>BRZY01000005.1:42732873-47732873 GCA_030159175.1 Glycyrrhiza uralensis
CTATCGGGGACAAAATTAAAATTGAATATATACCAAATTAAAATAAATGTTGTAACTACAAGGGGTGGGAATAGGTGAGTAAAAAGGTTGAGATATATTTAGTTTAAGTATTGCACTAGTAGGTGTATACAAGAGTCTATGTTGTTACCAAGTGAAGGTGTTTATATAATTAATTTTTTATACCCACATTATCAAAGGGGTAAAGTTGCCTCGGGACTACTAATATGAGTTCGGCCGGGAGGTAAATAAAGGGTGGTCACGAATTGTTTCATGACTGCGGATTGAAGACGGGTACTAGCTAAGTTTGTCTCCTTAGATTAAACACATTAACTACTTGTGTCTAACCTCATGGTTGGTTGTGGGGTTTATATATACATATATAAAATTATTAAAATAGTAAAGAAATATAGAGTAAGAGTAAAATTTAAATTAATTGTAAAAAATATAATTAAAGATACGTATTCAGTTATGAGGACATGTGTACGGGTATTTTGTATGATAACATACATATAAGCCACTACTAGAAAACTGTTGATTAGTGACTGATTTAGTAACCAAAAATATTTGGTCATTGTAGAGACCGACTTAGTGACCGATTTCGAAGATTTTTAAAGTTTTTTTTTAATTTAGTCGTGGGCAAGCTTTAGAGATCGAAATAGTGACCGATTATCATTAGTGACCGATTTAGAGACCCAAATCATATATTAAAAATAAAATAAAATAATTGTTGTTTGTTAGACAGTAGGGAGTAGGGGTTCTTACCCTAGACCTCTAATTTTATGCCACTTTATGTCCGATGACTGTACAAGTGAGTCAACTATCGAAGACAAAATTAAAATTGAATATATACCAAATTAAAATAGATGTTGTAATTGCAAGGGGTGGGAATAGGTGAGTAAAAAGGTTGAGATATATTTAGTTAAGTATTGAACGAGTAGGTGTATACAAGAGTCTATGTTGTTACCAAGTGAAGGTGTTTATATATTAATTTTTTATACCCACAGTATCAAAGGAGTAAAGTTGCCTCAGGACTACTAATATGAGTTCGGTCGGGAGGTAAATAAAGGGTGACTACGAATTGTTTCATGACTGCGGATTGAAGACGGGTACTAGCGGAGTTTGTCTCCTTAGATGAAACACATTAACTACTTGTGTTTAACCTCATGGTTGGTTGTGGGGTTTATTTATACATATATAAAATTATTAAAAATAGTAAAGAAATATAGAGTAAGAGTAAAATTTAAATTAATTGTAAAAAATATAATTAAAGATATTTATTTGTTAATTCAGTTATGAGTACATGTGTATGAGTATTTTGCAGTGTAGTTAAAATTAGACCAGACCGGCTGGTCGAACCGGGAACCAGACCCCAGTCTGGTCCGGAACACCCAGAGAAACCGGACTGCACAAGAACCGGTCAAAAATCGAAAAAATCAGACAAAACTGGGAAAATCGACTGAACCGGTTTGATTAAAAAAACAAAAATTTCAAATTTTTTACTTTTTTTTTTATTTTTTTAAAAGAAATAGATATTCACTTTATTCAATTATTTACAATTTTGAATATTTTATGTTATGAATTATGACATTTAGTAGTCAAATTTAATTTTTCTTTATAAAGTTATGACTTTTTATGTTAATTTTTGCTCAATATTGTATAGGATTTAGGGTTTAAAATAATATTATATATTATATTATAATTAAAATAATATTATTTAATTATATCCCGGTTCAACCGGTCGAACCTCTAAATCTTGAACCCCTGCCCTCATCGGTTCATTGACTGGTCCGGCTCTGACTACCTTAGTATTTTGTGTGATAACATACATATAAGGCTACTTACAAGTGAAGGAGTATGACGTATTTATAACATAGTTACAAAGTTATTGACAAATAGGTCTATATGTAGGTATAAACAAACTATGAGAAAAAATAAAAGTATAGTTAGATGAATAATAGGGTAGGATTGTAGAGTTGTCAAAATTGGCCCGGCCCGGTTGGCCCGTCTTTTAGGCCGGGCTGGGCTCAATAAATAGAGCCCCGAAAAATACTGGGCCAAAATGGCCCGGCCCGGTGGGCCCGACGGGCTAGACCGGGCCCAAATTTTTTCCTCTTTTTATGGTACTTTGTACTTTTTTCCTTTGTAAAAATAGCGGGTCAGGTTGGGCCCGACCCGGTACATTTTAGGCCAGGCTGGGCCAGCATATATGTAGCCCATAGAGAAATGGGCTGGCCCTGCCCGACCAGGTTTTACAATTTGGCCCGGCGGGCCGGGCGGCCCGGTTTTGACAGCTCTATAAGATTGAGAGTTGGTAAACATTGAATTGCCTATTATGAGTATTTGTGTCCCTTTTTTTGTTTAATGTGGTTGCAGAACTATTAACAATTAAATTATAGAGTAAATGTTAGACTAAATTACCTCTTTTTTATTATTAATACTCCAGTAAAAAGGAATTAATTTAATGTATAGTTAAAAAAAAACAAAGTGTAGACACTCAATTTTGTCTAGGTTCCTAAATATTTCCAAATAAAATTACAAAAAGAAGAGGAAAAAAGAAATAAAGAAAAGAGCAAAGAAGAGAAATTGAAGTTGGGCCCAAGGCCCAGTTTTCCATCCGAGGCCGCATCTCCACCACAAGTCATGCGCACCCACATGTACCATAGCGGTGCCCAAAAGAAGGAGGCACATCCAGCGTTTTTCCTGCATCCCCACTGTAGGTACCATACACTCGCGCACAGCTTAGTAACGCCCAAATTAAGATGACGAGAATGGCGCATCACGCGTTGTCGTCTGTGTCTCACCGTGGACCCTCTACTCCATTGCCGCACTTCAGCGGCGCCCCGAAAGTGGAGAACACATGGATGCGCTCTGTACCCTTGATCGAATTTCTACCGTAACGCCATGCACCCTCGCACACGGAAGCTACAACCCATAAAAACCTAATCCCTCACCCTTGCCTCTGTGACCCGTGCGCCGCTCCACTTCTTTTCTTTTTCTTCCTCCTTCCCCATAAACTCAAGCCTAGACCTGCGCCCCCTCTCTTTCTCTCATCATTCTTTGAAAACCTAACTTCAGAGACTCATTCTCTCCCTATGCTCTCCGTACAGTAGCAACCCTTCTCCTTTCTCCTCCCCTTCACACCACAGCTCCCCTACCATCACTTCATCTCTGCAAATTCATTTGAAGTTGGGAGGAGCACGCCGCCTCTCTGCCAGAAGGGACGCGTGCAGAAGCCCAAGCACGCCATCTCCAACAAGCTCCTCTATAAATGCGAAGGGAGCTCCAGAGGAAAGGGATCCATTTTTGTGTGTGTGACTTATAAGGAAGATAATCAATCTGGAACTTAATTAGGACTACACAGTTGCCGTGATCTGGAAAAATAAACGATACTCAATTTTAGTAAAATGGCAATATTATTCGGAAAAAAGGGAATGAATTACTAAATTCAAAGAATTCAGGGCATTAAATTACTAATTTCAAACTATTCAGGAAAATTTTTGCGAATTAATACACTTTAGGGGCAAATTAACAATTACATATACTTATTGGGGGAAATATGTAATTCACTAGAAAACTGGACAACCTACTATTTCAGGTGAAGGGCCCACTTCACCATGGTGGTGAAGTTTATGCACTTGACCACCGTAAATGGCACCGTAATGGGAATGTGACATTATAAAACCCTTTCACCAACTAAGAATGGAGGGGATAGAGATAAGAATTTAGGGTATCTCTAAAGGGGGTTCCTATGGGGTGCTTAGAGGGTCCTATTAAGCACCTCTATTGGAGAGAAAAAAATGAGGGTGCTTAATAGGGAGAGGTGTTTCTACAAGCATTCTCTCTCTCCTCTCTCCT
The DNA here is from genome assembly GCA_030159175.1 of Glycyrrhiza uralensis. Taxonomy (NCBI): domain Eukaryota; kingdom Viridiplantae; phylum Streptophyta; class Magnoliopsida; order Fabales; family Fabaceae; genus Glycyrrhiza; species Glycyrrhiza uralensis. The sequence continues at coordinate 42,736,729 of BRZY01000005.1, forward strand.
GTGGGTCCCGCGTGTCAGGATAAAAAAAACTGAAACAGACTTTGAGCCGTAGGTAAAAGTCTTAACAACCTCTCCCTCCTGGGCGTGTATCGTACAAATACAACAGACTTTATAATAACCGCAATTGCAAAAGATTGACAATGTTTTTTATTTTTTTAATTATAAAAAATTGCAAAAAAATATAAAATTCATGAAAATTGACAATGTTTTTTCTTTTTTTTAATTATAAAAAATTACAAAAAATAGTATAAATAAATTTCGTATTTTTTATAATTTCATTTCATATATCATATATTGAAATTATTAATAAATAAATTATTGTTGAGATGTAATGATGAGGAGTTATTAATAGGACCTATTTAGTAAAAATTTTGGAATTATTGAGTTGGAGGGATTGAATTCTTATTAGATATTTGTGTTGGAAAATATAAAAGTGAATGATGTGGCAATGTTGGGCCCATTTAAGCACCCATTTTAGGTGCTGGGTTGGAGATGGCCTTATCCATCTGAATACGCTATATTATATCTATGTTTTTGATATATAATAAATTAAAATTGTGTTCGTAGCTTAGTAGCTTACTCTTCTCCTACGACATCCCGTGTCAAATTTGATCTCTATTTAAATATGACCAAATGTATCTGCATTTGTTCCTTTCACACTTCTAGTGGTTCTAGTAACACCCAAAATATATCATGTGTGCTCTAATTAATTCCTCAAAAGAAGCATTAGATAGATCTCAACGCCAACATGAGCAATGACGCCATCTTTGGTAAACCTTCCACGTGTGATCATTTTTTTGTCCAACAAGTAATGCACAACTATAAATACCACCCCAAACCCACAAAGTACCTAACTCATCTAATAAACAATCTTAGTTGCATATATTTACAATTAACCTAAGCAAAGTACACATACTTTGTGAAGGCATGGCAGAGGACAGCGTGGTTTTGTTGGATTTCTGGCCAAGCTCTTATGGAATGAGGGTGAAGATCGCTTTGGCAGAGAAGGGTGTGTCATACGACTGCAGGCAAGAGGACTTTCAAGCTAAAAGCTCTCTGCTTTTAGAGATGAACCCGGTTCACAAAATGATACCGGTTTTGATTCACAATGGAAAACCCATATGTGAATCACTCAACATCGTTGAGTACATTGATGAGGCTTGGAACCACAAACCTTCTCTGCTTCCCGCTGACCCTTACAAGCGATCCCAAGCCAGATTTTGGGGCGATTACATTAACAGAAATGTAAGTTATAGTTATGTATTCATAATTGTTAAGGTATAATCTATTTATATGTGTAAGTTTTTGTAAATAGTGGGTTGCCTGATAATTTATATTAGATTTTATGTGGTCAAGTAGTATAGAGTTTAATCTTTACTACTCCTATTTTTGCATTATCCATGCCTCAAACCTAAAGGACTATTACAATTTAGTCCCTTTGTATGCCACTATTAACATAGTTCTTGAAATTATTAACATACCAAATTAGATCATGAAAATAATTTTTTTATTATATTAGTCTCTATTGGACAATTTCAAAAACTAAATTGACCGTTCTAAAAGGATTAATGTGATCAAAAATTTCCAATTTCAAGAACTAAATGAAATCTATAATTGGTAGAGCCTTTTTTAAGGGGCAACCAACTGTAACAGTTTTTTTTTATAAAAATGTCAGTTTACTTTTCATATTGTTTTTATCTCATTTATTTTTTAAATTCTACATTTTCTACTCCATAACTACACCAGGCACGAACCTGACCCCTGGTATTAATAATATCAGAGAAACAATTTCAATGATGATTTGATTTCGGTAATTCACTCAAAAGGGCATACTAGAAATATAGTATAAAATCATTTTCATGTTTTCACCATTTTTTTAAAACCTTTGAAGGAGTTGATTCATGATGATTAAGTTGTTTAATTATATTTGTTGGACTCTACTTGATGTAGATATACAGCATTGGAAAGAAGGTGTGGACGGGAAAGGGTGAAGAACAGGAAGAGGGCAAGAAGCAATTTATAGAATGCTTGAATACTCTGGAAGAGGAGCTAGGCCTAGGAGAGAAGCCATATTTTGGTGGGGAGGAGTTTGGGTATGTGGATGTGGCTCTTATTCCCTTCACCAGCTGGTTTTACACGTACGAGACCTTCGGGAAACTAAGCATAGAGAAAGAATGCCCGAAACTTGTGGATTGGGCCAAGAGGTGCACGGAAAGAGAGAGTGTGGCCAAGTCACTCCCTCACCCTCACAAAATCTATGGCTTTGCCCTCCAATATAAACAGAGACATGGACTTGAATAGATTGATTAAATGCTGCGGATTGCATGCAGGGGAACTGGAGATAGAAGGAAACTCTGCTCTGTGGAGAATAATAAAGCACAAGAACATTGAAGTAATATCTTGTATATTATGAAAAAAATATTATTTCATACTTCATACTAAAATTTGTTTTGAACTTTCATTTTATTCCATCTGTACTATATGGTTGACTTCAGTGTGTTGCCTTTAAATTCATGTATCATGTAACATCGTGAATCACAATGCTTCCAAATAAAATAAGTTCTTTGATACAACGTGTATATTTTTAGCTACAGCAATTTGATGCTTCAAAACTCATTCAACAGCCTTCAAATCAAACGTTGTTAGAAGTTTTTTTTTTCTTTCATTGTTGTTAGCCGTGAATATACTTATATGGAACTAAATTCTCTTTTATTAAGTTAGCATAATTACATTATTGACATGGTAATTTTTAAAACTCAAAAATCCTTATCACATCACATCAGAAAAAATCATCCTTATCACAAAATACAAATCACAATTCATAGCTAAAAATACAATATTCCCTATTCAAGTCTTCATTCAAGTCAAATTGATGTTACCAGCAGATATTATAGCTTATCCCAAAAAAAGGGGAGCAGCTAGCGTCAATATTTTAATTTTTAGTTTACTCACAATTTAATTTGGGCCAAGCTTCCCATTCTCCAAACCGAACATTACCATAGGATAAGCCCATAAAGCAACGGTTGACCCAAAAAAAGGCCCATAAAGCAACGAGGGCAAAAAAGGAGAAATTACCAATTTAACCACCGTATGAAAAGGGACAAACCCTAAACACCTCTCTGTCCTTTTATAAATAGCGTCTCTAGTCTCTACACATACTTCGTAAACTCAATGGAAACAGATGCGGCCATCGTTTCATAACTCATTCTATCATGCTTTCTTAGGTTGTGTGCTCTTCGTTCAATCGGTTCCATTTTCTCATGTTTGGGAATAAATAACGTGTTCTTCTTTTTCTCTGTTTTTTTTTTAAACGTATGAATATTCTTATCTTCAAGTATATGGGAATTGAAACCGTGCACAATAAGCCGATGCTCTGGAATATGAAAATGAAGGAAGCATGGTTGTGTGCACGGAAATTGATCACGCGCGTTGGGTCAACATGTCTGCTCTCTCTGAATGCTTCTGATTTGAGGGCCTGGTTGCGACCTACATTTTTTATGTTCATTTCAGGAATCGTTTTTTTTTTTGCGGCTTCTTTCGGTGCTGTTATTTTACGGTTGATTTTTGAAATATCAATCTCCTTCGGATAAGAAGCCTCTGGCATTTTTTCCAAATAAAATTGAATTATGGCTTAAGGGCACTAATTGGCTCGGATTTGAAAACACTAACTGGTGGCGGTGGTGGTGGTGGTGGTGGTGTGGGGGAGGGGGACGAAGGGGAAAGAGGGAGAGGGGAGCAACTTGCACTTATAAATTTGGACTACTTTGGTTTCTATAAAAAATTTAAGTTGTTTAGGTAGATTCTACAAAAATTATGATTTTTTATTTTAGTCCTGTGATAAGAAGATAGTCTTAGTGAGGTTTTTATAAATTTTAAATGACGTGTTAAGTGATGATAGGGATATACATATGTCACATCAATATAATACATGATTAATACAGTAAAAAAATCTAAATAAAAAAAATTTAAATGACTAAAATAGTTTGATTTTTTTTAATAGATTAAAATTAAAATTTAAATATTTATAGGAACCAAAAACATATTTAAACTTTAAAATTATATCATTTTTCAAGTTACTAAAACTTCTGAGAATTAATGAAAAATAAAAATTAAGATTTTTTATGGAGAAAAAATGACCGCAAAACTATAATGGTTCAATTGCTGTTAAATCGTGGTAATTAAATGATTATATTATATAATAAAATAAATAGAGGGTGGGTGGGTGGGGTGGGGGTAGTGGTGGTCTGATTGATGTCGCATTGTCACATAGTCTTTCTAAATATATTAAGTTTTGATTTTAGTCCTTATTGTGTAGGTCAATGAGTCTGTACAGATGACGTGTCAGCTGATATGACACTGCATGACCTAAATCAAAAAATTAATTTCTTGAGATACCAAAAAATTTTAACTTTTTTTTAAAGGGAATAAATTCAAAACACCAATATTTAAAGAGATAAAAACATGTTAAAACCTTTTTAATATATACATCTTTGTAACTTGTATTTTTTATCGATATCGATTAAATATTTTTTAAAATAAAAAATAAAGAATTCAGAAAAAAAATAATGATTTAAACTGCTTTTTATCGCAGGTCTTTTCATTGGTTCTTAGTCCAAGTTGCAAAGAGAACCAATGGATCAGATTTGAGCATGGTAAACGGAGAAAATAGACAAAAAAAAAAATTGGTCAAAAGAAAATTGACAGATTAAACCAAGGGTTTATTACAAAATGGAGAGTGGGGATGCTTTGCAGGTGGGATAACTGTTTGGCAAGGGCAGTGTTTTGTGGATGTTCATTTGCTGGTATCTCACCCTAGGCCACACCTTTTTTTTGGTCAAAACCCTAGGGCCTAGGCCACACCTTGAGTTGCTCCATTACGTGGGAGCTGGGCATGTCTTGGGTCGGGTCGAATATAGGCTATCCTCCTACATGCCGAACTTACTATTGGGCCTAGTGCTGCTCAGCCTAGCGAGCACGTAGTCCCCACCTTAAAAAGGGTATTTATATTTGCATATACCATCATTGCTATTCACACATACATAATTAGGACAAAACCAAAAATACCTTCATCACATTTTGTTATCATGTGGAAGTATTAGTTCTGCATCAGTGCAGAATTATTAGTTCTGTATGTATTAATTGTAGCACATACATACAAATAATACATACTAAACTATTATTTCCGCGCATTTATTTCAAATGCGGAAATAATACTTGCGCAGTAAGAAAAGTAAGAAAACAATCTTCTCTGCAACCAAATGTCATTTCACGCATGTTTTGATTATTTAGAATATTATTAAATCACATTCCTTGAATCTTTGAATGGAATCTCAGAGATTTTGAGATCTCAAACAATCACATTAAAATTTATGCTTTTGTTTTTTTTTGGGATCTCATTCCTTCAGAGTTCTACGCGATTCGATCCCTTTCGATATTTTTGTTTTTTTGACATTAACAAAGCACCCTCTTCCCCTGAATCTGTAATTTTGGTTCCTTCGCTGCAGCTACAAAAGAAACCGGGGATCCGACTGCCAAAAATTGAAACTAACAATAACCCAAAACAAAGAGTACGTAAACTGGAAAAAATATCAAATAATTTTTACCTTTTTATTTGTTTAATTATTTTTGTTGAAGATAATAATGCATGAATGGATCTATATTAATGCGGAATAAACCAATTGTTGAAACTTAAAAATGTGAAATTAATATTGCATCATTGAGGAGCTTTAAAACGAAGATAACTTCGTCAAAAAAAAATATGAAGATAACCATTATTCTGGATCTGTGGGATTGAGGAAGAGTAGCGATGGTCGTTTGTGTTTGTTTGAGATCTCAAAATCTCTGAGATTCTATTCAAAGATTCAAGGAATGTGATTTAATAATATTCTAAATAATCAAAACATGCGTGAAATGACATTTGGTTGCAGAGAAGATCGTTTTCTTACTTTTCTCACTGCGGATGTAATATTTTTGCATTTGAAATAAATGTGCAAAAATAATAGTTCTATACGTGTTATTTGTATGCGTCTGCTATAAATAACATATGCTGAACTAATAGTTTCGTACTGATGCAAAACTAATAGTTCCGCACGATAACAAAATACAACAAAGGTATTTTTGGCTTTGTCCTATTTATGTATGTGTAAATAGCAATGATGGTATGTACAGATATAATTGCTTGACCAAAAAAAATAGAGCTTTGAAGTTGACACAATAAAAAAGTTGACCAAAAAAATAGAGCTTTGACTTTGACCAATATAGATTAACAAATAAGGCATCACTCCGTTGATGAAAAAAAAAAAATAAGCATCACTTTCCAATCCATTTCTCCTTTGATAGAAAAAAAAAGAGGCATAATTCTCCCTATTTAAGGAGAAAGCCACTCAAACGACAGCTGGCATTTATCGATAGTTTACTACTTTACATACCAAATTACAGTCAAAGATCCTTAATACTTACTAAATTTCTTCCAACAGCTTTCTTCTTATTTGACTTTCCATTGCAAGGTTGACACATTCAAAAGGAACATTGTAAATTATGCTTGCAATTTATCCTGGTGGTTTTTTTTATTGTTTCGTGTGTATGCTAGTAAAGAGTTAGTTCAAATTAACCAAATGGCTGCTAAAGGCCAAGCTAAAATGTTGAAAGAAGGAAAGGCTAGGGAGCATATATAGTATATACTTTATTTCCAGTTGAGAGATTTACAGCAAGACGTGCACAAAATAATAGTGCCACCCATATAGGCAAGCCAAGCTGATTCTTTAAAACAACATCCCCATTTTCATATAGAAATACACTAAAAGAATAACTGGATCCATCTGATCTGAGAACTAGAATGATCTTGGCTTTAAGACAATGGTAGAATGTTTCAGTATGTGCAAACTAAACTGCCCTCCTTTCTCGGTAGTATCAAGCTTGGACTGTCCCGGAGGAGGCAAGAGCTCAAAATTTTGAACCAAACGCCCCAAAGTGATGCCAAGTATAGGCAATGCAAGAATGATTCCAGGGCAGCTCCTTCTCCCAACACCAAAGGGAAGGTACCTAAAATCATTCCCATTGGCCTCAACCTTGGACTCTTCCTCCAAGAACCTCTCAGGCCTGAACTGCTCAGGGTTTTTCCAATGGGCAGGGTTGTTGGCAAGCCACCATGCATTCACCATGATCTTGCTCTCAGCTGGAATGTCATACCCACCAAGCTTTGCATCATGGAGGTTCATGTGTGGGACAAGGAGTGGAATCGCCATTCGAAGACGAAGTGTCTCCTTGATCACAGCTTGCAGGTAAGGGAGCTTGTGGGTATCTGGCTCTGCCACTTGGTGTCCAGGTCCAAGAACCCTGTCAATCTCACCCCTTACCTTCTTCTGGATCTCTGGGTGGTTCACAAGCTCTGCAATGCCCCATTCAATTGACCATAGAGTTGTCTCAATTGCTGCTCCGACAAAAAAAAATTGCAATTTAGCAAACTTTTATTCCAATATGCTATACCACTTCAAAGAAGATAAACCAATCAAAGCTGCAAGAAGGAATCACATCTATGCAGTTTAATTTCCTTCATCTTTCCCCTACTATGCCTTTTATTTATTATTTATTCATTTTATCTTTTATGCCCCCACCCACTAATGAAACAGTCAAGATCCCTTTTGATTCGTTTTCTTATTTTTCCTTTTAATTAATCTGGTGGTGATATTGGATTTTTTTTTGTCATGGTGATGCTGGTAATATTCAATTGAATAAAAAAAAAAAATCCCAAAAATCACACTCTCACAAGTGGACAAACTAAATGTTCCCTATCATCACCAACCCCAGTATGGACATGGTCACCACAGTTTGTCGCCTTGGCTGAATTTGTGAATTTGTGAAAATTACTTTTAAGTGAATAATAATAACGTGGAAGGGGAAGTGGCCCCGGCCCGACATGGCAATTAACATGGTCATCCACCTGACCAAGCCTCTCTAAATGTAGAGTTGGGATCTTCTCTATGTCTTTTTTTCTCTATTTTTTTCATTATTATACTTTTGAGGGAATAAATGACACTCATGTATTACATTTATGTCATTTATTTCCTCCAAAAATATAATAATAAAAAAAATGAAAATAAAAATAAATAAATAAAATCATAACTCCGAAATGTATGTCCATAGAAAATTATCTCCAAATAATTAATTACTCCATATTGTGGAAGTGGACCCGAGCCCAATATTGCACAATTAACATGGTCATCCACCTGACCGAACCCCACAATCCTTAATGTCAATGATATTTGTCATGTCCATGCATTCCTTTTTCTGTCAGGTTATGTTTGGATAGGAGTTTTTGGAGGGGAAGGAAGGGGAGGGAAAAATTTATAATCTCCAATTATTTTATTTGAGAGTTTTTAAAATTAAAAAAAAGTTTTACATCTTGGTGTCTACGACATTCTAAAATAATATTTCATTTGTCCTATTAAAGCTAAACAAAGTAATTAGGAATTATAAGCTCTTTTCTCCACTCCCCTCCCCTCCCTTCCCCTCCAAAAACCTCCATCCAAACATAGCCTCAGGAAACACATATTACTGCGCGCGAGTGGCGCGCCCTCGCTCACATACACATTTATTTAAGCCCCGAAATACTACCAAAAAACTTAAGACAACAATTATAATAGTATAACAATACCAATAATTGACTTCAACATAAAATCATATTATCACTACAAGAAAAGGCTCAATTACCGACGGTCAAATTTAACATTACCGAAGGCTAAGCCCTCGGTAATATGATTTACCGACAGATTACCGACGGCCAAAGGACTGTCGGAAATTCGCTTGTCGGTAGACGGCCCCGAAAGCCGTCTGTAATTACCGAGGGCTTAGCCCTCGGTATATCACTCTAAAAGGAACTGTTCTTTTCACGTCATTACCGAGGGTTTAGCCCTCGGTAATGACGTGAAAAGAACAGTTCTTTGAAATTGCTATTTGGTCCCTATTACCGAGGGCTTAGCCCTCGGTAAATTTACTGAGCCCTCGGTAATTTCTGGAAAAGACCAGTTCTTTAAAATTGCTATTTGTCCCTCTTACTGAGAGCTTAGCCCTCAGGTAATAATTTTTTTTAAAAAACATTTGATTGTTTGTTGTTGTCCACCTAATAAGTCCGACGCTAGTTGCGTCAGACAAGCCGACGCTGAGCCAACGCAAAAGTTAATTTGAAATGGCCGACGCTAACCTTGCGTCGGCCTTGGCCGACGCTACTATGCGATGGCCAAACCTACGCTATTTATGAAAGGCCCATGCTACATCAGTTACTAGAAATTTAGCGTGGGCCGAGGTCGGCACTAACGAGCCAAATTTATTTTAAATTCTATTTGCAGATTGTGTAAACAACAAATAAATCAACTACAAATTTTAAACCATGAAAGACTAACCTAAGGTGGATTAATTTAACACACTAAATAGTATTAGCAGATAATAATATTGTATGTTTGTTTAAGAACACGTCTTTCTAAAATAATTAATAATGAGTAAACAAAATCAATGGAAAAGAAATATTGATGTCTTACCAGATTTGCAGATCATTGTGGTGGCTTCCATTCATCAATATTAGCTTTACTTGCATTATTTTCCTTGCTGCAAAGATTCAACAATGAAAACATAAATCACAAAACAAATAAAAATTACAGCAACATCAAGCTAGCATGGAGGCAAGAAAAAGTTACATAAGTCATTTCATTAAAATCAACCCCAACAAAAACTAATGTACAATATAATTAACATTGTTCATACCAGGCTTCATAAGATAAACATGGAATCAATAGAAACGGATACAAAAACTAATGTACAATATAATTAACATTGTTCATACCAGGCTTCATAAGATAAACATGGAATCAATAGAAACGGATTGAGGTATACTTCTCTTCAAATAAGTGGTGAAGCTCTAAGTGTAGCATCAACAATTTTGCAAAATTATGAACACACACGCACATATAGAATTATTGGATAAAGGGATAAAGACTTACCAAATTTTGTTCACTTTATCACACCATCTCACAAGCAACTAGAAATTGCCATAACAGCTGCTTCAAGAGATGCATCTCCCCCAGTTTCATTTGTTTTTAAACCACTTTAAATTCTTGTTGCTCTAAAATTGATTCCTAAAAATACAAGGTTCAATGACATGGTAAATATTATTTATTAGCCTTTAGCAATCACAAACATCTGATCAGCATCCATTTGGAATACAACAATGAGGAAAACAAGATTGCAATTTTAGCTACTCTACTTTTGGTTTTCATTCAAATTTAGTTATGCGTTTCTCTTCTTTAATTTTTATCAAACCAAATGCACTGTCACATTTTTCATCCACCGACAATGCAACCACTAATGATATCATTATCAGTTTTCTTGTGAATTACATAACATGGCAATTACCAGTGGAAGTCTAAAATGGAAAGTGCTTATAAATATGTATTTTTTTTTACACCAATCCCGATTATGCCACCGACATGAAGCTATGCAGAAACTAAAAGTTTGCTTTTGATCGCAAAACTAAACTGCACTATACACTTTTGTATTGTGGACAATCACTAAGTTGAAGAGGTGTTTTTTAAACAAATAAACAATATTCTAGTAGGCTTACAAGCCATGGCACTTCACCATTAAACAAACCACAACTTCCTAAGATCTAAGCATAATATAATCAATATTAAATGAGAAAGTTAAAGATATTTAACACTTCAATATAATAACAATTAATTTACATAGGCATCACATGCAGGGCCTGGATTAATCACATGTGTGGCAAGTATATTGCTAACAAAAGGATAAACAATAAAAGCAACACCATGATGATTCAAAAGTCAGCTTTTAAGACTTACAGGATATTTGAAGATTCATCACATCAACACCAACATAGAGGTAGTGAACATTCTTCTTCATTACCACTTGCTCCTCATGGCCTCCACATGAAAGAAAAAAGTGAAAAACTATGAATTTTACATGAACACTTTGGTCAGACTACACCAAAATCCAAACAAGAGTTTTCATCTTCTTTGTTTATTATATAAAAAGGAAAAAAAATACAAACAAGATTATATTGTTCTAATACAATAAAGCCTTCAACCATGCGATGATATTCAAGCAATTAGAACAAATATAAAAAGAGGAATAAACTCAAACAGAGACCACAAGTAACTAACCAGGAAAAGTTATAGGAACTTGCAAAAGTTATAGAGAAAAAGAAGAGCTGCATCGTGACTTTCATTCCAAAATTAACCAGGAATTTTTCTTCTACAGCAAAAGCACAACTAATTAGATAAGAGGAATAAATCAAATTGAAAATAAATAAATTATAAGGGCAGAACCCTAAGAAAGAGGGAATATGATTACGTGATTCTGGGATTGAGGTCTTGAAGGCTGGTAAAATTGCCAAGGTTGGGACTCAACAGATTGCGGCCAACCCATGGCCACTCCAAACTAGTGACCCCACCAGCCATCATAGCCGAGCTTCGTCACAAGGCAAAACAAAAGGGAGATTTGAAGACGAAGAAGAAGAGTTTTTTTGTGCTCTCTCTGATTATGAGCGTGAATAAGAGAAACATTTCTGTTACAGACGCCACAACCACAACCCAAAACCGCCACGGCCGAGCGCGGGTCTCCAGTTCGCTGCCGGCATGACCACAATGGGACCCCTCACTCTCGTTTTCTGTCGCACGGTCGTTCCTCTCATCGCCGCCGGAAGAAGCTACACCTCCGTTCAAGATCACGACGAGGACATCTCCGTCCTCCTCCCGCCACAGCTCCGTGGAGACGCGCGCGACGAGAGAGAGACCGAGACAGAGACAGAAGCTGGACGCGAGGGAGATGGCACGAACCAGTGGCGGTGGGCGACGACGAATGGAGGTGGTGGGCGCGCGGGTGTGTAGTGGGTCCGAGATTTGAGCTAAGGGAGAGAGGATTTGAGAGAAGAATATCATATTGGGAAAGTGGGGGTTTCAGATTGGGCTTAGCCCTCGGTAATATGCTAGATACTATACCGAAGGCTAAGCCCTCGGTAATTAGCAAGGGCTTAACTCTCGGCAATCTTCGAGCACAGCTATGCGATATTTTCGTAGATACCAGCGCTTTACCGAGGGTTTAGCATAAGCCCTCGGTAATAATTTTTTTAGGTGGCCCTCGGTAAAAAGTCCTCGGTAAATCACGTTTTTCTTGTAGTGTATATGTCTCCGTATTTACTTAACCAAACCGATTGTTATCCAACATTTTTACTCTTATGCTTAAAATAAAAGGTGCTGATTTTTTTTGGTGGGCAATAAAAAGTGTTGGTGAAGACAAATCAATTATAAAAGTGACATACAAAAACAAAAAAAAGGAAGAAAAAAATAATTACCAGTAACGTTAATGTTCTCAACAATGTAAAGAACGTTGTCTTCGCTAATCTCGCCCTTTTTCTGGGCATCCAAAATGTGATCGATGGCACACTTGTCCTTCATTATCAGTTCTCTTGGTACTCCCAATATTCCTGTCACATAATCCAAATCATCAAACCATTCGCAAAAATAATAATAAGATAATAGTGGAGAAAATAAATAAATAAATAAATGAAAAAGGAATTATTATATACTTTCTGTCTTCGACGAAATAGTCCTTGAAGAGTTGTAACCGTCACTCCTTAACTTCCTTGCAGATCTTCAAATAGCCATGCAAGAAGGGTCTCAAAATAGGGATGAAATCACCGTAGTTATAATCGAAGCTCTGAGCCAAACGGCTCCTCTCGCCGTTAAGAACCCTGAGCTTCTGAAACAAAGGGTCCTCCTTGTTCTCGAACCTTCTATCGAACATGATCATGTACATGTTGTTGTACATCATAAGCTGCAACCGCCGCCACAACACGATCCCGCTAGTCGCCGACTCAGGGTTCCGACGAGCGTCCTCGACCACCCGCGCCGCCTCATCCTCCCAACCTCCACGATACTGCTGCACCACCTTGTTCGTGAAGAACGACACCGTCATGATCCGCCGCATCTTCCGCCAGTGCTCGCCGTAGACGGTGAACATTGTAACATCCGTTTTTCTCATGATTAACTGTTCTAATTTTTGTCTTATATGAATTTTTGGAAAATAAATATTTTGAGACTTATTTTTGGTTTACAAATAAGATTTAAATACACATGTTTAAAATTACTTCTGAAAACAGTCAATATTCAGCTTTTGTCAGGTTTACATACACGATCTGTTTCCTTGTCTATTCGTCTCTGTTCTGTTTTATTTGAATTCTTGTGGCAAAAATATTTTGTGGTTTATTTCTAGCTTAAAATTAGGGAAAAAATACATGTATTTCAAAATACTTCTGAAAGGGTAGCTTTTCAATCAATATCGGGTCTTTTTACGAAAAACGGTTTACGTCTAATTGACGAAAAGAGATTTAAATAGCTTGTGTGTGTTAAACAAACTCAATAAATAAACTTGCTTCACAAAAGTTGGTTATTTTATTATTTTATATTTTCTGAAATTTTTGAAAAACTTTCAAAAAATACCAAAAACTACGCTACCCGGGGACGTTTAAACGCAAAAATCTTGTTTCACAGGTATAATTTTCATGTAAAAGGTCCATAAGTATTTTATATTTTATTTTTAATTATTTATTTCATGATTTTTAAAATTATTTATGTGTAAGTTTTGAAAACCCTATTTTTCTGCTTTTTCGGGGTTATACCTGCGAAACGATAAAAACCGAAGAGTTTGCACTATCTATAAATTTCAAAAATGAGTGCCACGAAATTATTTAGACTTCTTATGGCATTTTCTAGCATTCTCATTGGTTCTCATCATTTTTAACTAATTATTTCAATTTTTGATTTATGAAAAGACATTTTTACCCTTGATTTCCATTCTTTTTCATCCAAACCCTAGGGGTATTTTGGTCAATTCACATTCCTCTCCTCCCAGCTCAATTTGGCCGACCTGCACATGGTCTTGAAGGATCATGAAGCTTCTCCATTCTTCTAGAAGCAAGATATTTGTTAGATATTTTTAATAAATAGGATTTTAGCTTTTTGTGAAAAATGAAATTAAAAATATCTTCGTCCCACCCCCTTGCAATCTGGCCGAACCCCTCCCCTATAAATAGGGAGGGGGGTACTCTTCAAAATTCATCATCCAACTTGAAGAGAAATCACTCCCAAAATTTCCTTTCCTTTCCTTTGTTTTCTTTGTGTTACTAATCAAAGTTTTGTGTTTTTGTTCTTGGTGTTCTTAGTGTTCTTCATTGATCTTTGTTTTGATGAAAATTAGTGTGTTGGGTGTTTATTGTTTTAAATAAATTGTTATATATTTGTTAAAATGTTTTAAATGGTTACTATGTCCAATTTTTTATTTAAAAATGTGATTTTTCAAATAGTAAAGTTATAATGCCCAATTTATTTATGAGGTTTAGTAGTTGTACCGTTACGCTGACAAAATTTTAATTATAAAGGTTTGATCACCTAGTGGGCTATGCCTCCGTGATCAACAAATCTAAGAATTTGTAAAATTGAACCTCTGTAGTTCTTTTGACGGATATGGATTAGGTGCTTTGGTTAGACGTAAGAATGCATCTTCGGTGCACTCATACGGTCGGGCTCAGGGGCCGTATCTCTATTACGCCATTAGGACGTGAGCAAGTGATTAAATACGCCAATAATGCTACATCAGTGTTTTTCTTCCATTTTCATGTTCTTTTTCGAAAATATATATATATATATTCAGGCTGACTGGGTAAAATAATTTAATAGTAATGGGTTCTCGGTGAACTCTACTGTTAAGTTATTTGGTAGAAATTCCTGGTTTGGAGTTCTGTTATATATAAAAACTTGTGATTTTTACTGTTTATATACAGACCGATGATTGGGTTAAGATAGTTCATTTGTATGGATTTGTCTAGGAAAGAAAAATGTCATTGAAGGGGCCCACAAACTCACCTGATCTTTCCTGGGAACCGTACCAGTGCGCTATTTTTCCTATCTTAGAAAGTTCGTATATACACGGCCAAGATTACTTGATCAGCTTCCAAAGGGTTTTCCCAAAGAGAATGAGTTAAGATGATTTTTATTAATATTATTACAGTTAAGTCACCGCGTTTGGCTCTGCCGCCGAGTGACTATTCCATAGCAATTTTTTCCAAAAACGAGAAATAGTCACTTGCCGATTAAAAATGAACTTGAGTTAATTATCGTTAATCTCTTCTCTCTTAATCAATCCTGGTGGCTATGCCCCGTTTTGATATTCTATTACTGCTTTGATACTCTTATTTTATACCGATTCACTTTCGGGTAATCATCCCAGTTCGGCTCCGCCGTAGTGTGATTACTCTTAAAATAAATTAATAAAGCCGAAAAGAGTAAAGTGACAAGAGTATTTTAGAGTATGATGTTTTACCTGAGATTCTATGTTTCATCTGAGTTATGTGATTCGATGTTCCTATCTGAGCAGTGTGATTCTGTGTTTGATTGAGATATGTGACATTGAGTTCTTATCTGAGAAACGTGATTTTGTGTTTACTTATGATTCCGTGTTTATTTGGGAGTTAAGTTGTAAATTGGTGTCTGTGGTTAACGAGTGACTTACTCGTGGGTGTGTCCCGAATTTAAGTGAAAAATCTCTCGGAGTAGCGGGCTAAATGCTCGTGGCTATGTGCCGAAATTCCTATAGTAAAATCTCCATGAGTAGAGAGTGACTTACTCGTGGGTGTGTCCCGAATTTAAGTGAAAATCTCCAGGAGCAGCGGGTAGATATACTCGTTGGTGTGTCCCGAAGGTCATTAAGTAAGATTCCCAAGTGTAGCGGACAAAGTGCTCGTGGGTGTGTCCCAGAAGTTTTGAGAGTCTATGTGAATTAATGTACTATTGATATTTTGTGTTGTTTTGCTATTACATTACAGGCAAAGACTTGACATTTATATTTATTTTGAGGATGAGTATAACAATATTATTGCGTGATATTTGTCGTATGAATTTTATTTAATGTGTGCATTATATCTGTTGTATGTTTTAAATAATGAAGATTTTCACTCATGCCTACTTTCTGTGTTTTGTCCATATCTGGTTGAGTAGATGTTTTTCCCAAGGAGTGGGCTAAGCCTTAGGAGAAGATCTGATGGAGGTTGTTGTGCGAATTCCAAGAAGAACAAGTGTTTACTGTATTGCTTTGGGTAGAGGTCTAGAGATTTGACCGGCTCAGATGTTCACTATTCAAAGTATTTTGAATATCTTGGATTTGCCTTGTAAACTCTGAATATTTTACTATGAGATGAGATTCTCTTTACAAGTGTATTATCTTACGTTTCCGCATTTAAAAACCTTACGAAAAGATTAGGGAAACATATTCTGCATCCTTCTCATCTTCTTCAAACAAAGTGAAAATTTTTATCCGCGTTTTGGAAGGAGGATTTCCAACTTCCACTAATATATATTTTCTAAATATTTTAAAATTCTTGATAACTATGGTGTAATATCCTTTTTGGAGAAAGGGTGTTGCAAACACCATGTCCTGTCCCTCGCCGGTGAAAATGTCGAATATGATGTTTCGCGTTCGGGACCCGAACTCCATGCCCTGGGTGTGGAGCACCTCCTTCGCGAGCTCCAGCGACGAAACAACCACCAGGTTGCGCTACCCCATGCGGAGGAGGAAGATGTCGCCGAATTTCTTCGCCAGATCGGTGAGGTTCCAGTGGTTGAGATCGTCGCTGACTTGGAGCCAGTTTCCGAAGATTGGCATCGGCCGGGGTGCTGGTGGCAGCTTGAAGCGCTTGCCGCGGAGTTTGGCGACAATGAAGGCGACAACGGCCGCAACGAAGAGTGTGGTGAGGATCTTCTCTAAAAGGAGGAGATCCATGGCGAGAGTGAAGGGTAAATTGAGAATTCGAAATCTCGTGAAATGTTTGTGTTTTTTTGTTTTGTTTGCTGTGGGATGGAGTGAGGTTCGGGGGGGATTTATAGACGCACGGGTGTTGTGCAAATGGAGTGGAAGTGGAATAGTGAAAGTTGTGTTGGAGGGCTTTTGGTGGAGGTTGTGACTTGTGTTGTTTGTAAGAGTGAGTGAGAAATGAAATGATGACGGGGTTCACGGCGTTATTGTTGACGGTGACGAGTAGGAGAGGAGAGAAGAAGAAAGGAGTGTCACATTGGATGCGTGCGCACGCGTGATGTGGTGCTAGGTAACCGGGGGTTGGTGAGCGAAATTCTTTTTCATAAAATAATAATAAAAATTAAAATAAGGAATAATTATCGTTTGACAAATCTTCCTTTGAAAAAAACTGGGGAACGTCTGACTAACAAATAAACTAAAAAAATATTTAATAAGTTATACTCCCTCCGTCACTAATTATAAGAGATTTTTTATTAGTTTATTTGTCCCTTTTTATAAAGGATTTTTGAAAATATTTTATGCGTTAATTAATTTTTACTCAAACTACTCTCATTTATTATGTACAGTTGGAAGAGAGAGATAGTAATGCATTAATTAAATGAGAGATAACAAGTGAGAAAAGAGAGATACTATTATTAAGGACAATTTTGGAAATATAGTATAAATTATTGACATATTTAATGTTATAAATTATATAACTAACTTCCTTGGTGAAAGAGAATTAGGTAAAAACCTCTTATAATTAGGGACGGAAGGAGTATTCGTGAAAAATATAAATAAATATTATTTATTAATTATTTCTATTTCTTTCTGAAAATATAATTACTGTAGTTTTTTAAAAAATAACATTAAGGCTATGTTTGGATTGAAGATTTTGGAGGAAAAGGGAGGGAAGGGGAGAGTTTATAATCTCCAATTACCTTATTTGAGAGTTTTTTAAATTAGGGAAAAGTTTTTGGGGGTTTTATACCCTCGTTGGGTCAGTTTTCAGAGTTCCCCCAAATTGGGGGGTTTTAGAGGTTAATAGACTGTATTTACCCATTTACCCTCCACTTATACGAAAAATTACAATTGGACCTAAACCATCCTCACAGAGTCACACCTCTCTCACCGTCTCGCTCTCATCCCTTCTCTGCCAACAGAAAATTTCTCAAGAACCCTAACCCTAGCCCCCTTTTGAACCAACGATTTGTGAAGTCTAATCGCAAATCAGATTGCGAGCTCGCCCTAGATCAATTCGTGAACTCCAAATTGCTTCTTCTCTCTCTGCGATTGTTTTGGTTGTGACTCCGATTGGTTCTTCTCTCTCTGCGATTGTTTTGTGAGCTTTCTTCTTCTCTTTGATTTTTTTCTTCTTTGTGATTTACTTGGGATGGACTGGAATTGTTGGGTCTGCTGTGTTTCTTATTTATTTGAATTCATATTTCTATCTATGTGATTATTTGATTGTGGAAAAGGATTTGTGTGATTTTTACTTGTTTATATACTTGTTTTTTTTGTTGATAATTGCTTGTTGTTTCAAAATGTAATATGATTTGTGGTTTCACAAATGAAGCTAAATAGAAGTTGTTTAACAAAAAAAAATGACAGATAAGTTGTCTGTTTCTCTTCCACTGCATTATTGACAATCTATATTGAATGCTTAATTGTTAGAGAAGTATCATATTTATGCATTGATTTCCCCTTTTATGCATAGATTCAAATTCTTGGTTTTTTTCTCTGTGTTTGGTTTTTATATTTTGAAGTGTTTTAGCCTGTCTTGTATGATAGTTCTGCAATGGAAATAGAAGACAATGTAGGGAGTGTTTGCAGATTCTCTTCACAATCATTTGTTTAAGTTTGATTCATATACAGGCTATAACGAAAAGTGTATAAATACTCAATGAATTTTATTTGATTATTTCAATGATCTCAAGTAGGGTCTCTGTTGAAATGTTATGTTGTTTGTGACTTTGTTCCACTATGATTTGTATTGACTAAACCAGACCAAAAACATGGCTAGTTTGAATGGAATGCAAAATGGGGAGTGTTATTCCTCGTTCACTGATTTGCTAATTGATGTTCTGTTTTGTGATAAGTTCTAGTCTAAATGCAAAGTTGGTCATATGGCCACTCACTCCAAAACTTGTGCTTCTGTATCATTTTCCTTTGTGATAAATTCTAATCTAAATGCAATGAATGGGCCTGGAAATCTGGTATTGGTGCCTTTTCCTCTTGAGAGGATTGAAATTACAACTGTTATTGTATTTTTTATTATAACTAGCTGTGAAAATTGTTGTATAGTAGGAATCTTCTAGTCTAGTTGAGGCAGTTTATTTTTTATCCGGATAGTATTTGTAAGTGCATGTGCCTTTATTTTATCTGGACTTTTCTTTTGCCTTTCCGGGTTATTGAGGATTTATTGCAAATTTGACTTGTGGCCATTTTATGTTTCATGTCTAATGCTCCAATTATTATATAATAAATATTTATTTATTTATATAACAAATAAAAAATATTTAATAACTGATTGGTAAAAAAATTAAATTGACAATTATCTATTTTATCCTAGAAAAACCTAAATTTAAATTCAATAAATTATATTTATATTTATATAAATCTAAAAAAATGATTTTTAGAACTTGGTAAAAAAAGTCAGCATTTATAATTATATACAACAAATATAAAATTCAAAAGAAAAGTCCAGAATTAGTGTGTGTGTTGTTTGTGGAGATTTGAAGGAATGGGAAGGTGGTGGTGGAGGGGGAAGAAGAAGGAGGTGAGGGAGTTGTGAGAGTGGTGGCGAAGAGGAAGAGGAAGAGGGTGAGACAGAAGAGTGAGAGGGCGGTGGAAAGGAGAGAGAGTGTGGGGGTGGGGAGAAAGAATTGTGTGAAAGAAAGAATCAGTGCTTTTATTTTTTTCGATCCATCTAAATTTTTTAAATTTCAAAATGACCCCTAATAATGTCAAAAATGACGTTAGGGGCCTATTTGACAACGAGAGATATCTTTCAGGGACGAGTTTTTTTATTTCTATCTTTCAGGGACCTACTTGCAAAAGACTGCATCTTTCAGGGGACCCATTTACTAAAAAAAAAAAAAGGGTAATGCTAATCTATAGTTATATTAAATCTCATGCAGGATTGATACAGTGCACCACAGTACACCATCCAATAACGCTACACACACATACACACACACTAATTCTAAATTTGTTCACATTCAAACCTTTTTTATAAATACATATTATTTTATTAATATGTCAATTTATTAATTTATATATTAAATAAAATTATAAATCTATTTAGTTCTATTTTTAAAATATTGACTAATATAATTTGTTATTTTTTAACAAATCTTAGTTTATTTTGGTATAAATTTTATAAACTTTTAAATATAGTGATTCAAACGATTTAGCTAGCGCCAATGGGGTTGACACAGATGATTGAACTCTCCTCTCGAAGTAGCTGTGATTTGGGTTCGAATCATAAATTCTCCCATTGGTAGGCTATACTATAAATTCTCATTGAGTTTGGTGGTTCATCAGTTTGAGTATAACATTTGTTGTAATAGTAGAATCACGTCTAAGATCATTTATTGTGTCAGATTTTGTTAAGTGATATATTGTTTTGACTTATTATTATATAATTAATTTGCACCAAAAATACTAAAATAAATATGTTTACCTATTAAATTAATTATATATTTTTAATATATTTATTTTTTTAAAAAGCAAGACAATGTTAGCCACATACCCTTTTCAAATGCCATCTATAATTAGTTAAAATTCATTTGAGTCTTATTATTTTAGAAATGAATTCCACCAAATAGAATATATAACACATGTGATTTAATGGAATCTACACGAATTCTATCCACCATAAGTAATATATTGAATAGAGTATATTAACATTTCTCATATAATAATAAAAAAGAACGGGTACTTTTCTAGTTGTTTTTTAAAAAAATATATGATATAACAATAAGGTTTAAATACTTTTTTCGTCCCTGCAAAATGACTGAGTTTCATTTTTCGTCCTTGTAAAAAAATTTGTTTGTTTGTGATCCCTGTAAAACAAAAAGTTTTATTTTTAGTCCCTGCAAAATTGTTTTAGTCCTTGTAAAATTTAGATCATGTTGAATTAGTCCCTGTAATATGTGAACAATTTTGTTTTTAGTCCCTATTAAATTTATTTTACAAGGACTACTTTGGCAATTATCTAAATATTACAGGGACTAATTCAACATGATCTAAATTTTACAGGGACTAAAACAATTTTGCAGGGACTAAAAATAAAACTTTTTGATTTACAAAGATCACAAACAAACAAAAAATTTTACAGGGACGAAAAATGAAACTCAGTCATTTTACAGGGACGAAAAAGATATTTAAACCTAACAATAATTTAACCAACATTTATTGTGGTTGTAGGAAAACTCGCATGTTGTATAATGTTGAAAGCATCCATTATAGCCAGCAGTAGTATGATATTAGGGGAATTTAGGTCTCCCTGCAAATGCTTACTGAAAATCAAATCAGAAAAATTTCATAGCCAAAGAGATCACATTTTTTTTAAAAAAATTAAATAAATGTAATATCATATAAAGAAGTTTATAGGCAGAAAGTGATTTGAAACAAAAACAATAAATATGGCATGGTAAACAGTGGTAAGAACTAAAAGTTAATCAAAAGTATATTTAACTTATTTTAAGTTAAGCTAAAGTACAAAAATGAATATGACCTGCATAATTTAGCAACCAAGCCTTGATTTGTAATACTACAAAGCACATATCCAAGCCGCACGATCTTCCTGCAATAAGGAAAAAATAGAGAAAAATATTATAGAACTGAAAACTGAGCCAGGGGCATTCTGAAATCATAATACAAACATACTATAAGATGCGGTCAAATAAGAGAAACATGCAGCCATGTCAAGCATAGATATAAGATCCAATAAAATTACAAAATGAAGTCAATATGAGTTGAAAATTGAAATTATTATGAAATAAATTCATTGAGTAAATTGGTAATTTCTTAGGAATATTATATGCCCTATAAAATCAATGTCTGAATGAAAAAAAAAAAAAGTATAAACAACCAACCTTTATCATAATTATGAAGTCTACATCTCCTACAGGTAAACCACAGGTATGAAGAAGGCGCAACATCTTGCTCCATAATAACGACCACTTATGACATTTTGAGTCAATAGCTGACAATTAAATTGCAGAAAGATTTGAATATCAAAACATCTTTTCCTGATTTTGAGGCATTCTTGAAGAACCACATAGGCTTCAACTTCATCAGGTGATGGAGCCTATAAACAGAAAACATAACAATTAGAGCTCGCTAGATGATTTTCTAGAATTGCAATTGTTGTCAGCGAAAAGTGTTTGAAGGAAGTGGATTATAATCATGCCATGATCTATTTGCATTCAAGAGAATGAGCTGTTTCACTATTCATACCAATAGGAGTAGTTTTCAATTGAGCAAAATTTTCTTCTTGTGGTTCTTTCAACGGAATGCCAACGGCTAATGCGTCAAGCTACACGCCATGCAGATCACCAGAAACAATAAGAGAATGGATTATACTTAAAGCAACAATTGTCATCTGCTCTCCATCGGTATTAATATGATTAGGCAATGGCTCATATGGTTTTTTACCTTCTTTCCCCTGCACACATGTATGCGATGATATTAAGAAAAGTTGATCATTAAGAGAATTTGAAAAAAAAACTTGGACCAGTTGTTTTTATTTCTCTCCCATTAATATGAAAACAACATCTGCAACGATTTTTGTAATATGATTTGTTATAATTGACTCTTATTCAACTATCATATTTATTCATATTATGTAATGTCATCTTAAGTACTGGGCAAAACAGGACATCCTTAGTTGGCATTAAACGGATACAAAACATGGTAAATTTAGTTTAGCAAAACAACACCAAAATAATAATAAAATAATAATAAGTTTTTCTATCATAACAATATAGTGGTTAAGATAATGACTCTTGAGCCTTGGAAACAAAAATGAAATGAAAATGAAAAAAGTTGTTGAAGGCGAGAGAGTGACAAAAAGGAAGGTTGGAAGAGAAGAAGAGCTAACTTATTTATCCTGTGAGAGAGATCATTACAATGTTCCCAAGACCAAGATCATCTGACCAGATTCTCTGCATAGAAGAAATAAGAGATTGTTAATTTTATTTGGAATCCATCAAAGAATCCACGTGTTTTATAAAAGCTAGGAAGGGTGACAGATAAATTTAGTCTTACAAGGATGTAAATGACATATCTAATTTCAAATAGCTATTTGACCCCAAAATACTGCTAAGGACTCATTCACTTAAGAAATCTATAGACAACACATCATGTTTTGACATTTTTAGCGAGCAAAATAAATGTAAAAGTAATATGGGTAAGATTCCTAACAGAGATCACCAAAGAAATGTTGAGATCAAATTAGTCATATAAGATTCCTAACAAAGACCAGCAATGTGATTTGAAAAACAACCTTAAATGACTAAGAAGAGCCTAAATACTACCAAAAT
The DNA here is from genome assembly GCA_030159175.1 of Glycyrrhiza uralensis. Classification (NCBI taxonomy): domain Eukaryota; kingdom Viridiplantae; phylum Streptophyta; class Magnoliopsida; order Fabales; family Fabaceae; genus Glycyrrhiza; species Glycyrrhiza uralensis. The sequence goes on from BRZY01000005.1 coordinate 42,760,134, forward strand.
TAATCATATAAGATTCCTAGCAGAGACAACTTCACAAAAATTACTATGACCAGCAATGAGATGGTATTAAGATCCACCGGCTGATGATAGAAGACTACACCCTCTGAAACTTGAAAGAAAATACCAACATCAATCCGGTTCTTCAGCTCAGTTTAACTATATTCATGAAAATCGATAGAAGAATAAACTCAGCAAGAAAAATACCAAAATCTTCACACTTTCACAACATTAAATACTAAGATTATATACAAATTCAGCAAGCAATGTTTACATGAGAATCAATATAATATCTTAAAATTCGGCTGGGGCTCACATCCACCCCTTAAAACCGACTTGAAAGGTGGGGACTCCCCCCAACTATATAAACACCGCACAGGCCCCCTGACCATCTAATGTGAGACTTCCAACACGCCCCCTCGAGCCTAGGTTCCACACCATAAATAGATAAGACACATCAAGTTGAGTAACAAATAGGTACAAATATGGCATCGTCTACTTTGAAGATCAAAACATTTACATGAGAACCTATGTTTAACGAAATGCCAACAGAATAGCTACAATCGATTTTAATTAACATGAAATGACAGATTTCATTTGGTCCCCATCAAAGAAAAAAAGGTAAATCCATATGGTGATATAGGTACTCCCTAATAGAAAAGCTAAAACTAACACTTTTAGAAAAAAAAAATAGTGATTAATTAAAGTGGTGTACAAAGGCATTTGTGATAAAAACTAAAAGGGGCCTCTTGCATGCAACCAGACACACCCTCTCCTAGCATATGCAGTGACATATATATTGCATCATAGTATAATGGTTAGAAGAAAGAGTCCTTTAACTCTACATAAACTGTAACCAAACCACCTTCCACTTCTAATGACCAGGAACTTTTATCCCAAAAAACAACCACATATATGGGTCTGAAAGGGGAGGAAAAATAACAATGGACACTGTCCATAATCAATGTAGAAGTATACATAAAACACAAGCCTCTCAAGATGTAATCTACCTTTGCCTTTAAGTCTTCTATTTTTACTTCTGCAACATAAATCCTTTTTTCCCAGCAACCTCTACATGATCATTAGTAGCTTTTATTATCAACTCTAGATTATGGTCATGCAAAGCATTTTTTAGTATCTTAGCTTAATTAATAGTGAGCTTCAATTTTAGATTCTCTAATTGGAAATCACAAGACCTTTTCCATCCATTAATTCCAAATTGTTGTCAATTACTATTACTATGCATGAAATTAATAGACAAAAAAATTTAACATTGATACAAAATAAGTAAGAAATTTTATCAAAAAGAATTACAAATATTTAGCAAGATTAGGGAGACAAAAAATTCATATCGAGAATATGATGCAAAAAACTAAGAGAGAAAATAATTATGATGCAGAAAACCGTATGAGGGGAATAAACTTTGTTTATGCAGGAGATGAGCAAGCAAAACACGAAAACTTACTGGCACCCTTGTAGCAAAGGAACACATGCCAATCCTAGGCTTCGACGGTGCCGGCGAGGTTCAAAACAGAAATGAAGGGATTGGGTTTGAGGCAAAACAACAGCGGGAGATAGGAGAGAGAGCGATGAGATCGGGAAAATGGAAATGGCAATTAAGAGAAAAGATAAATAAAAAATGAATGTCAGGTTGAACTTGCGGAAGTGAAGGGTAGTTGAAGGCAAAGGAGGCTGAGGGAGGGTGGTGGATGGGGTCAGCAAAGATGGAGCACTTTCAAAGGATTTTTATGTTGGTGGGCCTGAGAGATGGGGGAAAGCAATTTTGGAAGAGTTGGGATATGGGGTCCCTGAAAAAATGAAGGAATGGGAGGTCTCTAGTAGACGAGCGGAAATGAAAAGGCAAATGAAATGGGATTTGAAGTGATGTTTTGAGCGCCAAATATTGATTATTGAAGCACCAGTAAAAGGATGCGTCCAGCAAAAGCAAAATGTGTTTTTAAGTACAGCAACAAAAACTGGACACAAAACTCGGTGACAACTTTGACCTAAAAAACGCTCTCGCTCTTGTGGACAACGAAGAAGCCGCTGCCGGGGTCCTTTCCTTTGCCCGTCCAATCCAAAATACACCTTGCACCTCTTCCCTTTCCAAAACTCCGTCGTGGCCTTTTTCTTTCTCTCGGCTCAGCCACTTTCGTTGTCTCCTTCGTTTGTCTCTGTTGGTTCGCAACCATGGCAGCGCGAGGGAGCTTCGACGTGATGGCGCAGAGGCACTTGAGCAAGATCGAGGAGCAGAGGCGGAAGCTGCTCTTTGTGCCTCTTTCGCTTATGCGATCCAGCCTCCTTCGCCCCGAGGCTTGGAGCTTCGTGGAGCTCTGGCTCCTTCGTGGTCTCCTTTGCGGTGGAGCTCGAGGAGGATCGTGGTGTTGGGCGGTGGTTGAGGTGCAGGATCCGCCGCCGCCGTCTTTCTCCTGGTCAATCCAAATGGTTTCGGGTTTGTGAGGAACGCCACCGCCTTACTTTCGAGTGTGTGGTCGCTGCTACAATCTCGTGGTTCTTTGCGATGTTTGGAAACGCCGCAATCAGAGATAGGTTGGACGAGATCCTCCCTCTGTTGGACTGTGAGTTTGTGTTCCTCCGCCGTGGTGAGTCCGGGTGGGGTGGTAAACGATGCCGTCGAAGTTGTGGAGGTTGGGTGGTTGCCTCTTTTCCATATTTGCTGGAGGTAGTTTTTGTTCTTGACTGTGTTCGGTGTGTTGTGTTTTGTTTCCTGTGTTGTTCTTGTTTGTGTTGTTTCGTTTTGTTTGCTGGTTTGCAGTTGTTCCTGTGTTTGTGTTGTTCCTGTGTTGTTCTGTTGCGCCGCCATGCATCTAGTCACATCTTTCCTGTTTCGCCGCTGCTGGTTCCGAATGGGCCAGGCCCTGGTTGATTGATGCATATTGGGTCTGCAAAATTGACATGTGAGCTAATATTGGTAAAGACAGAAGGTTCTGAGTGCCCAAGATAGGCCAAACTCAACCCACTAAAGGATATCTCAAGGGTATCCTTCATGCCGTGCGTGCTCGGCTTGTGTGCTTGGATGGTTGTTGTACTTGATTTTTCTATTTGTATTAGTTTTTTTCTGTTGGGCTGTGTTTTTGGGTGTTTAATGTGCGTTGTTTAGTTGGCTGTCTATGTTGTAAGTTTGTTGATATTTCATCAGTGCGTGTCGATGAGGCTTAGTTTCTGTATCTGTGCGATGCTACATAGCTGATGTTGGCCTTTGTGGCTATTGTACTATTGGCCTGTTGGCCTTGCCTTTGGGCTCTACGTATCTTTCGACCAAAAAAAAAGTACAGCAACAAAACAAAACACAATGAAAAATAATACTTAGAGTATCTCCATTGGTGCTACTTAAATTTGGGTATTTAAGTGGGTCTCACCTGTCCACATCATTTATTTAAATTTTTTTTTTATCCAAGTATCTAATAGGTACCCAACCCTTCCAACCCAACAACTCCTATTTGGGTATTTAAATGGGTCTCACCAATAACTTCACATCATTATATTATCATTACATCTCAACAATAATTTATTTATAAATTCATTTATTAATAATTATAGATCTATTTTTATATTAAAATATAAAAATATGAAATTTATTTGTACTATTTATTTAATTCACAATAAATTTTAAAAAGGTAATAAAAAATTAAAAAATAAAAACATTGACAATTTTCATGAATTAGATTTTATTTAAAATTATGATAAATAGATAAAATTACATAATTAAAACAACAATTAATTTTGCTAACTATTGCGCCCAAAACGTTCCCAAATATGCTCCACAAGATCCGCTTGAAGTTGATGATGAATTTGCCTATCACGAAGATGTGTTCTCCTATGTAGGTATGGAACAAGATATGGATATGGGGGTGAGAAAATGAAAAATTGCCAATATTTGGATTATTTTGTAGGTTTAGATAAAATTGAGAATTTTGAAGATTTTGAGAGAATATATGAGGACAAAAAAAGGAAGAATTTTTTAGAGACTGTATGAGAATAAATGAGAGAAACTTGAGAGATATAATTGTGCAAAAATTGATGGAGTTGATCATATATATATATATATGACAATTTGATCACATATATATATATATATAAAGCATGAGAGCAACAGCTCTTTGAAGGCCCAATGGCTCTCTGGCCCGCGCAATGGTTCTAATTTTTTTTTTAATATTATAGACCTATACCAACGGTTTCATCCGTCGGTAAAAGCCTGCAGTGTTGGTTTTTTTCAAAGTCAAACCGCGAGACGTGACAGAAGAGAAAGAGTTGATTTTTTTAATATTAGTCAGACTTTTACCGATGGATAAAACCGTCACTAAAAGTTTGTTTCAAATTTTTTTTTAAACTGGCAGTGCGTGCCCGAGGAGAGAGAGGGTGCTTGTAGAAGCACCCCTCTCCCGTTAAGTACCCAACTTCTTCTCCTCCATTGCGGGTACTCCCTAAGTATCTATTAAGCAACTAGCAATAGAGATGCTCTTACTATATGACACGTGTGCATAAACGACAGATATTGTGCAGATTTACTTATACTATAGATAGATTATACTATAGATAGATTACGATCACGTCACTCTATTGACCTGTCAAAATTCATGAAATTGGCACTGACTTTTGTTTTATGAATTTTGTAGTAAATGTTTCGTGAATTTATTATAACTCCAAGTCGGTGCCATCGTTGAGAAAAATAATATTCAAAAGCTATCATATAAAATTATAAATTTCCAATACGTTTCTTTATTTAGCCCACCAAAAAATATATACGTTTCTTTATTTATACGACCCTGCTTTTTTTTTTTGAGGGATTATACGACCCTGCTTAAAAACGAAATTTGAGAGTAAAAAAGTTTAAACTATAGTATCAGTTGAAAAATATATTTTAGCAAAAAAAAAAGTATCGGTTGAAAATTATAAGTTTTAATCAGTTTGTTCATTTTTTGTTTAATGTGACTATATTGCGAGATATGTCAATGGCTTGAGATATATGATATGGTATACCGGTGTACCATTATATAATCACATTAATTCTCTCTAATGTTATGGATCTCGGGCGAAACGTATTGTTTAATGGCCAGAGATGGATTCAAATAGACGAGTCTGGAAATTGGAAAAAACATGACACATTTTGATGACTAGAGTTAGCCTCTAGACTCACGTTGAGAAATGAGACATCGCTTAACTACACAAAGAGAGTGTACTGAGTTTATTTTATAAGTGTTTATACAATTATTTGAAAGAAATTCAATTTATTTTATGTAATATTTGGACTTATCTCATATAGAATTTACCCTCATAAGTTCTTGGATCGTAAAAACAGTTCATACATAAATATTTATGATATAAATATTTATTTAATAAGTTTTTAATTAAACTATTTATGATACTGTTCTTCAATTTCAAGTAGGCTGTTGCGAATTCTTAAAGGATATTTTCTATCTACACATACATATTTTTTTATCCATACATACATAATGCAAAACTATTAATTCTACATGTATGTTTTTTTTCGAATACATACATGATGCGGAACTAATAGTTCCGCACGTTGTACTTTAATGCGGAACTAATAGTTGTGCAAGTATTTTTTTTAAAAAACATACATGGTTCAAAACTATTATTTCCGCACGTTATAATTCAATGCAGAACTAATAGTTCCGTAAGCATGCGTAACGAATCAAAAATAGATTTTTGATTTTATAAAAAAATGTAGATTTTTTTTATCAATGAAAAAAAATAAAAAAATTATAGATTTAATTTACTCAATAAATTTTTTAACTTAATAATTAGATTGATAAAATTTAATATCTATAAAAAATTTGTTAAACAGAAAAACTATGACAAGAGTTACGGGATCTCTCCTCTTTTTTTTTTGTCAACGGGATCCCTCCTCAAATGGAAAAATATATAAGCAGAGTAGTGTGTTTTTTTTTTGGTCTACAAGGGGGGTGGGGGGCTAGGGGAGGGGGCACGCGGGAGGGGGTGGGTGAGGGTCGAACTCCTCACCCTTTGGGTGTCCTTCCCAAACTTAACCACTTAAACCACAGTTGGAGGAGAGTAGTGTGTTTTTTGTCAACTAAGCAGAGTAGTTAAAATGGGCCATCTAATTGGGACTCCATAGCACCTCGTAAGCCCATTTTAGCTACGAGTGTTGGACCCAAAAAATGTGAGCTATTCTATTCTATTCACCAATTCTCAGTAGTGCTCACTACTCTCTCATCATCGTTATCAATATCATTATCACGAACGACACACTAACTCACTCAGCCCCTTTGGTTGGTTCCATCCCGTAGTTACTGTGAGAAGAAGAAAAACCTGTGCGTTCGCGCGAGGAAGATAAAAGGAAAACAAACGATGTCGTATGTGCCTCCACACTTGAGGAACACGAGTTCAACCACCGTGGCTGCTACCACCACCACCAGAGCCTCATCCGCAACCCTAGACGATCACAACCACCACCACCACCACACCACCAAGCTCGCATTCTCCTCCTCACACTCACACTCTCACTCCAGCAACAAAAACCCTTCCCCCACTCCATCTCTCTCCAATGCCTCTCGCCGGAGCTCCGCCGCCCCTCCGTCGTCCCGGATTCTCGCCGTCCCCGACCCCTTATTCCCTCACTGGCAACCCTCCGAACGCGTTTCCCGCTTTAACCCCGACCAGGTTCCACTTCAATCTTCATTCCCTCCCTTTTCTGAACTTACTTGCTCTTCCTTTTTGTTATATAAGCAAATATTGGTTGCTGAGCTCTAGTGCTTGTTATGTTCAGATTGAAGAGGTCCGCTTACGGCTTAATCTTGATGCTACTGTTGCATCTGACTCTCCTGCTGCACCTGCGCCTATAGAATCATTTACTGATATGGTATTCATTTATTTTTATTTATTTAATCGTATTCATATTTCTAATAGGTAATTATGAGCTATCTGTACCAAAAAAGAAAGAAATTGAGCTATTAGTACAAGTGTGTGTAAAATTGTGAATTTCTTCGTTCGTATCAGTGTTTGGATCCAAGTATTATGAAGGATATTGCTTATCACGAATACACCAGGCCAACTTCTATCCAGGCACAGGCCATGCCAGTTGCTCTCAGTGGAAGGGATCTTTTGGGTTGTGCTGAAACCGGTAGTGGGAAGACTGCAGCTTTCACGATTCCTATGATACAGGTCTGAACTTGTTACACATGACTGGTTTGACTGAACATTGTGATGATATCCTTAAATACTGTGTGGTGAAAGGCAAACCAATTGTAAATGATCATCCTTTTCTTTGTGGTTTATTTTTCTTTTGTTCTATTTTTAGCATTGCTTGGCCCAACCTCCAATTCGGCGCGGTGATGGTCCCCTGGCATTAGTTTTGGCTCCTACTAGAGAACTTGCTCAACAAATAGAAAAAGAGGTGATATATCATATATGTAATTTTATGTGGATGTGGATGAATTGTGGGTTGTCTGAGGTAGAATTTACTGTTCAATTCTCCAATTCTAGATGATAATTTTTTTTTGGTAAGATATAAATATTTTTAGGATTATCTTCAAATGTTTTTCATATACTTTGATTGATACGGTGCTTGAGGCATGGATTTTTTAATTCTTTGCCATCTTTGAATTGTTTTATTAGTGCAAGGAAATAGTTAATTATTGTCCCTAATGGTCATTCCTTTAGAATTATTTTATTTTAATTTTAATTTTTGGATGCAAAGCTTCAAAGTTATTTGTTGCCATCTTCTTTTTTTATGCTGAGTTTGTTTGTTCTCTATCTTTTTTTCCTATTTGGAATTTGAATCCGTACAGAATTATTTTGACATGGGTACAAGATTCTTGCTATCTTACTTTGAACTATCTGTTGTTTAATTTTGTTATAGGCATATTTTTTTTTATTACACCTGAAACTATGATTTACACCATATCATTTCATTCTAACTACTATTTTTTCTCCTTTCTGTGAATTGCCCTTTTTGGTTGTCATTCTGTTAAGTATCTTTGTGTTGTTTTGACTTTTGGCAGGTTAAAGCTTTTAGCAGATCTCTCGAATCATTTAAAACTGCCATAATTGTTGGTGGAACTAACATTGAAAAGCAGGTAATTAAATGCTGACATGAAATCTTCTCTTCTTGTGCCTCTTTTGTGATAGTTTGGTAAAAAACAATAATGGTTGGCTATTGTTTGACTTATTAGCATTACAAAATTCTGTTAAGTATGATCAAAGAGCATCATCAAGTCTTTGCGTGTTAAATATGTATAAACTATTGTAAATCTTTCATGTCATTTTTTGATTGCCTTGGACAATGGGTTAAATCTGTGTTTTCATGCAGCTGGTTATTTGTTATATGTTAAGGCTAGTTTGGAAACAGATGCCAAACACTCTGTAATAGCGTTTTAACAAAGTAAAAGTTTTGGACACAAGGACTCTGGGCCATATTTTACTTTAAATTTATTCTAGTTCCATTTAATGGTGACATGATTTTGTGTTTGCTTTCTTTCTGGTCTCTATGACAGAGGTCTGAACTAAGAACAGGAGTTGAGATAGCAGTTGCCACCCCTGGAAGATTCATAGACCACTTACAACAAGGCAACACTTCCCTCTCTAGAATTTCTTTTGTTGTTTTAGACGAGGCAGATAGAATGCTTGATATGGGTTTTGAACCACAGATAAGAGAGGTTAGTGTTGGAGTTTTTCTCCTATGCCTTAGGTTTTCCTTTATTTTTACAACAATTCCATTCCCTTATGTTAGATAAATAGTGTGACTTCTTCATTGTAGTGTTTATGTTTTCCTTTACAATGTTTCCTAATCCTGTGTTTCCATGTAACTCTTTTCCTCTTCACTTCAACTATTGCCATTATTAAACTTGGAAATCAAACCAATGATGCTTAAACAATATTTTTTTGGTTATGACTTATGAGAGTCCAACTTCTTTAAGAATTTCGCTGGAGAAGATCTCCTTAGATAAGGCAAAAGCATTTCCAAAGCAAAATTCAACAATAAAAAGGGTGCCTCTTGTCTAGATAGAAATTTCATTTTCATTCTCAGATTTAAGCTTTTAGCAGTTTCATTTGTCTACGCTCTGCACCTCTTATTAGTTGAATTTTCATGACCTAACTATTATGGCCAGGCTTAAGAAATTTGTACCTTATTATTGCGTATATGATTTCATGTGAAGGGGCTATTGGCAATAAATAACCTTTGATTTTTTGCAATATAACATTCTTTTGTTAAATTGATCAATGTTTAGCCTAGATTAATGAAGAAAATTACATTTGATAATATAACATTGTTTTGTTAAATTGATCAATGTTCAGTCTAGATTAATGAAGAAAAATACATTTGATGATATTACCCTCAGATTATGAGAAATCTTCCAGAGAAGCATCAAACACTGCTGTTTAGCGCAACTATGCCTGAGGAGATTGAAGCATTATCAAAGGTCAGTTTTCCTCTGTTCTTTACTCGTGAGTTTTCCAACATTGTTATTTTCTCCATTGAGCCATGTTAAAATAATGCGGGTGGTCATATTCTAATATTTTAATTTTTAAAGTGACTTTTTGTGTGTATAGCAAAATAATTTTAGCATCATTCTTTTTCATCAATATATTTCTCTGAGTTCAGTTGTTGAAAGATTTTTTTTTTTTTTTGAAGTTCACCAGTCTTCTGTTGAATTTCAGGAGTACTTGACTAAACCGGTGCAAGTTAAGGTGGGAAAAGTGAGTAGCCCAACAACTAATGTTTCACAAACTCTTGTGAAGGTTTCTGAAAGTGAGAAGGTACATATAATAAACTAACAAAATGAAATGTGTTTTTGTTATGAGCTTGGATTAAAAACTATCAATTTAGTTTCAATTTTCCTGGAATATTGGCTATCATCAATCCTCAAAGATTGTTTTTAATTTCTCTAGGTTTCTTGGTTTCTGAAATCTTATCATGTTCTTGTAGACTGATCGGCTTCTAGATATGCTTGTAGAGGAGGCATCACAGTCTGAAAAGTGTGGTCATCCATTTCCATTGACAATTGTGTTTGTTGAGAGAAAGGTAAGCTGTGTCCTGTTTCCGTGCTATGTATAGCATGATAGCTACATTTGTCTTGTCACTTGTATGTTTACATGCTAGACATTGAGAGTTTAAGCAGATTAGTTCTAAAATTGGAAAAAATGGGTAGTTTGATAGGGGGTCAAAGTTGAAGTAGGTTGTTAGTTGTTACTTGTTTTTATCTTCAACAAAAATAGTATTTGAGTAGCCTGTTTGAAATTTGATATCTCCATGCTTCTCACTCTTTAATTTTTGATGTGCATGTAGACAAGGTGCGATGAAGTTGTCGAAGCATTGGTAGCTCAAGGATTATCTGCAGTTTCTCTTCATGGTGGTCGCAGTCAGAGCGAAAGAGAGGCTGCCTTGCATGATTTTCGGAGTGGCTCCACCAGCATTTTGGTAATCTCTATTACATTACTTACTCAAACTTTAACAGTACATTATTTTTCTTCCTTTTGCTTTCCTTCCCTTACAAATTCTGTACTTCTCTGCAATATTTTGTCATGACTCATCACGACTAATGGTTCTGGATGGATATTTAGAAGTAATGAAAATATTGTTGAGGTCTTGAGGAATATAGTGAAGCCAGGTGTGGCTTGTCAAAATACAGTGAAGCCAGCTGTGGCTTGTTGTTGCTGTATTCCCTGTGTTTGCTAAATTAAATTCCTTGTTAGCGGTGCATCAAATAGGAAAAGAAGAAAATTTATGGGCTTAAATGATTGTTTCTATAATTTGATTTTTCTCTACTCGTCATTTTTCGATTTACTAAACTCATTAAAGCACCATGTTAGGTGTCTGCAGTGATAGTTATCTGTTACTTTTAGTGAGTGTTTGTTGGGTTGGGATACTTAAGAAGAAATAAGGTGTGCTGCCTATAAATAAGAGAAAGGGTTAAGAGGGAGAAACAGTCATTTGAGAAAGATATGGGGCCTTTGGGCTAGGGAGGAGAAGACCCGTGAAGTTCTTCAAGAATGTCTAGAATGTGTTTCTTCATTCTTGTGGAACCCTTGAAACAACAATACCTACAACTCCAATATCGGTGCTTTGATACTGGTTGATAGAAGCCAGGAATTTTATTAGAAAAGATAGGGAATATCTCACCTGAATACAGCTACAAACTTGCTGGACTTTGAGGGTCTGCTCCCCCTCAGCTCAAAGGCTCCAAATCTCTCTCAAATGACCAGATGCCTCTCCCTCTCAACCCTCCATATTTATGGGCAACGTGTCTTCTTTCTTCTAACTATCCCAAACCCAACCAACTCACTCGCTCACTAACAGTTAGTGACAAACAACTAAAACTACAGACACCTAACATACCATGCACTGTATTGTCTGCATGCTTAACATATCTAGACCCTTGAATTTTGGCATTCATATTATACATTCCCTTTTCCTTCAGATAGCTAAAAATTTAAATTCTCAGCAATTTTTGCATAACTACATTAAATGAAATTTGGGATTCTTTATCCACTATCATATTAATCAGTGATACTGTATCATGCAGGTTGCCACTGATGTTGCATCTCGTGGCTTGGATGTAACAGGAGTGTCACATGTCATCAATCTAGATCTTCCAAAGGTATTTGTGCAATTCTACTCCTAGCAAAAACTACTTGATAACTGTGTTTTACATGTAATCCACTAGGAAAAGATTATCTGAAGGTATGGGGATTTTCCGCAGTTAGTGGATTGCCATTCTGCTACTGCTATGTTGGCATCTCTTTTGCCTGGTATTTTTCAGTCAAATTTAATTTCCTTGAGAAATGCATACCTGAAGCTTCAGTTATGGCTGCCTCAATTATAGACCATGGAAGATTATGTACACCGGATTGGAAGGACAGGGCGCGCTGGATCTACAGGCCTATCTACTTCCTTTTACACTGATCGTGACATGGTGCTTGCTATCCTCCTTTTCTTTTAAGGAAAAAATTGAACTCTGTTTTTTTCTATTGATTTTAACATTAATACGGTTCTGCTCTTTAGTTCCTTGTGGCAAATATAAGGAAAGCAATAGCTGATGCTGAATCTGGGAACACTGTGGCATTTGCAACTGGAAAGGTACTATCTGTTCTGCTGGAATATTAGGACTATTATGGTCCATTTGGTATACCCTTAAAAATGAGGGTGGAAAATTAAGGAATGAGTTTTCAATATAATTTTACAGGAGCCATTCTTGAATTTTTTACCCATCTTTTAAAGGTATACTGTAAATGGACAATTAGTTTTATAGAACTCCGGTGTTTGTAGTTTTAGTTGGCTGGACTTGTACTGGTTGTACTACTTGACCTAGATTAGTATTATAAACAGATGTTTGGGGTTTGTGTTGTAGATGCTTGATTTCTCCCAAACACTTTGAAATTCAGGATGTTATATTCAACCTTGTGCTGCACAGTTGACTTTCTGCTATTGGTTTCTAGGTTGCTAGAAGGAAGGAGAAGGAAGCAGCAGCTGCACAAAAAGAGGCAAATGTTGCTTTATCCAGACACTTTGGATCAGGAGCTGCTTCAATTAACATTGAAGATAAGTATAAATTTATGATTACTGCCCCGGACATTAAAAGAGAAGAGGGCGCAGCAGATAGTGCCTGGGATGATTAATGAAGTTTCTGATGCCTCCCATATTTGATCAATGACAGTTGCTAAAGCCTTCAAGGTTGGTTGGTTTTTTATCTTCTGTTTTTGTTTTTTCTTTGGGGGGATGGGGTGTGTGTTTCCATCTCGCTGCATCTCTCTTTCCCCTCTTCTCCTCCACCCAATGTAATGGTTTCCTCGTCCATGTCGTTTTATGTTTTGTGGTACTCATCCAAAATTGGTATGTTCTGCTCTGACTTCGACTGAGTGCATCTATAGGGTTTGCTGTTTCGAAGATGCTGAAGATGGACAAGTTTCTAATTAAGTTTGCAAGTCTACGTACTGTTTCACACCGTTGTTGTAGCTAGCACACTTTGTAACAAGTAGCTTGCTAGACATTAGACACACTTTGTAGAGTTGTCATGTAGGTAATGCATCCCATGTAATCCTAGAAACGCGGGTTTTATTAAATGTGTTGCGTCAAACATATCTTCATTTCTTCTACAGGTATTTTAGCATGATTAAATGTATATCCAGCGCGTTGTATTCCACTCCTATGTTTATTTTGGCTCTTTAAAGCAAAAATAGCTTTACATGGATAGAGTGTAGTCTAATAAGATGAAAGTCTAGGCTCAAGCACAAAGCAAAAGAAAACCGAAACCGGATTCACCATAGAATGTTACATACTTGCAACAGAAAACCAACTTTCAAATCAACAGAATGATGGGCTACAAATATCTCCCAATTTTCTAGAACACAAACCTAGACACTTTTTCAGTCTACGGGCACTCTCCTCAACAGAAGGTGATCATGCAGAGTTCCCTAACTGAACCGGACGTCACTTAGAATCAACCTATGTAAACAAGCCAAGTTGTCAATCAAGCCATGGAATGAAACCATGGCTACCCCTTCTAAGCTTCTACCTTCTCATGACCTTGGGGTGATATACATTAGACCCCAAAGCATAAGAAAGACATCTCAGACACAGATGATGATAAAGAAAAAAATGAAGGAAAAACTATATATCTATATTAGGATGCCAAAACTGGAAACCGTTTGTACCCTATGAAAGCCTGCCGAAGCACATTATACCCATTTCTGTAGTGCTCGAGTGAGAAGCATAGCTGCCTTATGGCCTCACGTTTCTCTTCAGCTCCTTCCAAGATCTCAATCTTTTGCCTCTCAATCTCTTCCTCGAGTTGCTTACCTCTTGCTTTTAGTTCTCCCACATGTCTGTGTGCCTCTTTCATTCCATCACTCAGCTGCATATGTTCCATGTGTAACTGGTTCAATTGCCTCTTTAGGTGTTCAATCTGATTATCTCTAGAATTTATCTCTTCCCTGAGCGAACCAACTTCTGCATTGAGATTATCTCTCTCCAACTTTAATTCATCAAGGCTCACATTTAGATCTTTCACATTGTACTTCTTTCTGTTCTTATTACTGGCCTCCTTCAGCAGCTCAGTTTTTCCAGACTGGATCATTCTGATATCCTGTTCCAAAGATTGACCATGGATTTCCCATTTTCTGATCTCTTCCAGATGAGTCTGCTGACCCAACAATTTGGACAATTCAGACTTGAGGTGTGCTTTCTCAAAGAAGCTTTTCTGTTCTGCATCAGATAGAGCAGTTTTTAAATCCCTCACCTCATTATCTCTTTCTGCTAGACTAATCTTCAACCTAGAAAGTCTTTCTTGGAGTCTAGTGCTCTCTCTTTTCTCAGAGTTGAATTTTGTTCTCCATGTGGCAATGTCCTTGTGAGCCAAGTTAAGCTGATCCTGCAATTGTTGAATACTTTCAGATGATTTAGTGGCCTCAAATCTCAAGGAAGCAATTTGCATCTCCCAAGACTCAACAGTAACACCATCATGCAAATGTTCTGGTGATTCCATTGACTTGTATTTCTCAACCTCAATCTTCAGTTTAGTGATTTCCTCTTCATAAAGCCTCAACTTTTCATTGACATTCCCCAGTTCTTGTTCATATTCATTAACCCTTATTGTCCCTCTAGATGGAGAACCCTCCACACGTTCCTCCTCATACATGCAGAGCTTTTCTTTCACCTCACGTAGCTCCAATTCCAATTCCACCACCCTTTTGTTGTTGTTCATGCCATGATCACTTGCAATATTTCCAAAGAAACCCGAGTTGCTGTTGATGGAAGAAGCATCATCAAACTCCTCATCAGAATCTGTCAAAGTAGAAGACCCATCTCCATCTTTCTGGTATGCATCATAACAACCATTGGTTCCACCAGAATTACCAAGAAAGAAATCAAAACCTGCAGCACGGTTGCTAGAGATTCGACGCAGCAACATTCTAGGAGAAGCTATGGATGGCTTGTGAGAAGGCGATGGCCAAGTAGAGGGTGGATCAGAACCATTGTCTGAGACACCACCTGAGGGTTGGGATTGGAGATCAGAGGGTATGTTCTTCCACAATTCACCTGTGACATGTTCATATCGTTCAGCAAGAGATTTATAGCCACGGTAAATGTTTTCCACAAGAGAAATCAATTCTGGCCTCTTCTGGTAATACATCTCTGCTTTCTGTGCAAATGAATCTCCATCCTCTTCAACCAGCTTCAGCATTTGCCTCACGTTACGTTCCATCTCTGAGGTTAGAGATCGTTTTGTCAATTTCTTGAAAGTCATTGTGATGAAAAATGATTAATTGTTGGCATGCAAGTATCCACTTTGTTGAGATTTAAAGATAAACAAAAAAGGAGAAGAACAAATAGGATCAACCACCCTCCCTAACTGTTGCAAAGTTGGGAAAATGGTTGATCCTTTTCCAGAGTATATTTGAGGGAAAAGGATGGGAGAAGATGTTAATTAATAATATGACACCAACGTTAATTTGTTTACTTGTTTTAACTTTTTCCTTGTTTAGTATATGTGGAACTTCCCGTAACCTTGTTAACAGGAGCTACAAATGTCGGTAGTAGAACAGAAGATAGGAATTGTTGACCAAAAAAAAAAACAGAAGATAGGATTTAATTAACATGACATTTTTATTTGTTATTATATAGGTGGAAGGAATAAGAGAAGGGTACTTAGATAAAGGAGGAAGTTCATATATATGATGATGAAGTTAACAAACAATAATAACAATAAATGGGCCAAAATACCTTGGAATTAATTCAGTTTATTTTAAAGAGATATTGGAGACACCCCTAAAAAATAAATTTTGCTCTAAATTTTTTAAGATTTTATTTTCGTCCATTTGATGTGTGTTCTCTATCTAGTCCTCAACTTGGGTTGCATGTTCTTCCTCAGTCACCCCCTGGATGTGGTGCTTCCCTCGTGAAGGATAATTTGGGCGTGGTGTCCCATCGTAGTATTAGGCGTTAGTTTGTTTTGTGGGGCTGTGCCCCTCCTTAGAATAAAAAAACTGAATTTATAAAATATACTAGATCTTAAAAAATTATGAATATAAGAAAACATAACGTATTTGAATTTTAGTTTAGAATGACTCCAATACAAGTTTGAGCCAATTCATCTCTCTTGATATATAGATTGATTCAAACGTATGAACATTCCAAGATGAAATTCAAACATGCAATAAATTACCTAGGTACCAACTGGTACTTGATAGTTGATATAACAAAGACATCACTGCTGATTGCTCCTAGTTCACCTAGTCCTAGGGCAAACTGCATCCTTGATTGACATTATTTTGCTTTGCTTTTGATAAATGAATTAAGGAAAGAAGAAAAGTGGGCATGCTAGATTGTGTCAATTATAGTTTCATTGCATGCATGCATGCCTTTTAAGATGAACAAGTTGGTTTAAATTTACGGTAAATCATTGACCCCAAAAAAAATTACAGTAAATCTTTTTTTTTTTCTGATGACATACGGTAAATCATTAATCTGTAAATCATCATCATGCAAACAGAAAACAAGCCGAAAATGTGCGGCAATAAACTCAACTGAAGTACGGTATACATCATACTTGGGCAAAAAAAGAAATTGGGAAATGGTTCATTCCCCCAGTCTACACGTTCAGATTAAAACAACAAAAAAGATAAAATCATGTCCCCGCATTCCTACGGCCAACGCGAGCAACAAAACCAGCCTTGATTGGTGCAACTGATCTTCCTGATCCACACTGCAAGCAACAAAACCAGAATTATAAGACATCCAACAGCACAAAATCCTATGTGTCCGTCTTAAAAATATATTTAGAAAACCTTTTGCCCAGCATCCGATAATCATTTTATGTTATTTCTAAAATAATATAAACAATTAAAGACATGAAAGGTGGAGAGAAGGCAAATTACTTTTGATTTCTATTGAGATTTGATAGAATTTAAAGGATTTTTCTCTAGTTTCCAAAATTAGATTTACATCCTCCAATTTGTATTTTTTTTATTTGTAATGAAAAGCTGTATGTAAAAGCTTTAAGTAAACATCATCTGAACAAATTAATTACCAAAAACCTTCAAATCACCAAAGGCAAAATAATTGATCAATGAATTCAATGGACGAGTTACCATGAAGGAAAAAACGATCATCTTATTTGAGAGGGGAGAGGGTAGACAGTGTATGCACACAGCCTAGAAGTAGAAGAGAAAGAAGAAAAAAGGGGCAACTAGCACATAGAAATTTCACCTTTTCACACCGGAGAAAGAACAACCGGTTCTCCTTAGAAAGTATTGTGTCAGGACTTTTGCATCCGAGGCAAATGACATATTCATCTGAAAGAACAGAATATAGGTCAACTTTTAACCCAAAGACTTAATAGTTCATACATGGCAATGCAATAACCGCAAGATACTTACTGATATATCGTCGCAAAATTCCTTCAAAGTTCTTTGGTGCAAATCTTCCCTTCACAACCAATCTCTGCTGTCCATCTAGAGAGCCACTTGTACCCAGTTCAGCAAGCAAGAAAGCCATGACATGGTCTGGCTGCCGATGCATCCTAAAAGATCAGATAGCAATGCATTGACAAAAGGAAAGGAATGAAGAAAGAAATTAGTTTTGATGCAATGTAGAAAAATTTGCCAAGAGGCATTATTATACATATAGTCAACAGGTGAAAAATATATCAACATACGTTTTGCATAGATCCATAAAATTCACAAACACAGTTTTCTTTGTGCCCTCACGAAGAACTTGTGGAGGCCTCATAACAGTCCTCCGCCGGTCTCCAGCAAGTTCTGGATTATTCTCACGTAGAATGTTAAACACCCTGCCAAGAAGCTGCATAGAAGAACATCAGAATACCAGGGGGGTCACAATCTCCAAGCAGAAAATATTACAATACTAAATGACAGCAGAATACAATGCAAAAAATTTCAACTGAGCAGAAGCAGAAGCAGCGAAAGTAAAAATGTTTTAGGTATTATATCATGTTCAAATTATTGTTGGAGAACACATATCAGCGATATAACGATGATTAAATACACATGGCATTATATAAAGTCACACAAAAAGAACACTTTCAATCCAACAAGGATAAAGCACCCTTGAGGTGGATGTAGATCATTAACTAACAAGCTTCCATGTTATAAAATCTGAAGCATGCAGAAGGTTCTAAAACAATATCCCACTTGAAGACCCCAAACACACCCTATAAAACTAATATGGCAACATAAAAGTTGAGATCCACAAGAACCACAATCCTAATATTCAGTATCACATATAAAAATAGAAATCAGTTCAGAAACATTTACAGAACTAGGTGATGAAGACAAGGCAAATGATTTTACAATGATGTTTTGACCGAGAGGCACAATATAGCAGAAAGCATGTAAAATATTGTATACCTCCTCGTATTGATAATCACGGTCACTCCCTTCCCAAGGGTAACGAGGTTGCAAGGAAACATCATCTCCTTCCTCTTCTTCAGGATGATCTAAGGAAGGAATTTATAAAATCTTCAGCATTCAATTATTTTTCCCTTAAAAGATTTTTTGTAGAACTAACATGCAGTTTTTAAAGGCCAGACACATAACTTTTAAGTATTTGAGAGACAGCTTACCATCCAAATCTTCAATTGCATCACCACTCTCATCATTCAAGTTACTGATTTCAACCTACAATCAAACAACAAACATCAGATGTGAAATTGCTTCCAACAAAAACACTAGCTACATCAAATAATCAAGACATTGAAAGTGAAAAAAAAAAATTGTTCATTGATATAATCACATAAAAAGTCAAATGACCTACAGGCTTCTTCTTCTTCTTTTTTAAACCAGCAAACGTACTCTCAACCCCCTCAGAAACTGCAATTGAAGAGCTAATTAGAATCACTCATGCCAAGCACAGTAGCATTGAAGACAAAAAAACATTAATAAATAAAAGGTATTCCAATTTAGATACCCGTCAGATTTTCTGTCTTCTCAGCCAACTTGTCCACTGGATCATCAGCAGGATCTACAATTGTGGCTTTCTTCTTCTTCTTCTTCTTAGTAGGATCAAATGGCGCAATCTGCAATTAAGAAACTCAGGTCTTAGAAGGCAGAACAGCTTCAACAAACTGAACCGCCAACAAATCAAGGAGATTGGTGGCTACTAGGAATATCAGGCATCAAAATGCCATCATCAGCAATAGCAGTTCACAGAATATAACTTAAAGCCTCTGTTTTAATAGCCTCATAATCAATATTATAAAACATATACAGGGAAACCATTGCATAAAATTACGAAAATCCAAGGAGGAAACTTACTTCGGGAACCTCTTCCTTCACGTCATTTTGTGCTTCATCTGCCATGGTTACTGAAACCTAACAAAACCAAACTAGAAAACCTGAGGATTGAAAAAGTATTCAAAAAAAGGAAATAGTATGGAGAGAGAGTAGAGAATGTAGAGTAGAACATTAAGGCAGATATCAATAAACCAAACTTAATAATCAAAATCAATAAACTGCAGCTAAAAAAATCCCTTATAGCCAAACCAAAGAGACTCTTACTCTTAAAAGTAGAAGTCCTTAGTGCTCTTGACCAATAACCCAATAAAAATAATAACAATAAGAAAAATAAAGTGTTAAAACTTAAAAACCCTAAGAGAACCCCATAGGTTGATTTTAGCGATAGCAAATCAATATGTCAGCTTGTTAAGCTTTAAAATTATGTCATACTGTTTTGAAACAAGGAGAACGTTATCAAGCTCTGCGTGAGTAGCACATGAAAACACATAATCAGAAATCAGACAAATCAAAAATCCATACGCATAACCGCGAAACATAAATCAAATTGGGTAACTAAAATGGGAGAGAGATTAGAAAAGGAAAAAATGTGTCGATTTTGGAGATTGAGAGAGAAAGGGGGCATACGGTTACGGAGTTCACCGATCGGAGGAGAGAGCGAGCGAAATCTGTCTACTGTTATGTTATCTATCGCTTTGTCTGCTCTGCACTTGGAAATTGGAATGGAATCAAAAAACCCTTTTCTTCTCGTTCCAAAACGGTGCGTTGCGCTTCTTATTTTCCCCTATTAATTAATAATTAATTATTCGCTCCTATATAATAAGATCAAATATTAATTTTTTTTATAGTAGGGAGTAGGGAACTTAGACAGTGTTTAGTTTAAATCCGGGGAGAAAAATAATTTTAAAGTGAGTTTGTTTTTAATTAGAAAAACAATAGTTTGTTTATTATTAAACTTTAATAAGACAAAAAAAACTAGAATAAGTTAAAATTAGGATATATTTTTAATTACGTCAATAATAAATAATTCTTATTTGCTCTTTTTTTTGGGCAACTTATTTGCTCTTTTTAAAAATAGGTTTATTTTAGGGAAATATTTTCCTCTTATCAATTTTGGCAAACTCATAAAATAAAAGAGCAATTTTGTCCCCCATTTGCATCTTTGGGCTATCAGCATTGGCTGTTCGGTTTTCTATTAGGGAATTGGTAAATACACCAATATTTTTGGATATACACTTCACATTTAAAAAGAAAAATACTATTATACTCTCGTTGATTTGTTTATTTTTTTTTCAATTTCGTGTTGTTTCCGGAAACTTAGTTTCCGGAATGCAATTCGTGTTGTTACCGGAAACTTAGTTTCCGGAATACAAAAATGCATTCTGGAAACTCTAGGAAAAATTTACATTCCGGAAACTCTAGAAAAATTTACATTCCGGAAACTCCAGGAAAATCTAGTTTCCGGAATGTATTTTTGCATTCCGAAAACTTCAGGAAAAATTTACATTCCGGAAACCGGGGGTGTATGACCAGTTTCCGGAAAAGAAGCAAAATCAGGAAAAAAAAATTCAAACAATGAAGGTATAATAATAATTTCCTAAATAAATATGAGGTGTATGGCAAAAAACTGGATGTATTTACCAATTCTCTTCTATTAAAGCCTGACCTTATCATCATCCCTGTTTATGCTCACAAAGAAAGTGAAAAACACAAGGAAATGGAAGAACCCAGATCCAATGGATTTTTGGCATAAAAGACGCTCAAACCTAAGGTCCATTTGCTACTAATTCCAACCATAAGAAGAAGAAAAATTGCTTCTAATTCCACGATGATTTTTCAATGATTTGGCCACGTGAATGAAAATGACAATTATTCCATTAATGTGTTAAGACATTTGTTGACAATTTTAAAAATTATAAAATATTAAGTAAAAATAAATATTTATTTACTTTTTATTGAATTTAATTATAATATAATATTTTTAATCTTTAAGTTCCTCGACAAATGTCATTAAAACATTTGCTAGCTAGTAGTCCTTTAAAACATTTGTTCACAACATATAATGTTATATATATACCGTTTATTTTTTTTATACGACACTCTTGCTATATAAAAATTAAAATAGTCTCTGGCTAATTTGAATTAAGTAGAATGACTCAAAAGATATATAAAATTCTCTTTTGATGGTATATCTTTTTCATTCACAAAACTATATAACCCTTGCTTAATTAGGTATATATATTTACACTAGATCCTAATAATTTGTTATATACCATTAATTTTGATTATTTGAATCGCAATATATATCTCTATATCTTTCAAATCGTTTTCGGTCAATACAATAAGAAAATATAAAATAAGATGAAAATTAGGGAGAAGGCATCTTCAACGATCAACACTCAATAGACCCACCAAGGGGCTGGAAAGTGGTCAACAAGGAAGGATAAGATTCACAATTTCTAGTTTTCTGCTGTTAATTGTTGAGAAGTCCCACATCGACTAGTGATATGGCTAGTGTAGTGCTTATATAGTGTGGGCAGTCCTCACCCTATAAGCCGATTTTGTGGAGATGAATTAGACTCTATATGCCCTAACATTAATTACCACGAGTATTAACCAATAGAATCCAGAGACACTGGAGCCGGAGCCAATCAAGCAAAATATGCATGGACTAGCACCGTGCATATATACGTTGAATGAAATTTCAACCTCTTCCTTCTCGAAATTTGACTAGTCTCCTTAACAAAAAGGAAAATGTTTGGTATGCACTTTGGGTGTAACTGGGGTGTCTATACCTAGATAGAGAAATATAACAGAAAAAAGTGATAAATAATATATGTAATAAGAAAAAATAGATATAAAAAAATGAGAGGTATTAGATGGATAATGACATCATAGGAGTGTCTACTTATTGGTGTTCCAACAAAAACTGTGCACTGAGTTACTCTCAATTGAAAAATAATAAAACAGGACAACAACTAGGCAAGGGTCTTAATCAGAAAGTGGGGGGGGGGGGGGGGGGGGCGGGGGGGGAAGATTAATTGGGCGGTATTTCTTGGAAGCAAGATTAGTGGGTTTTGATTTTATTCATAGACGGACACATAAACATTAGTATTTTGCTTGTTTTTATGCACCTTATTAAGCATACTTAATTACCAACCGATTCGTCCTTTTCTGAGCACGTGGTAGCAGAATTTGGTGACTTTGGAGATACATATTCTGCTGAAGTTTCCTACTACTCATAAACATATTGCACTTTTTAACATTTTGTCTTCGATGCGTGCAATGTTTAATGCATTTATGCAGCAGATAATTAAGAGTTTGTTACTAAACACATGAATCATATAGTACAATAAGTGTTACAAATATAAAGTTTTTTTTTGCCCCTGCATCATCCATAGTGTCATACTCTTGGTTGGACCCATTTCAATGTGGGATCTTAACTATAATTTGTCTTAATATTTATATTTATTTATTTCTATATAGGAGGAATAAAATGTGTTTCAATGGTTTATATTTTATATATAGTGAGGAAGCCACTAAATTTGGGATAGTATTAAGGGCCTGTTTGGATTGGCTTATGCAGAGCTTATGAACACAGCTTATGACTGATTCATAAGTTGTTTTGGGCTTATTTTTCATAAGCTACCCAGGATAGCTTATCAAAACAGCTTATGACTTATATAAAATAAGTTTCACTATAATTTTTCTTCGATTATAAAAGTAGCTTATACAACTTATGCTATAAGCAGTAAATAAACTTGTTATCCAAAGAGAGCCTAAGGGATTTAATATAGTGTCTCTAATGCCTTGACTAGTCCAATCCAACGAGGCTACAGGGAGAGTGGTCTAAAAAACGAAACAGTGAAAGATTGCATCTTCTCCATTAATTTTTAAAATGATTTGCTACAGCTATGTACGCTTGCTTTTCTTTCTTTTTCTTATTTATCCTTTTTAAGTTTTTTTTTGCTCGATATCTTTTTTTAGTTTTTTTTTGGTCGGCTGAGATCTTTTTTTAGTTTAAACACAAAAAGTTTGCTGATACCTTCATTTGTCCAGTTTGGCCCTTTGTGTACTCGTGAAATTTTAATATTTCATTGGATTGCTTTTAGGATGATAATCGTTTGAGGCTGCAAATGTACGTGAATTTGAAATTTGTGTCAATACTATTGATAATTTTATAATAAAACTGATCGTACATTAAAATTATGGTTTTATATTGCCTGAATGTAAAGTATTATTTTGTTATTTGTAAAAAGAAGAGGTTTTTGTCAAAAAAAAAAGAAGAGTTTAATAATTATGCATTGATATATATAGTATATATAATTAAAACAAAATTATTTAAAACAAAAGCTTAATTAGAAAAAAAACACTAATCATATAATTTCCTCTTATTTAAGGGACCTGCCAAACATAGGTGACCTCACAAAAAGGAAATGTGGCTTCTATTCTAGTATGTTGCTAAACAAGGCTAGCTGAAATAATGTTTCATCAAAATCTAATGGTCACTATTTTTGTTTTGATGTACATAAATTAGATTAGATTAGGGAAGATACATCCCATGCAAGGATAGAGAGAATCATCAACTCCAATAAGGGTTTATATATGGTGGAATTTATATAGCTTACCAATATGAGAATTCAGGATTCGAACACAGCTTACTGTACGGGAAAGTTCATGATTCAAACCCAAGACACGAACAGAGAGTCCGACCGTCTGTGTTAAACCAGTTGCATGACAATCAAATGGTCACTATTATGCAAATTCTGGATTGCGGCTGCTAATTTGGAAAGGAAAAATAGCTACTTAGCTAGTGCCTAGTGCCTAGTTGGGTTTGTTTGCTAGCAACCCATTAATTAGGCTTGTGGATCCTCTGCAGCGCTGCAAAGGCTGCAGAGGGATCCACCCTCTCTGTCTCTCTCCTGAATTTCTCTCTCCCTCACCTTTTTTCTCTCTCTCTTCCCATTCACAAGTCCCTGCTGCAGAGGCAACAAGGCAGTAGAGGATCCAGGTTCATTAATTAGAGTCACATTTGTTAAGTGACTCACCATGTGAATGTAAACTGACTATGTGAATGTGATTACATGATTGCTAGTGCATCAATATGTTCCTCAATTTTATATCTACATGACACCATATGTTTCCTCTTTTTTCAATGCCCCCTTCATTGCTTTCAGTGACTCCGCAATCCATCGTGGTTCCTTTGGATTTGGGCACCTAGCTAGCTAGTACTATAATTAAAAGCTATTCACAAAAAAATGTACTATATATTTGCCTATTTTGCTGGGTCTCCCATCATCACTTGAAGTATAGGAAAGCATAGAGACATATCATCGAAGTTGTAATTAATTATGTTGCATACCCAGATTTGATTTTGTGCCTACTTGCTTCCTTATGGCCGCTAGTAATAATGCATGAATCAACGGTATTTAATTAATTTGAAATAAGAAAAGTCTCCTTCCCTACCTCCTTAAAAAAGTTCACGAGACGATGAGGAGGCTCAATTCGTGTTGGCCTCCACTCAAATGAAGAAGACAAGAAGAAAGTGGGGAAAATATTGGTCTCGATATGAAAGAAAAAAAAATGATCATGTTATACAAATTTCATAGAACAATATACTGACAACACTATTTAAAAAGCTATTTATTTTATCTAATAATAAATGACAATGGCTACCGTGAATCATCCCTATAGGAGTAGGAGTGGTTCATAATGGACATATTAAAAATCCAAGTGAGTTATTAGTCTCATATTAGCTAAGAATGAGCAAAATGAGCATAATATATAATTTGACCATAAAAAAGAACATAATATATAATAGACAATACCCATACATTAGCTAGAAATTAAAGAAACGTGAATTTAATTTTCTAAATTTTATAAATGAAACACCATCAAATATTCGATTTTAGTAGCTCCAATTCAACACCGGATATGATCGAGGTAAAGATAAGAAAGTGAAAGGTTACCTCTAAGGAAGCAAACCCCGCAGTCCCCTACGCAAGATATTTGTTCCATATGTCTAAGATGAGCGTTCGGATCCTCTGCCGCATTACTTCTCTGCAGCTCTCTTCTGCAAGTATATCAGTCGGCTACCACGTCAAAAGGAATAAAACATAAAAAGTTCCATTCCCGCATCTAATAAAAAGTCTGAATTGGATCACCTCCGCCGAACACCTCCGCGGCCGCCGATCCATCATTTCTCTTCCTCCTCTTCGCCGCCGGAGATACCTCTATCACCCCGATCTTTCTCTCCTTATCTCACCTTCAGCCTTGCTGCCATACGACACCACCACCACGAGCATCCCCGTCATCACCACCGTCGGACGACACCACCACCACGAGTGTCTCCGTCATCACCACCACCGTATTACACCACCACAGCTCCGTTGTCGAAACTGGTCCCACACCCTCTTTCGCACATACAACACCACCATCGCAAGTGTCTCCATCATCCCGTACCGTGGCTCACCACGAAGCCCGGCTACTCCGCGGGAGAGAGAACTGTCGCCGGAAGCGGCGATCCCTCGATCAGGATGTGAATTGAGTTCTCCAACGGTTCATAGAAGGAGACGATGGAGTGACATTGAGATGATGTAGAAACAGAGATCGGGATCCAATGCCCGCAGTCCTTTTTTTTCAAATTTTTCCTTTTAGTCTATCAGTCGTTGGATTAAATCCAATGACTGATATTTGTGTTGCAGAGAGCTGTAGAGAGCCCTTGCTGCAGATGATCCGGATCCCTAAGATAATAATTGATTGATTGATGGAGGTTAAGAGAAAGTCAATTACTTAATAGGGACACGTGTTATCTTTTCCATTCTTTGTCAAAATTATTTTAGTTATTAAATTTTTTTATCGTTAATATTAAGAAATGGATGTTAGACAATAAGAGGTCACTTCCAAGCCAAAAAACTTTATTTACAATGAAACTACATATTAATATTAAAATCTAGATATTTTGGGTCACCGACCGAGTATTATATTATCCATTCTGTCACCCATTTGAAATTTTGTTTCACGATTTTAGTGTCTCAGCCGCCGGCAATCACTTTGTAGGTTGGGGCTTAGGGGGGTCCAACTCGTTCGTAGTCCATTAGATTTACATACCACTGTGTCAGCAGCTCAGTGGTGTGAAGAAGCACACAAGGCAGCGACAGTAGGGCCGCCATTATTGTCGTTAGTTTGTTATCAACCACAAGCAGCCACCTACCTCTTTATGGGCTCTACGGCCCCACAACCCCTATTTTCACCCATGTCTTTTAAAACAATATTATTATTTATAATACTCCGCGGAAACAACCTCCCATGTTTCTTGGGTTTGACTTGTATAAGTATTTGGAAGATTATAAAAATAGTTTGTGAAATATTCATAAATTGTTTTTAGTTCATTTTTTTATAAACTTCCTAAGATAATTAATTTATGAAAATAGTTTGTCTAAAATTTGTGCAAAGTTAGTTTACCTATATCCTTTTTATTATATAAAAAAATTATATATAAACTCTCATATTTATCAAAAATAAACAAAGCACGCAGTATCTGAAACATGTAGATTGACAATTCTTTGCTGGAATAATAATATTAGCCAAATCCTCCAGCTCCCCATAGAATGAGAATCCCGCAAGATGAATCTTAAAAACTGGCATCTTCTGAACAAAAAAGGCAATCTTCGATTGAGATCACTTTGGCCCTTACCAAACCAGGCATTGTTATGCATGCAGAATTTGAATTAACAAAAAGAAAAATAAATACATACACCATGTATGATGAGTGATAAACACGCCAACGTCCTAGTGCGTGTCTACTCTATATATATAAATATAATCATCGAACTTTAGACCACAAATTTTTTTAATTAATACTAACACTTAATTTACCGAATCATATCATATAATATATCATATAATATATGAACCTACAACAGAGTCCTTTTTTTAATATTTTCTACACCGCAGGCGCTCACTCACTCTCGAATTTTCCACCTATTCAATTACTTTTTCCCCCTTTACATAATTATAATTATAAAATTAATTACAAAATAACATAGGACAAAAATCTCTGCATACTTTACTACAGTGCTCTAGATACAATCTTCCAAGCTGCGTAAAACTTCGGTCACGGGGGTACTTTCGGGATTCCACGAAGTAGAAGCAGCATGGCTACGTAAAAGATTAGTAGAATCATCGAACAATCCCGGATTTTTTTTCAGTTAAAAAGACAAATAAGCCCCCGGGGGTTTAACTGGGCCACGTCAAGAACTCGTCCGGGTCAAACTCACCGAACTCTTCCTTCCCAAACCGCTGGCTCGTCATCAGCACCGGGTTAACGTCCATCAGACTTAACGGCACGTCGATGTCGAACCCGAACGCATCCACTGCGCCGTAACGAAATCCGTCGAACGGCGTCGAGTCGCCGTTGTAGTTGTTCAAGACGGACGTCGGCGACGCAAAACCGTCGCCGGAGAAAACCTCCGCCGTATCCTCCTCCGTCTTCGCGGCGGCGCGGTGTGGGAAGTTGGTGACGGCGTTGGGGCCCTTGAGCTTCACGGCTGCGTCGTCGTACACTGTGGCAGCTTCCTCCGCCGTGTCGAAGGTCCCTAGCCAGACCCGTTTCCGGCGGTTCGGGTCACGGATCTCGGCAGTCCACCGGCCCCAAGGCCTCTGGCGAACCCCCCGGAACTTGCTGCGGCGGCGAGGGACGCCGGCACCGGCGGGTGATTTCTTGGGCCTCTTAAAACGGGTCGGGTCAGGGCAGATAGGCGAAGAGGAAGAAGAAGGTGAAGGGGTTGGAGAATCTGAGACGAAGGGGAAGTTCATATTGACATGGGTGATTTCCCTCTTCAGTCTTCGAAGCTTTGATGGGTTCTGTGGCCCTTCATCGTCGCCGGAAGAGTCGGAATCGGTGGCGTCATGGTCGGTGAGGATGATCCGCAGGAGCTTCTTGTTCTGGCTTTGGGTTTTCCCTGTGGTTTTGCATGGTGGGTCAACCTCAAAATAGGAGCTTGCAGTTGATTGCTGAAGCTGAAGCTGAAGCTTCAGGGTCGATTGTACGGACATGGGGAAGAGAGAGAGAGACAGAGAGAGAGAGAAGGGAAAAGAAGGGTCTATGAGTGTAACTACTAACTGTAAGGTAGTGAAAAGAGTGAGGAAATGGGTGGAAGATTCTGCAGTGTTGTTTAGCTGCATGCATGAAGCAGTGGAGGGGGGTGAAGAAAGAAAGAAAGAAGATGCTATTTTGCAAGCTAGGTGGAAGATGGAGTATGGGGGAATTGCAGAGATAAGGGGGAGGAGGAGAGAAAGCTTAATTGGCGGGAAAGTAAGGGGCAGAGGTAATGGATATGGTGAGGAGAGAGAGAGGGAAGTAGGTGAAGGGTGGAATGGAGGAAAGGACAGAAGGAAACGAGGTGAAAGGGGTAGAATTAAAGGGGTATTTATGGAGTAACACGGGGTATGTCCCCATCGGAAGGATCAACCAAATATTTTTCTCGTGAAGGTGGGGAATGGATATTTGGGGGGTACTAGTAAAGAATTGAAGGAGAGAGAGGTTGGAGGGAAAACGGAGTGAAGGGAGTGTGAGTAGTGAGTGAGTGAGTGAGTAGTGGAGGGACTCACGACTCACTCTTTCTTTCTTTGTGTGGTGTCATTGTCGGCTTCAAAAATATCCCCAGCTTCCAGCTGCCCCCCTTGACACGTTGCTCCTCCTCCTCTGTCTGTTTCTGTAACCCTGATCTCACTCACATTTTTTGAAATTTGTTCTTTTCAAATTCGGGAGAGCAAATATTTTAACACCATTGATTCAAAAAGCCTCTTAAATTAGCTAATACTGTAGTTCATATATCCTATTATAATTGGTTTAGTTAAGCTAGCCATCGATCGGTTCTTAAACTTCCAATTAAGTTATATGATGATAATTGTGTATGTATGTACTAGTCTCAATTTGGCAAATGAAATGTGATCACACCATATGAGGTGGCACATTAAAGAGACCGCGCGCGAAAGTGAGCAGAGTCAGGTCCTCAATGTCCAAAGAAAAGAACAATATTGCCTGCACCTTTCCACGTTGGTGAATCTTAGACCACGCAATTCATGAAAGGTTCAATGTTCGCAGAATTTTCTAAGATTAGAATTACAACAAACAATCGGTGTTCCTAGGACGTTGAAATTGCGCAATTGACGTGACTTTTTAAAGCTTCACCAGAATTATAAGTTTGTTTTTAAAAGCGGTCGAATAATAACTAAGAACGGTGGAAATAAAATAACACAAAAATATGTATCCTTTGGGCTTCTCCAACCCATGATGTCCTCGCAGATGCATGTAATTCTTATATATCAGTACAATTTTTTACAGAGTTTGTTTATTCGGGTCACTACTAGATGTGATACCTTAATTAACTGTAACAAAGCCGGAACATCAATCACACAAAGGACACAAGGTATAGCTTTTTTCATTATTATTATCATCATTAATTATTAATGAGTAATGCTACTTTTGATTGACTAGTCTAGAAGGCAAATATTAATGTCACATTTTTTAGAGACAAAGTTTAATACTACAAGTAGGCATCCTAATTAATGTGTTGCAAAGTCTCAAATCATATGAACTTATCAATGTAGTAGATTTGATTTGATAAGAGTTGTTTATAACGTACTCTATGATCATCGTGATATATATGTGGAAATTAATGAGGTAAATAGCAATGGCTAAGGATGAATATTAAACAAAAAGAAAGGAGACGTTAACATCCTCTTGTGGGGAGGAAATTGCTTAAAAAGTTTAGTTAGGTTAGGTTTTGGCTTGAGGAAGAAGCAAAGGCAAATAAACATGCTAGTAAGTCAAACACGTGAAATGTTACCCCGTTTGAGGGAGCCAGTGACCCCCTCCTTGCTTGTCAACCAAGTGATGAGTCTTCTCCTTCTTGTGTATTTTGAGTGAGCATTTTTCAAATGCAATTTTAAATGACATTGATATTGTAAAATTGATTTTATTAAAATTGAGTTTAAAATAAAATGATTTATTGATAAAATATTTTTACTCTAAAATAAGTTTAGTGTAAAATTTTCATTTTAACATAAAAGCTATTATTTTTGTCACTTCATTACAAACTGAAGTCCATAAATAAAATCAATTTTGAATCAAGATATCCAGATATAAAAATATTTCATGAAATCACATGTGAAGTAAAGTGAATGTGATATTCAGTTTCCAAACAGGTATAAGCACAATTTTCTTTAGTTCTACTAGAATTATTTTTGTTTGACATCATTGTCCATCTGATGCTAAACAAATCATGTAAACCCTTTCTTTTATTCTAATCAAAACATAATATTTTTATCGTAATTATTAAAACTTTTTGCTGAATCAGTTACATTTTTAGTAGAAACAGGGAAGGGGACAAGATAAAGAGAAAAGTGATTTAAGTCCCCTAGCAAGTAGATATATTTGAAGTCAATCATTAATAACTTACGAGAATAGATAGTAAGTTTGGTTGAGATTTTCATTAATGCCACACATGTTCTCATACACTTTCACAGAGAAAATAAATTTTGAGCTTTTGCACAAACGATTGTTTGAGAGAGAGGGTGGGGGGGGGGGGGGGTCCTAAACGCAGAAACAGTGTTCAAGTTTGACAAAATTTTGAGGGGAAAAAATCCTGCTGTTTGAGAGAAGTGATTTTTTTTGTTAAATAAAAATGATTCTTAGTGAAACCCATAGCATTATTCACGTTTGTAAAGTGATTTTTTACTTTATCATCCTTTCAAAATATTTTTTAATCTCATTTTTAAAATATCGTTCTCAAATTAAAAAAAAATTACTTCAATTCCATGAAAATCA
Source organism: Glycyrrhiza uralensis (assembly GCA_030159175.1). Taxonomy (NCBI): domain Eukaryota; kingdom Viridiplantae; phylum Streptophyta; class Magnoliopsida; order Fabales; family Fabaceae; genus Glycyrrhiza; species Glycyrrhiza uralensis. The sequence goes on from BRZY01000005.1 coordinate 42,791,218, forward strand.
ATTCTTCCAGAAACCAATTGCACAAAATTTAAAACAAACATGTCCTTCGTTGATCCGTTGTTATGAGGAGACCTCACCTCGCCTCCCCTCAAACGTCACTTTCCTCCTGCTACCTAGCTAGTGCTTTCCAGCATGCATGTCTCAATCCGAAATATATAAAATTATGAAGTCAACCGAACTCTTGAACAGTGTTTAACGAAAATACTCCATTTCAATGCACGATTTTTGGGAATAATAAAAAAATCAATTTTTCTTCGTAGAACACCCCCCCCCCCCCCAAAAAAAAAAAATGACTTGTTCGTTGCTTCCATTTCCTGAGCAACTCAGGCGCTGGCATTGCTTTCAATTGTTTTTGCCCATGACAAACAAAACAATGCACGCCACGCCCAATGTCAAAAGACTCACGAGACCTCAAAATTATCAATACCCGAAGGCTACGCTGACTTGGTCCAAGTATAATGTTGACAAGAATACGACGTTTAGTCGTTTACCACAGAAATAAAAATCTTCATACATCTTCTTATCAAAAAATAAATAAAAAATCTTCATACATCTTTTTTTTTTTGAAGCTCCAATGCATGTAGTGAATACATAGAACGTGATTCAACCTCTGGAATGGCCAAAAAAGAAAACACAGCTAGGAATTGAATCCAATGACACATAAATAATCATAGGAGAAGAAAATGAGTCTATTATGTCTTATATGATGACTTTTCTATTCCCATTTGAGATTTTTATTTTATTTTTGTCCCAGACCAAAAGAATATCAAGTTCCATGTCAATAGGCAGCTATTACCTTGTTCATAACAATAATTTTTTTTTCATCACTCATTTGGAATAGCAAGTCCAACAAGCAGAAAGTTTGCACCACATAACAATACAATTTCTTCATTCACCAATGTCTCACAGAGAATATTCACAAATGATATAATTAATTAATTAATTCCCTTGCCATGGTTGAGTTTCCATTGACAATAATAACAAAGCATTCATTCAAAAATATCTTTTTGTTTCTACATAAATAAATCATGATTACGCAGCTACATTAAACAGCAGAGATATCATCCCATGGCATACTTCTGGGTCCAGCTGCGAGCAGTGGCTTCATACTTGGCCCTGTCAGTCTTGTACATGTGCGCAATTTCAGGCACAAGTGGGTCATCAGGGTTGGGATCCGTCAACAATGAGCAAATTGACAACAGCACCTAAAATAGCGGGTGTTAGTGTTATCCTCCCCATGATATAGAACAGCAGCATGACACATAAGGACATCATTCCAAATACAGGTCATTAAACAAAGAGAGAATGAACAATTCAGTTCTTATCATTAAATTTTTAGGAATCATATGATCAGCTTATCAAAGTGACACAAACTAAATCTCGAGTCTACAGAAAGAATAGATATCTATATTCAGCTACTTTTGCATTAAAAAGATTACTGATCTGAATTCTTCGCTTATGAACTAATCTTCTAAAAAGGTTTACAGTTCTTCAGTAGGCACATGCATTTTAATGCCAGAAAGAATACATATTTGTCCAATATTCCCAAATGCAGAAAATTAGCTCAAAACATGACACAATACATATTTGTCCAATTTTCACATAAGGAATGCCCAAATATCTCTAAAAGGCAACACAAGGTAATTCAGATATCACATCTAGCTATGATCAATAAGTGACAAAAGCTAAAACTTTACGCAAAATCATTAAATATCAAGAAATACAAGATAAATAAAATCAAACCTTGGAAATGGTTAGTGCTGGGCTCCATTGTTCTTTAAGAATATCAAGACAAATACTTCCATTACTATTGATGTTTGGGTGGAATACCTTAGTCCTAAATGCAACCTGCAATATTTAAAGCCCATAATTTTATCATTTCCAAAGTCCAAACTATTATACTTCAAGGAAAGTTCAAAATATTTGCAAACATGACTACCAGCCAGTAAAACAGCATTTGTATCTTGTAAGATTTGAAGAGGAAAGAAGAGTAGAATGAAATAGACATAATATAATTGAACAGGAAAATTCATCCAACAAAAAACAAATTCAACCAAAACACATGTTAGCAGTGGTCGTTGACTCAGCCAATTCAGCATTGGACCAAGGTGGATTTCTGGCCTTGCAGCCCAGATATCCCGAGGCACCTCAAGGCAGGTTTCTGTTAGGTTAACCCCACTGGTTAGTTAGTAGTTGGAACAATTGCTTACCAGAAAGAGTTCCAAGTCTCTCTAATGCCTGGTAATTGGTTACTGTACTTGCGTTTGTATTATCTTCTTATTCACTGGCTGGGTACCCCATTGGTATGCCCGAGTAAGGATGACCTCTATCAATAAATCATTCTTTTCTTTCAAAATTCAGAACCAGTATATAACAGTTTCCGTCCTCCCTCCCCAACCCGACAAAATAATAATATAATAATAAAACAAGCAGGAGAAAAATCCATTCCTCTACCTGTAGGAACCATGATCTCTAAATTTTCACCATCTCAGTATTGTTGAATCTAGACCAGTAGACCATACTCCAATATTTAAACATAATTTAATCTTCATATATTTAATAAGTTCATACTTCACAGAACACCAAAGAAGAACTCACATGGCCTATCTATATCAATCCTTTAAAAACTGATTTTGTCAAGCTGCAGTAGTGACCAGTCTAACATGGAACTGATCCATGGTAGAGTCTGAACCAGTCAAGGGCACTCAAGGAAGCATTTTGAATAGTGCAACCCAGTCGACCTGGTAATAGTCCGCACAAAGTATGCCAAGGTTATAAAGAATAAGCTTGATCTTGCAGCAGCCATTGAAGATTGAAGGAGATTAGGAGACAGACCCTAAACTATTATTTATTTTGTACTTTGTACAATCTCCTCGCACAAATACATATGCTGTGATGGAAAATGATAAATATAGATGCAGCTTCAAGTAGTGCAAGCCCAACATGGGAAGGTGCAAACTTATTTTGAAGCAATAAAAATAATCACCGAAAAAGTCTCAACATATTAACAACATCAGAGGATGCAAACAACTAATGTAAGCAGCAAGCTAGGTTTTGATTACCTTTGGTGGTTTGAATGGATAGTCAGGAGGGAAATGAATTGAAACTAGGAACACACCACCTGTATACGGGCTATCAGCAGGTCCCATGATTGTTGCTTGCCAGTGAAACATGTCCTCAGCAACGGGACCTGAAACAGACAACAACCACAACAACACCACCCAAAGTTATTAAAAAAGAACAATATCACTGTAGCTAACTTCACGAGCAGATAACTCTTCTGATAATAATTTGGAGCCCTGAAAAGGCTCATGTATGGTATAGTCCTAATCATCGCGAAGCTCTTTGGATAACTGATCCTTAAGAATCACTGATAAAACAATATGAACACATCTTCCCATGTATAATAAAAATGCAGACCCAGGAAGGATACAATAGCAAACGATTTTATTTTTGTTTAATCAGCCCTCAAACTTGAATCTAGAAGCTAGAGGGGTAACTTGGCTGAACTAAATAACATAATCAAGATGCCAATTATTAGAAATGAAACTTTTAAACAAGGTCAAGCACAAAGAGGGGGGGGGGGTTAAATTATTAATAACCAGTTATTAGGATCCTATTGGTATGGTATGGATCGAAATTCAGAGGCAAAAATCAAAACTTGAGGTGTTCAAAGTTTTCCATGTGGTAAAAGAGAAAAAGGGTTTTACCTGCGCTGCACGATGTAGGAGGGTCCTTCTGCAAATCCTTGAGCTCCTTCAAGATGCGCTTCGATGCCATAGTCAAAACAGAACAAACCTAGAAGGGGATTCGGAAATGGAGGATTTGGGAAATGAAGAAGCTACGAAATCAGGGAGGGAGAGAGAGAGAGAGAGAGAGGGTTGAAATTGAAAAGGCCTTGATTGAAGAAGAAACGAACGAGTAAAATTGAAGTCAGGGAAAGGGATAAAGAGAGAGGGAGAGAGAGGGTTGCGTTGCGTTGGCTGGCTTCTACTTCTAGAATGTTCCGTATCCGTATTCGTATTCAATGCTTTGAGTAGGATCTACGTCCTACGGTTGAAACTTGAAAGGTACACGTAGGCAGCGGTGGAAATACATCATGCAGTTTATGACCTAATCCACACCAGCCTTAAGTTAGACCGATTTTTTTTAATTAGACTAATATTTTAAAAAAAAAAATTATTTAATTAAAATTATTAGACTTCAAACTGTTCAAAAAGTCTTATGATATTATTATTATATTATATTTACAAGGTAAGATTTTAAAATCCTGTGTTTTATGTTGGTCTACACGAAATTTGAGTATATAAACTTGTAATTTATTTATGGTCAGCTTATGGAATAGAAGCATAGCTTCTAGTTTTTTGAGTAGTTAGCTTTACTCTTTTGTATTGTTATTTTTTTATATATGAAAAAAAGAAAAAATTGTTAAACAGTCAATAGATATTTATGGAGAAATTAAATAAGAGAGTTTTTGAAAAAAAAAGGTGAATTGTAAAAGTTGATTTTAATTTATATGAAAAGTCACTTATAAGTACTTATAGAAAAAGTTATTCATATACAATGCTCTTTATCTTCTTAATTTATAGGTTTAGTTGCACTTTTCATCCTAATTTATTAAATTAAGTATTTTACACCCTAATTTAGCATTACATGTTCTAACTTATCCAATTACCCTTTAGTTTACTGTTAAAGATAACAAAAAAAGTTTCATAAGTTATTTAGTACAAGTGAAATGACAATTTTCCAATCTTGAATTTTTAAAAATTCTCAAATTCTACATCCCACATATGAAATGCATATCCGTGTTAGATTTAGGCCCTGTTTGAATTAGTTTATGCAGAGTTTATTTGGGCTTATCTACTGACATAATTATTTGTTAGCGTGTTTGGCTGAATTTATGAAAACAATTTATGATTGATTCATAAGCTATTTTGTACTTATTTTCATACAAAACAGCTTACAGCTTTTATGAAATTAGTTTCAAAATATTATCTCTTCAATTATATATAAATGCTTATATGATAAACGTTTATGCTATAAGTGATTAAATAAATTGTTTATTCAAACATTTAATCCATTTATCAATTTAAGGAAGTTGGAAAGCTCTCCTTTAATCATTCTCATGTACAAAAACGAAACAAAAAATGATTATCACCTATATGAAAAGATAGGGGATTCTTCTTGATCCGATTGAAGCAATTGGAGACAAAGGGACTTTCTCATGCATACATGCAAGCTATATGTTTGATGATTTGTGAGACAGAACTTTATGTGTGGATTCTGCTCATGACCTTGGTTTTTTTTTTTTTATATACAACATGACCTTGGTTTTTTTGACCTTGTTGCGGAAGGTGACTCACTGAATGTTGTCCACGCTATACTGTCTACTTCTCACTTGCCAACTCATTTTGGAATGGTGATCTCAGATTGCAAATTGATTTCATCCAACTTTTCCAATTTTAAAGTCTCTCATGTAAAAAGGGATGCTAATCATATTGCTCATAGGTTAGATAAGTATGCTTTGGATAATTCTATCTGGATAGAAGATACACCTTCATGTATTGCTGATGTTCTAGCCTCTGATTTGAGAGGTCTTTAATGAATTGATTTTTTTTCGTCAAAAAAAAATCATATAGAGCAATGATTACTCGGATGAGTCGAATCCCAGATAATGTATATAAAATTCGCTTGTAGTCACATTCCACTTCTAATACAAACAAACCATTGTTGGGTACATCGTATGAGATACTTGCTAGCATATATCAGACCCCACACCAAAATAAAATTTAGACCATACAATTTCAAAATACACACCTGCACAATTAAGGAAAAAACATTGGCTATCCCTATAATCTCTTTTTCTTTGTCAGTTTTTTCTATGCTCGGACTATATATATATATATGGCTGCAACATGGATATAACCAGATTTTTAATTAGACCATATATACATGTCCATGATACAGAAGGCAGAAGAAGTTTATCTAGATATTGAAAAACATCAAAGGCGTACATATCTCTAATAATGACCTGTGAATACTTGACTACTACATTTGCAGAAGCTGATCTCTTCCCTATGAATAATTTAAACTTGTCCTCCAGTAAAGGATGCATGACATGAAATGTTGCTCTGGCAAAACTTGCTTGTAACAATCGATTTCATCAATTAGATGTAGGCCTGAAAGCAAATTGTACGCATCAACATTTAGGAAAATTAAGCATTAGTATTCTTGTTAGAGACATTATTATTTGCTATTAATTAAGTTTCATGATTGTGTCTCCAAAAATTAACAATGTGAAAGATGATACATGCATACACACACATATATATATATGCATCTAGTCTGATTCCTCAAACTAGTTAATTAACTAACATCATTAAGGCATGACAAGAATATGCAGTTTCTATTGTTTTGAAAGGATCTTCTATGATTGTTATTACCTACATCAATACATAACTAACAAAGACATTTTCCCACAGCACCAAATAATTCTCATCCACCTCAATCACTTTTTGCTAGAGTCTCAAGTTTCATATCAAAACTCAAATTCAAATGCCGATTAATTAAAGGATGACCAAAACTTATGCACCCAAATGGCATGGCATGACATAAACAACTCGTACTTAATTTGTATCTGAAACTATATATAAGAAAAGTAGATTCTGATTGGGACACATGTTAATTACCTCCCGACTCTTTTTATCATCATCAACTAAAATTGTTTTTGTTTGTTGGATTTTTTTTTTACTGTTTATGTTAAAAAGAAAAAACAAGTAGTTAATATCAGCTAGCTACCTGTAAGCAAACATCTTGACCTCACATTCGGGCCTTCTTCCGAAATCCACATCCATCTTCTTGATTTGATGACAAGTGGAGAGAAAGGGGACATTGATCATGTGCAAACTCCCAACCTGTATACCAATCTTCCCACTAACATACACATCAAACACCATCTCATATGCTTTGATGTCAGCTTTCAACTCATCCGCAGCATACTTGTCAACATTGGCATGGTTCATGGTCATGTTCATGTTCAAATCCGTGTCATTCTGAGGCATCTGAGAGAAGCCACGGATTCTAGCTTCACCCAATGCCACATCCTCACTGCTGACATCAACAAAGAGAGGTCCATACAACAGCTTCATCTGCTCATTCTTGTTTGAGAACCTCAAACCCAAACCTATAGTCGCATCCATCTTCTGAGACCTATCATCAACCTGCAGCTTGTTGACGCTCAGCGCTCTCACGTTGACTTTGGGCATCCCTCCTTTGAGGAAGGCCAAGTAGGAGATCCCTATGAAGAGGAGGATGATGACAACGACAAAGACACCGAGGCATGCCCATGCACAACATGCGAAGCAATGCGGGTGGCGGCGTCCCTTGTCAATGTGTTCAAAGGAGGAAGAATTACCACCAATGTCGCCAAAGACGGAGGTGTGGCTGTGGTCATTGGTGGGCTCTTTGAAGGCCACGCGGCGGCCCGACTTGCGCGAGCTTCCGGTGATCGACGGATTCTTCACCAAGGCGGGCTTGCTTGGCTCTGCCATTAATTTTCCCAACCTTTGACCACCAGCCTCAATGGAAGGGAACACACACACCTATACGTACGTCCAATGTTGGCTTAGCATAACTTACCTAAACGTTATTGGTTATTTGTGTGTGATTGGCGTTCTTTTTTTTTTTTTTTCCTGTTTAGGCTGAAAGGTTTTGTCACCACAAGTGCACAAATCTATATATGGCAAATCAAGGTTGGCCTATAAAACATTGAGAAAGTTTCGCAGTTTCCCCTAACTAACTAGCATTGACATATATATATATGGACTTTGATACATAGACCACCACACACCCACACTCCACCCAATGCTAATGAGTGAAATAGGAAATGTGGGTGTGTGGTGGGTGTGGGTGAGGTGTGTGTGTAACATTTCCCTATATATATATAGGATCATAGATAACATAAATATAAAGGTGCCTATAAAACATTGACATGTACATATAGGCATATAGGATCATATATATAACATAAATGTAAATATTTAACTCATTGGGAAAGACACAGATTATTTTTTTTTAACTCAATAATATGAGCTCGTGAGTAAATAAGAGCATGCATGAGTCAGAAAATATGTACATAAAACATGAACAGGGTATAGGACTATAGGTTAGGGACCAGACTAATTCAATATATATTCACGCAGGTCTGGTCTAAAGCAATCAAACGTATATTTGATGCAACTTAAACGTGAAAATAAACACACTATAAAATATAAGTGCTAATAATTCATTATATAATTATATTTCTTAAAAAAAGAACTACTTGCGTTCATCAAGCCTTGTGAATCGAGGAAATGGGCTAATAGGCATGAGTCATATTGAGATGGGTTGGAGCCATTAGCTCATTTGTATTTGGGCTTCAGAAATCATGGTTTGTTACTTTTTTCTCATAGCACAAATCATGCAAGTACACAAGATGAACAGCTATGGAAATTAAATAAAATCGAGCTTAAGCCAATCTCAGCTCGAGTGCTCAATTCATTCGCACCCCTATATGGAATGACCGTAAGCCAAAATGAGGATTAATATAAAGATTCAATAATATGTTGTTTAGCTCTCATTTAGAATCTGTAATTTCATGTTATCTTTATTGAATAAAGCAACAAGCAGACAACTGAAATGTTAAATGCCATTTTATCTTTTTCCTGAAGGTTGCTCCGCTGTACAGAGAGAGAGAGAGAGACCCTATTCAGTAGGGAACCAAAAAGAGCTAAACTGAATATATTGCTTTTGAAGCATTTATTAATGTACTCCCACAATGTCACCAAAGGAACTAGAGACTGAAGATAGGCTAATTTTTCATCACCATTAACCAGCCATGGCATGATAACCAACAGCACACAAGGGACCTATAATGTACTAGAATGAAGATCATCAATTGAATCATGATGTTAATACACTAAGAATTCAAGGAAAGCAACCTACCTATAGAAGAAAATAACTCATGGAACTCCATCTGTGAGAAATATTGAACAATTGGGCAGAAAAAGTTTGAAATGAATACAGTTTTGAGAGACCTTGACTAAGCATGCATGTAATCTTATGTACCATTTTAGTGTGGCTTCCTGGTTAAGCAAAAAGCCAGAGTTAATCTATGGAGTTTGAACATTTGAGTCCTTAGATTTATTCTCTTCAGAAGATGGTCGGTTCTCCGAGTCGGATTGCCGGATCTCTTCGATCATTCTCACCACTTCATCCATGCTAGGTCTCATATCAGGCATCTTTGCTACACAGGCCATGGCAATTTGCAACATCTGCACCATTTCTTCTTCAATGTTTTGGTATCTCATTAGCTCCACATCGAAAACCTCGGCTGTCCACTCCTCCCTAACAACAGACTGAACCCACCTAGGGAGATCAACCATATCCTCATGCCCCGGAGATTGGAGAGGCGCCTTCCCAGTAAGCATCTCCAGAAGGAGGACACCGAAGCTGTACACGTCTGATTTATGAGAGTGCTTACGGGCTTCAATCACTTCAGGAGCGCGATAACCCGCAGCTCTAGAAGGGGTTGCGGGAACATTCATGAGTGGGGTCAGGCCAAAATCAGAAATGCAGCCATCGTTATCTTGGTTGAGGAGGACATTTGAGGACTTGATATTTCCATGTGTGAATTTGGGACCACCAACAGAATGGATGTGGGCGATTCCTCTGGCAGTTCCAAGGGATATTTTTACTCGGGAGTCCCAATCCAATGGAGTCCTTCCACCTGCCTGACTGCCTGCAATCAAATTGAGGAGCAATTTAAGGGAAAGTGAAGTGTTTTAGCTGGCTCAGGTAGATACAATAATAAAGGGCAATTAAAGCTACAGGTAGAAAGCGAAAATATCCAGAAGGACTTCAGACATCTCAATGATCTTAAAGGAAATAAAACAAGCCTACACAAGGAATAAAAGAAAACAAGTTTACAAGTTTAATTTTAGAAGATTTAAGACTGAAACTACTTGGAGGAAAAGAAATGCATACCATGCAAGAGTGTGGATAGGTTGCCAGCTGGGACATAGTCATAGACCAAAAGCTTTTCATCTTTTGAATAATAATAAGCACGGAGTGGCACGACATTTGTGTGTTGTCCAACCCTTCCCACGATCTCCATCTGCTGTTCAAACTCCCTCTTGCCTACCACGACTTCTTTCAACCTTTTCACCACAACTGTCATTGACTCCTCCAATATAGCCTTATATGAAGTACCATAGCTACCTTTTCCTAGAACTTCAGCTGAAGCTCTCAGCAAGTCTTCAAGATCAAAATTATAAGAACTGCCCTCGAAGAAAACCAACTTGTTCTTCTCAGGTTCTTGCACTCCACTTCCAAACTCTTCTTTTGGCTTCTCACCCCGGCCACCACCGCTAGGACCCTTCCCTTTAATTACATTGGAGTCTCTGTCATCTTCCTTCTTTAAACAGCAAAGAACAATAACAAGAACTACAAAAAATAGCAGCACAGCTCCACCAACCGCAATGGCAATGATAGCTACCTTACTCAGTTTATTTTTGGAGTTTTGTCTTCCAGGAGCTGATGATGGAGCAGGAGTCAAGGCAGGAGGAGGTGTAGGGGGAATCGCAGAGCAAGGCTTTAGAGGTGGTCCACACAAAAGAGAGTTTCCTTCAAAGGAGGAATTAGGATAAATATGAAGAGCTGCAGGGATAGATCCATTCAAGTTGTTGTAGCTTAAATTCAAAGATCTGAGGTTAGTAACATTGAGATTAGGTATCTGTCCAGATAGGGAGTTGTTCTGGAGACTCAAACTACTTAATTCGGTCAAATTTTGCAATGTCTTCGGAATCCTACCAGTGAAGGAATTATATGACAAATCAAGTACAATTAGCTGGGGTGACAATGAGGTAGGTATATCACCAGAAAGGTTATTATGCTGGAGGTAGAGATACTGAAGTGAAGGAAGAGAAGCAACGTCAGCAGGCAGATTTCCGATGAGTAGGTTGGAGCGAAGGCTAATAATTTTCACAGCATCAAGCTTGCCAAGTGTATTAGATGGGATGGTGCCCACTAGTCCAACTCCAGGGAGCCGGACATTAACAACACGAGTTCCATTTTCATTGCAAGTGATGCCAACCCAAGATGTACAGATTGAGGTGGATGGATACCACATCAGGTTCCGACGGTGGGGCACAGCATTAGCAAAATCAAGAAGGGCTTGCTTATCTGAACTAAGGTCAGCAATAGCCAGAGGGAAGAGAATAACCAAGACAAAAAGGAAAGAAGCCACTGAAGTAGAATTGAACATCACAGAGAGTAGTTTTCTGTAAGGAACAGGACATGGACAATTAAATTCAGGGTGAACTTTGCTGGCCTTCATATTTTCCTGGTTTAACAAACAACGACCATAAATCAAAGTTAGGATTCATCAGCATGAAGAAATAAACAACAATATATAACAAACCTAGATTGTGGAATTGTAATGACAACATTTCAGAAAATAGTAGTTGAAACTGAATCATTCTTAATCAACAAAAAGGAAGCATCCAAATTAACCGAGGAACAGAAAGTCAACTGGAAGCCTCGGGTAAACTTCTGTAGTCTCTTTTTATCATCAAGAGAGAGGTAATGGAGGACTACGCTCTCCATGTTGTTTATACAAGTCACAATCCATGTTAACAGTATGTAAGGAGAAAAGCAACATAATTAAAAAGAAAGACAAGTTTTATGAAGTTGAAAAAAATAATTGCATCATTTGTAACTTCTTCAATCAATTGAGATGGAAAAATATCAAATGAGAAGACTACTCAATACAGTCAAAACAGTTGTCTAAGCATGTCCATACCTAAATCATAGCTGCAAAGCAATTAAAGAGTAATTAGCAGTACAGATGATGACAATTGAAAAGAACTTGTTAAGAAAGCTTAGGCAAGAAAGGAAAGGAACAATGCTTGGTTTATCAAATAACCAACTCCCTCCTAGTTTTACAAGGACATACTAGACAAATAGTAGAAAGATTAAGTTAGAAAGAGAATGAAGCTTTTCTGCTGCCAAAAGAAGGATATATGATTCGTGAACAACAAAAAGAATTTCAAAGATTGTGGAAGAAGAGGAAAGTGAGAGAGAAATCAAGGAAAGGATAACATTCACTTTAAAATTAAGTCGTAGGAGTAGGCATATTTTTAGCTTCGTGGTAACTTCATAAACTGTTTGATAGCTGGAACTAACATTTCTGCACAGTTTATTCACTGAAACAGACAATTTTCTAGCCAACCATCAACCAATCCAAGCTCCCCCCCCCCCCCCCCCCCCACAACAAACAAAAAAATGGGCTTCTCAAGGCAAAAGAGCAACGACAAGAATTTCAACACTGAACTAAAAGAACGAATAGAGAACCAAAATTTTCCTCAAATGCACACCCCATTCAATGAATTAGGAAGGGAATTACAAGATTAAAAAAAAAGTCAAAGCAGTTCAACAACTAAATTTGTATCAGGAAAGGAAAAACAAAAACAAAACTTTCTCCACAAGTCCCTTCAGATCCTAAACAAAAACCCAAAACTCAAGTGTTCCCAACATAACAATTAGCATCAGGAGGAAACCCAAAAAATGCTCTGAAGCACATTCCAGGCCCCAATGTGGAGGACCCATCTTCAGTAAAACACAAAGAACCCAGATCTGCATGCTAAATTGGGAGTACCATACCACTGTGCCACTGGGTATGCAAATGAAGAGAGAGAGAGAGAGAGAGGAGAGGCTTTGAATAAGCAATCACCTGAAAGGAAGCATGGGAGAGCTCAGAAGCAGGTGTTAGCATCAAAATTCAGAGCTGAAACACAAGGTCAAGTAGCATTTGCTGAAGCAGAAAATGGAAGTTGGTGGGGGTGCTTGCTTCTGCTTTAGAGTATTCTCATGCATGTAATTGTTTTAGAGCATTCATGATCATCTGCAACTGGGTTTCACTGGGAAGAAGCATGGCATTAGTAGCAGCCCATAAAGCCAGGGAATTTGCCTCAAACTGAGGAGCAGTTTAAGCAAAAGAGAATAATAGCAGAAGCTGCTACAAGAACTGAAGAAAAAGGCTTCATAAGGAATTAAAAAAAAATTAAGGATTCCAAGAAAGTGACTTGAATTTTTGTTTGCGCAGAAGTTGAAGATAAAATAAACAAAGAGGAAATAGAGAGGACAGCAGGGCAGTGGAGAATGGACACTAACCTCAATTCAACCTCCTTCTCTTTCTTGACCTACCCCTGACTCTCAGAGACAGAGAAAAAGGTTTGAGATTTCTTCCTTATTTATTTATTTGTTTATTAATTGTTTATGTTTGTAACTGAAAGGTTGAGAGTGAGACTTTTATTGGATGTGAGTGTCATGAGAAGTGAGAGAAGTCAGAGGACAGTTTGCAGTCGCAATATGATTCCATTATAGGCTTTTCCATCAACAAGTCTCTTCTACCATTTATTCACCAAAAAAAAAATTCTCTTCTACTAAAGAAATTACAAAAATTAAATAAAAATAGAAACTGTACATAAAAAAAAAACAATTTTAAGGCTCTAAAAAATTTATTTTAATTACTTGTTTGAATTAGTTTATTTTAAAAAATAATTATTTTTTTAAAAAATGATGCTTTGCATTAACTTCTAATTTATTTCATCCATATATATCCTAGATCTGAGTTACTTAAGTAGGTTCGTCAATTCAATTATTTATTCATTTATATAGTAAATTTTTAAAAAATATTTTAAAATTTATTTAACTACATATTATTGAAAAATAAAATTTATTCCTATTATTTAAAAATAACTCAATCAAATTCAGTTAGATTAAAAAATATTAATTATAATAATTTATTATGACATTTAACTGGTATGGGAAATCTGGGATTAATAATGTGTCTATTTTTTTTACAGCAATAATGTGTTTATATTTACGTTTCAAGGGATAGAAACGCACATTCAACCTAACCAAAATTTAAGAGCTTTAAAACGTGTGTAGATTGAAATCTAAACACTTTGTTGAAAAAAAAATCTTTAATTTTATTAGTTCAGTCTACACATTTTACTGGAATTTTGAACTGTCTAATTCAATTTGACCCCTTTTAATAAACGTGTTTTTGAATTAGCTTAGCCATTTTTATCATTTAAAATTAGAGCCGGCAAAATAGGCTGAGCCTGATGGGTCGAGTCGAAAAAGTCCAAAAAATAAAAGGTTTTTTTTTTGTCAAGAAAAAAAAATAAGATATATAAATTTGAGCCCGTTTTCAATCTGGGCCCGACGAAGCCCGAGCTCGAAATGGGCCAGCCCAAAAATATAGGCTAAAGTCTGAGTTCGGCCCAAAAAATAGAGGATTCGGGCACACAAATCTGAGTCCATTTTTAACCTGGACTTTTTTGGCCCAACCCAATAAAACTCGAATCCGATGCGGGCTAGCCTGAGCCCAGCCCAAAACCCCATTTTGCCACCTCTATTTAAAACCAAAATGATAAACTTAGGCTTTTCTTGACACAAAGCCAGTCTCTCGAATTTGGAAAGAACAAGGGCCTATTTGGAAAAACGGGCCTATTTGGAAAAATAGTTTATTTAAGTACTTATATATAAATTATTTTTATAATCGAAGAAAAATATGGTAAAACTAATTTCATATAAGCTCTAAGCTGTTTTGATAAGCTATCCTTGGTAGTTTATGAAAATAAGCCCAAAATAACTTATGAATCAGTTATAAGCTATTTTAAGCTCTGTCAAACACATTTACAAGAGCTTATGTCAGTAGATAAATTTTGCATAAGTCAATCCAAATAAGGCTAAAGTACTCTTCAACTCTGTTTAGACGGTAACTCGAGGCTGCGATTGCCTTTATTAGAATCCTAGGAAGAAATTTATTTCCCAATCACATGCACGGAGTGACCGACCAATACATTAAATTGAGGCTTGCTTTTAGTCTTTTACTACGTGTTGTATGGCTAAATACCATTCTCGTTAATCTGCCACAAATTTATTGTCTTGTTTGCTGAGTTAAGTGCTTTGCACAAATCATTTTCGTCTCAGTTGTAAAATGAAGTTTAAAATTAAACATATTATGTGGATATAAATATAACATTCATACTGTACACTCGTACCTATAAAAGTACTTAATATTGATAATTATTCGTATTTGGACAATTCAAATTTGTATAATAAATAAAAATATTCTGTTATAAGTATGTTTATTGTTATTCATTGGAGTTGAGTTTCATTATCATCTCTACACATCTCATTCAAACTCTTTGAAATTCAAGAAATGATGACAATTTCTTTACTGGAATAAATCAATAAAATCTTTCCATTGAAATTCAATTTGCAAATTAAAAATAGGGTTTAGGGCTCCCCGGGTCGCTGTGCTTAAAGAATAAAGAAAATCGACAGAAAAAGAAAGGAAGACCTTTTAAAACTTGAAAAAAAAAATCTTTTTGCTCGCAATTTGTCTTTAGTTTGTGGCGTACGGAATATTATTAAAAATATTATCAACCTTTATAGGTGATCTTATATTATACTAACTCTTAAATAAGAAAAATATATATTTAACAGGTGTACGTACTGTATCCTATTAAAGAAGGAGCCTTAGAAGAAGTAGCAAAAAGAAAAGAAGCCTTATTTATTAAAGAACAATAATTTCTTGAAACCAAAAGTTGAAGTCTTAAATAAAACTAAAAAGATTAAAGAAAGAACTAAATTTAATTACTCAAAACATAATGAGAGATTGGTGGCGCTCCATCATAAGTAGAGCAAATCAAATTTTATTTAAATCTTTGGGTCCCCAATTGAAGGTACAGCTGGTTATATACAATGTCATTTTAATTTTTTAATAGAAAAAATTCAAATAAATTAAAAACTGTGTACTTTCATCACAATCACAAATAAACATTGGATTCAATCCTGGATTCCATGAACAAAGTCAGTAGATTTTTCAACTGAATCAGTTAAGACCTTATACCAAACCCATTTTATAGTTTATCATATACGTATATGCTTGTTCATTGGAAAGAGGGAGAAAGGAAAATGACATGGTAAAAATGATCAGTGGATTAAATTAAATTAAATTCATAATCAAAGGCGCAGGTTCATGAGCATATGTAATAGATAAAGATATCATAACCGCGTGAAATTTACAGCAGGCAAAATGCATATTATTTACCTTTGAAGGGAGTTGATGATGTTATTGGGTAAGTGAAGCACAAGCAGAGGATTCATGATGATCTTGATGGCAGATTAGGACAGAGAGCATGACAAGCAAATCCACATCCAACCACTCTAACTTTAATTTTAGGTTTAAATACTTTTTTCGTCCCTGCAAAATGACCGAGTTTCATTTTTCGTCCCTCTAAAAATTTTTGTTTGTTTGTGATCCCTGTAAAACAAAAAGTTTTATTTTTAGTCCCTGCAAAATTGTTTTAGTCCCTAGAAAATTTAGATCATGTTGAATTAGTCCCTGTAATATTTGAACAATTTTGTTTTTAGTCCCTATTAAATTTATTTTACAAGGACTACTTTGGCAAATATCTAAATATTACAGGGACTAATTCAACATGATCTAAATTTTACAGGGATTAAAACAATTTTGCAGGGACTAAAAATAAAACTTTTTGATTTACAGGGATCACAAACAAACAAAATTTTTTACAGGGACGAAAAATGAAACTCGGTCATTTTGCAGGGACGAAAAAGATATTTAAACCTTAATTTTATCTATTTTTCCAACCACTTCCACCTTTTGCTGGATCTGGATCTCCATTTTTTTAATATAAAATAGAAACTTCTCAAACAAATTCCAACTAGGCAAAAGGATACACAAATGGGGCTATGAAAAAATTCATCAATTATATGTCATAGACTATTCAAAATCAAATAGAAGACAAATAATCCATGAACCAGCATTGTAATGATAAGTGATATGACCTGACCAAATTAAATAACCCAATTGTGAGTCAACGAGATTGATACAGATGATTGGGCATTTTGCTTGCATTATTTTACTGTAAATTCTCGTTGATATTGATGGTTTTCTCTGGTCTTACATGGGGTGTGCCTACCCTAATCTAATTTTCTTTTCACATATAAAAAAACCCAATTGTGATTTTTCATGAGTGAAAGGAAAAAAAACTAATTAATAGGAACAAAATAAATGTGGTATAGAAAACAAAATTGAAGTTGAATGGTAAACTGGAGAAGCCCGGAGCTAGCAGACAGAAATTCTAGTTAATTAAGTATTGAATGGCAAGTAACAATGATGGTGGAACATGCACTGCAACCATAAGTTCGTGGTAATTTTGTTTCAAATTTTCAATGAAGTGAACTAAGGAACTACTTGGTCACTAAACAAGAATTAATCCATTGAATGTGAAGCTTCAACCTATATATCATGATGTCTCAACTTTAGCCAAAAAGTACATTATTACAATATTGTAGGGCTCAGCATGTGGTGATAGGGTGTCACCAGTTTTGTGGAGGTTTGTTTGCGACCCAATGTTTCATCTCAATCATAAGATAACGGAATTTAAAAGTGCTGTGGGGGAAAAATGGCATATGTCTGTAATACCCTTTTCTTTCCATGATTAGCATCTACATATTGCCTTGGTTTCACCAAAAAAAAAATTCTACATGTTGCCTTGTGATATCGCAAATGAAGAAGTTTTGAATATTTGGTAATTTACATAGTGTCATGTGTGCTTAATTTATAGAACCTATATCACATAGCTGCCCATCAGGGCCGACCCAACACATTTGGAGGTCTAAAGCAAACTTTGAAGTGGGTCCTAATATTTTATCTTTATATTATACATGTTGCATTTTGAAAAGAATTATCATCTTGACTCAGTGGTAGCAACTACTTTTCCAAACCTTGTAGACCATGTTCGAATCCCACTTAAATAATTTTTGAACATTTTTTTTCCAAATTGGTTCGCTATGCGTGTGAAGCAAAATAGAAAAAAATGAGAGGCCTCAAAATTGAAAGTGCTGCAAGGGATTCGATCCCTATACCTCAAGGACGAGTAGCACGACGCCCACCACTAGACTGAGGCCCCAGACGTTGCTTGTGTTTAATATAATTTATACTAATATTAAATAAAAAATTTAGTAGATCTAAAGCAAGGGTTTGTGTCGCTTCACCCTTGGGCCGACCCTGCTGCCCATAAATTTTAAACGTAACGATATAAAAGGGACCACATATTTAATTGTACCAAACTGTACTAGCAAATAATAGAAACACATTATTCTGCATAAAATTTCGTCATAAATAGCATATTATAGAATCTTGGAATTTTCGTCGTTTGAGGCTAAAGTCTTCTAAGTGTTAATTGCCATTTGTACTATACTTTACTGTTAAGTATAAGTGAGTTAAATATTTAAAATAAATAATATTAACTTACAGTATCGTTTTTCGTAATGCCGTAAACTAGTAAAAAAAAAATCCCAATCACGAATAATATACTTGATTACAGGGCGATCTCTCATTAAGTGATCTGTATTAACTAATTTTATATAAAAATGTTTGCTCCTGGTCAGCTTGGCAGAGAGGTAGAATTTTTGTTGTACTCAAAAGATGATAATTTTTTTGAATAACAAAAGATGATAATTGATCAGTAGTATTTTTTAAAACACATTGGCAATTAGTTTATAGAAAGTATAGGATGCAGTGGGAAGATATAATATTAATAGTATTATTTTATCTGACAGGAGCCTATTACATATTATAAGGTATATGATTGTGATTATTAATTACATGCTAGTTGGCTAAATAGGAGGGATCTATTTAATTAAGATCCCAATTTTCACATATCTTTGTGAGAATCTTTTCCAGTAATAAGTTAATGTTTTGATGAAAAAAAATTGAGTCAAACAAACTCAGAGTTGACATCACGTACGTGGAGGGGTTGGGATCAAGCTTAGTTGTGCAGATGCAAGTCAATTCCCTTTTTTTCAGAGAGAGAGAGAGAGAGAGAGGGAACTGCACAAGAATCGGTACTATACTAATCAAAAGATTAATCAAGGAGAAAAGAAGGTTTGTTTGAAGCAGTTAATAAAACTTTTTCAATAGTTCGAATATATTTGTGAAGATATAAATCGCAATGGCATGTTGTCCATGATTAATTGATACCCTTTCAATGCATTGAGTTGTGGCAAAACATTAGACATGGTCCTATACTGAAGCTTTTTCAGCTGTAAAGCAAGGACAAGATTCAAATGAAAGTTTGCCCTTTTGTTTATATCCAAGTCCATAGTATCACACATGATGATGATATACTTGAATGGTATATACTGGCACTTGATATATATAATGATGATGAATTTGAATGGTTTATACCATTCATATGAATGTTGTTGTTGTTAATAATTTAACATTTGCATACAATCTTATAATTTATTTTGTGCCGAGTTTCTGGATTATTGCTCTAACCATATATTCCTAGTTTTTTATGATAATTTAATAAATTGTTTCATTTTTATTTTGTTTTAGAAAAGGAAACCAACTTAATTGGTCCATCTTATTAATGAACAGAGTATCTTCATCAATAGAAATAGAAGGGCCTCGCATGGAGAATAAAAGAATAGACAAGTGATGATTAAAATAGAAAGGCCTCGCATGGAGTATATATGTTCAACAGTAGCATCAACTTCACCAATTAAATCATAATTGTGGTGGCAAGTTTTTGTCGTTAGACTACGCCAAAGAATCTTCCACTTTGTAAAGCTGCAACTCCTAATTAACAATTAAGTTCTCATTCCCTTAGTTTTTTCCCCAGTGAGTATATTTGTATTTATACACACACACACACACATATATAGAGACATATGCACCTTTTGAAAGAGTTAAATGTGTTCTTTGCCTCTACAAAATTAATAAAATTTGATTTTAACCTTTTTTTCTTAAATTTGAATATTATTAACCTATGTATTAATAAAAATATAGTGTGCTTTTAGTCCTAAGAACTAAATACACATGATATTTATATTTTTAACTACTAAAAACAAAAAATTTAAATAGAGACAGAAATAAAAAATGATTACAGGGGTAAAATACTTTGGTGACTATAAGTGTGTGTGTGTATATATATATATATATATTTCATTTTTCCTTCTTTTGATCTATTTTCCT
This sequence comes from Glycyrrhiza uralensis, assembly GCA_030159175.1. Classification (NCBI taxonomy): domain Eukaryota; kingdom Viridiplantae; phylum Streptophyta; class Magnoliopsida; order Fabales; family Fabaceae; genus Glycyrrhiza; species Glycyrrhiza uralensis. Next base: position 42,811,343 of record BRZY01000005.1, read on the forward strand.
TTCATTTTTCAATTAAGCCAAATAATGGGTACATAGTCGTTGTTAATGATACCATATTGCAGAGACTTTGGCGAAGTCGAAGAAAATATTCTGTGTAACAGACCGTAGACAGTGCTATAAGTAACCAGTACAATGTACTCCCTGTATAAACCTGTCGTTAATATTGACCAAAAAAAAAAAACCTGTCGTTAATATTGACCAAAAAAAAAAAACCTGTCGTTAATTGAATCATGTGAAACTCCCACACTAAAACGTTAGCTGAACAATCTCATTTTTCCCCCCAACCTTGGGTTGTTCAAAATGTTGGGTATTCCCCAGCTTGTCAGATTACATTCCCTTTATCTGCAAGCAAATGTTTCAGGAATCATCAAATCCATTCACTAGCTATGCTATAGTTGTAATAAATCAACTAGTAAGTAAACAACCCCTTTGGATTAAACAACAACAACAATGATAACGATAATATTATACTTAATAATCAACTCCCACTCTTCAGCACCACCTATTGACAATAATTTAATAGAGGACCAAGCCAGTTCTATAGCGTACTAATTGGAAATAAAAGGGGTCCCTAGTAAGTACTAGCATAGGGGCATTTAAATGTTGCACCGCTCAGTGATTCATTGCAGTGTCCCAAAATTGATTGGGCCTTATTCTGATCCATCCAAGTTAGCGTTGGCTTAATTACGCCCAAGAAAGTTCACGTGAGGGTGAGGCCAGCTCATTGTATTCATGGACACAACACAAGCATACCCTTCAAAATATCTTATGATTTGTGTTAGACAAGTAAGGACTTTCCTTCGACCAAAAAAAAAAGTAAGGACTTCCCAAAAAGAATTACTTGTATTTTAAACTAGAATTATCATTTTTGACCAAAAAAATAACTAGAATTATCATTTAAAATTTCATGTAAGAATTACAAGAGTTAACATTAATTTACTTTTTAATTTCTATACATATTTTCCATTTTTCAATCTAATAACTGTTTACAATTCCATTAATTGAATTGAAAAAAATTGTATCATAAATTTTTGAAAACACAAATTTCCAAATAAAGATTTCCTTCTAAGACTTTATTTAAAACAATTAGAAAAAAAATACTAATCGAGAGCTGACTTGGTTTTCCAAAAGCTTTAGAGCTCAATAATCATGTAGTATGTACTCAGTATTAAGCTGCCACAATCAATCTATTCGGTAAATTAAATAATCTCCATCACATAACAAGATGAAAATTATGCAAGAATCAGAAACATGCTATCATTTCTCATGAACATTGACACGACCCACAATTACTCTAGAAATGTACCCTTTAACTATATGATTTCTGCACGCACACGCAGCTGCGCACATACCCATACAAATAAAAAAGCTATTCAGGAAAGCCTCATCATCACTTGTAAAATTCAAAGTCAGTATCAGGCTTCTTCACGTTCGTCCTATAACCCTTCTCGAAATCCTTCGGAAGTATGACATATCTATTCTTACGAACAGCATGCATTCCTGCTTCTTGACAGATAGCTGCAATCTGCAGGCACCAACAATCATCAAATAATTAATGCAGACATCCTTCTAAAAAGTTTGGCTAGTGTCTTTCTTCTCAAAAGTTATATCTTAAAAGTGTGATAAAGTTGCAACTCAAATTTACGCACATAAGCTAAGTGCAACTTTTTTTATATCGGAAAAAAAAAAAGCTAAGTGCAACTTTTGAGGATTTGGAAGTTTGTGACGGGAGGAAGGTTATTTGTTTGTTATCATGTATACATCTCATTCGGGAGGGTGTGATACATTGTATACCAATATTATATGACAAGCTTATCATTTATTCCCCCCAATCTGCTTATTATTTATACCAATATCATACATCCCCCCCCCCCCCCCCCCCCGCCAAACTGTTATTTTTAATCTAGAATATGAAGTTTCAGCCAAAATCATGTATTTCACTGCTCCCACCCACACTTTTTATTGAGAGCAGCCAGCAAGAGGCTTTGCTAAAAATATATTGCAATCTAATATGTCCTTATTGTACAGCAATCACGATATTTTCATTGGCTGTCCATCATTTTGAGCTCAGTAAGAATAAGTCCTCTACAGTCTACAGCATAATCCTTCTTACAGTAATAACAATTCATTTTCCCATAATCCACACAAACATATTTGGACGTCAAAAAACGATACTTTACAAGTACCTTAATAAAGAAACATGATAATTTTCTGTTAAACATCAATTTTTCAGTTCAAGTGAAACTGTCAAAAGTAACAACTTATTTTCCACTAGTCTTCAACTATATATCTGAAAACTGTGAAAGCAATTCTGAAAGAATCTGCCAACCACTCCCCAAGAGTATGTTTTGCATAGTTGTTTTAAACCTTCTCACAAGATGATTGAAGTGAAAAACAATACATTTTTAAAAAAAATTTAATACCAAACCTAATAATAAGTATGCTTCACTTAAAATGATACATCATAAAAATTATTAGATTAAGATAAGAACAAACCTCAGCAGCACTAATTTTGTCAGGACGAGAAACATAATCCTCAAGGTCCACCTCATCACTCAAGTTCATTTTGGCTGTGCACACCTGTTAAAAAGTAAACCATCAAATAATAGGCTACAAAGCAGCTGAAAATGAACTATTAATCATTCAAAAGAAGGCAGCTCAGAGTCTTCAAACAAACTGAAATTTGATACTCATGAAACATAAAATGTCCTATTATTGACTATGAACAAGGAATACTGACACGGCATATAATTATAACATGTAGAAATGCCAAAATACTTGCCTGAAATACAAGCCTCTTTTGGCGTCTATCAGGCAAAGGGAACTCAATTTTGCGATCTAGTCTTCCAGGACGCAAAAGGGCAGGATCCAAAGTGTCTGCCCGATTAGTTGCCATTATGACTTTAACATTCACTGTTTGGTCAAACCCATCCATCTGAAGAAAAAAAAAACAAGGGGTTAAAACCAGAACATCAGAGAATATCTAAATCCAAAGAGGAATTGTAGTCAAATCAAAGAGTCAGAGGTAGGAGATATGGAAAGACTGAGCCTAGTACATAGTTATGCACAACACGTTACAGCACTTAATAGAATCATAGAAATCTTTTCAGAGAGATACCTGATTCAAAAGTTCCATGAGGATACGTTGTACTTCTCTATCAGCTCCAGTTTGGGCATCAAATCTAGCAGTAGCTATCGCATCAACCTCATCAATAAATATAATTGCAGGGGCATTCTCTTTTGCAAGGCGAAATACATCACGAACCATCCTTGGACCCTGAATATAAATAGCAGAGAAGATTAGAAGATGCCGCAGTAAACCATTGCTAAACAATTAATTCTTTTATGCAGGAAACTCTCAAACGAAACTATAAAGGAAACTTTCAACAGGATTTCATTAGTGTGTTGTTTCATTAGTGGGGGAGAGTTGAGGAGCTCTCAAATCATCCTCAAGATTGTACAGTGTTTGTTGGTCACCCTGACCGAGGCCTATCAATAAAGCATTTCTCTGTTTCTGCGTGAATTTCTCTCTTAATTCCTTCTCTCTTACTGGTTGGGTCTATCAGCCAAACACTGATAATTCAAAGGCAGGGGGGAGAAGTACCACAACCAGATCCTAAGCTCCTGATTTACACTAGAAGGGGAACAAAGAAAAAGATGGGCCAATATGTCATCCAAGCACAAGACCAATCAGACTCCCCCAAGTAGACTCCCCCAAGTACTGAACTCTAATGTTTCAGGTAAAGAAGGAGTCAAAAGAGATTTCAAATTCACGGTCCTAGATAATAAGGCTTTGGATAAGATAAATGTAGACAATAGAAAACAGTGATAAGTGTGATTTCCTATCTAATCTTTTAGAGATGTAGATAATCAGATAACTACTTTTATAAGAGAGGACTTTGAATTATAATTTTCTGTATCAGTTTACAACGCATTTTATATCAAGCAATCCCAATAAAACACGTATGATGAACAAATTTGAAACAGAATTACAAATACAAATAGCACAATAATATCAATAACTACGAATCTGAAACCCATAATCTTCAAAAGCAAATTCAGATAGCAGGAGTCATTGTTACCATCACTTCAAATGCAGTTCACATAAAATTCATACCTCACCAAGATACTTCTGCACAAACTCAGATCCCACAACCCTGATGAAGGCAGCAGTGGTATGGTTAGCAACAGCTTTGGCAAGCATTGTCTTACCAGTGCCAGGGGGGCCATATAGTAGAACTCCACGAGGGGGATCAATACCAATTTGTTTGTATAGCTCATGATGTGTGAGGGGTAACTCCACAGCCTCGCGAATTTCCTGCTTTTGAATATCACACCCTCCAATGTCCTAAAAACGAAGAAAACCATATCAAGGGGGTATGGTCAGGCCACATAAAAAAAAAAAGTTTAAGATGACAATAACACATACTACACAGAAGGCCCAGCATATATACCACAAAAGCAACCGTTAATACTTGTTAGTTATCAACATCGGCTAAACCAAAATAAATTATACTACAGAAGTAATGTGCCTGTATCACACTTCACAGTAGCTCTCATCTTCCTCATTAGACACCATCTCATTCGTTGGAAGGTCCAAGTTCCCATCCATAAATAATGACTACTTTCAGTTTCAATGTTATTGCCGTGCAACCCCCTAGACTTTATACAATTTGGCAAACATAATTTATAATTTACCTATATTTGTTACCTCCGGAATCAGAACCCAAGATTCCATGCTACAATAAACAATCAAGATAGACTCCCCCAAGCTACGATGATTTTATCGAGACAGTTGAAACGACAAACACAAAAGCTAAAATTTCATTTTCGCAGCAACTAAGCCTAATTATCAAACCGGAATTGAAGATTTAAAAAGAAAAATGAAAAAAAGAAAAGCGGTTGCACTTGCAACAAAACGAATTTAAATTTTAAATTAGGGAAAACCCTAGGTTTTGTCATTCTGTCAAGAAAGAGGCGTAATCCAAAACCAATTGAGAAAAGTTGTTGAAGAACTGACATTGTAAGTGACATCAGGCTTCTCAGACTGGCTGAGGAGGGAGATGCTAGAGTCAGCCTCCGGCGGGAGAACATCGACGAGTGCGTTAGAGTGGCGGTGGAGAGCGACGGATGCGGAAGGCTTGAGGAGCTCGCGGTTAATAGTACTGAGAATCCGAACGTAGTAGTTGGATCCGGTGGTGGATCCAACGATGCCGTTGTTCTGGTCAACCATCTCCATGAACTGGCCAATGACAAGAGGAACCGATTGGATCCTTTTTACTTCCTCCTGCGCGCGAAGAAGCTCGCGCTTGAGATTCTTCTGCTCGTCCTTCACGTACTCCTCTTGGATGTCGATGAACTCAAGCTGCCTCTGCAGCGACTTGAGGCGGCTGTAGAGGTCGTCCTCGTCGGTGCCGGCGTCGCCGCCGTAGAGGTAATCGGACTTTGTTGACGGAAGAGATGGTGGCGGTTCCGACGCGGGTTTTGGGTCCAACACCATCGCCGAAGATCCCATGGTTGGTGATGGAGTGAGGGGAAGTGCAGAGAAATTTGGGGAATAGGGTTTGCGTCCTGGAGAGGGGATTGAGAAATTTGGAATTGCTTCGGGGTGAAGTACAAGTGTGAAGTGATATATTTTTTCACACCGTTAAAGGCGGTGCCTCATGTTTTCGTTGTTACACTTTGGCCCTTTAGCTAATTTATTACGTGAGGGTTTATACGTTTATGGAATTGCAATATTTACCCTGTCTCCAAATGCCCGAAAGCCTTAAACAATTTTTCACGAATTTATAAACCATTTAAATTTAAGTGAGTTTATATTTAAAAAGTTTGCATGAATGGTATACACCCGTTAAATGATTTAATTGGTATTTTTTTCGTTGAAAAGTTCATATTTGCAATTTTTTACTAATATATTTATTTATCTTCTTGACTTTTAAATAATTAAAAATTATTTTTTTTTGTCAATTACACACACTTGGGAGATGGGGAAGGGGGTGGAGTGGGGATTGAACCCACTCCCTACAACATATCACCCCTAGAGCTGGCAAAATGGGCTTAGTCCGCTGGGCCGAGCTGAACTTGCCCGAAAAAATATCGGGTTTGGACACACAAATTCGAGCCCATTTTTAATATGGGTATTTTTAGCACGAGCCCGATGCGGGCCGGCCCAAAAATAACAAAGTAAAAGCCCGAGTCCGGTGTGGTCTGACACTATGCGGATCGGGTTTGGACAACTAAATTAGAGCCCGTTTTTAATCTGGACTTTTTTGGCATAGCCAGAAGCCTGCTGGGTAGGCCCGTTTGCCAGCTCTAATCACCCCTAGCTTCTTATCACTTGAGCTATCATTGGGGATAATTAAAAATTATTCTGTTATTCTATTTTTATGCAGGTAAATGAGCTAGTGCAAATCCATGGACCAAATCCCTTAACTCATGGGTTTCATGGGCCAAACAACATAGACCCGCAAATATCCATCTGGAGATAGCAAGAAATACCAAAGGACTAGGAGCTTTAGCTCATCATCCTCATGTATATATAAACAAAACAGACTATGGAAGCAAGCACTTTCATAAGTAAATATTATACGTTCTGATCCAAAAGTATACTCATAATGCGTCAAAGCCAGGGCATAAGTTACCTAATGATGTACTGTACCATTTGCAGGAGTTTATCCATCGTATAGGTCTGTATTATATGGCCAACGGGGTTATTTGTGTTATTTGCAAGATAGCAAATGAAGTGTTATTTGTGTGCAGCAGCCAGCAGAGAAGGTATAGACCTGTTGGGTGGCCCTGCTGAATAAAGCTCTCAAGGGCAATTTCACAAGGTTGGTCTACAGGTCTAGCAAGTAGGAAACGATCATGTGGAGGTGATCCCCTATTAGGACTACATATATAACTTCGTGTATGTAAAATATAAGCAGAGTATCTATACCGTGTTAATTTCCTCCCTCTCCCCTAGAGCTTTTAATCCAATGCCGTGTTAATTAAGTATAAATTTTTGGAGTAGTATGCAGATAGAAGGCTTTACATGCCAATTTAATTTTCTTCAATTCATCATCAAAGGCTTGCCATGTCATTCCAAGCCACTACTATGGCAAGCTAACAATTCACATTATTATATATGTCACAACATTTCTCTTCGATTACTTCAATCAATTATTATCGTAGAAAATAGAAAATTAGGTTATTATAACATGTATCACTTTTTAGATTGTAATATATGTCATGTCTACAAAACACTTTTGAATTTTCAATTAAATTGTTTTATTTATTGGAATGTTTTACGTTTTGTTATGAAAAGACCCGAAATGATACAAGTCTGGTCAATTATCTAGTTTAGGTAACAAAACAAGTTAAACAAATAAACACTTCCTAATACAATTAATTTATTTTATTTTTACAAGTTAGGTGTGTTAAAAAACCAACAAATGAAATTTTTTTCCCTTCCTAATATACACAATGGAGGAGTTTGCAAGAAAAAAAAAACACAACATTGCATCATTTCTCATGAATATTATTATGACCCATGATCTCTTAAGAAATGTACACACTGAACCATATGAATTCTGCAAATACGCAATATAAATTACAAAAACTTAAAAAAAAAACACATAAATCATAAAACTACTAAGCAGGAAGAGACCAGTATGTGTAGGACTTTTTTTTTTGCAATTCCTAAGAAACAGAGAACCTTCTCCTTCTGGGCTTGGTCAAATCCACAGGCCCATCTTCTAAATGGGTCGTATCCTTAGACCCATTTTTGAAGGGGTTCAACTTTCCCAGCTTCTTGGACACAGAAGAGAAGAACGTTGTCTTCTTGGTCGACGACGTCGTTCCATTTCCCTGAGCACCGTTGTTCTTCTGCATATCCGAAATGTACATCTTCATCTTCACCAGCTCCGTCCGCAGTTCTTCGTTCTCCCTCACCAACGACACATCCGCCTGCAGCCGGTTCCTCTCCGCCTCCGCCGCGGCCACGCCGTCGTCGCCACCGCTCCTCAGCCGCAGCTGGTCGTAGTACAGCGCGTGAAGCACAATCTGCACCGGTAACCGCTTGTTCTGCGACGCGTGCACACGCGCCTCGTGCGATAGCTTCAACGGATCCATCACGCTGCACACCTTCTCCCTCTCTATCTCATCCAGCTTCGGGTGCGCCTGCAAAAGCAAAACACGTTAAACGCTGTCGTTTCCATTGACGAGACTCACAAATGAAATTCCCTGTTTGCGAATAGGAAAGTAAGGTTAAGCTGTTCTTTCTTACCTTGAGATAGATATCCACGGCGCGGTATAGGTCGTCATCGGCCTTACGCGCGTGTTTGGGAATTAGAATAGCGATGCCGTTGAACTTTGAGATGCTGAGTTCTCCGTACGTGGAGATCTCGGCGAGGTACGCGTCGACGGTTTTGGCCACGCGCTGCATCGCAGCAGAGCAAGGTTCTCTGATGTCGCCGGGAGTAAAAACCGCCGCGCTCTTCTCCTTCTCGACGAATACAGAGACGATCCTGCGCACGCTTTCCAGATCGAACAGTTTCTCGCCGTCGTAGGTGAACGACAGCACGAGGAGGTCGTCCACCGTCACGTGCTCGAGGATCGCCGAGATCCGCTTCTCGAGCTCGACTTTGCAGGCCGTGGAGGCGCGGAGGTAGATCGCGCAACGGAGGAGGCTGCAGAGGAAGTGAATCGGAAAAGCCGCTTTCTCGGAGGGGAAGAGATCCACAATGGACTCCAGAAGCTTCCGCTGTTTGGCTCTGGAGTTTGAATCGCCGGAATCTAGCGACCGGGTTCCGTTGCCGGAGTGGTCCCGGACTAGCTCCCGGAGCGCTCGCTCCGAGTAGGTAATCAGCGCGCTTGCAAGAGTTGGAGGCTTGGCGCCGCGCTGCTTCATGGCGGCGATGACACTACCGAAGAAATCGATGTCGAGAACGGCGAGCTCCTCCGTCCACCAGTTCGCCGGCGAGCGGCTCGGGAAATTGGCCTCGCTGCAAGCCTTGGCGCTGACGGCTTCGACGCAGCGTTGAACGATGTTGAGGTCGTCGGCGTAGGGGAGAAGATGGCGGCGGGACTTGAGGACTGCGACGGCGCCGGTGAGAGTGAAGAAGGCGACCTGAGAGAGGAATTCCTCTGTCCGGCCGGCGAGGTTGTTTTCACAGTACTCATCGGTCATCTGGAGGTACTCCGCGGCACAGCGCAAAACGGCGACGTTTTGCACCGTGATCTCGAAGTTGACGCCGTAACAGAACTTGGCTGCTTTCTCGAAGATTCCAGGACCTCCTGGTATATCAGAGAGGTCAATTCTGGTGAGTTCGCTCTCTTCAGATTCCATTATCAGTTTTCTGATGTAGTTGCTCTTTGCCACCAGCATGAACTGCACGTACCATATTCAAAATCAGAACACTTTCACTCACATGCACAAAAATCAAAAGTAAACACATATTAACTAGTGAACAATCATTCATATGTTCATTTTTTGGGTACCTTGTGGAGGCAGAAACAGGCTTCTCCAACTTCAACTATAACATCAGTTGGGATTTCTTGAGAGAAAACCCTGCGATAATCACAGTGCAAAACAGAGATTAATTGGTCTGTCAATATGATAGAGATTAGGGAGTAAGCTTAAGCATGTGTATGCATGCATGATGCATGGGTTTGAAAATGGAGGAGAGTGGAGTTGGGTGTGTTGTGTACCATTGCCCGGTTCTCTCCATGGCAGGAGATAAGAGTCTATTGGGAGCCGCCATGAAATTCTGTGGTTGGTTTTCGGTGTAGGGACTTGTAAAGGAACTAGGCAGTAAAGAGAATGAAATAGATGAGATTAGGATAAACAATGGGTTGCATGGTGAAGGGCTATTATATAAGGACATTTTGAAATCCTGTAGCTTCACCTTGTCATTATGATTGCATGTGGTTGAACTTTGTGGTTGTGGTCCAAGTTTGTGATGTTAACTGGTCTGTTATCTTTACTTGTGTTATCATTTTAAGGTAATATTCCAAGTCATTTTCCTCCCGGGTACTGTCCTTTTTAATCTGTTTGTAATAGTGCAGACAAGAAGTGTCCATTGGCTCCGCTGGATTTCCATTTCACCCGGCAGAATGATGTTGGGCTTTATTAGCTTGTAAGTCACACGAGTTCTGCCTTTTTTCTATTGAGAGAGACATTAAAATAAAAAAGTTACGATTTATCCTATTTTGCATCTTATCTAATTCTTCCACATCCTCGGCAATTTCTCTGATATACACATTTGTCACTAGTAACGCCTCAAAACTCCGCTTATTGTGAGGAGATATGAAAAAATGACATGCATGAATCATGATGCATATGCATGTTTTGGGAGGTAATTTTTTTAGTTAACTATCAGGGAGACTGAGAACCATGTCCATTATTCAGAGACTTATCGTCATTTTCAGCTATTTTAAATAATTTATCATTTTGGAGGCCACAATATGAAAAGAAAATAAATATAAAATTAGCTCTAATCAAAGGATCATAAACGATTGAGAATCTATTTGATTTAGCTTTTATGACATTTTAAAAACAATTTCAAAATTACTTTGATAAAAAGTGCCTTAAAAATACTATTTTCAAGAATGAACTAGAGAGCTCTAAAACTTTACAAGGTACTACAATGTTTAGTGTAAACATGGTTGATTGGGAGTTTGGGACCATTCTATCACTATTCACTAGTTATTAGCCAACTGAGTTGAACTAGGACATATGATCGAGTGGGAGATGAGACGTGAAGTGTATGGGACTGGGAGTGGGTGGCTAAGACGCATTCGACAGCGAGTTGGGCACCAGCACCACACACCTAACAAGCACAACTAGGTCGAAGATCCGCCACGTCACCCTGACATTCTGAGCTGGCGGGTTCAATTACACAGTAGCAGGATGAATATCCCGGACCAGCCAATTATAGCTTGACACATTCCTCGTAGCTGCTTATCGTCCACTCCCCTTCAAAGAATAGATATCCTATCCCCGAATAAAAAGTGATTTTCGGTGGCCCCACATAGCTTGCATCTTAATTAATAGCTTTTTTGTTCATCAAAAAAATCTTAATTAATAGCTTTTCATTTTATCCACAACGGAAAGAACAAAACCAAATCAAGGAATTAACCTAGGGATACAACTCCCTATATTCCCTCATTCCTTCATAAGTTCATAACAGTTGAACCACACCACATTTGCTTGAGCATTTAACATCACAATTTATTTAAAATAATATAGCATTTTAACTAGATTATTTAGAATATTATTCAGAATATATAATTAAATATATTAGTAAAATTTATATTAGTTCAATCAATATATGTAATTTTATTTTACAAAAATAATCTTACTATAAGAATAAATTTATCGGTATTGAGTTTGAAATAATTGCGTGTTTTTGTATTTTATTGAATCCCAATTATAGTTTAAGAATATTATATATGATATTAAATCAAATCAACCTCATTTTTTGCCACTGGGATTATGTAAATGGTGAGGAATTTAAGTGGTAAGCATAAGAGGTTCAAACCTCAATGCAATTATTGTACATAAAAAAACTCATCTTCTACCATGTTCCCTTTCTTTTTCTTCCACAAGTATAGCGGCATGCTTGTTTTATCTTTTTCCCACCGCCACCGGGTATTTAGGGAAAGAAAAACATATTTGCTTTCAATTAAATTGGTACAAATGTTCTTGAAAACTATGCATTCCATAGATTATGTAGAATATAACATAACATAATAATAATAATAATTATTATTATTATTATTATATACAAAGATTATTATTATTATTATTATTATTATTATTATTATTATTATTATTATATACAAAGCAGGTCATAGATGTAGGAGCAACATTTCTTATTGTAACAACTATGACTTGAATAAAAATTTATCAAGCAATTGATGCAAAAAATTGATGATCAACTTTGAACCAATAGTCGAATTATTGCCATGCTCTATATCCAACATAACCGCCATCATACTTCATTGTCTTGTTTTTTTTCTTCCAGGTATATACAAACAAATTCAAGGTGTTGAAGACTTGAAGTTGTCATTATTTTTTCCAGTGTTTTCTCAATAATAGAATGCTCTGAATCATCAGCCAATCCTGTAGCCACTTCTTGTGGGACGTTCACTCCATTCTCAATGCTACTACAACCATACATACTGCATACTAATAATTTTTCAAAACAATTCAATACTTACGTTGTGAATTATCCATAACTATCACGATCGTTACTCGTATTACAGAGCAGAGCAAGGGTGTTGGTAGTGTCTATACAATTAATGCGAGCTTGACCGGCAAAATGGCGTGTTGCATTTGGAAGCATATGGAGTTAAAGTCGCGTCGGTGTCTGCGATTTTAGTCCACAAGAAGATCCCCTCAACTTGGAATAGGAAGTAGGGCAGGGACCATTGAGCCTAACTGGCTAAGGACCAATCTTTCTTGTCATGGCAACTTCTACTCGAACTCGCCCTCCACGGCTCCACGCGAAAAACATCACACTTAGTGTGTGTTTGGTTCTGCGGTGGCAAAAATTGATTTTGGCTGAATTGATTTTGTAAAATTGATTTTGGTTAAAAGTGAGTTGAACGTAACGTGATTTATGTTTAGATGCATTCACAAAAAAGTGATTTTTATCAATTCAGATTGTTTGGATAGTTTGAGTCAAAATTGCTTTTGGATGTGTAATTACCAAAATAGGTCCTAACATGATATATATAAAACTATATTTTTTTCATTTTAAATTATTAAAATTATTAAATTTCTTAAACTCAAGGATTAATCCTATCCTAATCGATTTTTAGAGTTAAAACGTTTCCTAATTTATAACAGATTTTCAGTCTGTTTTAAAAAATCATAACTATATAAACTTAAATTTTCATAACTATTACAGGTGGCACCATTTTTATTTTGTCTAAGTACTGGTGGCACCTTTAATTATACAACATAATAGCAGAAAACTAAGAAACAATAAAAATGACCAAAAACTCAAATAAACACATTAGTGGGCAAACCCTAGAAAAACAAATTACCTCCAAATTGGGTGAGTGGTGCGCCGCACCAGCAGAAGAAAGGAAGAAGGCTATTTGTTCACAGGGAAGAAAGAGAACTCACACTGATGAGAGACGTCAGAGGCTGCGCGATGTGGCAAAGGCGGCGAGGATGGAGGTCATGCCTCGTGAACGACAACAAACGATGGGGATGTGACGGCTAGTCGACAAAGCTGTGCAGCTGCGAAGCGCCAATCCGACGATGGCGAAATAAAAACAATAGTGTCCCACCTTCAAACAGGGTGAAGGGGCAAGGGGAGAAGGGGCAATGAAGGAATACTGAGAAAGATGTATCTGTCAAATTTCAGAATCGATTTGGTATCACCGTAAAAGCTACAAATCTTAGCTTCACCTAGAATTGAGTTTGGATGGCAAAATTGATTCTTCTTTGAACATCCAAACACCTTCACAAAAATATCAAATCACGTTTAGCCTATGTGAACGCACGGTAGAGCGTTTTCAACGCGGTTCCAAACATGTACTTAATCAGGGTGCTCGGAGCAAACCGAAAAAATGATGCCTCTCATTTCTAACTTGACGACCAAATTAGAATAGCGCGCATGTCAATATGTTATTTTTATGTTCGTTTGCTAAATAAAAGAAAAATATAATATAAAATTATATTTTTTTAAAATAAAACATTAAACAAGATAAAAATAGGACCAGAGGCGGTCGCCCTCTCAGGGTTGGCCTACACTTAATTAATATTCATCCTTGTGGCTTCACCCCTGTGCATTCTGCATCCAAAGACAAGTTTGAAGGTTTTAACAAGTCCTTTTTATGTTTGTTTTGTCTCAAAAACGAAAAGAAAATAACTATTTTATATAATTTTAGCTAAATTGATAACTTTATATGGTTAAATCATTAAAAATAAAAGTAAAATCATTAATTTGTATAGTTGCATTCATGATCTTCTCTTTATTTTTCCCCAACTTACCCTAATACTTCCTCATTTGAGTAAAGTGTTTTTTTTCCTTCACATATAGCTTCAATAATTACAGTGATGCATTTCCTTCTTTTTTTTTTTGTCGTGCGGTGATGCATTTCCTTCTACCACTTAGTTGCTTCTCATGTATATGAAAAGGTTGAACTACTTCCTTTGTAAGCTATTTGGTCTCAAAAAAAAAAAAAGTTAAACATGTTAACAAAAACATATTAACCTCTAATTCCTCTGTAATGCCCAACATCTTTAGCTACCACTCTACACTCTTAATTGCCTCCACCACTGGATACACTCTACCACGCCACCACCACCTTTATTGCTCGACGTTGTTTGTAACAATCATCATTTGGGTGCCTTCTACAGTTGTCATCATCGTTGCAGCCGCCACCATTGTTAGACACCTCTTATCATTGTCAATGTCATCCAACACCTCTATCCTTTCCTGACATGCTTCGTGACCAAAGGAACCTTTCGGCTTTCACCACTCCCATGGCTGCCTAACAAAAGGGTATTGTTGTCATTTTAATGTCATTTATATCTTGTCGTGCTATTATATGTTCCACCTAGGGATGTAAATGAGGCGGGGCGGACACGGGTAGTTACTCGCCCCATTGGGTACCCCCGCCCCCCGTTACCCGCGCGGGTATCCGCTATCCACGCTTTAGTGGATACCCGCGATATCCGCGGGTACCAACGGATACCCATGGATATTTTAAAAAAAACTAAAAAATTACATCTACTTAGAATGATCACCATAAACTAAAAGAGATTTTTTTTACAAACAGAAAAAAGATGAAGAAACAAGAACAATCTGCAAAAATTAATCAATCCATTCCAGAAACAGATCTCAAAAAATATATATTATAGAACTTAAACAATCCAACAGTCAGAAAGCACCAAACTTTAATCTTCTTCTTATTACAAACCCCAAAAAATAACAGAAAGTCTAGATCTCAAAAAAAAAAAACACACAAAGCAAGAGGAGGAAGAGGGGAAGCATAAATAATAAATAAACAAAGAAAGAAAATGACATCTACAGAAGCCCCCTCTTCGCAACACCAGATCGGAGGCCCCAACGTCTACAAAATGTCAATTTCGCGTGAAGGAGCCGTCGTTGAAAAAAATGAACGTCGTGCTAACACAGGAGCTCACACCACAGATCGGAGTTAGGGTTTTTTATTGTTTATTTTTCTTCAAAATTGATATAGGGATTTTGTAGATCTGGAGGAGAGAAAGATTTTAATCGGTTGTGTTTAGTGTTTGGAG
Source organism: Glycyrrhiza uralensis (assembly GCA_030159175.1). Classification (NCBI taxonomy): domain Eukaryota; kingdom Viridiplantae; phylum Streptophyta; class Magnoliopsida; order Fabales; family Fabaceae; genus Glycyrrhiza; species Glycyrrhiza uralensis. The sequence goes on from BRZY01000005.1 coordinate 42,826,605, forward strand.
CTCTATGGTGGTCGAAAATGGAGATTAAAGATGGCGGAGGTGGTGCATCTTATGGCATTTTGAGAGAAAAGAGAGAAAAGTTGAGACGAAGAGAGAGAGAAAAAGAAGAAAATGAAAGGGGATGGAAGAGACTTCTTGTCTCTGAGTAAAAAGTGAGTGAAGAGAGGCAGAGTGAATGGGGACGTGAGAGAGAGGGAATAAGGACGTGGGGTGTGTCAGTAAAGTTAGTGGGTTTGTTGGGAAAAGGGCACTTTTCAAATTGGAACTAACACATATAATGATCAACGACTCACATGATCTCTGCGCATGGTAATAATTCTTCACCATTAGTGCTATAGTAGCGGGTACCCGCGGGTACGGGTACCTTATTACCCGTCCCCATCCCTATTTATTGACGGGTACTTTAAATACCCATTTATTTTACCCCCGGATACCCATTAAGGTACCCGCCCCATACCCATAGCAGATTTTATCCGCGAGTACCCGCGGGTACGGGTTTTTTTTGCCATCCCTAATTCCACCTCAAATATAAGACATGACAATACTATATCATCTAGCAAATTATTTGGTGGGCATTGAACATTGGATAGAATAATATTTTTTCATACTCATATTATATCCTATTTTTATCCAACTCTGTTATTCTATCTATTTTTATTCTCTACCAGATGAACCCTAATCTTTTTTTTCTCCTCCCCTTGCACACCATATATAAGAAAGTATAATTCTCCCTCTCCTCTCTCATTTAATTAGCGAAACCAAATAGTAAGAGTTACTTCCTCTCGTCTCCTTTCCATTTCACTTTTCATCAAAACAAAATTTATACAAATCAAATCAATTTCACATAATCCAAATCACACCTAAGTCCTAAAGGAACACCCCAATTTGGACTTGCAGCTGGGCTTTGCTGTGCCATGATGACAACAAACCAGGCCCATTGACAAAAAATTTCAAAAATTGGTAAATACACCTCCAGTATTTTGTCATCCACCCCACTTTATACTATTTAAAAATTTTAATACGATTTTGTCCTTTTCATCTTATCCAAAAATTCTAATTTCTGAGAAATTTAAAAATTTAATTTTTTAAAAATTAAAATTTTCGATAATTATAAAATTTAAGTTTTAAACTACCAAAAATTCTAATTTCTAATAAATATAAAAATTAAATTTTTAAACTTTCCAAAAATTTCAATTTTCGGTAGGTATAAAAATTTAAATTCCAAAAATTGAAATTTTTGGAAAGTTTAATTGTTCCACGTCATTTTAATTTAACGCCGTTACTGTTCTCCAATGATATCATTTCTCTCTCCCGTGCATTTTTATTCCATCACCAGCACTTTATTCATCCTCCTTGTTCCTCCATGGCCTTCATCTGAAAGGGCCACCACCGTTCACTTTCATCTTCAATCCCATGCCATGACTCTGGCATAGAATCCACCACAAGCACTACTCATCCCTATTCAAATCACCATCCTTGCAATAATCTTGATCTCTGTAGAATTCCATCACCACAACAACCTCACAAAAATTGAGACACAGAGCCTCCATTTGTTCCCGATTCTGTCTCCTCCGTATTTATTCCTTAAAATTTGTGTTTTAAAAGTTTTTAAAATTGGAAAAATGGTGTCTTTGTTATTGACGTTCTATTCTTGTTGCTGTTTGCTTCATTATCACCGCTTCAATTTGCTGGGGTTTTGGTGGTGGAGATGCAGAGGCAAAGGGGTCATGTGTTGGCTTGCTGTTGTAACAAGGAGCAACCATGGGTGGTGTTGGAAGCTGAGAATGTGATTTCAGAAGATGAAGAAGAAGGAAATGCCATCGTACTACTTTCCAACATTCACCGGAAATTCAACTTTCCGGTAGTTATAAATATCGAAGAATATAACTACCGCAAATTGAAATTTTCAGATAGTATAAAATTGAAATTATCTAAAAATTAAAATTTTCGGTAGTTTAAAAATTTAATTTTATAATTATTGAAAATTTTAATTTTAAAAAAAAATAAATTTTTAAACTTTTTAAAAATTTCAATTTTTGATAGTTATAAAAATCTAGTGGGTTGTATACAAAAAATGAAAAAAAACAAAAAAGTATATTTTTGTATTTTTACATTGAAAAAATTTTAATACTGGGAATGTATTTATCAATTTTCAAAATTTCGGTTTCGTATCGAATTTTGGATTTAAATTATGACATCCTTCTCTTGACAAAAAAAAATTATGACATCCTTCCACCGAATTTTCTTGGCTAATGGGATCATAGAGAGGGAAAGCAACCCATGAAAGAATACTGCAAAACCTATCACTAAAATAAATCAACCATAACCATTAATTACTATTTATGGCGACGGTTGCGAGGGACCACCATGTGACACAGTTGCTTGTATAATGTACTATATGGTCACATCTGAGTTTGAAATTAATGAACTAATTTAAAAGCATTTTATTTTGTTGTAAAATTCAAACAGTGCCATCAGTTTAATTGTGACGACATGTAACCAAGCGCAAGAGCGGAGGTCCGAAAATTTTGCAAATATCATTACAAATATGGGGTCCATTTAGCATGGGTCAATTGGGTTTTGACCCAAGATGGGAAAACAGTCACAGACCGGGTGTCTCCTGTCACCAACCCGTTTTCTTCCAATTTGAAAATAACCCGAAAAGAATTGGTAATTAAAAGACAGCCCACAAACAATTCAAAATTGTAGACTGAGAAGAAGTAAATATTCAAATCGAAGTAGGTAGTTTTTTGTCAGATAGCTTTTATGTTAAAGAAAGCCATTAAAGAACGAAAGAGAAGCAATGACCTTCAGATCGGATTTTTGCTTCCTTTCACCTGTGTAAGCGTTGAATGTCTTTCATTTCTCCACCACACGATCACTGATCGAACCCATTTTCGCAGCATGTAATCCTGTTGAAATCGCCGCCGATCTGATTTGGGTTCTGTGTGTGATTTATTCCGAAATCGCAAGCTTTCGCGAGTTTAGGGCTGGATCTGTGTGGTAGAATAGTTGGAGGAAAACATTCATTGGGTTTTCGAAGCTTCTCTGGTCATCTCTGAAGGTAGTGTGTTCTTGTTTGAACGTTGGTTGTGTGTCCGAAGGTCATCATCACTGAAGGTAGTGTGTTCTTTTTTTTGCATTTTTTTTTGGATTTTTTGGTTATATGATGATATAATTTGATTTGCTGTACGGTTTCTTGATCTATGTTTTCGGTAACAAATGTTTTCAGGATCTGAGGCATAAGCTAAAAGACTGTAAGTGACCATGGATGGTGATCATTTAGAACGTGAGGCGATTGAGGAGGTATGGCTTATGTATATTACATATTTGTTTTGGAACGCCTAATTTAATATTAGGGTGTCATTTCTTATGCAAAGGAACTATAGTTTTAAACTTATATTACAATAAATATCAGGGAGTTGAAGATATTTCCCTAGACGAGGTAAATGGAAGTGATGAAGATGAGGATAACTCAGGAGGTTTCGATAATGCTGGTGTTGGTGGGTGTAAGTTTGATGAATTAACTGCAATTAATGGCCGGGAAGATTTATATAAAGTTAACTTTAGGGAATTGAACACAGTGGATTTATTGAGATATCATTTTCCAGATGTGGAGGTTGCATTCATGTTTTACAATTGGTATGCTGGTACTCGGGGTTTTGCAGCTAGGAAAAGCAGATATATGAGAAATAAAAAAGGCGAAATAACTCAGAAGACATTTTTGTGCTATAGAGAAGGGCAAAGAGGTGGAAAACAGAGCGTCACTAGTTCAGGTCAAAAGAGAGAACCTAAATACTTAAGTAGGTGTGGATGTGAGGCGAAATGTCAGGTTCACATTGATGGAAGTAGTGGACGGTGGTTTATAAAATATTTGAATGATGAACACAACCATACCATGGTGGATGAAAAGTACGTGGGAATGCTTCTGGCGCATAGGAAGATCAGTGAGTATGACATAATGCAAATGAATGAGATGAGAAAAGTGGGCATTAGGACTCCACATATCTATGGTTATATTGCTAGCCAAGCAGGCGGGTATGAAAATGTTGGGTTTACAAAACGTGATGTTTACAATGAAGGTGAGAGACAAAAGAATTCCCACATGTCAGATGCGAAGGCAGCATTGTGCTATTTGGACAGCATGCGGTCGGACGATGATATGATGTTTTGGAAACACACTGTAGATGCAGAAGGAAGGTTGGAACACCTTTTTTGGTGTGATGGTGGTAGTAGGAGAGACTATTTGGTGTTTGGGGATGTACTTGCATTCGATGCCACTTATAGGAAGAATAAATACATGTGCCCGTTAGTTGTGTTTTCTGGGGTGAACCATCACAACCAAACTATTGTATTTGCAAGTGCTATTGTAGGGAACGAAACTGAGGAAACTTATGTTTGGTTGCTTGAATGTTTCATGGAAGCAATGGATGGCAAAAGTCCGACTTCAGTTATAACTGACGGTGACCTTGCAATGAGAAATGTCATCAAAAAAGTTTTTCCCAGATCACATCATAGGCTTTGTGCATGGCACCTCATACGTAATGCTACAAGCAATGTCGGAAATGTTAGGTTTATTGGAAAGCTTAGGCAATGTATGTTGGGTGATTACGATATAGGTGAATTTAAGCTCAAGTGGGAATGGATGATTGCAGAGTTTGGGTTGGAAGACAACAATTGGGTGAGAGAACTTTATGCGAAAAGAAAAATGTGGGCCACAGCCCATATACGAGGTAAGTTTTTTGCAGGTTTTAGGACCACTTCTCGTTGTGAATCTCTGCATGCAGAATTTGGAAGGTATGTTAACATCCACAATAACTTGATGGATTTCCTAAAACACTTCTTTCGGTGTTTAAACTACATGAGGTACAAGGAAGTTGAAGCCGACTTTGAATCCGTCCATGGTGAACCTGTATTGCAAACTCAATTGCAAGGACTAGAGTCATCAGCTGCAAGCTTGTACACAAAAGAGGTGTTTATGTTGTTCAGACCTGTGCTACAAAGAGCATACACCACGATGGTGGATGGTTATACCAAAACTGCAACAAGCTACATATATACAGTTACCAAATACCGTAGAGATGGGTTCGAATGGTATGTATCTTATTGCCCATCAAGCCTGGAATTGAAGTGTTCGTGTATGAGAATGGAATCCATGGGAATTCCATGTGAACACCTAATTGTAGTCATGATGAAGTTGAACATTGTGAACTTGCCAGAATGTTTAGTATTGAACAGATGGAGAAAAAATGCAAAGGATGCTGTTTTCACAAGTAACGATGGCTCATGTAATTCGTGGGATCCTTCAATGGTGGGCCAGTATCTTCGGCTGGTGGAGAGATTTAAGAGGATGGCAAAGGCAGTTCTAAAAAATGGCAGACCAGAACACATTCGTAGCATACATGAGTATATTGAAAGCAATACAAAGGTGTTTGAAGCTGTTGAGAGTCAAACCGGTGTGGAAGACATCAATCCTTCTATTCCAGATATATTAAAGAATCCAATGAGAGTTAGGACCAAGGGGTGTGGTGGTGCCTCATCATCGGGTGGGGGTAAAGGTCGTAAAAAACATGCTTGTACTATATGTAGGGAAGAAGGACACAATAGGAAGAGTTGTCCACTGCAAAGGCAAAAAACTTTGTTAAGTCAATCAGAGGTGGAGCCAAATTCTGTGTGTATTAACGATCCAGGGGGCTGGGATGAAGAATTCGATTGTGACAACATTGACACGGTAAAGTATATTTAATTTAATTAAAGGATTTTAATTATAGGTATGATAAATGTGTTTGTTATTAAATTAAAATAACATTATTGTGTTGCAGAACATTTAATGACTTCTGGTTGGTGTTCGGTGAAACATGATCACAAAGGGTCCAGTAACTGTTGGTGGAAGTGCACTCAGTGTAAAAGAGTTTACTATTATTTAATGTGTTCTGATTAAGTATTGGTGGTGACAATATTTGTTGGACTGGTTAGGTTTATTGTATTGTTATGTATTGTGTTCAATTTCTAGGCTACCAAGCCAATTCGTGGTTATGATCAGGTTTATTGTGGTCATGTGTGTTCTATTTAATTTTAATTTCTAGGCTACCAATTTAATGGACATGATTAGGTTTATTGTCGTCTTATGTGTTGTGCTTAATTTCAATTTCTTGGCTACCAAGCCAAGTGGACTTTGTTGTTGATTAATGTATTATTTTTTTCTTTCTTAGTCTGTTGATTGATTAGGGAACTGATTATGGATTTGATATTTTGGTGACATTGTTGTTAATTTGTTTACCTCAAATGGCACATGGTTAGGCCCGAAAAGTCATCTGATGCCAATTCATCTAATAATAACATTACAAAGCAGTGCAAAAGGGCCAATTAAAACAACCTAACTCAAACTAGCCGTCCAATCTATTACTGGGCTTAAACAACTGAAGTAGCCCATACCAAAATGCAACAAGACAAACTAGGGGAAAGTAGCACAAACTAAAGTAAAAGGGCCCTGCAACTATTATGGCCCAAAACAGTACTTGGCCACTTGAAGACATAACAAGCCTAAAACAGACCCTAATTGAAAATGAAATAAACACCAGACTGTGGCTAGAAAGCCCAAAAAACCGACACTTAGATGTCAAATCCGCGTTCATTCAATTCCAATATGTTGGACCAACCACTTCAGTGTGGAAGGTTCTTCCAGAAAGTGATGGCTCTCTCTTCAAGCGAGTTCCTTAGCAGATTGTGTAAGCCAAGCAAAATGTTCATGGCAGTCTTCATACGGACTGCATTTTCTCTAAGCTGCATGTAATGATGAAAATATATTTAGTAAATTTTTAATACCATGTGCAGTGTTATGAAATAATAGCCAAAAAATCACATTACCGTGCCAATGACGCTAGGGCTGAATTTGTGTTGTCTTTCAAGCCATTCTATGACCCAAACTCCTGAGTGGTCACTGTGTGAAAATAAGAATACATTAAAAAAATAGTTATGATACTAATAGTGATCATCGGGATTCTATTGGCACATGTAAAGGGTTTACCTTGTGCCAGTGTTTGGAATACCATGTGCCTCTTTAATATCCCACAGACCAAATTCAATGTCACGACTCAGGAAAGTGCTCGAGTAATACCCAGAGCACACCATTTGAGACAAAGTGTGAGCCTGGAAATAAATTAAAAAAGGGCTTAATTATAGTTACAAATGAATTTTATGGTCGTATAGCAATCATTGTCTAGGAAAAAATGTACATACCAGTGACCTCATAACATCTTCTCTGCGATCCCTATCCTCGGGATTGAGGTGCGAGTCAAGGTAGTAGATCATGTCATCCCATGTGCAAATCACCATCAAATACCAATGGTCACCAATATCTTTTATTGGGACATATATCTAAAATAATGAATTAAATTAGGTAACACCCATCAAAAACACATTTATTAATATTTAAAAAATTAATCTATATTAGAAGTTGCATACTAACATATTTCAGTCTCGGATTTTGCTCCATCCACAGCTCGTGATATGTTTCAAGCAGTTCGTGTGTGCTCATACCACATTGGGCATCCTCCTATCATGGGATAGGAATAAGAATGTTAAATAAATATAAAGTTCATGTGTTCTCAAATTATGACCGGTGTAAAACTATAAAGTCAACTTCAAGATGTTAAAAAGAAATACTAACCGAGAATGAGGGTGGCAACACCCACACTATCTGGTCCTTGAATTCCCTCACGTTCTTGTGCACCCACCATAGGTGTTCACATACCATTGTGAGTACCTTGTCCGTTACCAAATTCCCAGGATAGAGGCTGAAAAAGTCTGACCTGCGTGCTTTCAAACCTCTATTTGTACTGAGAATTAGCTCACTGACAATTATGAAAAAAGTCATGAGTTAGTCAACCATAACTCCTTTACAGATTTGAAGTCTTACAAATAAAGGAATATTTAGGTGGCTTACGAGGGATCTTGTTGCGGGTGGAAAAGATACGTGGACATCACCACTTCCAATGGGCTAAGATGCATGTCTGTGGTAGCACGAAACTTCCACTTTATTCCCTGCAAGAATGATATCAGTCCAGTTAGAGCAATCTCATTCGCGATGGCAATCAATATATATGTCAAGATTTTATATCCTTACCCATACTTACCCGTGGGATATGGGATGCAGTGATTTTGTGCATGGGTACGCGGCCTTCGCTCGTCCTATACCTAACCCTCGATGAACCCGAGCCTCAGTTGAGGTTGCCAAGTACTGGATGGGGTGTTGCAGGCGATGTTGGAGATGGAGTTTGGAACAGTTTCTTGACAATAACAGTCAAACCTGTGCTCTGATCACTCACAGCATCACCCTATATATAAAAAAAAAATGAGAGACGAAATATATTTCAATCATGAGTATAAAGAGCATGCAATATAGGAGTAAACCTGTCCATTGGGTGTGCTCTTCCCGTTGCTTTGACATATGACAGTGGTGGGACGGTCATCTTTCTTGTTCCCATTTGAACTTCCAACAGTCCATGCTGAAGGAATATTTGGTTTATCCGCAGTGGTTGGATGAAGATGGTTCATGGTAGATTCAAGAGAACAATGCTTCTTCGTCATGTTGGGGTCCTCATCATCCGAAAGGGTTGTAACAACATTGTTCAAGTTCTCTCCAATGTCAAAAGCCTTTTCTTTGCGTTTGGTTCGTTGGGGAGAACCAGTTGTAATTTCCTCGACTTCTTTCATCTTGATGTCATCAGCGGTGTCTTTCATCTTCTCCAAACATTCATTGGTGTTAACCACCATTGAAAAGAGGGTCATCGAGGCTTGGACTTCATCAATGCGAGTCATTGCACGATCAATGTCCTTCTTGATATCCTGTCAATGCATGATCACTATTAATAGTTGTTTCACCTTATATGAAGGCCGCAGGTGCAATGCTATTTACTTGAAATGAAAACACTTAAACGATGCTACCTGGATCAGTTTGAAAGTATCCTCGTGGGCTTCATGAAGTTGTTTCACCGTCCGAATATAGTGTTCGAAGGAAGCAACCTACAAGCACATATTGGAAGTTAGAAAGGTGTTTTATAAAAAATGCTAAATTAAAAACAAGTTGGACTTTGTAATACCTCGTTTGGGCTTGCACTGCAAAGGCCATTTTCAGCATCCATTGCACTACAAAGAAAGAACAGCACACACATTAGTTAAGCACATCCTCAACATGGTGGGAAAAAATTATACTTCACCACGATTCCTTACCCACAAACATTGAACTCCTCCATATTCTCCATCACCAAATCACTAAATAGTTCACTATGAACCCAGAAACAACTTGCAAATTCTAACGTATCATTATTCACCATATTTATAGACTTGGTTAGGCAACCAGGGTAAGAGCCCCGTCTCATGAGTCTCGCTTTTGCTTAACCTATCTACTTCCAGGGACTCTTTTGCCTTCGTAACACAAATTGGTGAAAGTTGCCCAGTGTTTGACGTCCTACCAGATAGAGGTGTTATCCATTTTTGTGTAAGGAGTGAAAAAGAACGAAGGAAGCGCTGCTAATTTTGTGTTTGACTTTCAGCTTTACATATATTGGCACGGGTCTCAACAATATGAAGATACTCCAGCAGCTTATCCATCCTTTGTAAGCAAGTCATCAGCCTTTTCGGGCTGAAAAAGCCATTGTGCTTCGCCTTTTGTGATCCCTTTTTTATGTTCTACCTCAAAAACCACAACGATGTCACTATCATACTTTAACTCTTGTTACCATTAACAACGTACTAAACCACTATAAAAATAACGTTTGTTGTAAGCTTAATATTTTTTTATTTAAAGATAAACTAATGGATGAACATTTTGCTTCTATATATACGTGAAGGAACAGACAAAACAAAAGGAATAAATTATTCTATTTTATCAACGATTTGAAAATGATTTTCTATACAGGTCAAACGCATTGGTTCATGTGTACGCACAACCAATATATTTCTGCTGCATCCGAGGAATAAGTAGTTTTGTTGTTCACATACTCATATATTTTTGTAGACCGTACTGTGAAGAAAAAACAAAACTTGTAAATTAATTAGTAAATTAATTAGTCAGTGATTAGTGGGCAACAAAACTCATGGCGTTGATTTTGAAATTAACATTACATCATGCCGCACAAATAAACAAACATGAAATCATTAAACTTGGATTAGCATCAGTGAATATGATAAACCCAATGTAATGCTATCTCCATGATGAGGACTAGTCCTAACACATACTTAAGGTCAACCTCAAAAAGCAAATTTATTAATTAATATTATCGCCATTGTAAACAAAACCGGGGCTGTAATGGCCAGTACAGTTTTCAAATTCTTCCAAAACCCACCCAATTCATATCTCGCGGCCTTGCTTTCATGGCCATCTCCAACAATAGCACTTCCATCAATTGGCAATGTGGGTGATGCACTCCACACATTACCTTCCAACTTCATTCCAAGAACACCAGACATGTATGCCATGAATGCCACATCATTTGAATCACCCTTCCATCGCATGAGAGAAGCTCTACTCCAGTACTTCATCCACGCAGAGTAAGCCTCTTCTATTGATTTGCACGTAATGAACAAACTTCCATCAAATCCATCCACCTGGGAAAGGCACTCCTCTAAAGATGAGTAAAAACCAGCCCTTCTACCATGCAAAACCACGTATGTAACGGAGCACATAGCTTTTCAGGGTGACAAATGTTAACCGAAACCAAGGCAGGGGGAGCTGCTGCTAATCGAGATATCCACAAAAATGAAAACTAATATTGGCTTTTGCTGATGCCCAGTTTTTGTAATGGCTATTCTGATATTAATGCTTCCAACCACTGTGACCATGCATTAAATATTGGAGGTCTACACACGCAATTAATCTGTCAACGAGGTTAAACGCATTGACTGAGCCTATACGCTGTCGCCTTCTACTTTACCTGCCTGATAGTGACAAGTCCATCACGGGATGCCTAAACCTGCGACACCTGCAAACAAAGGTACAACTACACCTGGGAAGTAGACACACAAATGACAGCTGGCCAACCTTTCGACGTACGACTCCCACGCAAATGAAATTTTGAAGAGGGACAAATACCGCTTAAAAGTAACGAGAAAAAATTTGAATTAAATAATTAAGTAATTATTATGTTACTTTAATTGAATATTATATTATTATTAATTAATTTTAAAAACAAATAAATTTCATTCGAGAACCCACGCATTATTTAAATATATTAAATTATTTGCTTAACATAAAAGATTTATTTTTTTAATTAAATCTTATTATAAAATTATTATAATAACATTTTCATTTTCGTTGACAACCTAATATTTCCTAAAATTATTAAACGTGTTTATATAAAATAGTTGATATTCAAATAATAACTTGTTTAAAATTAAACTTATTTATAGATAAATTAATTCATATCAAAATATTTTAAATTAATAATGTCTAAATTTAGGACAGTTTATTTACTTAATTTCACGTTTTATGATATCGGTGATGACATTCTTCCCCTAATCAACATAATCACACTTCTACCTAAACCCTATACCCTAAATAACAAAAAAACCAACCCATTAACGCTAACCCCAATCATACAATGTATTAATTAACTCGGCTTAATTAACCTCTCCAACTCCTTATTGTCTATAAATTAACTCGATCATTCTCATACCGGTGATGGCCTTCTTCCGCTAATCAAACAATCACACTTCTACCTAAACCCTAAACCCTATACCCTAAATAACAAAAAAACCAACCCATTAACGCTAACCCCAATCATACAATGTATTAATTAACTCGGCTTAATTAACCTCTCCAACTCCTTATTGTCTATAAATTAACTCGATCATTCTCATACCGGTGATGGCCTTCTTCTGCTAATCAAACAATCACACTTCTACCTAAACCCTAAACCCTATACCCTAAATAACAAAAAAACCAACCCATTAACGCTAACCCCAATCATACAATGTATTAATTAACTCGGCTTAATTAACCTCTCCAACTCCTTATTGTCTATAAATTAACTCGATCATTCTCATACCGTTGATGGCCTTCTTCCGCTAATCAAACAATCTCACTTCTACCTAAACCCTAAACCCTATACCCTAAATAACAAAAAATCCAACCCGTTAACTCTAACCCAATCAGTACAATGTATTAATTAACTCGGCTTAATTAACCTCTCCAACTCCTTCTTGGCTATAAATTAACTCGATCAAACTCATACCGGTGATGGCCTTCTTCCGCTAATCAAACAATCTCACTTCTACCTAAACCCTAAACCCTATACCCTAAATAACAAAAAAACCAACCCGTTAACTCTAACCCCAATCATACAATGTATTATTTAACTCGGCTTAATTAACCTCTCCAACTCCTTCTTGGCTATAAATTAACTCGATCAAACTCATACCGGTGATGGCCTTCTTCCGCTAATCAAACAATCTCACTTCTACCTAAACCCTAAACCCTATACCCTAAATAACAAAAAAACCAACCCGTTAACTCTAACCCCAATCATACAATGTATTATTTAACTCGGCTTAATTAATCTCTCCAACTCCTTCTTGGCTATAAATTAACTCGATCAAACTCATAACATTGATGGCCTTCTTCCGCTAATCAAACAATCACACCTCTACCTAAACCCTATACCCTTCTATAAACTTAATTAACCTTACACAAATCATGACCTAATGACTTCGACTTGTACTAAAATATCTAAAATAACTAATATTTTACTTTGCATGTTGATACCTTCACCACATCAACATTAAATGCTTTAATAAATTTCTCTTAAACATTAATTGCATTTTTCATTTATGTCTTACAATCTCTTTCAATGTATGTGTCACCAAACGCCTCGTTTTATTGTTGCCCATACGGTTTTTTAATTCCTCGGACAGGGGTTAGATCCACCAATTCAAATACATGTACACGAAGGTAATTTCACATATTCCTATACCAAAATATAAAGAGGTGCATCTCATTTCGGTGGTCTACACAAACTGTAACTCCTCTCCTTCCTTTATCTTCTACATAATCTGCAACTCATCTCCTTCCTCTATCTTTTACCCAACTCCTCACCACAACATCGCCTTAATATACTATAATTCATCCATTCAAACCATGGGGGGCAACAAAAGTGCAAGTGGTTCAACATCCGTTTCAAAGGACAGACTATGCAGATGCGGAGACACAATGCTGCTACTGACCTCCTCAAGCAGCAAAAATCCTGGAAGACGTTTTTGGAGATGCCCAAACTGGAAGGTTTGTTGTATGTTACTTTTAATAATAAACTACAAGTTATTCGCTTCACGGTTTCTAACAATAGCATGCCTTAATCACATGTAGAGGACGGAGACTTGTAACTTCTTCGAATGGGCAGACGGAGATGATTGCATCTCTCACGGAAGAGGTGGTAGTGGTTGTTACCACTGTTCAGAGGCAGTTTCAGACCAATGGACATCCAGATTTGCAAAACTGGAGAAGGACATGGCTATTCAGGGGAAAAAAATTAGCTCTCTGTCATTGATGGTGTTTATGTTCATGTTGGGTTTTGCTGCACGTCAGATGTTTTGCAGCTCTTGTTGCACTTAACTCACGTCTATCCTTATGTTGCACTTGGAGTAGTTTAGGATCTTTCAAAGGCTTGTTTTATGCCCATCTAGTCTTCCTTTCATGGTTTATTGTTATGTCCTTCGTTGTATTCGGCCTTATTTTATTCCAGTAAAAGTGCTTCATGCTTCCCATTTAAATATTCTTCATCGTTTTTTCAGTGAAATATCAAATATGATATTAAATCAATCAATTATAAACTAAATTAAAATTAACAATGGTTTTAATATTCAAATGTCACTATATCTAAAATCTGGAAAATAATGTTGTGAACTCCACACTGGGACTAAATAAATATCCCAATTTTCTAACCCAATGTTAACGGGCTATGTCAAGGAACAAAGGCCCAACGAAAATATGGATCAGATTCTTCAAACTGAAAATCATAAACACATACCTTCATGCCCATAAAATGACATAGAATAACGCTCCAATTATACTAAACCAAGGTCCATTAAAGACAAAAAAATACGGTCCAACAGATGACCATTATCTTCACCAAAAAAAAACCATTATGTTCTACACCCTGATTCAACGACCGCAGACAATGAAAGAACCCAACACTGCAAAAACCATAAACACCGAGTAACTTTCACTACGTCCTTCCCTCTGCATGTTCACTTTTGAAGTATCAAACCTTTGTTTCATTTCAATGATCTCTTCGTATTACCAACGAATCATTAACATTAACACTACACATTAACACTAATCAGACTTTATAAATAACTAGATCATTAACAAATCAAGTTTAACAACATATGTTGTTGCAACTTAATATTGCAACTTAATAATAACCATAATTTAATATATATATATATATATTAAACGACTTAAAAATTAGCCAGCATCACGGTTATTTAACAATTTACAACTATTTATAAACTTAAAATAATTTTTTCCTCAACAAAATAAACTTAAATTTATTTTGTAATTTTTAAAAATTTGTATCAACTAATGCCATTAAACAACTATACGAGGACCATATTGCAATATTTTGAAAATATTTTCAAAGAGAGAGAAAGCAAGTTGCCCTTCTCAGATCTCAACCCTTGCAATATTTTAATACTAAAATTAATGGTCCAGATTGACTGACCCTTTGTGGGAAAGTTTTAAACTTTCCCATGCTAAATGAACCCTTAGTATTTATTATATGCTTGTGGTTGATCAAAAAAGTTATCTGCTTGTGCAGTGGGGCTTAGGAGAAAGACCACTTGTCCATGTTTTAAATTGGATATATTCATATGGAGAATATTAATTTCTCCTTGGTGAAGTAATAATCTAGTCAGATCAATAATTCCTAATGTACCCCATGTATAAAGAATATCAAAACTTATCGAGCTTTGTACTTTTTGGTGCATCAGCAATTGGCGGTACCCTCCATTAACATTATTCAAATGTCGGTAAGGAGCTCGGACCTCTGGATTAATTTGTCCGTAGCTTATATATTATAGTTTTTTTTTTTTATTTTAAAAAATTATGGAGCTTACGGTCGGATTGTACTTGTTTCGAGTCTACATAATTATATATTATTTAAGTTGGAGGGTAGGAATGTTTGAAATCTCCAAGGTTCAGGATCTGATGAACCTTGACTGGACTATAATAAAGAGTCAAGCTCAAACGCAAATATCTTTTTTTTTAGGGAACGCAAATATCATACATTCATATTCACAGTTATATATATTTGATGTTTTAAAAAAAAAGTTATATATATTTTATGCATGTTTATACGAAATTAACTGATATTGTGCTACCATTTAAATGTTGTGTTGACAGTTAATTTAATGAAGGAGGTGACTAAAAAATAAAACTCACTATAGAGAAGAAAACTCACCTAAAGTGGAAAGAAAGACTTCACAAAAACCCTCCCATGGTAGGAGAAAGCCCCTAGGGTCGCCATTGCTTTTGCCATGCTTTTTCGTTTGCCAGATTTTGTTTTATTTTTTTACCCCTCTCCTATTTTATTTTTCTAACGTGCAGGGGTTTGGATAAATATTCCATTATCCAAATCAATCAAAAGTTTTTAGTTTGATTTGGGTTAGTTTTTTTTTTATTTTTTATTCATTATTGGATCCGGCATCAGTATCAAATTCAGAAATTTATTAAAAGATTCTAAGAAATTTGTAATTTTTTTTAAAAAGCTAAAAGGAAAATTATATTTCATATCGAATCGGCTAATCAGATTAACGAGTTTGAAAGTTAGATTATATATAATATTATAAACTAATCAAATCTGGGTTTAATTGGTTTGGTTGAGTTCAACTCAAACAAAGAAAAAACTCATAACAAAACCAATTGGCTTGGATTGGGTTACCAAGTTCATTGAATTTACCTAAACCGCTATACACTCGACAAACATCTATTTGAGTGGAAAGTATGTTAAACCAAACACACAAGTCATCATCGAACCATGCATATTCTCTACCCATGAATGGCCCAGCGAAGTTGAAATTAAACCTAATTACTTCTTCATATAAATTGGATATTTTGTAGCTTCAAACTTCATTGATATAAATTGGACATTTTGTAGCTTCAAACTTCATTGAATATTTATCAACTTGGTGGAAACTAGAGAAGGTGTCTTACTATACATGCATGATTACCACGTCAAATATCATTTTCAGCATCTGATATACACTTCCACGTTGATAAGTTTTTCCAACTAACAGACCATGTCAAAATAATGAAGATGATAATTAAGGGCCTTTTGTCCTTTCCAGTTTCCTGTGTACATTTATGTAGATGTAGATATCCATCCTATATATGTTTAGGATTGGATAACATATATGACCCCTACTTAATAAAGATAACAATATCCATAGCATATCAAGAAAAATTGTTGAAAGTTGTACACTTTAGTATATTAGGTGAATAAATTATATTTTTATCTCTAAGAGTTTTTTATTTTAGTCATCTAAAAAAGAGTCATACCTTTTGTATCCCTATAATTTTTTTTTATTTTAGTTTTTGCTATCATTTGACTTCCGTTAAACGAAAATTTAAATATATTTTTAATTCTTATAATATAAAAGATTTTCATTTTAATCCCCAAAAAAGTCTTATATATCTTTTATGCCCAGACTCTCTCCCCTTCCTCATCCCCATGAAAAACTTTTAATTATTATTTTGATTCGGTAACTTTTTCTCTTTAACGATCAGAAACTCTTCAAGAACAACAAATTAACAATCCGAACAAAGGGAAAAAACTTTATTTTTTTGAAAAGAAAGGAAAAGACTTCTAGAAAAACAAGTTTTTTATATATATGTTTAGATTTTCAATTGAAAGAGCCTAAAAAAAATCCAAACTCACTATTAAATATTAATCTCCTTCCCCAACCCCCAACCTAGAGCTGGCAAAATGGGCTTTCGGGCCGGCCGGCATCGGGTTTGGGCTTTATCAGGCCGGGCCAAAAAAGCCCAGATTGAAAACAGACTCGAATTTATGTGTCTGGGCCCTCCACTTTTCGGGCTCGGACTTTAGCTTATATTTTGCGGGCGGCCCACTTCGGGCTCGGGCTTTTCCGGGTTCGGGCTTGTCGGGCCGGGCCAAAAAGCCCAGATTAAAAACGGGCTCAAATTTGTGTGTCCAAACCCTCTATTTTTTAGACTTTTTCGACCCGACCCGACAAACCCAGCCCATTTTGCCAGCTCTGCCCCAACCCCCAACCCAGATGTTATACAAAGTTGAAGTTGAAACTTTTGACTTTCGTGGACAATGACTACTTCAAGATTGGCTATGAGTGGCATTTGGTTTGCTTTCTGCAATCGCACGTTTTGAAAATAAAAAACATAATACTTTCACACCCAAAATCAACATTATAAAAATCAAACCCGTTTTACTAATTATCCAACTACTCATTATTTTTTAGTTGCTTCTAACACAATTTTTTCCATCTTTGTTTAACTTACCTATTTGACTTGGCTTTCTCCTAATTATACTAACACAAAGTATTAACTAATTACTACGACTAGGTATTCGAAAGTTTAACCAATATGAACACACTTTCGTAAGGACTTTTGAAAGTTGATTTGAAGCTGCCTGCGAGTGACCAAATAATTGTGCCTTGATGAATTACTATCTCCATGAAATTAAGGAGATTTTTTTACAATTTAAAATAATGAGAATTTTTAGAATGTGAAATTAAAATTAGATATAGATTAATTTTCTTAATGAAGCAAATGGGACCTAAGTAGTATACAATAGGGTAAGGAATATCAGTTAATAACTATTATTAACATGGTATACTACAAGTGATAAATACTGTAGTTTTTTAAATATAATGTCCAGTGTCCAATAATAATATTGTGTATGAGAGAACATGTATCGAGAGATGTCGCAATCTGTATGTTTCTTTGCTTCTTTCTTTATAGATGCGAACTAACTTTGGTTATTATTTAGAGAGAAAATTTTAATCTTAATGTAATATTACCCCATATTTGTAATTTTTTAGTTGGGAAAAAGAAAGACAGAGAACATAAATAATAAAAAAAAAACAGAGGGAGAAAAAAAAATTTGTAAAGACAAGAGAAACTCGCTCTGTGTCTCCCGCGCCAGTGGTTGGAGCTTCTTGTTCCCCATAAACGTTTTGTGCTCATAGTAATTTTGGTTGATTGATTGTCTGATGACTGATTCGGTATCAAATTCATTCTCCTACCTCATTTGCATTAAGTCAAAGACGCCAACCCCATTTGATAGCTTCTTTATTTTATTTTCGTCGTTTTTTTTAATATGCAATTGGTTCCAAGCTACTGCTTTGAAAGTGATGGCTTCCCTCATCAACTACACCTACATTTTGATGCTTCATTTGTTGCGCAGACCCAGTCATAGAGACAGACAATTTCCACGTTGATCGATGCTTCACTCTCTTGGTACTTTATATTAGCCGTAACACCCCATGTGTTAGTTTTTGCTTTGTTCATGTTATTTGCTTCCCAAGTTTGAGTCTTTTTGTATTTTAGCTTCAAATTTGCTTCTGTTGTCTCAGGTATTCTTCTCTAGTTTCGTAGCTGCTGGGTTTTGAGCTTAGATGCTTACATGGGGTGGGTTGTTTTTTTGGATTCATATCAATGGATGTTTCTGACTTGATTTGTTGTTATCAGGGAGAGAGAAAAAAGTACTCTGCTTAGTTCATGAGAGATATTTAAGGGGGTTCTGGTGATTTCTACACGTTCCCGGGATGTATCTTTCAGAGGCTCGCAAGCATGAAGTTGTTTTCATCTTATGGTTCTGCTGCTGCTGCTGCTATTTGCTACTGGCTGCTGCGCAGGAGAGTATCACTGATCCCATTGAAGGTATATTTTTCTCCCCCTTCTTGGGATTCCATGGTTGTTTTGCTTCTATTAGGGATGTACTCAATATTAAAAGAATTTAATTACTATGTATCGACAATGTAAAAAAGTTTTACACAAACGTCTAATTATATCTCACCATGTAGATGTTGGTGCAGATATTTTAGGAAATAATGTTATTTGGTGGCACCATGGTGAGATATGATTGAATGTCTGTGTAAAATATTTTGACACTGTCAGTGCATAGTTATTAAACTCATATTAAGAACTATTCATGTATGTATCAGCTTTAATTTTTGGAATAGTTCATGACTTGGTGGTACCTCAGTTAAAATTTTGATCCTTGCCAACCCCGTTCTTAATGAAAAAAAAAATAGGAAAGTTAAATTTAAGCACAGGTAGTTGGACTTGTCCATTGTTCATGCCTCAAGCTCAAAGGGCCCTTATTATGTGAGGGACATGTTAGGGATGTATTATTAAAAATCGTTTATGTACCTTCATCTAATAACCTAAGCTTTTGGGATACTTGGTTCACAATAAGTTCTTTTTGATGGTATACAAGTGTTTCTGGAAGTGACAGTGATACAATTTTGTAAATAATATTCTTTTAGTTAGTTACGTTGTTAGTTTAGGGACTCGATTGTATAAATAAGCCTTGGCTTTCAAAAATATAATATAGAACCATTTATATGTCTTTATCTAATAGCTTAAGCTTTTGCGATATTTGGTTCATGGCATGGTTCCTAAGCTTCTATGACCAAGTGGTTTAGACTTTGATCCTTTGAATTTCAGCGTAAGGTTGCCGGTAGGGGTGGCAATATGGGTTGGGCCCGGCGGGCCAGCCCGCCAAAAAAGGGCGGGTCGGGGTTTTCAACCCACAACCCGTTTCGCCCCCTCCCCCCGTTTTGGCCCGCCCAAAGGTGGGTTCAAAACGGGCTAGCCCGGCGGGTTGGCCCGCCAACCTGTTTTTTTCTTTTTATTTTTTTGGTGCATTTTTTGGTTTTTTTGGGCAGGTTCCGCGGGCCAACCCGCCACTTCTACACACTTTTTCCTTTTTATTTATTTTTTTTTTTTGGGCGGGTTGGCGGGCCAACCCACCCGCGGGGCGGGCTGGGGTACCCCCAGCCCACTTTTTTTGCGGGCCAGCTTGCCCCGTTTTTTGGCGTGTCGGGGCGGCCCGGGCCCCGTTTTGCCACCCCTAGTTGCCGGGTCTTTCATTGTCCACACTTTAAGCCCAAAGGGCTCTCGCGTGAGGGGACATGTTAGAAATATAATATAAAACCATTCATGTGCCTCCAATTCACCTAACAGTTTAAGATTTTGGGATAGTTGATTCATGCAATGGCCAAAGATAGAGATAAGAGAATTGTATCATTTTGGATGAACGTGGTTCATTGTGGATTTTTCCATACTTGACTTAAAGTAAAGGAAGGAGAATTTCATGTTCTATCAGGTAGCTGTTTTCTTGGGGGAGTACTTTATGTAATATGTCATGTTATATATTGCAAATGAATATTTCCTCATATTAATTTGTTTTATGTATAATCATGGTGTCAAAGATCACAAGTAAAATTACTACAAAATCTGCAAATACATATTCATGTGTCCCTTGCTAGTTGCAATAAATATACCCAGAATCGTTACAAACATTGAGAACAGAGAACCCATCACTGCAAAAAAAAAAAGGGTACTATCTATAAAACATTGCTTATAATATAATGTTGTTTTCGTTGCTTCTATTGATAATGTGATCATTTTGTTTCAATTAACATGCAGTTGAAGCATTAAAAGCCATAAAGCAAAGTTTGATTGATCCTAATGGAAATTTGAGCAACTGGGATAGTGGAGACCCATGTACATCTCGCTGGACAAGAGTTCTTTGTTTCAATGAAACATTAGCTGATGGCTATTTACACGTTCAAGAATTGTATGAGTTCTATTTTCTACTTGACATTTCTGTTTCATAAAAGACATTAGCGTTTACAAGCTTACATGTCCTTTCTCTATCTTTTATTTATTTCTCTCTCTGGTTACAATAGATTCAGAACCATTTTTGGGCTAAACACTTTCTCACTCAATTATTTGTACTTTGTACACAAGAAATTAGTATAATCAATCAACTAAAAGGGATCGGAGCTGTGATCTTTTCAATGTATTTTGATGAGTTTACATATCTTGAAGAATAATATCCATTTGACAAGATATCAATCTCATTCGTTGATTGCTTATTTATTTCTAGAATAAACACTACTCAATGCAGAGCTATCAATCTTTATTTGAAAACTGAGAACTTTCATTTTGCTGCTACTCCTTTATTAAATTTGTTTTTTCTTTTCTGTAGGCAGCTAATGAATTTGAACTTGTCCGGAACTTTGGCACCAGATATTGGCAGCTTAGCTTATATGGAAAGATTGTAAGACTATAGTTGTGTGCATGTTTGGAATGACAAATATCGCGAACTATTTTCAATTTAGCAATTGCTATATTATATGCCACCTTTGCTTATGTAGTAGATTTGACTCATTTGAGTTAGTATTTCCTCCTTTTTGCAGCTTTTAGTTACCTTCTGCTGATACATGTTTTTCTTTGTATTCTATAGGAACTTCATGTGGAACAAAATAACTGGGAGTATTCCAAAGGAAATTGGCAATATCAAATCTTTAATCCTCTTGTAAGTTGAGCCTTCCCTTTTGGCATAGTCGCCATATGATTAAATAACTCAATTGTTTTATTACCTTGGTTAATTCTGACTCCTTTTAGACATATTAGTACATAAAATCCTCTGCATGAATTCAGAATTATATCTTCTAAATAAATTGAATTTGAATACTGGTTCCTGTAGGGTAAAAAAATAAATAAATGGTTGTATAAATAAAGGAGTGGTGTTTTAACTTAAAGAGCTATATCATTTATGCTTTCTTTCTCGTTAATTTTTTTCACTTTTTTCAGGCTCCTGAATGGAAATCGATTAACAGGTTCACTGCCAGAGGAACTTGGCTTTCTTCCAAACCTTGATAGAATACAAATCGATCAGAACAATATATCAGGACCTGTACCTAAATCATTTGCAAACCTGAACAAGACAAAGCACTTGTAAGGTTCTTCATGATGAAAATGTAGTTTAAGCATGACCTATTTTTATTTGAACTCTTTTATTTCTCAATCTTTGTTATTATTACCAAATAATGGTTCATTTTCCCCCAATGGAACAGTCACATGAACAATAATTCACTGAGCGGGCAAATCCCACCAGAACTTTCCCGATTACCAAAACTTGTTCACCTGTAAGTTGGTGATTGGATATTGTTGATATCATTGCAGCCATTAACATATTGTTCTGGGTTTTATTTAATCCTTAGTTAATGCTTATTCTTTGGACCTGCAGCCTTCTTGACAACAACAACTTATCAGGATATCTTCCTCCTGAGCTATCCGATTTGCCAACCTTATTTATACTGTATGGTTTCTTATTCTCTGTAATCTCTCTCTGTGTGTGAGTATGTATAGTTCTATTTTTTTTTTATTTCAGATGAAAAAGGCTCATATTCTTTATAAAGCTGATGACAATTTGCTTCTCTTCAACACAGCATAATTGTGCTTCAATCCTAGTTATGCATAGTGTGATTAGTGTCAAAGAGGGCCACTACTCCTTGTGCCTTCAGCTTTGCAGCCACTATAGGTGAAATAATAATAATGATTTTGTGTTAACTTCAAGGTGGACTTAAGCTCTGCATGCTTCACGCCTCTGATAGTGGCTTGAAATAAGAGTAAAAAATTGTTCCTATTCATTCATTAAAAAAGAAGAATGGAGAATACTTCCGAAAACATAGGAAAAGGATCATTGCAACTTATGCAATTGTTTTAGTATATGTTTGGACTTTGGACTATATACTGATTGGAAGAGCTACAAAGCCATGGTTTTGGTTGCAATGCCATTTGATGGTTTAATTGCTGATCAATCTTTGGTTGCATGAAGTGAAAATGCCAGACAAGTGGTAGAAAACAAAGGAGTGAGTGCTTTCCCAACAGTGTCATATATCATATACATCAATACTGGAAATTTGCTATTTATATCATTGTAGAACTTTTTAATCCTCTTTTGATGTTTACAGCTCTTAAATAGTTGTTTTAATAAATATTCGTTGTTGTATAATTTGATTTTTGAAGTGTTGTTTTGGATTTTCTTGTTCTTGCAGTCAACTTGATAACAATAACTTTGGTGGAAATAGCATTCCGGATACTTATGGCAACATGTCAAAATTGTTGAAGTTGTAAGTGACTTTTGTGATCCCTTATCTCTAAGTAGGTTTTGCAAGAACAGCCTAGGTGCTAGTGCCTTTATTTTAATTTTTAGCTGTGCAGTAGCAATTTGAGGTATTAAAATCTCTGTGATTGATTTCTTGTATGTAGGAATGATAAATAATAAATTATACAAAAGAGAGAAATGTTAGCCAGGAATTATAAACAAAAAGCTAAACGTTTAAAAAATTTGCTTCTTGAAATCATGTGTAGACAGTTGATTACTGGGTAGGACACAATAAATGAAAATAATGCTTTACATAGAGTTACTTGACTCAATGAGTATAACATGGTCACATCATCTTTTCTTCAAATGAATATCATATAACATTCATTAGCAATGATGTTATGTTACTATTGCATTTGTTTGATGTCCTCATTGTTTTGACAAAAGTTTTTTTCTTCCTTTGCTGCATTCTCTTTTGTCTTTATTTGGAGGGTAGC
Organism: Glycyrrhiza uralensis; assembly: GCA_030159175.1. NCBI lineage: Eukaryota > Viridiplantae > Streptophyta > Magnoliopsida > Fabales > Fabaceae > Glycyrrhiza > Glycyrrhiza uralensis. The sequence continues at coordinate 42,850,258 of BRZY01000005.1, forward strand.
ACCTAGTCGCTCTTTGTACTTTTCCTTTGCTCTACTCAATGAAGTTTCTCATCACAACTGAACTTTTCAGTTTGGTTAGCAGAAGGGTTTGATGTCAAGTTTGATCATCTAAATGTTGTTATTGGTTTTTTGATATTATCAGGAGCCTTAGGAATTGCAACTTGCAAGGACCAATTCCTGATTTAAGCCGGATATCACCCCTTCTTTATCTGTAAGTTCAGTTATCTGTATGAAGAGAAGTGACTGTTCTTGACAAAGTGAAGATTCTGATGTACATTTTTAAAAGAAATCCTAATGCAGTGTGTAACTGTTTTTACTGACTGTTATTGTGTAAATTCCAGTGACCTCAGTTCCAATCAGTTGAATGGATCAATTCCTCCTCTGCGTTCAGAGAAAATCACAACCATGTAAGAATCTCTATCATTTAAAAATTTGTGCTCTATTGATTTTGCATTTATTTATTTGGATTCCATGTGTCAATATTTTCCTCATATGAGAATAGAATACATTTAATTTTTGACCCGTGGGGATAAGTGCAGTGATTTATCAGACAACAATCTTACTGGAACTATTCCATCCTACTTTTCTGGTCTTCCACGTCTTCAGATATTGTAAGTTGTCTTCTGCATTATCTTTTCCTTATCTACTTCAAACTGTTAATATAGCCAAATGAGAAATCTATCACCTTATCTCACTTGCCTATCACATTGAATTTCATACCAACTAGTAAGATATTGATTTTTGTTTTTTAATATTTCTTATCTAATCAATCATTTTATAAAATAAATGGATTTTTACTAATATCATTCTCTGTGGTAGGTCACTTGCAAACAATTCATTGGATGGAAGTGTTCCTTCCACCATTTGGCAGAACAAGACTTCAAACGGAACAGAAAGATTTATCCTGTAAGCCTTGAAATGATAAATTCCACAAATTTGCTCTCCTAGCTAGATGTGTATTGGGAGTGTGTAACTGTGTATGTGTGTTCTTTTTTGTTTTCAATGGAAGGTAAAGAGGGGTGTTGGAGGTCTGATTAGCTGATGATAGTATTTGTGTGCATATGCAAGTGGGTGCATATTTAATCTTTGAGGCATATTTTGGGTGTTTTTATGATAATGTAATTGATTCTTTTGTATTTCCCTCTGCATAGATGCTACTGATTACTGAGTTTTGCATTTTGATTTTCTGAGCCCGGGTTTCTGATCTTGCAGGGAGTTGGAAAATAATAATTTTACAACCATATCAGGCAATACTGATCTTCCTCCAAATGTCACAGTCTTGTAAGGTTCTAAACTTACTCCGCAGTTTGTACTGAAATACTGCAGATTCCCTTTTTTTTTTGTCATTGTTATGCATGTTCAAAAGATTAGTGTCGTTTTCCGAAGGTCAAGAATTGAACATTAGATTTAGCATATATAGTCCATCCGAGTTGTTATTTGAAAATTACTGTATTTCAGGCTTGATGGGAATCCTCTATGCTCAAATCAAACCCTGGGTCAGTTCTGTAGATCTGAAGGTGATAATGAGACAAATGGCGTATTTCCAACAAACTCCGGTGACTCCTGTCCCACTCAATCATGCCCACCGCCGTATGAATACTCGGTGGATTGTTTCTGTGCAGTCCCATTGCTTGTTGGTTATCGACTGAAAAGTCCTGGGTTTACAGATTTTCGACCATACTTGGATGACTTTGGGAAATACCTGACTTCTGGTCTCAGTATACATATAAATCAGCTAAACTATACTTTTCAGTGGGATGTAGGACCTCGACTGAGAATGAACTTGAAGCTTTTTCCTTTGTATGTTGATAAGAATAGTAATCATACTTTCAATGGAAGTGAGGTCCTACGAATTAGAAGCATGTTCACTGGATGGAACATTCCTGACGACGATTTGTTTGGGCCTTATGAACTGATGAACTTCACTCTCTCGGGTCCTTACCAGGGCTGTAAGTCTCAGAAACTTCTTATGATCTGCTAGAGTGCTTGAGGGAATTTGGATTTAATGCGTACTGTTAATATTGCTTTCTGAGTGTTCTTTATCTGGATGAATATTATGAATTTAAAATAAAATCTATTTAGTTATTCGTATAATTTTTTGGCACATGTTGAGCTAATGGTTCTCCATCATCCTGTATACAAATTAGCTTTCTCTCAATTTGCATGCTTCATGTGTCAAAGTTTGCCAAAAAATGGTTTAGACTTTTGCTTTACCTCTCTTGCTAACTGGTGCATGACTGTTTTGAAGCTTCAGTACAGGTGAATTTTTGAACATATCTATACGATTATTCCTCAATAAATATTCAGATTTTCTCACTCTCGTGCGTGTTAAGATGCTTAGCCAAAATGAAACAACTTTGATGTAACAATTCACAGAGAATTGCTTGATCCAAATGCATTGTTCTGTTCAAGAGTATATTCTATTCTATGTGTTGCAGTCAAGTTAAATGCTTCTTCAAACAGAGCTAGTTAAGATTGGAAAGTAGATGTCACAAGATCTCATCAGTGAATAAGCTGCTGCATAATATGTTCCATGACTTCCATCCTTATACTATCATATGATTGTTCTCATATTGCTCATTGTTGTTGCAGTGATTGGCCCCTCTTCAAAATCAGGGATAAGCACGGGTGCACTAGTTGGCATAATCTTAGGGTCAATTGCCTGTGCAGTATCGTTGTCTGCAATTGTTACTCTTCTTATATTAAGAACAAAACTGAGAAGTCATCATGCAATTTCCAAACGGCGTCATGGTGAGTTCATTATCATGAATCAACAAATTTATTGTTATTTTGCTCTTTCGCTTGTATCAAGTACTCTGCCTCTGTCACAATAAGAAGTCTTGAACTCTTGATGTTATTGTTTGCTATTTGATCTTTAACTGAACCGTATGTGAAATCTAATTTTTCTTTTATCATCATTCAAAGTATCCTCCTGTTTTGAACTTGCAATATTGGAATTTAAAAAATGTGGTAGTGGTACTATGAATTTACTGTTACAGACCATATCAGCCTGGTTGTCAAGAATAACATAGATTTGTATTTGTTAACAGCATCTAAAATCTCAATAAAAATTGATGGCGTAAGGGCCTTTACTTATGGAGAATTGTCCTCGGCTACAAACAATTTTAGCAGCTCTGCTCAAGTTGGACAAGGGGGCTATGGGAAGGTATATAAAGGTATTCTTTATGATGGCACAGTTGTTGCCATAAAACGTGCACAGGAGGGATCACTGCAAGGTGAGAAGGAGTTCCTTACAGAAATATCATTGCTATCAAGGTTACATCATCGCAACCTAGTGTCTCTGGTTGGATACTGTGATGAAGAAGGTGAACAGGTACTTTTTGTTTCAAATTCATAAATGCTATAATCTGTTAACTTCAGGACGATATAGTTTGAACTAAAATTAGCATGTCGATAAAAATTGATACGGAGAATATTTTATAAGGAGGGTGTAATGTAAACATACAATAATGGCTTGGCTAGAATGATTTTAAGCAAATAGAAGGAAGTCATACTCGGTGGCAAAACAGATGTAGGTGTTTCATGAGCTTCTGTTCTTGAGATTCATTCTTGAAACAAGGGTTTACTTGATATTTAGATACCACAAAAACTTTTTCAAGCTTCTAACCTAGGGACGTTGAGTAATTCAAGTCTTTTTTCTTGTCCTTTCAAAATATTTTGGTGTTATAAACTCCCTTTCAATCTTCTTTCTGTCTGACTTATTGGATTTCTTCCATCTGGATTGTTGCTTCATGCTTGCAGATGCTGGTTTATGAATTTATGCCGAATGGCACACTAAGGGATCACCTTTCTGGTACATTTTATGTTCTCATTTTCTAATTTGCTGAAATTGTCTATTAACTTTTTTGTTTTAGTTGTATTTTACTGATGACTTGTAACAAAAGATGGTGTGTAAATTTTCCTTTGTTCTATCTGGCTCCAATTGAAGCCCAATGATATTGTTTTACGCAAGTTTTGTGCCTTTCTATGTTCTCTTCCTTAAGTGTGTGCTTAATGTTTTACCACAGTTACATCAAAAGAACCTCTGACTTTTGCCATGAGAGTGAAGATTGCGCTAGGGTCAGCTAAAGGCCTCACATATCTACACACAGAAGCTGATCCTCCAATATTTCACCGAGATGTCAAGGCCAGCAACATATTATTGGACTCTAAATTATCCGCAAAAGTGGCTGATTTTGGACTTTCCCGGCTTGCCCCCGTTCCAGATGTTGAAGGATTTGTGCCTGGTCATGTATCTACAGTGGTAAAGGGGACCCCGGTAAGGCTTTCATAATTGGATTTGGCTTTTCTAAAACTAAGCAATCTTATTGTTGAGTTAAGCTGGAGCATAACAAATGGTATCTCAGAACAATGAACATTCAGAGAAAAAAAAGTGTATTTCACGGAAGGTTGGTTTTATTTATTTAATGAGTTTTTGTCTCTAATGTTCTTTCACTGTTTTAAATATGCAGGGTTACCTTGATCCAGAGTACTTCTTAACTCACAAGTTGACCGACAAGAGCGATGTTTATAGTCTTGGTGTTGTATTTCTTGAACTTCTGACTGGGATGCAGCCTATCTCACATGGCAAAAATATTGTTAGAGAGGTATTTAATTACCACTGGACTTAGCTTCTCTACATATTCTGTGACAAGTATGATTATTGGACCAAACTGGGATTAACAGTAGGAAAGTTTAATTTCGCTGCCTCATATCATACTTTACCCTTTTCAGGTTAATGTTGCGTACCAATCCGGTGTGATATTTTCAATTATCGATGCACGCATGGGGTCTTATCCATCTGAGCATGTGGAGAAATTCTTGAGTTTGGCCCTCAAGTGCTGTGAAGATGAGCCAGATGCTCGGCCTAAAATGGCAGAAGTGGTTAGAGAGCTTGAAAACATGTGGTCTATGATGCCAGATTCAGAAATCAGGAAAGCTGAATCTATAACCAGTGATTCTGGCAAAGCATCCAGTACTACACCATCTTCATCCTCTGCCATAAGGACTCCTTTTGTATCAGGAGATGTCTCAGGCAGTGACCTCATTAGTGGAGTAATACCAAGCATCAAGCCAAGATAGAAGAACTACAAAAAAGTTGAAAAATATTAGCTTTAGCAGTTATGGTCCATATAATGTGAGGTTGTCATTACCCTGTGAATTGAATAATGAGACTATATGTCATCTTCACCCTTTATAGTCTTTTTCTTTGTACATTCTGATAAACTGATAGAAGTGAACAACACGGGGTAGTAAATATCATATCGGTTTTGTACATTATTTATGCTAAGGAGTTGTTTATGTAGTCTATTTTTTTTTTTGGTCGACTTTTATGTAGTGTAATTTAAGTACTAGGAAAGTGAAATCCGTTTGAGCTTGTTTATTCAAATATCTGAAATACAGCTACTTTTTGTAATTTAAAAGCTGGGAATTCTGATTTAAGTCCCTCTTGAACAATATTTAGAAATTTTGTAAGATATGATTAACCTTATTAAACACGAGATTGACATAATGGTGGATAAGTTAGTAGTGTGATTAAAAGGGAACATTATTTTTTTTTTTTAAACTAAAAGGAAAATATGGCTTTTTGTCTGTGTAAGTTGTAACTAAGGAAAATGTTTAATGGCATGACATTCTTTTACGATAATTGACGGAATACACTTGGCAATTGGTTTTTTAATATTTTTAAGTTTGACATGTGAATGGTTAGCATACCGTGATTGGTCAAAAAAAATTTCGTACTCGAAACTTTCGAGCCATAAAGCAGTGCTATGTAACTAATTGTTTATGTAGCAAAATTTTTCTTGTTGACTTATTCATTTATGTTTTTGTCATGTTGACTTTTTTAAAATAAGAACAAATAATACTATAATGATTAACTAATTATATAAACCTTTTTACATTTCAGTAAAATAAAATTAAATATTTGAAAAAATATCTTCTCGTTTTTTTTTATATACATATCTTCTCGTTTTTAATCACCAAATTGATACTCAAATGACATTCTCACTCTTGGACAGGCTTTTACCAGACTCAAATCTTGACTTATAAAAATAATATTTGTTAATTCCTATCCTATATAAACAAATTAATCTTTTTTTTTTGTCAAAAAATTAAGGCTTAAGTTTGTTTTTGGTCCCTCATGTTTGGCCTAAGTTTGTTTTTAGTCCCTCAAATACTAAAAATATTATTTTAGTCCTTAATTTTTTGAAAATCAGTCACTTTTGGTCCTTTTCCTTGAAATATGAGAGACTAATTGTGACACATTTTTAAAATATTAAGAACTAAAATAATCATGTGAAGGATAAAAAGTGACTGATTTTCAAAAGATAAGAGATTAAAATAATATTCTTAATATTTGATAGACTAAAAATAAACTTAAACCAAATATGATGGACCAAAAATATATTTAAGCCAAAAATTAATCTACTTTTGGATCAACAAATTGTGAATTGTAAAGGTCGGTGAGAGGGGTGTTGTTGGCAGGCCTCAAGGCCCAAAGGATTGCGAGTCCAACAAGCTAAACCACCACCTTCTCGAACATTCTGGGCCTATAGTCCAAAAGTCTGCGCGTGGGCCCACTTTATCCAAGGACGATGACGCACGCCCATACGCACGCAACACAAACCACGCGCCTAATGCGTAAGCTATAAAAGGAAACCCGCCCTCTCACCCATTCCCTTCATTTTCCGTTCGAGGGCTCTCCACCTTGCTTTCACAGACACAACAATACAACCATGGGAAGAAGTAAGCAACAACCTGAACCTCTTTTTCTTTTTCTCTAATTTCCGCATTAATTTGAACTTTGAAGCTTGAAATGAATTTCAATTCCGTAATTCTCTAACTGTAACGCGAACATGTTGTTAATGATATGTTGATGGTTAATTAGGACCGGCGAGGTGTTACAGGCAGATAAAGAACAAGCCGTACCCGAAGTCACGGTTCTGCCGTGGAGTTCCGGACCCGAAGATCCGAATCTACGACGTGGGAATGAAGAAGAAAGGGGTGGAGGAGTTCCCATTCTGCGTGCACCTTGTGTCGTGGGAGAAGGAGAACGTGTCCAGCGAGGCTCTAGAGGCAGCGAGGATCGCGTGCAACAAGTACATGGCGAAGTCGGCTGGGAAAGACGCGTTCCACCTGCGCGTGAGGGTGCACCCCTTCCACGTCCTCCGCATCAACAAGATGCTATCGTGCGCCGGTGCCGACAGGCTCCAGACCGGTATGAGGGGAGCGTTTGGGAAACCGCAGGGGACTTGTGCGAGGGTTAGCATCGGACAGGTTCTTCTCTCGGTTCGGTGTAAGGATGGTAACGGGATTCACGCTCACGAGGCTCTCCGTCGTGCTAAGTTCAAGTTCCCTGGTCGTCAGAAAATCATTGTCAGCAGAAAGTGGTGCGTGTTCTTCACCCCTTCCTTTTGATTTGAGTTTCTCCTAACAAAAGTAATTAAAAATTATTTAATGCTTGATTAATAATTTAATTCTGTTTGGATATTTTTAGGGGATTTACTAAGTTGAGTCGAAGTGACTACTTGAAGTTGAAGGCTGAGAACAGAATTGTGCCGGATGGGGTCAATGCCAAGGTATTGCATATTGATCATATTTATATATATATATGGTTTTGAAAAGAAGACCAGCAATGTGATTCATGGTTGGCTGGAGTTGGATAGATTCGTTGTTTTACAATATTTTGGATGGGGTATAGAGGAATTTGACTAAAGTTTTGTTTTGTTTGTTTTTTTTTGTCCTTTTTCAGGTTCTTGGGTGCCATGGACCTTTGGCGAATCGTCAGCCTGGAAGAGCTTTCTTGCCTGCGACTGCTTAGGCCATTGAGTTGTAGGAAGTTCATTGAATATACATGTCTTTTATTTTAACCTGGTCAATGGGTGTTCCTATTGATTTGTATGGGGCATGATAGGTGCAAGGAAAATGTGGTGTATCTAATTATTATTCTGTGGGGGGTTTGGGACAATATTTATTCAAAATAAACGTGTCTTTTGTTGTGTGCACATTTGTTTCTTAATTATGGTAAGATAATTTTTACCTTTTGCGTTCTGAAATGTATTGAAAATGTAACAATACTAACGGTCGAGAATAAAAAGGTCAATATACTAAACAGGCAGGGCTCATCTCACCATCCTTTTTTACTTCTTTTTTTTTTGGTCAACAGGGGAAGGGGGCTTTTTTTTGGGGGGCGGGGGGGTGTGGAACCCCTCAGGCCTCAGCCACAACATGTCCAGCCCCAGCATTACCAGCTGCGCTATCAGGGGCGGACCATCCTTTTTTACTTTTGGGCTCACAGGTTACAACCCTCTCGCATAACTAATAACTAAATTCGAAACAATAGTAACCACTAACCACGATTAAATAAGCTTGCAACTATAATTAATTAATCTATCAATCGATTAAGATTGAAATAGTCATACACTTTCATTTTATAGTCTCGTTTCCCACGCTATGTTCTCTAGTCTATTCGATGTGGGACTCTATTGTTACTCTTGCCAATAGATGGATCTCCAATATTTCATAGATGTCAAGGCCAACAACATATTATTGGACTCTAAATTCTCTTCAAAACTGGCTGACTTTGGACTTTCTCGGCTTGCCACAGTTCCAGATCTCGAAGGAATTGTGCCGTCATGTGTCTTCAGTGGTAAATGGGACTCCGGTTAAGCTTTCACAGTTGGATTTGGCTTTTTCTAAAAATGTGCATATGTATGTTAATTGTTAAGTACAAGATCAGCAATCTTGTTGTCGAGTTAAGCTGGAGCATAACAAATGGTATCTCAGAACAATGAACAATCAGAAAAAAGTGTGTGTGTTCCATGGAAGGTTGATTTTATTCATTGAATGAGTTTTTGTCTTTATTGTTCTTTCACTGCTTTAAATATGCAGGGTTACCTTGATCCAGAGCACTTCTTAACTCACAAGTTGACCGGCAAGAGCGATGTTTATAGTCTTGGTGTTGTATTTCTGGAACTTTTGACTGGGATGCAACCCATATCACATGGCAAAAATATTGTTAGAAGATATTTGCTTACCACTGGACTTAGCTTCTCTACATATTCTGTGACAAGTATGATTGGATTAAACTGGGATTAACAGTAGTAAAGTTCAATTTCTGTAATTTCTTTTGTACATTTGTTGGTCAGAATTTAGATGAACAACATTTGCCTTTTATTTTTCTGCTGCGTCACATAATATATTTCGCCTTTTTTTTTCCAGGTTAATGTTGCATACCACCAATCCGGTGTGATATTTTCAATTATTGATCGACACATGGGTTCTTTATCCATTCGTGAATTGTGAGGCATTCCAGTAGTTTCTGGTCATGATAAACCCAATATTTGTCAATTTTCAACAAATTCTTTATGACACATAAGGCTAGGAGAGAAGAATTTACGGCATGAAATCTATCAATAAAGAGTGGGAAACTACTAATGCAAAAACATTTCAATTATCAAACTACCCATGAATGATCTCAAGCCTGTATGCTAATGAATGAAACCATTTTTAGCCAAAGGTCTTGAGAATGCTCTGCAGAGAAGGCAGGTTGGATGGTAAGTTTTGAATAATTTATAATTTTATTAAATTTATAATTTATATTATTTAAAATCAAAAATACGACAAATCAAAAATACCACAAATTGGTTATCTAAAGCCTAATGTTATTCTGACCCTATATTACACCCATGCCACACCCCCATTTTTTATTTTACCCATTGCCATTGGGTGTTGTGGGGTGGGCTGGGTGTTAGTCTATCAGCACCCTTATCTAAATGCGAATCTCACATCGATTTGCAGCAGAACATACCAGAAGCAAAAGAACTCGCGAACAACTAGGCCGCACAGACTAGAAACCATAGGGCCTGTAAATTACAAAGTTTGCGACTAGAATTGGGAGGAGCCGCGCGAACGCAGGCCCCCACTACCACAAATTATGACGTAGGCTCCACCACTTGGGTAGACCTTAGGTCAGCACCCCTCCTAAGTGCAATGGAGGTCACTGCCCTAGGCCATGGGCCTTCATGATCACCCATTGACCCCGTCCAGGTAAGTATGTTGCTCTATGTCATACCCGTTTGCTTTATAGCCTCATCTCCCACACTACTTCTTCTGAGCTACCGATGTGGGACTCATAGTAACGCGGTGACCGATACTTGAAGGCTATACTACCATGCTGTGAACACTCTTGCCGATAGATGGATCTCCATTTGTGTAAGCTTGTGGAATGTACATATATACAAAGTTCGTATATGGTTTTACGTACAGGCGTACAGCAACAAAAATCAGTGAATTACGAAAAAAAGGGAACGGAATACGGATATTTTGAAGGGTTATTTCATATAGTTCAGATATTTTGAAGTTCATCTCTGGAGCGCTCGTTTCCTATTCTTTATATTCCCCGTTTTTCATGTTTTTCTTAACAAACCACACCAATTGTTCACGAAATTTCTTGTTCGTATTGACCTCGTCTGCTAGCAACTTAGTAACCATACCCATTGATTAGCCTTCTATGCTTTATGTGAATCGAATTTTAAATCGAACATGTCTGTTTTTGCTCATACGGATATATTGTCTCAGAGAAACTGAGGTATTTATATATTAAGGATACAACAGGCCAAGCTAACCTTCAATACACCATGTTCATAATATGACAAGTTATTCATCAAGGCTCTGTGTGATTCAAAATGAACTACAGAAAGAACTAATGAACTTTGAAAAAGCTTCTAATCAGCCGATAGAACTACCTAGAGAATGTGTTTGGTTTGAAAGTTATTAGAAGTTTGGCAACAGCCCGGTTGCCTTATCAGCTTTCATATAAGCAAACAGCTGGATCCTGCTCTTTTACACTTTTCACTCTTCATGAAGAAATCATTCGTAAAGGCTCAATGACAAAGTTTGCATTTCTTATTCACGGAGCTGTAAAATGTGCTTAAGGCTGATTGTTGGGTAGTTTGCTGAGAACTGAGTGCTCTGGTTTGTGATCACACTCAAAGTCTAGATGAACAAATGCCCTCTCAACTTCTGGAAGTTTCTCAAGCTTTATCTGGAGGGTCTCTCCGATGGCATGCGCTTCTTTTAAGGGTAAATCTTCTGGCAGTTCAATGTCCACCTGCTCCAAATCAGACCCAAATGATGAGGCATATAAATCTTATGTGCATAGAAAAAACTTAGCAGAAAATAAGAGAAATCTAACTAGATCCATTAAGCATGTTTCCTTATAACTATAAGATTAGAGTATCTTACTAGATCCATTAAGCATGTTTCTTTATAACAATAACAATTAGATTAGAGTTTTATAAGTACTTTATCATTTCTAAATAGAGAGTGCCAAATTAAAAATAAAAAAATAAAAATTAGGATCCGCTCCTAAAATTTGATTTTGAATGGTACAACATACCTCCACAAAATATAGAACGCCAAATGTGTATGCGCGGACAGTGTCAACACGATTAATCCGAGGGTGCCTTATAACGAGATATGTCAGCTTCTGCAAAACTTCAGGAGGTGCTGATTGTCCCACCAGTGATACTGTATAGGAAGCTATTCATAATCAGAATCGAAACACACAGACAACAACTTTTTTATTTTATTTTCTTTCCTTTGTTTGGGGGGAGGGGTGTCATAACAAACAATTGAACTAAAAGACCGATTGCTTATAATGCAGTGAAACTCATGCTAGATGCTAGATACCAGTTCTGGTAGATAATTTTGCATCAATTTTAATATAAGTTCAGCTGGTTTAGTAAAATCAAACTGACAAAGAACCTAGTGTATAATATCTTTCATAACTGACCAAAAATGAAGGTGCTTCATGGCTGTGAAGTTTTACAAACCCCTTTGCCTTTGACTAACACTAGCATTTAAGAGAACTGGTGGAAGCAGAGAGAGTAAGAGGTAAAAACAAATCTACATTTTAGGATTGTTGTTGCTTGTGCTTCCTGGAAAACACTGATTTATTTTCCAACAGAAACACTAGATATTGCTAATTTTCTACCAATGCTTAACATTTTCTTTTTGAAATTCTGATAAGGATTTACCTGCATTTTCCATGACAGTGCGAGACCAATTTGAGATAGTGTAAATTGCAAGCAAAATAGCTCCTATGGGGTCAATCCACCAGTAATACTTATCACCAAGAACAGCCGCAACTAATCCAACTACATTTGTTACAACATCAAAGTGGTGATCCTGCAGGTTGGCATTTTTGAGATGGTTCAACTGTACTATTCTGACTTAATTCATATTCATGAAGCAAACATCAGAAGAGAGGGACACTTACATCTGCATAGGCACGAACAATCTTGTTTCCTGAGGTTCTACAGTAAAGCCAAAGCATAAGCTTCACCACCGTTGCAAATATCATAATTGAGTACAACCATATTAGCTGTTCAGCTGACATCTTTTCACTGGGACTGTTTGCTATCAGTTGATTAACGGCTGTGATTAGCACCTGAAAGCCTGTTGCAAAACGAGTTCAATGTATCATGTAATCTTTTGCATGTCATTGTCAATGTACATAAAGATCCAAAAGATGTAGTTATATAAACAGTAGGAATGTAGGATTAAGTTAACCCCGAACATTTGAATTCATGAATTGTATACTTCATATGTTGAAGTTCACTTTTTATTTAGCACTTTCATTAATAAAATTGAGTTCGATGTTTTTTATTCAAGCTGATATGACAAAAAACTGTGTGCTGTCAATTTTCTTCAATATGATCTTTTAAGTTTACCAATTAGACATGAAAATTTCCAACCAGTCAAATTCTATAAGACGAGCGATAGCAAAGAAATGTTCCTCTGCACTAAGCATAAACATAAGGTAAAGATGCACAACCAAATTGAAATTTCATGTGAGACAATGAAATTGTTTTGCATGCAAGTCACCCATTGTAATCTGAATCAGACATCTTTCAACTCAAAGGAAAAAGACAGAGAAGTTTTGAATATAAATTTTGTTTGTAGCTTGCACCTCCCAGGAGGGAAACGCTTCTCTGATATAAAAATACAAGCAAAATAGTACTAGCTAGTTGGAGTGATGAGTATGACGCACCAAGTGTTGCCATGACAGCAGCAAAGACAATTATGCCTACTGGCTGCATCCTCAGTTTTCCAATGGGATACTGGTAGATATTTATGTTCTTCATTGAGATGTGAGTGAACCAGAGTATGCCACCCGCCATGAGATCAAGCAGAGAATCCAAAGTTGACGCTGCAATAGCTATTGACCCACTCCTTACCGTGGCATAAACCTACACATGATCAATCAATATGCATATTCTTAATTATACTTATAATTTCACACAAAAAATCGAGTATAACTATAATTAAACAACAAAAACTCAAGCAGCCAATTAATGAAAAAAAATTTCCAAGTAATTGGATTCTCAGTTCTCACTAGTCACAATTTTCCTCAAATGAACCCTTTTATGACCATAGGTTATAATAATAATAATAATAATTATATACATAACATAACTAATGGAACCTGAAATTGATCAGAAACATGAAATGAAATGAAATATCTATCGTATAATATAAATCTCACCTTCAATATCAACAAAGCTATATTTGCGTAATTTGAGATCTTCATGGCTCTTTCTTGTTGAGCCTGTTGCTCTTTGTCTTCCTCATCATCAATGCACTCATCAGATTCCACCACGGTGTCTACTTCCTCAAATGATTTCAGTGTAGCAAATTGTCTTTCATAGTACTCTTTCTCTCCTATATATATAGATACACTCACATAAATTCAACTTCAATTTGCAACACATTAATCATTATTCAACTTCACATAATATATATATTGAAACAGAGAGAGAGAGAGACAGAGACCTTGGCTTAAGGCGGTGGCGGTGGAGAGATCAGGGTCGTCGAAGGGAGACTCAGAATCAAGGCCAGAACGGACCTTATCGGGAAGCATGGACAGAAAGGCGGATCTGAGCGAGTTAACCGAGTTCCCGCGATTGACTCGGCCTCTCCGACCGTCGTGTTCGGCGGAGCTCCGGTCATTCTTCTCCAGCAGCGGCCTCGTCGGATCCGAACCCGAATTCCCGTCCATGTTATGTTATCACTTACTATCATCAACAACAAAAAGTCATGAATGACCCATGCAACACTATATCATCACCAGAAAAACAATGAATGAAAAGGAACACTCAGAGATTCATAGATAGATAACTGATAACTGATATATAATATTAATAATAAGTAATAGTGGTCCATAGATTAAAAAAAAACCGTTTCAATTAGAATATTCTAGCAAGAGTTGAATGCTACTTGTAGGCGTGACTGTTACTGTTTTGCCAGCCTTGAACTAGAACAAACGTAAATGTAACTAAGTTTTTGTATATGTTCAGTCATGAAAGAAATCATTAATATCTAAGCTTATTTTTTTGATCAATTAATATCTAAGCTTATATTATAGCGTATAATATATGGACAAGAATAATATGAAATCGGTTAGGGTGACGAATCGAGGAACTAGATAGATTTGGAAAATTATATTTACAAAGAAGATATTTGGACAAATGGAATATTTTATTTCTATAACGTTGGTGATATTCATATACTAAGTTGACAAAAATATAGTGACTATTAAATTGTGTGCGCAGTTGTTGATTTGATGAGAGATGGTTCCGCTGAATATATATATATAGTTTAGGTAAGCAATGTAGGTGTAGGAAACAGAAATATTATTTGAGCATGTTTATTTGGGGGAGTACTTTTTTTCCACTGATAATTGAGGAGTACTTGTTCATCAAAAAGATTAATGATTAGTAGTATACATTATTTGCATGTTGTGTTTTATCGTGCATCCTTGTATTTAAAAGAAGTTAAATTTAGAATTGAATTCCTTCGTATTCGGGCCACTGTCCTATTCTCAAGATCTCATTTTGTGTCAACGGTAATAATATAGAGAGTAAGAACTAGAAAGACATATATATCTTCCACTTAAATTGGAAATGTTTTGATTCAAATTTATCACCTGTTGTTATTTTGTTTTTTTAAGTTATTACAAATCAAATAAGGATAAAACAATATTGATATAAAACAAAATTTTTGTAAAATTAATCAAGCAACATAAAATTTTAAACTTTGAATAAGGTTTTGTACCATAAATAATAATAGAAACTTCACTTAAAAATTTTAGTAACCACATTCACTCTCTCGTTTTTTTTTTCTGTGATTTGACTTAATCTAAATAAATTGCTCAGAATCCTGTTAACGCAGAACAGAATCGAATCCGTAAAAAGGAAAGTACTATATATGTGGAACTATCGACAAGGACGAAAAAGAAATGGGCAATGCGTGCTGATCCTGACTTTAATTCTTATCCTTACGTTCTGTTCCAGCAGGACTAACATCGCAACACTCATCCGTTCATTATACTCATTCCAATTTGAATATTCTTTTGACAACCACACACAAACAAACATGTTAGTAAGTTTTTGTATTTATGTGGACAGTATGAAAGAAATCACTTTTTATAATAATATCTAAGCTTAACTGGTATGGGTGACAAATGGATGAACTGAGGAACAAGGGAACAGATTTTAAGAAAATGATTTTCACCATAAAAAAAAAAGATTTTAAATTTTTTTATTTCTTATAAAACGGGAATACTTAATTAATTTCTACAATTTCGGTGATGTACTAATTAATTTGACAAGAATATCGTGAGTATTAAATTTGCACAGCTGTTGACAACGTGTTACGTGGCATTTGAATATAGTGATATTGGTCTGCCCCAGTGCCAAAAAAATTAGTGTGTTCAATTATTCAAATAATATCATAATCATAATATTTAACAATTAGATTGATAAAATTCAATATCTTTAAAAAAATGTTAAAATAGAGTAAATATAACAAGAGTCACACACTCTATTTTAATTATTATACCAGATGTCATAGTTATGTGGTAATTAATTCTAAAGTCTGTAGCTGTCAGCTATATGTCTTGAGATAAAAAAAATCGTTGATAATATGCATGTATTGAGATATTTTCAAATGGTATAATGTTTTTTTTAAGGAAATCAAATGGTATAATGTTGAATATGATCATATTGGCATCTCTTCTTTTATTAATGATTTGAAATTACATGTATGCATCATATACAAAATTGACAGATAATATAAAAACTGTTTAATGCGTTTAGCCATATACTCAAAAAAACATTTTTATATCATTGATATATATAATATTATATATTGAAATTTATGGGAAAGTCAACTTCATACGCAACTATTTTTATATTATTGAAATTATATGTAAAGATCAACTTTATATATTTAAATGAAAATTTAATTATTATGCATTGAAGGTGTATAAAAATTTAATACAAATTCCAATGATAATTACTAGTCATAATAAATGCAATTGACTTTGATTCAAAATAAATAAATATGATTGACTCGTTCAAATTTTGAGGTGTAAGTTTTTACTCTCTCTTGTCCAAAATACTATCTCCGTCTCTTAATATAAGAATCTTTTAACTAATTCACACTTTTTAAAAAAATTGGTTAAGTTAGTTAATAGCAATAAATTTGTCAATAATTTATCATACTTTTCCAAAACTAGCCCTAACACTTATTACTATCTCTCTTCCCTCTCTCTCTCTCATCGTTTAATTAATGCATTGGAAAAGGTAGAATAGTTGGGTGATTTGTACAATAAATAAGGGCATTTTAGTCAAAAAAATAATTAATGCAATTGATTTTTTGGAAAGGTTCTTATATAAAGGGACTTTCATTTTTTTGTAAAGGTTCTTATATTTAGAGGCAGAGGTAGTATAAGCAACAAGTCATTTTTTGGTTCATTGAATAACTTATGTATCTGGTCTAATTTGTTTAGACCAGATACATAAGTTATTCAATAAACCAAAAAATAACTTGTTGCTTATATTTTATTTTGGATGGGAGGAAGTATAAATTAAACAAACAAATCATATATTTTTAATAATATAATCCTATATCTCAATCAGTTATTAGCTAAAAAAAAGGACTCCTACAGGGGATCGTTGAATCATTGGTAAGCTGTAAAACACGTCATTGTTCTCTGGTCTGAATAATGTGCACATGAATAACAAATTATATATTGATGCTTTAGAATATTAACAATTGATTTTATCATTGAAATGTCTTACTTTCTTACATTTTAAAGTGAAAACATCCAGCAAATCCAAGTTTTATAAAGCATACTTCAAGCTCATCTTTATTCCCACCAAGAAAAAAGGTTTATCTTTATGGTGTAAAGTAAAATGAGGTCCAGTGTAAAAGGTTGGAGAAGATTGTGGTGACTAGAGACATGACTGCTTCCTGGTGGTCAAATAAAATCTAGAATAGATAACCCCACTTTACAGAGACAATCATTAATAAGTCGAAACCAAAAGAAGGTATTAGCTTGTCTCAGTAGAGTTTCAGTCAACATCCACACACATCTACATTAAAATTGTTCCATCCCTTATATATGGGCTTTGTGCCCCAAAAAGGGCTTTGTTGAATTCTTGCTTAGCGCTTCTGTGGCCAAACTTTTGGTCTAAAAAAGTGGTCATTATATTGAGAACAAAGTGTTGTCATATTATGTTATTATGCTCAGTAAAGTACACATCTGATACGAAGAACAATAACATCTTTCCAATACTATCAATCAATAAACAGTATATAAAACCCAGCAATATCATATTTATACACATCACAGATAAACAGGTCAAAATATAGTTCAACTTGAACTGAGCCAGTTTTGCAAGTCTACTAATGCAATAGACTGACAATTAATGAATATATGTTTCTCCCCCTTATTTTGTTCTCCGAATCAGCATCATATGGACAAGGTCCTTCTCATTAAAGCTTTACAGAGTTTAGTTATAGGAAGCAACATCAAAATGCAACAACAATCATTAGCATATATATATATGTAAGTACTATTCATCAGTTTTGGCCCGTTTTATTTCATTGGAAGTGAATGGAGAGACACTACCGCTTAGTTGAGGGCTCTCTTCTCTAAAATTGGAATTGAGCATAGCAAGTTCTCTTAGTTGTTGCCTCTTGTAAAAGTCCTGTGACTCATCCTGCACAAATAAAGGGAAAAGAATCAGAAACACAAGAACTTCCCATTAATGTTATTTTGCCATAAGACTAGCGGGTGCTCACAGAATATTTGGCTCAAAATACATTTTATATACATTTCTATTTGTTGCAGCATGTCGAAGAAAGCAAATTGTGGATTGATTATCTGAAGGAACATGCAGAACAAAATAGTGAAGACTGAAGACACAACAGAAGAGGAGGGAAACAGGTTCTGCTGTTAAAGTTGACATTCCATATAGCATAACTTCCAAAACAGTTGGAATTTTCTAGTCATAGATATGTTGTTTAAGGAAAAGAAAAACTATATAATTGATTACTCCTTAAGTAATTGTCACATGTATATGAATGCAGATGTTAAGTCGTGCTATTGAGTACAATATTGCTTTTCAACATTAGCCCCAACTCCCTTATGCTATAGAGTGGACCATTTGTCAAAGGAGAAAAAAGGGGGGGTGGGGAATCTCATTTAAGTATATTCTGAGCAACGCAACAGAGTTAGGATGAAATAATACCACAGGCTTAAGTAGCTCTTGTATGATTTCCTGTGCTTGCCTCAATCTTACATCAATAATATTGGCAGGTAGTTCAGCTTCAATTAAGATGTGAAGCGGTTCATTTAGGTGGTCATAGCCTGGCCTTCCCCTTAACAACTCCTCCTTTAGAATAAATAAGGTACAGAAAAGTTAAAATGTTATAAACAACATATGTTATAGATGCAACAAAAATTGCCAACAAATTGAAAGGAGGAACTAGGAAAACTTGAGATACTAAATGACTAACATATAAACCTCAGGTTGTTAAAAATTGGATTTAGCTCCTCTAAAGGAGCAATTAGCTTTAGAGGATAAACTAAGTATTCTCAATTGTCGGTGACGATGAATAAATCAATGGTTGATATTACGTGCACATACATAACAAATTATGAAAATGTTACAATATCAACTGTTGATTTTCTCATCAACTGTTGAGATTTTTTACTTTATCCTCCAAAGTAAGATCTCACTTTGGAGGAGTCAAATCTGTTAAATCAGACTATGTTGAGTGACAACTTACAAGACAACGTAATAAGATACAAGATCATGATACCTTGTCTAGGTCTTTAATTGAACCTTTCCCTCTAATAAATACACGGCAACCTGTGGTAGCCTCCACACGCTTCAGTGAATTACCCCTAGGGCCAAGAAGCCGGCCAACAAAATTAAACTGAAATATCAAAATAGCCTTAGTAACTCAAAGGTCAACAGAAAGTAAAATTATCAGAACATGATAAGAAAAATGCATGATTTATTGCTTATATAGTAAAACAGAAATAAAAATGTGTTACAAATCTTACGCTTGGATAGCCATCCTTAGGAATATCCAGGCGCAATATCTTCTTCACAATGTGAGAACTTGGAACAACTGGTGCTGTTTGCCAATCCATGTTTAGTCCTTGTACTTCAGCTAACCTCTGCTGCTTGATGAGCTTAACCAATCAGTAAAAGTTTAAACTTGAGCTTAATAGAGAATTTTACATTGATTGGAACAAAAACTGAGATACTTACTTCATGTGATAGGCTGTTCCAGCCAGCGAAGTTTTGTGTTAAGTCTGAAGAAGCCATATGACTAGGGCTTAAGATTTGCATTCTATCAAAGTCATTAAACCCTTGGTTCTGCAACATTCCATTCTTTCCAGAAACCCTTAAAATCTCTGATAATAAAGATAATAGTGAATGTAAGAACTTGTATAAATTAAAGACCACTCAATCAAAGAACATAAATAATGTCAATGCTATGTCTACATGAACATCTTGATTATCAAGACTGAATGTTATAGGAAGCATTCATAATAAATTAGCAGTATAGTACTTGAAAGTTTGCTCTTATCATGCAAAAGACAATGCTAAGGGCGTCTACACTTTACAATCAATATGAGAAACTTTTTTGGCATCTGAAAGGAGGCAGATATAGACTTGCATTGCATACTGCTAAGGAGAGTAATGACTAATCAGTATTGCTACCATCTTTTAGTACCCTATATGGATTTGTGGTTTTGCTGCATTTTCTTCTTCTTTTTGGTCATCCAAAATTACCAGACTGAGATGTTTCCTTTTCATGATTTGATCAACAGATAAGAATTCTAGAGAACCATATAGAAGTTTGCTTTGTCACTTGCATTATATTTCAAAATAATTGGCAATCCAGAGTATATTTTAAATAAGAATATAACCCTGAAGAGAAAGAACGATGAGAAGAACTAATCTAAATACCAGAAAACTGTGTTTATGTTATGAGTAGGCCTAATTCAAATTAAATAAGAGAGGAGATCCATGGGAAACAGATGGAACAATATAAGAGAAGAAATTTTACAACAGAATCCTTGAATACACAGATATGTGGAATAAACCAACCTTGATTGAGGAGTCTGCTACACAAGGGTAGGACTTGCATGAAAGGTCCAAGTTTCTGGTGTTCTGCTAGCAGCTCCGTTAAGTACTGACTAGAACTGAAGTGAATAAAGAACATACGCCTCGAAATTAATTGAAGTCAAATACATATATGTTACTGAAAATCAGAACTTTTCACAACAAATGGAAGAAGAAGAATTATTCCCTATATATATATACCTATCAACATCAAAATTGCTTCTCATGTTTATGTTTGGTGAATTGGCCCTTTGGGATGCAGGTGTTGAAAACTGATTGTACATATTAGACATCAACTCTACAAAGATATGGGGGTTGCACAGGAGAAGGATTTCAGAGAAAAACTCAATTCAAAGGCAACAAGGAAGAAGAAAGAGTTTCTTGGCTTGAGATTTGGTGTGGTTTAAAAATCCTGCAAGAAAACAGAATCATCTAACCTATGCTTGAAGGACAAAGAGAGAAAAATGGTAGGGGGGGGGGGGGGGGGGGGGAGAATGGAAGGTACAAAAAACTACAAATTTGATGGAGGGCCACTTCTGTAGTAGCTCAATAGTAAAAGCAAGCCTTAAAGGGTGTCTCTCTGTACTTCTCTGGGTCTGTTTTAATTGTTTTTTTTTGTTGGCTTCTGTTGCATATGCAGGACTTTGTCATGTATCTATGTTTACCTTAACAAACACAAACAGGTGTCACTGTGGATATTTTAAGAATAATATAATAAGAACTCCCTAATGAAATATGTTTTAGGGAGATTGAAGAGAGATAGATAAAAGAATAGATATTCAAAGATAGAGGGGAGAAAAAAAAATGCTCTTCAGATATTATTCATTTGAATTCATAAGCAAGCAGGTAGATGGGGAAGAGGCCTCTCCTTCTCCTTCCTTCAGTAGGAGAGTACTTTCTCAGCTAGAAGGGTAATTAAAATGCTAAAGCAATCAATCGTGCACGCTCCTATAAGGGTGCGTGGAGATGGGTTTGCTTCAATCAATTAGAATTAGAATGAAGAAACAAAGAAAGAGGCTATCCCAATGACCAATGTGGGTCACTGGTTCTATGTCATCAGATCATTAGCATTTAGATTGAAACCAATCACTCGCATGCTTCACGCTTATAATATATAGTATATTGTGTATATATACCATATATACTATACTGTATTGTATTGTATGTATAACATATATACTATACGTATATTATACTATATAATATATTATACAAATTGCATATACCACAAACAATGAACAAATATCTCCTTCTGATCTCTCTGAGAGTTTTACTACTCAGTCATTCACACTTCACAGCAACCCCACCACCACCAGTATAGAAAAATATCTTCCAATACTTCAAATCAATCAAAAAAAAATCCAGCTTCATTCCATACTCTGTGCTTAGCATATCAAATCACATAAAGAAAGGGGGGCAAAAAAAAAATATCAAGCATTTTATTTGTTATATTATACTGCTATTAATTTTGACAGCTTAATGGCCGCTATTATTGATTGCTATAATCAAAACTTGGTTTCAGTTTGTTTCAAATCCGGTTCGTATTAATTTTATGCCATTTGTTTTTATGAACCACCCGTCACCCCTATCTTGTCTTACTCTCCATCTCACCTACCAAAATAGTTCTCTCTTGGATTCTAAACTTCATAACCATTCATTATTATGGCCATAGATTTTATACATACACAAACGTATGTTTTACGTATTAAGTGAGAAGAGTTGATCTCAACCGTATAATTATGTATAGATATGATTGAAATTGTTTTATTATTTAAATATAATCTTAAATTAAAGGAGCATATTATGTGTTCATTGAGTTGTTAAATATGTATGTTGTTGTACTTAATCTTAACTGGCAAAAAAATTAATTTGAAAATATTCTTACTGTTAAAAAATATTTTTTTTTTTGTATGCCAAAGTAGTAAGAATTTAAATATTCATTAACTTCTTTATTATAAAACCGTGTTTTGTGATGAGTATCGATCGATGTAGGACTGTGAGCAGGAGCACTCGTGTGATCGTGTTATAAGATTCCTTAATGGGCTTTTATTCCCAAATCCCATATTTGTTGTCATCTATGCAGGAATTAAGATTAAATCGCAGGAAGACAAAATTGAGAAATACTATTTTAATTTCTTTCATTTCCTTATTTTAATATGGAATAAATTTCAACAATATACTGATGGCATGCTTACCATATCACGTGCTACTAAATCAAACCATATAATACAACGTACTGCTTAACTTACAAGGAATGGAGATCAGAAGGAGCATAGGATTCCTAGAACAAGGATTGCAAAATCAATAAATAAATAAATGGTAATGTTGGCATGTTGGGCCAGTGACATGAACGTGTGGAGCAAATAAGCCACCAGATGGGTCACAATTGAATTATGAGAGTCATGTACATCCTACAATGCTATGTTGTAATATTTTTCTCAAGTTTGTGATATAGAAATTTCTTATACAATGTGGATGCATCAAATCCGATCCGTATATATTTTGAAGAAGAAAAAATGAAATCTTCATATATAGCACTATATATTTTATCTATTCAAAATTATTTCATCCGGGTTATATAGTAATATTAGTATTATACAACAACATTTTTTATATACTGAAAATTTGAGTCCAATTTTGCTTAGTTTATTTTTAACCTTTTCTTCTCTACACTTGACATGTTGTCTTGTCACTTATATCTGTGTGCGCACATGCATCTCTTTTTCTTATGGAGTGGTTCGTGAGAAGAAAAAGTATACCACTTAGAATTAAAGAAATTTGTTGCATATATAAGATCTGCAATGTTGTATATGACTAAACATTATGCAATAAAATGTCAACAAGAAAGAAAATTAAGTATTATAAAAATGAGAACACTAAAATGAATTAGTGGTCATATAAGACAAGACAAAATTAGGAACACGATTATTAAAGAAAAAAAATTAAGTATCTTGGTAGCTCCAATTGTAAAAGATATGGTAGATTTCACCTGAAATTATTTGGACAAGTACGGAGAAAACCCATAAATGCATTGGTATGGTGGGTGGAGCACATGGAAGATAAGCATGACTTTACTCACCTCTGATCGGACAAAGATTAATCAAAATACCTCTATTCTCTTAGGATACTGTAGGTATAAAGATAAAAAAAAAATGGAAGATAGTCTATATATATAGTTAGAGGCAGATAAATTTATATAAAAAAAAGATCAAACCATAAATAAAAATTTAGAGCTAAACATATTTTAATTTAATACTTCATCCGGTCCAAAATATAAGTAACATAGTACAAAAACACACAGACCAATGAATGCTTTGAAATGTGATAATTTTAATTAATACTCACTAGTTTCAATTTTTTTTCTAAAAATACCCCATTTGGTGTGTCTCGTAAATATGAATATTGCATTAAATGAATGGTATAGTTGAAAAACTAACATTTAATTTATTTGAAAAATGATGAATATTGCTTATATTTTAGACCAAAAAAAGTGTCTTTGTTGCTTATATTTTGAACCGAAGAGAGTACATTATATGGCGTTATTTGATTCATGTAATTGGTTTCACTAATAAGGCTTGGTGGTTGTAGTTTTCGATGTGTGTATCTTAAATACTATTACTTAAATGTACTCAATCACATTTTAACAAAAAAAAAAGTTGCTCGGTCACAAAAAATTTTATTGCCAAAATCAAAATTGTCATAATACAGTAATATATTTAAAATTCATAAATTTAAATTTTTTTATAATCTTTTTTGTAAATTTAAAATTTTATTTTCATAATCACACACACATTATAATTTTAAATACTTTATATTTTAATATTATTTTTTATTTTTAAAAATATCATGCAATACATGGGATAATTGCTAGTTATATACCATGTCATGAAAATAATAAACAATTGCATTTCACGGAAAACGCAAAATGTTGTTAAATTCAATTAACATTAAAGTTAATTCAATCAAATATATTGTAGTTTCTTTGAAAGGGATAAACAGAGTCCAAACATGGGATGATCTAGCTTTGTTTGGCAAAAAGTAGCGGATAGCAGATAAGCTAGAGCTGGCAAAACGGGCTTTTGGGTCAGGGCTCGGGGGCGACCCGCATCAGGTTTGGGCTTTATCAGGCCGGGTCAAAAAAATCCAAATTGAAAACGAGGCTCAAATTTGTGTGTCTGAGCCCTCTATTTTTTGGACTTTTTTTGGACCGGGCTCGGGCTATAGCCTATATTTTTAGGCCGCTCGCTTCGGGCTCGGGCTTTACCGGGTTTGAGCTTTGTCGGGCCGGGCCAAAAAGGCCCAGATTGAAAACGAGCTCAAATTTGTGTGTCAAAGACCTCTATTTTTTGGGTTTTTTCGGCTCGGCCCGCCAGACCCGACCCATTTTGCCAGCTCTAGGATAAGCTACCAAATTGAATTTAAAGTGTTTGGTAAAATTAGCAGTTAAACTAGTTGATAAATGTAAAATGATATATTTAATTAATTCTTATATTTCTTTAATCAATATTATATTAAATATGGTAAAATATTTATAAATAATAAATTAATTATTATTATATTTAAAAGTTAAAATTTTAAAATTTATATCTTAATGATATTATTTATTTATTTACTTATTATCTCCTGTGACCTCATTAAAATAATTTTTATTGGTTAAAAATATTATATTTAAAATTATTTTATTTTATTTATAGTTGTATTTATTTACTTGTTTATTTATTATCATTAAAATAATTTATTCATTGGTTAAAATAATTTATTTATTTATTTATTTAATTTTTATTATTATAATAATATTTTATTTTATTTAAGAGAAAATAGGGAAAGAATTTAATAAAAATGATGAGGGTAAAAACGAGAGAAAAAATCATATGTTATCTACTATAAGCTCAAACTCTACTTCAAGTAGCGTCTGAAGAAACGCTAAACGATACTAAAAAAACGCTAAATGCTACTCGTTACCAAACACTTTCATTTTTTTAAATCCATTATCCGCTTGCCAAATCCGCTAACCGCTAGCGGATGAGACTTGCCAAACATAGCCCTAATCTATACAACTCCACCAACAATAACAACAAAGCCACTATAAAAACATCACATATTACCATACATGATGACACTCACTCAAGTATTTATGTATTTATTTGGTCAAAAGTGAGAGTAGAATTGATAAAAGGTCAAACCCAGCAAATGGACCTAAATGGCTAAATACATGATGACACTCACTCAAGTATTTATTTAAATCAGGAAGAGCAATGAGGAAACGTTGTGGATTGGGCCTCAGTTAAGGTTTTTTTTTTTTATAATCGATGCTACCTATTCTATTTGTTCATTGAGTTCTTTCTATCTACACATACATGTTTTTCTATCAACACATACATGCTGCAGAATTATTAGTTCCGCAGGTATATTTTTTTTTCGGACACACACATACCGCAGAACTATTAGTTCCGCGGGTTGTAATTCACAACGGAACTAATAGTTCCGCGCGTTGTAATTCAATTCGGACACACACATAACGAATAAAAAATGCTTGCGGAACTATTAGTTCCGCAGTAAATTACAACCCGCGGAACTAATAGTTCCACAGTATGTGTGTGTCCGAAAAAAAATACACCTGCGGAACTAATAGTTCCGCAGCATGTATGTGTTGATAGAAAATCATGTATGTGTAGATAGAAATTGCCGTTCTTTTGTCGCATTTATCTTCAAATTTGGCTCCTTTTTATAGTATTTTTCATGGAGGAACTTAAACCGTCAATTTTGCAAAAACATAGAGAAAATGCTCTTAAGTCCATATATAAGACTTAAGAGCACAATCAATTTTTCCCAAATAAATCAACAAAAATGATGATTTATCAACTTTCCACACTTACGGATTGTTTGTCATTAAACAACAATCTCAGCCAAAAATAGAGCATGGAGAAATAAAGAATCCATTAAATAATGAATTTTAGAAGAGCCGCTCCATGTATGTGCTTCTTTAATTGCATCGATGATCACTCCTTACACTCGAGTCTCAGGTGTCACATGTCCACCAACTTCCATTTAGTTCATCCCAAACCACACTGTACTATGAGAGAACTGACTCTGATTCCATTTTGTAACGTCCCAACTGCTTTTCAGATTGATGACTGCTCCTAATAAACTGACACATGTGTAAGAGATCGATAAAGCATATGTGCAGAAAGGGAGTATCAATAAATAACATGTTAAAATTAAAAATACCTCCTGATAATTGTCCTCAAATTGCGAAGAATGAGATGTGATCAATTAAGCTCTAAAGGAGCCATACCTAAAATTAAAGTAAACTAACAAGAAAGAAATGACAAGTATAAGAACATCTCTGATAAATACATTGGAGTAATACTCAAATGACAGAAAGAAAAGCCACCTAAACAATTAAACACCTAAAAATGTAAAAATAACCACCCAATGACTATATAAAACAAGAAAATAGTTTTTTATGTTTTCTATTATTTATTTTATTTTGTTTTTTAGTGAAATGTTTGACGCGACTATACAAGTACAGATATCCCTTTTTACGTTTTTTAAAACTTTTTTTTTTGGCACAGACGTGTCAATCTTTGCATGCCTCAGCGATGCCAATTCAAGTGTGCCCATGCAAAGTGTTGTATAATTGTATAGGATGTCTGCATGCTCATGCAACCTAAAAATGCACAAAAATATGAACATAACATAAAAAAAATTGGCTCCTCCTCATCCTTGGCCTCTAGTCAATTCGAACAAAACTATTTAGAATAAAATAAACAAGAATTAAAATTAAAAGTAAAAGTAAAACTATGTTTGGTTATGTGATAAAAAATCGGGTAACGTACGTTCGATGCGAAGCTACAAAGAACAGCTTCCCCTTCGTCGTGCCTTGAGATGCAAGAATACAATAAAATAAACATATGCTAAAAGGAAAGTGTGGGAAGCTTGTTTTACATCTCAAGCTTGACACGTTACTAGCTCACTCAAATTCATACATTTTGTGAACTTAGATGCAAGTGGTAGATTTCGTGCAATATGAAGCCTAAAGTTAATTGCTATGCCGGACAAATATTTTATCACATGGAGCATGAAATCCGTCCCTTATGATTCATTTTTTTTATTAAAAAAAATTGGGGCCAAGGCTTTTAGGAATAAGCTTAGCCAAGACACATGAATTTCACGTCTTTTTAAAATTTTAAAATAAAAAACATCAAATAAGTGATCAGGAGACAGAGTGCATAAAAGGGTATATTCTTACTTATGCGTGGAAGAATATTTTTGACATCACATCAATCACAATTATTTTACTTTCTGGTGTCTGTCTACTGTTTTCGTGGGATTAAGAATCTTTAAAGCATAGTTTCAAATTGCGAAACACACGTGAGTAGCCGTAATATTGTGGTTGCAACAGTGTTTACTACTATGTCATGGCAAAAGCACCAAAATGGTGTAATTTAGCCCAAATTTTACTACAATGGTGTAGATTAAAAAGTATTTATCATATTGGGATAAGTCACAGGTGGTATTGGTGACTTAGTGGCGACTTTTATTTTTTATTTTTTAAATAAAAGTCACCAATGGTAGTGGCAACTAATAGAAAAATCGCTGATAGTTTACAGAGAGTGTCAGACGATATTATTTTGGTCCCTAACAGATACGAAATTAAAAAAAGGTCATCAACTGTTAGCCATTAGTCACTTTGATCCCTGAAAGTGATTATTTATTGTCATTTTGGTTTGACTACAAAGACCAAAGTGACACCGCTGGACACTCTCAGGGACCAAAATGGTTGTTCACTCTCTTAATATTAGTTTTTTTTAATACCCACGAATTTAAATTCATATTCAAAATAGACTTTTTATTAAATTCATACTCAAAACTCTCTTTTATTTATTTGTTTATTTTACTAATTAGACTTTTTTTTATCCAATTTCACTGATTAGACTTTCAATTAACTAATGTTAAAAACCCTATTTATTTATTTGTTTGTTTGTTTGTTTTACTAATTAGATTTTTTTCTCAGATTTTACTAATTACACTTTAAGTTAAAATGCTCAAAACTCTATTTTATTTATTTAAAGTCTATTTAGTGAAATAAATAAAATAGGATTTTTAGCATTATTTAATTTAAAGTCTAATTAGTGAAATCGGATAAAAAAAAGTCTAATTAGTAAAATAAACAAATAAATAAAAGAAAATTTTGAGTATGAATTTAATAGAAAGTTTATTTTGAGTATGAATTTAAATTCGTGGGTATGAAAAAAAATTAATTTTAAGAGAGTAAACAACTATTTTGATCCCTGAGAGTGTTTAGTGGTGTCACTTTGGTCTCTGGTTAAACCAAAATGACAATAAATAATCACTTTCAGAGACCAAAGTGACTAACGGCTAACAGTTGATGAGTTTTTTTTAATTTTGTATTTGTTAGGGACAAAAATAACACCGTCTGACACTCTCTGTATATTATCAGCGACTTTTCTATTTTTTTATAAAAAAAATAGAAATCGCTACTACCATTAGCGACTTCTATTTTTTTTAAAAAAAAAATATAGAAGTCGCCAATGCTAGTGGCGACTTCTAAAATTATTTTTAAAAAAAATAAAAAAAGATAAATCGCCAGTACCACCTACGACTTACCCCAATTTGATAAATACTTTTTAATCTGCACCATTTTGGTAAAATTTAGACTAAATTACACCATTTTGGTGCTTTTGCCACTATGTCATACTGCAATTGCATTATTTTTGAAAATCATAGGAAAATGCCCAATGCAATGGCAACAGGTGCAGCTATTGCATTAGGCCACAATGGGCTTTTAAAATCTCTAAAATTATTTTTCATTTTTTCTCTTTATTTATTTAGTAGATTTATAATGAATTTTGAAAAATTAGAAATATTTAGGATGATAATGAGTTAATAACAAGGGAGAAGTAGGATTTAAAAAGAAGAACAAGAGATGTGAGATTTTTAAGATAGTCATGATGATTTATCTTTGGTATCAACATAAAATAAATTTACGCCACGACAGTAGTTTATATTGCAACAGCCACAATACCCACCGTCGCAGTAGCCGTAAACGCGTCCGCGTTGACGATCACAATTTGAAACCATGCTCTACAGTTTATGAACAACTTTCTGTGCAGTTTGTCCATCCTATGGTTGACCATTTTCTAATCTTTTTTTTTTAATAAAAATGAGTCATTTTAAGGGATCTCATGCAGTTTGAGAAAAACTGCAGAGTGCAGAGAAACCTGATCCATTTTCGTCAGTGTGCACAAATAGCCAAACCAATAATACAATGGACAACATAACTGATCAGAGACAAAAGGAGACGAGGGTTCTATAAAACACTGTTTTTTTTAGTTTTATAATGTAAGCAGCAGAGCATATGAAAATCTAAGAAATCATACCAATTGAAACCAAGGAAACTAAAATCTCTGAATAATGGCATTGGAAGCATTTTAATTCAATTATGAACAGAAAAACTATAATGCCTCAAAATTTGGATCTCAAAAAAAAGTCCTAAGGAATGTAATCATTTTCAATTGTAGGCCTTGTACGAGTCCCCACAGCAAGTGGTGCTTTGGTTCCCCCAATAGATGCCATCTGCAAGGTTTCATTGCTCTCAGCTGCCAATTCCAATTCCTGTATCTTCATCCCTCTTTTGATCCTTCTCACTCTAGCAACCAATAGACCCAATATAACCAACAAAAGGCACCCACCAACACAAGATGCAACAATTATCCAAACCTTGGACTTTTTCTTCCCTCCACTTCCCCCAACAGCAGCAGCAAAAGCGACAGCAGCAGGTTCTGGTGATGGGGCAATATTAGATTCCACAACAATTGAGAAGTGCCCTTGTTGGACTGTTGAACACACATTTCCATGTAGTAAGATGTCAAATTGCACTGAACCATGTAGATCAAAATACACACACTTTGGAACTGACCCTGATGGTGCTGATTTCACATCAGTGAACTTGATCAAAATTGGCTTATCAGAAGCCCTTATATCCAATTCTGGCAACTCAGAAGCAGACAAATTGGTACCACTATATGACAATAGACCCAAAACAGGAGCCAGAAATGAGTAACCAGGCAAAGGGTAGAATTTCTCAGACCAATTGCCCAAGTTGTGGTACACCAGAACAAGCCTCTCTACATAAGGCTGCTCAACAACCCCAATTGGGATCTGAAATTCATTGTAGCTTTGAACACCCCTTGTCCTCAAACTACCACTTCTGAACCTCATTGCTGAGACCCTAACCCCTGCTAGGTTTTTGGGCACTTTAGCATCATAGGGTACCCCAGTTTTTGGCCTCAATGAAAATGCCTTAAAGGCTACATCTTGAAGAAGGGCATCAAGGGTGCGTGATGAGATGATGCCAGCATCAGGTGGAGGCTGAGAAGCATTTGAAAATGGGAGAGAAAGAAGAAGCAATGGCAATGTGAGAAGTGCAAGGAGGAAACTGATTCCAACCCTCATCAGGATCTCATTCGTTCTTCAGTCACAAAATTAAACAAAACCCCACACCGACAAAGAGAATAAAGAGAAGAACTTTACAGTTTTATACAGCACAAAATGGCCATAAAATTGTTGGGCATTTCTGTTTGTTGTGTGCCGCTGCAGATGCTGCCAATGCCAGAAGAAAAATGGCAGAAACTCCACTTCAAGAAAAACAAAATCAGATCTTTCAAGAGGACCAGTTGCTTTGCTGTGATGGGTTGATGGGAAAATCTTTAGATTTTTTTTTTTAACCAAAGAACCAATTTGGTGTTTGGGATTCACAGAAGAAGGAAATGGGGCAAAGGTTTTTATCCTTAAAATCTGTTTGAGGGAGGAAAATGGTGGAAAAACAGAAGAAAAAAGGTTGAGAAAAAGAAGGGGAGAGATTAACAGATTGGAAAAATATCAGCTGAGAAAAAGGAGAAGATGTAGGGAACGGCGTTGCCGTATGAGATTGGGAGGGGAAGACTCATTGTGATGTTAATGCATGCACAATTGCACACACTCTTCTGCAGTTTGTTACTTTGTTGTGTTGTTTTGTTTTGTGTTCAACTGATACTGGACCCCGGATTCACGTAATTTTAGAACTTATTTGGCTATTTTTCTGTTTACAGATATGGTATACATATTTTTTTTTATCTTTTTTTATTATTATAAAAATGATATCTTGGTTTTAGAATTCTATGAACTATGAAGGAAATACCGAAATAGTTTAAACTTTTTTTTTATATACGAAATAGTTTAAACTTAAAAAGAAAAGTAAAATATTTGTTTTACTATGCATTCAATTTTGTTTTAAAAGTGTTACCCTTTTTTTACTATTTTCTTTTTTATTTAGATAATTGGAAATTTACATTACCTTTTTTAGGAGGATTTAATAGTTTTCTTTTTTTAGATTTTTTTAAAGATTGATAATTTAAATTTTAAGAGAGAATAAGCATTATAATTAAATGGACACATGAAAATCTTTCAACAAAAAGTGGCGGGGGAAAAGGTGTGAAAAAAATATTGCAAATTGGGGATCAAATCAATCAATGAGGTACAAAGCATGTGCATTTTTTACATTTATAGAGGTTGAATTAGCTTGTAATTGCAAGTGTGATTTAATGACATGTGGATTTTGGTCAAGGTCACAACTAACTATCTGCCAGGTGGGTTCTTACATAGCCTAAATAGGAAAGAAAGAGAGTGACCAACCTAACTCATTAGACTGTCACTTGATAAATCTTATAATCAATTCACAATTAAATTTTGAAGTCTTGATGGTTTTCATAAATCTATGTGCAACGGTGCTACTCCCTCACAAATTGTTTTTCCTTTTTCCCAATTATTCTCCAAACAATTTATCTTATTAGTCCTTTTTTTGTTAATTGAGCTTAGTAGCTGTTGATCGGATGTATATGTGAATGTTCAAAACTTCAAAATTGGCAAGGAGCTATTTTTGGGGGGGGGGGGGGACACTGCTATTACATTGCCATGCATAACCAACCACAACATATAGTTCTCAGGTTCTCACTCTCAACACTAGAATAAATTTGAAGAAGAGAAAAAGTGTCAATAGTGAATACTGAATAGCCTAAAAGTTGTGTTAAAATCTTAACATGTACTTTTTTTAGCGCTGATGCAATACTTATTTTTTTTATTTCTTTTAGAATTTTCAAACTAGATGTATACGTAAGTGCATTTTGTCTAAGGTTTGGGATATTATTAGGTCGTTCTTCGAGCACTTAAAAACTATGCATGGTTGATTACTCCGGAGAATAGAGATGAGTATCTACAATGGTGCTTTAACGTTCAAGTTAATAAATAATCTGACAGAGTAACGGTACAGTGAATCATGCGCCTACCTGGGAAGACAAAGGCACCCTTTCACTTTTAAAAACAAGTTCATAAAAGTGTCATCCACTAAATAAATTCTCCAATAATAGGAAGCTGATCCATGTACAAAGGAACACCATCTGTGAATCACGGTAGCTCAGTAGTTAGTTCTGTAAAAGAAGAAAGTTCTCAAATGTCCACACCCGTGATCACAAAATCAATATAAATTAGAAATAAATGCTGATCCCTCTATAGCTGTCACTTGGTTGTGAATCTTTTAGCAAGTTTGTCCTTTAACAAGTACTTAATTAGTTAATGCACTTGAGATGGTCTACTGTCTACTCATGTTTCACTATGACTTTTAATAATCAATAATTACGCATCCCCCGTGATGCACACGAAAATAATGAATTGGACTTGTGACAGAGCAGTGCTTTGATAATTACATAAACATTTTGTTTTTGGAAAATATTGATATACAGACAATTGCCGATTTAGGTTATATATAATGAAAATAAATAAATAAATAAGAACACTTACGTTACATAATATAAGGTACAAAATTACACCAAGGGAATGTCACCCACGATGTCACCCATGATATATAAAACGAGCAACAGATAAATAACAAATCGTAAAAGCATAAAAAAGCGGTGCATCAGCATCGTAATAGAAGAATTTCATGTCATTTTGCATCCTTTCTTGTCACCTCAGAACTCTTTGCATCCTTCCCATATTTGGAAGATGAGATACCTCTTGTTAATTCTGAGCTCATCCCAAGGTTGACTTCTGGGGGCAACGATAGGGATGTTGCAGATGGAGAAGAATCTAGGGGCATACTAGGCACTGGAGGTAGGTTAAGTGGGTTAACTTCAGTGACTTCCTCGTTGCTCTCGTCTAAGTAGACAACGTCCTGCATTGTAAGCTGGTGATATTCAACAACCTCCCTTAGAAAGCGATTCTCACGGGCATAAACTGAGTTCTCATGGGCCAAGCGAGCTTTTTCAGCTAGAAGAGTTTCAAGTTGAAGTCGTATCTGTAAGGGAAATACTATCATGAAAATATAGGGAAAAAAAATTTGAAATGAGTATATTCAGAGCACATTTTCCACAAGGACACCAAAACCTGAATAATCATAACTATTGAGAGCTGGGATAAAAGGCATTGCTGTAATTAGCAACCAAAGAAAAAGTAATGGATGATTGTACTCAAAAAATGAGATGATAAAATATGTGAAACGAACAACAGATGATGAGATGATAACCTTCTATTTCTGTCACCGAAAAACAAGAGGGAATGATGAAATTTAAAAAAAGATGCATACCAAATCATCATCATCTTGGCTATCTCCCCTTTCACGATTTTCACGGAGGATTTTATTTTCTTCCTCTAGTTGAGCACATCGATCCTTTGCAAAAGCCAGATCAGCTTTGACAGTCTTCAACTCCCGAAGGAGCAGTTTAGCTTTGGCAGCCATTGCCATTGCAACCTGCGACAAAAACCATAGGGCAAACAATGCATCCCATTGACAAAAACCAGAAGGCAAACAATGCATCCCATTGAGAAGGCAAACAACACAACACTAACACCTGATTTGTAATTTTAGAAATTAAAAATATAAAACGAAATTCACTGTTTAACACTTAAATACTTTCTAAACATGTTTTAAACACATACCAGAAATGTCTCAAGTTATATTTCCACATTGGTGTACACACACACACACACAATTTGTTTATAAATGAGTATTTTCTCATGTACTTATGTTTTGGACTTTGATGTGTGATTCTCTCTGTGTCATGTCAATTTGTATCTTGTACACCATATCCATGTGTTTGCTTCATAGCAGAAATTGGTTAAGAATCATTCCTAACATAGAAGCTTTGCTAAATGAACATGCAAAATTCTCTAACTTCAATCATATGACAATTCTTGGATCTGCTGAATCTGATAACACGAGGTATTTACAGCACAGACAATATAAGTGTGCAGTATATTTTAGCAAAAAGACAAAAAATTAAAGGAATATAAAATTTGAAAACCAACATCTTAGAGCCAAAATGTTGAACTTTTGATGCTGCACTACTTAACCACACAAGTACTTTTACCACATTAAAAAGTGATACACAGTTGCCACCTTACGTCGCGAGATGCCTTCAACTGAAGTCCTTGGTCTGTTTGCATTGGTGACATCTGGGTCCGCAATTGAGTCTGTTGCAATGTAGTAGAATGATTTGTTTCCTGATTTTGTCCTACAGAGTTTCCAGAATTTTTCCTGATATGTTTACGGGTTTCCTGAATGATATCTGATGTCCGATTCTCAACCTTTGTAAAACCTTCCTGCAAACATGAATCGGCATGGGTATAAGATCACAAAGCATATCCTTATGGGAAAGGTGGGAGAGAAAGAGAAATTTACACCTGAATTTTACAAATGATTATGATACATTCCTAACCCTATCTACTACATAAGCCTAAGCCCAAATACGCAAGTAAAAAATCTTAAGTAGAAATAAAAAGAGACATATTTTGTCCCAACCCCAACTAAGAGAATAAAAATATAGAATTCTAATGTATTTCCAAAGATGGAAGATGCTCATGAAGTGAACATGTTTTTGATTCCATTACAGAGAAAGATAATACATTAGCAAAAATGTCTATATCAAAGCTCACCTCCAAAGATTTACCAATGGTGCCACCAATATGAGTAAGAGAAGATGTGATAGCATCTAATCCCTTGATGAATGCCGGACTGTCCCTTTTGAGATTGCTCTCCTCTAAGTGATTTGAATTTTGGAACTAGACAGAGAATGAAAATGGCGTCCAAGTTTACAGTTCAAAAATAATGAACAAGCACCTAATTACTAGTCAAATGAAAGAGATTGAAAATTAAGTGTGTAGCCCCTGCTTGGTGTTCTGCTAATAATCATCTCAACATAGTTGCCATTTCAAACACTGATACTGATTGGACAGTTTTGCTGCATTTTCCCCTTGTACTCTGATGTACTATGTAGGGTTCCTTATCCTCCTTTTATTTGTACTTCTCTTTCTTTCTTTTTATCTGATAATAAACCTTCTATTTCTATTAAAAACTAAATAAATAGTTAGATGAAGTGCAGAAACTCTAGTGGACTGACATTTAACCTTCTGGTCTATATAATTACAACTTCTTTAGCACAAGATCTCTATCTCTTTTAAAATGTAATGCTCCTTTATTTGATAAACAACTAAAATTACAAATTTTACTACAATATAATAATTTACACTGATTAACCCAATGTTAACCTACCAAAATCTTGACCACATTAAAAGCTAAAGTTGTGAGTCAATGAAA
This sequence comes from Glycyrrhiza uralensis, assembly GCA_030159175.1. Lineage (NCBI taxonomy): Eukaryota > Viridiplantae > Streptophyta > Magnoliopsida > Fabales > Fabaceae > Glycyrrhiza > Glycyrrhiza uralensis. Next base: position 42,886,408 of record BRZY01000005.1, read on the forward strand.
TCATATCAGACTTAATTTTTTCCAGGGATAACATACAAGCAACATCCTAGTGGAGGACTTGAGATATAATCAAAACTCACCTTGCCCCTGGATGTTACACCAGGCAATTGTGACCTTGTTGTCCCAGGCACTTCAGATTGCTGGGTTACATTATCATTATCATCCTCAATTATTGATTTTGCTTTTCTTGCCAGAACACCCCAAAATCCATTCTTGGACTCATTCAGGCTCTTCATAGATGTATATTCATAGGATCTTGAATCCTATATTTACAAACACTGTACCACGTTTAGCAAAATGAGGCAAAAATTTTGAAACAACAGAATGATACATACAGCAGAGTCTATAGAATACATATTGAAGAAAACAGAGAGAAAAGTAAGCATATGTTAGAGCATCTCCAATGGAAGTTGCTTATAAGAGTTGCTTAACTCCCTTTTGGAAGGCCTTACAATGCCACATGGGATTCAAGAACACCCACTAAATTTCACTCCAATGGTAAGTTGCTTGTGGGAGTTGCTTATACAAGGAACCCAACTTGAGAGTTGCTTACATGAGGCATGCCACCTAGATTCACTCCGATGGTGAAATCAACTAGTCATAGTTGTCTAAGTTTTAAGAGCTCCATAAGCAACTCTCATTGAAGATGCTATTAGACATGCATTTCCAATCTTCAATGCATTCATATAAAATCTGCATTAGACACAAAAGAGGAAGTGATACATCCTCAGAAAAATGCACACGCATTGATCCTAAAGGCCAGACATTGCTGATATGATATGAAGGTCATCTAAGGATTTTGAGATGACAGAGTTTATGAACTAGAAGTCTGGAACTTTGGATAAAACTTTCAATAAGTACTTATAGGAAAAGAAAGGTTAAAACGATCCAACAATGACTATGAGTCTTCTAACTAATATCTTCTCTCATAAGTTGAAATCAACTTTTGCACCTCAACTTTCTCAAAAGTTGCATCATCTAATTTCTTCATGAGCAAGCATTTCGTAAGTTAGGAACTAAACACTTATTTCAGTTGAGATGTTCCCATAAGCCAGAAGTTAATCCAAACCAGACCTAATAACCTAGTGTATATAGCCCATGTACACTAGGTTTTCACTAATTTCCTTAAAGTCAATGTCAATTGACGTGCCCGTATTGAAAGTGCAATGTAAAACATACATTGCATATGCTACTCAGGGTAACCCGAACCTTGAAATGCAAGAGGGCTTTCATTGCCCTGTGCCACTTGCCCTTGGAGGGACAGGGGAGCTCTTTCAAAATGAACTTTTCTATTCCACAGGAAAATAATACGCAATACACTCTAATTAGATACAAATATGGGAAAATTTATTCATAAAAAGGCATTATTACTCTTAAATCCATTGAATATCCATGTTGTGCAAAAACACAGCAAAAGATAAAAATCAGAGAGAGTGAGAGAGAGAGAGAGACCTTGGAGGAGGGAGGAGCAGTTGGAGTGGGTTGAGAACGAGAAGCATAGGAGAGGTTGGAGTGACCGTAGAGAGAAGAGAGGGAAGAGTCGCGACGCGCCGAAGAAGCCCTGATGGCTTTGGCAGCAAGCGAAGACGACGAAGAAGACGACGACGAGGAGGAAGCGTCAACGTCATCGTTCGAAGAAGGAGGTGGAACGGGGTTAGGGTTCCGAATTGCTTCGTCTTCGAAAATCGACGAGGAAGAAGAAGGCTTTGAGATTCCCTGCTGTCTCCTTCTATACGCCATGGAATGGAATCAACCTCGATCCAATCGAATCCCCACGACAAACACCAAAACGGAACTGGCACCACCACCCCCCTTCTCCTCGGTTTCGATCCTTACAGAATCTTCCTCGCTGCTGCTGCTGCTGCTGCTGCTCCTCCCTCGATTCCGGATCCGATCATGAACCACTCAACAATCTGTAATGAAATGCACCGGGTTTATTACACCAAATTGAAATTGAATTAAATATTATATTTTTCTAACAGAACCAAAATTCGGATATACGTACCTCGCAAAATGTTTTGGGCAAAAAGGATAGTTATTATTGTTTATAACCAAAACTAGCCGGTTGACCCGTGCATCGCACGGGTCATCGGTTGGTTTTTATATACGACATAAAATAATTAATTTTTTTTGAGTATATTTTTAGTTTTTTTTGGTATATATAAAATAATTAATTTATATAGTAATAAATTGATATGTGATATATCCTAAATTTATGACGAATTAATAGTATTGATTTTGTGACATTAAACATGAAAGCTTACATAAACTAAGAAAGAAAAATAGAACTCATAAGCAATACTATCATATTGATCAGAAACAAAATTAGAACAAAAATAAATTTATAACCTGTAAAAAGTTATAACAAATAAATGAGTGAAACTTGTAAACAAAACACCATTTGGTGAACAAAAATAAAATCAAAAAATAAATAAATTTATAGATCGTGGAAAATTATTGAAACAAATAAATGAGTGAAAGTTGTAAGTAAAAACCGATTTGGTGATCAGAAATAAAATCGAAAGAAAAATAAATTTATAACCCATAAAAAGTTATTGAAAAAATAAATGAGTGAAAACCGTAAACAAATACAATTTTAGTGATAAAAAATAAAACGGAAGAAAAATAAATTTATAACCCGTAGAAAGTTATTGAAAGAAATAAATGAATAAAAATTGTAAGCAAATACTATTTTAGTGATCGAAAATAAAATCGAAAGAAAAACAAATTTATAGACCGTAGAAAGTTATGAGAAGAAATAAATGAATGAAACCTATAAGCAAACAACGTTTTGGTGATCGAAAAATAAAAACAAAAAAAAATAAAAAATTATAATACGTAGAAATTTATTGAAACAAATAAATAAGTGAAACGTGTAAGCAAACACCGATTGGTAATCAGAAATAAAATCGAAAGAAAAATAAATTTATAGCCCGTAGACAGTTTTTGGAAGAAATAAATGAGTGAAACTTGCAAGAAAACACTGTTTTGGTTATCGAAAATAAAATCAAAAGAAAAATAAAGTTATAACCCGTAGACATTTATTTGAAAAAATAAATAAGTGAAACATATAAACAAATACCGTTTTAGTGATCACAAATAAAATAAAAAAATAAATTTACAGCTCGTAGAAAGTTATTGAAAGAAATAAATGAGTGAAACCAATAAGTAAACACTGTTTTGGTGATCGAAAATAAAATTAAAAGAAAAATAAATTTATAGCTCGTAAAAAAATATTGGAATAAATAAATGAGTGAAACCAACAACAAATAAAATAGTGAAACAAATAAATAAGTGAAATCTGCAAGCAAACATCATTTTGGTTATAGAAAATAAAATCGAAAGAAAAATAAATTTATAGCTCGTAGACAGTTATTGAAAGAAATAAATGAATAAATGAGTAAAACTTGTAATCAAATACTATTTTGGTGATCGAAAATAACATCGAAAGAAAAATAAATTTATAGCCTGTAAAAAGTTATTAGAATAAATAAATGAGTGAAACCTGAAAGCAACTCTATTTTGGTGATCAAAAAGAAAATTGAAAAAAAAAAATTATAGCCCGTAGACAATTATTAGAAGAAATAAATGAGTGAAACTTGGAAGTACACACCGTTTTGGTGATGAAAATAAAACTAAAAGTAAAATAAATTTATAGTCCGTAGAAAGATATTGAGAGAAATAAATGAGTGAAAATTTGCAAACAAACACCGTTTTGGTAATCGAAAATAAAATCGAAAGAAAAATAATTTTATAGCCCGTCGACAGTTATTGAAAGAAATAATCGATAAGCAAATACCGTTTTGGTGATCAGAAATAAAATCAAAAGAAAAATAAATTTATCATGAATGAAAACTGTAAGCAAATACAATTTTGGTAATCGAAAATAAAATCAAAAGTAAAATAAATTTATAGCCCGTAAAAAATATATTGGTAGAGATAAATGAGTAAAACCTACAATAAATAAATTAGTGAAATAAAAAAATTGAGTGAAATCTGTAAGCAAACACTATTTTGGTTGTCGAAAATAAAATTAAAAAAAAATAAATTTATAGCCCATAAACAGTTATTAGAATAAGTAAATGAGTAAAACTTATAAACAAACACAGTCTTGGTGATCGGAAATAATATCGAAAGAAAAATAAATTTATAGCCCATAGAAAGTTATTAAAGAAATAAATGAGTGAAACTTGTAAGCAAACACCATTTTGGTGATTGGAAATAATATCGAAAGAATATAGCCCGTAGAAAGTTATTAGAAGAAATAGATGAGTGAAACCTGAGACAAATAAATGAGTGAAATATGTAAATAAACACTGTTTTGGTGATCAAAAATAAAATTTAAAGAAAAATGATCTTAAAGCCCTAACCCGTAGAAAATTATTGAAAAAATAAATGAGTAAAATAAATAAATAAGTAAAATCAACAGAAAACTAATTTTGCAACTTGCAAATTTACGTGAATAAAAAAAAACTTGTAAGCAAACACTACCTTATTGATCACGATTAAAATGAATACAAAATTAATTATACGATCTAAAATTTAGAGAACAACGAAATATGAGTCGAATCTTATAAACAAACACTATTATATTGATCAGACATAAAATTAAAAGAATAAAAATTTTATAACTTAGAAATGTACATTGATAAAGAAACTTATTGAAAGAAATAAATGAGTGAATCCGGTAAGCAATACTATTTTTTGATCGAAAATAAAATCGAAAGAAACATAAATTTATAGCCCCGTAGACAATTATTGGAAGAAATAAGTGAGTAAAACTTGTAAGTAAACACCATTTTGGTAATCGAAAATAAAATCAAAAGTAAAATAAATTTATAGCCCGTAAAAATATATTGATAGAAATAAATGAGTAAAACTTGCATGTAAATATTGTTTTGGTGATCAGAAATAAAATCGAAAGAAAAATAACTTTATAGCCCGTTGACAGTCATTGAAAGAAATGAATTAGTTAAATCGGTAAGCAAACACCATTTTGGTGATTAGAAATAAAATAGAAAAAAATAAATTTATAGCTGTAAAAAGTTATTTTTAAGAAATAAATGGGTGAAACCTGTAAGCAAATACCATTTTGGTAATCGAAAGTAAAATAAATTTATAGCCTATAAAAAACTTATTGGAAGATATAAATGAATGAAACATACAATAAATAAATTAGTGAAACAAATAAATGTTTGAAATCTATAAGTAAACACCATTTTGGTGATTGAAAATAAAATCGAAAGAAAAATAAATTTATAACTCGTAAACAGTTATTGGAAGAGGTAAATGGTAAAATCTATAAGCAAACACTTGTTTGGTGTTTGGAAATAACATAAAAAAAAAATTATAGCTCGTAGAAAGTTATTAAAAAAATAAATGAGAAAACCGGTCAGTAAATACCGTTTTGGTGATCAAAATAATATCGAAAGAAAAATAAATTTATAGTCCATAGAAAATTATTGTAAGAAATAAATGAGTGAAACATGAAACAAATAAATGAGTGAAATTTATAAGTAAATATTGTTTTGGTGATCGAAAATAAAATCGAAAGAAAAATGATCTTAAAGCTCTAGCCCGTATAAAATTATTGAAAGAAATAAATGAGTGAAACAAATAAATAAGTAAAATCAACAAAACACTAATTTTGTAACTTGAAAATTTACACGAATAAAAAAAAGAACTCGTAAGCAAACACTACTTTATTGATAAAATGTAAAAGGAATATAAAAATAATTATACGACCTAAAATTTAGAGAACAAAGAAAGATGAATAGAATTTCATAAATAAATATTATTTTATTAACTAGACATACAATTAAAAGAATAATAATTTTATAACTTGAAAATTTACATTGACAAAGAAAAATAAATAAAACTCATGAATATATATTACCTTTAACAAAAATAAATAAATAAAAATTGTAAACTAAAATTTACAGAAACAAAAAAAAAATGAAACATGTAACTACAAAGTAATCACTGATTTTCTCATAAGCAAATAATTTATATTGTTATATTTTAAAAGATTTAAGACAATTGATTTTAACAAACAAAGGAACGTGAGCAATGTAGCTTCTTCTCCAGGTAAGACAGTGTCCAGAGCGGAAAAATAGATTAAGCAAATCATGACACGTGGAGGGAGAAGGTTATTGTTTTAATATATAGTAAATAGAATATATAGTAAATAGATTCGGAAATACGTACCTCGCAAAATGTTTTGGGCAAAAAGGATAATTACTGTTTAAAAAAAAGGATAGTTATTATTGTTTATAAAAAAAGGATAATTATTGGTATATATATATATATATATGTTGGGTTTTTTTTTTATTTTGCACAAGTATGTTTTTATTGGTAATAATTTTTTTTTTGAACCAAGGTAATTATAAATTATTAAAAATAAAAAATAAATAAAAATATGAAATTTTGCATATTATTGCATTGAAAAAGTAAAAACAACGTAAATTTTCGTAATTATTTCATAAATATATATCAACTTAAATTAGAAAATAAATGAAATATGTTTCTAACTTAGCTTTAATTGTTATTGTTAATATTGTTACAATTTTTAACATTACAAGAGTATAAATCATGTTTGTAAGAATTGGGTCAATTTAAATGAGAAAATGGTGCTCCAAATGTTCAATTTATCGAGTTAAATAATATTAACGCAGATAAAAAATATTTGTTCATTTATTTCTTAGTGTTATTTTTTTGATAATATTTTTTTTGGGTCAATGATAATATTATTTCTTAGTTTTTTTTTTGTCATGAAAGCTCAGCTCATTCCGCCAAACCAAGTGACGTGTTGGCCCAATGGGTCCAACCAATTGGGAATTGGTAAAAATATCATGATATTTTGTCATACACTCCATATTTAAATAGAAAATTACTATTATACCCTCATCGATTGATTTTTTTTTCTCCAATTTTGCGTCTTTTCCAGAAACTCCAGTTTCCAGAATACAAATTGTATGGAGACTGAAGTTTTCAGAATACAATTTTGTATTTCAGAAACTGGAATTTTCAGAATACAAATTTGACTGGAGTTTCCGGAATACAAATTTACATTCCGAAAACTCTAGTTTCTAGAAAAATTGCCAAAACGGAATCTCAAGAAGGAAAACACGATATTGAATAAGGATATTTTTAGAATTTCTACATTAATGTGGGGTGTATGTCAAAAAATATGGAGTGTATTTACCATCTCCCAACCTATTTTGCCTTCTGTCATCTGCTCTTTCCTTACATTTTTTTTGGTCTTTTCTTTCCTTACTTTTGGTCAAGTTTTCATCACTTCTTTTATGCCTTGCATCATCCAATGCATTCAAACCTTTTTTTCATCTACAAATATATGTTTTTCTATCCACACATACTTCAACGTAGAACTAATAGTTTTGCAGGTAAATTTTTTTTCAAAACATACCTGATGCGGAACTAATAGTTCCGTAATAGTTCCGCACGTTGTACTTAAATGCGAAATTATTCCGCAGGTTTTTTTTTTGAAAACAAACATGATATGGAACTAATAGTTTCGCACGTTGTACTTCAATGCGAAACTAATAGTTTCACAAGCATTTTTGAAAAAAAATTTACCTATGAAACTATTAGTTCTGCATTAAATTAAGTACAACATGCGAAACTATTAGTTCTGTATTATGTATGTTTTGAAAAAAAATTACCTGCCGAATTATTAGTTTTGCATTAAAATATGTGTAGATATAAAAATACGCATGTGTAGATAAAAATTTCCTGCATTCAAATGGACCTTATCAACAAGCAGCCGCATGGACCTTTTTTTTGGGCCTTATAATCTGCTTGTGTTTACTTTTTTATTGGGCAAGTGATCATTAACTTCGGTCTCCTTTTATTTATCAATTTCTAGCCCAACATCATAGCCTACAAGAGGAAAGCAAAATATTTTCACTGCAAGCTTAGCCAGGTATAGCCGTATAGCTCCAATAATACAAGATTGTGTCTACACTACTTTATGATAAAATTTTCTATGTGCATTTGAAACTTGGATGTTGGTGATTGGTAGGTAGGGGTAGATGGTGGTGGCTACCTCTTTGTGAGACAAGCCAAGACGAGGTAACTCTGGTGGCAGTGGCAAGAAAGCAATCCCCATTAATGTTGTCCTTAGTAAGAAAAATTAAGTACAACTATAGAATTTTTAAAACCCCTAGCTCCTCATCAAACCCCAATTAAAAAACAGAACAAATTAAACACATGATACATGTTGTCCATAGAAATAAAATGTTTAATTAGCTTAGGATATGCATGATCATGTTTTAGGATCAAATTAATGCTTGTCTTGTGACAACTAATACGGAATCCAGGAAAGAGGTACCCCTAGACTCGCATAGCAAAAGGATAAAAGGCATAGACAAGATAAAACATTAAAGTACACGAATATTGTGAAAGTTTGAGGAGAATTGAATGTGTGTCAAAAAGACTATAGCTGCGCATATGCCAGCATGATGTCCCTGCTCTTTCTTTTGTTTTTTGTTTTTTGTTTTGGTGAATTCCCTGCTCTTTCTTGTTACTTGTAATCTCTTTTCAAGGGAAAAAAATAGTTCTTTAGCCGTAGGTTTTTAGATACCTGGGAATTAATTAATGAATAAAGATTGGTAGATATTTTTTGGGGTGTATATCACTAGAGAAAAATAAAGTGAGATGAGAGAAAAGTGATAAAATAATATAATATATGATGTAATAGTTAGAGAGAGATAAAAAAAAATAAAAAGTGTTAGATGTGTGAATATATTTTTAAGATATATGTGTATCATTACTCTTAATTAATATATGAATTTCACTTTTTATAATTACTGTTGTTCCTTTTGTTATGTATATTTTATTTTATTTATATTTTATGCTGTCATATCATCAACTTTTAATCTTATGTATCTACTTTACCAACGACTTTTTGTGGTGTTAATTTTTGTTTTTTTTTGCTGAACGTAAATAATTGTTATTGGCTCGGTGTGTGCTTGTATATTACCAGCTATGAATTTTCTTCCTCCAAAAACAATGACCATCCACCAGCAGACACAGTCACTATCATTTGTTTGTTCATTTCCCAACATATAATAACAACAGAATCAAAATTATAATTAAAAATTGGTAACTATTCTCCATTGGGGATAAATTAAGAAAAATTAATATAACGCAATAATACATGTGTACTGTCTTTTTTTTTTTGTCAACAGATACTTCATTAGAGGGTTGAACTTATGGTTTATTTGGATTGATTTATGTAGAGCTTATGAATATAGTTTATAATTGATTCATAAACTGTTTTGAGGTTATTTTTCATAAGTTACCCATGATAGCTTATCAAAATAGCTTATAGCTTATATAAAATAAGTTTCACTATATTTTTTTTTCAATTATAAAAATAGCTTATACAACTTATGTCATAAGCTATAAAGTAAGCTGTTATGCCAAACAGGGCCTTAGTATATATAAAAAAAAGGGCTGAACTTAGTAAAAACACTAAGCCCAAAGCCAGAATAGTTACTGGCTAAAATAACGAAGGTAATTTATATCCGTACATACATATTTTGCTATTGCACATATATGTCCACGAAACTATTAGTTCTGTAGATTTATTTTTTTTCCAACACACATATTGTGGAACATAATTCTCCGCGAAACTATTAGTTCCACGGGTTAATTTTTTTTTTCCAACACACACGTGCTGTGGAACTATTAGTTCCGCGGGTTGTAATTCTCCGCGAAACTATTAGTTCCGTAGGCATATATGTGTTGAATTACAACGTGTGGAACTAATAGTTCTACGGAGAATTACAACCCGTGGAACTAATAGTTCCACAACATGTGTGTGCTGGAAAAAAATAAACCCACAGAACTAATAGTTCTGAGGACATGTATGTGCATATAGCAAAGTATGTATGTGCGTATGTAAATTGCCAATAATGAAACTACTCCTTTGGGCTTAGACCCTCTCCATTATAAAAAAATAAATAATAAAACTACAAACATCATAAAACAAGGGAGTTGATAAATACACTCCCGTGTATTTGTCATTCACCCCACTTAAACTTTTTATTAAAGTAAAAATATGAAACTATCATTTTCCGTTCTTTTCACTTCCTGCAACTCACATACATACACCTTTTCTCTAAAATCGAAAACAAAGCCATAGATGAACCACTTTCTCCTTCCCACTTCGAGCTATTTCTTCCCGCAGAACAGAGGACAGAGACGAGAGAGGAGAGGATAAGAACGCAGAAAAAGCCCACTGTTGCCTTCAACTTCTTCTTTGTCAAAGCTATGGAGGTACATTTTATTTTATTTTTTTAAAATCTCTTATATAAATCGAAAATTGGAGTTTTCAGATATATAAAAATTGAATTTTTATAACTATCGAAAATTTCAATTTCTAGATATATAAAAATTCAATTTTTCCCAAACCTATAATAACTTGGATTTTTTTTTCTAATTGAGGTGTGTTTTTTGAGTGTGTTTTCACATCCGAAAATTAGAATTTTTGGGTATATAAAAATTAATTTTTTTATATATTTTAAAAATTGAAATTTCCGTTAGTTATAAAAATTTAATTTTGCTATATCTGAAAATTCCAATTTTCAGTAGTGAAAGAAAACTATTTTAAAAAAAAAATGGAAACTAACCTCGACAGAGAAGAGCGATGGTGATGGTGCTTCCTCCTTTGGTTCTGCGATCTCCTCTTCTCGAAGGTGAGTCCTCTCCTCCTCCCTCGGTTCTGCGATGTCCCACTGACGAAACGCGATGGAGTGTACTCGGTTCTGCAATGTCCCTCAGTGCTTCGAACGCGATGTCCCAACGGTGGAGTGTATCTCTTTTTTTCAAAGTGAAGGTATCTCACTGAAGGGGGAAAGGGAACCAATGAGTGGGGTGTATCGTTTTTGAAACTGAGTGGAAAGAGGGAAGGGGGAAGGGGAAAGGTGTAAGGGCAATTTCTTATTTTAATTTTAAAATAGTGTTAAGAGGAGTGGATAACAAATATTTGAGGGTATATTTACCAACTCCCTAACACAAATGCATTGCCTTGTGCCCTTATCTGTGCGCGCGCGTAAGCTATATGGTCAATGGATAGCTTGCTTGCCATTGTATTTGTAGATGAGATGATGACAACGGTACGGTACTGAACTTGATAATTAAGTACTCGCAAAAACAAATTAGGGATCGTCAAAATAGTATGAGTCTTGAGTATGAATAATTACTCTTTAATTAGTACGAGTACTCTTGAATTAAAAATTGTGGGTATAGGTACTGCCTCTGCCTCTACCCACAGACAGATGCACAAGCACGTACACACAATAAGCGTATTTAACTAGAACAACACTAGGCTACTGTGAAAAATAAAAAAATTTCATTAAAAATATTAGATTAAAATTAATAGTTTAAATTATATCTTTAATTATAATCGGGGGAATCTCAAACTTTTATTTTTACATCACTTTTACTTTAATTATAATCAGGGTTTAGTCACATTTAAATCTCTTTATCTTTCTCCAAGAGTGTGTTTTGTAGGAATCGAACCTTAGTTCTTTCACCCATAAACTCAATATGTATTGCTAACTGAACCACACCCATTAAGTCCCATTGAATTATGATATAAGTATTTTGAACGATAATTTATTAAATAATTATATACAAAATTATTTTATTGAATATAATTATTTATTGAATTAACTTTTCTTATATAAAGAGAATCTTATTTGATTTCACTTGATTTAATAATTTTAAAAAAAAATACTATTTATTTAATACAGGTTTTAGTTTCAGTTTTTTTACTAAGAATAATTTAAGAAATAAACTTTTTCTACAAGATATATAATTTTTTTAATGCATTTAACTAACATTTTAATCTTAATAATCTATATAAATTTAGAAAATTTTGTTTATATATATATATATATATAAGAAATCATTTATTTTTTGACATACGGCAATAGAGAAGAAGATAGTACTGGGCCCTGGCAATGGTTAAATAGTGGATATTAGGGAGTGAGAATCTTTGTGAAACGTGGACATGCCATGGGGAACCTGCTGATCACAGTGATCATGGCAGGTGAGTCATCCATCCACCCATTTGTAAATTGTGTAATCACAAGCACCCCTGGTCCAGTCCATGATTTTCTCCGCCAGTCTCTTCAGTGCCCTACATATATACGCACCATCTCCACCAGGACTTTCCATGTACCAAAACCAGATCCATCGAGCAAATAACATAACAACAACAGTAGTAGTAAAGACTATAAAAAGGACAGAGTCAGAGTATACAGAAAATAGTGCACAACAGTGGAGTGAGATGACTGGTAGTACTATAGAGAGGGAGAGAGAAAAACTTAAGCCTTAAAGGGGTAATGCCTGGGAAGTGGGAACCCCACTTTCCACCTTCACTTTCCTATTTCTTTCTCCATTTTTATTAATGGGTTATTATATATGTATATATTTTTTTTTTAACACTCATCTAACACTTATTTTTATTTTTATTTTTCTCTTTCTATTACATCATTTATCTATCACATCTATCACTTATATTTTTTTGACTTAATTGCATTTTTAGTCCCTCGGTTATTGTGTTTGTGAGATTTGGATCCCCTGGTTTTCAATTGTGCGAATTAAGTTCCTCAGTTATCACAATTGTTACAATCAAGTCCTCTGATATTATGTCGTCCAATTTTTAACACCTAGAACCTACATGACATACGTGGGAATTGATTTACACTAAATCGGGTCACATTGACTTGATGTAGGCAGCAAAAAAAAATTCAAAGCAAGCCGAGTAACACGTGATGCAATTAATATTGCTCAAAATTTTTCACTTTTGAGAGTCTTTGTTATGTCATTAGTGGTAGGATATCCCGACTCAGTGCCAAGGTGATCCGATTTAGTGTGAAATCAATCCCCACGTGTGCTATATAGGTTTTAGGTGTTAAAAATTGGACAACATAGTAATAGGGGACTTGATTGCAACAATTGAGATAATTGAGGGATCTAATTCGCACAATTGAAAATCGAGGGACCCAAATCGCACAAATACAATATCTAGGGGACCCAAAGTGCAATTAAGTCTATCTCTTTTATTCATTTCTCTCTTTGGGTATTGAATGGAAATTGAGTGTCCATTAATCATTTTTCTTTATTAATATTATTAACAGTAATTACTCACACAATACAAGTAGCTAGATTGGATTTTATGTTGTTGGTGTGATAATAAAGGGCCTCTCAGTTTCAGGAAGGAAGGGGAGTGAGCAAGAAAAGAAAAACACCCCTCTATCTCTATAGTTCTGATTTTTCTATATCTGGTTTACAAGTTGCAGAAATCCTCCTCCAAAAGAATTTCCCTTGCTGGAGAAAAAAAAAGAGAGGAAAAGATGATTTTTTTTTTTAAATTTTGCTTTACCTTGTTTTGATTTTGTTTGTTTTTTGGAAACAGTGCTCCTGCCAGATTTGTGTGGATATTTTTTTTTGATGAAACAGATTTGTGTGGATATGAGATCTTCAATCGCTTTCTCTTGTCTGACTCTCATGAAGACATTGACTACTCTTCCTTCCCCACTTTTTCTCTTTTTGTGCTGCTACACACTACACAGTTTCTCTTCCGTGATTTCTGCTTCTGATCATTCACTCTTTTCCTTTTCAATTTTTTTTTGGGTACTGTTTCTGGTTTTAACTAATTATTTTAAGTAACTCCTCTGGTGTTGTTCCGATTCATATTTTTATTTACCCCTTTATTCTCTGTCGGATACTGGTTACTTCTTCTTATCATAGATATGTTCTTTGGTTGAAGCTATGGATTTTAGGTTCGCTTGCTTGGTGGAACTTTATGAGAACACGGTTGAAGCAATAAGTTCAAGGTGTAGTAGAAGTAGTAATTTTGGTTTAGATTCTTGCTAATCGAATTTATGTTACTTGACTAGTTGACCCTCTGAGATTTTTATGCTTATCAATATCACCTTACACCTGTAATTTGATGTTATTGTTCATCTTTTGTGCATGATATTCGAAGGGCTAGCTGCTAGTTAAAAGGGTACACTGTTAGTCTGTTATATTTTAATCAATGATGGAAAAAATGTTTCTGAGAAAATTATTAAACCTTGTATTTTGTTCTTCGGTAGCTTTAAAACCTAGGGTTAGGGTTCTTGCAAGAATTTGATTTTTCTCTCTCAATATTTTAGAAGCCAATTACACCGGTGTTTGAAAGGATTTGAGTGCTTATGAGTGTTACATGCCAGTGCTCTAATTCAAATATATCTGCATGTCAGATGCTCATAGTGTTCATCAGCAGCAATATGAACTGGAGGTCAATTATCTCATGCGGTGGTGCCTAATAATCAGGGAGTTCTAATTGTTCTTGTCCTTATTAATTCTCCTGCTTATTGAATTTCATAAACGATTTTGATTTTCTTTTGCGACTTTTTTGTGTGCTCTTCTCTATTTCCATCCTATTTTTCTACTCTTTTTTTTTCTTCTCTTTCTTCAATTCCTATCTCCCTCTTTAATTAGTCTTTCCTACACTCCTTTCATCAATTTACCTCCCTGTGTGTAAACTATGAAATCAGGTCGACATAATTATTTTTGTTTGCAGCATATATTTTTGCCTTGTCTTGATTAAATTAATTAATTGCTTGTGGCATACATGATCAATGAAATGCGCGCATAAACGTTATTGAAGATTCCCAACACACTATATGTAGTGATCTTGGATCTAAAATTGTCTGTAACTTTGCAATTATATATCTTTGAAAACTGTCTCATTATGATGCCATCTTGTTTGATTTTAGATCTGATGAAGTACCATTATATTTATGACATTCTTGCTCTTGAATTTCCTTTTCCATGCAATATGAGTTTAAGTTTTGGTTAGTTTGAAGTAATATAGTTAATTAGATGCATATATATATTATGAGGAATTAATGGTTTAAGAGAGCTTCCTTCAGTCCACTCATGGATGGGGTGAAGGGTTTGAATTAGCTGCTGACTCATTCATTCAAACACAATAGAACAGGCGTCAATCATGAGATATGCTATTGTGAATGTGTGAATGATGCGGGAGCTAAATTTCATCCTTCTCTTCTCTTTGCTTGGACTGAAGGGAGCTCCCTTTTCCTCTTTGTTAGTTTATATCATTATTGTGTGTGTGTGTGTGTATATATATTCTCATCATTAATTTTTATTATGCTGAATCTTCCTTTTCCCCTTAATTATTACATCTTCTATATATACGTACCCAACATTTTTGGTTAATATATCCCCGCCATTTCAGCGAATATTTCCTCATTTCTCCCCCTTTCCCCCCTTACTCTTTGGCAAGGAAGCGTTTTCAATTTCATTTGTGTTCATGTCATAGTTATATATATATACTCCTCTTGCCCTGCAATTTTTTTTTTGTTTGAGAGTTTTTATTTAGCTATTCTATTATTTTCCTTTGCCTGCAGAGCGCATGCTTTAATTCAATTAATTGGAGAAACTCCCCATTAATCCAAATGTCTAAGTACCCCTCTTTGTTTTATGATGGTGATTTTTGAGTTGGTTTAGCCATAGTTTAATTAGTAGATTTCGTAGCTACTTTTTTTTCACCTTGTTTTGGGTGGTGGTCATAGGTTTCGTATTTTTTAGGATAATGATTTTGGTTGTCATATTTTGTTTTGATATATACAGAACAACTTCAGTACACATCATACAAGTTGGTACTAGGAAATTCAAAAACCAGATATTAATCTGGGCAGCACAGGGCCATTGTGTTTTTTTTTGAAGATGGTAGGACATGACTCCGGGTTTTTCGCAAAAGAAAAATAATGGGTATATATATATATATATGTTTGTTTGTGTGAGTTTATGTGGAGGATTTTCATTCAGAAAAATATCTGTTTGTTTACTCGTAATGTGTACGTGGGATTGGGGTTTTCTGCATATAAACAGATCCGATAAAATTATGTTGTTTAATCAAGGTTTAAATATGTTTTTTAGTCCTTTAAGTTTAAAAAATTGTTGCTTTTAGTCTCTTATTTTTAAAACGTAACTTTTTAGTCTTTCGTTTTTTAAAATATGTCACTTTTAGTTCCTAAGGTTATTTTTTAATTTGAAAAGTATTTTTTAAATTTATATTTTGACCTCTCTTAAATTTTAATTCTCACCTTACTCCTTTTCTCTTAACTTCTAAGGATTTTTTAAATTTATATTTTGACCATTTTTAAATTTAGAAAATACTTTTTAAATTTAAAATATGGTTCCAGGGACTAAAAGTGACACATTTTAAAAAATGAAAGACTAAAAAAGTTACGTTTTAAAAATGAGGGACTAAAAGTAACTATTTTTTAAATTTGAGGGACTAAAAACATATTTAAGTTTTTAATCAATTATGAAATATGAGTATAAACGTTGAAGAAAAGAGATAAATATATCCATTAGATGTGCAACTACACACGATCGATCTCCACCAGGCTCCTATTCCTCCTCCTCTTGCATCTATTTACTGGGAAAAATATTATAAATATAAATATAGGAATGAAATCATGCCACTGCCCTTCCTCTCCCCCCTCAACAGAAGTGATAGCTATATATAGGTTTATGGAACTTAATCAATCATCATACTATATATATATATACTATATTTCACATGATTTTTCACTCATAATAAGATTCTGTGTTATGTACTATATAGTTCATTCATATTTTGTACATGTATACACTTTATATTATGTTGTCAATGTCAGAAATGGTAATGTGGACCCATTTGGTGTCTATCACAGTTTTAAGAAAAGGACTTTTACATATATGCATGGGGGCAGCAACCCATGTTAGTAGTATCTAATGAAAATTTGATACAACACAAAAGGGGGTAGTGGGGGCATGGGGACTTGATGAGGTATTCATGGATCGGAGTATGGACATTGGGTGGCTATAGCTGTCTCTGGACTCATCACACAGTCACAGAGATGCCTCAGAAAATATACCCACACACACCACTTTGATAGCAGTGTATACTCTCTGTGTGTTTGTCTCTCTGTCGGTTCACTTTATTCCAAAACACAAACAAAAGCAAAACTAAACACATAACGTCGACCAGAGCAATATGCTTTGCATATATATCATCGGTTAGCTTTACCCCACGTTCTTAGTTGGAGGAGAGCTGTAATATCAGCAATAAGGAACACACAAAAAAGATCAAGGAAGCAACCCTGCAATGCAAATGGAGTGGTCACTGTATAATGATATATCATAATAAGAAAGTATTGTTATTATGTTATTGAACATAAGAATAGGCAAAGAGCAGGCGAGAGAGTTGGTTGTAAAGTGTTGATTGTCATTGTCTTTGAGATAGATTGGTCACTCTCCTGTGCTACCAAGTCTTGTTACTCAGGAATATCTACCATCTCTTGTGGTATTTTTTTAAATTATGGGTTTAAGTCTTTGTAGGAGTCAAAAGAAATAAGACTTAATAGTACGAGAGAGTGGCCATATGTTACACTAAAAAGGGTAACTTTGAACAATTTCTCTTTTGGGGTAAATAATTTACATTGCTGATCGATCTTTCAGTTTTGCAGTGATTGAAAGTTGAAAATTTAAATATTGGAGGTGCAAGTGGCATCAGTTAACCCAGCCTTGTTGTCCATCACTCTGCTGGGGCCAAGCCAGAGGTTGGAACTTGAAGCTTGTTGAATGTTGACATTCGTGAGAGCTTTTCTTCTTTTCTTGCCTTATTTCCTTCCAAAATCTCGTGTATATGTGCTTCTCTTCTGTCAACTTATTTTCCCCAAAAACATTTAAAAATATGTTACAGAACTAGCTTATTTTCATATATGGTACATACATTTATGCTGCTAACTAATACCAGTGTCTAACCACCACATATATACAGATATAGCATAATTTCATAGTATCTTGAAAATATTCATAAGTTAGTACAAGAATTTTGTAATATTTTTTAAGGAACGGCTTATATGAAAATGGTTAAGGAATTAATATATGTAAAATATTTATTGAAAAGTATAATAATAAATATTTTAGAAATATAAGAATATTCAATATTTTTATTTAATAATTAAGAGAATTGATAAAAAGACGAGTTAGGATGATTTAGGATCTGTATGCGTGTCATATAATTTTCTTTTAGGCTTAATTGCACTTTTGGTCCTCCAGTTATTTTGATTGTGCAATTTGGGTCTCTCGGTTTTCAATTGAGCGAATTGGGTCCCCTAATTATCACAATTGTTGCAATCAGGTCCCTTTATCGCTACTTCGTCCAATTTTTAACACTTGAAGCCTACGTGGCACATGTGAGATGGATTTGACACTAAATTAGATCACATTGACATTGATGGCATGACAAAACCCGCACACGTTAGAATTACGTAAGAAATTCTAAACATGTATTGCATCACGTGTGTTACTGACTTGCTTTAAAAAAAATTCTAGCAACCTACGTTGTGTCAAGGTAACCCGATTTAGTGTTAAATCCGTCTCACGTGTGCCACGTTGGCTCTTAGTGTTAAAAATTGAATGAAATAACGATGAAGTGGTCTAATTGCAACAATTGAAATAACTGAGGGACTCAATTCGCTCAATTAAAAACTGGGAGACTCAAATCGCACATTTACGATAACCAAAGGACCAAAAGTGCAATTAAGCCTTTCTTTTATTGGAACTACTGCCCGTGGTAGATCTATTTTTAAGCCTCAGCTTATGTTGTTAAAAAGTACCATTTTTGGCATATTATTAAGATATGTTATTTGTTGGGTTTTTAAATGGTTCTTGGCTGATGTCCTTTTTCTTCAGGCAATACTTCCAATATGGGATATTATTATTTTAAGTACGTTTGCATGTGTGTAACTGAACTAACTTAAAAACTAAGCCAGTTCCTTGAGGAGTTCGAGATGCAAGTACAATTGAACTGGATCTTTTTTCTTTTTACCCCTATTATTTAATTTTCAATATGCTAGATGTTCGAGAAATGGGCATGTTGATTCTTGCTGATGGGCCTTTGATCATGTAATTAAATTATAAAGTTTCTATAAAAATCTGAAGAGGATTTTGTCCTAACCTCTCTACTTCATTTTTATTTGTCAGAATCTGTTAATATTTTTAATTCTGTTTGTTGAAATGTTGATGTCATTCAGCTATATGCAGGACCACTACTCCTCCTCCTCCTTTTTTTTTTTTGATACAAACCACTACTCCTCCTTTAACCTTTTGATTGATTTGTTTTGTGTATATGTATTTTTTTTTTGTCTATAGTTTAAAATTCACTGCACTGCACGTGTTGCAAATCTATTAGCAAAATCATTTTATTGGAAGAAGTAATTTGCTGATATATAGATTAATTTATATAGTTCTTGATTTGTGTTAATACTAAATGGATCCCTGTGATGCCTTTGGAGTTCTATTTTAATTTGTATATTTTAGTATATATGATCAGCTCACTTTTATACCAATTTTTTTTTTCAAAATGAGTTTGTGTTTTAAGGGAATAAGTAGTAGTGTAGTGAGTTTTAATTGTTGTGTGTGCTTTGTTTCTATGGTGAAGTGAAGTCCTAGACGTTGGCTCACCGTTCTCTCTCAATGTGCAAACTAATTAAGAGTTTTTAATCCTGGCCTAAATGAGAATATAACTGAGTCTATTTCAAGAAACTACATATTTTTCCATGACCAGTTTTCTGCTTTTACATAATTAGTATGTGGACTTGACTCGTCTTTTCCTAACATAAAAAAATTGATAAACCAAAAATCTTAATTGAAAATATAAAGAGTTAAGAATATAACACGTGTTATAATTTGGGAGATGAAATGTGATGTCACACAGAGTAGAAGACTAAGACTTTTTCTTAGATAGTAATAAATAGATTAATCTCACTCTTGTGATCTGATTTTCTGGTAGATCTATGTCTCTAGATGGTTGGGGCCGGGTTATATCTTTTCACACTAAGAAACTTGGATGATGGTGATAAATCAGCTGGGTTACAAATCACATTTTATTTAAACTCTGTATTAGGTCTCCTAAAAGTAGGAATGTAAATGGGGTGGGGTGGGTATGGGTAGTAGCTACCCACTACCAGCCTCCGTCGGAAATATCCACTATCCGTATTTGCTCCATATCCGCACGGGTATCCGTTATTTAGGTTTTAGCGGATATCCGCGAGTATCCGTGGCTCGCGGATATCCATGGATATTAAAAAATTAAAAAAATTCTATTAAAAAGAAATTGTTTTTACATAATATTGATAATAATGAAGATCATGTTAATAAGACTAATTATACGAATTATTATAATTTTAACTCAATTGTTATATCAATAATTGTTCAATTAAATAAAAAAATAAAGCTACAAAATGAAAAATATGAGAGTGAGAATTAATACATGACACAACATTAATGTATATGTTGGAGTCACTTTGTTCAATATTTTTTTTTGATATATAGAGTCATTTTGTTCAATATTAAAACAAAACAAGACAATTAAAATTAGTGCATCACACTCTAATACTTGTCAAATTGTGCATTGATATGTTTTAGACTTTTACGTATGTATATAAATAAAAGGATATTTTTTTATAATTTTGCTAACAGGTACGGGTACTCGCATGTACGAGTACCTCACTACCCGTCCCGTCTCTATTTATTGGCGAGTACCTCAAATATCCATTTAATTTATCCACGGGTACTCGTTAAGATACCCATTCCGTACCAGTAACGGGTTTTATTCGCAAGTACCCGCTGGCACGGTTTTTTTTGCCATCTCTACCTAAAAGATTATAATGTCATCGCATTATAGTTTCTACATATTTTTGTCACCAAATTTGCTTTTGAAGATTAGAGTGTGTTACCTCATTAAAAAAAGAGTGTTACCATATTAATTTTTCAAGGAATGATTCACCAAAAATTACTCCATTAAGTGTAATCAAAAAAATACTCCATTAAGTAATTCTGATGTGAAAGAACGAATTTAGTGGTCATTTATTGTATTTGCAGGATTGATTTGGTAATAATGTCTTTGAAAGATGATAATGATACTTATTAATCTGGTGACGAAAATCTTTAGAGAATCAATGTGCCCACACCTTAATTTTTGGGGATCAAATTGAGGACGTTTATTCTTTTATAAAGTATTTTCTATTTCAAATACATTCACAATTATTAATTAATCTATAATTTCTTGCAATTAAAATACTACGCAACAAGTGGTTTAGTTAGCTGTCTTCGTTATAATTAAGGTTGAATGGCAGGAGGGACTACAATCATGACAATAACAATAGTTATGTGTGTTATCGTGTGTGGCTTCTGAATTCTCTCTTTTTTTTTTTTTTGCTGCTCTCCTGGGCATGCATGCTGAGGTGGAATTCACTTCAATATATACTTCCTGTCTGGTGTGCACCTTAAACACCGAGTCTTTTAATGTCATCTTCCTCGGACACTCACTCACCAATAACACGTCACCGACTTTATATGATGATGGCAGTAACTTAAATTATGGAGAGAATCAGGGGTTGGATTTATTATAAGAAGAAGGGGGTTATAAGCTTTTTTTGAATTGAATCTCATTTCAATTCAATGTATGACGTTGGAGGCATCCATGAAATAGGGACTATTTTTTTAGAGTTATATGGAGAGAGTATTCATAACTCTTTTGCTTTGTCTCAATGCACGTTGCTAGCACCTTTCTTTTGCTGATTCAACCTAACATGTTCTATTATATTATATTCTGGTCCTACTGTATGATGGAAGCTTAGGCATCTCCAATGAGGTCTAATTATTGAGCATTTTACCAAATAAGTATTGATGCTTATTAAGACTTTTGCAATAGAGTGTATTTTTAATGAGACACTTATTAAGCATGAGTGTTTAGTTAAATATCTCTCTTAAGTATTCATTCTTTTAAACACATGGTGGGTCATGTATTGCTTTATGAATAAAAAAATCAAATTAAAGTATTAAAAAGTTATTATTGGTGAAATGTAATGATGTGAAGTATATTGATGTGATTCATTCAATAATTTTTTGAAAATGTTTCAGTTGGAGAGATAATTATGAGATGTTTAAATTAAAAAAAAATAAAAATAAGTGATATATACTAATGAGACCCATTAAACACTTAAAATGGAATACTCCGTTATGAACACTCTTATAATATGGCGAGAATCAGGTTGAGATTTATTACGGGGAAAGTTATCTTTGAATCTCATTGAACGATTGATGTGGAGTGTCTACGAAATTGGGATGTTTTTTTCCATTTACAATGGACGTGTTTAAAATTTTGAGTAAATCTTGAACTCAATCCTCTAAATATATATTAGGGACGTTTTTGTTATATTATTATTTTTAAAAACAGTTTGTCACCAAATTAATTTCTCAAAAATTAAAGTGTCACTACATTAGTCTTCCAATTAATTATACCAAGTTAGTCAATCGAAGATACACAGATATCACTAAATTCATCCATACAAAAAAATAAAATGGTGACAAAAAAAATTTAGAGATATTTTTGTATCTTTTTTTTTTTGTTGTTGTATATTCTAACAAACGTGTTCTTCCAACCGTTGCTAAGGGATATATTGGCCCTACTCCGTAGCGCCACATGGATGGTGTGAGTGATGCAGCATATGTACAGAAGAAAATAGATGTGCTGATCAACTCGTTAATTTGGGCCATTTTGTATGGTAGGCTTAGACTGGGCTCCTCTGTCTTTTCAGCCCATTATGGAGGGGATGATATGAGGGGTCGTAGCCTACGACGGATAATTTGTATTTTTTATTTTTATATTTTATTATATTTTAAATTATTCTTTTAATTCTTATTTTTATAATTTTTAAAATTATTTTTATATTTTTGTATTTATATTAATTCAAACTTATTTGATATAAATTTGTTATTGTAAAATAAAGCTGATACAATATTTTAATAATTAAAAATTAGTTAAGTTAGAAATAGAATAAGAACCTTTCTCTTCTTTAAACCTTTCTCTTCTTTAAATATAGTTTCGTATTTTCTCTTTCTTCATTAAATTTTATCTCCAAATCTCTCTTTCTTCTTAAATTTAATAATTTAAGTTAAAATTCATTCCCTAAGTTATCTTTAATAAAAAGAGTCATTGAAATTAAAATCTACATTCTATTTCTTTCCATGTAGCTAAATCATGACATATCTTGTGCTCTGGATTAGTTTACTTCTTCCTAATAATTTTTTTACCTTTTCAAAAAAATAGAATTAAAATCTACATTAAATAAAAGATATTTATAAAAAATCATTAAATATGATGAATTTAATTAAAATATTTTTATATTTTAATCCACCATACTTAAATGGGTTTTTTTGTTTATATTTGAATCCCAAAAAGTACCTTTATGACCAAATTATCTATAAAAGATTTGTGCAAATTCAAATTTTTATCAACACACAGAATATTAATATAGGATATAATTTTTATCTTGATATCTTTTTATTATTATTATTATTATTATTATTATTATTATTATTATTATTATTATTAGTATAGTCATCATCATCTTGAGTTTCGTACTTTGATTTTTAAAAATAAGTAATAATAGTTTCTATATATATGTATATGATTTGTTCCTTAAGCCCCTGTTTGGTTGGAGGAAATTGGAGGGGAGGGAATGGGAGAGATTATTTTAAATCTTTTATGTTTCGTTCAATTTTTTGGAGGCGAGGGGAGCAAAATTTCTCCTCACTTGATTTTGACTCCCCGCCAATAATGGAAGAATTTGGAGGAATTTTAAAATATTGACTTAAATAACTCTATTTAAAAACTAACAAAAAGGTTTATAAGGACATAAAATGTAAATTAGACATTTTCTTCCATTAAAATCCATCATCTCAACCAAACATAATATCTAATTAAACCTCTCTCCTCCCCTCCCCTCCATTAAATTTCCTCCCCTTCCCTCCCCTTTTTGAACCAAACATACCCTATAAATAAAAATTAATATATGAAGTAAAATAATATTTCTAAAACAAGTGATGATTTAAAATTTTTATTTTAAAGTTTTTTTTGTCTTATATGTTCTGATTTTTATTTTCATTTAATGAATAAATTCATACATTTGATTTTCTATAATATAATATATTTTAGTAATTTAAAATTAATTAATTTACAAATAGAGTGAGATTCTCTCTCTTCCTTCAATATTTCATATCTTCTCTTTCTTTAATAAAGTTTATCTCTAAGTTGTCAAAAAATAATAATAAAGTTTATCTCCAAAATTCTCTTTCTTCATTAAATTTAATAATTTAAGTTACTAAAATATCTTTTTGACTTATTCAAAAAGAAAATATATTTTTGACTAAATTATTTATAAAATATTTGTGCAAGCTCAAATTTTTATATCTTAAATATTTAATGATGTTAGTAAGTTTCTCTATTTTTTAAAAAATAAATACAGTCTAAAAAAACGATCTCCATCAATTTTTTTAAATTCTTATTTTCTTAATCAAAATATTTGGGAGTTTACGGTGAATTTGAAATGTAAAATAATTTTAAATGTTTAGAAGATAAAAAATTTAATGAAACTTTGGTAAAACTATTTTTTATAAGATGTAAGCCGTACTTGTAAGCTATTTTGATGAGGTTAATGAAATAAGCTTAAAATAGCTAATAGATATATTATATAAACTATTTTCATAAACTCTTTCAAACACATAAATAGTACTTATGTCCCAAATAAACTATAAATATGCTCTTCCAAATACACCCTTAACAATAAAGCTAGATAGTTAAGAATTTATAAAAATAGCACAAATATAGGTTTAAAAAGCTGAAATGATAATCATAGAACCCACACATACTTTAAACATTATAATAGATAATAGACAAATAGACGAGTAAATCACCTATTTAATCTCTAAAATTATTAAGATTCTAAATTAGTCTCTAAAATTGAAAATTTTTAATCATATTAATCGATAATTTCAGGCCAAAAGGACCTATACGATCCATAATTTTCAGTTTTACTAATTTGGAATATTAATAATTTCATGGACTAAGTTGAAAACGACTTACAATTTCAGGGATGATTTCGGTGAGTCGGTAGTAGATAGATGAGCGTAGTTGTCCTATAAGACCTGTTAAGATGAGCGCAGTTAAGCATGAACAAATTCAAAGCATCTAACTTTGTCCACAACATCCCAAGTTTGTCCACACAAAGCAAGCAAATCAATAGAATTCAAGATGTAGAAATCCCATGTTCAATAAAAACCACACAAGTCTCCCAATTTGCCATTCTCTAAACAAATCGGCATGATAACATTGCCTCTACCAACTCAAAGTTGAAGAGCTAAGTTGGGTTGCTGAACATCATTCCAAAGTTGTGAATTGGCCTCTCCTTGCTGGCTTCCAAGGGCAGCAGCAGCGCCTCCTCCTCCTCCATTGTAATTCATTGCACTGCTTAAGGCCTCTTGAAGAGTTGATGATGAGTTTGGTCCTTGTAGATCAATTGGGCCAAGAAGGTTCATCTGGCTAATTACCTGCTTTGGGTAAGGGCTATTGTTGAAGTCTAGTGAACCCATTATAGCTTGAAAGTCCCCAGGCTGATATGGGGTGCCTAAGCACAACAAAGGAGTGTCTGGCTCATTGAAAAAGTTTGCAGCTTGTGAATGCAAAAGAGACAGTCCACTTGAGGGAATATTGTTCATGCCATTGCCAGACATGGGGTTCACTGGCCTTGAGTGACAACACATGGGAGATAACTCAGAGAGGTTAATGGTAGACATTGCATCTTCTGGCCTCGGCAAATGGAAAAAAGATAGGTTTGTGGGGTGGTTATTATTGCTAGGAAAGATGCTAGACAGGGAGTTTTCAGGTTGAGATAATTTTGAGTCACCAATAAGGGACACGGGGTTTGTTGGCCTTGGAGGAGGCATAAGAGATGATAGCCATGAGGGGTTGATGCCTGGCATAGTGTTTTCAGGCCTTGGTTGAGATAGTCCTGAGGAGTCACCAAGAAGGGACACATAGTTTCTTGGCCTTGGAGGAGGCATAAGAGATGATAGCCTTGAGGGGTTGAGGCTAGGAAAAGTGTTTCCTTGCCTTGGTTGAGATAGCCTTGAAGAGTCACCACAAAGGGACACAACTGAGTTTCTTGTCCTTGGAGGAGGTATAAGAGATGAAGGGTTGATTCTATGCATGGTGTTTTCTTGCCTTGATTGTGTGATGAATGGTGTTGGCCTAATTGGGAGGGTCTTGCTTCGTATGGAATCCAGTGGCCTTGGCTGGGGCGCCGACGGGACCACAACTGTTGGATGGACAATGGTGAGCACACTGTTGGAACTTGTAGAACCTGATGTGTTTGGTTCAGAAGCAGAAGTGTTCCACTCTCTAATCTTGTGGAACACATTCTCCATTGAAGAAACCATTTTGTCCTCATCATCATCAATGCAAAAAGAGCTGCTCAAAAGAGAAGCTGCAAAAGCATGCCATCCATAATTTAAGAAGCTGTGGTTTCCCCCCTTGTTAGCACCATCACTAATGCTAACACTCTCGGCAATGTTGTTGGCATTTCTGTTTTGTTGGCCTGCTGCAGTAGTAGTATCAGGAATTGTCAATGGCGCCGCCCTATTGAAAAAGGGAAGGGCAAGAGAAAGCATCTGAGCACTATTTAGATTGGTTGATTGGATTGGAATTGGAATTGGATTGGCTTCTAGTTTTTTGGAGGCAGCCCTTTGAGCTGTTGGTCCCAAATCTTTCACAAATCGCAGTAGACTATCTTTGTAGCTATTAGGATCTTTGTTCAACTACAAACCCAAAATGTATTTTGAATTAGTGTTTATAACTTAAATAAATAAACAAACAACTACGTGTTAGTAATATTTATTGGAGTTTATGGGGTCAAATTTGTATATGAAGTAGAACTTCAAATCCATGAAATCTTGAATGTGGTTTCAGTATACTTGTGCATGAAACTTTTTCTAAAATGTTCAGATGTGACCCTATAATATGTAATACTTTATTTCATATTTAGTGTGTTCATTGCATTCTCCCTAACCATTACTCTTTTTGTTTTTCTGTTATCAACTTGTATGATTGTTTATAGATTAGAAAAATAGAACTTACTTGAAGGCTCGACTTGTTAGCATTTAGGAATTCTGAAACCAGTGACTTGTTTCTTGGAGGCCAATGCATGTCTCTCTTTTCTGTTTTAGGAACCTTAGAACGAGTAGCATTTTTTCTCCCTGCATTAAGGAAAGAGGAAAATACAATTCAGTAGTTGTTCTAAACCATTCAAACAAAATAATCCAATAATTTTGATTTACTAATTATTCTTGAGAATTTTACTTCAAACAATAACTTAATATACTTCAGCAAATAGCAAACCATGTAATGTGCAATAATAGGAAAACAAAAGCAATTTTGTTATACTCATATTAGACTGAACAAATGTGGAATAAGATACATGAAGGCAAGTGATAAATTTTTCTTGCAAGATGGAGCAAAATGTATAACATGATGGTTATGACCACATGATGGAACAAATTTCCATACCAGCAGTTTTTGCATAAGCCCTTGCTCGTGAGGTTCCTGGTTGCCTATTTTGTGGCTTTTTACTTGGGCGTTTCTTGTTGAGGGAAACTTCCAAGTCAAAATGCTGAGGGTGAGCATTTAGACTCTCAAAAACACTTATAGCATGGCCACCGATAAATTCAGCCTAGAAGCAGAAATAATGTTGAACATTACATAATTTATGGCTTATATAAGTGGAAAACAAACTGAAGAAATTGTAAGAATTAGAGCTTTCTATTTTATTATTTTGGTCATATCATACCGCCTTGTAATATCTTGAGTTTGCAGGATAAGCATTCATAGCATTGAAGCATATTTGAAACACATCACGCTGTAACATTGTTGAAATAGAATGAAACATCATTAGAGCGCTTCACAACTAAGTACTGAATAAAGAGAAATACATTAAATATGCAAAGACACTAAAGCTACCTTAGGTCATATTATTTTAGACTAGTTATCAATCAATTCAAAGTACAATGTGTAAGTAATGAGAGCAACAAAACTAAAATAATACAAATGCATTTTCAAAGTAATTAAAACTAACCCCCTCACCTAATTGATTAATAATAATGTGAAAAATATAAGAACTGCAATGAGTGCAATCGATAGAAATCACAATTCGAATTAAGTAATGAGACAAAAGTGAGTTAGAAGAATGAGAAATTGCACATGTAGTTATGAAGAACGGGGAAAGACAGAGGATGAAAGTATAAATATGATATTTTATACCTTGAACTGTTCAAGGGTTGTGTACATGCCCTCATGTACTTTAGCTCTGATAGTTGCAAAATCCATGGGCTCATTTATTGCCAGATGGTGATTTTTAACCTTTTCAAGCATAAATTGAGCATTACTAACAAAGCTTATATATCAAATAATGAGAAATAATTAATTAGATCTTCGAAAAGGCAAATAATTAACAAACCATATCAAGATTAGGAGGCTCTCCAAACAGATCATCTGGGTCTTTCCTGTACATTTAGTTCAGAGGACTATCTAGTTATTTATGTATATATATTTCAGTGACAATTTGTATCCCTTTTTGATTCACTTAACATAAGACTAACTGTAATAAGTTTACATGGTTTTCACCTTTGGAGGAAATCAAGCACAGATTCCAAGACATGCTTGTCTGGCACACCATTCAGAGATGAGACTGCAAAGTACAAACAACAATTGTTTCATTACTAAGGGAATGTCACATTTAATGGATAAGCCAAGGTACAACTACAAAATCTACATGTGCTTAAGATAATAAGCATACCATTTGTTATTGAAGGACTTGCATTATGAGGTTGTCTTCCTTCCTGTATTGGCTTCAACATGGCAGTTAAACACAAAAGCATACCAACTTCATAAATGCGTGGTAGATAAAATCAGTGAAAGAATCATCACTATAGGAAGCTAAATGCATTTGAAATTCAAACAGTAATAATACTTATAGTATTTCTATAATAGATGATTGACTCTACTAAAAAAATATCATTATGGGTACAAACAACTGGGAGAATGACAAGAACAATAAACACAACACCTTGATTGAAGAGATCAATTGTTCAAATGCTCTACTCTTGAATCCCTTCTTGGTTAGACCATGCTTCTCGTCATCCAAGTAATCCCCTGCATCAATTTTTGCCTTGCCTTTTTCCTTGTTTGTGTTGTCAATTTGGTTGGCTAAGTTGTTCCTCTTTGCCAGTGCCAATGCCAACTTCCTCTCTTTTTCCTTTTGCTTCTTCTCTTCTAAAGCAATAATTCTACTACTCCTTCTTCTCTCTGTAAATTCTAATATTTCATCTTCAAACTTCACCCGTTTTTTTCCAGACCCTACACACACACACACACATCAATACATGCATTTGACAAGACTCTATGTTGTACATTCTATTTCTATCATTAGATTAAAAGAAGTATATTTATTTAACTTATGTAATGCGCGCGTGCACATACACACAAAATAAAACAAAAAAAATAAGATGCATGCAGAAAAACTATATGTGTTACACTAGCAACTTTGGCACACTAAGGGTAAACATTACCCACACAAATAATTTAGTATTTCCTATTAGGCGAGAAACTCATCTTAAGTGACAGTCTCACAAAATTAGTGAAAGGAATTGAATTTGATGAGACTAGTCTTTCACATTAATTGTGCTTGTGTGGGATGGAAATCACGTGTCCTGTTTTTCTGTTATTCTTTTTTTTATTCTTTTTTAAAAGGGTGAATCTTTTTATTGAAGTGTCATGTTTTCAGTAGAAGCATAGCGAAGGAACATGAAATGAGGATAGTTAATTTCAATATGCTTGTGTATATATATATGCATGGATATATACTTGTATACATACACATCGATACAATTTACACAAAAAAAAGCACAAAGTAATTTAATGTAGGGAGTTCCTGGGGAGCCCACGTGCAGGGGGACCTGCGCGAATGGGCTAAGCAACACCACGAGTGAGACATCGACACCACATCTTCACCCAAAATCTTAAGGTATTGGGTATATGAGTCTTGTCTCATATATTCACTTTATTTGGTCTATTCCTAGCCAATGTGAGACTTACAACTCACACTTGGATCCCCCTCAGGCCTAAGGCTCTTCGAGTATTGGGATGCGCCTCCAACTACTCGGATCATCCACTTTCCCTCAAGCTTAAG
Organism: Glycyrrhiza uralensis; assembly: GCA_030159175.1. Classification (NCBI taxonomy): domain Eukaryota; kingdom Viridiplantae; phylum Streptophyta; class Magnoliopsida; order Fabales; family Fabaceae; genus Glycyrrhiza; species Glycyrrhiza uralensis. Next base: position 42,916,590 of record BRZY01000005.1, read on the forward strand.
CCTCATCGAGTATTGGGGCCATATGCTCGGTATCCAACCATCGGCTCTGATACGACTCTGATGGGGGGAACAACAACACAATACCAGAAATAATAATACGCAGCGGAAATAAATTCCCCCGAACTTGCAAGAATTGGCGATGAGTAATAACAAATATGCGACAATAAAAGAACAACACAACCACAAAAAGACACCAAGATTTTAACGTGGGAAAACCCCTCAATGTGAGAGTAAAAACCCACTGGTCGTCCAGACCAATGAAATAACTCCACTATAATCAAATAGGGTATAAAAGAGTCTTAAACAAATAGCACAAACTGTGCCTACAATCAGCCAAAACAACAAAGCACCAATGCTCTCAAATAAGAAACAAGAAGATGAAAATACCTAAAAATAGAGTTGCAGTGCGATCTATTTTTCTCAAACTCCAGACTTCTAATAGCCGATCCGACCATTGAAAACGAAGAACCACACCTTGCGAACCTGCTTTCCAAGTTTCTGCCCGATCCAACGGTGAAACAATTCTCAGTCGCGGTCTTACAGTGGCTGCCAGGTGAGTATGCGAGTTGGCTTTCTCTCTTCTCCTCTCTCTTGTTGGTGGCTATGCTCTCAATGGAATGAATCTCTCTTCTAACCCTAATCTAACCCCTCTCCACTTGAATAAGTGAAACACAAGTGGACCTCAATATTTGGGTCTTTCTCCACACAGGAAGGGAGCCCAAAACACAACATATCTCCCCCTCACGACTATGTGGAGATAACTGCCAAACCGGCAATATCACAACAAGTTTGAAACTTCCCTCTTGGTAATGCTTTAGTCATCATATCAACATCATTATCATCCGTATGAATTTTAGCCAGCTCCAACAACTTAGCATCCAAAGAATCACGTATCGAATGATACCTCACATCAATATGTTTGGATCTAGAATGAAAAGTTGGATTTTTACCAAGATGAACAACACTCTGACTGTCAACAAACAATGGATATTTGTCCTGAACAAACCCAAGCTATCCTGCAAGAATTTCTTCATCCATAGCAACTCCTTGCATGCTTCGGTAATGGCAATGTACTCTGCCTCCGTAGTAGACAATGCTACACACTTCTGCAACTTAGACTGCCAAGCCACAGCTCCCCCTGCAAATCTAATCATGAAGCCCGAAATAGATTTCCTGGAATCAATGTCTCCGGCCATATTTGAGTCTAAATACCCAACCAAGTTAGGCTTATCACCACCAAAACAAAGCCTTAAACCAACAGTACCACGAAGATACCTCAAAATCCATTTCACAGCATTCCAATGCTCTCTACCTGGATTTGACAAGAATATACTAACTATACCAACAACATGTGCAATATCTGGCCTTGAACACACCATTGCATACATCAAACTACCCACATCAGATGCATAAGGAACTCGTTGCATATCTAATTTCTCAGTTTCATTTGAAGGACTTTGTTTAGGACTCAACTTAAAATAATAGCAAGAGGAGTGCTTACCGCCCTAGAATTTTCTATCTGGAATCTCTACAACACCCTTCTAATGTAATCTTCTTGTGACAGCCAAAACTTCTTCTCCTTTCTATCACGCATGATTCTTATACCAAGAATCTGTTTAGCAGCTCCCATGTCTTTCATGGCAAATGACTCGCCCAATTGCTTCTTTAACCTGTCAATTCTAGAAATATTTTTCCCAACAATAAGCATGTCATCAACATATAATAATGGGATAATGAAGTCATCATCAGAAAACATTTTGACAAAGACACAATGGTCAGAAGTAGTCTTCTTGTAGCCTTGCTCACACATAACAGACTCAAACTTCTTATACCACTGCCTCGAAGCCTGCTTCAAGCCATATAAGCTCTTTCTCAGCCTACACACATAGTCTTTCTTGCCTTTAACTTCAAAACCATCATGTTGCTTTATGTAGATCTCTTCCTCCAAATCACCACGAAGGAAAACAATTTTCACATCCATTTGCTTTACCTCCAGATCAAGAGTAGTAGCCCAACTCAACACGGTTCTAATGTATGACATCTTTACCACAGGTGAGAAAATCTCTTTAAAGTCAATACTATTTCTTTGTCTGAAGCCTTTCACCACTAATCTGACTTTATACCTTGGAGACACATAATTACTCTCATGCTTCACCATGTAAATCCACCTATTTTCCAAGACCCTCTTGCCTTTTGGCAACTTCACCAAATCATAAGTGTGATTATCATGCAAAGATTTCATCTCATCTTGCATTGCATCCAGCCACTTTTGATTTTCCTCACTCTGCATGGTCTTTTCAAAACATTCAGGTTTTCCCCCATCGGTCAAGGTCACATACTCATCAGAAGGATACCTCATAGATGGTTGTCTCTGTCTATTACACCTCCTGAGTTGGACTTGAGTTAGATCGAGAGCATCACCAAGATTATCATCCCGTAACATCTGATCAAATTCCTCATCATCATCATCAGCGGGAACATCTAACTCATCTCCAAGCTGCTGATCATCAACATTATCATCTTGAACATTATTCTCAGCAGTATCCAGATTATGAACAGGCAATCGAACTGGATCAACATAAGACAAACTATCATCTTTATTAGGTGTAGTCTTCTCCACCTTATTAATGTCTTCAATGGTTTAGTCTTCCATGAACTCCACATCACGGCTTCTAACAAGCTTTTTCTCAACAGGGTCATACAACCTGTAACCAAATTCATCTTGACCATAACCGATGAAGATACACTGCCTAGTCTTTGCATCCAACTTGGGTCTTTCATCCTTTGGAACGTGCACAAAAGCCTTGCAACTAAAGACTCTCAGGTGATCATACCTTACATTCTTGCCAAACCAAATTTTGTCTAGCACCTCACTGTTCAAAACAACTGCAGGACTAAGATTAATAATATGCACTGCCGTGTACAGTGCCTCACCCCAATAGTGCTTAGGTAACTTAGCCTCAGAGAGCATACACCTCACTCTCTCAACGAGTGTTCTATTCATCCTCTCTACTAAACCATTCAGCTGAGGAGTTTTAGGAGGAATCTTTTCATGTGCAATATTATACTGCTTGCAATAAGCATCAAAGGGTCCACAATACTCACCACCATTGTCAGTATGAATGCATTTCAGCTTCTTACCTGACTATCTCTCAACCAAAGCATGAAACTCTTTGAACTTCTCCAGCACTTGGCCTTTTGTCTTCAAAGCATAGACCCATAGTTTCCTGGAACATTGATCAATAAAGGTAACAACGTAAAGTGCACCACTAAAAGATTTTACCTTCAACGAGCCACAAATGTCAGAATGTACCAATTTAAGCAACTCTGATTTCCTGGAGGGAGGATGCTTATTGAAGGATACTTTGGTCTACTTACCAGTCATGCAATGAGAACACCTCTCCAACTCTGCACTCTTCAATCCTGAATGTACATCCTTTTTAGCTAAACAATTCAACCCTTTTTCACTAATATGACTAAGCCTTTGGTGCCACAAAGATGCCCCCATCATATCCACAACATTCACACTGTCTTTAGCAACCAAAGCTTTTGTCCAATACAGTTTATAAATTTTCTCCCCTCTAGCCACAACCAAGTTACCTTTGTTGAGTTTCTACTTTCAAGAACCAAAGTGATTATCATAATCACCACCATCAAGCACCTGCACAGAAATCAAATTAAAGCGAACATCTGGAGCATGTTTGACTCCTCTAAGCAACAACTGCATTCCCATGTTTGTCTGCAGGCAAACATCACCAACACCAATCACCTTGGACACACCCTCATTACCCATCTTCAGCACTCCGAAGTCACCTGAAGTGTAAGAGGTGAAGAACTCCTTCCTCGGTGTAATATGCAGTGTAGCACCACTATTAATTATCCACATGCTCTCATCTGATACAAGATTAACAGACTCATGGTCACGGAGAATAATAAGACCATCACTAGTAGCAGTAGTGACACGGTCATCATCATCATGATCTCTCTCTTTCTGCTTACCCTTCTTGCGTTTGTTCTCCTTTTTCCACTGAAAACAATTCTTCTGTATGTGCCCTGTTTTGTGACAATAATGACACTCCACATTCTTGTATCGTGATTTAGACTTACTCCTGCTCTTCCCTCTACCACCATTCAGTTTTTCTTTTTGACTTCTCCCCTTGTTTTCAGTGACAAGCACCTCAGACTGAGATGAAGTACCCTGTGCCTTCTTTCTTATCTCCTCACTAAGAGCACTACTCTTTGTCGTTTGCAAAGAAACAACACCATTAGGGGCTGAACTAGTAATAGAAACCTGGAATGTCTCCCAAGACTCGAGTAGAGATAATAGTAGCAATAGTCCCAAAAGCTCATCATCAAACTTGATACCCATTCCTGACATCTGATCAAAGAGCCCTTGAAATTCATTCAAGTGATATGAAATATAAGTCCCCTCCTTGTACCTCAAGTTGATAAAACTATTCAGGAGAAACAATTTATTGTTCCCTGATTTAGCTGCATACAAGGACTCTAGCTTCTCCTACAAAGATCTTGCATGTGTCTCATTAGCAATATGATTATAAACATTATCTTCAACAAATTGCTGAATAAAAGCACACACCTGTTGATGCTCAAAATCCCATTCTTCATCAGTCTTGGAATCCAGCTTCTGAGTAGTAAAGATAAGAAAATGCATATTTTTCACAAATAGCAAGTCTTTCATCTTTCCTTTCCACAAATGATAATTAGTGCAATTCAAACTGACCATCTTTGAATTTGCCTCCATCATTCAAGCAAGAAGTCAAATAGCCCCAAACCAAGGAGCTCTGATGCCACTCTGAGGGAGTTCCTGGGGAGCCCACGTGCAGGGGGGACTTGCGCGAATGGGCCAAGCAACACCACGAGTGAGACATCGACACCACATCTTCACCCAAAACCTTAAGGCATTGGGTATATGGGTATTGTCTCTTATATTCACTTCGTTTGGTCCATTTCTAGCTAATGTGGGACTTACAACTCACACTTATCTCCCCCTCAGGCCTAAGCCTCTTTGAGTATTGAGCTGCGCCTCCAACTACTCGGATCATCCACTTTCTCTCAAGCTTAAGCCTCATCGAGTACTGGGGCTACATACTTGGTATCCAACCATTGGCTCTGATACCACTCTGATGGGGGAAACAACAACACAATACCAAAAATACTAATACGTAGCGGAAATAAATTCCCCCACACTTGCAAGAATCAGCGAGGAGCAATAACAAATATGCGGCAATAAAAGAACAGCACAATCACAAAAAGACACCACGATTTTAACGTGGGAAAACCCCTTAATGTGAGAGTAAAAACACACGGGTTGTCCAAACCAATGAAATAGCTCCACTATGATCAAATAGGGTACAAAAGAGTCTTAAAAAAATAGCACAAACTATGCCTACAATTAGCCAAAACAACAAAGCACCAATGCTCTCAAATAAGAAACAAGAAGATGAAAATACACAAAAATAGAGTTGTAGTGTGATCTATTTTTCTCAAACTCCAGACCTCTAATAGCCTCTCCGACCATTGAAAACGAAGAACCACAAATCGTGAACCTTCTGTCCAAATTTCAGCCCGATCCAACGGTGAACGAATTCTCAATCGCGATCTTACAGTGGCTACCAGGTGAGTATGCCAGTCGACTTTCTCTCTTCTCTTCTCTCTTGTTGGTGGCTATGCTCTCAATGGAATGAATCTCTCTTCTAACCCTAATCTGACCCCTCTCTACTTGAATAAGTGAGACATAAGTAGACCTCAATATTTGGACCTTTCTCCACATAGAAAGAAAGCTCAAAACCAAACATTTAATTCATTATTAGTCTCTTGATAGACTTCTTCCTAAACTCATTGAAAGAAAATATAAAAAGCAAAACAAAAGAGCTATTTATTTTTGGAGTAAGGATGATTTACTAATTAAATCCAACGATTATTACAAAAGATTAATTTTTTCATAAAATCCAACCAATAAATACTTATTCATTATCATTGATGTTAATTAACTATGCCTTAGCTTCCCAAAATCTTTTTACAAAAGCTATGCCTCGGCATATTCTTATAAGGAATAATAACGACAAAAGCATCTTCAAATAGAAAATGAAAAAAAATGCATCAAATTTCTTTTCTCTAATTTATAAAAAGGAGAAAATATTTCTAATAATTTATTTGTTATATTTATTTCTTTTTCTGCAAATTCTTAAAATATGTACGGAATAAAAACAAACAAAAGGATAGATTTGACAAGAATAAAATGAAAAGTACTGAAACAATTGAAAGGTTTCTCTCTTTTAGGGAAGGGAGAGACGAGAGTAGGAACATAATTTATATGAATTTAAAATATATGGGCTAAACTCATATTCCAACAAACAAAGAATCATAAAAAAAATATTAATAAAAATATGAAATAGAATCGAGATTAAAACAAATATAAGGGGGATTATATTCAAATGTTAAATTAAGTCAAATATATACATGAGAAAATTATGAAATTTTCTAAATTGCTTTCATAAATTATAGAATCTAAGAAAACAAGATTTGTAAATAACAAATAATTAATGTGAATAAGCGACGACAAGTACCCGAATTATGAAATAAAACCTTGGGATGAAGGTTGGTCTTATATTTCTGGGGCCAACCTCAACACTACAAAATTGATTTGTAAGGTGATGAGTTTTCAAACTTTATAAGTTTTATTTAGGTTGTATCTTCAGTTGATGTGGGACTGGGCTTTCCTCCAATACACCCCCATACTCCCTGGGCTATCTCTGATATTATCTAAGATTTTAAGTCTGAATCAACCTCACAAAATTGGCTTGTAAGGTAAAGATTGACTTGACTCAACCTCATAAAATTGGTTTGTAAGGTGAAGATATAAATCAATTTTACGGGGTTGAGTTAGACTAGAAATTTAAGAGTTGGGGGTTAATTAGAAGAAAACTTAATGATAAAATAAATCAGATCAGTCTAGTGTTTCTTTTGGGCCTTGTGCCCGCCGGTGTAGCAAAAAAATAATATCAGATCACTGGAAATGGATTCATTGCAGTTGTACAGTCATGCAGTCGGCAACAGAGACCGTTGGATTAGATCAGACGGCTCACAATTTTAGAGATAAAAAAGACTTTAAAATACAATCGAGATTATTAACCGTCCGATCATGATCTAACGGTTGTCATCCACTGCGTGAATGCAGGAAGTCTGTGACTGTAGAGAATCTGGGTCCCAGATCACACATATACAGATCATGAGGGAGGCAAAATGAAAAGAAAGGGGGATAACGAGTAGGGAATAAGAGTTGGAAAAAATGGTTAGGTGATCAAATTAACAAACATGGTAGTTTTGATGTTCGAAGAGATTAATGTTAAATCAAGTCAGATTAAGTAAAGATATCGAAAATGAGAAATCAATAAAACAGACATTAATTACCTGGGGATAAAGAAAAAGACATAACTTTTGGGGGGAGGGGTTGAGGTTTAAAGGAAACTTACGGTCAAAACAAGTCAGATCATGCATGCAGATCATACAGGGAGGCAAAATGAGAAGAGAAAATGAATAAAAAACTGGGGATGAAAATTAGAAAAAATGGTAATGGCGATTAAAAAAAATTCAGCGGCGACATGAAAGCATCGGTGGAAAATTGCCGTGAGGATGATGAAGACATACCCATGACAGATAGACAGCGCCAACCTAGGTAAAATGCCGAGCAAGAAAGCATCAGTAGTAGTAATTCATAAGCAACAAAACCACTTCGAAGTCACAAGAAAAGGTGAAAGGTAAGAAATTTACCAAACCCTCTAATCAGATAGTAAGGAGAAGAAACCACTCCTTTTGAAAAGCTCAAATTTTTTCAAGATTCACAAAATCTCTATTGCTCAAACATGCAAGGATGATTTCTTTGTGCCGGTGGGGCAAGTTCAGTAATAGTTTGTAACGTAAATTTGACTATTGGTCTATGATTTAAATATATATCTTTTAACAATGTAAAAAATTTCTACATTTAAGTTACATGTAAAAGGCCAGATCAGATTTCCATCAATTCGGATGACTTTGTCGATATCCGTTTGGATACGACAAAGTTTATATAAATTTTAATAAAAAAATGCATAAAGAATTATTGAACAAAAGAAATATATGTGTGTGTGTTTATTTCTTATGTCACATGGTTTAGCAAGGTCTAAAAGTGATAGTTTTATCTATGAACAATACTGCAAAAAATCAAGTTAATTTAGAGATTTTTTCCATCTCTAACAAGTTCTTTTGTTAATCTCAAATGGATTTAAAGATGCAATTGATGACGAAAGCACTTTCATCTCTAAAAAATGTCATCTTTAAATCTTTTGAGATAAAAATTCAACTATCTATAATTGGAAATGGATACATTTATTCTCTAAATACTAGTACTCAGCCTCTAATATACTGGATTAGATAAAATAATTTTTTATCTCTAATGGAGAAAAGAACGTCTAATGAATTTTCATCCATCTCTAATTAGAGATAGACATGAAGATGAAATACTATACTATAAACATACAAAAAATTAATATCCAATGAGATTTTTTAATGAAATGCTAAGCTTTGCATAAAATTTTGTAAGGACAATAAAAATAAGTTGAAACCAACATATACTTCTTTACATACATTAATCTAATTAATATAAAAGGATTTTACCTCTATTCACTTAAGAGGCTCTTTTCAATTTTTTTTTACGAATATTTTTTTTGGTCAAATTTTACGAATGTTTTCAAATTCATTGAATGCAATATGAGAAAAGAAAATCCAAAAAAATGAGGTTTGTTTTGTCCCCCAAGATAAAGGTTGTTTTTATTTTTGGTCCAAAAAGGTTGGTTTTTAAAGGCAGTTGGGCTGACTTATTTAGGCTGAAAATTCTTTTACTTGGGCCAAAAATTTTGTCATGTTACTCTTCTACTCACAACACCCTAATAAATATGGGCCATTTCTAACCGCACATACACGACTTTCTTCCCACACATACACTTAAATTTTAAAAGACAAAAACACCCTCAAATTTGACAAATCCCTCAAACTTCCGCAAGGCAAAAACACCCCAACTTCCGCAAGGCTCCGCTTTACTTCCGTAGGGCAAAAACACCCCCAACTTCCACAAGGCAAACACACACACACACACACACAACTTCCACAAGACAAACACACACACACACACAACTTCCGCAAGGCACACACACACTCTCCCGCGCACACACTCACACTTCCGCACCACAGACACACACACACACACTTCCGCGTGCACCACACACACTCTCTCTCTCTCCCTCCCTCCCTCCCTCCCTCCCTCCTGCAACTCAAGCTCAGCGTTAATGGAGATTCAAATTCCAAAGAGAAACAACAACAACAACAACAGGAAGAAGTGGCAGAAGACACCGAAGGTGGAGGAGAGACGAAAACGCAGATGAATACGACAAATCTGAGATCGGAGGACGACGGTGACGAGGACGACGAGCCACCCTCATTCTCCAGCAACTTCCAGAGCACTCCTTTGCGGAATACTGTATAATGGACAGAGGAAAAGGGAGAAGAAGGGAATGAATCGGTTTCTACAACGAAAAAAAGAAGGGAATGGATCGGGATAATCGCGGAACTATTATTTCCGCATTTGAAATAAATTCGCGGAACTAATAGTTCCGCAAATGTTATTTGTAGCACACATACAAATAACATGTGCGGAACTATCAGTGCGGAATTAATAGTTCCGCACAATATCAAAACACAATAAGGATATTTTTGGCTTTTAACTGTTATGTATGTGTAATTAAAAAAAGATGTATGTGCCTTTAGAAATTCCCTAAATATGTTTGTAATATTTACACCCAAAAAAAAATATGTTTGTAATAATTATAACTGAAACTACTTTAGCAATTCATTCAATATTTTTTTTGGGAGGTTGGAGCTATGTTAGCCAAGTCATACGGACAGACTTCATGCATGTTCGTCAGCTTCTAAAAATACTATGATACATTCTATTTTTTTTTAAAGTTGGAATTTAATTTTTTTTTTTCACAATAGAGACAACGAAGTTTAAATCAAAGAGCTCATGCATACTACCTAACCCTCTCACCACTAGCACAATTCTAGTGGTGGTGGAATTTAATTCTAATTAGCCATGAAGTAAGTAAAATTTAAACTCTTAAAATGCAGAAACTTCTCCTTCATCATTTACATATTCCCTTTCAAATTTGCAGGATTTAACTTGCACATATATTCATCTAAAACAACAAAATGGTAGTAAAGATATACGTATTGTTTGGCATGCCTTGGAATGAGTACAAAGAGGCCCATTCAAGATTACTACAAGTTTTTCCTTTTTTATTTCACTGTCCGATTATCCTCCTATAAAAGTTAAATAAACAACAAAAGGGGGCAAAAAAAAAAAAGTGGATACTCACCAGTCACCACATGGGGCACCATATATCTAATTAAAGGTTAACAACAAGTAAAGACAAAAACCCCTCTCAGGAGGGATCACTTTATCTCATTTCTCCACCATACAACTCTCACCATTCATCCCCTCCCTAATTTGCCACCAAAACCATTTTTCTAACTAATATATGTACATATTTTTATATCTTTCAACTTATGAAAAAAAAAACCATATGGACCTCATTCTCCAATAAGCTCTCACATTGTTGTGAGGAAACATTATAATTATATCCTTATTAGCACCAAAAGAAATAAACAGCATAAAAATGTCAGCTGCTTCTGCTAGCTTGGGTTGTGGAGGACCAACACGCTTCAATGTTCAGCAGACAAAACCAAGTGCAAGGAACAGCTTCTTCATAGCTAATAAACAGCATAACAACAACACTGTGGGGTTGATGATGAAGGGTTGGAGAGGAAGAAAAGTACTAGATGGCAACACAAACAAAACAACTAAAAGGGTAGGTGTGAATGTGGTGAGGTGCAGTGGAATTGGGCTAGGGGACTTCATAGGAGGAGACTTGGTGAGATTTGATCTTGGTCGTTGGCTTTCAGATGTTGAAGAGCACAAAGCACTTGCAATTTACACTCCGCATGAAGGAGGCTATGAAGGCCGTTACTTGTCACGTCTCAAGCGTCAAGGATACTACTTTCTAGACCTCTCAGCTCGTGGTCTTGGTGATCCTGAAACCACCCTCACCAAGATTCACCCTGTTTGCCCTGTGAGCTTTCTTTTTTTCAATTATCAATTACTATATAAGAAAATCAGGTCCCGCTATTACACGTGTTGTTTATGATTGGTAGCTATTATTCAAGTTTACAATATTGTGTCATGGATCTCAGGCTCATTTAGGAAAGCAGCCAATAGCAAGGTGGTATTTCCCACCAGAAGTTGATTACAGATTGGAAGCATTGCCACCAAATGCCAAAGGACTAGTGGTGTGGATCATTGAAGCCAAGGTGTGATTTAAAATATCATAGAACTTGTATTCCATTAAAATTAAAATACCCCATATGTACTATAATTGAAAATTCATACTATGTTTTCTCATATTTAAATCTATTGTTATGAATCGACTATTTCAAAACAAACCTATTAGATGAAGCTACATGAATGATTTTGTATTATATCTCTAGCACAATGCACAAGTCCACCTATCTTGTGCTGAAATTCAATTTTTTTTCTTAGAAGATAGAGGTGACAGGATTGAATTAGTCTATAGAGATTCTAATAGCATTTCATGATCAAACTATACCAAAGATTTAAGTTGTTAAGCGAAGTTATATGAATGGTTTTATATTATATATATCTGACAAAATGTAATGGTGTAAATGTTGTTTTGGCTTCCTAGGTTCTCTCTAAGGCAGAACTGCAATTCCTTGCTCTGTTGCCTACACTTAGGCCTAATGTGAGGGTCATTGCTGAATGTGGAAACTGGTAGGATGCCTAATTTTCTGAACCCCATGTTGCTGTTTGTTATAATTATTATCGCTTTGTTGTTGATTTTATAGTTCTTATTCTTTTTTGTTGCTTGTTTCTCGTAGTTGCCAGTCCTTTCTGCTGCAAAAGTTGTGCTTGAGGACTTGTATATGCCTAACTTTACACTTCCACCTTTATATTGTGAAGCTTCACTTAGGCCTACTTTGGACTAATTTCTACCTCATAAGAGCTTACTAATTGAGATAAATATTTGATTCTGAGCTAACAAAAAGGCCCCTTATAAGTTTATAAGTTGTTACAGAGAAGTTAGATGAGATAGCTTATATAGATATTAAGGTGCAGAAACTCATTTCAACTTATACAAGAAGCTATTATTAATTAGACATCATTCTCATGTTTATGTCAATGATCAGGAGAAAGGTTATGTGGAAGCCACTAAAAGAAATTGCAGGACTAACCACCAGCAACCAGGAAGCTTGATGATGCTGCATTGCTTCTACACTTATCATTCCTGATTTACCAACTGTCAACTTAAGGCACCTGCAGATAAGAAAGGAAGACACAAAGACATAGGGAAAAATTGAAGTTCCTTGTAAATAATTAGATCTGCCACAACCATGATTAGTGATACATTCTCAAGGGTTAATTTTGTCAAGGCACAACTATTTTCTCCAAAAATGATATATTCAGGGAATTCAATGTCAACAAAAATTTTGCAATTCCCTCAAAAACAAAAATTTTGCAATTGATTAATTTGCAGTGTGACATTTCTAAATGAGAAAACAAACCGACTTGAATGACTGGTAAGTGGTAAGTGCAAAAGCAATGCAAAATTTCTACGTATAAAGATAATGCTTGTTGCACATAGATTATAAGTTGTGCGGGGGTTTTTTTTTTTTAAAAAAAAATGGCTTAACCAAAAAAAAATTACAATATGATGCAGTTGGTTGTTTTTCTGTGACCTGTACAAGTGCATAATGGACAAAGAATATTGATTGGTTCAGTAACTATCAAGAAAATGGAGTTACGTATTACAAAACAAATTTTGTGTAGTGAATCTCATGAATGAAAATTGGCCAAGGGGTGTGATTTGTAATTAATAATAATGTGTTTCCATTCAAAGAGTCTTAATAACCATCTACTTGTGAAGGAATATGGATTAAGATCAAAATAATAAGTTTCATTTATTATATGTTTTTTATTTAAATATCTTTAAAAATATAATGTTATTGAAAACCAAAAGGGGAAAAAAGAAAAAGAAAAAAAGAAACCTTAAACTCATGATTGCTTTCATGCGAATATTGAGGGGTCGGTTTCGTTGTGTAGGCTCCCTGAGATCAGAAAACAGAGATTATCCAAAACGAATCCATGGAGTCTTGAAAAGAAGATGGCTCTAAAAGGATAAACCCTCCATTGATTGATTCACAATAATAAGAAACCACACAGGCTTCATCTTTTTCACACTTTAAAGGTGATATAGTGTGTGCATAAATTTTTCTAACCTTCATGCCAACAAATATATTCACGCATGCATACGTGTTTGTGCACTTGTCAATTCATCATTAGGATTTGATACTCTTCGTTTATTTATGCAATGAATGAATATATATTTATAACATTGTTTTTGTTATTGCATGTCATTGTTTTTCATTGGAAATGTTATTGTTTTTACAGGTTTTACTATATATTTTTATAACATTTAGGGAAATTAAGATCTAATATAGAAGAAAAAGGAGGATAAATAATGGTTCAATCAGCGGAATTCATGGATGTTGCAGACTCTGATTTTCTGAGTAACAAAGAACTTGATGATGATGACTCAGAATTTGACTGTGTGTTTGAGAAATACTTTGTATTCTCCGCTGCCAAGAACCGGTTTTTTGGCAGGAAAAGGCCTCTTCATGCTGTCCTAGGTTCTGGAAAAGGTATTTCTCTTCTGCTTCTTTTGCATAATTCCATTCATTCCTTCATGGTCATGCATGGCAAGCTTTGCAAGTTTCATTCATGTTGCAAAAGGAAAAATAGCGTTATTTCTCAGACTCGGTTTGCAAAAGGAATGATAGTGTTACTGAAACCAGCTTAGAATTCATGCTACCGCAATTCAAACTAATTTCCAAACATGTGCTAAAGTGAATCTGTTAACCAAGTTTGAGGGTGATACTTCGTAATAATTATAGTCATTTTACATTGAAGAACTGAAAAACTGTAGATAGAGGTTATGATAAAATTCATGGTAACTTTAGTTTCTGTTTTGCTTAGCTGCTGATATTATACTATGGAGAGACGTGCAGATCTCAGCAAGCATTCTCGCTGGTGTAACCCTCATATGGTTTATTTTTAAGAGGATGGATTACACCCTGCTTAGTTTCATTTGTGACACTCTCATTATCCTATTGGCAGTGCTGTTCCTCTGGACCCATTTAACAACCTTCTTTGACATGTGAGTTTAATTCACTCTATCAATCAGTATTCAGTTGTTAAATCAGTGAAATATCTCTACCTATTTCCTCTATAACTGAAAGTACTATGCCAATTCTTGATCTATCACTATATTTACTGTACCATTCCTTTTATTTGGTAGATATGATAACGGAAGAATTGATTGAAATTAAAATAATTTTTGTCATGTTTTCTCATCTGCCTGTTTCTTTGATTAATTGAATGAATTTATCTACATACTTTGTTGGATTATTGTTTTACACTAAGGGGTGATGCTATTTTCTTTTTAATACAGACCTCCACCTAAATTATCAGCACTCATCTTACCCAAAGGGTTGCTTGTCAATACTGCTATTTCAATGACATATGAACTTAACCAATTATTCATAACATTTGGAGTCCTAGCTTCCGGAAGAGATTTCAAGGAGTTTCTCTTGGTGCCTTTTCAGCATCCTTTCAAGCTTTTGCTTAATCACATTTGTCAGAATGAAATTTGGTTTTCTCTGACAAGAAAGTAATCTCCGCAGGTTACACTCACATTAGCAGCTGTCTCAGTTCTTGCCACTTGGTTCACTGCTGCAACTATCCTCTACATAGGTCAGCTACCTACTGTCAAATTACAAAACACCTAATTGATGCAGTTATTTACCATGATAGTTAGTTAGTGACATATTCCACAAACATATAAGGATATTACTGAAGTGCAAGTTACTAGTACTAATATGCTTTTCTCTTTTGTTTTGTTGGTGTAGCGTCCATGATATTGCTGATAGTGCCAGCAGTGTATGAAAGGCATCAAGATATTATAGATATCATTGCTGAGAAGGCACAGATGGAATTAAACAATCTATTTGCAGTGTTCATGAAGAAGGTTTTCGGAAACTCCCAATACTTGCAAGATAGCATTATAGAATAGAGGTAATGCAGGTCCTTTATGGTGTCGGATCCGAATTAAAACCCCATGGTGATTTAGCTTCTTTTTTGTTTTACTACTGAGGCTGCATACAAGACTTGCACAAAACAATGTTGCTACATAATTGATAATTGTATTTAGAAATCTATAGTTCAAGACTTAACATCAGGTTCAGTAATTTTGAACTAGCCTTTGCATATATGATCGTTTGACTGTCATACAGGGTGCAGGGTTAGATGAGAGCATGTGTCACAACTAGCAAAGCTGCTATTTGTTAGCAGAAAGCAGCAAAGCCATCAGCAGAATCTGGTCTATGGTTGGGGGGGGGGGGGGGGGGAGTGACTAGCAATGGCTAGAAGTAGACCATAACTGACGGAAGATCGTAGATAAAGGATGACATAGACTCATGGAAGGGATGAATGAGGAGAATGATTACAACATTCAAGAAATGCAGAAAACATGCTCCACCTCCATGAACTATACAGAAACTTAGTGGTCCTTCTTTTTCTTCAAACCATAACTTCATTACAATTATGAAATTTTCAGCAAATTTTTTATCAATTTCTTCTGTAATAAAAGGGTATCCACACCAGGAAAGGGTAATTCTAGATATGCAACACACAAAAGTCATACCCCTTTCACTTGGGGAACCTTGCAGGCCCACATGACACTTTTTTGCACATTTCCACATGAAATCCAACAATCCTGATCTTTGTTCTGTACTCTTCCCAACAAAATGCATCTTGTAAGACAAGACTAACAAGAGTATGTCAAACAGAAAACTACTTTTAAGTCATCTAGGAGATGCACAAATGTCTCATATAGCTAAAACTGGTTTAACAAAACAACCCAGTGAAGAAGAGTGAGGAAGTATGAGATGTCTCTAATGCCAACCTAGCTTTTGAATAAGAGCTATTACAATCTATCAAGCCATTGATGGGATTTATTTAACTACTTCCCACTTCCGTGTGTGCAATTACATATCAGGAGACGCACTTAAGAAGCTATACAATTCAGGTATAACTCCTGGAGGATTGAGCAAACTAACAACTGGATAATATATCGGTAGATTTCTAGGCAAAGGGAATGGCTAAAAGCACGTTGAAATGTTCAAAAGATTTCATTAATCCTCTCATCACACAACTGTCCCAGAGACCCCACCAGTTCTCAGACACTAACAGAAAAAGATGAGGACCTCCAGGCTCCAACCCAAAACAGAAACCTGCATGCCACACTAGGCCCAACAGTTTCCCAGATCCCAGACCCTATGTCAGACCTGTGTTCATCACAAAGGATGCAAGAATGTAGAATATGGACTACAATGTACATCTGTACTAAGGAGGCCAAAGCAACCAAGTCCTTAGATATAGGTTGATTCAGGTTCAGAGTTCTCAGGGGCACTGTATGATGATAGGACAAGGCTTGTATGGTTTTAAAGGAAGCCTTTATATGCAAATGGATAAAAAGTGTAAAGTGAGTACATTTGAGGTAAGTTCATATAAATGAAAGTAATATAGATTCAATTCAAGCCCTTACACACAAGCTTTATATAACCTAAATATGAGTGAGTGAGTACCTTTAAAGACAGTTTAATAAAAAAAGACACAAAATCTAATAAGCTGCACTGCAGGCCTTCAAGCAACAGAGAACAACAATTTTATCACAATATCTATACTTTACTCATTTGAGACATAAAAACAATTCCTAGAGCTCAGATTCTAAGGACAACACTTCAATTGCAAAGAAATTATACTGCCTTCCAAAAATTACTAAACTGAAAGCAAATTTAGCCAACTTCAACTACCATCCAGTTTTACATTAACAAAAACCCTTGAATAAAAAGATCTACGAATACTAAGTACTGAAACAAAGTGGGAAAAAATGTCTTAAGACTTCACCTCTTTATGTCCAGAGGGCAAGAAGGGTTCCCACCATCCAAATTCATATTTAGGATAGGGTGCCACCCATTTTTCAGGCTTCTCAAACTCCAGATTAGTAGGATTGGAGGCTAATGCTTCATCTAGGCTCTCAGCTTCAAAACTTTCTGATAAAACTCGGTCCAGTCTTAACTTCATGAATCTGCCAAAACACACACGGGACAGAGTTACAAGTTGTCTGAAACATCAAAAGCTGGCATTTGATGCTAAGTTGACCAACTTTCATTGCAGCGACTTAGTTGATCATACACTTCTTTCATACATCATTGTTCTATATTATACCATTTGAAAGGGTGAAGCTCCTATCAGCTGGATCCAGACACTAAGTAGAGGAATGTCTTCCAATAAAAGAAAAAAGTTTGGATTTTCTCTTTTTATGATTAACAAGATGTGATAAGTTAGAAAGAGAAAGCCACATTTTTTTAATATAAAAATTGGGTTATTCCCTAACAGGAGAGAATCCAAATCCAGTTAATGGCAGATGAGATGGATGAATTGCCCTCCTTTCACAGTTTATACAAACATTCCAAGCATCATTGAAGCATCGGATTTTCATTTACTCTACAGTCAAAAGCAACAGTAGTAGAATCAATCAATCACTGAAAAATGAAGAAATTCATGTTTGTTCTTACGTGATCCAGGGACCATTGGTAGACACAAGAGCAACAGCAGGTCTCTTCAATCTCTTGGTAATGCCAGGGAATCTATCCAAGAACTTAGGCTCAACGACAAGCCAGAAATCCCGTTCTTTATTACGCTCCCCGTAGAGACGAAGCCGTTCAAATAGTTGTTCTTGGAAATGCTCCTCCTCATCCAGCATAAATTTTGCATTTGCAACGACAAAATAATACTTGGTGGCCCCATTCTGAGCAAAAAAAATGGAAGGAATAAACTAATTACCATAAAAAACCAGCTCAAAAATTGTGACATGAACCCAATGCTTAGAAACCATCAAGCATTTTCTCTCAGGACATGTGTTGTTTGCATAGCTCAGAAACATTCAAATGACATTCTAACCCCAATCATAATAGAACAAACATTTATAGTCATGTTCACCACTGGAATGAAATATGCTAATAAAAAAAAAAGAGAATCATCGGTTTAATCCCTGAAATTGTATGACGCTGTCAACTTAGTCCCTAAAATTATTATTATTAATATTCTAAATTAGTCTCTGAAATTGAAAAACTTCTGCCATATTAGTCTCTATCGAACAATTTTAAAGACTAAATTGACCGACTCAAAAGGACTAAATTGATAGCGTCTTCCAATTTTAGAGACTAAATTGGTGATTTATTGAAAAAATGCAACCACAAAATTAGTGTTTGGGGGATCATATTCCTAATCAACAACTTCACTTAGTAGAGAATAAATTAGGATAAACAGCAAATATTGAACACATATTCTAATGTGGGGAAGGAGTAAAAGAAACCTTGGTGGCAGGATCATCAGAGGAACTGATGTTGTCAGAATCAACAGATGCAACAGCAGAGGTAAAGGGTTTCTTGAAGGAAGAGACAAAGGTGCAATTTTGGTTGGTGTTGGAGACCAAACCCATTGGCAAAGAGTGAGTCCTGTTAGAAAGACTGAGCCTTTTGCTTCCAGGGAGTGCAATGGCAGCAGAGGTAAGAGTGGTGGCATGTGGTTGAGCTTGGCTCTGAGCTACTACTGCCATTGCGGTTGATGAACCCAAAGTTGTTAGAGTCGCCATGCCCAGCATCGTGGTGATGAGATAACCCACAAAGCTTTTCCTTTTACAGAACTTAGAAGTGGTGGGAGAAGATAGATAGAGAGAAGGGAGAGTTAGGACAACATGTGACGCGAAGGCAGCAGGGGAGGGGAAGAAGGATGGCAATTGGCGCAGGGACAGTGGGAGGGACAAGTCGTGAGATATCATGTCAGTGACAACCTTATCTAGTAGTTATCTAAAATCTACCTACGTTACTTCTATTCTTACTTTCCTAATATTTCTATTTAATTTATTTTTCTAAAATAACAAATTAACAAATATCATAAAATCTTAATTACAGCTTGGTCTCTGTAAAATGTAAATACACTAAATTAGTATTTTTTTTTAAAAAAAATTGTTTTTGTTTTTCTAAAAATTATCTAATGTTATTATTCCTTTGTTAAATATTGATGTGTCATGCAATAGGATGATAGTGAGCTAAAAATTTATTTTGCGTGTCAATTTTTGACGAATTTATGACAATTGATAAAAACTAAGGTTGTTTTTGGATTTATGAAAATAAAGGGAAATAGGTGAAATGAAATGAAATAATACTAGCATCTATTGTTTGAATTGTTTTAGAATAAATAAAATGGAATTTAATTTAATTTAATTTAATAGTAGAATACAATGTAGAATATTCTTCACTTGGAAGTCTATCTCAACTCACCTTCCATTTTATTCTCGTCTTTTTTACATATCCAAATATAACCTAAAAATGCTAATTTTTTAAAAAAAATTAAAAATAAATAACAAACACAAATCAAAATCGAATTATAAAAAACAAAAAAATTAGCATATGTATAAGGTCCAAGATAATATTTAAGGTTAAAATTAGAGTAAAATATTGTTTTAATACTTGAAAACGTACTTTTTTAACATTTTAGTCCTTTAAAAATAAATTTTATCAATTCCACCCTTAGAAGTTGAAATTCTCAATTTTTTTCATCCCATATATATAAGAACGTGACAAGGTAATCTTCAGTTAAAAATTATATGGCATTCCTTTCTACCACATCCCTGTTTGATTTTCCAAATTAACTTTCTAGTTTGTCATTTGAATTTATTGTTAGCTGTTGTCAACTCCTAAATAATAAGATTGCTCCTAACTAAACGAGCTAGAGGCATTAGCCGCTACTGCATCTAGTCTAGCCTCTTGCTCTTGGTTGTTTGTCATATGTATATTTTTCCAGGCTGCAACATTGCAGTGACAACATTATGAATATTTTTCCAGGCTGCAACATTATGCATGTCAAAAACAGAATAGTGTGAATGAATCTATGACTTTTTGCAGATGATCAATTACGATCAAAGATGGGGATGTTTGTCCATGCGTACAGAAAGAGATGCAAACTGAGAACAATTCAAAAAGGCATAATAATACATTACAACTAAACATGGGGGAAAACTGTAGGATTAATTTCTACCTTTGGATGCATAACCAACCTCAACATTGCAGCGAGATTGCTTACAATTGCATCCAATAAAGGAGATGGCTACACAAGTTCAATGTATGCCATAGGGGCATTATCACCCCGCCTAGGTAGGGTTCTTATAATTCTTGTATAACCCCCATTTCTATCACCATAACGTTCTGGAACCTCTGCAAACAAAGCATGAACAATCTGCTTCTCATAGATGAAGCCAAGGGCTTGTCTCCTTTTATGAAGGGAACCATCCTTTGCCAGAGTGATCATTTTATCAACATACTTCCTGATTGCACTGGCTCTTTCCCTTGTGGTTTTGATGCGACCGTATTTAAGGAGCTGAGTGGTAAGGCCTCGAATAAGCGCGCGGCGCTGATCTGGGGGCCTGTTGAGTTTGGGCACTCGTCTTCCATGTCTCATGGCATAGACTCGACCACCATTGTCAATAATGATAAATTCTGCTCCAAGAAGATAAAATACAGTAGTGAATTCAATGCTGAAGTTCAAAGGATAATAACGGGTACTATTTGGAAAGAAGATTTCATTCACACACAACAACCTCAGCAGCAATGTTACAGTATGATTTCTTCACTTGATCTAACAAGAACATTATCAGATTAAGTTTCTCCAATCACATAAATCAAAATACAAATCAGTAACAGTTATCTGAAAATTCCAATGCTTTTACATTCAAGTGATAATAGATTTTCAATTTCCCCATGGTTCTCTTCACGGTTGTAATCGATCAATTCTAAAAGGAAATAGGGAGAAAAAACATTAAACAGGGATCCGTTTGTTTAAAGCTCAAAAGAAGTATAATATTTAGATTACGTAAAAATAATGATAATATTTTTAGAGATCAGAAAGAATTCAGAACAGCTTCTCAGGAAAAACTGAAGATTGATTATTTGGATACTCTGATTCTTAATATAAACAGGCACTAATGTGGATACCTCTCCTAGGAGGGATTCGAACCGTAGTTCACCACTTCGCAGGGGGGACTAGCCCATTCCGCTAGACCCAACCCTGTTGTTACTTGTCCAATTATTTAAGAAATCTTAAAAGTGATTCATAAAAAAATATTTTGTGAAAAAAATCCCAAATAATCGGGCTCAATTTATTGACGATAAAAGAATCCTCACCTCCATGCTCAATGCTATGCTATATCCACCAACCATCAATGACACACAGATACTCAAAAACTGGAGGTGTGTGCAAACGGCATCCATAATTGATACATAATATGCACATCTACATTACTTGAAAGGAAAATATTTAGCCATCGAACCCTTACTAGTCCTAGACATATGTACATCTAATAAATAGCCGAATTGTGGTTGTTCTACTCTACACTTTATGTAAACAGTTTCAAGACATTCAATTTCACATATGAAGGGTCGATCAAATATTCTTTTAGACTAACAAAAACAACAAAAATGGGTGATAGAATAGAGCCGTGACAATGTAATGACAGCAACCGAAATGAACGCAAGGTATATAGAGAAAGAGTAGTAGTACCTGAAGATGGAGGAGCGGAAAGGGGGAGATGGTGGAGAGGGGTAAGGCCGGTGAAAGAGGGAAGGAGGGATTTGGGTTTGGTCCTCGAAATTCGGAGTGTTGCTGAAGAAGATGAAGGTGGTGGGAAAACGGGGAAGCGCACCGAGATGGGGGAAGAACGAGGCAGGGCAGAGCGGAGAGAAGACATACTCCACATGCTGCTGCTGTCACTGCTGCTCGTAGCCATAACTGCCACATGCGCCATTGTTGTCTATTCGATTTCGAGGAGGAAGAGTGCTGCAATCACAGGATAAAGTGGATGTGGTGGATGATAGGGAGAGAGAGGGAGAGAGAAAAGAGTGCGAGTGATTTTGGACTGGGCCTTTTATCTCGACTTTGGCCCAACCTATCACTCTTTGACTTCATTGCCACCAAAATGTTTTGATTTACTTTTTGTTTGGGAGATGAGAGTAAATAAATAAATAAATGGAAAGAAAATTAGTGAAATTAAATTAAATTATTTCTTCTTCAATTGACAGGTATGAAATTCCCCCCTAGTGTAGATTCATTTAACCCTAGCTTATCGGTCCATAAAAAATAATGGCACCTCTTTTATTTGTAAGACACAAAATTATTACACTCAAGATAATCCAATTTCTATTTATTTTCTAGTTTGAGCACCATCAAAATATTCTCCTTGGGTTCTCCACACTTCACAAAGTCAAGAGAACCACATCAACACACATGCAATGAAGAGGAGGAGGAAGAGGAAGACTTAAATAGGCCCATATTTTTTGTGCATTGGAAAATTTCCCATTCGTTGTTACTCTCAAGAGCTTTCTTAAATCTATAGGACTAGGGCACAAAACCTTTTTATTTTAATGGAAAGAAGAAGGTGAACAGGGGAAGGTCATGTGTTTTAGTTGAGTTGTAAAACAATAAAATAATGTGTAGCCATACGAGAGGTGTGAGGTGTGAATTTGTTGACAGATGACATATTGAGATAAACTTTTATGAGTCGCTCTAGCAATTAACAACATAATATTAGTAACAGGGCCAAAAAACATAAAAAATATATTACATGGACAAAACAATATAAAACACTAAAATGAAAAAACAGATTATATATTTCAAAAACCAAAAAATATATTCGCCAATAAATAAATTAATAAGTTGTATATTATTTTAACTCGAATCTGATGAACACAATTTTAAATCACTAGTTGATACGGTTAAAAAAAACATACACCCCAAGTCTAATTTATTTATTTTTTATTTTAAAAATTATGCACATGTAACATATAGAGAAATACAAAAAAATACTCTGATTTTAGTGTATAATTAAATAGAAATTATAGGTATAAAATAAAAAAATAGAATACAAAAAAATAGTTATTTTAAAGTGAAAATTATAGGAGTCCTAAAAATATGGACACCAAAATATATACTTCCTTTATAATAATTGTAGATTATTATTGATTGATTAATATACGTTGAAGAAAAGAATTCACTCAGTTTATGACAGGGCAAATGGTGCCCTGCATTGGCCAGATTCCCCGTTTGTTGCTGCCTCATTCTTCAACAGCGCTACGAATCCGACCAATCTGTTCGTCCTCCATCAAGGTGAGTATCGATTTAGCACTTTCTCTCTGCGAGTTTTCCACTTTCCTTCACCTATTTCCCCTTTCTCTCTCCATCGATGCAGATGGCTGTACAAGACTACACTTTTGGTCCCTACAAGATACACCACAGTGAAGTTTTCTACTCCACCAACCTCTCTTATGCCATGGTCAACCTGCGTCCTCTTCTCCCTGGTAACAACAATGCCCATCTTGGCAAATTCTTCAAATACGCTTAGTTCAATTGAAGTCCTTTTTTTATGTTTATTGATTGATTTTTTTTTTATTTACTCAAAGAAAGGTAAAGCTAGTTAACTGAGGATCACCCCCCCCCCCCCCCCAAAACAAAAAAATGTCTTTTTACTGTATTGTTTATGAAATTGTTGTCTTTTATGAGATTAAAAAAGACCCACTTTGATAATTCCTTCGTTTTTGTCTCTTTGCAGGTCATATCCTTTTTATGGTTTTTAATAACACACTGCTGGGGTGGGATGGTTGATGCAGTTTTTGTGATTCATAGACTCAATGAAACTTCTAATTGGTTGAATTTCATATTGTGTCACTGTTTTGGTTGGAAAAATTGCAAGAAACACAAACGTGGCTTCATTGGGTTGTGCTGCATGCCAGGAAATCCGGCAGTGTGTTCTGGCACTTCAAGTCCTATACTGTCAGGAACATAGTCTTCTTATCAAGCTTCTTTATATTATCGGTGTCTATTTTGATTTATGATTTCATCACTGTCACTAGAATGCGTTCAACTGTTGACTTTGATAGAAGATCCATGCAGTTAATTGTTTGATATGCCATATAGGGGATCCATTTGTGTCTTAATTGCTATTTGTTCCATGTTCACAGTTAAGTGCTAAATGGCCTTAATGATTAGGCTCAAGATTCTTCTATTTTGCATAATATAAAGTTGTGAGCTTGAATCCAGACGGGTAAGAAAATGTTTGACTTAACAGTTTTCACATGTGCTTATTTGTCCGAAGCGTGAAGTTAAGCGTTTTGTTGATCTCACTGCTGATGAGACTTCTGATTTATGGCTCACTGCACAAAAAGTTGGTAGGCAGCTTGAGAGCTACCATAAGGCTTCATCACTTACTTTTGCCATCCAAGTAAGATTGAAGTGAACTATGCTCATTTAACCATTTTTCGTACTAATTACTTTGCATTAAATTCATTCTTCTTTAACATTTATATTTTATTTCTGGAGGATAATTTAATTGTTCATATTTCTTGTTCAGTTCTAGTTGTGCACTTTGTGCTGCATACTTGCAATCATGTCTTTGGTTGCACACTCTCCTCTTATATTTGACCAAATCGGAAATCAGATGGATGCTGACCTATTTTTTTCCTGCTCCTCTTACGTTCTAGTTGTTTACCTTTTCTCTCAGTGACTCTCATTTATATGCTATTATGTGAATTATGTGAATGTGAACAAGATGATGCTTTCATATATTAGCAATGTAGTTGTTAAAAAAGATGATATTGATATGTTCAAAAACTTATTGTCCAATGTTAACTGTCCGAAATGTTTGAATGTTTAATTATTATTTCATTTCTTTTCTACAACGGTTCATGGTAGATATAATTGTTTAACAATTATTTTTCTTCACTCTTTTTGCCAAGTTAGCAAGAGTGTGAGGCAAAAGCTGAACTTTATAGATGCATTATCCTTTTCATTTGTCTTTGAACAATTGTCCTTTTTTCTATGGACAATTGCGTATAAGTGACAGCTTGTCTAATATTTTGTAATTTGTAATTAAGCTCTTAGGTGAAGTTTGAAAATATTTGTGATCTCCATTATTTAATGTTAAACAATTTTCTATTAATGAGAATATGAGATGATCAAATACTAAGACGCACACTACCTAAATTGGTTTACTGGTGGAGTTCAATTTTGTGATTCTGGCCTGTATATAGTATTCAAAATTTCCCTGCTTGTGCAGACTTGTATATGCTGTCTGCATGATATACTACTTGTGCCTCACAAGAATAACTGAATTATCTTTCTGTACTTTAGGATGGACCCCAAGCAGGACAGACTGTACCTCATGTTCACATTCATGTTGTTCCGCGGAAAGGTGGTGACTTCGAGAACAACGATGAGATATACAACGCGGTAGGATACAAGTTTTTCTTATGGCTATGCTGTTGATTCTAATACTGTGTTTGATTATGATTTTTATTCTTTATTTACTGTCTGTAACTGATTCAGATGGATGAGAAGGAGAAGGAATTGAAGCAAAAGCTTGACTTGGACAAGGAGAGGAAAGATAGGAACCTTGAAGAGATGGCTCAAGAGGCAGAGGAATACAGAAAACTTTTCTTGTAATATTTTAGCTAGCAATAGAAATACAATTCTGTTTGCTTGTGAACTTCTGAACTTCCTTGTAGCCACAGACAAATTTATTCCGTTACTTTAGAACTTTGAGTTGTTTTAGACCATACAAGTCCTACAGAAAGTAATCTTCCTGGAAACTTCTTGAGATTTACGGTAACATGTGGTATTGTAAATTTCAAGGGATAATGAAATGACAATTTGGTTCAACTCAAATTAACAGCACTTACTCTCTTTTTTATTCTATCCCTCAGCTTTGCCTGGTAGTGTTGGAGAGTCATAAAAATATTATTAGATATGGTAAATTACACTCCTCTTTCTTGAAAGAATCTTAAATTGTTCTCTTCCGCTCTCTCATTTTCCATCTTCCTCTTTCTCAACCGAATTGTCTTCTTATACACAATTCTAGTTTCATGAGAATATTTTGTAATTTGTGGTCAACGGTCAACGTATTATCTGAGTATCTAAGCCAAACTATTTGCTTGGAACCAAGTTTGTAAACTCTTAATTCAAATACATTCCTAATCTTTTTAGGCGCAAAATCTACTCCAAACATACACCTAATCCTTCAAACTGCAGCACATGGTTACGTAAATGCCTACCTAATCTTCTGTTCTGTCTGTAAATGAATCAATAAAAAGTCAAGTGTCTTGTCTTAAAAAAGAGCAAGTCTCTCAATTTCATAATATTACTGCGAGATTATTTGCCAGTTTTGCAGAGTTATTGTTAGTGAAAGAGTAAAGTCTCTCTCCCCCTCTCCTATTTTTTAAGAGAATTTATTACACTGAAAAGTACATTTTGAGATAAGAACAATAACAAGAGGACTATTAAGTCAAATATTGAATGCTGACTTAATTAACTACTCATGTAATTAATCATTCACTCGTTTTTAAATATTTTTACAAAGATTTCCTACTTTGTAAATTATTCCCATTATTCATTCTTGAAAAGAAAAAGACAAAGGGAAAGTAAGTAAAGAGAAAATTGTTTTTTTTAAAAAAAATGATCAAACAACGAGGACATAGAAATTCTTTATCTATAAGTTTCAAAGCAAAATGCAAATTGCAAATCGCAAATCATCTTCTGGCCTCTGTAACCTCTAGCTACTGGTTGTTCTTGTATACTCGCCAAGAGCATTATCTCCTCTCTTGATCACTCCAATAAGGTAAATAAACAACTAACCACAATCATCGATATATTATCTGTTATTTTCTTTGTGCATACTGAGAATCATTTGTTTTTTTTCCTGGGGGGGTGTATAAATACAGAGATGGCTGTTGAATACTATGATTTTGGGCCTTACAAGATCCAGCATAGTTCAGTGTTTTATACATCTGATCTTTCTTTTGCCTTTGTCAACCTGCGTCCTGCTGTGCCAGGTATGGTGCCCCCCTCACCTCTCTGATGACCATGCTTTAATATCTCCATTAATCAAAGTGACATGATCTTTTTAATTTTCATTTTTTTTTAAATTTGGGCTTTTGTTTAGAATTCATTTGGCCCTAATGTAAATTTACAAAAAAGGTTTTAATAAAACAGAAGTAAACGGGTTTTCATTTTTTTTTTAATTCTGCTGTGAGCACCTTTCAAAAATTTATTTTACAAGAAAGCAATTCTCAGAAAAGTAAAATGTTTATAATCAAAGGGGCATTGGTTGATCCATAATTAATGTTTTGAGTATACACGTAGTGAAGAAAATACTATATATGCAACTCTTAAAATGCAATCAGAGCAACAACTAATATGTAGAGTTATGTAAAGAATTTTAATCCAGCCCTGCATAAAATTGAGATAAATCTTATTGATTCAAAAATCATGCAAATTTTTCGTATGTGTCGTAGTACCAAATTATATTGCTAATGAGGCTACACAATTGATATGATAAAGGGATTTGTTTCCTTCTTTAATTTCCAAGGACAGTAAAATTGTTGTTCCCCATGCCTATGAAACCCACTTTGTCAACTAAGTTTCCTTTTCCTTTTGCAGGTCATATCCTTTTTAATAGGGTGATGTTAACATCTTCTTGAGTCCACATATCAGATCATCAGCATGTGTAGCTTCATTATATAAGCGCAATGGATTGGTTGCTACTGATAATTTGTTAGCAATATTCCACATATTTTGACACCCTGATAGTGAACATGTAGCTGTAAAACTAACTCGTTTCATCACACAGTATACAATATTGGTTTCACATAGTTGCATGGCAAGCGTCTACCTCTATGATTGATGCAGCCGTAATTGTAGTCACATATGGTTGTGGAAATTCCTAAAACCTTAATACTGTGGCTAAATTTATGATTGTGAACCACTTGCTTAGAAGTCTTAGGAATTAGGCTTATGTTACATAATGTAAACTTGAATCCACTTGGCTATTTGAGGCTGCATTGTGTTGACTTAACAGTATCTACACGTGCTTATCTGTCCAAAACGCGAAGTGAAGCGCGTTGCTGATCTCACTGATGATGAGACTATTGATTTATGGCGCATAGCACAGAAACTTGGTAGGCAGCTTGAGAGCTACCATAAGGCATCATCACTTACATTTTGTATCCAAGTAAGACAATTGTAGAGTTTTTCCTTTTCACAAAGCACTATAGTTATATACCTTAGTTTCTTTTAATGTGGTTGTCTGAGACGAAAACAGAACAACCTTTAACCAAATCATCTTTTTGAACCATAGGATGGACCCCAAGCAGGGCAAACGGTACCTCATGTTCACATCCATATTCTTCCCCGGAAAAGTGGTGATTTTGAGAACAATGATGACATTTATGATGAAGTAGGATGGGAGCTTTTATTTGTTTTTTTTTTAATAATTTGGCTGTTTTATGATTATGAAGCTAACTCTAATACTATGACTTTGATATGGTATTTGTTCTTTATTGATTGTGTGGATGATGCAGATAAATGAAAAGGAGAAGGAATTGGAACGAAAGCTTAAGGTGGATAAAGAGAGAAAAGATAGAAGCCATGAAGAAATGGCTCAAGAGGCTGATGAATACAAAAAATTCGTCTTTTGACACTTAAGCTGGATGATTATGTATATTTCATAAACCATAATATACATTCTACCAAAAGTTATTTGTTGGTAAATTTCTCTAGAAAATACTGCTTGATTGAAGTTTCTGTGTCTGTTTTTCAGTATGTTTGGACAGTTTCATATACTTCATAATAATCAAACGAGAATGTTATTTTTTTTTTGGGTGGGTGAACGAGAATGTTGTTTGTTGCTTTGAATCGAAGGAATATATAAAAACTATATATTAATAAACTTATTCATACTTTCATTTCCATGCCTTTTCTAAATTAAAATGTCAGTTGTTACCGTTTTCATTGAGATTGACAAAATTCTTATTTTGTCTTGCTATTTTTCATTGCTATCTATATTCCTCATTTTGTGTCCTCATCTATGACAATTTTCCTGTATTTCTTGCTCAATCATTTTTCCCACCGAGCCTCGAAACAAGTAATAAGAAAAAAAGAGTAAGTATAATATGATCTCGAAGGGCGTTAATTGTGTTGCCTTGGTTCCCAAAAGTTTTCTTATATATACAAACAAGTAATTTTTTTTTATAAAAATAAGGACTAACTAAAAATGTTTTAAAATTTTAGAAATAATTTTAAAAAAATTCTAATAGAAAACTATATCATAATTTTTTCCCCTAAAATTAAAACAAGTGCATTCTAGATAGCCCATCTGTATGACGTTAATGTCAAAAGGCCAGCCCAGGGGACGCTTTGGCCCATACTCTGGACCAGGCCCAGGCCCACATGTATGTCTGGTTGCTTTGGCGGGAGTATTATCAGTGTTCTCCAGTAACCAATGTGAGTACTTGAGCGGCTACGAACTTGATGACCTCACAGTTGTCTTCCTCCTCCTCCATTCACCATGGACACCATGCTCTCCGTTCTCAAGGTAATATTCCTATTCAATCCCTTCTTCTATCTCTCAACCTCATTGTTGGTTTTAATATGAAGATGATTGATTATACAAACCTGCTAACTTCACTTCCATCATGTCTTTTTTTTTTTTTTGCGAGAAAACTTTGATACCACTTTCCAGTGTTCAATTTAGTCGGTTGGGATTGGAAAAAGTTTGTTTTTTGTTGCTTTTTTAGAAGAAAAAAAGTTGAATGTGCAATGGAGAAGTCGTTACGCTGCCCCATCAATGATGTGTTATCAATTTTTGAGTATCTGAGTGTTATGATATTGTTCAATGCTGATATACGTTTGCAACTGTTATTCAGAATTACTTTGGGTTTTCGGATTTTCGGCCTTATCAGAGAGAAGTTATTGAGAAAATTATTCAGAAAAGGGATTGCTTGGTAGTCATGGCTACTGGTAGTGGGAAGTCCTTGTGGTAAAAAGCAACTCTCTCACTCTCTCTGTTTTTTTTACTCTCCCTGAAGCTAATTGCCTAAATTGGAGAGTTGAAAAGTAAAAGTTGAACTGTACTTTGTTTTCCTGCTAAACAGCTATCAGGTACCTCCCTTGGTTGTTAGAAAGACTGGGATAGTTGTAAGCCCTCTGATATCATTGATGCAAGACCAGGTGAATTAATCGATTCTTTCGGATGGATGCATCTTTTCTTTTTGTTTTACATTTCTATGGTCTCAAAATGCCTTTCTGTGTCTTCAATTAGTGTGTGTGCCTATCTAATATGGAAGAAATGGGAAAGCAGGTAATGGCTTTGAAACAGCGGGGGATCAAAGCTGAATATCTTTCAAGCGCTCAGAAGGATTCCACTGTTCAGACTAAAGCCGAGCATGGTCAATTTGACATTCTGTTCATGACTCCCGAGAAGGCATGCACAATTCCTACCAGGTATGCATAATTTTTGGCTATGTAGTTTATGACCTTATTTTGCATGTATAACTACTAATGACATAGCTTATTGCTAGATCGAAGTGTCATGGAATGACACTAGAACTTATAACTAATATTGCACTTTATTGGTTAATTACTTAATCATCTTTTAAATATTTGAATGTATATTTATATAAGGCATGAGCTTCAAGCATTTTTCCTTTCATATAACCCCACCCCAGAACAAATATTTTATGCATAACCCCAGAAAGACAGAAAGTAGTTTTGTTACTTTTGGTGGCCAAGGTAACTAGTGTTCTGTTCTAAAAAAAAATGATAAAGTTACTGCAAAATCCTGATCAGAATCAGATAAAACTAAGGTAGTTTTCCTTATTTTATTGAGAAATGCTTTTCTTGCAAGGGACTGAGGGACCACAATGCTTGGCGTTTATTAGTTGTTGGAGCTGAAGTTGTTTTACCAGGAGGTTATCTTGCATAACTGTCCCTCCATTATTTTCCTGTTTATGCAGTTTCTGGTCCAACATGCTAAAGACAGGAATTAGTCTTTTTGCTGTTGATGAAGCACATTGCATATCAGAGTGGGGGCATGACTTTAGGGTGGAGTACAAGCAGTTAGACAGGTTACGTGGTGTTCTGTTAGATGTTCCTTTTGTTGGTCTAACTGCAACTGCTACTGAAAAGTAAGCATATTTTGCTTTGGCCTTTGGCTAATAGTGAAGCATATCATTGCTGTTTGTTATAATTCTGATGCACATTTTATGCCTCCTTTATCCTGTATATATTTTACTCTCCAACTGTTGTTTATTGATTACAACACTGACATAAAAGTAAAAATAAATTTGTCAATAAACAACAGTTCAAACAACAAGACAACAGCCAAAGCCTTTTCCCACGTGGGAAGCTCAAGGTCCCTACAGTGTACTTCTGGTTGTTGATATTTCTACTTTCAATTTTCAAAATTTATTCAATGAATTTATGTGATGCCTCTTCTAGTTACACTGCAATACTTCGTGATTTTTTTCATTATTAGTATTTTTAACTTTATTTAGTGAAACGAGATAAACTTTACACTCATTCATTTCTGTGCCATGCTGCCAGGGTTCGATTTGACATCATCAATTCCCTGAAGATGAACAATCCTTATGTTTTAGTTGCTTCATTTGATCGCCCAAATCTTTTCTATGGTGCCAAGCTATTTAACCGTGGACAATCTTTTATTGATGAGCTTGTGCGAGAAATTTCAAAAGAAATTGCTAATGGTGGTTCAACTATAATTTACTGCACAACAATCAAATATGTAGAGCAGGTAATGTGCCATAAATGTTACACGTGAATCCCAAAATAGTGTTACCGTGCTGTTATATCACTGTCCACTTGAACCTTAAAATCAGTTAATTGTTTATCTTGTAGTATTGAAAATAATATTATTTGACTTTCAATCAAAGGATCATAGAAGATTGCCATGACTCAATGCACATTATATGGGATATTTAGTTGTTCATCATTGAAGAAAAAAATGTGAACGTTCAATCCATTGTGTAAAAAAATTTGTTCTAACATTAAGAATGTCTTGTTAGATATTCAAAAGAAAAAGGTAATTGTTGAATTGAAACATCCACCGAGTATCATTTGTTCCTGACCTTTCACAATACATCAGTACATGCCTTGTTTTGTTTAGTTGCTCTTCTGTCTATATTATATGGGTTTCTGGCCATCATTTTTTATCTAAAGCTGGTGATCTATATCTCTATTCTGTCTACCCTCTGAAACTCTTTTGGATTTTTCATTGTCTAAATTCTTTCAGAATGTATGGATTGTAACATTTTCTTTTGTTTTAATTTTTCATTGATCTTTTTTTACATAGATATATGAGTCACTCACGGAAGCAGGTATTAAGGCTGGAATGTACCATGGCCAAATGAATGGAAAATCTCGAGAGGAGTCTCATAGGTGAATAGTATGTCTTATATATTTTATGAATATGAAATGAATTTTT
Organism: Glycyrrhiza uralensis; assembly: GCA_030159175.1. Classification (NCBI taxonomy): domain Eukaryota; kingdom Viridiplantae; phylum Streptophyta; class Magnoliopsida; order Fabales; family Fabaceae; genus Glycyrrhiza; species Glycyrrhiza uralensis. Next base: position 42,949,217 of record BRZY01000005.1, read on the forward strand.
CCCTCTGATCATTGTGAGTGTGGAACATGCTCCTTCCTCTTCTCTCTCTCTCTCTCTCTACTGCTGAAGATGCTTAATGCTTTCTAAGCCTAACTGACTGTATGCTAATTTTTTTCAGATTATTTGTTAGAGATGAAATGCAAATCATGGTGGCCACAATTGCCTTTGGCATGGGCATAGATAAACCAAACATAAGAAAAGTGATTCACTATGGCTGCCCTAAGAGTATAGAGTCCTACTACCAGGAAAGTGGGCGATGTGGTAGAGATGGCATAGCTTCTGTTTGCTGCCTTTACTACACAAGAAGTGACTTCGCAAAGGGTGAATTTTATTGTGGAGATTTAAAATCAGTATGTATATTTATATTTATCAGAAAAAGCTTGGCTGATGATTTTTATGGTTTAGAATAGTGAGCATGGATATTTCTTTCTGTACAAGTTATCCCTATTCTCTTAATAATATATGTGGGCCTCCAATGTGCCAGGAAAACCAAAGAAGAGCTGTTATGGAGTCATTGCGTGCTGCTGAACACTATAGTATACTGGTGACTTGCAGAAGAAAGTTCTTGCTTGAATACTTTGGGGAAAAAATTTCTGCTGATAGATGTGGTTTGCCTTTCACTTAAATCCTTTAATACAAATGTACTGTTGTAAAATAAGCACTTAAGCTTATATGATAACCTGCTGTTGTTATTTCATTGACTTTATAAAATTAGGGAAAATGTGTTTGGTTATAACACTCCTCTCAAGTTGAAGTCGGAATATATGTTATATGCTCCAAGCTTGTTACGTATAAAATCAACCTGAGACCCTCTGATAAATATATCAGCTAACTTTTGGAGTTGACAAATTTATTAGTAATCTCACTGGGAAAAAAACTTATCTTTTTTGGTTTGATCTAAGTTTCAGTTTCTTTCATATCTTGTTTGTAGGAAACTGTGATAACTGCACAGTCTCCAAGAAGGAGCGTGACATGTCAAGAGAAGCATTTCTTCTAATGGCTTGCATTCATTCATGCAAGGGCAAATGGGGCCTTAATATGCCGATTGACATCCTGCGTGGTTCTCGAGTAAGTTGTTCAAAATTAAAACTGGGAAATCTTTTTGATGGCATTAGTTTCTTGTTCATTTTATTATGCACTCTCCATTTTATCTATTAGCATAATGTCATTGTGTTTCTATTCACAAATAACATTTTCTGTTGTTAATGTCACTTATTGTTTAAAATAAGTAGATTCTTAAGTTCTTATGTCATCTTTTTTGTGTGTTTGTTTTTACCTGTTGGTTCTTTTCCTTATATCAATCCATTTTCATCTAGTTCTGCATTGATAGGTGTTTTAGAAAAAGAAAAAAGGATTGAACTTCCAGTAGAGGTCAAAGCTGGGTGTGAGATTTTAATAATGAAGATGCAGAAGTCATTTTGATGCTCTAATCAATAAATGATTTGTGGGAGAAAAACTGGGAAATTTTGGTGAGGTCTAAGGATGGGATGTTACCTAGGTCTGCACAATGCAGAATTTAAAAGAATATTCAAGTGATGGTAGATGTGGCATGGTAGATGAGCATATTCAAATCCTTAAGTACCAAAACAAATAGACCTTTTATCTAGCAATTCGGCTCTTTTTTGCTGCCTCAGATTACTACATTGATACTTTGGGTTTTTGTTTAGGTTTTCATTCAACCTTGATTGTTCGCCTTTAAATTTCATCATTACCTTGCTACTGCTGATAGTTGTATTTACTTGTGGCTTGTAGGCCAAGAAAATCATCGATGCTCAGTTTGACAAGCTTCCACTTCATGGACTTGGGAAAACATACCCAGCAAATTGGTGGAAAGAACTCGGACATCAATTGATTTCCCAAGGTGTTATGAGCAGAAATAGTTTACCCAGTTGCAGTCATTGCTTATGGTCAAACAGTTCTGTCAATTGATGTTCTTGCTTCAGGGATAGTTGAATTCTTCAATTGCGTTTGCTATTGCTGTCTAAATAACCTCTGTCTTTGCTTGGCAATTTGAACTATAAAATGGCAGTTTTAATTTGTGGACAATAGCATTCTGCACCCTAGAAATGGTTTTGTTAGGTTGAGATAATGAAATCATGCTTCCCACTTTCTATTCAACCATGTAGTTGAAGTTCTATTCCTTGTTCACTGTTTCTTATAGTCATTTTTCAAAGTCTTGAGCATGATGTAAAAGTGAAGTACATCAAATACATGACAAGTTTAGAATCTACATGATCAGATTGCAAGTACTAGGTTACAATAATGAGAGCCATGGATGAAAGACTACCTCTTTTTTGAATTTTTTATAAAGAGTAAAGGCTAAAGACACCTTTATTTTCATCTTTCCTTCTTTGGTTTTCATTTAACCCATTGAGGGAATAGGTTCCCTTGCTGCTGTCAAGCAGAGTTTTTGACCTAGTAGCAGTATCAACATTTGATATATACTAAAAAAAGGTTTGAAAAGAAGAAAAAAAATTAGCATTTTTTTGGTTTTAAATGCAATCAATTTTTCATGCATTCCTTGTTCTTTATTTGCTGCGGTAGATTTTACATATGACATACTCACAATTTACACAATAAATTATCAATCTTTTATTTTATGCAATAAATTTAATTACAATAAAATAGCGAGATGCAATTTATGATTGACTACTAATGTTCTACAGGTTATTTGAAGGAGACCGTCAGTGACATGTACAGAATTATAAGGTAGGCAGACTCTTCTGGTTATTGGGGAGATCACAGCAATTATTTGAGGTCTATGTACTTTATTGTTATTATCATTTTTCTAGGGTCAAAACCCATCTATTATGTGTCTTTAGTTTCTTTGTATTTTTGTAATGTTTCATAACTGTAACTATAATTAGACATAAACTTTGTTCTTTCATGAACCAGTGTCAGTTCAAAAGGGGAGCAATTTTTGGCCTCTTCTAGACCAGACTATCAACCTCCTTTAATTTTGTTATTGACTGGTGAAATGCTTGGAGAGGAGGAAAATAGAAGCACACAAGAATTCAAAATTTTGTCCACTTCAGAATCAGAGGGTTTTTCAGAGGTTGTAATGAAGTGGTGTTATGTTTATTCAACTCCTTTTCTCTATTTCTTTCCTTTTCACCTCAATGAAGCTTCTTGAATAAGTGGTTGACAATTATATATGTAGATGTAAAGTAGACGACAGTCTTACTGTTTTGAATCTTTTTCTTAAGAAACATTAGTCATATGTCTTTGTTTTCCAAATACACTGGCATATGTTGACTCTAAATCCGTGTGTTTTACTTCTCTACTCAGGCTGAGGGACAGATCTACCAAATGCTATTAGAAGAAAGATTAAATCTTGCAAGGAGAGTTGGAACAGCTCCGTATGTTTTTTCTAAAAAAAAAACTTTCAAGAACTTACAGTTCCTATGATCCATAGTTTCTTCATAAAGCTGTTATACCTTCTTTGTAGATATGCTTTATGTGGTGATCAAACGATCAGAAAAATTGCCTTGATAAGACCATCAACAAAAGCAAGGCTAGCAAACATTGATGGTGTGAATCAGGTAAGCTCTTAATTATTCTGAAGATTTCTGCAATTTGGACCAGCCCTACTGGTTCAAGAAGAATAAGCAGGAACCAGCTGAATGGTGGTAGTGTTTAACTTCAGAAATTGGAAAAACTCATCAAAATGGCTTTAGTTAACTTATAATTTCTTTATTAATTTCCAAATTTGGTTAGTATTTTGTTATTTGAATTCTTTGTGGATTTACTTTCGCTGAAAGTTCTTGATTAATTAATTTTCATTCCTGATATATTTCCTAACTTATTGACTTTCTAATTTTCAATCAACTAAATATATAACTTAATAGACTTCCCTTTATTGATGCATTTAACTATCTTTTTTTCTAATAAAATTCTGCTGTATAAGAAAAGTCCTTATAATTATGATTTGTTTTTTCATTTCATATGATAAATGGTATTTTCTGACAGTCAATCATTATTAACTATTGTCATTTGTCAGAGTTCCATGAATGTGTAAAACCATTGCTAGTTTCCAGTATGAACGCAAGTTAAACCTCTGATTTCTGATGATCACATCCTGTAAACATGTCTTGAGATAACTGAATCCAAAAGAAAATCACGTCATTTCTGTCATTTGAAATACTAAACCCTAAACAATTTTTTGCAGCACCTAGTAACAAGATATGGAGATCATTTTCTTCAAGTTATTCAGAAACTGTCACAAGGATTAAGCCTATCATTGGATGGGGAAGCAAGCTTGCAAACCAATGAAGTACGGAAAGTATCTCCGGTAATCAACAAATCAAGCAAGTTGTCACCAGCGAAGTTCGAAGCGTGGAAAATGTGGCATGAAGATGGTCTTTCTATTCAGAAGATTGCCGTATGTCTTTCTAATCCGTTGTTACTATTGAAGATCTATGCTTCACACGTTTTGCTGTATAACTTCCCCTGTTTGTAATATCAGAACTTTCCAGGTAGATCAGCTCCTATAAAAGAACAAACTGTTACTGAATATCTGCTGGAAGCTGCCCAAGATGGATTACCTTTCGATTGGACTAGATTCTGTGAGATGATAGGACTGACACAAAAGATCGTATCAGAAATTCAGGGCGCTATTTTAAAGGTTGGATCTGCAGATAAGATGAAGCCTATAAAAAATGAATTGCCAGAAGATGTGAGTTTTAATCTCTGTCCTTCACGATTTGAGTATATCACCTGATCATTGATGCACATATATGGTCCGATGTTCAATTAATGGCTAGATAAGTGTTCCCATATTTCAGAATTTTTTTACCATCAAGATGCTATTTTTTCCCTCTTGTGAGGTTCTTATTTACTCCTTAACAAAACACTGATAACATCCAAAAGGTAATTTTCAATGAAACAAATGGAGCTTAAGTAGTTAACCCAAAAGAAGGAGGCTTAAGTATCTTATTGTTCTGTAGCTTCTGTCTGGTGAACTGCTTAGTGCTTTTCACCTAATGATCTTGAGAGATTGAATAAATTTTCATGGTGCAGATAAGTTATCAGCACATCAAGACTTATTTGGCAATGCGAAACTGTGGAATATCCTTAGAAAGCAGTCAATCTGGAGGTCAACAGTCTGGGAAAGATGGTGAAGCTGTAAATGATGCATCAAATTTATCAGAGCCCCCTTTAGAAACAGGCCACATGGAAAGCCATCCTGAAGCTGTCATTTCTACCAAAACAACGACGGAAAAATGTGACTCAGTAAAAATTGATGTAGTAGTAGTGCCTTCTGGACCTGTCAATGGTTGCCAGGTACATAAGCTTCCATTAGCTACTGAGGGGGAATTCACAAGCAAACGACAGAAAGTCAGTGAAGCAGAGGAAGTAAATCCAATTAAATTGAAGGCGACAGAGAGTTGTGTTGTAGAGTGGCTCAAGAACCTTGATGAAGGGGTTAGTGAGGACTTATTTATGTTTCTGATTTGAAAGATTTATGATATAGATTATATATCCTTTGCTTTGTGGCTATAATAATTGTAAGAAAATGTGACTTTTATGATTGGTTTCAGGCTACTTTGACTGATATTTTGGAGCACTTCAATGGATCCAATGGAGATTCCGTGGTGGAACTGCTAAGTTGCCTTGAGTCTGAATTTTTGATATATAAGAAAGGTAACATGTATAGGGCTATGTAAAATGTTTGATGCATAGGTTTATTTTTATGGACCATGCTTGTAGAAAATAGTGTTTTCATTGGTTCTATTGCATTGTTACTAAAACGTTAGGTGAATGAGTTTATGTTATTGCATAATCATAGTTTACAAGGAAAACCGATTTTTTTATGTTGATAATCAGTGCCTCAAGGAGTCGATAAATGAAAAAAAAAAATCATAAATAACAGTATTCAATACATTAGTAATTTCAAAAACTATGTTTTCTACTAAAAAGTTTCTAAATTTGCTTTCTTAACAGAGCATTTGCCTTTTTCTTTTTGAAGGGGGAGAGCATTACAAGGATTCGGTTTCTATAAAATAAAAAATGTTTTAGAAATTAAGGTGCAACATTATAACCGATAATTAAAAGATCGACATAATAATTTCATAATTTGTTTTAATTGTCTACACGTATTTTATAATAATATTAAGTATTTTTTATCAAGGATTATAACTATGAATTTTATTTTCTAAAGTACATTCTCTCATTTTAAAAGAGCTAAATACTTGGCTTTAACACCATTTTGATACTCTCTTTTTGAGTAATGTATAACGCTTTTAAAAAACCAGTCCCATGCACGCAAGATATAGCACAACCCTTTTAGTCCCCCAATTGCACCATTTTATAAATTATTTAAAGGGAAGTTGCACTCATCTCCACATCCCATCTATTCTTAAAAACTCTTTTTGGCTAAGAAAATTGCATTCACTCCCCTTTAGATTTACTTTAGTTGGCTAAAAGTATTTTTTAAAACAAAAAAAATAAAATTTCACAGATTAAAAAATTGAAAAATAGCCAGTTCAAATTGGTTCTTACCATCAACTTTGAACAAGTTCTCATCAATTCTAAAACCAGTCAATTATTTCTTTGTGAAATGGATCAAGCACCTAACCAGTTTCTAGTCCGATCCGATTTTGATAACCACGGTATGTCCGAAACTTACTGGACTAGATTGACCAAGGCCTTTAAGTACCACTGATAGAATAACACATAGTGCAATCAACAAGTTGACCAAAAATAAAATAAAATAGTGCAATCAACAAAATGGAAGATAACGTAATTTTTGTGCATGGTTGTATGCATGGTCATGAAAATGAAGAGAAATGTGAGTGTATAAAGTATAAACCAATAAACCAAAACTATGGTTAGTTTAAACTTCTCCCCACCAATATTAAAACAGGGGGGGAAACAAGGTTAAATGTAATAATATACTTGGAAAAAAAATTGTAAACCGGCCTGGAAATGTTAATCTTTATGTAAAGCATCTTCAAGATCCACCTCTACCCCTATGCGATTTTTCAAAACAGTGCTTGCATCATGGGGTGTTTTGCACTTGCACTGGAGCTCCCTGAATCTCTCAATGTCAAAATTGTGACTCTTAAGAAGCCTCATCTGCCTCGAACGAAAGAGCCTCTTCATTAAGTCTTGGTATGTAGGGTCTCTTGAAGTGAATAAAAAGTAGGCATAGCCTATGACTATCCCAGTTGTTGTGGTAAAAAATGCAACAGGTTCCATTACATCCCATGAAAACTCCCAGAATGTTAGCCGAAAGAATAACCCGACGGTAGTTACACTAAATCCTAGTCCGGACCAAAGTATGCGCCGCATCTGTTTATGTGCCAACAGATCAATTTCCTCTTTCTTCTCTTGCAGTTTCTTTAACTCCTCCCTCATAGGATCATTCTCAGAAGTCAGTGCCAGTGGAACGGCTCTTCGAATCAGATCCACCACCTAAACACACAGAAAATTGCCAAACAAACAGAACCAACGAATTTAGACGCGCATTCACATTCAAACAGAATTGAATTTCATATTATTTTCTCTAACTCAAGAATGCATATCTTTTTTTAAAACCGTCTCTTAAAGAGGTTTATATCAGCAACAAAATGTTACTGCTAGAACTCAGCAGATAGTTTGTACTAGAGCAAATAGATGTTAGGCTACCAAGCAAACTATAGAGAATTAAATTTAATTCTGAAAATTGAAGCAGCCATATAGGTGCCGGTTGAGGCATGTATGTCACATATCAAACAATGCACCTGAAACATAGCTAATTAGCTCGGAAGTTTTCATAAACACTACTTTCAATTATGTCTCATTACTCATTAGTGCATGCTTCAGCCTCAAACCAGTAAATTTTAATCTAGACAGACTAGGGTTAAATAATCTTTGAAATATTTAATAAAAGGGCAAGAGAAGCATGATGCTTGTATATAGCATGAAGCAGGCAATTCCATACGAAAATTCTAAATATAAATCATTAATCGGTAGATGAAAAAATAGAAAGGTGAAAACAGAATGACTCCTGTATATCTGTCATGGAGTTAAGCCAAAGGGTGATTCATGAAATTATCACAGGTTAGCTACAGGACTATTATTCAAAAGGGTGATGCTATATTACAAACAACAGTCTACACTTAAAAAGACTCGTCTATCTTTCTGCACCCTTCGAGTTTCCTTGTGTCACATCCAAACTTTTTTGTCAAATTCCTTACATAATCCAACCATATAACATGCCCCTATTCGAAAAGGGACGTGTAAGTAACATGAGGGCCACAAAGGACCCTCTCAGCAAAAAGCAGAATAAAGGGGCCATAAGTGGCATCTCTTGCAGCTATGGTAAGTAATAGACTTTAGCTTCTTCTCATATTTTTCGTGAGCCCACAAGCACAAATTCTGTTCTTATGCCAAGCATAAACATTGAGGAAAAGATGGCCATTCAAACAGTAAAAGCTCACCTTATCAGGATGCAGATAAACCTTGTCCCGGAAGAGGAGAATAACCCCAGCCTCATCAAGAACCCTGGCGAATGCTGCAGCCTCCTCTTGATTCCTAGCAATACCAATGCTCTCACAGGCTTGAAGAAGCTCAGAGTACGGAATAACTTCCTTCCCTTCCATACCAAGCCTCATCTTGAGCGATTCCACATTCACCAATCTCATGAGCTTTTTGGCCTCAGAGAATGATATGGTGTCTTCTTCTGTTCCCTTACCATTGTTGAGACCACTATCCCCAGAAGAGTTAGAAACCACAGTGGAAAATGATACACCCCTCTTGATCTGGTTCAGCACAACTGATGAAGATGCTGCAACAAAGCCCCGCAAACCCAACAAAGGAGGATCAAAAGGATGAAGCTTTTCCCCATAACCATGGCTGATATTAACAATTGCAGATACCCTTTGTCTTAAACACCCAAAACCTCCACCAGCACACCACCACCTACCCCACATTTTTGTTGTTCCAAAAAAAAATTGAAACTTTATGTGAAATGCTCAGTAACACAAAAAGTTCAACACCTACCCAGTAATGTTATTACCATGAAAATCCTATATATCCAAAACCCTTCTTCTCTTTTCTCCTCTGGAACATTCAAAACCTACCGGCCACAGAAATTGATTGCTTAAGGTAGCAACTTCCAAAAGAAATGGAGAGTGGAATAGCTTAATCTAGGGGGGGAAAGGAGAAAAAAAGGAAAGAAGAATATTTTTGTCTGCGTTTATTATTATTATAAATATAAACTGCTACCAAAAAAAAACGAAGAGAGGGAAAATATGAGAAAAAAGGATAGGCAAAGCAATAGCTACTAGCACTAGCAGGGATGGGGTCGGGGAAGGTAGACGAAGTTATCACTCCGTTACTTTCTGATTAAGTGAGTAGGAAGTGGCTAACGTTGGTGTCAGCAACGGTAGTTAACGGCATTTAAGTCGGCGATACGTGTTAGGCGCGTGGGTGAGTGGGTGGGTTGTGAATATTGTGATCGAATATTGAAACCCCACATGGCCACGTCGATATATTCGGTACTTTTATGGCTTTTGATTTTTTTTTTTGGAGAACATGGCTTTTGATTTTTTTATGGGAACAAAAAAATCAAAAGCCATACTATCTGAGCATGCGAAAATACACGATATCTTTTCTTTTCATGTTTCCTTTTTTTCCTGTGGTCTTTTTTTTTCTAGTATTTAATTATTTATAATTGATTTTAATGTATAGAAACAATATAACAACTTGATTCCTTTTATTTAACAAACTGAAAAAAGCAAATGTTGACTACTATATTATATATATATATATAAATGTTATTCTTCTAATACAATCTTTTTAACACAATTTTTATTATTGATTAAAATTGAGTATATTTGGTTAACATTCATTTCAACCCAAATGAAAATATATATATTTTTCAAAACACTTTTTATTAAGAGTAAGTTTTTTCTTTCTTAAGTAAATCTTTTCTTTCTTCCACTACAATCACTTTTAAAATTTTGCAAAAACTAAACCAAATAAACTAAAATAAATATCAAATCCAATATTATGTCTCTATCTTATCAAATGAGGATAAGCCTATTTATTGGTGCGGGTCCCTCGCTGTGTCCTTTTTGGTCAACTTCAAGACTACAATTGTTCTATACATTACATATTATAAATTATTATCTGCATCTATTTTTTTAAAAAAAAAACTAATTACTACCTCCGAATTAATATATAAGAGATAAATATTTAATTCACAAAAATTAATAAAAGGTAATTAAATAAATTAGTTGTAATTAATATAAATTTTATTTCAAGATTACTTCTCATAGTAAATTATTAAAATAATGGTTTATACATTTAATGACATTAAATTACTCCTAATTTCTAAGCATATTATTCTCTCTCCAATGAGTATAAAAGGAATTTTATACAATTGATGCATTTAAAATGGATCTATGTTTCTTATAATTTGGACCAAGAAAATAACCCTAATAACCCTAAATTTTCTTATATATGGGACTGGAGGTAGTATTTTGAACTTTGAAATAATGTGATAAACGTAAATATGATCATACTACTTCTGTTGGTTTTTATAATAAAGATGCATGGTTAATAATTCAAGTTGTTAACTAATGGCACCCCAGATGATTATAAATCTATTCACACCAAGTTCGTGTGCGTTTGTGTTGTTGTCCACCAACAGAGGCACACGTTATGAAGTACCAATTGTAAGAGGAAAAAAAAAACTGATCCTCTTGAATTGAACGCATGTTGAATTCTCGGCCTCACCACATCTCACGAGTAATGTAGGAGTTCAATATTATTATATAGTAATAATGCAATTGTCACTCACTTGCATCTAGTATCTGAACGAAAAGGGGTTGCACGCTTTCAAAAATAGCATAATGTTCTTCCTATTAGTTTGACAGAGAAAATACCCAACAGAGATGATAAAATATTCGCTAATCAAGATGAGGGATTCTTGATGTCAAGCATAATTCCCTGTCAATGGCAAACGAGCAAAGGAGAAACATTTTTATAACAGGTTCTTTTTGCAATTATGGGAAGTTCAGAACCCTCAGCTAGTTAAACATCACCAGGACTAAAAAAACTAGTAATTTAAATCAGCCACTTGGTCAATTGTTGACGTATTTCAAGTGCTGCACCTTCGGCTTAATTAAAAACATTTGCTCAAATTTTCAAAATTTGTGGTTCCATGACATACTCTTCCTGTTTAGAGTTTTTTATTTTATTTAGCAGCTTGTGTCTAGTTAACCGACAATGAGAGCAGTATATATCGGAGCAAACTAAGTTTGACTCCTTATGTCTTTTTTTACTTAAATGTTTAGGATGGTTTTAGTTCATGTTTTTAAGAATGCAACGATTCAGAATCCATTTACTCACTTTAAAAAACTATTCAATTGAGTAATGCCAAATATACAACTGTACTGAATCTTACAAGTATTGTAAGTGAACAAAAAATGTTGATTGCAACTGTACTGAAGCAATTCAATGGCCACTTCATGCATCGAGTAGAGCAGCAGCATGAAATGTAGTGGGATCACTTGCTATGTTGTTTTGCTTTTGAAAGAGTTTTGACCATACCCTTGGCAATCTTCCAGAACCAAAATACATTCATCATTGACAACACAGGAGGCACCACAAGCAAGCTGTAGAAACCCATTGGGAAGACCTGCTTGACCTGAAATAGGGGAGCAAAAGTTCGGATTTATTTGCTAGATTACAATCATAGGGGAACAGTGCAGAGCTGTATGTTATGGGAAATCACATAGAAAATGCTCACCTCATCAAAATGGGTCCACATGTGGATAAAAAAGAACATGAACAAGAAAATCCTTGCTACCTGCAGCACAAAAATATAACGGGGTAAGCATTCCATACTTCCATTACAATCATTGGAAATAAGAAACTAAATGGTCATGACAGAGTTTTAAACCCACCCTTGCTTACATCAAAAGACTCAGTTAGTCAGTTTCACTATATGTTGTTTTAAAACGAATAGCTTCAGCATTTAAAGCATGCTATGTGTCAAGAACCAACTATTCCCAAAACTGAAGCTGTTAAGTGAAGGCTCATAAATAGTTTTATATCTCTAACATGTTCCCTCAAATAATAGCCTTTTGGACTTGTAGTGTGGACAATGCATAAGCTCACCCACCTTATACTGAAACTTGAATTTATAAGAATGGGAATGGTGAACACTACAGCAATTGACTATAGAGACTCTAATACCATGTCAAGAATCAAGCATCCTAAAAGTTTAATATGTCAGGTGAAGACACCTAAATGGTTTTATATTAACACTAGAGTAGTGTTTGGCATACAAACAGAATGGAACGAGACAGTGAGTTTTAGTTTGTTCTTTTTGGTTCCAACCTTTTTAATGAAACCAACATGTATAACTTTTTACTTTATATCCTATTCTGTTCTACTTTTAATATACACCATACATAGAAACATAACTCATATGTTCTATTTTGCCCTGTTCTAACCTATCTGCCAAATGCTACCTTGTTTCTTAGTGAATGAGATAGACAAACGTACATCTATCATTATCAATTTATCATATTTATATTTTAGACAGCATAATTGACCTATTTAAATTAATGGAGTTAGTTCTTGTAGAGAAGCCTTCTAAAGCTCAAGTGAGCCACCCAAATCATTTATGAACATATTTTTTTTTTTAAAAAAATGAAGAAAAAAATCTCCATAAGATTTCATATTCAGGCATGCGATCTGCAATATTCAATTTTGTAAGAACCCCCTTTCTAATTATCTTTGTCACCATTGCTACTCGCACCATTTGCCAGAACATAGCTCATCCAGAACCAAAAGAGAAAATTAAAAGGAAGTACCAAAATAAAATCAGACATGGCCATAAGCAAACCCTTCAGGTACTATAATGGAATTAAAATTGAGTGGGACCAAGAGTATATATTAGACAGTACCAACCACCCGAGGAACAACGCAACGCCGTTGAAGATGTAAAGTTTGGAGCTCTTAAGACCAGCGATATCCAAGTACCTGTATATGTAATTAAAGTAATAAATCAATGTTGACAAAGTACATGAAAGCAAATGAATGTCTGAACAACAGATTTACCATCTTAGATTTACAAAAGGAGTTGTGCTCTCGGAGAACAGAACCATTAATATGTAGATCTGTGCTTGACCACTTAGCAAAGCTTGGATAATTGAAAACATGGACAGTCCATGGTGTAGAACCTTGAATGAATGAAGTTAGTTTACCATTTCCAAATCACACAACTTGGATACTGAGTTCAATATATCATGAAAGTAAGCATATATGCAGAAATATATTAAAAATTTAAAATAGTAAAAAAACTTAATGGCCTGTTTGGTTTGAGAAAGCATTTTCTATTCATTTCATGTTTTCACTTTTCATTACAAACATATCACAACATTTTCATTTTTTTTTCCTGTTTTCAAAGTTTTGCATAGGATATAGTGAAATCCATAGGTTAAAACAACAACTACTTTTATTGTTTCCGTTTGCTGTACAAGAATGGAAATAGGAGGGAAATTTAAATAATGTGAGATTTTCATCATGTTTACATTGTTTTTTAAATAAAACTTTGAAATCAAGAAACAAAATGAAAACAAGATGGAAATATTGTAATTAAAAGTGAAAAGAGAAAATGAAAATAAAATAAAATTACAAAGTAAATAGGCCCTGATATCTTTTCAACTTACATATTCCAGACCTCCTAAAGCTGGAAAATACCAAAGAACCATCGCAAGGTCTGTTAGAAAATAACCTGTAGAAATCTGTAAAAAGAGAGGGGAGATACATAAGAAAACAACAAATAAGCCAACTGGCAATCATTGTACTAATAATGCCTAACAATAATGTTACTAACAAGAATAACAGAGATAAGAGATATCAAACAAGAAGAAACAGGAAGATTGAAATACAAGAGAAACAGGACATTACGAATACATCACCAGCATGTGCACCGGACCAATGGGGAACTAACAGTTGGCTTGACATTTCTAATTCTGGGTCCCAACATGCAATGTTTGTCAAACTAACTCCCAATTCCTACCGTTTACAGTGCACAACATAACTGAGTGGTACATCATGTGTACACCTGAATCTTTCCTCTTTCAAACAGCAAAGATGCTTTTGTGTCTTGCACTTATCATATGAGCCACACAATTTAAAAATAGACGCTTCACAATAAAAGAGGGAGGTTCATTTTTAAAAACATAACAGCCTAAACAAATCTAGTCTGCTTCTAGATTTAGACTGTCCTGAGTACTTGAAGAAGCTTAAGAAAGCAGCTACACGAAATTGAATCAGAAACAGCTATGTGCTACACACCTATTCCTAGTACTACAACTAATTTGTAATAACAAATTTCACCTTCCATTAAACCGTAAATTTTTTTCTGTATTCAACATTGTGACCCCCCAACCATTGTCAATTTGAACCACTCCTCAAATTCTCACATAGAAAGCAAGCCTCACTGTCATCTTTATGAATGGTTTCTTCATCGCCTTTCCAACTTTTGTTCAAATTCCAAATTGCCTCATAACTCATACGAATTCCCAAATAATCTGATGTGTTTATTTGTAGATTCACAAGGTGTTGTATATCTCTTCTTCCATTGATGAAAAACTTATCAATATCATAATGACTGATTTAAAATTCACCACAAATTATTCCTTTTCAGAGAAAAAATGATATAGCAAAGGATGTCATTGCCAATTGTAAATACAAGCAATCCCCTCACATGCATCATTTTTCCCTAAATCTAATTAAAATGCAAAAGAAGTAAAGAACTTAAAAAACAATTTCTGACAAATCAAACAAGTCAAATTTTGCTTATATCTTCATCAACATACCCCCAATACTGAATTTGAGAAAGTAGATGATCTATTAACAACTAGCTTTTCTTGTGAATCGTCTTTGAAGAGATCTGATAGCATCAAGAGGTAAAATGACGTAAATGATGCAAAAAGAGCATGAAATGTTGAGAATCCCCTGCATTACAAAATGTGTTAAAGTTAACATAAAAGTCAATTATGAACAAAATCAATACAAACAGAAATCATTATACAAAGGCATTTACCGGTTATTCCATTCAATTTTCTCAGCACTGCTCAATTTGCCATATCCCGTGAACAATAGAGAACTAAAAGTAGCAGTCAATCTATAAACCTTCGAGAAGAAAATTAAAAGGGATCAATTTCAAAATAATTAAATAAAATAACCTTAACATGACTAGAAATTTTAAGCACTATCTACCCATTCAGATAAACTGGACATATATTTAACAAGAAGAATAAAGAGAAAAGGTAATGAAAGAACACCATGTGAATCTATATAAACCTAACAGTTCGAAGTTTTTTTTTTCCCTTGTGATGTTTATAACATAATATTCTGCATTTCTGCTCCTCCACCAAGACTTCAAAATCCTGATGTGGTTCACATCACAGATGCATAGTTTTGATTGGTTTCCCAATCCTTAAGGAGCATTTGCAAGTTGCAACACACAAGTGAAGTCACTGACAAATCGATGAGAAAATCATTTTACTTACCATAACACTGAAGATGATACCGGTTAAGACAGACCCCAGCCATTGAATTTCTTTGCTTGGAGCAGCAACAAAGTCATAAGAGGAAACATCAGCAGCAGCCAAGAGACCAAAAGGAAAAGGAATTCCCATCCAATCTCCTTGTTGAGAATCACAAAATCAAACCAAACTGCATCAAAGACATAATAACTGCATCATGAGAGCCACCGCCCAAACACAGTCTATTGAAGCATATAATAGAAGCATTCCTCTAGAATAAACTATTTTCTTATATATATATTAAAAAAAATGACTCATGGAATGGAAAACGTGTCTAAGAAAAAGTAGTCATTTTTTTTATTTTGCCCACTTCACATGATTTGCACCACAAGCTGAACACACAAACATGATGACTAGCCATTCCCATGGGAAGACCCAGTTGAGCAAAATTCTTCCAGAACAATTAATTAACAAACAAAACCCCTATCAGCAAGTAAGGTAATAGGAGGAAAGGGAAAGTCATTTGATTACAGCTAATAATAATAGCAATAATTGTTATTATTGTAATTATAATTATAATATATAAAATTCACAACGTGGCTCAGCATACCGAGGGCGAGGAGAGCAGAAGAGTACTAGAGGCAAATAAAAGAAACAAGAGCTGCAAATTGCAATAAGAAGGCAGCCATGAAGCAGCAGAAGGAAAATCAGGTTTTTGAAAAAATAAAAAAAATAAATTGAAAGAAATTGGGGTACACATAATTACTCAGTGCCTCATTTACTTGGAGAATTGAGAAACACCCAACCACCCACCTACACACAACACAGTCACGGTCACGGAGAGAGAGAAAGAGAGTGAGTGAGTGTCAGTTCGGACCTGAGCAGAAAATGAGCCCACAAAAAGGACGAAGGAGAAGAAAGCGTAGTTAATGAACGGTGAGCCGTTTTAATTTTCAACGCAAAAATAGTCTCTCGCCATAACTATCGATCAATCATGGGATGGTGGATGATTGCTCCGTTTATCCGTTTATTGGAGTACTATTATTACGCAAATGTTAGTAATAATAATAATAATTAGGGTTTTTTTTTTCTGAAACATGTGATAAAATAGGTCAAGACTCAAGGATTAGTTTCAGTTTCTATTGAAAAATTACAATTTCTGAAATTACTGCTTCTAATTCAAAACTTTTGTGTTTTAAGGTTTTAACACACAGATTAAAAAATAATTAATTGAATAAATTTTAGATCAAAATATATCTATTTATTATTTATCATTTTTAACTATTATAATTATTTCTTTATTTAAAAATATTAATATTAATTATATTAAGAGTATAATTGAAAAAAGTGATAAATTATCTCTTAAAATTTTAAAACAATTAAAGTTTTAAGATAAAAATAAAAAGTTAAAACTATTAAAAATTTAAACTAGAGGAAGTAATAATTAATAATACTATACTAAAATCTGAAAAAAAATTAGTGAATCATTAAAATTGTAAGAGGTTTTAATTTAATTTCTAAAACTATTTATATTATAAATTAGTTATTTGGATAGAAAATTCTTATCACACTTGTGTTTTTAGATTAACTAATTTAATTTTTGAAATTGTTCGATAGAAATTAATATAATAAAAAAAATTATTATATGTTTAATTTAAAATATTAATAATTTTAAAGATTAAGTTAAAAACACCATTTTCTTGACCATAGAACTTTCTTTCTCTGTCCACTGTGAGTTTTCCTCCCTTGGCCTTTTTTCCACAGGATTCAAGAGCTTCGCGTGACAAAACCAACCCAGATTGCCTGATTCTTTAATATTTTTTTTGGGAGAAATGATTTGGAGAGTTGAATGACTCCATGGTACAAATTTAAGGACCAACTTAATTTCCCTAACCGTAGGGATTCCAAATCGGAAGTTGGTAAATACACCCGCTTAAATTGGACATATACTCCACTTAACACTTTTTGAAAATTAAAATCCAAATAACCCTTTTCCTTCCCCTTCCAAAGGATACTGTTCCCACCATACACTCCACGCCACTGTCTGTCTGTCTCCCCTTTCCCTTCCCTTCACGATAAGAGAACGGAGAGCCCACTCACGACAGGAGAACGGAGAGGAGATCACAAAGAGGAGAACAGAACCACAACCCTCACCGGAAATTGGAATTTCCAAAAATTCAAATTTTTGTATATCTAAAAATTTGAATTTTCGATAATACAAAAATTTGTCAAATTTTTGTTTCGAATTTTCGGTAACATTCCGGAAATTCAGATTTTTGGAAACACAATCTAATTTATTCCACTGGGTGGGTCTTATACTTCATGCCAGATAATGCCTGCTGCTCGTGCTTTCCCATTGGAAAAACTCATGGATTCACTGCAAGAATATCAAAGGAAAAGGTTATTATTAAGCCTTTGTATTACTTCTGAGTAGCGTTGTGAACAATTTCTGTGATTTTGGAGTCGTCATCATCATCATTAATTGCAGTTTGCAGAAAATATTGATTGAATACATTATGCTTGATGTGGATTGTGGTGAATGATGAAGAGCAGCATGCCCACCTATTGAATTTCAAGCAATTTTATGAATAGAATTTATAGATTTGAAAAGTGCTTTTATCATTCCTTTTCAACGTTTCTAATAAACATTTATGCTCTGTCAATATAATTCCCACGGCCTACCTCTCTAAAACGGAGGCATAAAGATGAGTGGCGGTGTTTATTTGATATTCTTTCGCAAATAAAAGTTAAAGAAACAAAATTCTATATTTAATCGAATTTATCTTGTAGTTTTTACAATTGCAACTTTTCTAGGAATTGTCACGAATAAGCAAACAAGTTTGACCGTTTAAGAAAAACTGATAATGCAAATGCAAGCATTTCAATTGCACATCGCTCTGTGCTCCAATAAAACCAAGGGCAAATTCCAACTTCAAAAATTGTATTTTGATGAAATTAGAATTTTTGGTAGTTAAAAAATTCAATTTTTATACCATAAGAGATTTCAATTTCTGGATAGTATTAAAAAAATTATACTATCCAACTACCGTAGATTTCAATTTCTAGATAGTATAAAAATCTATATTATCTGAAAATTGAGATTTTTGGTAGTTAAAAAAATTCAATTTTTATAAATTTATAAATTTCAATTTCTAGTTTATATAAGACATTTAAAAATAAATAAATGAATGTACCTCTAGGGCATTTGAGGAAGAAGAAGTTGAAGGAGATGGTGAGCTCTCTCTGTTTTCTTATCCTCTCCTCTCTTGTTTCTGGCTGCTCTTCTGCGATCTGTCTTTTCTATGCTTTCAGCTCTTTTCTTCTTCGTGGTTCCAGCTCGTGGGGTGTATGTCCGTTGAAGGAAGTAAAAATAACAAATAAAGAAAAAAAACATTTTTGTATTTTTACTTCCCTAAAAACATTAAGTAGGGTGAATGGCAAATACACGAGGGTGTATTTACCAATCCCCTTCCAAATCCCCCAAAAGAGTTCGAGTGTAGTTTGTTTTCTTGGGTAGTAATCCAACACACTGAACCAATTTCCCATGACATTTAACAACTCGGACACTAATGCTGAAAATCAAGTACGATGCCCCAATTAAACTTATTTGAAAATTTAATAGTATAAAATTATAAAGAGCAATAAATTAATTTAACCAAGTTTAGAGCGGGGGCCGAGGCATTTATTCAGCACATATTTATATTTCTTAAAATCAAATCAAATTCTATAAAAAAAAATAACCTCGAAAATCAGAGGCTTTGCAATACAATCTCCTCAACTCAAATAGTATCACGAGACACTAATGCATCTCCTTTTTGCTGTCAAAAAAAATATATAAAAAATAACATTATTAGGAATAAAAGGGAATTGGTAAATATACCACAGTTTTTTGCCATACACCCCATATTTATTCAGGAAATTACTATTATACTTTCATTGTTTGGGTTTTTTTTTCTTCTGATTTTGTTTCTTTTCCGGAAACTGGCCATACACCCCCAGTTTCCGGAATACAGATTTGCATTTCGGAAACTGGAGTTTCCGGAATGTAAATTTTCCCTGGAGTTTCCGGAATACAAATTTGCATTCCGGAAACTCCAGTTTCCGGGTTTCCGGAATATAAATTTTTCCTGGAGTTTCCGGAATGCAAAAATACATTCCGGAAACTAGATTTTTCTGGAGTTTCCGGAATGTAAATTTTCCTGGAGTTTCCGGAATGCAAATTTACATTCCGGAAACTGGAGTTTCCGGAATGTAAATTTTTCCTGGAGTTTCCAGAATGCAAAAATGCATTCCGGAAACTAAGTTTCCGGTAACAACGCAAAATTGAAAAAAAAAACAAATCAACAAGAATATAATGGTATTTTCCTTTTTAAATATGAGGTGTATGTCCAAAAAAATTGGTATATTTACCAATTCCCGAATAAAAATAGCCAGCCCAATAACAAGAAGCCCCACATTATAACGTTCTCCAAAAAAAAAAGCAATGGCGGGAAGGTTTGGCGCCATGAGATATAGGGCAATATATTTTGCTATATAAATAAACCCATATTTCAACCCTCCCTCCATCCTCCATTGATTCTTTTACTTCCTAAGAAGAAAATGAGTAACGCAACCGCAAACGGCGCCGTCGTGGCCCATTTTCTCCGAGTAAAGAAGCTCTCCGACAAGGCCGTTTTGCCCTCGAGGGCTTCCCCTCTCTCCGCCGGTTACGATCTCTCCAGCGCCGCCGAGACAAAGGTGCCGGCGCGAGGGAAGGCTCTCGTCCCTACCGATCTCTCCATCGCCATTCCCGAAGGAACCTATGCTCGTATCGGTACTAATTCCCCCGCTTTTTTAAATCCGCGAAATAATTCTCAATAATTTTTAAATTTTGTTTATTATTTTGATTTTGTTATTTTGCAGCTCCTCGATCGGGGTTGGCATGGAAGCATTCGATAGACGTTGGTGCGGGGGTGATTGACGCCGATTACAGGGGACCGGTTGGGGTGATACTGTTCAACCATTCGGATGTTGATTTCGAAGTGAAAGTTGGTGACAGGATTGCTCAGATGATACTCGAGAAGATCGTCACCCCTGACGTCGCTGAGGTTCAGGACTTGGACTCCACCCTCAGAGGTGAAGGCGGTTTTGGATCTACCGGGGTTTGATTATCTTAACTATTTTTTGCTCATTGTTCTGTTACTTCTTAGAGTTATTTATGTGTGTGAGAGGAGAATTGCTTTTAGCAACTCTGTAGTACTGTACATCAGTTTGTGGATGTCTCTTTCTTCCTTCTCCTATATATTCAGTGTAGTGTTGGGCCATATAGTAAAAGTGTTCTACTTCTTTGGTTTTTGCATTTTCATCTTATCCCTGGCACTACTGGATTAAAGGGAGAGAAAAAAAGCTGGAAAAGAAAACAAGTTGACTAATTGATTAATTGACGATGATGATAATAATTTGATATGCTAAAAAGTACCTTTTTCAGTAGATTGCAGTACTTAATGTATGCCTATGTGCCCAAAATACATTATTGTGTGCACCTCTTGCTATTTGTCAAGGTATGGCTGAAATAAACTGTGGATGCTCATGCTCGTATTAGAATTGGATATCACAATTAAGCTTTCTTTTCTGCCTTCGTAGGAAGACATTCTGTTGTATAACATTCTCGTTGTTTTGTTATGAGGGTGTGAATAGGGGAGCACAAGGAAAAAAGATTGTTACCTCCATCCGAATTGATAAGAACTGGCTATCTAATGATTTTTAAAACAATTCTGTTTTTACGCATGCAGCTATTCAGTGCTTGTTTCTTTACAAGTTCATACTCCAGTTCTGTAGCCTTATAGAATTTATACATCCCTCGGTGTTGAAAAAGTAGTCTTTTTTTTCCCAGAGATCCACTGAGAGTTTGAGAATTGAGACCAGTAATCTGAGAAACAGAAAACAGAAGATTAAAGTGAACAATTAACAAACTTTATTTTATGGTTTCAATGAGCCTGCCATGTATTGTCACGCAGCTCCTTAATTTGAAGAGTAGTAATGCGTATAAACTGACAAAACGCTATGCCTAATTTTAATTTTCTTCGTGGACCTATTATCATTTTTTTACTTCTCCAAGTAGCAGTTTATTCCACTCAATGAAGGTACCATTCAGATCTTATTTGATTAATTAGATTACTTATGGACCTCTGTTCAGCTTAACCCTCAAATTGGTGGCAATAACTTGCACTAATCAATTTCTATTGTAATTTGAATGAATAATTTAATGTTCGACCTTCAAATTGACAAATTCTGAGTTTTTCTCGGTTTTAGTTGGATTCCAAGATACACATATAATGTATGTTGATATCTGGCCTTTCCCATGATAATGTATTTTACTTCCTTTCACCCGAGAGATTCAAGACTAAATCAAACAAGGTTGAGCTATGAGGCCAAAAGCAAAACACACTAAGATTCCAGCAGAAGGGCATCGATATTTCGTTTTCCTTCAGGGCCTTTGGTATACCATGATGATACGTAGTCTCCGTAAACAACATCCCGGTATTTGGCTGGCGATGACTCACCAATCAGTTCAGAAGCAGGAGAGATATTGACTGTCTTGGCTGGGTCATGAAATGTTGCCACTGAGAGCCTCGCTCTATCAGGATTAGTAATTGCTCTATGCACACAGCTCCTGTACTTTCCATTTGTTATAATCTGGTGCCAAAGTAAACCTTGTTAAAAACTTCAATTTCAAGGATGAACGATTTATCAGGAAAACATAGAGAAATCACAAATCTTCAAAATCTATTGTTAAGCTGTCACATCCTAGAATACCAAAATCCCATATTTACAAGAAAAATGATAGTAACCAATGCTTCGAATTTAGGAAGAAACATTGTAATTCATAACAGATAACAGATGGGGTAGTAATGGTGTCAGTTTAGCTGCACGTTGCAACACACAGAATAACAAGGCGATTGTCCTATTTAAAAATATTTTCTTCATTGTACAACGGGTTTATTTCTCTTTTTGATTTATTGGTTTTGTTCATTTATTCACAAAAAGTCTATCAAAAATTAGATAGAATAACTTCAACCTTGTCAACCGAGAATGAGAAAATTAAATCCAGATAAAGACCAATACAGTGTTATAAACATATTTTTGCTCCTTACCATTTTACCTTGGCCTTGAACAGCTTGCAATATTACATAATAATACATATTACATTATACAACTGGCAAAGAATAATGGCATTGCAACAGTGATTCTCCAAAGTGCTAGCTTCATCATGGAATTATAGCATACAAAAATCAAATATATCACACATATTCGAGTGATATTACTTACCTCAGTTTGATCAGCCAAGAGAACAAGAATAGCATCTGACAAGGGCTGCACAGTGACCCACCTGTCAGTGTCACCATTCTGGAGAACCTGAAGACCACCCACATCGTCTTGGATCAAAAGGGTAATGGCACCCATATCAGAGTGTGATTGCAGGCCAAGCGTGAGGTCCGGTTGGGGACACGGAGGGTAATAGCTAATAGTGATGTTCTGGTAGAATTCCCCAACAGCTTCTTCAATGCACGAGGGTCGCAACCCAAGACTCTCCGACATCAAAGCTAGCAACTTTTGCGCCAGGCCCTTCATCTCATCACTGTACCTCGCCACCGATTCCCTGTGATCGGACGGAAATTCCGGCCACCGATTAGGGTTCCGCCGAGAGAGGGGAAGCGTGTGGTGGTCGAAGTAGTCCCTCCAATCAAGGACCTCCGCTGCGGCGGAGTCGCTCACCAGCATCCGGCTGCCGTACCCCTCCGACGCGGCGGTGCCGTCGGAGCAGGAGTATCTGAGCTTCTCCGGCATGGGGCAGTCGTTGAAGAAGGCGAGGCCCACGCGGCGAACGGCGTCGAGGAGTGTCGTCGGGACGCCGTGGTTGGTAACGTGGAAGGCGCCCCATTCCCGGCAGGCACGCCCGATGGCTTGCCGGGTCGAATCGCGGCGATTCGGGTCGAAGCCGAAGAGGTCGACGACGGGGATGCTTGCGTCGGTTTCGGGATCGGGTGGGTTATCGCGAAAAGGTCGGTTGTGAGGGGGTTGGACGTATTCGGGTGGGACCCGGGATAGACCCGATTGGAGTAGGGATTGCACCCGAATGGGTTCGCCTCCGGTCACTTCCATTGGATGCTAAGAATAGAATAGAAGGGATAGAACAGAACAGAGTCAAATGACAACGAAGAGGAGGAACGATGCAACTGAAAGGTGTGACAAATGACACCAGTTAATTTTGCTGTGTTTTTTTGGTTTGGTACACCATTTTTAAAATTCAACCATTCAATTCAAGTATATAATTTAGAATGAGTAAATTACAAAGTTGTGTGGAGATGGAAGGTGGAGATGACAAAGTTAATTAGGCACACAAGTGAGTGGGTCCATAGCAAGGGATGATTTGTTATCGTTTGAAGGGTCTATATGGAGCTTCTTACAATTGATGGTGATTACTGAATGCGAGTGAGTCTTTGTTTTGTTCAAATGTAATGGTACACTATAGACCACCCGCAAAGATGATCCACTTTAGATTCTGCCTATACAAAATTGTTGAGATCTCTAGTGAAAGATAGATCACACGTCTCCTATAAAACAATAGACAAAGAAAAAACTTACTGAAATAACAAATTTATCCCTCCACCTACCCGGGCATTCACCATTACATCAAAACAATATAAGAGACATTTAATCCACCCCTATGTATTAAATCATAGTCCTTGTCATTGTATCTCATAAAACCACATGTGTTTTTCTCACATTGTAACACATATGTTTAGCTTTTATATTAGATATTAGATTATATACTCATATATAAAGGCAATATCAATTTTTAACTGCTATTTTGGTGTTATATTTTTTTCTACCGTTGTCCTTACTTAAATGAAAATTTAAATTTAAATATAACTATAACTATAACTATAACTATAACGATAACTTCAACTATGTAACAATCTGTGAAAAAAAAGTAAGAGAGAGATGGACAAGCACAAAAGTTGTCCCCTAATTACCTTATATTTATGTATTTAATTTGATCAAAAGACATTCTTAATTTTCTTAGTTTTTTAATTAAAAATTAATTTTTTCAATCAATCAACATTTAAAAAATGAGACATTTAGCCTCTGTTTGTTTGAAATTTATGTTCAGTAAAAATGTCGTTAAGAACCACGTTGAGAAAAAGGAGAGGAAGGACAGCTTCTTCAAAATAGCCATTTTGGTGCCTCGGGGCACATTTTTTCTCCGTTCACGTTGGCAGGAATCTTAAACAAACACACGCTTACAGATCATTGTTATTTTTTTAAAAAACAAATATTATAATATATATTTTATATTTTAATTATTTTTTGGTACATTGCACGAGTTACTTGTGAGTATAAATATATTTTCTCTTATCTTACTATTCTTTTCAATCACTTAAAAATAAAAACTATTATTATTAGTATTTTTTTTTATTCTCATCTGAACAATAAAAAACAATTTTTTGCTTCTCCACTCTGTTTCAATTTTTCTATTATTTGCTCTACCTATGGTATATTCAAGGGGCAACAACTATAATATTCATTAAGTCAGCGGTTTTTACTTATCCCTTTCCCCACAACAACACTTCCCATTCCCCGCCGCTGCCGGCGTTGCACTTTCTCTTCCACTCTCCTTTAAATCCCACACAAATTGTGTTCAAGTTCACTAATTTCCCAAAATTTTAGACCCCCTTTTCCTTCCATAATTCACTACCACTACTGATTTCCACACTTTCGATCCCCCATCTATTTTATCTGTTTTGTTGTTTTTTATTTGGGGTTCCAAAAGAAGAAGAAGAAGAAGAAGATGGAGAACCTTAACTTAGCCCTTTTATCTTCCCCAAAACCTTTGCTGTTGGGACATTTTTCTGCAAGAGACGCCACTGCCAGAGACGTCTTCAGAAGAAGAAGAAGCCCCTTCTCTTTTCGGGGGAGACTCTTCGCTTCTGCTCATGTTAACAGGGCTGCACCTAAATCCCACCAAAACCCAAAACTCGGTATTTTGTTTTTTGAACTCTCTTTTTTTGCTTCATTATTATCTTCCATGCGTGTGTATGTGTGCACGCGCATGCTTTTTTTGGGGGGGGGGGGGATGAAGTTATTATTTTAAGCTGTAATTCATGCTTAGCAGAAAAAATAGTCACTGGGGTTATTGGATTGGAAATTTAGAACATTCTAGTTATTAAGTAGTGAAAATAGATCCGTGTATGCTGTGTTGAGATTTTCAGGGTTTTATGTTTTCATGAATCATAAAAACCTTTTTTTTGGTTGCTTTTAGTTGTACAACTAGTATCTAGTGTTTGTGAAAAGAGGTGTGATTGTGAATTTCCAAGCGAGCTTGTGCTTAGGTTTGGTTGAAGTTGATGGCATTTTGAATCCGTAATGTGTTGTGTGTTGTGTGTTTGTGTATCCCCCCTCTTTTCAAATGCATACTTGTCTTCCCCTTTCTCTTATTTTGTAATTGATGAATATTTCAATATTTTACACTCATCTCTGAAGAGGCACAAGTAATATATGCTGGGGATACAGTGCAGGAGAAGCTGATAGTGCAGCGGTTTGCTAGCATTTCTTCTTCAACTAGTCAGGAAACAACATCAATTGGAGTTAACCCACAATTATCACCACCTCCGCCTTCGACTATGTAATCATACTGTCTCTTCTTTCACATTTTGATTTTCTTCTATTGTTTTATAGCATGTTATATGACGGTCAACTCCTTGGGAGGAAGGAGATTTTGAATATATATATATATATATATATATATATATATACATACATATATTTGTTGATAATTTTGCTTATATGTTCACATTCTTATTTATCTGTTTACTATTTTTCTAGAGGGTCTCCGCTCTTTTGGATTGGTGTTGGTGTTGGGCTTTCTGCACTATTTTCATGGGTGAGAACCATAGTCAAAACTTGGCTTTACATAGACTTATGGTGTAGTTTTTCTTTGCTGTAAGTTTAATAAAATGAATTTTCCTTTTGCAGGTAGCTACAAGATTAAAGGTGAGTGCCACTTTATTGCAAGGCTTGGGTGCAAGGTGGTTTGTCCTTTGAGTTTTACTGCAAGATATAGGGAGCATATCAAGTGTGAGGAGTGATTTATTGTGAGATCGAGAGGAGCAAATCCTCAGCACTAGTAAATTTTACATGAAGTTGTAATAGATGCTACGTCAAACCTTACTTTTTGTGGGTTTTTCTGGATTCTTTGTAGAACTACAAGAACTAAACTTGTGCTTTTTATACAATTTCAACATTTGTCTCTTAATCTTCTTTCAGAATTATGCAATGCAACAAGCTTTCAAGACCATGATGGGCCAGATGAATTCACAAAATAACCAATTTAACAGTTCGGCCTTTTCTCCTGGATCTTCTTTTCCCTTTCCGATACCTTCAGCATCAGGGCCTGCTGCACCTGCTAGTTCTGCCGGTACTCAATCTCAAGCAACTTCCGCATCAAGTGCATTTCAATCTTCTGTCACAGTAGATATACCTGCAACAAAAGTAGACGAAGCCCCAGCGACCAATGTTAAAGATGAAGTGGAAGTAAAGAATGAACCAAAAAAAATTGGTAACATACAATCTCTGCTTAGCACTTCCATTTCTTTGTTGGATGACATGTACTACTTGTGCAATTTATAAATGGTGTTTGTGTCCACTATGAGATGTATCTGTGTTTTTAAAAATTTAGGTAAATTAAATAAAAGCCATGCCCCTAGAGCTTCAATTTTACTTTTTCTTCCTGGTATTTGACTTAGTGCAGTTGTTATTTCTTTTTTTGTCTTTTAAGCTTTATCAAAGTTTTGATTGATATAACTCCACTGATGTGCTAGACAAGATTAAAGGGTGATCGGTTATTATGCTGAACTTGGTGTGAAATTTAAAACTTTTTCTGTTAAATTTTCTAATAAATTTTTTATTACAGCTTTTCAAGATGTTTCTCCAGAGGAAACTGCGCTGAAGAGTCCTTTTGAAAGCTATAAAGATGATGAATCAAGTTCATTCAAGGAAGCCCAGAATCCAGTGCAAGTGAGCTTTTAAAGATACATGTTTTTGCGATAAATGTTGTGATTTTTGTTGTTCTGAACATGCAATAACAACTGGCATATACTGAAGGTTTCTCAAAACGGAGCTCCCTCTAACCAAGGTTTTGGTGATTCACCAGGTTCTCAATCTACACGTAAGTAAACAGTCAGTTGAAATTGAAAATATTTACAATTCTGATTTATTGCTAGAAAACCCTGTGTTCCATGATACATCTATTGAAGCCTCAATTTCAAGGACATGTATTGTCATGATTTAGACCAGCCCTTAATAAATAAGTTCTTGTTGTTATTATGGTTGTAATATTGTTTTAAGCTTGCTATCATTGTTGAGTTTATGATGGGTCATGTGTTCTTAATCTTGTCTTTGTGCTTTTGCTCTTTACTATGAAGCCTTTCCCGTCAACTATCATTTACTTTTTGACTCTGATTAAAGATTGTCAGTCCCTGGGTTGAAACAATGCCATAAATCAAATATGAATAGTTCCAAATTCCAAGAAGCATTGTTTTCTAATCACATAGATACTACGGGCTGCAATTAATTTAAACCTTTTTGTTATCAGGAAATATATATTGTTTTTGTAATTGTTCTTTCAGTTTTGCCTTAAATGAGCTGTTGTCTGGATTAACAATATGTCCTAAATGTGCCCTGGTTTATTTTTGGATAGGAAAATCAGTCTTATCAGTGGATGCGCTTGAGAAAATGATGGAGGACCCAACAGTGCAGAAGATGGTTTTCCCGTAATATTAGTTCTTTTTATCTTAATAATGATTATGATTATGATTTTGCATTTGTAGTGAATATTTTGTTTTGGCTGTCGTTGCAATATGGATAAGTTTTAAGCTTTAAGTTGATCCTAGTTTTGGATATATTGAAAAAGGTTCTATAAATGCTAAAAGTATGTTTTTCAGTCTGATCATGTAAATGCTGATGCCAGTAGTACTAGCAAGTACCTGCGAATGTGATACTCTGAGTTGGACTTTGAAGTAGTTCCGTTCTCTGTCTATCCCTATTGAACTACTTTGGAAGTTTGGATGTGTCTAAAATTCTACTGGAGCTCTTAATCATTTAATTGTTTCTTTTCCATGTCCTCTTGGGTGTTTTGTGCTCAGGAGTTTTTAGGGGGAATCCCTGCTTCTGTTCAATTTCTCTCCTTTCCAAATTTCCTTTATCCCCAAAAGATAGTGTATTTGGTTTGCTACTGCCCTTTTAATTGTTGATCGACGTTGAGTGGAGCTAGCTAATATTCTCACCGATTCTTATTTTCTCATGTTAAACATATTTCCAATGTGTTTTGCATTGTGGTTACTTGATGCAAATTTACAGATTTACATTTTCTCATTTTTGGGTTCTGTTGCAGCTATTTGCCTGAGGAGATGAGGAACCCAACTACCTTCAAATGTAATTTTCTTAACAATTTTCGGGCTTCTGGTTCACTGCCATGCTAATTTGCATTGTTTAGCACCTAAGTAAATAATGTGCAACCACCCTGCTGAATATACTTATTGTTACTTGTACAATATTGTCTATTGTCTATACAACACTTTTATACGGATGTCCTTTTCATTTGTTACCAATACCTTATAATGGAAACACTTCTATTTCTATAAGATGTTTAAAATAAAATTGTAGGTCAAAAGTCATGTTTGTGTCTTTCAACTGGTAGATATTAATTTCTACATGACAGCTTAATATGGTTGGTCAATGGATAATAGTTACTTTTGCTTCTTTTAATAGGGATGCTGCAGAATCCTCAGTACCGTCAACAACTTGAAGAAATGCTGTAAGTTCTTCATAATGTTTCTTCAGGGCCTTTTTACCCACCAATATTCTCATACCCATTGGTCCAATTGTTATTTGGAAAAATAAGGGTTTGTTTGCTTTCATGCTTTGAGAAAATATTTTCTATTTTCACTTTTAATTACAAAAGTGCTATATTGTTTTAGCTTTGTTTTCTGTTTTCAAATATTTGTATGGGAAATAGTGAAAACAATTGTTGAGATTCCACATTGACTAGAGAGATATGGTCAAAGTATTCCTTATAAGGCTTGGGCAATTCTCACTCCTTGAGCTAGCTTTTGGGGTTGAGTTAGGCCTAGCCCAAATTTTAAGATTGCGTCAAAGCCTATCATAGATCTATTATTAGGTCACTTGTATATGTCCAGTCTTGCAAACTTCATGCTTTAGATGTCTAGTCCTGGGCATGAGGCGGGGTGTGTCGAGATCCCACATTGACTAGAGATATGACCAAAGTAGTCCTTATAAGGCTTGCGCAATCCTCACCCCTTGAGCTAGTTTTTAGGGTTAAGTTAGCCTAGCCCAAATTCTAAGAACAATAAATGGTTGTTTTTTCTATCTCATACAAATTTCTAAGAATAGGATACAAAGTGAATACAAGGTAGTATTTTGGTAAATAAAAGTAAAAATAGGAAATGAAAACAGAGAATGTTTTCTTAAACCAAACAGGCCCTGTGTTTTTGTTAAAGTGCTTACCTACATTTGCTTGTCTGACTCATTTCCACAAAAACTATTTTCTGGCTGATGGAAAAATTCTCTGAGGGTAGATAATGATTTCGTCTCTTTAAAGCCATCATTTCCTTTAATCTGTCACTCGAGTACAACTGGCTTTTAGCCTTCTGCTATGCCTATGTGCAACACTCACTTATGAATTAATAGTTAAATCTGTCTATGTTTATCCTTAACCCATCAGAACCTCCAATTTCGAATTAGGAAAAATGGTGGTCCTGGAGGAAATGACCATCTTTCTTCTTTTGTAATGTAACCTTCCATATAACCTATGAGGGGGTAAATGCCTGTTCTTACCTTCGTACTTTGCTGTTTTAAGCTTGTTCTCTTTCTCGTTCTCCCCCTGTTATTATTCAGATTCATATATATTTAGCTTTCTGTCGCTAGGATTCACAAGCCTTATGATTAAAAGTGATCATGTGTTAGAGTTTACTAAGGACTGGATTCCATGACCCATGTCATTGCATTGACTCGAGACCTAAAGTAGCAGAAAAATGTAATTCTTATTTGTTATTCCCCTCTCAAGTCTCATTCTATGTGCTGCAATTAGATAAATCGATGCATATTTCATTAACATATTGGTGTACAATCTTCTCTGGTTTATAGAGATTCATATATCCTTTCTTTTTCTCTGACATGCTTGGTTTCAGAAACAACATGGGTGGAAGCACTGAATGGGACAGCCGAATGATGGACACGTTAAAAAATTTTGACCTTAATAGTCCTGATGTTAAGCAACAATTTGGTAAGTTTTTATTATTGTGCCTCACATTTTATGAGACATGTCTTCTTTGAGAGCTGGATCAATTTAGCAATCGATTGCTTTAGACAACTCATTTTTCGCTCACAAATTTTATTACTTAGTTGACATGAAAATATTCTTAAATACAGTAATTTCTGTTGTCCTGGTTCCATTTTGTGGGAATTATATGTTCTGTTAAGTTGATCATCTTTAAAATCAACACTAGTTCAAATTTTTTTCTTAACCTGCACAATGTATATGGTCCAGTAACTTTTTCTTTGTTCATGACTTGTTTTCTTATGCTGGTTCCATTTTATCTGTTTAGCCGTCAACCTTTCATTTATTTTCTTAATCAAATCATTGCTTTTGGTTCTGCTTTCTGGTGTGAGATACTGATATATGCTTTTGGTTCTCCTTTTGTCTTTTCTGAAACATTTTACATTTTTACTTTCATCAATCATCAGATCAAATTGGGCTTTCTCCAGAAGAAGTAATTTCAAAGATTATGGCCAATCCTGATGTTGCGATGGCATTCCAAAATCCTAGAGTTCAAGCAGCTATCATGGATGTATGTTCTTAATTTGAGTACTTTATTAATATTTCATATCAAAACTCTGAGTGCATCTTGTTTTGGTTGCAGTGTTCACAGAATCCGCTGAGTATTGCTAAATATCAAAACGATAAGGAGGTACTTTATTTATTGGAAGCATGTACTTTATATATTGGATTTGGTTTTGAGATCCCTTGTATGTTGAATCTGATAAATTGCTCTTTCCTTTCAGGTAATGGATGTCTTCAATAAAATATCAAAACTCTTCCCTGGAGTGTCAGGTTCACCTTGATTCATTTGTTTGTTGCCGTTTGCTGGTCAAGTTGAATTTCATGCCTTTCCTGATGAGCAATGAGATTAGCTCTGCATAACCACCACAAGGAACTCTGCAAAACTCTTGTGCTCATGGCTGTACACTGCAGACTCACGGTTACAGCTCCATTTTGTGACATACGGACAGTAATAATAACTGTGGCTGGCCTGATCTAAATTATTGCCATAGTTGGTTTTTTTCGTTTTGCTAAAATAGTTGAGATTGTAAATTGATGTTTTAGATGTTTTTTGTTTCCCCTTTTGAGGCATTGCATCTACAGTGTGGTTTCTTTTTCTCTACTTGTGATGAGTTCCTACTTCCTAGACTCGGCTAATTTGGTGTTTCAGCCTTAAGGTACCGGGAAAAAAAATGTATGTGAACTCTTCACATATATAATAATCATATATGCTGCATGAGATTGAACTTGTACTACTATGCAATAAGTGACGAAATATGTGTCAAATCAAGTGATCCGGATAATCACGGGTTATTCGTTGGACATGACATTGATCTCGATTTTTTTGTTGATTCTATAACTTTGAAGTTTGACTATCCTTACATGTTTTGGTAAAGACAATTCCTAGACGTGAAGGACTCGCGACCAAACCAAGAAGCAATGTTACATGTTACATGTTGGTAAAATCAATACACAATATATGAATTTTTATAAGACATTATGGTTTATGACAAAAATGTCCAAACGTATGTAGCCATTGGTGATTTCTTTAACCAGCATAATAATATAACTTATTGGCAAATTTTATGGTAAATAACTAAATATTTGTTTTTCCAAACGAATATCACCGTTGCACAAATTTGAATCCTGAAAGAATAAGAGGGGCAAGCAGAAAATGTTACATGGAAGACATTAATTTGTTGTCAAATTGACATATCATTATTTATTTTTCATAAAAAAAAGGGGATTTCGGAATTATTTATTTTTCAAAAAAAAGGGGAATTGAAGTTAGTGACTTTAGTGGCAGGTGGATCAGACAAACACAACGTGACCCTTCAAGGAGACCCGTGTTACATAATTGCTGCCCCGCCCTGTCCGTCAAAATTTGAATGCTCTGATCTCTCTCTCTCTCTCTCTCTCCCCCCAGTTGTCTTTTTAATCAGAAAGTTACAATCTTTTCCTAAAACAAATTCTTGGGCAGCGTCCGACACCCCATTTCCCCTTACCATTCTTTTTGCAATTCAAATTCTTCTTCCTCTTCGATTGTGAGCCAACTAGTCTACTACTATGTGTGTCTTCCTTTTTTTCTGCAACTATCTCTTTCTCTAGCTCTATTCAGTAGGCCAGCCAAACCACAAAATTCCATGGGTACATGTTTGAGTAAGAAGAAAGGGTCTTCTTCCACCACTTCCCCTCTTGCTGGAAGAACCAAGTCAGCTACCACAGCACCTGCTGTGTCTGAGTTGAAGAATTCTTCTAGGAACGGTGAAACTGAGCCTGAACTGAAACTGAAGAAGGAGAATAAGAAAGTGCTAGAGAAACATGAGTCAGCACAAGAAGGTGGTAAAGGGCACGTGAAAAAGCAGATATTCATAATCAAGCACAGGAAGAGCCATGATGATAGAGAGAGAAATGATGAGCAGAATGCACCCCAATCAGCTGCTAACACTGAAGCAATCAAGGGTTTGGTGGTGGGTGTGAGGACTTCAAGCTGTACCAAAGAAGAGGTGGATGCAATTCTTATACAGTGTGGGAGACTCAGCAGAAATTCCTCAGGTAGAGCTGCTTCTTCTTCTCCAGCTGCTGGGAGAAGGTACCGCTCAGGTTCGAAGAGAAGTTTTGATTTAGATCACTGTCACAATGATACCATTTCCACTGAGGAGGACCAAAAGAAAACCAATGCCAGTGATGAGTTGTGTGAGGATGATGCAGAGAAACGGCACCGCCAATCTCCAAGGCCTCTCTCTCAGGATAGTAGTAGTAGTAGAAGGAGAAGAAGAAGAACACCAAGCAGGGAAAGGGAGCAGCAGCATCAGCGATCCAGCAGCAGAGAGAGGAGAGTTAGTAGATCACCTGGAAGAAGATCATCAGAGACCACCGCACCTTCCAATGCCAGTTCCAGCAGGCCTGGAAAGATGGTATCTGTCCCTGCTACTGTTTCATCCCTGGTGGTGGTTGATAAGGGTGAATCTGCAGCAGCAGCCACAGGCAATGGCATCAAGAGGATCACGGTTAGGAGAAATGTTGGTGCAGCCTCACCACGTTCTCAATCCCCTGCAAGAGCAAATGGGAATGCATCAAATGCTCAGCAGCAGCCATCCCTTAGCCGCAACCCCTCAAGGAAAGCAGCAGAACAATCACCATACAGAAGAAACCCACTGAGTGAGGTTGACCCTAACTCCCTTGCTTTTCCACATTCAGCAACCAATGATAACAGCAGCAGGGTGGTGCAAAACAGACCCAAAAAGGAATTTGAAACAGAAGCTAATAATCAGGTATCCACCCAGTAGTAGTACTATATTTGGTTCAGAATTCCTTTGTTGTTTAGTAATTTGTCCTATTTATGTAATGGTGTTCTGGCCCCTCCCTATTGCAGAAACCAAATGCCAACAGAATTGCATTGGACAAGGGTGTGGGTGTGAATTGCAATTGCAATTGCAAGACAAAAGTGCAACAAGAGGGAGATGTCAAAGTGCAGTCTTCAATGACTGATGATGATGTTGTTGTGAAGACAGTGGTACCACCAGGGGTTGACAACCTACTACTCCCCCAGACGTTATTAACAAGAAGCAGATCTTCTAGGCGATCCCGAGACTTAGACCTCAACCCTGAAGCTCTTTTGATTCCTCCTCAGTCCTACACCTCACTACTGCTTGAAGATATCCAGAACTTCCATCAAAAGAACACACCACCTGTTTCTCTCCCAGCTTGTGTCACCAAAGCTTACTCTATCCTTGAAGCTGTTGCTGATCTCAACTCCAATACCAGCTCAAACTTCTCTGGTGAAGAGGGCAGGAGAAATAGGAATGAATACAATGTTCCATTTGGTACTACCAATAATCATGGGAAGAGAGTGCCAGATACCAAGGATCCAGTTGTAGAATCTGAGTTAGTTGTCAATGATGATGTGTTGGAACCGAGCTTACATAAGTATGTGACAGTGAATAGTTCACGTGGTGGGGTAGACATGGAGGAACAAGAGTCTTCAGGAAGCAACAGCTTCACTATCAGTAGCGGGAAACAGCACCAGGGCATTTGTTCTTCTTCTTCATGGGAACCCAGTTCTGCTGATTCAAAAGATTGTTGGACTTCAGGACTGAACAACTGCAGAGAGGAGGGTCAGAAAAGTCCATTAGGCTTGGAAGGAAGGGTATCATCTGAAGCAGGGTGTGACGTGGATGGGGCAAAGAAGAAATTGAACAGCAAAAGGAGAGAGTGTGATCATCAGCATGTCAGTGGGATAGGGCGTGACAGGCTTGGTGCCAATAATGTTCTTCACAAGAAACCTGTTGTCACTGCAGCTGCATCCACATAGATATGATAAATGAATTCATCTTGATCTTGTATC
The DNA here is from genome assembly GCA_030159175.1 of Glycyrrhiza uralensis. Lineage (NCBI taxonomy): Eukaryota > Viridiplantae > Streptophyta > Magnoliopsida > Fabales > Fabaceae > Glycyrrhiza > Glycyrrhiza uralensis. The sequence continues at coordinate 42,984,441 of BRZY01000005.1, forward strand.
CTAAATATTCCCATGAGTTTGACGTTCCTTCTGTTTGGAGTTGTTGCACACTTTGCAACCAGTTATCATTTAGCAAGGTAGATATGAACACTTTATGCCATTCCTCTCTCTCACTTGTAGCTTTATGTTCTTTATTTCTTCAAATTGGAATTGCATAAACAGGATGATCACTCACTTTCAGTTCCATCTGTATCAAGTCAGACACTTAGGAGGGAGAGAGTGGAAAGAAAACAAAAAATATGGTACTAGTTTTACTCATTGAGTTCTTAAGACCTTTCAGAACTCCAGAAAAAGGCAATAGGAAGAAATTGCAAGGGTAAATATTGCGATTTTAAATTGTAAATAGAAATAAAAGCTGGTGCGTCAAATGAACAACAGTTTATAATGGTAGTAGAGTTCAACAATATGAAATCTTAGGCCTTCTCGTTAACAACTTCTGGCTGGAACAACAGTTTCTAAAGTTAAATGGTTTGCTGCAGTGCCATATTATAGTTGTTACTTGTGGTTAGTGCTGCTGAATTATGCAATTAACATCCTTTCCCTTTATTAATTCAGCGAATTACAAATTGGAAGAATTTCTTAAGAATACGCAAATAGATTCATCTTCTAATTGACCGAGTACTCTACAACTTATGTGCATGACATAAACTAATAAACTAACAGTATAATAAATAAATAGCTCTCCAAAAAAAAACAGTATAAGAAATACATAGCTGTTTAGATTATATTACAACAGTGGCCGTGAAGCGCCCTAATTGCTGATACTATTTCTGCATATTTTAATATTCCCATCATGCTATAAAAGTATCTGTCTTTTGGATTAAAAAACAAATCCATATATATCACAAATTTAACACTAACCCGAGATGTATATTTCATCCATGTGATCACATTCACCATACACAAAACTTGCCATAAACAAGTCATAATCTATACATTCTTATCCAGTCCTAATGTAACACTAAAGCCATCTTATACCAAAAAAAAAAACTATTATGGAAACAATATTTCTCTGTACAAGGCTTATGTTCAACTCAGGTAACTTCCAAGTTTCTGAATATATATTGTCTAGGAAGAGGCTCGAAGCCTGATTTTTTCTTTTTCGTCTATAATCAAAATTTTATTTGCACTATCAAGCATGATAGCAAGTGCTCAAGATCGTATATCCCTCAAATTTCACCTCTCCGTGTCCAAACTCGCTTCTAGCATTCCCATTTTGAGCTCATTGCAATTTTTTCACGGGGTTAATAGTTTGAAAGAACCAGCTCATTCTGAAGTGTTTCTGAAGTTAACCATGTATATTGCAGCTACAGTAATAATGGCCCCAACTAGCTGTACAGGTGAGAAGGTCTCACCAAGATATAGAAACCTGAAATACCAAAGCAAAATGTGTCATAGAAAGATCCTCTCGAATATACATAAACCTGAAATTTGACAGAAAATGCGTGACTTGCTAGAGGAAATGCCAGTGGCAAAAGGTACCCAAAAAAGTTGTGATCTTGAGGGCACAATACTTTGATAAATTATGAAGGATGCCACTGGGTTGTTATTCTCTTCCGAAATTTTATGGTTGTAAAAGATGGTCACTATTTTCTCCTTAATGACCTTACTGGTAAAGAAGTGATATATCACCATTAATTGTTATTTCTGATTTTTATTCTCTGATACATAATTCCAAAAATCTGAAAAAGCTTGAAAATCCTCTCTCTTTCCCTTGTAAGGCAGTCTTACCCAAAAATTGAAGCAAACATTGGGGTTAAAAACGTAAGTGAACTGAGCTTGGTCAAGCTACCTGCAGTGCATCACAATGCAACGTCAATAATAATATGGGTATTTCTTTAGGTGTCAATATGGATCTTGAAAAACAAAAAGAAACTTCAAATATGCGAGTGTGCAAAATAGCTAAAGATATATTAATAACAGTGATTACAATGTGGAATAAGAAATGAACCGTTTTGGATTTAACATGGAAACTTGAATTTGTAAATTTTAATGATCATAAAAGGGAATTCATCAACGAGAAAAAGAGAAAGATCATGACAGGATGGATATACAGACCTCTAGTTGCATTATAAAAGAAAACGCCATAGCTAACAGCGCTTCCAAAAATTGATGTGTAGAGGAGTGCCAATATATCAGCTGAACTGTACTCTTTGAGACTTCCACTTACAGCAGGGTCATTGTTAAGAATTGCAAATGCCACAAGAGGGAGACCACCAATAACCATATGCTGCAACAAAAATGGGATGGTAAAATTTTGAGTTATGCTTATTCAACCACGATATCATCTTCTATATATATAGCTTCCTCCTTTCACCTGCCCTTCCCTCTTTTCTTAAACAATTTTTTTGGGACAAAATAATAAAATGGAGTGTAACACCTATATAATTATTTCACAACTTTCATATACAAACATATTGTTAAAATATATGATATGACAAACACAACTGCTGAAATAAATATTACTGCAACTATAATCAGGAACACAAAATAGAGTCCAGCATATCCAAATTCATACTTTCGATATTTGATATATTGTCTGGTTTAAAAAGGGTAATGCAAAGAGGCCTGATAACACATCAAAACAGTGCAAGGATAAATATAATGAAAAATATCTATAAATTTGTAGATTTAAATAATTGCATATTGATTTTTAAATTGACAAAAGGCATACTAATCATTCAGTTAAGTTGCATTGGTAATTAACAATGGCAATCAACATAAAATTAACAAATACTTGAGTCAAAATGAGACTTGAAGCGCACCCATCCAGTTGCCATGACAGGATCAGAGTAGTTGGAGACCCACCGAACCATGACAGTGCCAACTGCCATGCTCTGAGCCGCAAGAAGCATCCACCACTCCCCACTTCCCCACAGGGAGAAGTTGCTTTCATCAAATGATAGGGCAGGTAACTGCGATAGAACCAGTAGTGCTTGTGTTACAAAATAATATATAGAAGGAATTTGATAGGCCAAGAGAAATTGTATGTTTCAAAATTAAAAAAAATAATAATTAAACTAGGTAATTGTATCTTCTGGACAGCGCTAACTAGTAACTATTGCAAAACATATCCTTAATATCCTTCCACATTATATAGATAAGAATTTGACTTCTAATTTTGGGTTGTGCTTGAAGTGTATGATAATCAATTCACTCCTTTTTGGTTAAAAATAAAATTAATAGCAGAATCAAAGTTTACCTCTAGTAACACAAGTCCTATGACACCAAGTACAAGCCCAGCAGCTCCAACAATTCCAATGGACTCACCAAATAACAAAGCTGCAAGTACAGCCACCGTCAAAGGCTGTGAATCAATAATAACCTGCAATAACCCACACTAGATAGTCAAAGCAAGCAATCAAATCAACATAAAGTTTACTCAATGCAAATTTCTCGTCCAATTCCATTCTATCAATATAACAAACAGACAACATTTTATACTTTATAGAGTAATTTCACCAGTTACAGCATAAAACTTAGCCATCCAAATTGCACCAAGAGAGCATTTGGAAGAACTTGTTTGGGCTTATCTCTTAACATAAACATTTACATTAGTGTTTGAATACATTTATAAAAATACTCATGACATGTCTATAGGCTGTTTTCAGCTTTTCGTAATAAATTTTTCAAAATAACTTATGAATAAGCACTTAATTAAGTTTCAATAATAACTTATAGCAATTAATTATACTATTTATTATGCTCTAGTCTCTAGCAATGACACATGAATGAGACACAAACATGTAAACAGAACAATAATAGTAGTAGTAAAAATAGTAATAGTAAAATTGATTAAGAAATTAACTGCCTACATACGCTGCCCAAACCAGCCGAAGTCCTCTGCAACCCTTCCGCGAGAAAACCCTGTTACATTACATTTACAGCAAAGCAAAGCAAAGCAATCAATCAGCATTGCATATATTTGCATTCGGTAAACAAAGCAGCATTGAGTGAGGACAAAAAAAAAAAGAAACCTGAAAGCAAGCGGCATCGACGAGAGCGAAGAGAGAGATAGAAAGCCAGGCGTTGAAGCCGGAGGGGGAAGGCCTGCCTCTGGAAGCGGCGAAGGCAACAAGAAGGAACCCAGCGGGGATGAGACGAAACGCCGAAACGAAGAAAGGACCACACTTCGGAAGCACCTCCTTCATCGCCACCATGGCGGTTCCCCAGAAGAAGAACGGCGATATCAGCACAGCTCCTTCCCACAACCCTTCCGCAAGGCACAGCATCTCCGCCGGCGATTCATCTTCTTTCTTTGCGTTTCCTTTTTCTTCTTCTTCTTCTAACTTGACGAGGCACTCCACGTCTTGCCCTGTTCCCACGCAATCTAGGAACTCAACTTCGGTGCCGCCGGGGACCGATTTGTCCCTTTTTTTGGAGCATGGAACCCTAAATCGAAGCGGAAGTGGAGTGGTGGAAAAGCGAGGAGAGGAAGAAGGTGGGAATGAGTTGATGTGAAATTGAGAAGTGTGAGAGCTGAGAGAGTAGCGGCGAGTAGTGGTGGTGGTGGTTACGGTGACGGTGGCGGAGTGAGAGCAGCACCACCACGACGCCATGAGTGAGTGGACTGGGCACTGATACCGTCGTCGGAAACAGCGAACAGAAAAGTGTGGTGCTTATAACTGCTAAGTGCTAAATTGTACCTGCCGACTCAGCTAATCTCAACAAAGCATCAGCACGACACGTGTCGATGCATTTATTATAATTTTTTATCAAAAAATGTAAATAAAATATTAAATAATAATAATAATTTATTTAAAAAAGGTGGAGGTGGGCCGGCGAAAGATCCTGCGGTTATGGGCTTTAAGTAGGGCCGATGTGATCCATCGGGCTTGGTGGAGGAATTCATAGTGTTGACCCACAAAAAATACTGGTGTAGTAGGGGTATAAATGAGCTGAGCTATTCATAAATTATTCAGACTCGGCTCATTAAATACTCGCTCAAACTCATTTGTTTAATTAAACAAACCAAGCTCAAACTTAAGATTGAGCTCGAATATTTAAATGAGTTAAGCCCAAGCCTTAGAGGCTCGACATTAAGTGCTCGTAAATAGCTCGTTTATATATATATATATATATATAATAAAAAATTAAAGTTACATAGATCTTACATTTTGTATAATTTTTTTTTCTTTTTGTAGTAGTCAAGAAGTGAACTTTTTATTTATTAGATTATCTAAATGTAACCGTCTAGAATTTTTGAATTTCATATACCACATGTTGAATACTAATCTTTATTAAATACGCCCTCCGTCCTATTTTATTTGTTGTTTATAAAGTTGTGTCACAAGAACTAAAAAATACAATTAATAGCTCAAAATTCATAAAAATTATTTTGGTCTTCTTAATACGTCCTTTGTTTCCCCTATCTCTCATAGTAATTGATAATCAATTACTCCCTCCCTCTCTCACGTAAACCTAATTCTTTGAGGTATAATAGGAAAAAAATTAAATACTTCATTGATATTGTAAAATGACAATCAAATTGGGACAAAATTTTTTAGCTAAAACAACAAATAAAATGGGACGAAGAGAGTACTAAACCAATAAAGTTCTAAAATAATTTAAGAAAAAATTTATAAATGCAAAAATTTAAATTATAAATGAGCTAACAAGCCAAGCCTAAGCTTTACATTTTTTAACAAGCCCAAGTCTAAGCTTTTATTTATGCTCGTATAAATAAATGAGTGAAGTTTGAGCCATCTATTTTTTCACAAGCCAAATTCAAATTTTAAATGTTTGACTCGGCTCGATTCGTTTACACCCCTAGCCGGTGTATGTAGTATTTAGCTTCATTTTCCGTGTCCAACTCCAACCACCCACCAGGCTTCTAAAACGAAGCAAGTGTTCAGCTTCAGCAAGCAAACAAACGAAAAAGTAAGAGCAGACTATTTCCAAAGGCCACTTAACAATCAAGATAATAAGATATTAGTAATGTAGCTCGTGTTTGACACTTGAGAGGTGATGGAATCCATGAGATCATATGGGCCTACGGGATTAGGTAAGTTAAAACTACAAATCACTGTTTAAAACAAATACAAGCGTACAAACATAGTGTAATACAAGTAATAAATACCTAAATCATTTAAGCATGATGTGTCTACCATATGCATGAAAGAGCATATGTTGGATACAGGATTCCCCGAGAACAAAAAAAATACAAATACATGTATGTATTTTTTTCTTAATTTAGTTAATTGTATATGGCTTTCGTTTTAATTGAGTTTAAAAGTATGTTTTATACAAATATTTCTGTTATATTTCACAATCATAACATTATAAATTACTACGTAAAACTTATAATTTAGGATATGACAAAACAGTGAGTAAAAAATAATTAGAAATTTGTATAAAATCTATTTATATTTTCAATGCATAATTATTAGTTTATTACAACAATCCTGATCTTTTCACTTAAAAATATATTCTTCTCCACAACTACACCAAGTCTCTTTTTCTATCCATTTTTTTTTCTATGTACCTCTCATACTCGTGAGGAAATCGTCAGAGCTATGACTTTGTCTTTGGGATGCTGAAGAAGCATCCATAGACCCCATCTAAAACCTTTGTGTGTGCACAGAATATTTGTGGATGCGTTTTACTCGAGCAACAAATTAAACAATGTGATACGAGTTTACGGAGAAGAACCGAAAAAATAATAAAGTATTGTAATAACTTATATCCTTTGCTCTCTTTTATTTATTGATGCAAACGACTCTATATGCAATGCGTAGAAATTGCTATTTGTTGTTTGATATTCATTTTTCTGTGTTTGAAGGAGATTCAATTGTTTTGAGAAGTAGTGCATTTACACTCACGCCGTTTATTTTTCAGTTTTGTAGACGAAAATAGACAAGTGTCCAGCCAGTCAACAGAGATAAAATTAAATGGAGAATGGAAAAGGACAAAACGAAAGCGTGAATACATAAAATTTTAATAGAATTAGCTATATGTCGCAGTTGAAATTGTGTTGCTTGTGTGTGCAAGACAATGATCCAGATTCAAATGAATGACTAATTTGTCAAACTTGCGAGTTGCGATGCTTGGTCTGAAATAACAGTTTTGAGAGCACGGCTATTTATTTTCAATGGCTTATAAGCTTGGGCGTTCCCTTGGGACAATATATATATAATCCCATTTTTCAAACTAAAACACCCTCTTATCTATGGAATACTATTTAGGTAAAAATGCTTAGAAAAGAGAAGTAACACTATTGCAAAAGAATATGAAAGGTATATCACATTATTATAAAGAAAAATTTGACTTTTTTTGCCTAAGATAACATATATAGAAGTTTTCCACTAGAAATAGACCAATGATATGTAAGAATTAAGATAGTATAAACATATTTGTATACTAGAATTTTTTATTCCTAGCTAAAAATACTTAAATATATTGCATTGGTATTACATATGAAGACGCAACGGCAATGTTGAAATATTTGGCACAGTGATTGATGAGCCAGTCTCAGTCGATGAAGCCATCTTATTCTTAATTATATGCAATGAGACTTGCTCCTCCTATACATATTCATGTTCCCACTCACCTTCTTGCCAGCCACACCCCTTTGATATCCACCTATAAACACAACAGAGAAAATACCAAAAAAGGAAAAGAAGGAATTAAGGAATATATATCAAGAAACTGTGTTCAAACATTTTGCAGTGTGATCACACATATATATTTGTTCTTGTTCCTTGTTCTTGAGTGTTATGGCAGATCATCAGAGAATTCACCCTGCCCATGATGTGGAGGCACAAACCAAACCTACAGCACCTTTGGTACCAAGTAACACTGAAAAATCTGATGGAGTTGATCCACCTCAACCACTTCCCAACCGAACCTTCCCAGTGATGCATTCCAAGCCACCAAAAAAGAAGAGAAGCTGTTGCTGCAGGTTCCTATGTTGGACTTTCAGCATACTCCTCATCCTAATCATAGCAATTGCCATCACCATTGGGATCCTCTACCTTGTCTTTAGGCCAAAGCTCCCAAAATACTCAGTTGACAAACTCAGAATAAGCCAGTTCAACCTCTCTGACAACAACAGCCTCCTTGTTACCTTCAATGTGACAATCACTGCTAGGAACCCAAACAAGAAGATTGGAATATACTATGAAGGTGGAAGCCACATAAGTGCTTTGTATGAGGACACAGAACTTTGTGAAGGGTCATTGCCAAAATTCTATCAGGGTCATCGCAATACCACAGTGCTTGATCTTCCTATGAATGGTCAAACACAGGATGCAAATGGACTAGTGAATACAGTGCAGCAGCAGCTGCAGGATACAGGGAATATACCCCTCAATCTTAGGGTGAATCAGCCTGTGAGGATTAAGCTTGGTAAATTGAAGCTGTTTAAAATCAAGTTCAGGGTTAAGTGCAAGATTGTGGTGGATAGCCTTGGTACTAATGATGATATTAGAATTGCCAACAGTAGTTGTAAGTTCAGGCTTAGGCTATGAATTCATTAGTACTTTGTGTACTTTTTTATTAATTAGTGGCATATAGTGGTGCCATTCTTGTCATATTACTACTATTTGTTTCATTCTTTTTATGGTTTCTTCTGAGTGATGATTTTTGAGATTTTTAATAAGAGATGGAGGATTAGGTGTGGGTTCTTCCCTTCCCCATCAGCCACCCCTTTGAGATACAGATCTTGTTGTATTTTGATTCTATTCTTTCAGCCACTTCTTGCTCACATATTATATATAGCATATAATATTATTTATATATATCCGATTTGTTCAATCCTGAATATTGTTGGTTTTTTCTGCACCCTGTGACACAAACCCAACAGAGCATTTCTTTTTTTCAGACAAGATCAATCGGTTCCATCGCCATCAAAATCTGGAAAGAAAATAAGGAGAAAACTAAAGCTATATGCTTACAATATTTTAAATAAATAATAATCCTCTTGAAATTAATAATTTTAAAATTATGAATAATTTATACATTTTCCTTCTTTATATGGAATCCAAGTAAAGAAAATTATTTAAAAAAAAAAGAAGGAAAAAATTATTTGGAAATCTGAATGTCAGTCCCCTCCCTCTTTTAAGTCCTTAGTTCATCAGATTGCAATCACATTTCCTTCCAATCAAAATATAACATTTTACATTTTAGTAAATTATTTTATTTTTTCTTTAAAATTATTTTTTTTGTCCTCTTTTTCTTTTGGTCATGAATATTTTTTCCTCTTACAAATACAAATACACAACGTGGAAGCCTTTTATCAGTTTCACCATTGTGAAAAGGGTTTTTTTATTCACACATACACTATTTGTTAAATATATATACACTAAAAATGAAAAAGACTAAATTATCCCTCACAGGTTTTTTTTCTCACACATACACTATTTGTTGTCTCTCGCGGAACTAATAGTTCCGCGTGTGCTGGAACTAATAGTTCCGCGTAAAAATACACACGCGAAACTATTAGTTCCACGTAAAAAATGCACACGCGGAACTATTGAAAAATACTCCGTGGAACTATTAGTTCCGCGAGTGCATTTTTTACGCAGAACTAATAGTTCCGCACTCAATACGTATGTGTCATTTTTTATATACGCGGAACTAATAGTTCCGCGAGGTCCTTAAAATGTGAAAAATGAGGGGTAGTTTGGGTATTTTAAATGTGTGTATGTGTATTTAAAAAAAAGTGTACGTGTGAATAAAAAAAACCTTGTGAAAAGGGTAAAGGGCCTTTTCGTTATATGCAGGCTGGACCAACATTTTCACAAGCCCATCTGCGATTTTCACTTTTTCGCATATTTCATCATCTGCTTCCGAGTACCGAGGTTCTCAGCTTTCGCGGTCAATGTCATTGCACTTTTCCGACATCAATTCCACGAGAAAGTCATCGTTTTCGTGCTCCTAATGCCATGAACTCGTGTTCTGAATCAACCCTTTTATGCTCCAAACCTTTTGTTTCGTTCCGCTAATAACCGTGCCTCAGGTGTTCGACGAAATGTCAAACCGAGTTTGGATGAAAATGGGGTTGCTGACAGTAATGGGTAGCCACATTATGAATTTGCTGAGCAAACACAAACAACAACACGGAATCTGTGTTTCCGTGTTTGTTCGATCAAAAACGACGTCTTCCCAGTACGTAGAAACGAGAGCCAGAGACCCCACGTTTGAGAAGCTGATGGACAAGTATAAGGACCTTCTCAAAGTCATTGCCATTCAAGACCTTATCCTAGCAAACCCCAAAAACCCATCAGTCTCCATTGAATTCCTCTCCAGGCTCTCCCAGAAGCTCCATCTCAACCGCGGCGCCACTGCCTTCCTCCGCAAGTTTCCTCACATCTTCCACATTTACTATGAGCCCTCCAAGTTGCAGCCATTCTGCAGGCTAACTGATGCTGCTCTTGACGTTTCGCGCCTGGAAGCAGAGGCCATTAATGCTTCTTTGCCTCTTGTTGTTGAAAGACTTGTTCGGATATTGTCAATGTCTGCTTCCAAAACGGTGCCGCTTCGGGCTGTTTTCAAGGTTTGGAGGGAGCTTGGCCTGCCTGATGATTTTGAGGACTCAGTTATAGCTGCAAATTCTAGTGTTTTTCAGCTTTGTGATGCTCATGAACCGAATACTCATTCGTTGAAGCTAGTTGGTGGTATTCCCGGTGATGGTTTTAGAGCGGCTGTTGAGGATTGGAGGGTTGTTGAGTGCTGTAAGGAGGAGTGCAGTGTTGATAGGATGGATATGAGGTTCAGTTTTAAACATGGGTATCCTCCAGGGATGAGGCTGAGCAAGACTTTCAGGGCCAAGGTGAAGGAATGGCAGAGTTTGCCATATGTGGGGCCTTATGAGGTGGTCACTGAGAAGAAGTCATCCAAGGCTGGGATGTTGGCTATGGAGAAACGAGCGGTGTCAGTTGTTCACGAGTTTCTGAGTTTGACAGTGGAGAAGATGGTGGAAGTTGAGAAGATCAGCCACTTTAGAAAGTGGTTTGGGATTGATTTAAACATAAGGGATCTGTTCCTGGATCACCCGGGGATATTCTATTTGTCAACCAAGGGTAAAAGGCATACTGTTTTCCTGAGGGAAGCTTATGAACGGAGGTGTTTGATCCAACCAAATCCTGTCTATGATGCAAGGAGAAGGCTACTTGATCTTGTTGCTTTAGGACGCCGGGGTCTGCCTGCTGTTAACTCCAAGTTGCAGGACAGAAGCTGCAGCAATGAGGTTGGACAAGAGGACAACCAGGAAAAACATGACTTATCATCTTGACTAAAGCATCCAAGGTTGCTTAATTTTCTTATGCGTTGCTGTTGGCATATAAATACCAACAAATGCAAAGGTTACATTACATCTTTGATTCTAGCTTGGTTAGATGATCTGCAAAGTCCGGTTTGATATATAGCAAGATATTATCCTAATTAATGAGAAGCTCTCTTCTGTACTGGAATATCTGGATAGATGAAATCTGAGCACAAGTTAACTACACCATGTTACTTTGTTTCAGCTTGTGCTGACAACTTTGTGTGAAACTTTTACTAGCTTTTTATCACATTGAAGGATGCAAAACTATGGTTCCCTGCTTACCACAGAAGCTTTGTTAGCAGATCACTTTTGAATTTTTCTCTTCATTTTCAACATTTTGGCACCTAAATTTCATATCTGGGAAGGGCATGCATGGCATCCTAGACTTCTCTTGAGCTGCTAGTTAGCATATCACATTTTGATGCTGGAGGTGTGGAGAGGGTCAACGCATATTCGACCCTTGTGAAACTTCATGATACTCGACAATGGCAAGGATCTCTAAATGCAGAGGATGTTGGGTGGCACTGTGCCAATATCAATTGTAACGATGAACTTGTTCTTTCTTCTGCTACTCCTCTTAGAATTTCCCTAAACAAAAGAAATGTATTCTTTACTTGTGGCAAAGTATTATAATTGTTGGTTTTCTAGCACATTATGATCACGAAGAAGAGAAAATATTGCCCTCATGGAAGGAAAACAAAACATTCGTATGTAATTCTACAGGCAAGTTTTATTATATTGATTTCATTTTATGAGATATGCTATTCAAAGCATGCTATCTCACATTCTATTTTATGACTGCGGAATAGAGATATTCCATGTAAAATAACTAATTTTTATTTTATTTTATAAAATTTCTAAATAAATTCTTACGTGCATATTTTTCTCTCTCTCGTTCCCAAGATTTTACACATGGTCCTGAACATACCCTGGCTGGCTTGTTTGTAATGTTTGGTGAGGGACCACAACTATAGGGGAGCATAACATTTTCATATTGAGGAAACAGATTACCATTTTAATTCTGCATAGGGATGAAAACATTTTCCCATGTAGATGCACCCAGGTATATGCAAGTAGCGTCAATGCATCCAGATAAAAATAATGTAAAAAGTAATGCAATCATTTTTTTTTGGATGAAAAAAAAAAAGTAATGCAATCATGCAATTAAGGTAAACTTAATCCGACCGTCATAAAGAAATGGGTCAGCATTTATTTAGTTTATTAATTATTAAAGGCTAACTCTGGCCCTTCTGGTTTTTCAACTATAATTTGTCTAACCAAAAAGAGAAATAAAAAACAAAAAGTGCCTCCTTTTCTTTCTGATAAAGTTCTCTGGAACATAGGTATGAATCCATTCTTCTCCAATCCACGATTGCACCTTTATAGAGCATCGACTTGAAAAATTTGACAGCTTTGTTGCCTTCAAAAAGCAAAACGCCAAAAAAAAAAGCTAAAAGAATCTTTTAAGCCATTTGTGCTAATAACATTTCTTGGACAAACCATGACAAGCACCAAAATGTTATCAATCCACCACAACTCAAACAAAGTGGCAATGGCATGTTACACACACATACATGTATGTATGTATCATGTATGACAATAACATTCAAATCTCAGGAGGGAGATAATAAGGATGCCTTCAAATGTTGTATTTTTTTCAGACACTTTTGTGCCCTTTCAAGAACCAAATCGACCCTATCTTTTCTCTTCTTCTCCCTGCTACTGGGGTAATGCTTCATTACAACACTCTTGGGAGATTCAAGTTCAGACCTTTCAGCAGCCTTCCCCTCCATTACTTCTCTCTCTGCCAAAGCAGCAACTTGTATACCACAGTCACTCCTCTTCATTTGGTCCAAGCTGGTGGATTCTGCATATTAATCACATGGAAGCTAGGAACATTTCAAAAACCATATCTATCAGCTCAACAACAACAAAAAAGTAATAAAAAAAAGTGAAGAAGAAACCTTCTGTATCAATGAAAGCGAGGGAAGCAGTGTCGAAGTGATTGTTTTCTGGGTGCTTGGACTCAAGTTCAAAGATGAAGGACTTGAGTTCATGTTTCAGATACTCGTATTGATTGGGGTATTGGGCTTCAAGCAGCTCCAACTCTTCCCTTGCCTGCTCTTCCATCATGTCTCTTCCCTTGCCTGCTCTTCCATCATGTGTGTCCTTTCACGTTCCCCCGTCTCAAGGTTTCAACTTTCAATTCAATAACCCTCTAAATAGGCTGCTACTACTGAAAAGGCATGAGGTGATGGAAGTGGCAACACAGTGAACACACAACAAAAGGCTGAAAAACAGGAAAAACATCATTTGGTATTGGCCTTGGGTTTCTTGGAAGTTGCAAAGTCTTGTCGGTTTGTGTTGGGGGTTTATTTTATTCATTGGCCTATTTGGTGGGGAATTGAATAGTTTATGAGTGCCAAAAGGGACAAGACATTAACTCCAGGGACTAAGAATTTGTTTTCATAGGCACCAATGCACTAGTATTAGTAACTCTTATGTTATTTGCTTTGTAGGGCACTTCAAAACGTGTCCCTTCCTATCCTGAGTGAGCACCGTTGAACGCGTGTGCCAAAGCCCATAAATCCGACAGTGCGCGCATTGAAGATTCGGTCACCGGGGAATGTTCCATCCAATATACAATCTTTGTCAATAGTTCTGGAATTTTTTAACCACTTTATATGGTTCTATAGTATATTTTTTTACTTCATCAATTTTTTTTACATAAGTGATTAAAGAACCAAGTACTAGATTATTTCTCTTGTTTAGTCTATGTGTGTTATATATATTTAAAAAAAATCATTCTCAAGATTGCAACATCCAATTTGAGTATAAAGAATTAGCAATTGGGGTCAACTAATTAGTTTCATGCAATTACTAATGATTGACAAGTATATGAGGCCTGTGGTATTTTTCCTTTTTCTTTTAAAAAAATAGTTGATAGAAATTGTTTTACAAAATAGTTTTGTAAAATAAAATAAAAAACAAAATCAAATAGGCCCTTAAACTAGCCGGGCTATACAATCTCTCATGTTAATACGCCAAACAAAACTGAAAACAACATTGCTACATTTTTTAGCCAACAACCATTTCAAAGACAACACCTTGACCTTATTTAGACCTATAGAAAGTCTAAAGATGTCGGAAAAAATAATTTAATTTCTATATTCCCAGGTGGCCCAAATCATAGCACACAAAAAAAAAGAGAAGCTAATTTATATTTTTATTTGTTTACAAGCATAAAAATCACTTTTATCATCCCATTAATTTGATTTTAAAACTAGATTCGATCTGATCAATTTTGGTATGGATTAGATTGGATTTCAATTTTTCAAAAGAGACTACAAATATTAAAAGTAAATCATGAAGTACACCATTTAATATCAGATCAAGAATCACGTCCTATATATAACTCAATAATAATTCATAATATAAATTCATAATTTTTAAAAAGCTTAAATATATTTTTAGTCCCTCATATTTAGTCTAAGTTCATTTTTAGTCCCTCAAATACCAAGAATGTTATTTTAGTCTCTAATTTTTTGAAAATCAGTCGCTTTTGTCCCTCACATTGATATTTTAGTCCCTAATATTTTAAAAATGTATCACAATTAATCCCTCATATTTCAAGAAAAATGACTAAACACATTTTTAAAACATTAGGGACAAAAAAAACGGATAGGGGTCGCGATGTATCAGTGGAGGAGGAGGAGAATGAAAAACGGGTTAAGGTAAGCATCAGACTTTAGGAGGGATCAAAGTATAAATTTAAAAAATATTTTTTAAATTTAAAATATAGTCCCAGGGACCAAAAATGACAAATTTTCAAAAGATTAGAGACTAAAATAATATTTTTGATATTTAAAAGACCAAAAACAAACTTAAGCTAAATATAAGAGACTAAAGACATATTTAAGCCTAAAATGTTTTATCCATGATTCTGACGGGGGAACGTTTGGCGTGATCAAATTCCCGGAAGGACAGCAAACACGAGAGAAGGGCATTGCCCAGAGTCGAGTGAGTGAGTGAAGTGACTAGTGAGTGAGTGATGCGGCCGAGAATAGAACCGCCGGACGAGCTCCGGTGCCGTCGTAGCGACGGCAAATCGTGGCGGTGCCACCACTGGAGGATTCACGACCAGAGCTACTGCGAGGACCATTACCTTTCCTACAGGGCCAAGTCCCTCTCCAAATCAAGGAAATCCAAGGACGACGACGAAGAGAAAGAACAAGCCATTATTCACCGGAATGGCCGCTCCAGAAGAAACTCCAAGAGGCTTCGAGAAGAGGAAGTGACCGTTACGGTGGAGAAGCGTCAGAAAACCGAAAAAAACAAAATGAAGAAGAAGAAGAAGATGAAGAAGAAGGTCATGGAGGAACCAGAAGAATCTCGGAAGGAGGAGGAATCTGAAGGAATGCCGCTACTACTGGACAGGAAATCCAGGAGCAGAGAGAAGATTAAGAGATTGCTTGAACTGCTTGATGAGAAACCAGTCACGAGGACAAGGTCTTCTTCCTCCAAAACCGAAAGACCAAACGCCTCTTTGTCTCAGATGTGTCATCAGTGCCAGAGAAATGATAAGAGAGTCGTTTGCTGTCAAAAATGCATCTTCAAACGCTTCTGCGTCCCCTGCATTCAGAGATGGTATCGCTCCAAATTCCATTCCACACCTTCTAAATCCGTTTTCCTTTCTCTTTCTCTCTGTCTCTTTTTCTTCTTCTTCAACAGCTACTTGAAGTTGAAACTACGCTGCATTTGCATTATGTGTCATCTGAACTGAACACAAAGGGAAACAAAAATAGTAACATTAGGTTGCAAATTAAGTTCCAAGGAAAATATGGAGTTCGTTCTACCGATCCTTCTAGTTTTAGGTCTCTGAAATATGATAATATGGGATGGTGCCTTTTATGATTGTGTTTCTTGAAGTTATCTTCGTGGTGTTTTTACAATGTTTTCTTTACATTTGTGCTTGCTTTAAACCATTAAATTTAGTACAGTGTCCGTGTTACGTGAGGCTTTTATACTGTCTTGTATATAAATATAAATAAATATAAATGGATGGATGGATTTCAGCACGACATTGGCAATGATTTATAGTGGAAGCAAAATGAAAAAGAAAGCTGAACACAGTAGAGGCAGTGTGGCTTTTTTATTTACAATGGAGATATTAATTTAAAAGAAGCGCTATCGACACACTCTCTCATAGGCTCTTTATTATTGGTTGAACTTCATGGCCACCAAATAGGGAACGGTACCCACATGATTTAGTGGGATCCATGCGAATTTCTCCCAATAATAGAGTGTGTTGGAAAGAGTGTATTAGAGAATGTGCTGTTGGTATCGTCTTAATTTAAACAAGTAGAATGTATGTGTTGGCATTTTCCGATGCGTTGTGTCTTGTGAGGAAGCATGTCACAAGTTTCTTAAGGCTATGTTTGGATGGAGGTTTTTGGAGGGGAAGGGAGGGAAGGGGAAAATTTATAATCTCCAATTACCTTGCTTGAGAGTTTTTAAAATTAAAAAAAAGTTTTACATCTTGGTGTCTGCTACTTTTTAAAATAATATTTTCTTTGTCCTATTAAAGCTAAACAAGGTAATTAGGAATTATAAGCCCTTCCTTCCACTTCCCTCCCCTCCCTTCCCCTCCAAAAACCCTCATCCAAACATAGCCTAAAGTTCTCAAATGTATGTTGATGTTTTCAAATACAAGTATGATAATCTGGACTTTTACTTCTCAATGAAATTTTTCTGACTGATGAGATGTCATTCTCTTTCTCCTCCCTCTCCCTGAAATTTGTCCCTTCCGTAGGTATCCACAGATGTCTGAGGAGGATATTGCAGAATCTTGTCCGTATTGTCGAGGCAATTGTAACTGCAAGGCGTGCTTACGTAGAGAAGATGCAATTGCGGTTAGTACTTGAATTCACGCTTTTTCTTATGCGAGCAACAAATAATGTGTGATTGGCTGACTATGTATTTTAGGATTCCGGAGATTCAGGAATGCCTCTAAATGAAGATGAAAAGGTTCAGCAAATGAAGCATTTGTTGCAAGTATTGTATCCTTTCCTGGAACAATTTAATCATGAGCAGCAGTTGGAAATGGAGATGGAAGCAAAAATTAGAGGTATGTAATAATGTAATAATTATATATGGTACTAGTTTCAGTGGAAAAAAAAAACAGAAAGCTGATGCAAGCCTGACAGCCTGTATATATTTTGTAGTTTTCTAATCTACAGAAGTGAAGGTGATTATTATCTTATATCCAATTTCATTATTTCTGTTAATTTGTTGATTTAATTGCAGGGTTATTGCTTTCAGATTTAGAAGTAAACCAAACTGCTTGTTCTGAATATGAACGTATTTATTGGTTAGTTTCTTTCATTAATCATTTTATAGTAGTCATCATTAATTGCTGTGTTTTTTAATCTCATTGTCAACTACCTTTTGCTATTGGCTATAATATGCAGCAACAATTGCAAAACCTCTATAATTGATTTTCATAGGAGCTGCCCAAATTGTTCGTATGATCTTTGCCTTACTTGTTGCCGGGAAATTCGTAGCAACTTCTTGCAAAAGGAAATAGTTGATCGATATATTGATGTTTCTAATGCTCACTTGCATAGCGGAGAGCCTTTAGATTTGCACTCATACAAGAAAGAATCATCAGACATTTGCCTTGAGTTTAGCTCTAAGAATTCTGCGAGACCCAAACATGTGTGGAGGGCTATGAAAAATGGTGTCATTCCCTGTCCACCAAAGGATAATGATGGTTGTGGACATGAATATCTTGAGCTGAAGTGCATATTTAACCAAAATTGGGTTTCAGAATTAAAGGAAAAAGTGAAAAGATTAGTCAAAATACATGGACTAGAAAATATGCTCACAGTTTCTGCACAGTGTACTTCCTGTTTCGAATCACATGATGAAATTGACCCTATCAACAAAAATTTGCGTAAAGCTGCCTCTCGAGAAGACTCAAGTGACAACTACTTGTATTGTCCTTCAGCTAGTGATGTTAAACGTGGGGATCTGGAACATTTCCAGGGCCATTGGATTAAAGGAGAACCGGTTATTGTTAGGAATGCTCTTGAGTTAACATCTGGCTTGAGCTGGGAGCCAATGGTGATGTGGCGCGCAATGCGTGAATTGACTTATCATGGTTCCTCCAAACATTTGAATGTGAAAGCAATTGACTGCCTAGATTGGTGTGAGGTCAGTCATATTATATATTTTTGCAAAATTAATTCTGAACAAATTGCTTTGCTGTTTAGCCATGGGGTTATTTTTTGCATGATACTTTAAATTGATACTCCTAATAGCTATATATTTTTGGTTCATTTTGAAGCTCTCTCATAATGCATGAGGCATTTATATGTACAGTTAAGTAGGTTGTGTTCAAGGCTTGTTTTGCTCTGACTGGGGGGAATTTGAAATCTTATGTGCATATATATTCCCCCTTCCCCTTTCGTGTTTCTCCCTTCTTGTTTGGCTTAAGAAGATTTCTTAATTTTTGTTGCCGACTGGTATCCTTTGTCTTTTTATTTTCCTCTTTCTTTATTAAGCTCTTTCATCCAAAAAAAGGATACTGTAGATTTGGCATTCACTATTTTACCTCAAGATTTCAATAATCTCTTACTAAAAATTTGTGCTGTCTTTGTAACACGAGAAGACTTGGAGCCTAGTTATGACTATACTAGTATGTGAAGCTAGGTTTGTCATTTCTCAAGTCTCTATACATTCTGAGTTAGAAATTTCAAAAAGGTGTGCATTTGCTTATCATTTTAATTTAAACTGGTGGTGTACAGCATTTTAATTAAGCCTTGTGGACATACAGGTTGAAATAAATATTCGTCAATTTTTCAAGGGATACTCAGAGGGTCGTGCTCATTGTAACTCCTGGCCTGAGATGCTCAAACTCAAAGATTGGCCCCCGTCTAATTTATTTGAGCAGAGGTTACCGCGTCATGGGATGGAGTTTATCAGTGCCTTGCCCTACAAAGAGTATACACATCCTCGCTCTGGTTTTCTTAATATGGCCACAAAGCTGCCAAAAGAATCTTTGAAACCTGACTTGGGGCCTAAGACATATATAGCATATGGCTTTGCGGAAGAGCTTGGATGTGGAGATTCTGTTACCAAGCTTCATTGTGACATGTCAGATGCGGTATGTGATATGCATTTTATTTAATATATAGTGTTAAACTCTGGTTAGAAAATAATTTCTAGGTCAACATTAACCACATATGAACACAAAACTGAAGTTGATAGTGAGTGCACAACTGTATTTAATTTAATATAGTGAAGACTCGATGCTTTATGTATAGGTTTGTGGTCTTAAGTTCATTAATAGGCATGGTAGGCATTTCTGGTTAAGGCTTTTGCTCAATAGCATGCCCATTATTTTTGTATTGAGTCCAACTGTACCCTTTTTTCCCCCCTTTTAAAGCCAGTTTTATAACCTTGGTGATAGTTGTGATGCCTACACACACATTCAAAACAATCCTTTCTCAACAGTTGTGTAGATCCCGTGCTATCAATGATTTGAATATACAAGCTGTTGCCTGATGGTAGTATACATTGAAGTTCTTCTGTCAACACCATAGTTATCAATCCTGGATAGCGGCACAGAGCGGCCGACCCCAAAAGCGGGATAGCTGGATGGCCCCTATTCTATTTTTTTTTTATATTTATTAAATAATTAATGCTGTATATATAAATGCTAAAAAATTTGAAAAGTTACTCAAAATTCACAAACTATTCATAATTAACAATAGAAAGTCATAGGTCTTGAGTAGAACATAGAAGTAAACGCAGCACACAGCTAATTGACTTTTGAAGAGCTGTTTTTTCAAAACAACTAGAGTAGAAAAACACAAAGGAAGCAGGGTCACAGAGAATGGTGTTTTTTTTTTAAATGCAGATTTCTTCTTCTTCTGAAACCATAGCGGCTGCTGCGATAGGCCACTATTTGGGCTGCTATATTGGCCGCAACAACCGCTCCTTTAAACTGCTCCGCTACCTTCTTCAAATAGCGGTCACCGGCCGCTCCACTCTGCTAAGCCGCTATAGTGCACTATTGATAACTATGGTCAACACACCCCAATAAAATGGAATTATTTCAGACATCTCCAAGAGATTGCCGGAGCCTTACATTTTTTCGGCTAATGCCTAAATATTTGTGGGGTGAAGCTGCTCTCACAGCTGCCTTTTTAATCAAAATGCCATCGAGGGTATTAAATTTTCAAATACCAATAAATGTTTTCAAATAGAATTTCCCAACATCTCAGCCGGTCATTGACATTCGATTGAAGGTTCTGGCTGTATTGCATTTGCTCACTAGTCAACAGAATAATGTGGAAAACTTGAAGCAAGAGCCAAGAATTGTTCTTTTGTTGGCTACTCACCGCCCCAAAATGGATATAAGTGCTTCAATCCAATTTCAAAGAATTTTTCGTTACAATGGATGTGACTTTTTTTGAGGTTCATCTTCAGTGGAAGACTGAGAAAGAAGATGAAAATTTTGAAAGGATTATACTGGTTGGTATGAAGGTATTTCATAACTTCTGCACGAACTTTCATTTGTAAAGAAGTTTTTTACTCTCTTTCACACGCTTTTTTCCCTTTCTATGTTTTCTGTTTTTCTATGTCTTCCCATAAATTCGTGTATTTTGTCTCTTACTAAATAACACAACTCATTTTCACAATACTCCTTAGATGGAGCTTCTAAATTTGGCTCCAACTCTATCAATGCCAAGCGATGATCAAGGTGATGTCGAGAAATTTGCTAATGATTACAGATTTGGAAACAAATACTTTTGTAATTGAAAAACTTGGGTAATGTTCCCTCAATGCCATTACAAGATAGATCTGAAACAGAAGTAGATACGTATGATAAACCAATTAGAAAAGGATAGGAGTTGCGTGTCTTCAGAAGGCAGAAATATTTTTCAGAAAAGGAAGTCCTATTGCTGAAACAATGCCAGAAGTCCTATTAAGGGAAAGAACTAAACACACTTGAGTGTTCAGGTAAAATCTGTTACTTTTAATGATTCTGAGTCTGAATCCAAAATTATTGAAACCTTTGAATCTCCCTATTGCCCATAGAAAAGGAATCCAAACTTGTGTTGTCCACCCGCATTTCATGCATTCACCTCGTGACTGGCTCGTGTAGAAATTCCAAGAAAAATACAAGATGCCTTAAATGCTCCAAAGTGGAAGGAAGCTGTCCTTGAAGAGATGAAGGCCTTGAACCGAAATCAGACTTGGGATGTAGTTGACTTGCCCAAAGGAATAAAGATTGTGGGATACAAATGGGTGTTTACAGTCAAGTATAATTCAGATGGGACCTTAGAAAGGTAAAGCACATCTGCTGGCAAAAGGGTTCACTCCAACATATGGCATAGATTATTGTGAAACATTTGCACCCGTGGCCACTCAATATGAGAAATGGTAGCAACACACTCTTTTCCACTTCTATACACTATTTTTTGGTGAAATTCATGTGGGTTCCACTATTTTGGGAATGAGTCCCACAAAATGGAAAATTAGACCCCGTATGATCTAGTGGGACCTACATGAATTTCACCCAATAATAGAGAGTATATGTTGTTAACAATAACATTGCTCAACTCAATATTGTCGAAGTTTTCAGTAGCTGCAAACTTGGATTGGCCATTACAATAATTAGATGTTTAGAATGCATTCTTGAATGAAGAAGTAAGTATACACTAAATCTCCACCTGGTTTTGATAAGTTTGGTTCCAAGGTATGCAAACTGAAAAAAATTCTTGTATGAACTGTAATTGTCAACTAGAGCTTGGTTTGATTAGTTCACTCAATCTATGAAGAAGCATGTATATTCTCAATTCTCATGGGGGAAATGATTATATTTTGTTCATGAAGTTCTCACCTATAGAAGAGTTGTTGTAATAGTTTATGTAGATGACATGATACTTAACAGAGATGAAGTTGACGAGACAGAGAGAGTGGAGAAATGTTTGTCATCAAAATTCAAAATCAAAGATTTGGGACCTCTAAAATACTTTCGTGGCTGGAGGTGGCTCGAACAAAGAATACAATTGTGGTCTCACGAAGGAAATATAGATTTGGCTCCTCTAGAGTGAGCTCTCACTTTAGAGGGTAAAGTAAGACGTCTTAACTGTTAATGAGAAAAATCAACAGTTGATATTCTAACACATCCAGGATTTGTTATGCATGTGTGTGTAATATTAATTGTTGGTTTGTTTATCAACGGATGAGATTACTTACTTTACCCCTTAAGGAGCTAAATCCAAGAAATATGTACTTGATCTGTCATAGAAGACACAGATGATTGGCTGCAGATCTACTTAAACACCAATAATCACAAATCAAAGGCATGAAGATGGTGAAAAGAGAGTTCCAGTTGACACTACAAGGTGCCAAAAACTAGTTGGTAAGCTGAGCTATCTTTCTCGTACTCAGCCAAATATAGCATTTGCAATTAGTTTGGTTAGTCAATTCATGCATTCTCCCTTTGAAGAACATCTAGAAGCTGTCTACCAAATCTTGAGGTATTTGAAAAGTACTCTTGCAAAAGGTGTATTCTTCGAAAAAATGAACAAAGAGGGATGGGGGTCTATACTGATGCTGACTTATAGGAAATCAACCTTAGGCCATAGTGTTGTACTTATGTTTGTGGCAATCTTGTTACCTCAAGAAGTAAAAAACAAAATGTAGTAGCAAGTAGTTCAAAAGCAGAGTTCTGAGTAGTGGCACATAGAATTTGTGAAGTATTATGGCTGAAACAAGTCATGGAAGAAATAGAGGGAACTTGAAGGACCTTTTAAGCTATTATGACAACAAGGCTGTAATAAGCATTGCTCGTAATCCAGTACAACATGGCTGAACTAAACATGACTTATATTATGACAACAAAGCTGCAATCAACATTGCTCATAATCCAGTACATTATGATCGAACTAAACTGCTGACCTTTTAACTAAAGAACTCCCAAGAAAACACTTTATGCTATTGATAAGCATGTTGGGCATGTTTGATATATGCACTAATTTGTGGAGGAGTGTTGAAGGATAAGGGTTATTTAGTTAGAGGATTAGATAAGTTTGAATTTTATCCTTGTGTTCCTGTTTTTGAATTATGTTTCTGTTTTGTTTTTTAGGAGTTGAATAAATTTGGTGAAATGTTATCTTCTTTTTCTCTGTCCTCTCTATCTGTTTGTTTGTAATCTTTCTACTGAAATAATATAATGAAGAAACACTGCTATTGTCCCTCCTTTCTATATATAATATATTCTAGGTCATGTATTGTGTATTAGAAATAATTTAGCCCAGCCTGATAACATTCTTTAAACAATGGGAATTAGAAATTAAAATATTCTAGAACCCTCTTGCTGGAAGTGTTATTTAGGGCCTGTTTGGATTGACTTATGCAGAACTTATGAACACAGCTTATGACTGATTCATAAGTTGTTTTGGGCTTATTTTTCATAAGCTACACATGATAGCTTATCAAAATAACTTATGGCTTATACAAAATAAGTTTCACTATAATTTTTCTTCGATTATAAAAGTAGCTTATACAGCTTATGCCATAAGCAGTAGATAAACTTGTTATCCAAACAGGGCCTTAGTAGGGTTATTAAAATAGGCTAATTTTTTTAGGCTGACTCAATTTATTTGGCATCGGCCCAAAACCATCTCCAAGTTTCTTAATCTCGCATGATTCAATTTTTAAATATTTATCTACTTTTTGTTTTGGTCAATATCTACTTATCTATTGCATTTTACAAGGTGGAAAAAAAGTGGGCTGTTGGCTGACCTGCTTAACCTACAGTGTACATAGAATCGGACTGGGCTAACAAAATTGTTGGCTCGAAACTTACCTAACCCGAGTGCAAATGGTCCGCCCAGCTTGTTTGACAGCTCTACCTAGCTATTATGTTGTTGCAAAACACATAACAAAGAAAATAAAAGCTATAATAGACTCTTCAAATTGAAGTGCTAGTAACACTCTTTTTAATACACTCTATTATTGAGTGAAATTCATGTAGGTTCCACCACTTTGAAAATTGGTCGCACTAAATATGAAGTGAGACCCACATGATTTGGTGGGTTGCACTGGAATTTCACTCAATATTAGAGAGTTTCGAAAGGAATGTGTCTGATAGTGTATTGCTAAACAATTCTCTTAGAATTATGAATCCAAAACAATGTTGGAGAGACAACAAGTACTTCTGGAAAGATAACAAGGAAATGACTGGAATGCAGCATAACCCAAAGAGTTGGCTGGAATGTTGCATAGCGGGGGAAGAAGTGACATTGGTAAAAGGATTCTCTGAGAATAGAAGTACCCCACCATAAAAATCACAATGGTGATATAAAATTACCACCACAAAGAAAAAACTCCTCCTTTTTCTTACATCTTTTACACCCCTTCTGCCTTTCTTTCTCTTCCTTCCCCATTATATCACCCATCACATGTCCTACTTTCTTTTAACATCTCCAGATGGCGTGTGAACAATCTTTATTGGTGGAACAATCACCGTACAAAAACAAGGCCCAAATACTCCAAATGTATTGAAGTATTAAATGGTGTTTGGAGGCTTCAAACAATAACAACCACAAATTTGAACTCTGGAAAC
Source organism: Glycyrrhiza uralensis (assembly GCA_030159175.1). Taxonomy (NCBI): domain Eukaryota; kingdom Viridiplantae; phylum Streptophyta; class Magnoliopsida; order Fabales; family Fabaceae; genus Glycyrrhiza; species Glycyrrhiza uralensis. Next base: position 43,009,352 of record BRZY01000005.1, read on the forward strand.
TCAAACATTGTAAGATGTCTAGAATGTGGAAGGCTGAATGTGGCTTGAATCAGCTTGATCAATGACTGAATGTTTTTGCTTTTGTAGGAGCTTCTCAATTGAGATAACAATTTAATTTTTAACTTACAAAAAAACCTTATATATTTATAGTTGCTTATGGAGAAGTTAGATGAGGGAACTCTTGATAGATAGGTGTAGAAACTAATTTCAACGTATGCAGGAAATTATTATTTAGAAAACTTATATAATTACTGGAAGATTATTATTTTTTTTCCCACAAGGACTTGATAAATAGTTTATTCAAACTGACCCATAATATTATAACTTCTGGGGTTTTGTTTTCAAGTATATATTTGTAGTTTGAGTGCTAAATAATTAATTTTGAATATCATATCTTATCAGTTTTCTAATTTTATTATTATCTAGGTAAATATCTTGACACATACTGAGGAAGTGACCCTCACTTCTCAACATCGTTCCAAAATAAAGAAGTTAAAACAACGGTATGCCGCTGATGATGCAAGTGAACTTTTTAGGGTTTTGCAAGAAGATAATACTGAGGAAAAATGCAAACCAACATTAGAAGAAGATGCTTCATTGCTTGCAGGAGCTGCTATGCCAGTTCTCAAAGGGTCTTCCCTCATCCAAATGTCAAAAACGGAAAATGATGGGTCCTGCACAAAGCATGCAACTGCTAAACCACCAACCGATAGCATTCTTGAGAAAAATGGTGAGGTTGTGGCTGCTGATAAGAATATCCATATAAATTCTTCAAATGCAGTAACTGCTACTAGTGAGGTACATCTTGTGAAGGAAGATGAGAAGGAGCTGAGTAAGTGTGATGTTAACATGGTACATCTATGTAATGAAGATTTTATCTCTTCGGTTTGTAGAAGAAGCAATGATGAAATGCAGGATGTCATTACTAACAAAATAGGAGCAGATTTAGGAATTTCATTGGAAAAGGAAGCTTTTGAAGAAGGGAATGTAATTGTTGGGAGGGAAAAGGTAGTCAAATCACTGCATGATTTAGATAAGTCAGAAATATATGTCATGAGTAATGAGTTTCAAATGGAAGAGAAAGATTGGAAGGAGGAAAATGTTGGGGATGCAACAAAAGCTATTACTGTTTTCTCCAACTTGCTTACTTCAACAAATGAGGCTCTGCAGCAGGATGAAGGATGTATTAGTCAACCTGTGGATTCTGGAAATTCGCATAGTGGACAAGAATTAAGCAAGGGAGGTGCTGTCTGGGATATTTTTAGGAGACAAGATGTGCCCAAGCTTGAGGAATACCTTAGAAAGCATTGTAGGGAATTCAGGCATCTTCATTGCTCTCAGGTGGAGAAGGTAATTTACACAAGTTTTGAAAATAATGTTTGGTAAGGTTTTGATTTTGGATAGTTAATATTCTTTTTTTATTCAAATAAATTTTTTTCTTATTATACCTTTTGAATTATGATTCTTCTATAAACTAAAAGAAATGAGAATTCTGTTCTATGTTCCTCTTAATCTGTTTAACTAATGATTGACAATATCTATTTATACTAATATTTCTGTTTGTCTAAATAAAAATATATTTGAATTTTTTTTTTGTAATGATTTTGTCATCAAATACAAGTCTTTCTTAATTTTGGAATTCAATTTCAAATGTTAGTTTTATTTGAATTTGTATTTCTTCACAATTTAGCATTGATAGTTTTGATTGTTATATGTCTTTATCTGATGGAATAGGTTTTTCACCCCATTCATGATCAAGTTTTTTATCTAAATTCTCATCATAAAAGGAAGCTCAAGGAAGAATTTGGTTAGTACTTTATTATTTATATTTATTTTGTGGCCTTGATAGAGATTAGCCATCTTCCCACTTATGCATGTGATGGCCCTGTTGCAGGAGTTGAACCTTGGACTTTTATGCAAAACCTTGGTGAGGCTGTCTTTATACCTGCCGGGTGTCCCCATCAAGTTAGAAATTTAAAGGTGTGCCAATTCTAAATATAATGTTCATTTATGTCTTGATCCAATTTTATGTTGCAACTAATTTATGCGGGTCTTTCAAATCATGCCTATCATCAGTAATTTGCCAGCTTGTCTGACCCTTTTCATGTTATTGATTTTTGGTTTCTATGTTATTCACTTTAATTTTTAACTCTGTTTTTCAACAGTCATGCATAAAGGTTGCTCTAGATTTTGTCTCTCCTGAAAATATCCAAGAGTGCATTCGTCTGACCGAGGAATTCCGTACTCTTCCCGGAACCCATAAAGCGAAGGAAGATAAACTTGGGGTATACAATCTTGTCTCTTGTTATAATTGCTTTCTGGACTTGTGTTGTCTTGTACATTTTTCTCATATGAACCTCTTTTTTTTTCCTTCCAATTCTTGTGCCTCATGATGTGTTGCCATAAAGTTTTTGCCATTTTTTTTGTTTGTGGAATTTGAGGGTATTACTTGGTTACGGAGGTGAACCTAGCCCACCTATTTGGCTACTTAAACTGTGTAATGATATAGCATATAAGCATGGCTTTCTGGGTGCCTTGAGTCAACCTCGTTAAGAGGATATTTGGATTCAATATGTTATATAGAACATGTTGAAAAAATAACAATGCTGCATGGTTTGGCAGCTGTTTCTACTACATTGCACCAATTAAATTGGACATGAGTTGTAATTTCCTTTTTGTCATGATCCTCAATTCTTGAAGATGCAACTGTTAGTAAAGTACTAACCAGTCGGTCCTGTCATTTAGTACCAAATGGGTTCTACCTTGATTATAATTTTACATTGAAGAATGCAAGTAACAAATGAGAGTACCTGAGGATGGTCGAATACAGGCATATTGATGGCATCAAAAGTTGGCACTGTTTATACACACATGGCAGTTTTGCTATTAAGCAGTGTCATTTCCCTTACTATGTTGATTTATTATAATAAAAATATAAAGTTGTAGTGACTGTTACTTGCTTAACGTGGGCATCATGTTGACATCCACAAATCATAATCTAATTATTTGGTGCAAAGTAATGTTGAAATTTGAATAATTTGCATTGCTTGTGTATATGATCCACCCCTGTCTCAGCAATGACATTGGCAACTAATATTGCCTTTTTCGTCTAAATCTTTTGTTTGATATAGGTGAAGAAAATGTGTCTGGAAGCATTGAGCCAGGCAGCAGACGAATTGGAGAAGCTTGTAGATGAGTATAGTAGCAATTAACATGTAATTCTGCAGCACATGTACATAACCATGTTGATGTGTGTATCTTACCTAGTTGCATTTTGATCCTTAAACTTTCAACTTGTTAGGGGTTGGTTCGAACTCGAACTCGAAGAAAAGTGAGTGTCTTTTGTCCCCTATCCGTTCTTGTTATTATCTTCTAAAAACAAAGGCTTCACTCCAGATTCTCATTTGCCTTGGTCAATGAAATTACATGATAATCGTTTTATGAATGTACTCGTGGAGTATCCTGCACGCATGATCAAGCAACGGTGCCGTGTAACCTGTAGTATGTTCTCAAAGGATTTTGGTATGCCTTGTCAATTTAAGAACGTGACTGGTAACTATCTAAAATTCTTAAAATATATGCAACTCATGTATCACTTCGGATTTTTTATCTTACCATTTAATGCTTTGAATTGCATCAAATTTTGTTTTTGTTTTAGTCTGTCTTTTTCCTTAAAAAGGCACTAAACAAACTTTAAATGATAAATATAATTAGAAAATCAGAGTATCTAATATTTCATCCATGATCATGTCATAATAATACTAATAAACTCTTCAAATCTATATATTATTAAAAAAATCTACTTAATTTCATAATGTTATTTGTTTCAAATCAAATTTATAAAAATCAAATTTATATATACCGAAAAATCTGTTTAGTTATTTTTCATAAATAAATAAATATAAGTTGAACAGTAATTTTTTATAAACAAATAGAAACTTAGATACATAAGAGTTTGTTTCAAGGCATTGCAAAATCATTTCCAGAAAAGTGAATTTGAGAATATAACATCCATATTTGGTATAAGCTCTAAAAAAAATAGTCATAGATATTCCTATTATTGATTTCCAAGAATATAATTTGTTCATATTTTTCCTACTTTTTATTCTCTTGATAAAGGATGAGAAAATTATATATGTGTGTGTGTGTGTGTGATTAGAAGTTATTTTAAAACTCAATCAATTATAACTACACACTTCCACTTTTTTTGGTGAATATAGAGGGCTAAATACCCAAGAACAAAGGTCTAGAATCCAAGTGGGAAATAAGCATAAGCTATATTCGCTCTACAAACCAAGGAAAAGAAGGAAGGTACAACATCAAACACTTTATGCTGATTTGGAATGGACAAACCATATTACAACATCAAACACTTTATGTTCATTTGGAATGAACATCAGCTATCTTTTTTTGTTATTTTTGGTCAAAAAGATAGCAAGTTCATTAGATGGGTATCTACAACATACAAAGCCAAACAAATTGGCCAAACGACATCTAGAACATAAGCTACTTGATTCACCTCTCTCAACGTGTAAGTCCACAAAAGTTGTCCATCAGATTGCATCAAACCCAATATCATATTTACCAAGCTTGAACACGGGTGATGACTAAGACATTCGTCCTTAAGAAGCTGAATTGTTGTAAGAGTCTTACTCCACCATAAAGTTTTTAAATCCTCTTTCCATAGCTAATCTGCATCTGAAGTAAACGCCCCAAAGCTCTGTTGTCAGTACACTTTCACTTTATTCTACCACATTTTTTCAATTTTTGATTTTTTGAGTTATATAAATTTTAAAAAATTCTTAAGAATATTGATTACTTATATTTCCACGAACATTTTTCCTTGAAACAAATGCCTCCAAAGTATGAGTGGTGTAACAAAGTTACCTGCTCTTAGCCATTTACTTGATGAGTGGTGTACGCCTATAGACTGATTAGGTAGTTTCTTGTATTCGGGCCTTAAGTACCCAATTTATCAACAGAAAAAAAAAAGTTATAAATAAAATTGTATATATAAATTTGATTTAAATTGGATCAAATTCATTTTAAAGTCTGATCTATCCAACATAAAAAAATTGATCTTTTCAATTTTTGGTTATTTCAATCTTAGGTTTTTGGTTATTTGGATAAAGTTTTTTCTGTTCAATGCCCCGAGAAAATACAACATACTTATGTGATCACCATGTATATATTTTATAAACTTCCTCAGAAATCTCATTCTTGGAAATGGAATTCCGAGGAATGTGGTCAAATTAGAAATTATATCAAACACAATAACACAAGCACATAATTAATAAACCATAAAATCATCTAAATTTCAACTAGTGATTGTCCAATACTATAACTTTTTCTTTAACCTTTAAATTCAACACCTCACCTTTAGATAGGATCAATCCAATAACGAGTGTAGTGGGCAGAAGTACTTGGTAAAAGAAGTTGCTGAGACAACTGTACAAATATGTCAACAAAACGAAACATATAACTTTGAGAATGGGAATCAGGAGCAAAATCAATGAGGTGAGCTCAAGCTCAAGATTCTAAAAAAGCATCCACCTTTGTATTGGTTGCCCTGGACAAAAACTTCATGCAGATAGGTGGGTGCACTCCAGCCAGTGCCAGAAAAGAGCTAGGAAGTGCCCATAATCCATCCCCACAAATCAAACCAGAAGCCACAGCTGATCCAAATGCATCAGCCTTAGCCCTATCAACCTTCTGCCAAATGAACAAGATCAAGCTTCCAAGGCACATATCAATAGCAAAGTAGCTCCCAATGTAAAAGGGTATTGCCATAGCCATAGGGACAGGAATGAACCTGGCCCACTTCTTCCCAACCAAGTCACGTACAAGGTTGATAACTATGGCCCCAGCAAAGAATATGCAGCAAAGGGTGAGGCAGTATCTTGGCAAAGCTGAGAAACCATCCACACCGAGTATCGACATGTTACGGTAGACAAGGGCATAAGGGGCAGGGTATGGTGAGCCAGGTAGGCCAAGGCTACTACCAAAGGCTTTGTAGAAAATCCAAAAGACACAAGGAGATATGACACAACCCATTGCAGTGCCAATAACTTGGCTCACAAACATGGACCTTGGGGATGCCAATGTCATGTAGCCTGTTTTGAAGTCTTGCATAAGGTCAGAAGCTGTGGACACAATGTTCATCATGACCCCACATGCTGCAAGACCAGCAAGGACACCACCATGAGATGCACCTGCCCATGCACCAATGGTGAAGATGGCCAGTTTCCCATAGGTGGATGCAAGGGACCAATCTGTTAGTCCACACCCATAGGAATTGCAAAAGGCTAGTGCTGGTGCAATGAGGTAGATCACAATGATGTGGTACCACTTTAGCTGGTTGAAGATGATGGGGATAGTGCAAGTGGAGATTATTGCAATGGTGACATAGCCGGTGACAGCAAACCAAGGGGGTATTTGGTCTTTGAGGAACAGCTCGGTTCTACGCTTGTCATCATATGAAAGTGGTGGAAGTGGAGAATTTGGATCAGTGGATGGAACCTTTTTGTAGCACTGGTAATACAAACCAAAGAGAGTGCGGCCAAGGACCTTCACAAAGTTGTATAGACCGTCGCCAAGAATCATTGCTATGGCTATGAAAACCTGTGGTGTGTAAAGAATACATTTAATGAGATCAATCAACTGCATGATGAACTGTTCCTTTATTTTAGTCACAAGATCATTCAGAGAACAAAAGGAAGAGATTATCAACAGATCACATTAAAAAAGATCTATCACATTAGCTAAATTTATGCTCAAGAATATTAGAAATTATATTGTCCATCTACCAATTGTTCCAGTTAACTGCAATTCAGCTTTTTGATCATACTAAGGTCTTGTTTGGATAGTTTTTTTCTATAAGCACTTATGAGTTTTTTAACCAATAACTTCTCGTATAAGTTAAAATTAGCTTTTACACTTCAATTTTTTCAAAAGTCCATAAGAACCTATCGCTTTAACAATGACTATATAACAATTTTTCCTCTTTTCCATATATGAAAAGAATAAGAATGTAAAACAAAGCTAACTTCTCCACAAGCTAGAAAACCCAAATAGGATATAAGGCTACCTTTTGAAAAATTTAAATTTGGAATGACGACTTACTTTGTATCCTTGAAGACCATGTAAGCTGCTTGGCTTGAGATCTGCAGAGTACCAGTCTCCTTTTTTAGCTTCAATGAGAGGCCACATGACACCCCAGGAAAGAATTCCACCAATCAACAGAGATACATTGATTATGTGTGGAACTATCATCCCAACTCCCACATATGTAGCCGAAAAATCGAAGTAGAACCTGTTATGAAGATAAATAAAATGATAGGAGAAATGGAACTAGAATACATATATAGTGTTATAAAAAATTAATCAATTTCATTATGGCAATACTGTCTGAAAAGTTGCCAACTCATCAAGCTAACACCATAGGTGAATTTATTCACCTTAGTACTTTTGATTGGTTTAATATTAGAATGCAAAGGCAAGTGGCATGATCCTCTGTTTCTCGTTTTGGGAAGATGAGCTATAACAATCTATGGCTAATTCATTCAGCATATGTTTGAGAAGATATAGGTTTCAGCCAATTTTTATATTGCTTTTCTATCCTTTTATTCAAGCAAGAGACTTAAGTCTCTCTTTTTTTTCCTTTCTCTTTCATTAATAAAATCAAAGTGGGGTACATACATATTGTGATAGGCTTCTAGACCAAATGTGGGGAAGTTTGCAAAACCGCAAGCATCACCAGCAGCGAAAAACCATTGGAAGAAACCCCACAAGAAGCTAAAAGAGAAGAACTTTCCCAGCGCATGAACTTGCCTCCTAGAAAAGAAAACAAGTAAAGAAAATTAAGAGCCTCTTATTGATGTATTCATAAAGAAAAGAAAAAATATGAAACTTCTGCAATTAGAAAGGCCTGAATATTACTCACTTTGCTAGTTGGGCACCCTCTCTTGTATGGAAACTGTTGATAAGATGAGCTGTTGCAGTACCACTGGGATATGTCAATCTGAAGTCTATGATCATAATCTGTAAAACAAGGAACATTAATACAAAAAAGTCAATTCAACTTCCCATAATCAACTATTAGAATGAGATATTCAAATTATAAACTGGTCTAAACTGTAGTGGTGCTGATCATAATTAAGGTATGACAAAGCCAACTACACTTAATTTTTTCCCCCATAAATACATTGTTCATTATTTGATGCCATTAGTTAATAGTTTGTGAGTGTACCTTTCGAAGTGGAACCACTGAAAAGAGGCCAAGAAAGCTAACAACAAATAGAAATGCCATCATCCATCCTAAATCCGGGTTCTTAAAATCCATGGCACTGCTTTCTTCTGGAGATTGTTTTGCAATAGCTGAGCTCATTCCAAACAAGTAGCTACCAAAGCCACCTGCTCATGAAAATCCAGTCAAAGATGTGTGTCAACAACAAATAAGGTTTCTTTGCATCAGAATTGCAACTAACTATTTGAAATTGACTATAGTTTCAGCTATTATATTCTTCTCAAATCCATATAAAACTGAAAAATTTATGACAAACAGACAGCACAGATTTAAAAGACGCCTAAAATTCTTATAACTTCAATACTCAGAAATAGTTAAACTTCTAACCAAGGCACTGAAACTCCAGAGATATTTAATCCATGATTCAACAAACTAAAGAAAAATATTGTAAACTTCACAACAGCTATAAGCTCTGCGTGCATGTTAAGCTTCAAAAACTCCATGCACTTATAATGCGTATCGTTCTATTAACATGCTTACTTTGGTTGATTATTTTATTTTATATTGCACAACATTTCTCACGCAAGGGTAAAAGCGTAAATTAGCATGACAAATCCCTGTCTTTAGTTTGGCTTTTCATCATCATCATTATTATTATCTTAAAACTCCGTAGAAGGTCAAAAATGGAACATGAAAACGACACAAGCATGGAGATTAAAGTCAAACAGACAAACTAAACTGGCAATAGGCATCATATTATCAATGTGGCCAAGCTAGTCAAAGGTGTAGGTTGTCGTCATAAAATATGCTAGTGCTATTACTTATCGTGTTTAAATTAATTAATTGTTAAACATGCACGCGGTATGATTATGATAGATTGGGAAAAAGGACTTTTGCTGATATAAAAACTCTTGAGGGAATCAAAGCAACACAAATATACTCAAAATTATGTTAAATATAATATAATATAATATAATATAATATACTTCCCTTTTCAGTACCTTCCGAAGTATGAACTTGCCAAACAAAAAAGGCAAAGAGGCTGGCAAAGCATTACCACCAAACAAATAAAACAAAACTATCTATAGACAACACCAGTACACAACCCCACCCCACTGACATCTAGAGAGGGATAATTGAAGGAATAGAAGATAGATAAATAATGATAAAAAGAGAGATAGAAAAAATAGATATTAGATGAATGTTAAAAATTGAGGAGTGTAAAAATAACTTCACTCCAAATAAAAACAAAATTAATACTAATAATGAAAAAAACACAGCACAACAGAAGCAGAACAGCAGAAAGGGTGCAGGAGAGGGACCACCAGCACAGAATATGGTAATGAGTAAGATTCATAGAGGGACCCATCCTATGATATGAAACACACTAAACGAGGAGACACATGCATGCAAAATCCCAAAATCCAGAAACCCATGAACCTCAAATATATTCAAATATTATATTTTAAGGAAAAATCAAACCTTTTTGGATTCAACTTAAAAAAACTAGCGTAATTGAAGAGAAAATGAAAAAGGGGTGGTAGTGGGGTGGTGGTAATTACCGCTGAAGGCAATGCCGCTGGCGGCAACAACGCATGTTTGGATGACGGTGTTCTCTTGACGCGTGAAGGGTTGGTTGAGCAAACCCGAATTGGAGAGCAACTTGGTCCACATCTTCACGAAGAAGAACCCCAACAAACCCGCCGCAACGTTAAGGGAAGGGATGATACCGGTGGTTAGGTTCAGCTTCATCACGATGAACGTGAACATCACCGACAACACCATACTCACCATCAGAGCCCTCAGAGTCACCTGTCTCTGCCACGACGGCACCGCCTTGTCCTCGAATCCCTTCTCCACCGACAACTCCTCCGCCGCCTCACCGAACCCTTCCATGTCGCCGGCGTCGTCGTCGCGTCGGTGGGTTTCCGATGCCATTCGATTCGAACCAATGTGTGTGTGTGTTGTCTCTGTCTCTGTTTTTTTTTTCTCTCTGTGTTTGTTTTTGATTTATTGTGTTGTTATTTGAGCTCTGTGACTGTGTCTCTCTCTAGCTGTCGCTTTCGTTTCGATTTTTGACTTTCTTTATTAATAGTAATCAATAGTGATGAATAATGACAATAAATACACTCCTAAAGTTGTTATAAAAAAAAAATACACTCCTAAAGTGAATTGGGTTTCGTTGGACTTTTTGAAATATGGGGTGGGTGATTCGCTGCAAGAGTGGTGTTCTGTTCTGTGTTTGTTGTGTCATTCTCCTGCAATTAGAACTTGATTTGATAACTAATAACAATAACAACAACAACAACTGAATCTTAGGATTGGTTGGTTTCATCGTCTTCTTTACTGTAATCACGTTAACAATCATCAACATCAGTTGATTGTGTCCGTTTGTTTTAGATTTTGGTAGAATTAAGTTTGATAGAATTGTATCTGAAGAATTGATTTTAAAATAATTATGTTGAAAAGAATTGATTGTGTTTGGATGATAAGGGTAGAATCAATTTTGATGTGTAAATATAAAGAATTGTGTGGTCTTACACCCAGAATTGATTTTAGCAAATGGAAAAATTAGTAGATTATTACTTCCATCAAAATCAATTCTACCTGCCCAAAATCAATTTTGAGTTTTCCCATTTGAGTAACCAAAAGCATCAAAATTTGGCCAAAATTGTGTTTGACTTTTCAAACACAATTTTAGCCCTCCAAACGAGAATATGAAACAAACAGGGGCTAAGTTCAACCGTCATTTGAATTTGATTCTATACGTCCCAAACTCTCAATCTTTATATATTGAGATTAAAAATGGAGCTAGCAAAATGGGCTTTTGGGTTGGGGTCGGGCCGGACCGCATCACGTTCGAGTTTATCGGGCCGGGCCAAAAAATCTAGATTAAAAATGGGCTTAAATTTGTGTGCCCGAGTCCTTAATTTTTTGAACTTTTTTCGGATTGGGCTCTGGCTTTAGCTTACATTTTCTGGTCGGCCTGCTTCGTGCTCGGGCTTTGCTGGGTTCGGGCTTTATCGGGCCAGACCAAAGAAGTCTAAATTGAAAAGGGACTTAAATTTGTGTACTCACACCCTCTATTTTTTGACCCGGCCTATTTTGCCAACTCTAGTCACAAGGTAACACAATTCAAACCCTTGGTTTAAATCCATAAGAAAAAAATTATTTGCTATAGCATTTATAAAAAAAAATCCATCACTAGTTGGCTTACTAAAGTGGTAACTTAACTAGTGTGTGCTTTTTTTTTTTTTTTTTTTGCTCTGCAACTAGTGTGTGGTTTTAATGTGAGAAATGAAGTTTGATCCTTAGGGTAACAACTCACAGGCCAAAAGGCCCAGCCCACAAGTATATAAAAAATAATTTTTAAATTTTAAAAATAATTAAATTAACTTTAAAAATTAAAAAAAAATCAACCCACCAACTCGCGGACAACTTACAGATGTTACTCAATGAATTAGTCCCACAAACTTTTTTTGTTTGTTTACATAGTATCCCATACGAAAAGAGGCGTCTAAACACGAATTATTCCATCATCGGGAATCGAACTCGGTACTAGTCAAGTTTATCTCTTATACGAGCGCATTAACCACTTGTGCTCAACCTCGTGGTTAGTCCCACAAACTATGCCCATGGAGATTCTCATTCAAAGATTACAAAAGAATATTTTGACCAAAAAAAGAGATTACAAAAGAATATGCCGTCAAATATTTCTTCATTTAATTCATTAAGTGCTTATAATGCATGTGTTTAAACAGATATTAAGTTTTTTTAGTGGAAACAGATATTAAGTTAAATTTTCCAGTAAAAAAAAGTTAAACTTATAAAAATAGCGCACGATTTACTTATAATTAGCTCTTTTGAGCTTAATTCAAAAAGATGTTTAGAATAATTTATAAGTACTTATTGAATAAACTCTTTTAGCATAAACTATACATATGATAATCACGTATTAAATAATTGTTGAATCAAGCTTTTTCCCCAAATACATGTTAAACAATTTAAATAATGTAAATATTCATAGTAAAGGATATAAATTTCTTTGAGTATTTTATCTGATTATATGTTAAAAAATAAATTGACATTGAATCAAAATTAAAAACCTAAGGTAATATTGAAATTGAATTTATCATATAAAGATTTATCAACAAGAACATTTATAAATTTAAATATAAATTTGTAAAGGTCCTCGTAACAGCTCAAATACTTCAAAACTTCAATGGTAAATGTAAGTGTTTGGGAAACAATTTAACACAAAATGGTAACCGAGCATTACCCCCCTTGTTTCATTCCTGTTTCTTACCAAGAAAGCTATTCATACCCTTTGCTAATTGAGGGTAGTCTTTAAGTAGTTTCTGTTCTGAAAGAGTGTCACCCTCTTTTTGTGGGGTCCATAACACCTCACCAGCCTGTAAGGAATTCAAGCTTGTAGTGATACCTATTGAAGAAATGACACTAATAATAGATTAATTGAATGTCTCTTTTGACTTACTAGTAATTTGCTTGGAAGAAGGGATCTAAGCTTTTGTAAGGCTTTCTTCAAATCTTCAGCTCCATTTATGTTAGGAAGCTTATGTGCTCCTTTAGCAGCTACCAAGACTGTTATCTGATATAACACATCTCAATTCTCAAATATTTTGTAAGAAGAAACGAATCAAAACTTCCCCTTTTAGTTTACAAGTGATAAGCTATGAGAATATGCATGTTACGAGCTAATTGTGTATCACTTCATGGATTCTTCAACTTTGACAAGAATGTTTTTTTAAACATAAATATGAGATAAGTTGACATCAAAATGTGTCCTTATAAGGCAATCCAATCGGACCAATATATGCTTCTCTAGTTGGTATTTATTTAGATAGTCCAGGGAACCTACAAAGGAAGCAATGACCTTACCTCCTTCATATATGGACATGTTCTCAATCTCATGACATGTCCCTCAACAATGAGCCCCTACCCCATATAGCAGAAGATGAATGCTTCACTCTTTCATATGCAGAAAGTTTTGCCTGAATAGTCTTGTTTTTAAAATATTGAATACATGAGGAAGAATGATTTACATCTAGTAAATATTTTAAAATAACAAACTGAACTATGCAACCAATGTCAAATCTCCCACCATATTGAATCGAGCAATCAAGGATGAAATATTAATATATTATGGTATTCACGCTCACAAAACTCTACTAATCAGAGTTATATATAGTCTTGAAAATGTTGGAATGTTTAAAATTAGGAGCAATGGGAGTTTATGCTGGTACACAAATTCAACCAAATCTTAGAAATCCATGGATAAAGAGATCATACCATACCACTATGTACTCGTTGTCAAACCCACTGAGAAGTTTCTCTTTTTCAAATTTCTCTCTTTCCTTTGTACTCTCCTTTACATCCAACTGCAGGAGACTATTAGTTGGTTATAGCTCTATATATAGCTGCTATTTTGGGGGGGGGGGGGGGGGGGGGTGCAAAATTAGTTAATTGCGAATTAACTTGACAAAATTGAAGCGGAAAACATTTTTTAAGGTGCATCAGATAACCATTCGGCATTGGATTCCAATAAAATGAAGCACATTTTAGAAGACCTTTGAAATAATCAGAACATACCATTGTGTATTCATTGCTAAACCCATCAAAACTCTGGCTTCTTGTACTTCTCTTATCTTTGTTGTTCAAATTAACTAATGTCTCTTCATCAAATTTCTCCCTTTCTTCATTTGATAGTTGATCATAGCATTTTTCCCCATCCTCCTTGCTCCGTTTAAGATCCACCTGCCAAAGATTGCTCATTAAGGGTAACCTCTCTTAACAGTAATAATTTCCTAACCAAAAGTTAGATACTTGAGTCACACTGAATAGACTTCTCAAAAAGTATTTATGGAAAAAAAATAAAAGAATATTGTTATAAACATGAATTTTTTAAACAATAGCTTCTTGTATAAGTTGGAATTAGTCCCAATTTTTTCCATAAGTTCTCTCAATTAACTTTTCTATAAACACTTATAAACTTATAGGAACTTTTTCACAAGTAAAAAACTATAAACTCATTTCAATTAAAAAGCTGTCCTCTAGAAGCTAATCCAAACCGGCATATACATATAAACTTATCCAACAACTGATATTGCCATTTCGCTTTGGGAGAAGGAATGGACTCACAGATGAATATCCTGCAATACAGTCACCAGTATGCCGATCCAAAGTCTGTATTGTCTCTGTCACAGAAGGTCAGATAGCAAGAAGTACATCAAATACAAAGACCCTTTGTAATAATTTATAATTATAATTTGACAGAAAAACATCATATAATATCCATTTTCACAAGCTCAACAAAACCATACAGGACTATCTCATGATTAGAAAAAATATTACAAGCAATTCATGAAACTACCTGTCAATAGATAGCTCACACCTTCCCGAGTGGATGTATCTGCAGTTTCTGCAATCCTAGTCAGATCCCTTTGTATTGTGCTTCCCATCCCACCCAACATTGCAACCTTAAACAAAGACAGTGAAAGACGACTAAACTCAAACTCAGAACAAAACCACTTAGTGTATGCCATAATCAAGCAACTAACCACAAAACAGGAGGCACAAAAATTAAACAAACATATTATTCCAAACTATATTCTAAGCTATATTTATATATGCCTGCCAGGAAGCGTTTATATTATATGTAACTAAAAGGCAAAAGCTACTACTAGCACTAGTAGTTGAAGAGGGAGCAATAGCAACAAAATGTTACCAACCTGAAGCTTGAACACAGTGATTTTATTTCCATTGGTGTCTTTATAAAACCCAACCAAAAAGAAACCAAATATGAAGATGAGAAACAACATGGTCCCTCCACTGTTACTTCCCTTTGCAAGCTCATCACCATCAGGAGAAGGAGAAGCATGATGATGATGATGATGATGATGATGATGATGATGATCATGATCATGCCGCTGCATCACGGGCTTTGAAGAGTCTGAGTCATCAGTGCTGAATGATTCTGAGGAGGAAGAATCTGAATCGAAGAAACTCCCTCCCATCACGCCTCCTGAGGAGGCCGAAGCCAAGTTGAGGTTGCACGTGAATACCACCAGCAGCACTAGCAACAGCAACAAAGCAATAGCACTAGCACTAGCCGGTTTTCTCAAAAACGCCATTTGCACAATCAAGACTTCGAATCAACTAAATAAAGGGTTTCCCTTTGTTAAAGGAATGAACGGTTTTATGCTGTATTATATGGAACATCTTTCAGATTATGATTGCATAAAATTCATCCAAATGAAAATTCTAATGGCGAGGAAAATTGGTCCTTGTTTCTTCAGAAGCAACTTTTGGGAAGGAATTATGCCTGAGATATGGTTGAGATCTGAACTTGCCGGAGATTGAGGATCGATCTCAAACTACATTTCTTCTGTGTAAATTACACTCCTTGCAATGAAAAAGTTTGAATTACATTTCAGGCTTAAATATGTTTTTATTATCTGAAGTTTAAAAAATTATTATTTTTAGTCTTTTAAATTTAAAATATATATTTTTATTCTTTAATTTTTAAAAATGTGTTATTTTTAGTTACTAAGATTATTTTTTAATTTGAAAAATATTTTTTAAATTTATATTTTGACCCTCCTAAATTCTGATTCTCACCTTACTTTCTTTTCTCTAACTTTCAAAAAAATTTTAAATTTATATTTTGACCCATCTTAAATATAGAAAATATTTTTAAATTTAAAATATGGTCCCAAAGAATAAAAATGACACATTTTTAAAAATAAAAAAACAAAAGGCAAAAATATATATTTTAAATTTGAGAGACTAAAAATAATAATTTCCTAAACTCAAGCAACTAAAAATATATTTAAGCCTATATTTTATTTCTCTCTTATATTAAAATGAGTTAAATGTTTTTAATCACCATGAAGTATTTTTTATTTTTAATCCTTGTTTAATTTTTTTTCTAACTTTAATCCCTGTTTTGTTTTTTGTTTGAATAAAGATTGATGGACACCTTTTGAGGTATATACCATAGGAAAGAAATACAGTAAGATGAAAAAAAGTGATAAAATAATAAAATATATAATATAATAATTAAAAAAAATAAAAAATATTGAATAGATAAATTAAATTTTTGAGCGTACATATATCATAACGTGTTTGCACATTTGGTCATGATGTTAATCCGGTCGTTATTTGATGACGTGAAAAAAAAGCTCCACTTCGCGGATCAGGATCCTCTCCATTCCATTAACTGACGATGCGACACGTGGCAGTAAAAAACTTTAACGGCTGAGATTCAATTTGTTTTACATTTTCATTTTAATTTTAATTTAAAATTAAAAATGAAGGTGGCCAGCACATCATAGAACCCTAGCGCCTCCACCTCCATCACCATTTCCTCCATCGTCCACCTCGTTGGAGACGAGCTCACCGTCAATGGCTTCTCTACCAGCAAATCAGCAACCACCGCACCGCACCGCTCTGGACCCCATCGTCATCGCAATCGCCCTCGGCTGCGAGTGGGAGCTGTTCTTGCTGCAGTTTAGTGCAGAAGGTGTTTGCTGCGGTCCCCGTCTACTGCTGGTCTCCGGCGGCGAGGTCGGCGAGGAAAGCGCAGAGGGGTCCCTGGAGCATATTGTTGCCAAGCTCGAAGATCAAAAGACGACGTCGAAGATGGCGATGGCGGGCCTTATTGTCGCCAAGGGAGTGGCCGAGGTCGACGGAGTAGCTAATGAGGAAGGTGGTGAAGACGAGCTGGTGGCGATGAAGCTGCAGCGGCCGAAGCCGAAGGTGGAGGCCGGAGTGGTCGCTTGAAGCAAAATTGCGCAGGGTGCATTTTCATTGATTTTTTAAGTTTAAATGAAAAACTCTATTTTATTAAAATATTAAATCTCAGCCATTGATATAACTCACCTCCACGTGTCGCATCACCAATTAATGGAATGGAGATCTCCATTTCCTTAGGAAATGGAGAGGATCCTGATCCCCACTTCGCACCTGTCACGTGGGAATTTTTAATAGCATGACATCCCAATGATGCACGACTCTTTTTCTTAAAAAAAGATTCAAATTACAATTAATTAAATAATAATCAATTTTAATTAAAAAATTATAAATAAAACATAACCCCCTTCTCACTTTTTGAGTCTCTTATGTCGCTAACCCATTTTTGTATTTGATGCCTCCGTAGTTGATTTCTCCACCTTACCTTCCTCCATCACAACTTCAGGAACAGTCACCTCCAGTTCGGTAGCAGCAGTCTTGGCCAACTCCTGATCTAAAACCCTCTCTTTAACCTTCTTAGTCGCCCTAATCTTCGAATCCTCCTCTTCCGCCAGTGAAACCCCATCAAGACTACTTGTTAGCATCTTTACCCCCTTATACAATTGCAATAGATGACGACGATCGACATAGAGAGTTTCCAAAGCCAATAGACATAGAGAGTGCAAGGCTTAACTCTTTCATGTTTGTTCCAGAAAGTAATTAAGAGCCATTCTTGGATACCAGAGGGAACAAGACAGCCACCTAGCGTTGGAAGTCAAGCTTTAGAGGGACTTAAATTAAATGTACATGTCACCAGAAATATCACATTTTTGTGGCCAAATAAAATTAAAGCTCTTTTTGGGTGTGTGATTAAAGAGATGATCACTGGCCACCCACCCTGCAGCTTGGAGATCAGAGGAGATTGCCAATCGAAGAGATGTGTTGACTAAAGTTGGGCTCAGGAAAGAGACTCCAAGGATGCCACGAGGACTCAGCAGGGACTGCATTGACTTCTTGGACAAATGTTTTGCAAGAGACCCGAATGAAAGATGGAGTGCTGACATGCTATACTCAATCATCCTTATCTTCTTTAATTTGTAATTATTATTATTATTATTATTATTATTAGGAGTAGCAATGCATATATGCTTAGATATGTGATTATTGCATTATGGCTGATTCCATGTGTTCGGTTAATTTGGTGCACCATCATCTGATTCCATGGACTTAAATAAGTCACCTAGCTCCCAAAACATGAATTAGATCGCAGGGGAATACTTTATTTTGTATATATATACTTGACTTGATATATATCAGTAATATACATCTTGTTCTGTTCCTTTATCCATGTATATATGAGTAATTCTTCTTGAGGTTCCCTCATAATATTATCCTACATAGAAGATGCTGCTCAATCGTCCCTCATATTATTTTACATAGAAGATAGAAGATGCATGGGTTGCTGCGTATGCTCTTTGGGTAAGAAAAAATACTCCCGCGTATATATATACTCCTATCTATGAGAGAAACTGGAATTACGTTTCTCTATCCTCTAATATTAAAATCTACATTTATCTCCCTTATAAATAAGTATTACAGTTTAGTCTATTTTAATATATATATATGTTGAATACATTTTCAAATTCTGCACATATATAATTGCATTTTTTTGATAAATCAAAGATATTGCTAATGACTAAACTAGAACACAAAGAGTGTCCTGTTTATGAAGGAATACAGCCAAGAAGAAATGCAGCAATAAACTAACAACCCTCCCTCTGTACAAACCGAAACATCCCCCACTTGTGAGACAAAGTTGTTCCCCTGTACATACATATATAATTGCATTAAATTCATCCAATCTTGTTTCTTCAAATTAAAAGCATATATTTTGGAAAAAAAAAGGACTATAAGGAATGTCTCAGATGATGGTGCACCAAACTGAACATATGGAAGCAGTGATGCAATAATCACATCACAAATCTAAACATATGCATTGCTACTCCTAATAATAATAATAATAATTACAAATTACAGAAGATAAGGTGGTTGAGCAGCATGTCAGCACTCCATCTTTCAGTCGGGTCTCTTGCAAAACATTTCTCCAAGAAGTCAATGCAGCCCCTGCTGAGTCCACGTGGCATCCTTGGAGCCTCTTTCCTGAGTCCAACTTTAGTCAACACATCTCTTCGATTGGCAATCTCCTCTGATCTCCAAGCTGCAGGGTGGCCAGTGATCATCTCTATGACCACACACCCAAAAGACCATATGTGAGGTTCTATTTGTCCACATGCCAGTGATTCTGGTGACATGTATAAAGGAGTGCCTCTGAACCTTGACTTCCAACGTTCTCTGTCTAGCTTTTCATCAGGGGTCCTAGCCAACCCAAAAGTCCGCAATCTTTAGCTGATAATAACATGTGCTGTCTCTGTCTCCATCAGGTGGATTTGGTGGAAACACAAGGATGTTCTCTGGTTTTAAATCACAGTGAACAAATCCCTTTCGATGTAGACAAGAAAGGCCCCTCAGTAGCATTCTGATGTAGACTTTTGTTGACTTGTTTGTATCCAAGAAAGGCTCTTTATTGATCAAGTTGGCAAGAGTACCGCGTGAGGTGCACATTCCAAGAGGAGGTTGAAGAAAGACTCGCCATTATCCTCCACTGTTACTTCACTGCCATGACACTGAAGAATTTCTGGAACAGAAATGGAAGACTCCAAAACTTGTGCTTCTTTCTGCAGCGTGTAAGATTTGCTGAGACTTGCACTCTTTATGGCTATTGGTTTTTGAAAGTCTTTCTGTTCTGCGGTGCTGATGGCTTCGTGAACAGTGCCATAGCTACCACGTCCAAGAAGGAAGCCTGGTCTTCAGCCACCTCCCCATGACACTAGTTCAAAGTGTAATGATCTCAAAGAAAAGTCACATCAATAGGGACAAACCGGCCACGTATATATAGTTGGCAATTTGGCAAATGGCATCCCAAATTTTGTGATACGTTGACACACACTTCTAAAATCTATATCTTTCTATCTTAATTTCATGAAAAATGCAAAATTTTCAAACTCTATATCTATATAGTATATATGTCATTTATTTATGCTATTATAATATAATTGGCCTATTGATCTAACGTTGTCGGTTTACATTTTTATTTAATTAGCAAATGATATTAGTGAAATATAAAGAATGTGTATTTAAAAATAATTTAATAAATAAAATATATAACTTTGAATTCTAAAAAAATCTAAAATTTCATTTTAATTAATGGAATATTATTTTAATATTTTGGGTACCCAGTTCAAAGGCCCATTAGAAGTAATGGGCCGACCTAGGACTCGACTACAAGACCCATACCCGGGCCAAAACAGCTATGTGGTATGAACTGTGTCGGTGTGGTCCCATTGTACTAGGAAAGGACGATGTGTCGTGGTCTATGACAGCAGTGCATCTTCCCGCGGCATGCACTCTGACTGACGAGGCAACATAATCCCAACCAAAAGGATGAAAGGACCACCCGGCACAGAGAGTCGACCCCTGTGGTAGGGACCACTGGCTAATTATAAATAAGGATTAGAATTCCATGCACCAGGTATGTATTGTCTCTTCCTACTCTTACTCTAGTGGAAATCCTTCTGATTTGAGCGTTTGAGTGTCTTTGCATGTACCCTCCGCAGTGTGAAGTATATATGTCATACGTGCAACCCATCCTTCAAGAAAGGCCAAGACAGAGGAAGAACAATACTCATTTCAAAATATTTCTCAATATTTAATGTTGATTGAAAAATGTAAGCTTTTATTTTATTAAAAAAATTAGAAAGAAAATAAAAAATTTGGTTGAATTTATTTTGATAGAATTGATGTTAAAATAATTAATTTTAAAATAATTGGTTTGTGTTTGGTAATGATATTTTAAATGTGAGTTTATAAGAATTATTTCTATTTAGATGATAGAGTAGAATCATTTTTGAAATATAAATATAAAAAAAATTGTGAATCCTACACTTAGAATCAATGAAATGTTAGAAATTGTTGCTTCTCTTCGAATCAATTCTACCCACTCTAAAAATGATTTTATTCACTATATTTTTTATCCAAACATGTATTTTTTTGTTCAATTTTTTTTGGTGGGCATGTTTTATGAGTTTATTCATTACATAGTACATACATCGTGGTTTGTTTTTGTTGAGGGATACATACATTGTGGTTGTGTTGTGAGAAACTATGAATTTTCTGATTCTTCATGAAACAATCGGATTTACAGAACATGACATTAACGTGGAGGTCTTGGTGGATATAGTGAAAGCCTGGATCGATCTGGGCCGAAGGAGCATTGGAGATCATTTTGGGCCGGGTCGGGCCGAACACAACCAACTCGGATCCTTTTGAAGAGGGTCAACCGTCAATGCCTGTGTCATTTTTTTTTTGTTTGCTTTAAGAAGAAAGGGAGAGAGGAGAGAGTGAGAGAGAAGAGAGATTGTTTAGATTTTGGAGGTCAGAGAGAACAGTGATGGCCAGGCGAGTCGAGACTCGGAACGAGTCGGGATTGACTCGGGCTGTTGGGGCGGTCTTTGCCTTTGTGAGACAGGCTGAGTTTGAGATCCTCTTCTTTCTTTTCTTCTTCATCGCTTATCTTCTCTTCAAAGACATCGTAAGTTCTGATTTACAATAACCAGCTTTCTCTGTTTGATTTATGACCACCCACTTATGTCCTCTGTTGAAATTTTCATTCTTTTCTATGTGGGTGTCGTGTGTAAAAATTAGGCTGAAATTTTTACATCATGTGTGGGGTTCTCAGTTTCTCAAACCACTTAGCTTGAAAGGCAATTTTTTCACTTGATTAGTGGATCAATATATTGGGAACTACATCTCTTGTTTGATGGGATGATTCTATGAAAAATATAGACCTTGTTATTAGGAAGTACAGTATATTTGTTGTGAACAAATACCTTAATTGAAGTTTTTTATAGATCCTGTGACTAAGGTATCTTATATCACAATTAGACAGCTTCAGCACATTCACCGTTGTCTCCTTGATGCATAATAAGATGAAGGTTTATTTTCCTTCAGTTCAAAATAATCTATGGAGGTTTATGTGAATGCAAATACAATGGATAGTTGGATACACCCTCCTGGTCAAGATATATTAAGAACGTCTCTATGTTAGTTGTGCTAAACAAATGGTAAAGTGGTTTTACATGGGATATAAACTAGGGGTTAGCATGAAAATTCAAAAGGCCTTGGTATTATATTGACTTTCAGTGTATCATGTTTGAATCCATGGTTTTAACTTTTTAACAAGTTTAAATGTTTGGCAACATGGTATTATATTGACTTTCAGTGTATCATGTTATATGAGTTCTAACAGCTGTTAGCATCAACTGCAGACATCAAAACCTGAATACAATCAAATCTTTGTAAAGAAGCCTGGTGGACCAGAATTTTGGCCTTTTTGAAAAGAATTGGCGCTTGGTCTGGTTGGATGGGATCCGTAGAGGTATTCTTAGCATGCCCCGTGATGATTACGCAGATTTCCTTCTGTTTTTGTATCTTAATGTAGCTTTGTAAGCAAAACAGGTGAAACTACCACAGATTTGTATGATGTTACATTCCAGTTAGGTATAGCAAAATCAAGTAAAAAGGTTTTTACAACATTTTTTCCGCTTTCTGTGATCTGTCTCTCTATTCCATTTTGATGGAGCCTGTCTTATTCGATATCTCCTTTCCCCTAGCTTAGGAATAGAAATAGAAGCTCTGAGATGGCTATCTACACTCAAATCTCAGATGTGGTCTTTATCTTTGACTAGGCAGCATATCTGTGTTTTAAGATGCCGACTACTTTTTAGATTAAGAAAAAGCTTATCGTTAAAAGTTGAAGCAAAATCTAAACACATTAATATTTTACATTCTTTGTTGTAAGGAATTTCCATTAAAGCATATGTTCTTGATGCTTGTTTCTTTTCATAGCAATCCTAGCTATTAATTTTCTTCATTCTCATAACTTGTTTGGTTAAAGATTGAATCACACTCAACATTGCAAAAAATAAAGAAAGAAATATTTCATCAAACTCCGTTTAAAGGCCTCTCAATCACAAAGCAAACAAACCCAAGTTGTATTCATGCACCTGTGATTCTGTGAAAGGCAGACTAATACTTGAATCTATTTGCTAGGTGGAGGATTATTGTTTTCCTTAAATGACGTATTAGAAAATGCAAACTAGTTTATATTTTGTACAACTCAACTTTAATTAACTATGAAAAACAAAGACGAGATTAAAAGCATAGTACTACATAAGCAATATTCTGGAAATAATGATAAGTAACTCCTGCTGAACACACACAAATGACTAAATAAGCAATCTAAATAACTATGTTTGTGTAGCCATTCATTTTCTGTTTGCATGAATTCCAAAGTTGCATTTCTGAGAAGGAAGAAATTGCATTCGTGGCTCCAAACATAGAAACAAACCGGCATTAAATCGATTGTGAAGAACATCTAACATATATTGAAACTTAACCGGTAAATACTTAACAAAGGCATTTTTGGGAACATCAGTCGAACTTGACATTCTACACCACGAGTGTTCTGCACAACCACCCCACTAGTCTTCCTTGGCCATCTTAGGTATATCTTCCACTGGAATTTTAATTGCATCAGGGCGTACCCCAATATCAGAAACATATCTGCTTATGCAGTAAACCCCACAACCAACCAATGACAGACCACCAAAACTTGCTGTCATAAATCTAAGTGGTGAAGAAGCTAAAAAACTAGCAGCAGCAACACAAGATGCTGCTTGCCCACTTCTTCCTACACTTATGTTTGTGGATACAAGCAGTCCTGTTTTGCAGTAAATTGCAAAGTCCTCACAGTTATTCTTGAACACATGGTAGCCACCAAATCCATTCTCAAGGAGGAACAAGGCACGGTGAAGGACAACATCAATTGGATCAGAAGGGGCAATGGTGCAGGTGCCTCCTCGAGCTTTGGCTAGAAAGAATGCAGGTGAGACTCCATATTCAAAGAGATATAGATCACCACCGGAGAGAAAGCAATCCAAGCAGGAAGAGATGACACCATCAGTCCTTGTTTGGTGACCACATCTTGGGCATGGAATGTCAGTGTCATGAGAGGGAAGTGAACTTGTGAGGAAACCGTTCAACACAGTTCCTGTTCCACTTTCTGCTGCTGCTCCCCTTGTGAAGTGGATCACCATCTCCTGACCAACATAAATTCCTGTTATCTTCAAAAAAAAATGACAATTTTAGTATCATCCTTACATCTGAGAGTGAAAAACACATTGGTTACTGGATCTTACTATGCATTAATAATGTGGACAAAATACTTTTTCATCATTTTAGAATTATTTTGAATGATGTTTTTCTTGTTCCGAAGTTCTCCTAGTACACAAAGGTAACGTGCATTTGAGTTTTTCTGATATGATACACACAAAGTTGCAAATTTGTACATGATGATGCAAAAAAAAAAAAAATCCTTTTTTTACCACCATTAATTGTCTTAAAAATATGTAAAGAATATGATACAAAGTTGAATATGAATAATTTTTTTAAAAAAATTACATATATAAAGTGGGGAAAAACCCAGAAATGTGTGACATTAGAGAAAATATAACAGTGATAGAAGAGAGAAAAAGATGACCGTGATGTGCATAGAGGTAAGCCTGCCTCCAAGAGTAGATGTGATCGCCGGGTTGCAATAGTTTCCGATCAATCTTATTGGAAAGCACTCCCATCTCTCAATGTGTGTTTGCTTTGTCAAGGTGAAGAATGGAATGAAGGAAGAAAGGAATGAAAATGAACATGGGAATATATATATATATGAATATAAGAAGCAAATGTTCTTGGATTCCAACCCAAGGAAACGCCATCGTTTCCTTCGCCTCTACACCTTCCTTCCAATTCTTAATTTTATTTTTCAGATAAACAGGATGACATTTATTGTATGCATTCATTCTATAGTTCAGTATTTGATGAGACATTGTGTTTATCAATATTAGTTCATTAATAGCGGTTAAATAAATGTAGCACGATTATCCATTGAAGGCTCTATAATGCCCAAATGCCCACCATGAGTCTCCCACCTTATTCTAGTCTCTAGTTCTGGAACATTTCACTTCAAAGTTTCACGACCGCAAAACCACACTTGCATTATTTTCCAAGTTTATTTACTACTCTGACTCTACCTCCCTTTACTTACGACAACAAGAAGAAGTAATGTAAGAGTACTTCCCTTAATCAAACGTCGTGGCTATGTTTTTGTTAAGAATCAAACCTTTTATTGATCTTTCTCTATCTCTAATTATTGGTTATCCCATGTTTTACTCTTACTTAATGTTAAATATTTTTATTTTTTTTATCATATATTGGCTTATTAATCCTATTCTTCACCTTCGTTAACTTGAACTAAAAAAAATAGGTGGAGGCAATTAGCTTAGGCATTTTTTCTTCTCCTCCTAACATGAGTTTAATGGCCCTGGAATATATTGGGACAAAGAAATGGAGCGGGGGTGTGGATTTCGATATCAATAACCATGTTATGAAGATTTCAACACTTCTGTCGTGTGTGAAAATCAACCAAGAGTGAAGAGAATGAAAGGTAAAGTCGTTTTTTTATTTGTTCGGATGTTTAGAATATTTTAAAATGGAAGATCTTTATAAGAATAAAAAAGAAGCTGATTTGGAGCCTTGGAGGAGGATCATATAAAATTCCCTCACTTTTCCTTGCTTTTTATAAAACTTTTCCAATAAGAAGAAAGTTTATCTAAATTTTTCTCCTTTATTTCCTTTTCCATTCGTCCAACACAATAATGCACATATCCTAGTCATATGATTCCAAACTAAGATATTGATGTTTCTTAAATGGCTTAAATCTATTTTTAGTTTCTCATTTTTTATTGAGTTCTGTTTTTAGTCCCTCAAAAATAAAAATGCATCTTTTTAGTCTCTTATTTTTTGAAAATAGTAACTTTTAGTCCCTGGGGCCATATTTTAAATTTAAAAAATATTTTTTAAATTTATACGTTGACCACTCCCAAGCCTGATGCTCACCTTAACCCGTTT
The DNA here is from genome assembly GCA_030159175.1 of Glycyrrhiza uralensis. Classification (NCBI taxonomy): domain Eukaryota; kingdom Viridiplantae; phylum Streptophyta; class Magnoliopsida; order Fabales; family Fabaceae; genus Glycyrrhiza; species Glycyrrhiza uralensis. The sequence continues at coordinate 43,035,426 of BRZY01000005.1, forward strand.
TTTTGTTCTCCTCCCCCTCCACTGATGCACCGTGGCCCCCATCCCCGCGCGGCCAAGGGAGGCTGCGCACAATGGCGGGAAGGGAGGCAGCCACTGCGATCGCACAGGGAGGAGAACGAGAGAGAGGCTGCATCTCGTGGCGGCTTCGAGGGAGAACGTTGGAACTACTTCTAGCGGGGATGGGGGTCGCGGTGCATCAATGGAGGGAGAGGAGAAAGAAAAAACGGGTTAAGGTGAGTATCATGCTCGGGAGGGGTCAAAGTATAAATTTTAAAAATACTTTTCGAATTTAAAATATGGCCTGAGGGACTAAAAATGACCATTTTTCAAAAATAAGGGACTAAAAAGACGCGTTTTATTTTTGAGGGACTAAAAACGAAACTCAATAAAAAATGAGAGACTAAAAACAGATTTAGGCATTCTTAACATTATTGTAATGAACAGTATTATACGTTGCATTGTTATATAAAAAAAAGTATTATACGTTGCATTTGGATCACCGGTGACATTTCTTTCTTTTTTTTATAAAAATATATATACACACGAAAGAAATGTTGCATTAGATCAATCCCTGATCTTATCTTCAATTGCATCTCCAATTATATATCCTAATCCAAAGTGTAATCCCATGTCCACTTTACAATTTTATTTTTACAAAAGACTGGTCTAGGAGCACATTTATGGCAAGGGTTTTTGAAAAATAAAGATGAAGATCCAACTCCAATTAGTCTACTTATTTTACTTTAAACTTTTTTTTTATAAAAAAAAAAGAATGAAATCCATTTAAGGTTAAAAGTCTTGACAAAAAACTTTCAAAAATATTTATAGTCAATTCAAAAAATAAAAATTACTATTAGAAGTCAAACATGTTTGTCTTCCCCGTTTGCAATGCTTCAAATGTGTGTTCATTCAATCATTCTAATATTGTATTACCAACATTATTTACTTTTTTTGTCAAAAAAAAAACATTATTTACTTTTTTTCGCAGAGAGTTTTTGTATTACCACAATGGATAATTTTATTATGTAAATATTGTAATTTTGTTTAACGTAAATTAAATAGAAAACATAAATTAAAGGAAAATATTTAAAATTAATAATATCAATTTCTATATATATACACAATCACATTAATGTGCAAGAAGCAGGGCAGTGACTTAAAAAAAAAAAGGCTTAATTGCAATTTTAGTCCTTCATCTTTCGCGATTGTGTAATTTTAATCTCCTATCTTTTAATTGCACCAATTGGGTCCTCTATCTTTCAAATGTGTGTAATTTTGGTCCAATCGTCAATTTCCTAACAGAGTTTGCTGACTTAGACAATGACGCTGATGTGGCAATGACAACATGGAGCTTAAGAGCCTGTTTGGATGCAAAAATTATAGCTTTTGACTTATAGAGTAGTTAGTTTTATTTTGTATCTTATTTTTCTCATATATGGACAAGAGAAAAAGTTGTTAAATAGTCATTTATAAATAGATAGGTGTTTTTGGAGAAGTCAAAAACTATAACTTTTGCATCCAAACAGGCTCTTAAGCTCTATGTTGTCATTGCCACGTCAGCACCGTTTGTCCAAGTCAGCAAACTCTGTTAGGGAATTGACTGTTGGACCAAAATTGCACATATTTGAAATATAGGGAACTCAATTGGCACAATTAAAAAATAAGAGACTAAAATTGTACAATCGCAAAAGATGAAGGACTAAAACTGCAATTAAGCCAAAAAAAAATCAACAAATCAGGCATAAGAAAAAAATAGGAAAGTGCTTTTTGAAGGGTAATTTTGACTTGTCCATTTGACCTAGATCTTTGGCTAATTCACAACATCCGCTTTTTGTCTTCCGTTAATTTCTTATCTTTTTTTTCCCTTCCTTTTCTCCTCTCTCTTCTCTCACACACAACAACAAATACAGCAAAACACACAACACAACGACAATCTCTCTTCCATTCGAATTTCAATTTCAACTTCTCCACCATGGCTTCTTTCCTCCTCCGCTTCCCGATCGCCGCCGTGATCGTCCTCCTCGCTCTCTCCGCCTCCACGGCCACCGCACGCCCCTGCCGGACCTTCATAATCTCCTCCTACTCGTTCCGCAACCCTTCCTCCAACACCTTCGCAACAATCACAGAGATCCGATCCCTCACCCCTCTCTACATCAACGGAAAACCCTACGACCTCTTCTTCGATCGCTCCATCCCTTACCAACACCAACACCACCACCACCACCACCTCGAGGAAGCTGAAACCGAGCCGCACCAACATGGCGCGTCACTCCCACGCGCCCCCTTAGGGTTCTCCACCGCAGCCTACGACTTCACCTCCCTCCGCGACAGGACCAAGGACATCCTCAGCGTCGCACTCGCCTTGCTCTTCGGCGTCGGATGCGGCGCCCTCACCGCCGCCACCATGTACCTCGTCTGGTCCGTCTTCTCCGCCCGCCACGACTACCGCGCCGCCGCATACGCTGACTTCTCCGACGACGACGAGATAGAGAGCCCCAAGAAAATGGGATACGTCAAAATCCCTCCGACGGAAGCGCCTGCTCCGGCACCGCCGGCAAAGGATTCGGCATGAGAAATTTTAGAATCGGGTTTTTCTCTCTCACAAATTAATAGTATTATAACCCCGTGGTTAATGTGTATTGTTAATAATCATAGTCGAATTTTAAATGTAAAAGAAGTGCCAATAGGTGCAAACTTGTGCGCTGTATCGGTGTTTGTTTCTCCTCGATTACATGTTTACTTTGGAATTTGATGTATTTGCAATGTTTTAGAATATTATTACGCGGAAAAACCCCTAGTGTTGATGGTGTTGGTTTTCTGTGTTGATCGTCTCAATAGAACTACTAATCGTGATATATGGTACTTCTAAGGCAGTATTATTTTTAAGTCGTGTGATTTTATCTGGAAGCTTTGCTTTTCCATCATTATATTATATGCGCAGATTCAGGTGCCTGTGGTGATTACTTTGCCTTACAAATGCCAATGGTGGGTCTAAAGCAAATTCTATCAAAGTCTAGTTTCATTTGCTTTGACAGTTAGCGTTACTTATTATGGGTAGTGTTCATGATTTGACCTAGCCCAGTGACCCAACTTAGTCTAAGCTATTTAGGATTGGATTTGATCATGTCCCACAGTTAAACAATGTGTCTAGTTGCCTTTATTTTACCTTGCATGTATCCAATTTTTCTTGAGTAGTTTCTATGACAAGAATCAGCATCTAGTAAATAATCAAGCTATTTGCTTTTCAGTTTAGGTGATAGAACACAATCTACTCTAGTTATGTGGAATCTTACAGCCTTTAGTATGGTGTTATTCTTCTTATCTTGTCCTCTTCAATGACGTAGGAAATCATTGAAGCCTTAGGTTCGAGAGGCATTTTTTTTTGGTACATAGGTTCGAGAGGCATTTGTAGTTGCCATCTGGGTTTCCGCCAGGTTCTGAATTAATAGCTGGAGTATAAATTTTATTAGCTTAAGAAGTGGTGACTGGTGAGAAACTGTTAATTATTATGAAAACAACTGTATTCTGCTGTCTAATGACAGCATGTATAATAGGTCAGTGGCTTCTAAAATAACATGGATATTGAAGAATCTGAAACCTCCCCTTCTCGTTTAGCATTGTAGAGACTGCAATTAAATTGTATATTATGGTAAAATCATTTTTTACATTTTCCGGTTGTGCAGCCTTCGTAGTCATTTAGTGAAATAAGACAGTAGGAAGAAGTAGGAGCTTTGTATTAATATATGGATATATCATAAATGGATTTGTTAGAACATCTATATGGGGGGCCCATCATTCTCTGCCAGTATACTACAGTAAAGCTTCAAACGGAAACCTGCATGTAGTATCTCCCAAACAGGGCTCTACTGATAGAAAAGAAAGCCGGTAATATCAATTCTGTCAAGGATGAACGTGCTATGCTAACCTTAAATTTGATTCTCTGTTCATCGGTGGGAATGACATGGATTTGGTTTTTATATCTTAAACGATGCCATACTTAGTTGTTCGAAAGTATATTTTCATAGTCATTAGCACAATAATGATGTGAATAGTGGAAAATCCTGCTGACATTATATGGCAATATATGCGTTGGACCCCATTCCATTCCAAACTGCCTATCTATTCTTAAGGTGGCAGACTGGTTAGGGATGATAAAGGCGTGTTTTAAGAGGGAGTGTGATTGTTGACCAAAAAAAAAAAAGAGGGAGTGTGATTCTGAGTAAATTTCATTATTGAAAAACTGGGAAATTTTCCAGTATTAAAATTAAAATTCCTCCTTGTGTTATACGTCCTGGGAATGATACGGATTATGGACAGTAACTTAGCCCTGACCCCTCTTTCTTCCTGTTTCGCGTTGTCGTCTATTTGTTTGTTCATTAGTATGTCTGTCTCTCCTCCTCTGTGATCATGTTTTCCTTTGGACATTGACCCCGTGAAATTATACCTATAGTGTCTAAAAGATATAAATACAAAGGATGTTAATATAATTTCATAAAGCCCTATGAAATATCTGCTTAGTTTTTCTTTCCGAATTCCGACTGTGTCGTGTGATTATTTTCAATGCATAATTCCGATTGGTTTGTTTTCATCATTGTTTTTGGCGGATGTTCTTTCAAGGGACAGTTCGCTAAACATCTGAGCCTAGGTTTTCACTTTTCATACTGAAAAAAATCTCTCTTATATAGTTTTTGACAAGTGAACTGTTATAAAGGGTAAATAAATTAGATGGTAAACGTAGTCGATATGTGTGTGTTAAGAGAGAGAAGAAACCCTGCATAACATGTAAGAAGGGTATATAAAATAAGATGTACTTGTGGAAAATCCTTTACAAATGGTACTAATAGAGAAGTTAAAAAATAGAGCTATTGAAAAAAATTGAAATGTAAAAACTAATTTCAACTTATATTGAGAAGTCCCGAGTTCAAAAGCTCATTATAAGTGCTTACAGAAAAATTATCGAAACAGGCTTAACTCCCTTTAGTAAAGTGTAAAACTAAAGACTACTCCTACAATAAAATGGAGTAACTTCCAAAAAAAAATGTTTGTAAAACGTTAAAATAGATAGTTAACTGCAAGCATAATATTAAGTATTAAGCAATGAAGAATGTTACGCAAACCTGCACAATTTACAAACAGTGCAGTAGCATCAAGAGATATCTCAGAATGGTATATTATATAGTTATGATCTCAATGACAACAGAATCATATACTGCTCATACAATGAGGTAGAAGTTCGAGCACTCAAGGGGCGGAAGTAATGCCATGTAGAATATAAAGACAACTCAAGCATAAAACAGTCTTCTCTAGTTTCCTGTCTAGAGTAAATTACTACTACATGCAAGAGGTTAATCAAATGCTAAAATAGCAATAACGCTAGTGCTAACTTGCAGTGCGCCAAGTTCAGATTGGCACAAAAGCAAGTCCTAAGTTTCTTATCATAAATGTATTTTTCTTCTCAATCCTGACAGAAATAATAAAGATGACGGGTGGAATAGATCATCAACAGTATATTCCAACAGAAGTGATAAACATAGAGAAATTGTCTTAACCGTGGGACCTGAAGGATACATTTTTTATTTATATCCTTAGTATTCAAGTGAGCCAATTGATGGTGGTCCAGAAGCAATGTGGTGAGATTCCGCACCATTGCCATTTAGCCTTTGACCTGAGCTTAGAGCAAAGGATTCCACCGCTTGTTCTCCCATTTTCTGAATATCTTCAGGAGAAAGTATTTTGATATACCAAACATTATTGACGAATGATCTACAAGAGGTTATGCAGAAAATACACATCAATAAAGAAAATGCCAAAAAACATTAACCAAGTGAAATAAACAACGACAGCATGTTGTGTGATTTGAAAATCAAGGATAGAATATTTTAGGCACAAATGCAGTAAAACTCATGGTGCAGATGAAACAGGTACTTACTCCCATGGATCGTCTCCAAGGAGAAGGACGTCATTCTCCCTGTCGACGAATACAAGCTGCCAGCCTGATCTAAGAGGGTCTTCTAACTTCCCCTCAATTCCAAACATCTGAGCCAACTCCTCCCGCAGCTCATGATAGCTGCTGAACCGGGAGATGTCAAGTGAGCGCCCAACTGACCCTGATTTGTAAACCTGTGAAATAACAAAATCAAACTACTCAATTCAACAAAAGGACAGACAAAAGCTGCAGGTTACTTACGAATCATACCTTGATAAATGTTCGAGTCTGGTTTTGTGGGTCAACTTGCCCTGCACTTTGCATAAATGAAGATGAATCCTGCATGCAAGCATATAGAGGACCCTGGAATCCAGACTCCCCTAAAGGCAATGCTGATGCATCAGTATCAGCTGATGAAGTGGTGTAACCAGGGACAGTGGTGGGGAGTAGAAGGCCAGATGAATCGACGTTGACACCAGAGAGATTAGGATGTTGGACATCTGAATCACAATGTGGAGGCACCATCGCAGAATCCTTTCCAGAATATTGTGCATGTGACATCGTGCTGCCAAAGGCACTGACCTGCCCAGTTGCGTACTTTGGAGTCCATGGTCGTTGGGGTAACTGTTCAGTCAACAAGGACTGACCGCTTCTGGATAGATTCAAGAGATTGCCACTGCCATCAGGACAAAGTGAACTAAGCATGTTTTGTCCAGGGGAAACTGAAGCAGGGAACTTTACGCTTGACTCCAAGAAATCTGGTTTTGAATACGATGGTGAAGGTGCATTTGAGTGTTGTCTCTGATGGAGCTGATCACTTTGAATTAGAAGTGCATCTTGATAGGTATGTTGCTGCTGTTGAGCCTGGACTTCTTGATTGTTATGTGGTTTCTGAAGGAGGTGCTGAGTCAGGTTCTCTGTAAGTACCTGGGCTTGTGGTTGCAGCACATTAGAAGACACTGATTGTTGAATTGCTTGCTGCTGCTGAAGTTGCAAAGGAGAATTATTGTTTCCTGATTGAAGATAATTGAAAGGCTGTTGAAAATTCATCATTTGTGGCCTCATGAGATATCCACTACCTAGGTTCTGCAATCCAGCTGCCAACATGGCTTGGTATTGTTGATTCTGATCATTTCCCAGTAAAGTTGGATCGAGTCTCTGCTGCATCCAGGGCAACAAACCAGCACCTTGAAAATTTAGGGAATTGAGACCTTGGTCTACAGGTCCACCTCTCAGCCACATTAGCCCATTAGTTGCTTCATCTCTGCCATCTGTAACAAGATCCTTGGTAAATAAAGGAGACAAAAGAAGACCCTCAATGTAACCACAACCGTTGTTTGGAATGAGAAAAGTAAGAGACACTGTGACATTTGTAAACCAAGTCACACACTTAAAATGACAAGGTTTGAACTTCGGTCCTCCCTCTGAGTGACTTTCTCACCACAGCACCCAACCCTTGTTGGTAATTGCTAATTAAAATGAAATCTAAATAAAAAAACAATACAAAACTGAGGAAAAAGTTACCATGCAAAGATGAGGTGCCAGGATGCCATGGACGTTTCAATCTGAGGGGAAATAATGATGGATACATTGGGAATGTTGTTAAAGGCTCAATTTCCCATAATGACACGCGTGGCTGTCTCTCTCCTGCTGTCGATTCATCCCAACCAACCTATCCACAACGGAAAAAAGGACCAAGAGCAATTCTTTAAAACATCTAATGAAATTAAACCCTTAAAATTAAATATGACAATGTTGTTGCTGTAGATCAATCTTTAGGGACAATCACAAAGGACCACAGCGTGTTGCCCCTTACATTTTTTTATTTATGCAAATATAATGACAATAACAATAATAACAATAACAAGTGGAAAGATGCTATAAAATTTTGCTGGGGCTGCTATAAAATTTTAATATTCAAAATTATATAAGCTCTGCGTCATCACAGTTTTCAACTAGCATCAAGAAGGCCAACTAGAACTACAGAAAAGATGCTGACAATATTCCAATCACACTGCAATAAATTTCATGGTTTGGTGAGGAAAAAGAAATATCAAATAAATCATATGATACAGGATTAGATTAATATAGAAAAGTGCATTTATCACACATGGCTAGAATGCTAGATATCTAAGAAGACCAACTTCCTCCTTAGGCATAGTCCACAGAACAAGGTATATAATTGAAAAGTAGCATTAGATTTTATACAACATAATATATACTGCTATCTAGTCTTTCAAACACATCGCATTGCAGTTTTACTTACCTTAACAGAGCGCCAATGAGAATTCGGCCATCGAACTGCGTCCAGATCACTTATGCCAGTTATTGTACCCATGTACCTGCAAAACAAAAGTGAGACATGGATAAGTAAAGGCAAAATAGTATGGCACAGTCCTACCAAAGGATAATAATTTTCCACAAGCTATCCAGTGCCTTCAGGTTACAACCCAAATTTTTTGTCAATGTCCCAACAGTTGCTATCTGTACCTGCGAACACTTGACTCTTCAGTCTCAAAAAGCATCCTGAAGCGCATACCAACAGAAATCCGTGTATGGTATACAGCTTTGATATATTTTGCAAGTGGTATGACAAACTCAGACGGACTAGCCCTGCCCATGATGTAGCTGTCAAAAGAAGCATTATAATTTCTTATAAAGAAGTAACATAAGTGGAAATTCAGTCAACATTCACAACCTTGGATTATAGAACACAGTAAAGCAGCTATTAGTTGCTGCAGCATGGGCAGCCGCTGCAAGAAGTCCAATATGCATACTATCACTGGATAGAACTGATGATGGCATAACAGTTTGTGGTCGATTGGCTCGACGTATTCCCAAAAGAAGCTGATTCTTCTCATTCCTAAAAGTGAAAATACATGGGAAGAACATGAGCGAATTAATTTCCAGCTTTCAAGGGGAAGAAAAGGCAGCCGAAAGATGTAAAGGAAACAAATACCATATGAAAAGCACAGAATCTCCAGCTACAAGTCTCTTGGCACTAACAAATATACTCCAGCCTGTTGTAAGAAGGTGTCGTTTTGGCTGTCCTGAAATGCAATGCAAACAACAAACACATCAGCAAGGATAGAAAATACTAATAAAACAAGGATTTGTTCTCGTGTATTAGTAGCATGATTTATAATGACTCCAGTACATTTTCTAATTAAAAAGCAGTGCACTTAATAGTTTGATGTTTCTGTTGTAGCAGAAAGAATGGCTCTGAAACCAAAACATCTATAGGCATACTCATATGAGTAACTTAAACCAATCTACAGCTTCACCTCCAAATTTGGATGCATTTGCCATGGTAAACAGTTGTGCTTGCCAAATTGATCATTTTGTGATTCCATGTTTGTGAATAAGTAACTTGCAAGACATTTATTAAAAGATAAGACAGCTTACAAAGTATAAAGTTTATTGTGTTAGCGACTTGGCGTCTGGCTGAAACATTGTCTGCAATGTAGTTTTAGGCAAGTTCTAAAAGCAAAAGGCCAGAATCTCAATTACCTGTGGAAGTTTTATACTGGGACAGATTTTCTGACTCCAGAAGACACCAGAAGGATAAGACAGTCCCCATATTTATAAGGGAAGATAGAATTTCCTAACAATATCACTTCAATTTCTGTTGGCCAACATTCAGATTCATACGATTCCAAAGTTGTGTTTAGATCTTGTTCACTAAAGCAGTAAGACTGTAAGAGCATATATCCCTACAAGACTAATTTCTAACACTGATGTTAATTTTTTTTACTACAATTGCAAAGTCTCCTATTCAGCCAACCATCATGGTCACAATCCATGATCAGATCACTGAAGTTTGGGTATCATTCAAGCTCCTCATACAACAGAGGATGGCCACTATTGGAGAAATTTGAGAGTTTAAGGTTAGCTGATTTTGTGCTTGTTAGTTGGTGTTAGGATTGAAGTTCTAATCTTGAAGCTGATGGATTTGTCATACACATTCGTGAAACCCATGAAAGCAACAGACAAAAAATGCTAGCAAGTAGTAAGCAGCATATATCTAATGTGTGTACAGACAGGAGGCTTCCCAGATTTTGGTCATTTATGATAGGTTATATTAATCTGCACTTTACTATAAACTAACAACAGCAACAATCAAAGCCTTCCCAATTGGGGTTGGCTATATTATGGATCAAGCAACACCATAGTACCATGTACCATTTAAATCTAAATCTCTCTTAATGGTTTGGCCTATAGTTTTCCTTGGTCTCCTTCTACCTCAAAATATTGGATTTTCATCCATCTAGTTTACCCTCTTCACTAGTGTTTCTACAGGTCTTGTCCACACATGCCCAAACCATCTAAGATGAAACTCTACCATTATTTTTACAATCAGAGCTACCCCAACTTTATCTCTAATGATCATATTCCTAATCCTATTTTGTCACATCCCATGTGACCATACATGCATCGTAATATATATTCTCATCCTTGCAACAGAGTTTACCTTCTTGTTAGCTCTTTACCACATGGAATTCAGTCTCATACAATATTACATGTATTATGGCTATGCAGTAACATTTTTCTCTAAGCTTGAATAATACTTTTAAAGTGCCTTAGTTGCCTTAAGATCTTTAGCAAAAGTGCCCCTCAAAACTGGAGAATCTTAATATGTATGATAATGTAAATATATGCACAAGCCAGTACTATGAGAATTTCATAGGTGACAAAGGCATACATTCTAAAGAAAAATATATTTTACCCAAAATATTCTTGCATACAATAAAATCCACTCTGTAAAATAACAAGGTCACAAGACCGGAGTTAGAATCATACCCCGAAAAATATGTCGAAACTTCCATTCAACGTCATGGAGATCCCTAGCGATTAGTTCTTGTGCTGGTGGTTGCTGTGAGAAATCCTGTGAAGCCCAAATGTAAGAGAAATGCATCTATATCCAACCAAAGTCATTCACAAAGGCAAAATATGAACAATACCAGTGGAGGGAAAACTTTCTCAGCTGCACGTCGAGGAACTGAGAACCCTCCATGTGTGCTGGTGTCACTGGCTGTTAAAGTCTTGCAAAAATAATTCGAGGGCTGCTTACTTGGAATACCCAATTCCATAGGAAGAAATGTATCCTTCTGCTCTTGCTACATACACAGTTAAAATTGTAATTTTCAATTCCAGAAACATAAAGAGCGGTTCGTAACACATAAAGAAAGCTGATCAAAGAACAACGGGATACCGGAGTCAATGGTTGTAGTGTCATTTGAGCATATACTTCATCCGTTTCCACATCCGCCTGAAAATCAACACATGATCCGGTTCACCGAGTTTATTTACTCTAAAAGTAGTCAACCATAACTCAACTATCATCATAACTAAAATAAAGATACAATATACCCACATGCATTGTGACATTGTGAAGTTGGCAAATCAACTGGGGTGGCAAGCTGGGGTAATTTGGAATGTGCCCATCAACTTCTCTGTTAGTTGTGGCAGCAACCTGGAATCAATATGAACATGTTCAACTCAATAATCTACTGAATTGTTTTCAAAACCAACTTTGCTAGAAAGGTTTTATATCTTCTATAGTGTGCAAATTGAAACAATCTAGAGGTAGAGTAGGGAATAGAAAAACCAAAAACCTGCTCGCTGTGACCCTGAGGGAAGTAAACCACACGAGTCCCTGCAGTTGGTAGGGACACCAGGGGCCCCGCGCAAGCATGCCAAAGCTCAGAATTCAGACACTTCTTCTCCCCTCCTACCATCATTGCTCACATCAAGTTATCAAAAGGAGAAAAAAAGGAAAAACTTACAAGGATGTTCAAGCAAACACAAAAGGGGCATGAAAGGGACACCCAATATCTATATACATGTATGTATGACTAGAAGCCAAACTAATAGTTCAGAATGCTTGCTCAATTTAAAAAAATATAAAGCAAAAAGAGAGAATTAGAATGGATACCTTCATGTCCCTGCTGACCCAACCCTGATGTTGAAAGCTTCATATCATCAAAACTTTACCTTTTATCCTTTATTTCTCTTTCATTCAAAGACACAGTATATTTGGCAATCACATAAATAACATGAAACCCTAGCTTAGAGCCACTAAACTTCAATTTGCTTCAAGCCATTGCAATTTGCATTCCCAAAATATCTTCCTCCACCTAGCCAATGCACTCCATACCCACAACAAACATCAAATTAAGAAATCAAACAAAACCAAAATCCAGGAACCACACAACATCCAAACAAATTTCAAAACAACCCACCACTACCACTGAAGTAAGAAAACCCCAGAAACAACAACCCTGCACACTTCCAACAAAGCTTTGTTTTTTTCTTCTACTTAGCAAATTTCAAGCAACCCCATGACCCAGAAGCACGACCCAATTGGAGTAAACCTGAAAGGGTAGCACGTTCTTCGAGATCGCCATGAAAGCTGAGAAAGAAAGTGTTGTGTTGTAGTGCTTGAAAAACCAAAGGCCCTCTTTTGTGGCGTATCACTTTCGATTGAGACCGAGTGAGGATTTTTGGCTGTGAACAAGTGCACACAGTGAGTGATGACAGAGGAGAGAGAAAGAGAGAGTGACACAGAGAGAGAGAGAGTGAGAGAGAAAATAAAAGAAGGGCCTTTTTTCATTACATATATAAGGGGGCCCCGACCATGCTGGACATGGGTGCAGTAGAGAGAGAAAGCGTAGGAGAGAGAGAGAGAAGACTCGTGTTGAGAGTTATGGGGGGAGAAAAACCAATCTGAACCGTTCGATGATCCGTACTTGAAAATCTGGCCCGTTGAATTACAGTGATGTGACGGCAGGCATGTGCCACCATCCTTCACCGGTCGCTGTCACAAGTACGGAGTATTGAGGTGAGAGAAAAATAATATATTACGGTAAAATAATTAGTAGTGATAATAAAATATTTATAAAAAAAAATTACATTAAATATCTGTAGGAGAGAGAATAAGCGCGTGGTACTACTATTGCTACCGCAAATGGGTGTGAAGGGTAATAAAATAAAGGGCTTTTTTTGAAATCTATCATCTTTTCAAAAATTAATTTGGAAAATACCATAGTTTTTAGATTAATTAGCAATCTATTATTATTTTTTTTTAGTTGAGAAGTCCCCTCTCCCAAAAGAGACTTTTCACCATCGTTTTATTTTTTTTTCAAAATTTTCTATGAGAAGTCCCCTCCTCCAAATCCGACTTCTCACCCTTGTTTTAATTATTTTTTTAAAATTGCCTATGGGAAGTCCCCTTTGGGCCCTCTCCCAAAAGGGACTTCTCACCATGATTTTTTTATTTTATTTTCTTTTTTCCGTTTGATTTGAGCGGTTTTAAGTTTTTGTTAAAGTGGTTTAAGTTATTAGGTGGTTTATGATTTTAGGGTTTAGGTGGTTTTTGGGTTTTTGGGTTATTTAAATTAATTAAATTATTTTCTTTATTAATTCAATTTATTAATTAATAATTACCATAATTAAGTTAGTCTAGAATCTTAATAGTAAATAATAATACAATAAAATGATTACCATTAAAATTTTAAAAGGGGTACAACGATCCACATTTCTTACTCTGTGGAATGTCTAGGATGGTAATTAGGACATCTATTCCTGGTATGACCCTCATTTCGACACAGTCCACACCTTTTAGTGTGACGACTCCTTTCTACCTGATCCATCTCAGTGCGAATGCGGATAGATTGTGGACGACCCCGTGGTAGCCTTCGCATTTGCGGATCGTGGCACACTTGAGGTCCAGTATATTATGGTCAATATTCTTTGTTGGGTAACACACTAAACTCTTCGAGGTAAACGTTGAAGATGTTTTCCAACTTATACACGGGAGCACATATATCATGTAATCGTGGGAAATTGATCAACAAACAGCGATGACATGTGAACACGGGATGTGTATTGCCTGAAACTTACCACAGTCACATTTCCTTTCATCTAGATCTACCTTTCATCTAGACTAACTTAATTGTGGTAATTATTAATTAATAAATTGAATTAATAAAGAAAATAATTTAATTAATTTAAATAACCCCAAAACCCTAAAACCACCTAAACCCTAAAATCATAAACCACCTAATACCATAAACCACTTTAACAAAAACTTAAAATCGCTAAAATCAAACGGAAAAAAGAAAATAAAATAAAAAAATCATGGTGAGAAGTCCCTTTTGGGGGAGGGGACTTCTCATAGACAATTTTAAAAAAATAATTAAAACAAGGGTGAGAAGTCAGATTTGGAGGAGGGGACTTCTCATAGAAAATTTTGAAAAAAAAAAAATGATGGTGAGAAGTCCCTTTTGGGGGAAGGGACTTCTCAACTAAAAAAAACAATAATAGATTGCTAATTAATCTAAAAATCGTGGTATTTTCCAAATTAATTTTTAGAAAGATAGTAGATTCCAAAAAAAGCCTAAAATAAAGTAAGGAGAAAAAGCTGACCGCAAAGAGATTATTATTATGATTGATGAAATGGAATGGAATAGAATGGTTGGTCTTACCTCAACAGCTCCATCCACCTCCATTCCTATTTGCATCCAAGCATGGAGGATGGCGCAGATAAATGAATAAATTTTTTTTTTAATTCTTGTTCGACATTAAGCGTAGTGTTAGCTATACTATGAAGTATTTACCCAAAAAAAAAGCTATACTATGAAGTTAAGTCAACTATTAGGATTCTATAAGCAGTGACAAATTTTATTACCACTATAATGGGTGCACACTGTTTGGGTCATGTGGGGTTCGGATTGGTCGCCCAACCTGATCAAAATGTCTCATTTGGGTTGAGTTGGGTTTATGCTATTTATTTTTTGGCAATTCAATCCGATAAAAATGAATTAATTTGAGTCGGGTCAATAGGTTCAATATCGATAAATGTGTTTTTAAATTGCTAAATAATCAATTCAAATCACCGGATTACTCGAATTCGTGTTCATGGATTCAAAATCTTTTTTTTGTCTTCACATATTCAAAATATAAAATTTGTTATCAAACCAAGGCGCTGTCTACCGTGTGCGTGTCCTAGGCCGTGTATCGTGCGCGAGTCGGTGCACCGTAGACCAATAAGAAACACAACCGTTGATATATGTCAAAAAAAATCCACAGCTGGGGTTGAAGAACTACGAGACAAGGTGTACGGTGGACATGCATGCACCGTATCTGCATTCCTTCTCCTCTCTCTCTCTCTCTCTAAAACCCACCCCTATTCCGCCACCCATCCTCACCCAACCGAGACCCACCACCCTTCGCCATATCTTTACTTTAAACCCATTGTTTCCCCTTTCAACGTCATCGTGATTATGAGGGTGCGAGGGTGACGCCACCACGCGGAGGATCAGAGAGATATGTCTCGTTGTTGGCGCCATTGTCATCGATGTCAGGTACAGCGGCTGAAGATGAAGACGCCCAAACGGCTATTCCCCAAATGCTGAGCCTCCTCTGTTGCTGCTTTGGTTCTTGCTCTGCTTTGGATTATGGGGAACAGAACCAGAGGAGTGGCAGATTTGAACAACGAGACAAAGGGGGTTGGATGAATGAGGGTGGGGGAGAGAGAGAGAGAGAGAGAGAGGGAAAGAGAGGAGGAGTAGAGGGGGGAGACGAAGACGGTTTAGCCGCCACCAAGCTTCTTCCACCGCGTCGGGGTGGCGAATGGTGGAGGCAGGGGAGCATTCGCCGAATTAGTGGTGAAGATGGTGGGGGGCGAGTTTGGTGGCGGCGGCGATGGCGTTGTGGTGGAAATGGCAGAAATGGCATTAACGGTGAAGGGGAAGTGGGATTTTGTTTCAGTGAGGTGAAGTTCACGATGAACATTAGGATCTATAACCGTTCAATTTCTTAATTCTATATCTAACGGCTTAGTATTGTGAAGGTCTACGGTGCACCTCTAAAAATCTATTTGCGCACGGTACGCGTCCTAGACACCTTGCGCACGGGAGACAGAGCCTCAAACCAAATCAACTCGAGTTACTAGGTCAGTTTAGGTTAGACCCAATCAAATTTAAAAAAAAAAAAACACGCAAATTAATTTGGTATCATATTACCTAAACTAATTTTACCGTCGAGATAAGTATGATGAATTTAAAAGAAGTAAATTAATCATAAAAGTGTGTTCAAAATAATGTTTCACTAATTAATCACTAATAGGCGTAGAAAAATATGAAAAATAAGTTACAGTAATCTAGATAATAACATGAATACCACTAAAGCATAACATGGATACTTTGTTTCCACAAGCATATTCAATAATAGCCAGCTCCATCCGAAACCGAATCAGTTGTAATTATGTGTGCATACAATATTGTAACAATTATTGGCACTTCTATAATTTTAAGGTTTAAGGTTCCTGTGTAGGATTATACGTAAAGTTTTAGTTAAAAAAAAAATATTATAAAGTATGATATTTAACATAGTAGTAATTTCAGAAATCACGTATTTCTTAATAATTTTATTGTTGGTTTATTGGTTAGGAGTACAAGGACGTTGATTAAAGGAGATGTTTTTATATATTACCATTTCTTATTTTCATCAATATTATAATAATTTTATTTTATTTTTACTTTACTTTTTTCATTTTTAAAAAATTGAATAATAAAATTAAAAACATTAAAAAGTTTCGTTATTTTTTATAAAAACTTTAAGAATGAGAAATGCGAAAATAATGTACTACTTTTATAATTATCGATTACGACTAGAAATAAAAAAAATAGAAGACCCTAATTTTATCTTGATCAAATGCTCTCAGAAAAATACACTTGCATACGAAAACAAACGGGGCATGTATAGCACTGTTAAGTGTTAATTGCAACTTTACAATTGCGGATAGAACATATCAACAAAGAGGGCATGTGGTGAGAACTAGTCAAAATGTGGATTGGGGCTCATTTGCATTGCATGTTTTGTCTTGTGGGTCACTCACTCCAAATACTTCCAACCGTTATTTAAGACAAGGAAGCATATATATTAGTTAATGCTCTTGTTAATAAAAAAGTTAATTGAAAATCTCTTCTAAGTGTGCACATAAACAGTGTGTTATGGTGATTTTAATTTCAAGTTCCCCTTGAAGTGTGGAAATTGCAACACCATTACACCAAGCATGGCGAGGAATAAAGTTGTCGTGCCTGTGTGAGACATGATTAAGATGATTTTGATGGGTTAAAAATTAGTGTGATCTTTGTGTTTGCTATTTGTTTTGATGTTGTTCCCGTGACATTAACAAAGAATAATTGAGTTCTTGTATTGTACTTTTATAATCTTCTCTGTTTCCATCAATCTTTTCTCATTAAAGGTATATATTGTTTGTAGGAGACATTTCTAGTTTTTTTTTTTTGGATAAGAGACATTTCTAGTTTTCTTTGTACTAATTAAGGAAACATGCAAGTTAATTTACATCTTTATTGATTCCAAATGAGTGGAGGTGCTGTAACAGGGTTTTATATGAATGATACTTAACGGCGTGATTAATGAAACTTCTATTTTACTTTTTATCAGTGGATAGATATTAAACTGAGCTTTCAGTTTTCGAAGTGAAGCAATGACTTTGGTGACTTTTTCTAATTACACTAAACTTTCATCGCATCTCTTAACACTACCAAATATCTCATCCTTTGTTATTTTATATTTTTTAATTCTATTAAATATTATCACTTAAGTTTACTTAATTAATTTCGATTTCTCTGTAAAAAAAATTCAACTTCTCCTATTATGAACTTCAAAAAAATTTGCTGACTGGAAATTCAAAGTTTATAAACTTGAATTATGAGGTACCATGTCAAAGTTTATAATTGTCACTTTATTTTTAATTTGTTTATTGTTTTTGAATGTTTATATAGGAAAGAATAAAACCGATATTTTTTGTTTTATCTGTTTTCTGTACATATATTTGAAAATAAAAAATAAATTAAAAACAAAATAACAATTTTATAATTAAAAGTGAGAACTTAAAATGAAAACAAATGTAAAAAAAGGTGACAATTTTATAATTAAAAATAAAAATATAATTTTTTCTAATAAAGCAGGTTCATTTTGATATTTTATTTGGGGTAAAGATGCGACCTGCTTTCATTATAACTTTGTTTAATGTACTGCATTTGATTAAACAAGTACGGTGAAAAATTTATTCTATAGCCTACCTATAGGTTAGATAAGTTTGGCTTTTGTTTTTTTGTAAGTGAAAGGAAAGTTTGGCTTTACCTATATGTATATATTTTTTTTTTGGTCAAAGGCTTTACCTATATTTTGATTCAGAAAATATTTGAAGTGGTCCGACTCCGGTTGGGCTAACCATTTTTTCTAAAAATTAGACAATTAACCCGTGCGACTGCACGGGCAGTTGCACGGGTCGGTGGATAGTGTTAATTTTTATATATAATATGATATAACTTATTTATATAATAATAATTTAATATACGATATATTTTAAATTTATAACAGTACCTATGACATAAAATATCTTAGTTAAGTATGTCAATTTTATATTTTTAGCAGTTAACAATTGCTCATGTTCATAAAATGAAGGCCATATTAGAGAAAAATAACTAAATAAAGAAAAATAATTACAATTAATAGTTACTCCATAGTAATTTGTTATATTTAATAGAAAAATATAAATAAAACACGTAAATAAATACTATTTATTTGCAAAAAATTAATTTATAAAAAAACTTATTTTATAACCTAAAAATTTATAGAAACAAATTTTTTTAATGAAACTCATAAACATAAATATTATATTCGTCAAAAATAAATTAAAAGAAATATAATTTTACAACCTAAAAACTTGTAGGAACAAAAAACATGAACGAAACCCGTGAGTAAATACTATTTTATTTATTAAAAATAAAATTAAAATAAAAAAATTTTACAAGCAAAAAATTTACGGGAATTAAATATGTAAATAAACACTGTTTTGTTTATTGATAATAAAAATTAAATAAAAATAACTTTAATACTTGAAAATTTATAAGAATACAAAAACATAAATCAAACATGTAAATAAATACTATTTCATTAGTCAAAAATAAAATTATAAGAAAAATAATTTTACAACTTAAAAATTTATAAGAACAAAAAAATGAATAATGAAACCTATAAGAAAACACTATCTTATTTATCACGAAATAAAATTAAAAAAATAATTTTCTTATCTGAAAATTTACAGACACGAAAACATGAATCAAACGTGTAAGTAAAGACTTTTTCGGTTACCAAAATTAAAATTAAAAAATAATTTTGTAATCTAAAAATTTATAGGTATAAAAAATATGAATGAAACTCGTAAGGAAATACTATTTTATATATTAAAAATAAAATCAACAAAAAAATTGTACAACTTAAAAATTTGAACAAACATCCATTTTGGTCTCTAAGAGTGTCAAACAGTGTCACTTTGGTCTCTGACAGATAGAAAATTGTTAAAAGATCCTCAACTCATGTTTTTCATTTGTCACTTTGGTCCCTGCCGTAAGGAATGTAATCATTTTTAGGGACCAAAATAACTGTTAAGTAATTACTTTTAGGGACTAAAATGACAATAAGTAAACACTTTTAGGGCCAAAGTGACTAACAGCTGACAGTTGAGGACCTTTTAATAATTTTCTATCTGTCAGGGACTAAAGTGACACCGCCTGACACTCTTAGAGACCAAATTGACTATTTACTCTAAAAATTTACTTGAACAAAAAACATATAAGTGAACACTATTTTATTTAAGAAAAAATAAATTTAAAAGAAGAATAATTGAGTAAACAACTACTTTGGTCTCTAAAAATATCAAACAGTATTATTTTAGTCTCTAACAAATGCAAAATTAAAAAGGTCTTCAACTGGTATTAGCAGTTAACCAATTAGTATTATATATGTTTTTGGAAATAAGTTATTATTATATAATTAATATTAATAGTTTTTTTGAAGATAGTTAATTTTAATAGTTAAAGCTGAAAAACAATATATATATATATATATATATATATATATATATATATATA
Source organism: Glycyrrhiza uralensis (assembly GCA_030159175.1). Classification (NCBI taxonomy): domain Eukaryota; kingdom Viridiplantae; phylum Streptophyta; class Magnoliopsida; order Fabales; family Fabaceae; genus Glycyrrhiza; species Glycyrrhiza uralensis. Next base: position 43,055,319 of record BRZY01000005.1, read on the forward strand.
TAATATTAAAAAAAAGAAGTACTCGGCGTGAATCGATGAAATGATGTTAACCAGTTATTATTATAGTAATTGATGATTATAAATCGGCTCATAGACCAAAACATCAAATCAGTAATGCTATACGGCGCGACACAATTCTATACGAATCTCACGAATTATATGACTAATTTCATTCGTTCTCATCTCACACATGATTGGCTGTTTTCTAAGTTCGTTCATTTTCGTGCAAGGACATTTCGTACCCCGTAGCAATGCAATGCTGCTAACCTTACTATGTCATCTTTTCTCTCTGCTAGCAAAATCAGGGATTTAGAAGACAATAAATGAGGGCACTCAAATTTGGTTGGTTGTCCATTCAATTGGCGTCATCTCTGATCCAATCCAGATAAGGTAAGGTGGTTCTTTACACGCTTCAACTTTCTACTATTCTCTCACTTCATTTTCATTTTACTCTTCTGCAATTCTAGTGTCATGTACAATACATCTCAAAATAGCCTCCAAAAAAGGAATGAGCTTTGCATTCAGTTTCTCTTGGGTCCATTCAATTTCCCCGCTTTATGCAGTGTTGTCAGCTACTATGTTATCTTCATCATCAAGCATCACGCTCAATTATAAAACTGTGTGTGTGTGATTTTTTTTTTCTTCCTTCAATTTAGCAATAAAAATTCATGTGAGGTAATTAATACATTTGATGTTGTTAAGGGTCATTGACAGAACAATGGAGTTGAGATTATTCATCTTGAAACCCAACCTGACACACTTGTTTCCAACATTCACATGTTGTGTCAAACCTTCTTTCCAGCATTCACAGCAGAAGGGATTTTCACTGAAAATCAGTAGAAGAAAAGTGGGGTTGGCTTCTTTGATTTTGGGTGGAGAGTGCATTTTTAGGACAGAGAAGAGTGCAAATGCATTTGAATTTGAATTTGGACTTGTGGCCCCTGGCCAGACAGTTGAGGAGGCACAGAATGGGGTGAAGGGTCATGCACAAGATTTGTTACAAGTTAGAGAGCTGTTAGAGTCAGGGTTATGGAAAGCAGCACAAAAGGCATTGAGACAAAGCTCAGCACTCCTGAAGAAGGATATATACATCATAATCCAAAACAAGCCCGGAAGTGAGAGACCCCAACTAAGGAAGCTCTATTCTACTCTCTTCAACAATGTTACTAGAGTAAGTAGAAGGTGCATTTTCAATTTCATAGTCATTACCTAGTTTCTAAGAATTTTGCTGAAATCATGCCATCTAAAGTGGTTTGACTCCATTTATATAGCTCCATCAATTATTAAATGCACGGTGGCATTTTTATTTTTTACAGATCTATCAAGTCCAATATTATATATATGGAATTATATGGATAAAAGAAGTGAATTTTATTATGACAAGAAAGGATAAGCAACAAGTATTCATTAGCAAGAAATTAAAAAATCTTATAACGATTGTGAGTATCTTAATTAACAACTTCTATATTTCAACCTCTTCAGAGTCTTTTCATTCAACTACTCCATAAACACCTAATTTATACGCCTAATTTTGTTAAGAAGCTCTCAAGAGCTAAAACTAATCCAAACTAGGCCAAAGTCACTGAGGGATATACAGTTGTAGGAAGAGTGAAAAATAAGGTGATTAGCCGAGGGAAGCTCATGCATTTTGAAAATTCAAATTGATGATTATACTTACAGAGAGATGACCTACTATCAATTACCTGTTCTTATTGATTTGGGGAACTGATCTGTGCATGGTCTTTTATCCATTTTGTGAATAGAACAATAGCAGATGCTTGTTTGGAATCTATTTGTTAAACTGAGACTTGAAGATTGATCTTCAAGTTGGATTTCTGGTTTTGCCTTGAAGCTTAGACAACTTTGTCATTAAGAGTTTATTGTTGTTGTTGTTGTTGTGTAAGTGGTAATCAATTGACAGTTATTCTTGTATGGTGAAAAATAATGCAGTTAGATTATGCAGCAAGGGATAAAGATGGACCGGAAGTCTGGCAGCGATACGAGAACATTGTTGTGGCTGTGAATGACATTCTATCCAGAATATGATGATCCCTAGCCTTTTGAAAATGGGAGACTGAAATTTGGTCGTTGCAAGAAAGTAAAATATTATGATATGGACTCAAATAGTAGCTGAACAAGAAAAGGATTCTGTTATATAGATCAAGAATTTGATCATGGAGAGTTGGCAGCAAAGAATGTTGAATCTTAAATTATATGTGACAGCAAAATGTTGCTCAGCCTCAGTGTCATGAGGAGCTAAAGAAAAATTGCAAATGTGATCATATCAATTTTGGTATAGAGAAATTTAAGCTAACTTTTGAGGTGTTCAAGCTCCAACTATGGGAATAAATTCTGAGAAGGTCATGGTTCTAATAATTAAGAGAAAATTTCCTGGTCTATTAACTTTCCCTGCATTCAATTTGCTAAAATTAAATAACTGAATAACACAAACACTTTGCTCATATTAGACTTTAAAGCTATAAATAAGAAAAGTCAACAAAACAAAAGATGACATATAAGAAAAATAATTACAATTTGGCACTCAATAAATCATGAGATAATTTTTTTGTCTCACCCACAATATCATGTAAAAGTAAAAAATGTCTAGTTCCCACATCCCCTAGCTCTTTTTCTTGAGTTCCTCTTTTATTTCCTCTTTTTTTTTCTCTCAATCCTCTTTTTTTTTTTTGGTCAAATCTCAATCCTCTTCCTTCATGCTTTTTGTCCCTCTTTTGAGTCTTTTCTTTTTTGGTCAAATATTTTTTGTCATCTCAAAACTATATGAGTTGTTGTGGGCCCAATACTAGGCCTTAAAGAACACGACCCATAAATCACAAAAGCATTCAACACATCAATATGGTACCAAATCAAGAGAAAATATCCAAATCCAACAAGTTATTGCTGCTACAAATCAAAAAAACACATAGTAAAGCATCATCCTCCCACCACTATTGACATGAATTCGGATTTGCTGCAGTCAGCAGAATCACGCAGTTAGACGATCTGGGCCGTTCGATTTAGATCGGATGGCTGGCGATTTTTGGAAGATGAACTCGGTTTACAATAAAACAAAAATCGCCGGCCGTTCGATCTCGATTGAACGGCCCAGATCGTCTAACTGCGTGATTTTGCTGACTGCAGCAAATCCGAATTCTATTGACATCTAGTTCTTTCCTTTTATCCTCTTGGTTCAAATATTGGCTTGAACATCATAGTGTTTTTTTTTGGTAAGTATTTCCACCTTGTCCAAAGAGGATTTCTGCGACTGTTAACCCATCATCCTCCATTATTACAAAAGAATAATATTGTGTATGGAACATTAAACAATAAATAGAATAAAATGTTATATTATGATTTAATTACTTATATTACCTTGTTTGGTTTTGCATTTGTATTCTAGCGTGTATTAAACGCAACCTTAACAATCATGTGTATCGTGTATTGGATATTTATATTTATAGACTTCTCACTTGTCCCTGTCAATTTGAGTGGCGTGGGGAAAGAGAAAAAAACAAAGGAATTGGCAAGAGCTTAATGGAACTGTGGAGGTGGAGGTGAAGTTGGTAGTCTTCAAATAGGTTATGAAAATATCTTATTTCTAAACTTTATCGAAGAATTGGAAATTGAGCTGGAAAAAATAAAAGATTGGAGAAAATAAAGAAATCAGGGATTTTTCTACTTTCAATCATGATATGAAGACTGGGATGGTAGGATAAAAAGGTAGAGTTGACAATAAAGGAAAATAAAGATTGGGACATGATACCTAGGAGAATATATATATATACGATGATTTTCTCCCTTTTCTGTACAAGAGGAATCTCCTGCTTTTGCAAAAGTCTTCTACCTGGGGAGGGGCAGAATTTGAATCCAAATACTTGGACCTCTTTTAAGACAAGTTTGAAGAGAAAAAAGAGGTGGAGGACTATTACAAGAATTAAAGGACTAATGACACAAAAAAAATACTCCTAGAATTTGATGTTACATCACCAATATCAAGATTTCTATATTATAATTTCACTCTTATAATATTAGATGATAATTTGATCAAATTAATTGTCTCTATTTCAAGTAAATAGAAGATACAATCAACGATGCTTATTGATTATTAAGGCTTAGATTCTTAGAATAGATCACAAAGGTTAATTTGGAAACATTCCATTATTGTTTTGTTTCCCAAAAGTCAAACCTGAAATCGCTATCCAAATATCATCAAGCTAAGGGTCTGTTTGGATTGGCTTATACAGAGCTTATAAACACAGTTTATGACTGATTCATAAGCTGTTTTTGGCTTATTTTTCATAGGCTACCTAGGATAGCTTATCAAAACAGCTTATGACTTATATAAAATAAACTTCATTATAATTTTTCTTCAATTATAAAAGTAGCTTATACAACTTATGCCATAAGCAGTAAATAAGTTTGTTATCCAAACATGGCCTAAGTCATCCAAGCCCAATTTTTTTTTTATTATCATCTTTACAATTTACTTGGGTGGGAGAGAGGTGCATTACTCTTACAAACCACATATGGTGGATCTCTTTTTGATATTTTTAATGTTTATCCCAATCCAATAAATTTATCTGTGCTCTTTTGGAATCAGGACCATTGAATTTGAACCATAAACAGAAGAAACCAAAGCGGTCCAAGTCCAACCAATTGCAAGCCTCAGCACAGGCAACCACAGATTGCAAGGAAGGAAAAGGAACCCTGTTATCCATGAAGAGATTGAAAAATAATTAGGAGGAGTGCTATAAACACTCTCTGATATACTTTTTACATCACATTTTGTCTATGATTGGTTGAAATCTATATGCGTCTAATTAAATCATGTGAGTTCAATATCTTATTTAGTGGGATCTATTCTCCCTTTGTACCGCCATTAGGAAATCATTGAAGGAGGAGGAAGTTGGAAGGTAGTAAAGACTAAGGAGGAGTTCGTTGTGGTCCTTGCTTAGTGCGAAGTGAAATAGATGGAAATTGCCACCGTTCCGCATCTATTTTGGTGGACCTTGTTTGCAGACCACATTTCCACTACTGACTTTCTATCACATTGATCGTCCATTGCACGCCGTAGCAACAATTTTTGGATATTAATATATGATGATCATTATATAATATAATTTCATTTGGGCTTATACTTTGAGCCGACTTAGTCTCGTCCTGCTTAGACATGATTTTAATTATATACCCGTATATCATTGCTTTTTTAGACTTAGGATATAATTCGAGTTTAAAGATTTGACCCTGATCAACATTTGGGGCAGGGCAGGGCAGGGAAAGAACAAATATAACTCATCCTATCCATTTTTCATGCTCTCCCTTATTGGACTCTATTTAGCTAAGTCCTCAGGATTAACATGTTTATGGATGCTAGTTACCTTCGCACATCACAATTGCTTTTGGGTACACACTGTTTATTAGTTTCATTTTGACATTGCTTTATCTTGGTGAGTTTGGATTTAAATCATTACAAACTTCTGATCTCATTGATGTACTTCACATTTCGACAAAGACTTGCGTTGGGAGAACAAAGATGATGAGGGTGCACTCCTTTGTTGAAATATAATTGGTTATAACTTGCAAGAAAACAAATGCGTTCTTCTTTGCCGTCTATATATATTGTCAACAATAATTAATTGTGTCAACTTGAATCACTGAGTTGACACTCTTTTATTTGTGAGACGCCAACATACAGTGAACTGATGATAGTATGATCGAGTAGACTGTTTTAACCTTTCATTTGCAAGGTTCTTAATTTCACTTATCAACTGTTAACAAGATCATATATATGTCTTTAATGTGAACGGTTAGTGAAGGTGAACCCAAACAAAACAAAAAAAAAATTGTGTTGAAGTGATGTTAATTTCACCCCAATAAAACGTTTTGTTTTTGCACTCTGCGCTGGGCGTTGACAGCGAAGTTTCTGCTGTCTTGTCCCCTGTGGACTAATTCATCAACTAGTAGAATTTCTCTAGATGCCCATATATCAAACACCCCTTTAATTCAATTATATATACTCTACAGTTTAATTTAAATAGATAAGATAAGACCAAATATCAATTCTCTTCTTACTTCTTAGCTCTTTTATCACCCCCTCTTCCAAATTTTCAACACCCTTAGGCACCAACTAATTTCAGATCACTTATAATCAAAAACACATATGGGGCAACTCAAGCTCCTAGCCTTAACCTTGTTGATAACGTTGTGGTCATCACTATCAGTAGCAGACCCTCAAACTCGTTTAATCAACAAGGGTTGCAGCCAATTCAATGCGACCAGCTTGTCCACCTTCAACCAGAATCTAAACGGAACTTTGGCAGACCTGAGAGCACAGGTGAGGAACGAGAGCAAGCACTTTGCCACCGCACAGCAAGCAAGGGGAACAGACCCTGTTTATGCTCTGTTCCAATGCAGGAACTACCTCTCCAACGCTGACTGCGCCGCCTGCTTCACCGTCGCCGCCGCCCAAATCCGTAACTGTTCCGCCGGCGCCAACGGTGCCCGTGTCATTTATGATGGCTGCTTCCTTAGGTACAACTCTCCACCCATTCTTTGTTTTATTAATATTATTATATGGCTCCATATTATATTATCTAGTTCTTATGCAATGTGTAATTTTTTTTTTCATGTATAATTTGGTTGACATATTTGGTGATGTATACAGTGTACACACACAAGCCGACATAACTAGTATTTAGTGACTCAATCATCTCTAAAATTCTAAACTGCTGTGAATTTAGTTCTTCAAATTGAAAATTCTATATCATATTAGTTTAATTAATAAGTCAATTTAATATCTAAAATTGTACAATAGAAACTAATATAATAGAGAATTTTTAATTTTATACACTAATTTAGAATATTAATAATTTAAAAACTAAGTTGATAGAACATTAGAATTTCAAGTATTAAATTGGTGTTTATTGATATTTTTCTGAAGTATTTATTGATCATTTAATTATGAGTAATAATAAAAAATAGTTTAATTTTTTTTTCACTTCTCACTCTTTTAGTTGTTATGCTTTATATATGTTTCGATGATTTAGTGTGATTAATAGTCGAGATTAATTTCATTTAAATTTAATTTATCACTGCGAATAACGAAAAATATTAAATTCTATAGATATTGTTGCTGGTGGAAGATGTCACGGGGAATTAAAAGTGATGGAAGCAAAAATAGTTTACTGGTTTTCGTGTCTAAGCTGTAGGCTGCGGTTGCATTGTTTCAGTTTGGACTTTGATGCAAATCATGCAAAAAAAAAAAATTAAATAAATATCAATATCTCAAGAAATTAATTTTCACAGTTACGCGTGAAAGATACCTATCGTAAAATAAAAGAAGAATAGTTATATGCATTATGCATCAATATGTTATATGTCATGCTTTGTCACTTCATATTATTGAGATTTCGGCTGCTGAGATTTTTTTTTAATACAAAAATTAGAAGCATCAGCATGACTTTATTTCTCGACACGTGCGACGTTAATGCTAAGTTTGAGCAATACAGTGTAACAGTGATGACTCATGACGAGTGATGGCGTGCCACTCTTACCCTTGCCTAATTAGAAAAGAAGAAATAAAAAGATTAATTTTAGAGTAAACCAGCAATTTGGTCCCTGAAATTGTAGGGAGCTGTCACTTTGGTCCCTCACATTAAAAAATAGGCAAATTGGTCCCTGAAATTGAGAACTGTTCGTCAAGTTAGTCCCTCCGTCAGTCTAGTCATCAAACGACATTAAAAATGCTGACTTGGCACCCACATAGCCTCACATGTGGCGGCCTAATCATCTAGGACCAAAATGAATATTTATCCTAGCCTCCCCTCTCTTTTTGAAAATTGAAAAATAAACCCTCACTCTCTTCTCCTTCCTCCGTCTCTGTAATTTCCAAGAGCCTCATCAGCTGGCCTGCATTCTCCAAGGAAAAAACTGAAGAATATTGATAAAAACTGGACTGTTTGAGGTCATAACGGTGCTTTCCTTGGGCGGCAATGCTATACTTACCCTTCTTGTATGGCTACCTGAAAAGGGGGGGAAAACATGAGATTGGAGCCCTATATACAATAATAGATTGAACGTTACAAAAGTAAATGGAGAAACTAACTCATGTAGATTGTGTGTGCATTATTTGGCCATGCTTCAAGTGACTAGTTTTTTCCTTGGAGAATGCAGGCCAGCTAGTGAGGCTCTTGGAAATTACAGAGACGGAGGAATGAGAAGAGAGCGAGGGTTCATTTTTCAATTTTCCAAAAGAGAGGGGAGGTTAGGATAAATTTCATTTTGGTTCCAGATGATTAGGCCGCCACATGTGAGGCCACGTGGGTGCCAAGTCAGCATTTTTAACGCCGTTTGTTGACTAGACTGATGGAGGGACTAACTTGACGAACGGTTCTCAATTTTAGGGACCAATTTGTCTATTTCTTAATGTGAGGGACCAAAGTGACGACACCCTATAATTTCAGGGACCAAATTAATGGTTTACTCTTAATTTTATCTTCTTTATTTTTTTCTTCATTTAAACAAAATAAAAATACACTTAACTAACAAAATTTGTTTGTTTGTTTGTTTCCACACAAAATATTATTCAGTTGCATATGAATAATTTTTCTCTGTGTCAATAGGCATTTAATATTATTATTTGGTGGCCACACGGTCGTTGACCCGAACATGACTTTTGTGGCTTCTAACTTGATGAAAAGAAAGCGAACCATTTTTAAAAATTAAATCATGAAAAGAAAACAATATGCAAGACAAGAACACTGAATTCAATTTAGTCAAATTTCTAAAATGTTATTAGTGAGTTGAATAACGTAGAATGAAATACACGCATTAGCTTTATATGGATTTGTCTCCTGCAAAATAAAACATTATAACCATTAATTTGATGATGTACTACTCATGTAATAGTTGTTTTTAGTTACACTGCCAATTAAACTCTTGCATAAGTTTCCAATACATGTTATCTATTCTGGAAGGATTTTGGGGTTTAATAAAATTCTGAATCTTGAATCTAGATCAATTTATTTTATCCCTTTGTGTGTATGTATACTGTTCCCATTTTTCGCTCCTTTTTGTCATCCAAGCAAGTTATAGTTACAATGTTATTGCACTAACACAAATTACAACACAAGATGCATACAAATTGTTTGAGAATATGGATCACAAATGTTGACTATCAAAATAAGGGTTGGCAGTTTCATAAACATTAGTCAGAATTGATTCTGATAATTCAATATTTTTCAAATGCTGTTGAGGTATGAGAGCAATGGCTTCTTTGACAAGGCCACTCAGGATGGCAATAGTATGATTTGTGGAAACCAGACAGTGAATGGAGCCACTGCTTTTAATGCAACTGCACAGCAAGTGCTAATGGATCTGCAAATAGCAACACCAAAGATTCCTGGTTTCTTTGCAGCTACCAAGACACCAGTGGCTGGCAGTGGCAGTACTGCAATCTATGCCATTGCACAGTGTGCTGAAACTGTCACTGAAAGTGGTTGTTTGGATTGCTTGACAGTGGGATTCAACAACATACAGGGTTGTTTTCACACTACAGATGGCAGGGCATTTGATGCTGGCTGTTTCATGAGATACTCAGAGACACCCTTCTTTGCTGATAACCAGACCATTGATATCACACCCTTCTTAAAACAAGGTAAATTGGGATGCTTTCATTTTGCACTCCAACATCTAAAATAGTACGGTCCTGTTTAGATTAGCTTCTAGCTTATGGAGAAGTTAACTTTATTTTGCATTCTTACTTTTTTAATATATGTTTCTAAGTGTAATGTTATAGAAAAGAGGAGAAACTTACATAGATGCTTATGGAGAAGTTGAATGGGATTGCTCATGAAAAAATTGAAGTGTAAAAGCTGATTTCAACTGATATGAGAAGCTATTAGTTAGAAAAATCATATTATAAGTGCTTATAGAAAAAATTATTCGAACAGGCCCCAAATGACCTGGAACTAAGTTTAACTGCTTTCTTATCTTGCAGGAGGTTCAAGCAAGAAGGGGGCCATTATTGGTGGTGTTGTTGGAGGCGTAGTAGGTCTTGTTCTGATCCTCCTTGCACTATTTGCATGGCATAGGTGGTACAAGAAACCCAAGAAGCTTCCTAGAGGTGAGATCATTTGGAAAGTCTTTGAATTGATTATCATGATTTCTCACCAAAGAAGTTAACATGACACATCAGTTCATGCTTGAAAGTTGAAACTACCATTTGCAGGAGACTTCTTCTATTCAATGTTTATAAGATTTTTTAAACCCCCGGTTTACATTTTAATCCCTTTTCACATCACAATCCTAACCTTTTTATTCTTTACCAATGGATCAATTACTATGAAAGTATAATCTCTCTCCCTCTCTCTCTATTTATGAAGAGATTCCTAATCATGTTTTCCTTATCAGGTGACATATTGGGAGCCACTGAGTTGAAAGGTCCTGTTACCTACAGGTACAAAGATTTGAAGTCTGCAACAAAAAATTTTAGTGATGAAAATAAGCTAGGAGAAGGAGGTTTTGGGGATGTATACAAGGTATGCTTTGTTTATATTTGAAAATTTCATTCTAGTTCATGTTCAAAAACAAACATGATTCTGAGTGAGTTTTTGTTAATTGCTTTCAAATTTAATTTTTTTATTAATAATCAATTTATGGAACAGGGCACTCTGAAAAATGGTAAAGTAGTTGCTGTCAAGAAACTGATTTTAAGCCAATCCGGCAAGATGGATGAACAATTTGAAAGTGAAGTCAAGCTTATAAGTAATGTTCATCATAGGAATCTTGTTAGACTTCTTGGATGTTGCAGTAAAGGACAAGAGAGAATCCTTGTTTATGAATACATGGCAAACAGCAGCCTTGACAGATTCTTATTTGGTAAAACTCATGTCAATCTTCCTATTGAAGCCTATTTTGAATACCTATTATACATGTTTTCGTCTCAATCTATTATTTAAATTTTCTTAACAGGTGAAAAGAAGGGTTCCCTCAACTGGAAGCAAAGGTATGATATAATTTTAGGCACAGCAAGGGGTCTGGCCTATCTACATGAGGATTTCCATGTTTGCATCATACATAGGGATATAAAGAGTAGCAATATCCTCTTGGATGATGATCTTCAGCCTAGAATTGCTGATTTTGGGTTGGCAAGGCTTCTACCAGAGGACCAATCTCATCTTAGCACAAAATTTGCTGGAACATTGTAATAAAATAGACACCTATTCTTCTCTTATTTTATTTATTATTTTAATGTTCCACCCCCATACTATGTATTAATATTCTTCTATCAACTATGCGTTAAAAATTGTACACATGTCAGGGGATACACGGCACCAGAGTATGCAATCCATGGCCAGTTATCAGTGAAGGCTGATACATACAGCTTTGGCGTTGTAGTCCTAGAAATCATAAGTGGCCAAAAGAGCAGTGAGTTGAGGGCTGATACTGATGGTGAATTCCTCCTTCAAAGGGTAAGAAATTCCCCAGAACAACACAAGAAACTTAGGGCCGTTTACTTCGGTTTTTATTTCATGTTTTTATTTTTAATTACAAAAATGTCACCTTGTTTTCGATCTATTTTCTGTTTTCAAAGATTTGTATGAAAAACAGATAAAACAAAAAAAAATCTTTGAAAATGAAACATATTGAAATCAGGAAATGGAAAACAGAAAAACAGGAAGCATATTGAAAACAAGGTAACAGTTTTACAATTAAAGGTAAAAACAAGAAATGAAAACATTCTGAAAGTAAAGGGACCCTTAGATTCTAAGTGTCATTTTTTTCTCCTTCATATTTCACTATATGAACTTTGGATTTTTACTTTGAACAGGCTTGGAAACTATACGAGGAAGGCATGCACTTGGAGTTGGTTGACAAGACGTTGAACCCTGATGAGTATGATGGTGAAGAAGTGAAGAAAATTACAGAGATTGCTTTGCTGTGCACTCAAGCATCTGCTGCTGCAAGGCCAACAATGTCTGAGATAGTAGTCCTACTCAAAAGCAAGAAATTAATGGATCATATGAAGCCATCCATGCCTGTCTTTGTTGCGTCTAACTTGAGGCCCCGGGTAGACACCTCTACCTCAACTGGTTCCTCTACATCCATTGCTACCGTTTCCACTTCTATTCCATCAGCTCGATGAATATATATTCAGTAGGAGCATGGATGTCCAGTTAAGGATTTTTGAAGTTTTTGAATCGAAGACAGAAATAAAGAAGAGGATTTTTCTCCAAGAATTCTCAAAACTTGTACATCTATACTATAAATACGAAGTATATTGTGAAATAGTGATCACTGTGATGCTTATTTCATTCAATAAAGTCAGTGGCTTGCGTGTTTGAGTAAACAACTTAATTATTACATGGAACTTGATTAAACGTCTATTCATAAACTATTTTAGAGAGGTTATTGAAATAAGCTAAAAACATTTTATGAATATGACGAGTTATTTTTATGAGTGTATCCCAGCATTATTTCACATGTTATATATCATGAGATAAACTCGAATAAACTCTAAATAAGCTTTTTCAAACTCCCTTCATAATGGAACACTTGGTGAAGAGTAGAACTGGCTAGGAGAGGAGGTCTTCCACCAAGTGGGTGGTTCCTATTTTGCAGTTAGTCCTATTCTTCAAGATAGGGTGTTATGTCTGAAGTATAAAATTTTCCAAATCAATTAAAAAAACTTCCAAGTGTGATTGTGTGTATGATATAGTAGAAGTGTTTACTTAGACACTATACAAAAGGTTATATTTGAAATCCCACCTAAAATTCTCTCCTCCTCTCGTTATCCCTCTTATATTAAATACTAGACTTCTTTTTTTCTTTTGCTGCAGATGTCAGCTAAAAAATATAACAGTATATAACAATATGGTATGGCCCAGACTCCAGCTAGATGACCTCATGACCACGGCAGAGTAGAAAACACAATGTGGTTTTGTACTCTTCAAAAATGGAAACAATATCCCAGCACGTGTGAAAGATAAGACTAATATGCTAATGTCATAATAAAACCAGAGTATAATGGTAACATCATATCATAATCATAGACCAATTAACAATTAATAGTTTTAGCTATTTGATGATATGGAGAACTGAATTATTAATTAATTAATATGTAATTTTGATGTTTTCAATTACTATATATAGATAATTTATCTTATGACTCTCACCTGATGTTAGCTAACGTGGGAAGACTGCAGACACATGCAGTTCCGATCATAGGTAAAACTTTTCAACAGACAAGTCAGGAAGAAATAATCTATCTAAGACTAAGGGCAGAAAATGTATAATTTATTTTAGCAGCCAATATAATGTGCTGCTGACTTCGCGTTCTCATCCTGATCAATTCTTGCTGTCTTGCTACATCTTCACTAAATTCACTCAACTGTTTTGAAGTCTACACATCAGACACGCCCTCCTCCTTAAATTCCAGAGATTATAAGTCAAATTGGATAAAAAAATTTTTACAAGAATTTATGAAAAAAAATACTAAGAGAATTTTACAATAACTATATATGTGTATTGTCTAAGTTGAAATTTACTTCTACATCTCAATTTTTAGAAATTCTCTTATTTAAATTCTTCATAATTGTTTCTTAAAAAAAATCATTTAAATTTTCCACAAATTTTTTTAAGACAAGACTATAAACTTATTTTAATTGGGAAGTTTTAGAAGTTAATCCAAACTAACCATGAGATTGGACGCAAGTGGTTAATGTATTCTATCTAAAGGGGGTGATAGAATAATCTGTATTCAGACTTTACTTACTTCTATGTCAAATACTAATTAGTCCAGGTCCATCTTGCTCATGTGTGTAACAAACATTGGTGTGTTAATGTTTACGTACACTAATTAACTATTATTGTAATTATTATTTTTTCATTCACATATCTATCTTAGCTTAGCCAATGTGATATGTTTAATAAGTGCAATCAAGTAGAAAAAAACGATTGTTTTGATGGTGAACAATAAGCCAGTCACTATAGGCTTAAAATTTGTAGGTAATAATATAGACTAAGGCGAGTTCATCATTTTGATTCAACAAATAGCAATATTATTAATCAAAATGCTTATATTTTATATTATTTGAAAAATATATGAAAATGATATGTGATTATTGACGTTCAAATACTATTAGTCATGTGTAATTAATTAGACCTTGGATGTAGTACGTTGTCAATGTCATGGTGAGAGGGTGGTGGGTAGTTTTGCACATCTTCCACCCACAAACCATTATTCGAATATATATGGAAGTAAACGCCGGCCGGCCCAATTCCTCAGCAGCCTATTCGTGTTGACTACGTTGGAAAATATTGTTTTATAGTTTTATTATCGGATGTCCCCGAAGGGACCAAAATATTGTTTTATAGACAACCATCTTAACTAATGTTTATATCAAAAAGAGCGAATTAATAGATATGATAGATGATGTAATGTGACACAAGGACAGAAATAGAGGGAGATGGGATGTATATATTAAATGGGCAATAATTGAACACGCACATATTTTTAACATTTAAGCGATACTTTTTTTTATATCTATGTTTATCACATCACTAGCTAGCTCATCTATTTATTTATCATCTATATATCTCTTTTTTTATTTCTATCTCTCTGGATATATAATAGCACATTGAGTGTCCAAAAATGATTAATTTTTCTAATTAAATGGGTGATGAGATGACATAGTAGATGTCCATATTTCAATTAATGTTAAACTAGCTAGGTTTGCGGAATATTCTGTCCACGTGCATGTCCATGTCATCATAAAATCATAAGGCCTTCATCAAAAGTCAAAGTTTCAAACCACGATTTTTATTTTTAATATTTTTGTGGTGTAGAATATTATAAATCCCTTCCCTTCCAATATAAAAACAATATACTCCCACCATTAATGACTCTTCAATTCAGAATATTATAAGGCAATATTATAGCTAGCGCCAAGCAAATAAACCAAATTCCAAGTTGCAGAGATACCAATACATATACACACAATTATCTTATCTCTCATATAAAATAGATATATACTATATAGCTTGAACAAAGCTAATCAACATTATAATTAGGATTAGGATGGTGCTGTTGCAACTACTTTTTAGGGTACCGGTCATAACGGCCTTGATGATGTGGTGGAGCATGATCAATATTTTCAGTTATATTCCCGGTGCGGTTATTGGAGCGCCACAGACACACCTGCTGAACAGTGGGTGCAGCACATATAACGCATCCAACCTGAGTAGCTTCTATGCCAACATCAACGGAACGTTTTCGGACATGAGAGGACAGATTAGCAACCAGAGCAAGCACTTTGCGACGGCGCAACAAGCGAGGGGAGAGGTGATCCTGTATTCAATGTTTCAGTGCAGAAACTACCTCTCCAAAAATGACTGTCTTGGTTGCTTCAACACCGCCACCACCCAAATCCGTAAAAACTGCTCCGCTGGTAACGGTGCCAGAATCATCTACGACGGGTGCTTCCTCAGGTATGTATCCATCCATCTGGTGGAGTGGTTACTCTTTTTAACTACTTTTTATATATACGTAACGAATTCTAGCTACTTAGAATTTCTAGTTTAATAAATCAAGTTTGTAAAATTTATAGAGTTTAAAACAAACTCATATTTAATTGCATAATTTTATTTTTAACGGATAATAATATTCTATTTAAAGTAAAAAAATTTACTTAATATTATATCACATATTTATAAATATTTAAGTTATTTAAAATTTAATATGCATGACCATCAATTTGATATAGGACCAAAATCATTGTTTCTTTTTCTCTCGTCGCCCCCTTCTATGTCCATTCAATTAGTAAAAAAATTTATCTATCTCTTTAAATTAACTTTCTCGCTCTCTTTTAGTTGTTAATTTTTTTATTAAGTGTTTATATTTTTATTGGTGAGACCGCGGGAAAAAGACAAAAAAACAGGTGATTTCAATCCCAATTATAATAGCACAAGATTTAATATGATTGGAATTGATAAAATTTAACATATATGAAAAGATTAAATATGTAAGTATATATAGTAGCATCATGCGGCTTGAGTGATGATTGAATCGGATTCGTTGGCTGCGATCAACCTTATCAAGGGTGGGTGTAGCCCCCTGCATCCTTCTTTCAACTTGATTATTGAGATCCAGAGTTTGCTGCGGTTGGAAGACTCCTTTTCGGTTGGTCATACCTTAAGGGAAGAGAATCAAGCTGCTGATGTTTTTGCTAAATATGGTTTAAGTTTGTCTCTTTGTAGTAAGATGTTTAGTTGTATTCTCGACTTCGGATCTCTTTCCATTAGAGCCGATTTGGCTGGGACCTTATTCCCTAGGGGCTTATAGTTGCTTTTCCTGGTCTTGGGGGTTTCCCCTTGTACCCACCAAAAAAAATAATCATGCGGCTTGATAAAAAAAATTCTTAGTTTTTATTTTATTTCATTTCATCTTTTATGTTTTCCATTTACTTAATTCCATATTTTCTTTTTATATTTGAGAGTTCAATACTTGTTTACCCGTGCAAAGCAAAAACAATGAAAACTAATACTGAAAATAATAAAAATGATAATCAATAAAAATTAAAAACATGGAATAAAAAAAACATTTGTTCAATTGTTCAAATCAAACAGAACCTAAAAACAATGAGGTGTGCATGGAGGTAGAATATAAAGCATGGTTTCAATTAATAAAAGAAATTAATTATATTTGTCATATCAATTACTATCTGGCCAAGCACGTTAGTATAATGTCCTGATATAATTTTATACACACACACACACATATCTTGAAGTAAGTGGCTACATAAAAATGAGTCAATTTTTATTTTACCTTTGATGTTGGATGCTTTCAAAATGTGATGAGGTAGGTACGAGAGTGAAAGGTTCTACGATCAGACCAATCAACCTGGCAGCGGTGTGTCATGTGGTAACAATACTGCAAAGGAAGGCACTGCTTTTGTAGCAGCTGGACAACAAGTGCTAATAGATCTCCAAAAGGCAACACCCAGAATTAAAGGTTTCTTTGCAGCTACCAAGACACGGGTGGCTGGTAATAATGGTAGTGCAATTTATGCAATTGCACAGTGTGTTGAGACTGCCACAGAAAGTACCTGTCTCAGTTGCATGACAGTTGCATACAACAACTTGCAGACTTGTCTTCCCAACTCAGATGGCAGGGCATTTGATGCTGGCTGTTTCATGAGATACTCAGAGACACCCTTCTTTGCTGATAACCAGACAATTGATGTCACACCCTATTTAGAAAAAGGTAGAAAGATTTATAATAATTCCCTTTCATTGAATAAAAATGGTCAACTTGGTGTGCCACTGCCTCCACTTAAGTTGCACACAAACATACAGAATAGTACCTCATTTGGAACTGATGTCAACTTTTTTCCTGTTATGCAGGAAGTTCAAGCAAGAAGTGGGCCATTATAGGTGGTGTTGTTGGAGGTGTAGTTCTTGTGATCCTCCTTGCATTTTTTGCCTGGCAACGATTCAGAGAACCCAAGAGGGCTCCTAGAGGTAAGTAAATTTGTAAAGTCTTCAATGTTATGTTTATTTTTTATTTTTTGTTTCCTTCATATTTAGTTCTGATTACTTCTTGAAAATAATTAGTTTTTGAAAGTTTTCTCAACAAAAAGTTATTTTGAACACACAAAATAAGTTAACTCAAAGACGGATTTTGACTTTACATTTGTATTATTATTTAGAAATTCAAACTCATGTCATGTGTTCCTTACCAGGTGACATATTGGGAGCAACCGAGTTGAAAGGTCCAGTTAGCTACAAGTATAACGATTTGAAAGCTGCAACAAAAAATTTCAATGATGAAAATAAACTAGGAGAAGGAGGCTTTGGTGATGTATACAAGGTAAGCTAAAGTTGTTGAGTTTTTTCTATTTTGTATTTATAAGTTCTCAACTAAGAGTTCCAAAAGCTAAGAAAGAAATAGTTAAAAGCTACAGCTACAGGCCTAAAGCGACAGAGAAAATTCACTTCCATTATACTAACACTTTTTTAATCATGCTATTGAACAGGGTACTTTGAAAAATGGAAAAATTGTTGCAGTCAAGAAATTAGTTTTGGGAAAATCCAGCAAGATGGAGAATGATTTTGAAAGTGAAGTCAAGCTTATAAGCAATGTTCATCATAGGAATCTAGTTAGACTTCTTGGATGTTGCAGTAAAGGCCAAGAGAGAATCCTTGTCTATGAATACATGGCAAACAGCAGCCTTGACAAATTCTTATTTGGTAACTCATGTCAACCTCCAATACAATCATTTCCTGAATCTTTCTTATTTATTTTTTGCCCTCTATTTTCTAAGTATATGAACTCATGAAATAGGTGACAAAAAAGGTTCCCTCAACTGGAAACAACGGTATGATATAATTTTAGGCACAGCAAGGGGACTGGCCTATCTACATGAGGAGTTCCACATCTCCATTATACATAGAGATATAAAGACTAGCAATATCCTTCTTGATGATAATCTTCAGGCCAAAATTGCTGATTTTGGGTTGGCACGGCTTCTGCCAGGGGATCGTTCTCATCTAAGCACAGGATTTGCAGGAACATTGTAAGGCAAAACAATTGCATTCACCTTAACGACATAGCATTTATTTCAGCAGCAGATGTAATAAAAGAGAGAGAACTTGAAAAATTTTGTTGGAGAAATTTAACTACCACTCTCAAGTCCCATGCTATGTATTAAGTCTTCTTTTATTAAAGTATTAAGGTTTAGAAATTTTCATCATAAGTATGCAGTGACTTGGACAATTTGGCTTATGCGTAACAAGATTTTGTTTGTTGTATTAGCCAATGCTGCTAAATCTACTGTCTGTTGGATATTTGTATGAGTTAGAGGAGCTTGTACATTTTTCAATAAATCTTTTTGGTTTATAAAGAAAATTCTTCTTTTATTAATTGTGGAATACATAATATGCACTTTTCAGGGGATACACAGCACCTGAGTATGCAATCCACGGTCAATTATCAGAGAAGGCTGATACATACAGCTATGGTATTGTAGTCCTAGAAATCATAAGTGGTCGAAGGAGTACCGAAGTAAAGGCTGATATTGATGATGGTGAATACCTTCTTCAACGAGTAAGCAATGTCTCATGCATAACTAGGAATTGTTAGTTATTATCTATCTCGTAATATTTTATAACCATATGGTCTTTAAACTTTGATTTTCACTTTAACAGGCATGGAAACTGCATGAGAGAGGCATGCACTTGGAGCTGGTGGACAAGGCCATAGACCCTAATGAGTATGATGGAGAAGAAGTGAAGAAAGTCATAGAGATTGCTTTGCTGTGCACTCAAGCATCAGCTGGTATGAGGCCAACAATGTCTGAAGTGGTAGTCCTCCTCCAAAGCAAGAGCTTACTGGAGCACCTGCAACCAACTATGCCTGTGTTTATAGAAACGAATCCCAAGTCTCGGGAAGGACACTCTACCTCAACTACTGGTTCTTCTACATCTAATGCTACTGCCTCCATTTCTATTCCATCAGCCAGATAATTATGGGTAGCAGTAAAGGGACTCGAACCAAAAAAAGTAACAGGATAAAACATTTGAGGATTGCTCTTCATTGATTCCATCAATCATACAAGTATAAAGCATACTGTGAAATAGTGACTATTGTGGTGTTGATTTAATAGAGTAGAATTAGAAATAAGAATGTTGAAGAAAAAAAAGTATAGTAACATAGTTCTTAAAATATTCTTTCCAACACTCTATTATTAGATAAAATTCAGGTGGATCTCACTAAATTAGATGGCTCTCATTTCCTATTTAGTAAGACCTATTTCTAAATAGGTCATTGTCACATGAATTTCAGCCAATAATAGGAGTCTTGAAAAGATTGAGTGTATTGCTAGCACTTCTACAAATATGTTTGTCAATATTGAAGGAAAAATTATGCAAGTGTGTGCGATTAATTATTTTGTGTATGGTTAAAAAGGGTATGCACTTATGATGCTTAACATCCACTTATTTTGTCAATTGCCAGTATGCTAACTTACTGAACTCCAGTCTAAATTGTTCAGCACTGACAATATTGACCCAATGGTGCAATATTGGAAATGGGTTCTCTCTCATTGAAATTACTATCGTGTAAAAATTGTGTTTATCCTTCCCTTTGTAGATATTAAATAATTGGGAAAAAGACTAGCCACAAGAGACACTTTGCTCACAGAAATAAGTGCATGCATGCCCTTGCACATTACAAGTCCTTCAAATACAATACGGTAATACACATCCACTTATTTTGAATCTACGATACTAGACGCTTGTGGCGATTTTTATTCATTATGTTACAAAACATTACTAGAAAGATACATGAATACCAAGTAGTGCCATCAACTGAGAAATGAACTCAGGGTGCCCTGGCCATGCAGCTCCAGTAACAAGATTTCCATCGGTGAAGCAACGGCTTATCGGGTCAGGCTCCAGCCATGTTGCTCCTGACAGAACCACATTAAGCTTCACAGCCGGATAAGCAGTGCATTTCCTTCCCTGTTACAAGAATAATGTATGTCACCATAACACCAAGGTGTAATTGTACCATCCAGTGCATACCAATAGAAACAGTGTAGTAGTACCAGGCTACCAGCAAAACCAAAAAAGTAATAGTAGTACTAGATTTTAAAGTTCCATAGCAACAAATGAAATAAGGGCATGTGCCTAAAGCATCAAGAAATTAATACGAAAGTTTAGATCAAAAGTGCAACACATAACAACACTGCATGAGTTTTTTAAGAAAATGACTGTAATTCTTTAAGTGATAATTCCTACTTGCTAGTTACACCTTTGTAACCCAACAATTCAAAAGAATTTTGTCTCCAAACTGTTAGAGCTAATAACTGAAGTTACAAATCATTGTGAGATGTACACAAATATAGCTCTTTTCTTTCCTGATAGTGGGTACAAGACAAATCTAGGCCAGAAAGATGGATGGACACAGGTGTAGATTAAATAAGAGTTCAAGAATACAGTAGTATAATACCTAGTTCAATATTACCTCAAATCAAATATATGAATAGCAACTCAATTCAAATGCTGGTTAATAACATGAGAAATATAACAAAAACAGTGTTTCTAATGAGTTTACAGTAATAATACCTTGAGAACATCAGCAGCAGCTAAAATCTGTTGGCCATGGCAGATAGATGCCACTGGCTTCTTGCTTTCCATGAAATGCTTCACCAAGGCAATAACTGACTCATTCAATGACAAGTACTCAGGTGATCGACCTCCAGGGATGACAAGAGCATCATAGCCTGAAGCATCCACATCATCAAAGGTTGCAGTTAAAGTAAAATTATGTCCTGGCTTCTCACTGTAAGTTTGATCTCCTTCAAAATCATGAACAGCAGTTGGGCAAGTGTCACCAGCCTTCTTTGAGGGGCAAACTGCATCAACATGACATCCTAAAGCCTGAAGAGACTGAAAAGGAACCTTGACCTCATAATCTTCCATGTAATCCTGCAATTAAAATTGTTAAAACACGTATCATCAATCAGCAGAGCAATCGTGGTAAAATGTTTTATGAAAGAAAATAAAAACAAAAAGAAATTATTGGGTACACTAGGTGCGCGACATTCCTCATATACTATAACATTGAAGTGTGACACCTGAAGTGGCATAATGACATTGCTTGATGGTATAGTGTAAGAAGATAGTCTTACACCATGTTTAACAAGGAAATCTCAAAGAAAAAACCCCTTGATACTAATTAGTAAATAGTCATATGCTCTATGCCTAAAAATTCTACTCCTACAACTAGTCACGCCAAAAGAAGTAAAGTGAGCAGTATCCAAGCCCACGATTTTCAACTGCAAGCAACATGAAAAAAAATTAAACCTACCCCACAAATGAAGAGGATTTTCTTGTTGGAGCCACTTATTTTGCCTCCTAATGCCTTCACAAAATGCCGAATAAGTTCCGGGTGCCCTTCATAAGTAGGTGCAGTGATGAGATTACCATCCACCACTGTTGTTGACATGGTGTCAGGTTCAACCCAATGAGCACCAGCAGCAACCAATACCGGTTTGACAGGAGGAAAAGCTGTGCACTTGCGACCTTGAACCACCCCAGCAGCTGCCAGAATCAAATGGCCATGACAAATGCAAGCAATTTGTTTTCCAGAACTGACAAACTTGGACACCAGCTCCACAACACTAGGAATATGAGCAAGATACTCCGGCGCCCTTCCTCCCGGCAGCCACAACCCATCATAGCTTGTGTGATCAATTTCATCAAACGTTGCATTGAGTGTAAAATTGTGACCAACTGTCTCAGTATAAGTCTGAAACCAGCCAAAAAGTGCATTTCTCAAGATTAAAACTTTACCACACAAATCACAAAATCCCACTAACAATATGTTTAGAAGTGGAACTACAATTCTGGGAATTGATTGATTAGATTTCTAAAGGACTTTTTTATTTATTTATAAAGTCATAAAATTAGATCTTATTTGATTCTGAAAGCCCTTTGATTTTAAGTTGTATACATGCAAAAACTTCCATAAAAGTTGTGCAAATAAAGAAACTGGTTATCAAATCAAATCAAGCCTTAAATTTTACAATGAGTAGTGAGTTGTAATCATAAAACAAACTAAATGAAACCAATTACTAAATATTTTTTAATGATGGGGAACATTATGTGAGGAAGCAAACCAAGAAAAGAATCAATCAAGCGGCTGGGGATGTGAGAGAGACCTGGCCACCGGAAAGAATGTGGACGGCGGTGCGGCAGTTGTCGCCGGATTTCCTTCCTGGACAAACGGCGTCAACGGCGACACCGAAAGCTTGCAGTGCCTGAAATGGAACCATGCCCTGCAACACAGAAAACGTGAGGAGTGAGTGTGAGTATGAGTGTGAGTGAAGGGGATGGTGATGATGATGATAGATGAAGTGAAGGTACTTCGTAGTCTTCCATGAAGTCACCGCAGAGTAGAAGAACCCTTTTGGGAGCCATGGTTTGGGTGGATGCAATCTGCAATGCTACTAACTAAGGCTCTGAGTGAGAGTACAGACCAAAAGCTTTCGGTGATGAGATGACAAAGGGAGAAGGGAATTATGTGGAACTAAATAAGAGCGTCTTTTTTGTTTTTGGTCAAATAAGAGCGTCTTTGGAACAATCTTTTTTGTTTTGTACCGTCGAATACCACGTTATGACATGAAATAAATTTGACATACTATTTTTTTTTTGTTGATAACAACATACTATTTTTTTATTAAAAAACATTTTAGCCCACAAAATATAGATTTTTTTATTTTATTTTATGTAAAAAAAAAATTTAACCTTTGAAATATTAAAATTTTAACATATGTTATTTTGCTCTTCTAAAAAAAAAACTTTATTTTGCTTTTAGTTTTAATAGTATTTGTTCATATTGTGATTCGTTTTTTTTTTATTAACTGAAGGGCTACAAGCCCAGTTCATATTGTAATTAGTTCTCTTATAGTCAATATTTCAATAACTAAAAACAATATAATCCATGTTACATGGACTAAGAAGAAACGTGACATTGAAACAAGGAATAAATTTTAAAAATGTCTTCATACTCATAAACCAATATTCAAATGTTGTATACTGGACATCACTTAATTTTTTATTTTATTCCATATATTTTAAAATTTGAATAATTTGTTTTTAATATAGTAGTGGGTATGATATTTAAACATATAAATTCACCACTAACTCAACCTTAGTTGTTAAAAAACGTATCAGTATTAATTAAAATGACTTGAAATTTTACAATTTATTTTAGAAATTTTACTAATAATAAACTTATTTATTTCATATCTTTTGGCTAATCCAATCATTGCCCTAAATCTGCTCAACAGATTTGTCACCACAAGTGATAGCTTTATTTGGTGGGAATTGGGTGGCCTTTTCCTTATGCTTTTGTCCAACTTTTATGATTTTATGATTAGCTGTTTTGTATTTCTATCATATTAAAAAAATGAGCAACTGTTAAAATGATTGATATTGATATTTTAATTTTTACAGAATACTACCTCCGGTCTAAAATATAAACAATAAAGGTATTTTTTTTGTTCAAAATATAAATAATATTTACCAATTTTAAATAAATTAAATGTTAGTTTTTCAATTATACCATTCATTTAATGCAATATTTATATTTACGAGAGACACCAAAGGGATATTTTTGAAGAAATGAGTATTAATTAAGATTATCATATTTTTAAAACATTTATTGATCTGTGTATTTTTATATTATATTACTTATATTTTAGACCGGAGGTAGTACTTAACAAGATAAAAAGAATTATGAGGATAAGGAAACTGTTTGCGATCGCTTCACTAGAAAAGTGATTTGGAAATCTCTAGATTTCAGCAACCATCTTCTGGGACTGTGAGACTGCGATTGCACTCTTCTTATTTTTTTGTTCTTTTTCCAAAAAAAAAAGTTTCTTTCTTTGTTGGTATGAAACGTATTTGTTATTAATTATTGACAACGACATCAACAAATGTGGACGTGCCGGAGTGGTTATCGGGCATGACTAGAAATCATGTGGGCTCTGCCCGCGCAGGTTCGAATCCTGCCGTTCACGTGATTTTTGACATTTTTCCTCTGTATCTGTTTCTTTTCTATATGGTATAACTTTTGGATAACTTTTGGATTTGAGGTTCAGCAATTTTTGCCTTGTCCATCGTCAGGTCATTCAGCCATCTTGATCAAAGAGGACTACATTTCCTGTGTCTTAAACTATGCATATTAGGATTACTAGTACTTTACCCGTGCGGACGGGTGTGAACTATATAGTATCGATATAAAGGAAATTGAATTATTTGATAGCTGAATTCGTTAACGTCGAATATGCTATTTTTTTTAAACCACATTCAAACAAATTGTAGACACTCAATTTTGTCCCGTTCTTTTGTATTTTTCTAAAATTGGGATTTGACCCATTGTTTGTTTTTGGCCCGTTGAGAAAGAAAAATGCCAAAATGGGCCTCTTGGGCCTAACGTTTTCTATTGTTTGTTTTTTAAAAAAGAAAAAGAATTTTTTTTTTTCTGAACTGATGACCCATTTTTTTTTAACCAAATTTTTTGTTTTCTTTTTTATTAAGTTTTTTGGGCCACCTGGGCCCAATGCGGTTTTGGGTTTGATTTTTAAATAAAAAAACGCTGTCTGGGCCAGAGCCCAAACTCATTACTCATTGGCATGGCCCAATCCTAAAAAAATTATTTTTCAAAAAAGACAAAAAATCACAAAAATGAAAAAAATACAACAATGGGGGCACCGCCCCTGTTGAAGCGGCCAAAACAGGGGAGACGCCCCATTTTCTTCTCCTTTCCAGCAATTCACCTACCATTAGTGATAGTGATTTCTGAGCTGGGTTTTGCTTTTTGTGTATATAAATAGAAGAGATGAGCAGTGGAAAACACACAGTTTTTTTGACACAGACACGAAGAGTGGTTGAAAGCATAGAAGGAAAAAAAACATTTTGAGTGAAAAGAGAGCACAAATAGAAAATTGATAGTCACAGTTTTTTATTATCAATTTAAGAGAAAAAACAAATTAAAGATTAGTGAAGAGTGGAGCACATTAGAAGCTAAACCAGGTACACTACATATTCAATTTGTTCTGGGTATGCTATACATGCTTATCATTGAATAATAAACCAACAAATCAGTAATAATCCAGTCCCTGCGTCCAGTCCCTGCGTCCAGTCCCTGAGTCCAGTCCCTGAGTCTAGTCCTTGCGTCCAATCCCTGAGTCCAGTCCCTGCGTCCAGTCCCTGCGTCCAGTCCCTCCCTGCGTCCAGACCCTGAGTCCAGTCCCTGAGTCCACTCCCTGCGTCCAATCCCTGAGTCCAGTCCCTGCGTCCACTCCCTGCGTCCAATCCCTGAGTCCAGTCCCTGAGTCCAGTCCCTGCGTCCAATCCCTGCGTCCAGTCCCTGAGTCCAATCCCTGCGTCCAATCCCTGCGTCCAGTCCCTGCATTGATATTTTGCTTAATCCAATTCTTGACTGGCTAGTAGAACAGTGCTCTCCTAATTCGTCTTCTGTGAAGAGACACCTTATCAATACCACATTATTATAGTTTAACCCAAGGCTTCATTGCCTCACCACCAAATCTGATGCCAACAACTTTGGTGTTCTGCACTTGAAAATTCTAAGTTGTATAAAAGCCATTGACATGAAATATGACCAATGGAATATCATTGAATGGACAGAGCCTTCTGATCAAGCAAGGAGACGGCTGCAAATTTGGACCCATGTTCTTATTTATCACATATGCTACTCTGTTTGAGTTATGAATTGATTACTTTAGTAAATACTGAAGAGTGGATAACGATTATTACAGTTTGGAACATGATACTTGCACATCCAGTTTCCAAATTTCTTACCTTTATAACTTCAAAATATTTTCATTTAACATTTGCTTTCAAAATAGTAGAATAGTCACCATAAACACTATCAAACTCAAGATGTACATAAAATAAGATCTCAAAATAGATCAATTACAAACTGGTTTTCAAATACTTCATCCTAACACATCTGGTTTTGAAACCACATTCAGAAACCTCGCATAAGTTGAAGCCAATGCCTTTCTTTCCCGTGTATCTAGCATTGGATCCTTTCTTCATCAAATTTCAGACATAAAGTGCTCTCATGTTGGGCAGAGACCTCGCTCATTATTCAATTGAACAACACTAGCATCACAAAGAAGAAAAGCAAGGGCCAACTCCACATTTGCTGTACAGTGCCTTCCCTGTAATCCTGCAAATTTTTGTTCAAAGAAGAGTAACTATCATATTTGTCATGAAACTCTTGCACATATTTTTACCAAAAGAACCTTTTGTATTTAGAGTAAGAGCAACTATTTTCATCCAAAGAAGATACTCTCCTTTGTTGATCACTAATATTTTGATTTGCTAATGAATATAAATACTAATGAATGATGAAAAAGTGATACGGTTACCAACCTAGGTTCACAACCTCCCACTGTAGCCATTTGCGAGACTACTATCGGCGTTCAACAACCTCCCACCGCCGATAGCAGTCTCGCACAGCCGCCTCACCTCTTCGTCTCCTTGGTGGTTGCTTCCCACTTTTCCTCCTATCCCCTATCTTCGAGCCAACCATGAAATTTTTTTCAGGAAGGAAGCTCTTTAGGGATCCAGCATTTTGGGTAAGCTTTGCGAGCATGTGCAGCTAGCATTGGAAAGGCAATGAACCCTATTATCACTGCTCACTCCTTCAAGCTCCTATATGCTGCAAACGAAAGGGTAAGTGAGGGAAGCAAAAATGTGAAAAAGTGAAAAGCTGAGGGAGGGGTTGTGTGTGAGGAAGGAGGGGATCGGGAAAGTGAAAAGCAAAAAGGTTTTGTAAAAAGGTGTCATAATTCATTCTTGAAAAAGTTATTCAATAGCCAATGGTCTCCTCATCCTATCGTCTATTCAATATGGCAGTCATGTATATTTTGAATATTATAACAATAAAAAGTGTAAATAATGTAAATTTAAAGGAGTTTATTATAGAGTTGTAGTTGTCTACGATCTCTATGGTTGCTAGCCATGATTGCCCACTAATCCAGGAATTCTTCAAAATCTAGCATGCAAGGTACTAACATCATCTGTATTGAAAAAAAAGGGGCCATAGGTGCATTGGTTCATGGAATTCTCCCCAAAAAAGTTACTAAAAGTCAGCGAAGAAATTTATATACACCTAATATCAAAAGCACCTTTACCTCTACCACTTAATGTCTTCTTTGAATTGGGATTTCCTGTTCCCTTCAATTCCAATTGTACTTGCATTCCTACATAAATATATAAAAAATCACAACCATTTACTTAGTGATAAATCACCTAAAATTCCAATCAATCAACATGCTAGTATCAAATGATGATCTACCTTCTGAATTCAAGCTTCGCAGTTTTGACTATAGCTTCTCTCCAGCGGTGGTTCCTTATTGCATCATGCATTTAAAAAATACATAAGCAGGTTATATGCTATCTAACATATTAGGATGATCTTGATGAATATAATATCAAAAAATTAGGCTGAGGTGGGGAGCAGTTTGTAGTAAAGAGACAATATTCCAATAATAGATTAAACAAAAAGGTGTAAGTTCGTGTTATCATATTCTGAAGATTTCTCTGGACCACTTAACATGAGAGGAAAAAATAAAAATTGGAAATCCAAATAAATGAATGCAAGCCTAATAGATTAACGTGTTATTATATTACAACAATAGAAGTTCTTACTAAGTTGTGAAAATTTCAGAAAGCTTAACAATAAGATAAACATTTTATATTAAAATATTAAAAAGATTAAAGTTTAATCTTTCCGCTTGCCCTGATCTCAGCCTTCAACCCACCCCCAACAACAAAGAAATTATATCAGTTTGATTCTAAAAGACTACAGGAGCATTCATTGGTGGGCCTCATTTGCCTCAAGCAAAGGAAATATTTCTTAAAAGTATATTTTAGCTTGGGAATTTGTTAAAATCCCAATTCCCATCAACAACTTTGGGCTGTCATTACACGTCCTATTCCAATTCCAATCTAACAACACAAAGAAACCAAAGTCACACAAACAAACTAAATACAAAGCTGTAATTTAATTTACATTATTTGGATGGTAAGCCAACTTATCTCCTTCTTTTGGTCAAGAATCTACGATTACTCTGTATTATCACGGCAAAATAAACAAAATTTGAAATCATTAGCAACAAATCAAAAACTAACAAAATAAAATTCACGAAATCAAAATAAGAAAAGTGTTTAACTCACCATCATCATTCCATCAATTCGTTTTTGTAATCCTTCCTTTCCTGCATACTGCAAACAGAGAAAAAAATATTACACAAATTCATGTAATCAGCAATTATATTTTGTTCAAGTTAACAATTCTAAAAGCTAAATCTTGACATTAGCAATCCAGGAGCCTTAGCTCAAGTAGTACCAAGATCCTTGGCAGTTGGGAAACTACTTAAATCTCTTTGAAATGCTTTACTTACACTTTGGCCTACCCTCCCCTTTACTCCCACCCACCAAAAACAAACCTTGACTTCAGCAAATATATAAGGCAAAAAAAAAATTTAACTTAAAATAATTTGAGCAGCACATTGTTCCCCTTTTTTTGTTTGAAAATGTGTACTTACAGCCTCACATGATAGCAAGCAAGAGGAAGCGTCAGAAGAAACATGAGCCAGTGACTTGTGAAGAGATAGAGAGCGCACAAACACTAACCCTTGCGCAATAAACTCGGGAATGATGAAGTAATTGATCCGAGATGAAGCATCATACGGGTTGATAAAATCAGCTTCTAAGTCAAATAAAATCAAAACCTTCAAACCCCACCCACCAAAAATAAAATAAAGATCTTTAGATTAGATTGAAGCTAAAAATAAGTATGAAATAAATCCTCTCCTTCTATTCAATCACATTGAAACTAAAAATAGAAACTTTGGCCGAGAAAGCCAAAAGGGCTGAAAAAGAAGAGTCAAAATGATATCGGTAGAAAGTTGAGGCCAAAAAGGCAGCCGAGCACCCAAACCCATCGCCCAAGCACCGTCACAGTCACCCTTTCCAGCCACCGAAGCTTCATCGCGACGACAGTCACCGCCACAACAAACCATTGCTCTGCCATCACAGTCACCCTCTCCGCCCAGCCACCGTCACAGCAACCCATTCCTCCGCCAGTCCGCCTGCACCACAGCCCAGCCGCCGAAGCCACACAGTCGCTTCGACCTCCACCAGCGTGGTCTGCAGCTTTCTTCAGCCGGTTTTGTATTTCACGTTTTTGAATTTTGAAATAGAAGTGCAGCTAGATTGTTTTACTTGGCCACTTAAGTTTATCAAAAAGCCCTTAAATGGACAGATGTCAAACAGATTAGAAGGAGATAATTGTCTTTTCCAGACCAATTTCCATTCTTAGATAGATAATAGATTAGGCCTCTGAATTTATGTTTGGTTTCCTTTGCTCTCTCCAACTGATTTGTGATGTTTATGTTCACATACTAATATGATTTATGTTTGGTTTTTCCCTTTGCTCTCTCCAACGCTGTCATTTTATTTGGCTTCTCATCCTTTCTTCATTCTCAACTTCTTTCCATTCTCCCCTCCACCCCAACCAAAAAAAAAAAAAACCAAGTTTGAGCAGAAGTGTGATAGGTGTTGTATTTGCAAGCTCTACTACTCAAGGTTGAAAATAAAATTCATTCAAATTTGAGTTTACACTTTACAGACTTTAACTTAAACATATGTCAACATGCAGAGTAAGATGATTTCCTTTGTCAACATACATAGTAAGATTCAAAAGACTTTTGTCTCGAAGTCATTTTTCCAGTATAATTCTGTTTAATAATTTTATATGGAATGCAAATTTAACAAATATAATATTGGAAAAAAAAGTTGTTATTAAAATCGTGTATGTAAAATACATAAAATTTAAAAATGGTTTGATACTTCATTTGATAACTTTATTCTAGTGTAATATGCTTTTATGAAATATAAGTAAAAATCGATTATAAGATTTTAAAAATGTATAATTTATCTAAATTTTGATGTATATAATCATCATATTAGTATCACGTGATTTAACAGTTGAATTTTTTGAATATATATTCTACAAAAAAATTATAAATGAAATAAGATGTAGAATACTTCTCTACACATATTGAGTCGACTCAAATGTATATTAGACCTAAAACAAGTATTAAGTTAGGGTTCTTTCAAACTAATAAATTATTACAAATTAGTTTGGTTTTATTTGAGATTTATCTTTTAAATTTTTTGACATACAAAATTACTTACTAAATTATCATAATCAATGTTATTTAAATTTTAGTTTCAGTCAATGACAAAGTTAATTCATTTAATCCTTCTTGAGACATTTACATTTATAAGTTACTTGTAAATTATGCCTTTTCGACTTCCTTGACCCTAACATCTGCTTTTACATTTTTTTATCAATCCTTCTCCCAAAATTTGATATCAAAATTATATAATATAATAAACATACTCAAAGACACTAGATAATACTAAGTGGGTATATTAAAATGACATATACAAAAAAATAAAAATAAAACAATTTAAGTATTAAATCCAAAATATAAAAGTTTTTAAAATAAAAACAAACCAATTGAATAAATTAGAGCTTAAATGTCATATTCAAAAATAAATCCAAGAACTAAATTAATAATAAATTAATTTTAATTGAATTTTATATCAAAGTGTATCCGAACTCCGAAGGCGAACCCTGAAGTGAAGGGACTGTAAATATGTATTGTACTTTTGTTTATCATATTGAAACGACAACGTCGTGATGCAAAATAGAGCGGTGTTCTTCTTCTTCACAGTTGTCGTTTAAGCCAAATACTCGATCGAGTGAACCAGAGTCCAAAACCCAGAAAACAAAGCGTTAGGGTTCATAATAGCTCCGGCGGCAATGGAGGTAGGGAACACCCGAAACCACGCCTCGAAACGCAAGTTCGACGACACCGTTTCGGCCTCGAGGCCCAACGGTTTCAACAACAGTGACGCCAACAACAACAGCAGCAGCAGCAGCAGCATCGATCTCTCCCTTCTGGAAGCCATTGAGAAATCGCAGCACACGGTAGAAGTCGTAGACCTCCGAACCCTAAAGAAGCTCGTTCTCTCCTTCGAGCGCCGCCTCAAGGAGAACATCGAAGCCCGACTCAAGTACCCGAATCAACCCGATCGATTCGCGGACTCCGAAGTGGAGCTCCACGAAGAGCTCCACAAGCTCAAAATCCTCGCCGGAGCACCCGAACTCTACCCTGACCTCGTTAACCTCAACGTCGTTCCCTCCATCGTCGACCTCCTTAACCACGACAACATCGACATCGCCATCGACGTCGTTCACCTCCTCCAGGACCTCACCGACGAGGATGTCCTCGACGATAACGACGAGCCCGCTAAGGTTCTCGTCGAAGCCCTCGTCGACAACAGCGTGCTTGAGCTCCTCGTACAGAATCTCCACCGGTTGTCCGAATCCGACCCCGACGAGAACGCCGCCGTCTACAGCACCCTCGCCACCATCGAGAATTTGATCGAGGTGAAGCCCGCGGTGGCGGAATTGGTCTGCGAGAGGACCAAGCTTTTGAAGTGGCTGCTTGGGAAGATCAAGGTGAGGGAATTCGACGGCAACAAGCAGTACTCGTCGGAGATTCTGGCGATTCTGCTGCAGGGCAGCACCGCGAATCAGAAGAGGTTGGGGCAGATGAATGGGGTTGATGTGGTGCTTCAGGCGGTGGCGATGTACAAGTCTAAGGACCCTAAGAGTTCGGATGAGGAGGAGATGGTGGAGAACTTGTTTGATTGCTTGTGCTGTTTGTTGATGCCGTTGGAGAACAAAGAAAGGTTTGTGAAGGCTGAAGGGGTGGAGTTGATGATAATTATCATGAAACAGAAGAAATTGGCTTATGGGTCGGCTATTAGGGCGCTTGATTTCGCAATGACCAACTACCCTCCTGCTTGTGAACGCTTTGTCGATGTTTTGGGATTGAAGACAGCTTTTGCAGCCTTTATGGGTAAGGCAAGTGCTACAACTCTTCCCACTATTTGCTCATTTTGCAGTACCTTTCAAGTCTAGAGTGCCTTTTTTTTTTTCCTTTCAACGTTTGGGAAAATGTGATTTCATGGACATCTTATAAATAGGTTGTATATTTTGATATATAGATTCCCATCAGTAAGAAGAACAAGAAAGAACGGTACCAGGAGGAGTTAGAGGAGCGTCTTGTGTCACTGATTGCTTCATTATTTGGTAAGCAGGCAAGGGAAGTTTCATTTGAGTTTTGACATAGTATGTCTTATTTTGCGAGTGACTAGCATTATCAGCTCATATGCATTGAAATCTATAATGGTCAAGTCGCTTCCTTGAGTCTGCAACTACACAGTGCATATGATGATATGATCAGCCTCAGACACAAAGGAAAGTTTTTGCTCTACCTACTGTCATCTAATTTTTTTTTGGGGGGGTTGGAAGCTGGAATGTTATTGTTGAAGGTGACTCCCCCATTGTTGCCCGTGTCTGGAATGTGGTGCATGCCTTTATGAATTAGAATGTTTTTTGTGTCTGTTACACGTACATTTATTCATATATGAGAATAACGTGGAGTTTTTAATGCTTTTCAAAATGACATTAAGTGCATCCATGCATGAAATCGAAATATGCATTTTAGTGAGACGTGATGTATGTATAGTTTACCTTTTTCCTTATGTGATATTGAACTTCAGTTACTCTATGTTTTCCCAGGTGGAATCTTGAGGGGTTCTAGGAGAGAAAGATTATTAAGTAAATTTGTTGAGAATGAGTGCGAGAAGATAGATAGACTAATGGAACTATACATCAGGTAGGTTGAACTTGTTATAAGCTCTTTTCTACATACATATCCAAACACAAGTAGCTTATTGAATGAGCGCTAATGACATAAGCTGTCATATGATAAGCGCTTATTGAATAAGCACTTTAAGTTGTTTACCCAAACACCCCTTGTATGTATAGAAGCATAAAAACTATGGTAGTGGGAATCTTGATTTAAAGCTTATATTTTCATTTGAGCATACTGATTTTCCCCCACCAGATATTCAGATAGAGTCAAAGCAGAAACTGAACGGTTGGATCAACTTGAGCTTGATGACTTGGAGGTAGTTTACTTATTCTGCTTCTAGATGTATGTCAGATCGAAATAACCTTTTTCTCTGAGCAAAATCTAATATTTCTGTATTTTACAGATGGATGAAGATGAAAAGTACAATCGTAAACTAGAATCTGGACTTTATACTCTTCAGGTAATTTTTTTATCGGACTAACTGATGCTGATAAATGATTTAGTAGTAGTTTTTGGTGTTTTATGAACTCTTCCGTAACTGCTGCTTAAAATAGTACTGTCTTTTATGATTTTTCAGAAAACATGCTCAGAATTTGTTCTTTGTTCTTAAACTACTATATAATTATTAACCAAAAAGGATTTATAAAATTTTGGTTTCTTTCCATAATTCCACTTCAAATTGCATTTAGGAAAAATCTTTGTGAACAGTGAACACCAGTGGTGCTTGTGTTGTAATAGCACCACCTATGAACGAGATACCAGTTTTACAGTATCTTTTGTCCACTGACAATTGTATATATGATTCTGCAGTTGATTGCTGTCATTTTGGGTCATCTTTGGTGCTCTGAGTAAGTATTTGAACCTCTATATGGTAATGTTAATAGCTTTTATATTTTCAGCTGACTTAATCAAATACTTCGTGGTCAGGCATCCACAAATGAGGGGAAGAATTGAACTACTTCTCAGGCAGAACAAACTTGGTAAAAAGCATATCAAGGATATACTTCAGGTATATATCCTTAGTGGCCAATTTTGAACAAATTCAGTAATATTTTTCTTGTGTGTTATTTTCTGTATTGAGGATGCATTGATGATGAGGTCCCAAGTCCAATCATTTTGCAATATTTCTCATGCTTTTCCTTATTTCAAGGCACCAGTAGTAGTTTCATGATTTAAATGATATACTAGTCCCTTCCCACTAAAAAATTTGAAGTTCTGAATAATAGTCTGTGAACTGAGTTGTCCCTTAACAGTGCTTTGGCTGCAGTGTGCCTGTCCTTAGGCTACTAGCAACCTTTTACTTTAGTTTTGGTAATTTGATTATATTCCTTTTCCTTTAACTGACCAAAGCAGCCCGGTTTATGATGTGCTTGAATACTAACATTCAGTGGATCACTCCTAGAAACCCAGTGTGTTAAAAATGAAATAGCCGGGACTCTAATCTATTTGAATTTCCTTTTCTACGGTTTAGGAATATCATGACAATATTGGCGATCTTGATGGACCAGAAGAGAAGGAGAGAGTACAGACGAAGATTCAGAAGTTCATAAAGGCGTTATAACTATTGTAAGACTTAAATAGAGTAAACTTGAACGGGAGCAATTAAAGGTTTTTTTCCCTTATTTCTAATACGTGTAAAATCTGTTATTTGTCCAGAACGAGGGATAGATTAGTCAGGGTAATGGAGAAAGAAGCAGTGATATGCAAATGTTGTTGAGATCATACTCGTGTACCATTTTCTGTCACAGCTTCATTTAATGTAGTTATGATTTTTAATGGATATTATATTTTCCTTTCCCGAGGGGGGTTTTGGTCTTGAATCTTCTTCCTCCATAAAGCACTTTTAGTCCGTTAGTAAAGGGGAATTGGTAAATTCTGTCATCCACTCTACTTAAAGGTTTTGTCAATGTAAAAATACAAAAATATTTTTTTTTTGTTTTTCTTCATTTTCCGTATACACCCCATTGGATTTTTATAATTATCGAAAATTGAAATTTTTGGAAAGTTTAAAAATTTAATTTTTTGGAAATTGAAATTTGCAGTAGTTATAAAATTTAATTTTTAAACTATTGGAAATTTTAATTTTTGGTAAATATAAAAATTAAATTTTTAACCAAAAATTCAAAGTTTTGAAAAAAAAATGATTTATATTTTATCAAAAATTTGAATTTTCATTAATATAAAAAGTGAAAATTTTGTACTATCGAAAATTTAAATTTTCGATAGTACAAAAAGTGAATACAAATTTTCCACTTTGTATTATTGGAAATTTGAATTTTCAGTATTATAAAATTTTTACTTTTTGTACTATTAAAAATTTAAATTTTTGATAAGATATAAATCTATTTTCTTCTAAAAATTTGTATTTTTTGTGAAAAATTTAATTTTTTTTATTTATCAAAAATTGGAATTTTAATTCTCGGTAATTTAAAAATTAAATTTTATAATTACCGTAAATTTTAATTTCCAAAAAATTAAATTTTTAAACTTTCTGGAAATTCAATTTCTGGATAAGATGAGAAGGGCAAAATCGTATTAAAAATTTTGTATAGTGTAAAGTAAGGTGGATGACAAATTTTTAAGGGCATATTTACCAATTCCCTAATAAAGCCTTTTAGACTTGTATGCTAGAGATTTCGCTGACAAAGGAAGCAACGCAATTATTTTTATATAAGTTGGAGATTAAATGTCCACGGGATTGGCACACCCTGTCGTCTTCCCGCAGTCTTCACTCTTTTTTTGTTTTGATACAAACAGTCTTCACTCTTCAACAGTGCAATACTTTAGATTTCGTATTATGGCAGCAAACTGGATCAAAGCCTTGGATTCGGCAACAAATATCTTATATGATGTAAAAGGACACGTTACACCGTATTCATGCAAAAACTATTTTAGCTCGTACTGTTTCACCGGGTCAGGGGTGCTTTCTATATATTCCCATTCTTCACCACCTTTGTTTCCATGGCCTGCCCGCGAAAGAAACTCTGGTATACAGATATAGAATTAGTTGTTCAGACTAGCAATAACATCAATGTAATGTGCACATTACGCTTTTGCATGCTTGTGTATACTTAAAAGTAATATATCTTCGTTTTCAATTGCCAATTTGGTTATTAATGATTAAATGAAAACTAATGGCTTCTAGTTTAGCATACGATTACCTGGAGGTGGTAGCAGTTGCCTCTGATTTATCTTTTAGACTAAGTCTCTTAAATGGTGACTCAAATTCGTCAAGGAGTTCAATCTCAAGCAAGGCATCTTCAATAGCCTCAGCCACTTCCCTGTCCTCATCGGCTTCATGGAAACACCCACTTTCCTTAGCATCAAGGACTAGTTTTGTCCATACAGAGTCACTGTCTATTAAAGTTGTTGCATTCCCTAATATCCAAAGGCAATGTCTGCAAGAATCACACAGTTTATAATCAACTTTTGCCTGTTACCAGAGCTTGGAAGCAGCAGGAGTATCACATATGAGTAACATACCTAGCCCTTGTCAGTGCCACATTTGCTCTCTGTCTATTGGAAAGAAAACCCACTTTTGCATTCCCATTAGATCTCACGGTGGAGATTATTATTATATCTTTTTCACCACCTTGAAAGCCATCAATGGAACGAACACTGACAGAGAAGTCAGGATCAGAAACAGAAATGTACTGCTTAATTTTTTCCTGGATTTCATACACCTGAGCATTATATGGAGATATGATTCCTATGCTAACTTTCTTCCTTGTCCTCAAGAATTCTGTAGCAAAAAAGGGATGGTGTCATGCATATAGTATTGTATCCAAAAGAAGAAGCTTTCTTATTTGTGAACAATGAAGCACACAATTCGCGTACCTTTTTGAAGGCTTTCAATAATCTTGGAGATAGCAGCAGCCTCAACCATGTTCTTGAAACTGTGTCCACGACCAGTTTGCTCTTTACCCTTAGCTATGTTTATATAAGAATAAGAAGCATACATTTTTCCTTCAAGGAAACGCCTATTATAGCTCATTTCTCTGACAAAGGGGGCATCAGAAAGTTGCTCCTCATAGAACTCCTTATTTGGGAATGAGCTGATGGATGGATGCATTCTATACTGAATATTAAGCAGATGCTTCTTGTATCCCAACAATACCAGCCTCTCGAACAAACTTCTTCCATATTCAGCCTCTTCAGTAGCCTTAGATTTGATAATTATAATCATAATAAGAAAATATTATTTAATGATACACACAATCCAAATCACAAGAAATGGCAAAAACAAAGTACCTTGCTTTTGACCACCGCAGGAAGTTGTCTCTCATCGCCTATGAGAACAGCATGGTGGAGGCCTGGCAGCTGCAATGGAATGGCTGACTCACATTCTTTTAGCTGGGCTGCTTCATCAATAACTAAAAATTGTACTGGTGTCATTCCTTCTGTGAAGAGTTTAGTAGAACTTGCTGCAGTACAGAAGATCAGGCTTGCATTCATCAAGCAAAGTTTTTCTATACCATATCTTTCAGTATGGTTTGGAAGTGAAATTGTCTGAAGAAGTGATCTTAGTAAGATAAGGCACTCTTCTCTTTTGATGCTTAACCTTCCAAGGCAGTCAAGAATGTTTTCTCCGTCTTCACCGTCATCGAGAGCTTGCTTCAACTTGGCTTTACTCAAGGAGCTTTCAATAGATCTTAGTAAATCAAGAACTACTAGCATTTTCTTCATCTCCTCAAATGGAATGAAAGATGTTGGCAGGTGTGTGTACAAGGTTTGCATGTATTCCTTGAGCTTCTCTCCAATGAAACCAAATCTCTGCTTAACAAATTGTTCCAATGTCATGACACTTTCCTTTCTATTATCCATATATGAAAGGTATTTCTCTTCAATGTGAGTGTATTTCTTCTTCACAAATTGTTCTAAAGTCAGAGGATCACCATTCTTCTCGTGTTGCTTGTATGAATGATATACAAGTTCTTCTAATGACACAGGATCATCTTCTTCCTCATCATCCACACCAAGCTTATACATACCATATTGCTTTGCAGGGTCCTCAAGGAACTCGATCATTGATTCTAAGTAATGTTTCCATCCAGTCAATGGAGAAAAACACTTCACAAGTTCATCAACACGATGATCGAGAAAGACGGCCTGGAGGCCCTGATAACAGCCTACTTTCATCCGAGATTTGTTACCGAATACCACTATGTCACCAAAGCCATATGTGTCGATATCATGCTCAAGTGACTCCTTAACTAAATTCTGCAGGCGAGCAGCCACTTCCAACACTGCAGTATTAGTTGGAGCACATGTTAGTGTTCTGGTTTTTAACTTGAGCAGGGAAAATAACAAGGAAGCCACTGTCTTTGTTTTGCCAGTCCCTGGTGGGCCCCAAATAAGTTTGACAGTTTCATTATGATGACATTCCCTCACGGCAACACAGCTTAAAACTGCATCTTTTTGGGATTCATTCAGATTCTGAGACTGGACTATGTCTTGTACTCTAGAAGAAGCTGCAATCTGGTTTTCCCCAGAAAAGCAAAGTTGACAGTTTTCTCCATTCTGTAAAATATAAAACAAGCATGAATTGGTTATTAAATAGAGCAGACACATTTCCTTCATAACTACTACCTGCATTGAATTCCATGCTAGCTATTGAATTTGCACATATATGGCATCATGCTACTTGCGCAACTAATGCATGAACATTTCAAATTATGTACACAGGTATAAAAAAGTTACAGTTTAGGGATTCTTACATTTGAATCAGCTTGCAGCACCTTTTTAATCATGCTCATGTTTGCACCCTCCAGCTCTGAGTTCAAAGCTTTCCAAACACGAATATTTGTTGTCAGGTTCAAAAGATAGACAGCATAAAGCTTTGGTGCTTTGTTGCTCCTCAACCTCAAGCTAGATTCAATCTCCATGCCAAAGCATTTTGAAGACAGAATTGAGATCTTGTCAGTACTTTCTTTTGACCGATGAACATAAGCAATGTGGTAGTTTCTTTTTGGCCTGTCTAAGTCATGTACAGTTTTTGGTTTAATATCTGTGAAGGCAATGAGATCTCCAACCTCAGGTTCATATGTTCCAACATCTCTGACATCGTCATTAGTTCTCCTCACTGAAATTTGGTAGAACAAGTTCTTGGTAGGTATGAAGCTTTTCGACGAATCGCGTTCAACGGTCGATATTTCACAAAAGGGAGCTCTAGACACGCCGTACAAGCTTGAAGACAGGTCACTGTGAGTTTCCTCAATCAATGAAGGAATGAAGTAACTCATGTAATCTTTTGTTGACATGAATGTCAGTGGGATCTTCCTCACCTGAGATAAAATAATAAATTAATGACAATAGTGTCAAGAGAACCATACATGATATTGTTTAATACATTTTTTTGGTACATTAGTTCTTTTTTTGGTACATTATATTGTTTAATACATTGATTTCATAGAGAGAGGTAAATAATATTAATTTTTCAATTTAAAAAATTGAGGTGTTAAAAAACTATATATAGTAATAGAACATAAGCAATGGAGATCTAATGAAAAGCAAATTTCATCTTTCTCAAACCATTATTTAAGTTTCTGACATTTTTTAGGAGGTTAATAAAACAGTGTGTTTTCCATATTGAGTATTGAATAAAAAAAGGTGAAAAAACAACCTTGTGCTTGCAGAGGTTTTCGTTGAGAACATCCTTGAGAGTCCAAGAGAATACAGTTTCTACCAAACTTGCAAGATCAACATCCTTCCCTATGGCATTACAACTCCTCTCCATCATTGGCTCCTTTTTCCTATACCACTTCTTTCTCAACAAGGCAATCGATGGAAGAAACAATGTCACTCACATCTTCTTTTTATACTAGTAGCAAATTAGCCAAAACACTCAAGGACAGGCAGATATAAAGGGTTCCTTACATGAGAAGGAGCTAAACAGTTTACACAAAACTTGCTCATCAGGTACACCACACTAGTGTCACATACCCACGATGAAAGTGAAAAGAAGATTCTCATAGTTAATGAATGGACCTTTATTTACTTACGGTCATAAAAAGCAACTTATGGTACACACAAAACGTCGGTGGCACTTGGCATAAACAAGTAACACCCTCTG
Organism: Glycyrrhiza uralensis; assembly: GCA_030159175.1. Classification (NCBI taxonomy): domain Eukaryota; kingdom Viridiplantae; phylum Streptophyta; class Magnoliopsida; order Fabales; family Fabaceae; genus Glycyrrhiza; species Glycyrrhiza uralensis. The sequence goes on from BRZY01000005.1 coordinate 43,095,735, forward strand.
GACTAAATTATAAGTAAAAAAAAAAATCAAATGTGATGGTACAAAATATAAATAAATTATAAATAATTTTATCTTATGTAATAAATTCTTTTCCACAAAATACCCTTAATTTAATATAGATTTTAATTTCAATGGCTCATTTATTAAGGACAATTTAGATAATCAAGTTTATTTTTTTGATAAAATCAATAAAATTAAATAAAATTAACTAACTTTCTTAATTAGCATAAATTAGTTTTTTTTTTGTTTACATATGAGTCTAGAATAGTATTAAACTCCGAGACAAATTAAAGGTACAGAGATGTTGATGCCATCAGGTCAACTGCAAGTCAAGCCATTACAATATTGGAGCGTGTAAAAGAGGTCGGCTACTTTGACCAAAAAAAAGAAAGAGGTCGGCTACTCGACTTCAAGCAAGGCAATTTCTATCTACACATACATGTTTTTCTATCAACACATACATGCTGCGGAACTATTAATTCCGCAGGTGTATTTTTTTTCGGACACACACATACCGCGGAACTATTAGTTCCGCGGGTTGTAATTCACCGCGGAACTAATAGTTCCGCACGTTGTAATTCAATTCGGACACACACATAACGAATAAAAAATGCTTGCGGAACTATTAGTTCCGCAGTGAATTACAACCCGCGGAACTAATAGTTCCGCGGTATGTGTGTGTCAGAAAAAAAATACACCTGCGGAACTAATAGTTCCGCAGCATGTATGTGTTGATAGAAAATCATGTATGTGTAGATAGAAATTGCCTTCAAGCAATATTTGGTTCCTTCTATAGCAAGAAAGACTGATAATAATTGCTATGACCATGTTTGTAGAAGACTGGAAATTTCCATTACTTAATTAATGTTGTGTGCTTATATTTCCATTAGTTTGGTTAATTTAATGGAAAATGTTGAAGATCAACGATTAGGAATTCTTCAATTTTTGGGTTTTGAGACTCATTCCTTTAAGATTACTTGCTTCATTTAAATTATCCTTTTTGGGTTTTTGCGGGGAGATTACTACCGTCCTCTTATCATTCAATTTTGGCACAAGGACATAATCACTAATGAATGAAGCAAGTAATCTCCCCTCAATTTTTTTACACTCCTCTCTCCTCTTGCTATAGCTAAGTGTGAGAGTACTTATTGTAGATACCTATAAGAAATAAAATCCAATCAGATGAAACTATGACATCAAATGATTTAGTTTAATCATATTGTAATAATCATGTTTCAAATGAATTGATAAATAATCGACTTTATGAACATCCATATTAACGTCTACAACAGTAGAACTAGAAAGTGGATTTGTCTGATATTAACCCTCGGAATATTGTTAATGGCTTTCAGCATTTCGAAAAGGAAATAAAGGCCTCGTTAAGAAAAGAAAACATAAAAGTAATACCAAAACAGATGAAACTTATTCTTTAATAAATACCTTACTTTTTTTTTGACGAAATAAATACCTTACTTAGACCTTACTAATAAAATACCTGACCAAAACAGTTGAAACTTAGATAAAAACATAAACATTGTGGAAGACTAATCATTCGAATGCGCATCTAATTGTTAACTAAGAAGCCTTCCCAATCTCTAAATTAATCCATCCAGTTATATATATAATTGTTGGGTCATATATATTTAAAAAATTGAAACAGCACTCAAAGTATATGTACAAGATCTTATCTATGAAACCTTTTTCTTTAGAAAAGAAATTGTGGGTCCAGTTTCAAACCTTAGTTAATATCTATATCTACAGAAACATAACACTTGTTTTGATGAGTGTAGACTATCGAAAGACACGGAAGGTGGAAACAAGAAAGCCAATCTGTACGGTAAACGAAATGATACCCAAAAGACACCCCCAAAAGCCAATTTTGCTCCTTCCTTGCCATACCCAGTTGAAATCATAGACTGAACCTGGAATGAAAATCCAATTCAGAAATATAGCCAATGCAAACCCCAAAAAAAGGCACTATGTTTTACTTCATATATGGATTCATGCATGTATGTGTATATACTTCAAACTAGTTGATGAACCCAACCCATTTCTTTTCCTAATAAAAATAGTACAAAAAACCAATAAACAAAACAATTTTGGTTTGGAAATAAAAAGAGATGAGGAAGTGACGTGTCACTGTCAGTGACGTCAGGATCTACTTTTCTTATATAGTAATAAAGTAATAATCGATTCTTCTAGACCTAATATACACATGCGGTTTGTGAATGCTTCAGTGTTTGTTTGCATATGAAAAATGTGTGATCTGCTCATGATATATCATTTCAATTCAAAAGAATGTTATGTGACAGAAGCATACTACAATTAACCTGATCCAGATCAATTCTTAGGCAAGGCTTGCAGTTCCAGACTCCAGTTGCAGCAGATGCTTTTCCAAACTTAATTTTAGATTTGCTTTCCAGACCAAAGCTTCCAGGTATATGATCTCAAAATCCAATACTTCTGAAAATGAAAAAGGAAGTCTCATCATGTGCCTCAACATCAACAAAAGAAAAGAAAATGATAAAGAAATAAATAATGTGAAAGATTGTAAGAGAGGTGAGCTGAGGTGAGGGTAACATACCGATTGATTCTAATTTAGACATCTTTCAGTTTGAGCGAATCAAGTTGGTTACATAGAAACTGCATAGGATCGTCTTGTGGCAGATTAAAATTGGTTGGATTATTCAAATCAGATAACCATGTCACTGGAACAGGAAAACTCCTGCAGTAAAAGATTATGGTACTTGAAATGAGTTTTCCACCATTTTTAATAATGTGAAGCAAATCATACAATTAGTAGTAGAATTATACCCTTCAGAAGACCTGATATTGCAACTTCTAAGAATATCAACGCAGTAATTCCAGTAAGAGATGTCAACATCCCTCACCATCTTGGATACCTCAGACAACGGCAAAACGTCCCAAATGTTCAAAATCTGAACATAATTTGAGTTTTCCTCAAGGATGTCTATGGTCCATACAAGATAAAGCGACTCATTGACCTTATAAAGCTCCAACATTAGAGAAGTACTATCCAAAACTCCAATATTTGTCTCTTGGTGAGGCTGATGCTGCCCACTTGAAAGTTGCATCAGCAGGGAACATATTTTCTTGCAAACCTCAGTGCTCTTAATTCTTGCCATAGAGGTAAAAAATCTTTCCTTGAGGTCAACCTATAATAAAGATAGGCAGTCACAAAAAAGATTGAGAATACTTGAAAATGATAAAGTTGTTTAAGAATCTTGAGAATACTTTTATGATCTGCTGCTTCCTTCATAAGGGTTAAAGAGAAGCTAAAATTCATCAATCTGAACACCTTCTCCTTTAAAGAGAGAGGTTTTTAATTTTAGTACACTTTTCAGTGATGATAAATCCATTTATCTGTAATGCGTACCATTAGATAAATTTGTGATGTGAGAACATGTATAGATAAATTTGGTCAAGGAAGTGCACAATCCTAAGCTAGGTTAATAAATGAACATGTATAGATGTTGATGGTGAAAGTGAAAGATGTATTTCCAGCTTTCCCAACTGTATAATACATAGAGTCAAGCTTTTATCAAGTGTGAAGATAAAGAAGGTCATTGTTGTTAATCCCTACTGTAATTGTTGTAGATATGTACAGAAATCAAATTTTAGTTGGAAATATTCTTTCTTGTTATGCTTTTTTTGGGGGGGTTTAACTTGAAATATTATGCTGTTTAATAAAAAAAAGGCATAAGAACAATTTCAAGCAGCATACCTTGCACCTTGCTTTTCTAAAGATCAGAGAATTCATATTCAGTAGATCAACAACTTGACCAAGCTCAATCATAGCATTTGCAATAACATGAGATAACCTCTCATCCTCATCAGCATTGTGATAACACCCTCGAGCCATAGTATCATGGACTAATCTCTCCCAAATGGAGCCACTATTCATCAAAGTTGTACCATTACCTATTATCCAAAGGCAATGCCTACATAGACATTAGACATGGAAAAGCACATCCGTGGTTAAAAAATTTACAGGAAATAGTATGTACACAGGATACAGATCATACAGTTAGGTGCCAATTAGGCGTTTGTTAGTGAGTAGTGACTATAAGTGAGAGAGTTAGTTAGGTTAGTTGGGCTGAGATAGTTAGAGCATGCTGTTTGTAAATAAGAGGAGAGGTTTAGAGTGAGAGAAATCTTGTCATTTGAGAAGAAATTGGGGCCTTCGGGCATAGGGAGTACCAGACCCTTGAAGTTCTTCAATGTTCTATTTTTGTAATTTGGGGATATTTCGCCCATTTCTTTGTAATACATATCAGGTTCCTAACAACTAGTATCGGAGCTCCCATCCAGGGAGCTCGTCATGGTAAGCACGCGAATGGAGTCCAGAATTGAGAAGTTAGAAAAGATTATTGAAGAATACTGAATCCACGTTAGGTGCAACAGAGAGTTTCAAGTCTTGGATGGGACAGGCAAAAGAAGATAGAATTCAAGCCAAAAGGGATCGGGAGATGCAAGAATCCAGGGTGAAAATTTTAGAGGACATGGTGGGGTCAATGGTGCAAAATTTTCAGCAGGAAAGGAACCTAGGAAATTCTTCTGCAGGAAGCGAAGCAGGCAATTTGGGAAAGGTCAGAATGGTGTTGAGAAAAATTTGGGAATTGGGCAAGCAGTGAGTTCAAGAACAGAGATGGGTATTGGGGAAGAGAGGTGGAGAAGCTTGAGATTCCTCTACTTTATGGAGAAAATGCATATGAATGGGTGAGTAGAGCAATATTTCCAACTAAAGGGGTTCTTTGAAGTAGAGAGGTTAAAGTGGTCAGTGGTCATGTGAGGGCTATGGAGTATGGAAGGAAAGACTCTCTTTAGGTGCAGATGGTGGGAGTTTAGTACCAAAAATCCATTTTGGGATGATTCAGAGCAGCAGTTATTAGAAGGTTTCAGCTTTCCATAATGCAGAATCCTTGGGAGCAACAAGATAGAATGGAAAATTAAAGTTTGAAGAGCAAGAGTCAAACCCATTGTGATGGAGAACAAACTTGTAAGGTAGAAACACAAACAGTGGGAGAAACAGATAGTATGAGAGATGAGATGGTGGGAGAACTTGATCAGTTGAGGGAAGAGAAGCGAAAGAAATGCAACACAGGAGAGGAATTGCACAAGTCACCTTTTGGGCCACAAAGGGGAAGTAGAAACTGAGGGAAAGATGATGTCCCCTGTGGATGCCACGATGAGGGGGGCAAGGAAGCATGAACCAACATCAACCATGGTGACTTGGGGGTTGAGCAGACTAGGCAACCTACCAACCTTGCCAAAACCACCAGATTCAAGTTCATTCTGTTAGGTAAGTTCAAATGGGCTGGGTTGGTTCTGTATTGGGCTGGGTTTTATTAGTGAAGGAAGTCAGTGGCAGTTAGTTAGAGTTCTAACAGAATTCTTGTGCACAGGTTGACAGTCCTTATCTCGATAAAATTATTTACTTTGGCCTTTAAAAAAAAAAAAAAAGATTTCTAACAGAATTTGGCAGGAATAGGCTACAAAGGGAGACTGAGAGAAGAGTAGGATTATTCTGGACAACTGAGATATTTAACCGAGCTAGTTGGAGCATGTTGCTGATAAATAAGAGTGGAGGTTAAGAGAGAGAGTATCTTTCATTTGAGAGGAAATTGGGGCCTTTGGGCATAGAGTGGAGCAGACCCTCAAAGATCTGCAGTGTTCTATGTTTGTAATTTGGGGATGCTGAAGTTATAGGGTTTAGATAAAGAGAGAAGAGGGGAAAAAAAAGATGATTAATTATAATTTATGATTATAGTTTGATATGATTGATGATACAAAAGACTAAGCACTAACCCTTATTTATACTAGAACTAAACTCCTAATTCTAACCAAATAGGGAAACGAATCATGATAATAATTAGAAAATATGAAAACTAATCCTAAGAGAGAATCTAAAGATAACATACCTTGCTCTTGTTAGAGCAACATTAGTTCTTCGAAAATTAGAAATAAATCCCACTGATCCCATGATATTATATCTGACCGTGGATATTATTATCACATCCTCTTCGCCACCTTGGAAACCATCAACAGTGGAAACCTTCACAGAAAAGCCATTATTAATGTCACTACCAAACCTTTTTCCAAGTGCATCTTGGATTGCGACAACTTGAGCTTTATATGGCGATATAACACCAACACTAACAGCCTGCTTTCTGGAAACTGATTCTGTAAAGATTCAATAGATGATAGAAACTACCATGAAGTTAGGACAAAAATTATGATATTATGATTCATAATACGGATAAAGCAACCCATAACAAACATTTATAGTTTGATTGCTTAATTATACTCATCTTAATATATTAGATCGCATTACCTTTATAAAGGTCAAGAACAATCTCAGATACCACAGCTACTTCCACCATATTTTTTCGGCTATTCCCTTCATCCAGTTCATCTTGTCCAAAAGCAACATCTATGAAGGAGTAGAACTTAAACATATCTCCAGGTAGAAAATGTTTCTCATGGCTTCTCTCTTTGACACTTGGAGAATCCAAAATTTGATTGTCATAGAACTCCATATTTGGAAACAAGCTAATGGATGGATGCATTCTGTATTGAACATTGAGAAGGTGTTTTTTATGACCCAAAAGAACCAGCCTTTCAAACAAACTTCTCCCAAATCCTGCCTTGTCAGAAATCTGCATATTAGCAAAAATTCCAAGGATGTTGAAATTTTGTCCATGAATTTCACAAAAGAACAAAAATAAAAAGAGAGACATGATACTGAACATGCTTGGGTAGATGGAAGTTAGGAACTAACAAGACTGGAACACACCTCGCTTTTGACTAGTGCAGGCAATTGCTTCTCATCTCCAATAAGTACAACATGGCGAAGACCAGGAAGTTGTAAAGGTATATTTGACTCACATTCTTTGAGTTGGGCAGCTTCATCAACAACTAACATTTCTAGTCTATCAAGTCCTTCTGCATGCAATCTAGCAGAGCTTGAAGCAGTACAAAATATCATACGAGATCTTTTGAAACAAAAGCTTTTAATTGAATATTCATCAAAAAAATCAGGAAGAATCAATGAATCTTGAAGAGATTTCAGTCTTTTAAGGCATTCTTTCATGGTCATACCCAGTTTATACTGCCAAGTACAACAACTAAGCCTACTTTCATCAATATAAGATGTAGTAAGGCCAAGTTTAAATTCTTGATCGGTAATGGAGTTGTTTGATAGCACCGTTGCAAGGACTTTGAGCCAATCAAGACATTCAAATAAACTTTTCACCACTCTTAATGAAATAAAATTAGTTGGCAAATGAGTACACATATTCACAGCGAATGTTCTCATCCGCCCCATGATGGAATCCAATTTTTCCGTGACAAACTCACGAAATGTCAATCTTTTTTTCCTGTTCACATGAAAAGGAAAATCCTTCTTCTCTTGTTTTTCATATTTACTTTTGTTTCTCTCCTTAAAAGACAACCTGTTTTCTCTCAAAGTTTTATTAACTATCCTCTTCCACTCATTTTGCTTACAATTTTTTGGATCCTGGGAATAGATATCCCTTTTCTCCTGATTTGTTTGTTGACTTGCAATTACAAGTAGTGCCTTCTCTTCTTTCAAACAGTCATCATCATCTATCCCATAATCCCTCTTTACCTCACTGTTTAAATATTCATGATACTGTTTTTCAGGGTTTTCAAGTAACCATATCATCAGTTCTAAATTATGTTTCCAACCAGATAAAGGTGCAAAGCACTTGGAAAGTTCATTTGCACGGTAATCAAGAAATATATCAAGAAGATCATCATGATTGTCAATCTTCATCCACTTTCTGTTACCAAATAATACTATGTCTCCAAGACCATAAGTGAGATAATCAAGAGACCCCATTACTAGCCTAAGAAACCGAGTTGTCACTTCCAGTACTGCCACATTAGTTGGGGCACAAGTAAGTGTTCTGCATTTCCTTTTGAGGAGGGCAAATAATAATGAACCAACCGTTTTAGTTTTCCCTGTCCCTGGAGGGCCCCATATCAATTTCACTGTATTCTTATGAGAACATTCCCTTGCAGCTATACAACTTAAAACTCCCTCTTCTTGAGCTTTGTTCAAATCAAATGAGCGAATGACAGCACCAAGATTTGATACATCAATAGCGTATCTTTCACTAGAGAAACATTGCGCACAGTCTTCTCCAACCTATAAGAGGATGAAACCAACTAAAGTATGTAACTACATTCATCCAAACAATAGGGCTATCTTGACAAGGTAAGGAATACAACAGGGGGTGGGGGAATAATACGAAAATGTCTAGCTTCATCTTCAATTGAACAGCCATACAACAGATAGTGATATCACCAGGTATATATCTATAATAAAAACAAAGAATAAACCACCGTTCTTACAGCAGAATCAGGTTGGAGCAGTTGCTTGATGATATAGATCCCTGGACCATCTGGATCTGAGTTCAGTGCATTCCATATTCGACTATTTGTAGTCAAGTTACAAAGATAAACAGCAAAACCATATATATATGTGTCATCCTTTTGCAAGTACTGTTCTAATTCAATTGGCTTTGAGGTTAGTATTTGAACCTTGTAAACATCTTCATCTTTATGTTTCTTTCTTACCCTTTTAATTGAAGCAATAATATAGGAATTTCCAGGCTTATTCAAATCATTGATGCATGTCGGCCTCCTATCAGTCAAAGCAAAGAGCTGTCCAGGCTCAGGCTCAAAAATGTCCCCATTTTGGTCACTATCCACTATTGTTTTCATTTCAATATTGTATAACAAATCATATGGAGGATTGTAATCTTCGCAAAAATCAATATCAGTTATTTCACATGCTGGAGCTTCTGACACCATCTTGATGCTTGAGCATAACTCTGTACGAATTTCCTCAATAAGAGGAAAAGTAAATGATTTCAGATAGTGACATCCTGACAAGAATGTCGTTGGAATTTGCTTCACCTATTAAAAGATATAAAAATGATAGTTTTAGAAGCGAATTACATGCAAAACGCAAAGAACTTCCAGTATGCAATGAACATTGAGTACACAATCAGGCAAGTCTTAGATCACAAAGAAACATCTAAGTTGTGGTACATGCAAGTTGAAATAAATAATTGAAGTTTTTTTTCACTAAAAAAAATAATCAAATAATCATTTGTAAAAACATCCACGAAATCCAAAGGGGGTGTATAACATAAACCTTTAGGCTTTCAAAACTTGGTAAATAAATGTACACTCCTTTTCTACAACTTAGAAGCCCTAATTGATTGTCTGCAAAGAAACCAAGGTCCTCAGTTATATATAATACCCATCCACTTCCTTCATCAAGTTTTCACTTTTCAGTATAATGCAAATGCTCAGTATTCAGCCCCACAACTTTCTGTAGGTAATCCTTTGGTTTATACAATGCATATTTCACTGTGTGCAAATATCAGTATGTAAAATAAAATAGGTTGTAAATGCTGTCAAACAAATTGAATCCATGCTACATCAACACTAAGGAACAAAATAAAGACCATATGAAATTGTCAAAATGCTCAACTCAACAGCAGTGGACAGCCCTACTAGCCTGTTTGGACAATCACATTGTAAAAAAAACAACAGATATTAACCAAATTCCATGCAAAGAAACTTCAAACTCCATGCAAGGAAACTCCGTTTTATAGTGTAAACTAGAACTAGTAAGAGTGTTTTAAAAGGGGTAAAAGAGGAAGGGGCACAATAAAGCTTGGATATGTGAATGTGATGAGCATGAGTAACCATACCCTGTCTCTATAAAGATCATCGTTGAGTATATCCTCAAGTGACCATGAAAATACCAATCTCAGCAAATCTTTACCCCTTTCCATCACTTGGACTTCCTATAAAAATCCAAGCAGATTATTATAACTCATCACAGAAACACAATGATCAATAATGAGAGAGATAAAAAAAAAATCACCGGTGATGAAAAAAGGGTACTGAAGAAAAGGGTCAATTTTCTTGATGCAGAGAACAGAAAGAACAGAAGAGCAAAATTTTGAGTGTGTAGTAGGGTAGAGTGATTTTTTTTTTATTAGCGAAGGGTAGCGGGAATGAGAGCGGCAAATGGCAATGGGACATTTTACCGAGTAAAATAGGGTGAAAATATTTTTTTTTATAACACAAATAGAGTGAAAATATTAAGAGTTAGATGGTTCAATTTTTAAAATTTCCCAACAAATCTAAATCTAAATCGAAATCAAAATAAATCACTTATCGTGTAAGTTTATTTTATATTATTGGATTAAAATAAAAACAAAATTATTACTTTTTTAAACTTTTTTATCATTATAGATTATCATTTTTATCTAAAATTTTAAATCACTACAAACTAAATAAATCTTTAATGATTTTAGATAATAATTAAATCAATTTAAAATATTAATATTATTTTTATTTAATACTTAGTTTTTTACTGTTATAATTTTACATATCTTATCAATATATTTAACTAAAATATGATAATAAAATTGGATGGTAAATAACCATAAAGTTGGGCACAAAGTACCCAACGTACTTCATCTAAAAGATGGGCTAGCACCCATGTTTGATCCTAGCAACGGAATAATCCGTGACCAACTATTTAATTGGTTTAACTTAGATTATTGTGTCTCAGGTCAAATTGATAAGATGAACACCCTAAGTTAGACTCGTATTAAGATATATGAATTTTTTTTACACTATCGGTTCATACTAATTAATTTTTTATGTAATTTATGTAATATAAATATAAATAAATATATCTAAAATAGTTTAATAATTCATGTTATTAAGTAGGTTTAAATATGTTTTTAGTCTCTCAAGTTTGAAAATTTGTTGTTTTTAATCCCTCAAATTTAAAACGTGTGTTTTTTTTCTCTTATTTTTTAAAATGTGTCATTTTTAGTTCTTGGAGCTATATTTTAAAAAATATTTTCTAAATTTGGAAAATGTCAAAATATAAATTTAAAAATCTTTGAAAGTTAGGAAAAAGGGGGTAAGGTGAGAATCAGAATTTGAGAGAGGTCAAAATATAAATATAAAAAATATTTTTTAAATTAAAAAAATGGCCTCAGGGACTAAAAGTTACACATTTTTAAAAATAAGAGACCAAAAACACACGTTTTAAATTTGAGGAACTAAAAACAACAATTTTCCAAACTTAAAAGGCTAAAAACATATTTAAACATATTAAATACTTCAAATGTAATTAATTAATTAATTAATTAATTTATAATTTATTTGCTATTAGCCAGAAATATAAGCAATTTTTTTTTTCCGAACGGAACTTGAGATCAAGGACTAGGAACTAGGAAGGACTACGGAGTGAAAAAATAACAAAATTTACATTTTAGGGGCTGTGCCTTCCTTCTTCCATCTTCCCCAAAACACTCACGACACCCACCGCCCTTTGAAACTCTAATTTCAGCCTTCCATCGCAAATTTCTATTCTGTAAGTTAGTCTTCCATTCACTTGCAATATTCTGGTCTTGACTAGCACTGGATTTAAAATTTATTAGTTTTATTTTCGTTCTTTACATTGAATTTCACTTTAGTCGATTCCGTTTTCTCTCTCCCTGTATTCTAATCTCAGGCTGCCGTTTATTTCAAATTTGTGTTCTTTTGCTATTGATTTTGTCTGGGTCGATTCCAATTTTTTTTTTGGGTACTATGAAGGGAACATAATAGTGTGGTAGTTGGACTTGGATTGCAGGACAAGGTGTTGCTGATTGATTTGGTTGTGGGAAGATGCACCCTCCTTTAACATTGCACAAACACCCAATGTGCGCCGAAGTGAGTTTGTTTGATCATCTTTTTTTTTTTATTAAAAAAAACTCGTTTAATTATTTGCTATTATTATTAGTGTTCTTCTTCTTATTATTTTTAATACTATGTTGTACTATTGTTGTGCTTGTTGCTTATGATTAATTTGATATATTTCCGTGCCTTTGTCATGGGATAGTGGCTATCTGTTGAATATTTGGTCCTAAACAAAAGACTTGACTGTGTAATGGCTATTGGAACCTTATTTTGAGATGGGACTTGAGCCACAAAGAGGAATTGTACTGGCAAGGGTGACTTGTTGCCCTGCTAATCTGCAATTACCTTTCCCTTGCCTTGGCAGTGCACAGTGGACATAGGAATCTACGCTGTGAACTTAGAAGTTTAGATCATTTCTCTTTTCCTTTGGTGCTGAAAGTTATCATACATGGTCCTGCAAATGTGAACTGGTATGTATTATAGCCTACTTTAACTCAGGCTGTGCTTTTATGCAGATTATTGAGCAGTTTCAAAAGTGTCATGTGGAACATCCTGTTGCAAAATTCTTTGGTGAATGTACAGATTTGAAAATAAAATTGGATCGCTGTTTCAGAGAAGAAGTGAGCTTTCCAGTTTTTTTTTCCTTTTCCATATTTATTGTTTCTTTTAAGGGTCCCTTTGCTCGGGTTTTCTTGTGGTCTGTAATGATTGTCCATGTGTTGCAACAGAAAGCTTTGAAGAGAAAGGCCAACTTTGAAAGGAGCAAAAAGTTTAAGGAACAGTTGCGAGACTTCAGGAAAGAAAATGCTGCAAGCAGCAGTCAATAGAAGAATTTTCTGCAATGTTGAAAATGCCCAAACTGTTCTGCAGAGTACGATCCTTAATTTTGTACAAGGGCTCGATATGATATGCTTTTTTGCCGCTTTCAAACAGGGATAATTCTACGTCAATATTGTTTGAAGTTTGTCTGGTGCTATTACCGTAAGTACTATGTCTTCTATTTTGCTGCTCCCTTGCTGTTTAGATGAATCAATTTGTAACTATGTTATCTTAAACTGAGATACTTGTTATATCATAGATGATGAGATGACACAAACACACACAATTATATATGGGATTCAAATAAGGCATTGGTGAACACCCACAGTAAGAAATATATAGTTTCTATGCATCCACCTTTTTGCTTTAACTTCGACCAAGAGCATAACTTGTTTTTAATGCCTATTTCTGCATGATGTGGATGTTGTTTATGACAATTGATCTTGACATATTACTTGGCCTTAAGAGAATATGATAAAAATTAAGTTTAGGGATCTTGATGAGTGCAACTATATGCTGTACTTACAATGTAGCTCACTCTATTTAGTGAAGACTCCAAAAAGTGTTATAAAGAAATGTTCACTCGTGGCATTGTATACACTTCAAATATTTTGTCTGGTTATGAATGGTCATTCTCTAATCAACACTAATTTATCCTAGCCTTCATACGTCAAAATTCATTCAATACTCAATAAATATGATAGCTTTTATTTTTATTATCCTCAATAATGCAGTCAGTTTTATAACATTTTGTCTCATCTAGTGTGACTAGCTCAGACACGTCTAATAGCAAATCTGGCTACAAGGAATAAAAATACCTGCTAAATTCTTCAAGCAGTACTGTGTGTTGTTGTAATGTATTATTTAGTCACCAGAAAACGAAAAAAAAATACAAATTAATCTTATAACAACATTGGATTCTTTTTAGAACAACTGAAAGTAATTATATCCATTAATGAGAAAGTATATTTTATGTTTGACATCAACAAAAATAAAGTTAGCGATAAAAATAATAATAATAATAGGTGAACATTCAAATAAAGTTAGACTTGTAACAAAAAAAAAGTTAGACTGCTCTTCCACGCAGCAAATGAGCTTTTTACTTTTTGTTTGATAACGGCCTATTATAAAATCATTGTTGTGTTCCGAGAGAGCTTTTAGTTGAAAGCATGACCAAAGTCCAAAGGTACTATTGACAGAGAAAATAAACTTAGTTGGGATTCGTTTAGCAGTTTGACAACTTTAAAAGCATCACTGCTGGGTTGAGTTCCCATTCTGTGTTCAAATTGCATGACAAAAAGTTGACCAAAAAAACAATTGCGTGACAAAAAGTACAAGAAAATGAAAGCATGTTAGAGACAGCACAAGAAAAATATAGATTATAACGGTGCACTTTACAGCTTAAAAAGAAAACAAGATCACTGCGGAATTGTCAACAGATAAAGTACTATTTAACTTGCAGCATATAACTATATATCAACAATGGTGATGTAGCTAAGTTGGGATGATTTCCCTTCATTTTCTATTTATCTACATACTGGGAAAAATTCTGCTAAGTGCATCTGTGAGAAGTACTGCCTCTTTTTCACTCTGACCTGTCTTCCAGACCTTGAATTCTAAGGGAGAAGAGGCAGATTCACTCCAACGTTTGAGTACAGACATTGAATAGGGCCCTCTTCTTTCGCCATAAGGACCCAAACAATGCCAAATATTAATATCTGGATTCTCCACCGCCTTTCGTCTACTCGTATCCTCTTCATCGCTGTCACTTAAAACGATAACAGCTGCCGTTGAAATGTCAACTACTTGTTCCACTGGAATAGCTGAGATGTTTGTACCCTGTTTGTCATTGACAATTGCCTCAGTAGGATCTGCAACTGAAATGGTCTCTGTTGTCTGATTGGCATTTGTGGTAGCACTCACACTTCTGCCATCCATACCAGAACCAGATTCAATATTCTTTGGTTGAGGCAAGCAGCATTTTTCTGGATTGAAGGTCTGATGTTTAGAGTTTAATTCTTCAAAGGGTGTAGCCTTGTGATCATCTTGCCTCGCTTTTGAGGTTGACTGAATCAGGTTTCTTTGAGAAGTACCCTTGTCTTGGGAAGCACTTTGGGAAAACAATTGTTCATCAGAGGCAGGAAAGGCTTGGTTTTTTTCCACCGGAGATTTTGGATCTATGCCATGAAAATTAACACAAGGGAAATTGTGAGCTACATTTTATAAATACTTAGTACAAAAATTAACTAAATTAGTGGCACATAAACTTCTCCTGGGCGAAGAGAAACAAAATAGAAGCAGGCTAATGCCCATTTTGAATGGTAAAAGCCAACATCTAAAGGTAGCTAGCCTCAAAGGAGAATATAGTGAATTAAATATAGGAATGAGATTATCGAAATATCACAAAATACCCATTAAATTCTAATTAAACCAAGTGAAACATGTATTTTGTTGTTTAAAACAGAAAATTACTTAAATTTGTAGACAATCTTGATGAAATGACAAATCACAGCATGAACAATAATACAGTGAACAGATGCAGTATCAAGAACCCTATGTACGGAATATTTGGAAAAAAAACAGTCGTAGTTATAAGTACACAATAGATATAGAAAAACGGAGGGAGTACCGACAGGAAAGCCAACCACCTTGATTGGAATAACGTCCAACAGAATTACGAGTCTCTCCAATGGCTAATTCTGGCAAATCATTTTGCTCTCTTGAGGAATCCTCTGGTGACAGATTGGTATCAACTATTTCAGGAATTACTTTTGGAATGTCACTCAATAAACGTGATTGTTCTGATGGAGTCTCAAGCTTCCGTTTTTGGTTTATGTACTCAAAAAGTGTATGGAAATATGGTTAAGGCCCAAATTCCCAATCAGAGCTATCATGAAATGCCGTGCAGATAAGAATACAAAACAATATATTGAAAATCGAAGCAATAATAACAGCTTTCACCTTAGTTTACAACTCTGCCACTTGGACGTGATTAAGAGATTGAAAGCATTAAATTAGGCAAAAAAATTAACAATTCTTAACATTTTGGCCTTTAGCTGCTAATCTGAGGTGACATAAAAAACTATATCATGAAAGGATATTCTCTCCTCCAACCCTTTTCATTGGCCTGATCGATGCGATTTTGTAACAATGCTAACTCCCTCTGAATCCACTGCCAGATAAAGCAGAAGAGAAAGACAGATATCAGTAAGAAAATATGATAGGCCTGAGGTTCTTCTACGGTTTAAAAGAATCAGAAATGTTCAATAATGCTAACAAGCCATTACAAATAAAGTTTTAGGCATAAAGGATTAAAGTGATAATTTATGGGCAGACTTCAAATTTTCAGTTGGATTTATAGATCTCCTGGGATGTGCTTAAGCAAATTTCATAATCATGTGATTCTAAATTCTATGACGTATAATAAATTTTGATCACTCAATTTTGGAAAATTGTAAGTTAACGTTTGCCCTTGTTAAATTTCATGATGCGTAACCCATGTTGATGTGCTCAAACTACAAGAAATTGCACTGCGAGTTATATTGAGCTCTATCTTTAGTAAAGTAGCAAAAGGGATTTACACAACACAATAATATTGATATGCTACATACATGCTTTATTATATCTTCATGAAGAGTTCTAGCTTTCTGCTCCAGCTCCAGCTGTGAAACACAGAGGTGGTTATCATCTGTTCACATTGTTCTACAAATCCAATCAATTTTATTATTTACAAATCAAACTCTTATGAGAAACATAATGCTCACAAGAGAAAGCCCATACAATCAGTGTGGTCTAAAACGACCAAAAATATTTCAAGGTTCAGATCAGACCCAAAACTGAAACTGAACACACCTAGATATATGGCCTTAAATCTATAGCATGCTTCTGTTTCTCGTGAAGCTATTGATATTAATGCTCCTTCCCTATGATTTACATCATATCCCATGTGACCCCTCTCCTCCCTAGTTCACTTGCCCCTTCCCTATGCCATTGACATATATTAGCTTCAATCACGGGACATTAATCAACAATTGAATGTTAAAACATGTCTTGGCTTCTATTGTCCCTTCCCTAAATGTTACTCCCTCCGGTCCTATATATAAGAAACTGTTGAATTTTAGGGTATCAAACAAAGACGGGGAAGAGAACGAACAAAGAGAAAATATAATATACGAATATGATTGATAATATTGTATGATAACTTGATAGCTTGAATACAATGACTGACAGCTAACCCCTTTATATAGGGATAGAAGAATCCTAATCCTAATCCTAATCAAATCAAATCAAATAGAGTAGTAACAAATCAGGGTAATGACTAGCAAATAGGGAAACTAATCCTAAGAGATATTCTAAATCATAAGTAATAAGGAAACTAATCCTATAAGATAAACTACGATAATATAAAGATATTATGAGATATTTTCTTATATTTCAACACCCCCCCTCAAGCTAAAGTTTGCTAAAGCTTTAAGTTTGCTACAAATATACCCTTTTGGAAGAGAAAATTAACAATCAATGTAACCAGACAAAAAAAAACTGAACAACCACCGAACAACATCTAAACCAAAAAATCAACAAATGGGCCAACGCTCACTCCAACGGCTGAAACCCTAACTTGAAGGCAACCATCTTCAAAAAATGCGGAATCAATAATGGACCAACGCTTGCAACGGTTGAAGTCCTAACAAGAGATTGGTGTGTTTTTGGGGTGTCACAACATTGAACCAAATCGGAACAATAAATGGAGGTCTGGACATGATTGCAGTACAGCTCCTCTGTGGGATAGAAAAACATCATCGGTGGCTTTCACACCACGACACTTCACACGGTGACACTTCACACAACTTCCTCGTTGGTCAGAATCCTCCACGGGTAGCCCTTTCCGAGAGATGCTCCCAGAAAATTGAGGTCTGAAAAATCTAAATATTTCTCTGTCATGATGGGCAACTATGAACTCAACAGGGGAGAACAGCAGTAGCAAGCCCAACAATGACTTGCTCAAAAACAGATGAACACGGGCTTTCAAACGGCAACCAAAGAGACGGAGTTGAAGCAAAATAACACCGAAAAACAGAGCCAGAGCACGCAACAAAAAAGGGGCAAACCAGAAACAGAACCACTGGCAAGCCAAGCCCAGAAAACAGCTACAATGTGCACTGAAAAACACCAGAATGAAACACCCAAAGACAACACCAGAATGAAACACCCAAAGACAACCGCAGAAAGACAGACCAAAAACGGCCCAGAACACCTCGCAAAAGTGGGACCAACAACCTGAAAGTGGTCCTAAACAAACCGGAAGGGCAAGGTGAACGCAACAGAAGAAGCGGCGGTGTCGACGGCGGCCCAGATGGCGGCGCATGGGTTGGACGGGAAAATGCGCTTCTGATGACGGTGAAATCGCCCAAAAAGTCACCGGAAAAATTTCCCGACGGCGGTGCAAGGCGGCGGACGGTGGTAGACGGCCAAAGCGGACGGCGATCAGAGGCAACTACCAAGGCTCTAAACAGCAACAATGAAAGGACACACTAAAGGTGCCAAAGGGCCACAATGTAGACGGCTAAATTTTAATGCAGAAGCGAAGAAGAAACAGTAACGAAGAATGGTGGCTGTCGATGGCCGAATGATTTTAACGGTGGCCCGGAAGCGAAGGATGGTGGACCGCACAGGTCACGGAGGATGATACCGCTCTGATACCATGTTGAATTTTAGGGTATCAAACAAAGAGGGGGAAGAGAACGAACAAAGAGAAAATATAATATACGAATATGAATAATATTGTATGATAACTTGATAGCTTGAATACAATGACTGACAGCTAACCCCTTTATATAGGGATAGAAGAATCCTAATCCTAATCCTAATCAAATCAAATCAAATAGAGTAGTAACAAATCAGGGTAATAACTAGCAAATAGGGAAACTAATCCTAAGAGATATTCTAAATCATAAGTAATAAGGAAACTAATCCTATAAGATAAACTACGATAATATAAAGATATTATGAGATATTTTCTTATATTTCAACATAAACAATTCACTTTTTTGGTTCATTGAATAACTCATGTATCTGGACTACATGAGTTATTCAATGAACCAAAAAAGTGAATTGTTTCTTATATATAGGACCGGAGGGAGTATATTGGGGATGGAGTGAAAGGACAGGCCCAAAAAACCATGTGGAGATATAGCTTTAATTGATTTCTACAGTGAAAGAAATTAGACTGACTTCAATGCTCAAGAGTTAAAACATGTTTTGGCTTCTAAATTTACATTTGAGTTTACCAAACAAAATAATGAAAAGGAGATTATCTAGCATGCGGTAAGGCAAGGATCTGCTGCATTTACATTTCAGGCAAAATAATACTTGAAACAAGTGAATAGCATTAGTTTAAGGCTAGATTTTGAAGAAATCGGTATAATAATATAATAGATAACTACAAATTTTAATAAACTGTAACTTCACGAACTTGGTTCTACATATACTTGATGTACTGCAAAGAAGCTTTCGTGGATGCAATACTTGTTACTATATTATTAAACTTTATTCAACCTTTCTTTTTCAGATATTTTCTACTACAGTCAGCTCAGCATAATTTCAACCGTATAATAATAATAATAATATAATATTCTAGTATTAAAATAAGAAAAGATTTACAGAGACCTGACTCATATGTGATCAGATCACTGAGCATAAAAGTTTGTATGGTACACACTAAATCACTCATAGACAACAAACTTACTACAGTCGGCTGTTTGAGCAGACCATTTCTCATTCTCTGATACAAATCTTCACATTCTTCCTGCAGATAATGACAAATGTTATAGTAATGAATCCATGGAAATTATACATGAACAACTAGGGCTAGTGTAGACTCTGCAGCTGAATCCTGAAAGCTAGGCATAATTTCCTTAAAGAATATGGATATACAGATCATATATTAGAGATAACAACAACAAACACTGACGACTATAAACAATAATCAGCTTCACCTCAAACCCAGCTATGCTCTTAGGCAGTAAAATAACGATATAAAATCAACATCCAACATCTTATAGAAAAAAATGGTTTAGAAAATGTGAATAACCCAATTTTACTTGGAAAATCTTACTCAGTTTGCTCCAATGTCTCCAGAAATGGGGGAAATTACAAAAGAAAAATACTGTTACAACAGTATTAATACCTCAGCAAAGTCATCGTCTGAAATCTTGCAAATAGGGACATCTTTTGGCACATTAGAAAGCCGAAGCAGAATTTCTTTGTTGATTTCATCATTCTTTGAAGATCTATTTATTCCTGTGATGCAAATACATAATGTCAATGTATTTATAACAGAAAAGTGTGATAGCTAGTAAAAGAACATCACTCATGTTGACCTCCTTTTGCAGCAATGTAATATGTGCCACTAAAGAACATTATAATGAAAGTATGAAACCTTTCCATTTTATACTTCACTTTTCTTTTTCAGATGTGTTTTGGATACAATGTATGACTTAGTTCTATGCAATATTCTTCTTCTACCAATTAAATCAAATTACTGTCAAATTGCACGCGTAGAGCAATTTGGATACAATGTATAACTTAGTTAACCACTAGTTCTTTAAAATAAAAAATATAAAATCATGAAGCAAGAGATAAAGTTGTCATGCACTGATTAAATTTATGTCTTAACGTACTGGACTGAACATTAATATTGCCCGATCAGAAGAAAAGGTAGTAGTTCACTTTTGATTCAAAAATTTGAAGACAGTACATAGAGCCATTCGACACAATATAGCATTCTTTACAATATCTTTTATAATTTTAATTTACTACAAAAATTGTCTGTTTCAATAGCTACTGTTCTTTAAATTTTCATTTTTCTTTCTTTAGCTTGATATTCTATCACAATGGTGACTAGGTGAAACAAGCATGTCTTACTAAAAGCTGCAACAGACTTCTGCTGCTCTTCATTACGGAACATGACATTGATACTTGTATAGAACTTATGACAGCATTTTAGAAATGAGGCCATCAAAAATGACAATATACCACTATCAGTAGTGTACTTGAAAACCTTTTGCCGCCAGCAAAATTAACGATTATACTTCCAATAAGGGGGGGGGGGGGGGGGGGGGGGGGGATTGCATGGCTGATTTTTTATGACCAGTAACTTCTACCCATGACCAAGATTACCTACTACTTGTACGAGCAGATGGGAATTCTTCTGTAAATAGTCATTTGGGTCAGATTTGGTCCGCACAAAACTTCCCAACACTTTGCTATCAAAAGTTTCTGGTTGCTTCGAAAGCTCCTCAATTGAGCTCCTCTTCAAGTAGACAAGCTTGAGGTTTGAACTAACTATTGCTGCAAAAAAGCTCTGACACTCTTCAGAAACTAGGTTCTTACAAGATATTGTACTTGAGTTCAATTTTCTCTGCCTTGAAGATTTCAATGGCTCGTTGTCATCCCTATCTTCTGAACTACTAGTAATATCATCCATTTCCTCAAAATTCTCTGCAAAATGTGGTGCCAGAAGGTTCTGAATGTTGTTTCTATTCACTGATTTCCTCCCTAGTAAAGACCTTAATTGTGCGTCACAAATTACCTTTCTCTTTTTCTTGGGGTCAAAAAGCTTGTTTTCTTTGCAGTACTCAGTAATGATCGAAGCAACATCATGTTCAGAAAATTCTCTGCTAGTGTCTCTACCAATATATTTAAGAAATTCTATGAGACTTCTTGAACCCCATCCAATAAACTCCTTTTTCTTATCTTTCACCTTTCCTTTTATTGATTTTAGCTTTCTCATGCACTTCTTCTTTTTCCTCACAGATTTAACTACTCCTGTGTCATTCAGGTCATCATGATCAGAATCTACAGAGTTACCTTCATCTTCAGATTCTCCAGTATCATCTTCCCCCTCATCTATTTCACATAGATCCAAGTCACACTTGCTTTTGCCATTCTTAAAGAAGTTATAGGCAGAATGAACGTGCAGAGAACTCAGCCCTTCTTTTACTTTGATAATGTCATAATATTCTGCAAATAAGCATTCATATGTCTCTCGATCTTTGAAATCTACCTTTCCCTGTTAATAGAGGCATGAAGAGAAAAAATTATACAGCCCGGATAAAGAGATAGACTTTCTTTACTCAAATCCGAGTTTCCGACCAAGAAAAAATGGAATAAAACATAAGTTAAATGAGTATAAATGTATAATATTACACTTGGTTATAGTTTGAGGTAAAAATCTACAACTAGGCTAACATTGAAATTTTAGTCATTCATGTGAAACATTTCATTCATCAGAATCCAATAAGCATCCCACATTCAAAAACTATATTTTTGCACTGATTATGATTTCTTAGTTAAGATTCAATAGAAGTCAAACCCTTCTAGATTTAATTTGCTAAATCTAATTTCATACAAGTGATAGAAATGTAAAATATATAGTGCCAATTTGCTTCCTGTTACTGTTTTCAAAAACAATTTTCACATTTAAGATTTAAGAAAAAATAACAGGGACAAACCTGTTCAAGAATGTATTTCTAGGTTTCTCTTTCAAAGATAAATAGAACAAGTTTGTTGTTTTAAACTCATTAAAACAAAAACACCTTCAAGAGGTTTCCAAAACAGGGAATAAAACAAAAGTAAAAACACATAGAACAAGTGCCTGTGTTATTATTATTGCCCCAGCATAACAACTCTATATTTTTTTAATTGGAAAATCTTCCCACTATTCATGTCAAAAAATTTCAATTTGTAAATATACATAAAGGACAAACAAATAGTAATTTGTTATTTTGTTTTTAAATTTAGGATTCCAAATACTGTTGCAAGTTTTTAATTTTTTATCTCTTTCTCTTGCTGCATACAACACATGATTGAAAGAAAATCTTACCCCATCAGAATCCGCATCAGCATTTTCTTCAATTAGCAATGCAAGTTTTGAGCAGTGTTGGCAAAACCCTTTGTTTCCTTTAACTAAAGCAAATTCAGCAGCATAGCAGTTTCCACAAACAGCTTTTGGGCAGCAAAAGCACTTAAACTTTGATGGTCTACGGCATAGGAAGCAAGAATGGGAAGCTAAAAAAACATTCAAAAGTCATTCAGTATCAAGAGAATTAAAAGACATTTTGCCATAATCTCTTACAGTATGGTTCAATGTTCCATGGACGAGAACACACATCCTGTCCAAAGGAACTCTATAGTTCCTTTCGCATTAGTTCCTTTCACATTTGGCCACATCGAAACATGTGCCAATTGAAAAACAAACACACGCTTAAACATGAACAGACAGAGAAAATGGAAAAAAAATGCCTTAAGCACAACAACCAACACATGTTCTAAATTTTCTGAGGCTGCCATTTCCAGCACAGTGTTCTATCACATTGTTAGGAAAATAAAATTAGACCACACAAAACATGAAATCTCTTAGAGTTGAAGACAGATCTAATACTAACTTTTCAGGTACTTTCGAGATAATCCAAATATGCAGGTTCAAACGATATAGCGTTTAAGAGAAAAACTTGAGCATCAGAGCATATTTCCCAGAAATATATAAGATGGGCAATTAAATCTCATGGTGGTATCAACTGCATAAATATGTACCATGCCAAAATAAGAAACGGAAATGCATTTGAATGCCCTGCTATAATGGAAAAGATATACGTTGAAGCATCTTACCACAAATCCAATTACTGTCATTCTTCAAAAAGGAATCATCTTTGTCCACGCAACAAGGATGATAAGCTTTAAGGCAATCCCTTTAAGCAACATGAATTAATTCACAATCAAAAAGAAATTCACTTACAGGACAAAAAATATCTTTGCAAAATGATCCAAATTAAGATTCATCATTAATTTGACAAGCATACTAGTTATAGAGATGGCCAAGCTTTGGTTGAACTCAGAAACTTCTTAAGTAGACCACAACTCTATCAACAAAAATTGAAATAAATAAACCCTAAAGTACCATCAACTTCTTTGTTAAAACTACCCCACAATTATCCTCTTTTTTGAAAGGCCAAGCACATGCCATAAAATAGTAAACAAGTACGAAATGACTGCTACCATATATAAAAGAAGCAAATAAAAAAAATTAAGATATTACATGTTCTTTATATTACAGAATGCAGATTAACCAGTTACTGCCAAGGAAGAAATAAACTCAATTTAGCACATTAAAAATTTATTTTATGAATTCACTTTTCATTAATCTCGACTACGTCCTGGGAGAAAAAATAGCTGCTTCTAGCCTCTAAAGCATACATCAAATGATATAATAAACGTTAAAATATGTACATCTACCCTCCCTGACCCCACATAGTAAGAGTCTCGTGCACTAGGCCGCACTTTTTATGTACTCTAGGGGCTTATCCTCACAAATTGTGTATGCATCAGCAAACATCATTATGGCCATTTGTAAACGAATTTTCAGGGCTTATGACTGTGATGAGTTGGTTGATAATGATAAGAGATATCTCCAATTTCTATTTTTAGCCAAATTTAAGTTCCCAAATGTTTAAGCATAAAAAATGATCATTGGCAAAGGTTCAGTTGAGACCACGTGCAGAGAAAGATGTACTCAACTACAGTAATTATTGATTTCCATTCTATAAAATCAAAATAGCATGCATTCATGTTTCAGAACTTACCTGAAATCACACACCCTCATTAACCCTCCATCCTTACACACGAAGCACCAGTCCTCGGCTTTCTCTTCCTTCCTCCTTTTGTTCTTTTTCCCCATTTTTTTTTTAAATAAAATACAAGAAGAAAACCACAACTTTAATAGAGCGTCCAACTCAACTCTGTTAATCAGGAGTTGCCTTCAACAACTCTGCCCAATGCAGTTAGAGAAAACCAAAATCAGAGAAAATATGAAGGACCCATTTGCCAGAAAGAACCAAACAGAACAAAATTATAGAGCTCAGACACTGCATTACAGTAAAACCTTGAGAAAGAAAACTGAGAGAGAGATATTGAACAGAAGAACAGTTACCATGTTAGTGAAAGTTTCAATCTTTGAGAGAGAGGACAACAATGTCGTTTGAGAGGAGAAGGGGAATTTGTAGTTTTGGTTGGGGGAATGGTGAGTGAGTGATGAGTATAGTGCTCCCAAACGCAAACGAAGAGAAATGGCGTTCTGAGTCAGATTTTGGTGGGACATGCAGGAGCGACTAGCGAGACGGAGGAGTGATGATGAGTAGTAGTACTAGTACACTTTGTTTGGATGCCTAAAGATATAGAGAAGAGAGAGAAGTAGAGGAGAAGAGAAATGAAAGAGAAATTAAGTAAAAATTGCATGTTGTTTGGATGAGTAGAGATAGAAAAAAAAATGTTAAAACTTCTCTTCACTTGTTTGTATGGATAGAAATATGAGTAGAAAGAAATGTATAAAAGTTTGTAAATAACAAGTTTACCCTTGATATATTTAAAATTTTAAAATACAAAAATAATTAAGATACCTCTCCTGTAAAATAATAAAGTTTATAAAAATAATTGAGTTTAAAGTTTATAAAAATAATTGAGGGATTATTTGAAAAAAAAAAATCGTCCATATATGCCGAGATAAAAAATTGAGGGATTAAAACATCAAATTTATTATTAATATATGCCATTTTTTCGTTTAATGAAGAAAGATAAACAAAATAACAAGATATTGAGCATTATGCTGGGTGTTGCCAGTTGAACTCATTTAACAAAAATTAAATAGTTACAATTTGGTCATCGTGACGTGAGACATGAAAAAATATAGTTCGACCAAATAAAGTGAAAAAAAAAAAAAGGCAACGTGTGCTTATACAAATTTCCCAAACGAGGGTAATCTTGGAAATATCGGCGATATGCCAGTCTTCTGCGCACAAGTCTCGCCATACGGGGAGAGAAATTTTTTTGGGTGGGTCCCACGCCTCAAATTTCTCTCTCCCCTTATTTCTATTCACTTCCAAACTCCATAACTTCTATATTTCTCCTCTATCTCTCTCTCTTTTATTTCTTTCTTTTGTAAATCTATTCACCCAAACAAAGTGGTAGTGAGTAGGAACCGGTCGAGTGGGAAAAAATAAATGCTACATAAATATTCACTATTTTTGGAAGAAATGGTTAAATTTTTTAATATTTTTAAAATAGAATAGAATTAAAAATAGTAATCATAGCCATGCTCATTGGTCGGGTTGGATTCGGGTAAAAAAAATCCAATTGATAATTGATATTTAATATAATTATTAATTTTTGAAATTGAGTTTTGAAAATAAAAAAGATATTTTATTATCCCTTTTACTTCAAATTGAGTTGAGGATAGATTGGCTCAAACTTTCACCTGAGCTCCTTCAACCATGTATACCCAAAATTGTTGCAATTTTTTTCGAGGTTCAAATGAACACCTTAATTTTACTCATTGTGTAGACATAAATTTGTGTTTGTTTCCGGTGTACTTGTGAAAGAAAGAAAATACAAGGAGCGAAAAGTACTGGAAAACAACATTGGAATTGGGGGCATGTTTGATTTGATCAATGCCCTCTCACTGGACCGCTAGGCACTAGCTAGATAGAAAGACCCGTGCACTCATATATAATACTCCCTCCGTTCTTTTTTATCTGTCAGATTTTGTGAAAAAATTTGTTCTTTTTTATATGTCATTTTGATAGTTTAAGGTTATATTTTGACAATTATACCCTTAACCCTATTAATTGTTCTTCACATTTTCCATAAAATTGATTAATGCATAGTTGAGAGTTCAAAGACTAATTACTATTCCCAACAAATAAAATAGTGAATAAATAAGGGTATAATAGGAAATTATTTATCAATTAATTGATTCCTTAGTCGTGGTAAAACAACCTTAAACGACAGATAAAAAGGAACGGAGAGAGTATATATATTTAATGGATAAAACCAGGTTAAAGCCATCCATATGAAGCAAACTAAGAACATGTCAAGTTGTCTCGAGTCATAAACACATAGCAATGCGTTATTATTATTATATAGTGGAGTACTATATCCCTAACACATCAAGTCAAGTTAGCATGAAGTTCTAGCTAGTGGGGCTGCTGCTTGCTATGCTGGGGCATCATAGTTGCTAAAAAGCTTGTAGGAGGAAATGAGGGAAAGCAGCACATAGCAAACCACTGCTACAAATGTGACAGCTATTGATGCTGTGACCTTGTGACAAAATTGACCAAAAGGCCCACATGCCGAGCTCCACGTTGCTGCACTGTCTCCATTCTCTGCCAGGTACAACACCTCCGTTGAGACCGCTCCAGCGCCCAGGATTATGTAGGTCAGTACCTATAAGGAATATAACGCATATTGATCAAAAATGCTTCAGATAACTTTTTGTTTATTCTATAATTTGTGATCATATATATAATATAATGTCACACCATTTAGATTAGATTAGATTATCCACACACACACACACACATATATATATATATAGGTCATATTAGGGAGTAAATGTAATTAACCTGGTCAAGCAGAAAGAAAGTCCAAGCACGGGGCGCACTAGTGGAAGGGCGGGGCACAGCAGCAATGACCGCTGAAAGTAGGGAGTAACCTGCACAAATGCCATTGGCATGCACCAAATACCTGCAACACATATCCAAATCCCCCAGAAAAAAACCCAAAATAATAATTTAGCTTCAACTAATCATTTGCATAAATGCCCGAAATTCCCATGATCCATTAATTTGGGCCATTGACCAATATTGCATAATTATATGCATTAATTACTCTCATTTCACAGGGTACTTAAGATTTCATCATTAATTTAAGCCTAAAAGTTAAACCAAAGTAACACACACACACACACAAAAGCCAATCAAAATTTATTAAAATAATTATAAAACAAGTCAACAAGCCCTGTCTATGAAGTATATATGAATTAACCATGTTCACATACGAATTGTTATATAGTTTCTAACATGTCTACCTGTATAAATAAAAATGTTTCATTGTGTGTGTGTGTGTAGTTGATACGCATATTTGTATATGTTACCTGAAAGCTCCAAGGTCGGTGTAGGAAACAGAGCCGTATTGGTTTTGTTGAGAGTTCTTAAGCAGGAGGAGAAGCGCGGATACACAGAGACCAATGGGAAGCAGACGGAGGAAGGTCTCAACAGAGCGCAGGAGGGTGGTAGTGGTGGTGGTGTTGGAGTTGCCTTGTGCTAATAGTTCCTCATCACCGGTTGCTGTAGGTCCCATCATCAGCTGCATGGGAGATCTTACTGCTCCCACTACTACTGCTGCAGTAGTAGTAGTAGTAGTAGTAGTACTTCCTTTCTCCATCATCACAAAACAAGGGGGGGCAGAGAGATCAACTAGTAGTACTGCTTGAGCTTTGTGGGCATGTGGGAATTTAATTGGCTGATTAATAAAGAAGAGAGGTATAGTATGGGAGGAGTACACTACTGAACCAGCAATCAATGTGATCATTAATTATGGCTATTTCTATGTGTATTTGTGTTTGCCTTTTCCCCATCCATCAACCAACAACAACAACACCTCTTAATTAATTACCACAATTTGTGAAAATAGTAGTACACTGGAACCATACATAGTAATAAATATCACAAATTACTCTTCTTTAACTGTGCAGTGTGCTTTTACTCTTTCACACGACACCTCTCTGTCACAATAACTAAATCAAATGGCCTGGCTTACTGATAAAATCATTTTGATCTTTATCTATGTTCCAGTTTCCAAGTACTTGTCCCTATATATATATATATCGAGATTTAATTACCAAGCCAGGGATCAAACAATTACCTTTACGGCCTTAGGATAAAGCTAGAGGAGAAAAGCCAAAATCTGAATATAGTTTGAGATCTTATATCACTAAATAAGATAAATTGCTAGGTGGTGGTCTTGTGTTACAACTTACAACCACAAAACCGATGGCTAAACTGGTTCTGAGAAGTAAAAGCTCATTGATCATTCAAAAAGTAAAAGAAGAGAGTCATGATTCATGAATAATGTTTGAACGGGTGAAAGATTGTCTCGCACAATATTGAAGATATATGTACATGAAGGTTTAACGTGGTCGATGCAAATTTTTCGTCACAAATTAAGGTTGGAGTGCATTTCTGTTACAATGGAGCATCCCACTTTATAATTCTTAAGTGGGTTCCACTCATACACATCACTTGTTTTTACTTTTTTTAACTTAATTATTTCATAAGTATTTTATCTTTTAAATCTAACACCAAAAAAAATCTTAATTAAATCTCATAAATAACCTCATATCATTGTATTTTATCAATAAAGTAAGATGACCAACACACGTACTTAAAAGAGAGGTGCTTAACTTCATAAACATTTTAAAAGAAATATACTCCAATACAAAATTCCTATTAAATACCTATGCTTAGTGAAATCCTTAATAAGATATGAATCAGAAATGGGGGGGGGGGGGGGGGGGTATGCTTATTTTGGTATATAGGTGGCAGGAAAAAAGGGTGACGGCCCACGGGAACAAAAGGGAGGGGATGTTGGGGCCTTATTGCCCTCAAAAGAAGGTAACATTATCGTGTGTTTCATTTTAGTTTAGTAGTTGTTCAAAATTCGAAATTTCGTTCAACTCAGTCAGTGGGCGCCGCGCATACCATTCATCATTTCACACGACACAGACAGACCCCATTTGGTCGCGTTGAGTTACATTAACAATTTTACAACTCCACTCGCAACAATACATCTTTCTTCCACATTTCCATGTCAACACTTTCAACCTTATCCAAACTCCTTGGGAGCTTCCCTCCCCACGCGCTCTTCCTCTTCTATTGCCCTCTCCCTCCTCTAATTATTTTATTCTTTAATTTCTAATATTCTGCATACTATAGACATGTTTGAATTGTCTTATACAGAGTTTAATAACATAATTTATGATTGATTTATAAATTATTTTAGATTTATTTTTTATAAGTTATCCAAGATAGCTTATCAAAACAGCTTATAATTTATATAAAATAAATTTTACTATAATTTTTCTTCGATTATAAAAATAATTTATATCATAAATAGTAAATAAACTTATTATCTAAACAGACCTATATATGTAACGAAAATAAATTTGATATTGAAAACATCTTATTTTATTTTATTACTGTTTTTATTTTTTAATTATTTGGATGTTGCTGAATAATTAATTCCTTTCCACCATTATAACTTTACACAATTCATCTTCACCACTATTACTCCATAACACTTTTTTATTATTACTACGGATTTTATATCTTTTGCCACCGCTTGAGATTCGTTACAAGCGTTATTACTACTTAATTAATACTTGTGTATAAGAACAAAAACCTAATTCATGTTAATTAAAAATATTATTAACTTCATTTAATTTTATTGATCTTATAAAAAAATAGACTTCATTCTCTAAATTGTCCTTAATGAAAGAACCATTGAAATTAAAATTTGTATCAAATGAAAGATATTTTATAGAAAATAGATCATTAAATAAAATAAAATCATTTACAAATAATCTAGATTTGAGTTATCTTTTTTGTTTATATATATACGAATCCATATGGATTACTTGTTATTAGTACCACCACAATTAGATACTCTCTATCACCATTTTAGCTAGTTATTGCCTTATCACCCTACACTATTATCATTACCAAACATCCTCTACATCACCAAACTACTCTACATCCTTTACCGCTGCAATAGCCACTAATTAAGCACCCTCTATTGTCACACACCCTCCACCACACAGTCATTCATTACACAGTTTGAGCAAATAGAGATTAGGAAAGAAAGAGGATAAGTACAAAAGGATTGGGAATGGAGGTGTATTATGTTTTTTTAAAACTGAAAATTGTAGTAAAAAAATGTTTATTTTGTTTCAAAAAATAAGCTAAAAATGTTTTGAATTAGTTAAAAATAATTTAGTTCCATTTTAGAGTACTAACATGTTCTTGTTTTCAAAGTTGCAACCAAAACCAAAAAGAATTCCTCTTTTTTTTTTTGAAGCAACCAGAAAAAAAGGAATTCTAAACTAAAACGTTTCCACATTAAATATATGATTTTGATTTTCCATTTAATCAATAGCTTTTATGATAGTGCCATTGCTTGTGGACGTTGAAATGAGTCTCAACAACAAGGTTAAGTTATTATTCAAAGAAAATTTATTTATGTGGAGTACAAGTTGTTGCACATGCGCTAAGGAGACGTGTTGGGTCTTGAGTCCGCAATAATAAAACCATAATACCCATAAAAAAAAAACATAATAAAGGGGTGTACCACATTTGGCTAGGCAAAAGGATAAGTAATAGGGTGGGTGTTGACAGGGGACAAGAGAGATCATATTCGGATAAACCCGAATCTTACTATTTCTTTCCAAAGAAGAATATCAACAATAAAGAATGTCATAAACAAATTAAAATTTAAAAAACGTTAATCTTATCCACCACCTCAGAGCTAGCTTTCCTTATAAATATTCAAATATCTCTCTCCCAAGTCTTCCATTCCATTTATATTTATATCTCTTGAGAAAAAATGTACCTGTGTTCGATTTCGTAAAGTGCTGGCCAGATATAAATTGTTGATCAGAAACTGAACACACAATTGAAGTGTTATCTGAAGAACAAATCAGAGATATGGAGCAGCAGCAGATGAACAATCCCATGATTGAATCCCATAAGAAAGGACCAGTTCATCGTGAGTATGATGATATTGTTGGGTCTTTACTCTCTTCTAATTCATCCTCTTCTGTTTCTGAAACTTCAAGTGGTTCATCATTGGAATCTGATTCTTTTGAAGAAGTAACATCCCCTGCCTCTTCTTCATCTTCCTCATCAGTTGATCAGCTTGCAGCTGATCCATTGAGTGACATGTCTTCTCTGTTTCAACAACTACCCATCAAGTAAGCTTCTTCTTTTTTTTACTTTTTCTTCCTTTTTTTTTGAGATATTGTTTCTGGGGTTTTGATTTTACTTATGAATTTGCTAAAGTTTGAATCTTTTTGATATTTGTATAGGAGGGGGCTCTCAAAGTTCTACCAGGGAAAGTCACAGTCTTTCACTTCATTGGCAAGTGTGAGGAGTTTGGAGGATCTTGTGAAGCCAGAGAACCCTTACAACAAGAGGTTGAAGTCTTGCAAAAGCTATGGAGGAGGGTTGGCTGAGACTTTTAGCAACGGATCAAAGTGCAGTGCAATGTCAGGGATTGTTTCAAAGAGGAGAGTAATGAATTCAGGAGGTTCAAGGGGTTCATGTTCTAATTCATTGAGTACAAGAAGGGGAAGTGGTAACTTCATGGGTAGTAGGCCTCCAATCCCTCCTCATAGATCAACCAGCACCACCAACATACCTAATCAAACTGCCTTGTTTGCTTGAAAGGGATTAATTCTGTGATGATTTTTGTTGAATTAATTATTTATTTTTTTGATGTCATTTGCGGCGGATCATGTGATGTAGATTAATTTGTGTCGTTCAAGGAACACTGTTGGAGAGGAGGAAAAGAAGAGAAAAACTGAGCACCAATCTAATCTCAGTTATTTTTTTCGAAAGAATTTTGCAGTTGTAACTCACAGGCGCAACTTCTATTTCCAGTTTTTAATGCCATTATTTCTTGTATAATTTTCATGGATGAAAAACTTAGTAGTATTTAGTATTTTTTAAACCAACTTAGTCAACCAAGTAAGATTTTGGATTCGAATTTTGTAAATTGAAAAAAATGTGATTAGAACGCCACCGTGGGTGGTCACTGGTCAGCCAGCTCTCCGTAAAGGTTAGCTATCGGCTATCAAGCCAGTGATACTTGCACTAATATAATGATTATCCGTACAGGGGTGATGATATTTGAATACTCAATAATTTTTTATACTCATTTAACACCTTTTATCTCTTTTAATATTTTTTTATCATATTATATCACTTATTACATCTATTATTTATCTCTCATCTCTCTTTTTATCTCTCCAGATGTATACACCTCTTGGGTGTCTTTTTCCATCCATAAATCAACTTAGTAATTTTTTTTTTCAAATTTTCTAATCTGTTTTATATTTTTCCTCTCCTAGTTTATATTCTTTTATCTCCTTTTTCCTGTAATTTGTGTGCAGCAACAAGCCAACAACTCTCTTCCCAGCCACCCCCTCCCCATGTGGCAATTCCACCCGAAATGTTATTAGAGGTTGTAGTAGACCCATCAAAAATTCGAAATGGAATAATTGACAATTGCCAAAAGTTGATAAATAAACTCAGCTACAACCACATCCTCCTATGATCTGGAATCAATGGGGCCCAAATTTCAGGCCCGATCTCTACTTTGTTCTTTTACCCATTTTTCCTTTGTTTTCATTGTCATTTCTACATTCGGAAACAAAATCATAAGTTCAAAAAAGTTGATTTAATTTGACCCAAAAAAAGTTGATTTAATTTGATTGATTTTTATAAAATTATTTAATAACAATTAATTTGAATTTAATCAAATAAAATTAATGTATGTAATTTTACTCAATTATTAATTTTTAACATGTCTTTCAATTAAAAAAAGATGATTATGTTTAACTTATTGTATAACAAGAAAATTCATACTAAGTGTGGATAACATGAATCTTTTAATAAAATATGATTTTAAATATAATTAATTTCTATTTACTTCAATTTGACTTTATTCTTAAATTCCACTACAAAAATATATAATTTTATTTAAATTGTTCAGTTTTAATTTTAATTAATTCTAAAACATCTAAAATTATATTTAAAAGTTAGTTATTGTACAACATAGTTGGTCTAAGTGAGCATTAGATTTGATTATTAAATTCATATATATGGAAAAATACTCTTTGAAGGAATCCCTGCATTGATATTTGACCGTCTACTTGGAAAAAAAAAACCAACAATTGATTGATGTACTACAAAAATATTAAGTGTCTACATACAGTGTATTCATAAAATCACGCTGGCTATGCATTATTAGGCCAACTATTTCTTATTGATGAATATATATATATACATAGTAAAAATGGTAAAAAAAAGAGAAAATGGTAATGCATTTTTTATTTCTTTTTTATTAAATGCGAGACCCTGGTTTGGTCCTCTCAATCAACATCTCAAAAAAGGTGGAGAAATAAAACTACGCACAACACAATTAAGAGAGTTGAAATCAACTAATACGGTTGTTGTGGCTTGAAACACTGAAATGATCATTTTCTATAAGTGATATGCCCAGAAACAGTGATGTTCATGAATTAAGAGGGGCCATAAAGAAATTGGCCACCTCCTTCGTTTTTTTTTTGTTCTTTATAATATGGGCCATAGTATGACTTAAAGTATGTAAAATTTGTTGAGGCTTTTTTGGAGAAATTCTATTGACACATACATCCTTTTCTTTATATACATACACAGTTAATTTTTTTAAATCCCAAAACTACTCTTATTTTTATTTCTTCTTCCCTCTCATTCACGATTTTTTTACAATACGGAACTAATAGTATTAGTTCCGCACTAATGTGAGTGCGGAACTAATAGTTATGCAATATATAAAAAGTACACATACATACGTAGATCGAATTAAAATGCAAAGAGAAAAACCTTGAGGAATTAATGAACAAATACATTATGAAACTAATAGTTCTACAGTGTAATATATTGTCAAAATTGCAATACGGAACTATTAGTTATACAATATATTTGTTGATGCGGAACTATTAGTTTTGCATTGTAATATGAACAAATACACTGCGGAACTTATAGTTCCACATCAACAAATACATTGTAGAACTAATAGTTTCACATTGCAACTTTGACAATAAATTACACTGTGGAACTATTAGTTCCGAACAAATACACTACGGAACTAATAGTTCTACAATGTAATTTCTTGTCAAAGTTACAATGTGAAAACTATTAGTTTCACAATGTATTTGTTGATGTGAAACTAATAGTTCCGCAGTGTAAATTTGATAAGAAATTACATTGTGAAACTATTAGTTCCGCATGAATAAATACACTGCGAAACTAATAGTTCCGCAATGTTTTTTTTTTTTGTGAATACATTGGGGTTTTTTAAACTTTGAGAGTATTTTAATCTCTTTAGGTTTTAATATATGTGTAAGTAGAAAATGACATATGTGCATATAGCAAGAGTCCTTTTTTGGGGGGTGGGGAGCTTAAGATGCTGGTATTCTATGATTTCTTTCACAATTAATGCTATTCCCCTGGTCATACACTACTTTTAGTTAAATTAAAACTTAAAATACAGATATTGTATTTACTTTTAATATCTGTGTTCAGTTATGTATAGAATACTATGCGACAATATGAGACCGATTATTATTAAAATTGTTGGTGCCTTAAAAGAAATTTTAAATAAAAAAGGGACATGTGTGATTTATTGAATTAGTTCATTTGTTATGACTTCAATACTAAGCCAGCGTGTGGAATTATGTGTGGTTAAATTAATATGTGACACTGGGTTGATATCCCTCCTATTTTTTTTTTATCAGTTTTAGTTTATGGTGGATACTGAATGGGATCCGACTAGGGAAAAACAGTTTGATAACCTAATTTTGAAACAGGTGCCCCACCGTTTCTATTTGGCGACGGTAAGTGGATTTGATAGTGCCATAGAAGAATTTAGAATTATGAAACTAATAAATTTGGCCCCGACTTACCAAGATTAATCCTTGCGCCTATATATTGTTGGGGTAATCATGCGTGAACCTTAATAAATTAAGAAACATGAACTGAATTAGATGGGTTGATTTGTGTTCAACTCGAATTAGACTAAGTTTGTTTAAGATTAAAAGAATAATTTTGTATAAAATATTTCAATAATTATTTTTTAGATATTTTTATGCAAAATATATGCTAATTTGTATTTATTTACAATCATGAAAGTCATTTTAAAATATCATCTCTTATGGGTGAAAATAGGCTGGATTGAGCAAGACTTTTCCTAAATAAGTCTGATTTATTTAAAAATTTCAAAGTCTAAGTGTGATTTATTATCTGTCGTACGATTATTGTGTTTAAGTATGACATGACCGTTTTGAAAGTTTGACTTGACCTATTAGTCTATTTAAATGTTTAATTAATGTCAAAGCCTTCAAATAACACAAGAAAACTTAAACGTATAAGTTTTGTCCAAAATAAAGCCCTTCTAAACTTCAGAAGTTAAAAATACTATTTTTTAATTTAGATTGAGAATGTGGTAATAAGAATTATAGTTAAGATGACGAATTTTTTTTCTTTTTCCTTTTTAAAAGGAACAAGTTGAGTAATAATGTCAATCAAAATAAAAAAGTTGAGCAATAACGGATTGTACTTCCAAGGGTTCCACAAATGGAGATGTCAATTATAGTTGACAAGAGTTTCACTAGACATGTAAGTTGAGATTTTGAATTTGACAATGTAATTTCGTCAAAATTGGTCACCTCTTATCCCAGTGGTCTTAATTCTTCAACCCATTACATCATTCAATTTTGACTTCGAATTTCGCCCAAATACGAGGAGGACTAGTTGGAGACATGTGATCTTTAGAACGAGAGTTTTATTTTTTAACACGAATACTACACGGATATTGCACAACCTTGACAGATGAATAGAATTAAAGCTGATCAATTTTAATCAAATTCTACAGATAGTATGTTACAGATGGGAACGAAATATCCTTTACTATCATAACATACTTATTACTAGTATTAATATTTGTCTATAAAAAAAAGATGGGAACGGAAGATGGAGGAATTAAAGCTGAACAGCTAGCACAGTGGTAATCCGCACTGTGTATGACTATATGGGTAGCACTAGGGGTGTTCGCGGCTTGATTTGCTTCGATTTTAAGGTAAAAAGTCATTTAATCTAAAGTTTAAAATAACATACAGTTTGGTTCGGTTAGGTTTGCTTTCAAAAAAATATCCGATCCAAAACAATGCGGTTTAGATTGGATCAGTTTTTGGTTTATTGCGGTTATAATTTTTTTTGAAAATAAATATCAACCAAAGTGACTCCGCTTCCGTTTCACTTCTAATATGTTTCCGTGTACAACTCAATGACATATGTTTTAATAATTCTCGATAGATTATCAGTTATAAAGCCAATTTCTAAACACACATGTCATTTCTAAAAAAAATGTCTTATAGAAAAATAGTATTTACAAAATCATATTCTAAACAAATGAAATGAAAAATGTGAAATAATATTTAACACATATAAGTCATTGTGAATTAATATTTAACACAAAGACTATTTAGAAAAGTCAATTCTAAAAAAATACACAATATAACACTTGATTGGTAACCTATATATGTAAGTTCAAAAGAAATAATATTATAAGTTGTGGTTCAGTTCGGTTCGGCTCGGTTTGGTTTTGGTGGAAAAATCCAAAATCCGAGTGATTCAGTTCAGTCTTCCAAAATAGTCATCTAAAAAATTTAAAAATTTTGATTTTTGATCGGTTTTTAATTTTTTAGGTCGATTTTTAGTTATTTTTTTAGATCGATTTAATTTTGAACATCCCTAGATAGCACACCGGTCCGAGAAAGATTCACGAACGAAGGAATCTGAGCAAAAAACAAAAACTCATCTTATCTTAATTAATAAATAAAGAAGGCAAATTGTACCAGAAAGATACAAAGCAAAGATAAAAAGCAGCGTCGAGCTGGACCAGCTAGCTGGTGGCGGTGGTGTGGTCCATTATGTTTCTGTGTCGTTTCCATGTCCAGGGTGGAACACACAAGTTGTACACGACAGAATATCATTAAAAATGCAAAAAAATTAAACAGACCTAACACAGCAAAACGAAAAGTGCATAACATGGATAGCGTGTCCTCAAATTATTATTATTATTGTTTTGTTCCGTCTGCCAGATCATTCTTACAAGTGTGATCAGAACTGACAGGGAAAAAAGAAGAAGAAAAAAAAGGTATGTCAGAATACCGCAGCTGGGGGATTCATCTTATTAGTTATTTACTTATTTTAGGGTAAAAGAGAAGTCACGTTTTTATTAACAGAGAAATGGTTTAATTTATAGGAATCCAATGCCTTTCTTTGAAGGTATAAGGTATTTTTTGATTAGTAACAACTTCTTCTCAAAAAATATTTTATGAGCAATGCTATATTTTTTTATATATCTTTTTATTATTCTATAAAATAAATAATAAATAAAAAATAAACATTAAAAATATAAAAAAAAATTAATTTTTTATAATTAAATAAATAAAAAAATTTATAAAAATAAAACGTAAAAAGATTTAGAATTATTCATATTTTATAGATTAAACTCTTTTTATGATATAATATTTTTTTTACTTCTTGAATATTCTCACGCACGTTGTTGTTGATGATCATCGGGGGTAGGGTATCATCATTATCACTATTATTATATAAAAAATGAAAAAGAGAATATTCACTTTAAAATCCCAAATCTGTCCCTACCATGTGACGAGGCAAGTGACTGAAGTTAGAGCATAACAGAAGGGACGACTTTTGTTAGGTTACCGTCCCAATCATAAATGACAAAATTATTATCCCCTATAACTATAAATTAAATTAGTACCAATCGTTGAACGCGTTAGAAGATTTGCTGACCATCTTTCCTCTTTAGTAGACAAAAAAAAGGAAGTTATCTCTGACCACTTGTTTGGACATGAGAGAAAGGAGGGAGGAAAATACCGAATTCAAATTTATAAAATCACTTTTAGTTAAAATCAAATTTAAAATAAAATGATTTATGTTTTGAATTTTTATCTCAAAAATAAATTCATAATAAACTCGATATAAAATTCTCAATACGACGCAAATCGATATTTTTTTGGCTTTTAATTAATCAATGTTTAAAACAACCTGATTTTAGTTGAAAAAAAAATAGTAGGCTAATATAACATTTTTTCTAATAAATCACGTTACACGCTCTCAAAATCACATTTAGGGTGTGGTTAAGGCGGATTTGGCTTCTTTAATACAAACTCTCATCTTCTAAAGTAATTATTGAAATAATCAATACTTAGTATTTTTTTAATATATTTATAATTTATTGTAATTATACATTTATTTATTAATAATTAAAACTTACATTAAATAACTAATTTATTGAAGTTTTTTTTTATGCAAATCAATTAGAATTCTTTTAAATGTTGATATCTATATGTAAGGTGATCAATATAAAAGTCATGGATAAAACTATAACCCATGAGAAAAAAAATTAGATTTAATTTTTATCTCATTTATTTTTTGTACTTAATTAATGTTCCGTGGTGACCCAATTATGGGCCCAATCCAGTATGTTAATTTGGGGTGGCCTAATCCTCAACTTTGAGTCGACCCTATTCTCAAACCGATGTGTGTAATAAGATAAGGCAATTTCTATTTACACATACATGATTTTCTATCAACATATATATATTGCGGAACTATTAATTTTGTAGGTGTATTTTTTTTCTGACACACACATACCGCGGAACTATTAGTTCCGCGGGTTGTAATTCACTGCAGAACTAATAGTTCCGCAAGCATTTTTTATTCGTTATGTGTGTGCCCGAATTGAATTACAACGCGCGGAACTATTAGTTCCGCGGTATGTGTGTGTCAGAAAAAAAAATACACCTGCGAAACTAATAGTTCCGCAGCATGTATGTGTTGATAGAAAAACATGTATGTGTAGATAGAAATTGCCATAAGATAATTCCAACTTGGATTTGTCACACATTACAACCTTGGTCCTCCAGTCTTGGCAATGTACATAGCACCAACGGATGTATCTTCGCGGCCACATTGCCCGTACACAAGTACACACTCTGGTGTGGGTTGGCGTCGCTCCCAACTAGAGATACGAAAAGAAACTTTGTCACGAACGATGTCGTGTGCTCTTAGGGGACAATGACTTCAAGTATATAAAGGAAAGGATTTCCAAAGACCATATATGTGTTCACTCTTCCTTCCTTACACTTTAGTGGAATCTTCCCTAACTTGAACGTCGAAGTGTACCCATTGACTATGCTAACCAAGAGTGTACGAGATCATTTCCAACGCAACTCTAGCAAGGTCCAAGTTGAGGACGAACAATTAACTTATTGAGAAATTTATGTTTTTGTAGGCAGTTTTGAATCTTCTTTGAAACACTAATATTTAATGTTAAACAAATACTTAATCATATACACAAACAATTATATAAATGTATAGTAAAAACCAACGCACACTCATACATATATTAATTTATTTAATTTTTCTTAAAAATTAGATCCGTGCAAGGCATATTCAAACATGCTTTGTGTGTATGGCTTGGCGTTTTAAGTACCGTATTGGGCAACATAATAACGAAGATATTAATAGTAAAATACGGGGATATTTTTATATATAAAAAAGTATAAAAGTAGTAGTAAATAAAAAAGGGGGAGGGAGGCCCAGTGGGAAGAAGCTCCGTGAAGTATAAATAGAGTGTTTGGCAATTTGGCAGGTAGGTATTATATCTCGTGCTACTTGCTCACAATTTGCGTTGATCCTCAAAATCAAAGTGGCGGTGCATCAATCAATAATTCAATAGAGAGAGAGAGAGAGAGAGGGGGGGCATTTCAATCTTCACCACAATAATTGTGCTGTGCGTGTGAGGGTTGGGGAGATCCAGAGAGATTCCATCCATCATCTTATGCAGAGTAGAGTCGTCGAAATTCCGGCGATCCCTTGTGGTGGTGGACGACGACACCGTTTTGATTCGATTAACCAAAAACACCTAACCTTCCCTTATGATCTGGCTTGAGAATCTGTGTTTCTCTTCTTACCTCAGCCGCTTCATTGCCGGCATCCTCCTCTTAATCTTCTGTAATTCCTTCCAGTTAGTCTCCAATTTCCCTGTTCCTATACACCCTTCAACTCTCGTTTAATCTTCAACCCCCCAATTCATTCATTCATTCCCATTGAATAATAATTCGACCCAATATTCATTCCTTCTTTGTTGTTGTTTCTCGCTCTCCACTCTCCAACTTTGACTGCCTCTATAATGGACCCTAAACTCTTTTTCTCCACCAATTTCCTCGATGGTTAGTCTTTTCTACTTTTTTTTTCCATAAGCTGTTTTTTTTAATTATCTCCCGATTTGCCCCTCCCCTTTTTCATAATATTACAAAAATGTTGATTTTCCCCGCCATTTTTTAATTTTCGACACTATGCATAGCCACACACACTGTTTGTCACTTTGTTGTTTATTGGTTTTATTAGCTGCCTCTTGTTTCGCGTTTTCAGTTTCTTTCCCTCAATATTTATTTATTTTTTTGTTGAAAATTTTGGATTTTTTTTTTTCTGATTTGCTTGATTGATGTTCGGGAATTTGCTAGTTTGTTTATATGGATCTTGCATCTTGTTGTTTTAGTATTTAATTCATTCATGTAGTTGTAATCTTGTGTATTGAAAAAGAGAGAGAGAGAGATTTTGCATTATATGGTTTCTCTCATTGTGTATTAGGATTTTTTTCCCTTCTGATTTTTGTGTCCAATATCCAGGCACTATTCCATCACGCATTGAGAGCCAACAAAGACCTCTTCCTTCAGTTATTGTTATCGGTGCTGGAATATCAGGGATTGCTGCAGCACGTAATCTCTATGACGCATCTTTTAAGGTGTCATATCATTATTGATTAAGCTTCCTCTTTATTTATTCTTTCTATTTTCTGGAGTTAGTTCAGAGGAAAGATTTTCTCTTGCTTTCTGTTGCTTATTTTCATCATGTGGTTAGGTCACTGTACTGGAGTCACGGGACAGGCTTGGTGGTCGCATTCATACTGACTACTCATTTGGTTGTCCAGTTGACATGGGAGCCTCATGGTAAGTTCAATTTGGTCTGCTGAATATGTAGTTATTGCACACATAGATGAAAGATGAGCAGAATTTGTGCACTGTATTCATGAACTTCAAAGTTATTAGTGGAATCAGTAAAAAATTCATGAGTTTTTAATATTATTATTGATTTCTTGGTTATTTTTCAGGCTACATGGAGTTTGTAATGAGAATCCCTTGGCTCCATTGATACGAAGCCTGGGGCTTAAATTATATCGAACCAGTGGTGATAACTCTGTCTTATATGACCATGATTTGGAAAGGTATCTGCAATTCCATTAAGACTGATGCATTTGAAGTTTTACGATGCAATTTAGAATATAGAGCAATAGTATTTCCACTGAAACGCATGGAGTGTTCCTGATGCACTTAGACTCATCAAAATGTAGAATACATATATGATTTATCATTATGTTCAAAACAATAAAACATCTGGCTCTTTTGCAATTATACTACTAGTGTTTTATATTAACTGCATTTTGTGTTTCCAGTTATATGCTTTTTAACATTGATGGTCATCAAGTCCCACAGCAGATTGTCATTGAAGTTGGAGACACTTTCAAGAGAATTCTGGAAGAGGTAAGATGCATACTATTAGAATCTTATGATTCACAAGTCAAATTGCATGTTTTGATATGAGTCCATAAGCATCATATGATGAAGCTATCACAGCTCTGGCTCCTCTAAAGTGAGCTCTCACTTTAGTGAGTAAAGTAAGTAATTTCAACCATTGATGAGAAAATCAATGGTTGATATTCTAATATATCCATGATTTATTATGCATGTGCTAGTAATATCAAGTATTGATTTATTCATCAATGGATGAGATTACTTATATTACCCTCTAAAGTGAATTACTCACTTTATAGGACCAAATCCATCACAAATGACTTTCAATCATGCCATTCATGCATGAGTCAGTGCGAGTATCCCCAATATGAATTGCATGATTCAATTATTTGTTTTTTCTTTTCTTTCACACTTTTCTTCTACCAACTCTAATGAATGATATTGAAAAGTCAAATAAGATTATATTGTAAAATGAAAAAAAGAGGCTCTATCTGTTTTCATTATTTTGAAATAGGGGCTTTGTACAGCCACTCAATCACTTGCTCATATATGAGCTTCATAAAATTACTTACTCATATTATGCACTTTATTTGACTGTACCTTTATTCTGTTTTCATTTTGATTTATGATACAACTTAGATTGTTCTGTTAGGCTTATGGTTAAGTTGTTTTGTCAATTCCTAGTTTTAAAATTATTACACCAATCACTATATATAATTTATATGATATATTTCAACTATCTTTTTATTGTGTGCCTGGATCTTACGATTTGACACAATTCACAATTCAAAAGTAATTATGATTTCACTGTGCAGCAAATGCCTGGTGGTTTTTTTCAATCATCAAAGCAATCATGATTAACACAATATGGAATTTATTGCCTTCTGATAACTGCAGACAGGGAAAGTGAGGGATGAGCGTCCTGAGGACATTTCAGTTTCCCAAGCAATTTCAATTGT
Organism: Glycyrrhiza uralensis; assembly: GCA_030159175.1. Classification (NCBI taxonomy): domain Eukaryota; kingdom Viridiplantae; phylum Streptophyta; class Magnoliopsida; order Fabales; family Fabaceae; genus Glycyrrhiza; species Glycyrrhiza uralensis. Next base: position 43,138,617 of record BRZY01000005.1, read on the forward strand.
GCTAGATAGGCATCCACAACTAAGGTATTTCATTAAAAAGAGAATATAATGTACAAGCATTGAGTCTTGAAGTTCCAATCTATCAGTGTAATTGACAAAGTTTTCTGCAGGCAACAAGGACTTGCCCATGAAGTGCTGCAATGGTATATATGCAGAATGGAAGCTTGGTTTGCTGCTGATGCAGATATGATTTCACTGAAAACATGGGATCAGGCAAGTGCATTATATAAGATGAAGGATATACAATTTTCTTTTGCCTCTACACTTCAACAACCTGTTCTTTTATGTTTTATACATGATTTCATTCATAAACCTTTATTTGCCAACGTATCATTGGGGTAGATTATTGCCGATATAGTGAATAAATGACGAATCCTGCGAGTTAGAGTACAATAAGCAGAAATTATTATAAAATTATCAAGTTACTGTTTCACTCTGTTTATTATATAATTTGCATGTTGAGATAATTAATTATCATTAATTAATCAACTAAAAAAATTTATTTCATTGAGATAACAGATAAATTAATAGATGATTTTTATTTGACATATGAGCTTCCCGTGATAAATTTTTTCACTTGTCATTTTGGGAGTAGGTTTTTTCTTTGTTGTACCTTATATTCCTCATTTTCCCTCGTTTTAGTTGACAAAATGAAATAAAACTTCTTCAGATACCTATCTGGATATCATTGTTATATTCTATCTTTATGTGGAAGATCAACTAAGCATTATTTAACATCTGAGTTAATGCTTACATTGTTGAGGTTCCTAATTATAGGAACATGTTCTCTCTGGTGGTCATGGACTCATGGTGCAAGGATATGATCCTATTATAAAATCTCTTGCAAAAGATATTGATATACGCTTGAACCACAGGTATGCATGCAAAATATGATACGTGCCTTAACTACATGGTCATTTTTCATGATTTATGACAGAACATGCAATAAATAGAGAAAAGGAAAGAAGAAAAATAAGTTGATGCTATGTTTAAAGCCCAGAGAAATTTCCTTTATCCCCTCCTTATGGTGGGTTAGGGTGTATGATTTTTGATCCTTTTGTAAAACCTCACCATGTAGGGTGACCAAGATATCCAGTGGCTACAATAAAGTAATGGTTACCGTGGAGGGTGGTAGGAACTTTGTTGCCGATGCTGCTATCATAACTGTCCCTCTTGGAATCCTAAAAGCCAATTTAATTGAGTTTGAACCAAAACTTCCTGATTGGAAGGTTTCTGCAATTTCAGATCTTGGTGTAGGCAATGAAAATAAAGTTGCCCTAAGATTTGACAAGGTGTTTTGGCCCAATGTAGAACTCCTGGGCGTTGTTGCTCCCAGCTCTTATGCCTGTGGCTATTTTCTCAATCTCCACAAAGCAACAGGCCATCCAATTCTTGTTTATATGGCAGCTGGCAGGTTTGCTTATGACCTTGAGAAGCTATCTGATGAGTCAGCTGCAAATTTTGTAATGCTACAGCTCAAGAAGATGTTTCCTGATGCTTGTGAGCCAGTAAGTTCACTTCCTCACACTGCCCATTTCTTTGCTTTCTCTTGTGTGTACATCCAACTGCAGGAACTTGACTCTCTGTTTTGTTGCATTGTTTGTTGCAGGTTCAGTATCTTGTGTCCCGTTGGGGAACAGATCCAAACTCTCTTGGTTGTTACTCGTATGATTTGGTTGGAAAACCACTTGATGTGTATGACAAGCTTCGTGCACCCTTAGGTAATCTCTTCTTTGGTGGGGAAGCCGTGAGCTTGGACAACCAGGGATCTGTGCATGGAGCTTACTCTGCTGGGGTTATGGCTGCTGAAAATTGTCAGAGTTATCTTTTGGAGGAACAAGGCCACTTGGAAAACCCGCCTCTAGTTTCTGTTAGGCATGAAATAATCGAAAGTACTATACCTCTTCAGATCTCCAGGATGTAGATTGTGACTTGTGCTCATTTGCTTTCGAAGATGAAAGCATTTCTTTAAATTTGCACGTCATAATGGCAAAATATATAGTGGCCATTTAGAGATAATAATGATTAACTATTTTTGAAATACTCTTAATAAATTTGAGTCCTCGACTTAGAATCACCTTGGTAAGTTTTTTTTTCTTCTAACGAGCACATTTTTTTTTCCTTCACGAAATCGCGTATCTTAGTAAGTTTTTTTGTTCTAATGAGCACATTTTTTTTTCTTCATGAAATCGTGTATCTTCTTTATGTTCTCATCAAATTAATAATAATTAGGGACAAATTAATATTAACTACTTATGTAATCAGTAATTCCATTTAAAAAAATACTAATTTTCTCAACTTTATTTATCATACTCAAATCTATTCAATCACTTAATATTAAACATAGTAAAATATTATTGTACCAAAAAAAACATAGTAAAATATTTATAAATCATTGTTAAATAAATTTATATATTTTTTTTGTTCCAAAACTCAAAATTTAAACATTATATTTTAGTCACAAATTGACTATAATACCACCGACTGAATAGTGCATCCTTAGGATTTAGGTATGATTAGGTTTTGCAGTTTTAGTTGGTAACATGTTTTTTTTTAATGTACTTTTTTTAAAACATAACCTTTATTATTGTGTAAAATTTACGCCTACCAGAATGAAACTCACATCATTTAATAAAACTTTACCCCAAGTATATAAGAAATAATGTTATACCGGTGTTTGTAGTAAATATTTTCATCTCAAGAGAGATGCATGCAACAAAGGGGATTTTACATGGGGTCCCTCACAGAGTCAGATCTCTAATTAATGATGCCCTTCTTCCGAGTGGCTTCTTAACATTTTCCTTAATCAACATCGCGGCAGACAACGGGCTTTCGTTTGTTTGCCTAGCCTAGCCTAGCTTGTTTTGTTTTTGTTATATATGCTTATGAATTTCTTCTTGTTCTTTCTGTCCAAAAAAGAAAACCAAATGGAAACATGATTCTCATTTCCCTTCCTTTCAATTAAAAACGTACAAAATCAAATCACTTTTCGGTAAATAGGCAGGAAAGCACCGGCCGGTAGTTGTTGGAAGTGGAACATCTCATCTCATCTCATAAAAGACAAAAGAAAGGTATTCAAACTTAGCCACTTATAATTAAGTGTATATATATATATATATAGGCAAAATTGTACTTTTGATCCTACAACTTATTTATTTGTTTCAATTTGGTTCTATAATTTTTTTTATGTCAAGTTGGTCCCTCGATTTCACAAGTGTTTGATGATGATTTTTAGTGTATATATCTCTTTGTGTGCTTATTGAAATGTTGTGTTCTTTGTTTCATATGAAAGTAAACAAAAAGTATTTCACTTTAGGCTTTGGAATGATCTAATTTGAACATGTATTGGATTAGAAATTGTTCTCTCAAGTTTCGGATGAAGAATAAAATTATGATATGAAGTCCCTGTTTTTCTAGGACTGACAGCCTCTGAAAAAGTGTATATATCTAACTTGAGAGAATAATTTCTAATCCAATACATGTCCAAATGAGGTCATTTTGAAGCCTAAATTGAAATATTTTTTGTTTACTTTTATATGAAACAAAGAATACAACATTTCAATAAGCATACAGAGAAATATGTATACTAAAAATTATCATCAAACACTCGCGAAATCAAGAGACCAACTTGACAAAAAAAATTATAGGACCAAATTGAAACAAATAAATAAGTTGTAGGACCAAAAGTGTAATTTTGCCATATATATATATATAGATATATCTAATATACATTTTTAAAACATGATTAGCGTTGGTTAACCACAAAAACCATATATAAATATTCTCACAGAATTCCTGATTTTTATGTTATTTTTTTTTAAAGGACAAAAATTTTATTAAGAAGAAGTCAACTAAACCAGAGCACAAGATATGTCCTAATTTAGCTACATGAGAAGAAACAAAATGTTATCAGTACATATACGACCGATCTCTTACAGATAAACAAAAGAGATAGAGTGCAAAAGTATTACTATAGAAAAAGACATCATAATTAAGTTGGTACTCCAGACCCTATCTATCATTTGCAGCACGCGAAACCCACATCAGAAGCTAAAAGGTCACCTCCAACTTAACAAAACTACACCAAGGAAGGGCAGAAAAATTCACAACTATGCTATAAACCCCACCCGTGGTGTGAAGGAGAACAAGACAAGATAAACAACTAATTAAAAACTTATTTGACAAACGTACAATTGATGTGAGATTTTCAATATTATCTGAGAATTGGATACTTTTAGAGTGTGGAATTTGCAAATTGAGCATTTACAGATAACCCTACATTATCACTAAAATAGATTTTTAATACCATATTATATTTATTAATTGAAAATAAATTAGTTAAATATAACTCCATAAGAGTTTTTTTTTATAGACAAATGTTAATGATTAGTATGTTATGTTAGTAGGGGGACTTGAACTCATAACCTCTTTAACACTCCAACCTCTCTTAACCACCAAATCATTTTATTACCTCCTAAAACTCCATAAAAGTAGTCTAAAATGGAAGAAATTATACAAATCATTATAAGAGATGTTTTGTTCCTATACCAAAAAACTAACGCGCGCGGGCACCTTAAAGACAAATTTAAAAATTCTTGAAGCTTAAGACAAGCGGATCATATTTCTTTTTTGGTCGAAAAAATGTCTCGAACGATGATTGCAATGGCTATGGATAATTCATAATTGGATATAGGAATAAGCTGTCCCCTCTTTTCCAATGAAGCTGTGTGTCATGATAACCAGATAAACTGTAACTTCCACGATAGTTATCATCTCATTCGCTAAAGTTAAGAATAAGAGTTTTAAAAAAGAGTATTGGTATATTATAACTATAGGAAACAACAACTAAACTCTTATTTATATAAACTCATTAATTTGTTCATATTTCACACAATTGGATATTAATATTTTGATTGGAATTTATCTTTCACTTGAATTTTAAACCTATATAATATAACAATAATTAGTTCGGTTTGATCCACAATACAGGAAAAAGAATGAAATGAAAAGGAGTTTTGGCATATAAAAACTAACATGTATTCCAAGTTAATCTTGTTTTCATGGGCGAATTAGATTGATTTTTTTAAACCTAAATTGTAAATATGAATAATAGAATAATGTAAACAATATTATGTTTCATAAATTTATATTTCATATACAGAAGAATGTTAACTCAGTCACAAGTAGAACATAAATTTACTTCCCAAACTTTGTTATTATCCCCCGTAATTATAATTATTATAAACAGAAGAATGTTAAAATAACCTCTGGTTAATAATGACACATGAGGATCACATCTAGAACTAAAGTAAAAAAAAAAAAATGAATTTCAGCATCATATCTACCCCTTCAGGCGAGACATTGGAACAGTCAGAGAATCAAATCAATTATTCTTTTTTTTTGGTCGAATCAAATCAATAATTCATGAGATAGTAAGAACACATGGATTGCATATGGGCCTCACCAACAAAGTGGAAAGGGATCAAATATGGGTGTTTCCTTCTGTGGGAACGTATTCATTTCTTGACTTGCCCATGTTGTAAGCAAAAGCAATTTTGCATTTGCCTGTCAAAGTCAAGCCACCAATAACAATAAACGCACAAAAAAAGCAAAAAAATAAAGGGGGAAGAAAATAAATAAACAAGAGAAGACAAAAAACGACAATAAAAACAAATAAAACGAGCGCGTTTGGACGCAGACGCTAGCAAGGAAACCCACCGTATGCGAGAAGCAATAGAATTCAGAGACAGGGAAAGAGTCTCTGTCTCTTCGAATTGATTATTCCAATCTTCAATTCTTCGTATCCGCAGAGTACAAAGTTCTAATATTTCAGATTTTGGGTTCTCGTTTCTCTCCTCGCTTCCGATCGATCCAATTCTCTTCCCATGGCTACGATCGGGCACAACAATCTCAATGCCAAATTGGTGATTTCCTTTGTTACTCGCTCCATCTTTTCTATTCCGATAATGCCCTCTGACTCTGTTTTTTCATCAGGTTCTCCTCGGGGATATGGGTGCCGGAAAATCCAGCCTCGTTTTGCGCTTTGTCAAGGGTCAATTTCTCGAATTTCAGGTTACTTTCTCTAACCCCCCCCCCCCCTCTTTTTTTTTTACTGATTTCTTCGATTTGATTGGGAAATTGTTCATGTTGAAAGGTTACCCTTGCTGTTTGTTACACATGTCCAAAATATCCCTTGAATTAATTACACGTGGTTCATCATAGGCACGTGTTGAATTTAGCTAATTTATATGCTGATTCGGCAATGAGATTAACCGATTAGAAGTGGGGTTATGTTGCTTCAATGATAGAGAATGTTAGATCTTCCAGCTGATCACATAGAAAAGTTCATCCTGAAATGATCGTGAAGGTTATGGAGGTAGTGGTAACTGGTGAGTGGTGACTAGTGTGAGCAAGTTGTTAGAATTTTGGAGCTTTAAATGAAGCCCGAATAATTGATTAATTGTGGTGTGGTGGAAGAAAAGTACATCTTCTGTGAGGTTGTGTGCATGTGAACGGTTCTGGATTCTGACTTTTGAGAACTGTTGTTTTGTGCCCGATGAGTCTTAATTGTATGGAAACATGGAGATTATGTTGCTGAGTTTATATGGTCTTCTGTGGTGACAGGAATCAACAATAGGGGCAGCATTCTTTTCGCAGACATTGGCAGTAAACGATGCAACGGTGAAATTTGAGATTTGGGACACGGCAGGACAAGAGAGGTACCATAGCTTGGCTCCCATGTATTACAGAGGCGCTGCTGCTGCTATCATTGTCTATGACATCACTAGCTCAGTATGACATCTTTTCCTTTTGTATTATTTCTGAATACCTACTTGAATTGGCAAGCTTTGGTGTACATTGACTAACTGTTTTTGACTTGTAATTTAATGCTGCTACTTATTTCTTGTTTGTGTATTATATCTAAAACATGTAAAGTGATGGTTAGTTATGGGACATGGAAATAGGTCTCAAAATCACAGTGGTAATGGTAAATCTTAGTTGTTGTTGAGGTTGAGATTTTTTTTTTTGCTGCATTTCTTAGATCTAATAAATGTATTTCCAGACTGATGTTAAATTGTCTTCAATGATTTTCCCAATTTCATTATATTTATATCTTTGCATTGCTTCAAAATTAATCAATATGTTGATAATGTTCTGACTGTGTGGAATATACATGCGTTAAGTATACCTTAAAATGGAATAAAGGGAAACAAAACTCAGACCCAGAAGTTTCATAAGTCCAGAGTCCAAAAAGTTGCCATTCATGTCCAAATTCAAACATTATTTATCAGAACTGAATAGCGTCCACAATGATACTTATTATGGGATCATATCCAACTTTTAACATATTATATGCTCCTTATCAGGGAATAGCTGATTGTTTCTTTTTAACCAAAAACTTTTCATGAGACATTCCAGAACAATCCTCATTACTAAGGTTAACATGATAACTTCTGTCTTTTTTCTCAGGATTCCTTTACACGAGCTAAGAAGTGGGTCCAAGAGCTTCAAAAGCAAGGTATTAACTTACTGGTTCAAAGGAGATTAAACTATGTATTAACCATTTGCAATCTTCTGGATGCAACCTACTTGTAAAGCATTTCTGCCACAGCTTTTAATGTTCCTTCTGTCCTTTTTTATGCTTTATTAGATCTTGATTGTTAGGATAACTTATTAATCATTTAAGGAAATTCTAAATTCATGTTTTATAATAGACTGGCACAGATATGAATGAATTGTGCATGAGATGATGTGAGAATTGTTATGTGCATGATAATATTGTGAACAGTTTGGAGATTCAAGATTCCACTTACAGAGAGCCAGAGACACACATTGAACTTTTAAGTTACCTATGATATTTAATGGTTTTAATAAATATTTAGTTACTGTTACCATACATGTTACTAGAAGGACTCAGCTATCAATAGTACCTTCTAGATCATCATACAATAGGTACTAATGCTTTTGTTGAAAAATTAAGAATTTGACTTGAGAGTTTGCGCTGAAGTATTACATATGATTTTCCTCTCTCTAGTAATACAGGGTTTGTGATAGCTGTACCTGACAGTAATTGCATAACTAGATTCTCAAATAATACACTAATTTTGGTGTTGTTGCAGGCAATCCTAACATGGTCATGGCTCTTGCTGGCAACAAAGCTGACTTGGAAGACAAGAGAAATGTGACAGCTGAAGTGAGTATTGTTGTTCTCCTCTATTGCTTTTTATGCCATGTTAGTTATACGAATTATAATCTTAACAAAATTGTGTTGTGTACATAAATTATAGAAAAACAAATAATGGCAGATGTTATGCCTTCTGGTCCTAAACAGTAAACAACAGATAACAGAGCATTGGGGATTGATATGTACACATGACTTTTTGGCAAAGAAATTAATCACAGGCATGACAGACAATGTCTCCATTGTCAAATTTCACTAATTAATTAACAATTCTACTGTTCGTGAAAAGAGGTCAAGAGGGAAGTGAACTTTTCAAAAACAAGGGGGGAGATAGAATTCAAGTTTTCAATCTTTCTAAAACAAATATTTTTAATGGTAATGCCTCTTTGTATAATGCAAATTGGACAAACTGTTTGACTGAAACAGTTTATCTACAGTGATACTAGTTTTATGCTGTGGGATAATTGTACCATCTTTCTAATTTTCCACTGTTGTTAAACTTCAATTTTGACACGAGAGATGTTATCATGTGTAATTTACCATTGCAGCATGTTTGAATTCTTTTATGATTGGTAGCTTGCATATATTTGTGTAGTTTCATAGTTTATAAAAACCAATATACTATGATCAATAGTCGCATTTCTTGGACATATTGGTTTATGACTTTTGACTCATTGGTATTGCAGGAAGCACGTGTATATGCTGAGGAAAATGGTCTGTTTTTCATGGAGACATCTGCAAAAACTGCAGCCAATGTTAATGATGTATTTTATGAAATAGGTGTGACCTCCATTCCTATTATATATACTTTAGGCTGCTAAATGAGGATTTTATTTTCTTTATTTTTTATTGAATCCCTTAGAAAAAAAAAGTTAAGGGGGGAACATTAGTCCAAAGAGGAAGCTATCTCGAATGGAATTGAGAAAATATCGGTCTCCACTTTATAGGCCAAGAAATTGCCATTATATTATATTCACTACAGATTAAAGATAAATTCATAAAATCTTCTCTAATTGGTTATAGGCTATGACGTGGTTGTCTGAACCTACTCACGAGTCATGACATGCCCCTATCGTGAAACTAGTGTTCAGTCTATTTATATGCACCCTTGATATTTGCCCTTGTGCCCGTCCTCATTACAGTTTGTCGCAACATTATTGGACTATTGTGCCTAGTGCCTAGTGGTCTTCCACTTTATGATTGTTGGCATATCAAATATCTTTTACTTTTATTCAGTTACTTTTTGTTTTCCTCCTAAATTTCTGTTAATGCTCATGTTCTAGAAGCATGCAAAATTGTTCTACATCTTTATGATCATGCAATGCTTTTAAACAGTGTTTCATTCGCAATAAACTGCTGAACTTATGCCTGACTTACAATTGCTTGTGTAAACAGCCAAGAGGTTACCAAGGGCTCAGCCAGCTCAAAACCCACCAGGGATGGTTCTTGTTGATAGACCCGCCGAAGGATCAAGGGCTGCTTCATGTTGTTCATAAGCATTTCAGCTGTATTCACCGCCCTTTAATTATTCATGTTTTATGTGGTTTGTGTGTACTGCACACTTTGATGTCACTGTTAATGTGGAGCTCCAACTAGTGTGTGGGCTTCCTAGGTTAATGGATGCAATTTGCGAAAAAACAGAACTTGATGGTTCGAAATGTATTATCACTTGGATGTATGTATATTTGGAGTCCCTTGATTTGTTCCAAGTATATGGATGGGGTGACAAACTAAGCATAAATGTTAAGTTTCACTCAACAAGATTAGCGATTCTTTTACTTTCCCCTTTGTCTCTCAAACCTGTTCTCCTCTGTGGAAAGAATAAACTGCCCTTGTTTACCATGATAACCATTTTTTAGTGTCAAGTTGCTTTGGTTCACAACCCGGCTCGACTCACCCTGGGTTGGTGGGTTGGTTTTCGAGTTGACCTATTATTTTTTTTTTAAAAAGCAAAAAATACAAAATAATAGAAGAAAAAAAATTAAATACATTGAAATATAATTTTTTGAAACATAAGTTTTAAAAAAAATATGTTAAAACAATTAAAATATAAAAACATGTTTTTATATTTTAATTGTTTTAAATTTATTTTTTTAAAAGACTTATGTTTGGAAAAATTACAAAACATATAATAAAGAAATTTTTTAAAAGAAGGGTTTATGTTAACTCGTGGGTTAAGTGAATCGGGTCCAAATAACCCTTGGTGAGTCAATATTTTGATAACTCATTTGACCTGTGAGTTAGGTTGACTCAGAGGGCAGAACTCACATTGACACATCTAAACAGAGGGAGTAATAAAATAGATAATTTTAATGAGTGGGATCTACATTTTTCAATATTTTTTTAGCAGGTGGGATCCACTTATTTTAAAAGTAAATTTTCTTTTTTTTACACTATTTAATAACATTTTATAAAAATATAAATTTAATAAATTCAACTTTTATAAAATAAGTTTTGGAAGAGTCTAATCTTTAAGTCATAAGTGAGTTGAGACACTTGTGTGTGTGTGTTTACCATTCCTACTGGACAAAAAAAAAGTATCTTAATCTTTAAGTCATAATGAGTTGACTTGACCCAGTAAAAAAAAAGTGAGTTGACTTGACTTATATTAATCGAAATTCAAAATGACTTTTAAATACCATGATTTTTACTGAAAAAAACAACTCTTTTCAATTTACTTACATAAATTTTTGTGTGAACGAATGATGAATGAGTTATTTTACATTTAAAATGTGGTATATTAGTTGTTAATGGCTACATAATTTGCTTATATACCATTTTTTTTATTTTTTATACAAGAATAAAGAATTTCTCCAATAACTAACGGACCTTAATTAATAATTATTAATAATTAATAATTACATACAAAGGGTGGAGTGTAGTAAATGGAGAAATACGGAAAAATCCTCATTAAAATTTTACACGACTTTATTTCTGTGTTGACATTTTTCTTTCATAAATATCTAACTTAAATTTCATATTAATGTTGGCTCAATTTACCTTTACCATTACCTTAGAGGTGGCATTTATGGTAGGACAATACGAACATTGTTCTACGGTAGGACAATCCAAAAATGCCCCTAGATATTTTCAGAATACCCATTATAGATATCACATATACCATTGATGAACTAACAAAAAATTCGATGGTGTAGATTGTGCATGGTAACTTGGGTAGTAGGTGTCCATTAGTTTAAAAACTTATTTGCAATGAGGGGCACTAAAATATTTAATTTTTATTGATTTTGGAATTTACTCTTAAAAAAGATGACACTAAAATCTATTTTTGTTTTTATATTTTTAAAATCTAAGAGAAATTAAGATGAACAAACTTAAACAAACCCAAACGTAAATCGGGCTTTCATGCCCCAAAATACTTGTCAAGTTGTCATAGGCAAGATATCAGCAGATTAATAAATAAAATAAACTGATGGCATCAGTAATAAAAAAAATTTCCTGGTCAAAGATAGTCAATATTGTTAAACAAAGCTTGGCCTTAAAACAGTGATCGAAGTTTCAAATACATTCTGGATATTCTTCAATTCATATTTTATCTGGATTACAAATAGCATACATAGCTAAGCAATGAGCAAATGAGTTGCCTTCTCTTTTGGTGTGCAAATACTAGAAATCAAATAAAAAAATAAAAGGGGCAGTAGCTGCGCACATAACAGAGGGCAAACAGGGAAAGGAAGCATATGACAGCGGCACTGGTTGAGGCAGCAGGGGACACGGAGGCTCCAGCGTGAAGATGGTGACTGCGTGAGGTGGTGGTATTTGGACGGCGGAGGAAACGGGTAGGCGAGGATGGGTGTTTCCGTAGTCTAGCAGAGGTGATTTCTGGCTTGCGGCAGACCGGTTGGTGCGTGGTGCACAACTGGCTTCTCTTGGCAGAACCAGAGGCTGGGCTGCTGGTCGCTCTGGTGCGGCGGTGGACTCACACGGTGACAGCGTCGACGGTTCGCAGTCATGATTGTACGAGCAGCAAACGAGGCTACACATGACGATGTGCCACGGTGACGGTGGCTCGACAATTCACAGAGGAGAGACAACACGTTTTATGGGATGGCTCGATGCAGTTTCTCCGGTGATGGTAACAAGCTCACACACAGACAAAGTGGGTGTTGGCATGGGGGTGGAGGTGGTTACCATGGATGGAGCATGCAGAAGAAGGGATGACTTAATTTGTTGATGGTATATATAGTTAGTTGCTGGGTTGTACGGTTTGCTGAAAGGTGGAGCAAGGGCTGTTGTGGACTAGTCTAGTGGCTTTGGGAGTGTAGTGAATGAGGTTGATGGTGGAACTTGGAAGTGTGACTGGAAGGGGTTGAAATGGTGTTGGGTGGCCATTTTGGGTACTTATTCCTTTCTTCCTCCCCATTTCAGCAATTTTGCAGGTTTCTGGGGCAAACTTATCAAGTCAAAAAAGACCTGTACGGTAGGGGCAATTTCAGATTGTCCTACAGTAAACGCCACCTACCTTAGAAATGTTAAAGCTAACAGGATTCAGTGTTGTTCATTCTAACTCAAAAGTTTTAAAGAAGTGTGAAAGTTGAAAAATGAGTAAATTTGTTATTTGTTTAACTTGAATAAATCTGTTCAGTGTAATATGAAACATTTTAGATAGCAATGTCGGCACGATCAGTTGAGTGCAAAGCTGAATTCCAAAGCTATCTTTTCGTGGTAGGGACTGCTGATAGATATTTTTTTGTGTTTTATCGATAGTAATCGGTAGGTGGGTTGTGTTTGAGATTCCCCTTTTCTCTAGCTGTTAATGTTCTGTACAGGTATAATATAATATATTTTTTTTGTCAAAGTAATATAATCTTTTTTGGATATCGTTATTCCAGCATGACACGCATTGCTGCCACTACCGTTACTGCTACCACTGCTACTTTTTCTTTTTCTTTTTTGTCCAACACTACTACTGTCTATTACTATGGTTAGTCTTTTTCTTCTATTGTATGGGCTTAGTAGTTGGTTGTATTTACTTTTTGGGAATTGGTATATACACTACAAAAAATTAGCCATACACCTCACTTAATTATGGAAATTTCTAAAATACCCTCTATTTTTACGTATATTTTGGAAACTAGAGTTTCCGAAATGCAATTTTGTATTCCGGAAACTGGAGTTTCCGGAATGTAAATTTTTTGAATTGTGGGGTGTATTCCGGAAACTAGTTTCTGGAATGCAAATTTGTATTCCGGAAACTCCAGTTTCTATACAATTTGTATTCCGGAAACTCCAGTTTCTAGAATGCAATTTTGGATCCAGTTTTCAGAATGTAAAATTGCATTCCAGAATTGCACGCGAATTTTGAGGATATTTTTGAAATTTCAACATTAAGTAGGGTGTATGTCTAAAAAGTGTGGGGTGTATTTACCATTTCCCCTTTTGTTCATTGTAGCTTGGGCCCAATTTTATGAGACAATATTTTGCGGGAAACAAAAATTGACACAAACCATCCAAATCACAAGACCCAACTAAATACAACCTAATCTAAAGGACGACCCACTTCAATACCATCACATCTTTGGAACAAAAACAAAAGGACGACCCACTTTAAAAACAAACACTCCACATAAAGGGGACTCACGTCTTGTGTAATGCTTTATTTGCTTGGTCTTGTGTAATGCTATATTTCCGGTGGGTCTTGTGCCTTGTTCCTTGCTCTTTGGGCTTATTGCAATGATAATGTTGCTTTCATGACAAAAAAAAAAGAAAAGAAAGGGGACTCACGTCATGTGCGTGTCTATGCTTTGATGGTTGTACATTTAGAGACACTGTATTTAGCTTGGTTTTGGCTGTTATAGATATTGGGCCTTGTGTATTGTTATTTGGGCGTCAAGCTTTATCCGTTTAATGAATTCTCCATTTGACAAAAAAAAAAAAGGGACTCACAACAAAAGAGGTAAAAAGTCATTATCCCAATGTCCATGTCTATGAATGGTCAAGAGATATGAGGGGGGTGGACATGGGTAGTAATCCCCAACGCCATTGATTCTGCTAACTGAATTTGAAAAGGTGTCTCCTATTATTTCATATCTATATAAGTATTTGTTATGTGTGTTTTAAATGAATTTGACAAACATAAATCTGCGAATTCATGGATAGAAGGAATTCTACGGATATATATTAAATTAAGGAAATTAAAAAATATAAAAAAATCTCAAAATAATAATTAATTTTAGTTATTTCAATCAACACATTAGTTATATGTCAATGTCCCCATTCATGGGGAAATTTAATATTTTCAGTTTCTCCATGCTAAATTAATTCACGAAGCCAGCTATCACCCAATCTAGTTGTTGTGGTAGAGATCATCAAAGATCAGGGGTTGGGTACAGAACGTCCCCACCATGATTGTGTTAATGGCGCAAAGATAAGAGAAGGAGTTGGACGTTGCAGTCTTGCAGTGCAGATATCAGACTCCACTCCTCATTGATGTTGTTGTCCCATACTCCTAACAAAGTTTCTCTACTATAGTATTAAACTTGTGTTCAATTAAAATATTACTTCTACCCAAATTAAAAGAAATTGAATAACACGTGTAAGCCAAAAACAGAACGTTATTTTTTGCTGATTGAACTTGAACGAGGACCACATGCAGTACAATGGTATGGCAGGCGCGCTTTGCCTGCCATGTCCGTAAGTAATAATAAGTGGTCATAGAAAAAGACTGGGAATAGACTTCAATTAAATTGTCTGGCCACATACAAACAGTGTCGGTGTTGTTTCTATTCTGTGAAATTGTTCTTTTCTTTAGATGACTCTTTCAGCAATAATATATCGGCCAATTGTCAAAATGGTCATTTCCAAAATGTTCATGTTAAAAGACTACGAATAGAAAAATATAAAGAGAAAAGGATGGAAAAAGATCTCCCCGGACTTTTCTATGTAGGTAACTTCTTATGACAATGCTTCAAATACAAATAAATTATGTTACTACAATAAGCTGACCTGTTGGTTGGTAAACATTAAATCTACCTACTGTCAAGTTAAACTTGGCTTGCATTCACAAGTGGACATGTGGCCCCATCTATAAGTTAACATGAAAAAGTTTAAGTGTCATGTCACATGAGGCCTCTTGTGCGCAAAGTTGTGAATGTAAAGTTGAGTGCAGACCTCTTTGTCTAACTAGGGAATAGAACCATACAAAGTACGAGTCTTTTCTTAACATAAACAGTAAAAAATAAATTCAACAAATAAAATAATTTTAATAAAAAATAAAAAGACCTAAGAGATAATATATGTTCCAGCTAGAGAGATGACATGTGTCTCAATCAGACCTACTTTTCACAGAGTGTGATGTGAGCATATACATATATACAAAACATTAGATTCTAAATATTTGTGCTACTAATGATGAACTTGGGGTGGACTCTCAGTTGGCAGACCAATTGTCTCGGGCTGTAAAGCAGCTGATCTTGTAATTTCCTACTCTCAGTGGGCTTGTATACACCAACTGTGGTATTCACCAAAATTTTTGATATGATCAATAAAGGGAAAACAAGAGAGGGTGGAAAAAGTTATTTACTATATATTGGTACTCTTTAACAAAATATACAAGCTGAAGTATACTATAGATCATCACACTTGAATTGAAACTAACAGCCTCAGACTTGTTGAAGTTGGGAAGTATTTAAATATGAGCAAATAGCCCATAACTCAATATGTACACACACTCTTCCCCTTCTCTCTCTTTTTTTTTTAAATCACTTTTGAAATAAACAAAGACTCAAAGACGTTTGACCAAAAAAAAAAAAACAGATCACTTCAAAGACGAGACACAACCAAAACCTGCTCATTATTTTGGTTGACTCGGTTAGTCTTCTTCTTGTTGTTGTTGTTGGCATTCTCATCCACAACGAAACCTTTAGCCATGACTCTCAATTCAAACTTCTGAATCTTCCCTGTCGAAGTCTTGGGCAATTCCTCCATAAACTTGACCACCTTGGGCACCATGAAATGTGGCATGTTCTTCCTGCAATACGCAATCATCTCAGCCTCAGTAACATCACCACCACCACCACCACCACCACCACCATTCTTCTTCAATGACACAAATGCACAAGGACTCTCCCCCCACTTAGAATGTGGCATTGCCACCACAGCAGCCTCCAACACCTTGGGGTGCCTATACAGAACAGTCTCCACTTCGACACTGCTAATGTTTTCCCCACCAGATATGATAACATCCTTGGACCTGTCCTTGATTTCCAAATACCCATCAGGGTGTATAACCCCAACATCCCCTGTTTGAAACCAACCGTTCCCAAACGCTTTTGAAGTTGCTTCCTTGTCCTTGAAATACCCCATCATGATCCCACTCCCCTTCAGCACAATCTCCCCCATCGTCTTCCCATCCCTCGGCACACTCTCCATCGTGTCAAGGCTCTTCTTCACATCCACGTCAGCAAGCGTCAACACACTCACACCCTGACGGGCCTTGAGTTGGGCCTGTTCCTGTTTCGGAAGCGAGTTCCACTCCCTCTGCCACTCGCAAACCAGGGCCGGCCCAGTTGCTTCCGTTAGCCCATAGGCATGAGTCACGTGGAACCCGAGGGATTCCACTTGCTCGAGAAGCGACGCCGGCGGCGGAGCCCCTCCGGTGAGAATGTTCACCGGGGAAGTAACAGCCCGGCGCTCGCTTGGCTTCGCGTCTAATAGGATGTTGAAAACGATTGGGGCGCAGCACATGTGTGTCACGTGATGCAGGGCAATGTTCCTGTAGATGTCAGAAGCAGCGGTGTTGCGTAGACAGACATTTGTACCGCCGCATGCAGCCACGCCCCAAGTGAAGGTCCAGCCGTTGCAGTGGAACATAGGGAGAGTCCATAGGTAAACCGGTTGGGTACCCATTTCCCAACCAAGGATTAGGCTGAGGGTGCTAAGGTACGCTCCCCTGTGGCTGTACACGACTCCTTTGGGAGCTGAGGTTGTACCCGATGTGTAATTCAATGTGATTGGGGCCCACTCGTCTTGGATTTCTTCGGGCACATAGTTTGGGTTTCCGCGGTGAACCATTTCCTCGTATTCCAGTTCACCCAGACGGATTCCGGTGGGGGTGTTTATGTCGTCTATGACAATCACTAGGGGGAGTGATGAGTAGTTGTTGTTTGCATTTGCACCATTCTCTGATTTCTCTGCCATGAGAAGCCTGAGGGCGTCTCGTGCCTTGGGAACAAACTCGTAGTCCACGAAGAAGACTTTGGCTTCGGAGTGCATCAGGATTGTGGCTATGTTCTTGGCGTCGAGGCGGATGTTGATGGTGTTCAGCACAGCACCTGCCATTGGCACTGCGAAATGCATCTCATACATTGCTGGGATGTTTGGTGCCAGCACTGATACCTGTAATTTGTTTCATTAACCCAAATTATTAGTCATGAATCATATCATATATATATACATGCGTGATTATTGGGATTTCAATTAATTCTCACTTTAATTTATATATGTTACTTACATATATAGGCCCAGTTTAAGTTTATGATTTTTCATAAAAGTATTCCTAATGAGTTAGTTTATAAGATGTTTATTATTGAGGAGTTGAATGAGAAAGTTGTTGAAAAAATTGAGATGCCAGAAGTTGATTTCTAAATTATATGAGAAATTGTTATTTGAAAAACTAGCTAGCTAGTAGTACTAGAAAAATTGAAAGGGATATATATATATATATATATCAGAAATTGTGAGACTTACAACATCATTGTTGGCAATGTTGAGAGCACGGAGGGAGGAAGCGAGGCGTCGGCAACGCTCATGAGTTTGTGCCCAAGTGAAACGGGTTCCTTCATGGATCACCGAGGCACGGTTTGCATAGCATGCAGCAGCTCTCGTCAAGAAAGTTAGAGGGGTGAGTGTGGTGTAGTTTGCTTCGCATTTTTGAAGGCTATCCATTTTAATTAGAGGCTAACTAATTTAATTTCTAGCAAAGCAAAGTTGGACGAATATATGGATATATATGTTTCCCTAGCTAGCTAGCTAGCTAAGTAAGTATGTTGGCAAGAGAGGGAGAGAGGGGGAAACAAAAGGATCGATGAGACAATGGTTGGTTGAAGTTAAGAATGAGAGTGAGCATTACATGGGGTCTCGGGGGGTCACTTATATAGGAAAAAAGTGGTATGTGGTTTGGGAGGGATAACACATGTTGAGGGCCACGTTATTTGGGAAAAGGTGTGGGACCACTTTAATTATTTACTAACTAAGAAGATGCAGTGAAGCATGAGTGTGGAAGTTTATACGCGGAAGTTGCTTTGATACTACTAAATGGGTGTGAGTTTGAACACATGGTTGTTGATAATTGACCTTATTTTATTTCTTAGTCCCATGACATGTGCAGGTTGCGTTATACTACTATAGTAGTTTTTTTGTGAAATATAAGGATTTTCATACTTGGTTGAGTTGAGCCATATAGACCTCGTATATTCCATTCCAACATCACATCAACCCATGCGGAACATGAAAGGCCTAGACTATATGACCTATCTGGTCACGACTCGCTGATTGGCCCAAATGAAAATGAAAATAGTGAATAACCCACCCGTTAACGGTAATATTATAATAATATGTTTATTCCTCTATCTATCTTTAATTTGTATTTTTCTTTCGGTGCCATTTAGGGTGGAAAGTGGTCCACCATGACTAGTGAGTGTCGATCAGCGGTTGTCAGAATCATTGATATATTAATTTTTAAATCTAGTGGTCAAGATTATTAAAGGGAGCCAATTTCCTTAAAAATAAAAAATTAATTGCTCTAGTGCCCTTTGTAATTGTGATATTTACAAAAATGAACAAAAAAGTAATATATTAAAAAAACTCTCACTCTCCCTCGCCCTCTCTCTTCCCCCCTCTCTCACGCTCTCCCTCTCTCTTTCACTCTCCCTTTCTCTCACCCCCTCCCTCCCTCCCCCATTCTCTCTTTCCCTCTCTCTCCCCCTTGCTCTCGATTTCTCTCGCCCTCTCTCTCTCGCTCTCTCTATGTCCCTCCCTCTCTCTTGCTCTTTCTTTCCCTCTCTCCCATTCCTCTCTCGCTCTCCCCTCTCTCTGCCGTTCTCTAAAAACCTATCCATCTCCCTCTCCTTCCCCCTCTGTCTCTCTCTCCCACTCTCTGAGAAACCTCTCGCTCCCCCTCTTTTTCTCTCCCTCTCTCTAGTGCGTTCTTTCACTCCCTCCCTCTTGTTCCCCTCTCTAGCGAGAGAGAGGGAGGGAGGGGGAGAGTAAGGGAGAGTGAGAGAGTGAGGGAGAGAGAGAGAGAGGGAAGGGAAAGGGAGAGAGAGACAGGGAAAGAGAGAGAGAGAAAGGGAGGGAGAGGGAATGACAGTGGGCGAGAGAGAGAGGGAGAAAGGGAGGGAGAGGTAATTAATGAGAGATGGGGAGAGAGAGGAAGTGAGAGGAGAGTGGGGAGAGAGGGGGAGGGAGAGAGCAATTGAGAGAGGGAGATTGTGAGAGAGGTTGAAGAGAGAGAGAGTGAGAGAGGGGGAGAGAGAAAGAGAGAGAGGGGGAGTGACAGAGAAAAAGAGGGTGAGAGAGAGTGGGAGAGAGGGGGGAGAGAGTAAGCGAGATAGAGCAAGAGAGGGGGTAGGGAGAGAGCGATAGAGACAGTGAGAGAGTGAGAGAGGGGGAAGAGAGAGGGAGATTTTTTTTTAATATATTTTTTTCATTTTTGTAAATACCACAATTACAAGGGGCACTAGAGCAATTAATTTTTTATTTTTAACGAAATTAACACCCTTTAACAATCTTGATCCTTGGATTTAAAAATTAATATATCTATGGTTCTGATAACTGCTGGTCTATCGTAGACACTCAATAGTCCATAGTGGACCACTTTAAGGGTGATCCACCCTAAATGTCACCTTTTCTTTCTTCTTCATAATTCTTGTTCTTAAGCAATGGCACCCCATCGAGGACGTACAGATACTAATGGCACCCCATCGAGGACGTACAGATACTTTTACGGAATAGGGTGTGGTCCAAGAAGCTTTTTTTTTTTGTAAAACAATATTCCTAATTGGCTTTATTTGGTTAGTAAAAGAAAGTGAAAGGGAAAGAAAGTAAAAAGAAAGAAAGTAGAAGAAAATGAAATGATTTTTTGGTTGTTTGATTATAAAATGACAAAAATAACCTTAAAGAAAAAATTGAATATATAAAGAAAATTAAAATATAAAATATGTTCTCAACAAATTAAAATGAGAAAAAATATTTAGTAAAAAATAAAGACAAATTAAAAATAAAAAATGAGTAACACAAATTAAGGGTGTTTATGTCTTTTAAATGGCAAACTTGTTGCCAATTAATGTTGTTTTCCGCTCAGTAATGGAGAGAAAAAATCTTTTGTGGGACCCGCGTGTTTTTCTTTTTTTGCCCTTTCTGTCTTCTTTTGATCGATAACTAAACAAAGGATCATTTTTAGAAAAAACGTATCTTCTCTTCTTCTCCTTTCTTCTAGATCTCCTTCGGTTCACTGAGAATCCCCCCTACCAAACTGATGCTAAGTGTCAATTTTCTGTTCAATTTTTTTTAATCAATTAGTTACGTGTTAGCAAGCATTTCTTATTCGAGTAGAGAAAGCATATTGATGAATAATTTTGGACAACTCAGTTATTTTCTCATATAGAGTAGTATTAATTATACATTTTCTAACATGTTTTTTTTTCAAGTACACAGTTTATTGTAGATAGAAATTCAAACAAGTCCAGCCACTTTAAAAATAAGTTGCACATGTATTTTACCTAAAAATAATATATAGAGTGATGTTAGCATCTTCTACAAGACCCAGCAAAACCTGGCTGAACGCACGCACGGGTCAGAGCCATGATCTTAATTTATACTTTTACGTGTTTTTTTGTTTAATATATAGTTCTTATATTTTGTATTTGTCAATTTATTTCAAGCAACTATTCATATACTTTGGGACATATTTGGTAAAACATTTCCAGAGTTCATTTGAACATATCTTGGGACTGACATATATTGTTTAATTAAGCTTATAAAAGTAATTAATTTATGACCTAACTATAAACTTTCAATAGAATTCTCAGAATAATTTATAAAAATAAGCTTATTTAAATTTATTTTATGGGATTAACTCTCATGTGGCCTGCTTTCAACCTCTACTTCGGGAGATCTTTTGCCTCCTTCATAGCCCCCGGGTTGGCAAGTTTTGGTGGTTCATATCTTTCGTGAAGCTAATAGGTGTGTAGATGCTGTTGCAAGTCATAGACATCATGGAGTCTTTTCTTGGGTCACCTTTGACAGTGCTACTGCCTATTTGAATTTACTGTTGTTTGAGGACTCTGTTGGCTGTTCTGGTTGTTGTTTGTTGTGTTTTTTTTTGTTTGTGTCAAAAAAACTATTTATTTAATAAGTGTTTAATTATATGTTATTTACCCAAACGTATCTACTATCTAGAAGGATAAGTAGTGCCCAAAACATACTACATAATTTTCAAAAAATTATTTATACTTATTAGCTTCCAAATAACATATTCTTGTCTTTTTAAAGTTAACCACTTCTTATGTATCTAAGTTTACTCTTTTAAGAGATTTATATGAATTATTATTAATATTCCTTTTAAAAATTATTTATATATACTTCTGCGGTAGTTAAAATATTGTTTTTAATTAGATTATGAGATGGTTTTGTACATTTTGAATGTACCCGCTTTGAATTTTTTATTTTTTTTTTAACTTTACATTTACCCGCTTTTTTGGTAGAAACAACGCTAAGGGAATTACATTTACCCGCTTTGATTTTACACAACATTTTTAATAGTTTCACAATATCTTTATACAAATTTAAATTTTAGTTCGTTCATATTTATTTTTCTCAAAATTAATGTAAAAGCATTAAATTTAGGGGTTTATATTATATTTTGAGTAATAAATTGAAAGAGATAAAAAGACATTATTTCAATATATTGATATTTAAGTATAATAGGAAAAAACTGAGATAGACACTCATTTGAATTTAAATTAAAACAATATTAAAAAATAAAAGAGGATCACATAGAATATTTTTTGAAGGTCTTCATTATCACAAAGAAAAAATGAATATTTTTTGAAGGACTGCAATATCACATGATTATTGGTAGGAGAGAGCATAGTGAGTTTCTCGTGTCCAATGCTAAAAACTCATTTTCAGTCAAAAAAGGCTAAATACAAGAATGAATTACACATTTACACTGAATTATAACATAGGTTCCGATTTTGGCTTTTTTACCCGAGTAATACACTTTTTTTTATTTACCAAAATAACACACTTTTAAATATAATATTCATTTAAGTATTTTTTAATGAATTAAATATTAATAGTTGGTTTAAGATTGTGATTAAGTTGTTAATTAAATTAATATTTAATTGTTAAATATTTATTAACCCGATTTGTCACAACAGATAAAAACATCAATGTCTTTTGTTAAATATTTATTAACCCGATCAGTGTGCGGAGACAGAGACATTGATATTTCTGTCTTTTGTGACAGAAAAGGAGTGGAGGGGGTGCACCGATCAGTGTGCAAAGACAGAGACATTGATGAGACATTGATGTTTCTGTCTTTTGTGACAGAAAAGGAGTGGAGAATGATGCTCCGATCAGTGTACGGAGACAGCGACGTTGATGTTTCTGTCTTTTGTAACAGAAAAGGAGTGGAGGGGGGTGTACCGATCAGTGTGCAGAGACAGAGACATTGATGCTTCTGTCTTTTGTGACAAATCGGGTTAATAAATATTTAACAATTAAATATTAATTTAATTAACAACTTAATCACAATCTTAAACCAACTATTAATATTTAATTCATTAAAAAATACTTAAATGAATATTATATTTAAAAGTGTGTTATTTTGGTAAATAAAAAAAAGTGTTATTTTGATAAATAAATAAAAAAAGGTGTGTTACTTGGGCGAAAAAGCCTCCGATTTTTTCCAACATCTTTAGGGAAGGTTAATTGCAAATACAAAACTTCTTTCTATATGTAGAAAGTTTTGATTTTTTTTTTGCACGCACATTATCTCTTTCATGGTATTTTAATTCTTGCGCAGACATTTGTTGAACCAATAAACGTGAATGCAATTGAATAAAGATTAATTCATATAGTATACAATATTATATCATGTTTCTATCGCTTTCTCCCTCTTTCAGTACTAAAACATACATAGATTTAAAAATTGTGCACCAACCACATTTATGTTAAAAAATCAAGTCAATACCATATTAAAAAGTTTAAGCATTTTTCTGGCTAACTTTGTGTTTATGCATGATAATGATTTCGACTCAAGCAAGCCCTCTGAGTCTATCGTAATTTAGATATCTATAGAAGATGAAATATAATTAAGTAAATGAAAATTGAGTCAAATGAAATAAAAATATTATTTTATTATTTAGATGTTTTATAATAAAAAAACTTTATTCACCACATAACTCAAATTAGAAGGGATGGAAAATTAAGGGCTTGTTTATTTTGAAATAAATGTTTTCTATGTTTATTTCTAATTACAAAATTGTCATCTTATTTTTAATATATTTTTTATTTTCAAAAAATTGTAAAGAAAAAGTGAAAACAATTTTTTTGTTTTCTCTAATTCCTGTACAAAACTTTGAAAACATAAAATATATTGAAAGTAAGCTAAGGTACAATTTTGTAATTAAAAGTAAAAACAAAATATGAAATAAAAACATAATTGAAATGGACCCTAAAATATTGGATGAAATTATACGAAATACACTCTAGCAATCTGTTCAGAAATTATGTTTTTTTACTACTTTATAAAGTAAGTAATTAATGAAAAGTGAATATATTTAATATCCTGAAAATATAAAAAACATTTAATAAACAGTGAATACTTTCTTCATTTAGTAATTAGGAAGATTTGTAGGAATAAAAATATATAGAATTATTCAGGTCTATTTTATTTGCTAAAAAAATATGGGGCTCGACAACATAAATGACCACGAGTTATTTCATTAGTTGTTATTCGTAGTCATTTATGTTCATTTATACACAACTAATGCAACTCTAATTAAACAATTGTCAAAGCATGCACAATAAGACTTTATATAGGCTCAATTTGCTTCAATTCTCTAGTTTTTAATTAATTAACTAACTATCTACCTATGTTTTTATTCCATTTTCCCCTGTCTTTTCGGCACTCTAGATGGCTACAACAACTTTGATTGTTAAATTAATGAGAATACTGAATATAATATAAAAATTTCCACCTAATTCAAACTTCATTGCTGTCCTTATTTAATAGTCATATTCCAACTTAAAATCTTTCAGAGAGTCGGTCTAGTCTTGTTGAATAATTCTTTTTACAATACTGATCAGCTACAATATAAATTAAATTCTAAAGTATTTATGTATACCGCAAATTTTCCAGGAAACTGCCATGACATGATATTGCAAATGCTAAACAGCGAGTGTTTCTTTGAATAATTATCAATTCTAAAACTTTTGCTCTAGTCTTGTTGAATTTCATACCATGACTATTCGTTATGGTAAACATAGACCCCTAACACATGGAAATTCTACTTGTCCTGTTCTGCTTAATGGGACAGTACCTCAGCAGGACCATAAGGAAAAGTTATGAAGAAAGTTATACGTTCAGTATTTAAAGAAGAATTGGTTAACTCTCTGCTGAGAAAATTGTTTGTAATCTCCATGATCTAGAAGGTGGACAGTTTTTTCCATGGAAAATTAATGTTAAGTCCTTTTTTGTTGTTTCGCCTTTTTCTTTCACCTCCCCCTTGTTTCGTTAGTTTCTTTCTTTTCCTTTTCCTATCCTGGTTCTTTTCCACACACTGCCCTTTCACTCTTTTAAGTCATTTCACCAAATCTTGTTTTTATTCGTTTAGTGGCAGCTTGTTCTTTAATTAAAGTTCTAATATATATATATTTTAAAATCATTATATATGCAGTAAGTAAGAACTTTTCTTGCAGAAGTTTGAATCTGGAATATCATCAAATATTTCATTGCGACTTGAGAGGGATATGGAGATCACACCCTGTGACTCTGTGAGAGAGGAGGGAAAAGTTCCAATTCTGTCGATTAGAGACTTTGCTTTGTTTATAGATCAATTTGATGTGTCTTTATCTCCTTTCCTGTAATTAATTATCACTTAAAGATAGTGCACCAATTTTGTATAGAGCATTTTAGATAACATCAATATTTAATTCTTTGGAACTTAACTAATCCTTTTTTATGTATGAAATTGTACCTTCAATTTATCAGCCTTATATTATTGCACAAAACAAATGATGCTTTTGAAATTATGAGTTTATTTGAGTTTATTTTATGACATAAGTATTTATGTAAAACTTTATAAAAATAGTTTATAATCTTATTTCCATGAGCTCCCCCAAAATAGCTTATAGAAAGAGGTTATGTAGAGTTTAAACATACAAACTCTTTGATTATAAAATCAACTCAATTAAATATAGGAATTAATTAAATATTTTTTATTCTCTGTAAATAGAAAAATGTTTTTTTTTTGTCACCAATTTTAAAATTTTTCATTTTGGTCTCTCATATTCTAAAATATATCACATGTAGTCCCTTAAAATACTAAGGACTACATATGATTTTTTTTTGAAAATGAGAGACTAAAATGAAAGGTTTTAAAATTGAGAGACTAAAAACAAATATTTTCCTATTTATATATATAGATTTTGAACTATTCCCTAAAAGCAAATATATAAATAATACATTTAATAGGAAAAATATAGATATTGAAATTATAAAAAAATAATGTTAAAATTAAATTAATGACAAAATTATATCTTTGGTACGTTAACTTCATTTTTTTTCAATTCGGTCTCTTATCCTTTTTTTGTAACAAAATAGCCCATTATGTTTTAAAAATAAACTTAAGTAGTCATTTAATTTGTAACATAATCAAGTATGTAAATAGGCTGAAATTGACCATTAAAATGTTCAAATAGATCAAAATGAGGCTATGTGGACAAAAATAGAGACAATATATGCGTGTCTTTGACAATAAAAAAGTAATTGAAAAAAAAACAAGGGACTATACTTTGTTAAAAAAAAATCAAGGGACCAAATTTTTAAAAAAATTAAGTTAAGGGGCCAAATGTATAATTTTGCCTAAATTAATTAGAATCAAAACTTAGAGGAAAAAGTATAGTCTCATATAAGAGAAATTAATATTGATTGCCCAACTTCAATCTCAATTTTGACACAATAGATATCTTACTTGGCTCTTGAGTTCTTTATGAAAGTTGTAGAGATTTGTCTTGGCTTTCCCAACAAGGTAAAGATCACTCAAATACTATCTCTATAACTCTAATTATATCTAAAATACATAGGCTATATAAAACCCATTCGAGCCAAATCCATAAACTAAGATTAGTTAACTCTGTAAGTATGAAAAAAGCCATAAAAAATATAGAAATTACATCATGAAAATTCTCCTCTTTCTTAATTCCTTCTCTTTTTGCTCTTCCTTTTTATTTTATATCACTTAAGAATATATTTTTTTACCTAGACAAAATTGAGTATTCACAAATTTGCAAGATCCTCTTGTCTTTGTTTTGATGCAGACTTAGTTAGATCCTATCATATCCCACAATGTTTCTGTTATAGTGGCCTTGCAATTTCGACCCAACATCTATTGCGCTTGCTACTTTAGCTCGCGCATTCACCAGACTTGCGGCCATCATCTGTACCCCACGCTTGACCAAAAAAAAATAACATGAGCAAACGGTAGAGGGCATCTTCTATATATATATATATTGCAAAGTTCATTGAATAACTCATGTATCTGGTCTAATTTTTTAGACCAGATACATGAGTTATTCAATGAACCAAAAAATGACTTGTTGCTTATATTTTGGACTAAAGGGAATAATATCTAATGACCGTTTTTCAAATGGTAACCGCATATTAAGCCCCACTACGATCAAATCAATCCACAGGTTTGTGAAGGAATTCGGAGCAGTCAACAAAATCACGCATTCATGCATTCAGACGATTTGAGCCGTTTGATCGAGATTGAATGGTCGGAGATTTTTATTTTATTTTAAGCCGAGTTTAACTTTCAAAAATCGCTAGTCATCCGATTTCGATCGAACGGCTCAAATCACTTGACTGCATAAATGTGTGATTTTGTTGACTGCACAGAATCCGAATTCGATTGTGAAGTGCTCAAGTTGAGGGCTACAAAAAGTTGAAGAAAATATTTCACAAACTGAACTATTTATCTTTTTACGTTGCACCATTGTCCGCACAAAGAGGCAGACATGGATCGATGAGGTGGAAGCAATCATGCCGAGCCTATATGTCAATGTACTGTATGGTTGCATTTCATATATATCACTTTTCTTGACTGTGCGTTTGTCTTTTATATGCAAGATTCTCTTAATGCATGTGTGCTACTGCTACCTACAAAGATGTATTTTTTTTCAAAAAAAAAAAAGACAAATGGTTTTTATTAGTAAACGTAAGCTAAAGTAAAAGGTGTACCATGCTCATGAGAATGTACATAGTGTGTAATCCAATCCTAATATAGAGATGTAATCTCTTTTATATTTAAAAACATATATTTACCGTGTTTAATTATATTTTGAATATAATTATACACAATTTTTTTTTTCATTTTTAGACGTGTTTAATTAAGTACCTCTACATAATATATATAGGGACGGGATGTATACATAACAAAAAACTTACAATGATACACAATTTTATAATTTAGTTAATAAGAACTTTTAATTCAATTATTCAATAGTTGGATTAATGAATTTGTGTAAATGTCTAGAAGAGACTATAAAAATAAAAACTTATGACATATCCATAAGTTATTTTCAGTTTACTCCAATTATAGAAATAATTTATATGTAAATATTTATATAATAAGTACTTAATTGTTTATTTAAATATGCTCTTAGTCTTTATTTGAAGATTCGCGGATCATTATCTAGTGAATGTGGTTCAGTTGGCAATATACACTGAGTTTGTGGGTAAGAAAATTAAGGTTTAGTCTCCACAAAATACACTCTTGTATAGGGGTGAAAACTTTAAGTGTGACTAAACTCTAAACCGAGAGTTAAAGGTCTCACACGGTAGTTTAATAATAAAATAAAATCACGGACCATTATCCATCTTAGGACCTTCGATCCGGCTCTTCACGCACAAGGCGACGAAATGGCGGTAGATAAAGGAATTAAAAATATATATTTCTTAAAGAAACCTCGTTTTGGAGTGTAGTCAACTAACTAGACTTCATTGATATTTTTTTTGGTTTATCGACTTCATCGATATGTAAACAGTAAATTTAATCAGTATTTTTTTATACAAAAATCTTACCAGTAGATATTTTTTAATTATTCATAAAAAAAGATATTTTTTAATTACTTCTATTATCTATCTAAGAATAGAAATTGTTCTGGAAAAGACATCAAACTCCTTCTTAGCTAACTGACACGTGTACAAATAAGGGCTTTTTGGTAAACTTGGCAAATTTCAATTTACACACACCGGTTAACTCTTTCAAATTTCACATTTCAAATTTCAAATTTCAAAATTTTCCCAAAAGGCTTTCGTTTGCAGCGTACACAGGCTTTCCCAATGCTAGCTGCACACTCAAAAGCTAGATCCAATAAGAGCTTCCTTCATAAAAAAAATCTCATCGTTGGCTCGAAGATGCAGCCAACAATGCAGCCATGGATGTACGCGGGTGACAGAGATGAAGCTTGGAGGAGTTGGGACTCACCGCCGCCTGACCTTCAACGGCTGCTGCATTTGGACGCCATGGGTGTACGATCACTACAAGAAAAATGTGATTTACCGAGGGCTTTTTACCGAGGGCCTCGTGGCCCTCGCTAAAAAAATCATTACCGAGGGCTAAGCCCTCGGTAAAGCGCTGGTATTTGCAAAAATATCGCGTAGCTGTGCCCGAAGATTGCCGAGGGCTTAGCCCTCGGTAATTACCGAGGGCTTAGCCTTCGGTATAGTATCCAGCATATTACCGAGGGCTTAGCCCTCGGTAATTTTAAAACATATACCCAATCTGAAACCCCCACTTTCCTAATCTGATATTCTTCTCTCAAATGCTCTCTCCCTTAGCTCAGATCTCGGACCCACCACACACTCGCGCACCCACCAGCTCCGTTCGCCGTCGCCCACCGCCGCTGGTTCGTGCCATCTCCCTCGCGTCCAACTTCCGTCTCTGTCTCGGTCTCTCTCTCATCGCGCGCGTCTCCACGGAGCTGCAGCGGGAGGAGGACGGAGATGTCCTCGTCGTGATCTTGACCGGAGGTGTAGCTTCTTCCGGCGGCGATGAGAGGAACGACCGTGCGACAGAAAACGAGAGTGAGGGGTCCCATTGTGGTCGTGCCGGCGGCGAACTGGAGACCCGCGCTCGACCGTGGCGGTTTTGGGCTGTGGTTGTGGCGACTGTAACAGAAATGTTTCGCTTATTCACGCTCATAATCAGAGAGAGCACAAAAAAACTCTTCTTCTTTGTCTTCAAATCTCCCTTTTGTTTTGCCTTGTGACGAAGCTCGGCTATGGTGGCTGGTGGGGTCACTAGTTTGCAGTGGCCATGGGTTGTCCGCAATCTGTTGAGTCCCAACCTTGGCAATTTTACCAGCCTTCAAGACCTCAATCCCAGAATCACGTAATCATATTCCCTCTTTCTTAGGGTTCTGCCCTTATAATTTATTTATTTTCAATTTGATTTATTCCTCTTATCTAATTAGTTGTGGTTTTGCTGTAGAAGAAAAATTCCTGGTTAATTTTGGAATGAAAGTCACGATGCAGCTCTTCTTTTTCTCTATAACTTTTGCAAGTTCCTATATCTTTTCCTGGCTAGTTACTTGTGGTCTCTGTTTGAGTTTATTCCTCTTTTTATATTTGTTCTAATTGCTTGAATATCATCGCATGGTTGAAGGCTTTATTGTATTAGGACAATATTATAATCTTGTTTGTATTTTTTTTCCTTTTTATATAATAAACAAAGAAGATGAAAACTCTTGTTTGGATTTTGGTGTAGTCTGACCAAAGTGTTCATGTAAAATTCATAGTTTATTCACTTTTTTCTTTCATGTGGAGGCCATGAGGAGCAAGTGGTAATGAAGAAGAATGTTCACTACCTCATATGCTACTATGTTGGTGCTAATGTGATGAGTCTTCAAATATCCTGTAAGTCTTAAAAGCTGACTTTTGAATCATCATGGTGTTGCTTTTATTGTTTATCCTTTTGTTAGCAATATACTTGCCACACGTGTGATTAATCCAGGCCCTGCATGTGATGCCTATGTAAATTAATTGTTATTATATTGAAGTGTTAAATATCTTTAACTTTCTCATTTAATATTGATTATATTATGCTTAGATCTTAGGAAGTTGTGGTTTTGTTTAGTGGTGAAGTGCCATGGGTTGTAAGCCTACTAGAATATTGTTTATTTGTTTAAAAAACACCTCTTCAACTTAGTGATTGTCCATAATACAAAAGTGTATAGTGCAGTTTAGTTTTGTGATCAAAAGCAAACTTTTAGTTTCTGCATAGCTTCATGTCGGTGGCATAAATCGGGATTGGTGTAAAAAAAATACATATTTATAAGCACTTTCCATTTTAGACTTCAACTAGTAATTGCCATGTTATGTAATTCACAAGAAAATTGATAATGATATCATTAGTGGTTGCATTGTCGGTGGATGAAAAATGTGACAGTGCATTTAGTTTGACAGAAATTAAAGAAGAGAAATGCATAACTAAATTTGAATGAAAACCAAAAGTAGAGTAGCTAAAATTGCAATCTTGTTTTCCTCATTGTTGTATTCCAAATGGATGCTGATCAGATGTTTGTGATTGCTAAAGGCTAATAATATTTACCATGTCATTGAACCTTGTATTTTTAGGAATCAATTTTAGCGCAACAAGAATTTAAAGTGGTTTAAAAACAAATGAAACAGGGGGAGATGCATCTCTTGAAGCAGCTGTTATGGCAATTTCTAGTTGCTTGTGAGATGGTGTGATAAAGTGATTGGAAGATATAAGTAGGGAACTTAAGCCCATACTAAAGAATTTAGCCCCTGGTGTTCTAATAATTCTAGTTTGAACAGAATTTGGTAAGTCTTTATCCCTTTATCCAATAATTCTATATGTGCGTGTGTGTTCATAATTTTGCAAAATTGTTGATGCTACACTTAGAGCTTCACCACTTATCTGAAGAGAAGTATACCTCAATCTGTTTCTGTTGATCTCCATGTTTATCTTATGAAGCCTGGTATGAACAATGTTAATTATATTGTACATTAGTTTTTGTTGGGGTTGATTTTAATGAAATGACTTATGTAACTTTTTCTTGCCTCCATGCTAGCTTGATGTTGCTGTAATTTTTATTTGTTTTGTGATTTATGTTTTCATTGTTGAATCTTTGCAGCAAGGAAAATAATGCAAGTAAAGCTAATATTGATGAATGGAAGCCACCACAATGATCTGCAGATCTGGTAAGACATCAATATTTCTTTTCCATTGATATTGTTTACTCATTATTAATTATTTTAGAAAGACCTGTTCTTAAACAAACATACAATATTATTATCTGCTAATACTATTTAGTGTGTTAAATTAATCCACCTTAGGTTAGTCTATCATGGTTTAAAATTTGTAGTTGATTTATTTGTTGTTTACACAATCTGCAAATAGAATTTAAAATAAATTTGGCTCGTTAGTGTCGGCCTCGGCCCACGCTAAATTTCTAGTAACTGATGTAGCGTGGGCCTTTCATAAATAGCGTAGGTTTGGCCGTCGCATAGTAGCGTCGGCTTAGCGTCGGCCATTTCAAATTAACTTTTGCGTCGGCTTAGCGTCGGCTTGTCTGACGCAACTAGCGTCGGACTTATTAGGTGGACAACAACAAACAATCAAATGTTTTAAAAAAAAAATATTACTGAGGGCTAAGCCCTCGGTAAGAGGGACCAAATAGCAATTTTAAAAAACTGGTCTTTTCCAGAAATTATCAAGGGCTAAGCCCTCGGTAAATTTACCGAGGGCTTAGCCCTCGGTAATAGGGACCAAATAGCAATTTTAAAGAATTGTTCTTTTCATGTCATTACCGAGGGCTTAGCCCTCGGTAATGACGTGATAGAACAGTTCCTTTTGGAGTGATATACCGAGGGCTAAGCCCTCGGTAATTACCGACGGCTTTCGGGACCGTCGGTAAAATTTACCGACAAGCGAATTTCCGACGGTCCCGTGGCCGTCGGTAATCCGTCGGTAAATCATATTACCGAGGGCTTATGTTAAATTTGGCCGTCGGTAATGGAGCCTTTTCTTGTAGTGGATTTCGGTGAGGAGCAACTCTGTAAGCAAAATGTTGTGTCTTGCTGTGTTTTAGGTCCCTCTGTTTTTGGTTTATCTCTCTTTTGTTTTTTTTCCCTCTTTTAGCAGAACACTACAAAAAAAAAAAGAGGAGTAACTACATTTGAAAGAATATGCGGGTGAGCCAGGCTTCAATGGTGGAAGGATAATGGGTTTCCTATCCCTCTTCTCTCTTCTTCTATTCTTTGCTTTTTCCAGGTTTTACAGAAATTGGTCACTTGGGTTTCCATTGTCCTCTTTTTTCAACCATTTTTTCTAATTTTATTCATTTTATTGCATTGTTTTTCCTTATTCCTTATTCTTGCTCTCAGTTTAATTTGGGAAGGAGTAAATGTTGGTCAGTTTATTTTTGCTCTCAGTTTAATTTGGAATAGGAGTAAATAAATGTTCTTTGGCTTTGTTCACTCTATTTAATTTGCCTTTTCTTTTCTTTTCTGTTAACTGAAAATTTTGTGAATTTTTTACGATGGTTATCTCAGCTGCAAATTTGCTCCATAATATTGATTTATTTTTTATTATTATCCTACCTCGGGTTTTAAGTTGTGCTTAATTATCTGTGTTGTTTTCACAAGTTGGGAACATGTTTATTGTATCTGTAGGAATTTTCAATGTGTGTAGATGGAAATTGGCGAAGCTTCATCCAGGTACAAAAGATATAGGTTGTTTTACTGTGAATTTGATCTTTTTTCTTCATCCAATTTTTCTTCTTTCTTTTGGGTTGTAAGTTCTGCACATTCAAGAGATTACGCTCTTCAAGGGGTTTTGTTTGTTTTGTGATCCCTCAAAGATAGATTGAAGAAATTGGTAATATTGTTTTATACATGTTGGTGATGCATTTTATAGAGTACAACAAAAGTTGATTTCAATAGAGATAATTTTCCATTTCTGCATGTTGATCCCTCAGGGATTGGACGCAGGGACTGGACTCAGGGATTGCAAGGATAGAAATTGCCCCACTTGGAAGAAGCTTCACCTGTTGAAGACGGACAAAATTAAATAAGAAGACAACAAAACTAGGAGCTAAGGGGAGGGAATTCAGTATTGCTAACAAACTTCAACTTGGACTTCAGCTCAGTTTTCTCTTCATCAACACTGACATTGTCAACTTAGACTATGTAGATTTTGTTTAATTCTACATAAGCTTCCAGCATGAATAACCTTCAACCAAAGCTGCTGCTGTTTTGTTTTGTATTTTGGATATCTAATACTATTAGCAATATCTAATCATGCTTATCGTGTTTGTGTTTAGGTTGACTCTTATTAATGTTTTGTTAAATACTTTTGTCAAATATTTGGGTTAGTAATGCAACATTTTGGTGTCTTTTGGTTTAACAATAGCCTTATATATTCACAGGAAGACATCAATTGATCTTTGCCTTCCCTACAAAGAAAAATGACTCTCATTAACTTTTTTTCCACTAACTTTGAATAGTTTTTCCCATACAATTCATGTAGTAGTGTTGTGTTATCCTTCAAACTTTTTGCGAAAAACATTGGACGCAGGGACTGGACTCAGGGATTGGACGCAGGGACTGGACTCAGGGAATGGACTAATACAGTTGAGGAGACAATGAAGACAGAAACGCCAGAACCTAAGACACCTTTGGAAGAAACAGTGAAATTGGAGTATGAATCTGAGAAAGCTTTAGAGGAAAATAAAGAAAGAAGCGAACCACTTTAAAGAAGCATGCAGAGAGGCCAAGGAGAGCAGTATGAAAAGCCAAGTGATGGGAGTTTTTTAGAATTATTTCTGTTATGATTTATGTCATTGGTTTGAACTTTGAAAATAGTGTGTATAGTTTGAGCAAAAAGGTTGGGAGTTTTAGTTTAAAGATAGATTTTTGTTGGTTATGATTTATCAATGGTTAGTTTTCTTATTTCTGTTGTGAAGTGATGATAGAACATATGTAACTTCCTACAGTTCAAATAGTTGTGGGTGTATTAAATTTATTTATGAAGTATTTTATTCTACTATTCTTGCAAACTTAAAGCCATTGCTTTTGCTGGATTTTTAATATAAATTACATGGATGCATTTTCTCATGTTTATGCACATACACAAAGAATCATATTCATGAATCATATTCAATATACTTCATTTCCACTGGAGAGCACATCCTGTAATTTGATCATTGGACTCAGGGACTGGAAAGAAACAATATGAGACCATGCGTCCAATGTTTCTCTGCATCCAATAAACAATATGAGGCAATGATGTTCTGCGTCCAATAATCAGTATGAGGCAATGAGTCCAAAGAAGCAGAACCTATAAGTATCCAAGTCATGGAGACATGCTACTCATGGAGGAGAATGGCAAACATCCAATAATAAGCTTGAGGCAATATGTACAACACTGCCTGCGTCCAATGTATCAGAAGGACAAAAGTCCAATGATCAGCATAAGGCAAAATGTACAACACTGCCTGCGTCCAATGTAACTGAAGGACAAAAGTCCAATAATCAGTTTGAGGCAATATGTACAACACTGTCTGCGTCCAATGTGACAAATGGACAAAAGTCCAATAAATCAGCATAAGGCAATACGTACAACAGTCTGCGTCCAATGAAGCAGAATGGGACAAGCACAACAATCAACTGTTCTGCGTCCAATGAAGCAGAATGGGACAAGCACGACAATCAACTGTTCTGCGTCCAATGAAGCAGAATGGGACAAGTACAACAATCAACTGTTCTACGTCCAATGGAACAGAATTGGAAAATGCCAACAATTAACTACTCTGCGTCCAATGGAACAGAATGGGAAAAATCCAACAGTCAACTGTTCTGCGTCCAATGAAGCAGAATTGACAAAAGTCCAACGTTTTAGCACTCTGTGCGTCCAATATTTCAGAAAACACTGTGAGTCCAATATTTGAAATAAGCTGTGCGTCCAACGTTTTTCACAAGCCAGCGTCCAACATTGCGAAAAGTTTTTAAAAGCTTAGAAACACAATTCAACCCCCATTCTTGTGTTTCATCCTGTTAACTACAGTTTTATTCCTTCAAATGCTTATAGGTTTCAGAGCAATAAAGTGATTTAGTGGAACCAAAATCATAAGCCAATAAATCTTCGGAGCAAAATCAGAGCATTAATACAGTTGAGGAGACAATGAAGACAGAAATGCCAGAACCTAAGACACCTTTGGAAGAAATAGTGAAATTGGAGTATGAATCAGAGAAAGCTTCAGAGGAAAATAAAGAAAGAAGCGAGCCACTTTAAAGAAGCATGCAGAGAGGCCAAGGAGAGCAGTATGAAAAGCCAAGTGATGGGAGTTTTTTAGAATTATTTCTGTTATGATTTATGTCATTGGTTTGAACTTTGAAAACAGTGTGTATAGTTTGAGCAAAAAGGTTGGGAGTTTTAGTTTAAAGATAGATTTTTGTTGGTTATGATTTATCAATGGTTAGTTTTCTTATTTTTGTTGTGAAGTGAATGATAGAACATATGTAACTTCCTACAGTTCAAATAGTTGTGGGTGTATTAAATTTATTTATGAAGTATTTTATTCTACTATTCTTGCAAACTTGAAGCCATTGCTTTTGCTGGATTTTTAATATAAATTACATGGATGCATTTTCTCATGTTTATGCACATACACAAAGAATCATATTCATGAATCATATTCAATATACTTCATTTCCACTGGAGAGCACATCCTGTAATTTGATCATTGGACTCAGGGACTGGACGCAGGGATTGGACTCAGGGATTGGACGCAGGGATTGGACGCAGGGACTGGACTCAGGGACTGGACGCAGAAAACAAAAAATTTGGTTAAAAAAAATTGGGCCATCAGTTCAGAAAAAAAAAGTTTTTTTTTTCCTTTTTCTTTTTTAAAAAACAAACAATAGAAAACGTTATGCCCAAGAGGCCCATTTTGGCATTTTCCTTTCTCAACGGGCCAAAAACAAACAATGGGTCAAATCCCAATTTTAGAAAAATACAAAAAAATCGGACAAAATTGGGTGTCTACAATTTGTTTGAGTGTGGTTTAAAAAAAATAGCATATTCAACGTTAACGAATTCAGCTATCAAATAATTTAACCTCCTTTATATCGATACTATATAGTTCACACCCGTGCGGATACACCGGTAAAGTACTAGTTGTGATGGAAAGGTTTGATAATGACCCTTTTGAAATACTGACCACAGCAAAATAAATGCAGGGCGTACGTTGTTGCCTTTCTAATATCCATCATTTCATTTCATGTCAATTTCCGATTTCCCACGTGGGACACGCTTTGTTCCCGTTCTGATTTTTATTTTATGCAATTGTAATGTTTATGGGACATTTTATCATATCTTTTTGCATATTCATATTCATATACTATACAGGATAATGTGTGCGTGAACGAGCGTGTGCCGGGCCTGATCAGGAGAAAACAGTTACATAATCTTAACATTATTTCTTCAATGTTCCCCGGGACTACTAGTGTGTTTAATTTGAGTGATTCGGAAATCGTATCAACATATTCCCAAACACACTCCATAGGTGATCATTTTTAATTATTTGAAAACGATGAAGAGGTCTCAATTAAGGTGAAGGCTAGCGTGGGGATTGCTCGCATGTGGTTCACCGGTGATCTATTAAAATAACTTGGTATAGTAGGTAATATGTAGCAATTTAAGTAGGGTGTACAATAAGATACCATGTGACCGAAGCATGGTATCTTATTCTCCACTCCCTAATGCTTGTCAGTTGTCGATAGGGGTGACAATGTGGGTTGGGTCCGGTGGGCTAGCCCGCCAACCCGCCAAAAAAGGGCAGGGCCGGGTTGGGGTTTTCAACCTGCAACCCGTTTTGGCCCGCCCAAAGGTGGGTTCAAAACGGGTTGGCCCACCAACCCGTTTTTTTTTTCTCTTCTCTTTTTTCTTATTTTTTTTGTACTTTTTTCAGATTTTTGGGCGGGTTAGGCGGGCCAACCCGTCGCTTTTACACTCATTTTCTTTTCTTTTCTTTTTTTTTTTTCATTTTTTTGTTTTTTTGGCGGGTTGGCCCGCCAACCCACCAGCAGGGCGGGCCGGGCTGGGGGTACCCCAACCCACTTTTTTTGGCGGGCTGGCCCGCCCCGCCCCGTTTTTTTGCGGGTTGAGGCGGGTCGGGACTGGTTGGCCCGCTTTGCCAACCCTAGTTGTCGATGAACCCCCACCCCCTGGATCGGCAAGTCCCTGCATACGTGCCAGAGAAGAAAAGGAAGAAGAGGAAGAGGGGGATCCGCGGTGGAAGAAGAGGAAGAGAAGAGAGAGAAGCAAGGCTGGAGGAGAGAAGAAAAGGGAGGAGAAGAGGGGGATCCGCGGTGGCTCCCTGTTGTGAGGGCGGAGGGCTCGCGGGGAGAGGGAGAGAGAGCGCGGAGGGAGAAGACGAAGGAGAGAGAGGAAGGGGGGGTTTGCGGTGGCTCTACGATGGTGGCCGCACCCTCGCGGTGGCGCCAAGGGGGTCGTGCGGTGGCGAGGAAGAAGAGGAAGAGAAGAGAGAGAAGCAAAGCGGGAGGAGAGAAGAAAATGGAGGAGGAGAGAGAAGAGGGGGATCCACGGCTTGCGGCAGCGCATGGCGGCGATGGTCGCTAGAGCTGGCAAAAAGGGCTTTCGGGCCTCGGGTTTGAGTTTTATCGGGCCGGGCCAAAAAAGCCTAAATTAAAAATGGGCTCAAATTTGTGTGTCTGAGCCCTCCACTTTTCGGGCTCAGGCTCAGGCTTTAGCCTATATTTTTCGGGCGGCCAGCTTCGGGCTCAGATTTTACCGAGTTCGGGCTTTGTCGGGCCGGGCCAAAAATGTCCAGATTGAAAACGGGCTCAAATTTGTGTGTCCGAGTCCTCTATTTTTTGAACTTTTTCGGCCCGGCACGCCAAGCCTGGCCCATTTTGCCAGCTCTAATGGTCGCCGGCATGGCGGCCATGGGAGGAGCAGCCTCCATCTTCTTCTTCCCTCTTTATTTCTCTCCCTTTTCTGGTTTTTTTCTGATCTGGTTTGACAAATGTCATTTGACACAGGGATGTAACAGTAATTTTGAATAACTCTTTTTTACAACTAGTCACCTGCACATACCTTCTTTCATCCTAACTGTCCCTTTTTTTATTAATAAATCTAACGTCTTTATATCATGGTCCACCGGTGGATTACTTGCGAACTCTTCCACGCTAGACTAAACCCTCAATTAATTCAATGTTCAAATCAGAAGTATGAACTGTTTGAATTCCAATTATACAGTAGGTAGGAGTATGTCCTATCAAACGATGATGTGTTATTTAATGCTAGTTAGTTGAAGTTTTGAAAGGTAACAGAAATAAGAAATAGAATGGTCGTTGGTCACTCGACAATGTCGTTGTCCCGTATGAATTTCTTGACTCCTTGGACAAAGTTATTTCATACATAAACTCACTTCATTTTCACATTTCATAATTCAAATCTTTCACACTGAATGGTTAGAGTTTAATAATTATATACCAATACTATAAGTATGTTTTACACTTATAACTATACTTTATTATTTTGTCACACTCTCGTAGGAACACTCACCATAATAAAATATAATTAAACATATTTATATTATTGGTGATAGTTATTAGACTCAAATAGTAATCAATAAACTTCTATTTGACTTATTTGTTAACAAATTCTACTTTGATGAGAGTGATGACCATGACAATAACTATTAAATAAGTGATAATTGTACAAACATGTGAGTGTACATTTTGGATAATTTGGATAATTTAAAGAGAAAAGTTTTGTAGTATGTTTCATGCATTTGAAAAGTTATAGAAGATGTGCATCTAAAAAATGTGACAATTTAATTTCTTTCTAATAATGTCAAAATATTAACAAATTAACATTATAAAAATGAAAGATGCATGTTTGGGAATGAGGAAGAAATAATGGTCCCCCCCCCCCCCACCCGGCCATCCCCCGCCGCAAAAAAAAAAACTTCTATCTAGCCTTTGATCAAAACAAAAATTATTGTAGACACATAATTTTTTACCAAAAAAAATGTAGAGATATACTAAAAGTTGCAGTTAAAGTGATAAACAAATTAGAGTTAACTAATCAAAGCGGGGGCAAAGAACAAAAAAGTTCATTAGTTTGCACTTTGTACAAGGTTACGTAAGCGACAAGAGTGTCAATGCTTGCCACTATCATCTCCAACTGCAGCCAGTCAGTAGTCTAGGTACAAAACATTTTGTCTAAAACAATTTAAAATTAGAAAATAATGTATTTTGTATTTTGTTTATGCTAACCATTGTTAAAAAAAACCATTGTTAAGTTTTAGGTTTTTTTATTTTGTCATTAGCATATCTGTCGGTTAGTTCATTAGTCTTCCAACCTTTTTTTTTGTCAATATTAGTCTTCCAACCTATATAGGGCCAAGCTGCGTTGATCAATTGATGGCCCGTTAAAATCATGGGCTGATCCATGTTCCATAGCAATATTAGGCCCAAATGTGACATGTTCACTACTCTAAGGGAATTGGTATTTTGACCAAAAAAAAGGGAATTGGTATATACACCATCAAAATTGTCCATACACCTCACTTTAAAGATGAAATTTCAAAACTATCCCTTTTTAATATCACGTTTTGGGTCACCCCACAATTTCGCGTATATTCCAGAAACTCCAAATTCCAGTTTCTGGAATGCAATTTTTTGAATTCTGGATTGTATAGTTTCTGGAATGCAAAACTCCAGTCAAATTTGTATTCCGGAATGCATTTTATATTCCAGAAACTCCAGTTCTGGAATACAAAATTGTATTCCGGAAACTCCAGTTTCTAGAATATACGTAAGAGTTGAGGGTATTTTTAGAATTTTCACATTAATGTGAGGTGTATGACAAAAAAGTGGAGTATATTTACCAATTCCCCTACTCTAACTATGTTGTTTTTCATTGACCAAAAAAAAAATTATGTTGTTTTTCTGTTGACCAAAAAAAACTATGTTGTTTTTCTTTGACAACTATGTTTTTTTTTAGTTTGGCTTAATTACATTTTTATCGCCTATTATAGTGTTTGGGCGATTTTAGTTCTTCACTTTTTTAATTGATCAATTTTAGTCCATAGATTTGCTGAGTTGGCTATAGGTAGATGACGTGGAACATGATAGTGTTACGCTGACTTGGCAAGTATAGAAATTAGTTATAAAAGTGTAAAACACCACTACTGTTATGTGAGGTTCGAACACGCAACACAGAGAAATCTAAGTGCAAACTAGAGGCTAAACCACTGGATCAATTAAGTTAATTGAAATAAATACGGGGAAAAAGTTATGTAAAGAATAATAGCTTAATTCCACCCTTGCACTTCGTGTGCAATTTTGCCAGCCTACAGTGTAAGCTCTTTTCAAAAAATATTTTTCCGTTGACTTTAAACTTTTTTTAAAAGTCCTGTTTATGTCATTAGTTAATTATTTAACAAATTGTAGTTAAAAAAATACCTATTTGAATTAGTAAATTTCAATAAGTCTGATTACTTTTTTCACATCAAAAAATGTTTTCTTTTGTCTTTCTCATAAGTATAGGAGAATAAGTAGAGTTAATTATTTTCATTTTTAAAAAAAATTAACAAATTGATTTT
Organism: Glycyrrhiza uralensis; assembly: GCA_030159175.1. Lineage (NCBI taxonomy): Eukaryota > Viridiplantae > Streptophyta > Magnoliopsida > Fabales > Fabaceae > Glycyrrhiza > Glycyrrhiza uralensis. The sequence continues at coordinate 43,179,712 of BRZY01000005.1, forward strand.
CTTCTTAGGCCATTCTTGCAGGTTGAGAGACTGAATGGACAATTAGCCTATATTTAAAATTACATATCTTGATTTGATTTCTAAATGAAAATTTCTAGAAGAAATGTTACGTTCTGCTTTGTCCTCATTTCTATGTATAATATTGTCTCCATAGTTGCACTTAATAAGTTAACTGATTCCGATGGATATTGCACATGTATGAGCCTTTCCGTCCTGTTATCGAACCCCACATGATTTGTATTTTATATTTTTAACACCAACAATTCTAAACTTGCCAAGTGAGCATCACATTCAAAGCCACATCATTCACTAATTGTCCATGTGTCATGTCCCATGTCATCTGCCCACGGTCAACTTAGCAACTCCGTTAAGTTCTGGATGGAGAGTTAGCAGTAGACCAAAATTGTGCAATTTAAAAAACGTGAGGATTAAAATTGAGCAATTAGAAATTGAGAGATCAAAATCACCCAAACACTATAATAGGGGGACCAAAATTGCAAAATATAATATAACTAGCGTGATTACCTGTGCAATGCACGGGGCATACGGTACACTTTATAAAAAAATTTGATAAAATATGTTTAAATAATTATAAAGGATTTGAGTTTTTTTTATTATGGTTATATAAATTTTAAATTATGGTTATCTACTCAAAATAGTTGATTAGTTACTTTATTAATTTACAACTTTAAAGTAAAATACAACCAAAGAAATGTATGTATTATTATTGAAGCAATAAAATAGTTTAAACAGTAGTTGTGAGTAGGCATGACAAAAACCTTGAATTCGTGGTACCCGCCTGAACCCATCCCAACTTTGACAGATCTATATCATAAATTGTCTCTACTTGTATCAGTTATAATACCCACCGAGTACAGGACAGTAGAAACTTGTTTTCTTTGAAAAGTCTATTTTCTCATATAACATCATAAACAATTCATTTTTCATAAACTAAATGTAACTTACACTTAATTTTATAATTTTTCTAAGTGTTCATTCTTTATGATATATTTAAGTAACAATCTCATTAAAAATTGCCATTATTTTGTGAAAAATCTTCAACAAATAGTTACATGAGAAAATAATAACAAATTAAGAAATGAATATGTTTATATTAAACTTATTATAGCAATGAATTTAAAAATAATAAAATAATAATAAAGTGTATTTTTCCTTGTAATTCATATGTTAAAATGGTTTAACATAAAATATTTATTCTCGTGTATTAACTTTAATTTGTTATAATATATTCTCATGTATTTGTTCATCCCCGTGTGTTATATATTATCTATAGTTTCTAATTAATCATTTTGGATATTTATATATAGATACTAAGAGGAGGGATCAAATTACACCGGTGTAACTCTTGGACGATGTTACACCGCTAATAACTATTAACCGGATAATTATATTCTAAAACTCACTGTTGGATTAAAAGATACTATCATGTAGATCATTCCTATAAAATTTCACATCAATCTAAAATCATTTGATATGTCATTGAGATACGTCAAGATTAATATCTTTTAAAGTGTATGAATTTTGACATATTTCAATGACACATCAAACAATTTTAGATTGATGTAAAATTTTACAGGAATGATCTATATGATAATAACTTTTAATCTAACGGTGTGTTTTAGAATATAATTATCCGCTGAAGAATTATTAGCAGTGTAACATTGACCAAAGTGTTACACCGGTGTAATTTGATCCCTCCTCATTGCAAAAAATTAAATTTTCTTATATTAAAGAAAGTCTTCAATAAATTAGTTGGTGATAAAATAAAAAAAATAATAAAAATGTATTCATATTAAACTTATTATAAAGTGAAATAGAAAAATATATAAATTATATATTAAAGTTTAATTTTTTAAGTAATTAACCTATCGATGAGATTTCACGTAAAATATTTGACATAATGTTATAGGTGCAACTTTTTCTTGTATACTTTCATGTGAAATATTTATCACGCGTGTTATATTTTATTTATAATTTTTATATTAATCAATTTACATCTAGATATTAATTTATAAAAACTCAAAAAGATAAAAAGATAAAACAAAAGAAATCCCTTGAGGCTAAAAAGATAAAACAAAACCCCCTTCTTGTTGTTGAGAGAGAAATAATGCATTTGCATAGAATAAAAGAAACTAATCACAAAAGAAAATAGAAAATAAAACACACAATAATGCAAAATATAGAAGCATTCATTATAAAAAATAATCAATAACTAAAAATGATTAATAAAAAAAGAGACTTACCTTAGAGGAGTAGTTTGACTTGATGAATATATAAAAGAGTAATGATGGTTTTCGGCAAAATCAAAGCAAAAACCAAATAACATCAATGGCTTGGAGGCTATAAGAAAATGAAAAAACACTAAAAATAAGTAAAAATGATTTATAGTAAAATAGAAAAGTATTTATAATTACGAACTCACCTTAGATAAGAAGTCAGTGTTGATGAACAAAGGTTTAAAACAAAGTGAACAAATAAAACATATCAATACATGCATATATTAAGATTTAAGAATCAAAACACAAAAATTGAAACATATAAAAGATTAACCATGGAAAAGAAAATTACAACAACTAACATTTAATCACAGTTTCAAGTGATAATCATCGCAATGAAGGAGAATAATAAAGAAGAAAATGTACATCAAATGAGAAAAGAAGAACAAAAAAAGAGAGAAGACATAAGAAGTAAGTGTTGATGAATAGAGGAGTAACAATAATGCAGAGTTTGAAACAAAGTGAACAAATAAAATATATCAATATATATATATATATTAAGATTTAATAATAATAATAATATAAAAAGTTTAAACATATAAAGGATTAACCATGAAAAACTAACTTTTAATTGAAAGTTTTAAGTGATAGTCACTATAATGGAGGAGAATAATGAAGAATAAAATGTATATGAAATGGAAGAAGAAGAACAAAAAAGAGAGAAATTAAAAAAGTCATACCAGAGAATCAAGAGTTGAAGAGATACGAAAGTTTGCCAATGCGAAAGGGAAAGAGTTGAATTAAATCTTAGAAAATAAATAGGTAGAGATATAAGTATGAAAAAATTCTCTAAAGGTCAACCAATAAAAAGAGGAATGATATTTGAAATACAATTTGCTATAATCAAATCAAATTTCAAATAAATTAGGAAAAAATAATATTTAGTGGATAAATCTGAATACAATATCAAATGATATTAGAGCTAAAATTCATTTAAGTTTGTAATCAAGGAAATCAAGTTAATACAGTATCGTTCTAGAAAACCAAGAAAAAAAATAATATAATGAATGTTCGAAATATCTTCCAAAAAAATCAAATATAATATATAATATCAAATACAATCAATACAATTTCAAATAATAATTATGTACATTAAATTTGAATCGTGGAATAATCAATCAATAGAAAAGAATCGCTGCCATGAAATGTCCACCCGCATTAAATGTTGGTGGGCCATAACGATATTTTTCAATCCTAATTTCAAGTAAATTCATCATTTAAATAATATTATTAATAATTAATAATATTATTGAAATCAGATTTCAATAATATTAATAATATTATTAATCATTATTATCAGAATTATTAAATTTGATATACAATTTGCTTTAATCAAATCAAGTTAACAATAAATGAGAAAACAATAATATTTCAATGGATAAATCAGACAAATGATATTAGGACTGAAATCCATTCAATACAATAAATACCATATCGAACACAATCAATACAAATCAATTAATAAGTCTATTCAAAATCAATCAGACCAATTAAGCCTTGAAATACTCTCAGAGCAACACGTGTAAAAGTTAGTCTTGAGAGGGGTTATTTAAAGAGAGAAAAATCGCTAGAATAAAAGAGGAAAAAAAGAATCAAGATTTTATTAATTATTGAAATGAGTATGAAAATGGGTGTAATCATTTTTTATGGTGATATTGAAATCTCATTTTATTAATTATTATTATTATTATTATTATTATTATTATTATTATTATTATTATTATTATTGTTGTTATGTACATGTGGCTTCTACCCATCGTTTAAATAGTATTATTGAAATTCAATTTAAATAATATTAATAATATTATTGATTATTATTATTATTATTATTATTATTATTATTATTATTATTATCAAATCAGATTTGAAATACAATTTGCTATAGTCAAATCAAATTAACAATAAATGAAAAAAATCAAATTTCAATGGATAAATTTGAATACAATATCAAATGATATTAGGGCTGAAATCTATTGAATGCAATAAATACCATATCAAACACAATTAATTCAAACCAATCAATAAGCCTATTCATAGCCAATAAGTCCAATTAAGCCTTGAAATGCTCTCAGAGCGATACGTGTAAAAATTGGTCTTAAGAGGGTTCGTCTTTATATATATTATAGATCATATTGTTTGCTCAGGCAAAGTCCTACTTTAATTAGTGCCTAAAGAATCGATCATAATGCGATTATGCATGGACCCCATATTGATGTTCCATCAATAAAGACCAAATTGTAGCTCACCTCTCTGAGAAGTTGCTGGCCATGTTAGACCCAAATGGAAGGCCATGTTAGGCTACCCCAAGTGTGTGGCCTTTATTTCACCAAAAAAAAAAAGTGTGTGGCCTTTCTCTTTTAACACTCAAAAGTTGAAACGGGAAAGAAACAACAATTATTTTTGTGCCCAAGCCACACTTTTATGTATATTGGCATTGACCAAGAAGAAAAAGTACTAGAAAGGATTCACACAAAAATGTGCTAGGAGGGAGGAAAAAAAAATGATTATGTCTAATTGTAGAGTCTCAATTTTTCTTTTCACACACAAACATGTTTCCACATAACTGTTTACCAAGCAAAATGTGAAAAACTAATAGTAGCATATATGGATAAACAAAACCACCATCATCATTAATACTAAAACTTGATTTAAAGGGATAACTTTTGAATTTCTGCTATGGGTAAATTTAGCTGCGTTTTTCCATCATTAGTCAGCAAGTGCTTCCCTCTGTGAGCATTGTAAACCCCAGAAGTAGTTGAAGAAAGGAATGAGCAGCAATTGAAGTTTATGCCTTGATATGAGTAGGTGCATATTGATCTCAAATTCCCTTTATCAAAACTATAAGAAACAACAGCTCCTGGAAGTTGCAAATATATGGTCTGTGCTTGTTCACTATAGGCAATGGGTGTAACCTTGTAAGGCTCCCAGTCAAGGAGGGTGCCATAAAGGTTTTTGTGGTGCTTAGAAATAAAGACTTGATGCAAGACACTATTGACTAATCTCCATCTAAACCTTTTGGAATCACTTGAAGAAGAAGCATAAAAGAGCCCAAAATGTTGATTCTCCTTGAGAAGTTCCCAAATGTGAAAACCGTCAAAATCAGTGTAACAATAGTAAACACGGCCTCCTGATTCACACAAACAACGTCTATAGGTCATTGTTGATTGCCAAGACCAATCCTCAAAAAAATTTGGCAGTTCATATAGTTCACAGTGGCTGCTTTGGACTTGATACACCAGCAAATGGCCACCTATTTCCCAATGGATTGCCCCATTTGAGTAAAGAGGAGGAGTGCCAAGTTCTTGGAACTCAAGTTCTGGCAAACAAGGCAAAGATAAATTGGTGGGGTGGTGTACCCTCCATTTGCTAGTGTCAGAAGAGAAAACATGCAATTCTAGTCCATTGGATTTGGAAGACCCTGCTTCCACAACAAGAACAATCTCAAATTGGCATCCATCAGAGGCTAAACCAACTCTAACAACACGTCCATGAATGGAACATGGTTGAGGGATCATGGTAGAGTGCTTGGTGAGGGGATTGAAGACATAGTAGCAGGATTGGTCCCCACTATAACCGGACAAGAGAATTAGGCCATTGCAAGAAGCAAGGGTCTGCACAAAGTTTTCAGTAGAGAAGCTGAGGGAATGTTCAAGGAAGGCCCCACTTCCATCAACAACATCCAAAAACAGAAACTGAGATGACCCATTTTCAAACTGGTAGTGGCAAACAAGACCCACACTGCTATCATAATGATGAGAGGTTGTGGTGGAAAGTTCAGCTCCAAAATTCTTATGCTCCTCCATGTTCATTGATTTTCAAACTGGTGCTTTCTCAAGACCTGTGAACAGACAGATGAATCTGGTTAATGGACTTGACCCTAGGCTAGTGGAAATCTATTACTATCTATCTATTATCTATTACTTCTTATAATATAAGAAAATTAAACTCTAGTCTTCGGGCGGTGATACGTGTCACTTTTCACCCATTCATCGTTCAAATGGAGTTGACTCAAAGGAAGTTTGGAAGAAACTTCTGGTGTCCTTTTCTTGTGGAAGAAATGTAGTACAAGTTAGAATAAGCTTTCGCAGAATTTACACAGAAACAAACACTGAAGTCTCTCTCAATTTTAGAGCCAGCCAAGAAAATGCCAAATTGAACGATTTTTTCCATGTGAAGTGTTTTCACTTTTCACACTTGCACTCATTATCAGGAACAAAGGAAGTAGTAGATAGAAGGAAAAGAAAAGGCATTCACTTTCTTGCTTCTTTACGCAGACTAAGTTGACACATATTCATGAATGGAAAAAAGAAAATACCTTGATGGGGCAGTGAATTTTCCTTGAAATTCCTGAAATATATGATTGACGATCACTTATTCTATTTCAGCAAGCAGAAGTAAGAAAACAAGGGTCCGTTTAATTTGGGAAAGTGACCAAAACGATAAAAAAGAAAGAATGAGGATGAGAATCTATGGACAAAAGCAGGTTATTGTTTTGAGTTTTTTTTTCCTCCTACTTGCCCTACAAGTAATCTGGTTTTTTTCGTTTGTTGACTTTGTGGTCAACCTTCTTCTAATTGGCCCAAACTTTAAAACCGGTTGAAAAATGCATTGCATTAGAATTAATACTTTGTTTGCTTTTTTCTTTTTATATTATTGAATGGATCTTTATGATTATTAGTTTATTATTTGTTGATTGGGTATATTAGTTTTATTTTTTGGCGGCCGAAGGAGATACCCTGATTGTCTCGCTTTTTTTTTTTTTGAGTTTTAGAACAAGAAGGAGCATGCTTTTATGTGTTTATGGTGTTAACTTTAGGTTCTTTGCAGTATATATTTATATTTTTTTTTACGTGTAATGGAGGATGATAATAGAACATCATAAACATAAAAATGCATCACATAGCATTATATATGCATGGAGACACACAGTAAAGTGAAGATGGCAAGGAAGAAAGTGGCAAACACTTGGCTAATGGGAGTAACAAAACTCACGATAACGACCTTCTTATGTTCCTCCTTCTCTTGTGACCAAATGCATTTTTTAGGATTCTCCGAGCATGTATTTTCCTCACAGAATGTGTTTTTTAACCCTCCCTTTTTCTAAATACTAATTCTCTATTTATAATCACCAACTGAGTGCTTTAATTATAGAAATAATTCTATTGTAATCTCAACCAAATCCTTTTGATAGGAAGTCAATTTTAAATTAGGATCAATATGTGAATTAGGGAACTCAATTATTAGGATCTTGATTTTATTCGATTAAGATCAATCAGGATATCTTGAAAACTTATCATTATTTTATCATTTATTACTATCATTCAAATATTATTATTTATTTTGGAAATATCTTGAAAACTTACCATAATTTTAACATTTATTACTATCATTCAAATATTATTATTTATTATTTACTTTGGCTCATGGTCCAACATCCTTATTGCTGATGCTCCCTTTTTCTATTGAGTTTTTTATTATTATTATTATTATTATTATTATTATAAATGGACGAAATTGGATATTCACATTAATCTATTAGTCAATTGGATTTTTAATCTTCTAAAAAACAAATGATAAGCTTATAATGTACATTTAGATGAATATTTTACGTGAAAACTTATATATATCTATATTAAAATAATCGTTGCACTGATGTTCTTGCTTCCCGTGGGCATGCTACGTCTTATGATTGGACTATGTTTGAAATAATTTAAAAATCAAGCTCAACAATAATTTCTTAAAGGTGCAAACTTCTATAACTAACCTAAGACCATAAACCAAGTCCCAGAATTCTATTATTTTTAAATTAATATTTTAAATATTAGGGTGGGTTCGAGGACAATTCAACATCCCCGCCAATGTCTGACTTTGAAAAATAGTAAAAAACCCAAATTCGACCACTAAACCCATCAAAGCAAGTTGTCCCCGTCATGTTTGGGTCAGTTCGGGTGAATTCATGTTCATTTGTATTTTTGACATGTTTACTCACAATAACTATTTAAATTATTTTACTATTTCATGCATAATTAATATATTTTCTACATTGTAATCTACTTTAAAGTTTAGAACTAATCAAATAATTAATACACATTATATATCTCATTTATAGCACGGGTGAATATACTAGTTATTATAAATGGACGAAATTGGATATTCACATTAATCTATTAGTCAATTGGATTTTTATTCTTCTTTTTTTTTTTGGTCAAAGGATTTTTATTCTTCTAAAAAACAAATGATAAGCTTATAAAGTAATTACATGTAATTTGGGCTAGCCCAGCTTATGATAAAGCAGCGGTTGTTGGTAAATACACCCCTAAAATTTGCCATACACCCCACTTAAAACTTGAAATTACACCCCTAAAATTTGCCATACACCCCACTTAAAACTTGAAATTCTAAAATTATCCTTTTTTAATATCATGTTTTGTCCATCTATCCCACAAAATCGCGTATTTTTCAGAAAACTCGAGTTTCCGGAATGTATAAAAAGTCAATTTTTGAATATTCTCGAAAACTCGAGTTTCTGAAATACAAAATTTGCATTCCGCAAACTCAATTACATTCTGGAAACTCAAGTTTCTGGAACACAAAATTTGCATTCCGAAAACTCGAGTTTCCGGAATGCAAAATTTGTGTTTCGAAAACTTTTTTGGAATTCTGAGAAACAAAACGTGATATTAAGAAGGGATAGTTTTGAAATTTCATGTTTAAAGTGGAGTGTATAGCAAATTATAGGAGTGTATTTACCAATACCCTTTTCTTTTTTCTTTTTCTTTTTTTGGTCAGGGGGGGGGATGTGGGGGAGGGGGGAGGGGCGGGTGGGGATCGATCCCCCACCCTCATGGGATATCACCCCAGTACTATCCATTTGTGCTACAATGGGGGATTTATTTACCAATACCCTAAAGCAGCTTGACTTCAACTTCAAGGTAGGCCAGTTGAATCAGGCCCAGTTCTAGTCAAGACATTCTTTTTACCCAAAAAAACCAGATAGTTTCTACATTTTGTCAGGTAATTCAGACAAACTCACTACACCTGATAACAACAAATCTTTGTCATAAAAAGAAAAGTGACCTGCACCAATTTTTTCTTGTTTTTCCTACTGATCGTCATTTTGTTTAAGGATTTATTAATTATGATTCAATGTCCATATATGCAAGTCTTTCACCCCGAAATATTTAATCGCCTATTATTACAAAATATGACTGGCAATTATCACAAAAATCTATTCTAAATGATCTGTCAACATATTATTTATGATTAAAGATAGAGAAGAAAAGTTCATACTAACTGGATATCAAATTAAACTAGTAATAATACAAGATACCGCATGTTTTTCTTTGTTACATACCAGATCCCACTTTGCTAACAATACTTGGTTACAAACAATCTGCATGATTGGTTTCAAATTACGTAGGGTGCTTCTGAGAAGGCCACATTCGAGTTCGGTCACCACGTAATAGAGAGTAAGGTGAAATTGAAGCGTAAAACAAACTAGAACAAAAGAGAGAGCCATCAGCCATGAAACGACTTTAAGGACACATACCGGACTCAAGGATTCCTATCAAAAGTGTCTGAACTACAGATATATTATGGAAAGGAAATCTTAAGTTGCAATTATATTGAGACGGCAACGGCCACTCCATCACAAGCTGCTATCCACAGCAACAATATAAAGCAACGGCACTAAACCACAAAGCGTGCGTTTGGCTGTTATACATTCTCGCGTCCCGAGATGTACTCACTGTGCGGTTGAAGCATACCCAATGTGGTTCCACACATGCAGAAAGTGACCAAGAACAAAACCCAAAGTCTATCTTAACTTTCGCCGCTTTGGCATGCTACTACTTAGACTGGCTCTTGAATTACCAAAGGCTTTCGCCTTCCTTCTTTTCCTGTCGTCTTCACTGTCAGACTCGTTCCCTTTCTCCCTATCTGCATTGCTTGCTTCCCTCTCCAGCTCTTCCCATGTCTTTCCCTTATCTTCCTCCGAGCCCTCCTCAGAAACTTCCTCCTCATCATCATCCTCGGATTCAACAAGTGATTCACTGTCAGAAGGATCATCTTCAGAATCTGATTCCGGTTCCACGTCCGATGGTTCGTAACCTTTATCTGACTCCTCTGAGTTCTCAGATTCTGAATCAGTAGCTTCCAAATTCAGAAACTCCCACCCACCACCTTCAATGAAGCTTTGAGGGTCATCAGTGATTGTCTTTAGGATCTGACGCCAGTTCAGATTCAACCTGCTCTCATAATATTTGATGTCTGTTGTGTCCAGCCACTCCTTGATGCCATCGAGTGATGTAGAAGGGATAGAATCGATCCTGAGGACGTCCCGCTTGAAGTCCTTAAATACAATTGTCATATCAAAGTTCTTCTGCCCAAGCCCAACTCTCTCCAGATTCACAATTTCAATCTCACTTAGTGTGACAACAAGGAAAGGGTTCTCTATCAGTTCAACAAGGCAGGCTGAAGTAGGAACAATAAATACTGAAGACTTATGAGGTACCCCAGGGAAGCCAAGTTCTCTAAGAGGTTGATCAAACTCCAGGTCAAGGCCATTGAATTGCGGTTGTCCCCAGAGATCATTCACCCGATTCACAAAGCTTTGAAAATCTACATTAATTTTGTTCTTCCTGTCTCTTTCTCTTTGTTCTTCTTCAAGCTCATCGGGGTCATAGGCTGATCTCTTTCCACCTCCAACGTTCTGGACCATGTCCATTACCTCAACATAAAACTGAACATCCTTGGTCTTTTTATTTCCAACCATAATATGGTTGTGCAGATGAAAGTGCAGGAGAGTAATCATTTCATTTTCTGCTGGCTGAAAAAATGCATGTTTCACATTGCCAAACATTATATCCACACGCTCATCTTGCCTGGTGGTAGAATACCGAAACCCATTCACATGAGCCTCAAGTGTACCTGGTATCTTCCTTCCACGCCCACCAAAAGCCGGCCGGATCCAAAGGTCAGACAATCTTATTGGCTTAAATCTGTTATTAGCAAGCTGAAGTTTCTCCTGGGTTACCAAGGTTGCCCTCTCAGCTCTCTCGGACTCCCTTGCTACAACTTGTCGCCTGAGTGTTTTAATGGATTGCACAACCTCGCTACTGTGCCTTGGATCCTTGGAGCGGAATGCAGCCTCTTTCAAATATATAGAACCAGGGAATTTCATTGAGCTTGCATCATGAGGACTGAAAGGGGTCCCAGGAACGTTAAAAATTACTCTGATATAACAGCTGCGGTTGGTGTCCTGCTGGCTAGAAACAGTTCGAATGAAAGCCACGTGGAAAGGCACCATACTTCCATTAATTGGCAAGAGAACTGCTTCATTCTTCTGATCGACTTGAATCATCATATCTCTGGGAGGGGGAAGGTCATTTACGTTCTTGTAGGCCACCAGTTCTGCAGAGGTCCTCGCAGAGGAACGGTTGTCTCCTGTCTCTTTTCCACCACCAGCAAGTCGCCTTGCAGTTTCTTCATTTTTCTGACGAGCAAGCTCTGCTTGATGCTGCCTTCGGAGTTCCTCTTTTGAAATCTCATGATTGTCTGACCTTAGAGTTGTCTTAGACATTGATGGCTCTGCACCATTGGCATCTGCTTTTGCAGTGGGCTTTTCCTCCTCTTCGTCCTCATTGAAAGAATAAGCAATATCCTTTAGGGCTTTTGAGCTCATAGAAGTCACAACTTCTGTCTTGTCTTTGCTGATGATGACTGTGTCAGCAAGCAAGAGAGAGAAGAGCTTGTTTTTAGACTTCGTTTTCTCACTCTGCAAATTCTGGAATCCAAGTGACACATTGAAGACCATGCCTTCTTTAATTATCTGTTCATTTTTAGCATTAAGATTCAATCCTGACTCACGAAACTCAATGCCAATGCCAGTCCCAGCCGATTTTGTTAAATGGGAAATCAAGTCAGGAGCATCCTTTTCCACAATAGAAACTGCAGCTTGGTATGCAGCACTCAGCTTGTTTCCAGGTTTCAAAGAACCAATGGCGGCTTCATGGGCTTTCAGAAGAACCTCATAAGCCTTACTTTGAAGAGGGTCTGCATCAATCAAGAAGGTCCTAGCTATATTTGAGCAGTAACTCTTGTACCGGGCTCCAACAGCACATATAATCACGCTGGCAGAATCATAGTAAAGTAAATCATCATTGCTGACAGCACTAGGCCGAAGATCAAATTCCCCTCCACTCTGAAAAATTGGGGGGTAGCAAATATCAACATTATCTGCCTTCAGTTTACAGTTGACTTTTGAAGGTTCCATTATAACTTTCTCAGTCTCCTCCATCAATGTAGAATGAGTAATTTTCTTCTCTTCATCAATTACATTCTCAAGCTTTGTTACAACAAAGTTTTTCATCACGCTGGTTGTCAGGTATGCTGCTCTCTTAATTGATGTAAGCTCCTCATTACTCTTTGCAGCAAACAACATAGAAAACCCATTGGCCACATCACTGAGATGAAACTTGGAATTTTTTAATTTTTCAGCCCACGCTTCAAGCAATTTCCCTTCAGGAGCCTCTCTCGATATGTGTCCAACAGTGGAAGAATCACGGCCATCAGACTTTGACTGAGCACGAATGGCATGAAATATATCATCCATTATAGCAGTTCCATCGTCATTTTTAGGCTTAACATGCAAAACAACGTCTACATCAACTGCCTCTCTGGCAGGTTTTTTGACAGATTCAAGAATAGACGCCTTCTTTTGGCTGCACAAGATATGGATCTGCTTCCTCATGAAAACCATTATTGTGTCTGGGAATTCAAAGCCAAGCAGCCATGAGTTCAGAGCAGTAGATTTCAAGTATCGCAGGTCTTCTGAAGATGGAGGACATGCAATTGCAATTGCATCAGAAGAGCCCCAGAGATCTGTTTTGTGTTTATCCCAATGTTTATAAAATGTTTTCAGTCTGGTTTGAAATGCATTCAGATCAATGGAATATGCTGTCCCTGCTGCACTGCCCTTTCCACTTGGAGCTTGTGTGCTTCCATTTCGACGCTCTGCCATTGTTCGCTACCACTCTGGATTTTTTAAACACAGTAAGACTAATAAGCAAGAGCGCAAACAATTAGTGATGCAAAATGCTTTTCAATTCTTTTTTAAATGCAGGAACAGCAGATGCATCAAGGAACAAAGGAGTCCTACTTTGTGGTGTTTGATCACAATAAGAAATTAAAATGAGAATTATAATGTATTCTTTTCTCATATTTGGCTTGTCAATCAAGCAGTTTCTATAGAAATGAATCAATTTTGTAATTGCAATATTATTCCTCTTCCCACATTTTAGTTTCAAAGTTAAACTACAAATTTTTTAAAATTGTATAAGAAAAAATATTAAAAAATATATATATAGACCGGACTCTGTCTTTAACACTCTAATAAACATTATTTCACAAGAAATATCCGTGTGTGTGTGTGTTAAAGGGGTAAGTAGAACCTATTGTTGGGAGAGTCGGATAGCAAATGAAAATTTTCCGCACATGCATTGAAGAATTCCAGTAGAATACCTTTGGATAAAAAGTTGGTCGAAGACTTCTCACTTCAGTTCTGCAAGCAACAGATGAATGGACCTTTCACAGCATTTCAAAAGCTAGACACAAATTGGGTGACAGTAGCAGTCCAAAATCATGAATTGCCTATGAACAAAACAAAGCTTTAGTTGTAAGAACCTCAACAAATCAAGATGGGATTTAAATCCAACACCAACCACCTAACATAATTGCCTTATACACAATCCTAAATCGCAGGGCAGGTGATACAGTATCACTAACCAAAACAATTAAATGCAAATTTCTTACTCTAGAGTAATCAGTATTTGAATAATCTCCAATAGATCCTTTTATATAAACTCTATGATGAACGGTTCACAAATTCGACTTAGTCAATAAGTCCTGATTATCGATTTAATTTTTATTTTAAAAAAACTCAAATCTGTTTTTGCATTTTCTGAGCTGAAATCTAGGGTTTCATCATTCATGATTCTAAGATCACACCAGAAGAATGAAAACCAAAATAAAACCCACACGGAAATGGAAACATTGATGATACCTTTTTGCTCAAGTGTCTTTGGGGTGCGCGAAAGCTCTTCCCTTCATCTTTTTTTTTTGTATATATTTTTCAAATCGAGGATTTACGAGCCCCAATTTGTGGCGATGAAATTGGGTGCGGTTCCGATCAGAGTTTCAATACCCACAAATACTCTGTGCAGTGCAATTTGGGGAAGATGGAGCATGGAGCAAAGAGAAGAATGAAAGGAAGGTGATATTGTCCAAGTCTGAAGAGAAGAAAACTTAGGCTCGTCTGGGAATGATGACTATATCGTCACAGGATAGAAAGAAAGACATAAAAGATAATTAATAGTGACATGAGTTTAATTGAATTAATTTATTTTTTTATACATTTACGGTTGAGATCGGGATGAAGCACTATCTGGGTGTTTCATTTTCAGAGCACCTATTTTGAATCGTTAGATTTATTCAAGGGCCTAGATTAGCTATAAATAATGATGAAAACAATTATATTTTTTCCACAGAATCACTATCACCCATTCTCCTATCTCCTCAGTCCTCTGCCGCACCACCAACTCCTTCTCCATGGAACACCATTCTCCGGCGACTCCATGGCGGTGATGACGGCGACAGAACCAAAACCTGGTCTCTCACCAAAAAACAAAACAGCAACAGAACAACACAGAACAGAGAAGAAAGAATAGAAGAAAAGGGGGGGTTTTCCCCACGGCCGCCGCGTTTCACACGGCCTTCCATCCCCCCACCACCACGGCTCTCCTTCCTTTTCCTCTCTTCCTTCACTTTCCTCTCTCCCTTCGCGTTTCTTCCCCTTTTCCTTTTCTTCTCTCCGCCGCGAGAGGCGGCCCTCAACCCCCTTCCTCTCTCCCTCCGCCTTTCCCCTCTCCCTCCATCTCTCCTCTCTTTCTCTCCACCCTCTCAAAGTCACCACCGCGTGGCCTCCTTTTCCTTCAGCGCCGCCGCTGCAGTGGGGTGGAGAAGAGAGATCCTCCATGATGACCATCGCCACCGTGGATGAGAGAAGAGAGGGAGAGGAGAAAGAGAGAGTGCGGCGGCCCAGATGAGAGAGAGAGAGAGTGTGGCGTCCCTGGGTTTGGGTGTGAGAGAGGTGGAAGAGGGATGAGGGAGGGATTTGGTGTGAAAAATGTAAGTGTTCTCATCATTCTTTATAGTTAATCTAGATCCTTAAATAAATTTGACGGTTCAAAACAGATTCAAAATATGTGCTTCAAAAATGAATCACCAAAATGGTGTTTCATGCTCCCTTCACCAATCCTACATTTACATTTATATATAAGTAAGATAGTTTGTCTTTCCGCCAATTAATAAAATTTATAACAAAAAAATCAATATACTCAAATCTCAAAACAATTAAAAGTATTGCTTGGAAAGACGAACAAATTAGCTTATAACTTATTTAACTTACTTATAAGTTTATTTAACCACAATAGAAGTATTCGATAAATAAATTTATTTTATTAGCTTTTAGATTTTTTGAAAAACTATCTCATGTAACTTAAAACTTATTATTTTTTCTCTTATTTTTATTCTCATTGTTTTTTTTGATAAAATTTTATTCTCATTGTTTTATTTTTATTTAGCTTTTACCCTCTTAAGTTTTCAAACTGAGCTTTTAGCCTAGTTCTGGTTTTCTTTTATTTCATTTCCCTTGTAACAAAAAAAAATCATTAATCACTCCTCCCACACAAATAATAATCTTTTTTTTTCAAAATTATAAAAAATCTATTTGTGTGTCTATAAATAAAGTCTCACATAAAAAATTTTAAAATTAATTTTATTTATATTATTCTATTTTATTTAATAAATCATATTTAAAAATAATAATAAGATTAAAAATAATTATGTCAAAAACTAGTTCAACAACTAATTTTATCGAACACTATAACTTCAGTTAGTTAGTTTTTCAGCTATAAACTATCTCATCAGCTATAAACTAGTTTATCAAGTATTTTTGCCGAACAAAACTATAGTCTATGTTTTTCAATTTTATTCATGTCAAAAAATTATTTTTTAGCCAATTATAATATTACAACAAATTTGTGGCCATTTTTGCTATTCACATAACTTTAGGGCCATTTTCGAAACATGTACTCTAGGTTGCCCTTCCAGACGTCTAATAAATATATTAATATGAGAAATGTTATATCTTTCTATAAATCCTCCTATACATCCTCCTACTACTTTATAAAGTAAAAAAGAGAATACAACTAATATCTTGAAAACATAAAAAATATTTAATACTTTCTCCATTTAGTAATTAGGAGAATTTGTAGGAATAAAAGATAAAATGATTTAAAATTATTCATATTAATATATCAACATTGCAGAAGTTACTTCCCCAACATGGACCAAAAATCAACCTTAAAAAAAAAAAGGTGCCTTCTAGGGTGCACAACAAAAAAATGTTGCACCGGTGCACTAGGGATCTATCCATCGTTGGATTTATATTTTTTTAATGCTCCATGTATCAACGGTCCACATTAAACATTGTGATTGGGGTATAATTGTCACATTCTATACCCTCTCTCTCTCTCTCTCTCTGGGAGGTTGCGTTGCAGCATCACCGCTGCACTTCGACGCTAGAAATTGAGGCATGTCGTTCGTCCTCGCCAGGAGGGACGTCGTTGATCTCGTCGTAGTCTGTGTCGTCGTCGACGATGTCGGCCTTGACAAGGAAATCTTCGAGGGTCATCATCTCGTCGGGTGCCTCCATCTTGCACTCCCACCACGTGTCACAGCGAACCACCATAACCATACCTTCCCTCATTGTCAAGCCATGAGCTAACGGGCAAGGACAACTCCCTCCAGAAAGTCATCCTCGGCGACCACACCTCCGCCACAAGCAAATTCACCAAAAGCGTTGAAAATCCCTGAAAAGCATGAACCCGTTGGAAACGACGGTGAACGACGCGTCGTTTCGGTTAAAGTTACCAAGGAAGTAGGTGGTTGGGTAGAAGAAGAGGTGGAGGAATTTGGGTGTCGTGGAGTAGGGGATTCTGTTGTTGGTGGAAGAAGAAACCGTTGTTGTTCTTAAGCAAAACTCAAAAAAAACACTCAATGACCCTCACTTGCTTGAAACAACAACCCCATGAATCTCAAAGAGATTACATCAACAGGTTCAAACGAGAGGTTATGCAAATCGATAATCTCCACCTCAATCTTCTCATGCACATATTAGAAGTTGGTCTGAAACCAGAGCCTTTTGTCAATTCCCTCGCCCAGAAACGACCACGAAACCTCGATGACATCCGGCGAAGAGCCACTTGTTGACTCCCCCTCGACGACTCCGAGAACGACGCCCGCCACTACGACAACGACCGCCTCAACCACAACAACTTCGGCTGCACTCAACGGCAAGGTCCAAATTATCCAACAAATCAACCACAACGGCGATGTCAACAGGGCAATAGGTGAAGAGAAGATGAGAGAGAAAGAGCTAAGGTTTGAGAGGTTTTTTTCATTTCCTATTTTACCATCCTTGTGTACCGGTGCCACACTTTTAAGTTGTGCACCCGAGATGGCACCTAAAAAAAAAACCCAAATACTTCTCTCCATTTTAGAAACTCAAACAAGGGGATGGGGTCTCATGAACCCCCAAAAAAAAATTCTCCTTCAAAACCCCCTCCCAAACCCACCCTCAAGAACACAGAATCACAAAGATGCACTCACTATTTTGTTGTAAACAAAACAGCAAGCCAGGAAGAAGAGAAGAATTATAAAGAAAAAAGCACATAATCGAAAAGAGATCTGATAAAAAAGGCGGCAGTTGTTAAGAAGAAATAATAACAACGTAAACATTTTAAGGACATACATTGGATTCGAGGATCAAGGATTCCTATCGACAGGCTAAACTATATTATGTTAAGCAAAACCTACGTTACAATAATATGACAACTCGTCCCAACACAAGAGCTGCAATCCGCAGCAAGTCAACGACGCAAAGCGACGGCACTAAACCACAAACTAAGCGAGAGATCGAAAACAAAAATCTATCTTAACTTGGACCGCTTCGGCATGCTGCTACTTAGACTAGCTCTTGACTTACCAAAGGCTTTCGCCTTCCTTCTTTTCCTGTCTTCTTCACTGTCAGACTCGTTCCCTTTCTCCCTATCTGCATTGCTTGCTTCCCTCTCAAGTTCTTCCCATGTTTTTCCCTTCTCTTCCTCTGAATCCTCCGCGGAATCTTCCTCCTCATCATCATCCTCGGATTCAACAAGTGATTCACTGTCAGAAGGATCATCTTCAGAATCTGATTCCGGTTCCACGTCCGATGGTTCGTAACCTTTATCTGACTCCTCTGAGTTCTCAGATTCTGAATCAGTAGCTTCCAAATTCAGAAACTCCCACCCACCACCTTCAATGAAGCTTTGAGGGTCATCAGTGATTGTCTTTAGGATCTGACGCCAGTTCAGATTCAACCTGCTCTCATAATATTTGATGTCTGTTGTGTCCAGCCACTCCTTGATGCCATCGAGTGATGTAGAAGGGATAGAATCGATCCTGAGGACGTCCCGCTTGAAGTCCTTAAATACAATTGTCATATCAAAGTTCTTCTGCCCAAGCCCAACTCTCTCCAGATTCACAATTTCAATCTCACTTAGTGTGACAACAAGGAAAGGGTTCTCTATCAGTTCAACAAGGCAGGCTGAAGTAGGAACAATAAATACTGAAGACTTATGAGGTACCCCAGGGAAGCCGAGTTCTCTAAGAGGTTGATCAAACTCCAGGTCAAGGCCATTGAATTGCGGTTGTCCCCAGAGATCATTCACCCGATTCACAAAGCTTTGAAAATCTACATTAATTTTGTTCTTCCTGTCTCTTTCTCTTTGTTCTTCTTCAAGCTCATCGGGGTCATAGGCTGATCTCTTTCCACCTCCAACGTTCTGGACCATGTCCATTACCTCAACATAAAACTGAACATCCTTGGTCTTTTTATTTCCAACCATAATATGGTTGTGCAGATGAAAGTGCAGGAGAGTAATCATTTCATTTTCTGCTGGCTGAAAAAATGCATGTTTCACATTGCCAAACATTATATCCACACGCTCATCATGCCTGGTGGTAGAATAACGAAACCCATTCACATGAGCCTCAAGTGTACCTGGTATCTTCCTTCCACGCCCACCAAAAGCCGGCCGGATCCAAAGGTCAGACAATCTTATCGGCTTAAATCTGTTATTAGCAAGCTGCAGTTTCTCCTGGGTTACCAAGGTTGCCCTCTCAGCTCTCTCGGACTCCCTTGCTACAACTTGTCGCCTGAGTGTTTTAATGGATTGCACAACCTCGCTACTGTGCCGTGGATCCTTGGAGCGGAATGCAGCCTCTTTCAAATATATAGAACCAGGGAATTTCATTGAGCTTGCATCATGAGGACTGAAAGGGGTCCCAGGAACGTTAAAAATTACTCTGATATAACAGCTGCGGTTGGTGTCCTGCTGGCTAGAAACAGTTCGAATGAAAGCCACGTGGAAAGGCACCATACTTCCATTAATTGGCAAGAGAACTGCTTCATTCTTCTGATCGACTTGAATCATCATCTCTCTGGGAGGGGGAAGGTCATTTACGTTCTTGTAGGCCACCAGTTCTGCAGAGGTCCTTGCAGAGGAACGGTTGTCTCCTGTCTCTTTTCCACCACCAGCAAGTCGCCTTGCAGTTTCTTCATTTTTCTGACGAGCAAGCTCTGCCTGATGCTGCCTTCGGAGTTCCTCTTTTGAAATCTCATGATTGTCTGACCTTAGAGTTGTCTTGGACATCATAGGCTCTGCACCATTGGCATCTGTTTTTGCTTTAGGCTTTTCCTCCTCTTCATCCTCATTGAAAGAATAGGCCACATCCTTTAGGGCTTTTGAGCTCATAGAAGTCACAACTTCTGTCTTGTCTTTGGTGACGATGACTGTGTCAGCAAGCAAGAGAGAGAAGAGCTTATTTTTAGACTTGGCTTTCTCACTCTGCAGATTCTGGAATCCAAGTGACACATTGAAGGCCATGCCTTCTCTAATTATCTGTTCATTTTTAGCATTAAGATTCAATCCTGACTCACGAAACTCAATGCCAATGCCAGTGCCAGCAGATTTTGTTAAATGGGAAATCAAGTCAGGAGCATCCTTTTCCACAATAGAAACTGCAGCTTGATATGCAGCACTCAGCTTGTTTCCAGGTTTCAAAGAACCAATGGCGGCTTCATGGGCTTTCAGAAGAACCTCATAAGCCTTACTTTGAAGAGGGTCTGCATCAATCAAGATGGTCCTAGCTATATTTGAGCAGTAACTCTTGTACCGGGCTCCAACAGCACATATAATCACGCTGGCAGAATCATAGTGAAGTAAATCATCATTGCTGACAGCACTAGGCCGAAGATCAAATTCCCCTCCACTCTGAAAAATTGGGGGGTAGCAAATATCAACATTATCTGCCTTCAGTTTACAGTTGACTTTTGAAGGTTCCATTATAACTTTCTCAGTCTCCTCCATCAATGTAGAATGAGTAATTTTCTTCTCTTCATCAATTACATTCTCAAGCTTTGTTACGACAAAGTTTTTCATCACGCTGGTTGTCAGGTATGCTGCTCTCTTAATTGATGTAAGCTCCTCATTACTCTTTGCAGCAAACAACATAGAAAACCCATTGGCCACATCACTGAGATGAAACTTGGAATTTTTTAATTTTTCAGCCCACGCTTCAAGCAATTTCCCTTCGGGAGCCTCTCTCGATATGTGTCCAACAGTGGAAGAATCACGGCCATCGGACTTTGACTGAGCACGAATGGCATGAAATATATCATCCATTATAGCAGTTCCATCGTCATTTTTAGGCTTAACATGCAAAACAACGTCTACATCAACTGCCTCTCTGGCAGGTTTTTTGACAGATTCAAGAATAGACGCCTTCTTTTGGCTGCACAAGATATGGATCTGCTTCTTTGTGAAGACTATTATTGTCTCTGGGAACTCAAATCCAAGCAGCCATAAGCTTAGAGCAGTAGATTTCAGGTATCGAAGATCATCTGAATTTGGAGGACATGCAACAGTTATTGCATCAGAAGAGCCCCAGAGATCTTCTTTGTGTTTATCCCAATGTTTATAAAATGTTTTCAGTCTGGTTTGAAATGTATTCAGATCAATCAAATAGGCACTTCCAGCCACACTAGCTTTTCCATTGGTAGTTTGGCTACTTCCTTTCCGATTGTCTGCCATGGTCTGCTATTTCTGAGGGGGGAAAACAAAAGACAAAGAACATGGATAAGAAAGTAGAAAACAGTTATGGGTGCAAACTCTATTATCATTTTTTTCAGGGGGGCACTGACTCTGTGGGTAAGTAAGTGATTAAAATATAGAGTTCCATTACACCAAGGATTAAAATTTATCACATTTATATTTATATTTATATTTGGCCATCAATTAAGTATTGTTTTAATTTTCACATTCCTCACGTGACATTTGAGCCTCAAAATTTTCCATTGCATAAATATTAGAACACTCAAAAAATAGAAAATAGACTGATCTCTCTTTAGTTTCCAATACGCATTGTCACAAACGGGAAGGGAATTCATCTCAAAGGGACAAGCAAAAAAGTTCCTCAAATATTTTGTGTGGAGATCCAGGCAGCAAATGAAATCTGTGCGCACACCTTGTGCATATATGATGAACGATTTTAGCACATAGTAACTTTAAGTGAAACAGTATTTGGAATGCTTCAGTTCCGTGAAAAGATGAAGGACTTTTCACATCCAGAACAATGGAACACAAGCCTTTTTCACATTCAAGTGAACCTATATTCACCAAGGAACAAAACAAAACATTTATCAGTTCCGGGAGATACACTCGTCATACATAATGTGTTTCAAAACTAGCAAGCTTACTTTCAGAAATGCCATAGTACAGTGGGGGACCCTGATTACAAGAACTATCCTCTCAAAAATTCAATCAGTTTTCAATATTTCACAAAAGGTTAATGCGTGGAAAAGGCAAAACAACAAGAATATAAGAATCAAAACTCTTTCCATAATATCAAATCACGAAATTTTATCCACTTAATCGGCCAATAGTTTAAACTTTTTATCATCAAGTATAAAACATTTAACCTTGAAAAATAGCCCCCAGCACGAAATCTAGGGTTTTCACGATTTCAAATTGCACAGAGCATCAGTGCCGCCGAAACGGTGCCGCTCACCACCACAAAACACACCGCATTTGCGGAGTGACAGTGAGAGAGAGAGAGAGAGAGTCTCTGAATCTCAAGCGCCACAGATGCAACATCGCATCGTCGTTTGCAATCTATGTTACAGTAGAATAAAAATAATTCCCAGAACTTAGATGAAATCTACCACAATAAAAGAGGAAAATAATGATAAAAAAAGAGAAAATCGAGATATCGTTTTCAGCTGAATTCAGAAGAAGCTGGTAAAGCAAAGCAAAAAACAATGATAACAATAACAATAATAATAACCTCAGTGAGTGGTGATGGAAGGTCGAAGGGGGAAACGGTGGTCGTTTGTTACCTTCGATTTCGAGAAGCTTTGGTAGCAGCAAGTGTTTTCTTAAGTTGGGGAAGGTCTTTTGATTTGGGAAAGTTGCGCCCTAATTGGTGAGGGTTCGTCGAGGGAGGGAGGAATGGAATACGCGGTATGGTTATTGTTGTTGTAAGTAGGGCGTTTCAAAGCATGAACAGTGTTGCCCCTCTGTGTGTGCGGTTTCGGGGGGAAAGAAGAAGGACGGCGAAGAGAAAAACAGAGATGAAGAAGTGTTCAGAGTTGCAAGAGAGGGAAACTAGGGTTCATCCTTCTGACAATGGCTCTCTTCTTTAACTCGAACCAATATAAGAGAGACGAAAATGCGCGAAAGCACCGCGGGCAAAATATAAAGCCAAAAAGAGTATAATAATGGCGAATTCTCTTGCGGACAAGTGTTGTAGGTGTTACACCGTGGACAGGTTCTTATAACCGTTGGATTAAGAGGACTTACGAATCTAACGGTGAACTTCCCAAACCAGATTACATCCCCACTTTCATCTACATGTGGTGTTTTTGTAACCGTAACTAGCCGGTTTACTCGTGCATCTGGTTTTTACATATGATATGAAATGATTAATTTATATAGTAATAAATTAATATGCGATATATTCTAAATTTATAACTGTGTTAATTTTGTGACATTAAACATGAAAGTTTATAGAAACTAAGAAAGAAAAATAGAATCCATAAGCAAATATTATCATATTGATCAGAAAAAAAATAGGGTGAAAAAATAAAATTATAGTCTGTAGAAAGTTTTTGGAACAAATAAATGAGTGAAACCTATAAGCAAACACAATTTGGTGATCGAAAATAAAATCAAAAAATAAATAAATTTATAGCCCATAAAAAGTTATTGGAACAAATAAATGAGTGAAATCTGTAAGCAAATACTGTTTTGGTGATCGGAAATAAAATCGAAAGAAAATTAAATTTATAACCCGTAGAAAGTTATTGGAACAAATAAATGAATGAAACCTATAAGCAACATCGTTTTGATTATCGAAAATAAAATCAAAAGAAAAATAAATTTATATCCCATAGACAGTTATTGGAAGAAATAAATGAGTGAAACCTGTAAGCAAATACGATATTAGTGATTGGAAATAAAATTGAAAATAAATAAATTTATAGATCATAGAAAGTTATGAAATAAATGAGTGAAACTTGCAAGCAAATACCGTTTTTGTGATCAAAAATAAAATCGAAAGAAAAATAAATGTATAGCCCATAGACAATTATTAGAAGAAATAAATGAGTGACACCTGTAAGCAAATATCGTTTTGGTGATCGGAAATAAAATCGAAAGAAAAATAAATTTATAGCACCTAGAAAGTTATTGGATGAAATAAATGAGTGAAACTTGCAACAAATAAATGAGTGAAATCTATAAACAAAAACTTTATTGGTGATCAAAAATAAAATCGAAAAAAAAATAAATTTATAGTTCATATAAAATTATTGGAAGGAATAAATGAGTAAAAACCTACAACAGATAAATGGGTTAAACTAATAAATATGTGAAATCTGCAAGTAAACACTGTTTTGGTGATCATAAATAAAATCGAAAGAAAAATAAATTTATCGTCCGTATAAAATTATTGGAAGAAATAAATGAGTGAAACCTGCAACAAATAAATGAGTGAAATGTGTATGCAAATGATGTTTTGGTGATAGAAAATAAAATCGAAAGAAACATAAATTTATAGCCCATAAAAAGTTATTGGAAGAAATAAATAAGTGAACACATGCAACAAATAAACGAGTGAAATAAATAAATGAGGGAAATCTGTACGCAAACACTGTTTTGATGATTGAAAATATAATCGAAAGAAAAATAAATTTATAGCCCATAGAAAATTATTGGAAGAGATAAATGAGTGAAACTTATAAGTAAATACCATTTTGGTAATCGAAAATAAAATTAAAAGAAAAATAAATTTATAACCCATAGAAAGTCATTGAAACAAATTAAGACTAAATCAGATAAATAAAAAAATTTAGAACATACAAATTTACATTAACCGTAAGTTATATGAAGAAATAATAGTATAGAAAAAGTTGGAGAAAGAAATAAACACTTTCTAGTTATTATAATATTGTTTTGGGTAAACTTGAGTATTTTTTAATCGTAAAGTAACATTGTATTTGGTGAACTTGAGTATCATCTACACGCAACTGTGGAGATTCAAACCTTCAATTATTTTTAATTATTATAATTTTTTGTTTTTATTATTTATTTTTATAAAATAGAAATGTGAAAAGAAGAGTATTGTAGACAATTTAATGTTTTTGGGAGAGAAATTTTTTTCCTAAGCTTGACACGTGTAACTTTTTTTTGGTGAGCAGACAAAAAGATATTTTATTAATAGAGATAGATAGATAGATAAATAAATTTATTATCCGTAGAAAGTTATTAGAAGAACTAAATGAGTGAAACCTATAAGTAAATACCGTTTTGGTGATTAGAAATAAAATCGAAAGAAAAGTAAATTTATAGCTCGTAGAAAGTTATAAGAAGAAATAAATGATTGAAACCTGTAATCAAATATCGTTTTCGTGATCGTAAATAAAATCGAAAGAAAACTAAATTTATAGCCTGCAAAAAGTTATTGGAAGAAATAATTGAGTGAAACCTACAAGCAAATATTGTTTCGGTGATAGAAAATAAAATTGAAAGAAAAATAAATTTATAGCTCGTACACAGTTATTGGAAGAAATGAATAAGTGAAACCTGTAAGTAAACACTGTTTTGGTAATCAAAAATAAAACCAAAAGAAAAATAAATTTATAGCTCGTAAAAAGTTATTGAAAAAAATAAATGAGTGAAATTTGTAATAAATAAATAAATAAAATAAATAAATGAGTAAAATCTCTAAGTAAATATTATTTTGGTAATTGAAAATAAAATTAAAAAAAATAAATTTATAACCTTTAAAAATTTATTGGAAGAAATAAACAGTGAATTAAAATGCAAATAAAAAAAAGAAAGAGCAAAAGAATTTTTTTTTCTTCTCGTTGGAGTAGTCCTTTGCCGTTGGAAGAAGAAATTGGTAAGGAAAATATTTTTTTTTCCTACAGCTGAGAGGGAGAGAGAGGCTACTGTAGCGGAAGATAACTTTTGAGCGGGAAATTTTTTTACCCCGAAACTGACGCGTGGACCATTTTTTTTTACTAACACCAAAAAACATCTTTTTATTAACAGTAAAAATAGAATAGATAGATTGTAATTACTAATTACTAATTATAAACATGCTCGATGAAATTAAAATAAGAATAAACCAATCACTGACTAACAATTTAATTTAATTTTTTATTAAATATGTATAAATTAAACAAAAAGATTGAATAGTTTTAAAAATAAATCAATACTAATTTAACTCATGTATCACCTGTAAGTGAATATATGTTCTTTACTAGAGAGACTGGATGATAACTGTGAAGAAAAGTACAAAACAAGCTCTCACAAATAGGATAGAAATAGGTCAGGCCACATGCCACTCGATAGGGGTCTATGGTCCAACCTACATCAGCCCCAGGCCAGGTTAGGCTTTTTCATAAAATATATCAGGTTAAGGCTTTTTTCAAAGCTTATTTAGCTAAAAAGGTCAGGTTTAAGCCATCTAAAAGGTCTTTTAAGCCTAACAAGCCGGCCTATTTAAGTAGACATAGATATATTTTTTTTATAATATTATTATTATATTAGATTTTTTATAATATATTAAAATTATATACTTATTTACATTTTAAATGTTTAAACACATGTTGACCTACATAAATACTCAAGCTTATAAAACTTATTGAAGGATAAAGTTGTGATTTATTTAGAGGTTTTATCACAAAAATACTTCATTCTTACTCACCCCTATGTCTCTATCATAAATAAAACTGAATTTAATTGTCATATTTTATAATTTGTTATACATAGAAATTTTCTTCATTAGCCTATTTTGGAGTAGGTTAGGCTATTTTTTTCGGTTAAAGGTCTGACAACTTATTTGAATGTCTTATTAGGAATCGAGTCTTTAAATAGGCTAAAAAATCAAATCAAGTTTTTAAAAAAGTCAAGTCAGGCTTAAAAAAAAACCTATGACAAGTAACAGAATAGACTTAGGCTTTAAAATTTTTAAACAAACCAAGCCTATTTGGGCAAAGCCCGACCGAGCCAGCCTACTTTCATCCCTACTCACAAAATGTTAAAATTCTGATTTCGTAATTGAAGTTTTTAAATGAAGGTATTTTGTGTGATGAATGAATTTTTCTCATCTGTTTTATTTTAAAATGAATACATGTTTTGAATTTTTGATATATTGTCCATATAAAATAACTTTATATTATTATATAATAATATTTTACTATATAATTTAATCAATTTGATATCACAGGACAATAATGCAAACTTTACACTAACGGTGTGTTAAATTAAATCCTAAAAAACGCATAATGTCGTACATTGAGAGAAATAATTTTATACAGCATTTTTTACACTGTAAAAAAAAACAATTTTTTACGCCTTGTGGATTATACCTACCTATTTAAAGAAAAGCTCACGTGTATTAAAAACTATTTTTCTTATTTTCATCGTCTTAAAAATATAAAAAAAAAATAGGCACATAATATCTCCCATCACCATCACCCATGCCTAGATACTTTAGTTTGTGATATTGCTATATTAACAACGCGAGTATATTTAAAGCTTAAATCTGTTTTTGTTGTTAAAAATATGATAGTTTTTAAGATATTTTTATTTATTTTTTAATTCCTATTTTATCTGAATCCTTAGAAACAAAGAAGTGCTTGTAGTCTCTGGTAAGAAATAAAAGCAGTATTTGTGATATATTCCCCAAACATGGCTCAAGATAAATTTGGAAAATCGTCTTTTTCACATTAATAGTTATTTTGCTTGATTTGAAAATACATAAAATTATTTTGTTTCATTTGAATCTAAACAGTCAAATTGAAGAGTTATTTTATTTCATATAAAGAATTTTCTTGTTTTAACTTCTTACACAAATAAACACTAATTTCAATGAAGCAATTTTTTTATAAAACATAAATAGATAACAATTTAAATGAAGTGACTCCTCAATCCTCATAAAACATATAGACACCAATTTGAAGTGTGTTTAAATAAATAACTTATTCAGAAAATAGTTTTTATATGACTTTGATTCTACAATCAAATAGCTTATATATGGGCCTAAACTTTGTATAAGTTTTGTACAAGTCACAGAGCTTAGGAAAATAAACTGAAAATAACTCATGACATGTTATATGCTATTCTATAAACTCTTCTAAACACTTACATAAGTGCTCATAATGTAAGATAAGTCGAAATAAGTTTTTTAAACACACCTTTAGGTGGAGTTTACTCATTTGAAACCTCATGATAATCACCCAAAAAAGAAGAGATCGCATTACAATTCACATCTTATTCAGCAAAATGGCGTAAACGCTTAATAAGATAGGGGAATGAAACATGGTCCTCCTTGAGTCCTTGTCAAATGTTCAAAACAAAGTTACAGAATAACCAGCAAAGCTCCGAATTCAGACATCCTCAACAAAACAAAAAACGCCTTTTTATTTTTTCCCCATCAAACTTGCAGTAATAACAACTTAACAGAAGACTGTCAAAATGGTACACAGTCAGATACATTTCAAAACTCATCAACTTCCTCACAGGTCCTCAGGGCCATTGATTTCCTGCACACGACAGTTCAAGATTTAGGCCTACTTAGAATGATAACCTAAAGCAGATCACGCGGACAAATAAGGACCAAATGTATGGTCAAATACCTTGTTTGCAATCACAGTGCCGTCAGGTATTTCCAGCTTTACACCAGGTTTTGCAACGATACTTACTTTTCCCTGTTAAAACGCCAGAAAGATAACAGATAATAAATATCCATATAATCTGATTTTATAAATTCTCGACAGTGTAAAAGGACGTAGGCAGGCAGAATAAATTACTAGCGGAGAGAACATAAAACGGGAACCTCGACAAAAGTAAGTGTACAGGGTCATTTTGGAAATCAATAAGATGATTGTATGGTTTGTTGCTGACATTCTCATAGTATGTTTGGTTTCTGGTTGTCACATGTTACTAGTTCACTTACAATAAATCAAATCATTAGAAAGTTTCTAGAACAAGCATAAAATTTTTTTAAGAATATTTCAATTGTATGTGGTTAATATTTCAAGATTTTAGCACCTTGCTATCTAATATTAGAAAAATAATTCTGTGCTCCTAATGTAATATCATTGAAACATTGACTTTAATCTCCATTTTTTTTTGCGGGGAGGGGTGGGGGGTACATCGGAGTTTCAAGCAATTGGGTGGTAGGGGTGGGGAATAGGTGGCCTTGGGGAGGATCAAAACAGTAACAGTAAGCATTTCTCTGACCCATAAAGGAACCAAAATCATATTTACCCTAAGAATGAAACAAAATATTGAACATCAAAAGATTCAGATATGAGCAAGGATTAAATCCCAAACCTTAAGGGTAACACCAGCTCCAAACCATACATCGCCTCCCACTTTCAGACTGTCTAGCTCAACAATACTAGGGATTGACTTGAACCTGCTCAAGAAGTTGTTAACCTGCGAAGGAGACAGGGAAAATCAATACTAAATTCACCATCTAACACAAAGCAAGCAGTAATATAGATCTTAACCTTCTTAAACTCCGGCCCTAATTCAATAGAAGGGTTTTCAGGATTCGCCCTAGCTTGGTTCCTGACAACAAACCCATCCTGTAAAGTGTAAAGGTCCGACTGCAAAACAAGACAACTGATTGTGTTAAACAAAAGACCAAAATCAATTTCCAAGCAAGTTCTCATGACTCGAATCAGAAAAGTTTATAACCTGGACAAGAAGCAAATCTGAAGTTGCCTTCACTGGAAGGAAGCGGGATCGAGGAACATTAATTCCAATAGCCTTGTCAAAGAACTGTTGAAAGACATGATGTTAAGAGCTCCACTAGGACAAAAGTTTAAGCATTAAGAGCATGTTAGTAACATCTCAATAAACATTGAGTACCCTAATTGCTGCACCAGCTGCAGTTTCCAGCTGAAGAACTTTTACTCCATCAACTTCCTAAAATCCACAAATTTTGTCAGCAATTTCCAACTTAATGTCAAAGATTCCAGTAACTAACCCACAATATAGCACCCCTATCAAAGAAAAAACAAAAGTAAAAGATGGGCTATCGCCTATCTCTTGAAAATGACCAATTTGCACCTTTGGATTGGGAATAATCTCCATCTTCAGAGCATCAGCCTCAACAAGCCTTTTAACTGCTTTTAAGTTCACCCATCTGTAAATCATATTGTCAATACCCCAAATGAGTATATAATCTAAAACATTCAGGGAACAAACCAGCAAAACTTACAAATTATTTGTGTTGAAAATTTTGAACTTCTCAATTGACTTGAATTCACTGACCTGCAAGAAGACAGATATTCAATGATAAAATTAGCAAATTCTCCAACATATTTGCCAAAGACTTGCCATCATCATTTAGAAGCATGTTCCAGCTACCATGAATTATGAACAAATATGAAAATATCATGGTCAATAAAGTCTTGCAGACTGTTATCAAATATGCATCAATTTGGGGAAGGTAAATTCAGAGTAAAAGGAAGGCGGAGGGTAGCTTCTTTTCGTTAACAATACTAGTATGTTGTGAACTTATTCTCCTTATTACTTCTTATGGTAACAGATAAACCAACAGAAAATTGCAAAGTGTGTTCCAGAATCATACCACTCACTTCTCACTCTAATTCCTAATGAAGATCATTGAGTGAAACTTATGAACGTTAAGCGATCAATGTCAATAGTGGACAAAGTTTTATAATAGAATATTAATAGCCCATGATTATGGTTCATATCATCATTGGTTATCAACTTCCATGAGAGCAAAAGATGTCTTGCAGTTTCATTGAATTAAGAGAAAACTCCATTTCTATTTCAATTTACTAGGCTTTCTCAACAAACAAGCTATTGCCAAAGCAACAGCTGATAATGTATATGGGTTTAGTGAATAAATGATTCTCCACAATTCCTTATGTTGTGTATATCATTTTCAACCGTCAAAGATTTTCCAGAAAAAGAAATATTTTGTGATTTATATTCAAAATGACAAAAGAATCATGGTTTTTTCCCTTCCCTTTTTAATATTAAAAAAGCCATGAGCTTTCCAGTTAAACAAGTATTCAGCAACCCAATAGCATCAATTCAACTTAAAGGTTCTTGATATCCCACAAAATATAACTAATTAAATCAAGTGAGTCATTGCCTTCCTAGTCATAAAAACTCACATAGTCAATCATGATCCTTGTTCTTCTTTCTTCATAATTTACTAAAACAATTTCTAGTGCCTACACTTGGGAAAGAGAGATGATCCAAGAAAGAATACACGACAGATTTAGTGGCTTACATGTTCATCTGGGACTTGGGCAATTTCGAGGAGCTGCATTAAACAATCAAAATAATAATGTCACTTATTATCAATACCTTGAGATTCTAACCAATCACTTTTCTTAATTTTATATTAAGGTGAAGAAAGAGCAGGATAGTTATTGAACTCTAGGTAATTTTTTTCTTTTGGGATAAGAACCATGGATAGAATATACCGTATTGAAGCAAGTTTAAAAATAGGGACTTGGACATTTGCTACAATCAAATTACTGATTTGATCAGACAAATCTTTGTTGAGAAGAAATGAAATCAGCAACAGATATGTACCTGAACCCTTCCTTCATAAGAAATCAGAGTGCCTCCTTTCACATCAGCCAATGTCTTGGGAGTCACCTGCATTACAAGTGTGCACGGGCGCGCACACACACAAAAATCAATATTATGTAGGTCTAAAGCTAAAAGGCAGTTACTTGATAACAACCATCTTTCTTTACCTCCATACAGTATTCATTCTTGTTCTGGATCAAATGATTTAAGATTTCTAAATTAAACAGTCAAGGATACTGGTGTACTAGAGATACACTTTTCATGTATAACTAACAAGCAATACAACAACAAAAAATAATAGAAAAAGAGTGAAAACTTAAAGAAGGATACTCAAGTCAACTAAAGCTCCCAAGTTATCTGAATTGGCAACAAACACATACTCCTTACCCTGTAAGAGAACAAAAAAGAAAAGGAAATGTATGATGGTAATGAGTCTTGAAAATTAAAATAAAAGACAAAGTCCAACCAGAAATAAATTGCGTTATGGTGTCAACCTGAGATAATAGTGCATCAAGCTTTCCGCTGTTCACCAATGATGGGAAGACATCTCCGTGGCCAGGAGGGTACCTATGCATGAAGGAATTACTCATAAATCTATATTAGTAGAGACATGCTCAAGATTATGTATGGGCAGAAACAGCTGTCATGCATAGTTGCATTCATCCCGAGGTTTGTCCTATGTCTATTTTCTGGAGGAAGTTTTATAAAAATTGTGTTCCTAGCCAGAACAATCATGAATTAAGCCACAACCAGAGCACTGGGCAAACATGAAGCACAAATCCAACAATTGGACTGTTGGACATGTTATTGACCAAGATATATAGTAAAAAATCAGTAATAGAAGAAATTTGAACTTCCATAATGGCATGGTGATGCAGAGTCCAGGTACTCTTAACTAAGCTAGGAACTTTACAAAATGATAAATGTCATCTACCAAATATTTTTCATAAAGATCAACGCAAATTACTTTAGATATATATTTTTTGAATTATCCATTGACTATTATACAAGTACTAAACTCCTAATTAAAAAAAATAAATTAATAAAAATAACAAAGATGCAAAGTTTTGGTAAAACTAGTCAAGATTATATAGCAGAGGCAAAATACAAATGAAGTCATACCAGCCGTCCTTTCCAGTCTGCCCCTTGGATGGAAATGGCAAGAAGTCATCAGCAACCAATCGAGGATATTGGCTCTGCATAAATTTTTTGTTTGTGCAGTAAAAAATCAAACAAAATATTAAGCTCAATGTCCATAAAATTCATAATATATTAGTCAAATAAATCAGAGGTGCAAACCTGGTTAAAGGTATGAATCTCCACTTTCGAGTTATTATATTTTTCAACAATCTATAAACAATCAAATTGTTAGATTACAAAAAAAAAAAAATTCAGCCTATGATTTTACCTAGCTAAGGGTCCAAGGTAAAGCTCATGTACCTTTTGAGTGTCATCATGAGTGTTGAATGAGTTCATCAAAAGCAATGGAACATTGCTTCCATATTTGGAATTGAGATTCTACAACAATTGAAGTTATCAGTGGAAAGTCCACATGCAGTGCGGTAACAGAATAAAAGCCAAGCAAAGGAAGGATAGGAAAATAACCTCAATTTGGATGACAATTAAATCAAGAAATGTCAACCCATCACGAACTTCAATGACAGATCTGCATTTCATTATAAATAAATTAAGACTTGCATGCAGATAGTAAAAAAAAAGGGTAACCCAGCAGGAAAACGAATTTTTCCCAAATCCAGGCTATTGGATTATTTTTCTGTTCTCCGAAATTTCCATTTTCATTATGTTGACAAACATTTTGCAATTTTTCCCTTGAATAAAGGAGGCATACTGATTTGCATTGAAAAAAATCCCATGAACACCTATATCTATATGCATCTACTAACTTTTATGACAATGCTAATAACAAGATTACGAAGTCAAATTTGTAAGGGCATTAGTTTGTCCATTTCTTCTTTTAAAATTAAATAGTCTAGCTGAAGAAACTTTTTCAGACATGGCAAAACTTTTTCATGAAATTGATCAAAGTTATCATATTATATCTTTGATCAATTTATATTATATAATATAATATAAATAAAATCAGATTCAGCGTACTTAGGACCAGTGCAACCCATAGTTGTCCCCAAGCCTCCATTAAGCTTCAACACCACAAGCTTGTCCAAGAGGTTCTTCACCTCTGACGAATCTGCATCAAATCCGATTCACGTGATAAACAAATCGATCTATTATATCATCAAATTCAAACAAACAGAACACAAAAATTACCATCAGGAGTCGGTGCCAGAGTGTCATAAGGCACCACCACTTCATCAGTAGGGGTCTGGATCTTACTCCACTCAACATGCTGTGCTTCTCCACTGCGATCAATGCATTTTAAAGGATCAATAATAAAATAAAATAACAAAAATAAAATCACCGAACATCTTAGCATAGTTGCAGAGTGAACAACACATCATGGCTAGCGATTCACACCTGAGGTAACGAGCGACGAGGTTGATGAATCCGTTCTTCTCATTCTCGCTGCAGATAACACAGATTCGAGGATTAATAATTAATAATAATATTAATAATCAGGTTCCGATTCGGGATCGCGAGAATCGTTCGTGCACGACGATTTTCACGAGAATGAAAATGACCGAAGAGGTGGAAGGAAAATTGGAAAGGAGAAAAGAGTGAGGACCTGATTTGTGTCAATGCAGCGACGGCGGATTTAAGGTTGTTGAGCTTATCGGTGTTGTCGAGGGTGGCCATTGAAGGAAGGTTCTTCTAGAACTGGTGGAGATTAGCGAAGAGAGTGGTGGTGGTGGTTTAATTGGTTATGAGCCAGGTGAAGAGGTATGGTGTTTTTATGGACAGAGAGTAATGTATGCAGCGGAATAATTTATATGTGCTTTTGGGCCTTAATTGGATCCACAGTTAGAGACTCGAGTGTGTCTGTCTTGATGTGCAGGAAATATCATGGGGATACAATGTGATGGAAGAATAAAACTGGGAAGATTCTATTTCTGTACTATTTCATTTCACATCTTTACGTTTTTTTCTTACCTTTTTCTTTTTCTTTTTTTTTAATCCAAAACTTTTTTGAGTATTAATTAAAAAAATTAAGAAAAGTGAATTGATTTTAATTAATACTTAAAAAATTTAAGTATTAATATTGATTTGATTTAATGTGAAAAATCTAAATATATGTCATAACATGAAGATGTATAATATGTGATTTGATGATGATGATAATAAAAGTATGAAATGACTTTGTGATGTTCAATAACAAGAACTTTAAGAATAATTCGAAATTCTCATATTTTTTATTTTTATAAAGTTTTTTAATTATTAAATAAAAAAATATTAAATATTATTTATATTTTTAAAATATTAGTTGTATTTTTTTTATTTTATAAAATAATAAAATAATATGTAAAATAATTTATATGAAGATATAACATTTCTCGAACTTTAATTTAATACATAGAAGTGGATTCACCGGTTTATAAAATTATATTTTTCTCTGACTCCAAGGTTTTATGTCTTTGGAATAAAGATGAGGATATATATACTTTTCGTTTTGTATTTATATTGAATTTTTAAATGATGAAATGGAGACTTTTTTGTTTTATCACTAAATTTATAAATAATGATATAAATTATAATTATTTTATCAATTTTTTTATTTTATTATATACTATTTTTATTTTATCCATCCATCCATAGTCCATAGTAAAACATTTAAACAAAACTTTAAGCTGAAGATGGGATAACGAGTATTTATAAGCAACTGTATTTAAGTAAGTTTGTTTGATGTTTAAATATCTTATTGAAATCTTAATAGATATTTCTTGAAAAGTAAAAAGAACGAAGGAAATCGAATTATTTCCTGAGAATTAACTAAAACATGCCCTAGCAGTACAGTATCACCCTCCTACGTTCGGTACCGGAAAAAAGGGGGCGCCCCTGTTTCACGCCAAGGTAAGAAAAATTGGGTGCAATTTAGAGTAAGGAACCATATTTGTTGACCACAGCAGAGAAGTGGACCCTTTACTGACAAGTAGAGGTACTTCCGGTTTTTGAAAGAATATGAGTTATTCCCATAGACATTGTATAAATAAAATATGGCTCCACAATTTACTAAAATTTTCATTTTGACCCTATAATCATATAATTACCGTATTGTACCACTGATGCAAAAATTACTTTGTTTGTCGTCAATATGTATGAAGTAAAATTATAAAATTTATCCATCGCCGTTTTTCTCCCAATTCTCTCACCCAAACCCTAATTAACCCAATTCTCCTAAATGATAGTGGGTGGAAGTGCTGGAGCCAAACGAGCTAGTGCCCACGCCGATGAAGTTCGTAGGAAGGAGCAGGAGTGGCCAAGGCACTTGGAAGAGAGCATGGGTCTGAGTTGGATCCTCAACGACTTGAACCTAAAGCGCACGGAGAACGTGTCGAGCGGAAGGCCGATGTCGGTGTGACGACACTGACTGACGAGGGACGTGGAGGTGGTGTCCGCGGTGGTGATGGCGGGGGAGCGAAGGTAGAAGACGAAGAAGGTGAAGTGTGTGGTGAAAATCACCTGTTGCGAAAGGCCAGCTGGGGGTAGAGCTGGCAAAACGGGCTTTCGGGCCGGGCTCGGGCCGGCCCGCATCGGGTTCGGGCTTTGTCGGGCCGGGCCAAAAAAGCCCGGATTGAAAACGGGCTCGAATTTGTGTGTCCGAGCCCTCCACTTTTCGGGCTCGGGCTCGGGCTTTAGCCTATATTTTGTGGGCGGCCCGCTTCGGGCTCGGGCTTTACCGGGTTCGGGCTTTGTCGGGCCGGGCCAAAAAGGCCCGGATTGAAAACGGGCTCAAATTTGTGTGTCCGAGCCCTCTTTTTTTCGGGCTTTTTCGGCCCGGCCCGGCAAGCCCGGCCCATTTTGCCAGCTCTAGCTGGGGGGGAGCTGCACGTGAGGGAGGTGAGCCTAGCGATGGAGAACATTTTCGGTCAGCTCCAACAATATTTTATTATTTTTTGTTAGGTTCTCGCCGATGCCATTGCCGATAAGAGTTCTGTTTGCCAAATTTTTTTAGTTTGTGTTGTAATGTTTTTTCACTTTGAATGATCTTTTTCCTTTTAAAAATAGATCAGAATTTGAGGTGAGATTAAAAATTGGAATGAAGACAAGTTGAACACAGCAAAATCAAATCGTTCCTGGCTTCTACTTGCTTCTTTATATTCTTATGAGTTTTTAAAATTTAATAAAGTTGAGGGGTTTAAGTTCTTAAAATTTAATAAAGTTAAAGGACTAATAAATAATAATGTTTTTGCAAAATTGCCCTTAATATATAATGTAGTTGAATCGCTTAATTACTTAACACCAGAATACCCTCTTCGCAATAACACATAAATCTCACAAATACCTTTCCTACCGGTAGCCCTTCCTTCATCCTGACCTTTGGCTTTTTATATTATTATATCAACGGTCAAAACACTCACTTCTCTGCAGTGGTCAACAAATATAGTTCCCTACCCTAAATGCTACCGAAAAATTGTGCTGAGCTGAGCCCATTGGTTTAGAAGTTGGTTTCTAATTTGTTTTATGGTGTGGGGGTGTTTTCCTTTTTAAGTGTTGACGGCCGGGGAATTATGTAAGTGTTATTATTAGCCTCTCCATCTTTGTATGTACTCACCTCACCACAACAACATCAGAGACAACTCCGAAAACACATTTGTGCGCGATTGCTCTTGTGCGGTCCTCTGCCGCAAAATACGTGGCATTTCCCTCTCCTTTTCCTTCGGGCATCTGTTTCCTCCACCACAGATCCACTACACATGCTGCCTACCACATTCAATATCCGTTTATTTTAGATTTTGGTAGAATTGTATTTGATAGAATTGTGTTTGGAGAATTGATTTTAAAAGAATTGTGTTAAAAAGAATTGATTTGTGTTTGATAATAATATTTTAAAAATGTGTTCAGAAGAATTTATTGTGTTTGGATGATAAGGATAGAATCACTTTTGATGTATAAATATAAAGAATTGTGTGGGTCCTATACTCAGATTTGATTTTGGCAAATGGAAAAGCTAGTAGATTCTTACTTCCATCAAAATCAATTCTATCCACCTAAAATCAATTCCTACCTATCCACTTTTGGAAACCAAACACCCAATTTTTTTGCCAAAATCGAGTTTGACTCAAACTCGATTTTGGCCTCAAACGGCCGTTGCAGAAGTTAAAACAAACAGGCACTCAAGGTCTGTTTGGATTGACTTATGCAGAACTTATGAACACAGCTTATGACTGATTCATAAGCTATTTTGGGCTTATTTTTCATAAGCTACCCATGATAGCTTATCAAAACAGCTTATAACTTATATAAAATAAGTTTCACTATAATTTTACTTCGATTATAAAAATAGTTTATACAACTTATGTCATAAACAATAGATAAATTTATTATCCAAACAGGGCCTCAATCTTTTACCGGGATGCGAAAAAATATGAGAGGGAGAGATAACCTTAGATCCCAGAAGTGGTGAGAAGGAAAGAGAGGTATTGAAATTATTTTATTAAAATTAATTTAACTCATAAAATATTTTTAAATTAATTTAACTAATAAAATTAATTTTAACAATAATAACAAAAATAATTTAATTTTAGAAATATAGATGTTCAAGATATTTAACATTTAAATGACTGTTTATAATTATCTTTTCGAATTAAATAAAAAATAAAAGAAAGTAAAATTTATGTCCAATTAAATAAATAATTAAAAAATTAATATTATATTCACTTTAATTTAACATGAAAACTCTATATATTCACTTTAATTTAACATGAAAACTCTAAATACATGTAATGAATAAAAATAACACATTCTTTCGTAAGAATATGAATATATGATGTAATTTTATAAAATTTAAAAATAAAAATTTTATTTAGTTTGTAAAACGGATTCCAATAAAATAATTTCTACGGTAAAAAGTAACAGTTTCAGTATTGTTAGTGTTGTAACTAACATCACCGTAGAAGCGCCCTTTCTAATAATTGTGGTTTTCGTTGCTTTTCCGTCAGTTTGGAATAAAGGTCAGCTTACTGGTTTGTACTTTGTAGGTTTAAAATAAAGAAGATGATCGAACATTGTTATCTACTATCTAGGATTGGTTTGCTTTCCTGGGTTCCATTTGGGTCATGTCAATTTCACTTTTTATACCTTAGCATTTCTTCGAGGTGATTTTAAAAATTGTAATTTCGTGGAGTTGGAGTCATTAGAAAGAAAAGTAGCAAAGTTGGTGGCTTTCTGCTTTTGTTTTGTTGGTCCTAATCAACGATGCAAATGTTTGCCAAATGGCAACAGACGGGGTGAGGGTTGGATATCATCTATATTATAAATAAATCTGTACACTATTCACTGTACACTACCCACTGTTTTATATACGTGTCATGTTTAAGAATTTTAGTAAAGTAATTTTGTTAAAAAAACTTAGAATGCTGTTTTCTCCTTTTTTACTGACTCCCTTCCCGTGTCCCCTTTCTTTTCTATCTATCTATTCTACCTGCTATTCTCTATCAATCTATATCTATACTGTTAATAAAAGAATCTATCTATCTATCTATACTGTTAATAAAAGAATGTTTTTTGTCTTTCTCCAAAAAATTCAGTTACACGAGTCAAAAGAAAGTTTACACAATTGCCAAATTAGCCCCCCAAAAAATATAATATCCGCTACGGTGCACTTATTTATTTTACTTATTTATTTATTATAAATTTTATTAATTTATTTATTTCAATGATTTTTTATAGACTACAAATTTATTTTTATTTTTGATTATCGAAATAGTATTTATTTATAGATTTTATTCATTTATTTGTTGCAGGATTTACTTATTTATTTTTTCAATAATTTTTTAGGGCTATAAATTTATTTTTCTTTCAATTCTATTTTCGATCACCAAAACAATGTTAAATTACAGATTTCACTCATTTATTTCTTCCAATAACTTTCTAAGGACTATAAATTTATTTATCTTTCAATTTCATTTCCGATCAACAAAACTGTATTTGCTTACAGATACAGAATTCACTCATTTATTTGTTTCACTGATTTATTTATTGCAAGTTTCACTCATTTATTTCTTCCAATAACTTTCTACTAGCTACAAATTTATTTTTCTTTCCATTCTATTTTTGATCACTAAAACAGTATTAGCTTACAGATTTCACTTATTTATTTCATCCAATAACTTTCTACAGACTATAAATTTATTTATCTTTCGCTCACTTATTTGTTTCTCTCATTTATTTGTTGCAAGTTTCGCTGATTTATTTCTTCCAATAACTTTTCTACGGGCTATAAATTTATTTTTTTTAATTTTATTTTAGATTATCAAAACAATATTTACTTACAGATTTCACTCATTTATTTATTGCAGATTTCACTCATTTATTTCTTTCAGTAACTTTCTACGTGCTATAAATTTATTTTTCTTTTGATTTTATTTTTTATCACCAAAATAGTGTTTGCACACACATTTTACTCATTTATTTGTTTCAGTTTTCACTCATTTATTTCTTCTAATAACTTTCTATGGACTATAAATTTATTTTCTTTCTATTCTATTTTCGATCACCAAAACAATGTTGGTCACTCATTTATTTCTTCCAATAACTTTCTACCGGCTATAAATTTATTTTTCTTTCCATTCTATTTTCGATCACAAAAGAGTGTTGGCTTACACATTTCACTTATTTATTTCTTTCAATAATTTTCTATAGGCTATCAATTTATTTATCTTTCAATTATATTTTCGATTACCAAAATGATGTTTGCTTAAAGATACAGAATTCACTCATTTATTTGTTTTACTCATTTATTTTGCTTTTGATTTTTTTTTTTCAATCACCAAAATAGTATTCGATTACAGATTTCACTCATTTATTTCTTCCAATAACTTTCTACGGGCTATAAATTTATTTATCTTTCAATTTTATTTCTGATCACCAAAATGGTGTTTGCTTAAAGATACATAATTCACTCATTTATTTGTTTCACTCATTTATTTATTACAGGTTTCACTCATTTATTTTGCTTTTGATTTTTTTTTTCAATCACCAAAATAATATTCGATTACAGATTTCATCATTTATTTCTTCCAATAACTTTTTACGGGCTATAAATTTGTTTATCTTTCAATTTTATTTCTGATCACTAAAACGGTGTTTGTTTATAGGTACAAAATTCACTCATTTATCAGTTTTACTATTTATTTATTACATATTGCACTTATTTTATTTATTTCAATAACTTTCTATGAGCTATAAATTTATTTTGCTTTTGATTTTATTTTTGTTCATCAAAACAATATTTACTTATAGATTTCACTCATTTATTTGTTGTAGGTTTCACTCATTTATTTCTTCCAATAACTTTCTACGGGCTATAAATATATTTTTCTTTCGATTTTATTTTCAATCACTAAAACAATGTTTGCTTTCACATTTTTCAGATTTCACTCATTTATTTCTTTCAATAACTTTCTACGGGCTATAAATTTTTTTTCTTTCTATTCTTATTTTGATCATCAAAACGGTGTATGCTTACAAGTTTCACTCATTTATTTCTTTCAATAACTTTCTACAGGTTATAAATTTATCTTTCTTTCAATTTTATTTTTGATCATCAAAACAGTATTTACTTACTGATTTCACTTATTTATCTGTTTCACTCACTTATTTGTTGCAGGTTTCACTCATTTATTTTTTTAATGACTTTCAACGGGCTATAAATTTATTTTTCTTTCGATTTTATTTTTATTTGTTTACACATTTTATTCATTTATTTGTTGCAGGTTTTACTCATTTACTTCTTCCAATAACATTCAACGGACTATAAATTTATGTTTCTTTTAATTTTATTTTCAATCACCAAAATAGTCTTGACTTACAGATTTCACTCACTTATTTATTGCAAGTTTAACTAATTTATTTCCTTCAATAACTTTCTATGGGCCATAATTTTTTTTCTTTCCATTTTTTTTTCGATCACCAAAACGATGTTTGCTTACAAGTTTCACTCATTTATTTCTTTTGCTAACTTTCTACGGGTTATAAATTTATTTTTTTTATGATCACCAAAACGTTGTTTGCTTATAGGTTTCACTCATTTATTTGTTCAAATAACTTTCTTCATGCTATAAATTTATTTTTTTTGATCTTATTTATGATCACCAAAACGGTGTTTGTTTACATGTTTCCCTTATTATTTGTTCTAATAACTTTCTT
Organism: Glycyrrhiza uralensis; assembly: GCA_030159175.1. Classification (NCBI taxonomy): domain Eukaryota; kingdom Viridiplantae; phylum Streptophyta; class Magnoliopsida; order Fabales; family Fabaceae; genus Glycyrrhiza; species Glycyrrhiza uralensis. The sequence goes on from BRZY01000005.1 coordinate 43,221,605, forward strand.
CATGTTATAAATTTATTTATTTTTATTTTATTTTCGATCACCAAACAGTGTTTGCTTACAGATTTCACTCATTTATTTGTTTCAATAACTTTCTTTGGACTATAAATTTATTTTTCTTTAAATTTTATTTCTGATCATTTTGATATTATCTACTTATGGGTTCTTTTTTTCTTTCTTAATTTTTATAAGCTTTCATGTTTAATGTCACAAAATTAACACTATTATAAATTTAAAATATATTACATATTAGTTTATTATTATATAAACTAATCATTTCATATCATATATAGAAACTAACCGGCAGACCCGTGCATTGCACGGGTCAACTGGCTAGTTTTCATAGTACCAATACCGACATTATATATCTTCCATATTATTATTATTATTGTTTTGCAGATTAAGGTGGATCGAGCTACGCAATGCAACACGTTCACATGCTATTCATCTCGTGGGGTATCATAACACCTACTATTTCAGGCAAGTTAATTAGGACAATTCGAGGGCAACTTGGGTGGGTTGGGTTAGGTCCTGTGTAGTGATTCATCTCGTATGGCAGGGGTGGGGCAAAGCTATGGCATGTATAGGTAGCAAATGCGCCTGGTTCATGACCTTGTGACAACAAACAAGTATGAATAAACTATCGGGAATATTTTTCCTCTAACAAATGGATTTTTTTGGTATAGATCAAGGTCTGAATTCGAACCCAGGACCTATGGTTAAACTGGAAGAAATTCATGTCATCTCATCTAAGTCACCGGTGGTTCTAACAAATGGATTTGATATAATTTATGAATTCTTTTTTTGAATGCATAAGAGACTTGATGCTTAATTTTCAAGATTCAAGGGAGATTTTGAGTTTAATTTAAGTTATGAAAATAACAACAACAATAGTCAGATTGAAATTAAAGTCAAATATTGGCAATTTGGATTCCAATACTATGAACTCTATTCATACGTGTAATTTATAATAGGCTTTAACATGTTTTTACTCTCTTTAAAAATTAAGTTTTTGAATTTAGTCCTTATTTTAAAAGTTAATGTTTATTGGACCTCTAATTATTTAAGGTTTTTGAGTTAGGTCCATATGTTGAGTTGACCGCTGACATGACATTTTGATGTCACTGTAAAATACATACGTGACATCTCATTAAACCTACATGGCTTACACGTCACCTGACATATACATATGAAAATATCAAGTTTTTAACTTAGTCCCTTTGAAAAAAAATATGTTTTGAATTTAGTCCCTCTCCTCCACCACCACCACCACCACCACCAGACCACCACCCCCCTCTCTCCTCCTCCTCTCTCCTCCACCACCACCCCTTTCTCTCATAGTTTCTCCCTCCTCCACCACCATCCCCTCCTTCTCCCCCTCACCCACACCCACCGATTAAGATTTGTGGCAACATCTACATGTTTTAGAACAGTAGCAACACAACATTTTGAAGATTATTGCATGTTTTTTCTTCTCTGGATTGGCACCTCAAGGGTTCTCTAATGGTAGAGGATTTTGGGGCTTTTTCGAATGAGAGCTGTAATCAAAATTTAACAACCTTTGGTCTTTGGAACTCTCGGTTTTGATCTATAAATGTTCTTTCTCAGATGATTGTCTTCGTTTTCTCAGCCTTGGTTATGTTTTCGTTCTTGTGTGCGTGAGGGGGAGAAGGAGGGAAAAAGAGGGGGGGAGAGAGGGGTGGAGGAGGGGGGAGAAGGAGGGGGTGGTGGTGGAGGAGGAGGAGGAGGGTGGGGGTAATTGTGACATGAGATGTCACATTGTTGTTCTAATCGTATTAAGTTATTAAGTTAGTCTCTGTAAAAATTATATGTTTTGATTTTAGTCCATATAAATAAACATGCAAGCGGATCATGTAGTCCTTTTTACCAGGTAAGAAAATAGAAATTAATGAATAAATGACATGTCAGTTGACGTGGCCATGGAAATGTGTCACGTAGACATTTTACAATGAGATCAGAATGTCATATCAGCAGTCAACTCAAAATAGATACCTAACTCAAAAACTTAAATAATTAAAGGACCAAAAACTATTGACTTTTAAAATAGAGACTAAATTCAAAAACCAAATTTTTAGAGAGACCATTTACATATTTAAGCCTTCATAATAATATAATAAATTACAATGATTTAATTCTATAAGTACTCATAAATTAACTAAAAATGAAATTTGTAAGCCATAAATCATAAACTTATTTTAATTGAAATTTTTTCATTAATTATAAATTATTCCAAACTAAATCTAAATGGAATTTATGGGAGTGCTGTAATTAATTAGCTTGTGTCGTGCATAAAATACAATATTTATTTACTTCTGCAGAAATTAGCTAAGGCTTATAATCCAAAATGAAGACTCAAGCTAACAAGTACCATAAGGATCTTGAGGTCCAACTGGGTCATATGGGTAATGGGTTAATGTTCGACTCAGGCCACACAGGAAGACCTCAAAAGTGGTCTTAGCAGTATTAAGGTCCTGTTTTGATATAAAAACTCTAGTTTTTAATTTATGAAAAAGTTAGTCTTATTTTATTTTTTATTTTTTTATATATACAAAAGAATAAATATTGTTAAATAGTCATTAATAGATAAATAAATGCTTTTAGAGAAATTAAAAAAGATAACTTTTAAAAAATATAAAGAACAAAAATTAATTTCAACTTCTATAAAAAATTATTAGTTAAAAAATACATACTAAAAATATTTATAAAAAAAACTTATCTAAACTGGGCAAACATCATATCATCATCTTGTGAAAAATTGGTTTTGATTCCTCAGCTGGACCTTCCTCCCTACCCTTAGATACAAAATGTGTTCTGTTATTCCTCTGTTGTTCCCTCTTTAAGCCTTCCAATTAACCGATGCTTAATTCTTCCTCCATAAGTTATGGGACACCTGGATCATAATTAGAATGGACTAATGGTCATAAAGTTGACTTGGGAAGGGTTTAATGATGCCCGAAGAATTTTCATGGATCAATTACGGGCTGTGATTATCCAAACCTTCACCGTGAGGACAAGGTGATTCTAACAGAGGAATGGAATGTGCGTGTCGGTAAATACATTGTGCAAAATTTGTTATCCACCCTACTTTAACATAAAAATTCCAAAATTACCTCATTTTAATATCATGTTTTCTTTCTTGAGATTCCAAAATTATATTTTTTTTTGAAAACTGGAGTTTTTAAAATATAAAATTGTATTCCAAAAACTATAGTTTCTAGAAAAAATGTGAAAAACTAAGTTTTTATACATTTCAAAAACTCCAATTTTTGAAATAAAAAACATATATATTTCGAAAACTCTAGTTTCTTGAATACAAAATTGTATTCAGAAAACTCCTATTTTTGAAAAAAAATGTCATTTCGAGATCTAAAATAGCAAAATACGACATTAAAAAAGATAATTTTAGAATTTTTAAGCTAAAGTAGGGTGAATAGTAAATTTTGTAAAGTGTATTTGTCATCACCCATGGAATATTGATACACATCCACCGGTAGCCCAGCAAGAGGCCCAGGCCCCAGAGTATCACAACCTCTAAACCAACACCTATATTTGCCAAAAAAAAAAAAAACATTCAGCAAGAAGCCTGGTCGGTGGAAGAATTTTATCTCTGCTTGGTTATTATTTCTTGAGTATGATTAGTTATAATATGTTTTTAATTGTGCTGTCTAGGGTGGACCACCTTTTTAAGTGGTCCACCGTGGGAAAGTAGAAAAAAAATTTCACAAAACTTTGATAGCCATTAGATTTACTGATAAAAAATCAATGGCTCAGAATAATTGAAAAATGAAAAAGAACAACAGAATCTTTTCACACTCAATCCCTACTTCATCCCTCCTCTCTCATCCCTACTCCAAGTTCGCCGCATCGTCATAGGCACTGTGGGGAGTCACCCAGCCAACAGTGTCATCGCAGATGAGACCGGACGACACCATCAACTCGGCGAACCGGACTGAGTCGATCCCAAACTCGCGGTTCCTATCAAAATTGATGCCCTGGCGCTTCAGCAACTTGACTGGAAGTTGAGCAGAACCTCGCGGATATGGCGGGTTAGGTCCACCATCTGGCCGAAGTCTTCAAGGAAGATCGATTCCGGCGCCGGAGACGCCATCTTTTCCGACGAACTGGAGATGGGGAAGTAAGGATTGGCGTTGCAATGGTCTAGCACTTATTGCCAACGCACACGCCATTGTTGTTCCTCTAACGCTTGCTGCAGAGGGTAATACCATGCCTCCAATCAATCATTTCCATTTTTCCTTTTTTCATGTTATTAGTAATTATTAATATCGTATTATTCAGCATTTACCATGTTTGATCGTGCTAGTCGTCGTTTAGGTTTGATTAAATCGTTTCACTCAAAGCTTAGGTTAAATTAAATCTTTTCTGGCCGAAGTCTTCAGATACCTGGTGAACTTGCTGACGCAGCGTGCATTGCCGGAGGAGAAATGCTTGACCACCAGTCGTTGCGAGAACTTTTTTTTTGGTGGGCATCGCTGTGAGAACTTGGAGACGATGCGGCAGTGGTAGGGGGATGAGAGAGGAGGGATGAAGTATGGATTGGGTGTGGAAAGATTTCGTTGTTCTCTTTCATTTTTCAATTCATTTGAGCCATTATTTTTTATCACTAAATCCAATGGCTATCAAAATTTTGTGAAGTTTTTTTTTCTACTTCCCCACGGTGGACCACCTAAAAAGGTGGTCCACCCTAGACAACACCGTTTTTAATAGCTGAATTAATTAGTTGACATATTGTTAAGAGTCTGTATGAATTCACGAATCGTGAGATATCGGACTGTGTGAAATCTTAGCTATATGTTGTGAGAAAAATGAAATTAAAATACCAAAAAAAAAAAATCCCCCTCCGAAGTCCTCCACCAGCAACTACATGAATTAATCCCTCAAAATATTAAATTTCATTGAAGGGACTAATCTCTCCAAACAAATATTATTCTATGCACATGTTCTTGGGATCAAACCCCAACATTATTATTCTCCACCAAAAAAAAAACCCAACATTTTGCTTCTCTTTTCATCTTTCGAGAGGTTTCCTATATCTCAAACCTATATTCTTAATTATTAAACTTAAATCCTTAACTCTAGTACTTACTTTTTCTAAAGTTCTAATAAATATACATAGAGATGCATCCTTATCAAGAAAAGTTTTAATATTCATTGGTATGAAAGTAATTTTGAATATTCCCTATCATATATATAAAGGATTGTGATCATAGTGGTCATTTTCATATTTATAAGTGTTTATATTTATTTATAATATATTTGAACAATTGTATTTCCCAATGATAAAAAAAAGTATATTTGAACAATTAATTATTGTCTGGAATTCTGCAGTGAAGTATTTAAAACATGGGTAGAAAATACTCCCTCCGGTCTAAATCTTTGGTAGTTTTAGTTTTTTATTTTTATCCCAAAACTTTGGTTGTTTTAGGATTTCAAGAGATAATTTATCACATTTTTTCAACTATACCCTTGATATAATTAATAAGTTTTGAGTGGATAAATAATTAGGATAGTTGAGAATGATGAATAATAAATAGGGTTATTTTAGTCTAAAATTTGTTCAATTAATTATTTCTTAATTTATGTACTAAAATCTTAAACAACCAAAGATTTGGACAGGAGATGGTAATAAAAATAATCAATGAAGATCTAGCAAATAATCACAATATTGTTAGCAAAAAGGCTTAATTTAAAAAAAACACTGGACGAAATTCTCTGTGCAGCACCTGTCAATTTCTCAAAATCCTTGTTGAAATAATGGAGTACATACCATATGCCTGGTTATCAGTCACTCAGTCTTGGCCTCAATGTTACCATCACCACCAATGGCTCTACTGGGGGCTAGGCTCAATTCTGACAAATCGAACAAGTGTGTGTGTGTTGCTCTGTGCATGTTTGTAATCGTTTTAATTTTAATATAAGTTGTTATTATATATGTTTCAATTGATCATTTCAAAAATAACTTTTATATTATAATTAATTGGGTGTGTGTATACAGATATTTATTTATTTATCACTAAAAGAATAATAAAAGTTATTATACATAACACTATAAATTATAAATAATATTAAAAATAAATAGAATGTTGGTCTCATTTTTCTATGTTGATTGCAACCTTCCACGTTCACTTAGACCTGGCACTGCCTGGATACTCTTTATCTAATCTATTTTCTCTAATAAAAATACGTGGTTAGAAAATTTTGGATTTTAGAAAGTGAGGGAGACAAAAGAACAAGTGGAATAGAACGATCTCTAATCCTCTAAACTTTGAACACGTTGCAGCATTCCTTAAGTGGGACGGCTAGTGACGTGGCGAAAAGCGCAAAGGACAAAATCCCTCTCCTTTTTTTTTGGGTCAAAATCCCTCTCCTTTTTAATTTATGAATCCACATACCACAACTCATGGATTGGCCAACTTCACCACGCTCACTATTTTTATGAAGTGGCATCTTTTTTTTTTCCGGCTGAGTCAAAATATTTGTAAAAAGAGATAGTAGTCTATTTTAAAAAAATTATGTTTACAAAAACTATTTTTAAAAGTTTTTCTATCTTTTTTCATGCATTTTACTAGTAAGGATGTAGAATCTAGAAAAGACTCTAATAGGACTAATAAACCTAGGGATGACAAAAAAAATCATATCCGCGGGTACTTGCGGATAAAATTCGCTGTGGGTACGGGGCAAGTACCTTAATGGGTATCCACGGGTAAAATAAACGGGTATTTAAAGTATCCATTAATAAACGGGAACGGGAACGAGTAGTGAGGTACTCGTACCTGTTACTGTAGCACTAATATATATATATATATATTCTTAAAGTGAAAAAACCCTAATGTTTTTCCTTTTGCGAATTGCGTTGCGCCGTTTCCTCTCAGATCTGAGTCCTCACTTCTTGACTTCCTCTCCTTCTAAATCTGCCTTTAGCCCTTCACTCTTCCCTCTCCTTCTAAATCTGCCTTCCCTCTTCCACTCTTCCACCCTTCCAGTTCAGACTTCAGGTCTGCCATCGCAAGATTCGCAGCCTCATCGTCGTCCAGTCGTCGACGCCGTTCCTCCGTCGTCTTTGGCCTGTCCAAGCCGCCGTCGCAGCCGTCGCAAACCGGTCTCACAAGCTGTGTTTCGTTCCTTCCTTTTTCATTGTTCATCAGCTAGACATGTGTTTAGGATTTGCCATCTGCTTATGTAAATCAGACATGTGTTTCGTTCCTTGCTTGAGTTTGGTAGTGATTAAACTCCAATACTCCATGGTTTGCTTTTCCTTTTTTTTTTTCTGATTTATTTTCTCTGTTCTCTTAAAATGTATATTCTATGTAATGTGAATCTATCCGATTATTGTCGTGTATCTGTGCAGTGTTAAATATTGGTGATGTGGGGGTGTTTTTAAATTGTTATAGACTCACCTTCCTATATGTATGGGGTCCTCTCACTTGGTTGTTGTTGCACATACATTGTTAATTTGCAACTTTTTGTTTACTAGGATATAGGAAAAAAATCCATATTTTGATTATTCAGAGGTCGATGATTCTTAATATCCTTAGTTAATGTTCTTTACTTGTTTTCGTCACTGCTCATGTCCTGTCATAATCTTCATATGCTTATATCATTCCATATGAAATGACTTGGACTCTGTTCAGTATCGATTGTATCCAACACAAAATAGGTATTTTATACACCTGAATGCCATTTTCAAAAGCTACTCTTTAGCTTCTGTTAATGAATGTCTGTTCCAGGAGGCCACAATCTTAAAATTAACAACTTTATTAAATTTTTAGTTTTTTTTAATTTTTTTTAGATATATTTTTATTAAAATATCCGTGGATATCGCGAGTACTCGCTAAAGCTTGGATAGCGGGGTACCCGCGCGGGTATGAGGCGAGTAGCGGGGGTCGGTGTACCTAAAGGGACGGGTAGTGTCCGCCCCGCCCCATTTACATCCCTAAATAAACCTTCTCCGAAGTGTGACAATAGTTCAAAACATGGGTCCATTTAATTTGGGAAAGGTAAAACCTTTTCCAGCAATGGGAAAGTGACATTTTAACCATGGATATAATGACTTTTACATCAGCGGCCGAGATGTATTACCGGTGATTTAATCAACTAATTTCATACATATTTTACATTATTTGCTAAAAAGGGTTTAAAAATATCAAAATTTAAAATATATCCACTTATTAAAAAATTGTCAATTTAATATTAAAATTTTGATATTTGTTATATACTTGATTAAATGGATATATTTTCCCAAAAAAACCAAAAAATTATTTTTATTGGGTTATTTTAAATAAACGATAAAATTGTTTAATAAATAAAGAAAACAAAATTAACAAATAAAACCCTAATCCCCAAATGCTATATCCCCTCTCAGTCCCGCCAACCCCAGCCTCCCCTTTCATCTCACTCCCTTTGTCAGTACAGTACCAATTACAAACCCATCCCACCCATCAAAAATAGGGAGGAATGACACAAAATGGAGAAGATTTTAACCTTACATGTTTGTAATTCTCATCATTTCTCTCCAATTGATTACCTCTACCTGCAGCCTCGGTGCCATTCAGAAATGTCATGAAAAGGGAAACTAAAATAAGAGAAGCAGTGGTGGTGGGGAAATGGGAGAGACGAAGGATGAGAGGAACAAAAACAATGCTGGGGTTGAGTGAAATGGTGAATAATAATAAGCCATTAAAATCGATGGGATTAGGAATTGGACAACTTGGGACTTGATTGTGATTTCTACAAAGGAAGAAAACAAAAGAGAAAGAAGGAGTACGAAGGAAGTGGAACTGGGGGACGAAAGGGGGATGGATTTTAACCCTTTTAAAAAAAATCCAAAACGTAACTTATGGATTCTGCTGTGGAGAAAAGTAATTCATGCATTCTATTGTGGAGGAAAATATAAATACTAAATTACAGATTTACTGCCACTAATAGGTAAAAATCAACTTTCTCATTTTGAATTTTTCCAAATTAAATGGACCCTCAAAACATTACTATTTACTAGCTTGTCGAAGATTGAAATTTATCCCGACCCACCGTGTCATGGGGCTCTGTTGCTGCCAAAGAACCTGAAGTTTTCTTTTCGCTCAATTATTATCCCAAACCTAATACTCGTTAATTCTCACCACATTGTCACAAATATCTCAACTCCACAGGACCACAATCATCTTATCCACCATAACAACAATCTTTTTTCTTTTGTTCTCACCAAACTTTACGAGAGCTGCAACAAGTAGTCACATAGCAATAAAGATTTTGTGTAGAATATTAAAACAGAAACTACTCTCTCCTGTCTTTTTTATGAACAACATAGGATAAATCATTAGATTAAGAAAATGTATTAAAATGGATAAATTATAATCAATGATGTTATAATTTTAATTTGTTTTTTAAAAATACCCTTTGTATTAATTTGATGTCTTTTCATATTTTTTAAAAAAAATATGTGAGCTCTTTACTTATAATAAATAAGAGTAAAATTAAAAAATAATTAATTAATAGTATTAAAAATAAAATATTGTTAAAAAGACCATAAAAATAGATTTTTTACTTTTTATAAAAGGCAACGGAGAGAGTAGTAAATGACATTTATCTGTTCCACTATTGGGAAAAACATGAGCCACGCTTTATTGTGCACGGAAATAGGTGAACGCGTGGCACTTCTAAACTCTCGAATAGCGTATTGCTTCAATCGCTCGCACCCGCGATTGTGACGTGTTCGAAATTATCCACAAAGGGATTCCGTTAGATACGTTTTTCCTCGCCCACCGAATTAAAATCGCAGAATTTTATTTTCCATTTTATTTTCTTCAAACAAACAAAGAACACTAGAACAGGCGCGAGTGCGGGACCACAGTACGCCACGCGTCCGCGACAACTTTGGATATGAGCCACATGATTCCTTCGAATTCTCGAGATTTTCATGTCGGAGGAATAGATATCAGAATCTGACGTGTCGTCCCCTCCTTGCTCTTCCTTTCTCTTACTGTCACAAACCACTCTCATAGTCAGAGATTTTCACTCATCACTTCCCCATCTAATGTATGTACTTTTTCATCTGTTCCTCCTTCCTCCTCCTCCTTCTCCTCTTCTCACTTCTACAACCTCAAGCTTTCAATTTTCTCTCTCCATTTCTCTCCCAACAATTAACACTGTTTCCCATCAGAGAGGGGGTAGACAAAACTGTTTACAACGTTGACAATTCATTGGTAGCTCTTGTGGTCGTAAATAAAAACTGTTGCTTTGTGAATATCTCCTCCACTCCAATTGTTTTTCCTCAGAAACCATTCCAGCTTTTTTTTTCCTTGGTAGATTTTGTTGATTCTTTTAACCCACTGGCCTCTTTCTATCTTGAACAGAAGATTGGGATTTTTTTTTGGAAAAGGCATAATTGTGTGGGAGAACACATGCTTCAGGGGATTTAATTTTCTTTCTTTCTCAAGGTTTGGTAGTGTGTGATCACCGGATCTTATAGTTTTAGAAGGTGCTGTAATTCTGAGCTACAAATTAGTGTAGATAGATTACCTTTTGGATCGAGGCGGGTCTATTTTTATTTGTACACAATTTGTTGATCCTGTTTCTAGCCTTCTAGTGGAGAGGTGGAATGTTGGGACTCGTGATTTGCTTGTTTGTGTTCTAGTATTCTTATTTGGGGTTGGGGATTTTGAATTTTCATCGAGAGAGAGTAGTTTTACTGTTTGGTACTGTGATCCGTGTGTAAAGGAGGGCAGTAATATCCAACGGCAAAGTTGACTGTATAGTGGGAGGAGGAGATTTCTGCAGCTATGGAGATTCAAGTATGTGATATATATATAAGTTTCTGCTATGTTTCCTTTTGGTATCAATCATTTGGTAATGAATATATTCTCATTTTTATAGAGTACTGAGATTATGGTTGAATGTTGATTGTAATTGTTATGGTTTTGTTCTGATTTCCAGCTAAATATTCCTACTGCTTGCTTGGGATACGTTTAGTACTATTTCAAAAAGGAAGATGAAAAAAGGGAGAACTTCAGTTGTGTTCTGGTTACCTCTTTCAAATGCCCACAATGCATAGATTTCAGAAATGAGTTGAATATACAGTCCTGAAAAAGTAAACTGTGAATGCTTCACTTCAGGGAACAGTTTTAAGGGTTTATGAATATGAATGACCTTGTTTTCATATTTATCAGTGGAGTATTTACTGGTTTGTGCTTGTGTGCGTGAATGTTTTACATATTACTTAATTAGGGGACATTTCAATATGGAATTTGTATTCGATTGATTTTTGACACATGTCTCTTTATGTGGAGTGAAAGATTCTCTAGAAAGATGAATGATTCCTTGGTGGATAAATGATTTCTGGTCTAGTAGGCTCTTATAGAATAGTTATCTTATATTTAAAATCTTGAGTACTTCTTTATGATTACAATTACCTTATATTTCTTTTCTCTTTGTATTGAATGTAGGATCAAAATGGATTTACTAGATCAAGGGTTGGTCCTCCAATAAATGGAGTCTCTTTGAGTTCTGGACCACATTCTGTTGTTACACATACTCGACTTAACGATCAGTTTTCTTGTGGGAATGACTATGCTCTGAAGGTTCTCCCCTGGATTCTTGTGTATTCATAGCATTGGCATATTACAAAAATATTTTCACAGTTAGTGTCATCTTTGTTTTAATTAATTTTCTTTCTACTTCAATAGGTAAGGAAACCATATACTATCACGAAACAGAGAGAGAGATGGACAGATGAAGAACATAAGAAGTTCCTTGAAGCTTTAAAGCTGTACGGCCGGGCTTGGCGGCGCATTGAAGGTATTATTTGTTTATTAGTTCCATATATTGGGAAGTATGCTATTAGGATTTAGGGCTAAAGAAAATTATATACTAGTAATGAAGGAGTATGATTGTGCTTGGTCTAAGTTTTGAGATGCTTTATTTTCACCACAGAACATGTTGGCACAAAGACTGCTGTTCAGATTCGAAGTCATGCTCAGAAGTTTTTTTCTAAGGTCTATTCTCTGCCCGTATTTTTTTGTACCATAAACCATACATCACACTATGTTAAGATTTAGATCACCCTAAGATGTCCAAAGTGATAACTTCTTTGAGATAGAAGGGTTCATCTATCTATCTGTGATTGACTTCACTCTTGACTTACTCCTTTGTCTCAATTTCATGACAGGTTCTTCGCGACTCTAGTGGGAGCATTACAAACACTGAGGAGTCAATTGAAATTCCTCCTCCAAGACCAAAACGAAAGCCTATGCATCCTTACCCTCGTAAGCTAATCAAGACCCCAAATAAAGAAATTTCGATTCCGGAAAAGCCAATGAAGTCTAATTCTCTGAAGTCACTAGATCTTGATCAAGAAAACCAATCTCCCAAATCAGTATTATCTAGAGTTGGTTCCGAAAGCCTTGGTTCCTCTGATTCAGATACACAAAATGGAAGTTTATCCCCAATGTCATCCATTAGTGGTGTCCATGCAAGTGTTTTCACACTTGCTGATTTCAAACCACCATCAGATCAGGAAGCTAGGCTAGATACTGATTCAGCTCATGATGAGAAACCTCTTATGGTAACTTCCTATTCTTAATCCATTTCATTTTATTGACAACATCATCATCACCAGAAATAGCTTGAGAAAATTATATATGATTTACACATTCTTCCGTTCGATCTTTTATGTCTAGAAACTCGAGCTTCTCCCCAGTGAGTGTGTTTCTGCCAAAGAAGACACAGCAGGAGAATTGTCCGGTCGAACTCTCAAACTTTTCGGGACGACCCTATTTGTAACAGATACCTGCAGACCATCTTCTCCAACAATTGAGGCATGCAAACCAATACCTCTAGACATACATGTTGGCAAGGGGGATGGAAAATTGGAACATTTTGTGCACAGTACATCAAGTGAAACATCATCCATATCCCAGCTAAGGGTGAGAGTGAGACCTGAAACATGTAGGAAAGGGTTTGTGCCATATAAAAGGTACATGCCAAAGAAAGAAAACCAGTCTTCATCTGCAACAACTGATGAGAGAGAGGAGCAAAGCATCCAGCTTTCCTTATAGATACCCCCAATGGGTTTTTCTTCAAAGCAATTTTTCTCTTTGAGATAGACTGGAGCTGCTGGATGAGCTAGTATGAGAAAGGGATGCAAAAAATGGGGAGCTGAAAATTTTGATATTTCTTCTTCATTGCAAATTCCCCGGCTGTTCAAATCCACAAACCTGCCTTTTTCATATTTTTTTCCCCTCCACTTTCAACTGTGAATTTGTCTAGTATTTTTGTTTTTCCAGATTTATGCTCAGTAAAAGTCTGCATAAGTGTCATGTTACATACTTGTACAGCAATGCTGAGCGTACTATTGTTCATAAGTTCTCATATTTATCATGATGGAATTGCTACCAACAGTACATATTTTGTGGATGTGAGAGATGAGAAAATCCATTGGCCTAAAGATATATTTGGGGACGAAATGAATTGTGGGGAGTGCATACAGTATTGGCTGAACATAATTGTTACTATATGCTATTTGATACATTCTTTCTGATAGTTTTTATTGTCGGATAAAATTTATGCGAGTCTAACTAAATTATTTGGATCATCTTTTTAATTAGCGAGACTTGTATAAAATTTATCTAACAATAAAAAGTGTATTAAGATGGATCTATCTATTCGTAGTATTTTTTGTTGGCAGAAAAACAAAGTCACAAGATGGTTGACAGTATATGCTAGCTAGCACTTGTAATTTGGATTTTGCAATCCGGGGGACGCACTTTACGAGGACCCAGTGTTCTTCACGCTCAGAGAATAGTTAATGGCCGATGAGTATATTCTCTTTTTTTTTGGGACAATAGATTCTGTTTGGGGCTATGGAATAGGAGGCAATGAATGTGGATCCTCTCCCGCGGCTAGTGTGTAAATCTCTCTCCAGCCTCAACTTCCAGCCGTTAGATCAATCTAACGGTTGGGAGAAAAAAAGAAAACACGAGCGCGAAGTATAGTAGAAATACGCTTACAGGAGAAGAAACCAACGACGGGGGTTGCATTTCGCATTTCCCCTTTCAACCATCGACGCAACCGGAGAAGAATCCTCCGATTGCCGGAATTCGAGTCCCTGATCCCCGCCGAAAGCGATGGAGAAGAAGCGAAAGTCCATCGCCACAAGCCTCGACGGGGTGGATCGAACCATGTACGCGTCGTTTTGCATCGCCGCCAGTTCTCTTTCCGAACTTTACACTCATGCCATGAACCACCAGAACCTCTCCTTCCATGCCGGTGAACACCCTCGTAACTTTACCCAAATGGGTCCCTGCTACCCATTTTTTCGATTTTCCGTCTTCTGCTACCCCATTTGCTTTTTTCCGTTTTTGTGCACATGGGTCTTCATTTTCCATCATAAAATTGGGAATTTCAAACGTCTATTCACCATCTTCTGCCACCCATTTTGCTTTTCTCCATTTCTATGCAGATTTGACCATCTGGGTCTTCATTTTCGATCTCAAGGTTGAGATTTTTAGTCACTCATGACTGCTTATAATGCTAGTTATTATTGTTCTTTTGCTTTCGTGTGTGTAACTTTAGATTGGTGTCTCTCGTTGAGTGTTGTTGATCTAGTGAAGTGAATGCCAATTGCCGTTCTATATTTGTGAAGAAAATGTTTATTGAGAACTCTCCTACGCATTTGCAACTCCGGGCGCATTTCTACTATACTTTGCGTGTTTTTTCTTTTTTTCTCTCTCAACCGTTAGATTGATCTAACGGCTGGAATTGTTGATGGAGAGAGATTTACACACTAGCCGCGGGAGAGGATCCGCATTCAGGAGGCAATAGATTTGCGGGCTCAAAAAGTGTAGTCCGTAAGGGATAATTTGGGCCTTGACCATTTCAAGCCTGTTAGTATACAAAGGTTGTAGGTTACATTAAATGGAATTGGTAAATACACCAATATTTTTTGACATATACCCCACATTTAAAAAGAAAAATACCATTATACCCTCGTTGATTTGTTTATTTTTTTTTTCAATTTCGCGTTGTTACCGGAAACTCCAGAAAAATTTATATTCCGGAAACTCCAGGAAAATCCAGTTTCCGGAATGTATTTTTGCATTCCGGAAACTCCAAGAAAAATTTACATTCTGGAAACTCCAGTTTCTGGAATGCAAATCTGTATTCCGGAAACTGGGGGTGTATGGTCAGTTTCCGGAAAAGAAGCAAAATCAGGAGAAAAAAAAACCCAAACAATGAGGGTATAATAGTAATTTCTTGAATAAATATGGGGTGTATGACAAAAAACTGGAGTGTATTTACCAATTCCCTACATTAAATTATTACATGGTAAATGACCAAAAAAAAAATATTACATGGTTCTTCTTGACCAAAAAAAAAAATTATTACATGGTTGTTGACAAAAAAAAATTATTACAGGGTTTAGGGTTTTCTGTTAATTTATATGGTTGATAGAATATGATTGCTAGATTGGCTTTTATGGGAGGAAGTGAGGAACAGGAAAGTCTATTTATTGCCTTTTTTTTTCTCTTATGCATAAGAAAAGACCAAAAACAAGATCCTGCTCGGTTAGCTGTTAGCACTAGCATTAGCTGATTCTGTCCCTTTTTTTCTGAGTTGTGCTATTTGAGATTCTTTGTTAACTGCTAGTCAAGGAGAGCTAATAAGTTGTGCGCCTAACTTGATTGGGGTGAGATGGGGGTTTAGGATCGATCCTAAACCCTAAATACAGAGCATACAAATATTTTATTTTTTCTTATTTTTTTTTAAAAAAAGTTTTTTCAGTAAAACTTAATGTATTAAACTGTGACTATAGTCTCACTGTTGATCCAATCAAAATCCAGTTTTACATATTCATTTAAACAATTAGATTGATTTGACAAAAAAAAAAAACAATTAGATTGATTGCTATGCACGTGCAACAGTTATAATAAGAAGAAGGTAAAATGCAGTAAAAAAAAAAACACAACCAAACAAAGAAATGGAAGCACAGAAATACTTGTTCAAACGTGATGGGTGTGTGAACATGATTGGGGGGATTTGATTTGCATCATCTCCGCCTCTCTCCTTGGATACATTCACACACACTCCCTCTCCAATCTCAACCTCCAAAACCATAAAAAACAAAGGCAAAAAGCCAATGTCACTTGGTGTGTTGATCTCCATTTATGACACCACCACCACCACCACGACGATCCAACTAACTATTCTTTTACTCACACTCACACTACTCACTTCACCAGCAGCCTCTACATCTCATAATTATTACTCTCCATCACCCCCAGCCGCCCCATTCTCCGAACCTTCTCCCCCCGAATCTCCCTCTCCCCACGCCGAAGAATGGCTCTCCGCACGCGCCACCTACTACTCCTCCGTCGCCGACGACCCCGGACTTGGAGGCGCGTGCGGCTACGGCGACCTCCTCAGGGACGGTTACGGCCTGGCCACCGCCGCGCTAAGTGAGGCACTGTTCGGCCGCGGCCAGATCTGCGGCGCGTGCTTCGAGCTCCGCTGCTTGGAGGAGGAAACCCCCTTCGACCGGCGGTGGTGCATCGCCGGCACCACCGTCGTCGTCACCGCCACCAATTTCTGCGCCCCGAACTACGGTTTCGACGCTGAGAGCGGCGGCGGACATTGCAACCCTCCGAAGCAGCATTTCGTGCTCCCCATTGAAGCCTTCGAGAAGATCGCCATTTGGAAAGCCGGAAACATGCCCGTGCAGTTTCGGAGGTACTCCTTTCTCTCCTCCTCTGTTCATTTTTCTTCTTCCTAAACTCTGAATACGTCACACACAACTAATTGGTGTTGCAATGTTTATGCACTCATGTTATTATCATTATCAATTAATAATTAAAATATCTCTATGATATCATATGGATTTCTAAGAGAAACACTTTCCATTAAAAATAAAAAGAACAAACAAAGCTGCTACACCAAAAAGTGTTTCTGTAAAAGTAACATCACTTTTAAGACCATTTTCATTAAAAAAAATTATGAATAATTAGTAGGCTTACGAGGAAAGCATGCATTTAATTATAAGCACTTTCTCAAAAATTTATCATTTTATTGAAATGAAATATAGATATTGGGTTATTGTAAAATTTATTTTATTTCTAAATAGCAATTTGACTAGAAGTGATATAAAAAATAATTCTTATATTAGATTAAAAAATACATAATAAGTTTTATATCAATTTTGTTTTCAAATTAAAAAAATGAAATATAAATCACTTTATTTCAAACACAATTTTAATTAAATCAATTTTATGAAATCGAATTTATTTAAAATTACTTTTAGCAAATGCCGACGCCAAACACTCAAACACAATAATTTTGATGATTTTGGTATGTGTCAATTTTTTATGTTAATTTACATTTGAAAGTTTTTATTTCAAAAGTAAACTTATATATAAAATTCTTAACTTTGCATCAAACAAATATATAAAGTTCTTAACTTCATATTCTTTGAACTTTTAGGTTAAGATTTTCTTAAAATTTATGATCATAAACTTGAGGAAAGGGAAAGTGAGCAAATTGCATATGGAAACATAGTCATTGACTCATTTCAACTCTTGATATAGTATACTATTAATTTGTTTTGATCGATGTTATGGGTTGTCTGTTCTGTTTGGAGCAGGGTAAAGTGCAGAAGGGAAGGGGGAATGCGGTTTACGGTAACTGGTTCTGGTATCTTCATTTCGGTGCTGATCAGTAACGTGGCCGGCATAGGAGACATTGTTGGTGTGAAGGTTAAGGGTTCAAGAACTGGTTGGCTTCCTATGGGTCGCAACTGGGGCCAAAATTGGCATGTAAATGCGTTATTGCAAAACCAACCTCTTTCATTTGAGGTTACCGCTAGTGATGGAGTAACACTTACATCCTACAATGTTGCTCCCAAGAATTGGAGCTTTGGACAAACCTTTGAAGCCAAGCA
Organism: Glycyrrhiza uralensis; assembly: GCA_030159175.1. Taxonomy (NCBI): domain Eukaryota; kingdom Viridiplantae; phylum Streptophyta; class Magnoliopsida; order Fabales; family Fabaceae; genus Glycyrrhiza; species Glycyrrhiza uralensis. Next base: position 43,239,564 of record BRZY01000005.1, read on the forward strand.
ATTCCAACCCTAAAAAGCTTAACGAACAAAATAAACAGGTCTAGGTGGCATGGTATTAATGGTACCCCATCATTTTTTTTTGTGTTTTTTATGAGGTTTGTACAATGGTTACTGTAGAAGTTGTGAGAACTGGATGACCGTTATTCTCATCTCATCATATACCAAAATCATTTGGAATATTTTCCTACCGTTAATAAATGTTTATGAAAAGGTGATGTGAATCGTGTCACCAATATTGTATTTATGAATTGATATTTACATAAGCAGCTACATTCTTGCGAGCGTAAAGGATTTTTACATGAAAATGTATACCGACTCATGAAATTAAATTGTGAAAATAGAATAAAAGAGCTGTTTGGATACGGTGGGCCAAGATAAAGAAGAGAAATGAAAAAATATAAAACTAAAAGAATATTCTAAGGCCCTAAAAAATGGAGAAAAAAGAAAACGGACAAAAGTTTGCAAGCTATATGATCGAAGAATTAAACTTCTAATAATCAAAATCGTTGGAGAGTATCCTACGGTACATCCCTATGAACTGAGCAAATCTAAGAAGAGCCTCAGAGCTTCTAAGGAGATCCAATAAGCAACGCATTTAACAAACAAAGAATAATTCTAAGTTTTTATACTTTTTATTCCTACAAATCCTCTTAATTACTAAATAGAGAAAATATTAAATGTTTTTTATGTTTTCAAGATATTTGTTGTATTCTTTTTCTTACTTTATAAAGTAGTAGGATGATATGTAAGAGAATTTGTAGGAGGATATAACATTTCTCTTTAACAAAATATAATCCCAGCTTCATAACCAACGCCATAATGCATCCCATTACCAGTACATTAAATCCCAATAGTTCCTATTTATTACTTGAGAGTTGAGAGGGCTTCCCAAAACCAATTCTTCTCTTGCGGAAAAAAAAAGATCCAATTTTTTTAGCAAAAAAAATCCAATTCTCTGTGCAAATGCAAGAATGTTGATTTCATTTGTAGCTGTTATGTTCTTGGTACCCCAGACCGAATATGGACTGGGCTGAAAAATTCATGGATTCGCTCATCTAGAAAAGCCCAACTTCCTCGTATGCTCTAGAGTTGGGCCGAATATGATTTGGACTGAAGTACTCATGGATTCGCTCATGTATTGTTTACTGGCAGCAACGTCACTGTGCTTTCGTACAAATAAGCATTTCCGTTAGGAGAAAGTATTAAGGGATTTTATAATAACACATACCCACATTTCTAACTACACATACTTATTTTTTAAAATACCTAAACTACCCCCCAACACACACACGCACACTTCAGCGGTACATCTTCTTCTTCTTCTTCTTCCCTTCTCTGTTCTCTGTTCTTGAGGAAAGTGGGGAAGCCTCTCTATCTAGTCCATGTGTTTCCCCAATGCTGAGATTAGAAATTCCCACAAGTTCATCAACATTGACAAGTTCCTTGGGAACAATCGGGATTGGCTTGAGGATCTAATGATGAAACCTCTCTCCTCCGTGAACTTCTTCAGAGGGAGCACCAATTGGGAATTTTTGTTGAAGAAGCCATGGCAATGATTTGCGCCTAAAATGCACGATTTGTGACTTTTGGAATTAGAAATTGAGTAAAGGAAGAAAAAAAATAGATTGGTTCTGGTTGATTTTGGCATCGGTTGATTTTGGGATGACTTTTGAAAGTGAAACTATTATTTTCGCATTTCATATAAATGTACGGAACTATTAGCTATTCCTAATAGTTCTGCACGTGTTATTTGTAACACACACATATAAATCGTGCAGAACTAATAGTTTTGTATGTGTTATTTGTAGCACACACATTTTTATAACACATGCAGAACTAATAATTTTGTATCAGTGTATTTCGCACGTGTTATTTGTAGCACACACATACAAATAACACGTGCACAGTGCCGGCCAAATACCGCTAAATATATGTATAGGCCTAAAACAAATTTTAAAGTGAGGTTTTTTTGTACATCAAAATGGACATGTGGAGTGCTGACCATTGAGTCGAGACCGCTATAAATAAATGTTTTTAGTTTTACATATACTATTAGTAAATAAAATTTTGTTGGTAGGCCTAAAGCAGAAGCTTGAGTCATCTTACCCTTGGATCGGCCCTGCACGTGCAGAATTATTAGTTCTGCATAATTGCAAAATTAATAATTTCGCACGATAACAAAATACGATGATGGTATTTTAGGCTTTTAACCTGCTATGTATATGTGATTAGAAAAACATGGATGTGGCTTTAGAAATTCCCGAGTGTTAATTTCTCACTCCGTTGTCTCCATTTCCTCCCTTCAGACATCATTTCATTTTTGGTCCTCCTTTTATCCCAATCACATTTTTTTAAATAGAATAATATATAAGACTTCCCCCGGTAGCGCAGGGGTTAAGCGCTGGGAAGTCATGCCATGGGTGAGGGGTTCCACCCTCCCCCCCCCCCCCCCCACCCCCCCACCCCCCTTGTAGATCAAAAAAAAAAATAGAATAATATAAATACATCTGCACAATACGACTAATAGGCAATGGTGCTATCAGTTAATCAATTACTATCTTTCATCCAAAAAAAAAGTTAATCAATTACTATAATAATAACTGATTAACATCATTTCATCGATTCCCGCCGAGTACTTTTTTTTAATATTATATATATATATATATATATATTGTTTTTCAGCTTTAACTATTAAAATTAATTATCTTCAAAAAAACTATTAATATCAATTATATAATAATAACTTATTTCCAAAAACATATATAATACTAATTGGTTAACTGCTAACACCAGTTGAAGACCTTTTTAATTTTACATCTGTTAGAGACTAAAATAATACTGTTTGATACTTTTAGGGATCAAAGTAGTTGTTTACTCAATTATTCTTCTTTTAAATTTATTTTTTCTTAAATAAAATAGTGTTCACTTATATGTTTTTTGTTCAAGTAAATTTTTAGAGTAAATAGTCAATTTTGTCTCTAAGAGTGTCAGACGATGTCACTTTAGTCCCTGACAGATAGAAAATTATTAAAAGATCCTCAACTGTCAGCTGTTAGTCATTTGGTCCCTAAAAGTGTTTACTTATTGTCATTTTAGTCCCTAAAAGTAATTACTTAACAGTTCTTTTGGTCCCTAAAAATGATTACATTCCAGACGGCAGGGACCAAAGTGACCAATGAAAAACATGAGTTGAGGACCTTTTAACAATTTTCTATCTGTCAGAGACCAAAGTGACACTGTTTGACACTCTTAGGGACCAAAATGGATGTTTGCTCAAATTTTTAAGTTGTACAATTTTTTTGTTGATTTTATTTTTAAAATATAAAATAGTATTTCCTTACGAGTTTCATTCATATTTTTTATACCTATAAATTTTTAGATTACAAAATTATTTTTTAATTTTAATTTTGGTAACCGAAAAAGTCTTTACTTACACGTTTGATTCATGTTTTCGTGTTTGTAAATTTTCAGATAAGAAAATTATTTTTTTAATTTTATTTCTTGATAAATAAGATAGTGTTTTCTTATAGGTTTCATTATTCATTTTTTTGTTCCTATAAATTTTTAAGTTGTAAAATTATTTTTCTTATAATTTTATTTTTGACTAATGAAATAGTATTTATTTACATGTTTGATTTATGTTTTTGTATTCTTATAAATTTTCAAGTATTAAAGTTATTTTTATTTAATTTTTATTATCAATAAACAAAACAATGTTTGTTTACATATTTTATTCATATTTTATTCCTGTAAATTTTTTGCTTGTAAATTTTTTTTCTTTTAATTTTATTTTTAATAAATAAAATAGTATTTGCTCACGGTTTCATTCATGTTTTTTGTTCCTACATGTTTTTAGGCTGTAAAATTATATTTCTTTTAATTTATTTTCGACGAATATAATATTTATGTTTATGAGTTTCATTAAAAAAAATTGTTTCTATAAATTTTTAGGTTGTAAAAGAAGTTTTTTTATAAATTAATTTTTTGCAAATAAATAGTGTTTATTTACACGTTTTATTTATGTTTTTCTATTAAATATAACAAATTACTATGGAGTATCTATTAATTGTAATTATTTTTTTTATTTAGTTATTTTCCTCTAATATGGCCTTCATTTTATGAACATGAGCAATTGTTGACTGCTAAAAATATAAAATTGACATATTTAACTAAGATGTTTTATGTCATAGGCACTATTATAAATTTAGAATATATCGTATATCAAATTATTATTATATAAATAAGTTATATCATATTATAAATAAAAATCAACACTATCCGCCAACCCGTGCGATTGCACAGGTTAACTGTCTAGTTTTTATAGTTATTTTACAGTCTATAAATCAGAAGTCAAATTAATTAAAAGAAAAATGTTAGGTATATACTAGCACTATATTTTGTTTGGTAACCATGTTATTAGTACAAAAGTTCTAGACCTTGGTTAAGGGGTCCGAGCCCAACCACTAGAACCAACGAAATGTTGGTATACTAGCACTATATTTAATTTGTTTGAGTAGATAAAAAAGATTAAATGCATTTTTTAATTTATCATCCACCCGTGTAAATAGCTTTGGGGGAGAAAATGCGTACTTTTGGACCATACTGAGAACAGACTGGTTCAATTAAAATTAGGCTGGTCCAATATAACCAGATTTGGTAATGTGTAAGTAACATATTCCCAGAAGTCAGCACTAAATATGGGACAACTGCAAAATATCCCAGCAATGGGAAAGCCACTTTTGAGTGTTGATATATGTATATTTAATTTAATGGTTAAGATCTTTTACCTGCAACTTGACTAGTAAGTTTTGTAGAAAGTTTTTAGTATTTGCTTAGAAGGGGCTACAAAATGTAGTATTTGTAAAGTTAGCAACGGTAAAAAGTAAAAAAAAAACTGATTTTTTTTAATATAATGTACCTTATTATATTTTTTATATATTTTTTCTTGGTGATATGTAATTTTTTTTTTGTGGTCACGTAGACTTGGTTTTTGGGTAAACCTAGTTTTTGGGCTTGACAGAGCATTGGTTTGTTTGATTTAGGCTTAATTTTGACAACCCTAAGTGTGACCTGGTTTGGGTTGTTAACATCATTTGAGTAGTAAGTCCACTCCCTATAAAAATTTGACTTGACGAATGGCCCAGCATAGAAGAACGTCATATTGGCGGCGTGATATGAAAAAACACCTAAGTGTGACCTTTAATTTATTTGTAAAAGTTTGAATAAACACGTGATATGAAAAAATGTGTGATTGGCGAATACAATGCGAATTTAGTAGCGACATTAAGTTGGAAAATATATTAGTCGTTAAATAGTATGAGTAGTTTATTAAGAAGCAATTTATGTTTGTAATTTATTGAATTTAAAAAAAATCTAATTATGTGAAGTATATTAATATATCGTAGATTTAGTGGTTACTGAATTATTATCTCACCCAGTAGTTACTAAAAATCTGTCCTTGATTAATTAACCACGTTAAACGGTATTTAATGTAGTAGTATGAAACACTAGGAATATAAGTACGAAATTAGGAAATTGGGAAGGAATAATATTTCATTAACATCAGCGTCTTCGAAGTTGATACAGATTTGATTGAAAAAGGAACATTGAAGGGGCGTAATGTTTATTGGGAGTTACAGGCAATGACACTGTTTGAAATATAAAAACACAACAACTAAGATGAGCAGGTTAAATAGACTTATATAATGTAATCATATCGGGTTAATGAATATTAGAATAGTAATTATGCAACTTCTAATGCTTATTTGATGCTTGTAAATTAATTTGAATAAGTGTAATCTTCCAATTCACAGCCAATTATATCTCCGGTCAATATCGTAAGACATTGGTCAACCCTCCTCCCACTATGGTTGATTACACTAGTCCTCTTAGGAGATGTATATAGTAGATGCAATCCTCCCATTAATCACATACTACTAATCCTTAATCATGGTAACCCTTCACGACATGACTCACGTAATGTGATTGATTAGGGCAATCTACCAATTCACAGTGAAGTTATATCCCCGGTCAATCGCCTAAGACAATGGTCAACCCTCTGACTATGGTTGATCAAACTAACCATCTTAGGAGATGTAGTAAATTAGAACCATAAATCCCATTAATCACATATTACTAATCCTTAATCACCCTAATCCTTCATTCCATGACTCAAGTAAAGTCGTTGATTAGGGCAATCTACCAATTCACTGTCAAATGTATTAAGACAACTTCTAATGATTATTTGATGCTTGTAAATTAATTTGAATAAGTGTAATGTTCCAATTTACAGTCAATTGAATAATGTAATTTGTGTTATTTGTTAATAGCGTTTTTCATATTTTTAAATAGCGACTGTATTATTGTATAGCATTTTCGTATTTAGTAATACTGTTAATTTTTTTTATTAGTGATTAGAAAATTTTATTTATATTATTAAATAGGATTTATTATTTTTTGTATTTTATATTATATAGTTTGTAAATAATTAGTTTGTTGTGTTATTAATTAAATAGTGTTTTAATATTAAGAAGTGTACCGTTTGCATAAATTATTGAACCAATTGAGCAAAAAAAAAATATTGAATCAAGTGTACCATTTTTTTTTACTGCAGTAAAATTTTCACAACAAAAAAAAGAACCTATTCATATTATACATATATTAGGGGAGGAAAAACTAATTCCCACAAAAATCAATAAACCTCCCATCTCAGATCAATTCTTATCTTCCCATTGCTGGGATGTTTTCAAGTTGTCCCATATTAAAGCACACCATGTTTTATATGTATAGCTGTATACCACTTTCAGATAGATGCATATGGTAGGTAATATCAGAATGTAAATGTGATTAAATTTCTGTCTAACCTACCATATCAAGATTTTAAGAATTGGTATATATTAGTTCCTTCTGAGTGGAAACTTTAAGAACATATATATCATCCAAATTCCTAGCTACCAAAATTATGATTGAAGTAAATATAAGAGTAACTAAAACAATCAAAACTTGGTTTCAGTACCACGGAATTTTATTCACTATTGTCTGCAATTTTCAGCTAAACAACATTATGCATTAAATAATTGATCAACAGAATGTAGTTCTTTTTCTGTTTAGCCTGTGGATTTGCATAGGCTGCCAATCAACCTTTCAACAATTGGAAACAAATTTACCAAACAGAAAGTGATGAACAATTTGAATCGATTTTGGTCTTTTCCATTTTAACACAAGAAAGAAAACCATATAATTATATAATATTATATATTATGCTTTAAATGTGGGAAATTAAAGAAGCTAGCTGCAGGGGAAAAGCTAACAAAAGTTATAGAAATGGTCCAGAGGCTGAAATCATATCATGTCTGGCTGCAGCAGACAGGTCCACAGATATGGAACCCACCAAAGGACTTGGTTGAGAACTGACAAGGGGATTCACATAACCCTGCATGCAACTGACAAGGGGATTCACATAACCCTGCATGCAGTAAAGTACAAGGCATATGGTGGATCCCTGACTATCTTATGGTTGGGACTAGCTAATGTCTTGTAACATCTCCTCATTATCATGTGGTAGTATAGACTATAGGTTATCATTGCATGTGTTCACAGTGTGCAAGGCCTTAATTTGAGGGCACTGAAAACACCTTACTTTAAATATGAATAAACATATCCACATGCCCCTCAGATATGTGCCTTATTTTCATTATGTCACTCTCAACAAATATGTTCTCTACAATGAGGCCATTCACATGGTCCATACCCACAGAGAAAAAAACTTAGATCTATAGAGAAATTTCGGTGACTAATTAATTTTGATCATAACTGGTCTCAACCTCCAACCTGTGGTGTGTTTGAGTTCTCTAATGCTTCCTTTAATCCCTTTCAAAGTGCTTTTTGCTGAAGCTATTTTATAGTCTGTGTCCACAACAGATGGGGAAAGTTTGGAAAAGAACAACCACAGTGCCAGAGTAAGCATTGCGCAAAAAAGAAGAGCCACACTACCTGTGATGATTGCCATAAAACGTTTCTTCTGTTTGTGTTAGGCAGTGTTAATTGGCTGATTTTTCTTGGCACTTCTTCACTGACGACAACAAAAGATTTCAATTTTAATTTTTTGCTGTGACTAGTCAAAAACTACTTTATCATCAACCACCACAAAGGAAGTAACATATCATATAATCATACAATATGTATTTATGGTAACAGACATAGGCACCAGGTTGAGAAAGATTAACTAATCGGTATACATAGAGCTCTCAAAGGGAAGTCAGGTTCTTGTCAGAGTTGGGTGATAAGTTAGATTCAACATTAATTGAATCTTAAACAATTAATTAATCACTAATCAGGGGTAAGAACAAGGATAATTACAGACATTAATCCACTAGATGTTAAAATTAAGACTAATCAATATGAAGGACAAGTTTCGATCACTGGGGACTTTCAAAGGGTCCAAACAAAAAATGCATGCATGATTTGTGACCAAAAGTGTATTCATCCTTTCAAATTAGTGATTGTGCTGGCCTCAAAGGAAGCACTTGTGATTAACATGTCAAATTAACCACTCCTCTGTACCATTAATGATTAGCATAATCATATCCATAATCAATCGCATATCGCATGCATAGTACATTCTTCCAATTATTTCAAGGTAGTTAGTTGCCATTCGCTTTCAGATCTTGAATAATTTCCTCCACCCCTGCCAAACTTATCTCTCTATTGATAAGTCTTATTCATCTACCTAAATGATCATGAAACCTATGGTCGTTTTCTTCTCCATCTGAATTTAGTGCGCAACTAATGGATGTTGAACCTTTCATCTTGTTATATATAGCATATATCAATAATTAGGATAACTGGATAAGTCTTAATTAAATGTAGGGACTACTGAGACCTCCCTAGCTAGCTCCACATGATTTTTCTCTATATCATTTTACCCTATGCCTTTATAACACTTGTCTAAAACAAATGGCCTAGATTGCTTAAAACATCTTATACTTAGCATTAGCCAACAAAGTAGAACAAGATATATGTATATGTAGTGCTGCAGGGACCCCTCTATACACAATCAGAGAGAGGGAATTGTGTGTGACCGACAAAATCCAATTGGGGATTCTTGTAACGGGAAAATGGGCATGCCAATTCAAGAAAGATCCCTAGGGTGTTGGATTTATGGTGGAGCTCATGGTCCAAGTATTCATTGCGGTGTCTTCAATTGCTTGTTATTATGTTTAGCAACACACGCACATACAGTGACAACAAGACAACAAGGACACGTGCCTTTTCTTCATATATATATATATGGCCATTTTTGGTCACGTTAACAAAATTTGAAGCCCATTCCATGATGCCCCTACTAGACAGAATGACCCATCTCCTTTCTTCACTGGTTTTGACATATATAACCCCCTCCCCTTCCCCAGTAATTAATATCTGTATTGTACCTGCATGGGATTGAAATTGAAATCCACTTGCACTATCCAATAACATTTAATGCTTCAATTATATTGTGACAAAAAAAAAATGTTCCAACTATTTTGTGGCCATGACATTTTAGTTTTAGAAATGACCCAAGGCCATCCACAAGGGTAGATGTTTATGCATATGTTAAACATCGATCTTCGTAAACATTCAGCGTTGGAACGTGATGACTCTCAAGCACCGGTTGCTTTTTTTTTTTGGTCAAAAGCACCGGTTGCTTAATTAAGCACTAATTGCTTATTGCTAAGTGGGCCAGTGTTAGTGTTTATAAACACTATATGGGCCATGTTGCGTTTTTTAAATAAAAATGAGTGATGTAGGTTATTGATGATGTCTATTTAAGATTTTTTTTTGGAAGTGTTGGATTAGAGAGACGAAATGATTATGCGATATTTAAGTCAAAATTTAACTTTGATATTTTACAATTTGTGAGAACAATTTTCCAATCACACTCCTAGTGGTTTTTTTTTTGGTCAATACACTCCTAGTGGTTTTAAGGTCATGTATGTGTGCAGTGTGCACATAGTCATAGATATTTGTTCATGAAGACCCCTTTGGAGAGGGACTTGGATCCTCTGCAGTCGCTGCAGAGGCTGCAGAGAGATCCACTCTCTCTGTCTCTCTCCTCATTTTTTTCTCTCTCTTCCCTCACTCACAACACCCTGCTGCAGAAGCAGCAGAGAATCCAGAGTGTTTGGAGGGTTGGCCAGGTTGGGGGGGAAGACCTGTCAAATCGTTAAAATGAGTATTGCCCAATGGGCCAATTCACTAGTCGGTCTTGTCGTGAGTTGACAATATTCTTGTGGACTCTTTAACAAAAATATTAGCTAGAATCGAAAAGAAAATAAAAAGAAAAATAAGTTGTCTTGAAATGAAGGACATGGACAGTTTCATATATAGCTGCTCCATTAACAGCTCAAACCACCTCATGGTACAGGTATACAGTGACCAATGTGTCCTGTTCTTCTATTGTTTTCTTTCATTGGTTTAATCACAAGAAACAATTTATGCAGTTGCCCGATAAGCTCTGAAATACGTTATTTGATTTGAGGAAAATGTGTGGAAGAAAAATAGAATGATTTCTTTCTTTTCCCTGAAAGAATAAGGTATTTTCGGTATTTTAATTTCCCTTATTTGAGGACTAGAAAACTACACATGGCAGCTCCTCTTCGGATTCTCCCGAGTTTCCATTTTTTGTGTATTTTTCCGAATCGGAATGCGAATTCAGACATATTTATTATTTTTGGATTGACTAATTTAACTGGTGGATCAAGCGGTCAAATGACTAAGGTCCTTTATGACTAATTAAATTAAATTCATAAATTAATAGTATTACTCCATGTGAGTGATGTAGGGAAAATTATACAAGACAAACATTACAGTATCTTAATTAATTAGTCCGTAACACATTCTATAATAACTTGTCATAAAGGACATCCTTTGAAGTGATCTGAACTGCTTAGGAACGAAATTGCAATGATATCACAAATAAATTAAGCATTATGCATCAAACACTATGTTGTATAATTCTATTGCATCTCTCTGCTGTGCTGGCTGCATTTGGACAAACTTGTCTTCATGTCCAACAGGGACCACTCCTCAAAAGGGAAAGTTACCTTTTAAGATTATTGCTTGTTTGATTACTTAATTTACTAATAATCTTTTTGTTGGTTTGGAGCCAAGGGATTAAGAGCATCTCCGATGCTGGAACCCATTTTGAGTTCTTATTTTCTTTTAGTGGGTCCAAAGATACCACATAGAATTTAAAAAGTTTCACTATTTTTTACTTCAAACTCAACATTGGTTCTTAACTTACTTTTAGCGAGTCTCATAATTACATTGCATTTTGCAAGAAAATAATTTTTTAATGTGTGAAAATCGATTCTTATATAAAAACGTTCTTACACAAAACAGTCACGTCAGCCAACTCCAATGCTTCAGAAAATAAAAACCACCGTTCGAGATGGTCTAACACAGTAATGCTTTGGGATTATGTAATTTTACTGTTCTTTTTTTATTGTTAACTAGAAACGAAGAAACTGGCTTCCAGCCGTTGTCACTCTCGTGGCTTTCGTGATGCCATGTGATGGTAAATCATTTCGAGCAAACAAAAGATAGAAAAGGTAAAACAGAGTTTCTAAAGGCCAGGCAAAAGAAAATGGTAAAATGGTAAATGGCATTAATTTTAAAATATGTGACGTAAAGCCATGTCACAAATCTGAGGGCAAATTCGGGTATATAACTCTTATCGTGAAAAAAGACCTTAATTTTAACATCCTTATCCTTATGATATAATGTCCATGTTTTTTTATATTAAATTTAATTCCTATTTTAACTTCATAACTTTAGCTCATTTTCTTTCTTTCTTATGAAGCAAGATGTTATTTTTGTGCTATGACATAAATTTAGAGTTTTTATAATAGCCATGCCAAGCTTTTATCTATCACTATTATAAAGGGGATATTTCTTTTTTGATGTATACATTTTTTTAGACATTTTTACCCTTTAATTTCTATTAACCACCTTAATAAAATTAACTACCCCTTAAATGATTTTTAAACTATTTTCATAAAAAATAACTGTAAAAAAAAAACTAAATGGTGGGTGATACTATAATAATAATAACTACTACGAAGGTGATTGCAATGTGTGACACACACACACACACACGCACATTGGAGAGTGACTGTTTACAGTTTACTGACACAATTATGGCAGCGTAGTCCAGAATATTTCATCATAACGAAGAATCCTCGTGTGGAATTAGAATTATTACAATCGTCAACAGTCAAAAAAGTATTGGGTTCAATCATTGAAAGATAAAAAACCTCTTGAATAGAAAAAAGCCATGGACAGAAGGTTAGTTTCTAATTAACAGCTGTTTTATTTACCATTTTCCTTTGAAAGGATCAACTATGTCGTTCTGAGAATTTCACTACCTACCATACGGATTAGGATGATTTGAGATTCGGTCAGTGTCCTAATGCAGGCTTGGTGTCCACACTTTTTTTTAATAAGCAAGATGTACAAAAGTCAGAGGACACAGAGTACATAATACAGCAAAATTAAACCAGATACAGAACAAAGAAACAGAAACCACATCTGTTTCTAACCATTTGATGCCCCTCTGCATCTTAGTGTGGTATGATATAGTTTAAAACCTTTCTACAGTTCATAATCTTTCTAATTATGGTTTGAGGGCCTTTTCAATGTTGCTATTACAAATGACATATCTGTTTAATGGTGCTTAGAGCCTTCTGCTTTGCTGGTCTCTTAAAAAGAGTTGAATATTCTAGTGTGATTTCTTCAAAACTTTTCTGAGTGGCCAATTTTGATTCCATGCAATGCAAGAGCTTCTGGTGTAATCATTCTGATTCTAATTTTGCCCTTTTTCAACTTGTACTTTTGGATTTATCATCTTTTTGATTTGAAATCTTAATTTTTGGGGACTTTTATCTAATCGTTTCTTCATCATTCTTTTGATTCATTCGCTGGCCATTGGCTTGGATCTATTTGAACTTTCTGAATGAATGATCTTTATGAAGATTGATACTTTTAAGTTTTAAACATCAGTGTCTTGTTGACCCAAAAAAAAAACATCAGTGTCTTGATTTTTCTGAGTTCTTTAATCAACATTTAATCAAAAAATTTATTATCATTAAAACTAAATTATAGACGATTCTCACTTTAACATATTGTATTTAGTAGATTTTTACTTTGCAGCTCGATGCATGTTTGAATTTGATGGTAAAGTAATTGGTTTAAATAATCTTTTTCTCTATGTGGTAGAGATCTTTTTTATTTTTAGTTTCCTTAAATTTTTCTAAGTTCTTTAATCAGCATTTAATCAAAAAAATATTACCATTAAAACTAAATTATAGACAATCCTGATTTTAACATTTTGTATTTAGTAAATTTTTACTTTGCAGCTCGGTGCATGTTGGGGTTTGATAGAAAAATAATTGATTTAAATATTTTTTTAGTCCTGTACTATGTTTTTTTTTACTTTTAGCTTCAATTATATCTTCGAAAAATAACCATGTCAAAAGTTTGTATTAGTAATAGTACATGACATTTGTTGATGAGTATGCGCGCTAGTTTGAAAAATAAAAATAAAAAATATTCAACAAAATTATTAGTACATTTGCTAAAGATAAATCTTAGAACCAGCTTAATATATTTTTAAACCTAAAACAAACTTTGAGAACTAACATTAAAACACAGGTTCTATCTATTGTGCGCAAGTCTCCTAGGACGCACACTGTGCACAAGTAGAATTTATAAAAGTGCACCGTAGATTTGCACGATACTGACCGTGGAAATGTTTTGATATAAATGCACGGTTGAGATTCAAAAAGTGTCACTGAATGAGCACAGGACATAGGGATGAATTTAATTAGGTGTTTGTCCCTAAATGAACAATCTAAATGAACATTATTAGGGCGGCTGTGGGTCGATGTCGATCGACGGTGAACTGCACTTTGAGTTAGGTTTTTTTGGTGAGAAAATTCTGAAGTAAAAAATTAGGCTTTTTTTGGTTCGCGAGATTAATAGAATCAAGACACAACACAAGGGCTTGCGTTTTCCTGGGAATTCTTTTTGTTGAGGAAAATGGACCGGGGTTTGGTCTTGGTAGAAGAACCCAAATCCATATTTGGAGAAGATGACAGAGTTGAGTAATCTGCAAGACAGGAAAACAAGACGCACAAAATTAAAATGGACTGAAAGGAAAGAAGAAATCGGAGAAACAAGAGAGAGAAGAAAATCAACGGCAGTGTGGTGTGGTGATCGCTATTTTGTTTGGAGGCTCAGCGTGACCCACTATAACACCACCCTTCCCAAGAGCAATTGGGAAAAATATAATATAGAAATCTGATGTACTTATTGCCACATTTACCCACACAACACGATTAACTTAGAGAGGAAATGATACTGGTAACACCATTTTAAGATGGTGAACAGTGAATGAAAGTTGGGGAAGAAGACGATGAATAGTTTATAACAGTCCAAAGACTTATTCATTAAATTTGAGAAACTTGGAAAACAGGTGCAATCGGTTTAGTATCGTGTAGGTCTACAGTGTACTTCTACAAATTCTACTCGCATACGGTGAGCACCCTACTTGTGCACTATAGACAGAGCCTAAAACACATTTCACACAACAGTAACAAAATTGTACAAAACTGTTGTTATAGGTTTGACACATGCATGTTTAAGTACTATATGTTTAAGCACTATATATGTATGACAAAGAAAAAACAAACACTATTAAAATAAAGCAAATAATTTCAAATAAGTTTTTTTTGTCGCTGTAAAAATTTAAGTTTTTTGTTTTTTAAAACAAAAAACTGTTTTTTGTTTTTTAAAAACAAAAAACTGTTTTTAATTGGAGTTATCAAACAGTCCCTAAATCTCAGGACGTACGCAACTGCCACTGCTGCCCCAAACCCACAATTGAGTATTGACTACAAGAATTCAATCACGGGTATCCTATTCCTACAGTAAGCATTATCCCAAGATGTTGACATTATATTATATATTTTTTTGTCCAAAATATAAACAATAAGTTATTAAATAATTCATATATTTAGTTTAATTTTTAGAGTAAATATATAAATTATTCAATAAATTAAAAAATAATTTATTATTTATATTTTAGACAAAAAAAATATTATATATATGTATGCATGTGTTAATTTGTAATAGAATTTACAGAAATAAATGTATTTAAATAAACTTCATAGTTAAGTGAATGTGATTACTTTATCAATTTCAAGAACACTAAAACTAAAATCAAAGTACTTCCGCCGTTTTCTTTGAAAAGGAGTGTCGAAAACGACCATGCGCGGAAATGTAGGTTAGGCTAGCCGTATTTTATCTTAGGTTTAACTATATTTTTGTCCCTCAAATTTGATCAAATTTTATTTTTAGTTCTTTAATTTTTTCTTGATAAGATATTCTCTCAAATTTTAATCTCTTAAATTTTAAGAGTATTTTTTTAGTTTTCAATTTTATAAAAATATATCATATTTAGTCCTTGACTGAACTCCATTAAATTTATAATTACTTACGTGGTAAATGGTGTTACATGTAAGTTCTTGTCATATATCTCACTTATCTTAATTGGTATTCTAAGTGGATTCAATGGTCCAGATCGCTCCAGCCCCACTACCTTCCCTGTTCTCTTTTTGACTGTTGAACACACTTAGGAAGCCAATTAAGATAAGTGAGACACACGACAAGTGCTTACGTCTAACACTGTTTGCCACGTAAGCAATTATAAACTTAACGGAGTCTGATCAGGGATTAAATGTGGCATATTTCAATTAAATTAAGGACTAAAAAATACTTTTAAAATTTGATAGTCTAAAAATGAACTCTAGTCACTATGAGGAACGATAAACATATTTAAGCCTTTATTATATATATATATATATACATAAATTTATATTAAGGGATACATACCTCATGCAATGTCAGAACCACCAATTTCAACGAGAATTTATAGTAAAATTTATGTATAACTTATCAATAAAAAAATTCAAAATTCAAATCCAAGTCTCAACTAGAATGGGCAGAAGATCAGACTATATGTATCATATTATTATTATTATAACAACATAGGAAAACAGGAATTAATATATTGTATATACTGAACTATTGAAGTATGCGTGAAATGTTGTGAGTGCTATTAATTCATCGAGAAATGTTATATCCTTATATATATCTATTTATATGTCTTTTTATTATTTTATAAAATAAAATAAAAAGAATACAATTTATATCTTAAAAACATAAAAAATATTAAATATTTTTTTATTTAATAATTAAATTTTTTTTACAAAAATAAAAAGTAAAAAAATTTAGAATTATTCATTCATTAATTAGTTAGGAACCACCACATTCTGTTTCTCCTATATGGCGGCCTACCCTCAGTCAGGAAGATAGATATAGTACTCCATAGGCATCAAGCAGCTAATATATTCTTCCTTTATTCGGCAAAAGAATTACATCGACAAATTATAGGTCATGTTTGGATAACCAGTTTATCTACTGCTTATGACATAAGTTGTATAAGTTACTTTTATAATCGAAGAAAAATTATAGTGAAACTTATTTTATATAAGTCATAAGCTGTTTTGATAAGCTATTATGGGTAGCTTATGAAAAATAAGCCCAAAACAGCTTATGAATCAGTCATAAACTGTGTTCATAAGCTCTGCATAAGTCAATTCAAACAGGCACATAGTCGCGTTCATTTTCTAAATTTGACATCTTTAAACTAAAGAATACACTTTAAATTTAATTAAGTTGAAAAATTATAATAGTGGATTAAAAAATTGCAAATATAAATTTTAATAATTTCATAGATTATACGTACACATATTTAATTTTATTATAGTAATTTTGAATACTATTTTGTCAATTAGAAATAATAACTTCAAACCAACGCTGTTGGCCAGTGGCTTTGGCTATCACTGGGACGAATGGGGTCGACTTGGAGCTCTAAAGTTTGATTCTTGCGGCGTTAAAATCTAATGTTGGCCAGTGCAATACTTGTCGCAATGCATGAGCGTAGATTAATTTTTCGTTAAAAGTGTTGAGACATTGCGTGGAGTAGGAGTGATATCTCGAACCAAGAAATAATAACTTCACACTTCATTTTTTTTAAAATATACACATCTCAATAATTTTGAGTATTTATGTCGCCATTTTCTTGGTCATGTAGCTATAGGTTATAGGTTGCACCCCCAACTAAGTTAAAAGGGGGAACCACAATATTCTCTCTTTTCCTTTACTTGCTCAAGGAGAATAATGTTTTATTTTGTATTTTATGTGTAAGCAATGGAAACTATAATTCCTCTTCAATCTTCACTCAGGGCATGCTTTTACAATTGTTTGAACTAGAAAAAAATTAGCTGTATTTTCTTAATTTTCTTAATTGGTGTGCAATTAGTTAGCTTTTTAACATTAATTTACTGAGTATCGCCGAAACAAATAAGTATGCACTAGGTTTGAAGAATGAATATATAAGTGAGTAATTGATCTCCAAAGCATTCTCTGATATTTTTCCATAAACATATATGAATCATGAAATCGAACTGGTCTTAATAATCACAAGTTTAAAGGACGTTAATTAATCCCTTTAACTCCGCTCATTATACGTTACCTTTTTTTTTTGTGAAGTGAATTGTTAGAATGTTAGTGGTAAAAAAATGCAACACTAACAAACTAATTGGCTGCCGTATGAATCAATAATATTATAGTACTATGCGTAACATTTTCCTCCAAATATTAATTAGTAACCAATGAATAGAGTACATTATGGCATTGACTGACACAGTGATACATAATTTTTGCTGGAAAAGAGACAGGTTGACCCGGTGAATGAATCATGCATGCATATACATTCCATATGTAAGATGCATTGGCATCTCCCAAAAAATAAGAAAAAAACAAAGATATAATGGTAAAATTAATATTTTTTTAAAAACGAAAAAGAATAAGAAAGGTCTAGTGTCTGCTGAAGTACATGACAATGAATTACAGTTCACTGGAAAAAAAAGGGATCAATATTACCTAGGAAACATGTATGCAAGTAGCTAGAGAGAATCTGTAAGGTGATCAGGTTCGAATAGAAAGAATTGAGAATAGTAGAATTAAAAGAAATAGCAGGTCCCCCCTCCCTTCTTGGCTGAGATTTACTGTTCCCTGGATGGGAATTTGGAAAGGACTAAGCACAGGATTTCAAATGTGCAAGAAATCATACAAAAGAGAAGAAAGAAAATAAAATAAATAAAGAGGAGGGCAAGGCAAAATCTAAAAGGTCAAGATGAACTGTCCATGGGACCTACATGGTAGACAAAATGCCAGAGTGAATCTGACTTTAGTGAACCTAACTTTGGAAGCAAATGGAAAATCACTCATACATACAGGTATTAATTTCTACCATTTCCCATTGCATATACTATTACAGGAAAACTACCTTCTCTGTCTCTCTCTCTATATCCATCAATTTTTGTCCATGGGGATCATGCTATGCATTCCCCCGTTTACACCTTTTCTGAGTACTAAACCAAATCAGTACAAGCACAAGGACCATATGAAATACTTGTGTTAATAATCGGTTGGAATAATTGTAACAAGCATCCTAAGTTCATTTTACCTTGTAATTAAACTGATACAATGCCATGTAGAACACTAATTTGGCCTGCTAATGAAAATTAAAGTAGGCACAGAGAAAACTATCCAAATCACTGCTGCTTGGTCAAATACAATAATTTCTCCTTTCAATTCTTGCTTGGACTTTGGAACATTAATATAAAAATTAATATTTATATGTATAGAAATTAGCCTTTTTCAATAAGACTTTTTCTGTTTGGACCAAAAATAAGACTTTTTTCTATAGACACAGCCCAAAGCCAGGATTGAATTCTTCTTTTTTTTTTTTTTTTTTAAGGAAGCCAGGATTGAATTCTGAATGCTTGAGAAACTCAACTACCTGCAAAATGTGTTATTAAAATTTTATGAATTTGTGGTTGTCAGTACTAATTGACAGGTTAAATTTTGACAAAAATAATTAAATTGCATTAAAATTACTATCCATTTGTACAGTAAATTAAGTGAGGTCATGTAATTGCGCTTTGATCCCTAAACAATAGAGCACCACCTTTATGAGAAAGACAACTGTGAATTAGATTGGTCCAAAGACCCAAATGGCATCTTCTGCTGCTATGCATAATTATTGTATTATTAAAAATTTAATATTTATCATAAATACCCGAAAAGCAATTGCGCAAGGAAAATGGCAATGAGGGAAAGGACAAGAAGAGCATGTGGTAATAGTCTTTTCTTTTATGTCACCAAAAAGAGGAAATCGCATGTGCTGTTGGTGTACACGTGCATATGGGGGTTTAAGTTCTCAGTTTTTCACAGGCCTCACACACACACACACACTCCTCTGCAATTGCACGACCTACGAAGAAGTGGATGGAAGAAGGAAACAGATTCACCAAATCCTTAATAAACAAAGGGAACCCATAAAAAGGAACAGAAACTCTCCCCCCTTCCACTCTGTCTAAGCTGTTTCTTTTGCTCTTGTTCTGTTCAGACAGACACTTCAGATAGAGAGAGATAAAGAGAGAGAGAGAGAAGCATCTTTCTCTGCATTCTTACAACTATTATCAATCATTTTTTGCTGTTAACGATAAGGTTCCACTTCCACCACCTGGTGGGAAAACCAAGGACTCCCTTCTGTTTCCTTTGTCTGCCATTCTCTCTTCCATGAAAAAACTACAACAACATGACAATGGGAGAAGAGTCCTTGGCATCAGTCCCATTTGATAGAGCTGTTGAACAGGTCACACTCTTTTTCCTCTTTATATTGTATCTGCAGTTTTCATAATCATATATGCCAATTCTCTACCTTCTCTTTTGACACCATTTCAAAAATCATGGTCTTGCTTGCTAGTGTTGACTGTTGATATGTTCTCAGTTTTTATTCTCTCTTGTTTCCAAAATTTCACACATTGGTGTGTGTGATTTTGGAGTGGAATGATTTGCTTCATTGCCATTGAAGTAATGTCCATCCTTTCTAACTGTGTGTTTTCCTCTTCAATGTGCATAAAACTGTTTAATGGGAGTCCAAAATTTTGAAGGTAACTCCTGGTTCTGGTTCAAAGTTTAGAACTTTTTTTATTCATTCATTTTTGGCAATGACCCAGATTAATTTTCTGATATATATTACTTGTTCATTGATACATATCTGATTTTTCAACACAGGGCACCCCATACTCATTCATCTAGTGCTAGTGATATTTTAATTTAATTGTTGCATTTTCGCTTGTGCAATCTTTTCTACTGTTTGTTTGTTTGTTTCCCTTATTACCTCCTAGAGAACCGGTTTTCCTTTCTCCACAATTGAAAAAATTGGTGTATATTTCTGCTCAGGCAATTGTGTCTATAAAGAAAGGTGCATATTTGCTAAAGTGTGGTCGTAGAGGAAAGCCAAAGCTCTGCCCTTTCAGACTTTCTCCGGTAAGCATGTATATAAATTTTCCCTATGGATCACATTTCTTAGCACATTTTGTTTCTTCAAATTTCTTGTATGAATATTAAATTTAGAAGTACCATATATGTGGAAGTTCCAAAATTTTATTTCCCTTTGTCTTATCTGTATGTGAAATGAAATTTCATTTATTTCTCTTATTTTCTTCATTTACATAATGATGAAGTTACTAATATAAATCTTCCCCTTCTCCCCCCTTGATTCTATCTAGGATGAGAGAAATTTGATTTGGTGTTCAGGGCAGCAGGAAAAGCATTTGCGATTGAGTGCAGTTACAAAAATTATTCAAGGGCACGGAAATGTATGTAACAACCATGAGTTACTCACTCGATGAACTGTCCATGTGAATGTGAATGTTTGAAACAGAAATGAAAAGAGTAAAAAAATAATAATAATGTTTTGGACTAATAAATGACTCACTGTTTACAGATAAGGCCCCAGAGGCAAAATGAAACCGATAAGGAGTGCCATTCATTCTCACTAATCTATGCTAATGGTGAACGCTCCCTTGATCTGGTAATATTTGTGATCTACACAAGGTGTATATATATATATATATATATCTGCATTTTGTTTTCCTATGTCCATGGCTTGGCTTATTTATTTTTTAACTACAGATATGCAAGGACAAGGCACAGGCTGCTTCTTGGTTTGTTGGCTTGAAAGCTGTGATTTCAAGGTGCCAGAATCCTAGAACTTTAAGTAGTTTAAGAAGCTGCAAGGGGGTGCAGAGTTGTGTCAGTAGTCCAGCTGGAATTTTCCGAAGAAAGAAAAATCTTGGCCTTCTAGATGAAACCTCTCAATTTGCTCAGGTATCATACATCTTCTTTGTTGCTTTATCAATATATTTATTAATTAGTGAGAAATCATTTGTAGTTATCCAGCATGTATAATGGAGTTGATAATAGTCTCACGTGAGGGGTTAAAAGAAAGTGAAATCTAGTTAATAAATTATATGGTTTTCACGTATTGAAACAATGAAACTGTTTCTTCTTGTTTCCTAAGTGCTCTGAAGGGTGGGGAATGCTAAACAATATGAACATGGTAGTAAAAGCAACAACTAATAGATTTAATAGTTTTTATTGTGAAGATGTCTCATTTCAGAATATTCTGCTTCAAAAGAGATATGCTCTATTATTGAATAACATTATGGTCATGGTGACTGCTATAATCTTCTGTAGGTTCCATGTCCATACACATCAGGGAAAAGAGAAGCAATAAAATGAATGTATATAATATAGCTTAGATTTTTATGATTAGCATAATGTCTGAGTCTGACTTTGTCCTCTTCGTTTTCATTTAGATTCGGTAGAGTAAAACTCAGCAATTTAGATTAGTAGTTTGCATGTCTTCTCTTCTCTTATATGTTACTTTCTCTCCATAAAAGAAATAACCAAAATACTAATTTGTCTCGGATATAAAATGTAACTTTTTGTCATTATTTTGAAGGTACATAGCTTATGTCCAAGTCCTACTTTGTCACTTTCAGAAAGGTGCTTTTCAGATGGCTTGTCATATAAATCTGATAACTTTTATTCATCGGCATCTTTCCTCGCCAGCACTCATGGCATAATAACAGATAATTCAGTCCCAAATTCTCCATATATTGATCCAGATATTCATAGCAACATTGAATCAACTCGTTTTGACAAGGAGTACAAGAAGGATTTGTCCTATAAGCCTCTCATGCCTCCTACCTCCCCGCACGTAGGAAACAACAATGTATTGAAGGATGTAATGATATGGGGTGGAGAGCTTGGATGTCTTATAGGGATTGTAAATGAAAGGTTTGTCCAACATGGAATTTATTCCTTAGTGCCAAAGTTACTGGAATCCACTGCAATGTTAGATGTACAAAATGTAGCTTTAGGAGGAAAACATGCTGCCTTAGTTACAAAACAAGGGGAAGTGTTTTGCTGGGGTCAAGGGAAGTGGGGAAGGCTGGGGCAAAGAATTGATATGGACATTAGCTCCCCCAAATTAGTTGATTCTCTCAGTGGCATTCATGTAAAACATGTTGCCTGTGGTGAGTATCATACATGTGCTTTGACAGATTCAGGTGAAGTATATACATGGGGAAGTGATGTTAGTTGTTCAGATTTTGTTGATGAAGGGAGAATAAGAAGTCAGTGGATACCACATAAACTTTCTGGACCTTTAGATGGTATTAGTATTTCAAGTATTGCTTGTGGGGAATGGCACACTGCGATTGTCTCTGGCTGTGGCCGGTTATACACATATGGAGATGGTACATTTGGAGTTCTTGGGCACGGCGATCATCGGAGCTACTCTAGACCAAAAGAAGTTGAATCTCTTAAAGGTCTACGGGTGAGATCTGTTGCTTGTGGATCATGGCATACAGCTGCTATTGTTGATGTCATGTTTGACCGTTATAGGTACAATACTACTACTGGCAAGTTGTTTACATGGGGTGATGGAAATGAAGGGAGGCTTGGTCATACTGATAATGGAAGCAAGCTTGTACCAACATGTGTTTCACAACTAGTTGACTATGATTTTGTTCAAGTATCCTGTGGAAGAATGTTGACTGTAGCACTCACTAACATGGGTAAGGTTTTCGCAATAGGGAGCGCAAAACATGGACAATTGGGAACTCCACATGCCAGGGAACATAAAGCAGTCATGGTTGAAGGACAGCTTAAACAAGAGTTTGTTAAAATGATATCATCCGGTTCATATCATGTTGCTGTTTTGACATCTGCAGGGAGTGTATATACATGGGGCAAAGGTGAAAATGGACAACTTGGGCTAGGTGATACGGAAGACAGATGCACACCTTCTTTTGTTGAGGCTCTAAGAGACAGGCAGGTAGATACTATCACTTGTGGTCCAAGCTTCACAGCTGCAATATGTTTGCACAAGCCTATTTCCATTAGTGACCAGTCAACTTGTAGTGGTTGTAGGTTGCCATTTGGGTTCACAAGGAAGAAGCATAACTGTTATAACTGTGGCCTTTCGTTCTGCCGCGCTTGTAGTAGTAAAAAGGTTATCAATGCATCTCTAGCCCCAAGTAAGAGCAAGGCCTTTCGCGTCTGTGATCAGTGCTTTGATAGACATCAAGGAGGCACACATTCTGCTACGGCATCGAAATCCAGAAATTACAACAACAATCAGCAGCAGATGCTGAGGCATCAGAACAAGATTGGTGATCTCACTGAGGATAGGGGAGAAACAACTGTGACACATGGTCCTCTATTGTCTCTCAGTCAATCATGTTACAGGAAAAGCATGCCTAGTGGAAGGAAGGACTGGAAAAACCAACAAGAAAGCCAGCAGGATTTAAAAGATAGTTCTTCTCCTATGTTAGGTGGGGTGCCACAATGGGGACAAGTTCCATGCCCAGCACTATTTAGAATCAATTGTACAGAAAACTCAGTTGTGCATGATTCTTCAACCAAAAGTAAATTAGCTGCTGTTTCACCACTGAATGTAGAATCTGCAGTTAACAACTTCCCCAATGCAGAGACAGATACAACGAAGTCTGATAATGATAAGATGCTCATAGATGAAGTTCAGAGGCTGAGAGCTGAGGTAATGACTCCACTTTCAAGCACCCTTAAATTGTACATGCATATGTAAAAGTATAAATGCTGTCACAATTTACCCTTTAGAGTGCAGATTTCCTCTTGTTCTGAGTTCCTACATCCTTCAGTTGTACATTAAACTTTTCCTGTTCATTTGCTAGTTGAAATCTCATTTTGTATTCTGTTTCGAATGTGTTTGCTTACACGTGCTATCATTTCATATCTTTGGATAGGCTAGGAGACTTGAAAAGGAATGTGAGCTCAAAAACCATAAAATCCAGGAGTGTCAACAAAAAATTGAAGAGAGTTGGTTCGTAGCAAAAGAGGAAGCTGCTAAGTGCAAGGCAGCAAAAGAGGTCATAAAAGCTTTGGCATTAAGGGTAAGTTCTTTGTTATTATCATCATCATCATCATCTTAATTTAGGTTTGAGTTGGAAAGCTAGAACTTCCAATCTCCATGTTAATTGAATTTGTATATCAAGCATAAAGCAGTGGAAGAGACTAAAAAGTATGACACTTGAAGATATTATGTTATTATGTCAATTGTAGCATGCTCAAGATTCTAGTTTAAGAAATAGGAGGAACTATCTGTTTTGTAGGTCTTCAGTGAAGTTTATAATGCCCCTATTGACCTATAAGTGACAATATGTAACATAATAGCACTAAAATGAAGATATGGAATTTCTGCAGGATATGAGATGTTACTTTAATTATGTAGTCATATATAATTTGCCCTGGCAAGGTAATTGATATAGCTATCATCTTTGTAGCTTCATACAATATCAGGAAAAGATAATGCTGGACAAGAAGGAAAGGTTGGGCTACAGGAATTTCTTCCCAATTTGGCACCCATACAGACAGAAATGAATAGTCCAAGAGATTGCAACATGGACAGTCTATCCAGTTCCCCTATAGTATTCTCTGACACATTAAAATCCAAATTTGGGAGAAGTATGCTCCTAAAAAATAATGACAAATTGATGGAGAACTCTAACTTCACTAGAGCAGCAGTATCTCAACAAGACACTGCCAATGACTTGAAGGTGGAATGGGTAGAACAGTATGAGCCTGGTGTTTACATAACATTTACAACCTTGCAATGTGGAAAAAAAGGCCTTAAGCGAGTGAGATTTAGGTAACACTCTCTTGAACACTTTTTATAAGGCTAATTATTTTTTGCGTATATTTGAGTCCGGAGCGAGTACTATGTTGTCTGAATCTCCATGCCATCTGTGTAGTAATTAATGCATAGCATTTAATGTTCTTACATTATATGCATTGAAAAATGTAACATATAATTTGAGAAAGGGTCCTACAATGATGCACATTAAACACTGCACCCTATATAATTTCTTGTCTGAATTATTTTTTTATCTTTATATTTCTTGGCAGCCGGAAGAGATTCTCACAGAAGGAAGCTGAAAGGTGGTGGGAAGAGAATCAAGCAACAGTGTACCATAAGTATGAGATTGAAGGATATCTAAATACTAGCCAAAGTCAGTTGAAAGGCTAATTTTTTTTTTTTCACTTGCCATTCATCTCTAGAATTTTTACTATAGTTCTTGGTAGGAGGTGATGTTGGCTTCGGGCTTTAGTTTAGAGGCTTAGTGCAAGAAAGATCAAAGTCGTCTTCTTGTATCCAAGCATCCTTTGTTCATCATGAGTATCTATTGGGACATTCCATCCTGTGTACAGTCCACCAATAACAGAGTGTCTCTTAATTTTCTCTATTTCCATTTCAGTATTATAAAGTTGTTCAATTTCATCACCCTCTACTATTTCAATTTTCCCAGTGTAGAATGGCAAAAGACACCCTAAAGACAGTGTGCATTCATATTTCATGAAAATAGGTTACGGTATTAATATTCTTCAATTTAAACCATCATAAAAAATTAATGATGATTATTAATACATTGAGAAAATAAGAAAAAAAGTCACAAATTTGGTTCACCTTAAATAAAGTTTCAAGTTTAAATTTTTACAGCAAAGCTTTACCGCACTTACATCAACGAGTCTGTGTGGTAACTCATGAGTTTCAACTTGGTTTAGACAAAAATATGTTGTAACAAGCAATTTTTTTACTTGTTTTTGTATTTATTTTGTACTCAATTTGGTTGCCCCTCTTAATTTGTGGCTAATGATGATAATAATTGTATTGACTAGTCTTACCTAATGTTAATTTATGTTTTATAGTTTCTGTTAAGATAAAAAGAAGGTTTAAATATATTTTTGGTCCCTCGTATTTGACTAAAGTTTGTTTTTAGTTTCTTAAATTTTAAGAGTATTTTTTTAGTTTTCAATTTTATGAAATATGTCATATTTAGTCTCTGACTGGACTCCGTTAATTTTATAATTGTTTGTGTGGCAGATGTAAGTACTTATCGTGTGTCTCACTTATCCTAATTGGCGCCCTAAATGGATTCAATGGTCAAAAGGGAACACGAAAGGGAGTGGGGCTGCTTACGTGTAACGCCGTTTGCCACATAAGTAATTATAAAATTGAGGACTAAAAAAATACTATTAAAATTTAAGGGATTAAAAATAAACTTTAGTCAAATATGAGAGACTAAAAATATATTTAAGTAAAAAAAAATAATAAGGATGATAAGGATGATTTTTTTTTTTGATATAGATAAGGATGAATTTTAGTTCTGAAACAACGACTAAAAAACATTTTGTCACCTGTCGAACTATTCTCTAGTAGCTTGAATCAGGTTTTCTTAATTTTGTAAACCATACAAATCAAATTATACAATTATTTCTTTTTCACAATCTTTTACTCGAAGTTTTTGGTGCATGTGGGGCCTGCAGTATGCCTAGGTATTTTCTTTTAGTCTGAAAAAAAGACGCATGAGTTTCTTTAATACAATATATATATTAAATGTTTATAGATAAGACTAAACTATTACTTTCGTTATTTAAAAATATACTACTATTTCACATCAATTTAATTTTTTAAAAATTCTGTGGCATTAAATTAATCATAGAAAATTAAAGTAACATGAAAAATTAATATTGCATGTATCTTCCTAGGATAAGGTGTATATACATGAATTTCTTAAAATGAATGCAATGTTACGTTTTAAAAATGAAATTAATATTACATGTATCTTCCTAGCATAAGGTATTTTTTTGTAAATAATAAAAAGCCACCAATGGTTTGGATAGTTTGCATAATGGTTTAAAGCCACCATTGTGAGAAAAAAAATAACAAAAATAAAAAGAAGCCAAACTTCACAATACGTGCGTACGTGTTCAGTGAGAGGTCAAATGGACACTGCTTTCTTAACATGGTAGATAGAATATGGAATACACCGACATTAATTTCTACTCATGACCTTTTCTTTGGGTCAGATATTCATGACCTAGTGCTCCATTCTCTGAACTATATTAGGTTCGAAAGAGTGTAGGCCTGCCAGACACAAAACAAGCCACATATAGCAGCTGAAGTGGCCACGCACTCCGTTGCAATATACCCAAAAAAAAAACAAAAGGGAAGGTCACCAAATAAACAATCAATAATATATTAACTTAAATTGCTATAATTTTTCACTTTTTTATTTAAAACTTCTTATTTTGTTTTAGAGTGACCAAACAAGATCCAATTAACATAAACCCCCATCAACTTAATTCTGATATTATAAATTATTAATGAGGAGGAGACGAGGAATAAAAATAAATGGCATGCAGCATAAACTCGAAAAGGAGAAAAGCACCAAAAGATGGATTGATGAAAGGGAAAGCATGAGAGATAGACATGAGGGAAGGGAAGTTTGGGTTGGATAGGAAAAGGATGAGATAACTTACAAGTGATCCTACCTAATAGAATTGCTGTGGATGCTTTATTCACTTCACGTGGCAAAACATGGCCCCACATGGGTCCCGCTTTAATTTCACCATATCTGCATCCTCTCGATCGATCGAGCATGATGGATCAGCTGATCATGCTGAATTGCTGATCGATGTATGAATTTCACTAACATTTTCTCTGTCACATTAGCAATATATTTGTTATAATAATTCTTTTCAATACACTCTTAATGGATAAGCTGTGAAATTCACATGGGTTTTCTTTTCATGTTCTATTTGTTTACACCTACTCCAAAGTACTAATAGAACTTATGTGAATTTTAATCAATAAAAAAATTGTATTAAAAAAACTACATGTACATGGGCTCTCGTGGCTACGGTTTTTACATTTTCTACGACCAGGGAAGCAACATTTTTCTCTCCTTGTTTTTCTCAATTATACTGTAACTATTTTTTTTTTTTTTTTCATTTTACCTTTGTATCCAAGTGCATATATCAAAAGACAGTTAGGCTAACGGTTAGTTAATAGAGTACGAGCTGAATGTATGAAAAGATTTTCAATTATCAACCTTGTGATCAACATATCTGCAAGTGAAAAAAAATTAAGAAAAAAGTAGCCTCCTAATTATATCCAAAATCTAATTTACTATTCATTAGTTTTTTTCCCCTGTCAAATATATCACAGACCAATACTAACATACTGTTTTTGCTAGCTTATGAAGTAGAAGTAGATCATTGAACTTGAACACAAAGACCTCATTATAAACGTCGGTTTAACCATATGTTAATCAACGTTCAACATGTTCTTGTAGCCAATCATAATCATTGTTTGATTATTGATATTACGAATTGATATTGGAAACAGAGAACCTTAAAATCAGAGTTCTCGCTAACATTCAAACATTGTTTGTAGTATGTGTGTGGTACTCACTTGAAAAAAATAATGGTTGAAGAGAGAATATAGAAACACAAAAAACACAAGGGCTATTATTTAAGAAGCTCAAGGTCAAGAGATTAGAGAATGAAGGAATATTTGGCAATAAAAAGGAATGTGAAAGGGGGTGGTTTTGTTCAGTTAGGAACAGCCGCCAAAGTTCGTTGTCGATCTACAGTTTTCTCACGTCAATGTAGATTCTTAATCCAAAAGAACAATTAACTTAAGGTGTGGTGTGAAATGCATCCATATCATGTATAACAATGTGGATCAGCAGACCAGCGCAAGAAAGAACAAACAAGAAGCATAGGATCATTCTGATGAGGAGAGTTATAAACTAATTAATTCTATAGCTAGTAATAATCATTAGTTCAAGCTTGAAGCCAAAGATAACAGGAATCATCCATTTGATCAAAAAAACAAATGAAAAGTACTTCAAAGCAAAAAAGAAAGAGAGAGAGACAGAGGTGGGGCACAGCCCCCTATTTTGCTTTTTGTTTTTCCAATCAATTCTCTCTCTTCTTTTTGTCCTCTTTATCAAAACCCCAAGCAACCCCAACATTCCACCCTCCCTCTCCTCTTTGCCACCCCCCTCCAACATCATTCTCTCTCTCAGCTCTCTCCTTCCTCTGTGTTTGTCTCTCCCGGTTTCTCCCTCAGGATCTTCATTCTTTAAGGTCTCTCTCTCTCTCTCTTATATAAACTATCATGTTTTGCTATATACATGCAATCATGTATAACATAGATAGAAATTCATGATTTTTAACTTTGCTAATAAGGTTTATTTGGGTTGTTTTATATGGCAGGGTTTTGATTTGAGGCCTTGTGCCCCAGTTTTTATTCGGGTCACGAGGCAGAGCTAGCTAGCTGCTTGAAGAAATATAACTCTGTTCTCTCTCTGTTTTCATCAGTTTGTTCAAATAAAGAGGGGTCCATTTGGTGAGTTAGATTCAGATATATACACACATACATATATATATGGCACCTGTTTCATTGCCTCCTGGGTTTAGGTTCCACCCCACCGACGAAGAACTTGTTTCTTATTACCTCAAAAGAAAGATAAATGGCCGTAAGATTGAGTTGGAGATCATCCCTGAAGTTGATCTCTACAAGTGTGAACCATGGGACTTGCCAGGTAATTAGTTACACACACACACACACACACACAAAAACATACATAACAATGTTTTTCATTCATGTTATGCATGCATGGATATATTATGAGCTTTCAATTTAATAATTTGTTGACTTGAGTTTTGAACATTGGCTAAAAGAAATTAAATCCCATCACACACTGGATCACTTCAACATATATAACAGGATCGAAGAGACTCTGATGTATATCATTTTGTTTTGATTTGGCATAAAATCATTATTGGTTAATATGGCTACACCTTGCAATTTGCAAACAGTATTATTTGTGCTTTTAACATTAATATCCAACAAATTAAAAGAATCTTAAAAAAGTGCATGGGAGCACATTTCTTTAGACACGATTTGCTATAGCTTCTGATCTTTATTCAATTAATATACGAAACACATACTTGCTTTATTGGTCAAGTATATTTTCCTACCTGCTTTCGCATAGGGATGTATGTACTTAACGTTGTAGGGGGAGAATGGTCCTTCAAACTATATAGGGTTCCTATTGTGAACGTCAAGACATAGTAATGAGGGAAAATAGTGGGATTCCCAAGTCAAAAACAGTCAACAAAAGAAAGAGAAAAAAAAAGGATTACATTATTCTCTACAATATGATAGTACATGCATACATGATTCCCATGCAATCTATACTTGGCGTTTCTCATCTTCATTCTTAATTAATTGCTTTTCTTAACTCACATGCTTTATCACTAATCGAGTTTGATAGGAGTATTAAAAAAAAGTAACAAAGATAAACATTAAACAATTTAGCAAAACTAATTAGGAAAAAAAAAAGAATTATATTATTCTTATAGTTTTCAGCCTCTGAAAACATGCAAATTAATGAATTATTGTGAAAAGTGTGATGAATTATTTATTAACGAATATTTATTACAGGGAAGTCGTTGCTACCTGGAAAAGATTTGGAATGGTATTTCTTCAGCCCTCGAGATAGGAAGTACCCAAATGGGTCAAGAACAAACAGAGCAACAAAATCTGGGTATTGGAAAGCCACAGGGAAGGATAGGAAGGTGAACTCTCAGACTCGTGCTGTTGGGATGAAGAAAACCCTAGTTTACTATAGAGGCAGGGCACCACATGGGTCTCGCACCGGTTGGGTCATGCATGAGTACCGTCTTGATGAGAGAGAATGTGAAAACAATGCTTCATTAGGCTTGCAGGTTCATCTTCTCCTTCTAATTTCCTTTTAATTTCCTGTATATCCTCTATAATATTGTTTTTTTTAGACTCATATTCTTGATGAGTTTCTTTCTTATCTTTATTTTTGTTAGTGTTTCTTTAATTATATATCGAACATAATCAAGTATGATATAAGATGATTAATTGTTTAAACTTTGGCTTTTTCTACTGTACTTGAGAAAATCAGGTGTTGTTACAAATAGAATTATTAGTCTTATTAATAAATTGTAACATAAAAGTTTATATATATGGGTATAAAATGTAAATTAGATATGTGAATTAAACAAAGAGATAGTTATTTCCCCCTCAACTCAACCAAACGGAATATCTAATTGAATCACTCATCCCTTCTCAATCCCCTCTATAGCTCCTCTCCTCACATTAAAATATGCCCCCTTCCATCTCCTTCTTTCAACCAAAATGATTCATTTAATTTAACAAAAAAAATTGCAATCCTTAATTAGACATCTGTTCCTGACCTATACAACAAAAAAAAATTCAAATTGGGTATTCTAAACAATAAATTTTGATTCTTTTATTAAAAATTTGCAATTTCAGGATGCATATGCTCTTTGTCGTGTGTTCAAGAAGAGTACGGTGATTCCCCCAAAAGTTGGGGAGCATTGTGTTAATGTCACCAGGCATATTGCAAATCAGATTACAAGTGATCAATCATCAAGCATTGAGTTATACTCCGAAGGAAGAGGTGAAGTTTTAGAGAGCTCAAATTATTTGAATATGCCATGGGATAGCAGCTCAACCCAAAACATAAATGGGACTAGTAGTATCAATATCAATGGAGGGATGACAGCAAGGGATAATGGGACATGGTCACACTTCTTATCAGAAGACTTATTCAATCTTCCAACATCTTCTTCATTTCCCAATCATGAAGCCATACCTTACCCTCCATCCAAGGTACTACTTACTAGTTTCTTTCACACCAAAAATTAAATCTTACCTTATAAATTATTAATCCAAGGTACTATATATAGTGTTAATTATCTTTTTGATGATTTAATTATTTGTAGGTGGATATAGCACTAGAGTGTGCAAGGATGCAGCACAGGTTTTCCATGCCTCCATTGGAGGTGGAGGACTTCCCTCAAGTTGGCATTTCTGAGCTGAAGATGACACAAGCCTCAAGTTCCATGTGTGGTGGAAGCAGAAATGAAACAGATATCTTGCAAGAGATCCTCTCAGTTGCTCAGGCTTCCCAGGAATTGATACATCACTCAAACTACTCACAGGCATTATTGGGTGGTGGCAATGAAAATTATGCTACTCACGAGAATGATTTTACTTTTATGGTTGGTAGTAATAATTACAATCATGTGAATGATATGAACTCCATGAGATATCATGATCACAAAGCATGGGAAAATCCAAACACAAGATCAATAGAGATTGGGGATCTTGATGATGAATTCAAGGCAGAGAGGTTGGTAGAAAATTTAAGATGGGTTGGGATGTCAAGCAAAGATTTAGAGAAGGTATGTTGTAATGCTAATATTAAATTTAAAAGTGTCCTTAATTTGCATATTTAAGATCTTATATCAATATTTTAAATCCATCATAGGCTAGCAAGCTTTAGGTAAAGGCCCTAAAACGGATTTTAAATTTATGTCTGGAAAGTTGCATTAATATATATCATATAGCTTGGGAACACTACTTTTAATTGCTAGCCTAGACCCCTACAGATATTTAATAAATTAAGCAACACTTGTTTCAATAATTTGACAGAGTACTTTTATGGAAGAGCAAAAGGTTGTTCCAATTGAGGATATTTCAAGCTTCCAAACAAACAGGGAAGAGAATGAGGTGCAAGGTAAGTATTAATAAAAAATTCTATACATGATTGCTTTTTGTAAAGATCTTGGTTATGTAAGATATGTAATCTTATTTTGTTTAACTTAATAGTACTTGTTTTCCTGAACTGAACTAACAATAGCTTTGGTTTGCAGCAGAATCTGAGCAACAAAATAGCACCAAAGAACTCAATGACACTGACATTGATAATTTCTCATTGGGGTTCATGAATGATGATGACCCCAGTGAGAACTTTATAGATGATGGTAACATTGATTATTCAAACTCAACAGGATTTGAGGTTGTGGAGGAAACAAAAGTCAGTCATGGAATGTTTGTTTCCACACGTCAAGTAGCTGATACATTCTTTCATCAAATAACTCCTTCACAAACCGTCAAGGTTCAACTCAATCCAGTAACAATGTTGATGGAGAATAAACAATATTCTATAGAGAATGCAGAGACCACACTTATTGCACTGAAGAATCAAGGGTACTCTTTCTCAAGGAAGTTTAATGTGATGGGGAAAGTGAAAAAGCCATCAAAGACAATAGCAAGTGCCCTTGTATTCATCTTTGCATTTTTGTTGATGCTTGGTGATTATTTGAAGGAGCAAGTGGAAGATAATTGGAAACCTGCAGCAAGCCCAGAGGATGTGAAAATACAAGCAACTCATGAGAAAATCATTTGGAACAATATTGAGCAAGAAAATATTTGGTTTGTTGGAATCAAAAGTGGGAAAGGATTTAGTGTGGTGCTGAAGAAGATAGGCATTTTCCTCACCATATCTTTAGCTCTTTGTACCATGTGGGCTAACCACATCATATAGCTAACACCCTTGACCTCCTTAGTTTCATTTTGTTTTTAGTTTCTAACTTAAGGATTTGATATAGAAGGATCAAATTAAGGTCTCAAATTGGGCTTCTCCAAATGGGGGACCAATGTATCCACATACTTGTATTTTACTT
The DNA here is from genome assembly GCA_030159175.1 of Glycyrrhiza uralensis. Classification (NCBI taxonomy): domain Eukaryota; kingdom Viridiplantae; phylum Streptophyta; class Magnoliopsida; order Fabales; family Fabaceae; genus Glycyrrhiza; species Glycyrrhiza uralensis. The sequence goes on from BRZY01000005.1 coordinate 43,273,509, forward strand.
GGTCACATATGTTATTTGATTAAGAATTAATTGCATTCAATCATATTAATAGAACGTTTCCCTTCTATCAGTGAATTGCTTTTTGCTAGGTATCTTTGTTCTTGTTAAAAAGAAATTATATAATAAATATTAATTATTAACGCAATAATTAAATCAATCCCCCTGACTCAGTTAACTCAATCATCAACTTAATTTAATGAAAATAATTTCTTAGCCCAATATGAAATTCAATTAATTCGTTTTTTTTTCATCCAAAATCAGTCCAACTTAATCCAATCGCAATGACCCAAAAAAGATATTTAGTAGAACAACCTCACGTGACCTTAACAAAACGCACCATCACCTGCGGATTCAGTGGGATAATATTCTTTCGATAGCTACCGATAAAAAATAGTTTTATTGATATTTAGACAGTATCTGACTCCTAATATTGTTATTGCTATTGTTATTGTTATTGATGCTCAAACTTATTCAAACGTCCGCATATGCCGCTCATACGCAGGTTCTTCTATCACGTGATTCGTTTTGTCTGTGTTATGTAATTTTTGAGAAATCCTTTTATTTCATCAAACTACTAAGCAGTATTTATTATACATCACTAAGCAGTATGATACATCACTAATACATGTAAATATATTATTTATTAATGCACATGTATCTTTTTCTGTTGGTCCCTCAAATTTTTTATTTTATTTTTCTGTTGGATTTTGTCACCAAACACGAACTAGTCAATTTTCACATGATCCCTGATGCTAGCTATCACGAGACCATTGGGTCATCTTCCTTTGTCCAATATGTATCACTCACATCAAGAAGCATTTTATAACACTTCGAAACTAGTATTGGTTTACTCATTTACTATATGCAGGGAAAATATGTTTATTTAGAGACAAATTCTGAGTAAAACAACTAAGTGAATATTTATTTTATATAAAAAATTTGTCCACTTCCTAAAGACGCAGAAATGACAGTTTTGATAAAATAAACAGTAAATATGATGCTTACTTTCATAAAATATCATAATGACCTGATTAAATATATCATTTATATGTGTTCGAATCCCTTAATAAAATGTGCTTCTCAATTCTTTTTTTTTGGTCAACATGTACTTCTCAATTCTAAAATCATGGGGTAAAGGATAGTTTTTGCTTACTGGGCTTGAGCCCTTTTGTTTTACCCAAAAATAGCTCCAGCCCTTTTCAAATTTTATTTTTTTTCAATTCATAATTCATGTCAAGATGTCACATGATAGCACTTTTTTTAAGGGAAAAAATTCATGGCGTATTACAATTTTTTCATGCATATATTTTTTCTTTAAAGACTTTGAAAAGTAGATAATTTATTGTGAGTTGTTGGTTGAGAAAAATTAAATAACAAAACAGATCAATTAATGGTGGTAGGGGTGTTCGCGGCTCGGTTCAGTTTTGAGGTAAAAAGTCATCCGATCCAAAGTTTAAAATAGCATGCGGTTCAGTTCGGCTCGGTTTACTTTCAAAAAAATATCTGATCTGATACGAAACAATGCGGTTTAGATTGGATCGGTTTTTGGCTTTTTGCAGTTATAATTTTTTTTAAATAAATATCAACCAAAGTGATTCCGCTTCCGTTTCACTTCTAATATATTTCCAAATACAACTCAATGACATGTGTTTTAATAATTCATGATGGATTATCAATTATAAAGCCAATTTCTAAACACACATATGTCATTTATAAAAAAAAATATCTTATAGAAAAATAGTATTTGCAAAATCATATTCTAAACAAATGAAATGAAAAATGTGAAATAATATTTAACACACACAAGTCATTGTGAATTAATATTCAACACAAAGACTACTTACAAAAGTCAATTCTAAAAAAAATACACAATGTAACAATTGATTAGTAACCTATATATGTAAGTTCAAAAAGAATAATAGACTTAAATATGCTTTTAGTCCCTCAAGTTTGGGAAATCATTGCTTTTGGTCCCTCAAATTTAAAAAACCTATTTTTGGTCTCTCATTTTTTAAAATGTGTCATTTTTAGTCCCTAAGGTCATATTTTAAATTTAAAAAATATTTTCTAAATTTGAAAGTGGTCAAAATATAAATTTAAAAAATCCTTAGAAGTTAGGGAAAAAGGAGTAAGGTGAGAATCAGAATTTAAAAGGGGTCAAAATATAAATTTAAAAAAATACTTTTTAAATTAAAAAATAGCCTCATGTACTAAAAATAACACATTTTAAAAAATGAGGGACCAAAAATAGGCGTTTTAAATTTGAGGGACTAAAAACAACAATTACTCAAACTTGAGGGCCTAAAAATATATTTAAGCCGGAATAATATTATAAGTTACGGTTTGGTTTGGTTTTATTGAAGAGATCCGAAATCCGAACGGTTTGGTCTTCCAAAATAGTCATCCAAAAAATTCAATTTTTGATCGGTTTTTGGTTTTTTGAATCGGTTTTCGGTTATTTTTTTGGATCGGTTTGGTTTTAAATACCCCTAAATGGTAGTGTGAGAAAAATGTTTGTGTTCAAAGTGTAAGTAAGCTTTTGACAAAAAAAAAAGTGTAAGTAAGCTGCAAGCAGGGAATGAAGGATTTTGAATGTGGAGATGAGACGGGTAGCGGTTGAATTGAACTACGGTTTTTTTTTTTTTTGATGAACTGAACTAAGGTGAGTGCACTGCACATGGATGATGACCAGTGGATCACTCACAATATTCATCAGGGTATCAAATCAAAGAAAGTGACAAAAGAAAAAGGATGTAACAGCAAAAAAAAAGTGATGAAATGAAATGACAAAATAACCCAAAGATAGGTTCACGGGTCACTCACTGTTTCCTCTTCTTTTGTTAAATATAAAAGTGTACACCCCCACTTACTATAGCTACCTGCCAACTATTCATCACACCCTCTTCCATACTATGATTTCACCATAGTTCCAATCCATTTATCCGGAAAAAGCTGCACACTGCACCACTCTTTCTCTCACACACTGAAGGAATTGGTGCAGTTTAGCTGCAGATAATTGCCCAAAAAGTTAAATAGCTTTTTTATCTCCTTCTAAAATTGCCTTAAAATAAAAATTATGAGCAAACATTGGTATATATAATTAGCTTCATTGATCACATTGTTTTTATATAGCAAGAGGTAACTCATTTAACTCATGGATTCAGCTCCTTGTTCTTGGTTGCAAGCCTCCTTCTTCTTGGCATTCTTTTGGTTCTTTAACTGTAGAGGTGTTCATGGAGCGACCCCTACAGTTAAAGTTGGCAACATTTCAAAGGTGGAAGATGCTGTAAACTTCCATATTTACTATGGCCAGACCTTCAAAGTCATTAAGAATGCTGTCGATGGCCAGAGCTACCTTCTTCTCCAGGTACTTCACTGTGCAGATATCTTAAGAAATCATTGGAAACAATTTTTTTTTTGTCTTTGGATTCTTATCTAAGGTTTCCCTTTTACTACACTAGTAGTTCCTTAAGTCTTTTAGTTATTGGCTTATATAGGTAAAATAAGGAATTGGAAACTGATCAAAAGAAATAATGAAATGGAAATTAAGTGTGGATAAGAAAATTATTTTATTTATAAACTGTTTCACTGATTTTATAATTAGTATTCATGAGTCATGGCTTAATATGACTGCCTTTAGTACTTTCCCCCAACCCCCATTAAGAAAGAAACGATGATATCTTCTGTAAAGATAAAGAATCTACACTAGAAAGGGCTTGATACATTAGTATGATCAATCTATGTAGCTGCCCCATTTGTCTTTTCAAAAACATTGATTAGGGACAGTAGCTACCTTTATTAGCAAAAATATCATTTGTAACCAAAGATAGGAGAATTTTAAAATAGATCATATAGTAGTACCAACAAATAATAATAATCTGTTAAAAGAAGCAAAAGGAAGAGCCCACATTCTATTTACTTAAAATCTTAAATGAACTTTGTTTTTCTTTCTGCTGGGAATTAAACACAGGAATCACTTTTTTTTTCTCTCCAACTTTTTGCTTGTTTGCTGAATTTTTCCTGTTAAGCAGTGTTTTAGTAACTTATTTTTCATCCATCAATTCATCTCATTGGCAGAATAATTCAAGGATTGCATCAAGGACTAAATATTGCACTCCAAGAATCAAATCATTTGTCATACCATTATCAAACTTTTCTGTTGATACAGATTCTTTTCCGGGTATGCCATGCATATTCCTACCTCCTTGCTCTGTCTCATTCACCTAATTGATTCTCTTTTTCTTTGAAATCAAGATGCTAGCATATAACACCACAAATCATATGATTTTACCAGAAAACCAATTTAGTATCCAGTTCAATGTGCCAATGCTAAAACAAATGATTTGGCAATTCAAATTTAGTCATTCTTTTGAATCATAAACTTAAGAATGTCTTATTCTTGTCCTGCAAATTAATACAGTAATTATTTCTTTCACCTTTGTTGTGCCTAACGTTTTCTTTTTCTTTCTTTTGCCACTCTGGGGATTGGAACTTCAGTTTCTTTCTTAGAGGTGAGAATCTCCTACTACTGCAAGTTTACATGATCAAGGTAAAAGGGTTTAAGTTTCTGCTTTTCCTTCTTATATGTCTTCCTATTCTTGTTTTGAGCAGCTTTTAGGCTTGCTGGAGGGCTTGAAAGGCATAACCTCAGACTCCGTGGCTTCCCCATGTGTGTTGAAATTGTATGAAGGAGGACAGATAGAATTGTTCAACAAAAGTGATTATCAACAGTTTGCACAGTTTTCTGCACACTTCTTCAGTGACACTGATCAACAGCCAGCGTGCAATTTTGCAACTTTAGTTCCCTTTGCGGAGGATACCCCTTTGCAGGTAAGCAACTGAGGATTACTCTGTAGATACATTTTCAAAATCCAAAAGGATCAAAACATATATTTAATGTGGAGTAGTGCATATAGGCTACCACAATGTTTCTGAAGCCAATATTTGATAATGCTTCAGTTGTTGTATTTACATAGCATTGTTAAAACATGAGCCAGTAAATTTGATTGATCAATGTCACAGTTTGTAAAATTTAGTCTTTACTCTTAATCTTAATTCCTCGGCATTTATCAGACAAATCTTTCCTCCATAAAAGCAGAGAAAAATGCAACATGAGTGTGTGTGTAATCAACATAGTCCTAGCCATGAAATTCAGCACCAATGTTGCAAATTTTCTGTGCTTGGAATGCTTAATGATTTGCTGCATTTACTTTGACAGAGAGCAGAATGGATCAAGTTCATGGGAGCTTTTGCAAATGTTGAAGCTAGAGCCAATCAAGTCTATACTACTGTAAGAACACCACTCAGTCCAAGGCATAACTATATTTCTACTACATGGAATATTTTTTAACAACTTTTACCTTCATCATTATTCTGTATTCTTGTAGGTTCTTCTTGTTCAGTCCAAAGCCTAGATTGCAAATTTTGTCAGGAATTTGCACTTACGGTCTTCCTACATTGTTGAAATCTGATATTAAAAATTAATGATCAGAAGTCAAATAACTTTTAGTATTAAATTCAGTGTGCACCCGAGTTCCCTGTTGTTTTAGTCTATATTAATGTGCCAATTGTTGTATAGGGTGAAACTATATACTTTCTTATATTTTGAAGATGTTATTTTTAAGCTAGTAGCCTATTTCCACCAATGTAAATAAATCCATTTGAAGACAAAGCACAAAAAATCATAAGTTTCTGTGCTGATCTCCTTGTAACTGGTTGGATTTTGTGATTTATGTTACTCTGACCAAATGACTTGTTATTGTATAGGTTAAGGAGAATTACTTGTGCTTGGCTGAAATCACAAAAACTCGAACTTCATTTAAGCCAACAGTAGCTTGGATGAAATATGATAATGTATGTATCTCCAAAGCACACCTCCCATTACTCAATTGTCTTCTTTTCCCACTTCTTAATACAAATTTCCATGTGCCATTCCTGGAGCCTTGTTTTGATTCCCACATTATAATGTCTTTTAGATTTAATGTTCTGGAGTTAGTTTAGCATCTAAATAATAATAACAATAACAATAATAATAATAAAAAATAGACCCTCTCTTGAACACTTCAAAATCTTTTTTTTTCTCTCTCTTCAAATTATTTGGAGCAATTAGCAAACTTCTGATACATGGCTTTTGTTAAATGTCATCTTTGCAGGGTGTTTGGTCTTTTACAAAGGAAGCATATCATTTGAAGGTATGAAACCAAAGCTGTTAGAGAAAAATGGCTAGTGAAATTTCAAAATAGTCCCCGTCTCCCCTAGTACTTTATGTTTTTCTGATCACTATCTATATTTTGATAAAGAAAAACTTTGCAAACAGTATGTGGTGGATGCAGGGGGAGATAATTTGGATGCCTCTATAAACAAAAACACTTACAATGTCTCTGATCCTGATGACTTGGAGGAATTGCATGCCATCCTATGTGTAAGTTGAATTAAGATATTCCATTAAATGAGAAGATTAAATGGAGTCTACCTCTGGACATGAGTAACTAATACAATCGTAAATTTACATTCCTGTGTGAAGCTAGCTAATACTTAGCATAGCTCCCTGACTACTTATTGAAACGTTCAAGTTTCAAAGCTACATATAATTTATGGAATGGAAAAAATCCGTATCTATATTTTCTAAATTCATTCATTTTTTATCATGCATGTTACCCAAATTGCTCACCATTGGGCCAATCCCAACTGCTTGAAAATGTGTATGCTTTATTTGCTCCTAAGTCCTAACACGGGATTTTGCTATTCTAAAAATGCAAATTAATTAAGGGAAGGCATATCATCATATTGAAAGTAATTCCTATTACTACAGATTCCCACAAAAAAAGAGGGTCTTTTTTAATTGCCTTAAATTTTCTTTTATTTGTTAGTTTTTATTAAGTAAATATTATTTCTCATGTAGACTGTGGAAGTAGTCATTGATGAAACATTAACTTCTGATCCAGTCAACTACACGTCATCAACATTTATCCAAAATCTAAATGTTGAAGATCGCTCTTGTTTTTCCTTTCTTACAAACACAAGCCTATGGAGATACGACAAACGGATTCAAAATAACACAGCTCTTGGTAAGTCGAATATCCAATTTAATCACCGAGTTTATTTCTGTACTTGCATGAATCTTGTGCAAATTGATAACTTACTTTGCATGTATAACTTTTTTTGTGTGTGCTTGTGTGATCTTGTGCATGTGAAGACTGGTATAATGGAGCAGTCTCCCAACCTCAATTGGTATTAGCAGATCTCATTGAAGTTTTATTTCCAACTGGAAATTACACGATAACATATTTTAGGAACCTTGCAAAGGTATATATATATATATATATACGTTTTCATTGCTGAAAATTAAAGAAATTGTAGGATGGAAATTTTCCGTATTCCCAACCTTTCAAGTTATTGATCATGTCATCTTGCAGGGAGAAACACCTACAATTATTGGTCCTGAAATGTGTGACAAGGACACCTCCTCCACAATGGATCCTACGATAGTAGCATGTGGATGATTATCTTTCAAGTTCTAAAATAGCTATACTGTTATTAGGGTCAAATATATTTTTGATCCCGATAAAATTGGTCAAATTTGATTTTAGTCCCTATACAATATTATAATTTATAACTATTCTTTTTGGAAATTCCGTTTTTTTATCATAGGATCTATACTTGTGTTTTATTTTTATTATTATTATTATTATTTACAATCAGCAACGAGTATCTATAGTTTGAGACACAAAATTGAACACTTTACCTCTTTCTGGTGACAATTTAGTTGTATTTAATTTTCTCCGTTTCAATAAATTAACATTACACAACTTCGGGTTAAAAAAGGAGCTCATTGCTTTAAAAATATTATTACCAACTCATAGCTCTATCAAATTTGGTCTTTTCCTAACTTTTGGAGTACGATTAATATGTTTGGGTATTTAATAACTGCTTTAAAAATATTATTACCAACTCAGAGCATTTTATTGATCACATAGAAACCATTGCCATTTTGCAACAGTTATTTAACTTTTTTTAATGAATACATACGTGTTCTGTTACAACATTATCCTGTAGAGGAAGGCTTAAGAATAAGTCGAAAGGAAGCAAGATTTTCTTGAATAAGCTGTTACACAGCTGAAAATAAGTTAATCTTAACTTTGCAATCTGGACTTTGAACGTCTGCTGCAACAAAACAAAGGGGGGAGAAAAAAAACATGTAAGCTTGGATCAGAATGGCGAACTAATTTCTTAATTGCAAACAACATCTCGTAAGGAGAAAGAAAAATTGGAAAAAGATTAATATTTCAGTAACTTCAATTTTTTTCCTCAAAATTTCTTTATTGATTGCTTTACATACCTTGTTCCCTGTTTTTTGAGACTTTGCTGCTTGGACACTGGTTGTTGAGGTTCATCACTTGGAATAGGTATAGTCTTCACCTGAAACATTGACATGTATGAAATGGTAACCATCCCAGAGTCTCATTACATGACACTAATTATTTTGCACATTTTCAACCAACCAAATATATTAATTGCTTACCAAATTCTTGAACATAAGATTATAGAACATCCGAATGTATCTTTGCTTTGCCTCTTTTTGCTTATTATTCACTTGCCTCCAAAAGGTATAAATGCTTCCCATGTTCAACAACTTGTTTGCATAGATCTTCCAGGTATAGCTACAAGACAAAGCCATGAAGTTTGAGATTTTGATTGTAGCCGATGCAAAAGAAAAGGAAATATTGACTGAATGTTGCTAGTGCTAGTGTTATGCAATGCATTATAGGTGTAATACTAATTGATATAATTGTTGTAATCTAGAGCTAGGAAATTGATGTTGCTTTTTTACCATTCATTTATGCGTTGCAATCCGGCTGCCGAAATCACGTTCCAATGTATTGAATCTACTTTGCATTTTTCAAAGAAATCAGCAATTTTGTTGCTTGATTCTTCTCCATTGAGGGGATCAATATGGAAACCAGAGATCCCATCAACAATAATTTCTGCTGGACCTCCATGGTCAGTAGCAAAAGTAGGCAAACCACAGTTCATTGCTTCAATGACAGTAAGGCCAAATGCTTCATACAAAGCAGGTTGCACAAAAGCTCCCTTTGTGTCGGCAATAAAACGGTAGAGCTCTCCGTTGCGATGCCTATCGGTCTGTGCAGCAATCCATCTGAATTGACCCTTGAGTTGGTACTTTCCAATTAAATCATGCATCTTTCTTATTTCTCCCATTTCTTCCCTGTCTTTGGATTTCAAAGGGTCAAAGAAGCCTCCAACTATGACAAGGTTCACTAGGCTTCTCAATCTCTGGTTCTTCCCATACCATTCAACTAACCCGGTTAAATTCTTCACAACATCAAGCCTTGCCATTGAGAAGATGATGGGTTTTCTTCTATTTTCTAGATATCCACTGTTTACATGATAATTTCATAAGAGAAAATTAATCATTTTGGAAGAATATTGTAATACTTTTCTAAAGCTTAACCACAAAAGAGTAGCAATTATGTTGCTTACATATGCTCTTTGTTATCCCCTTTACTATATAGTAAGTCTTCAATGGCAGGATGAAATTGAGTGAGTCTTTTGTCTTTCTCTGTGTAAGGAAAATAGACAGACTGGTCAGCTCCAGGTGCAGCTATGTTGAACTTGGGATCAAATATATTTATCCCTGAAACAACCCTACAGAGCCCTGGGAGTGTAAATGTAGCATGACTTTCATATTGTCCAGGCTTATCTTTGCTGCAAACAAAAAATTTAGAACTCAGTATGTCACAAACTCAGATTTCTTCTTTATCTATGCACTTTTTTTTTGTTTTTCATTTTTGGGTTTCCTTATTTCCCCTAAATCTACACATTGGTATTTTCCAAACCGTGAAAGTGAATTTTCTTGGGTGTACCAAACTAAATTCAAAAAATTTGTGACGTCTAACCTTCCGGCAATTTCTTGATATGTGCTGCTTATGATAAAATCTGATGCATTCATTGCAATTGTATCAGCCATGAATTGGCATGAGAAGTGATACTTAGGGTCTAATTCTTTCCACTTGACATCTGAATCTTCATACTTAGTCTTCTCTAAAGCATGTGCTATAGTTCCCTAGTTTTCAAGCAACCTCATAAATTAGTTCATGCAACAAAAAGGACATTCTTACTGTCACAGTCTCACAGAAGTTGCTGAATGTGAAATTTCAATAAAAGGATAATGACCTGAGTTATCCTAAGTTTGCTAGCCATAAGAGATGCTACCAAATTTCCATCAGTGTAATTTCCAATAATAAGATCTGGATTTCCTTCCATAAGGTTGAGAATCTTGGTTGTGGCATCCTATACCATGAACCAAAGAACTGATCAGATGAAAAATTCTTTAGAGAAAAAAGCTACCAAACAATGGTTCTTATAGCATATATATACATATATACCTGAGTAAACCTCTCAAGATAAGGATAAATGTCAAAGCGAGAAACCCATTGACGCAAGATTCCTTTATCTGTCAGAAAAGGCACGCGTAGAATGTTGGAGTGCTTGGTACCATTGATTGATTCCAACTCTTGATTACACTTGGTTCCTTGAGCATCAGGTATGAGCCTTGTGACCTGTCATTGTCAAGAACATACTTGCATAATGCCATTAAAAAGCAAGTTGCACATAGAAAGGGATCAATTCATTCTCGCATGAAACATACCACAAGAATTTGAGGCTTCACACTTAGGCCTTGTTGCTTAATTTTGAGTAGCAATTCTTCTTCTAGAGCTCTAACTTGATCCAATATGTAAACTACCTGTTCCAAATTGCAAAAAGAGCAAATGTTAAACAGTTGCAACTTCTAAGGCTATGTTTGGATGGGGGTTTTTGGAGGGGAAGGGAGGGGAGGGAAAAATTTATAATCTCCAATTTCCTTGCTTAGGAGTTTTTAAAATTAAAAAAAAGTTTTACATTTTGGTGTCTGTTACCTTTTAAAATAATATTTCATTTGTCCTATTAAAGCTAAATAAAGTAATTAAGAATTATAAACTTTCTCTTCCACTCCCCTCCCCTCCCCTTCCCTCCAAAAACCCCCATCCAAACATAGCCTAAGTGATATTGAAGAGCATTTTTAAGCTTAGAAGTGTTACTTGTCCACCAGTGTCTGGCAAACCAAGAACATCTGCTTGCCCAAAATAACCATGAATAGAGAAGATCACAATGTTGAATATTGTGGGAACTCTGCTGAAAAACTTCTCTAGGTTTTCTGGGTCTGGAGCTTGGAGTATTTCTGACAAAGTTCTCATTGTCTCTTTCACTCTTCCTGCAGTATCTCCCCATCCTCTCTCAAAACCCCACTGCTCTAGCCTGTTAATGAAAAATGAGATTCAATTAGTGAATTACAAATATTGGTCCACTTCAAGAAGTATAAAAGGGTTTACCTTGGCTCAAAATCTTGGTAGGGAGTATTCATGGGAAGTGATGAGAGGTATGCATTAGCCACTGTTAGTGCCAGTTGTAGCTTTGCAGCTGAGCTGAGAGACTCATTTATCATCAGACTCTGCCAGTGTAGATGACAAAAAGGTAGATGAATAACCAGAAGTTTATCACAAAATATTTAATATGATGCTTTATGAATTGTGTTGGTAATGTTTTGTGAATTTTTAATCTGATGTTGTTCCACTCACTTCTCCTTGATGATTTAGTGATAACAAGTAGTCCACTATAGGCTGTGTTTTTGCCAATTTCCCACTATACCGTGAGGTTAAGAACTTTGAAACAAAATGGACTCCATTTCCAATTGAAGAAGGCAGTGTTAAGTTCTGAATTGGGAAATCAAATGCTCCAAAATCTACTTCAAATGCGTTTTCATCGTTTGCCCTGCAACATATAGACCCAAGTTAACCGTCGAAGAGTTGCTGGAATATATCTGTGGTACTCCCTCCGTCCCTAATTATAAGAGGTTTTTATTTAATTCTTTTCCACCAAAGAAATTAGTTAATATAGTTTATAGCATTAAATATGTCAATAATCTATTATCTATTATCTATCTATTATATATTATATAGCAGGATTATGCCACGTAGGACAATGCCACGTGTCACAACCAGGTTCATTCAGTTTCCCGCCTAACATTTTTATTTTATTTTTTATTTTTTAATTCCTATTTTATTATTTATAACAGTAATTAATACATAATCACAATTAATAACAATAATTAAAATCATACATATATTTCATTTATTTGGATATATCAATTGATTCAAGTAATCAAATTAAAAATATTGTACAGTGGGGACATATAAATTAATTCATTTTATGAGTTATTTAATATCGTCAATCAATATTAATGCACAACAATTTTGTTTGGTCAATCAATAAATCAATAATAAATGTCATGTGTATAATATATTTATTCAAAAAAAATCTTTATTGGACGGTGTATATTTATTTTCTCTTCTCTACCATCTCAATTAACTTGTGAAATATAAGCAAAATTATTTAATTAATTTTTCAGTTGAAAATTAAAAGTTGTCATTTATAATTGAAATGCTATTTTCTCTAACCCTCCACTGACATTATAATTTTACATAATGGGTTGTTATCTTCAGTGCTATCAAGAAGACAATCTCACGACTTAATTTGAAGGATAATTTTGCTATTTTTCTTAATTGATTTTTTTGCATGTGTGAGTGTAAGGATTTCTTTTTGTTGTTTTCATTCTTTGAAGGATTGCAAAGGTTGGTGGTTTCTATCTAATACATCAATGGTTGTATTTTTCTTCATTGATGTTCAATGTGAATTTAATCATTTTTGTTAATAACCTTATCGTAAGATTTTTCTATTTTATGTTATTTCATATATTGATACAAAGTATTTGTTTGGTATCTAAATGTTACACACTTTTGATTTTTCCACACATTATCATGAATTTTGATTTACAAAGCTTGCAATTTTTTATGAGTTTTGATCTTTTTTAACTGTTAAACTCTATTTAATTTCTGCAGTTTGAGGTGGTGTAGATTTCTTTTCTCTCAATAGGTAGTTGCTTTGAGGTTTTTTTTTTCATTTGCTAACATTTATATATATATATCTAAGTTATCGATCATTTATTTACCACATAAATTGTGATGATGAATCTTTTGTAGTAGTGCCTTCTATGAGTGTGGATAGAAAGATAATGTTTTTTTTATATATATTTTTCAATTTTGTTTTCGATCCATTCTAAGTTATATTCATCTAAATGATTTTTTTCTCTTATTGGTTTGCTGAATATATTCCTAACCAATTTGGTGAATAGAGTTTGATGGGATGAATAAATATTTGCAATTAAAGTGGGTGGTTTAGCAATGTGATTGTTGTATACGTGATATTATGTTGGGGTTACATGACGGTTGACTCTTACTCTGTCATAAGTTTGTCAATAAGATCCATTTGACATTGTATGTGATGACTATGACTATATTTTCAGGTTAGAGTATAGATGAAAATTTAGAAACGTAATTGAGACGACCAATTTTGAATATTAATTTTAATATGCTAAATAGTAAAACTCTTCCAAAAATAGTTTACTAAATTAATTGAAAATTACTTTGAATTACTAACAAATAAAGAAGTCAACCAATAATACAAATTAGAATTTTATTACACAAGAAATTAAATCTAGAATATTAAACAAAATATATGAATTAAATACTACTATTAATATTATCCACTAAACTTAATATTTGAATTTAAATATACTAATTACAAAAAAATAGTGAATCCAATAAAACTATTTTAGAAAAATTATCTAATCTAATAAACTAACATTAGATATGAAATCATCTCATTCATAAAAAGTTTAGTTTAACATACACTACATTATAATATTGTCTCAAAATTTAGAATTAAAGGTCTCTTCTTCTAATTTACTAATTAGGTAATTTAATTTAATAATATATAGTTTGACTTATACAAATTACATCTAATAATAATAATAATTACATATCAAAACATTTTAATTTAAAAAAATAGATTTTTCTAATATTATGTAAATATGTATAACATCCCGTGCAAGACATGGGTTATTAAGCTAGTTTATACTATATTTTTAAAATTGTCCTTAATAATAGTACATCTCTCTTCTTACTTTCTATCTCTCATTTAATTAATGCATTACTATCTCTCTCTTCCAATTGCACATAATAAATAAGGATAGTTTGGATAAAAATTAAATAATGCATGACACATTTTCAAAAGTCTCTTATAAAAAGGGACAAACAATCATGCAAAAAACCTCTTATAATTAGGGACGGAAGGAGTATATGATTTGTCTCTCTAAGTTAATTACAGTATAAAGAAATTACGCTAACAAACATAATCCACATGTAGACATAATTGCCTAATTCCCCCCTCAATTCAAAATATGTGTCATAATTAAAAAATATGTAACTTTATAGTAATGATTGTATGATGTAATTTTATAAAAAAAAAAAAAAAAGAAGTGACATACCATTTTTCATCGTATAATCTTTCCTTGAATTTGAGGTAATCCGTGGAGGTGAGAGGTTCAACTGAAAGGTTCTCAGAGCTCACTCTTACAAATTCCCAAACTCCAGGATCTGACCTCACTGCAAAGGCAACATATGGTGGATCAACAACAGCTTCCTGCAAGTTCCAAGGGGCACATCATTAAAATCCAAATGAAGGCTAATGATATGCCACATTGTATTGTAACATACATAAGGCTTGGTAAAACAAATTAATGAGAGAGCAAAAAAAAAAAAACCTGAGTATAACTCAATAAGAAGCCAAGATTGCCCTCCAATATTTGATTCCTGTCACTCTTGTCATTTATAACTTGCTCCATTTCTTCCATCAAGTGATGAAGTTTTATAATCCTTCTACCTTTCTCAAGGTACTTGGCAAAGCACCTCCTCTTGTGGTACCTACTCTGCTTCGATGCATCTGCCATGTTATGATCCGTCATCGATTCTGTGCGCTTCAAGCCTGGTGTAGAAGCCATTTCAACCAAAGAGGTAATGATAATAAGGAATTGAAAGATGGTATATATGGTTGCTGCTCTCTAAGGAGATCAAGTGTCTCAGTTTATATGCATGGCTATTTAACTATACATGTGCATTATGGTTCTTGAGATAATAACAATTTTCTGAGTGAAACTGGGCCCCATGCATTTGGTGCAAGAGTGGGAGAAAGAACATTTTTGCAAAGGCCAATTGTGAAGGGTATTTCTAACTGGGAATTATTGGTATCATTCTTTTCTTCTTTCGGTCTCCTTGTGTGATGGCTATATGTTGGTGTGTGACCATATGACAGAGAGAATATGGAAAGCTTCCATCTTCAAGGCATTTGCTTTTCTGTGTCTCATGTATTGAGTTTCTCCCAAGATTGATTATTAAAAATGCATACGATTATGTGTTTACTAAAAATTTATCTCTATTCAAACTTTTTTTGAGTTTGATTATCACATAATGCTTTACAATAATATTTCAATAATAGCAACCGATTCATTATTTTTACTTTGCTTCGAATACGAAATGAGAGAGAATCATTGTTTGTATAATGTGTGTTTAGTACACAATTGCCTGTATTAATCAAGGTTTGATTCACTTGCAAAAGAAAATAATTCGGCTCTCTTTTTTTGTCAAAAAACAGCACTGCACTGCAGCAAAGGCCCATTTTTATGTAGGCCCATTAGATATGTGGGCTGATCCAATAATGGACCCCAGCAACAGGCCCACTGGGTTTCTTGCGCACAAAAAATCTACAACAAATTAGGGTTTCGGCCAAAAAATTAGGGTTTCGGCGGCGCACTATTATTTTCTTTCTTCCCTTTATAAACCCCTTCGCCATTCACTTCCATCACTGCTATCATCCGCACCGCTTCTCTCTCAAAGGCTCGTTTTTCAAACCGTCTTCGATTTAGGGTTTTGCTTCTGGGTTTTCGGGTTGACTTATTCTTATCGAATCATGCGTCAAAATACTGATTACCAGTGCACCAAACCTCGTGGGCACTGCGTATGAGCTGACGCAACAACAATTCCTTCCTGCAATCTTTTGTGCTGTCTTTCATTTCAGTTCCTATTGCAGAGTAGGAAAATTCTCTGCTTTTCTCAAAAAGGATTCAATGTTTTTTTCTAAATATTTAAAAAAAATCATTTTTGGTGCTAAGATGTACATTTATATGTATCTGTGATATGTGCTTTATGTGTGTGTTTGCAACTTTGAGTTTAGATGTAGATGTTAGTAGAGTTTGAAAAGATATGATGAGAATTCCCCATATGATCGAAGTTGATTCTAACTTTGCTATTATTCAGTTATTTCATTCTTCTACAAGGAGAATTGGATTTCCAAGCCAGAACTCTGATCTTCCTACTGTTTCAATTTAATGTAATTTTTTTTTTTACATAGCTACTAGTTTTTATTTGGATTGATGGTAACGTGGGCTAGTGATATTCACTTTGATGTGGCTTTTTGTTTGATTGGGTTTGAAATTGAGTGTCTACTATTGTTTATTTTACAAGATGGATGTGATGATTATTTCCCCAGATGATCGACGCTGAACATACTGTGCGATTTTTTCTCTAAGGAGAAACCAAGCCAATTAATCTGATCCGTCTTTGTATAGTTTCTGATTTTGTGTACATGATTCCGTGTTCGATGTGAATGAATGTAGGTTTGTGTTTAGTGTTTATTTTTTATGTGTGTCTAGTAATGGTTGCATTGCAAGATGGAAGTGATGAATATTTCCCCAGATGACCGAAGCTGAACATACTGTGCGAATTTTTCTCTATAGAGAAACCAAGCCAATAATCTGATCCATCTTTGCATCTTGATTAGTGATAGATTTTTTCTAAATGGTTTTCCTTAGTTGAGTGACTAATTCTTTAATGCATGTTAGTGGATCATTGTGAAATTTTATTTCACTGATTTCAAATAAGATTTTGTTTGTACATGATTTTGTGCTTTCGATTGTGTCGTTTTAGTTTAGAATACAGGTGATGGCTCTGTTGCACATTGAAGTTTTGCTGAAAATACCAAAATAAAATTATCTGGTTAATTAATAGTCATCAGACCATGTGACCTGGAGAAATATTCAAGGGTATCTGACACTTTTTGGTAATGAAGGTATACCTGTTCACCTGTTGAAGGTGTTCTCCAGACATTGAAGAACAGGTGTTTAATGCTTGCACCGCTTACTGTGTGGATTGCGAGTTTGGCTCATCTGTTACATATATCATGGAGACTACGAACAAAATATTGATTAAATTACAATATTCGGTCAATTAATAGATTTAAAAAGTAATTAAAATTAATATAAACACAATATAATATATTTCACTAGAAAATTAAATCAATTTTAAATCAAAGTCTCATTTTACCCGTTGTTAAATAAAACAAAATTAAAAATTAAACTAAATTTAAATTCAATAAAAAATTTGGATACTAATTTACTAATAAAATATATATATTTAAGGACAATTTTATTAAGAATATATTTAGGATGAGAATATATTTTTCTACCAAAAAAAGGATGAGATTATATTTTTGTCTAAAAAATAAAAATAGGATTCATACAAAAACTCATATGTCATTTTATTTAATTCAAGTATTTAAAAATGGGAATAACATCATATTTTAATATATTAATTTTTAAGATGATAAAAATTCTGAAATAAAGTCAAGAGCAAATTTTAAACTTATAATTATTTTGAAGTAAGTAATATATGGAAAATAGAAATCAATTAAAATTATATTAAAATATCATATAAATGCTCAATTCACTCTTATTGGAGCATGGTTACGCAATTCTACAATCGGGGAGCTGAGATTGGGAGGTGAGGAGTTTCTCACACGTTCATGTAAAGAATTAAATTAAGGCCAACTCAAGTAAACAATTAGGGGTGTGCACGGGTTCGTGGGTTACGGATCTAACCCGAAATTTTTGGGTTTTTCTTGAGTTTGGGCCTGATCCAAATCGATCAAATCCAACGTGGTTTGGTTCGAATGATGGGTTTTATTTTCTAAACCCGTGAATCCGATCCGATAACGTGTAATTTATTTATTTTTAATTTTATTATTTTATTATTATTTTGGTCAAGTGAAGACAAGTAGCGTATACGTTTTCAGTCTTAGGGATTTCAGTTTCAAAAGGGTAAAGCCACCCATACCGGTCGATGAAGGAGGGAAAAGGGAGACTTTCCCTTGCGAACCACTGCCACCGGCCGCTGCAAAGCACCATTGAGCCATCGCTTCTCCCCTTCCCAACTACACCGCCGCAACACGAGGCTGATACGGCCACCGTGGACGAGAACCACGATCATCTTCTTGTTCCCCTGTCCTTAACATCGTCGCGGCGGTTCTCCTCCATGCACGGGCAGGTGCGTCGCTAGCGGCTGGACGCCGCCATCTCCCTTCATCCCTCTGTTGCGCGAGGTGAAGAAAACTAGGGTTCAAGCTCGTGCCACCATACCAACGTTGCCGTCAACACCGAGCAGCATGTCCAAGGGCCACTGCTGCAAAGGAGAACGATGAGGATCGTGAAAGACGCAGAGGAGAACGACGAGAAGGATGTGGAGGCCAGAGGGAGTCGATGTGCGGCGCCTCTGTAACTTTGTTTGGCTGTTAGAAATTTCAAATTAGGGTTCCATCCGTTTTTTAATTTTATTTGTTATTTTAGTTTTATTTTTGTCAGTTATTCTGTTGGGCTGAAGCCCACTTAATCAATTAATTGTTTTACTTCTTGTGTTTGGGCCTATTTCATCTCCTTTTCCCCTTTCTTTTTTTTTTAAAAAATATCTATTAAAGATAACCCGATTGGCCCGATCCGAACAAACCCAATATTGATCGGGTTGTTTGGTTCGGATTTGATGATGAAAAAAATTAAATCCGATCCAACCCAACTCGTCTTGTTTTGATCGGTATGGATAACGGATTTGGACAAATCCGATCCAAATCGGGCCGTAAACAACCCTATAAACAATTTGGTGCATTGAAAATAAATATTTGACAACCAATGAAAACCTTTATTCTTTTAATTATTGTTTGCTAAAACATACACATCCAAAGACAAATCATATACGCACGCAACCAAACAGAAAAATATATATCTTAAGATACATAAATCATTATTATCACTCTGTTTTTTTTCTTCCCCTCGATGAACAGGAACAGGACAGCACATGTCCTTATTTTTAAGGGTAATGATTGATGGACCACCACCCCACACCCATGGGACACCCCCCACTTCATTGAAATGGGGTGTGTGATGGGTGGTGGAGTGTCCACCTATCATTACCCTATTTTTAATTACTGAACCAAGTCCTTTAATTTCTTCCAAGCTGGCCTACTTGAGATTCTCTCCCACCAAGCACTCACATTCTCCCTCTCAGTAATTAGGTGCCCCATTTTGGCTTCCTCTATGATATGTCCAATCCCTGGAAGGTGGCTAAGATCAGCCAAAGTGAACTTGTCTCCAGCAAGATATGTGGTTTCAGAGAGCCTGTGTTCATACACATCAAGCACCTTCTCTAGCTTCTGCACACAAGTGTGGGCCAAGGCCAAGTCCCCAGGCCTACCCATCCTTGGTAGGATCACAAGCTGAAGCATGAGATTGAAGCACAAATCATTGAAGTTGTGTGCTTCTACTTCAAGCCACTGGTCCACCAAAGCTTTCTCCTCTAAAGTTGTACCCAGTATGTCAGGACCACGGTCTGCATACTTTGCTGCATAGTACCTAATAATAGCCCTGGACTCTGCACAAATCAGGCAAAAACAATAATGCTATGGAATGTGCCAGATGAAATTGGACTAATCTATATTCGGCCGGTAAATAAAGCCTCGACACAAATTTAATTGATAAAAATACAAACAAATAAAAACGACATTAATCATTAAAGCAAAAAAAGAGGGTGCTTTCTCACCAAAAAGCCTTAAATCACCATCCTCCACAACCGGAACTTGACCAAAGGGCTGCAAAAAATCTAACTCCCATTATTTATCAATGGTACATGAAAATTTCTTGTGCTAGAAAGTCTCACAAAATACAAGATGAATCCCCAAGCCCAAACAATCTGAATTTCCAAACCCAAAGTATAAAAACAGAAGAATTGAAACAAAAATTTGACAATATGACAAACAGATATCCTAACAAAAATTCTGAATAATAAAATAATTTACCTTGTTAGTTTTTTATTAAAAGAGAGGAAGAAAATGTTGTGTGTATATATAGATGTTAAACAAGTGTACTCTCATGAATATAAATAGTCAAGATTAAACAATTATATATAAATAAATAGTCAAGATTAAATTGAAGTAAAAATAATCTTGATTATCCATATCTTGTAAGATCAAAATTAACCCCTTCCCACCTTTAATACTCTCACTTAATACACACTTTGTATGCATGTGCGTGTATGCAAGCACCCTAACCTGGAGGAGAAGGAAATTAGGGTCCTTTTGCTCTCCTTTATCAAGATCAACATGCACAAGTTCAAATTCTACCCCTTTCTCTAAGAGGCAAGCTAACACCCTTTGAGGGCAAACAGCCCTTGCCATACCATAAACCTTCACCACCATTTGAATTCCCCTTGCTTTGTTTTGTTAGGCAGAGATTTGAAAAGCTCTGGACTTTAATATATGAGCTCAAATAATTAGAGTGAATATGATCATTGCCGAAAATATATATAGCCGTAGCAACTGCCAACTAGTGCGTTATCCTCCCATTAAATTGCTTTCGGCACTTAACTGTCCAAGAACCGCAGTACTATGCAACCAGCAGATTGGGGGTTGTAACGTGATGACTTATTCGTCCCCAATTTTGGAAAGTCGTAGCTGCCATTATTTGTTGTTGACTCTCTTACGCACAAGCAAGTTTTTTCTATACTAGTCTGATATATATATATATATATATATATATATATATATATATATATATATATATATATATTTACAGAAAACATTTCACAAATATTCTTGATACTCTCCAAATAATTTTAACCTTGAACTCGAGTTTAATTTAATTGAATTTTATTTTTTGAAAGTTCACGTGTCCCTTGAACTAGCAGATGTTAGATCTAAATTTGTTGGTTCAAATTAATGAGAAAAATTTGGTTTTCTTAATTAATATATTAAATGATAACAAGCTTAGAATTTTAATATTTTTTATTAAGAGGAAAATATGATTAGTTACATACGGTCCGTTTAATATTGTATTTTAAAAAATTCGTGTCGCCTATTTTTGTAAAATTAAGATTGTGTTTATAATTATTTAAAATTATTTAAGAGGATTTTTATTGTATCGCACGCAATACACATTCTATTATTGATATATACGTTGCCTTTATATTCAACAAAAAAGAGGAAAAGTTCTTAACAATAACATAGCTAAAATGCCTACTATAGTTTTCAACTCTCGAAATATATATCCGGGACACATACACATGGTGGATTAATAGTTGGAACTTTAATTATACCATCTAATGAATTATATATATGATACTTGTCGGAAGGATAAGTAATTGTCTCGAAGGTTGTCACGTTGTAATATATGAGAGTCGGTTGCATTCATGTGGGATCATTTACTTTAAAATTCTAATTAAAGAATATGTATAATTTATATAGTTTTTAAAAAAAAATATATGTTGTTATTTATGTCATTTAAAAAATTTAAGACATTATTAATTATTGTTTTATTCATTATGCTCTTTGCCTAAAAAAAATCATTATGCTCTTTATAATTTAATTTCATAAAGGATAACATATTAGAAAATAATGATTTGTTAAAACAAATCAAGAACAAAATAAATATAAAAATATTAATCGTATTTCTTACTAATTAGTGTTGTATATTCAGTACCCACCATTCGGCTTTCGCTGTCCCGTATCACTTACTATATATATGTATTTACCGGTAGTTGGCAACTAAATCAACACTCATATGCTTTGATAATTGAGATGGAGGTGGAAAAGCGATATGCTTTATTTGTTATTTCCCCTTTTAATCAGTTATAAGTTGGAGGAGTGTACACGATTGCACGGGAACTGTATTTGTGATATGCTGAACTACACGAGGTTGACACTGTGTATATATATTAATAGAAAAATTATAAAGAATGTGAGTCCGATCACATTATTTGCTAAGTAAAATTTAGTTATATTCTGTTAATTTCACCGGTGCGTGCTACTCACCTTTCTTTGAAGACTAAAGTGTTTACCCATTTTTCTTGTATTTGGTAGTTAAGATACATATGGCTATTTAAAAATGAAAAAACTATAAAGGTATTGCAATCTTTATTACCTTGTGTTTGATTTCGAAATTTGTCTATATAACAAAATTATTAAAAAGTATTATCACTTTTGACATCTAATATTATACTCAATTATATAAATAAGTGAGTTTGCAAATTACAAATTTACAATCAAGAAATGTCTTTTTCCACGCTCAGACTCTGTATACTACATATACTCCCACTCAAAAGATGCTTATGTGTCTGTTGGAGAAAATGGTTTATTTCACTTATATAGTATTTATAATGTGCTGCAAAATAACAAAAAAAAAGATTAATTTGATTGTGATCGGGGTAATATCCCACATAAATTAAGGAAAAGTTTATATCACATCAGTAAAACTTCTTGATAGAACTGAGTCTCAGCATGGTGTTCAATAATTTGACAATGAGAATTCTCTTTTGGGTATGAAAGGGATAATCACCAAGTTGATAGTATGGAATATATAGTCTTTTTCCTCAATACTGAAACTATTCACGCATTGAACAAAAATATCAGGGTTTTTTTTGGTCAACAATAGCAGAGTATTTTTTTGGTCATGCAAAATAACAGAGTTCTATTCTTTTATTTTTGGTTCAACGCAGTGTGCCAAACTATGAACCTCACGAACTCCATGTTGTTTAGTGTGATTGGTGACCCATGTGGTGTTTTGAGTACTTTTTTTTGGGAGACTAATTGAGAAATTTGAGAGATTTATAAGAATTTTGAAAAACATAAATTTCAAACATTAATATTTTTTATATTTTGAAAATTTTTGTGCCATAAAAAAAAAAGTTAACTTCCTATTTTCAGATAATTCTCAAATTCAACTTTTTTATATTTAAAAATACCAGTTTACAATTTTAAGTGATTTTTTTTATAGAGAATTTTTAAGTGACTTTATTCAACATCAATATTATAATTTCATCAATTGAAATAATTTATATAACATTTTTTATTTAAAAATAGTAGTGTAATTTTAAATTAAAGAACAAACAAATGTAAAAGAGATATATATATATATATCCTTAAAATGATTTTTTATTAACCAAATTAATTTTTAAAATTTTTAAATATAAAAAGAATTAAATATTTGTATATATCTAATCTAATCTAATATCTAAGAGATGGTTCATACTGGCATCCAATAGGATTTGACCAGCTTTCCACGTCATCTTATTTATAAAAAATAAAAAAAGCTAAATAATCCTAATTACGCCGCATATAATTTTTAAAAAAAAAAAATCATAATTACACCCAGCCCATCGATGCTCCTATACGTTTCCCGCTCTTGCGAGACCTCCATAGTCTCTTGCCACAGCGTCTGCAGTTTTTGCGTGAACATACCCACTGTAGTTATTTTTCCGTGCGTGGAAACGTCGACAACGTGGAGCGTTCAGGGATGAACAGGGTCCTCGATTTGCAGGACTTTCTTGTCCCATTCGACGTCGACCCTGGGTGCCTCGTCGGCGACGGCACCGCCGTTGCAGATTTCGAAGACGCCGCGCTGCGCTGAACTCTGAGAGGTTCATGTGTGCCCTGCCGCTGCTGTGGTAGATCAAGAAGGCTCTCAGCGTGGGAACGAAGCGGAGGCAAAGGGACCTCAATCGCCACCGTGCACGAGTTCGCCGAGTCACCGGTTTGTTGTTACTTGTTATTTGGGCTTCAAGATTCTTTTCTATATCTAGAAATTATTTGATTCTACGGTGCTTGTTTCTATCGCCTTTGATCTTGTGTCCCCTGTCCTCTGCTACTACAATCTCTCTTTTTCTCTCTCGATTTTCAGTTGTAAGATGAACTCTTTACCGAAAATGCTGAAGTCTTGGTGAAATTGGGATGGCTTGCATGAGATTCGCCATCTGCAATCAGACTTTACGAAATGAATAGAGGGTGAGGGAGAAAGAGGTGTAGAAATTCTCTGAATCTGCAGGGTTTGTTTCGTTCGTTTTTTGATCTCTTCAGTCCCGTGACCTATGCTACTACAATCTCTCTTTTTCTCTCTCGACTTTCAGTTGCAAGATGAACTCTTCACCCAAAATGCCGATTTCACAGATTTCTTTGTGAAATCGGGACGGTATGCATGATCGGATTCGATGACCCTTTTTGGAATAACCCTTTTCGGAATGAATTTGTTACCAAAAATGCCGATTTAAGAAATCGGGATGGTATGCATGATCGGACTCGATGACTCTTTTCGGAATGACCCTTTTCAGAATGAATTTGTTACCCAACATGCCGATTTCTTTGTGAAATCGGGATGGTATGCATGATCAGACTCGATGACCCTTTTCGGAATAAATTCGTTTCCCAACATGCTAATTTCTTTGTGAAATCGAGACAGAATGCATGATCGGATTCGATGACCCTTTTCAGAATGAATTTGTTACCCAAAATGCCGATTTCTTTGTGAAATCGGGATGGTATGCATAATCAGACTTGATGACCATTTTCGGAATGAATTTGTTACCAAAAATGCCGATTTCTTTGTGAAATCGGGATGGTATGCATGATCGGACTCGATGACCCTTTTCGGAATGAATTTGTTACCCAAAATGCCGATTTCTTTGTGAGATCGGGATGGTATGTATGATCGGACTCGATGACCCTTTTCAAAATGAATTTGTTAGCCAAAATGCCGATTTCTTTGTGAAATCGGAACGATATGCATGATCGGACTTGATGACCCTTGTCGGAATGAATTCGTTATCCAAAATGCCGATTTCTTTGTGAAATCGGAACGATATGCATGATCGGACTTGATGACCCTTGTCGGAATGAATTCGTTATCCAAAATGCCGATTTCTTTGTGAAATCGGAACGATATGCATGATCGGACTCGATGACCCTTTTCGGAATGAATTCGTTACCCAACATGCTGATTTCTTTGTGAAATCGGGACGGTTGGCCCTTTTTGGAATGGATTTGTTACCCAAAATGCCGATTTCTTTGTGAAATCGGGACGGTCTGCATGATCGGACTCTATGACCCTTTCCGGAATGACCCTTTTCGGAATGAATTTGTTACCAAAAATGCCGATTGTATGCATGATCGGACTCGATGACCCTTTTCGGAATGACCCTTTTCAGAATGAATGTGTTACCCAAAATGTCGATTTCTTTGTGAAATCGGGATGGTATGCATGATCAGACTGGATGACCCTTTTCGGAATGAATTCGTTTCCCAACATGCCGATTTCTTTGTGAAATCGAGAGACGGAATGCATGATCGGATTCGATGACCCTTTTCGGAATGAATTTGTTACCCAAAATGCCGATTTCTTTGTGAAATCGGGATGGTATGCATGATCAGACTCGATGATCCTTTTCGGAATGAATTTGTTACCAAAAATGCCGATTTCTTTGTGAAATCGGGATGGTATGCATGATCAGACTCGATGACCCTTTTCGGAATGAATTTGTTACCAAAAATGCCGATTTCTTTGTGAAATCGGGATGGTGTGCATGATCGGACTTGATGACCCTTTTCGGAATGAATTTGTTACCCAAAGTGCCGATTTCTTTGTGAGATCGGAATGGTATGTATGATCGGACTCGATGACCCTTTTTGCAATGAATTTGTTACCCAAAATGATGATTTCTTTGTGAAATCGGAACGGTATGCATGATCGAACTCGATGACCCTTTTCGGAATGAATTTGTTACCCAACATGCTGATTTGTTTGTGAAATTGGGATGATATGCATGATCGGATTCGATGACCCTTTTTGGAATGAATTTGTTACCCAAAATGCGGATTTCTTTGTGAAATCGGGACGGTATGCATGATCGGAATGACCCTTTTCGGAATGAATTTGTTACCCAAAATGCCAATTTCTTTGTGAAATCGGGACGATATGCATGATCGGACTAGATGACCCTTTTTGGAATGAACTCAATGACTCTTTTTGGGTTGAATTCGTCACCCAAAAATGCCAATTTCATTGTGAAATTGGAACGGTATCGGACTCGATGACCCTTTTCGGGAAGAATTCTTTGCCCATATTGCCGGGACGGTATGCATGAGACGCTTGAGAATTGCTGGCGCTAGGTATGAATTCTTTATCGTCCATCTGTAATTGGACTCAGTGACCCTTTACGGGTTGAAAATCCAACGCCATTAGCTTGCAGCGCTGATCCGTCAGATTCCTCCTCTATTATGGCCTCAATGAATCGCCAATGGCTCAAGGTGCCAAGCATTGTGCAACCATCAAACGCTTCACATCTTGCTTTGTGCTTTTTGCTTGTTCTTTCTTTCTAGATTCGCATTTTGATTCTCTGGGTATGTCTCTGTTTAGGTGTGGATTTTGTGCCATTTTGTGTTTGTTCCTTTGAATTTTTCTGTGTTTTTAATTTTGAATCATTGTGGATTGATCGAGATTACTTTTTTAAAAATGGCCAATGGCATGGCTTGGTTTGAAATTCTTGGTTTCACAGAGCCTTCATCTTGTAGGAGGACGGCGTGCAAACAGTGCACACAGCCAACACGACTAGTTCAACACATTTATTTTGAATTTCTTCAAGAATTATTTTCGTTCTTGTTCTTCTTATTAGGCAAGTCTTAATGTATATAAAAATTCTGTTTCTCTGTTGGTTGCCTCAAAACTGTTGCTCAAATTGGACTAAGATTGCATACTTTGTTCCTAATACCAATAAGCAGTAAGAGCAAAAGAGGAATTGCAAACCACATATTTTACAGAATTTAATTTAATTGGAGCAAAAGCAGTCAAAGTAGGTAATAACTAATAAGCAATAAAGCATGACAGACTTAGCAAATAACCTGAGTATTCAAAGAATGCAAGAAACACTTTACTGAATTGCATGCTGTAACTGGTAATAACAATGAATAGTTTAGAAAATTTATATTGCATTGTCAATTAATCACAAGATTTTAACAAAATGGTCTTATACTTGCTATTTTCTCAGGTTCTTAGAGATCCTGGTGATGTCTACCAAGATGTTAAAAAGTTACGAGCCAAGGCGTTGAAGAAGTTGGGAACTATCTTTCAAGTAAGTGTTTTAATGACTTCTAATGTTCACACATCAATAGCTTCTATTATTTGTATTGTTTATTTCATTATTTAATCAGATTGTACTATTTATTTGAAGTCTACTTGATGAGCTTGAGGGTCTATATATGAGATTTGGTATCTACTCACATCATTCTGGGTTGCACTATACTATATTCTAACTCTTAGGCAGAATGCATATCTAACGTTTAAGGCAAATTTCCACTCTAGGTAGAATGCATGTCTAAGTAGAATGGATTTTTGCTCGCAATCTCTTAATTAGAATGCGTGTATAGTGCAGCCTAGGTGCATGCTGTGATGCTACTTACTACCATGAATTATTCTACACAAAGCTGATTTCATCAAAATCAACATGACTTGAAGATACACCACCTGATTTGTTAGGGATTTCTTGCAAGGAAAAGGCTTGTGACTCTGCTAGATGTATATGCCCTTCACATTCTGTGGAGAGTCAGATGGAGGACACATTGTTGCTATGGCCTATCTTTGTGTCAAGGAGAGTGTTTGAGTATGTTTCCATTTGGTTATGATATTTTATACATACAAAATTACACAAACAGGGTATTTTCAATTTGAAATACAATTTGTTTTTATGATTGCTGAGCACAAAATTCTAGTCAATCCTTAATTGATGTAAGTAATAGGCACCGTATATTTCTTAGTTTATATTTCCTTTTATTCTATTTTTAATACTTATTAAATATATAACAAAGTTCTAGTTACAAGTGTTTTGCAGTAGATTGCTCTATTTTTTTTTTTTAGAAGATATTTAGTGGATTTAATTTTTTGGACTCCTTGTTTTTATGCAGCTTCATGAATTTCCTGCAAAAGCTATAGAGAATTTAGTAAAGGAAGCATTTGGTCTCCTTCGGCCTGGAGGCATACTAGCTTTGACAGATAATTTGGTATATAATAAAGCATGATCATATATTTTTTAGCTTTATGTTCCTATAATAAACACTCATGTTATTATTGTTGCCTTATGCAGCCGAAGTCTGAGGTCCTAGAGTAGTGTCCCAGCTTTTCTTCTTTATCATTTTTTATAATCAATAAATTGAATTTTTTATATTTAAGATATTTTTGTAAAACTGACCTTAGCTTCTTATGCTACGTTTTTCTTATGATCTGATTCTTCTTCTGCATGAGTCTTAGTATGCTTTGTTAGTACTAGTTATTAATAATTTTGAAGTTTGCATTAGTTATTGCTTGCTTTGGTGGTTTAATTGGCACAGCCGCACAGGAGGGTCTTGTGGAGACAAGGGAAAATTATGTGGAGGAAGACTCTCACGAAGGGTAATCTAAATCAGGCATGTTCTTGCCGCCTTACTTTCCTAGGTTTAAGATTTGTATAGGATGAATATGATAGTCTATGTTCATTATATATATAGTACGATAGATAGGCTACTTGTGGATGAAGTAGCATATGTTTCTTCACTTTGGCAAACAATGTTATAATTTTGCACTTTAGTTGCAAGTTATAAGTTATTTCAAATTTTTGTTATGGTTGTCACTTGATGATTAAGTAGCATCTTATTAGAATGATAACTATACAAGGCCTCTTATACAAGCCTCGAATTGTCTATTATGTATGGAAACTTATAAAGTAGATGAAGTATAAAACAATTTAATAATGAAGATTCATTGTATTAAATATTATAGGAAAAATACAAACAAGCCTTCTGGTCTTTGTGAAAGACAAACAGGGTGGCCCCTGTAAAAATACTAATGAATTTCAATTTACTTAGCCTGAACATTCAACAGATTTTGTAGTTGTGGTGTTAAAAATACCGTTAAACCAGCAGGTGAATTGTCTAAAAAATCAGCCCATGGCAGAAATGATTTAACTGAGAATTCTTTTTATCCATTTTTGGTTTATTTACCAATGTTAATATTCACTCTGAGAAATGATTTTCAATATCATGTGTTGGTATGGTGTGGGTTGCTAATGGGTTATTTTTGTGTGCAGTGCAGAAAATTTAGCGCCATCATCAATGGTTTCAGGTGTGGTTGCTTGGACTCTTAGCCCAGGTTATTTTATTAGCCTTTATTGAATTTACTACAAAAGAATGTAAGTCATATCTGTTGATAGTGATGGAATGAATAATAGTTCTGTAACTTAATGGTGTGTGATTAACTGATTATTGATCATGTTATTTAGTTCGAGTGGCATTAAAATTTCCATGGCATGGAGCTTAAGAGAGTTAGTTTAGGACCACGGGTGTAATGGTGTTGGTACTGTTATATCTTCTTTCAATTCAATTTCACAGTAGTAGAGGCATATACCAAAGTGCTTTATGCTATTATTTGAAATGAAGTAGCTTCTCTCCTTTCAAGTTCTTATTTTAAATTGCAGCAAGGGTGGTTGTCCGAACAGGTTGCTTGGTATATTCTTGTTTGCATTTTAAAATTTATAGCAGGAACAGATCAATGCTCGAAAAAACTTCTACCACATAAAATTGATTCTGTCCTAGTATTTTTTTTAATTTAAATTTTTTGTTTAATAATAGAAAAGGTTGCAATAAAGTTTAATTTTTTGCTTCCCAATTTCCTGCAGAGGTTGCTGTGTCTTGGTTGGTGATTTTGTGATTGCTCATTCGTAAGTTCTACTTGGATATACCCCACCTGTAAGTCTGTTATGTTCAGTTATCCCACTTCAGCCAGGGTGTGTTCCTTATAAAAATCGTCTAAGGAACAAAGTTGGAACAAGTAAAAAAGGTACTACCCCGCTGCTTATAGTAGTTAATTGTTAGAAGATGCCATGCCTGCCTCTTTAATCTTTCTCTAATTCCATGTCAAAAAGGCTAATTTCATGGAAGGGACCATGACATATTAGGATTTTTTATCAGCATGCTATGAGAAAAGCAAGGGGTAGCGGAGGACGTTTTGCAAAACAAAACAAAAAACTGAAGTTTCTGCTTGAAATCACTCAAGCAAGGAATTTGTAGTAATTTCTCCCAAAGTGCAGTTGTAGATTTTCTATAATTATTATCTCTGTATTATTGGTAAATTATTGTATATTTATTGAAAAGTATATGCTGTATCTTTGGGTGTTTTTCCCTGTTTTTGAAGGGAAATTTTATTTGATGGGGTCATGGGGGGTTGCAAAGTTTAAGTAATACATATTAGTAACATTTTTTTATGTTACTAATGTACTCTAAAGTGTTGCTAAATGCTTTTAGTAACATAGGCTTCATACTATATTTGCCAAAATGTTACAAAACCTAAATGGTAACAATTTTTCATGATTTAGCAAATGTTGCTAAATCCTAATTATGTTGTAGTTGGTAGAGACAAAAGGAAAGTGGGTGCACTTCTGAAAGGAAGTTGGTGAGACTGACTTTAGAAACTGAAATATCATGTAAATTTCTGACCGGGACTTGATAAGACTCATTTCGGAACTTGAGGAATGTAGAGTTATCTGTTAGCTGTAATTTTAAGTCTGCTACAACTATATGTGGGGTATGAAACAGGTCATACCCCACATGATCACTGTTCCTATTCATTTCACCTCACCTTCTTCGCCTCCTTTCTTTGCGCCATGGAAACAGGTCAGTCACTCTCTATCTTCTGATTTTCATGTAAAATTCTATATTTATATATGTATGTGATAGTGATATTGCCATGTTGGAGTGTTGTGCGTGGCTTAATTAGTTTTCTTCTTTTGTAGCTTTTGTTTTATTTTGATGGGGTACCATTGTTCTTATCTTTGCTGTGATTCTCAATAAAAAAAACATTCTCAATATAATTATTTTTCCTTTTTATCAACACCCTGGAAGTAACAATTTACTTTTTATATCTCTCCATAACATTCTCTTTCTGCCACATAAAAATTAGCTAATGCTTGTGCTAAAGAGAACTTTTTTTTTACCGGATGCATGAAACTGTAATGTATTCAGTGTTTATGCCTTATATTTTCTCCTTGAATCCTCTAGTTGAATATGGTAGGTTGGTTGGTTAAAACCATCTTTTCAATTTTTTTTGGTATTTCTTGTAGATAGAGCAAACTACGACATCGAAACAAAATAGATATAACTATCTAATTGAGCAAATGATTCTCGGATAATTAATTTTGTGACAATTATTCCTTATTGAGGAACCATGTCAATATAATGTTAGATGGAAACACAAAAAGAAATGAACGATAAAATGCACATGTGTTTACATTTGGGAAATCATGTTATGTGTCTGTTACTTTTGTTATATGACTCGGGCTAAAAGCTGAGGGGGGTCGATATAAAAACTCACTCATGGATAATACATTAGGCATTCTTTTGTTTTGCTAAAATGTAAGGGATTAGATTGGACAAAAAAAAGTTATTCCATGTTTGATTTGAAAAATGGTTGTGATAGCACAAAACAAAGGGTGGGAGATAATAAAAAAACCAAAATTTTGTTCACTCGTGTTTTTTTTTTTCAATTAAAATGGTATTTGCTTATAGGTTTTATTCACCTTTTTAAGTTTAGGTACACTTTAAGGTTGCAATTTTTTAAATTTTTTTTATCAACATAACATTTGCTTATGTTTCATTCATATCATTTTTGTTTTTGTAAACTTTCAAGTTGCAAACCTTTTTTTATTTTACTTTTATAAATAATATAGTTTTGTTTATAGGTTTCATTCATGTTACATCATTTCTATTTCCTCTCACTTTTTTTATAATAACAATCATCACAAACAAATATTATAATAATCTAAAAATGTATAATTTTATTTCCAATAAATTAATTAGTATTTGCTTACAAGTTTTATTCATTTTTTTTGTTTTTGAAAGCTTTAAGGTTGCAATTCTTTAAATTTTATTTTTCATCAATAGCATAGTATTTGTTTATTGTTTTCATTCATTTTTTTGTTTATATAGGTTACAAAATTATATTCTTTTAAATTTTATTTTTTATAAATAAAATTAAATTTGTTTATAGGTTTCATTCATGTTTTCTTTTTCTTGTACACTTTAAGTCTGCAATTTTTTTTAATTGTTTTGCCAATAGTGTAATGTTTGTTTATGCATTTCATTTCATTAATATTTTTTTGGTTGTGTAAACTTTCAAGTTGAAAAATATTTTTTCTTTTCATTTTATTTTTGATAAATAAATTAGTGTTTACTTATAGGTTTCATTCATGTTACATCATTTCTATTTTCTCTCAATTTTTTTTATAGTAACAATCATCATAAGCAAATATTATAATAATTAAAAAATGTTTAATTTTATTTTCAACAAATAAAATAATATTTTATAGGTTTTATTTACTTTTTTTTTGTTTTTGATTTTTTTATATTTTATTTTATTGCCTTAAATATGTTTCTGATCTCTCTATAATATAGATGTGTAGTCCACATGACAAAAGTCAAACACTTTTAATCTCTAAGTAGAGTTGATCTCATTTAGATGATGAAGGGTGTGTTTGGCCCAGCATTTTTTTGAGCTTCTCTTCTCCTTAAGGGTATGTTTGGATTGATGGAATAGGGTGGAATGGAATGAGATGGAATGGTATGATATTCTATTGTTTGGATTTTTAAAAAAAGGATGGAATGGAATGGGATCAGATGGCATCTATTCCATCCTACTCCATCCTCTACCCCCATTTTTCTTCACCATAATTAAAAAATGACTAATTTATCCCTTGTTTCTTCACCAACACTGTACATTGCTTCTACCCAGCTTTTGAGTTAACTCAGAAGCGTCGATATGCTGTAGGTGCTGTCCCAGCTGTTAGGGTATTTGTTGGATGGGTGTTCATGGTGTTCCCCAATCTTCTTCATGGAGTTGGATATCCTGTTAGCACCAATTCTAAAGACGTGATACCACCACTGCACCTTCCCCAAATTCCAAACCAAACGTGATACCACGACCACTGCATCTGCACATCCCATATTTCGATTTGTTATTCCTCCCTCTTCCTTTTGCAGCTATTCTAGATGCTTAATATTTTCTCCTTTTATGTTATTTATTTTTGGAAGCATATAATCAATTTCAAAAAATTAAAAAAAAAGTGTTAAATGTACAATTTTTTTATTAATTTAGTATTAACTACATGATAGTTTTTTCTTTTTAAATAAGGGTAAAATAGGAATAAAAAATTATATCTCATTCCATTTCATTCACTTCCCAAATGATGGAATGTAAATTTTACCCCATTTTATCATAAAACTATCCAAACAATGGAATGGAATATATGTTTCATTCCACTCCGCTCCGTTCCGCGCCATTCCATTCCATTTTGCTCCGTTCATTTTAAAATATCCAAACATACCCTAAAAGTAGAAGCTGGGCCAAACACTATTTGATAAAAAGTCTTAAAAAATTTAGGCTTATTTTAGAACAAGGCTTAAATAACTTTTTGGTCCCTATAATATAGGGGTGTTTTGCTCTTAATCCTTATAAAAAAAGTCAAACGTTTTTTGTTCCTGTAAATTTTTTTTTTTGCTTTTAGTCCCTAGCCTGGTTTGACCACTGATGTGTCCCATTTTGAGCCCAGTCAACACGCCTATGTGGCCAAAACAGTTGTCACGTAGGATCCACGTTAGCATCTCTCTCTCTCTCTCTCTTTCTCTCTCCTCTGTCCACCCCCAACCAGCACCACCTCCTCTCTCTCTCTCTCCTCCTCTTCTCTCTCCTCCTCTTCCCTCCACCCCACTACCTTCTCTCTCTCTCTTTATGAGCATCAGAATCGATCAAACATTAGAACGCACAAAACATAGAACACATCAACTTGTTTAGCTTCACCTTCATACTCATCATCTTCACCATCCCAACTCAAATCCTCCTCTTCCCTGGACATTCTCCTCCACCCCCACCCAATTCACGCGAATCGTGCTTGCTTTGAGCAGAGTGGGAGCAAGCAAAGTTTTTGCTCCAACTGAAAGAAACGCAGAACCTCGAAACAGAAAAACGTTACAATGGGAGCAGAACACAGAGAGAGAACCCTGAGCATGGCGTAGATCTCGTGGTCGGGGAAATTGGTGACAAGCTCTGCACCGCCTTCCTCGACGACGCCGGAATAGTCATCCCCGGCGACCCCTTGCCACTGCCGTTGTTGTGGCTCCCACTGCCCTTCCCGCTCATCCTCTTTCTGTCACACACACACAACACCACTGTGCTCGCTAGGGTTCTACCATGCCAACAGAGAGAGAGAAGCGAGAGAGGAAGTGGAGAAGATAAAGTTGGAAAGGGAGAAGTTGAAAGAGGAAAAGCTAGAGAAAGAAAAAGCGATTGAAGAAATTGAAGGCATCGACTTTCTCATTCCACTGGGTTTTGGTTAATGATTTTTCGGCAAGCAATGCGGCACAGAAAGCTGATTTTGAAGCCATGGTGCCTCTCTAATCGTACTGTGTACCTGCGAAGCTGATTTTGGGGTTGGTGGTGTTGATGGGTAAGTTATGCCCTTGAGGTAGAGAAGCACTCTGTGGCGATGTATTTACCAGAACCCGGATCTGATGA
Source organism: Glycyrrhiza uralensis (assembly GCA_030159175.1). Lineage (NCBI taxonomy): Eukaryota > Viridiplantae > Streptophyta > Magnoliopsida > Fabales > Fabaceae > Glycyrrhiza > Glycyrrhiza uralensis. The sequence continues at coordinate 43,308,193 of BRZY01000005.1, forward strand.
ACAAGGTGAGGAAGAGAGAGCCGGTAGTGGGGGTGGAGGGAGGAGAGAGAGGAGGTGATGGGGGGTGGACGGAGGAGAGAGAGAGAAGGTGGTGGGGAGGAGAGAGGGGAGAGAGAGAGAGAGATGCTGACGTGGACGTGGACGTGGCAACTGTTTTGGTCACGTAGGCGTGTTAACTGTGCTCAAAATGGGACACATCAGCAGTCAAACCAGGCTAGGGACTAAAAAAAAAATTTTACAGGGACCAAAAGCGTTTGACTTTTTTTTATAGGAACTAAAAACAAAACACCCCTATATTATAGGGACCAAAAAGTTATCTAAGCCTTAGAACAAATATGAAGAAAAAGGAGCTTTTAGAAAAGCTAGTATTGGGAGCTTGTGTGTGTTTGGTTCTGCGGTGATAAAAATTGATTTTGACTGAATTAATTTTGTAAAATTGATTTTGGTTAAAATTGAGTTGAACGTAACGTGATTTATGTTTGGATACATTTACCAAAAAAGTGATTTTTATCAATTTATATTGTTTGGATAGTTTGAATCAAAATTGTTTTTGGGTATGTAATTACTAAAATTACTAAAATGGGTTCTAATATGTGTGTATATAAAATTTATTTTTCCCCATTTCAAATAATTATTTAAATTATTAAATTTCTTTTCAGTAAATCTTTCTTCATTTTTTCTTTTGTATTTATTCCTATCCTAATCCTAACGTAATTAGACTTTTTTTTTGTCAAACTAACGAAATTAAACTAAAGCAAAAAAATGAGCAAGTGAGAACAATAGGCCTTATGTATCCCTCTAATCCCAAACAAAAAACCCAACTCAAATAAAGAGTGTGCTTTGACTCCAAAAAAAAATAGTCCACCCTGCTAAGCAGCATCAGATAACCCTAAAAATCAAATAACCTCATTACCCCAACTTAGTGTTGGTGTGCGGCGCACAACCAACCAAAGAAAGGGAGAAGGAAGTCTAACAGAGAGAAGAAAGAGGACGGTGCAATATGCTGGAGGCACCACGACAGCAAAGGATGGGACTGTGACGATGGCACAGCAGGGGTCGCACATCTAACAGGGAGAAGAAGAAATAACTCAAAGAAGGGCAACGAAGGAATAGAGGAAAAATCTATCCATCAACTAGCAAAATTGATTTGCATTCCAACGTGAAAGCTACTAGCACCCGCTTCGCTTTATAATCGATTTGGACCCCAAAATCAATTTCAGAAAAAATGATCCAAACACCTCAGAATTGTGTTTTCTGTCCATGAACGTGCGTTTACTCAATTCTACCGTGTTTCCAAACACACTTTATCGAGCTTGTTCGGAGCTTCTCTCGATGAATACCCTCTTCGAAACCGATAATCTCACTTTATGTCCATTATGTGAAAAATCATATTTTTCGATTGTTTTACTATGCACTGCAAAGTACTACACACGAAAATTATCTCACTTTACTGATTGGAGAAAGGTCTTTGACCAAAGCTTATAGACATAATTTTTTATGTATAGTATACATTTTTTGACAAAGATGCTCATGAAGAAATTGAGTTGGGTGATAAAAGATGAATCGAAAATATAGAATATTAATAAATTATGTTAGTCTTGCAAGAATTTTTTTTATCTTCATTTTTTAATTTCTTATGGAATACTAATAAATTATGTTTGTGAAATTTTGTGTGTACAATAAAAACCATACACCCCACCCATCAGTCCCCTTTCCCCTTCACTTTGAAAACCAATTACACGTAGAAGCACTGTCACGCAGAGGAAAGGAGATGACCCACCTTCGAGGAGAAGAGATCACAGAACCGAGGGAGGAGGAGAACTAGTTACACGCAGAGAGGAGGACCGTCACCGTCACCGTTGAAGCATTGTCACCATCGTGTTCTTCTCCGTCGAGGTTGGTTTCGATTTTTTTTAAAAATAGTTTTATTTAACTACTGGAAATTCAAATTTTTGGATTTTTAAAAATTTAATTTTTATAACTATCGAAAATTTCAATTTTTGGAATATATACAAATTAGAATTTTTTGGATATATAAAAATCCAATTTTTGGATATATAAAAATTGAATTTTTATATATCCGAAAATTCTAATTTCTGGTGAATGTAAAACAAAAAAATTTACCACCACGGCGTTGGACGGAGAAGTTGAAGCCGATGGTTAGCGTCTGCGTTCTACTACTCTATGTTCTAAGCTTTCCCCTCTCCTCTCTGTATTGTGTTTTGCAAAGAGTAGGAAGAGCTCGCGGAAGGAATAGTGAAAAGGAAGAGCGGGAACAAGAAAGTGATGTCTGTTATTTGGTTATTTTCGGGAAGGAGAGAGTGGGGTGTATGTTTCATAGTGAGTGGGAAGGGGAAGGGTAGTTTGGTATTTTAACATTGACAAAATGGTTAAGTGGGGTAGATGGCAAAAAATCAGTGGTGTATTTATCAACTCCCAAAAAAGAACACTATTGGGTTTAATTGTCATCCATTAAAATTCACGGGCCATATTTGAAACCCCCAAAGAAATCATGGGCTATATTGTATTTAGTGAAGTGGGCTACAGGGGCTGACTTGGGCCAGGATATGGTGGTGCCTAATGAAATCGTTGTTTGAGACAAAAGATAGATGCACTCGTTTTGAACTTCTAAAATAGATGGCTATGTAACTTCTCTCTAGATTGCTGGAGTGTCCCTCTCTAGATTGCTGGAAAATTCTCTCTGTGTGAAGGAGGTTTTGACTGTGTAAAGTGAAGGGTATTCATTCTTCGTCTGTTTTTCGGTGGTCACTGAAGCCCAACAGCTCTTTGTTTCTTTTCGGGTCTGTGTTGGTGGTTTCTTTTTTCCTTATTTTAATTTTGTTCGGTTGGGAGCTAGGAGAGTTGGGTGGGAAACACTTTAGTCCCTTCCTCTTATTTTTAGGGGAAGAAGGAGAGGTGGGAAACACTTTGAGTGAGAGTGCGGTGTAAAAATGGAAGGATCTAGTTCCAACATTGTTAGAAGACTTGATGAGGTTACTATTTCGTTGGAGGAAGAGGGGGAAGATACATGCCTCCTAGTAAACAGAGCATTAGTGGGCAAAGTGCTCTCTGATAAAGGGCTGAATAGAGGGGCGGTTAAGAACATACTGTGCAAAGCTTGGGGAGATCCTGAAGGGGTTAAGGTTTCGGATATTGGATTTAATCTTTTCCTGTTCGAATTCCAGAAGGAGGAGGAGGCAGTGGAAGTTGTGCAGAAAGGACCTTGGTATGTGATGTACAAACTGGTCAGCCTTCAGAAATGGACCCCTCAAGCAATTATGAATGAAATAGATTTTTCTGGAGTGCAATTTTGGGTTCAAATACACGGGTTGCCTCTGGAAAATCTTAATATCAAAAGTGCTGAAAAGATTTTATGTCAACTTGGAGAAATTATGGAGATAGAAGAGTCAATGGATGATGGAGTTTTTCTTAGGCACTTCATTCGTGCCAGAGTCAAGATTAATATACATAGTCCTTTATCTACTGGATGTTGGATCCCACGTAGAAACCTTTCAAATGTATGGGTGGCTTTCAAATATGAGAAGTTACAGGATTTGTGCTTTAGCTGTGGTGTTATTGGGCATGAACAAAAGAGCTGTAAAAGAGAGAAAGAAATGTCTGTTCTAAATAGAGAAGTGGCCAGATATGGAGCTAAGCTTAGTGTTCCCCCAGCTAAAGAACTGCGACTGATTAAGGAGGAAAGGGCTAGATGGAAAAGGGAGCCAGAGAAAAATGCTTATAGCAGTACGAGTTCAGAGACAGCTGTGCAAAGAGCTTTGATATTGAGTGAGGAGACATGGCACAGGCCCAGTCCAGTCCGAGGAGAAGAGGGTGATGATGGGGAATTACCAAAGGGATGGGTTGCAAACTCACCAGAACAGAGCCCTTCACCCACTTTACAAAGCTACAAAGATACTATCAGTAAGTCCCCTTATGTTCCTATGCCTTTTTCTAATCTAAGGTTGCAAAAGCAATATCCAGGCTTCATTCTAGATGATGTTGAGAGAAGGTTTGGGGAATTTCCATGGCGTCCAACCTCCATGGAAGCAGGCGTTGCAGCACAGAGGGATAGAGGAGGACGAAGTACTTTGCAGCAGGTTACTGACACAGAAATGATGAGAAGAAAAGTTGAAAGTTGTAGAGTAGGAACTGAGACTAGGGGAGAAAAAGAAAAAGCAGTGGCAAGGCGGCAAGGGGGAGAAAGTCATGATAACTGCCTGATAGATGACAAGATGGGAGCAGATATTACAATACAAAAAGTCTGCTTGCAAGAAGGAAAGGCGGTTGGAACTGGGAGTAATGATGGGAGTTTGGATAAAAACAAAGTTAGAAGGGATGGAAGATTGACTAGTACTACTTTTGGGCAACAAACTCGGTTACAAGCTAAAGAGAAAGGGAAGGATAAGGTAGTCACTGAAGAGTACAGTCTGGAAAAGGAGAGAGAAATGAGCTGGGAACATTTTGCGCAAGTCCAAGAGGATCTCAGGTTAATGCAAGAAGAGGTTAGGCTTTATTATGAAGGACCAAAGCACGTGGACCCCAATGACAAGGAGACTGGTACAGTAGGTAGCCCACCACAACCTACTAGAGTGGATTTAGAGGTTAATATCCTGAGACCAGGTTTGGGCCCAGAGAGACTGGACCAGCTTGGGCTTGAGGAACATGATATTGGATTAAAAAAGCCAATTGTTCTATTGGACTATCCAAGCCCACCAGACAGATACATGTCATTAAACTTATCTCAGGAGGAGATTACAAAGTGTAGGGAAAAAGGAGAGGAATTTTTTAAACATGTCCTGGAAAAGAAAAAAGAGAGTGACCATATAAAAAGAGTTATTGAGGAGGGCGAGCATGGAGTTGAAAATTTCGGGCAAGAGTATTGGGTTGATTTTCCACCTGAGGGGTTAGAAGCTTCGAGTGAGCTAGGGAGGAAGTTACAAGAAGAGGAAGAAGTGGGTTTAGTTGAGGGGATTTCTAAGGCCTTAATCTTAAAACGGCCAAGAGACCTCCTTAGTTTGAATGAAGAACGTAAGGAGGGGGATGTTCTGGATCTGGGGTACAAAAAAATTAAGAGGAGTGATACAGCTAGGGACATGGAGGGGGTGGAATGGAGCCTACCTGAAACTGAACTTTCTTTTTTTAAAGGTGAGGGGAATGAGATGGATATCGAGGTTGGTGGACAGAAACATGGTTTTGCTGGAGTGCTTAAACCAGTGGCCGAGGAGGCGGGTCTTCCCATGCCCCCTACCTCTCCATGAGTATAATCAGCTGGAATTGTCGGGGTTTGGCGGCGCCGGCGACAATTCGGGAGCTTAAGGAGCTTTGCAAGGCTCATCAGCCGGCCATGGTCTTTCTTATGGAGACTAGAGCTCCAAGAGAAAGAGTGGAACGGGTTCAAAGACAGATTAAAATGCAACAGTGTTTTACTGTGAATCCAAGAGGGCTTTCAGGGGGTTTGTGTATCTTCTGGAATAATACGGTCACGGTTCAGATTTTGCATTCCTCACCTAATGCTATTCATGCAGTAGTGGTCTTTTCTAAGACACATGATAATTTTGATATTTCTTTTGTCTATGGCAATCCAATCTTTCAGCAAAGAAAAGGGTTGTGGAGCAGCCTTTTAGATTTTCAGGTGGATAAGGATAGACATTGGTGTTGTGTTGGGGATTTCAATGAAATTCTTGCTGATTATGAGAAAAAGGGAATCAGACCGTATCATCCTAGGAGAGCTGAGTTATTTCGGGATTTTCTTAATATATCCGGGTTAATGGATATGGAATTAAAAGGTTGTGCCTTTACATGGAGAAGTAACCCAAGGAATGGAGTCATTATCCGGGAAAAATTAGATCGGATCCTTGCAAATTGGCCTTGGAGGCAAGATCACCCCAATGCTTTGGCTACTGCGTTTCCTATGGTGAGCTCAGACCATTCGCCCATTGTCTTACAACCTTTCCCAAGAGAAAAGAGTGGAGTGTCCTTTAATTTTGAGCTGTTTTGGGCAGACCATGAGGACTGTTTCGGGATAGTTGAAAAGGAATGGCAGAAGAACTTTGAAGAAGACGGTCCGTGGGGCAATGTTAAGAGGAAGCTTAAGGCCTGTCGGGGGGCTCTGCAGAGATGGCATAAGCTGACTTTTCGCAAAGCTAATGATGAAATCCATAAGCTAAAACAACAACTTCAAATTCTGTTGGATCAGAATGGACTGTTACATGAGGGGGAGGCTATAAAGAAGATTCAACATGATATTGAGGCTCTATGGAAACAGGAAGAGATGTACTGGAGTCAAAGGGCAAGAGTGAAATGGTTGAAGGATGGGGATAAAAATACTAAGTTTTTCCATGCTTCCACTATACAGCGGAGAGGGAGGAATAGGGTGCAAAGGATTCAGAATGATAGAGGGGAGTGGGTGGAAGGGAAGGAGGAAACTTTTCAAGCTGTTCTCCAGCACTATGCAAAGGTATACAAGTCTGACAATCCTACTGAATTTGATTCTGTTATGTCTTGTATACCTACTTTGGTTACTCCCCTTATGAATGAAAGACTGGGACAACCTTTTGGGGAGGAGGAAATCAGACGAGCCGCTTTTAGCCTCGGTGCTTTAAAGGCCCCTGGCCCAGATGGATTCAATGGGTTATTTTTTCAAAAAAACTGGGAAAGTGTCAAGGGGGATGTGTGCAAGGCTGTTTTGGATTTTTTTAATGGAGGAGAATTACCTCATGAGCTGAATGAGACAATGGTGACTTTAATCCCTAAAGTGCCTATACCAGAGTCGATTAACCAACTAAGACCTATTAGCTGTTGCAATTTTGCCTACAAAATTATCTCTAAGCTTATTGTATTAAGGCTTAAGGGGTTCATGGGTAGCTTAATCACCCCTAATCAAAGTGCCTTTGTAGGGGGGAGGTTGATACAGGATAATTTGATCATAGCCCATGAGGTTTTCCACTCTTTAAAGCGCAGGGATAATAGAGGACGGAAAAATGTTGCCATTAAGTTGGACATGAGTAAGGCCTATGATAGGTTGGAGTGGGGTTTTATTAAGAAGTGTCTGCTGGCCTATGGTTTTGATGATACCTGGGTGGAGTTAGTCATGAAGTTAATTACCTCAGTTTCCTACAAGTACAAAGTTAATGGGTTTGCTAGCTCTAAACTTATTCCTCAGAGGGGATTGAGACAAGGGGATCCCCTATCTCCCTATATCTTCATCCTTGCTGCTGATGCTTTGTCTCATATGTTACACTCAGCACGGACTCATGGCAATATTAAAGGCATCCAACTAGCACCAGGAGGGCCTAAACTAACCCATTTGTTTTTTGCAGATGATGCTTTACTTTTTGGAGAGGCTACTTTGGAGAATATGTACCAGATTGTGGACATTTTGAATATTTATTCAAAGGCTTCAGGGCAACGTATCAACCTAACAAAATCGGGGCTTATTGGAGGAAAATTCATGGACCCCAGACTTAAGCTTCAGCTAGCGGCCATACTAAAGATGCAGTTGTGGAATAACCCAGGCAAATACCTTGGTCTCCCAGCTGATTGGGGTAGATCAAAAACATCTGCTCTGAGTTGGATCAGGGAGAGGATTGAGGCAAAAATAGAAGGGTGGAAGGAGTGTTTACTTAACCAAGCAGGAAAAGAAATTCTTATCAAAGCTGTACTTCAAGCTATTCCATCTTATGCTATGTCAATGGTGCGATTTCCTAAAAATTTTTGCGCCAAGATTTGTTCTTCAATTGCTAGATTCTGGTGGAGATCAAAAGGGAAGCATAGGGGCATTCATTGGAAAAACTGGAAGGCTCTCACAGAGAACAAAACGGAAGGAGGGTTGGGCTTCAAGGATTTCTCTCATATGAATACAGCGCTGCTTACCAAACAAGCCTGGCGGATTATTCACCATCCTGAAGCTCTATGGGTCCAAGTTCTTAAAGCTCTATATTTTCCTAATTCTGATTTTATTAAAGCTACAAGGAAAAGAAATGAGTCCTGGGTTTGGTCAAGTCTTATGCATGGGAGAGAGGCTATTGTGAAAAGTGCCAGGTGGGTGGTAGGAGATGGGGGAAAAATTGATATCAGACAAGATAAATGGGTGGCCTCGGGTGAGTGGGTTCAGATGGGAGGGGGTTCAAATCTGCGGATTGTTAAAGATATTATTGACCCTGTTACTAAAAACTGGAATTTGAACCGTATTAGACAAAATTTTCAGCCTGAGGATGTGATGCGAATTTTGCAGACTCCAATTGCTTGGAACCAGGGAGAGGATTCTTTGTGGTGGCCTTTCTCAAAATCTGGAGAGTTTTCAGTCAAGTCTGGGTATTTCCAGTCTAAAAGGCAGGAGATCAAGGATACTACTGGGCCTTCTACTTCGGTGGGAGTGTCTCCATTTGTTTGGAAAGAAATATGGGATGTTAAGGTACCACAGAAAATCAAATTTTTCTTATGGAAGTTATGCCATAATGCTCTACCAGTGGGACAAAACTTATGTAAGAAGAGGATTAAAAATTCACCCCTTTGTCAACTGTGTGAAAAAGAAGAAGAGTCTATTGAGCATATGCTTCTGTTTTGTGAGTGGACGAGGGTTGTATGGTTTGGGTTACAAGTTCAATGTGTCCCGAGTAGAACTTCAGTGACTAGTATTCATCAGTGGATGGGGAAAATGTTTACAGAGTTTGACAAGTTGCAGGATTTTAAAGTTTATGCAAAAATGTCCTTGTGTTGTGCTTTATGGTCTATTTGGAAAGGGCGAAACCAGGCCATCTTTGATTCAAAAATGCCTAATCCGAATGATGTTCTTAACAAGATCAACCTTCTTCAGCAAGACTACTATGACAACTGGGCTAACCTATCCCGAAATGTTCAATCCCAGGGCCAATCTATTCAGATTAGCAGAGCTTGGCGTCCCCCTCTAAGTGGGTGCACCAAGATTAATTCGGATGCTTCTTTCAGCAAACAGAAAAAACTAGCATGGGCAGGTATAGTAGTTAGAAATGATGAAGGTAATTTAATTGCTGGCCTTACCAAAATGTTCCCTGCGACTTCCCCATTGATGGCTGAGGCGTTATGTTTCCGGGAGTCTCTGGCGTTTGCAAATAGCATGGGCATGCAGAGGATTGTTGTTGAAAGTGATTGCCTAGAACTTATTAAATCCTGCAGAAATGAAATAGTTAGAGGAGAGATTATTAATGTCACAAGAGATATTGAAGCTTTGAAAGGGGAGTTTCAACAAGTGGGGTTCACTTGGATTGCTAGAGAAGGAAATCAGGTTGCTCACAGTGTTGCTTTGCTAGCATCTCAATCGAAACTCCCTTGCAACTGGACCTGGAATCTGCCTCTCTGTGTGAAGTCTCTCATTCAAGCGGATAAACTTGCTGCTGTTACTTCTGGTTTCCCATTCGATCCAGGGAGATCTGCTACCAATGGTACTAGTTGAAGTTACTTGTTTCTCAGCCTATATATCCTAGCAATTTTGTTGTAGATTTTTTGGGACAAGCCTGTTTTGCTGTGAGTCTTGGATTCTGCTTGGTTTTTTTTCCTTGTTTTTGCTCTTCGGATGGGTTGTTCTTAGCCTCTTAGGCTTCTCTGATGTTGTTTTGCCTTTCGGGTTTCATTTCCTTTTTCTTGCAAATTGCTGGGGTATTTGGGTAGTTGGGAGAATCTACTGCTTATGCTGTGAGATTAATTGCACCATGTGTTTAGTGCATTCCAGCTGCGTATTCATGCTTACTGTTTTATCTGATTATGCTGCATCTGCTGTTGTGGCTGTGTTCAGCCGTTCATTTGTATTGGGTTACTTTGGGCCTTGCCCAGTTGCTAATACAAATCTTACTTTGACCAAAAAAAAAAAAAGTGGGCTACAGGGGGAAAAATAATAAAACATTTTTGTTGATAAAAATTAACACTGTGCATACACACATGATAAATTATTAAAACTCTATTAATTTTATCAACTACGAAAGTATTTTACTTTTCTTTCAAAAGATTTATTCAATATTCATTTTACAAGAGTCAATTTCGTATTTAATTAGCCATGTTTTCAAAGGCAATTCAAAAGAAGCTCTGACTAATTCAAAGTACGCAGGGGATGATAAATTGATAATGATATCAACAATTGGTATATATCCTCCTAATAATTTTAAAAAAATATTTTCTTAATAACTTAAAGAATGTTCTAAAGATAATTTTCTGAAATACTGATCTTATTTTATCTATTATTAATGAGAATTCATCAAAAAAATAATTTATCAGAAAGATTCGGGCTATATATAGCCAAGCTGAGCTCCCTATACAAATAAACTTGTTGTTCAATAATATGGTGACTGTAGTGGGAAAAGATAAAATCATGTTCAAGTTTTGATATCAATCAACTTTTTACAACTAATTAAACCCAGAATCATCTACGTGCTTACACTAAGAATAGGTTTGGAGACAAAAACTTTATTTATTTATTTATTTTTGATAAACAAGGAGACAAAAACTTTATTGCATATAAGAAATGATCTTCAGAAGTATAAAATGTACTTGTAAGAAGTCAATTTTGAAAAATCTCCAAGCACCAATAAACTTGTAACTTTTGAAACTATCTTGAAGAAATGACACCATTTTGCATGTGGAAGTCAATTAAGGCAGCTAACTCACTATCAGGGCCATAAGTTTGCCATATGAAGAGAAAGGGATGTTTCAGCACCGAATTTATTATTCTGTATGCACCCACTGGCCACTGGCTATACTAATAACAATTAATCACTATTGATATCAGTAAATGAGCTGAGCTATTCGTGAATTATTCAGACTTGACTTATTAATTATTCGCTCAAGCTCGTTTGTTTAATTAAACAAATTAAGCTCAAGCTTAAGATTAGGCTCGATTATTCAAATGAGTCAAGTCTTAGCCTTACATATTTGACACTAAGGGCTCGTGAATAGCTCGTTTATATATATATAATAAAAAATTAAAATTACATAGATGTTACATTTTGTATAAAAATATTTTTATGTAGTTTCACAATGATAAATTTTTATAAAAAAATTATTTGAGTTAAAATTTATAATATCAAAAATAAAGTGAAAAATAGTATTTCGGTTATTATAACTTTAGAGTTTTTTTACTCATTTTTTTTTCTTTTATCTCATAATTTTCAATGGGTTTTTTGACTTTTTCCTTCCTCAAGTGTTTTTTATTCCTAAACTTTTATCCTCCACCTCAAGGTTTAATTATGAATTTGTTATTTATTAGATTATCTAAATATAATAGTCTAATTTTTTTGAATTTCATATAAGATATGTTGAGCAGTAATCTTTATTAAATACTAAAACTTATAAAATTTTAAAATAATTTAAAAAAAAATCATAAATGAGCTCACAAGCCAAGTCCAAACTTTATTTTTTTTAACAAGCCCAAACTCCAACTTTTAATTAGGCTCGTTTAAATAAATGAGTTAAGCTTGAGCCGTCAATATTTTTCGTAAGCCAAGCTCAAGCTTTAAATGCTCGACTCAGCTCGACTCGTTTACACCCTTATCAGTACAATTAAGAGATGTGACATGTATAATGCATTACAAACTTTCAATTTATTTTTTTACTTGCTAATTAAAATGTGGGGATTGGATAAGACAAAAATTACTGTTCTACGTCTCATTCCTGAAATAATCATTGGGAAGTTTATACTAAAATGTTTGATTGAAAGCTACTCTCTTCTCATTCTACTTCTTATGTACTCATTTGATTTGATATCTGAAGTTTAATTTTCTGTCTGGTTTTGCAAGCGGAAAAATTAGCTGTATTTCTCTTATTTTTTCTTCTTTTTTTTGGTTGAAGAAAAACTGTATTTCTCTTAAAGGATGATAAAAAAAAACCCTTAAATATCTCCATCTTTTATTTTGAAGTCCAATTAAACTGTTGATAGCAATTAAATATTCTATTAATGAAGATTACAACTTGAGATGTAATGATTTCTCATATACAAATTTCTTAGTAGTAGTAGCATGTATATCCTCTATTGAAATATTTGTTTTAATTTCCTTAAGGAAAGCGACAACATTCGATACATTAAGTGTAATATCTAGAATTCCCTTTATTTTTTTCAATTTCCTATTATTTCAACTCCAAGAGTATTTTACAGTTAGTTTAGATAAATTTTGTCGCAGTCGCAGGCGTACACTTAAAAAACTAGATAGTAGTGAAGTATATAATTCGAATAGTTGTTGAAAATATTAAAAAATAATACTTATAGAATCATTTACATAATAAATTATGTTGTATTTATAATTTGTTATCAATATATAGTTAAAGCTGTTTACTTTATTTTCTAAAATGGGAATCAAAGAGCCATAAAATCACCAATCTAGATGTACGTACACCCAAACCTGCGGGGGGAAAATGGGACCAAATTAATCTAGATGCTTTGACGTCAAAACCGCGTTAAGAAAATAAACACGAACCTGTCTGCACGTTAATTAAGAAACAAGAATAAGGAATATAGTTGTTGAAAACATTAAACAAAAATTTATACAAAGTAAACTTTAATGGTAGAATAGATCATAAAGTGCATAATAGTTGCTGAAAACATATATATATCAAACAAGAATTTACACTCCCTCCATTTCAAAATAATTAATATTTTAACACAATAATTTCACATTAAGCTGGTGAAGAAATATTAAATCTTTTATTTTAATTTTTTCTCAAACAAATAATAATTGTGATAATATTTTAGCACTATCTAATAATACATTTATAAAAATTGAGAAGAAAATAAAGATAATTTAGTAAAATTGTTTCACTAATTATTAAGTTATTGATTACTTTTCTTAGTCTTTGTGGAAAAAAAAACTCAAACGGCACTCATATTGATATGTAGGGAGTATAATTAAGAACTTATTTATTCAAGTATTTACATAAGTGGTATTATAAAAAAAATTATTAAGAGTTAAAATTCTTTATTTTTTAAATTACATATCATTTATTTTTATATAGGAGGCAAGGGATGCCCCCACGTTTTACATGCAACCATTTTGAGGGAATCATTTTGGGAAGCAAGACCCATAAACAACAGAAATAGGGCCATATATACAGCAGAAAAAGGGACATCGATCTCATCATTCAGATAGGAGGAATCTCTACCATACAAAAAAGAAAAGCGTGTGGGTGAGGGTATACAAATACACACGCAGAGAGTAAAATGTATAGGAGGTCAGAAAATTAAACAATTACTTCCATCTTCACCCTTCATCATTCACGCCTCCTAATATCACCTTGTGCAATTAAGTTTTGGTTCCTTCTCTTTTTAATGAATTATTTGGCGCACTTATTGAAAATATATATATATATAGACAACTCCTCTTGCAACCCAAGCCCCACCACTAGAGCTGGCAAAATGGGCTGGGCTTACCGGGCCGAGCCGAAAAAGCCCAAAAAATATAGGGCTCGGACACACAAATTTGAGCTCGTTTTCAATCCGGACCTTTTTGGCCCGGCCCGACAAAGCCCGATCCCGAAGCGGGCCGCCCACAAAATATAGGCTAAAGCCCGAGTCCGAAAAGTGGAGAGCTCGGACACATAAATTTGAGCCCGTTTTCAATCTGGGTTTTTTTGGCCCGGCCCGATAAAGCCCGAACCCGATGCGGGCCAGCCCGAGCCCGGCCCAAAAGCCCGTTTTGCCAGCTGCGCCCACCACCACTTTGCCACTACTTTTGTCATTCACATATATCCCCGCCAATGACACCAATGCAAGAGGAACGGCACTAGAACTACGACAAGGCCAGCTAGCATGCATTCTTTTAACCACCACCATCTCCACAATACATATTGTGATCTTAGTTTAATAATAACTAGAGTTAGCATATGTAAATTATTTGTGGGGGGGGGGGGAGAGGGGGAGAGAGAGAGAGATTTGAGTTTCTTCCAAGACAAAAGGAAATATTTGGGATCTATAACTGACTTGGAAGATCGCAAACAGTCTTGGTCAAAGAAAGAACACACCTCCCATACGCTTTTGATGTGTGCTTATTTAAGAAGTAGGTGGTAGATTATTGAATTAATTGTCATATGAAAAGTAGGAGGAACAATTTATTACATCCTAAAGCAATATAATTAAGTGCCGCGTTGCCTTGTTTTGTTTCTTTACAAATATTGCTTTTTGGGAGGAAAGAAAAAAAAAAAGAGTGTGAGATGTTGACGATTTCTTCGTTCACACGATTATTGAAATGAAAAGCATTTTGATGTTTGACCAGCGTGCGAGTGTTTTCACTTTGTCATGTAAAGCATTGATTGATTGATGCCCGAAATTGCCGGCGTTGTAATTTTCTCTGACTTTAATTTGATTCTTCATGGATTTTGAAGATAACAGCAATGCTAGCATACATTTGTTGTTAAATTAATTCGGATTTGGCTCCATCGATGTGATTAGATCGAGGATCCACGGAATAACATATTTTTCACAAATTTATTTGAAAAACATACTAATTTTGAAAAGAAAAATATAATAAATTGGATAATTTAAAGTGAAAAATAAGAGTAAATTACACTCCTCTCAAAAGAGATAGCTGAATTATACTTCTATCCTATTTTATGTAATAATATACACTCTCATTTACTGAAAAATAAATATGTATTACACTTAAGTTTATTTTAATATAATCAATTTTTTTTTATTCTTAAGACTATTAACATATAGTTCTGAACTCCTATTATCAACTATGAAAGAATAAAAGAAAAAATAAAAATTTTGGTCAAAGGTTGTGATGAACCTCAAACTCTGGAATGGAAGAGAAAGGCAAGAGAGAGGGGGAGGGAGGACCATTTTGCAATTTTTAAAGAAAGTGAGAGGTTAATGATAAATGTCATTTAGTCCCTGATGATTTGGCTGCCACATGTGAATCTATGTGGGTGTCATTTAGGTATTTAACTTGCTAACTCAGCATTTTTGATGCCGTTTGCTGATTGGGATGACAGAGAGACTAACTTGACGAACAATTCTCAATTTCAGAGATACTTCTGTCAATTTTTTAATATCAAATACCAATTTGTCAGCGCGCTATAATTTCAGGAATCAAATTTACCCGATAAATATCTCGGACTAGTTGTTACTTGTTAGGACAAAAGGTCATAATTGTCATTGGCATAGACTCTGTCTTCGATTGGTCCTTTTGTTTGGTATAAAACGGGCATCCCACGGCCACTATTTAATTGTACAAGTCATCTGTTAATGTTGCATCCATTCCAATACACTCAAACAAACACCATAATTTCCATCTCCACTCATAGTTGTTAATTTCTCTCTCTCTCTCTCTCCACCATGGTTCTCTCCAAGACCGCCTCCGAGTCCGACGTCTCCGTCCACTCAACCTTTGCTTCCCGCTATGTCAGAACTTCACTTCCCAGGTACGCCACCGCGCTCTCAGTAATTCAACCCACTATATATTATACAAGACCACCACCATAAAATTAAACACAGTAATTAAATAATTGCCATTCATGATTCCTTCTATTTTTATGTTAATGAACTGAAATTGAATGATCGATCGATGTCCTGATTAATTTGTTTTTGATATGGATATGGATCTGTGGCGTGTGATGGTAAAGGTTCAAGATGCCGGAGGAGTCGATACCGAAGGAGGCAGCGTACCAGATCATAAACGACGAATTGATGCTGGATGGGAACCCGAGGCTGAATCTGGCATCGTTTGTGACCACATGGATGGAACCTGAGTGTGACAAGCTCATCATGGCATCCATCAACAAGAACTACGTTGACATGGATGAGTACCCTGTTACTACTGAGCTCCAGGTAAGTCTAGTCTACCCATCCCTCCCTCCCTCCCTATTGGCTGCTATGCCCTAGTGCCACTACTCCCCATTTTTCCCTTTTCCCTTCTGCTTTGTTTTATTATAATAGTATTTGTTATCGCTATCACCCACTATAATAATAATAATAATAATAATAATAATAATAATAATCTATAACAATAACGAAGGGGATACTTCCTTTTTTTGGTGTACACATTTCATTGGACTAAATTGCCCTTAAACTCCCACTAATTAACTCCTAATAACCGCTTATCTATAACAATAATCTATCTATTCACATGGGTTACACTGTCATATTGCAATATGGTTTGACAAATATCAGTTTTGAAAAGTAGAGACATGTAAAGAGAGAGACGTGGAGAGAGACGTGCAGAGATAACCACTTTCCTCCATTTTTCATTGTTTTGTGAATTAATAATTAATAATAAATTATGGTTGTTTTGGTTGTCTCACGTAATTTAAAAAATTATTAGAGGCTGCTAATACGAAAATTAATTGCAAAGAATGATTTTTCCTATACACAAGGAGAATATTTAATTTTTTTAAAAAAACTGCTAACAATACACTTTGACACAATTTGTTCAATGCACTCTTTATAATACTTTATATTTATTTTTATTCAATTCTACGTATGAGATAAGTTACGTACAACACGTTATTAATAACCAATCAATTTTTGTATTTACACCCATGGTATCCCAGATAAAAAGTTACTGGACTAATTATCCATATTCAGCTAAAAAATAAATAAAACCTAAACACAAATTATTCTATTGCTGGTAATCAAATATGAGTGATAATTAATCAAATTTATACGTCAATATATGATTTTTATATTAAAAAAATAGAAAAAGCTGACAGCGCTAGTAATAATAATAATAATAGTATGTACTAACTACTAAGGAAGAATAGATCAATTCATATAAAATATTTTTTTCTTTTTTAAACAAATAAACAAAATTGTGGGGTTAGGTTGGGCAGGTCCAATTAAAACAATGCCTTTGCTGTGTACTTCCTCGTTCCGCTATCTCACGTTCAGGAATCTAATTGTCTTCTTTTGATCCTGTCTTAATTAATTGATGTAACTGAATTTTATAATATATATATTGCTATTTCTATTTCATATCTTGAATTGTTTAAGATTTTGATTTTGACACACATATTAAAAAAATAATTAATTGAGTAAATTTTAGAATAAATTTTTTTATTTTTTGTTTCATAAATTTTTATATTTTTTATTATTATTCTATTCAAAATTTATTCATTATATTAAAAATATAATTAAAAAAATGATAAATTATATCTTAAAATCTTCAAACAACTAAAATTTTGAAATAAAAAGGTAAACATAGAATAGAGGGAGTTAATTTTAGTGAAAAGAAAGGATAGAGGGAGTATATTATGGAGT
This sequence comes from Glycyrrhiza uralensis, assembly GCA_030159175.1. Lineage (NCBI taxonomy): Eukaryota > Viridiplantae > Streptophyta > Magnoliopsida > Fabales > Fabaceae > Glycyrrhiza > Glycyrrhiza uralensis. The sequence goes on from BRZY01000005.1 coordinate 43,325,405, forward strand.
ACTTTCTTAATATATTATTACTGGTACACGAGTTAGTCATTAATCATTAATTATATATATTCAACTACCGGTCAAACTCAAAGGTCCTAAGTCTTAACCCCCTTTTTTTTAAAATGTCTTGTTAAATGCTGTCTTGAGAATATTATTTAAGAAACATTAAATATATTATGTTTAATTTTTTAATTATTCTAAACATTAAATAACTTTTGTGTCAGTAAATATTTTTTGTTATATATTTTTTATATTTACTTTTTAATCACAATTATTGTAAATATTCTTTCAATACTCATCTCCTTTTGAGGTTCCCATCCTGATTAATTTGACTTTTTATTACTCACTTTAAGACTTGCTTGGTTGTATTTTTCTAAAAAAAATATACTATATTTTTTAGTTAAATATGTGTTTAAAAAATATATACTATAATTACATAAAATTTTAAAAAATAAAAATTTATTTTGATATTTTCTTAGAAAATAAAGCTAATAACTTCAAAAAATATAAATTATTACAATTTTACTTGTGAAACCTTCGGACTTTTTTCAACACGTATTGCTTTATTGACAAATCGTTTTCTGCAATCTAAGACAGCATTTATATCAATATCCATTTAATATTATACACAAATATTTATAAAAAATATATAATAAATGTTAACGATTGTTTTAAGAAGAACATTGAGTATTGTAGCAAAAAAAAGAAGAAGAACATTGAGTATGAGTATTTTTTTCGTGAGAAAAATTACAAAAAAGAAAAAGAAAAAACTATTACCAAAGAGATAGATGATAGACATAAAAAAAATAGATAAATGTTATAAATAACCAATAAGTATCTGTAGAACATTACTTATTGATAAAAATGAACATTACTTAAAATTCTAAAAATAACAAATATCTATTTAAATATATAACTTTATAAATAATTATAATTAATACACCTAATACAAAATTTCAATACATAATTTTTTTACTTAATTTCTTAACATCCTCAGAACTAATCCCACGCGATTAATTATTATTTTTAGGGAGACGCGATGAATTATTTTCGTATATTGCAGTTATTATAATTCGTGTTAAAAAGCACATGTGAAAATGAAAAATACTCTGCATTCCTTCGGGGGGGGGGAAATTGAAAATTCACACCGTTGGTCCACACGATTGAAAGCGAACGCTGTCGAAAGGGAACAAATTCGGTACGTTGCAAATTCACAATTGTGCACCACGAACGGAAATGTATGACAGCACAGATCTTAAGTACACACTGATATTGCGGGGAAAAGACTTTCTCGTACCGAGGAAAAAAATGAAAAAAAAATAAGTAGAAATAAATTCAAGTGTTAACAAAATATTTATTTCTTCTCATAAAAAATAGAAGGACATACAAAATTTTATTTAGATGCTAAGTTTATTTATTTACTCACTATTATATTAATTATATTAATAAAATATAAAATTACTTAGCATAGATATATTTTTCTTTACTTTTTAATCAAATAAAAAATATAATGTTTATTATTTTTAACTAAATAATAACATATAATTTTATATTTATTTTTTCTTCCTGTTGTTTTCATCCCGATTTCCTTTCTATCATTTTTCTTACCATTTATGTTTATTTAGATGCGAGAGAAAATAAGTAAAAATGAGACAATTTATAGTATGTTTTGATGGAGAGAAATGAAAATAAAATGGTTAATAATGATGTGATATGCTAGTTGGGTTGTGTGAATTGTGAAATTTGTGATTATGGATGGTAGTGTGTGACTTTTTGATCGGGGCCCATACAGAACAACGAAGGGGCTACCCGTAATGAATGGTGAGAGACCACAAAGTATTGTAGACCCCAAATGGTTTGGTGTGATAGAATTATTGAGGGGTCTGCACGGGTACTTCGATCATTAAAAAAATAAAAAAAATGACTTTCACTGAAATAGGATGATAACAGAGTAGGACATTTCACTGAAAAGAAATTAATGAAAAATCCATGACCAAGAAATTCTTTCAATGACCCCAGTAATTGTTTTTTGCTATGTGATTTTCACAGCTGTTGACGTACCATTTATGACTTATATGCATGCAGAATCGGTGTGTTAACATGATCGCCCATCTTTTTAATGCACCACTTGAAGAGACTGAGACTGCAGTTGGTGTTGGCACAGTTGGCTCATCAGAGGCCATAATGTTAGCTGGATTGGCATTCAAAAGGAAATGGCAGAACAGAAGGAAACAAGAGGGAAAGCCTTTTGACAAACCCAACATTGTCACTGGAGCCAACGTCCAGGTACATAAACACTATACTTTTATACAATTTAATAACTAAGCATCGACAAATGTAAATAGGTTTTTACACTATCATATTTCACCATTTTAAAACATCATAATATTACTTATTAAAACTTATTTACACCACAACAGAATTGGTGAAATATAACTGGACCTGTTTACAGTGTTAGGATATAGTTATTAAATTTATTTTTGGTGTTCTTCCATTGCTTCAATGGAAGTGTCTCTCCTGCATTGTTTGATGAGTAAGGAATTGATCAGAGCTTCAATTCAAATCTGTTCATGTGTGAAGGTTTGCTGGGAGAAATTTGCAAGGTACTTTGAGGTGGAGTTGAAAGAGGTGAAGCTGAGTGAAGGCTACTATGTAATGGATCCTGAAAAGGCCGTAGAATTGGTAGATGAGAACACCATCTGTGTTGCTGCTATCCTTGGTTCCACACTAAACGGAGAGTTTGAAGATGTCAAACGCTTAAATGATCTCCTAATTGAAAAGAACAAGGAAACTGGGTCTCTCTCTCTCTCTCTCTTCCTTCCTTTCCCTGGACTCTGCATGATTGAGGCTTGGATACTTCTTATTCTGTACACCAAGTTTACATTTTAGACTTGACGAATTGACATGTGAAATTCTTTGGTAGATGGGACACTCCTATTCATGTGGATGCTGCTAGTGGGGGCTTCATTGCCCCATTTATTTATCCAGAGCTTGAGTGGGACTTCCGCTTACCACTAGTAAAGAGCATCAACGTTAGTGGCCACAAGTATGGTCTAGTGTATGCTGGAATCGGTTGGGTTATCTGGAGAAGCAAAGAGGACTTGCCTGAAGAACTCATCTTCCACATCAACTATCTCGGAGCTGATCAACCCACCTTTACCCTCAACTTCTCCAAAGGTAACAAACTCATAATTGGAACACTCGGTTGGTATAAGAATTACAACAACATGCCCAATTTACTTGCACTTTCTATCCTTAACCATTTATTAGTTTATACACGAGTATACTCGATAATTCTTTCACAAAAATATGCAATGCAGGTTCTAGCCAAGTCATTGCTCAATACTACCAACTAATTCGCCTTGGTTACGAGGTAATTAAGACCAACCAAACAGACCCTTTTACAAATTCAGTGGTGTTATATATACTAACACCTCTAATTCACACACTCATAATTTTTTATTCATGTTTTGCTTGAAAAAACTAGATGCTGTACTAATTTATTTGCATTAACTGGGATTGCAGGGGTATAAAAATGTGATGGAAAATTGTAGGGACAACATGTTAGTACTGAAAGAGGGTCTCGAGAAAATGGGGCGCTTTGACATTGTGTCCAAAGACAATGGTGTGCCTTTGGTGGCCTTCACAATGAAGGACCACACACACTTTGATGAGTTCCAAATCTCTGACTTGCTAAGGCGCTTTGGGTGGATTGTGCCAGCATACACCATGCCCCCAGATGCTCAGCACGTGACCGTGCTCCGTGTTGTCATCAGGGAGGACTTCTCAAGGACCCTCGCAGAGCGCCTTGTGGTTGATGTGGAGAAAGTGCTGCACGAGCTTGATTCACTTCCAGCAAGAGTGATAAGCACTACCAGTGTTACAGTCACTGGAGAGGAAGCTGTGAACAATGGCAAGGTAGTGGTTGCTAAAAAGAGTGCTCTTGAGACCCAAAGGGAAATCACTGCGGTTTGGAAGAAGTTTGTGTTGCAGAGGAAGAAGCTGAATGACAAGATGAATGGTGTTTGTTAAGAGTCATGATTGGAATGGAACAAGGGTGTGTTTGTGTCTATATGACTATGTCTGCCTTAATAGCATTTTTATTTAATTTAGGCAGTGAGTAAGCAAGTACATTTGATTGAGTCAAGCCATTTCTCTGCTTCGTGTTTTCCATCTTTGTAAGCTTGATTTACTCTATTTATTATGAAGAATGAATCATATTTATGATCTTCCCTGTAATTTGTTCAAATTATGCTTATATCTCCTGTGTTTACAAAACCATCCAATAAACCCATGAACCCAAAAGTCTTGGGTTGACCCCGTTTTAGATCTCTAGTGTGAACTAATAATAATAATAATAATACTGTGAATTGGTGAACATAAATTTTCGGACCTCAAAAACACCAAAGCTTTTCGAATTTGAGGCCTTGTGGTCTGAGGAGGAGAAATGTGAATTGGTGATTCAAGTGGCTAGGGGTAGTGCAGAGCTGTGAGTAAATGCAATTCAGACTTTGATACGCAAGCTACGTTGCTTATATCATATTTGAAACTAGAATTATCACTATTATCAATATACTGACAGAAACTGGACTTTAATACACTCCATTTGCGACTCATGATCTCCTTAGCCATAATGAATTACCAAGTTTCCAAGTCCACTCCCTTGAAGTCACCTTTCAGTCTGAGGCTAGAAAAACAAAGCTGATGCAAGAAGTGATCACGTGGAAGAAATGAGATCATTAAAAATTAGATGGTAGTTCCCCACTCTAGATTGTTATGTGCAGTATCATGAGGAGTTATATGTAACTTATTATTAGTTTTGAAAAAGACATTACCTGGGTTTGGATTTGGAAAGGTTACCTCAGCAGGTGTTAGAAGGTAAATATAGCGTTTTCTATTCTTTTCTTGCAGTATAATCAACTTTGCCACAGAAAAAGGAGAAAACTTGAGAGAAATTTCTATCTTTAATATAGGTCAGTCAAATCAAATTGTCCAAGAAGAGCTTGTTTAGCATTGGTTGGTTACTGGAGTGACACAAATTAGAACTGGAACAATAATATATGCAAAGTTCCAGTGTTCCACTCCTTCCCTAGATTGTCTGTAACACTCAAAACCAGCATCTAGCATTTTCCACACCAAAATCCGGTTAATTATTAATTTGTTACACCAACACTCTAGCATAACTTATGAACACTTGAGGCAAATTGCATAAACCCCAAACCCTTTTCTTTTCTCAAGGCCTTTAATTGTATGTTTATTGCCTTATTGGCATTTACATACATGAACAAAAGAATACATATCTCTCTCTCTATCTACATTTTGAGTCAATAATATTAAAAAAAAAATCAACATGGATCCCCGCCATAGATTTCCATCATAGTATCATACTATATCTCTATCATTGAAGATGTTCCCTGATGAGGAGGTAGAGATGGTGATTATAGCATTGCCGTCAGAGTCACTGTCTTGCAAGCTCATCAAGAGGTGGGAAGTACTATAACTAGTTGATGGCTTGGTTCTAGGGACTATAGGCACTTCAGCCTCACCCAGCAGCATCTGAACCACACCCCTCATAGTGGGTCTTGCCACTGAATCAGGGTGTGAGCAAGCCAACCCAACCAAGAGCACCCTCCTCATCTCCCCTTCATCAAACTCACCCTCAAGCCTTGGATCAGCTGCCATCAGCAACTTGCCTTCCTGGTGCAAACTCCAAACCCATTCCACCAAATTGCTGCTACCCCCACCAACTTTACCACCAGCCCCACCAGTGGCATCTTTCTCTATAGGTCTTCTCCCAGTGGCCACCTCAAGAGCCACAGCACCATAACTGAAAACATCAGTTTTCTCAGTGGCTCTACCAGTGAGCACATACTCAGGAGCCAGGTATCCCATTGTCCCTGCAGCCACCGTGGCATCAGGAGACTTGTCATGCTCCGTTTGCCTCGCCAAACCGAAATCGCCTAGCCTGGCATTGAACCCTTCATCCAACATTATGTTACTAGTCTTAATGTCCCTATGAATCACCTGGTTCTCACACTCATGATGCAAGTAGGCCAAAACAGAAGACACCCCTAACAAAACCTTGACCCTGTGAGGCCAAGGTAAAGGTATCCTTGCCTCATACAAGGCCTTATCTAGACTCCCATTCGGCATCAAATCATACACCAACAAAATCTCACCTTTCTCATGGCACCAACCCTGAAGCCTAACTAAGTTCCTATGCCTAAGGCTCCCAATTATGGACAATTCAGATAAAAACTCATTCTTACCCTGACCACTATGGTTACACCTCTTCACTGCAACAATGTCACCACTCTCCGGCAATATCCCCTTATAGACCGTCCCAAAAGCACCGTGACCAATGATCCTATTGGCACTGAAGCACTTTGTGGCCAATTTGAGCTCCTTATAGGTGAACTCTTTAGGGGCTCTTATAATCTCCGACCCAAGCGAATCGAACTTCTTCACGTGCTTCACCTTCTTGGAATACAACCAAATCAATGCACCCGCAAAGAGAGCAAAAGCAAAAGCACCAGCAGTGACAACCCCAGCAACTGCTCCCATACCTTGCTTGCACAACCCACTGTGGCAAGAAGAAGACTTGGTAGTCTCCTTCTGTTGACCGGAAGGAGCCAATGAAGGTGCCGTTGGAGGTGGCGCCGCCGCCGTGGTGGAATCAAAGGTGGAGCTGAAACTCCACCACTCCACACTGTGAACCTCCGTGCTACCCTGTGTGGACCCAGAAAAACCCACGTACATGAACTCGTTCACGTACTGACCCACATCGAGATCCAACTTCAAAATCGGGTCTTTGGGCCTCACATTGGAGTAGGATACCCAAACGCGAAACCCTTTGCTTCTTCCGTCGTAATCGATCCACGCGTTCACCGTGTCGCCGCTCTTGAGGTCGATTCCGAGGGCTCCCAAGTCACTGGCCTGGGTCGAAACGACGTCGTTGAGGTCCAAACCGACGTGGTTCCCGTTAATGTCGTTGAACTCCACGTCCATGAGGGTGTCGAATTCGACGGCGAGGAAGGAGGGGCCTCCAAGGCCGAGGGACCCGCCGGGGTCGCCGGCAGCGGTGGCATCCGGTGAGATGAGGAAGGCGAGTCCGCCGCCGACGGAGGAGGGGTTGAGGTTGGTGACGGAGAAGGAGAAGAAGGTGGTGAAGCTCGCCGGGAGGGGGTTCCCCGGTTGCCGGAACCTGACGGGGGTGGAGTAGAGGGCTCTGCCGGCGGCGGAGTTGGGGACGGCGGGGTCGCCGGTGAGGCTGACGGTGTTGTTGTTGAGGTGGGCGGCGCCGAGGAGCTTGAGGGTGCTCAGTGTTAAGGTGCCAAAGTCGAATTGTGTGGCGGCAGTGGCGGCGGCGGAGAAGAAGAGGAAGTTGAGAAAGCAAAGGAGAATGGGAAGTGGTGGCATTGGTGAATTATTGTGAAGGGGCGTTGGGGAAAATGGTGATAGATAGATGATGTAATTCTGATTCGGCGATGCCGAGGAAACAGTGAAAGTGAAGTATGGAATAATGGTCGAGGTTGTTCTGTTTAACCTCCGCCGGGGGTAAGAGAGATCATAGGTAGCGAGAGAGTGAGAGAGATTGTGACTGGTGAGTTTTCTGTTCTTTTTGTGTTTTAGTGTTGTTTGCCTTTGTAATTTGGAAAATACAGATAAAAAGATAATAATAAAAAGAATAGAAATAAAAAAATATATAATAGATGATGTAAGAGCATGTTCAACGTTAATTCTTTTTTTTTTCTTTCCTATTGTACCAAAAAATATGTTAATTCTTTTTTTTTTTTTTACGGCACTGCCTATGAAGTATGAAGTTTGAATTTATAATCTGATGTAGGGGTGAGCACGGGTCCGGGTCACTCGTGAGCTCGATTCAATTCAAATCGGTCCAATCTGGATTTTTGCATTTTTTGTACTGTTCGGGTCGAACCCGATCCAAACCGAACTTAACCCGCAGTGGTTTGGTTTGGTCCACGGATTCTATTTTCTAAATCCGAGAACCGATCCGAACCAAACCGATGACGTGGCATTCTTTAAAAATTAATTTTTTTGATGTAGGGTTAGAGACAAAAATGCATGAGTATCAGAGCAGCAGCCTCATATCATTCTTCTTCTTAGTTCTCCTCCCAAAGAAGCAAGTTGTTCCTCCTTCTCTTAAGGTTCTACCGCACCAGAGCACCAGCCGCCGCGCCTCCCTTCGTCAGCTGTCGCGCCTTGCGTCCCTTCGTGAGCCTCGCGTCCCTTCGTTCGTGAGCCTCGTCGTGCCTCGTGTCCCTCTCTGTCTCTCTCTTTCTCCAAGTGCGGTTGCGGGCTTGCGGCGCCACCTCCATCTCTCTCTCATGGTGTGGTTGCGGCACTACCTTCCTCTCTCTCTCTCATGGTGTGGCTGTAGCACCACCTTCCTCTCTCTCTCTCTCTCTCTCATGGTGTGGCTCGGCGACGCCTCTTCCTCTCTCTCTCTCATGGTGTGGTTGCGACACCACCTTCCTCTCTCTCTCTCATGGTGTGGCTCGGCGGTGCCTCTTCCTCTCTCTCTCATATTGTGTGCATTTGTTAAAGATTAGGGTTTCAGATCAGACCCCAATTTCAGCTCTTTGTCCCTTTCTCATTTTTTTTTTAATTTTTTTAGTTCTCTCACTTCTCTGGTTGGGCTCAAGCCCACTCAACGTATTTTTCCCTCTTCTTTTAATGCATTTGGGCTAGGCTCCATTTTTCAGTTTTGCTCTTCCTGCTTTTTTAATTTTCGGAAGTGTTTAAATCATATCCGATTGGCCCAAACCGAACCAACCCGTTCTTAATCGAGTTGGTTCGGTTCGGATTTGGAGATAAAAAATCACAAAATCCGATCCAATCCAACCCATACAACTTTGATTGGTTCAGATAACGGATTTGGCCAAATCCGATCCAAACCGGCCCGTACTCACCCCTAATCTGATGTTTACTATCCACACCCTTTGCCACTAGCTCAATCATGGTGACTTTGGTAAATGTTACAATGTCACACCATATTAAGAACTTAAAATAGATTTCACAATTAACTCCACATCTTGGCTTTTTTACTCTTGTAACACCAAAAAAAAAAATTATTTACCAAAATAACACACTTTTTTTTTATTTACCAAAATAACACACTTTTGAATATAATATTCATTTAAGTATTTTTTTAATCAATTAAATATTAATAGTTGGTTTAAGATTGTGATTAAGTTGTTAATTAAATTAATATTTAATTGTTAAATATTTATTAACCCAATTTGTCACAAAAGACAAATACATCAATATCTCTGTCTCCGCACACTGATCGGAACACTCCTCCTCCACTCCTTTTCTGTCACAAAAGACAGAAACATCAATGTCTCTGTCTCCGCACACTGATCGGAGCATCCCCCCTCCACTCCTTTTCTGTCTTTCTGTCACAAAAGACAGAAACATCAATGTCTTTGTCTCCGCACACTGATCGGAGCACCCCCCTCCACTCCTTTTCTGTCACAAAAGACAGAAACATCAATGTCTCTGTCTCAGCACACTGATCGGTGCATCCCCCTCCCCTCCTTTTTTGTCACAAAGACAGAAACATCAATGTCTCTGTCTCCGCACACTGATCGGAGCACCTCCCTCCACTCCTTTTCTGTCACAAAAGACAGAAACATCAATGTCTCTATCTCCGCACACTGATCGGTGCATCCCCCTCCCCTCCTTTTCTGTCACAAAAGACCCTCCTTTTCTGTCACAAAAGACAGAAACATCAATGTCTCTGTCAACGCACACTGATCGGTGCATCCCCCTCCCCTCCTTTTCTGTCACAAAAGACAGAAACATCAATGTCTCTGTTTACCCATCAGCACTTTCCTTCAGTTATATAAATAGGTGGTTTTTTTACTCTTGTAACACAAAAAAAAAATTTATTTACCAAAATAACACACTTTTTTTTTATTTACCAAAATAACACACTTTTGAATATAATATTCACTTAAGCATTTTTTAATCAATTAAATATTAATAGTTGGTTTAAGATTGTGATTAAGTTGTTAATTAAATTAAATTAACCCAATTTGTCACAAAAGACAAATACATCAATATCTCTGTCTCCGCACACTGATCGGAACACTCCCCCTCTACTCCTTTTCTGTCACAAAAGACAGAAACATCAATGTCTCTGTCTCGTACACTGATTGGAGCACCCCCTCCACTCCTTTTCTGTCTTTCTGTCACAAAAGACAGAAACATCAATGTCTCTGTCTCCGCACACTGATCGGAGCACCCCTCCACTCCTTCTTCACTGTGGACACCAGCCCTGAGTGGGGTATTAAGATCAATGCTCTGAGTGGATAGTGATGGGCGATATGCTGAGGAGATATGCTCAGCCATCACTTAGGTAGGAAATGGAGAGGAATGTGTTAGCTTAGGAGATGAATATATGAGAAAGAGTGTTGGTGCAATTCTTAACATAGTGAGACTACCTATTTATATAACTGAAGGAAAGTGCTGATGGGTAAACAGAGACATTGATGTTTCTGTCTTTTGTGACAGAAAAGGAGGGGAGGGGATGCACCGATCAGTGTGCGTTGACAGAGACATTGATGTTTCTGTCTTTTGTGACAGAAAAGGAGGGGAGGGGGATGCACCGATCAGTGTGCGGAGATAGAGACATTGATGTTTCTGTCTTTTGTGACAGAAAAGGAGTGGAGGGAGGTGCTCCGATTAGTGTGTGAAGACAGAGACATTGATGTTTCTGTCTTGTGACAAAAAAGGAGGGGAGGGGGATGCACCGATCAGTGTGCTGAGACAGAGACATTGATGTTTCTATCTTTTGTGACAGAAAAGGAGTGGAGGGGGGTGCTCCGATCAGTGTGCGGAGACAAAGACATTGATGTTTCTGTCTTTTGTGACAGAAAGACAGAAAAGGAGTGGAGGGGGGTACTCCGATCAGTGTGCGGAGACAGAGACATTGATGTTTCTGTCTTTTGTGACAGAAAAGGAGTGGAGGGGGAGTGTTCCGATCAGTGTGCGGAGACAGAGATATTGATGTATTTGTCTTTTGTGACAAATTGGGTTAATAAATATTTAACAATTAAATATTAATTTAATTAACAACTTAATCACAATCTTAAACCAACTATTAATATTTAATTGATTAAAAAATACTTAAATAAATATTATATTCAAAAGTGTGTTATTTTGGTAAATAAAAAAAATATATTATTTTGGTAAATAATTTTTTTTTGTGTTACAAAAATAAAAAAGCCCCACATCTTTGATGTTTATTATTGGCTCTACAACAAATTCATTTTTTATTCATAAAAACTTGGTTCTTGTACTATATGACCAAGTACCCCTGACTTGTACCATGTCCAAGTTGCTGACTGATAAGACACTAGCTGAGTGTCAGTCGCCAAGTCAGGGCATTGATTACTCTTTGAATAATTTTGTCAATCATCGTAGGAAGCGTTTGTGTGTTAAACTAAGAGTTAATCGTACATTGATGGCATGCCAATTTAGGAACCGTTATCCCTGAATTTCCTCATCGCAACCGTTACTTGTGGACTTTGTCCTTGCAATATTAATGTCCCAAATATTTATTCCTCTACTAGTCAAGGTTAAATGAGGCTCTAGATACCAAAGCAAGGCAAGTGGCACATTCTAATGGCTCGGGTTAGGACTTGGACACATATGGAAAATGATGTCTTATCCTAGCTGCGAAAAAAGCATGAACAATTCTTTTAGAAGCCAACTCAGTTTTCTATGATAGTATTCTCTATTTATTTATTTTTTAAGATTTTATTCGACTTTTTCTAATAACTTGCATTAGATATGACCTAATAAAAAAAGAACATACAAAATATAAAAATTCTTAAAATTTGGTCGATGTAAGGAGAGGAAGGAAAGCATGAAAGCAAAGCATGCCATAGAATTGGAAGGGGAAAGTGGGGACATACATGTGGGTAGCAGTAGCACCATTGAGTGTTCACACTTCACCACGCTTCACACTCACATAGTCACAGTACACTTTCTTATTCTCGTAACGGTTATTAGACTTATTTCTATCATTAAATAAGAAAAAATATGAATGTATAAATATTGTTTTTTTAAAACAATATTTGTTATATGTACGTATCAATGTGAATGTGTACAGTTTACAGTTATTATTATATTTACACACACGTCACACAAAAAAAAATTCACACTTGTTTTTTTTTATTATGGTAAGAAATCAGATTAGACCGATCAATTTTACTAGTTGAATTGAAAATTCATTTTTTTGATACATCAATTGAAAATTCAGCAAGTGAATGATATGTTTATTCAAAAATGCTAATTGATCTCTTTGTATATAAAAAATACTAGTTGGTCTCAAAATGTTGATTATGGGTATCCGTCAAACTAGTTCAAAACCCATCAAAATAAGATTTAAACTGGTTTGAATGGGCAAATTTTTTTAAAATTTTTTAAATCTATAGATATTCAATAGCAATTTATAATGACTCGTTTACACGAACTTTTATTATCAAATTAGATTAAAAAAAATGAGAATTTTAAGTATTAAAGGTGGAAAAAATTGATAGTGAAATCGAATTTGCCTAATTTTAAAAGTAGAAATTTTGATTTATTTGAAAGAAAAATAAAAGGCTTGCACGTAATTAAACTAATGAAAGCAAAAGTGAAATTAAACTTCATACACTTGGTGTTAGGCTTATTCGATCATTAATTATTGGTCACCACATGTCATTGACTAGCTAACATATACATGCTAAGCCCAATTAATTCAGAATTCCTTTACTTCTATTTTTTTTTGTTTTTTGTTTTTTTTATGATAGTCTTTTCTCTGCAACTCTGGTATAGCTTGCACTTTCACAGGGAAAAAGCAATAAAGGGATAAGAGAAATCCCCTTTTTTCCGTTTTCATTTTACAAGGATAGATCATAGATGCATATCCATGACAATGAATAATCCTTTTCGTTGCCTTTCCCGTTACTTACTTTTGTTGGCGCTGATTTTCCCGTTACTAATTTTTTTAAGGATATATTTATTTTATATTTAATGGAAAGTTGGGGGAACCTAAAGGAAAAAGCTATAACATTATGAAATGAAATTGACAATCGAAACATGTTTATAGACCAAAAACACAAATAATCAAGAGACGTTGCTTTGAATCTTAGATGGTTTGAAAAAATTATTATTAATTATAAGGAACGAGTATATTGTATTGAAAATTGATGCACAAGCAACTATTTTTTTTTCAAACAATATAATAATTATAATAATAAGACAAATGATCTGTTTGATAAGTCACATTAGAAGAGTCAAGCGCACACTATTTTTTCGATGTTGTGATTATTTTTTTTTTCGTTGAATGCTCTTCCCACCACAACTACTCAGAAAGGTCTACATCAGTGGAGGCAACCTTTTGGTTCCATACTTCAGAACGGCATAAAGGGTGAAGACCTCTAAAAAATAGTTGATTAATCAATTGACAATCTTATGTGTAAAAAATTCTCTTTTAAAATTAGGTCATTTATTTTGTTGTTATTCTCTCGCACTTATAATAATCGACTTTTCTTTATGTAATCACCTATTCAATATTTTTTATCTCTTTCTATCTATCTATCTATCTAATTTCATATCAAGAAATACTTTTTGGCCCGACAATTACTGTTATGAATATGCACAAATGTATATTTGCCATTGGATTACTTTTCTTCCTCCGTTTATTTTTTTCTTCTCTCCCTTGTCTTTACTTTGGTTGATTGCTTCTCAATTCACACCGATGTTGTGTCATGCCATATAATGTGACTGTTTGATATTATATCATATCACTTATCACAACGATCACTTTTCTTTTCTCTACTTATTTATCCGTCTATCACTATGGGTAGATTAGGATGTCTCCAAATTTTCCTATTAATTCTAGAAAAAAGCTAGAATGATCAATGAAATCTTTTTAAGTTTTTTTTTTTTTATTGAGAGAGGAAAGAGTGACAAATTAATATATATGGAAGCACCTGATTTTCAGTACAAACGATGAGCACGTATTTAATTACCCCCAGCATCCCCTAACAGGAAGAAAGAAAAAAGAATCACAAGCCATGCACGTGGAATATGTACTGGTTATGGTTATTTTCTGTTCAGACTTGAAGGCGTTGTGTCCAAGTGAAATGATCACTGGTGGGTGGTGGTAGTGCTATCATGTGTCTGAGGAATATGTTGGATGTCCTGTCCAGTGGATTGGTATGCCTGGCCCACTTTCACATGGGTCCCCGAGTTTGGTGGCTGTTGCATCCAGTCACCGTGCCTAGCCTGCTACAGGTTCGTTTGGATCAACAGAAAACAACACGTACGAAAGAAAAGGAAAGGATGGAAAGGGAGAGGAAAAGAAAACTTTCCATTGTTTGGTCGTCATTTAAGTGGTCCGTCCTATATAATATAATATAACATATAGTTATATACTCATGTATATACAAGTATTTTATTTAATTTCTTTTTTAAGGATTTGATTGGAATAAAAAAGAGTAAAAAAATATAGGATGATTTTTTAGTTGTTTGGTAGGATAAAAAATGAAAGGAAAGAAAACTTAGGGTTTGTTGGTTTGAGACTTCCTTTTCTGTTTTTATTTTTAATTATGAACAATATTATTGTTTTTACTGTAAAATCTCAAACATTATTATATAAAAAGAAAATCATGTAATTGACACCATAAATTATAAACTTGATTTTAGCTCCTTACACCGTGTTACCAAACATCACTCGGTACGTTTTGCACTACTATGGATAAGATATATGTTAATGAATGTTTGGATTTTAGTATATTTAATAGATTTATAGACTAATTTGTTTTATGATATTGATAATACGATATGATTTTATAATTCTAGCTACCTCATTCGCTTTAACTAGATCATTCAAACAAGAAAATGAGTGTTTTCTTTTAATTTCATTACTAAATATCCAAATAATTGTATCAAAGTTTTATTGAATTTAATTTTATTGTATATAATAACTCCATTTCACTAATTATAAAATATTGAAATACAGCCTAGTTGTTTTGCTCTTCTCCGGTGTGAACCACTGCCATTGATTGAGTAATTTCCCGTTTGAGATAATAATTTTTCATTTCTTAATTTGGAACTATAAGGTGGATTTTAGAATCAGATAACTTAAAAACGACCTACTAATGGGAAAGCCATTTTTAACCTACAGCTGCAAGTTTACCGGTTCTTTACATTTGACACTCTCTTCCCAGCAAATGTTAAAAATTTAAAGCTACCACACATTACCCTTTTTTGTCCCATTATAACGAGCCATGTTATCTGTGAAATACTGAAATTGATAGCGGAAGTGGTGGCAGTAGGTTTCATATCTAACACTACAACTGGGTCTAATATTTCAGATCTCTGAATTTCCCCCAATAATCTATTATATATTAATTATGGGAAGAAGTCGAACAGAAACCATCACAGTGCAGCAGAGATGCAACCCCACTCTAGCTAAGAAGCTTACTTCATCACTGTGCGCGGTTAGGTGAAGCATTAAAGTTCAAACCCCCATAGCTAACAACTCCGGTAGGAAAGCATCGGGGGATGACCCAAAAGTTCATTGTATTTTTTCTTGGTTTCAAGTGCTTAGAGTCAGTGAGTAATGCACACGAGGATGCAGTCAATGCCTTGGCTATTTCCTCTGATGGGGTTGTTTACACGGGTTCAACTGGTAAGGGGATCAAGATATGGAAGAAGAAGAAGAAGAAGAAGAAAGCATGTGGTTTATTGTCCAAGCTAACCATTATTAGAGGACCATCTTTGCAAATACTTGTAATTCCCAAAAATCCAACTCAAACAGGTTATTGGTAATTGATACCAACCATTCAATAAAATATAGAGTTATGTGGTATATATCTACGGTTAAAACAGACTTTCCCATTGATGGGACATTTTTGGCCTTCCCAAGCTAAACGGCACCCTAGAGAAATAATATTTTTAGTTTTTACAGTGTGTTCAAAATTAAAAGTCCAGCAAGATCCATGTAGGTGGATGATCCATGTAGGTGGATGTGTGTGTGTATTGCGTATGCAAGCTGCTTTTTTTTTTCTGGTCCAAGTATGCAAGCTGCTTTAGATGTGGGCTTGAACGATATGACTACTCACAACTCAAAACATTTGTACCCAATCATACGCAGCCCATGAAACTGATCAAGTGGGCCAGTCTGGTCCATTGGTTATTCGTGGACTCTTTCTTGGCTTTTTTTTTATCTATACATACATATTTTTCTATTTATACATATCTGATGGAGAACTATGCAGGTATTTTTTCTGCAAACATACATGATGCAGAACTAATAGTTCCACAATTATACTTTAATGCAGAACTATTAGTTCTGAATGTATTATTTGTAACACACACATACAAATAACACATGCAGAACTATTAGTTTCGCACGTTGAACTTCACAGTGCAAAACTATTAGTTTTACACTGATACAGAATTATTAGTTCTGCACTGAAATATATATGCCAATAGTAATTTATATATGTGTGTTAAAAAAGCCCCTCTTTCTTTTGGTCTCCCTGTATTTGGCCCAAAATAATTCCTTTGGTCCCTATAAAAAGTTCAATAATTCAATTGTTCCATGAAATTGACCAAAAAAAAAATTTGTTCCACGAAATGTTGCATACTTTGCTATGTCTGTGTCCAGTGAGACATTTCATTTGCATAAAAAAAAGTGAGACATTTCATTTCCAGGACTTCTTCTATTTAGCGACAAAAAAATCTGAATTTGGGAAGAGGTAACATCACTCTTATTAGGTTTCAAAGATGTTAGGAGTTGAATCTGTTGCCTTTTTCGTCTTACAAAAATAAGAGACCCACTCTTCCAAAATAAGGCATTATGTTCTATTTCACTATTGACTTTGATGCAACAGTCTTTTGTGTTAATTACGTGACACTGCAATACGTCGCTTTTATATAAATAAATAAAATTATTGAAAAAGGTAGTGCTACATCGCCAAACTTTACGTGAAAATGTTGCCATATTGGTAGATAAAGTCTCACATTAACGTTCACATGTTTAAATAATGAAAATAATGTTGTAGTAGTTGAAACAAATTAAACTACTATTAAGAAAATAGTAAAATCGATCAGAAAAGTATTACCAAGATCAAAGAAAACAAGAAAAATTGATGAGAAATTCTTAATTGGGTACGGTCTGTCATGTCATATCTTAAATACTCAAAGCACTATTTAACATTTTGTAAAAAAAAAAAGCACTATTTAACATGTATAAAAATATACTTATGGATAGGTGCGATTATATCATGGTCCCTTCAATTTTACGATATTAGATAACAATTTGAATGCATTTATATAACCAGCTACCTTACCAACTCAAATTGTTTAAGAAAAATACGGCAAAGGAATAAAGGAATAAATTAAAGCTTAAAGAAATAAAAAGTATATCTTAAGAAAATATAGCTAATAAATAATTAAGGGATAGATAAACAAAGATGAAAGATAAAATTAAAAAGGTAAAAAAATTCAAGGCTGAATTATGAGAAGATACAAAAGCCAAAGTACTTGACAGCTTCACTAGTCCTTCTGGTCTTACAGAGAACAGGAATAAAAAGAAAACTACAATAAAAAAAAGAAGTAAATGAATAAGGAAAAAGAAGACAGTCACGCATGCTTTGAAAATCTATGCCAAAGAAAAAGATATACAACAGCGAATTAGAAAAGCAGAAAGTGCTGCTTTGAATCCCCTTTAGGAAAATAGCCTTCTATTGTCCACTTTGTTTATATTTTCTAGCTTTGATAATAAGGTTAATTCAACTTTGTACCACCATAAAGTAATAAAATTTTATGTGGCCTAAACTCATTTCCAGTTGGTAAAAGTCTAATTCTTAATTGTTGTTATAAAAAAATTTTGAAAAGAGGAAAATAAAAAAGATCCCACATCTCTCCGCAGGCTTCTTTTCATCTCTGTTTGTAATCAACATGGACACTTGGACAAAGAATTAAAGAAACATGTTCTAAGGGATGCCTTGGCCCTTGAGATAAGTGACCTTTTAATCTTTTTTTTTCTCTCCAAGTACATTACCTTTTAATCTCATATGATGTCACATTGTTGCTCCTGTTCTAGCATCCACCATAGAAAAGCAGCATAATCCACAGAAGATGACCAAAAAGCTTGTCTTTAAATTTTTTTGAGTAGTTAAAGACCTTCCCTAATATAATCAGACCAAAAATTTTATCAACTTGTAATCACATTACATAATCAACACTCTAATTAATGTGGCCCATTTGGCCATTCATTATTTTGATTTGCATTGACTAATGTATGGTTAGGTAGGTGGGGTATTTTCAGGGGTTCATATAAGGGGCCCATTACAATAATGTAAAGTGAAACACAGTAGTCTTTTTGTTCACATATATGAATGAATGTTCTATTAACCTGAGAACAAGAGGGGCTTCATCACCCAAATAGCTTGTGTTCTCATCAGTGCCTTGCCTCCATGGAACTGGACATTGGAGTCACTCACTCAGATCTGACTCTTGGTATATATATATATTCTACCCTCAATTTCCTTTTCTGTGCTTCACCTAGAATGTTACTAGTTGGCACCACTAGTTCTTACTTGTTTGTGATCTTATTCTACTTTATGATTATGATGCCTGTATGTTGTTGCTGCAGCCGAGTCCTGGTTTGCATCTGATCCATCTACTGGGTATCTTGAAGATGCTATTGCTGGCTGGGGTATTTGGTGCAAGCAACACAACTTTCCATCCTATTCTCAAGATCAAAAGGTTAACTTAACTATGCATATATGGTTTCATGTTCTCTAATACATTTGCTCAATTGTTATATATTCCCATGTTTTTGTTGTCAAATGTTTTGAAACTTGATAAAGATATTTAATTAATTACAGAAAGGCCAATATTTGGTTAATCAGTCAGATCTATTTCCAAGATTTTCATCCACAGCAGCCCAAATACTTCAAGGTATGCCCCGCTTTATCATTTTATATCTTGCTTGATTTGGCAAATAACTCCATTGATAATGTTTGTGGTTATTAGTCCAGCCAATTTTTCTTCTCTGTTCCTTTGCCTTTTTCCCAAAGACTGATTGTATACAGATTCTGCGGCTATAAAAGGAGTTTGAATTTTGCAATAAATGACCAACCTAACATTTCAACTTATAGCCTATAAATTTTGCTTCTAATTTTGGTAGCAGTACTGAAAGTAATTGAAACATACCCATCACTGACACTGCAGATCATTTTACAGACAGTAAAAAATTCAGCACTAGGAACCTATCATCATCACCATCATCACAAGATCATCACACACATGCAGCTGCAGTCAAACATGATTCTTCTGCCCAGAGGAGCTGTGAATCAGATGAAAATGATGCTTCAGTTTTAAGTACCACATTCTTTTATTCTAACACAAGAGGATTTATTTACTTGATTTAGCATTATTTCCATGTCTCTTTCTCTTTGTTCCACATGTTGTTTCTAAAGTCATTGTTCACTCAAGTGTCCTTTTGTCCCTTTTTTTTTTTGTTATGGTGTAAACTAATTCCAGGGGGTCAAACTCAATGGAAGAAAATAGCTTATCCATTTGAGTTGGTGAAGCCTGGAGGAGTTGAAGGGGAAACAACCCTCAAAGATATAAACCACCAGATGATGATGAACCCATCAAAGCCAATTCCACACCCTGTGGGAGATTCTGTGACTCATTCATGCATTTCAGCCAGTGGTTATAGCATTTCAGGAAAAGCAGTGGCAGCACTTACTAGGATTCACACCCGGGGTAGAGGCTCCATTACCATTATCAGGACCAAGGGTTGAAATTTACACTGATAAAGTATATGGCCTTGATTTTTGTATCATATATATAATATATATACTCCTAGTAAGCCTTGATAGTTTATATACCAAATATGCAAAAAATGTACTGAGAAAAAACAAAGTCAAAGGTGTTTGTTGCAGTATAAAGTGTATTTGAAATTTTGAAAAGTGTGTTATTTCAGATCAAAAGGCTCCCCTAGCCACATTTCATATAAACCAGCCAAGGGATTAGGTCACGGAGTCACAGGTTCAACGAGTAGGTCAGTAGTCCAATCACTCATACAACGAATAATTAACAAGAAGTTCCATAAGCAAAATTTGAAAATTATCCGTGAAATAATTGACAAACAATTTATATGGATTTTACAATTATTCTACGATTTACATATATAATATAATAATATAATTGGGTAAATTTTAAAAATACCCCTTTTGGCAAATATCAATATGGACTAATATGCCCTTACTGGGCTCAAGTCTAAGAACAGGGTATTCATAATTTGTAACTTCAACCTAGTTGCTTTCTATGACAGGGTATATTAAAGTAATAGCGTAGTGACGCGTGCCATACACGGGACACTAATTATTTGATTCAATTTTAAAATAGAATACAACAAAAAAAATATATAAATTATGGTTGAAGCAGTAAAATAGTTTAAATAGTTAATGTGAATAAGCATGTCAAAAACTCAAATCCACACGTATTTATCCGAACTAGCCTCAACTTTGTCGGGGATAACATGTTTTGACGGGGTTTGGGGTCGAGTTTAGGTTTTTTTCATTTTTCAAATGCAAAGACATTGATGGTGATGTTGCACCTGTCTGCTATTTAAAAATATTATATTAAATTAAAAAATAATAATTGGCGGGGATGTTGCACACTTGCACCTGTTCCGCTATTTAAAATATTATATTAATTTAAAAAATAATAGAATTGTGAGACTTGGTTTTATTAGATTTGTTATAGAAGTTTGCACCCCTCAAAAATTATCGTTGAGCTTGATCTATTGATTATATCTATCGAGAGAAAAAATCTTGCGTAACTTTTTTTGTAAACATGGAACATTCAATTTATTTTTCTTTAACAGTTGTAGAAATGACTTCTTCTCCCCTTAGTTTGATTCTTTGAATTGATGTAAATTATACATTAATTATAAAGATAACTGTTAATTGTTTTGTCTCAATATTGATCTATATTTGTATGTAATAAACATGGGTGAATATTGATTAACAATGTGACAAATCAATAATATATCAATATCAATTATTGGCAAAAGCAATATCTTGCCAAATGTCTAAATAGTAAATTAAAATGTATAATTATGAAAATCTATATTAATCCATAACCTATAGGCACAACTTAAATTGATTATGTTAATTAACAAATTGGTAGAATAATACCGGAGTAACTAATAAGAGAATTAAGAAGGAGATGATGGACTTTTTTTACGTGCTTTAGATTTGGCTGCTTTTTTATAAGTAAAAACTAAACATTGATTAGCATAATTTTTAAAAAGGATTGGATAAAATTTAAAAGCTTATTATAAAATTTTTGGAGAGAGGTTTTGAATTAAATTTGAATAGTGCCAATAAAATTCTTTTTTTTAAAGCAAAGTGCCAATAAAATTCTCGGAGAGAGGAGAAAGGATTATTATTTCACGCACATTTTGCCTTGTATATTTCTTTTGATAAGATTTGTTATCTCATCTATAAATTTTGGCTGCTTTTTTTCATTTTGAAATATTTGAAAATCGAAAGATAAATTCTAGGAGAGATCCCCCAACACAATTTTAATTTTATTATAATTAAAAAATAGAGGAAAGCAAATTTAGAACGCCACGTAAGTCTACAATTGCTCTATAGACGATACTCGTAAAAGTAAGGGTTCACAAATATATATATATATATATATATTATTGATTCTAAGAAGAAAACACACACACTATAAAATATTAAAATCTTTCCTAATAAAAATATTAAAATCTTTGTATATATGATGTATTTATTATAATGAAAAATCTGATATTGAAAAAAATGTAGCTAATTTAGTGCTCCTTTCTTTGGCCTCATTAGCCAGAAAAGTAAGTTATTATCAACTAAATTTGACGACATTTTTTCTAATGTAAAAAATTATTATCATGATTAATATTCAATATTTCACTTAGAAGTGAAATATTAATTCATCTGAAATCACATTTGAATTGCTAATTAATAGCATATTTAATGAAATTTATGACATGCCAGCATAGATTAATTTTCAATAGATATTCAATTTGAATATAGAAAATTAAGCAGTCTTTTTTTGACTGGAAAAAAAAAGCAGTCTTGAATACACATTTTTTCAGGCATCTTGTATTTTCCAACGCTGAATCACAGAAAATGTATTATGAGAATCTTTGAAGGGAATGATATGTGGCATCACAGTAGTAGTCTGAGTCGATGCATCATGTTGCACCAAGCATGATCCTGAAAAATTGCTTTTTATGTTTGATTGAGATCCAAACCTATTCCATATTTGTAGCCCACCAGTCACTGTCATGAAAATTCTCAACTGTTTGGTGCCACAAAATCACGATTGATTTGTACCATACCATGACACACACTTGTTGCTCACATATAACCATAAGCTTGACATGCAGATAACTCTCTGATATATAATATAACTTTTTTTACCGTTACCAAAGAAATTTCCTATCACCAGGGCTTCATACTGTAAAATTGGTATTTAATAATCATAGAGAAGGCAATAATACGGAAGAATTCAACAATTAGCAGGATATTGATTTCAGATTATTTCCACAAAATTTCTTCATTTGATTGTGTGAAGCATAACCCATGCAAAATTCTATCTCTATTTCTGTCGGTGAAGAATTCATTTGCTTTGCTAATAAATGAATGATATTAGGAAAATGTGAGTGAGACCTTGTGGTGGGATGATAGCTGAGATGACAGCACTGAGGCAGAGGCACGGTGAAGAAAGGCTGTGTTTAAAGCTGTTGAGGAGATGTATCATAATATAATATAATATAATATAATAGTGTGTATATATACATAATGAAAATTAGTAAAGAAAGTGGTGATGGGTGCCATTCTTGGGAAGGCCACATTCCTTGGCGTATGCAGACAATTAGGAGATGAGAACAGTATCTGATTTCATTCATGTGTAGTATAAGGTGTCTGTATCATGGTGTCCTAGAATTTGGAGCATATTATGGTTGGCCCATAGAGGAGGCTTCCAGCTTCCATAGTGGGCCTGTGATGCTGTTTTTTCTTTTTTGCATTATGGAGGAAAACCATCTTTCATCATCTTGTCCCCAGATTTTGAGTAATTTTTCAACACAAATGAAAAAACAAAAGATTTAAAAAGACAAAACAAAATGAAGAGGTCAGTGTATAATTTGCTGATTTTCAAGTAACAAAACAAGTCATAGGTGCTAGCCGGTGTTTAGCATTTGTAGCCCTTAGCACTCGAGTTCAAATTATCCTCCCTTTATAAAAAAAAAAGTAACAAAACAAAACCAATGTGGAATAACATAAATATTATTATTTGGACAAAAAAAACATAAATATTATAAGGTTATTTTTTGGTCAAATAAGGTTTAGAATTTAACCCCCTTTTTTTGAACAAAAATATATTACCCGTTTCCCAACCCGGCCCATTCCGAACCAAGTAACCCATGAAGATCTGCCCTATAGATGAGTCTGATACATAACACGCCGAAGCGCGACTGCTAATTTTTGCTACACCTACGATTACCAACTCGCAGCTCCGCCGTTGCGAACTGCCGCCGACTTCCCGAAGGTGTGGAACATTCTGGAATCTTCGAACGGACTGGAGCAGTGCACAGACTTGTACTTAAGAAGAGAGAATGAAGCTTGATGTAGATGTGTTGAGATATCTCTCCAAAGATGACTTTAGGGTTCTCACCGCTGTTGAATTGGGCATGAGAAACGTGCGTCTCTTTCTCTCTATCACTCCCAAACACCATTATCTTTTTTTAATATTTCAAATTTGAACTCAAGAGGTTACTAAAATTCTTCCTTTGCCGCAGCATGAAATCGTACCCACTGAACTCATCGACCGAATTGCTCGCCTCAAGTACCTCTCGATGCTCTTTTACACTTATTATTACTATCGTCGTCGTCGTCATTATTAAATTTAATATTTTGATGTTAATGTGTGTTATAGGCATGGAGGCACCTACAAGGTTTTGAAAAATTTGCTCAAGCATAAGTTGCTGCACCATGACTCTTCTAAATGTTAGTACTTTCTAATCTATGTTTATTAAAAAAACCATAATAATAATATAAATATATTGAAGTTCATATCAATGACCCTCTAATATATGAAAGCTTAATTTGCTTTTAGATGACGGATTCCGCCTTACCTACCTTGGTTATGATTTTCTTGCCATTAAAACCATGGTGAACAAAGGAGTGTTTGTGGCTGTTGGTCGCCAGATTGGCGTTGGAAAGGAATCCGGTAATTTAATAAACGTGTTCTAATATGGTTGTGCGCTTTATACAATGATATTTCAGTCATTGACTCCTAATTGTGGCATTTGTGCTCTGCTAGATATATTTGAGGTTGCTCGTGAAGATGGAACAGTTCTAGCTATGAAGTTACATAGGCTTGGTAGAGTCTCGTTTAGAGCTGTCAAATCTAAGCGTGACTACCTAAGACATCGTAGTAGTTATAATTGGCTCTATTTGTCTCGCCTTGCCGCACTTAAAGAATTTGCTTTCATGAAGGTTTTCCCTGTCCCCATTCCTGCCCTATTTTTCCATCTAGCTCTATACTTGAATTGAATAGTTATCTTTTTATTTGATTTTCTAGTGACACGTGCTTTGCTTGAGCAGGCTTTGGAAACACATGGCTTTCCTGTTCCAAATGCTGTAGAACATAATAGACATTGTGTAGTCATGTCACTCGTCCAAGGTTATCCTCTGTAAGTGTCCTTCTTTCATTTTGTTTCATACAGAAAAGTTGGTTAGCGTCCACATCCGTGTTAAGTTTGTCTGCCAATTTTTGGAACGAGATTGGTCAATTCCAACGGTGTTGGATATTGTGGTCACCTAGCTGTTATGGTACTCTTAGTCTTAGGGATGATATTTATTTTATGATTGTCAGAATTGTATTTGTGTAACATTTGATGCATGAGCTATGAATTGGTATTACATCAGTACATGGATATGCTTGACCCTTCAATCGGCGCTTTTCTTTCTTGTTCATGTAGTATTTCCAGCTTTCCTTAAGCAGGGTACTTGTTTTATGACTTAACAGTTCTAAAGAATTGGATGCATGGGCTTTAGTTGTAACATTGCATGATTATGCTTGGTTCTGGATCTGTATTCTATTTTCGCTGGTACCAAAAAGCATTCGGTCTGTGCTGCAATTTTAAGCAGTATGTTGTCACTTGTGGTTCACATTGTATTAAGCATCTAATGCATTACCTCTGACAATAGTCACTGTCAGTTTCTACCTTTTGGGATTATTGTGGTGGATTAGTTCAATACAAGTTTCTTATGTAATACCACAATATGTAATTCTAGGTCCTCTTTGTCAGAACTAGTAGTAGTTGCCACTTCATTATCATTGCTAACTTTTAATGTTTTCTCCTCTCCATTCGTCTTTGTTGAAGTTATATAGTTAAAGATGAAGAAGAAAGAAAAATAATAAAAACTTAAATTGTGATTATGGTTTGATATAAACGACTAGCACTAACCCTTTTATAGCTCTTAATCCTAATTAGATAAAGAAACTAATCATGATAATTACTAGACTTCCAATTCTAATTAAATAAGGAAGCAAATCATGAAACATGAAGATATATGGAAATCAATCCCAAGAGATAATCTAAGATATTCTAAATTTCTATTACTATAAGATTACTATAAGATACAAAGAAAATATTATGAGATATTTTTCATATATGCTAACAATCTTGTGTGCTTAAGCTGGCTTCCTTGTTTGTACATTGTAGACTTGTCCCTAATTTACACTGGTTTTGGTAAACAATTGCTTGAATTTGTCTATATGGTTCTGCAAATGCAGTGTTCAGGTCAAGCATTTACAAAATCCAGAGACGGTATTTGAGACAATTATTGGTATAGTTATTCGGCTGGCAGAGCATGGTCTCATTCATTGTGATTTCAATGAATTTAACATCATGGTATGCTTGAATTACTTGTGCTGACTTTTCAGCATTATCATTAAAGAGAATACTAAATTTTATTTCATGATATGTCATTTTTGTTGGCTTCTGCCTCTGGTTTACACTCTGGATTCCATTCACTGTAGATTGATGATGAAGAAAAACTTACCATGATTGATTTTCCACAAATGGTATCTGTGTCACACCGTAATGCAAAGATGTAAGAGTCTCTTCCTTGTGTGATACTATGTCTTCCTCATATTTTTCTTTGATTTCATGCTTGTACAAATGCTAACATTTGTTATTATCACAATTCTGAAGTGAACCTGCTTCTTGCTATTTTTGTTTGAATATAAAAAATATATCATTTTGTTATTTGTTAATGAAGCATATATGATCTACTTGCCATTTATATTCTAATCACACTTCTTTGAGAATTTGATAGCTAACATATAGCTATACTAGTAATGAGCTTTTCCCCATAGTTTATTAAAAAAAATCTCTGTAATTAATATATTAAATACATTTACCTTTACATTTAGGTGCCAAAAAAAAACATTTACCTTTACATTTATGTGCTATAAAACTATTTTTATATTTTTAGATTGCTCTTTACGTCTCATTTCAAATCTTCGAGATAAAAATATAATTTTGGCAAAGAAATTTATGAGTTCAAATATGCTAATAGGAAATTTCTTATTTGTAATTTTTTGGGGATTAATATCTTATAAATTTATCTATATATCAGTTTGTTTTATTTTCATACATTTTAAGTTTATAAACAGGATGCCTTAGTGAAAATAAAATTATGAAAATTTACAAATAGTGATGGAAATGAAACAGTAGTATATGTCTTAAATGTCCGATATTAATGGCAAAGCCAACAATTCATTTTTCATCTTCAGTTTCAAGATGTTCAGCAAATATATTTTCTTTTGGGCTTAACTGCGTATTATTTATCCTTGTTTCAGGTACTTTGACCGTGATGTTGAATGTATCTTTAAATTTTTCAGAAAGAGGTTTGTATTTTTTTGGTATCGTGTATTTGTAAACTTCAAAAACTGTTTGGTTTGCGGGGAATGGAGCTTCATTTTGGAAATAATCTTGTGATAAATTTACTTTACCAAGTAATAATTTTTTTTGTCCTGTGCCTTATTCCTTATTTTTGTTTTGTCCCATGGCAATTTAAAAAAAAAAAAAATCAAACACAGAAGAAAATTATTTTGCTGTCCAGTTCCTAATGTTTTAGCAAATCGAACAGACCCCAAAGGAAGAAAGGAAGCTCATTTGGACTTATAAACATTGATGCAATATTTGAAATTGTTTCCTTGCCTTCTTCATGCTAAATAATCAGATTTAAAGTTTTGTCTTGGTATGTGTGGTGGTTATAAGTTTGGATTTTTTAATGATGTTTTACTTGAAGGGTTAGTCTTTTATCTTTTCATTCATTTTCAATACATACTACTATTTCTCTAGTAGACACTACTCTTGAGCATATTGCATCTCTTATTTTGATTGAATGCTTAATACATTTCTAGCTGCTCAGCCAGATATCTTCATATTTTGTCCCCTCTTCTCTGTTTTAGGTTCAATCTTTCTTTTCAAGAAAGCATAGATGATATTGACGGTTCTGATGAAGGGAGAGACGAAGTTGGAAAACTCTGTTTTTCTACAATAGACAGAAGTGCTGGTTTTCTAGATAGGGAACTTGCTGCCAGTGGCTTTACTAGAAAGGATGAAGAAGATATTCAGAGGGTATAATGGTTTTGCTGTCCTTTGTGGGATAGGGTGGGGAGTCAATTATGGAGGCCATTTTGTTTCAAATGCAACATAATTTTACTTTCGTAGTGTTCACCTCATTTGTCTTAACTGACAACAGCCAGCATGGAATCTCCATTTCGCATCACACAATATCATTATCGTATTTTGGGATTGTAATTGACTCTTTAGTTTATGCATGGATTGTTAAGCATTAATCTTATTTTTTTATTCTGCCTCACACCTCTTCAAATCTATGTGCAGTTCATTGAAGGTGGGGCAGAGAGCGATACTAATTCTGATGGTGAAGATGTTGACTCAGTGGGAAACCTGAATGAAGCAGATGTTATAGATGGTGATTCTTTACATTTGGCGGAGCAGGTAATATCTCCATTAGCTTTTGTTGTCGTAAAATGTATACAGGCTATGGAAAATGGAGTTGTCATTTATTCATTAGTTTTATTTTGATAAAATCAGTTAGGAAATAAGTACTGGTTAAGAGTGATAAAACAGTTGCAGCTCAACAAAACACATAAAAAAATGGGCTCATCTGTTAGGGAGATTGCCTTTGAGAAACTATGAGCTGAGAACCAAAAGGAGTTCATACTTCATATAATTGTACCCGATAATAAAGGATGTTCATAATAAAACAATGCTAACATACCAAATTTAAGAACTGAGGTGTGCTCCTGAAAATGAGCAATTTGTTCGAAACATAATAATACAGCATAGATAGCTCATTGCAATTAATACCTTTCTCTTTTTAGCCCTGCAATGGCCCTAGAAAATCATCAAACGAAAATGTTCAAAACTAAAACAACAGACATACCCAAGATTTCTAATCAAGCAGTTTGTGAAACCTGCTGATGCCCTTGACCCTGATATACATTACAGACAGAGCATGTAGTAATAGAAGGTTATGGGTATTTGCTTAGGATACGAGTGCTGGAGAACATGGGAAGGATACCAAACTTGCTTTCTGGGATTGAGGAGGATGAGTTTGATATTTTCATTGCTCTGACTGAATTTGAGATTAAATGTGGGAACTTCTGTGCTATGCTAAGTGAACTGAGATATAAATTTGAACATCCAGTGGTTCATCTGAAATTTGTTTTCCGTTAACCAATTGAATACTGGACATATATTCTGTCTCATTTTTTCCACTTATTTCATTAGTTGTGCAATTCTGTTTTCTGCAATTTTGATTGAAGGATTGTTGTTTTACGCATACAAAATGAAAGTATGAAACCATGTTTTAACCAGGATAGTCAGGGAAAAGAGGAGAGCTATGAAGCAGGTGAAAACAGTGGATCTGAAAAGGAAGATGCAAATAACAAGGTAAGCTAATTTCTATTCTTTTAAATTTTAATTGTGGTTATCTCAATGTTTATGCTAATGCAGCTTCCACTTCCTCTGCATAAGTGCATATTATTCAATTGAAAGTAGAATTTCAAGCTTATTAGGTTAGTCCATGATGAATTTTTTGGGAAATAGTGTATGTCTTCCTTATTATCAAGGAATGCTATGCCCGTGCACTTCTAGAGTTCTAGTACATTTCTTTTTAAATTCATTACGAAGACCCTAGTTCGATACCTATGAATGCATTATTCAAGGATTTAACCCAAATAAGGATATTACTGAGGTAAGAATGGGAGCACAATGAATCACTTCATCAGTATCTGGAAATATGGGGACAGACTCTTGTCTTTGTAAGATTTTTTATATGGTATTCCAAATCTAAAATTTTCTGAGTCTTAGGTAACTTGTTTACTATAGAATTTTATTTCCCTGTATTGCTTCTCGAAAAGTTAAAAAAGGGTATTTAAATAAGTTATTCTTTTATTAAAAAACTGGTAAAACTGTGATGTGAAAGGCACCTTGTATGGTTCCTTGATTCAGTTCAGAAGGGTCGCGGTAGGCCATTATTATTTGATTTAATTCTTTGTCAAGATCAAATGAATGATTTTTTTTTATTTGAAAATACAAAGGAAACTGATATTATTCTAGTTTATAGAACCCTTGAAATCTAGCCTTTACATGAAAACCATAATGGTAATAATTTTGATTTACAGGAGGAAAACAATCAAGATGAAATGGGAAGTGAAGGTGAACTCATAAAGAGCTTGACTAAGCAAAGACAACGTGCTATAGCGGCAGCTCATAGAGGGCGGAAGACACTTGCATCCAGGAATTCCTACAAAGACAAGGGTGGTAGGTCCTCTCACAATTCTAAAATCCAAAAGCAGTTGAGCAGCTGGTAAAGATACGGGAGAAAAAACCCATGTGATTGGCCTATTGTCCGTAAGATATGTTGAAGTGAACCAGAAAGACTTGATATAGTTTCAACTCAACTGTACCGTTACCATCTATCTATCAGAAGCATCAAAGTTTTGTAGGCATAAATTATCCGTTCAAAGTTAAAACATAGGTATAGTTCGGACTTCGGAGGTAGGAAAGCAGATAAATTATTGTTGAGTCTAGTATGAGCTTTTTTCCCCCTGCTGTAGAGAATAATTATAATTATATTCTTTTTGAATGAAAATTTTGTCTTCCTATATATTATTAGAAACTTATTCACCGTCAATGTTTCTAGTTTGAACTTTAAAAGCATTATCTCTGCTGTGCATTGTTGTCTATCAATTTCTACTGTCAGACACTGAGCACATGGTTTACTATTCGAATTAAACAGTCAAGGCATTTTTGCTTTCAAAATTTTTATCTAGACTCCTGAAAGTCGCGTACTGTGTCATGTTTTTCCACTTCAGTTTCGGTTAAGTGGTTCTTATTTCTTAAAGTTCTTAAATTTGTTATTTTTCCATTTGAGTCTAGTATTGCTACTGTTTCTTTTTTCCTTTGCGAACCATTTCACGCTTCCCCCCACAAATAATATTCCGGTTCTATTTAACATTTTTTGGCACGAACAAATGAAGATGACGGAATATTTGTCCCCAGCTAGAGTTATTAGAGATTGAGGCAATAATTTACCAACAAAAAATAGAGGGGAATTGGTAAATACATTCTATATTTTTATCCATACACCCCATGTTAATGTTGAAATTCTAAAAATATCTTCAAATTTTGCATTATTTTTGGAAACTGGAGTTTTCGGAATACAAATTTGATTGAAATTTTCGGAATGTAAATTTACATTCCGGAAACTAGTTTCCGGAATATAAATCCAGAATTCAAAAAATTGCATTCCGGAAACTGAAACTGGAGTTTCTGGAATACAAAATTGCATTCTGGAAACTCCTGGAGTTTCTAGGAGTTTCTGGAATATACGTGAAATTGTGGGGTGTATGGCCAAAAACGTGATATTAACAATGGGTCATTTTGGAATTTCACTATTTAAGTGGGGTGTATGACAAAATCTGGGAGTGTATTTACCAAATCCCAAAATAGAGATGATAAAGTGGGTTGATCCACCTCGTCCCGCTAACGGACTAACAGTGGGATTGGGCAGATTATTTGTTCTTAAAAAAATTGGCAATTTCTATCTGCACATATATACCTTGCTAGCTACACATACATTTCTGTGGAACTATTAGTTTCATAGATATTTTTTTCACCACATACATTCTGCGGAACTAGTTCCGCAAGTTATAATTCACTGCAGAACTATTAGTTCTGTAGGCATTTTCGAACACATACATGCCTGCGAAACTAATAGTTCCGTAGTGAATTATAACTTGCGGAACTATTAATTCCGCGGAATGTATGTGGTGGAAAAAAAATATATCTGCGGAACTAATAGTTATGCAGAAATGTATGTGTGGATAGAAAACTATGTATGTGTAGATAGAAATTGTCAAAAAAATTGATAAAACCAATCCATACCGTTTTATGGAGAGTTGGTGGATCAACACATAAATAATGAAAAAAAAACACATAAATAATGAAACAAATAAATTGTGATAATTAAGCATAAACAATAAAACTTAAAAAAGATTGAATGAGATGTGAGGTAAAAATGTAAACAAGAGTAGGAATTATTGAATAAAAATTAAGTTTAGGTGAAAAATAAAAAGGAACAATTAAGTATAAAAAATAAAATTTAAATAAGATCGAATGAGATGAGAGATAAAGATGTGAACACGATTATGAAATAGAGCAGTGATAGGTGAACCACCAATCACCCATCCCACACCTCATCCGAATGAGGTGATGGGTGTGGGTGGGTGGTCAATGTCTCATTCCTGTATGAAATAACTCGACAAGTAAATCACCTTTGCCCCGCCTTTTTCACCAAAAAAAACTTTACCAAAAAAAAATCCTTTGCCTTGCCTTCGCCTCATCACAACTTGCGAGTTAGGCAAATTAATATATTATTATTACTATATATAATTTGACTTGCAAGGGCTTGTTTGGAAAAATAGATTATTTAAGCACTTATGACTTAAACGCTTATATGATAAGTACTTATGTATAAGCTATTTTTAGAATCGAAGAAAGAATGTGGTGAAACTGATTTCATATGAGCTGTAAGTTGTTTTGATAAACTATCCTGGGTAGCTTATGAAAATAAACCCAAAACAGTTTATGAACCAGTCATAAGTTGTTTTCATAAGCTCTGTCAAACACACTGACAAGAGTTTATATCAGTAGATAAGCCCACATAAACTCTGCATAAGCCAATAATCCAAACAGGCCCCAAATATGATAGATCAAACGGGTTTTGTCATCTCTATCAATAAGAGATGTACAATACCACAATAGCATTGCATTTATTACTGGTGGAGAGCAATGGGGTAAGCTAGATCTCCATTTTAGTTTGTTTTCTTTTTTTGCTGGTTTGGTATGCATAAACGAAGGGTAAACTTTGTCTAATGCCTTGAGCCTTGAGGAACTTTCTACAAGATGTAGGTTACCTAACCCTTTTCTGAACTCAGCTGAACAACAATAAAGTGCCTTAGGTCTATTATTCGCATGATGTAACCCACCACTACTAGTATAAAAGTCACGAAACTAGCCATTCCCCATGAAATCATGAGTGCAATAACTTAGCTTGAGAAAATGTTTTTATTTTTATTTATAAAAAATTGATCACTTTATTTATATTTTATTTTTATTTTCAAATTAATTTATATAAGAAACTGTTAAAATAATATCACAATAATACCCTTATGTATGGATATATGGCGGTAATGAATAACGATAGTGGTCCATGATCAAGACAGGCAATACCAACGGTGACATAGTCACATTCACAACAATAGCCGTGGTTGTAGTGATGATGACAACGCCAGCACTGTTCCAACTAGTGTATCATATCATTTGTCCATTTAAAAAAAATTCAAATGACTCTATATGCTTGAGAACTATACAACTTCTACAAATTTGTAGTACCCGTGGGAGTCTATATATATTTCATATAAAGAAACAGGGCACCTAAATTGAAGTCTACTTGAATCCACCATGTGTATATATGAATCTAATTTAGCACAAACCAGCAAATATAGAAAAAAAGGATGATTTGTGACAATTCTATTCTGTTCTTTTCCAAATGGTTACAAGGCATGGCATGGTATGCCAACAAGACCCATGATCAAAGGACACAACAAAAAAAAAAAACGATTGATCTTTATTTGTGACAAAGAAAACATCAAAACATCTCCCCATCTAACTAATTGTGGAGCTAGGTTATCTCATGGTATGGTACAAAAACTCTCAAGAGTTTTCTCTATGGCTAGTAGTGTACAACATGCATGAAAAATACAAGGGTGAGTAGTACATTTTTCAGGCTCCTTCCCACCACCGTATAAAAGCTTTCTACTTAATGGGCTTGAGAGCTTGATGGTGCAAAGTTGTTGTAGAATGCATTGCCAGAGGAGCAGCTCCAGCACTTGCTACTCATCATGTGGAGGCATGATTGTCTTGGAACTGTTCTGCTTGATCTGCAACTCAAATTTTAAATGCAGTTCTTCAACATAAAATATGAATATTTTTCTAATATAAACAGTGAAAAAAGTTCAACAAATGAAATGGTTTTGACGAGAGAAATAAAAGACCAAGGAAGTGACTCGTGTTCCAACCAGATACCTGTTTTTTTTATATAGTAATTGATTTCCAAGTCATGTATGAATTTATTTATCTATCCCAAATGTACTACAATTCTATAAATCTCAACTCTTCTTGTTCCATTTTAAGATATTAAGTTTCTAGACAAAAAAAATTGCCATGATTTAGTGAGATATTCCAATTCTACATAGCATGCAATTCACCCATTGTTCTTTACCTTTGAGGGGAGAATGGCTTATCAAAATAAGGCATCAATTGAGCTCTTGGAACCATTTCCTTCCTTAGCAAACGTATCTCTTCCTCCTCAATCATCTGCTCCACATTGAATTAATTAATCTCATTCTCATAATTAGTATCGTCATATATGTTCATTATCATGATCCTAGTACCTTTAGCAACCTCTCCTCTTGTTTCTTTTGCAGCTCCATGAGATAGAATTTTGTTGTCACCTGTGCATATATATGCAAAGCCACATTCATTAATCACAACAGAAAATGAATTGCTTTAACTTCAGCATTGATCATTTCATTCACTATATCTTACTGCATAGTTGAACATTGCTCGTTTAACAGCTCTTTCTTGGGTGTGGAGTTTGAATTCTTGTGGTTTTGTGTTTTCTTTGGGAGGAGACTTTCTTGAAGCCTAGACAGACACAAAAATCTCACTCACCAAATTTGAAAAGAAGAAGGTGAATATACTGAGTCGTATGTTAAGTGTACCATGTTCTGTTCCTTACCTTAGTCTTGTCATAAAACCCGTCTTTCAGTACATCTTTTGTCTGTGAAACATCCAATTATGTCTATTTATTAGGTGACAATCATGATTCATGTATAATAAGCTACAAGAGTTTTTCAAGAACCAATCATGGATAGAATAATGGACAAGAAACAGAGAGAGAGGTGTGTTAAAGCATGCATGATGATGATAATGATAAAACTAGTAAGAGATAAAGAGTACTATATAGTATGATCATTATGGGGTCCATCGTGTGGTGAAGCACTTGATCTAAGTTATAAAAAGGGACCACATGGTTCACGAGTCTGATCTCAGTGAAAATGAATCGTGGTCCAATATGTCTAGACAACTTGGAGAGATATTCTAGTGAAAAGGTATAATTGCCCTGTTCATTGCATGCCTATATAATAATAACCATCTAAAATAAGACATATACCAATACCATCCTATTCTAAAAGCTATGTGAAAATAGGAAATTCCCTTTCTATTTATAGAAGTAAATAAAAACTTATAGAAAACATCAAATGGGAAAACAAAATAAACCAAAAAAAGATGAATTTGGAGTACATAAGTCTTGGAGGGTTATATATGCTTTTGAGATTTGGACATTTAACTACGTACTATATGCATGCTTTGGTGTCAAACTCCAAAATATTACTTCTGTAGAGCAGAAAATACTATAGGCCATTAACTTCCTCAGGTGGGTACTAATGATTTTTATTTTGAAAAAGCTTTCATTCATTGTAGCACAATACTTTATCAATTCTTTTTAGAGATATATGTAATTTAGTCAATTTTAAATTCAAGAAATGATAACAAGGATAAAGTTGCATATTGATAAACTTGTTGGGTGGATGGGGAAATCAAGACAACTTCAATGAGGATATTGAAAAGGTAAAATGGGTTACTCGTGCATCTGACACATGTGCATGCATTTCACGAATGGATATTATGTATGAAAATTATCATTTCACACTTACATGTGTGTGTATTAGAGTAATGATAATGACATAATGAATAATGGCACACACAATAAAACACATCCGTATGCATGTACTTGTATGCATAATATGGGTGCGCTTTTCTCAAAAGAATGGTTGTAACACCATCTAGTTCCTCAAGAGGTGTTGTTGCTTAAAAAACACCTCCAAGTAGTCTCATTTCTTTCACTGTCCTTCAGACGTGATGTTGTTGACAGTTTCATAACCTTTAACCTTAAGATGAATCATGAATATTTGTGACAAAACAAGTGCAGGAGAAGTATATATCACCAATGACTTCTCTTAGTCCTACAACTATGGAATGTAAGTTTTAAATCCCAACTCCTCCATGCATGCCATGGAATGTTCAATTTTCATGTGGCAATGACCAAATGTGACAACCAAAAAAAAGGAGTGGTTTTTTAAGGATTATGTGTGAGAAGGTAGAAAAGAGCTAGGCATATCTCACCATTCCTCCAGAATTAGTACTGCTCCATTGAGATGCAGACTGTGAAGTGTTCTTGACAAACTTTGGCCATTAAGATGCAAAAAAGAGTGAAACAATTAGGACACACTGTTTTACTACTAGCTTAGAGGGAACAGAACAGAACATAAAAAAAAATAATTTAGCACCCCAACCTTAAAAGCAGACTTAGTGCTTACTTTCTCCATGTTTTAAGTGGGATGTGTATGTAGCCGTTATTGAAGTGAGGGGACTATATAAAGAGTGGGAAAAGATGAAGTTTGGAGGTTGGTAACTGTCTGAAATTTATTTTTTCTTTTCTGTTGCTACATCACCAGCATGCTCTAGGATTTGCATGCTCTCTTGCACCAAACTTTCTGATTAAACCTCCCTCTCAAGCATATATTTGTCAAATTACCCTACTATGTTCCTTCAAATTTCCACTTGGCTTAATCAAGTGAGGGATAATCCATGGTTCACATTAGTTAATCCCAAGTTTACTTGCATGTTGCATTTGATCATTTTTTGGAGAACACTGAGGTGTCAGTTGAATACTCATAAGAGTTGTAATTGTTACTTTATGTAATGAGTAAAACTAATGTTTGATTATTATACTAAGAAAGAGGAGGTTTAATACTATAGTTAAAAGATAAAATTTGCATGTTTCATTAATATATGACAAGTTGACAAAACATGGTACATATAGCATAATTAATCAACTGTATGTCTGTATGTAGAGTCAATAAATTGTTTTCAGCGTAGAATGAGAAAATATGACCTTAAAATTAATCCTCCCCTCCTAGAAAAAAGGATTATTTTCATTATGACAAGAACATTACAGTGTGATAATACAATTATTTTCTAGGTTCTATAAAGTTCTGCTATAGAATAAACGATTATTATCTCTGGTTTTCCCATCCTTTGAGATGTTGAGTTTTCTTCAAATCTCAAAATTTTAACCCACAATGTAACTATGTAAGCATCATATTGTTTGCTTGATAAAGAACAAAATTTCATGCAGAAAATGATCTGTTAGTAATTGACCGTAGCTTACTTAACAGATACTGATCTCATTACAATGTCTTCTGTTTTAGTTACTTGAATGAATGAATCTACATCTCACTTACAGGCGATCTCTTTTACCCCTATATATAATATATAATAACTAGTAGGCAATATAACTCTTGCTTTTAATTCATAATATCTCGTAAGAAGATCAATGTTCTCATTGGAAGTGCATTTTTTATGCTTTTCTTATTCTAATCAACTTTAATTTCTTATATATAACAGTTCATCTCAAATACATTTTAGACTTATTATGCAAATGTTCGCCCCTTGTTTACATGTATATACTTAAGACCATTCAATATGTGATAACTGATCCTGTGGCAGTGTGGCACAATTGCTTTGAGTCACTTTCATTACCACAGAAAGAGTGCAGTGGTACACAATACTTATGAAAGAGCTAAAAGATGACCAAAAGGTTGTTAATAACCCGCTTTCAAATGTTTCTTGTTGAAGCCGTCAAACCAATTTACCAAAGACCACCCTCTCATCCTTCAATCACTAGTAATCTAATTAAGCACTGCCTCAGCTTCACATCAGCTCTGTGTGTCATTTATTCCTTCACAACTGTCATGAACTATTTCTTGCATAAAGCTCAGCCGAAGGCAAATAAATGGTTTTATTATCTTAACATACATCATTACTCACACTTGAATTTTAATCAGAAGAGGAACCTGACAATATGATGATTTCAAATAATTTTTTCTTGCGGTGTCATCTGTCATTAACTCATTATATATAGTTGCCATTTTACTGCGGAACCAATCATACCTTATGCTATGAATAATTTCTAATTATAGACAAATTAATAATTAAATACAGTGAGTAGCAAAAAATTAGTACTTTGACAGATGAAAATTAATCAGATACTTTAAAGTGACAAAACGACAATATCTATCTATTTTGTTGAAACTAAATGTTAAATTCTGCAGTTGTATATATGTAGTTGCTGGTTTAATTAAAGCCCTGATATATAACTTGTGTTACACACTATATTTTCTTAATCAGTTAGTTAATCCTCATGTCACTCAGATTCAATGAACAATATGTCAATTCACTGTATTCTTTTTTTTTATTTTAATTATCTTTAATAATTAATTTTCATTAATTATCCAATTCCCATTCAACAACACCATGATATTGTCAAATTGCATTGGCAGCAGTCTTTTCAATTCCAGTGCATGCTTTAATTCTAATGCTTTGTCTTGAATCTAAGTTTTGTATTTTCATTTCTACCATTGAATACTAATGCATGTTTTCTTCCTTACACATGAAGTTGAAGGGTTTATATCTTAGTGACTCTGGCACAGTTTGTTGGACCAAGTCATTTTCATTTCCACAGCAAGAGAGAGACATGCACTCATGAAAGCTCAAAAAAAAAAAAAACATGATATAATGGCCACAAGGTTGTTAATAGCATGCTTTCAAATGTTTCTTCTTGAAGCCGTTAACCATATGGCTAGCCAAAGACACAGAGTGTCTGAATTGATTTTGGCCTTGTTTAAGGGTAAGCAGAATGTCATCCAATTCGTTAGGTTGTGAATCGAAAATCAACCTACTACAAGGCACAACATAATGCTTGTAGTTGAAGTTGTGGGGTATCCATGACCATGATATTATAAACAGCCTTCAACAAGACTTTAACAAATTAGTACACCTCTCTCTTTTCAAATTTGACAATGGAAAAGACACCATTTTAACTGAACATGACCACAAAGTCTCAACTACCACTCTCAGTAATCAGTATCATTTAATCACTAAGCAATTCTAGTCCACAAATTTGTCTCACTAATTAGTATCAGGGTCTTTAGTTTCTTCTTGTACTCCAAATAAGGTCAGCACGTTCAAATTATGTTTGAAATTAAAACCTGGTTTATCCTTCTTGTTTTTTTTTTGAGTCTTAAGCAAAATAGCCCTTATTCTGTCGCACACAGATATCAGTTGACTCATTCTTTATATAATTTGAACTTGTATATTAATTATTGTTTGGTGGCGTAAAGCCAGATTATTGAGTTTGGCTTATCAAATACAATATAATTTGTTTTTTTACTTTTGAACATTTTAAGGTGTAAAATTGTCGGGTAAAATCTTATAAGCAATAAAAAAATCATTATTAAAATTGATTATGGAAAATGTCACTCTGTATAACAACTTTCATTGATTGAAATAATTTTCTTAGTGCAAAGAGATTGACATAAAATTGGTCAGCTTTCCATTGGTCAATAACTATAAAATAAATAATATATATTTATATTTTCAAACTAAGTGGACCAAATGCAAAACTTGAAAATTACCTAAGAAGTTAAGGTACAAAATCTCCAAAATGAGCAAAATCACCGTCTAAAAAGCTTCAAGACGTCAAAGTAAAGCCCTATTCCCGATTTAAAAAATTTTAGTAACATTTTTAAGTTTTGTAATGATTTATTTTCACAATTACGGAATCCCCAAGGGGATTTGGAAAGAGTAGGAGAATGGAGACAGGAAAAAAAATACCCTATTATGAAGATCAAAGAATGTAGTAGGGGAAATAATGAGGAGGTGGGATGCTAAGTGAAAAATATTCTCCGCCTCTGACCGCACGAGTAATGCAATCCCTATACACAACTACATTACTAAAGAACCTTTAAAATATGAGAAAATGCGAGGAGAATTTGTGGGTATTGTGCAAATAGAGATAAATAAGAGGGGAAAAAGTAAGAATTGTAAAATAACAGTTGGGTGGTAATTAACTAATGAGGTAAATTACAATCTCTTCTACGAGAAGCTTGAACTCTTCTTATATATTAAAATCTACAATCCCTTCCAATGAAAAGTAAAAATGTATTACACTTTAGTTCATTTCAACGGTTGTTATTACATACACATGCATAATAAACTAGGGTTGTATTAGAATATCAACCATCAATTTTCTCATCATTGATTGAGAAGTCTTACTTTACTCTCTAAAGTGTGAGAGTTCACTTTAGAAGAGTCAAATTCGGTTTTCTAACACTTCTGCTGGAAACGACCAATAACTTGGCAAACGCATTGGAGAAGAGGTAACCTTATCTTTATTTAGAACCTTGCGTGAAACAAATTACGAACAGGTAACATCAGCAACAGGTAACACAACTTAAGCTTCATGGATGTGCTAGGCATCTTTTGCCCTTTGAAAGGTAGGAATTCTGTTACTTAAATCTCATGTGAACAATCAAGTTCGTCTTATTCTTCAGAAACCTTGAAGAAAGTATATGATAGTATTATGTTATTGATACCATCCATTCTAGGATCGGTCTCAATTTCTGGGTCGATATAAAAGAATACCTACAATACAAGCAACAAACAATCAAGATGCATGTATATTATTATACTCACACTGGAATTCAGTTTGAAAACCACTCACAGGCATGTCAATCTGCTCTCCAGGAAGCAGTCGCTGCTCCTCAAAACAGAAGCATTGTATTTTATTAAAGTACACTGCAGCCTGTACAAGAAAATTTATGATTTAGACATTTTTGTAGAATGGCTACTTTGGGAGAGTTCCAGGGAGGGGAGAATAGGGAAGAAATGAAAAATAATTCTTCAAAGTCAAGCTCCTCAATAAGTTCAGCAGTAAAGAGATCTCAAAGAACTTCCAGCAGGCAGACTTGAAAGAATGATATTATGTTCTTAGCTGAAAGATAGGGTTTTAATCAAGTGGTAACTTGTAGTATAAACTTCCAAAAATCTCAGGTTGTCATGGTAGATAGATCTGTGAAGAGTTCAAGGGAAACTTTTGTTATACAATAGAGTATTCATCAGTAGTCAGTACCTTCATAGGAGTGACATTATATGTAGAAACACCGGTTATCGGAGTAGAACTTTTGTTTTCAGCAGTATAAAATGCAAGGGCACTTTCTCCAGGCTTCACCTTAACCTGGTAGAGTAAATGAAATAATGAATAATAATGCTACATTACAATTCTTAATCTTTATCACTTTTTCCCCTCTGGGTGCCAGGGGGTGTACAACATCCAACTTTTTTAATGACATACGAGAAATTTGCAACTCAACAGAAGGGTTCAAATACAGTCAAAGGAGCAAGTGTGAACTAAGCATACAACTATAATTAGATTTAAAAATGACATCGTCCCCCAAAAGATTGAATTAAATTATGACAACAAAGCCTTTAGAGCAAAAGCTCAGATCTTTCTGAGTTGCCAGTATTAAATTATGATGCACTATTATAAATAATTTTAATAGTTCCAATAAATAAAATTAGAAGATAAATAATCCTTTCACATGTAGTTTTATATTCTTCTTTTGTGATGGAAATGCAGCATATTTGCTGTAAGGTCCAGGATATTAAAGTAAAGAAAAACCTCTCTCTGTGTAGGAACAAACTTCCATGGCATCCCATCAGCAATGTCAGCATTGAACTGTACCACAATTTCCCTGAATAAATAAAAATTGTAACTCATCAACCCATTACAACTGGAAAAAAGCTATCTTCTAAAACCCTAATTGAGGTTTATTGAGTAATGCCTTGTGAGCATATCTCTTGTTGAATCATTGCTTAATTGTCCCTTGACATGACAAAAGTAAAGTCCTACGGCTTATAAGAAAAATGTGAAAAATGTGCTTGACAATTCAGAAAAGGCAAGTTTTATGCAACAGAATTTTCTCTAAGTACAGCATAAAGCTAAACAAATATATTTGTAGGTTAATCTTCCTTTTAGTTTTTTATCCAAAGACTACTATCTTATATGAATGCCCTGTATAAATGAAGGAATACAGAGAGCATCCTAAAGAAATTAGCCCACAGCATTATAATCATGGAAATGGTGAAAACACACACACTTTTAAAAAAAAAAAAAGGCTTGGAAGGAAATTGAATAACTTCTTCTAATCATACATTCATCAACCTAAAAAAAAACAAAAAAATAATCCTATCACAAAAGCAGATATCTAAGAAAGTAAAAATAACACCTTGTGGTGACTGTTTGATTGCTATCATGCCGTGCAATCTTTTCTTCAACAGTCTGTAAAAATGTGAAATTTTGTAACCATCAAATTAGAAGTACAATTGTCAATCAATTTGAAGAGAAAATGAAAAACGATTGGAAACAAATTCAACCATACCTCACGCCGGCTAACAGTTCCCCCATAGCCAGTTGCTTGGCAAAATCTCCTGTAAAGGGGAACTGCAGCATATGTGCTTCCAACCATCACAAAGACCAAGCCTGTCAAGTATAAAAGCATCTTTCGTGATTTCCGCTCTTTAGACATATGAGATGAGAAGTGTCGAAAACCAGGCATGGAACATGACCTTCCAACATTCTGTGAAGCAAAAGCAGAAGAGCGGTAACACTGGTGGAATGACTTTGTACTCAGTTCCTGCTTAATGTTTGATAACTGTATTTTACAAGTGAAATTACGCTGGAATCCAGTAATAGAATTAATGAAGTTGTAACTTGGTCCTTCAGGAACGATAGATAGGAACCTGAATCAACAACAAAATTATATACAAATAAAAACTCGTTATAAACTTTCCTTCATGTGTGTGTGTGTTTATTCCTGGAAGTCAGACTTTGGAGAGGTGAAATGGTATCTCTGCACATGTGTATCTTCTCAATTAGAACAAATCACTAAAATAGAAAGAACATTTGGTTTGTGAAGTCTGCTCAAGTAGTAGAGTATAAATTTATATTTTATTACAAATATTCTTCTGAGCATTCCCTGTAAGAACACTCATCAAGAACCTATTTAAGAAAAAGAGTAACAAAAAGTTAGGAAAGAATGTAGCATCAAGTTACCTGGATTCAGGAAAGGCATTTTGAAAAGCCTTAAGGCATGGTGGGAGATGAGTTCTCCTACTTAGCCTTGACCATATCATGCTTAACAAGACTGATTTCCTGTTATTCAAGACTGATTTCCCTGCAATAACAGGACATTCAGCACTATCTGCAAGAAAAGAAAAGAAAATAAGTGTGAACTTCCGTGAGCAGTGTTTAGAAATGCTTTGGTAATGCAGAATAATTTTTTTTACAAAACAAAACTATATATGTAAAGTTTTGTACAAGGACCAAAATACATAAAATGAATAATTTTTCTTAATTTTAGCAGTAGGAATCAGGAAAAGAATCAAAACCTGAATACGCCAAACAATACACAAAAAATGGAACCCGATGCAACACTGCTCTCAAACAATGCCATGTGTCAGTGTCTTAGAAACTTCGTACAAAATTGTTCTTATAAAAATTAGTTCTATTACAGAATTTTCTATTGTTTATTTGATAAGAAAAATATTCTTTTGTTTGGAATTGGATTGCATGAAATTTGCCATTCATAAATTTTTGTAAAATTATTTACTAATAGAATAGATAAATAAAGGGTCTTGAAATCAATGCCTTCAGGCACTCATTAGCATTCTCCACAAGTAATAAAATTTGAATATAAAACAAAGACTTGAGGTAATAATGCAAAATTTATCAACAAAATCAAGCCACTATAGCAGTACATTTAAAATCTGGCATAGCACATGGGCAGACAGCACCTGTGAAGGAAGTAATCTTCAAACCAAGTCAAACCCACTTAACAAATCTCAAGTCTCAACCAAGAAGCATGCTAGCTCAACCAAGCACAAGCAGCCATATAAAAGAATCCTCAAGCCTAAATATAAAAAAAGCTCTACAAAGGGGTTGAGCTAGCTGAATTCAAGGGCCCAGCTATAGAAAACCATCACAATTCAGTGAGGCATTTCATCGAACAACAAGAGGGCATCATAGAACTAGTTGGTTCCCAGAGGTAAGAACCACCCCACAAAGCCAAAACAAAACAAGACCCAGATCATATATAAACACAATCTCCATATTCCAGCAACCGAATCGAGATAGAATATGAAATTAGGAAAGATGGAGAAAAAAATGTAGTAGATATGTGAAACTACGAGAATGGACGAGAAAGTGTTTAACCAAAATCGTTCAGTTGAAGTTGATGACGGAGAAGCGGAGGGGAAGCGTTTCACAGCACCAATGAAGTGATTGCTAGGAATTGAAAGCTATTGAGCAGTGGAGAAGCTCTCGAGCCTTTGGCGTCCTGCAGATTGAATTAATTCAATACCCTTAACAATATCTTTCTTCCAATATGATTTTTTTTTTTTGGTCAATATTCCAATATGAATTTTGTTTTACTTCTCCTTAACAACTAAACAAGTATGTTAAAAATTGAATGATAAAATTATAAAAAAAAAAAATTCAAAATATAAAACTGCTAGCCTTTTTTTTGTCATAAGACTGCTAGCCTGAATCCAATATATTTTTTTGGTCAATACCCTGAATCCAATATGAAAGTCCACTTCTACATTGTTGCTCACAAGGGTTTTGGTAAATACACCTTACTTTTTTGTCATACACCCCACTTCTACAATCTGTTTGACCCATAGGCAGATTTTTTTGGTCAACTTATTGTTGCAATCACTATCTGTTTGGCCCATAGGCAGATATACA
The DNA here is from genome assembly GCA_030159175.1 of Glycyrrhiza uralensis. Lineage (NCBI taxonomy): Eukaryota > Viridiplantae > Streptophyta > Magnoliopsida > Fabales > Fabaceae > Glycyrrhiza > Glycyrrhiza uralensis. Next base: position 43,369,879 of record BRZY01000005.1, read on the forward strand.
TTATCCATAACTTATAGGATCTTTCTGTTGGGCCATTTGACTGATAGCTGGTGAATGCAAAGGGTTTTTTTGAGCAGGAGAAAATGTTTGACCAAAAAATAAAACAGCAGGAGAAAATATCTTCGACCAAACAAAAAAAAGCAGGAAAAATCAGTTTTACCCTAATGTTTTAGTTAGAGAGAGAGAGATTCGTTAATCTATAATCTATCTATCTATCTATTACTAGATAAAAAAAATTAAGTCCCAATCTTCCAGTGATAATAGATGTCATCTCTTGACTCTCAGACTATGACACGTGTCACTTTCTTAACTCTTATTATTTTCAATTAAAATTTATTTTTTGTTAATTTTTTTACTATTTTTGTTAGGTAAAAACCTGTACAACATACAGGTTAGACCCATAGACTAGTTAAAACTTAAAAGTGTCTGAAAGGCCTAAAAGGATATACTTTTACGCTTTTGATTTTTTTTAATATTTTAATCTTATTTTATATATTTTCACTTATCACTTATTTAAAGTTAGTGCCCATCACACATCTTCCATTTATTCAAACTCTTGAAAATAATTGTTTCACAGTGCATTGGGGTGTCGATGAACAAACCCAACTCCTTGGCAAGTTTGTGATTTTTAATAATCCAGGAAATATTTTCAGAATGGGCGATGTTACGTGAACACCCCACCCACCGTACGACACCCACAATAATAAATAAATGAACAGTAAAAAGTTTGTGTGTGGGTGTAGTGCAGCGGTCCGTCAATCATTTCTGTTTCAGAATAGCTAGGATGACAGTATACATTACAATTTACATTAATTTTTGGTCAAACTCTTATAGGTCACCTATCTGATGATACAACCAATGGGGTTTAATTAGTGAATAAAGATTGGTAAACACCCCTTGGGGTATATACCACTAGAGAGAGAGAGAATGAGATGAGAGAAAAATGATAAAATGATGTGATATGTGACGTGATAGTTAGAGAGAGATAGAGAGAAATGAGAGGTGTTGAATGAATGGATATATTTTTGGGGTGTATGTGTATCATTGCTCTTTATAAATGTTCATGAACGCTGTTTTAACTTTATATATAGCTGGTATGTTTATGGATTTTCGTTTATTCTTTTTGGTTGATGACATAATTGTTTCTTTATAGCTAAAAAAATGACATAATTAGTAGTATGCTGCACATCAAAAGTGTTGAAAAAATGGGATTTTAATTTGTTACACACGTGAGATTTTAATTTATAAATGTTTATGAACACTGTTTTAACTTTATATATAGCTGGTATGTTTATGGATTTTTGTTTATTCTTTTTGGTTGATGACATAATTGTTTCTTTATAGCTAAAAATATGACATAATTAGTAGTATGCTGCACATCAAAAGTGTTGAAAAAATGGGATTTTAATTTGTTACACACGTGGGATTTTAATTTATAAATGTTTATGAACACTGTTTTAACTTTATATATAGCTGGTATGTTTATGGATTTTCGTTTATTCTTTTTGGTTGATGACATAATTGTTTCTTTATAGCTAAAAAAATGACATAATTAGTAGTATGCTGCACATCAAAAGTGTTGAAAAATGGGATTTTAATTTGTTACACACGTGGGATTTTAATTTATAAATGTTTATGAACACTGTTTTAACTTTATATATAGCTGGTATGTTTATGGATTTTCGTTTATTCTTTTTGGTTGATGACATAATTGTTTCTTTATAGCTAAAAAAATGACATAATTAGTAGTATGCTGCACATCAAAAGTGTTGAAAAATGGGATTTTAATTTGTTACACACGTGGGATTTTAATTTATAAATGTTTATGAACACTGTTTTAACTTTATATATAGCTGGTATGTTTATGGATTTTCGTTTATTCTTTTTGGTTGATGACATAATTGTTTCTTTATAGCTAAAAAAATGACATAATTATTTCGACCATTTTGTACAGTTGGATCTGACTTCACATTTGAATTATCACCTACCAAGCAGTGCTTAATTAATTGACTAACTGTACGTTATCTCTAGTTGAATTGAATAATATACATTCCTTCAAAAATGCTAACATTGGAAGAAAATATATACAAAATGCTAAATTCCAAAAAGAAAAATGGAAAAAGAAGTTATGAAGGTGAGAAGGACTGATCAGGACGATTCCTTTATAAGGCAAAAACCTATCTAGCTAGTATCTAGTAGTTATAGGGGCTTCTATCAAGGACCATTAATTATTTCTTGTACACCCCTAGTCCCAACTCCCAATAGCCCCATATAATAAACCAAATATATATACATACATACATACAATATCAGGGTACTGAGTTAATTGCTTCATGCCTTATTCCATTCTCTTATCTGTTTGATACATTGCAGTCCCTTCCCTTGACCTTATGTGGTAGACAGAGTGTGCAATATTGTTTGTTTGATCTTTAAATTTTTCCAACAACTTGAGGATGAAGACACTAATTCCCACATATATATATAGGTATTTAGAGATATACCCCTAATTGGTATATACTATTTCTCACTCTATTTTAGATGACCCTGCAATGAATAGCTAGATATATGGAAAAGTAAGTAACAGGGCGACTGGCGAATAATCTATCTTGATATATGGCTGAAGTAGAATTCTAAGTCCGTTATTATTGTTGGGTCTGGGTCCAATGAAGAATTGGACCACCCCTATCACTTCTCTCTATACCTTCTTGGTCCCCATTATTATCTTTAAAGTTTGGTTTATAACATCACAATTCACAAGTTGGGTTGAAAAAGCGCGCGCACACACACACACAGATATATATATATAGTTTATTTCTTTTCTAAATTGTTCTGCTTTTCCATGTATAGTAAATTAACATACTGCTAAAAGGACCACAACAAGGTCTTATCATGGAAAGCATTTCAATTTAGATTAATCAATTAGCTGATCAAGTAATTTGATCAAAACATAATAAGAAGGAAAATATTCTGAGAACTAAACTAAAAGGACAATTGCAAAGCATTCACCTTTTATACATGGAAAAGCACAATTGCAAAGCATTAAACTAAAAGGACAAACAATTTGGAGAGCAATTAAACCCCAAGTTCCAAGAGGAAGACCTCCTGGTCCACCTTAATGGCAAATCTAAACTATAGTAACCTTTTATTGTGTTTCATCTTGCAAACCGTCCCATTCACCTTCAGAACATATCCCAGACGATATAACTGAACTGAACTTCATTTTTCCTATTCTGGTACCCAACATATATAAGAAAAAGAAAGTATAGCTTTTAACTGTACCTAGCTATAATTAAACTCTATCCAAAGTAAACTTTTATATAAAGACCTGCTTGAAGTTAGCTCTAGTGATTAAATAAGGGTAAATGTCCCCTATTGAATGGTAGTCATGAATTTGCATAACTGCGAATATTTATTTTGTGGACAACAGAAATGAACATGCTCTGCCAATCCCATTTCTGTTATCGACGGAATGTTCAATTTAATTAATGTGACGCATATATAAAGCAGACAAGGATTTGCCATATAATTACTACCTCCCTTTCCCTTGGCCCAGATATATAGGAGCTGCAAGACACAACAACAACAACAATAAAAATAATTCCTGGCCCTGCACACCAGAACATATTAAGTAATTACCTATAATAATAGGAATTATAATAGCATTTTGCTTCAATAACTTTTCCGGTGTGCAAATAATTGTGCGAGGAAATAGCCCGAATCCATCAAATTAGTCTCTCATGTGGCGCGTAAATTCTTGATATTAAAAATTAGATAACACAGTAATGGAGGGATTTGATTGTAATGATTGAGATATCCAGTGATCAAAACCACACAATTAGAATATGGGGATCGATCAAAATCACACAATCGTGATATTTAGAAGACCAAAAGTGTAATTAAGCCATAATTATACTTATATATTTTTTCACTCAAGAAAATTTGATAACAAAATATATTAATCATATGAATTTCATAGAAATCGATGATTTATAATTAATTAGAAGAAAATAAATAGATGGGTCGGTAGAGAAGTCATAATCAAGAGAGGAGAAAAGAGGAAATGATGGAACGGGGGCATATGAGAGAGAGAGAGAGAGAGATGAGGATGCCAACATATACGGTACAAAGTTACAAACAGTTGGACATTACAGAAACAGAGCGCGCTTTAAATGCGGAGCAGACAATAGAGTCAGCGACTTTCGTGAAGGACATTGTCTCAGCCTCGCTTCTCAGGGCCCTTAACAAGCCTTGATGTGAAAGCTCAGTCACTCATCTCATCTCTTCCCCTCTCCCACACACTTCCAACACCCAACACACACGCCCACAATATATTACTACTACATTGCAAACCAAATTAACAATAAGGGAATTTTATTAGTATAAGAAATTGATAAGTAATTGAAGAGAAAAAAAAATCTAGTAATTAATTCTTTAATTTATAAGAACCATTTAACATTTTTTCTTTTTTTTTTATTTTTCTCTTTTTATTATATTACTAATTACTAATTTTATCACTTTTTTTTTTTATTTCTATCTCAAGCAAAATATATATTGAGATTTGGGTGTGTAAAAATTATTTTTGTAATTCGAAAGCACAACCAATCTGTCCTTTATCGGCATATATAGTACAAATTGTACAGCATTAAAACAAGCCAACTAAACCAGGCATGGCCTGCATTGTTGATCATATGGTCATCATAGCCTCATAATTAATTTGCTTCCCGTCTCTGATCACTTTTCTTCATATGTCAGAGTTGAAAAAGTGAAAGTTAAAATGAAAAGAACTTTAGATTAAAAAAAAGGAGAACTTTTTTTTTCTCCTCCACTTTTCTCTCTCTATCTCACTGTCAATTGCACACTTTTTCATTGTTCATCAATCATAAAGCAATCGATTACAAAATCATTTCCTCACCTCTCACATCAGGACTTGCATTTCTGCTCTGCCAAAGAAGTACTGTATCCTTCTGGCCCGTTGCATTTATTATTCTCCTTTCGAGGAATGGGTCATAATAGTGTCATCAACTATCCCATTTATATTTATATATGATATATCCAAAAAAAAAAACTATCCCACTTTAAATCTTTTTTGAACTGTATATATAAGTTTAATGTATTAATTGTTTAAATTTTGTCACAATAAAAAAGTATTGATTTTTTGTGCTCTATATTGATAAAAAAAAATCATATGTCATTCATTTTTTTTAAGCAAAATTCAAATGGGTGTCAATTAACGGATTAAAAATAACATAAATCGATTGACAAAGGTCCATGTACGAACATGACTATTCTCTCATTCATAAAATTAATCAATTTTTGCATATTTTAATCGCTTAAAAAGTGCAAACACAACTTGCCTGTATCAATTGTATACGGTAACCAAAAAAATTGTATACAAAAGAATAAAACGGTAGTATTTTATTACATTTTTTTTTCTTCCTCTCACTAGTTCTCTAACAATTCAAACAAGTGGAAAGAAAAGTAAACTTTTTCTACTTTCTATTTTTTCCCTAAATTCAAGCAACTAAAAAATCCACTTATTTTCTCTTCCTTTCATTTTTTATCTCTCATTTCCTTTGCTTCCATCTTCATTTTGCATCCAAACATAGAATTAATTAGGACACTAGTTAAGCTTTCAAAAATAATAAGTATTTATTGAAAAAATATATACTATCCTTTTAAGTAATCATGGCACTCAATGTCATACTTTTTAACGGATTTTTTTTTATTTTGTTAAGCAGTGTTAAGATTAATAGAAACTTTTATTTAAAAAGAATAGGATACGCTATTAAAAAGCTTGAAAGTGGAATTCTGGAATTACACTACATAAATTCCAAAAAAAAATTGTTTGAAATTCAGCATTTGGACTCATGTAAGTATATTACTAATATTCAAACCAATCACAACTATGAACAATTGTACTTTAGAGCTTATCACAGCAGCACAAAAAAAATATTTTATTACCAATATCTTGATAATATGCCATGCTTTATTTAATTTCATAAAACACTCAGATTAAAAGCACTAAATTAACTCTCATTGGTTGACACCCCCACATTTATCATCACTACCTTCACCCGCCTTACGGCCTCTTCTGTTCAATCTTTTTCCCCTCGCTCTGTTTCACGCACACATTTGTATATGTCAACTTCAAACCGTGAAACTTTGTTCCATGTATCAGTTGTATATTAATGTATGTATGACTACGACCTTGCTTACCAATTTGTTGATTTAGCCAATTCGTTACTACAATTTTATCTCTTGCCTTGACCCTCAAGTGCACGAATATTATTATCGCATTTTTATCCTCCACACATCTGCTCTTAAAAAATTCATTTGATTTTTGCAATTTTGGTTGAACGAAATATTAATAAGATTATAAAATGGCATAAAATTGGGAAAGAAACTGATATATATTGATAGGTAATTATTTGGACACGTTATATATACATAACATCATGCTTTTTAATTTTAGGAAGGTATTGTTGTTTTTTAATAGTTAATAATTAATCATGTACATTTTATTTGAATTAAAACAAAAATTTGATTTTCACCAAAAAAACAAATATTTCATATTTCAAATAAATAAGATACATAATAAATGTGAATAATTGATTATAAAAAATATTATACCACACAAAAAGGGAAGGGTGTGTGTGTGTAGTAGATCACAGATGGGTACAAATAGTGCAAAGAGGTAGATGAAATGAAATTCTGTCATTGATGGGAAGGTGGGTGGTTGGGTTGGGCATGTAGGTGGGTGGTGGACACCGCACGGTACATTCTTTGGGTGGTGCTCTTTCCCCTTCAATATATTCCATCGCTTGTCAAAGGGGATGAAAATTTGGACCCTAGCTAATTCCTTTCTTCAATTCCTCACATCACAAAACAAAAGTGGACTTTGACATGTCTTTCTCACGCTTTCGTGTGTGTGTGTGTGTGTGTGTATAATATTTCACGTGAAATATAATAATTTTAGGCTAATTAAAAATAAACTCCGCCCTCAACTTATATTGTGTGTGTGTGTGATTAATTAAAAAAACATTGCAACTAATTAACATTAATTTCTCTATATATGAGTATGTATCCTAGCTATGCTCCTGGAGTAATTAAAAACCGTTCAGAGTAATTAATTATTAAGCTGTGAGTGGTTAATTAGGAATAGTATAAATGTACAGTTATGAGACGCTGTCTATAGAACTTTGAATGCAAGATCAGGGGAATGATCTCCTGAATTATTCTAGTTGCTTCCAATATATTTAGCTTCTGGCATTAACTTTACTTTGTGTTGTCACAAGAAAAGGCTCAATTTGTAGTTCATGAAGGTGGTCATCATGACTCAGGTGTTTGATATTAATTTATATATACAAATACATAAACAAAATTGATCCTTCTGTGTTTTCTGTTAGTTCATTGGGTTACACAAGGGATAGCTCTCTATTATCCTTTTTTCTCCATTTTTCAATGATCGATTTTTCAATTCAATTTTATATGATTTGCATTCGATTAGCCTCATTTCCCAAAGTCATCAGGGTCGCTTTTTTTTTTTTTTTAATTGAAGTATCCAGGTCTTTGACTTTGCAAATCACGTTTTGCTCGACAAAGATAATTATGGTCCCTGTTAATTGTCTTCCTTGGAGTATTTTCATATATCTTGATTTTCATTTCAAGTTTTAATAATTGGACATTGACATTCGTGCTTTTGATATCAAGTGGGGATGCAAGTAAAACACACAGAATATTTCTTTGTTGACAATAAAAAAAATCCAGAGAATATTGGAAATAGCCAAATCCATATAATCATATTATTACATATATTGCCACGTGAAATCTATAAAATTGTCACAGGTTTTACAGACATCCCTGCCCCCTTCCTTACTTTAATTTTCTAGTAATGTATTCTGAAATGTGTCCAAAATGAGAGCTAAATTCCCCCAAGCGTCCAATGAAATTGCTAGCTGGCACAATGAGTACGAATGGGAGTGAATTAATGGATAGTCCAATCAATGCTTTTTTAAAAAATTATCCTAGCAAATAGCAGCATAGTTTTGAATGGTACAACTACCTCAATCATTTTGATTTATAATTTGGGTTTTGTTAAAAAATGTCTTAAAAGCATTGGTTAAAAAATAAATAAAAATTATTATTAGAAATTTTTGCATTCAATCATTGATGAGATCAACTATTAATATTATATATCTACTCACCAAAAAAAAAACTATTAATATTATATATCTATGTTCATCAATGACTACTTAATTTACCTCAGTAGAAAAAATAATACTTAATTTACCTTTTATAAACCTTTTAAGGACTTATTCTTAATAAAAAGTTGGCTTAAATATATTTTTAGTTCTGGTAAATATTTGAATTTTGATTTTAGTTTATTAAAAAAAAGTCAACCAATTTTAGTCCTTTAAATTTTTATTTTTTTTCATTTAGGTCTTTTTAGTGCTAGGTGGCACATTATGACCCAGTCAGCATGCCTGCGTGGCAGAAACGCTGATGTGACTTATATACTTTTTGAATTTAGTCCCTATAAAAATTTAAGTTTTGAATTTAGTCCCTCTCAAAATTGAGATTTTGATTTTAATCCTCTTTTCTCCTCCACCACCACCTCCTCCTTCCTTCCTCCTCCACCCCCTCCTTCTCCCACCACCACCACCCCCTCTCTCTCCTCTCCTTTTCCCTCCTCTTCTTTCCTCCACGACCACCCACCTCCACCCCCTCTCTCTCTCCTCCCTAATATCTTTCTCGGTTAAAATAGCAGAAGAAAAGCCAAGCACAACAACATGAATGGACTCTTGTGTAAGTTTAACTACCTTTCCCTCTGAAAGCAGCAACAAAAAACAAAGCAAAACCCTATTACTTGATTTGTTGATTTTTCAGTAACGGTCATAACAAGTCATTAGATTAGATTCGAGTACTTAGAAGCATATCTGGCTTCGGAGAGAAGAGTAACAAGTTGACCTTGAGTTTAACGCCGAAATAAGGATGAACACCGGGAAGGATCCTCGCGCATTTGTCCACTGAGTTGACATCGTAAGCCAATCTCGCGTATTTTAATTGGAGGAGAGAGGAGGAGGGAAAAGGAGGAGAGAGAGAGGGGGTGGTGGTGGTAGTGGTGGTGGTTGAGGAGGGGGGAGAAGGAGGGGGTGGAGGAGGTGGTGGTGGAGGAGAAAGGGAGATTAAAATCAAAATCTCAGTTTTGAGAGGGACTAAATTCAAAACTTAAAATTTTTATAGGGACTAAATTCAAAACGTAGATAGGTCACATCAGCGTTTCTGCCACGTAGGCATGCTGACTAGGTCATAATGTGCCACCTAGCACTAAAAGGACCTAAACCAAAAAATAATAATTTAAAGGACTAAAATTGGTTGACTTTTTTTAAATGGACTAAAATCAAAATTCGGATACTAAAAATATATTTAAGCCTAAAAAGTTTTATTTTGGAGATGAGATTGTTTCTTTCCTAAAGCAACATCCGCAAACTTCCTATGGTTGATAATGTGAGTTTTATATATGTATCGTTTCACAGTTACATTTTCATTATTTGAAGATCACACTACTAAAAAATAATAATGAATTAGCAACTAAACCTCGACATATAGTTGAATATATATATATAAAGTGAAATGACTCTTATTATGAGAGTCATTTTAGACATGACACATCCGGCTAACATCAGTTTCAAAAACAAGTGCCGCCACTACTAAAATTTGGATTGAGCCTTCAATTTGCTTGATTAGTTAGTAAAATTTATTATGGACTCAGGGACGGATCCCCACTTTTCAAAATTAATTTCTAATATATATAGGTGAGGGAGGAAGGGTAGGAGAAGGTGCTGGTTCACAGTTCACACTTAAACCAGTGAAGTATATGATCAGTTATCTATCACCTCTCTGTTTATTTCTTTTGATTTAATTAGCTCCATGTGTTGGACGGATTTTAGATTAGTGTTATAGGAGTGGAATTATATGTCCGACTAGTTGTTGTTAGAATTTTTCTAATTATTTTCTATGGGCTACAATCAATTGTGACTTTTGGTTTTACAAAAACGGGTTAATGTTATGATCCATTTGATGATGCTCAAGCCCGCTAATAGTGATCAGTAATAATGAGCTTTGGACACGTGATATTAATCTGTATGGGAAACAGTGTAGGCCCAACCGCTAGGCCCGTGATGGGAGGTGCCTAGGGTTAATAAATACAAAGGCTAGGTCCCCTTTGCTGTCACTTAATTGATACGCTCGTCTACGGTTTGCCCCATTGAGAGCCGAGATCCCAGAGCTTGTGAACAGGCAAAGGAAGATTTAGTCTACTGCGATTTGAGACGTTTACAGTAACTGCAATCATGTCTTCAACAAGTAAGTCTTCTAATTGTGTTCTAAATTCATATAATTGATCCTATTTAATCCTACATGTGGTATCAGAGCATGTATTATATGATTTAGAACCTAATTGTGATTGTTTTCGTCCTCAGTTATCTGCATTTTTTTTTTTTGGTTTTCAATTTTCGTTTTATTTTCGGGTGATTTTTTCGAACAATGATTTACTTGAAATTGGATATCAAAACATTGGGGGTTTTGTAGAGGATGATAATACGAATCTATTGGCACTGGTTTCGTGTTTTTTCGTTACCCATGGAGAGATAATTTCGTAAATTACAGTAACGTGCTAGGGTTCCCCAAGTTGCGATTTGGAGCTTTATATTGCACGAAATTGTTGTTAAAAATTGGGGCTTTTAAGGTAGATTGATTAGAAATTTGATTCTGGTCGAAACCCATGAATTATCGCGATAAAAAACGACCGAAATCGGACTGCAATATAGCGTGAACAGTACCTGCGTTTTTCTGTTTCTCGGTTGGAGAAAGGAGATGATGAACAGTGCGCGTATCCAAAGCCCACTCTCAGGCTGCGGAGAGTGAGAGAGAGTGTGCTCTCTACGGGTGTTGGTTTTCGATGCCGTTTTTTGCGTTATGCTCTATTTTTTAAGTGTGATTTTACTGTATTTTTTTTTAATTTTTTTTCCGCTGCGTTAAATTTTTTTATTTATTAAAATATCTATTTATATTATTTATTTAATTATTTTTCTGGGCAAAGTTAACTTGAAAAATATGCTGGAAAAATAATACACTATATTCTAGATTTTATGGTGTTATTCACTCTCCCTAAATAGTTATGCATGATTATGTGACAATATTCTCAATGTATACTTTTGATAAGCGAACATAATGTACTGTATATTGCTAATAAACTGTTTGGAGACAAAACATACTGGAATGCTGATTAAAATTAATTCTTGACCAGTAAGGGTGCTCCGTAATAAGTGCACTGACTTATGGATTGGGTTATGGTTTTGACAAGAGTAAAATGATTCCTATGCAAGAGTTTTCATGTGTTGTTATAGGTCGTTACCACCAAAGTGGGACCACTTGTATCAGTCTATGGGAATTTCTTTGTAGATTGAGGAATACTTTTAGTCATTGCATACAGTTACCTGCCCAAAGGGGGTGTTGTGTGTTGTGATTGAAAGTTGAAGGGGGATGGTGTTATTGGAGAATGCATTGGGCTAGGAATCTTGTCTACCCAAAGGGGACAATTTTCCAAATCTAGTGTATGCTCATGGATTAACCCATCTGAGGTTTTGAATGAGGTTATAACCTTGGTTTGTGCATTCTGCCCAAAGGGGAATGTGCATTTATATTGGCCTCACTGTGATAGCTTGTTTCATTTTGAGCTATATCTTGTCTTGTAACATGTTTTAATGCATTCATGTTTTGTCTTAACAGTGAACTTCTCTATGAACAATTGTTCTGCTTCTATTGAGATATTGACTGGATCAAATTATAGTAAATGGAAGCAAGATCTAGAGTTCTCTTTGGGAATTTCTGATCTTGATTTAGCTTTACGTGAGGATAAGCCTGTGATTAATGCTGAGAGCACGCCTGAACCAAAGGAACTTTTGGCTAAGTGGGAGAAGTCAGATAGGCTAAGTCTGATAGCTATCAAGAGGACTATCTCTGAACATCTTCTTAGTGGTCTACCAAAGGAAGGGACTGCTAAACAGTTCCTCACTGCTCTAGGAGAAAGGTATCAAGTATCCAACAATGCTGAGTCTGGTTGTCTGATGAAAGAGTTAACAGACATGAGGTATGACAACATTGGGGGTGTGCGAGATTTTATCTTAAAGATGGTTAATATACAAACCAAGCTGAAGTCCCATGATATTGAACTGAATTAAAAATTCATTGTTGGACATGCTTTGAATTGTCTACCTGCTGCTTTCTCACAAATCAAAACTGCCCACAATACTATTGGTGAAAGTGGACCATCAATGATCTTATTACCAAATGTGTTGCTGAGGAAGAGAAACTCAAGAAAGAAAAGAATGACATAGCCCTGCTATCTGTTCATACCAAACCCTTTTCTGGCAAGGGCAATTGGAAACATAAGAAGCATACATCTAGTCCTTCTCACAAAAATCAGGACTCAAAGAAACCTGGTAGGGGTCAGCACCACTCTGTAGGAGGCCTAAGGTCAAATGATTTTAAGAAAAATATTTGGTGTTTCTGGTGTAAAGAAAAGGGACATATGAAACCTGATTGTGGAAAGTTTAAGACTTGGCTAGAGAACAAGCAGAAGTCAGGAGGTAATAACTTAGCTTTTGTCTGTTTTGAGTCTAATTTGGTTGATGTACCTATAGATTCTTGGTGGCTTGATAGTGGTTCCACAACCCATATTGCCCTGTCTTTACAGGGGTTCAGAAACCTGAGGGAGCCCACTCAGAGGGAAAGCAAGCTAAGGGTAGGAAATGATCTTGCAGTCGCTGTGGAGTCAGTGGGAGATGTCAGCATAGTTTTAGGATCTGGATTTGAACTTGTTTTGAAGAATACCTTTTATGTACCTTCCTTTAGGAGGAATTTGATTTCTGTTTCTCTTTTGGATAAACTTGGCTTTAGTTTTATGTTTGGTGATAGAAAAATAAGTCTGATGTTGAACTCCAAAGCTGTTGGTAATGGATCTTTGGTTGATGGTTTATATAAATTGTCTTTGGCTTCTGATAACCTTGCTTCATCTTTAATCGTTGAGAGTTCTGTTGCTAAAAGGTGTAAAACTGAGGCAAAATCCTTTATGTTGTGGCACAAGCGCTTGGGTCATATTTCTAGGGAAAGGGTTGAGAGATTAACAAAAGCAAATATTCTACCTCCCTTGAATTTTGATGATTTGGGCGATTGTGTGGATTGTATCAGGGGGAAGTTTACTAAGACGAAAAAGAAAGGTGCAACTAGAAGTTCAGATCTCTTGGAGATTATTCATACAGACATTAGTGGGCCCCTAACTCCTACAATTTGTGGAAATATGTTTTTCATTACTTTCATTGATGACTTTTCCCGATATGGTTACCTTTATCTAATCAAAGAAAAATCTGAAGCGCTTGAAAGATTTAAAGTTTTTAAAACTGAAGTGGAAAAACAGTTGGGGAAAGTGATCAAGATTGTAAGGTCTGACCGTGGTGGAGAATTTTACAGTAAATATGGTGTTACAGGGCAACATATGGGACCATTTGCTTTGTACTTGCAGGATTGTGGAATAATTCCACAGTACACCATGCCTGGGACTCCTGAACAAAATGGTGTTGCTGAAAGGCGTAATAGGACACTTAAAGATATGATGAGAAGCATGATGAGTAGATGTAACTTGCCAGAATATTTGTGGGGTGAAGCCTTGAAAACAGCCCTTTACATCCTTAATAGAGTTCCAAGTAAATCTGTTCCGAAAACTCCTTTTGAACTCTGGACAGGAAGAAAACCCAATCTCAACCATCTTCGAGTCTGGGGTTGCCCAGCTGAGGTCAAAATTTATAATCCCTTGCAAAAGAAGACAGACCCCAAGACGAGTCGATGTTATTTCATTGGATATCCAGATCGTGCTAAAGGATATAGGTTCTTTTGTTCTGGTGAAGGTGCGAGAATAGTAGAATCCATGAATGCCAAATTTTTGGAGCTTGATGTGGCAGATCCCTTCCTGTTTCTGTTACCAGTGTTCCGTTAGTTGTTCCAGTTGACACTGATGTTCCAACTGAGGAAATAGCTGACACTCAAGTGGATGACATTTTAGATCCTCCTGCCATGGTTGAGGTCCCACAACCTATTGAGCCAGATGCACAAATTCCTTTGAGAAGGTCATCTAGACAGAGGCGAAGTACTATTGGTGATGAATATATAGTATATCTCAGTGAGGATACATATGATATTGGAGATATTGTCGACCCAAAGAGCTATCAGGAAGCTATCTCTTGCCCTCAATCTGAAATGTGGAAGCATGCAATGAATGAAGAGATGCAGTCTATGTCAGTTAATAGTGTGTGGGAGCTAGTTGAGTTGCCTGACAATTGTAAGGCAATTGGTTGTAAATGGGTCTTCAAGACGAAGAAGGATTCAAAAGGTAACATTGAGAGACATAAGGCCAGACTAGTGGCAAAGGGTTTCACACAAAAGGAGGGCATTGACTTTAACGAGACATTTTCGCCTGTTTCAACAAAGGATTCCTTTAGGATCATTATGGCCCTTGTAGCTCATTTTGATTTGGAGTTGCATCAAATGGATGTAAAGACGACTTTCTTGAATGGTGATTTGAGTGAGGAAGTGTACATGCAGCAACCTGAAGGCTTCCATGTTGGTAACAATAAGAATTTGGTTTGTAAACTGAAGAAATCAATTTATGGCCTGAAACAAGCTTCCAGACAGTGGTACTTGAAATTTGATGAAGTGGTGACTTCTATGGGGTTTGAAGAGAATAAAGTTGATCAGTGCATATATCTAAAGGTCAGTGGGAGTAAATTTATCTTCCTTGTGTTATATGTTGATGACATATTGTTGGCTTCTAATGACCTTGGGATGCTACGTGAGACGAAACAGGCGCTGACTAGATTCTTCGACACGAAGGATCTTGGTGAGGCTTCTTTTGTGTTGGGGATCAAGATTCACAGAGATAGACCACGTCACATACTTGGGTTATCTCAAAAGGCTTACATTGATAGAGTCTTAGAGAGATTCAATATGCAAAATTGTAAACCCGGTGATGTCCCAGTTGTTAAAGGCGACAAATTTAACAAGGATCAATGTCCTAAGAATGATGTTGAGCGAGCAGAGATGAATGATAGACCTTTTGCGAGTGCCTTGGGTAGTCTCATGTACGCTCAGGTGTGCACTAGGCCCGACATCGCTTTTGTGGTTGGCGTTCTAGGTAGATACCAGTCAAACCCTGGGAATGATCATTGGATGGCTGCCAAGAAGGTGATGAGGTACTTACAGAAAACTAAAGAGTATATGCTTGCATATAGGAGAGTGGATGACTTGGAGATTGTGGGGTACACAGATTCAGATCTTGGTGGGTGCCTTGATGACAGGAAATCAACTTCTGGATACATCTTTATGTTGGCTGGAGGTGTGATATCCTGGAAGAGTAAGAAACAAACTCTTGTTGCCTCTTCTACTATGCAGGCGGAATTCATTGCTTGTTTTGCTGCTGCTACTCATGCTGTTTGGTTGAGGAATCTGGTGACTGGACTTCGTATTGTGGACTCCATTGCTAGGCCACTGAGGATTTTCTGTGATAATAGTGCTGCAGTGTTCCACACGAAAAACAATAAGACTTCTAGTGGATCTAAGCACTTGGAATTGAAGTATCTGACTGTTAGAGATCTTGTGAAAGAGGGTACTATAGTAGTCGAGCATATTGATACAGATTCTATGTTAGCTGATCCCTTGACCAAGGGACTCAAGCCCGTTGTTTTCAAGAGACATGTTGAGAACATGGGCATTGTGAGTTCTTTTGATGTGTTTGGTTAGTGGGAGTGTGTTTAATTTTGTGTTATTTGACGTTGAACTTTTATTTCAATAATTTACCTTTGACACTTTTGTGTAACTTGGCATTTGATTTGACGATTAATGATGAAATGAGTTTTATTATGATAAATACTTGTATGTTTATATCAAATGCGACAATATTTAAGCTCGGCATCATTGGGACCATTGTGCCCATGGTCGATGCCAAGTTGGAGCTGAGGCATGATGGTTCTTTAGCTCGGTGTTGTTGGGACCACCGTGTCAGTGGTTGACACTAATTTGGAGCTGAGGGATGACGTTTATAAGAACCATGTAATTTCTCTGGCTTTAAGGCATTTGAGAGAAACTGAGGACTGACGAAGAAAATGACAGTATGGTTGTTGGATCACATTGACATGTCATTTTCTTGCTACACTCCACACAGATGACTAGTCGACTGAGTTGGTGGTATTTGTAACCATGGAAGGTGTTACATCAGTATAAGGATGTGACTATCGCCATGATTCGGTATCACTTGGCTTTTGTTGGATGGAGTCTTGATTACGTGTTGCATCTTGGGATCATATTTTAGTGGCCACATTAGAAAATATGTTATTAACCCGAGAGTCGTTTTCGAAAATATTTTTCCCAAAATAAAATTACACAATTGATTTTGCCCAAGTGGGAGAATGTTAGAATTTTTCTAATTATTTTCTATGGGCTACAATCAATTGTGACTTTTGGTTTTACAAAAACGGGTTAATGTTATGATCCATTTGATGATGCTCAAGCCCGCTAATAATGATCAGTAATAATGAGCTTTGGACACGTGATATTGATCTGTATGGGAAACAGTGTAGGCCCAACCGCTAGACCCGTGATGGGAGGTGCCTAGGGTTAATAAATACAAAGGCTAGGTCCCCTTTGCCATCACTTAATTGATACGCTCGTCTACGGTTTGCCCCATTGAGAGCCGAGATCCCAGAGCTTGTGAACAGGCAAAGGAAGATTTAGTCTACTGCGATTTGAGACGTTTACAGTAACTGCAATCATGTCTTCAACAAGTCTTCTAATTGTGTTCTAAATTCATATAATTGATCCTATTTAATCCTACAGTTGTGACATTTAACTATTGTAATTGTGTGAGTTTATATTCCGATTCATGTTCATATTGGCTAGGTACTAGGTAGGGTCTGATTCATGGTTGGTGAGAATTGGGTGTCATTTTACGTGTGTGCTGTTTTTAAATTTTAGTAACTTAGCAATAAAAAATTAATGAATAAATATGATTTTAATCCCTATAAAATCACAATTATTTTATATATTTTTAGTCTTTATATTTAATACAAATAATGTGTTTTTAGTCTCTCATCATGGACTGACACATTTTTTGTATTTTTTATGGACTAAAAATATCTTATTGACCCCTCCCTTTGATGGATTCTGGATCCGTCCCTGATTATGGTGATTAAAAAATGTTATGAATAACAAAGTATTTTATCAGAGATTATAGATATAGATAGGAGAATATTACTACTTTCATCTTTGAAGTTATTGATTTGTTAAAAACTCTGATTTTTGTAGGTTGGCATCGAGTCGTCTAAATTGTACGTTAGACAATTTCAAGTCAACATCATTTTTGTCCTTTGGTTTTAATGCACGACAGTATAATGTCCTAGCTAGATAGCAAGGGGAGTACATTCTGTAAAATGACCAGATTCACAGGAGGCTCTGTTTATTTCATATTTGTCAAGCATGATGCACATAACAGATTACAGGATCAGTGGTAAAATATGCTCTTGAATCTTGATTAGCTTCTCTTCTTTAGTGAATATTCTATTAAAATCTTGGGAAGCCAAAATTTCAAATTAATTCTTAATAAATCTCTAGAATTACTGAGATGCTCTCCTTAAGATCAGGAAGCATAATCGTTAATTAAATCAGAAATACAGATCAATCTAAAAATATTAGATATAACAGAGAACAAACCCCAGCTTCATTAATTTCACAAATCATAAATCTGTCACGTGACCAAGCCACTGTTTTTTTTTTCAACTATCACCGTAGCTAAATCAACTAGTCTAGTAGTGTAAATTTGTGTGTGTACACGGTTTTCTTTCCCCCTGGGGGGAATACCGTAGCTAAATCAACTAGTCTAGTAGTAATATGCACGACATGCGGCACAAAGAATACAAATCGTTGGATTTTTTTTAAAAAAAGTTGGTCTAACTTTCGATCATACCCCGACGTGATTTCCATCAAGGGCCATGATTCATTTCGTGCAAAGTTTGTGCCTTTTTTCTCGTAAAAAATAGCAAAGTTGTTTTCCATAAGTTGTTTCCCCTATTAGTATGGAACAATTTTTTTTTTTAAATAAGCAGTGGAATTAACTCATGCACTTAGAGACAGAACTGCTATGACATGAATTAATGAGGTGAAATATCATTAATTGGTCAAAAAACCAATGCGATTTCCAAAACTGTCATATTTCTGACAGAACTGTAGAAGTTTTCATGTTTAAAATGTGATTTAGTGATTCTTTTTAACATTAACATGACAAGAGTGGTAAGTATAAAACGTGACTTGAATTAAAGTTATGCCACATAGCAATTACGTCCGTTTGGTTTATCTTTTGCAAGGTTTCAAAAAAGATTCTAGTACTATAGAAACAAGAAAAAATTGTTTTGATAAAAAATCTTGTCTCTGAAAGTTCAATTTTCCCATTTATGTTATGAAGAATCTCAACCAAATAGATATGAAATGACATATTTAAATACGTGTTAAATTATTCATAACCTATCACATAATTTGAACTTTTAAGGAGAGGTATTGTGGTAATGTTGTCTAAAAAGTGTGCCCATGGATAGAGTAGTGGAATATCTTTTTGAAAGAAAGTGGGGGAGTCCTGTGGTTTACCCAAAAATAAAAGTAAGGTTGGACCTTTACTACTTGACTTGTTATTTAGGCATGTTATGCGCAGTATTTTGCTTTATCACACAAAAGACAGATTGAAAATATTCCCCCATGCAAAAAGATTAATTAAAAGATACATAATACATGAAATGAATAGGTATATAACTTTAGCCTTCAGGGGAAAGAAAGGGATGGGAATTCTGTTATAGCTTTGGCGATGGTAGTGGTGTGGTGAGCTTTGGTGAAAAAATAAATGTCAGCAATACGCTCTTTTCAATACATTTTTTATTAT
Organism: Glycyrrhiza uralensis; assembly: GCA_030159175.1. NCBI lineage: Eukaryota > Viridiplantae > Streptophyta > Magnoliopsida > Fabales > Fabaceae > Glycyrrhiza > Glycyrrhiza uralensis. Next base: position 43,388,912 of record BRZY01000005.1, read on the forward strand.
TGGATCTCGTAGGTTCCCAAAATGACGAGAGACGCATAAATCTCGACCAATAATACAAAGTGTGTTAAAGAATACTACCTTTAATTTCTCATGTGATTTCTCTGGGTAAAAATTATATATAGCATTTACACTGTCAACAGAGGAGGCAGAATTTGCTAGCTCTTTCTTTCTCTATTTATCTCTCTCTCTCTCTAACAGATAAAGAATGGGGAAGCGCACAAGAAGCAAAGTTTTAATCTTTTTCCCCAAAGTTATATTATGCCAGATAGAGGACAGAGGTGGGGTCAAAACGAAAAGCAATTAAGTATAAATCACGTAGAGAATGGGAGCTGGGACAGCTGTTGGAGAATGGAGACTGTATACATACATGTGTGTGGGTTTGGACTTTCGTTCAACAAGAATGTTGAATTGAAAACTCTTTTTATTTATATCTTGCAGTGCATGGAGAAGCACAACGCAACTGGATTGTAGTGGATTGAATTGAATTTGAATTGAATTTGAATATCTCTCTCTCTATCTATATGTGCTGCATCTATTAATTTCAACTTGGAAGAGTCAAAAGGTAGGGTCCAGCAGAATCATCGGAGACTTTCATTCCCCAATATATTCTTTTTCCCCTCTTTTTCTTTATCTATTATCTCTCCCCCTCCCTAGGAATTGAAGAAGTTTCACACAAACACACATGCTTGTACATCAACATATATAATCATTAAAGGCAACCATCATATTAATAATGATTTGAATTTTTAAACTAAACTTTATTCTGGCATATATTTATCCACTGAACATTATGTTAATGATTGTTAATACGAGGACATGTTAGATTCTCATTTTCTCAGTACTCAATTTCTCTCTCACACACATGACCTCCGGGAATCTAGCTTCTCATCAATCTTAAAATCTATAAATTAAATTCTACCCTCCCTCGATCCCCTATTGTCCTTTTCTTATTATTAATTTTTAGTAAACAATAATAAAAAGCAATGTGAATTTTGTCCTTCCCAAACAACACTGAGCTATCTTTCTTTTATTCTTACATAATTCCCTCAACACATTCTCTTTCTCTATCTCTTTTCTAACTAAATCATATCCCAACAAATACAACTCTGTTTTTCTTCTTTCTTTTGACTCTTATTTCCATCATCACTCCAATTATTGCTTTAAAGTTCTAAATACCTTCAGTAAGGGACAACGTGGCAGGTGGATGTTGTTTATCCTCTCTCTCTCTCTCTCTAGCTATTACACACACAGTCAGCTAGCCAGCATTCGTGTTTTCTTTCTGCCCTGCTTTTGTTCTGTTTGGTACCCTTTATTTCCTTTTTCATAATGTTTCCATAAGCACTTTCTTCGAGCAGTTATTTTTCATTTGTGGCTTCATATAATTCATGGTAAAAAGAAGCCCTCCTTTCTTGAATTTTGGACTATTGTGTTTGTCACACGCTTCTTTTCTTTCACCTCAGTGCCTCATATGAGGGGACCAATATTAAAATTGGGTTACTTTTCATTTCTCTTTGGTACATGGTTATCAGAATGTGTGTCTCTGTGACTCTGCATATATATAATGTCTGTGATAGAGAAAGTCAATCCCCTATACAATCAATATGTATGGTTTCATTGAATCAACAGTTGCTTTCCATTCGTACCTTCACACATAAATGAGTGAGTGTGTGTGTGTATGCATAAGATTTGTTAATGTGTATCCACTTTTTTTTTTTTTTTTAAAGTATGTGTTAACAAATTTTAACTTAAAATTTGCCAAATTCAATTAAATGTATAACTTGCTAATGTATTTCTAAAAAAAGAAATGGGTATACGTTATCAAATCTTACATAGAATTACCAACGTACACCCAATTACTTTTTTAGAAGTAGTATATATGTTGGCAATTTACAATTTGAAATTTGCTAAATATATCTAGAGGTGTAACTTATTAGCATACACTTTTTAAAAAAAAGAAGTGGGTGTAAATAAAACATGACAGTTGACACTTTTAATACCAACGGGGGTTGGGTTTAGCGGAAGGGGCTAGTCCTCCACAACGTAGTGAACCACGGTTCGAATCCCTGCTGGAAGAGGTGTCCACATTTAGTGCTCAACCGTGTCTCAAATAGGATTACCTCCGATGGAGGATACATGTGCGAAACAAAAAAAAAAAGTTGACACTTTTAATGCCATGGGGTGTATATTTAAGCTATTGAATTATTATGGCTTAGGTTGTTAGGTATCAGTGAAATGCAGAAGCAGTAGGCTTTGTTTTGGTGATTATAGCCACAAAATATGCATTAGTACTATTTAACCATTAAAGATGTACTAACCGCATAGATATTTAATTAACCGGACAAGGAATTAAAAAAGACAAAGTGCAATGTCTAATTGAAAATACAATTAATGAAGTGAAAATTGAATTTATTGAAAAATACAGCTCAAGGAGACCCATTTTGACATCACAAATGTAGATTCCAAGCTTGTCAATGGTGGCTCCGCTATTCATCCTGACCATTCCTGTCTCTGTTTGGTCTTATTTGGGGGTCCATTATTGTCATTTCAACGAATTATGCTTTCTGGGTGTCTCAGATCTTTAAAACCACCGCATCTCTTTTTGCCTTTTAATTTTATATATATATATATATATATATATATATATATATATATATACGGTTGTTGTTGGTGCTCTTAAAAGGTGTCAATAATACCATTGAATTCAAATCAACGAATTACATCTTTAATTAATTACAATTCAATTCAATTTTCTTCCAATATTTTAACAAATATTACATTATATTTTTAAAAGATTAAATCTCCGTTTATAATTAAAGAGACAATCTGAGTTGTTGATTTAACGCTAATGACTATAATTAAATATTTGTATTTATCACAATAACTATGAATTATCACAATATCAAAAGGGCAACATATGTAATGTATATATGATGGTTCACTATCATATATGGGTGTAGATTTCTTTTCGTCCATGTATAGGCATATATATATACATATATGTATGTATGTATGTATGTATGTATGTATGTATGTATGTATGTATGTATGTATTGTAGTGACATATAATATCATCAAAGCATCAACATGGGCTTTTATACAACGTAACACCATCGGGTCTTAATTGGGACCCTCTACAGTATAATTCCCTTTAAGAGAGGGAAATATCCTTGGCTGGCCTAACGTCCAAAACTTAGAATTGGACAACTCCTGATAGTATCATCAGCAGTACGTACTAGTAGATAGTGAATGTCGTGACTATGAAATTATATACAACTTTTTGTGCGCATACGCCTAACCCCAACTATCGATTAGTTAAAAAGAAGGACAAATATTAGGACGCTTCTTTTCTTTTTCTTCTTTGTTTTTCTTTTTCGCAAATTTTATTTTCTTACATGTATATGCACATGGAATTCTTGCATGTACCTTTCAGAGTCAATGATTGTATAAATAAAGAAAGCAAAATCTCTAAATTACATTGAAAGTGGCAAATAGGTGGTGGTTGGATGTGGGGTACTATATTGTTTTTAAATCTCAAATTTATTAACATGTCCTTTTTAAGGTTCAATTAGTCATATATGGAGACATGCTTAATTATATCGTACGTGAAAGCAAAAGATATTTTAATTTATAATACTTAATTATAACTTGTGGAATAAATGTTTATTTAGCCCATGCTGTGTGGCATATATATAGGCTGTATTGCACACCAAAATATGAGACGTCTTAGTTTTACTATTCATACTGTGTCGGTACATTTTGATATTTCATAGTTGGATTTTTTATTTTTATTTTGAAATACTTTGAGAAAATTGTGAGGACCATATAGTTTACTGAGAAATTATTTTATCGGCCAAAGGTATATATTCTACCGAGAGCTTGTTTGTTTTAGGGCTGTAATCGGTTTGGTTTGGTTCGGTTTTGGCCGAACCCGAGAACCGAACCAATGAATTCTACTCAGTTCGGTTTGGTTTGGATTTTCATAATTTTTTTGCACAACCCGAACCAAACCAACCCGTAAGTTCGGTTCTATCGGGTCTAAGAAATTTAAAATTAAAAAAATCTTTTAAAATTTACAGAGCTACAGATTCACAATCTCAGTTTAGCAAAAATTTTCTTACACTATTACAGAGTTAAAATAGCAATTTTAGCAACTAGGAAAAATCTCAGTTACAGAGTTAAGGGACTGTGAATGACCACTGTTAGGATATATACCTTTGATAATCAGATCGGAGCAATTTTAGAGACTGTGATAGGCAGATTGGAGCAGTGAGCTTGGCGAAGGCTTCAGGCACGGCGGACCACGGCTTCGGGCATGGCAGAGAGCGAATTGCAGAGAAGAAGAACGAACAGCGAACTGCGATTTTGCAAAGAAGAAGAACGAAGCTCGCAACCACTACAAGAATTTCGTCCATTAGCGTCGGCCAAAAGCCGACGCTAAACGTAAAAAACCGACGTTAATAGCCATTTTAGCGTCGGCCTTGCGTCGGCCACGGGGCGGACGCTAAATTGCTCGTCGCAATGCATTAGCGTCGGCCGTAGTGCGACCGACGCTAATTAGCGTCGGTTTATCCGACGCTAAGCCGACGCACGAAGGTAACTGAAATGGCCGACGCTAACTTAGCGTCGGCTAAGCCCACGCTACATAGGCAGGTTCGACGCAAAAGAAGTTCCTCCAGATTTAGCGTCGGCCGTGGCCGACGCTAATTAGCGTCGGCTAAGCCCACGCTACATAGGCAGGTTCGACGCAAAAGAAGTTTCTCCAGATTTAGCGTCGGCCAAGGCCGACGCTAAATAGCGTCGGCTAAGCCTACGCTACTAAGACAGGTTCGACGCTAAAAAGAATCTTTTAGAATTAGCGTCGGCACTGGCCGACGCTAATTTGCGTGCGCTAAGCCGACCCTACTTTATTACATAATTATGTGAAATTCCTAAAAAATTGAAAGACATTTCAATAAAAATAAAAACAACACCAAATAACTTCGTAAAATGTAATCTCATCAAGTCAAAGAAAAACATACAAAAGTTCTAAAAGGAAACCCAAATAATATAAGTTAGGATGAAATGCCAACCAAGACTAACTACAAGGTAATCCAAATAAGACAATTGAGTAAAAAGAATCAATACAAGGTAGTCATGATAAACGGCGACGATTACGCGGTGGCGAGGCTGCCTCATCCCCATCTAGCGACTGGTCATCATGCTGAGCATCATAATGATGAGGGTGCTCAGGTGGAGGAGCTGGAGCCTGACTACATGAAGCACCACCTGACTGGCGCTCGGCTGTGTAAAGTGCCATGAAAGTGCGTAGCTGCTCCTCTAACATAGCAACCTTCTGATTAGCTTCATTTGCCCGCTGGTTGGCTTCCACTGCCAACTGAGTAGCAGCTTCTACTTGCTGCCGAGCTTCAGCAGTCGCTTCAGTGTCATGCGTAGTGGGAGTCGCCGTAGGTGCCCGAGACTCCTGAGTCAACGAGGAGGCACCACGGCGAACATTCACAGACAAGTCTGCAGTACCGTAACTTCGACCACGAGTCCTACCCCCAGCCTCACTCTGCCATATCTGAAGCCTCCTCGTCCCATCCACCTCCTGCGAACTCTCATCCGTCTGCATCGATTCCTGCCTCAAACGTTCCTGATATGCTTTCTGTTAACAACAAAACATAAACCGTAATAAGTTATGTATTTTGTTTAATAAGCAAGTTATATCAAGTACATATTACACGACGAGAGAACTTACATAAGTCTTTTCAGAGCGACTATCGACCCATTCCCCAGATTTCTTCTTGTGGGTGAACAAGAAGAGATCTCCTGGATCCACTGATCGCCCAAGTTGTTCGGTCTACAAGAAAAACAGACACATTTTAGTCAAGTATGAAACATTCTAGGGTAATGGGCTAAACATTAATACACAGTAAATACATACCATGTCTAGGGCCACATCAAGATGGGATCTGCGCCCCGTGGTGTGGACTGCTCCGCCTTTATTTGAAGCTCGATTAGTCTTATTTTGAGCCGAGAGATCCAGATAGGTCTTATTAGTATTCCATTTGTCCTGAAGACCTATCCATGCTCCATCCCCCATCCATTTGGGCTTTGTGCCCTTCTTCTTCGCCTTTGAGAGAATATCAGAAAGACGTTTTGCACCTCTCTGATTAAATACCCTAAAGATAGCCTCATGATCACGAGGATCCCAAGCCACTTTTTCCTGCAAAAATAAGACATAGATAGTAAGCAACTATAAAAGTAAAGTTAGTCACTTAAATGTTTAAATAATTCCAATTAAATTTTGTGAAGTTACCTGAAACCATCTCCACCAGTCATCCTTCACAGTTGCAGGCACCTCACTCCAGCAGCGGTGAGGATCCCGAAACTGTTTCTCAATGGCATACCTGATTGCATCGGCTGCAGCTGAGCTAGGGGTCCACCTACAAAAATTATGTCAATGTCAATCATCAAATAGCAATAAATAGAAAAAGAAATGGAAATAAATTATAACTTACCCTCGTCCATAAGGTCGAATGATTACTCTCCCAAGATCGTCCTTCTGATGCTCCCTCCGGGGAGGAGAAGGATCATGCTCCTCCACATGATGATCCTCCTCATGAAGCTCGTCTCCCTCCTCCGAGCATTGCTGCTCCTCCCCCACCCCATGTACATCATCATCCTGCTGGTCATGCTGATGATGAGCTTGTGAAGACTCACCCGGCCGGTGCATGTGTGAAGGAATTAAGTATCCTGGATTAGCTACAAAGGTGAAGGTGGTAGTATGGCCAATGGGTGAGCTAGGCTGGTCAGGGGGTGGAAGTGGTGTAGACTGAACTACGCGTGGGGGTGGGGGTGGTGGAGGGGTAGTCTGAACTACAGGTGGAGGTGGGGGTGGTGTGGATTGAGTCGGGATCTGTCGCTGGCGACGCATGCGCTCACCATCCTGTGCCAGTGTGCCAGGATGTATCATCCTACCCCGGCCCCGACCTCGACCCCGAGTAGTCGGGAGCTTCACCCTATCGGGTTGACCGCGTCCTGACATAATCTGAATATAAAACATAATATATATATATATATATATATATATATATAAATAACTATCTAGGTTAGAGATAGAAAGAGAGTAAAAGACAGAGATAGATATCTCTAAAAACTTTACAACTGAAAACTAATTCTCATTGAATAAAGTTGTATCTTTTTAGCTAATGCTCTAATTATTACAATGATAACCTAAGCTACCTAAGCTAGTCCTCATTGCTATCCTCATCCCCATCCTCCCCGTCCTCATCTTCCTCCTCTTCCTCCTCCATGTGCTCGTCCTCCGATTGACCATCTTGCTCGTCCCCGTCTTCTGATTGACCATCTTGTTCCATTGGATCGTCATTGTCATCAACAATTTCTTCATACTCCTTCAATGTTTCGTCAAGTAAGCCTTGTATTTGTTCAACTTCCGTAATGGGTGCAACGGGTGATGTCTCGTTAGCCTGATAAGGCACTTCATCTTCTGTGTCATCCACTTCCACATGACCTCTTGGTTTGGTGATGATTGCCACACACCAACCTTTTAAATCTCTACACATGTCTGGATAAGGAACAAAATAGACCTGTGTTGCCTTTTGTGCAAGGATGAATGGATCATATCGACTGTACCGTTTACTCATATCAATATTGACGATGTTATATTGTGCATGAACCTTTGTGCCTTTGTTTCTTGTTGGATCAAACCATTCACAGTAAAATACGGTGATCTTGTTAGTCAAACCATCATACTCCAACTCATAGATATGTTGGATGGTGCCATAAAAATCATCCTCCCCTCCTTCAGTTATACCTTTTACGTACACCCCACTATTTGTGGTCTTTTTACCATCACTCCAAGCCTTAGTGTGATACTTATACCCATTGACAAAGTACATGTTCCACGATGTTATCTTTGATACAGGACCCCTTGCAAGTGACAATATTTGTGTGTCGGTAATCCCATTTTCATGCACCTACATACACAAAAGCTTAGTTTGTGTTTTTATCAATACCAATGGGAAATTCATCATACACGTTACACTTACATATGTTTGAAACCAAACGGGAAATTCTTCGTGAATACGGTCAGAACTATGTTTGCCATTGACGGAGTGTGTTTGCAGGAATGCACTAAAAAAATTCAATAATTGATGGGCTAAGATTATGGCAAATGGTCATAAAACTTAACGATTTGGCTATTAAGAAATTTACTTACTCAAGATATGGTTTGACTTCATTGCAATTGATCAAGACATGTACATGAGCAGATTTCCATTCTTTATCTGATAGGTAATCGTCTTTACATCTACCACTATGACGACCTAATGTGTGTAGGACTGACAATCGTGGTTGGACCCCCTCATGTCCCGATCGAGAATCGTTTCTGAAAGTATTGGTTGATAACAAGTTGGAGCTCTTAAAGTAGTGGGAGCAGAAATAGGTTATCTCACGTTGCACGTAATGGGCACATATGGAACCTTCCACCCTAGCCTTATTCCTGACAGCCCGCTTTGAGTCTCCCATCAATCTGCATATAAATGTCAGAATCCATCACACATTGTAGTTTAGATATATAATAGACATAGACATTAATTACATGCAAGACAGCCTCGTCACCTTTCAAATGGATACATCCATCGATATTGAACCGGACCGCCTAGGATTGCTTCATTAGGCAAGTGAATTGGGAGATGTTCCATTGAATTAAAGAAACCTGGGGGAAAAATCCTTTCCAACTTGCAAATAATAATGGGAATGTTCTGCTCCAATCTAATCAAGTCATCCATCATCAATGTGTTGCAACATAGATCTTTGAAGAACCGACTTAATTCAGTTAGCGGCTTCCATACACATTCTGGCAAGCAACGAAAGGCAATTGGGAGTAAACACTCCATGAATACATGACAATCATGACTTTTCATCCCATGCATTCTGCCCTTCTGGACATCGGCACACCTAGCCAAGTTTGAAGCATAGCCATCCGGCATTTTCAATTCTTTGATCCATTTACACACTAACTTTGCATGTTCTGATGTCAAAGTGTATTTTGCCTTTGGCTTTCCCAACTTTCCGTTTCCTAAAGGCTGCATCTCCAAGTCCCCACGTGCACAAAATACAGAAATATCCTTTCTTGCCTTTTCATTGTCTTTTGTTTTTCCTGTAACATTCATGACAGTGTTGAAGACGTTGTCAAAGAAGTTCTTCTCTATGTGCATGACATCGAGGTTGTGTCTTAACAAATTGTCCTTCCAATATGGAAGATCCCAAAATATACTTCGTTTAGTCCAATTATGAATCTGTCCATATCCTGGCAATCTACTACCACAACCGTCTGTGACCTTTGGAAAATCACGAACAAATTCCCACAATTGTTGCCCTGTCAACATGTAAGGTGGACCATCCTTCTCGTCCCTATTTCTTCTAAATCCCCTTTTGCTTCTTCTAAAAGAATGACCAGTTGGCAAGAACCGGCGATGACAGTCAAACCACGAATTTTTTCCACCAAATTTCAGGGTGAAAGCTTTTGTGTCCTCCATACAATAAGGGCATGCCAACTTACCTCGTGTTCCCCATCCAGATAACATCCCATACGCTGGAAAATCATTGATTGTCCACATTAAACACGCTCTCATGAGAAAATTTTGCTTCGTGGAGATATCATAAGTCAAAACACCATGACTCCACAGTAATTGCAAATCATCAATCAAAGGTTGTAAGTATACATCTATCTTTACTGTCGGATCAGATGGACCAGGAATAAGACAAGTCAAAAACATGTAAGGTTTGGTCATGCACATTTCAGGGGGAAGATTGTAAGGTGTGACTATTACCGGCCAACATGAGTATGGAGAGGAAGATGCTTGAATGTAAGGCGTAAACCCATCAGCACATAAACCAAGTCTTACATTTCTTGGCTCAGAGGCAAAATCAGGATAAACATCGTCAAAGTGTTTCCACGCTTTCCCATCTGAGGGATGACGCAGAACATTCGAATCATTTCTGTTTTCATAATGCCATCTCATTTCAGAAGCAGTTTCTTTTGAAGCATACATTCTTTGTAACCTAGGAATGATAGGAAAATAGAACATTCTTTTAACCGGGACATCTTTGTACCTTCCCATTCCACTTCTTCGAGGAACATACCTTGCAGCTTCACAAAACTTACACTCAGATAAATTGCTATCTTCTTTGTAGTATAGCATGCATCCATTCACACAACAATCAATCTTCTTGGCCTTCAACCCCAACTTAGACACCAACCTCGCTGCTTGGTAGTAACTTCCAGGCAAAGAATGTTTTGATGGAGCTACATCAACAAGCATCTGTGCAAAATAGTCTATACACTTTTGGGGAACATGCCAATTAGATCTAGCAGCCAAGAGCTTAACAGATATACTCAACTTGGATTCGGTGGCTCCATTGTAAATGGGGTCGTTAGCAGAAGTCAACATATCATAGAAACGCTGAGCTTCTGGATTTGGCAACTCTTCCTCATTGAATGTTGACTCATCTCCCACATTACCTCTAACATTAGGGCCTCCATACAATGGGACAAAACATGCATCATGCACCATTTCATGCATTGCTTCAAAATGATCTTCAGTATCAACAAACCCACTACTGTTTGACTCTTCCCCTAAGTCATTATTTAGGTCCTCAACCTCTCCATGCATAGACCAGATCCAATAGTTTGGCTGGAATCCAAATCTATATAGGTGCTCTTTCACTTCACCCTCAGTCAAAATCGCCATACACTTACACTTTGAACAAGGACACCTAACCCCACCCTCGGACAAATAGTAGGGTTGTAACTTAGCTTTCCTAATTAACTCGCGAACCCCATCAATAAACTCTTGTTTCAGTCCCATCCTACCAGGATTTAGCCGGTCATACATCCAGCTACGATCCATTTTCTACAATGCAAAGATTAATCACTTAGCCACCCAAATTGGAAAAAATTCGACAGCATAACCTTGTGATTTGAACATTTCCCATTTTTTTGATACAAATAACTATATATGCGACATCAAATAAATAGAAACAATAGTATATTAACAGGATCAAACCTATTGAGCTCAGCTCTCCACTAACAAACAACAAAACAATTCACAAACACATGCATCATTTCTAAACTACCAGCACACAATCCAGCATCCCGCATCTCAGGCGAGATCACACCTATTGAGCTCAGCTCTCCACTAACAAACAGCAAAACAATTCACATTACAACTTGCACATTCACAAAGATATTCCCAAAAAAAATTGCATACTTACCGATAAACTCCAACACTAAGCTTCAATTATAATCTCCGAATGCCTCCTTCAACTATATTTTAGGAAAAATAGAAAGAAGTCAACAACACAAGAAAGAAATTAAGAAGTCAAGAAAGAGAGAAAGAAATATTCAAGAGTAAAATGAAGAAAACAAGAAAAAGATTCTAAAACAAAAAAAATTTCAAATAACCTGCACAAGGAGTTCAAGCTTTGATCTCAAGGTATAGCACAATCCTTTTCTTCCTCACCTTCCTCCAAAAGCTATAAAAATATTAATAATATGCAATCAGAGAGACTTAATGAAACATTGAGTGACCCCAGAGAAACCTAAGAATATTAATATCTACAATATAATAAATAAATGCACAATCAAACTCCAAGAAAAGCAACAAAAAAAGGCTACTCAGGATCTATATGAACAACAAAGATGTATATGTCTATCACAATTCCAATCTACTACAAGTAATTTTAAAACATATGCCCCAATAAATCATCATTAAAAAATCACGTGATAAACAAGTAAAAGCTTTATTTAATGTCAAAGATCATCACTTATATTTCATTGATAGATCAAGCACTTGAAAATTCAGCAAAACCGGTCAAGTGAAGATCCAAAATATAAAAGAAAGGGTTGAACTTCCTTAATGGCAACAATGTTTCCTAACAAGTTCACAACTCAAGAGAAGTATTCAGGGAATTGGTCACCAAGAGCCTTCTCAAGTTTAGAGCCAGCAGCACTTTACTCTCTCCCTCCCTCGTTCCTTCCTTTTCAATTTTTTTTTTCTCTCTAATAAAACAAACAAAGTGAACAAGAAAAAAAAGAGAGAAAGATAGACTGTTCAAAAAATCAAATGCGTGCAGACAAGGGAGAATCATTTTTGTAGTAGAAAGCATTGGTTGGTCTGTTCACTAGTTCGAAATTAACGTGTGTTCACTATTCTCATCTCTCAATGTTTTTTTTTATCAAACGTTTTATTAATCAGTTTTTCTTCTAACCAAGAAAACAATATTCAATTAACAAGGTCCACTTGTTTATTATATATCCATATATTTATTTTTTAAACGACAAGGTCTAATTACACTCCACAAGCAACGTGATTGTATAAGGCCCATAACATCTCTCCCACCTTAGCACTAGCAGCCCTTAGAGTTGCAATCTCACATCAAGTACTTCAACACTCAACTCAACACCCCCCCACACATATTCATTCCATTCCCAACAAGTAAGATTCAATTCCACAAACATGGATTTGCTTCTGCAAGCAAAAACCAAAGCACTGGAACCATTAATAATCAGTACAAGTACTATAACACTCTTGTTGGTGATTATTATCATCCCACTGATCACGTTGTTGCTACCATGTTTAGTGTCACGAATAATTGGAAGAATTAATAGGAGACGACCATACCCACCAGGACCAAAAGGCCTTCCCTTGATAGGCAGCATGAACATGATGGACAAGCTAACACACAGAGGCTTAGCAAACTTACGCAACATTTTTCTATGCATTTCTGTTCACAGCATCACAGGATCAACTTACGCAGGACAAAGCATTTCTATGCATCTTATACCAAATTTCAGTAATGCTTACATACTACAACAATGGCATCCGAAAAAGAAAATTACCTTCTCTTTCAAACAAGGGTACGTAAGCGACGAGAACAAGGGGTAAGGGACGAGCACAGGGAGTGACGGAATAAGGGATGAGATTCGTCGTCCTCACCGCCGGAACAGAGACTATACCCGCGCTACAGACACACCTCAACGCCTTCACCTTGAACCCGCCGCAGACTGCCGTCGTCGCAGGTCGCCGTCGTCGCCTCGCCGGTTCTGGGTTCGCAAACGGTTCGCCGCTTGTGGCTTGTGGAAGAGAGAAGATGAAGTGATCTGAGAAAGTGAGGGTCACAAGGGTTTGATAAATTCGAAATTGGTAAAGTTATCTAGCGTCGGCTAAGCCGACGCTAACCTTAAATTTAAATTTTTTTAAGACCAGTAGAATTAGCGTCGGTCAAGCCGACGCTAAAATAAATTAAAATTTTTCATCACATATTTAGCGACGGATAAGCCGACGCTAAATATAAAAAAAATAAAAAAAACTGAAATGTCGACTTAGAGTCGGATTAGCCGACGCTAACTCGACGCAATTAGCGTCGGTGTCGCGGCCGACGCTAAAACCCGACGCTACAAGTTCCCATTCTAGTAGTGAACACTGCGATGAGGACGATGGAAGGAAGAACGTACAACGAACTGCGAAGAAGAAGAAGAAGAAGAAGAACAAAGAACGAAGAAGAAGAAGAAGAAGAAGAAGAAGAAGAAGAAGAAGAAGAACGAAGCTCGTTTGGCAACACTACGATGAGGACGATGGAAGCTTGCGAAGGATTGAAGAAACAAAGAAAGCTTGCAAAGGATTGAAGAAAGCCAACACAAGGACTGCAGAAAGCTTGCAAAGAATCGAAGAAACAAAGATGAGGAACTGAGGAAAAAAGAATGAAGAGGAAGGGGAAAAACGACTAGGGTTCTCTCGGTCTCTTACTTAAGCTCTCTCGAAGGTACTTCAGGAAAGGAAACAAAAGTAAAAAAACTCAATGTAACATATGTCATCGGTTCGGGTCTCGGTTCTTCAGATTCCAAAAGCATGAACCCGAGAACTGAACCAATAGAGCTCAGTTTTTATTGGTTTGGTTTAGGTTGAACCCAAACAGAAAAAAAATCCAAACCAACTTAATTGGTTTGATTTGGTTCGTCGGGTTGTTTTAGCCTTTTTAAAAAAAACTATTTTTTAATAAATAAATTTTATTTTTTTAAAAATGTTTGTATAAACTTTTGAAAAAAATTAAAATAGTCATTAAATTTCTATTTTTTTTAAAAATTATTTTGAGTAATTTTTAAAAAACCTGTTATGATAGATAATAGAATATGTTTAAAAAATATTTTCATAATTATAACCAAACATATGAACAAACTCTTGTTTCATATTAAGTTTTTAAAAAATAAATTACATTTAGATAACTTCAAAATTGCCTTTTAAAAGGAACTTAAGCAAATTGATTTGAACACCGGCGGATTGGGTCCGACTATTTCACACCCATGGTGTGAATTTTTTCACCGGTAAGAACTGCTCTGAATTGGAAAGTCTATATTTTTGTGGATTGGGTCTAATTTTTAACACCTATGGTGTGAATTTGTTCACAAGTTTGAATGTCTCTGATTTGAGAAGTAGCATTTTCATGGTTGAGTTTGACGGCTTCACACTGGTGTGAATTTTTTTTCCCGTTTTGTTTTTTTGTAGAATGAATTTTTTTCGATATGTGATTACTTTAGGTTAAGAAATAATATTATGATGTAATAAAATAGTGTGATATGTTTCTTTTTTTGTATAAAAAAAATTAGATTAAGAATCCTATGCAAAGGGACAGCGATGATTTATATTGGAATTTACGCATAGCTACTAATGGAGGAGTTCAAAATTCGAACTCAATTCACAACTCCTTAGAAAAATGAATCAAATAAGAAAGATTTAAAATATTTCCTTCCCTTCCCTTCATTTCCCTCAAACCAAACACTATGTTAAGGTTGTTTTACAATAACCAATTAATCATTTAATTTATAAAAAAATTCCTGTTATTCCATCATTTTTTCCTTATTCCACTATATACATTTACTCTCTCTCTACATTAAAGTGTATATATGGAAAATATGTAAAACAATTAATGATAATAAAAGTATAATTGACAAAATATAACATTAAATTATCAAAATAACAAATAAATAGTAACAAATTTTCTCTTAAAAATAGACAATTAAAAAAGAACTAAGGGATACTAAATTGAGAAAGTATTATGTTTTTTTATTTTATACTTTTTTATCAATATTTTATACTTTCTTTATAAAATAATATGACGATATATAGAAAGATTTTTAGGGAAATATAAAACTATTCCTATGAAATTCGAGTGTTTCCGCAATTATATGATGTGGGCTCAAAATTGACTTCATAACAAACCCCGATGCATGTACAGTACTTATCGACTTTTACATCCCTTAAATTTAATTCTGCGCGACATTGTAATCCGGACATAATAAATCACAATTTTGTATGAATCTCCAAAATGCAATCAATATAAGGATTAAGGACGACGGATAAACCATTCAAAATGCAGTATGACACGAATGTCTTGTTGGTCTAAACTAATTCCACGTTTGGCTTTGTTCTTCGGCAACTATTGTAATTGCTTCCGATTTAGAGTAGCCACGCTCGAATCCAATTTTTTTCTTTTGTTTAATTTATTCTTTGAATATATATAGTAAAGATAATAAAATAAAGATAATGAAAATTGGACCCACTTGTAACTCAAGAGGAATGTATAAGATTTTTTAAAGTGTATCTGTATATATATCTCTTTCTGGTGTCAATCAATTCCGATTCCAAAAGAACGAGTAGTATATGTATTTGGCGGAAAAAAAAGAAAGCAATTTAAAAAAAAATTATATTAGTTATATATTCTTTTTTATTAACCACATGAATGAGATGATTGTATATATATCTTTTATAAATTAAGCAATCAACCTTTTATTCAGCGTGTTATTCATTTTATTCTATTTTTAAAAATATAAGAACCACTTTGTAATATTTATATTTTTCATTTGCATGCCTAGAACTAAATGATAGTTTTATTTATTTTGTTTTGTTGAATTGTTATAGAGTACGTGTAAAAATTATGGATCTAAGAAAATCCTAATGCCTGTATCATGCTAATATATAGTTAAACGGTTCCACTCAAACTCAACTTTACATAACGAATTCCATGAATAGTAAATTTTATGTCATGTGTGTATTACCCAAAATTAATGTATATATATTTTATAATTTAAAAAGAATAGGTAGGTAAACCTAATATTCCTCTGGGATGTGTCATACTTAAGAAAGTCCTTTGTAATTAATGCATACTGCAAATATAAAAATATCATTTTAATTAATATGATAAAAATAAATATTGTTTGATTCATATAAAATTTCACATGTAAAACCAACATCCGAATTGCTTGTGGCTCAAATTTATCACACTCAGCATTTTTGTAGAAAGCTATTTTAACTTAATATTGTATGAAGTTCCAAAAATTGTGTATTGACAATATTTATAGCTATATATCGTTAGGATATCATGACAAATTGCGCTAGCTCGATCATTCAACAGAACATAGTGATGGTGGTTGGGAGCATTTGAAAATGGAGCGTTATAGTGGTACGAAACCAGTGACGTATTTACATATCAAAGGAAAAGGAAGGAAAAAAAAAACTCTCAAGAATGAATACAGAAAAGAGCCTAAGACTAAGCACTTGCTACGATCAGCTTTCAAGAAAGCAATGACCATCACTCGTAAAAGGTAATACCATTCTAAGGCTGTGGGAAAAGGTAGATGGGGGATCACCAAAAACACCATCAAAGTATGAAAAGAGCATTTACTTCGTGAGAGGAGACGTTTCAGAGTGAATTTTTGCCAATTAAAGAGAGAAGGATGGATGTTTGTGTCATGTGGTTTGGTTGCTCTTATTCAGCTTCAAAAAGGCATATTGATCTGTTTCTCTCATTTTTTTACTACTTTTTTAGTTGGGTTTGATTTGAATTTTGTACAAATTATCACATTTATGGGAGAGCATAGGGGTCGGATGACCATACTACGATTCCACATTTTCCATTCTCATTCTCTTGAATTTTACGTGGTATATGTTACTTGGAAATCGAACCCTTTTCCTCATTTCGTTTTAAGTTGTCAACACCACAAGAAATGTGGATGACAAAGGACACACATCCATAAATTACAATTTGGCCTAAAAACTACAATCACTTTTAGGTGAATTCTAACGTGAGGGTCTTATGAATTACCTCACACAATGAGAGCCTAAAAATAACCATCAGATATATTAATAAACAATTTCAATGGCTGAGATACCACGTCGTTCAAATCAATCTCAGCTATTGAAATTGGTTATTAATATATCTTATAGTTTTTTTTTTTGCCCTCATGGTAGTGCCTCACCTTAAAATCCGTCTTATCTAAATCCTTTCTACCTACATATTCTTACTATTTTTATAGAGGAATTCCTTTATATACAATAATAATTAAATGTACATTTAATTAGATAATAATTTAAGCTAACACTACTTAAAAAGTTTATCAAACCATTAATTATTTTTTGCTTAAATATATTTTTAGTCCCTCATATTTGGCTTAAATTCGTTTTTAGTCCCTCAAATACTAAGAATATTATTTTAGTCCTTAATCTTTTGAAAATCAGTCACTTTTGGTCCTTCACATGATTATTTTAGTCCCTAATATTTTAAAAATGTGTCACAATTAGGCTTGGCAATGGGGCCCGAACCCGTGGGTACCCATCCGAACCCGTCCCGACTTTGACGGGGAAAACCCGTTTTGACTGGGGTCGGGGACGGGTTCGGGTTTTCCCCGCATTTAAAAGTCGGGGTTGGGGTCGGGGTTGGGGAAACTAATACCCACCCCGAACCCGCCCCCAAA
Organism: Glycyrrhiza uralensis; assembly: GCA_030159175.1. Classification (NCBI taxonomy): domain Eukaryota; kingdom Viridiplantae; phylum Streptophyta; class Magnoliopsida; order Fabales; family Fabaceae; genus Glycyrrhiza; species Glycyrrhiza uralensis. The sequence goes on from BRZY01000005.1 coordinate 43,406,727, forward strand.
CCCGCCCCGTACATTTATTACACTTATAATATAATATTTAATGCATTAATATTATAAAAAATTATATTTTTAATTCTTTATTTCTTCATTATTATTTGTCTAACAAAATATATTAAAAAAATATCTTAAAAAATAGAGTATTAAATTTCTTTAATTCTATCAAAATTAAAATTCTAAAATAAAAATTTGGATTCTAAAATACTAGGTGCGGGTGCGGGGGCGGGGCGGGGAAACCCGACACCCGCTGGGGGCGGGGATGGGTGTTGATTTTTCAACCCCGACCAAGATCGGGGGCGGGGCGGGGAAACCCGAGCACTATCGGGGGCGGGGGCGGGGAATGTAAAACCCGCCCCCGACCCGCCCCGTTGCCATGCCTAGTCACAATTAGTCCCTCATATTTCAAGGAAAAGGACCAAAAGTGACTGATTTTCAAAAGATTAAGGACTAAAATAATATTCTTGGTATTTGAGGGACTAAAAACGAACTTAGGTCAAACATGAGGGACCAAAAATATATTTAAGCCATTATTTTTTATTGGTCTCATGCACAAGTTTGGTCATTAACATTTTAAGGTTTTTTAAGATTAAAAATAAGTAATTTTATATTATATTAAAAAATAATTATTTTTAGAGATTTTTATTAAAACAAAAACTAACTGAGAAGCCAAGATGGTTTAATAAAAAATACCATATATACCAAGGGCTAATATGCCAATACCAAATAGAGCTCCGATACGTGGGCATCTGTTACACCCATGCCACACCGATAACAGTGACAATTTTACCTTGTGATCTCTCATGAAAAGGTGTGTCAGGGGTGTACCAGGTGTTTGTGTAATATTTTCCTACCAAATAATGGCATTATGTCATTACCCATGGCTAAGCCTTCAATAATTGAAGGATAAGCAATCATAATGCAATCGGATCATCGAGGGCTAGGCCTTCGTAATACCGATGGCTTTATCTGGTCATCGATAATGTTTACCAATGAAAATGTTTTACTGTCGGTAATGAAATTGAAGGCTTTTGGCTATTGGTTTAATGGCCAAATTTCTTGTAGTGCTATAGCAAAATTTTTGAATTGCGAATTAGGTAGGAGGACCCCTTTCAAATATTTGGGGCTTCCCATCGAGCAAATGCAAGGAGGCACGGGACTTGGTAATTACCTATCAATAAGAAGGTTAAATGCAAATTATCTTCACGTTGTGTGGCATAATTACATTTATTAGTTCACCTGAGACTCTGTATTTCGTGTCTTTTTTTAAGCCCCAAAAATGGTCTTAATTAAAGTTTCTTATCCAAATTCATATAGAGACCTTTAAATTTCGAAGAAGATTGCTTGTGTTAAATAAGTTGTTTTTTATAGGCAAAAACACATGGGTGGTCAAGGAGTTCAAAATCTTGAATGATTTTCTCATAAGTTACACATTATCTTTGGAACCAAAATGATTTTCTCATAGAGTTGGAGGAGTGGGTTGATGGAATCTGGCTATATGGATCTTTAATTGGATAGTTACATTGGTGATCAATTGTGAAGATTCATGGTAGTGGTTTCTTGGTAATTTGGGGAGCTTTTCTGTTAAATCTGCATACTCCTATATATCTTCTTAATTAGAGCATGGATAATTTTGGGGTAGAGTCAAGTCGGTAGTGATGGTTTCTTTAAGAATTCCTAATGACAGAGTATTGTTGTTAATTCGTTCAACAACAGTGATGGCTCTGTTTAGTAATAGATTCTGGACAGGCTCCCAACTAAGTAACTTAGATCAACTAAGTATAACTTGTTGTGTTTTGAGCTATTTCAAAAGTGGGAAGTCTCACATTGTCTAGCCTTTGGAACTTTTAAGAGTTTATATATCATCTTGTGCCTTAGGCTTGTAAACAAGCTAGAAAAGGGTGGGCCTCGCGCGCACACAAGCATGGGCCAAACTTGATGATTTCAGTGCAAATCCTCCGATTTGCCCCCCTAGCTTTCCCTGCTTTTCGCCCACTAACAGCTAGTTTTCCAAGATTTTCGCCCACTAATCAAATCTTTTCGGATCAGGAAAATCTTTTCAAACGGCTCTAATCCTTGCTTATAGAAAGAAAGACCGACTCCCTAATTTGAACGCAGCCTTCTCCTCTTTCCGTTTACTCTACCTTCGCCCGTTTTCTCTCTTCTTCCTTCTCAATTTTTTGACTCACTGGGTTGCCTCGCCTGTTTTCTTCCTTGCTGTTCTGACACCTCTGTCACCTGCCAGGACGGGCCTGTTCTACCCTGGGGGGTTTGCGCATTCAGGCGGATAAACCCTTAAGGGCAGTCTCACCGACGCCTCAGGTCTACTGCTTACTGTTCTCTGTTTTGTAGGTTTGGATCGTTCGTTGCTTTTTGCGCCACCACGGACAACATAACTTATATACTTAGGAGAAATGCGATTCATGAGGCCTTGTGCATTCTTTGTTTTGACCACTAAGAGCGATCAATCTTGCACATCTCTGTTTTAATTGTAGATTTTCTTCTTTTCAAACAAATAGAAATTGCTTTTCTCTGTATTTTGGATAATTAGAATTTAAATGTGATTTCATCATACTAGTAGATAATTTTTATAAGACGGGGCCCATGTTATGCTACGTGGGACCGGGTTGATCAAATGGTCTGTGATAGATGAAGGAAGCAGCAGAGCCTGCAGCATGGTTTGAATGGTATAGGGTCTGCACCGAATACTAAGTTCGACGGTACAGGGCTATTCCATATTCTCCACCACACATTCTTTCAACCTGACAACCAATTAATGCCATGCATGTGGTGTGCGGGAAATACCTGTTCTCAGATAATGATAATAATATCATGACTGGCGAATTTCCGAAAGTTAAATCTCGTCTACCAAATCTTTCCCTAGCCCTTTCCTGTGCCCAGCTTGGGAAATTTGGATAACATTTGTGCCCAACTTAATTTAATTACTTTAATTTTGAATTACTTTAGTAATTAGCATGCCATTTATGTTAGTAGTGAGTTTTTTTTTTATTTGACAGAGGGAGAAGGGATCAAACTTGAGCATTAGAGGCTAGAAATACAAAGCTCTGCCAACTAAGCTAGCACGACTATGTTAGTAGGTAAGAATCCCCGTCAATTTGAATTATGCATGAAAAATCACTACCACATTATACATACATAATTAATATTAGGCTTTAACATGTTTTTGGTCCCTCTAAATATCGGCGTTTTGAATTTAGTCCCTCTAAAAAAAGTCAAAGTTTTTTGGTCTCTCAAGAAATCAATTTTTTGATTTAGGTCCCTCTTTTGCGTTGACCACTGACATGGCACACTGAGGTCCCTGTAAAAATGCTGACATGACTTACATACATCTGACGTGGCTTACATGCATTGCCACGTCAGAGGGACTAAAATCAAAACTTAATATTTAGAGGGATTAAAATCAAAACTTAATATATTTAAAAGGACCATGTGACATCAATTATACCACCACCACCACCACTCTCTCTCTCTCTCTTGTTTTCTCTCTCTCTCCCCACAGCCCCTCCCCCACCACCACCACCACCACCACCCACACACACACTCTCTCTCTCTCTCATTTTCTCTCTCCCCCCACCACTACCACCACCACCAGCCACCCATCCACCCTCTCTCTCTCTCACACACACACATTTTTTTTCTCTCTCTCTCTCCCCACCACCCCCACCACCACCACATATATGCATCTTTAACCATGATCTATTTCAAGGTCATCCAATTAGTCAAAAGAAGTTCAAGGAAGGTGGTGGTGGGGGTGGGGGGGGGAGAGAGAGAGAGAAAACGAGAGAGAGAGTGGGTGGTGGTGGTGGTGGTAGTGGGGAGCCATGAGAGGAAGGAGAAGAAGGAGGGGGTGCTTGTTGGTGGGGGTGAGAGAGAGAAAACGAGAGAGAGTGTGTGTGTGGGTGGTGGTGGTCTGATTGATGTCATATGGTCCTTCTAAATATATTAAGTTTTGATTTTAGTCCCTCTAAATAACTATGAATGACGTGTCAGCTGACGTGGCAATACATGTAAGACACGTCAGATGTATGTAAGCCATGTCAGCATTTTTACAGGGACCTCAGTGTGCCATGTCAGCGGTCAACGCAAAAGAGGGACCTAAATCAAAAAATTGATTTCTTGAGGGACCAAAAAACTTTGACTTTTTTTAGAGGGACTAAATTCAAAACACCGATATTTAAAGGGACCAAAAACATGTTAAAGCCTTAATATTACGTTATCGATCCATGGTACGTATTTTTAAACTAGTCTTTTCCATGATTATGAAGGTGAAGCAACCCATAGGTCAAACAAAATTGGGGGAAACTGTTCAAGAATCTGAGTTTAATTTATTTTTTGAAATGTTTTCACGGCGCGTATGTGATTCTTAATTTCCTCTTTCTTGCAAATATTATCGTTCACCATGGACCATCAGAGCCACCATAACATCTATATATATATATATATATATATATATATATCCGGCATCTGCAAGAGATATTGGAGTCATGGATCGTTCGGAAGGGTGAAGAACGACGACAGAATCGGAAGGAATGACATTTCATCGAGGTGGAGGCACGAGTGGCACCGAAACGCCACCAGTACCTAACGAGAGAAGTAGGCACAGGTCTCAACCGCCACAACATCACGCGCGCCTCCACCGCAAATAATATATATACTCCAATAGTGATTTTTTATAAACAAATACTTATTAACTAAATTTACTCTATTTTATTATTATTTTTTACAAAATACCCTTCATTTGTTGCAGATTTTTTAATCTCAATGACCCTTTTTAGTAAAGACAATTTAGAGAATGAAGTTTATTATTTGATAAGATCAAAAATATTAAATAAACTTAACTAACTTTTTTAATCAGTCTGAATTTAGGTATTTTTACTTATATTTTGAGTCCAGAGTATAATAATAAGTCATTTTTAAAATGAGAATAATAAGGTGATTTGGTGGTATAGGGAGGAGCATAGGGGTTGGAGTGATAAGGAGATTATGGATTCAAACATCCCCTACTAATATAACATATTAATTTACTAACATTTGTTTATCTAATTTTTTTAAAAAATAATTAAAATTTGCTAATCAAATAAGTAAAATTTATTATAGCCTGTCTTCATATTTCAAAAGAAAAGAAGGAACCCAAATGATACATTTTTGGTCCTTATATACACATTTTTTATTTTGGTCCTTATAAAATATTTTATTTTACTCTTTGCATCCTTAATAAATTATTTTTTCTTCTTTTAGTTCTAGCTGTTATTTTGACTAAAATTATAGGGACTAAAAGAATAAAATTTTAGTTTTATATATAGAGACTAATTTTTTTTCTTTTGTTCACTTGAATTTTACCTCCAATGACCAATGTGTCGGCTCCCTCACTTGAGTTATACAGTTCTATAATAAATTATTGACTCGAAGGATCTATACTCTATAGTTGCCGACTTGTATATATCTTTGAGACTCTGACCATTATCATAGTATTGCATACGGATCCTTTTTAAACCGTTTTATCCGAGTTTTTAGTGGCGCAACATGATATATATATATATAGAGAGAGAGAGAGAGAGTATTCATGGGTGCATATAGAAATCTCTAAATTTTTTTCTGCTACATGTCAAAGCTCCTTTGACAATGAGAACAAAATTATAATATGTATTTTTTTTACGTTTAAAATTATAATATGTATATATACACACTACTACTGCTTAATTTATTTATTTTTTGTAAAGTGGATTCCGTAAGAGTTTGACCACACTATATATGCAAAGGAAATTAAAGACAATATTATCCTGTTTTAGTAAATATTCATTCCACATCTAGTTCCTAATGAAATTTAACTTCAAGAAGACCTTTTAATTTTTTGAATTTTAACTATTGGAGATTATAATAAATCAAATTAGGAATCATGATTATGACATGATACTTGTTGATGATAAAATGATTAGAATTTAATTAATATTCGTTTTATAAGACAGAAGAGTTAGCTTGATATATATCTGGAAAATCCTTATTAAAATCGATGTTTATATTATATCTAAATGATCACGATGTTTAATTGACTCTTAATCAACCAATGTCTCTCTTTCTTTCTCAAGTTCCTGTGTGTGATGAAGACAAAAGTCTGATTCAAGGTGTTATGTAATTCCAATATCATGCTCTGTAAAACTGGTAACAATTTAATATTTGCCATTATACGACGAACAATTTGAATGAAATATTTAACTACTTCACTGTACATGTCGGTTAAAGACCATGTCTAACAACAACGCGTCAAAAACACATGGCAGAAAGAAGAAAGAGAAAGGGTATAGGAACAGGAAGGAGGGGTAATTAGAAGGAAACAATAAAATTATATTGCCATTCCCGGTGCCCAATTTCTGCATTTAATGAGCCCTTCCGAACAGTGTATTAGAATTAGTGTTTCTATTGCAGATGGTAGCACACTGGCACTGTGGCACACTGAATAAAAAACCTTCATAAATTAAGTGCTTGATTATAAAGTTTGACACCCCACCCCAAGCTACCCAGAGCTAAGTTTTATCTACGGTGTCAGCAATTAAATTTCGGGGTTAGTTCCCAATATAAGAGTTAGGGATCCCATATTGTTTATGAATAAATTATTATGATTATGCTTGATTTAGCCTAGGGTTTTGGAAATCCTACAACCCCAATTCAACTTCGGTCAACGCTCAAGGTGTTTTCAATCATCCCAAGAGAAAAATGCAAGAAAAGCATAATTGATACTACCTCTAGTACTATTTATAAGAAGAATAATTCTAAATCTTTTTATTTTTTATTCCTACAAATCTTTCTAACTACTAAATGGAGAAAGTATTAAATATTTTTTATGTTTTCAAAATATTAGTTGTATTCTCTTTCTTATTTTATAAAGTAATATGAGGATATGTAGGAAGATATCATTTCTCTCATACTCCCTCCGTTTCTTTTTATTTGTCGTTTAAGGTTGTTTCACCACAACCAATGAATCAATTAATTGACAAATAGTTTCCTATTATACCCTTATTTATTCACTACTCTATTTGTTGGGAATAGTAATTAGTCTTTGAACTCTCAACTATGCATTAATTAATTTTATGAAAAATGTGAAGAACAATTAATAGGATTAAGGGTATAATTGTCAAAATATAACCTTAAACTATCAAAACGACAGATAAAAAGGAACAATTTTTTTCTCAAAATCTGACAGATAAAAAGAAACGAAGGGAGTACTAAACAAAAAGTGGTTTTCTTTGGTTCTTTTTATAAGAAACAATGTCTTGTTTTCAACAAAATTAATTGTTTCTTTCCAATGTTACCCTTATTAATTATCACACCACTCAATTATACTTTGTCACCTTTAGCCATTTAATGCAAAGATATTTATGTAAAAAAATTAAAAATTATAACATCATTAATGAAAAATAACACATTTCAATGTATTTCTGGGTCGTGTGATTTTAGTACTGTGTTCCTTATATATAGGACCGGAGGTAGTAATTTTAAAGTGGCGATATTAATTAACCATGATTAATCAATATTGGCTTGTTTTATTTTTCGGAGTTCACAATACAAGTGTCTTACTACCTCCGTTTTAAAATAATTGTCCAGTCTAAAAAAAAAATCATTTTAAGTGTCCATTCTATATTTTCAACATAGTATTTTTTTTTTCAATTTTACCTTTATTAATGTATTTTAAAGTTTGTCACTTAATATTATCAATGTAGCATTAATTATAGGACAATTTGGTAAAATTGTTCAACTTTTTAACTCATTTATTGTCAATCTTAATCTTGATGAAAACACTATAGTGGACAATCATTTTGAAATGGAGGTAGTAGTATTTAATTCATTACGAGTTTAGTATTTTTTAAATATGTAAAAAATTGTTAAAAAAATAAATATTCCTTAACCAATTTTCAAGTAAATTTTACATGTTATTTTTCAAATATTTTTTTAAGATGAACTGATGAGAGTGTTTAATTTTGGAAGGGTTTTATGCTTTCTATGGAATAATCACATAGAATATGTAATAGTACAATTTACCATGTGGGGGTCATTAATTAATTAGCATTAGTTTTCGAGATGCATACAAATAGAGAAGCAGACAAAAACCCCTTTATGGTGGTCTTTCTCACTATCACATAGGTCAATGGTTTTTTCTTTTTTATGTTTTCTTTTAATTATAAGTAGCTAGTATACACGGAACATTATATTAATCCAGTTCTCCGACCTGAGAATTTAAAATTATAACAACATAAAAGCATTGTCCCATAACTGACCTTTCCCACTTAAGCAAGAAAATGAGACTTTGATTATTTATATATATTTTTTGGTTACAAGAGATAAAATCTTTGATTATTTATATGATATTAATAGAATACATATTTCTATTTTTAAATGCAGATAGAGATTATAAACAGTGAAGAGAGGGGGAGAAGATAGGTATATATCGCACATGATGCATGTCTTTATGTCTAATACGTTTTATCCAAAGTCTCCATAATTTTCGGTACAAGATAAATTTGTGGGTTTTGACGAGAAATATATAGAGAGAAACAGAGAAAGAATTGCTATTTTTGGCTTCTCTAAAGTTAAATAGAGCGTAAAGTAAGTAATCTTAACCATTAATGAGAGAATCAAGGGATGATATTCAGCTATATTCATGATTTGTTATACATGTACTTATAATATCAACTATTGTTTTTCTCATCAATGGTTGAGATTAATTACTCTATACTATAAAGTGAATTGTTCACTTTAGAGGAGTCGGATCCTTTTTTAATAAGACAAAGTAATATTAATATTGGGAGAAAATATTAACATTAGTTTTATTATTTCAACATGTTAAATTTGCCTTTTTAGGATGAAAATATTTAAATGCAATTTTTAACTATACTATTTCTGATTTATAATTTTTTAATTCAATCTTAATTATGTGACCTATACGTATGATACAGTTATTTTTGTATAAGCAAAATGATTTATTAAGTGACTTATGATATAGTTAATAATCACTCTCTATATTTCTTTTTAATTGTCTATTTTTAATAAGAAACTCATTACTATTTATCTATCATTTTTATAGTTTAATGTTATATTTTATCAATTATTTTCTTATCACCATTAATTATTTAACACATTTTTCATACACTTTAATGTAGAGAGAGTAATTGGATATAGTAGGATAGTGAAAAAACGATAGTATAATAGAAACAAAATTTGTCAATTAAATTATTCATTGGTTATTAAAAGATAGATATAAAAAAATGGGAGAGTAATTGTTATTGATACTTCCACCGTTTCAGGTTAACTATCAAACTATGGAAAAAAATTCAACTCATTTATTGTTTTGTCCTAATCTTGGTGAAAAATATATTAATGGACAATTAATTTGAAATGGAAAGAGTATTACTACCTTCGGTCCAAAATATAAGCAATAAAGGTACTTTTTTTTAGTCCAAAATATAAACAACATTCACCAATTTTAAATAAATAAAATGCTAGTTTTCCAATTATACCATTCGTTTAATGCAATATTCATATCTACGAGAGACACCAAATGGGGTATTTTTGGAAAAAAAGTTGAAACTAATGAGTACTACCTTCGGTCCTTTTTATAAGAAACATAGTACAAAATCATCAAGACCAAGGGAGTGTATTGGAATTGGTTAATTATAATTAATGATGCTATAATTTTCCAAAAGTATCCTTTTTGAGATTGGTGACTTTTGATATTATTTTTGTGGGTCTCATAATAAATAAGGGAAAAATTGAAAATAAGCAATTAATATTGGCGAAAACAAGACATTGTTTCTTATAAAAAGGACCATCAAAATGACTCTCTTTGTTTCTTATATATAGGACCGGAGGGAGTATTAATTAAGATTATCACATTTTCAAAATATTCTTTGATCTGTGTGTTTTTGTATTATGTTGCTTTTGGACCCGAAGGAGTATTAATCACCTCAAAACATTAATTTCAGATGTTAGGATTAATTGCTCATCTAAGACTTTGTGATAGTGTGTCATGCATTATAATACGTGTGCGCGCGGAAGTAATTCTCTTTAAGATTTATGAAAAATCATAAATGTAATATATGGAAAAAAAAATCAGTTTGTTTTTGTACAAAAAAAAATCAGTTATAAAAATTATTGACATCAATTTCTTTTTTTGACAAAAAAAGATATTGAATCAATTAAGGGTTGAAAGTTTAAACTTTTACTTTTTTCTAATAAATCATTTAAATTATTTTTTTTATCAATAACACATTTTCAGTGATAATAATTTTATATTTTATTTTTCATAATTTAATTTTTTCTTCCAAAAAGTCATTCATCCTTGCTCATTTTACTTTAATAACTTAATAAAAATATTTTTATTAAATTATAAGAAAATTAGCATTAGCCTTGATTGTTTTGTTATATGAAATAAAATAATATTTATTGCCAACGCAGTCGATCAAATTTTTACAAATTTCGTGTTATAATAAGTAGTGATATAGTTATTACATAAACATGTAGAAATTTGAGAAACATACTTTTTCATTTGAAAATTTAATACGTAACTAGATCAATCTAGTCTAGTAAATTTAGATACTTATTTTTATTTTTTAAAATATTTTTTGGTTCGATCGGCAAACGATAAACTATAGTAATATGTCAAAATTATGATTTTTTTCGTACACATGAATTTCATATCGAATGAGTTTATGAAATTCAAACACCGTCTTCACAAAATCAACAAATGGATGTTTATAATGCTTGCTTGGTTGCACCTATAATAATGTACTGTGTTATATATTCCTCAGAGATGCAGTACGTCTTCTTAATTATCCTCTAATGGTCTCTCGTGTAAATATTTTTATATTATAATATATCGCTGAAAACATTTTAAAAAAAAAAAGTGTTGTTGACGATGGATCATATATATATATATATACGTCTCACTAGTGTCATTTTCCAAGATATACTCTCGATCGAGGAAAACAAAACAAAACACAAATCCACCTGTTTTTATTTTTCTTTTCTTTTCCATGCCTTTCTGGAATTCCCTTACCATCATCATCTATCAGTTTTATTTCCACTTAAAATAATTTAATTCCTTCCTTCCATCTCTCTCTCTCTCTCTCTCTCTCTCTCTACACTTTCACGGTCGTCTCTCTTCTCCTCCCCCCCCTTTCTTTTGGGTATGTCTGTTTTGTGTTTACTGAACATTTGACTCCTTCTTCCTTTTCTTCTCCTAGCTAGCTAGCTCTTTCCCTCACTCCATAACCTTAATTCTTGTCTTTTCAAAAGAATAAGCTGGCTAGCTTGTTGGCTGGCTTAATTTCTTCGCTCTGTGTGTGTGTGTGTGTCGAAGGAGCTAGTTGATCGAACAAAACAAAAGGATTAAACTTACTTACACAGACAGTACCCCCCTTGGCCTTGCCTGTGAATGAAAATATTGCACTTTTAATTTTAGTTTTGCTTTTGTTGTTGCTGCTGCTTAGCATCAAAATCTGATTTTAATAAAATAAAAGGGTAAAAAGAAGCTCTCTCTGCCATATATATATATATATTCTGTGACCATATATATCAAGCAAATTAAAGCAAACCCCTTTTGTAAAAGAAGATGCCCTTGGAAGGGATTTTCATTGAACCCATCACTTCAACTACTACTCCAGATCTTTCCCTTCACATAAGCCCACCAACCACTTCTAATTCCTCCTCCAATTCTTCTCTGATTTGCAATATTACCAACACCACCACCACCCAAGCACCCAATAATTATGAAGCTGCATCTTCAAGGACAGAACTACTGGCACCTCTTCAAGCTCACACCGAACTCTCTCTGGGTAGAAGAAATTTCAGTACTGATCAGGAACAACCACACAACCCTTTTCATCAAACCACCCAACACTCCCATTTCCACAACCTTAATCACAACTCCAACACAACATCCACAACAACAAGTACTAGTTGTTCCACAGCCAGTACTCATCATAATCATCATCACTTGAATCACATAAATTATGGGGTTTCATTGCTTGATGTGTCGTCGTCACCATCGTCATCAGAAGGGTTACTGAGACCGATCAAGGGGATTCCCGTGTATCACAACCGTTCCTTCCCATTCTTACCCCTCGAACATTCCAGAGAACAACACCAACACCACCCCAACCCCAAGATGTGCACCTTATATCATCACATGCCCAACAACAACAATTCCTCTTCTTCTCCTTCTTACTTCGGAGGGGGTTTGGATCCAGTGTCCTTTTTGAACTCCGGCGGATCCGCTGCGGCGTATAGGGCGGCAGCCTCCACGAGGTTCAATGGGATATCCGGCGGCGGGGAGGCATTCAAATCTCACCACCCATTGCACCACCACCATCAGTACTATGGGGTTGGGATTAATGGACCCGACTCAGTACCTTCTTCTGGGTTGAATATGAGATCCAGGTTTCTGCCCAAGTTGCCAACCAAGAGGAGCATGAGAGCACCCAGAATGCGGTGGACCAGCACCCTCCATGCTCGATTTGTTCACGCCGTTGAACTTCTCGGTGGCCATGAAAGTAATTAACCAATTCAACTCATTCATCTTCATCTTCCTTAATTTTCCTCCTTCAATTATATAATTAATCCCTTTCTTTTCTTTTCTTTTTTTTTTCCAAAATATATTATTTTTTTAATTAACTTGACTTTATAAGTTTCATCACAATTGCTATCTTGTATATATGTATGTATTATTTAATTTCTTTACTTTTAATAATGAAAGAATGAGTGTTAATTATTAATTAGACTATTATATATTATATTAGGTGGGGTTTTTTCTTCTTCTTCTTCTTCTTGTTGTTTTTCCTGTTATAGGCTTATGGCTAATGTATAGATGGTGAAATTTAGGAGCGACGCCGAAGTCAGTTCTTGAGCTCATGGATGTGAAGGATCTCACTTTAGCTCATGTCAAAAGCCATTTGCAGGTACTGAGTGCCTCTATTGTTTGTTTTTCTTCCATTTCAAATCTCTCTCTGTCTGTCTCTTTCTTTCTTTCTTTCTTTCTTGTGTGTGGGGGCGGTTAATTTTTGGGTGTAATTCAATCCAAGGGGGGCACGGTAGCCGATGAAGAAAGAAAGAGAGCAGTAGTGAATGTGGGAGTGGGATGAAATTAAAGACTGTAGTAGTAGTAAGCTAAGAAGGAGCCTTTATCGTCTGAGACACACACAGGCACAGCCTCTGCGCCTCCTGCTGCTTGCTTATAGTGTGAGAAGAGAGAGAGAGAGAAAAGAGATCAGAAAGAGAAAGAACAGACAAAAGTCATCATTTCCCAATAATACACACACATCTCTCTCTCTCTCTCTCATTACAACCTTACTCAAACATCAACCTCGTGATTAATGAGGAAACCCAGACACTATATCCAGACCAGAAACGGGGATCTAATCTCTAACCGGTTAATTTCTTTTTAATTCTTTAATGAAAAAATAATACTAATAGGTTTTTGTTACACTTTATATATATCTATGTGGTTTTCTTTCAAGTGTGTGTGGAAATGGAAATGCATGCCTTAATTTGTTGTAAGTAAAATAATTAAATGTCTTGTTTTGTGATTTCTTCACAGATGTATCGAACCGTTAAGACCACTGACAAGCCTGCTGCTTCTTCAGGTAATTCGTATTGCTGCTCAACCCCCTAGCTACCTTCCACCATTTTAATTTCTTCTTTGACCACCCTCTTATCTTTCCTCCCCCCCCCCCCCCCCCCCCCTTCTCTCTTAAGCCTAAGCAATTGTATTAATTTGTTTCTCTTTTTTTCTTGTAAAACTAAATAAAAGGAAAATGCATGTCACTTGCCTTAATATTCTTTTCAGTCATTTTATTTACTGTTACCTTCTTTTATGTTACCACAAGTACCCTTCTTTCCATGGTCTCAATTTCCTCAAACCATATATATGTACTTATAAACTCCACATAAACAAATAATCTAAAGATTATTATGAAGATGCATGCATGCACACACACACAAAGACAATGTCTTTGAATTTCATTTAGGAGTCACTATAATTATTATTAACTTATGATGTAGGCCTTTCAGATGGATCCGGAGAGGATGACATGTCTCCAATGGGCAGCAATGGTGGAATTCATCAATTTAATTCGGACCAAAGAGGCCTAACGGATCGGCCAGCAGTGCAACAAGATATGGACTACTCTTCCACCACCACCACTCTATGGAGTAACTCTTCAAGGTAATTAACCATTATAATACCAATTTTCCTCTTTTTACTCCTTGTTATATATAGAGACCATAATATATAATATATAAATTAATTCATATATATGTTTTGTGTGCTTATATAGACGTACATATATATTTAACGATTATTTTGGGATTCTGCGTTGGTCGATTATTTGCTTTTGCTTTTGCATGGTATCTCTCTTAGAAATCAATGCAAACCCACGTCCACCACACTCTTTTTTATGAAGAATGAAAAGGGTTCTTGTGGCAGCTTTTGCTTTACTTGTGTTTTGATTTTCCCTCTTTCTTTTGTTTCCTTTGTATATCTTTAGTACCTTAGTGAATTTTTTTCGCCTTCTTATGGACCTGTTTGGATTGGCTTATGCAGAGTTTATGAACACAGCTTATGACTGATTCATAAGCTGTTTTGGACTTATTTTTCATAAGCTACCCAGGATAGCTTATCAAAATAGCTTATGACTTATATAAAATAAGTTTCACTATAATTTTTTTTCGATTATAAAAGTAGCTTATACAATTTATGTCATAAGTAGTAGATAAACTTGTTATCCAAACAAGGCCAATAAGTATGTGGGTATAGCCTTATAATTGGTTGGCATATATAACAAAACAATGCTACAAGACATAATCAAGCGTTAATTATGATAAAAGGAAAGCAACCCCTCAGCTTCATTCGCTTTTCTTCCTCTTCTTCTAATTCTTCTTTTCTAGCTCCCTTTGACTTATGTGTATGTTTGTCTCCTACTACCACACATTATAACTTCCTGATATCTCTGCACCAGTAGATTACATAAAACCCAAATGATTAAATAAAATCCAAATGATTAAATCTTTCGTAATGTATTTTAAAATATGTTGTGTAGTATGGGGAAATGTGCATTTTCTACTTAAATTTTCCCTTGAAATGGTGCTTCTTTGCTTTTTATCTTGAATATGTGTTACAACTGTAAATGCAAGATTCTCATGGAACTCATTGCACGAATTATATTAGAATAACTAGGTGATGAAATTCTGTGAAGTCATTGATTCTTAACAACGGAAACATACACTAAGTTTATATCAAAGAGGGAGAAAAAAAGGAAGCAAAAGATTGATTTATATTCAAAGGGGATAAATTGACTCTCTTGCCGGTAAAGTTTTGAAGTAAAGGTAGCCTGTAAGTCTCTATTTTTTATTTTTGTCTTCCAGATGTTTATGTAAAAACCTTCCTGATTGTTGACTATATTTTGATGTTGACACTCGACATTCTCTGCGATAATATCTATATTCATATATGTATGTCTAGTTAGTTAATTATACCTTTAAAGTAACCATAATATTTTAAAAATTGAGAAGCCTGTCATTCTCTTATAATTCGGTAATTTCTGGATATATTTGAACTTATAGAGCAACACCTATTGGCTAATGTTGTTTGTCATGATTGAAAAATATTCCCATAAGTAAACTTAAGACATTTCCTTTAGTATCGACAGTTCTCAGATATAATTATATAAATTTTATTCTACCATTGTTTATTATAGATATATAGCTTTAGGTTTGGTTTAATTGGTTTACTTTACCATTCTTGGTTATTGTGTGCTTCTGATCTTAATGGATTTTGATCAGTAGTAGAGAACCATGGCCACAAACTAGTTCTAACGACGTAGATGGTTTCAGACCAACTATCTTCCAGTCACAACCAATATCAGGAGGTCATCAAATTCAGGTACTAATGAATAAATTTTTTTGTACGCCAAAAATATTATTAAAAAAAGAACAACTAAATCAGAGCACAAGTTATGCTCAGTTTTAACGACTTAAAAGAGTATGGGTTGCTGATAAATAATAATAATGGGTTACTACATATATTTCACTCTTGTCATTATTTTTATGTAGTATCTCATTGGATTATGAATGACTATTGTTTCCCCTACAGGAGTGTGATTCAAACCAACTCATGAAGAACAACTTGTCAGCATCTAATTTAGAGTGTAAGAACCCAAGCTTGGAGTTCACATTAGGCAGACCAGATTGGAATGGCAAAGGACAAGCCTAAATTTTTATTGGTTCCCTAATTGTCTCTAGCTGTTTTGCATTAATTTAATTACAAAACCACCGTGATCACAACTTCATCATATCCTTAAATGGGAAATGTGTTTAATTTTGGATATAATATTATAAGTTAATGGTGTCAAGGAGAAAGAAGAAAAAAAAATCCCTACATAGATCTAGCTACTTACTAAGTTCCTTGATCAAAAGTTTTCTGAGTTCATATGAATGAACAATTTTGTTTAGCCTTTTCTTGTATTATATTTTTTATTTATTGAGGAGGCGAGAAGGCACTGGGACAAGCTGATGTAGCTGCAAATGTAGAAGAGAGGAGGGGGAAGAAATACAAGACATTGTTTGTTTTGGTTAAACCAGTTCCATCTCATTTTCCTCTCTCTTGCTATAGCTATTTCGATTTTTAATTTCTCAGCAGCAACTGTGTATGCGTGTGAACATATACATATTCTCCCTCACTCTTTGCACTTACTGTGGTCCAAAGAATGACCAAAACTTCAATGTAACTGTAAACTAAGAAGAATGTGACATCATTACAGTGTTGTTAAGTTTATTTTGAAAAAAGAAATGTTGTTTGAACTAATGACCAATGTACTTCATTAAACAGTGTGAGATCATTTCGGTCAGATCCACTTTACCTTTTCTAAGTTCTTGATGTCAGTGTATACTTTTTTTCCTCTAATTTTTATATGTATAATTGAACATTAAGCGCCCTTCTTTTAACATTTTATAGTTAAGTTTTTCTCCTCTCGATTAAAATTGAATATTATTTAAAAATAATTAAATTAAAAGGCCAAATATAGAAAAAATTTAAGGAAAAAAAAAGTGAAATATCTCTAATTCTGCACCACACCAAATGTGTGCAAAACACCTAGCGGCTAACATTAAAAATACAGCGTAAAGAGAATTCCCACGGATCACATGGATATGGGTCAAATGGAACATTAGGAGAACATATTGAAAGGGTAAATGAGTTTTAGCTTTGGACCCAAAAAAAAAATGAGTTTTAGCAGGAAATTATATATATATACCATTAGGTCTAGAAATAAAACCAAATGAATTTAATTTTGTTTCATTTGGTGGTGGTTTCTTTTATTTTTTTCTTTCCCACTTGATAAATGAAGATAATTACGGAGATCAAATTGTGTAAACATAACTTAAATTATCTTCAGTGCAATCGTACAGATCGTCGTAGGCCGGGAGGTGGTGCCGGAGAAAACCTGCGAGCCTCCCTTGACCTTCTTTTTGCTCCTAGCCATGAGGTCGCATTCCTGTTGCGAGAGAGGTCTCGCCGCCATGCGCGGAGTCTTGAGAGTTCTTGGAGCAGCGTTTTTTCTATTATCCAGATTGAACTAATTCCTTGACTTTTATTTAGTAACTCGAAATAACTCCATGCTGCCTGATTTATTCTTATTTGTAATTACTTGGAAATATGAGGGAAGGTTGGACAGAACTTATAAGATTTAAGTCTCCAGAATATTTTGGTCACACTGTGGTCTAATCCCCAAGTTTTTGATTCATTACCTTCGTGTATTTCCACATTCAGTTGCAATAATATGAGCTAGTTTCTGTCAAAAACAAGTTACCAGAATATTTTAATCAAGGCCTTGGTTTTTGGGCTTTGTATGGTCCATATTTCTCAAAGTCCCCGAGTCACTTTTTTGGGTCAAACCCAAGTCACTTATGAACCACAACATACCTTGACCAACAAAATAAAACCACAACATACATGCGATTGAGGCGCGGTATTTCATTGATTCAGTTCGGCCCTTCGGCTAGAAAGCACTGGGCCTCAAGCTTCTTTCAAGTCATCATGGGTCACCAATTCATCCTTCCTGTTTCAACAAGTTGACCAAAATTGGACCAAAAAAATAAACAAGTTGACCAAAAAATAGCTTCTGAACCAAAAAAAACCAAGAAGTTCATGCTTATCAAAACCAAAAACTCTAAATTAAGATTAGGCTATATCAGTTGACCAAAAAAAAAAGATTAGGCTATATCAAGGTTTCAAACAAGCATTTAATAATTGACCAAAAAAAAAACAAGCATTTAATAGTTAATGCCCTTAATAATGGAATTATGGATATGGTTACGATTCCCTTCTCCCAATAGCTCAAACAAGGATCAACTTGAAGTTAATTCCACAAGATTAAGCTTGTCTACCAGCTTCATTTCTAGCTGTAGATCACATTCGGTATTGCTAAACATCAGGCAGAAACTACCGATTAGATGTCTAGCCCTTATGATGTAGCCACTGAGTGAATCGCTTTTTAAGGTTGTAATGCCTTTACCGTTTGAACCTAGGTTTCCCTTTGTTCCAAGTTTGCTAGAGACTTCTGTTTTTGTCGAAAGCCTGTTTTGGTTCTATCCTTGTGGTGGAATAAAATCCCTATAATCTTTGGAAAAATGATTATAAAAGGGATAACAAGTCGGAATTCTGCACACTATCTTTATAACAGAATATAAACATATACTATGATGCGATTATATTTACTGTTATGTGTGTAGCTGCTGTACTATTGCATGTATTCAAAATTACATCATTTACAGACAGGTATACTTTGATACTGCTATATGTTGTACAACACCAGGCTAAAGAAGAAAAACCACTTATATTAACATCAAACTTCAAATACAACACACCATAATCTGGATTATTAATGGAAACATCTGTCAGTTCACAAGTACAAAACAAAAGATAGGCACTAAAACCAAACTTTGGGAAAGGTCTAGGAACAAGGCATCTTACCAGCGAACAAAAGCTTGTATCATTCCACAACATGCAAATGTATATAAAGATTTGTACATAAGCTTCTAATCGTGATTATCCCCTAATCTGAATTTTTGTGTATTAGGTGGCGGGCATTCCAAGCAGTAGAGTAAGTTGCAACTGCAGAGCCAGTCGCGCTCAATGAGTGTTTAGCAAACCCAAAGCTCTTTCTAGTCACCAGCCACACAGCATAAAAGAATCCAATCCAGCCTGGCTCACATTGATTTCCATGCCAAAGGAACAACATTACAGTGTTATCCCACAGAAAAAAATGAAAAAGAGAAAGAGAAACATTATAGAAATTCATCAAGGAAATGTAACATAATCTTTTATATTTTAGAATGAAGAGGGCAAAATTAGTTGCAGTCAAGTTATAACATTGGAAAGGAGAACAAACTAGTAGTCATTATTCTGACATAATGTCTGCCTCTGCCTAATTGCCACAAAAGAATGCAGTTTATATCGCCTCAAATTTATTTAGAGGCACATCTTGTTGAAGAGATATATGTCTGTAGCTGTACTCAACCCATTGATTTCACACAACTTATGGAAGTTTTCACAACAATGTAGTAGCAAAACAACATCAAACCTAAAACACGATATCTGGACAGTAAAAGAGAAAAGAGAGAGGTGACCAAACAAGCTGTTACCTGAGGTTATCAGAATAGCCACAATTGTCCAAAATGTGGTAACAGAGATTACAAATATGGCTACTGATAGTGCTCCAATGTATATAGCGGTAGCAAAAGCAAAGAAAAGAGCCAAGAACCCTCCAGCTGCTGCTAAAGACATCAGCAGTGATATGACAATGGCATTTATGGTCGCAGCCAGAAAGAAAAGCATAAATACAAGCAGTCCTGTCACAGCAACAAAAGTAACCGTCCCAACCTGCAGCAATGAGGAAAAACAAATCACATGCAATAAAATCAACATATGAATTTATCATTCACCTTTTTCTTGATATGAATATTGTACAGACCAGGGAAGAGTGTGTTGCCTAAAAAATCTATTCAGCTGGCATATCAGAAGATGAATCATTATAATTATTAGATTTAAATATATTTTTGATCCATGAAAGTATGACGTTTTATGGAATTAGTTTCTATTTGAGTTATATTCATTTTCAGTCCCTAATTTTAATAAAAACAGTGTGTTTTTAATCCTCACCGGAGACTAAAAACACATGCTTTTAGGGACTACAACACGATTTTATGTCGGAACTAAAAACCAATATACTTCAAATAGGGACTAATTTCAAGAAATGTTATATTTACATGTATCAAAAACATATTTAAACCTAATTATTATGCCCGCAAATAGACAAGATAAAAAAACATCAAAACTGACAATCGTGCGTCCCTTTCTGATATATATATATATATATATATATATTTTCCCATGTTCAATATTATGAAAGAGGCATGCTTTGAAATCTAATCATTCCCACCCTGCACGTGAACAAATCCATTAGAGGCCCTCTATAAGCAAGCAGGCATCCTTTGTCATTACCTTATCTTGCACCTACATGTTATAACTTCTCCGTACTACCTCTCAGTCCATCCAACACATGAACACAATCCAAGTAAAATACAACATCTTTACTCAGACACTCTATATTGCCAATACAGTGTTTGACTTGCTTTAATTTCATCTTAGTTGACATATTTTCGTTAATAATTATAAAAATCCTACCTTATTTACACTTCGAACAGTCTAATTCCAAAGTCGAAAACAGAATAATATCTCTCTAATTAGTAATAAAAAAATAAAATGAAAATATAAAAATAGGAAGCCAAACACTCCAAGGTAACAATCCACTACTCACAGGTTCATCATCTGTAAGATTGAAAATGATTTTATCTTTTATTTTTTTGAGAAAAAAGTTAATCCGAAGGATCTAAGATCATATCGTGATCTATAAATGCTAGAAGGTTCTTAAAACGGTGAGAAAACTCGATTGAATCAACAAACAGAAACGGCACCGATTTATCATCGAATTGAATTAATTTCCTTACGGAGATGACGAGGAGGGCGCGAAGGGGATTGCCGCGGCGAGTCCAGAGGAGAAGATCGCGGGCGGAGTTTCTAGAAGCTTCTGGAAGGAGAGGAGCGTTGTCGGAGACGGATTTCTTGATCCGGCGAAGGAAGGATCCACCGTCGGAGGGTTCGGGAAACAGAATGGCGGAAGCGAGACGGTTAAGAACCTCGGGCAAGGTCTGTGTCACCCTTCCCTTTCTGTACATCAACTTCGCATCTTTCACTTCTTCTCCTTCTTCATCCTCCACGTATACGCCGTTGCCGTTTGACTCCTCCGCCATTTTCGATTGTTGCAGTGAGTGTGTGAGATACAGAGAAGGAAACGAAGAAACTATAGAGTATTGCATCGGAGTGGGTCCCACGGATTGACATCTTAACATCATATTTTTATCGCGAGTCGCTGTTACTTTAATCATGTGGGACCGATGACCAAAAGGAACAGCGACGCGTAAGCACGTCGGCAACTCCTATTCCCATCCGCGTGGACGGTTCTGATTAAACACTCTAATCTGACGTCCACAACAACACACACACTGACACTCTATTTTATATCAGCCATATTTTTCAAGTCGCGTGCGCGATCCCAAGGAACAGTTTATTAATTTGATTATGATTTGATAGATATTTGGTGGATGTCCTTCATTAATGATAATTGGATTAGGTGATATTATTTCTCTATTAAGAGAGAATGATTTTATTTCACTATTTTTTTTATTATGATAGGATCTCCTCCATATATCAACCCTATTGTATATGGTTCCACACCCCAAAAGCATAGCAATAAAATTATCTTATTCTCTCTTCTCTATTTCTCTCTTGTCTCTCTATATTTTACTCTTGTTTCGATTATTTTCATAACACGTTATCAGCACGAGACTCTAACCAACTGAGATTCGAAGCTTGGAGGTGTTGTGCGAAAGGCGAAGATGAGACTTTTATAATCATTCGATCGATACTATTTCTTTGCTTGTGTTTTTTTGGAATTGCATTTTGAGACATTTGCAAAATGGCGATTCAAGACTTAAGGTATGTATTTGAATTATTTATTTTGAATAGAAACTTTCTTTTGCATCTAATATGCTCCTGCAGTAGCATTATCGAATAAAAAGAATGATTTAAGAAATGTTTTGAATCGATTTCTTGTGACCGAACAAAATAATAAATTTTTGATCACAAGGTCCCTTCCACTGGCGCTGCTCTATTCCCATAAGTGAATGTAGTAATATACAATTATTATACTTATTGGAAATATTAAAGCCCATCCCACTAGCACTGCTCCATTCCCAGAAGTGAATGTAGAGTCAAGTGATTATTATAATTATGGGAAAAGAATTATTTATCTTGTTAATTTGTATTATAAAATTCATTTAGATGCAAATGGTCTTGGAGATATTACCAAAGAAGAGAATAAAACATCTAATCAATATATGACCAAAGATATGATATTTTTCCCTAGAAGTGGAAAAATAGTGAAAAGAAAATAAGGTCAAAGCTATGTCATTTCTTCCCAGAAGTTGACATTTCTTCCCAGAAGTGAAGAAATTGTGAAAATAATGAAAAAGAGAAGGGTGAACAGAATAGCAAACATATTGTGGAGGCAATGGTCATTGGTTGCATACCTGTCGTATGCCAAAACATCTTGTAGATCTTCAATAAGATTCAAACAAATATTGTGATTATGAAGATTGTGATTATGATTATAGTCATATGAATATCACTTACTCGTTGATTTATTTACTTATATTTTAATGTTATTAAATCTCAATTTTTTTGTATGTTTTTATTCTTTAATTGAACTTTATGTTTATTTCTTATTTATTTTTAACTTTATTTCTGAAAGAATAAGTTTTGCACTAACATCAATAATGAAAATAACTGAATGCTCCGGAAGAGCTAATATATTGTTAGTTTGCAAAAAATAGATGTTAGTATATTTAGTACTACAAAAATAAATGGTGTGACTCCAGAATAGCTAATGTATTGTTACCAGAAGTAATAAACCAATGTTAGTAATATATGTATTACAACAAATCAAGAGAGGCTTTAGAAAAGCTAATATATTGTTACCTGAAGTAACAAACCAATGTTAATTACTACTATATTCGGTGCTATAAAAAAAATTTGGGGCTCCGAAAGAGCCAATGTATTGTTACTTAAAATAACAAAGTTAGTTAATATATTCTTAGTAATGCGACCAATGTTAATACCATACTACAAAGATAATTAGAGGCTCCGGAAGAACTAATGTATTGTTACTTGAAGTAACAAAGTTTCATATTGTTAAGTTTCAATCCGTTCAAATGGATACCATATTGAAACAAGAATAAAGGAGATATTGAATATCTTTATAGCATTGAAATACATACTGTAAACCAGAAGTTTACAAACTATGATAAGTTTGTTGTTGGCATATGACTGGTTGGGTCATCCCAGTCAATTATGATGCGAGAACTAATTGAAAATTCACCTAGATACACATTGAAGATCCAGAAGATTCTTCAATTTGATAATATATTAAGCATTGCTTGTTCCCCAAGAAAATCTTAGAAGTTGATAAAGAGAATGATTCTCTCACACGTTTAGAATATATACAAGCTGATGTTTGTGAGCCATAGAACCACCATGCAGACCATCTATATTTTATATGATTTTAATTATCTAGATGGTCACTTATTTGTTTGTCGTCAACTCGCAACCAGATGTTTGTGAGATTAATTGATTAAGAGCTGATTTTCTTGAAGAAAATACACCTTCAAAATGTAATTTATTTTATTTCTCGGGCATTTAATGATCTATTGAAATTGATATTGAACATCATGTAGCATATGTTCATACACAATGATAATCTTGCAGATTCATTCGTTAAATGCCTAAAGTTAATTGCAAGACTATTACTAATGAGATTAAAATTTGCAATTTCTGCTTGGGGACATCTAATCTTGCATTCGCATCAGACCAACAAATTTTTACAAGTCCTCCCCTTTACGATTGGTTTTTGGTTAGGGACCTAATATCTCCTATCTAAGAATTTTTGGGTCCCTAAAGAAGGTTGGAAATATATATGTTTGTTAAGAATCTCTATCTATAATAAAATATCTTGAGCCAGCAAAATATATTGAGCCAGTAATTAGAGATTCGTTTACAGCTTGGTTTGCCAATTGTTAGTTTTTCCAACATTAGGGGGAGAGAATAAGCAGCTGGGAAAGGTCAATTTAGAATGAATTATCATCTTGATCCTCATACAAAACTATGTGAACCAGAAGTTCAAAAGATAATTCAATTGCAAAATTTAGCAAACCAATTACAAAATGCATTCACTGAAAAAATGACTAAACCAGCTGTTGTTGCTCCAATCAAAATTGATGTCCCAGTTGGACAATCACGCATGAAGCGTGGTAGACTATCGGTTCCAAAGATAAAAATCCTCAAACAAAAAAAAATAGAGCTAAAAGGCAATATGACTCATTTGAGGATATTGACACTCCAAAAGAGTTATCAGACATAATTGATTTTGCAGTCCAAGAAGAGACTGATCAGGTATCTGAAATTTGTGAAAATAAAGAGATCTCAATAAATTATGTCATGAATGGAATATGACGGAACCGAAAGAAAGTCAACGTTGACGATATTTTCTTCATAATATAGCGCTAGATGTGATAAATGATAATGAGGATCATGAAACAAAGTCTATTAAGGATTATAGACAAAACAATGATTGGCCAAAAATGAAAAGATGCCATTGAAGCGGAATTATACTCAATTTGTTAGCGAAAATTCTTTGGACCTGTAGTCCAAAAACCTGAAGGTGTAAAGCCAGTTGGATTACAAATAGAATTTTGTGCGAAAATAAATTATGAGATATGAAGATCGATCTTGATTTTGAAAATCGCAAAGACCTGGCTTTGATTTTGACAAGGTAGAATGCTAGAGTAGTAGCATATGAATGGCTCAATTTACATTTGATGGATATTATTTTGCTCACTTGATAATGACATTTACATAAAACTCCCTGAAGGATTTAATATGTCTGAAGCATACAATTCGAGCTCTCGAGAAGAATACTCAATCAAATAGAATAAGTCTTTTTATGGACTAAAACAATTTGGGCGCATAATTGCCTCAGTGAATATTTGAAAAAAGGAAGATATAAAAATGACTCAATTTGTCCAAAAATATTGTCGAGCAGAACTCCTGAAGAGCTTCCAAAAACTATAGAATGCTTAAAGAAATAATTTGATATGAAAGACTTATGAAAGATAAAGTTTTATTTGAAACTACAGATTGAGTATATGGAGAATATAATTTTTGTGCATTATGATCATTATATATTATTATATATTTACCCTTGTTAAATATTGAAGTTATTTAAGATAATTATCTCAATTATATTTTCTTTAGATATTCTTAAATATTATAGAATATCTTATATTTCTAATCTAATATGACAAAGGTGCTAAAGAGGTTCTATATGAACAAGTCATATTCATTGTGTACTCCAATAATAGTAATGTCACTGGAAGTGAACAAAGGTCATTTTAGACCTTGAGAAAATGATAAAGAACTACTTGGTCCAGAAGTACCATATCTTAGTGCAATTAAGGCACTAATGTGCCTTGCTAATTATATACGTCTTGATATATTTGTTATTAGCAATATATAGTTCTTCCCCTAAGTCATGAAGACACTGGAATGGAATCAAACATATGTTTTGTTACCTTATGAGCACGATGGTTATTTTATTCAAATGTATCAAAGTTGGGCTTGATGTGTTATCGAAGTTGGCACCGCATGCATTGCTCAGATGAAGGAAGGATATATCAAAGGAGATAGAACAAAATACCATCAAAGTTCTTTTCACTCATGATCTTCAAAAGAGTGGTGATATAAGCATTTAACAAACTGGTTCATACGGTGATCTAGCAGATCTCTTTTCAAAGTCGCTATTGAGCAAAATTTTGAGCAACTGGTATAACGAAGTGGCCTTCGTCTTAGAGATTATTGTCTTCATGAGGGGGAGAAATAGATGCGTTCTGCACTCTTTTTTCCTTCGCCATGGCTTTGTCCCACTGGGTTTTCCATGCAAGGTTTTTAACGAGGCAGATCTTACGCAATGGATATTGTACTTTTTTTCTTTCACTAAGATTTTTTCCCACTGGGTTTTTTCTTAGTAAGGTTTTAATGAGACATATCCTTAACGGACATCCAAGGGGGAGTGTTATGAATATTTGGTGGATGTCCTTGATTAATGCTAATTGGATTAGGTGATATCATTTCCCTATTAAGAGAGAATGATTTTATTTCACTATTTCCTTTATTATGATAGGATCTCTTCCATAGTCACATTAGGGTTTGCTTTCTTTTGGCTATATATATCAACCCTATTGTACATGGTTCCACACCCCAAAAGCATAGCAATAAAATTATCTTATTCTCTCTTCTCTATTTCTCTTTTGTCTCTCTATATTTTACTCTTGTTTCGATTATTTTCATAACAGATTATGATTTGATAGATAATCTATATTTATAATCTACAACTAATCAACTATATCTATTAAGGCTTCGTCTACGTGGTGGTTCACTGTGGTGAATTTAAGTTTTAAAGAAAAAAAATGAGTGATCACCATTAGATTAATTTAAAAAATAATAAAGGATCTAGATCTTTTTTAGATAAAAGTGAGAATACCAAGATTTTCCCCCACCCAATCACTCTCCCCTCCTTCCCCACACACACCCCGACGGTGAGAAGGCTACCGGCCCAACCTTCGAGCACCATGGCCCCTACCTTGGCCACTTGCAGCGACTTCGAGCACCATGGCCTTCGCCCTCGCCGCTTGCGATGAACCGTGAAGCCAATCGTCGGCCGGATGAAACCACCGTCCTAACAACCGCCTCAACTAGCGGCTTCTTCTTCGTCCCTCCATCAAACCACCGTCCCCTCAACCGCCTCAACTGAAAGTCGCAGACATCCGACTCGGAGCCACCGCAGGTCGCTGCAACCACAAAGAGCAACACATACCCACTTCCCAAAATTGCTCCTTTTCACGCTAATCACCGAACAAACACCAACCCCCTTCCAAAGGTGAGATTTTTTTGTTCAAAAACAAAACTCACGATTTATTGTGCCATTGCCCATTTGATATTTTTTTAAAAAGAAAAAAAATTGACAAGAAAAAAACAAGGAAGGGAAGGGGTGATTCCGTAGGATTTGCTGCCCTCCACCTCTGCCTTCATGTTTCTGAGTGATTCTTTTTCATGTTTATAGGTGGTGATTTTCTGCTACATTTTTCTGGATCGAAGCTTGGGGTACCGAAAGAGGATATGTTGGGATGGTGGGGGAGAGAGAGGGGGTCGGTGGAGGAGAGGTGAGGAGGAGTGGGATAGGGATTGGGAGAGGAAAAATTTAATTGTTCTCATTTTTCTTTTTAATTAATCTGGACCATTGATATTTTTAGTATTAAATCTAATGATTATTAAAGTTTTGTGAAAAATTTTCAATTAGTGGTTCATGGTGAACCACCCATAAATTTTTAATTAATGGTCCACCATAGAATGGACCATCTATTAATAAAGACAATATCAGTTTGGTATAGTTTTTTTAATAGATAAAAATATTCCTTTTTTTGTTTTTATTTTTATTTATTCTATTTTACCCTTACAACTTCTAGTAACTATTTTATTAAAAATAAATTCTCAATAACTATTATTGTATATTAAACAAAGAGAAGAGAGTGGACTTAAGAGTTAGTATTATAATAAAAAACAAAAAATAAGATATAAAAATAGAAAAAACAAATAGACGAACATAGTTGGTTATTCTGTTAGTAATAATAATAATAATAATAATAATAATAATATAATTATTAAATACAATTGTCTATACAATCTTTTTTTTTTGTCTAAGAATTGTGTATACAGTGCTTAAGGATTTTAAATGCAAACGAAATTCATTAAATGAAAGTGTTGGGCTGGTGGACGTGACCCATAACATAAACCCAATCATGGATAAGTAATAGGGCTTCAAGTCCATGGTTACTTTTAGACCAAAAAAAAAGTCCATGGTTACTTCATTTGTTGTTTTGGGTCAAAGCCCATGGGTTTTCTTGATGAAGCAGACAAGGGTCACCGTCTCCGAAGGATCTAAGATCATATCGTGATCTATAAATGCTAGAAGGTTCTTAAAACGGTGAGAAAACTCGATTGAATCAGGTTGTTAGGACGGTGGTTTCATTCGGCCGACGATCGGCTTCGCGGTTCGTCGCAAGCGGCGAGGGCGGAGGCCATGGTGCTCGAAGTCGCTGCAAGTGGCCAAGGCAGGGGCCATGGTGCTCGAAGGTTGGGCCGGTGGCCTTCTCACCGTCGGGGTGTGTGTGGGGAAGGAGGGGAGAGTGATTGGGTGGGGGAAAATCTTGGTATTCTCACTTTTATCTAAAAAAGATCTAGATCCTTTATTATTTTTTAAATTAATCTACGGTGATCACTCATTTTTTTCTTTGAAACTTAAATTCACCAGGGTGAACCACCACGTAGACGAAGCCTTAATAGATATAGTTGTAGATTATAAATATAGATTATTTATCAAATCATAATTATTAGAAATGAGAAAGGTGAGTTTTGTACGGAGCTTACCAAAATTTTTCCAACTACTTCCCCCTTCTTGCTGAAGCCCTTTCCCTGAGAGAAGCTATGCTTTTTGCTGAATCGTTGGGAATCCAAAGACTTATTGTTGAAAGTGACTGTCTGGAGCTTATAAGAGCCTGTAGAGAAGAAATAAAAAGGGGTGAAATCTTCAGCTTAATTAAAGACATATTGAGTATCAGAAACAATTTCCAACAGATTGGCTTTACATGGATCTCCAGAGATGGCAACCAAGTTGCTCACCATGTGGCTATGCTGGCTAGTAAGAAATCCCTCCTTGTTAATTGGATCTGGATCCATCCTCCTTCACTCAGTAACCTCATTCAAAATGACATATGTATGAGTGCAAATTCTTTTTTACAAAGAAGTAGAACAGGTTTGGTATTTAATGCTCAAACTGAGATTCAGAATGAACCTGAGAGCAGTCATCACAGTGTCCTTAGCAGATCGGGCTATCCATTTGATCCTGGGTGGCGTGAAGGTAGTGGGGAAACTTCAGAGAACAGAATTGATTCTCAGATGACATAACTATAAGCCATTGTAGATTCCCATTGAATTCTTTGACATGATGTTTCTGCTGCAGATGAACAAGCATGGTTCTCACCTCTGTTTTCACCTAGTGCTGGTTTTTTGATGGAGGTTGTGTTCTTTCTTTCTTTGGACTGCTAGGGCTCTTTGTACCTTGGTAATTGAAGATGGAAGGGTCACTCTACTGCTGAATAGTCTCGGGTAGTCTCAGTTTGTTGAGATATTGGGTTCTGTAGGTGCTTGTTTTTATTGTCTTAAATGTCTTTTCTGGTTTCAAGACAGTAGTTGAGCAGCTGCACATCCCTTGTTTATTGTTGTATTTTTTGGATGTCTGCTTTTGGCTGTGCTTTGGGCTTATAGCCCGTTTCTTTGTATTTCTAGGCCCCTGGCCTGTTATAATACAATCCTTTGACCCAAAAAAAAAAAGATATACTACCTCTCCCATGTATAAGAGATAAATACTTAATTCACTAAGATCAATAAAAGATAATTAAATGAGTTAGTTATAATTAATATATATTTTATTCCAAAATTATCCCTAATAGTATATGATTAAAATAATGACTTATACATTTAATGACATTAGATCACTCCTAATTTTTAAGCATATTATTCTCTCAGCAATGGGTATAAAATGAATTTTATACAATTGATGTATTTAAAATGGTTATATGTTTCTTATAATTTGGACCAAGAAAATAACCATAAATTCTCTTATATATGGGACCGGGGGTAGTATATGTTTTTATGCGACCAAAAAAAAAGATATATATGTTTTTAGAGTTAGGGTTTGTTTGGAAAAATAACTTATTTAAGCGATTATGTATAAGCTATTTTTATAATCAAAGAAAGAATATGATAAAATTGATTTCATATAAGCTGTAAACTGTTTTGATAAATTATCCTGGGTAGCTCATGAAAATAAGTCTTTTATAAGTTGTTTTCATAAGCTCTGACAAATACAATGACAAGAATTTATGTCAATAGATAAACTCAGATAAGCTCTGTATAAGCCAATCCAAAGAAGCCCTTAGATTTAGATTCTCTCCTAAGCAAATATTTCAAAGGGTGCTTATACATAGACACCTATACACCCATACACCACCCAATGACAATGAATAAAATAGAGAGTAGAGATATGTGACAGGTATATAGTGGTGGTCTACGTAACATTTTCCTATTTCATAAATTAAGGTGTCCCGTTAAATTAGTTGGATCATAAATAAATTAATTATTGAAAAAGGAAAAAAAAGGAAAAAAGGAAGCCCCCAAAACGTGATTTTATTTGTGGGTAGGAGCTATCGTATCCACAAACAAGTGAAGTAACTGATAAGCATGCTTGGTGGGTGGCTTACTACTAGCCATTCCAAAATCTTGATACCGATAACATGAGCGAGAACAATACGGTGCGTTTTGGTATCTTAGGCTGCGCCAACATCGCAAGGAAGGTAGCTCGAGGCATTGCTCTTGCCCCCAACGCCACCATCTCCGCCATCGCGAGCCGCTCCAGAGAGAAGGCGGAGAAATTCGCCGCCGAAAACAAGTTACCGGCGAGCGTGAGGGTGTACGGTAGCTACGATGAGGTGGTGAAGGACCCAAGCGTGGACGCCGTGTACATTCCCCTCCCCACGAGTCTGCACGTGCGGTGGGCGGTTACGGCCGCGAGTAACAAGAAGCACGTGTTGGTGGAGAAGCCCGCGGCTCTTGACGTGGCACAGCTTGATCGGATCTTGGAAGCTTGCGAATCGAACGGCGTGCAGTTCATGGATGGTACCATGTGGCTGCATCACCCTAGGACTGCCCACATGGAACACTTGCTCTCTCTTTCTAATTCCGCCACTGGACTTGGACCCATTCATTTTGTAAGTGGAACACAGAGTATGAATACAGAGTATTTAAATTCACCTTTTAAAAAATAATATCTTAATTAGAGAAATATCATTCACTTAAACTTATTTTGTTTATGTTTGCTTTTCTTTTTGGAGAGAAAGCAATTGTAATATTTTAACTGCATTATAGTTTTTTCTAGTTATACATTGTGATTTGAAAATAAATTTTATATATTTATGAAAAAAATTATGGTCTGGGACTCTGGGTATGCTCCATTTAAATTGGATAGAAGCTGGCTCATGGTAATACCAAGAAGTAAATGGAGGGTCAATTTCTGTTTAATTGTGTTTTTTGATAGCTCCCATGCTATAAGTAGCACTGTCACTTTGTGGAGGAAACTAAACTTCAACATGGTTATTCATAACACTCTACTATAGAACATCCAATTTAAATTTCTCTGAGTCTACCACTATCTTAAAATCATATTACAGATGTCCTATGCCTGTACATACCATTTCTTAGGAACAAATTATGATGACCCTGTTATATAATTTAATTAGCTTGATTGATTAGATAATGGATTTAGGTAAAGCAATTCTTTGCCTATAACTTTATATCTATATTTATATATTTGCACTGCATAATGTACTACTATGTTTTGAAGATCCACAGCACATCAACAATGCCAACAACACCAGAATTCTTGGAGAACAACATTAGAGTAAAACCAGAGTTGGATGCCCTTGGTGCACTTGGTGACTTGGCCTGGTACTGCATTGGTGCTTCCCTGTGGGCAAAGGGCTACCAGCTGCCAACCACCATCACCGCTCTTCCCGACGTCACCAGAAACGCGGCCGGAGTCATACTGTCGGTCACCGCCTCTTTGCGATGGGACCAACCAAACCAAACAGTTGCAACCATTCACTGCTCGTTTCTTTCTCACACGACCATGGACCTGACCATGTGTGGTTCCAAGGGGACTCTGCATCTCAAGGACTTCATAATCCCATACCAGGAGACTAGTGCTTCTTTTGACTTCACATTTGGTGCAAAGTTTGTTGACCTTCACATTGGATGGAATGTGAGACCAGAGGAAGTTCATGTGGCCAACAAGCTCCCACAAGAGGCTCTGATGGTGCAAGAGTTTGCCAGGGTTGTTGCAAGTATTAGAGATTGTGGGTCTCAACCCTCTGCCAAATGGCCTGAAATTAGCAGAAAGACTCAACTGGTAGTGGATGCTGTGAACAAGTCCCTACAGCTTGGCTGCAAACCTGTTGCCTTGTAGGTAGTTATACTAAATCATTACACAACTTATGGATGTAGCCATTGAATAAATCTACAAATTTGATGCAGGAGTGAGTTTTGAATTTAAATTCCACAAATTTGATGAGTGTATTGGATGAGTTGTTTGCTGCCTGTTAATTGAAATTCTTCATCAATACGGGTGTATGAAGGCAATGGAATTGGAAATTTAAGGACTTTAATTTGGATAACTTGCAAAATCTCTGTTATCAGAATGTGCCTATTAAAACTGCAAAGAAATTGTTTTCACAAATCAGAAAAAGACGATGAAATCATGAAATAGTAATGGAAGTCGATGAAATATAACCGGAGTTATGATCAGAATGTGCCTATATCATACTCATAATATAAAATATGAATATATTGATTTTGAGATATTAATGGGAGTGTTCATCAGATTGGTTGTATACAATTAATAAAATAAATATTAATGTCATCATAATAAAAATTTATGAATATTTAAATTACTAAAATAAATATTTACATCATACAAGATATTTTTTAATTAAATATATTAATATATAAATCACAAGATAAACACTTATATTGTAGTTTTTTTTTTGGTGGAACACTTATATTATAGTGATACAACCTACGAGACTCTGATCATGTGCAAAAATTTTAATTGTTTATTAAATATATATAATAATAATAATAATAATAATAATAATAATAATAATAATGTTAATGTTAACAATTGAAATTAATGTAAGCAAAAAAACGCATCTCCCGTGTTGCAGCACGAGTTAGATCCTAGTATATATATACATTTTGATCTCTTTGTGAAAAATAAAAGAAAAAATACTAGGATGATACCAAAGGCAATAATAATTCCCGTTGCTGAGCATTCAAAGACAGTAAAATTGTATCAAATGCACTACGGCCGGGGAATGTGTCGCCCAAATTGTTTGAGCAAAGTATTCATGTGGTTGATTGTTTGTGCGGTGGCCAATTTGTCACTCTTGTCAATAACCTGCAATATATTCCGTACCAGATAAATTAGAAACACAAAGTTATCAATATTCAATAAAATTAATGAACCAAGTTTATATAAAGTATAAACGAAGAAATTAAAGTTAATCTAATAAAATTCAAGTACTGATATTATCAAGTGTTTAATTAAGAATCTCTAAATTGACAGAAAAAGATATAGAAATAATAACACAGACAAATTAATAGGCACATATATGCATGCATGTGGATAATTAACTCACCTCAAGAAACACCGCAATAATCTTAACAAGGTTTTGGTTACCCACTCCTAAAAGATCCTTATCTAATCTGAAAAGCACTATTAAAGCATTCCGTCAATAAACCAACCAGCTGCTCATTGTATTGAAAAATTAATAATTCAAAAAGACTAATTTGAACTCCCTTAATTACCTTGCAACCATGACACAAAGCTGTTCATGCATAATTTTGGCTTCAACCAAATCATCTTTAAGTGGCAAGAAACTTAACCAGGAAGGAACAATCTGCAAGTACTTATTAAAGATTTAAGAGTGGGTAGTTAAAAACTGTACTTTTTCATCATTTTGTTAACTGTACTGTCGTCACCACTTGCAATTGAATAAATACATAAGTTGATCAGATTGAGATTGCAAAGTTCAATTATTCTATGTAGAGATTAAATTGACCATTTTCATTGACAGAAAGAATTGGATAAATTAGGCAAATATGCCCTCACCTAAATAGTACTATCAGATCATGAGAAGAGACATTAGAAGGAAAATATTACCTTAGAGCCATCAATGCTGTCACGATGGAATTCACAAATTCTTCCCAGAGCAGAAACTGCAACATCGCATGCTTTTGCATAATTCTCTGAAAGAGATCGACTTGGATCTTTCATTAAAATACCAAGTTCTGACAATATCCCTAATTAAAAAGCACAGAAAATACAAGAATTTAGTTGTGAAATTGTTAATAATTCAGTGGGAGAAGAGAATTAATTAGGGAGCAAATAACATATATACATACTATTGACAAAAGGTTTGAACTGCGGTGTTCCAAACTCGGCACAAATTCGAATTCCCCGTGCTGCCTCCTGAAACAGAAATTAAGGGGCAAAATAAACAATTGAAATTACAACAACTGCACCAGCTAAGAATGAAACCATGCAAGCTGGCATAAGAGACTGGAAATTAAACCTCTTTGATTTCAGAATTCTTGTCACTGCATGATTCCAGTAAGATCGGAAGATAATCTGCACAATACCTACAAAAAAAAATGCAAATAGAAACTTTTATAATGTATCATCATTAATAATTAATAATAATCATGGCATTGATAAATAGTGTGTGTGTCGAACATAGAAGAAGAGAAAAGAGGAAGATATTATGAAGAAAGACTACTTGTGAGCTACTTCATGACAATGTTGTGCAACTATGTTAAAAGTTGACAAGGCAATACTTCTTTGCGTAGCACTTTCTTTATCCTGAAATCACAAGGCTGAAAAACATCAAATCAGAGGATTATAATGGCAAGTTCAGAAGGAAAATGTAGGAATATATGACAAGATATATTCCGACCAAATTACCAATACTAATAATTAATTAACTTCTCCACAGATATTGAAATACGGCATACTGTAAGACAATAATTTTTACCTGAAGTAATGATAACAATTTGCCAATTACAATATCCATATTCTTGTACAATGCTAAGCTTTCTGGAAGAGTGTTCTTTAGAAAGAATAACATAGCTGAGGCAGCTTGTTCCTAGAAAAGCAACATAAGATTATTAATATAAGATAAAGTTTGAAAATGAGTTGACGAAGACACATTAATAATTTGATTCGGTGCAAGTGGATTAATAACAACTCCCCTATACGTACCTTCACTTTATTGTCCTGTTCATTGCCAAGTGCAATGGAAAAAGCATGCACAAACCTATGATGATAAAGAATTTGCGCCGCTTGGACAAGGTTTATGGGCATCTCCATCAAAGCAAAAGCTGCCAACCGAACTCGAACATGGGAGTCTTGGAATAACTTCAAAACTTTAGTTACCACTTCCCCTAGAAAATTTTCCATCAATACCTGCAATCAAATGTTAATTTTATGTGTGCAATTAATTATTAGAGTCACTTGTTTTCCAAAGAATCAAAATTTGCTATAGAAAAATGATTTTTGTACACCTAATGCTAATATACACCTCCAGAGAGATTGAAAGAAGAGATATGAGTGATAAATGTGATAAATAGGTGATATGATAAGAATAGGGATGAAAAAATATAGATGTGTTAGATGGATGTAGTGGATGTCCAAAAATTATTTCTCTTTGCTATATAGCACTAGACAGTTTAAAGCAATCAAAAGGAACAAAAACTTTCTCAAGTGTAAATATGCCATGAGTACAATTCATTAAAAATTTTAAGAAAAATTATTTTTAAATACTCATTTTCCATTTTACACCTAGAAAGAGATAGGAAAGAAGAAAGATAATGTGATAGATGAAAGATATGATAAAAATAGAAAAGTATTAGATGAGTGTTTTGAGAAGTATTCAAAAATCATAGGTGAAATTTTAAATAACCTGGGTTTTCATAACTTTTTCATGTGATTATGGATTTTTTATTGTCAATATTGTAGCTATAATTTGGCAATATATATGTATATATATGATGATGATGAGGTCACCATTTCATCGGAGAACTCATTGGCAATGACGGTGAGCAATGTAATTCCTGCATGGCGCTTTTTCCAATCCGTGGCATCCAAGTAAATAGGCAACAGTTCATGAGCAACAGGCATAACCTTGCTCTCTCCGAGGGCCACACAAAGCTTCTTCAAGCACTTGATTCCAAATCCATCTTCTCCTTCTTCTTCTTCCAATTCACGGTCCTCTTCACCACACGGCGACGGCGGCGGAAGCAGCATCTTCATCGGAACGAGGAACAACCTAACCACCGTCTGGTGCGTCAGGTTCACCACCACCTGCTCCTCCCACTCCTTCACCTCCGTCATCGCCAACACCAACTCAAACGCCAAACGGTGCGTTCCCTCGCTCACGCCATTGCTCTCCGCGATCTGAAGCGCGTCGAGTACCATATCGCTCATGTAAGGCCTCAACAGCACAGGCTCACGCGACACCAGGTTTATAAGCTCCGCAAACGCGCTTTTGAAATAGCTCCTTTCGAAGCCATGCAACAGCGCGAACACGCCAACCATCATCGCGCGTAGAAGCTCGTGAAACAGCGAAGGCTCGGAGAACAGAAACCGCACGAGGTTCACAACCGCACCAAACGACGCCACCTGGACGTCGGGGTTGCGCGAGGCGAGGGAATTCAAAAACGACGAGTGAAGCGCGCGAACGGCGCCGTCTCGGGCTATGAGGGAATCGGAGAC
Organism: Glycyrrhiza uralensis; assembly: GCA_030159175.1. NCBI lineage: Eukaryota > Viridiplantae > Streptophyta > Magnoliopsida > Fabales > Fabaceae > Glycyrrhiza > Glycyrrhiza uralensis. Next base: position 43,443,458 of record BRZY01000005.1, read on the forward strand.
GAGTGAACGACAGTCGTTTGGCAGCGAGGCGAAGACTAAGAGCGCGAATTCGCGAGACTCGTCGTCGTTTGAAGAGACGGAGGACAAGAGGAAATCGAGGATCTCATTCTCAGGGGAGTGAGAGTGGGATTTGTGGGGGGTTTTGCAAATAACGGAAACGATTTCGGCGAGGATTGGGGACACGAGCCTGAGGACGTGGGTTGAGGTCTCTTGTGTGAGGGAGTGGATCAAGTGGGCCTGGAGACGGGCCTGGGCCAAGGGGCGAAGCTTGGGCCAGAGATGGGCCGGTTGGACGAGGCTGATGGCGCGTGCTGCGTTGGCGCGCGTGTGGACGTCGGGGCTGGAGGTTAGGATGAACACGAGCTTCGTGAAGAGGAGATCCGGGTGGTGGTGCTTGGAGCATTGGAGGAATGTGAGTGTTTCGGATCGGTGTTGTTGGTGGGGAGAGTAGAGGCGAGAGAAGAGAGTTTCCATGGCGGTGTTGTCGTTGGAACTTAGCACCTCGAACGTTTCCGATTGCAATTCCGGTGGGAATTGATCTGACTCCATTGCAAAGGGGTTAATTAATTAAGTGATTGCTGGCTTTCTTTTTTCCTTCTTCTGTGATACAAAGATCGTGTTTGATTGGTGTACGTGAGATCATGCGATGCGAGGAGGGTGATGAGGGTGCTTTCTTGTTCTTGCCATATATAGGTATATACTACTACTGTATAAACCACCCAAATTGTTGGAGGACAAAACAGAAAAGACAAAAGGGTGCGGCGGCTGAAGGATAATATATATAGCACAACTCGGAACTGAAACTGAAAGTGTGATGATGCACTGGACTGACGCTTCACTCACCCAAGACAAGAGAGTTTGCTGCTCCCACAAAGCCAAAGCAAAATCACGTGTCGTTTTAAACAACTTTCACGTGTTTTCTTTCTTTCTCTTTTTATTTTTCATCCTCGTTCTTTTCAAATTCAAATTAAATGATAATTTATCTATGATATATCTACGAATCAAATATCATTTCTTAATATTTATACATTGAGTATTGATAATAAAAATATTTATAAACTTAATTAAATCTCTTTAAATAAAAAATAATAATTAAATCTCTCAAAATCTAAAATAATAATAATTAAATCTCTAATTTAAACTACGTATTATATATATATATATATATATATATTATTGTTAGAATTATTTCTAATAATTCTTATACTTATAGGCTACAATTAATTGTCATTATTTGATTTGCGAAAAATGAATTAATGTTATGATTCATTTAAGGATATTTAAGCCCACTAATATGATGATAAATTTGAATGGGCTTGGGCACCTAATCCTGGTGTGGATATTAATCATGTAGGCCTTAACCATTAGGCTCGTAATGGAAGGTGCTTAAGGTTAACATATTATAAATACTTTGGCTAGCTCCCATTTGTCATCACGGTTGTTTTAACTCTATGGCTTGCTCCAATGATAATTGTATCTAGAGAGTGTAATCGAGCAAGTTGTGATCTTTCAATTTTACGGGTAATTTATCATTATGCAAAGGTCATCCTACTCTACAGGAACTTCATCTCTATGCAAAGATTATTCCCATTAAGTACAATCATGTCTTTAACAAGTAAGTATTATCAGTGTTCTAAAATCTAAACTCATACGATATTGAATTTTATCTTACATTTATATATATATCAAACAAAAAAATCTCTTTATCAGAATTTATGTTTTGTAATTCTTTTTAGAAGAGGCAAATCTCAGGGTATCCTTGCAGATAAGCTTGCCAAGCATGGTTTAGCCATTGCACCGGGTGTATTAGTTTTTGACATTCCCCTTGCGTTACTTAGAGCCTGTTTGGATAGGCTAATTTTCAGCTTATTTGGGCTTCTCTTCACCCATAAGCTCTTATGAAGGTGTTTGGGTAAATTTTTTATGAGAGCTTATGGCAGTTTCATTAGAGCTTATGAGAATTTTTCATAAGCTCCATTTTGTAGCTTATACGGGTAGCTTATGCGAAGCTTATGCTCCACTAAAGGTTGGCATCGGGCTGTCCCGTGCTCGAATCCTGCTTCGCTCGTTTGTTTTTGTTGTTTCTTTGCATTTTATTTTCTTTTCTCGCACGCTGTCTTCTCTCACGTCTCTCGGAAACCTTTGCTTTGTCTTCTCTCTCATGAACCCTTGTTCCCAAATCACTCGAAGAAAAAATTCGTTCCCATCTCTGCTCGAATCCTCTTCTATCTTCACTCTTCTGCTTCGATTGCAGTTCGATTGCTCTGTTCTGCTTCGATTGTTCTGTCTTCTCTCACCCTCGTTCTCACCCTCATTCCCAAATCTCGGCTAAAAAATCCCTCGTTCCCAAATTTCGTGTCCAATTAATTATAACGATGGAATGTTGAAAGAGGATGGTTTGCGTGAGATTCAGAAGAAAATGGAGTCACGAAAATGGAATCCCAAATCTCTGCTAAAAAATCCCTTGTTCCCTCACTTGTTGAATGAGGATGGTTTGTTTGAGATTTTGTTGCGGGAGTCAATGCGATGAAGGATTATCTTGATTGGACCGAAGGAAAGGGGGTATGTTGGTTAGATTTTTATTATTGATTAAAGTTCTGCCTCATTTCCCTCTGTCCAAATTTACAGATCCTACATACCATGAACGGTGCTTCTGGAAAAAGTTGGGTTACCAGTGCATGATTTTCAAGTTCTGGTAACAATTTGGCCATATATTTTTTAGGACGTTACCTGTTCGGTTCTTTAGTTATTTTCGAATCAAGGATTTCTTGGATCGTATTAAAATAATCTCCTTTCTTGATTTATAACATATATTTTCATATGATAATCGTTTTATAAACGAATGATATTAGTTAATTTTCATTTTCAATAACTATTTTGTGATATATTATGATTTTTTATAAATTTTTAATATGTTCTAATTTTAAAAAGTTATAACATTTTATAAGTGCTTATAGAATCATGCATCCAAACAGTTTAATTTTTATATAAGCACTTGTAAATATGTATATCCAAACGCAAATAGCTTATGGGTATAAGCTCTCATGTCATAAGCTCTCATACGATAAGCTCTCATTTCATAAGCTCTTAAATAAGCTAGTTATCCAAACAGGGCCTTAGTTTTTCTCTTGTAGCTATTGTAGCATCCGTGGTCTTCCGACAACAAGGATGGTAGTTATTTCTCTCTTCTGGGTTATTTAATTTAGCCCCTTTGCTTCAAAAAAACAAAATAAAATCTCAGAGTATCCTCAGCGACGTGGTGCTTGCAAAGAGGAAAAAGCACATCTAAAACAGAGTAGCAAACTATTGTACATTTGTATTAGCTGTATGTACGAATGTTGCTGCCACTTACACATGGGAAGATCAAAATCTTCCTTTCTTATTGTCGCCTCTACAATTCAATGAAAAAAGAAGAATTCTTGCACCTCCCTAGTTTATGAATAACACTAGGGAAATTGAAGCCTAAAATAATTAGAGGAAGGGTATCACATGGGCATAGTGCTTGACATGCTGGATAAATTTTAAGCCATTATCACATCCCACCATGTTTATTTATGAATTGAGTCATCCGATTAATATCTTCCTAAGATGCCAGACGTTCAGACTCAGGTCGAGATAAAATCTACAGGAAAAATATCGTACCAAGATAATTAAGATATATATAAATTCCATATATTCTAGTGAAGTAGTAAGGAAAAATTCTGCTTACTTTTCTTACGACGGAAAGAATCTTGGGAAGATTCTCTTTCTTAGGTCCAAAGAGGTTCTTATCTTTCCTGATGCATACAGTTTTCAACTCTTGCTTAGCCCAAACATGTGGTGCACCCCACCCAAGTATATAGATGTAATAATTTGAAGTAAGATTAACAGGAAGAGGTCCAAAGGAGAATTAAGAAATTAGACTTAACACCTTCTTAACATTTTAGCAAGCAATCCATGTGCATATGTGGCTTCATTGGGTTCATTCAAGAAGCCTAACCATTTCTCAAGCACCTGCTTAATTACAGCATCATCATTGAGGATAATTAAAAAAACATAAAAAGGTGGCGAAGCAGTACACATTGCAGATCAACAATTGACTGGCATGCTGATAAACTAATAAAAGGAACACAGATAAAGCAGCAGTCTAAATTATTGCTGTAACTCTTGTGATGATTCTATCCAAGATAATAAATTAATTCACAGATCAAATTTGTATCTTGTTTAGGTTTGAGGCTTTGTTACAAAATTGTAAGTTGTTGATATAAAGCAATAGCAGTCATAAGGACAAAGGTTTAATGACTTAAATTGTAGATGCTTGAGAGAAATTAACAATTAATCAAATTGTACTAGATTCTTGCGAGGAATTATATGTAACATAACACTAAAACCTGCACAAAAATCTTAATTTGTACATTATACATAGTTTGAAACATAAGGGGAACTTACGGAACCAATGTCCTGGTCCTGTAGTCCTGCTTCGGAATGCCAATCCAATTAGCATGGAAGAATAATACTTGCATCAGCTAAGAAAGCCAGAGTATTATATTGCAGTCTAATAAAAAGAACACCTGATATATGTGGACCAAAATGTATTTTTCATTTATTTTTTACTTAATTTTTCAATAAATACTCTGACTATATTATTTATCTGATACTTACACTTGGACTTAGTTCCATCTGTAGTTCTTCCACTTTATTCCGCTCCTATATATCTTTTTTTCCTCCAATAAAGTGTACAATAACAACTGCACTTTACAGAAAGATTTTAGGGTCCATCTAACCAATATGTACTGTAATTTGTAATGTGATGTATCATGTATCAACAACGTTACTGTAAGCATTTGAATAATATGCATTAATTAATTTCACCTGTGTAGCTTCAGGTGTAGACAATGAAAAGAGCCAATTAAAGTATAAAAAATTTGCTTTCTTATTTTAAGGAAGACATCATATACCAGCCAATAAGATGTTGACTATCCATTCCGTATAGGTATTTGAAAGAATATTTCCTGATCACAATATTTTCACTATGAAGTTCACAAATTCTCCCAATAATTGAAACTGCGATATCTGCACACATCCTTGTTAGACGTCCAGGATGTCCAGTATTTGGATGACTTATCGTTATCACATAGTATAGTCTGGAGATAGCCACTGCAGAAAACCCATTACTTGTCATATTCAAAAATGCAAGTAAATATAATATATATAATTAAGTACATGATTTTAAGAGCTTGAAGAAGTTAATTACCACTAGTAATGGTTTTGAAATTTTGTCCTCCATACACAGCACAGATACCAATCGCCCGTGTACCATGCTGGAAGAATCATTATTGAAAAACAAATGTTCCTTATCGATATATATATAAACAAGTAATGAAACAAAATTATTGACAAATTTGTTTTGCAAATACCTTCAGGGCATGAGGAATAATATTGTCTTCTTCCCTTAAAGCCTCACAGGCGGTTCAATTAGCACACAGAGACAAGATATATTATTATTAGAGGCAATTGTTGCCATAACTTCAGACAAAACTGATAAAATTAAAGAAACTAGAATTACGTCGGCAATTTATCTGGGAATCGTGGCACGACAATGTTAAAAATGGAAATTGCGAAAGTTACCACTTTATATGGGAAGACGTCATTGGCCTGCCAAAGATCGATAATGCATAAGCAATAATACAGTTTATGAAAAAATTATAGCTGCCCAGTTATAAAAAAAACAAAAAAAAAATTATAGCTGCCCAGAGCAATCAAATTGTTAAGATTGCGTAAAACATATAACGCCATTCATAATAACAATCCCGTGAATATTTCCCAATTTGTAATTTATAAGTAGTTAACATTTGAAAGTGCATGTATTTTTTTTTGGTCAACGAAGGTACATGTATTTTTTTTTGGTCAAGGAAGGTACATGTATTTGAAGCACTAAAAGTTGCTTCTGTTTTGGGTGCATATGACCCTCTAATGATAATGCTCGTCTTCTATTGTAAAATGAAAGATATTCTTTTTTCTTTTTGTTGACAAAATGAAAGTTTTTTTTCTCTAAACTTTACAAGAAGGGCTTAGTGTATTTTTTCTGTTCATGTGTATATATGGACATATATTTTTCTCGTCTTAAATGGGGTGTGCCATCTGAAAATCTAGTTATAAAAAAATAAAATAAAAGACAAGTTTCATTCTTAAATTATATATTAATGGTCAAATTGAGAATCACTTAACATGAAAGATGACTTAAATAGTGAAGGGGAATAAAGAGAAGGTGAACATTGCGGTACCCGGTGCTTTTTTATGGGTTCCTGTACCCAGCTTATCTGGATAAATTAAAATCCTCTGTCTATTTCATTCACCAAATCATTAAAAAAAATAGTTGCAAGTAAATCCCCCTTTTTTCTCATTCACATTTCCACCCCAGTTCTCTCTCCTCTTCTCCCTCTAGGTTTTCCGAAACAGTACAAGAAAACGCCCTTCTTGGAATCATCAACAATAACATAGACAACAGTACATCCAGGAGATTATCATCAACAATAGCATAGACAACAACCACAACAATAATCTCCATTGGGACTCTTCTTCTCCTTCGGTGTTGCAAAATGTTAAAACCAATGGGATTATTCACATGCACACTCCTTCCCATAAACCCAGAAACATGCACCTTAATCCTCCTTCCTCCGCCACCACCACGGGTCGGCGTAAACGACGTCACACCAAGAGAGCCAAGAACTAGAAGGAAATTGAGAACCAGAGGATGACCCACATTGTGATTGAGCGCAATCGAAGGAAATCGATTAACATAGCTCAGATCCTGATGCCTCCTTGCGTACAAAGGGTCGATTTTTTTAGTACTTTGTTTCCAAGTCACCTCCTTTATCCTCCCAATTCAAGACCTTCGCCGACATCTTCATCTCCATCGTCGGCGCCAGAGTTCTAAGCAGCTTCAGGAGGATGGGCTGGGCCACAGGACTTGTCATGCTCTTCGCCGCTATCGACAATGGCTTCCGCATCTACGACTGCGACCCTCAGTGCGGTTCTCCTTTGGATTTTCCCCCAAGTTCTCCCCCTCCCCTAGTCCCTTTATCGTGGAGCGTGCTTTCAAGTAATGTAACTATGATGTTTCTTGGTTTGGATCTGAAGCTTCTGGACTCTATGGGGTGTAAGGAGTCGAAGAGTCTCATCGGGCTCCATGTTTTCAAGGAGTTTGAAACCTCATCACATGTTGTTAAGGGGAACATGTGGAAAATGGCTTTTGGGAAGGACTTGGAGGATGCTGATTTGGGCTTTAATTTGAGGGGGACCCCTGTGGAGATCGCAAAGGTCACTTCCAAGTTTTGGTGATATTGGAGGTTGGAAATTTTGACTTGGGGAATTATTGAAATTTAAAAAAATTAAAGGACCCTTGAATAATAATAAATAATAATAAAATATAACAAATGTAGTGTTTTTATTCGTCCACATAATATGGGTACCGATACCCAAGAATTTACTTAGGTACCGCAGATTCTGAATTAAAATCTCTCTTCATTCAAGATTTGGCACTTCGAACATATTGGAAGGATTTAGAAGGAGAGCAAGGATGGATTTGAAACATATTAAAAACTAACATTAATTAACTAAAATATACATATACTGTACTTGTATAATGTAACATACAAAATTATGAATATAAGAAAAATAGTTTAAAATCTCCCTGGAGAGATTTTTTTTTTCTCCCCTCTCCATTAAAATATCTATCCTTCTCTCTATTCTTTGAACCAAACAATTGTTCACACACTAATTTGAAAAAAATTAAATGGGGAAAAAAATAACAAAGGAAAACATACTAACCAAATACTGTACAACATTTGACATAAGGTCATCTGCGTATGGCGATAATCGATCTTCAAATTTTTCAACTGTTGCTGTTATTAAATTAGTTGCATCCTGTAAAATGAGTAAAAAAAAATATATTAATTATCGTTCAATAAACGCAAAGGAAGTATCAATCCCATGCTTTTTTTATTCTCTTCTTTATCAATGAGTTTCTTTTTCTTATGTTAAAAAAAAATACCTATTGGATGTGCCTTGAACACATTCATTGCTGGTCTTGATATATTAATTTTGTGACCATGGATTCTGTTTGGAATAGAATGTTGTATATAGATGCCTGATTACATTGCTGTGCAAATTGAATTTGTTGTGTAGAAATAGAAGATATACAATCAAGCTCACAACTTTGAAGCAATCTAATTCTGGGTTTCCTTCTTTGCTGTGCAAAACAGCAGAGCTTGGGCTAAGGCATGTGAGATGTTGTTGTTGATGCAATTATAGCTAAGGCAGTAAGATATGATGAGTATATTTGCATCTTGAATTTTCTTATCTGGTAGAAGTAGAAATTGATTTAATCTTTGCTTAAGAATGAGTCTGTTATTTGCAACCTCCCAGGAATTGATGCATCTTTGTTCTTGGTGCATTATAAATTGCTTCCAGTTTAGGTGTCGGTTTTCAAGCACTCAAAATGGGCTGGCTTATATTGTTACTGATATTATAGGAGAGGGGTACTTATTGTTGTAATGGTGTTTGTATGGATTGAATCCTTTGTATCTGTTGGATGTTTCGTGGTCACAAATTTTGGTAGCAATTTTGGAGTTGATCAAGGTTCATTTGCTTTTGTCATTATATGTGCTGATCACATTATCCTAGATTTTTTTATTCATTCTCATGAGGAATTAGTGGCACAGTATGTAAACTTCTTTTTTTTTTTGTCTATATAGTATGTAAACTTCTACACGGTATTACAAAGAGTTCGACTTTTTTTTTTTGAAAAGACAACTGAATTATATCAATAACAAGAATGCTCAAGTACAAAGCGTACCAAGCTCCAAAGAAAGTTCATATAGGGTGTCCATCATTGACTCAAAATTACAAAAAGAGTTAAATCTGTATCAGTAAATGTAACTAAAGTGGAACGTGTGTCAAAGTCTTATCTGATAGGCCTCTAGCAGAGATATATTGTGTTTTGTGCAATTCCACCTCAAATGTGCAGCAATCCAAAAATGAAAAAATTATGCGGAGTCCCATTTTCATGTGAACATGTCCTCCAATATAAAACCCGGTCAAATGCAGCAAATTGCTTTTGTGACAGTACGCAACAGCAACTGGATGGAATTGCACGGAGTTAGACTAGGAGAGTATTTGTCTTTCGTTTCCTTTTATCTTTCCCTTTGATAAAAAAAAATGTATTCCTTTGAGTTTGCAACAAAGATATGCACTTTTATTGTGAGAAAAACATTATCTTAATCTTAATAGCTTACAATCACAGCTGGGCATGGAATTACCTTTTTAGAATTTATTCTTAATTACTTTTACTCCTTTTTTTTAATCTGCAAGAGTGATTGATGCATAGTTGCATACCATACACTTAGCAACCCTTTGTGAAGAGGGATTTACATGGTAGTGATAGAAATTAGAGTATTGTAATTTTTTCTTAATTAATTTAAAGTTACACGAATAATTATCAAATTAATTTTATATATTTACTTGGACATTTAAAACAAAGGAAGAAGAAGTTGAAGCATTTCCTAGAAGAGAAAATCACATAGAATGAAAGAATTAGATGATACTTAAGTGAACAACCTATAACAAAAAAACAAGCATGCTTTGCTTGGTGTGCTACAAAATGAAATGGAATGTTTTTATGTTTCATGACTCACTTGGAGGCAAAATGATCATTGAAATAGTAATAGAAAGTAATACATAAAAAATAAAAACAAAAAGGATAGATAGACACTTAAAAGTGTCGGTGAATTGCAAAAAAATAAAGTTGCAAAAACCATAGTTCGACTCAAGGGTTTATAAACTTTCTCATCATTTTTTTTTGTTTTTAAGTGAATTTATAGCATACAATTATGTTAATATCAATATTTTAAAGGTATTTTATACTTTTTAACTCAAAGTAATTATTACAAATTGTCAATTCATATATTTTTGATTATTGGGATTAATATGTCAATTAAATTAATAAATTTATTTTTAAAATATGAATCATATATAACTTTTTCAAACTGTAATGATGCAGCGTCATCCTTTTAATAAGAAGAACGAGTTAAGTAATTATATTTTACACAAACTTAATTATTATTTACCTATTGCTGTGAAAAATTACATATTACCATGCAGTATACTTTGACCTTTAAAACAAAAGAAGATGAAGTTGAAGCAATTCCTAGAGGGTAAAATCACGGGGAAGGAAAGAATTAGATCAAGATACTTAAGTGAATAACCTGCACTAAAAAATAGTTATGCTTTGATTGGTGTGCCACAAAATGAAACAAAGTATTTTTGTGTTTCAGGACTTCAGTACTTGAAGACAGAATGATCATTGAGATAGTGATAAAAAGTAGTACATGAAAAATAAAGATTAAAAATATAGACTTAAAAATGATGGGGAATTACAAAAAAGTAAAGTACCAAATATCATAGTTGAACTCAAGGGTCTTTCAACTTTCCCATGGTTTTTTTTTTCTGTTCTCAAGTGAATTTATAACATATAAGAGCAATGCTTGGTGGCACGACATTTTTGTCACAGAAAGAAACGACAAAACAATCAACAAAACAATCAACGACAGAATGAAAACAAGGAGAGAGAACATTGGATTGAAATCCGATCAACAACACAAAATCAATTCGTGAAGTTTTCGTACAATCATATGTTGTGTCGATTAGTATTTTTCAACATATAATTGTGTTAGTAACAAATATTTAAAGGTATTGTTTTTTACCTTTTAACTCAAAGTAATTAATACAAATTGTCAATTCGTATATGTGTGATTATTGAGTTTAATATGTAAATTAAATTGATTAATTGATTTTAAAAATATAAATTATATGTAACTTTTTCAAAGTTTAATGATGTAACATCATCATCATAATAATAGGAACATGTTAAATAATTATATTTTATACAAATATAATTATTGTTTACTTATTATTGGAAAAAATACATATTACGTATGCAATATAATTCAAAAAGATAATAGAGAATTGTGTTTTTTTTTCTTAATTAATTTAGATTTACTTGACAAATTATCAAATTAATTTAATATATTTACTTGGACATTTAAAACAAAAGAAGAAGAACTAAAACAAATCCTACAAGAAAAATCACGGGGAAGGAAAGAATTACATGATACTCAAGTGAATAACCTGTAATAAAAAGAACTGGCAAGCTTGGCGCGCCACAGAATGAGACAGAGTATTTTTGAGTTCCGGGACTTTATTACTTAGAGATAGAATGATCATTGAGATAGTAATAAAAAGGAGTACATTCAAAATGAGACAAAGTCTTTTCTTATAAGGAACAAATCTAACGTACTGTCTTCAAATCAAATCAAATATATTACAGAACCAAGTATTGAGGATGACACACAAAAGATGTTTTTGTTTAAAGTGAAGTGGACCTCTGATGAGCAAATTCTGTAAGGTGGATGGAGTTCTTCTTTTTGTTAAAAATCAACTGACTGGACAGAGCAGGATAGAGTTGGGAGCTTTCACTTATGAACCATTACAGTTTTCTGCAAGATCGTCCGTATATGTTTATAAAGATGGAAACAAGATATAGTCTGGAGCTTCTTTTTCTTATTTTGCATTATTATTTTGCAATTTGTATAACTGTATAATGATTATTCTACTTGACTAAATACTCTTTGCACATTATGTCTGACTTATCAGTTCGATTTACGTATTTGTTTTTTGGTTAATTTTTATGCCTTCATTAATTGTCTTAGTTTTACTTACTTTACACATATGATGCAAGTATTATACATATTAAAAAAAGTAGGATTTTCATTTTGTTTGAGTAAGCTAAAAGCATGTATGAACATGACAGACATATTTTTACAGCATAAAATGTACAATGATCAGGGTGGTGGAAGTCTTAATGCGATCTGATTATTGAAAATTTATCCTATTGCTTTTACTCATATTTTGAATATTACTAATTCTGTAGGTCACTTTAAAGGAAATAATGATAATATAATAAAATAATTTACTTTTGAAAATTTTTATGGGGAGCAAATATATTAATTAAGTTTAAACTGGAGTAAGACCACTTAGGATATGAATGCATTATATTTTTTTTTTACCCAATTTATGTACAAATGTTATTTAAATTTTTAATGGAATTTTTTTTCAACAGATACTCCCCTTATATCACTCACAACATTGGTATCTGAATTGAACTTAGACCATAAAAGACAAATAACTTCACGTAGAAAAGCTAATTGCACATAAATATAGACTTCTGAATACAGAGTTTTTCATAAATGTGAAAAAAATCACATCACTGGTGTGAAACCGTCAGACCCATCAAGGAAAATGTAGATTTCTCATGTCAGACTCATTCACAGCTGTGACTAAATTCACAACCCGGGTGTAAAAGCGTTAGCCATTCCTCGAAAAGAAAACAGATTACTTCTGAATACAGAGTTCGTCACAATTGTGAATAAAATCACATCACCAGTGTCAACCCGTCAGACCCATCAATGAAAATGTAGACTTCTCATGTCAGACTCATTCACAGCTGTGAATAAGTTCACAATCCCCGTGTAAAAGCGTCATACCCATTCTCTTAGACAAATTGTTTTTAGTCTACTTTCTCAATTTCTTAGATTAGATACTAACACTCTTGAACACTATGTTTGATGTTTGTCATAATCTAATTAATATTATGTTTGTTTTCTAATTTTATTTTATTTATTTTATGTTATATTATTAATCTTATCTCAATCTTAATATTTTGTTTGACTATCATGGATGAATATATGTATAACTATATGAAAGAAATAAACATATATCGCTGAAGTTCAACTTGAAATATAGAATGTTTGAAGGCGAATATTGCTTTTGACGGGTAGCCTAATTACATACATAATAGTTGATTTATCAATTAAGATACTAAGTATATAAATAAATATAAATATAGATATAGATACCCAATAACAGATACTAATTAATTAGTGTCCCTTTGTTTTAGATTTTGGAAGAATTGTGTTTGAAGAATTGATTTTAAAAAAATTGTGTTGAAAAGAATTGATTTGTGTTTGGTAATGATATTCTAAAAGTGTGTTCAGAAGAATTGATTGTGTTTGGATGCTAAAGGTAGAACCACTTTTGATGTGTAAATATAAAGAATTTTGTGGGTCCCACACCCAAACATGATTTTACAAATAGAAAAGCAACCCAGGACCTCCTTCCACCAGAATTGATTTTGGATCTCAAAACTACATTTCGAATTTTCACGTTTGAGTAAACAAACACACCAACTTTTTGCCAAAATCAAATTTGACCAAGTCAAACTCGATTTTGGGGGCAAACGTATGTTTGATAATCTTAGACAAACACACACAAACACACACTTAATGGGTTGTGTTTTGGTAGGTAATTTTTAGTTCAATATATTACCAGATTTCAGTTATTGGTTTTTAGTGCAAATAAAGCTGTTATATATATTTGAGTAATGAATGTTGTGTATGTTTTAAATTAGGGGGAAGTCATGGAAAAATGTATGCATACACATCAAAATAGAAAAATAGATCCCAACTATAAATTGATATACCATATATCAAGATCTTATATGATCTTGACTTTGTATTTATTCTTTATTAGCATGATCATTTCTATATTTACAAATTAAACACATGTTAGTATGAAATATCTTAAATTTATTACGATTATTTGTTGATTAATTCACACGTTCCTTTATTTAACCCGTGCGTTGCACGGGCTCCATACTAGTACTGTACAACATTTGACATAAGGTCATCAGCGTATGGCGATAATCGATCTTCAAATTTTTCAACTGTTGCTGTTATTAAATTAGTTGCATCCTGTAAAATGAGTAAAAAAAAATATATTAATTATCGTTCAATAAACGCAAAGGAAGTATTAAGCTACTAACTTGAACTTTTAAACATAAATTGTCAATGGCTGATACTTTCTTATATAGTTACTCTAGGCTAAGAATAATCAGGAAGCTTTATTCATGTGTTATTTTATATAATTAAGTAATTATATATATTTGTGCTGTTATATTCGTTTAACATAGTGTTTGTTCATAGTGAAATGAATCTTTATTTTTTTAATCAAATAAGAAGAGAGTTATTTCTCCCTCTCTTCTCTCCATCCTCACAATCAAATAAAATATAAAATATCTAATTAATTTGGAAGTGAACTAAAGACACAACCTTAATTATTTCTTCAGTTGGTAAATATCTACTTGCCCATTCCGAAGTCCCCGCCGCTTTCTGTCTTTTTTTTTGGTCCAACGCCGCTTTGTGTCTCTTTATTTCAATTTCAACGGTCTTATTTATTTATTATTGGGTTTATGTCATCGGCAATCACCTTGATTAGTTCAATAGTGAAGTCTGAACCGGAGATCTGCATAAGGATCGATATGCGTTATTTGCATGAGAAAAATATGACCTAAACGCATCCCCAATATATATTTTGCAGTGTACATTTAGATCAAGGGAAAAAATGTTATATATATGTATATATACAATGCCACATTTAGCTTTTTGTAGCTTTTTTTATGCACTACAAAATGACTGCAATAAAAGGTGCGTGAACTTTTTGTAGCGTTAAAAACACTACTAAGAACATCCACGATGAAATATCTCACTTTGGGGTGCTTAAGTGGGTCCCACTAGTACACATCACCCATTTTTATCTTTTTTAAACTTAAGCATCTCATAAGTATTCAACTTCTCCAACTAAACTTTTCCAAAAAAAAAATCTTAAATAGGCCCCACCAATAACTCACTTCATTACATTTCACTAATAGCAATTTTTTTAATTTTTTAATTTGACTTTTTTAATCCATAAAACAAGACATGACCCACTATGCATTTAATGGAAAAGTACTTAAGAGAAGTGCCTAACTAAGCACCTATGCTTAATAAGCACTCCAAAAAAATGCTCTTCAATGTGTGGTTCTTAATAAGCATTGATGCTTATTTGGTGAAATACTTAATAAACACTCCCATTAAAGATACTCTAAAATGACGTGCTTACGTGAATGCATTTGATGAGTAACCTCAACGCACTTCTAGTCAAACCAATATCAGTTTCCTGCATGTAGTAATTTAAACATCGAAATAATAAACTGACTGAATTTGTTCTTCAATTGAATTACTGCGCAATGGGGCAAGAAACAAGTCAACGGATGAAGGTTTAATATTAAGATGTAAGAACCTTTTGAATAACTTCCATCACTGATTGTACAACGAGGGCAATCAAGATTCAAAGCTCTTTGAGACTGTTGATTTTGGACACCGAGTCTAATTCCGCGCAATAGGTTTGGAAGTGCTACAAACAGAAAGTGAATTATTTTATCAAAAATGGTTTAGTAGTATACATATTTCAACACTTTAATTTGAACTCAAATAACTTAAATTTATATTCACCTGAAATAGAAGCCTTTCGAGTTTCCTTACTGGAACAACCAAGCCAGCGCACAAAAATTTTGGAGACCTGATCAACATTTGATCAATACACGATTAATCACGTTGTTTAATTTGGTTTTTGAGGTAATAAGTCTCTACGCAAATCACAAGAATCAAATGCATCACACCAACCTTGCTACAGTAAGTGGAAAATGATTGGGGTGACCGAACTGCACAGTATGACAGTATATTACAAGCCCGAACTCTGACAGTTTCGACCAAATACTCCGTGCTGTTACCATCTAGGCTGCAAATTAATGTTATTTTAAACTTCTAAATGATACATAAATAAGAACAAATTTATCCTTGTAGTACTAAAGTATAAAGGCAAACCTATCATCATCCATGGGCAGTTCGGCCTCTAAGTCAATATCAAGTTGAGCAGATACAATCAACATCGGCGTCATTTTTGGGATAAAGTTGTCAATAACCACTCCTTTGCATCGGCAGAATCGATCCAGTGCCTGCACAGTATTTACCCAATGTATAGAATGCAAACTTTAATCTAGCATAGGAGAGATTATTGATTTCAAATATATACCTTTAAGATGACACCTCTTGTTAAGTAATCTGTTTTGCTCAATTTTTCTTCGAGAGATATTAGAGATTCCATGACCTTCATCCGTTACAAGATAAATTAATTAGCACAGAAGGAAATAATTTCATAATTATTTGACAGCCTGAACAGGAATTAGCAGATCGAAATACTCACCTGAACAGCTTCCTCTCCTTTGAACTTATCTTGTTCAACTTTACT
Source organism: Glycyrrhiza uralensis (assembly GCA_030159175.1). Lineage (NCBI taxonomy): Eukaryota > Viridiplantae > Streptophyta > Magnoliopsida > Fabales > Fabaceae > Glycyrrhiza > Glycyrrhiza uralensis. The sequence goes on from BRZY01000005.1 coordinate 43,459,679, forward strand.
AACAATAATACTCATGCATTCTAGACATTTGGCACGGAACAAGAATTTGGGACGTTGTTGACTATAGTTATCAAACAGAATGGCTTTCAGTGATTGCATTGTTGTATGGTAATAAAATTGACGAAAAGAGACCTGCATGGAACAATTACACATCAATTCGCATTGGGATAATGATAATACACTGCAATCAAAACCTACATCATGCTTGGACTTCAGATGTCAAGATATATATACCGGTATTGAAAGGGCAACTGATGTCAGGGGTTCAACAGCTTCTTCCTGTAACTTCTGTTTTTCATGCTGAAAACTCACAAAAACCACTCTGCTTATTGTAATTGTAATTACATAGTACATACAACGTAAGAAACCATTGGAAAATAAGGGGTGGGCTTACATTAATACGGTGTGTACATATGTAGAAACAATCATATAGATCATAAAGCGATCTATGCAATCGATTACATAATTAGCTAGCACAATACGTATGTAAATGAGAAGTTGACAGTGAAAATGCGGGCTATGTACCTTAAGAAGTACAAGCAATAATCGTACAATTTCTTCCCCAAAAGATGCCAGTTTGTCTAAGCCTAAATTTGTAACAAAGAAACGAATGGCAATAACACCAGATACCTGCAGAGCAGAATAATAGTAAACAACTGAATAAGTAATAACTAATAAGGGATATCTTGTACAGGTATATATATTAAACAACTGATAAGTAATGCTTCGACGTGTAGTACATAGAAAAATTTCATTAGAATCAGCTTCAATGATAATTACTGTGTCAAAAATTGGGGACAATCTTGATGTGCAAATTCCAATATGAATACTAACTAATAAGTAATATTCAGGAAGGATATATTGAAAATAAAAAGAGGCTAACGTATAAAACATGTTAAAAAGGAGCTAGATGAGTAGGTTCAGATCTCCCATGTAAGCCCACATGAGTATCAATGTTTCAGAGCCCCATCATTGTGTAAACTAGCAATTGTGTGTGACAATATATACAGTGTAAGAAGAATAAATCAATTGTAACTTGTGAATTGTGATAACCATCCAAGAAGACTGTTTTAGAAGCAGCATTAGCACTAAAAGTTAACTGCATCGTTGCTATGTTATGTTGTCCAGAGTGAAGTAGGAAATATATAGATATAGTCAAGTGGGAAAAAACAAGTAACTCTTCATTCACAGATGTCATACTGAAGCATTAATCTGTTTGTACCTGTAAGCGGGCACAACGGCTATAATTAAGGATGTGAAGTATTCTAGCCATGCACTTCATATGATATAGGGAATGCCTTAATTGTTCCTTATATTCGCTCAAACACTTAATTGCATCCATAGAAGCCCAAACGAATCGTTTGTGCTGATCAATCTGCAGTGACTGGAGGACCAGTCTCAAAGCCTGCTCAAAGTGCCGAATCATGTCCTGTGGTAGCAAAAGAGAATGTAAAAGAGAGAATTATTTATGGATGAAAATTGTTAGCATCACAAACAGCAGGATATGAACAAAATCAACAAAAAATAAAAATTACAACAGGATATGAAATTGTTAAAGCGTATTGAATCTCATCTCATGTATATATATAGATATATACCTTTTTGTGTCCGTCTGCAATTGCACCAATGGCAAGCATTGCTGCGTGACGTACCCGCCAGTTTTTATCAGGTGCATATGTGGCCGAAATCATCTCAATCGTCATGGGAACAACCACAGCTCCATCCCCTTCAAAACAGAGCCAATTCAGCAAGAACTTGCCACGTTTGAAAACCTCTGTCATCCCAGCCTGATGACACTCCCTTTTGTCCACTTCATACCAAAGACGGACACCCACAACGCGCGACATCATGGCCATAGAAACAGAAAACACCCTCCTCACATCCTCAGGGGGAGAGGCTCTTTATCAAATTCTGCACCGGGTCCATGTAGGCCTCATCGAGCTCCTTCAGAACATTAACCGCCGCTAACCTCAGGTTCTCTCTCCTCCCTTTCAATTCCGCGAGCCGAAGCATGCACCGGAACACGTGTCCTTCTTTCCCCTTGAAGAGTTCCCCAACGTCCAGTGAAACCAAATCCGCAAGGCGCTTAACCCTGTTCACCACGACCCCTTCCTCGCTGTGCTGGTCGATGTAATGCAGCAGAATTGGAAGGAGACAATCAGTAACCTCTTTCATCCCTAAATTGTTCGACATTCCCATCAGCATCAGCGAGGGTTCGAATATCAACGCCTGCAGTTTCGGATCCGGCAAGTCAATGAGCTTCAATGCGTTTGCGAAGAGCAGAGCGTAGTTCTTCTGTTCCAGCCAGAACTCTTTGTGTTCATCAACGGCTTCCACCGGCAATTCCCCTAACAGCAAAAGCCCCTTCATGTAGCTCGGTCTCGCGTCGGAGGAAAAACACGAGCAAACGTACTCAAGAAACTCCATCCAACCGCCGAGGGAGTAGTAGTAGATCCTGGCGACGACGCTGGAGGTCATTTCGCAGAGCGGTGGGAGTAGAGACTCTTCGGATTCCACCTTGACGGAGTGGAGGAGAGGAGTTTTGACTTCGAGGACCATGGTGGAGTTGATTATCCTCATGTCGGTGAGGATTTGGTGGAGGAGATTGATGGTTTTGGTTCGGATTTTGAGCGGAGGGTGGGTTTCGAGGAGCTTGGCGAGCTTGAGGGAGAAGGCGTTGGGGTAATGGTGGGTGAGGGATTTGAAGACGGTGTTGTATGATGATTTCTTGGCGTTGGCGAAGTCTTTGATTGCGTCTCGCAGCGACGAGAGGTCGCTGGATTCGAGGATCTTGCGTGCGTGCTTTTGGAGTTCGAAGCCGTGGAGGAGTGTCTTGTCCTGCTTATCTTCGATGCGCCTCCTCTTGCGAGATTTCCCCTCGAACGAAGTTCGCGGTGGTGACCACGGGTTGCGCAGTAGAGAATATTTCGGCAGCTCGAACGGATCCCTCAGGCGGGGAGTTTTTCGCGGCCGCGGGGACGGCAAGGGTGTCGGAGGTGGCGTGGAAGACCTGTCCCTGTCACCGTCACTACTAGAGACAGAGGTGGATGCCATTGCTTTGTTGAGGAAGGTTCACTTCAAACGCAGATTCTGGAGGGAAAGGTAACGGTTATTCGTTATGGAATCTGTTTTTATCTGCTGTGGCAGTTGGCCACGCCAGCTATTCTCTTGGATTTCAAGATGGGGAACGCTTTTGCGGCGCGGCGTATTACATGGAACGACACCGTTTCGATTAGAGACCCAGGATAAAACCAATGGCATTCTCTCCAATTTTTTAATGAAGGAAATTAGAATTAAGAATAAGTACATTATTGTATAAATGGAATAATTTATGGTGGCTGACAGGTTAACCACGGTCACGTTTTAAAGTTAGGTTTAGTGTGGGATTCTGAAATTTTAACCCCAATAGCATAGTTTATTTGGATTTAGGTTTAAAATGAAGTTACTTGTTTAAATGTGTGTTTAATTTTTGTTATTCTCACCTCTTGATATTTTGATTTTAATTAGATTTTTATTGTAATTCTTTGTTTTGAATTTGTTCCTGTGAAACATAAAAGAAAGGAATTATTTTAAAATCACCAACAAATTTTAGGGCTTTTATTTTTTTTTTCTATTTATTTGGTTAAGCTGATTCAATAAAATAGTATTTTATTTTGTATTTCTCTTGATCATGTGTGTTAATTTCTCTTTTTTTTTTGGTCAAAGTGTGTTAATTTCTTTTGTATTTTATTTTTGGTCATGAACGAAGAGCCTTCTTTCACTTAGAGAAACTTTTCATTTTCGGCCCACCAATAAGGTACAAGCAATTTGGGCTTTGTGGTAACTTTGGACCATGATCCAAATCTAGAGACTTCTGGTTGTGGTTTGAATAAATAGAGAAGTCCAGAATGTTCCCGATTTTTTTTCCCTTTTTTTTCTTCTTTCAGAAACCTTGGCAAGTACATCAACGGATAGTACATAGGATTTTCTCTGGAAAGTGCCGGATTAATCCCCCAGTTCTTTAAATACCCCGCGCGCCAGTTCGTGAAACCATCAAAATAAGCAGTTGTGTACGCGATTCACACAACAACTTTTCCATTTGCAGAATTCCAAATTGTATCTCATAATCATAAGAGAAAAATGTCTCTGATTCCAAGTTTCTTTGGTGGCCGAAGGAGCAATGTATTCGATCCATTCTCCCTAGACGTTTGGGACCCCTTCAAGGATTTTTCTCTCTCTGCTTCCTCCCCTGCGTTTGTGAGCACACGTGTGGACTGGAAGGAGACCCCAGAGGCACACGTGTTCAAGGCCGATCTTCCAGGGCTGAAGAAGGAGGAAGTGAAGGTGGAGATCGAAGACGACAGGGTCCTCCAGATAAGCGGAGAGAGGAACGTTGAGAAGGAAGACAAGAACGATCAGTGGCACCGCGTGGAGCGTAGCAGTGGTAAGTTCATGAGGAGGTTCAGGTTGCCTGAGAATGCCAAAATGGATCAAGTGAAGGCCTCCATGGAGAATGGGGTCCTCACCGTCACTGTTCCCAAGCAAGAGGTCAAGAAACCCGATGTCAAGTCCATTCAAATCTCTGGTTAGAAGTGAACAAACTAACCAAACTCTGTTTCTCTGTTGAGAGCCATGGAATGGATGGTACTTTGCTTTATTGTAATACATAATACATAATCTTCTCCGTGTGCTGTGTGTAACAAAAATATATCTGTACTGTGTGTGGATTGTAAGGAAGATATCATATAAAGTGAAACTGTAATTGCACTTTGTAATAAAACCTTAATACTACTGGCTATTTAGTATTGTTGTAATTCAAAATAAAAACAAATGATATAGAGAACATAGTTGTAGCTCAGTAATTACAGTTGCAAAAAACATGACTTATAATATTATGGCGAGCATAGAAGAAGCTCCAGATTAGTCTTCCCAGAGCTCTTTATACAACAAGAGACATAGAGTAAAATACCAAAGCAGAGGGATTCTAAGAGAAAAACTGAAGAAGAAAGTTACAACAGACCCAACAGCAAGTATTTGGCATCATTGCCACAGCATCAACATGCATGTCTTACTGTACAGAAACAATAAAACATGACAAGTCAAAGCCAGATATCAATGCGCCAAATAATTAATTAACCCCTTTTAAAGTTTCAATGTTAGTTCAGGTGTTGAATTCTCCATGTCAACCGGTGGTTTCAGTTTCACCTCATGAGTAAAATCCAGATTTGAACTTCCAGTATTCTGATGGGTATTGCCATGGAAACTACCTTGCCATAACAGTTCTTCTGCCTCATCATCCTCCGAGAAAATTGGAAGACCAACATACCTTTGCTTGAATCTTGATTTGCTGCATTTCATCATCTCAGGACTAGACCTCATTGTTGGTGGTGGTGAAAAACCATGGTGAAGTACTGAAGAGTGTGCCTCTATCCCTAAGTACCTGAAGGAAGAACCATTGAGAGGGAGAGATGCCAGGCTGGCATTGGCATACCTCTCAGAGAATAATCCCATCCTCATAGCTCTCTTTGCTAATGTTCTTTCTCTCTTGTGTGCATTTTGGTGGCCACCAAGAGCCTGCGAGCTATAAAACTTGCGCTGACAGTAATTGCAAGAGAACACTCGTGTAGTTTGAGTGGCAGGTTGTTGTTCATTGCTGCTCTCGCTGGTGCTTGAGAATGAGAATCCTGTGGAATCTCTAGCCACTGTCACTGATTCATCGTTGTTGTTGTTGAAGTTGAGAGTTAAGTCAAGTGAGATGGCATCTGAATGGGGATGAAGCTCTGTTGTTGGATTTGTGATTCTGATGTTGGAAGAGTTAGTGACTACAGAGGTTTCATGAATAGATATATTGGAAGCAACTTGGCTACAAACTTCAGATTCATATTCCGCTGTGGCCTCCACTTCAAGATCAAAGTTTGGCTTCATGATTTAGCCGTTTCAAGCTAATCAATCTACCATATCAGTCAGAATATGATCTATTTAGGAGCTTTGCAGTGAAAGATCTGTTTGGTCCTGCAATGAAAATCCATCACTCTTATATTTTGTATAAGCATCAAAACGAGAAATTTCTAAATGGTAAAAGAAGCAAGCACTAAGTAGTTGGATGGTTTGAATTTTTGGGGTATAGTTGAAGGTAGAATGTACAATAAAAACTAGTGGTACCTCACCTTGACGACAACCCCCATAACGATAAGCATCTATAAAAAAAAACTACATTTTTTCCTATAGCCTCTCTCAGTTTTTCCCCACAAGGTGGCTTAGTAGAACTGATATTTCATATTTATTTAATATGTGATTTCACTTATGGTAGATCTGAAGGCAAATACAATGGCCAAATATTTTCTTTAATTTTTTTTCCAAAAAAAATCCATCTACCCTTAGTTTCTGACCCAGAAATAAAGTATTGGCCGTTACCACTATCCTTAGTCTATTCTGCTTTTTTAGACTTTTTCTTCAATAAAACAAGAATCCTAAATATGATCCACTCAAGTTCAAACACCTAAGTTTTTAATGTATGATTGAAATTTAAGGTCCAACTTGCTATGTATTGCCAACCTCACTGAACTCTATATGTAAGGAAACACTTCCTGACTGAATCTTGACCTATGCTTGTGATCTGGCCCACTATTCTGTAAGCACATGTGAAAAACTTGAACAAAGTAGCAAGGAGACATGCCATGATGAACTATATTAAGTTTTCACCATACATAGCATTTTCACATTCACCATGGCCTAATACAAAAATGATCCAGGAAATCAAATTCCCACTTCTTTAATTAGTAACAACTTACTTCTGATCTGAAATCAATCTACAATATATATGAAGATTTTCTCTCTAATTACAGAATTCCAAGAACCAAATGACTTAAGAAATTGAACACCATAATTGAGTGTACCTCAGTCAATCCTTTGAAAGAGAAAGGGGAAGTGGGGGGAGAGAGAGAGAAGCAAACTTCCAGTTTAAACAAGTACACTGTCTGTTTGTAAAAGCAGGGTAAGATAGATAGAGTTAGCAACCACCATGTCAGCACACAACACAAGACAGAGGAAAAGAAATACATACACATGGAGAAATAACAGCATCTGCATATCCCAAGCCAGATAAATGCATGCAGATACGTGTTTCATTCTCTTCATTGCCAATTCTAGGAGGAAAAGAAGTCTTGCATGTGATGATTTAGAGAGGAAAATCACCTTAGAAAGCTTGGTGAGGGAAATCCAGTGATTCTAACTTGTATAGAAAACCAAGAAAGACTTAAAAGACAAGGAGAAAACCAAGAAAGACTTAAAAGACGAGGAGAAAACCAAAAGAAGAAGACAATCAGCAGTTCAGTAGTACAGGGTTGACAGTAAAAGAGTGTTACTTACTTGTTACATACTCTCTCTCCAAGTTTCAAGATCAAGTGAAAGTGGCTTGCTTGCTCCAGAGAAGATCACCTATAAACTGCTTTGGAATTGGAGACATGTATTTCCATTGTTGCTTCTCTTTAGAATGGTTGGTTATGAGAAGACAACAGAAGCCTGTGTGTTTTTTATTATGTTTCTAAAGCCACTAATAGAGGGTAAAGTGAGAGGTAATAGTTTGTTTCTTTCTAAATAGATATAAAAAATAAAACAATCTTACTCAAAAAAGGAATAAAAATATAGGAAGAGTAAATGGGGAAAAAGGGAGAGGGAGACAGTGAGATGGTGGGCATTGATGTTTAATTATGGGAAAGCAAAGGTAAGATGGGAGTGAAGTGAACTGAAGTGTTGGGGGACAGAGAAGTCAGAGGAAAGGAGGTGTTGGGATAAACAAAATTAATAGTAATAATAATAATTTAAATAAAAATGGCCAGAAAGAGGATATGATCAAATATGCTATTCTTTTCAATGTCTGAGGCACTGTACCTCCTTTTTATTTTATTTTTGTTAGAATTTTGGGCTTTTTAATGAAAGCAAACACCAGCTTCTGCTACGTACATAAAAAGTTCAAATCATCAACTAGGTTGATTGAACATAGTATGGGAAAGAAGCAAAAACAAGCTAACAGTAGTCATTATTCCCCACCTAAGATTCTCTGTTTCTCTCTTTCTCTCTCTCTCTCTCTCCCCCCCCCCCCCCCCCCCCCCCGCACCCCCCCACTTCAAAAGTGCTCCAGATAACTCCATAATGCATGGGGTCGGCTCTCATAGTTTCATATACTTGTTACCATCTATCACGTTCAGCATAAACTATGTTACTATGCTATAACATCATTTGTTTCTCCTATTTTTTAACAACCACATAATGGGCGATAAATAATTAACACATCCTTCCTTTACATCCGCTGGGTTGATTGAGTGAGTTTTTGGATATTTCTAGACCTCACCACACATTTAACATTATGTTTATTTATTTATCATTAGTTTCATTACGATCAGACCAAAAAACTGTGAACTATTATTCCTCTTCCTAGACTTTGACCACTGTCTTAGAACAAGAATTTGAACATGTGTGATTCTTTTGTGGAAAACGACAACAATTTGAGCCATCACATAGGATTGGGATTTAGGAAGCCAAGTTGACACATAAGGTATTAAGGTTCACTGCTAAGTGCTAATTAACCCAACAAGGAAAGAGATTGGAGGGATGCCATGGACCTCATGGCCCTCAATCTCCATCGTTAAACTGACATTTTTGAAAGAAAAGATAATGAGGATGGTCCATTATTCCGTGCACGAAATTATAGAATCATCATGACCATCGGTCCAATGTTTAATGCTCTTTTCAACTTGGGACTTCCCCTTTTTCTTCCTTTGATCTTTAATTTCAGCCACTCGAGTTGTCATCCCAAAATTGCTTACAGTGACATGGTTGGAAACAGTCAGGTCTCACAAATCTTACAATATATAGCAACGTTCATATAATAGACTTTCACGATCTATAATTTCTATTTATAATTATAAATATAATATACAAAGTTTAAAGCTTTTTTACACACTCTCATTTTATGCCACATTCAATACTTCTGAGAATTGAAAACTCCTTCTTAACTTTTTAACTCCTAAAAGATCTTTTTTTTTTCCTTAACCATTCTATTGCATAATACCTTTAGTTAAGCACTTCTTAGGAATGATTTTATTTTTTGGATGAACACCATTTACATGTGAAAATGGATCAAATTATACCGGTGTAACACTTTGGTCATTGCCATTAATAATTCCATTAAAAGTTTTTTTCTCCCACTCTTAAAGACTCCTTGGTACAGAGTCAATAGCAATATACCCAAAACTACATTTATATGGTTTGAGTTAATAAATGCAAAAGGTTTTGAGTTTATCCTGTGATTTAAATAAAATGCATATGAAAACTACCTTGAGTCCCTTCACATCTTTCTATGCTTACCAAGAGTCAGGGGACCAATTCACTTTTAGTTTGTGTTTTGAAATTCTATCAGAATTTTATAATTCATTAAATATGTTTAAGAACTGTACAGTTTTAAATAATTATTTTTTTGGTAGGCAGTTTTAAATAATCAGTATCTTAGGCAGTGCGAATTTACGCTATTGGCCTGTACGGATTATGTGGTATAAACTTAAAAGTCTTGAACAAATCTTGCAAGCAAACAACTGAAACAAGTATTGCTTTAACATTTACATATTCCAATCAATATAGGGATCAGATTGAATAAATCTTCCTATAAACAAATTGTTTTAATTTCTTTAACTGACTAGTGACCAATTACTTTAAGGTTGTCACTTTGTAAGATTCTTTTTGTTGTGGGGAGGGATGGTTACATTTACTGTATTTAGTGTCAGGACTCAGGGTTATTCTTCATTGTAATCTTCCAAGCACTAACCTTGCATTGGCCAAAGAATAATTGGTAAGATTGGAATGAAAGTTTGAAACCAGAGCAATACCAAGAATATAGAAAGAATATGAAAGGAAGCACTTGTTTAATGGGATGACAAGGCCGGGTGTATAAAGAGCTAGATCTATTATACAAAAAGTACTTTCTAAAGATATATATATATACACAATTGGATTCTGCATCATGCTTTCGGGTTGAAACAGCCTAAGTTAAACAATATATTAATGGGGCATTAAGCACATAGTTAAAGGGGATTAGTTTTTTTATCGACAGATAAAGTAGAAGAGAGTGGACAAAGAATACATAGGCTAGCTCCTCAAATCAAAGTGTATATATATTTTCTATAGGTTTTCTACTTAACTCCTAGGTTGGTGCCACTGCCATACCTACTAATTAGCCTATTAAGGCCTAAGCACATGTCATCCTGTCCACGTGTTTGTGATCTTAGCCCAATCGAAATATGTTCACAAAAGGAAGAAAGTAACAAACAATACAATCCAACAGTACCTTTTTTTTCCCCTCCTCAGGAGTCTAATTACAGAATTATGAGAGTGCCAAAACCAACATTGTTAAATGTTTCATGCCTATTAACAAAATAGCACGTGACCAAGTGATCAGACTCCACCTTTTGGTCATGGCAGCTAGAGACAAGTCCATGTTTCCGGTGCCTAGTGCAGTTCCCATGACACTGCTCTCTGAACACCTTAACCTCTGTGACTAGCAAACTGGTCCCCACCACACACCCAGTTCATTTCTGTTATTACAATCAGCACAAGCATATTAAATATGTTAATGCAGAAGATATACATATTAACTCCCCCTAGTGATATATTTTAAGGCAAGTTCTTCCACTTGGTGACTATTAATATATTCTCATGCTGCCTTACTTTACAATTGTTTACACACAAACATGTAGTTAGTGGTGCTTAGTAAGAGCCCACCAGAGACTATATAGGCTTTGTCATGCATAGCTATAGCCATGCCCTTTTCCTATGTTAACTCTACTGTCAAATGCATGTTCATGATTCCAATCAATTGGAGGAGAGCTTGCCAAGTTAGCTTCTGAATTAGTGGTATCTTTAACTAACCCTTGCAAAAATGAACCCGCATAGCATAACTAACAAGTTTGAGATTTACATACCAAACTGATATTGGTCAGACAGACACCAAGAGTACTATTGGGAGAAAAGATAAAATATTTGAATTTAATTTATAGACGCGCAAACACTCCCGGTCCTAAGAGCATCTTCAATGGTAGTTCTTAGATGAATTCTTAAAGAAGTTAAGAACAGTTCTTAATTGGGTTCACCATTAGAGGAACCATTAAAAATTAGTTGTAACGTAACTTGCGGTACCCATTTTAGAGAAATATAAAGATATGAGATAATTTATAGAACCCATTTTAAGTTCTCAACCATTTGAGTGAAAATTTGATAAAGTTCTTAAAACTGATATGACATTATTTAACCCATTAAAAAAAAGTTTAGAATCTTCAATGGTGTTCACCACTGGAAATACTCTAAGAGCATTTATAGAAAACATCAATGGATGATTGACTGCTACTGCTACTGACATATGGCCAAACACCAGCGCGGAAATGTTGGTAGTATTATTTATTTATACCTTAAAGATTCTTGGGCACATACAATGTACCTTAGTTGAATAGAATTATAGAAATAGGAATACTATATATAATAATATGTATATGTCATGAATTTCCAATCAGCCGATTGTTTAATTCTCATTATTATGATCATGACATTCGTAAGATGCCATGTGTGTTCAAAAATTTTTCTTATACACCTTTTACAAAACTAAATTGAAGGCATTCTCCCTCCGGTCTTATATATAAGAAATAAATATAGTTATTTTGATGGTCATTTTTATAAGAAATAATGTCTTGTTTTCACCAATATTAATTGTTTATTTCCAACTTAGGGATGGCAAAAAAATCCGTACCCGTGGATATCCGCGGATAAAATCCGTTACGGGTATGGGGCGGGTACCCGCGGGTATCTTAACGGGTACCCGCGGGTAAATTAAATGGGTATTTGAGGTACCCGCCAATAAATGGGGATGGGGACGGGTAGTGAGGTACCCGTGCCCGCGGGTACCCGTATCCGTTAGTAAAATTACAAAAAATATTATTTTATTTATATACATACCTAAAAGTCTAAAACACCAATGCACAATTTGATAAGTATTAGAGTGTGATGCATTACTTTTAGTTATTGTATTGCTTTGTTTTAATATTGAACAAAGTGAATCCAAAATATGTATTATTGTTGTGTCATGTATTAATTCTCACACTCATATTTTTTATTTTATAGTTTTATTTGTTTTTATTTAATTGAACAATTATTGATATAACAATTGAGTTAAAATTATATGATTGGTATAATTTAGTCTTATTAATATGATGTTCATTATGACAAATATTGTGTGGAAATAATTTCTTTTAATAGAATTTTTTTAATTTTTTAATATCCATGGATATCCGCGGATTTCATGGGTACCCGCAAAACCTAGATAACGGGTACCCGCGCGGGTATGAGGCGGGTACGGGGAGTGGGTATATTAAATGGGGCGGGTAGCGGGTAGCTGCTACCCGTGCCCGCCCCGCTCCATTTACATCCCTATTCCAACTTTACCCTTATTTATTATGAGACCCACAAAAATAATATCAAAAGTCACCAATCTCAAAAAGGGTACTTTTGGAAAATTATAACATCATTAATTATAATTAACCAATTCCAATACACTTCTTTGGTTTTGATGATTTTGTACTATATTTCTTATAAAAAAGACCGGAGGTAGTATCTAAAGTCAATTTTGTGTCTAAACGCCACATTCATTCATTACTTCTTGACATCTTAAAGTCGATTATTCTATGTCATGTGCAATTCTCTTTTTCATGTTTCTCTTTTGTATCTAGTCAAATCACAATCGTGTAATATTCTATCTCACAATTGCCTTTCTCCCTTCACATTATGTTTGTTTCTCTACTGATCACTCGAACGAACGGTTACCATTAGACCAAAAGCTATAACTGTTAGTCAGCAATCGAACACGTGACCTTGGCTCTGATACCAATTGTTGGATCGAGTGTTTTCTACTAGGCTAAAAGCTATAGCTGTTAGTCAGAGCCCAACCCTTTATAATTAACCGTAACAGCACAAGCGCCACATCGACTGTGACTTAATCCCACCTGGGCCTCCGCCATGGGACAATTGATGCCACAACTCAGCAACATCATATACCATTCATTAACTACGCCAATACGATTCTAAAACATGAAACAGATAAGGCTTAAATGGTCTATTAACAGAGTTCTGGGCAATTTTTGGCGGCTTTAAAATTGGCCTGGGAGGATGGATATGTATTGGATGCAGGCATCTCATCCTAGAAAGTGACCTAACAGCAGCTCTTTCAAGGATATCTACTGCTACAAGAAGTAAGAGAAATTAAATAATCCGAGACCATTAAAGAAAATCAAATTTGTTGCCATTTGTATCAAAAGCAACGTTGGTAAGACAAATATTATTTTGAGAAGGCAATAAATGTGCAGACTATATGGCTTATTGGAATATTTTGCACCCCTTTGGTTCATAATTCTAGGGAATTTATATCTGCACATACATACTTTACTATCTGCACATACATGTCCGCGGAACTATTAGTTCCGCGGGTGTATTTTTTTTTCAACACACACACTCCGCGGAACTAATAGTTCCGCGAGTTATAATTCTCCGTGGAACTATTAGTTCCGCGGGTTGTTTTTTTTTCAACACACACACTCCGTGGAACTATTAGTTCCGCGGGTTGTAATTCTCCGCGGAACTATTAGTTCCGCAGGCATGTATGTGTTAAATTACAACCTGCGGAACTAATAGTTCCGCGGAGAGTTACAACCCGCGGAACTAATAGTTCCACGGAGAATTATAACCCGCGGAACTAATAGTTCCGCGGAGTGTGTGTGTTGAAAAAAAAATACACCCGCGGAACTAATAGTTCCGCGGACATGTATGTGCAGATAGTAAAGTATGTATGTGCGAATATAAATTGCCTAATTCTATTGGAGCTTCATTCTGTCTATTTTTTTTTTCTTGGGCTTTGGCCCCTTATTCTACCCATAAAACAATGGCATTAATTTTTTTTTGGGTGAGTGTGGTGGGGCAAAGCCCCAACACAGCATTTAATAGTTTACTGCTTCTAGATGGGTTCTGTCTTGTAGAAGAAGCATACATTTCTTAAACAATGGTCCCTCATCTATTCTATTACTATTACTATATAGGTAAAATTACTCAAATGATCTCTTAAGTTATTTTTTTTTTAAGTTGGTCTCTTATTAAAAAAAATTAACAACAATAAAGTCCCATATGTTTTTAAACGTTAACACCGTTGGCCCTTTTGTTAATTCCAATCAAACATTGTTATGTGCTAACGTGTCCGTCTGTGATCTTATGTGGCTTCCTACATGTGTCTTAACATGTGTCTTAACTTTGCTGAGATGGCTACAACATTGTTTGAGGGGTTTGAAGAGGACTCTTGCTCATTTTGGGTGCTCATTGTGTTATGGGAGGGTAAACACTATCAGTGGCGGGGCTTAAATTAAACTTTTGAGGGGCCCAAATAAGTAAATATGTAATATCAAAATTATATTTTTAAAATTTAAGTTACAAAATTGATTATTTTAAAATTGATTTGGAATGTAAACACAAAATTTAAATAACTATAAATTATTTTAAACTGTTGCTCTGCATGACTTGAAATAATCATAATTCATTCATACAAAACTAAAACATGTACCAATGTCTCTTTCAATGTAAACTATCATTTTATTTGCTAAGCAGCTTTCATCTTATTTCCCAACCCAGTGTTAATAATTTTTATTGTAAAAAAGATCTATCAATTATCGCGTAAAAACGGGAAGAGTTATGATAAAGTGGAGTAATGAGTTGCCCATTTCATGACAACCCTGCATATAACAGAACAAAATGATACATTAAATTAAACACATGAAATGGAACTCATTACCCCTTCAATTATATACAAGTGTGGGTCCCATTCACAAAACCCCAACATAGTAACACTTCGAGGCCACGTAAAAAAAATGAAGAACCCAAGAAACACCACAAACCTGTTCCTTTCTTCTTCACGTTTTTAATCCTTTTCTTTTCGCTAGGAAATAGCAAATTCACAAAAATAGGATTGTTGAAACTCGAAAACGGAAACCATATATATGCATTGCGAAACTTTCACTGTGAAGCTAGTATAACCTCCGTCCACAACAGAATATACAAGGGCACCATATAATATAAAATTGTTTAAAATTTTTGGAGGGCCATGGCCCCCTCCTGTCCCTTCTAAGCTCCGCCCCTGAACACTATGAAGGTTGTTGGTGTTCCATAGTTGTATGTTGGAAACGATTTCGGTGTTGGAGACGAAGGCGAAGCAGCAACGCGCACAATAGGACTTTGTTTCCACTGTTTGTCCTTGAAATACCAATCAAAATCAAAATCATCTTCCATATATATATTTGGGTTAAATATGTTTTTGGTCCCTATAATATTTTAGATTTTGAATTTAGTTCCTATAATAAAAGTCATACTTTTTTAGTCATCCTTTTATTTTATTTTTTGATTTTAGTCCCTGGAGTGAGTTGACCGCTTATGTGGCACTCCTACGTGGCAAAAATACTGACGTGGCTTGTATAAATGACACATTACCTTATACATCCCTATAAACATATTACGTTTTTAATTTAGTCCCTCTAAAAAAATGTATTTTGAATTTAGTCCCTTAAAATTTATATTTTGATTTTAGTCCCTTAAAATTTATATTTTGATTTTAGTCTCTCTCTCTCCCATTTCCCTTCCCCACCCTTCTCTCTCCTCGGACGTCACCCACCACCACCACCACAACCTCCTCCTCCTCCATCCTCCACCCTCATCCTCCATACAACAACAACAACAACCCCTCTCTCTCCCCACACCTTCCCCCTCCCCCCATTAACCTCACTCCCGTCCCCCCAACCTTCCCCCTCCCCCCATTAACCTCACTCCCATCACCCCCCACACCTTTCCGCTCACTTCCATCGTCCCCCCATTCTCATATCTACCCCCCATGGCCGCCGAGGAAGAAGGAAACAGAGAGAGAGAGAGAGAGAGAGAGAGAGAGAGAGAGAGAGAAGCGAGGGAGAAGAAGAAGAAGAAGGACCGAGGAGAGAGAAGGGTAGGGAAGGGAAAGGGGAGGGAGAGAGGGGTTGTTGTTGTTGTTGTATGGAGGAGGAGGGTGGAGGAGGAGGGTGGAGGATGAAGGATGGAGGAGGAGGAGGAGGAGGTTGTGGTGGTGGTGGTGGCGGCGGCGGCCCGAGGAGAGAGAAGGGTGGGGAAGGGAAAGGGGAAAGGGGAAAGAGAGGGACTAAAATCAAAATATAAATTTTAAGGGATTAAATTCAAAACACATTTTTTTTAGAGGGACTAAATTCAAAATGTAATATGTTTATAGGGATGTATCAGGTAATGTGTCATTTATACAAATCACGTCAGCAAGGCTACGTCAACATTTTTGCCACGTGAAAGTGCCACACAAGCGGTCAACTCACTCCAGGGACTAAAATCAAAAAATAAAATAAAAAGAGGACCAAAAAAATTTGACTTTTTTTACAGGCACCTAATTCAAAAACTCCCCATATTACAGGGACCCAAAACTTATTTAACCCTATATATTTTTTGGTTGAAAATCATCTTCCATATTTAAAGGCCCGTATAAAACAAATTTGGAAACAATCTTCCACCGAAGTGGATGCCAGCCTTTGTGACCAAGGCCTTTGCTCCCTGCACCTACACAAATTACTCACCCTGCACCCACATGCTTTTTTTAAGTATGAAAAGTCAGAATTACCCACACATAAAGATCTAACCAAGCTCATTTCTTCTTCGCTCTCTTTCTCTCCAAACTGTAGCAGAGGCCCTTCTTCCTCCACAACCAACGCTAGACCTCCGGCAGCCGCAAGCCACCTGAATCACAACAGTCACTAGTGTACCGCGACCGCCCTGTGTCCATCTCCGGCGATGTAGAACTCTAGCTCGTCGTTGTTTGAGTTCTCCAGTGTGCGACCTCCGGCCAGCCGCTAGCCACCGCGACACAGTAGCCACCGTCGTCCTGCAACCTGCCCCTTCGTCCACCTTCGGCGTCGCTGAAGTCGTCCTCTTCGCTGTTTGAGTTCTCCACCTGCGTTTTTTGCATCTCCGACAAATGGCTTTTTTCTTCTTTTTTCTGGTTGTTTATGGAAGTACCACTTCCGGTATTGGTTTTTTGAGTTCCGGAAATGGTACTTCCAGCGTGTATTTTTAAAATAAAAAATACTTACTGGAAGTACCATTTCCGGAACTCAAAAAATCAATACCGGAAGTGGAACTTCCGGTGTGCTTTTTTATTACTGTCACTCAAGTAGTTTTGGTTTTACGATGAAAGTCAGTTGAATATTTTCGTATTTTCAGATCTCGCCTTCAGTTTCGGTTTTTTCAATGCAGGTCTAACTTTTTTTCAGATTCTTCATATAATTTTGTCTCTACAACAATATCCTAATTTTTGAATATTTATTTTATTATTTACTTTTAGTTGAAGATGTCGAAGAGAAGACAAGAATCAACATTCAGAATCAAATTCAAGGAACTCAACCGGAACCTTGCAAGGGGATGCACGCAGAGAAATAATGACTCAATCGCTCGAAGAAATTGAGTTATTTGGTCTAAGTTTTGCGAACAGGATTAACAATAGTTTTTATTTGGTTTGAGTTCCTTGCATGATATGCCAACAAAGAGATGGTGATGTACTCAACAGTGGTCAGCATACAATTGTGTTGAGTCCTGAATCTTGAAAGTTGCAAGCATCGGGGTTACAAGATTAGGTGAGGAAGAATCAAAATAAAATGGGTGCACTAAAGAGGGGGAGGGGGACTGTTGCAGACTCGCAGGGGAAGAATGGCGGAGGAAAGGGAGAAGAAGGGGATTTGGATGGAGGGTATTTTTGTCTTTAAATTTATTAAAAATTTAAGTGTTGGTGCAGAGAGATATTCATGTGGGTGCAGGGAGCAATGGCCTGTGACCAATTGCTTAAGGAGCCCAATAAAATTATGTAGTCCTTTTGTTCACTAAACCGTAATATTAGTTGGGCCCAAACAATGAATGGCAGCAACTGGGGTCATATTAGGTTGCGCCCAAATATCAAACTTTGACCCAACTTTAGTAGCATTGACAAAAAAAACTTTAGTAACACGTGTGAAATGCAAATTGAGTCACTTTTGAGTCAGGGCTAAACAAAATTAAACAAGGTAAATTTACCTCCGTGACACCCACCTCACCTTCTAAAGATAGAGAGATTTTTTGACCAAAAAAAAAAAGATAGAGAGATTTTGAAAACAGAGACATTTTATAACCGGATCCCTTTTGCAAATATAGAAACTTTAGAATCCCAACCCCTAACCTATGAATACTAAAATTTAAGCTTTAACTTAAACTCAATAGATACTTATGCCTGATTATTTTGGCACCGGTACACGGGTGAATTACATGCCAAGGGACCTTCCCCTTATCCTTTAAGTATTTCATATCTATCTCAAAAATATCTAATTATCATCCTCCATATCTTTCTCAAATCAAAATATCTCAAATCATTATCACCTTCCTTCCTTCCATATGGTTCTCTTTAATTTCCATTTCCAGTGAAAGATACATCAAAAAGGATGAAACCCAACCAAATCAACAACAAAAGGGTGTTTGATTCTAAGCGTCCTTTACCATTGGCAGATCCCTAATAACAGTAGACCTTAAGAATATAGCAATTTACTCTTACTTTACACCTCCCAAACTCTTCTTCATTTTTCATTTAAATGATGGGAAAAAAAAATGAGATATGCCAAGTTGGCGAGTGGACCCCAGCGGCCAGATCCACACCCACTGATGTCCAGCCTTTTTGCAATGTCATGAGTCATGCCAACCCGGTCTTTCGGGTATGTGGTCCCCACACCCCCATGTGCCTCAGTCATTACTCATCACTCCCTCACTCCCCTCCATGCCATGCCACCACACCTCCCATCTCCATCTCTTCCCTTTCTTTCTTCCCTCTCCTTAGCGAACAGAACACCACCACCACAACCCACACCGCCGCCATGAGAAACAACAACAACAGCCACACCCACTTCACAAAGCTCAAAACTTTCCCCATTTCCCTATGTGGGTTCCTCTCCTTCTCACTCATCCTCTGCGTCCACTCCCAACCAGCCTCACCAGACGCCCCCGCAATGCTCGCTCTCCGTACCTCCCTCGACCCACCCGAATTCCTCGGCTGGTCCGACCCGGACCCATGTAAGTGGGACCACGTCGTATGCTCCGATGACAAACGGGTCACCCGGATACAAATCGGTCGCCAAGGCCTCCAGGGAACACTCCCAAACGGCACCACCCTTCAAAGCCTCACCCAGCTGGAGCGCTTGGAGCTTCAGTTCAACAACATTTCGGGTCCCCTTCCGAGCCTAAACGGGTTGGGTTCCCTCCAAGTTCTCATCCTCAGCAACAACCGCTTCACCTCCATCCCCACCGATTTCTTCGCTGGCATGACACAGCTCCAATCCGTTGAGATCGACAACAACCCTTTCCGAGGTTGGGAAATCCCCGACAGCCTCCGAGACGCTTCTTCGCTTCAGAACTTCTCTGCTAATTCCGCAAACATCATAGGCAAAATCCCTGATTTTTTGGCCTTTCCTGGATTGACCCACTTGCATTTGGCCTTCAATAGCCTTGAGGGTGTGTTGCCTTTGAGCTTTTCTTCGTTGCAGGTTCAGACTCTGTGGCTAAATGGGCAAAAGGGTGGTGCTAACAAGCTTGGTGGCACTGTTGAGGTTTTGCAGAACATGACTTCCTTGACACAGGTTTGGTTGCATTCCAATGCGTTTACTGGGCCCTTGCCTGATTTCTCGGGCTTGCAAAACTTGGAGGATTTGAGCTTGAGGGATAACTCTTTCACGGGTCCTGTTCCGGGTTCCTTGGTGGGACTTAAGTCACTCGAAGTTGTGAACTTGACTAATAACATGTTACAGGGTCCAGTGCCTGTGTTTGGTCCTAGGGTTGAGGTGGATTTGAGTGAGAATTCGAATAGTTTTTGCTTGCCGGGTCCTGGTGATTGTGATCCCAGGGTGAGGATTCTGCTTTCCATTGTTCAGTCTATGGGGTATCCCAAGAGGTTTGCTGAGAATTGGAAAGGGAATGATCCGTGTGTGGATTGGATTGGCATTACTTGCAATAATGGAAACATCACTGTTGTTAATTTTCAGAAGATGGGTCTTACAGGTACAATATCCCCAGAGTTTGCCTCTCTTAAATCACTGCAAAGATTGGTGCTTGCTGATAATAATCTTACTGGTTCAATTCCTGAGGAGATTACTACTCTCCCTGGGCTTACTGAATTTGATGTTGCAAACAATCACCTTTATGGAAAAATCCCTAGTTTTAAGAGCAATGTAGTTGTTACCACAGATGGTAACAAGGATATAGGAAAGGATAAACCCAGCGCATCATCCCCTTTAGGTCCGTTGTCACCAAACTCGATGGCTCCAAACTCAAGGGAAGAAAATGGTAGCAGAAAATCTTCCCATGTAGGAGTAATTGTGTTTGCTGTGGTTGGGGGTGTAGTGTTGGTTTTGGTGATTGGTTTCTTAGTTTTCTGCTTGTTTAGGATGAAGCAAAAACGGCTAAGCCAGGTGCAAAGCCCAAATGCAATGGTCATTCACCCCCGTCATTCTGGGTCAGATAATGAGAGTGTGAAGATAACAGTTGCAGGTTCAAGTGTTAGGGTTGGTGCTATTAGTGAAACCCAAACCGTGGCTAGCTGTGAGGCAGGCGGCGACATCCAGATGGTTGAAGCGGGAAACATGGTCATTTCTATACAAGTCCTGAGGAATGTCACCGACAATTTCAGCGAGGAAAACATATTGGGACGAGGAGGTTTCGGAACCGTTTACAAAGGTGAACTGCATGATGGTACAAAAATTGCAGTGAAAAGAATGGAGTCTGGGGCGATAACCGGGAAAGGTGCAACAGAATTTAAGTCTGAGATAGCTGTTTTGACCAAGGTTCGCCACAGGCATCTTGTTTCTCTTCTTGGTTACTGCTTGGATGGGAACGAGAAGCTTCTTGTGTATGAGTACATGCCTCAGGGGACATTGAGTAGGCATCTTTTTGACTGGCTAGAAGAAGGACTGAAACCACTGGAGTGGAATAGAAGATTAACCATTGCCTTAGATGTGGCAAGGGCTGTTGAATACCTTCATAGCTTGGCCCATCAAAGCTTTATACATAGGGACTTGAAGCCTTCAAACATTCTCCTCGGAGATGATATGAGAGCAAAGGTTGCAGATTTTGGCCTTGTGCGTCTTGCTCCAGAAGGAAAAGCTTCGATCGAAACAAGAATTGCCGGAACTTTTGGATATTTGGCACCAGAATATGCAGGTATGATTTTCTTTCCTTCATTCTCCCATTCTCCTTTGCAAGTTCTCTGTGAGCTATAACTTTTTTAAATAATGCCCAAAGAAGCTAGTAGAGATAGCCCGATCATGATCTAGATATTGGTTTGGTTTGATTTGCTTTAAACCTTGGCTATATATTTCAAGTCAATGGCTAGGTATCTCAGGGAAAATTATATCATGTAATCCAGTTAGATGAGCATGTTAATGGCAATAGCTGGCGTCTATAATGCTTTATAAGAAACTGGCAACATTAATTTCATTTTAGTTTAGGAAGGTAATAAGAGGTGTTTTCCTATATCAACAGTGTAATACACTATGTAATATTTTGGCCAGAGATATTATCTGCCACGGTGCCACCATAATAGGACATTTTAGGACTTGGCATTTTAACTTTCACTATTAATTCCTCCTGTTACTAGAAGTCAAGAATGCCGTTAGTGGTATTTATTTATTTCAGATTTGAGACATTCTATTAGGTGGCCTTTGGAAATCATGAACCTCTTGCGGGCTTGGTCATATCCATGAGTGGTGTGATATACTGATATATTTGTATAGACTCATGTGATTATGTGATTGTTTTTGCCTTGTTATAAAACATACATTTTGCTAGCTCCTGTTTTTATCTTCCTTTGCTATTGATTGATGTTGAAGCAAATGGTCTCTAACACTGGCATGCTATGTGCTTGCAGTTACTGGTCGTGTGACAACCAAAGTTGATGTGTACAGTTTTGGAGTAATATTGATGGAATTGATAACTGGAAGAAGAGCACTTGATGAGAGCCAACCGGAGGATAGCATGCACCTCGTGACATGGTTCCGTAGAATGTACCTAAACAAGGACTCATTCCGCAAGGCCATTGACCCAACAATAGAACTCAGCGACGAGGAAACGCTTGCCAGCATTCACACGGTGGCCGAGTTAGCCGGTCACTGCTGCGCAAGGGAGCCATATCAAAGGCCCGACGCGGGCCACGCGGTGAATGTTCTCTCTTCCCTTGTAGAGATGTGGAAACCATCTGATCACAATGCTGAAGACATATATGGCATTGACCTTGACATGTCTTTGCCACAAGCACTGAAGAAGTGGCAGTCTTATGAAGGTAGAAGCGAAATGGGGTCTTCTTCTTCTTCACTCCTTCCTAGCTTGGATAACACGCAGACAAGTATACCTACGCGTCCTTATGGATTCGCCGAGTCTTTCACCTCAGCAGATGGTAGGTGAGTGAGAGATCATGTTTGGTTGTAAATAATTGTAACGGTGGTTCTGTTCTGTATCGTATTCTCTCGTGCTAGTTTTTTCTGTTTGAACTTGTTTCTCTTTTTCCATGGTGTAATCTCTCTTCCACGGTTATTCTTTTTAGTTATTACTTATAACTTAAATACTACTTCTCCACGTTTGTTTACAGCGTTTTACTGCCAAATAGGTTCTTAACAGAATATTTATTTCTCATAATATTAAGATCATGTTCTCATACTAACTACGTCGACAATCCGCAAAGTAGTTGTGATTCAATGGTCCGGGGAATCTGCCGCATATTATGCAGTTTTGGATGAACGTGAACTTGTAAAATGGACAAATTAGAATAGCGCCTTAGAGATGTGAGTGTGAAAGGGAGTTAAAAGTCTTCAATATTCTTTGATGGCCCATGTTGTATGCACATGCAGCTGTGCTGTGAACTAGTAAGAAGAAACGGGATATATATGATGACTATATTGTTCAAAATTATAGGAGAGACATGGGCAGAGGGTAACAAAATAATTATTAAGGATTAATTAATCAGTACCCTTAGGCATTAATTAGTGAATTAGAAAACAAAAGTTGTTTATATTAAAAGGCACTTTGGTTGAAAACGCTTGTGCTTAAAAAGTATTCCCTATATTGTAGGGATATCTTTAATAAGATAAAATTTTGTTTGGCGGACAACTATATACTTGTAAACAAATATGATTTTTTATACTTTTTATAATTTTTTACATTTGCTCTCTCATTTTTCATCACAGCTGATCTCACTTTCTCTCTTTTCTTTATCTTTTCTATTTGTCTTTTTCTTACACCTTCCACACTATATGAAACAATATTTATCTTATATCTGATAAAAAAAACAATATTTATCTTATATATAATTATATAATACTAGTACATACCCAAGTTGAAGGTCAATGAAGACGTGTATTGAATGATGTATTTAATTCATTAATTCTAACAATTAAACGAGGACTCTCCCATAGACTTCCATATGAATGGAGTCAACAAACAATAGTTAAGAAATGAAGGTGTTAGATGGTTTGTAGCTGGTTCAAATACCTCACCTAATATTATCGCTCAATAGGTCTATGGGGGAGGTCAAAATTCAACAGAACTGCCCGTCAGGAGCAAGATCAGCAACTAAGCAAAGATATACAGTACATTAATAACATGCCCACATCCAAAAACCCATTTTTTTTAAGTCCACATATATGGCTTTACACATATCTGAACTGTAATTGTTATAGAAACAGGAAAACAATATATAAAAATGTTGAATGATTTGATTGATATCCATAATTCATGACTAAGAGACTACGTCTTCTGCCAACGAAAATCGGTGATGCAACTCAATTCTCCAATATACCATACATATATGTCTTCACGGTAATTGCCTTCGCCTCATTCGTCGAACTTATATGTACAGAATAATTCCTTGAACTAAAAACTAGAAGATTTAAAAATGAAAAAAAGAACAAAATCCTTCAATTCTACATACATAACATATTCGGGAATTGAAGTTTTATTGGATCATTTGCAATTGAATTAACCCTTTTTTTATTTTAATCATATATCTATCACAATTCTAATTTTTGTATGTGTGTTATTGATATTTCTAAATAATTCTTAATATATGAATGGCATAATTATTTTAAACTTATCCTTAATTATAATATATAACTCAAAATATTATAGTTATAATATTAACAAATGACAGGAATGAGTTTTTATAAAAAAAATAAAAATATTAAGTGTATTTTTAAGAAAATAAAATAAATATGAATTTGAGGCAAAAATATATTTAAACCGGAAATATATTTATAAATACTTATTATTATTTTTATCTTAACAGTTTACCTTATGCAAGGATCAGTGCTCCTACGCGGCCAGAAACAGGCTCGTGCACAACAAGGACACGCTACAACGGACACTGCTGGCACGCGCAGTAGACTACAAGAGAAGAACCTCTCTCTGGTCTAATTCCAAAATGCAAAGCCGGTGCAAGTCAGCATTAGAGCCACGACCTTCAAACAGCCGTCTTATAATATAACTGGAGATGTCAAAAAGGGTCGTTGCCTGTGAGTCAGTTTAACTCGATTCGGCTTGTGGGTTAAATGGATTGTTAAATAATTGACTCATTTAACTCTAAGTCTATATGATTTGGTTTACTTAACTCGTAAGTTAAAGCAGGTCAACCCATGGAGAGACAAACTAACCCATGAGCTACGTTAAAAAAAACAATTAATAATTAATATTCTATATTATTAAATCCATCAACGTATAAGAAATTATTCATTCTTAACATTATTTTTTATGATTGTAGATAAAGATGATGAAAATGTTCAGAAAGAGGAGGAAGTTCGTTTTGATTTCACAATCCAAGATTCTAATGCTGTTCATGGATAAGAACAAATTCAGCTAGAATAATAATTATCTTGACACTTTGAGTTTTAGACTCTTTATGTTATGTAATGGATGTTTTGTAATTTTGTTTGCTTTAAATTTTGGTCCTAAATTTACTTTATTAATCTATTTGATTATAGTTGGTGGATCATGGTTAGGGGTGGAAATAGACTAGACCGAATTAGGTTTTGTAAGACCTAAGTCTGGTCTGTCTAAAATTTTCAAGGCTTAAACTTGGTCTGTTACCTGTCATAAGCCATTTTTTAGGCCTAGGCATGACCTTTTTTAAGTCTGATTTGGCCTGTTAGCCTATTTAAAAGTCTGATTCATGATAAGACATTCAAATAGGTCATTTGACCTACTCTCATATAAGCTAGTAAGCCAACGAAGAAAGTCTCTATGTATAACAAACTATAAACTATGAAGATTAAAATTATTGTTATTTAGGGCATGAGACATAGGGGTGAGTAAAACTTTATAAGGACAAAATTTTACTTGTTTATATTTTTTTTTAAAGTCTAATGTCACCTTCATGATAATCTAGTTAAAAGTCTATTTTTGCAATAGGGCATCTAAATAAATGACAATTCTATCCTTTAATAAGCTTTATAGACTTTAGTTTTTATATAGGTCAACATGTTTAAACATTTAAAAGGTAAAAAAGTATATAATTTTAACACATTATAAAAAATATAATATAAAGATAATATTATCAAAAAATTTATTACCTATGTCTACTTAAATAGGTCGGTCTGTTAAGCTTAAAATGCTTTTTAGATGGCTTGAAGTCTGACCTTTTTAGCTAAATAGGTTTTTCAAAAAGTCTTGGCCTGATCTATTTCATTTAAAAGTCTGGTCTGACCTGACCTTGATGTAGGCTAGGTCATAGGTCTCGGTCGAGCAGCCTGACCTATTCCCACCCCTAATGATGGTGGTTTAGTTAAAACTTAAAAGTATCAATCGAGTTTCATTTTGTGTTGATATATTGTTTTAGAAAAGATTAGGAAAAATGAGATTTTAATGCATATACATTTTTTTTATTTTTTCTGTATTTTTTTTAGCATTTTAAATATTTTTTTAGCATTTTTAGATTTGGTTATTTTTTTGTATTTTAGTGAGTCAACCCGTGAGTCAATCCACGAGCCAACCCGTGAGCCAACTCGCATAACCCACGAACTCGTGATAGATTGAATCGAACTATGTATTTTTTAGCTCATAAAAAAACGAGTCAACCCGTGTGGGCCGAGCTGACTCCTACAGAAAAAATATTCTTCCATACAAAATCAAAACTTATTATAAATATACACAGTTAATTGTTTTTAAAATCGGACCAATTAGTAAAGCAATGAAAACACTAGTTCGCGATTCAATGGTTTAATTTTCAAGGTTGAATTGATGATAATTAAATATATCTTTTTATATTATATAATATATTAAATAAAAAATTTAAAAAGAAATTTTAAATTAATATAAATTGATTATTGATTATATTATATATTTTATAGGATAAAAGAATAATAATAAAACTGTAGATAATAAAAAATTCACATATATAAATTTTTATAACTTGTCAATGTGTCTTGAAAATAATAATTTTTCAAAAAAAACAAAAAACTTAAAAATTACAAAACAAAAGATTTGAGTTTTTTTTTGGTCAAAGAAAAATTTGAGTTTATAAAAAAAAAAATCATAGTTCAAACATATTATTGTCACTCATTTTTTTTTACTGATTTTTATTAATTTTGAGCAAGTTTGAATGACTGTGATAGATTCTAAAACTATCTACTCCCTCTGGACTGAAATATAAGTAAAAAAATATATGTATTTGGACTAAATATAATCTAAATACATATATTTTTTTTTACTTATATTTCATATTTCAGTCCAAAAAGAATAATTTTTATTATTAAATGAATTGAACACTTGACTGGTTCTAGATCCAACAAGTTAAACTGTACTAGTCTTGTTTGATTTTCACAACATTACTAATTGTTTATAAATGAGTGAAGATAAATAATTATTTTGCAAAATAATATTTACCTGAAATAATTATACATAATCATATATTTTTTTTAACTAATATTACGTTGGTCCAAGTGGTACTCGATTCAGATCCATTAAACAAGATCACTAATTAGTCATTAGCAAAGTTAATGAATACTTCACACCAATAATATAGTTATCCAAATATATATATATTTTTTTCTTTTTTATGGTTATTTATGCAACTTCTTCGTAGTAAATAATATTGTTATTACTGTGATTTTTCTTTCTCAGTTACACCAGCTAGAAAATCATTATTCCCTTATTCACATTCTTAAACCTCGACCTCCAAATGCTGCAACTTTCAACGGTCAACATTCAAATACTCCCTGTATACCTACAACAACACCACCCCACCCCCCCCCCCAAGAAAAAAAAACTTAACTATTCTCTCTTTTGAATTGAAACATTCCTGATTTCCTTCTTCAACCACTTATGTTGCCCAGCTTTGACAATTGACCCGCGTACCACACCCACCCGTGTACGACCCATCCTTATCTTTATTATAATAATAACACCCTCCCTCCCCCCCCCCCCCCCCCCCAACTCCATATATATAAACCAACCAAGCATCCTTCCTTTGCTCATATCTTCATTCACTTCCCATCCATCAACCCAAAAACACACAACATCAAAAACAACAAAAAACAGATATTAATTCTACTATTAGTTCCGAAGAAAATGGTTTTGTCTTGGAGCACAAAGAATGTTTTCCGCCGTGGCCGCAAGGGGAAGAAGGAACAAGTTCCCGTCACCGACTTGGATTTGGAGGTTGTGATCCCGAACCATTTCAGGTGCCCGGTGAGTCTAGACTTGATGAAAGACCCGGTGACTCTACCAACCGGCATAACCTACGACAGGGGAAGCATCGAGAAGTGGGTCGAAGCAGGGAACAAGACCTGCCCAGTCACCAACCAGGTACTCACCACCTTCGACATGATCCCCAACCACGCCATTCGGAAGATGATCCAGGATTGGTGCGTTGAAAACAGTTCCCATGGGATCGAAAGGATCCCCACTCCTCGTATACCCGTGTCGGGTCACATGGTCTCCGAGGTTTGTTCGAGGTTGTTGTCTGCCGCTAAGCGCGTGGACGACAACAAGTGCCAGGAGTTGGTTGGAAAGATCAAGGCTTGGGGTAGAGAGAGTGAGAGGAACAAGAGGTGCATAGTTGGGAACAACAATGGTGCTTCTGCTTCTGTGCTTGCTATTGCTTTTGACTCCTTCTCAAGTGATGCCTCTTTTGAAAAACATGTGGTTGTTTTGGAGGAGATCTTGGAGGTGCTGACGTGGATGATCCCAATCCCATTTGAGGGTAAATCGAAATTGGGTACTTCACCTGCTTCTTTACGTTGTTTGGTTTGGTTCCTAGATGGGTATAACGACTTGGGGACAAGGCAAAATGCTGCCTTGTTGCTAAGGGAAGTGCCTGTTGAGGAATTAGCAAAAACTGAAGGTGTTGTTGAAGGTTTGGTCAAGGTTGTTAAGGAGCCTATTGGGTCTTCTGCCGCTACAAAGGCATGTTTGGCCACGATTTTCAACCTTGTTTCCTTGGCGAACAATAGAGAGGCAATTGCTAAGAGGTTGGTGGAATTGGGTTTGGTTTCACTACTTCTTGAGGCAATTGTTGAAGGGGAAAGAGGGATATGTGAGAAGGCACTTGGTGTGTTGGATTGTTTATGTGACTTCAAGGAAGGGAAGGAGGTTTCCAAAGTGAATGCTCTAACCTTGCCTCTTGTCATTAAGAAGATTCTGAGGGTGTCTCCTTTGGCTTCAAGTTTTGCTGTTTCTATTCTTAGGAAGATTTGTGACAAGAAGGAGGAAGGGGTTTTGATTGAGGCGCTTCAACTTGGGGCTTTTCAGAAGCTCTTGGTTATGTTGCAAGTTGGGTGCGAGGAGAGCACAAAGGAGGATGTTACTGAGTTTTTGAAGCTGTTGAATGGTTGCAGAAGCCAAGCTGTGTGCGTTGACTCCTCATCGGATTACAAGCATCTTAAGAAGTCCTTCTAAAATACTGATGATTCATGGGAATGAGATTCACTCATTCATTCATTCTTTTTTGTATAGGACATATTATAGAACCTGAATTCATTGTTGTACAAAGATACACACACAAACAAAAGAGCATAGAAGTTGTATTAATTGATTCTTGGAAATTCATTCTTTTGAAAATTGAGATTTCTCGCGAGCAGATGAGACTCAGACTACTACGCTATACCGTTAATGATCTTATTACGATTATGATTTAGATTTGAATTTACCACTTGGATCAGAATTATAATATAAGGAGTTTTCTATGCGATGAGGAAAAGAATTTACGTTAGTTTTGAATACTCCAACCTTTGAATATTTTTTAATAAAAAATTGTACTTTGCATTTCAGTGTTTAAGTGTGAAACGTTTAATTCATCAAATAAATACCGATACCAATCCACACAAGAAGAATAATAATCTAAGATCTCAATAATGAAATCTGTAACAACAACAGGAAGGTAACCCGCTTCCTTTTTCAAGTCAATCTCCTTCCTGATGAAAATCAAATCTCAAATAAAAAGCCCCACCAAAAATGATATTTATTCAACTTTAACAACACATACTGAAAGTAAACATTCTTATAAACAAGATCAAATGCAAAAAGTGGTGAAACAAAGAAATAAACAAGCTAATCCTTAGACCATGAATCCATCATGGTCACTTATTTCCGTGTCTTGATGGTAGTAATGACCAAGCATCAAATGATCTTTTTTTCTCAATGGAAAAATGGGTTTGGCCAGAAGCCATTTTGGTGATTAACATCTCCCAAAGGCAGTGCCTCATCCCCACCCCCACTGTTCATCAAATCCATGAACCAATGCTGCTTTTGCATGACATCCATGTTGATATCCAACCCTTGCTGTTGCTGGTGGCCATGACTACTCCCTTGTGCCTTCTCTTCAATCTTGGCCACTCCATCAGTAACTGATAGTGGTGCCATTTGGGCCTGGGCCTGACCCTGAGAACTACTAGCAGCACTCTTGGTCAATACTTCAACCCTTCTATTGATGTCTTTCAAGTACTGGTCAATCAACCATGCAAGGTCATTCAAATCAACCATGCTAATGCTGTGCATGATTTTACCAGCACTGAGGTACTGAAACATGAGCTGTGTCATCTCTTTCTCCCTATTGTCCTTCCTTTGTTTCTTCAACTGCTCCTTGGCCTTTTGGATCCTCTGCCTCAGGAAACCCTCTTGGTTCACCATCTTCTTGCTCTGCTCCAACTCTGGCATCCTTCTGAACTTGGCAAGCACCCTTTGGACCCCTAATGGGGATGGCCAAACCTCTGGCTGAGGATCGTAGGGACTGTAGATTATGGCACAGGCATCGATCCCACAAAGGGTACTCAATTCACCAACCTTCTTCATTAGACCTTTCTTTCTTTTCTTGAATGTTGCCTTCCTCGCTGAGTCATTGGTTATGAATGCGAGTTTCACCTTCTTTCTAGTCATAGGGTGGTGATGGGAAAAATACAGAAACAACTGACCCTTCTTTATATAGATGTAATAACGAATCTTCCAACTTATAAAATCAAATATAATTGGAAAATAAAAAAATAAAGCAATTTTTATAAATCATACTTTGAGGTTTGAACATATATGTGTGTGTTTGAACATATAACTAATTTGTTGAAGATTTTTCTTTTTATGAGCAAATTTGAATTTTTTGGGCACCATTATCTATAAAATAAAAACATGAATGTTTCAATTAATAGTTTACAGATAGTGAGTGATTTTGATAGTAATAAAAATGAAATATTTATGGTGCTACATAAGAAAATAGATTATAAAATAAGTTTCTACTAATTGAATATGTACCACAATTTGGCATGTACTTAATAGGTATAATTGATACAAGTACATAAAAATAATTTATGATATAGATTTATAGATAATTGTTGTTGATGAGTTATCCCGTTAATGAGTGAGTAATGCAATTTTAGGTTTTTTGTCATGTCTACTCACAACAACTATTTAAACTATTTTACTATTTCAACCATAATTTCTACTATTTTTTTCGTTGTATTCAACTTTTAAGTTGTGAATTAATCAAATAATTAACCACCTATTTTCAATAGATAACAATAATTTATAATTTATTATATAATTTAAAAAACATAATTTTAAAAAACTTAAATCCTTTATAATTGTTCAAATATATTTTCTCATAAATTTTTATAAATTACGTTAAATGTCTCATGCGTTGTACAGGTCACTACGCTAGTTTGTAATAATAAAGTAAAATGCTATGAATTACTGTGTAAGGAATATGAATATCGAATTACGTTTGTGACAGCTGTGATGCTTGAGACTTGACAAAAGATCTTACAGAATAGAGCAGTAATGCAGTTAATAATTGAAAAATCCTAAATGATTATATTTGTAATATGGCAATTTAATTTAGATACCACAGTTCTAATTTCTAAAATCAAAATTACGAAATCATTAAACCACCATATCCCTTTGAAGATTGTATTACAAGAATGATTTCAACCAATTAACTTTCATTGATGATCAGTATTATTCTTATGCCTTAGAGGGAAATGTGATTAGATCAATTTTATTTTATCAAAATATTAGCTACATATATGATACCAACAAAAAAAAATATTAGTTACACACAAAATCAAATTAGATCAAGGCTAAATAAAGAAACAGAATAAAGGCTACATATTACCTATTATCATTTTTTACCAAGTTTAAGAGGATCTATATTGTGATGAAAAAGTTAACCAAATTTTTGGTTTTTGTCTTTTTGTACAGCAAGGGATGTTGATATTGTGTATAAACTTTATTTTAGTAAAATGCTTCTCAAAATAAGTTGATATATATTATTATTTATTATTGAACAAATGAGTGCCTAAATAGTTTTTAAAAGAAAATAGTAAAATAGTAAAATTAAAAATATATGAACAATATCATATTGTCAGTGTTGGTAAGAAACACAAGTAATGATGATGATAAATAGTAAAGTTGTATTGTGAGCTACAAATATCTTTAATATTAAAAAAACATTTTTTAAATAAAATAATGGAATGATGAGTCGTCCTAGTTCTTGGGTTAATTAAAGTTTCTGTTTTTTGGTCAAGGGGTTAATTAAAGTTCTTGAGTTCTTTGTTGGGAGATCGTAAATACATTCCACACTTTTTGTTATACACTTCATATTAATTTTGAAATTTTAAAAATAATCTCATTTAATATCGTATTTTTCTTTTTGATATTCCGATTTCATATTTTTTCCAGAATTGGAGTTTCTGGAATGCAAATTTGCATTCGAGAAACTCTAGTTTCTTTGGAATACAAATTTGTATTCTGAAAACTCCAGTCAAATTTGTATTTCAGAAACTCCAGTTTCCATACAATTTGTATACCGAAAAATCGAAAACTGGAGTTTCCGGAATGTAATTTTGTATTCCAGAAACTTCAGTTTCTAGAAAAGACGCAAAATTGGAAGAAAAAAAAATAGATGAGGGTATAATAATAATTTACCCTTTTAATATGGGGTGTATGGCTAAATTGTGTGGTATATTTACCAAAACCGTCTTTATTTTATTTTTTGGTCCATAAGTTCTTGAGTTCTATAGTTGTTTTGAGTCTGAGTTCTTGATTTATATGACAATCAGAAATTAGCTCGGCCCATCACGATTAGAGGCCCAACCCAATGCATCTTCATTAGTTGCAAGTAGTCTTAGGATATGTTTGGATAATCAACTTATTTAAACATTTCTGGCATAAACACTTATCATATAAGCGCTTATGTATAAACTATTTCTATAATCGAAAAGAGAATATGGTGAAATTGATTTCATATAAGCTGTAAGCTGTTTTTATAAGCTATTATGGGGAGTTTATGAACCAGTCATAAGCTATTTTTTAAGCTCTGTCAAACATGCTGACAAGTACTTATGTTAGTAGATAAATCCAAATAAACTCTGCATAAGCCAATCCAAAAAGTGTCTTATTCTTTGACAAAAAAAAAAAGAATAGTCTTACTCTCAAAAAGGACAAAGAGGGAAAACAGAAAATTCAACGGTTGAACTACGCTGTCGTTTTGGCCTTTTCCTCTAATAATCCTTCGTGTTTCCTCGCCATGCTCTTCTTCTTCGTTTAAATTTAACTTTTTTCCATATAATAATAATAATAAGATTTAAATATCTTTTTCGTCCCTGCAAATATAGCGAATTTCATTTTTAGTCCCTGTAAAAATTTTTGTTTGTTTATAATCCCTGCAATATTCAAACCGTCATTTTTTAGTCCCTATTGTTAACTTCCGTCAACTTCCGTTATCTTTGATCTGCTGATGTGGTTGATAGTTGTACAGAGCACTTTGCCACATCAGATTTATTATGCCACATGGACGATGACGTGGTCATCTCTTAAGGGCTTCATCTTGTTCCTCTTTTTTCCCTTTCCTTCTCTGCCAGCACCATCCTTCTCCGCCCCTTTTCTCAGAACCCCCTCCCACCACCACCGCAACACCATATTTGCACTCTCAAATTGGTTCGGCATATTTGCACTCTCTT
Organism: Glycyrrhiza uralensis; assembly: GCA_030159175.1. NCBI lineage: Eukaryota > Viridiplantae > Streptophyta > Magnoliopsida > Fabales > Fabaceae > Glycyrrhiza > Glycyrrhiza uralensis. The sequence goes on from BRZY01000005.1 coordinate 43,493,266, forward strand.
GTTGCAATTTCCATTAGCTGATCAAAGCTAGAGGGTAACGCATCACAACAGTCTTCAACAGAGACTAACAATGATAATAAAATTCAATTACACACTTAGACCAACAATGCCAAAGCTTTCTATGAGGATCCAGCAGAGAAATACATACGTAATTGAAAAAACTATTTCTAATTAAAATCAAAAAAAGAAATTTGTCTTTTTAGAATAATTCTAATGGTTTTGATAGGTGAGTATCATAATTATATTATAATTTACCACATTTGATAAAAAAAAGATTTGACCAAAAAAATATAATTTACCACATTATGAGATGAATTTCCTGAGTGTTTCCTTTTTTTTTGAGGAAATTTCCCGAGTATTCCATAGATTGTGCAACAGTAATACTCATCGCTCCTTGGCTTCATCTTCTAACAATGCTATCATGTGATGCTGATTAAAAAACTGCCCCTAGCGTTGTCCAATTGCTATTGCAACCTTTGAATTCTATTCGATGCATTCAAAAATTTCGTCAAGAAAAGACCCAACTAGGAGGGTTGTGGAAGAATCCAGCTTCCAGAGCAAATTGGAACCAGGCAGGAACCAAGTAGTGTTTCCACGTGTACGCCGTTTCTAGGAAGCACACGTTGGAGGAGAGCTTGCACAAGCTCGACTACGAAAAGATCAGCACCGAGGTGCAGAAAATGCAGTGGGAGTCACAGAGAGATCCCGACGTGGATTCTAATCACGACCTTCAGAGCTTTCGTGGTGGAGATCTCAATTTGTTACAGGTTTAGGAGGAAGAGAGGTGATGGTTGTGTTGTTGGTGGTGGGAGGGTCCGAGGAAGAAGGGGTGGGGAGGGCTGGCGGCTGGGAAGAGGGAGGGGAAAGAGGATGAAGCCCTCGAGAAAGAGATGACCACATCATTGTCCTAGTCATCGTCCATGTGGCATAATAAATCTGATGTGGCAAAGTGCTCGGTACAACTGTCAACCACATCAGCAAAAAGATAACAGAAGTTGATAGAAGTTAACGGTAGAGACTAAAAAATGACGGTTTGAATATTGCAAGGATTATAAACAAACAAAATTTTTTACAAGGACTAAAAATGAAACTCGCTATATTTGCAGGGATGAAAAAGATATTTAAGCCTAATAATAATAATAATAATAATAATAATGTTGAAGGCAAAACTCTGCACTGCACCGCTGCACTATTTAAACATTTGGTTATTAAATTAGTCCTTGAAAAGTAAGTAACTGAATCTGTCAATTTATGGCATCAATTTAATTGTGGCGACGTTATCTTTGATGAACCAATTTATTTATGAGTTTATTATTTTATTTTTTTCCTGGACCTTTCTGCACAGTGCAGATAACCACGGAGGCAAATGATGAACCCGATACCAACGAGGGTAATAGAGAGCAAACCGATGTCTCCCATCAAAATACACCTCCATTCTCTCATGGGTAAGTAAATTGAGTTCATATATTTGGTACCTTTGTCTGAGTTTTTGTTAACCGAATGGATTGACATATCAATGTTCAAATGTACGAGAACAAGCCAAAACCTGAGCAGTGAGCAGTTATACTGTGTATTTTTGAACAAAACAAATACTTGGTGCAAACTTTCACAGAATGATAGACGTTAGGTTTTATAGAATAATATAGAACGCTTGACTTTTTATCTGAAATTCAGGATCTTCTAAAATGGTAAATTTGTGGGTATGGATGGGCAATTGAAATTTGTCAGTAAAAGGGTAATGGCAGTTACAAACCGATTCCCCTAATATTTTACTGGTAAATATTAATGTTCATGGTTTTTTTTTTCTTGAAAAATGATCTTTGGACACCCTTGACTCCTTGAGCTAATAGACACCTAGAGTGAGATAGAAATAGAAGAGAGATGAATGATAGATGTGATAAATGAATGATGTGATAAAAAGAAAGAGAGGTGTTAAAAAATCAAAACTCTTTTTTCTTTAGTGTTTTTTTTAATAAAGAATGCACTCTCTTTGTTGGCTTCATCTGATATTGTTGAAATTCGCTGGGGAAATCAGCATCATCCTGAGGTGCTATTGGCATTTGATGATAGATGGAAATGAGTAAGAGTAACAGTTATCTTTTGCACTAGGACTCTCTATCCTAATAAATATATGCATCGACACCTGGATTACATAGTATTTTTCTAAGGAAAAATAGTAACTGGGGTCATAAAAATGAAACTGAATTCTGCTAATGACAATTTGTTGAGTGATGAGAAAGAGTAAAGTGAAAATGTACTATTGCTGAATAAACACCTGTCCTGCAGTCAGCAAATAAGATAGAGAAGATTAGCTGAAATGCCTTGATTTCATCACTATAATCTCTACTGAATAACCTAGCATCATATATGAATGTTTGCTTTCTAGAGTAACCCTTGTCCCCGTTTTCTGTGCTTCTTCTTCATCAGTCAAGTTCATCCAATTGAGTCTGGAATTCCTCCATGTACATCTTTTCATTCTGAAACATAAACCAAATATTACCATTTCAATTTGAGAGAAGGAAACGATGAGTGGTTCCTCATCCAAAAATGCAGACAAGGTATATAACCAGAAAACTTTTGCCTATATATCCCTTATATATTAATTTGAAAAGTATTTAGCAAATTCTCCTTTATATTTCTAACTGTCTGTCAATGGAACTCTTTTTTTCATGATTAGATTTCTAGCTGAGAATTTATAAAGCACTCCAAAAATGGGTGCTTCTTCATACGAAAATACGAAATTTTTTGCCCGTATAACCCTAATATGTTAATTTATAGCAATATTTAACAAATGCTCCTTTATCTTTTAACAATCTTCCTCTTCATTAAAACAAATTCTGTCGATGGAGTGTTCTTAGAAGACAGTTTTTTCATGGTTAGTTCTTCCAAGTTGTAATTGAGAATTCATAAAGCAAATAGTGTTTCTGATGAGGGTAAATCATCAAGAGAGAAGAGAAATGCCAATTCCATTTTAATGCAATTAATTAATTGCTAGTCAAAGACGTGGATTAGAGTGACCAAAGTACTAGAAATTTGGTTTATCAGTTTATATGCTGATGAATGAGGTCAAATAAATAAATAATCAGTGGAACTTGGAATGATTTCAGACATTAACTGTAACAGTTCTTGCACTTGCAGATAAAAGTTCCATAAATTTGTAATACCGAACATTTCTTACTATCTATTTCAATTGTAGTCCTATGAATGTTTCATATGTTAAAAATGCTACGATTTCTCTTTTGTCGTATTTGAGTAACGGACATTCTCAAGCAGAGACAGGAATAATTATTGCATTCAGGCATCTCTAACTATGTGCTGCTTCACTTTAAATTACTTTCAACCTGATCACCAACTGCTAGCAAGCTTTACGCCCTTTGTACACATCTCCATATATTTTGACATGGAATGATTTGTTCTCATTTTCGGTTGGCCTATAATTTAGAGGTAATAGAATACATTCATTTGTGTCTGCTCATGTTTATGGCTTTCTTCTGTCTTGATGGTAAACGACAACACTGATAAGCGACAAAGTGAATTTGGACGCATTGAAGCATCAGAATAGATTGAAGGACGTTTCTGACCACAAAATCGCCAGCATTTAAGCAGGATAGCCAACTTTTAGAGGACATGGAAATTAAAACAAAAGAATGAATGAAAGTTATAAAAAATATAGAAGGAAGAGCAATGGTTTATTTCTGTAACTTTCAGTATAAGCTTTACTGATGTGCCTTACTTTGTAGGATGAGCAAGTGGATAAAGATTGCGAGCCAAAGTGGCTTGAGGATTTTCTGAGCAAACCTTTCTTTGACTCATGTACAGCTCATCCTTTACATAGGAATGAGTTAAGCATATACTGTGTAAACTGCAATCTGTCAGTTTGCCATTATTGGGCTTCATCAGGTAGTCATCACCAGCACAAGATGCTTAAACTCTATAGACACAATTACAAAGACGTTGTCTCCGTTGCTTCTATGAAAAAGCATATTAACTGCTCACAGATTCAGGTAAAATATCCTACATTCCTACCTTGACTTAAAGGTTCTGGCTGAATATTTTGTGTAATACCAAAATCCTGTGCAGCTAAGCACACACTTGTGTTTATATGGATTAGTTTGTTAAGCTAATATTACTGACTTAAATTCATGTGAATAAGTTATAGGAGATCATTATTGCTTTGGTAAGTCTTGATTGTCTTTCTGTTGTATACTGGAGAATTGATTAAAGTGCATTATTTATTTTTTTTCCTTTGTGTTGTTTTGTTGGGTGATACTCTTTTTCATATGGGATATAACATGCTAGATTTAGCTCATGTGACTATTGCTAGTACTTGATAAAATATTCAGTCTATTATTCGGCCTTGGGAATAATTTTGCAATTAATGATTATACAACATAGAGTAGTTTGGATTAATTTTTCAAAAAGTACTTACAGGAAAAGAAAGTTGAAATGATCTTATAATGACTATAACTCTTCTACATAATAACTTACCGCATAAGTTGAGATTAACTTCTACATTTCAACTTTTTCAGAAGCTCCTACATCTTCTTCATAAGTACATATATACTTATAGCTATAAGGACATTTTTGTAAGTTAAGAAATAAATACGCATCTCAATTGAGAAGCTCCCATAAGATTGAAGCTAATCCAAACTGTGCCCTGATACATTACTAGGTATCACTAAATCTTTTGCTAATGGTCAGCTTGTTCTTCATGTTAGTTCTTCATATCGTCTTGCAGGGATCATTTCCAAATTCCAACCACATCATTTTGTTGTTGTCCTGTTTTCTTGCAGTGCATATTAACAAATAAAATCAGATGGATTGATGACAGTCTCAAAAAGAAATAAATGTTCAAATCACATCTATAAATAGTCTGATGGAATAAATAACTAGGTTGCCATATTGCGTTCTATTCTGTTGACTAGACAACCGAGTTGAACTGAAAGTGGTGTTTATGCTTCTAATACACCTCTGCAGTCCTTAATATATTTTGAGTCTTGATAATGCTTAAAAATCTGAATATTGGGTTCAGAATGTTGAATCTTTTTTTTTAAACTAAAACCATTATTATGCTTTTTTATTTGATTCCAATTTTGGTTACAGCTATTCAAAAACAAATAGCATTCGGTTATTGCTCTGAAGCCTCTTCCACACCGTGGTTCAGCAAACAAGAATGATGCTTCATCATGTGACATCTGCAGTAGAAGGTTGTCTGAGCCTGATTTATATCGCTACTGCTCCATTGTGAAAGTCCTGTTTTCCTCATCTCCTCACTCACATCTGCCATTAAATTGAACTTTGTAGTTATTATTTTCTAACTTTTTAATCTGAGCTCTATCAGGTCGAAGCTGTTTCAAGGAAGCCTAATGATTCTGTTCCTCCCTTCATCTCCATTCAGAGTCTTCCGCAGGAACAAAAGGAAGAAACCACTGAACCCCCAAAGCGGCGTAACAAAAGAAAGGGAACACCCCGCAGAGCTCCTTTATTCTAAAACCTCCATCAAGTTTATACAAATAGAGTAAATTTATTAGTCATGTTGTAATGAAATTCTTAAACATCCTGAATTCTGGTCTTTTGTGGCTTCTGCTTCTTCCTGATTATCATGTGGCCCTAAAACAGTTTTATTTTGTATCACATTCTAGCTAAGTTGTTAGCTGTGATGTGTTTCCCTTTCTTTGCTAGGAGACAGGGATGGTAAAAAAACTCGTACCCGCGGATATCCGCGGATAAAATTTGTTATGGGTATGGGGCGGGTACCTTAACAGGTACCCGCAGATAAATTAAATGGGTATTTGAGGTACCCGCCAATAAATGGGGATGGGGGCGAGTAGTGAGGTACCCATACCCGTAGGTACCCGTACCCGTTAGTAAAATTACAAAAAATATCCTTTTATTTATATACATACCTAAAAATCTAAAACACCAATGCATAATTTGACAAGTATTAGAGTGTGATGCATTACTTTTAGTTATTGTCTTGCTTTGTTTTAATATTGAACAAAGTGACTCCAAAATATGTATTATTGTTGTGTCATGTATTAATTCTCACACTCATATTTTTTATTTTATAGTTTTATTTGTTTTTATTTAATTGAACAATTATTGATATAACAATTGAGTTAAAATTATATGACTGGTATAATTTAATCTTATTAATATGATGTTCATTATGATAAATATTGTGTGGAAACAATTTCTTTCAATAAAATTTTTATAGAATTTTTTTAACTTTTTAATATCCATGGATATCTGATATCCACGGATTTCATGGGTACCCGCTAAAACCTATATAATGGATACCCACGCGGGTATAGGGTGGATACAGGTAGCGGATATATCAAATGGGGCGGATAGCGGGTAGCTATTACCCGTGTCCGCTCCGCCTCATTTACATCCCTACTAGGAGGATTATCAATTCACATTTTGCTTCTTTAAAAACGCTACAGCATCCTTAATGTCATTGGGAAACAGAAATAGTGATTATCTTCTGTCTCACCTAGTTTAGGAACTGATATGAATGTGATAATATGCAGTGTGTCTGAGTGAGACTGTGAAGTTTAAGCGCTCTAATTTTACATTTAAAATAAATGTTCTAGAAGAAGATATAAACTTGCATTGGTCCAGTGTTTTGGTGGAATAGGTTAAGCGAAAGGTTTCTTTTCTACTGAGCAATTTTGAGCCTTGATGTTTTATTGCAATGCATGATTTTCTTGTCATCATAATGTTTAATTGTGATGTCTAAAACAATTATTAGTGTGTTCGTTTTGGGGTTCCCCCCCCCCCCCCCCCAAATTCTCTAAAACACAGTTTGCATCAAAGCAACATGGTTCTTTTGTTGTTGGAGTGCTTCGGAAATAATGCTCATAAACACACGCTTTGGATCCATGGATAATCATTAGACACTGCTTTAGCAAAATTGTTCAGTTTTTCCGATTCTCTCTGTATATAATAAATCGGCCATCCCAAGCATGTTAAAATGTGTTTGACTAGGAATTTTTGTATTTTATAGTTTTTTTATTGTTCGTTTCACTAAAATAAAGATATTTTTATTGACATGGATAAAACCTGCAACTGGTTGATTTTGGGTTTCTTAACGGATATTCATAGGTAAAATAAATAGAATTTTTTTCTAACTATTTACTTACTAATAGGGTGGGGGCAAATATTGAGGTACCATTGTCGGCGTGAACTCAACTTGTGAATTTACATAAAATCTCCTAACTATATATATACAAACAAATTTTACTATAATTTTGTCACTAATTTTTAATTTAGGTGTTGTTGACATGCATTTGGATAAAATATTGTGTTATTGTTATTATAATTTTAAGTATTCTAGTTTTATTTTATTTTTGCTGAAAAAGTATTATAGTTTTATCAACATTGCGTTTGTCCGAATGACACTGGACTCGGATCCCTTAAGTAAGTTCTCGGGTTTGAGCCTTGTGAATGAAAAAAAGTGGTTGAAAGAGACTGTATTCCCATGAAATGGGTTCGAACCCAAGACCTTTGGTTAAAAGGGGAGAAACTCGTGCCATCTCACCCAAGTCTCCAGTGGTTATGTCACTTTATTTTGTATGATATAAAGTTACTCTAAATTATGTTTTGTTTTGAGATTTTTATATTGGACAAAACTTAGGTACAGTTGTACTGTTTTTACTGTTCCCAATCAAAATATGACACATCATCATTCAGTTCCCTTGGAGAAAAGAACACGCAGTAGGCAACGAAGGAAAACACAACGCCAAGTAAAAACCAACACCTTAGCAAAAATGGATTTCAGGAGTTTGAACCTAGACACAGAGCATCGTTAACTTAAAACCTTTAAAACTAAACTTGATAAAACAGAAAAATAAAAAGATTAAGCAACCCCAAAATCACACGAAACAAAACGGGGAAAACACACCGTCAACGAAATGGTGTCCCTACAACGACTCTCAGTGGCTCCTTTCCGGGCAATGGCGTTTACCGACAAGTGATACAAGGCAGATATCGGTTGGCGACGAGCAAGGTTTGCAGTGTTTGGAGGCTGGCTTCGCAGTGTTCAATGGATGAGCTCGACGGGGGTGTGGCGGTTGAGCGGTTTACCATCGATGTCTCTAAGAATGAACTCGTCGGAGAAGGAGGATAATTGGACACGTGGATATTAAAATTAAATTACATTAATTCACGTTTTTCTCCTCGCTATTGTTGAGGCTTCAGAGCTTCCCTTTCCTTGCCAAGTTTCGTTTCGTCTTCCCTTGCAATTGCATTGCACACCAGCCGTTCGATTAAGAATAGCATCGTTAGATATTGTTGATGATGATGATGTATTTTTGAATAGATGGGGGATGGTTCTTCGTGCGAGTCTTTGAGAAGTGGGCATTACCATGCCAAAGTGGGGCAACCAAATTCAAAGATGCCATTTTTAGTGCCGCTGGAGACATAGGAAAGCCTCTCGTTGCTGCTAATGTCGGTCACATGGACACTGGTGCCATTGCCAGCTTTGTTTTCATCCTCAATATATACCATTTTGTTTTCATTTTTCAGGGAAAAAAATGGATAAAAGGCAATCGGGGTTGAATTCTTGTCCTGTGATACATATGCTCATTTATGTCCTGTATTCCATAGAAATGAGTAAACTTGCTCTGTCAAGTCTTGTGGGTTGGTTGACCTTGTGTCCACAACCGGGGTCAACTTTATAAATCAAAAAACGGCAAGGATGTGGAGCTTCCGGGACGGGAAGCTCAACGACGGCAAGGACGCTTTGGTGTTCTCGAATCTGGCGGCGGCTAAGGTGAGCTCCGGCGAGGAGAAAAACGTGGACCGGAGAGGAACGGTAGCCTCTATAACTGATAGCCAGCAACAATCGGTAGCGAGAACAATAATGTGAATCGGTGTAATTTAATTTAATATCCACGTGCCCAAATTTGATAGGAAAACAATAAGAATTGCATAAGATAGAACTGTACCTAAGTTTTGTCCTTTTATATATTCTTTTTTTTATAGAGGATTTTTATATATTCTTTATTTTTCATATTCTAAGATGTATTTATGAATACTTTCGGATGAAAACTAAATAAGATTTTTTTAGAGGAATTAAAATCAAAATTCGCGATCAAAAGTAATTCCAAATTTTAAATTAAATAAAAACTAATTTTTTTACCATTATCAAAATCAAAACTTACCATTTTACAGCTATGGAAAACACATTTAAACGATCGTTTAAAAGTTAGAAAAATCACTAATTTTCATACTGATCACTGATACTGTGCGAGGTCACTAAAAAAATACTGTGCGGTGAAAAAAACAAGTAGGAACTGAATCGAAAGTGGAAACAATACGATGCGCTTGATGTCTCTGAAATCACAGAATCCTGCAAATTCAGTATCAGAGGAAGTAAGCTGTGAGAAGACGGAATAGAACAGAAGAGAACACAGGACTAGGGTTTATTCATCCATGGCGCCAACCTTTCTCTTCCTCTTCTTCGCCTCTCACCTTCTCTCCTGCATCTCTGGTACCATCATCTTAGTCGTTGACTTCATTCTTCGATTCACAACTTCCGCGTGAAAACATTGATTTAACAACTCTCATCTCTCACTTTTTGCATTGTCACCTTTTTCTTCTTCTTCAGGACAATCCAGCTCCATGGAATCAGTTCCTGATCTTCAGAACACTATGTACACGGTCGTCGATGGATATCCCTGTGTGCGGCTGCTAAATCTTTCTGGAACTATCGGTTGTTCAAGTGAGCCTCAATTTCAGCTTCTGTCGCGTTTTTTTACGATTAATTGTGTTTTTAGGGATTAGTTGCGATGATAAGGTGGTGGATTGTTCGTTCCTTTTAATGTTTTTGAATTCTTAGATCCTGGACGAGATAAGGTTGTGGCTCCAATCGCAAGGTTCGAAAATGTTGATGACATATCAGAGCCATCTGCTATATTGGTGTCATTGGATGAATTTCCCACTCTCTTTGCCAGGTATCATACATATCTCGACATTTCTGTTTAAGATTTTGCTGAAAGTTATTGGAACCTTTAAAAATTTGCTGCTGGGAAGAAATGTAGTCCTTGTTTAGTTGCTTGGTCGTTAATGCTGTATGTTCATTTGTGATTTGTGAATATCTTTTTAAACTTTCCTGAATATGATTTTTCCCTTTCAGAATATCGGATGACTTAAGCTTTGCAAGTAAAGTTGGTGGTGTACTAGTTGAATCAAGAACTGATTCGAGGAATAAGTTAAAGGGTAAACAGTGTTGGTTTGCTCATTGTCCGTCTTCAATTTGCCTTTAAAGCTGCTCATGATAATATTTTTCTATCACATGTAGGATTCTCTCCAGATCAAAAGTTTCCACAAGCTGCATTTGCTCCTTACCATAATATCAGCCATGAATGGAATCCAATCGTACGATATGAATTTAATTTTTCTTCCAGTTTCCAGGGATATTTATATCTCTTGTCAACATCAATTATTTATTTGTCCTTAACGCTAATCATTTCCAATTCTGATTCAATTGTATTTTTATAGAATGGAATTTATGACTAAAATGTGCTCTGGTCATGAAGTTTTTAATTTTGGTGGATGTGCATTGTTGAAATTCAGTAACATGGAGATATGATAAAAAAGACAAATTAATAGGTCAAGCATGTCTTGGATTATGATCAGAAGCATATAATGATATTAGATGAATTTGAAGCTCTGTGGTGGGAATATATCCAATTATTTTTTGGATATAATGCTATATTAGTCTTGAAACAACACAATAATTATTTAGAATGATTGATTTATTCGTGTATTCCTTTTTGGCTCAACATCTGCAGGGTTCTGGTATCATGTGGAAATCCTATAGTTTTCCTGTGTTTTTACTCACAGAAAGTAGCACAAAGACTCTTCAAGAGGTATTGCTTAGTATTTTCATGTTCTTACACTCACAAGATACTATTGGTGGATTATTACACTTTGAGATTGTAGTTAGGGATGTGGAAACAAGCTCCGGAAACGCACGTTTTTCATTTAAGTAGAATGGAGTTTATGAAATGCAAGTTTTGAGAAGGCATACTAATTCTAGCTTAATAGTGAAAATTGGAGACCATGACATATCACAAGTCAAAAGGTTCGATCTTGGGGGAGTTATAAGGTTGGTCTGGTGGTGGGGGTGTGGGAGGTAAGGAGTGGGACTGGGAGATATAAGGTGGAGTGGGTTCAAATCCTCCCCACCCCAAAAATGCTAACATTTACTAACATTATCTAACAATTAACATTGGCTTACCAAAAAAAAAAGGTTTGATCTTGGGGGTCCATCATACAAAATGATGGTAAAATAGAAAGTAAACCATAGGATTCAAGTGGGATAGATGAAACGGACAAGCGTTGTGTTATTTGTGGTAGAAAAGTACAGTCAAGTTTGAGAAAAAAATTGTCGCACAACTATAAAATCCTTAATGTTGTACAGGACTGAAGGTTGAGTGGTAAAGAGAGAATGATAAAATAAACTTAATGTTTACAAGATGAGTATGTTATAATGGATGAGCAGACAAGCAAGGAAAAATAGGATTAGAAATGAATGCATTCGAGAGAAAGTTGGGTAACAACGATTATGGAAATGGTGATAGAATCTTGCCCTAGGTGGTTTAGACATGTGTGGAGAATACCTATAAAAACCCTAGTAAGGAGAGTAGATCAAATGGAAGGCAATCCAATAGTTAGAGGTAGAGGAATGCCTAAGAAAACTTGGGCAAAAACATTGGGAAGTATTTAGATTTAAATTGTCTATCTTTAGACATGATTGTTGGTTTATTTTTATATTAAGTTAGATTTTTTTATTGGCTAGCCTACACAATCTACATATCTTTTTACTGATATTATTAATTGAATTTACATCAATTGTGTAGTGCCCTGATATGAATTTTTTTTATATAAAAATAAAGAAGATTAATTTTGTTTCCTGTTTGCACAGTTTGTATTGAAGAGTGAGGACAAGAAGAAAGCTTATACTTCTAATGTGGCTGAGTTTGATCTGGTGATGCAGGTATGATCCAGATTCTTCTGAAGAATTGTTATTTTCTGGCATATGAAGAAAAATGTTCCATTATTTACATTTTTTTCTTTTTTGATTATCTTGGATTAGACAATGAAATCTGGAACACATGATTCAGAGTCTTGTTTAAAAGAAGGAACTTGCCTCCCTTTAGGTGGATACAGGTGAAGTTTCTTAGATTCTACTCTATGAATTTTATGTAAAATTTGTGGATGTGATATTTTTTTTTTTGTGGGAAAAAATTTGGGGTCAGGGGTGGCTGCCCCATTCCAGGTTTAGGGCATTTCTCCCAGGAAAAATTTTGTGAATATAATTTCTACATGCAGGATTGTGCTACAAGACCATATGATATTATGAATGACATTCAAAACTTACGTTGGATATAGATCAAGATCACATGTTACTGCAAAACTAGATACAAGGTCAATCATGCAAGACAGTGAACATGCTTAAAAATTTCAGATTCCTCCCACAAAATCCGATATATATATAAGAAATTGCCATATGTAAAATATAATCAGCTACGAGTTTATGTTTGCCATAAGGGATAGGTGTTTATATACCGGAGAAAACATGAAGCAAATTACCCGTATGAATATGGTATCATCAACTATTGGACAGTGTGATCTTATCATGGAAATGCATAAAGATTAAGCATCACATGGTTCCCATAGAGTTGAAATGGGCTGTCCTGGATCTAGATTACGAATATCTTAATATCATCCCCTTCTTATTTTGCAGAGAAATTTAAAGTTTTAGCATTGTTATGTTTGAGGTTAACTTTGTGCATGTTTCATATGGAAGACAGTGTTTGGTCATCTCTTCCTCCAATCAATGTTTCGTCCTCAAAATCGTCTAAGCCCATTATATTAACAGTAGCTTCTATGGATTCTGCTTCATTTTTCCGGGACAAAAGCCTTGGTGCAGACTCCCCTATTTCTGTAAGTGCAACTGCATTTACTACAGTATTCTGTATTTTTTTGGGCCTAAGTAGGTGTTTATTTATAATGTTTGTTCCAAAATCAAGTTATAGTCTAATATGTCAACTACTTTACAGGGTTTAATTGCATTACTGGCAGCAGTTGATGCACTTTCCCATTTGGATGGTCTTGGTGACCTTAGTAAGCAGGTGTGTACAAAATAATCTCTGTGTTTTTTTTTTTTCAGTTTTTGGACTGTTCATGACTGATAGGTTCCTGGACTTGATTAGTAATAGGAAGGGGGCTGCTAAGGCTCTAATGTTCTGGTTATGTGGGCCAATACCCACTTTAGGAGAGGAATTACCGTGTACACAACAAATTGGAGGGGAAGTTAGTTAGAGGAGAGAGAAAGTAGATCTTACATCTATTTATATAGGGAAATTCAGAGGGAGAAGGGGTTATGGGGATTCCATATCAGTTTTTTTGGCTTATAGCTTGGGGCGAAAGGCGTTCACCTTGGCTGGGAGCACTTGCTCTGACATTTTTGTATTGTTCTTCCGGTTTTCATTAATAATACAGTTTCCCCTGTTTGATAGGAACTGTTACTATCAATAACTTGAATCTTTTTCTGTTAGTTGTCACAGAGCTATGACTTTCTGCAATTGTCTTTTTGGGTTTCTTTACCTTGAAATCTCTTTGTGAGGTAAATTATCCTTATAGGTCAATATATCTTAATCATTGGTGGTCTTCTTGAGGCTTATGAGATGATTATCTACCATCCTTCTCAGTTTCTTGTGATGAGATTGTGGTTAAATATTATTGTTTGGAGTGCAATAATTGCACCAATGGCAAGAAACCTTGTGCACTGCCCTTTATTGTTTCTACATCATTTGGATAAGCTTTTGAGAAAAAAAAGAAAAGAAAACACTTATGATTTAGGCACATGACTTTTATTCAAAAGCTACTCTTTCTAGCTTTTGAGAAAAGCATTTAAAGTTTTGGTGTTGTTTTTTTGGAAAAAATGTCTAGTTATGATAAAAAAAAAAATCAAACAATTTTTATTCAAGAAACGTTATTTCTTTAAAAAGCATGAGTAAACAGGCTTATAATACTCAAGAACCAAGTAGTTTATTGACATGTTGTTACTGCTTGTCTAAACTTCATTGCTGATAATTTCATAAACTCAATGCAGCTTGTTTTTGTAGTTTTCACTGGAGAGGCGTGGGGTTACCTTGGAAGTAGGAGATTTTTGGTAGAACTTGACATGCACTCAGATGCTGTTCATGGCCTCAATCACTCATTAATTGAAACGGTACTCCTTGTGCTCCTAGTAAAGATGACCACTGAGTAGTATTGGAGGGTGACCTGATGCACAGTATTTTAATTTATAAGCTAGATTATTTATGAATGCCTCCTCCAGAGTTTCTTTATTTGCTAACAACCTAACTTATGCTTTCATGGCTGTGTGTTTCACAGGTCTTTGAAATTGGTTCTGTTGGAAAGGGTCTCAGTCAAGGTGTTAAAAACTTTTTTGCTCATGCAGAAGGGGTGAGATGTTTGATCTGTTAATTGTGTGCACACTAATGTGCTTTTGCAATTTTAATTGGATATCATGCATTGTGTTGTATAATTTCTGTGCGTGCACCATCAGAATTAAAGTATTGTGCCAAATCTGCCTATGACTAACACCACACCAATGCAGGATTCTTCTGCCACAAATCAGACAATGGTTGCCTTGAAACATGCACAAGAGTCACTGCTATCTGAAAACATAAGGATCACATCTGCAAGTGCCTCAAATCCTGGGATACCTCCATCATCTTTAATGACCTTTTTGAATAAGGTTCTGGATAGTGCACTTCTTTTTTATCCCTATAATGACATTATTGTGAATAGAGCTGGCTAAGGAGCACAGCAATGCTTACTAGAATATAAGTAATTTGTAAGTAGTAGTGGTTTCTTAGAAACTATTAAATGAATGCCTTAGAGTTCAAACTTTGTAAAATTCAGTAGTGAAATCCTTTTTGAAGAGAAGGGTGTGGTGAATTGATAGTTCCTATTTATTTTGTCTTTTAATACATTACATTTAAAGATCATTAAGTGTCTTTTCGAGTCACCTTTTTTTTTTATCCCTATCTTCACCATTCTTATACTACGATTTGCACACATTTGCTTGAAATCAATTTGATATAAAGATCACAGATTGTCGTTATTTGGATATATAGACACTCAATACAATCATGTATATGATATTATTCATGTGAACATCACATTTTGAATAGTACCAGTGTGTTAACTCCATATTTAAAGGGTGGGGGTGCTATCGGGCACATTGCACTAACATGCTCCAATAAAAAGACAATCTGCAGCTACATGAATAAGTTGGGTGGAAAGTGCACTTAACCATGTTAAATCATATTATTTGTATTGACTGTACTGTGTTGAATCACATAAATTGAATGCTTTTATTAATATATTATGTGAATCACATCATTGGCATTGGCATATATTGAATTCCAAAGTTCTCCGTTGTTTATTATTTTTCTTCTTTTGCTTTTTCCCTCATATTTTATCAGAATCCTGGAATCTCTGGTGTTGTTTTAGAAGATTTTGACTCTGTTTTTGTCAACAAGTTCTACCATAGTCATCTCGATGATTTATGTGAGTTAATCCATGCGCTTGACACTATTTTTGTTTACTTGTTTGACTTGTTCTAGTCTTTCATGGCTGTATCTCATGTTACATGCCTTCTCATTTGCATGATTAATGCAGCAAATGTGAACTCATCAGCTGTAGTTGCTGCTGCTTCTCTTATTGCCCGAACCCTGTACATACTTGCGAGTGAAACTAAAGATGTACAAGATTCAACTTTGGCTGCTATAAGTGTAAATGTCTCACTTGTTGAACAGCTTATGGATTGCTTGTTGGACTGTGATCCTGGTCTTTCTTGTGAGTTAGTGAAGAAATATATTTCACCTGCATCAACCTGCCCGAGCCATTATGTTGGTGTTATCATGGATGAACCTTCATCTACACCTTATCCAGGATACATTAATGATGTTCCCAGGTTCATCTGGAATTTTCTAGCTGACAGAACTTCAATCCCGAGGGAGAATAATAGCTCAGGTTGTCAACAGGGTTGCAATAGTAGAGATGAAGTTTGCATTAAAGCAGAGACTGATGGAAAGGGAGTTTGTGTTCTCTCTACTACCAGGTATTTTTCTTGTTTAAATATACTTAATTGATTTAGTTGATGGATATATCCCTCTTGATCCTGAATCTAGGATGTTAGTGATGCATTGTTCAGCCTATCTGTTGCTGTTATTTTGTAGTTTCTTGTTAGTACTTTTTTTTCCAGGGATAGGCATGCTTGCCATCATTTAATGATGTCCTTCTGCCTGTATAATTTAATTGAGTCTTACTGCTCATAGAATTGTTAAGTATGCTCATGTGTGGTACGTAATTGGGTAGAGTGCATCATTTATTCATTTACATGTTTTGATTATTTATGTATTTATGTGCCAGGTTTCACTTTCCAGTTATTGTGTTTTATCTCAATGTATAATCTTTTACAGGTATGTTCCAGCATACTCAACACGGTTAAAATTTGAAGCAGGAGGGTGGAGTGTTTTGCCCCCTAATTCCTCTGACAACATGGGGGTTGTAGACCCTGTCTGGACAGAAAGCAACTGGAATTCAATCGGCATGCGGGTCTACACAGTCCAATTTGCTGCTTACGATCGTATTGTTCTGTTTGTGGGTATCTCTCTGACAATCTTGGCATACCTTGCAATAGCAATTACAAGAGCTTTCGTTGCCAAAGCGATGAAGAGGGATTGACATTTTATTTGTGGAAACTAACTAACTGCTAAATTTTGTGAAACTAGGGCAAAATTAAATAGGTTGGTAGGCAAATGACTAGTTTCTGAAGAATTTCCAAGAATGTGCATTATTTAGGCCGCATTCTTGTGCTTGTGAATTCAATTTCGGAAATTTCTCTGCAACATGGTCATTTTTATCACTTGTAGGTAAGTGTAAGAAAATGTAATTGAAAAAAAAAAAAGGCCAACAGCTTCGTGTGTTGTGTAGTTGGTTTTCCTTTGTCTATGTTGCACTGTAAATGTCTAGTTAGCACCGACGCAATTTTTATTTGGTTAATTATCATGACTGAAGGTTTTTAATTTATCAGTTGGCATCTAGAGTGTGATAGTGCGGGGTTTGGACGGATGGGGAAAGGAAGGATGCCTCTACTGGTATTTTTGTAATTAAAAAGAAAAATATTTTCAGAAACCAAATAAGTCCGGATTTGTTATTGATAGTGCAATTGGTATTCATGATAAAACCTCTCGAAATGACAAGTAAGGTTTTTTTTTTTGGTGAAAAATGACAAGTAAGGTTGATACTTCTTTTCTAATTTACTAAATAATATAATTGTACAAATTCAGATTTTTTTTGACGTGTAATGTAAGATGATTAACCAAATAGGGTCTGCCATTCATTTCTTCTAAACATCCAAATAAGTATTTGGGATGATGATGAATTTTTAAATTGTTAAGTGTTCACGCTGGAAAATAGACTCTGAACTCTGGTGTCCAGACTGAGGACCACTCCGATTGAGATGTGAACCTATCTCCCTCTGGTGCTAGGTGTCTTTTCTTATAGTGTACCTGAATGTTTGATCTTTGGTGATTTGTTGTGTAGATGATGATGTGATTTTATCCTAATATGACCTTATCTTGGTGTGGCTTTATCTTATTGCAGTCTTATTCTGGTGTGATATGTTAAAATTGCTTTACAAATAGTCATAGGTGGGTTCATATTGGAATGGATAACCCAGATTGGTGTAGTTATGTTCGGTCAAAAAGCCAAACGGTATCCTTAAAATTTCATTTGCTAATGTGTTTTAAAAGTTGAGTATCCTTTCTGACAACTAGAAATTTTGTTTCATATAATATGCTACATAAAATCAAAACAATTGAATATAACATATTTCTTTTTTTGATATACAAAATATAACATATTTCTTGATCACCTAGCAATGTTTCTAAAATCTAATGACATCATAAATCGATCTTATTTTGATTCTATTAGTATATATTATGTTATTTAATTTGATTTAATTCAATCATTGTCAAATTAAGTGGAACCTTGAGAAGGTCTTTTGAGAAAATTGAAAATGTATAGGTCGGTTAATAGACTGTTGTCCAGAATTCCGGTGGACGCTTGCATTCATTTTTCCACACTAAGCATAGACCATTTCATTAACGGTTCGGGTTGAGGGGAAACCCGAATCTCATGGCAAAGCAACCCACCCACCCATATCTACACAATATTCATTTTCTTCTTCATCCCCAACACAATACACACACACATCAAACAACTCAATAAAATTTAAGGTTCCTCCTACGATCTGAGACACCTCTCTGTCGTAGTACCACCAAACAAGGTCACAAACTCACAATCTAGACAAAAAGCAAGAGAGAGTGAGTGGGAGAGAGAGAATCTAGAGAAAAATGGGGCTAGGCTTGTTAGCTTCGAAGGCCATGAGACCTGCCTCAAGGCTCCTCAATTTCCAAAACCCTAACAACCTCCTCCTCCGAACCATCGTTTCCAAACCCGAGCTTCGGAATCCGGAAGCTTCTGCCGCACAAGCCCAGCCGGAGCAGCCGCCGGCCGATCTCCCTCCCCGGACTCCGGTCGGCGGCGCAAGGCTACACTTCCCCAACCCGGATGATGCCATCGAGGTGTTCGTCGACGGCTACCCCGTGAAAATCCCCAAGGGAATGACCGTTCTTCAGGCCTGTGAGGTTGCCGGCGTCGACATCCCTCGCTTTTGCTACCACAGCAGGCTTTCCATCGCCGGAAACTGCCGTATGTGCCTCGTCGAGGTCGAGAAATCTCCCAAGCCTGTTGCTTCCTGCGCCATGCCCGCTCTTCCTGGTTAGCTTCTTCCATTTTTTTTTTTTAATTTATGTGATGTTATGATTGATTTTCTGTTGATTCTGTTGCTGGATTTTCATTTTGAGAGGTGATTTTTGTGTCTGCATTGTGTTTATCTGAGAAGTTTATGTTGTTCGTGATTCGAGTGGTCATGCTGTGTTGTGATGCTTTTTTTTCCCTCTCTTTATTTTGATTAGTTTTTGGCGCATGTTATCAAACTTAATTGATGAATGTGTGGTTGCTTGCTGTTATTTTCAAATTTCTACTTCGTTGGACGTGTTATGAACTTTGATCAGTTTAGGTTATTTGAAAATTGTAGTCTGTAGATAATGGCGATCCAGTTATATATTTAACACATTTTCTTTTTAACCGCCAAGCTTACATTTCTGTATTCAGTAGTAATTTGTGTTTAGTCAATTGTTAATTTGCAGCTTTTTTTGTTCAAAATAATGTATGTTCTCTGTCGTTTTTTTTTGCATACATTGATTTTCAGGTTTTCCCTCTGTTGGTTTTCTCTTCATTTTTTTTTTCATTTCATTATAAGTTATAATTCTTTCATTTTTATAATTAGAAAGAAATTTTGAGATAAAACTGTCGCTTGTTAAGTTGGTTTTGTGGATGGCATCTACATTTTTTGATCAGGTCTTACTTTTGCACTCATTTAATATTCACACACACACAAAAAGAAAAACATCCTTGGTTTTGTTTAGATGAGGTTTTTAACCATTTATTGTTTTTATTTTTGTTAAAAATGTAATATAATGTTATGTTCATATTTAGGGATGAAAATCAAGACCGACACACCTGTGGCAAAGAAAGCTCGAGAAGGGGTGATGGAATTTTTATTGATGAATCATCCGTTGGATTGCCCAATTTGTGATCAGGGTGGAGAATGTGATCTTCAGGATCAGTCGATGGCATTTGGCGCTGATCGTGGTCGGTTCACTGAAATGAAGAGATCTGTGGTGGATAAAAATCTTGGACCTTTGGTGAAGACTGTGATGACTCGGTGCATTCAATGTACAAGGTCAGTATTGGACAAAACTCCCTTTTTTCCTGCAAATTTGATTATCTTTACTTGCAAATTTTAATAAATATGCTACACAATGGAAGTCAGAAATTCATTATGACTTATTTCTTCTAAAAACAAGTATCAAGTACTCTGACAGTTTATATTTATATTATGCTTATGTTTGTGATATTCTTGTAAGAATTAAGGACCTCCTTGAGTTGCATAATTTTGATTTAAAATGAAGCAGTGGTCATTGTCACAGTATGATAGTTTCTGAGGGGTCAACTTAATTTGCAAATGACAAAAGTGACATTCCAGGGTGACAATTTAGTCTATTGTTTTCGTTACTTGATCTTATGTCACCCAAGGGCTAGCTAAGGTTTCTTTTAATTTCTGGTTATTGACATTTGGTAGTAATAGGTGTTGGCAATTTTGAAACACCCAACCTTCAACATTTGAGAGACATTATCATTTTGTTGTCATTTAAATGCTATATGTGTTATGAAACAATGTTATCTGAGTGCCTTAAAAGGCTCTGGTGGAATATCTCTTTCTTCCAACAGGTGTGTTAGATTTGCATCAGAGATTGCAGGGGTTCAGGATCTCGGCATGTTAGGTCGTGGCAGTGGAGAAGAGATTGGAACATATGTTGAAAAACTTATGACAAGTGAACTTTCTGGAAATGTGATTGATATCTGTCCTGTTGGAGCACTCACTTCAAAACCTTTTGCATTTAAAGCCCGGAATTGGGAGTTGAAGGGTACAGAGAGTATTGATGTTACTGATGCTGTTGGATCCAATATTCGAATTGATAGCAGAGGACCTGAAGTCATGCGCATTCTTCCTCGTTTAAATGAGGTTAGCTTCTGATGGAATTGTGTTGTTGAACTGTTTGTGGTTGCCAAAGCTTCAATTGTCTTTGTGGTTCTTAAATTTATTTAATTTCTGTAAGAAAAACCATTGTACCATCTACCAAGTTTGCTGGTGCTTAAGGCGTATTGTCCTGTGATTTCATAGTATGAGTTAATTTGGAAAAGGAATTGTTGTTCATTAGGTTGATCTACAACTTATAGGAATTGATGCTTACAAAAAGAGGATGCTGATTAATTCTGGCCTTCATCTATTTATTTGGTTGTAGGCTTTACTGTTTTTTCTTTGCATTACACAACGATACTACTTTTATGACATAAGCAAGTTGATTTTCTGGCTTTCTTTACTGGCAGCCTCTGGGACACATAATACATGGTAAGAGGAACTATGGAGTGATTGAAAAACTGATGTTGATTGTCTTTCATTGTTACATGAAGGGGTATTTGAGGGTAAACATGGTGGTCTTAAGTGTTATGGGCCATTGGTCATGATTCATAGAGTGGCCATAGAGTGTAGACTATATTGTTACAAATAAAATGTGGATGTATGTGTTATTACAGAGATTGGGATCCTCTCATGACAACTTTTCACCAGATAGGGTTCTGTTGAGAGAGAGAAGACCATGTGCATGGATTCCCACATCCCCAGTACAAGGCCCCACAAATTTTACACAGCAAATGTTTTTGTGCTTATCTCCATATTAGTATTCATGTGAAAAGTTCACTTGAGAGAATCCAAATGTCTTGCGTGAATCCACATTTTATGAGCAACTAGTAAGGAGTCTCAGTGAGGAACTGAGGATTAGTCTTTTGGAATCAAGGGGTTTATTGTTCTCTGGGTTAAATTTATTGGGCTTAGTTAGCCAGATTGTTTCATATCTTTAGGCTTATGGGAAATTTAGTGCTATTTATTATGGAAGCTCTTTTTTTTTAGGAGTTTTGCTCTTGGGGGATGGAGGGGCTAGTTTCTGTTCATAATTTTCTATTGAAGCTTGTTCTATCCCATTGCAGAACATAAATGAAGAATGGATTTCGGACAAAACCCGTTTTTGTTATGATGGTTTGAAGAGGCAGAGGTTAAACGACCCTATGATTCGTGGTCCTGATGGTCGCTTTAAGGCTGTGAACTGGCGTGATGCCCTTGCTGTGATAGCAGATATTGCACACCAAGTTAAACCAGATGAAATTGTTGGAATATCTGGCAAACTTTCTGATGCTGAGTCCATGATTGCACTAAAAGATTTCGTAAACAGGATGGGTTCAAATAATGTGTGGTGTGAAGGCATTGGCGTAAATACTAATGCTGATTTCAGATCAGGATATATTATGAACACTAGCATTGCTGGTCTTGAGAAAGCAGATGTTTTCCTGTTGGTCGGTACCCAGGTATATCTCTAATTCATTTGAGTAAATTCTCTAATTTTATATTATGGTCTCGGTCAAATGATTCCTGTTTTATTGAAATGCCATTCCTTTTTAGCAATACCTTGGTGAGTGCGCTGGATTTGATAACTCGTGTTGGGGATTTTATAGCATGGGGAAAGTTACTGGGAAGAAAATTAAGACTATTCAACAATAAAGCTTCTTTAAATTATTGTTTTTTTAGATAAGCTCACCTACTGGTTATATATAGTACTGGGATCTTCTATGCATGCATATCTGGTGTGTCTGATTATCTTGTGTTAATTCTCAAATTTGCAGCCACGAGTGGAAGCTGCCATGGTTAATGCCAGAATACGCAAGACAGTCACATCAAACCAAGCCAAAGTTGGGTACATTGGGCCTACTACTGCTACTGATTTCAACTATGATCACCAGCATCTTGGTACTGGCCCTCAAACACTTCTTGAAATTGCTGAGGGTCGCCACCCATTTTCCAAGACCATTTCAAATGCCAAAAACCCTGTTATCATTGTCGGTGCTGGGATTTTCGAGAGGAAGGACCAGGATGCAATTTTTGCGGCTGTTGAAACCATAGCAAAACAAGGCAATGTTGTTAGGCCTGACTGGAATGGCCTTAATGTATTACTTCTCAATGCTGCCCAGGCTGCTGCACTTGACCTTGGACTTGTGCCCCAATCTGAGAATAGCCTTGAGTCTGCAAAATTTGTATATTTGATGGGAGCTGATGATACAAACTTGGACAAGATCCCGAATGATGCCTTTGTTGTTTATCAAGGTCACCATGGTGACAAGAGTGTTTATCGTGCTAATGTCATTTTGCCAGCAGCAGCATTCAGCGAGAAGGAAGGTACTTATGAAAATACCGAAGGATGCACACAGCAAACATGGCCTGCAGTTCCAACAGTTGGTGACTCCAGAGATGATTGGAAGATAATTCGAGCTCTGTCTGAGGTAGCAGGGGTACGTTTACCCTATGATACAATTGGGGCTGTTCGTGCCCGAATGAGGACTGTAGCCCCAAACCTTGTGAACATGGATGAGAGAGAGCCAGCCACATTGCCATCTTCACTGAGACCAACCTTCACTAAGAAGGTGGATCCAACTCCATTTGAGATTGCAGTTGAGAATTTCTATATGACTGATTCCATTACCAGGGCATCAAAGATAATGGCTCAATGCAGTGCTATGCTGTTGAAGAAATGAAGCATGGGTTTTTTTTATATTTTGGTTTAAATAAAAATGCAGGTTTACGTTTTTTTTTTCCTGGCCAAGCACGACCTTGCTTGCACAAAGCTTCTCGGACGTTGGAAGTACCCAATAAATAGAAATTAGGCTTTATCTGTTCCATCTGTATTATGCGGTGTAAAAGCACCACTTTTTAGATCCGTTGTCATATACAATTTGGGTTATCCGACTGATTGTGAAATTTTACTTGTCTCATCAATTTTTTCTTGTCAGAAAACTTTCAAATTCAAATTCGTAGTTAACTATTGGCTTTTGCTGTTTAAATAAGGTGAAGAGTTTAAGGTGCCCAAGGTAAAGTCAATGTACTAGGACCAAAGGGTGAAACTATAGCTCAACGATGGAAGTGGCAAATTTCAAAAAATGAGTTAGAGCTTCAATTACATTAGCCTAAGGTTGCATTTGAAAAATTAGGAATTTGGATGGTAGGTATTCAGATTTCAAGGCTGCAGCAAAATTTGTATTGAACGGCAGTCCAATGTTTCTATTGTTTCTGAAAAGTCATTAAAAATCTTGAGTAATGATCTGTTGTTTGCATTTGTAAAACCCAAATTTGATCATGCTATAGTAAAAAATGCCGGTCATTAAATATCAATTTGAGAAGCTATTTTTCTTGACTCTAGTTTTAAGAAGACCATACCTCTTTGACGTGCAAGTTGAAACCTTTGATGCATAAACATTCGAAGACAAGTACATCAATCAAATTAAGATAATTTGTCTGTAAACATTATTCTTATTGCATTAAGTCGGATATATCCTGGCCAGAGTATTTGCAGTAGGCTAGTAGCAACACAAAATGTGTTGAGGGAGTAAAAACTTCATGCAGGACTGTAATGATCTCAACTAATTTCTAGTCCCTGATGCTGTGGGAGTTACTTCTGCTGTGCCTTCGAATATGAAGAGATGCCTGCCTCATTACAGGAGCGTTCCCAATTCTTCCCATCAATTTTCCTGACCTCAATGTGTGTCAAGGTTCCAGGGTCAACACACCTGAATGTAACTGCAACCCCATTTGGGTTTGAGCGTGGATAATAGAATGAAGTTATCCCACAGATTTTACAGAATGTGTGCTTTGCAGTGTGAGTGCCAAATGTGTAAGTTGTAAGAAACTTCACTGAATCACCCAAAAGCTCAAAGTTGTCAGCAGGTACAATAAAGTGAGTATTAGCTCTCATGTAGCAGTTTGAGCAGTTGCAGTCCCATGCCACAACACTGGAAGGAGCAAGCACTTTCCACCTTACACTCTTACAATGGCAGCCTCCGGTATGCACCACTGTTTCAGCATCCATTTCAGGATTCTAATTAACAACCGATGATCATAAATGAATTGTTAGCTCCTGGAGTTTCCCGGCTTCTGTCAACTATAGTTTGTCATGCACACATTAAGGAAGACTAAACTTGGTAACTTAAGTTAAAATTAAGCAAGGAACAATTTGGGATTAAGTTCATAGTGGAGGCATAACATATACTAAGAAATTCAGTAACAAGCGCATTCTGTTCCACATAAATTTTTATGATGAACCACTAGAAAGGGGTGATTATGAGTACAAAAGATTATTATGTTGCTAATAAATTATATATTTTGATCACAGAGAGAAGAAAAAAGAAGGTGAGGGCTCAAAGATAATAGGATTTTGCCTGCTTGTAAATCGAAGTGAGGAATTCATTGAGGCTTAAGTATAGTAATGTTAGACACATAATATAAAAAACCATTCATGTGTCTCTTCATCCAACACCTTAAGTTTTTGGTTCATGACATGGTATCAGAACTTCTATGATCAAGTAGTCTAGAGTTTGATCCTTGCTGTTACCATTTGTCTAATACAAAGTTAAATTTCAGCATAAAGAAGGTCAGTCTATGCATTGTTAACGCTTCAAGCTTGCCTGAAACTCACTTGGGTGAGAGTGTATATTAGAGAACAATTAACAGCTTAAACTTTTCAAATAATTGATTCATGACTATTACACAAGTAGGGCACAGGGATTTTCATTTTTGGGATAAAAAGTCTCCAATGCTTACAGAAGGGGGAGGAATGAGATTTTCTAGCATACTTGTGTTAGTTGATTAAGATCAGCACCAGGGGAAGTTAGGGAGTACTAATCAACAAGAAGTTATATCATGGTTTTATGTCGTTCCAATTATTGAGTCAGACAAATGTTCAACCTTAAATCAGTAATAATCCCTATATGACAAAAAGGATTGGACTAATATGCACAACAATGTCACATGCATTTCCTGGGATCCTAAGTTTCATAAGCAGAAAGCTTTAAGAAACAAATTAAAGAGATATATAATCATCGGTGCCTACCAAAATGGCCCCACACAGTGTGTTTTGCACTGAAGGGGCAATAATTTTGCCTCATAAACTACAAATAACTCAACATTCTTCTCCTTTGCTTTTCCCCTTTCCAAAAATTCACACCCATACACATCGGTGACTCACGCTAGCGAACAAATAACCATAGAAAAAGAGTTGTTGGTTTAAATCTCAAAAAGAAAAAGAAAAAGAAAGGAAGAATGATATCAGTCCAAGGGACTAACAGAAGAGCTACAAAAAGAACCATCATTAACAAATAAAGCAGAAACCTGTGGAAGAAGCAGAATCAAAGATTCTTAACAATATCCAGATGGTTGGTGGGTTATTAGCAGAAAATAGAAATGAGTTCTCACTTCTCACTTGATCGGTTCAGATGGGCCTCTAGAATTTGACTACTTTTTATATTATATTAGGAGAACAACTTCGACTTTGCATTTTCCTCTACATTAATAATGGACACACACACACACACACATATACTCATATATGCTTATTAATTAATCTGGTACGTCTTTTATAGATTATAGATTATTAAACAAATAAACCTATTTTTTTTATTTTCTTACTTTTAAAGGTTTGTACGAGAAATTATAAAAACAGCAAAATTTTGCACTGAAAAATTACTGGTGATGAACGTAACAAAAAAAAATTACTGGTGATGAAATGCAGTGTAAATCAGAAGAAATAATAGAAATAAAAAAAAATTGGTTACTTTTTCTTGGGTCAAATGCAAGCGTAGCCCATCATGTCATGGGTTTGTCAATTGGGCTTTGTTTCTTTCCCTTGTTAATTTGGGCTGTGGTCCATTTATTGTTAAGGCAATTTCTAATAACACATACATAGTTTTCTTTGTGCACATACACTAAAAGAGGAAAAGACACAAATACCCTTAAATTCAAAAAAAACCCCAAAGTCCCTTCCTCTTCCTCACTCAGCCTTCACTTCCGCGAGCCACTTCCTCCCTTCCTGCTTCTTCTTCTCCCTTCTTCCTGCCATCGCCACTCCCTTCTTCTCCCTTTTTCTCCCTCACACTTCTTCTTCTTCTTCTTCTTCTTCTTCTTCTTCTTCCCGTTGCAACAGTGAGGGCGCAAGTTCTGCATTCATCTTCTTCTCCTACCTCAACACCGCAGCAATCTTCGTCCCTCACTATCGTCTTCAGTTCCGCCGCTGTCGCCACCGCAAGAGGTACATCTGAGGCCCCTTTTTTTTTCCTTTCTGTTTTCTGGTTCTTTACGGAACTGTTAGTTCCGCGTTTGAGCAATAACCTGCGGAACTGTTGCTCAAATACAGAACTGTTCTAACAGTTCTGCAGGCATGTTGAAAAACACAATAACCTGCGGAACTAACAGTTCCGCATGTATGTGTTATTTTACACATACACGCGGAACTGTTAGTTCCGCAGGTTATTGCTCAAACGCAAAACTAACAGTTCCGCAAAGAACCAAAACTGTTGTAAAAATAATGATGTTCTTACTATTGTTTTTAGGCTTTGTTTTTGCTTTTGTATCTGTTTTTGGTCAACTTTTCCTGCCATTATGTAATGTAATTAAAGATGTCTGTCTGTTTGTTGATGATATTTACTTATATCCGTGTTACTTCCAATGAAAAACAATCTAAATCATTAGCAACTATGAGAAACATCAATGTTGAAACATTAGTTATCTTGGAAACTTTATTAATGGACAAACCAGCAAAACATGGTTTCTGTTCACAGGTGATAGAGGATTATTACATCATAGTCTGTCTTATAAATTATAATAAATGCTAAGCAAGTAAAGTTGCAACACCAAATATTAGATTATAGTACTTTTTAACTAGTTTTTATGAATTGTGTAATAATGTAAGGGAACCTACTATTTTTATGACTAACATACAATACCAGATGATTAATTTGTTTTTAGAATATCATTGTCCATAATTTTGATTGTGAGTAAGGGTTAAGAGGTTTGTATAACACTAATGAGATTGGTTGTTGGGTTTTCCTTTATTAGTCTAATTTCCATTATATTTGATTAGTCCATGTAAGTCTAATGCTTTGCTAATACTACTGAGTTTTGATTTTTTTTTTAATTTATATTTATATCTGATTTTGATTAATTGTGTGTGTAGATATGGCAAGGACTAGAGGTTCGACTCGCCAGAGACCCACAACATCCGTTCGTAGAGAGCGTGCGGGTCAAAGCGAGCCTGTTGAGGACCCAGACATTAAGGAGCCACAACACATAGAGGAGGTCCAGCCACCTATTGTTGTGGAGGAAGAGCCACTGAAACCTCCATTTCCTGGAGGCCCTGAGGATACATCTATCCTTAGGTCCTATGACGACCACGTTGCCAAAAGCCTATGGCTTGGACAGGTAATAAGTTTGTCTGATTAGTTAGATTTTATTAATGAGTTATAACTTTGGATGCGTTGAAGTTAAGAAAACTATAAATGTTTCAGAAGTGCATTGCACATGGGCGCAAGTTGAAGGATGTGCCGATGAACAGCCAGATACGCACATTTGTGGAGAACTCTGGTTTGGCGCCGCTGCTGACATGTAGCCACCAGCATACAGATAGGGGATTGTGCTCTACCTTTGCTGAGAGATGGCACCAGGAGACGAGCACCTTCCACCTACCGGTGGGTGAGCTGACGATCACACTAGACGACGTCTCTCAGTTGTTGCATATCCCGATCACCGGCTCATTCTTCAGGGTGACGAGCATGTCCCGAGACATCGCGGTTGAGGCTTTGGTTGACTTGCTCGGGGTCCCATATGGTGACGCATTCCACGAGACTGAGACCCAGGGATGTGCCCGCGTGTGTCTATCGTGGCTCGAGCGGGTGTACCACGAGCAGTGCATGCAGCAGCATTGGACGAATGACGCGAGGGCCTACCATCGTCACTCATGTCCATACCATGTTCCATTCCAAATTCCACACACTATCATGTCCTGTAAAACAAGCACAAAGATACTCAAATAATAAAACTTTAAAAATTTTAAAAAATATTAACATGGGTTAGTGCAGGGGGACAATCACAGTGAAAGTCTCCCCACGGAACTATTAGTTCCGCGTGAACATTTGTTCTTCGCGGAACTAACAGTTTCGCAGAGAGACTTTCAACGTGATTGTCTCACTGCGGAACTTTTTTTGTCTATTAATGTATGTGTATTATTTGTGTTCTGCGGAACTATTACTTCCGCATTGGTGCGGAACTAATAGTTCCGCGTGGTCAGGAAATCGAGAAAAAAATTACGCCGCGATTATACCTGACAATAGGGACGTTTCTGCTCCGATAGATTGCTTCTAGATGCTCTAAATGATGTTTCCTTGCTGTTGGAGGTAGGGGTGGCAAAGTGGACCGGTCCGCCCCCGACCCGCCATAACCCGCCAAAAAATGAGGTGGGGAAGGAGGGAAGAATGAGAGGGAAGAAGAAGAAATGTGTATAAGGGTAGTTTTGGAATTTTAAAAAAAAATTAAAGATGTATGTGTATGTGTGAATAGAAATTGCCGATTGTTAATTCTTCTTCACACTGCATCGATGTTTTCATAGACTCTTGTCAACAAGTAGAATTACAACTTAGTTTATTTTAGAGAAGAGTAAGGGGGTGCATAGGAGGATAAAAATATAAAATTATTCATGTATTACTTTTTTTTTGACAAATTATTCATGTATTACTTAACGATTTAAATTTTTAGGATAATTTTTCTTTTTTTCACAAGCTTAAATTCCAATCACACACACAACTATTACAATAACTTCTTGCTCAAGCAAGTTTTCAAAATACATGTCACATTATAACATTTTTTTAGTTAAACTCAAATCTAATCAATCCTTTTTTCCCCTCCTGTTTAGATTTCTATGGGTGAATTTTCTATTTAGGCTTCTATGGGTGGAACACTCTATTCTACACTTTCTATTTTGTTTCACATTGACATCCCAACAAGAAAAGGAAAGGAAGGGGGGGGGGGGGGGGGGGGAACATGTCCATACCCTTTTGGTTCGTGTTCTACTGTGCTTAATTTGAGAAGGATATGAAACAAAGCACATGGCAACCCTAACATTAACATCCCCTTGTGCCTCCTTAGGCTCCTCTGGACCCCGTAGTGATGAATTAGGGCCCTGTGCTGGTCATTGCTTCTATAGTAGCCCACTTAGGACCTGAAAATATTTATGATACAACATCACAATTATTCAAGCTTGAGCTGGATTCACATGCCCAAGTTTTCATCAGGTACCCATTTTCTTCATTTTTGCCCCCTTTGATTTCCTTCTCTCTGTTCTCTGCAGCTTCACCTCTTCAACTTTATTTCTTTTATAGTCAAAGAAATGTCTTAAAGGAATCCAACCCTTATACACAAATTAAGGTTCAGTCCAACCAGAAAAATGTTCATCTATATGACTTAACACACTATAGGGCTCACATGCACCAATCTGAGAATGATAAGCTAGAAACACCATATTTAGTGACAAATTACTACTAAGATCTAATCTTTCATCCAAAAAAAAAATAGACAAAATAAAAACCACATTTTTTTAAAACAATCAAATCATCTGTGTCTGCCTGTACTAAGCAGTTTTTACTTTTCAAAATATCTCTAGAAGCCAAGGACATTGATTGACCCTGGACCACGATACATTGATTGAGCTTTATGGTTCTCAGAAATTGAGTACCTAGTCCCACTTGACCTAAGCTACGACTTATATTACACGTTTTAATTACTCTTGGATAAGTATCATTACTAGCGGAGATATATATTATACACATTATATTAATTGCTTGCTACAATGTCCCACGAGATATAACTATTTGAATGGTCTACAGAGGAGGGTTATATATGGAAATGCCTGAGTGGATCATAGATTCATATGTCTCTTCAAAGGGATCCAATAAAGATATATAACTTTTAACTACGTACCATTCACTGGCCAATTAACTTATGGAATTAATACTTCAAACATTAAACTAATTTGACCCAGATGATTTTATATATGTTTAACCATCTTGCTTTTTCTTCCTGATCAAAAAAAAATCTTGCTTTTCCTTCCTAACTCTTACTAGGGTGTGAGAAAAGAAAAGGGTCCAAATTCTACCAATATGGCCAATACGGTTGCTGTCAGTTTCATGTGGCAGATATCCGCAAGATCAATTATAGTTCACCGTCAATTGTTGTGTGGGTCATTTTGTATTAGTAGGATATATAGATCACTCAACAAGAAATGGCATTAACGACCAAGAAAAAAACAAGAAATGCATTGATGAAATTAGTAAATAGACTCCATTTTTTAGTCACGTAACATGTAAATGAAAAAATGTATTGCTAATATTGTTATTTTATGATAAACATGTTAGGAGATTAAAGCTTAGAAGAAACATTATTTAGTCTGGTCTTGGATAGGAGATCCATTATACAAGACTCCCAATGATGGGACAAAATATCTAAAATAGGTTATTTGTAATATTACATGCTATGAAATTAAAATTATTAATATATTAAATATTAAATATAATAATTTTAAAAAAATATTTCAATTTTTAAATTTTTTTCCAATACCCTTAGAACATTTAATTAACAGAACCATATAATAATTAATAACTAGGCTTATTTGTTAATATATGTGCAATTATAATCGTTAATTAAAAAATGGTATATAGCTTAAATGCTTGTTAAATTGTAATAATATATTAATTCATATAATAGAAATAAAGCACTATATATGCTTAATGTTTTGAGTAGATAATATTTAAGTAATATTAATGTAGCACATCACATATATTTAGCAGATAATTAACATTTTCATCTCCTCTCCAAGTGCCGACGCAACTTAGTTTAACTTCCTTTTTCTTTTTGTTCATATACACCCATTTAATGTTAGTAAGATAGCCGACACGATAATGTGTCTGATCTAATTTCTGATTCCTAGTCTAATCCAACATACTAAGACTTTTGTTTGTTATATATACTAAATACTAAATACTAAATAGGTTTAAATATGTTTTTATCCCTATAATATAGGGGTGTTTTACTTTTAGTTCCTATAAAAAAATCAAACGTTTTTTGTCTCTATAATTTTTTTTTTGTTTTTAATTTTTTAAGTGAATTGATCGCTGATGTGTCCATTTTAAGCCCAGTCAACACGCTTACGTGGTCAAAAACATTGCTACGTCAGCATCTCTCTCTCCTCCCTCCTCCCCCACCACCTCCTCTCTCTCTCACTCTCTCTCCTCCCTCCATGCCCCCCGCCTCCTCCCCCCCCCCCCCCCCCCACCATCCCCCTCCGTCCAACCCCCCTCCTCCTTCCTCCCTCAACCCCCACCACCTCCTTCCCCCCTCCCTCCTCCCCCTTCCTCCTAGCTTCCTCATCTCTCTCTCTCTCTCTCTCTTCCACCCTCATAATCCAAAACAGAAATATTGTAGTTGATATACGCTCAAGCATTTGCAAACCCAAATCCTTCTCCCCCTGATTCTCTCTCGAGTGCTTTTTTATACTCTTCAACCTCACAAGATGCTTCTCAAAGAGAAATGACAATCAGGTCATGTTCTACTTTTACAATTGCTTCTCAAATTTTATTCGTTGCCATAGTGGAAGCTTGAGGATGAGTACACAATGGACATGCTATGGAACGAAGATGCAACATCATTTTTAATGATGTCAAAATCCAGAAATTTTTCTCAGCATCGGGACCACTTGGTAAAGAGACAAAAGCCCAACCTTTCCACCCCATCACCCACTTCTCAACCCAATCTTTCACCTCCTTTAATAATTTTTCCCTCCTCCTTTAATAAGCTCTCTGGGTACCTCGAAGGGAACGACGAATCAGAACGAGACCTCGAGGCTGGAGAAGGAAGAACCGACCAAGATAACCAGAAACCGCAGAAACGTTACGAGGAGAAGATCTTGGTGATTATGGCTAGCCACCGTGAAACAGGGACTCTGTTTTGGATTATGGGGGTGGAGGAAGGAGGGGGAAGGAGGTGGTGGGGGTTGAGGGAAGAGGGGGGTTGGACGGAGGGGGAAGGTGGGGGGAGGAGGGAGGAGGGAGGAGAGAGGAGAGAGAAAGGGTGAGGAGGGAGAGAGAGAAAGGCTGACATGTCGTCTCGCGTGTCACTGTTTTGGCTATGTAAACGTGCTGACTGAGCTCAAAATGAGACACATCAGCAATCAACTGACTTAAATGACTAAAAGCAAAAAAAAAAAATTTATAGAGACTAAAAGTATTTGATTTTTTCTATAAAGACTAAAAATAAAATACTCCTATATTATAGGGACTAAAAACATATTTAAACCTACTAAATAAGAACTAAGACAATATATATAGTAGGCGATGACAAATATCCCCGAGCCCCCCCCACCCCAAAACCCTCCCAAATTTTTTTTTTGATATAACAAACCCTCCCAAATTTTAAATACGAGCCCACCGTATTCAGTGCATCTCATACAATTAAATAAACAAACTTCTCATTTTATCATTTCACCCAAACAGTAAGATCATCTTATATCTGATTATTTAATTTGTCTTCGCGTACGCATATGCATGTATGTCCCTTTTAAACAATCTCTACAGTGGAATGAAACTGGATTTTAGCGCAGAAGTTCATGCTCGTGCTCTTTCTTTTGTTGATAATAGTCTTGTAAAAAATGATGATATATAATAAGGGGATTTCTACGGTCCAGTTGATAAAACAATGGTTTTGAAACCGTTGTTTTATTAACCAATGATAAATGAAAGTTTTATCACGTTAAATTATTATTATTTTTAAGGACTATAATTTTTTTTTATTATATCGTAGTTCTTAATCTCTTTTATTTTACAAATTTGTCTGTATGGAAAAGACTCATAATCATATATCTACAAACAATTGATTGTATTAAGGCATGAAAGGGATACACATGGGAGAGGTAGGAGATACCTTGAGTTTTGCCGTGCTCCGTGCTTCGAGGGAGAGGTAGGTTTCGTGAGAGAGAATACAAGAATCCGCAATTACCCGTAATTCTAAAATAAAATTTGAAATGAAAATAAATCTAAAATTTAGGGACTGAATTGCAAAATATTTTTAGCAACGGTACCGAAACCGTTGTTTTTATAACGAGACGATAGAAATTGCCATATAATAATCAACTAAGTAAATTCGGTTGCTCTTTCTCGTTTGTTGTATAAATTATATTTATTTTTGATTTGTGAATTTTATAAACGCAATATATATATAGGCGGGCGAGAGACACACACACATGCACACAAATTTGCTTGTGTTGATATTCGAATGCTTCAATATGCCATTGGAACTATTCAGACATGTTAACCCCCGGCGGGGTAAAATTCCACGAAGCCTCAGCAGAAGTTATGATATACATGCATGATAGTTACCTTAACTAGATTCACTTAATGTAGCATATAAAAGCAACCCAGTTGGTTGTCTTTTTACGAGCCATTCCCATTACTATCTCCCAAAACAAGAAGACGTAGTAGTGACAAAAATATTAGATAAATATATGCAAGTTTTGTCGTACTGATTTTCAAACGCATGCATTGACGTTAGGAGACATGGTGTGTGTGAGCTGTTAATATTAATATGAATTATATAAAATACTAAATTTAAACTTATGGGATTTTAAATTGGGACCAAAATTTGTCGCTAGTTCATCAATTTTAGATACCACAAATAGACGATTTTCCTCATTCCAAAGTTAGAACATGGCACAAATCTTATCATAAGAATATGACAATACTTTTACCCGTAAAATGTATGTATAGGAAACAGGCAATTTTTATTTAGATTTAGATGGTAATTGATAAATACGGAAAATTTTATATAGTCCTGTCATTACGGCATTAATATATAGTTTTCCCCCAATTACACTGGATTTTTCGACAATATAGGACGAACCAGTTATAAAAAGACTTGTTTTAATTGGGGGAGAGGGAATTCGAACTCTAGTATCAGATATTACAAATACTGTGTGCTGCTGTATTTGTAACCCTGTATAATAACTAGGTGAAATCTAAAAATGTACTATAGTTGTTTTAATTTTACTTTTATAATATAAGCGGCGCGCTTGACCGGGATCCCATTATAAAAATATCTCCGATCAGTGTGTGTGGGGTTAAGACTGAAAGATCTTTCTTTTTCAACTAGTGTTGACCACTTAGCTAGCTATATACTATCATCGAGTTAGTAATAAAGAGAAAAAGAAATAGAGAGAATCTTAAATCATTGTAATCACCTAATTTCCTAATCCTACGTATTGATCATATTAATGGTGGGTGACGGATTCTTCTTCTTCTTCTTCTTGCGAGCTGGGCACCAGCTGTAGTTAACTACAACATGCATCTATCTATCAATATCCCACTTGCCCCAAATCAAATGGCACTATACTAGTCTGATACAACAAAATCTTACTAACCCACTGTCATTGGGTTTCACGACATGCCCTACGCATGTTTGTGCTTCCCCTTTCAGTTCTTGAAAAGGGTTAGGACTTGGGACAAGTTTTCTTCATTCTCTCATTCGATATTACTACCTTTGATATTATACATGAGAAATATAGTATTAAAATTATACGACTAAGAAATACATTAAAATATGTTATTTTTTATTAATGATTTTATAATTTTAAATTTGTTTACACAAATATCTTTGCATTAAATGACTAAAATGAAATAATATAATTGAATGGTATGATAATTAATAAAAATACTATTGAAAAGAAACAATTAATTTTGTTAAAAATAAAATATTGTTTCTTATAAAAAGGACAAAAAAATCATTTTTTATTTTTTATAAATACAATCGGAGGTAGTAACTTTTTCTTTAAACTGATCAATTTAATTTTTTTCATACAAAATAAACTGATCAAATTTGATTATAGACTAAAAAACTTGATCATATTTAAATTTAATTAAGACCATCCTGTTAATTTAAATAGGATGAGTATCAATAAGTAATTGGTATGAGTGGCTATGAATTTGGGTCTTTTAAGCAAATAGTTAGGATTCGATTTCTAACTTTTATGTATGGAAAAAAATCTAATTGTAAGAAAATAATCCACTTTTATGTGTCTTTAGATCTCTAAAAGACATATAATGGTATGTATATATAAAAAGACATATAAATACAGTTATTTTTCCTCATTTTTTCAAAAATAAAAATTAATAAAAACTCTAATTTACTTGTCCACAGATATCCACATCTCATTTGACAAGTGTATATGATCATAATGAATAAAAAAGAAGGGGGGCTGGGGAGAAACACAGACACGTATCATCATACGACAAATGCCCATTCACATAAATGAGATACAAAAAATCATTTAACACAGACTCACCTTCCAAATTTAATTGGGTATGATCACAAGATGTGGAGAGAGATGTGAGCCTCTGTCTTTGCCAAAGAAAAGCAAAAAAGAAAAAGAGAATAATAGGATCCGCCCCACCCCAACCCAAACCCAACCGAAGAAAACGCGTCTTCTTTTGGCGTTTATTTGTTCCCCTTCTCTTACCTCTTTTCTTTCCGCCCCATTCCCCTCAGTCCCATAGCACTTTTTGGCTGTATAAATACAACCCCCAAACACAACCCCAAAACACCCACTCTCCAGTCTCCATTAATGGCTCTCTCACAACGTTCCAACATGCTGCTTCTATTTCCGTTCATGTTCCTTCTCTTCTCCGTCAACCTCTCTGTACAACTCAACCACTCATCAGACTCAACATTCTCACTCTCTTTCCCTCTCACTTCACTCCCACTCTCCACCAACACCACCTCAAAAATGCTATACAGCTCTCAGCTGGTTTCAACCACCTCAAAGCGCAACAACCCACGACTCAAAGTACCGACAACACCTTCCTCTTCTTCTTCGTCAACCTATAACTACAAGTTTTCGTTCAAGTACTCAATGGCTCTGGTGGTGGACCTTCCCATTGGGACCCCACCACAGGTTCAGCAAATGGTGTTAGACACAGGAAGCCAGCTGTCGTGGATTCAATGCCACAACAGGGCACCAAAGAAGCCTCCTCCAATGGCGTCGTTTGATCCTTCCCGTTCCTCCACTTTCTCCATCCTCCCCTGCACCCACCCTCTCTGTAAACCCCGCATTCCCGATTTTACCCTCCCTACTTCCTGTGACCAGAACAGACTCTGTCACTACTCTTACTTCTACGCCGACGGAACCTACGCCGAGGGCAATCTCGTCAGAGAGAAATTCACCTTCTCCCGCAACCAAGTCACCCCTCCCCTCATCCTCGGCTGCGCCACCGAATCCACCGACGCCAGGGGCATTTTGGGAATGAACCTCGGCCGGTTCTCCTTCGCACGCCAATCCAAAATCACCAAATTCTCCTACTGTGTACCCACCCGACAAACTCGACCCGGAGGATCAAACCCGACCGGATCATTCTACCTCGGCAACAACCCGAACTCCGCGGGGTTCCGTTACGTCGGGATGTTGAACTTCCCCCGGAGTCAACGCATGCCGAACCTCGACCCCTTGGCCTTCACCGTAGCCATGGAGGGGATAAGGATCGGAGGAAAGAGGCTGAATATCTCTCCGGCGGTTTTTCGCGCCGACGCTGGCGGGTCGGGTCAAACCATGGTTGATTCCGGATCCGAGTTCACTTACCTTGTTAGCGAGGCCTATGATAAGGTGCGGGAGGAAGTGGTTAGGGCTGTGGGGCCCAGGATGAAGAAGGGTTACGTGTACGGTGGAGTAGCTGATATGTGTTTCGACGGCCATGATGCTGTTCAGATCGGACGGCTGATAGGGGAGATGGTGTTTGAGTTTGAGAAAGGCGTGGAGATAGTGATCCCGAAGGAGAGGGTCCTTGCTGACGTGGGCGGTGGGGTCCACTGCGTAGGGATTGGGAGCTCCGATAAATTGGGTGCGGCAAGTAACATTGTTGGGAATTTCCACCAGCAGAACATGTGGGTGGAGTTTGATCTGGCCAATCGTAGAGTGGGTTTTGGTAGGGCTGATTGTAGCAGATTGGCCAGGTAGAGAGGTGAGTAACGGTTGGATAGATGCTGGTGCATGGAACTTCTCGTGTGTCGGCTGTAGGTGAGTAGGGAGTGTTGCGGGCTTTTTTTGTACGGGAAAAAATATCTAATGCGTGTCTGGTCAGTGATCATCAGAGCGATGATGATGAAATCAGACGGTTCAGGAGCCAAGAAGAAAAAGAGAGATGTTCTGTCTCTGTGAAGTGAACTGTTGCCATGATGCCATGGAGGAAACGACAATAGTTTAGGACCGATGCAATGCGAAGACGTGGGACATTCTTTGCACGATGCGTCAGCCGTCAAGGCTCAGAAGTAATTAACCATGTACACTAATATGAATATGGAGGAGATTGATGTATATACGAGGATTAATTAGAGCATATATATTAAACCATTATATTATATTAATATTAATTAATATGTGAACTATTGCTTTTTTCTTTTAAAGAGAAGATATAATGTATATGTGAATGTGAATCTCTTCCTTGTACCTTTTATTTGTATATTTGTATGTGCGTTGTGCAAATTATCCCATTTTTATATTGTGTGGTCTATTTCCAATGGACTGTTTTCAAATGATATACTCTGTGTTTAAGAGATTGGGGGCATTTGCCCCCACTAAGTTTTCAATTTTTTAAATTATATAAATATTGTGTGTAAGCGATGGACATTTTTTTTTGACAGCAAGTGATGAACTTTCATATAATTAAGAGTGTTAATTTTAATAAAATCACAAGGAAATATCTTGAGTTTTATATTTTGTTCCTCTAGTTTTATATAATTGGAAGTGTAATAATTAAAATTTTCATGTAATTTTAAATTTATTTATTTTATTTCATTTTAGATTTTTCAGCCTTTTGATGGCCATATTAAAATTTGGTCCTTTATCTTATTTTTAAAACTTGTCTCCATTAATTATTTTTTTTATTCTCATTCAAAATCAACCAAAAGAACCCTAATTGTCCAATATCTCAATTTTTTTATCTCAATTTTTTTAACACATTTATGTGTTTTATTCTCTTTTTTTGGTACAATTATACACCGCTCCTCCTCCTCTCTCTTTTTCACATTTTTATCACAAATTTTAGTCCAAGAAAACATACTTTGGGCCTTTAACTTATTAAAATTGTATGATTTTAACATTTAATTTTATTGACAAAAAAACATTTATTTTTTATCTTTATATAAATTATTATTATTATTATTAAATTGCCCCACTGACTCAGAATTCTGAATCCGCCGTTGTATACTAGTAGGAAAGACTTAGAGGAGAGGGTGATAATGTGATATGTGTAGCCCACTTCTTTTGATTTTAGCAAACTGATTAGCTATTCGTTGCTTGCATGCTTTTACAAAGTATTTATGATCGCTGTGGGGTTGGCCACTAGAGGCTTAAACTATGACTGCCATCCTAAGTACGTGTTGGATGTCAAGGTAATTAACGTGACATGCTATGAGTATCATGCTAATATGTCTAGCGACCCTCAAACTAGATGTACATTAAGTGTAAGCACAACTCTAACAAGCTCATAAATGTAAAGCAAATATTGATGACTTTATGCTTTTATAGTACTCCAAAAAAGAAAATGAGTTTGTGTGCGTGTTTGAACAAAGAGTCTGAAATTTTACAGATCATATTGCAATTTATTTATTTCCTCTCGTTCGCTTTTTCTTCCCTCTTCAATCGCCAATGACCATCGAGTTGATTTGTGCATTAAGCGAAAAAGGAACTGCTAAATTAGTTACGTGTCTATTTCTACTTTGAAATACATTCCCAGATTTTCAAAGAATTTAATGCAATAATATTAAATGATAATGATGTGAGAAGGTATTCCCTCTTATCTTATTTATAAGAAACAAAAAATAATTTTTTTTATAAAAATAATATTTTATTTTCAATAAAATTAATTGTTTTTTTTCAATTTTACTTTCATTAATTATCACACTATTTACTAAAAATTCACCTATTTTTTATTCACTACAAGGATATTTTTGGGGAAAAATTTAAAATTATAATATCATTAATGAAAAATAACACATTTCAATATATTTCTTAATTTGTATGATTTTGGTATTATGTTTCTTATAAATAAGATCGGATGGAGTACTATACAACAATTGTCAACAAATTAAATTTATAGTTTTAAAATTAAAAATATTTTAAAATAAATAATTGTAGATTAAAACTTTGTATATGGATTAAATCAAATAATTGTATATGAATTGAAAAAATCTTTAAATTTTATTAATTTAAAAAATATAAACTTATGTGACTATATTATTTTCTCACTTCAATAATAAACAATTTTTAAAATGAAAAATAAAAATAATTTTCAAATAATTTGACCAATTAAAACTTTTAAACTGAGAATTATTTTGAAAATATTTCATTGTTTTGTTTGTACATGAATCGCATTGAGATTTGTGACTTTTAGCTGCGCTGGAAATCTATAACTACTCTTCCTTATTGGAGTTTTGGAAAGGACGGTCATTATCAGGACAGCTACTCTTAGGACCAATGCAAAAGACGCGGGACATCCTTTTTGGTTTTTGCAAGATGCATCAAGGGCCCAAGGCTCGTATAACCAAAAATAAAATAGTACTACTACTAAAAATAAAAATGGGTTAAGCCTAGCGTTAGCCAGCGTCTACTATTAGACTGGTTGACCGTGCAGCATTTAAAAATTAAAATTACCCGTATGGGATATTGGGATTAGATAATTTAATTTTTGAAATTAACAATTTTTAAAATCATCTTTATCAAACTAGTGTAATTGGTAAGTGATTCGAGTTCCTTAAATATATGCTCTAGGATTCATATCCCAACTTGTGTATGGAAATGCACCATGTACATGGAACTATGGTTTTCTTATCACTTGAGCTAAAGATTGTTAGAGCATCTCCATTGTAGGTATCTAACGTGGGTATTTAATAAGAACGGTCCAATTTGCTGCTGCACCTTTGACGCAACACGATACCTAACCAGCAAAGGTACCAGTGCACTTGTACTATTTTGTGGGTCGGGTTGCATTTTATAAATAAAAAAGAGTGATGTATTGTTATTAATGGGATCCATTTAAGAATTTTTTTTAGAATTACTGGGTTGAAAGAGTTAGATACCTATTAGATAATTGGATTAAAAAAATAAAAATGAGTAATATAAATAAATAGAGTCCATTTAAATATCTAAAATTAAAGTGCTCCATCGAAAATACTCTTACCCGATATTTAACCACGTGTGGATATGGAACATCTCAGAAGGCAAAGGTTTCTTCCAGGGGAGAATGAATGGGAAAAGAAGTTAGGTCACAATCACATTGGAAGACTAGTGGAAATAGTTATAGGAGCCAGCTGGCATAAAAGCGTGGAGCAGATTTCACTTTCAGGTTTAACCCCCGTCTCGAGAAAGCGCAATCCCAACGCTTTGCATATGGCATGTTTGATTGCCCTGTAGAAAACATAATCACATTTTGTGAAGTGCTAAAATTTGTGTTTGATATGTTGTTTTCTGTCTTTATTTTCTGTCTTTGTTTTTAATTAATTGTAAAATTATTACATTGTTTTTAATTTTGTTTTTTTTTTAAATATTTGTATAGAAAATAGTAAAACAAAAAGATTGTTTTAACTATTTATTTATTGTGTAAACATTTAAATGATATTTATTAATTATAATTCACAAGTTGTAGTAGTTCGAAAACACTGCTACATCACACCCAAAATTCTGGTAGGACTAGACAAAAGAATTTACAGCTATAGCTCAGTTGGAAATGGGGCATCCACTGCACGCCCACGCCCTGATTAAGAATCTCATTTTCCGTTGAAAAGAAACCAACAAAGAAGGAAAGAGGAAAAAGACCAAAGTAATCATATAATGTTCCAAAATTCCAAATAGCTACATGTTAAAAAAAAACACTGCCGTCTTCCTTGAAAAAAGCGGGGTGGATTGATCTAGGAGAATTCAAATTTCAAAGGGTGAAATAATAAAGAAAGAAAGAAAGAAATTAACTGGAAATGGAAAAGGAAAAGGTGGGTGATTTTTTGTTTACGTGGGAGAGATGGAGCCAATGTGCCATTGGGCAATTACGTTATCATGGGTATGAAAGTAGGTGTGGTTTTGGAGTTATATACTTATGAGAATTGGTCCCCCTAGCATTGGCCTCGTGCTTCTAATTAATTTCATTGCTGCTTTGCTTTGTGCTGCTTAAGCATTACTACTTTACTGCAAGCCAGCTTTGCTAGCAGATATTTTTATGAGTTTCTCATCATGCCATTGGTTTTGTATTTGTATTATATATATGCTCTTTCTTTCCTCTTGCTTTAGCCTTTAGTTGGTACTCGGTTGGGCCAGAGCCAGACAAGCAAACGCGATAAGGGAAACAAAAACTTTGCTTTAGTTAGTCGGTACTAATACTAAGCTCTCTATATTGCAGCTGTGTCCTGGTTTGGTTTCGGATTCCCTAATGTCAAGATTTTCTGAAGTCCTGTAGTCACTTTAATCTCCACTGTAGGATTCATCTAACGCTCTATATTATGTATCTCGAATACTATAGTGGCCCTCACAGACACAGTTATGCACAGTGATGAGCCTATTAGTTTGTGGGTGGCGTGGCGTTTAGTCTGGTCCTGTATATAAAACTGACCATCGTGATTCCTTAAGGTGTAGGAGTATTCCAGCCATGTGTGCTTCACGTGCATTCAATTGAGACCGTCGATATTC
Organism: Glycyrrhiza uralensis; assembly: GCA_030159175.1. Classification (NCBI taxonomy): domain Eukaryota; kingdom Viridiplantae; phylum Streptophyta; class Magnoliopsida; order Fabales; family Fabaceae; genus Glycyrrhiza; species Glycyrrhiza uralensis. The sequence continues at coordinate 43,535,679 of BRZY01000005.1, forward strand.
TGTTTTACTAAATGAACGGCCCAGATGAAATACCGGCAACCTACAAGTCATAATGGCGTTTGAAGTGTAGTTATTTGCAAAAAAAGTGTACAAACTTAATAAAAAATCGTTATTGATACTTGATAGTGTTAGATAATTAGATAAAACTAAAAAGCTGAACGAGAACCCCCACTAGCATAGCCTTTTTAAGGAAGACGTGTTTAACTTGTATGAAAAGTTAAAAACAAATTTGATTTTGATGTGACTTTTGTTATTTTTTTATAAAAATAATGTTAAATATTAATTTTTTGATAAATTGATAATTGCCATTTGTCTTTATTTTTGGTTTTTTTTTCTGTCATTATGCGGTCATTTGTATTTGTATATTTAAAATTAAAGAAGAATGAAAGGACGTCATTTGGCCTCAATTGAAGCAAGCTCTTTTTTTTTTACGGGTTAGATATTTTTTAGTCTTTATAATTAGGTAAATTTTCATTTTTATTTTCTAAATTTTTTTTATCTCTTTTTAATCTCTTATTTCTAGAAATATATTAATTTTAGCTCTTATGACCTTTTCTAAATTTAAAAATATTTTTTTAAATTTATTTTCACTGTTTCTTATTTTCAATTTTCAAATTTCATTAAACCCTCCATCTCCATTTTAGGCCATATATTTTCTGGCTAAGCCCCTCCTAAAATACACTCAACTTGGCCCAAATTATATATATAAAATAGGTCAAAGTACTAAAACGTGCATAAAGTATGGTTTAGCCTGACAAACCCATCAAACAAAGCCAAAATGACTCAAATTTTTTTGAAACTGTAATTAACAAACCCAACACAAACCTAAAACGCAGGGCCGTCAAGTCGAATCATCGAGTTGGCCCAACACAAGATGGCATTAAACCCCCACAAATGGCCATTTTATTAATTGAAAGTTGAAGTACAATCGTTTTGATGAAACATTACCTATGTTATCATTTATAATTAAAGGAATATAAATAACTGATTAATTAATTTGTGTATATATACTATTATACAATTGATATAAATTAGACATGGTGAATATATATAGGTGGGATCAACTTACTCTAGTCTTTAGGAGTAACTCTTGACTGAGTTACTCCGCCTAATTAATAACTCTTTATAAAAATTAAATTTTATTAATTTAACTGTTAAATATTGTTATATTATCTTAATGATCATGTACACCTAATTTTTTATAAATTAGACATTCGTATCTATATGATTTTATAGCTGATATTTTACCTATATTTTAAATTGTATATTATACGTTAAAGTGAAATCATTTGATGAAGTATCAAACAATTTTAAAATTTTATGAAAATTTATAAACTTGATTTACTCAATAATAACTTTTAATTTGACGGTTGGATAGATAATATCTAATGTCCATAAAGAGTTATTAACTAGGTCAGCCCATATATCGTTCGTGCCACATATTTTGTAGCTTAGTCTAGCTTAAAATACACTTGGTCGGGCTGGGTACGGTTTGACCCGAACTATTTATAAAAAATATCTCAAAATATTAAAAAAAAAAACATAAAATGTGGCCCCGAACTTGTTTGGCGGGCCAAAATGGTTCGTTTCATTTTGGGTCTATAATTAAAGAGCTTAATCCAGCTTAAAACACGGGCTCAAACAAGCCAGCACATCAAGTTTGGCCAAAATTGACAGCTCTACGCATGAGAAATAAGAACATTTAACTATAGTCATTATATTCAAATCAGCGGTTAAATTTATATCTTTAATTACAAATCCGAGACGATTTTCTTCCTTTTTAATAAATTAAGATTACATGAAATTTTTAAAATATGCATGTATAGATTTATAATTAAATACATAATCGAAATTATTAAAATTTTGCAACCTAAAAATTGTCTGGAACAAAAAAACATGAATTAAACTATAAACAAATATTATTTTAGTTATATAAAAAAATTAAAAGTTTGCAACTTGAAAATTTTTGGAATAATAAAATATGGATAAAACCCGTAAGCAATCACTGTTTTATTTATAATAAAATTTAAATTTTGCAGCCTAAAAATTTACCCAAAAAAACATAAATGATACCGTAAGCAAATACTATTTTAGTGATAGAGAAATTAGATTTGTGAGAGGATGACACCTATAGAGGTATAGTTTTTTTTTTATGAAAGCGGTATAGTTTTCTTATATATATAGTAGAAGTTCGGCACAAGTGGTAGGGGAAAAATGGGTGCTTAATAGGGAGTAGTGCCTATACAAGCATCTCTCTCCCCTCACTATTGGCGGGTATTTGTGGGTTTTAATTGAATGTGGAGTTATTGGTGGAACCCATTTAGTAAATTTTTTAGAGTTGCTGGGTTAGAGGAGTTGGGTGCTTATGTTGGAAAACGTAAAAATGAGTTATGTGTACATGTGTGGTCCATTTAAGAACTCAAAAGGGGTGCTTTATTGGAGATAGCATAATGTGCTCCATCTAAGAGGACGAACTCGGCTAAGACCCGTGTTCGATCGCTGGTGATAGAATAATTCGTGACCCTTAAAATACTGTGCGTATAAGCCAAAAAAACATATATAGTAGAAGTAGATTATATATATCGTAGATAATTAAGTAGAACAATATGTACGGTATATTATGAAGGATGATAAAATTAGGATTTGACTCCTCTAAAGTGAGTAGAGTATAAAATAAGTAATTTTAACCATTAATGAGAAAATCAAGAGATGATATTCAACTATATCTATGATTTGTTATACATATATTTATAATATCACCATTTGATTTTCTCATCAATAATTAAGATTAATTATTTTACACTCTAAAATTAATTGTTCACTTTAGAAGAACCAGATACATAAAATTATACAGGGGTCGAAAGTTGCCTTTTTGGTTTACATTATCTTTTTCTATGAATATTTTAAACAGGGGTAAAAAATATAAAAACAAAACATTGTATGGGAAAAATACAATTTCAAGTTAACCTGTTTAAAGATATGCACGTGGAGTGCACATGCCAGGAACACTCTGCACCTTAGCAAATTTAACAGAACCACCGTGATCAGTTTTATTAATAGCACCAGGTTAAACGCCACCTAGTTTGTGTTCTTAAGGTAAGGATCACTCTTTTAAGGTAAGGACCTATTTACGGTTATTTTTCGTCACCATTTCGATAATTTGAGACTCGAATCCAGTCCTTTAAAGAATGTTCAAGTTGATAGGTTTATGGTGTTTTACACAAATTTCCAACAATAGACTTCAAGCATAAAGCAAGAGAAAAAATAAAACTCTAAAAGTAAAACTCTCATAATTGAAGAATAGTAGAAGGAGAAGAGCAAATGTAAAAAACAAAGAAGAAAATAAATGAAACAAACCTGAATTAAATTAAAATGGATGGAAGTACATACATTGTTTTTCAGATTGTCAGTAATCATATGAGAGCAGATGTGTTATACATTTTAGGAGTACAAGTGATGCAAACTTCCAACCCAGATTACAACAATCTAACTACTATTTATAGGCAAAAGTTCCTAACTATTAGTCCTACAATTTTGCCACCTATTTGACAAATGTTAATAATGTAAATTAACACATTTTATTTAATACTACTAGGAAATAACTAATCCACTACGTACAAACTTCCTAGTCACTACCTTGGCTTATCAAAAAGTAACTGTCATGGTAACTTCCCACTACCTTCACAACTTCCATGCTCTTGATTTGCTTGATCCTCAAGTTGGTTTCTCAAATATGTCTTCATTGACATGCAGATGCAGTGCATTTCAACACATAGTCGAAATAGTCGTGGTTTAACAGGACCACTTTTCAATTTCACCTTAAACTAAAAGCAGCTGAATGGGTCGATTTATTTTCAAAACAAGTAATTTAGTAGTAATTTTTACTTTGAGAAAAGGAAACATCTGACTCCGCATTTAATTTTACATCTTCCAGTACAATGTGATAAAGATTAACCAATATCTTGCAGCTGTGTCCTACGTACATAGGAAGTTATGTTGCCATTCCCAGATATCACATGTTCATGTCTAAAAGGGCCCTTTGACAATCTACCACTCAACTAAACTCATGTGACTCTTCTCCATTGCCCTGGAAATCAAACCCCCACCCCTTTTGTACGAACATTTTCAATTAATAAATATTCTTACCACCAATTTTTGATCGATTTTTCTGGTTAAACAGAACAAACACCCAATTGGTTTTCAGTCTAATCGGTCGAACTGGCTGGTTTAGTCTAGTTTTCAAAACTATGGTAGATATGTTTACCTCAAATTTCTTATGTTTTTATTAACAAATTATTCCGTAGTTACATTGAGTACATGCAATTTGAGATATGCCAATCAATCATCAAACAAAAAAGAAAAAAGAAAAAGAGCAAGTGTTGGAAAACAGATAATTAGAATCACAAAGCACTATTGGACCTTGCTAGACACTTTGGCCAGATTAACTACAGGTACACGCTTCACCACATTTCCATCCACCACATCATTCCCACCACCACATACAACAGCATTTCTTGGCCAAAACCCTTTAATGACATTCCTCTTCTTTTTCATCCTTCTATTACCATCATTTTTTGCACTAGTGTTGTTGCCACTAACATTAACAAGCTTGTTGTGGTGGCTAGACTCTATAATAAGCCTATCCAATTGCCTTGAAATGCTTTGTACTTCGTACGTGTCAAATAGAGATTTGTTTTTGTTGGTGTGAAGTGGGGTTCCTTCCTTTGCTTCCTTGGCCATTCTCATTGCTTCTAACTTGAAACGAGAAGGCCTAGCAGCACGTTGAGTTCTTGCAGTAACACCAAATTCACTTATGGCCTTTTTTCCTTCAGAGCCTGAACCATGTTGGTACCATGCCCATGCAGCTGCTTTCACAATGGCTAATTCATCTTCTCTGTTGTCTTGAGGCTTCCTCCTATCGACGAGAGAGTTCAGAGAGAACATTAACTTGGGTGACATGATGACATGAGAATTGAGATAACTTCCTTTCTTTGTTGACTCCGAATGTGTGTTGGAAAATCAAGTTCCACTCAATACAATATGGAAAGTAGGTTTTTTTCTTCCTTTTCTATGTTTGTGCTGGTTGATAACTTCATGTGTCAATAGTGACACATAGCAACTTGGTAGTCACCATGATGTTGTCAGAATTTAATAACCTCATTTAGTTTAGAAATGGGGATTGGGGGGTCCACAGGGACCTTAAAGAGAGGTGGTAGTTTGGTGCCTGTGATTCTGTGAGAACTGGTTTGTTCTAGGCTGTGTATTTTTTTAACTTGTCAGCACCAGGAGAGGATTATTCTCTTGAAAATGTTGGTTGCATCACGAAGCACATAACCTCACTCCTCACATGCGAGGCTACGAGGCAAAACAAGTGTGGATATGGAAAGGAAAAAGGCTTTTTCATACCCCTGAATGGAGTGATAGAGAGAGAAATTTAGTGATGTGATGATGTGATGAGTGATGCAATAAAGGTTTTCACTTAATGTCTCATCATAATATTTCTTCAAGTAATTGCAGAGGAATAATTCTAAACCCTCCTATATTTTATTCTTACAAATCTTCCTACTTACTAAATTGGGAAAGAAATAAATGTTTTTTATGTTTTTAATGTTTATTTTTTCATTTAATATTTACTTTATAAAATAGTAGGTAGATATATAAGAAGATAATTAGAAGGATATAACATTACGCATTGTAGAGAGCTCGTGGAGTTGTATAGACACAAAAGCAGCAAAAATATACACGAGAAAATGTTTTACAAATAAAAAAAAAATATGATGGTTCAATTACAAGGAATTTTAAAATTGCAATTCCTGGGAAAATATTATTTCTTGAACAAGATAGAGGGAATTAGTAATAGCTGTAGTAGCATAAAAGCCTAATATTGAATATAGAACAATTCAATATCAAGGTAATGTAATAAATAATCCCACAAAGCATGGTTCAACATTGATAAGAAATTATGTTGATGATGGAATTCCACATCAATTGCTCCTGCTGCAGTCATGTACATTTCTTTCTGACGCCAAAACCTGAGGCAATTGTGCTCCTTATCATTTATCAAGTGTGGTTTTATTTATTTGTTTGTTTGTTTATTGAGTAAAAATCTCCCCTTCAAATAACGAAAAAAAAAAAAGAATAAGTTCTCTTCATGATGTTTAATCCAGCTTTTGGATGCTTGGTTCTTCATCAAGTTTATTGCCAAGCAAGCTTTGAGCACGCTTTAGACATGAAAGATATTCTTTCTTTATTTCAGGGGCATCAGCAATTGACTTCTCACATACAAACTGCAAAGGAAGAGTAAAAGTTGGGATAAATCTTTAAAATCCCACGTGAAAAACATCCATGAAAGATGCATATATTCTTAATTTCCAATTTCTGAATGTAACAATTTGCCAAAGCTAAAAATCATCATCTATATTATCTCTACAATCCAAGTGTAATGAGTACTATATGTATATATAATATAATATAATATATAATAAATAATTGAGGTCCTGTAAAATTTAGTGGCAGAGATAGCAATGAGAATTGAGACAGGTACTAGTGTCCTTGCACTCCACAATCCCTACTACTGTCTAAATTAACTAGCAACACACTCTCTAACACTCTTTTTTTAACACACTCTGTTATTGGCTGAAATCCATGCAGGTCCTACTAAATCATGTGGGTCCCATTCCCAATTTTGTTAGCATTCCCACTAAATAGTGTTGCTAGCACTCCTCGAATGGACAATTTATAAGAAAAATTAGAGCATGCATACTCCCAAGAGAAATTAGCAATGTAAATAGTTAATGTTTACCTCCTTGTAAGCAGAAATGCATTGAAGAAGTGCCTCATGAGCCTCAAGGTTAATATTCCCTTCCTGCTTTGCAAAAGAACACCAATAGTTAGACCAAGAAGAAATATGAAATTAGCAAATCTTCTCATTCCTTTGGGCCTTGAATCTGGTAGCAGTAGCACTACCATCCAATTCAAGGCTTGACTTGTTATACTCTAACCTGAATCTCATGCAACTCTTGCCTAGCCAACTCCACCGATGACAGAGTACCAAGTGACTGCAACTGTAAAAATTACATTTTTATTTAAATAAACAAATAAACCTTATATGCAGAAGAGTGCAAATCACAATTCTATTTTAAAATACATGCATAAGCGTAATAATGGGGAAACAAAACCAACCAATATGACCAGTGCTGCTTGAGCTTCCTTTCCAGAATTTCCAGGCACACTGTGTTTCTTGTCTTTTCGTTTCAATACCTTATCTAAACATTGACGTGCAATCCTGAGATATAACAAGAGAAATACACTCAAAAGGGTAAAGTACACCCTGTTTTCGTTAAACATAATGGCTCCCTCTGTAGTTAATAAATGCCAAAAAGTTTATCTCTTCTGTATTCTCATTTTCAATTGTGGTCTTCTTATTTATCTGCGTGGTCAACCAGTTGAATGCTCCTTGGCATTCCTTAACATATATCACGTTGAACAGGAATAAAAGTCTAAACCTTTCTTATTGAAGATCTAAGTAGTAGGTTAAGTGAAACTGTTTTATTATCCTTTCCTAAAGTGAACCAACCAAATCTAAAATCTGCAAGTGAAGTTTAGGCATTTGTATGTATGGCATCAAATTCCACCTGTCCATAAAGCATGGACACAGATAACTATGGAAAAGGACCTCAACATGAAAACTGCATTGTATGACAAAAGAATAATTGGCACTTAAAAAAATATAACTAAACATAATGATAATTTGATTCAGTTTTGATATGTAAAAGTACTTATGAAAGAGTTAGGCACGTCAAACTAGTAGAAAGTATAAACCTTATGGAATTATGCAAATGATCCTTTGCCATATCAAGCTCAGCTTTAGCTCTAGAAACATCCCATTTTTTATGTTGGCTGCAATCAAGCATTGCTACTCTTGCTAGATGAAGTAGGTTTGCACCAATCTGATCATGGGTAAAGAAAGAAAAGCTCATGATTTTATCTTTTTAAATAAAGCATCAACAGCATATTCATCACAAGCATTAGCATAGATGTAATAGGAACAACACTTTCTGTAAGCATGCATCAGTTTTGCAATCAATTATAGAGGGGTTTGAACTCTAAATAGAATGGGAATGGGAATTGCCAAAATGCCTGTCAAGGAACAACAAACCTGAATATGGTTACCAGGAAGTAAGGCTTTCCGGGCATCAAGACATCTGCAAGGAAGAGATAGAGAGAGACATAGAGATGATTTCATTTGCATAAAGTCAAAGTTAAATTCCCAGGTTTGATAAATTAATTATATTGTAATAACCTTTCAAGAAGCTCTTTTGAATCTTTTGTATTGCAAGATGCTTGTAGGGTCAGAGCCAAGGATTCAGCTGCAATAACTGTGTCCAAGGATTTCCATCCCTGTATTACACAAATAGCATCATGTTTTTTCATGACGACAACAAATTTTGAGATATAAATTTCTCACAACATTTTCTCATTTAATTGAGCAAGATTATCACAATTAATTCTAAAATAAAAGACAGAAGTAGCAAGAAAAGGAGAACGAAGTTCACACAAAGAACCTTTAACAATTCCATAATATGCAGGATCTTTCTCTGGACCATCTCAGCTTCAGCAAGGCGATGTGATTTCAAATATATCTAAAAATATATATAGAAATAACTTAATATCATTAAGAAAGGTAGGACTGAAAAATTAATAATAGAAAAGTTGGAACAGACCAACTTCTAGGTGCCCCTTTTCCGCCTAGATGGCATAGGTTTCTATTCACATCATGTGCACTTATGGCTCTGCCTTTTTGGCAGTTGGTATAAATTCAAAATAAATAAAATTGTAGAGTAAATTTTCATCCTTGTCAACATTTAAAAAAAATCCTCTTTTTCCTCTAGTACAAATCACTATTTATCAAAGAAGTTTCCGGGGGCGGGGGGGGGGGGGGGGGGGGGGGATGGTTGAAAGACCACCTTTGACAGGTATCGAAGTCTTCTAATGCATAAAAATGACTCCCCTTCACCACCTTCCTGCACAGGTAAATAAAATGGCCTAAGAAGAAGAAAATTCAAAATCATCAAACCCCACTGCTGAGGGAATAATTTAAGTTAGAAAAAAACGCACCACACACCTCTAGCATTCTTATAGAGTCATTAATAAAGTCCTCGGCATCCCTTTCTTTTCCTTGAAGATACAGCACCTGAACACATATTGCAACTTAAGATCCAGTTGAGCTAAAATTCCAAGAAACATTAAACAGAGAAGAAAAGGGGGGATCAGCAATGAGGCAATGACATTACAACCAAATTCCCTAGAAAAAGCCATGAGCATAAGCCTTGAAAGAAGCAAGAAAATAATAATCCTATCCCAATCCTGTAAGCCCTTAGGAATCAAACCTTAACACCCAGTCTCGACTCTCCCTCCAAAAAAAATTTAAACTAAAAAACACAGCATAATTGCATTGCACTAAGCCCAAAGTTATCAACTTTTCTCCATGCCTCAACACTTGATAAACCACTCCTTATATAGGAGAAAGATGTCGGAAAGTGTGTTTTTTGATGTAAGGCAAAGATAAGGAGGAAATGCAAGAACTTTTCTTTTTCTTTCTCTTATTTTTCCAATGAGGGACTTCAAAGAAAGAGGAAACTTCAAAATTTTATTTTTCCTCCTTTTTCTTTTTATTTTTAAATTATTCTATTATTATTATTAAAACAAACAAATCTAGATTTCCTGTTTCTAAAGAGAGAATTAGACTGCTTTGACAAACAAAAACGAGTTCAAAAGAGTTCAGGGAGAGGATAATTACCACTCCGAGATGATACATTGTATCTGAACATTCTGAATGGCCAAATCCAAGAACACGCCTTTTTATCTGAATTTATAGTCATATCAAAATTAAGACAACATATAGCCTTGACCATCAAACGAAGAAATGATATACTCATGAATTATAAAGTGACTACAGTATACAGAGGAAAATAAGTGTCTCTTCATGAGCATAATAGTAGGTCCATACCTTCAAAGCGCGCTGTTGAAAAATAGAAATAAAAGGAGAAAAGGTGATCAGTAGAGCTGAAAGAACACAAAGGAATAGACTAACAGCACTATAAAACCATATTAGTGCCACAAAAAGATTATATGTGTAAAGGGGATGGGGGAATAACCATAAATGTCCAACGCATATCAACTTTCAAGATCCCAAAATGATGAAATTTGATTCCACTTACATAATAATGCAACATATAATCAGTAAATGATCAAAAGATATCCACCACAACAACAACTACCAAAGCTTTTTCTCATTAGGTGGGGTTGCTAGACGGATGGCTAAAAAAAATTAGCACATGTGTGACCTAGACCAGGATTGTTAAATTCAAGAAATTACCTCATAGCTAACAACAGCTTTTTCCAACTTCCGCTGTCCAAGGTAGAACTGCCCAAGGTTGTGAGCAGCAACCCCAACCCTGCATAATCACAGTTTCCAATTGAAGCCATCAGGCCTGTTGTCGTTGTACTAAGGGCACTACATATATAATACATCACACATATAAACATACACAAAGGCTTTAGCTTTTAATTTGATCTATTCTCAATGAATAACTACTTTATAGAAAAAGAAATTTTATTACAGAGAAAAGAGGAAAAATCAATTTCATTTGAGAGAAATTTGATTTGATCCCCTGCCAGTGTAAGACTTCTTACACTACAAGAAAGATGGTAAATGCCAGATACCAAGCAAGCTCAAGGGAACACGAAATCGGAATAACTTTGGAGACCTGTTTCAGTAAGCTTCATGCAGTGTTTCCATTTACTTCATACAATGGAACAAAGATGAAACTTTCCAGTACATATCTGTCCATTCCTCCTTTTCAGAAATCTATTTTTGCAAACCCTGGTCCATGCAAAACCCTAGATCATCATTATGTTCCTTTACTTCTTCATGGGCATTAAAGTGACCCATTCAAGCTCCACATCATTTTTATTCATTTATTTTATGGACATTTCTGGTTCCTAGTAACGATAAAGTAGATGAAGCATCATTATGATGGTTCCACGGCAATTGCACCCTACCTTATATCATCAGGACCAAAAGATTCCTCCAAAATGTTGATAGCTTCCAAATATAATGGTTCTGCTTTGTCAAATGCCTTTTTGACCCTATACAACTCTGCCTGAAATGACAATAATAGAAATATGAGTTGTGTATTTGCAAAGTCATTTATTATATCTATTAACCTAAATAATAGGTAAAATGCGAAGTTGTCTCTCTAAAGGCAGTTTCAGCAGTTTGTTGTGAGGCAAAACTCGAGGTAAAGGATCATGCCCATGCATAATCAACCAATCAGAATACTTCAACAACAACAAAAAGTCTTTTACCACTAGGTAAAACCCAATCAGAATGCTTAAAAAAGATACACACAGGACAACTATCATTGCAAGAAGCTGAAAGTGTTTGTTTCACTTTTACCATCACTCTCACCAAGTTATCTGAGGTTTGACCCTTGTAAGTTTACATCAAATGTAAATGTCATAAATTGTCTTGGTATATAGACTATATCATTCTGCATTTTTTTAAGAATTATGATCAATGTACCAATGTTACTTACCAGAAATTCAAAAACTTCAGAAATAATTCAACAAATCTCAGAATAAGAAGAAAAAAAAGTATGGAAGTAGAAGAATAAAATTAATTAAAAAATAATTAAGAAAAAATCACCCAAAGTCATTGAAAAACTATAAGAATAAAAATATTTTGAAAAAAAAAAATCAAAAAGCATCAACTTAATAAGAGTCTCCAATAACAACTAGAATATTGTGTTTAAGGACCCTATGTGTTTCCCTGACGATTGCTGAAATGGAGGGTATCCTGTCTGGTATGCAGAGAGCTTGGAAAGCTTTGTTGCATTCATAAGATTCTTTCACTCTCTTTTTTTCATGTTTTCAAGTAGAGGTAACCTTGTCCTCCCCTCTTTGTAGGTTTCCATTTTCTCTCCTATAAACTTCTTTATCAAAAACATAATAGAAAATAATGGTCTCCAAAAGGAAAACCTCCAGGATTTATTGTACAATTCCCAAAACAATTAAGAAAGAGAGAATCATCAAGCGCAGGTAAAACAACCAGATTGTTGCATGCAGACGCAACATGAGGATCTTGCTTGCCAAAACCTTCTTTAGCTTCTTGTATGGCAGCAAGGAAGAGTTTTTCTGCTGCATCTAGTTTTCCCTAGCAGAACATGGAAAAATAATAGATAATCAACAACAAAATCCTTTTTCCACTAGGTGGTGCATATAATAGAACTGAATAGAATTATAAAACAAAGCAAAAGGAAGAAACTGCATGCCTGTAGGAAAAATTCTCTTGCTTTATCAGTAAAGACTCTCCATTTTGCTGTATGTATATTTGATGCTACAGAGCCATCCTCAATTTTTCTTAATCCAATAACATTATCCCCAGGGTTATCATCAGAAGGTGCTTCAGTCGTTACATTTTCTGCAAACACAGTGTTGGCACTAATCCCCAGAGTCACAACTGCACAAAAATCAGAGTAGTCAATTTTTATCCAAGTATATGAGAAAATTGTTTAATCAACTTCCAATATTGATATTGACAAGTGACTACTAACTACACCATTAAATAGTTTTCTAAGGGATAATGTTTTCAACAAATAACCATTGTATTAAATCTCATATCACAAGCTTAATGTACAACATGATTTCCAAAATATAAGGAAACAAAAATTATTTGAATTTTTATTTTTTTCCATCTAATTTTTTTTAAAGCTTCTTAGTATTCAATTAATCTTAAATTTCGATGAGTTATCACATAATCCAACAGATGTAACATTTTATTAAAAATTATCCAAGGCCGTATACTTTAAAAAATAAATAAATAAAAAGGGAAATAACTTATATTAAGGAGCTTTCATTAAAAACTAATCCCTGAACTTTTCAACTCTTATTTTAAGTGAACCAAACTCACTCTGATTGAGAAGCTATAAAATACAATTTATCTGTTAGTTATAAAAGCATACCTACATGTCCACATATAACAATCCATAGAGAAGGATCCCTAAGATTTACCCTCCAACCATATGCTCCAGTTTGATACCTGCGGGAACGTTTGAGTTTACCTGGAATAACATAAAATAAAAAGAAAGTAGGAATAAGTGAATATCATCTTCGTTTAGCAGGAAAAAGTGAAAAAAAGAAAGTAAAACCTATAAAATGTGTAAAACCTCAACTCCAAAAAAAAAAAGTCCCTTTCCTTAAAATTTAGGAAGTGGGTGTAGGGGATGGGGCATTTGTGGCTGCTAATTTGAAGCAATGATGTTCTGTTGTGTTTTCAATTCCCAAAAACACCAAAATCAAACTGGACACTAAAGAGAAGGGGAACCCCTTTTAAACCAGCACAGATGCAATACACCAAAGTTCCCATTTTGATTTGCTATAGATTTGCCTACTAAGCACTACCTCCAAACCACAAGAGCCAGGTCATGTAACAAACCCTAGTAATTAACCTCATGCTATTAGAGTGCAACCTCCACAACCATTTCTTGTAAGGAAGCTAACTCTCATATACACATACATACAATACATGCGATCCACCATCCAAGATGCAAAAATAAAGCTTATTACAGTGGAGAGTATAATATAAAGGGTGTCATGAGATCACGACGATAATGACATTGGGAGAGTAAGCATGGTCCATACCGTAAAATGAGTTGGGCGATGCATTTGTGGTTACTGTGGAGGAAGGGAAGGCATGGGAAGCAGGAGGAAAGCGAAGTTTTTTAAGCAAATTTGAGGCTGCCACGCGCAGTGACATCTCTTCCAGAGAGGAACAACGGGGACAGACAGCTGCTGCAGAGTTCAAAGAGTTATGGGTGTGGGCTTATGTTAACCCCTAAACCGTAAAGCTCAAGGTAAACATAAAAAGGGTGAAATTCTTCATTTTTATTCCTATAAAATCTTAAATTACTGTTTTTTAAAAGCTTAATGGACCAACCGCCCCCATAGGTTTCTCATTTGCTTGTTGATGAGGTGGTTGGAGTTGGTACTCTGCGTTTGATTCCTTTGTAGTTGTTTTTGTTTTTGTTTTTGGGCTTGTTGCCTTGTTTAATCTAAAAAAAAAAGATTTTAAAGAGATAATAACTAAAGAAAAATTTTATAGAGACCAAAATTAAAATTTGCTTATTTTATAAAACTGAAATATAACTTAAGTTAAATTCTACCCTCCCTTATCCTAAAAATAAATTTTTAAGTTCTTTTAATACAATTAAGCCTTTTGTATAAGTTTTTTTTTTCTATTTTCCACGTATCATTTTAAATATTATGATCAACTATGAAATAATAAAAAATAAAATAAACTTTAGTTTTTTGACCTAAGTCAACCCCACATCTCAACAAGAAGTACGGGTGACATGATAATTGATTTGTAATAAGTTTTGATATCATATTATAACTTGGGCTTAAGTCAATCCCATAAAATCGATTTATAAAATAATAATTGTCTAAGTTAATTTATAAAAACTATATTAGCAATATCTTTAGTCAAAGTGAAATCTTATAAGATTTTGAGCAAAGCTCTAAAGTGGGTAAGATAGGTATTCAGAACTTTCTTTTTGGAGATCTTATGCACTTCCAAGGTTACTCTTATGTGGATTGAAGTTTTAATGATATCGTCACATTATGAATTATGAATTTCTACATTTGAGGATTTTGTTTAGAATTTAATTAGTATGTACTGACAATGTAAAAGAGTTTTACACTGACGTCAAATCATATCTCACTGTAGATTTTTGTGCAGATATTTTAGGAATTATTATTATGATATGACACTATAATAAGATATAATTGGATGTTTGTGTAAAATATTTTTACATCAGTAATTAAACTCTTTTGTTATGGCCTTTAATTGTAATATCTTAGGATTTGTGATGTAAAGTTTCTTTAATGATTGCTGAATTGGTTTGGCTCGATTGAGTAGATTAATTATGATTTTAATTTGAAAATATTTTTGAAAACGAGAGCAGTTTTTTTTTTTTTTACTTTTTGGTTAATTTCCAAGTGTTTTAATTTCGATAAGTTATAGATTATTTTTCACCAAAACTTCGGTTCAGAGTAAAATTAATTTATTACTATTAGAAGTAACGAATTACTTTTATGTTTCTTGAAAGTATGAGGTTTACACCAAAAGTAATCTATTACTTTTTGAAATTTTAGAAATAACATGTAAATCTCTTAACCATAATTTTTCTCTATATATAAAGGTAATGAGGTGCCCTTTAATATGGGTTTATTAAAAAACTTCCCAGCAATGGGAAGGTCACACTTGACTTGAGATAGGAGGTTTATGGGTTTTCACATAATTGTGCTTTCCTCCCCTCATATTTGTATAATATGAAAAAATCTTTTTTTTTTTGAAAAATTTACCTGTGTAAAAAAAACTTAAACTTTAAATAATGGATCTAATTTTTTTACTCGAACAATTACTTGTGATAAAAAAACCGAACACTTTACTTACACCAGTAATCACTGAATCTGAAATCTACTTGTACTCTTAGAGATCCAAACCATTGAATTTATATATATATATATATATCAATGGTGAAAAGAGAGGTTCCCATTGCTGGAATATTTTTAAAGTGACCCAAATTAAGGGGCACCATGTTTCTATATCATTATATGCACAAAAGTTACACTTTTTTTTTTGGTCAAAATAAAAGTTACACTTAAAAAGTACTATAATGATGTCAAATTTCCTACTCATTAAGCCATATTGATTCAACTATTATATTGAGATAATTATTTCTGCAAATTTTTTACTCAATAGTGTAGTTTTCTCTTCGCATATTGTTCATCGTCGCTTTACTCAACCATTAATTTTCTCTTACTCAATAATATAGTTTTCTCACCATTATTTTATATCACATTGAATATTATATTGGGAGTTAGAGACTTCTATAGTTACATGACATCCCAAATAATTATTAGGTATAGGTCTTATATGTTTCTGCTGCTGGTAACCAAACCATGTACTCAAGTGCCTATTTTATTATGTAACATCTTGAGTAATTGAGTTTCAACTAGAGAATGAAACTCTGGGAAAAAAAACTAGAGAATGAAACATCTATTTCTGGTACAAGGATAAATTTTATTGTATCTCCCAAAAGCCTCTCTAGCAGAGTTGCCGCAGAGTATGGGTCTTCTTGTCTCTTTAATCGTCTTCTTCCTCCTTCTGTTGATAACAATATATATTTTGATACATATTTTGATAAATAAAGAAAAAACCAGTGCCAAGTTACAAAAGCCCCCACCTTATAACATAAAAAATGCACCATGTATAGACCTCCATGAACCTCAACATATTTACCTTCCACCATTATGCATTCAACTTGCGGTCAATGTTCATTGTACAGGAATCACATCCCAACTATAAATGTGTTTCGGTGAGCATTTAACGAATATAATTTTATTTTATTAAACTTAATTTTATAAAATTGATATGATTAAAATTAAATTTGAAGCAGAGTTGTTTATGTTCTAAGTTTGATATCAAATCTAGTACAGCATTTTTTATTTTGCACAAACTATTTTTATCACTTTTACTCAAATTATGATTTGGACATAACCAATTTTGATTCAAAGTAACTTCATGTAGATTTTCACTAAAATCACGTTCAATAAAAGGTATAAAACAATCTTAACATTTTCCATTTTCCATCATGAATCCACACACACTGAATATTGGTCCGTAAGAATGGTCCCACGCATATCAATCATATCATATAGTGGTTCATGTTCCATGGCATGCACTGAGATGCCAACACCTTGTGCTTCCCCGGAACACAATCACATAAGATGCTACCCGCTTTATTCTCGACGCAAGGGTTTTGTTTTTATTGTTGATTTTTTTTGTTGTTCTTCTTTTTACCTTGGTTCTTTTGACCACTTTTTTCACAACCCGACTGCTTTAAATCCGTGTTGTCATCTTTATTCTGTCTGGACAATGAGGTTATTCGTTGCTACGCATGCCTAAAGACTAAAGAGAAAGACACCACAATCAAATCCGAATCCACCTGTGTTTGTTCTGTCTCCACCTCATTGCTTTGATGTGAAGCAACAACAAAAGTTTGCCATTATACAACAACATATCCACAAGCATGAATGACATTATTTCAGTGATTCAAAGAGCAGAAAATGACAAGTTCCGGATGATGGCATGGAGGGAGAGTGGTCCTTGATGCCTACCAGTAACAAGATAGTGACTGACTAACGCTTAGTGCCAAGTGTAAAATGGGTACCCTTAATCACGCCCCAGTAATACAAAACAGCCGTGTCATACGGTGATCTCAAGGTTCCCTGAACCACGCCCCAGTAACAGTAATACAAAATTGAACTTTGGCCATTTCGTACTTCCTAGCCTAGAGCCTACATATACAGCTCCGAACTCCTATGCAGCCCACTTTCACCTTTCATGCATTGGTGTTAAATATTCTAAGGACTAAAAACCGAAAAAGATTCATATTTTAGGGACTACAAAATTATTTAAGCCTTAAACTGATTATCTAAATTTGCTTTGGTTTGGCCTAAGCATTGGACTGTAATATAGTACTTTATAGTTTGTACTTTAAATAGTTCTGCTACCGCATCCCTGACTTCACACTCGAAGAAAGAAAAGGTGGCAATGCAATTAAGATTATGTGATTTCTTTTTGGCAGAAGAAGATTATGTGATGTTGAACTCTAGATCATTAAACAATTAACCAAAATATACTGTAGAACATAACTAATTCTACATTTCAAACTCATAAGCGGATTGCATTAATTCAAAATGATCAGAGAATCAATCATATGACAAAAGATGCAAGTATTAACCGCATTAGTTTACCCACATGTAAAAAAACACAAATTGCATCCCATGGTTCTAGGTTCATAATAATAACCAAAAAAGATGAAAAGTGACGTAACAATGCATGGTGAGACACAGCTAACCCAAACTACTAAAAACAAGGGACAAAACAAACAAGTAGGAAAACTAAGGAGCAGTACCAATTAAAGCAAACAAGAAATAGACACTCAACCAACAAAAACTAATGACCATAAATGAAGATGTCCTAATGGAAATAGAATTCTCATCAAAACTTATCTGCCCTGTCCCTTTTCTTCTTTATACGCTTTTCAAATATTGGTTATGGTTGATTGGTCCTCACTTGGCCATCATAACTTTGACAAACTCCTCATAGTTGATCTGCCCATCACCATCAACATCAGCCTCACGAATCATCTCGTCGACTTCTTCGTCTGTCAGCTTCTCACCAAGATTTGTCATAACATGGCGGAGCTCAGCTGCAGAAATGAAACCATTTTGATCCTTGTCAAACACACGGAAAGCCTCCTTCAGCTCCTCCTCTGAATCAGTGTCTTTCATCTTGCGTGCCATCAGGTTGAGGAATTCTGGGAAATCAATGGTTCCATTGCCATCAGCATCAACCTCATTTATCATGTCCTGCAGCTCTGCCTCAGTTGGGTTTTGCCCAAGTGACCGCATTACAGTGCCAAGTTCCTTGGTAGTAATACAACCTGTAGCATGTAACAGAATAGTTAAACACATAAGTGATTCAGCCTCACAAGTCCACCTGTCCACCACGATACCCTCACGGTAAAAGAAAAGCCACGTCATGTTAACATGGAAAAGATATTCAGAAAGAAGAAATCCAAAACCAAAAATCAAAATACGTAAGAATATCCAGCTATAAGAAACCAAATAGCCCATTCCCTCAAAAGATCTACACATCAAAGTCCATCACAAAAAAATCGCACATGAAACAAAACGCTGCCCTATTTCTGTTGCCAAAACAAACAGCTGATTCAAGTCCCAAGGGGAAAGCTTACAGACCTCTGATTCTACAAATCACAGAAAATTCGTTAGAAAACCGATCCTCAATTTCAAATGCACGGAGGAAAAAAACTGCTTTTCCCAAATTATGACCGCAATCTTATACGAGTCAATAATGCTAGGAAGCACAAAACTTATCATTTTGACCAGGGATACTTGAGAGGCTTGTCATGAACTGACCCAACAGGATGTCACCAATAGATGGACTATCTACAACAATCCAATTTACCATTTCATTTTCAGAAACTTAAATTGGAAACCTCCAAAGGAAAGACAACAAAGCGCCAACCAAATGCAGCATCAGAAACTCAAAGAGGATCACCCATCCCACATTCAATTATATGTAAATCGTAGCACCAAATTTCATATCCACAAAAATTCCGATTCGAGCATCAAACAACGAGAAATCAAACCCCATTCCAAAATTCAAACGGCTTAAATGAGCATTTACAATCTTACGATCCACATAGCACACACCAAATATCACCGCATAAAGGGTCACAAAAGCCACGGGAATCAAGGAAGCTCCAGCAACAAAACCAATCCCCACGCAAAAAATCAGCATCCAAAAGTCAAACAAGGAAGGAACCCTAGATCACCCGGAAATTTTTCAAAAACTTCCTATTCCCTCAAAACAAAACAAAAGGGGCACTGGAACAAACACGAAACATGCAACAACAGCAAAAACAATTGCAGTAACCAGATCTAAGAAACACCCCAAAAAGCTCAAACAACGGTTACAGAGAGAGAACAGAGAACAGAAAAAGGGATCTGAGAAAAGAGACCATCGCCGTCCTTGTCGAAAAGGCTGAAGGCTTCCTTGAACTCGGCGATCTGGTCGTCGGTGAGCTGGTCGGCCATTGGAGGTGAGAGAAGGGTGTTTGGGAAGCGAGAAAAAAAAAGGGAAAGACAAAACGAAAGAGAAGGAAAACTGAGACACGAATGTGGAAAATTTGGGAGGAGGTCTGGGGCATATATATACACCCTGTGGTCCGAATAGCATCTTATCATTTTTTTTTTCTGTTTTAAGAAAATTAGAAAAACATTTTGCCACTTATCAATGTGTGATTATGTTTATTTTAAGGCTATAAGTTATAACCCCTTTTTGTTGAAGTTAAAATTTTTAGGTTTAGATAATACTATAAGATTTCAGTCCTTATATATATATATATATTTTTATAAGAATTTATATATTTTTTTTATACCTACAGTATCAACAATTTCACATGTTCATACAAGGAATGATCAAAGACACATGACACTTGTCCGTTTGTATTTTAATCGGGCTAACCAAAATCCAAAATAATTCATTCGGAATCCAACAAATCCAACAATCAAGTTCAAAATTTATTCACATTGTTTTTGGTCAAAAAAAAATTATCCACATAGTCATGACTCATGACATATCTCAAGTTTTTTTTTGTCAAAGAAAGATATATATAATGAACAGCCAAGCCCAACGCTTACAAGGGTCAAAGCCACTGATGGGTATGGCTACACAAGGCCCAATGTTATTGTCCAAAACAAATAGATTGGGATTTTCTAAATACACATACATATATTTCTAAATACACATACTTAAATATAAAAAGACCAAAAGACCCTCAAATCTTCACACACACCATTCACGTGCACACACAGATTCATGCATAAAAAATTATATTGCGGATGCTCAATGTAATTTTTTATGCGTGAATCTGTGTGTGCGCATGAATAGTGTGTGTGAATATTTAAGGATCTTTTAGTCTTTTAAAATTTAAGTGTATGTGTGTTTAGAAGTGTATGCATGTGTGTTTAGAAAATGTCATAGATTTATCAATACACAGTGACCTTGACCAAAAACAAAACATCAATACATAGTGACCTTGACCAAAAACAAAAATTACATAGTGACAAAAAAAAAGGATTTATCAAATACATGTTTCGCATAGTGACCAAAATTTACTTTAGACTTAAAAGTATATTGAGCCCGAGTGTGGCCTCAGGGACAGCGGTACGATTCGGATATGGTCAATAAAAGACATCGTTGAATATTAATTGGAACCAAATAAAGGGAATGAAAACACTCTCAACTCTCAAATGCTAAATATAAATAAGCCGCCGCCTGCAACTACATACTACTAATTACTACTATTGTTTATTTTATTTTTGGTGCTATCCACATTAATTGTTGATATGGTCCTTTGCATGTAACGCCAAAATCCAATACAATTCTCAACTGAAGCCTCACTCAGTCCGAAACCAATTAACCAAATTAATGTCCCAAACGCCATCTTTCCTTTTCTCCCCATTTTTGCACGTCACAACGTTTGAATCACACGTGTTCCTGTCGTCAAAATCCGACCCCTTGCATAAAATGACATTGCATACCTAAACTAGAGTGCACTTGTTCCATGAAGGTTCTCTCTAATGCAAGTAGCTTCTTTTTAAAACAAAATTATTTGTCCTGTTGAACTGAAAATTGACCACGCTGCATATTCAATTCAGCTAATCATATAGCCATGCCGTGTACATTTCCTTCTTTCTTAACTCAGATAAACACTTCCAATTTTGAGACTTTTCCTTCACACACCCTCTTGCTTCCTCTCGGGTTTTTTCCTTCACGATTTTTGCTGGTTTGGTCTAATAAGACCCTTTCATTATGGGAAACTCTTGTGCAAAACCAGTTGCTCATGTTTCTTCCTCTAATGTTGCTGGTAAGTTTTTCTTCATTTCAATCATCATCTTTGCGTGTCCCCCCCCCCCCCCCCCCCCAACTTTTCTTCTTTGATGCAACTATTCACTTGTTTTTCCCTTAACTTTGCTCTTTATATCAATAAATCAGGTTTAAATTTTAACTTTTTGCTTGTGATCCTTGATATTTTGACTTTTCTTTTTGGTTTATAAAGGTTAAACTGTTGTCAATATGATGTAACACTGAAAGATTCTAGGCTATTTCTATTTATTTGTTGTTCTCTAATCCTTGATCGGAAAAGGGAAGATTCTGATTTCTGAGGCTGCTTTGAATTCAGGTTGCAAAGAATGTTGAACAGTGTTGAATTTTTAAAGACACTTTGCCTGGAATTGATTAAAATCTATTCCATTTGCTTTCTTTACAAGAATAAGGCATCAATGTGAAAATAATTGGTTAATGCATGTTTAGGTGAAGCCAAGGAATTTTGAACTTCAGAGACAACTTAGTGGAGCCATGTGTGTCAACATTTTCTGTGATATTGTTAAAGCTTGCACTGTGTTCTCTATGGATCCAATATTCACTACAGATCTTAATCTAATCTAAGTCAACTACAATTTAGAAACCCCATAACTCTTCCAGCATTACCCCAGAACTCCTAATCCAAGATACTTGCCCAAAACTTCTTCTTTGCTGATTCTAGAACGAGTTTTCTTGGCATGACTATATCTACATAGTCTTAAACCACAAAATAAGTATAATCTTGCTGCATGTTTCTTAATTTCTTCCCATTTTGGCATTTCATATTAATTGACTTCAAGAAGTTACCTTTGATAGATCTGTGTACAAAATTTTAGAAAGTTAATGCCATGGCTGTATTTTTAAAATTGCCTCTCATTTACTCACAGGAAGTAAGAAGCCTCAAAGCATGACAACAAAGCAGTGCTCAAATTTTTCTGAACAAAAAGCTGCTTCTTTACAAACTTCTCAAGCAAATGTTGAAAAATCAATCTCCAAAAAACTTAAGTCCTTTAGCTTGAATGATCTGAAGGAGGCCACTAAGAACTTCCGGCGAGAAAATTTAATCGGAGAGGGAGGGTTTGGGCGTATCTTCAAGGGATGGATTGATGAGAACACATATGCTCCCACAAAACCAGGGAGTGGAATTGTAGTGGCCATTAAGAATCTTAAGCAAGAAAGCTTTCAAGGTCACAAGGAATGGCTTGTATGTGTAACAAGAATCATAAATGAGAACTCTTTTTTTTCCCACTTGACTGATTGGTGTTGCTTGGTATTGACTGATTTTACATCCTTTCTGTTGGCAGGCTGAAGTTAATTATCTAGGGCAGCTTCAACATGAAAATCTGGTGAAACTTACTGGTTATTGCTTGGAAGGAAAAAACAGGCTTCTAGTTTATGAGTTTATGCCAAAAGGAAGTTTGGAGAATCATTTATTCAGAAGTAAGTACATTTCATACTATTGCATATTTGGTCACATTGATTTTCAACTGAGCCTTAATTGCAATTTATTCATAATAATACCTTACATTTTATTTTCTATTTCTGTAGAAGGTGTTCAACCTATTTCCTGGGCTACACGTGTCAATATTGCTATTGGTGTTGCAAGAGGATTAGCATTCTTACATTCCCTGAATGCAAATGTTATCTTTCGTGATTTAAAGGCTTCCAATATCCTACTTGATTCAGTACGTAACATTAAAATTTTGGTTTATGGAAAATGTAATGACTATATATCATGGTTTACATGTAAGTTTCCATTCTGAAAGAGTAGCCCAATTTATATCTAGGATTTCAATGCTAAGCTTTCGGATTTTGGGTTGGCAAGAGATGGTCCTACTGGAGATAATACTCACGTTTCAACCAGAGTTATTGGAACTCAAGGTTATGCTGCACCAGAGTATGTTGCTACAGGTATAGTTCCTGTTCCTGCATCTTCATCAAATGTTAAGATCTAAGTTTCTAATTCAATTAAACAGGTCTGTTGCTTCTTTCTAAATTTGCTTGCAATAAAACAGGTCATTTGTCACCAAGGAGTGATGTATACAGCTATGGCGTTGTCTTGTTAGAGTTACTAACAGGAAGGCATGCAGTAGAAGATGATAGACTTGGATATTCAGAGGAAACTCTGGTGGATTGGGCAAAACCCTTCCTGAGTGATAGCAGAAGAGTTTTGAGAATCATGGACACTAGGTTGGGTGGTCAATACTCGAAGAAAGGAGCACAAGCTGCAGCTGCACTTGCATTGCAATGCCTGAACACAGATCCCAAGTTTAGACCACCTATGGTAGATGTTCTAGCAACATTGGAAGGACTACACTCATCAAATACAATCCCAAAGACACCACAATGGGGGAATGAGAGTCACGCAACCAAGCATTCTGGTCATTCACACCGGTAAAATGGAAACACAAACAAGTATGAGCTGCTTGTCTTGTTCTGTTTTCACCTTTTGGATGAATTCTTATGCATCCTTCTAGAAAAAAAAAGAACAACAGAATGCTATGTTATACCACCAGTAAATGTTTTTTCTTCTTCTTTTATTTCAATGCCTAAGAGAATGATTACCATCTGCGTGGGTGATTCACAGTAACGTATTACGCTGTGGAAGCAGCTAGGTTCTTGTTGTTTGATTCTTTTGAGCTTGTAAAATCTGTACTGTTGCATATACAAATTTTGAAATGTTAAATATGTTTTCGATCCATGTAAAATGAACGATTTTAGTTTTAGTCCTTGTAATTTTATTTTTTTTTAATTTTCATCCCTTTACAATCTAAAATCATTGCTTTTGGTCCCTACGATATCTTATGTGTCCAACGGAAGCTGACAACCATCCTAGGTGGCGCCAGATATTGCATATGAGGTGCTATGTCAACCATCAATGTTGTTAGTTTGATCAATCGATGTAGCAATTAAGGAGCTTGTTAGATGCTAATCTATAACGCAATAATCAGTGCCTAACTAATGAGCTTATCACTAGATAATCAACAAAGTTGTACTTGACCAATATCAAATATTCTAGCACTCATTAAATAAAAAATCAAGGAAAAAAATTGTTGAAATTAATTATTCAAAATGTTTGAAACAATGTATCTTTACATTAGACAATTCACACACACTTCCTTGATGAGTCGGGAAGTTCTTCACTCAAATCCCTTTGAATTTTCTTCGAGTCAATCCATCTACAATTTACAATATTAAAAACTAAACAAGTCAGAAATCATTAAAAAATAAAAATGCTTCAAACAAAATAGGAAGAAAAAAAAAACAAAGATAATTTACCGACATGCAAAAACAAAACAGCTGAAAATTTGCAACTGGTAGTTGAGTTTCAGCATGTTTTTTTTTTTGGTCCTAGAGTTTCAGCATGTTTGGTTTACATTTTTGGCAATGCAGCACACCGTTCCATACACTTTCTCTTATCAACAAATTATTTGATTGGAGCAAATGACCGTTTGGGAGGCGTTGAAAAGCTAAAATAAACACATGCTTTGTCAAGAGCCTTGTTTAACTAAGGAGAAACAAGAATTCCATGGATAGCAAATAGTGGGTTCTGAAATGTTTGTCAAAAACCATACATGTTGTGGGGAGAGCTCACTGCATCACAATTCCCAACAACTTCTTCCCATGCTGCAATTACAGAGAGTATAGGCCACCATGTTTCATGTGCTCATAAATTACAAAGAGTATTTGGCCTAGACTTCTGCATTAACTTGTGCATACCATAAACCACAAATAGAGGATGTTCTATTCCTTTCCCAAGGGATAGTACCACTTTATTGTATATATCAAGTGGCCAAATTTCTGCATCTAAGAACTTGAAGAACTTGATTAACTGACAGGTGAGAAATTCCATGAACATGCAAACATTTAGGTCCTTTTTCATCATTGGATAGGAACACTTGCAATAGCTCCACCTCTTCATTTTTCAGCTTCAAAAGCTTAATAATCTCATTAATACAAGGGAAAAATGCTTGTGGACGAGCACAACAAGGCTGAAAAATAAACATCAAAGCTTGCATATCAGCTTCAAATTGATTGATGCCCATCTTAGAGAACCGAATCTCACTTTTGACAATGCTGCATGAAACGTAATGATCTAGCCCTTCGGCAATGCTTCTCCACAAATCTAAGAAATCCTTCATATTGAGATTTATCTTCATAATACGGAGCCAACTTTTTAAAGCATCTAAAGCTTCAACAAAATCAATGGAGACTACAAAAGCAATAACTTCTTTTGCAACAACTAGATTTGTATCATCTTGATCTTCCTCAAATTTATCTTTGCTTTGAAAATATTCCCAAGAAAGCATTTCAAATTGTCGAAGAACAACGGCAATACTTTCCATAAGCCAGTTGGTTTCCATTTCAGACAAGCTTCTCATTTCTTCATCAAAAAAGCAGTCATTATCCATTGTATCATCTTGTATGGGCTTGCTATAATCATTTTCCGCAATTTTCATCTCCAAAAAATCCACAGTGTCGCTCCATTCTTGCAGCTTGACCCAAATATATCTGGCAGCATTCATTAACCCACACACTCTAACTATGGCAACATCATCAGTATTTTCAGGAAATAATTCAGTTGCCTTGAACCGTAGAAGTAATATCTTAAAGAAATACCAGAGGAATCTTCCTGCTGCAGATCTAATAAATTGCGCACGTGATAAAATAGATGGCATAGTTTGGCAGCGTTCAATCATTTCCCAGATAATTTTAAGGAACAATTCTGCAATAGGTGGAGCTTTGTGGTCTTCTGTAGTAGATAAAAGATATTCCTGATCAGTGTGAATCCCAGATTTACATTTGTTAGAAATCACCCATGCTTTCTCCTCTTTAAGCTCTGTATTAAGTTTCTTCCAGGCATTTTTGAATTCTAATTTTGCCCATATCTTCATCCAATCATGCCTATCATGGAATATTGATAAAACTGACATGCCTGACGGCCCTTCAAAACTTTCAGACTCAGCCAAGAAACACGTATCTCGATTGACAAGAGATTGCATCTTTTTGTCAAAAGCAATGATAAGGTCTATGAGGTGAAGCCATGAAGATAACACATCAGGTTTCAAATGCTTTACTTTGTATCTTTCAGCAAGCAAAGAGAAAATTTTTTTTTCTAGAAAGCCGGAAAGCATTTGGACCATTGCAGAGACCCATGCCTCCTTTGCACTACAACTGATAAGCCTTGCCTTATCAACAAGAGGCTGCAAGACATCATCTATTCCTGTAATAAAATCCCGGGTAACTTTATATGTCAGAGCAAACATATATTCCGGATGCTCAGTCCATTTGCCGAAATGGTATTCCATCCTTGATGCAATAGGAGACACTAGTTCATCAATAGCCCAAAGCTGTAAATTCTGCTTCTCTCTTTTTATAAGATTATTAAGCAGTCTTTCTTCCCTTCTATCTTGCAGATGCTGCAAAGTACAAAGAGCTATAAAACTTTGAGAGTAATTTATTCTTTTATCTTCTTGCATTAGAACTAATGGATTAGGAAGGCCTGAGATTTGCTCGCTTCCATTTTTTGACTGTAGCAGTTTTGGTGGCCACCCAAGAGAGACAAGAAGAGCCCGATGATCTGCAAAAACTTGTGGCCGAAGAGCAGCCAAGATTTTATCCACTCTAATGTCAACAGACCTCAGAAGACAGTGCCACTGAGGATGGGATTTCACAACGGCAACCAATACTTCTTCAATGTCATTCATGGCTTTAATGGCTTGAAGCAACTTTTTGTGCTTTCTTGCAGTATCCTGCAGCATAGTGCATTCATGCATAACAATCCATGATCAGTAGTTAATTTATTATTCAAATACACATTTATCAACTAACTAAAAATGGGAATAACATTTACTTCAGATATTGGTGAAGTCAAGAGCTTCGATGAAAATATATTGCCTGTATGGCAAGCCATGACAAAAAGAGCAGCATCTTCAAGATCCCCAACCAAAGCTTCCAACTGTATAGCAGTCTCTGAGACAATAAGTAAGGCAAAATTTACAGCTAGCTAGATCAAAATAGTAGCACCCAATTAATTGCATTTTTGACACACAAAGTAAACTACAATCACCAAGCATGGCTTAATAATGCCATGAAAGATTTCCACAATCACACATATCAAAGGAAATTATCTAACCAGGAAACAACATGGGTTTCCCTCTATAGTCAGCTAATTTTGCAAGCATTTCAAACAAATCTATAGCAAAAAAGGAGAAATACTAAAAATTGAACACCTTTATTTCATCAAACAGTTGTTTAATGAAAACACAAAATGGAGCATTCATGATCACCAGGAACTGACTACAATGCCACTTAAACAACCAACTACATCTGCATTAGGTGGCTATTGCATTGCTACATTTGCCGGGGTTAAAAAACCACGAAAACAACAACAACAACAACAACAACAATAAATGAAATTCAAATTCAAACCTTTTAAAACAAAAAAACAAGTTGAACCCAGTACATATGGAAAAAACGAAAACAAAACCAATGAAAGCATTCTCATAATAAAAAATAATAAGAATAATTAAACATTAATCTTATGATAATATAATAAGCGCTTAAATTCAATAAGCTATCTGTGTGCTTTTAGATATGCACGTGAAAAATGCTTAAAAGTTATAACATTTGTAAAAAATGCTTATAATCTAAAAAAGCAGATACACATACTGAGTGTCTTAAGAGACTCCAAACTCACCAAGATAACTCCGAATGGACTCAATTCGGTTCAAATCCTTGGCCAATCGAGGAAGCTCCTCACTCAACACCCACCGAAACCTCTTCGAACCAACCCCATCTAAAGCAAAGGAGAAAAAATTACCAAAATATCAGTACTCGACAAACGCATTAAAATAATAATAATAATAATAATAATAATAAATATTGGAGTATAAATAAATATTATTTGGTACGGACGCGGAGAAGTGAGGAGGGAGAGATTCTGGAGGGAGAGGGTGAGTCGTTGGAAGGAGGAATTGGATTTGAAGGAGCGGTGAATCCACGAAACGGAGCGTTTAGTGAGGCGGTTGAGGAGATGGGAGTGGAGTTCAGAGCACTGTTTGGTGAGTGAGGAAGAGAGGAGAAGGTGAGAGTATTCGCGAGTGAGATCTTGTTGGGTTCTCAAGTGTCGATCCAGAAACCCTATGTGCTGTGCTGTGAGGTCGGTGAAACTGGGCAAACGAAGAGGAGGAGGAGGCTCCATTGTTAATGTTATTGTTGGTAACTGCTGCTCTGGTCTCCGTTTTGTGTCAAAGTGTCAAGTGTGTGTGTCTTTTGAATTTTGAGCATTCTATTTCAACACCCATCAAATTTTTTTTGGTAGATTATATGATACCCACGAGAGTTTTATGGGTACAAATATTTATATTAAGTGGTCGAATCAAAATATTACATGTGTTATATCTTTTTGACCAGTTAAGAAGTGATTAACCATTAATTAGGATTAAATTACAATTTTATTATTATTTAAGAGTCTTTCTTTTTTCAAAATTTCATTAATTTACCCAAACCAAAATTTCCAATCTCAATCCTATCAATCATAGATTCATAGAGGCGATGTTTCACTACGAGGAAGTTCGGTCATGGCTTCCACTAGATGTCGACGAGCATCTTCTATTTCTATTGCTTTCTCCTCTTGTCTATTCCCCCCACCACCGTCATTCTCATCTTCGTCTTTGAGTCACACCAAAGCCACGACGATCTCATCTCTTCATAATTCATGGTTTTTTCCCTCCGCAAAAGTTTCCATTTTTTTGACATGGGTGTCTATTTCTTTTTGGTGTTTTCCTTAGCTTTTACCTCCTTTTGTGTCTCTAGACTTTTGGGGTTATCTTATGGGTGTTTGGGGTGCACTCTTGGGTTTGTGTTGAAGAAATTATGAAGTGGGTTGTTGGTGTTTCTTCTTTTCGTTTCTAGCTTTTGGGGTTCTGTTGTGATTTTTGCATCTTGCTTGTTGAGGGTGGGGGGTGTGATTTTTGTGAATTGGGGAGGAGTTGGAGATATTGGGTTCAGGTATCAATTTGATGATGTCCGCACGAGAATAATTTACTGTCAGGAAGTTCTGTTGGCTACATGAGTTAGCAAAATTGGGCGAAGAAGATTTCCCAGAGAAGGTGTGTTGCCAAGATTTTAATGCCACCAACGTGATGGCGGTGAACGCGCACGTCGACAGTTGCCTTGCACAGGCTGAGGAAGATGAAAACGACAGATCCTTCGATTATGACGGTGGGGATTCCAGCGCTGCAGTTGCTACTGTCATTTCTATAACAAAGCAGGAAGAGTAGGGTGAAAAAAGTGGGGATGGAAACGAGAATGAGAAAAAGGGATTTGTTTGCAATTTTTTTCTTTTACTGATCTGGTAAGTGAAATACATATGTAAGTTTTTAATTGATCCACCTAGGTACCAATACCCATAAATATAACAAGGTACATAGTACTCACCATTTTTTTTTATAAAGATTATTTTGATGATGACAATCAAATTTTTAATTGTATAATCAACCAAAACAATATTAATTTTATTTAATACAGAAATTCAAATAACATGTGATATACATACATATACATATATATAAAAAAGAGAAGAGATGCAACTAATTATATCACTTTCTTTATATGATTAATTAATTATATCACATTTTTGAAGCTGGGAAATTAATTTTATTTTCTAATGTTAATCTTTATTTTGTATATTTATTTAAGGTGTTCAATGTGGTATTATGGTACTTTTTTTTACAGCAATGTGGTATTATGGTATTGACTCTTGCATGCAATCTAAAGAAGAACGATATATAAGCCATTGTAATATTTACTTTTAAATCTTAATACATTTTCATATAAATATTTCATCTATGTAGAAAGATTTTTTCTAGGGAAATAAACTCATTATTCCATTATTAAGAATAGAAATAATGGTAAATAATAAAAGACTTGGGGCTAGATCAATACGTGGCTATCGAGCAAGAAAATGGACTACCATATTTATTTGTCTCATAACATACTGTAAATTAAAAGTTGAATTTAATTCTAAAATTTTGTTTGCAATCTAGCATAATGGACTCAGAATTAGAGACATTTTCACGAAAAAAACTGGGTACTGTCCACCACAATCTTTAATTCCAGCTCAAAAATCATCAATTTGAACTTTGAATTAAAATATTGCACCCAATATAACAATAGAAGAAGAGATGATATTTTCACATTTTAAATTGAAACATTATTCTCAAAATAACAACCAAAAAATGAGCAAAAACTTTCAGATTTTAACTTAAATTTTGAATTGAAATAATACCCTCAAATAACAATAAAAAAAGCAAAATTTTCAGATTTTAATTTGAATTTTGAAGTGAAATACTTTTAATTTAAAATTTAAAATTTAAATTATTTTTTAGTTAAATTGAGTTTTTTGACACAACAATAATTAATTAAAAAGCTTAATTTCATATTTGAATTCTCTTAAAAGAATTTTATATCTCAAATTTGATTTTTTTTCTGCTAAATCAAATTTGATGACTTTAAAAGAATTTTATATCTCAAATTTGATTTTAAGACCTTATATAGCAAAGAGAGTGAAACTAATAGATAAAATTTTCGTTATATAACACGTGTCAAACAAGGATAAAATGCTTCCAGGGTAATCATCATGATCATGATAATAATACCACTTTTTCGTTCCGCTAGTGA
The DNA here is from genome assembly GCA_030159175.1 of Glycyrrhiza uralensis. Classification (NCBI taxonomy): domain Eukaryota; kingdom Viridiplantae; phylum Streptophyta; class Magnoliopsida; order Fabales; family Fabaceae; genus Glycyrrhiza; species Glycyrrhiza uralensis. Next base: position 43,566,946 of record BRZY01000005.1, read on the forward strand.
TCAGCTCAAAGTACTCATCAAAGTATCAAACTCTCCTGAATATCTGGATCTGTACTTAGGCCCTTTTCTTTCCTCTTTGATTAACCAAACTCCTTCAATTTCAGGGTCATTTCTCAAATCACTTCCTAGGTTTTTTATTCTCTTCGTTTGTTTTTTTTTTTTCCATTTCTTTTTGTGCGTTGCAAATTTTGATCTTTCATTTTCAGATTCTTTTTTTTTTTGGGCTTTTCCTTTTAGAACTGGGCAAAGTTATTTCTTCTTTGTTTTGGGGGTAATGGGGTGTAGCTGTGTTCAGTCTTGTGTCTGTATGAAATTCAGAAACTTGATTCTATGTGGGGGATGGTTTGATGTGATTCCAGATCTTCGTTTGTTGCAATTCTCTGAAGGATTCATGCTGTGAGTGTAGATACTGTGATTCGTTTTATCCAGGTGAATCTCATTCTCTATGCATGTAGTAAAGCATATTTTTTTATCTGCTCTGTTCAATTTTATATTTTTAAGCATTATTTTAAATTAGTGATGCTATGTTAGTAATTCAAAACTTTGAATATTTCATTTATCAGGATTCTATGAAAATATTTAAAATTGGAAAAGTTTCATCTTAATAACATAGTGGCTATCAGAGTTCTGTGAAATCACATGCCAAAGTATTGTTTATGACCAAGATATACCTGTTTCTTGCCACGATTCTGGAGTTAATTATTATATTATTATATTTAATTACATTTCTGCTTTTGCATGCCAAGAATCTCATACCTGTTGTACCTAAAACCATGCTATTGTAAGCCGCCATTTCGTGATAAAATAAAGACCACATTCTCTTATAAATCTAAGTGGATCATGACTGATTGCTTTACTTTTGTTACTCTTGTTCTTTTTGTTAAATCTTGGTTTTTCAAATAAAATTCTTTCCTTTGCTCTTTCAGTGAATAAATTTTCTAGCCACTGCATGCAATGATTCTGTTCCATGGGACGAAGCTAGAGAATATGAATTTTGCATAAATATATTGTCTTTGGTATGTAGTTCAATACCTAAGGAATGGTTTCGTATGAAATCTTATATACATCGTGGAAACTAAGAAATTTGTTGTTAATTGTTGTTTTTATTTGTTTGGGTGGTATTTTAATTTAGAGAAACTAAGTTTGAAGTTATCTCTTGAGAAACACATGTAACATGTTTCCAATTACTCGGGAAACTAAGTTTGAAGTTATCTCTAGAGAAAGACAACATTATAACATGTTTTTAACTACTTTTAGTTAGCTGATGAAGTTACGTAATGAATGTATACTAATTTCAATTTGTTATATAAAAATTTAAATTATTTATTATTTGAGCTGGTAAATGATTGATTTGGAAAAGGCATATGATAGAGTACATGAAGAGGTGTTGTGGAAGGCTCTAGAAAAGAAATGAGTCTGGATTGCTGACATTTGAGCAATCAAAGATATGTATGCTTCTCTCCTTCCCCACTGTCTTCAATTATGTGTTTAAATTTTCAAACTTTATCTACTTTTTAGGCATATTGAGAGTTATGAGTAGCAGCTCAAATGAGGGCGATGGTCACAAAATGGCCAAGGGTCGCCAGTCATCATTATCTGTTGAAGAAGCTGATCATGGAGGTAACTTGGTAGGAGAAGGTTCTTTAAAGAAAGGCCCATGGACATCAACAGAGGATGCCATTTTGGTGGACTATGTCAAAAGGCACGGAGAGGGAAATTGGAATGCAGTCCAAAAGCATTCAGGACTTGCGCGCTGTGGGAAAAGCTGCCGTCTACGATGGGCAAATCATTTGAGACCAGATCTGAAAAAGGGTGCATTTACTGTAGAAGAAGAAAACCGAATCCTTGAGCTCCATGCTAAGATGGGAAACAAATGGGCTCGAATGGCTGCAGAGGTTCGTAGTAACCAAACTTTTAAAGTTTTATCAGTGTATGTTATGTTAATGCTAATGTTTAGCTAAATTATACAGATGCTTATCCACACAGTGGTTTGCATCTGATATCTTCCATTTATGACATGGAGAGGACACAGACACTAAAGATGAATTTTTGGCGTGGACAATACTGTATTAATAGAATATAATTAATTAATTATATTTTTGTCAATAAACGTATCTACAAATAATGGAAGCTTATGATTCTTGGTAACATACATTATTCTCTGGATTTTGGATTTGATTGCCTTTCTGATGCAACATGCAAGCATGGTGTGCCCTCCCCAGATATATTTTGACTCATTCTTCTTGATGCTTGCAAATCTGTAGTTTACCTCTTGGACAACACAATTTTCTTTTGGTGATTTTGGTCCTATTGAATTTGTTGGGATTTTGATTTTGCTGTGGTAGTATCCTTGCAATCTATTCACATTTCATAGCTTTTGATATTATTTTACTGTATTATTTAACTTTAAGGCCTTTTGTGATGCCTTTTAATTGCAACTTGAGTAGTACTAAATACTCCACCTTTTGGTTCATTCTCATTGATGGAACTTTGCCATATTCTGTTGATTGTATTAATATAGTGATCAATAAGTTGTCTATTAGAAAAACTAGATCATTCTTTGAAAGGGTTAAAGAGTCTATTGAGATGCTTTCTCTTCTCAATTCCGACCGCTAAATGCCAAATTAAAGCTTTAATGGGGTTTTCAGTTATGGAAGTGCTAGAAAACATATTTAGTACAAACATTTTCTACATAGATTTACAGATTCATTGTGCAATACAGACAACTTATTGATATTCCTTAGAATTCCTCAAATTAGGAACAAAATTAGTAAGGGCTAATCTATCTAAGGAAACTAAATACGAGGAATAACTGATAATTATAATTACAATCAACACTGCCCCTTAAGTTGGATCATATATATCACATACATCTAGCTTGTTACATATATAATCTATCCGAGGGTTGTTGCAAATTTGCAGTGTTGGATTTGTTCATACTGATGGTTCATGACATCATTCATACTAGGAGCTGTAGGGTTGAGAGTCATTTCAGCATCATTCACCTCCTTTGTAGAGCTGGGTTCACGCTGGGACATTGAATGCAATTATGGAGTTGAGTGTGTACAACTGAGGTTAGAGTTTCACGCATGATGTTCCTTATTTAGTTGCTGCATTTTGAGTTTCAAACAAACAGTGAAACACTGTTGTTGTAGGCTCATTCATTTGTCCTCAAACTCACAATGCTATGCGAGTCTACCTGATAACTTTATTCGGATATCTAGAATCGTAAACTCATGAGTCACGGGTTAACTCACAAATTCGACAATATAGTGTAAGTGCAAATGCTTTACCTGAATGTAAAGCATATCTATCTGTCCAAGAAAGAATATAAAAATAAAAATAATGGATTTTTTTTTTGCTGAAGCTCAGACCTGATCAATTTTGCTGGTGCAAGTGTGTCCTAGGCCATGGTGAGACTCTTGGGCCTAAGCATGCTTATTGTCAGTTGTCACATTCTAAGGTGATCTTACATTCATGCACACAGACAGAGTGTAGGAGCTTTTTTCTTTTGTGGGGGGGGTTGGAATATTGAATATTAAGCTGTGCAGTAGTACGGTACCAACCACATAATGAGTATAACACCCTTCTCTACAACATGCCTTCTTAATTGTGCCTGGTCAGTGTTGCTTGTTTTCTGTCATTGAGCCCAATGTATTTTGCACTTTCTTTTTGGGGTATTTGCTTTGTGTTCATTCCCTTTTCTATTTCTCTGTTTCAGCTGCCTGGACGCACAGACAATGAGATAAAAAACTATTGGAACACAAGAATTAAGAGAATGCAACGAGCTGGCTTACCAATCTACCCTGATGAGATATACCAACGGGTGTTTAATGGCCATCAAGAAAGTCTAAATGTTGACACCTTGTCAAATGAATCCAGCCAGCATGATGATCTCTCACAAACAGAAAATTTTGATATACCTGATGTGGAATTTAGAAAATTCAAACTCCGCCGGGATATATCATGTGAACCGTCAATTTTTGATATGCCTCAAAACAGCATGCCTGAACAAAGTTCAGATCAATCCCATGGTCATAATATCTTGTTGCCAATGATGCACCCCTCAAAGCGCCTTCGGGGGCCAGATATGATATATGATAGTTTGGACAATTGTATCAGTAGTGTTGTCCCAGTATTTGATCCGTATGGCAATGATGCTTGTGACAATATTACTGACCATCCTAGGTTCTCTTCTCCGTGTGATCCCATGTTTAACACCGGCGATCAGTTTCACGGAGATAACCTTACTGGCAGTCATGCTGCTTCAAATGGTAATAACTCTTCTTCTTCTGAGCCCATATCCGGGCCCATGAAGTTGGAGCTCCCTTCACTCCAATATTTAGAGACTCAACAAGGTAGCTGGGGCACGCCTGCATCCCCACTTCCTTCATTTGAGTCTGTTGATACATTGATTCAATCTCCTCCAATCGAACCTATTCAGTCAGGTCATGTTTCTCCACAGTGCAGTGGTTTGCTGGAATCGATAATCTACAATTTCAAAGGCTCAAATGTTGATTCATTGCAAGAGAAAACTGATAATTGTGTGCGCAGCGAAGCAGTCAAGAGTTCAATCTTTAATACCATCAGGACAGAATGGGATGAACAAGGAGAGCCAAGTTCTGCTTCAGTTCTGAGTGACTACACTCCCATTAGCATGTGCTCAGTGGATGGGCCCCACTCAGTTGAAACCACTCAAGGTTAGCATATTATTCATACCATTTAGTTGTAATTGGACTATGCCCTTATTTAAGGAGTTTCATTGATGATTTTTATTTTCTCTTGTTTGGCAGATCATGATATTAAGCACGAAGCATTTACGCAGTCCCCAGTTTACTCCTCCAAGAACAAAGAAAATCTGAATCAGATAGATTTTATGCGGCCCGATGCTTTACTTGACTTAGGTTGGCTTGGGAATAGCACTGAGTATGGCAATGATCAATCTGTTCCAAAAGATGCTTTAAATGCATTTCATGGTGATGATTTCCAGGGCTAACACTTGCACGTGTTTGTTCATGACATGGCTTCATTTTCTTGTCAACTTTCTAGTCACTATTTGGTCAAGCTTTTTCTTCTCTCAGTAATCTTCAATGTCTTAAGTTTTGATGATAAGAGATTTCTTGTTAGAGATTTCATTTTCCATGCTATGAAGGTGTGGTGTATGCATTCTATCTCATGGTGTCTGTTTCACTTTATATGGTGCTGATATTGGACGAAGAATGGTATTTGAAATTGAGATAGCGTATGTTCCTTGTACAATTGCCATAATTAACCTTATGCGTGATATTTAATTTTCTTAATTTTAACATGATTTACTTAATCAGTTTCCGCATTATATATATGGTGATGTTTTCAACCTAATGTCTGTTTGGCCATGTTTAAAATCGAACCAGTTTATCTTTTTAATGTCTCAATTCTCGGGGGATAGAATTTACTCTATATTATGTATATTTTGATTTTCATCTTACGGTTCACACATAGATTATGTATCATTTGCACTAAATGAGATGAGATTTGAATAGAGATCAGAATCTGATGACAAAGTTATTTCAATTTGGCTGATATCTCCTAAGATTGCGAAAAAGGATTGGGACAAATAACGCAACGAGAAATGAACACACACTTCCCATTATAACAATATAATCTTTCAATACAAAATATAATCTTTGTAATATGTAAAGGGAATCCGTATCAGTACAAAATATAATCTTTCAAAGTAAATACTGACGAAATATAGGGAACATGATGTCTAAAAGCATACCATGAGAAAAACGGATATAAATCCTTTATATCTAAATTTTCTAAAAGTGATATTATTATCGAAAGACACAATTTTTCAACACAGAAGCATTTTATGTCCTTTTCTTAACATTTTTTAAGAGGGAGAACAAAGATATATACATGGTTCCAGTTTGGATATAGCAATCAAATTTCTAACTTAAAAGAGAAATTAGATATGTTTTGCATTCTTATTTTTTTTTCATATATGTTTCTAGGTGTAATGTTATTAAAAAAGGAAAAACTGTTAAACATAATTTGCTATTTAAAATATATATGTGTTTATAAAAAAGTTAAATGAGAGAGTTTTTGGAAAAATTGAAATGTAGAAGCTCATGATTTCAACCTATGTGAGAATAGTTAGAAAACTCATACTAGAGAAAATTATTCAAACATACTCATAACTGTGCCAAAAAAGAAAAAAACCAAGATACTACACTAAGCATTTCAAAAACAACTACTTACTTAACCCAAACATATAGTAACATACACAAACTATATACAGGATTTAGTTTCTTCCAGATACACACACTACTCTGTGCAAATTAATCATCATTGGGAGGCATGAGGTTCAAATCAAAATCTAGTAATCTTGGAGAATTTGGAGGTGGCACTGGCACCTCTTCAATACCCTTGGAGCCTGCACTTTTTTCATCATCATCCTCGCGATCATCAACCTTTCTGGAAGCTTCTTCCACTCCCACCATTTCGGCTCCTCCATGTTCCACCGCAGCTACATCCTCAACTTCCATCAAACCTTCATCCTCACCAACTTGATCATCAACTTGCGCCATTGTTTGAGCAGCAGCAGCACTCTCTCCTCCATCTTCCTCCAAATCAGCAGCAGCAGCACCGTCAACCTGCACGGCCGGTAACGCTTCTTCCGCCACGTCAGCAACAACCTGCTCCTCCTCATTACGGTACTCTTTCACGTGAGCAACCACGGCGCGGAAGTTGCGCAAGTGGACGCCACAAGGCTTGCACATATACAACTTCTTCTCCAAAATCCGGTGTGCAATAATATTATTACCGGTGATGCCATGCATTTTCCTCAACCTCTCCATCACCGTGAAACCCTCCTCCTCCTCCTCCTCCTCCTCCTCTTCTTCTTCTTCATCATCATCATAATCATTATAACCACAATTTGCACAGTTAATTGTCCTCCTCTGATCACTCTCTGCACCAGCATTGCTACCTCGCTTTCTGCGAACCTTCCACTTAGGTAAGGACAGCTGGGACTGATCATTAACGACCTGATTCTGATCAATACGAGAATGATCACCGCCACCTTGTTGTCTCTGTTCTTGTGTCGTTGTTGTTGTTGCTTTGCGGGTGCGCTTCCTGCGAGTGAACCTGATGGGCTTTCTTCTATAGTGGGCCTTCATGTGGCCACCGAGGGCGTATCCGCTAGCGAATTCGCGGTTGCAGCGAACACAAACAACCTTTTTCTGAGGAGCTGCAGGAGAACTCATTCTTGAGAGAGAGGGAGGGGGGAAGGAGCTGTTGTGAGGGAAATGAATATCGAGCGCCGATGAGTGTGTGGGGAGGGAGGGAGGGAGGGGGGGTTTATATGTGAAGGATCGATCAATGTGTGGACAATTGCTTGCGTTTCTGCATCTTCATGATGGAAGAGAGAGAGAGAGAGAGAGAGAGGGGTGAAAGAAATGTGAAAAAGAAGTAAATGGGGGAGTAATCACATATGGAAGTATTCTAACAAATATGAGAGAGAAGAAAGGGAAAGAGATTCTTAGCTGAACTAAGGCTTGTTTGTCCCAGGATGAATACATGTTTGAGTAATGATACTCATACATCCCAAAAATCAATCCACTCATCCAACACCTCTCATTTTTCTTTATATCTCTCTAACTATCACATTACATATCACATCATTTTATCACTTTTCTCTCATCTCACTCTATCTCTCTCTAGTGGTATACACCTCAAGGGGTGTCTACCCATCTTTATTCTACATGTTTTACCATAGAATTATTGTATTATTATTATTATTATTATTATTATTATTATTATTATTATTATTATTATTTATACCAGTGGACAGACGAGCACTACCGTGTCTATCTATCCGTTTTTTCTAATTTTTTAGATAAAATACAAAATTATATAGTGATATATATGTTTGGTAAAATATGGATAAAGTATAAGTTATAGATTATAGTTTAAAATAGAAGTTACAGGGGTATAATGGTCTCTTAAAATGTGTACACCAAAATCATATATTCTCTTTATAATAGTTATAGATTATAGATTATTATTATTATTAGTTGTGGAAACAATGGGGTGAGATTTATTTATAAGGAAAAGAGAAAACTTTACTTATAACAATGATAAATTTATCTATTTAATTATCCACTATTGTTGTATTAAAAAATATGTAAAATTCATTTAATGAAAATACAGTTTCTTTCTTCTCATTCATTTTTTTTCAATTAAACAAGAGAAGTTTTCATATATTATATATATATATATACATTTTTACTTTTTTTCTATTTGAATAATTTATAAAATTAGTCTTCTTCTCTATTCACTTCACATCCAAACAATGAATAAGAGTGCAATTATTTTTCAAAAGAAATATTAAATGACGAATTAATTACATTTTATGAAACATTTAATTTTTTTACTCCAGATAATCAATGTAGCTTTGGCATGATGCGGTGGTTTTTATGCAAGATAAGGCCAAACACTACGTTACCCCCTTATTTCATGGCTAGGTGCCTCGATCCCAAATCACGTTTCAGTACTATCTCCATTTTGGTGATACTTCCTCCATTTTGGTCAAGTTCAGAAATTAAAAAAGTTTCAAATTAATTGTTACTTTTATTTTTTTTAATATAATATTAATTTATTTTTCAAATTTTGTTCATAAATTGTGCAACGTTGGAAAATATAATGATAAATAGTAGATGATGTAATTATTGATAAGTTATAAGGATAATTTAGTAAAATTATTTTACTTTTTAACTCATTTATTGTTTTTATAATCTTATTGAGAAACTTTAATAGACAATTAATCCGAAATGGAGGAGTATGCATCAAAGTCAATGATCATCTAGGCGTGTCTGGGACCAATTCTTGAATGACTTGATGATGAGTAATAAAAAATTTATGATAGTAGTATTAAAATGTTTTTTTTGGCAAGGTTTTGTTGCTTCTTTTATTGTTATTTTAATATTATTGAGTTTTTAATAGATATTTTAATAGATATGTAGTGTGCCTATAAACATTGGGTCTGTTTGATGCACACTGAGGTACATAACAAATAGAACAATACAGAATAAATGTCGGATATATAAATATTAGTAAATTAGTATGTTATGTTAATAGGGAATGTTTGAACCCATAATCGAAGTCATAACCTCTTTATCACTTCAATTCCTATATTCCTTACCCCAAATCATCAAACCACCTTATGACTCCTTTGCTATGTACTGATGAACAATAGACAACAGTCACGACACATGCAAGTAAAATAATGTGAAATTTATTGTAATATACCCCTTGTATTGGTCAATATTTATTTATTAATTCACACCAAATATCATTATTTATCTTAATACCATCGACATTATAAGATATCAATATTAAATATATATTTATATATTTAATATGAAATATTATCTATAACAATTAATAAATGAGATATTTCCTTTTGGTGTATAAATTTCATTGGACAAAAATATCCTTCAACTCCTATTAATAAACTAATGATTCAATTAAAAGTTAAGGGACTTAAAATTATTTTTCTATTTATATTTACCATGATACACATGATACCATGATACCCACATCTGGAAGCAGAAGAAGTGGGAGAGAGGGAGAGGGTGTTGTGGGGCCCATGAGTGTAATTAAGTGGCGGCTAATCATTCTCAACTTTCACTTCAAACCCATTTAATAAAACTTCTTCATTTAAATTTAAATTCTGATTTGTTTATTTATTTGTAAATTAAATTTACCAATAGGCAAAATAATTACCTTTTAGTGTCCTATTTTTTATATCATTTTTGTAAACTACTTCATTTTTTTTAACTAAGGAGTCTTGGCCTAGTGATGGACCATTAGGACTCTTGGGAGGTCGACCTGTTGGTAGCAGGTTCGATTCCACCCAGGGGTAAAATCATGTCTTGGTCAGTCCAAGCCTCTACGGACGAGCACAGATTAGTCCTTCGTTGAAAGCGTTGGGACACTGCGTGGGGTCGGAGCGATCTCCCCTCGAACCAAAAAAAAATTCAAATTTAAGCATAAAAAGTGCGTGAGACAAATCAAAAGATAAAAAATAATAAAGTGAGATAAATTCAAATGTAGTCTATATTATAAAAAATAAAAAATATTTATTTCTACAACTAAAAACTTACTATATAATTTTAATTTAATCCAAAAAAATAAAAGAAATGGACCGTCTGGCCGCTAGTGTATATAACGTTTTTACATATATATTAATATTTTTTTTTTGATCGGAAGGAAAATAAACGAAAAGAAAAGCAAGACTAAGGCCTAATCCTAGGCACACCAAGAGCATCAGCTAGGAGAACAGAATCCAATGGTGTTGGACAATGCTCCCACAAAACTAAATGGTCGTTACTAGAAGCACCCACTTTGGCTAAATAGTCTGCACAACTATTTGCTTCACGTAAGACATGCTTGAGAGAAATGTGCCAATCAAAGTTCGTCAAACTTTTGATCTTGGAGATAAGTGGTGCATAGGGGTGAAGATGATGATGTCCCGCTATGATCAAATCAATGGCAACCTTTGAGTCTGATTCACACACAACATCCCTATATCCCTGACTCCATGCAAGCTGAAGTGCACGATATATTGCTTGTAACTCCGCATTGACATTTACTAGATTAATAATACAATATTATAAAAATATATATAATTAAAAAATAGTCTAGATTATAAAATATATTATAATATAATATATAATTTTATATTAGTGTAATGTATTAATTATATTTTATTTATTATATATATTATATATTTTATATATTTTTATTATATATACATAATAAAGAGAGATAAGATAACAGTGTTATTAAATTGGGTATTTTTGTCTTTTAGTAGTTTGTCCCTAGGACAAAAAGTTATCACATAGTCTCCTATGGGATAGAGCTGGCAAAATGGGCCGGATTCGATCGGGTCAGACCGAGTTCGTCCGAAAAACAAAGGGCTTGGACACATAAATTTGAATCCGTTTTCAATCTGAGCCTTTTTGGCCCGGCCCGATAAAGCCCGAACTCGATTTGGTCCAGCCAAACTGGGTCGGCCTGAATAATACAACATAAAAGCCCGAGCCTGGTGCGATTTAGCCCTATGCGGGCCGGGCTTGGATAACTAAATTTGAGTTCGTTTTCAATCCAGACCTTTTTAACTCGGCCCGATAAAGCACGAGCTCGGTGCGGTCTGGCCCGATGCAGACTGAGTAGCCCATTTTGCTAGCTCTACTAAGGGACAATATTTTGGGTTTTTGTGTTGTTTCTTGTCTTCTATTTTGGCGCGTCGCAATAACATTTTTCAAATCAAACATAAAACAATTATTTTTGTGTTGTCGGTCCTTTACTTTTTTTCAAATCACTCACCCATTGTCTTCGTACAACAATTACTTATTTTGTGCACAATATTAACGATGGCAATGAGAAGAACCCTTCTGAACTCCATTTTTCATTAATGATGTTGTGATTGTTTAGGAGAGAGTTTTTGGAGGGAAGAGAATAATTTATAGCAACATTTTAGTTTTATAAAAAAAATATGGAAAATATTTTAAAATTTTCCAAAAACCTCCAATCCCTATATACATTTTTAGAGTTCCTTCAAATTAGAAATTTTTGGAGGTTTTGATTATTTATTAAAAAATAATAATATTCTATGTAAAGTAGGGAATTATCATCCCTTTTCTTCTCCTTTTATTTCCCTTAAAATGTCAAAGCCCTCACCTCCCATCCACTCTGTAACTCTCAATCAGACCCTTAGAAACTAATTAATATAGGTAAAACACATATAATATGAAATAATTTATCAATTTTTTATATGAAAAAATTTAATTTGTTTTATTAGAATCATCAAATAATATTTATCTGTTTTTTTACAAGACTTATCTATTTTTTAATTGTCATTTTAGATAAAAAAATGTTTCTATTTATTTGTAATTTTAAAAGTATAATGTAGCTGTAAAAAAAATTAAAAGTATAGCGTAACATTAACTATTGTTTTGTCAATTATTCGTTTATGTTCATTTAATTAATTATTGAGAGATAATTTTGCAGATAAAAATATTAAAGAGATAAAGAACATATTAAAAATATTAAACAACAATTTTAATATAAGTAGGGACATTTGGTCAAAAAAATATAAATCGGGGCATTAATTAGTTGAGTTTAATAACTATGTACGAAAGTGTAAAAATATTTTACATAGACATCCCAATCATATATTACCATATAATATATAATTGCCACCTTGTAACATTATTTTCTAAAATATTTGCACAAATATTTATATTGTGAGATATATATGATTGAATGTCTATGTAATTTTTTTTTAAATTGTCAGTGTAAAGTAATTAATTTATAATTATATTTCTTAATTTGTATATTTGAATTTTGACTCACACAATAAAGTTTAACGTAAAAAAAAAAGACTCACAATGTTTTGGTAATATCACATTAATACAATTATACGAGGAGTTAAATTTCATGATTATAGATATGTTCAATAAAATAATTGTATTAATCTTAAACTAGCTAAATATTTCATGGTCAAATTCTTCTATCCGCCAATATAAATGGCCAAAATCCATATACTTTTTTGTTTGGTATATATAAATGAACTTTTTTTTGTCACTATATTATTAATGCGAAATATTCAAATTCGGATTCACTCAGACCAAAATAATGTTGGTATATAAGTGAGTCTACTCAAGGGAGACTTGAAAAGGTAGCTAAATGTATGGTGAGAATAAGAATTTTTTAATCTATTAATTTTAAAAATATCTAGATATACAAGACATATAAAATATCTCTAAAAATATTTAAAATTTTCAAGCAGATTTTCTTTCTTTTTTTGATAATCAATCAAGCAGATTTTCTAACATTTCAATAAAATACAATATTAATTCTATATATGTATGGATGTATGTTGTTGAACCATCTCGGTCTAAAAATAAGTGGCAATGAGCTAATTACTTTTCTTTAAGTAAAGTATTGGTGTTTGACTCGGATTAGTCAGAGTCCACTCACTCGTGTTGGATCCTATGTATTTCGTTTAATTCATAGGTTAGTTTCAAATTTGTTGTAAATGAAACAAATTTCTTTTACCCATACTTAATTGTAAAATAAAGTAAATATATATAAAACGCTATAATATCATCGTCACTGTTAGTAAATAATTAAGAGTCTATTATTTTAGATATTTTATGAAAAAAATTATTTTTTAAAGAAATAATCAATTTTAAATTTTTTCTCTATTTATTTGTGCTTTTGAATCACCAAAAATTGAGAATAAAAAAGAGAGAGAGAGAGAATTATACAGAAAGAGTGGGCCGTTGGCCCCGTTGTTGCTAAAAAAAAAGAATTATACAGAAAGAGAGAATCACCAATACTAAAATTAAACTGAATCGACCTCCCCAAGCAGCGCAAGTGGCTAAAGCGCTGGAGGTCATGTAAGGGTGAGGGGTTCGACCCCCACCCAACCCCATCCTCCCCTCCCCCCTCCCCTTCCCCCTTGTAGACCCAAAAAAAAAAAAAAATTAAACTGAATCGAACAAGTGAAAGTTAAAAAATTATTAAGAATGCTATGATGTATGAGTCCAGCTCCCAAAAAAAGACATGGTATAATTTAGGCATATTTATTTTTATTATTATTATTATTATAAGAGAAAAAGCAAAGGTGTTTTCTATTATAGAAAAAAAAACCTCGTTCATTTCTAACACTCACTCAACACTTATTTTTTATTACATCACCCATCAAATCACGTTTATCACTTATATATCTTATTCCTATCCCTCTCTAGGTGTCAAATGGAATGAGTGCCTAAAAATCTTTTTTGTTATACATATAATTATTGTTTTTCATTTCTTTTGCTTTCACCAACCATTTTTGCTCAAATAGGTATCAAAATGAAAACAACAATGATTTTTTAATATTCTATTATTTTCAACCTCCATCCCGTACTTTTTTTTTCCATCTCTCTCTTCTTATCACATCAATCATATCTCACGTGTATCACTCGTCTCTTTTCTAATTCTATTTCTCTCTTGGTGTTGGATGAACATATAGGTGTAAAAAAAATCATCTTTCAAATGAAAATCATAGAAATCATAGAAATCACAGAAAAGACTTGTGAGGTTAACAAAGTAACAGTTGATAGCAAATTATCCATGCTAATTACGGAACTCTATGAAATGGCAAGACATGCAATATACACTGAAAGGAAAACGTAATATCTTTAGAATATAAAAGCTAATATAAAACTTCTAGCTGGCTAGAGATGTAGCGAAAGCAGAATGCATATGTATATGACATCTGTTATTACAAATTGCTTAGTCCAGCATAACATATGGCTCATTCAGATCAAAGTCCAAATTTTTTGGTTCAGTAGTAGATTGACTTGCTTCCTCATCTTCACTCAATGGTGGTGTATCCTGATCCACTTTAGGCACATGATCAATATTAGAAATGGGAGAATATTTGTTTCCTTCATCAGTCACTGTAGCATCTGAGTGCTTTGATTCATCATCCATGATGGTATCACTTATTACAATGTTCTTCTCTTTGTGTACTGATTTGTGTCCCCCTAAGCCTTGAAAAGTTGAGAATGATTTACCACAAATGCCACACTCATAGCCCCCCAGTAGTTTCTCTGCATCTGTTGAGTCTTTTATGATGATCTTCTTCCCCTTTTTCACCTTTCTTTTGTCATCATCATCAATATCAGAACTTCTCTCATTCATCACATCCTTCTTCCCACAATGCCCTTCAACATCCATAATATTCACTGCAATTTTCTCAACCCCAGATTCAGATAAACCCTTCTTTCCTCTACTTTTTCTCTTATCATTGTCACAATCACCACCACTACCCCCATCACTCCCAAACTTCATTAATGACCCACTGATAAATATACATTTTATCTTGTGTGCAGGTGCATTTTCCTCCCCAGTGCTTGAGGACTCACACTCACCAATCTTCTTCCTTTTATAATTCTTACTCTGCATTGGGACCACCACTTCATGAGGACTAGTAGTACTCTTTGGAGGCTCAACATTAACACTACTACCACCACCACCACCCTTCTTATAATTGACAGACTCAGCAGCACGAATGTACTCAGCACAAAGGTACAAGAGGTTTGTAGCAGCCTCATAACTACCAATACATTTTCTCCCTCGTTTATCTTTCTTTTGCCAGCTTGGTAATAAGGTGGAATTTGAAAGATCAATAGCATCTGTGTGATGCCCCTTTGGTGCAATTGCAACAACACCTTGATCTTCTTTATTATTAATATTCTGTTCCAGTGAAGAATCAGAAGAATTGTTAATGTGCTCATGATGAGAGTGATGATTATTATTAGGGGGGCAAATTCCCCTGCAGATCCTGTCAGGGTGGGCCCTCATGTGCCCATACAGAGCATTCTTTGTTGGGAACTTCTTCTTACAAAGATAACAAATTGGTTCCCCATTCTCACCATCAACATCACAACTAGTCCTATTGTTATGATCTTCTACTAGTACTTTTGAGTGATTTGAGAAACGGGTTTTCACCTTGATGTTATGAAGCTTCTTCTTGGCAGCTTGAAAGTGAGATCTTCTGTGTCCACCCAATGCCTTGCCGTTGGTGAAAGTCTTGCGACAAATATTGCACTCGTGTTGTAGTGTTGTTGCTGAAGGAGCTGTATCGATATCGTCCTTAATAACAGAAACCCTATCGTCAGTTTCGGCATGTTCGACTTCACAAGAAGACCCTGAAGGAGTAGATCGTTTCATCTTCTTCTGATATTCATGATGATCTGAAACTTGATCATGGTCGACATGATCTTCATCCATCTGAGAAAGAAAACAAAAAGTGCGAGCTAGCTAGCTAAGGCTAATTGAGAAGAGAGAATAACAACAATTACATAAAACAGTACTATACCGTGATCGACGACGGGGAATTAGGAAGAAAATATACCTGATGAGTCGTCAAAGAAAACCCCTTCACCATTTAAAACACCAAAGTTGAAACGCAACAAACTAATGAGAAAGAGTGAGACTTTTGGTTTGGAAGCTATTATATAGCGGTTTGAAAATAAGTAGTGTTTGTGTATATATAATTAACTAATTATTATTAAAAAAAAAAACAGACTTGCAAACTGAGCCATGGGGTGTTGGGTTGTTGTATCATATCCTCAAAGAAGGACAGGATACGGAGGAAGAAGGAAAGGTGTGATTTTTTAGTGTGTGAGTAGAGAAAGAAAAAAAAAAAAGAGTACGCTGAGGGAAGAAACATCCTCTTCCAAAGAGAGGTGCAATTAATTCAGTGTTGAATTTTCCAAAAGTATATATATGACAGATTTTTCTATTGTCAATAACTACTATTTATTTATCACAATTACTTCATTTGTCGAATCTATTTACAATATTTACTATTTAGTCCCCTTGTGATGTTAGCCTATTTTTTGTTATTTATGAATTATTACTGTTTATCACAATAAATATTTAAAATTTATAAAGCATAAAGCATAACTTAAAAAAAAAAAAACAATCCCCATTTTTCATAGATAGTCTCTGTCTCTCGTTATTGAAGAGTTATTAAGGTTTTTTTTGAAGAGTTATTAAGATTAGTGGTCTAGTAATTATATTCTAAAAAAATTACATTTTTTTTCCTTTTAACAGGACTTTCTTTGATTAAGATTGATATTCAATACTCTAGCTTATAATTTAAAACAACTTATATATTTTAACTAAACAACTAGTTTATTAAAAAAAGCTAGTCAATGGACTTGACCCATATAAATACGGATATTCTCATAACAAAAAAAGTAAAACATATCTCAAAAAAATAATAATTTTAATTGAAAATTAAAAGAATTGAGAGGAAAATGGCGTATATCACAACATGAGGGGTGACATATATCATAACCTGAAAGTCTGGATATATATGATTTTCTATAATAGTAATTGATAATTGATTGATGATAATTGATAATTGATTGATTTGTTAATAAAAAAATACAATCTCATCACCGGTTCTCAAGAGAATTGGTCTTTTCTAATTCTCGTGTGGAGAAAATGGTCAGCTATATAGCAATTAATTTCCTAATACGAAATCAATGCAGATAGGAGTTCCTTCTTTGTCAAATCTCTTGCCATTGGTTTTCCACTGGGATTCTTAGTAGGGTCAGTTTTATCGTGACTGTTAATGGTCAAAGTGCTCCATTAATCTATACATGTTGTCCTTTATTTTATCCACAAAAACGAAAATTTTAATTCCCTACACAATATTGTATTCAAGTTCTACCGTCAATGGTCAAGTACGGAAAACAAAATCTAGATACATTGTACTGCCTCTTAAGAAGAAAGAATCTTATATAACCGGCATGAGAGGTACAGAGAAGAGAGAAGCAGAAAGAAAAAGTGGGAGGCATTAAGAAGAGAAAAATAGGAAAAATTCGTAAGAAGAGATGCAAAAGAAATAATGTGAAAAATAAAGATTTTTTTTAATCATCCAAATTACCCCAACATACCTATATGAGGAATTTTGATTAATCAATATTGAGGTCAATTTTATATGACACTAATTTCAATTACCGATGCAGAATGAATAACAAAATTAGCTACTATAACATACATCATATATATCAAATTAATAAATATAAATATAATTATTATAATTGATTCAAAGATTTTACTTGCATAATTCTCTTCGCAGTTATATAAAAAGTTTCATATAAAATGTATAAAAAGTTCGATAAGGTTATAGTCCACTTTTGCTATGACATCTGGGTTGCATGAGCATAATTTATTGATTATAAATGGAGAAAGTAATTTTCTCAATATCGCATTAATATTTTTTTCACAATTTGTAGCTTAAGCTAAATGGTATAATTTTTTTTTATCATGATTCTATAGCATATAAGAAATGAAGCATGTCCAGACCAAGCTGTTGATGTCCTCAAATTTATTACATGTTATTAATCAGACTAAAATGTATTATTTCTATGTTTATATATAGAATATTGTATAAATCAATTGGCAGAATTTTGAAAATTCAGTCAAATACAAAATAAATAATTGCTTGATATAGCTATACTAAAAAAATATTTTAATTATTGTGAGAGTCAAACGGTTTTTTTTACCAAAATAGTGTAAAATGATTTGAAAATTACCAAAATGGTGTAAAGTTAAAAGTTATTACCAAAATGGGTAAGTCGCAAGTGCTAGTGGAGACTTTTTTTTTTCTCTCTTCGTAGCAAAGTCGCAACTAAAGCTGGCGACGTTTTTTTTTTAAAATACAAAAGTTGCAACTTTCAATGACGACTTTGACTTTTTTTTTAATGAAGTCGTAGCCTACAATGACAACTTTCGTTTTTTTTTTTTTTTTTTTATGAAGTCGCCAGCATGAATGACGACTTTCAACATGAGCCTGACGCTTTCACACCTATGGTGTTAAAACTTCCACAGCTGTGATTTTATCTGGTTGGTGCTAAACAAGCTTACAGAGTGGTGAAAGTTGCCATTCATGCTGGCGATTTCATAAAAAAAATTAAAAAAAATGAAAGTCGTCATTGTAGGCTGCGACTTCATTAAAAAGATAAAAAAGGACAAAGTCGCCATTGAAGATTGCGACTTTTATATTTTAAAAAAAAAAAAAATGTCGCCAACCTTAGTTGCGACTTTGCTGCGGAGAAAAAAAAACAAAGTTGTCACTAGCAGTTGCAACTTACTCCATTTTGGTAATAACTTTTAACTTTGCACCATTTTGATAATTTTCAAACCATTTTACACCATTTTGGTAAAAAAATTGAGTCAAACTTAATATATATAGTAATATAAAATTTATAAATTCCATTTTCATTACAAAATGGCAAGATTCTAGAAATTTAGGCTTTGTTCAACAAAATTATATAGCGGATAAGCTGGCCGTTGAAAGTTTATTACATGGTTAAAAAACTAGTTTATTGAATTTAAAGTGTTTGACAAATTATTTGTTGAACTATAAATGAAAGTAGACATAAATGACATGTTTATAAATTTTTTATACAGATTCTATTTTTTATATTTATTATTTATTAAAAAATAGTTATCACTGAATATATTAATTTATTTCATATTATTTATCATCTTAAAATTAAAATATTAATTTACTTTTTAATCTTATTATTATTTTAAAATATTTTATTAAATAAAATAAAACAATATAAATAAAATTAATTTTAAATTTTTTATGTGAGAATTCATTTATAAATACATACATGTAGATTTTTTTATAATTCAAAGATTAAATCTTTTTAAAAATATTATTACTTATGTGGGAAGAGTGGTTAAAGGTTTAAAAAAAAACTTAAAAGAAGGCGAATGGAAATAAGAATAAAACCATAAGGGTAAAAATGAGAGAAAAACAATAATCTATAAAACTGCTTGAAATGACTTATCAAGAAAAGTAAGTCAGTGAAATAAGCTAGCTAGTTTACCGAACATCTCTATATACTTTAGTTAAAAAGCTAATAAATTATAGTCAAATAAGTTATAAACTAACTTAACCGCTATAGTTAACAAGTTGATAACTAGTACAAATATTTCTTAAGAATGATTCTTTAAAAATTCAGTATTCTTCGTCTCTTTTTGTTACAAGGAAAAGTAATGCACCTTATTGGAAATTAATGCAGATCGATCAGTTCGAGAAATATTTGTATCTTTTTGCTTTATTTCCAATTTTTTTATACAACCTTTATTTCCAGTTTTAGTAGCATAAATTTAGCAATTTGTTAAGGCCGAGAATCTCATGGAAAAGATAAGAAATCATAATACTATGAGTTAATAACTATACACATTTAAAAAGATTTGACATTTCATCAAAAAATAATATAAAAAGATTTGTCATAAATTATATCCAATTATATCTCATTATAGTGTCATTTTGTAACATTACTTCCTAAATATTTTGTACAAAAATCTACATAATGAGATATGGTTAGATATTTGTGTAAATTTCTTTTACATTATCAGATTATATCAGTATGCATGTATAGTTCCCCTAAAAAAATTATATCAGTATTAACTTTGGAGTTTTTTTTATAATCTATTAACTTTGGAGTTTTAGTACTTTGCATAATGTTGATGAAAAACCTCTCATGAATAATCTAATCCCATGTGTGCCGCCGGCTCAATGCATACACATGTCTAAAGCGATTTTTAAGACGGAACCTTTTTTTTTATAAAAAAAAGAGAGAACCTTTTTAAAACTAATTAAAATAATTTATTATTATAATTTCATTTGAAGGTTAATTTATATTTTTAAAATATGAAATTATTTATTAAATTAATATTTTAAGGGTTTAGTATTTTAGTGATATGGATGGAAATAAGTTGAGCGAATGTTATAATATCTTGTGAAATTATATATTTGTTCATCAATTTTAAGGGTGGTTAAGACAATCAACTTATAAAAAGCCTTAGGTCTGTTAATCTATTTGAAGGTTGACTTATGACTTATTTAAAGGTTTTACTATAAAATAACATTTGAAATAGATTTTGAGTCAAGATAGTTTTTTTTTAAAGTACGTAATAGACCTTATATAAAAAGAGGCCTATATTAAATAAACAAATAAAGCTTAATTAAACCTTAAAATTGTGAAATAGGTTTGGCCTATTTAAGGCAAGACATGACCTAGCTTGACTTATTTCTATTCCTATTTGGTAGCTTTAGTCTATTTCGATATTTATTTATGATTTTAATTAATGGAAAATTAGTATTTAATTTGGAATTAATATGATAGAAAAAGTCGACATAGGGTGTCAAATCTCACTTTTAAGAGAATTATTATTTTTAACTTCTAATAGAACTCAATATTTAATAATTTACTTTTAGATTTTCTTTGTGAGGATAGAATATTAGCTATTTGTAATATTTTTGTGTCTAAAGCAAGGGCTTTACCAGTCTTATATATCCTTGTGTTGGTCCAACACTGATACCAAAATGAAATCAAGAGACAAAAATTGGTTAGACTGCTTGATAGAGAGGGAGTTCATGGCAATGAAAGCACCGGTGAAAGGAACTCAAGGTTTCTTCAATGGCAAATTAAACTAGGAAGGAAATTTAGGAAAGTAAAATACTCCTTTGGAGATGAGTGACCTTCTTGAATTACAAACAAAACTAAAAACTAATTTTCCTTCAATATTCTTATTGTATTTTCATTGCATCCTTGGAGTTACATTTATAGCACTCAATACTTCTAGATCTTCCCTAGTGCATAATTAATTGGGCCATAATAATGTATTTGGCTCATAACACAAACCACACTGTAGTGTTATTTCATGTTAAAATCTGGTGTGTAAAGTCCTATGTTAAATTTGGTGAAACCTCGTAATCTAACAGAAAATAATTGTTGTGTACCGTGCTGGTCTCTGTGCACCACCTATTTGGTTTGTGCAAACGGAGTCTTTTTAAAAACTCATTTAGCTAAAAAAAATAACAATTAGGTTTTAGGCCATCCAAAAGACTTGTTAGGTCCAATAGGCTAGTCTATTTAAGTAAATATGAATAATAATTTCTATTAATATTATTATACAAGCTTTTTTTTATACAATTATATAAGCATTTTTTTTATAATCTAGTAAAACCTATAGTTATTAACCTTTGAAAGATTTAATTGAGCATGTTGACAAACGTAAAGGGTCAACCTTCTAAGTTTATTTAGAGATAATTTGTGGCCTATTTAAAGACTTTATTGTATTTGTAGTCTAACATGTGACTTTCAAAAAAGGTTAAACTCATGCTTTATAAAGTTCAACCTACTCTATTTTCCCATCCTTATGATAAAATAGCAGTGATTTTAATTTTCATAGTCTATAGTTTATTGTACAAAGAATTTATCCTTGTTAGTTTATTAGTCCACTAGTCCAAAGATCTTAATAAGAAATAAGTTTTGAAGTAGGTTAGCTTACCAAACCAAATTTTTAATAAGGCTAGGCCTGAAAAAACTCTATGACAAGAGAGAAGTTTTGAAATTTTAAAATTAATCAAACCTATTTCAATAAAAAAAATTTTAATCAAACCTATTTAAGCAAAGTATTTTTAGACGTAGAAGGTAAATGTACATGTATAAATAAATAATGTTGTTAGCCACACATCCTCATAAATGCCATTTTAATTCTGTATACATTAGCTCCATTTGTGTGGGTTAGATTCATTGTATCGCTATCCCCCAACGATAGCTCAAGTAGTAAAAAGTTAGGAGTGATATGTTGTAGAGAGTGGGTTCAATCCCCACTCCACCCCCTTACCTCATCCCTCAAGTGTGTGTGTAATTAACAAAAAAAAAAATTCACTGTATCGCTACTTTTCATGGATTGTGACAAAACTAAATGTATAAATAGTTCCGGCAAGTCATTGTAATTATGAATGAAATACTTAAATTGAATTACACAAGCTAAAAAATTCCTCACATGCTATATATTCTTGAGCCCTTTCGAGAAAAAAGTCTCTAGCTCCACCATAAGATTCGCACCGTTCCCCGTCTTGACATGCCGTGGTGTAAGTGCTGGTGCTTTCTTTTTCTTGTGTTGTTTTCTTACAAGGTTCACCACAAGTTGTGTAGCTATCACTCTCTTCACCAATTTCTGTTTCACCGTTGCTTCTACTACATGTTATGCTGTGCTCTCTTTCATCACAAATCTCTGTGCCTAAATCTTCTTCCTCTTCAGGTAATTCCTCCTCATCTTTTGAGCTTGTTACATCTGAACCGTAGCATACTACATATGGCGTTTCTGATGACGAGTCTCCAAATTCATGAACGTCTTTGCTATCAACTGCACACGGCATTGCAGAGACAACCTGCAATGTATAAAGCTCATAATATCAGTCAAATGGTGTTTTATCAACATTTTACTATTATGGTCCTGTTTGGGTTCAGAAGCCCAAATTCAAACTTATGGAGAAATTAGTTTTATTTTGTATTTTTATTTTTTTCATTTATATAAAAGAGAAAAAATTGTTAAATAGTTATTTTTAAATTAGATGTGTTTATAAAAAGGTTAAAAATGAGAGTTTTAAAAAAAATTGAATTGTAAAAATCTGATTTCAAGTTATATGAAAAGTTATTAGTTATAAATCTCATATTATAAGTACTTATAGAAAAAAAATATATACGTTGTTTTTAACTATTTTATGATGTCTGCACGAGTTTGATTTTTGGATTGTCTCTTGATCAATATAATATATTCATTGCTTCAAGACTCAAACACACATGTAATATGTATGTATATATGTATTTAACCTTTCCTGACTTAGAGAACACATATTCATCCTTATATTTTAATAGGATATCTTTATATCATGACCGTAATTCTTTGTTGAACTATTGGCTTTGTAGTTACATAAATATTTACTATAAGGTATCTCAATAGAGTATTCACTAATCTTCACATTCCTGTCACAGTTTAGAAGAAACTTATTTCGGTTGAATCTGACTAGAAATGTTTAGCTTTTTCAATATTCTGGTGCACTACCACAACTTATTATAGAGATTCGATCAACTATCAATTACTAACTAAATGTCCTCCACTCCATCAAATTTAAGAGAAATCAAATCATGTTTTATTTCTTTCTAGTGATGAAGTAACCAACCACCAATCTCATCAAGTTATAATGCCCCACCATGCAATAACTATTACTTATCTTACCATATTCATTGTGAATCTTTCCTTAGGATTCTTTCTGAGGCACTTTTCTATTACTAGGACCAATGAAGCAAGTTCTTGTTCATCATAGGAGCTGCTGATTTTGGGATCCGCCAACTGTAGGTACTTCCTTCCTCCAAGAAGTGGCCTTGCCTGAAGAATTTTGTGCAAAGCACATAATGAATGAAATGATCAGTATGACATAACAGCCAGGCTTTATAAATGAAAAAACAAATAACCCTATAAATGTCAAAATAAGCAGAGTTTCCTATCTTCAGTACTTGTGGTTTCAATTTAATAGAAGTACTTCAAGGCTCAAGCCTAAAAATGTACAACTGAGGAGTAAAAATAGGTTTACAAGCAGCAGATGCTAATGGCAGCTTCACTCCATTCATACAATGGTTCTAAGAAGACTCCATAAGACAGGAAGTGCATGAGAGGACATGAAGACTCAGCAAATTTTAACATGCTCCTCCAACAAGCCACTATCAAGTTTTAACACGTGAATATGGTTTTGGCCTGAAAATATGATGATGAACAATACAGCCTTGTGTAATTACTAGTACTACAGATAAAAAGACTCACTGCCATAGGATATGTGATTATATGTGGTTTAAAAATAAACTGTGCCTTATAAAATGAAGTATCTAATGACTCACTATTATTGATTCTCGAGAGTATATTATTTCCAGATAGAGGACGAAGTGTGAACAGTAAGAACAGTAACACTGAAATTGTTCCCAAATATGGTTGGACTATGTTATACATAGAAAATATTTGTTGCTTACATATATTATTAATTAATTGTAGTAGCCTGTAGTATACAGAAATAAAATCATATGTTTCTTACCCATTCAATAAGACATTTCTGTCCTGTTATTTTATCTGAAATCATACGGCCGGTGATCAACTCTAAAATAACTGCACCAAAAGAGTACACATCTGCCTCAGTTGATAGTTTTCCACACCCCTGACACTCTGGTGCACTGTACCCACATTTCGACAGACTTTTATCCTTGCTGCTGCTCTTCAATTCACGTCTTTCTTTTCCAAACACAAAATCTCCGAGCTAAAGTTATGCATCACATTCAACAAATAGTTAGTTGTCTAAGATGACAAATAGCCTATTTATATTGAAAATTAGCTTAATATAAAATAGCTACATGGTTTAAGGTTCAAGAAAGTACCAATGGTTTATAGTCATGATTTAGAAAAATGTTACTTGGTTTTATTCTTCCATGTATTATGTTATTCTCATGGATATACTTTAGACCTCTGGATACACCTATTGCAATTTTCATCCTTTCTCTCCAAGTCAATGATATGCCACTTTCTCCTGCATGATTCAGAAATTTCCTTTGGTATTAACTCACATTTTTTAACTGAAAGTCTATGAACTTAGAGCTCAGACCTCATTTATAATACAAGTTGTAAGTGAACATTCACCGATTTATCCTTACTTGATAGGTACTGGTCCAGTGAACCGTTGCATGCATACTCATATACAATCAGCAATTGATTTTCTCGTATACATGAACCCAACAGCATGGTCACATTTTCATGTCTAGCATTTGTGAGCAACTGGACTTCTGACATAAACACCTTCTCTTCCTGCAAGCTTGTGATTTGATGTTGCTTAATT
This sequence comes from Glycyrrhiza uralensis, assembly GCA_030159175.1. Classification (NCBI taxonomy): domain Eukaryota; kingdom Viridiplantae; phylum Streptophyta; class Magnoliopsida; order Fabales; family Fabaceae; genus Glycyrrhiza; species Glycyrrhiza uralensis. The sequence goes on from BRZY01000005.1 coordinate 43,592,258, forward strand.
GCTATTTTTAGCTTATTATCTAGCTGACCTCTGAAGGAAGGTCCATATTCACCTTCAGATAGAGAATACTTAATTGAAAATCCTTCAGTAGCAGCTTGGAGTTCTTCATAAGTAAATTTCCTTTGCCATCCATTATTTGGGCGTCTACTTTTGCAGATTGAGCATACAGAAGACTTTGAAATCTGCAAAATGGTTTTGTCTTGATTCTCATTCAATAAACCCTCATCACAGCTGCCTTGCATTTGTTTTTTATCCTTGCTCACCTTCTGTTGTATATCTACTTCTGTTTTTCCTATCTCTTCTATGTGGAAGCTTTCTTTGTTCTGTTGTTTTCCCTGGATCTGTTGATCAGGGCTTATCTGTTCGATCATGTGATTGCTGATAATTGTCACTCCGGACATCTCCTCCCCACGAGGCCTGCTCTGCATCTGTTCTCCATCCTGTTTCAGCTTATCAGGTTTATTCTGACCTATCACGTGATTGGTTTTAATTGCTATTCCGAAGCTTGTCTCTTCCTTATATGTGTTTCTGTCTATCCGTTCTTGTTCCTGGCTCACCGGATCAGCCTTCATTTGACCTATCATTTGATTGTTGTTAAGTCCCTCCTGCCTCCTTCAGGGGAAAAAATTTAAAGAAACAAAGATAGCAGAAATGAACCTAACTAGTATTTAATTTAGTGAATGCTTGTCTACCATTTTGTCTGTGGGGATTGGCTTGGCATTTAAAAACAGGAAAATATCCAGCAAGTATGACTAATTATTAACTGGATCAAATTTTTCCTATCATCACTTACTTTTGGGGACAATTGTGGTATGCTGAAAAGGTCCCCTTCATCTGGAGATCCTGTTGCCATGTCAACATAAGCTGCCTGCCTGTTACATTGTTCTTTTACAGGAATTTGCTACCTTTAATCTCTCTCTGTACTCTTATATGTTTGATCCTCACATATCACTCAATTGACTAACAAGATGTATTATATATGATTCATGATATAAAATGTTTGTATTCAAATTGGTACGTATTGGATATTCTTCTAAGTTAAAAGAGAATATTTTTTAAGGTCCAAAATAAATTGTGTATTTTAAGCTTTTCTGATCTACCTTTGTCCTTAGGCTAGTTCTAGATTTTTCTTATCACTGTCAGCAGTATGGCTTGCTTTCTAATTTTGTCTGTATGCCTTAGCCCTATTATTGTAGTTTTTCCTAAATCACCTTGTGAGCTAGACATGACCGGCTCATCATTTTGTACATATGACTTTTCTGGAGAAGATTCTTCAGTTGCACAGCACCCATCTGATTCTGCTATGCCTTGTATTGCAGATACAACCTGAAATAGCCAAATAGTCATCATATGTAAGTTTCAAAAGATATGCCGTTGACAGTGTATATTATAAAATTGTACATCTGTTCCTGTATGCCAATGAGACGGGTAAAATCTGCTCCTATCTGCATTTAATTACCTCGTGAACTAGTTATGACTGGTTTATTTGCTATTATTCTTTCTTTTCATAATTACCTTGGGAACTATATAAGGCTTTTGCAAAAAGTTCATTTAATCACCTTTAATAAAAATTAAATACTTTTAAACTTTTACAACAACCACATTTTTAAAATTTGCTTTTCATTTTAAGCTTTTATTTCATGCAGGTCTGTGACATGTATAATTTCATTCTACAGTTTCATATTTATCTAGTAACTACTGGTGAGCTCCACTGAGTTATGCTATACTGTATGAACTGGCATGTTTTCTTCTTTCGGTTTTACGTAATTTCTGATTGCCATGTTAAACATCATTTGGACTTACCATATTCATTGTAATTCTTTCCTTAGGATTCTTTCTGAGACATTGTTCTATTACTGGGACCAACCATAGAAGTTGTTCTTCTTCATAGGAGTTACTGATTTTTGGATCCACTAACTGTGGATACTTCTTTCCTCCCAGTAGTGGCTTTGCCTAGAAGGGGAAAAATACAAAGAAAGAATTAGGTATGATGCAGATAAGCAACAAAAGTAGAATGTAAACACCAAAACTCCCAAACCAAATAATGAGCTGTATATGCAATTAATTATATACTGTCCAGCAACATTGAGTTGCTGAAGTTTTGGTTTTACCCGACTCTGTGGCATATTAATATGTCAATTTATTAACTTGTGGTCTCTTACCCATCCAACAAGGTTTTTGCCTCCTGGTAGTTTATCTGTGGCCCTCCGACCAGTGATCAGCTCCAAAAGAACCACTCCAAAGGAGAATACATCTGCCTTAGTTGATAGTTTCCCACTCTCCAGATACTCAGGTGCTGTATATCCAGAATCTGTTGCACTTCTATCTTTGTAGGGTTTCTTTGGTTCAAGTTTTACTTTTCTGAAGCCAAAGTCTCCAATCTAAAGATATATACAAATTGAAATAGAAGTTTATTTTTTGAAGATAACAGTTATGATGTACTGAAACTTCGACTGTCAGAAAAATGCATCAAATCATCCAAGGTTCAAGTAAGTACCAGTGGTTCAAGGTCATGTGTTAGAAGAATGTTACTTGCTTTTATACTTCCATGAATTATGTTATTATCATGTAGGTACTTTAAACCTCTGGCAGTACCTACTGCTACTTTCATCCTTTCCCTCCATGTCAATGACTGGAAATTTCCCCCTGCATAATGTTTTAAAGTTCTATCATTAGCAATTTATGGAAGTTCCAAGCATAAAGTGCTTCAACTTCATTTGTAGATAACTGACAGGCCATATATTAGTTCTTACTTGATAGGTAATGATCAAGAGAACCATTGCATACTTGTTCATACACAATCATCAATTGATTTTTATCTGTGCATAAACCCAACAGCATGGCCACATTTTTGTGTCTAGCATTCGTAAGCAACTGGACTTCTAACTTGAATATCTTCTCTTCCTGAGACCTAGTAATTTGATATTTCTTAACAACTATTTTCACCTTACTCTCTAGCAGGCCTTTGAAAGTAGGTCCATCTTCACTTTCGGATAGAGAGTTCTCAACTGAAAATCCTTTTGTAGCTTCTAGGAGTTCGTCATATGTAAAGTCTTTCATCCATGTGATTTTTGGGCGTTTACTTTTGCAAATGGAGCATGCTGAGGAATTTGAATTCTCCAAAATGATTTCATCATGATGTCCATCCAGTAAATTCTCATTGGAGCTACTCTGCAGTTGTGTTTTATCCTGGCTCAGCTGGTCAATAATTGTCTGACCTATCATGTGGTTATTGCAAATTTTCTGTGTTGAGATGCCCTCCCCATTGAGGGTGCACTTCATATGTTCTTCAAATTCACTCGGATGAGCATTTACTGTCTGATCCATCACGTGGTCATTTATTACCATCTTTCCTGAGCTCCTTTCCACCCCTTGGGGCCTGCTCTGCATCTGTTCTTCAATCTGGTTCAGTGTATCAGAGTTTCTCTGGCCTGTTTTGTAAAAGTGATTGTTTTCAACTCTTAGTCTTAACCCCCCTTCCTCCCTGAAGGAACTGCTCTCTATCTGCTTCTCTATCTGACTTGGGTGATCAGTTTCTCTTGGACCTACATTTGATTATTGTTAAGCCCCTCCTGCCACCTCCATGAAAGGAACTAAAGAAACAAAGAAGAAGGATTCTAACCTATGTAGTAAGTAGTTCTATACAAGTATGTCTTGGGGCAATTCAGTTTGAACATAGAACATAGATAAAAGTTTGTTAATATACTTGTCATTAACTGGGTTGAAATATGTTGGCACAAGTGTCTTGGTACTTACTTTTTAAAAAAATTAAATGCTGAAATATCCTTATACCTTTTCAACATTAGTTGTATGGATGTAATAATATGTTTCTACTGTGATTTTGATACATCTAATTGTTCTTAATCCTCTTATGCATTTTTCCCTGAGATAATTTAATAAACTAACATGTGATAAGTTAATGTATTGCAAAATGCAAAATAATAAAATACTAATGCCAATGAGGGTTTTTGTCAAAAAAAAAATGCCAATGAGGGTTGGCTCAACTAGGAGGATCAAACTGCATCGACTCAAAGGTCTTATATCATTTGTAAATACCATGTAAGAGGTTCCTCTGTGGCATACCCTAACCTCCCTAACCCTAAACTTTCTTTTAACAAGAAAAGAAAAAACTTTTACTAATAATAGTCCACATTGGATGTCCCCTCCCACCCTCTCCTATTTGAGGCTGTTCTTATGTTCTAGCTTTCCTGTTGATGTATCTTTTCTCCCTAAGCTTTCAATTTCTAGAATTTTCGTATAAAGTCCATTACAAATTATGCTCTCCCAATTTGTATGTCTATGTTTTCTTGTTCTAGATTTTTTGTTACCTTGTGAACCATTTATGTCTGACACTAATCTTGAATATGATACAGCTGGAGTAAAGTCTTCCGTCATGCAGCACTGTCCGCTGTCCGATGTGCCTTGTAATGTGGAAGTTGCCTGAACTTGTGAATCATTCATACCAGGCAGCAGTATAGAATATGTCTCTGAAATTAAGCCTTCTGCAATGTGGCTTTGTTCACTATCTGCTATGCCTTGTAATGCAGAAACAACCTGAAATTTCCCAAATTTATACTTGTGAAGCTAAATGATGAGGTTGACAATGTATAACTAGAATTGTCCTCATGAATGTCTGAGGCAAATATAGACACGGGAACACTTCTCTAACTTATTTTCTCCTCTAATTAAATCATGAAAAATTGAACCACATTCACCCTATCATGAAATAACAATCATGGTCTACACACAGATATTTTGTGTTCAGACAAAATGAAATACCTCGTTAATAAATGGTTATTGCATAAATTGTTATTTCGATATGTTTATCAGCATATATGAGTATCCTTTGATCAAGATATTTTTTCAAGGCATTTGAGTTGGACCAGTGCCAATTGAGCCACAAGCTGAGTTGGCCACTTGGCCTATCATCCCACTTTTTGTTGACGACTTGAATCAGTTTTCATGTACAACCTTCATTTTCATTCAATCGACAAAATTTCCTCACAAACCTTATTTATAATTTTTTTTTCTTTTATCTTTTAGCAGTACATTCAATCCTAATTAAATTAGGTCAAAGTTGACCTTAAAGGAAAAAACAAACGAAGTTCTATTTGGCATGGTATTACAGCATTGTTGATCAACTGATCTGGAGTTTCAAGAGTTTGATCATTCCTCCTCTCAATCTTATAATCGAAATTTCATTTCAAAGTAATGCATATTTAGTTTAATTGTTACAAGCCAAGTGTTCTTTACATGAGGGACCCTGTTGGAGTTATAAAATCATTTTGTACTTTGCTCAATAGTTTTTAGGTCAAGCAGGTATTATTAGATTCTATACTGAATGGGATATCATGTTTTCTTTCTGCAGTTTGAACTTAGTTAATGACATATTGTAAATTACTGGGACTCACCATGTTCATGGATAATCTTTCCTTAGGATTCTTTTTGAGACATTTTGCTGTTACTTGCACCAGCCAACGAAGGTGGTCTTCTTCATACGATTTGCTGATTATGGGATCCACCAACTTTGAGTAATTCTTTCCTCCAAGAAGAGGCTTTGCCTGAAAGAAAGAAAAAGAAAAGAATATCAATTTGTCTGATGTTCATAAGCAACAAGGTGAAGAATCTGTATCCATTGATCACAAGATACTAATAAATAAATAAATAAAACATTCTGATAATCATGTGTGAAAAAATGGAAACATAAAGGGTGATCAATTAAAACTTTTTTTCCGGATATTCTCAGGCATGCATAAGCTTGTAGACAATTAGACTCATTATTGATTGCCATTTCAATAATTTAAATTACAAGCTGATGCTTGTAGTATGTGAAAGTTATGTTATCTGTCTCTTACCCATCCAACAAGACTTTTCTCTCCTGATATCTTATCTGTAGCCCTCCGTCCTGTGATCAACTCTAAAATAACCATACCAAACGAGTATACATCTGTTTTAGTTGATAGTTCCCCCTTCTCCTGATACTCTGGTGCTGTGTATTCTGAATTCCCCATGTTTTTATTATTGTATGACTTCTTCCTTTCAAGTTTCTTCCCAAGGTCAAAATCTCCAAGCTAAAGAAATGTTTATCATTTAGAATAAAAGTTAGTTCCATAAAATGACATAATGTATATTCATATTGAAAATTAGACAGATGGGAGAAATAGATAGGTAACACAGCTTCAAGGTTCAAGTATGTACCAGTGGTTTGAAGTCATGTGCTAGAAGAATATTACTTGGTTTTATATTGCCATGAATAATATTATTGTCATGTAGGTGCTTTAGACCTCTGGAGAGACCCATCGCCACACTCAGCCTTTCACTCCAGGTCAATGGTCTGCAGCTTTCCCCTGCATAATGCAACAAAGTGCCTTTAGTATTAAATTCTGCATGTTCCATTGACATGAATCAAATTATTGAGTCCTATATATGTAACATTGAATCACATGTCTTACTTGATAGATACTTGTCAAGTGAACCATTGCATGCATACTCATATACAATCAACATGAAACGATCTTTTGTAGATGAACCCAATAGCATGGCCACATTCTTATGTCTAGTTTTGAGGATGGTTTGGACTTCTGACTTCATTTTTTCCCTTACTTGAGTGTTTGTTATTTCATGCTGCTTAACTACTATTTTCAGCTCTCCCTCCAGATGGCCTTTGAAAGTGGAGAATGAATATCCACTTTCAGAGAGACAGTTCTTCAATGAAAACCCGTCTGTGGCTGCTTCAAGTTCTTCATAAGTGAATTCCTTTTGCCATTCAATATTAGGCCTTCTACCTTTGCAGACAGGGTATATAGAGCACACTGAATTTTCCAAAATGCTATTCTTTTGCTCTCCATCCAATATACCCTCATGGGAAACTCTCTGTGTCTGTTGTGTTTGATTCTGGTTTATCTGATCATCTTTTGTTTGATCAATAATTTCTTTACTCTTTGTTGGACGGCTCAAGTACTGCTCCTCATCATGGAAGTTCTGTATCTTTTCTACATCCTGGCTGTGTTGATCAGCTATTTCTTGAGCAGTTGTTTGATCATTGTTAATCACAAGTGTTGTCTCCCTATCATCCTCAGGAGGCATTTTTGGTATATGTTCTTGATCTTGGCATTGATTATCTTCTGTTTTATCTATCATTTGGATACTGTTTACGTCCGGTTCCTCTGTGCTCAGGTACACATCAGGACTTGTCTGGCTCTCCCCTTCAACATTGATTGGGCCTATTATTAAATTGTTATCAGTTATAATATTAGATGCTCATGAAAATCCACACTGAAGCAAGCAATGAAACAAGGGAAGAGGACCTTTTGTCTTAATGGAACATGTAAAATAACTAACTTGATATCTGAAAGTGTTCCAATACTCACTCTTGGAAACAATATCATCACTTTGACCATCATATGTTTCATGGCTGTTACATGGTATTTCAACAGCAAGATCTAGAGGTCCTCTCAGGCGTACTATCCGATTTCCACGCCTTACTCTTGATATACCACAAGAAAGGTTCTCCAAGAAAAACTCCTCATCTCTCTTCATTTGCCTGTGAAACAGGTGCATTTTTTTTTAATTAATGTGAAGTCTTGTTCAGAGAATTGGTACAACAATGGTGTTTGATTCAAAATTTTTACAATTAAATAACATATTTAATTTATTTTGTAATTCAGAAATGTACATTTCAAGTTGCATACGTTTTACATATTCCAAACTCCTAATTAAGAGTGCTCAACCATATGCATGAATTTGGATGGATTAAACAACTGTATGATTTTCAAGTTCAGTATAACTAAGCTATACTCAAAAACAAATTATTATCATTAATGCATGCATTCAAATTTACTTATCTAACAAATCTCTATTTGTCTTTCTAATTCTGATCAATATTGACTTAATTAAAACATATTTAACCCAAAAAACTAATATGATGAATAGGAGTGTCCCTTCAAATGAGTCGTTTTATGTTTTACTTGAAGTAAAATATAAAGAAACTTGTTTCAGATGGCTCTGGTTTTCTACATGCAATTCCACAATACGGCCGTGCTTTAAATATAATAGAACATCAAAGAGAATTTAGATTATCAGTTGATTTTGACTAACCTGTCAAGTATCACCCAAGTTGCCTTTAGATTTATGGCTTCTTTTAAAGCAACATCTTTCGGTGATCCTGTAAGCAACTGTACCTTAAATGCAACCTGAAAATATTATGCATGATTTTATAAATTTCATAAACAGTAAAACATCTCTATTTAGGAATGAAACAGATGCATAGCAACATATTAATGACATAACCAAACGAACAGTTTACACCATTGATTGATTTTCATCCATTGCTTGCTATTTATTTGATGGAAATTCAGGACAAAATGAAAACTGTGCAACGATTTTTGCACTGTTACTATCACAATCACTCGTAGTAGCTTTTTAGAAATAATATGATTTTAACGAGGCAGGGATGAGAGAGAAGATTAAAAAAGTGATCCTAAACATAGACAAACACAAATCTCTAAAAAATAATCACTAAGGGAGAACATTTTGGGGAATGTGTACATAGAAATCCCTTTCTTTATACGATCTCTTTTAAATTCTGTAATATGTAGTAGGAAGGTACTATGTTAGTAAATTTCTTTGACTGCTGCAATGCATTTGATGGATCCTGTTCAGTATCAGCTTCCAACAAGCATTGCTTGATGCTTCCTTATGACTATGATCATATAAAGAAAACCAAAATAAAGAAAACGTTTACTAATTGGTAGTGATATTACCTTATTTGATTCATACAGTTCAGCAATCATTTCAAGCGCCCCATGGTTCAGATACTCTTGCTTCTTCCATGCAAGTTGTTCCTCAATGATCCGCTGGTTTACTCCAACCATTGCATTGTTGTCCACAATGCTTTTGTACCCCACTACAAAGGATTTGGTAGAAAGGGAAACAGAAAAAAGTGACTGATTAGTGAAATGAATATATTGCACAAAAGGGTTAACAGGCTTACAATGTTCTTCATCTTGAATTACTCAACACTGCACTAGTCTTCTTATTTTTTTTCTTTCAATTTTAACTTTTGTTTCCAATCTTTTTTTCTTGGGGGAATAATAATAAGAGTTTCTTAAAAGCTTTCAATATCCATGGAAGATTACTCACTGGGAGTGTAAAACTTATGCAGGATTGCAAGTAGTGTGACCGTATCTGCTTGCTTAAGTGATAAGCTATTCATAACCCAATAAAACACTCTCAGATTTAGCTCTTTAGATGCATCCTGTATCACCACCACACGCTTTGGTTCAACGGCCATGACCTATCTGGTTGATCAAGCTCTCGATATCTAAACTCTAGGTGGCATAAACAAGTGGTAAAGGGAATAGAAACATAAAATGAGCAACTAGTTATAAGGGAGACATGGAGGAGACAATATGAATACACAAAGTGCCATTGTACATTGACCCTCTTAAAAATAGTAGTTGTCTTTAATATGCCACAGCTGCAACTATGCTGTTTTTGGAAAAATCTAAGCTTCTTGTCCTAGGAAACTTCTATTAATTTCTTTTGTGGTTTGTCCAAGACAGAGCAAGACATCGACTATGCTGTTGATGAAAACAAAGAATTTCTTGTTTGGGTAATGAAACTACTAAGCCTGCCTGAGGTTCCAAAGCTCTAATATTCCAGCTACATGCACTATGCTCAGTAGATAAAGCCTAAATGGCAGGACAATCGGACTTAAATATAAACAAAAATACCTAAAATCATATTGATTAATAGAATTAGTTAAGTTTATTTAATTTTTTTGTTTATATTTAATAATATTGTAGGATAAATAATTAAATAGTGAAGAATTAGTTGAAATTTGCTTATATTTGAGTCTACTACACTTGGATTAGTTTTTGCTTGTATTTGAGTCTGGAGAGAGTATCTCCTTTTCTAGGTGTATGCATTCGAGTTATGATGAATCTTGTATAACTATTGGGAGGGAGCAAAGATTGCACATATAAAGCTTAAGAAGTAAAACCTGCAAATTGCTTGGTGATGTATCTATTGGGGCTTGGGCTAGTACAAAATTGTGTCTTTGAATAGTGCAAAAATTGACATGGCCTTTTGTGATATGATTACCTTTTATCTCGGAATAAATAATGGTTTTTATTGTTTCCCTTTCGGCTCAGACTGAATTCCATTGGGAGTTATGTTCTATAAATATTGGAAAATGATTCATAGACACCTAATATCCATTTAACACCCAGAGAGAGAAAGAAATAAAAGAGAAATAAGTGATAGATGTGATAGATAAATGATGTGATAGGAAGAGAGAGATAGAAACAAAAATAGGTGTTGGATGGGTGTTAAAAAAAAGTGGGTGTTCATGTATCATTACCCATAAATATTTCATCTATACAGTAGTTATTATTTATTTTTTTACTAAAACAGATATTCATTTATTCAAATTGGTAAAATACATCGAAAACAACACAAATTCAACATCGCTACCAAAAAGGATGAATCTGTGAACAAACTCATAACACCCAGGTTAATAGCATAACATGACAAAATGCCTACAAATGTGACAAAATCAAAGTGACTAGAATACCCATGCTTCCGGACCTGTAACGTTGACGCCCAAGTCTTGATTGAATCTGTAATAGATCGAAACTTATCTGCCAATTTGAACCAAACGAACACCACAACAAGATGAAAAACCAAATGACGCCGCACCAAGACAACGAACAAAACACTGCCGCATGCAGACGACGAAAACATGGAAAAATACGAAAGAAAAAACTAGATCTGTGTGAAAAAATAACTTATTTAGATAAAAGGAGAGAATAAATTATGTAGAGAGGTAATTTCAGACCAAAAAATAACCCAAAACCACCCTATCTGATAAATGAAGAAGTGAAGAGTAGAGAGAAAATTGAGAGAGAGACACGGAGGCGGCTCTAGATTTTAGGTTAACAGTACTGATACGTTTTTTTCCTATACAGTAGTTATTAAAATTATATGTTTCTGGAAGAGTAAACCTTTGCATTCCTCACACACTTCCAAAAAAAAAAAGGGTTGTCCTTATCCATAGTTCAGCATGTATTGATATCAATCCAATGATAGGCCACCGGTTCTATAGCACCCCCTGGCATCACATTGTCTAATGCTACTAAGAAATGTATTATTAATTGGTATAGGTATTAGCAAAGGATAGATTAATTTTTGCAGAAATATGAGTAATAAAATATGAATTAAACTAAAATAAAAATTAAGGTAAATGAAATTGACATAAAAAAATAATAGTGCATAAAACATAAGGTAGTTTCGCCTGCAAGCTTACATCTCAAATCCATAAATGACAAGAAATGAAAGGTACAGTAACAAAAATTGAAATAATAAAGGGAATTTTTATTTACACATACATATTTTTCTATCCACTATACTTTAATGCAGAACTAATAGTTCTACAGGTAATTTTTTTCCCCAAAACATATATAATGCAGAACTAATAGTTTCGCATGTTGTACTTTAATGCGAAACTAATAGTTCTGCAGATAATTTTTTTTCAAAACATACATGATGCAGAACTAATAGTTCCTCACGTTGTACTTCAATGCGGAACTAATAGTTCTTTTGCAAGCATTTTTTATTCGTTACGCATGCTTGCGAAACTAATAGTTCCGCATTGAAGTACAACGTGCGAAACTATTAGTTTCACATCATATATGTTTTCCGCATCATGTATATTTTGAAAAAAAATTACCTGCGGAACTAATAGTTCCACATTGAATTATGTGTGGATAAAAAAATATGTATATGTAGATTAAAAAGAGCCAATAATAAACAGGAACAACAAGCAAACCCAAGAGCAAAATATCAAAGATATGCCTATAAGGCCCAAAAATGTGACAATATAAGCCCAAAACTCCTAGGTTGGCCCACCAAAACTACCCAAAACCTCGAACTAATAGAACCCGAGCCTTTCTAAACACACATACCTCTATTTCTAAGCACTCATACATATTAGTGTAGAATTAATAGTTCTGCATGTGTTATTTGTAACACACATTACAAATAATATATACGAAACTATTAGCTCTACACTGATATAAAACTATTAATTTCGCACTGATATGTATGTGTTTAGAAATGGCCTAGAATTCTGAGAGGGGTCCTCCTTGGTGGCCACTGGCCAGGGTGAGCTCATGCTCGGGCTTGGGGTTTACTAAAATCTGTATACATGCAAATACATCTACAACATGCAAATAAAAATATAGGTTTATATAAAAAATGGTGACCAATAAAAATAAAAATATAGATTAAAATGCCGTGAAGGTGAGGGGGAAAAAAAGAGGATTCCATTACACTTTGTTTGGATTGGATGAAAACAAATGAAAGGAAAGAAAGAGAGAACGGAAAGGAGAATGAAAAATACTGCACTTTTCCTGCGAGCGGGAGTGCGGTGTGCTCGCGATGCGAGGATTGGGATTTGGGAGAGAATATACTTTGGTGCCACTCCTCTAGTCTAGGGTTTGTTCAATTACTATATATATATATATAAATATAAATTATCAATTATTGAATAAATTCCCTCCCTTCCTTTTGCGAGCTACTCTCTGACTTTGACGTTACTGTCTGATATCCGCAACAATGGCCGTTACCTTCTCAAATCTTCACAGCGAGTTGGGCCTCAAATCCCTAGACGGCTTCCTCTCTGGCAAGACCTACATTTCTGGGTACCATACTAACAGTAACACCATCCACTAAAATTTTAATTTTTCTTCTTTGTGGGATTTTTCTGATTCGTTCTCCTTCTGATTTTGATTGGTTATTCAGGGATCAGTTTACAAAGGATGATATCAAAGTGTATGCTTATGTTTTGGAGAAGCCGGGTAACGCTTTTCTCAATGCTGGCAATTGGTACGATGCTGTCTCTTCTCACCTTGCTGCAAGGTTTGTTCTTCTACCCTTATTTTCTGATTCAATTAATCAAATCTGTCTTTTTTATTTGATTTTGTTGATGCACACTCTTTTTTCTTTTTATTTTACTTCTTCCTTTTTTTTTTTGTATGTGAAGCTTCCCTGGCAATGCTCAAGGGGTGAGATTTAGTGCCAAAGCTGTTGCTCCAGCTGAGGCTGCTCCTGCAAAACCGGTGTGCATATACTTCTTTTTTATATCTGGTTACTTCATGTTTGTGAATTCTAGTCTTTTCAGTTCAGCTATATTAATAATTTTAGTTATTCGTAACTTCAGGGGCGGGGGGGGTTGTGTTACAAAATAGAATGTATGAAAATTGAAAATGACTGAAAATCAAGGTGGTGATTTGTGATTTACCTATTGTAAATTATATGCTTTGCGAGCTAATTATTTTTATTCTGATTTGCGCTAATAATGATGAGTTACTTATAGTAAAGATAACTGTTATTAGCTAAGATGGAACCACCATTCAAGGGCAGTGGACACATTGTAGAATTTCATAGTATTGATTGTTTAGTTTCAACGCTCTACAGTTAGCACTATTGATTGGCAGATTGAAGTGGTTTTGGTGATGTGAAGTGGTTTATAATAGAGTGCACTGGAAGATGCTTTGCATTATTTGTTTGTTGAAAATGATGAGTGGAGTGGAATGTCGAGGGTGTGATATTTGTAGTTTTAAAATAATCCAGTAATTTCCCTTTTCTTTTTCAATAATGTTTCTCTCCCCACTATGTCCAGATCCCCTGATTAGGTATTTTGGCATTGGAGTGGTGTGAAAGGGTTTTGATGGGGCGATGAGCCCTGCAAACCACTCCACTCTATTGCTCAAAAGTTTCCTAAACAATGTAATGTACCCTTAATCATGACAACGAATGGTAGATTATTGTTTTTTTAGTACTATTTTCCCGGGACAATAAGTCAATTACTTCATATATTCAACTGGTTTGATTGTTGGGATTTATTTGAATTTGCTAGGATGCTTCTGCTGCTGAAGATGACGATGACCTTGATCTCTTTGGTGATGAGACAGAGGAGGACAAAAAGGCAGCAGAGGAAAGGGAAGCTGCTAAAAAGCCTTCCAAGAAGAAAGAGAGTGAGAATGCTTTTGACTCTTGACTGTAACTTGATGTTCATAAAGCATTTCAGATAAATAAAATAAATAATGTGAAAAATTTTGTCCTTGAATCTATATATATAGAACTCACTTAGTTATATGGTGAATGCACTATTTTATCTATATATATAGAACTCACTGTTGTATGGGAGCTGGGAATATTTAGTTATATGGTGACATTGCACTACTTTATCTGCCCCTCTTTTCCTTCTTATTTTTATACTTAGAGTGGTTAAATTAAAACTGTCACCAATTGGGCTTGCTTTAGGTGGCAAATCTTCTGTTCTGCTCGATGTTAAGCCTTGGGATGACGAGACAGACATGAAGAAGCTGGAAGAAGCTGTTCGCAGTGTTGAGATGCCTGGTCTATTCTGGGGGGCATGTATGTTAATTTTTTGTAAATTTTCTCTTACATATCTGATGCATTTACCTTCTGTAGATTATTGATGTGAACAAAATGCTTTGTTGATATTGATACAGCCAAACTGGTTCCTGTTGGTTATGGGATCAAGAAGTTGCAGATCATGTTAACTATTGTTGATGACCTTGTATCCGTGGACTCTCTTATTGAGGAGCGCCTGACAGTTGAGCCTTGCAATGAGTATATCCAAAGCTGTGACATCGTTGCATTTAACAAAATTTAAGTTTATTGTTTTGGACTTCGGTATGAGCCATTTTCAAGCGGCTGATTTGTCTACCCTTTTTCATAATTTATGTCTAGTTTGTGTTTTAATGGTGGTCTTCTGTTACTAGAATTCTGAGACAAGTGAAAGGAATATAATCTGAATATCTATGTTATGGCATTCCCTCAAATGTTATTCTTGAAACACTGTTAGATCTGTGTGATACACGTTTATGAGTGAGGGGTTTGCATTTAATTGTGGACACGACCACTTTTTATTTTGTTTTCATTGGAGTAGGTCACCTGGAATAGAGGAACACTTTTCTTCTCAGGTATTATCCAACTTAACGTACAATTTGTCTCTTGGGCTATAACATAACACGCTTACCCGTTTGGTTATTCGCATGTAATAAGCTATATTATCAATAATGAACGTTGAGGGTTGCAAAACTTTGATCTAGGCGTTATTTGAACCGACTAATGTTAGGTAATCAATCTTGTGTACACACAAAATACACGACCTTTGCACCATTACAGTAAAGAATAGTTCATCTCCTAATATGATACGTACAATTTGGATAACTTAAAAGTATGTTTAATATTTACTAATATAAATGTATGTAAACATAAGCGTGCATGCTTTTAAAAATAAATTATAATACTATTGAAGTAATTCTTAAAAGATTGTGATTTTGTTGAAATTGTGATACTCATGATTGAAATATATATAAAATAAACCCACGACATTTTTCTTAGAGAGCATAGTGTTAGAGAAAATTCTTCATTGAGTATTAATAAAACACTCTCAATTGAGATATAATAGTAATATATTGTAACAACAGATGTATATCTTTGATGTTCCTTATCACTTAGTTTAATCTTAGTTTTTAACTTTTAATTACAAAATAAATTACTTTTATATATTATTTAATTTTGCTGAACATAGGTCATCCGGAGCTGGCAAAATGGGCCGGGCTTGCCAGGCCGGGCCGAAAAAGTCTGAAAAATAGAAGACTTGGACACATAAATTTGAGCCCGTTTTCAATCTGAGCTTTTTTGGCCCGGTCCGACGAAGCCCAAACCCATAAAGCTCGAGCCCAAAGCGGGCCGCCCGAAAAAAGGCTAAAGCCCGAGCCCAAACCCGAAAAGTAGAGGGCTTGGACACACAAATTCGAATTCGTTTTTTAATCTGGGTCTTTTTGACCCGGCTCGATAAAGCCCGAACCCAATGCAGGCCGGGCTCAGTCCGGCCCGAAAGCCCGTTTTGCCAGCTCTTCACTCATGCGGTTGCATTAGTTACATTGTTTTATTTATGTTTAATTACATTAGAATCACTTCAAATATGTTATTCCCTAATGTAATTGTCTTGACGTGAATTACTTGCCGGAAAACCTATCATACCCTTTAAAATATATAATACCAATCTAAAATATAAATATAAATTAATAAAATCATAGCTTTTTTCTTCTAAAAAAAATGTTTAAATAATATTACAATACTACTAAATAAAATAGTCAAGCTTTTGAATGGGTGAAAATGACTAGACTTTTCCCTTAGCAGAGAGATGGCCTTTTTTTCTTTCTTTCTATTTTCTCTCTCCAGCAAGCTCAAAATATCACGCTACCATGCTCTGAATTTTCATTCAGTGCACTTTTCTCATTGGTTTTCTCTCCCTTTTCCTTTGGTAAGTTGACTCTGATATATCCTGAATACTTCTCCCTTTACTTGAATTTTTCTCTCTTTCATTATTTGGTTGCTACTTTGACATTTATTAAGTGGATTCTATGTGGGTATGAACTTAATATAGTAATTGGAATAATTGGTTTTTGTTTAAATGAAGCCCCATTTGAAAGTTATGTGCTTTGATGTCAGTATGGTGTAATTTTTTCTGGATTTTAATTTTCACTTTGGGTTTTGTTGTGCTTTCTCTCCACTGTTGCTATCTTTGTGGTGGTGGTTTAAAACAAATCCTATTTCTGTGGTTGAAGCTCTCTGTTTCTTGCATGAATATTTTTCCTCCTTTATTTAGTTGTAGTGATTGATTAATTTCTATAAGGGGAAAAGTTGATTTCATTTCAATCTGTCTGCGGGAATTTATGTAGTTTTGTTTCCCTTCTGTTATTGTTGGACTTCACCTGTTCTTTGTTGTGCTGATGAAAGGAAGTATAGATTTTTTTTGTCTGATGATAATGATAACAAAACAAGATTTGTTTACTTTCATTGAAAGGGGAAGAAGCCTTCTATTTACATGTCTTGTTTATACTGTTTTCTGTCTGATTTAACTTTTATGGCATCCCTTGTGAAAAGCTTTTTTTTTTAGGGTGAAAACCTGATCTGGTGACAAGATTGAAGTTTTTTTTTTTGGCGGGGGGGGGGGGGGGGGGGGTTGTTAAAAGAAAGTTTTTTTTTGGGTCCCTTTGCTGTTTCTAAATAATTCGATGTCCCCTTATTCCCATCTCTCCCAAGTCTACTGGTTTACACCTTTTAAGGATATACATATCAATATTGAGCATTTGGTCTGCTGCCAAAAGACTTCACCAGCATAGCCTACTGATGTATAAAATCTTAAGGACCAAATGATGTCAATTTTTTAACCCATTTTTTTGACTCCATTGGTTATATTTGGTGCAGAAAGGAAGTGGACTTTTGGTGTACTTTTGATGTACAAATGATGTCAGGTAGAGCAATATACTGGTGTTATACATGCAGGCAATCAATCTTGCTAGCAGGGAGGGATGTCATTTGCCCTTACTGTGATGGAGGCTTTGTGCAAGAACTTAGCGAGATGCGAGGACTTACATCTACATCCCAACATGGCTTTTCATCACAGTCACAAGAGTTTCATAACATGCCTGATATTTTTGATGCCATACATGCTGTTGTAGGCCAAAGAGGTTCTGTACCAAGAATTGGGCTTAGAGATGCTGTTGATAGTTACATGAGGCAGAGAATTTTGGATAGAAGATACCCAAACATTGATGCCAGAAGGAGGTCTGGTTGGGGTGTTTTCACTTCTTCTGGTCCTTATTTGATATTACATGGTCAACCACCTGTTGATTTTGGTGCAGTTATTGAACAAGTGCAACTCAATATGAATGACCGGCTTGGTCCTCCCCCGGCCTCACGATCTTCGATCGATGCGATGCCTACCGTTAAGATCACGCAGGCGCATCTTCACTCCGATTCGCACTGTCCGGTTTGTCAAGAAAGGTTTGAACTCGGCTCTAAGGCAAGAGAGATGCCATGTAACCATATTTACCACTCGGACTGCATTGTTCCTTGGTTAGTTCGGCATAATTCATGTCCAGTTTGCCGTGTTGAGCTGCCGCCTCTTCCTCAAGGACACGGTAGTAGTCGGAATTGGGTAGGAAGGAATGCCAATAGCAGTGGTGGCAATGGCCATGTGAACCATGGAAGGAGAAACCCGCTATCGTTTTTGTGGCCATTCCGTTCTTCCAGTTCAAGTACTAATCATTAAGGGCATGTTTGGTTTACCGTTGCAAAAATACATTTGGCCGAGAATTACGTTTGCAGAAGGAACATAACACTAGCTTTTCATTGCATCGTAACGCATGCCAACGGATTTCCAACGGAAATTCAAACACACACTAAGCTGAGACTGGGGGGAGCAACTCTTCATGACTACAGGTTATAGTGAATGGTCCTCTGATAGCTAAAAGTTTAATTTCTTCTCAAGGATAATTATAATTGGCTGTCAAATAATGCTTGTAATGTAAATAATACAGATAGAGTTTCTCAAGATTGTGCTTTGAACATAATCTCACTGGATACTAGATACAAGTTTGTGAATGTCTTTGTAAATGTAATTTTTCTTGAAAGCAATCTTCATTTTACATTTTCAGTTAGTATCTTACAAGATTTCACCTATGTGCATTTGTAATCTGCGTGGTCTTGGGCAGCAATCACCAGGTACTGGAATTAAGGGCTTGGTTATGAGACTATTCTTGGATATGAGGCTATTAGTTAGTAGGTAAAAAGAGAGATGGGTTTGGGGAAAGAGTCAGAGAGGGTGAATTTTTTGGGGAGAGAAAAGTAACGGAGAGGGGGTGTGTACTGTGTTTGTTGTGGAAGAAAGAGGTATTATGGAGATTTACAAATAATTTTAAAGGAGGGGTGTCGAAATAAATTTGGGGTTTGTTAATAGTAACTCCCTATGGTATTAGAGCTAGGTCCACGTAAAAGTTACGGAGTTGAAACCTATACAAAGCCAAAAGTTCTGTGGGCCACGATCACATGGTAGATGGAAGAATTATCTAGAACCAATAAATGCATAAATAAATTATAAAATAGTATAGTACCCTCTAAATATGGGGTCTGTCTAGAGTGGACCAGCTTTTTAAGTGGTCTACTGTGGAGAAATAGAAAGAAATTTTTTATAAAATTTTCACAGCCATTAGATTTAGAGATAAAAAATCAATGGTTCAGATGAATTTAAAAATAAAAGAGAACAACAGAATCTTTCTACACTCAATCCCTACCCTATCCCTTCCCCTTCTCTCCCCAACCCATCGCTGCCTACGATTTCTGTTTGACTCCAATCCCATATCCTCTTCAGATTCAATTTGTATGTCTAAAGCTAGAAAATAATAAAAATACCAAACAACTTATTATGGAAATTATATATTTATCCGAGCCGTTTGCCATTCTAATCCATTATATCAATAATCGCAAATCCAAACTCCAGCGCGTGCTTGACAGAATCCATCTGTGTTGTGATCTAGATAGTAGGTGATTCACCGGTGAACATATTAGAATAGCAAAATCTCCCAATATCATCATGCTCAAAGAACAGTGTTGAGTTTATGAATCAATCTGAAGTGTCCTTATTTCTCTGTTTCTATTAATTTATCTCTAAATGCTGGTTCCTAGATTTTAAATTTAATTGATATTGAAATTTATTGGATTAAGATATTACTTTACTTAAGATAGTTTTTCCCCCTTCCTTTTTGGTGGTATGCCTGCAGACATTGGGGCTTTTTGGTGATTCGGTTGTACACAAGTGTTCGTTAATAATACATTTGTCCTAGATTGTAGTGTACATTGATTCATTTTTTATAACGTACTTTGGAGCATTGCATGAGTGATTGCTTGTGATTCTTTTGTGAAGTCAACTAAAGGTTCATTGGCCGAAGTCTTCGAGGAAGATCGATTCCGGCATCGGAGACGCCATCTTTTTCGGCGAATCGAAGGAGAGGGTTAGGGTTTGCTATGGTGTTCGGTTGTGCATGACAGATGATGATGATGATGCTGTTGCGATGGATTACAAGTTGGCGGACATGGAAAGGGGGAGAGAGGGAAGAAGAGGAAGAAGAAGGTGGTGGAACGAGAGTGAGATGGGGTGAGGAATGAGGTAGAGATTGAGTGTAGAAAGATTATGTTGTTCTCTTTTATTTTTAAATTCATCTGAGTAATTGATTTTTTATCTCTAAATCCAATGACTGTAAAAGTTTTATAAATGTTTTCTTTTTACTTCCCCACGGTGGACCACTTAAAAAGCTGGTCCACCCTAAACAGCACCCTAAATATGTTATAAATATACCTGCATATATGGGTTGGTTGACATTGGAAAGAAGCCCTGTTTAACAGGTAATCAGGTTTGATTAAACAGATTGTATGTATTTGACCCAAAAAAAAAACAGATTGTATGTATGAGGTTTATATGTGTTATGTAATAAATTGGCCTGGTAACTCATAATTTTTTTTGTTAATGGATAGTAACTCAATACGATGCAAAAAATCAACTGGGTTAAAACATTTAGCATTTGGTATATTATTGCATTGCACGAATTCCCAGATGCGTTCTTGCCAAATTTGAGTAATTCTTTGCACCAACTTAATTTACAGAAGTTGGATAGATTAATGGAATCAATTATAAATTATCTTAATTAGATTTTTAAATTATTTTTAATCGTCAAATAAAGTAAGTATTTAATATTTTTATTCTTTTGAGAGATTAAATATATTAACTTTTTATTTAAAATATCTATTAAAATATTAGAGAAATACTTAATAAGATGTTTTTAAAAGAATGTAATATTAATATTAATAATTCACAGTTCAATTTTTTTATTATATCACTATAAAAATATGCATAAATTTAATTCTTTAATTAAATCAGAAATGATAGTGTTTTTCTATGTTCAGTAGTACATCTGCTTGTCAAATTATTTTAATAAATAATGAATGAGGAGATTAGAAAATGATTTATTGGACAAGGTTGAAACTTTAGTCCAAAATAATTAGATTTGATTGTTTCAAAACGAGTCTTCATTTTATGTTTTGAACAATAGCTAGAATGAAGTTTGAATCTATAATCTCATGTTTAATTATTCCAACTCTCCACTACCAATTCAATCCCGGTTGTTTTAATATATTTGTTATCAATTATTTTACTATAGAAGAAAAATAGGTCATTAATTAGGACATATATTACCTTTTAGATTAGAACCATGTATCACCTCTTATATTATATTTTTTATTTTCCATCATTCATGATTTTTTGATGTTTATACTAGAAAAAGATTCATACTTTTTATGAAATTATTGGTTAGTTCCCTCAAAAAAAAAGTGAAATTTATTGGTTAGTTAATTACTATATACATAATGTATAAGAAAATAAGTCCTAGGTGAAATAGGTATCACTCGAGGTATTTTTATTTCTTATTAAAATTATTTTATTTGTTTAATTTTTTAATGTTTATGTTATGAAAATACTCGTGTATTTTATTTTCTAATGAATAAAATGTTTCCCTTCATTGAGTTCATTCTGCGTAGTCTGACTTTAGACTAAAATCCGCTAACCTTATTCATACACAGGAATCTCTTCAAATTTGACAGTAAGAAAGAACAAACGAACAAAAAGTTCATCCCCTGAAAGCAAGAAAAACACCTTCCTTCACTTTACACTTTTCCATATACACAGGAATCTGCTACTGATTTAAAGTCACAATCTTTCACTTATCCATGGCTTCCACTCACTTTCTCTGTAGTAACCATGTCTTCCCCACTTCTCAAAATCCATTCAGAAGCAGCTATTTACCTCAATTCAGACCAAACCGGTCCCCCAATTTTCACTCAAAGCTTCAGTTTCAGAGACCCCAGTTGGTCAGAGCCATGGTTTCTGATTCCAACTCTTCCAGGAAAAAAATGGAGGTTGTATCTTCCCCCTCCCTGTCCCCCTTTGTTATGCTTTGGATTCAAGTATCAGACTTTCACTGTGGTTGTTTTTGTTGAAGGATGGGGTTTGAACTTTTCTAGTTTATCATGCTTTGGATTGAATTTTGTTATTTTTTTTCTTAAAAAAATGTTTGTAATTGTGTGTTTGGTAAAATTAGATTGTGTATGACCCTGATGAAAGGATAAACAAGTTGGCTGATGAAGTGGACAAGGATGCTCCCCTTTCAAGGCTTACTTTGTTCTCTCCTTGCAAGGTAAACCAATCAACCATCATTCTCTTGCTTTGAGGCTATCCTAATTCCCAATCTGTTTTTGCCTGTATTGAAATTGCCAGCCCATGTTCTGCAGATAAATGTTTTCTTGAGAATAACTAACAAGAGGGAAGATGGGTATCATGATTTGGCATCCCTATTTCATGTAAGTTATAATCTCAGTTTGGTAAATGCTTCAGTGCTCTTTTTTCATAGGATTTATTTATTCTTGACCATATGTTACTTGTCTCTTTTGAGCCTTTAGGTGATAAGTCTAGGCGACATAATTAAGTTCTCTTTGTCACCTTCAAAAACCAATGATCGCTTGTCAACCAATGTGTCTGGGGTGCCTCTTGATGATAGAAATTTGGTAAGGCAACACAGACTATTGATTTCCTTCTCAGCCTTTTCTCTTCTTCCAGTCATTTATTCAGAGAATGTTATGTGGAAATTTTCTTTTTACAGATTATTAAGGCGCTGAATCTCTACAGGGAGAAGACTCGCACTGAAAATTTCTTTTGGGTATGAAATAACAATGTTATTTTCTTCCTAGTTTTATTATTTTGAATTAAAAAAACTGAATGCTTTTTTATATTACCCAGAACTTTACTTAAGCACTACTTAGCACAAGATTTAATGTATATTGTTTATACTCATGTTGTTGTCAGATTCACCTTGATAAAAGGGTTCCCACTGGGGCAGGGCTTGGTGGTGGAAGTGGCAATGCTGCAACTGCACTATGGGCAGCAAATCAATTCAGTGGTTGTCCTGCCACAGAGAAAGAACTCCAAGAATGGTCAAGTGAGATTGGATCAGATATTCCCTTCTTTTTCTCTCAGGGAGCAGCCTATTGCACTGGCCGAGGAGAGGTTAGTCCCAAATACTAGGTACCCTCCTTTCTCAAAATCAGATTTGAGAAAAAAACGCAAGATCTTGCATCTTATTTATTGTTATATCTTGCTCTGTGGGTTCTCAATGTGTGCTGCCAATTGATAATATCTGATAATTTTGATTAGCTGTACAATGGATTGAGGATGTGAAGATTTATGCCACTGTCTTATCTTTAATACAACTCAGATTCATGGTACAAAACTTTGATAGTCATTCACCTCTCATTAAATATGAGCAAGTGATATTATCATATAATGTGAGGCAAGTGGACCCAACCTTTACAGTTGAGTTCACATCACATAGAAGACATCATATGATTTAGTCATGGATGGGTAGCATTTTTTCTGTTACTTAAATATTGAAATATGAAGACAATTACTACAAGAACTTACACAAACACACATCTATGACCTGTTTAACCTTATGCAGGAATCTAGCCTTAATGTGATTTTCTAATCATTATATTTTATTCAAGATTTTTGCAATTCAGAATCATTATATTCTATTCAGATTTTCTAATCTCTGTACACAGATTGTTCAGAATATTCCTCCACCAGTATCTTTGGACATTCCAATGGTTCTCATAAAGCCCAAACAGGCGTGTCCAACTGCAGAAGTCTACAAGGTATTTGAATTTTCAGCATAGTAATGACACTCTACTTTTACCCCATTTTTATACTCACAAATTTAATGAGTTCCAATGATACAGCGTCTACGGTTGGATCAGACTAGTAATGTTGACCCTTCAATATTGCTGGAGAGGATCTCAAGGAATGGTATATCACAAGATGTTTGCATTAATGATTTAGGTATGTTTTTAGCTGTGCATTTATCATTTTTCCTTTCTTAAATTTTTATCACTTTGGCTTTGGTTTGATCTTCTTGAATGCACATATTCCATGAAGTATTTCATATGAAGGTGGCAGAGCAAACTGAAATTCTAGTCTCGTTATATAATTGTATGTACAGCAGACCATGGAATGTCAAATATGCCCCTTAATATCTTGCAAATCAATCCTTCCTATCATTGACATTGTTATATTCAATCCCAATTCACATGCTCAAGCATCAGAATATCAATTGAAGTTGGTATTGTAGTGATGTGTTATAATGCTATTGCTTTTTCATTTGATTTTAAATTTACTTTTCACGTTTTCCCTTCTTTTTCATCTGCAGAACCCCCAGCATTTGAAGTTCTCCCTTCTCTCAAACAACTGAAACAGCGAATTACCGCTGCTGGTCGTGGAGAATATGATGCTGTCTTTATGTCAGGAAGGTGAAAAAACTTGAAAACCTAAATATTCTTCAATATCTAGTCTCGCATTAGTGTCATTTCAAATGTACTTGCTAGAGCTTTCTGGGACAAGTATATCTATATGTTGGTTTCCTAGGGTATCTTCATACCCTCTCTGGGTGTGAGACTAATCCCTTTAAACACAGGCCAAACATTAAGACCTTCTCCACAAGTGGCATCTTCAAGATTTGAATCCTTATTGATAAGGAGGATCACTTATCCTCCAAAATCCTTCTAACGTTTTTCTCTTTGTCATAATGAGTTTATTTCCTTCACAAAATGGAAAAAATTATGCACATTAGCCGAAGTACAAATTCTTTGAAGTCCAGGGTGTTTGACTTCTCTCTCTTACTGTGACAAAGTAGATGGGTGGTTCAGTATTTATTGTGCTCTTGTGGTTGCTTTAATAAAGAGCCTTGATTTTAAAAGATCAATCATCTTATTTTATGTTGCCTGAACCTGAACACATCTCATGCAGTGGAAGCACTATTGTTGGAATTGGTTCGCCTGATCCTCCCCAATTCGTTTATGATGACAATGAATACCAAGACGTGTTCTTGTCAGGTAAGCTTCAATAACTTCAGCTCGAAAATTAAGTTCATCTCTGATATATTGAAGCCCTAGTCCAATACTTACATATCCCACTTATCCAGCAGCTAAAATGTGCTTCTTATGCTGCAAAATAAAAATAAAAAAAGGAAAGTGGGAAATGAATTTAATTAATAACATCTGCAAATTTTATTTGTATAGCATAAGATTATGCAGAGGTTCACAGTTTAGCATTGGAAGTACTGAATGCTTTTTATGTTCTGAAGATATTAAATCTGTCTACTTTCTCCTTTATTAATACTTTCTTTGTGTTAAGTATCCGAAGGAAGTTTTTGAGCATATAGCAAAACTCATGATGGAATTGCTTCTAATGGGGACTTCTAACCTTTAATCTTTCAAATTGCAGATGCCTATTTCCTCACTCGAGAGGCAAATCAGTGGTACAAAGAACCTGCTTCAAGTCCTTCTGCATCTCCTTCTCTTGTTTCTGAATCTGTTTAATTTATCATCTTGTAAGATAATAATAAGATAGTAATGTGATATTCATTCAATGTTGTAAAAATTAAGCTTCCCTGCTTTAACTGGTGGGATATCAATAAAAATAAAAGAAAGAATAAAAAATTGAATGAATAAAGTAGAATGCATGCATGGCTGATGGCCTCTTAATCGTGACAATGCTCTAGTAATTAGTTTGGTAGCATTCACCTCTCAGGACTCTAGTCAAAGACCTAGAAGTAATGGTGTAACTTAAGATTATTCTAGTTTATTTTATCCCAAACATTTTTTTTGGACAAAATTATTTTGAAGTGACATTGATGCGGAGTTAAAACAATGTATTGAAAGTTGCAAAAAAAAAAAAATTTAAATTGGATTGCTAAGGATTACAAGATTTCAGATGTGACCGTGCTAATATTCGAAGGTGCCTTTGCTGAAAGAAAAGGGTGTGAAATAGATATGGACAAACGGTGGGTTTTACAATGCACAAGCAAATCTTTTTGTGCATGTGCATAAATGATGTATGAGCCCTTCATTTTTGTACTTTTTAATCTGATGGTCAATATTACGTAAGGGCTACCTGTTAAATAGGTAATGTTAAAGTTTGATCAATATTTGCTTATTGGTGTCTAGAGAAGGTATTAATTACTGAAAAACCTAAAATTTTAGAAAAATTACATTTTTGCCTACATTTTTCGAAAATTAGTTTTTGTGCCTACATTTTGTAAAAATTATATTTATTGCCAAGAAAATTAAATTTTTACATTTTTGCCTAAATTTGTGAAAATGACTTTTTTCCCTACGTTGGTTAACAATTACATGCGTATAATTAATGTAGTCTGTTACTCCCTCTAGTCACTTTTATAAGAAATATAGGACAAAATTATCAAGACCAATGAAGTGTATTGAAATTGGTTAATTATAATTAATGATGCTATAATTTTTCAAAATACCATTTGTAGGATTGATGTATTTTCATATTCTTTTTGTGGGTCTCATAATAAATAAGGGTATAGTTGAGAATGAGCAATTAATGTTGTTAAAAATAAAACATTGTTTATTATAAAAATGACCATTGGAATGACTCATTTTAATTTTTATAAAAATGACCGAATGAAGTATAATTTATCTATGCTAATGTTCCAATGAGACCTATTGTTCCAACTTCCAAGTTTATCAGAATGTAGTAGGCACGAAGGGGTCATGCCATTGCAGCAAACCATCAATATGGTATAATAATTCAAAATTATTATTTTGTATGGAATGAACGAAAAAATAAAATTTCATTTAAAACATAATAAGTTTTCAGTTGTAATTAATAGGTTAAAATTATATCAATTTTATTTAATCTCGTTTATTGTTGAAAAATTAGTTTTTTTCATATAAATACTTTTTTTTATGTTATTGTTGTTATAATTAATGTATTAATATTATATGAAAACGGTTAACTGAGCAATAACGTAATTAAGTTCAAAGAATTTGATTAGTGATATTTTTTTTGGTATAAATTGATAATAAACTATGGAGGAAACATGTTATATTAATTAGGACTTCCATTAAAGAGTGAAAGATACATAGAGGTACTTGTCTTCTAAAAGTTTGTTTTTCAAAGTTCAGAGGGTTTTTAAATCGGTGGTTTACTTTTGGGAGAGGGGCAGATTTTGGAAATATCAAAAAAAGAGGGATTCAAATTATTTATGGTGTTGAGTCAAATTTTAAAAAATAAAACCTTAGGCCATACAGTGAGATTAGTGATTGTTTTGAGGGTAAATGTTGAAATACACTTAAACTAGCAAAACTGCCTATAACCAGTTTGCCCATCATTTGTGCACATGCACAAAAAGATTTGCTTGTGCATTGTAAAATCCACCTGGACAAACTAGATTGAAAGAGGAAACTGATTGTGTTAAGATTCAAATTTTCACCCTAACTATTGATATAGGAGGATTTGAAAATGTACCGTTTATGAAAAATTGAAAAAGGATGTCCATTTACGGGTAATAGTAACCTATAACAATAGCCAGTTGCATCTGAATTAAAACAATATAAATGGAACCGTCTGAATTTCAATATAACCACTTTGGATAATTGCGATGAAGTTGATTGTAGCAATAGGATTGCACCTGAATGTGGTTACTGGTTAGTATCAGCTCAGTCAGCTTATTAGCGAGTGACTTGATCAATTTCAAACATTTAATAAATATATCCCCCTTGTACCCCTTGTCCTTTTCAAAATGGACTACTGACTGCCCAAAAAAAAAGTCACAGTAAGATAAGAGAGCCATCGGATTTGAAATGGGAGAACGATTTAAATTTGATTCCATTAAAATAATAGATTAACTTTAGAAGGAAAAAAATAAATAATTATGATGATTGATTAAAAACCGAATATTAATATTCAAACAACTTCACAATTTGTCGTAGACATACAAACATGTGAATATATGATCACAAATTCACAATCTCAACTCTTAATTTTTCAACCACTGACTATAATTGTTTGCTTTTTTTTTTTGACAAAGTATAGTTGTTTACTCTTTTCTATCTAAAATAATTACTTCAAAGGAGTCATAAATATGCACGATTTATTTTGTTGCGTCGCTAATTTTGTGGATGCTGGATAACTGTTCAAAATGTGTAGTACGTGACTACGTGTGGGTCAGAGGGTGAACGAGTCAGGGTATGAAAGTGTATTGTGCATGTGATGGGGAGTAACGGGTTTGAAAGTGTTTTTGCATATTGCGCATGTGAAATGGAATGAAAAGTTAGATGCTTGTTCTAAAAGCTTACCACCAACAAACAATCATATCAACTATAGCATATCATAAGAACAAACATCAAATTCACACATCCTGGAGTCTTTCTTTTATTCATTCAATTTCTTCCCTCATTCTACAGAGAAGGAGAAGAAACAAACTGTCTCGGTAAACTAAAAAGATCTTTCCCTTCAAATGGAGAACTCCATTCCCGAGAACCAGGTGCCTCAGCAGAAGATACTCCACCATCTTGCAATCCATGCAACGGAACAATGCTCCCATTAGAAGGTAATGATCTAATTGACGGCTGAGCAGCCACGCCGGAAGCATTTGAGCTGTATATATGAGCACTACTCTTTGCAAAAGGTGAAAGCCCTAGCCATAATGCATTTGATCTTGGTGGAGATAACAAACCTCTATCCAAGGACCAGTCTATGTTGGTATAGTCGAATTGCATTGACCCACCAGTGCTCCAATCTACTGGAGAATTTGCCCCAGATGTCGCTGCTGATCCTATCCCAGAAAAGAGTCCTAGAGAAGAAGCAGCAGCAAGCACTGGGGATGCACCTGTTCTATTCCATATGCTATTCCCTCGGTTGGTTGCTTGCAGATCTACTGAATTGCTGCTCCCAGCTGCAAACTGTTGTTCAGGTGGATACTGAAGTTGGTGGTGCATTTGATTAGAAGTGACATAGTTTGAACTGAGGCTTCTGGAGCTAAGGGTGTGAGACATAACGCCATTGGGTCGCATCACTTCTACACTGTTAGTAGGATGCCAACTGGCAGCTACTCCAGGAGGAGATGAACTCATGCTTGCAGCTGGAACCTGCTTTGCATTTATAGTTTGAGGCCGCTGCATGACAATTACTGGTTCCCTAGCAGCTCCAGGTTGCAGGTTCTTATAATCACCTCCAACAGTCGTATATGAAGCTTCGGTCTTAGCAGGTGTGGGAGACACTTGCAAAGGTGAAGCCAATGAATAAGAAACAGAAGGATTAGGTCCTGCGCTTGGCCATCTCTTGTCAGCTATTACAGCAGCTTGCTGGGGCTTTACCCATTCAGACTTAGGTTGGATTCTCTTAAGTGGCTGCACATGTCTATTACTGGATTCTGTAGATCCCCCAATCATAACTGCTGCTTTTGTATAGTTAAAATCCTTATCATCTTTTTTGGGTTGATTTGGAGAGAGAATGGGTTTTGTCTGTAGTCTTGCATTCTGACTCACAATTCCTGACTGCTTAACGTTGTTAATGGAAGGAGAATCACAAGTTTCCTCTGGCTTTGGTGGACCAGATGGTTGATCTAGCTTCAAATCTCTCAAGGACTCCGCAGCCTTATCTAGATCTCCCTCACAAGCAACAACTGCTCTTTCAACCTCCTGTTTTGAGCAACTGTACCTGGTTTCTAAGTCTGCAATTCGAGCAAGTTCTTCTGATATGTCAATTTTCAAATTACCCCCACCTATATTTTTATCCATGTGGCCATCTGCTTCTTCGCCACCTTCAAACAGCCACGCTACTGATTCCTCCACCCTTCCTTCATTATGTATCAGTGCCACTGTTGCACGCTCATGAGAAAATCCCATTGCCACAAGCTGTTGAGCAAGTGCCTCAAGTTTCCTTGACATGAGATATCCACTGCAACGATCATGCAACTCTTGTGCTCGCCTTTCCTTCTGTCTTTGATGTTTCCTCTCATTCTTCTGGCGGATTTTCTCTCGCTTGTCATTATCAGCACCTGGTACTGCTTCCGGTCGAACAGGAGGATTAGAAGCTTTCTCCTTATGGTCCTCCGACTCACCAGACCAACTACCATTATTAGAAACAGAATCATACTCTATGCCAGCTACCACTGAGCCCATGGAATGTTCATCTGTCTCATCTATGTTCTGAAAACGACCATTAGAATGTACTGGTGAAGTCAAGGATGTTGGTGACATCTCCAGAGAATGGAATGTTCCCAATAATGGGTTGTATGCACTAGCTGGTATACCAGCTACTGCATTACCAGATCCTGAAGGTTTGGCAGAAGATTTCTGAGCTTCCTTGCCTGCCTTTTTGTCTTTAGACTTAGATTTGGATGCAGGAGACATCTCCTTAGAAGTAAATATGTCCCTGCAACATAAAAGAAAATTAGTAAGCCAAATTATCGTACTACTTCAAAGTGCACAGTACATCTTCTAATCAATCTTTCTAGATGAGAATACCAATCATTAGTTGCCAATAAGCACCAAAGCCAGACTTTCTAAGGCAACTTTTAACTGTAAGTAAATCTAACAGTACATCTTCACTTACAATTGCTACATCTTCCACTCTAATCAGAAGGCCTTCCACTATATAAAGAACATACAATACCAACCTCCAACCTCCAATATATAGCCAAGGTCAATTGTAGCTAAGCCTTAGAGGATGAATATATGATCCGTAGGCTGCAATGCTTATTATATGGCGGATTTTTGGCTGGCCATCATAAACCGCCATCCGCCATTGATAACACTGGTAGAACCCCTTGATATAAATGAGGCAACTAACAGTTAGAATAGAACTATATGTCTTTTCCTCAATGCATATTGATCAGTTGAAGGAACATTTACTTAAACAGAAACAAAAATCACATTTATTACTATTATCATTATTTGATTTGATTTGACTAATATTCTTTTCTAATGTGATCCCCAAGTAAATGTGGATGGACTAAAGTTCAAAGTCATATACACACTCAGTCACCTTCCACTCTTATTCTTATTGACCTTCCAATCCCTTTTACTGAGAGGATAGGAAACAAAATTAAATGCCAAAATACATTACACAGTCCTACTGCATAAAGTACATCCAGGAGAAAAGGAGGAATAAAACAAAATTCGAAAGTAAGAGCAGATTATAACAGCCACATGCCGCCACCTTTGAATGATATGCACTTAATACAATATGCACTAGTGACAGTAAAACTACAAAAAAGGACAGACAGCTTAGAACACAACAAGCTGCCTCAAGACAAAGTACACATTCTCTGATATAGCAATACATACAATCAGGTACCTCATAACTAAACCACCAACATATTCATGTTACTACAAGCACAACCATAGAATCATAAGACCACACTTTCAGATTTCAACTACAAGATACACAGTGTGCAACTAATTAGTGGCATGAACTGTCCTTCAGTCTTCCACCAATGAGTGACTATATAACCAGCATATTCACTCAATACATTGGGCAATAGAACTGAATCTGCACTGCCCGTGCTTGAAAGAAACAACATCAGTATCGTTATCATGGACTCTGAATACAACAGAACTACATATGTGTGCTCAAACAGAAACTCTAGGATGAATCTCATAAATGCCAGAGACCATTGTGTCTTCAAGAACAACCCGGCACTTTTCAAAACATTTAAGCCACGCTAAATCATCAATCACAACACTAACCTTTTGGCTCCCCCACAAAATACCTACAACATCCATAGCTATAACCGATAGTTACTATTCCTCTGTTGCACCATTGCCCATTGGCAATTATAAATATTAATATTCTAATTCTAAAGTAACAAAAAAAATAAATGCATAAAAAAATTGATGTTCTGTCTTCTTTCCCAAAGCACAGCTCTCTCCCAAAAGTAACTGAAACACAGTTAAAAGTTCTTTCCCAAAGCTCAGCACTCTCCCAAAATTTTCACAAGTACCAACCAGTCGTCTCAGATAAAATTCCAAACATGGCAAAACAACCAACCTACCACTATACCTCCAAAACATAACCACACACACATTCAAACCCGTGAAAAATTTCCACCAATCTCCCCAAATAAACAGATTGCCAGTGGGTGTCCAATACAAAAATAACCAGCAAAATCCTTATCTACGCAAAAGCCACCGCGAGTCCTTCTCAGGGATCCATCAACAAACAAACCCAATCCAAACATGCCCCAACATCCCCGACTCCAAACCAGCAAATTCGATTACCGGAATGCGGAATGGAATCACGGAATGCGAAAAAAAAATAATTAAAACCTATAAAACTGAAACCATATAACAGAGCATAACTCGCAGAAAATCATAGCTACGAATTCAGGTTATAAGCATGAAAAACAGAGAGGGAGTTGAAAAACAGGTGCAGAAGAGGGAGAAGGGGCGCGAACCTGTGGATCGAGCTGTTGAATTGGGGAAACCGTTGAAAAGTTAGAGAGAGAAACGGATGGAAGAGATAGAGAGAGAGATAGGTTTTTCAAGGCTCAAAACTCAAATTGAGGGAATTAGGGTTTTGATTTGAAGAAGCAGAAGAGATCTGAATTTTGCCGAAAAGGAATCGAAAAAACAACCAAATTCTAATAACGGAGCAGATACACTTGCTGGTTGCTGCTTTAATGCTTTCTTCTCATCTTTAAAAAATAAATAAAAAATTTGTCAAAAAATATTTATTTATTTTTTACTTTCCACTTTTTCATGTTTTCCCCCTTTCTTATTTTATCCATTTGTTTTCTATTATTATTATTATTATTATTCCAAAATACAAAACAAAACAACCTTCACAGAAAAATCAAGCTAATGATAAAAAATTATAAGCTTCGTAGAGTTACTCAGACCTTTTTTAACATAAATATCAACAACTATATTTTTCTCTCGATAGTGGATAGACAAGAGACTAGTGAACTTCATTCAAATGATTTGTCATTCGATGGATTCTCTCCACGACGCATTGGCAAATATATGGAAAAAGCCTTTTCAGTTTCCATTTGAGAAGAAAACACCATCACAATTGAGTTTTACAAAGCTAAGGAGAGGGAGATGCCATTGCACTAATAACACCCTCCTTTGGTAAGGACATGTTGAATAAAAGCTTGGAGGTAGATAAAATATTAACATTCTATTCAACTCTATTAAGAATAATTCTCTGTGTCAACAAATATCTTTCACCATTATCACCACAACTTAACAAAAGAATAATTTTATTATTCATACATATCATACCACTATCTAATTCAGCTCAAACTTATAATAGAGTAACACAATTTTATATAGTAATTATTGCTTTTTGGGTGGGCTACATAGTAATTTTCTGATTATTTGATATGCATCAAATATTATATTATATATGATAACATTTTATTAGGCTAATATCCCATTATATTTTCATCCTATCTGTTCTTAACTTATCCTATCAAATCCACCAATGAGCCCTAAGATAATAACTTTATAAATTCAAAAAAAAAAAAAGAAGAAGATAAAATTAATGTTTTTTAAATAAATATTATATGTTTTCCTCAAAAAAATATATTATATGTCATATCATCATAAACCATTATTTTTTTTTGGTCGAACATCATAAACCATTATAATCATGTACTAGTTGTGAGCGGAAGTTGGCGTGGACTCTCTGCATCAGCGCAATGGCCGAAGAATCTCGCATTCAACACCCGCAATCGCAAAATCAACAACAACAGGAAGAGCACCTCGACGTTCTGACCAAAGCCGGTCACAAAACGGGCATTTCCAAACCCAGGTAACTCACTCACTCAGTCACCTCAACACTCACACATAACTGCATATAGCTGGCAACTAAATGCGTGCCGTTTAGAGGAGAGGTTCATCGAGATGGGGATTACCATCGCGCCGTTCACGTGTGGATTTTCGCGGAGAGCACACAGCAATTGCTCCTCCAACGCCGCGCTAGTTGCAAAGATTCCTGGCCTGACCTTTGGGACATCTCCAGCGCCGGTCACATCTCCGCCGGCGATTCCTCTCTCACCTCTGCCAGGTACTCCAAATAGTAAAATTCCATTTCTGTCCCCATCGAGTTAACTACTTCGCATCTCTGCCTCCAAAAAGTGATGTTGACTTTGCATAGTTGACTTTGGTTAAAAATAAATTCGAAATGAAGGTATTTATGTTCTAAGAGCATAAAATTTTGGACTAGAGTTGATCAACTGAGTGTGTAGTGTTGTCTGATTGGTTTTTTCAGGAGGGAGCTCGAAGAAGAGTTAGGTGTAACTCTTCCCCAGGATGCATTCGAATTGATATTTGTTTTCCTACAAGAGTGGTAAGTAGTATATGGTGTATTTCTGTAAAATATTTGGAGGTGTTTAGTTTGGTTTTTTCTTTGTTGATATGCTTTCATTATAATTACAAAAATGCCACATTGCTTTTGTAACTTTTGTTTTCTATTTTCAAAATTTCAATTTTTTTCACCATTTGCTTCACACAAATTTGAAAACAGAAAGCGGAGTGTAAATAAGGTGACATTCTTTCTTCTGTGTTATAATAATAAAAACGTATCAACTGAAAATGAAAAACAAAAAAACAAACTAAACACCCTCCATGTCTTCCTTCAAGCTAAGCTAAGGGTTTGTTTAGAGGGGTCTCTTTTACATATGAAGAGAGAGTCTGCTGAGTTGATTGTCTTTCCTTTTCATTTTATTGCGTGCTCATGGAATTTTTTTTATCTCCAACTAATGCGATTCCCTCCTTTTGTTGTCCATGGACTAGCTGATTTTAACCTTATATTTGGAACGCAGTGTCATAAATGATGGAAAATACATTAATAACGAATATAACGATGTATATCTGGTTACAACTCTAGATCCAATACCTCTGGAAGCCTTTACACTTCAGGTGAGGATGCATAAGATGCTTTCAAATTTTCTGTCATTTTCTCCTTCGCATTTTGGTATTGTTATTAAAACTAAGTAGACCGGGAGTTATATTGCTATTATCATCATATTATGTCTATGCCTGATTTTGGATCTCTTGAGTTTTAAGCAACATCATACACCATTCTTTGTTCAACTATGGAGCTTGCCTCTATGGTTTTTCATTATTTGACAAGTTTAACTTGTTTTGGAAGTGCTAGAATTCAGTATGAAGGTATGATGTTTGTGCTTATCAATATAAATAAGGATTAGTGCCTTGCCTCTCTTGTATCGTCAATATGTTAAACTATAATCATAATTCAAAATCCTTATTCCTTTCTGTCATTCTTATCTAAAACCCTATAACTTTAACACAGAGAGTTTATCCCAAGGGTTTTTCTTACAACCAAAATTGGTTTTGTTATTCATTTTCCATGATGAATGCATTACACATGGTTCCCGTATTTAACTGTCCAACTGACAGCTAACTAACCATTTAACTGAGCTGCTTTATATTCTTACGAGTGTACACCTTCCAAGTCCCAATCTTACTGGATTGGTCTCTAACAGTCTATTCTTGTTCTACATCAATAGAAGTTTTCTAAACCTGTCTCAGGGTCAGGGTTTTTAGGCGTAATATGTACACTCGTGATCATAATTCTTTCGTTTTGATTATTTATTTTTAATTGATTTTTCTCATACTTAGGAATTACTTCTGATGGCAGGAATGCTAGGAGAAACAAAATTCCTTGAAATTTTAGTCCAAAAATCTTATGGGCCTGGCCCTCCCATGAGCGTGTATCATAGAAGGGAGAAAAAGAGCAAAGGTAGAATAGGGACTATGGTGGGCAACAGAGAGAAGTCTGATAACTAGTGGAGGGGATTCTGTTTTGATGGTTCCTAACAAACAGGACATGTGGCAATTGGGGGAGGAAATGAGAGTTGCTAGTACCAGTGGTAGTGGAGGTGAATATGAGTGAAAGGATGGGGGTGGGGAGAGTAGGCAATCTTTTGGGTAATTGTGGGGTGGCTACTGCCCCAGGGCAGAGGAGTTTGCTTCTATGAATTTTCTTCTTCTCATTCCTATAATTTCTCACTTTTGTCTACCGTAATCAAAGCTTGTCTCTTGAATTTTCCTTTCATTTCTATAGTAAATTCCAGTTCCTATCAAAATCAATAACAGAAAGATCTAATATCATTTGTTGCATCTCAATCAATTTTGACACGACAAGAAATATGCAATAGATAATTGAGTTACTCTAGATGCATTAGTATCATTATAATTCTCAGGGTAGTATTCTATAAAAAAATGGGTCGATTGTAACATAATATCTCCCTCCCTCCTAATGAGGCAACTCCACCTAGTGGGAAAAAGACTTTGGTTGTTGTCTCTCTCTCTTCCCACAAGTGATTGTGGACAAATGAATGAAATGATAGTTCTTTGATATGCAAATCTACTTCTATACTTGTCCTTTATCTTTTTAAGTATATGCATGATTTGTATGTATTATTTAGTTTCCTGATCTTCGTGTTGGGGATCTTTTTACATTGGCAGGAATCAGAAGTTTCTGCTGTTAAATATGTCCCTTATGACGAGTATAAAAAGTTGCTGGCCAAAGAAGATTCAGACTATGTCCCTTATGATGTTCATGGACAATACGGTCAACTGTTTGATATAATTGAAAAGAGGTATGCTATTGTTTTTTTTTTGACTGAAGAGGTATGCTATTGTTTAACTTTTAAAAAAGAGGAGAATCTGAATTATATTTATCTTATTTGTAAAATGCAAAAATTGGTGTAAATATATAGGCTCTGATGAGGCCGTCTTAATTAGGGAGTTACAAGGAAATAAGGAAATAAAACTATAAACAATCGAATCCGAATTACAGTAATTATGGTAACTAAATAATAAAAATTAAATGTTATTAATTATGCCAAGACTTCCCCTCAAGCTAGTGAATGGATAACTATCATTCCTAGCTTGCAAGTAAGATTTTGAAACCGCTTTGTGGGAAGTCCCTTGGTGATTACATATGCCAATTGAAGCTTAGAAGGGATGTATGCTGTAGTTATAAGACTGCTATGTAATTTCTTCTTGATGTAGTGCCAGTTTATCGCTCTACTTGGTTCTATCATGTTGTAATGGGTTGTGTGCAATGCTAGTGGCAAAATTATTATCACAAAATAGCCTCATAGGATGTTATCAAGTATGATCTTCATCTATAACACAACTTTTTTAAATCTTCATATACTTTATGACCATGTGCTTTATGAAGGACAACTACATAATATTGAAAATAATGAGTAATGACAGACATTGATTACATACTTATTTTTGGTATTCCTTACATTTTTGAAGGTACAAAGAGAATACTGTAGCACGCAGTTTGACACTACAAAAGCAACTAAGTCGTTATGCTCCTGTTTCCCTCAATGCGGAGGTTGTTTTAATTTTATTTTTGGTTGTTACATTAAGACTTCTATCCATCAATTGTGTAGCTTTTAATGTTTTTTTGTCTCACTGCCCTCTTGTCAATTTGGACAGCATACAGTAAACGGTGGCATTTCGATCATATCACAACCTTCTTTGAATGAATCATATTTTATGTCTAAAACTATTTGGTTTTGTTTTACTTGGCAAGGCCTTGTGAACATATTGAAAGAAGAGTAGCCTTCTTTATATCAGTGGTATTTGACATTTGGAAGCATATTTATCCTAAAATTTGTGGTCCCCCTTTAACCTTAGAAGTTTCATGTTTCGTTCTGGCAGTTGACAGGTCTTGCAGATTCAGACAAAGAGGCTCTTGTTTTTATTGTCAAGGCTGCAACTGTTATGGATGAAATTTTTTATCTGCAGGTTGTGTTTACAATACATTTATACCCGCGTTTGTATGCATTTGTTTATGACTGTACCTTGTGTATTGATTTTACTTTTTATGTTTAATATGGATGTTCATATCAAGTATATAAAATTTCAAGGTAAGTTTTCTAAACTTTTGTCTGAGCAAATAATTTTTCATATGCATGTAATAATGTGCCATGTGTCCTGCTTGATACCTAGGTTTTATTAATCATATTATGAATTGGCAATTTATTTCTTGCTCCAAAAAGGCATTCTAAATTTTTAACTGTGATTGGTAGAGTAGAACCAGGAAGACATATTTTCAAATGATAGTGTGCATTACTGAAGTTTGCCTTTTTATTTCCTTATCAGTCATGGTACAGTAATCCAGCTCTTAAAGATTGGTTGAAGGAGCATGCTGATACGTCAGAGCTAAATAAGTTGAAATGGGCCTATTACCAGATTAACAAGAGCCCATGGTAAGTCCTTCAAACCTTGACAACTTGTTCTACCAACTGAATGGTATATATTTATATGCGCAAAATAGACATTGGTGATTTCGTATCCCAGAAAATCAACCTGGACTTAAGATGTTTGCCTGTGCTTGAGCACTCATTTGAGAATTCCAAATACCCTAGAATTTGGTTCATGTGATGCATTTTTAATATAAAGATTTCCACCAGAATGCCTGTGATTGCCAACAAGATAGTTCCCAAGGTGTATCACTTGGCTCATTTTGTTTAGCACTTCTCATGACCTGATAGATGTAGAAATCTGGCTTGAAGCCAAGCAACACCTCTTGAATACAAACAAGATCAGATAGGGTAATATATTTTGGTGTCATTGTCTAATATAAGCAGACTGTGATCTCTGTTCAGTGGAGTCAGCACAGCACAGATGTTCACTGAACCAATGATGATCATTGCATCAGCAAGGCATAGCTTCTTTTCTCTACGTAGTCTACGAGTACAATAGTATGCGATCACCGATCACCCATTCCCAGAATTGGAAATTGGCGGGAAAAACCTTGAAGTCACACTTCTTTCTAAAGATCTTGACACTGAACAATTGGTAGGATAAACATTATTTGGGCCAATTTGATTCAACCCTCAAAACTCAATATTTGGACATAACCCTAGTTAGATCTCTCTCTCTCTCTCTCTCACACACACACACACACACAATCTTCAAGAATGAACCTTTTATAACTATAAACATCTATATTTAAAATCTTTGGATTATATTTTGGTTGTGGATTGTGAAAGGAAAAAGTAATTGTGAAAAGAGTCAGAGATGATGTGAACTAAAATGGTAATTGACATTTGAAATTGCCAAAAACTGAATGGTGTTCTTGACAAATATATGAACATTCTTCTACCTTTTTTTTGACGGAAGAACATTCTTCTACCTTTTTTTTGATGGAAGAACATTCTTCTAACTTGAAAACTGCAAATTGTTTCTTTTAGTAATATACAGGGTAAAACCTATTTGTTTAAAATGTATCTCTTTTTCGTCCATAAATGCTGTGTAATTATAATGTATTCATTCTTGGCAGGTCTTCCCTTGATGAAGATGAGGCATTTTTGACAACTGCAGATTCAGCAGTAAAGTTGCTTTCTAAAGCAACTAAGACAGTTAGAGTGTGGAAGGGTCTGGAATACAGAGCAGCATTTCCCATGCTGAAACCTGCTGGTGCTAATTTTTATCCCCCAGACATGGACAAAATGGTACCATAGGAAGGATTCATATTTGAATGGTTTGTCTTTGGATATGATTTATGATAGGATATTTTGACATTTTTTGATCTGTGTAGTCAAGCCCGCCTAGTGGGAAACGATTCTTCTTGTTGTTTGAAGCAAAGCATAGCTATAAAAAACAGTTGGTTTGAAATATGAAAAACAATAAAGCTTCTGTTTTGCAGGAGTTTGAAATATGGAAGGACAGTCTAGGAAAGGATCAACAGAAAGAAGCGACAAGCTTTTTCACTGTTATTAAAAGGCACAGTGAATTTTTTTTAGATTCCCATCTGTCCAATAACAACGTTGGTTCTCATGACCTGTATATAGTTCCTTATTCTCAAGAGTACGAGTCTCTTCTTGCAAAAGCTGCTGATTTATTGCATAAAGCTGGGGACGTTACGAACTCACCAAGGTATATTGTTCTTCATCATTGTTCGCATTATTATGCAGCCATTGTTCAGCTTCATGCTAGATTACTTATAATGTTGGTTAATCCATTCTTTTCATGTGCAGTTTGAAAAGGCTGCTACATAGCAAGGCTGATGCTTTCCTTTCAAATGATTATTATGACTCAGATATAGCCTGGATGGAATTGGTTAGTCATATTCTCTAGTTTACTTTTGTGATACAATCGTCATAAAGTCACTGGCAAGTTGGTGAGATGTGTTGTGAATAGTATCTGTTTATTCTAGTCTTAAAAGAACTCCATATATTTCCATATATTCTATACTGAATAATTGATGTAATCATTGTTACCTTCACTAAAGTAAATGAGAAAGTTTATTCAAAGAAATGATTTATCAAGGTTCATGTTCATGTGTCCCTATTTTCCTAGTCTCTGCAGATATCTAGTATGAAGTAATGTTACTTTTTTTGAGCCTGTATCTTTCTTTGGAGTTTGGACATTCTTCCACACCCGAGTCTATTGCAGTCACCTTACCTCTTCGGCTCTTCCTCCTGTCTAGATGAGTACAAGCCATACCCCATATTCAAGACACTCCTACTCCTATTCGTCCCTTGTAGGTCCATCATGTCACTCTCTCACTCTCTGAATTCCTACATGGTATCGAGCATTGGTTGATTCCTAATGGATTTCAAAAAAAAAATCTCCATTTTCTCTTCCTCAAGGATTACCTGAAGCATACGAACCTACAGTTTTTTTTATCAGCAACAAGTTTGATACATTGACACTTGATGAAGTTGAAACACTATTGCTTGCTCATGAAACTCGATAAGTTTCAAAAGAAAGCTACTGCCTCTGTAAATGTTGCTAAAGCTTCTTCTACCAATTCATCCTCTGCAAAAATTTCTCTGCAAATTAACATTGCTCAGAATTCTCAGTATCTAAACTTCGTTTTTCCTGCTCAGTCTTTTGGTGGTTGAGGCAACCACAATTGTGACCATGGCATGCTCAGTGTGTGTTTCCATCATCTATCCTTGATTTGTGCAGTTTTTCCAAATAGTATATTCGTGTCTTTACTGTAATGGATTTTATTTTGTAACAAATTTCCTAATCATAAAATTATTTTTTCCTTCTGTTATTTGTGCAGGACTCTAAGTTGGATGTTACAATTGGGCCATATGAAACTTATGAGGATAAACTTTTTGGATATAAGGTAATTTTCAAGAATGAGGTTTAGTGCAGCATAAACAATACAAGTCCCCAAAGCATGATTATATTAAACTTAAATGGTCTTTCCATTTAGAAGATGTTCACACCACAAAATTATGGCTGGCTGGCATATTACTATTGAGTGAAGCTTTGTGTCGTTACTAGCCAACTGTTAGTAACTTATTAAAATACTAGAATGGAAATAAACAATATTAGATTTATCAATGATTTAGTGGCCTAACTCATCCCTACAAAACCAGCTTGTAGGGTGAGGGGTGTCTCTGCTATATATTCTCTATTTAGACCTTATCTCTAGTCAATGTGGGACTTGAGTTTTTCTCCAATACGCCCCCGCACGCCCAGGGCTATCGGGCCTGGTGCGTGGACAATATGGGTGGGGGCCTAACAACGGATATAGGATAGACTCTGATACCATATTTGATTTTAGTAAATAATGCTAGTTTCATTTATGTAATGTCAAATTTAGATCTGGAAATCATTGTTATGGCATGGCTTGTTGTAGACGAGACGCTATGCATTGCCAAGAATAGTTGTATTTACAGTCAAAATTTATTATTCTTTCCTATTATTAGACTTTCATAGTTACC
This sequence comes from Glycyrrhiza uralensis, assembly GCA_030159175.1. Lineage (NCBI taxonomy): Eukaryota > Viridiplantae > Streptophyta > Magnoliopsida > Fabales > Fabaceae > Glycyrrhiza > Glycyrrhiza uralensis. Next base: position 43,633,798 of record BRZY01000005.1, read on the forward strand.
ATAGATAACCTGATAGGCCCATGGAGAAGGTCAATGAGGGTAGGCCCAAGGTGTGGAGGGTGTATGTGAGGAGGAATAGGAATTCGGTTGTGAATGATGAGCTGGCAGAGAGAGGGAATGAGGAGTGAGTGGTGCTGCGTTTTCTGTTATAAGAAAAGGGTAGGAGGAGAGAGAACAAGTGTGTGAGAGAATCATCTTTTGTGTGAGCAGAGAATTATACTTTCTCTGTGTAGGAGCTGTGCTCTGGGGCAGTCAGGTGTATTACCTGCTGCATTTTTACCTTTTCATATCAAGACAATCTTCTATTCCCTATTTCCCTTTTCTGTTTCCTGCTATATTTGTGTGTGTGTGTCTTTGGGTTTGCATCATTGGTCCGACCTGCCGGATCCCACTGATTCGGAGGAAGAGTGACGTGAGGAATCAGCTAGAAGGAGAGTGAGGAAATTTTCGGATGCCACCTAAGAAGATGGATGCTAAAGTATCATCTCTGGAGAACGAAGTGGCTGCACTGAAAGTCACCCTTGCAGAGATGCGAGCCCAGGCAGCAGCCGATCAAGAGCGTTTGGTTTCTCTGATAACCCAGACTAAGGACAATGAGAGTAAGGCAAAAAATGGGGAGTTCTCGGATGGTGAGGAGAAAGAGGGTAACTCTGAAACGGTGATGATTAAGAAGTTGCTGAAACAGCTGCAAGGAGACGCCCTAGACGATTTTAAACAATCGGTGAAGAAAGTGGAACTCCCAATGTTCAATGGGGAGGACCCAGCGGGGTGGATTGCTAGGGCAGAGATTTACTTCCGAGTACAGGACACGAGGGATGAGGTGAGAGTCAGCTTGGCTCAGTTGTGCATGGATGGCCATACGATTCATTTTTTCAAGGCGTTGATGGATGACGATGAACATCTTACCTGGGAAAAGTTGAAAGATGCCCTGCTTGAGAGATATGGTAGTTTGGGAGAAGGTAGCATTTTCGAACAACTTTTGGCCTTGAAACAAGAAGCAGATGTTGAGGAGTATATCCAGGCTTTTGAGGGACTGGTAGCACAAGTGACCAAGCTATCCGATGAACAGTACATGGGGTACTTCATTCACGGTTTGAAGGAAGGTATCAGGGGACGCGTTCGCAGCTTGAAGACGCTTGGACCCATTTCACGACCTCGCTTGATGAATCTTGCACGGGCGGTGGAGTTGGAGCTCCAAGAGAAGAAACCGATGTGGAGTGGCTCGCGTGGACCCAGTGGATGGAGCAATAATACCCGTGTTCTTTCGGGTGGAGGATCTGGGTCATGGGGTGTGGGCCGTAACCAGGGAAGTGATTGGGTCATGGTCCGAGGAGCAAAGGACAATCCAGACAAAAATGGGCCTGTGATGGGCCCAAAGACGGAAACCAGGGGTGAGAGGAGGAATTTTGGCCCACGTGACAAGGGTGTGAGACACTTGTCTTACCAACAGCTGCTGGATCGCCAGAAGAAAGGGCTGTGCTACAAGTGTGGGGGATCTTTCCATCCCAGACACATGTGTCCTGATCGTCAGCTGCGTGTGATGATGCTGGATGAAGAAGATTTCGAAGAGGGAGAAGCCAATGTTATGTTGGATGAAGAAGAGGAAGTGGCCGATGGAGGAGAACTTAGTATGCTGGGTTTGTTGGGTCTGACCATGGCTACGGCTACTGGAACTCGAACCATGAAGTTAAAGGGGAGAGTTAAGGGTGTTCCAATTCTGTTTTTGGTCGATAGTGGGGCTACCCACAATTTTATTTCCCAGAAATTGGTGAGAGCTATGGGTTGGCCAGTGGAAGAGACTACTTCTTTACAAATCAAATTGGGGGATGGCTATAAAGCCAAAACCCGAGGAGAGTGTAAGGGGGTGGTGATTGATTTGGGCAAAATGCAGTTTGATATTGATGCGCTGCTGTTTGATTTGGATGGAGTGGATATGGTTTTGGGAATGGCCTGGCTGACTACGATTGGTGAGATGTGGGTTGATTGGCCACGACAAATTATGCGTTTCAGGTACAAGGACCAATGGAGGGAGCTCAAAGGTGCTGGGAATGTAGAGTGCCAATCCCAGGCATTGCAAAGTCTGCTGGGCAAGACAAGGCTGTGTGTGGATGGCCTTTTAACCCCAGGACAATGTTTAGAGGTACCTGATCAGGGGAGAGTGGTTTCAGCTGTATTAACAACTAAGCAAGCGAGTGAAGTGCAGAAATTGTTGTTGGGGTTCGAATCCGTGTTTCAGGAACCGAGGGGGCTGCCTCCCAAGAGGTCACATGAGCATGTTATTCATCTGTTAGAGGGACAGGGACCTGTTAATGTAAGGCCTTATAGGTACTCTCATCACCACAAAGAGGAGATTGAGAAGCAAGTCCAAGAACTGTTGCAGTTGGGCATTATCCGTCCTAGCCAGAGTGCATTTTCCAGCCCAGTCATCTTGGTTAAAAAAAAGGATGGATCCTGGCGTATGTGCGTGGATTATCGCGCCCTCAATAAGGTCACAGTTCCGGATAAATTTCCGATTCCAGTAATAGAAGAACTCTTGGATGAGTTGCATGGTGCGAAGTTTTTCTCCAAGATTGATTTGAAGTCGGGGTACCACCAAGTACGGATGCGCACGGAGGACATTCACAAGACGGCATTTCGGACTCATGAGGGTCATTACGAATATCTCGTAATGCCTTTTGGGATGATGAACGCTCCGTCAACATTCCAAGCTCTCATGAATGCAGTTTTTAGACCCATGTTGAGGAGGTATGTGTTGGTTTTTTTCGATGACATATTAATTTACAGTCCGACTTGGGAACAGCACATGTTGCATTTAAAATCTGCCCTGCAAGTTTTGGCTGATCATAAATTAGTTGCAAACAGAAAAAAGTGTCAGTTTGCCCAGTTCTCAGTAGAATATTTGGGTCATATAATCTCTTTTGAGGGTGTTGCCATGGATCCTTCTAAAATCAGTTGTGTTTTGCAATGGCCCAGTCCAAAAAATGTTAAAGGTGTCCGCGGTTTCCTTGGCTTAACGGGATACTATAGGAAGTTTATTAGAGATTATGGGAAGTTGGCCAAACCCTTGACTGATCTTACAAAAAAGGATGGTTTTAAGTGGGGTTTGAAGGAACAGCAGGCTTTTGACGTTTTAAAGGATAAGATCACTACTGCTCCTGTCCTAGCATTACCAGATTTCACTCAAGAATTCTTTATTGAGAGTGATGCTTCGGGCAATGGGTTAGGAGCGATTTTGCTTCAAAAGGGACGTCCTATCGCTTACTTTAGTAAGGCTTTGGGTGAGCGTAATCTGACCAAGTCTGCTTATGAAAAAGAATTGATGGCAGTAGCTTTGGCGATTCAGCATTGGCGTCCGTACCTTTTGGGCAGGAAGTTTACGGTGTGTACTGACCAAAAGAGTTTGAAACAATTGCTGTTACAACGGGTGACAACCGTGGATCAGCAGAATTGGGCAGCCAAGTTGCTGGGATACCGATTTGATATCATTTATAAGCCTGGTTTGGAAAACAAAGGAGCTGATGCGCTGTCCAGGATGCACGATTCTGTGACTTTAAATAGCATGATCCATTATCCCGAATGGGTGGGCAGCAGGGAGGTTATAGATGAAGTCCATCAGGATCCTAGGCTGCAGAAAATTATTGAGGAGTTAAAACAAGGCACTTCTACAAAGACTGGGTTTGCTTATCGAAATGGGGTTCTATTATATGAGGACAGATTGGTCTTGGCTGCTAATTCAAATTGGATCCCTATTATTTTGAAGGAGTTTCATTCCACTCCTCAAGGGGGCCATTCCGGTTTTTATCGGACTTATCGCAGGGTGGCTGCCAATGTGTATTGGCTGGGAATGAAGAAGCAAATTCAGAAGTTTGTGCAGGCTTGTGACGTGTGTCAGCGGCAGAAGTATGTGGCATGTTCGCCTGGGGGTCTATTACAGCCCCTCCCTATTCCTTCCTTGGTGTGGGAGGATATTTCTATGGACTTCATAACGGGTCTGCCTAAGTCAAAAGGATTCGAGGCGATCTTTGTGGTGGTGGATCGTCTTTCTAAGTATGCTCACTTTATCCCATTAAAGCATCCTTACTCGGCCAAAGCCTTAGCAGAAATTTTCATCAAGGAAATTGTGCGTTTACATGGAATGCCCCAATCCATTGTAAGTGATAGGGACCCCATCTTTGTGAGCAACTTCTGGCAAGATTTATTTAAGCTGCAGGGTACTCAATTGAGATTGAGTACAGCATACCATCCTCAAACGGATGGCCAAACAGAGGTAGTAAACCGCTGTTTGGAGACTTTTCTCCGTTGCTTCATAGCTGATCAACCCAAGACGTGGGTAGTATGGATACCATGGGCAGAATTTTGGTATAATACTTCATTTCATGCTTCAACTGATACCACTCCGTTTGAGGTGGTCTATGGGCGTCCTCCCCCGAAAATCACTCGTTATTTACCGGGTGAAGTGAAGGTGGAAGCAGTGCAAAGGGAGCTTTTGGACAGGGACGAGTGCATCCAGCAGCTGAAATATCATTTGTCTCGGGCTCAAAATCGAATGAAGACTGTCGCTGATGCTCACAGAAAAGACATGCAGTTTGAGGTGGGGGATTGGGTTTTCCTCAAGCTCAGGCCCCATATCCAGCAATCAGTCCGAGGAAAGATCAATCCAAAACTGGCTCCGAGGTATTATGGTCCTTTCCAAGTATTGGAACGCATTGGTTCAGTGGCCTACAAGTTGCAGTTGCCGCTGTCCTCCCGAATCCATCCCGTATTCCACGTGTCTTTACTTAAGAAGGCAGTGGGAAACTACCAGGTGGAGCAAGATTTGCCTAAAGAATTAGAGAGTGATCAAGAGAGCAGTTGGGAGCCTTTGACAGTGTTAGCCCGGAGGTCTGTTACAAGGGCAAATGAAGATGTGAATCAAGTACTGGTTCAATGGAAAGGAAAGGATGTTACTGAGGCTACTTGGGAGGATGAGTTTACTGTCAGAAGCCAATTTCCTGGTTTCAGACTTGAGGACAAGTCTCTGTCTCAAGAGGGGAGTATTGATAGGCCCATGGAGAAGGTCAATGAGGGTAGGCCCAAGGTGTGGAGGGTGTATGTGAGGAGGAATAGGAATTCGGTTGTGAATGATGAGCTGGCAGAGAGAGGGAATGAGGAGTGAGTGGTGCTGCGTTTTCTGTTATAAGAAAAGGGTAGGAGGAGAGAGAACAAGTGTGTGAGAGAATCATCTTTTGTGTGAGCAGAGAATTATACTTTCTCTGTGTAGGAGCTGTGCTCTGGGGCAGTCAGGTGTATTACCTGCTGCATTTTTACCTTTTCATATCAAGACAATCTTCTATTCCCTATTTCCCTTTTCTGTTTCCTGCTATATTTGTGTGTGTGTGTCTTTGGGTTTGCATCATAACCTAGGCTGATTATTTGATCCCAAATTTATGGGATCATGATTCTATTTCGACTTTTGTGTGTGTGTGTGTGTGTATACATATATTTGTACAATTCCTAAATATTGGTGAAATATTCAGATTCAAGTGTGATTGTTTTAGGCTACCTTTGAAGCATATATTGGAATCAGGGACGATGAAGCATCAGCTCAATTAAAACTCTTTGGTGATAACATGCTGGTATTACACTTTAAGCATTTCAATCGGAATAAACTATTGTAGTTTTATTTTATTTTGTTTTTCTAAGTTAAGTGTGAATGACATCTCAAATAATTCTGCTACTGAAGCTTCTGGAGCAAAATCTCCCCATGGACAGTGCATACAAATCAAAAGATGTGAATGCAGCACCTATCCGTGTTATCCAGCTTCTATATAATGCAGGGGTGAGTGTTCGGAATATTTGATTATAGTCTCTCTCTCTCTCTAATTTATCCATTTATATCTATATCTATATCTATACCTAGATAACAAGATTTAAATGAGCGGGACTTTTGGCTGCTCAGCAATGCTTTTGAAATATAAACTGAAACCTAATGACTGAAGAATAGAGATGGTACATAGTGACAAAAGAGCGGATAAAGAATACAATCCATGACATTTGGCTTAAGCAGTTATTATGGTGGACAATGAACACAATTTTCCCTGTGTCATTTCTAATGAAGTTCAAAGGCATTTAACACTTGTATGCAGTACTTAATGCTTAAAATTATTAAACTGGAAATCTTACATTAGTGAATTATTTCAGGATGTCAAGGGACCACAAACTCTTGCTTTCAATCTACCAAATGATGAACGTATTGTAAATGATAGGGGAACATCAATGGTCATGCTTAAGAATGTTTCAGAGGCTAAGTAAAATTTCTGACCCTAAAAGTTCTAGTTTGTTCAAATTACAACTTACAGTTGTGAATGAGTCTCTTCTGTTACTTATTTTTCTAAATGGATAGTTTATGTTGGAGAAACCTGTCTTTTCTTAACAGGTTCGTTCATATTCTTCTCCCTATAGCTGGCGCCTGTGTTGCAAAGGAACAACAAGAACTTGTAGACTTTGAATCGTTTTTTACTCATACAATTTGCCATGAATGCTGCCATGGAATTGGACCTCATACAATAACACTTCCGAATGGTCAAAAGTCTACTGTGAGATTGGTTAGTTACATGAAATGCCTCATTTGAGCAACTTCATTGATAGTTGAAACTTCTTCATTGAACTTATTAACATAGTGACTCTGTTAGAATGAACCACTAAATTCATTGTCTTATCCACCGTCGTTGTTGTCAGCATCATTAAAAAGTTAATGAGATATGCCACTTATGTGATGCGATAATTACAACATCTTAAACAGGTTTTCTTTTCTGGTGGTAACATCATTAAAAAGGTTTTTTATAGACTGTCATTAAATACACTTGATAGAAATTTTGTAAATAATGTAAATAGGCTAATTATATCCTGTAATTGTGGTAATTAATATACTATTCTTATAATTATTAATTAATAGTGTTTTTAACAGAGCCTCCATTGTATAAACGAAACTTACAGATTTTGTCATACGAAGTGAAAGTGTTTGATAAGAGTGAGTCTGAGAGAGAGAAAAAAAAGTAACTAAATATGAAACTGAATTTGTGTATTTTTTACTCTGAAAGGAGAGTTTTCAGACTCTTATTTATATAGTTGCCTACATGGCCTGTTTCCAGTGGGAGACGATAGGGCCTGTTTAACTCTGCTACTGTTCAGTCCTGTAATTCCTTTATTGTCTTATAGGTAATTTACATCCTCAGTTAACAAGACAATCAGACTAGTTTGCGTTTTTATCATGTTAAAAATCTTATGCATTCTGTAACACCTTGCATACTATCAATCAAGAAATGAGAAGCATCTTAAGTTTATAATATAACAATTGTGTATCACATCATTCTATTTGTACAGAACATTAATTGCAATATCTTACCTTTTGATACAGGAATTGCAAGAATTTCACTCAGCTCTAGAAGAAGCAAAAGCTGACATAGTTGGCCTTTGGGCATTGCGATTCTTAATCTCCCAGGTTTGCTATTATACTTTTTCTCTTGGGATGAAATAATAATTTATTCATAGACAAAGGAAATAAATAGCAGTAGGATGAGGAATCCTCCTAAAACAGGGACAATCCAGTAAAAGAACATGAAAAGAAAAAGAAAAATATAAGCTCAAAATTCCTCCCCAATCCCTTTGAATTTCTAAGAAAGAAATCCCCTGAAGTGTCTTCATCACTTGGTAATTGTGCAGTTTCCTTGTTATGTTTTATGTTTGACTTTTTCATATATTTTCTAGACACTTTATTGTTTTATGGCTTAGGACTGATGCTAATGTCATAGATTCTCTCTATGATTTTACTAGGACTTGCTTTCCGAAAGTTTATTGAAGTCCATGTATGTTTCATTTCTTGCTGGATGCTTCCGCTCAGTACGTTTTGGCTTGGAGGAAGCTCATGGGTGCGTTGCTAGCTATGTGTTCTTTCATCTGGTGTTCATTGTTGTGATTTAGGCATTTAGCATCTAATTCTACTGCGTATTTTCAGAAAAGGACAAGCATTGCAGTTCAACTGGTTATATGAGAAAGGAGCCTTTGTCTTGAATTCTGAAGATACATTTTCTGTAGACTTTTCCAAGGTATTGTTGCTTCAAAATCTGTCACTATTTCCTTTCCTCCATCTTGAGTTTATTTGACCCTAAGATGGGTGATATTAATTATACTTTTCTTCCTAAAGATTGAAGGTGCAGTGGAAAGCCTCAGCAGGGAGATACTCACCATACAAGCCCAGGGTGATAAAGAGGCTGCTGGCTTGCTTCTTCAGAAATACAGTACGATGACAGAACCACTAAAAGTTGCTCTTAACAAGTTGGAGAATATTCAGGTATGAATTGTAGACCATAGTATTCAGTTAACTATTGTGATTGGAAGATGAGTAGATTGTAGTGCCTAGTGAGGCTTTGATGCAATATGAAGATGGATTCCACAACTTTTCTCTACAAAATCCTAAGTAGTTGTCTAAACTAGCATCTACTTATGATCCACGTTTTCAAAAACTCTTGAAGCCTATACCTCTCTTATAATTTTTCAAAGGTCAAATCTCCTAATACAATGCTCTTTGCATCCGGACTGTGATTTTAATATATTGCAAAAACTAATTGTCTGTGTATGTTATTGTATACCAGGTACCTGTTGATGTAGCTCCTACCTTCCTTATTGCCGAAAAAATATTGCAATGATGGCAAGATAACCAAGGTGCAAAAAAATTCCGTGCTTGCCATCATCTTTTCTCCCAACCTGGAAAATTCGATGTCTTTTCGTGCTAGTTGTTACTACGAAATAATGTAGTACTTGTTTCTTTGTGATGTTTCTGTTCTCCTTTGATTGATTCCGAAGGAACCCAGTCATTGCCTTAGAGGAGTTTCATACATTGGCTTAGAAAATTGACTCAACTGGTAAGATCGAATTTTATCGATGCAAAATGGTTTTTGATTTGAGGGTCCGTCTAATTTGGTGCCGTTGATGTTTGTTTCCACCGTGGTTTCGTAAATTTGGATCGTTGATATAAGAATATTTTATACTTGTGGTGGAGATTTATGGTGGGCAACCTAAAGTGCAAGTAAGCCTTTATTAATTAATTATTATTACTCTCTCCTTTTTTTGGTCGATTATTACTCCCTCTGTTCGTGTAAGTAATAATTTTAAAATTAGTTTAGTTTGATGAATTTTTCTATTTTTAGTTCCTTCACTTTCAATAACAAAAATTACACATTATTTTATTTATTTTCTGTTTTAAATGTTTTTACAAGAATTAGTGAGAAAAACATTCAAATTAAAAATGAAGACAAAAAAAAATGTAAATCACGTGATAGGTTTTTTTTGTAATTAAAAGTAAAAAAAAAATCTAACCAAATATGACCAGCTAGTACCCAAAACCATATCTAATGAGTATGTTAATAAAAAAAAAAACATATCTAATGAGTAGGAGTAAAAATGTTAAAGTGAGTCAGAATTTTTTAAGGCATCAACATGCCCGATTTCTCAAATTCAAGGTTCAGATTTAACTTGTGTACTTTTTTTTCTCGTTACTTGTGTACTTGATACGTGCCTTTTTTAAGGTATGACTTTGTCTTTTCAAAAGTTTGACATGACATGAAAAGCCTATTTTGTAATAAAGTACTTAAATAAATCATAAGTTATCTTTAAATAAATTTATACCCGTCCAGATCGAAGCTGCAGAGAGAAGCTTGTGGTTCGGCGTGGCCCCAAGTGCTTTCATAAAAAAGTAAACAATCCTAGAAAACATATGGTCTGTGCACCACACAGGAACACTTATTTGAATATTTATAACCATAAATTAAGCTTGCAGATAGAGAAGGCAGGCTTGAACAGAGCTGGTACTACGAACACAAACCAACTCTAAGGAATGTAAGCACTTGGGGGCAACCTAGGAGTAACCATAGCAGACAGAGAAACCTTTTTCTGCAAGGCAAGCCCAAAGGCCTCTTCCATATTCAACTCCACAACACCATTTGGTAGCTTCCAATCAAATGAATGCACCAAAGTGCCCAAAATGTACTGAACCAGCACAATCCCCATCCTTGTCCCAGCACAGATTCTTCTCCCAGCACCAAATGGAATTAGCTCAAAGTCATTCCCACGTGGATCAATTTTAGCATTTTTCCCACTAAGAAACCTGTCTGGATTGAACTCCAAAGGGTTCTCCCACACATCAGGGTCTCTCCCTATGGCCCAAATGTTCACACTCAACCTAGTGTTCTTGGGGATGTAGTAGCCATTCACTTGGCATGGTTCAGTAGAGACCCGAGGCAAGTTCAATGGGGTTGAAGGGTGCTTCCTGTATGTCTCTTTGCAAATGGCTTGCAAGTAAGGAAGCTTCTGGAGGTCTGATTCTTGGAGGCGTCTCTGCTTGCCAATCACTTGGTCCATTTCCTCATGAGCTCTCTTCATGATGCTTGGGTTTTTCAACATCTCTGCTAGTGCCCACTCTATGATACTTGAAGATGTATCAGTGCCTGCTGTGAATAGATTCTATAACATGGGAGCATATAGTTAGTTTGTTAGAACAAAATCTCAACATAAGGCCCGCCCGCAATATTTATTTGTAGAATGAGCGAATTACCGATTTAGTTCATAAAATTGTAAATTATTATTAACTTAGTTTCTAAAATTATTAATAGTCTAAATTAGTTCTCGGAATTAAAAATCCTCACTCACATAATTAGGGCTTTTTGATACAAATGGGGCAAAACTTCAATTAAATTATAGAATTGGTGCAAAGTGTAAAGTAATTACGATTTAGGGGTAAGTCGTACTTGTTATCTACGACTTACCCTCATTTTTTTCAAATGTAGTAAAGTTGTATCCGTTAAGTACGACTTCTTTAAAATTATTTTTTTTTTAAAAATGCATAAGTCGTATTTCGTAAATAAGACTTCACTTTTGTACTTTTAAAAAAAATGTAAGTCGTATTTCACAAATATGACTTACATATTTTTTTTTTTAAAAATACAAAAGTAAAGTCGTACTTACGAAATACAACTTATGCATTTAAAAAAAAAATTAATTTTAACGAAGTCGTACTTAACAGATATATACTACTTTACTACATTTTAAAAAAAATAATAATAATTGAGGGTAAGTCATAGATAACAGATACGACATACCCTAAAATTGTAAATACTTCACACTTTGCACCAATTGTATAATTTAATTAAAGTTTTGGCCTCATTTGTGTCAAAAAGCCCATAATTAGTCTTTAAAGTATAATTTGAGGGATTGAATTGGCCAAATAAAAAGGATAAATATAATCAAGGATTTTGACTAATTTAAAATAATAATAGTGAGATAGAGATACAGCATGATATATACCAAGAGCAGAGCCTTGATGTTGGTGAGCGATAGTTTCTCCCCCTCAGATTCTTCCTTATGATGAGCCATGACAGCGTCCAAGAAATCAGGCTTACCCTTTCTCTTGTGACTAGAAGCAACATGCTCCTCGATCATCCTCGTCAACAACGCATCAAACCTCTTGTGCAATGCCTTCATCCCACGCTCTATCCCTTGCAAGTCCAACCAAGCAAGAACAGGAATAAAATCACCAATATTAAAGTACCCAGCAACCGTCATTAGCTGAACAACCATGTCCTTGAACTCATTCGACTCCGAACCCTTTGTCTCAAACACACGACGACTCAATATCACTTGTCCCACCATGTTAGCCATAGCATATGTCAACATCTCAGGAACCACCACACACTCACCCTTTTTGCTACAATCATACATTGCACGTAGCATGTACCTGTATTGGAGAAAAGTTAAAAGTCTCACATCGACCGAGTAAAAAATTAAAGAGTATATAAAATAAGGACACCTCTTAGTACCTTACAGGTTGGTTTTGTAAGGACGAGTTAATTCCGCTAAATCAAAAATAAATCAAAGCTATTAAATTAAATTCTAATATAGTGTACCGTACCCCATCTCTTCTTCCCTATATTGTGCCCAATCATCGAGGGCTTTTCCACCAAGCATGTGAAGGTTGCTTAGTTTCCTAAGAAGCTTCCACCTCGACCCGTATTCGGCGAAAACCAAGTCTTGTGAGTCATAGGCAAGGTGAGTCGCACCCGCGTTTGGTGGCCTGTTGGAGAAGTTTTGGTCGAGTGTTTTGAGGAATGCACGCGCTGCGAGTGGTGTTGAGGCCACCACCATGTTGTTTTTGCCCATCTTGAGGTACATTACGGGTCCGTATTTTTTGGCCATGTTTGAGAGTGTCACGTGAGGCATGCTTCCCATGAGAGGGAGTGCTCCTACTACTGGCCATCCTCTTGGGCCTGGTGGGAGCTTTTGGTGACGGGTTTTGAGGAGTGAGCGAAGGGTGAAACGGGTGATGAAGAAGATGAAAATGGACACGAGGATTTCTTTGACAAGGAACATTTTGGTGAAACAAGGCTTTAATTTGCTGCTATTTGTGTGTGAAGTGAAGTGAAGTTGCGGTATTTAACATGGGTCTTTGGAAACTTCACTCACGTCACGTTTCCAGTCTTCCACCGAACTTGAAATTTTGTGTGAATTTAGAAAATGATGTTCTCATAATCATAATTATTTGAATATTATTCTATACGCTATGTGTGCATTAGGAAAACAAATATAAACCCGCGTGAATTCGACAGTTGGTTAATATTAATCCTGGTGAATTAGAAAGGAGGGCGAAACTGAGAGTAATTGAGGCTATAGCGGGTGTGCAACCAAACAATACAGATCCAACCTAATTAATGTAACATGTGATGTGAGTCTGTGTGTGTGATTTCAGCTACCATTCTAATTTTTTGCACAGAGCTACCGTTCTTTTTGTGGAAGAATAGTATTTGATTAAATAATACTATGATATATTGATTTCAGAGGGGGGGGGGGGGGGGGGGAATAGAGCAGGTACGAGGATTTTTGTCGTGAAAGGTAAGTTTATTGAATTCTACATATATGTCAGTAAAACATCAAAATTTATTGCAGTGGTGAAGTAACTTTCGAGCTTATATATAGCCCCATTTTCATATGCAAAAATACTTCTTTCTCATGTAATTGGGTAGAGTACCTCTTCTACTCCAATATATGTCTTATTAAAAAAAAATTAATACGGTACATGAGATATTTATATCATGGAGAGTTGCCAACTTAATTGGCCTACAAAAATTATTTAGATTAAACCATGTATAAGAATTTAGTTAAATTTTCTTAGAATATAAGAACTTCATAAAAAATTCGATATACGTACAAGGAATTTTTTATTGGCCTTGGATACCAATTAAAGACTTAAAACCAAAAAATAAATCAATTACAATCAAACACCATAATTTCAAATTAAAATAAGATTAAATTAATTAATAAGTGTTCATAATTTCATTTATTTTTTAATAACTTATTATCATTAAACTTTAATTAAATATTATTGACATAATATTTTTAAAGTGGGAATACTTACTTTTATATTGTTTTTCCAAAAATATTTGTGTTCAAAATTCTCCTTTAGAAGGTTTGGTGAGTTGTCAGTGAGAAACACGGGAAGGGCTTTATTTTCCCAAGTTTAAGAACATACGTACAGGTGGCGTTTTTCCTGGGGAAGTTCTTATCCTTCTTTAACGTAAGGAAGTGGGACTTGAATCAATATCAATCATAGATATATTATTAAATAATTAAGCGGTTGAGGGGGATATAAGAATGACTTGGTGGTTATGTGAGGGGAGGTAAGCAATTTACTTTAAAGTGAGCAATTTATTTTGGTAATATTTCAACTGGGGTTTGACTCGTAATATATTTTAGGGCATGACTCCTCTAAAGTGAATAATTTACTTTAAAACGTAAAGTAATTAATCTCAACCATTGATGAAAAAATCAAGGGTTAATATTATAAGTATATGCATAACAAATCATGGATATATTGAAATATCATCTCTTGATTTTCTCATTAATGATTAAGATTACTTGTTTTACACTTTACTCACTTTAAAGGAGCCAAATCCTATATTTTAGATAGTAAAGTGAGGTGCAAATATTAGCTGTTGGAATTAAAACAACTCTGATTGATTTGTTACATATTTGAATGTATATATATATGATATGATATATGATATGATTAGAATATTAGTTGTTGATTTTTCAATTAATGACTGTAACTCCATATTTTACTCTCTATAGTGAATTTCTTATTTTAGAGGAGTCAAGTCTCAAAAATTGAGTGTATATAATGGTTTTAAATTTGCAGTAATTGATGTCAAAACCTCCTTAATTGTTACCAAAGTAAATAAGAATGGTAAAAAGAAAATTACAACAGCAGTAATTAAGTGTATATATGTTTTTTAATTGGTTGGGGGATGGTCTACTAAAATATACACTCCTACAAATAAATTTTCGTACATAAGCGAACGTAATCTTCGTTACCCTGCAGCAAAGGTCTAGTCATTTTTCATCTAGCCACATATAGATCAATGGATAAAATTTACACAAAAAAGACCATGTATTTCTTGCAGTAAACCTTTAAAAAGGATGCCAAAAGAATACAACGCGTGTAGTGTTATGACTTCAAGTATCAAATCCCGAAGGTAATAGCTAAATTTATTTCATACATAGCAATGGTATCATATCATATCATATATATATATATACTTGAGCTTTTCACCTTCGAGCCAAGCAGGGCACATAACCTTTATTCTCAGTGACCTGAAAAATCAAGGAAGACTTACTCAATAATCCCAATAGAACTAGTTACATGATGTCACATGTCAAGCCAGATAAAATGTTAGTATCAGAACAGGAAAAATGAGAAAGTCAATGCTAGTTGGTACAAAAAAGCATTTTATACCCTTTGCACCATTATTATGTTCATTTGATTTTATTTTTTTCCCTTCTACTTTTTCTCCCTTTCCCAAAACCAAAATTTACTCAGTTTACAGGGACTAAGTGATTTAAGATTTTAGAAGAATAAAAACAGAGAAAAAATCAGAAACCAAAGACCAAAATTCACTCATTTTATAGAAACCAAAAACATATTTAACTCTTCTCATGCATTCTTACAATTCATCTCATAACACAACTCAATGAAAAGGCTGCATCAGAAATTGAAAGGAAATTGAGGTCTTTTAGTTACTCACTTGGAGAGGGGGAAGGTACGTTGAATCAAATACAATATCTTTTTGAAGGTTCTATTGTATTGGGCAGAAATAAACAAATATAAACACATCACATATCAGCAGCCTATCATCACCATTATCCATCTAAATGAAAATCACATGATCGTTAGTGAAGTCCTGATAGCCTCCACATAATGAAAACTTTGTTAGTGGTCATGGTCAAGCTAGCCAAGCCATCTCTTAATTGGGTATTGAGTTCAACTCGAGTTCAAAACTTGGGAAATAGCAGAACCTATAACACCCCACAATTTTTAAAACATAACATGAGCATTATTCAGCTGTTAACAGTGTAAAACCGCAAAAGAAGTATCCTAATGCGTATTACAGTAACAATACTCGTTATTGGCAGCAAAGCTCAGTTGCTACAAGCATCAACACAGGATCCAGAGATCCTGATACAGAACAAGCAAAGAAATGTAAACGGGTTCAAGCGCATTTGAGCAAAGGAAAACATTGCAAATGCCTCACTTTAAAACACGAATGGATCCTCTAATGTTAAGGTTTTCACATGACCCTATTATGTGAAATTTTGTGTCAATCACTAGAGACTAGATAAGTAAAGCCCAACCAAGATTTGTGAATGTCTACATGGAGAAGATGATGTGAAAATCTAACATGAGGAGATTCATTCCCCTTTAAAAAAGTTTCTCTGCTTTCGTAAGAAATGCAATAGATGAGTCCTAAATTGGTGATATGATACCTTAGTTCTTAAAAGGAGTAAAGGTAAAGTGAACCAAAAGGTCATTCTCCCCTATCCCAATGCAACAAATACTCTGGGAAAAAGTTGTTATAAAATGTTTCTCACTTTCCAAATGCAATACATTTCATACAAAAATACAATGTATCCTTCTGAGTAGGGGAAGAGGGAGAAAAAAAAACAACGAATCTGATCAAAGAATGAATTGGAAAACAACTAACTAAATTGCATAAATGTTGAACGAATGCCAAACTTCATGGCCACTGTCTATCACTGCCGTAACCATTACCCTGTTAACCTCAAAGCCGATTCATCAGCATAAGTGAAAAATGTCTAATTTCCTATACATTTTATAGCACAACTTATTCTTGTGTTATGTAAAGCAGCTTATACACTAAATAGTAATAACACACGAGTAAAACAAAGCAACAACAAAATGCATGAACATTGTCACTCAACAATATCAGAAACACAGTAATTGAGAAATAAAACCCATTATTATTAAACCAGAAACAGATTTGAGACTTCAAGTTCTTGTTCTTTTATGTAGCGTAATCAATCAAATATACCTAGCTAGCTAAGCACTTGACTCTGCAGGTGCATCTCCGACAAGCTTGAACTCCTGCACCTCCTTGAAGTTCATCCATGCCTTCTCCCAAACCTTGGCTTCATAAACCTTTTTATGCCCTCCATCTTTTGCCTCTAAAGTGATGTGATGCATGGTACCAGCAACGACTTGCTGTTTTGCACTTATCACCCTTGCAAACTCCAGAAGTGCATTCTGCATAACCATCACCAATTCAACTAAAAATTATAACAAAAAACTAAAGGAAAAAAAAAGGGAAATTGAAACTGAAATCCCCATACCACAAAATGGAAGGAAAAAAAAAATAGACATCCGTTTGTGATATTACTTATTAGAATTACAAATTGAGTAAATAGTCACGTTCGTCTTTGTTAGATACTGCATGTCAACAATGTTTATGATGTGAGACTAATTTGATGGCAGAAATTCACATTTAGGAACCTTCAAGACCAATTTTATTAATTAATAAATCGATAACAAACTAGACCCACTCTCCCCAGACGAAAATTTCAAAAATCAATAATTTTCCATCACACAGAACGAAAGAAAAGGAAAGAGAATCAAAATTCAACAAATCAACTTGTGTATTTTCCGAACAACCGATCATCGGCCTGACCCAATAAGAAATTAACATAAAACATAGGAATTTCTCCGCAAACAAACAAATGCAGAACATAAAATAATTTTTTTTTAAAAAAAACCTCTTTTTTGTTGTGTTCTTCAACAGCAAAGCGAGCGAGACTGTCGATCTCAATGCTGTTCTGGCTTCCTGCCACATCGCGAGCGCCACCCAGTGCTGCCATTGCTCTCTCTCTCTCTCTCTCTATGCTCCTCTCTCTCTATACGGTGTTATTGAGGCAGAGTTTAGTTCTATCATCTATGTGGCTTCCCCTTTTATGTAGTTATTGCCATGAAATGGGGGTTAACGAATAACGATAGAGAGGATCCTAGGCTTTTTTACCCACATATCACTTTTTTTTTATTATTTATCAAACTAGTACTTTTTTATTTATTTATCAAAATAACACTCTTTTAAATATAATATTTATTTAATTATTTTTAATGAATTAAATATTAATAGTTGGTTTAAGAGTGTGATTAAGTTGTTAATTAATTATATATTTAATTGTTAAATATTTATTAACCCAATTTGTCAACTAATTAATAATATAATTAAAAAAATAACTCAAATTGATTTAAAATTTAAAAATATAAGTACAAAAGTGATACAAACAGAAATGATAAAACAGTGAATTAACTCAAAGAAAGTGCTGATGGGAAAACAGAGACATTGATGTCTCTGTCTTTTGTGACAGAAAAGGAGTAGAGGGGGAGTGCTTCGATCAGTGTGTGGAGGCAGAGACATTGATGTCTCTGTCTTTTGTTACAAAAAAGGAGTGGAAGAGGGTAATCCGATCAGTGTGCGGAGGCAGAGACATCAAAAAAGGAGTGGAAGAGGGTAATCCGATCAGTGTGCGGAGGCAGAGACATTGATGTCTCTGTCTTTTGTGACAGAAAAGGAGTGGAGAGGGAGTGCTCTGATCAGTGTGAAGAGACAGAGACATTTAACATTATATTTGTATTTTTAAATTTTAAATCAATTTGAGCTATTTTCTATAATTATATTATTAATTAGTTGACAAATTGGATTAATAAATATTTAACAATTAAATATTTAATTAATTAACAACTTAATCATAATCTTAAACCAATTATTAATATTTAATTCATTAAAAAATAATTAAATAAATATTATATCCAAAAGAGTACTATTTTAATAAATAAAAAAATACTAATTTGATAAATAAAAAAAAAAAAGTACCATGTGGGTAAAAAAGCCAGGATGCTATGTTGGATTGTTACTTTCAGTTCTGTTGATTTGACAACGTGTCACCAATAACATGGCCAACAAGTAGTTTTTTTTATCACATTGGTGTAGGGCTTGTTCGTAGTGGATAACTTCTCCATCGGTCTTTTGCTTAAGTCCTAAGCATTGGAAAGCAGCAATATCTAATATTAAGTTATTAACTTAAAAATGATTTTTAGATACCCAAATGTAACTAGACACATAGACAAAGATAAGACTAAGAAAGTCCCTTGTTATCAAAATAAATAAATAAGATTAAGAAGGACATGTGAGTGATAGATAAATGATGTGATAAAAAAAATACAAAGAGGAAAAAATATTATTTAACTGCTCCAATAAAAATTAGAAAAAATAACATAATTTGTAAATACTCGCATATTTTTAAGATTCATTTAACACTTATCTCTTTTTTTATTTTTTTCTTCTTATCGTATTGCTTATCTATCATATTTTTTTTATTTGTATCTCTCTTAAGAATCTAAGATGTTTTATAGCCATGAGTGTTTAAGAATGGTTTTTTAGAAATAATAAACTTTAGATCAGATTATAATAATTTACATAAATTTTTTTATCTAATTAAAAAGAGACCATATTGAAATTTGGTCACCACAAATTGGTACTTGAGAAACAATAACATGAACTCGACTGAGACAAATTTTTTATAGGTTATTCGATTTTGAAGTTAATTTATCAGTCCCTTTTAAAATCAAATCCTAAAGTATTTTGTTTTATATAAAGAAAGATACTAGAGACGAATAGTGAAAGTCCTTGCCAGCTTCTATCTTTATTTTTTTGGAATCTGATGCTCAAAGAACTTAAAGCCACGGGTTTTGATAGAAGAGGGAATTTTGTAAAGCTAGGACTGGGATCGTTTATTGGATTTTGTTTGTAATTGGTCAAAAATATTATTGGCATGCTTTTCTATCAAAATCTACTCCTATTTTTCTCAAATTTTTAATTAATATTTTACTAAAAAATGGTCACATTTCATTAATTCATTCAATTCCGTCTCGTGCCTATGGTATTGTGTTGGTGGTAGGCCCCAACAAAGATCGAGTCCAGGAATTGAAGACACAGTTGGCTAAGGAGTTTGATATGAAAGATTTGGGACCAACAAATAAGATTTTAGGGATGCAAATTCACCGAGATAGAAAAGATAAGAAGATCGGGCTTTCTCAAAAGAATTATGTCAAGAAAGTCTTGCGGCGCTTCAATATGTAAGACTGTAAGCTGGTCTCTACCCCACTTCCTGTCAATTATAAATTATCCTCAAGTATGATTCCTAGCACTGAAGCGGAGAGGATGGAAATGTTTCGAGTACCGTATGCATCGGTGGTGGGAAGCCTTATGTATGCCATGATATGTACCAGACATTGCACAAGTAGTGGAAGTAGTTAGTCGGTACATGGCAGATCCTAGTAAAAAGCATAGGAATGCTGTTAAGAGGATCCTTAGACCATTTCCAAGGGAGCACCCATTTTGGGTACTTAAATGGGTTCCACATTGCCACATCACTCACTTTTACATTTTCCAACAGAAGCACCCAATAAGCACCCAACCCCTCCAACTCGGCAACTCTAAAAAATTTATTAAATGAGTCCCACCAACAACTCCTCATTATTACATCTTAATAATAATTTATTTATTTATTAATAATTTTGATATATGATATATTAAATTATAAAAAATACGAAATTTATTTATACTTTTTTTTGCAATTTTTTTATAATTAAAAAAATTAAAAACATTGTTAACTTTCAACGGCTATTGCAACGAATCATTTTTTTAATATTTTAAGACTTTTACCTACGGCTGAAATCGTAGGTAGAAGTCTGTTGCATTTATTAATTATTCCTCTGACGCGATACACCTATAAAGAGAGAGAGGGTCTATTATTTTATATTTTTAGACTTTTACCTACGGCTCAAACCGTGGGTAAAAGTCCGTTTCAGTTTTTTTAAACCTGACTCGCGGGACCCACAGGAGAGAGGAGAGAGATAGTGCTTGTACAAACACCACTTCCTATTAAGCACCCTCCTTTTTTCTCTCTAATGGGGGTGCTTAATAGGAACCCTCTAAGAACTCCCCTTGGAGATGCCCTTAGATACATGAAAGGAACCTCAGGTGTTGCATTTTGTTTTGGAGGATCAGAATTCATTGTCAGAGGATATGTTGATTCAAATTTTGTAGGTGATCTTGATAAAAGAAAATCTACTACTAGCTATGTGTTCACACTTGTAGGAGGAGCGGTTAGCTGGTTATCCAAATTACAAATTGTTGTAGTTCTATCTATTACAAAAGCTGAATACATGGCAGCTACCCAAGCATGCAAGGAAGCTATTTGGATTCAAAGGTTAATGGAGGAACTCGGGCACAAGCGGCAAAAAATTTCTATGTATTGTGACAGTCAGAGTGTCTTGCACATTGCAAGGAATCCAGCCTTTCATTCCAGGACAAAGCATATAGGTGTAAGGTGTTCAGTATCACTTTGTTCGAGAAGTAGTAGGGGAGGGGAGTGTGGATATGCAGAAAATTCACACCAAAGACAACCTAGCAGATGTTATGACAAAGCCAATCAACACTGACAAGTTTATACTGTGTCAATCCTCTTATGGCCTATCAGAAACGTAAGCAACAAGGAATTGACAAGTAGAGAGATTTTGAAAGTTCACAAAAGTGACTTTAAGTGGAAGATTGTGAATGCAAGTTGTTGTAAAGCCACTTTTGTGGGCATACAAATCAAACCTCATGTCTTGCATATCAAAGAAGAAAAATTCAAATTGAAAGCTAGTTGGAACTTATGGAGGAAGCTAGAAATTGGTGGAAGGTGCATGGAAATTGATGGAAAATTTTAGAAGGAAATCAAAGGAGTTCCACTTCTATAAATAGCAAGCTTCATAATGCATTTGGAAGTGTTGCAGTAGCACATCACCAAGAGAGTATCATCCCAAAATCCATCCCAGAAACACAAAGCAACACAAGTAATCACCTTGAGAGTGAGTGAAGCTAGAGAGAAAAATATAGAGAGAAAATTGTAATTTTTTCTGTGAGGTTCTCCTAGTGTGTGTGTATTCTCCTATTATCCAGAGAGAGTGTTAATTGTTCTCTCCTTGTTTTTAGATAGAGGGTGTTGTAATTTTCTTTCACGTAGGGTGTGTTTGGTTCAAAAGAGGGGAGGGGAGGGATTTTAATGGAGGGGAGGGGAGGGTTAATGTGTTTGGTTGGAGGAGGGGAGGGGAGGGGAGGGATTTTAAAACTAATTTACTTTTTTATCCTTATAACATTATATACTTTATACTAACACATTAAAATTACGTCTGTGTAATATACTTACTATAGTTTTTTATCTTCCATCCCCCTAGCATCTTATTGTCCATATTCCATGTACACAATTAAACCACAATTAAAATAAAAATAAAACAATCAAAAAATCTTAACAACAATATTATGATGAGTAGTAGAACACAAAAGAACTATTGATTAATAGTAGAACAAAATACAAAATATTTAAATTTGCCACATAACACTAATTAAACTAAAATGTTTAAACTCCATAGATAATATGATCCAATTTAGTATGTCAACAAAATATTTAGCAAAACATTATGAAATATGGATTCCAAGCAAATCCACTCATACCATTTTTGAAAATATCATAAACATCTGTGAAGTTTTTTTTCACGGTTTTCCAACGATTTTTCACCTTCTACTTGTCAATTTTTTTTCCAAACAATGCACTCAGCTCAGTCACAATGTTTTCATATGTAGTCGTAGTGAAGGTGCCACTAACTTTATTACCTTTTTCATGTTCATGCATGAACGCATCAATAAGAGTATCATCCATGGCTCTAGTCCAGTTCAAGTTCTCCTTACCATTGTTCGTTGGTTTGGGTGCCATGCTATGACATTTATAAAATACATCATATCATAATTAATAAAATGAGATTATAAATCAGAAATATTGGAATAATAATGTAAACATGATTCATTTCAACAAAATAAACATTGCACCAAACCAATAATAAATCATACATTTAAAACTTCAAACTCAAAACAAAAAATACAAGTGCAAACCATTTTGCCAAAACAAAAAATACAAGTGCAGACTATTTATATCAAACTTCAAACTTCAAAATATAAGTGCAAACCATTTAGTCGAAGTAATCATTTTGATAATTTTGGTAATCTATCCACATTTGATTGGCTAAACTATCTCTTATAAGCTCACCCCAAACTACTTCCTCTCTATTACTTCTTGAATCTTGACAATTATCAAGAGACACATCTCGATTTGCAAGTTCAACATCTACTTCTGCTATAAGATCTTCATCTGGGTCTGTGCTCATTAGGTAATTATGAAGAATGTAACATGCATTAATGATCAGGTGTTGTGCTTTAACTCCATAAGTAGGCTCGGTTGAACTAGATAAAATCTCAAATCTTTTTTTTAATACACCAAAAGCTCTTTCAATTGCGTTGCGTAATGATGCATGCCGAAGATTAAATATTTCTTTAGGATTTTGGGGTGGATTTCTTGCTGA
The DNA here is from genome assembly GCA_030159175.1 of Glycyrrhiza uralensis. Classification (NCBI taxonomy): domain Eukaryota; kingdom Viridiplantae; phylum Streptophyta; class Magnoliopsida; order Fabales; family Fabaceae; genus Glycyrrhiza; species Glycyrrhiza uralensis. Next base: position 43,656,635 of record BRZY01000005.1, read on the forward strand.
ATATTCTTTTAGATGATATCGAACTCCTCTATAAGGTGTTATAAGTCCACTTGTCAACATGAAGCCAGCATCAACAAGGTAATATTTCCCTATAATCAAGATAAATCCTTAATCAATGTGATAGTTTGAAAATAGACAAATAAATATTTTTTATGTATTATGAGTTCTTAATTACCTTGAGGAATTTCTAGTTTGTCTTCTCTTGTTAATGCATTCTTTATAATTCTTGAGTGAGAGGCAGTGTCTTCCCATCCAGTGAGCACATAAGTGAACCTTAAATCAAATGTGCATGCTGCTAACACATTTTGTGTCGGATAATCTTTCCTACCACGATACCGAGGAGCATCTTTTGGAGATACTTTAACACGTATATGTGTCCCATCTATGGCACCAACACAATCCTGACACAATATTTTTATATTAATGTGATCTAAATATATCATGTTAATGTTTGGCTATATAGTAGCTTAATGATGAAATTTTACCTTAAAATAAGGGTAGAATCTATTATTGCCTCGGATTTCGAGAGGGACTGTGGAGCCATCTGGTTGTACAATGAATTTTTCTACCAATTCAATAATAGCTCTCAACACGTGATGCAGATGACGACTAATTGTCTCACCAGAACAACGAAACCAAAAATTGACTTTGCGATTTTTAGCATTGTGTGTTAATATGTACATTGTTTTTGCAACTTGTTCTTCCACACTTGACCATCGTGTGGGTTGTAAGCCACCCTCTCTTTCCAACATACCACATAAGGTTAAGAAAGTTTGAGGACCCATTCTTAATATATTTCTACTGGTTTCACTACTACTAATTCGACCCATTATTTCTTCACGCACTCTTTCTCTCTCAGAGCTCATACTATAACTAATTTTTCTCTTACGGGATATCTGGGCATAGTAATAAACAACGACACACATAAGTTGAGCAATAGCTTTTCGGCGCATATCATACCACTGAATACTAGCTTTTACTCGACCTTCATGATCCATCTAACAAAATAAAACATTTACAAAATTAAAATAAAATAAATTGTGTGGTTTAAGTAAAATAAATACAATCTTTCAACTAAACTAAACTTAAGTCTATATAATAATTAATTAATAATATATATACAGTAGAGTAAAAAAACTGAACTCAAAGCAACCAAAAAGTGAAGCAGTATATATATACAAGAAAACTAGAATTAACCGTGGAGTAAGAAATCATTGAAACAAAAAAGTGGAGTTACAATCAATCAATATTTTATTATATTATATATACAGACATGGCTCCGTCTAGGGTGAACCACCAAATAGGTGGTTCACCGCGGTGAAGTTTGATTTTAAGCAAACAAATAGGTGGTTCACCGTGGACCATTAACATCATTAATAATATATACCGTTAGATTTGTTAAAACAAAAATTAAAGGTCCAGATCTTTTGAAAATTAAAATGAGAATAACTACACTTATTCTCACTTAATCCCTATCCCATCTCTCTCCCCAACCCCAGTCTGCCGCCAACCTGCAATCCCTAATACTTCGATCACTCACTCATGCTCACTCCGATCTTCTCCTCTCTTCCCTACCCTCAACCGAGTCTGAGACGCCTTCTACCCCTCACTGTCTCTGTCGTTTCTCTGTCCATTTCCCCCACCACTCAGTTTCCACATTTCCCCACCCCTTTTATTTTTTTAGAATATTTTCGGTTCTGGATTTGTGACTCTGGGATCTGGTTGTATTTTTTGGTGTTGATTATGATTAATTTCTGAAATTTTGTTTGGCTTTGATGTTTGGCTTTGATTAATTTCTGAAATTTTGAGAAAGGAGAAGAAATGGTTGAGAGTGGTGGCCGTAGTGTGTTTGCTGTTGTTGTGATTTGGGTCTGGTAGGGATCGCAAAGACACTACAGCCACCACTCTCACCCCCTTTCTTCTCCTTTCCTTCCAGAAATTTTTGAGTTTGAACCAAGATACTACAACCACCACTCTCACCCCTTTCTTCTCATTTCCTTCCAGAAAGTTTCAAGCTTGAACCAGCAACCTTCTTCGCTTGAACTAGCGACCGAGCACGTAGAAAACTGGAGCCGCCGAATTCAACGATCGTTGAACAAAACCCAAGAACTTCAGGCGGGTTGGAATTGTTATAAAGATGTAATTCTGTTATGATTAGTTGGTAGTGGTAGTTTCTGTTGTGGTAGTTATAACTGATTAAGTGAAGTCAGTTATTAGTGTGATCATATAAATGGTGTAGTTCAATGTGTAATGTGTAATGTGTAATGTGTAAGTGAGTAGAATCAGAATCAATAAAGTGAAGAAATTGTTTCTGTAAACTCTCTCTCGTTCCCTTGTTCTGTGCGTCCAGTATTCTCTGTGATCGTGCGTCCAATGTTCTGGTGAGTGAGTGTCCATTACCTCTGCGTCCAATATTTCCTGAGTGTGCGTCCAATCTTCACCGTTCCAACAAGTGGTATCCAGAGCCTCTCGATCAGGGGGCCTGGCCAAGAGTGATCGTGAGGATTAAACACGAGTGCGTGTGAGGTACCATCCGAGTGTGTGAGTGAGATGTCCTGAGGTGTTCTTTGGATTTGGATCTTGAAATTGTTTCTGTAAACTCTCTCTCGTTCCCTTGTTCTGTGCGTCCAGTATTCTCTGTGATCGTGCGTCCAATGTTCTGGTGAGTGAGCGTCCATTACCTCTGCGTCCAATATTTCCTGAGTGTGCGTCCAATCTTCACCGTTCCAACAAGTGGTATCCAGAGCCTCTCGATCAGGGGGCCTGGCCAAGAGTGATCGTGAGGATTAAACACGAGTGCGTGTGAGGTACCATCCGAGTGTGTGAGTGAGATGTCCTGAGGTGTTCTTTGGATCTTTGGATCTTGAAATTGTTTCTGTAAACTCTCTCTCGTTCCCTTGTTCTGTGCGTCCAGTATTCTCTGTGATCGTGCGTCCAATGTTCTGGTGAGTGAGCGTCCATTACCTCTGCGTCCAATATTTCCTGAGTGTGCGTCCAATCTTCACCGTTCCAACAAGTGGTATCCAGAGCCTCTCGATCAGGGGGCCTGGCCAAGAGTGATCATGAGGATTAAACACGAGTGCGTGTGAGGTACCATCCGAGTGTGTGAGTGAGATGTCCTGAGGTGTTCTTTGGATCTTTGGATCTTGAAATTGTTTCTGTAAACTCTCTCTCGTTCCCTTGTTCTGTGCGTCCAGTATTCTCTGTGATCGTGCGTCCAATGTTCTGGTGAGTGAGCGTCCATTACCTCTGCGTCCAATATTTCCTGAGTGTGCGTCCAATCTTCACCGTTCCAACAGGAATCACGTCCCAAAGCCATAGCCGCCGATGAAGCTCCTCCGATCGTCGGATTCCCGGTGCTATTGTCGTTGCTATTTCCGCCACTGCTACCAAAGCTCTAGTCGCTCTCGCTCACCGCCGATTCATGCGAGCAAGCAACCAAGCAGCCGATCTGAGCCTTCTTGTGAAACGACACCGCAACACCTATGCTGCTGTTGTTGTTGTCGACGGTGGTGGTGGTGTCACTCTCTTCATCTACAACCACTCTCTCAGTAGCAGGAAACAGAGAAATAAAAAAAATAAAGGAGTGGGATGATGATGATCTGATGGCGACGGCGGCGGTGATGGTGGTAGACGGTGGAGTGAGGCCGCGTAGGGAGGAGAGGAGTGGGGTAGGTTAAGGATTGTGTGAGTAAGAACTGAGTTGTTCTTTTTTTTTTTCAATTGATCTGGACCATTGATTTTTTAACAATAAATCAAGTGGCTGCTAAAGTTTTATGCAAATTTTTCAATTAATGGTTCATCATGAACCACCCACAAGGGTGGTCCACCCTAGAACGAACCTACAGACATATATAAACCGAATGCAAAAGTGAAAATGGACGTAGCAGCATCGATCAATGAGATATTGTATTTATTTATATTATATTATATATTATATTATTATATATATAGACATACCGAATGCAAAAGTGAAAAAGGACGTAGCAACATCGATCAATGAGATGAGAGAGATACCTGAAAATTGGAGCAAGAAGAGATACAACAGCGATGGAGAAGAGAGAGAATTCAGGAATTGGAAGAAGAAACACAACTTTGGGGAATGGGGGTTACGAAACGTACAAACTTATAAAATAGGGTATTTAATTATAGGGTTCATCTAGTCTTTTTATTTAAAATTTTTAAGTTTACCTTTCCTCTCCTTCAAATCCCCCCAATATTGGAGGGAAAGCAAAATTGGCTTTGAGAGAGATTTTGCTCCCCTCCCCTCCCCTTCCCTCCACTTAAACAATTGAACCAAACACATAAATTTTAAAATAATCTCTCCCCTCCCCTCCCTTTTCCTCCATTCCCCTCTAACCAAATACTATGTTAGTGAAATCTTTCTATTTTTGCCCGTGAGTTTTTTCCATGTAAAATATTATGTGTCAGTTTCACTATTCTCGACTCTTATTTTAGCTGCGTGATATTATTCCACTACTCTAGTACCCAACCTATTGAATAGCAAGTGATATCACCGGATGGAATTTTTTTGAGAAATAAAAAAAAAATCACTCCACTCCAGGTTCTGAAATCCCAACCATTATCTCTGAATCATGTCCACCCCCACCAATCTCATTGATTTTTTGGTGAACCAAGTCAATGGTGTAAAGGGTCTTGCTGATCTGAACCTCCCTAGTGTTCCTCACCAATATATCCAACCAGTCCAAGCTAGACTAGACAAGAGCAAAATTGTCCCTCAGGAATCAGAATCAATACCCATCATTGATTTCACAGACTGGGATGACCCACATGTCCAAGATTCCATTTTTAGTGCTGCAACTGAGTGGGGTTTCTTCCAAATTGTGAATCATGGGATCCCCATTAAGGTCCTTGATGATCTGAAGGCTTCTGTCTACAGGTTCTTTGAATTACCAGCTGAAGAGAAGAAGTGTCTGAAGGAGAATTCACCCCCGGAAGTTGTGAGGCTGGCAACCAGTTTTAGCCCTCACGCTGAGTCAGTGTTGGAGTGGAAGGATTACCTGCAGCTTGTGTATGCTTCAGAGGAGAAAATTCATGCATATTGGCCCGCTGTATGCAAGTAAGTTTATAATTCTCATCATACTATGATTTGCTTTGTGTATCAATTGATTTTGTAAATTATGTGATATGTTCTCATGGACTATATAACTGCTAAGGTTTATAACAGATTGAATATGAACCAATAGTTGGGAATGAAATGGCATTTTTAGTAATAAAGGATAGCAATGGAGAAATTGCCTTTTTATTTTAGTTTTTGTACAATTTTTTAGGCAACAGAAAAAAGAATATGTGAATAATGAAAATTGAATTTCTTCTTAAATTAAGGGGTCAAGGCGTCAAGCCTCTTGTGGGATTGTACGTTTTTGTGCATATTGCAGAGAAAACAATTGGTACACTTAACTATGTGTACATCATTTATTTAACTGGAAGTATGTGTCATACACAAATCCACAATGGACTCAAAGTTCATGTGCTAAAGGGAGAAGAGTAATGTAGTGCAAATTTGAATTATTTACCACATCTAAATTTTCTTTTTTCCATGTGACCATTTCAAATGTAGCTTAGTGTATATACATATGGCCAAAAGGGTAAAATCATATAAGTGCTTGTATTTTCTTTGAATGTGATGATTGATATTTGATACTGACATCAGTCTTCATTGACTATCTTTTTTTTTGCAGGGATGAAGCACTGGAATATATGAAACATGCTGAAGCTTTTATTAGAAAATTACTAAAGGTGCTTCTTAAGAAGCTGAATGTGAAGGAGTTAGACAAAGCAAAAGAACACACTTTAATGGGTGCAATGATATTAGCCTTCAATTACTACCCAACTTGTCCTGACCCTGAACTAGTAGCAGGGGTATGCCCTCATTCTGATATATCATCAATTACTGTCCTTCTACAAGATGATATTGGTGGGCTTTATGTAAGAGGCAAAGATGGTGGTGACAGTTGGATCTATGTTCCTCCTGTTGATGGAGCATTGGTGATCAACATTGGGGATGTGCTACAGATAATGAGCAATGAAAGATACAAAAGCATAGAGCATCGAGTGGTTGCGAATAAAAGCAAGACCAGGATCTCCATGCCAATCTTTGTCAACCCAGTACCTGATGCTATTATTGGCCCTTTGCCAGAAATGCTGGAGAATGGAGATGAACCAAAATATAAACAAGTTATGTTCTCTGACTATTTCAACTATTTCTTTAGCAAGGGTCATGATGGAAAGAAGACTATTGAATTTGCCATGATATGATTTTGCGCTCATGGTTGGCAGTAGTATTTTGAAAAGATGCTTGAAGTCCAAGTACTTTTCTTTGGATTATTGTACCCGGAAAGCATGTTGGAACATGCCGTAGTATTTCCGTTACAATGTTGCTGAATAATTGGTCAACAGACCAAGTCTTCAAGAGATATTGTTTTATTTTTAAGAGTAGTAATGTCTGGGAGTTTTTTTTTTCTTTTTTCAGTTATGCTTCAGCTCTATAAAGAGCAATACCATGCTTGTAATTTGTGTGCTGGCTGATATAAAATTCTTCTCCCGTTTCTCTGCCTTTCATAAATTTTCTTAGTTTGTCTTTTGCCTTACACCTTCCTTATAACTACAAAGCATATATCATGATGATATTCTTTTAAATTAAATTCTGGCATGCTATATTGAAGCAGAAAATGCAACTACTTGCACTTGATTATACAGAGAGGGAATTAGTTAAATTATGTGAAACTTTAATATAATGATCAGCCATGGCTCCTTTACAATTTTGTCCAACAGTTTTTTATGATTATTTTTTCTTAAGAAAATGTTGACAAGCATTAAATATGGAAAAAGGAACAAATGCAAACCCTCTGGGCTATGTGGTGTTGCAAAACCTTTATTGAGCCCTGTGGAATTCATCAACTTTAAGATTCATTACATGTAACTCTCTTCTTCAGGACATACATAGGCATCCTGTTATTGTTCTGCGATATTGCGGTGGTTAGTTTACTTATAGTTGCTTGTTTATTTGGAGTACAAATTTCAATTGGTTTCGTTAGTTAATTTAGTAATTGACTTTGGGGGAAAAATATAGATTTCTACCTTATTTATTTTTGCAATCCCTTAGTTTAAGCAGAAATAGCTCATGTTTAGATTAATTCCATTTCATCATAGGTTTTAATAAGATGATATCCTAAGTACTGAAACCACTTGAAACATTGAGTCTGGGACGTGAAGTCCAGCACATAAAATGTCGATGGGAGAAGGGAATTTCTAACCAAACATTCATGGTTTTCTATATGCACATACATATCCGCGGAACTATTAGTTCCGCGAGTTTATTTTTTTCCAACACACACATGTCCGTGGAACTATTAGTTCCGCGAGTTGTAATTCTCCGCGGAACTAATAGTTCCGCGGGTTTATTTTTTTCCAACACACATATCCGTGGGACTATTAGTTCCGCGAGTTGTAATTCTCCGCGGAACTAGGGTTATAATTCTCTGCAGAACTAATAGTTCCGCGAAGAATTATAACCCGCAGAACTAATAGTTCCGCAGACATGTGTGTGTTAAAAATAATAAACCCGCGGAACTAATAGTTCCGCGGAGATGTATGTGTACATAGAAAATCATGTATGTATTATTAGAAATTCCCGTGGGAGAATGGGAGCTTGGAGTGATTTGGGTCTGTATCACTAGTCATTTGCATGACATTTTTAGTAAAAAAACTGGAAAAAAAAATTTCAGAGAAATAATAAGGCCCTGTTTGGATAACAAGCTTATCTACTACTTATGGCATAAGCTGTATAAACTACTTTTATAATTGAAGAAAAATTTTAGTGAAATTTATTTTATATAAGTCATAAACTGTTTTGATAAGCTATCATGGGTAGCTTATGAAAAATAAGTCCAAAACAGCTTATGAATCAGTCATAAATTGTGTTCATAAGCTCTACATAAGCCAATCCAAACAGACCCTAAGTATAAAACAAACTTCAGGAGTTGAATGACTATTTTCAATCCACTATGTTCGAAGTGAACTTGGCCAAATCCTCAGGACTTTGGGAAGAGACTTTTGCCTGGATTTTTTTTTTTGCCTGTTCATTGGATTAATGATATATGAAGAGAAACCCCCACAAACTTCAAATCAAAATTGAACTCTTAACAAAGTATGTCTCCCCTGGATATTTATGTTTCAAAACAAACCAAGGCAAAATTACGATAACATGCCTTTCCTATCTTTATAACTCTGAACAAGTATTATACCCATGTTATGCTGGTTTTATGCATTTTTTTAAACCACCATTTTATTGAATAGACAATATTATTAAAATTAAAAAATCTAACAATCGAAACAATTTTAGTGGAAAATAAAAAACCTAGGAAATAACACGTGTCATAGTCTAGAGATGACACATGTCCAGCCAAGACTTGTTTTTCTTATATAGAAATTGAATTGAATTGAAGTTTGCAGAGAGTTAGAGGAAGTATGAGGGAAAATTGGGTACATAAGCATAGAAGATGAACACCTCCCCGTTGCATTATGAAATCGTGGAGAATAAGTAACAGATAGAGTGAGAACAGAAAATAAGATGCATAGATAGAGCTTTAAAAAAGCACTCCCTTTAGGAGCTCATCAAAACAGTACATTGAACTCGAGTGTAATCATCACATTCGATTCCATTCCTCTCAGCAGTCCTCACCATTAGATTGTGCCCCCTTTACAGTATCAGTATGCAAAATATATAAGCATCTTCACACTGTGTATGCTTGCTGAATTGTGTCTACATCAATCCCCTTCAATTTCAAAACCGATTCTACATGACCTTTTAATGTATGCAGTTCTCTCAACCTGCAAACAGTTATTAGGAAAAAACAAATAAATAGCAACTTATAGCCTACTTAAGCCACTAGGATTGGGCTAGTGGTGAGAGATTTGGGTAGTAAACATGATGTCATAGGCTCAAACCTCGGTGTATACCAAAAAAACTTATAGCCTACTTGTATGGAATATGTTAAAACTCACACAACTTTCCCTGTATGCTTGATATAGGTAATGTTTAGATGTTTATCTCCAACCTAATTCATAATCAGACAAAAAAACAAATACTTAAATTTTGCTGTATACCTTGCTATTTCGGCTCTCCTTTTAGCTTCTTCAGCCATTTGATTGAGTTCATTGAAATGTGTACGCTCAGGGAACATCTTGGTGTCAGGTGGTTGTAATCCATGCAATGTTCTTTGTGCATGTGCCCATTGAAGTTCCCGTTGTTCCTTCCCAAAGTCCTTTTGCCTTGTGAATGCAATCTACGCGACAAATTGACAATGAAATCTATGAGCACAGAACCAAAAGTAATGCCTTCCTTGGATTAAAATTACTGCAACAAAACTCTACTTACCCTTTGCTCAATGACAAGCTCCCAAGCCTTCCCACTCAAAGCATATCGAATTAAAAACTTAATGACATCAAGAGGGATGTAGAATATTATGTTATATAACCATATTACACCAGCCCATCCCCAACCTATGCCTTCAATGGCAGCGAAGCTCCAGTTCGCATATACGGCGATCAAAGTGGCAATCTGCAAACAAAATATCAATGACCAAAGTCATCTTTGATGTAACTGAAAAGAAAAAATTGCAACAGAATAAATGGTCATTTGGTTTAGCTTACCAGCTGAGCAACCACAAAAGCTGTCACCAGCAAAATACCAGGACGTTCAACATATGACCAACCTCGAGACCGAGTCACGAATATTAGGGCCTGACTGATAGTGCTCACTTGAAGATAGATTGCAGAAGCTAGTTTTCTGATATCATCATGAGCAGTTTTCTCAAGAGTAGAGACTCCAAATACTCGCTGCACAAATAGCAGACATGATAAACGAATGAGTCATTCCAGAAAACCAGAAGCGGCAAACAGAATCCGTGTATGACATAAATTGACATTGACAAACATAATTAACTAGGAAATATTAAATCGTCACATTAAATGAATCATAGGACACATACATATCATAAGGGATAAAAGTTATGTTCATGAATGTCATAAAATAAACTCTTACAAGTTACAACCAAATTAACTTATACTAGATAATATTTTGATATTGAAATCATTGAACTATACCGGGAAGAAATTTGTTTTGTATGCTGCCCAGAAAAATATAACTGTCATCATTGCCAAGTAAGATCCAAGCACAATGCCAGTAGTAAATATCTCAGCTAGCTTCCAGCTATCTGGCAGAGGCGATGGTTTTACCCGATCTTTTGAAATTGTCATGATAGTGCCTTCAATTTCATAGATGCCATAATATTAGCTGCAAATAAAGCATAGGATCACAGAGAGATACATGCTGTAGGAGAAAATAAACAACGAACCATCATTTAGAATGGCGATGATGAGCACCATAAAAGGCGGAAAGTCAAACTTCCATATGAGAGCCAGCAACATGAAACCAAGCTGCAAACACGACAAAGATGTAAAATGCAGTAAATATATATTAGACCAATTGAAGAACTATTTCATTGATGATGATACCTAAGGTAGAATATGATTCACTTACCACAATACGAATTGTAATTGAGACGGCATAAATCTGCATGAAACAAGAAACAAATGGACCAACAAAGGTAATATAAGCCAAATTGCATCCCAAAAATTCATAAAAAGTATCATGGATTACCATATCAGCATAATTAACAATGACATAAGTGATTTAAAAAAGAAAAAGAAATAGTTGAGAAGATATCAAATGTAGTTCAATTGCTCACTGTATAATTTTTCATTCTCTGGAAGATAGCTCGGCTGGTCAACACAGCACTAATAATAACACTAAGGCCAGGTTCTGTTAAAACAATATCAGATGCACTACGAGCTGCATCAGTCGCATCAGCAACGGCTATACCAATGTCTGCCTTCTTCAGTGCAGGCGCATCATTCACTCCATCGCCAGTCATTCCACAGATATGTTTCCTAGCTTGTAAGCGTTTCACAATTTCATACTTGTGCTCTGGCCAAACACATAAACCAATCTATATGAGGAAAGAAGCAAATACTGTTAAATTACCCTAACTGATAACTAATCTTCCATCCAGTGCATGCCAAACAATAAGCAAAACAATCAATTGCAATGATCAACATAAAAACATACCAGGAAAAACACCAGCAAATCCATCAGCTTTTTCTATTAGTTCGTCAATGGGTAAGGCAGAAATGGATTCATCCTTATCCTGTCCAAGCAGTGCAGATGAAGGATACATATTGGTACCCATTCCCAACCGACGGCCTGTTTCCTTTCCTATAGCTAGCTGATCCCCTGATAAGAAAAAGGAAGATATGTAGATGAAATTAGTAGGAGGATATTGGGTTGATAAGGTCAGAAAAATAAATTATGTCGTTGCTATGTTAGAAATCAGATCCATTACTCTAAGTGCACAAGAGAAGTCAATAAGAACAAGGACAATACATAAAAGCAAAATCCTTAATGTACTAGCACATGTTTCTTTCAACTCAAACAAGTTCATTCTGACTCTTGACTGATACGCACAAGTCTACTTGGCCGATTACAATAACATTTGCTGAATCACAGAACAACAAGCAACAGGACTACCAAATTTCACAGGAATGAGATTGCATCAGTTGGTTGCTTAATGCCACTGCCTGTTCCCAAGCTTTAAGAAATTAACTAAGTACAAAGGAAAGGTTTTTACTATCACATTCTACTGCTTGTTCTTTTCAGTGTCACAATAAAAGCAATGCAAGGGTTTTCACTATCACATGAAATAGACCTGTAATCATCTTGACATTTACTCCAAGGTTTAGTGCCCTTCGTATTGTTTCTGCACTGTCATGCCTTGGTGGATCAAACAGAGGCATAAGGCCAATAAACTGCCAGGGGCCTCCAGCACTCTCTTTCCTTCCATCTGGAACTTCCTGTATAAAATTGAGAAACCTTAGGTAAATATTTCTAGCATAAAGCACAGGTATACAAATTAACCAAATGATCAAGCAAGGGAGCATGCAATGAATCAATTACCTGGTATGCTACTGCAAGGGATCGTAAACCACGCTCTGCAAACTTATCTATCACTGCATGAACTCTTCGTTCAATGTCTGATTTGTTGTGTGCAAGATTAAGGATCTAGCAATCAAGGTACAAATCAGAACGAGAATATATGGGACTTTAATAGAAACATATGAAAACAATGTTACTAAAAATTACCTGTTCTGGTGCACCTTTGCTAACTCTATGCATTTTACCATCATGATCAATATAAGTTAATGCTGTCCGCTTATCAGTAGGATTGAAAGGAAGAAAATGTATTTCTTGGATACCAACACGCGCCTTGATAGCAGTAAGTTAGAAAAGAAAATTATTAAATAAACTTAAATACATTGAAACTTACGAGAATGTGCAGATTATAGTTGCATGCTCACAGCTAAGAAATATGTTTTCAGAAGAATCACAGTGAACAATATATAATTGACTAACCTCCTTAGGATCAGCCAGCATACCAACTATGGCACAATCTATTGCATCTTGATTCTCAAGTCTCGAAGCACGAGCTGCCATCAATACAACAGTATCTGGATCCACTCCTTTTGTAAAAACCTTATTGGTTAAAACAAAAAAATAATAAGAATTCATGTGTATGAAACAAAAGTTCCAGTTTTATCACTGCTGGTAAAACCATTTATCATCCAACCTCAATAAGATTTTTGTCAACAGTAAGCTTATTCAATGTTAAAGTCCCAGTCTTATCACTGCAAAGCACATCCATGCCTGCCATCTCTTCAATAGCTGTCATCCTCTTTGTGATAGCCCCCTGAAAGCATTATAACCAATCAACAATTAATTCAAGCTCATGTCTACCAAACATACTTAACTGAAGGAACCTAACCAACCTGCTGAGATAGTCTATGAGAACCAATGGCCATAGTCACTGAGAGAACAGTGGGCATGGCAATTGGAATTCCACCAATAAGAAGTACAAGAAGGTTATCGATTCCAGGGCGATACTCTCGATCTTGAATGGGGTACATAACAATAATCTCAATAACCATCCCCACAGCAATTGAACATATGCAGAAGTTCCCAATTGCAGTCAAGACCTAAACAGGGCCAAAAAATAGAACAAATCAGATCTTAATTCTTAGGTATGTGTTGGTTTTTGATCTGAGCCATGGTGGGATTGTCCGGCAGCTGAAGCACTTGATAATCCTCTTCAACAGCTTCCCACAAATCCAAAGCATCCAAGTAGGACTCCATTCTCGCCGCCCAAAGATCATAGTTCTCCCCATCAAAGATAGGAGGAGCAATTTGTGAAAAGCTTGACCCAGCATCCATTTTACGGTCCCTCAAGAAGAGAGCTCTGGTACCAATTGTTGGTTTTTGTTTTAAAATAGAGGAAAGTAATAGAGGAAGAAAAACTGAGTAATATGCAACAGAGCAATGTACCAGAGAGATATGGCTGCAAAACTTGATATTTTATTCAATGCAACTCAAATTTAAATACATTCGAAAAATAACAGAATAAGAGATAATGCCCCATGATTTTAGGAACGGCTACAGATAATGGAAACATAAAATCAGTAACAAACTTATCCACTAACAATAAAAAAATAGGCTTAAATCTGTTTTTAGTCTCTCATTTTTCACTGAGGTCCGTTTTTAATCCCTCATTTTTTTAAAATGGTCTCTTTTAGTCCCTCGGGCCATATTTTAAATTCGAAAAGTATCTTTTAAATTTATACTTTGACCCCTCCCAAGCCTGATGCTTATTTTAACCCTTTTTTTCGTTCTCCTCCCCCTCCACTGATGCACCACGCCCCCCATCCCCGCACGGCCAAGGGAGGCTGCGCACAATGGCGAGAAGGGAGGCGGCCACCGCGATTGCACAGGGAGGAGAACGAGAGAGAGGCCGCATCTCATGGTGGCTTAGAGGGAGGACGTTGGAACTACTCCTAGAGGGGATGGGGGGCCACAGTGCATCAGTAGAGGGGGAGGAGAACGAAAAAACGGATTAAGGTGAGCATCAGGCTTGGGAGGGGTCAAAGTATAAATTTAAAAGATACTTTTCGAATTTAAAATATGGCCCGAGGGACTAAAAGAGACCATTTTTCAAAAATGAGAGACCAAAAAGACGCATTTTAAAAATGAGAGACTAAAAACAGACCTCAGTGAAAAATAAGGGACTAAAAACAGATTTAAGCCAAAAAAATATTTTTATTCTGACTTAATCAAACAAAAACTACTTTGAGTCTTTGACTGAATCCAAAGGCACGTTCTCAACAGTATGGAAACAACATTTAGAATTGCATAAATATGGTGCCTGCTTTCATTTTACCTTTTGAAAGTGACCAACTTGATTAGTGGTATCTACAAGGTGAGCAGCTTTGCCAAAAAAGGTATGAACGCCAGTTGCGATGACCACGGCTTCAATCTCTCCTTGTTTGCAGGTAGAACCAGAATACACACCATCTCCAGGGCCCTTTGTCACTGGAAGGGACTCACCTGTAAGTGCAGACTGAAAAAGTACATAGCATAGGTTAAAGCAGGGTGTAATTGAACCAATTTGCGTGCGATGGTTAAAACAGTAGAACTTATATGATTTAGAATAAAAAAAAAAAGGGAAAAATAACATAGACACCTGATCAATTTTCAAAGGATCCCCTTCAAGAAGACGAGCATCAGCTGGTATAATATCTCCAAGTTTAATGCTAACTATGTCACCGGGAACCAGGACCGCGGCATCTTGCTCATTCCACCTCCCATCTCGAAGAACCTTTACAACGCAGACATGACAAATGAAACTATGAGAGGGGAAAAAAAAAGCTAAACCCTTTCCAGAGCAAATACTCAACAGCACCAATATTGAATGCGCACTGTATTGAACTGAAAGAAGCAGAATTTTAAACCTTTGCTTTTGGAGCAAGACGGGCCATGAGAGCTGCTGCAGCATTACCAGCATTGTTCTCCTCAATGAAACTGATAGTTGAATTGATGATAAGCAACGTGATGATACCCACAAAATCTTGCCAATCAGGGGGCTTCCCCTGCACAGAAGTTCAAGGAATAATTCAACCAGTGAGCAACAAATACGGCAATTCAGAACTCCCAAAGCTGAGTGTAACTGTACTCAACTCACCCCTCCATTGGCAAGTGCAATTGCCATTATAGCAGCAGCCTCCATAACCCAGGATAGAGGATTCCACATAAACCCCAAGAACTTCAAAAATTTGCTCTCCTGAAAAATACCGACAAAATAATTCACCACAAAATTCAATCTTTTCAACGTGGGACTTTAATGACAAATGAAGAGAAGAAGAGTGAAGGTGTGAACCTTTTTCTCTTCAAGCTTGTTGTGACCAAAAATGACCAGCCTCTCCTCAGCAGCCTCACTGGTGAGACCTTCTCTACTACATCTCAGATTCTCAAAAACCTCCTCAATGGGTATGTTCTCCTGCACACACACAAACATAAGGTCCAACAAAAAGAAAAAGACAAAAAAACAGAAAAACAACAAAAACCCATCAATGAAAAAAGGAAACCAAGGAAGGCACAGCAAAAAAGAGAAGCTTAGAGTGATTCAGATCTGGTTACCAAATCCACAGTTTCCTTCAACACAGCTTCCAATTCTTGGGACTTGTCACCCATGGTCGACCACTTTCTCTAACTCTCCCAACTTTCTCTCACTACAAACATATAAAACCGCTGAGAAATCAGCACTACTCTGCTTGCAGAGCACAAGTACAAGTACGAAGGAATGAACAATGCAAAGGATGTATCTGTTGACTGTTGGAGTTGAAACTGCAAAGGTGAGAACTGAGAAGCCAACAAGAACAACAAACTACTCTGCAGAGTGAAACAGATAGCGCGAAGATAAATCGCCTATGGAAATGCAAATGCAAATGCAAGCATGTTGTAGGATAAGCAGAGTCAGTAACAGTCGTCAGTCACCACTTACAAACTCATAAAGTCTCAACCATAACTTCGCTCTGTTTTTTTTTCTTCTTCTTTTTTTCATTTGATTTTTCCCCCTACGTTATCTATCTTTATTTATTTATTGTTTTTTTGTGGAAAAGAATCATCAGAAATGACTCCTGAATCAGAATGAATGCCACCTCTCTGTTAATTTAATTAAATTAAACCAGGTTACTGTTTCTTCACGCTTGTACGGTTATATTATAATTATTATTGTTAATTTATAATAACTAGAGACTAGAGAAGGTTTGTTACGACATTTTTAATGAAATTCACGTAAGATTTATCGATTACTATATATAAGAAAAATAGGTTTTAACTTTTCAGTATGTAATGTGTATCACCTTATCATATTGTCTAATTTTCAATTAAAATTATTTTACTTATTGACTTTTTTTATTTTTATTAGAAAAAAGACTTGTATAGGTTTATCGACTAATTATTTTAGAAATAGATGTCGTTAAATAAAAAATGGGGCTCACATGACTCATATAAATATTTTTCAAAAATAAAAATATATTAAAAATAGGGTGTCAAAAATGTATTCATGATATTGCTAATTGCTAAATGCTAATAATTAACTACTATTTAAACACTTGCACCATGTGCGCGGTGGGGACCAAACATCGTTTGTATTTTATCATCTCCTTTAATGGAAGTTTTGTGCACAAGACAAAGTTCTGCCATGTGTGAGTAGAAAGGTGTAATAAATATATAGTATGTAATTGACGAGGAGTTTATTTTTTTAATAAGGCGTTGAGTTCAAATTTTATGAATAAAAAAATAGATATTGAAAGAATTTTATTCTCTTGAATAGGTTTACTCAACTCAATTCAATTAAAATTTAATGTGATTTTTTTTGGTAAACCTGAGTATCATCCATGCGTAACTGTAGAAACTAATTCTTTGAGGTACTGAGAGTCATAAGGAGTTGACCTCTCTCAATATATGTTTCTCCATACACATGGCCGATTATCGAATCTCAACATCATACTTAAGAGACTCGGGTATCTACCACACGTGCCACACCATGTTGATAATTTAATGTGACTTTTGAATATATGGTATTTTATACCTTTAAGACTTAAATATGTTTTTAGTCCCCCAAATTTAGGAAATTGTTGTTTTTAGTGTCCCATTTTTAAAACGCAACTTTTTAGTCTCTCGTTTTTTAAAGTATGTCACTTTTTTAGTCTCTGGGGTCATATTTTAAATTTAAAAAATATTTTCTAAATTTAAAAGGGGTCAAAATATAAATTTAAAAAATTCCTAGAAGTTAAGAAAAATGGAATAAGGTGAGAATCAAGATTTGAGAGAGATTAAATATAAATTTAAAAAATAATTTTCAAATTAAAAAATAGCCCAAGGGCTAAAAGTGACATTTTAAAAATAAAAAACTAAAAAGTTACATTTTAAAAATGAAAAACTAAAAGCAAGGGAACTAAAAATATATTTAAGTCTTTAATAAAATGCATGGAATAAAATAGGAAATTAAAGAGAACAAATGATAAAAACTCGGATAATGAAATAGCGTTGAATATTCCGAACTTCTGAGATATTTTGACGATTTTTAATTCTAAATATTGTGGTTAAATGTACATTTTTCAGGGTCTTTTGTGTGGCTGGCATGGCATATCTGATCTTTAGCTGATATATATTTCTGGGTGTGGCGTTATTGTATTCTGCATATATATATATATATATACATATACATGAGAATATTACTTAAAGGCTACGACAGAAAGGCAAAAACCTAACAATATAACAGAATGAAAATGGACAAGTGAGAATGCGAGATGAGAATTGCTTTTATTGGGATTTTGTGGCCAGTGGTCTAGTCAGAGAATCAAATCAGATTTGGTTAATTTCTTGGGACTGAGCAATGCCAGTAAATTCTACATTCTGGCTACCTAAACCTTGACGGCTGGTAATATGTTGCCAAGGATAGCACACTATGTAATCTAAAATCCAAAAGAATTGAAACAAAACACCAAGAATCTTCCAAAAAGAAGTATTTTCCAGAGAAAATGAAGAGAGAAAAAAAACTCTGTAATCTCTATTTATTATGCTAAAAAATTGCACACCATCATGATACGAATATCTAAATTACAATTATCTTGAATTTTGAATTATGGTAATTAAGACAATATAATATAATATTAAGACAATATAATATTCAATAGTTAGATCGGGGAAATTGATATTCAATAGTTGGTTTGGTTTATTTCGCATTTTACAAGAAAAGTTATTTAAAGTGCACAGTCACCACCACTACACTAGTATGGATTATCCAATTTATACAAGAAATTTAAATACACTGGCAAGATAAAGTATTACAGGTGAAAAGGGAAAATCACATCAATCTTCTCTACATATTCAAAAGGTGTGGTACACTCTAACTTGAGAGGGATAAAATAACATTTTAAATGCATGCACCAAAATGCTTAAAGCTGATTAATAGAGTAAATTCAAAAGAAAAATTTGCCTCATTGTTCAAAAAATACAAGGCTGTAATAAAATCTTAGGCATTCTATGTTCATGTTGTACTTCAAATTTTGAAGGAAAAAAAAATAGCATTTCAATAAAGTAACCTCCAATAAATAAATAAATAAACAATAATTATACACAATTTCATTGTATAAACTTGGTTGATTGTGATACTACCCAGACTGCAGCAATCTGAGTTTAATCAAAAGGCAAAACAAGCGAATTCAAAATGATTAAAACCCCAGCAAAATTTACCTACCTATTTGTTCACCAAGATTGACGCTTCCAGTCATTTCCAAAAAGTCACTTATGCTTCCTACCCTGCAAAAAAGTCCAAACGTGCAGTATGGGTACTCGGTATGGTTATGGCAGCCCTTAGTACTCAATTTTCAACCCGGAAGTATTCCTGTTATTCACATGCATCGACAGCATGCACATGATATATTTACAATGTGCATTCACCAGTGACACCAAACACCATACTCAAATATTTATGAGATTCCACCTAAAACTCTCCTCAGATCAGATTTCTGCTCTGGAGTTAGCCTTGAAGGATACTTGACGTCAAATTTAATTCTCAAATTCCCCTTCCTCCCAGGCTCTTTTGATACGGGCATTCCTTCATTAGGGACAACAACATCAGCACCAGGTTTGACGATATCTGTCAATGGGATCATGAGACTCCTCCCATCCAAGGTGGTGAGGTCCAAGGTTTTACCTGTTAGGGCCTCAAGAAGAGTTATCTCCTGGTTGATCACCAAATCATTACCATCCCTTCTATAAAGAGCATGCGGTTTCTCATCTATCACAAAAATAAGATCTGCTGGGATGACACCAGGCTCCTGGTTACCTTTCTCTGGGAAGGTAACCTTTGTTCCTTTCTTCCAGCCAGGTTTTACCTCAATAGTCAAAATCTCCTCCACATTCCGACACTTGCTGAAATGGAATTGCACGTGTCAAACATCGTAAACAAACATGAATATCCCTGTCTCTTCAATGTAATAGAGTAATAAGAGTAACTATCGCAGTACAGTTCTCAAGATGCTCTGGAACTTTTCATCTTTGGATTATAGAAAACCTCAGTGTCTAAACCGTTAAATCAGTATAATAGAGGCTCCTACTCTAAGAAAAAGCAATAAATTGGTCAGTCTAATCACACTAAATGCAACCAAAGCAGAAATTTTTCTGAAAAGATGATGACGTCGTTAATATAAAAAGGCAATTCTTTTCTTGTTTCTTCAATGTAATAAAGAGTAATTTGTTCAACTCAGATTGCAGTATACTCCAACTTTTCATCTTTGGATTTTAGAAGACCTCCGTGTCTAAACTAATAAATCAGGATAACAGAGGCTCATACTGTAGAAAAACAATAATAGGCTATCAATCAAATCAGTAAATGCAAGGGTCACAGAGAATGGTGTTTTTTTTTATTAAATGCAGGGTTTTTTTTTCTTCTAAAACACATAGCGGTTGCAACAGCCACTCCGCTACAGTCTTCAAATAGCGGCCACCGGCCGCTACGCCACTATAGCGCGCTATTGATAACTACGATTGATGGCAAAATTAAATTTGCCATATTCAATTATGTTTAGAGATAATCATCAAATCAAATGAACTAGATAATAAACCATTAGATTCCACACTTTCACGGGTATGCCATTCTGAATTGATTATAAATTATCTTTAATAAGGCTAGGGAAAAGCTAGGTTTGTGTCTCTTAAAAAGGAAGTTGATGACATTATTTTTGAAATCTAAGTGGGGAAGCCTAAAGCTCATCATATAGCAATCAGTTCAAATCAAGATGAATGCAAAGTAAAAACAATGATGTATTTGTCTCGATCAATGCACTACACAAATGCTAAGGTGATACTGATAGTCTTAACATGAACAGCACTATCTTAACTGGGTCCAGCCCAAGCAAGGCAAAGTGTCCATGGCCCTCATTACCTGCCTCTCGCTAACAAATGTAAAAGCATATCATACCACATTCCCTTTAACAATAATTTATTGGGTCCATAAAGCCACAAGCATAACAAATGAATGCAACTTTCGGGGATATGTCAGACTTTAACACTTATGAATCCTTTCATATGTAAATTAGAAATAGATTAAGATGCAATCATGAAATTATTTTTGTTATTTAAGAAATGCCCCATGAAAATTTTCTGCCTGCTAGAAAAATATTCCCTCCTAAGATTGACATTTGATAGTGTATAGATTCATTGTGGCATTCATATTTTTTTACACACATCTCAATTACTTTCAATGGTTTAATTACATATAAAACTCACTCTTAAATTTAATTAGTTAACCGAAAAGTTCATGTGTTTTAATATGATCCTATATCAAATCTGATGGATTTGAGTACTCTCCTGTTTTAGAACAACAGGTTACGATCCCATTGGGGAGAGAACCACAATTTTTTTCGAATACAACTAATGGACCCTAAAACCAATCATGATAGGTCATTGTACAAATGATTATGATTCTCTCTGTCTCCTTAACATAACCATATCCTGTCACTCTAAAACAGAAGAAGATCCAAATCCAACCCTGACATCATCACTTAAAGCCAAAAACTCCACTCTGGACTTTAGTTTCAGGGTAGATCAAATATTCTGTGTGATCTCTTTCCTCTCAAATATAGAATAAATGACCCAAGCATAGACAGGTGATATAGATGAGAGAAAAAGTGCATTGTCGGAGAGCAAAAGAAGGAAAAAAGTACAAAATCCATGAGGTCATGTAACCAAGCCAGTCAAGGATTTGTACTTCGAGAACAATCAACTATTGAGTTGCTCGGTTAGCCCTATAGTTAGGTGTAATATAGCTCTATTATCAACCAAGCTAAGTCATAAGGGGAGGTCAGCTAGAAGGAGAGGGTTGTAACTTGAAGGGCGAGACTCCAATTTTATACACAGATTGCATGTTTGGATGTAAGGTAGGAATATCTAAAATTGATTTTGCCTCCATCAAACATGATGTAAAAGATCAGTAGTCTGTTTGTATCAGATTCATTTAAACGCAAATGCACTTCTATCCAAAGGAGCAACAATGAGGCAGTTTTTGTTTACAGTGCCTCGGGAAAAGTAGTGCCATTTGCGTTCTACCGAATTGTAAACAAACAGGCTATAGGTGTTTGGTTAATTTAAATCAAAATTGATTTTGCTTCTAAACTTTGGTTTGATTAGAGTGATATTGCATTGGTTGAAAAAACTTACAGTAAGATTTACATCTAACTCACTTTAGGTTAAAAAATTCCGGACCTGGATCCTCTGCAGAGGCTGCAGAGAGATCTACTCTCTCTGTCTCTCTCCTCATTTTTCTCTCTCTCTCTTACTTTTTTCTCTCTCTTCCCTCACTCATAACACCCTGCTGCAGGGCAGCAGGGGATCCAGTCACAAAAATTCCAATCATAAATTACTGTTCAGCCAAACCTTCACGGCAAACGCTTGGACACACAATTCGTTGAGTAGGTGGAGAATTTGGAATTTTAAAACCAATTGAACTATGATATTCATTCTAGGTTGAAAGTTATTTTCAATCAGCCACACCCTTAGACCTATTAACTAAAAACATTTCAAACAATGCACGTCACACTAGGTTATGTTAGGGTTTAAAATTGGCTTACCCAAAAGCATCGTAGACATTCCTCGAGATCTTCATCTTCTTCTTAACACCTTTGTAAAGGTCTTCCAAGCTACACGGCAACGCGTTCTCCACCGCGGCGGCCTTCCTTCCCGGTCCGCCAAACGCTGAACCGTTGGAGGTCCTGAAGAACCCATCCCTGCGGGGTCCTCCGACGTCGGCGGCATCGGGGCCGAAGAACTCGGCGTAGATGTCGTCAGCGTTGCGCGGGTTGAATCGGAACGAGGTGGTAGGGTTCTGGCGGTAGTGGTTGTTGTTGTTGCGGTGGTGGTATGAGCGCGAAGAAGACGAGGCGGAGGAAGAAGCAGAAGAGGATTGCGGATGTGGCGGGAACTGACCGGACTTGAGTGCCTCCTCGCCGTATAGATCGTAGATCTGACGCTTCTGCGGATCGCTCAAAACGTCGTAGGCTTCGGAGATTCGCTTGAATTTGGCTTCGGCTTCGCTCTTGTTAACGAAGTTCTTGTCAGGGTGCCATATCATGGCAAGCCTCTTGTATGCCTTCTTCAAATCCTCGTCGCTCGCGTTTCGATTCACTTTCAGTATGTTATAGTAATCCATGCCCATTCCAATTTCTACACACACACGCTCTCTCTCTCTCTCTCTCTCCCCTAATTTTGGTGTATTTTAAAGCTCCGGCAGGGTGGTGGTGGCGGCGCACGAAGAAAAGGGGAAGACCGTTGGAGCGGGTGTAACGGCAAAGGGAATTCGGGCGTGGATTCGATTTGACGGTTACGATTCGTGGCTCGATTTCTATTGGAGGAGGAAAATAAAAGTGAAAGTCGTAATCAGATGCGGCAGGTTCCTTCCCATATGACCTACCCGGATTAGTTTCTGTTTTTTCGGGTAATTGATCATTATCTCTAGACTTTAGAGCTGGCAAAACGGGTTTTTGGGCCGGGCTCGGGTTAGTCCGTATTGGGTTTAGATTTTTGTCGGGTCGGGCCAAAAAGTCTTGATTGAAAATGGGCTTGAATTTATGTGTCCAAGCCCTTCACTTTTCGGGCTCGGGCTTTAGGTTATATTTTGCGGGCGGCCCGCTTCGGACTCCGGCTTTACCGGTTTCGGGCTTTGTCGGGTCGGGCCAAAAATGCCCGGATTGAAAATGAGCTCAAATTTGTATGTCCAAGCCCTCTATTTTTTGGACTTTTTCAGCTCGGCCCGGCAAGGCAAGCCCGGCCCATTTTGCCAGCTCTATCTCTAGTCCTATTATATTTGGTCAAGATATATGGATTTTTTTGCTTATATTTAAAAACAGAGGGAGTAAATAACTAATTCATCAAGATCAAGGAAAGGTAGTTGAGTTAGTTAATTTCAATTAATTTAAATATTATTTCAAAAATGTCCTTGCTTTTAAATGGTTAATAGTAGCACCCACTTGCATAGAAAATTGATCCCATAATAAAATAAAGGTATAAAAAGAATTCTAACAATTAAAGCATTTAATAATAGGTCTATGTTTTTTATAATTTAAATCAGAAAAATAGCTCTATTTTCTCTTATAATAGAGACCGGAGGTAGTATTATTTTTGTGATAAATTAGGGGTGTTCAAACCGATAAGAAAATGTAAATTGATTAAAACCAAATATTTTTGGATTTTTTAATCTGTTTGGTTTGTTTGTTTTTTTTCTTCTCACTGGAATTGAATCAAATCTCGACTTATATTTAGAGTATGTTTGGATTGTAGTTTACAATCCCTAAAAATACTTTTGAATTATCAAATTCAGTTTGCATCAGTTTTTATGAAGTTTGATTTTCAGTTTCAAAACCTAGTTAACCCAAAACCCTTGATCAATATCATCCAAATAAAATTCATTGTCTAACATACTTTTGAGACAAAAATATCCAAACATAAATCACGTTAAAGTAAACTCATTTTTAACCAAACTTGATTTACAAACTGAATTTACTCTAAACTTACTTTTACCGCCTTCCATCCCGACACACACTTAATTGTTGGTAAGGTTTGCTGAATTCGTCAAATAACTTAACTACGACACAAGTGATGAAAGCATGTTAGCATATAGAGACAGTGACCGTTATTAAGAACTCATTTTTTATTTGTGTATTGCTTTGGTTTGGCTGTCAATACACTCTACTTGGTTATAGATGTATTTTTGAGTTGGCAATTGTTGGGCATAGCTTAAGCTCTTGCTTTGCTTGATTATTTATCAAGTTTTTTTTTCCAAGTATAATCCATTTTACGGTAGCAAATGAATTTTTGTTAGCTACATTAGTATTTTTGTAATAAGACTAATGATAGTGCATAAAATTGTGATGGCAGGGAATCCGGCGCCATTGATATGGAAGTTACTGACATTATCATTTATTTTTTCTACGAAGAGGAGACATTAGAACAATTGCAATCTCATATTCTAATCACAAAACATATAATTCGAAATCAAACTCAAATGTGAAAGGGTCAAATGAACATAAAGATGGTATAGCTTATGTATATTTCCTTCCAAATAACTATAAAGGGAGAGTCCACAATACTGTGTTTTTATCTCATGCACATTATCCATAACTGGGGTCACGAGATAATATTTAAACATGAAAAAATTGAAAACAATGTGGGTTAAAGATAGCTACAATATCAATCAAATTAAAATTGTTTCAACTAGCAAATACCTACACTTTCTATAAACTTTTCAGAAGTTCATGTCGCCATTTTTTTCTGATACAAAGAAGTCATGTCGCCATTGAGACAAGCCCTAACTGGTTTTCTGCACATAAAGTTAGAAAATTCACATTTACCAATGGAATTATCAAACACAAAATAACAGGACAAAGATATACAAAGAATATGTAACTTCTTTAGGGCATGTAGGATGTAGCACATGCCACACTCTTTTTTTTGTTGACAAGCTATAATCCATGCAACAATTGCAATCCTCCAACACATGCTTCAGGCATCTAACATCCAATCCAACAACCTCAGCTAATGAACTCGAACTCAAGATCATTAGTATGCTTCAAACGACTTGCACAAAACTCGCTTTCACGGAGAGATTCCATCAAGCATGAAAAAAGTGGTGAAATGAAAAAGAGTAACTGAGTGAGGACGAGGTTATAGAAAGAGATTACTTTGCACTCAAACCACTACCGCTTGACCACTAATTCCATCATGAAGCTGAAGTGAGCCGTCCTTCATCAAATTTAGGCTCAAACTCTTGAATCTCTCCCTTGAATATTGCCTAGATGCTTTTCTCCAGTCAGTTCCAGTTTTCATCATCGCCACAAACTCCTCATAGCTGATGTGACCATCCTGTGAAGAGAAAATTGAAAAACGTTGGAAAGACCATAGAGAGCATGTGAGACGCATATAACTGTATATGACTAACATTATTTTGCAACTTCGAAATATACTGTATAAGCAAATAATTGTGAATTTGACAACTTTGTAATATACTAACTAAACATCAGTCATTATATGGTAGTGTAACTCTTAACTAACAAAGAAAGAATCTGCAGAAAGGAAAACTAGAAATAGGTAAACAAAAAGGAATGAGCATGAAAGTCAAACCTTGTCGGTGTCAACTTCACGCATGATGTCATTCACTACATCAACATCAGTTTCTCCAGACTCATCTGCTAATGCTTCTTGTAGCTCACCTAACTCAATATACCCACTCCCATCTTTGTCGAAAAACTTGAATGCTTTGTGGAAATGCTCATCATTCTCCATTCTTTGCAAGTGAATCGTGACAGCTACAAACTCTCCATAGTCGAGTACTCCATTCCCATCAACATCAGCCTAAGTAGTACAAAGCAAAGAATACCAGTTTTGATCACAAATTTGTATTATGAATGCTCTTGACAAGTTCAGGATTAGGGTATTGATGGCAACTCAATTTATTCTCCTTTTAGATATATGAATCTCACTTCAAATGAAAGTAAGAGTGTTCAACCAGATTTATACAAAAGTGGGGAGTGTTTCTAATAAACTGTTGCCACTTTCCTCAAGCAATGCCCAAAACAATCACCACAAAAGCAAAAAAAAGGTATCATAAAGAACATCCAACATTATTTTTAAATACTAAATATTACCGTAAAAGAAAGTCCCTATAAGTAGATTTTAGACATAATCAACACCACACGATCACATTAAATGCGGCATCTAATAATATATGATGTTACGCAACACAAAAGGTCCAAAATGGCCAGGTAAGTTGCTTCCCTCATGCATATGCCACATACATATGTGATGGAGTAAATGGGAAATAAAAGATATTTACAGCAGAGCCCAGCCCAGCTGATTCAATAAGTGCATACTCTTTTAATAAATCATGCAGCAGAAGTCCAGAAAAATGGTTTCAAAGAGCTCAACCAGATTGACTTAAGTCAAAATCACTGTAATGATCAAAGAACTGATATTATATGAAGCTATTCCATTATAAATGATATATATAATTATAGAAGTTTACCACTTCCATTAGCATCTTTATCTCTGGCTCAGCCAACTGTGAACCAACCTTCCTCAACCCAGCCTTCAGTTCCTCTAATGTTACTTTGCCATCTTTGTCAGTATCCATCAATGTAAACATATCTTTGATTATTTCTACCTCTTCAACAGATAAATGCTCTGCAATTACCTGTAGCATTCATTCAAAGGAATCTAAATCACCAACATTTCAACTTGCTAATCATTTCAATCATACAGAGACTTAAGTCAACAATCAAGCATAGACAAAATCGATGCTAACCCGTAGAGCTTTCTTTTTGAATCTATTCATCACAGAAAACTGCTTAAGCCTTGACCTCACGATATCTCCTAATGGAACATTTGGAGCTTTCTTTGCGTTTTGTAGCCAGGGATGTTCTGTAAGCATAATCAAGGACAGTAATTATTCACATGATTATCTTCATCAGCTAGACTTGATGTAAAGTTCAGCTTCCCAATCCAAGTCATAAGGATACCAAGAATTCAAATATGTAACAATTTCATTTTCTTTTTAAGGGGGAGGGAAAATGGGGCAAAGGATCCTGGTGAGAATGAGAGCATCCCTCTCCAAAAAAAAAAAGAAAAAAGTTACATGGTCCACAAAGCTATTTCAAACCGCTTAAACATTATGATTTTGAGGCCCATAAGACACCCTATTTAGTTTATTTAGTACAAGACAAAACCTTCTAGGCACAGAATAAACCATCAAATGCCACTGTTTATCCAAAAAAGGGAAAAAACGATAAATGCCACTGTTCAGCTTCAAAGGAGACAAAGTTTCCTCCCTCTCCCATCCATATCTATCCTAGTCAGAAAAACTGCATGAACACTGTTACAATTTAAACCCAGAAACAAATACAAAATGAACCCCTCTTAGCTTATGAACAGTATGCTAGGTTGAGTAGGTGGAAAGTGGGAATGTAGAAAATAGACGACAGGGTGAAACTTATTTTCAACTAAAGTCATGACTTGGAAAAATGGGCATCATACTTTCCAGTCCACCTTCTCTTTTAATTGTCATACCAAGAAAGTGTGAAGTGTGAAGTGATCCCATTCTAAATTTTCCACCTTCCACACTTTCCACCTAGTCAACTAAGCAGCCCCTAAGTGCCATACCTCTTTCCCCACTAATCCTACGGCAATGAATAAATATTCTCAAACAGATCTGTAACAGTATCATGTACAACAGGCACATAGGATAAAAAAAAAAAAGATTAGTGACCACATATTGAGGTTTCTGTCTTATATCTCACCCTTCTTTTTACAGGTTTTCTGCTGACGAGTTTGTTCTAATACATGTAAGAAGAATCTGCCACAAAGGAGGAATCAAACTAATGTTGATGAGGCATCCCTAATGGATACTGACATCAAAGAATGAATGTTGTACTATACCTATCAGATTATTTATTGAAAGCCTATAAAACATATCAATATATTAATTAATCTAACCCACAATTATCCTGTTTTAGCATTAAATCCCAATTCTAATGAAACCACAATCAACATGAAGAAGAACACTGTAATTGAGAAGTGACTTACCAAGCACCTGTTGAGCAGTCAAGCGCTTTTTAGGATCAGGCTCCAACATCCCCCTTACAAGGCTCTTAGCACTCTCGGATATCTGAGGCCAGGGTTCCCTCTTGAAGTCAATCACACCCCTCAAAATCGCCAAAGCCACACCTTGCTCCGTCTCTGCCCAAAACGGAGGAACCCCACACAACAAAATGTAAAGAATAACCCCAGCACTCCACACATCAACCTCAGGCCCATAATTCCTCTTCAAAACCTCCGGCGCCATATAGTAAGGACTCCCAACAATCTCCGAAAACCTCTGTCCTAAAATAACCAAAATAAAACCAACAAAATTAAAAAAATAACAAAACCAAAAAACCAACAAGTGTTACCCAATAGGTGTGACTCAATTAGTAACACGTGCTGAGTTTATGCGATGGATGGAGGGAGGACCAAGGTTCGATTCCCACAAAACACACTTTTTGAGAGAGGTGAGGAGTTTTAATTTTACATACCAGGCTTGAAGAAGACGGAGAGGCCAAAATCAATGGCCTTAAGAGGCGAATTCTCTTTCTTGTTAGCGAAGAGGAAATTCTCGGGCTTAAGGTCCCTATGCATGACGCCGTTGGAGTGGCACATCCTGACAACCTCGGCGACAGTGCGGGCGACTCCGGCGGCGGCGCGCTCGCTGTAGTGTCCCCTGGCGACAATACGGTCGAAGAGCTCGCCGCCCTCGCAGAGCTCCATGACGAGGTGAACATTCTCGTTGTCCTCGTAGGTTGCCTTGAGCTTCACGATGTTAGGGTGGTCGGGGAGAGTGGACATAATAGCCACCTCGCGCCTCACGTCCTCGATGTCCACCGCCGTACGAAGCTTCCGCTTCGAGATCGACTTGCACGCCAACGCCTCCTTCGTTTCACGGTCCGTGCACAGGTACGTGATCCCGAACTCCCCACGGCCCAATTCACGGCCCAATATGTACTTGTCGCTTATTCGGCTCCGGTGGCTCATTGGTATCACGTCCTTCAGAACACGGATCGGGCCTGCCGACCGGACCGGCTCGTCCGGACCGTATGGGCTCCGCTTTTTCTGGTTCGGTCCGCGATTCGGGTCCTTGTCCTTGGTGGTGGTGGTGTTGTCTTCCACCACATCAGCTCTCGCGCACACGTTGCAGTTTCCCATAACTTCGTCTTCTTCTTCTCGAGCTTCACTGCATCAAAGAGACAGATAGATAGATAGATAGATAGATAGATAGATAGAGAGGGTGTTTGGGTGTGGTGGGTGTGGGTCGTGGATGGTCCCGCCAGTGGGTTGTACTTGTTCTCTCCTTCGGAACAGTGCGAGGGAAGGTAGAAGAGAGAGAACAAGAGTTCATTTAGTAGAGGAAAAAATAAAATAAGATACTTTATCATTCATTACATGACCTTTGTATCTTAGGGTCTGTTTGGATTGACTTATGCAGAGCTTATGAACACAGTTTATGACTGATTCATAAGCTATTTTGGGCTTATTTTTCATAAGCTACTCAGAATAGCTTATTAAAACGGCTTATGACTTATATAAAATAAGTTTCACTATAATTTTTCTTCAATTATAAAAGTAGCTTATACAACTTATGCCATAAGCAGTAGATAAATTCGTTATCCAAACAGGGCCTTAATGTTTTTGTCCTTTTTTGGTAAAAAAAAAAAAAGGAATATCCCAATGCAATGTTTGATATGATTGTTCGGTGCTAATAACGTTTTAAAGTAGTTTTATTCTACTTTTCAATAATATATAATATATTTGTACAAGCTTTGTTGCGTGTGTATTTTTTATATAAGAAATTATTATGTACTTTTTTAGGGTCATTAAATACTAATTAAATATTAAAAAAATATTATATTATTTCCCTTTCACGCATCCTTTACGTGATTTATAGAGCCCTGCGATGGTAATAAAAAATAGATTGACGATGAAAATTGACTTTTAATGACCGCATAAAACACGGTTGTTTGGTTGCAAAGGAAGAGTTATCAGGGAAATGAATTCAGGGTTTCTAAATTCATCTATTTATTTTATTTTTATCTTTTATATTGTGATATGAGTTATCTATCAAATTATGACATGTGTTACTCATTTTAACCAAAGAGTCTTGGCTTAGTGGTGGAACATTAGGACTCTTGGGGGGGTCGACCTGTTGGTAGCAGGCTCGATTCCACGGGTAAAACCATGCCTTGGCCAGTCCAAGCCTCTACGGACGAGCGCAGATTAGTCCTTCGTTGAAAGCGTTGGGACACTGCGTGGGGTCGGAGCGATTTCTCCTCAAATCAAAAAAAATGTGTTACTCATTTTTTTTAAGTAATGTTGTTTTGTTTATAAGATTTGTTTTATTATTTTTGTTAAAAAATATATATATATTTTATACGGATCGAGTCTATAGATTAATTTTTTAAATGATATTTTATTCACCTATAATTGAATGATAATTAATTCATATTACATATTTTTGTGATTAATAATATATTTTAAGCAATCTTTAGTTAAACTGCAAAGCCACAAATTTCGGTGTTAATTAAAGCGGGGTTATAAATTTTTTTTTTATATGGTGTTTTAAATGTGACGTGGAGGAACCTGAATTTGCCAACTCGGCAGCTCCCATCGCTTGGATAATTGCGTGGGGCATTGACATTTGGATATTTTCTTTTAATTTTAATTTAATCGAAAATATAGTCTGGCAAATGAATGGAAAGTATGCAAGTGAGAATCGTGAATGCTACGAGCTACGTTACGAAAAAGAAACTTCTATTTGAACTCTTTATTGTTTTTTCATAAAAAAATTCCCCCTGTAAGTATATTACAAAAAAAAAAAACCCATCTGAAACCAGTATTTGACAATCATTAGAATTTAGAGCTTGTATGAAATTTTGACTCAACTTAGCTCATGATGGTCCTTTTTGGAATTGATTAATATATTATTCTAATTTTAGTGGACGAATTAATCAAAATATTTATTTTAAAAACCTTTTATGTCTTTCATATAAAAATTCAAATACAATTAATTTAGCTGTAGTTACAAAAGAGATATTTTAAAGACTAATTCTGGGTAAAAGATTGAATTTGAAAAATAAACTAATTTTTTAATACTTTTTCATACTTCTCTAATTATAATCCGTACGAATTTTTTGCAAATTGAAATTGAGCCAATTATAAATTATTCAAGTAATTAATTCTTTATCACCGAGTATTAGGTTGATTTAAACAAAGGAAAAAAAAAGTGAAAATTGATAATGTGTTGTGAAGAGATAAATTCCTTCTTTTTTGTTAGAGGCTGGGGTATAATTTTTGTCAATAATATTGATTAATTAAGGTTTTTGTAAATGCCACCTACTCTGAAAATTAAATTGCATCAAAATTGGTCTGTGCGGCCGGGTGCCTCTGTTTCCACGCGGAAAGTCTTTGGCTGGCAGCAATAAAACGACAGCGCCTCAAAGCCCACCAGCAATGTTGACCTTTGACCTTTTTCCCATTTTTATATATCTTTTTAATTTTAAATTTAAAAGAAAAAGAAAAAAAATATAGAAAAAAAGTGGGGAAATGGAATGCTCTTTCAGACACCAGTCGCTGAAGTTGTTCAACGGTGGAGGAGTTACGTTGGGAATATTTTGACTTAATAGCCGTACCATATGGTATTATTATATATGCTATGAATATGTAAATATTATAGGATTGTGCTACATGCTTGGTTAACGTGTGTACACAATGTCAGAATCAGCTGATGATCCAAGCAAGGAGGCGTTTCCCTCGTGGGCAAAATGTTAGCGTCGAAGAATATATAGACAAGCATTGTAAATGAATTGATCAATCTTAATCTTATCTTAAGGATATACATTCCATGAAAAATTGAGATGTTAGAGAAGGTGAAGTCTAGCGTGAAGAGGCAAAATAGGTGCTTCACGATGAGACATCATAGTTTTTACCCGGATAAAATTAGTAAATTAGTCTTTTATTTTTATTTATTTTTTTAATTTGGTCAATTATTAAAAAAATTCAACAACAAGGTCCATTATGTTTATTTATTTTTTCAATTTGGTTCTTTTAATGACGTGTCAGTTACTGATTGGTCTCAAATGATGATGTTCAGCGAATCAGAAACAGATACATCATCAACAAATAAAGAAAATGACCAAATTGAAAAATAAATAAACATAAAAGACTTTGTTATTGAAATTTTTTATCAAGGAACCAAATTAAAAAATAAAAAATAAAGATAAGAGATCATTTTACTAATTTTGCCTTTTTACCTATTATATTAGGTTATTCATACTCATTATATTTTTTATATTTTACAAAAAAATCTCATTTTTCATCTCTCTATTTCATTTATTTAATGGAATTAACTTCCAAAGTCCGCCTTCACCTCCTTCACATTCCTTCATGCTGCACTCTAGCCTACACTATTAGAAAAGAGAGAGATGAAAATTAGAGAGATGTGATGAGTGTAGTGGCTCAATCTATGGCTCAAACTGTATTTTTGCATTTGACCTGACTTAGGTTTCGCTCGAACAAAGAAATATTTTGACCCAAACTTTCATGCAGTACAATATTCGGTCCCCACTACTGACAATTACTAGGCCAAAATAGTCGCGTCCTTGTGCCTGCATCGTTTGTGCGCAGGCACGCACCAAGGCGCATAGGCAACACTGCACCCATCCCGCTTTAAGAAGGATGCTTGCTCCTAACACTTTGCCCCTTTGGGGGACTGCGACCTCAAGTATGTAAAGGGGAGGAATCTTGAGACTCAAGTATGTGTTTATTCCATCTTGCTCTCACTTTGCTGGAATCCCTGTAACTTGAGCATCAAAGTGCCTTTGCAGGTACACCCACCGCGAACCATTACAAGAGCCACCGGTCTGAGGTCATTTCAACCTAGCTCTAATAGGGTCTGAGGTGCCTAGAAGAACAAAAGAGGAAGTCAATATAAGAAAATTAATACTCCAACCTAATTGTTTACCCAATGACAACATTAATTAGCACAACTAAACCTTATATGTCCTTAACTATGACGAGTATTTCATATTAATCTTCTATGCCAAATTTGTGATTTGAATTGTATAACGCCCCAAATTTTCACTCTAAGAGACAGAGTGTTAATAAGGGAGGATTATTGTTAATATCAGTATTTCGATGAGATTAATAATGGTTTAGTGCTAATGTGGAAAGTCAAACGGAAAAGTCTGTAGACGTTTTGACTGTCAGAATAAGAATATAATGATATAGAAACTCTAATTGGAGTCAGAAAAATGATTTGAGGATACCAATAGTGATTGTATAATATTTGAGAATTTTATAAATTTATTTGGGAATTTTCTAAGAAACGGATAGAAATATTACCGTTTTGGTCCCTGTAGTATAACCCTGATGAACTGCGAGTGAGTTGGGAGACCAGAACAAGTTGAGAAATATTTTTGGAGATGCCAAATGATGTTTTATATTATTTTAGAGTTTTAGAATTTATTTTGGGAATTTTTAGAATAGCAGACAAAGAATTGCAGTTTTGGTCCCTGTAGACTGAGAACAAGATAATTGGGGGAAACAGGTGAATGTCAGAAGCTTGGAAAATGATCCAAAATCAACCAAAAGAGTAACCAATGGTGTTTTTATAATATTTATAATTTTTAGAAATTTTCTGGGATTTTCAGAGAAATTTAATTTTAACCCTAATTTACGGGTTACGATAAAATCGAAAAATTACCGTAATGCTTCTAAACTTGATTTTTATGTATCAAGACCTTTTTGGAACCTTATTTTCGTGGCCTAGGGCTTATTTTAAGATTCATGAGAGTTTTTACTTTAATAGGTTATTTTTGGACAATTTTTACTATGAAATACAAAAGTTACCCCATTTAATTACTTTGGAGACTTACCTTTTACCATGGTTAAGGTGAAAAATATTTTTAACCCAGCCCTTGGACCAGATGCACGCCCTTGCCTAGCTCTAGAAGGGTGTGGAACATTTTTAATCCTTTGACTCATAATTTTGGACCAACGAGAAAAAGTCAAGGATAGATATTTTAATTTATTAATGACTCATTAGGTGTCATGGTTAGTTTTAACCCTAGTTAATAAAGAAACAACCATGGTTCTCCTTGGGTTAGGGGGGCGGCCAACAAGGGAGAGGAAGGGAGAGATCTTTTCCATTTTTATGATACTTTCTCTCTCTAAACTACCATTTTTCTCTAATTTCTCTCTAAGTCTTCATCATCTTCCTTTAGCTTTCTTCCATTTTCAAGAGCTCTCAAGCCCCATTCTACCATGAATTTTGAATCCCTATGCAATAATCAAGTGTAGAGAATTCACTTTAAACACTTAAACTTCCATCAAAGCTTTGGATTCATCAAGTTGTTCTTATCCTTTCAAGAGCAATAAATTTAGGGTTTTTGGACCTTGGGTAAGTTACCATCTTTATGGTCTTGTTTCGAATAAGAGTACAAGTTATTCCTTTTTATTCCTTCTAGGGTTAGGGCTTATTGTTGTGAAGGGTATGAACCCTTTTGATTTGTGTTTGTGTTGTTGTGTTCTTGTTATCTTTAAAGGTGATTAGCTTTGTGATAATAAATTTGGGAGAAGAGAGAAGAGAAGGAGAAAAACCAAGAAGGTAAGGGGAAACTCTCTCTAGCAAGTTATTAGCATTCACATGATTATATTTGATTGAAGTAATTTCCTAGAGGTTATTAAGTGATTTTTTTTCTATATCTTGATGATGTGATGTACTTTGGAATGGATTGGTTCCTTGTGAGTTGTTGGGTGATGATTTTCCTATGTGATTGTGAATGTTTGATATATATATATATATATGTTGGCTTGAAGCTTGGATTTGTTCCAAGGCTTGAGGTGGGGTATTCTTTAAAGTGGATGGACTATTGTTTTAATTTATGGATCATGTGAAATGGATGATGGTTCTTAAAAGCTTGAAGTATGTTGTGAAGGGAGAGGGGATATGGTGTATGGTAAAATTGATATGGATGAGGGAGAGAGAGAGAGAGAGAGATTAGTAAGCTTAAACCATGTTTCCCAAGAAAATTTGATCTCTAAATGCCTACCAAGTTATTTTCTTGAAAACCAATTTAATGGATCAAGGTTCATGAAGATAAAATCTGGTTTTGATACTTAAAAATGATGGGAATGGACTAAAGAATCAAATCCAAAAATAAAACTAAATTTTTGGATTTTTGATAAGTTTACAGAACTGTTCACGCCCAGCGTGTGAGAGTTTTAACAGGCTGTGAACTTCTCTGCCTTGAAAATCACTGATTGCGAAAATACAGGGGTTGAAAATGTAATTTTCGACAGATTAAGGGCAAAAGTGTAATTTTCAAAGTTCTGGGACAGAATGTAAAAAAATGCGATTTTTGAAAATATAAGGGCTGAATCTGTAAAAGAAATGTTTTTGGGCCAAAATGTAATTTTTAGAAGTTTTGGGGCAGAAATGAAAATCTGTGTTTTTGGGTCAAAAATATAATTATAAAAAGTTTTCCTTTAAAAGGCTAAGCCTAAAGGAAATGAGTTTTTCTGAAAAATAATTTTCCAAAGTGATTTGAAAAAGTAAAAGAGGATATATTGTAAGTCTAGGATTTCAAGAGTAATGAACCTAGCATTTAAAAGAAAGTTTTAGAATAAAGCATAAATGAAGAGAGAGTTATGTGTTTAAGGAGGCTAAGTAATGGACGATGAGGAAAGATTATGGGACTAACTGTCAATAAGGGGAGATAAATAAATTCTGTGTGATATGCATTCTATGTGATGAGTACTGTGTGATGTAAATTCGGTGTGATTGAGAAATGTTGTGTGCTATGTGAAAGGTTGTGTGCCATAGGCAGTGTGCCATTAAATGTTGTGTGCTATGTGAGAGGTTGTGTGTCATAGGCTATGTGCCATTGAAATGCTGTGTGCAAAGGGCTGTGTGCCAAGAGCTATGTGTAAAAGGGTTGTGTGCCAAATGCTGTCTGCAAAGAGCTGTGTGTTTCATAAATGCTAAGTGACATTTCGTGCTGTGTGAAAAATAAAGTAATCTCCATGGAGTGCGGGCTAAATGCTCGTGACTGAGTGTCGAATATATGAGGAGTTTGGGGAAAGTAAACTCCATGGAGTGCGAGCTAAGTGCTCGTGACTGCGTGTCGAACATTTGAAAAAGAGAAAGGAAGATTGAAGTGTCTTGTGTGTATATATTGAAATCTTGTGATATGACTTCTGTGTGAAAATGAGACAGTACTTCTGTGTGAAGTTGTTAAGGTGTGTCTGTGTGACTTACACTGATTATGTTACGTTATGCATGTGTGAGTGATTTCTGCTATAAATGGTCATGGTATGGGTTTGCATAAATTACTGTGGTGTGCTAGTTGTGTGATTAGGGTGATAACTGCGAAAGAGATTTTGACTATTGCCTATATATTTTGTGCTCTTTAGAACATTATTCATATAGATGGACTACTAGCTCGGTGGATTAGTCATCACTAGATGTCTATGAGGATGCAAGTACGAGGGTACATTGAGACGAAGGAAGACGTGCGCGTGGAAAGTTAAGAGTTGGGTTTTATCGGAGTCTGTAGTATTTTTAGTGCTTGACCAGCATAAGGAGTCTGTATCTAGTTGGGAAAAGGTTTCTTGTATATGATACACTCTATTATTAATAAAAGGAATTTTTATTTCCTATGTTGTTTCCTATTTGTTGTTCATTCATGAAAAGAATATCTAATAGAAAGAAAAACGAATGACTGGTTAGTGTCTGTTCACATAAGTATTTTAAAAAAAATAAAGAAAAATCCATTTGTGAAAATTAAATAAGTTTGTCAGTATTTTTTCGAAAGAAAACCAGACTTAATAAAATTATTTTTCGCGTTTGGATTGGTTACTAAATGTAATGCCTACCGGAAAGGAGGGTGTTACAAATTGTCTTGAAAATAATGGTTTCATGTAATGGATAGGCTAAACATTTAAGTAGTTACTGCTAAAGGTTAAGGGACCATTATTCAAAATCATTATTCAAATAGTGGTTTCTTGTAGTACTGCTAACACAAGATACATGAAATATCTACGATATTGATGACTGTCTGAGAATCTTAATTCACGGACTACCTCTACGATAAGCCAACTTTGGCCCTTGGAGAATACATAACAATTATTTTATGTCACGATGGAGCATGAACTTAGATTACAAGAGAAGCCCAAAACAAAAGAGCTCAAGTAATCCTTGAACACCTATCCACAAACTATCTATTGTTTGTCTAAAAAGAAGGCTCTAACACCGTTGAGCTAGACCTAATCGAGCTCAAGAGAGAGCTAATGAGTTAGTCTCACCTCCCACAGCACAACACGAGCACTGTCTAGATTTCATTGCTTTCCAAATCTCAAAGGACTAGGTTTTACTGCTAGGAAATAATTGAATATATATAAAATGTATTATTTTTCTAAATCTTTTTACATTAATTATAACAAATTATTAAATTGAATTTTTTAATGACACTATTTTCAAGTTTTGAAAATAAATTGTCTTAAATATTAATTTTTATTAACTTTATTAAGTTTATCCAAAAAAAATATATTGTTTTATATTATATTATTATTATTATTACTTTGAAGTTTTAAATAAAATAAAAATATAACCCACCACATAAGTCATAAGGGGTCCATAGTCTAGAATAAAGAGAAAAGTATTGATATTTGATTTGATATACCAAACATACCCTGTGAAACATACCCTGTGTATCGCGCGGGTATCAGAGTGGTAACGTAACGCTGTATTTGATGATGGGGCGTGAGCCACAAGTCACTAACACGCGCTTGTAAAATTTCATTCGAAAAAAATAAAAAATAAAATGGAGAGAGAGAGAGGTAAGTGATCTCAGGGCATACCTCACACATTGTTGGAAAAATCCTCGCACCTTTGACGCCACACTGAAACGAGCCGCCACCTTCCCCTCCCTTCCATGGTTCCACAAAACAACTGAACGATGCAGGTACCTCCCTCGATTCCTTCACACTCATGTTTATGAACCATCTTTACTTCATCAGCTACATTCGTTTAATCCGTCACTGATGAAAATTACAGCCCCCTTCTCTATTACTCCACCGTTCCCCCTTTTTGCCGTAGTTCTTGCATGGCTTTACGGTGCGAAAAGAAATTGAGGGCTTTTTTTTCCTTTTTCTTCTTCTTCCCTGTGGTATATATTGTAAAAAGTATCGGACTCGTGAGTGAGTTAGTAGCATTTCGGTGTTCCCTCGGTGGTTTGGCGTTCTCGAAAGTAACTAGTGTAGTAGTTTATTAAAAGGGTTGTAGGAATTCGATTAATTTTGATGTGTCGTTGCGTATCTCTCTGTTATTTTGGGGAAATTGCTGTTTGGATCAGCTCATTCATTTTTTTTTCCTAACAGTGCAAGAGCTTTCAGTCTGCTGAGTGTGCGGTTTGGATTTTGAACCATTTGAGTGCCCCTTTTGGTTTTATTACAATTATTTTGGTGGCAATGTTCCTAATGTTAGTCTGACATGGAATAAGGGCTCTGGTTGGACACGTAGAGGACAGGGAGAGAAACAAATCTTATGGAGATACAGGCGTGTCAATCAAACTGTGATGATGTATCAGCTGTTTCATGTTTTTTGGGTTTTCCTAAATGAGAGGTTTACTTTTGAATTGCTTTAAAGCATTGGCGAGTAGGCTTATTGGTGCTGGTTATGGTCTTTAGAGATGAAATGGGATTGTGGCAACTGGCAACACTTTTCTTCTTTTTGGGGGAATCGTCTATTTCAATTGTAGCTGATTTGATATAAGGCTTTGTTGATGATTATAATGTACACATGTTTAGAGTTTGTCTTAGCTTTGCCAGGTCGGCAGTGTTGGTGGTTTGGTTCTTGGCGCTGCTCTTTTATCCAAATAAAATTTTATAGCTGAAGGTATGGTGTCAAAAGAAATATTAGCTTCAAGGTTTTTAGTTAGGCAGGTTCCTGCATTTGCATTTTGCAGTTGTGGTTGGTATGTTGTTTAATTTCAGCTAGGATGAGCTTATCACGTGCAGAAAGTTCCATTGAAAATTGGCATCTTTCTATTGATGCCCACCTCTTTCATTTGTTTTTGCTAGAATTTAATTATTGTGAAATGTTGAACTTTACCTGCAGAATATGTTACGAGCAAAGCAGATCGGTGCCCTTTCGAGCAGTGCTAGGAGCTTTTTCCTTAGTGGTTCACGATGTAATGCAGCAGATGGCAATTCATGCACTTGTGCTGAGGATGAAACATGTGTGTCAAGAAGACAACAGAGGAAGAATGAAGATTTACTTTTGCAAAAGCCATCCTCTTTGGTATCCAAAAATACATCTCAAGTAGAAGGAACCCTAAGAAAGTCGGCAAACAGGCCAGGTTCTCACAAGGCTCTGGGTGTTGATCAATCTGGTCGTGCACAAGTCAGGTCTACTTCAAGTCCATCAAGTAAATCAGACTCTGTAACATATGCTTGTGTTGTTGATGGTGTTCAGGACCATGTTACACACTCATCTCCTCTCGATGCTGACCAGTTTTATAGGGCCGGTATTGCAGCTGTCAATTTTCTTTCTGATTTAGTTAATCGTAAGCTTCCTTCATCAGATGGAATGGGAATACTAAGCTACTCTAAAAATTGTGTGGTTGATCCCGCCAGAACCCTGCCCAACATCAGATCTTCCAATGTGAAACAAATTAGAAAGGAGAACTTTACCAGTGTTCATCCCAAACCACCTATTTCTACTCATGCAGGGCCATCAAATCATACAAGCAATTATCACGGTGCAAAGGGGAAAGGTGATAAATCAAATTTAGGTAAAGGCTTTAAGCATGTTGCTTCTTCAGGGACAGAGAAGTCAGAGCTGGCTCCAAATATTCCTTTAAATAATCATGACCGAAGACCCTTGCCACAGAGAACAAGAACTCATTCAAATCGATTTGTGACAAATTTTGGTTCCAATGTGCAAACTTCAAATTCACAGATGTTGGGCTCATTCAAGGAAAGTTTCAATAAACACCCCAGGGATCTGAAAACGTCAGCAGGAATTGCTCCAACAAGCAGGCAATTTACAAACACAGGCCGTGTTGTGGAAGTGGTTAAAGATACACTGCAACATTTAAAGTGGGGTCCTGCTACAGAGAAGGCTCTTTATAACCTGAATTTTTCAATAGATGCATATCAAGCTAACCAAATCCTAAAGCAACTTCAAGACCATTCAGTTGCTCTAAGGTTCTTTTACTGGTTAAAACAACAACCAGGCTTCCGGCATGATGGGCATACTTACACCACCATGGTTGGTCTCCTGGGACGTGCAAGAGAGTTTGGTGCGATAAACAAATTGTTAGAGCAGATGGTCAAGGATGGATGCCAGCCCAATGTTGTAACTTATAATCGCCTAATTCACAGCTATGGCCGTGCAAACTACCTAAGGGAAGCACTGAATGTCTTCAATCAAATGCAGGAGGAGGGGTGTGAGCCTGATCGTGTCACTTACTGCACACTCATTGATATCCATGCAAAAGCTGGGTTTCTTGATGTAGCCATGGCTATGTATGAAAGAATGCAAGAAGTTGGCCTTTCCCCTGACACATTTACTTACAGTGTAATGATCAACTGTCTAGGAAAATCTGGTAATTTAGCTGCTGCCCACAGGCTATTTTGTGAGATGGTTGATCAGGGTTGTGTCCCGAATATTGTCACCTACAACATCATGATTGCTTTGCAGGCTAAAGCAAGGAACTATCAGACAGCATTGAAACTATACCGCGACATGCAGAATGCAGGGTTTAAACCTGACAAAGTCACATATAGCATTGTAATGGAGGTGCTTGGTCACTGTGGGTATCTTGAGGAAGCAGAAGCAGTCTTTGTTGAGATGAAGCAGAAAAATTGGATTCCAGATGAACCTGTTTATGGTCTTCTGGTAGACCTGTGGGGAAAGGCTGGTAATGTTGAGAAGGCTTGGGAATGGTATCATGCAATGCTCAGTGCAGGTTTGCTTCCAAATGTACCAACCTGCAATTCCCTTCTCAGTGCATTTCTCAGGGTGCATCGGTTGCCAGATGCATATAATCTTCTCCAAAGCATGGTAGCTCTTGGCCTAAGGCCTTCTTTGCAGACTTATACTTTGCTTCTCAGCTGTTGTACAGAGGCACAATCACCATATGACATGGGATTTTGTTGTGAGCTCATGGCAGTTACTGGCCATCCTGCCCATGCATTTTTACTGTCAATGCCAGCGGCAGGACCTGATGGTCAAAATGTGCGTGATCACGTAAGCAGATTCTTGGACCTGATGCATTCTGAGGATAGGGAGGGGAAAAGAGGGCTTGTAGATGCAGTGGTGGATTTCCTCCACAAATCTGGGCTCAAAGAGGAGGCTGGTTCGGTATGGGAGGTGGCTGCCCAGAGAAATGTGTATCCAGACGCCGTGAAGGAGAAAAGTTCATGTTATTGGCTCATAAATCTTCATGTCATGTCTGATGGAACTGCTGTAACAGCATTGTCTAGGACACTTGCTTGGTTTCGCAGACAGATGCTGATATCTGGGGTTGGCCCGAGCCGAATAGATATCATTACTGGATGGGGTCGAAGGAGCAGGGTGACAGGTTCTTCTCTTGTGAAACAGGCAGTGCATGAACTGCTGCATATGTTCAGTTTCCCTTTTTTCACTGAAAATGGCAATTCGGGTTGTTTTGTGGGATGTGGGGAGCCTCTTAATCAATGGTTGCTCCACTCTTACGTGGAACGAATGCATTTGCTGTAGTTAAGTTGGTTATTGTAGAATCATTAGCCCTTTCAGCTTAGACACAATTTTGCTGAGGGATATGAGCTTTGAGTGGAATGTTTTGCACAATGCTGATATTGTATTTAAATCTTTAGATTGTCACAGTGCGTAGTTATCTAATTTATTATTATTCTGCAAAGTGTATTTAACTATTTATTTTTGTAATGGTAAACTGAGTGATTGATGTTAGTGTTCGCTCTCCTCATGTTATTCAATTTTGCATTTTTTGCAAAATATAGGAAAATCTTTAGTCTTGAGTGAATGTGACCCTCTAAAACCTTAACACTGACCAGAGAATAGAAAAGAAGGAAAAATGGTTGCAGCTGCAAATGCAATGATTGTCGTTGTTATCCAAAATTATTGTAATTAAGTATTGACACCAGGTTTTTTTTTGGTGAATAGTATTGACACCAGGTGGGTCTTACAAAAAATTTACAGAAATGTGTATTTCATTAACTCTAAAGAGGTACATTTACAATTACAAGTATATATAGCTGTGAGGTGAAACCCCAACATAGGATAGAGTGAGAAATTGAAAATCAAATTACAAAAAGTTGTTAAATAATTTTCACCCTATATATTTGTCATTTCTGTAAACCTCTATTGGTCTCGTGTTATGAGGCCTATTGGCTTATTCGTTGTTATTATTTTTGTTTTATTTTTAAGAGAGAGTGAATGGAGAATAATATGAAAGTAGTGTGGGTAAAAATGAAAAAAAAAACTATAAGTTATAAGCTACAAGCTCAAAAGTTACTTGAAATAGTTTTTAAAATTAAGCTATAGCTAATGAGATAAATTTGTTTACCAAATACTTATACTCTGGTAATTTAGTTTAGTAAGCTATAAATTAGCTTATTAATCTTAACAGATAAAACAATTATATTTTCTTTTCCCGACGCTACTTCAAGTAGCGTTTAAATTTATAATTTAGTTTTTTTTTCTTTTCATCCTTACTCTTTTAATTAAATTTTTCCTTTATTATTTCTTAACCCTAAATCCTTTAAGGACTAGTTTCAGTTAGTCTAGGTATATATTAGGAAAAAAATAACAAGAGAATATTTTTAGTCCATAAAAATAAAATTTATAAAAATCATATTAATATGTTATTTTATTTATTTTGTCTCTTTTTATTTGATAAAAATATTTAAAAAATAAAATAAAGTAACATTTTTAATTTGTGAGATGATAAATCATTTAAAATAATTTAAAGTATTAAAAGCGATAAATAATATATATAAATATAATTTATATTAAAATTATATAAATGTACCCATTTATGTCACTTTATATTTAGCAATTAGATCAATAGTAAATTTTACCAAATACTTCAAATCCAATCATATAACTTATTTAATATCAGCTATAATCTTATCCGCTATCAGTTGTAGAATTGGTAAATACACCAATTTTTTTGGACATACACCCCACATTTAAAAAGAAAAATACCATTA
Organism: Glycyrrhiza uralensis; assembly: GCA_030159175.1. NCBI lineage: Eukaryota > Viridiplantae > Streptophyta > Magnoliopsida > Fabales > Fabaceae > Glycyrrhiza > Glycyrrhiza uralensis. The sequence continues at coordinate 43,699,962 of BRZY01000005.1, forward strand.
TATCCTCGTTGATTTGTTTTTTTTTTTCAATTTCGCGTTGTTACCGGAAACTTAGTTTCCGGAATGCATTTTTGCATTCCGGAAACTCCAGGAAAAATTTACATTCCGAAAACTCCAGTTTCCGGAATGTAAATTTGCATTCCGGAAACTCTAGGAAAATCTAGTTTCCGGAATGTATTTTTGCATTCCGGAAACTCCAGGAAAAATTTACATTCCGGAAACTCCAGTTTCCGGAATGCAAATCTGTATTCCGGAAACTGGGGGTGTATGGCCAGTTTCCGGAAAAGAAGCAAAATCAGAAGAAAAAAAAACCCAAACAATGAGGGTATAATAGTAATTTCCTGAATAAATGTGGGGTGTATGGCAAAAAACTGGGGTGTATTTACCAATTCCCGTTTCCTTATCCATTACCAACTAATTTTCACCCTACAAAGCCTAAATATGAGAATAGGGGACGTATCAAGTGAGAACTCTTGTTTATTGTGAGAAATAAGAACTATCACTAATAGCCCTCAGATATTAACCAACGGCTTGGATTAAAAATCTCATTAAAAGGTCACGTGAGTGCCCAAACCACTGAATCCTCTATTTGCTCCCTTTCGTGTACCTGCCTCCGATGTGAGTGCTTGACAAAGACGAAGCTCTATTAACAAATCAATTTGGAAACTTGTCCCGCAAAGTATACCTACACAACCTCAATTAACAAGTCGATTTGCAAGCACAACACCCCACCAACCTCAACTAACAAATCGAATTGTAAACTTTACAAAGTAATATACCCCCACACCCCAATTAACAAATCGATTTGGAACTACACCACCCCACCAAGCTCAATTAACATTTCGAATTGGAATCATTGTATTAAGCAAGCAATTTGATCAAAATTAAGGGTGTTGAAAGGAAGCCGCTTTCACAGAAACTGATGCTTAGTCTTTCGTGATTTTTCTCCAATGACATAGAAGGGGCGAGAGGTAGGGGAGTGGGGGGAAAAGAGATTAGAGCATTTAAAAATTGGGAAAGAAAAGGGGAGAGCACGGGAATGGGAATCCATGGTGCTGAAGGGAATAGTTATATTTGTCTTCAACAACTTTTGTTTCCGTGATTTTGTTTTATCTGAGTTTCTGAGATGGGCATTCACGAGTTTGTAAGAGTAACAGCGGCGGCGCAAGAGACACAATAGAGTTCCATCTTCTTCGAGAAGTACAATACACGAAGGAAACGCGCAAATAGAGGATTCAGTGATTTGAGCACTCACGTAACATTTTAATGAGATTTTTAATCCGAGCCGTTGGTTAATATCTAAGGGCTATTAGTGATAGTTCTTATTTCTCACAATAAACAAGAGTTCTCACCTGATACATCCCCTATGAGAATAAATATTTATCAATATGCATTAAATTAATTATATTAATTATATAACTTTAGTATATTTTCGTTAAAAAAAAAAAGCAACTTTAGTGAGTACCTATTGGGAGAGCGCGGCAACTGTGCTACTCGTCTTCTTCAGTCATCAGAGACCCCTCTACTGTATTCCGGTGCGCCGCGTTTTCAGTTTCAGGTATTGTTCGATGATTTGGCTTTTGCTTTGTTTCGTTTTGATGATATCAGCGTTGCTTCTTCGGTAGAGCCAGTTACCATCGTTAACTAAAGAGTTAACATAAAGAAAACGGACAATACAATGAAGCTCGATGTAGATGTCTTGAGATATCTCTCCAAAGACGATTTTAGGGTTCTCACTGCTGTTGAATTGGGCATGAGAAACGTGCGTATCTCTCTTTCTTTCCTCCTTCTCCTATAACTGTTATGTTTTTAAAATTCGAATTGAATTGCACCCCACTCACTCACAGATTAAATACTTCCTTGCAGCATGAAATCGTACCCACTGAACTCATTGACCGAATTGCTCGTCTCAAGTATGTTACGGTGCTCTCTTGGATTGAATTTTGGTTCAGTGTTTTTAACGGTTTGACTGTGAATGTGTGCAGGCATGGGGGCACCTACAAGGTTTTGAAAAACTTGCTCAAGCATAAGTTGCTGCACCACGACTCTTCTAAATGTTGGTAGCTTCTAATCTCTATTTAATTTAGTAGAGTAAATATACAATTTGATGCCTACAAATTGGTTTCATAAGGAATGAATTTGTTAGTGAGTTGACAACTTTGATATCATGAACTTGGTGGCAAGTTCACAACCTCAGGGACCAATTTGTACATGTGGGAACTTTTAGGGATCAATGCAACACAAGTGACAGTTTTCCAGGACCTAGTTGTATATTTACCATTTTTATGTTCATTTCAATGACCCTTTAATATACTAAACCTTAATTTGCTTGTAGATGATGGATTCCGCCTTACCTACCTCGGGTATGATTTTCTCGCCATTAAAACTATGGTGAACAAAGGAGTGTTTGTGGCCGTGGGTCGCCAGATTGGTGTTGGAAAGGAATCTGGTACTCTTCTTGGTTTTTGACGGGACTTGTACTTTAATTTGATGTTTTAATATGAAGCTTCTCTATGATATTTCAGTCATTTCCTAAGTGTGCCATTTATGCTCTGCTAGATATATTTGAGGTTGCCTGTGAAGATGGAACAGTTCTAGCTATGAAGTTGCATAGGCTTGGTAGAGTTTCTTTTAGGGCTGTCAAATCTAAGCGTGACTACCTCAGACACCGTAGTAGTTATAATTGGCTGTATTTGTCTCGTCTTGCTGCACTTAAAGAATTCGCTTTCATGAAGGTTTTCTCTCCCCCATTCTATTTAGCTCTATATTGGAATTATTATCTTTTTGAATGTTATATAATGACACATGGTTTGCTTGAGCAGGCTTTGGAAACACATGGCTTTCCTGTTCCAAATGCTATAGAACATAACAGACATTGTGTAATCATGTCACTTGTCCAAGGTTATCCTCTGTAAGTGTCCTTCTTTCATTTTCCAAGCATAATTTTATTTCACATTTCACCTTTACCACATTAGTTGCTTTAAATCATAGATGTTCTTGTATCCGTACCATAAAATGCTTTTTATTATTAAATTGATGCCATAGAAGAAATGTGTGTAGGCCCACATTCATGTTTGTATGTCTGCCAATTTTGGAATTATCTTGGTCAGTTCCAACATTGTTGGCCACTGTGGTTGCCTAACTATTCAGTATTTGCTACTTTTTAATGTTTTATCTATTGTCTGTTAAGGTGGCTTTCTTGCTTGTTGGCTTTGCTTATTTTGTTGGTTTTAGTGCATAATTGCGTGAATTTGTTATTGGCTTCTGCTAGTGTTCAGGTGAAGCAATTAGAAAATCCAGAGATGGTTTTTGAGACAATTATTAGTTTAGTTGTTCGAATGGCAGAGCATGGTCTCATTCATTGCGATTTCAATGAATTTAACATCATGGTAGGCTTGAATTACTTGTGCTTTATAGCCACATTTGTGCTACTGTACTTGTCAGCATAATTGTTAAAGAGTACTAAGTTTTGTTTCATGATAGCTGTTGTTGTTTCATTGACTTCTTCTTCTGGGTTACTCCTTACATTGTAGATTGGTGATGATGAAAAGATTACCATGATTGATTTTCCACAAATGGTATCTGTGTCTCACCGTAATGCACAGATGTAAGAGTCTCCTTCTTGTATGATACTATGTCTTTGTCATAATTTGTCATCGATTTCATGCTTTTATAGATGCTAACTTTTGTTAGCATCGCAATTCTAAATAGAACCCATCACTGCTGTATTTTATTTTAGTATAAAAGTGGTTCACTTGGTTACAGTTATTTGTCGATGAAGTGTATATGATCTGCAAGTCATTTGCATCCCAATCATAGTTCATTGGGAATTCAATAGCAATATATACCGATATACCGATAGTTTTATACAAGTAAGGAGCTTTCCCCCACAATTATTCACCAAAAAACTAATGTAGTGGTGGTTGCTAACATATAAAAAAATGTAGCTTTTTTGTCCAAAAGTAAAAGGTGGAGGTTGCTAACATATTCAACTAAAAAAAAATGGGAGGAATTTAGCAAGCCCCTGTATGATATATATTGCATTATATGTGGTTCAAATGTTCAATAGCAGTTTTTTTGTTAACTGTTAATGAACTTTACTATAGTTCCAGGTCATTGAATGCATTTTATTAAGGGAAACTCCAACAATTCTTTTTCCATTCTCAGTTTCAAGATGTTTAACGTGTATTTTATTTGTGGCTTAACTGCTGCTTATTTATCTTTTGTTTTTTAGGTACTTTGACCGTGATGTTGAATGTATCTTTAAGTTTTTCAGAAAGAGGTTTGTACTTATTTTGTGATCACTTGTCTTAAACTTTAGAGTGGCTTTTCATGCTACTTCATATTTAGTCTGCACTTCTGTTTCAGGTTCAATCTTACTTTTCAAGAAAGCATTGATGATATTGATGGTTATGATGAAGGGAGAGATGAAGGTGGAAGACCCTGTTTCTCTGCAATAGACAGAAGCGCTGGTTTTCTAGATAGGGAACTTGCTGCCAGTGGCTTTACTAGAAAGGACGAAGAGAATATTCAGAGGGTACAATGGTTTTCTTATTCTGTGTGGGAAGGGAGGAAACTATGGAAACCATTTTGTATCAAAATACAAGATAATTTTGCATTGATTTTTTCGTCCTCTTTTTGCTTAGCTGCCGATGCCCAATGTGGAATCTCTTTTTGGCAAAGCATAATATCATTATCGTACTTATGCATTGGATTTGCTTCTCTTTACTTATAATACATGGTTTGTCAAGCTTTATCTTGCGTTTGATTTTGCCTCAAAGCTCTTCAAATTTATGTGCAGTTCATTGAAGGCACGGCAAACAGTGATACAAATTCAGATAATGAAGGGGTTGACTCAGTGGAAGATTTGAATGAAGCAAACATTGAAGATGGCGATTTTTCACATTTGTTGGAGCGGGTAATATTTTGATTAACTTTTGTTGTTATAGAAGAGACACAAGCTATGAGTTTCATGTTCTGAGGATTGTTGCTTTACTTATATAAAATGAAACCATGTTTTAAACTTTTAATTAACCAGGATGATGGATGTGAAAATAAGGGAATTGAAGAGAGCTGTGAAGCAGGTGAAAGCAATGCATCTGACAAGGAAGATGCAAGTGATGAGGTGTGTCATCTCTCAATGTTACATTGATGCTGCTTCCTTCCTCTCTGCTTAATATTTTATTCAAAGAAAAATTAATAATCTGTATTCTGTAAGGTTGTTCTTTGGGAAGTAGCGTGGCTTATCAACAAGGAATGCTACGCTTGTGCTCCTCTAGTGCTTCTCGTTATGATTTCTTTATGAACACCATAGTTTGTCATCAGTTAGTGCATAATTCATGGTGTTAACAAAATAAGGATAGAGTAAGAATGGGAGCACAATGAGTTTCCAAATGTAGAATTTTCTTAATCTTAGGTCATTTTAATCAGTATAACTTTTTTTTGATAGAATATTATTGCCCTGTATTGCCTCTTGAAACGTCAAAAGAAGTATTGAACAAGATATTCATTTATTAAAAAATTGTTAAAACTATGATGTCAGGGCATCTTGCATGGTTCCTTGATTCAGTTCATAAGGGTAGGGGTAGCATTATCAATATGATTTAATTCTTTGTCACAATATAAAGGATACTTTCTATAATTTTTGCATGAATAGTATGTTGTTTAGTTTATACAGTACTTGTTTATTGGCCTTTGCATCAGAATCATAATGGTAGTAATTCTGATTTACAGGAAGAACATGATCAAAATGAAATGGGAGATGAAGCCGAACTCATAAAGCGCTTGAGTAAGCAGAGACAACGTGCCATAGCAGCAGCTCGTAGGGGACGGAAAACACTTGCATCCAGGAATTCCTACAAAGACAAGGGTGGTAGGTCCTCTCACAATTCTAAAATACAGAAACAGTTGAGCAGCTGGTGAGATTTGGGAGACAAGACTCATGTAATCGATCACATGGCCATCGAATATGTTAAAAAGAACTAGGAGAGACTTAATATAATTTCATCGGTGCCTTCTACCAGAAAGTGTTGAAGTTTGGTTGGCCATCATATAAGCTTGTATATATCAATACATGTTCAAACATATATGAAGGCCAGAGAAAAGAAAGCAAATAGGTTATGGATGAGTCTATCATACAGGAAGTTGTGCGTGTGTGTGTGTGTGTGTGAGCGCTCTGTGGAGTATAATTTTATTCCTTTTGCGTCTGTTATTTTTATTTTGAATGAAAATTTTGCCTTTTCCATGTTAGTGGAAAGTTTTCATTCATTTCACAATTTTTTTTTTCTCGGGGAACTGAAGCAACAATGAATTATGTGTGCTATGTTGAATGCTTATAAGATTCTAATAATACAAGCATAGGGCTTGCTGTTCTGGATAGATATACACTGGAGGATGTTTCTTGCCTTCAAATTGCAAAACGTGATTAAGACTTGACTTATAGCATATCAATCTTAATACGTAATAATTTCTTCTTTTCAACGTACTGTTTGAGAATTGACTTGGTACTTTAATCAGATGAACTTAGACAAACAAATACGTGATTGAGATTATCTCTTATATCATAACCAAAAAAATATGATGAAATAAAAAAGCAAAAAGGAAAACATAGATAAGCTCTTGTAGTATCCAGCGAGACGAACCCATACATATGATGAACTAATGGACAAAAAAAAGTTATGAAAAAAAATGCTATAATTAATTAATTAGTATTTCCACTTTTAATTTACATTCTCTGATCCACGTGTAAAAGAAATTACAAAGGTAATGGGCAGGGTTTGTTAGGTTTTGATGAGAATGAAAATGTAAATGGTGAAAAGGAAGAAACAGATGAGAATAATATGAAATCATAATTTATCTTAAACATTTGATTTTTATTAGGAAAGTAATGGCTAATTCCATTCCTTCAATATTTGATATGTTGAAAATTGAAATAAGATAAGAAAAAATAGCTAAGTGTGTTTTAAAAATAATTTGTTATTAAAAATGTAATGTTTATATTATTTATATTTAAATTTATAAAGATATTTTTAAATAGCATCATGGCAATGGCTAAAATGATTGTGAAAGCAGGGACAATAATCATAAATGGCAACGAATAGTACAGCATAGTATATATTATTACATTAATGATTAACGATGACACTGACGTGGTAGTCGAGGAGAAGCATACAACAATAGTATATAATAAATATACTTTTTTAGGCTTAAATATGTTTTTGATTCTTTATTTTTTTGCGATTTTTATTTTTAGTCTCTCAAAAATAAAATTGTCTTTTTAGTCCTTTATTTTTTAAAATATTTCACTTTTAGTCCCTAGGCCATATTTTAAATTTGAAAAATATTTTCTAAATTTATATTTTGACTCCTCCCAAATTCTAATTTTCACCTTAACTCCATTTTCCCTTCTCCTCCCCTTCCACGGATGAACAGAGGCCATAAAGGAGAGGTAGCTATGGAAGGAGCTCCGCACGACCAAGAAGGGAAGCTTCACGCGGCCAAAGGAGACTGCGCACAACGGCGGGAAGGGAGGCAGCCACCACGATCGCACAGGGAGGAGAACGAGAGAGAGGACGCATCTCGTGGTGGCTTCGAGGGAGGACGCTGGAACTACTCCTAGTAGAGATGGGAGGCCGCGGTGGTTGGAGATGTCACGGTGCTGAAGGAGGAAGGGGACGGAAAGGAAAAAGTGGGTAAGGTGAGAGTCAAACTTTGGGAGAAATAAAAGCATAAATTTAAAAAATATTTTTCAAATTTAAAATATGGTCCTAGGGACTAAAAGTGACACATTTTAAAAAATAAAAGACTAAAAAAGTACATTTTATTTTTTAAAGACTATAAACAAAAATCACTAAAAAGTAAGAGACAAAAACATATTTAATCCACTTTTTTATAATCCTTCTCTCTTTTAATTTTTTTTTCCTGTCACGTTCCTTCTTCCTCATTCTATTTTTTTTTTCTGAACAATTGTTAGGAAAAAACAGATTTTGAAGAAAGAAAGATTGAGAGATAAAAGTTGCATGATAAAATAAACAAAGGGGAATGGATTTGGATGGTATTATTGTTTTTCCCAAAATGGATGATAAAAGTATTTGTATTCCAGTGTGTCATTGTCATCATGGCTAAATTTTTAGCGTGTGGAGTTTCCTTTCTCAAATAAATAAAATGGAACACATGTAGCATGCATTTGGCTCTATTATTAATTCATCTTCATCCATAGCCATAGGCGCGGAGCGGAGGAAGGAGGGAGGGTTATGTTATGAAGATGATGGAGTGGGTTGCGAATCGATGGACAGGGGTAGCGGCAGCAATATGGATCCAGTGGAGCTGCGGAGCATCGTACACCTTCAGCATCTACTCCCCTCTCCTAAAGTCCACTCAGGGCTACGACCAATCCACCCTCGACACCGTCTCCGTCTTCAAGGACATCGGCGCCAACTTCGGCGTCCTCTCCGGCCTCCTCTACTCCGCCGTCACCCCTTACCACTCCTCCTCCTCCTCCACCACCACCACCACCACCTCCAAATGGACCTCCTCCCTCGGCGGTCCCTGGGTGGTGGTCGCCGCCGGCGCCGTCCAGTGCTTCGTGGGCTTCTTCTTCATATGGGCCTCCGTCGTGGGGTTGATCAACCCGCCACCTGTCCCACTCATGTGCTTCTTCGCCTGGCTCGCTTCTAATGGCCAGACTTTCCTGAACACCACCAACGTCGTCACCGGTTTGCGTAATTTCCCCCAATATAGCGGCACCATCATCGGCATCATGAAGGTAAGGTCCTTCCTCTTTTTTTTATTTTTTATCAATTTAGTAAATTCCATTTCCATCCCCAATCGCCACACGAGTAACATGAATAAATGTAAAAATGTCCTCTACCTAGCTGTCTGTGTAATTCAGATAATACGACAAAATTTGTAATTGAGGACGAAGCTCGGAGATTACTAAAAAAAGATAATCGGTTTTAGACATATGATTGTAAATTGGATCCTTACATTAAATTAATTTGATATTAATTATGATATTTCGATCCATGTGATGTGTATATAACAAAACAGTATGTTAACTGTTGAGATTATCTTTGTCAAAAAAAAAACTGTTGAGATTATCCAGACTAAACTAAAGAAACATGGTGTCAGACTAATCCCCGAAGACTTGAGTGAGATGACACAGTCTAACCGGTGGTCTCGGTTTGAATCCAAACCATAAAAATACAGTAACTTTAAATCTGGTATGATAGAATTTTGCCATCTAACGGATCCTTCTTGGATTGAAGAGATTAGTGTCAGTACCCAGTTTAGAAAGAAAAAAAAAATTTATGGTCAGACTTTTGCCTCGGGATTAAAAGAAGTAATTTTGATTTTTTGTCATATTTTTTTGTTTAATATGTTTTTGGTTTGTTAACTTCTTCAGGGATTTCTTGGGCTTAGTGGAGCGATCCTGATCCAGTTGTATCACACATTTTGTGATGGGGACCCAGCCACCTTCCTCCTCATGCTTGCTTGCTTACCTGCATTCATCTGTGTGCTCCTCATGTTTCTGCTGAGGATCTATGAAGTGCATGACGGTAATTACAAGAAGCATCTAGATGGTTTCTCCGTGGTGACGGTTATCATTGTCGCGTATCTCATGTTCATAATACTCTTACAGAACTTCGTGAGCTTACCATATTGGGCACATATTCTCGCATTCACAATCCTCATGGTTCTATTAGCATCGCCTTTTGGCATTGCTGTCAAAGCTCAATGGGAGGAGTCAATGGAATTTCCACCACAATGCTACTCCATTGAGAGTGCTAATGATGCCCCTTCAACAGAATACCGAGAGCTGCCCAGTGAGGAAGTGCAGGTAATACAGGTATTGCCTCGTGAAGAAGAAATGAACCTCTTACAAGCCATGTGTACGGTTGAATTCTGGATGTTGTTTGTTACAATGATATCTGGTTTGGGTTCTGGGTTGGCAACTATTAACAATATGAGCCAAATAGGGGAGTCTTTTGGATATAGCACTCTTGAGATTAGTAACATGGTGTCACTGTGGAGTATGTGGAATTTCCTTGGCCGTTTCGGTGGCGGCCATGTGTCGGATTATATCATGCACAAAAGAGGTTGGCCGAGGCCACTGTTGATGACTGTGACCCTGGGGATGATGATTCTTGGTCATGTGATTATATCTTCTGGTTTCCGTGGGAATTTGTATCTGGGTCCTGTTTTGGTGGGTATTTGCTATGGTGCAAATTGGTCCTTAATGCCAACAATTACTTCTGAGGTGTTTGGTGTGAAGCATATGGGTACCATTTTCAACACTATTGCTGCCGCGAGTCCACTTGGGTCTTATATACTTTCTGTGAGAGTTGTTGGGTATATCTATGACAGGGAAGCCAGGGAAGAGGATAACTCGTGCTTTGGCATTCACTGCTTCATGTTGTCATTTCTGATCCTGGCTGGTGTGGCTTTTCTTGCGTTTTTGGTTGGCCTGGGGTTGTACTTCCGGACCCGTAGGTTCTATAAGCTAGTTGTGCTTCCCAGATTAAAACATTATGCGCGATGATGAAGAATGTTGTTAGCCAGCAGTTTAGCACAAGGTAATGGTGGAGGAAACCAGTCTTGTTTTCTGTGTTCTGTCCGGCATGAATGTAATTATTGCAATCTTCTAGAGGTTGGTTCTCTATAAGGCTGATACCGAGTTATGAATTTTACTTGTTTATTGTGCACATATTGTAAAAGATATGCAGTTCACTATTCTTTCAGTCATCATTTGTCACCGTTGTCTTTGGTTATGAGCATACTTCCCCATTTATGGTTGATGGGCCTTTGATACATTTGTGTGTGTGTGTGTGAGAAAAAAGGAGTGAATTGGTGGCTTAGGCATAGGAGGGCAGAGTTTGTGTATCAGCTCTGATTGTTATATCTTATTTCTGCATTTCTTTTATTTCGGTAGACTTATTTTTGTTAGTTAAGCAGTATGTTTTCCCTTGTAAAAGATATTTCCTCCTTAAGTTCCATCCTATTCTTAGTATTAATACCAGCCTGTACCTATCAAGTTGGTAGCAGAGCTCCTAATCGTATTCGTGGGTTCTGGATGGTATTGACATGCTTGTAGAGCTGCTTGGAAGCTGTTGAACTGAGGATGGACAGAAATCCTTACTTGATCCAGGATACTAATTACTATCAATAGGAGGTTTGAGGAGTTTGCGTGATTGATGATGAAGAAGTAGATCGCGGTAGTTGATGACACACACGGGAGGAGAAGATGTGAGTTGTCCAGGAATGGGTGGAAGGAAGAATTGAGCAATGATCACTTACTCAAGCCAACAAATGTGAGAAGAGATGATGTGGTTGCAGCATGCTACTAGAAGACAATGGACAAATGAAAGCCTATATTAATTGCTCAAAGTCACATTATGACCTCAACCCATCTTTCATAGTTTTCTACGCCAATGAGACTGTACCAGTGGAGATAAAATTCTGAAGAACTGTGGTCTAGCTATTTACATGGCCTAGGTGAGCTCATCAAGTGGCACTGCAATCACCATATGTCCTAATAAGCTGGTCATCAACAGAAAATATGAGCAATGGAGCTTCACTTTTACATTGAAGTCTCAAATGGACAAGAAACATATTAGGACTCCTGGCGCACTTGAACGGGTTGAAGAGATAGGAAGGCATGCTGTTAGGAGTCCCATTGCTAAGTTCACCTTCTATTACAGTTATGAATGTCCTTTTATAATTATAATTATATATATGTAGTGCAGTGTGCAGATTTATGTTCATCACTTGTTAATATTCTTCTATCATTATCCTCTCTCTTTTACACTTATACATGTAGGTGTGTTGGACATAAGCGCAATAACAGGGTCGCCTGCCCTGTTTTACCCGTAACCAGGGTCAATCATGTTCTTTTTAAGTCTAAAATCAGTTTAATTTTAAGTCTCAAAATTTATTCCAATAAGTGAAGAAACAAAATACCCCTTGTTAACTAACCCGTCCTATTATAGCTGGCAAAATGGGCTTAGTCTGCTGGGCCAGCCTGAGCCCGCCCAAAAAAACACCAGGCTTAGACACATAAATTTGAGTCCATTTTTAATTCGGGCCTTTTTGGCCAGGTCTGACAAAGCCCAAACCCGTAAAAGCTCGAGCCCGAAGCGGGCCACCTGAAAAACATAGGCCAAAGCCTGAGCCCGGTCCAAAAAAAGCTCAAAAAATAGAGAGCTCAGACACACAAATGTGAGTCCGTTTTCAATCCAGACCTTTTTAGTCTGGTTCAAAAAAACCCAAACCCGATACGGGCCAGCCTGAGCCTAGCCCGAATTGCCACCTCTACATCCTATAGACACTGCCACTACTACTACTACACATTCACTCATTAACACCACGTCAACAAAGTTGGAGGAGGAACACTGTACAGGTGGCTAATGAACAGCATCCAAGGTACAGGTGTCATGACACGAGCGAACCCAAAACATCACCACAGCAGAAAAACATCAAACATCAAACTGGGGAAAGCAAAGAAAGCGGAAATTGATCATCGACCTGATGAATGATGATGGACTTGAATTTCTACCTGAACTCGAAGTGGGTATCAACGGTGGCGAGCATATGGATTCAGTGCACCAGCGGGTCTCTCTACACTTTCTCCATCTACTCCCAAACCCTCAAGTCAACGCAGCACTATGATCAGTCAACGCTCGACATCGTCTCTGTCTCCAAGGATATCGGAGCCAACATCGGTGTCCTCTCTGGCCTCCTCTACGATTTCATCGCCAGCAGAACAACAACAACTACAACAACTGGGCCTTGGCTGGTCCACTTCCTGGGCTCGGCCCAATGCTTCTTGGGCTATTTCCTCATGTGGGCCGCCGTCTCCGGCCTCCTTCCGCCGGTGCCGGTGCCCCTCATGTGCCTGTTCATGTTCGTGGCGGCTCATGCTCAGAGCTACTTTAACACTTCCAATGTTGTCACCGGAGTACATAATTTCCCCAACTACAGTGGAACTATCGTCGGCATCATGAAGGTGTTTTTTTTTTTTTTGCTTTTGTTGTTTTTTGGATGATGGTATTTTTCCCCCTCTAATTGCAAAAATATTATTTATTTTTTAGTTTCCTTCTTATTTTTCATGATTTTGTAAAGAGAATGCTGAAGAAACGTTGAAATAAACAACATATGATATGTAACAAAAACAACAACAACAACAACAACATGTCAACATATGATATATCAATAATCAATTGCAGTCTGGCCCAAGTAACGAGTACACAACATTATGCTGCATAAATATTTGGGTGTTGATGATGAGTGCATAGTTTACTGATTACTCAAAATATATGCATTACAAAAATGTTTTTTTTTCCCATTAAAGTACTTTCTATAAGGGCAGGGGCGGAGCCAGGATTTATATTTAGGGGTGACCAAGACAAAAAAAAATTGATAAAAAAGAAATTCCACACACATTTTTGTTGGCTTTAAAATGGGAGGAAAAGCTATAATATATTTGCCCCAGCAGCGATCATCACCTATCCAACCTGCGAGACGAAGCTTTAGGAGATGGAAACTTACAAAATTGAAGACATTCCAAATCAAAGGACGAAATGAATAAGGGGTCATTGTTTTATCTTCTATCTAACCGAAATACTTGCAGCAACCACCGACAAAATCAAGATGCGTTTGTCTCCGGAACCACCATCCAACGTCTCCTTCTTCCCGTGCTCATCGGCATTTTTCTTGTTCAAAGCCACCACTATTTTGGTACACAGTCGATGAACAGGAGCAACCGAGCCCTAGATCTACCCAAAGAAAGTTGTCCCGAAAGAGAGAACACATGGAACTATGGAAGCAACTCTATTTGGACTTTTCAGCAATTTATCAAATTTCACATCTCACTGGCCTTGCAAAACTTTAATATTGTACATTTGGCACCGAATTACCTACAATTTTCGGTTGTTTTCCTCCCTAACCAGCTAAAAGCCAGTAAGCCACCCACAAAGTACGCCATGCATTCAAAGATTGGGGGGACCACGAAAGTCATTCTATATAATATTGGTATAAATTGACAAAAGCTTGGGGGGGCGGTGGCAGGAGTCGGCCCCTTGGCTCCGCCCCTGTATAGGGTGTGTTTGGGAGGGGGTTTTTGGAGGGGAGTGGAGGGGAGAGTTTACTCCAATATTTTAGTTGTATAGATAGGAGAGAATGATAGAGAAAACATTTTGAAACCTTCTAAAACCTTCCAAAGTCCTCCCCATTTCCAAAAACCCTTCAATTTGGGAGAACTAAAAAAATGCACTAAGGAGGTGACTTTGGAGGGTTTTCACATACTTTTTAAACACTCAAATAGGGAAAATATTGATCACAAACCCTCATCTCCTCTTCCCTCCAAAACTCCCAAACACACCCTAAGTGTTTTGTTAACTAATGCCGTAATAACACTCTTTAGTCTTTAGCATGTGCCTAAATATTTTATACTATTTTTGACAGTATCCCTGCGTTTAATTCTTGGTGTCTTGCATTGTTGTTCATGTTTGGCCGTTGGATTTTTCCTTTTGTTGATAGGGATTTCTTGGTCTCAGTGGAGCAATATTAATTCAAGTGTATCGAACAATATTCAACAACAAGCCTATGTCATATCTTCTGATGCTAGCACTCTTACCACCAATCAACACTTTGATCCTTATGTGGTTTGTAAGAATCCACAATACTCATGAGAGAGAAGAAAGGAAGTATCTGAACATATTTTCTTTGATGGCTCTGGTTGTTGCTGCATATCTTATGGTTGTTATAATCCTAGAGAACATCCTTAGCCTGCAATTATTGGTCCGCGTATTTACATTCGTTGTGCTTATGGTGTTGCTAGCCTCACTTCTTTGCATTGCACTTAATGCACATGAAAGGAGCTCCAATAGTGCTTCAGAAATTTTTCTTGATGAGGGGTCCCAACTAATTGTGGAGCCAAGGCCTCATGATACAGAGAAGATGGATGCAAGGGGAGATTTTTCCAACAACCCTTTGCCTGGTACTATCAATCAAAGGGCTTTGCAACTAGGAGAAAACCTGAATCTTTTCCAAGCAGTGCAAACTGTGAACTTCTGGATTTTGTTTGTTTCCATGGCATGTGGAATGGGATCAGGACTTGCAACAGTTAATAATATGAGCCAAATAGGGGAATCCCTTGGTTATTCCACCCATGAGACAGGTTCCTTGGTTGCTTTGTGGAGCATTTGGAATTTTCTCGGCCGCTTCGGAGCTGGTTATGTGTCGGATTATTTTTTACACACAAGAGGATGGGCAAGACCTTTATTTATGGTCATCACTTTGATGATCATGAGCATTGGCCATGTGGTGATTGCATATGGACTGCCGGGTGCTCTATATGTTGGTTCCATATTGGTGGGTATTTGTTATGGCTCTCAGTGGTCTCTAATGCCCACAATCACTTCTGAGGTATTTGGTGTGAGACATATGGGCAGCATATTCAACACCGTTACCATAGCAGGTCCAGTGGGATCTTATATATTCTCTGTAAGAGTAGTTGGGTATATATATGATAAAGAAGCATCAGAAGGAAATACTTGCATTGGAACTCATTGTTTTATGTTTCCTTTTCTCATAATGGCATCTGCCACCATTCTGGGTTCTCTAACAGCTTTAGGTTTGTTTTTGCGGACCAAAAGCTTTTATGGTCAGGTTGTTCTCAGAAGAATTCAAAATATTCCGCAATGAAGTAATGAGATCGGGTTATGAAATATTCTTTCACTTGTGTGTCTGTGCGCCCGCTGCACCACCCACATTTCTGTAACTTACTCTCTTTGAATCTTGTCACACATTACAATCTGTGGCGGATAATACACATTACAATCTGTATGTTGCAGCATACAGGTTAGAGAAACTCTATTTGAGTGTTTACCGCTTGCAGTAATCTTACTGCGCAATGTTTATATATGAGTGTTTACTGCACAATGGGAGCTTGTGTCCATTCTATAAATACTATGATCAACATTGTGCAGTTGTGTAGATCACTACTTATGGTGGTGTATGTCCAAGCTCATGTGACACGGTATGGCCAAATTATGGGGTGCGGAAAAATTTCGGATGAGAATCACTTTGTACTTTCTTTGTAACCATATATAAATGGAAATCAACTTATCTTTGAAAAGAATTTTTTGTCCTTTGGTTTTAGCTAAGCTGCAGATTTTTGTTTTGGATCCACAAAGAAACTCATGAGCTTCCCATTGTAACAAGGCGCACCTTAAAATGCACCCATTGTTGTTATAAAATAATCATTTTCAAGTAACGTAAGTACTCTTGCATCCATCCATTGGGGCATGTTGTCGCAGCATAGTAGGCAAAAACAGGCCTCATTCTATTCTTACCTCGTCCCATTAAACCATGTTCAGTTGGTCGAGATTAAAGTTTAACATAATTCTTAGTTCACCATACTCGGTAGTGCTGTATCCTCAAATATAAAAGGATTATCTGTGAAAAAAAAAAAAATTTAACATGCTTTTTCATTTCCATATGCTGTTTGAGAAGTTTGATGAAATAAACAATCCTATTAACGAGAGTTTTAAGAAAGATAACGTAAAGTAACAACTGAATGGCATGTAAAAAATATGCTTGCTTCCTGTGACTGTCTTCATGCGCCATCTTAAGTCCATGTAAGATTAAGTAATTAAGATTAATTTTCCAATGTTCTCACCTGATGTCTCTCTCAATATATATATATATATATATATAAAAGAAGAGTTAATCTTAATCAATACAACTACACATGTACAGTTGAATGGTTAACATTAGTTTCTCTCAAACACTCACTTGATATGCTCACAATATATATAGAAATATTCAATATTCATGAATTCTTCATTTTATACTTTGTTCTGAACATTGGTGCCATGAGTTGCAATGGTCTTATTCTCTTCTTCTTTTACACTTCACATCTTCTCAAATTCTCTTCATCCTGCGCGGTTTCCATCAACTCAACTGTGTCTGGTTTGTTTCTCCTTCTCATCACTTCCCCTTCCTTTCCTCTTTATTCACATTAGTTAATTCAGTTTTGCCTCTTTGTTTCTAGCTATATTTACTTCACCACAGCACATATTAATCATTCGTGACTCGTGAGTTGAGAGCTCTTGTTGATGGAGCAGGAATCCCTTCTGAACTTGAGACTCCCCTGAAGTTCTGTCCTTGCGATGAAAAGGCTTGTTGTGATGATGATACTGAAGAAGCAAGGTTGCAGATACAATTCCAGGAGTTAAACGTCACTGACCCAAAATGTGCTTCTCTTCTCAAGTCCATTTTATGCGCTGTAAGCATTCTGATTATTGGGGTGGTTTTTCATATATGATGCCATTTTGGGTGCCACTTGGTAGTGTGATCTGTCACTACTCACTTGTCTTCATAGAAATGAGAAAACAAGCTTCTTGTAGAGTGGTGTTATATATTATGGCATCATTTTTATGGATTTGACTTCTTTAAAATTAGAAGAAAAGTAATAAATTATAGTCATAATGTAAAGAATAAAGATCAAGCATTGCATGTTTTGGGGTTTAGTGGTTTAAAACAGTATGGCATATGAAGGTATGATAGTGAAAGGAGCATTGTTTTTGAATAAGAGAAAATCACAAGTGCATACAGGCCTAAAATTATTTTCTGTACACTTGGTTTTTTGAGTTGATTGACAACATAGGAGGATGATTCATTTGTTTTCTCCTCATGTAATTTTAAATGTTGAGTTGGTTTTTTTAAGCAATAGCACAGTTCTTAATTCCTTCATATCTGTTATTGCTAATTTGCAGATAAGTGATGAACAGTTTTCTGCTAAATTGTTCCAAATTGCCACAGGCATTGGAACTGTTCCCATTTTTTGCAACAACACATTATCAGTGACGTCACAACAATCCAATGGTGGTTGTTCTCTAGATTTATGCACAAAGGCATGGGAAACATGTGGAAATGTTTCAATTGTTAATTCCCCGTTTGAATCTTTCTTGCAATACAAAGCTGGCAACGACCTTGGCTTCTTAACTTCCAGAGTGAGGGATGTTTGGCAGTCCAGGAGAAGCTTTTGTGAGACTTTTGGTGTCGCTTCAAAAGATGGAGAAGGATGCTTTTATGGTGAACCAATTTCATTGAACAACGAACAAGCTTCCCATCTTCCCAAGGGTCTATGTTTGGAGAAAATTGGGGATGGGTCTTACATTGACATGGCACCACATCCTGATGGTTCCAACCGCGCCTTCTTTGCAAACATGCAAGGCAAGATCTGGTTGGCTAAGATTCCTTTCGAGGGATCAAATGAGATTTTGGAAATCGATGAATCCAAGACCTTCGTTGACATTAGTGACAATGTTTTGTTTGATTCTGGGCATGGTTTAATGAGTGTTGCATTTCATCCAAACTTTTCACAAAATGGCCGCTTCTTTCTCTCTTATAATTGTGATCAGATGAAAAGTCCTACATGTTCTGGTAGGTGTGCTTGTAACTCAGATGTGAATTGTGACCCTTCAAAAGTAGGTCCTGATCATGGTATCCTCCCATGCCAATATCACTGTGTAGTAGCAGAATATACAGTCAATGGCACATCATCAAAGCCTTCTTTGGTATGTATTGACATTTGACACCACTTTCCCAATTTGCTTAAAAGCACTTTTTTTAATATGTATTTCTTTATGTGAGGAATATCTTCTATTTACAGGCAGAAAGTGCCAATCCATCAGAAGTGAGAAGAATATTCACAATTGGTGTTCCGTACGATGGAGGTCATGCTGGTCAGATTCTCTTTGGACCTGCAGATGGATACTTGTACCTCATGTTGTCAGATGGCTCTAATCGTGACGATCCTTACAACTTTGCCCAGAACAAGAGATCCTTACTGGGAAAGATTTTGAGAATTGATGTAGACAGGATACCCAGTAAGTCCTCTGACCTCTATTCTAGTTCTAGTCTAAACATTTCACTATATCAAGACAAAAACACCCTTTACATCAAGATGCAGTCCTAGTTTTACAGTAAGAAGATAAACACAATACAGGATTTGGCCACCACTCATGGTAAGACATTGATGCTTAGCATTTATCCACAGCTAGATCATTTCCACCACCCCAATATCCTCCCTATTAGTTGGTCATAATATCAATATGAGGACTTTCTGATACAAACATGGAACTAAATGCCCTCAGTTGACTTTTCTCACAATCCTTTTTAGTGGATTATGTTATCATGTGAGACCAACTACTTTGAGGTTAATACCTTCTGAATTTACGAGTTACAATGATCACTCTATTTTGATGTTGTTATAGGTACCAAAGAAATAAATGACAAGGACTTGTGGGGAAATTATTCTATACCAAGAGATAATCCATATGTTAATGATAAGGAGCTTGAGCCAGAGATATGGGCTATTGGTATCAAGAATGCTTGGCGCTGTAGTTTTGACTCAGAGAGACCATCCTATTTTCTCTGTGGAGATGCTGGACAGGTTCAGTGATCCAAATTCAATGATCCAATTTAATCTCTTGGGTTGTGGGAGAGTTTGTTGGCATGTAGTCATGATCATCTTACAAATGCAATCACTAGTTATAATTAGTTAAGAAATCAAACATGTAGGTAGCTTTCAGTCAATAGATCAGAACATGACACAACAGTACATATTCGTTAAAAAATATAACTTTATAAAGTATTGGTATATTACATTACATGTTATACATTTTAATAAATGTATTTTCTAATTTTTAATATGTATTATTGTTTATATAGGATCAATATGAAGAGATTGATGTGATTAAAAAGGGTAAAAACTATGGTTGGAGAGTGTATGAGGGTCCTTATCTTTTCCATCCATCAGAGTCTCCCGGAGGAAATACTTCTGCCAGTTCCATACACCCAATCTTCCCTGTAATGGGTTACAGCCATTCTGAGAATGACGAGGAATCAGGCTCTGCATCCATAACTGGTGGATATTTTTATCGGTCCATGACTGATCCATGCTTATATGGAAGGTTGACTTGCCACTTTCTTTGTATCTATGCATAAGTGAATTACCAAAATCGTCCCTGAAACTGTAATTTTCACTGTCAATTTAGCTTTTGAAATTATTAATATCAGTCAAATTAATCCTTAAAATTATTTGATAGGGGACTATTATGACTGAAGATTTTCAATTTTAAAGACTAATTTAGAATATTAATAATTTCAAAGACTAAATTGATAGTGTCGCACAATTTCAATGACTAAATTAGTTATTCATTCCGGGAATAATTCTTGTATTTAAGAAGCTCAACAATCAATATACTATGCCTATAGACACTGTGCTCACACATATATTTTCAAATTTAAAATAATATATCAGTTGTTGATATTTCAGGTACTTGTACACAGATATGTACACAGGATCGGCTCTGGTGGGTACAGAGAGTCCTAAAAGCAGTGGGAACTTCACAAGTGCCAAGATTTCTTCTAGCTGCGCTCGTGACTCCCCAATGGCATGTTCTTTTGTGAAGCAGGGAAGTGCCACTCCTTCACTGGGGTATGTCTACTCGTTAGCAGAAGATAACAAGAAGGACATTTATTATCTGACAAGCACTGGTGTTCACAGAGTGGCACGACCAAGCCGTTGCAATTATTCGTGCCCCAAGGAAAACGTTGTTGGTCTACAAAATAATAACAAGAAGAAGAAGCCTCGCTACTCTTCTTCCCCTTTGCATGAGGGATTTTTTTATGTTCTTCTGTTGTTCCTCTTTCTTACCTTCCATAATTTTATGTTATGATCTATAATAGCACTAATATTGTTTGGGTAATTCTCACCCCAAAAGGAAGCTTCGCCCACATTACAGGTATGACATGGATGAGTGTGTTGCGTTGAACTTTTTCTACATCTCCGTGATCATGGATTCATGGGGAGCAGTATAAATAATTTGTTTATTAACCTATTTCCTCCGTTAGAATTCCCTCCCCTCCTCTTGTCTCAACCAAACACAATATCTAATTAAATTTTTCTCCTCCCTTTTCCTCCCCTCCTCTCCCCTCCATTAAAATGTTCATTTTTCCTCCTCTTCTTTGAACCAAACAAACCCTAAATGATTAGGTGGAAGGAATATCATTCTCCCATTGGTTAAAAAACTAACGATACCAAAACTGTTAAATTTGTGACTGTATTGTAGAAATTTCCTTTTTTTTATCATTTTATTTTATTCAAAAGTTTCTCAATACATAAAAGGTAAAAAATGTCAAAAAATATTTAAAAAAGTAAATACTAAAAAGGAAATTATCTATTGCAAAACAATAA
This sequence comes from Glycyrrhiza uralensis, assembly GCA_030159175.1. Taxonomy (NCBI): domain Eukaryota; kingdom Viridiplantae; phylum Streptophyta; class Magnoliopsida; order Fabales; family Fabaceae; genus Glycyrrhiza; species Glycyrrhiza uralensis. The sequence continues at coordinate 43,721,227 of BRZY01000005.1, forward strand.
ATTCTGACGATCACAACTTCAGGAGAAGATCATGATCAGTTAAACAATAAATTCACGTTGGAACATGTCAAATTCTAGACAAAAAAAAAGAACACGTCAAATTGTGGGTTTGGATGTTATGATTGTAAAACCAAACACATCATAAAGTGTATGTTTGGAAATCAATTTTTTTTAACAATGTATAATTGTTTTTGAAAAATCCGCTCATAAAAATATTATTTTTCTTTTTTAAAAAATTATTCTAAGCATCCACGGAATAATTGAGACCTTCAGCCCTGTCCTGATTTCGATTTCATCCACCACTTTCCAACTTCGCGCTATTATTATCCTATAAATAAATAAAAGATATTCGCTAGCTAATAAATCAATCCTACTCGTGGCCGCCATTGACCAAACATTATTTTTCTATTAGGAGTAATAATAATTCTTTGGAAAGAACATGTTGTTGTGTGACATCAATAATGTGCATGCATGACCTATGCACTTTATCCATATTTGGATTCAACTTACCTGTCACTCCTCATATCTCTGTTTGTTTCTTCTTCCACTGCCTCACTCTTTCTCTTTCCGCTTTCGTTACTTCTATTAAATATTAATTAACTATTTGGTCAATGATAATCCCAAGTGGATTCCATTCTTTATTACTAGTGTAATGTTAGAAAGAAAGATGCTTCTCTGTGCTAGTACTTTTATGGGCATGAATTAGAATAGATTTACCTTACCCAACCCAACCCCTCCCCTCCCAGTGCAATCAATGCGGTCTATGCAGTTTGAACAAAACAATGACCAACCTAGGAGCGTGTTTTGAAATCACCAATTCACCCTTTATTTCCTTCTCATTTGATTTTTTTTCCTCTTTAATAAAACGTTTTGCTCTTAATTATTATTATTATTATTTTAATGTTTTAGCTAAAAAACATAAAAGCGATGTAAAAAATATTGGTGATTTGTTAGAGTATTTATTTATTTTCTTATACTATATATGTTTTTACAATTCACCTCATCTTAGATCCACTCATGTTTTTTATGTCGTGCCTAACCAAGCAGTACACAGACACAGTGTGGATCTGACTTTATCAATTTTTCACTTGCAAAATATGAGAATATATATTCTGGGAAAAAATTGTTGTGCGGCGTGCAACTTGTTTACCGGTGCTTGGTTTCTTCATATCGTCTGAACTACCTCCAATAACACTTTAAAGAAAATTGGATGTAAAAGTCAACTGCAGGTGGAGACGACAACATCTACTACGTGTTCCACTTGATGTCTTTAATTTGTTGTCCTCTTTCAATTTTTGAACTTATATATATGAACAAAGGTAGGGTGTGGAGTGGAACTATAAAGGACTCAATTGGTTTCTGGTAGTTGAGGGAGTTTCCTTTTTTATTGAGAGGTTTGAATGAAAACTATGGGAGAGCCGACTTTACCACGGGTATACAATTAAAGGCTGAATATAGAAATAATAAAGTAATGGAAAAATATAGAAAGTGATTTGGGTTTCTAGAACTGAAAATTGAGAGAGAGAGAGAGAGAGAGAGAGAGAGAGAGAGAGAACATGTAGAAGAGGTGTTCAGACACACACAGCAGTTTATTTTATAACAGGCAAAAAGTTCAACACCTAAGAAATCTTTTTGTTTAAATAATTTCTATCTTTGTTTCCATCAAGTCCACATACTACAAAAGCTTGTATTTTTGGATGTTGTTTTGTTTTGGGGTGTGTATATATATGAATTGAAGTAGAGATGATAATTGTGTAGAGGACTTTGGGTTTCAACTGGCTTGGTGAGATGAAGGGCGTTCTTTCCATCAGCTTCTTCGTTTGTTCCCTGCTTCTGCTTTTGGATTCTTCAACTTCACTTCCTCTATGCGTTGATTCCAGTGAGTTTTTTTGTTTTGTCATTATTATTTTGTGTGTTTTATTATCCACTAAGTTTATGTCAATAGAATTCAGAGCCTTACATTTTATGGAGCAAGCTCAATTCCCAATTCTTATTTCTTGGTTTAGGGGCACCCTTTACCCTGAATACGACACTCGCATTTTGTCCTTATAACGGAAGCACGTGTTGCAACTCCACAGAAGATGCACAAATAGAGAAGCAATTCCGAACGAGGAACGTATCTGATCCTTCCTGTGCCTCGGTTTTGAAATCAATACTTTGTGCGGTAAGATTCTTCTTTCCCCCCAAAAGCATAACATACTTAGAAAAGCACCCAGAAAAATGTATTTTTTACCCTTTTTCCTATGCCCCCTTTAATTGGGGTATGCTAACAAGTTCTTCAATCTTCATTTTTGGGAAGCTACGAATAATGACCAAGTTTAATCTACCTTTTTCTCTACATAAAAATTGGGTTCATATATTGATATTTGAGGCTCAATAGTCAAGATCCTTATCAATTTCTCATACATGGGTAGTGCACTGTTCACGCTTCAAAGTCTAATAGCCCCTTTAATATGGGAATATTGAATGATTAGAGGGATCTATCTCCATTTCTTGTAAAATGATCCATATGTTGTATGGCTCTCAATAAGTTGACATCTCAACTAGTAACCACTGTTACAGTTCTCTATCTTTATTAATTTTTGCTCTGGATTCATTTCTTTGCTACCTTTTGTTTGTAGAGGTGTGACCCATTTTCAGCAGAGCTGTTTACAGTTCAATCCTCACCCAGAACAGTTCCGGTGCTTTGCAATTCCACTATATCAGCAAACTCTTCCCAGTCAAAGGCACCAGTAGTAGAGGACTTCTGCTCTCAAGTATGGAACACATGTCAAAATGTATCCATAGTGAATTCTCCATTTGCCCCTTCATTACAAGGCCAAGCAGGAGCACCAGTTGATGCCAATGCTACCAAACTGACCGAGTTGTGGCAGTCCAAAACTGACTTTTGCACTGCATTTGGTGGAGCATCTGATAATTCATCAGTATGCTTTGAGGGGGAACCTGTTTCAGTAAACAAATCTGAGACCCCTATTGTCCCCCCTCGTGGCTTGTGCCTTGAGAAAATTGGTAATGGATCTTACCTTAATATGGTGGCTCATCCTGATGGCTCCAACCGTGCGTTCTTCTCTAATCAAATGGGTAAGATTTGGCTGGCAAAACTTCCGGATCAGGGATCAGGAGGTACAATGGAGTTCGATGAATCAAGTCCCTTTGTTGACCTGACTGATCAAGTTTATTTTGATACTAAATTTGGAATGATGGGCATGGCATTTCATCCGAATTTTGCGAAAAATGGGCGATTCTTTGCTTCATTCAACTGTGATAAATCCAAGTGGTCAGGATGTACTGGAAGATGTGCCTGTAATTCAGATGTTAATTGTGATCCATCAAAGATAGGTACAGATCAAGGTGCCCAACCATGCCAATATCAAACTGTTATTGCAGAGTACACGGCTAATGGCACCGCATCTCAGCCTTCCTCGGTACACAACTCTGCCTGCATACATAGGAAAGTAGTAGTTTCCATAATGAGTTTAACTCAATGAATATAGCTGAGTTATTAATGATTTTGCAGGCTGAAAGTGCTAAACCAACTGAGGTGAGAAGAATCTTTACCATGGGCCTCCCATTTACATCTCAACATGGAGGTCAGATACTCTTTGGACCTGATGATGGAAATTTATATTTCATGATGGGAGATGGAGGAGGTTCAGGTGATCCATACAATTTTGCACAAAACAAAAAATCCTTGCTTGGAAAGATCATGAGGCTTGATATTGAGAACATCCCAAGTGAGTATTACTTAGAAATACAACATAACACACACAAGAGGAGTGTAACATGTGAGGTGTGAAGAGCTAATCTTGACCATACAAGTATGAATTGTATAGTTAAGATTAGCTACTCTAACCTCTCATGCTCTTTTTTGATACGCCTCATGTATATAACTATATATAATGTGTGTGTATGTGTGTATTGACATCTATCTTGAATCTTCTTCAGGTGCTGCAGAAATTAGCAAACTTGGGCTTTGGGGTAACTACTCCATTCCAGAGGACAATCCATATAGGGAAGATAAAGATATGCAGCCTGAAATATGGGCCTTGGGACTAAGAAATCCTTGGCGCTGCAGTTTTGATGCAGAAAAACCTTCCTATTTTGTGTGTGCGGACGTTGGACAGGTTTATGAATACTTATCCTAAAAACAATAATTAGATGGTGTGTCCACTTTATACAACAATGTTATACAATCAACATTAGTAGTGCATTACAGCTTTCCAAGAGACCGAAGTGTGCCTTTATTATGTGACACATGATTGCCAATTTCCTCATTAGAGAAAGTAAAACTTGCAACATCAACTTCTACTCTATTTTTGTGAGAGTTTGTTTAATGGAACATTCTTACTTACTTAACACAACTGATTTTGCAGGATCTTTACGAGGAGGTGGATCTGATCACAAAGGGAGGAAACTATGGCTGGCGTGTTTATGAGGGTCCCTATCCATTCAACCCTACACAGTCACCTGGAGGCAATACTTCCCATACATCCATAAACCCAATTTTCCCAATACTGGGTTACAACCATTCCGATGTAAACAAGAATGAAGGATCAGCATCCATCACTGGTGGATATGTCTATCGCTCTAGCACTGATCCTTGCACATATGGAAGGTAAACAAAGCTTTCTTCCTAAGCATATTTCATCTACAATTTGATACCCTGTCCATGAGGAAAAATAATCTAGTTTGTCTACGGAATATAACATTACTATAATTTTATCTACAAAATATTATTTTTGCACTGAAACATCCCCATCATGAAGGGGATGCCTAGAGCCCTAGACTCTATTGCAACAAATAATGACACTTATGTATCTCAACCACTAATGAACTCTATATCCATGATTGTTATGCATGTATTTGTAGTATCAACCATTGATTTATTCATCAATGGTTGAGATTACTTATTTACTTTACACTTTAACGTGAGTTGCTCACTTTCAAGGAGCCGAATCGTATCCAGACATATAATATTATTAACAGCTGTTATGTTACTTATTGTTGTTAATCACTGAATTTCAGGTACTTGTATGGAGATCTGTATGCGGGTGCAATATGGGCAGCAACCGAAGACCCAGCAAATAGTGGAAATTTCAGTACTAGCAAAATTCCCTTCGGTTGTGCACATGATTCCCCTGTAAAATGCGACTCTGTACCTGGGACCTCTCTTCCAGCTTTAGGATACATCTTCTCATTTGGCGAAGACAACAATAAAGACATTTATATCCTTGCAAGCACTGGGGTTTACAGAGTTGTTCGCCCAAGTCGCTGCAGTTATGAATGCTCACTGGAAAAGGCAACAACTACTACTAACACAAGCCAAGCTCCTTCTCCTTCTTCTCCATCTCATGCTAGCCGCTTGAGTAACTTTTCTGGATATCTGTTTTTGCAGTTTTCATCTTTGTTGCTACTTTTTTTGGGTTTCATGTAGTATTTGCTATGATCTTTGTACATTATGTAATGTGTAAAGACGAGGTTGCGGCATGCGATTACTTTAAAATCATCAACAAATTTAACTTACGCGATTACAGAGATCACAAGATGTTTATTTCACCTTTTCTTTTTCTTACTTCTCTCTTTTTCATTTTTCATTTCTTTTATTTTGAGAAAATTCAAAATTCCATTTGAATTACATTCTCCTTGTATGAGAAGTAAATATATGCTACAATTTAGTCTAGACTAGAGAATGATCAAGAGGACTTGTTTTCTATAACTTGTTTGCTTGAAGCTCCTTCAACTTTCAAGCAAGCTAGAAAACATTGAATTGCTCATCACTTGCTACTTAAATATTTTACACTGAAAACTGAAATGAAAGAGCCCATAACAATTCACAGTATCACTCATTTCCCGTTCTCTCCCCCAATTCTATAAACTAAAAATGGACGAGAATAAAAATTCCAAAAAATTAATCAGCCTCTTGCAATCCGCCGAGCACAACAGACCCGACGAACAAACCGACAGCCCCAACGCCAAGAGCGGCGGCGACGACGGCCTGAACGACAACGAGCGCGGCGGAATCGTCGGGAATGAGAACGATCGCCGCGATGGCAGCGACAAGCGCGGGGAGCGCGGCGGAGGCCAAGACGGAGGGGGAAAAGCCGGCGACCTTCTCCAAGAGGCTGAGCAAGCCAAGCTCCTCTGCCTTAGAGAAGACGCCGAGCTTCTCAATGGAAGAGAGCGTGAGGCCTAACTCCTCTGCCTTCGACAGCAACCCCGCTCTCTCCACGTTGCTCAGCACTTTTCTCTTCTCAAGCTTCTTGAACACGTCCACTTCCACTTCCTCGCTCCCCTCGTAGAAGATTCCAGCCCCGAACCACTCTTTCTTCCAGTTCTCGTTGTACTTGTTCACCTTGCAGTTCCAAATCCACACCCAACGCCAGTTAGTTGAACTAACTAAGACGTTTTCGCAATTTCGAATTATTAATTAAAAAGTTTTAAAAATGAAAACGGTGGCGTTTTTGTACCTTTTTTTGGGGAGCCATGGCGACGACGGTTAGAGGTTTGTTGGAGGGAGTTGGGAATGAGCGTTGGTAACGGAATGGGGAGGAGAAGGTGGTGCGGTTGGTGTGGATGCATCGAAGGCCTGTAGCTGAGGATGGTGCAGGGATCGCCATGGATGATGGTTGGTTAGAGCTTCCCCTACTTCTCAATGGTATCTCAACTGCCACGTGGGACGATGAAGAGAGGGACTCGAAAGTTCATTTCATGGTCATCTTGTTTTTCCTTTGACGAGCGATCTTCTTGCTTGATTTCCCACCAATCATATTGGTCATAACTTTATCTTGTAGTAGTAAAGTTAGTACTTAGTAATATAAATATAAATATAAATATAAATATAATAATTTGCAATAATATAATAATTGTAATTGTAAATTTGTAAATTGTAATAATGGAAAGCTGTTGTTTTCTCTAATCTTTTTTTTTTCTCTGTTTTTTGGATGCCTTTTCCATAGAGTCCTTTTTCTCTTTATTTCTCTATGCCTAACGTATCTGTTGTGTGGCTCTTTCCTATATATAAAAACTTACCCCATTTTTTAGGTGAGGATATTACACAAGTTTCAATTATATTCAATCCAATTTTCCAATGAGTTGAATTATGTAATGCTAGAATCAATCCCATTTTAGTTACGAATTTATCATCAATCTACTGTTTGTTTATTAAAATGTTATGGAATTGGTTATCCAATTATCATTATTAAAAAATTCAAATCAACAATGAAGATATTATAATGCTTAATATATTATTATATTATCTCAATTTACTTTGAGTCAAAAAAAAAATACAAGCCAGCAATATCTAACACTGGCAAAATTAAATACAGACTATCTCTCCACAATTTAAATAAGAATACATATACAGAGAGGTAAGTAAAGACACCTATTATAAACAATAGTTAAGCAGTAGCTGTTGTAGCTGTACTTGGATTTGCTTCAACTTCTTGAAGCAGCTTCAATATCTCCTCTCTCTTTGCCACCAGTGCCTGTATCTTGGTGTCTAATTTCTCAAGCTTTTGCTTCAGTTTTACGGGATCCTTCATATCTTCAGGGTTCTTCTCTTTCTCTTTCCCATCCTTGTCCTTCTTCTTCTTCTCCTTAGATTTCTCTTCTTCTTTTCCATCTGCACCCTCTGCTTTCTCTTTCTTTTCCTTCTTCTCCTTAACCTCATCCTCATGTTTATTCTCTTTTTCTTCAGCTCCTCCCATACTTGGAACAGAGGTTTGCAATAGATTATGCTTTTTATTTCCTCTGAGAGTAAAAAACAATCAAAATAATTGTTAAAACCAAATCAAAGAGAGCTTTCATAAACAAAAAGCAGAAACAATTGGACAATACATTTGAATTAATTAAACAAAGGAAATAACATATTAGTCACCTGGAGGCTGGTGTCTCAAATCAATTGGAACAAATATTTGCAATCTCAAAATTGCTGAAGCAGGTTGTAGAACAACCTCAATTTGTATGGAATTGGCAGAGCTAACAACCAAATCTCCTTCACAAATTAATCAAGGTTGAAGCAGTGTAAGCGCAAAACAATGATACCCATACATTTTGAAATTCCATGGTTCTAAAATTTTACCATCATCTTAGTTTTCCACTAATAGTCACAGGCCCTTTTAGTATTTACTATTTTTAACTTTGCTAATTGATAATTGGTTTGACAACAATATGATGAGGGATTAAATGTGACGTGTTTTCATCTCCAAATATTGAGAGAGGAGAAAAAAAAAAAAGAGATGGTTGATCCAATGAGTCACAAAAATCATCAGTACCTATCAGCATTTGAAGGAAGTTAAGTTAAATTGTAGGAGAAGTGGAGAAGTGAAGCTTGAGGGATTATATTGATAAATTAAATTTTAATTAATGACATTGATAAAGGATATAAGGAAATCTTTATTATCATTTTTTATTAGTTCATTTAATTAGTACCATTTTTCTCTAGTTAAATTCTTTTCTGAATGCCCGTTATCAAATATTATTGAGTCACAACTTTTAGATTACTACAACATTACTTATTTATTTATTTTAAAAATAGAATGCAGTTGTGGATACTTTATTTATGAGAAGACTAGTTCAGTAAAAAGATAATCTACAAATTGGCCTAGAAGTGTGATGAATGGCAATGATTGGACATTATATGAATATTTTAATACCATATAAATAAAAATGGATATAGGTATTTGAATTTTTTTTTTAAATTATGTTGGGTAATACATAATTATTTAATGGTGATTTGTTAACGCGTTAACTTTCACATCCATTTCTTTTTCTTTTTTTCGGTATCCTCCACGAGTAACTGTGGAAACTAATCCCTCGAGGTACTGAGATCTATTTAAGGGATTGACATCTCCCAATATATGTTTCTCCATATACATGGTCGGGGATCGAACCCTGACATCATGCTTAAGGGACCCGGGTATCTACCACCCGTGCCACGCCACGCCACGTTGGTTCTTCTCTTTGTTTTTTGATTTATTTTCTTTTCTTCTCTTTAAAGGTTTAAAATATGAAAACTTTTAATTACATTAACATAGATTTTTTAGTGGGTACTCTGCCCCGCACATTGCACGGGTTTTGGATACTGATTACCATACAAATATGTTTTGCCTTAATGACAGTAATTCCGCTCCATCCTACTAAATTCTTGCTCGATCTAGTATTACATATATTCAACAATGTTATCTATGTAATTGAATTTCGTATACAACTTCATTAAAAAAGAAAAAAGAATTTGGTGTACAAATAACTGGCTGCATTCCACATGCACTAAAATATCCAAAAAGTGGACAAAGAAAGTAAAGATACCAAAAAGGAGCCGTTGAAAGGAAAGGCTTTACACTCTTCGCTCTCAACGCTTCATTTTTGGTATCTATTTAGATTAGATTTAGATTTACGGCCGCTATAAAAGTTCTTCAGGTGTTTAAAAGGCTTACAATCACAAAGCGAATATATAGCTTATAAAACGAAATCGACGCATATATATCTTGGTTGGTATCGTTCATTGCATACAAATAGCAACAAGAGGATCTATATGTAGTGTAACCATTTCCGTTGAGTTTATTAGCACAAAGAATTGAAGGAGAAATTATATTAAATACAGAGGTTGAAAACACATAAGATAAAAACACAAGTTAGGCACAAAGATCTTCAAGAGAAAGAAACAACATCGATTATGGAGGCTAACAAGTTTAGTTTGCTCTTGTTTTGCGTATTTAATTATCTAGCCATATTCCCTGCCCTAAGCTGGGCAAACATTGGTCACTTTGATCATGTGTGGCATAGGCGGGCTCTTGAAGCCAGGAAAGCGGCTGATCAAGCTTTCAAGCCAGACCCTGAGAAAGTTGTAGCTGATTTCAATACTCACGTCCACAAGTATGTCCTCTTTCTCTCCTTGAAATTGGTAGCAGAAATTTATAATACCATCATATAATTTTTCTCATGTTTGGGGTATAAATTAAACTTGCAACATTATTTAGTGTATTCTTGTAATATCGCATCCTCCCGGTGTGTTTGTTTTATCATTGCAAACGGGAAATGTATCTTCCCGAGGCACAAAATGCAGAAGGAAGAAATTGTTCCTTCTGCATTTTGTGCCTCGGGAAGATACATTTCCCGTTTGCAATGATAAAACAAACATGTCCTAAATTGCATGTGATTTTGACTTCTTAATTGCTTAAATAATTTTTTAGTCTTTATATGTGCACTTTTCTAGTTTTAGTTTCTAATTAATAATTTTCTTTCAAAAGAACAGCTAAGACAATGGAAATGTTGCTTTTAGTATATATTTTTTTGTTTTAATTAGTCCATATAGTATTTGTACATGTTAGAGTAAGTCCTCTAAATACGTAGACCATAATAGTTCCTATCCCTGGAATAGAGACAATATGAGTACCGATTCTAACATGAACAAATATTAACTAAAACAAATACAACAAGGACAAAAAACAATTTTTTTAATGTTTCATAGAATAAATTCGAAAAAATTTCATGTCCTGATTAATTAATTAATTAATTGTGGCGTGATGACAGGGTTCTGAGAGGCTCCAACAGCACAAGAAGGGGGTTAGGCAAATACACAGGCCCATGCAAGGCCACAAATCCCATTGACCAATGCTGGAGATGTGACCCAAATTGGGCCAATAACCGCAAGAGGTTAGCAGATTGTGTTCTAGGCTTTGCCCACGGCACAACAGGTGGCAAAGATGGCAAATATTACGAGGTCACCGACCCATCAGACGATGACCTTTTGAACCCAAAACCAGGGACTTTGAGACACGCAGTGATTCAAAAGGAGCCATTGTGGATCACTTTCGCACATAACATGGCCATCAAGTTGAAGGGTGAACTTATATTTACCGACGACAAGACAATTGATGCACGCGGTGCCAATGTTCACATTAGCAACGGTGCCCAAATGACACTTCAATATGTGAAGAACATTATCATTCACGGGCTGCACATTCATCACATTAAGAAAGGTGGTGGTGGCCTGATTAGAGACTCGTTGAGCCATTTTGGATTACGCACGGGGTGTGATGGTGATGGGATCTCAATGTTTGGTGCCACCAATGTTTGGATTGATCATATTTCCATGACCAGTTGTGACGATGGGTTGATCGATGCCGTCGAGGGATCAACGGCCATTACCATCTCCAATTGCCATCTCACAGATCACAATGATGTAAATCATCATCATAATCTCTGATTGGTTTTTATTGTTTTAGTTTTAGTCTCTGTAATATTTGTGCATGTTGGAATTAGTCCTTTCACACGTGGATTCGTGTTAATTTTAGTCTATGAACTGGAGACTATACAAGTACTAATTTCAATGTGGTTGTAGGGAGTAAAGCAAAACAATTAAGGATTAAAAGCAACTTTTTTCTATATTTCATTGTTGAAAAGTTAATTAAGCACTTGTAATTTATTTTGCCCTTTATGCAGGTTATGTTATTTGGTGCGAGTGACATCTTTTCAGGTGATAAAATCATGCAAGTAACTCTGGCTTTCAACCATTTTGGGAAGGGATTAATACAGAGGATGCCGAGGTGCAGATGGGGTTACTTTCACATTGTCAACAATGACTACACTCATTGGGAAATGTATGCCATAGGTGGTAGCACACACCCCACCATCTTAAGCCAGGGCAACAGATTCATTGCTTCTAAAGACCCAAATACAAAAGAAGTATGTATAGCCAATTAAACACACAAAAATCTACTAATTGCTTCCTTTTTTTTTAATTATCTTATTATTCCAAACCAATTATATCTCAATGTTTACACTGTTGTGTTGTGTACTTTTTTTATGTTACTTATTATATGATGTAGGTGACCAAGAGGGACTATGCACCTGAAAGTGTGTGGAAGACATGGAGTTGGAGGTCAGAGGATGATTTAATGATGAATGGGGCCTTTTTTGTTGAGTCTGGACAAAAGGTTACAAATGCTCCCAAGACTGATATCAAGGCAAAGCCTGGGAAATTCGCATCCGATCTCACTCGTTTTGCAGGTGCTCTGAAGTGTATAGTAAACAAGCCATGCTAAACCAAATATATATATATAAAGCTCACTGGATGCTGGAACAGACAGAGATTGTAACAGTAGTAGGACAAGTATATAAGATCCAAAGCCTAATTAGCTTTCAATATTCTTCTGTGGTTTTTCCTTTTCTTTTCTTTTTCCTCTCTTTGTTCTTCCTTCTTCCCCTGATTATAATTTGAGAAACCAGAGGCGAAGAGAATAGAACTTAGGTGGTGTACATAAAAAGCAAAAAAAAGTAAGCAATTTAATTTTTCTCAAGGGCATGGGTGTATGTAGAATTGTAAATCCTAGCCTGTTGTATATATATTCATCTATAGAGCAAATAAACTGTTCTTCTTCCAAGGAGTGCTGCTTTGAAAATTCGGTGGCCAGTTACTATATGATTGGATTAATTCCTGAATGGTTAACTATATATTTTATCAATTAATTTGATTAGTTCTCATGATACTGCTTCAACCAGCAAGAAAAATTCGAAGGAAAACAAGTATTGCCTGACTGTGTATATAGGAGATGTTGCTTGCAAAAGAAAAATCATATAAAGGTTTTCGATAATACATTTAATAATATGTGTTTATTATGAAAATATATAAACCTAATTGCTTCATGGGTGGAAACACGACGTAAGTAGTTAATACACTCCATCTAAAGGGAAGGATTCGACTGATATCTAAGTTCGATCCCTAGTGATCATGGAATAATATGTGTTTAGATTTTATTTATTTCTCTACTAAACACATATTTAGAGACTTTTTTTTCCTGAGATACTGTGATTTGTGGGTGAAGACAAAAAAAAATAGGTTCGATGGATGGAATATCATGGGACAAAACATTGACCCCAATAAAGACAAATTAAATTTATGAACATATAATAATGAACCCAAGGATCTAATCAACAAGGGGAAGATGTTGAGAAAATTCAACCTGGTAAAGTCCTCCTTCGTATCCAAGTCCAACGAATTAATTCCGTACTGATTTAATCTACAAATTTATTCGTTTTGCATCATTTTTTATATTATGGTAATTAGTATCTAATTATTTTCTTTCTATCTCTTTTTATTTATAAAATTTTAAGGAGGTGGGAGAGTCTCTGAATTTAATTAGGATCAATATGACATAAGCTTAAGTGAGGATTTATTATATAAAAAAAACTAACGGTTCTACTCCATACAAATAAAGTGCTTTATTAATCCTTTGGGTTAAATCAACTCCGTTGACGAATAATTAATTTCTGTAGAGCTATGTTAGACTATCAGTTGAGTTACAAATATTTAAATCAACGAGCTGTATGTGTACACGCTACCAAATAATCGTTGACCAAATGGAATATACAATTGGCTTGATAATTGACTTGATGGAAAGCATCTCCTACGTTCTTCTAAGAAACGAAACGGATAAAAGATAGTGGATGGTTGCCAACGATAATTATAGACTATAGTTCTAATCCGAGTCATCATACTGAATGGATCCAAATAAAGGATAAAGCTTTTTTAATACCTATTTTTTTCATGCACAACTCGAATGAGACCTTGTTTAAATGAACCAAACTCCTTGTTACTTTGATCAAAAGTCGCTAGTAATGATAACTAATTTCATTTTAATAACACTCAATTTATTGATAAAAGCTATTTTGAGTAAAATTATATAAGTGTCTAGTTTAAATAGGTGAAATTAATTATATAATTTGAGTAAATTATATTTTTTTATTACAATTTGAGTAAATTATTTTGACATTAGCTTTATTTACACTAAACACCAACTATTATATAATCGAGCATACCACTTTATATTCTCTTAGTAAATTATTATTGATTTATTATTGGTATACTTGGTACGACTTTTTGAACGAAAATGTAACAAAATTTAAAATGACCAATCACGGAAGAGAGAACGGAAAATGATAGCAATCAACGGGAGAAAAAAAAAACTAAATACTCATTTCTGAATTCTGATTTTGTTTTTTTGAATAAATAAGCATTTCTGATTTATCATTACAAAGAGTGTAAACGCGTGCGCTCCCAACCTAACAAGAATGCATCATTTGAAAATTACCTTTGGTGGAAGCTACAGTGAACCACTTTGTAGGTGGTTCATGATGAACCACTAATTGGAATCGTTAGATTGATCTAAACCATTTAATTTATGGTGTTTTGCAAAGTACCATAACCTTGCTCTCTATCACTCTCTCCCACCCAAACGCACACGTTATCTCCCCACCACCTCCTCCTCCCTGACCACCACCACCACCTCCACGCTGGTGTCCTGTGGCGGTTCTGGCGGAAGCTCCTCCAGAACTACATCGTTTGGTGCTCGTTTATCAGTCTGAAATTTGCATGCATCGACACAAACTATTTTTTCAACCCCTGAAATCCAAATTAAAGGAAGCCGATTTGATGTTTAGTCGAGTAATTAGAGTGCTGGTTCTAAGTATCACTACCGCTTTGAAAAGATGAAGCATTGAATACCAAATTCGTGGGGGGGGGGGGGGATAAAACTTTGAAGATCTTCTCCGAGACTACCGATTTGCCTCGAAGGTATGGGATCGTTTGGTCCCCCTCCAACTATATATAACCCAGTTCTATGCTTTCACTGCTAAGGAATGGGTCTTTACTCTTTAACAACTTGGTCAAGGAGATAGAGGGATTTAAAGCATTCCGTCGATTACCATCTTTATGGTAACTTGTCAATTGGTTCCTTTGGCAATGGCGTAACCGCAGTATTTTTTAGGAGGGGTTTATACGAACTGAGAACCCTGCCTCTCCTAATTGTCATCATCCATTTTTGTCTTTACCCAGATGCAGAAGATGCTCACGGTGCACTATTCCCATGGTTTTTTCCTTTTAATTCTCAAGAACCATGGACCGTCCATCTTTTAATTCTCAGAAGATGGGTCATTACTATTAAGGGCGAGTTCCGATGGCATCAGACAGACAACGACGTTGGATTTGGTGCTGCAATGCAATATAGGGGAACAGGAAGCGGCTAAGGTGCATAGAGGTGTACTTGTTCTCATTTTAGTCTTAACTCATCTGAGCTCTTGAATTCTTTTTATTAAATCCAACAGTGTATATTATTAGTGATGTTACTAGTCCATAGCGAACCATTTGATGTAATGGTTCACCGTGGTTCACCGTAGAAGTCACCTTTTTTTGTTAACCTATATATTCAAGTTGTTAATAACGGAAATTGATTTTCATAATTGAAACATTTGTTTAATGTCAAATGTTTGTATATTCACACGGTCTCTTCAAGTAACAAAAGGACAATTACGTAAAGGTTGAATATTCTATCATCCATTTAAATTTAAGAAACCAATTTCTTATAATCTCATGAACTCATCTAATGTATAGAAAACTCTTACGTGACGATAATAAAAGGAGTAAATTCTTGTCCATTTGTGTGTGTGTGTGTGTGTTCTATATAATATCGCAACGGTTGATATATATTGCGCCTTCCACCCTTCCACGCCGATCTCATCATTCTCATTTTCTATGGCGGTGAAGGTGATAATGCACAACATGTGATGGTAGATCGAGCGACGATTAGTCTTTAAATAAATATCTGACATATGCCATAATATTTAATTTACTACGCATAGATTTATTATGTATTGGTCCATATGAAATTTATTCAACTTCTTTTTTTTTGACAGAAAATTTATTCAAGTACTTCTATATATTAAAATTTGGTCGTTATTGTTTTTGATTCTTAATTAGGTCTCTTTCATTTACAAGATACGTGTTCGATCCGTTTTGTGATTTTTAATATAATGATGTTTTTAAAATGAAACTAAAATATAACGGGAAATATTAATTGTGAATGTATGATGCCTTCTAAGGTGAGGGGCCTTGCAAGACCCTCACTGGTGAGGGGACAATTATTACCATTGGATATAATAGTATTTAAATCAATGGATGAGATTGACTTAAATAACCAGTCAATTACCTGCTGTAAGAGGTATATAGTGAAATCTCAAAACATCCCTACTAAAAATCGATTATTACGAAGAAATAGACAAATTTTCCCAATTTTCGGTTGGTGACAAGTGAATCAAATTAAGTGCCCTAGGTTTTGTGTCCCATAGACTTCCATGGTGAAGAATCCCCAAACAGCACAACGAAGAACCGGCGACGAAGAACGACATGATGAACAAGGTGGAAGAACAACGGCGCATTGAAGACCGACACGATGAACAATAGCACGCTTAACGACCGGTGCAAGAACAACCGCATTGCCAGAGTGGGTGCTCAATCGCTCTTCATGATGGCCCTCTCTGTCGGGGTGGCTGTGACGACGGGCTTTGGATGAAAGTTCATGAAGAAGAATGCGGTTGCAGCAATGACAGTGCACAGTGACTTGCTGTGTTGCTCAAGATGGATTGGACGGTGGCAATTGGATTTGAGTGAGAGAGCCATTGAAGCGTAGCTAGGAGTGGAAATTGGAAGAAAAAAAAGGCCACGCGACCACCGTCCATAACTTTTGAGATTTTGCCTTTTTTTTTTTTTTACAAACTCCTCATTCTTTTTTCTTCTCGGTACCCAGTTACCGATTAATAAGAACAGAACAGTACTGTTGCATCATCAAAAGCATAATCTCAACAAAAACACCTTTTATAATATTTCTGAAATTTCTGAATTTGTATTTTTGTATTTGTGCATAATATATTTATATCAATATCAATATTTAATACCCCTCAACATATATTCTGCTAATTGCAACGAGAACTGCAAAGGGAAATAGTATGTAACTAGCTGCCTCTGGGTCTTCATAGTAGCCGTAGCTGTGCTCCTGGGTTGTTCTATGAAATGGGTACGTGGGCTAATATGCAAATACCTAACATTTTATAAAACTGCCTATTATCTTTTTATAATTATACATTTGACCCCGCCTTTACTTGTACTATCGGTTAATCCAGGCCCCTCACTTGTGAGGGACCTTAAGTCCCTCACCTTAGAACTCACCGTGAATGTATATATCAAAATAAACAACTGGCACACAAACTTAACTACACTATTAATTTCTCTTCATTCAATATTTTTTACTTCATCTTAAATTTAGTTTCTTAATTAAACTTTAATACTATCATTGACACCTTCACCCTGACTAGCGTTGATATTTATCTTTTGGCACCAAAAACTATGTACTATATTTTGAGTATCAATATTGTTGTTATGAGTTCTATATTATAAATGTTTAATAAAAGACACATATATATTTTGATTTTTAATTGATAAAATTAATAATTTTACTTTTATATTCTAATTATATTTTTGTCATATTGCAACCTAAATAAAAGATAGGTGTGACATTATATATTGTTTGGCACTAGTCAATCTTATTTTCGGTGCAAGATAGAATTAAATTCCAAGATCATAAAATGTCCATATATAGGCATTGAAACACATTAATAATGACTACTAGAGTACGAAAATTATTTAATACAAGGCTAATTAACTTGTATATGTATATATACTGTATAATGTACTAGTATGTGTATTATTATTATTATTATTATTGTTAGTAGCATTTATTCAACACAGCTAACATCTTGTTTCAAATATGAACTGTCAATCAAAATTTATAAAATGTCGTCATTCTTCATAATATTTGACAGAATATATACACTTGTTTTGCCTCATCATTACAATTACAATAAGTTTTTCACCCTGTTAGCATCTAATTAAAATGGGTTTAGAGGTCTCCACGAAAGTTTAAAGCTCTCTGAATGTTTAATCTTTCACTAGTCTCATCTAATTTAGATATCTACAGCTCCAAATATTAGAATACTAATTAAGCAAATGTCAGCTCTCAAGAACTACATCTCATCTCCAACTTGCAACAAAATCGAGCCGCATGTAACGAGTCTATGATTTTATTTTTTCTATTGTGTGTCATCGCTCTTCGGCAGATATTTAATAAGAATAAGCCAAAGGCAAGACAAAGTAACCCCCCACAATGTCAATTACTTGACTCTATCAGAATTGAGAGGAAGAAGAAATTGTCAATGTTATAATTTTTTTTATATGCATATGACACACACTTTTTTAATTCATCTTCTATTTTTATTTTTTGGTGATGAATTCGTTTTCATCATTTAACAATTATTTTGAAAATTTTATTTAAAAAAGTAAGTTTAAATTTACATTAAATTCATCTAATATAAAAAATATAAAAAATTATATTAAAAAGAGTTTAATAACTATACACCGACAATGTAAAAGAATTTACATAGACATATGATTGAATTTTCAATACATAATAATTAAATTCAATTAAAAATATTAAAATTATATGAGTTTAATAACTATGTACTCATAGTACAAAAAGATATTACACAGACATATGATTGGATGGCCAGTACATAATAATTAAATTCCTAATTAGGGTGAAGTTTATTTGGAGAACAACAAATGTGCTCATAGCTTGGCTAGGGCGACTCCTCTTGTAGCTGGCTGGCTCCACATTTTTTTTTCATGAACCATCTTGTATTTCCCTTTTGATTATTAATGAAATGCATTAGTTTTTTTTTCTTCAAAAAAATAATAACTATACACTTACGGTGTAAAAAAATTATACACAGATATCCAATCATATTTCACCATGATGTCATCTTGTATAGTTGTATATAACATTACTTTCTAAAATATATGTACAAATTAAATATTTATATTGTAAGATATGATTGGATATCTGTAAAATTATATTGTTATATGCATTTTCACACTATATATATATATAGAAATTAATTGATATTGATTGAAGAGAAAGGGACTAGCTATAGGGATGTAAATGGGGCGGGGCGGGCACGGGTAGTAGCTACCCGCTACCCGCCCCGTTGGGTACCCCCGCCCCCCGTTACCCGCCCCATACCCGTGCGGGTATCCGCTATCCAGGCTTTAGCAGGTACCCGCGATATCCGCGGGTATCCACGGATATCCACGGGTATTTTAAAAAAATTTAAAAATATTTAAAAAAAACTAAAAAAAAAGTTTTTTTTTTCTATACAACTTGTCCATAATAAAAGTCATTACAAGTATAACATGAAAATTAATACAAATACATTAATAATACATATTTATAGATATCCATGAGTATTTTTAAAAAATCTAAATTTTTTTAGAAAAAACTAAACAATTTTTTTTCCATACAACATTGTCTATAATAAAAATCATATAATAAAAGTCATTACAAGTATAGCATGAGAATTAATACAAATAAATTAATAATACATATGTAGTAGTCACTTGTTTAATACTAAAACAAAAAAAAATAACAACTAAAAATTACATCACTCTACAACACTTGTATTGACCACTTTAGGAATATATATATATATAAAATAAAGGTAGTTAATTGTCTTAGCGGGTACGGGTACCCGCGGGTACGGATACCTCACTACCCGTCCCCGTCCCCGTTTATTAACGGGTACTTCAAATACCCGTTTACTTTACCCGCGGGTACCCGTTAAGGTACCCGCCCCGTACCCGTAGCGGATTTTATCCGCGGGTACCCACGGGTACGGGTTTTTTTTGCCATCCCTAACTAGCTAGGGTCATCCGTGGTGGCAAACGATTTGACCGTGAAACCCAGTTGGCTGGCCATGTGACTTTTGTAATGTGTTGGATTCGAAACTTCAACGATGCCACTTCTTTAGTAGGCGGTGTCCTCCGACCATTGCGGCTTCAACCCCTCCTTTCACTCTCTCTCACATCTTCTTGTCATATATATATATATAAACACGTTGAACTTGAATTCTTCTACTTATTTTATCAATTCGTTAGACTCAAACAATACTTTACTCTTACAATGTCTTTCCTTCATACTCATGTATCCTTAATTTTCTTTATTTTATAGTGCAACTGGATTGGTCAGTGTTTGACATTTTGTACGTACGTATGTTTATATCCGTGTTGGCTGCCTCCAGCTCTAATTAATAGTTATCTTTTTTTTCCCCCCTATTTAATTTAATTATTGATTATTTTGCAAGAGTCAAATACTTCATGCAGCTCCTGTGCCTATATTAACATAGAAAGAGGGGCTTTGTTTTGCTGACCCAGAATCATAGAAAGCACATATAAGAAAGAAAAGCAAGCTAGCCAACCCCAGAAAGGAGATAAGAAAGAGAATAAATGGAGCTTGTCTCGGAAAGATCTCGTCATGAAGCTGGAGGTAAAGGAGCCAAGGAAGGGAAGAGAAGTGAATCAAGTGGTGATGATGAAAATCTTCCTGAACAAGAAAATATTGTTGCTCAGGTGAAAATCAATTCTCATCAGCTTAATTTCCATGAAATTTTTTAAGTTTTTTAAATGATAAAGCATCTTTTTTGATTTCTATATGTTTGATTCAAAGTCTCTTGCATATATATATATATGGTGTTTGTGATTTGGTAGCCAAAAACTTAAAGAAAAATCAAACTGTTCTTATCTCTAATTAATGTTTTGTTTTTCTACGTCTGCAATCCGTTTTGTTAGTACTTGAATATTAATCAATTCTAATTAATATTTCAAGATAAGTTAATTTATCTTCTACCTGTATTGAGTCCATCCAGATTACTAGATATATTGTTCAAAAGCTGCTAAGATTATTTTGATTTGCGCTTTTTTTGATTGAACGTCACCATGCAGTTCAAAGGAACTCAATCATACATAAGTATGAGTGAGTACTGTTTTTAATTATATTCTTTTAGATTAATTACAAAACTAGCTAGCTATAATTGATGAAATTTTTGAAATATAATACATCAATTGGTGGCTCAGGTAGATTGGTAAACGGAGATTTAGGTATAAGATCATATAAATTCATGTTGTGATGAGCATGGTTTAAAACCATCATGATTATCCAAGAGATAGTCTTAATTTCATTTAAGACATATTGTGTTTTTCTAAATTAATCATTTTTTCTTGACTGTGTTTGTGTTTTCAACATATATTTACCATATTTTTTTTGTTTCAAATTTTAATTGCTTCAAATGAATTTCAATAATTGGTCTGCGCCTTTGATAAGAGTTGACTCATGCATGTGCCGTGAAAAGCTAGCTAGAAAGCAATAATTTGATAATCTAAAGTATAACAATTCATTTTGCACATGCATGCTAAACCAATCTCAGTTTAGTTTCTTCGTGCAGCCATGAAAGAAGGGGCCGGAAGTCTCTTCTCGGTTTCTCATATATCGTTGCATACACACTATAATTTCTCATTATTTCATTCCACACAGTTGAATTCTCAGCTTCCATATTAATTTGTGCTACCAAATTTCTATATATAGTCACAGAAAGATCTTATAATTAAGCCATTTGCAAAACCCTCATATATCATTGCAAATAGAAAAGTAACCAGAAATTAAATTGCATTTGTGTATGCATATTAACCTTTTATGCCTTTTCGGTTATATATATATATAATACAGGAGCCACCCATGACTAATATCGAAAGATCCTCGGTGGACGCTGGGCCAAATGCATCCTCACCCAAAAAGGAAGAGGTTAGATTTTTCAATAATAACTATATAATATTATTTTTGTCATTTCCATTGTTCAGATATATTATTAAAAATCAATTAATTGTAATCACTATGCTAGTGATACACACTATGCTAGTGATACACACACAACAACCATTTTTTTTTACTGTGTTCCCTCTAGTACTATTTTTCTATTCTAGTAAAATCAAAATGTATAGTTTTTATTTTTATCCTGTCTCGTTATCATACATATATAATTGAAACTTTGTCTCTATGCATGGACGGTTGTATAGGTTGATGAGCTTGAAAAGACCAAAGTCGAAATGGGTGGAGTGATGGAAGAAAATGAACGGTTAAAGATGAGGTTGAACCGAATACTGAATGAATACCGTACACTGCAAATGCAATTCAACAACATAGTTGAACAAGAGACCAAAAACTCTTCTGATAAACTCAACAATATCATTGAGGAATCAGATGAGTTAGTTTCCCTCAGTCTTGGAAGACTTCCAAGTAACCCAATAGCCAAAGTCTCTAATAAACAAACATTGAAAGAGGAAGAAGAACATGAGAAAGAAGGCTTGGCTCTTGGACTGGACTGCAAATTTGAGACATCAAAATCAGGAAGCACAACAGAACATTTGCCAGCAACAAATAATCCAAGCCCTACCAATAGTTCTGAATTAGTACCAAAGGAAGAAGCTGGGGAGACTTGGCCACCAAGTAAGACCACAAACAAGGCAGCAATTAGATCAGTTGCAGCAGAAGATGAAGTAATTTCCCAACAAAACCCTGCAAAGAAAGCTAGAGTTTGTGTGAGAGCAAGATGTGACACCCCAACTGTAAATATCTCTCTCCCCACCTCTTCTCATTCCATAATTAACATCTATTTTCAACTTTGATATATGCATTCTCTTCATGGGTTCATCATGAGTTGGTTCTTTGAACAATTTTAATAATACCAAAAAATGCTAATTTTTTTGACACTGTGGTCTCTCAAAATTATTAACAGTTGAATGATGGATGCCAATGGAGGAAATATGGACAGAAGATCTCAAAGGGAAATCCATGCCCTCGAGCTTACTATCGTTGTACAGTTGCAACATCATGCCCCGTGAGAAAGCAGGTATATATCTATTAACTACAATATTACTCTGTGTGAGCATGTGTAAGGACACAATGAATAAAAAAGTTTAAGATCTAAAATTATTCTCAGAGAGCAATTCTTTTGTGTGTGTATGCAATTAATGTTGACATTCTTTTGTTGTTATTCATAGAACAATTAATAATATTCTGTATTTGATCATGTGAATTAATGTGCACATATATATGCAATGTTTCAGGTGCAAAGATGTGCACAGGACATGTCCATATTAATCACAACATACGAAGGGACCCACAACCACCCTCTTCCTCTGTCAGCTACTGCCATGGCTTCCACCACTTCTGCAGCTGCTTCCATGCTCTTGTCTGGCTCTTCAACCTCAAGCTCTCACCCTGGATTAACAACAATACCTTCAACATACACCACCACCACTGCTTCTGCAGGTCTTCAATATGGAATGAACTTTTCCCTATCAGATGCTTCCATTAATAAATCCAAGCAATTCTACCACCTTTCCCATCCTTCCCTATCCTCTTCAGCCAATTCACACCCAACCATCACTCTTGACCTCACCTCAAATCCACCTTCATCCTCTTCATCTCCTTTTGCTAGATTCACTTCAGACTACAACAACCCCTCAAGGTACCCTTCTTCCACAACAAGCCTCAACTTCAGTTCCTCAGAATCCAACAATGCTGTGTCTTGGAGCAATGGAATGAATGGATTCCTTAGCTACAGTGCTGCTCCTCAACAACCCTATAACAACAGGAACAATATCCTTAGCACCATAAACATAAACCCTGTAAGACAACAACCAATGGAAAATAACAATATCTACAGTTCCTACATGCAAAGGAACAACAGTAATATTCCAATTCAGAGTCAACAACAATCTTTGCCAGACAGTACCATAGCAGCAGCAACAAAAGCAATCACAGCAGACCCAAGTTTTCAGTCAGCTTTGGCAGCAGCACTTACATCAATCATTGGCACAAAAAGTACTACTGCAACCACTACTCAAGGAAACCACCACCAGCAGGGTAGTACTTCTGTTGGAGAGAATTTGGGGCAGAAAATGAAATGGGGGGAGCTGTTTTCCTCATCTTCTGCCTTGCCAGCTGCTTCCACTGCTTCGAAAGTTAGTAGTGGCTGTGCATCGAGCTTCTTGAACAAAGCACCTTCTGCTGCTACTACACAGACGGGGAGTTTGATGTGTCTACAACAACCTTTGCCATTTCCTGGCCCCAAAAGTGCTTCTGCGTCTCCTGGTGATAATAGAGACACCACAAATTAATCTCTGTGGGATTTACCTACCTAGCTAGCTAGCAAATATGTATTTGTTAAGATGCATGGAAGAATGATTTTGAGAATGGACATGTGTAAATAATGAATGCTGGACATAAAGGGTTGAGCTCCTCAAAAGTTTGAACAAATTATTTTAGATTAAAAAATAAAAAGTCTCAATTAATGATGAAAAACATCCATGTTCTCTTGCTGCTTTTGCGACTCTGAGAATTTATAGTAGCAAGCATAAGATAGTCTACATTCAGGGCGTCGTCCTAATGCTTCTTATAAGTATCTCAGTCAGTCCTAGCAGCCGGTGGTTCAAGAATTTACTGCTCTAGAACATTCAGTTTTTTCTCATACTTGTAGATCACTACATGTTTTTTATATTGGAATTCGTTTAGTTGCTAGCCAGACATGCGCTGGTAAAAGTTTTGGCTTTGATTTTTGTTGGTAATAGTAACTTTGTAATTAAGTTGTAATCTGTAAGTACGGTCACAAAACTATATATATATGTAGCATGTCTTTAGAAAATTGTGTACTTTAATCTATTTTTTTAAAAGAGACTATGATCATATGCCAGAGCTACCTTAGTTGCAAAGTAAGATATCTAATTCAGCAGCAATACGACCGCTACACACTCACACACCACCCGATGCTAATGAGAGAAATGGGAAATGGGGGTGTGTGCTGGGTGTGTGTTAGGTGTGTGTGTGTAACATTTCTGTATCTAATTTCAGTAGATACGTACGGTAAATGGTAACATACTAAAACTAAATAATCGCTATTGTAATACCACTTTTTTCTGTTTTTGGTCCATTCATACTTACACACACAAGGGATGGGAGAGGGGCAGCCTGGGATCAAATCCACACCCTGATACATGCATCCCTTTAGCTTTTTCAACTGAGCTATGACGGGGGACTATTGTAATACCACTTGTACACCACTTTAATTTTCCCTTTGATTTTATTATCATGGTATATGGAATTAGGGATACAACCGGTAATTCTTTTCACTGTTTGCCCAACCCTCCCATTCCTAACTATACTAGTTGGAGTAAATACGATTTGGTTCTATGCATATATAACTAGTTCACTGTTATAAGAAATTATCCAATTAACATACAGAGTGGTGATTTATATCCATCCATTCAACACACCTTTTATTTGTCTGTCTCTCTGATCTAATGTTAACTA
Organism: Glycyrrhiza uralensis; assembly: GCA_030159175.1. NCBI lineage: Eukaryota > Viridiplantae > Streptophyta > Magnoliopsida > Fabales > Fabaceae > Glycyrrhiza > Glycyrrhiza uralensis. The sequence continues at coordinate 43,746,312 of BRZY01000005.1, forward strand.
TCACATGTATCCGGCCCATCATTTTAATACTCTTCTCTCATTTCTTTCTATTTCACTCTAATGGTACTAAGCTTTTTCTTAACATAAAATGCATGCCGTGTACATATCCACTGTACCATTGATGCTAAATCCAAAAACAATGATGTACATTATATATATATGCACCCACCCTGCACCAAAAAACAAAAAATAGATCATCACTTTGTACGATTGAAGCCCCGTGAAGGCACATGAGATGTGATGTTTACAGTGCACTGAAATGTCCACACAGGGTTAATTTACTAAGTTCATTGAATGTCTATACTCAATATATTGTTTCTTCATGAAGCTGCAATTATTTAACATGTTATTTGTGAGTACTACAACCTTATGTGATAGGGATTTATTTCATTTAAGTATATGTGTGGATGTCAACGGACACAGATACCACATGCTACACTGTTTTCTCTATCCCCACTTTGTTATCGAGAAATTATTCAGGAACATAGATGGAACCTTCCTCGATGGTGAGAGCCAAATTTAAAGAAAAAACGCAAACGGTTGTGCTTTTTAGCTAAAGAAGATAATTATAAATATAATATATGATATACAACACAGCTACATGGGGATGTAGCTCAAATGGTAGAGCGCCCGCTTTGCATGCGGGAGGTACAGGGTTCGATCCCCTGCATCTCCACGATCCTTTTTGTCGTTTTTGAATTCTCATGTTTTGTGTGTGTTGGTTTTCTTTTGGTCATGGTGTGTGTTCTGTTGAGTTTGCACTTTGCGAAAACAACGAGTGATTTTCAACATCACCAAGTCTAACGACATTGGAGTAAATTTCAAGTTAGTTTTAGGGAGGTTTCCAAAATTCTATAACAACACATATTATAAAAGATAAAAGAATAACCATGATGTTGGACACAAGTAGTTAATGTGCTCTTTCTAAAGAGACGTTCTCAGTTAGAACCTGTGTTCAACTCCTGACGAGAAACAATTAGTAGCTAGATTTTACTTACCTTCATGACATGATTAATTAATCCTAAATTTCATAAAAAAAATAGGGAATAAAAAATAAATGAAGAAAAAGCTTGTTAGAGAAGTAAAATGAAAAAATAAGTAAAAATACAGTTAGTTTTTTCTTCATTTAATCTCTTTTTTTAAAAAAATATTCTCTTATATCTTTTTTAATTACTTTTTCATTTTAATGAATATGGATATTGCATTTATCTTTCTCTATTTAGTCTCATTTTAGTTTATTTTAATATTTTGTTAATCCATTTTTTTTCTAGAATGTTAATCCATTTTAATCTCTATATAAATTTAATTGTGTTAATTGGAGAGAGAGAGAGAGAGAGCCATGGGATGAGGAGGAGAAAGAGGAAAAAGACAGTAGCAGAATTCAGTCAGTTGATGTACTTTGGTCCCTATAAAAATTTTAAGTTGTTTAGTTAGACTTTACAAAAATTATGATTTTTGATTTTAGTCCAGTGATAGGAAAACAGTCCTAGTCAATAGGTCTTTATAAATTTTAAATGACGTGTCAAGTGATGACAGGGACATACATATGTCACATCAGCACAATATATAGTTAATTTACTGAAAGGACCTAAATCAATTTTTTTTAAAGGAACAATTTTATTTAACTTTTTTTAATAGACTAAAATCAAATATTTACAGGAACTGAAAATATATTTAAGTCTAAAAATAAATTTTAAGGAGTAAAATAGTAATTTTGAAAGAAAAATATACAACATGAACCATGAAAGGTGGTAGCGGCAAATGAGAAGACAGGTGATTAGACCTCAACCCAACCCAATCCACACTACGCCAAGCCAGCCGACAACACTCCAGCACCACCTCATTTTGTTTTGAATCGAACAAATCTCCAATAAATAACCTTGTCCCATACTCCATAACCTTCCTCTCTGCTACTTTTGATGATCCTCCTATCCTATTATTCTCGCCACGCAACATCCTCAATTGGAGTCATAACCGTTAGCTTCCTTCACCCTCGCTCTTCCCTTCCTGGTCAGCTAATTTCCCTTTTCCCTTTTTCTATTTATTTGTTTAATTTTGGTTCGAGTTTGCAATTACATGTTTGCTGCCTTGTACCATCATGATTTGAGATACACAAGGAGGACTAGGATCTACATGAAAGCCCTATATTATTTCTTCGATTCTTTTGTTCCTTTGAAATATCTAGTGTTGTTTTGATTTTGGGGCTCCATGAGCTCTACTGTGAGATTAGTGGGTGATTAATAGTTGTGTTTCTATCTTGGGGCTTGAAGTTGTTGCCTGGTTGACAATTTGGGTGGGAATTGCCCGGTGAAAATTCTAGGGTTCATTCGGTGTTTTAGCTTGTAACATGCTTTTTGTTTTGAACTTTATTTTTAAATCCCCCCTTGTTTACCCCATATTGTCTAGGTTTCTTAATGCCAATCCTACTCGATTGTGTACATCTATTGATTTTTGTTTGGTTCAATTCTAAATGTTGAGTTGTGATTGATTCATTTCCAGTGGAATTGGAGCTGTCCAAAGCAGACATATAAATAATATTGGGTTTGTGTCTTGTGTGGTGTTGTTGTGTTGGAGCCTTTTTCTTAGAAGCACACAAATTATTCAAGTCTATATTAATTTTCATCTTTGTGGGTGTTGGTTATTCTAGGTGGTGACAATGTCGACTCCTGCTAGGAAGAGGCTGATGAGAGATTTTAAGAGGCTACAACAAGACCCACCTGCTGGAATCAGTGGTGCCCCCCAGGATAACAATATAATGCTGTGGAATGCTGTCATATTTGGGTGAGTTGAATTGAAATTGGATATAAATCCGTCGTTATTTTGCTTATTACTTCATTTTTATTTCTCACTTTGTTTAATTATTGATGGACAAGCAATTTCTGCTTTCTTATCTGCTTTGGATTGCAGTCCTGATGATACTCCATGGGATGGAGGTGAGTGAATTTTTGCACCAAAGTTCTTATCTGCAAAACAATTTTGAAATGTGTGTAATGTGAGCTAGGTTCTTTTTCCATCTTGTGCGTTACATACAATTGTAACAATCTGTTGTATAAGCTTACATGGTGGATTGAAGATATTTTAATTTTGAATCATGTTGTGAAGAGTGTCATAGCTCATCCATCCTCAAAATGATTTCGATAAGCTCAACTCAATATATATTTCGGTTATCTTAAAAAATTTCTAGGGTTTAAATGTAGCAGTTGCTCTACATTTTTGTGGTATTTTATGGTTCTCGCTCTCAGTTCTAACTTTTGTATATCATGTCGTGTTGTTCATACTCTAAATAAATACCTGTTAAAAATTATATGATTGTATCTACATTCTCTGGAGAGAGATGCTATCTTTTACTATGAAGTATTAAATTTTTTTTTGCCCCGTGGAGCTGTGTTCTGCAGTTCTTCTTTAAAAGGGAAACTTGGTATTAGAAAGCTCCCACCACAAAGTGGTCCAGGGAAGGGTTAGACCCATTGTGGGTCCATCTATTGTAGGTAGTCTTATTTTTGCATTTGCAAGAAGGTGATTCCATGACTTGGACTTGTGACCTTTAAGTCACATGGGAACACTTCCAACAATTGTGTCAAGGCTTCCCTTCAGCTATTTCTACTTCATTTTACAAAAATTTATTAAAAATTGAGTAGTCATTGGGGGGTTAGTCTGTGCATTTTGGGATGTCATATTTGCTGTCTCTTGATAATTGATATTGTCATGATACTGGTTATATTTACACAACTACATATTTTGAGTTATTCAGGCACGTTTAAGTTGACTCTCCAATTTACTGAGGATTATCCAAATAAACCACCAACTGTACGATTTGTGTCTCGAATGTTTCATCCAAATAGTAAGTTTAGTAAAAACCCTTTTGCCTTCATCAATATCAATAAATTGGCTGTGTAGATACTAAGGTCATTTTTTCAACTTTGTGTAGTTTATGCAGATGGAAGTATTTGTTTGGATATATTACAAAATCAGTGGAGTCCTATATATGATGTAGCTGCTATACTCACATCTATCCAGGTATCATCTACTATTTATAGTCAATAATATTTGCATTTCTTTTCTTTTCTATATTTTGCAAAAGAACAAAAGAAGCAGATATGTTGTACCTCATTGAACCTATGACAGAAGTTTCATTCTTTCTATCACAAAAAGTTATACTACTTTATCCACCATTAGACTCATTTATTATCTATAGGTCTGCGCTGTATCACACTTTTCTGCACAAATTGAAATGAAGTCCAGTAACTCTTCACTTGTTGAGAACCCATGATTGAAATAGAGAATAGAGAAAAGAAAATAGTTTTTTTCGCTTGACTGAAAAATGACATTTTCATTTCTCCCTTTGTCAAATTGTAACGTACAAACGACATTTTCGTACCATATCTAATAAGATACTCTTTTTATCATATTTTTTTTGGTCGATTCTCTTCTACGTAGTAGTCAACATGTTATTATTTTCTGAAAAGTAATTATTCCTCCTTGGCAGTCATTGCTTTGTGATCCCAACCCAAATTCTCCTGCAAACTCAGAAGCAGCTCGAATGTTTAGTGAGAACAAGCGCGAGTACAATCGAAGAGTGAGGGAAATTGTGGAGCAGAGTTGGACTGCCGATTAAATTCATCCTCGTATGCATGCTGGTAAAATTCAGTCTGTCTGATGAAGCTTTGAAGGAGTGAACTAGGTTGCAGTGGCACCTTAAAAAGAACCATTGTGCAAAAACTTTTCAAATTTAAATTCCTTGCTTATATGAATGATAGGATCATGTTATCTTTAATGTGTTTTAGTTTCTGCATTCAAAATGTCGGTTAATGGAAAATAGAATTGTGTGTCAATTTACTTTGGATTGTCGTCAACATGGTTCAATATGAAAGTTGTAGTTTGCTGAATTGGTTATGATCACAAGGATTTGTTAAAATTAGTTTCAATTGGGTTACATTAGATGGTTACCATGTCTGCCCCTCTATTTGTTTTCAACCATCCATTTTGATTGTGGACTTGACTTGTCTGCTCTGTATTAGATCATATCGGTGCGATTTTGCTTTTGGTGTAGTACCCCCATCCTGCATTTACCTGTATGATACCCTAATTTTTAGGCTATAACACTACACGGTGTAGTAAATTTTGCTGAACGGTTCATTGTGTCATGTTATGAAGTGACAACAGAAGATTCTTGGGGTACTTGGCCATTCCTCATGATGAGGACAATATGGGAATTGTAATTCACACTGCCCATTCTTGGGTCTGTTTGATTTGAGAAATTGTTTCATGTTTTCATTTTTTGTTTTTACTTTTAATCAATTATAAAATTGTCATATTATTTTTAATTTGTTTTTTTTATTTTCACTATTTCCTGTTTAAATATTTAAAATTAAAAACCTGAAAACAGATTCAATATGCCGTAAAAAAACAGATTCAATATAAAATTTGTATAGGATACAAATTATATAAATTGTCTATTTCTATTTTTGTTTTTTGTTTTATTTTCTATTCTCACTTTTTATTTTCACTTTTTGTTTCGGATCATAAGCTTCTAGAGTGGTTATAAACTTATGATAGCACTAGACTAAGACCACAAGCAATCTTACCTGTAATGTCAAGATTGGCATCCTGATGTTGCATTTTATAATGGCACCAAGCTCGAAAATGACCGTGTTCACATAACGGGGTCATAAAATAGATTCGTCAAAGAAATCTTTTGCCTTCACAAATATTATAAATTCACCTATAGAGACAAACCATAAGATTCAATACAGTTTGGTTTGATTAGCAACCGTATAACAGGACACGCGCCAAGTGAACAAACAAGAGAAAATCAATGCAGCCTTTGACGGCATAAAGTTATAAACATTTTTCATCTAACTCCTATACAGAAAGCAAGCTCCACATAGAGAAAAACACCCAAGACAGACTTCAAGTTTGAGAATCACAAATTCAGAAATGCAAGCCCAAGAGATTGTTTACACGACTTCTGTCATGCTGATCTCTTCAGTATTCAGAGCGTCCTACAAAGGAGGAGCAATAAATCATCAGCCATATATTTTTACTATTTTTTCACACTTTCTCTTTACATTATTTTTAATACCTCCTTTGTCTTCTTAGCTCTCTTTCCTTACTATCTCTTTCTTTTTTCACTACTCTCACACTCACACCCCATGCTATGAGAGAATCATTATTCTTCTACTAGTTCATTAACTTTGTAAAAACTGCTTCTTAGTTAACTGTTTACCTTATTTTCTTTGTTTCCCTTTGGTGTGCTCATAGGAACTGTGAACAGAAAGAAAAAAAATCATGGTAAGTGATAGACAAACTGAACTAGAAATATATCGTAGATATCATAAAATGGATTTTGCTTTGCACACTTTGGTCACTTGCCTTCTTTAGCATCAGATTTCTTTCCCTGCCTCTTGACCATGCCTTTTTCCTTACTTGGTTCTTGCTTGCTTGGTTTCTCAGATTTTTTAACTGGCCTACGATTCCTACTGTCTAAAGCAGGCCCTGGAGTTGTGGTCTTGGTGCTGGAATTTCCTCGCAACCTGGATTTAGGACTACTCTTTTGGCTAGTCTCCTTGTTGGTTGATTCTGTTGCAGGAGTGGGTTGGGTAGAATCAATGTTGAAGCACTTTGGTTTCAATTTTCTAGTCCCCATTGTAGAAGAAGAGCTATGGACATCATCATCAGATGATCGGTTTCCCTCTTCCGGAACCTGTGAAATAGTTTCAGACACCTGCAACTGCTCTGTGTTTTCTGATATATTATATCTTTCAAACAATTCTTTCACAGATTCTCCAAGGTCTGCAAGCTGATGTCTGCTCACATAGGACTTTAGCCCTTCTTTCATTGACTGGAGAGGCTATAATTGACATCAAAAGAAAAATCAATCACAAATTATTTAGAAATATTGGTTGAAGTTAATGAGCAAACAAATAGGGTGCTATGTTCCACACAAGTGAGTTTGCCTCACCAGATCCATTAAAAATATGGCTGACTATAGATAGATGGATGTATAGGAAGACTCGATGCAGCAATGGTCAGAGACCAATAGTGTGTTTGGATTGGCATTGGCTTGCGTTTCAAAGCACATTCAAGTTCAACACCAAAGCAACAAATAGTTGTTGTGGACTCAATGTGCGTTTGAGTTCTCCATAGTCCAAATGCCAATCCAAACACACTATAGGTCACAAATTAGAGTCATGGAATCATGGCTCTTGCAATAGTAAGAATGCCTACAGTGAGTAGACTACACTCATAATCGATTTGACCGTTTCTTGGAACCTGCTATAGCAGTAGTTTTATGGTACCAAATTGCATGTAATTATATACAGATGGATGTGCGTGTGGTGATGTGTGTTGTTATACCTCACATCCTGCCTCCAAGGCTAGTTTGAAGAACCCAAGTGAAATTGAGTGCTTGGCAGCAGATTCAGAGAGCTTGATCTGGTTTAACCAATACGAAGCTGAAGTTAGAAGATTTAACTTCATTCGGGTGGATGTCTTGGAAATGTCAAAAATGGGTGTTTTGCCTCTTCTGCCTTGACCATTATTAAGGGTCCTCCCTGTTCTAGTCTCGGAGATTGGGGTAATGTTGCCACCTAGCCTGGGGCCTGAAGTGGCAGTTGCTTTGGCAGGAATGGAGAGCCTTCTTGGTGGTTTGGCACTACCAGACTTGTCCTTGTTGCCAGAGAAATCAAGAACACCCACACTTTTACTTACACTTGAAGCAGTTCTCCCCCTGAAAATAAAAAATGTAACTTTTTAAGATATGCACTACTTCAATTTGTCATCATATAGTTTGCCTCGGGATGATAGTTCTAACTTCTAACACCAAAGCAATTAGGTGATTAATCCGTTTCCAATGGCTCTGCCACTAAAAGCAGAGCGGCAGAGCCCATGGTAATGGATTGGTGATGCGGTCGTGGCAGTTACCAGGAAGAAGAAAAAAAATGTTAATCACTCCATGAAACCGAACACAACCCAAATTTTACATGATTCCAATTCATGTGTAACCCAGACACTTGAGTTCGAATCTCCCTCCCCCTATGTATGTATATAAAAAAAAATTCAAGTGTAACTGTTGGAGAGAATTTTGAGAATGTTAGTAATCAGTACCTCTTGGGTTCAGAAGAATTGGAGCAGTCGGATCCATATGACTTCTCTTTGGATTTAGTAGCAGAACGGAGCCCATACCTCTGGAGTTTGGGTCTGGCGGAGTTACCTGACATAACATGACAGAACCCATTTAAATCGTTGTTGCACATACACATACGTAAGACATGCATAGAATAAAGAAACAGAGAATGAGTGTGTACCAGAAGCAGCAGCAGCAGCAGCAGAGGGATGTTCCTTGACCGGTTCTTCCATATCTGATTCTGAATTCTGAGATTGAAGAGAGGCTTTGTGTTGTGTAGGGGTAGGGATGAGACGCGTTATTATGTGACTACGTCTACTATGATGTTCATTTGTGTGGATCTATCTATCTATCTATAATATAACAAGGTTGTATTTGTCTTGTCTAGATTATTTTTGGGCGGGAAAAACTTGAATTTTTGGACGTTGTTGACGTGGATTGGAGGAAGGCTCTGTTGTTGAGTGTTGACCGTGTTTGTTTGTTTTCAAATAGATAGATAAAAATAGATAGATAATAAAACAGAGAGTGAAGATGAACACACCGGAGGAATAGGGCGATGATTGAGTGTTTTTAAAATCAAAATCAGACGCTAATTAATGAAAATGATGATAGAGATTGATTGATTGATTAGCTGTTTTGTTGGGCATGCTTGGATTGGACCCATTTTTACAGGCACCAAACAGGAGGCTCCCTCTATTATTCAAATTTCAAAGTTCAAAATTCGGCATTACTCACTCTCATGCCATGCTAGAAACAGAGCCGTTATCGTTAATGTTGTCGTTGTTTTTTATTACATCAAAAACTGCTTTGCGTTGCGGTTGGTTGGTTGGTTGGTTGGAACCCGGAAATTGGGAATCATACGCATTACTAGTGCCATACTAGTGGACCGGATTTTGGCTCCTATAAAGTGGACCAATTCTTGTTTGGCCCATTCAAATTCCCCGATGAACTCTCTTATCAACGTTTCTATTCACAAGTTGGGTATTGGTAAATACATCTCACAATAATTGCCATACACTCCATATTCTAAAATGCAAATTTGTATTCCGAAAACTCCAGTTTTTATATAATTTGTATTTCGGAAACTCTAATTTTTGGAATACAAAATTGCATTCTGAAAACTCTAGTTTTTAAAAAAGACACGATATTGAAGAAAAAAAAAGAATATTTTTAAAATTTTAAGAATACTTTTAAAATTTTAACATTAATTTGAGGTGTATAACAAATTCTATGGAGTGTATTTACCAATTTCCTTCCAAGTTCCAACCGGTCGCTTTTTTATTGGGCAAAAATATTAACACCAGTGGCTTTTACTTTATCAGAATATGCTTCATAATTGGATTCGTGACTTTTACTTACTCTTCCTACCCACTTCACATTAATACAAATTAGATCAGATATTAACGTCATGTTTGGAAGTAAAAGTTTTAATTTTTGACTTACAGATAAGTTAGTTTTATTTTATTTATTATTTTATATATATATACAAAAGAAAAAATATTATTAAATCGTCATTAATAGATAGATAATTATTTTTAGAAAAGTTAAAAAAGTTTTAAAAAATATGAAGAGCAAAAATTAATTTCAACTTCTACGAGAAGTTGTTAAATTTCTATGAGAAATTGTTAGTTAAAAAACACATACTAAAAATATTTATAGAAAAATGTATCCAAACTGGGCCTAATAATTAGTAAGAAATTGTGCTAGTGTCCTGACCCATTAATTGAGAACTTCAATTTCTGCATGGGATTTGGTAAATATACCCTACACAAATTGTCATACACCTTATATTAATGTTAAAATTTCAAAAATATCCTTTTTTTTTTAATTTCGTGTAGTTTTTGGAATACAAAATTGCATTCCAGAAACTAGAGAGTTTTTGGAATGCAATTTTGTATTCTGGAAACTGGATACAAATTATATGAAAACTAGAGTTTTCGGAATACAAATTTGACTGGAGTTTTCGGAATACAAAAATTGGTGTTTCTTGAATGCAAGTTTGCATTCCGGAAACTGGAGTTTCTGGTAAAGACACGAAATTGAAAAGAAAAAAGAGAATATTTTTAGAATTTCAACATTAACGTGGGATGTATGACAAATTATGTGGAGTGTATTTACCAACTTTCGTTGAACTACCCATAAGTAGATCACCAAGTAAAAGCCCAAACAAAGTGATTAAGGGAGATGCCTAATACGTTTTTGGAAATTAATTTGTTTATTAGAGTAGTACTTGTCCATTTTATTTTTATTTTATTTAGAAATCTTGTACCAAAAACAATGAAAACGATTTATTATTTATTTTCACTGCTTTTTATACAATATAATACTTTAAAAAGAAAACCCATTATCTTATCTTAATCTTTTTTGTGTGTGAATCTTATCTTAATCTTATCGCATCTATACCAATTACCAACTCGACAGAACAGGTCCCCTCATGCCAGCATGGCTCCCATGGATCAACTAACTCAATTCCCATTCCACCTACTTTTCCACAAACTTCCACGCGCTTCATCTTCACTCGCTCAATCTGCCGCCCACTTCAACGGCTCAGATTCTCCAAAACGCCCCTCTGCTCGTGGGATTCCTTTTCCACGCGAGGGCTCGAAAGTCATTTGGCAATAAAGACGCGGGAACACTTTGTTCCGAAGTAACTGCACCGCGACAGGCTCTCTCCACACAACTCCTGCATCCATTCCTCTTATCATGCGCTCGAACGTAGCCTATCATAAGCCATAACACTGACCGTTGATCAAGCCCTTCAAAGTCAAGTCATCGCATCTAACGGCGGTAAAAACGATTGCCGCCAAATATTCAGTGAGTTTTCACCACACGCCGTGCTTTCCCAAACGGAACAAATAAACCAAGCTTTTCCGTTTCAGTTTCAGCCTCAGACATTTGTTAGTGTTTTGTTTTTTTTCTTTTCAAATTTAACTTTCACTCCACAGGCTTCAGAGACAGCATAGCAAGCAAATGCAACAACTAATAAATTGACGAAGTCACAGTTTACTATTTTGGTTCTCTTTTTTTCAGTCTCACTCTCCTTCTTCATGGTACACAACCTTGAACCTTTTTTCTAATATGTTCTTTGTTCTCTCTGTAAACTATTGTCTCTCTTGTCCACTGCATATGTTTATGTTTGGATTCTTATAATTGTGGAAGAAAAACAGTGAGCATTTTAATTTTGTAGTCTCATGTTTCCACTGTGGTTGTGGTTCGCAGGAATGGTAGATTTGAGGCCTTGAGGTTCCACATTTACCAGGTAATTGTCAGATCTAGCTTCATACGTGCTAGTTTACCTCCAATTTCAGACGTTGATGGATGAAGCAGTGTTCAATGTTCAGTGTCTACTAGTTCTTGCTTGTAGCAGATCTTGATGTGATTCTAATTCTAGTTCCGTGAATTCTTAGTGCTTGATATTGCGTGCATAGAGTTTGTGTCTTTCTTGATTATTATTGCTGAGCGATAATTGTTGAGTTTTTTTTCTTTTGCAAAAATTGGAGTAGGTAATTCTCAAGGAGTTCTGGAGATCATGAATTAATTATAGATTTAAAAAATTAAACATAATTTGCACTGTGTTTATTTGATTATTTTATTTGTCATGCACTGTTATTGTCGGTGACAACATAGTACGGCAATGTGCGGTGCCCCATCATTAGGTGCAGTGTTATCATTGCATTAGAAAAAAAAAAAAAGATGCGATCAATTTTGTACATATTATGTCTTTTTCTACTGTTGATAGTTGTTGGTCATTATTTTGCTTGAGATATAGTTTCAAAGACTTGAGGATTACATTGGCCTACCTTGCTTTTTTGTGAATATAAAATTGGCTGATGGGTGAGTGCCACCCCCACTTTGTCGACCGTTAGTAGGATAATCATTCTCTTGTTGATTACCTATTCATTAAGGAGAAGGAAACTATTTATTCTCTTGGCAAGAAGCTGTTAATCCATTTCAAGCAGAAAATTTTACCAATGGGGAAAAAGAAGTTAATGGAATAAGTGTTTGTGTTTGAAATTCTGAAGCATCTTTGTTATGTGTCATATAAGGTATTACTTCAATGTGATAAATTTTATAGATCTCTTTTCTAGAACTTTTAAAATCATGTATTCTTATCATGCATAGAATTCTTTCTTTATGTTTTTTTGAATACTTTAGCTAATTAGGCAGTTGAAAGTACGCTTTTTATCGTATTGCAGTCAAGTGGTATGTAGGCCAGCATACAAATGCTAATTATAAGAATTTATCAGTTGATTTGCTACCTGATTACCATAATGACTTGTGTATCTCAACCATGCAACTCAGTGGGGTCACAGTATAACTAATGACAACAGTTTACTATTTAATCTTAGTTGCACCAACAAAACTAACTTAAATTTGACTATGTTGTTCAGTATTCATCTTGAGTTGTAACCATATGAAACAATCATCATGGGAAGAGGTTCACTGTTTTTATGCTACAGGTTGTAACCTCAGAATGGGGAAATCACCAGGAAAATGGATCAAAACCGTACTATTTGGGAAAAAGTCACCCAAATCAAATCTTTCGAAAGGAATAGTGGTAATGCTATAGTTAAAGTGGCATAGCAATTCTATTCAATTTTAAACTATATTGCAATTTTCATTTACACTTCTGACTTCTTTTACTATAATTTCGTGTAGAAGATTGTAAATAAAAAAGAAGTGGTTGCTTCTAATGTGTCAGATAGTGGTCTGGCTTTAGATCCAACCCCCACTAAGACTGCCGGAAATGAGGAGGGCCTAGAACTGGAGAATGAAGAATCAGAAAATCTTTCACCTGGGAATCAAGAAAGAAACATCATGGAATCTGTTAACCAAGATGCACCGCCTGATCTGGAGAAAATCAGGCTGGAGGAAGCAGCAACAAAGGCACAGGCTGCTTTCAGGGGTTACTTGGTAGGTGTCTTACTGTTTTAAAGGCACTTAACTGATTAGTGTTGTTTAGTCTAAAAAATTAGAATTCTGAAGTGTATTATAAGACATCTAGACGTAGACTGCAAAAGGACAATAAACTGTGGAACTTATTTTCTGTTATGATTGTAAATTGAATTGTCATAACATCTGATTTGAAGGCTATGAGCCTTTGAAACGTGTATAAAGAGAAGAAAAAGAAGGAGAACGGGCTGGAGAGTGTTGTCCAAGGGAATTTATAGATGTTTAAGAGAGGAGAAATAGGAATGCTGTTAGGAGTGAGAATGAAACGATGTGGGAGTGTAACAGGATGTACACGTGGAAGCAAGGTATTGGAGAGGAGGATTGTGCAATAATGGGATAAAGAAAAGGAAACATAAATAAGGAGAGGGTGAGGGAAGAGTGGAGGAGGCGCATAACATAATTCTGGGAGTGAATTAGTGGCTTAGGCTAGGGAGGGCAGAGTTGTGTATCAGCTCTGATTGTTATTCTTATTTCTGCATTTCTTCTGTTCACTATCTGTGTTTCTGTTTATTGAGCAGAACTTTTCCTTGATAAATGAGATCTTCTTCTCAAGTTCAATCCTATTTTCAGTATTAAATCCAGTTCCTATTACAGGCTTTGGTTGATCTAGAAATCACTAAATTTTAGAAGATTTCTTGTTACAATTACAAGAACATATTTTTGAAGTTTAATGGGTATTTAGAGATACAATCCCTAGACTTGTCTGATTCCCCCTCCCCTCTCAACATGTTTTTTTAATTTGTGATCTTATTTTTCATAAAATATTATCTCTGAGACGCTGACATGTTTACTTGTCAAAAGGATCAGTCAAGTCAATATGGCAACTACTTTCATGTTTTGCAAAATAATAAAAAATCTAAGATTTACCTTAATGTTGAAATTAATTCTCAGATGTTTTCTTGTTGGATATCAACTCTTCCTCTCTCCACACACTCTTATGATATAAGTTATATTTCATCCAAAAAAAATTATTGCATTCTTAATACTTTTACTACTTTTGTCTCTGATAGTCATAATATTTTCCTAAAAGAGTTGACATATGAACAATTTTGTAGCAATTTGGAATTATCTTTGTGGAGTTCTGATTGTATGAGTTACTGAAAATCATAATACTTGATATCAACTAATGGAAGCATCACTTGTGAAGGCTCGCAGGGCATTTAGGGCCCTAAAAGGCATAATAAGGTTGCAAGCACTTATTCGTGGGCACTTGGTTAGGAGACAAGCTGTTGCTACATTATGCTGTATGTATGGGATTGTGAAGTTACAGGCACTTGTTCGTGGAGGCAGGGTCAGACACTCTATTCTTGGATCTGAAACCCATGAGAAGTACAATCTATTTAAGCCTCTGGTACTGTTTTCTAAAGATTTGTAAATTATCCATAATTTGTCATATTTCATTTTTTTATTCAAGGCATTTTCTGATCATGTGAGTTTATAAGGTGCCTGATTATCTAGGCCAGATTAGAACAAAATGGTTCTGTTAAATAACAAAATGGTTTTGTTATTTTCCCTTCTTTTCTTAACTATTGCTGAGACTTTTCTTCTGAATGTGTTGTGTATTTTTGCTTCAGGATGGCAAACTTGGGGAGTCAGTTGGTGTTTCCACAAAAATTTCAAGGCTGTCTGCAAATACTTTCATCTGTAAGGTAACTTGAATTATGCCATGTATGTGATACAATTTTTTTGTATGTTATATGCTGAATTATCTTGAATTATATGCTGAACACCCTTCTACCCGTTTTGATCTGTTTTACTCAAATTGGGTATGTGACAATGTTTGTTTGTTGTTTCAGCTTCTTGCTTCATCAACTACGATAGTGGCCCTGCACCTGCATTATGTTGTTGGGGATCCAAATTCAGTCTCAAGTTGGTTGGAACGCTGGTCAGCAACATACTTTTGGAAACCAGTTCCCCAACCCAAGAAAATTCGAGACAGCAAATCCCAGAGAAAGCAGGTCAATATCGGAGAAGCTCAAATTAGCAAGTCAAAACGTACCAACAGGAAGCTTCCTACTGCAAATTTTGAATCAGTTCCAGTGCAAACAAATCCTGAATTTGAGAAACCAAAGCGTAATGTCAGGAAAATCTCAAGCCAACCGTCAGATCCAGAGCAGGAAAATCCACAAAGTGAGCTTGAAAAGGTTAAACGTAACTTGAGAAAGATTCATAACCCTGTTGTTGAAAATGCTATTCTGTCAAAAGTTGAAGGTGAGGCCCCAAAACAGCATTTGGAAAAGGCAACAGTTGCTGCAGCAGGTCATGCTGTTTCAGAACCAGGGGTCATTACTTGTAATGAAAAGATCAAGAAGGAAGGAGCATTGGCCATCTCTAATGCACCTGATGTAGATATTACTCCAAGACCATCGGATAACAAGGAGGTGTCTGACATTCCAAGCAGTTATCAAGCGACGTTAGAATCAAATCCCTTGACAGATACTACAGCTAAAGATAGAAACACTTCTGCTGATGAAGATAAAAATGAGCTCATCAATTTACCAGAGACTACTTTTAAAGATGAAAACTCTCCATTAACAAATGGAGATTTGAGTCATAAGGAAAATCTAACAGGTTGGGCAAACCAGAAATCTACCTGGAAAGCCTCAATTTTGGCAAAGCAGGAGGAGCATGTAGAGAATGGATTACAGAATAGTCCAGCAATACCGAGTTATATGGCAGCAACTGAATCTGCCAAGGCTAAGTTGAGGACGCAAAGGTTCCCGAGCTTTGAGCAAGATGGCAGCGAGAGAAACAATCCTTCTGGGCGACATTCACTGCCATCTTCAACTAAAAGCAAGACCAATTCGCATTCACCTAGGACACATAGATCAGTTCAAGTAGGTGGCAAAGGGGGCCATAAAAGTGACAAAACTATGCCATCTTCTAGGGGTGGGAATGGTATGATATAGCTCTTCCTACATATAGTGGTCTGAAACTATGTCACTATGATTTCACCCAGAAAAATTACTTTTCTATTATGCGTATTAAAACTGAATTGTCAGTTTAAGGTCACTCATCCAATCTGCAGTGGGATAAATGTTATTCTTGGTTGTGCCAAACGAAGAATATCATTGAGAAAGTTTCTTGTTATTAATAGCTTTGTCTTGATTACAAATTCCACAACAGTACAGGTCTTTTTATTCGTTGTAAATCAACTGGATAGAAGTAAACTTCTAATTCAAAATGGATTAATTATACTGGTATATGCCTTTGTTTTATTTCATGATTGATACTAATAAATTGGTCTGTTTATCTTGCAGGGAAAGTAATTCAAGCAGAGTGGAGGAGGTGATCTGAGGAAGACCGTTTTTCTGGAGTTGAACATGAGGAGGTCAAATTGGGCTATCTCTGTGTGGGGTTCTCTGATGAAAGTTGTTGAACTGATAGGACCATAGTTTGAGCTGCGTTTGATCAGATTATTTTTTTCCAACATTCTGGGCATTTGAGGGTGAGTAGTACAATATATGTTTTAAGCTTTGCATGCTGCAACTGTAACAAGTCAATGTTCTGTTTGTTTCCGGCATGACTCCTTCACTATTTATTTTTTTGCCAGTGTGTATGATCGTTGATTTATACTTTTGTTCGTTTTCCTAAGAACTTTTCTGTTCGAACAAAGCGTTGTATGTTAATATGAATATGGAAAATTCAAAGTATCTGGGTGATTAAATATCCTGGGTTGATAATTACATTCCTTTTTTTATCCAATTAAATGTTTTTTTGGGTCAAAGATCCAATTAATGTTTTTTTTTGGTCCAGGATCCAATTAATGTTTAAATGTCATAATTTGTCAAACTGGGGCCATATAGAGACAGAAATTCAATACCTGATCTCTTGGCAAGGATGAACAGATTCGTCAATTAATCCAATATAAGATCGTGACTAGAGTTAAAAAATCTTGTCCCTTTCTGTAAGATAAAGAAATCTTCCACAACCCCAAATAAATGGGGCGATTGCTAATTTTTACGAAACGCCAGTTAAAATTGGTCTTATCGCAAGAATGTTAAATATACAACTCTATTCATATGTACATAAAACTGAATTCATGACTACTGAACCCATCCAAAGCAATAATTATTGTGAACTTTCGTGTTTACAAATCACAACTGGAGTGTCGGTAACATTATTCAATTTTTATTTTCAACTACAAAGCAAAATCAGTAAAATAAGATATGAAAGGTTGAAACTTAAACTAATTATACATCAAAAACACACCCTTCACAATAGGGGAATGACAAAATTCTATACGTGTGTGTGTGTGTGTGTGTGTGTGTGTGTGTGTGATCTTCACCAAGAAAAAATAACTGCAGAATTATAACTATTAATTGAATTTTGACAACTTCATAGTTTGTTGTATATTTGGATTTTTTTTATCACAATCTCAACAATTATTTTTTCAATCAATAATTATAATTCTGCACTTTTATCTTCTAAGTTGCACTTCCCAACTTTCAGCAGTCAAATCCGTATGTTCCACCACCTCCCATAACATTTAGCAAGCATCACTGAAAACTGATTGAACTAACTTGACTGGGATCAATCACAAACCCATGAACTGATCCTGACCGGCTTAGATTTCTTCGGTGTCTTGCAGAAGGAGACGAGGATAGCTGAACACTTTGAGGAATTGGAACTTTCTGTGAGTGACCAGATACACATAGGGTACCAGTATCATCTTGCTCCCAATATACTTCTACCATAAACCCTGTGGGGTTTTCAGCAGACTCTGTTCCTGGAATTCCCACAAACCTAGCTCCAACAGGAATCTGCACAATTATGTCATTGATCAGCGGAAAATAGCTAGTTGTTATAGCTGCAACTTTTATTGATTATAAAAGCAAAAGGGTAATCTCTGGAGAGGTGAACTCTCAAATGGTTGAGTATTTACTTTTTCTTTCAACCGTGTGATGCACTTTGACAACTGTACTACTGTATAAATAAATATTTCATATTCATTTTTTGCTAGAGAAATTAGCTTCAACCAATTAGAACACAACCTCTTGAGAGGCATATACTGAAAGCAAAATTCGTTTGCACTTACCTGCACAGACTCTCCAGATGTTAAGGTCAGAGTCACAAGGCTCCCTTCAGCTGCAGCACTTTCTAGCTCTGCTTGCCTTGCTATATTCAAGAAAACTTCTTCAAGAGTTGTTAGACCAAGCTGGATGTCAGATATGCCAAATTCTTCTTCTCTATCTTGGAGCTCCGAAAAAAAATTCTGGTTGGGAAGCAACAACAATATAAGAGAATATTAACCCATATAACTAAGCACAATATTCTATTTTATGACTCATTTGGTGTGTGCTACGCATAATTCTTCTCACTAATATATAGGCCACATTGGTGCCCATTTCATCCTGTCTTTATGTCACGTCACCAAAACAATATTCAGCTTTATATCAAATACATGTAGCATGCACACATGATCGCAACTGTAACTAATAAGTCTACAGGGGAATGCAAACTCAGGAGCTATCATTTATTATTAATTAATTGTAACATTACAGCAATAGACGGGATTCATTTGAATATAATTTCATCCAGAAAGGGAATACTGAACTAAACAAAAAGATGCTCCCAAATTATCAAACGACACAAATGAAACATTATTTTTTTTCTTTAGGCAATAAAGAATTTGTCAGAGTGTTTTCCATTTGAATTATTTAAGTATAGGTCTTTTCGGGTTATACAGTTTATTCTTATTAATTATCAACATGTATGAAGTTTGAAACAGAGCAATCAGAAGTTCACATGATCAGCATAACCAGAGTAACTACTGTGTCTCAAAAGCTAAAAATGCTGCCAGTGGATCAACTTAAACTATAAAATTCCAATAAAGATCTGCTTCCATGTTAATCAGTGTTTTAGCAACAGTTAAGATTCAAACCCTGCTGTTGAGCAGATTTAAAGGAAATGGAATCAAATCCCAGAAAAGAAAGCTTACCGTCAAGAGCGCCTCCCTGTCATGAGGAATCACAAAAGTTATGAAGTTATTGTTCTCCTCTTTTGGTTCTACATCTAAATGCTGCCAAAATATTTACGGGGTCAAAACCAATCCTATATTCGTCACAAAAAGAATTTAAATCATCATAATTATTCATCTCACATTCTTAAAGAATTGCTTCACAGCCTCACGATGTTCTGTTGATATTGTATCTCCATTTGCAGGACCGTGTTCAACATTGTTTCCATAAAAGCTGATATTAGCCACAAAACCAGTACCAAAGCGTGACTTCAATCTGATTGAGGTGCCAATGCAGCGGAGCCTTCCCTTTGCCATGATTCCTATGCGGTCACTTAGAATGTCAGCTTCTTCCATAGAATGTGTTGTGAGAACAATGGCACGCCCTCTTTTTGCATTTTCAATTATGTCCCACACATGCCTCCTTGTTATTGGATCCATACCAGTAGTCTAAGAAATAAAATGACAGATTAAACCTTGTAATCCTGTCGACAAAATATATTCGTGAAAGGAAATATCCTGCTTTGCATACCGGTTCATCCAAAATGACTAATTTAGGGTTACCAATAAGGGCAATTGCAACACTGAGACGACGTTTCATTCCTCCACTGTAACTACCAGCTCTTACTTTGGCTGCATCCATGAGTCTCACTTCTGCCAATGATGTCTGGGTAATCTACATTTTCCAGAAGAACTTGCATTAAAAGGAATAACAAGCAGAATTCCTAATAGTTAATACTTTCAAACAATACAAATAACAACAAATAAATTCCTGTGGAGGAGTGTGTGTGTCTTTCACTGTACAGAACAGTTTCAGGCCTGGAGCAATACATACTGATTGTATGGAAGCTGGGGGCAGGCCTTTAATACTAGCAAAGAGTTGGAGGTGTTCTTGACCAGACAATGCATCCCATAAGATATCAAACTGTAGATTAGCAAATTCAGTAACGGGTCAGTCATCTGTTAATGAGGATGGAAGAGAGAGTCATTGCACTTGAAAATCATATTTATGCAGTCTTAAAGTGGTAAGTTGTGTGTCCATACATCAAAAACATATATAATGAGAGATAGAGAGACACCTGGGGACATACTCCTATAAGCTTTCGAATGTTTGACATGCCATTGGAGCTTTGGATGGAATGTCCATAAATTAATGCTGTTAAGGAAATTGAAAACATCATTTACTCTTCTCAAAACCAACGTTCTGATAAATGAATGGTCAACGTAGTAGTTAAAGAGAGAGACAGAGAGTATCACCATCCCCATCAGTAACTGGTGTTATCCCTGTCAAACAATTAATGGCTGTAGTTTTTCCAGCTCCATTGGGTCCTAAAAGACAAAATAATTGATCCTTTGCAAAATTCACCCACAAACCCTGAAATAATTTCAGAATAGCACATTGCTCATCATCCAAGTACTGTTCACTCCCATCAGGGTAAAATAACAATCTTTACCAAATTGTCATATTGAAACATGAAATACGCGGGACACTCGGGTAAAATAATATAACATAGGGGAAAAAGTTCAGAGGAACAACAAATTGATAGTCACGAATCAAAAAAGAAATCAAGTTGAGAACATTTCTGCGTGTTTGCAATTTGTATGATTGTTTCAGAGATGGATAATGAGATCCATCTTGCAGTAGAAGTTACACCCAGACTACTCAAATGTTCTGTCACGAACCAGATAATCTCAAATACTTGAGATACAAGAGCATTCTGGGCTTGAAACACGGATAATGTAGTGACCCATCTTTACTCGTACTGAGATTTCACTTCTAATTAGACGAATGGGGACAGCTAGGATGGAACTCATGACCACCACTTGGTCATAAAAGCTCTAATCGAATCATGAAACAACTATCCCAAAAGTTTAAGCCGTTAGGTGAAGGCACGTAACTAGTTTCATATTTATTAGACTTCCACCATGAAAAATTGTTGCATAAAAACCAACTTCTAAGAATAAAATTGTAATAGGAAATGCTTTACCTTAACGGCATGGTAAGGAGTACTTCTTTTACATTTACAGCAGCAACTAATGTTAAATGCACCAGGATAAGTCTTCACAAGACCATGTATCTGAACAGAAACATTCACATCAACCAGACCTTGTGTTAGTTGCTGTCTCACGGCATTTTCTTCTTCAAGGACATCTTCATCATCTGGTCTATCATGCTCTTCATGTTGGGCTGAACCGAAGCAACTACAAACCCCACCCTCTACAAAAGGAAGATGAGGACACAGGGAAGAAGAGTTAAGCCATAAAGAGCAGGAAAGAAATAATAACAAACACAACTTAAATCAAAAAATAATCACCACCTTTCACTTTTTGTCCTCCTTTTCCCGTCCAGTAACTGGGATTTAGGAAGTATAGAATAGATTTCCTCACACCCATTGCATTTGGGATTATATTGTCGAAGTAGATGGCCAGAACAAACCACAGAAAGAACGTGGCCAGAAGCCACATATAAATATCATTCTGTCAAGGAAAGAAGAAATACTAAGTAACTATTGCAGCGGCACATCTAAGGCTGAAGGGAAGGGAGGAAAAAAAGGAAATATAGAACTATGGAACATAAAGTCAAAGAGAATAGAAAGTCAAAGGTTTCTTAAAATGAAATGGTGTGTGGTGTTGGGATGTAAAGATCAAACTCAAGTCATTGCATACAATTGTTATCACACAGTCATCATCATTAACAGCACATTTTCCCCGTTTACTCCAGCTAACACCGTGATCTTCAGGGGTTGAAACTGCATCTGAAAGCACTGTCAGAGCTTGAGAAAAAGGATTAGGCGGGAACAATGACCAGATATTTCGGAAAGTGCTAGAGATGCTACGGTCGTAAAGTGTTCCTGACAGAAGCTGCAATCGAAAAAATAACAGACAAAAAGAACATGAGCGTTCCTTCTTTCTGTGTACTCAATAAACCTTGTCCATAAAGAATGAGAAGGTTTCATGCCTGGGTCACAAAGCCCACAATAAATATGGAGAAGCCCACTGTTGTCGCCGAGGATGATTTACTAATGAAAGCAGATAACATGAAGGCCAAGCCAGTCTTGAACAAAAAAGAGAAATTACTATATGCATCAGAAAAATCTCCAAATTCACAGAACGCAAACCCCAATTGAACAAGCAAAAGGTGTAACGTAAATGGTAAAAAGCTAGGAGATTCTCACCATATTGAGTTCAAACAGGAAGAACAAAAAGAACAGGACTGCGAAACTGTTATCCAAGAAAAAACGAAACTGAAACATCATTCCAAAGAGAACTATGAGAAGGGATGATAGGAGTGTAACAACTGCCTCCCAGGTGAGCCAGGATAACCAGTAAGCACAGTCGTAAAGCCCCATCACGTTCATTGCCTATCCCCAAACACAAAACACCATGACAACAACAAACACCATTAAAAACAGAAACAAAACTATCAAATTCATCACTGCAAAATTTGACAGCGGGACAAAATCAGTTCCAGAGAATACAAAAACCCGAATGTGTCCGATCTAAAAATTATACTGACTAAGACGAAATTTTTGCATTCTCACTAACTAATGTGTCCGTTGCCAAATCTTTTAACACATGGCAATCTCATATGGTCATAGACTTCAACAATGGGCAGTGTATATATACCTGACGAAGTTTAAGCTCTTTCTCTGTCACCAAAGAGCTAATCTGAAGAACAAAATTAAACATGGCAATTGCAAAAAAAAATGTTGGACCAATTGTACTCACGGCAGAGATAGGACTCACTCCCGGGTGCGGGAATTCCTTCAGAAACACATTCCAGCTGAAGCTTGGGTCTGAGTTTTCATCAAGCCATCAATTAGAACCATGTTTTTCGAATCATCCTCAAAAACAAAAAACAAAAAACAAAAAAATAACCGCAATAGCATACTGCAATCATGGTTTTAAATTGTGTTCCGCAACCACAAATATAGCTGCAATGTCATGGTTTTCAAAGGCTCTAAAACTCTATTGCGACCACAATTGCAGCCGCGATCGTACTTTAAAAACCTTGACTGCAATTTATTTATATCCTTGTTGATCAACGAATAATTTTTATTCGTAATTTTAATTATACCTCCAATAAGGTATCTGGCGATTTCGCGTTCAGCAGCGAGCTGAAGAGGGAGTTGAAACGCAAGAGTGGGGTCTTCATATTTCCCTCGCTTCGCAACACTGGTGGAGTTGGTCTGAATCCCATAGCTGATAACGGTGTCGTTTTTCTGGGCGAAGTGAAGCGCGGCGGGGCAATGCATGGGGTTACTGAAAAGCCACGTGTCAACTTGGGCTTTATCACCGAAGGACTTGACCTTGGAGGCCGGTATGGGCCTACCGGGGTTGTTATCCATGATGCGGCCCACGATGGTCTGAAACTTTGGGCTCTGATCGCCGCTCCAAACGAAGTCGTAGCATGGAAGCTTGACGAAGAACTTGTCCTCGCAGGGAGGGATTGGGGGAGAGGGAATTGAGGGAGGGTCGGTTACGCTCTTGTATGCGGAAGTGGTTGAGGTTTGGGCCTTGATTGCTTTGTCGACGGCGAATATGAGGAAGATGAAAATGAGTGGTGACAAGAATTGGAGCATGGTTGCCCTCTTTCCCCTCCATGATAACAACGCGTTCTTCTTCAATAGCGCCCTGTATTGTTGCAACGCCAGCACCAAACCGCCGCGGGTGCTGCTGCTCATCATCTTAAAATTGTATACCCCCATTATTCATTCATTCATTCATAGGATAATAATAAGAGAGAAAGTAAAGAAGAAATATTTATTGAGAGAAAAACAAAAACTGAATGCTGTGTTTTTCATTGAATTTGACGCGATGCGATACAGGGAAATCCTTATTATATAGGGAAGGGAAGGGATTGGGAAGGACCCAAGTACAGGCAGCAAAAGTAAAATACATACATCCTATTACATCGGATGAAAAAAAAAACAACGCAAATAACAAAATATTGCCACCAAATAAAACCTTATTATTGTGCTAGGGGAGTAAATGAGAAGCATACTCCTAATAAAAAAGATAATATAATATTACTTTTTTGATATAATAATATAATATTACTTTTTCTTTGGTATATCTCTGACCAGAACATAAAAAAAACTATTGTATTATTAATTAACTACAGTCTATGATAAAAAAAACATACACAATTTTAATCATTTTAAATAATTTAAAACTATGAATATATATATATATATATAGAGAGAGAGAGAGAGAGAGTGAGAGATAGAGATAGGCACACACGTATATATAATAGCTTCTTTTTATTTGTTTTCTAAAAGGTGTTTTTATTTGTATTTTAAAAAACAACGAAATATTAATTATTTTAATTAAAAATTTAGACTTGATATTGAGAATTGTATATAAAAAAAATAATAATATACTAAGGATTTCAATACAGGATATTCAATATGCAATAAACGTTTTATAATGTGACCAATTATTTTATTGATTCTTTGAATATTATATAACCATATTAAAAGACGTACGTAACGTACGTATAATATAACTATAATGGATGGAATATCATGGGATTCAAGCCTGAAACTGGTACCAATTCAACAGAAGCTCAAATATCTAATATAGTAAACCTTAATAGAAATATTAAACCATGTTAATTTAATCACGATCACGTTGTTTACTATTGATTTCTTTATTTACATTTTATTGTTTAAATTCATATTTTTATTGTTAAAAAAAGCTTGTGGCTCTATAAACCGCTCGAGACAGGTAACGAGAATTTGTCAATTAGATTGCATGCAATACAAAAAAGGACATTTGGGTCATTTGGATAGAACACGGTGAAGGGCAAGTTAGTCACTCTAAGGTTAATAGGATCCGGTCATTGATGCGAAAATAAAAACAAAACTAGTCAAGTTGGCAAAGAAAAAATGGATGGATACATTTACATTAATTAATAATTTTTTAATGCAAAATTAACCCATCTAACTATTGAATTATGTAATATTATAATGTTGATTGTGTATATTAAATATTAAATTTTAGACAATTTAGATATCCATAGCAATGTCATGTAGTATTTACCTATATTTTAATAATCCATTATCCATTTAAAATAAAGTAATGTGATGAAGTATCAATTAATTTTCATTCACATAAACTTGATATTTGATCGGTCATATTATACAAAATGTTATTAAATAGTGTAAGTATAAGAGTTTGTCAATTAATCTCATCGCTTTATAAAATATTCATCCGTCAGTGGCACGTTACTTCGACTCCTCGCCCTCTCAGAAACGAACATGACCCGTTTACTTGCACCCTAAGCAAGTAATTTCAGACACTCGAACTCCGGTTGATTAATTCTACAACTCATTTGTTTGTTTACCCCTTCATGTTATATATATTTAAATGTTAGTTATTTATTTGTGACTTGACCATTCAATAACCATTAGCAGCATGGAGAAAGTGACCTCCACATAATTATTCACTTGAATACCTCGCGCGAAATACGAAAAGAAACCCGTTTGTATTCTCCATCAAAGGTATATTTTAATATGTGTTTTTTCCCTGTGTTACATCATATATAAGCACATTGGTAGTAGATGATTCTCTGATCATAATATATACTACTATAATAATGATCAAATGCCAATTCTCGGTTCTTTGTAAAGCCTTTGTTTTCTGTTAATGAAAAATCAAAGATTTATGAACTATTCTATGTTTGATTAAGCAGACAAATTCTTCTACATGTTTTTGTAGGTTTGGTATTTGGTATAAGTATTTATCATTTTTTACAATAAATTATTTTTGAAAATTGACTTGTTATTTCTTATATATATATATATTTATTGTACAAAATGATCATGTCTAATTCACTATTTCGTTTGTGAGAGGATACTGAACTTTTTATATTTAAAAAATGTGTTAGATGTTATCTCTAAAGTAAAAGACGGTTGATAGAATAATCCTTAATTTTCATTGCCAATATAATTAATACATCCAACATGAAAGAGAAAATGTTAAAAAATAACATATATTTTTATTGAAAAAGAACATGCAGTTAAAAAACGGGTTACTAACATTTCTCAATATATTATTATTGTTTTTCATTTAATTACTTCTTTACGTTAAAAGTAATTGTACAAATAATTCTTGCACCGCTTTATCACAAATTAAAGATGGAAATAAAATGACAAGTTTTTATAATATGTAATATTAATTAGTGATAGTGTAAAGATCACACAATTAATAGGTGAAACATTTTACTTACACATCGATCATTTTTTCAATATTTGCGTGATTTCAATCTGGTGGACACAAATTATACAATTAATTAACATTATTAACACTTTTAGATGATATATATATATAATAGATACAATACAGATGATATAGAACTAGACGTACGTTTATCTCATTATTATATATTATATATAGTAGTACATTCAAATGAAACAAAAAAAATCTCATTACAATATCACATTGAACTTTTCACACGAAAATGCCGAGTATTGACAAACAAATTATTTTAATTAGTAAAGAAATGTTCATTATTATAGCTTGTATCATTGTATGTAAGTCGATCGTCACTCACATGCTGTGGGAGTATTTCTGTGGGAGTATTTCATCACTGGTGTAATAACTCGTGCCTTGCATAAGAATTAATTAAATAATAAAAAATATAGATTTAATATTTTGTAATGATTTTTAGGAATTAGATTTTAATTAATTTTTCGCCAAATTATATATTTAGTATTTCATTCACTATGATAGTGTGATTTAGGTGTCACATATTAGTGGACTAAGAGGCAATATGATTTCATGTGTCACATAGATTTGGAGCGTTAAACTTTTTTAACTCTATAAAATAGATCTTATTTTAAATTTAATATTAATATATAAATATGGATATTAACATTACTCTTCACTTTATAAATATCTTATATTATTATCATCATTGTTACAATTTATATAAACATCTACTTTTAATTGTATTTATTTAAAAATAAATTGTTTTGTATCTACATTAGATTAGATATTAGATTTATATATATGATATATGGTACTACAAAAATAGAAGGGGATTTTTTTAAAGGACAAAAAATATTTTATTAATCATAAATCTATTGCATAGCATAAAGAGCACCATATCATAGATATTATACAAAGATAACAAAATCACATAAAAAAACAAAACTTCATGCAAATACAGATTTTCTCAGTCTATAGCCACTCTCAACTGTGAAAATTTTCACACCACCAATGTGACAGTATCAGACCTATCCACGAAATGCAGGCTTCTCACTCCAGAACTATTCACAGCTGTGAGAAAATTAACACTTTCAGTGTGAAAGCGTCAGACCTATCCCCAAAAATGCAGGTATATCATTCCAGAACTATTCATAGCTGTGAAATAAATCACACCTGCAGTGTGAAAGTGTCAGACCTACCCAAGAAGTTGCAGATTTCTACTTCCAGAACCATTCACAGCTGTGAAAAAATTAACATCCCCGGTATGAAACCATCAGACCCAATCCACGAAAATGCATGACTCAATACAGAGTCGTTCCCACGTGTGAAAAAATTCACACCAGTAGTGTGAAAATTTCAACCACGATTTTTCTTTTTTCTTTCTCTGTTTTTTTTGTTTTGTAAAAAGTAAAGGATATACAAAACATCACAATAGAGAAAAAAATCTCATATGTTAGCACCTCAGACCCTATCTATCAATCTGGTGGACACAAATTATACAATTAATTAACATTATTAACACTTTTAGATGATAATAGATACAATATAGATGATATAAAACTAGACGTACGTTTATCTCATTATAGTAGTACATTCAAATGAAACAAAAAAAAATCTCATTACAATATCACATTGAACTTTTCACACGAAAATGCCGAGTATTGACAAACAAATTATTTTAATTAATAAAGAAATGTTTAGCATTATTGCTTGTATCATTGTATGTAAGTCGTCACTCACATGCTGTGGGAGTATTTCTTCGGTTCTATTTAGTTTATTATTTCCTGGAGTCAAACACAAACGCTTTGAATGGAATTAATTCATGTTTGAAATTACACTTGAGTATCTCCTATTGATAATAGCTATAACTCCATATTTGTGAGTTCATAGGATGAATTTAGAATAAAAGTTAATCTAAAAGATTTAGAAGTCAAAAACTTAATGAAATTTTGATGGTTTAGGCAAGAAGTAGTGTCAAAGTTTTAAAGAAAAGAAAATTGGAGATTTTATTATCTTGAGTGAAATATAATATTTTAATTGGTAACTTTTAAGCAAAAAATATTTGATTAAAATAATTTAATCAATTTAATTTGTGAAAATTCTAAAAAGAAAACAAAAATTTGTAAATTTTATATTTAAAACTAATAAAAAAATTTATTATAACAATAGCAATTAAAAAAGTTCAAAAAGTAAGCTAGAATAAAAAGTTATTGAAAAAGTTAAAATTACACATTTTAAATATATAAATTTATTATTTAATTTATATAATACAATATAATATTTTATACTCCCTCCTGTCCTTTTTTATAATAAATATAATACAAAATCATCAAGACCAAAAAAATGTATTGGAATAGGTTAATTATTATTAATGGCGCTATAATTTTTTAAAAGTATCCTTTTTAAGATTGGTGACTTTTGATATTCCTTTTGTGGGGTTCATAATAAATAAAGGTAAAGTTAAAAATAAACAATTAATATTAATAAGAATAAGATATTATTTTTTTTTAAAATAACCATAAAAATGACTCATTTTGTTTTTTATAAAAAAGACCGGAGGGAGTACAAAGTCTATAATTTAAAAATAACAAACGCGGCATTGGACATGCTTGCTTCCATTTGTACCCTCCGTGCTCATTCACGCCAGCAGAAAATGGAAGGAAATTGGAAATTACTTCGCATTTGACTGTTGCAGTACTTACCTTTTTTCTTGACGGAAAAAGTACGGTACTTACTCAATCACAATAATTAATTACATACAATTTGAGACTTTTCTTTTAATTGGTTAAAAAATCCTAAATAAAAAAGTAAATTTTGAGACTTTTCTTTTATTTGGTTAAAAAATTCGAAATAAAAAATGGCACATGTTTAGTAATTTGAATGGGATGAATATATAAAGACATAATACTAAATTTTTTCCAACCCGAGAAGGAGAGGGGGTATTGTGGTCATTTAACGAGGGACATAATTGGAAAACAAAAAAAATTCAGCAGCTCTGTCTAGTTAAGGCAAGTTTTTCGCACGAGAGTCCGTCCACACCACAATACCATTCTCGAAAATAAAGGGAACTCGGAGGGATGATTTGGTCACACACTGCAAAACATGTATATAAGCACTACGGAGGGAGAGTTCAAACGTTGAACTTCTTCAACTAGAGTGGGAAGAAAGAAACACACACACACAAACAAAAAGCATGGGGGATGAAAACACACCCAACGAACCCGCCAGCTTCTGGACTCAAGCAAACGCCCTTCTTAGGAAGAATTTAACCTTCCAGGTAACTTTCCTTTCCGTGTTGAGGCTCGAATCTCAATCTACTGCTAGAGTAACAATACTGTAACTAACTTTTTCCCTGTAAGCATAGCAGAATAACAAAATTGCAACCGTATCTCAATTATTAATGACTACTAGAGTTAGAACTGTACCATGATTCTCATGCTATATTTATTTATTGATTGATTGTTTATACATATGGCAATGTTTTCAGAAACGAAATGTGAAGACAAACGTTAAGCTCATCTTGTTCCCGTTCGTGCTGTGTATTTTGCTGTCTCTCATGCAAAGGCTGATTGATAACCAATTCGACAAGGCCAAATACAAGTGTGGCTGCATTTGTACCAACACACAAGGGGATCAGTGTCTGGAGAAGGCGTGTGGGATTCAGTATTCGGATTTTGACCAAGTTGGCGCGTGTCCCATTGCTAACCCTTCTGAATGGCCTCCTCTGTTGCAAGTGCCGGCTCCAGAATACCGCGCTGCGAGAACGGATTTTCTTCCCTCTGACTTTCCAAATCCCTCCTGCAGGACCAATGGCTCGTGTCCGGTCACTTTGCTCTTTACCGGCAATAACCAGTCTCTTGGACAAAGTATGTATGCTGAATTGCTGATCCTTTCTAAAACGAGTGAATCCCCAACTTAATCATATGAAAGTTATACGCTGTTGGCAAGTTGATCTATGAAATTAAAGAATTAACAACAAAAATGTTTCTAAAATTGTAAATTGTCAGCCATTTTTTTAGTCCAGAGGTCAGGTTACTCTCTTGGTAATGTTTTCAGATTTAACTATTAAATATGAGGACTAATTTTACGTTCACAATTAATTATTTAAAGATCAATTTGATTTTAACGATTCAGTTTTAGACATTAATTTGAAATATTTGCTAATAAAAGTTAACGTCTGAAATAAAAATGACCAGCAATTTCAAAAATGTCATGGTCAATTTCTTAATTTCATGGACTAATTTGCCAGCACTCTATAATTTCAAGGACCAACTCGAGGATTCACTTCTTTTAAATTAAATTGCTTCTATTCATCTTTCTTAACTGACATGCTTTTCTGCATCATTGATGGCATGTTTGGGAGTTATTTCTTTAGATGTCTAATGTCTTTTTAACCCTGTGTTTTCTCTTTAACAGTTCTGTCGGGGAATATGATCCCAAGTACCTTTAGTATAAATAACTCTGATATTATGGATAGTTTGGCAACAAATGTCTTGGTGAGTGAATATTGTTTAATTTATTTATCATTTTCACATAGTATGTGGCTTATTAATTTCGTCTTGTCTGTCATGGTATCGCTTGGTGAAAATAAAGTCTTCTCTTACTGTATTATTTCTATGTGAAATGCTGGGGCAACCATCAAAATTTATAGGGGTCAGAAACAGAGACAGAGTACACCAATTTTCTGGAACCTGCTTTCACTTCGGATCTTCCCATTTATTATCTACAAAGTCAGTGCACACAGAACTCTACATTCTCCATTTCTGTTCCGATATCAACCGCTAGCAGGGAGCAAGGTATGAGACTTGCTTGTATTGACAATGTTTCTTATAAGATGTGATAACAGGAAAGTTAATAATAGTTTATAAGTGTGGCTATGCTGCATACAGCTATTTTGTAATGAAAGTTGACAATCCATCGTGCTATTCCTATCTATTAACCAAGAAGGCGATGCATGCTTTAGATTTCTCTTTTCAATTTTCCAAATAATCTACGTTCTTGTCTTTTGGGTGAATAAAGTAATTAAAACTAAGAGTCAATTTGGATAAACTTCATAACAAGCACTTATATCAAAAGAAAAGTTAAAATCATCTTTCAAGGACTATGATTCCTTTTAAATAATAGCTTCCTACATTAGTTGAAATTAACTTCTGCACCTCTTTTTTTTCATAAGCTCCCGTATTTAATTTCTCCATAAGCACCTAGAAACTTATGAGGGTTTTTTTTAAGTTAAGAATTATACTTAACTCAGTTGAGAAGTTCGTAGAAGACTATGTCTAAGTTGAATTTATGACAATAATATCAGAATTGGCCTTTGGATTAAGTCAAACGCTGAGGTGAAAATATTGTCATTTTTTTTTTAAATTTTTTGGGGGCTCATTATGACTGGTTGACTGGCCATAGATGATATACTTTTTTTGGGAGGAAGTTTAACTATAGGATCGTTGTATCTTTCTCAAATAAATTGCTTGCCATGTTGTTTCCTCAGTGATATGACTTAAAAGTCTTGATAATTTGCAAAATTGGAACCATAAAAAAGGAGTATACAATTAAAAAAGTGATGCATAATATTTTCTTGTATGCATTGTCAAAAGGCCATAATTGCAACCTTTGTGATGCATTTGAAACACTTTGACAAGGATAGTAGGCCTTGTGGTCAATAA
The DNA here is from genome assembly GCA_030159175.1 of Glycyrrhiza uralensis. NCBI lineage: Eukaryota > Viridiplantae > Streptophyta > Magnoliopsida > Fabales > Fabaceae > Glycyrrhiza > Glycyrrhiza uralensis. The sequence continues at coordinate 43,778,227 of BRZY01000005.1, forward strand.
TTGCTCTTACAAAGTATTTTGAATATGTTTGGATGGAGTATACAGATCTTGTTTTATATATTGTCATGTTGCTCAATAGGTTGGTTATGCTCAAGGCTTGCATCTGATGCTAGAATTTTTTTTTGTTTGTTATTAATTCAAGTTTTTTGGTTTTCCACTGGATCTAGAGGTAAGATGTGCTCAGGGTTTACGTTTATGGCGTAGTAGTTCTTCTGAGGTGAATAATGAGCTATATAAAGGTTATCGGAAAGGTAACACAGAGAGACAGATCAATGAGATCGCTGCAGGTAGATATATCATCATATTTTTCAACTTACAAAAAGCATGGAAGGAAATACTAATTTTTATATACTTTTGACAGGTTATGATTTTCTAAATGCAAATGAGAATATATTTAATGTAAGTATATGGTACAACTCAACCTACAGAAATGACACCGGCTTTGATTCTATTGCATTGGCGCGCATTCCTCGGTCTGTAAATCTGGTATATAAACATGATATCCATCTAAAATTCAATTTCTGTATTTTATATTTCAAAACTAATACTGTCTGTCAAATTGATTTCTGTTACTAAGCTCATAAATAATAGTGCTTCCCCTTTACATACATTTTCCCCACTTTTCATTTTAATAATATTTGGGTCTGTAGCTTTGTGCACCTGATAGATTATGATAGGGACTGACATCTAGTATCTATACACTTGCAGGTATCAAATGCCTACCTTCAGTTTCTGCTGGGACCTGGTACCAAAATGTTGTTTGAGTTTGTAAAGGAAATGCCAAAACCTGAGACCCCAACTAAGTTGGATTTGGCTTCTCTTCTGGGTGGTCTCTTCTTTACATGGGTCATCCTGCAACTTTTACCAGTAAGTATTGCAATGAGCTAAGTTGTTTGTTTGTAACAATAGAATTTAGCAGAAATGAGAGGAAAGTACTGACACTGATTGCAGAATGGGTTTATATGGCAAAGTTTTATTTTTGAATTAGTATTCACATATTTTCTTCTTCCCGTTCTGGATATTGTTTCTTGCATACAGAACAATTTATTCAAAGTCAAGGTCAACAATTTCGTCTGATACCATTGTGTTAACACAGAAGGCATTATTTTATGGTATGTTTTTCTGAACATGTGTATTTATTGATGTAGGTTGTCCTCACATCACTAGTTTATGAGAAGCAACACAAATTGAGAATCATGATGAAAATGCATGGTCTTGGTGATGGGCCATACTGGATGATTTCGTATGGTTATTTTCTTGCCATATCCATTCTCTACATGCTGTGTTTTGTGATATTTGGCTCAGTCATAGGTAAGAATGCAACCAGTGAACTGTTTTCTCTCTTTCTTTTTCCTTTTGGCATTTTCCATTTCTCTTCAATGCAACTGTTTTTTTTTCAGGGTTAAAATTCTTCACAATGAATGACTACAGCATCCAGTTCGTGTTTTATTTCATCTATATAAATTTACAAATTTCACTGGCATTTCTATTGGCTTCCCTGTTTTCAAATGTAAAGACTGCTACAGGTTTGATGGTTGTTCTGAATAATGGGTGTATTGATATTTTCTTTTATCATATCTGATCACTGACTTTTTTTTTATGCAATGGCAGTGATTGCATATATAGGTGTATTTGGAACTGGGCTATTAGCTGGTTTTCTTTTCCAATTTTTTGTTCAAGATACATCGTTTCCAAGTAAGTCAAATGACTGAAAAAAATGATATTGTTGATTATGCTGCATTGACAATTGATGAGTAGTCTTATTCATTAGAAAAATTGTTTTTGTTCTCAATAAACTTTTAGAAAATTTTTATTCATTGTTAAGTTCTTAATTGTTACCTAAACTAGAAATATTTTTACTTCTTATTTCTTTTGTGTAATTTCCCTTTAAAATTTTATTAATCTCCTTAAGAAACATTTAAAGGATATACACTAGTTAAATGCAATGCGACATAAACTGTCACCTGGTGTCCTCCTCCCCTTTTCTCAACATGTTATTACCCCCTAGCCGTTGTTGTTCAGGTGACTAGAAAACCTGCTTGACTTCAAATTCAGGCCGAAGGACAGTTGTAGCCTATTTTTCTTTATAAAATAGAACTTCTACACTTCTGTGATATTTAAAGCCCCAATTTATCAAAACAATATAAAATAGCTTCTTTGCTGCCTTGTCCATTCACTCGTGTTCTAGTAAGCCTATTTAGCCAACAGATGAAGTTCTTTGTGAATTTACTTGTTTTTTGAGCTCTAGTCATTCAAACCAATGACAAAAATCAAAACAACAGATGGAGTAGAGCTAGGACTAACAAGTTTGGTTTGGACATGACGAGGAGACTCAGGTTACTTTATTACCAAGTGATGTTTCTGTTGAGAGTCCTACATCGACTAGAGATATGGCCAATGTAGTCCTTATAAGGCATGGGCAGTCCTCACCTTACAAGCCGGTTTTGTGAGAATGAGTTAGGCCCTAAGCCCAAATTTTAAGATGGTATCAAAGCCTATTCTAGATCTATTATTGGGCCACCCGTGTTTGTCCACGCTCTAGATGTGTGTTCCTAGGCGTGAGGGTGTTGTTATTGGGCCGGGCCACTCACATTTGTCCATTCGCGTGAGGGGGTGTGTTGAGAGTCTCACATCGACTAGAGATATGACCAATGTAGTCCTTATAAGGTATAGACAGTCCTCACCTTACAAACTGGTTTTGTGAGGATGAGTTAGGCTCTAAGCCCTTTCTCAAAATTGATACATAAGGATGAATGATATGAGTTGGCATTTAAGGTTGCATCAATAATTGAGAGAATTAGTTTAGCAAAAAAAAAATAATTCAGAGAATTATGACGTATCACTATCAAATTCAGCAATTATTTCATTTTCTACTAAGTTAATATGATCATTGTGTTGAGAATTTATATCTACTTAAATTTCATGCCAGTCATCTTTTTGTCCCATGTGCTAACATGTTGGCACTTTATAACCTTTCTTCTGGTCTGTTGATTGCTTCTACAATTTATTCAGGAGGGTGGATCATTGTTATGGAGTTATATCCTGGGTTTGCTTTATACCGTGGGTTATATGAATTTTCACAATCTTCCTTTAGTGGAGATGCTTTGGGGACTCATGGCATGCGGTGGGGAGATCTGAGTGATAGCACAAATGGCATGAAAGAGGTCTTAGTTATCATATTCGTGGAGTGGCTATTGGTTCTTTTTTTGGCTTATTACATCGATCAAGTTTTGTCATCAGGAAGTTGGAAAAGTCCTCCTTTTTTCTTGAAAGGATTTCAGAAAAAACCTACTTCATCATTTCGGAAGCCTAGTATCCAAAGACAGGGATCTAAAGTGTTTGTTATGATGGAGAAACCTGATGTTAATCAAGAGGTGAATTTGCTTGCATTGAATACATGTACTTGTTATATTGTATTTGACTACTGGTTTAGAAATTAAAAAACCTATTGTGCATCAATTGGTGGATTTCACTTGCTGGTTTTAGAAATTGACCTAATGATGTTGCCTCATTAAGGAGGGGTAGTGTGATATATAGTAGTTAAATAACTTGGGACAGCTAGGTGAAATTATAATTTGGTATGGATTCCATTAGAGATATGACCATAGCAGTCCTTACAAGGCTTGGGAAATCCTCATCTTTTGAGCTAGCTTTTGGGGTTGAGTTAACTCTATTCTGTCACAATCTTTCATACATAAATGTTATATGTATTATTATTATTTCTAAGGAAAAAATGTATGATGAAAGTAAACAAAAAATTAGTCTTCCTTAGTTTGTATCCGAAGCATGAATTAGTCTTCCTAGTTACACATATGATGTGTTACTTTTCTTCTTTTTCTCTTCAGAGGGAGAAGGTAGAGCAGCTGCTACTTGAACCGACTATTGATCATGCAATTGTGTGTGACAACCTGATAAAAGTTTATCCAGGGAGGGATGGCAATCCAGAGAAATTTGCAGTGAGAGGGTTGTCGCTTGCTTTGCCTCAAGGGGAATGCTTTGGTATGCTTGGTCCCAATGGTGCTGGGAAGACTTCTTTCATCAATATGGTCAGTTAAAGTTGATTTTTGTCAGCAATATATGTTTTTGGAACATTCATTGCACTTTTTCCCGCACCCATTCCTTACCCCTAACAAAAATATAAGTAGGATTTGAAGGACCCATTCAGTTTGCTCAAGCTCACAATAAGAGGAAATAATGATTTTAAAATACGTTGCAAAGATTATCTTTTCTTTATCATTGAAACTTGCCAATTCGTTAATCCTTAGAGATGCTTGAATCTGCATAAAGAAGTATGGACTGTTGGACAAATGACACAACTCAAGAGGGGGTGATTTGAGTTGAAAACATTTTCGAAAATTTAATCCCCTTTTCAATGTTGAGAGTTGCTAGAATTGAAGTCTTTGATAAAAGAACAAATTCTAAAAAGAAATATGAATGTTATATGATCAAGAAAGTATAAAATGGAATGTATATATGTATAACAATTCAGTATCAATGAGTGATGTTGCTGCAATGAATGATTATGATCAAAGATTAAAATGAGAATTGAGTAGAGATATGGAAAACGTGTAAAAGATAAGCTTTGCGTAAAAAATAAAAGAGATAGGGTTAGAGAAGATCACACAAATGATTTATATTGATTCAACCACGTCCTCGAGATCTACATCCAAACCTGAGATTTTTCACTATGCTTTAATTTAAAGAATTACAAGCGTACAAGTTTTCCGTAAAGGATTCCTTGCCCTTTCTTAATCTTGAGATACCACACTCAAGAAACTCACCCCTTAGGTATACCACACCCTAATAACAAATGGGATACCATACCCAATTACTTTTACCTCTAAGGATACCTCACCTTATATACAACTCCTAGGGATACCTAGCCCAATACAAAAATCAATAAGAAAAATTGTGAATGTAAAACCAAATCGTAAAAGCACTCTAACTAGTGCAAGATAATCCAATAAAGTTCTAGGTTAATCTCAATAATGATGGTTGCACTGTCTGAGATCCGGGCTGCTGTTCGAGGGGCTGAGGCTGGTGGTAGCTTGGCGGTCCTGGCTTTGGGATTGATGGGGCGTGCAGCGGTGGGTACCTGCAAAGGCACTCTGACGCCCAAGTAAGTGTTTGGCTTAGGATGCTAAGATAATGCGAACAGTGCACATACCTGGAGTGCGTGAGTTTCTCGCCTTATATAGGCGTTCGAGAAAAGGGGGGACTGCTATGGGTGTGGCCCGAGATATCGCTTTCGGGGAGATCTCGGGTGCGAATCCAAAGGAGGATCCTCTGATTGTCTGGCGGCGGGGGCAGAGCATGTCCCCCTTGATTGGATTTGTCTTCAAGCAGGAAAGCGAGGGACAAAATCCCTCCGTACCGATTCTCGTGTTGCGCTTGTCCGGAGTGTTCCACCGAGATCCCTTTATGGTCATATGCCGGTGGAGGTCTATGTTTGATCCTACGGGAGCCCCCCACCTAACTGGAAGCACTCGGCCGGGATCCGGTAGGTCGAAGCCTCGCTTTCTTCCCCTCGTGGCGGTTAGCTTATTGATCCGGACTAAGCTTAGACCCGGTACGGCGGGTGACCCAAGGTCTCCGGGCAAGGCCCCGGAACAATGGTAATCACAATGGCTCAATGACTAAGAAATTCGTTTAAATGGCTCAACAAACTCATTTAGTCTTATGAAATTCGCTTAAATGGCTCAACAAACTCATTTAGTCTTATGAAATTCGTTTAGAATTCCACGAGTCTTGTGTTTTCTTTGACTGGTTTTCTCCTCAAATCATCTTGTATATGCTTACAGATGATTGGTCTCACGAAGCCAACCTCAGGTACAGCATTTGTTCAAGGTCTTGACATAAGAACTAATATGGATGGAATATATACTAGCATGGGTGTATGCCCACAGCATGAGTAAGCTGAAATTTCCTCCAATTTATATGTTTTTTCTAATTTATAATTGAGAAATTGTATATAATATTTTTCTTTTGTCATTTTAGCTTGCTTTGGGAATCCTTGACGGGTAGAGAGCACCTGCTCTTTTATGGCAGACTTAAAAATCTTAAAGGTTCAGCCTTAAAACAAGTAAGTTGAATTTGAAGTTGAGTTTATCACTGGAGAGAAGGGTTGGACTTGGAAAATCTTGCTTGCTAGTAGTGGGTACAATAAGAAAAATAGATCAGTGGCTGATCTAATACCAATTTGTTTCTGAAATTTTTACTCTTTAGTGAAAAATGCATTGGACAGATGAAGACAATTACTATTTTAAAAATGTTTAGTAATTTACAGTTCTGGTGTTAAGTGTGTGGAACACCATTTCTGCCCCGGGGGCGGCGGGGGGGGGGGGGGGTATGAGTTTGGTAAATATTATAGGAAATTAAACAGTCTGTTCATGTCATCAGACTAGTTTATGCTCCTTGGCTTAATTATTTATAGCATATTTTTCTTTTAGGAGGGTATAGATCTTTGGGCAACATTATTTAGCAAACAAGACAAGATATAAGCAAGTTTAACTCCCAATATAATGCTGCAGGCAGTGGAAGAATCTTTGAAAAGCGTAAACCTTTTCCATGGAGGAGTTGCTGATAAACAAGCTGGAAAATATAGTGGAGGAATGAAGAGGAGGCTTAGTGTTGCGATTTCACTGATTGGGGATCCTAGAGTACGTTTTCTTTTCAATACGATCTTTTTTTATAAAATTAATTTGCTTTAGAATATTTGTGTGGTGTTTTCTTATTCCGCAAAGGCTAAATTTTGTTAAGGTTGTTTATATGGATGAGCCAAGTAGTGGATTGGACCCTGCATCAAGAAACAACTTATGGAATGTTGTTAAGCGTGCTAAACAGGATCGTGCAATCATTCTCACCAGTACTCTCTCTATCTGTATCTTTCATGGTTTTTGAAGCACAAATCCAAGTTGTTGCATTGATTTATTATATTCATTAGGCAAAATTATACTTTTGGTCCCTTGAGTTATTTTATTTTTTCAAGTTGGTCCCTTATCTTCATTTTTAAACAATAAAGTCCCTCATGTTTATTTATTTTTTCAATTTGGTCCTTTTGATGACGTGTCAATTACTGATTGGTCTGAGATGTTGGTGTACAGTAAATCGAGACCAATCAGAAACTGACACATCATCAACAAATGAAGAAAATGACCAAATTGAAAAAATAAATAAACATGTGGGATCTTATTGTTTAAAAATGAAGATAAGGGACCAACTTGAAAAAATAAAATAACTTAAGGGACCAAAAGTATAATTTTGCCTATTCATTATCTGCTAGCGGTATATGAGTTAGATATATCAGATTAATTGGTTTCATAACAGTGGCGTAAATATGTACTCTCTCTATGACTATATGTATAGATTGATTGATAAATCTTGTTTGGATACACTTTTCAGCACATTCCATGGAAGAGGCAGAAGTCCTATGTGATCGATTAGGAATATTTGTAGATGGTAGCTTGCAGTGCATAGGGAATCCAAAGGAGGTAAACTATATTATCAAATGATATGCTTTATCAAAATCATTTGCAAAATAAAGCTTTTCATGGGTTTGGGTCGCCTACCGCTTACATAGTTCAGCTTTTAAGTTAGGTCCACGCAATTAATGGGCTTAATCCCATAGATTGCAGAGCAGCTGTAGACCTTTTAGGCTTCTACTTCTGTTGTTCTTACTTAGAAGTGCTTTATGTGGACCCCATTGAATCACACCGGTGCATACCCCATTTGGTGAGATCTATTTCCAAAGTGGTGGATTCACATGAATTTCAACAAATCATAAAACGTGTTAGAAAGTGCGTTAATAGTATTTCTCCTTTTTTAATATGCGATTCATATTCAATAGAATGAAACTTATCCTTACTGGTTTGTTCAGTATGCACTTCCAATGTTTGTTCATTTTTTCTGTACTATCTGCTGTTTTGTCATATAGCTGAAAGGCAGATATGGAGGAACTTATGTGTTCACGATGACAACATCTATGGATCATGAAGAGGATGTTGAGAACTTGGTGCAGCAGCTCTCCCCAAATGCTAACAAGATTTACCATATCTCTGGTACCCAGAAGTTTGAGCTGCCAAAAGACGAGGTTAGAATAGCGAATGTATTCCGAGCTGTTGAAACTGCAAAGAGAAACTTCACAGTTTCTGCATGGGGTTTGGCTGACACCACATTGGAAGACGTCTTCATCAAGGTTGCACGTGGGGCTCAGGCATTTGACACCTTGTCATAATTTCATTTCATACACATTATTACAGTACTATTAGTCTGTACAGGTTAAAATATGATTGCCTGTAGAATAACGAGTGTGTATATAGTTACGATATTTTTATAGTTTGCTCTTGTAATATTTTTTAGATACCCTTCAAATAAAATAATATACAATCTTAGGATTGAATTTTTTTTTTTTAATTTTGGTTCTTAGTATATATGCATCATTTTAAGCAGTTTTTTATTTGAAATATTTTTGTATCAAATTATTTGTCACTATAAAATATGAAGTATTTATTATCTTTTTCCAATATTATTTTTATGGCAATTTCTACGGTCCCGTTATGAAAGTAACAATTCTGTTAGTTTTATAATTAAGATTTTTGTAAAAATATTTTGAAATTTAGTCCCTAAATATTAAAATTATGGATAACGAAGAATACTCGGTTTCAATACGAAGTGTGAAATGTCTTGATAGCCTATATTGGGTAAGTAAAGTAAAGCGATACAAAAACAGGAAGGAGTAACCATAAAATAAAAGATATTAGAGATTACAATGTAATATAAAATAACTGCAGCCCTTAAAAGAAACAATCTGATGTGGCAAAACTCTATTTTGTCATTGGTTAATAAAACAGCGGTTCCAAAACCGATATTTTATCAACGGCACCACATAAGACCCCTATTTTTATTTATTGATATTTCAATTTACAATACATCAATCAATCATTTTCACTGTATACCTAGCAACTGTTGTAAATTGTAATAAATGAAAGTACAAGGATATTTTGGTTAGAATATAGTATTATGTCATGAAAATTAGTATAATTGATCATTTTCTTACCTTAAACAACATATAAAATAAGACCAAGAGAGTACTTTTTATTAGTTATCCTTAATAATACAAGGAAAAAAAAAAGAAGCAATTAAACCTGAATGCATGAGCAATTTAGGGTGTGCTGCAAATGATAGATGACGTCATTGGAATCGTAGTCATTATTGTGATGCCTTTACATGAGCGTGTTTATAAATAAAAAAAAATGCGTAAGCAAAAATTTGGATGTGTGATTTTAGCGCTTTAACAAACACACTGAATTCTTGACCAAGAAAAGAACACACTGAATCGATGAGCCATGTGTGGTTGAGACCGTAGAAAAGAGTGAGCAAGTGCACATGTGATGTGATTTTGGAAACTATATTGCCAAACCTGAATGCATGATTTCATTTAAGATTTTTTATTTTGACAGATTAAAACGAAAGAACTACTTGGGTGGTTGAAACTGGAAAAGCATGATCAGTAAGTACATTTCGATGAGCCAAACTAGTACAAACACAAAATTTGGCTTGAATTTTCAACACACTTTTGACATGATTTTTGCCACAAATGTGCTCCCTTTTGACCATTCCAAAATCCAAATGTAAACCTTCCATGTACTAGCATTGGTTATACAAATCGACCTGTACTGAACAGTGTGTATGCATTCATATTCTTGTTTTCTTTTAACAATTGAAATTTGAAACTAGGAAGGTTTTCATAGTTGAGACCTTGCAGTTGAGAATGGAGGTTAAGAGAAACATAATTACGTGCTTATTGATGACCATCATAGTGGGGTGTTACAAAACTGAAGGGAGAGAGACTGTGCTGCACAGGGTTGGAGGAGGAAGGTATACTTGGGGACTAGAAGTTAATTTCACAAAGTGGGCAAGTCATGAGCAGTTCTACAAGGGTGATTGGCTATGTAAGCTCCTTCAATTTCCATCAATTGATTAATTAATATTCATTAATATGAGCATTTTATGTATCTTTACAATTTATTTATTTTTTGTTAACTAATTTCCCTTTGCCTACATACATAGATTTTGGTTTTGACAAGCACGTCTATAATGTTCTGGAGGTGAACAAAACTAATTTTGAGAAATGTATTGACAAAGGCTTCATAACCAATATCACAAGAGGAGGGAGAGATGTTTTCCAACTCTTAGAAGCAAGGCCATATTATTTCATATGTGGCAGAGGCTTCTGCTTTCAAGGAATGAAGTTTGCAATAAATGTTGTACAACAACCTGCAGTATTAGCACTGTCACCAGCAATGACCAACCATGCTTATCTATCAAATGCATTGAGTCATACCAAACTGCGTTTGCTTTTGTCCATCACTTTGGCATGGACCTTTATATAACAAAGACAATCAGATTAGTATAGGACTATAGGATAATTATGTATATCAAATTCCATTATTTGCTTCTTTTACTAGCAGCATTTTATGATCCACATGTCTTAGGTGAATCTTATAAATTGTAGACTCTCTTGTGTTACTTATATAAGAACTAATCCAATTAAATAGAAATAAATGGAGAACCCGCCGCCATAAATTTTTACAGGGAGCCGTCCCAGAATCTATTGATAATATTTAATTTTAATAACTATATCAGCAAATGACTAAAATTGGCAATTTCTATCTACACATACATGTTTTTCTATCAACACATACATGCTGCGGAACTATTAATTCCGCAGGTGTATTTTTTTTCGGACACACACATACCGCGGAACTATTAGTTCCGCGGGTTGTAATTCACCGCGGAACTAATAGTTCCGCACGTTGTAATTCAATTCGGGCACACACATAACGAATAAAAAATGCTTGCGGAACTATTAGTTCCGCAGTGAATTACAACCCGCGGAACTAATAGTTCCGCGGTATGTGTGTGTCAGAAAAAAAATACACCTGCGGAACTAATAGTTCCGCAGCATGTATGTGTTGATAGAAAATCATGTATGTGTAGATAGAAATTGCCCTAAAATTTCTCTCTATATATATATATATCATATTAAATAGTAATGACATTTCTATTAATAAATTAAATTTGACCACATTATTATTTAATGTAAGGATTTTGAAAGATAAAATAAAATCTTAAATACTATTTTTATTATAGATTTAACCGTTAATTTTCATAATTCACGATTACAAGTACGGTAAATTGGGCTTATCCAAAAAAATAAGTACAGTATAACAAATTGGGTGAGACCATTCATGACGAGGAGTGACAACATGTGATATGAATATGATCTTTAAAAGCCAAAATAAGAGGTTGACCAAAAAAAGTCAAAATAAGAAGAAAAAAAATGGTCGTGGTGGGAGATTTTCAGGTCTTTCGTGCCGTTCACTAATTCAAAACCAAAATGATAGGAGCCAAAAATTTATCCTAACTAACGGCTACAGAATAGTCAAAAACTTGAAGAGCGGCCACCTAGATTAATTAATATCCCCTCATTCCTATCCGATTTATTAGCTACAAACTCTATCCTTAAACGAAGATTTATTTTTATCCCTTTTTTTTTTACTCTCTATATTATATATATATATTTACATCCTTGAGCTTTCATTTCACCGCAAGAACAATAATAAAGAATAAAAAAAACGAAACTACTTATCGTAAAATTTCCATGATGCCTAAGGCATACTCTTTTCTCCTGTTGGGGCTTTTTGTGCTCCTTGCACAGGCACACGAACACGATAAGCAGATTTCGTTTTATGAACTCAAGAAAGGAAATTTCGCTCTCAATTTGACAAACTATGGTGCCTCAATTATCTCTGTCATTGTCCCTGATAAACATGGTATCTTTTTTATTCTTAATTTTTATATATCATATTGTAAATTTATATATGATGGTTTTAATTTATGCTGTTTTAATTCTGTCTTGTTTTTGTCTCATCAGGGAATTTGGCTGACATTGCGCTTGGCTACGATTCTATGGATCAGTATAAGGTATATATGGCAATTCAATTAGCTAATTCAAAAGGAAAAAGAGAGTAAAATAAATAGATAAAGCTTCTTAGGTTGAATTCCCCCCACTCTGGTTCTAATTTCAATTCTCTGTTTCGTTTGTTTATTCAGTGTATTTCATTTGAGCAACCCAAATATATTACTTAACAAAGAAATTAAACAAAAACTCTGATCAATTTTTCTTATTTGATGATTGCATTTCATTCTGTACCACGAATATTAAACAAAACAATATAGTATTCAGTACTAATGAACCAATAATTTCTCATACTGAAGCTCCTTAATAATTTGCTGCAGACTGATACATGTTACTTCGGAGCCCTTATTGGACGTGTGGCAAATAGAATTGGAAAAGCTCAGTTCACTTTGGATGGCAAAACCTATAAATTGCCCGCTAATGATCATGGCAACACACTCCATGGTATATTAATATTAATCAAAAGATGATTTAATTGAAGTCTTACACACACACACCATCACATTGATATGCATTACTTTCATTTACTGATGATATTATTGATGGCAGCATAAATCATAATAACTGTTTAAACAATTTTGTACACACGAAATATATATCAGGTGGCACCAAAGGGTTCGGTGATGTTATGTGGAAAGTGAAAAGCCACAAGGAAGACAGTCATATAACATTTACCTACCACAGTGTTGATGATGAACAAGGTATAATTTGTTTCTTGTTTCGTATGTTACACTTTTGTGAAGGGATATTGAAATGTCACATTACTCTACAATCATGCTTAAATACAAGATTTTAATACTAGAGAAATAGAGAATCAGTGTTTATCTATTTCTTCAATCATGATGGTTACTTATTTTTTTTTTCTCTGTAAATGATGGAAAAAAAAAAAACTATCTAGGCTTTCCTGGGAAACTCGAAGTCTCAGTGACTTACATGATCATTGGATCAAACAAATTAGGTGTGAGCATGATTGCCACACCAGTAGACAAAGCCACACCAGTGAATCTAGCACAGCACACATACTGGAATTTGAGGGGACATAACAGTGGTGACATCCTCTCACACAAGGTTCAGATTTTTGGCTCTCATATCACACCTGTGGATGACAAACTCATCCCAACTGGTGAACTCCAACCAGTTGAGGGAACCCCATATGATTTCCTTGAACCAAAGGAAATTGGTAGCCAAATCAATGAACTTCCTGGCCTATATGACATCAACTATGCACTTGACAAAAGTCCTCCAGGGCACTTGAGGAAAGTGGCTATGGTGAGAGACAATGTGTCTGGGAGGAAAATGGAGCTTTGGTCTAACCAACCTGGTGTGCAGTTCTATACTAGTGGCATGTTGCCGGATACCAAGGGAAAGGGTGGAGCCACTTATCATAAGTATGCTGGTATTGCCTTGGAGACACAGGGCTTCCCTGATTCTGTGAATAAACCCAATTTCCCATCACAGATTGTGCATCCTGGGGAGGTATACAAGCACTACATGCTCTACAGGTTTACTGCTAGCTAAATTGGATTGGATTTTCACCCAACTTCATGGACATGGTTTACTACTTCATGTGTAGCTTGGTTAATTCACCATTAATGGAATGATTCTATGAATCTTCTCCTCCTATGTTATATTTTCCTTGGTTATGAATAAGTTTTGTGGGATAATTAATCCTGCCTGTATATATATATATATATACTTTTTTTTGAAGGAAAACACTTTATGGCAAGACAAATACCGATACGAAAGTGAACGAATCATTTACCACCGTTGGATTTTCCCTTTTCATCTCTTGATTCTTTCTCTCTCTGTAATCATTGTCTTCAATTTACAAGTTGTACGCTTTTCGTGGTCACAAGTGTCGTGCCATATAGCACTTCTGTTTTTTGAAATCTATTTCATTCGTGCTAGGCTTTTAATTAATCTCCTTGGTTAATTTTTCTCTAAATTTGTCATCTTGTTTCGACAAAAAGAAGAGTGTGTGAGTTGAGGAACATATTTATCTTACTACTCAAAAAGTTGTTCAGAATTAATTTAGCAAAATTCTGTGCATATAACAATATTATATTATTTACAATTAAAGAAGTTTAAAAATCATGCCGTTGCTTAGTGTTTAAAGTTTAAAAATTAAGAGTATTTCCGTGCATGTTTCGTACAACTATTTCTCGTAAGAATAAGTTTTTCCCTTTAATTATAGTGCAGTTATTTAGTAGAATTCGGACCTCTTGATTAGGAAAAAAGATAAGGATTTGACTTTCGTTAAGTATAGAATTCACTTTAAAAGAAAAATTAAATATTCATAGCCATTGATTATTATTTATTTTTTGAAGGAAGCCATTGATTATTATTAGAATTATAATTATATGTACATGCATATACAAGAAATTAATTATGAGCTAATTTACTAAATATCAATCTTGATATTTTCATCGATGGTTATATGTAATTCTTCAAATTTTTTTAAATGAACCCCTCTTCTTATATAATAAACTAGAGTACGGTCTTGTGCGATGCACGGATAAATTATATATAAAAAATAATATTTTGTTATAATTGAAGTAAAATAACAACAAAGATAAGTTAAATTATTTAAGCAGCACATAAATAATATGTCAACTTAAAAGTCATTAAAGTCACACAAATAGTAATAATCTCCCGCTAACTATCTTAATATTGAACACAAAATAATTAAATCATGTTGAAATAGTCACTGCAATTAATGGAAAAAAATAACTCAACTACCTCAATCAATGACAAAAAAACCCAACTACCTCCAATTAATGACAAAAAAATATCCCAACTACATATTTTTCAAATTGCCCTTATTTTAGGAGAAAAAAAATAATCTCAATTACACCTTACTTTATATATATAAAGATTAAATTTTTAGAGCCAAATCCCAATATTAAAGTACAACATACTCTTAACTAATTCGTCAAAAAAAAAACACTCTTAACTAAAGATAATAAATTTAAAATTGTCTCTCTTTCCTTGTTTGTTCTACGCCCAAACAATCAATATAGAATGAAATTGGTACTTGGAACCAATCTTTCTGAGATTAACATTTTGGGATCCTAAATATACCCTTTTTATTATTTGTATGGGCAGGGAGCACTTGTCCTTTGGATTTTCCACATCAATTATCTCATATATTAATTATTTTTTTACAAATGTATTGACTTTTTAAGAAATGAATCAATCATACTTAAAAAATGTGTCAAAAAAGTGTATTACTGACATTTTTTATATGTTAAAATTAATCCTAATTATCCCAAGATAGATAATCACCGAGCTGTGCGGTACGACGCGAACAAAAACTTGTGAATGCAAGACAAACAGTGACGTGGCTCTGTCTCTTTTTTTAAAAAATAATAAAATTAATTAAAAAGAAGGAAAAATGAGTTGGGTGTTTGGCGGAAAACAGACCACGTCATTCGCATAACTTTCGTTTTGTGTTCACAAGCGTTTCTCATTCAGATATCTTAATTTTTTTAATATTGAAAAAAAAACAAATTTTATGTTTTTCTTGTTTTATTATTTAAAACGAAAATGTTAGAAACAGAAAATGGTCCACAAATATATTTTTGCCAATATTATTACCACTAGTTGCTTTTATCAGAACTTTTATTTCCCTTTCTTGTAGGTTTTTCAAAAAAAAAATGCTAATAACATTTGAATAATTGATTTAGAAAAAAATGAAAAAGGAGAAAAAACGTTCACAAGAAACTTGCCCAAAAATAAGTCTTCAACTATCTGATTTAGTGCCTCTTTGGAATTCATTCATTAAAGAGACATCAAACATATATTTGAACCAATATATCAAGATAGATTGACTCAAACATATATTTGAGCTCTTTTTTTGTTGTTGTTATGTATTTGAGTTCTCTGAAATGGATATCCAAATACTCTGTTAGACATTTTGTCAGCCCATACCTCTCCACCAAGTCACACATAAGCCAACAAACCAGAATCATTTACATGCAATTAAAGCTGATGGTCATTAAAAATTATGACAGACAGCATATACAATAATGTTACAAAAAGGCCTACAGTAGTAGATACTAAACAAGATTAAAAGAATAGATATAACAATGCATTTTGATGCTGATGACATCTCTATGACCAAATTTCTGTAGCTACAACTCCCCACATAGGACCAAGGAAGAAAAACAAGGAAATCTACACTTGAAGAGCAAATGAATCTCTAGGGGATTGCACAAATGGAGATCCCATAGGGGATCTAACAGAGATGTCAGCAATGCACCTATCTACTGAATGATGATGATTATGTGTCAAAGGGGATTTTACATTGGGGCTGGACACGGACTTCCTATGTGGGCTGGCTGAAATTGAATGTCTCATAGAAGGCAACTGTTCCAATATAGCCAAAACCTCAGACATCTGAGGTCTGTTTCTGACCTCACAAATACATTGAAATGCAAGAATTGCAGTTGTATATGCTGCCCTCTGGGGGTACTGTCCTTCTAACCTGTTGTCCATAATCCGGAACAGCTTCCTCCTATCACCCAAATAGGGTCTTGCCCAATCTACAAGATTTTGTTCAACCTTAGGTTTTGTTTTATCAACAGCACGGCGTCCTGATAGTAGTTCCAATAAAACAACCCCAAAGCTATAGACATCACACTTTGCAGTCAGATGGCCTGCTCAATTGTCAAAGATTATTTGGAGATCACATGCTTAGACATATCAAAGCTATAGAAAATGTGTGGTATGCTTAGACATATTAATTAAAATGAGGACACTAATCAACTCCATGTGAACCAACGGGTAAATTAATCTGATCACATACTAATAGGAAAGGAAGATATCGAGAAATTGCTTCATAAAGAGTAACTAACAGACAGTTAAATTAATATTAATATATAGTAACAAAGTAACATATATGAACAAAAAATGCAGACCAAAGAAGAATACAGCATTATCTTTGAAAAATATCTCTGTTTTTTTATACATAGTTCAGGCCCTAGAATAATAGTGAGCAAGCATGAGGACAATTAAGATCTAAGGAGTGGAAAGTCCATAGAGAAAACAAAGATACAACTCCAAAGTTCCATAAGTGCTAAAGGCTTATATTCTTCTATCACCCAACAGTAATTTATTCATCTTATAAAGAGAGAGGGAGGGAGTGATAAGTGATCTATGAAGTTAAAACAGAACATTTGCAATCTCCCTAAAAGCACTAGTTTGATTTGAAATATCAATTAACACTCCAACAAAAAGCATTTAAAATGAGAATATTTATAAAACTAGAGATTTTTATGGAATAAAAAGCATATAGCAAAAACGAAACCTGTAGCAATATATTCAGGAGCGGCATAGCCTTCAGTACCCAGAACTCGAGTAGAAACATGAGTGCGATCACCAGTGGGCCCTGCTTTGGCCAGACCAAAGTCTGATAGTTTTGCATTAAATTCCTGAATTTTGTAGAAGAACATGTTGAATTGTCAGAGTTCTAGAAATACTGAAATTCCAATATTTTCAATCAGAAAATTAATGTAGAGTACTAGGCATGTAAACCTAAATACTCATTTTAAATATAATCATAAGGAAATAGGAAGAAAGAAAAAGAATAAAATGGATAGGATACATAGAAAACATGTTTGGCACTTTATTTTCCCCCTTATCTTTCTTTTTCGCTACCATTATCTTTGCTTCATTGTTGTAAATGTTGTTAAACGAAGGTTAATAGTTAGCCAACATACCGAATCTAATAAAATATTAGAAGCCTTCAAATCTCGGTAGATAACTTGTTGCTCAGAGTCATGTAAGAAGGTGAGACCTCGAGCAGCACCAATGGCAACTTTGATCCTTGCTGCCCAAGGAAGTGTTCGCACACCCCCTGCAAGTAACAGTTTAAGAGTTTATTAAAGCACAATTAGGTGGTAGGATTTGAAACAAAAATATGGGTTAATGTCCAACAATATTTGAAAGCTTGATTTAAAAGATGTTAAATCAAAGTTCACTAAGGTTTAATGTGTAATTACTCTGTGAAACTTATGCTACTAAAGGCATCAACATACTGCAAAATAGATGATTCTCCAAGCTGCCTCTCGGCATGTACTCGTAGACTAGAAGTCGGTTGTCCCCATCCAAGCAGCATCCAAAAAGTTTGACAAGATTTGGATGATGAAGTTGGCCAAGATAATTGACTTCAGACTGTAAATACAGAAACTTATGATGAAACTTATGATAAAATTTGAATCATTTTAAACTACAAGCACCAGAATTAGAATGCAATGCAACCTACCAGCCACTCCTTATGGCCTTGAAAACCTTTAGGTTTAAGCTTTTTCACAGCTACAATCATTCCATATCCCGGCCTTGCAGCCCCAAGGCAATGCTCATCAATCCACCCCTTATAGACATGACCAAATCCCCCTTCTCCTATCAGACTATCAGGACTAAAGTTTCTTGTAGCGTTCTTCAGATCATCGAATGTGAAGGCTTTTAAATATGGGGAGGAAAGTACATTACTTTCAGATTTTGGAGTAGGGAGAGTCTTAAGTTTACCCTCATCATGATATTCATGCACTTTTGAACTTGGATGAGCCAAGGAATGGATGCTTCTACCAGGAACTTTTGTACCATCTGCAAGAGACTTGGCAATTTAATAAAAGAAATAGATGGAAAAAAAAAGGCCTAGTATAATGGACAATCTCTCTATTGATACATCATCTTCCAAAACTTACTAAAGAGATGTATACCAAATTGAGACCAGAGAAAGGCATAAAATTTTGCAGCAGCAAAAAAGAATGTTCTTAAGTATCACATGAAAAATATTATACTCTTCTGGGGTAAGCATACTCCCAATAATGAAAAGCATGATCTTTCAAGTCAATTTCACAACAGTCAATCATCTGGGGTAGCAATCCATGCTAACATGTTCAAGGAAAACCAATGAAACTGAAAAGAAAAAAAAAATCCATTCATAAATGCCAAAGAACAAGTCGGGTTATATATCTCATTACTCCATACAAGTAAAAGTCAAAATGGCTAAGTCACATAGTTATTTATTCTAGACTTCAATATAATATGCTCTGTGCTCCCATAATCAAGATCAAAGACAAGAAGAGGATGAATGAGAAGACGTACCTGCAAAAGTGGCGTGAGAATTCTCAGATATATCAACCTTTGAACGAGCTCCGAGGCAATTTCCCATGAGAGTCTCCTTCCAAAACCCAACAAAATTTAAAAAAAAAAAAAAAAGAGTTCAAATTTCAAAACCTTGGTGGATGTGAATATCCAAATTTGTTTGGTTTTCTCTTGTAGTTTTCCCGCATCGTGTCCTGATCTCCCCGTGCTTCAAGAGACAGAACCAGGTTATGGTGTTCTGTTGTACTATTATTTTGTACAGGGGCAAACGATAACGATTAGCATTTTGGAAATACAGATAAGGGAGGCACGAAATTTATGAGAGAGAGAATGAAGATTTAGATTTTAGAGAATGATCTATTATGTTGCAACAAACAACTGGCAAGTGTGTAAGCAGCAAGGGGTTAGTTTGTTAAACAAATTAATTAGCGCTGTAATATCCTATTCCTATTTGTTTGTTATAAATAGAAGATAGAAGATTGTGGGCTGTCCTTGAAAGGGTTAAAATTGTGGAATGTGACAGTTATATATTGCTGCAAATATGCAACCCCTCTTCGTTAATTTTTTTGAATAAAAAATACTTATGTCATTTCATTAAAAAGAACTTCTCGAACACAAAGAGGAACATGAAACAAGTCCATACAAGCGTCAAGACCAAGACATTTAGTAGCTAAAATATGAAAGACCAAGTTAACTTGCCTAGGAATAAAAGAAACAGAGAAATTCAAGTTAATGCTTAAAAGACGTTGAATGTCAAAAAGAATAGCATCCAACTCGGTAGTAGCTTGCTGCACAGCTCCAACTCCTTTGCACAACCCCTCTTCGTTATTAAGACATTTATGTTATGCATATGCATGGCGCATTGCCTTTTTTTTGGTCAATCATGGCGCATTGCGTTAAATTCCGTTTTTTTTTTGGCTGCAATGACACCACCAAGCGATCGTGGGCCGGTGGGCCATGTCGAAATGCTCATTTTGGCTAACCCACTTGGCAAAATGCACATTTTTTTTCTTGACCAATATATATATATATATTTTATTGACCCAAAAAATATAATATTTTTATTTTTAAGAAAAAAAAATTTGATGCGATATTTTAAAGAAATTTTTAGGTGAAAGGAACGGTTTCTCTATTTATGGCAGAAAAAATATTTAGTTCAAAAAAATCCATTATTTTAATTTCATTATACATAGATCTTGTACAAGGTTGTTGTCTTGTTGAGTTACTTGTCATCAACAACTTTTGGTATTAAATTTGAATAATTTTCATATCACATAGTTACGACAAACTTAACATATTACTTTGAATAAGAGTAACAACTTGTGTCATTAAATTCTCCCTTAAGTTGGCATATGAAGATTTAATTAATTTATAATGCCCAACTTGCTAAGTAACAACTTGAATTTGCCCTTGCCTAATGGTTATGTGAGCATGTCTGCTAGCTGCTTTGTGCAAATCTTTGTAAGTATTATATCTATCCCATTTCCCAATTGTACTCATTTAATAAAGAAACTAGAAATCCATCAACATGCTTCGTTTTCTCGTGGAAGTAATGCTGCTTGATTGTTATAGAGCATTGTAGTGGCTTCTTGTTGTGGTGCTTCCTGATCTGTCAACAACCACCCCAGTCATATTACTTGGTTGATAGTTTGCCATATCTTTATACTCAACTTCTACTAATTATTACTGGCCACCATTGTTTTCTCTTCATGTTCGATCCATGAGATAAATGACCTTCTTTGTGAGTGACTAAGTGCCTGTTTGTTTTTCTGTTGGAAACCATCAAAACTCAGTTGACAGCTAAAGCTACAATATTTCTTTCTTCTCACCGATATAGTTTTGGAAATAGTGCAAACGGAAAATAAACGACATGTTTACCCAAACACACTAAATACCCGTTCAGGAATATTCCTTGCCCTTGTGTTGACTTTTATAAATATAGCAATTCCCCTCATTAGTTATGATCAAAGTTATTAAACAAATAACTATAAAAATAAGATAAGGGGTCATAAGAGGAGTACACAAAATTTGTACTGGTACGCCACTAAACCACTTGAGGTTGCATACAATTTTTGGCAACTCACCAAGTGACCAAGCTTTCCACTATCACTACCCAATTGGAGAATATACAATACGATCGAGTATTCTTTTTTCCTATACCTCTAAACTTAACACAAGTACTATTCTTTATCCCCAACTAACTCTCTAAGAAACACAATGAGTAGTCTTTATACTCCGAGAATTTTACTTATTTGTTATCAATTGACTCTCCAGCAACATCCAAATAATGACCCTAACACATTTAAGTATCACATGTGTGTGGCCCCAATTTAATATATATATATATATTTCCAACAGACGGATATTAACATAATAATCAAGTGCAACCAAAGTTACAGATCTCTATAAGTTTCACAGATAACTGTACTTTTCAAAACCTTTCAGTTTATTTCAGCTGCCATTTACATAACTAAGTTCATTTTTCAGCATCATATAGCTAGCATTATAGATAAGTGATATATGAGTGATGTGATAAGAGAAGAGAAGAGAGACATAGAAAAAAAGATGGGGTATTGGAAATGAGTGGGTGTTCAAGTATTGTTGATATAATAAGTTTTTTTAATATTTATTTATTATAAAAATTGATATATTCTTTTAACAACATAAGGGATTTAATTTAAAAAGAAAAAGTAATCATCATATCTATAAAATTAAGCTGGAACAAATTCGCATTAAGTGGACGAAAGGCGGTAGACAAAAATGAAGTAGGAATTGATGAAGAAGAAATACACACGACTACTGGATATCGATCGATGGGCTCACAAGTACTGAAGTGCTAATTAACTATGAAGTAATTCACGATGATACTTAAACAATTGAACAATAATAATATTCTATTGCATAAGTAAGTTCCTAATGATGGCAGCTTGTGCTGTGTCAGTTGTAGCCAAGAGCTCAGACAAACGCTCGCTTAGGTCGTCCACTTCCCTGTGTAAGCTTCTTATATAGTTGCACGTCTCCTGCAACACCTTCGATGCTGAAACCTGCAGAAAAATCATCATCCCATTCATATATATTCACTAATTTAGTAAAACTACTTATATATAATAATTGTCGTCACTCATCACGAATATAGATACAAATGCTCAGCAATTTTGCAAGTGAGGAAAGCCACTACAGATCACAATTAAGGTTTCAGATATATATTCTAACAACATGTGAATTTGAATTGAGAAAAAAAATATATATATTTCAGAAGTTCCAAGAAGAATAATCACTCTGTTAATTACTATCTCAATGTTTTATTTTTCTCAAGTATTTTCTGGGTAAAATTTTGTTGGGAGGTTCACATTTTGAAGCGCTAACAATAATTACGGCTTGCATTTATCAAAATGACATAATCTCTCTTGCAACTTGCTAACATAATGAAAAGAGCTTAATTAATTAAGGGGAAACTAATACAGAAAGAAGCAGAAGCACTCTTGTTTGTAGAGTAGTCAAGAGTCTGTTAGCTTTTCTGTTACACAGTTAGTTGCAGTAACTGAGTTAATTAGTTATGTGGTTTCAGTCACAATCTCAATATGGTAAATATGAGGAGAGCTATGTAGTGTAGTGTAGAGGAAGGAAGGAATTACCTTGTCAGAGCGCCTATTATCGCGAATCTCAGGAAGAAGCTGTTGTAACTTGGAGACAAGATCATTGATCTGATCGTCCGTGATGTTCCTTGAACTACTTGTTTGCCTTGACCGTGACCTCCTGCTAGACATCTTCTCTTATATCTTATATAAATTTAACTAATTAATTTTAATATAATTATTAAGACTACTCTAAATGAAACCTAGCAAAATACTATATATAGCTTTGGATGCTACAATAATATATATATATATATATATAGCCAACCAATTAGTAGTTGAAGTGTGGAAGCTAGCTAGAAGAAACTAAAATGGAGATTTATACAAAAAAGGAAAGTGTCAGAGGCGATTTGAAATTTGTTATGGAGATGGGTAGACAAAAGGGAAAGAACGAGAGAGATGATTTTAGTGTATAATAAGAAGAACCGTAGCAATAGCTAGTGATATTGTTGGGGGAATTGAACGAGCTAGCTGCTGGAAACAAAGACAAGTACTAATGCACGGGAGAAAGAAGAGGGCTATGGGGTTGTATTTAAATAGGGTTTTGGAGAGAGAGAGTGGGAAGAATCAATCAACATTTCTAGAGATACGCTATACTATATCGTCCCAGTGTGTGTTCCCAAATTGGGGTTAGGACTTTTCAGAGCACCGTGTGCATGTTTCAAGTGAGAGAAAGAGATGAGTGAGCAAGATCAGCTTTGTGCTTTGTTTTTTTGACCCTCTCAGTTCTGTCAGTCCCTACACGCAATACCATGTTATCATCTCAAGATTTCCAACAATATGCTAGAGTGCAAAAAATTACTATTCTATTCATGGGATATATATATATATATATATTTTAATTAATTAACTAACTAATTAATTAGGTTTGAAGGGATACCCCGTGCGATAGAGGCCGGGCTTGCAACCTAATATTCAAGGATACAAGTATATATAAATTACTTGAATACAAGTTTTTGTATGTATATCTTACCATCGAGTTATTAAGTTAAACATAATATTGGGGGGATTTTTGGATATTATAGCGCACAGCAATTGTTGGCTATTTTGTAGTTAATGTGGGTATCGTCAGTGCTCTTCAAGCTGAGCTAATAGGTGCCATGATGGCAATTTTGAAGTCAAACGAAAAAGGTCGACATAATTTTTTGCTAGAATGTGATTCTAAATTGGTTATATTGGCTTTCATAGCAGTTTCAGTGGTTCCTTGACAACTTCAGAATAGGTAGCACAATTGTCTTGCTCTTACCAACGGAATGAATTTTGTTCTTTTTCATATTTACCGTGAAGGAAATAATTGTGCAGATAAACTTGTCTGTCACAGTGTTACTATAGTTGGTTCCCTGTAGTGGGACTTAGTTCCTACATTTATTAGTGAAGACTTTTACCGTAATAGGTTTGGTCTTCCTAGTTTCAGATTTAAATAATTTTTCCATAGGTTTTGGTTTGGCCCCCCATGCTTTTTTTGTATTCTTTTTCTTTTATTAATAATATTTAAGGTGTGTTGCAAATGATAGATAACGGCTAGGGTGCCAAGTTGGGATCGTAGTCGTTATTGTGATTCCTTTGCATGCTCGTATTTATAAAAAAAAAGTTAAACATAATTAACAAGTAAACAGAGCTGCGAGTGCGGAAAATAATTAACAGGTAACAATGAGAAAACTTATCTGAGATCTTTGGTATATAAAATTAACAATAAATTAGGAAATGGGTAGACAAATTTTTTCTAAAAATAATTGATGATCGATGATGATGGTAATAAGATAAACAAAGAAACTGGGCGGGTAGACAAAATGGGGGAACAGCATAATCAGGGTAACGTGACCGAGGGCATAATTAAGTTGACTAGTCAATGCCAACACTCTCTCCATCCAAGTTCTTGCTCAACAAGGACATATATAATGGTGTGTGCGCGTCTCTCATGAGGCGTTTCTGGGGAAGTTCTATTCCAATTTCCAAATAATATAATTACCATCGAGATCAGATCGACCATTAATATCATCCAAACGGAAGAAGAAACTAGAAATCACAGCCACATTGGCCAAGCATTTCAATCTGTTGATCAGTTGTGCAGAATTGAAACAAATTTGATTTCTATGCATATGGACCATATAGCATACTCCTTTATGTATTAGCTAGCCCATTGTTTTTAGTTTCTCATATTGGCTGTGTATACGTGATAGAACATTAATTTCCACAAAATTTTAAGAGCCACAGCCTCATCCGCATCCATTCAACAAGCCACCCTGCATGTTACTAAATATTTGTAAGCTGATTTTACTGAAAATTGACGTGAATTGTCATTTAGCCATACCCCAAGAATCTGATGTATTTATCTTCATATATATTGCAGTATAATATATATTGTTCATGATGAATTTAATCTCTTTTTTTTATAGTAAAATGTTACTAATTAGTATGATAATTACCTTTATTTTGGGTTGACGTTTATCATAGGGAGGTGTTGTATTCAAGCATGGGAGTTGTTTTTGACGAGGGTGGGAGCTGGTTTCTTAAATAATTCTTTGTATTTATTTATAGACAGGGCACTTTTTGTGTTTCTGTCTTGCTTTAATGCAATTTGGTTTATCCAAAAAACTAATTAGTATGATAGTGGGGATTTGAACCCATGACCGCTTTATCACTCCAATTCTTATTTTTTTGGTCTCCCCTCAAACTACCAAACCACCTTATCACTTTCATGATCAATATAATCTCATAAAAATGACATTTGAACATCTCTTTATTTCCAACACCTCTATCTTTTTTACCTCTTTTTTTGTATCACGTCACTCTTCTCTCTTCTATTCTTATCTTTGGTGTGAAAATGGATGTTCAATTTTTTTTTTGTTAATCTCATCATGTGTGAATAGACACGTTTAATCGAACTAAAAAGGTTTTGGTATTTCCTAACAAATTTTGAAACCCCATTATTCAATGTAGCTCCTTTTCACTTAATAATAATATACCAACTTTTACTTGAATTACAATTGCAAGGGTTAACTGGATCCCATGCAAGTACCTAATAGCCATAAATACCTGGGATTAATTAGTCCCCCACACGAAGGCCTTGTTAAAAAATAAAAAAAACCACTAAATAAACCGAATCTAAACTGTTTAAATTTTCATATGCATTTGGCTATTCAAAAAAAAAAAAGCTATGCAGATTTTCTTCCGCTCAGCATTGGAATCAATCTAAAAGCAACAATCTGATTGGCACATAAGCATCCCCACATGAGCATAAATTCTTTTCAACATGGATCCCTTTCTGCACGTAATCATAGTCATTATCAAGTATTGTAGACAAAATATATGTTTTTATAAATGTATAAAAAAATATAGAAAGTATATCTACCACGATTGTTGTTGTCTTCTTCAACCCTCCCTCCTGTTTTTGTACGACCACAAAACAATTGGAATCCAAATTTCAAGCTTTCATATATAATAAATAGTACATAACAAAATTATAAGTGAAATTGACAATTGGGCTTATCGATATTTCGGAGAGAGACTTGGGCCCATTATTTTAAGGATTTTTTTTTTATTTTCACTTTTAATTATAAAATTTATTGTCACATTATTTTCAATATGTTTTCAGTTTTTAAAGATTTATATATACATGAAACAGTAAAAAGAAGAAAATATTTTCATTATTTTTTGTATAAATCATTGAAAATTGAAAAACATCAAAAACAATATGAAATTTATTTTTGTAATTAAAAATAAAAACAAAAAATATTTTCTCAAAATACTCAATCCTAGAATTTTTTAAAGTAAACGGAAAATACTACTACTACTAAATTGTCCTTATAATTTACTAATGAATGAATCATCTACTATTAATCCTATATTTTCTTAAATTATTTTTGCAAATTATTTTCTCTCTGTTTCACAGTTTTTCATATTAATCTTTGTGAAAAAAAACCTTAAAAAGAATTAATATGAAACAGAGAGAGTAAATTACATAATTAAATTTAGTAAAACTGGAATAATTAATTAGGAGTACTATATGAATACCACAAGCTTTAAACATAATAAAAATGCTTGCTGCTGTGTTTTGGCCTTCATATATGTAATGTAGTATAAGATCTCATGCAAATTGTTTAGTTTCGAAATTATTTGTCTTCTATATCTGGTCACCAGACATTAAAAAAATCCTGTTTGTATAGCAATGAATGAATAATGATCATGAGTTGCACAAATGCTAGCTGGGGACCAATTAATATGTTAAAGTCAAGGATGCATATATATAGAACGAACCTTTGGGTTAATTGTAAGGCTGGTCTTCTGAAAGACGATCATATTAATTAAGCCATTAAAATTAAGTTAACGATGGCGTAAAAAGGATAAATTATTAATTAAAATAGTTTAATAGATATGCATTATATATTATGTACTCAAGCTTGGCAAATCATCATGCTCTGATGGAGAAATTATTACATAAGCAAGCAAACAATCTACAGCTGATTCTTATAATATAGTACATGTCACATGACATTGCAAAAAAAGAAATTAAATTATTTTAAAGCTGAAAAAAAAAAGAGAGTAGAAATTAACAAAACGATCAATGTGAATGCAGCATTGCCGATGAGTACTGGAAATTGATTAATTGAATTGCTGTGAAAAGAAACTGAGAGACTTATAATAAAAAGGTGCATGTAGATGAGATTGCTCAGCGTGCATCTCGGGGCACATGACCTTGGATCCAATTAACAGCGAGGACGGTGCAATTGGTCACGGGCATCTATCATTTCTTTATTTCTGCTTTTCATTAAATTAAAATGAAACCCCTGAGGCTCCAACAAAGATATATAGCAATATGATCTGAGCATATGCTCTCTGTACCATTTAACGTATTTATACTATATAATAAATCTGTTAAGTAATTAAATTAGTACGTTTTATCATTCAGCAATATTTGTTTAATCATCAATCTTCTCGAACTTGCTGATATTGATCTGCAGTCGGTGTTTAATTCTGAAGGAATAGTGTACTTTTTTAATTCTAATAAATTAATAATTAATTGTGCTTCAAGTTAAATCCCTAAAATATTAATTATATATTATTAAATTAAAATTTCGACAGATATAGTTTTTTTTCTAATTAGTTATTTTACTGTACGTGTGATTTAGAAATACGCATCCTATATGATGAACTTTTTAGTGCTACTATAGGTACATCACACATTGCCATGAGTTCAGTCAAACAACAAGAAATGCCTCTATAGTGGTATCGTAACTCACGATGTCATCTATTGATAATTCTACACAAATATCCAACAACAAAAAAATCTAACCCCGCCACTGATCAAAGGGAAAATAGTAAAGAGAAGGAAAAAAGGGTGTCGTATTCTATATATAGAGAACGGTTTTTTATATAGACAAATATTAGTAATTAGTATTTAAGTTAGTGGAAGAATCCGAACCTATAATATCTTTATTACTCCAATCCTTATGTTATTCACCCAAACCACCAATCTAATTATCACTACAAACACCCGCGGGCAGCATGAGTCTAGATTGTATTTTTAGTTTCAAAGCATAAACAATTATTTTTCTACATAGGTATATACTCCATACACAACTTTAGAGATTTAAGGAGCTGATCTAGATATTACTATCTCTGGTCTCATATATAAGAGACAAATATCTAATTTACTAAAACCAATAAAAGATAGTTAAATGAGTTAGTTCTAATTAATATAAACTTTATTCCAAAATTACCCCTAATAGTAAATGATTAAAATGGTGGCTTATACATTTAATGACATTAAATCATTCCTAATTCCCAGGTATATTATTCTCTCTCCAATGGATATAAAAGAAATTTTATACAATTGATGCATTTAAAATGAGTCTATGTTTCTTATAATTTAGACCAAGAAAATAATCTTAAATTCCCTTATATATGGGACTAGAGGTAGTATTAAATTAGTACTATCTCCGGTCCCATATATAAGAGACAAATACTTAATTCACAAAGACCAATAAAAATTAGTTAAATGAGTTAACTGTAATTAATATAAACTTTATTCCAAAATTACCCCTATAGTAAAAATGATTAAAATAGTTGTTTATACATTTAATGACATTAAATCACTCCTAATTCCCAAACATATTATTCTCTCACTACAAGAAAATGTTCTATTACCGATGGCCAATTAGCCCACGGTAATATGATTTACCGACGGATTACCGACGGCCACGTGACCGTCGGAAATTCGTTTGTCGGTAAATTTTAAAATAGGTATAAAAGGAATTTTATAAAATTGATGCATTTAAAATAGGTCTATGTTTCTTATAATTTAGACAAAAAAATAACCTTAATTTCTCTTATATATGAGACTAAAGGTAGTATCATTGCTCAGTTCAAGTCAATTTAGTGTAATATTAATGTGGTCCATATAATATGTCAAGGAAGAATTTTAAATTATACATGGTATACTAATTTACTAACATTTGTTTATCCAAAAAATAAACAAATAACCACGTCTTAGAACCGTTAGATTGGTATATAGTTTTATTACAATAAAAATATACATAGTATCAATCTAAGGGCAATAATATATGATGCAATGATATACCAATAAAAAAATGAGTGTATGCATAAGTGTTTCTTGCCGGAAGAGTAAGAGAGTGAGAGATGACCGCGATAGTTAGTAGATAGAAGCAAGTCTAACAATAGTTAAAAGCGAGTGCACGTGTTTGGGACCTAGAAGGAGCATCTTTATCTTCCCTCCATGCATTGAGGGAATAAAACAAACCCGATGGGAACACAAGCTAGCATACAAAGGGTTGGAATTGAAAGCTTATAATTAAGCATTCAACTCAAAAGGTAAAATGTTCATTAATCGGTGATTCCTGCGAACAAAACGCAGAGCCGGAAACAAACAAAAGTTTAATTCCCACATTTTTTGTATTTGACAAGTTTCTAGGCTTAACTGATGCCACTAAATTCGGCTAGCTGGTGCTTCACCTTGTTTATACTTAATTTGCATGCAAATCCCACTTAGGTTCTCGTATCATCCAAATACAATGGGCGGTTAGCAAGCATATATCGCTGGATATATAGCATTTTCATTAATAATAAATTTTAATATTATGGATAAAACTATTAAATCATGTAGCAAGAAGGAATTATAGGTCTGCTATGATGTAATTATAAGGTTGATGGGAAAATTCCATCCAAACATCAATTTTGTTTCGCATTGCAATATTAAATAGATTTGTTCAGTTCGCAGGAAACATTTATATAAATTGATGCAACTTGCAGTTCATACAATGCAAGTTGACAATGTACATATATACGAATTATGACACGCTTACTGTCTAATGCGATTAATTGGTTCTTCTAAATCTGGATTTGATCGACGATATATATGTGACTTTCTAGAGTGTGTTTACATCATGTTGAAATGAGTTACACATGGAGATTCTCCCTCGGAATGGGGCATTTTTTTTTTAAAGGCAAATGAGTAAAAAAAAAAACAGTGAAGGGTAGACTCTAGTTAAGTGGTTGTATATAAAAAGTGCGGACTCTAGTTAAAGTAATTTTTACTTTGATTTTTTAAGACCAACTTTGATAACATTCTAATGATTGAGGTCAATGGCGAGATTTGAGTTACCATAGTATTATATTATGTCGTTATTATATATGTAATAATTGAACGCCAGTATTTTAGTGATTTAAAAAAATACATGCATAAACGCCATCAGATGATAGTAGAAAAATATTCAATTAATTAATGCGCCTACTAATTAATTAATGATCTTCTCGTCAACTTCCTAATCCATAATCAGCTATAAGTTAGAGAATCTAATGTGAATGGGTGCTAGCTCAGTTGGTAAAGCTTAATATTTATAGTCTTTGACACTGGAGTTCGAATCCCTCATCCTATATAAAAAAAAATAGAAAAAAGCTAGAGAATTTAATCTCAAGACAAAAAGTCGAGGAGACCTAAAATATTTATAATAATGAAGGAAAGAGAAATTGGGTTTTCTTTTTAAAGACAATCATATTCATATATAAAAATTTTGTCAAAAAAATATGGCTTAAATATGTTTTTAGTTCTTTATTTTTTACTGAGTTCAATTTTTAGTCTCTAAAAAATAAAATGCATTTTTTTAGTCCTTTATTTTTTAAAATTTGTCACTTTTAGTCCCTGAGATCATATTTTAAATTTGAAAAGTATTTTCTAAATTTATACTTTGACCCCTCCTAAAGCCTGATGCTCACCTTAACCCATTTTTCCGTTTTCCCCCCCTCCATTGATGCACCGCGGGCCCCCATTCCCGCGCGGCCAAGGGAGGAGCTCCGCACGGCCAAGGGAGGCTGCGCACAATGGCGGGAAGGGAAGCGGTCACCGCGATCGCATAGGGAGATGAACAAGAGAGAGGCCGCATCTCGTGGCAGCTTCGAGGGAGGACGTTGGAACTACTCCTAGCTGGGATGGGGGGTCGCGGTGCATCAGTGGAGGGGGAGGAGAACGGAAAAACGGGTTAATGTGAGCAGTGGCGGATCCAGAAATTTTAAGTTATGGGGGCAATATCTATAAATATAAATTGGTGGCATTAAAAATATAACATATCATTTTTTAAAATATAACATACATCATAATTGTTTCTTACGTGTTTTGAAATTTTGAATATTTTTTCATTTTTAATATTATTAAAATCTATACTCTGTAAAAGTAACTAAATGATCATCCATCTCTCATATGATTTCACATTTGATGCTTGATAATATTCATATCAAAGAAGACTCTTTCAATTATTGCAGTTGCTACTGGTATTATCAAAGACTCAAAGTTAACTTTAAAGGCAAATACACCAACACATACAATATTTTCTGCTCTCTACAGACTTTATAGAAAGATCACTAATCTCTTAATTCTAAAAATATTTTTATGAGATTTTCAATATCTTTTTAATTATTTTAAAATTTGTGAATGAGATAAAAAGAAGGATGTCATTAAAGGTTATCAAATATAGAGAATAATTATCTACTGGATTAAAAGGTGAGTGTACTATAAACACCAAATATATAACATAATATATATTTTATACTATAGACATATATATCATATATATATATATATATTGTGTTAAAAAATATTATTATATGTATAATGTATCATACAAGAAGGAAATATGGAAAGTAAGTGGGGGCAAATGCCCCCAAACTCCTTAACGTGCGTCCACCCCTGAAGGTGAGAATCAGGCTTTGAGAGGGGTCAAAATATAAATTTAAAAAATATTTTTTAAATTTAAAATATAGCCCCAGAGACTAAAAGTGACAAATTTTCAAAAATAAAGGACTAAAAAGACACATTTTATTTTTGAGGGACTAAAAACAGAACTTAGTAAAAAATGAGGGACTAAAAAGAGGTTTAAGCCAAAAAATATTCATATATTTGATTACTTTATCATCTTAAATAAATAGGTAGGTTGTGGAATAACAAGGGACAACCCATTGACCATAATAAAGCCAAATTTGAGAGTTATATATGTTACGGTAACCACTCAGGCACAAGAGTCTATAAGGTATTACAACCAGCTAGGCATATTAATTACCAAGCTCAACTAAGGATAACATATGACGTGGTGTGTAATTGTGTATAGGTAACATATATATGTCTACTTTAAAACTGTATTGGAATTGTTTCTCATGTAGTAACATTTTTTCATAATTAATGAATTTGTACAGTATGTTTTCAACATTGACGATAGCTTTGTACTTTTGGAAGCTAACTCCTCGAGAGTTTTAATTTCCTGACAAAAATTGTCAAAGGATTTGGGCTACAAAGACTTATCAAGAATTCAAGATCATGAGATTAAGAAGGTTGAGGTCAACCTGAAACAACCGGTACCATGGATTTATCATGCGGAGACTCTTCCTTGCTGACATCAAAGTAAATTTTGAAAATTTAGCATATAATTGATGTTGTTGAAGTAAAGCCGGAACAATAGATGATCCAAATTAAATGTAACAGCCCTGAAGAACTAATACAAATAAAAAGACTAATGCAATATCTTGTAAGATTCCTGAAAGACTTGGTCCATTAAGCTCTGGAAAAGTGGATGGGGCAACCCAAATGGTATTACAAGTCATTCATATATAGTGTACTTGATGGGTTCTCTAAATGCTGATTAATTTGTGTTTGTCCTCTTTCCCTGACCAATAGCTGCATATATAAAGGCTTTATAATTACTACCTCCGTCCCTAAATATAAGAACTTTTTAACTAATTCACACCCTTTAAGAAAATTAGTTAAGTTAGTTAATAGCAATAAATTTGTCAATGATTTACTATACTTTTCCAAAACTAGCCCTAACACTTATTACTATTTCTCTTCCCTCTTCTCTCTCTCATCACTTAATTAATGCATTGGAAAAGGTAGAGTAGTTGGGTGATCATAAGGGCATTTTAGTCAAAAAATAATTAATGCAACTAATTTTTTGGAAAGGTTCTTATATAAAGGAACTTTCATTTTTTTGTAAAGGTTCCTATATTTAGGGACGGAGGTAGTAGTTCATAATCTCAGGTGAGCTAGAACCAGGTTGGACGCGATTCCATCTTTCAACATCTCCTGTAGGCTGTATTTGGGCCTCAATTTTTAGCCTTTTGGTTGTGAAGATACCTCTTTGATTTTGCTTTAATAGGTATTGTACCTGCCACCAGTTGAATGGCTTGGTCTTGGTTTTTATACTGAGGTGGGGGAGGCTCTGGCTTTATCAAAACCGTGATTGTACTGCTGTGTTAATATTGCTATTTAATTACACTGTTAGAACGAGGAGGTCTAACCCACTTGACGTTAGTAGATTAGCAGCATTAGGTTCTTGTAAAAATAGATTGAACCGTTCATCTATAGATTGAAGAATATTTCTAAATCTTTTTACTTTTTATTCCTACAAATCCTCCTAATTACTAAATGGAGAAAATATTAAATATTTTTTTGTGTTTTCAAGATATTAGTTGTCTTTTCTCTTTTATTTTATAAAATAATAGAAAGATATATATGAGACTTTATAGGAAGACATAGCATTTCTCTAGATTGAATTGTATGACAGTTTTTCCAAACGGTGAAAGTGAGAATTGTATTGTCTCCTTTTGAAGTGTAATGAAGTTTATTTTTTTTTAGTTTTTTTGTTTGCCACATGTATCATGCCAACGCTAGCAAACCAGGCTACCCCAAGAATATGTATAATGTGATCCTGATATTGTTTGCTGCATTTTTATAAACTTGATCAGCGGTCAGATAATGGTCACTACCTACCAAAAAAAAGTATCTTTCCAATTGGGCTTCGGGAAGCCTTATTTCCCATGCTGTTACTACACCTCCACTGTGATGGTTTTGGGTCCTTGGGCCCAATTCTCTTAATACATTGTTATTCAGACCAACAAAAATAACAATGTATTCAGACCAACAAAAAAAAAACTAACCAAAAAAAATGTCTTTTAAATAAAAGAGTAAATAGGCAATTTGGTCCTCTATTTTGTAAATCGCTCAGGAATTGGTCTCTCACTTTAAAAAATAGGCAAATTGGTCCTTCAATTTGTAAAACGTCGATCACGTTAATCCTTCTGTCATCTTAGTCAACAAACGGCGTTAGAGACAATGATTTGTCACATTAAATGCATAGTTGGCACCCACGTGGACCCACACGTGGCAACCCAGTCACAGGGACCAAAATGATAGGTTCTCGACCCCTTTCTTCCCTCTTCTCCTTCTTCTTCCAACCATTCTGCCTCCCCCACGCCTTGTTTGTTGTATCACACAGAGAAGAGAGAGGGACGACGACGGAGATGGGGAGGAAAAAGACGACCACACATGGTGGCGGAAAGGAAGGTCGCGTGGTGGTTCCAACGACGATCTTTGGTCGCGTTTCGCTGCAGAGAGAGAGAGAGAGACAGAGAGAACAGTGTGGTGGTGAAGAATAGGATGCCGCGCTCGGCGGCGGCAGGGGATGTGGCCCCTTCTTCTTCTCTGCTTGGTTTTTCTTCTTTTTTCCTTGATTTTTGCTTACTGTTGCTGGCTCTAGCTCTCTGGTTCTCTCCTTCTTCTGCTCTATTTTTTTTTTGTTCTCTTACTGCTACTGCTTCTCTTTTTTGGGTGTTGTTGTTGATGATTTTTCTACAGGTTCTTTGTTGGGTGGTGTTGCTT
This sequence comes from Glycyrrhiza uralensis, assembly GCA_030159175.1. Classification (NCBI taxonomy): domain Eukaryota; kingdom Viridiplantae; phylum Streptophyta; class Magnoliopsida; order Fabales; family Fabaceae; genus Glycyrrhiza; species Glycyrrhiza uralensis. Next base: position 43,813,112 of record BRZY01000005.1, read on the forward strand.
CTCTTTTTTATGTGTTGATGAACAAGATCTGGTTCTGTTTTTACTATGAGCACTCTCTCATTTTTCAATTTTTCAAACCATTTTTCCTCTCAATTTTGAGCTCTCTCTCTGTTTCCTTTCAATTTTTTTCGAGCTCCCCTCGTTTCTATTTTTTCTGCCCCCTATTCACAAAGTTGCTTCTTGTTTTATAGACTGAGTTACACGGGAATCCCCTTGATGGGTTTCATTAACCCTCTCGGTGATGATGGTGATGACGACACATCAAGCAATGAAACCCCATAATTTATGTGATTCAAGTGATGATGAGTGGTTGTGGAACAACTTGTACATGTTGTTGTTGTTGTTGCTGCTGCTGCTGCTGTTGCGTGATACAGTGAAGAAGGCGTGGGGGACTGGGAGGCTGAATTGTTGGAAGAAGGAGAAGAGGGAAGAGAGAGGTTAAAGAATATGTCATTTTGGTCCCTGTCATTTTGGTCCTTGTGACTGGATTGCCACGTGTGGGCCACATGGGTGCCAACTATGCATTTAACGTGACAAATCACTGTCTCTGACGCCGTTTGTTGACTAAGATAACGGAGGGACTAACGTGATCGACGTTTTACAAATTGAATGACCAATTTACCTATTTTTTAAAATGAGAGACCAATTCCTGAGCGACTTATAAAATAGAGGACCAAATTGCCTATTTACTCTAAATAAAAATCATCACTTCTTATCATGGGAAGGAGCAACTGATTGAAAGACATTAAATTTGGCTTGATGTTCGTACGTGGGGCATATGCTAAAGCGGAGTTAATTGAGATCCTTGAGGTAGTTGGCAAGATAGCCTTACACTCCTACATTTGATTTGCTATATAATAAGATAATAATATCCATCATGAAACATTAGCGACAACAGCTTTAGATCATGACACTTATGATTATTATATCAAAGTGAGATCTAGCATAACTCTGCAAGTTTAGATCATGACCAATAAATTGAGCCTCCGCCAACGGTGGGGCAGAGCTAGACAATTATTTTTAGGGGACCACATAGAATGATCAGTTTATTTAACTAGACAAATCGGGTGATTTTAGAACCGATAAAGAATTGGTTAAAAATTGGTGGTAAAAATTATTGAATTAGTACCTTCAACTGGGTTCAATGCCAAATCCAATTTTAAAAACATTGAATTTTTGTTATTGTGATTTTGTGTGCATGTAAGCATTGTAAGGACTTTATCTAGAGACCTTTTAATTTCAAAGGACAAGATGCTTTTATTCTTGAATGATAATAATTCATCTTGTTTCTCTTTATGGTTTTACATCGTTAGATCACGATAATTGTATATATCCATATTAATCGACTTGTTGGATTAATGAAAAAAGTTTGTCTATAACAGGTAATAAACTAAACTTAAACCTTGAAATTTTTAGACAGATCAAACCTATTTAAGCAAGTATAGTTCGGCATAATTTATTTCCACTCCAACCCATACGTATGTAATGTCTTATTTCCCCCCGAGTCATGAGTCCCAACTCAATTGAGCATATAGTTATGACACTCGCTTCTTATTCCCATTAGGATAGGCATGCATTTAAAAAGAATATAGAAGACATTGAACTTTTGCACTATGTGACATTATTTCAATTACCAAGTGGGGATAATCATAAAGAAATTCCCTTACTTTAATTTTGTTTTCTTCTCAAACACAGACACGTAAATAGGAATATTAACTAGTTGCTTACTCATTGGCTGGTTTCCCATGTGCTCTGCGGATCTCTTCCGTGCTTAAAGTTATGCTTCTTTTCCTTGTGACTTAATAGGATTCTTTGCTTTGCTAAACGATGTCGTGCGGAAATTATTCAAAGAGCATTATCAGTTCCAGATAGATATATATTTATTAAAGACCAGTGCTAGGTAGTACGAAACTTCCTGCACGAATTGGTTACGAATTTTAAAAAATGTACATTCATCCTTAGAAAAATGATATGCCAGCTTTTAAAAGGTTTTGAAAATGTGAATAGTAATTAATCTTCATTTTAAGAAGTGGCCACCACTACAATGCAAGGGGGGTTGCCACCACCATAGTACTCCCCCCTCCCAAAATAATTGTCCACTTTGCAAAAAAAATTTCTTCCAAAATAACTGTCCACTTTGGAATTTTAATGAAGTATTAAATAAATTATTTCATTTTTACCTTTAATAAATGTAGTGAATGAATTGCATTTTTTACTCCTTTATTTAATTTAGTAGCAAGGATAAATTGGTAAGTTTGTTATTCTCACTCCTTCATTTAATTACATTTCTTAATCTGTGTGAAAAAGCTAAAGTGGACAATTATTTTGGGACAGAGGGAGTAATTAATTTTTATCATTGATTCTTGAAAATTGGGACTAAATAGTTGCAGATAAAAGAATCGATTACTCTTTCCGGTTCAAATCTTTAGTGGTTTTAGTTTTTTATTTTTGTCCCAAAACTTTGATTGTTTTAGGATTTCAAGAGATAATTTATCACATTTTTTCCAATTATACCCTTAGTATAATTAATACTTTTGAGTGGAGAAATAATTAAGATAGTTGAGAATGATAAATAATAAATAGGGATATTTTAGTCTAAAATTTGTCCAATTAATTATTTCTTAATTTGTGTGTCAAAACCTTAAACTACCAAAGTTTTGAACCAAAAGGAGTAGTATTATCTGTAATAATAAGATGTGCTTTTTTTAGTAGTAGCCCATAAATTAGAAATTTTAAAGTTAAGCGTGTTTGACTTTGAAAAATTCTATGATGGGTGACCTTACAAAAACTGTATTTTAATTTTAATGGGTACATTTTCTCTATGATATTCCTTCTTTTGCCTATTTTTGGTTTACGACCTCTACAATATCAATAACTATTTTTGGTTTCACCTACTATAAAGGGACTATATCAAGAATAAGCATCGGCAAACATAATCAATTTGAGTCCAACTCCATAAATTAAGATTAACCTATAAGTATGAAAAATATTATAAAGGCTTCAACATGAGAGCAGCTATAATTGATATAAAAGTTCAACTCCTTGATCATTTTCCTTTTCAAAAAATTTCCCTTCCTTTTACTCTCCCCCGGCCCTCTTTTCTCTTGTGTTTTTTCTTTTTTTTTTTTTAAAAAAAATATTTTTTTTTATCTGGACAAAATTGAGCTCACACACATAGAGATACTAGAGAAAGATGTATGTTAAATTTATCTTGACCATGTAACTATAATAGATGATAAAAAAAACTGTGTAGTTGTATGATACTTCTAGAGTATAATTTAATTAAAATAATTCTATGAATAAAAAATGAGTTTGAATAATTTTATTTTTTTTAAATGAGTTCCTTTACTAAATTTATATTAATTACATCTAATATGAATTTTAAATACTAAAGATTTCATCTAAAAATAATCTCAACCATTTATACATTATTGTAAAGTTAAAACTTAAAATCATCTTTTTGTGTTGGACAAGATAGGACAGGAAATGAAAGAAAGAAGCATGAAAAGAACAGGCAGGATCGGCTGAATGCAATGGCAGACCATTGGACCAAGTATGCAGCACGTGCAGGAAACAGCCGTTCCGTTAGCTTAGCCAGCTCAGGCCGCAATCTCAGACCGCGATTCCACCCAATTGTTACCATTGGTTGTAGACCCCACGTTCCTTTCTTTCTTTTTTATTTTTATTTTGTTAGATTAAATATATTTTAAAATTGGCTGAATTTAATTTTGGCATCTATAATTTTTTTTTATAGAAAATAAAATAAAATATAACTGACTCAAGTAAGAATATATTTAATCCTATTTTATTTTATTTTAATAAAATTCCTTTCGGTTTTATAAATAAATAAATGTCACCATTGCATCGAGTGCTCTATTGACACAACACAACACACATGACACATTACACATCACAAGAGCAACACCGAACATAACCAGAACAAAATGACACACAGAAAGAGAGAGATGCTGTTGGGTATGGGCGTGATTGACAGACAGAACCCAAACCTGGAGAAAGCACAAGACACCCATTAGCACTTCTCTTCTTTTTAATCTAAATTCGTAAGCTTTTCTATTGTCTTTTTTTTTTCTCTTTTATTTTTTTTGCCGTCAGAGAAAGGGGGGGGGGGGGGGGGGGTTCAAATTCAATTGATGGTTCTAACTTTTGAGCTTTTAGTTGGCCTTTTTTATTTTTTCAATCTTAGGATTGAAAAGGGGGAAAAGGGTATATGGGGTTTCTGCCAATGTAAATTACAACTTTATAAGTTTATCTTATTTTTCCCTTTTTTATCTGTTGATTTGTTGGATTATAAAAAACTGCGGGATTTGAATTTGGACATGCATGCTTCATTTTGATTCTAGCTTTGGTTTTTACATAATCCGATTAATTTTCGAGATTTTCCCCTTTGTATTTTTCTTAATTGGATTCCTACACCGATTTACCTCCTGAGATCTGATTTTTGGATATCTGCTTTCAATTTTCTTTTGATGTCTGTTTATTGTGCGTGGTTGGCTGTTTCCACCGCTTCCATGTTCAAATTCATATTTCTGATCTGTGTGTGCGCTAAATTCAGTGCCAAATCATGATTGAACGAGAGGGTGCCTGTGATTCTGATTCAGCAAGCATTTTCAATTAATCGGTGAAGGTTGTTCATAGTCTTGCTTGTTTGGTGTTTTGATTCTCATAGCATTTTCATGTCTTGTTGACGGGTATTCTTTAGGACACATGTAAGCTTGGTGCTTTTGGTTTCATGATTTTAGCTCAAGACTTCGCATATGTTTTCTATAAGCATTTTTGTCATCTGTGTAGTGGAGTTATCCTACTTACTAGTTGATGTTTTATTTTAGTTTTGATGGATAAGAGACAACACTTTTCTTTGTAACCAGATTTATTCTTTCCATCGACATGTTGGAGGGTCCCTCGTTTCTCGTTTCAAGGGACTTACCAAGCTCATGTGAGCAAGAGACCAAGTGGATATACAATACTTTCTGTGTCATGGAGCTTGCAAACAATAAGCGTCGACTGGAACAAGAGGAAGAAATTGTCTTGAGAAAGTCATGCAAGCTTTCAGATGTTCCTGAGGAAGGGGAAAAGGAGAACAATATCCATGATCTTTCCCTTTCCTTTAACCAAGCAAATGACCAAAACCATGCTGGTGATCAGTCGGACTCCAGTTCGCTTATCCACCAACTAGGTCGGGACATGTCAATTAACTGTCTTCTAAGATGCTCAAGGTCTGACTATGGTTCAATTGCCTCATTGAACCAGAGTTTTCGATCTCTCATTCGAAGTGGAGAGCTTTATAGACTGAGGCGACTGATGGGTATCATAGAACATTGGGTTTACTTCTCTTGCAATCTCCCTGAATGGGAGGCATTCGATCCAAACAGTGGTCGATGGATGCGCTTGCCTAGAATGCCTTCTAATGAATGCTTTATCTGTTCGGATAAGGAGTCGTTGGCTGTTGGTACTGAGCTTCTTGTTTTTGGAAAGGAAATATTTTCTCCTGTCATTTACAGATATAGCATTTTGATGAATGCCTGGTCATCCGGTATGCAAATGAACATTCCTAGATGCTTGTTCGGTTCTGCCAGCCGTGGAGAAATCGCCATATTAGCCGGTGGTTGCGATCCACGTGGAAATATCTTGAGCTCAGCTGAGCTTTATAATTCAGAAACTGGAGCCTGGGAGGTTCTTCCAAACATGAATAAAGCAAGGAAAATGTGTTCCGGTGTGTTCATAGATGGGAAATTTTATGTCATTGGTGGGATTGGAATAGGTAGCTCAAAGCAGCTAACATGTGGTGAGGAGTTTGATCTGCAGACAAGAAAATGGCGTGTAATACCAAACATGTTCCCCGGGAGAAATGGAGGATCTGGGGTGACTGAGGTACCAGCTGCTGCTGAGGCTCCTCCTTTGGTTGCGGTTGTAAATAATGTATTGTATGCTGCAGATTATGCACAGCAAGCAGTAAGGAGATATTATAAAGACAGTAACTCATGGGTCACTATTGGAAGATTACCCGAGCGAATAGTCTCGATGAATGGCTGGGGATTAGCCTTTCGAGCATGTGGAAATCGCCTGATTGTTATTGGTGGGCCGAGAGCTTTGGATGGAGGGGTGATCGAGGTTAATGCTTGTGTCCCGGGTGAAGGTGCACCAGAGTGGAACCTGCTTGCCAGCAGGCAATCAGGGAGCTTTGTGTATAATTGCGCAGTGATGGGATGCTGATGTGTTTGCTTTTGATGAATACTGCCTTTATGGATTTCTTCTGAATGAAACTAACGATCTTCACTTTTCAAAGAGATGGATTCTGGTTCATGGGTAAATCCCTGCCCACTTTTTTGGTGTAAACTTTTACTCCTCTTTTAGAGTAATAGATACAGTTTTAGAAGGTTCAAAGATCTGAGTCTTTTCCTTTTAAATTACCAAGATGGCTTTTCAAATGTTGGCTCCTTGGCAGCTGAATAATTTTAGCTCTTAGTACATGTTGGGTAGCAAATTGCAATGACCATTTTCATAAGTTTAATTGAAGCACTGCAGCATTGTAATTGGTCTCAGTTTTCATCTTCTCTACTTTCTCTTTCCCATTTCAAATATACATATTTAATCGTCTTCCAATCTTCCCAAACACTGTTTGCATTGCCCATTATCCCACTGCTTAGCCCTCCCTCTATACGTTGAATTTCAGTAAGTATTAGTATGGTACACTAGCTGGTTTGTGGCTGGCATAAAGAGTCAAATGCAGTTAATTAATTTAGAAGGAATATTTTTCAGAAGAAGAAATTTTTTTCTGTCAGCAATCACAGCAAGCAATTTATAGTGTCTTTAAAAGAGCCGGGTGCAGAATTTAAGGTTTGTGTTCTGAAATTAACAAATGAATTGATGCTATATATCTACTAGCATCAACCAGACGTAAATTTCATTGAATGGATGTGCCAGATATACTCAGTTTGCTTGAATGATGCGTTGTTTTAGTACTGACTGGAGCTGTTACATGGCTGGAAAAAAGAAAGGGGGCTGGTGGGTTATTATGTTTCTTGATTCTTTTAAGTGGATCTTTGTCTTCACCATGGTGGAAATATACTTTATCAATGAAGATATTCATTTCAATGGCGAATGCTGGTCTAATGTGCATAATGGAAAGCATTATTTCAAGCTAATGTGTAGTAACACTAATACAAGATTACAATAGGTACTTCGAGTTCTCTTGTCAAAACAGGATCCGTTTGTTTGTTTGTGGTCCTTTAAAAAAGCTGTCTTTTTCACCAGTGCTTGCTGTTATAGAGTTCACAATCTGCATAATTTCTTATATTACGCACTTGATTGTAGTTATTGATCTGCTGAATTGGCCTATGATCAATTAGCTATTCCTTCAATATATCAGTGTTATTTGTTCTTGATGTACCTCAAATATGAACAAGCATCAGGTTACAAAACACCCAAAAAAGTCTGTGTTTATAATAAGGGTGCATTTAGGTAAACAATTTAATTTAAATGCTTAACGAAATATTTATCGTATAAACTCTCGTGAATAAGCTATTTCTATAATCAAATAGAAATGAGATTAAACTGATTTCATATAAACTATCTTGGAGGACTATTTGAAATAAGTTAAAAACAACTTATAGACATGTCATAAGCTATTTTTATAAATTCATCCAAACAAGTTGTAAATAAGTTCTTCCAAATGCACTCTAAATCTATGTAGTAGAATGCTTGGTAATATCAGGTTGCACTTTGGCTAATTTTTGTGGGCTGAGCAGTGCTCAGTTTACGAAGTAGCCATAAATATATCTATGTCGGAGACAACATGGGAAGCACAAATTGTACAATGCAAGTAAAAGAAAACAGATTGTGATGTGTGCCCCATCTCTATATGTGCACTGACCGATGACAAAAACTATTACAGTGGTCACATGGGTGGGTGGTTGATATCATCTAATGCCTCTTCTCTCTGCTTCAACTTTTCTTCTCGTATTCGTACTTGCCTTTTGTATTTTCTACTTTACTTTTCTGGGGTGTGTTGTTTCAGATTTTGTCAAGGCTGGTCAGATTCGTAAGATCGGGAAAACAAAACAAGAAAAAGGGAAAAGTGGGGAAAAAAATGGAAAATAATATAGAGAAAAGGAATCAAAACCAAACCCACAGGAAAGTTGCACTGTCATTTGGAATCATGAAGCCCATTACCTCTCTGCGAAAAGAGTTATGCACTCAGAGAAGTCCATGGCCATTTTATTTTGGTGATAATTAAGGTGGTCCCCTTAGGCCTTAGTTGAATGATATTATAAGTAAATAATATTGAAATATGCTATGAGTCTGTACACAATCAACACACTCACTCAGTCACATTCAAGTTTGAGCATATATATCATACGTATCCATCTTGTTACATATATAATCTATCTGAGAGCCTCTAAAGATTTATTAGGGAAGATATTGGCGAGATGATCGTTGGAGTTCACATAAGAAATCTTAATGATGCCTCAGAGGATCTTTTACCTGATAAAGTGACAATCAACTTCTATTCTATATAAGGCTGTTACACTATGTTACCATGGCACAATTCTGACTTGACATTCTATATTTTTTCACATCCCAATTTCCTTTTATTTTTTATAACACATTTTCCCCAATTTACTCTTAGTCACTGCATTTAACAGAAATTGTGTATTTTTATTCCTTTATCGAGGTCTCACGAGGACTAACATTACACAATTTTTGTATTTTTTTAGAGAATAAAAACATGTAATTTTTTTTTATAAAAGTCAACATCAAATATGGCTAATTTAATAGGGACCAAAATCACATTTAACATAATTGTGCTTAATTGTTTTTTTTTGTTGGCAAGTCAACCTACCTACAGCCCATTTTTTGGGTTTTATATTTTTTTTTTGGTATTTTTTTGTTTTCTATTCTTTTGTAGAGTAACCCACCAAATCAGACCAAAAAAAAAACCCACCAACCCATATTTTTTATATTTTTTATTTTGTGGTGGCCAACATATAGAACCCATCAACCCATCATTTGAAAAATGTGAGTTAGACCTTTTAGCTAACTTCATAAAATTGGATCAACTCATTACAGCCGGTAGTTAATGATGGATCGAGATGAGTTGACTCCTTTGCCATCTCTAAAACTGGTGGTACATCTTTAACAATGTGAACTTATCCCAAAATCATGAAATATTCGCATTTTTTTTTTGACGAAGGAAATATTCACATTTATGTAACACATGTATTTTACTATTTTTGTTATTTTCAAAACTTTATGAATTTGCATTTCTATTCACTGCGCAAGTATCTGCAGACGATTCCTTTTTTTTTTTTTTCTGTTGCCACTGATGCTAAAAATAAAATTACATCAAAATTTGTTGGTCAGTGATTAAAATTTGATTATGGCTAAAATTAGTCAAGTGTGCTAGTCTAAATATTGGGGTTTTAAAGATGTTCCGATCTTGATTTTTGCTCTTTGATAAAGGTATCTTCACACGCGTAGCTATCATGTCAACCCAATGAAGTGAGGGTGGTAGTTAAATAGCTATCATTTCAGCATTCAAGTTCTCAACATGGCAAATATGGTTTGCCTGAAGTTACAATCTATTTTTAATTAAAGGAGCAAGAGTTGGCCATTATTCTTTAATACACCCTTCAATATCAACCTACTGTGCCTTCTAAATTCTAACCGTCTAGATTGAATTAAGTTTTCGAAGCCCAAATAACAAATGCCACATAACTAAAGAGAAAATTATACATTATTGTGAGTGATGAGTAAACCAACGGGCAGGAGTAAAGAAAAGGAATTGCAAGCAATGAGTGACATGGCGAATCTAATGTGCTGGGCCAACATAAATTCAGATCACCAAAATACCAGAAATAAGCTAAACTAAAGCTAATGATATAAGGATTTTATTATTAGGCAATAACTCTATAAACCACTGTAATCGTAGGCCATGTACTATAGTTGTGTGATAAATGGGCCATGATACAAAAAGTTCGAATTATTGATGTTACCAGGAGTCATCTGAAATTATAAAGCCACAGGATAAAAATTGTTTTCTTTTAACACATTGCATGCAAAACTGCCATGAAGCACGGATACCTCTCCAGAGTGTCGTGTCCGTGTGTCTGACAAGTCTCGGACACCGACACTTGTCGGACACGCCTTGGACATGTGTCGGACACCCCTGAATGGTGTCTCAATTAAATTTTTTTTTTCCGGCTCAAACACGCGTTGGACACAGCTTACATACGATAAGCCGACACTTCTTCTTGGTTGGATACCTTTTGGACACTCTTATTATTAAAAAAATATTTTTTTTAAAGTCAATTTTTATTATATTAAAAATATTCAAACATTATCTAAAAAGTAAACATGTTTTAAGTCAATTTTTAGACAAATAGAAAACGATGTCTATATGAAGCTCATTATCATAGGACTTAACTAGTTGTTTTAAGAGACAATGCATCTTCTTATCTTGGGATTATTTGTGTAAAGATTGCATTGTAAAATGATTCCTCTTAGTATTGATATGCTTAGAAAATGAATATATAAATATTAATTATCAATTTCGATTTTTGTCATGTTGATCATATTATTTATTTGTATATTTATATTTTTTATTTTATATATATATATATAAGCGGTGTCCATGTGTCCTATATTTTGGACATTAGCCGTGTCTTGGTGTCCGTGTTGTGTCCAGTGTCCATGTCGGATTCGGTGCTTCATAGCAAAGCTGTCATCTGATTCTCACTATTCAATATCAATTTTTATCCTCAGAAATATTAAATAAGTGGAGTCACTTGTATATCTATAAAGAAAGAGATGCATACAAAATTCTCCTATAACATGGTTATATAATTTTTAACAGAGAAAAATATAAATTAGCATCTTCAGTTCCTTGATGCCAATTCCCACATCACACTGGAAGCAAATGTCAAAGTGAGCACAAGTAAAAAAGAATTCAGCATGTCTAGCCAGAGAAGCTCCAGAGTTTCAAAATATAGGGAGAGCGAGATTAATGATCTGGTGTCAAGGTTACAAGCAATGCTGCCTCAGCTAAACCAAACAAGCAAATCAAGGGTACAAGTAAATTGCAAACATTTGAAGTTTTGAACATTATTACCTTTCTCCATTCTCAGCTTAATTACATTGTTTTCAATACTAATTAGTACTAAATAGCCAACACCATGATCTCTGGCTAATTAACCATAAGTTTCTGTACGTTTTGGTGCAGGCACCAGTGACTAAGATCTTGAAGGAAACTTGTACTCACATCAATAGGCTACAAAAAGAGGTGGAAGACCTTGGTGAAAGGCTAGCAAAGTTGATGGATTCTGTAGAGTTTAGTGATATTGACAAGGAGCATCTTAGAAGGCTTTTGCAACACTAACAAATGTCTCCTTTTACTACTGCTGCTCCATCACCTGCTTTTTGATTATTCTCCAATCAAACGTTCTCCCTGCAGAGACTCTAGTTGGAGGACTCCAACCAGCATATAATAACGTATGGTAATGTAGTAATAGTGACCATTGACCAATGCTCTTGTATGTTTCCATGCGTGAGATGAAATCATTGCAGCTATTGATAAGAAATCAATCTCTTTAGTTTCGTGTATATGAAATTTTTTTGAAACTAAAACTTATACGCTAGCTAGCCTACCACTTCTATGCCCAAGTGACATAAACAATAAAAAATAAGAACACTTTTGTTTTTCTGATGAAATGTCCTTAACAGTGACCTTGTATGTAAAGTGTACAAGTAAAAATCCGCTTGTTCTCAATTTAATTTAAAGGATATAGTGATCTTAACACAATAAAAATTAGAGCTAGGGATACTCTTATTTCTGCACTTCATAAATACACTTAATTTGGTTTTATAGTTCATGTCAGTTTGGTATTGAATGGTATCTACACGCATGGAAGAATTAGAGCAATGCCAATGGTAAAGAGTTTGGAGGAAAATGATGAGCAGAAGTGTACTGAGTGGAGCTGAGCATGATGTCAATGAAGAAGAAGGAAAAGCGGCAAAGTGGTAGGGGAAATTAGGGAGGTTTTGGAAGAGTTTATACTCACTTGTTTGCTGAACCAACAATACTAGCTCCTGAGTCCTGAGAGACTGCATCGCCATCCTATTATTAATCTGAAAAAGGGTCACAGAATCTGAATAACTGGCCATATCGGTATCCTCCATTCCATTATAGAAAAGGAGAAGAACGAAGGGTCTGTGATAAAGATGTTGGCAGTTAGACCCATTTAAGGGGATAGGCTCAAACCCCAGACCTTCTTTTGGAAAATCAAACTCTCTGTTTCTTCGAGCAAGGATAAGGCCTTTTACATTGACATTTTTATGGTGGTTTACTGGTTTTCGACGTGCTGCGTTAAAAATTCTTTATTGGTTAGCTATTGAAATAAAATAAATAAAAAGACAATTTTGGGCGCGTCATTTCAATCCAAGGAATTGTCATGGATCCGGCCAAGGTAACTATCATGGTGAATGTTTATCATAAGTTTGAGGTGTTTTCCTAGAGATCATGGATCTAAGAGACAGACTTTATCATGGTGGAAATGGATAATTTCACTAACTACTTCCATTTTGTCCCTCTATGGCTCTACTTCACCCATTTAAAAAACGAGAGATTTTGCAACTGAATTCATCCTGGAAATGGCAAGACTATGGTTCCCCTGAGTCCTAGTGCTAAATGGGAACCAACTCTTCGTTAGCCATCTCTTTAAATTCTTAATGTGTTACAATATACTTTTGTACAGATTGTAGTATACCAATATACATCTCCAATAAATCAAAACAAAACATCTTAACAAGCATGAAATGAGATCAATAACAAACAAAGGAGCCCCTACAAATACATATGATACAATTACAGTTTGCACATTCAAACACCATAACATATAAATCTCAAACCCTCCTGCAATTTTTTTTAAAGTATATATATAAACAACAATAAAGAAAAAAAAGAAGGAAGGAGGAGTAAAGAAAAAAAAAATGAAATTTTTAATGGAGTGGTATGTGGAATTGGTGTAACAAGGTGCGTATATTGGCAACAATGGCCAAGCTATTGCTGGTGTACTCGCTCGACTTCTGCATCATCCTCTGCACCTCAGTAACAGTAACTGCAGACACAGACCCAACCTCTTCTAACCCATCAACGCACGTTTCTTGGTCAGTCACCGCCGCGCTAACCCACGTCTGGATGTCGCTGATTTTAGCGTCCGTCAACGTCACGGCGCAGCAGGGAGAAGCCTCCATAGCCGACAGCGAGTCGTTGAGTCGACTCAGCGCGTCGTCGATCTGGTCCCTGCAGTCGGCGAGCGCGTGGCCCTTGGCTCCGAGCGACGAGGCGAGGTTGGTGAGTTCGTTGATGGAGGCGCGGAGGGAGAGTTTGAGGATCGATTCTGGGTCGGTGGGGTTTTCGGCGGAGGAGGACACGGCGGCGAAGCATGAGTCGGGGAAGCGAGTCACGTTGCACACGGCTCGGATTGACTCGGCCGAGTTGAGGGACTTGTGTGACTCGGTGTTGGTGTGGTGGAAGAGGGTTGCGAGGGCGAAAGCCAAGGTGAGAGTGAGGAAGAGGATGGCGGTGATGGAAACTGTGGCGATGAGGGGCTTGGAGGTTTTGGGGCGGTGGTGGTGTTGTCGTTGTTGTTGATCTTCGAGGTGGTCGTGTTCGTGTTTGCTTTCTTCTACTTTGCCATACCCTTTGAAAGCCTTGAGAGCATCCATCGCTTGTTCTGTTTTCTTCTTTCTCTGCTCTTTGGGATATTAGAGGAGTTTCTTCTTATTTATTTCAACAAAGAGAAAACCATGAGTACATTGCTCGTTGGGAAATAGCTTAGTCAACAACACGGGATAGTATTATCTGTAATATATAACGAATAAATAAAGAGAAAACCATGAGCACATTTATTCCTTTACTAAGAATATATGTAATGGGATTATTTTTAAATTTTAATCCTAGAAGCAATTGCATTAATAATTGTAAAAATGTATAAAATGAAGAAACAATTGTGTGGCGTAAGAAGTAGATAATAATGTCAATGCATTTTTAACTTCTGGTTTGAGAATTTTTTTTAAAACATAGTTATTTTTACAAATTCTTTTTAAAATGATAAAAATAACTTAAACACGATTTGAAATGATGAATATATATATATATATATATATTTTGAGCTATGCTATTTCTTACGAGAAAAAAAAAAAAGCAAGAATCTTGTACGAAAGGTAATCTAGCTCTTAACGGAAATCATGTTGGGTATATTGGAAATTAAATCACTGTTTTAAAAACAAATCAGACGGCTTGTGTTGTTCGTGCAGAGTTTTGAGGCAAAATCTTTCGTAAAAAACAGCAATTCCCATATTTTTTTGACTGGAAATCTCCGGCATAGACAGCATAGTTGTAGCCTTGTAGGATTACCTCTTAATTTAAGAGTAATGGTTAGATAAAATTCTGTTTCAAGTAGCAATTTGAGAATTTAAATAGTTGTGAAACATTTAAATTTTATGCATATAAAATACAATTATTTAGTGGGGTAGAATTATGAATTTGTATTTTTTTTTTTAAATACTATCTAAGTTTGTATATATATTAAACAAAATAATGTCATAGTTTCCATTAGGCAGTGAGTCGAGAAAGAAAGAAACCGTGTGTCTTAGAGTTGCGGTTTCAAAATCTGGTGTCTGGTCTGGGCCAATTATAGTTTTGTTTCTATTAAAATGATAAAAGTCGGGTATTTCGAAATCGGCATTGTATTCCTTTGACCAAAAAAAAATCGGCTAATATTATTTGCGGCAGAGCAGCTGTTTGTTTTACCAGTCCGTAGAAGTGGTTCAAGGATGAAGACCATAGGTGACTAGGGAACTTAGTTTCTGTTTTTAGTAGGGATTATGATTATGATGCTGATGGAGGAATCAAGCATAGCATTTGCAGCAATGAATGAATATGGAGGAAAAATGAAGAGTGGTCGTTGAAATTTTGCAGAAGGGAAAGGGGAAGACGATTGAAGATGAACGAATGGAGGATAAGGGAAGTAAACCTAACCATAATGAAAGGGGAAACTCACCGCATTAACGAGGAAAGGCTTGGGAATGGTGGGGGGAAGAATGTGCAATTATCTTCCTTGCTCTCAAACCAAGTTTCCAGTCAACAATCCTCACCGTGGACGACTTCTGCTGCTCATTCACCCGAGAATTTGCTGTTGAACTAATAGAAAACTTGAGCCATACATACAAGCCATAGTTGTTTGTTTCTCCGAATTCAGAATACTTGCATAATTGAGCTCACCGTCTCACACTACATTCTAATTTCGCCTTGAAGTCTAGTGATAACAATGTAAGCGATCTCTCATAGTGGATACAGAGTTCACCTTGAAATTCTAGAGATAATAATGATGATAATACAAGTAGACCTGGTAACCAGGAGGAAAGGATGATAAAATACTATGAGGTTGATGCCTTTAAACCAATCGATGACAACCAGCGTTATTGGAGGAAAAACTTTGAAATAATTAAGTTCAAAAAAACATAATATCTCAGGCAAAATATTTTCTCAAACAAGAACGAAAGATGAAGAAAAAGGTATAGCAGTCAATAACGATATACTAGGGACACAAATTAAAAGCTAGCACAAAGATCTAAATGCACTAGAGAAAGTCATTATGACAATGATATAGTTTAATCCTCATCCTCCTCATCTCCATCTCCACCGGCAGCCTTCTTAGCAGCAGCCCTTTGGTTCTTTCTCTTCACCCTTCCTGGGCGCCCACCACCAAGAGGACTTGTAAGTGAAAAGTCAATATGCTTCTGAGAGTCAACCCTCACCATGAAAGAGGGGATGTTCACCACTTGCCTCCCAACCCTGCCAAAACCCAAATGACAAAAAAAACTCAATTCCACAACAACGAAAATATCATGCAAAAGGAGCTCCACCTTGACTATCATAGAACACACAATGCCGTTAACTCAATCGGATACTACTTGGCTATTTAGTTGAAACTTGAAAATAATGGTCTTGATAACTTTAGCTGCATACAATGAATTTCTAAAAGCAGGGCCCAACACGTCATGTCTCTATAAAAAGCTATATCATTTAGCATCAAAACAATTATTACAAAGTTTATTGAAAAGAAAAAATACATAACAATACTGGATTGAGTCCAAGCTAAGAATGTTTTTAAAAGTAATAACACACTCGATTTAATGCATTCACTCAATCATATATTCATACGAAATAGCGTTTTCCTATTGAAATTCAAATTCAGGACTCATTCATTGACCTTGAAATAACTTCCATTATCCCTAAACTAACAAGAATGTATCTTCTAGTCTTCTAGGTACTAATTTTAAGACTTAAAATAATATATAATGAGAAGAGGGGAAAGGGGACCTGATGTGCCTCTGTCTGATGAGGACCCTAGCGTGGTGGATGGACTTGGCCATGCCAGATTTGAAGACAAGGGTCTGAAGGCGGCGTTCGAGGAAGTTCTCGACGGTGAGAGCGAGGACATAATCGAGCTTGTTCTGGGTCTCATCTAGGAGCCCGTAACGGAACATCCTGCGGAGCAGTGCCTCACCTTCGAAGATCCTGCGAGGGTTCTTCTCGTCGAGTGTGAGAAGGTTCCTCGCGTTGTTGCGGATGCGACTGAGGGCGTACTGAACCCTCCACAGCTCACGCTTGCACCGTAGCCCGTACTCTCCAACCAGCTTCAGCTCAGCGTCCAAACGCTCCTTCTCGTATGGACGACGAGGCTTCTTGAATGTCTTCCCATCTGTGCTCGTTCACATCATAAAACGACAACATCAACACCGTTAAGGTTTAGCTAGCATTCTTAAAACAGAAAATAGTAAAGCAAAACAACATATCATACAACGCCGTGGATCGCACGAGGGACTCACAGTTGCGGTAAAACGACACGTGAACCATTGTGTTTTGCGGCGGAGCCCTCGCCTTCTTCCTTCCTTCTCTGCTCTGCTCTGCTCTCGCGCCCTACGAGTCGTTTCGTTTGGCCTTTTTAAGTGATGAGAAACCCTAATCCCTACGCGGGTCTGCAACCGTGTCCGGAAGCCCAGGCCGGACTTCCCACGCCACGAGTAAGGCCCAAAGATCAGGCCCAAATTAATTCCACTCATTCGACAAAAAAAAAGAGAACTAGAAGCAGAGTAACTTTTGTTGACAAAAAAAACAGAATAGCTTTTTTGACCAAAAAACAGAATAGCTTTGTGTACTTTTAATTGGAGCAAAACCCAATTCAGTGTAATTATGCAAAACGATATTGTATTCAAACACATCAAATTTTAGACCAAAAAAAAAACACATATCAAAAGCACCTAAACTAAAGGTTAATGATAGGATCATAAGATTAGAGTGAAGTTTGATTGTATGAAATTAGGAATATTTAAATAAATTTATATATCAAATATCAATTGATACGAATATCTCAATATCTGTCCCCATTAATAAATAGGTAGTGAAAGAAATTCTTTATTTTTCTCCTAATGGTTAGTTCTGTAAATTCATTAGCAAACAGAAGCTAAACTCACAATATATTCTACCCACGGATATCAACCAACAGGTGTACGTAGTTAATTCTGTTATCTCTAGTTTCATAAAAAAAATTGTTATCTCTAGCAATAAGCTAAGAACTTTTGCGTCCTCGATGTTTTTTTTTTAACAAGTGCCTTGTAATCCATGATTAATTGGTTATCTTACCTTCAACACACAAATAAGTATTGAAAAAGAAATGAATAAATAAAGCTTTACGGCAAAAGATAATCGGTTTCACTACTCCAGACTCACTTTACTTTGGGTTACTTGACTCACTTGTGTAAGGTTTTATTATCATTATAGAATTGATATTTTTTATATGTATTATATTTATTTGTTGTTAATTTTTTTCGAGACTTTCAGGAAATTGCATTGGTGTTTATATAAAAAAAAAACTAAATTAATTAATTTTATAACTTTACATTCTTCGTGGTACACCTCTTTGATAGTGGCATGCAAGCTGCTCAGTGAGGGTCTCTCTTCCGTTTGTGTGGGTGTGATCCAACTAGAAAAATAAGGGTAAAGGGTATAGGGGAAAAGTTATCTTCCAAGGACATACTCCGTCTTTCACGTGTGGAAGCTAAGTGCACTTTTTTTTTTAGCTTGGACGTAATCCAAAATTAGCACGTTAATTTTACTTCAAATCTGAAATTCAGAACTTGTCTCTATTATAGTATTGGAATAACTAAGTGCCTTATTTTAAGATTAGGTAAGGTGGTGCAAATCATATTCACGCAAATATTTATTTATTGAATACAAGTCTATTTTCAGCTCTAAGATTGCAAAGAATGGCTTGCTATTCTGGATTGGGAAACCAAATAATTAGTAACATACTACTTAACTGATAACTTAAATCTTAACCCGATATCTTCACCGATAAAATTTTAGGTTAGAGTTTTGGTAATATTTTAGGGGGTTGGTGCTTATGAATTATCAATTAGAAAGAAAGAAAGAAATGTATTAACCAATTAAGTTCTTATTGAATTGTCCACTCAGCGTTAACTAAATTAAAGAAAGAAACAAGAAGAAACATGCATATGTTTATAGGCTTCTTCTAGGGTGCACAAGGGCTTGTGATTTGTGCACTATGTATTTAAGCTTACTAATAACCATTAGATCTTATGAAAAAATTGAATGGTGATGAGAACTAGGGTGTATATTTCCAAAAAAAAAAAACACAAGCTCACATAATTGCCCCTCACTGGATCCCTCCCCCACTCTCCTGCTTCCACCACCAATCCCTCTCTGAAATTCGAACCACCGCCACAACCAGCACCACCAATCCCGGCGACGCCTTCGACTTCGAGTTCTCCAGTAGCGGTGGCCTGGAACGGTCCCCTAAGCCGTCGGAGTTCACTGCCGAGATTGACTAACACTCCGATCGGTCAGACACTCTGTGTGAACCCGCCAGGACCAACGATGCCTTCGTTCCTGTGGGTTCCATGGTGACCTATTCGATTTACTTTATCGGGAGGATGAAGTTCACCGCCGCCGCCGACAAGATTCAGCTACAAGACTCTTACAAGTTCGTGTGGTTCAATGCGGGGCCAAGGATTTGTTTGGGGAAGGACTTGGCATACCTGCGGATGAAGTTCATCGCCGCCGCGGTGCTGCTCCGCCACCACCTCACGGTGGCGGCCTAGATGCTGATGGCGTAACTTGTTATCCTGCTGTGGTCATGAGACTGCTCACTGCTACCACTGGGCTACTTGTACACTGGTGACACAAGTCTCATCACTGTCGGAGAGCCAACGTCGATATGCCTTGAATGGATTCCGACAAGCGTTCCTACTAGGATGGGGGTGGGGCGCCGAGGGGAAAGGGATCCGGTGAGGGGGGATTGTGTGCACCCTAATGACCCTTTCTCTAATCTCACCATTCATTTGATTTCAATAGATCTAATGGTCATAGAAATACTTGTGCACCGTGCACAAACCAGGAGCACTTGTGCATGCTAGAAGTCGCCTATGTTTATATTATTAAATTATTTTAGGTGACTCAAGCTATCCTCTACATAAAAAATCAAGCTCTCGAATTACTGTTTGACTCCAAAAGAAGATTCCTCCCAATGGCCAATAGTATATTTTTCACAAATATAAATGCAAAAATTAAATGTAAAATCATATAGTTAAAAGACTCAGACCCTTTTCAATTAGACTAACACATGTTTGATTATATTATTATTAGATTTAGCGGGCTTGTTTCTGTGATTATTTATTTTTGATGATTCTTGTTTCTGTGATTTGTTACAAGCGTTCTCATTGAAAGAAAAAAAAGTAAGGAAAGTCTGTTTACTTTTCACCTGTGATGAGTACCTAGAATAGCATTTGACACACAACTAATCCCCGGATTAGCACTTCCCCTTGCCCCTGGCATTAAACATTTGTCCAATTAAGGATTTTCTGCACGAGGGCCCGCTACTGCTTTACCCCATGCGGAATAAAGACAACACCACCTCCAAAGGATCACACTTCCTCAACCCCATTTTCCCAGAATAGCACTATATATAATATTAAAATCATCAATATGTACTAATATGCAAATATATAGTAAGAAAATACTATCAATACACTTTTTAAAATACTTTTCTCCAATATAAATGCTAATAAATTATGTGGGTTTAGTGTGTGTTTGAATTTTTGTTGAAAAATCGTTGATATACATCCCATTGTAAATAAACTGAAAAACAATGTTTATACTTCTATAAACGTAATTTTTTACCAAACATACATACATTTACAATTGTAAACTAAATATATCCTCAATCTTATTTATTGGAATTCATTTCTAAAATGATGGGATCAAACAAATTTTACTTAATTTTAAACAATATGGAGAGAGTGTGTTATGGAATATATTGTTAATTGTTAATCTTTCTAACAATCAACTTATTTCTAAAAGTTGTCGTTCCATTTGGCACCAAATAGAAGCACGGCGTTGTCAAAACAGAAAACCAATCAATTATATTATAATTCGTTAATTAAAACAAGGGATTTGCCAATTCATTCAATTAATTAACTATTTAATAATTTATAAAAATAAAAAAAGTTTCCCACCTCCAGTGGCAGCAGCAGTGGCAGCAAGCGTGTTATATATAGATGTGTCGGAGAAGAGAGAGTGAATGCGTGAGAATTCCTATGCCCACCACAGTGTAAATTCGTTACAACTCCTCTCTCTCTCTCCTTTGGTACGGTTGGGTTGGGTTTTGCCCACTGATTCTCCATCCTTCACCATTCATTCAATCCCCTTCCCTTCCTTCGGTTTCCTATTTTTTTCTCAAAAATATAAAGCAAAAAAAATCAAAATCAAAACTCTGTTTTAAACTTGAAACCTTCCCCCGAGATTTCGCCCCCAGAATCTTCACCCCTTTTATTAAGAAACAAACACCCTTCTCTTTGGCAGGGGTTATTGTTCTTCTTAGTTGTTCCTTTTCTGTGCGTTTGAATTTGAAAATGGCGTCGAGTATTGGAATAATGGATAGCGCGTACTTTGTCGGTAGGAACGAGATTCTCAATTGGATCAACAACCGACTTCAACTCAACCTCTCCCGCATTGAGGAGGTAACACAATTGGAAACTTTTTATTTTGTTTTTAAGAAATGGGCTTGCTTTCTTCCTTTTGTTTCTCTCATTGAGTATGTTTTTATGCCATAATCTGAATAATGGCGTTGCTTTTTCTATTTTTACCCTCGTGGGGTGCGTGTGCTGGTGATGCATTTTATTACGTTTTTCATGCATGAATAAGGATGAATGATTTTACAATTGCAACATATTAATGCACGTGTTTGGGGAAGAATGTTATCTCCGTGTGCTTTTTTTATTGAACCAGACGGGGTCCTTAGAATAATGAGAAATTGGTCAGTGAAATTTCTTTTCAGTAGCTGGTTTCGCTGGAATAAGCAAAACTTGAGAGGATTATGTTGGAGTTTTGAAATGTTAATGAATGTGAATCAGTTGATTTGTCCCACCCTAAGAATTGTTTGATCTGCGTGTTGGTTTTTGGGTTAACATTATAGACTTTTGGAGAAATTATTCAACGATACTGTTTCAGCATTTCTGTAATCTAGATGGTTATTGCATGATGTACTGACCTTTTTTTTCTTAAAAAAAAGCTTAAATATTATATATGACGAAAATTTACTTTCTGGTTCTTACCATGCTTATTATGCCTTGTGTTCTTTGCTAGGCTGCATCTGGTGCTGTACAATGCCAGATGATGGACATGACTTATCCAGGGGTTGTTCCAATGCACAAGGTGGTGGCATGGCTTTGCTTTTGCTTTCTTTTCTGTTCTTCTGATTTTCACTTCTATGAAGAGTAATTTTTGAAGTATGGGGTTTATTCTAGGTGAATTTTGATGCAAAGACGGAGTATGATATGATCCAGAATTACAAAGTTCTACAGGAAGTCTTCAACAAGCTGAAAATTGAGAAGGTATTTGTTTCTTCTCTCCCAATGTTGAGCAGAACACTTGGAAGAGAGCTTTGCTTTAGTAAATATGAAAGCAGGAAATAACTGTGGGATGGCTCGTTATAACTTTTTATTGGAGTATGAAATCAACATTTCTTCTTTTAGGTTTTAATCTTTCAATGGAATGATTTATCACCAATATAATCCTGGCATACAGGCAAATAGTATGTTTGTCAAGATGATAAAAGGCTAATGAAGGATAAATTTAATAGTTTGGTTCCATTCCATTTTTATCAGAGATATAATATGAAACCGTTCATGTATCTTCACCTAACAGTTCAAGTTTTTGGGGTATCCAAGTCTCTATGGCCTAGTGATTTTAGAGCTTGATCCTTATGGTGCCCATTTTTCTAGTAAGAAATTGAACTTTCTACACAAGGTAGGTATGCTCATGTCTGCACTTCAAAGCCAAAGGACTTCTTGCGTAAGGGGCGAGTTAGAGATATAATATAAAATCATTCATATGTCTTCACCAAGTGACTTAAACTTTTGGAATAGTTAGTTCATGCACCTTTCCTTATTTAAGGAGATTATATTTATGTTTCCCTCTCTCTTTCCTCTTCCTCAATTTACATCCTTATGCTTTCATCACCGGTGGACTGCAATTTTTTAGGGTTATTTCTTTAGGCAGGTTGGTTAAGCCTGCATAACAGATTTGATGGAGTACAAGTTTGGTGTGCATTCTGGAATTGATGCTCAATACTAGTTTCATTATTATTTTTGGGCCATGCTATTATAGTTTTGTTGGTTGCATGTTTTTTACGCCAGGGTGTGAATGTTCTTCATGATTTAGAAGTAATGTATTTTCAGACTGTAGCTTTACTTGAGAATGAATACTAGTGTGAGAAAATACTTTGGCATAATCAATAGCTGATGTTTACGTTTGTTTGGCTAATGTAACTACCATGTGGCAGCATATTGAAGTTGGCAGGCTTGTTAAAGGCAGACCTTTGGACAACTTGGAGTTCCTACAATGGCTGAAACGTTACTGTGATTCTGTGAATGGTGGCATTATGAATGAGTATGCTACTTGCTCTGTATTCCTTCCGATCCTTTAAACAACTTTGATTATTGCTACTTTGATATTATTCATAGGAATAATTAATTATATCATTGCTATTTTGATATCATTGCTTATATATCCAATGCATTGCATACTTTTACTAATATGTGAATATGCAATTTTAGGCCATGCATATATGTTTTTGTGTTGCATATGTTTTAGCAAAACCTTTTTTCATTTTTCTATAGGAACTATAATCCTGTGGAGCGTAGGGTTAAAGGTGGAAAGGACCGAAATGTTAAGACGTTAAGGAGCTCAAAGTCACTGCAAACAAATGCTATGAATAATTCTGGTTCAGGCGATACATTCAGTTTAAATAGAACCTCCTCTGGTCGGCTTATTCGCATCTTTGTTCCCAAATTGTTCTGCATTTTTTCCTGATGTTTTTCCATGTTACTTTGCTTTTTTTTTTCTCATCCTTTACTGTTTTCCTTTTTGGATTTTTCTCTGAGTGTAGTGCCCAAGCAATCCAGGTCAAATGGAGGATCAGGTGGGGCTAATTCATCAGCAGAGATTCAGGCTTTGTCCAAGCAGGTATGGCTATGAAAATCAGGTTCTGCTGTGACTAAAACAATTGTAGAAATGACATACAATATAAACCTCCTTTTTTTTTTGGTCAAAATATAAACCTCCTTTAAGCAGTGAAGCCCCAACTGGATACATATTATGTAGCCAAAGAAGCCCATGGACTTAGAATAGAATTCTATAGCAATGAAATTGCTACAATGTATGTACTTTGTAGACATTGATGATTTTCCTGATGCTAGTGCCCGATGGCATATACATGTCCTTGCTTTTCATTGTCTCAGTCACTTAACAACAATCTATTAGTTCTTATATTGGTATCTACGTTTAATATTTGTCCCTTGATAATTTAATGAAAAAATTCTTTACCGTTGGTTTGTTCATTGTTCACTCCGTTCTTCTGTTCTATGTTTCTCAGGTTACTGATCTCAAACTCTCAGTGGATCTCTTGGAAAAAGAAAGAGACTTTTACTTTTCAAAACTAAGGGATATAGAAATTCTTTGTCAGACTGCAGAACTGGAGAATGAACCTGTAAGAATTCCAGCAAAGGCTTGCATTGCAGTTTAGTTAATTTTACTTTTACTTTTCAAACTAAGAGGTCTTTTCCTTTCCAGTGTGCTTCAGCAAATATATCATATTCTATTCTCATAATTTAGTCAATGCTTTTCATTTATCTAAATTTCTTAATGCCTTCGGTTGACTGGAACTGGAAATGGGGGGTGGGGGGGGGGGGGGGGGGAGAAGCATTGCGAAAGTGTTTGATTAGACCAAAGCATTTGTTGCGTGTTTTTTTTATGCAGATATCTGTAGCAGTTAAGAAGATTTTGTATGCTGCCGATGCTAAAGAATCAGCATTAGATGAAGCTCAGGAATACCTTAATCAAACTCTAAATGGTGGTGAAGATGAACCGGAACCTGAAGCCTGATTACTCCCAAAGTTTATTCCTGGCTGGTATACATAAGATATTTGCCAGGGTCTTTGTTAAACAAGCTAAGTGCCGTTTGTGCCTTTGTGATGATGAGACTGGTAATCCTTCCCCATGCAATGGCCATAAAGTGCCATTTAATCACGTAGTTGTAGCTGTTTTGGTGTTTTTTCTTTGGGTGCTTGTTAGCCTGGATGGATAATCAGTGCCATTTAAACACATCTGGTCTTTTTTGAATTTGAATGTCGATCATCAATCAAATGGACAGTGATGTTGTCTTTATTTGTCAAAAGCTATTTTGCAATCGCAACAAGTGTACAATTGTCAGTAGGGGTGAGCACGGAACGTGTTAGGATGAGTTAAACTTGTCCGTTAATCGGCCTTTATTTCTTATCGGATCAAATTTTTAGACTCTAAATTTGAAAAAAGAAAACTTTGATGATATTTGAGTGACTGAGTCAAATAAGACTAGGATAAACCCAAACTTTAATGGCTTAGGTCAGGTTGAGTCATTGAATTAGTGGGGTTGTACTCACCTCTAGTTGTCAGCTTGACAAGAGTTATTATAGAACTTTCCTTAAAATAATTAGACTATAAGCACAACAACTTAAGGTTCTCTTTTGTTTTTTTTTCTTTGAAGTGATAGTGTGATACTACATACATTGTTCGAGACTCTCTCTTAGTGCACTAGGAAACTCCTCAACACGTGTCTTTAACTCTTCTTGATAAGCGTATGCATTTGGACAGATCAATCGTCTAACTTCTTGACATTTTTATCATTTGTCTTTTAGACAATGTAAGATGATGCTATCAAATGATGCACAAAATTTATTTGACCAACTTAAAATAGACACAAAAAAACACCCTTGTGATTTCATTTGTCTTTTGATGGACCATCTTGTCTTTTTCGAGTATACTTCTCCACACTTAACACCTATAGCGATACATTCATGTAATATTCAACTCATGGAATATTTAAATTAATCAAAATATGGAGCTTTAAGACATCACACATCTTAAGGTTCAACACAGTGGTTGCTATTTGTTCTGCAATCTTTTGTTGAGAAAACAACTCCAATCTGCCATTGTTATTTGTTCTGCAATCTTCCTGCTGCCTGAAAATGCCGAGGGTAGAATAAGTACAGGTTGGGTACAACGGGTAGAAATAGAATAATGCAACTGAATCATTGCAATAATTACTGAACTCAACTGCATACATTTCTCCACCAGTCCATCTTCCTGAAAGTAGTCAAGTTTAGTAACCTTACAATGTTAAGCTTGAATGGAGCCGTGTGTGCAGTTGTGAACCATTGGTATTGCAACAGTTGGACGAGAAGCATACGGTCCATACCAACTATTCACAAAGTTACATACGAAAGATGATGCAAGTATCTTCACTCTAATCGATTTCACTATTGTTGGGACATGGATTAGAGCATAGGATGGGGCGAGTCATTCATCTAATGGAGGTAAAAAAGGAGGTGATAAAAATGTTAATTCAGCACCGATGTGCTGCACTGCTACAGATTCGAGTATTTTGATGATCTTTGAAAAATATGAGAAATTGGTATATGATTAATTATATAATTATGGAGACATAGGTTATCATGTTATCAAGTACTCAAGCAGTGACGGTATTGGGAATTAAGTTTAATAATTACATGCTATGTATGAAAAAAGACCAAAAAAAAAATGTGTATATGCCTATATACAGTAATGAAAATATCATTATATGGGTCCCGTGTATCTGGGTCAATTCCATTTCTTATAACATGAAATTTGTGAAGATGAGGAGCAACTGCAGGATTCCCAGCAACCTCCCTGGAATAAGTGTGGGAAACCTGCCAATATAAACATATATGACTGAGATCCTACATTAATAATAAGACTATAAGAGTGACCTAGCACGACAAAGCACTCTCCGAGGGCATGGAATGTCTAATTTTTCAGTCAGAATCTCGACAGTAATGTCTCTATTAGATTCTCCGGTTGAAATACGGGAAAACTCCATTCAATTCTCGATGGAAATGGAGTTTTGCGAATTCTCCCCGGAACCGGAAGATCATTTCGAGATCTTCGAACATATTCGAGGGTTCAATGTGACTATTGTCACTTCGGCCAACACACAAGATGAGACTTTACCACTGTGGAGCGGCTTTTTGCAAAAAGATGAGGGAGAAACTCGGTAAGAGATGTTGGAGAAGTGAAATATACGAGATCACAAACGCAGATTGCTCGCGGCTAAATATGAATTGAGACGAAAGCTTTATAAAGCCTTTTGTAAAGATTCCGATCTTCATAATAATGTAAAGATGCAAAATCACTAATCAGTTTCTCCATTACATATCATAATCTTATTTCATTTGTTAGGAGATTTTTCTTTCACCACGAAAACATTAAAAACATCAATGAAAAGGATGAACAGCCATGTGTCTACAACTAAGAAGCCCAGATACATAATACGATACGGGTACGATACGATACGGATACGGGGATACGGCAAATTTTAAAAAAACCAAGATACGATACGGCATAGATACGTTAAAAAAAATATAAATATAAATATAAATATAAACAAGACATTTTCATTAGTCATTACTCATTTTTCATTAATACATATGTCAATAGATGATGATCAAAGGAAAATCTACTAGTAGTACTAGAACTAAGAGTGTTCTTCTCCATCTAAAGCCATCTTCCTTCCCCACAAATTTATGAGAACTGCAAACAAGAAGAGGCCAGCTTGTGATAACTGACTTTATGAGACAGATTATACAGCTAGCAGCAGCAATACTTCGAGTGAGGTGAATAGGACATACTAGAAGGAGCTTCGAGTGAGTTTGAGAACAAGAAGAAGCTTCGAGTGGGTGAAAGACTTGGTCTTTGAATGGTCTCTGTGAACAAGAAGAAGGAAGCTTCGAGTAGGACAAAGAAGAAGGAAGGATGATTCGAACTCTGTAGTTAGAACAGAACAGGGCAGAGTTCAACAAAGTTTCGGAGTATCGGAGCCGTATCTGAGCTGGCTTTGACGTATCGGAGCCGTGTCTCCGAAGTATCGGAGCCGTGTCTCCGACGTATCGTAATTTTTAAAAATAAATAGATAAATAAAAATTAACAGATACTCCCTAGATACGTATCGGGACGTATCGGAGCCGTATCGGGACGTATCGGTATCCGATACGTATCGGATACCGATACTTTTGCATTTTTGGAGTATCTGGGCTTCATAGGTCTACAAACCAAGAACAAACATTACATCAGATGATCTAACATTACATCCTTGACAATGGTTAACTGGAATACAATTTGGAGAGGGACGGGAAAGACAAGTATTGTCCAAAAACCAAACACCTTTGAATGCATTATGAAAGAATATGAAAGTGCAGTAGTCTTTTCATATCATCACCAAGATGACAATTATCAGGCATCAGCACAATTTGATAGAATTAAGAAAAAAAGGGTTGTCAACTGAATTCAGCAGGTGCAAAAAATTAAAAAATGAGCATGCTAAACAGGAAATGGGTTGGTGTATAGAGAATTAACCGTGTAATCACTTACCATCGGAAAAATTGGAAAAGTGGCTGTTAACCTATGACTGTTGGCAACCCGTTATGCTAAAAGAAGCGGGCTTACAATAGCATTGTATGTTTTCTGGTCAGGGACTACTCCCTTAAGAATCATGTAATCATGCAATGCAATCACTTCATCAGAATGACATTTCTTGTTGAAATGGGTAATAAGTGTAGTGTATGTTATACAATCTGGACGAATGCCCTGCATAATCATCGTCTTCATTAGTTCTTTCGCTTCTTCATCACACCCATACTTGCAGAGAAGGTTTATCAATGTATTATATGTGACTCTGTTTGCGGAAATGCCCAACTTCTTCATTTCCATTGTCAAACCAAACGCTTCATCAATCTGCCCGCTGATGCAATATCCACTAATCAAGGTGTTAAAGGTAGTGACATCCAATAGTTTTCTCTTTCTTAATTCATCCACTAAATTTTTTGCAAGATCTGTTGAGGCCATTTTACATAGACCATTGATGACAGAATTGTATATTGTTAAGTTTGGCTTCTCATCCATCTTTATCATCCCATCATAAACTTGAAGTGCATTTTCTGTGTCACCTAGCTTGCAGTATCCATCAATCACAGTTCCATATGTATAAACATCAGGAACTAGACCTCGTGTAATCATGCTGCCCAATATTTGCTTAGCCACTGCCAAGTTTTTGCTTTTGCATATATAGTTGAGGAGTATGTTGAGAGGAAAAACATCCTTTACTAAGTTCATTTTTGAAATCTGGTTATGAAGCTTAAGAGCTTCAGTCAGATATCCATTTCTGCATAGCCCTTTGGTGAGGATTGCATAGGAGTACTGATCAGGGTATATATGGCTATCAATCATGTCAGATAAAACCAAAGATGCTTCCTCCATACCTCCTTGACGATAAAGCCAGTATAAAATCGAGTTGTAAACAGCAATATTAGGAAACAATCCTCTTTCCACCATTTCATCACACAGCCTGAGTGCCTCCTCCAAACTCCCCCACCTGGCATACCCATCAATTAAAGTAGCATACGTCCTAACACTCGGCTCAAAACCCGCCTTGACCATTTCACGAAGCATTTCTTCAGCAAGCACTAATCTCCCTTTCTTGCAGAACCCATTAATGATACAGTTGTAAGTAACAGAATTGGGCCAGACAGAATTCCCAGTCATCACATGCATCTTCTTCATAAGCTTCAAGGCGAGTCCCAAGTTGCCAATCTTGCACGCCCCATCTATTAGCATGTTGAAAGAAACAACATTGGGGAAAACTTCATCCTTCAACATCCTATAGAACACAGAAATAGCTTCCACCACTCTGCATTCCTTACAAAAGGCATAGATAACCAAATTAAAAGTATTCACATTTTCCATGTACCCAAAAGAACTCATTCCTTTATATAACTTCCAGAACCTATCAACATCACCCAACTCCAATAGGTGACTCAGGAAGTTATTCCAGGCATGAACCGTAACCGAAAACCCGCGGTGTCTTAGTTCACAGATCACACCATAAGCACCTTCAGTGTCCCCAACTTGAGTACAAGCCCTCACCAACGCATCGAAAACCGTGGCACTCGAGCTACAATTTCTATTATAACTCTCAATCAGTGCCTCTAACAACTCCAAAGGAGAAGTGCCCTCTTCAGCAATCAAGTTTCTCATGAGAAACAAGGCCTCATCGAATCTCCTTGACTTCACCAAGACGTGAAGCAAGGTGCAAGAAGAGGGTAAGGAGTGGGGGAATAACTGCCCCACCCAATTGTAAAACTCCAAAGCTAACTGGGGCGAGTTCTGGAACTCGGAAACAACTCGGTTCACCATGAAATTGGTGATCTTTGGGGATAGTTGCTCCAAGGCACTCCATCTCCTGCGTTTTAGATTAACACAAATTGCTCTGAAAACGATATCTTGAGAAGTTGGGGGGTTTGAGAAAAGCTTACCGGCGTGGAAAGCACGGGTGAGAATGAAACAAGTTTTGGATGAAATGAAGGTTAAAAACATTGAGGAATGTGTGTGTTCATCAAATACCTGTCATGTGAGTGGAGTTTTTATACAATCCCCACCACAGTTTATTCATGTTGAAATGCACTGCAGAATCCATCTCGGTTTTCACGTTGAGTCGCGCACCAGATGGCGCCGGCGGCAGGATATAAAAAACCTGACTTTTTAAACTTTGTGGGGGGTTTCGGTCGTTAATAAAAATGATCCCGGATTTGGAAGTGTATCCTTTGAAGTGTACATACTTTGTTGCACTTACAAAGTGAGAAGATGACCAAAAAAAAAAGTGAGAAGAAAACAGATGCCTTTTTTTGTTTTTTTATGATTCAAGAGCGAGCAAGCCCCCTAGCAGAACAATCTAACTGGCCACATGACCCCTAGGGAAAAGAATTCCATTAAACTCCGCCCAGGAAGCAGTAGACAAAAATAATGGAATATTATCAAAGGTTACAAAGTTGGACTCCATAGAGAGACTATGCTTGGCCAAGCCATCCGCAACTTGGTTAGCTTCGCGCATGACATGGCAAATCCTGAAATTTTCTGCCTGCTCCATTAAGGCTTTAATCTCACTAACAAGATTAAAAGTAGGATGAAGGGGGGAGCAATCCATTTGAATTAACCTCATCGCAGCAAGTGAATCGGTTTCCACATGGATCCTAACAAGACCCTTTTCTCTAGCCAGCTTCAGACCTTTGAGAATGGCCCATAACTCCGCTTCTGTAACCGAGCCGGAGTTCAAGCTGGCCGCAAAGCCATAAAGAAAAAACCCCATATCGGACCTCACAACACCACCACATCCAGCTTTACCCCCAAAATTAGACACAGCACTTAAGCTAAGTTGAAAATCGATAAAAATCCATCTGGTGCGCGACTCAACGTGAAAACAGAGATGGATTCTGCACTACATTTCAACCATGAATAAACTGTGGTGGGGATTGTATAAAAACTCCACTTGCATGACAGGTATTTGATGAAAACACACATTCTTCAATGTTTTTAACCCTCATTTCATCCAAAACTTGTTTCATTCTCATCCATGCTTTCCACGCCGCTAAGCTTTTCTCAAACAACTTTTCAAGATATCGTTTTCGGAGCAATTTGTGTTAATCTAAAACACAGGAGATGGAGTGCTTGTTGCCCTAATTAAAAGACTATGTATAAAAATTCACCTGACTTTAAAATTGGTGTGATTTTAAAATTCAATTCAATTAATTTCAATTTGGATTAAATTGAATTTCGATTTTTAGGAGACAAACAAATGTGGTCGCTCATTCCCTTGCTAGGGTAGCCACATCCTGGTCTAATCCCTCTGCTTTTTGAGTTTTTGCCATCTTGTATTTCAATTTCTACAGCAATGATATGATCCTATTTTTCTCAAAAAAAAAGAGACAAAAAAATACTAAAATAAATTATGAAATATATATAATTTAACATCATATCAAACATCACATTCTATATATGTAATTCAAAATATAAATTATAAATTAAAGATAATATTAAAGTTTTTCATACAATAAATATACAATATATACATTTTTATTTCATACAAATTCTTGAATACATATAACTATTTATTGAACAAACTCAATACATATAAGAATATAATCGATTCGATTAAGATAGATCGATTTTCAACAAAGGATCCAAAAAATGATCCAATCCAAAGCAGAAATTTTTTTCTTTTAATTTTCAATTTGGTTTTTGCGGTCTACATAATAGAGTACATCATGTGTATTAAATTCGCAGAATAGATATGTATTTGCAAAATTTGTTTTATAAAAATCATTAAATATACAACAAAAACGACAACACATTACACATACTGTTACATTTATCAGCAAAGATAATCTCAGAACGATGGGAAATTGAAGTACATTTATCTACCATATCCCTACGATGATACCCACTAGTACCATCCACCTAGTAGGATATCATTTGGACTCGCTTATAATTCATCCAAAAAAAAAAACTTCCTTCTGTATAGTATACTAAGCGGTTCTTGTACACATTCATGCATATTCATTGTAAATAGTAAACTTAATACGCGAGTGTAAAAACTTCATTCCCTTGAGCACCCGAGTTTGAATTTGCGAGCGTTCATTCTTCCATTGAGTGCGAGGGCAAGCACATCATATTCCTCCACGTACCACAGTTCGGACACCACTGCCTGGATATGTTTTGTGGAAACTCAGCAGCAGGTAAAATAAACGTCAGGGATGCTTATATATACAGAAAAGTATAACACGGAAATTGTAAATAATGGGAGAGTTCACTACGTGCTTATCCCACATGACTTGCATCAATTAGGAAGAAAATATCAATGTCCCCTCTCCCTTTCATTTTATTTGAACAATATCAATCTATTCTATTTCTATATAAGAAAATTAACCTCCAGTCTCTCATATTATAACACGTGTCATCTCTCAGTTTATGACACATGTCACCCTTATATTTCTTCTTATTTTCAAGTATTTTTGTTTTATTTATAAGGTATTTTTTACTATTTTTGTTAAAAAAAATCCGTACTTTGTACGGGTCAGGTCTATATACTAGTTATTACCAATAGTGTGCATTTGTTTTGGATTATTTCACAACTTTTTGTTTAAATTTAAAATGAAATCATAACCACAAACCTTGAATCCACGGATCTGACTGTTCAGTCGATTAACTAGCTCATGGAAAAATTGGACATCATCTGACGTCTTAAGCAGCTCCTGCATATCATAAGAACTGAAAGTAAATAATAGAATAAAGGGGGAACGTGATTATAATATGATATAGCTATTCACCTACCATGAAGTCACTTAGCAGCTAACTCTAATAAATTACAAGAAATAATGTAGATTAGATGCATATTACCGTAGATGATGCTCTAGGTGGACCCAAAAGCCTTGCAAATGTAGTGTGAAGAATTGCAGCATCATACTGCAGATGAAAATAATGGCAGATCATCAAGCATCAAATAGCAATGCAATTAGAGTGGCATATATGATTTCAATTACCAAATAATTTTCGAAGAACATAGGATTGTAGTTCATAGAGGAATTTGCAATATATCATGAAAAGAATTCTTAAGAGGACATCTCAAATTACTGCAGCCATGCAGGACATGAGATTTCAGACTCATGGAAAGCCAGTACAGGACCCTTGTTTTAATTCCAAAGCTTCCAAGTTTATATATGGATAACACAATGTTATAGCTGCATGCTGAAATTCACAAGGTAGACCTGCCTCAAGCCATAGTACAGTTTGTTGCACTGACATTACAAGAAAATTGCGTATTCAAATGATGCTTACAAGTTGCTTCTCTGGTGCACGTGGAAGCACATTCTTCAACTTAGCACGAATGGTTATGGGATCTGTACCCGAGTTTACCTACAAAATAAGCATAAAATCATATTAGCCCATGCTTGTCAGTGCCGTCTGAAATTCTAACACTGACATAATGACTCAGTTACATGGTTTCTCTTCTTTTTATTTTGGTTACTGGTGTCTGGTTTCAAATTTTTTTGTATATACTGAGTCACTGACTAATGAGCAGATTGAAAGTTTCAACAATTGCCCACGCTTTGAAATTAACCAAGAAAATATGAAACTTAACAGTCACTAAGTTATTATTTGGGGGGGGGGGGGGTGGGTGGGGTGAAGAACCCACAAAAAAGCTAGAAAAAATGTTTTATTTAGGGTCATGAATAACAGACAAAACTTTGTTATTTCCTTCTAACTGAAAAAAATGACGCCAAAAAATATCCAGAATCAGTAAACCTCAACAGGCTGAATGAATCATACAAGTAAAAATGATATAGATATCTTCAACTTTTGTTTTAGAAAACTGAACCACTTAAGGCTAAAAGCTAACAATTATATATGTTGACCAAGCTTCACCATTCTAAATTTTCACTTGACAGGACTCAGAATATGAAACTGCTTTCAAGGATGTGTGCAACTAGGTTGGGGATTAGCATCAAGGATGTGTGCAACTCGGTCTATAAAAATACATGTGTGAAGGATAAGAAGACAACTCCACTAGAGACTATGGAAAACAACCTGCCAGCAACCTAGAAGCACTCCTGTTGAAGTCAAAACCACCCTATCCAAAACAATTTTCAAAGGGCAGAGCTTTGCAGCAACAGCTTCCACAGAAGATGCTTCAGCTTCTATCTGAAACAAATAATAAATCAATGATTCTCATGAATTAGGTTAGCAAACTGCCAAGACGAAATGAAGACATCCATAATTGAAGTATACCTCTTCTTTGGTGGCAGGTACAGGTACAATATGGTGGGAGGCATGAAACAAGCTAAAATGGTACATACTAGAGTTCTGAAACCAGATTGCTAATTGAAACACATGTAAGAATGCCAATGAAATTAAAAAAATAAAAATAAAGAGAAGGTTGAAGTAACACAGGCATGTTTAAAAATATAGACCAGTCAATGAATCTGAATTTTGTTATCATTGTGAAGCCAAAGATAGATCCAACTATAGTTTACCTTTATCGAAGTATGGATTAAAAATATTTTTGACAGCCTCCCTGTGTCATGCAAACCATGCATGTGTTACATGAATGTCGAATCGGTAACATAAATTAATAAAAAATCATATATCCATTTCCTTTATGCTTACTGGAAGCATGAATCTCTTGGATAACCCCATTCTAAAAGCAGGGTTTACAAGATATTCTCTACATCAGATACAGTATAGCTTTCAAATTCCCCAGGAAAGCTAAATCTTATCCTCATACAAAAGCAATAGTGTTATAGTATGAATCCTGTGGCTGAGTGGTTTGTCTCAGATATGTAAGCTTTCAATATATCAAAATAAGATAATTTACTGTGGATAATTAGATGATGCACAGCTTATATCAAATAAAGGAAAAGGCAATTTTTAAATGATTATATAAATATGACATTCCAATTCAAAACCATGGCCAAATTTGGAAAGCTTATATATCTTCAATTAATCATAGATGCATAAAATGATCATTAACAAAATCCAGTAGACAGATTATCAATGCTTACGCAATGGGGACAGAGAATTCGGTGCTCAAATACAACACATTAGCTCGCACTGGAGGATTTGCAGGCTGCATATGGAAAATTATCTTCAGCTACTGCTCAAAAACAACAACCCCATGAAAAACTGCTTAAATTGTTACATGTTACCTTTAGTACAGGTGTTACAGATCCATCCTTGAGGGTGAAGAGATCTGAAATAGACAGCGACTGAGAGGTTTCACCATGTTTCAGGAAAGCAGCTCCATGCTCATCAAGATCTCTTGCCATCTTGTCATATAACTGGGATCTTCGCTCCGTATTTAAATTTGAAGAATCTAAGACAGACCCTTTTTATCTTAGTAACCAAAATCAGATTTTGAATAAAAATCGCAGCCAAGGAAACATTTTTTACATATAATTATTATTAGGCCAAAAAATACACTGTAAAAACTTCAATTTCTCTGGAGAAAGCCAAACAATCAGAAATAGTGACCCAAATTCAAGAAACTCCCATCACTTCTTACAAAAGCGAAATCAATCTTACCTGGAAACACACACACACTCAAACAAAGGAACAGAGCCAAACAACACAACAAACCTAACTGAACAATGGTGTCGGCTAAATCAATAAACAAAGTTTGAAAATTTATTGGAAAAATGGAGAGAATAAGGAGAGTAATCTACCTGAAGAAGGTGATGGAAGGGTGTGTGATGAGTTATGGAGGGCCATTTGGAACAAGATGAGGAAGTAGGAGGCAGAGATAAGCCAGAGCAATGCTACCGTTTTGGAATGACTCCACCAACTCGATGCCCCACTCCTACCCGTCATAACGCTGTAGTGCTGCTGCAGTGAGTAGAGTCCTAAATCAATCGAGCTATTGTATTGACCAAAAAAAAAAATCAATCAAGCTATTGTGAGTGAATCACCCACCCATTTGCCCGATTCCTTATTCCTCAATTCTAACAGCGAGTTAGCGTGATACGTGGGCATAAAACAGAATCCACCAAATTTCCATGTCAAAAGTTTTAATTTTTCAATTTCTATATCTAGAATTTAATATACTCAATGTATGGTGAAGAGTGAAGACTACCCTGCCAGCCACACTTTGAATGTGGTGTACCGGTACCTAAGGAGTT
The DNA here is from genome assembly GCA_030159175.1 of Glycyrrhiza uralensis. Taxonomy (NCBI): domain Eukaryota; kingdom Viridiplantae; phylum Streptophyta; class Magnoliopsida; order Fabales; family Fabaceae; genus Glycyrrhiza; species Glycyrrhiza uralensis. The sequence goes on from BRZY01000005.1 coordinate 43,849,346, forward strand.
TAACCTGATATTGCAGGTTAAAGAAAACTTTATTATTTACAACTCACTCCCTCTACAAGAAAGTATTAATCAAAAACAGCGGAAAAGAGGCTCGAGTCCTGAAGATGCAAATGTTCCGTGGCCTTAACAATGCAAGCATTCAAGTGTTTCTCAGAAGCAAGCAATTAGTCCTCATTATTTTAAGCATTTTTTTGGTAAACTAATCGTTGGGGCTTTTGGCCCTTGATTTGAGACTTAGTCACACTTAAAACTCTTCGCTCTTTTTTCAAGAATATACTTTATAGGGATCGAACCTTAGTCAAGTTCTTCTTGCCTATAAGCTCAATATGTGTTGCCATTTGAGTCACACTCGTTGGATTCACATTCTTTCCATTTAAATCCTCGTCAATATTTACATGAACATTAATTAAAGTGCGTTACGGGTTCACTATGCTCTGATCATCTTTCATTACAAAAACCCCCGTCAACAGCAAAGTTGGTCATCAACGAATTCACCCACTAGACAGGAGATCATCACTGCTTATTTGTCTTTGAAATCTTGGGTCAAAGACACAATGTAATCACGATCAAGGGAGGCTATAGGCCATAGATGATTGCTCTTGCTACAACAAGAACCATAAGATCTCTAAGCTTTGCAGTGTTATTAGTCTGTCCCAAGACCACCTTACTTAGGTAGAGGCAAGAACGATTTGCTACTCCTGATTAATCATTTAAAGCTAAAAAAATTTACATGTTAAGGAGATAATATATAGTGTTCTCAATGTTTTATTGTTTTAATTGTAGAGGGAAATAGTGATTCGCCAAAATATGAATAACTGTGGTGAAAAGCATTAAAGCAATTAGTGACACTAAGCAGGTGACAATAATAGGGACAAAACCAAAAAATAATATTCAGCAATGCAGCGCTGCAGCTGCAGGGAACATATCAGACGTTTGACTTGTTTAATTTTCTGAACAGGGGTAAATGGGAATAGAGATGAATGCTTGAGCAAACTTCATATTACTGACCCCAATGAGTCCCTTTGAATGTAAGGGCTTTATTAATCTAAACATTTTTCTTTCACCATGTGCAATTATAATATCTATTATTATTTATGATCAGACAAACTACTTCAGTTGTATATATTGAATTTCATTATATATACTTTGTTTTAAATGGATAAAGTAGTATGGTATTGGTACTATTTGTGTCTGTTTCAGATTCTGAAACACATGTTTGAGGCCAAAATCGAGTTTGACTTGGTCAAAGGCAAAAAGTTGGAGTGTTTGGTAACCCAACGAGAAAAATCAGGAATTGATTCTAGGTGGGTAGAATTGATTTTGATAGAAATAAGAACCTACTAGTTTTTGCGTTTACCAAAATCAATTCTGGGTGTAGGATTCACAAAATTCTTTATATTTACACATTAAAAATGATTATACCCTTATCATCCAAACACAATCAATTCTTCTGAATACACTTTTAAAATATTATTACCAAACACAAATCAATTCTTTTCAACACAATTTTTTTAAAATCAATTCTTCAAACACAATTCTACCAAAATCTAAAACAAACTGACACTTGCTGGTTCACCTTTAATCCCCAAAAGCAGGAGCTATAAATTGAACTATACGCTATACCAATGGAGACATAATCACACTCCTTATTTGTTTGGGCAGTTTAGAATCCACATGCTATATGCAGCTGGGGGTTATTAGTTACTAGCTAGGACAAATCCTTAACTGACCCTCCAACATTACATGTGAGGGATGTGCCACTGTGTGTTATCTGGCAACTGCATTTTTTTGCATTATTGTACCTCCCTGACAACGTTTTGTCACCATGTACTAATTAAGGGCTATATATATTTATAACTAGCTTGAAAGAAAAAAAAAGGACTGTGATTACCATCTGCTTACTTACTTGTTCAGCTGCCTCCTTATAATGGCCAGGAAGAGTACATAGTTGACTAAATCTATCATGTGTACGTGCATATGTGAATGTTGATTTTTACGTCTACAGTTAAGTTAGTTACCATGATTTATCTTATTTTATAACCTCATCATTTCGCTTGGGTAGACCAACCCCATGTGTAACTTATCCCATTCAAATCCTGTTATGGTTTCCATTGGATTATTTGTTTATCCTTATTCCTTGTCCAGCATAATGGGAAATGCATTAGAGGCAATGAAGAAAACAGATTCTGCATTTCACAGCTTCAAAATGATGTAAATTTAGTGCCTTTTTGTTTTCAAGTTGTACCCTTTATTTCCAACTTAATGACATTTTTTTCTTCCTAAAAATCATGAACTTAAACCATATTGCACACTCAACAATTTGAGTGGATATGTGGTGGGTACCTAGATCTCTAATTTCTTGTATAACACCCAACCTTGTTGGCTAAAGGCCAGTATAGAAGTTGAAGGCACACATGTTGGGGCATGATCAATTTCAATCATATTTCATTATCAAAAGCCATAACAGAATTAAGAGATTTGCTGGGCCCAAAACAAGGAATTAGCTAGGGGATATTATTATGGGCCAAATTAATAGAATCTGTTGCCTCTTAGTGTGTAAATTTGATGCCTCTTTTTGTGTCCAAAATTCTAGCCGACTCGTGCACACCCCATTAGGCCTGGATGGTCTACTCATGGTATTAAATTTTGGGACATGTACACAAGATTTTTCTTAGAGGGGACCGCAATCCTGTGGCTATTTATGTCAGATTAATTCAGATCCATGTGAACAATGGGTACGACCAAGACCGTATTCTCCACTTCACAAGTGGGGGTGATGCTACATTATTCATGCTGCATACATGATATGTCACTAATAATGGTTTTAATTAATAGTGATAAATGATCAATCAAGCAAGCAGAGTCTGATCATGCAGAGATGGACCCAAAAAAAACCCACAACAAACAATGTCAAAGTATTGACGTGGCTTTATTTGGTTCTGATGATTGAGCCAACTTTAAATTAAGCTCATCTAAGTCATTTATTGCCAATGTCAAAGTATTGACGTACGTACGTGGCCTGTTCCAAACAAATGTATGTATATATCTTGTAAACAAATCATGTCGTTTAGCAGATGTGAAATTTTCAGATTTTATATCACCAGTATAATATACAAACATATATTAAAAATGACCATATCTCTGCAAACCATTCATATATCCACTCCTTCTGGTACATTAAGATGGACAATTGATTTGTCTAAAGAAAATCGTTCATATCCAAACTTGCGAATTAGCTAGGTTTGATAATTTAATTATATGCCACTTTTTCCACATGCAGATATTTATTCCCTGTCTCCTAAATTAAAAGGCCTCAAAAAAATGAAAACCAAACAAACTAAAACTTAAAAATTTGGCTGTGATCTATTTCAGGGTTCTTATATAGTTCGGTTTAATCAGTTTGGTTTGGACATTAACAACCCGAATTTGCATTGCCGTCTTTCTCTCATAATTTGCAGTTCTGTATTGCAAACTCTAAAGAATGACCAACACTGAAGGACCCATATAACTTTGCATGACGGATTGAACTTGACAACAGAATATTTGTTCAACCTGTAAGTGCATTCTGTATCATCTGAAAGAAATTAACAATATCTTCCGCTTGTTTCTCACTAGTCAGTACATACAATATATATAGTATACACCAATCTTCTCTTGCAGTGCACAGCACATTGCAGGTGTATCATAAAATTTTACTGCAAATTATCATCTCCTTAATTTATGCTGCACTGAGAGGGGTAAGAGAAGTCAATGATGACCATTCAATTTTATGTATTGAATGGTCAAAATATAATTGAAGTAAAATCAATGTTGATTTGTGAGAAATGAAATACTGATCAAGATCATTGGAATAGAGGATAGTAGAGAAACACAATATTCTGATCATGTTGTCATGTATTTTGTTTGGCAGAAAACTATTCCCAAAATTGACAAGATACAATAATAATTTGTGTTGCATGTGATATAAACTGCTATGGCTAAGTGGCAATATACGAGAAATTAAACGCTCTGGCTAATTCAGTACTCTGCTTCCTGATTCGCCTTTTACAGCACTATAGCTAGCGCGCTATAGGTGGGAGCCATCTTAAGCAGTGTCGTTATCAGCTCACTGCCTTTAGTAAGGTACCTCATTCCATCGACCATATATATATCTCATCAAATAACATATTATATTAATCAAATGTGGCCTTTAATTTGTTTTGAATCATGATTCAACAAAGCATATACAATATTGTTTTCGTACGTGGTTGTTTTACACTCGTGTAATAACAACGATAAAAATTATAAACTTAAATTAGCTAGTGAACATATATATATACACACACACATACACTATTGCATATCCAATGTAATTTAGCGTTGGGATACTGATTAATAGAAATTTTTATTGAGAAATAACATTGAATACGACTTTTTTTTTTATTGAAAAACAGAGATTTTTAATTCCTAAGATTACTAGTTAACATTTGCTAAAATTTTAATAACTATAAGAGAGACTAATATTATTTTTATAGTAAGAGAAAATTTTTAAATTAGAGTATTAGAGTGTACTATTACTAAAGAGAGAGAAGAGAAAGAGATGGAAGAAGAGACTTGAGTTGAGTGATTAATTTCATCCCTGCGCCTAAACAAGAGAATGATGATGAACCGGGTTGTTGTAGCACTAGCAACATGGAATTGTAAGAAAACTGTTCAAAACGTGTTTGAAAGGAAACAGTAAAAAACAAGGAAGGGTATGTATGACCATGAAACACCAGATTCCACATTTCCCCCTTGCTGAGCACAGACCCAATCATTGAGTTTGCATTTCCTGAATAGATCTCCACTGTTAGATGATTAATTTAATGGCCAAAAATATAATATGTTAACTATTAGATTAATCTAACGGTCAAGATCTCTGTTGCATAGCAATGCAGCTGCCATAAAAAAAATAGGATGGCCCGCCAAAATGAATGGTCTTGATTGATGAAAATGGTGGGCCATATCCCAGTACATAGGATCATTCATACTCTGATGCCAGCAACTACTACTCCATAATAAGGGCATGCAACAAAAAAAAAACTTAAAGAAAGAAATTTGAAAAATAAAATAAAAATTAAAAAAATGAGGAATGATCCAACTGTTTGTCAGTGAGTATTGTGCGTATTGGTTTGTGCAATAACCAGAAGCTGGATCCCACCACCTGGAACCCAGCGACAAGGTCTTGTCGCCTTGACCCCACCATCCCCAATACCGCCATTTCTTTAATTTCTCTCTGAAAAACTGTAAAATCAAACCCTCGAGAATCATTGCGGAGATTAGAAGAATATCATTCAAAATGGTCGAAAAGCAGTTAGAATAATTAACACACAAAACACATTTTTACATATTAATCTCTAGCAGATATTAATTGACACTGTTTCATCACTTTTTCTAACTACATGAACTTTGTGAATTGTGATCCGGAATCAGAGGGGGGGGGGGGGGGGGAATCAAAAAAGAATATTGCAAAATGTGAAAAACACAAATATAATCTGTTAGGAAGGAAATTAACTTACCAAATACCAAAGGTTTATGAAGTGCTCACTAGTGAGTACGTTGTTTTCTAGTAATTTAATTTCTTCTCAACACAAAAAGCATAAAAGGAAAATATATATATATAAAAGGGTTTCGTGGGAGAAAAGAAGAGAAGGAAAAGAAAAGTGAATTGCGCAAACAATGATGATAAGATATCGTGTAGTGAAATAAATCAATTAAAGAAGACTTTCTTTTTCTTTTTATACAAAAAAAGGGGCAGCCAAATAATAAATAGTGCCATCTCTCAACTTCTCTCTCAAACCCTAAAAAACCCTCTCCTGGCCCTCTTCTCTTCCAAAATTCAATCACACCAAAACAAACAAACAAAATCGCAATTAATAAAACAAAACTGAATTGAATTCGTAGGGCAATCAAAAATTAATTAAACCTCTCACGTATTATGTCTGTCTGTCACCTTGTGTGTGAATTAATTAATAAAACACATCGATCAAACTATAGAGCCTAATACACATGGTGGCCGGGTGTAGAATTAAGAAAATCATTAATCTTCACGCTCTATGTCATGATCATCGTCATGTGGATCCTCGTTGCTGCCACCACCATGATGTGATTGAGACCCACTCGCCTGAGAGTGATCGGAAACGCCGCCGATCACTTGCTGCCGGTAAGGGTTTAGCCCCGCAGCAAGCATATTACTCAAATGCCCTTCGTTGTTCATATTTCCACCACCACCAAGAGACCCTAATTGATGCTGACCTGGCAACAAGGCCATAGGGGTTTGAAAATTCATGAAATGCAAACCACTAGACACAGTCCCTCTATAGAAAGCAGAAGAAGCACTGTTATTATTCACCCCGCCAGGGAAGGTCCACACAGGAGGATCATGACCACTACCACTTTGGTTGTTATTGTTGTTGTTAATAGAATTCGCCACCATCCATATATTAGGAGGAACCTGATGAGAGGGATTAATCGTCCCTGAACTACTTGATTGTAACAAATTGAAATAGCTTCCAACTTGTTCCTGTTCCGAAGGTTGTTGCCGCTTCCGTTGCAAACCGCCGCCTTCTCCGTCGTCGCGGAATTCGTGTTTGGCTTGGAACATGCCGGCGGTTACGAGGTTGTTGTTGTTGGATTGAAAATTGATGAGGGAAGTGTTGGTGTTGTCGGAGAACAAGGTTGATGTTGTTGTTGTTGTTGTTGTTGTTCGGGGAGCTTGTTGGAGGGAGAATAAGTTGGTGGTGTTGGGGTTGAAGTAGGAGGATCGGAGGTGAGAAGGGACGGACATGGAGGAACCTGAGCTTCTTAGAGATATGTTAAGGGACGTGAAGTTGGCGGGGATTGTGCCGGTTCCGGTGGCGGCGATCACCGAGGGTTCTGCCTGCTGGAGGAGCCACTCGATGGTTTCGCCGTCGGATTTGTGGCCGAGCTCACGGGTGAGCTGGAAGACTCGGGCGGCGCAGAGAGCCGGCATTCGGATGCGGCGGCCGCGGCCGTCTACCTTTGTGTGCCGGTCCTTTGCGGTGGCTCTCTTCGGCGGGGGCTTTTTGTCGGAGGTGGTGATGAGGAGCTGTTGTTGGTTTGGGTTGGATGATCGGGTTGACGAGGAGTTTGGAGAAGGGGAGGGTAAGGAATATTGGTCTTGTTGTTCGGGTAGGGATGTTGGTGTTGGTGGGTATGGGGAGGAGGATGAGGTGGTAGTGGAGCATGTTGAGGCGGTTTCTTGGTCCTCTTTCTTCTCCAGGAGTTGGAATAATGGGAAGTTTTGTCGTTGGTGGTGGTGGTGGTGGTGGCGGCGGAAGTGATCATCACCTCCTTCCATGATCGCATGTGGAAGTTGATGGGTACCTGTGTGTGTGAGAGAGAGAGATGGTTGATTGGTTTTATGAGACACACTGTGGTTTGGTGAGTTTATGGTTTAATTTTGTGGGTCTTTCTTGGCTATATTTGGAGGAGGGGGATCATATGTGTGTGTCTAGCTAGGGTAGAAGGGGAAGGAGTTTTGCTTTGAGGATTGATGTGGTTGATTTGAGAGAGAGAGAGAGAGAGAGAGAGAGAGAGAGAGTGGGGAGATAAGGGGAGATGGGAGGGCAAGAGCTTTAAGCAACATCGATAATGAGTGGGAATTATTTGGGTGAGCTTTAAAAAGTATATATGATTTTATTTTGTCAAAGAAGAAATTGAGGTTAGCTTTTTAAGGTGTATATATACGTATAATTTCACTCTTTTTATTTTAAGATTAATGTTACACACACATCTATGATACACCCACCACATATCTCATTCTCTTATTTTACTCATTAAAATAGAGTGTAGTGTGGGTGTGTGGGTGTTAGAGTATCGTTGTTTTTATTTTAAATCCATGTATCCAGTTGTATGGAGAAGTAGCTAGGTAGTTTGTTTGTATTGATCAACGGGAAGGCGGGGGTGTGGGGGGTGCAAACTGAACGTGGAAAATTAATTTTTTTAGTACGTGTTTAAATATGTACTAGCAGGTGTCAAATCAATTCATTGGGCCCAAATGCAAAACCGGATTTAGCTCAAATTAATTATAAAAAAAATAGTTTATAGTATTAAAAAATTGTATAAAATATGGGTATGGCCTAATCCAGCATTTGGTCCGTTTTTTTTTTAATCTATAATTAACGAGTTCAGCTCAACTTAAAATGCAGGCTCATTGGGCTGAGCCAAAATTGATAACTCTAGTTACGGGACACTCAAAATTGATTTTGTCTCTCTTAAAAGTGATTTTAGTAAAATTAACCAGTTGTTTAATTGTTTTGAATTAAAATTAATTTTATCTCAAAATCTTATTTTAACTAGAAATGATAAAATGTGTTAGATTGAAAAATTTATACCACTTTTACAACAAACTTGCTTTTAAACTATTTAAATATAAATTATTTCACTACAAGTTTGATTAATTTTATAACAAAATAAATTTTGCAAAATTTTACAACCGCAAATTAATGATAAAGAATAATCACCCAAACACATGGTCATTTGATTTTTAGATTTTACCAGTTAAGTGTACTGTGTTTGTTGGGGTCCAAAATCAATTCTACTAAAAGGAGGTCCTTGATTGCTTTTTCGTTTGCAAAACCACGTTTGGGTGTGAGATCCACAAAATTCTTTATATTTACATATCAAAAGTGATGCTACCTTTAGCATCTAAATACAATCAATTCTTTTGAACACACTTTTAAAATATCATTACCAAACACAAATCAATTCTTCTTAACACAACTTTTTTAAAATCAATTCTTTAAACATAATTCTACCAAATATAATTCTACCAAAATCTAAAACAAATAAATAGACTTCTAATTTGTTTCGTTTATATAATTGGGATAGTAATAGTATAGAAGGACTAGCTTCCTCTTTTTATTGTGGTTGGATGGACAGCGTCTTTTGGTTCAGACTCCACGTGAGGTGCTCTTTTTTTTATATCATTCAATTCAATCCTTGAAGACACTGGTGGCCTCGGTGGGTCCCAATCCCAAGTCAAAAAAATTGAAAGACCTGGAAAGGAAACATTATCATGTGGGTCCCCTCTCATTCAAGTTATCATTCCATTTTGCCTTTCGCCTTTGCCTTTGCCTTTTGTTCTGCAACTTTGCTCGGGAACTTCGGGATTCCTCATCAATTGGCCTTTCTAAATTGTCCTTCCCTTCAGCCTAATAAGCTATAACAACTTAGCAATTAGAGAGTTTCCATTTCTTATCACGGAATAATTTGTAATCAAACTTTACACGAACACAAATTAGTCTAAGAATTATTTTTTTCTGGATATTGTAAGTGTAAATTAAATAAAAAAAACTTAACAAAAGATGCGCGATTTGTGAATTGAATTTAAATTTTTTAATATTTGCAGAGTTTAACATCTCTTGACATCAACTAATCAACTAATTAGAACTAAAAAGCAAGCCTATGCTATCATTAACAATAGATATGTTTAGATATTCAATAGTTATAGCATAAGGAGTCTCTGGATATATATGTTAATGTACTAAACTTGAAGGACTAATTAAGTGACAGCTTTTCGGAAATTTTATGTGTTTCTTTTTGCTTTTTAAAAAACTTTTATAGGTCAATTTAGTTGTCTACAGTTAATTAATTGATTAATTAAAATAAAGTAGACTTGTTTTGTTTGGTTGACAGTGAAGAATCACTTAGTTTTTTTGGTCAGAATCACTTAATGATACGTGTTTAATGGCACACAGATCACGTTTTAAAATCGCAAACAATTTCTTAAATTTACTGATAATTAAATAAAAAATAGCTATCTCCACCTCAGAAATCATTACAGTAATTATAAATATCATAATGCTTAAGATTTCAACTTTTTCAGGAAAACGGATTTGACAATACAAACGCATGAAGAACTTATTAATGGTACGTAGTATAGTAAGTCATCAACATTACTACCTGCTACTTCAGCCTTTAGGACCACAAGTAGCAATTACTTTGCATTTAACAGGCTCTAGTTATTGAGCAAAAAATAACTAGCTAGCGCTAGTGAAAAATATTCAAGTGCCACTTTGAGTTTCCCTTTTAAGTTTTCACTGTTATTTTTCTAGTTACATGGAATTGGATCAAACAGTTTTAGTTAACTTCGAAGAGGGTGCAGTATACATATGCATGGGATGGGAGTAAATTTTTTAAGTTGATGTACTTTTAAGTGTGGAGTAGCTCAGTTATCTATTACATGCAAATGCAATATTGGCACATCATCAGTAACGACAAATAACGCCAGCATCTTTAGAAATTAGGTCAATTTTGGATTACATATAATAATCAATGATTAATTTATTGTGATATAATTTCAAAAGTAAAAACGAGCCTGACGATATTCAACGCACAAACCAATTAACCGGTGTTTACATTGTACACCTTTTACTTTAATTTGTCATTCTGTAACCCACTTTGTTTGACCCAGAGAGCGATTAATGATTAAAAAAAATGAAGCATATCCTATTACTGCGCTGTGTCAAAGGTTCATTATTTGTCATTTTTAGTTTTAAATGCTTTATTTTAATTTTAGGTAATGAGATTGAAATTTCAAATTAGTTATCAACAAGTACTGATAAAAAAAAAAATAGTTATCGACGAGTCAAAATTTTTTTAAGGACATATTGCAAAGCGTCCCACGTACGTGTGAGAGATTCCACGGCTTTTTACACCACAAAAGGCACAATCGTAGAAAGCTCTTGTTGCAAATTAATTACATGCCAAGAATTGCAAGAACTAGCATGTAGATAAGTTGTCAAAAATTTAACGCTCTCTTGAATTTAAATTTTTATAAGCAAAAGATTTATTATTACATGAGATACTCTAATCCAAATACAAAATATCCAGTGAACAATAGATTTATTAAGAATACATTTATGTCTAACTTGTTTGTCAAGCATTATTCAGGAAAAGGCATTGAGATAGTCATTTAGTTTCCTATGACCTTCATCATTATATGGAGATATCCCCATCATGAAAGACATTACAAGTTGTAAAAATCAAAATATAATTTAAACCGTAATTATTGAGTCATATATATTAAATATTATACGATAAACTCTCAATTGATTAAAGTCAAGGGTAGATCGAGTGTAAAGCCTATATATAGTTAATTATGGATAAGCCATAAAACGAGACAGGTGAAGTTTGGTTTTAGAGAATGACGTAAAACGATGGAATCAGTACCACTTGTGTCGTGTCCAGAAAGGCATCGTGGACCATATAGATATTAACCATTGCTGCCTTTTCTGAGACCACATGTCTTGCTACTTACTAATTATGTATCCAATATGTCATGTTGATGAAGACAGCCTATACGTTTCATCCAAAAAAAAAAAAAAAAAGACAGCCTATACCCTATACACTATATATATACGACATATACACATGTAATTAAAATCATGTGAATACATATTGTATCAAAAAAAAAATCATGTGAATACATATACATATTACATATAACTGTTGCTAATATTGTAATTTCCTAATTAATTCGTTGGATGAGCTAGCCAACCCCAACCCAATAACATATTATAATCGAAGAGCTACCCAGTCAATGCGTCTGGTCCCACTCCGTATATAGATTCAACGCAGAGTTTAATTAATTCAAGATATTTTAACGTTGTTGGAGATTTTTTTTTTGTTTAAAAAAAACATGTTTCTTATAGTTTAAAAAGATTTTTGTGTGTGTGTAAATTATGACCACAGCGACAGCAGCCATGAGAAGGAACAGGCCAATGGCCATTAGCATGTAACAAAAAACTTAATTTGAAGTATATTTGGTTTTTTTGGGGGGTGTTAAAACCGAAATCCAAACATATATATATATTACTGGATGAAACTCCAGTACTCCACTATAATATTGATTTGATGCTGCCAGCAAGTTTGTGGTCTTCGTTGTTTCCAAATACAACACGTGGGTGTTCTCTGTTCCCATTTATTTACTTATGTTTCTCTTTGCTTGGCTTTGTGCTGGATTAATGATATATCTATCTATAAATATATGTGTAATCCTTTTATATTTTGATCAAAGTATATATGTGAACCAATATTACTAACTAGGTACCAAAGGCAACATTGACAAGCTTAAATGTTATTTCAATATCCGCTAACATAAAAGAATAACTCAATAAATTAAGACACACTAACTTGTTCCATCCAGCTAGCATTGCTTTGCTTGAAACCTGCACAGCCTGGCGCACCACAATAGAAAACATATATACACTTATACCACTGCATGATCAACCAAAAAGGGTGAATGTCCTTCAAAGTTCTTTTAATATCCAGCACAACACAGGGGAGCTAGTGAGTGATGAGTAGTGACTTCTCTTAATCATGGGACAGGTTATAAAAAGGTGGATGGGCATTGGTCTGATTCTCAAAACATTTGGGGCGGGTAAGGCCTGCTATAAACTGTCTTTTTTGGGTCCAATGCTATAGTAAAGGGTCTTCTTTGAACCTGGACCTGGTGGGTGACTCACTGTTATAGCTTGATTGGAAAATCATTGGGAACTCTCAAGATCACGTTTAATGCAAGAAAACGTGATTTTGTGAAAGATAATGATGTTTGCTTGTTTGAAGTTTAAATTGTTTTTCCTGGTACAAACATGCTTGATTAGAAGTGGAAAAAAAAATGTAAATTTCGTGTAGAGTTAAGAATTTTATACTATTAGATTACGATAAAAGTTCTCAAACAAAAATCACTTCTCCTCAAATTTTGGTTTTAACCAAAATCAATTTTATGAAATTAAAATATCCAAAATCTAAGTTTGTACACAGGAGCACTTAATCTGAAACTAATTCAAAGTTCCGGAGGCTTATTTATTGATGTTAACACTTATTCTGAAACAGGGCATGGATATGTTTTTTTGATAAAAATGGGTTCACACACAAGATTCAATTTCTAGGGATCAATTGCATAATGGGTAATGTGGATGGCATCCTCAGGGCGAGAAGGTGGATGGGTCTTGTTCCTCATTCTCAGCTGTTGATACTCCTGATACTGGAATCCTCTATATTTGGGTGGCTCCCCAATCTCTTTGGTGAATTGTGGCAGTGGTTCAACCCATTTGTCTCCTCTCAAGTTATGGAAGAACGCAAAAGAGTACCGGCTTCGTCCTCCTGGTCTTACAACTCGGTGAGTTGCACTCTTGAACTTCTTGTTACTTAACACCTTCAAAATGTCAACCAAGCTTGGTCAATCTTAGATTTTAAGTGGTTCTTAGATCTAGTGAGCCTAACTTATCCCTACAAAACTGATTTGTAAGGTGAAGAGTGTATCTGCTCTATATTCTCTTTTTAGGCTTTAACTTTTCTCTAACAGTTCTATAAAAAAAAAAACTTTCTTTAATAGTCAATGATGATTTGTAGTCAAAACTCAAATGCTACATACCATATTCACTCTGCTGTATCATTACAGTATTATGTTCTTAATTCATTTCATAAAGATTTGACATATGGACTTGGAACCGTCCATGCAAATATTGGCAACAAAACCTGAGTTAATTACTAGCAGAACACAGAAAACATAATCATAAAAATTTGATCATGGTTTAGTACTAGGCTCTCTTGAAGGTATTTGGGTCAAATTTTGCTATGCACGTGAGATTGATGGCAGGGGAAAAACTAGAACTACCTAAGTCATAAAGGAAGAACAAATAAAAACTACTACAAAAATAAGGTATATAAAATCGATGATTTATTTTGAAAAAAAATATGATACAGTAATTAAAATAATATATATATATATATATCCAACCCAGGTTTTATCTCTGTTCGTTGATCAAAAGGTAACATCTAGACTAAAATGACTAATGATTTATAGTTTTAGGAACTTTTTTTTAAAAAATTCCTTTCTTTTATTTTAAAGGCTAAATTGGTAGCACATTAAAATTTTAGTGATCAAATTGTGGATTAACTCTATTGCTCACTTTAGAGACAAACTCATTTCAGAGAAATCAAACTTTTTCCTCATGATGAGATTCAAACGAACAGTTACAAATGTTGGGGGTATCTATGCATGATTTGAGTGAAAACATATATGGGGAAAAACTCAAGTCCAACATAGACTCGAGATAAGGTCATAAAAGAGTATGTGATGCAAGGACATCCCTTACCTGACAAGCTGTTTTGTGAGGATGAGTTAGGTCACTAAATCAAAGATAAATCAAAAGATATTAAAATCCAGTAACATACATATATAGGAGATGAATTACCTGGATAACATCGCCAACATTGACGACAACGGTGCCGTCAGCAGGAACAACAGGGATCCAATGTCCATTCTTACGGACCTGGAGGCCTCCCACTCCATCCTGGAGAACAAAGGTGATGCAGTTGCCATCTTCATGCTCTGTGATCCCAACATTCTCATCCTCACAAGCTGGGAAGTAACGCAACGCCGTCATGAAATCCCAGCTCCTGTCATGGTTGAATCCCTTCAGGAAATTCGGAGGGAGCCCTAAACACTCGCTTATGATGCTCTCCAACAGCACCCCAATCTTGCTCATTTGCACAAACATTTCCTCAAGCACTTCCCTGTCGCATTTGAATATAAATATATATTAATATTAAAGAGAAGATAATCTACTTACTAGTCGGCTTTTAAAATCAAAATTTTCAGTTGGAGATGTTACTCGTTCTCCGATATTCATCTTCTCTTAACAAATTTATCTCTTTTGTATTTTGATCGGACGAAATTTATTTCTTTATACAAATTAAAAGTTGTGTGCAATGATATATTATAATGTTTTTCATTGAAAAAAGAGGTAGAAATGTACAAGGAGAAACAGAAACGGTCAACAGAGACACACAGAGGATTAATGTACAAGGAGAAATGTGAGTTATTTTTGGATTCTTGACCACATGTGCTAATCCGTGTTTACCGATATTAGATTGTTTTAGAATCTATGTTTTTCTATGGATACATGTTATTTTATTTTTTTTATATGTATCCTAAATAAAGTCACGAGAAACAGAAAAATTTGCTTAGAACAGAGCTGTGGAAAAAAAGACAAAAACTATGAATCATATTGTTGGGACATTAATTTTTTTGACTCCTACGTCTACATCCAAGTCCACATATATCGTTCTTCTAATAGTTGAATTGACCAACTAACTAAACAATCCACGGAACTGAATCTATATGCTTCCAGTAGTATTTACTGAAAGGAGATGATCAATATTAAATGTTAATGCATGCTTAGTTTAGCAATTATTTCTTATGAAATAATTATTATTATTTTTAAAAGCTATCTCACGAATACGCATTTAGATTGATTGATATATAACCAACACATGTTGGTACCAGTGTCTCTTGATCCAAGTGGCAAGGAACTTGATTTCTCTTAAGCAAGTTTTCAGGTATTGATATATCACGAATGATTAAACTGGTAAGAAGTGACAAGAAAATTTACCTGAAGTGGGGAGGGTTTTCAGGATAGACATTGAAGTTGGATCCAGGAGGAAAAATGAGCAAGTACTCATTTTTGTCTGGTGAGTGGTGGGGCTGCCTGTTGTAGCCAGCGGGGAGTGGTGCATTAGAGGAAGGGCTGCTCTTGTTCTTTTCCTCATCTGGGTAGTCGAAAAATGTCTTGGATTGCTCAATGGCTCGTTTCATCAAGTCCAAGGAAACCCCGTGGTTCACAATTTGGAAGAAACCATATTCCCCACAGGCTTGGGTGATTGTTTTCATGGCTTTCTTTTTGCCATCCTCATCATCGTGATCTTCTCTCAGGAAAGGAGAGAGATCAATTGTGGGAATACAAGGGTCAACCATCTCTTCCTTCCTACTCTCCAATCTACTCCCAAATGTTACCTCTCTCTTTACACAGGTTTCAGTGTATTTTATATTTGTAATATTTTATAAGAATGATTTATTTTTTTTTAAAAAAAGTGTGTGATATTGATTTTAAAATATGAAAACACAATAAATAAATTAAATGTACATTGACTGAACTTTTATAATGATTAATTGTTAGCAATATTTTTAGTGTTGCATACATAATTAACTATTATCATTTTGTTCAATAATTAAAATTTACCCTTTTAATGAGGTTATTGCTAAAAATGAAATATGTCAAATATAATTACGTAAAACAGGTTCATGAAATAATTTATATACCTCTAAAAATGATTGCCTTTTCTTTAAATAGTTTACCCTTTGTTCGGACTTCGGAGTATCTAAACATTTGTAAACGATAATGGTTTTAAGTGACGTATTATACAAAGAAATAATTTTGTTATTGGTGTCTTATTTGAAATGGCGAGATCTTTTTGAAATATTGATTAAGTTTGGTGTTTTTACTTCATTCATTAAAATGTCATTTTCTCTTTTCAATATATTTTATCCGATTTTAATTGTTAAATACATTGAATACCTTAGGTTTTATAAATACAATTAATATTTTAGGTTAATATTTAAAATTAAATAAAATATAATTAATATTTATTATAATATATAGTATAGTAGTAATTATACATGATCAACAAACTTTAATAAAGAATTTGTTATAGTATTTTTTATATATTATATTTAATAAATTGTAGCATTTAATAGTATTGTTTAATTAAGTTATGTTTATTTTAAACAAATGTTTTTTTTGATAAAATTTTTTATATAAATATTTACCATTTAAATTTTAATGAAGTATAATAAATATTTTATAATATTTATGATATTATATTTTACAATTTTATATATATATATCGAAAGAACTATAATTAAATACTTTAATAATATTTAATGTACAACATATAATTAACAGAATATTTAATACGTAGATTAGGGGAATTTTAGTGTATAGATATAAATAGATAAATTATTTTTCAAATCACATTGTCAGAAAAAAAATACATAAATTATTTACCTGTCGACCCATACATCATATTCACGTGCAACTAATGGACAAGTTGTTACTGTTCTTTTTGGGAGAGAAAAATTCTCTCATTTTTTACTGAGTTCTATTTTTAATTCCTCAAAAATAAAATGTGTTTTTTTAGTCTTTTATTTTTGGAAAATCGTCACTTTTAGTCCCTGGGACCATATTTTAAATTTGAAAAGTATTTTTTAAATTTATACTTTGACCCCTCACAAACCTAATGCTCACCTTAACCCGTTTTTTTGTTATCCTCCCCCTCCATTGATGCACCGCGGCCCCCATCCCTGTGCGGCCAAGGGAGGTTGCGCACAATGGCGGGAAGGAGGTGACCACCGCGATCGTACAGGGAGGAGAACGAAAGAGAGACCGCATCTCATAGCGGCTTCAAGGGAGGACGTTGGAACTACTCCTAGCGGGGATAGAGGCCGCGGTGCATCAATGGAGGGGGATGAGAACGAAAAAAGGGTTAAGGTGAGCATCAGACTTGAGAGGGGTCAAAGTATAAATTTTAAAAAAACTTTTTGAATTTAAAATATGACCCAAGGGACTAAAACTGACCATTTTTCAAAAATGAGAGACTAAAAAGACGTGTTTTATTTTTAAGGGACTAAAAACAAAACTCAATAAAAAATAAGGGACTAAAAACATATTTAAGAAAAAAAAAACTGTCTTTAATTTGTCTTGAGCACTAACCGGGGTTACTCATCGTCTCATCCATCGACGCGAGCGTGCTTCTTTTCATAGAGGCAAAAATCAATTGCAGAATAACGTAAGACTAACGGTTTTTTGGCACTCATTTTTTTTTGTTCAATAGTCTTTCATTTGTTCAATAGCACTTCTTTTTTAGTTACACCACACTCTTAAATCCTCAGTGAGGATGCAGGGATGTAGTGTACCACTCAATTCCACGTTACATTTTAAGGTTAATGGTCGGTGACCGAATCACTCCACATGCCAAACCGATGGGTTTGGTCCATTTTTTAAAACCATGAGAAAGACTAATGTGACTGATAAAAACATAACTCAAGGATCTTTATTTGTATTTGTCTAATATAAAAATTAACAAAAAATCTTGTAAAAATTAGAGACAAAACAGAATATTTACTCTATACTTCTTATTTGCCAGCTCTCGTTATGATATTAATATCAATTTCCCATTCAGATTCTCCAGAAGATGGCGAAATTATGCTGTTTCAGATATTAAGAGTAACATCAACCTGTGTTAATCAGGTTTGATAAGAATAATGTTATAAGCATGAAAAAACAATGTTATAGGTATGTCACATTTTACATTTTAAGGGTTAAACGCAAGAATTGTAAAAATACTTGCACGACGGCACCCTAATAACTGACCTCGAATCCAAACATGTCTGGATCTAAATTTAACATGAAAAAAGATGCGATAGCATTAAAATGGTGTTTTGATTATTGTATATCTCCTCAAGGGATCAATGCTCACTTGTAAAATGCATCCTACTGTAACCCTGCATGGCTGCATACTAAGAAAAAACCAAACAGCTATACACTAAATAATGCAATCTTACTGTATAGTTCCAAAAAGGACCAAGAGAACAAAGAAAAAGCCGATGTGTCATTAGTATCTGAAAAAGTGCACTGGAGATAAAACCAGAAATGACTTCACAGGACGATAAATAGATTATGGTCAGCCAGAAAACCACTAACTGGCCTTGGTAGCCCCACCCGACATGAGTTGATAACCAGAACGGGTGACCACGGCCATCATCCCCTAAAGACCACTTACAACATACTCCTATAAAATAAAAACCAGGTAATACTATCATAATGCATTTTTCACTAGCCGTCATCTTCCTCACCCTCATCATCATCCTCGTCGTCATCTTCGGAGTCATCATCTTTTCCCTGCAAATGAGGAAATTTTGCACTTGTTATTTCAATATAATGACACCATAATATCTATACATGTTATTTCAAAAGTAGTTATATACATAATTACAAATGCAAAGCCCAAAGGACCTAAATCAATTGAGAAAAAAATATATAAAAGATTAAAAAGTGTAATGAAGATGGGAATATTGAGGAAAATGAGCATACATTAAAAAGTGTAAAGAATAGGATCAAATGCATCTCTGAGAAAGCTTGAGTAGCTTCTATTGACTTTTGATAAAGTCCATCAGAATTGAGAATAGATTGGGTCTAGATCTAGCCCAAAAGCTAGCACAAAAGGTGATGATTGTCTGAGTCTTTGAAGGAGTACTTTGGCAATATATCTAGTCAATGCATGATCTTAACATACCCCTTCAATGCTCCGGCTGGACATCTAGGGTAGAGGTCGCCCAACATCAAGTCTATGATAGTCTCTAATATCATATTAGAACTGTGAATAGATTAGGCCTAAATCACAACCTCAAACGCTAGCTCAAGGGATAAGGATTGCCCAAGTCTCTTTAAGGACTACTTTTGGACATATACCTAGTTGATGTGGGGATCTTTGCAAAGTCCAATGACATCAAATGATCCATTTAGCCAATCCCAATTGATACATTTTATCAATGCATTCAGTTCAGCATTCTTCAATTAAATTTTGCATCTTTTTCTGTTTATCTTTTTTTGCCTCTTAATCGAATACCCATCTTACCCAAAATACATGCACAAACACAGATTACTCAATAACTGAGCTTTTTAGTGCATATATTCAGCATGTAACCAGAAGTTGTCAGGAAGCATATGTATACAAGTAGTACTCTACAGAATTTACTAACCACCTAAACTTTCCAAAGAAAAAAATAAATGGAAGTTCGATTACCTCATCATCAGCTTCATCCTCATCGCCATCCTCTTCATCAGGCTCCTCCTGTTCCGTTGTAATCAAACTACCATTAGAGACAGAAGGATAGAGAAGACAATCGTAGACTAGAGTGCAAAATGAATGGTGTAAAAATTGTTACTTAAATGGAGAGTTAACTTACATTGTTGAAATAAGTAAGTGGATTTGGCCATAAATCATCCTTGATTAATTCTGCAACCTACAATTCGAAGTGAAAAATTACACTAGGATTTGGGTGACAGAAAGAAAACAAACTAAGGAAAGTCAATGTGTGTAATAGATAGATGGAAATTTATCGCATGAATGCACAACTCTAGAATTTTACAAAACCAGAAAAAATATACCTCATCATGAATGTCATCCATATCATCTTTCTGCTCAGTGTCAGTAAACCAACTAAAGAAACTGCATTCAATAACAAATTATCATTAACTGTTTGTTCCATTTGATGTTTACAAGGAGCTGACAGAAATTTGGGTGACAAACCCATGTACAAAATATTTTTCAGTTTGGTCTCCAAACCTTCAGACCTTCAATCACTATTATTCCTGCAATTCACCAGGATGTTTTTTGGTTTGGTCTCTCGATTGAGAGTTCACTCACAACAAAACATTTATATCCGTAGTCAAAGGTTAGATTCACAGAAAAATGGTAAAAAAATTGTTGGATCCTGAGTAGGGAGGTCAATTTTACAGCGTACTCTGGTTATATAAGGTTGTTTGAGAAGATTTACCCTCCCAACCTGTGAATCTATCATCCACTTTAATCAATAGAAACTTTTGAAAGGATATATGGTGCCTAAAGGTCACAGAAAAAATCAAGTTCTTGTGTGAAAAGTGCTGCACAACATCCATCCAACATGGTCTAACCATATTAATGTGCAGTAGAGCAGAAGAATTAGAAGTTCACTGATTTTATGAGCTCATAGAGGCAGCAGCTACACATTTTTACCTCAATTAGCAATAAGACAAACATCTGACAAGAGCATGATTAATGCGGTGGATGGTGAACAAGGAGGGGAGCTTATAGCTATTATTCTTTGGTACATATGTGACAAGAGAGAGTAGGGAAGGTTCCAAAAAACAGATGCGATCTAGGATGAACAAGAATCAACCTCGATTACAACCAACCTCTGGCACAAATGTAATTAATCCTGTCATATTTGGAAATTCCTTCCATTTTATATTTCAATGGGCTCATGGTGGAATAAAACTATGTTTAGAGAAATATGGTTAAGTAATCCAAGCAGGTGTCAGTAATGAGATGTCCTTTCATGTCATGCTAATTAATTAGCTTGAATACAAACTTGCTCGTGTAACAAAAAACACACAATAATAAATTAACCAGAAAATGTTTGGACAGGACACATAAATTTGGAGACCAACCAAAATTCCAGAAGCTCCCTTTGATTAACTAAGAAAGAAATGCAAAGTTCACCCAACTGGCCCAAGAACAAATAGTGACCTAAAATACTTCGTCACTATTTAACTTGCTAGTTGAACAGTGCATTCGTGAAAATAGCATTCTTTGTTTTCAATATTTTCTGTAAAAACACTTGAACATATTTGGACACCAACCTGACATCAGCAGGAGCCCGCTTGTTCCCTTTCTTCTCATGACTAACTCCATTGGGTATGCCCTTCATGTTTAAGGATAATATTTTAAGAAATAAACAAAATAAAAACAGCACAAACTTATAGAAGAACAAAACTGAGATACACAGCCTTACCTTGCCCTCTTTCCATTTTATGGGTGTAGCAGTAACCTTTGTCGTTCCTTCTTCAAGGAAGGTAAAAGTCTTTACAAGCTTTGTATCCTCAAAATAGGGATTGGGATTGAAATTCTGAACAATAAATAATTTCAGAAGTAAGTATTAATTCTATGAATCATGCACCATGGGGGAAAAGAAGAAGCAACTTACAAAGGTGATGGAGTAGCCTGATTTGACGTCTTTATGGTCTTCAACCTCAAGAGAACTCAAATACTTAAATATCTATCAAATAAGGGGTCAGTATTGAATTAGAATTACTCAACAGTATCTGTAACTAAAGGAACAATATATGATGCACTTCCATGGAAGTACTTCAAAATAACATCCCAAGCATGACAAATAAACAAAATGTAAAAGAGAAGTCATGACCCTGATAAACAGCTTAAGGAGACATTTGGGTGAACTTAATTAAGCATTTATTCAATAAGCACTTACCATACAAGTTAACTTAGTGAAAAATTTATTATAAAAACTGCCACCACCTAAAGTGCTTTGCTTTTAGATTTCACAAAAACTCATTTTCATAAGCAAATTTTTTAACACGTGAAAAAAGACCAGAACATCGTGTATGGGTTTCAGCTGCTGTTCTAGTAAGATCATGCAAACAGGACCAAAATGCTTCACAAGTGCTTATATATGCTGGAAAAAAAAAACTCATCCAAGGGAGACAGTAAAAGGCAAATTTTATCACAAAAGAGGCCAGACCTTCTGATCTTCCTCGTTCAAAAGATCACCAAGAGCAGGATGGCTCAAAAACTGCACAAGGATAACAAATAAAGTAAACAAGGCATTCCCAACAAGCAATAACAACAACAAAATTCACAATTCCAGATTTCAATCAACGATTAAAAAAAAACAAAAACTCACAGCAGTTAACCAGAAATCAGGAATAGACTTGATAAGCTCGTTCCTCTTATCATACACCGGCTTCCGTATCTCATTGTACTTCTGCTCTATTTCTAGAACTTTATCGCTTGCCTCCTCATTGATCTAAAACGATAACCATCCAAATAAGCGAAAAACATAACACTCAGTCAAATTTGATCACATTTCGGAAGCATAAATATTCAGTCAAATTAGACGCATCCAATTCGGAAGCATTAATGCTACATACAGGGAAGGAAGATTGGAAGCTTCAAATTTGCGAATTTGAAAAGACAAAAAGTACGAGGCATAGAGAATTGGACACCTTTTCGAGCTCGTCTTGGATTTCCTGCAACTTCTCGATGGAGAGGACGAGTTCTCCGTCGATTTCCTCTGCGTTCTCGCCCTTCTCCGAAACTTTCAACTTCTTGCTCTTGTCGGCCACCATTGTTGTTGGCACGAAGACTAATCCCCTAGCTCTCTGTGGCTTTGGTTGGTTAAGCAAAAACCCTAGCACAACCTCGTTCGAGCAAGTCGGGGATACTGAACTGAAGGCTTAGGGTTTTGGGGGGTTTATATCGCGTCACACACGTCTATCACCGAAATGTGCGGGTACACGAAGTAAATCAACGATGACACGACATCTGTCCATTGTGGGGGTAAAAACGTCTTTTCACTAAGTCGAATTCGTCCTTTCCATTAATATATTTATATTTATTTACTCGTTACTAGTGTGAAGAATTGAAAGCCCATGGTTCAGCGAGATGAGAAAAAGAGCGTCTCGTATTACATAAGTCTTGTCACTAATCACTTTAAAGATGAATCTGCATTTCTTTTTTAACATGAAGATTTTTATTTTTTGTCCTAGGGTCGAGCTTCGTCTGTCATAAAAAAAAATTAACCGAAAAATATTAAGTTTTTAAAAATAACAAGTATTGATAAAAAATGATTGAGATGCTTCCTTTGACTCATTATACTAGATCAAATGCTTTAGTAAGATATTAACGTTGGTCTGACTGGTAACTGCGGTTGGTCTTCATCCTAAGATCTCGTGTTCGAGCCTCACTAGAGATAAGGTCTCAATGGAGATTAGTCTCTGTTTCAGTAGCTGGAGAATACTCCCACCAATGTCATAATACCTAAAAAAATGCTTTAGTGCTCATCTGATTTCATAATCTTTTTTTTTGTCAATATCTGATTTCATAATCAATATCTATATTTCTTGTACATTTAAGAAATTCTTCAACACTTTTCACACGGTTAATCTAACTTATATATTGTTTGGATTCATCAAAACTTAGATCTTTAAGACATCAGACGTTGAGAACCAACATATAAGGAGTTGGGATTCTCTATTTTTTTTCTCTCAATTTTATCCATTATTATGCTTTTGAGAAAAATAAATGACATAAATGTGATACATGAGTGTCATTTATTTCATTTATTCTCCCAAAAGCATAGTAATGAAAGAAATAGCAAAAAAAATAAGAGTAAAATACACTCTTCTCCCCTGAGAGATAACGATATTACACTCCCCTCCCCTCTTATTTGAAAACACACACTCTCCTCCCCTGAGAGATACCAATATTATACTATTCTCCCCTCTTGTTTGAAAACACACATTTACTTTCCTTCAAAAATAAAATATAATACATTTTTCTCTACTTTTGTAATTTTCCTTTTTTTTTATAAGCATTTTGTAATTTTCCATTAACGTAAAAGTTACCCTCCGTTTTTTTATTACTATAATAATTTTTTATTTTTCATTTCATTTCCTTTTTGCCTCATTTCCATTTTCATTCCAATTACTGATTTCTGAAATCAGAATCACCGTTTCACTACGTTCACCACCACATTCCACCAACAATGGATTCGTTTTGGTTTTAGTGGAATGTGGTGGTGAACGACGCTGAAACAGTGATTCTGAAATCGGATTGGGACAGAAAATAGGACAAAAACAAAAATAAAATAAAAGATAAAGGTTATTATGGTAATGAAAAATATTTTAACGGAGACTAACTTTTACGTCAATGGAAAAATACAAAAATGGAGAAAAATGTATCATATTTTATCTTTGAAAGGAAGGAAGTGTGTAATATTGGTATCTCTCGGGAGATAGGAGTGTGTGTTTTCAAACATGAGGGGAGGAGAGTGTAATATTGGTATCTATCAGGGGAGGGGAGTGTGTGTTTTCAAACAAGAGAGGAGGGGAGTGTAATATCATTATCTCTCAGGGGAGGGGAGTATATTTTACTCAAAAAATAAATAAAAATAATTCTAACTCTGAAGATGTACAAAAATATTATAAACTAATTTAAAATTGATACATTTATAAAAAAATATATTAAATAAATGATAAAATGTAATTTATAAAATACAACCATAAAGAAAATAAATAAATTAGTATAGATATTTTCATGAATAAATATTATAAAAAGTATAGATAATACAATTATTTTATAATTTATAAATAAAATGTTCATTCAGTAGTGTTTTGTTTAGATATCAACATCTATCAAAATATTTGAGTTGCAGAAGTACCAACATGTTTGTGGTGTTAGACATCAAAATATTTGATATCTGGGTGTTGTTAGTTTGTGGTTTTTTTTATTGTATGTTATCGCATTATCAAGTGCGTGTCTTTGGTTTGATGATAAGATGTTTAGAGATATTGCATTAAGCTTAACCTTGGTCATGTTGTTGGGTCATTTGTATTGCCTTTAGGCTTCAGGCTTTGCCTGTTAATGAATCTCTCCTTGACCCAAAAAAAAGAAGTGCTAACATGTTTTGGACATAAGCTTCGGGTAACTATATCTTTGAGTTCTAGACCTGATTGATTGTTTATCTTTAGATAAAATGCATTTATTTCCCTCTAAAACATGTTTTTGCCCGATTTTCTCAATCCTGATATAAGGATTGGTTGGGTGTTTTTTTTTGTATAGACAATCCAATTAATCCAACACCAATTTTCTCTATTCATAAGACTTGAACCTAAGACATTGTTTAAGGGAAACCAAGCTATTCATCACTTGCTTAAGGAATGGAAGTGAAGTGCCTCATCCCCATTGCATACCTACTTTAATTCATACCAAGAAAGTAAGAAACTTATAGCAACCTTTGAGACATATCATCTTTATCTCTGTATGAACATTCAAAACCTAGCCCATATGCAAATTTTATGTGGATTCAATGGTACTAGACATGGCAAATCTTTTTATGTGGCTTTACCTAACTTTATTATGCCATCTGATACCAACAATCATGTACCGAGAATTCCCAATCACGAAGTTATGAAACTTAACTCGGGGCTAACCGCAACACCAAAACCAGATCAACTGATCAGGCAATAAAGCTTGACAAGCCCACAAAAGTAGTTGCTCATAGAGACCTTTTCAGCCAGAAACCACATCTATTGGAATTAATTAAAGTTATAAATTAAGAAGACCTGAAATTCACTCACAAAGCAGGAGACAGTGACTAACAAAAAATAAGCTCAAATGTAAAGCCTAAACCAAGCTCTACAATGACCTGAGTTTCAAGATTATATCATCGACTTGATGATCTCAAGAGAGCCTTCTCCATTTTTTTCTTCTCTTTTTTTTAAAGGAAAAGAAAAAAAAAAGTGAGAAGCCAGACAAAGAAATCGGATGACTACGATTTATAAACTCTAAAAAAATAGGACATCTATCTATCAACTCTACATTCAGCAAATAAAGAAAAAAACATATATGCTCACTGATGTTAAGACACTAGACAATTTCATGCCCCAAACTTCTTACTCTGTCGGAAACATCTTGAATCCAAATCACAAGTAGAATAATTTTGTCGGCTGTCATCTTGGAACTATTCTTCCGCTCCAGTATTGCTTGGGCTATCATTCTGAGCTTGTGGTGTTATCACCTGCAACCCAATACTGCTTGACAGCAAACAACACCTTCTCCGAAATCAGTGGACCATCCTCATGATCCACCATTTTTGTATTCCATCTCATTCCTTTCACAATTCTTTTCACCTTCTTCAGCACACCCACTTGATCTCGGAATATTACTGCTCCTTCAGGACGTAAGATACGGTCCATCTCCAATAGAATATCTTCTGCATTACACCTGTATTGATCATCTGAGTTAGGGAAAACCTCAAGTAGTTTGCTTTCCTTCCACACCTGTCTCCAAGGCGGTTTCTACTGCAGGGTCTATTATAAACATTTGGCATGATTGCCAATTTGTAATTTTCTTTCCAGTCACAGAATTTTCATTTAGTCTATTGAGGTGCTTAGACAAGTACAACTAGCCTTAAAGGAAAGAGAGGGAGAAAGAGAAATCAACATACCCATTCTTGTACAAGCTGAAAACACCATTTGCATGGATAAGGTCATAGGTTCTTGGATATGTGGAGAAAGCTTCACACCTGGTAGAAAATAGATAATTATTAAAACAGAACAAGGCTATTTACACTTCCCTTTGTCTAGTGGAAGGTCAAGGCTACTATAAACTTAGCGTTGACATCTTAATTTATAGATAGAATGACAAAATTATAGAAAAAGATAACCAACACATAGGAGAGGCCAAAAGGTAAAAGAAAAGAAAGGAGAGCATGTGACAGAAGTTACCAATCATGATAAATGCCAATCAATCCCCGCTCAAATATAACACCCAGGTTAGCTTTCTCAGCAATTGTAGGAACAACATTCATAACCCATAATTTGGGAGAATCCAGGGCAGCAGCAAAACTTCCCAGACCAGCATTCATGTCCATGACATTGCGATACCTCCCTGAATCAATGATTTTGTTGACCCGCTTGTAAGCATTCATATGCTTCCTCCATAATCGGTTGTCCTCCTCAAATAGCGCTGCGGATACACCAGGAATGGATCCACTGGTGATCCTGGAAGGAACAGCATTGAGTCTCTCCGGGAATGGCTTCCATGAACCACTAGCTTTAGTGGGAGTAACACAATTTTCCATCTTCTTGTACCTAGATATTACCATACCTTTCAGATAAGTATTGAAAACCAATCGTCCATAATCCAAAGGTTAGGGACTGCACAAGTAACTTTACATCATAGAAGACTGAAAATATCTGATCCCTAGAAAAACCATGTTCCTCAAGTACTCTATATCATGAAAGACACCATTTTACCAGCCAAGAAATAATTTACATGATGCATATAAAAGTTCTTGTTGAATTCTTCCAAATTCCAATAACAAAACTTATGGAATAGTTTGGGACTAGCCGCTAGGAGAAGCCACTCAAGGCAGAAAAGGACAATCAATTTGTAAAAAAGGTCTAGTATTTGTTATTCATAGTATAAATTGTGAAGAAGTTTAAGTGGTTATTTAAATTGAAATAGATATTGTCCTTCCAAGTTGACACAGAATCTGGTGCAAGAGTAATAATAGGTATCTAACCATCTGAACATGAATTCGTAAGTAATCAATGAAGCAAAAAAGAACAGGGGCAGAAAGAAGTGAAACATCTTACCAGACATCATCAGAATTTGTGGATTCACATATTGTAGGTTGAGTATCCTGTTCACTGCATTCATCAGAATTTAATCCTTTTCTCCAGATTGCAATTTCACCCTTCTCGTGTTTCTTTTCCCAGCAAAGAAGTTTAGCAGTATCCTCAATCTGCCTTTGCTCCTCCTCAAGCTCATCTTCAGGACGTTGCCATGCTCGGTAGTTATTCTTCCAGTTGATAGGAGGACCAGAAAGTATCCAGTAACCACCGGGTCTAAGAACTCGATCAACTTCCTTCATGTACATTCCACCTGACAAAAAATTCCAATGAAGTAAAAAAAAGGCATTAATCTATTATAAGAAAAGGGACTTTTGAAAATCAATATAGCTTTAGTATTTAAAATCAATTCAAGTTGTCTAAGACCAGTGTGAACAAATACATGTAGTTAACAAGTCAACCTTTAAATTGTTAAACTTATATTCAATAGAAGCCTCAGCAAAAATCAAACTAGTCCAGCTGAATCCAGCTTTAAATCACTATAATGCATGCATATATCATAAAAACCATTTCTTTTGTATCCATAGAAGCCCTACTGACCCTACGGAATCATTTCCTAAAGATACTAAGAAATCTGTTAGTTGATCCAAAAGATGTTTTTTAATCATCCTTGGCCAGAAGCATAACAGTTATTCTCACCATTTGCACCCCATGGAATCAAGCAGCGAGAACAATGTGCCATGTCAAAAGATCCTGAAGGAAAAGGCAGCATTATTGTTCCAAGAACACCAATGATTGCCGGAACACCTCTTTCCAAAGCAAATTGAACTTGTGCTTCATGAGAGTCCCTTGGTGCAATTGACATTGTAATGACATTTTTCTTGAACAGGTATGCACCCCAACTAGCAACCTAGCACCATCAATGATAAGAATATACATGCACAACCAAGCTACATGCACAAATACATGCTCAAAATTTGATAAGGAAAGAAACAATTTTATTTCAATAAATGATGAAATTTTGCATGGGATGAAGCAACCAGAAGCATAAGGCTCCACTAGGAAATCTGTCAATCATTAGCCTGAACAGTCTCATTATGGACAAGAATTTCTTCATGAAACCATCATGTACCTGACAACCAAAATAGATTCAACCAAAACAAAGATATTTGCTTAGGATTTGACTTACCCCACAACCAGTATCTAATGCGGTTCTAACCATCCCATTGTTCAATGGAATAACACTTGCAAGTTCATTAATGTAAGCATCAGCTCCCTGAGGAAACTGAGTTCCTCCACCGGGGAACCTGAAAACATTCCCTTCATACTGTATCCAATTCTGCACAGCCTTCTCAACTGTCAAACTCTTATAAGGCGCATTTGCAAACGGCACATAATCGCGACTCTTGGGCCATGGAAACGGCGTGGCATACCCTCTAGGTGCAGCTATGAGACAATGCAATTTTTCTTCCTCAGGAGGACAGTGCCTTTCTCTATAATTCATATTCTCTCGTGGGAATGTCATTGCCCTTGCTTGGTCATGGCAGGGCGTGTAATCGATGTAGCGATCGTCACACGGCTTGAATTCCTTGACTTGATCTTCCGAATCATCAGATGTTCCGGCATCACCATCATTGTGAGTTTCATAATTTAGATCAGACAGAACACTACAATCTGTCTGTTTAGTAATCTCAACAGCTATGCTATCTCCCTTCCCAAAACCACTCCTTTGCCACAAACCCAATATATAGAAGAAACCACACAAGCCAACTATAATGAAAACAGACATTGTGCTCTTGTTATTTCTATTGTCTCCCGGGTTCCCTTTCGTGGCCATGATGATGAATCTCTATGATTTCACCAAACCGCACAGAATCGCTACATAGTTCAATTGAAAAAATATATTAACAAATAAACACGAATTGAACTAACTGGAAAGGTGGTAATTTAGACAATAAAGCAGAATTTTGGGATTTGATTTAATCAAACAGTTTCTCTAATCAAATTCACCCTCCCTCTAATTAAAATAGAAAATAAAAAAGAGAGAAATTCAGAAAAGAGAAAAACATGTTAACATAAGATGTGAATGAGAGTCGACGCTTACTTGTGTGAGAATGAAGGCCAAAATGAAAAATGAAAAACTTTTGCAGCGGTGGGGTCCTATGAAATCATTGAAAATTCTTGTGGGCAACGAAGGAAGGGTCCAATTGCAGAGAATGAATGAATGGAAAAAATGTGTGGGAGGATTTGAGAAGAGGAATTAGATTTCTGGTTTATGGATTGGAGAAGTGGAACGGTGTTTGTGTGTGATTGTGACGGTGTCTCGCATTCACATATGGGTCTCCGAAAAGTCCGAGGGCACGCAAATGTCTCACTGCCCGGTGCTTCTTCACTCTTTCGTAGGAAAATTGTTTCATTGGTTAGTTAACTAACTTCAACAAATTCCATCTCACCCTCTGAATCTTAGTTTTCGTAATCTTAATTTTCTCACAATTTCTCTCTCATCACTTCACATTTCTTCTCTTTTTTATCTCTTTTTTTTTTTTATCATATTAATTAACTTTCACGGTATCTATTATATATTTCTCATTTTCTCTTTCTCTTATTCAGGAGAGGTGAGAAAATCTTTATGCTATTGGCCAATCTAAAAGGTTCACTCCCATCCATTAGAATCCACCCGTTATATTATGTGACTGAGAAACCAAATCAACAAATCACTATTATGCTTGTATTTGCAGAAAATCCAAAAACGTTGTACATGCGGCGGATTATTACGAGGTGCATATGCCACCTCAATTTTATCTAAAGATAAGATGAGATGACAAATTGAAGAATGAACAAAGTCATAATTAGTATGTTTGATTAGTAGGTGTTCCAAATTTTAAACTTTTACTAATTTTATTCTTTAAGAAAATATTATTTGATTTTAATTGATTAAAAAGCTTTTATGATTCTCTTGATTGTATGTTAACTTGTACTTTTCTTAAAAAATTTTAAGAGAAAAAATAATAATGAACGGCTAATCCATAACAATAAACAAATGTGTAAAATTGTGATGATGTGTTGTATAAGATTGTGAGTAACGTCATGACTGGTAGATTGAAGTAATCCTCCTTGATATTATTTTTGAATCTTATAATGCTTATGTACTTGTTCATGCTCTAAAAATATAGGAAATTAGGTAAAAGGAAAAGGGTGCAAACAATGAAAAACATGAGTAAGGTGTATTAATAGAGTAAGGTGCGAGAGAAGTTTCCTGTCTTATTTTCCTGGCTGATGGATCTTGTTGACATCAAAGTGGTGAAAGAGGCAACCTTTCCTGATGAGAAAGCAGTGGGGAGTCTTCAATTTCCTGAAAACTCTGCACTAACATCTACTGCACCACATTGTAAGTTTCTCTGTGTGTACTGTTTGACTATTGTTTTTCCTCTAAAGTATAAAACATATTTTTTATAAGCTCCGCCAAACACACGAACAAGTATTTATGTCAATAAATAAGTCGAGATAAGATCTACACAATTGTTTTCTTTTTTTATCACAAGTTAGTACTATATATACTATTCCTTCTTCTTTGACATTTATTTTAGCATGTTTTGAATGGCGTGCAAATAGTAAACAAATAGACATAGTGGATAGTGCGATGCTAATAGACCAAAGCTCCCTTGAGGAAAACGAAATCAATTCTTGGAAGTCAACGCAAGAGCATAATATTATACACCATCCCCACGTTTTGACTTGGTATTGGTTTAGTACGCTCAGATCTAATCAATACCTATATTGATAATAACGTGAGGAACAAGTTCATGACAAATTAGAATCTATACAAACCCACCTCATGGCCAAGCATATACACTCATCATCGTATCGTAGGACATCACAAGAGAATAAAAGGTACCTAGATTGATGGCAGAGCAAGACAAGGTGATCCTACATGGAAAGTGGGCTAGCCCTTTTGTGAGTAGGGTGGAATTGGCCCTTAAACTCAAGGGTATACCCTACGAGTATGTGGAAGAAGATTTAGCAAACAAGAGTGATTTGCTCCTCAAGTACAATCCCGTCTACAAGAAAGTTCCTATACTTGTCCATAATGGAAAGGCCATTGCTGAGTCAATGGTGATCCTTGAGTATATTGATGAAACCTGGAAGGATGGTCCTAAATTGATGCCTGATGATCCCTATAAAAGAGCCCAAGCACGGTTCTGGTGTAAATTCATCGAGGAAAAGGTAATTAACCAAGCTTTGTAATGGTACACAATCATGCATATATGTTGCAAAAGGTTCATGTTGGTATATTTGTAATGAGTAGCTTAAAAAGATTGCTTAACCACCAACGAGGAATTTGCTGATTTGAATTGAGATTTTGTGTTTAGGGAAAGACTAAAATGTACAGAAAAAAGGAAGAGAAATCCAATGAGTAACAAAGTGAGAAAATCCCACTAAGAAATAATTTTCCCATGCTTATTCATTATTAGGGTGTGAATTATAGGAGTTTTTTTTTTTACACCCACCCAAGGGAAAGGGGCACTGAACTAATCTATGTTCGACCGAGAGGTAAGTAAATTTGACTACAGATTGTTTCATCACTAGGGATCAAACTCGGGTACTAGCTAAGTTCATTCCCTTAAATGGAGCGCATTAACCACTTATGCCTAACCTCGTGGTTAATTATAAGAGTATTTGACAAGAAGCAAGTATACTCAGTTAGCTATAACTTCTTATGTTGGTTGGGTTAAACTTGAAGACGGTTAATTTTATGCAGAGTAAAGGCATACAAGACTAAATGCCTTTGTTGATTTATTTCAATGCTTGTGGAATTCTTTTTTCTATTACAGGTACTTGAGAACGTGCTTTTAGCAGATAAAACCTATGGAGAAGCTAAACAAAAGACAATCAGCGAAGTGCATGAGAAACTGAGTCTACTTGAGGATGGGATGAAGAATCTTTTCGCAGAAGGGAATCCAAGTGCTGACAAAAACAACTCCGGGCTTCTAGATATTGTGTTTGCTACATTATTTGGCCCTTACAAGGCTGAGGAAGAAGTTCTTGATATGGAGTTCATAGTGCCAGAGAAGTTTCCTGTCTTATTTTCTTGGCTGATGGCTCTTATTGACATCAAAGTGGTGGGAAGTCCTCAATTTCCTGAAAACTCTAAAATATCTACTACATCTTATTGCAAGTTTCTCGATATAATGGGCTGTTCCACTAATGTTTACTTCTTCTAAAGTCTAAAGCATATTTTTCAATAATAGCAGGGGCAACAGCAGTATCTAAAATTTGTTTTGCTTTTATTTGGTTTGTTTAATCTAATGAGGTTTAATTTGTAAAGAGGCAAGCCAATATGGCTGCTCACAATCTGGCTAGGGGCTAGGGGGCAGCTACAGAGCTAACTAATGCTTGGTCTCAAGTTCATATAGCACTCTACCTATTGGTATTGCTTCAATTGTTTTCAATGTATCTGATTCAGTTTCTCTCTTCCACTTTATATATTATCTTTACAAATTACACAGCAAGGTATCAGTATCACAGCGCTGCTTCAGGGCCTAACTAAAATATATGGAAACAATTCCGGTTGACCCACGAAATGGAATCGGAGTTAGCAGAGTTTGGATCAAACCAACTCCATTATCCCAACCCATGATTTATATATGTTCCAGTTTCCCAACCCGATTCAATGAACACTTCTAAATGCAAAATATAGAATAAGGATTTTATTTATCAATCCCTTTCAATCGGCAAGTTGGCCAAGTTGGTCTGTGATGACAACTATTATTGACACCACTCTCTTTTCTCTTTTCTCTTTTGCTCATCGAGAAGTGCAAGTAATTAGACAGAATCAAAGAAACGTCCTTTGTGTGGTTCGTTCAAGATTAGACTTCTGCATAGTCCCACGCCCTAATATCATATCATATTATGATTAATGCCAATCAAGTCAAAAACTTATTTACTTTCCCTTAGATTTTTTATTAATTATTCTATCATCATATGTATAATGCACCAATAATGTACACATAGTCAAATACACAGTAGGTGGAGTGTAAAGTCAAGTTTCCTTGGACAAAACGAAACCAAATACACAGTAGGTGGAATGTAAAGTAGATGTATAAATTAGGATTGGAGATCAAGTTAAAGACAAATCAGAATTTATATAAACCTGCCCTTTGGCCTAGCAAGAACTCCATCAATTCAATATCATCAATTTTCATCATATACAAACAAAACAAGTACCAGAAGTGTAGAGCGATGGCAGAGCAAAGCAAGGTGATCCTACACGGGATGTGGGCTAGCCCTTATGTCAAGAGGGTGGAACTGGCACTTGGACTCAAGGGCATACCTTACGAGTACGTGGAAGAAGACTTGGCAAACAAGAGTGATTTGCTTCTCAAGTACAACCCTGTTCACAAGAAGCGTCCCTGTGCTTGTTCATAATGGGAAGGCCATAGCTGAATCCCTTGTGATCCTTGAGTATATCGACGAAACCTGGAAAGTTGGTCCCAAACTGCTTCCTGAGGATCCCTTCAAGAGAGCCCAAGTGCGCTTCTGGTCCAAATTCATCCACGAACAGGTAATTAACTAAGCTCCATTGCTTTTTAATTACTCCAGAATATGCATGCCCTGCTTCCATATGATTACGTTAATCTTAGTAGTAGTAGCCTAATAGTTCACTTAACCACTAGTATTAGTAATTTACCCGTCACCGAGTCTTAGAATTTGGGCTCGGCCTCACTTAATCCCACAAAATCAACTTGAAAAATAAGGACTGTCTAAGCATTTATAAGGATTACATTGGCTATATCTATAATCGAGGTGAGATCTCAACATTCAACATTGAGCCTCAATTCCAAGGTAATAGTAATAGATTAATTTGTGAACCGAAACAATTGACAGAGTAAAGTGGGTCACTGAGACTCTATAAGAAGGGAAGATTGCTTGTTAGAACGATTTAAATTGTTCTATGCAAGCCAGAGCTTTCACATGGCAGTGTTGCACACTGCTTGTTTGTTGGAAGTTGTTAGAGAATGCTGAAAAACTAGTTAGTATTTTTCTTTTTTTACATTTTTTTGTTTATGGTTTTACCTAGTAGCTTTTATATAAGTTTAATTACCTCACCTCAACAAAGGACTTCCTGATTTAAGCTGAGATTTTGACATCATGTTTTACATGCAAGTCTCCTTGACATGTGAAAGTGCTGCAAGACAATAATGCAGAAATTAGTCAAAAGACTCAACATTAAACTGCTAGTTTTTGTTGTGACTTATAGGAGTAACTTGACAAGAAGCCGGTTTTCTTAAGGACCTGAAATTTCTTGCATTAATTTGGTTGATCTTGAAGATGGTTAGCGTTAGCACTATGCAGTGGGAAGAGGGGAATTTTTTGCAAAACCAAACGCTTTTGCTCTTATGGTTTTGTGTGTGCGTGTTTGTGTTTGTGCTAATGTCATTTTTCTTATTGTAGCTATTTGAGACCACGTTTCTAGTATTCAAAACTGAAGGAGAAGCGCAACAAAAGGCCGTTGAAGAAGTGTATGAGAAACTGAATCTGCTTGAAAATGGAATGAAGACCCTTTTTGCAGACAGCAATCCTGGTGTTGATGAAAACGATGCTGGATTCCTAGACGTTGTCTTTTGTTCGGTGTTTGGCGCTTACAAAGGAAGAAGTTATTGGTATAAACTTCATAGTGCCGGAGAAGTTTCCTGTGTTATTTTCTTGGCTGATGACACTTGTGGAGCTCCAAGCTGTGAAAAAGGCAACTCCTCCACATGATAAATCAGTGGGAATTCTTCAGCGTTTTAGGCAATCTGCACTACAAGCTTCTAGCACAACTTGACACAAGTAATGGATTCTCTCGTGTTACAAATATTGATCAAATTATCAATAGTTGAGATTTTAACAACTTCATAGTTTGTTATTATATAAGTAAATGCATTTGCCATAATGGGTTCTAGCATGGTCCCTTGCAAAACCATAGTCCCTTGAAATGACACGCTATTCCAGGTCAAAAGACACATTAATGAGATTGCACTCACAGTGCTCTATATTTGTAATATTGTTATGTGGCTATTGAAATATTTTTATTGTACCTTAACAAAATCAATAAAAAAACAATTTTAATTAGAAATAAAAAACATTCATTTGTAACATATTGCTTTTGTAAGATGGTTCAACCCATTATAAACCAAAACATTCTCATATCTAACATGGTGCTTCAACTTTCCATGATGGATTACTGTCCCCAAGTGCCATGAACCCGGAAAGCCCTCCCCCGTGGCCGCCACAAGAACCACCTCTTTAACTAACATTGTCTTTCCTTCCACTGGCTCGTCGGGGTTCCTTATCTTCAACACTTAAACCCTAATCCCAAAATCAACAAGGGCTGCATTGAAATGACTTTAATTCCCTAAGGACCTAATAAACAATTTAGACATCAATCAAATGTTGGCTCTTAAACAGGTTACCCATCGAAAATCTCATTCGTTCATATTATTTTAATGTAATCAAGGGTGTATTATTTGGAGACCACCGGGAATCCCATTTTGGAAGGGTACATGTTAGAAGCCACCCTTTCTATAAAATAAGATAAATAAAAGAATCTAGAAATTAAAGCCCATGGCAATTCTTACAAATTTGGGAATCAAAGGACGAAAATTAATAAAATTCAAAGACTTTACACCACAATTAACGAATGAAGACTAGATGGAAACTTAAAATTTACTCATGTGTCAACTAATTATAAATAAATCAAAATAACGTAAAAGAAAAAGAATGAAAACTTATAAAATAAGTATTCACGATCATTTCTCTACCTCTGTTTGCTGCGACTAGTTTAGAATTTTTTTTTGGTCATGAGACTAGTTTAGAGTTTTTTTTTTGGTCCAAGACTAGTTTAGAGTTTAGACGTTGGGGTTTCGTTGGTTTTCTGATTTCTTTTTTTATTTGTTTTCAGAATTTTTTTTGTGTTGTTCTTTAATGAATTACGGGCCTCTAAAAAGTGAGGGGACAATGGTTTTGGGGTTTTTCTTTAGGCACCCTCCTTCCTTTATATTCTCACCCTCCCTTATTTTTTAAAAACCAATCTATGAAATTGGTCCGTATAAAATACAGATATTTTCTTAACAAAAACAATAAAAAAAACTTAATGAATAAAATAAAGTACTAGATTGATTTCTCAAAAATACCTTAACTCCTTCATCTCCCCACACCTCTTCTTCTTCTCTCTCTCACCCTCTCTCATTTTCTTCAAACTCTACCCACCCCCCACTCTTCCACCTCCTAACCCTACCTGTAGTCACTAGTGGCGATGGCGGTGAGTGTAACCAGGTATTGCATGTACACTTTTTTTTTTGTAAAAACTGAGTTTTCACAAGATATTGAACTTAATACCTTATAAATAGTGTAAGGTATCAAATTTTGCAGAAGGGGTGGTGAGAAAAACCATTGTACGTACATATATCTGTACATTATGATAATGTGAAAAGTAGAGCTGTCAACACGGGTCGGGCCAAATTGCAAAATCGGGCTGGGCTGGGCCAGTCCATATTTTCTATACGCTACTTATTTAGTGGCCCAGTCTGGTCTAAAATATACTGGGCCGGGCTGGGCCCCTGGCCCCGCGACTTTTACAAAGAAAAAAACACCTAAATACCATAAAAGTGGAGAAAAAAAATGAGCCCGGCCCGTCGGGCCCACTGGGCCGGGGCCAAAACGGCCCGGTCTATTTCGGGCCTACAATCATGGTGCCCAGCCCGGCCTAATACACAGGCCAATCGGGCCGCCCCCGTCGGGCCGGACCACTTTTGACACCTCTAGTGAAAAGGCCAGACTATAGATCGTTCCCATTTCTCCCACATCATCAAATATCAAATCAAATACTCTTTAATTAATACAATATTTATGCTTCCAATTAATTCACTTGCTCTATTAATCCATAGTTCCACGTGCCCTTTGATGATAAATACACCTGTTCTTTCAATCTGACAATATTTTAATTCCCACACACAATGTGGTTTTCACAGGATATGATCGTGGAGCAAAATTAAAATGTTATGGGAGGATATCGAACCACTGCATATGACAATGTGAAGAGGAATTGATCCTCACAGATCAATTAACACTCTTTAATACAACTTTATCTCAGGCTTCCAATTCACTTGCTATATATCTTACACGTACCCCCTCTGATGATAAATATACCCACCCTTTCTTTCAATCCTGATGACGGCTTTCACACCCAATGTCAACCGACGTAGGTACCCAAAATAGCTAGGCTCAATCATTTTATTCTTAGGATATTATAAAGAATAGAAATATGCTAGCAATACATTTTTTTAATACACTCATTTTAGCAAATTTCCCGTGGTTAGGAGAAATTTATATGACTCTTATTGAATCATGTGGATTTTATATCCTATTTGATAAAACTCACATAAATTTTAATCAATTATAAATAATGCGTATCAGAAAGTGTGTTATTAGCATTTTTCACGTACGTACAAAATTTAAAGACCCCTATGTCAACAATTATATGATCACTAAAACAAATTTGTTTATTACAACAATATGCATAAAAAGATATAATAATAATAATTGGCATATGTGACGTGTCGCTGTATCATTTGAACAAGTGTAGTTATTTCTACCCCTTTCAATAAAGCCAAACGAATTGTACGGCATAATAATTTGTTTGCTAGTAGATGATGCTGCATTTAACATTGGATTGGAGTGGGACCTGTGCCAGTGCCGCCATCATGCATGCATGTCAACGCGACGTTACACATTTTCGGACGCACGCGTATGCTTCTCCTTCCCCCGTCTAATAAATAGCTACTTTTTCTCAGTGCGGAATAGTCAAAATAATTCGTAATCCATTGTCTATCTAATTAAGGCTCCAAGACTTGGGAGGCATGCAGCTGATCTTGTTAAATTCACATTTACAACCCCATCCTAATCTTAGGTCTTCAATTTGTCATTATTGGAGACTTTCATTTTGTGTTGGATGGTTACTCGACTTTGATATTTTGTTTGTAATTTTGGGGTGTGGCACTGCTTGTGCTTTTACTCTTTTTTAATACATTTTGGCTTTTCAAAAAAAAATTATTGGAGACTTTTTATTTTTATCGACGAGTAGTATATATCAGCATGCATATCTATATGGATATTTTCAGCTAGCACATGGGGAAAAAAAGGTAAAAGCAAAGGACAAATTAAGAACAATATTGGGAAAGTAATAATCATATATGGTGAGATCGACTTTCTTCTTGTGTGCTTTTAATGAATTTTGATTATGGAATAACGCATGCATATGAATTCTCAGTCTTATGCTGAGGTTTTAGAGGCATTACCTGGCAACGAGGACAAAATATGATTGGATAACCATTAATATATAAGACTTTTGTTCCGTTTAATTTCTACTGAGATCGCTGTCGCAGTCTGTCACAAAGTGCAATTACAAACACGTATACACATAAGCATGCACAAAGAGAATTACTAAAATCAGTGTGAAACTTAGTATTGGGAATGATTTTGATCAATCACTGATCGATAACTTATAACCATATGCTTGAGCAGCTGCAGATCCTAGCTATTGTGTGTTTAAATTGATTTAGAGTATTAAATTTTGCACTCATAATTTTGTTATATTTTGACCTTCAAAAATCTTTTTCTTAGTTCATTTCATTAATAATTTTTTTCTTGGAGACGGAGAAGGTCAAAATATTAATTATAATAATGATAGTACTAATTTTGACCTGAATTCAGGAGATCGAGTGTAAGTATATATATTAATATTTTTTTTAGATAAGCAAAAAATATTATTAAACAGAAAGCAACTAGATCAGAGCACAAGTTATGTCCAGATTTAGCTATTTAAAAAAGAACAAAGAGATTGTCTTGTACAAAATTCGATCGAGCTCTTACCGTTATATAAATAGAGTTAGCGTGCAAAGATATCACTATAGAGAAAGGTATCCCAACTAAGTTGGCACTCCAGACCTTATCTATCGTTTGCACACGCCCAAAAATTTCCACAACAAAGACAAGTTTTCCCCAATCAATCAAAAACACAAGAAGTAAAGTCAGAACCATTCACAGCTATGGAGAAATTCCTACCCTTGGTGTGTAAGCGTCAGACCCAAATGCGAAAGTGCAGAGTACGATCCAGAGGAGTTCACAACTGTGGATAAATTACCACCCCCGGTGTGAAAGCGTCAGACCCAAATATTAATATTAATAGTAGTAGTTACTAGTAATAATTTTAGGAGAGATCACTCATGATAAAATAAGAAACTTAATTTTAAGAGAAAAATCTTAATTTTTCTTACACAGAGTAATTAATAATTTTCTTTAATTTTTAAGAGAAAATATATGTTAATAATTAAAAATATGTTTTGAGAGTTTAACGTGAGGGCTTTAGATATATGCTTTACGGCTTTACCGTCGGGTTGACCTTAATAATAATAATTATTATTATTATTAAAAGTAATGAACAATAATCGTACTATATATAGGTTTATTGTCGTATTATATATTTGCTGCTGTAGTAACCACCACTGTTACCTTGCTCAAAAAACCACCACTGTTTATATCAACAAAAAAAAACACCACTGTTACGGGCTGCTCATATTATAGCATACTTAATTCAAAGAATCTAACTCCACTTGGTACGTAGTCCTTCAAAAAATAAAATAAAATAAAACTCCACTTGGTACTCCACTTGGTAGATGGCTGGTATATATACGTTCACTGATATTGAATGCAGAAAGCCGGGAATAGTGTGAGAGTTAATTAATACTACAACTATAATTTCGTACCCCTGCTAAACTGGCTCTGGATACTTAAATAAGCTCAGCAATTTAATTTGCATTAAAGTTGTTTATACTATGGCTTTGTTCATCAAAAATAGCTGAGAAATTAGTTTATAGTTGATAAGGTAACTGATAATTTATAAGAAAGTTTATAGTTAATAGTTGAAAGCTTATAGCTAAAAACTAGCTTATTGAATTTAAAATGTTCAGTAAAATTAGTTGTTGAACTAGCTGATAAATGTAAAATGACATAAATGAATATATATTTATACAATTTTTAGATAAATTCTATTTCTTACATTTATTATTTATTTAAAAATAGTTATTACTAATTTATTTCATATTATTTACACTCTTATAATTGAAATATTAATTTATTTTAATCTTATTATTAATTTTAAATATTTTTATTAAATAAAATGAAATAATAAAAATAAAATCAATTTTAAAATTTTTTATGTAAGAAGTTTTATAACTATACACATGTAGATTTTTTTATTTTTTTTCAAAAATATTACTTGTATAGGAAGAGTGTGGTTAAGGATTTTTTTTTAAAACAGCTAAGAGAGAGAAAATATAACAGTGAGGATAAAAATGAGAGAAAAATAATAAACTATAAGCTATATATGGTTCATGGGTGGCCTTTAGCATGAGAAAGTGAAAAACCGTCCCATAAATGGAAACACCGACATCACCCATGACAGGCTGTTCAACCAATTTGTTGTGTAATTTGATTTCTACCCCAACTAATTAGAGTAATTTGATTTTGACCCCAATAAATTGCTTAATTTAAATACAACCAAAAGGATGAGCTGGACCCCAATGTTAACCCAAATAACTTTGACCTCAGGTTCCTCAGCTATTATTATAATGTGCTTTGAAATTCCTATATGTAATGGTGCGAAGTTATTATTTTTTACATATTGTATTACATACATATACTCTCCTAAGAGCTAGCCCACTCCTATGATCAGTCATCTACTCAGCCATATATCAATACAACATGGAAAGTAGGCAATGGTGAAAATCCTCTCAAACACAAAAATAACAGTACACTAAAATACACATAAACACTTATACATCACAATTCCAAATCACATGAGATTTTTACGTTATACGCTTCCAGTTTAGCATATTTTTTGACAATTTTTGAAATTTTTTCAAAAATTCTAGAAAAATTCCATAAAATAAAAAATATTAAAAGAACCAACTTTTGTGAAGAAAGTTTATTTGTTGGGTTTGTTTGACACACTCAAGCTATTTAAATCTACTTTCGTCACTTAGATGTAAATCGTTTTCTGTCAAAAGACCCTACTTTAACTGAAAAATTACTGTTTTAGAAGTATTCCGGAATCTGCATATTTTATTTCTAATTTTAAGCTAAAATAAATCACACAACATTTATGTCACAAAAATGGACACATAAGCAGTCAACTCGCTTAAAGGACTAAAAACAAAAAAAAATATGGACCAAAAGCGTTTGATTTTTTTATAGGGACTAAAAGCAAAATACCCATATATTATAGGGACCAGAAATATATTTAAGCCTTTTTTTGATATCACATTTTTTATATCAGATCTTAAGAAAATTGTGCAAAATTGTCTTTTATGACAGAACATCATTGTGGGTCAATTTATAATTTAACTATTATTTGAGGACCGTACTTACAAATATTTATTAATATGATAAATACCACTTAACCTGGTTACAGATAATTGATCTCATCCGTTAAATAAAAAATTGGTCAAAACGAATATATCTACGATAGAAAATGGCTTTCCCATTCATGGGTCGATTTTCAACAATTCCAAATTAAGTGCCACATGGTTCATGAGGTAACTTCTCAAAAAACCTATAAACTAATGAAAAAAACTCATTTACTAAATATATTTATTGTAGTCAAACAAATTTATAAATTAATCAAATAAGTTATAAACTAATTTATTGGTCTTACTGAACACATTTTATATGTACAAAATTTTATTTTATTTTTATAAAATAAATCTGGTTTTTTTTGGTCCAAAATTAAATCTGGTTAATTAGCGGTAGAGGTCGTGACTGTGCATCAGAAATTCGAGATCCAGAGACGGAGAGGTAGCGCGGGCTTTGAATGGCGGTTAGTTAATTAGGCCCATCTTATCAGTGGAGGATGGTCCCCAAGCCGAAGAATGAATCTGCATTAGTTGATCCCTTTTTCTGAAACTGAAGGAATACCGCCATTGTCTTTTTCCACCAATCATCACACTGTTCTTGATTTCCAAATAATCCTGCTAAGCCATTCATTCAGATGATCCTATTTTTCTCCTTTTCTATTCTCTTACCTTTTGATGAATCAGAAACTTGGACGCGTGTGTATGGCGAAATTGGTTGACATGATAAAAAGCCTATATATATGGCAATTTCTAAAATGCCGTCGGTAAAATAATGTTTTTGGAACCGTTGTTTTACTAATTAATAATTAATAATAAAATAAAATTTTACTATATTAAATTATTTATTTTAAGGACTATAATTTTTTAATATTATATCTTAACCTCTAATTAATTTTTTTTTATTTTATAGTTACTTTCTCATGTTTTTGTATTTTTTTCCTTCACACTGTCATGGAAAAAAACGGTTATGGAAGTAATCAGAGGGAGCGTGCTATTCAAAGGAGAGAATCTATAAGATTATGATATGAGATTGGGAAGATGGGTTTCATCATTTAACTGTTACTATAATTTTAAATTTTAAATAAAATAGTTTTAATGCTAAATGAAAATTATAAATTTTAAATATTTGAGGGACTAAATTGTTAAATTGTGCTAAAAAATTTTATTTATTAAAAACTAACGGTACCAAAACTATTATTTTTACAACGGAACCGCAGAAGTCCCCTATATATATAGCGCCCGTTAGGCCCTTTGGTTTGAGGCTAAGTTTTTTTTTTTAATTAATTATAAAATTAACTTTTTTTTTATTTTTAAATATTTATATAAAAACAGTTAAAACATAAAATGATTTTTTCTTTTATTTTATTATACATTTATTTAATTTATTTCACTCTATTTCTTCCATTTTCATCAATTCAAACATAGCAGTAATTGAAAAAACGACATTCACTAATAATTCAAAAAAAAAAACAATGTACTGTTATAAAATTTAATTAACGTTACAAACTTAAAAAATTTAATATTTTGTTTAATGTTTTTAATTTTTAAATTCTTAATTAATATTGTGAAAATCCTAATTAATTTTTTCTATCATGTAAATCAAAACCAACCGTCTCTTTTTTCATAAAGCGGATAATAACTGAAAATTTTATATCATATTGAGGAGGGATCAAATTACACCGGTGTAACACTTTGGTCAATGTTACACTGTTAATAACTCTTCAGTGGATAATTATATTCTAAAACACACCGTTAGATTAAAAGTTATTATCATATAAATCATTCCTGTAAAATTTCACATCAATCTAAAATTGTTTGATATGTCATTGAGATATGTCAAAATTCATACACTTTAAAAGACATTAATCTTGACGTATCTCAATGACACATCAAATGATTTTAGATTGATGTGAAATTTTATAGGAATGATCTACATGATAGTATCTTTTAATCCAACGGTGAGTTTTAGAATATAATTATCCGGTGAATAGTTATTAGCGGTGTAACATCGTCCAAGAGTTACACCGGTGTAATTTGATCCCTCCTCATATTTATAAATAATATTAAGTGTTGTTGTTTACCCTGCTGATTTTTTTTCATATATTACCCTGCTACAGTATATTATGACCTTAACATTTTGTTGGGTGCCAATAATATATATATCGTATAAGTTTATCCACTAAATTAAACCTCTCTCATATTCATAATGATGGATACTTTAATCATGCCTTGACG
Organism: Glycyrrhiza uralensis; assembly: GCA_030159175.1. Taxonomy (NCBI): domain Eukaryota; kingdom Viridiplantae; phylum Streptophyta; class Magnoliopsida; order Fabales; family Fabaceae; genus Glycyrrhiza; species Glycyrrhiza uralensis. Next base: position 43,893,837 of record BRZY01000005.1, read on the forward strand.
GTGGGATTAGACTTGATAAGGATGTATAAGCTCATATAAACCCTTTTAATTACAAATCTATAAACAATAATATATTTTTAGTAACAGTTAATTTTAGATTTTTAAATATAAGTAATTTTAAAATTTTAACGCAAGTCAAATAAATAAATATTTAAAAAATGAAATCAACTTTTTGGATAAAATAATACGTTGGTGAAGTCAAATAAGTAAATTTTTTTTACAAACAAATAAGTAATTTTTAGATTTTATAAAATAATAAAAATATTAAAGATACTAAAAAACATGTTATGATCAACACTGTATGCCGATGATGCCCGTGATGTAATACTAATAACACACTGGCGAAGTTGAAAACTCCGCAGTTGTCGAAAACCTTATCAGAGTTTTAATTTCCCTGAAAACAACTTGTTATATTCAAAGCCCATATTATTAAATACCAACAGCGACTATTAAAGGAGAGTTTATAAGATATTTTAATTTCAAAAGTCTATTTATTTTTTTTGGTAACAAAAGAAGGCACAAGGCCCTCAAAAGTCAGAAGGCCCTCAAAAGTCTATTTATATTTATGTTAATTACTATGACATTAAACAGGTTTATGAATTTAGTTAAAAGATTCCCTTTAATTTTTTAAAACTTATTCAATAAACATTTCATTTTTTTTTATGAACCGGGTGGCCCATGGATCAAATCTCCTACATCATGCTTAAAAAACCTAATATCTGCTACTCGTGCCACATCAGGTTAGTAATAAACATTTCATATGTAAACTTATAAAAAAAACAACTTATATTTTGGAGATAATATAGGTGCTTATAAGCAATTAATCAAATTATTTCCCCCGAATGCGCCATGCGATACGGGAGGAAAAAGAAATTTGCGACTCCATGGTTCATATTACTACTAGGGAAGCAAATTTGGAAAAGGACAGCATAGTAAAATACTACTACAGTACACTATGAATTTCTTCATTTTTTTTTCCCTGCAATTTATTTTTCCTTTTTGTTTCCACTGTTTCCATATTGAATGCCGCACGGATTTGTGTGTAAACGTTTATGGAGAGAGGTGGACGCCAAGCTGACTTTTGCAAGGCACGAGTAAATGCTTTTGCTGTCCGTTTTGACTCATTTTCCTTTTTTACCTCATTTTTATAATTTTTGGTCAGCGATTAAACGGAGCTTCAATTCCTCTTCTTTCTTTTGTCATTGTGGCAGGCATTGTCTATATAAATACACACATGCCTAACGATACAGACAAGGCAGCCCCAGTTTGTAGATGCTTGTCTCTCTGCATTTCTTAGGAGACCCAGTCTCATTCTTAGAATTGAGCTAGAGAGTTTATATCATATCATATCAACGAAAGAAATTATAAACTAGTAACTTATAGCTAGTCTAGTTATTAAATATTGGGTTATATAGAATGGGGAGACCACCTTGCTGTGTCAAAGTTGGGATTAAGAAAGGGCCTTGGACTCCTGAGGAAGACATCATCTTGGTCTCTTACATTCAACAATACGGACCTGGGAATTGGAGATCAGTTCCCACCAATACAGGTAAGTAAAATCAATTCAACAACATATATATATATATATATATATATGATTTTTCTTCATTGTTTATACTATGATCAGATTTTTTTTGTTATTATTAAATTGGTTATTGGTATAAAGCCATATATATAAAAACATAACACATACTAGTGTAGTGTTGTTTCTCATGATTCTCTGATTTTGGTAAGGGATATGCATATCTGATTTTGCATTTTTTTCAATTCAGGTTTGATGAGATGCAGTAAAAGCTGCAGACTTAGATGGACCAACTATCTCCGACCAGGTATCAAACGAGGCAATTTCACTGATCATGAAGAGAAAATGATTTTCCACCTCCAAGCGCTTTTGGGCAACAGGTACTAACACCTACCTTTCTTAACTCTTTTATATATTTCTCCTTCTGTATATACTACCTGTATTCTTCTGCAACATTTTTTTTAATAGGGGAGGGAGGTTCGAACTCGTATGTCAAGTGAGGACTACAAATGCTAAACTCTACTGAGCTAGCGCCCCTTGATTAGTTTGTTCTTTTTAAAATTTGATAATTTAGGCAAAAAACTAAAAACCCATTTGTTAATTTTTCATAACGTAAAAGCTTGACTTGTGGTTCCCAATCAATATGAATTACGTCAGCCATTAACTGATATTTATGACTTTTATTGGGAATTGGAGTTTATCATCCCACATCATGAAATTAATGAGGAAATAAATTTTTGGGGGTCTGTTTTGTTTTGATTTGTTAATCTATATTTCCTAAGGTTCTAACATGAAATGAACTGTGTGTATATGTAATTGGTGCAGATGGGCTGCCATAGCTTCCTATCTTCCACAGAGGACAGACAATGACATAAAGAACTATTGGAACACCTATTTGAAGAAAAAGCTGAAGAAGATTAATCAAAGTGGGAGTAGTAGTGGAGATGGTACTAATGACAACAACAAAGAAGGATACTCTAATGTTTCACAGGCAAAGGGTCAATGGGAGAGAAGGCTTCAAACAGATATCCACATGGCCAAACAAGCCTTATGTGAGGCATTATCACTTGACAAACCATTACCTGAGAGTGAGACCAATCTGAGCACTTTAATAACCAACGCCACAACGCCAAACCAAGCAACATCCCCATTATATGCATCAAGCGCTGAAAACATAGCTCGATTGCTCCAAAACTGGATGAATAATAAGAAATCCCCAAACTCTGTTGTTGAGACAACAACAGATTCAGGAAATTCCTTCAGCAACAACAACATGGTAACAACCACTGGATCCAGTACTTCTAGTGAAGGAGCACAGAGCAGCACGCTCACATGCACCCCACCAGATCATGCTGCTGCCTTTGATCACTCTTTGTTCAGCTTCAACTCTGATCGCTCTCAATCCTTGTCATCAGTTGAGGAGAACACCAACTTGACAACAATGGAGCACTCTGGCGCCCCCTCCTTCCAAGATGAAAGCAAGCCAAATTGCCAAGAGACGCAAGTCCCTCTCATGTTACTGGAGAAGTGGCTTTTTGATGATGGGGCAACCCAGAACCATGAGGACCTAATGAACATGTCACTCGAGGAAAGCACTGCAGGGTTGTTTTAGAAAGTAGTTCGGGATGAGCCGAGATTCTCCGCGGCAGTTCAAACAGTTGATATATTGGATTAATCCAACGTCCAAGATCTCTGCTGTACTGCAACAGAGAATCTGGATCCCCTTAAGATGCAGACACTAGCTAGCTAGGTGTCCTTTTGTGTGTGTGTTAGAGATCTTTAAAATGGAAGTGTGTGTATATATATATATATGTATATATGGTACTACATTTCAAAGTCAATAGTATATAGGAAGGAAGGTAACTCACAAGTTACAACAACCAAAAGTGTACATTATAATAAGTACAATATCTCTATATCGTTATAGTTATGCTATTTACCAAATATTAGACTTGAATATATTATGTGTCTTTTGAGCAATTGTACTTATTCAAGATGAAAAATCTTGTCCGTTTCCCCCTTCTGATCTCCCTCTCATATATTGCTGAAGAGAACGATTTTATGATGATGGGGCAGCTCACCATGTGACTAGAGGAACATGGTTGTTTTGAAGAGAAGCTCAATGTACGTACCCACTATTGGAGTTAAATATACGTGTCTTTGGAGTACTTAAAATTTGTTCAAGATCAGAAGTCGACTAGTCCTTTTCCCTTCTAACTCTTTTTTCCCCCATTCTTTCCCGCATGTTGCTGGAGAATTAGTTTTCCTTTTGATGATGGGTAAGCTCGATGCCAATAAAATTCAAGAGTAGTGCTACCAACACACTCTCTAACACACTCTTTCTAATATTCTCTCTATTACTGGTTGAAATACATGTCACCAGAGGTCTTTTCTTTAATTTATCATGCTAACGAGTATTTTAGAGACACCGGTTAAAGAACATTGAATACGCTCTCCTAAATAGTTATATTCACCTTATCATAAATCCAAGTGTGAATGAGTGAAGTCCCACATTGATTAAAATTGGGTCAAGTGAAGATAAAAAAAAATGTAAAGACCTATTTATTCATTATCTCAAGGTTTTGGGTCTTAATGTTGCCAATCCATTAATTTGGTTTTTTGTTTTAAAAAACAAGTATTGAGGACATTTTGAGTATTCTATAAACTATTTTAGAGAATCTAATTAAATTTTTATTCATAAATCATGAATATATTAAAATATTAATAGTTAATTTTTTTATTAATAATTGATATTACATTTTATCCTCGAGAGTTCAAAAGGGAACAAATTTTTCCCCTATGCATTCTTTCCCCATCTCTCTTTGGAGCCTTTTTGGCACCGGCAAATTAAAGTCTCGCTGTCTTTTTATAGTTGGCGTATTTTTTAAATAAATTCTTTACATTTTCCTCTATTAATTGGTGGTATATTTGATTTTTTTAAAAAGTATGTCATTTTTCATAGCAGATTTTTCGTATTGGTCTTTTTCAAAGAGTTTCTGTCGTATTCTATATTTATATCTATAACTATTTATAAAAGAAACACCATCTTTTGGTGTCCTAATTTTTTCCAATATTACCCTTTTATGTTCTAATTATTTTCAAAATTATCCTTTAAACTAAATTTTTAAAATTTAAATTCAAATTCAAATTCAAATACCAATAACTATATAATAACTATACATCTTATATCTATGTATGTTTATATCGTATTTTAACTATCTATTATTGATCCAAAAAATTAAAAGAAACGGACAGTCTGTTTCCTTTCGGTTTGGTTTCTCCATCAGAATTCCTTCATCGATCTCTTGGTAAGACTAGTGAATATATATAATGGGTCGTTTCACGCTATACCAACTATTATCTTGTGCTGCAAGTGTACCGTTGCCTCTATCAATAGAATTGCTTGGTTATTGATTGCTGGATAGTTATGATTACACCTACTTCTTAATTTAATAGAAAGATGGTAATAGTACGTTATGCTATACATGTGTCACTATAGACATTTAAATTTTGGTTGAATAAAATCATTCTTAGTTTATGATTACATTCATTGTTATAACCACGAAGTTGGATACAAATAATTAATGTGCTCCATCTAAGAAGATATCTTTGGCTAGGAGCCGTGCATTCAAACTAATTTGTATTTATAATCATCATATTTAATTTGTATTTATTTTATGACTTTGATCCATAGTTAGTTAATACTCCTTCCGTTACTTTTTATCTGTCAGATTTTGAGAAAAAATTTGTTCCTTTTTATCTGTCATTTTGATAGTTTAAGGTTATATTTTGACAATTATACCCTTAACCCTATTAATTGTTCTTCACATTTTCGATAAAATTAATTAATGCATAGTTGAGAGTTCAAAGACTAATTACTATTCTCAACAAATAGAGTAGTGAATAAATAAGGGTATAATAGAAAACTATTTGTCAATTAATTGATTCCTTGGTTGTGGTGAAACAACCTTAAATGACAGATAAAAAGGAACGGAGGGAGTAATATTTTTATTTAAAATTGTGATGCACGTTTTTTTTAAATCTTGTAATATATATACTTGGAAATTTGGTAAAGTGAGACTGAAAAGAAATAAGCTCACTATATTGTAGTAGTATTACGCAGGCTAGGTCAACAAAATTTGCAAATCATATTAAAAGATGACAGAGAATTATTTAAATATATTTTTATTCTCTAAAAATGTATGACATTTTTTATTTTTTTTTTCATTTATATAAATCTGTAAGATATATAACGGAGATAATTAACCCTTTTAATTTTTTTTAAAAAGACATGTTTTATAAGTTTTTATTATTTTGTTATTTTTAAGATAAGATCAACGTATAAAATATATATATATATATTAAAATTTTAATTCAATTTCTAGTTACATATTTTTTCAATGAAGCATACTCTTGATTTTATATATATAAAGATTAAAGTAAGAAATTTATTAATTATTTGAACTAAATATATTATAATTTCTCTAAAGAATTCATCGATTGAATCGAAACAGGTTTAATAGGATTATACGGTAAAAGAGAAAACTGTATTGTCGGCAAATAATCCCATCCACCCCAAAATAAAGGAAAAGATTGAATTTATGACATAGTAAAAGCTTTAAAATGTCTGTACAATATTGAATGGACGATGTCCTCTCATATGAAAATTTTACTCTTTTGAATTAATGCTACTCGTATTAAATAAAACTTGGAACTTTCACAACAAAAGAAGGGTTCTTGTCTCATAATGGAGAAAATATTTTCTCTATTTCTTTTTTTTTCATTTCTCTGGTTACTATGTTTTTAAGAAAATAAATAACACTCTACCGACATAGTATGATGACGAAGAGTACTTGATCCGGTTCAAAATATAAGTAATATAGTACAAAAATACATAGACTAAATAATGTTTTGAAATTAAATAATTTTAATTAATACTCACTAGTTTTAATTTTTTTTCCAAAATTATCCTATTTGGTGTCTCTCGTAAATATGAATATTGCATTAAATGAATGGTATAATTGAAAAACTAGCATTTAATTTATATGAAAATCGATGAATATTGCTTATATTTTAGACCAAAAAAAATAATCTTTGTTGCTTATATTGTGAACTGGAAGGAGTATTATTTATTTTCCTAAAAGCATAGTAATTAATAAAAAAATTGAGAGAAAAAGAAATAGAGATGGTCTTTTTCCGTCATAAAACCGGAGAGTCTTTTCTATATATAAATGGTTGCTGCTGGCATTCCGATGGTGAGTCTTTTCTATATATAAATGGTTGCTGCTGGCATTCCGATGGTGAAAGCAGTTATGCTCTCATTTAATGTTATTACTTTAACAAAAATAATTATTTTAAAGTTTCATTAACAATGGCTTTGAAAATACTATTGATTTAAAAGTTGAAAAATATTTATTCAAAAACACAACCTTTTATGTGTATACACACACACATTAATGATTATAAAATTATATTTTTAAATAAATGATTTTCTTTTTATTCTTTAGCCAATATTCTTAGAACACGCGTACATAATTTTATTCATCTCCTTTAACACCAATGAAAGTATATAAAAATTGAAAAGACCCATCTCATTTATGCACATGAAATTATTGATCTGATTTGTTGAATTTAAGATCAAACAATTTATAATTTTAGTGCCACGTGACAACTTCATACACAACTATGGTGTTTATAAGTTTTATTATAGCAGGGATATGGAGGGAAAAATAATGCAATCATTTAATTGCATATTTCTAATTGAATGGCCAAAAACATGAGATTTGAGTTGAGATGGATTGTCGCCTACTTGCCCCCAAAAGTTTGAGTATGGGAAGTAGTTGCCTTTGAATGCTCTTGATAGGAAGGTGATATTCTTAGTCATGGTTGTCCAACCTTGTGTTGCAAGAATGGAAGCCTCGTTACTTTTTTAGGTCCTAAAATTCAAGACCAATATCCTTGTTTCGCACTTCACAATTCACACAGTAATTTTTATTTTTTTTAATTTGTCAAACAATTACCTCCGAACCCCATATGCTGCTCCACCGGGCGAAGCTCAGGGATTTTGTTTCTTGTTTTCATGGCGAATGTAGAAAGCGGCATGAATACAGAGTTTTTCACAACTGTGAAAAAAATCACACCCCCAGTGTGAAAGTGTCAGACCCATCCATGAAAATGCAAGCTTCTCATGTCAGACCCATTCACAGATGTGAAAAACTTCACATCTCAGGTGTAAAAGCGTCATACCCATTCCTCGAAAAATCAGACTTCTCAAAACAGAGCCGATCACACCGGTGAAACCGTCCACACCCATATTGTGAAAACGTCCGAACCAATCTACGAAAACAAACTTCTCATCCCAAGCCATTCACACCCGTGTAAAATTTCACAACCCCTCTATAGAAATAAGCCATAAAAATGGATATACAAAAATATCACAATAGAAAAAGAGATCCCAACTATGAATTGATATACCGTATATCAAGATCTTTCATCTTAACTTTGTATTCAGTTTTTATTAGCATGATCATTTCTATATTTACAAACTAAATACAGGATAGTATTAAATATCTTAACAATTTTACTATTATTTTTTGATTTATTCACAAAATCCTTTATTTAACCCGTGCGTTGCATGGGACACTAGTTTATATACATATATGCTCCAACTTGACTTGAACAAGTACAATTAGGTGGGTCTCTTGGAGGCTGGAGCATTGAATAATCTCATTTCCTCCAGTCTTGAACCTCAAAAGGAAACGAAATCAGAGAAACCCATCCACCGTGCATATATATATATATCTGATTAATATGCAATAATTATACACCTGAATCTGTTGAATTGGACAGAATAACCAAATGTGGATCTAAGACAAAGCCATTGCCATGCATCTAACCAGGCATGCAACGAATTAAGTGAATCTTGTGGCGCATGACCCTGCAAAAAAGAAAGGCTAGCTAGGCCTTGTTCTTGAGGGATCAAACACTGTAACATCACATCCTTTTTGTGCCAGCTTCAATTATATATATGGTGTTGTTGGTACTTCGTAGGTAGGGTATATATCTTAAGCTTGATTTAAAGTTGTTCTCATTGCCACGGAAACGCTTGGCCCTTAATCCTTTACGAATAATTAAAAGAGTAATAAAGACTGTTGGATTTGAATAATATATCATCCATTTTGGTTCACAAAAGGGGAGTGAAATATCGACCCCTTTGTTCTACCAAACACTATGATATATATCTACTTAAATCTTAATCCCTCAATTTGTCTGATCTATTATGATTTATGGGAATGGTACTGACTCCAGCAGATAAAAAATTTACTTCTTTTTTTGGGCCTTCTAACAAAGTCTATATCTTCTGGATCAATCTTTCTAATGAGGCCCATAACATTTTTATTTGACAAAAATATGATTATTTCTTGGACCAGTAGTTTGGTCCATAAATAACTGCTATAGTTGTGAAAATGGGCCTTAGTGGGTCATTGATTGTTTCTAGTAGGCCTTTATGCTGCGTGTCGAGATGGTTGGCAGTAAAAAAAAAGTGTCTAGCTTTACGCTGAAAATCAAGCATGTTCATGGATCTAGTCATCGTTGGACCAAAAAAAAATGGATCTAGTCATCGTATAATATTGACAAAAAGAAATGGATCTAGTTATCGTTTAAAATAATTATTAATTTCGACCAAAAAAAATAATTATTAATTTATTTTAAAAGTAAATTAAATTTGTTGAATTTAAATATTTTATTTTTATTTATTTAAACCAAAATAATTAGAATAATTTAATTTTAATAAAGGGTACGTGTGTTAAAATTTAATGGAGATATAATTTTATTAATAACTTTACTTATTATTATTAATTTTGTGTTTGAAGATTTTATTGAAATATGTAATAATATTTAATTTAATATATATGATTTATTAATTAAAAAGCAAGTAAAAAATAACATATAAAATCAAAATATGCGTTCAATTTTTTAAGAGTGGTATTATTCAAGATGCAACTTAAACTCCTAAATGCTGAAACTTATATTTATTGATGTTTATCTCTAAGCAAAGATTCTTGATGATTCTGGAGTCATTGAATTCTAATTGTGACGTGTACTGTGTTAGTATTGATTAATTTCTAAGTTTCCTTAAAAAATAATTTCTTATGCACGAATTAGTGTCCTATTTATAAATTAAAAAATAATTGTCTGGCGACCTACATATTTGGTTAATTTCCTACTCACTTCATGATAGAGTTGTTTTAGTAGCAACTTCATAGTTAATTATTTTTACTAGAGACCGACTATGAATTACACTAATTGTAATGTCTTGTAGCATTCACCGGATAACTTCTATATATATTTTTTTGTGCAACACATGTGAATTAAACATAATAATTATCTTCAGTAAAAAAAAAGTCATAATAATTAGCTATAATTTAATTGTTCAATTGATCATATGTGAATATGGTATGATGTAGAATAATAACATCATGATTTTGAGTCTTTGACGCACATGCTTACTCGAACATTGAGAAAGAGACGCTCTAACATGGAGAAAGGGACGTTTCCATAAGATTGGATACGCCATCTAAAAGACAACTTATAATTGGTAGGCCTTGACTTACTAAATATTTAATATATCGAATATTAATCCTTTAATTTATTTTTTGGTATACAACGATAGTACTGTGGTTTGAACCAATGATCTAATGCTTATTACCCAAATCCTTCATCACTACCTTTAATTTATTTAATAATCCATATTTAGGTCGATATAATCAAATGTTTAGTTGTACTTTATATTTTCCACTTATTATTCAAAAAATTATTATTAGATCCAATATGTATATATATATATATATATGTTTTAAAAAAACTGAAATGAATTTATTTTATTTTTAATTATGGGGACTTTAATTAACCCATTACAATGAGCGCGGACAAATGTCTACAAGACCTTTTGAGAAAGGAGGGAAAATCTGGAAAAGAGTAAATAAATATTTTTATTAATTTTTGAAAATAAAATAATCTCTTTACATATTCTCTTTGCTTCTATTTGACAAAACCAATAAACTACTTTATAACTTATTTGACTAGCTTATAACTTATTATAGTTTAGCAACTATCATCTAACTTTTCATCTATTTTTGCCAGACATAACCTTTCGCTATCCACCACAAGCTTTTTAATTGAAAACTTTATAAATGTCCTTTTACAATCTGGTTAAAAAACTCCTAAATGCTTAATCAATTTATTATCAATTTTTTTATATGCTTATTCCATATTTATCTTATAACTAATAAATTATTATTTTTTACAAATACACGTACACAATGTCAAGTGTTAGAAAAACTCTCTTAAGAATAATTTAGTTTCTTAGATTATGCTTTCTTTAAAAATTAACACATGTCATTCTCAATTTTTCTTTTTCAAATTCAATTTTTTTAATAAATGAAATATGTATTTTTTATATAATTTTATATATTATTTATTTTTAATTAATATTTATATTTCATTTTCATACTTAAATATTCCTACGTTCTTAATTTTTTTTATTAGTTTATATGTTTAAAATCTTAACTTGATTTAAAAGTGCCCGTGCATTTAAATTTTTCATAAATAAACTTCTACAATTAATCTGCAAATGATGGTTATGGATATTATATGCCTATCCTCTGTCCAAGGGTGAGAGCCAGTATCTAATTCAAAAGGCGCGCAACATCAATTTCTTACCAGATAGACCTCACAAATTTGGGTACGGTTGGTGAGTAGCAAAGTGTCTTATCCCATTACTCATTCTTGCTTTGAAAAGTAGAAGTCAATCCTGATCTTAATCCGGAATATATTGTGATTCTTAAAAGTCGCTTACAATTTTTTTAAAAAGCAAAGACAATATTGTTAAAAGGAATATCGATCGGGGTACTCCAACTCATTTCCACTCAACACACGAAATTAGAATCAGTAAAAGAACCGCCAATACAAAATTATGGTTTGAGTTTCTATTAGTTGCCACCAAAGGTTATACCATCCATCAGTGAACTAATACTCCCTCCGTTCCTTTTTACGGATTTTGAGAAAAAATTTGTTCCTTTTTATCTATCGTTTTAATAGTTTAAGGTTATATTTTGACAATTATATTCTTAACCCTATTAATTGTTCTTCACATTTTTCATAAAATTAATTAATGCATAGTTGAAAGTTCAAAGATTAATTACTATTCCCAACAAATAGAGTAGTGAATAAATAAGGGTATAACAGGAAACTATTTGTCAATTAATTAATTCCTTGGTTGTGGTGAAACAACCTTAAACGATAAATAAAAAGGAACGGAGGGAGTATGTAGTATCAGTTATTTTGGCCTGGAATCTTTTTTTCTGTACACTACATAAATAGAAATTTCCCAAGCGCGATGACCCATTAATGCATTAGATCGATGGCGATACAATGATAAGCAAAAAAAAAAATCAATGTTTTGTGGTCTCAAATATAAGCAAATTTAACTACCTTTTATCCTCTTTAATGAGTTTATTCCAAAAATACCCTTCTTTAACTCAAATTGTATTTCCAATGTAAGGGAGGTGGAATGAATAGTTTTAATTGGTAGCCACTAGCCATATTGGGTAATTTTGGAATAAGTTTTATTTTTTAGCTAAAATCAAGAACAATTAATCTAATTAACTGATTTTCTTAATCAACATGAAATCAGTTTTTTTTTACTTATAATTGTGACCGGAGGGAGTATGTATACAACACATTTAGATGAGTGTACAACACAAAAGACCTTGAATATCTCGACGCTCCTTCAACGATACTACATATGGTTGATAGTATAGTTGCTTCTTAATTATGGTTTGGTTGCCTCTAATGGCAGCAAAGAAATGAGATAATTAAAGGTGTCATTTCTTTAATTTCTCCTATAATTAGCTCAAAATTACGATTCAATATGTTTAATTAATTTGTTATTATAAATACAGCTGGAACACAAATTAATTAAAAATAAAGGGATCACACTCTCACTAATAAAGTTTGAATTTTGTTAATTACATGTAAATAAATACCTATTTTAATTTAATTAGTTAATAATATATGTGTATACTATATCCGATCCCAGGAGTACTCCGACCGTTTCTCGCCAGGGAGATTTGATTAATTGATTTTACCTAGTTAGCTAGATTCTGGTTCAGACATATATGACAGCATTTGGTAGGCTAGCTATCTACTTCTGTCAACCACCAAAGAATTTCGGTCTTCAATTAATGAAATTACAATTAAAATCTCGCCATCTTGGTACTAATTTCGTTACTTGTTTGTTGTTTTAGTAAAAAAAAATTGTCTCATTTTAATTGTTATTCTCTTTGGTTCAAAATATAAGTAACATAGTACAAGAATACATAGATTAAGGAATGCTTTGAAATTAGATAATCTTAATTAATACTTATTAGTTTCATTTTTTTTTCAAAATTATCCCCTTTAGTGTCTCTCGTAAATATAAATGTTGCATTAAATGAATGGTATAATTGGAAAACCAACATTTAATTTATATGAAAATTGATGAATGTTGCATATTTTGGACCAAGAAAAAAGTGTCTTTGCTGCTTATATTTTGGATCGGAGGGAATACGTATTTTATAATATTAATGAAGTATTTAATTTTTTTTTCTTATTATACTCTTAAAGCAGTTATGGGTTTATGTGAGAGAAGGAGATAGTAATTGATTGTTAATCACTATGAGAGAAAGAGAGAGTAACAAATGACATATTAGAAAAGACTAAAATAATTTTTATGAATTCTGAGATATTAATTACATTTCTTAGTTCTTATGCCACAACCTTAAATAACAAACAATATGGGACAGAGGGAATAATAATTTTAAATCCTCCTACATTTTATTTATACAAATCCTCCTAATTGTTAAATAGAGAAAATATTAAATATTTTTTATACTTTTAAGATATTAAATGTATTCATTTTTTATTAAATACTTACTTTATATAAAATAATAGAAAGATATAACATTTGTTCGGAGGGAATAACTAGTATTAGACCAAATAAATTTGAAGAGGATAAAAAAGGGAAATTAATAATTATCATTATTATGTTAGAATATCCTAAACTAAATGGTACCGGTACTCAACCAATAATTTGTGCCAATAATGACAGGTGAAGCTTCTCCCGTGCTGACCTTCTCTCATTAGTCATTACCAATCAAGCCCTGCCCTTTACGGCAAGGTAGGTTCTCTCGTTTCTACGAAGACTACTTTTTTTTTTATTATCAATTCGTACGAAGACTACTACTCCCTTGTGTTCATTGAGTTTTTTTTTTTCAAATAAAAACTTATTTTACTTTATGGCATTAAAATCTTAGTCAAGACAGAAGTCTATAAAATGATGTCAAATCTGACATATTTTAAACACATATTTTTTGGATAGACAAAGTTAGTAAATTAGTATTAACGTTAGTGGGGGAGATTTGAACCCATGATCTCTTATCACTCTAACTCTTATATTCCTCCCCCAAACCTTCCATATTTTAAACATTTAATCTGTAATTAACCAATGTTATGGATTAAGAGAGATCATTTATATTTCATTTAGCGCAGATGGTTCACTTTACAATTAAACGGTAACCTCTATAAAAAATGTACGTACAAAATACAATCACAACATGGCTTTCGGGACATGATCTCGAAGATGATGAGTTGCTAGCTAGCTAGGTAGTGGTTCGCATGTGACTGAAGAAGATAACCTTTAATATTAGTTTGGTTACAATTTATGGGAAAGAGAGTTTTAAATATAGAAATTAATGATCAGACCAATGGAGAACAAGACTCGAGTAATGACCCCCACTGATCATGAAAACAACAAGAAGTTAATTAGTACCACTACTTGACCCTTGGCCATAAAGACATATACGGCCAAGCATATAGCACATTGTTTTCACCTTCAATCCTTCATATATAAACAACACAACATAAATAATAAGATCTCGACAGTCGACACCACATCTTTATCCAAAACTTTAAAACATTGAGTATATAAATTTTGTCTCTTATATTATCTTTATTTGACTCATTTGTAACCAATGTGTGAGACTATCTATACTTGGATTCCTAACAAACTGAACATTTCATTTGCTTATATTTTTTTTGAGCGAGAACATTCATTTGGTTATATATATGAATAAACTTAAATGATTCATACTCTTATTATCTTAGTATTGAACGCTATATATAGACATTTATGAAATCCCAATAATAATACATCTATATAAAGTTAGCAACTCTACTGAAATAAATAACCAAATTTCGAGTTCAAGCTAGGATATCAGAAGCTCTGCTGCTCCAATTGTAGATCAGCCAAATAAGAATTTTCGATTCATTTTCTAAAATTTAAACTAACTAGCTACTACGTGCACGCTTCTGATTGACAAGCACATGTGCCCTTGTCCTTTTGTCACTTTCTCAAATGTGCACATGTTACTGCCCCATTTGTGTGTGTGCTTGTCCCTTTCTAGTTTCTTCACTTTGATATATATGGCATTGGTGGAGGTGGAGGCTCCTAATGCTTGCTTGTGTGTGCATGTATTACTCATGTGGCTTAATGAAAGAATCCAAATATTTCAACATCAAACTTGTCTATCAAATTTCCTTTCTTCTATTCCCCCCACCATTCCCTGGGCCAATAATAACAAAGTTCTCAAAATTATGCAGATCATGGGTAAAACAGCCGCTTTTTTTTTATATATACTCTAGTTGTCCTTTTATTAATTTATTCTGTTGTTCCTCCCCCATACATATATATATATATATACCCTTATATTACAAGGCAATAATCTTACCATATATGTTTTGCAAACACCTGCTGTGTAAACTACTATACAAGTCAAGTTATATGCGGGGACTGACATGTACTTTTCAACTTCTCTATATATACAAGAAACCGGAAATTTGATGAGCCATTTTTTTTTGCTCTTCTCGTAATAATTAATGACTTAAAATTAACAAGAAAAAGGGAACCCTGTGTGTGTGGATATTGGAAATGATCAATGGACTCCCCTCCCACACCCATGACACACCTCTCACCTTATTGGAATGAGGTGTAAAAGGGGTGGTAGGGTGTCCATGTATCATCGCCTGTGTGGATATATGTGTGTACTGTGCACTTTATTTTAGCTATCTTTGGCGGTGGCTGATATAGAAGAGCCAATATTATTAATGATGTTGGAATTTTGAAAAGTTGTGATTGTTCTTGATTTGATCCAAAGGAAAAGAAGAAAAAAGGCGCTAGCTCATTCTTGTAAGAGTGTGGGGAATGGTCTTACTCTTATATTAGAATCTTAGGTAATTAGACAAGAGTTGTTGTCACAGTTGCAAGGGCCACTGCAACCTTCCTTTTAAGTGTCAAATTGGACCCACTCCAGACATAAAATAAGCATCTGCCCCTTTGGTTGGTAAATCTGCTTAAATAGTTTTAATCAATGTGTTTGACCAAAAAGCAATTCACTTCACTCACACCATAGTTAATTAATTTTTGCACTAACTGGTCGTATAAATGTAATAATTAAATACCTACATGCATTATTTGACAATCAATTACCAATAATCAATATTTAATTACTATATAACAAAATTAAACATTAATATGTGAGACTATGACACGTGTCACCTTTTAACCTGTGACATGTGTCACTTCCACAACTAATTTTTTATTTATAACTAAAATAGTTTTATTTGTTAATTTGTTTTTGCCATTTTCATTAGAAATGACTTGTATTTTATATGGGTCGGGTCTATCGACTAGTTTTTTTTAGAACTCAGAACTCTCCAATTTAATCATTGAATTAGATGATACTATTTTAATAATTATATATATAGATCGAAATTTTAATAACTTAGATATTTTTAGATATGTAATTTATCCATAAATATTTAATTTTAGTTTAATAAGTTAAAACAAAGTGGTGTAATAAAATTTCAATTAATTATTAAAGTATATAAAATTATATAAATGTGACCTACTATTAATTTCAATCTAGCTTTGCGCTTGAGTCAACCAGAGGATAAAGTTTTCCCCTTCAATAAAATGTGTCTCGATCGGTACGCGTGTTTTAACGCCACCTTGCTTTGAGTTTCATCACAATGAAATAAGTTTTAAATTGATGAGATTTAGGTTATATGATTTTTATTTGGTGTAATTGAATTATATTCCATACATACACAAAAATTTAAATTTTTTTAGGCTTAAATATGTTTCAGGTCCTTCCAAATTTGGCCGTTTTGATTTTAGTCCCTAAAAATTTTGGTCAAATTTTTTTAGTCCAATAAAAAAAATTGTTTAATTTTAGTCCTTTTAGTGATTTAGGGCTGAGGTGGCATGGACACGTCACCTCATTAATCTGACGTGTCATATTCAAGTGCTAACTAAGTATGTCACATACATAGGATCAAATTTGCATGGACTAAAATTAAAACAGGCCAAATTTACAGGGACTAAAACCAAAACAGACCAAATTTTTTTCTTCCCTCCATCTCCACCACCACCACCACCACCACCACCACTCTCTCTCTCTCGCTCTCTCTCTCTCTCTCGTTTTCTCTCTCTCATTTTCTCTCTCCTCCCACCACCACCACCACCTTCTTCCTCCTCCCTCCACCCCCACCACCTTCTTTCTCCTTCCTCCTTCCTCCACCCCCACCACCTCCTTCCTCCTCCCTCCTTTCTTCCCCAAATCCCAATCTCAAAATTCTGTGGAATTTTCCAATACTACCAGTAAATTCTTTCACATACTCCTTTTTTTATTCGATTCACCACAAAAATTTGCACACTTTTCGAATTCCCGATTTGCTTTTCCATCTGTGTTTCTTTACTTCTCATCACCCCCGATCGATCTCGTGGCTTTTCGATTGGGTTTCAATTGCACAGTGCTTCTGAGAATAGCATCATCATCATCATCATAATCCTGGTTTCAATTGCATGACATGCAAGAGATAGTGGATTTGAAATTTTTGGAATCAGCTTGATGAGGAATGTATAGTGTGTTGCTGTTCATTTGAGTAACTTGATTTTGAAAATGCATTCTTTGCTTCTTTTTTTTTGCGGCTTTGATTTTGAAAATGCATTCTCAGATTTCATGTGAGAAGGAGGGGTAGGGGTGGTGGTCGTGGGTGGAGGGAGGAGGAAGGAGGTGGTGGGGGTGGAGGAAGGAGAAAGAAGGTGGTGGTGGTGGTGGTGGTGGGGGGGGGAGGAGAGAGAAAACGAGAGAGAGAGAGGGGGGTGGTGGTGGTGGAGATGGAGGGAAGAAAAAAATTTGGTCTGTTTTGATTTTAGTCCCTGCAAATTTGGCCTGTTTTGATTTTAGTCTCTACAAATTTGACCTTATGTACGTGGCATGCTTAGTTGGCACTTGAATATGACACGTCAGACTAATGAGGTGACGTGTTCATGCTACCTCAGCCCTAAATCACTAAAAGGATTAAAATCAAACAATTTTTTTTTATTGAACTAAAAAAATTTGACCAAAATTTTTAGGGACTAAAATCAAAATGGCCAAATTTGGAAGGACCTGAAACATATTTAAGCCATTTTTTTAATAAGATATTGTCATTTCTTTTGGAAGCTGTCCTTTATGACAGGTGAGGTATCAATTCTGAAAGACAATTCTAGGGTTGTATGGTTAGTGTAAGGACAAGTAGATTCCCTCCTTTGGTTCCCATTTTAAGATTTGTCCGATTCTATTCTCAATTGGAGGGGGGCGCCACATTACGGTATGGAGACTTTCCTTTTCTTATACACTTCTAAAAGAAAAAGGATGACCATTGTGTAAACATATATACCTCCACCTTTCTCAGCCATCACAACCAACTAAGAACCCCACCATTAATTTCCTCCTGGTGACGTGTTGTTCCTTCATTAGCTGAGAAAAACAATAACACTTAAAATCTGATTAAAAATCCTCCATATCATACTCTAATAAAAATTTAACATGTGGTTTATCCTGGCCATCCCGATCCACTTTTTCAATGTTTTCATAGCTACCATGTAAAAACTAAAAAATATTACATGCCATATTCGATCTTATTGAAAAATAGTACCACACATATCTAAAAAGAACTTTTATTTAATTAGTTTTATACCTTAACCTTTGGGACCAAGTGTCCCTATGTTGTGTGTCGTCACTCCTTGTTGGTTGAACGAAATGAGCATACAAAAGTTGGTAAAATAAGGCTGCTCATGAGTAGGTCAAGAATCATCATCATATATCTTTCCCTCTTTTGTTCCTACCCAAATAAGCCATTTACAAATTCACACACACTAGGGTTAGGGCTAGTCACTAGCAAGATCACTCACTTGTATATATATATATAGCTACAAGTATCACTATAGTAATCACCATCATCCAGCCATCTATCTGATTTCCAGGTACTAATTGGAACCCAAAAAAGAGCTTCTATTCTACATATCCATAAATATACATCATCCAGTCAAATATATATATATATATATATATATATATATATAGAGAGAGAGAGAGAGAGAGAGAGAGAGAGAGAGAGAGAGATCTAGTGGATTAGGGTTTTTGTGGTGAGGATCATGAAGAAGAGACAGGTTGTGGTGAAAAGAGGTATGGCAAACACTTCATCTTCAGTGACGAGAAACATTCGATATGGGGAGTGTCAGAAGAACCATGCAGCAAATATTGGAGGGTATGCTGTGGATGGATGCAGGGAGTTCATGGCTAGCACAGGGGAAGAGCTTACTTGTGCTGCTTGTGGTTGCCACCGGAACTTCCACAGAAGGGAAGTGCAAACTGAAGTTGTCTGTGAGTACTCTCCACCTAATTCTGGTACTCGCTGATGAGTTCATCATATTGATATGATCCCCTTATAAAACAAAGAGAAATAGGGGGGCACAAAAACAAAAAACACAAAAATAGAGTGCAGAGGGTTTGTGTATCAACTATCAAAATTAACTGATTGGATTTTTCTTTCTTTCTTTCTATATATCTTAATTTGGATTCTTGTGGGCGTGTGGATTACCAAAGGATGGACATTTATTCTTGTAAAACAAAAAAAGTTGAAATTGAACTTCTGGGTTTGTGTATTGGGATATTGTTATATATCCAGGCTTTCTTTTCTTCTTAATTAATTTCCCCCTTTCCATGCTTTTCTTCTCCTTGTCATCTTTTAATCTTAATTTCAACATTAAATCTTCCGAAGGTAGCTTAGGAATCTCAAAAGTGATTAAGACTACTAAATGATGAGAGAGAAATTTAATTAATATAATATGAAGAGGAACCATATATAGGAATTGGAAAACAGTATATTTCCGCTAATGTATTTAATTAATTAATACTATATGAACTTCTAACCTATGATCTATTTGTTTGATTTGATCATTTTTTATATATTTATAGTCTGGATCTTAATTACATGTATTGCACTTAATAAGTGAGCTAGATGTCCAATTTTGCTTCTGATATATATATAAGCCATGCTATAGCTGTACAATCAAATTTGATTAGGCTTTACATATATATAGACTGACAGCAATAACCTTCCACTGAAAAGAAACTGTTTCTGTCTTGATTAATTAAATATAAATTTGGTTCAGTACTGATTCACCGGTTCACCCATATTACTTTGTGAGCGTGCACTGAAAGGAGCGATTATTTTATAATTAAAGTGATATTAAAGTATAGTTGTTCAATATTTAGCTAGTGCTTTACCATATATTTCAAATGATCTTTATGAATGTGTTAGCTAGCCTATTCTTTCCGTGCTTCGTGTTCCCACTCCCGAGTGAGACAACTACAATTAGCACTTACAGAGGCACAGCAAATAGAGAAAAAATGGTTCCAGATATGACTTCTCACCCCTGTTTCTGCATCATCAATAACAGTATCCTATATGAGAAATTATAGATTCTGCTGAGAAAGCCAAAAGATATCAAGTGCGTATTATTGTGTGTCATGTCTTCAAGGCAAGAAAACAGGTCAGTGTATATGTGATGAAAATATATATATATTATCTTTGCCCCAATCATTTAGCATTTGAAATATTACAATCCCTTAGAGCCCACTTGTGTTCAACCATGTCGAGCATATGCCTAATTAAAATATTAAAATGTTGACTAAAGGTGAAGGGACGGACCCAAGAATTTTATTCTATGGGGGCAAAACTCATATATAAATTTGTAACATACAAAATATATCATAACATTTCAGAAAATATACATACCTAATGTCCAAATGGGGGTATTAGGTAGACATTTAATAAAGAAAAAATTATTTGACCATGAATTACCTTTTGCTTTTTACGGGAATAACTATTGTTTTTAAAAATATGTCTCAATAAAACACAAATCTATATTTTATTTAAAAAAAATTGATATTCTAGTGGGGGCAATTGCACCCACCCTCCTTGCCGTGGGTCCGTCCCTTCAAGCACTCAAGCATGCAAAATTAATATTGTTGTGGAGGTGACCTACTCTCTTTTGGGTATAGTTAGTGGAAATGTGGAATTGCTCGCAGACCACAAGAAAATTGAAAGTGGCAGCTGCATTTCCTAACTTTTGTCTTGTGATGTATGGGCTCTTCAGTTTGTTTATTATTGTTTGTAATGAACGAAGAATATGTATGTACGAATCCTGTCTTTGAATAAGCCTAATTATCACCTTGATATTAGTGTAAAGTGGCAATCTATTTCTGCTTTTATGATATAAATGCTTATTTTATATTGTTCTATCCCTACCTAGCTATAGTTAATTAGTAATCTCCATGACTAAGTTTTGGGGTCGATAAATTCACTCCTTTAAGACTGATATGTTACTGAGATATATATTGACATTTGACTAGAACCTTTTGAGACCATGAAGGTGCTGGGGTGCTACTTTATAAATTCGGTTTACCTTAGTCTTCAGTGTGCATGTGTGAATCTGTATTAGGAGAGTGGGGTTTTCATTTTTGTGAAAGACCATAATGAAAACGCAATTTTTGTTTTTCTTCAACACTACCATATATTATTTGAATTGGGTACTACTTGTGCTTTCAATCCCATTTTAACGCATTTTAGCTTTTCAAAAAAAAAAATAGTAATCTCCATGGCATAAGCAAGGAAAAATATGTATTAATCAGCATATGCATTGCAAGTATGAAAATTACCTTAATAACATCATTTTGTTTTAGGCTTTTGTACATGAACATTATTTAAAATATATATAAACTGTGTTGGAAAAACTGAAATTACATTATATCATGCTTAGGAAGTATCTCAAAAAAGGCAATATAGGCTGCATTGTTTTGGTTTTTTTTGGACGGCAAAAGGCATTGTTTTGTTGCAACAAGTTTCCAGGTAAAAGCTATGATCGATAGGTGTGGATCAAATAACTATAGTACTGAATAGAAAATATATACTAGAGGACAATAAAAACCACTCAATGTGGAGTTGTAATTCTTTTTCAGTTAGCTATGGATTCAAAAGAAGAGTACTTTTAGAGCGTGCCATCAATGTTTAATTTGATATATAAAAAATACCCAATTTGGAATAGCCAATTATTAATTAATTAAATGGCAGACATAGCCAATCACATAGTCACTCAAGCTTGGCAAAAGGGTATTGTAGGGATTGTCAAATATATATAGTGCTAAAGAGTAAAGACTATAAATCATGGATGTGAGCCCCCTAATTAGGTATAGATAAGATGGATGGTTGGCCTTAAAATATGTCTATGCACTGTCGGGGATAGATAGATAGATAGATAGATAGATAATGAGAGTGCATGTCCTTGTTTGTCTTAGCTCAATATATTCTCGATCACTTTCTTTTGTTGATTTGGCTAATATTCTACAATTAATGCAAGCTCATGAAAAAGCATATATAGTCAAGCTCTATGTATCATGAGAGACGAAACAATGCCAACCACAATTGATTGAGTCCAGTCGTCGTATAGCTAGCTTCTTTTTCTTTCTTTTTCCTTTTGTCTAGTATATATATTGGCTTGATCTTGAGAAAATTATTAATATGTGACAGAGAGCTGATGAATTAACTTTGATGCTAATGAAATTGGTAGGTGAGTATTGGAGATATAGCTGTAAGCTGCTTAGCTTGGCCTGCGTGGCATTTTCTGTTAGCCTACGTGGCACTTTCTGTTACACTCTGTTATGAACCAGTGGCACTATAAATAGCTAGAGTGCTAGCTCAAGCTAAGCTTACAGCTATATATATATATATATCTCCAATACTGTGAGGTTGATCAGATTCAATGCCTCCGTCAAAATTATAACAGAATGAGATAAAAATGAACTGATCCGTTGTAAAGTTTGTCAAATTATAAAACTCAGTTTCATAATAACAATTTCATGCAAATTAATAAAGCACCAATGATGATGAGACCTACAGCTTTCTGCTCTCCTTCTATGCAAATGCTACCTCAAAATATATATACCTTGTCAATGGGGAGATTTGTTGAATTACTTGTGATCATATGCTATTAGCTCTAGTTTATATGCTACTATCTTAGTTGGATATATTAGTCTAGCGGTTCTTCAATTGATGCCCCCTATTTTCAAGAATTTTTGGAAGTGTTGTGCCCCTTGTAAAGTTTTAGCCTTTAATTTCATCATGGCAGCTTTTATTAGATCATCACTTGCCTACAAGGCTGATCAATCTTATGCATAGAATTTTATTTTTTTTAAAGGCCAAATGAAACTTGCATTAAGATAAATTATGAACCAGAGCACAATTGATAGTGCCAGGATCCAGTAAAAGTTGTTCTGATATATACACTTTAAATGCCATTAAAATTAAGAAACAGCATACAGGCACAGGAGCAGATAAAAAAAAAACACCAACGCATACAAGATGGAAAAATAAACCAAACCAATTTACATCATCCCAATTCCCAAGTGCACATATATAAGAGCACAAATGCACACTGATGTTCTGTATAGTCGTGGACTAGAGTTGCCTGCAAGTTGCAAAATCCCATACTACGTACATACGTACCTTTGTTCATTGTTGCAGATGCCACTGTTAAAGAGCAATTAATCAAGACATTGATTTATCTTGTGTCTTTGATTTAGTTGTTTTCTTTAATATATATTTTGCTTATAAAAAAAAAATCAAGACATTGTTGCAGATCCCAAGCTACCTCTCTTCAGCATGTTGAGAACTATTCTCATCATGGGGGACGACTAGTTAAAAGCAAGAGGGTAAAGTAAGAATATTTGGCAGATATTATATGACACTAATATTTAAGTTGTGTGGAGCCTTTGGGCGATGCATAATGCATGGTATCATTTTTAGTGGTTTATCTTTGATTTTGTTTCCATTATTGATTTGATAAAGATTATGTACGTCCTTGTTTTTAAATGGGTGTTATTTTATTTTAGATAGAGTGTATTCGATCATGTAATTTGTCTTAAAGAGTCATTTTAACCTCTAATTTATTTAAGATTTGGAGTACCCTTTATACCCCTCTTAATATATTTTTAATTAGTCTTAAACATTTTTTTCATCCCTATTACAAATATATTATTATTTGTAGTTTCTATATATTTTTTGTTTTGTTTTTTATCCGTGTAATATCTAAATCTTCTATTTTTTGTCTCTCTGTGCCGTCTTTGTTACAAAAATGTTTGTGTGATCTATCTAATGTTGCCGCGCGAGATTAGTGATTCCACGTGAAATCTGAGTTGTGCATTGAAAATAATATAATGCCCTATAAAAAATACACCAAAATCACATCTCTACAAGTCTGAATTAATATTCCTCAGGCGAAGCCAAAGTAGATCTTGACTTCTTGGGTACTATGGAATATTGTGGTCATGGAAAAGACAGCCATAGCAACCATTTGCAATTACTTAATCAAATTAATTAGAGCTAGTTTCTCTTGCGTTCACTCATCCTTCAAGTCGCTTTTTGTCCAAGTAAAGGAAGAAAAAGATGCTGCATAAAAACGTGCAATATTAGAGCGTGTGTTTTCTCCCTTTTCGGCAATTAAGAAATCTTAAACAAACCAACGCTATTAGTCCTTTGCAGATAATAATTGGCATCACTTTTTATGTGACTATCACTCTCTACTTTTGAGGTAGTTTGACTCCAAATTTTCGTTATAATCGTTTCTTTCTTGGGTTTAGATTTTAGGAACCCAAATATCAGAACAGCAGATGAAGATTGATATTGTTGGCTACGGAGTGTATCCGCGTCAAATCACACAAGCGGAAGTCCCGGTTAAATGTCGTTTAAACTAGATAGTGACAAAGTTAAAACGAATGTCGTTTGTCATATGGAAGCAGCCTCGAGGGTGACCCATATTTAGGACCTACCAGGCCTATACCAGTGGGTAGCTAGCCCAACCCAAAATGTAATGAAAGCCTTAAACGGTTTGCACCTTATCTGCCCCAAGAAGTAGCAACAGCGTTGACAAAAAAAAAAGAAGAAGAAGTAGCAACAGCGCAATATAGATTAAACTGCATTACAAAGTGGTGGGGTTATAAAAATGGAGGGTTGATCAGCCAAAACTCATCCTAAAAAAAATAAAAGCAGAAAAATATTAAAAAACAATTCGTCCATTAAAAAAATAAAAATATAAAAAAAAAAAAATCAATTCGTTCTATCATTACATTACCGATTCAACATCACAATTAAAAGGAAAATATATTAAGTCAGTGGGTCAACAAAGAAGTGGTGTGTGTGAGACAGTGAGTGTGTCTGTTAGTGTGACGGAAGCCGTGGGCGCGCAAAGATGTTGAAACATGGGCCTAACCATATGAAAAGAAAGCCCATAGAAAAAGAGAGAGGGGGGCTAATTAAGACGGGCCAGCAGTACCACTGTGAATTGCAGAAGCCCAAAGCTGGATAAGGTGCAGACAACACGGTACAGTACCCAGTTCATGTGGTGTGGGAGTTCAGTTCATGGTGATGTTACATTGGAAATTTGGGGGTGTTATTGTGTTAAGAGTGACAGCGTAACGTGCGCACTGCTGTCCTTTTTTTGGCCTTTCTCTGAGGTCATGTGCAAATCCACTGGAGCACATGGCTTACCCTTTCTTTCCCTTTCAATAATAATAATAACATGCCTCACCTCATCCTTTAGGACCCCACTATACACCCACCTACCCTACCCATGTGATCTGCCTCCCATATGCACCCTCCCTCAAATTACTATCCTCTCCTTCCCATCTTGTGTCATTAATCATCTGATGGGTTCCCTCCATTCATTTTTATGGATTCCATCGTTAGTTTTAGAGAAATGATGGATAGACCACCATCCCACACCCCTCTCACACCCATTACTTCATTGGAATAAGGTGTGGAGATGAGTGATTAGGTGTGTGTCTATTACTGTCCTTGGTTTTATCCTCATTATTTTTCCTCTATTTAATGATGACAACAATAACAATTAATAACTGAAATATTTTTTTTACCAAAAATAACTGAAATCTTTTATTGCTCTACGGATAGTTGGTTTTCCATGCCAATTTTAAATGACTCTCAAATGATAAAATGGTGTAGTTTTCCATGGCGAGATTCTTATTTTTGCTTTACTAAGACTTACAAGGAAGGCGTATATGGAGGAACTTAAGAATATTTAGGGCCTGTTTGGATTGGCTTATGCAGAGTTTATGAACACAGCTTATGACTGATTCATAAGCTGTTTTAGGTTTATTTTTCATAAGCTACCCAGGATAGCTTATCAAACAGCTTATGACTTATATAAAATAAGTTTCACTATAATTTTTCTTCGATTATAAAAATAGCTTATACAGCTTATGCCATAAGTAGTAGATAAACTTGTTATCCAAACAGGGCCTTAGGAAGCAATTAAATTCTCTTTTGGTGATGTTAGTATTCTTTTTTTTTTTCCGACTTTAGGAATGTTGCTAATTAATGATTTAATTAACAAAATGTTAAATGCTAACATAGAGGTGAGAACTACGTTGTTTTAAGAATTTATTTGTATAGTTACATGTGATACACTTGACAATTAATCAATACTATCAGTTCTTTGAAATATATATGTTGTATAGCGACGGTGCTAAGGAGGTACCAACATAGCTAGTAATCTAGTATGTCCCGCGATAACATTTTCTCATATATTTTATTTGTCGAATAGTGCTTAATCTGCTGATGTCATTGATTTAATTATCTAATTCAATAAATGATATAGGAAAGTTAACTCACACTATCATATTACTTGGGTTTGAGCATTTTAAAATTTCTTTTAGATACTCATGATAGAGTGGGGAGAAAAGGAATTATGACGATCTATTGACATAAATGCTTTCCTTTTTGACATTGTTGGTAGATTTTAAACAAGTTGGCAAGTTGTGATAAAATTATTATTTTTTCTTATATATCTTTATAAATATATAAAGTGATGTCGTAGAAATATCATATATAGGAGTTGTGTGTTATTGTATCCTGAATATAATTAGAGAATGAATTTGGTCACAAATAAATTTAAATAAAATTAATTGTATTTACCTGTCCCTTAGTATGCCGCAATATTAAGAAATACTAGTAATCATCTAACATATTTTTTACAATTAACTTTTATTATTGAGTTATATACAGACGTGCAATGATATTTTACCAAATTATCATATCATCATATTATTTTTAAAATATATATGTTTACACTATGATAAGATCATAAAATTTAATTTAATGTCTTCGTAAAACCTATTTACATTTTATAGTTATATATTAAACTGTTTATTATTCGAATAAAATTTACTGCATAAATTCTATCAAATAAGGAATGACTCTCCCAGTCCCACCAAATAAAAAAAAAAATTCACATGTGTTAAAAAACCGAGTGATGTATGATAAAAAAAAAACCGAGTGATTAGATTACCTTTCTTCTTCCAATATATTTGTGTCAAAAGCCGGGAAATCATAAATAAAGGATTGAATGGTGCACAATTTTGGGATAAGATAGTATAGCAATGTAGGTACAGCAAGTTCACGTTATCGATGAAAACAAGTACACTATATAATAAATAAATATAAATATAAATATAAAAAATACATTGCTGAATCCAAAACTCCAACTATCCAATCTGCTTGCTTCAAAGTTCCAACTCACTGCATTTAATTATGATTTTACTATTTTTTTTATATCTTCTTTTATTTTTCTTTTCGCTTTATTCACTTCTTATCCAATCATTTATAACATCTTTCCCTTTTTTATTTCTCTTCTTTTTCTATGACACACCCTTCCTCATGATACTCACACCTCTCACACTTGGTTAGAAGTGCCAAAAATCTTTAATCTCTATTTATAGCCCATACAAACCTTTGCATCTGAATCAAACCAAACACAACAAACCAACCATAGAGGCCTCATAAACCCCAAGGCCCCTCACCCCATTCCCCACCTCACTGTTTCTTTTCTCTCTTTCTTTCTCTGCAAGAGGTCTAGTTAATTAGTACCCTTTTGTCTGTTGCAAAGGCCATGGCTAAGCTTGTCTGTGTTCTGCTTTTGGCACTCCTTGGCATTGCCATGATCACAACTCAGGTTAGTGCCCTCCTAAAACAATCCATCATCAACTATCGTGTTACATGATGTGTATGTACTATATGGTGCTCCAAATCTGAATGAAAGAACCTTGCTTTAAATTGCAATTGCTTCTCTACATTTTACAGGTTATGGCAAAAGATGCTGCTGAGTATCACTTGGACAGTGTGAGTATCGATCCCTTCTCTTTGTACCTTTTGTGGGCATTTTGCAAATAATACTGAAAATTTCATATCTTGACTAATTTTTTGTTTTTTCAATTAATAATTTTCAGGGGAACTATGGACCTGGGAGTCTAAAGAGCTACCGTGAGTAATTAAATCACATTCATTGCTCCATTTTTGTAAAGCTTTTGACTCATTTGATTTAATTATTAATTATATGAATTGAATGTAATCTCTCTATGTTTCTGAATTTGATTTGATCATATCAGAGTGCCCATCTCAATGCACAAGAAGATGTAGCCAGACACAGTATCACAAGCCTTGCATGTTCTTCTGTCAAAAATGCTGTGCCAAATGTCTGTGTGTTCCTCCTGGCTACTACGGTAACAAGTCTGTGTGCCCCTGCTACAACAATTGGAAGACCAAGCGTGGAGGACCCAAATGCCCTTGAATGAAACCAATCATGATGATTAATTCGATCCTCACAATTTTATAGTAATACTCAAAGAAGTGGAACTATAGCCACAGAGATATATATTTTTTTCTCCTTTTGGGTCATCACGGGAACTATAACCATCTTGTTCCCTGCGACGAAATTAATTAAATCGTTAGTTTCGCTAGAGAAAGAAACCTGTATGGAATTGGAACCCCTCTCCTAAACAAGTATGAGAGGGCTAATGATCTAATTATTAATTAATCGATTGTCTTTGTCATTTGTCTTTTTCTTGTGTTACATGTAAACTGAATGAATTTATTAATTTAGTAGATCCGAGTTTGTTTTATCTCTTCATTTCCCAATCCTTCAGTTCTGCATACAGAATCTCGCATCTGCCTCAGAAGCAGTGCCACTGGGCATCAGTGATATTTTTTAAATATTAAATATTGGACGTACGAAACATACAAAAACAGGGAACCATATAATGCGAACAAATAAAATAATTGTGCAAAGCATAAGATATGTAACTAAATAGGTTATGATTTGAAAGTCGAAAACGGGTATGCTAACTCAAATTATAGTGACTTTGATCAAATAGGTTATGCTAACTCAAATTATAGTGACTTTGATCAAATAAAGGTTTCTCATTTTTCTTCTTCTTCTTCTTCTTACAAGTCCACAGCACATTATTCTTGTCTCTATAGATCAGGGTTGAAAATCTCAAGGGATTAGATAGCAATTTTAGTGCACCACTCTGAAAATGGTGCAATGTTGCACCATCAAAATGACTTGCTACTATTTTGTTCAAAAAAATGACTTGCTACTATAGTTTGAGAAATTTGATTGTTGAGTCATTTTTTTTGGTCAAAGATTGTTGAGTCATTTTTTTTTTGATCAAAGATTGTTGAGTCATTGAAACACTGAGAAATTTCAAGGTAACCCACTCTTTTTTATTTTTTGGTCTGCGAAACCCATTCTTTTTTTTTTTGGTCTGCGAAACCCATTCTTTAATGGTGCCATTCTCAAAGGTCCATGGGCCACTATTAGACGATCCAATAGCTATGGCGGAAGTTGATTAGTAAGAAGTGGTCCATCATATGAGCAAAAAAAAAAAAGAAGAAGTGGTCCATCAGTTTATTCCGGAGACAGTGAATGGAATATATCAGGGCTGGCCATGGGATTTTGAAGATCCTGTGCGAATTTTGTAAATAGTGCCCTCATAACTATTTAAGTATTGTTTTTTTAGTATTTTTTATTGTAAAATCATAAATAATTTTTTTTATAATTAATCAAGGTACTTTAAAAAATCATTTTCGATAGATATCAAATCAAAACTATTTAATCTATCTTGTGACATAGTAGATCACAAATAAGATTTTAATAATTTCAATTTAGAAAAACCTCTCTCAGTAGATGCATTAACAATAACAGAGATAGATATATTATTCTATAAATTGTGCATGTATTAGAAAAACAATTAAATGTCTTTAAAGAATTCAGTATCATAAAGCTTGATTTTGATTCAACTGTTAAAACCTCTCTAATGACTTTTAATTCTTCAAATAGAATTTCAATATCAATATCACAAGAATTATCATGTTTAAGATAAATTTCAAAATTTTTGCAAGATAATATCAAATCCTTATAAGAGAATTACTTAAGTCTTTCAATACTAAACAAAAATCTAAAAATCTTTTCATATGTGCTAAGCTACTTAAATCTTCTGTTAAGTGAGCCAATAGTTTGATCTACTATATAAAAAAAATAATGGATCCTAAAAGACTATTCAACATACTCAAGGTTTGGATGTGTGCATTTTGAGACATTTTCATCAGTATTTTTCTATGAATTTGAGGTTTTTGTATAAACACATTTAATCTCTATTTCATTTGTAATTTTTATTTTAATATATAGTAAGTAAAATTTTATATTATATTGGTGCCTTCTAAGAATGGGGCCTTGTGTGGTCACTCATTCCGCACATACTCAGGGCCACCCCTGAAATATATAGAAAAGAAAATGGAAAATCCAGTAAAAAAGAAAGAAAGAAAGTAATTCCTCAATTCTTAGTATTTTCTATTTTTCTGTTCTCCCAAATAAAAGAGTGAGAGAAAATTATTACCCACATACCATACTTCATGTACTTCACAGGTGTCTTGTTCACTTTCTGCATGAACTGACTGCAATAGAAAGCTAAGGTTAATATTATTTAAAGGATATATTTTTTTTATAAAGGGTTATTATCTTCGAACCTATGCGGCGTTGGCAATTTGATAACTCTCACTACACAATCAATCGTTTCTTCCGAGTAAGATTTTCTTCCAAGACCTGAAGACCACAATCCTTATGCAAATCAAGATTTTGGCTTTCAGTAGAAAACTCCCCCTTCAAATTTCACATTTCCTAAGTGATGGCGAAAAAAAAACCTAACAAACCTTTTTTCTGCACTCAAATTTATACAGACATATTTATACAATATTGGGTTAGACTTTAAAAATAATAAGCATTTCATCAAAAATAATAATTCATATATTGAATCCTGCATTTGTTCACAAATTTTTTTTTTCATTTTTAACCAATTTCTAGAGAGAGAAAATAGTGGTATTTGCTGATTGGATTGATTTTGTGGAAAAAAATCATCCAATCTAATCTATTCGGTTTTATTCCTTGACCATCAATCAGTTTGATTTTAAAACCAAATCCATCACAATCCAATTCAATTAATTTTAATTTAGAATGAATTGAATTTTGATAATTTTTCAAAAGAAATTACAAATATTAAAATAAAATTTGAAATACACATTTTTTAAAGTAAAGAAGGCAAAAAAAAAAAACTACAACTTGACTAAATGGGGAGTAGACTTGCAACTCCCCAGACATCGACTTGGAACAAAAAACCCATATAATAATAATAATTCAAAATATAAATTGGAAGTTGAAAATAATATTAAAATCTCACAAAAGAATAAATATACACCAAATTACAAATTTCTATTTCGTACAAATTTTTAAATACATATAACTAATTATTGAGTGAACTTCATACATATAAGAAGTATGGTCGATTCAGTTTGGATTGTATTGGTTTCCAACATATAGGATTCAAAAATCAATCAAATCCGGTGAGAAAAAATTGATCTTTTTGTTTTTTGATTTCTTTATTTGATTTTTTGAGATTTGTATTGGATTGGATGGATAATGGATAATACCTCTAAAAGAGCTCTTGATTACTCGTTAATTATGCACGGCGAAAAACGAGAATGTAAATAAATTAAGACCTAAATATATTATTTTTCGATAACATTACCAAACTTTTTGATAACACCTAAATATATATTATTTAATAATAGGTATTTGAATTCCACAAGAAAGATTAGGGAAAAAATGAG
Organism: Glycyrrhiza uralensis; assembly: GCA_030159175.1. NCBI lineage: Eukaryota > Viridiplantae > Streptophyta > Magnoliopsida > Fabales > Fabaceae > Glycyrrhiza > Glycyrrhiza uralensis. Next base: position 43,925,860 of record BRZY01000005.1, read on the forward strand.
AGAGATGCGTGATCCGATTAAAAAAAGAAAGAAAGGGACCAAAGAAGGAATAAAAGGAAAAATTAAAAATCAACATGGAGATTAAAAGGATTTTTTTTTACTGATAAAAAAAAGGATTTTTTTTTTGGTGGATAGAGATTAAAAGGATACAGCAATAAATAAATGTGATAATGCATTGCACATTCGTTTAAACAGAACATAAACCTTTGTCAATAAAGGTTCTTCCTTTTCTAGTCTGCAGTCCGAATGCGAAGCCACAGCACTGTGATGGAGTGAGTGCTGCATCAATCTCATCCATCAGGTACCTTGTTTTGCTCAGCTCAACACCACTTCATTCCCTCAATTCTCGACTACCCAGATGCCAATTCCTCTTTAACTCTCTTTCTCCCACACATTCTATTATCCTTCTGTTCACTCCTAACATTTTCTTCGGTTTCTTATGATCCCATCTCCTAAGCTTGTTATCTGAAACGCTTACTTGCTGAATGCTGAAGCTGAGACTTTTATTTTGTTCCCCCTTTTGTTGGTGTTTGTTTATTACTAGCTTTGATTAGGCTTCAACACAGGTTGAATTCCAAAGGCTTTCTCTGTTGATAAGAAGTTAGGGGGTTTTCCAATTGCTTTTTATATATCAAGTCAATTTACATGAGAACTGTTGGAGATCTTCTCCAACTATAGAAGGTTGAGAAGCCATTAGTAGGTGGGTGTGATCCTTTGACTTTGAGGGACTTTAGCTGTGGATGCATATTGTGGAGGGCTTATTGTTCAAACTATAACCCCAGTCAAGGTCATTGCTTCGTGTGTTTGGGGAAATAGCATTATACCCTTTGAGCAGCTCTATCTATTTCGTGTTGCTGTCTTGTTTGTTTGTTGTAGTCCCTGAAAGGTTTGCTTTTGTTGGAACTTGATCTTCAACAATGTCTGAGAAGAGCATGGTTCCCTCAAGGTTTATATTTTGCGTGATTCTCATTTCCATGTTCCTTTTGGTTTTGTCTTCCCTTTTCCTACTCCAGTTTAGTAGTCATTCTTTGATACCTAGATCAGTGTTAGATCTTATTATTGTCAATAATAAATCATTTTACTTCAAGCCCAATTTGAAGAGGGAACATATTATACACCCTGACTGCCCTTCTGAGGATTTAAAATTCCAATCCCTAAAACCCAGAAAATCTGATTGGCAAGTTTCCAATTCAAGCCAGAAAAAAAGTTCTGTAGGACAGCAGATGAATATGGCGTGTGACCCAACTCGGGCTCTATTGAAAGTATTCATGTATGACTTGCCTCCAGAGTTTCACTTTGGGTTATTGGGTTGGAAGGGAAGTGTAAATCAAACATGGCCAGAGGTGGATAACCCCAAACATATCCCACGTTATCCGGGTGGACTGAACTTGCAGCACAGTGTGGAATACTGGCTCACCCTTGATCTTCTGTCATCAAACACTGCAAAAGCCAGCCGACCTTGCACCGCAATTAGAGTGCAGAATTCAAGTCAAGCAGATATAATTTTTGTGCCATTTTTCTCATCTCTGAGTTACAATCGGCATTCCAAGATCCGTGGAGAGGAAAAAGTTAGTGTTAACAAAATGTTGCAAGACAGATTGGTACGTTTCTTAATGGGCCAGAAAGAATGGAAACGTTCAGGAGGGAAGAATCATCTAATAGTAGCGCACCATCCTAACAGCTTGTTGGATGCAAGAAGAATGTTGGCTTCTGCTATGCTTGTGCTTGCGGATTTTGGAAGGTATCCTGTTGAATTAGCTAATATCAAGAAAGATATAATTGCCCCCTATAGGCATTTAGTGGGCACCATACCAAGAGCTGAATCAGCTTCATATGAGGAACGTTCCACACTGGTGTATTTCCAGGGGGCGATATACAGGAAAGATGTGAGTTTCTACCACACTCATCTTATCTGTTTGATACCTTAGTACTATATTTTGGGGGGGGGGGGGGGGGGGGAGTCTAGCATTGACATGTGATAAAATTTCTTTCCCTGTTTTTGCTGTTAATTTCATCTATGACTTTATTTGTAATTGATTATGCTCATTGAAGATCGGCAAACTGCCTGTTTTTCATTGTATTATGGGCATGATGTCAAAGTGTTCTAGCTTCTTAACTGGGCAACAGGTGGACTTTAGAATTAAAAGCAATCTAGATATAGATAGCAGTCTCACTGAGCTGACTCTAATGAACATACAATGCATTGGTTGAATATATAGTCATGTAGAACATGAATCGGCACAGGTAGGACCATTATGGCTTTTATACAAGCTCTCAATTCTGAGGTTTTGCAAGAGAGTATTACACTTGCATGCTGGCAATGTCAAATAGAGCTTTGATTGTTGTTTTCCGGATGATTTTAATATGTTATTTTCTTTGACATCTATGGGTATATATTGGGCACACAGTTCATGATCAATATATCAGAACAATATAACACATCCTGCTAAGATTGCTTTCTGAAAATCATTGTGTTGACATGATTTCTGCAGTCTTTCTATCAATACTTCTTCCCTCATCAATTTCATTGTATCCTGGATGTGCCAGATGAACCTTCTTCACTTTAATTGGTTAATTAAATTATCTTGTTGAAACTCTAGGGAGGAGCTATTCGCCAAGAACTGTATTACCTCCTCAAAGATGAGAGAGACGTGCATTTTGCATTTGGGAGCATAGGAGGAAATGGGATTAATCAGGCAAGCAAGGGCATGGCCTTGTCCAAATTCTGCCTGAACATTGCCGGGGATACCCCATCGTCCAATCGCCTCTTCGATGCCATAGTAAGCCACTGTGTTCCTGTGATCATCAGCGATGAAATTGAGCTACCATTTGAAGATGTCTTGGACTACTCGAAGTTCTCCTTATTCGTGCACGCCGCTGACGCTGTAAAGGAAGGCTACCTGCTGAATCTCCTTCATTCAATCAAACGGGAGGAGTGGACCAAGATGTGGGAAAGGTTGAAGGAGATTACACATCACTTTGAGTATCAATATCCATCCCAGCCCGGGGATGCAGTGAACATGATTTGGCAGGAAGTTGCGCGTAAGATATCTTCAAAGCAGTTCAATTCACACAGGAAGAACAGATACCAGAGATCTCAGCTTCTTGTTAAGACAAACTGAAATGCTTAGATTCTGTTACATGGAATCATTTGACCTTGGTCACATTCAATATATCAATGAGTTTCATTTATTCGCAACTAGCAAGCTTACTACTCTCCCTTTTCCCCATTTTTTTTTCGTTAACCGAGTTTCTCATCTTCTTTATGATTTTTTTTAGTTGAAAGACCACATTATTTGTCCTCTTTTTGGTATGTGAAAGGAAACAATCAAATTTTTTTTTCTCTATAGTGAGAGTCAACCATATGGATGAAACGACGTTATAATATATTGTCTTGTCATTGACCATGTCTAACGATAGAACATTTAAAGCAATGTTTGTTTCAACTGTTTGCTATCTGCAAATGGGCATTCAGTGAAAGGAAGAGATGTTTGCCTTTCGTTTGCCATCTCCAAGATGGGTAAAAAATGGTCAGTTTGCGGTCAATGGAATCCTATCTAAACATGCTATAAATCATGTGATGTCTCTTTTAGTTACAAAAAATTATTAAAATTAAGCCATTTAATTATCTCTATAAATTTAAACCCCTTCTTTTTCCGTCTAGAACCGGTATTAATGTACTAGTCATTATATAGACGCCCAAAGATTTGCATTGTCCAGTAATGTGGTGATATTTTTAAGATTATTGTATCTTTAACTAATTTGAAATAAGTCAGATAAACCTAATTTAAGAGAAAAAAGGCTACTAAGTGCCTGTTTTACTTTCCCGTCATGGACAGTTGGACCAATTGACCAATAATTATTGTTGGGGGGTATTCTTCTATTAATATATCAATAAAAATATAAAAGAAACCATTAAGAAATTTAGTAATACGTCATATGGATTCTTTTTTTTATACATGGGGTTTAGCTACTTTCAACGGCTTGGTGTTATTAATTAGCTGGCTTCACTGTAACTGGGCAACTAGCTTCTAATTAAGTAGTTCTGGGGTTTTTTTAACTCATTTGATTCCGGGAGTACACCTATTTAACAACCTGCTATATATTCTTTTAAACCATTTATCAAATTGTTCCCTTTTTTTGCAAAATTCTTAATTAATAGTTGAGAAATTAAATTATCACCTCTTTGAAACAATCAAGGGTTCATTTTATTGATTCAATCATAATACATTTGATTTTGTCAAAAAAAAAAAATCATAATACATTTGATAGTAGTCCGGCGTTTTTCAATTTAAAATGATTGTAATTTATAATTTTATATGTATGACCAGACAAGATTAGTCATGAACACTACAACACGAAGGTCTTATTGAATCAATTCGTAAGAAAACAAGAACTTGTAACGAAATGGTCAACTGGAATATGACCGATAAATTAAAATGCCGCCATATTTGTTTTTCACTTAGGATCTGGTCAAAGGTGACCAAGTTTTAGAATTCTTCTATATTCCGTTTCTCTATATCTCCGCAAAACAAAAGTTATAATCTATTTCTCACCACAGCTGACTAGCTAGTTCCCTATATAAAAAGGCACACACATTTGTGCCGAAACACAAAGCGATGAATCAATAAGCATATAGAATCACTGATAACAGCGAAAAGAAAGAAAGAAAGGTCAAGCAGAATATAATTCATGAGAAAAATGGCATGCAGCGGCTTTTACCTTCTCGGCCTCATTGCCTTTGTCGTTTTGATTACCAATTCGAATGTCGTTAATTGCGCTGAAACTGTTGCAGTTGAACCTGTTCATGACGTTGCTTCCTTGAGTCGGAGTAGTTTCCCTCCAGGCTTCATCTTTGGGGCGGGATCCTCATCCTACCAGGTATATATATATATATATATATATAAACCAGAGCAACGCTACCAACACATTCTGTATTTCCAACACAATCTGGTCTAGCAAATGGGTCTGGTTATTTAATTTGGGAATAATTCTCACCAAATTAACAATATTAATTAGTAGAACTTATATAACAATATTAATTAGTAGAACTTATATGAATTTCAATCAATATTAGAAAGAGTGTGTTATATAAAGAGTATTAAAAATGTGTTAACTGATAGCATTTCTTGAATATACAATATATCTTCTTACATTAATGAGATATATAGTAATTAATGCATATTTGCCGGCCACTTAACTACTTATTATACATGATCTATGTGTAGTTCGAAGGTGCAGCAATGGAAGGTGGTAGAGGACCAAGTATATGGGATACTTTCACCCATATAAATATCCAGGTATATGAGGTGTCTCTGTTTTTCTCTCTGTTTTTTAATATAAATAAGAATATTAATTACATTTTAAATCTGTGTATAATAACTTTAAAATATGATACTAAAAAGGCGAATAGAATATATTTTACATCTTCATAAGCATAATTAATTTAAACAATGTGTACATCTTGAATTGACATGCAGAAAAGATACTGGATAGAAGCAATGGAGATGTAGCTATTGACACTTATCACCGCTACAAGGTATGACTGCTTCAAAGTATCTATGTCTTCTTATATAAACGATGTACTTAAAAAAATGTGGAATTATAAAGTATTTTTGCAATGAATTATTTATATATTTTCAAATTTTTAAAATTGAATATTAAGTACTTGCACTTATATTAATCGTTATATTTTATGAACTGGAAAGTTATAAACTATAAAGTAATAAAATCAAAATGATTACTTAAGAGCGAATTATATTACACCCAATGAAATTCGATCCGGCAAGCAAAGTTTAATTGAAAGTATATTAAAAATTGAATAGACTTCAGGCCGGAGTTGTAATTTCTGGTAAGGGGTAATATAATAATATATTATTGTCCACATATATATATATATATCACACAGGAAGATGTTGGGATCATGAAGGATATGAACTTGGATTCATATAGATTCTCCATATCATGGTCTAGAATATTGCCAAGTAAGTCAAATGTTGATGGACTAAATTTCACCGTTTTGGATTATTTAATTAATATTTAACCATTTAAAATTAACTTTTAATAAACCATATATCCACGACAGAAGGAAAGCTAAGTGGAGGTATAAATCAAGAAGGTATCAACTATTACAACAATCTCATCGACGAGCTAGTGGCTAATGGTTAGATATCTGCAAACTCAATTGATTGAACTTTTTATTGTACTTTGTCTTTTACCATATTAATTCTTTTGTTGTTGACAATTCATAATTAGTTAAATATCATCAATTGTAGGTCTACAACCATTTGTGACTCTTTTTCATTGGGATCTTCCTCAAGCTTTAGAAGATGAGTATGGTGGTTTCTTAAGCCCTCGCATGGTGTAAGTTTCAATTCCAAAGCATAACTTATTGCTTTCTTCGCAAGTTGAGATACATAGATATAATTGTAATTTGTTAAACACTTGTAAAATATTCAGAAAAGATTTTCAGAACTATGTGGAACTTTGCTTCAAGGAATTTGGTGATAGGGTGAAATATTGGGTTACTTTGAATGAACCATGGATCGGAGTTATAGCCAGAATGGCTATGGAAATGGGCGTATGGCACCAGGTCATTGTTCGACTTGGTTGAATCCAAATTGCACCGGTGGTGATTCTGCGACAGAGCCTTATTTGGTTACACACTACCAACTTCTTGCCCATGCCATGCAGCAGCCGTTCGTGTTTACAAGACCAAATACCAAGTTAGTTACTTTGTTCAAAACCTCATAGCTCAAAATGTTGTTAAACTCTACCATATCAATTGTTTGAGGGTTGGTGTAGAGCTTGGAATGAGAATTTTTTTTTGTTGATAAGTTTTGTTTTATATTTTCTTTATGAAAATTAAATAGTAAATTTAAATATGTCATTAATTTCAGGCATCTCAAAAGGGTTTAATAGGCATAACCTTGGTAGCCAATTGGTACTTGCCATTCTCAGATACAAAATCTGATCAAAAGGCTGTTGAAAGAGCAATTGACTTCATGTATGGATGGTAAGAGCTCATCATCTTTCCCTTTGAATATTTTGATACATCTTCTCAAAACACATGCATATGTTATACTAAAAAAGATCATGAGTATTATGGGTTATATAAAAAGAAATGACTATGCACTAATTTTAAGATTTATAAGTACTATTTTGTCAAAAAAAAAAAGATTTATAAGTACTATTAGTTTTCAAAAGTGTATGAACATTTTTCCCTTTATGAAAGGCTTAAAAGAGTTAGACCAAGACTTTCTCGGATATGAATATTAAGTCTTTGATAAAGTCAGCTCCCTATTTTTGGGGTTTTTTTTGGAATCTACCATTTTTCCAAAAATTAATTTAGAAAATACCACAGTTTTCATATTAATTAGTAATTTACCATTGTTTTTTTTTAGTTGAGAAGTCCCCTCCCCCAAAAGGGACTTCTCACCATCGTTTTATTTTTTTTTTCAAAATTTTCTATGGGAAGTCCCCTCCCCCAAAATCTGACTTCTCACCCTTATTTTAATTATTTTTTCAAAATTTTCTATGGGAAGTCCTCTCCCCCAAAAGGGACTTCTCACCATGATTTTTTTTATTTTATTTTCTTTTTTCCGTTTGATTTTAGCAGTTTTAGGTTTTTGTTAAAGTGGTTTATGGTATTAGGTGGTTTGTGATTTTAGGGTTTATGTGGTTTTAGGGTTTTGGGGTTATTTAAATTAATTAAATTATTTTCTTTATTAATTCAATTTATTAATTAATAATTACCATAATTAAGTTAGTCTAGAACCTTAATAGTAAATAATAATACAATAAAATGATTACCATTAAAATTTTAAAAGGGGTACAACGATCCACATTTTCTTACTCTGTGGAATGTCTAGGATGGTAATTAGGACATCTATTCCTGGTATGACCCTCATTTCGACACAGTCCACACCTTTTAGTGTGACGACTCCTTTCTACCTGATCCATCTTAGTGCGAATGCGGGTAGATTGTGGACGACCCCGTGGTAGCCTTCGCATTTGCGGATTGTGGCACACTTGAGGTCCAGTATATTGTGGTCAATATTCTTCGTTGGGCAACACACTGAACTCTTCGCAGTAAACGTTAAAGACATTTTCCAACTTATACACGGGAGGCACATATATCATGTAATCGGGGGAAACTGATGAACAAACAGCGATGACATGTGAACATGGGATGTGTATTGCCTGAAACTTACCACAGTTACATTTCCTTTCATCTAGATCTACCTTTCATCTAGACTAACTTAATTGTAGTAATTATTAATTAATAAATTGAATTAATAAAGAAAATAATTTAATTAATTTAAATAACCCCAAAACCCTAAAACCACCTAAACCCTAAAATCACAAACCACCTAATACCATAAACCACTTTAACAAAAACCTAAAACCGCTAAAATCAAACGGAAAAAAGAAAAAAAAATAAAAAAATCATGGTGAGAAGTCCCTTTTGGGGGAGGGGACTTCCCATAGGCAATTTTAAAAAAATAATTAAAACAAGGGTGAGAAGTCGGATTTGGGGGAGGGGACTTCTCATAGAAAATTTTGAAAAAAAAAAACGATGGTGAGAAATCTCTTTTGGGAGAAGGAACTTCTCAACTAAAAAAAACAATAGTAGATTGCTAATTAATCTCAAAACCATAGTATTTTCTAAATTAATTTTTGGAAAGATGGTAGATTCCAAAAAAAGCCTATTTTTGGTCCATGACTTTTTGAAAGAAAGTTTAATTAAGAATTGATTGATTTTAGGTTTATGGATCCATTAACATCAGGAGATTATCCCAAAAGCATGAGATCCCTCGTTGGAGCACGACTACCAAAGTTCACCGCAGAGCAAGCTAGGCAAGTCATTGGTTCATTTGATTTTATTGGTCTAAACTATTACTCTTCAACCTATGCCTCTGATGCACCTCATCTAAGAAATGCAAGGCCCAGCTACTTAACAGATTCATTGGTCAATCCTGCATGTAAGGAACCACATTGCTATATTTATATCAATTCTCTAAGTCTCTTGTATATGTTAAATTTGATCATGGTTGAGAATGACTTGTCTTTTATATTTATAATTGATTGCAGTTGAACGAGATGGGAAACCCATAGGTATAAAGGTATGTGTATACCCACCCAAACTTGTAACTACTTTACACATTTAATCCATGTGATAAAGTATAAAACAAGTCTCTTTTAATATGCTGATTGCTTCTGAATGGTTGTACGTTTATCCAAGAGGAATTCGTGACCTTTTGTTATACACAGAAGAGAAGTACAATAACCCTTTAATTTACATCACTGAAAATGGTAAGAATACCACATATATCCATATATCATATATTTGGTTTCCTTGAGTGTAGTATCATACATCACTATATGTGATTTTTTCCAATCTTTTCAATCAAAGAATGCATGATAATTTTCATTGTGTCACAAATTTATAGGTATAAATGAATACGATGATGCAACTTTGTCAATTGAGGAATCTCTCATGGATACTTTTCGAATTGACTACCATTATCGTCATCTCTTTTATCTTCAATCTGCAATTAGGTAAGAGTCTTTCACGTCAATAAAAGACTTTGTGTTTTTTATTATAGCAACTAGCACTTTTTAATTTATTTTATTTTTTTTATATTTCACATGCATGGTGCGAATGTCAAGGGATATTATGTATGGTCTTTATTTGACAACTTTGAATGGTCCTCGGGTTATACCGTGTGATTTGGAATGACGTTTGTGGATTACAAAAATAACTTGAAAAGATATCAAAAACTCTCTGCACTATGGCTCAAGAATTTTTTCAAAAAAGAAACAAAACTTTATGATTCTAGTTAACAATGTTATGAGAATTTTTTCATTAAACAATTATATTTGTAAATAATTTTTTATTTTGTTCAAAAAAATCCTATTCGATCTGGTGAATAGAAAATTGAAGATGTAGATGTATTGGTCTTATATTTGTTTACTATTTAATTATATTTTGGATGCTTATTGCAGGAGAATATCTAGGTTTTAGTTGTTTATTTAATTAGGTCAAAAGACTCAACACCAAACACTTAGTCGATTAAATGAATTAAGCGATATTTTGTAGTCTATAATAATTTCCGCAATTAAGTATTCAGGGTCTATTTGGATTGATTTATGTAGAGTTTATCTACTGATATAAACATTTATGACTATGTTTGGAATAGCTTATGACAATAATTTATGACTAGTTTATAAGCTATTTTTGACTTATTTTCATAAACTTGCCAAAACAGCTTATCAAAATAACTTACATCTTATTATATGAAGTCAATTTAATCACATTTTCTGTTCGATTATAAAATAGCTTATACACAAACATTTATATGATCAATACTCTTAAAAATAAACCGTTTATCCAAATTGGCCTTAATTTACATGAATTGATGCATCTTACCATCGCATCACTTTACCAATCAGACATAAAACCAATATGATTTATATAAAATACGAAGATTAATTTCACGTGAACAAATATCAAAGAGACTAAAATAAACAATAAAAAGAAGCAAAAACAAAAAACCCTCTACATTTAACTATAATTAAAAGAATGCTTTACCAAAACTAAAACAAAAAAAAATCATAACAAAGGATTAAAAATTATATTTAAATTATTTTTAATTTAATAATCCACGCCCTAGTCATTTACTTTTTAAGTCCAAGCCTTTGGAGAAAAACCCACTCTGCTCAGCGCTCAGTGTGCCGTTTAGTCAGGAGCAAAGCACTACTTACTACCCACGAATCCACGATCACAATCTAGGGTTTTAGAGTTTCCCCGAAAACTGTAGTCTCGCACCAATGGCAGAAGGGACCGCACCGGAAGTCGTTGATCCCAGCAATGCCGTCGCCGCCTCCATGGACATGGACGTCGAAAACGTCGAGTCCGCCGACAACGGCGGCGATGCCAACCAAAAGCGGGCTTTGGAGGACGAGGAACCCCAGGACGACGTCGTTTTGAAGAAGCAGAAGGTGGACGAGGAGAAGTCAGTGGAAGAACAAAGGTTGGAGAAGTTGGAAGAACATGAAAAAGGAGAAGAAGAAAAGGGAGAAGGAGAAATAGAAGAAGAAGAAGAAAAGGAAGCATCTGGTCCCGTGAACTTGGGACCCAAGAGCTTTGGTTCTTCTCTGGAAATGTTCCATTACTTCTACAACTTTCTTCATGCCTGGCCTCAATATCTCAATATTAACAAGGTTTACCTACAAATTCCTTCTTTTTCTTATAGCCACGTGCGGCTCGTGTTTTATGGATGGCAAGCATGATTTTGCCCCATTTACCTGACCTACTCTGTTTGGTATTTTTTAGGTAGGAATGTATTTGGATTGTTTTTTTGATAACTGGGATTTTGTTGAAATATTAAATTCTATTTTTTCGTGTAAAAAGGAAGGAATTTGCTTCATAAGTTGATTTTTGATTGTTTTTCACTCACCGTTGTACCGGCTTGCTCTGATTGCTGTTGCTTCATAAGTTTGAGTCTTCTGGAGCCTCAAAGTTCAATGTTCAGCTTCCAGAAACTGGAGCAGCTAAGCTAACCGCTTTGCATGCAATGTGCTAAAGGAAAACACTCGTTATCCTGTGGCTTTGTAATTTGAGTCCTCTTGTCTTCAATTTCAGCTTCCATGTACAATTTTCGTGCCTTCTTATTGTTCTGGCTGTGATGAGCATCGATCTTATGAAAAATGTGCCTTCTTATGATTCTGGTTGTGATGAGCATTGATCTTATAAAAAATTGCAGACAGATACAACTCTAAACTCTTGCTTGTGGTCGCAATACGGTTGTGGAGACCTCTAAAACTTTAATTTTTGGTTGTAATTAGGGTTCCTGACTGCAAATTGGGATTTAAGACGGTTTTATTTTACTGTTTTCACTTCTCAGATGTTGCATCAGTAGCTGCAATGTTGATATACTTCTAACTGAATTTACATTGACTTGTTTTTGTATTGCAGTATGAACACATGATGTTGTTGGAATTGCTTAAGAAAGGGCATGCAGAGCCTGATAAAAAGATCGGTGGAGGGGTTCGTTCTTTCCAAATTCGCAAGCATCCTACCTTTAAAAGTAGGTGCTTTTTCCTCATCAGGGAGGATGATTCTGTTGATGATTTCAGCTTCCGGAAGTGTGTGGACCATATTCTTCCCCTGCCAGAAGAGATGCATTTAAAATCTGAGGGGAACAAGGCATTTGGTGGTGGTGGTGGAGGAAAGCATTATGGAGGAAGAGGTGGCAAAGGGAGGGGCGGAAGAGGAGGAGGGCGTGGTCATGGAAGAGGAGGAAAGTGGAGACATTGAATACAATAGTTTCTGCTGGTCTGGGTTTTATTTTGAGATCTATAATTTGTTCTGTTTACTTGGCTGGTGTATTTCACGTTTCCTGCTACCTTATAATTATGATTTTGGCATTGCTGTTATTTTTTAAGTTATGAATTATGAAGGTTTTGGGATATACCATGACTTAGATTTCGATTATGACTGGTAAACGAACTGAACTGAACTGAGCACTGGGTGTAGTTTGCTAGACTTGATAAGAAATTGTTTGGCTCAAAATTTGACTGAGCTTGATATAAACCATTTTTTAAGCTAGAATTTGACTCGATCAAGCTCGCCAATTGTTCCATTCAGCATGCTAGTTTGAATCACATGAACCAAATGTTTTGAGTTATGGATTAATCAAGCCAGTTCATGAAACAAACTAGTTGTGCTGTACATGGATCAAGTTTGGTTCATTTGGTTAACAAGTTCGATCTCAAGGTTTAGTTCATTTGGTTTATGAATTAAGTTCATGGAGCTAAATAATGAGGTGAACGTCGAATTAGTCTTAAGCTAATTTGGTTTGCCCTTCTTGTTGGACTATACATTTCAGTGTTGATCATTTGCAAAAATGAAGCCTTGTTGAGCCTCGCTGCATCAGTTTAGTTGGGAATGAGCAAGTGGAGGATTGTTGCTAATGAGTGTTATAAGAGCATTGGTTAAAAAATAACAAAAAATATTATTTGAAAAATATAGCATTTTATTATTTTATTAGTCCTTTTTTGGTGTGGATATTATTCCTACTGCATTCAATATTGTATTTTTCAATATAATCCTTATCCTATTATTTTTTATTCCTTAACAAGTGCCCTATACACACGACACACCATACATTATATGCATGTAATGTATGCATGTAGACACATAATTTCACCAAAAAAAATAATGTAGACACACATAACACCACTTGATAAATTTATACTAAACAAAATTCTTACAAGTTTTCGTAATGAAGAGACATAATTATTCAATTAATTTCTTCAAATATAAAACAATAAATTATGAACTAAGAGTTCACATAACTCTTCAAAACTGATAGAGAATAGTGATTAGAGAATTTGATGAGTCCGTTACACATCTATATGGAAATAGAAATTTTAAGCCCATTTCCTTGGCCTTCAGTTGAAATTAAAAGTAGAAAATTAATCTAACATCGAAATTATAATAAATTCGAAAAATAAAGAGGGAATAAGTAGCTTCTTTCTAACTACTTTTCTTTTATGGTATTAATTAATAATTAGTTATAATCTATGAGGAATTTTCAAAACGGCATTTTTTTTGGTGAGGGAAAGGGGCTAGCCCAAAACAAACACAGCTAGCCTTTCTGAAAAAAATCATGCTTCCTCATAAACGCTAATGACTTTTACTTGGTAGGTTAATTATATAATTTTGTTGCATGCTCAATATTGTAGCTATAGCTAGTGGATATACATATATGCCAGTAATTCCCAAGTCCCAACCATATATTGGATGCAGCTTAGTAGCAGATCATGAATTAATAACTGTGATAGTACTAGGAGCAATATTGTTTGGAATGAAGTCATGAACAATTGAACATTACTAGTATTATGAGGCTAGAGTTATAGGTTGAAGAACCTCATCTCTCATAGCAATCATCCACTAGCCACTAATAAATTCTCAATATCTCTCTCGCATAAAGAGATAAAAACGAGAGCAGGCGCACTAGTTAAGAAACAATAATTATTGTTATTGAGAATTATGATTGAAATAAATAACATCTAATGCATAAAAAAAACTAATTAAATTTTTGTAAACATTAACTAATATTTTAGTAAAAAATTGCCCGTCATCAGTCATCACCCTTATCTACACACATTTTTCATTTCTCAAATTATTTGTTAATTTATAAAAATGAAAATTGAAGACAAATGTACATAACTACATATAATTGCAGAATTAAACTCCATAAATGAATCGGGGTATCCTTTTGTAACTGATTAATTTCATCTTGTAACTCACAATAGCGCACACGTTAAACAATAAAAGATGCGGCGCGCACATTCTCCAGAAGTTAATTACCTATAGACGAGACTCATCATGATCATCATAAATTTCCTTATTTCGAATATAGTATAGTATGTATATATATTTTCTAGTTTCATTACTCATTCCACACTAAATTGCCAACTTCCAACATGGAGAATCAGCAACTCATGACGGTTTGGAATTATAACCATGAAATAGAAGATTATCCATTTACACCTACGTGCCAATTATCTTCATATGAATATGACAATCTTTTCTGGTAAATCAAATCAAACTTCTCTGTTACTATATACTTAACTTCTTTTTTTTTTGTACACTTTTCCAGTTTCCGTATATACATGAAATATTAAGCTTTATCAAAGTCCCTTGTGAAGGTTTCAAATTTCTCATTTTTTTGGGTTCTGATTTCAAAATTCTCATTGAAATGTACTATTTTTCTCCAGGGGTAATGCTAGTGATGGGTATGTTTCATTGGATTGGCCATATTATTATGGGTTTCCCCTGCAAGATAGCAATTTTGATGCTATCCCTTATATGGAATGTTATTACCCTGACATTCTGTATGAAACTTTTCCCACTGAACCAACACCATTAAGCTTACAAGGTTAATCATCACTTTATGAAATTTTCAAGTCTTCACTCTACTACAATATACATACATATATACATTGTGCTTGTCCTTATTAATTTTGTAATGGGTTATATCTTCCCCCAATTGTAATTTGCAGACTATGACTTTTGTGATGTGAAGAGTGTGCTTTCTGTGTGGAACGAAGTTGATGCTGCAGGGTTTTATTCTGATAACAAACCTGCTGTGACTTCTATGAGCAACATTAATGGAGAAATTTCAAAGGAAGATTTGAAGGGTAAGAGATGCAGAGAGGAGAATAGTAATAGTAGTGGTAGCAGTGCCAGAATGTTATCAAGGAAGACAATTTCTCAGTACTTCTACATGCCAATTTCACAAGCAGCCACGGAGCTTAATGTGGGCCTTACTCATTTGAAGAAAAGGTGTAGAGAGTTGGGAATCCAGAGGTGGCCACACAGGAAGTTAATGAGCCTTCAAACTCTTATCAAGAATGTACAAGTAAGTCTCATCGTGTGAATATTGCTAACATACAAGTGAATTATTATTATAAAGTTGGATTTTTTTTTTATTTTGTTTGTTTTTGAAATTTTTGCCAATAAAATTGGTCTTGTAGGAGCAGGGAGTGGAGGGGTATGGAAATGATGAGAAAATAAGGAATGCAGTGGAGATATTGGAGAAAGAAATGAAGATGGTGGAGGAAATGCCGGATTTGGAACTTGAAGAAAATACCAAAAGGCTAAGACAAGCATGTTTCAAAGCAAACTACAAGAAGAGGAGGCTCATGGTGATGAGGTTGATGGAACCGCAGTCTTCTTTCAGTGACAATAATGCAACAAGTATTGACAAAAAGGGTGAATAGGATATTATCATAATTCATAAAGCATATATGTTGACATGATATCAAGTTTAATTTTAACACAATGTTATTGGATTCTTGGTAGTTTTGATATCTGCTATATATAATATATGATGATGACCATCTATGTTATTGGTTTTTTTTTTCTTTTCTTGAGCCAATGGATGGGTTGACTTTTATCCTTTTTGAGCATTTTTGGCAAAAATACAGTTCATACTGTATGTTTTTTTTGGTCGAAGTTCATACTGTATCGAATGAGTTTCAATTCCAATAGTGAGGCCCACTCCGTTAACGCGGATTAATGCGAGCCGATCAATTCAGCTCTTACTTGGGCCCGTGCAAGAACAAATGGATTCGCCAAGTTAACTCTTTTTTTTTTGTTTATTTATAAGAACTCTCTTTTTATTATAGTTGATAGCTAGGAATCAAATTTTTAATACATGTATTTAAAAGTTTTTCTACCAAACTCATGATCAAATCAAAAGTCTTTGAACATGCTTCTTCATCTCAATTCACATAAGCATCTTTCATAGACATATAATTAGAAAGTTTAAAGATAATGGTAAATATGACTTCAGTTTATGTGCATAAATATTTAATAACAGTAATTATTGATTGATATCGTTAATATATGCTTATGAGAAAAATTGAAAGAACAAATTATCCAAATAAGTTATTATTAGGTTATAATATATCAAGAGCTTCTAAAAAAATTGAAAAAAAAGCACTCAACCAAAAGCCAAGAATGTTGAAAATTTACTTAGGTGACTTAAATATAAACGTTCCAAAAGGCGATTCTGTAGCTCACGTCTAGTCTTCTATATATTATAATTCCAATAGATAATTGGTATATATGCTAGAGAAGCTTTTTCTTGCATCACTAGGGCTGGCATACCCATTAATTAATGACTAAAATAACAAGAAGGCGACAAATACCATATCTGCAAGCAAAGCCAGGCAAGAGTTAGGTGAACTCACCGTAACAATTCACTCTAATAATATCCAACCCGTTTGTTGAAAATTCGACCTATAGAATCTACCTTATTCTGCCATTTAGCTTTCTCCAATGCTTAACCAGTATACCTCGTAAAAGAAAAAGTGTTCCACACCATTGGATTTCATGTTGCAACAAAATTGACCAAACCATGACTTAGATCACCCCACCCCAAAAAATAAAATAATAAAGGCTTAAATATAAATTTGGTCTCTTTAAAAATTTGAGTTTTGAATTTAGTCCATAAATTTAAAGTCAACGGTTTCTAGTTCTCCCAAATTTCAAGTTTTGATTTTAGGGTCTCATTTACAATGACCCGCGCCATGTCATCCCAAAAATGCCTACATGGCACACAGCTGGCCACGTCATTCATTTATTTACAGGACTAAAATCAAAACATATAATTTTTACAGGGATCACCGCCATTATCCCCTCTTTCTCCCCCTCCTCCTCCTCCACCACCACCACCACCACCCCCTCTTTCTCCCCCCTCCTCCTCCACCACCACCACCACCACCACCATTAAAAATAGTCCATTTCAAGCATGCCCATTTTGCTAAATCGGTACCCAAAAACAAACAACGATGCTGGTGGCTAAAATTTCAGATTTAAAAAAAAAATTTAAAAATTGGTATGAAAATTTCAGACTCACTTGGACTCCGAATGTGTCGGAGCGGAATTGGTGGAAGGAACGAACACGGAGGGAGGCAGCGGCCCAGAGCTCATCCTCGTAGAAGGACTCGGCAATGGTGAGGAAAGAGGTGTCGATTTTTTGGGTGCAAATGTTGGTGGAAGCAGAGGATTGGATTTGGGTCCTGAGGTTGGAGAAAGCGTGGAAATTCGATGTCAATGCAGAAGAATTTGGAAACGCAGAGGAAGGAATTGGAATTGGAATTGGAGGAGAGGAACAGAGAGGGGGTGGTGGTGGTGGTGGAGGAGGAGGAGGGGGGAGAAAGAGGGTGTGGTGGTGGAGGAGAGAGAGGGGGTGGTGGTGGTGGAGGAGGAGGAGGAGGGAGAAAGAGGGGGTGGTGCCTGTAAATAAATAACGTGTCAAATGACGTAGTCAGCAGTGTGCCACGTAGGCGTTTGTGGGATGACATGGCATGGGTCAACACAAATGAGAGACTAAAATCAAAACTTAAAATTTGAGAGGACTAAAAACCGTTGACTTTAAATTTAGAGACTAAATTTAAAACTTAAATTTTTAGAGAGACCAAGTACATATTTAAGCCAGTAATAAATAAAAACCATGACTTCAGCTCACATATGTGGTAGCCATAAATCTGTAACAGAATATACGGGTAGTTGCAGTAGGTTTGAATCAGTAATAGTTGGTTTATCAAACAATATAATTCCTTCTATCTCCACTTTGCACATATTCTCACTCTGTTAACATTGCTGCCAAACAATTCTTAACCATTTTTTCAAAATAAAAACCAACCCAAGTGCTTACTACAACCACCTTATTAGACCCTTTCTGCTGGAGGTATATAACTTGATCAGAAAGATACTTCATTGGAGACATCACAATTTGCTGAACAAACATGAAGTTTGATCTGGCACTAGTGATTATAGCAGTCACCCTTTTAGGAATTGGGGTTGAAGGGTGCCATTGCAAGATTGTGCAGTTCATTTTTGGGGACTCCCTCTCTGACGTTGGAAATAACAAGTACCTCTCTAAAAGCCTTGCTCAGGCAAGTTTGCCTTGGTATGGTATTGATATAGGAAATGGACTCCCTAATGGAAGGTTCTCTAATGGTCGCACTGTCGCTGATATAATAGGTACACATCTTAATTTCACTTGTTAACATCCAGAAATTTTGCTGCCAACTTAGTACACAAGAAATTAGTTCTCAAAGGTTTTTATTTTTAAGCACTTTTCTATTATGCATTACATAATAGAATATATGGGTTATATTTTATATTTAATGCATATTGGACATAGAAGGGTATATGTAAAAAAATGGTACATTTTAATTTCACTTGAAAGGTGCAATCAAAGAAAATAGAACATGATACATTGTTATGCAGTACATAATAGAATATGAATTCTATTTTATATTTAATGCATGTTAAAAGTATAAGGATATTTCAAAAAGTGGTATATTTTAATTTCACCGAAAAGATGGATCCAAAGAGTATAGAGCTGAGTGTTATGTTCTGTTCAGCAGGCTCAAAACACTTCCTTAATCTATTATCCTGCAAAGCCACTATAATTGAATTAGTGATGAGGGATATAGTTTGCATGATGTTATGGCTTCAAATCACATTGTCATCATTGTACACAAAAAAAAAAATCCATCTTGGTACTAATATTTACATGTTCAGGTGACAATATGGGCCTTCCTAGGCCTCCAGCATTCCTGGACCCATCTTTAAGTGAAGATGATATATTGGAAAATGGAGTGAATTATGCTTCTGGGGGTGGCGGCATATTGAATGAAACTGGGAGTTACTTTGTAAGATAACTGCAAAGAGTAAACTTTCATGCTGTTTTGTCAGATGGCTATTTAGTAAGCATAGCAAGGCACTGACATTTTTTTTTTTGAATGAAAAATTGATTCCTCTCGCAGATTCAAAGGTTTTCTCTCTACAAACAAATTGAGCTGTTTCAAGGGACACAAGAACTGATTAGAAGCAAAATTGGGAAAGAGGAGGCAGACAAGTTTTTCAAGGGAGCTCGTTATGTTGTTGCTTTAGGCAGCAATGACTTCATCAACAACTACTTGATGCCTGTTTACAGTGATTCATGGACATACAATGATGAAACCTTCATGGACTACTTGATAGGAACACTAGGAGAACAACTCAAGGTTTATTTAATCTCTACTATAAGGCAATCATTTCTTTATATATGTTTTCAATTTGGGATACTAATTACAATCTTTTCAATTGTGCTTTTATTATAATATTTAGCTACTGCATAGCCTAGGAGCAAGGCAATTGATGGTGTTTGGGTTGGGTCCAATGGGCTGCATTCCCCTTCAAAGAGTGCTTAGTACTTCTGGAGATTGTCAAGATAGAACAAACAAGCTGGCTCTTAGCTTTAATAAAGCTGCAAGCAAGTTAGTGGATGACTTGGGGAAGCAACTTCCCAATTCAAGTTACAGATTTGGAGATGCATATGACGTTGTTTATGATGTGATTAGCAACCCAAGCAAGCAAGGTAAGTAAATATATCACTTTAAATTAAAGGAATTGGATATTTAGTAAAAAAAAAAAAGAACAAGTTGGATACATTTAGTGTATGTGGAACACTTAAAAAGAATGAAAATAATGTTAGCTTACGTGCTGAGAATTATTTCCAATTGTTTCAATTTTCAATGTAGGATTCCAAAACTCAGACTCACCCTGTTGTTCCTTTGGGAGGATACGACCTGCTCTTACATGTATACCAGCATCGACACTGTGCAAAGATAGAAGCAAGTACGTGTTTTGGGATGAGTACCATCCCTCAGACAAGGCTAATGAGCTAATTGCCAATGAGCTCATCAAGAAATTCGGATTCATGCGTGTTGATCAAACAGCCCCTCCTTCACCATCACCCGCCGTTGCTCCATCTCCAGATGATTAGTCTCATACAAAGTTTTCTTGCCTAATGCTGCTGTTGCTTTTTGTCATTTGTAATGAAAACCAGTTAGTTATACTAATTTCTTGTTTTGGTTCATATATAATTTCTTGTTAAAATAATGTTTCCTATGAAAATTCAATCCGTATTAGGTCTCTACTTTTTTTTGGGTCAATAGGTATTAGGTCCGATTAAATGTGTAATGTCTACTTCAAATTGGGCCACAGAGGCAGATCGTATTTAATATTTTTTGTTCAAGTTCTGATTTTCCTTTTATTTTCCTTCTGGGGCTTATCTTTTCAAGCCCAAGATCGGGTTGCCCACCCACATCAACTCTGTGCGCCTTATTCGACCAAAAAAATTTCTCACTGCCTTACTTTTCTTTCTTTAATATTGCAATGGGTTAATGGTCATTATTCTAACTACTTTATGTATATTGATACAGCTAAATACGTACATATATGCATATATTTCATCATATAATGTAATTCTCGTCACTTAATTACTACTGATCCTACAATTTTTTACAAATTTTGTTTATGCATCCATAGATGCTTTTCTTGCATATGTGAGAAAGTTTCCCTTTTATATTGTCAGGAAAGGATTAACTTCGCGACCTACCGGTTGTTACCTACTTAAGTCGTGCCCCCTATGTTTATTATACCAATTATTACTATTATTATTATTATTATTATTATTATTATTATTATTATTATTATTATTATTATAAAGCAGAGCAAGAAGAGCCAAAGGAAGAGAATTGTACGAATAATTAACAATTTAACACTGTAGAAAAACTATAAAAGCTGAGAGGTTTCGACAGAACTTTCTTTCTCAGAGGATGAAGCTTTACAAAATGCAAAGAAATCATGGCTGCCAAAGATGTGTTGATCCTATTGGATGCTAAATAGTATATATTTATTTACCTTTTTCCTTTTGGATTTTGTCCAACCACGACACTGCTCTGTTCTTTCTTAAACTAGCTTTTTCATGGACATCAATATTTAACTAATGCTTCTCTGTCAATAATTTGGAAAATATCTCTTTTCAGGACAAAGGGTTCATCAATCCCTCATTGGCAAGATTTAAATGCTTCTAAACTTGCCAAGTTTCATTGCAATTGATTTGGTTGCTATTGTTTCAGGTAATATATGCTTAAACTTGTCTGGCACTATAAAACACAGCACTCTAGTTTTTAATTACATAAATCAATATGCAACTGTAACGTGGATCTCTTTTATAATTGATCCCATTTATGGTATTTAATTACAACGAGATCATGAGAATCCATATTAGAATAATCTGATCTCTAGAAGAAGTGTTGTTATAGGTTTACAGGTGTGCTAATGTGTCCATGACTCTTAATAAAATTTTATACATGCATCATCGCTTTGTGTGTTCTCAAAGTCTGCAAAATTAAATCTCCATGCTTTCGTGCAATATCCAAATTCAGGAATAATGAGCTTCTGATCTTGTCTACTATAATATGTGAATTCCACTAACTTGATACGCCAGAAGAAATATTATTATATTGGCCTCAAACTTTTCCAATAGAATTGAGCAGGAACAGGCCGTGTATAGAGGGGAAAGCCGCGGGGACAAAAGTCTATTCTCACAACTATATAGATCACTTTCTCCCACTTAACACAAAAGCTAATTAGTATATATATATATATTACGTGTGACCCACACACACACACACACACATATAATAAAGAGAAGGGGAGACAAGTTAATTAACAAACTCTTACACTTATATTAAACAAAAAAAAACTCTTACACTTATATCAATTATTTCCACATTTTATAGAAAATTATTAATTGGTATAAGTGTAAGAGTATTGAGAGTATTCTGAGGAACTATAAGTGGGTTTGTCTTATTTCAAAAAATGGGATATCAAAATAAGATATTTTAAAGTCAGTGGAGAAAAAGTGAACATTTTTCCATTTAGGTCCTGTTTGGATAACAAACTTATCTATTGCTTATGGCATAAGCTGTATAAGCTACTTTTATAATCGAAGAAAAATTATAGTAAAACTTATTTTATATAAGTCATAAGCTGTTTTGATAAGCTATCATGGGTAGCTTATGAAAAATAAGCCCAAAACAGCTTATGAATCAGTCATAAGCTGTGTTCATAAGCTCTGCATAAGTCAATCAAAACAGACCCTTAGAGAGACTAATAACCCTACGAGATATTTCCCAAGCTTCTCAGCGGCTAATTAAAATGATTACAGAAATTAAAATGAACATAAACAATTATGTTTCATTTCTAATTCACTTTCTACGAAATTGGTGATGAAAGCACTAAGAAACAAACTTGTGGCCGGTCGACAAATGGTTTTTCACTTTTATATCCCCCATATCTTTTTTTGGCAAAAGAAGGGCTATATATAAAGAAAGGCTAGCTATTTGTCGGTTTAATGCCACATATGCATCTCCATATCGTAAGCAACAATATTATGCATTAATTTATTCAACAGCATATTAAATTTAGGTAGTAGATTGTCACCGAAAAAATGTGGAAGATTGTTTTCAACGTGAGACAGTCTTCTCATAATTGAGAATTTTTTTTGGAATAATTTTACACACATTGTCACATTATTTTTACACTATAATATTTTTGTACAATTTTATGCCACATTTTTCGACCAATTATGTAAAATGTAAATAAATGCGAGTATAAGGGGAAGGAGGGGGGGGGGGGGGAGAGAGAGAGAGAGAGAGAGAGAGAGATGTGATTAAAAAGATAGAGATGTGGAGTATAAAATATATCGGTGTAAAAAAAATAAATATTATTTGTATCATCAATTATTTGTGCCCTGGACATAAAATAAAGGAAAATTAATTTCACAATTTTTTGCGATATAATCTTTCGATTAACTAATTACGGGGTACAGTAATTAATCGATCCGCTCGCAGATTAGCATACAATTAAGTTACTTAATTTCCTGCTGTTGACATAATATAAAAATGTAAACGGAGGGGACAAGGAGGTTGGGTTTTTCTTCTTTAAATGTCAAAAGCATTTGCCTTAAAGAAGTTCCTCTACTGTCACTGAGGAACTTTATGTACGTGCATATCATTATATGGTTTTAAACTTATAGGGTTTTCTTGAACCAGCATTTGCCTCAACCAAGATTTAATTTTTTCTATAAGCAAACGGAGTTGGCATAACATAAGTGATCAAAATCTGAAATATTTGATTCTCCTAAAAATTCCCCTTAATTCATTGACAACCAATCTGGGAGACTCTCATACAAGCCAGGAGCTAATTGAGTAATTGCAGCCCAGTAAAACTACTTTCGGTCTATGGAGTAATACTTTGGATGGATTTCGGTTGATAGCCCCAACATGCTATTAGCAAGTAGTTTTAGGCTTATGCAAAAATCTTGGGTGACTTGGTGAGCCTCTATATATTGGCACTCCCAGTGTGTCATCGGTAGTAGTATTTGAGGTATCTCACTGTGCTACCTTATTTTAGTATAAAAAAATCATTTTTGGGTAATATTAAAATCATTTTAATTTTTAATAAATGAGTCCTATTGTCTCTCAGGGAAAAAAATTGAGAGTCCTATTGTGATATTCATTTCACAACTAATTAAGATATACCAATTGTCCATTTACATTGTTGATCTTCGAGTTCCCTATAAATGACCCATGAAAAATCCATTATTGATATTTTGGTGTGTGTGTGTGTGTGTGTGTGATTTGTTTTACACGTACGTATATGTAATATTTAATGATGAATAAACTTTGTCAAAAAAATGATGGATAAACAAATGATTACTCTATAAAATCAATTACTCACATTAGAAAACTTATCATCAAGGGTGAAGAGAGAAATGAAGAGGATCGAAGAGAAAAAATGAGAATTTTTTGTTCTTGAGCGCACTATATCCAGTTTCGTTGGCCGTTAGATAATATTTCAGAGACATTAACGACACGTGGTTATTCAATTTTAACGGTGGAGATCAAATTTTGAGTTTTACAGAGCAGATCATGAACGACCTGCATTTCTCTGTCCTGTTCTGGTGACTTTATTTCTTCCATTAAGTTGTTTGCTCCCTTGTTGCCAACTGCCAATAATGTTTGGTCTTCATATATTTGTGATTGTATACATGCTTCTAGCTTTACTCGGGATAACACTAATTATGCAAACTTGTTATTATTGTCGATAGGATATAATTTATTTGAGCTCCGTCATGTGATTTTCATTCTCTACATTAGAAAATTTTACATTAAAATATCTGTGTTAATTGATTTGTTTTTGTTTTTTTTTTTATTTCATCACCAGCTTTATTTTGTTTAGTTTGTAATAATAGGTTTGCAATGCTATTACTCCCACTTGCTCTTACCAGGTCTTATTCATTTATTCTTTTTTTTTTTTTTTGCTGTTGTTAATTACACAAAGCTTCTCTTTGACAGTACTAACAATTGCTTTGGTGGTAGAAGTAGAACTGATGCAATATCTGTTCACAAATGAGTAGTGGTAGACTGGTATGTATTAAATTAAAGTGCAACTGAAAATCCTTGCTCTTGTGCATAAATCATAAGCATCAACTTAGTTAACAAACCCACACCGGTGAGAGTTCTCACATTAATCACAGTACTACTAATGAACACAGTACATTGAATTCAGTAATTTACTTGGTCATTTCTTCTCATCATACATAGTTGCTTCTGGAATTCACCTATATATCAAGTCTACTTAGTTATAACCACGTCAACATTATATTTATTAGGTAGAGCAGTACGCCTGCTAGCTAGCTTCATATATAGGGATACTATTACTAAGAGTACTCATCGATCAACACACATGCATATATATTATGGATATGGTCTTGGAGTGTGACGACCATTAGCCCCAGATGGTGGGTAGTCATGGAGTTCCAAGTCCATCCTCTCATCATCAGTATCACCCAAAGACTCCTCCTCTTGGGCCCACTTGTTTCTCCCATTCATCATAACCTGTATTGGAATACATACATGGAACACATATTTAAGCTTCTTTATGTATATCTAGTCTAGTAAACAATACGCATCATGTGCCTTAAGCAACTTAATTAGCTATATAGCCTTACAACTGTTTGTTTAATTATGAGTTGAAGCCATCCTCGTACTTCATTAATAAATTTCTTGGCCTATTAAAAAACATTAGCAATAGCCTGAGGGCATAAAATGCCATATATACCTTGTGGTTGTGGACATTCTCCACTGCAAGATGAACTACTTGGGGACTTTGCATAAGGCTTTCAGTTCCTGTTTTTTATAGAAGCAAATTTTTTTGCAAGGAGAAATATTAAAAAGATGAAAGAGGAAATTAGGAGTAATAAAGTTGAAAATATGGGAGTAGAACATTTTACTTGTAATTGGGACTGCTTTAAAGCACATAAGATGAGAGAGTCCCAAAAGAATCACAAATAACATGCGAATTAAGGCAGTGTCTTTCATTCTCTGTAATAGACTTCTCAACGACAAGCTCTGTGTGTTATGTTGCTTCACAGGTACTGAGGTACATACTCTTGTTCTCAATTTATAGATGTGGACTAGATTTTTTTTGTTTGTTTGTTTGTTTTTTTAGCATGGAAAGTGGAAGATGGAGGAGCAATCAATCATATTTGCCAAATTCAAAAGGGTGATAGCAACCCCATCATCGCGTTTCCACTCTTTGGAAAGCTTTCCAATTTCATCATCAGCTTATTGTGGTTGTGGGGTCTTTTTGTGGATGGGAAAAAACCAAAGCTAACAATATTGGGGTGCAGGGGAATTGTACAGGTGGACATCAAAAGACATATTTTAAGTGATCACAATACTGGCAACTAAAGATATATATGGAGCAGAGCACACAATGAAAGTGGAAGATGACACCAAAAAAAAAAAGTTTGTTCGGGTGGCAAAACACAACCAGGGTCCTCTCCATTTATTTTTCTCTCAATTTCCGATCAATTACAATGCTTTTGGGGCATAAATGAAATAAATGACACTATATACTATGTATGTATCACATTTATATCATTTATTTCTCCCAAAAGTATAGCAATAGAAGAAATGGAAAGAAAAGTAAATAGAGAAGATACTAACTCAAACACAACATGGTACGTACACTAATCCAAGTCAAGGCTTATAGTGGAAATAGCTAGCTAGCTATGAACCTTAATGATAGGATATATTCTTTGTGTGAATAGTGATGGAACAGTAAAGATAGGTACACACCCAAGAAACTCACTAAAAGTATACATGATGCATGCACTTCACATTTGTGCCTTGTGTATATAACATATAGATATAAAGCAAACAAAAAATATGCACGAAATGTGGCAGTGATTTCACTCACGAGGCCAGATTTTTTATCAAGTGCAATATTTTCAAATTCCAATAATGAGTTTATTTTAGTTACTGTATATGCTGATATGCCCTGTGGTGTCTATTTGTTTCCCCTAACAATGTGAGAGCATGCATTAATTATATTGCAACAGGTGGTGGAAGTCATATTCAACATTCGAAAAAAGCTTGAATATTCAAGTTCAGTATAGTCATGCATGTTATTGCTAGTGGGAACAACACTTTAATTTCTCCACTAGCATATAGGACAATCCTATAGCTCTGTGTGTGATCATAAAACTCCAACAAGTTAGACACAGAATGAAGGCTAATTCAACCAAAGTTTTCCCCTCTCTGATTAAACCGTTTAAACCATAATTTCAGCAAGGGTATGGCAATGATATTAACCCATAGCTAGATTAAATTTTATTGGAAGTCTATCCAAAATCAATTTCCGAGAGAAAATCATGACTTTTGAAAAAACTATATAAGTTTCTGAATGATGTGTGAGAAATAATAATTAACCAACAAGACACATACATATATAAAATATTAATATGACATTTGTTTTGAAGTGTCGGTATTTCCTAACCTAGATGTGCAATTTGTCAGAATAGTCACAAATTAAGATCCCCTGATCTTGCTAGCTAGCTAGCTAGCTAGTGTGCGCGTTACACAAAATTGCTTTGTTGTTTTGTGTCATTTTGTGATTGGATGACCAAGGAAGAAAAGGCCTTTGCCGAGAAGAAATCATCATCAAATTGCTAATTAAATTTCAACCAAAAGTCTCCAGCTGACGCTTAGCAGAACATAATGTGTCCCCATCTTTTTCTTGGAAGTGCTTGCTCTTTGCCCTTTGGATGGTGAATAATTTAATCTAATTAACCAGACATTAAAAGATAGATGTTCTACAAAGGCATTACAAGAAAAAGGTATAACCCGAATGCCACGGAGTTAATAATAATATAAAAGCATGTGGCATTGTGGGATATTGAAATTTAATTAGTCAAATTGTTCCAATTGGCTAAAAGAAAGTTAATAGCACATGCAACAAAGAAAAGCCTAAGCTCTAGACCCCAATTACCATGCTTTATTTCTTCTAACCTTTGGAATTAAACGCAAAGGTCAACTTCTGGGAAATTCTTGGGGTCTCTTGGCAGACAGTATAAGCAGAGCACAGGTGTGGAATTTGCTCATATTCACACTCGCTTTTTGGAAAGGAAAGAAAATACGACATCAAAGAACACTACAAACTAAACCGAATGCTTTATGTTTGCTCACTTTTGGAAAGCAAAATAATTAATAGACAACTTCTCCGAAATTCTTACAGAACACCAAGACAAAAGGTCAATTGGAATTTGATTATATGCATTTTGATTATATTACATATACATTTCGGGGGCTAAATGGCACGGCTTGTGGGCTTAATAAAAACAAAAATGATGAAATTAATTTTAAAAATTAAAAAATAAATTATAAAAAAAACAATGATTTGCGGGCTAACCTGACAATACGCAGACCAAATCTGCTTAGTCTGTGGGTTAAACAGATCAGGCTAAAAAGGCCCTGCATTTAAATGGGCCTATATTTAGTTGGTCTGTAACCCATGAGAAATGCATGCTAAGCGAGCCATTCGCAGGCCAAGGCTCATATAGCCTGTTCTACCCCCACCCTTGAGGAAAAACTACAACAACAAAACAAATGTAGGGAAGCTATCCACAGAAAACACAATTAACATCACCACCAAGCAAAAACTAAGTTTCCGTAACATATACGGAAATTAAGTTTCTGTCATATATTAATTATAATACATTGCTCGGAAAAAAAATCTGCAGCAAAAACCAAAATTGGTGCAGCTGAGGGAAAGAGCTCGGGAGGGAAATGGGTGTGGGGGTATTTCAGAAAGTATTTGAACCTCTTTTGGGGGATGGGGTGGGAATAGAAAAGAGGCGGTGGGAAAAGAAAAAGCCCATTTTAGTCATTAAAATGCGGGCCAAATGCCCAAAGCGGACACAATAGGGACGGACCCAGAAATTTTACGCTGTGGGGGCAAAATTCATATATAAATTTGCAACATACAAAATATATCATAATATTTCAAATTTCAAAAAGTATACATATCTAATGTCTAAGTGGGGGCATTAGATAGACATTTAATAAAAAAAACTCCTTAACCATGAGTTATCTTTTATTTTTTACGAGAATAACTATTACTTTTAAAGACTTATTTCAATAAAACACAAATTTATATTTTGTTTAAATTTTTTTTTTGATATTCTAGTGGGGGCAATTGCACCCACCTTACTATGTATGGGTCCGTCCCTGGGACACGACAACTAAAGGGCCTGACCAAGAATTAAGAGGAATAGGACTGGCAGCAAGCAGCATAGCCCAATTCTCCAATACAGTGGGAATTAATATTTACACGTACATCACTGCAGAACTATTAGTTCCACAGTATAAGTCTGACAAAAAAATACACGTGCGGAACTATTAGTTCCACATGAACAAATATACTGTGAAACTAATAATTCCGCAATGGGTTTTTTTCTTTGCATTTTAAGGTTTGATATGTATGTCAATTTTATACATTGCGGAACTATTAGTTCCGCATTGTCAGGAAATTGTGAAAAAAATAACTCGCGATTATACCTGACGAGAGGTAAGAAGGGGTAGTTTTGGGATTATTTTTTTTTTAAATGTGTATGTGCGAATATGAACTTGTGTATGTGTGGAATATAAAAAGCCATATTGACGCTATACGTAGAAATTGTAAGCTTGTGGTTCTTGAGGAATGAGGTGACCAGCAATGCAGCCATGCCCAGTTGTTGGTCTTTTTGCTGCCCGTTTCGTTGTGGGCCAACAATGCCAATGCGTTGATGGTACAATGGCCTATAAATAATGTCTGTTCAATTCTTTGGACTGTTAGTGATGTGTAAGAAACAAGAGAACCATGACCAAAAATATAAAACAAACTTAAGAAAATGGCCTAACTAATATGATAAGATGTATTTTGCTAATTACACATCCTACTGAATGTGAGTGGCCTTGAATAGTGATCAAACTCTTGGCATAAAAAAGGTGTTCAAACTGCCTTTCATTTTTTGACCAAAAAAAAAACTGCCTTTTATTTGCCATGAATACAAATATAGAAATATTTTTATAATGCAGCAAAAAAGTTATATTTGGAGGAAAAAAAAGAGAAATGAAAAAAGACTCATTCATCAATCATCATCCTCTAATAAAGGTCAAAATCCAATACAATTTTGTCTAATGTTGTTACATCATGCTAAAATTAGCCTTTACTGACAAAAATCAACTAGCTAGATTAGTTATAAATATCATTTATTTTTAAGGTTAATGTTAACCTATGTTGATTTTTTTTGGACTAAACATAAGTTGATTAATATGAGTGGTAAAGATTTTATTTTCCTTTAAACAAGGGCTCTTAATTTTGAATCTCCTGAATGGAAAATGTATATGGTGGGAGAGTTGTGACTCTTGAACCAATTCATCCTAAATTAAATAGGACTCGATGATTTTCAATTGTACGTGAAGTTAAAATCTAATGCTTTCACCAATTCAGAAGACTAGTTTAGTAAAGGGACTAGTTATGTTTTTTTTAACACTATGGGTAAGTTATAGGGCATGCTAATTCTTACAGTTAATACCAATGCCAATTGATCTAATTGACAAGAATGATTTTTTAAGTATGGTTCTGAGTTTAAGTTCTTCAATAACAAAGATTGACCAATTTAGTTATACTATTTTGTTCTTTCTAATAAATTATGAGAAAATTTACACATGACAAAGGGGAGATATTTTGTTTTAACATTGTGGGTAAGTTATAACACATCATTTTTTATATTTATATGGACACTTATTAGTTTCAGTAACAAAATTTATTTTCTTATAAACTCTCTTGAATTCAAGTCTCTGCAATTGAGAGAGTAGATGCTCGATACCTCCTTAACTCCTTTAATAAATTCATTATTGGCCTCGATTTAAATTTACAGACTCAAAAGTGAAAATAGTTTTTGGATGTGAAGGACTAAAATAACTTTTTGCAATTAGTCAAATTCAATTCAAACTAGCCAGGGAAATAATTAATAAACTCCTTCTTTCGTGACACTTTTTCTGCCTTTTCCTCTGGCCTTTTCATGTTGAACGTGTACATTCAGTTCTAAAGCATGCCTTTTGCGGGTTTCCTATATACATAAGAAACGAAAATGGGAATTGAATGAGTCAATGGACAATGTGAATGATATTTGGCCATCAGTTTGATTCTGGCATATGAAGTTGCATAGTTTGAAATGTTGTATTTATTTTTTTTTTGAAAGCGAAATGTTGTGTACTCGTGTTTTCTTATTATCGTTTATTGACGAAATTAAGGACTTATATATTAATGCTAAAAGTTGAATGTGTCCATCCCCATCAAAATTTTGGCAGATTCATAATATTAAAAGTGGTATTAAGTGAGGTTCAACCGACCCCGCTGCCGCCCCTAGCATTATCAAAAGCAACTTTAATCATAAAATGTTACTGCAGAATTAGACGTTTTAGTGTTAATCTTAGTTTAATTTAATTCTCACTCCCCTTAGCTTAAATTAATTAAAAGCTAATACGAAACAGGTTGACCTATTGCACCGAAAGATTCCGAGCTTTATATAGCACCTTTTTTCCACCTTACGTGTACCATTAGTTGCTTTTTCTTCATATTAAAATTAAAATTTTCCATTATTGGGGACACGTGTCTTTTTTATGGAATGCAATTTGTTAAAGGCAAAGCGACTCAACTGTTAATAAGAGTTGCATCGATGACTAACACGTGTCCTGATCTTTGGACACGTGTCGGGAACCTCCTTCGTCTTTCATACGGTCGATTACAAAAAGCGGGACCCAGTTGAAAAAGGCATTGGGCTGATGTGGCAAGAAGAGAACATAAATCTTTTTCCTTTTGGTCCTCTCTACTTAGATTTAGCATTAGTGGATTAGTTAATTTGTCTCTAATTTTTTTATGGTCCTCTTTGCTTTCTTTTTTAATTAATCTTCTTACGTGTATTTTATCGATCTAACTTTCTTTTCCTCTTTTTCTTCTCCTCTCTTCACAAATTCTTTTGCCTGCAAAACAAATTCTTTTGCCTGCAAAACCAATGTCTGTTGTTGAGTCAATTTCAGCTTTTGTTATTCACCAAAAAAAAAACTTCAGCTTTTGTTCAATACTTACCCTGTGATTGGTTTGGGAGAAATAGAAAAGAGAGAGTGAGGAAAGAGAAAAGTTGAAGAAAAATGGTACATTTTTTCTGTTTGGTTAAGAGAGAAATGAAGGAGAGAGAACCAAAATTGGTGGGTCCCATGACTTTTTCATTTCTTCGCTCAACTGCGACGAAAGGGCGACGAAATGGTGCTATTTTTTTCACTTTCTCATCGTACCCTTCGGCCTTGCTCACCTTGATCATTCTGCACAACCTATTCATGCTTCTACTGGTTTTCTTCGACGCTATTCATACTCAGTTCTGACAAATCCTCCAACTTAGTCGGTGCCCAGGAATGCTTGTGTTTAATTAATTTTGTTTGCTTAAACTTTCTCATGTTTCTTCCATTCTTCTTCTTTTTTTTATTTTCTTTGATTTTTTTAAGAATCTATTATTTGTCTCTGTTGAAGTGTGTTGATAGGACGGGTTATTTTTTTTAGTAGAGATAGGAGGTGATTTGAGTGAAGAGTGTTTGTTTCATAAAAAAAAGGCGCAACAGTACCCTCACCAGCCGTGCAGAGAAAGAAGTGGATGGCGGAGTCGTCGACTGTTCCCAAGTGGTTCCAAAAGACCTCATTACTTCCAAGACAGCAAAAAAAAATAAAAATAAAGATTAATTGTCTAAATAAAATAAAATAAAAATTAAAATATAATAAGGGTATTTTTGTCCATGGCAAAACTTTATCATTTCTCTCTTCTCATTTTCTATCCAATCAATCAAAGAGAGAGAAAACTTTATATTTCTTTCTCTTCTTCTCTTTGATTTCTCTCCTACCAAACAATACAAAAAATCTACTCTATTTCTCATCTCTTTCTTTCTCATCTCTCTCTTTCTCATCTCACTCTCTCTTCTCTATTTCTCTTCTCAACCAAACAGAGGGTTAAACAAGTTCGTAGAAAGAATAAAGAATTTATAGGAAGATATGCAGTAGGATATATATAACATTTTTTTTTGAAATAAAAAAATGTTTGCAAACCATTTGGTCATTAATTGCAGAATTTAAATAAGAGGAAGTGTGTGATCAATTAATACTATAGTTATTATATTTGCGCACGGATTATTATTCCATATGTAATGTTAATTACTAAAAATAAATTGTTTCGTTGTCAAAAAAAACTAAAAATAAATTGTTTCCAATATAATTTTATCATTTTTATTCCTTGATTAATTTTTTTCATCAGTATCACACCCTAATATTATTGTCGTTTTAAACATAATGATTTATTCTTATCATCTTATATATATGGTAAAGTTCGAGAGAGAGAGTTAGGATTGTTCTAATGCTTTTTAAATATATATATCCCAAAACAAAATATCGGCAATTTACAGATGGTTAAGAGCTATTAGATATAAAATAGTTATATTAATATCAATTCCTTTTGATAGCACATGCATTAAATTTAAAGGGCTTGGTGTTGTAAAAATAAAATAAAAAAATTAAAGGGCATGGATACTTGTACAAAAAAATACTTTGTACCAAAACAAAGGGCTTGGATACTTATTCTGTCTCAGTGGCATTATCCTTTTAATTATATATAGAAACTTCGATGAAAAAGTGATAAGTGATGGTATACGGTGCTTTTAATCAGGTTAGGTTGGAGTTAACCAACCCCCCCCCCCCCCCCCCCCCCCCAAAAAAAAACACCACGCACACACACTAACCCGTACTTCAATAATAACTATGAGGGAGTATATATAGATCACACACACACAGTCTCCTACATAGGGATGTATCTTGTAATAGGACTATTCTTAGAGTGAGAGAAATAAATATAGATTACATGACCACACACGAATGGTAAAATTTGAAAAGTTATTTAATGATCACGTGATTATTTAAAAAGTCACATAATTTTATGTTTTAATATTGGTTATTCATGGTTAAACTAGATAGTCAAGATTCACTCATCTGACTCTCATATTAAAATAGCCCTCTCACTTAATATGTCTCCTCTCCAATATCCATCCTTCCATCGAGCTATATCAAAATCCAAAACTATATATACTTATGTCATTGAATAATGTTTTGCTACATAATTTAATCTAAAAAATTACAATTGGAATTGAAAGTTCATATCATATACATGATACTTATAAAATCTAAAATTAAAATTATATAAAAAATTAATATAAAATTATTTAATAACTTACAATATATCATTAAAATACATGGACTAAAAATTATTTTAATTATATTATATATTTAATTAATTTTTATAAAATTTAGCTAAGAATTATTTAAGGAATAAAATTTACAATTTAATAAAAATAGTATTTAATATAAAAATTATTAAATAGTATAAGAATGTTAAATATTAAATCTTTGACCAATACAAATCATCCTTTATAAGCACCGGCGTAAATATAGATTTGAATCCTTTCTTGTTTGTGACTAATCTAATATTAATTCAATCAGAAAAGAGAAGTACTTTTTACTGTACAAATATATATTATTTTTTAAAAATAAAATATAATATGACAATATCACAAATATAATTAGATATATGTGTGAAATTATCTTATTAACTTATTTATGATAATATTTATGTGTAGTTATTAAGCATATATTTTTAATAGGCTTAAATATGTTTGACATCCCTGCAAATATATCGAGTTTTGGTTTTGGTCCCTAGAAATTTTTTTTTTAGTATTTTATCCCCGCAAACCTTGAAATATGTTGTTTTGGTCCCCACCGTCCATCCCCGTCTAAAAAACGTCGACGTGGCAAACGGCAGTCCACCTGCGCCCACCCACGTCAGATTATTGTGACACGTAGGCTAAGTGACGAGGACTCTGAAGTGGCACCCCCAACCTGTACCCCATTGTGTCCCCACGTGAAATCAGGTTAGGGCACACTCCTCCATTTTCGATCTCTGTAGCTGCTGCGTTTCAGAATGGGGGGAGCAAGGGAAGCAAGGCATCGTTCAGTGGGTCGGCATCGTATCCAGATGTTATGTGCGATTGTGGGCTGAAGGTTGAGATTTACACCTCTGGGCAAGACACCATTACTCCCGGTCGCAGATTCCTGAGATGCAAGAACTGGATGGTAGTGTTTCAAGTTGATTTGGGGTATTTTGTGTTTCTTATTTTCGTTGATCTCTGACTAAGTAAAGTTTTGTTTTTTGCAGAGGAAAGATACTTGCGATTACTTTCTTTGGCTTGATGAGTTATTGGATGGCAATGGCAATGGCAATGGCAAAGGCAAAGGTCCTAGGCATAGCTGCTGCTGCTCGAAGATTGTGAACACTGTGGAGTATTCTGCGAAGAGGATAGTGAAGATTGAAAGGAGATTGGAAATGGACAGCATGAAACTTAATTTTGTACTGGTGTTTGTGGCCATTTCAGTTGTATCTGTTTTGGTTTATCAATGTTTTAGGCACTGAAACAATCAATTGTAATTTTGGGGTAGACATATATGCAACCATTTGAATGGTTATGTATGGTTAGGTTTGGTGTTAGAACAAACAATGTATCAGTTTATGTTGATTATGTGTTATGCAATGTGATCAGTTTAGTTATGAATGGTATCAGTTTTGTGTTTTGCAGCAAAGTTTGCTTAACCAATTTGGCTGCTTATTGATCATTTTTTTGTTAGTCATTGAACCAGTATTTTACTTCTTAAACCAGTGGTCATTAAACCAGCATTTTGGCATTAAACAAGTATGGTAGGCATTAAAACAGTAAGTATTGGACGCACAAATATTGGACGCACAAATAGCAAGTATTGGATGCACAAACAGTAAGTATTGGACGCACAAATATTGGACGCACAAATAGCAAGTATTGGATGCACAAATATTGGACGCACAAACAGTAAGTATTGGACGCACAAATATTGGACGCACAAATAGCAAGTATTGGACGCACAAATATTGGACGCACAAGTATTGGACGCACAAACAGTAAGTATTGGACGCACAAATATTAAACTAGTATGGACGCATTAAACCAGTATTGGACGCACAAATATTAAACCAGTATGGACGCATTAAACCAGTATTGGACGCACAAATATCCAAGGTTCATAACCACAAATCCAAAGGCTTAATACATATATAACCAAAAAGACTAAGTACTGGTCATATAGACCATATATCCAAATGCTTAATACATATATCCAAAGGCTTAATACATATATAACCAAAATGCTAAAAGGTCATATAGACCACAAAACAAATAAATCATCCCCAGTTGTTCATAATTTCATCTTGTGCTACTCGAGTTGTTTATGAGCTTTTTGCTGCACTTCTATTGTTGACTTGAGACAGGCAATTGCTTTATTCCACATTTCACTGCTACCTTCATCTATTTGGCTATTGTTCATTTTTTCCATTGCAGACATGGACAGCTTGAGTACTTCTTGAATATCACCAGTCTTGGTTATGTCCTCTATAGTGGAATTGTGGATTTTAATTGTTTCCTCAGCTTGAGTGAGACATTCTTCAGGTCCACCACCTGTGGCTGAAATAACTTGGCTTGCAGACTGTGTTCCTCCGTTTGTTTCAGTTCCCTCAAGTCCAATAGATGCTTCAATGTCTGCAAGTTTCCTCAACCTCTTTAACTATATAAAAAAAGCAAAGTTAGCTAAGAGTACAGTAAAAATGAAATGATGATGCAAGTCTGCAAGTTACCTTGGGCTTGGCAACAATGTTACTAGTTTTATCATTTTTCTACAAAATTAAGAAACACATTAAGTCAGTTTGTTTGTTACATGAAATAAATTGTAAAAGTGTCTGAAGTCATACCCTTTTGACTTGAATTTTTGGTGGTCTAGTTTCATGGTTCCCTACACCCTCTTGACTTGCAGCAGGAACTTGTGTTTGTGGTTGACCATTCCCCACACTGACTGGGTTAGCAACAGGAACTTGTGTTTGTGCTTGTCCATTACCCACACCATCTTGGTTATCAGCAGGAGGTTGTGCCTTGGGCTTTCTCTGTCAAAGTACCTTATGAATATCATTCCATTGTAAAAAAAATAAACTGAAATTAAATTGGGACAGCTTCATACCTTTCGGGCCTAAGCATTTGGGTTGACCACTGAACTTTTACAGCTCCTACTATTGTGCCCAAGCTTATCACACCTGGTGCACCTGTATGAGGTATTGGCTCTTTTCAATTTAGTACGATTTTGGTCTTCATCAACCTCTCTTGTCCTTAGTTTTTTAGGCCTTCCAGACCCTCTTTTGAATTGTGGAGGCTGTAGCTCCACAGCTCCCGCAACAATTGGCCACATGTCCTGACCATTAATAGGACTAACAGTATGGTTGTAAACTTGTTCATAAGTGTCCCTGCTATAGTAATGATGCACAAATTCCTCAAGATCATTGCGAGCTCTATATGATATGGCAGCCACTGCATGCCTACACGATATTCCTACCAACTCCCAGAAATTACAACTACACCTCTTCAGTTCCAGGTTAACTACAAATTTTTTGACAAATAAGGTATGTGTCACCTCAAACTTATTAGCATATGTAGGGATCCAATTACCACTATGTTCCACCTCCCAGTCTAGCCTTCTCCTTGGTTTTGGCATTATTCTCCCTTGGAACTTAGAAAGTTTTTCCCTCTGTTTAGCAACCCGACCCATAAGATATGACCTTATCCACTCACACATTGTGACTATTGGTTTGTCCCTAGCTACCAGTATAGTACTATTAAACGCCTCTGATATATTGTTCATCAACACATCACATTTAGGGTAATAAGTAAAAGCATGCTTACACCATTGCCTTGTTGGAATGGCAATCAACCAATCATGTGCCTTGGCATCCACATTCTTTATCTCTTCCATCTTCTCCTTCCAGGCTTCAAAGTAAGTTGCCTTAGCTGCACCCATCATCAAGTCTCTTATTAGGACCCCTCCGCCAAACTTTTTCTTGAAGTTTGCATACAGGTGCCTTAAACAAAGTCTATGCTCCACACCCTCCAACATTTCTTGGAAGACAGGAACCAAACCCTTAAAAAAAACAATACAAAATTAATATTTATATATAAAGTTTAACAATGACAATAATAGTAGAAACATGTACCTTTTGTTGATCTGATATAAAGACCCATCTTCTATCTTCTCCAATGTCTTGCAGCAATAAAGTTAGGAACCACCTCCATGACTTTTTTGTCTCGTTCTCAACTACAGCAAATGCCAGGGGATAGTACTGGTCGTTTGGATCTCTACCAACAGCTATCAACAGCTGGCCCCCATACTTTGTCTTCAAATGACAACCATCAACCCCAACAAAAGGCCTACAACCCGCCAGAAATCCTTTTTTGCAGCCATCAAAACAGAAATAAAAACTCCCAAACTTTGGTGGCACACTTGGGCAAGGCCTCTCCACTTCCAATCTGCAGGTATTCCCAGCACATGCTCTCTTCAACTCAGCACAATAACTCCACAACAAAGTGTACTGCTTCAAAGCATCCCCTTCTACTATTCCTCTAGCAATTTGCTTCGCCTTCCATGCACTCCACACAGTTATCCCAGTTGCATAGTTCCTCCTCATATCCTGGATGATTTCAGCCAGGCTTACATCGCTGCCGCCCATGATCCTGTCCATGACACCCTTAGCAACCCACTTTGATTTTGCATTTTTATTTGCAAAAACCCTACCACACGTGTGCCTATCCACCAATGTCTTCATTCTATACGTGTGGTTGTCACCCACCCTACTAACAAGGGCTGTAAAACCACAATTACCCTTACATACTGCCCTTACCCTAACTTTGTCATTTTTTGCAAACCTCACCTCTCTACCATTCAAAACTAACCACTTCAATATTGCTTTTTTAAATTGCTTCAGGGACTTAAACTCCATACCCAACTTAAATTTATACTTCTTATCTAACTCTTCTTTTCTAAATCTAGGAAATACACCCTTACATTTATCTTCACCATCCGAATCCCCTTTCTCTGCACTGTCCAGCTCTTCACTCATATAGTCATCAGATAAGTCATGTGCACTCAACCCATGTTGTGCACTTCCCCCACCTTGTCCACTTCCACCAACTACACCCACTGGTTTCTTTTTCTTTTTACTCACTATCAACTCTTCAAGTGTTTCATTGTTATGTTCAGCATTGCCAACTTCATCACCAAATCCATCATCCAACCCGAGAGCTCTATCCTCCTCACTATCCTCAAACATAACTCCATGGTCAGACTCTTCCTCACTGCCACCATCCTCAGCATCACCAACTCCTTCTCCAACAATCTCAGTATCACCATTGTCATTCACATGATCACCTTTAGGTCCATCCACAGCCACCTCACCATCAACATCTCTATTTACATCACCCACACCAACATCTTCATCCACAGTCACGTCACCACCATCATCTCCAACCCATCCTTCTCCAATGAAAATGACATCATTGTCCTCATTGACCTCATTGCCCTCAGCACTTACATTCCCACCACCTTCAGAATTCATATTAACCCCACAGGTTTGAGCCACCCCATTAAGAAGTTTACTTAAGATGCTAGCAGTGGTAGATAGGTTAGGAGGGGGTGGTGGTGCAACAATGTGGTGCACACCCTGACTAGGAGTACCATAATTCTCCACAACTTCAGTAACAAAAATTTCACCCTTACCATTATTCTGTATAGCATCATTGGCAAAAGCCATAGCATCACCATCTTCCTTAATCTCCCTAAGTCCATCTGCTGAATGCGGGCCATCAGTTTTCCACCATAGACGCATAATAGATGAATAACCCAAGTCATTCACAATAGACATTGCTTCAAAATAGCTCCACCTATCTATGTCACAGTCAAACTCCACATGCACTGAGCCCCCCCTATATTCATCATCCTCGTCTATGAAACCACCCCCATGATGAAAATGCACTTCGAAACTCATCCCTACAATATGCATGTAACTGATTTCTTAAATTCTCTGGTCCCCACAAAACAATGACATTAATAAACCATATCCCCCCCCCACAGATTTATTTACTACTTTTACTACTGAAATACAACATTAATATATTCGAATGAACAGTACACACACATGTTTATCTGGTCCCCACATAGAAAGTGAATAAAAAACCGCACATACCTTTTACAGACGCAAAGGAATCTCGTGTGTCACAAGCTCCACTGTAAGCCACAAGTTTTGACACCTCTGAATCGCGTTCAGTACACCGTCGCAACCTAGGGTTTGGTTGTCTTCTTCTCCGTGTCGCCTTTCTGCAGTTTTCTCAAGAGCTTCTCTCTCTTTCTAATTCAAGGACTCTATTCGACCCACGGACCCAAAAGCCCCAATTTGAAGGAGCCCTAGCTGACGAGGCGCTGACTGGGCACTACCTGGCTGACGAGGCACGCTTCTAGTCCACGTATGCGTAACATGTGGGATCATTAATTGACGTGTCATCTATGACGCGGACTTCCGTTTGCCACGTCGACGTTTTTTAGATGGGGATGGACGGTGGGGACCAAAACAACATATTTCAAGGTTTGCGGGGATAAAATACTAATTTTTTTTTCTAGGGACCAAAACCAAAACTCGCTATATTTGCAGGGATGTCAAACATATTTAAGCCTTTTTAATATAACTAATGGACAATACAACATGACTAATCATAATAGATATAATGCTTAAATCTGTTTTTAGTCCCTCATTTTTCACTGAGATTCGTTTTTAGTCCCTCATTTTTAAAATGCGTCTTTTTAGTCCCTCATTTTTGAAAAATGGTATCTTTTAGTCCCTCGGGCCATATTTTAAATTCGAAAAGTATTTTTAAATTTATATTTTGACCCCTCCGAAGTCTGATGTTCACTTTAACCCGTTTCTTTCGTTCTCCTCCCCCTCCACTGATGCATCGCGCCCCCCATCCCCGCACGGCCAAGGGAGGAGCTCCGCGCGGACAAGGGAGGCTGCGCACAATGGCGAGAAGGGAGGCGGTCACCGCGATCTCACAGGGAGGAGAACGAGATTGAGGCTGCATCTCATGGTGGCTTCGAGGGAGGACGTTGGAACTACTCCTAGAGGGGATGGGGGGCCGCGGTGCATCAGTGGATGGGGAGGAGAACGAAAAAAAACGGGTTAAGGTGAGCATCAGGCTTGAGAGGGGTCAAAGTATAATTTTAAAAGATATTTTTCGAATTTAAAATATGGCCCAAGGGACTAAAAGAGACCATTTTTCAAAAATAAAT
Source organism: Glycyrrhiza uralensis (assembly GCA_030159175.1). Lineage (NCBI taxonomy): Eukaryota > Viridiplantae > Streptophyta > Magnoliopsida > Fabales > Fabaceae > Glycyrrhiza > Glycyrrhiza uralensis. Next base: position 43,966,949 of record BRZY01000005.1, read on the forward strand.
GACTAAAAAGACGCGTTTTAAAAATGAAAGACTAAAAATGGACCTCAATGAAAAATGAGAGACTAAAAATAGATTTAAGCGTAGATATAAAAATGGTTTTATAAATAGTAGAAAAGGTGATTTTTTTTAACATATATATATATATAGCCATATCCTTTTATTCAAAAATATGAGGATACAAATAATATATATATATATATATATATATATATACACACAGACATACACACACTTTTCCGAATGAATTATCATTCCTTTCGTTTTCATGCAAAATAATGAGTGATACAAAATTGATTACGCTTCTTTTGATATCCTGGAACAATATTATGATTCCTTCGCAACAAGGTGACAATAATGGCCTAAACTCAACCTTTTTTTGTTAAGATTTTTGCTCCCGTTAGTCTAACTGCCAACTCAATTTGACTGGTTGTATTTAATCAGCATATTCATTACCACACACTAGTGCTACTTTTTTTTTTATGGGCTTTTTTTTTTATCAATACATCTGAATTTTTTTATGGGCTTTACTTCTTCTTCTTATTCGTTTAAATAATAATAAAGAAATACAAAGCATCAAAAGAGAAAGAGGAATTAATAAAAAAATACAAGCACCACCATTTCCTTTTTATTATTAGAGGAATGTTATATCTACCTATAAATTTTCTTATATGCCATTTTATTATTTTATAAAGTAAGAAAAAGTATATAATTAATATTTTAAAAACATAAAAAATTATATAATATTTTTTCTATTTAATAATTAAAAAAATTTGTAGAAATAAAAAGTAAAAAAATTTAGAATTATTCTTATTATTATTATTTTTCGACTTTTCATTTTGGTGTTTTGATCCTATTTTTCTTTGTTATATTTTGATCCTATTTTTCTGATAAGTCCATGCAGCATTGTCTCGTTGGAGACTAGACTATTATTATCAACAACGTGGCCAATCATATTCGGCCACGCTAGCGGTAACCCCCACGATGAAGTCGAAGCAGAGAGCTGCCCCTGTGCAAGAGTTAAAAGCAAAAACAAGCTGACGTGGCGTGGCGACATGTAGGGTGCACGGAAAGTGTGTGCAACGCAGAGAGAATCGAAACGTTTTGAAAAGAAAATCTATTACAGGCCACAAAAACTTGTGGCCAAGAATCGAGACACCCCTGTGACGTGGCACCCAGCTCTGGTTTAAACGGATCAAAATCCAATTCATCATGACTCCATTGCCAACTTAGATCAAAACCCAAACCCCAAAAAAACCGAACACTAGAAAAACACATTGCCCAGTAACCAACCCAAACCGCAACCGTCTCTCTCGCGCCTTTTCAGTTTCCCTCCTTCTCTTGTTCCCTGTTTGGATCCCCAGAAAAAAAAATGCAGGAAACTAAGGACCCTGCAATTAAGCTCTTCGGCCAGAAGATTCCCTTTCCCTGGGAATCCGAGGCTCCTGCCATTGCCGGCGACGAAACTGACTCGCCGGCGGCGATGGAAGAAGAAGAGAGAGAAATTGATGAGTCAGAGCATGAAGAAGAAGAAGAAGAAGAAGAAGTGAAAGACCTAGGAGACAAGGTACAGTTAGTTATATGATTAAGGAGACAAGAAACATTTTTTGTGCTACGTAGGTTGTGTATAGGCTAAAATAAACCGATGGGTCGGTTTTACCTTTTTTCCCTTTTTATTGCATATATGGTTTTGCTTCTCCGTGCCAAAAAACTAAAAATTTCCCATTTTGTGGAAATCTTTCCGGTATTTCGTTTTTATTTGGAAGTTTGCAAAAAAAAAATTCTTATTTCGGAATTCGAAAGCAAAACGCCTATCCACTCTTCTCTTTTTATTTTAATTTTTGAAAATTAGTATTTCCTATTTTTTCCGATTGCGAAATTTGGGATCATGGATTGTCGGGGTTGCTTGTTTTTCAGTTTTTGACTCTGGAATCGGGAACTTCAGAAACAGAGTGTTCGAAACAGAGCTGATTATTATTATTATTCTAATTTCTTTGTTTTGGAGTACAATCAAAGTGTTTTTAACTTTTTTTGAAGTTTTAGTTAAATAATTTTCCATTTTAGTACCTGATTAAAACCGTATACCGAACAACTTCACTCTAATATACCTGAGCAACCTGGGTATTTATTTTTACACTTAAATAAGTAAATTGACTGGTCCTGCCTAAGGAGCAATATTTTCTGTTAGGAGAGTCCTACTTCTACTCAAGCCTTTCTGTTTATAATCTAATATAAGATTGTAAAGATTTAATTTATCTTTTTATACCATTATTAGTTATGTAATAATTATATTTTTCGCTTAGAATATTCAGGTCACAGCTAAATTATTAACATAGCTCATTGACTTCCTGAATCTAAAATTTCCTTAACTTTTTTTAACTGTGTTCTCAAATTACATAGTGATCAGTTTTTCTATTTTTATGGAAGTGTTAATTTTCTTCAATCTTCTTATTGATCTTCTTGTTTGTGTTATAATAATGCCATCTGGACTCATTAGATTGTGAATCTATCTGTATTTATAGTCATTTCATGGTATGCTATTTCATTAAGAGTAAACATTTCTGTCAAATTATTAGGATCCTCGAGCTGATAAAGTTACTGAGAAAGAGCAAGAGGCTGATCCTCCTCCAAATGCTGCAGAGACCAAGAACAACAATTCAGGCACATCAGTGGCCGAGGGTATTCAGAACCCAAAGACTCCTTCCATAGATGAAGAGGCTGCAGAAAACGGGAGATCAGAGAACGAGCAAAGCGATGCAGCAACCAACAACAACAGCCCTCAAGACAAGACACTGAAGAAGCCGGATAAAATACTCCCATGCCCACGCTGCAACAGCATGGACACCAAGTTCTGTTACTACAACAACTACAACGTCAACCAGCCGCGTTATTTCTGCAAGGCATGTCAAAGATACTGGACCGCAGGCGGCACCATGAGGAATGTTCCGGTTGGCGCAGGGCGAAGGAAGAACAAGAACTCTTCCTCACATTATCGCCACATAGCCATCTCTGAGGCTCTTCAAGCTGCTAGAATCTGTGCCCCTAATGGAACTCATCATGTTCCAACTTTGAAGAGCAATGGTAGAGTCCTCAGCTTTGGAATTGATCACCCACAAATCTGTGATTCCATGGCATCTGTTCTGAACCTTGCAGAGAAAAAGGCCCTTAAAGGCACACGAAATGGGGTTCATCATAGCACTGAGGAAACAAAAGTCCCACTTACATGCAAAAGTGGGGTTGAAAATGGTGATGACTGCTCAAATATTTCTTCAATTACAGTTTCAAATTCCATGGAGGAAACTGGCAAAAACACTTCCAAAGAATCGTTACAACAACCAAGTAATGGTTTCCTTCCTCAGGTTCCATGCATTTCTAGTGTTCCTTGGCCTTATCCTTGGAGTTCCGGGGTTCCTTCAGCTGCTTTGTGTCCTCCAGGGTTTCCCATGTCATTCTACCCAGCAGCTTTTTGGAATTGTGGTGTTCCAGCTGGGAATTGGAATGTTCCCTGGTTCCACTCTCATCCTTCTGCTCCAAACCCAAGGTCTCCAAGCTCTGGTCCAAACTCTCCAACTCTCGGTAAGCACTCGAGGGACGATGATGATGTTGCTAAACAAGACCACGATTTGCAAAAAGAAGAATCACCAAGACAGAGAAATGGGTGTGTCTTGGTCCCCAAGACTTTGAGAATTGATGATCCCAATGAAGCTGCAAAGAGTTCTATATGGGCAACTCTTGGGATTAAGAATGACTGTGTGAGTGGGGGAGGTATGTTTAAGGCCTTTCAATCAAAGAAGGGTGAGAAAAACCATGTTGTTGAAACCTCTGCAGTGTTGCGGGCTAACCCGGCAGCTTTGTCTAGATCCCTTAATTTCCATGAAAACTCCTGAATAAAGAAAGCAACCCTTTTTGGATTGAGGGGTTAGTCACTTCTTTCTCTCTGAGGGAGCAAAGAGACGGTGACCATCTTTCAGCAATGAGCGTTTGATTAGCCTCGTTGACCATTGATATGAAGGGAAGGTTGGTAGTCTCTGATTTCCACAGAGGGGGAACTAATCTACTAGGAGTTTTAGTGGGAACTAATTTTGTCTTTGTTTTTTTCACGTGACACTATGAATACCCTTTTTTTATGTGCTTAGTTTGCTGAGTTTGAGTTGATGTACATACAAATATATGTGAAAATACTAGCTAGAGATGGGAAAGATGTTTACTATGTATAAAAACTCTTGAGGTACTGTGTATTTTCTTATGAAAAAGAAAGAAGGAAAATGGGACTTCCTTTGTTTTACATGTTTTGGTTCCTTGTGGAAAAATCAATTCATTTTGTGGATAGTTCACCACATATTTCTCTGAAGAACCTGACCATCAGAAGAGGTATCTGCTTTTTCAAAAGATGAGATTAAAAGAAAAGGGGTCAGAACTAGAATATAATATAACACCACATACAATCCGACGCGAAAGTAGTAGTAGATGCTCTTGTCATGGTCATAACTCGTGCATTGTTTCAGTGCTAAATAATAATCAAGTTACTGAATTTAAAAAAAAAAAAAAAACAAAGCATTAGAAACTCATAGTGCTTGTTTTGTCCTAGGGAGTTATTTATTCGTACAGATGCCTTGGTAATAGAATGGTAGAATTGATTTGTGGGACTATAGTATTGAAGATCTTTCACTCAGGCCCTCCTTTTGGACTCGAGAGGATAAACTTGCATCTAAAACATGCCAGCTAGCTCTCCTTTTTCTGCATCTAAACATCTAGCATAAAAGCTGGACCACTAGAGTATATTTTCTTGATGTTTCCAAATTCACTTGGAGAAATTCACGTGGTTTCTACTATTTGAGAATAAGTCTCACCAAATAGGATATGAAACTCATATAATTTCATCTTATCATGAATTGTATTGGAAAAAGTGCATTAAATAATGTGTTGCTAACCCTTTCTTTAGCAGATAATTTGCATTATACGTGATTTCCTACTTTTGTACTATCATTGTTGATATGAGATTTTATAAAATAATATTGGATTATAGACTAATATGATTCAAGACCATGCACATAAATTTTAGTTTTAATTTATTGAAATAGTGTGATTTCAAACTCAGTATTCCTCTATCAGTATAGAACGTGGCCCCGCCCCCCACTCAAGTGCTTTAATTAGAAGATGGAAGAAGTTGCCATTTGGTTTAATATGATTAATTAACATAAGTATTATTTATCTTATTCTGTCAAGAGTTAAGATTAAAACAACAAAAATGATTTTTTTACAGCAGGTCTCATTTTTGCAGATATCACATAATTAAAAAGTGAGGGAAAGTTGTTGATATAAGTTTGAGAAGGGGGAAAAAGACAATTGTTAAGATTATAAGTTTTTTTTGTCCGTGCAAGATTGCATGCATCATAATTCATAACCCTTAAGATATTTGCTAATTTCACGATAATGATCTGTTAAATTCTTCCACAATTTTGTCATATAAATATTTTGTATTTATCTTTTGTTTCATAGATATTAATAATTGATAAATCTCCATATTTCTGACAATATACTCCATATTTCTGACAATGATGTAATATTTTCACATAAAAATTAGAAAATCCATTCCCTAGAAGTGGAATGTAGCTTTCTTTTTAATTAGTTTCTTGGAGCATTCTTGTATATTACTGTAATTGACCACATATTAATCTTTCAGAGAACGGTAAGCTGTTGAAAACAAAGACTCCTCCTATATAATAGTTTTTTTTTTCTGTATATGCATGAATTTAAAGATCAAGAACAAAATCATGTACTTTAAGACTAATGAGCACATCTTTGTGGAATGTAATTTGCTAGTTGCTACCAATGTCAAAATTTACTTATTTTGATATGCCAGTCATAAAATTGTCATAGAATTTATTTAAATTTTTTGAGAATTGGAGTTCAAGATTTAAGAGTTGATTGTTTTTTTGATCATGAAAAGATTTAAGAGTTGATGTTGCGTACACTAAATTGGAGGAAATTATTTGAGAAGGATAGGTTCTCCTTTACTTATTTTATATATTTTAATATTATTTTTTATGCCACATTTCAACAATTTCATTTTAATAATGTCTCATACAATTCATAAAAAAAAAATGTCTCATGCATGATCAAATTTTTCTTAAGAATTTGACAAATTTATATCTAATAATTAAAATATCTTTCATATTTAAAAAATATATTAAATATCTTTTTATCTTAAAATTATTAAATATTCTTAAAATATATACTCTCCTTGTGTTGAAATTATATTAAAAAATGTTAGATATATATTACCACTAAACACTTTTGTGGTGGATATATATATCAAAATCAGCCCAACTTGTGTCTATAATCAATCGCCCACATGAAAACACAGATATTTTCTCAGTCGATCTAATGCAAGCCACACTTTGTGAATAAGATGAGCTGGGATGGGACCCTTAAATGCTAAAACATGACACATTGACGATATATCCTCTTCCTCTTGGCATTGCACCCTTTTGTTACTTTCGTCTTTTCTTCTCTTTTCCTTTTTGCCCTTTCCCTTTTATTTATGAAAGAAAGCAACCATTGATTTCTTTTCCTCCATATGTCATGCCAAATTTGAATTATTAGGGTAAGCTAAAACAAAGTAGATATTGTTCGTTGGGAGTAAGCATCGTTATCAATTTCTAGCCATCAATAATTGAATAGCTTGCAGCAAATTTCATAATCTATAGTAGTACACTCCATTGCAAACTCCTGTGCTCATAAATTTAGGATATTCTGTATTTTTCATTTCTTTTTTTTCTCATTATGTGATTCGAAAAAAAATGTGGAAGTTGTTTGATTTGAAAAAAAATTTATTTTCACTCATATATGGTTATAAAAATATCATTTTATTTTTACTTTACTTACTATTTTCATTATTTTTATTTTTAACTACAAAGATACAATTTTAATTTTTATTCATTGTGATTGATCAAAAAAAAAATCATTCATTGTGTATTCTCAAATATTTTGTATTGTAGACAATAACAGCAATAAAAATCGTTTTCATCGTTTTTATATAAATCATTAAAAACGGAAATTAATGTAAAAATAAATGTGATATTTTTGTAATTAAAAATAGAAGAAAAAAAATATTTTCTTAACACAAATATTCCCTAACATTTTATCAGCCGATAGCCACACATCTATTACTCATATATGGCCCAAAGTTTCCTGATTATAAAATAATTAATTAACGGCCAGGATAAATGAGTTAGAGACTCCAAAGTCCATCAACAAAATTTTATAGACTTTTTTTTTTCATAGACAAATGTTAGGAAATTAGTATATTATGTTAGTGGGAGAGTTTTGAACCCATGATCTCCTTATTACTCCAATTACTATGCTCCTTCTCCAAACTACCTTATGACTCTCTTTTTTTTTGTTGAGAAGTTTAGTGACTAGTTACTAAACAGTGGGTTGTACCATTTTAAAACGACAAGTGAGTTTCTGTTCAAAAAGAAGGAATAAAGGGAAAAATAAGAAGATTTTTTTTGATCTAGTAGAAATGGTAAACACACACACACAAGCACCTCAACCGGGGTTCGAACCATGTCCAACCTAGCAACGCAATATGAATTTAACCATTTGTGTTAGGCTTTACAGATTGGGAAAAAATAAGAAGATAGGAAGTCATGTCTTAGTCACTCATTGTTGGATTTATGATCAACTATGGCAAAATTGATTACCATGGGGAAAGTGCTTCATGCTTTATACCACCCGTTTGCAAATCATTCAACGCAATTGGTCCCACGAGTTTTCTTCTATTGGCTTAAAGTGCTTTAATGCACACTTTCTTACTAAGGTTTGACAAATGTAGTTGTTAAGCTATTTTACACTTTCCCTTTCCTCATCCACAATACAATTATAATGAAAATAATAAAAGCAGAATCAATTAGGTACATGGTTTTTTTTTTTGGAAGTATAGCCACTTACAAAGACGACTTGCTTGAAAGCAATTCTTGAATGATCGCTTACTGCTCTTATCCCACTTTCTAATCCATTGTCAACTTCAATGGACAAGGAGTCAGCTTCCCACTAAATCCATATTTTAGAAACTGATTTGAATATAACATAATACTTATAGTGGATCAACCACAATATATAATTATCAACTAATTATTATTGGATGCAAATTGATTTCTCTCATTTTTCCAATCTTATTTTCCAGAGTATTCATTGACACTTGAAGTCAACCATTCAGCAGTGTTTTCTGGTTCTGTGAAACACATGCATCTCTCTGATCTCTCCCCTTAATGTTCAATTTTGATTTCCTTTAGTACTACATAGAAAATATGAATTAAGGGTTCTCTATATCCCCTTAATTTAAAGTCAAGGTCTTTATTTTAGTTTTTATTAAAATTAAGTCAAACTTATTTTGGATTTTTTTTTATCCAAGAGAGGGCATGAACATGCACACATATAAATTGCCGGGGTGACCAAAAAGTTAGGCAAGTCACTTAAAAGGAAGCGTCTCAAAGAAGTAAAAAAAGGGGTAAAGATAAAACTGTTAGTTGGAAAGGCATATTGAATAAAGTGAGGACTTGAAGCACTCCTTTTTGTCAAAAAGTCAATAAAAGAAAAATGTGAGGTAATCTTTTCTTCCCTCACAATGGGGTAATCTGACTTTGTTTAATTTAGACAAAAATGGCACATTGATGCAACAGCTAAAGGTTGAACACATGGAAGAACTGTTAAGAACAACGATAAAGAGAACAAAAAAAAAAGACCAAGGGAAATAAAAGTGTGGTTACTGTTTAGTGTTTAAAAAAGTAAGTTGAATTTGACTCAGATTTTAAACAAACACACAACATAGAGTATAGATTATGGATATGCAAGTCCAGGATATAAATGCTCTGCTTTCTTACCTTTTCTTCAGGATAAATCTTATTTGGGATATTTTTTTTTCCTTCATAGTACTAACGTCAGTTGATGTATTGTTACCCAGTAAACCAAAATATCTATCATTTTGGTGGGTTAATTGCTATTATGCATCTTGCTTTCTCAATTTTGTAGAGCCTTGTGCTACTCTCTAGTGCTAACAGAAGTTTGATTGCATTATTTCCATGGAAAATGTACCCTTTGTAACCAGCTATTAGCTATGCACTCTGATAAATACAAGTTTCATTATGCCAACGATTTATCACTTTTTTTCATGTTTTAAAACTAATATCTATTAGCCTTAATAATCCAATTAGTGACTTGTAGCATGTTTGGGTTGCCTTTTAAACACTCCCAAACTGAGTATACATACATTTGTGTTGGGACTCATTTGCTATGTGTAATGAGAATGAACCATGAACCATAGGCTAACAACAACTACAACAACCAAGCCTTTTTCTACCGAATGGGGTTGGCTACATAGATCAATTGACGCCGTAGAGTCTTGTAAAGTATTTTGTACATAGATAGAACATTTCCTTGTAAATCACTCTTAATGATTTAGATTAAAATAGTTCATAGTCTCATGGTAGATCCTGGATTTGCTCAAAATTTGTCAAGAAGTATCCAAGACGTTCCTTGTTTCTATGATGTTCTTTTCTTCCCTCTTGTTCTCAAGCTAATTGCATATTTTTTGCAGTAACTAATTATCTTTCACCAGCTATGCTAGCTTTTGCCAATTCAGAAGTTATGTCAAGTGAAAGGGTGTGAGCACTACCTATGTATGAACTTCTCTAACGAAACGCAGCTTCTTCTCCATCTTGGAGGTCAACTGGTCAAAGGGTATTAGCTAGAAGTTTAGTTTTTGAAGTATAAGGTTTAGTTGCTAATTAATTAATAGGCTTGAGAATATCTAAAGAACAATATAAAACCATCTTAGTTCCTCTGTACATGAAATTATAGATGGATATCTTAACAATCATGCCCAAAATGTCCCTCAAAATTGAACCATTCAGGATTACACACGAGAAGAACACAACAGGGCTGCTTTCATATCATATCATTGGCTGCAAACTTTAGTTGCCACCCAGTGTTTGGACGATGGTGTTGTGCCATGGATCTGAGAGGTGCTGCAAGAGGTTATCAAATGGCCCTTTCCCTGTCACATTGTGTTGAACTATAAATCCCAAGAACGCCAACATTGCCAATCTCCCTGCATTACATTTAAAACAGACAAGTTTAATTTAACTCAATAGTTTCGTCCCAAAAAAAAAGGACTCTTATGTAATGCAGCTCTAAAAATTTTGTACATTATTAGACCCTAAAAAATGTAATAATTTGGTGTTTTTAGTCAATAGTGTAAGATTAATAACATATTATAAATACACTAAAAATGGCAGTCCAGTGCACGAGACTCCTACCGTGTGAGATTTGGTGAGGGTAGACATACACTCCCTTACCCCTGCAAGGCAACAACTTTACCGTTGCGCCAAGACTCGCCCTTAGATTAGAAATACACTATTTTTGTTAAATATAGAGACTAAAAACGTATGAAATTTTGACTGGGACCAAAATTAACAAATTTCTATTTTTTTAGAGACTAAAAATAAATTGAAGCTAACAGGCGTATGCTAATTTACCATTGGCAATTTCCTTCTCTTTGGCCTCGAGAGTTGGTGCAAAGTTCAAGGGGTTAAAGATGCCACCAGGGTATCCAACCTCATTTGGGGGCAAGCTGTATTGCTTGAAGATGGGGTCTTGGTTGACACTACCAGGGTTCTTAATGTCCTGCCATCTTCTAATCTCCACGTAATGGAACAAGATGAACTCAATCACAAAGAGGGTTGAGGATGAAGCGAAGTATTCTTGTTTCCCAGCATCATACCACTTTGGGACATTGATGATTCCAATGCTGGTGAATACCTCAGGAAGCAACATCCCTGCAACGCCCAACATGGCCCACCGTCCATTCACTAGCTCAGCTTGAACAAACCACTTCAAGTTCTCTGGGTCCTCAGCAAGCCCAAGAGGATCAAACCCATTGTCACCAGGAAGACTAATATATAGCAGACAAACATATATATTAACAAGTTAATAAAATATTAAAGTGAATGTTTGATTTTAAATCCAAATTAACTAGAGTTTTTTTTTTTTTTTTTTAAAAAAAGTGATAGTAGCACTATAGCGAATTTTAATAGTGTGTAACATATCTAAAAGCTTGGATAAAATGTAAAGACTACTCCATCTTTATAGTTTATCTAAATTTTTAAATAGGTTTTTATGTAAAATGACATACAAAAACATCACAATAGCGACACTAATTCCAATTAGGTTGGCACCCCAGTCACTGCCAATCATTTGCAACACGCCATCAATTTATTAAAATGGAAAAAATAAGTACAAAAGCATGGGGAACATGTAACCTATTTAACAATAAATTATTTACAATAATAACCTATTTAAAAAAAGTTTAAATGTACACGGATTTCTTCATAAAAAACTTTAAAATTATAATTAGCTATGTAAAAATTTAATTAAACTACGTATGACAATCTAGAATACTACAGTACAAATTAAAATACATTATATTAGATATACCAACCTGCCATTGAGGTAAGTTGGGGAGGCCAAGCCTGGTAACCACTCTCCTTTCTTGGCTTGAACCTTGAAAGAGGAAGAAATAGGAGAAGGGGACCCCATTGGCCTAATAGCCACTTCCCTGTTGAGTTTTCCAGAAGAGCCAGTGAGGAACCTCGATTTAGAGGCACATGGCCGGAATATGGCGGCGGAAGCCTGTGTGGTAACGGTGGCCATGTGGTGGTTGCTGGTGGAAGAGGAGGAATGAAGATTAATGTGGTTGGTTAATTGGTGGTTTTTGTTTTTGTGCATGCGCTTATTTCATTATGTTATGTATGTATTTTCGTTTCGGGGAGCCATATTCATGTGGTTCTTGTGCCCTGTTTGTCATCCACCGTTGGTTCGCATGATATTTGGGATCCGACGGTTGACGTGTGTTTTGGCTTATCCTTTTATCTCAACGTTATATCCGCAAATCCATTTCTTTGTAGTTGTTGGCTGGGGAAAGATTCCGTGGGGTCACCAAATGCCACGTTGCTTCATCGATTGGGAGAGATTGAAATATCGTAATCTCCCAATCATTGTTAGACACCTGGCTGGCTAACCATTTCGTTCCATTCTAACATAACATATCATGAATGATCATCCAAGGGCGAAAGTAACCATATTTAAAATTAAGTTTTATTTTTTCCAAGGATTATTATTAGTTTAATTTGACATATGACATGAATTTAATTAACTTATTTTAAAGCAGTCTTTTGTTATTATGATTGAATTATAATAATAATTAAAATTTATTTTTGATATATTTTCAATATGAAAGAATTTTATATATTTTTTGACTGGAAAGAATTTTATATTTATTAATGTGTTACTTTGGAGTAATAAATAGTGTTCCAATTGGTGTTAGATTTCGTCGCGTGTTTTAGTTTAGTGGCCTTTGAACATCTCTCAAAGAAAAAAAAAAATCTCTAATTCTAAAGGATACTCATAAAAACTCTCTTGTTCCATAGATTGAACCCATGGCGTTTAATTACTAAACTATTTAATAAACTTAACAACTTATGATATGTAAATTTTAGTAAATAATATTTTTTTTTGCTTCTACTTCGAGGAGTATCCCACCGCCTATACGACGGGGACTAATCTCCCGCGGGAGTTTGTTCGGCACCTCTAATGGGTGGCATCCCTCCCAGCTGAGATTTTTTCCATACCCAAGGCTCGAACCCGAGACCTTGGTTAAGGGGCGAGAGGCCTTAACCACTCACGCCAAATTAAATAATTTGTATTTTTTCCAAATTAAATAATTCTGTATTTTTTTTACGCTTTTTTTTTGTCAATTTTTTTGGTCAATCTGTATTTTTTACGCTTAAAGTCCAGAAATACATAAAACATCGGGCCTAAGCCTTTTTGAATTGATGAAAGACTCCGCAGCCCACGTGGCGCCTTGGATTTGAGGCCCATAAGCAATTATGGAATAAGTGTAATACAACCCAATATGAGGTCCTGACCCTTTATCAATATCATTTTCACATTTGACCAAAAAAAGAAAAAACCCAATATGAGGTCAACCTCATCTACTCTCCATTATGCGCAACAACATTTAAACCTATCACGATAGTGTTCTGGAAGCTTCTTGAATCTCAGTACAAAACACATTTTCTCAAGACCAATCAACCCACCACTCCCCCCCCCCCCCCCCCCCAAAAAAAATCGAATAACAAAAGCATGGTTTAGGTAGAGAAACTCTTTGAACTCATTGGGAAGGTAATGGCAAATATCATTTATGTGATATCATACAATATTCACTCTTACACTCACTCAACTGTATGAAGTTCGGGACAAAGACTTCACATAGAATTACAAAAGTCCACCTTCTCTTTTATTTTCCATTCTCTTTTCCTACACTAGCAAATATCATGCATTTTTATTTTCAACATGGGGATTGATATACATATCCCAAATGACCATACAATAAACGAAACCGGCGGGTGGTAATAACTGTAAACATATATCCACCACTGCCATCACCCTAAACTATTGTCTCTGCCTTTTTTCAAATGTAGATATAGTAATTCCTCATACCACAATTCAAATGATAGGACCATCTTAAAATAAGCCCTTTTCTCATTTGCTCCTATATAATTACTCACCAATGACTCACTCCTATATTATATTATTTTCTATTGCATATGCCCCACTTGTATTTATATCATACTACTAAGCCTAACAAATGTAGTAATTGATTAATTTTAGCTACCAACACTCCCAACTATGACTAAATGGTGGTGTATGTGTCTACACTTGTTGTACTATGTGTCCTCTCAAGGGAATTGATGGCCAGTGAAGGTTTGGCCAAAGGACCACCCAGCTGGTGCCACATTGTAAGAGACCACATTGCGCCCGTCACTAGCGGTGACCTTAAAGGAAAGGCTTTGTCCATTGAGATAAGAGTTGCTTTGCCAATTCTGACCCCAATTTCTTGTCATTGGTTGCCAATTAGTTTTGGAACCTTTGATTGAAACTGCTTGAACATCACCAGCACCACCAACGTTTGTGATTAGGACTAAATTGAAATAGGAATGGCCGTTGATGGTGAATCTGATGCCTCCTTTCTTTCGGCATGGAACTCTACATTATCAACAATGATAAAAAGAAAACAGTGAGAATCAAATGCTTGGCCAAAACAAGGACAACCTAGATAAAGTTGTAAACCAAGGCAACAAGATAAAAGGAGTGATTGAATCACCTTGCCAATATTGGAATAGAATCATATTCCTAGTTACAATTACAATTCACTAGAATAAGAATATTATGGCCAATATAGATAATCTTTCTTATCTAAAAATCCAAGAATTTTTTAAGGGGATAGAAAAGAATTTGAGAATCCTCTAGCAGTCTGAGAATATCATTTTTTTTGTTTCTATTTCTTATTTCTTATTTTTCTTAAAATAAAATAAAAAAATAGAAACAGAATTTTTTTTTTAAAGTTAACAAGTCCTAGAATATTCAGCTGGCACCTCAAGGTTGCACTTCAGTACTTCACCTATTCAACTTAAAAAGGACATTCTTGGGATATATAGGAAAAACTTATCATTGGACCCAGGACTAGGAGCTAATATGTGTAAGAGAAAATCGTTTTTTTTTTTAAAAAGAACAAGAAGAAGTACGTCATAATCATCGAATAAAAAAATATCTGTCACAAAAAAAAATGGAATAAAATATATCAAATGAATAATCTGCAGATGATAATTATGATTATGACTAACGACTTGTAACAATATTACTAGGCGAGAATTGGCCTGTGGTATTCAATAAATTTCTTTTGTCTTTTCAAAAAAATAATTACTAGGCGAGAAAAAAAAATCAAAAACCTTAGAGTGTGTTTGTTTCAAGTTATCTTAATTTATTCTTGGGAAAGCGAGCTTAAGAATATAATATTTATGTGTTTGTTTTAAGTTTTTAAAAAGTATTCCCGGGTATCGATTATTCCCAGGAAACTCATGCATTCACATTTTACTCAATTTTTATTCTCTTGCTAAAATGATGTGTATCTCATATTCCCATGGGATTAAGAGTAGTTATGAGACTTTTCTAATAATAACTTCCCACTCCCAACACATTTTATCATATTTTTTTCTGAATTTTTTAATTTTAAATTAATAAAATTTAAAAATATTCCTAGGAATATTTATATTTCCCAAACACATTATAGCTTATACCTAGGAATAACATAGACAATAATAATAATCCCAGGAATCACATTCCCAAGAATAATTATCAATAAGCTGAAACAAACGCATCCTTAATTAGAATTTAGAACAATGGAAAAAGATTCCACGCTATGCTTCAGACAGGGGTACAGTGCCTAGATGTGTTAAAAACGACAGTTACCAGATTTTGTTTTGTTAGGCATTAGATTAGATGACTCAAGTAGTGCAGACAATTTGACAATAAAATATTCCCCAAGTACCCTTAGAATAAGAGAAGGGAAAAATTGTCCCGCTTAAGTGGCTCATTTGGTGAAACAAATGGACATAAGGTGGTATAAGTTGGAATAGCGAGTTTGAATCCCTTCTCGCTTCCTTTTAATAACTAACTCATTAACTACTAACCAATTGGCCTATAAAAAAAAAAACAAATAGAAAATTTAAGTACCTTTGATAAGCCACGGGGACTATTCCAGCTTTGTATTGGGCTATTTGTTGGAAGACAGGCTGAGAGAGATCAAAATGGTGGAGGGGAGGGTTGCACCACCCACCTGCATTATTTGGTAGTGCATTGTTTGGTGGGCAGAAATTTGTGGCAGTGACCACAATTGAGCTTGGAAGGCACCACCTTTTGTCATCAATACACCTAATCTCAAAGCAAGCCCCGCAGCTTAAACCATTGTTGAACAAGGCCGTGCTCAATGCAGCAGTGTTTGTCCCATACCCCTGGCTATACAAGTTCCCATACCCACAAGCTCCACCTGCAACAAAAGCACAAATCACATTAAACAAGCTAGTATAATATATAGTACATTCAAGATTTTAACATTTGGTTATGATTATGTTGCGATTTTTAATTTTTTTTGTAAATATACAACTTGTTGAGAGCGTTTACTAGCTAATGAGCAAGACCACCAAGAGAGTCTGGTGCTACATCTTTATCTAAAACCTTAATACACGAAATTTCAATACATTAGGTATATGAGACACCTTCCTCTTTTAGCCCATCCTTAGCCAATGTGGACCAACCAGTCTCACTTGTCTTCAACACAACTTATATATATCATTTCAATCCTTGAAAATAGAGAGTTGTTGTGTGTGAAATTATGGCATGGAAATAATTAAGTTCTATACAAAAAAGAAGCTAGTGTAATAAATTAACGACGTGAAACAATTACTTCTCCTAAACAAAATGGGTTTGCCAATTAGTGTGGCATAATTGTGAAATGTGTTACTAACCCATTGTGCCAGAGGCATCGCCCCCTCCATAGAAGGTAGCATGCGCATTCACCCAACCAATGTCACCGGACGCATGGACAGATGATCCCAGAGAGAGAAATCCCACCAATAGAAGCCCCAAAAGAGCCATATCTTTAATTTCCCGTAGAAAGAAAGCAGTGAGTAGTACTAGTCTTGAAAGAAATCTTAGAGTTTAAGTAACACCTTAATAGAGAAAGGGAAAGGGAAGCAGAGAAACTATGAGTTGCGAGTTGGAAAAGCAGAGGAGCATGTGTGGGGGAATAAATAGATGAATGTTGAGAGGGAGCAAAGAAGGGCAACGAACTGACACATTTGTGAGGTGTGGGGACCCGATACCGCCAGGTGCAGCCATTTCGTTTTTTATGCAAGCACAAGGTACATACTATATATTTCTGAAACCACGTGGTTTTCAATTTTTTAATGATAAAAGTAATTTTCATATTTTCTCTTTTTACATTCCTTTTTAATTTTTTTTTCCACTTATTTCTCTCTCTCTCTCTCTATTTTTTTTTCTCCATCCGTCAGTGCAATGTAAACACTAAACACTCTCAATGAAGCAATGGGAAACAACTTTTATCCTTTTGTGTCTCTTGTTACTTAGTTTACAAAAGTAATACATGTATCAATCTTTTGAAAATATAAAAATTTATCTAAATTAATCTTTAAGTTACAAGCCAAAAATTTAGAGATCCATACAAGATACAAAAATATTACCTAGGAATTTAATCCTTGTTAATCAACCTAGCTAATGTCCTAATCTAATAAAAAAATTAAGATTAGTTATCAACTTAATCTTTAAATTTTTTTAAAACATCGATCATATATTTAATCTCTAAATGTAAAACATATTAATTTAATTTGGTATATTCTTAAATATATTAGCATCTTTCACGGTCAAAATTCTTAGGAAAATTTGAAAGTACATTTTTGAAATAATTAACATTATGCAAATTTGTAAGTAAAAAAGCTCTTTATCACTCAGTTGGCATCACAGGCTGAGAAGTGATAGTTTAACAAAAAAAAAAAAGAGTCCTTGCCGGTTGCCAACAAGCCAAATGCAGTTTCCCCTAAAGGCTACCAATTTACATTAGCTAGTCGAGCATCAACTAGTCCTGTTGTTCACATAAATTCTGTTTCAGTGTTTTGTCAATAACTGAATTTGGTCAATTTGTTACTTGTGTGAATGAACATAATCTATTTTTTCCCCGAAACATTGTATATGGATGACCCCTGAGAACCCAAAATGGTGGACGTCTATACACGCATGTCAAAGTATATGATCTGGCAAATATAAAATTACAGATTGTGCGTTTTCCCAAATAAATAATGAAACAAAATATTCTTACTTGCTAACGGTTTAAAATTAAATTACTAGAGCCGAGAAAACGGACACAGCTTTTTCTTTTTCAAAGGAAAAAAAATATTTTATTAGGCACGCCTAAGCCAACCGAAAAAGCTCTTAATTAAATAGACTTTATTATATTATATACGTAATATGTACAATCTAATTATCGTTGTCACCTATGTCTATAGAGTTTTACCAGAAGCTAGGAGACGACAAAGTGAGCAAAGTAAATTTGATTGTGTCATAAAACTAATAAAAGCACCAATTAATACCTCTCACCAAACATTGCTCCGTCCAAATGCATATTCAAGCTTTCAAAGCCAACTGGGTTTTGTATTTTTTTTGTTTTGTTTCACACCATTATATTAATTGTGCACACACTAGCAAAGTTTGAATTTTCAGTCATATTTATGGCACAGAGAAAACAACAACGACCTCCTCAATTCATAACTCAATCAATGTTGTGACAGGTGGATTCACCGAGTTGACAATAACTTGCACAAATAATTCCTTGCTTTCAGACATTTAATTTAAAATCAAATAATGAGAAATTAGAAAGAAGAGGGGAAGTGGGATAGGGCAACGCAGCACATGGGTGATGCGGTGTGTGAAGTTTGTTCGGTCATGTAGTGAAATATATGAAGTTCAGAGAACAAAACACACAGCCCTATCTCATTTATTATAACTTAATAATATTTCATTTATCATTGGTTCAATGAAAATGCTGAATCCGCAACTTGGAGTTAAAGTTGCAGTGGCGTGTGAAAATATTCTTTCTTAATTTTATAATTTAAAAAGATTTTTTAAGGAGTGCTATGGAATAAAAGATTAAAAAATTAAATAAGTAGTATTTTAAATTCTTAATGTATTAAATAATTAATTTTATTTTATACTTTTATATTCCTTAGAAAGTACACGATACTCGTTATTAGGGAAAAAAATAAAAAGCAAAAGCAGTTACTTAGCCATGTGATTGAAATTTTTTGGTTATATTTAGTATATAGTACTCTATACTCTATAGACGTAGTCCCACTTTCGTCTTTTATGGCTAGGGAGGTAAATGGGGTGGAGGCGGACACGGTAGTAGCCGTTCGCTATCCGTCCCGTTTAATATGCCCACTATCCGTATTTGTTTTATACTCACGCGGATATCTATGGATATTAAAAAATTAAAAAAAAATCTATAAAAATTTTATTAAAAGAAACTATTTTCACACAATATTTATCATAATAAACATCATATTAATAAGACTAAATTATACAAATCATATAATTTTAACTCAATTTTTATATCAGTAATTGTTCAATTAAATAAAAACAAATAAAACTATAAAATGAAAAATATGAGTGTGAAAATTAATACATGACACAATAATAATACATATTTTGGAGTCACTTTGTTCAATATTAAAACAAAGAAAGACAATAACTAAAAGTAATGCATCACACTTTAATATTTGTCAAGTTGTGCATTAGTATTTTAGACTTTTAGGTATGTATATAAATAAAATGATATTTTTTGTAATTTTACTAACGGGTACGGATACCCGCGGGTACAGGTACCTCACTACCCATCTCTATCTCTATTTATTGGCGGGTACCCCAAATACCTATTTAATTTACCTGCAGGTACCCGTTAAGGTATCCACCATATACCTGTAACAGATTTTATCCAGAGATATCCACGGATAGGGATTTTTTTGTCATCCCTGTTTATGGCTCCCATTGAGTTTAAACGTATTTAGTTTGTTTTGATATTCACTTCTGATGAGATCAGCAGTGCTGCTCTATTTACGCCCATTCTTGTTTGTTATGTGTTGTTCAATTAATCGAACAAATAATTAGCATATATTTTTCTCTTCAATAGCTTGGTGCAGCTTTGTTAGGTGTCAAAAAGATGACATATAGTTTTAAAATACTAAAATAAATGTTAATGAGATAAAGTATATATGTTCCTTGTACCTTAAGTCATACAGGAAGCTTACATATATTGCCAGATTAAAAGTCAAGTACGTTGAGTAAATTAACCCATTTTAAAAAGACAACTCTCTATGTTTTTTTTTTTCATTTAAGAAATTTAAAATCAGTTAAGTTCTTTTTCACTATAGTACAATGATATATACAATTTAAAAAATAATTTTTGATGACAAAATAAATAAAATGAAATATTGGTACATCTCACATAAAGTGCTTATTTTTTTACTCTGAATATCGTATGTTGAACAGGGAAAAAAATTAAGAAGTCCCGAATTGCAATGGTTGAATGAGATAGCACAAGAACTTTGTCTTTAATTTCTTTGCCACTAAGTTGAACGATAAGAAAGTAGTGAACAATAACAAATTAACATGCGAATATAAATGAGAATCAGGGGGAGTGGTTTCTACACTTCAATTTACTAATCGGTGGAAGACACTAAGAAGCTGTTAAATAAAGACGTGATGTAGTAGTAGTAGTAGTAGTAATAGGGAAAAAGGTGTAAGCTAGGTATAGAAACACAAGAGTGACTTTGATGAACGTGTTGGGATATAGAGGTGTGGAAAGGGAACTTTAAGGTGGTCGGTCTATGGCAGTGCACGTAGCAACACACACTGCACTCTTCGATGATGCTTTGGCACAATTCAAAGTTCAAACGATGAAAAAGTTAGTTAGTGGCAAGTGTGCTTTCTCGGTTTGCATGTATTCAGATTCGCGAGCTTTCGCAGCTGGCTCTTTCCCAAAAGCCTAGAGCAATCTCATACAAACAAAATATGATAATTATATGCCGTAAAAATTAAAAATTTCTTTTACATGGAGATGCGGGGTATCGATCCCCGTACCTCTCGCATGCTAAGCGAGCGCTCTACCATCTGAGCTACATCCCCATTTGTTAATCATGAATAAACAATACCATTTTACTTTTTCTTGAATCCTCAACAAGATTTGAGATGATGCATCAATGTTGAGCGAAACGAGAGAGAGTGGGGTCATGTGAATCATAAAACGAGCCCATCAATTATGTGATTAATTTAAGTTGACCAAAGAATAAAATAAAATAAAAAACCACTTGACAGTACAAAATAATAGTAGTAATGCATATATATCGTATTCGTGCTGGATAGACACTTTGTTAGACCTTTTTAATTTTGTTTATAATCTCATTTTACTTTTATACTATTAATATTATAGTAACTACGTAAATAATAACATCTAATTATGTTTTTAATTATGCATCCAAACTTTTAAATATCTATAAATGGATGACCAAACAACCATATATTTGTTTTTTGTTTCCTTTTTATATCCACCGTACACGACCGAAGCAACGCTTACATATCATGCTTTTAAATTGTGATCTGCAATCAGCAATTGAATACCTAGCTAATTCTTTGTGCATGCGCCTTGTTTCATCCTTTCACATACTTGGCGTGAACAGATTTACTTTGATGAATCATCTATCACGAACATGCTTTCTATTTTATGATGACATATAAGTGAAGCTGGAATATGGAATATATGCGTCGATCGGTTAGAAGAAAACGATAATCATATAAATAAACTATGACCATACCTTTCTTTCCGTAGCTAAATATTGGAGCAAGCGGTGCCCTTTGTTTTATTCCAATCAATTTCAAACGAACATTATTATATTTAGACCAAAAAAAAACGAACATTATTAATTCGTCATAAATAAGTATCTCTACAATGTAGTATATTTTTTATATTTTAATTTTATATTGCCATCATTACACTTTTTTTTTGTCATCCACTAGCTTCCATCATTACACTGTTTTGTTTTGTTTTTTTGGTCAACCCATCATTACACTGTTGAGCAGATTTTTTTTGGGTCAAATTTTTGGTCGATTGTTGAGCAGATATGCTGGCAACACATCCCTGATCCCACTTCGTTTGGCTGGGCCAAGCTAAACACACTGTTGGGTCCTATTTCCAATAGGGCAGTTAGTGGGCCTTTGGCTCCATTTGCTCCATTTATATTTTTGGAGGAATAAAAGGGCTAAACAACAAAAAGATCAATTTTTTTTTGCCTTTTTGGGCTGTTGTTTCTTCCGTTTGGCCGTTTGGCCCTTCAATGAAGTTTATTAATGTTGACCCAAAAATAATTTGGGTTTTAGTTATTTTGCTTTGCTTTCCTGTTTTTTTTCTGCTTTTGTTTTCTGTGTTGCAGTTATTTGTAGTTATGAGTTGGTTGGGAGTTGGTGTGTTCTCTCCCTTTGGTTTGTTGGTGGTTCAGCCAAAGCATAGTCCTGTATGTCTGTTTATCTCTTGCTAGTGCATTTCTGGTTGTGGGCTCTATGTAGCCTAGAGCTGTCAAAATGAGTTGCAGCTCGTGAGTCAACCCGACTCGTGGGCTAAACAAGTTACTAAATAGCTGGCTCGTTTAACCCTGAGCCTTTTTGGCTCGGCTCACTTAACCCGCGAGCTGAAGCGTACTAACCCGTCACGAGCCGAGCCAACCCGCGAGCCAGCTTAATAATTATAATAATTAATCATTTTTTCTATTTTTTTATATTCTAGCATTTGAAATATTTTTTTAGATTTTTTTAATTTTTTTAGTGAATCAGTCATTGAGCCAGCTCGCATAACCCACCAACCCGTGGTGGGGTGCGCCGATCTGTGCATTTCCTGACCCATGAAAAAATTGAGCCAGTTTGGCTAGGCCCGTTTCCCTCCCAACCCGTGGCGAGCTGGCTCGTTTTGACAGAGTCTGCCTGTTGGCGTTTGTGTCTTCTGATGTAAGTCTTGGGCTTAACCCTTTCTTCAATACAACTTCGTCTATTGACCAAAAACAAAATTTGTTTATTCATGACCCAAAAAAATAAAAAAAAGTTCTATTTATTTTTTAGCTCTCTTTGTTGAAAAAGTTCAAACATCAAAAATAACATGGTGGTGATGCAATCTTTCTAATTAATAATATATCCAAAAGTATTATATTTGAAAACATAAAAAGATATTTAATCCAATTAGTTAAAAATAAATATTTATTATTGTAAATATATTTTCTGAGCTTTAATGTTAGTGATTATGTAAATATTAATTAAGAACTATTTATTATATTCATTGTATTTTTATAGTTTGGTTTTTGGAACACGAATGATAAATATTTTTAATTTTTAATGCATTAAGTTTTACTTTTTGTTTAAAAATAAATTTAGTTTTGATTCTATATGCTCTATCATTTTTTTTGACAGAATTCTATATGACCTTGTTAAGATAAAATTAAATGTACAATTATTAATGTGAAGTTGTAAGATGAGAGGGAAGGAAGATCATTGGATTACATGGACAAAAGCTTTAGGTTTATGTAGTTTTAAGTGAAAATTAAGGGTAAAATAGTCTTTATACTTGCCCACCATATTATTCAAGGCAATTATGATGTCCCCAGCTCTCTTAGGCTTCTTAGAATTATATTTGAACCCCTTAAAGTTTTTAAGTTTCTATATCATAGTCACTATGTTTCTATTCGCCTCTGTTTAGTATTGCATAAATCCAATGAGGCAACGACGCAAATGGCGCATTTCATGTGCATTTAATGACACTGGGTGCGAATCTTGGTGCCCACATGAATGTTGCCGTATATAAGGATAATGCAACATGGTGAAAAATGCATGTTCAACAGTGCAATCCAGAATATGGTTATGGACAAGCTGCTTCCATAGTTGCAGAGCACGCGGTTTCGAGTAGACGCAACACCCACAGCCAAACCAACAAGCGCTGACTCACTCACTACTACTAGTCCTATCCCATTCACAATATTGATGCCTTTCCTATACTAGTACTACTCTAGTATCTAGTAGTATTATCCAAATTCCAGACACGACAAGGGCTGTTTTTAAAGCAGTGAATTTATTTTATATTAGAATAAAAAAAGTAACGAGTTAATAGTTATTGATTGTAAATTTGAGAGGGGAAATTAGCAAGTATCTCATTCATTGCACGGCATTTCAAATACTAAAAATCTAAATTAAAAATGATTTAAAAAATAAAATGTTTACAATTGTGAAAGAGATATACATTAATTCAAATTTAAAATTAGATAGTTATGAAAAAATCTAACATTAATAACCTAAAAAGCCATAATTGATTAACTTTAAGAACAAATGATCAAGAAAATATAAATTATTAAAATACAAATAAAAATAAAATTCTAACTGTAGAAGAAGTTTTGTGTAAAGAAAGTAAATTAAAAAAGTCTTCACTCTCAAAAGAGAATATTTAAAATAAATAAACTAGTAAGTAATATTTAAAAAATTAAAATTTAAAAAATATCAAAATATTTAACATTGAGTTTAATTACCATGTATTGACAATGTAAATTTTTTTGACATCCAATCATATCTTACCATAATATCATCTCGTAACATTACTTCATAAAATATCTATACAAATATTTACATAATAAAATTTAATTAAATATATGTATAAAAAAATTTATACTATCAATGTACAATAATTAAATCCTATTAATAATTCATGTCATACCAAATCCATTGAATATGGTTTTTATTTTTGGGTGGAAACCAGGGGCTAAGCCCCAAACAAGGAAACAAACAGATTAGAACCCCTGAGAAAATAGGTCCCACCAAAATCAGCTCTAACAGCTGCTGATAAAAACAAAGGAGCATTAGAAAAAATCCTACTACAAGTATCTAAAGACATGCCAAATTTGACAAGACGATCCGCCACTTGGTTAGCTTCACGGAAGGTGTGTTCAATGAGGTAGTGATCTCCATGTCCCATAAGCCTCCATATCACATTATTAATTATTAGCATGAGATTTTCTATACAAAGAATTGATTTAAAATTAATTCTTACCCGATATGATTGTTTTAATGGGGACCCAGCGGCATTATTCTGTTCAATAATCCACGTCAGTGCCACGGGCGAAAGCTGTTAATCGAGGTATATGTGGGACCCGCATGTTTATGTTAGGCAATACATTGGGATTCTCATCTCTTTTCTGTTGGCCATACTGGTACCGTCGCCCGCCGATATTCAACTGTCCTTTGTATTTTAGTAATTTTGGACCAAAGTAGATAATTGTTGTAATTTTTTTTATAAAAATTCATATGAATATGATTTTAAATTATTATTATTATTATTATTATTATCTTTTGGTGATATAACACAAAATAAATAAAGACCAATACGTAAGAGTGTATTATTTTTTAGCTTTTCTGTTGAGTAAAATTTATTTTGTACATGAGATACACAGAATTTTTTATATTTATACTTCAAAAATATTTCTACTTTATCATCCAAATAAAAATAGTTTTTTTAAACTCGTTTTTAAAATATCACTGTCAAATATAATTTAATTTTAACCTCAATTTTTTAAATCATTTTTTAATGTTAATTATTTTAAAACTAATTATATGAAAATAAAAAACAAACTGAAATTTAATCACGTTCTGTAACTAAATCGAGAATCTAGACATTTGATTTCAGAAACCATTTTTTACAAGAATTGGTTTCAGAAACCTTGAATCTTAAACAACATCAGTCTTCATATTTGATAATGACAAATCTGCATCGATTGCGTCCTTTTTGTAAAACATGCTGTGATTTTTCTTTAACCCACAGTTTTGGTTTTGTTCTTTATACTATGAAGGAAAAGGTACCTCACCGAATATCATAAATACTATTTTATTTTATTTTTTAAATGCAAATCGTTACTTTAGTGAATAATAATGTAGTTTGACTTTTAATTACACCAATACAAAAATGCCAAATTCATTTATGCTCATAGGGATCACATGATCGAAGAAGCAAGTTCATTTTATATCAAAAAAAAAAAAGAAGCAAGTTCATTCATTATCAAGCAACTTCATTCTTTATCAAAACTATGGGCTTGTTTGATTATGTTTTTTTTTATAAAACTATTTTATAAAATAGTTTTTAGAAATTTATTTAAGAAAAAAATCCTGTTTGATGATATTAACGTAAAAACGGTTATAAGACTTAAAAAAGTGGTTGATAAACTTTTCCCTTATAGTAAAAGTGTTTGATGGTTTTTTAACCAATTTCTTTGATAACAAAAAAAAACAAAAACCTGTTTTCGAATTTCTATTCTTAAAAAAAAATGTAAGAATTTTCGGAAATAGTTTCACAAAACATTTTTGTCAAACAAGTTTTTAAATTTTATTGTTTTTGAGCCAGAACCGTAATCAAATAGGCCTAGATCTGTTTAATTCATAGAGTGATTAATTTTTTTTCCTCGCTCTCAGAATAAACTTCCCTTGAAAACGAATGTCGGCCAAACTACAATTATAAAGATTCAATGAATTAAAGTAATCTTATATGGTTTAGTAGAGAATCAAATACAGTCTGACATTGTCACAAGTAATAATAGTAATATTACTAAAGGAAAAACAGGGAGTTCCAATCCGAAAGATTATATCCCAGTAAGTCCAGTAACACTTGCTAACCTGAAAGGGTTTAATTTCAACCGATGGAAAAAAATAAAAAAGTTGCAAGTCCGTCATACCCCCACACAAAAAATTGTATAAAGTAAGACATTCCAAAAGTTAACAAGAAAATTGCCCATTGATATTCTTTTTTTCATAACCAAAATTGCCCATTAATATTCTAATATATTCATGATTTTGTTACATACATATGTAACAAGCAAAATTACTAATTCTACACTACAAAGTGAAATTGCTCACTTTCGGAAAAAATAAATAAATTTACAACAATATATATTAGAAAACATCCTAAGGAAACAAATGGAATGGAGCTGCATTACTCCATTATAATCTTAATTCTCTAATGGCAAGATAGATGCCTTCATTGCTAGTTCAAACTATTTTAGTATACAACAATATCCTGCACAAGTCCCCTGTTATTACTTGCCATACTCCAAACACCAGAAAAATCATTGCTGCTTTCTAAAACCAAATCCTCCAATTTCCTTTGTACAGGGTGTAGTAAAGAAGAATCATCTGATATCTCTCCAATTGACGCCAAAACCTTCAACTCGGACTCATCCAAGCCTTTTGCTGGGCCTAAACTACAACGTTCATTCCCATGTTTTGCTAAGGCGTCCTTAAATTTCTTGATCTGCAGCATTACATAACCAAAAATAAAAAACAAAGGTTAGAATTTGAGAAAGACAACCAGAAATATAGCATTTGTATCAATCAGATTCTTACGGTTGCATTGGTACAGCTGAAGCTACAAACTCGACCCTCCACACCTCTGTAGAACCTGAAGAAGGGTAACACATGAATGTGCAAACCGTGACACATAGTTTTCAGCTCATCGTAATTGACTTTCAGAAATATTGCACTTGGGTATAACTCTGCTATTTGACAGATCTGGTCACATGAAACATGGTTCAGTATTGTTACCCACAAAAATAAAAATAAAAATTGAAGATCACCTTCAATACTAATTCAATTCAATTCAATTAGACAGGAACAGTTTCCTTATTCTCCCCAAAACAAAATTTTATATTGCAAACACAAACAAAAAAAAGATCATACCTTTGGGTGGAGGGCTTTGCAGCCTCCACAGCCAGGGGAATAGAAATCCACAACAACCAATGCATCACCAGCGTTGAGCAAAGAATGCACCAGTTCTTGTGCTGAATGGATCTCAACCATATTAGGCTTCAAGTTCTTCTTCCACCACCTCAAAGCTTTGCTAACACAAATTGTTGCTTGTGCCTGAAACCAAAAAAAAAAATTAAATTGAATGTAAGGAGAGGGGAAAAAAGAGAGAACATAATTGGAAAGCGAAAAGTTGAAAAACCAGAAAGCAAAAGAGCTTCATAATGTACATGGATAGAGCCATCTCTGGAGGTTTTTGAACTGCAATACCCTGAGCCTTTTTCTTCTGGAAGTACAATGGGTTTTCCCATGAAATCAGTACTCAAAACAGAATAGGGGTGGCCAGAATAGGTACTACTTGATCTTGCTTTGCCATGTGTTGAAGGACAAAGCCTGAAAACCCCTTTGGATTTAGAGCCAAGCATGCTCTCATTCAATTCAGGAACACAGAAAACACTCTTCAAGGAACATGCCATGATT
The DNA here is from genome assembly GCA_030159175.1 of Glycyrrhiza uralensis. Lineage (NCBI taxonomy): Eukaryota > Viridiplantae > Streptophyta > Magnoliopsida > Fabales > Fabaceae > Glycyrrhiza > Glycyrrhiza uralensis. The sequence goes on from BRZY01000005.1 coordinate 43,994,768, forward strand.
AGACAAAATAAAATATCTTGTACAACTTCAGATCACGAGATGGAACATGGGTGTGTTAAGAAAAGAAAAAAAAAATTGTTTCCACTCAAGGATCAAAACCCAGATATTTTTTTTCTTTCCTCTTCCTCTTTGAAATCAAAAGTTTTGTTAGGGAGAAAAAATTCTAGCTTTGCTTGACACCAAGAATGTTGAAAGGAAAGACAACAAAGGGCGTCTCCTGCTATTCAATGGATAATAAAAAGTGCAAAGCTTGAACAGACAAAAAGTGTGTATTTTCTTGTGAATGGTGTGATGAGAATCATGGGAGAGAGAGAGAGAGAGAGAGAGAGAGAGAGGCACTGGTGATGGCTTCCTAACTCAGAATAGAGAAGTGAAAATGTAGTTGGTGGGGTCTCTTATGAGTCATGCACGATGTCCTTTTTCTCGTAAAATGTAAAATAAATATAAATACTAACCTTTATCCATTTCATTTTTATTTCATGTAAAAAAATTACTAAAACCGAAAACATAACCCGCTTCCACGTTATCTTTTGCATTTACTAAGGATAATTAATAATACCGAACTTGAGCAGTGCCTGCATTCTGCCTCTTGAGTTGTCCCAAATCATATCACGTGCGAGTCTCTCTTTATAAATATTAAAAGTTACAAGTGTTTATTAAGATGCTCATTTGATTTGATTAGGCTACTCGGTTTGTAGTGTGTTTACCAACCAAATCAATCATCAATAATCAATAGAAAGAACAAACCAAAAATCAATAATTGGAAAATTGGAAATTTAAAAATATTTGGATTACATCGATTTTCAAATTTATTTTTAAAATCGGTCCAATAGATACTTATTAATGAAAAAAAAAGAGTTCTTACACCAAAGCAAAAGAATCAGTCAATTAATTATTTGTGAAGTAACGTGGTAAGTAATTACTATCTCCCTCCTTATACTCTCTCCGATTTAAAATTTTAGTAGTTTAAGATTTTGAAAAAATAATTAAGTGAGTAAATTTTAGATTATAATGTCTCTATTTATTATTTTAAATTTTTTTATTTTTTTCTTTGAATTCAATTTATAAACTTCATTAAAAATAGGTGTATTTTATTAATCACTATTATGCACAATGTCAATAATGAATAGTCACTTCTAGATGAATTACATTGCATATTCATTCATTTATGAGTTGGTGAGAGAATGTCTCTAATATGAAAGAGTAATACTAATGAGAATTAATTGTCCAATGTCCATCATAATACTAAGGGTATAATTGAAATAAAATAGTAAATTATATCTTAAAAACCTAAAACAACCAAAGATTAGGGACAAGAAAAAAAAAACTAAAACTACCAAAGTTTTGAACCTGAGGGAGTAATACTAAGGGTAATTTAGAAAAATTATGTAAACTATTGACAAATTTAATATTACTAACTAAATTAACTAATTTTCTTAACGAGCATGAATTATTTAAAAGGATCTTATATATAGGGATGGAGGCGGTATTTTTTGTGAGACACATCGTAATTAATTACTATAGCTATAAGGTAGTCTTCAATAAAATACTACTACGCTTAAATAATAGGATTAAAATCCCACTTGCTCATTGATTTATATTCCGAGTAACCCCATACTCAAAAGTAACTAACCATGGTTTAACAGTACATTTGAAGCATAAGAATTTACTTTACTCTTAGTGCTGTATTTATATACACACAATAATGAAGGAGCGTTTGGCTAATGGATGAAAGCAAAGGCACATATGCATGACTGTAAAAAAATCACTTGACAAGTTCCTCCTTCTTACTTGCTTCTTCAATTTCTCTCAACCCTCCAACCTTTTGTTCTATCTCCTCAATCAACTCCTCCCGCCACAGAGCTTCTCTGGCTTCTGCTTCCATCGTCTCTTGCTGCATATATATATATAGCCATAATAATTAATACCCACAATTCAAAATGTTCCTCCTTCGTACTCTACTAGCAGGAAGTGCTGTTTTGCTGTTATAACTTACCAGTTGCTTATCCTATAGTGTTGCCATTTTGATTTACAATTTTGCGTATTTTAATTAAAGCCTTTTATATTCTAAATGATTAATTTCCTCCTATAGCAGATAGTTTGGCCTCTTCTGATGTTGATGTATAACGTGGATACTTAATAATTAGCTAACTAAAATCGATTTTTTTTTTTGCGACAACAAGCCTTTTGAGCTATAGGAGAGGGACTAGTTAAATGATTAAGATAAAAATATGTATATATTTTAAAGTCTAATTTAACTTTTAAACCCCCCCCCCCCCTCTCTCTCTCTCCAAATTAGACAATAGGCATGTGTTCAGTGTTTATATTGGCCAGGGTTTGATTTGTGCACCCCTGTTTGGGGCTTCTATTGCAACAATATTAACAAAGTCACATATATATAAAAGGAAAATACCTTCTCATAGATCCAGTTGCCAGTGCCATCTCCTCCATCTCCCCTATATGTTTCTGAGTCGTAATATGGGTCCTGAATAATATCAAATAAAAAAAAAATTCATATCAACCGAAAAATTGAAACATCCATGCATAGCATAATGACTAAACATGAATAGAAGGAAAAAAAGTGCTTTACCTTCATGGAACCAAAGAATAAGCATCCCCAAACGGTGAACATTATGTACCAAGAGTCTGCAATAGAAAGGGTACCAATAAGAAATCAAATTGAAACTCCTAGGAGGATCAAATTAAGAAGGGGTGAGGATTAATATTTGAGACTCACAGACATTCTTTATTTGGCCATCGCTAAGATGCCAAATTGTTTTCTCTGTTATAAGATCTCTCTGTCCCTCCATTTGTTCTACTAGAATTGCCATCAGTGACAAATCTGGCAAGCCATTCACTTTACACAAAGAGGCTCTTTTCCTCTTCTTGCCCTCTAAGACCTTGTTTACAAAAAACACGTAGGATTAAAGTTTAAGCTGAACCTGGTTAATTTGCACTTATAGTTATAATTTGAGCCACTTAATTACCTGCCACGACCTGTGAAAAAGGGTAGAGTTTGAAGGCTGCTTAGGCTGCAAAAAAAGAAAGAAGAAAGACACCTTTATTTTTCAGCTTTGAAAACTATAGCATGTGAATCTCACAAGAGATGAAATTGGACAGCAATTAAGGACCAGTTTACCAATCTTGAAGACGGGTTCACTTCAAACCTCCTTGTTTGTAGACATGAGCTGTGAATAAGTGACTTGAAAACTGTGAAACCCATGACAGCTTCAGCCATGGTTGTTTTTGAACTGAAAAAGTGTTTGCTATGGCGCTGGTCCTTACATATATGGGATAGAGTGGATAAGAGTACAATGAAGAACCACCCTTCAAGTAAGTGTCTGTGTTTCCAACAAAATAGGATTTGGGTGGAATTCCGTAGAATAATTCATCAAAATGACCCCCGTGTCCTCATTTGTAAATACTCCTCCTTTTATGTAACTTATGTTTAGATTGATAGAATATAATGGAGTAAGGTGAAATGAAAGGATACTATATTCTATTATTTGGATTGTTTAATGTAATATTCAGTCAAAAAAATAAAATGTAATATGATTGAATGCATTGCATCTTATTCAATCAAATATCTAACAAATAACTTTATTTTATTATATTCTATTTAATTATATTTTAGACATATCCAAACATAGCCTTAATGTCAACCTTTTTTGGTTCTTATAGCCTCAATGTCAGCTAGTATTACATATTACCCACTTATGATAGTTTGATAGGATGATATATGATTAGCAAAAAAGAATGAGATACGGGCTTCGAAAGCTTTAGCCCAAGCTTATTTTCAATTAAGCTAGACCGAATTTGAAACTGCTGACATAAACAAAAAAATTGATGCAGCTAGGGGTGGGAATAGGCCAGACCGCCCGATAGAGGCCTATGGTCTGGCTTACTTAAGGCTTAGGCGCCTGGCCTGTTTATTAAAAAAACTAGGCTCGGACTTTTTAAAAAACTTATTTAGTTAAATATGTCAGACTTAGGTTTATAAAAAAACCTATTAGATCTAACAGGGCGCCCCATATATATATATATATAATTATAATATAGAATTATAATATAATATAATAAAAATAAAATATAATGAAAAATATGTCTATTTGTTTATTTATTTGTAAAGACCTAGAGACCTATTTATCAGCGGAGACCTATTGACATTTTTATCATTAGAGGCTTATAAGCCTATTTATAAGTAAAGACCTAATAGGTGGAGACCTATTTAAAAACCTTATTAAAATGTAGGCTTTTTAAACAGGCTTGTAGGCCAAATCAGACTTTGACATAGGTCAGGCCTTAAAAATTGGCCTATATCAGGCTAATAAGTCAGACTCAGGCCTTAAGATTTCAATGTAGGTTAGGCCCAGGCGTTACAAAGTCTGGCCTTGCCTGGTCTATTCCCACCTCTACTTGCGGCTCAAGCTTATTTTCAATTTATATATATATATATATATTTTCTTATAACTATTTGGGCTTAGAATGGCAAATTCAAAGTCCAAACAAGTGACCATTGTCCACTAAAAAAGAATGGGCTAATGGAAAATGGATATTCCTGTGACAGAAAAGAAAAAAGAAAAAGAAAATGGATATTCCCGATTGTGTGACAATTGACCTTAAAATCATAATAGAATCCGAGTTGATCAATAAGGCAAATGTTGAAATCTATAACTTTCAAACAAAACTACGTATTAATTATCATTTAAATTGTACGTTGACAATGCATACCTTAATGTGAGAAATTTTTTTGACTTACCTTGATGTGAGAATGACACATGAAAAGAATTAAAACGAAATTACTCACCAATCAGTTAGGTTTAGGTTCATCGGCATTGAGACTTATGTTCTCTAGACTCTAATCTAACACCCGAATCAAACATATTGGGTTGGACAACATTAAAATCAAATCAAACCAATGGTATGAACCAACCTAACTTTTTTCACATTGAATTAATTCGAGTTAATTGGATCATCAAATTGACTTAAACCTGACCAACCCTAGACTAAAGTCAACTGATAATATTGAAACCCCTAAAATTGTGTCATGGAGGGGTTTGGATAGTTTGTATAGAGTGATGTATTGTTAAAAAAAATATTAAATATTTACCACCATTTAACTCTTTTTAAAGAAAGTTATTATTATTATTATCAAAAAAGTAAGTTATTATTTTAAAAGGGAAAGTAAAATATTTCAATATTTAATATAGAAACTAATAATTAATATTTTATTTTAATATATTTACAAATCACAGTATAATATTAACCATAACTATTTTTATTAATAGTTAAATTTTCAATTTTATACTCCAAGTCTCCAACAAAGTAAACTAATACCTACGAAGTAGGGGTGAGAATAGGCCAGGCCGCCCGATAGGGGCTTGTGGTCTGGCCTGTTTATTAAAAATGATAGGCTCGGGCTTTTTAAAAAGTCTATTTAGTTAAATAGACTAGGTTTAGGCTTATAAAAAAGTCTATTAAGCCTATCAAACCGACCTATTTATATATATAATAAAAATATAATATAATATAATAAAAATAAAATATATTAAAAATAAGTCTACTTGTTTATTTATTTACGAAGGCCTAGAGACTTATTTATCAGCGGAGACCTACTGACCTCTTTACCATTAGAGACTTGTATGTGTATTTACAAGTAAATGTCTAATAGGTAGAAACATATTTAAAAATCTTATTAAAATGTAAGCTTTTGAAGAGGCTCGTAGGTTAGGCCCAAGCTCAAGCCTTACAAAGCCTAAGCTGACGTATTCTCACCTCGTGCAGTGAAATGAATGTCTTTGTTAAATATTTAGAGCATCTCCATCGGTGCCCTTTTCTTGTTAAGCACCGGTTCTTATTAGATACACTACGATGGAGTTCTGACAGTGAGGGTACCTAACAAGCAAGAGTACCTCTACAAGAACCGGGTGCTTACACTGTTTGTGTGGACCCATTACATTTTATAAATAAAAATAAGTAATGCATGGTTATTGGTGGAATCTATTTAAAATTATTTTTAAAAGTGTTGAATTGGAGAAATTAAATACCTATTAAGTACTTAAATTAAAAAAATAAAAATAAATGAAAAATAAATTTTTCCACTTAAGATAAAGATGCTCTTACGAAACGGCGGGCGGAAATGGCGTCTGTGGCCATGTCAGCAGAGGCATGTTCTGGGCTCTTCTCCCGTACCTTGGAAGAAACGACGTTTGTTCTCATCTCAAACGCAGCTAGTCTCTTCTCTAACAACAAACCAAACACTATTCAACGTCCTCTCGAACAAAACAAATCACAAAGCCCCACCCCAACTCCATATCCATCACCGCATTTCCAGAAACCAATAATTTATCATAATAATAAATCATCATCATCATCATCATCATTATCCATCCATCCATAATCAGCAGGGGAAATGGGGGTGTTGGATCTGGAGAAGCACTTCGCGTTCTACGGCGCGTACCACAGCAACCCCGTGAACGTAGCCATCCACATCCTCTTCGTTTGGCCCATTCTCTTCACCGCCCTCATCCTTCTCTACTTCACCCCTCCCCTTCTCCCCAACAACAACATCCTCCACCCCGTCCTTGTCTTCAACGCCGGCTTCTTCTCCACCGTTTTCTACGCCCTCTTCTACGCCTCCCTCGATTTCAAGGCCGGTTCCTTCGTCGCTTTACTCACTCTCCTCTGTTGGGTCGGTGCCAGCTTCGTCGCCAATTCCATCGGCTTCTCACTCGCCTGGAAGGTAGGTTCTCTCTACTCTCTCTCCCTCAAAATTTGTTTAAAGGTTCTCAATCCATTCTTATCAAACAAATTAGTGTGTTACTGTTGCGGTGCAGATACTTGAAAGAAATTAACACTAAAATACACAATTGTAATTCCCTAATAAAGAGAGCTATTGGACTAGCGGTTTGACCTACAAAATGGCTTTGACTAATTTAACCGATCATAAAATACACAATTAGAAAAACTTGCGGTTTAATTTCAATTATTTAGAGAGTAACCAACATGATTGGTGCAGAACTAATTTGACTCTTTTCTGGATCTCAATTTGTTTCGTTTTCACTCACTCTTCCCCGTACGTACAAGCCAGTAAGCCAAATTTTTGTGGGTCATGTATGTTCACTCATTTTCCAAACTTTATAAAGTTGTGTACAATTATATACTGACAATTCTGTTCTCCGTCACTTTTTTTTTTGTTTTATTTCTTTTTTGAAGACACATGGATAAATATGAGTGTGATCTTTATATCTCTGTATCCTCACTGATTAGATTTTCCCCTTTGTTTTTTTAGGCCAGTTTTGCATTAATAATCTGCCTGGTATCTTCCTTTGTACGAATTTTGCTTGTGAAGCGTCTTAGTGAATCAAATGAACTTTTGACCTGAGCCCATTAATTAAAGATATAAATTTGCTTCTATGATTGAGCATGATGGGGTTCATTCTGTTAACTTATATAAAGACAATTAATACTTATGAAATCATGCTGTTATCTATCTTGTTTGTCTATTCTCATAAAGATAAACCTGACTCACATTGTTTACAAGAATACTGTTTATTTTAAAGGCAGTGACTCGCCTACATGTTGTTAGCTAACCAAGTGTTGTAGGATGGGGTTTATGTCATTGGCTCATTGCTTATCTAGTTGACCATAGTTGCTTTACAGCACTTTCTAGTCTCAGTTATTTGCTTCAATTATTAACGGTTGCATGTTGGCAACTCTTATGCATGCTTGGGAAATATGGAAGTAAGGAAATTGTGTCCTGAAGCCATATTCCTGCATTAGAGGGCAAAAGCATAATGTCTGTTCCTTTTTTTTCTTTTGTTTTAACCTTTTCTCTTTGTAATGTTGAGAAGTTATAATTGAATGTCTTGCTTTAAATATGGAATAGATGGCGAAAGATTTGGATTGTTGGACAGCAAAATAAAAATTTCAGTTCATTTTTATTTTGCTTTCTCCTTTGCCCATCCTAATGTTGAGAAGTGATGAGAAAAATCTCTCTCTTCAAATAGTGGAATAGATGGAATGAGATTTGGATCGGTAGTCTGCTACCAGTGGTAATGGGAATTCATAACTTCTGAATTTGGCTCAATATCCCTCAAGACTGTTAAATACATTTATATACCTTGACATAATTAAGCATCAATTTCTTTAACTCTTAATACATATGCTTCCTTTGTTTGTTTCTTTTTGAAGAGAGATGAAAAAACCGTATAAGAAAGCCACGAGGCATACTGAAAGCTATCTCATTGTATTTTGGGAACAAATGTTGTAACTTGTTTATGGCGACAATCTTGCAGGTTGTGTTGGCTGCTCAGTTGTTTTGTTGGACTGGACAGTTTATTGGTCATGGTGTGTTTGAGGTAAATGATTGTTCCATTACTGGCAAGCATGATGCGTAGATTTTTTACATTTCATTTATGTTTTAACCTTTTTCTCTGTCAGAAACGTGCACCAGCTCTCCTGGACAACCTTGTTCAAGCTTTTCTAATGGCTCCTTTCTTCGTGGTTCTTGAGGTAATTGTTTGTCATAATCATTTGGACTAGTTTCTTTGACAAATGAAACAAGGTGGGATTTATATTATTCGCTTTTGCAGGTCCTCCAATCATCTCTTGGATATGAACCATATCCTGGATTTGAGTCAAGGGTGAAGGCAAGGATAGAAGCTAATATCAAAGAATGGCAGGACAAGAAACAAAAGAAACTTACTTAGCTTGAAAAAGTTATTTACAAACTCCTCTAGAAACAAAGAAAAGGAATATGCATTATACTATTAGGAGACTAGAAAAGATCAATGTTGTTAATATTTATCTGAGGACAAGATTGAATACTGTTGTGACATATATTTGGGGCAAACTTTATTAACTTGGTATCATTTAAACCACCGATATCCCTTACCCTTTTGTATATTTTGAGGGAAAATGGGAGGAGAGAAGTTGGGTGGAGAGAACATAAAATGAATAGCTCATTTTCTTTCATTTGGTTGCACACAGCAAATAAGGAGGAAGGAAAAACAAGGACTAGGCTCTTTTTTTTTGGTCGAAAGATACTTGGTCTTTTTTTCAACAAAGATACTTGGTCAAACTGGTATATTTGTACGAAATGGGCCCAAAACCCAAACAAGCAAATGAGGCTCGTATCAAAGTTTTTTGAAATTGGTAAATATACCCCAACATTTTAGACATACACCCCAATCAATGTGGAAATTTTAAAAATACTCTCTAATTTTGCGTATATTCTGGTTTCGGAAACTGGAGTTTCTGGAATGTAATTTTTTGAATTGTGGGATGTATGAAATGCAAATTTGTATTCCGGAAACTTCAGTTTCAATACAATTTGGCGAATTTTGAAGGTATTTTTGAAATTTCAGCATTAATGTGGGGTGTATGACTAAAAAGTGTGGAATGTATTTATCAATTTCTAAATTTTTTCTCCTTGGACAACACAGGCCTTGATCTATTATTCGTTAAAACCAAAACGAACCTTTCTCATTTATTGTCATAATAAGTTACTTTCATAAGTTTTTCTAATTACTTATCAAGTTAGTAATTATTATGTTATAAAATAAATCCAAATAAACCATAAATAAGCTTTTCTATATGTACCACATATTTGGTCCATAAACTTCTTTGCCCCACCGGTGTATTTTCCTTATTCAATGTGGAGAAAAGGTTGCTCTGATATTGGAAAGATGTTTATTGGATATCATTTCATAATTCTCAAGGTTGGCGGGTAGAGAACACAATTCAATGTCATAGATGAGCCCTGTGATTCAGTGGGTAATAAGAAGAACATTTGGCAAGAGTGAAGTGATCTCATGAAAAGGAAAGGAGAAGATAAATGCTGTATGGCTGGATATTTTAATAATTGTGATAGAAATCCTAGTGAAAAAAAATAGAGATCACACAAGACAGGAAAAGTAATATGCAGTTTTCTCGTAAAATTAACGTAGTGTAGCTCAGAATGATATATCAGTTCTTTGTTGTACAATATTCTTTCAATGGGATTCGGGGGGGCATTCAGGCATTTTTGTTCCGGCTATTATTAGTTCCCTTTAAAGGGAATCGGTATCTGTTTCAAATTTGATATCTATTTCAATCTTCTTCATCGAATGTTCTAAAATGGACTATTCGTTGCCAATTAACTTATTTCTTTCTTTCAAATATAAATTAGAATCACATTTTTAATTTCTTTTCCTCTATTGCAAATTCTTTTTTTTTTGGTCAACCTCTATTGCAAATTCTTGAAGTAATCAATTATCAAATTATCACTTGTTTTCCTCTGATAAAAGAAAACATGATTACTTGCTTGGTTCACCAGTTGAACTAATTTTGCTTCTGATATATACCCCATATATACGGGATTTTGAAAGGTACATATGTGCCGTATTAATTAAATCAATTTCATTTTTGTAACATGAAAAATAGTTAAAGCCATTCACTATTTCTGATTATATGAAAAAATATACAGAGACACAGTAACACACAGCATATTCCAAACCTTGATACCAATTTTGGCATGTTTATCTTAACTACGGTTGACTAACATGCATCGTGAGCTATAGCCTGTTGGCGTTTGTTTTTCATCAGAAATAGAAATGAGCGACTCAGAGCGAGCTTTGACTAGCTACGAACCTCTACTTGAGCTACAAGTGTATCGCAGGAACGAAAAATAATACCCGAAGAAATTTGTTTCTTTGACACATTTTTTTCAATACATTCGAGAAGCATAGAACATTGTTGCACAATGTCAAACCCCAAAAGGGCGAATAAATTCAGATCAGCCAAACACACTAGTGGCAAATTGTCATCCATTAGATAAATGATTATTAGAATAAACAAAGTGATCACTATATAAAGATACGCATATTATATATAATTCGCCGCCTAAACAACCCAGCATGTTTTTTTCTTCCATTCTTTCCCTGTTCATTGTTCCCTGTTTCCTCATCGCTACCTCCCCAAGTTAGGCAGCCCATAAATATCCATTACGAAATCGTCAATTCAACATAAGATAAGCTTAATTAATTTATCTATACATGGAATATCCTTGATGCCTAGCACAAGATATATTAATGTAAGACTTTTGGACCAATGGCATTCTTCCACGTCGTAAACGTTTCTCTCATTCCCCTCATGTCGGAACTTGCGAAACAGGGGGCCACCTCATACCAGCACAAGTGTCATATGGTTAATTACTTGTATAAATTAAAAATGCCATGGTCAAACAATTGATTTGGATATGCTTTTGATTAATAATAATACTAATAAAATTCCAATGAGAATGAGAATTGGGTTAGGTTGTTTGGGTTTGGTGGATTATTTGGGATGGATTAATTGCTGGCAAGTGGAGATGTGTGGTGTGTGTGTGTCCTTAATGATTTGACTGCTGTAGCTTACGTGGCAGATATATATGCATGCTGAGACAGGATCAGGTGAGGCTGATCAATTGTGCAATGTGCATGTTCTCTGCTTCTCGTGGATGGCAATTGCATGATGCATGATGCATTTGCAGCTCAGCTATCTGCTGAGAGAGGTTAGGCAATAGGCAATAGGCATGGATTGGAATGGTTACCCGGACGAATGAAACTCTTGTGTGACGCGTGTCCTCTTACAATAGGAATCTGTTTGCTTTCAGTATCCTAATAATCATGTATCGTATGTATTCTCCCATCGTAGAAATTAATTAGCCCTATCTATCTATCTATCTATCTATCTATCTATCTCAGTAACAACCAGAGGTTTATTTATTCAAGAATAACATCAATACTTAAATGTAAATTAAAAGTGAGGTGAGGTGAGGGCATATAACCAAATTAAACTTAACTAAGACTAAACTAGAGTACAAAATTACATTTAACTCGTTAAAAACTAAATGTATTTTGTTAGCTCTAATTGGGCTTTAGTTTTAATTTCGGGCTATATGTCCCACGTAGGTGACTCGCTTACTTGAGTCAAGAGATATAAGGTAGAGTAAATTAGAGTGTCGCGATTCGAACCCCTCTTCCTTCCATTTTAACAAATAACTCACTAATTACTAATTAGTTAGCCTATAAAAAAACCATCCTATTTCCTATTTTTGAAATTTTGGATCATTATACTACGGTCTTTGATCAAGAATCCAATGAACTAATTCCAATCCCCACGGGGGGGTGGGGTGATCACATAACAAACAAGGGATATGAAGAAATGGTCCTTTTATTTTTTGATTCAATAAAAACTATTTTAGTCCAATAAAAGTTTATGAAGTTTATATATGAATGGAATTTAATCTCCTATTATTTTTTATTGCAAAATATATATTATGAGCCACTATTAGAGGAAAAAAATTTGTGACGTCAGAATTAGTGATAGATTTTATTTTTTTTTGTCTCTAATTTTGATTACTAATTCATTCTTTTTTAGTAGTGAGCATTTTATATTAATTTAAATTTGATAAATACCATCAACACACTTATCTTCTTGTGTAGGTCTTACCAAATATGAATATTAGGGCTGTTCACGGGCTGGTTTGGATCGGATTTGATCAAATCCGTTATCCGAACCAATTGAAATAGTACGGATTGGGTTGGATCGGATTTCATCATTTTTTTTAGCCAAATCCGAACCAAACTAACCCGATCAAGAACGGGTTGGTTCGGATCGGGTCAATCGGGTCCAAGCTTTACAATGAATATTTTTTAATTGCTAAAAAATCTAACAAAATTGCCTACCGTCTGACCACTTAGTCACTCTCCTTCAAATTTTTTTAAAACCAGCAACATAAGGACAAATCAAAGAAACCATAGTGCACTGAGAGCAACATTTGATGCAAATCGTGATATTCATCCCTTCCAGAATTTGAATAAGCAACAAAAATAAGAGAAAGAAGGCCCCCAATATAAAAATTCATATGGAAAGTGCACGGTGCAATGCAAATAGATGGGAACAGCAGCAATTAAGTAAATAATACCCCCAATCCCATTGCCATATCTTATCGTGAGTGCGAGATAAAATATTTCAGCAATGCGGGATAAAATCTGACACAGTTATCCTTTTCTCTGCGTGAATCTTCAAGTCCTTCGAAAAATCGTAACTTCAACCCCAACTTTGGTTCTTTTATCCCTTCTCTATCTGAAAGAGACTCATTGGATCTCTGGTTCTCAGAGGGTTGCTACTTTGCTACTTGCTCTATCTCTTCACCCCTTAACAGGGAACCCCAGAACCTGCTTACGGTGAACGAGATCTGGTCGCGCATGGTAGTGGAGAACAGGTACGGCATAGACGGTGGAGGAGAACGGAATCTCGTCGCGCACGGTGGCGGAGAACTGGTACGACGTGCACGGTGGAGTGGAGAATGGGTACACACACTGGATCTCGCCGTCTCCTTGGGCGAGCTCGGGCTGCATAACTGAGAGGTGGAAGCCAGGATGAGGAGGAAGGGAAAGGTGGATTGGGGAGGATGAACCCTAGAAGAAAAATTAGAACACGATGGAAATGTTGGACGCGTGAATCTCACGTTGACTGAGTTTGGAATTAATTAAAAATAATAGTAAAAAATATAAATAAAAAATGCCACGTCACCAGGTTGGGCTCACGGGTTCACGAGTTTAACAAACGAAATCCGTTATCCGAACCAAACCAGCTCGGGTTTGGACGGGTTGGACCCAAACTACAGGAAAAACTGAAATTTCCAGATTGGTTCGGATCGGATCGGTTCGGGTTCACGGGTTACCCGAACCCGTGAACACCCCTAATGAATATTACGCTAAAAAAAATCTTGAGTAGCATACTAGCATTTATATATGTGCCGCCCGCCAAGGGATAGTAGGTCAGCGAAATTAATAAGAAATGATAATTATGGTAGTAACTGGAAAATGCTAAGCAAATTGTGGAATCTAGACTTGGTAGCATACTGAAATGGGTGTCAAAGATATGGTGGAAGCTGTTAATTAAGATAGAGACTTAGAATTTCGGTATCTAGTTTCCTATTGGATCTCCATTAATCTTGGTGCTTGCTTAAATGGCATTTAATTAGGGGGAGTTACTGATGAATAGTGAAGGGGAGTGATGCACATGATGCAGGGTATGCTATTAATTTCATGTTGCTGTTATACAAAGTCATGTCCTGTTGATTATTCATGTGAATGGGCTGCGTATGGGAGTGACCTCAATAGAGATTCTATTCCTTTAAGGTCCTACTCACAAAGTCTCTGCAGGCACCGAAGATTAATCATTGTGTTTTGGATACAACAAATATGATTGATTTTCTCTATTTATTTTGCTGATGTTTTTATAAGTACTTTTGGTTTCTTGGCCTTATGTGCTGCTCTGGACTGTGCCATAGCCACAACTTATGCTCTGCTCCAATTTTCTTTGATTTAATAAAATCCATTTAATCTTATAAAAAAAATTATGTATACACTTTTAAGTTTTAAATATACATCATATTTTGCTTAAAATAAATTTATTGATAATGTGATCTAATATTTTAGTATTGCACTATCGGGGTGCGAGGGAGGCTTTGGAAGTATCCATTTTCGGTTTTCAACTTTACTAATAGTAGCTTGAAATAAATATCTTTCCCATGTCAGCTTCGGAGGCTTATACCAAAAAACCTGTTATTATTCCCATCTCCTTTTGTCGTTTTTCCCCTGAAAAAAACCCTGAAGGCCAAATTGGTAATTTAAGTACAACAATGGGTTATGAAGCTTATGTTTCTCGAAGGAAGATGCAGACTTTTGTATGATCAAATTCAAAACTTTGCATCACCACAGCTCGGGGTCGCATAAAAAATAATAGCTTCATGAATGTTCGTTTTTTTTTTCTCCTGCCGAAAAATAATGAAAAAACGGGAGAAATTATTTAATTCTTGTGATTTTTTTTTTCATTTTTGACGAAAATGTAAATCAACTACACGAGCTGACTCTATTCTAATTCTTTTTTTATGTTTTGATTGAGAAAAAAGAAAAAACTTATTATAAAAAAATGGTATGTTGAGTTGAAATGCACCAATTAACATCGACGTCTTGTTTTACTATTGATGATGTTAAATTATTTGACAAACTCCCCCTCCCCCCAACCTAAAAAAAACAAGGGATTATTATTATTTACTAATTAATGCTTTTTTTTTACAACACTAATTAATGCTTAATGGAAGCACTTTGGATTATCTTGATCAGATGCATGGAATTTGGGCAGGGTTTGTTGAGTAAGAACAATTTAGAAGGATAAATTTATGATCGCACAAAAATTACAGGCGTGGGCTATAAACAACCAACCAGGTTGTCTTACATTCCACGTTTCTTTCTCTCCAAAACACACCAATATTTAGGGGGCTTCTTTTTCTTCTCTCCGCTTTTCTTTTTCTTTGCACTTATTAACATTCCACCCACCAAGTTACCACCACTTCTTCTTCTCCTCCTCCTCCTCACTTCCTCATGTTATGTCTTCCATGATTTTCACCACCATCCTTCCCTTCTCTCTCTCTCACTTCCTCTGGAACCAGATTGTCCTTTATAGATTCATCTGAATTCACTTCGTTCTGTGAAAAGCAAAAAACTTATACATATTCCCACCCAAACCAAGTTTTTTCTTTTTTCAGTAATACAACCACCCTTTGAGGTTTAAAGGTTTGTAGAGAGGTGTTTGTTGATATTGAAATTCTTAGCTAAGAAAGGTTGTAGAGGGGTTAACTTTAGAGTGTAAAATAACTGGAAAATGGAAAAAAATTCAGTGCTGTGTAAGGAAGAGGATCAGATGGATTTGCCTCCTGGGTTTCGGTTTCACCCAACTGATGAAGAGCTTATTAGTCATTACCTTTACAAAAGGGTAACTGACACCAACTTCTCTGCTAGAGCCATTGGAGAAGTGGACTTGAACAGGTCTGAACCTTGGGATTTGCCATGTAAGTTAATTAAACCAATCAAATTCTCAGGCCCACTTTGGTTTTGGCTTTTAATAAATGTATTCATTAATTTTCGCTTTGGTTGTTATTATTTTTATAAAAGTTATAAACTTTGTGTGCATGTTTTTATTGGGGTTGTAGGGAAAGCCAAAATGGGAGAGAAAGAGTGGTACTTCTTCTGTGTGAGGGACAGAAAATACCCAACTGGTTTGAGGACCAACAGAGCCACTGAAGCTGGATACTGGAAGGCCACAGGGAAAGACAAGGAGATCTACAGAGGGAAATCCCTGGTTGGGATGAAGAAAACTCTTGTTTTCTACAAAGGGAGGGCACCCAAAGGAGAGAAAACCAACTGGGTCATGCATGAATACAGGCTTGAGGGTAAATTCTCTGTTCACAACCTCCCCAAAACTGCAAAGGTAAATTAATCAATCAATCAAAATCATTTGTCTTCATCCTGTGTACCCCTCTTTTTTTCTTTTTTCTTTTTTCATGTCTTTGAGTTTAATTTGTATTAATTTATTTGCTAATGGGTTTTGGTTTTGGTTCTGTGTGGCAGAACGAGTGGGTGATTTGCAGGGTGTTTCAGAAGAGTTTAGCTGGGAACAAGAAGACATATATCTCTGGGATAATGAGGTTGGACTCATTTGGGAATGAATTGGGTTCTTCTATTCTGCCACCCCTCACAGATTCCTCACCAACCGAACCACCGAGTGTGAATGAGTCTGCTTACGTGCCCTGCTTCTCCAATCCAATTGATCATGTTCAAAGAAACCAAGTTGGGATCTTTTATTCCTTCACCAATAACTCCCCCTTTGGGGTTCCTCCAAATCATTCAGACACTAATTCTCTCCCAAGAACTTCATTCTACTCTACTCATCAAGGGGTTCAAGTTCAGCCTCAGGCCCCACCAAATTTGCCATTACCACCTGGTTCTGTTTATAGCACCAACCAGGACCAAACCATTCTCAGAGCCTTATTTGATCACCATGGGTCATCAAACTTGTTGTGGAATAATGGTTTCAAACCAGAGAGGGAAATGATCAATGTCTCACTCTCACAGGAAACAGGTCTCACTACTAATGTGAACACTGGAAACTCTTCTGTTGTGTCAAACTTTGAGAATAATCAGCAGCACCCAGCTGCACCACTGGATCCAGCTACCTTGTGGAATTACTAAGTATCATTGGAAAGAAAACCCACTTTTTCAGCTGAAAAAGAAGAGGCTCTCAGATATAAATTATTCTCTGGGTTTGTTGTTGTTTGTTATTATTATCATCATCATTATCATTATTATTGTTATTGTTTGTGTATATTGATTTTAACCAAAAGATGCAGTGGATAAATAGTACTGAAGCATATGTTTTGTACTGTAAGAATTATTGTTGTTGTGAACTTTATGCTGTTATGTTATGTTGGTCCTTTGATACTTGAGGTTTGTTATTACGGTTTAACATGAGCATGGTTGATGGTTGTTGTGTATTGGTTTGGATTTACTAGAATGAGACATGGCAGGTTGATCTTGTTTTTCTGGATTCTATCGGCAGATATCTTTGGAGAATGACATTTATTCTGCTAAATATTTGAATTGCATATTAAATTCTTGATTGTGGGGACTGAATCAAGTACGGTAACCATTGAAAAATTGAAAATCTCTCAATTCTCTCTCTCCCTTGGCAACACGTGCACGCTCATCCTTTGACATGGACAAAAAATTATTAACAAACTTATCTGCATTTCACTCTCTACGAATCAGGATCCTGAACTCCTAAAGCTCCTATCTCACCCTTTCTATTTTCAGGTCATGTGTGCGCGTGTATGTATATATCATTGTCAAACACATAAATTCAAACGCTTTTACCCAATTAATCTGATTTTACATCCTCTGAAATTTCACAATATATGTTCTCGTTTGTATTATTAAATAATCTGAAGCATGCGCATAGCATATCTGATATCCATTGGCCAGTAGTTGCTTCTAAATAATAATTAATTTTCTTTATCATGAAGAAAAAGAATATTCAGAATATATAAATGCATGTCTTTGCTGCAGTCAAGAAATCAAGGTATAAGTCAAGCAAGAACAAAGAATTTGTGCTAGTATTGAATGTGACATATAATAATGAAATCAGCATAGGATCGGTTGTAAGCCATCTTCAATAGAAAATTGAGTAATATATAAAGAGATAAAAGAAAAAGAATATGATCTCATTTATTTCCCTTTTTTGTCTCTGATTCCTTATTCCATCTATATTGTGATTGTTTTTGGTAATAGGCACTTTCTGATTAATTTTTAATATAATTTCGTCCCATTGAGCCAAATTCAACAAGTAGCAGTTTGTCCTCCACTGAGTCTTTTGCGAGATATATACATATGGGTGAAAAATTAATGAATAATGAAAACATCCAAAGATAATAATTTAATTTTGTTGGTTTTAATAAATAAAGAAATTAGTTGTAACTAAAAAAAATAAAGAAATTAGTACTCAGTGGTTTTTGGTTTTTGTCTGTATCTGTGGTTATTGATAGATATATCGTACCGTTTCATTCATTAATTAATTCATTTGAATTTGTCAAATTCATTGATTTCCCATTTCATGATGCATGCATTGCGTTTTAAAGATGCTATGCCATGACATGAGAACACTGATGTTCTTTATTTCTTATTTTGTCCAAAAATATGATATACGTGTCTCTCCTTTGTACCATGTGGTATAATTTATTTATTGCACATGATAATCATCTCAAAAGGCCACAGGTTTGAGTCCTACACGGCTTGATCCTTAACTATATGAAATCACTGCTGGCAAATTAATATGTCTCTCATGTGTTTTGTTTCCATTCATTTTTAGTACGATGATGAATAAATACATAGAAAAACACCCATATTTCATTTTACTTTTTGATATATAGAACATCACCAATCAACATACGCTATCTCCCATTCTGTGAAACTTTTTTAATTTTCCTCTCAATCTTGTGGGAAATGCTTCTTTTTAATTATTATTATGATGTATCACTGTGATATGATATAATTGAACGTTTGTTTAAAAAAAATTTCATTGACAGTGCATATTTAATTAAACTCATTAATAATATGGGTATAACAAAATTGAAGTACCAGTGGATCTACATCTTATGCGGATCTTATTCGTACTAATTCAATGGCAAAATTTCTAAAGTACTCTTGTCTTTTTAATGTAAAACTCCATGATATATTTTAAACAAGTTATAAAGACATTATACTCTTCTGATGAATGAACTATCACTAGCACAAGGAGAGTATTAGACAAGGTTTTTAAAGAGCAGAAAAAGATATATAATTTTAGTAAAATTATATTAAACTCCCCACCAATTAAACAGAAATGAAAAAAAAAATCATACAAATAGAAGAAAAACTTACAATGACATTTTAATTTGAAATAATGAAATCTTATCCTCTTGTTTGTGACAAATGAATAGTACTTGTGTACTGTTTATTCAAAGAAAAAATATTAAGTAATCTGAAAAAAAAATAAAGGAAAAATCCGAAAGAAATTAATTAAATTTGTTCCAATTCATATGTGCAGTTTGATGGTATTCTAACTTTAAAATGTAAATATGCACTCAACTTTAAAATGTATGCACTTAAGTCCAAAACGGTAACGTCCATCCAAATCTGGACGAAAGTCTGCGTGTGACCCCATATACATATCATGAGTGTATTTAAATGGAATTCTTCTAGCTATTTGCCTAAGATTTTATTTTATCCCCTGCAACTATAGGTTATTTGCATTCTGATCCCCACACATAAAAATTACGTACGTAAATCGATCATCTAAAGGGTACATCTTAATTAGTCCTTCAATCTAGTTATATATAGTCAAAGAACTAACAATAATTAGTATAAGTTCTTTTTTATATAAGCGAAATGTATAATATTAATTAATAAGAAACTAAACTGAAGCGTGGTGTATATATTAACCTAGCCGTGCACTCTTAGAGAGAGAAGCTCTGTCTTCTCTCTAAAAACTGTCTGCTCCTCTTTCTTTCTCTTCCACTTGAGGGATGGTTTTGGATCATTTTTTGGTCTAAAACCACCCATCTACTTCGTTTTTAGTCTATTTCTACCTTAATAAGTGGTTTTTTCACATAGATCTCGTTTTTCTCCCGTGTTTTTTTCAGTGTTTTTCGGCATCTGCGTGCGCTGGTGTTTGTTTCTCCCGTCTTGGTGCGGCGTTTTGTTCTCTCGTCCTGGTGCGGTGTTCGTTTGGTTCAGATTGATTGATTTACTTCATTTCACTACAGATTCTCTTATGACTGAGTCATCAGCGTTGCAGATCCAGAGGTATGGGTACTCCGGTCAATATGAGTTTGTCATTTTTGTAGGCATTGTCACTTTGAATATGACATTTTGCTGTGTTATGCTATTAACTTAGGTGTTGTGAGTTTGTTCACATATTCATCCTTTTCAATTTTTAGCGATGTTGAATTTTAATCTCTTCAATGTATTTTACCGATTTGAATGAATGAATACCTTTTGTTGTAAAAAAAAAAAAAAAACTAAACCGAAGCATAAGACATGAAATATGATGCCTCAGACTTGACTGTGAATTAATTGTACCCTATCAATATGCCCTAATTAATTTAAAAATGAAAACAATTAAATTGGTCTCTAATTCTATATATGTCTCTAATACTTAGAGACTATTAGAGACGAAATTCATCTTTTTCCATCTCTAAATTTCCATCTAGTTAAGTAATTCAACTTAATTAATTCAACTTTATATACACAAAGCTAGTTTTTTTTTTGACCAAACACAAAGCTAGTTAATCACTTGACGTTTAGACTCTGTTTCATTTTATCCACTCTTTCAATTAAAGGTGATCTGAAGCCCATGCTTCAATCTCATACTCCAAAGATTAGTCACGCTAACACGAAACTAATTTTTGAAAAACTATAGCATTTTTCTGCATGAGATAATTAAAAAATGTTTGAGACAAGTTATTATAAGTTCAGTATGCTGGTTCAATGAAACCACAATTAATGTATGACTAAATAGATTATATAGACTTATGAAACCCACCCGTAACAATTGAGCAGGAATTAGTTCTATACTTAAAACTTTTCGTACGTAGTCTTAAATCATATAATTTAGTCACTAAAAATGAAGATGCTACAAAAGGATGTGAGAGTATCCCATATGCACACAATATATATGGATTGAATGAGACAAACTAAAAAAGAGTAGTTTCAATTTGGGCCAAGAGCATAAATTAACATTCACACTTTGCGTGTGTGAATGATATGACATAATTAAATCATTCGGTTAATCTTTTTGTCCCCCACCTTAATTAATTATTATTAGGTCAAGATTTGCCTATGCATGTGCCAAAGTTTGGCTACCATATACTCATGTCTTCTTGTAATTTGGACCCTATCCAATTAACCAACGTAACTCGTGTGATTTAGGATTCGTTCACAATCTTATATTCGTTTTAAATCAGAATTCAGTTAAAGTATAGCCGTGCATGTTATTACTTTTATCCTTTCTGAAGATTGAATGTCGGCGTGGATACGAACGAATCTCGTTTAAATTAATTTTTACGAACCATTCGACGCAAATGGCACGTTTCTTTAAAGTAAAACTTAGAACTTTTTTATAGACAATCATGAATCATACGTACGTTGAAGTTAAACTCTACTTAAAAAAATGAAATTTCTGTGGTACCCTTGAAAGATAAACGATTTTGGTACCGAGGATTATCGACCTGATATTGAATTATTATCGCATATTCTAACTAGTTTTGTAATCCGTACGTTTTTATTAATTTTTACTATGCCTTTTGTGAAAATTTATTTCTTTTATCTCTTCTTGTCACACATCCTCTAGAAATACTCCAAAATCAATACCAACGAATTGTACTGCACAGAAGAACAAAAACTTAACATGGACTACACGCGGTAAGCATGGTAGTTGCAATACTCATCTTAATCTTATATTTAAAACCGGAGGGAGTAACTCAAAAGAAATTATTTAAACATTTCACACCAAATAAAATGCAATTATATTCATATTTATGTTCACATTCATTTTCTATTTTACTGCTAATGGTAATAAAACCGTTAATTTTTTAACAGTAACATAGTACCTCCCTTATAAAAATCACTAGGATTGAATTGATGGTGAGTGAGAAATCTGAAATGGAGTTATTCAAACCAAACCTCGTTGTTTTTATCGTAAAAAATAAAGATAAATAAACCTATCTATTTTAGTCAGGGTTTTTCTTTTTTGTTGATAAACAAATGAAAAAAAAAATCTAGGAAGAATTGGTTTATTTTCATTTTATATTATATAAGCCGAAAATTAAAAAAGTATATATGTGTAATTTGGATCCCGGGTCCCTCCCTCCCTCCTTCCATGACCCAGTAGTCCCACATCGACTAGTGATATGGTTAGTGTAGTGTTTATATAATGTGGGCAGTCTTCACCTTACAAGCCAATTTTGTGAGAATTAGTTAGGCCCTAACAGTGGTATCACAGCCAGTGTTCGATCCGAGTCACCCGTGTGGGGTAGTGGGCTCGATCCAGGCCACCCGTGTGGGGTAGTGGGTCATCACCCGTGTGGGGTGTTGTCGAGAGTCGATGTGTGAGGGGGTGTGTTAAGAAGTCCCACATCGACTAGTGATATGGCTAATATAGTACTTATATAATGTAGACAATTCTCACCCTACAAATCAATTTTATGGGGATAAATTAGGCCCTAACAAGTACCAGGCCATTAGCATCAAATCATAACGGTTAGAGACGTGGGTATGAAGGTGTCCCACACAATCTGACACCAAGGTGAGGAGAAAGTTAGGCGTATTTTAATTTTTAACGGTCGAGACGAGACCTATCTATTCTCTGCTATGCATGCATGATGATGTGAGGGCCCACGCCACGCGCTTCTCCTCTCCTCTCCCTTTTGCTTGGCCGCGTCATCGACTCCCCAACGTCACTCTTTTTCTCGCGCCGCCATCTGCCACGTGTCTCCACCTCTGCACCAGCTATCTCCTTCTTGTCTCCATGCCAAACCTGCAATTTCCCCAACTACGTAGAGTACTATTTAATGTACTATTTCAATTTCAATTATATATATATATATATATGTGACCCTAAAAATAAAAATAAAAGTTTAGTATTTAAACATTTTCAGGAAGACATCACATTAATTTAGTATTTTAAAAATAAAATTTATATTGTTAACAATCATTGAATCATTCAATTTGATATAGCTAATTATGAAGAGTCAATGTGATGTTATTGGTTTATTTACCCTGAACTTCTTATAATTTTATTGAATCTTTAATTACATTTTTACAGTTTAATAATTTTAAGGAAGTACTTATAATTTTAAAAAGTGCTTTGACAGCAGTTTACATATATCTCATTAGATTTACAAAAACTGATTATAGATTGAAGATATATTTAAAAAATAGAAATCTCCTTTAATTAGTAATTAAATTAATTATATTAAAGAGAAAAAATAATTATCTTTTTTAGAAATATTTTAATTTAACATAGAAACTCGATATATGGTAATATATATATAAGAAAGATATATAGTTACATAAAAATATGTATAAAATATATCCTATTGTCAAGATGTATTATGTATATAATATTGGATGGATAGGTAAACAAACAATAAGAATAAATAAATATGAATATGGTACAATTAAGAAGAATAAAGGGCCATAACATGTCTTTATCACTATATCTCTTAAAGACGAAGGATCTAAATATTTTGTTTTCTCTTTTTTATTCAATTAAGTATTTTTATAGGGAAAGGGTGATTCGAAATCGAATGTCAGATGTTACAACTCTTAAGCGCTACCAACTAAGCTAGCATAATATAAATAAATATTGTAAATTTTTTTGTTGAATAGAAATTGTAAATTACTACCTTCAGTCCCTATTATAAGAGAAAATAGGGTTATTTTTCTAGTCCAAATTATAAAAAATATAGACACATTATTAAATGTTTTAATTGTTAGAAATCCTTTTATACCCTTATTTTATTATGAGACCAATTTCTTATGCAAATGGGGTGCTACTATTAACCATTTAAAAGCAAGGATATCTTTGGAATAATATTTAAATTAATTGAAATTAAGTATCTCAATTACTTTTCTTTAGTCTTGATAAATTAGTTATTTGTCTCTTATAATAGAGACTAGAGATAGTAAAAAACACAATTAATTAATTTAAGATATATAGGTGTGTAATTTTCAAATCCAAAGGGAGACACAAACGTATGCCAGGTTATCTACTCATGCATAGCTAAGGACAATATTAATTCCCAGAGTGATTAGGTAATGTCTATTATTTCACAGCCTTGAGACCACTAAATACGGTGTGTTGCATATGTACTTCCAAGAAGTACAAGAAGTATGTATAAAAAGTAAAAGCTGAAATATTAAAAAAGAAAAAGAGACAACCAAATCGACAAAGATTGAGATACGGAAGGAGATTTTTTTTCTGTTTAAATCTGTTTTTAGTCTTTTATTTTTTATTGAGGTCTATTTTTAGTCTCTTATTTTAAAAACGCATTTTTTTAGTCCTTTATTTTTGAAAAATGGTCTCTTTTAATTCCTCGGGCCATATTTTAAATTCGAAAAGTATCTTTTAAATTTATACTTTGACCCCTCCCAAATCTGATGCTCACCTTAACCTGTTTTTTCATTTTCCTCCCCCTC
This sequence comes from Glycyrrhiza uralensis, assembly GCA_030159175.1. NCBI lineage: Eukaryota > Viridiplantae > Streptophyta > Magnoliopsida > Fabales > Fabaceae > Glycyrrhiza > Glycyrrhiza uralensis. Next base: position 44,019,373 of record BRZY01000005.1, read on the forward strand.
CACTGATGCACCGTGGCCCCCCCATCCCCTCTAGGAGTAGTTCCAACGTCCTCTCTTGAAGCCACCATGAGATGCGACCTCTCTCTCTTTCTCCTCCCTGTGCGATCGCGGTGGCCGCCTCCCTTCTCGCCATTGTGCGCAGCCTCCCTTGGCCGCGCAGAGCTCCTCCCTTGGCCGTGCGGGGATGGGGGGCGCGGTACATCAGTGGAGGGGGAGGAGAACGAAAAAAATGGATTAAAGTGAGCATCAGGCTTGGGAGGGGTCAAAGTATAAATTTAAAAGATACTTTTCGAATTTAAAATATGGTCCGAGAGACTAAAAGATACCATTTTCAAAAATGAGAGACTAAAAAGACGCATTTTAAAAATGAGGGACTAAAAACGGATCTCAATGAAAAATGAGGGACTAAAAACAGATTTAAGCCTTTTTTTTTTACGTATAATATAATGAAGCTTAAACCACGGGGGTTTGGGTGAGATAACATAAGTTTCTCCCAATTTAACTAGAGGTATTAGACTCGAATCCAAGTCATAGGAATACAATAGTCTTAAATATCGTTCCTCCTTGAAGGATTAGCTCCCGCACATGCACATAAATATCCTAGTGTAAAAAAAAAAAAGCTTAATTAATTAATCCAAACCATCCAATCCTATTTTCTTTGGTCCAATGGCCTCAGAAAACGATTGTCCTCAGCTGGCGAGAGTAAAACTTATTTGGAGCAAATGTCCAATTTTCACCAAATATATGGTTAATTAATGTTGATGCAGCCTTTCCATCCACCACCGCTATTACTGCTATTGGTATGTGCCTGTGTGATGACTCTGGCAACGTGATAAAAGCCCATACTAGCTGGGCTCCGATGCGGTTGGAGGTGCATGAAGGGGAGGCTACTGGCCTGTTACAAGCCATTCAATGGGCGATGGAGTTGGGTCTTCGGAATGTGTCTTTCGAGCTAGATGCTAAGAGGGTCGTGGATGCACTTCAATCCTCCTCTAGTATTGTTACTGAGTTTGGGTCCATTATTAAGCATTGTAAGAACTTATTAGATTTAAATCCAACTTTTGGGGTTGGTCATGTTAGGAGGCAAGCAAATGTGGTCGCTCATGCTCTTGTTAGGGTAGCTACATCCTGGTCTAGCCTCCACGTTTTTGAGTTGTTACCTTCTTGTATTTCAGTTTCTAATGCAATGATATGATCTTATTTTCTTCAAAAAAAAAATTCACTCCAACACTCTTAAGCAGGGCAGACCAGAACCCCTTCCCGTTTTCATAACAAAAAGACAAAAATACCCCCATCTTCGGAAACCACCCCTACCCCCATTTTCGCATGCTTCCTACGAAGGTTATTATCTGCTTGTTTGCTATGGTAAAAAGAGATTAATTGCTCACTCTCGTTTGCTGGTTTCTTTAAAGCAACTCATGGATTTAATCTGCTTTATCATAGCTATATTTTATGTCCCAATGCCATGAGGATTGCATCATTTACTTCTTTCGAGTAGTATAGTTTATATTTTCTTTATCTATACTAGTGGGGAGCAAACACGGAGTGTCTGCATTCACCCACCACAGTTTTTTTTATACGCATATTTTTTTATGTAGAAGTTATCAAAAACTCTAGCCAAGTAGCGGTTATTAAGTTATTAGGTAACATGATCAAGGAGCAATTAGAGAATAATTTTGTCAAAGAAAAAAACTCAACCAAAGTTGGGTATCGACATTATAATATGTTATAGATGTTATAGATTAACTTCAAATATACTGCCTTTAGAATGTTTGATAGAATGTCTCTCAAGGAGTGAGCTGAATTCCTGCATAATCCTCATCTATATACTGTCGACCCCCGCTCTGACATCTTGCAAATGTGAGTTGTTAATGCATAAATGGTGTGCATCAATTACTTGCATATATTGTTATGAATCTGAATGTAGGTACACCCCTTTCATTTTCCTTCATTTCGTTGGCTCTCTGTTTTGGCTATTGGAATTTTATTTTATTTACCAAAATTTCACTGGCTCTTTAATTTGGATTTAATTTAATTTAGAATGCAACCTATTTCATCTGTGGGTTGCTGGGAACACAGGAATTTTATGAGGATTAGGTTAATAGAGGAATGCCACACACATGTTCATTCTTAATCTAAGTTCAATAAATTTTTTTTATCTGAAGTACTATAACCACTTTAAAAAATATAACCCTTTGCCATTCATGAATATGTAATTAGAAGATTGATTCAATGTAGTAGCTTATGTACTAGGAATTGGACCTGTTCATGCATTTCTGGCTGCAACTCTAAACTTCCAAAATTCAAACATTGCTAGCTTATGTATCCTGCCTCAGTTTCAATTTATGTTTTAAAGTGAATTTTATGGATTAAAGACTATAATTTTAAAGTCAAAACTGTAATTTTTCTTGCTTATGTATGGTTCACTTTGGCTTTCCAGAAAGAGTTGCCAATGGTGAGTTAAAGCTAAACTCACCTATCTATGTGTAGTAGCATGCAGTTTTCCGCATGAATTCATCGCTATAGCTGCTACATATAGCACAATTTCATCGTTAATAACCATTGTATATTTGTAACTAAAAAATAGGTGTCATATCAGGTGGACCACCCAAAAATTGGTCCACCAAACCCCAGTTTGCATAAATACCATAGATATAATAATAAAAATATTCAACGGTTTGGATGAATAACTTGATACCTACTTTAACGGTTTCACTATTATAAAAAGATATTTGCAGGATGGGTGTCATAATATGCTAAAATTAAAATGAAAATAATTACAAAAAATGGCCAAAGTTTATGATTATTACGAAAATGGAAATGAATTTATTAATTGATTTAACACCTTAATCTGCATCGCTGGCGTGTCTCATTTTTTTTATTGTTCTTATTTCGATTATTCTTTTTTTCTTTATACCTATAGTATCATAGGGAGAAATGGGTCACTAGACTAATTTGTGTTCAGTCAAGAGATAAGTAAAGTCTGGCCACGGATTATTCCAACACAGCGGATCAAACTCGGGTTCTAACCAAGCTCGTCCCTTAGACGGAGTGCATTAACCACTTGTGCTCAACCTCGTATTTATTTTGAATATTTGTTTAGTCAGTTGATACTTGAAATTTTGAACATCAATAAAAATGAAAATTGAACATAGTGTAATATAGAGCTGTAACATTTGGCCCGTTCTGTTGGGTTCGTGTTTAAGGCTAAACTGAACTTAATTATAGGACCAAAATAAATTTGGTCATTTTGTCCCAAATTATCCAAGCCCACATTTTATACAATTTTTTTAGTACTTTTAGCCATTTTTTATGTTAATAATTGGTATCTCATCATCCCAGTTTGACCCGGTGTGTTTGAGGCTAGACTATAAATATAAAAAGTTTTGGGCATATTTTGTAATTAAAATTTGTTTATTCTATAATATTATAAACTATTGGACAAATTAGATAATTAAGATAAAAATAGGCTGAACCCAGGTCAAAAGGAACTGGGGTTTGGTGGACCAGTTTGTGATGCAGCACCCTAAAAAATAACCACTGCTTGAACTTTTTTTATTCTACATGTTCAATTTGAGCATTTGACTTAAATTCAATTATTGCTATTTGCTGTGCATTCTCTTGTCAATTTCTGTGTGTGGATACTTATCTTGGAGATTAATTATTTATTTCATATCAATTGTGGATGATCATGAGTTCTACTTGGACAGCAGAAGGGTCCCAAAAATATAAGAAGTCCACCTCTGCTAACTTCCATTTAGCAGCAGGAGGGTCAAAGCTTTTGAAAAGTAGAAACGCAAAACACCATAATGATCAAGAGGGCAACAGTGTAAGTTTGGAAAGAGTTCTAGATTTGAACTCTATATAATTACAATTGGGTGAAATTTCTTCTACTAGTACCAAACTCAAAAATTCAATTTTTCCAAATCAACAAAATCATCTTTTCAGACCAATTTCACTGAATTGTACACTTGTAAGAAGGGTTTGAGATTTCACCAAATCTTCTTTATCATATCTTATTTTTGTTTTAGAATATTTATTTATGTCATTTTACAAATATACATTTTTCTTTCCTTTCACATTTTACCCAATGAAATAAGAGAAGAGAAGCCATTTATTATTCTTTTCTTCCATTTTATTTCTCACTAAACAACCAAAGAATCATCTTATTTTCTACTATATTTCCTTCCTTTTCCTTTCTTTTCTTCTAATTTCTTTTGCTAACCAAAAGACAATTAATTGAAAAAGGAGTGGAAGAGTGAAACGTAAAATAGAAGAAAAGTAGCAGCACTATACAGTACTAGCAAGCAATCTTAAACACTCCGAAGAAGTTTGTGTTGGGACTACACTACACTCACTACTTTATAGTTATCCCATGATGATGATTGCTCCGAAGATATAGCTACCAACGCAGTGAATCCGTGCTCGGATTTTACGAATTCCACGCGATCCCTACCTCGCAATCACCACCGCTTTCCGTTACCACCATCATGCCTAGGGTTCCGACGAATCCTTCTTCTGCCTCAGCCTCAGCCTCAGCCTCAATGGTTTCCACCATCAGAACCTACGCTCTCCCTCTCATTCTATTCGCCGGAGCCATGTTCTACCAGCTCTTTCTTATTCCCAATGCCTTCCCTCCTTCTCATTACGACGGTGACCCCTCTTTTTATTTATTTGTTTGTTTGTTTTTGTGTAAATGAGTTTTTATTTAATTCTCTTTGTTTTGGCGATTGCAGTTCTGCGAATTGAGAGGTATAGTTCGATCGACAAGGTGAAGGAGGCTTACGACAAGCTTGAATCTAAATGGTAATTCACTGAATGGCATTATTGTTGTTTTGCATTTGACAGTGTTTGCTTTGAAAGTTACACTAAATTCACACCCCATCCTTTTAGTGGTTAATACTTAAATACTTAATAGGAAAATGCATTTTATTATGAGTGGATATACAATTACTCTCAAAACAACTTTGACAATGATGTTTATGATGTAGTTTGTGGAACATGTTACCCGATAATAGTTTGTTCTGAATGTAAAAACTACGCATGGCATCTTTTGAGTATGAAATTTTTTTTATCAGCATCCTTGTTAATGATCTTATGACCCTAGTTACATGGTCTTTCAGGAATTCGGCTGTGGAAGTTTCTGATATTCATGAGTTTTTAAAGGTTAGTTTTGAGAGGTCACTTCTGAGCTATCTAGTCTATCAATTAAATTGTTGTATGACGCACATAATCCTCAAAGAAAAAAGTTTTTGATCCAGTCTCCCCTCCCTGGCATGCATTGTAACTCCTTTGAGATTGATATGCTGAAACTGTTTTGGATTTTATAACTCAGAAATATGTTATCAAAGGGGCGGATTTGCATTCATGAAACGGGACTGTAGTATTTTATTTGTAATTGGTATTTATTTCCCTACCATATGCCCAAGTACTATAACATGGTTTCATGTATCACATGGGTTCTTTAGTTGATTGCTGTATATAATGACACAAGTATAGTGGATTTACTGTGTTTTTCTTCACTTAATTTGCTTTGAGAGCTTGATTTACAGATTCGATATGCCTATGAGTTACTGACAAATCCTTTATGGAAAAGAGACTATGACTTATTTGGCATTGATGAACAACTTGTGAGTATTTTCTTTTTCATTCTTTAAAACTCATGTCTGTTTTATATGATCTGTTCCATGAGTCTCTCTTATCCTTGATTTGTTGTCATCTCAAATGTATTTTTTAATTAAATGATATGATTTTTTATGGCAGCATATTGTTGAGAGTGCCAGCAAGCGTTATGCAGGGAAACGTATTTCACAGTTGGACTTCCCTTTACTACATGCCCCTTCCTCTGGTTAGTCAAGACATTCTTCATAAATGACAGGAATTTTATGTTGAAGTTTTCTGAAGGATTTATGACAAGAAAATATTTTAATGATGATTGCATCATTTTTACTCTCAGGGTCTATTGATCATTCTGCTAAAATCATTACTGCAAGTGATTTCCAGTCTATTTTTCCAGATGCAAAGCCATGGCTAATTCAGGTACATACAATGTAGAATATGCCGATATATTATAACTAATAATTTCCTCTGCATGCATCGTATACTTTTGTAATGTCAGAATATTATTTTGACAAAAGAAATGTTGGTCTGAGACTATTACTCCGTGTTGGTAAATGATTTGTTCTCCGTAATGCTGTCTGAGGATTTGGAAATCTAGAAGACATTAAATTCACTTTGTGGAGTTGCGCTGTCTCTCAAAAGATGGATTTGTTTTATCTTTCTTGCAAAGACTCTAGCACCATTCTTGCCCGAAATTCCATGAACTTTAACTATTTTATAATTATTTTTAAAAAATTTCTGACTTGATCATATTTGTATCAGTTGTATTCAACAGGGAGCAATCGTTGTGCTGAGTTTTCTAAGTCCTGGAATAAAATTGGTATGTTATTCGATCACGAACTCCCAGTATGAGAAGTTTCCCCATCCATGTGATATGTTGCTGTGGAATATGGAAAATTGGAAATGATATCAGTTCTACTTCATAGCATTTAATTTTTCATTTTTTCTTGATTTAGTAGGTAGATCTTTACATGGTAATGGTAGAAAAGGGAGAGAAAATTCCCTTCTCAAAAAATAAAAAGCAGCTGAAAGGTGATATATGAGAAATATGCAAGCTCGTTTCGTAATAAGGAGATAAAGCTTGTAGTTTCTGGTGTATTCAGTGGCCCTCTCCTCCCTTCCATCCTTTCTTTCTCGTCGGAAACATTCTTTGAACAAAATGAAAGGCTGGGTGTTATTTTTTCTTGTGCGATACAGTTTCCTTTGATGAACAGAAGTGAAAGATTGCATTTGTGAATGTGCTATTCTTTAGTTTATAACATGGACTCAATCTAATTGACATCCAAGCACTTTTTCATGTGGGTCAGCACACCAGTTTAAGGATAAGATTATTCTGATTAATTTCTCTGCTTTTAGCTTCTTTATTGGATGCTGTTGCAAATATTGGCATGGTGGAACTTGGTGAGAAGGAGCTCGCTATGTACCTTGCTGATAAAAGATCAACAGGAAAACCTTTTTTCAGAAACGGTATGTGCTGAATACAGTCAATTTTTTGTTTTATGCCTTTTGTCAAAACAGCTGTTGCCCAGGTTTAAATAGTTTTGTTTGACACTCCTGTTATGTATGTTAAATAGTAACCTGACCCATGTAAGTTCATTGTAAAGATCTGTTTTACATAAATCAGACTAGTTGCATATGTGCTGATAATTCTGAGAATGTTTGGGCCTATATGTAGTATTAAGTCTATTAGAATTCGAAGAGTATTTGTATCTTTCATTAAAAAATCTATGGAAATAAAGCTTCCATCTTTCCTTGATATCTTGTTTTGTGACAAAACTTTTCCCTTGTCATACATTTGTTGGAATGTAGGCATTGGGGATGTTAAATAATCATCATCATATATATAGTAGTAGTAGTAGTAGTAGTAGTAGTAGTAGTAGTAGAAGTAGTAGAAATAGAAATAGAAATTTTTTTTTTTAGTGAGTTGGAACATGTGCCCAACACCCACCAACAGGATCCATCTCTAACGAGCACTGATATGCTCATCTGAGCATTGTTACTGGAAATGTATTATTTGATACGGGTGAAGTTTTTGAAATTGCCAGCAATTCTACTTGATTTACGAATACATGTTTTGTGTCTTAAATGATATATGGCTGTTTTAAATTTTAGGACATAAGTATCATAAGTGGCTTATCTTTACCTATTGACAAAATTTATCCAGGAATTCCATCTCTTGTTGCCATTCCTCCCAGATGTCGTGCTGTAAAATGTTTTAGTAGGTGAGTTTATAAGACCATGGTTTGATTTGAGGACGGGCAATTACACTTTTGGAAATCCATTTTAACTTAACTTACAGAGGGTATTTCACATTTAAATTCGATTAGATGGTTACACGTTACTATATTGCAAGCATAGGATTCTTGCATAAGTCATATACTACCGCATGGAATTACTATACATGATTTACATATTTTAGGTTTGATGGTGAGCTTACCGTTGACAAGGTTACAAATTGGTTTGCAACAACTGTATTGGCTTTACCTCAAATTAACTACTACTCAAAGGAGTCACTGGTAATTTGTCTAAACTATAAAGGATGATGCTCTTTTCTGTAAATACGTGTGGTAAACTGGTAGTTTTTTTTTGTCTCTGTAGCATGCATGTGATAAAAGGAAATTCCTTGAATAAGCAGATCATCAAATCCTGACCAACATATTGTTATTATTCTTAGAAACCTGCTTTTAGCAAAATGAAATTGATTCTCTTTTAGAATATATTCCAATTGATTCTCTTTTAGAATATATTCCAATGAATTTGACAGATAATTTTTCTTTAGTTATCTTACTTCTGTCGCTGTGCAACGTATTGTACTTGATTTGCTTTTGTTATGCAAATTTGTTAGTGTATACTTGTTTAAATTTCTATGGTTACTGATTGGAAGGTATTTGGAACTCTACTTCTAATATTTCAGGTGCCAAATTTCTTTGGAAAAAGCAGTCATCATAAGGTACAATTCCCTTGCTCTTTTATTATTGCTATATATTGATTGCTGCTTTTTTCAATGATTTTCTTAACATAAATATTGTTTTTATAATTCCTCTACTAGTTATCTCCTTATATATTTTTGTTATCATTTTTGTTGATTTAAGCCCCAATGTCTTAATTAAGTTAGGTAGCTATTTATTTTAGTAGAATGATATGAAAATATCTTGATATTATCTTATAGCATCTTGGTCTTTTGTATTATCGTCATCATCATAATATTAAACCATAATAATAATTCAGTGTTTTTATTCCCTTCTCTTCTTCCTTTTCTAAAACCCATAACTTCAACAAACAACAAAGTCTTTTTCCAGTGGGTGAGTAAGCTTAACCGCGGAGTATTTATGGGAAATTAGGTGGTCTTTGTCATGCTTATATTTCATATTCCTATAATTCGCTGCTCATTTGGTATTTTTTTGTTTATTGTAAAAAGTATTCTGTGAAATGCTTATGATTGTCTTTATCTTGTTTACATGCTCTTTGATTCAGCAGATCTATATTTGAAATTATCTGTTTTAATTAGGGTTTTGTTTTATGGACCATGGCTTTATAGGTAAAAGTCATCTTTTTCTCAAAAACTGGGGAGCGTGCTGCTCCATTTATACGACAAGCAGCTAAAGACTATTGGGCTTATGCTTCATTTGCATTCATTCTCTGGCGGGAAGAGGAATCATCCTATTGGTGGGGAGCGTAAGTGGCAATTTTCACAAAATCAAACTGGGAAGACATTTTTGTGTTACTTTTTCCATACAGAAGAAGATGGTGCTGTGAATATTTTAGATAAATATTCACCAGCTTATCAATTCACTGCTTGATCTAATAAAGTATTGAATTTATTTTGTTTTATTTTTTTTATGTCAGATTTGAGGTGGAATCTGCACCTGCGATAGTATTTCTTAAAGACCCAGGTGTCAAACCTGTTGTGCACCATGGTATGTTGCTTCTTTGTCACTCAACCTGAGAACCATTTTTTATGTACTTTGCTCTTCATTTAACTGACTATCTGTGCATTGTGTGATGCAGGTTCAGTTAACAATTCATTATTTTTTAGTATGATGGAAAATAATAAACAGCAAGGTAGATGCAGATCTATAGTTTAAATTGCCCAGTGATTATGATACTTATACTTTTTTATAATCAAAATCATCCTTACCTACAATTTTTTAGGAAAGTAGTTGGGAGGTGATACAACCAGGAATTCTTTAAATGGTATATTGGAATGAAAAGAGTTGGAAAAATATGGTGGAGAATTTGCCTATGGGAGTAGTGCACCAACTTAAACAGATTTTAGAGTTGATAGATCTAATCATAGAATTGACTGAATCAACTTTCAACGTTAATGGAATAAACCATAGACTTTTGGAGAATATAATACTTCATTCCTGCCTGAAAAATACATTCTAAAACATTAGATTGTAGAAAACTTTGGCATCCAGTTTATCAGAAAAAGAAAAAAAAACAACTGAGTTGAGTAGTGGACCGTATTTACTTAGTTAAATTTTGGACTTCATCCGAATGCAACCTGGACCAATATTAAGCCAACACTGTTAGTCTTTTGACATTCTATATGGTTCTTTGGGGTATCATTTCATTATCAAATTCTTGTGACTACAAACTGCTAAGTGACTACTGTTATCCACTTTATATTAACATGCAAGGGCCCTCATAACTATCTGTATTAGTTAACTCTTTTGATCAATTATAGATGCATGATCCTGTACCTTCATCGTTTGAGTTTGTAAAGTGGTATTTCATGGTATAATCTCTTCAAGGGACTATCATTTTGACTTTTTGTTTGTAAGTTAGGCTGTTATTCTTGATCATAATTTTACGGGCTGAAAATTGAGACCTAATTAATCTGGTAAATTCTCCCGTCACCCTCTCTCCATACAGAGCTTCCACAACTAAGGAGTGTGACATCGATGGAGCTAGGCTGTGATCCCCGTGGCTATTCTCGTGCTGGATATGATACAATTATTTGGTATTGTGCTATTGCAGTCGGAAGGCCGAGTATGGAGTTGAACAAAATGCGTGAAGTATGTATTTTTGTCTTGTTTTGAACATAATTTCCATGATATATTCCACAAAGTAGGTGCTAATTCATCATTTGCATTAAGGATTGTCTTTATTTGGGTTCCTTACAAATGTCAAATCACTGCTGCTATTGTTGGGGACCTGGGGCATTTGAATTTTAATCAGGTTCCTAATAAAGTAGATCTTTGGCTCCTGATTCAGAGTTTTAGTTGGTCAAAATGTAACAAAGAATTTTAAAACTTGTGCATGTTAGACATCCCTTTTGTTATCAGTGATAAGTTTTCTTGATAGATGCATAATCTTAAGAAATTGGCTATAATTTTTGCTACACAGTTTTTTCATTATTATTTTTCAGTCTTTATACTTTGTGGAGGTACAGGGCAATTAGAGATGAAAGCATTAGTGAGAAAGTTGGGGTAACACCTATTGCGGAAAAGATGGTTGAGTTCTTGCCTTAGGTGGTTTGGGTATATGTAGAGAACTGTAGAAGTCCCTATAAGGCGGGTAGATAAGATGAAAGATGATTCAATAGTCAAAGTTAGAGGGAGACCATGGAAATTATAGGCCAAACTATCAAGAAGGATTTAAATGGTTTGTCATTATACATGATTTATGATAGGTTATTATGGCATCGTTTGATCGATGTACTTGACTCCACCTAGTAGGGAAAGGGTTTCGTTGTTGTTTATACTTTATAGAGGTAGATATTTGTCTTTTAAACAAGCATGTATTTGTCAAATTTGGCAGATGTTGTAAAATGTGGGCCCATAGACTATGTGCAGGGTCCAAGAAACATTGTCTAAGCATAGCGAGGTAGATGCATCATCTGAAAATCAATCCTTATCTCCATCTGTGGATGCATTTAAGAGAAAGCGATTGACATTTGCTTGGCTTGACGGTGAAAAGCAGAAGGTAATCCTTTTCTTTCATTTGTTATTTACTCCTTTTTTCTTTTTGTCATAATAAATTTCACAAAGCAGATACTAAGCATTAGTGATATAACATTGATTACTGTAGTAGGTGCATTTCATTCTGTTTCACACCAAACCATATGATTGAAAATCAAGTAGATGCATCTGTAAAAGCAAATTATGTTGACAACTGTTGATATATGAAGAGTTTGATGGGTGTTCAAACTTCTCTTTACTGTTTTAGCTACTGTTTTAGCTTCTAGATATAGCTAAACAATCTAATTTCAATTTGTCCAAAGTACATCTTGATATGGAATAATATTAAATTAGTATCAATGAACTGTAGTGTCAAACTTTAACGAGATGTGCATTTTACTCTTGACGCCCTTTAAAAAATGGAACATTTTTTGTGCATTTTAGGTTCTTTGCTCCAGAAAGTTGAATATTTTTTTTTTAAATAGTTTGGAACGTATTTAGAGAGCATTGAATTAAATTCTTGGGTGCCTGTTTTCTTTGGCTTTCAATTTTATTTTCAATATATTGCTTCTAAATGTTGGTTTTTTAATGTAAATGGAAATATCTGGTTGTGGTAGTAAACTGCAAGTGGAAGCTCTAATTCCTATAACCTCATTACATACTTTGAGTGGGTGGTTACTCTAAATTGTTGTGGTGTGTTTGAATGGAAAACACATTTTGTATCATTTTTGCCACTATTTCTGGCCTGAGCTATTGACAGAACTGATTATTTAGGACTATTGTCAATTTTACCTTGGTCATGGGGCCAGTGATCACACTTGCGGACAACGGAGGAGTATGACTGATGTTCCTCGGCTATTTGTTATTCGTTACCTAAGGAATAGTAGTGCTGTTGATACGAGGACACAGGAAATGACAAAGTGGAAATCATTACTGGTCCAAGATCTAATGGATGATTCCGATCAGGCAGCCCAGTTTGTAGCCGGGTACAAGGGCACAGTTGATGTTTCAGAGGTTTGCTGTTTTACAATTCACATTGAGAAGTGGTGCTTCCTAAGATGCTTCTTTCATTGTCTGCAGATGTATTGCACAGTTCTCTTGAGATATTTTCTAATTTTCTTTTTTGTGTTAAGCAGATAACCCACTGGCTTGGAAGTATAATAAAAGATGGTGACAGCAGAGATCTACCATTCTTTGTAAGTCTTTTTAACTTCTAAGTTTTGTTGGTAAGCCTCCATGTAGGGCCCACATTCAATGTTAAATTAGAGCAAGCATTTGATTTTGATTCTGTTTACTGGTATTTATCTTATAAGCCTCATGATTTCAAATATTCATTTTACTTTTATGATCGAAATTTCACGAATGCCCTGGTTGATTCTTTAAATTAAGATATTGTTGTTGGTGGGATAAATTCTGTTTAGTTTTCTTACTATGCAATGCGACGTAATCTTTGCAGACTCTAAGAACTCCTAAGCTTGTTCCAGATGACACAGAACCTATTTGGTCTAAAACTGCACAACAGATTCCTTTGAAAAATCTGAAGCAGAGTTTTCTGGGTATGGTTAGTGGCCTTTCTGTTTACCTTGAGGATCCAAGAATTGGTCCTTCTTTGCTTCTGGGAGCCTTAATTTCTTTGGGCACTATCTGGCTGAGAAGGAGCCAACAAGTTCAGCCATCTCAATCAAAACAACCAAGTCAACAACAACCTAGTTCCAAGGTAACTTTTTGCTCACTGTGCTTGTCTTGCATATTTTCAAATCGAGGAAATAATTGCATATTTTTGCTCTGACAGGCGCCTTCCGGGGATGAAAGGAAACAGAGACCAAGAGACCGTGTCCGGAGCCGGTCAAACAAAAATGCACCCCCTTCCATGACAGATGTGGAACCATCTGATGCGTACCAGATGCCACTATCAGATTCTGATTAGTTCAAATTCGGTTTCTCCTTTTGAAAGAAAGGAGCTTTTCAAGACATAATGTTACATGATCTGAAGGGGAAGCTCTTGAATTTTGCTCGACTTTGAGCCTTCTAATACGATACATCATACAAGATTGCGATCATGTCCACTAGTGATTAGGACTCCTGGTAGGCACATACTCCTTATGTCAGAGATTCCAAGAATGAAACGTACATTTTATATGTATGAAGATGAGATGGAGTTGGACTGTTTCAAACATTAATGTTTGATGCTTTTAACCCAAATTATGTAAAAATGCTTACCGTAAATTCATTTTAAAGCATCTTTCTAATGATAATGATTTAGGCACATGTAATGTGTGGTTAGGTGAGTATTTGTTAACTTGATTTTAGATTATCTTAATTTTGTAAATTGATTTTGGTTAAAATTGGGTTTGAAATAAGGAGAGGTTTTGTGGAAAATTATAGAGAAGAAAGGAGTTGGGATTGTTTTCTAAGAGCAATCAAAGATATGTATAAAGGGGTCACAGTTGAAAACACAAGTTGGGGAGGTATATTTGGTTTGCATTAAGGTTTTACTGTGAGCTTTTATCTTTTTTATCTTGGTCAAAAGTCATGGAAGTGCATGGCTTTCTATTTTTTTATCAGTAGGAAACGAAGGCTTTCCATTAAGTAGAAATAAAATGGTTAGTATAAGAAATACAAATTAAACGAAAGAAACATACCTCTTAGTTCAGAGGTAAAAATTGAAGAACATATGTCAGTCTATATATTAAACCTTAATTTCAGATACTAAATTGATGAGAAATCTTGGATTGATGAGAAATCTCGGGTTAAATTGACCTATCCAAAAAGGACTAATGTGATCAAAGACTTTCAATTTTAGGAATTTGTTAATTTCAGACAATAAATTGTCCTATGCCTATAATTTCAATGACATGATGATGATTCACCAGGAAAAAATACACACAGTAAACTCGAATTCGTTACACTAGTGCCAAGAACATGCAATGTTTTCAACTTGGGCCTGGGTTGTGTAACTATGTAATGTGGGCCCAATCGATCTGCTGCCCAGGCAACAACGTAAACACGAAATCCGCGAAAGGGAATGTGATTCTCCACTTTCTCCAGTGGTGTGAGTGAATCGGGTGCGACTCATCATCGTTGATTGCGCTTCCCGAATTTCTCAGCCTGCGACTTTCATACTGATTTGTGCGCTTAGAGGTGAAAAAGCTCAGATTTTTATTTACTTCTTTCTTCCTATTCATCACTTTCTCTTGATTTGTGCTTTTCAATTGCTTCTGCTGTGAACTGCAATTTGTTTTTCTTGGAGTGTGCTTCAGCTGAACTCTACTGTAACACTTTACCAGTTTCTGAAACCCAACATGAATTTCACTTTATTTGATCACTTGGCTTGTACTGATGAGTTGGGATTGCATTTCTTTTTCTTCGAATATTAATAGTTTTGCGACAGCTGAAAACCTGTTTTCTGGGTTTGTCTTAGTTGAATAGTTAGCCATTATGACAATGTTCTCTGGTGTGTTATTATGTTTCTTTTGTTTGTTTTTCTGACTCTGCTCTTAAAATGTTGTGAATAGCTCACCTTCCACTTGAATGGTGCCTATGTCCGAACTTTTTCCTTGTACCAAAAGTATAAGAGGACTTAGGCTACCCTTGGTTGAACACTTTAACTGAAATTGAGAAGGTGTGAAGCTTATGCAGGTTACTGTTTAGCCTTAGTGTGTAAATGTGTATGTGTATGTTAGCTTGATAGATATTGCTAGAGTCATTTTTGTCAAACACATTAGGAGTAATGGGTTTGTCTGGAGCCCATGAATCAATTTCTGTCTGAGTCTATGGGAAGAAGTAGAGAATTTTATGGCTATGATCTTGTTTTGTTGGGTTATTGTGTCTCTAAGGACGTCATATGCAGGTCAATGCCAATGTTTTTATTCAAAAGTTCCTACCCCCTTCATCTTTGTGGGATGGATGGGATAGAGTTGTTTTGTTTCCTAGGTTTCAATGAGGAAGGTTACTTTTTTTTGTTTCATTTCTTCTTTTGTGGTTGCTATAGGTGAATTTCTCATCTCCCTTTTTGTAATTCTCTTCCTTCTCTTAATATTTTTAATTTATCCCAAGGAAGTCCAATAAGCATATGACACAAGCTGTGATTCTGTTAGAATTTCGTGAGTTTTATTTATTACTGTTCTTTGGTTGTTTGTATCATCCTTGTGTTAATTTTGTTTATAGCTAGTTTCCAATTGTCATGGCTTTTACCGTTTGACTCCTGTAATTTACAAATGGTTGCTTCACTTGTTTGGTGGAAATGATCAAGAGTTGTGAGAACAATGGGAAAAGACTCAAAGTCAAAGGAGTCGGGAGGAAAGGGCAAGGGGAAACAGGCTGCAAGTGGAAGTGATGAGAATGCTTCTAAGGGCAAAGGAAAAGGTGCAAAAGGTGGAGATGGGCTTGGTACTTGCACCTATGTCAAAGGTAGAAAATTTTCCCCCATTCACAGGCACCTTTGTAACCATATATGATTGGTTTCTTCCATCATTGTTCTTGTCTTAGAATGACATTTAGAGGCAATTCGGATAAACTTCTCAAGAAGAACTTATTGAGAAAGAAATATTAAAAGAATCTTGCAATAACTATGAATTTTTTAAACAATAACTTCTCAGATAAGTTGAAATTAGTTTTTGTATCTTAATTTTTTAGAAGTTCTCTCATTTAACTTCTTCATAAACATCTTTAAGCTTATAAGGATATTTATTTAAGTGAAGAAGCTTCCATAAACTAGAAGCTAATTCAAAGTTGGTCTTATTTCTGGATTTTTATTTCGCACAGCAAGGCATGTCTTATGTGAGAAACAAGGTAAGATCAACGAGGCCTACAAGAAGCTGCAGGATGGTTGGCTTAGCAATGGGGATAAGGTTCCTCCAGCAGAGTTTGCAAAGGTATTTTTTCCTTTGGAGGTTATACATTGATTTTTGCTCTTGTTTTGTTCTTTAAAGTTTAAAGCCCTATTTGGCTTTTTATTTATTATGGGGCTGAGAATCTTGTTGAGTTAAATGCCATAATTATTTTCTGCCCACCCCCCTCCCCTTTTTCCTAAAAAACGACAAAACCACATATGTCAGTAATGCAAGGTTTGATCAATAGTAGTTTGTTGGAAAGGGGAATAAGAATAAGAATCTGTTACATTTAAAATTAATATTGACTATTGAGATAGAAATATTTTGTCTTTTCAATTGTTAATCATCAATAAGATTTCACCGACCTCACAGGTAGCCCAAGAGTTTTCTGAATGTCCATCAGGAAAGAAGGGTGGAGACCTTGGTTGGTTTCCTCGAGGAAAGATGGCTGGGCCATTTCAGGAAGTTGTCTTCAACACACCTGTTGGAGCTACTAGTGCTCCTTTCAAATCAACGTAATGCTCTTGTACTCTTAAATTGTTAATGTTATTATCCTGATTCCTAATCCTCACATTAGCACCTTTGCCCCTTCTTTTCTCCCCTTCCCCTTAGGAAGACCTGCTAATGTTTGGTTGGATCATTGATGCAGGCACGGCTACCATATTATCTTGTGTGAAGGAAGAAAGAACTGATTCCTGAATAATTATGATCAAAGCTGAATATCAATGGCATTAGAGCACTTAAACTGTTATCTGGTCAAATGATTGGAAGTTGCTTTCTTTCCTTTTGTGATTGTAGTTGATAATATAAACCAACAGTTTACCATATGTATACTGATTTTGCTTTCTAATACTTCGATAATTGAAAGCATGATGTGGATGGTTTTACTACATTTGCGACTTTTATTACTGCTTTAGTCCTCTAATAATCTGTGCAGGTAAATCTTTCTATTTATTATTTTACCCGTGCGTTGCAAAGGTGACCTGTACGTTACTGATTTATGTTTGTTTTACAGAAATTGATAAAGATGGAATTTATATTTATAAAACTTAATAAAAAAAAGATAAAAGTAAAGGAATTTTCATATATATATATATATATTCACCAAAAAAAAAAATATATATATATATATATCAAGACTTTGATTTATACGTTTAAATATAAATGAAAACATATTTAGACATATAATTGATATTGATAGTCATTAACTTTCTTTTATGTTAATAAAACAGACCACCGTGTTTATACGAAATCGAAATGCTTTAAAAGAATAATATGCAGTGAGGAAATTACGATGAATTTGTAAATTTGCAACTGCAAGTAAAGCATAGGAAATTCTAAACTTGCAAGTAAAGAATTTGATAAATTATAAACAATATTGAAAAATGCACATGTAAAAATGAAATGATATCAGTAACAAACAGTTAAAGGCAACACAAAAATAAGCATACTACTCACAATAAAATTAAAATAAGTTGATACATTAAAGACTGAACTGTTGTCCCATTGATGTCAGTTTTGAATTCTTGAAAAGCAAAAACCCAAATACAAAATCACAAAAAAAAGAGGGCAAAGAAGTAAAATTGAAAAACAAAAAAAAAAGGATCTGTTCTGATGCAGAATTTTCTGGCAAGACCTCACATGGAGAGGATCTGTTCCAAGGGTTATAGTAGTCTTATACCTCAATTCCACCTTTTGAAATAGGACAAAACTTAAATATAGAACTCATGGTACTGTTATTGCTGCTCTCCATTAATAACATATAAGTGGACTTTTTTTATAAAAAAAAATAACTGAATGATTATGGATGACATGGAATAAATAGTCAGCTTGTTATGTTGTGATTAGAGAGCAGCACCAACAGTACTGTATCTAAGTTTTCTCCTTTAGAATATACTTTAACCGTCAACAGCCCAATATTATATTATTCAATATGAAAGAAAGATAACTCTAATGACCTTAAGATGCTAATATACCATGCACTCAATAACCGTAAAATAGTGATGGCACTGAGAAAGTTATATTTTATGGTCTCTATAGAAAACTATGTAAATATTAAATCAAAATAAATAACTAATTTAATAGTACAACAAAATTTGCAGCTCTAAGAGTTTTGAAAGTCATAATGGCATTCATGACTGTAATAACTAGCTAACCATAATTGTCTACAAGCTTAAGACCCCAGCTCATATCCTCACAGTGCCTTACATGTGGAACAAGTGCACCTGTGTCGGTTCCTCTCTTAGCCTTGCAATCATAGAAAGGGGGAGCATGGAAACATGGCTCCATTGACATAGCACGTTGACAAGGAGGATCAGGAGTTGTTTCATTCTCAGGTTTGTAGAGTATCCATGGTTTTAAACCTCCAAGACCCTGCGCCACATAGCCAAAAGTAGACCATGAGCTAGTGACCAGCTGATCGGTTAAGCTCAAGAGATACATTTCTGCCCAAGCTTTCTGGTTGTGCATCTGCTTCTCAGTTTGTTGGTATTCCTCATGGCTTGGCTGGTAAATGCCAACAGCTTCTCCAGTCACGGTAGGATATTCCCAATACATGTCTCTTAACATTTCAAAATAACCAGAGCTTAAGGATGTCATCAGTACTGCTTTTGACTTTGGTTTTCCTAATGAACTAGCTACATCCTTCTTCCTCTCAACACCAGGCAAGAGATTCTCCTTCAAAGTACAAGCTAAGATCTGATCCAATACATATTGAAATGGACCAGGTCTAGTGTCAAACACTCTGACCTGGATGCCTACTCTTACATCAACATTAGCTAAATAAGCTTGGTAGTATCTCATAACAAGTCCCCATACTCTGTTTGTGGGGTGGAACAAATATCTGCCCAAGAAATGGAAAACTGTTTCCTTGTTTGGAAAGAGATCCCTCAGTTCCTGCTCAAAAGATGGCATCAAGAATAGAGATGGGATAAAGTAATTATCTGTTCTCACCACTAACCAAGGCACTTTCTGCAGAAAATTTTGGTCTTCATCACAGAAGAAAAGCTTATCCTGGTCATCATAATCATGGGCCAGATGAAGGTAGACAAAAGAAGGCACTGCGGAATTTGTAATTGATTTAACATTTTTCAGCATTTTCCCATAACATTGATCAGATTTCTGATTGAAACTATGAAATTGAGTGTTAAGAGGGAAATCAGGAGGGAGAAACCAAGAAACATCTGGAAATGGTTCACAAAAGAGATCAACCATATCAACTCCAGGATCAACCAAAAGAACACGGTTTGTGAGGAGAGCATAAAGAAATGCAGAAGCTAAGGTCAATATCCTGTTCCCTAACCCACTATATGAAATCCATACTACATATTTACAAGCCGGGGACTCACTCAAATGACCAGAACTGAGATCTTTCACCGTTTTATTATAGGATTCAGTATAAGGTCCACATTCTTCGTGGAGAGCTTCATATTTTCTTAATCTAGAAATGAGGTAAGAAGATGGATTCCCTGATAGTCCTTTGTGATATGCAACTGAATGATACCTGCTGAGACAGGATCCCTCATCAAATCCAGCTGCTAGAAGGCCACCCAGTAGTTTATCTTTTAGGAACTCACCAGAATCAGAGGCATCACTGTTCAAACCTAAGAATCAGAAAACATGAAATATCATTATCATTACACCATGAGTAGCCAAGAGGGGGAAAAGGCAAACATGTAACAAAAAATATACAGTATAAAATTTAAAATTGGGGATTTGATTCCTCTAAAGTGAACACTTACACTAGAGGATAAAGTAAGACATCTCAACTGCTGATAAGAAAATCAGCAATTGATATTATGACACATCTATGATTTGTTAAGCATGTGCATGTAATAGCAATCGTTGATTTATTCATCAACCGTTAAGATTACTTAATTTACCCTATAAAGTGAATTATTCAATTTAGAAGAGCTGAGTCCAATAATTGGACATGGGAAAATCAGTTCACTCAAAAACAAAAGGGGAAGAAAAAGCAAAACGTAAAACACAAGTTGATTGAATGCTGCCACCAAGGAAGAGAATCAAATGCCGAAATTGGAAAACTCATATGTCCAAAATAGCCATTCGTTTTCTGAGTTTTTTTTTCTCTCTCTCTCGCTTTTAATGATTTCTGTTATAAATAATCATTGAATTGCTTAACGTTAAGTCGTTAAATCTTCTCTCTCTAATGTCAATGTAAATATAAGAGAAAACCAAGAAATGCATAAATAAATAACAGCAATCATGTACAGCATGTGGACAGACAAGTATAACAATGGAAAGTTTACTTGTAACGGAAAAATGAGATCCTACTTCAGTAACCAACCAACAATTCAGGTATCCAACTTACTTAGCATTCACGTGTTCATCACATCACACACGATCTAAGTTTCGTAAAGTGTCAACCAAATTGAAAGCGACATTAAGACCAAAGCAAAACAATAAATAAATAAATAAATAAATGAAAAACCTTGTTGATGTTGAGTTTGTTTGAGTTGGAGGAGAGTGGTTGTGGGTGGGTGTGATGGAAGGAGGAAGGAGAGTGAGAAGAGGAGGAAGAGAGTAAGCAGAAAGAGAGCGACGAGGCGCGTGGAAGTGAAGGAGGGGCATTTCCTGTTGGAAACGGAGGAGGACCACCGAGTTTCTTCCGAGTCGTATTCGTCGTTGTCGTGATTCCTATGGAACCTCTTCATAATCATGTCAGCTCTCTCCAACGGATCCAATGCTCGTTGGATCCACCAAACCAACCACTGCTTTCTGCTTCCTAGTAAGCTTTACCCCCAAACACGGTCTTACTGTTACCGATCTGATGCTGCAGGCAGCTAGCACTCGTTAAAATAAACGAAACATTCTGTGACTAACTATATTACTTGCGTTGCGTTCTTCTCAACATTGGAACACTGTTCCTTCCAATTACCGAGTCACTAATGATATGCATATGATAGATTCAATCTGTCTGTATATATTAAAAAAAAATTATAATCTGGAAATTTTATATTTGTGGAAAATTCATATCATGTTTAATGTTATGGTTCTAATATAGACATCTGCAAACAACTTTACTAATAAAAAAAAGTATATGTATACTAATCAAGTAAAATACTAATATATTTAGATTTACAATTTATAAATTCATAAATATATTTCATATCATATATTTATTTGTATATACTTTTATATTATATAACATTAAATACTACCTCTGATCCAGAATATAAGCAACATAGTACAAAAATACACAGACCAAGGAATGTCTTGAAAATGTGATAATCTTAATTAATACTCACTAGTTTCAATTTTTTTTCCAAAAATACTCCATTTGGTGTCTCTCGTAAATATGAATATTGTATTAAATGAATGGTATAATTGGAAAATTAACATTTAATTTATTTGAAATTGGTGAATGTTACTTATATTTTAGACAAAAAAAGTGTCTTTGTTACTTATATTTTGGACCGAAGGGAATATTTATATATATATATATATATATGTATATTTAAAAGCAAACTAATTTTACTAATGATAAGATTAGCATAGTAAGAGTATAAAGAGTACCCCCAATCAATGTCCATCTTAAAAATGTACAAGCAAAACCCAACATAATGTATTAACATGAGACAAATCGATGCCCAACTCCACCGACAATAGCACAATGTTCCTATTTGAAAATTTCACAACGATGGTCATTTTCACATCCCAGGTGTGATATGACTGTCTGTGACTAAAGCATTTTGCATCTCCATACCCGATGTGTTCACAGCCATGAGTAGTACCATACCACTTATGTGAAACTTTCAGGGATTTCCAGCGCCATCCTGATATATGCCGCAGAAAAGATCACACCCGTTAAAAACAGTATACCCTGGGTGTGATTCCATGAAATTTGGCTGACACAAAACTGACCCTGGGTACAATTATAGCCACACCTGTGACAGACAATACACCCCTGGTATGAATGTTTCTGACTTGAACAAAATTTGGAAATTATGCTTTAAACTGAATGCAAGCAAACTGAACTTTACTGCTTTACAATTGAAGGTTACTGCTGATATTTGAGATATAAGTTAATACCACTTTTGTTGTTGGAATGTCTCTGAGTTGGTTTCTATTCTGATTTTGTTTTCAACTAACGATGGGATTGAATGGGAGGGAGAAAGAAAACAAACTAAATAGCTTTGCCGAATTTGCTTGTACATTTAAACAACCCTTTCTTTATGAGGGCTCTGATAGGCTAGAAGGCCTTGCAAAGTAACCATAAGCTTTCATCCTTTTGATCAAAATGCTCAAGAACATCATACATTTGTAGGGTGATTGTCATCTGCAGTTACAAATGCACCAACCCCATGTCCCACCTCAATTGAGCTGCAGCCAGGAGCTCTTGACTGTTTTATCTGATTCCTAACAACAATCTTTTTATTCCACATGTCTTTATTGGCATAAATATTAGACATAGCAACATTGTCACCTACATAACCAGGGTCCAAATTGAGCAGCTTATGCCGAACTTCTGTAGCCAGCTCTAACTCACCATGGAGGCTGCATGCCCCCAGCAAGGTTCGCCAGATTACCGCATTCGGAGGCATCGGCATCTCCATGATGAAGTCATAGGCATCCCTCAGATGCCCACCTCTGCATAAAAGATCCACCATGCAGCCAAAGTGAGGCTCTCTGGGCTGTATACCATAATCTACAGTCATACTTCTGAAATGGCGCTTCCCTTCCTCAACCAACCCTGCATGGCTGCAGGCCATTAAAACTCCTATGAACGTTACATCATTCGGCGCTATAACAAAGGCACAACAGGAACTCCGTTTTTTCTTGTCCCTCCTTCTTGTGTTCATTTCTGAGAAAAGTTGAAGAGCTTCATGTGCTTGCCCATGCAGTGCATGCCCCACAATCATGGATGTCCAAGTTGTGACATCTTTGTTTCTTGTGCTGTCAAACAACTTCCTGGCAGTTACAATATCGCCACATTTAGCATACATGTTTATGAGAGCATTACTCAAGCACAAATCTGTGTTCAGCCCATGTTTACTACGCCGAACGAAAGCATGGTGGATCCATTCACCCATTTCCAGTGCCCCGGTATCAGCACAGGCAGAGAGAGTAACAGTCATAGTGACTTGATCAGGTTCCACATTGTTCATCTGCATTAGTCTAAACAGTTCCAAAGCTTTGCTGGGTTTGTGATTGTCAACATAGGCAGAAATCAAAGATGTCCAGCATATAATGTTCTTCAAGGGTATTTCATCAAACACTTGGTGTGCATCATCTAGGTTTCCCCCTTCACCATACAGTTTCAGAAGGGATGTCTGGAGTTGAATTATGGCTTCATATCCAAATTTTATGATGAGGGCATGCAATTGTTTCCCTTGGATAGAGGAATGTTTGTGGTTGCAGGCTTTAAGGGCAAACAGGAAGGAAAAGCTATCAATGGAGTTGAAGGTGGGTCTTTTTCTTAAGAAAGATCTGAAGAGTAGCAGCACCTTGGTGTGGTTGTTGGATTCAAGGTATTTCCTAAGGGTCTGGTTTGGTTTTGGTGGTTTGAGGCTATTGTGGAACTGAGCTTTGTGATGCCACATGGACATGGGGACATAAACCAACTTGATCGAACTCCTTTGAAGCAAAGTGTGGAACCATTTCAAGTGTGTCATGACTCATGAATGGAACGCGTCACACAAATTCAAGTTCAGCAATGTTATCTGGTTAATTAACAAGCCATACACCCTGAGTTCAAGTTGGGCTCGGATCCCATGAATTTACTTTCGACTTTCGTGACACTTTTCGAGCATTCATTGCATGTTTTATATTTTGGAGCTGTAAAAGTGTAGTGGTACAGAGCTGTAGAAGTTATTCACTTAGAAATTCTTTTAAAAAAAATAATAACTACATAGTGATATTTATAAATAAGTTTTGCATACTATGTGTAATTATATCATATTTCTCCTCATTGCACGTCTCCCCTCCTACGTGGATGATGTACTAAAATAGTAAAATCTAATTAGATATTTTATCTAAAACTTGTTTATCCTGTAGGTTAATGTTTATTAATATAAATTATTCACAGCAAAAGAAAGCCAATAATAAGCTGGTTATTTTTATGAATCAATGGGAAAGAATTCACATAAGATCCCTTGCAGTTATCTTAATCATGGGTTTCAAAGGACAACTCTTGTCTAAATATGTCAGTTTTCATCTGTTCTCACTACTCAAGTTGATTGAGAAGAAAGCCTCAACAATTCAATGCCAATATGCTTTTCTCACGTCTCAAGCTGTCAAAGTAGGAAGGCAAATCCCCTTCGGTTCCTAATATTCCTCGATGGTCTTGTAGTGATGCTACGGGCATGATCAAAACAGATTTTTTTTAATGCTCTAGTAGTTCCAATTATGCATGACGCATGCAAAGGAACAACTGGAGTGAAGATCATTCACTTGTTAATATATTAAGCACCAGTAGCAATTGTGATTTAACTAACCGGAGATCAGATTCCTTTGTCAATATATTCTAACACAAGCAGCATACTTGGCGCTATCTTGCTGTCAAGGAGTCAAAACATGCACCCTCCTGATTCATGACACTGAATGCCATATTCCATTAAATGCTCAGAACACATACGAGCTGGTTTCAAATCTCCATTCTCTCGATAGCCCTGAGACAACACACGATATATGGAACCATTTCTCATAACACCCATCTTCACTATGTCTGCATGCAACATCATTACATCAATCATGTGCTTGAATCGAAAATGTGCCTGCAACATGATGACATAAACTAGCACGTCTGGTTTGAAACCATTACATCTCATTTCTGTGAAAAACTTGGTGGCCTTAAAGACCTGCCCATCTTTACATAAACCTTGTATTAAAATGGCATACATCACATCGTTTGGAGAGCACAACCTTCCATCCATTTTACCCCCAGGGCAACCAACTCCAGTTTTCTCCAAGAATAGCTTGATTGCATCATAAGTCTTACCATCTTTCAAAAGACCATCAACTAAACAACTAACTGTGAACTCATTCGGCGTTAATCCCGCTTCCAGCATCTCCTTATGAAGCCTGAAAGCCTCCTTGGTGTTCCCAACCTTGCACTGCCTATCAATCAAAGCCGTGTAAGTTACCACATCAGGCTCAAGACCTTTGATAACCATTTCTGTATACAATCCCATGGCAGCTTTCATGTTCCCTTCCTTGCAAAACCCATCAATCAATGTGGAAAATGTGATCACATTGGGTTCAATTTTCCTCTCAGTCATTTGAGAACACACCTCAATAGCCTTCTCCATATCACCTCTTTTGCAGTATCCATCAATCACAACATTGTATGTCACAGAATTGGGAAAGATCCCTGCTTTGTTCATCTCCCCCATCAAGACCTTAGCTTCCTCCAATCTACCCGAATCACATAGACCCTTAACAAGTATACTGTATGTGAAAACATCCGGGAAAGTTCCATTCCGTTCCATTTCAACTCGCAATCGCATAGCTTCTGGCAAGTCCCCTGCCTTACAGTAACCATCAATCAAAGAATTAAAAGCATGTGCATTAGGGAAAACACCAAATTTTGCCATATAACCAAAGCAGTTTCGTGCAGCCTTCAAATCCCCCACCTTGCATAAAACATCTACCAAGGTTGCAAAAGTCACAACATCAGGGTGCAAACCCTGCCACAGCATATCACTATACAAGTCAAAAACTCGTTTTTTAACACCACCACCACCACCCATCTTGCAATACCCATCCACGAGGGTCTTATAAGTGTACAAATTGGGGTCTACCCCATTTTCCCTCATCAACTCAAACACCCTCTCAGCCTCTCCCATTTCACCCTCGTTGCAAAAAACGCGAATGAGAATAGTGTAAACCACCACCGTGGGTTCAATTCCCTTCTGGAGCATTTCATCGAACACCTCGCGAGCATTTTTAAAGTCACCCCGGTTGCAGCAACAGTGCATCAAGACGCCGTAGGTGATGACGGTAGGGGTAAACCCACGTGACACCATGTTCCCGTACACCTCCCACACGGAGTCAAACCTCTGTGTCTTGACCAACGCGTGGAGAAGCGCGTTGCAAGCGTGTAAAGGGGGCAAAGGGCCGAGGTTGTTGTTGTTGTACACCCAGAGGGCTTCTTCGAGGAGATCGAGTTGGCAAAGCGCTAGTATGAGAACCCCGAACGCGCGGGGCGTGGGAGAGTGGTGGTTGTTGAGGGCGTGGAAGAGGGAGAGGCATGCACTGCGGGGTTTGCGCGAGTTTCGGAGGTGTTGTTTGGTGAGTGACGTGGCTTCCTCGTGGTGGTGGTTGGGGTTCGTTAGGATTCGGACGACGGCGTTTGTGTCGTGAGAGAAAGGGTTTGAGGAAAAACAGACGGATTTGGAACTGATGGGAATGCTTTTCCGACGGAGAAACTTCCACATTGCGTTTACGAACTAGCACCGTAGCCTGTGACTATTAGCTGGGGTTCAGTGGTTTCGCATGTGACATGTCATTTTTCTTTTCCGTTAACTTTTGAATATTATTGATTGATCAGGGGTAGTTGACGACGTCGTCTAGTTGGACAGCGGTCGGTGAGCTCGTTCAGTAGCTATATGGCGAAAACCCGAGGGTTGTCCGGTGGAGAATACGGCACAGACACACACTTGCGTGCACCTGCACTTCCGCTGACAGTGACATCTTTTCCTATTTCTTTCTCGCTCTCTTTTTAACGACGCGGTTAACGGGTGAAGCAAATTGAGGCTTTTTTACTAGTGTAACACAAAAAAAAAATTATTTACCAAAATAACAAATTTTTTTTTTTATTTATCAAAATAACACACTTTTGAATATAATATTTATTTAAGTATTTTTTAATCAATTAAATATTAATAGTTGGTTTAAGATTATGATTAAGTTGTTAATTAAATTAATATTTAATTGTTAAATATTTATTAACCTAATTTGTCACAAAAGACAAATACATCAATATCTCAGTCTCCGCACACTGATCGGAGCACTCCCCCTCCACTCTTTTTCTGTCACAAAAGACAGAAACATCAATGTCTCTGTCTCCGCACACTGATTGGAGCACTCCCCTCCTCTCCTTTTCTGTCACAAAAGATAGAAACATCAATGTCTCTGTCTCTGCACACTGATCGGAGCAGTCTCCGCACACTGATCGGAGCACCCCCCCTCTCCTCCTTTTCTGTCACAAAAGACAGAAACATCAATGTCTCTGTCTCCGCACACTGATCGGAACACCCCCTCCACTCCTTTTCTATCACAAAAGACAGAAACGTCAGAGACGTTTCTGTCTTTTGTGATAGAAGGCGTTTCTGTCTTTTGTGATAGAAAAGGAGTGGAGGGGGTGTTCCGATCAGTGTGCGGAGACAGAGACATTGATGTTTCTGTCTTTTGTGACAGAAAAGGAGGAGAGGGGGTGCTCCGATCAGTGTGCGGAGACAGAGACATTGATATTTCTGTCTTTTGTGACAGAAAAAGAGTGGAGGGGGAGTGCTCCGATCAGTGTGCGGAGACTGAGATATTGATGTATTTGTCTTTTATGACAAATTGGGTTAATAAATATTTAACAATTAAATATTAATTTAATTAACAACTTAATCACAATCTTAAACCAACTATTAATATTTAATTGATTAAAAAATGCTTAAATGAATATTATATTCAAAAGTGTGTTATTTTGGTAAATAAAAAAAAGTGTGTTATTTTGGTAAATAATTTTTTTTTTGTGTTACACTAGTAAAAAAGCCGCAAATTGACGCTGCGAGTTTGGGCCATGGTATTGGCGTGGACGATAAACCGTGGCCCGACCTGAAATCGAAAAATTGGAGCCCAAAATCATGCAAATAGGAGGGTTTATGCAAGCATAGGGAATTGATAAATACACTCTCGATTTTTTGTCATCCATCTCATTTATCCATTTTGTCAACGTTAAAATACCAAATTATTCTTCCCCTTCTTACTCATTACGAAACATACACCCCACTCTCTCCTTCCCAAAAATCACCAAATAACAGACATCACTTTCTCGTTTCCGCTCTTCCTTCCCACTCTTCCTTCCGCGAGCTCTTCCTACTCTTTACAAAACACAATACAGAGAGGAGAGGGGAAAGCTTAGAACATAGAGGAGGAGTATAATGCATGTAACATCTCAACTGTTTTTCGGATCGACAATTGTCCCCACACACCAACACGGGTTTTTTCAACATGTTTTGTCCTCACTCACATGCTTCCCAGGAAACTTCCCAGGAGGTCACCCATCCCGAAATCGCTCCAAGTCAAGCACGCTTAACTATGGAGTTCTTAAGTGATAGGCTACCGAAAAGAATATGTATCTTGTTGGTATGAGTAGTACCAACCAATTCTATTAAGCTTTCCTCAACTGTACAGTCTCAGAATTCCTCTCATTCGGGTATAATTTCGGTTCATTCATGTACTCCTTCGCCTAGAAGCCTGCCAGGAGCCCCTCCTTGTCTGTGTCTCTCTGTACCGGCGATCACTCCCCACCCTCGTCGGCCTCAGGGTGTTACAATGCAAACGCTGACCATCGGCTTCAACTTCTCTGTCCAACGCCGTGGAGGTAAATTTTTTTGTTTTACATTCACCGAAAATTAAAATTTCTGAATTTTTAATTTTTATATATTTTGGAATTTGAAATTTTCGATAGTTATAAAAATTGAATTTTTATAATCCAAAAATTTAAATTTCTGGTAGTTAACTAGAACTATTTTTTAAAAAAATAAAAACCAATCTCGACGGAGAAGAACGCGACTGTGACAATGCTTCGACAATGACGATTACAGTGGGTCCTCTCCTTTCCTTTGTGTGACTACTTCTACGTGTAACAGGTTTTCAAAGTGAAGGGAAAAGGGGACCGGTGGGCGAGGTGTACGGTTTTTGAAAGTGAGTGAGAAGAGGAAAGGGAAAAGGTGTAAGGGTAGTTTGGTATTTTAATTTTAAAAAAGGATTAAATGGGATGGATGGCAATTGGCAAATATTTGGAGATATATTTACCAACTCCCATGCAAGTATTCCTTATCTACTTGCTTGGGCCTTATTGTAGTGGGAAAAAAGAACATCTTAAGTGTGTAGACTACACTTGACAAAAAAAAAAGTGCGTACACTACAATTGACCCAAAAAAAAATGTGTACACTACAACGAAACCAGCACGAGAAAAGCAACCCCACTATTAATTTCTTCAAAGCAACAGAAATATGTTTTTTGGTTATGGCTGCGGATTTTATTTGTATTAAAAATTAACTAAAAATACTTATAATGGCATGACATGTGTCAAAATTGCTAGCTGTGCGAGACCTTTTTTTTTTAGGGAATTGCTATGCGAGACTTGAAAAGCAGAAAAAGTGTCCTACTGACAGGGGTCCCGTTATTTTTTGGGTGGAAGATGGTCTTTCTATTTTTATTATTTTCTGAACTTTTAATATTTAAAAATAAGATTAAATCCTGACTAATCTAAAAATTCAGAAGTAGAGAAGACAAAAATTCTTTTGAACAAACCTAAAAATAAAGTACATAATAAAATTTCTAAAATCTTATTACTTAAGTCTCATGTGGCACTGTAGGGTTTACTAAAAATGAAATAAACAATTCTTATAAATAACTTCCATTAGAGAGAGCATAATAATATAATAATAATAATAATAATTAGAGAGAGCATTTTGAATTATTCTGGTTGTGTTGTGAACTGATAAATATAATAAGGCTTAATTGTATTTTTGGTCTCCCTAATATAGTGGTTGGGTAATTTTTGTCCCCCGATTTCTAATTGCTCAATTTTGGTCTTCATACTTTCAAAATGTGCAATTTTGTTCCATCCGTTAACTTGACATCCAAAATTTAACGGAGATGCTGACGTGGCGATGTAGTGTTGACATGGGTGTGCTGACGTTGTCGTAGTGTGCTGACATTGTGCACTGATGTGAATTTGGAGTGCTAACACGTGTAAACACATGTGGAGCTTATGTGGCTTTAGAAATTCGGGGTTTTAGATTAGAAATTCGGGGTTTTAGAAAATACGAAAATGTTAATTCTAAGACTTGAACCCATTACCACATGGATAAAAATAAATAACAAAGCCACTGCACCACATGACTTATTTGGCAATCACATGACAAAACCACTATGTATAAAGTTCTTAAAAGAGTTTTTGGAGTACATAACAATTAGAGATAAAAAATAATAAACCACAAATAAAATAAAAAATCCAAAAATGAAAAAAATTCCCTATCTTGATAGAAATTTTTAAATTTGATTAATGTAAATAAAAGAATAAAGATAAAAATGAAAATAAATTATTTTAAATTAATTGATGAAAATAAAAGGATAAACTAAAAAACGTGAATAAAGTTTTTTTAGTTAAAATAACTTTTAATATTATTTTAAAATTTTATACTATGATTGTTATAATTCTAGTATTTTTAAAATATGAGCCCTTAATTATATTTAACACTATAATTCTAGTATTATTTAAAATATGAGTGTTAATATTAGTATATTTTTTTATTTAATTATTCAATTGATTTTCTATTTTTAATTTATTTAAACAATACTTGAGATATTTTCAAATAATATTGAATATAAAATTATCTATTAATTATTTTATTTTTGAATTATTTCTATTTTGTAAAAACATTTATAAATGATCTTTTTTTAAATTACTTTTTCATTTTTATCTTTATTTTTTTATTCACATTAATCCTATTTAAAAATTTCAATAAAGATAAAGAAGAAATAATTTTTTTTGGGGGGTTAATTATGTAATTTATTATTGCTCACACTCTAATAGTTGTATACTCTCTCCCAAAAAAATATTAATTGAGTACTCTATAAATTCCTTTAAGAACTCTAGTTTTTTTTTTGTCAAACTTTAAGAACTCTAGTCTATATATAATGGGTTTGTCATATGTATGACAAATGGGCAAGGTAGTCAGAATCGGACTGGTTATTGAACCGGTGAGGGCAGAGGTTCAAGGTTTAGAGGTTCGACTGGGGTTCAACTGGTTGAATCGGGATATAATTAAATAATATTATTTTAATTATAAATATAATATATAATACAATATATAACATATAATATTATTTTAAACCCTAAACTCTATACAATATTGAACAAAAATTAATATAAAAGTCATACTTTTATAAAGAAAACTTAAATTTCACTACTAAATATCATAATTTATAATATAAAATATTCAAAATTATAAATAATTGAAGAAAATGATATCTATTTCTTTTAAAAAAATAAAAAAAATAAAAATTTTGAATTTTTTTTATTTTTTGATTTTTTTAAAAATATAATAATAAAAAATACAAACCGATCCAAACGATTTTTACCCGATTTTGTCCGATTTTTTCGGTTCTCACGCAGGGTCTTCCGGACCGGACAGGGGTCCGGTTCTCGGTCGGACCGGTCGGTCCGGTTTTGACTACATTGCAAATGGGTCATGTGGTGTAGTGACACCATTGTTTTATTTGTATCCATGTGGTCATGGGTTCAAGTCTTAGAATTAGCATTTTTACATATTTTAAAACCCTGAATTTCTAAAGCCAAATAAGCTCCACACGTGTTCGCATGTGTCAACACTCTAAATCCACGTCAACACATTTTAAAAGTATAAAAATTGGGATATAATTAAATAATATTATTTTAATTATAAATATAATATATAATACAATATATAACATATAATATTATTTTACACCCTAAACTCTATACAATATTGAACAAAAATTAATATAAAAGTCATACTTTTATAAAGAAAACTTAAATTTCACTACTAAATATCATAATTTATAATATAAAATATTCAAAATTATAAATAATTAAAGAAAATGATATCTATTTCTTTTAAAAAAATAAAAAAAATTTGAATTTTTTTGATATTTTGATTTTTTTTAAAATATAATAATAAAAAATACAAACCGATCCAAACGATTTTTACCCGATTTTGTCCGATTTTTCCGGTTCTCACGCAGGGTCTTCCGGACCGGACATGGGTCCGGTTCCCGGTCGGACCGGCCGGTCCGATTTTGACTACATTGCAAATGGGTCATGTGGTGTAGTGACACCATTGTTTTATTTGTATCCATGTGGTCATGGGTTCAAGTCTTAGAATTAGCATTTTTACATATTTTAAAACCCTGAATTTCTAAAGCCAAATAAGCTCCACACGTGTTCGCATGTGTCAACACTCTAAATCTACGTCAACACATTTTAAAAGTATAAAAATCAAAATTGAACAATTAAAAATTGAGAGACCAAAATTGTCTAACCACTATATTAGAGATACCAAAAATACAATTAAATCATATAATAATAAGTCAAAGAATTGTATGACAACTTGTATAAAAAAAAAAAGAATTGTATGACAACTTAAATGTTTGCACTATTCTATTTATACCAAATCTTAATATATAGGCACTCTTATTTTCCTTTACCGCTTGATATTGATATTTATTATTGTTATTTCTATTATTTGTACGCAAATATTTTTAGGCCATCCCATTTGCTCGTTCAGATTTCAGAGTGAGGGGATATTTTGGATATTTTTCAATTTTGGTTGAGTGAGTGAAAGAAAGAGGAAAGATCTGCAGGTGACGTGGCCTCCTCTCTATCTCTACCCAACTATCCAGACACCCCCACTCACTCATTCCCCCTCTTCCCTTTTTCTATTGCACTTTTTTCTCTCTCTTTCCCACGTCCCTCCTACCCCGGCCCTACCCCACACCCTGTGCACATTGCGCACCCCAATAGCCAGTGGCGGCGCATGTTAGTCACCTCCAGTACAACGTCCGTAAAATCTACCTATCCAACGCTTTTTGCACTCCAAAAAGCCAAGTTTGCAAATTTCAATGCTTTGCCTCACTAGCTCATGAGATCGTCCAATTTCACTTTTCTCCTCCTCCTTCTTCCTTTTTTTTAATAAAAAAATTCTGCTAACATGCGCCATCAAAACACAGCTGTTTGATCTCCATCGTTCCATTTTGAATTTGATGGCCATCATGAATGGTGTGGGAATGAGAGTTTTTGTAGAAATTGTATTGTGTTGCCGTTTTGATGGGGTCGTTTTAGAAGATAGCAAATAGAGGGTTTCTGTTTTGATAGTGTTCTGTGTGATAGGTTTTTCCTTTCCTTTTTCATTTTTTGTGGGTTTTTGGTTTTTGAGAATGGAGACTGAGGGGATTAATTTGAATAGAGAAGCTAGTGGTGGTGAACGTGGGAATAATGGTAAGATTGGTGATGGTTTTGTTGATAGAAGTAAAGTGCGGATTTTGTTGTGCGATAACGATTCTAAGAGTTCCGAAGAGGTTTTTACGCTTCTCTTGAGATGCTCTTATCAGGGTATATGAACTCTCAATCTTTTTCTGTTTTATTTAAACCCCTTTTTCAACTGGCACTTCACTTGGCCTGTTTCGATGATTTATGTGTGGTTTATGTTGTTTCTGTCGTCTTTTTGAAACTGAAAAAAATGGATGAGTTTTTAGTTTTGAGGTCTAAGATTTTGCTTTTAAAATCATTATTAGTTAAAAACTGAAACATGTGGAGAAGTTTCTTCTATCAGTTAAAAAGTGATTTCATTGAATGCTTTTTGATTCCTATGGTTTGAAGCAGTTTGGCCCGTCTGATTTAAAGAGCTTATGCAATTTATGGCATGCTCCCTGAGATTAGTTGTTAACCTCTGGATTTTTTTTATGCTTCACAGTTATTTCAGTGAAGTCAGCAAGACAGGTAATTGATGCACTGAATGCAGAGGGGCAACATATAGATATCATACTAGCTGAAGTTGACCTCCCAATGAGGAAGGGCATGAAGATGTTGAAGTACATAACAGGGGACAAAGAGTTGCGCAGAATTCCTGTTATAAGTAAGCTTCGGTACCCTTACTCTGCTAACAAACCAGTAAAACTCTTAAATTTAAGCAAATTATGTTCTGCTCCTC
The DNA here is from genome assembly GCA_030159175.1 of Glycyrrhiza uralensis. Lineage (NCBI taxonomy): Eukaryota > Viridiplantae > Streptophyta > Magnoliopsida > Fabales > Fabaceae > Glycyrrhiza > Glycyrrhiza uralensis. The sequence continues at coordinate 44,053,664 of BRZY01000005.1, forward strand.
ATCAATGTTTTGAATATCTTGTTTTGATAAGTGATGTCCGCACAAGATGAGGTATCCGTTGTTGTTAAGTGCTTGAGACTTGGAGCAGCAGACTATCTAGTAAAGCCTTTACGCACTAATGAACTGTTAAATTTGTGGACGCACATGTGGAGAAGGAGGCGCATGGTTTGTATTGCCCAACTTCATATCTATGGATCTTCCCATTTTTGTGTTCATTCATCCTATTATTAATTTTCCACCAACTGACTGTATAGTATACTTCAGGCAATATGAAATGGATGCTGGGGACTAACTTATGTGGACTTACATCTCTATTTTGTCCTGTCAACTTTCACCATCACAACAATGTATTTAGAAAATTTTCATACACTATTAGCTAAGTTATTAAATCAAAATGTTCAAGAGAGTATCAACTTTTGTCTGTTAACATCAAACAGACGTCAATTATAGTTATCAGTTTCATTTTGCATTCAATTATGTTACATATCTTTGTCACATGGTAAGAGTTGGAGTTTTGAAACTTGAAAGAAATAATCATCCTTGATTTTATATGGACTTTACATGGATCAATTATACAATATATGTGCCTATATGGAATATAGAATGTTATGGTGGCCTCTCCCCTTGTTCTAGCTTGATTCTACTCCTTGCATGTGGACATTCACAACACTTTTCGCTGGATTTTCCGATTCATGCATAGAGCTTCCCAATTTGAAATTTAAATAGTTTTATATTTATGTTGGCAGCTTGGACTTGCAGAGAAGAACATCTTGAATTGTGAATTTGATGTAGTAGCATCAGACCCTAGTGATGCCAATACAAACAGTACCACCTTGTTCTCTGATGACACCGATGACAAGTCCAAGAGAAGCACTATTCCAGAGACAGGAATACCAGTCCAACAAGAACAAGAGGTGAATGTTAAAAAACAGTATCTAAATCTAAATATTGCACAGATACTGAGGTAATCCAATCGTTTAGAAACATGAAAGGGATGTAAGATTTTAGCGGGTGTAAATGGGTGCAGATGTAGGGGGTGTAAATGGTGTTTAAGCTATAAGCAGATATTATAATATAGCTTCTAATAACTTCAATCAGAGATGCTGTCATATGTGGTCATTTCATGTATACAATTTACCTTTTCAGTGTACTATTGCAATTGCTGCTGCTGTTGAGGAACTTCCGGATGCCCATGGAATTAATGATCAGCAAACAGGTGTGCTCCTTTTCTTCATTCGTCTTTTCTTTTAATATAATATTTTTTTTGCTTTAGCATTGAAGTTATATAGCGTAATAATAATGCCCAACTAGTTATTCAAATGATTGTTAGAACAACTCATTTTGATTATTGAATTCCATAAAATGGCCCAAATGATTATTAGATTTGATTTTCCCTTCTTTTCTCACCTTCTTATAGCCAATTTTGGTCTGTAAAAGTGTATTTGTTCATGTAACTGAATAAGTATAGTTCCATAGTTTCTAATCTGAAATGGCTGTAATCTGAAGGGGATTTTTGAGTTCCTCAGGCTGAACAAAATTCTAGTTTACTTATGTGAATGCACCGTTTCAGTTTTATTGTTTTCTCTCTGATGATCCCGTGATATTATAGGACATTTTTCGTCTGGTCCAAAGAAGAGTGAACTAAGGATAGGGGAGTCGTCAGCCTTCTTCGCATATGTTAAAGCATCAGTGCTAAAGAGAAACCTTGAAGAGATTGTTCATGTTGACAACAATGCTGCTACACATGTGAGGATGGAAGTTATGCATCATGCATGTGCTCAAAACGGGGTTAGTGACCTCCAAATACGTGAAAATGGAGAGACATGTGAAAGTCAATCGCAAGATGACTTACCCAGCAGCAATGACATACCTGAGTCTTTCTCTATTGAGAGGTCTTGTACTCCTCCTGCATCAATGGAGGTTTCACAGCAAAAGCGCTACGAGGGAGAAAATTCACATCATGGTGTGATGCATCCAAGAAATGGGACTCATTGTTCTGAGCTTGAAATATCTGGCATGGCTAACCAGCACGCTTATCCGTATTATATTTCAGGAGTTGTTAATCATGTTATGGTGCCTTCATCAGCACAAATGTATCAACAGAATATCCAGGACCTGCAGAATCATGCTGGTACAGCTATGATGGCACAGTACAATCATCTTCCACAAGGTGGTCCACATGTGACGAGCATGATTTCCTTCCCGTATTACCCAATGAATATGTGCTTACAACCTGGTCAGATTCCTGCAACTCATTCATGGCCATCGTTCGGAAGCTCGGGTTCATCCGAAGCAAAATTAAGTAAAGTTGACAGGAGAGAAGCAGCATTGATGAAGTTCAGACAGAAAAGGAAAGAGCGTTGCTTTGATAAGAAAATTAGGTATGTCAATAGGAAAAGACTTGCTGAAAGACGGCCTCGTGTGAGGGGACAGTTTGTCAGAAAGTTGAATGGTGCTAATGTGGATCTTAATGGACAGCCTGCTTCCATGGACTATGATGATGATGAAGAAGACGATGAAGATGAGCAGGGAGCTAGAGATTCCTCTCCTGAGGACGCTTGAGTATGTCAAATTGCTATATTTGACCAAAGGATGAAGGGTCGGATCAAATTCCTTGCTTTAATGGAAAGTTGTTGCCTCAGCATTAATTGACCAGCATGCACTCTCACATGTCAGGGGTGCGGATCCAATGTACACCCTCATCATTTTATGGTCGGGTCATTTTTTTCAATATCGCATCCTCAAATGATCCGACCTATGAGCTCTTTCGGAAGGTACACCTCCTGCTGGTGATGTCCAATGCGTTTGAAAGTATCATATGCTTATGCTTTATTGAACTGTTAGAAGCAGGTTGTGCTTTCATATTTCAATGTCAAGACACCTTAAAACTCTCCTGAGAAATGAGTTATTTTTCTGAAAGGCTTAAATATGTTTTGAGTCCTTCTAAATTTTGGAGTTTTGATTTTAGTCACTGCAAAAAAAAGTCAAACTTTTTTAGTCCAACAAATATTTTTTTTTTGAGTTTGGTCCTTTAAGTCATTTTGGGGTGATGTGGCATATACACGTCATTTTACTTATCTGACGTGTCATATACTGGTACCATGTCAGCCTGCTACGTAATATAATATCGAGTAAAATCTCATGTTGGTCTACTAGGAGAGAGAGGGTCCAAGTTATTATGTTCAAGTACGAAATTTCATTCAATAACACAGAATGTTGGTATCAAGTGAATAGCGAACGTTTTTCCTGTACAAGTTGTTGTGTTAAACTAATTTAGAATGTTCAAATTAAGATTAAAAGCTAGATTCAGTGCTTCACTTATGGTGGAAATCAAAAATTAAAATTTCTCGTTGCTTTAAACTTGTTAGAATCTGTTGGTGTACAATTTGTTAAGCTTGACTTAGTAGTGAGGGGTTGAGATAATTTGTACAAAGTTAAAGCTTCAAAGTCATTATCATCATTATACATAAAAAAGAATCTACTGGTGTACTACTAACCTAGAATGTTTAAATAGATATTGTAGCTGGATTTTCTGCTTTAATTTATTATCATGTTTAAATATTGGCATTAGACTTCTTCAAAGTGGGTAATTCACTTTGAAAAATAAAATAAAAAATCTCAGTCTTGATGAAAAATCAACTCTTGAATCATATATATGGGGATTGCTAATGTACTCCCACCAGATTTGGAGTACATTAGCAACTTACACCTTTTAAATTGGACAAAAAAACCAATTCATTTTTTAATAAACAATTAAATTGGTGGATATCAGCGTAATTTTCTATCTCTCTTTCCTCCTCTTTCTCCTCTCTCTCCATTAATGCACTTTTTTCTCCACTTGCTCCTCTCTCCGGTAATGCTCTGTTACAGTGGAAAAAACGGCCTTTGTCAAGGATTTTTCTTGGTTTAGTGTTCGAAAGCTGAAAACACAATTGCATTTAATATTTGTGAAAAAAAAACCCCATGTGTTCGTAATGCCATCAACACCCCAGTCTAGTTGAATGAATTGGCAGTATAGGTGCCGATGTTGTACAGTGAGGCAGTAAGTGCTAATAAGCTAAAAATTGCTATAAAATTTACGTTAATTTTCCATGATATCCAAAGGGTATTTTATAATCCCAGAGAAATGGATTCAAGCATGATAAGGGTTTTTTCAAAGTGTGCATCTTCTTGTTCTTTTTCAAGACTTGAGATCAATCCCATCGACTAAGTATCTATTGACAGAAGAGGGAAAAAAAAGCACTCACATCCTTAAACAAAAGCCATTGATGGAGGCCTTTATTCCATCGTAAAACGAGAATTAGGCAGAGAGGGAAGAACAAATCCAAGAGGAAGAGAGAGAAAGGGATAGCAACAGGCAAAACAAACGTTTGAAATTACGCTAATATCTATCAAATTGATTTTTTGATTTTTTATAAAAAGGAAAAAATGGTTTTTTTGTCCAATTGAAAAGATATAGATGGCTAATATACTCTTTCTTAAAAATTGGTGGAAGTGCATTAGCAATCCCCTATATATATATAACAAATCATATATGTGTTAACTATTGAGTTCTCATGAATGGTTGAGACTCCTTATTTTAGAGAGCTCATTTTAGAAAAACTAAATCCACAATATTAATTGGCAACAAAATATTGTTGTTCCATTGTTTAACTTGCTCTCTCTATTTTTTTTGGCGTACTGACGATTTTTGTACTACTCTTTGTATATGCTACTTCAAAGTATCACAGAATTAATTGAACAATGAAGCATGAAAGAGGGAACGTTCTCATTTGCTTGAATGAAAGAATTTTACATGTAATAAGAGAAATAGGTGAATTTTACATGTAATAAGAGAAATAGGTGAGAACTATTGCTCACGCAACTCTTCAAACACTGTCACATTGATCGGCAGCATACACCCCAATCTGAGATATAACTAAGCCATATAACAAGCAAAGATCGCAGGCTAATGAGTCAGCTTAAAATATAGAATGAATATAATTGCGAGGATCAGAGCTGTCATCAAGGAGGTAACAATCCATTTGTTCCTGCTCATCCTTCTTGACATGGCTGTCAAAATCTTCTTGCTCTTGCTAATATTATCATCCACTCCATGGAGCTGGATCGGGAAAAATAAATAAATGTTTCAGCTTGAAAACCTAACAGGACTAAGGTAATAGGAAAACCAAATGTGAGTGTGACAAGCCTAAAGTCAGATTTGATTCCAAGCAGGGAAAACCATTTTAAATGGTGAACTGCTTATAAGTGCATCTATTTGGATAAATCATTTGGATAAAAGGAGGCCAACACATTACAAAGTGGAAATAAGAACTAGTATTTTTTTTTTGGAAGAGGCATAGGAACTAGTAATGTAAGTGGTAGAATTTACCGTCTTATGGGCATGGAGTAGAGATTGACGTTGTTGATGCAAATCTTGGAGGATAGAGACACCAAGCTCCTCCGTCTCCAGCATTGTTCTTCTGCTCTCCTTTATCCTATCAGTGGACTGATTCAATCTCTCAGTAGACATCAAAAGTCTTCCTTTTTGATCATTTGATACCTGTCCTAGCATCCATAGGTTGGAATGAGAATGCGTGATAAATGAAGAGAGGCTAAATTTTTTAAATCTATCCATTTTCTGTATCCATTTTCTGTACATAAGAAGCATAGTACTGAGACACAAGTGAAATTGCAAATGCAAAAGAATCCAAAGTTGAGATTAAAAAAAAAAAATCTACATCATGCAATGCCTCCCACTCCTCGCCCCTGAAGAAACATAACAGACTTCAGTCCATTTATATGTTTTATGAATGTACTATACACTGGCTTGGAGGCCCATATTCTGGCCTCCTCTGGCTTGAAGACAATTAATTCATGACTTTCACTACGAAAAGGCCTTTAGAACAATTAAATTTTACCAGCATCGTGATCTCAGAGCTCCCAACTAGTATCTTCATCTTCTTACAAGCGTAATAGTAATCTAAGTTCACAGCTCAAAAAGAATAACATTGACACCTATTAATATCCAAGGAAGGATGGGTAAGAGACATACCGCCAATGAATCAGCCCTTCCTGACTCCAACAACTCATCTCGAGCAGTGAGGCTGACATTAGCTGATGTGACTCTTTTAACTTCATTTTTCAAATTATTCAAATCAGTTTTGTATTCCCTTAATTTGGCAAGAAGAGATGCCTTCATACTTGGTTGCAAACTCCTAGCCTCAAGGTCCATTTTCCGAATCTGAAAATATTCAAGCAGGAATTATAATAGAGTCAAACATCAGGAGGAGGAGGAGGAGATTAAGTCCAATTATACCAATGTATCAGCATCATCTAATCCAGCTTTTATTTCAGAAAGTTTCTGCTTCTTCAGTTCTGCAGCACAAAATGGTAACCACCAGTCATTTAGAGGAAAAAGATAATTCTTTGCGAACTTAGCAAACCGTCACAATAGAAAACTGTACAAAAAGCTAAATTCATGGTTCAATGCCTTGTCAACCTTATTTCACATCTGATCATAGCTTTACAACACAAAAACAACATTCTCCCTGTTTCAATATAGTTTTTCACAAACACAAGGATCTCAAAGTCAAAATCATTAACAACCTCAACAAATAGATTCCCATTACCTCCATCAAGAGCAGAAGCTGCAGTGCATTGCCGCGAAAGACTCGCCGATAGCTCACAGTATTGACGTTCGTACCCATCAAATACCTCACTCATCGTTCCCGATTTCTCTATCCAATCCCAATTCTAATAAAATCGGATCCAATACAAAAAAAAAAATCTCAATTACTCACACGTCAATTTCATCCAAAACAAACAAAAGAGGAAACTTCCGTGTGTGTGTGTGTGTGAGTGAGTGTGTCTATATGTACAATCGAGGAAATTGAATATCAGAAAACAATGACTAATTTGATTTGATAATAAAAGTGATAATTTCATTTTCATGCAGAAGCAGAAGAAGGTGCATGCATGCGTGCAGAGGAAGTGACGATGAGAGGGGATAACGGAGGGGATAACGGAAAATCATACCGGAGAGATCGCCGGAGATTGATCGGAGGAGAGGAGGCGGTGAACCCAAACAGAGCTCGCCCAAAACGTATACGAAGGATAGGAATCGAAGAAGAAGAAGAAGAAGAAGAACGACGCTTGGTTTGGTTGGATTCCAACAAACTTGGCAGTTTTTACGCATGTGCCATGGAATTATTGGGTGTACATTTCTGACCTTCACATTAAGAGATAATTACAGAGGTGTCCTTTCTTTAAAGGGAAAAACGGCATAAACGCCACTCACTGAGTGAGGGGATCTGGATCCTCTGCAGCAAGGGCTCTCTGCATCACAAACATCAGCCATTGGATTTAATCTAACGGCTGAGAGATTAAAAGGAAAAAATGAGCAAAAAATGACTGCGCACACTGGATTCCGATCTCTATTTCTACAGCACCGCAACGTTTCTGTCGTCTCCTTCGGCGATCAGATCTTCGTTCCAGTGGTGTGGGGCTGGGACGGAGGTGACCGGAGAGAGATATAGGCCCACCAAATCTTGCCAACTCCCTCCCTTCTTCCTCCTCCAAGTCTTGTGTTGCGACCCCAAAAGAGATAAAAGGTAGGAGGAGGAGGAGTTGCTCAAGTTGCGTGACCGACGACGTATCTCCGGCAGCAAAGAGGAGGAAGAGAAACGATGGATCGGCGGAGGCGGAGGTGTTCGCGGAATGGAGCAGAGAGTTAAGGGTGAACGGGAACTGCCATCCGGGTGGCTCCGCCCCTTCACTGCCGGGTTCTGCCATTGATGGATCGGCGGCGCCGGTGGCGGTGGTGGAAGTCCCGGTGAGTGTGACGGTTGGTGGTGCGATGGGGAGAGAAAGAAGAGAAGCATGAGCAGAAGAGAGCAATACTACGGTGTGAAATGTTGAAAAGAGAGTTTTTTTCTTTTAATCTATCAACTGTTGGATTAATCCAATGGCTGACAGTTATGCAGGAGAGAGCTGCAGAGACCTTCTGGCTGCAGAGGATCCAGACGCCTGAGTGAGGTGAGTCATATTTGATGATCTGGATTCTGGCACCTAATAAAGTTTTAATTGGCGTTTTGTCGGTGAATTTTCCTCCATTAGAAGTGCCCCACTGTCCACAAATTTTAGAATTAAATCTACATTTAGTTTCAATAACTGAAATTTTAATAATAATATATGTATGTATTAAAGTATGAAACTGTTAATTTTTTTTAAACAATGATGATACTTTGTATATTTTTTAAAGTGCAACCCTTGTTTTGAAGAAGTCAAAATTTCATTTAGTGTGTGTTTGGTTCTGCGGCGACGAAAATTGATTTTGAGTGAATTGGTTCTATAAAATTGATTTTGACTAAAAGTTAGATGAATGTAATGTGATTTATGTTTGGATATATTCATGGAAAAGTGATTTTTATCAATTCATATTGTTTGGATAGTTTGGTTCAAAATTGTTTTTATGTGTGCAATTACCAAAATGGGTATATATATGTATCTCAATCGCTTAATACAAAACTGTTGCAAGCGATGAGGGCTCCTGACCGCATAGCAAACTTGAATTTCAGTTTGCATAAGATGAGCGTGGGACAAAACTACATACAGTTCAAACCTCAAATGCCACACCCGAAAGCACTAATTTGTTCCTATTACAATACCAAACCAACCAAGTTAATTACTCCAATATAATATGCCAATAGGACTAGTAGGATGTTACACTCTGCAGCTCTTTCATAACTCCTGATCCGTCCGTGACCAAATACAATTATACAATTAGTTCATTATTTCTTTTAGTTTTAGAAATTTAACAATCTTTGTGGATTTTCAGAGAGAGGTAAGTAAATTGGTTGGGACAGTGGAGATTAGGTGGACCACCGACAGTCCCCAGCACCACCGCCAGCACTCCATCGGGTTGAAGGCGAGATGTTTCCAGGTTGGTGAAGGGCAAAGCTGAGAATTCCAATAAATCTTTGTGAAGCGATTTTCTGCTGAACGTGGAAGCTAGTCCTCCCAGCTTCATGTTTGAATCGATTTTGGATAGCGAATTGCGTCTGCAACAAGGGAGCCAAACATCTTCTTTTCAGTCAAAACCACGTTTGACCATTCTAAACGTGCGTCCAGTGCTACTCAAAGTGGAATGGAGTTGTGCCTTTGATTTGAACAGTTTGATTTGATTAGGGGAAGATAAGCTAGCGCACTGCACTGGGATGATGGGATTATTGAGATTATTCGTGCTCATTATTATGAGCAGATCTTTCATCCAAAACAAAATTTATTATGAGCAGATAAAAAGGAAATAAAAGAAATATTTAGCAACTTAATTATTCTTGTTGAGCTCTTCATCAAGCCATGCAGGATGCAGCACTGCACTGCAGGGGGATAAAATGAGGGTATAAAAAAACCATAAGGGAAATAAATAAATAAACAAAATTTCTGGAAACTAGAAAGTCGGTGTTGGACACATGTCGTTGGAAATGCCCTCCACTAACTACCACCACTGTTCAAGTGTTTAATTAATTAACTATACAGTTGACCCGTGTCGCACGGGTTGGTGGATAGTATTAGTTTTTATATATAATATGAAATAACTTATTTATATAGTAATAATTTGATATATGATATACTCAAAATTTATAATAGTGTTAATTATATGATAGTACTAATTATATGACATTAAGCATCGTAGCTAGGTATGCAAATTCTATATTTATAGCCGTCTAACAATTGCTTTGATAAAATGAAAGTCAAATTAGATAAAAAAACAAATAGAAAAACATAGATAAAATGTGTAAGCAAACACTGTTTATTTACAAAAAATAAAATTATTAAAAAAATTATTTTGCAGCCTAAAAATTTATATGAACAAATTTTTTAATGAAACTCATAGAAATAAATATTATATTCATCGAAAATAAAGTTAAAAGAAATAAATTTTTGCAACATAAAAAAATATAAGAACAAAAAAAAATAAAACTTGTGAGCAAATATTATTTTATTTATAGTAAATAAAATTAAAATTAAAATAATTTTACAACTTGAAAATTTTCAGAAATAAAAAAAATAAATGAAACATACAAGCAAACACTATTTTTTATTCAAAATAAAACTTAAAAAAAAAATTTGATACCTGAAAATTTATAGAAACACATAAACATGAATCAAACCGGTTAATAAATACTATTTCATTTGTCAAAAATAAAATTATAATAAAAATAATTTTTCAACCTAAAAATTTTTAAAGACAAAAAAATGAAATAAAATTTGCAAGCAAACACTATATTTATTGAAATAAATTCAGAAAAAAATAATTTTAAACCTGAAAATTTATTGAAAAAAAAAAGTCTTGAATGAAATATATAAGCAAACATTATGTTATTTATTATGAAATAAAATTAAAAATAATAATTTTTTTACCTGAAAATTTACAAACACAAAAACATGAATCAAACGTGTGAATAAACGTTTTTTTTGTAATCAAAATTTAAAAATAAAGTCAAAATAAAATAAAAAATGCTTAATTGTAGTTTTAGTCTCTCATCTTTCGCGATTATGTAATTTTAGTCCTCTATCTTTAATTGCGCCAATTGGGTCCTCTATATTTCAAATGTGTGCAATTTTGGTCCAACCATCAATTTCCTAACACAGTTTGCTCACTTGGACAAAATGGCGCTGACGTGACAATAACAACATAGAGCTTAAGAGCCTATTTGAATGCAAAAGTCCTAGCTTTTGACTTATAAAGTAATTAGTTTTATTTTGTATTTTATTTTTCTCATATATGGACAAGAGAAAAAGTTGTTAAATAGTCATTTATAAATAAATAGGTGCTTTTGGAGAAGTCAAAAGCTAAAACTTTTTTGCATTCAGATAGGCTCTTAAGCTCCAGGTTATCATTGCCACGTCAGCATCGTTGTCCAAGTCAGCAAACTCTATTAGGAAATTGACGGTTGGACCAAAATTGCACACATTTGAAAGATAGAGGATCCATTTGGCGCAATTAAAAGCTAGGGGACTAAAATTGCACAATCGCGAAAGATGAGGAACTAAAATTGCAATTAAGCCAATAAATTTTTTTTACAGCCTTAAGATTAGCAAGATACAATATTACGATTAACTGATTGAGTAATGTTATATCGTTTTATATATCCTCTTAGAGTTAGACAAAAATGTATTATTGATAGAAAAATGAAAAATTGGAAGATGCAAAATTTGACACTTGTTGCCATGAGTTCAATTTTATAAATAGATAATAGAAGAATAATTAATTGTTTTTGATAGTATAATGAAAAATATTTAATTAAGAAAGGAATAAAAATAAAATAAAAACTCGAAAACACTTTGCGATATAACCCGTTATTATTATATATTTTTTAGGGAATAAGTTATTATTATATAATAATTAATAGTTTTAATCATATTATTATATAATTAATATTAATAGTTAAAATAACAAAACTTAAAAAACAATATAATATTAAAATGGGGAATAGTATTGGGTGGTAATTGGTGAAATGACATTTACCTATTATTATGAATGAAACTTATAGAAAAAAATAATGTTTTATTTATCATAAATAATATTAAAAAAAATTGCTCTCTAAAATTTATTGGAACACAGTAACATAAATCAAACTTGTAAGCAAACAATATTTCATTTAAAAAAAATAAAATTTTGAAAATGATTTAAACCTAAAATTTTTTTTAAACAAAAAAAATGAACAAAATTCACAAATAAATATTATTTTATTTATCAAAATTAAAATTTAAAGAGAAATATTTTTGCAACCTAATAATTTACAGGAATAAAAAAATAAATCTCATAAGCAAATACTAATTTATTTGTCAAAAAAAAGACAAAAGAAAAATAATTTTATAACCTGAAATTTTACCTAAAAAAACTTAAATGAAACCCGTAAGGAAAACAATATTTTATTGATAAAATTAAATTTTTTTTGCTTCTACTTCGAGGAGTATTCCACCGCTTGTACGACGGAGACTAATCTCCCGCGAGATTTTGTTCGGCACCTCTAATGGGTGGCATTCCTCCCAGCTGAAATTTTTTTCATACCCAAGGCTCGAACCCGAGACCTTGGTTAAGGGGCAAGAGGCCTTAACCACTCATGCCAACCTCAGTTGGTTAAGATAAAATTAAATGAAAACAATTTTGTGATCTGAAAATTTATCGAAAGAAAAAAAAATGAATGAAACCTATAAGTATATACTATTTAATTTATTAAAAATTAAATTTAAAAATTGTGTTGTAACACTAAAATTGACCATGTACAATATTGTCATATGGAGGTAAAAATGCAAAATTGAGAGAAAGGATGTTGCGGCAAAAAAACGACGTTGAAAATAAAGTGAAAAATTAGAAGATGCAAAATTTGACATGTGTTCCAACCAAGTTAGTATTCTTAAATAGGTAACAAATAGACATGCATAGAAAAATGATTAATTAAAGAAATGATTAAAAATAAAAAAAAATTGGTACAGCAGAAGAATAGTATGTTGATAGTCAACCATAAATTATATACTCCGTTCGTCTCAAAATAATTATCTTTTAAGATTTTTTCATATAAATTAAGAAATACAATAAATGAATGAGTGAGGGTAACAATTTTATCAAATTAATCATATTTTTATATTGCTCAAAAATCAATACTGCAATCTAAAAAGCACCGTTTGAGATAAAATTGAAAAAATATAATTAATGCTTTATTGAAAAGATAAAATGATAATTATTTTGAAATATTTTTACTTTTGCTAAAAGGAATTATTTTGGAATTGAGGGTGTAATATGTTTTTGTTAAAGTATCGTTAGGACATTTGACCTTGGTTCGGGGCTCGGTAACACTTAAACCTGTAGCGTGTGATATAATAATAAATAAATGTTAACTTTTTTTATTTTGGAAAAAAAGGATAAAAAGAGAGAGATTAATAAAAGGCTTAATTGCATTTTTGGCTCTTCAGTTTTCATATTTGTGCGAATTAGGTCTTCCAGTTTTTAATTGCGCGAATTAGGTTCTCTAGTTTCATTAACTGTTGCAATTGGGTCCCTCCGTCAGTGCTCCGTCAGTTCACTGGGGGGACCCAATTGCAATAGTTAATGAAACTTGGGAACCTAATTCGCGCAATTAAAAACTGGAGGATCTAATTCACGCAAATGTAAAAACTGAGGGGCCAAAAATGCAATTAAGCCTTAATAAAAATTAACTTTTTTATTTAAAAAAAATTAAAAAAGACCGACGGGAGAACATAGCTCATAATCTATTGTGAAATTATATAATGATATAATGATTGATTAATTGATAGAATAACAAAAATTGAACAGATAGAATATCAAAACTTGTAAAACAATATAATATTAAAATAGAGAAAGGCATTGGGCGGGAAGTCTGAAAAGACATTAACCAGATATTGTTATAGTAATTGACTACTACTACTATTATTGACTATTGATTATTGATCGAACGCGGGAACACTGTAGCTGTACCAACCAGTTATTATATATCTATATTGATGACACGTATGTAAAATAGTGGGTAGTGTACAGTAGATAGTGTACAGATTTATTTATAATATAGATTATACACCCCCACCTAGAGCTGTCAAAATGGGCTAGGTCCGATGGACTAGTCCATTTAGCCCGATAAAAATATGGACTGGGCTAGTAAAATCTAGGCTCAAAAATATTTTGGCCCAACCCCGCCCAGCCTGAAAATTCATTGGCCTGAAGTGGGCTAGCCCGTGGTGGGCTGGGCTGACCCGCTGGCCCGACTATAATTTGCTAAAATTGTGTGCAGACTATTTCACACCAAGGGTATGAATAATTACATAGGTGTAGAAGCGTCAGATATTTTGAACTATCTTTTCTCGGTACTAAACTAGCCTCACAGATCGTTTCACACCACCGGTGTGAATAAATTCACAGGTGTGAAAGCGTCAGGCTTATGCAATTGTCTTATTTTTTGTGCTAAACTAGCTTACATGCGTTTCATACCTATGGTGTGATTAATTTCACAGGTGTGAATGCATCAGTTTTTTATTAAAATATTTTTTTAAAAATATATAAATGAGCCTATGGGCTAGCCCGTTTGGCCCGCAGCCCGTGGAGGGCTGGGCTGGTATATTAGTAGCCCACATTTATTTTAGCCCGACCCGAAAATGTATTGGCCCGTCGGCCCGGCCCGAATTGACAGCTCTACCCCACCCCACCCCACCCCACCCCACCCACATGCTCCCTCGCTGGGGTTCCCTGCCACCTCTCTCTCCCCGAATTCACATCCAATTGTTCTCATTTCAGGCCTGAAACAAATCCTTGAACTCCACATTAGACAGTGTGTCTGTGTGTGTGTGTGTCTGAGAGAGAAGAGAGAAGAGAGAAGAGAGAAGAGAGAAGAGAGAGAGAGAGAGATGGGGCAAGAGAACCTCTCAGCTCAGAAGAGAACCAACAACAACAACAGTGCCGCCACCACCACCGGGTTATTACCTACCACCACAACTACGTCCCGAGGGGTGCCACGTGGACGGCAGATCCAGAAGACGTTCAACAACATTAAGATCACGATCCTCTGCGGCTTCGTCACCATCCTCGTCCTCCGCGGCACCATCGGCGTCAACCTCGGCTCCTCCCAGAGCGACGCCCTCGCACAGCACCTCGCCGAGGAGACCAACCGCATCCTCGCCGAGATCCGATCCGACGCCGACCCCTCCGATCGCAACCAGACCGAGACCTTCCTCGGCCTCAACGAGACCTTCACCCTCGGCCCCAAAATCAATGACTGGGACACACAGCGCAAATCATGGCTCGATCACAACCCGGAGTACCCAAACTTCGTTAGGGGCAAGCCACGCATCTTGCTCCTCACCGGTTCCCCTCCCAAACCCTGCGATAACCCCATTGGTGATCATTACCTCCTCAAGTCCATCAAAAACAAGATCGATTATTGCAGGTAAACCCTTTCATTTCAACTCCTTTTTTTTTTATCTGTGTATTCTTTGGTTTCCATGTGTTTTGTTCTATTTGATTTAACATCTTTAGTGGAATTAATTAGAACTTGCTACATTTTTATCTTATGCACTCATCTATTGTATTTTTAATATGCATTTAAGACTCATATGTTGTATCAAGTTTTCAAACAATAATAACTTATACATAAGTCGAAATTAGTTTTTGAGTCTTAATTTTTTAAATACTTCTATCAATTAATTTAGTAATGAACACTGGATAAAGTTTATAAAGGTCCTGTTTAGTTTCAGAAGCTCAGCTTATAGAATGTGAAGTTAGATTTGCTTTATATTCTTATTTTTCTCGTGCATGGAAAAGAGGAAAGTCATTGTCAAATAGATAGATGCTTATAGAGAAGTTAACGAGAGAACTTTTGAAAAAGTCGAAGTATAAAAGCTGATTTCAATGTATATGAGAAGCTATTAGTTAGAAAACTCATATTATAAGTGCTTATAGAAAAAAATCATCCAAACTGGTTCAAAGACTTTTTCTCAAGTAACTAACTTAATCGAGAAGCTCCATAAGCTAAAAGGTAGCTAATTCAAACTGAGCAGTGAATGTATGTGTGCCTTAAATGTATGATAGAACTCATATATTATATGTCAAATGCTACTGCAGATTGCACGGCATTGAAATTGTGTACAACCTGGCGCACTTGGACATGGAGCTTGCGGGTTATTGGGCCAAATTGCCCATGATTCGGAGGCTCATGTTGTCACACCCTGAGGTGGAGTGGATTTGGTGGATGGATAGTGACGCATTCTTCACCGACATGGTGTTTGAGCTTCCCTTGAGTAAATATAATGATTACAATTTGGTTCTTCATGGGTATCCTGATTTGATGTTCGAGCAGAAGTCTTGGATTGCGGTGAACACAGGGAGCTTTTTGTTCCGGAATTGCCAATGGTCCTTGGATTTACTCGACGACTGGGCCCCCATGGGCCCAAAAGGCCCAATCCGGGAGGAGGCCGGGAAGATTCTGACAGCGAATCTCAAAGGGCGGCCGACGTTTGAGGCCGACGATCAATCAGCATTGATATACTTATTGTTGTCGAAGAAGGAAAAATGGATGGATAAGGTGTTTCTTGAGAATTCATATTACTTGCATGGTTATTGGGCTGGGTTGGTGGATCGATATGAAGAGATGATTGAGAAGTATCATCCAGGGTTAGGGGATGAGAGGTGGCCTTTTGTGACGCATTTTGTCGGGTGTAAGCCTTGTGGGAGCTATGGGGATTATCCAGTGGAGAGATGCCTTAGTAGCATGGAGAGGGCTTTCAATTTTGCGGATAATCAGGTGCTTAAGCTCTATGGGTTCAAACACCGCGGGTTGTTAAGCCCTAAAATCAAGCGGATCAGGAATGAGACAGTTACTCCTTTGGAGTTTGTAGACCAGTTTGATATACGAAGGCAACATACAGGTAACAAGGAATCAGGAAACTAGAGCAAGGTTTTATATTGCACTTGCTGTTGTAGTTGTGGTTACGTTGCGATTTTTGATATTGTGGAAAGTTGCAGTCAATGCAGCCCCATTAGTAGTCACAATGGTAGAGAAACATTGATCTTTGATTACACTTGAAACATTGATGTTGCGGTGGTTATAGACCGAAATTTAAAACCTTGAGCTAGAGAAAGAAATATGTTTGGGGGTGGTGATGTTATAGGCAACAATTACCAGTGGAATTTGATGTGGAGACAGTTGAAGTGTATCTTTTTCTCCTTTGTTCTGTTGTCTTGGCAAGATTTTGAGAACGTTATATAGGATAAAATTCTTTCATACAAGTTATTATTTTGTGTCATGTATGAATTATCAGTAAGGAGAAAAAAGTTAATTTACTGATCTGCTGTATACTGAGCACCGTTGTGTGTTTCTTTCATGGATTTTTTATACTTCCATGTCCTGTTAATTTCATGAATTTGTTGTGGCATGAGTGTCCATTAGTTGTGTTTCTGTTTCTGCT
The DNA here is from genome assembly GCA_030159175.1 of Glycyrrhiza uralensis. Classification (NCBI taxonomy): domain Eukaryota; kingdom Viridiplantae; phylum Streptophyta; class Magnoliopsida; order Fabales; family Fabaceae; genus Glycyrrhiza; species Glycyrrhiza uralensis. Next base: position 44,070,623 of record BRZY01000005.1, read on the forward strand.
TTTACCAGCAGTAGCACACTTGAAATGTTTAGAACACATTAGAACGTATTGAATTACCGTTAATTTGACTATAACTAAACAACAATTGTTGAACCATTAAACCGTGAACCAAATTCTTCACCAATTTAATGATCAGTCTGGTTTTGTTAAAAAATTGCTTTTAGGAAATAATCGTTTTATTTCAAAAGTTCCCTTAAAATTTTGGAAGCTAAAAAAATAAAAGAGAGCTATCACTTTCTCAAGAACCAAGATAAACTATCCAAACACGACAGCACTATAGCACGGATTACATTTTTCTCAACTAAAACACGCACGCTCTATCTCTCATTCTCAACTAATCCAACTTCCGTCTATATAAATATTTTCCTATTCAAACAGTTGTTGTAGCTCTAAAATACATACATCCTTTACATTAAAAACGTCAAAATACATATAAATACTCAATGGTTAGTAGTGATGTGTCTGCTTGTGGATAACCTTAGCCGCAAAGTGCGCCGTTGTAGGCAGCAACGATTTTTGCCTCAGCATGAATATCACAGCATTGGATTCTTTCTATTCAAGATCATTTGTATTCCCCTCATACCTCATCCATTGTACCAATTCGTGATGCATGGGAAAGAACCACATCTGAATGGTGGAACATGAGATGTATGGTATAAGTGTAGAGATCGCCACAAAGAATGTGACAATCCAATAGGATGGAGATGGAGCAAGGGTCTCAACGAAGACTTTGTAAGCATTTGTAGAAATGGTTGGAGGAATAGCTCCATATACCAAAAGGAAGAGATGCCAGAAAGCAACCGAACCCCATATGGCAACGTGTTGTATCAAGGTGAAGTAACGCACCGCGAGTGCCATCTGCAAGCTCACGACCCAGACCACGCATGTATACATGGTTGCTCCCAGCATGTCCTTCCCGGCAGTTCTTCCCTCCTCGTCAAAGGCCTGAACCTCCATTGCTTTTGTGCAGAAAAAGAAAATCATGATGGCGCTAATGAATCCATTAAGCATCCAGCTGAGAATTCGACGCCAGCTAAACAGCATGTTTTGTACACCTTCTTGGTATAAGATAGGAAACTGCCAAATCAAACAAATAACATCATCACTCGTCATCTAGAATAGACTTTGATACCATATTAAAATTTGGGCCAAGTCTAACTGAACCCCAAAAGCTAACTGAAGGGATCAGAATTGCCCAAGACTTACAAGGACCACTTTAACTATATCTCTAATCGATGTGAGATCTCAACATGGGTAAAGGGGTTAATGTATGAATGACGTAATCGAATAACTAAATGCAAGGTTTTTTGTTATTTCTTTTTGGTTGTCCTCTCTTTCATAAAACCAGCATACTAGTTTACATTACAATACAACATTGAAGTTTTTCGGTTTCTCAATGATTAATGCACACATGACAACATATTAGATGGTGAACAGTGATCTTACCTTGAGGCAGTACCTGGCAGATACATCCTGGTCAAGGACCCCTAGGGCAATCACCGGGAGCGACGAAAAGAAGACACTATAGAGAGATAAGTACCAGTCATTGTATGCAGGCTGTCCAGAGAATGATGCATACACCTCATATAAGCATAGGGTGAATCCAAATGCGATGTTCTTATAAAAAAAATAGCATATCTGCCAGAAGAATGAACCGAGTTAATATAAATACCAAAGGCTTCAGAATAGATCATCTTTCAGGGCCTAAATCTGTAGAATGTTGAGATCCGGTTTAAGAGGAACTTACCATTGATGACATCCTCCGGTAACACCAATGTCCGTGTACAAGAAGTAATCTTTCCAAATACCGGAACTGTGCGATTGCAATATCACTAGACATAACCGCCTAGAGGAGAGAGAGGATATGAAACAAAAAGTTATAATCAAACAGGTATGGAAGTGAAAACCAATTTAAAAAAAAAAAACATGATTAGTTTGTCAATTTTTGAGTACCTGCATTCCTTCAACACCACTGATTCCAACCCCTACATCAGCTTCTTGAAGCATTCCCACATCATTAGCTCCATCACCAATAGCTAATGTTGTTTTACCGGTTCCATGTTTGACCAGTCTAGTAACCTTCATGAGAGGAACCAACAAACAATAATTTTAAAAGATAACCAGAATCTTTATCATAATTAACCAAAAGAATGAGAACATATTGTCAAATAGAGGGGAGAAACACAGAAAAGGCTTAAACATACCAGTGCCTTCTGCTTTGGCGATGAGCGACAGCAGATAACAGATGCACAGCGAGTTGCAAGCTCTAAAAACATGTTCTTTATTTGATCCTCTAGAGCATAAACAAGTGATTTTCCATCAATTATCAGAGCAAATGCCTGCTGAGAGGTCCCTCTGGATGCAGAAAGCAGCTTAGAACCTTCAGATATCTGACGGTACACACTTTCCCTTGATGCCTAAAACATGAATTGTCAGCAATCAGCATTGTATAGCAGATTCAACCCAATGTCAACTCGACGTAAGATCTTATGGGGATATTGAAATGTTTTAAGAGAACCATTCTGTTAACATCCTCATTGAAACTACACAAAATACTCGATATGCAAACTACATCTTTGCATATAAAGACTAGATTAAAGACTGACATTTATTTTACCTTGGCAATAGCCATCTTGTCTCCAACCTTTTCCAATGCTTGAATTTCTGGAATCTCCAAATGAATTATGATCTGTTTCATTCCTTGTCTAAGCAAGCGACAAGAAAAACTGCATTTGTATATTTATGTCAAACATCTTGAAAAGTAATTCTCACGCTGAAGCCAATGTAAAAAAGGCATAATCACAATATCATACCCAATGTTGATGGCGGTCTCCATTTTATCACCGGTCAAAACCCATATCTTAATTCTAGCTTGGGCAAGCTTGTCAATACAGTCAGGAACCTAGCAAAACAATATCATTAGGCCTAATTTCAAGTCCTGTTCCAATGGATAAATCTTCACGTGTGAAACTTTCTTTTTTTTACTAAATACCCCATTTTGGAGCTTGTCTTCTACAGCAGTGGCGCCCAGAAGGATTAGATTCCTCTCAATCTTATCTGATACTTCCTCAATCAGTGATTCCCGATCTATAGTCACTAAATTTTTTACTTCAGAAAATTTATTATGAAATGCCTTATATTCTTCTTCGTCAAGTTCACGATAGGCCAGTATCAGAGTTCTTAGACCTGCATCAGCATATTCATTCACATGTTCCAAAGTTTTCTCTTCAAACTCCCTCCCATTCTTGGCAAGCCTTTCAAACATGACACTGCATGGAAAAATGACTTAAGGCAAGTCAATAGGTTAAATGCAAAGGTAAGAACTCCAAAATACTGAAGGCTACAGGTTATTTAGTCACAAACCTGTCAGCACCTTTACAGAGTAGCAAAATTCTCCCTTCTTCGTCTTTCACTATCACCGACATTCGCTTCCTAGAGCTATTGAATTCTAAAACATTGAGAATCTTGTACATCCTGCAAATACATCCATTCAGCATTACTTGACATGAATAAAATAAACTTGAAAACAGTAACTAAACAATAACTGAATTAGGAATAACGGGTTTTTAAAGTAATCACATAAGTATTAGTAAGCATGTATAAGGTGACATCTGTTGGCTAAGGGAGTCCAAAATGCCAGAGAGATTTGTTTATGGAGTTAACAGGAACAAAACCAATGGGCCTGACAGCACATTTCATTCAAAAACCTTAAGGCCTTAGGTTCATGAATCATGGGTCCTTCCACTTTATATGGTCCTCACCTCGTCCACTACTATCCAACGTGAGACTTCTTCACTCATACCCACATTGCACTCACACTTGAATTCTCAACAATCTCCCATCAAGTGTGAGTTAGAAGCATTTCTCATGTATTCAATGGCCAGCGGTCTTTCCCCCAGTACCAAAGCCACTTTTATTGAGAGACTGAATAAATCATTAATGAATAATGCCTTTATTAGATCAGGAGGAGTTGAGAAGTATCAATATCAGACTCCATATCCCTGGGCAGCTATTAATTAGATCAGAAGCAGAATGTAAAAGTTGCTACTGCCAAATTTTTGTATTGAAAATTAACTAGTGGCATCACAAGACAAGTTTTAATGTGATTGCATGTGCCTTTCGGAATTTATCCCAAAATTTTGCATGTTGAATAGCAATGAAAAATGCAGCAGTCAAAATCTCAAATCAATAAACAGACAAAGGAATTGAAAAAAAAAAAAGTAACCTTTCAACTTCATCGCCAGAAACTGGATCCAACTCATACATTGATAAACTAGTCTGAGTCCTTTTGTAGAATTTAAAACCAACTTCTCTTGCAGCAATCACAAATGCTGCTTCATCTGGAGATTCAGCTTCATATGAGATATTTCCTGTGTCTTCATCCACTTCTGGTATGGCAGTATGACACATGGCCAATAATCGGAAAAACTTCTGTATAACATCTGCATGAGGCTCATTAACCCAGTTTCCATTCATTATCCTTTCATCTATAAAGTTAAAACCTTTGATGGGTTCTTTTCTATCAGGAGATTCCCTGATCTCATCTAATTTTGATTCGAACCTATTAACATGTCCATGAATCATAGCTGACCCATTACTTGTACCAATGGCTTGCTCAACCTCTGTAACAGCACGGCCATAAGCTACCCCACCAACAGAACATTTGATGAACTCCATTGAGTTGCAGGTCAGAGTTCCAGTTTTATCAGAAAGTATTGTGTCAACTTGACCAAGTTCCTCATTCAAGTTTGAAGTACGGGCACGAGCTGGTCTGTCTGCTTCTTCATAGTACATATGAATATCTTGATTAATGAAGATGCTCTGAAGGACCTTGACCATTTCTATTGAGAAATACAAGGAGATGGGAATGAAGAAGCTATATAACATTAATGCTGTCAAAAAATGAAATGTAGCAGCTGCAGCTGCTCTTTTAGGATCAAAGAAAATGGTGGAATCATCTGGTTTTAGATACCATCTTTTCATCAACCCATTGTCCAGGTCACCTTTAGTTGCAATGCCAAAGAGAATAGATCCGACAAAAGCGATTAAAAACAATACACAAAATAAGAAGTAGATAATCTTATCCATCTTCTTCTCAATTTTGCTTCTTTTTGAAGGGGGGTCAGTGGCATTTTGAATAACCTTCGTGTCATGACCAGTAAAGATAACTGCTCCAAATATGTAGTCTGTATTACGAAGTTTAGAGTCTCTCAGAAGAAGTTGCTGAGGAGAAAGGGGATATTTTTGCCCTTCAAACTCCATGCTCCCAATAAATGAGTACAAATTTGCATTTGGGTCTTCACATTTTACGGTAGCTTTGAAATTGCAGAATTTGAAGTCTTCGTTTAAGGAAGAAGTTACATCCAACCCTTGTTTTAACTTCAAATTTGTCTCCCCATCCAAGTTCATGGTCTCGACATAGCAGACGGCATCCTCATAACTGGATGAAAGCAGTAGGAGGTCAGCTGGGAAGAATTCATCCTTCTTTATTTTCACTATATTCCCCACCCTGAGATTCTTCCACTCCGTATATTCAAAATTGCCATCACCTTTATGAAATATGACTCTTCTATTGTTCACCTCAATATCCTGCAGAAGTGTTCCGTTAGCTAAATTATATAACCCCCCCCCCCCCCCTCCTTTCTTGTCATGAAATGGTGCTAAATGATTACCACTTTCTGTTAAAAATAATGTAAATAGAGTAATTATAGGCTGATTCTGTGTTTTATGTTATTATGTAATTACGGTAACTAGGATAACTGTAAATCCTTGTATTTATGACTCTTCGTATATATAATACCCTCCTGTGTAATTCAGACACAAATTCACTCATATGCTCTCTCGTTTTCCTCTTTCTCAACATGCCAGAGCCTAATGAGAAATAGATCTAGGAATCTGAGATATTATTTTAGCAAATACTGGAACTTGCAAACAAACGGCTTAGTAATGGCACTTATCCTTTTTCAAACAACTCAAATCAATGATCAAAACATAAAAACTATAATCTTCCCTAGAGCTGTCTGTCATGGATCATGAAAATTGTTATTCCATTTCTGTCCACAATTGTAACAAAGCTACACAAAAACAGAATCCCTAAAGAAACAGTTCCATAACCTTGGTAAAATATTACTGATATTCTCCAAGCTATTGGATACAGCATGTCCAATAGATTTCATACTTCATAGACACTTAGTTGTAAAGAAAATGTATATATAAACACAACAGAATACTATAAATCAAATTTGAGAAGAGAAGGGCAGCCTAATTAAGTTCAAATCTACACATTTTGAAGACAATAAGGTTTAAGAAATTGACTATATAAAAACGAAACTCACAATAGGATAATAGATAAAGTGGTTTTTCAGAATACAGTAAGTACCTGCTTTTTCCGACGCCAATCTTCAACACCCTCTTTCACCATAGTTGCCCCAACGATGATACACAGAGGGAGGATAGCACTGACAGCTGTATAAGGAGCAAGCTTTGTGAAGGCCAAGATGCCAGCCACCAAGAAATAGAAATTGGCAACCCTCCTAAACTGCTCAAACAGTGACTTTGGCAAGAAAGTAGCAACAGTGTACTTTGTGGACCTGACAGAATTATCAGCACCAGCATGGTTCCTAAACCCTGTTGTCTCAAAGCCATCTAGTTCATTGCAGAAGACCACCCTAGAATACCCTTGCCCACCAATCTGTGAATGATCTCTCCTGAAAGTTGCTTTACCACATGCAAATGAATAGATCTTGCTGAAATGAAGCTTCATCATCCTCATTCCAATGCCACCCCCCTCAATCTTCTTTCATCCAATTGGCAAAATTAATTAATTAATCCAAAAAAGAGAGGTAGAAAATGGACCCACTAAGATGGTCATGGAGAGACTATTTGCTCTTCCCACTCCAAGAAGCAACCCCAAACGCTAGGAGCCAAATGGGTAACTTTCCCACTCAAAAAGCAATTCCAGTAATCACTATACTTAAATTAGCACATGACTTTTCAAGTCAACAACCAAATTATCACAAACACAAAAATACAGAACCCCTTTGGCTTTATCCTCACAAAAAATTAAAATACCACTAAACACAAAGGCACAGAGTTATAAAATTTATAGCAACATAGCTAAATTCCAAAAAGTTTCCCACTTCTCACCCAAAAAAAAAAAATGAAGGGTCTCTTTGAGAAATAGAGATATCCAGAAACTGAAATGCCCATGTCATAAATTGTGTAATGGGGTCCAGGGAAGAAGGGGGAGATGAAGAAAGGTTTAAACTTGGCGCTTTGAGTTTGACCCTGAAAGAGACATGGTTGAGATCGTGTGTTTCAAGTTGTGCTGCTTGTACTTTTCCCATGAAACACGGTGGAGTAGAGAGGCAAAAATCACTCTCCGGTGAACAAAGACAAATGTGGATGCCGAACTGAAGCAGGCGTAACAAAGTGAAGGTAGCAGCAACTAGGTAGTTCCATTTGAAGACAGAGTCAGAGATAGATGTGTTTTTTTGGAAGATAGCATCTAGTGCTGTGTGGTAACACCCTTCTACGAGGAAATCGCAAAACAGTGACAACCGATTTTTTTTTTAATTTGATTTGGAAATAGCATCTAAACAATTTTTGTTTTTTTAATTTGATTTTTTGTTTTTATTTTAACAAAGTAATTCTTTATATTTCAAAAGTAAGCTTAAATAGTTTTTTTTAACATGATCAAGTTTGTATACAAGTTAAAATGGACCAATAAAATACTAAGATGGATTAAGGTTATGTTTGGATAACAAGGTTATCTATTGCTTATGGTATAAGTTGTATAAACTACTTTTATAATTGAAGAAAAATTATAGTGAAACTTATTTTATATAAGTTATAAGCTGTTTTTATAAGCTATCCTGGGTAGCTTATGAAAAATAAGCTCAAAACAGCTTATGAATCAGTCATAAACTGTGTTCATAAGTTCTGCATAAGTCAATCCAAACAGATCTTAAGACGAAGTTATCATGTTAATAAAGATAGAGGCAATATAAATATTCATAATAATGAAAGGCTTTAACATGTTTTTGGTCCCTCTAAATATCAGCGTTTTGAATTTAGTCCCTCTAAAAAAAGTCAAAGTTTTTTGGTCCCTCAAGAAATCAATTTTTTGATTTAGGTCCCTCTTTTGCGTTGACTGCTGACATGGCACACTGAGGTCCCTGTAAAAATGCTAACATGACTTACATGCAGAGGGACTAAAATCAAAACTTAATATTTAGAGGGACTAAAATCAAAACTTAATATATTTAAAGGGACTAAAATCAAAACTTAATATATTTAGAAGGACCATGTCAGCATTTTTACAGGGACCTCAGTGTGTCATATTAGCGGTCAACGCCAAAGAGGGACCTAATTCAAAAAATTGATTTCTTGAGGGACCAAAAAACTTTGACTTTTTTTAGAGGGACTAAATTCAAAACGCCGATATTTAGAGGGACCAAAAACATGTTAAACCCATAATGAAAAAATAATTGAGAAAAGTATAAAAGACTAATTTGTTATAAAAAAGGATAAGAGGCCAAATTAAAAGAAAAAATTAACTTCATAGAGCACATGACTATTTTTATCTATTTTTAAATGTAGTTTTTAAGATTATTATTATTATTAATATATTGTATTTTTTACACTATCTTACAATAAAATGAAAACACATGTTATTGTGCTGCACAACCGTGTTAAATTTATCGGAACAAATATCACTGAATGATGATTCCCTCAATTAAAAACACAACCAAATTTCAATCTCTAATTTTATTATGATGATATGATATTTATATTTTTTTTGCTACGAGATATGATATTTATATGATATTTTATGATGTGTGATCGAATTACTGCATTATTACATGGTTCCAATTTCCAAATTAAATTGAGAATCAGATCATGTCTATCACAACAAATTGAGAATATTTTTTTTGGTCAGTAACAAATTGAGAATCAGATCATGGCATTTTTAGGTGACAATGGGCCTTCCCTCTTCTTCCTCAAAGCTGGGACCCAAACATTTATAACTGGGCTTAAAATCATTACTGCTGAAGGTCCGGCATTTATTAAATACACACCAAAAATGATTATGGAAAATGGTAAATACACCCCACACTTTTTAGACATACACTCCACTTAATGCTGAAATTCTAAAAATACCTTCAAAATTCGCGTGCATTTCGAAAACTGGAGTTTCCAGAATGCAATTTTATATTCCGGAAACTGGATCCAAAATTACATTCCAGAAACTGGAGTTTCCGGAATACAAATTGTATGGAAACTGGAGTTTCCGGAATACAAATTGTATGGAAACTGGAGTTTCCGGAATACAAATTTGCATTCCGGAAACTAGACACCCCACAATTTAAAAAATTTGTATTCCAGAAACTGGAGTTTTCGGAATACAAAATTGCATTCCGAAAACTCCAATTTCCAGAATATATGTAAAAATGGAGAGTATTTTAGAAATTTTTACAGTTAAGTGGGGTGTATGACTAATTTTTCGTGGTGTATATACCGATTTCCATAATTGTACATCTCTTCCCAATTTCAAGACCCAAAAAAAAATTATCTTCCCAATTTAGAAAAAAATCCCAAACAATATCTCCTCCCTCGTAAAAACACTCATCCTCCGTAATCAAACTATTACCCAATAGGTATAGTTCAATTGACAATACACATTAAATTTATGGATAAGAGGGGCAAGTTTGAACCCCATAAAACACATTCTTGAAAAGGGACGTAGAGTTCTATTACTTGACTCTCGGAGATTTTTATTTTTTATTTTTGATAATTGATCCCTGAGGGAATAAACTAGTAGTAGTTAGCAAATTGTCAACTTTAGCTTGGCGAACTCATTACCAAATTTGCAACTATATTTTTTTGGGTAGAAATTTGCAACTATATAAACTGATTTGTATGGACAAAATTTTCCAAAAACCAAAATAACATGTGTAATACAGTATATAGTTTTCAAAGACCAAATATTTAATTTACTCTGAAATGTGAATTTTTCTTTTTTAATAAGTGACTATAGGGCGTTTTGTCTCTCCCTCGGGCTTACGTTGAACTTTCAAATCACATACGCGTCACACACAAAAATTGTGAAATACTGTAATCGTTTCCCATGGTTCCCAATTTCCAAACCTCTCTTGAACTTTTCAATTTTATTTAGTACTCCCTCTAGTCTAAATTTTTAGTTGTTTAAGGTTTTGGCACATAGATTAAGAAATAATTAATTGAATAAATTTTAGACTAAAATGACCATATTTATTATTCATCATTTTCAACTATCCTAATTATTTCTCCACTCAAAACTTATTAATTATACTAAGAGTATAATTAAAAAAATGTGATAAATTATCTCTTGAAATCTTAAAATAACAAAAGTTTTGGAACAAAAATAAAAAACTAAAACTATTAAAGATTTAAACCAAAGAAAATAGTATATTTGAAGAACGACCGAAGCATCTCCAATGAAATCATTCCGTTATTCCCAACAAATCCAACAATATTGTCTAACTTTGTTTTTTTTTAATTTAAATTCCACCGTGGAAGTTCATCTGATTCTGGGTTATAAGTAGATTATCCCAATGAAATTGACATGGGGATACATGTTAATTTCTATATACAACTGGATGACTATATATATTTAAATTAATCAGAACTAGTTTGACTTAGAGAATGTTGAGAATGCAAATGTTGGACAAAATAGAAGCTAATCCACGTGTCATGAGGGATCTCATTAGAGGCTGATTCCACGCAGGCAGACAAATTAAAGCATGCATAAAGATCCTTACAGCTTAATCAATCAATAATAGTACTAGAATAATAGTGTTATCTAAGAAGTAAGTAGTATATATAATAGTAACACACAGTAATATTTTATTAGTACAAGAACAGTAGTACTTTTTAAGATTTGTATGATGTAAATTCAGCTGCCAAATATGCTGAGGACGATGAACAAATGGCCGCGAGTACCGTACGATGTGCCGTTTTATGTTATTAATTACATACGTGGACCATGGCGTAGCCGAAGTTTAAGTACAAAAGACAAAAGCTTGCCTCCACTTTGTGAATCATATGATTTAATTCTGTGTTAATTTGCACTACAATAGGAACACATTATATTTTTTTTTTTTCTTAACGAGGAATAAGGACATGTAGTCTTTGACTCACTTATAATTTTATTTATACAGTATCAAATGAATCGGCTATGTCTTGATAGCATAAGGACTCAATTGTTTTTTTGAAGCACATAAATAAGGACTCAGATGTTGATTCTTCGAGCTTGGCCGGGAGAAATCTCCCATAACGAAGAACATAACAAGATTAAGATTCTAGACAGAATGCCAATAAAAATATCTAATAATTTAAAATGAAATTTCTAAAAAGGAGTGCATAAATAAATCATTGCATACCATGACTTTTTGTTTCATATTTTAAATTTACTACAAAATTAAAAGACATTAAAAATGTATTATATGTTTAATTATATTTTATAATAGAGGCGAGATTAATAGACATTAGATATTAAAATTTGGGTAGTTACATCTTCAACATTTTAAAAAAAATATGAAATTGATCATTTCAAACATTAAATTGTGTTGTACTATCTTGATGAACACATATACATAAATATGAGGAGATAATCAAAGGATCAGGCCGTGTCTAGAAATTTTGAAACCTTAGGCAAAACCAAAAGTATTTAAATGTAATGTAAATTATTAATACTTTATTATCTTCTAGTTTTTTAGCTACGAAATCATTTATCAAATCTTGGAACGTGAACATTATAAAGGGATGAACATTTATTGATTACTAAAATTTTGCACCTTGATACTTGCAATTGGAACGTGAATGTTTCACAGTTGCTCTTCTTTTTCTTTCAAAACGAAAATAATAATTTTAAATTTTTTTATCTTTTATTCCTATAAATTCTCCTAATTACTAAATGGAGAAGGTATTCAATGTTTTTTATATTTTTAAGATATTAGTTACATTCTCTTTCTTACTTTATAAAGTAGGAGGAGGATTTGTAGAAAGATATAACATTTCTCAAATGAAAATCACAAATGGATCCATTATTTTTCCTTTCATTTATTATAATTTTTCCTTTTCATTTATTATAATTATAATGTCAAGTATAGTAAACAACAAAACTTATAGGCCTAAGACAGTTGTCTTTTTTGCCTAATGGTAAACACGGCCCTGCAAAGGATATGATTCTCCATCATAGGGTGATATAATGTTGATTGCGGTAATCTCGCAAGTCGATGTGATTGACTCATTAAGGAGCTATTGAGTACTTTTGAGTTTCGACCTACTAATCTATAGTGACTCGGTCGAGAGGACAATGGGATGACACACGCCGTCGAGTTTCAAGCTTGAAAGGCGAAGGGGCTCGAATAAGTAATTCTTCGATCGGGACAACATCAGGATGATACACAACCTCCCGAGTTCAGAGTCTAAAAGGCGGTGGAGCTCAAATAGGTGATTTATCGATTAGGACAGATGTGTTTTCAAGCAGACTATTGCTCCGATCTCCATGGTCATTTCTGGGGAGCTCAGTGTGGGTCGAGTCATCCGAAAACTAATTAAATCCTTTGCCAAATTCTACTGGGACATCCACCATCGTCATACGTACGTACCAACCCGATATCGCTCAACTAGTCGTTCCTGCGAAGCTTGTCATTACTGTTTGCGACCGAGCTCCTTTGTCTTCAACTCCTATTATGGTGGAGACTTCGAAAACTAAGACAGAAACTAGCAATTAGCGAATAACTGTGATTGATAAATGATACAAATATAATAACTAATAAGTTGTAAGTTTAGAATGATCCTTGGATTGTTATGAACTCTAATTCTCCTTCTCGCTCGTCCCCTTCATTGCTCGGTTGACGGGGAAATATTTTGGCCCGTCAAGTGAGGATAGGCCATAGGCTGATGATGGAAAAAGTGATCTCTCTGAATGAACAATTTGCCACAGCCAAAGGTTTTAGATTTTTTTTTTGGTTAAATATGTTTTGGGTCCCTGTAATATAGGGGATTTTGAGTTAGGTCCTTATAAAATTAGTCAAACTTTTTTTGTCCTCCTTTTATTTTTTTAGTCCCTGACAACGTTGACCGCTGATGTGACACTGTGAGGTCCCTATAAAATTCCTACGTGGCACCTCATTAAGCCTACGTGGCTGACACGTCACCTGACACATACATATAAAAATATTAGGTGCTTATCAAAAAAAAAAAAATATTAGGTTTTTAATTTAGTCCCTCTAAAAGAAACGTATTTTGAATTTAGTCCCTCTTCTTCTCCACCACCCCCACCCCCACCCCCACCTTTTTCTCCCCCCTTCTCCACCACCCACACTTCCACCTCTACCACCACTCCTCCTCCTTCCCTCTCCTTCTCCACCACCCCCACCCCCACCCCCACCCCCACCTCCTTCTCCCCCTTCACCCCCACCTCCTTGCTTGGGAGTCGTGGAAGAGCGGAAGTAGTATATACGGGTGAAGAACTTGTCACCTTACTGGTCTGGTCATTGACCGTGCTAGGCTCAACCACAATTGGTATATCCTGAGACTGAGAACAGAGGTTGTTAGAAATAAATTAAATCAAGCCTTATAATTAATTTTAATTCCACCGCCTCTCTATTTTCCTTAACTATTAAGTACATGTATTTTATATTAGTTTAATGTATGGAATACGTTTCTTTATTTAATTTATGGGGAGGTTCAGGAATACGAAGGCATGGTCGGAATCTATGGAGACCGATGGGATTTGAAGAGAGGCGAAGGAGGTGGGGGTGGTGGAGGAGGGGTGGTGGTGGAGGTGGGGGTGGTGGAGAAGGGGGGAGAAGGAGGTGGGGGTGGTGGAGAAGGGGTGGTGGTGGAGGTGGGGGAGAAGGGGGGAGAAGGAGGTGGGAGTGGTGGAGGTAGGGATGGGGGTGGTGGTGGAGGAGGTGGGGAGAAGAAAAGAGACTAAATTCAAAATACGTTTCTTTTAGAGGGATTAAGTTAAAAACTTAATATTTTATATGTATGTGTCAGGTGACGTGTCAGCCACATAAGTTTAATGAGGTGCCACGTAGAAATTTTATAGGGATCTCACAGTGCCACATCAACAGTTAACGCTGTCAGGGACTAAAATAAAATAAAAAAAGGACAAAAAAATTTAACTAATTTTATAAAGACCTAACTCAAAAACTCTATATATTACATGGACCCAAAATATATTTAATTTTTTTTTTTTACTTTATAAACAAACAATTGCATTGTATTGATAACTTTTTTTTATCAGTATTGTATTGATGACTTTGATAAAGTTACCAATCTCGTTGAAATCCAGAAACAGAGAGAGAGAGAGAGAATTAGCACATTGACAGCGGTATCCACAAAGAACAGTAAGTCAAAGCATTATTTTAATATACACTGATATTCTGATAGTCAAACTCAGAACAAGAAATTACTACTCCATAGACTAAGAGATGTGTTTAATCTGGATTGATCTCAAAACTGCAAAATTGTCAGCTTGGATTAATGCGGTGTTGATTGGTCACAAGGTTTGTTTGACTTTGAGAACCGCGCCAAACGGCAACCATTAAGTAATTAAACACATTTTACTATTTTTGAAGTTTTAATCTCCCACTACATCTCCTAAGTCCTACTACATCATATCTTAAGTAAATCAAGATATACTTCAGTATTTGGAGGTGAAATTAATTACTTTCCCCTGTCTCAATTATAAAAAAAAATTAATTTTATGTTGATTAAGAAAGTCAGTTAATTAGATTAACTGTTCTTGATTTTAGTTAAAAAATAAAACTTATTCAAAAATTGTCCAATATGGCTAGTGACTACCAATTAAAACTATTCATTTCACCTTTCTTACATTGGAAATATAATTTAAGTTAAATAAAAATATTTTTGGAATAGACTTATTAAAAAAAGTAAAAAATAGTTAAATTTATTTATAATTAAAACCACAAAACATAATTTTTTTTTTACTTATAATTGAGACAGGAGGGAGTAATTATTAATTATATTGCTGTAGTATACTATAATTTAGCCACGATTTGTGTGTGGATTTCATTTTACCAATCGACTCATGGCACATCATCGTTAATGCATGCTCTTATCCAGTTGTTGGTACGTATTAGTAGCACTAGATACCAGTACTAGTAATTCTACTACGTTCCCATTTGCGTGAGTGAGTTTGTCCATCCTACAAAACCACCAAACTTGGAAACAAAAATGTGGACACTATCGAAGGAACGTGGTCCAATTAGCACAAAATACCTCGGTCCCTATTATAAGAAAATATTAAGTTAGTTTTTTGGTCTAAAATATAAAAAACATAGACCTACTTTTAAATATATTAATTGCTGAAAATTTTTTTATATCCCTATTTTATTATAAGATTTATGTTCCCCATGCAAGTGGGTACAACTATTTTAACCATTTAATAAGAATATTTTTTGGAATAAAATTTAAATTAATTAAAATTAACTAACTTAATTGCTTCTTCTTGGTCTTGATGAATTAGTGATTTGTTTCTTATAATAGGAACCAGAGGTAGTAAATACGCACACCATGCTCCACGGAGCACAAGGACCATGCACACACACAGTCCCAGGCCATCCATGAGCGTGATATTCTGCGTTTTCAATTCTTTGCTTACGAGATACTGCTAGCTAGTGTTACAGTGAGTCTAATTTCACACCCATAGATATTTGGATAGTGCACATTGCTATTGCAGATATATTGTGAAAAATTATGGACAAATTAATACGATAGCAAATCACAATCACAATATGAACACAATTACAGTCACAAACTATATAATTTACTCGTTCCATTTTAAAATAAGTACTTATAATTCATTAGCCGTTTATAATGTTAGGAGGATCGGCCACCCTACCAAGAAGAAGGAGGGGTGTTTTTGAATGTTACTACTTCGTTCTGTTTGTTTTGGTAAACGTTGTCGCATGGTGTTTGTCCCAAGGTGCTTCTCACAACGTACTTCGACGGTTGCCGTTCCAAAGTCAAAACGAATCTTAGACGGCTTGCAATGCTTGCTTGCGCTGTATCCTTTTCATTCACGAGCTCTGCTATTTTTTACGAAAATTATAGTAAGTATGAATAAGTGACGAAAATGGTTTAACCAATCATGGGTGAGTCAAAATAGGAACCACATGCATAACAATACATCGAGAATCAAATGATTGGGTCACTTAGCTTTCGTTCATCTCATGGGTTATTGAGAAAATACCTTGGCATGGTCTCTCCTTTGAGATTATGTAGATTACTGAGGAAATATTTTATATTTTACTCTTTTAATTTCATTTGTTGTTTTTGTAAGGGAGGTGATGTAATTTGGGTGTGGGGCTGTACATTCTGTGGAAATAGGGAGTTGGCTCATGAACAACTACTTGTAATGGTTTTGGTCTAGGGATATCTTGTGCTTCAATACCTTTTTAATTCAATTTGGCTTATATAAAAAAACACAGCTTTCGTTCATCTTTCGTGTGAAACAATTCGTATTAGTGAGCATTTCCCTTAAATTAATTCACATTAATGATAAGAATTAATAAGTTAATACAAATATAGTACATTATAAATGAATTACTCAATTGTAAATTGGCACGGTAGGAATAAAGCGTGAGTCAAACGAACTTGCTAATGGCGTATCGCTAACGCTGTCTCTCTATCTCTCTCACTCGCGGTATTTATTAAACTCAATCCACCAATAAAAAGGATTTTTTTCCCTCCCTTCTGCTTGTGTAGTGTAGCTGTGTTACATAAAAATTGGAACGACCAAAGGCTAATTGAGTCTCAATCTGTAACGTGATAAAATTATTTGTGATTTAGACCAGCCTATATATTCACAGCCCCAAACATGCATTATATATTTTTGTTAAAAAAATTGGAATGACCAAAACTCGGAGGCTCCAACAAATGAGAAATTGAACAGAGTAGTAAAGGCGTGGGGTCAAAGCTTTTTTTTTTTTTTGGTCATATGGGGAGAATTTTGAGGGAGGGTGGAGATCGAACCCCACCCCATTACAATGTCACCCCCGCTCTTTTTCACATGAGCTGCAGTGGGGGGACTGGGGTCAAAGCTGGATGGTTGGTATGACACAAACTATGCAAAACTGAGTGGTCTAAATCCAAACAGAAAAGGGCCCAACAACACCCCCCCGCAAACACAAGGGCTATATATTTCCACGTACGGAACAAAGCAGAAGTGCTTTTAATTAACAAACAAAAAATCACCATTCCATAATCCATTTCACTGCACACTCGTTTTCAATTTTCCCAACTTTTATTGCTCATTAATTGAAGTGGCCATTGGGCGAAGAGATAGAGAGAGAGAGGACGTAGTGGAATTTGGTCCGTGTATGAAACGAAGGAGCCAGGGGCGAACACGAATGCCCCTAACCACCCTCTCCTCATCATACAGTAGTTCACAACATCATAAACCTTCAAAACAAACAAATTCAACTCTCACTCTTAATTGAATAATATTCCTTCCTATTCTTCTTCTTCTTCTTCTGTTTGCTGTTTCTGGAATATCCTCAATCAAAATGGCGACTGAATCCCCTCCCTCTTCCCTCGACCACGCCCTTCGTGACGTCGACGACTACGTTTTGGTCAGTAGTTCCTTTTATTGTTCTCTTCACCGTTATTATTTTTCTCCTTTACCTGTTTGGTAAAATGTGGCGCTGAAACTACACCAACGCTCTTTGATTTTGCAGTTTGCTCAATCTCTCTCTCACTCGCTTGTTCTTCTCTCCTCTCACCTCACTTCTTCTCTTTTTGGTCACGTTTTCCGAATGTCGTTCCGTCAAGCGAAACTCAATACTCATCCAGTAATAGGAATTTCCATTTGCTTCTTCTTCTTCTTCTTCTCCCAACGCCTGTTTCGGCCTTTTGCTTTTAGTGTTTTAGGAGTTATGGTCATTGAGAATCACAAGTTAAAGCGAGGGATTTTTTTTCTCTCAGTTTTTCGCTACTTCTTTTTTTGGCTTTCATCAACTGTAGTGTTTGTTCTTACTATGCAGCTGCGCCTGCGCATTGCTTTTTCTTTCCAAGCTGTTTCATGTGTTTGCCTTTTCCCCTGTTTTCGTGTCCAGTTACTGAGAAGGATATGGGGAAAAAACAAGTCCTCTTGTTACCACATTTTCCCTTTTCCTCTTAACTTGTAATTGTTAGGTGACAAATCCGAGGACAGGAAGAGACATTCTAAATGTGATTGATTCAATATCTCCTTTTCCTTTTTCTATTTTTCTGTGCTGTTTTTTGTGCATCCTGAGTTATGGCTTTTTAGGTAGGCTCTGCTGCCAGATTAAAAGGATGTAGTTTTCTTGTTATCATTATTAATGGCTTAATTTTTTGATTCAAAAACTTTGGTTCGTCACACACAGTCCTCAGTGTGTAACAAAGTTGAGAATGCACCCTTCTTTGTTTGACATTGGGAGGCTCTTCCTCCTCCTCTTTTATTAGTTTTAAGTCCTGAATTGAGCAATATGGATGATAGAATTCAGTCACCTAGTCCCAGTCCCCTTATATATCAACACATTCAAAACGGATGGTGTAAATTTATAAAACAAATCAATATTTTCATTGAGAATCTAACATGGAAATGTGAAGACTGAGCTTTGGTTGGGTTGCAGGAAAATGGACCAGGAGGTTTGGCGTGGGACACCTTTCACTATGTTTATGAGCTTGTGCAGAATGGCAATTCGGCCTTTCGAGAGAACAGAATGGAAGAGGTGATGAAGATAGTGTGCTTTCTTTTTGGCTGTTCTTTTGAGTGCTGTCAATTTATATTCTGAATTCCTTCACTGATGTCTTTATTTAATCATTTTATTCAAAAGACAGGTCTTTATTATTTGCCTAATCATATTGTCCTGTTTTGTCTATCATTCTCATTTTTGTAGTTAACAAGTTTACAAAGTATATCACATTGCAATAAAATATTATATAAATATGCATTTTTGAGATAAAATTTGTTTTTAAAGTTTTAACTATAGTCATGATATGATCGAGGTACTTTTTGTTACAATTAGTAACTTTTATAGAGTTTGATTCACATGTCTTTTCTTGGCCTGTTTGATGGAAGTTAAATGGATTGGTGTTGCAATAAGTCCATCATCTTGACAAACAATTGTGTTGGTGCTTGATTGCATACTTTACTTGGGGAGCGTGATGTTTTGTTCATTTGTGCAATATGTCATGCTTCAGTCTGATGACTTTTTTATGGGGTGTTGTAATGTTTTTCCACTTCATACATGCTTCATTCCTCAAAAACACTCGTCAAATTTAGATGATGGACAGAATTCTCATGCTTTACAAGCCTTATTGCAGAACTTTATGAAGAGATGTCCAGGAATTATTTCATACACGGGAAAATTCGATGCTTATACTCTGTCTTTCCAATATTGATCTTTGTGATTATTTATTCAGGCAATCAACTTTTACTCAAGAGCCAATAACATCAAATCTGGTGATCCAATCATCCTTGGCAATCGAAGTACAGCTTATATTAGGTAAAACATAGGTCAACTTTTTTCTTTTGAATTAGTTAGTACAAACTGTTTTTTGATCTTGTTCCAAATAATTTTGCTTCAGTTTTGTTCAGTTCCGTGTTCTCATGGCAATGATAATATTTTCCAATCAGGATTAGCGAATATTTAACACACAGACCACCATCATCTTCAGAACATAGGCCATTGAGTGGGCTTGATCCCACAACACTTGCCGAAGTATGTTCTATTGGATCATTTTTATCATGCTGTCTCAAATACTATCATATTTCTAAATTGAAATGCACATACGAAGTTGATTCTTGACAACCATTTCAGCTGGGTTTGAAGGATGCTGCAAAGCTTGTGGAACTCCAAAGTAATTCAGTAAAATCATACCTTTTAAAGGCCAATGCTCTTCTTCTAGTAAGAGTCTCTTAATCAGTTAACCTGTCTTGTACAGTATACTTTTCTCCTATTCTCTCCTACCCTCCTTACTCTCTTTACATTGTTCTCTGATACAAAAAATTGCTTCACCTTGTTTGTTTTCCCATTGTTCATTGCTCATCCTTATCTTAACTCCTGCCCATCTTACCTACTTTTATATTATGATGATGCTTATATTTAATGCAACTTGATATGATATTGTATTAAACTGACAGTTAGAGAAATTTGACAAGGCTCGGGATGTTATTTTTTCTGGACTTCAAGTTGATCCTTTTAGGTATTGCACATTTGCAAGTCTTGTCTTTTTATTTTATTTTATTTTGTAATTTATATTATACCCCTTTTAGAAATGTAGGTGGAATATCTGAATGTAGAGCTTTTGTAACAGTCATTTACTGTGCTATTTCATGAGTGCATTTTCATTTCATTTGATATCATGTAGTAATTCTCTTCGGGAATGTCTTCAAAAATTGGAAAGAGTGTCATCTAGTTCAGCAGAGATGACTACACATGGACAACCAGAGCGCAATGATGACTTTGATTGCACTCTCTGCCTGAAGTTACTGTATGAACCTGTCACAACCCCCTGTGGACATTCTTTTTGCCGTTCATGTCTATTTCAGTCAATGGATTGTGGTTAGTGCTATCTATTGTTGATTATATTTTCCATAGGCAACCATATATTCTATGTTAGGTTAATTATTGTCCTCATTTGTTAGGGAACAGATGCCCATTGTGCAGGACAGTTCTGTTTATTAGTCCCAGAACATGTTCAATCAGGTGAGTTGTCTATACGATGTCACAATGTAATACAGACAACCACGTAAAAGCTTTGGATTACTTTCTTTGTTTTCCTTGTTATAGTTGATAGTGGGACAGTTATTCATCCATTAGAACTACTCTATGTTGAAAGATCACATGCGAAACACACAGCAGTGGCAAGTTATTTTATTGAGCAACTTCTCTCACTAAAATTGTGACATGTCTTGGCCCAAATTGCTAGCAAAAAAAGCATGTTTTCAATATCCTTTTGGTGATTGATGAATCCTTTTGATATCTATTATGGGCATATCTTATGGGCTTATGGGTATATGTCTACCTCAATTCAGTTTAATCCTAGATGTTGTGGTCAAATAAAAGTTCTAATAGATTTGATTCACCATTTTTTTCCCCTTAATCTATGCTCCTATTACTGTTTCTAGTGTGACATTGAAGAGCATCATACAAAAGAACTTTCCAGAGGAATATGCTGAAAGGAGGCAAGAGCATGACAGTTTAGTCAACGTTGGTGTAGATATGCTCCCTCTTTTTGTCATGGATGTTGTCTTACCATGTCAAAGGTTTCCACTAAATATATTTGAACCTCGATATAGACTAATGGTGAGTTGGTCAATGGATGCAGGTGGTCACTTGAAAATTTTGATTTTTAATATATATCTTGAATGCACAAGTTGGTGATCAGTTTTCTTGCGGCTAGTGTCCTTAAGAAATGACAGGTCTTTTTCAGTGCACGTACATATCTTTGATTGCTCGAATATACACAACCCAAACTCCTTTCTTTTCTAAAGCCTTCCATAACACTTCTCTAGATATTCTATCATATGTTTTTGTCATATACAGTCTATTCATTGTTTTTGAGTGGTAGGCGGAAGCAAAAAATAAAAAAAGCATGTCTTTCTTCGCTACTTTAAATAATTATACTGCAGAGGACAATTTGTGTTCTTAATATATTATCCATGTACTCTTTGTACAAAATTTCCATACCTGGTAGGATTCTGGTTAATCTAATTGACCTGATATTTATTACTCATAATTGCAGCATTTGGACATGATTGAGAGGAGTGGTGACTATTGATATTTTGCGTGTGAACTTTGAACATTATCTTCAAATTTGCATAAAAGCTGTCAATAGACACTAATATGGGAATTATTTGGCATATTTAATTTGTGAAATATTCTGTTGACTTACTGATAAATGGTATTTATATTCAAATGGTCTGAAACTCTGAATATCATCATATCTCTGATTTATTTATTTTTTCTCTTGAAAAAAACAGGTAAGAAGAATAATGGAAGGCAATCATCGGATGGGAATGGTATATTACTTTGCTTATCCTTTTCTTTTTCTTGCTTGAGTTAAATAGTTTCACTGACCATATCCATCCGTTACTGTGTGACTTGTTTATTGATCTTGTAGGTTATAGTTGATTCTTCAACAGGTTCCTTAGCTGAGTTTGGCTGTGAAGTGGAAATCACCGAGTAGGTGCTTGGTTTTTTTTCACCTGAAAAAAAATATTTCAAACACATATCCCCCTTCCCCACATGAAATCTCTTCTAATGTATTCACTTGCTTTATAAAACAATTTCTATTCGATGGTGTAGGTGTGAGCCACTTCCAGATGGTCGTTTTTATATAGAGGTGAAAATTTAACTGATTTCTCTGTGTTTATGTGGACTTCTCTGCTCTAGTTATGATTTCTTATTTTAATTTTTGTCACTGCTGGATTGGTATTAATGGTCCAAAGATACTTTTGAGGCTCCTAAAAAACTTCCATTTTAACCTGGATTTTATTAAAATAGACTAGCTTTTTCTTTAATTTTTTTTAATATTTCAATGTGTAAGAAATTATGACTATGTGCAGATTGAAAGTCGCAGGAGATTTTGCATCATCCATTCTTGGGGTCAAGATGGGTGAGTTGTCTCTGAGTGTTATATTCAACCAATTTTCTTGCTGTTTTTCTTTTATGGAAATTTGGCTTTATATCTTAATATTTCGTGCAGGTATCGTGTTGCAGAAGTTCAATGGATACAGGATATTATGCCGCCAGAAGGGACAGAAGAAAGAGAGAATGTAAAGTCACTGTAAATTTGGCATGCATTTGGTTGTAAGCTTTCTGTTATGTTGGATAGCGTACTAATTTCTATGACCTTAGATATATAAAGCTTGAAGCAGTATAGGCTTCAGAGGAGATAGACTGGTAGGCTTAAGTAAAAAATACTATCATATGTTTTGACTGGTATATTTAATATGGCTGCAATGTGTAAATGTTATTCTTGGGTATTAGAATTTTACTTTATCAATAGGCTTTGTTTGTAATTTAATATTCTGATTGACCGTGGTTTTAGCTGCAAGAGGTAGCGCTATTTATTCCTTAGCATCAACATGCAAGAAATACTTGATAGTCTAACCAAAATATGAAATTACGGAACCTTAAAATTTTAGACGTTTGATTGTAAATTCCTCAATGCTTTATTTTTAAATGTTGAGCTTTAGCTACAAGTCAGATGACTCTAATATTGAATGCATTGTTGTAACAAATTTCCATCTTTCTAACTTTTAAATAATAACTTATTTTTATGTTATTATAGTTACAGGAATTGACATATAATGCAGCAGAAAGTGCTCGATCATGGTTAGGAAGAGCTAAAGAAGCAGCAAGACAAGGTAAATTTTAAGCCATCATTTTGTAAAGTTCACCTAGGATTTCTTTGTACGTGTTGTTTTGTCCCATTTTACTGAATGTGGGATAACCTTATTTTTCTCCTTTGCACCTTCACAAATGACAATACTGCTGCAGTACTAAACTATAGAAATATCATACAGATCAAAGAAGATTCGAGAGACTCGCGAATGTTGAAGCAATGATGCCCTCACTAAGAGACCCCGAACGCTTTAGTTTTTGGGTGATTACATCTGTGACTCTCAGCATAGTTTATACTTTGTCGGTAAAAACATCAGCATTTGCTGCTTTTTTATTGCTATGTACTAATGTTGTAGTCTTGATTGCAGCTTGCTACCCTCTCCAATCGGAGGCCTTCGGATAGATTGGATCTCCTACGTATTAGAGATACCACAGAGGTATACTATTAAGCCACTTTAAAATATATAAGAACAAACCAGAGGGATACCACAGTTAAATTCGATCTTCTGACAATGCATTTTACTGTGATAGAGAAATTAATTTTACTGGGATACCACCTTCATTCTATGGACATGTCCAAGTACAACCATAGTTACATTTTGTCTGTTATTATCCTATATAATAAGACTTGTTCCTTGTTTTCTTGTAGAGGATTAGACGAGGCATGATATTTCTCCGAGCAGAGGAACAAGGCTGCAGAATTCAATAAAGACAAGCTGAGGAGGGCTATCATTTATTTCTTATTGCAATTGAATATTTGTTTACTGTAAATTCATTTACAAGTACAACACAGTCAATATTCTTTGGCCTCATAAATGACTGTTGATGAGGTCATTTTTGTTGTAAAAATAGGGTTGAACCCAGTTTTTTTTTAATACATAGAATATCTACAACATATTTTATTGATCATCTGATTTTTGCAAATATTCATTGCTTTTAAGTTTTGAATTATTATGCTGGCCGAATTTAGACGCAAGTAAATCATGTTTTGATTTAAGAAATCTAAGATGGTGTAATTTTTTATGCATTGTGTTCTATGCCGTATTGTGGAACACTCAATTAAGTTGAAAATTAAGTTGAATGAATGACGAGTGTGTTTATTAGTAATTACATCAATTGTGTACATTACATTTATATATCCCTTCAACCATGCAAAATTTAAGAAATAATGTTACAAAGTGACACAAGTCACAGTGAGATATGCTTGGAAACGTGTAAAAAAAAAAAATTATATCGGCAGTGTATGATTTTCAAACTAATTATCTAAAAAATTATAAAAAAATGATAATATTAATTTGAATTTTCTATGACATGGAATATTATTTCAAGTTCATTTTATTATGTATATAGGTAGAGATAGGTGTACTAATCCCGATAAAATGTATGCCAAAATGACAAACATTATGAGTTTATCAAGTTTTGACTTGTAATGCTGAAAGAGATATTGTTTCATGTTAGGTAATCCCCACTTTCATAGTCAAAAGGTTAACCATGGTATATACGACTAACACGAAATTCTGTTAGAAACATAGAAAGTTAGGATTGACATTTCAACTAAGAATTAAAATTCTGGAGAAAAACGACTCTCTCTCAATTAGATCCATTAATAGCCATTATAGATCTTGACATATTTAATATTTATACTTTTTAATTACTTTTTATAATACTAAATTTTAGCAATCCATGCCTCTCAAATAATAAATTTAGCAATCCAATAAACTGAGTTTTTGTTATAGTAAATTAAATTTATAAAATTTGATATGAATAATTAAAAACTATTTAATATAAAATATACTATTTAAAACATAAATAAATATTTATTAGTGTATTATAAGCATATCCCCATTGTATATACTATCTTATAAATTATCTATTTATACATATACATAGCCACATACATATGTCTAATTCTACCTTTTAAAGTTTTTGAGAAATGATAAGTTTTATTATTATTATAACTTGTAAGATTGAAAATTTTATAAAATAGATCATGATTCTATGAAAGCTCAACATCTACTCCTTTTTTTTTATACAAGCTCAATATCTACTCTTAAATTATAATACCAAAACATCTTAATTATTTAAAATTTGGTATGCGTGAATGATCGATTATCAATAATCAATATAAAACAGAAAAGGAAGTACCGACACCTTTTATATATTTATTTTTTTCCATAATATATGCTCCCATAATAAGTTTTGCCTATTAACAATTTTCTTTTCCTTTTTCTATACTATACTAAATTAAAAAAAAAACAATTTAAAAATTAAAAAAAAAAAGAATACACAGTCCTCAAACCTCCATGATTGCTATTTTTGTATTCAATCACCTAATTACAATTAAATTCTAGTTAGAATGCCACCAATCGAATGTGTGGACATCTCACCAAGGTAGGCAAGTGGAACTTAAAAACGAAGATAAGGCTTTGTCTAATTTGACAATATTTCCCTTTATATTATACCACAACCAAATCAATTCAAATTAAGATAATTAGATAAGGCCTCATCTCTAATGGAAAAAAACTCTAACTAACTAACCAGGTCAACATAAGTATCCACATAGCTCAACAACTGAATGATACTTGTGTTGTACCAGAAATAAAGAATCACCCTGCAGCTTCTCCCTCTCATACATAATTGGCCACCAATACCTCCAAGTTAGATTAGAGTTGAACTTCTACCCAAACCCACCATCATGTATTTGATGTTAAATTGACGGTCAGGATTTGTTGCCATTCACATAATTGTCGATCGGGGTCCCTTTTTCTAATAATAATTGTTGATAGAAGTAGAAGGTAAACCATGTTTATATATCACTTATTTTTTTGTCCTATTTGTTGTATGGCATGTGTGTGCGTGGGAAATATATATTGAGAGGAATGATTTTTATGTGAAAATAGGATAAGAATAAACCTTGACCTTATAACCATATATGAATTGTCAAAGTTAAAAAGTTATTAAATGATTGTGTTATTACCTAAAAAAAAATGACACCATCGTTTCAAAAGTCACTTAACTTTATGTTTATACCTTAATCATTGATGATAAGTGTTGTGGATAATGTCTAAATAGTTGTAACAATTATATGATTTAATATTCTGTTTTATCTAGCTTTTAGGTTGTTATATTTGCTTAAATTTTAAAATTAGGATAATGTTAGTTATGATCAAATTATGATGTATTTGAATTAAATTTTGTTACATTTTAACTCTATATATATAGCCGAACAATAATAGTGAGATAACATCATCCAGAAAAATATTTTATATACTTTAACAAAATATCTTATAACCCACAAAATATCCCACCAATAAAAATAATGATTAAAGATTTACTTCTCTCACTCTTAAAAAAAGATACACACACATGGGTCCATTTAGCACGGGTCAATTGATTTTTGACCCAAAATGGGAAAACGGTTATCAACCTACTATTCCCTATTACTGGCCTATTTTTTTAAAATTAGAAAAGCTCTCCAAAAAAATATATAATTCAAACAAAGCCTACAAAGAATTGGAAATTATAGATTGAGCAAAAAATTAAATAATGAAATCGAAGTAGGTTGTGTCAGGAAGCGAACGTTCGGGTCTTGCACAACAATATATTATAACAATTATCGTTAAAATAAGGCTTAAATATATTTTTGGTCTATATAATACAGGGGTATTTTGTTTTTAGTCCTTATTAAAAAAAGTCAAACGTTTTTTGTCTCTATAAATTTATTTTTTTTGCTTTTAGTCATTTAAGTGGATTGACCGCTGATGTGTCCATTTTGAGCCCA
Organism: Glycyrrhiza uralensis; assembly: GCA_030159175.1. NCBI lineage: Eukaryota > Viridiplantae > Streptophyta > Magnoliopsida > Fabales > Fabaceae > Glycyrrhiza > Glycyrrhiza uralensis. The sequence continues at coordinate 44,097,803 of BRZY01000005.1, forward strand.
GTCAACACGCCTATGTGGCCAAAAACATTGCACGTAGGATGCCATGTCAGCATCTCTCTCCTCCCACCACCACCACCACCACCTCCTCTCTCTCTCTCTCTCTCTCCTCCCTCCAGCCCCAACCCCACCACCTCCCCTCTCTCTCTCCTCCCTCCACCCCCACCACCTCCTCTCTCTCTCTCTCTCTCCTCCACACCCATTTTCTTTCTCTTTTCTCTTTCTCTCCCACCCCTTTTCCATTATTCAGTTATTACGTTTCAAAATAGAATCATCGTTTGTACGTGTAAAACTGAAGACAACACACATAGGGTAATGAATGAATCGTAATTGTTGTTGCTGCATAATTGTTCTTCATTCCATTTCCAATGTATGTCATGCGATATGGCAATATTCATGTTTTCCACCCCCAAAAGCATACTAAACTAGGTAAACTTAATTTAAAATTGGAACGAAAATATAGTAACTAAACTTGAATCTAGGTTGCAAAAACGGCAGAAACACTTGCAAGCTTTTCAATTTCTTGGTATATCATATTTATTCAATTCAAGACAAGTTCTCACCAAAAACAAAAACATCTTCATATTTTTCTCATTGATTGAAAGTTTGGGCGTGTTTACTGAGAGTTCCACATCGACCCATGAACTGCAACTCTTGCTTATCGTTATTCTTTTCAAACTCTAAGAACAGGTATTCTCTCGCCATTCTTTTCCCTTTCTTCTGCTGCTGGTGCGGCACACCACTCACCAAATTTGGGGGTTATTTGTTTTTTAGGGTTTGGGCCCTTTAGAGTGAATGAGTGATTAGAGTTTTTTTGGGGGTGGGGGTGGAGGGAGAAGGGAGGAGAGAGAGAGAGAGAGAGAGAGAGAGAGGTGGTGGTGGTGGGTTGGAGGGAGGAGAGAGAGATGCTGATGTGGCATCCTATGTGGCAATGTTTTTGGCCACGTAGGCGTGCTGACTGGTCTCAAAATGGACACATCAGCGGTTAACCCACTTAAAGGATTAAAAACAAAAAAAAAATTATAGGGACAAAAAATGTTTGACTTTTTTAATAGAGACTAAAAACAAAATACTCCTATATTATAGGGACTAGAAACATATTTAAGGTTTAAAATAATAGTGATTTAAAGACTTCACTTTTTTGTGCAACCATATCATACTTTAACTAATTATCAATGATTATTTGCTTTAGACAGAGGAAGATTAACAAAATCGATCGGTCTTCATATCAAAACATGACCAGAGTTACAAAAGTTATATAAAATATATTTTTTCCCAAGAGATGACGGTAAAAAATAAATTTTACCAACATCATGGTAATTCATTACCCATTTCCAATTATTTAATTCCATAAATATTTTTGTAATTTTTATAAATATCTATCAAATAATGTCAATAACAAACTTTAGGAGCCCCTTATTGCAATATTTTAAAAATACTTTGAATGAGAGAGAAAATAAGTTGCCCTTCTCAGATCTCAACCGTTGCAATAGTTTAATATTAAATCTATCGGTACATATTGACTGACCCTTTGTGGGAAAGTTTTAGACTTTCCCATGCTAAATGGACCCACACACACATATATATATATCTTGCAAGCTAAGTTCACTTATTGTATACCACGTGAAAAGTGAAGTGCCGAAAACAGGGTCTCAAATTATTACCATATCATATTCTTCACTCTATGTTAAGAAAACTCATATTAAATTATATTTTATTTCTTTTGCCAATGTGTTTTTTCCTTTCTATTTTTTACTCGTGTCTTGAGTTATTCTTAATAAAATAAAACGGCACTTAAATTTCAAGGAAAATGGGGCCAGAATTGAATGATTCAATTGTAATAATTTAAATATATTTGCTGGACTTGCAAAGGATTCTAGCCAGCAATAATAAGCTACTCAATGATGTGCATTTTAAGCAAGGAGACATAAGACATTTCATAATCAAGACAAAGACCAAAAGCCTGCCATACCAAATCACTTATTGCTAATATACCAAGTAAGTGACCCCATGAAAAAGGTGCCCTCTTAAAACACCTAAACTGGTGGGAATTTAACAGAACAAAGAAAAGATTAACCAACAAAGTTTAAAAAATATCTCAGGTAAAAATAAAATAAAAAAATAAAGTCTAAACGAAAAGCCTAATAAACAACTCCACCTTGGCAGTAGTTAGTTTAATTTTGTTGGCCTATCCATTCCTTCAAAAACATCATCCCCTTTAAACTCTCCAACTAACCCTTTCAAAAATCACAAGATCAAACCCCAAATGAGAAAAAAAAAAAACTGGGGCAGAAAAGGAAACACCAACACCCTCATACACTTGTGTGTTATAGAGACCCCATTTGTGAGAATTGAGAAGCCTCTCAATTCCATCACCCTTTTCCCCTCCTTCCCTCCTTCTAGTTGATCAATTCCAATGGAAGTTTCAGGCAAGATTCTCAGAAGATCAATTCACAGTTTCCTTCAAAACTATCATTACTTCACCTCAACAGCAGCTTTTCTAGCCTTTCCTTTCTCAGCATCAATACTCCTCTCACAGGCTTTGGTTCCTGCCTCTTCATCCCTCCTACCTCAAATATACAATCGCTTAAGGACTCTCTTTGATGCTGCAGGCTTTCCCTATTCATCACAATTGTTCACTATTCTCAACCTTAAGGTTTCTCAAACAATCACTTCCTCAATCTTCACCCTTCCCTTCACCCTCACTTTTCTCCTCTTTGCAAAAGCATCCATAATTCAGGCACTGAATCACCACCACCACAAAGCAAATTTGACACCTTCCTTCACTAGCATACTGTCCCATTATAAGTCACTCCTTCACACCTATATCTATAACTCTTTCTTCATTCTCGCAGCAAATGCATCTTCCTTTTGCCTCCTTTTTCTGGCCTTCAGTCTCTCTGAAGGGCTAGGATACTCTTCCCCAAGTTGCACCCTTTTTCTGTCATCTGCGGCTGCAGTTTTCTTTTCTGTGATCCTTGCCAATGCACTTGTGATATGCAACATGGCACTGACTCTATCTGGCATGGAGGGTCAAGGAGGGTACATGGCAATTCTGAAGGCATGTGTTCTTCTGAGGGGAAGGACATCAATGGCTTTGTTCTTGGCACTTCCTGCCAATGTAGGCCTTGCTGCCATTGAGGCCTTGTTCCAATTCAGGGTTGTGAGAGCCTATAATAATCACATTGGTGGTGGAAAGTCATGGCCTTTTATAGCCTCAGAGGGAATTTTCATTGCTTACTTGTACTCAATCTTCATCATCATTGACACAATTGTGAGCTGCATGTTTTACAAAAGCTGCAAGGTGGGATCTTGGGTTGATCATCAGGAAGACAAGCATTTTTTGAGGATTGAATTCCCAGAGGAGGAGGAGCACAATTATGGTTACTTGGGATTCAAGAATTTCCAAGAACAACCATGAGTAACAACATATGGTAGCACATTGTTGTTATTAATTTGGTCAAAGGCTTTTCTTCTCAAATGAGAAAAGAGCTACAAGTTATTTTAGCAGGTATTTGAAAAGATTCATTCATGTTACTCGAACCAAACCGAGCAACTTCCGAAGGTATAAAGGTTTACAACAGAGGAACCTCAGCTCAGCTATGTGCAAAAACAAAGAAGATAGGGATTATTAGTTCACCATTTTATTTTAATGTCTTTCTTTTACATTCTTAAAATCTGTCTTCTTTTTATTTCATCACTTGTAAATTGGTTGGTAATCTTGTACCGTGTGAATAATACAAAGGCTTCTGCTTATTTGCCTTGCACTTTGGAACGTGTAGTTAGGCAAATACTCTCATCTTGATGTTTCAAATGAAAAAGAAAAGGCCACACAATTTCTTGTATCTGATTGTTAATGTTGCCTTTTAGCAAATTTAGGAGTTACTGCCACCATAATTTCTTTGAGTCCCGTGAAAGACAAACTAGAGGCAAAGTGGTTTACTGTTTTTTTTTTGTTTTGGGGCCAAAAAAGAATAGACTTTTGCTATGTAGACCCCATGAAGAATATGTTCATTTTGCATTACCTCAAGCCTGTTAATTCCCTTTCAGAATGCATCTGATGTGATCCTCTAAGCGACAAAAGCAATGGATGATACTGATACGGTGTAGATATTAGTATATCATGATCCAAATACAAGGGATCATTGAATGCAAATAAGCTCATAGTAGTCATGATGTGTGGACTAGTCTAAGTCTATACCATGGAACTCATTTAATTGCGAAAAAAGTTGAATTATTTACAGAATATCTAAGAAATTAATGGGTGGAAGTCACTCCTACGAATGAAATGCAAAACAAAATTCAGCAATTGGAATTTGACAAACTTGGCTTTAATGACTCTGGCAGCCTGTGGTACTATAAGAACTCAAGCAAACAATACTCTATGATAACTTGAGCAAACAATTTTGAATGACTGCACCAAATGAAATCTCAGCATGTGTGCCAAACCGGAGTTACAGAATCCAAATGTATCTCAGCAGATGCAAATAAAGATGCAATAAGTGAGGTACCACCCGACAGCACCATTAAATAGCTAACACTACCCTTTAGAATTTGTAATGTATCTTTCTACCACCAAAATGTGTGCACATAGTCCAGGGTGCTACATTTCACATGGCAGACTTGGGAAAATTGAATGAAACTATAAGCTTTTACACTTCACTAACGTGTATTACATTTCACAAGATAAATGAAGCTAGCATATCTAACTCAGCCTGTTCTTTACTAATATTATAGTTACAATACAGAGACCTGATTTCTAAATTTTTTTCTTAACCTGAGAGCTATACAACATAAGCTTTTTCTTTTTGGGGGGGGGGGGGGGGGGTTATCCTACCAAAATCTCTATTACAAGAGAAACTAATTTCTATGTTACATGAGAAAGAATTGGATCCTAAAGAAGAGGGTTAGAACTTTGTACAAGGTTTCATGGTACTACTGTTGGACTTTGGTGCTTCACAATCCGAAAGCATCTGCTCCCGTGCTGGAAAATATGCCAATGAACGATGAAAGCCAAAGCCGGTTCTTTTGCAATAGAAGGCATGTTCTACTTCAAAATTTCTTCTCAAACCGAAGGACCAGATCCATCATCTTCACAGCATACACTAGATGCAGATGGATTCTCAAGCAATCTCAGTAAGCATCCATGCTGGGTCTAAGTTTGGCCTCTCCAGAATATTCTGCCGCGATAGATCAACAAAATTCTTATTCCATAACATGCCATCAAAGAATCAACTCCTAAAGCCTTTTGTATATTCAAAGGTCTGCATGTGGCAAGAATTTGCAATACCACCTCATTAGACGACCTCCAGAGGCTAATTGTCACACCATCATCTTGAAAAGGGAGGCTACTTAGTTCAATCTCAGAAGCAGTCCCCTTACTACCCACGGGTAGATCTCTGCTCTTCGGCATGAGAATGATGTCGGTGCAAAGGAGTAGACAACCCAGTCTTCAGCTATCTTTTGCACTCTTCCTTGTCAAGTTAATGCCCTTAGCCTTCTCCATTTCAGTCCCTTTCTCAGCTTTCTTCTACTTTGTCTTTTCCACTCTTCTTTGTCAAGTTAATGCCTTTAGCCTTCTCCATTTCAGCCTCTTTCTCAGCTTTCTTCTTCTCTAACTCTGCTTGTTTGCAATTCTCTTCATGTGCTTTGCGAAACAACCTTGTAAAATTTAAGAGAGTTACAGCAACTGCAATCAAGAAAACAACAACGTAAGAAGTTAACTTCAGCATTATAAAATAGGTAACAGAACATATCATTTCTTTTTGCCAAACAAAGCATTAAACGTGCAGGAAAGATGAAACTAAATTCAGTCCTGTCCTCCCATTTCTCCTCCTTTTATCTTATTATTCCTTAACTATTTTCTCCCTCACCCTCTGCATTTCTCATCATCATCTTCCTTTTTTTCACTGCAATGCTTAGACTAGGATCCAAGGGCAGGCATTTCTTTCAATTTTCCGTAACATATCACCATCACACTCAAGATGAGTTTTTTTGTAGCTCAATGCAGATTCCATTAAGAACATACAAATGAGTACAGACTTACTTCCTAAACCTGGGACAAGTAAAACAAATTAGCCTAATTTCTTAAAAAATACATACTTGTCCCAACCATAAATGTAAGAACAGAAAAAAGTCAATAAAATGTATATTCTCTAAAACATCATTAAAATGGATTGTAATCTGATAAAATTGAAGTCACCATTAGAAAGACAATGACCCTGTGTCATACCAACAACAAGTGATAATGCTAAACCTACCTTGCTCAAATGGACATTTGAGAGGATCCTCGCCAAAATATAGTGAAAGTGCGTCTGCATTTCTACCCTGTCCACAGACACATAAGACAATCTATATATCCCTTTATACATGTGAATAATCTACCGAAAAATATGGTTAAGCATATTACCACCACAGAATATAGGTTTGATACAGATGCCACCTCTGAGTCAACTACAGCAATGAATTCTTTCAATGTCTGAAATCAACATGAAAGTGAGTCAAATGCACAGAAAATACAAACCAGATCACAAGCCTCAATGAGTTTTTTTGTTGGGTATATGAAAGTTTACTAGGAGGGGAGGTTGCCAATGCCAAGGTAATGACTGACATCCCACAAGCCTCAATGGGGGCTTATAGTGGTAATCTATTTGTAATATTCTACCATTGCTTCTATTAATGCTTTTAATAGGATTGAAACTGGTAGCTAAAGAAAAAGTTCATAACTCAAGCTCAACTAATAAATAACTGCAAAATCACTTTCAGAACATTCAAGATCAACATCAGCTCCAATCTGTATCCATTTGTATGACATATTAATTAAAGAAAGAAAAAAAAAAACTTTGTGAGCTTCTGCGAATTGTTGCTTAATTACCAAAATAACATGTTCTGTCATAATGAATTTACTTCAATTGGTTTAATTTCCAATTATAGAGTGGTTCTTGGAACCATGATCACCCTTTACTTATGGGGAAAGAGTTGCCAATACGAGAATTGTATTGGCCATCAGATATTTTTAGATTAAATCTAACTTCTCTAGGTTTAGTCACCAATTATAGAGTGGTTCTTGGAAACGTGATATCATCCCTTACTTAAGGGGAAAGAGGTATTAAAATAAGAATTGTATGGGTCATTTTAGATTAAATCTAACTTTATATCCCATTTTTCAAATCAAAAGATGGACACAAAAAAACTGCATCCAAAATTGTTGAATACAATGAAGATGACAATTTAAGGAAAAATCTGCAGTGCCTTAATCCACAGATCTAAACAAGAATTCCTCACGCTTGAATGTAAACCTGAATTAATTGATGATGATACTAGTAGTAAAAATTACAATGTCAACTACCTTCATGATACAGGAAAATCAGTATTATGAATTAAGTTTAGACACAGAACTTCCTTTGCATTTTATTATGTTTTTTTCATGATATAATGAAGAATCAAGAGACAGACACAAATGATAAACACCTTACGAAAAACTTCAGACACAGGGCCATCATTTTCAGATGCAGCAAGCTCCTGTTTTACTTTTTCTAATCCCTTGATGAGTGCCTGCATTTCTTCTGCTAATGACTTCAATTGTATCTGCAAGATTAGGAATGTACAATCAAAATTCATTGCAATCCCATTATTTACTAATACTTTGATAAGTACCTAAGCACTTAGGGAACCCTCCCTTGAAAAGGTAGCTATCAAGGGGGAATAACCAAACACTTAAGTACTCCACCGAGCATCCCACACTACCCGATGTGGGACTTAGGCACCCCATAATACCCAAGTCACTATCATACTTAAAGTTAACCAGTTCCAACAGCATTTTCTTTTGGTTGAAAATGCAAATACCCACAGGTTAATAGCCCTCCAAGGTTTACATTTTTTATTTTAGTAACCAACCTGTTTAAACTTTCAAAACCTAGCAAAAAGCTCCATCCATTGATTAAGTGAAAGAAAGGAATAAATGTGTATCAATTCAAAAGGGGTTCTGGTGGGGCTTGATTCAACAAGTGTGCTTGATGGTACCCATGGGGAGAAAGTCCCAAAGGAGGGAACACAGGGACAAGGAGACAGGCCTAAGATTAGTGTGAACATAAAAGGAGGGGTAAAAAAGGAAAAGAAAACATGGGGATGGGGCTGAGTTGTCAATTTAGTACTGCTAATGGGAGGGAATACAGGAAAATATGAGGAGTGATGTGAGGGGGGACTCAGTAGGAATTTTGGTTTGTGGCAGCATAAATGCTGGGCACCAGAGGCTATACTCTTTCTGTGAGAGGAGCTTTGCTCCGGGATTACTGTTGTTTCCATTAATAATTAATAATATGCATTCTTTGTTTTTCTTATCTCGGGTCTCTATCATTTAGTCCAACCTGCCAGAAGTTTATGCCCAAGCAAAAAGAACCAATTCAGCCACCCACCATATTATCCACGCACCAAGCCCAATAGTGTTGGGCATGAGGGGGTGTATTGGGAAAAACCCAAGTCTCACGTCGATTAGAGATAAGGCCTAAATAGAATATATAAAACATGGACACCCCTCACCTTACAAGCTAGTTTTGTGCGGATGAGTTAGGCTACTAAATCTAAGAGTCATTAAGACAGAAGGGGGAGTGTTTTACAAATACAAGGGGGAAAGTGCAATTTGACCAATAAATCAGGGTAGCAGAGTGCAGTTGACCTTTATTATTTGGAGATAAAGCACTAAATAAATTGTTACCTTAGTGGCGGGTTCTATGCTAACAAGGTCAAGGTGAAAATCAAGGAGTGTTGGAGATTTTTCAGCTATGACCTGAAGTTCAAATAGAAAAGAAGATTGAAAAAAACAGAAAGTTAAGCCACCAAATATTATCTTATTTATTGCAACCGAGATTTGTACCTTGCAAAGATAATGCATCAGTGTCATTTTACTGTTAGAAGCACGAGTGTCAGTGAGCTTTAAAAGGCTATCCAACTTGAATCCAACAGCAGATCCTGTACAAAGTGGAAACATCTCCTATTAATTACCCCTATTAGAAGGACATTTTATATTATGGGTCTGTTTGGATTGGCTTATGCAGAGCTTATCTACCGACATAAGCACTTGTGACAGTGTTTGAGAGAGCTTATGAGAATAGCTTATGACTGACTCATAAGCTGTTTTGGGCTTATTTTCATAAGCTCTCCAGAATAGCTTATCAAAACAACTTACAGCTTATATGGAATCAGTTTAACCATATTCCCTCTTTGATTGTAAAAATAGCTTATAGATAAGCACTTATATGATAAGCACTTATATGATAAGCACTTGTATGATAAGCACTTATGCTATAAACGCTTAAATAAGCTATTTATCCAAGCAGACCCTATATCAGATCTAACAAAAACACACAATTTTGTCTGCTAACACAAATGAAGGGCCAATGATTATCTAAATGTTAAAATTAGAGAGAACTAGCACTATATATGTTTCCTATAACCAGAAATGAAGGATGATAAAGACACTGCCATTACTAAAAAAAGGCATACCCCTTGCTGTCCCTTGATTCAACGTATTGCCCAAATAAAGAATTTTCTTCATAATATCCTTCAATTTGAGTGAATTTCGGACCTATTGACAAGACAAGATGCACAAGGTCAAAAAGATACAGGCAACATAATGTTTGTTAGATTCATAAGCAAAGTACCTCTTCACAGGCAGACATCGCTGTGTTTAAACTCTTCTTAAACTCTGTAATCTGCATAAAGTGGAATAAAGATAAGTGAAGCAAGAAACCAAATCCACAACAAATTCAGAAAAATATTACAGACAACAGCAAACCTGAGACCGAAACTGAATCTTGAAAGAGAATACTCTTAATTTTGACTCCACTCGTGGCACTTTCATCAGCTCCAAAAAATACTGAAACATAACCAATGTATATAAGAATATGGCTACATACACAGGTTATTGAATTAACAAAGAGCAAAAGAATCCGTTTATAATCCAACATCTAAATTCTAAAAGATGGAGATTAAAAAGAGTAAAGCAACTTTTTCTTCCATGTGCCACTAGGCATCAGCAACCAATGTGTCGTGGTATTAGTACACGACCTTCAAATTGGTATATGTTGCCTTTTTCATGAACTTGATTTGTTTATGTTGGGCTGACTATTTATAAACAGTATTATTAAGTTTTAATTTTCATTCAGCCAATGGGTTCCTTACAATAAATCTGCTCCTCTTTTAATGGCAGCAGGCTACCTAATTTCTCCACACTTCTCACCTCACATATAGGATTTAATGTAAGCAATGACTTCCAAACAAATCAACAGCACCAGATAGTTTTATCTTAATTTTAAATTTCCTCTTAAATCAGAGTATTAGTAGTTTATCCTATCATTGATACACTCTACTAAAACCATACTTCTCTGGACAGCCCAATCATCCTTCATGCAGATTTGAAGAAATCAGCTATGGATATGCCAAAAAAGGAATTCCATGCAAGTTCTATGTGCTCACATTTTTCTTTGTATAGCTACTACATAATACTTTGGTTAAAAGAAATCATTCACAGACCTGTTCACACTTTCCCAAATTCTCCTTGTCACCAGTGTATCCCTAAATAATCATAACCAAGATGAATTGATATTAGAAAAGCAAGCAAATTAAAGAAAACGGCACAAAACTTAATTGTCAAAACAAGATGTAAGAATCATGTATAAATTTGTTAAGATTCACCTTCAAAAGTTCCATCTCCTCTTTGGTAGGACAAAATTTAATGAGATTTTCCACCTGATCAACATCTAACACTGACTCGTCCATAGCCAGTACTGCAGTCTGATAATATGAGTTTCAACATATTAGACAAAAACTTGAAAAAGTTATAGGAGGAGATTTAAGAAGTTTGATAAAGTTAAGTTATTTTGAGAATCATCCTAACACAATTTATAGGGACTAAAGGAACACTGATATATTTGCAGAGACGAAACTGATTTTTAAGCCATTTATGTTTCATGCAAAAAAGTACTACATTTATTGTAGTATGCTTTAACGAAAAACCTCATCTTGCATATTTATACCTTAAATATATTCTTAGTCCATTTAAAATTGGAAATATGTTAATTTTGGTCCTTATATATTTTTTTTTATGTTTTTAGTCCCTTACATTTAACAAAGATAATGTATATTTAGTCGCTCACCAGTCATTCACCAAGACTAAAAGCACCCAATTTTTGCATTTTTAGGGACTAAATGCATAAAAATTTTATAGGGACTATAACATATTTTCAAATTTATAGGGATCAAAAGCATATTTAACCCATTAAAGAAATTTCAAAGCATCAACTTACCATCATATCAGGAAGTGGCATCTTAACTTTTGTGAGCATAATTTCAGTATTATAGGCTCTCCTTAGGTCAACCTACAATTAAACATACAAATAATAAATTATTGATTAGATACCTGGGATGTACCAAATAAACATAGAGTCAATGAGTTTTAAACAAATATTAGTTGCAACAGCCACAAAATGCACCACGATGCAGTATCTGAAATTTAATTCCAAAGACATAGAAGAGACAACGATCAAGAGATAAGAACATTAAAATAAAATTTCTAAGAGATGTATTCAACACAGTCATCCAAGTACAATACTTTATCTACTAAAAAATGCTCAATATTTTTCTTGACATGATAAAACTAAAGAAAAGTGTACATTTGTTTCCTTCACAATCAACGAGCAAATACTGAATCACTCAAGTCAGACCAAAGTGAAATGACTTCTATTATGAACAAATTACTAGGCATACAAAACAATGGTATTAAATTCCAATTTTAATATAACAAAAGCCTTAAATACAGAAACCTTTGTTGTGAAGTAGAACTACAAATGATGGTGAATTGCATTTCAAAAAGGAAAGAATAACAAGTGAAAACCATCAAATCACCTCCCACACAAGGATTAATTGAAAAATCAAATTTCAAGAATGTACAGAAAAATACCAAGGTGATTTTGTTAGTTTTGGATCCAGCAGATTTGCGCCGGTCTTTGCCACCGGAATCAGCAGGTTTTGGAACATTTGCAGAAAAAAACTTCTCTAACTCTGAAACGTCAAACTCTTGTGCACTAAGATAGAATGTAAAACTGATTATTACAACAGGAAGGATATTGAAAGCAGGAGTGGAGTGTATAATTAAAGAGAATTGAAAAGACTCAACGAAATCTTGCAATAATAGACAAGTCAAATTACATTTGAGGTTCTCCGTGTCTTTGTAATTCTTCCCATAAACTTCCTTGCAATGCCCTTGTTACCTTACTCCAATGAAGAGGCTTTAAGGAAGATCGTCGGGTTGCCATTGCACCAGCACCTGTAGGACCTGCAAGTCCACGTCCTCTCCCTCTTGGACCAGCTCCAGCTGCACCTTGTGGAGGTGGTGGCGGAGCACCACCTGGAGGTCTAGGAGCACCAGGAGCCTGAGCTCCAGGAGGAGGCGGTGGAGGTGGTCCTCGACCATTTGGAGGTGGTGGAGGAGGTGGTGCTCCATGCATTGGATTTGGTGGAGGTGGAGGTGGAGGTCCACGCATTGGGGGTGGGGGAGGGGGTGCTCCAGTCATTGGAGGTGGTGGTGGTGGAGGAGGTGCTCCACTTGATGGAGGAAGTGGTGGTGGTGGAGCTCCACAAGTTGGAGCGGGTGGGGCTCTAGACATTGAAGGAGGTGGTGGTGGTGGTGGAGGAGGAGGAGGTGCTCCACTTGATGGAGGAAGAGGTGGTGCAGGTGGTGGAGGTGGAGGTGGTGCTTCACTTGAAGGAAGAGGTGGAGGTGGTGGAGCTCTACTACTAGGAGGTAGAGGTGGAGTTGGAGGTGGTGGTGGTGGAGCTCCACGAGTTGGAGGGGGTGGGGCTCTAGACATTGAAGGAGGTGGTGGTGGTGGTGGTGGTGGAGGAGGTGCTCCACTTGATGGAGGAAGAGGTGGTGGTGGTGGAGGTGGTGGAGCTCTACTAATAGGAGGTGGAGGTGGTGGCAATGGCGCTATACTAAAAGGAGGTGGAGGTGGAGGTGTTGGAGGTTGTGGTGGTGGTGCTCTACTAAAAGGAGATGAAGACGGTGATGTTGGAGCTCTACATATAGGAGGAGGAGGCAGTGGTGGTGGAGGCGGTGGCGGTGGCGGTGGGAATGGAGCTTTAAGTGATGTTGGGGGTGTTGAGGGAGGAAAGAGTGGGGCTCTATCTATAGAGGACAAAGGAGGTGGGGGAGGGGGAGGGGCAGGGGGAGGAATGGATGTAACTCCATGCTTTGGAGGTGGAGGTGGTGGTGGTGGTGGTGGGGGAGGAGGAGGAGGAGGAGAACAGGGAAAGGAAACTGCAGCAAGTAATTCAGAAACTTTTGATGTAATTGCACTTCCTATTATAGGAGGAGGTAAAGCACCACTATTTTCTCCAACTGCAGCATTTGATGAATAAACGGACTTCCAATTGGTAGAAGGAGGTAAGAAGCTCCCTCCATTTTTCCCAAAAAATGGTGGGGGAGGGGGAGGGGTAGTGGCATCTAGTAAGCTCATCCCTTCATTTTTCTTGCCAAGTAATGTCAAAGTAGGTGGTGGTGGTGGCGGCGGCGGCTGTGGTATTGTAGACACCTTACCATCCAAGGAAGAAGATGGTGATATGGCTGGAGGGGGAGGGGGAGGTCGTATCACTTGATCGGAGCTCAATAGTGGTACTTGAGTAGTTGACTGAAGAGATGTCTCTGTAACTAGTGGTAATGATGATAGTGGAGAGTTTGAGTCTATTTCTGCTATGCTATCTGAAGATTTTGAATTGTCCCCATTACAACTTCTGAGGTCATTTGTCATGTCCACAGAATCAACTGCTCCAGAGTCATGGGAACTAGAAATAGGTCTTCCTTTGGCATCAGTCATGTTCTCCATTGTAGAGGTTTCATTTGACAGAGTAGCTGGTGAATAATTATGCCTAGTTGTTGCATTTGGCATTGCATGTTTTGCCTGAAGACCCTGTGGTTCTTGGTGTTTAGTCTTTTGCTTTGCTGTAAGTGTATCTCCCACTGGCTTTGAGTTTGAAGGAAGTTGTTTATTTTCAACAAATGGAAGTAGTTTATCAGATTTTGAACCGGAAAGATCATGCACCTGCTGCCCTTCCTCAGGCTCTAATTCTTTTAGTGTTGCATTGTTATCTTCATCATACTTGTTTTGCATAACTGCCAACTCATCATGCACACCCAAAGTGACTTCATTTGTCTCCAGAGATTTCACCATATCAAAAGTGACTGCAGTGGAAGTTGACTTATTTTCCCCATCATCCACAGTAATATCTTTCACTGCATGAGTATCTGAATCTAACCTCTGATCGAGGTTGTACTTTACATCATCAACAGTAATGTCTTTCACCACATTAGTGCCAGAATCGGTCATTCCAACCTGTTGGTGAATCCCATCATCTGGCATAGGATCCTGAAAAGTTTGGGGATCTGAATACTCTTTCCAGACCTCTTTATGACTTCCATCATCTACTGCATTGTCATAAGCCATTGAAGAATCATAATCCCCCTTACCTTCCTGTGTATCAATTGCATTGCTGAAGATCTCTTCCACTTCATAGAATTCCTCAGGTGAAGCACTTTCTGTGTCATTTGCATCTCCACTCACATTGACTGTGGTTAGATTAGGTATAACAGCATCAGCATCCAAAAAAAGCACCTGATACAGATATGAGTATGTGTTCAACTCCTACTGACTTAGAAAATGGCTGTGACATAAGAATAACAATAACTTACCTCAGATTTAAAATCCTTGGGGAACTGATCCTTTGCATCCCACAAAATATCAATTTCATCACGGCTCAGAATCAAAATATTTGACCGTACAAATGCAGTATGAAACATGACTCTAAACATCATCTCCTCACGAATGAAATCTTCACTTAAATGTATGCATTCAAGAACGACATCCCCTTGAACACGACAATGAATATCAATTTTCACGAGCATACATTCTGCCTGTGGTTAAAATTTCTTAAGAAGACTTTCTATCTAATTAATTCACATTCAGTATGAATAGCACAACTTTACATTACCTGTAGGTAGTGGTGAGCATGTTTTTGGGTTTTTGAAGTTGAGAATAGTAGCTTAGAACTTCTATTGGCAGGTTTTGTAGGGTCAGGACCATAAACACGTACAACAGGCCTGCAACCTTTTCCACCATCAAATAACGGAAGAACTCTAAGAATCAGACAATCCAAGTATAAGGGTGTTTCTGATGGAGGCCACTCAGAACCCAAATGTCTCCTGGAAATATACTGAAGATATCTCAACTGAGAAGGCTGTGGGTTCAAAGGAGATAAAAGCTGGAGAAGTTCTCTGGGTGCTTGCTTGTATACCATTTCAAGAGTCTTCTGCTCCCCATTGTACTGCTTCCGGTACAATAGAAGACCAGCTAGCATAAATGCCAGCACGGGCCAACCCCCCCTTTCACAGTGCATCAAAAGCACATTTTGTTGCCCCTCCAAAGACAGCCAGCTTTCACCTGATCGAAGGAAGTGATGAATCATCTCCAAAGGCAGAAGTGGACAGCCCTCATATTGCCGAGGGTATTCCATAACTGTCATGTCATACTGAGATAATATGTCTGAAATTTGGCTGCGCCTATCTCCTTCTCTGAAATTGAACACCATGTAAGAAGCATCTGGAAAGTGATCTTGTAGCTGAGCTACAATGCCCCCAATATAAACTTTGTACTCATCTTCTTCCAAGACATCCGTGGAGAAGCAACAATCAAAGACTGCATACATATAGAACGAACAGTCAGATATTATTGAAATACAAGAGTACAGAACTCAAAAACTTATTCGAAACTTCCTTATCTGCGTTTGATCTTAATAGGAAGTTAAAAAACCAAAGATACTCAACGCAATGTAAATGAACTTGTTAAACAAAAGCTTGGCTGTTTAAGAAGACCAGGCCTATACAGTAATAAAAAAAGCAGGTGCCAAGTACCATCTTTACTAAAATGTAGCAAAAGCAATTGTATGCAAGGCATAAATAAAATTTCCAAAGATGGATGGTTCTGGAGGGAAAGGAAAGAGGGGTAAAATTTTCATTCCAAGTGAATATTCTCTAATTTAATAATTTATTTTTAGAATAAAAATAACAAAATGAAAGATTAACATGAAACTTAGTGTCCTAGTCCCTTGCTTATAAATTAAACAACTCTCTTAATTCAAAAATGAAAATCTTACCCTTCCTTCCCTTTCCTTCTCCCTCCAGTAGCCTCAATCAAAACACATCTTCCAAGAGTTTCAATTAAGATAAAAAAGCAACCTTCCTTAGTTTTTCAACTAACAATCCTCAGTTGATGAATCACCACCATGACTCTGGATTCTGCTATTTTATCCCTGTTGTTTCAAATTCAACCCCCGGTATCCTATTCCACATTCTGTTACAGCTTTTTGTTTTGGTACATAAAAATTTTTAGGGGAAAGGAATGGTACCCTAGTCCAAGACAAGGAAAGCCTCCAGACTTAAAAGAGGACTTGCATTTATATCACTTTGTACAGACGAATGAGGGGTTAAACCTACAGACTTATCAAGTTTGAGACTCTTGTCTTGCTCCACTCCATCAACCCTTGGGTTCACATTTTGTTAAATAGTTTGAACAACCTACCAGTGACCCAACCCAACATTTATAAATAAATAAATAAAAGATAAAGAAAGAACAAAACTCAATCCCATTCCTGGATATAAATGTCAACCAGGAAATGCATAATAAAAATATCAGCTTGATGAGGCATGAATGAAGCATTACTAGAAGCAGCAACACAGAACCCCAATTAACCAGAGAAGTCCACATTGTTGTAACTAACTAACACATTACATCATAATAGGCATTGTTCCAAACGACTTTGATATTTTAGTAACTAAGGGAAATGCATCAAAATTCAGCAGTCCAGAAAGCAATGCTTCAATTCTCAAGTCAAGAGCTCAATCACCAAAAACCAGAAGAAGAAAAAACACATTTTTTGTTTTTTGTAGCAATGTGAGATGAAGAAGAAAAAAAAGATAGAGAAACAGACCATAGACCCTGTCAGAGATCTCGAGGAGTCGATCCGGCGGCTTCCGGTAAAATAACCTTCGGAACAGCGCCATCCGTTGGCGGCGCTGTTTCTGCCACGATCGGATCCAAAATGCCCACCGCCGAGATTAAAACGCACCGTTTTGCAGATCTCGCATTTGCCCCCGCAAACCCGAATGGATGGCGAAACAAAACAGGAGGAGGAGGAGGAGGAGGAGTCAATGATTGAATGGGGAATGTAGATAACGATAATTCAAAGGAATAAGCAATTGAAGAAAGTAGTGAAAGGGAAAAGTAGGTTAGGTTGGGTTGTGTGAGGAAATGGAGAAGATAGATATTAATTAATTAGAGAATTAGATGATAATGATATAATGATAATGACAATTAGTCTGGGTGGCTTTAGGATTAGAAGAAGGGATAGAAGAATGTGATGAAGGGAGTGGAGTGAAAAAATGGAGGAGGATAGAGAGTGATGAAGTTAGAGCTGTGGTCTCTGCATAGCTCTGTCTCTGTGTCCCAATGTAAATGTGAATGTGAATGTCTCCTCCGTGTTATGGTGTTGTTATGGTTACTCTCTCTCTCTATCTATATTCTGCAACGACCACAACGTAAACATAAAACTCCCGACATCAACATAATACAGAGCATAATCAATCCATCAATTTTTGGGTAGGAGAGAGAGAAGAAGCGACCTCCGTTTGCCTCATGTTGTTGTTTTTGCACATTAAATCTACGTGCCTCTCCACGTGGCTCCTACCCTCCACCTTGTCATGTCCTAGGCAAAAAAAATTTTTGACTTGATGTCATGAGGCAAATTATACATGCACACACATGTAAAAAAAAATATTTTAATGATATATAAAATTAACTTATATACTCCCTCTAGAACTAAATATAAACAAAAAAAAATCCTATTTGATGGATTTAAATATCAGTAAATTTTAACTAATTTATCATATTTTTTACACTATTTAATACTATTATGCCAAATATATTCTTATATTAATTCAATTTTTATTTTTCAAGAATTCTTTTTCTGAAACATCTATAATAAATAAAATTGATGGTAGTGCAGTAAATATAGTTCATTTTTCATATGAAATCAAGTAAATCAAATCAGATTAACTAACTTTTTTAATTTGTATGAAGTTAGGTATTTTTGTTTATAATTAATTCTAGATGGAGTAATTATTAAATTTTGGATGAGTAGTATTTATTATATAAGATTATAAAATATTTCTACTTATTTATTTATTTTTGTCTTTTGACCAAACATCTCTATAAATATAGTTATGGGATTAACCCTCCAATGAGAGACATGAGTTACGTAAGGTTTTGTGAAAATGGTGATACCAAAATTCAAACTCTTAACATTGTAAATAAAGTTTGTGTAAAATTTCTTTTTACTCTCTAACTAAGAGGGTAAACAATTTTAAATTTTTAAGTATTTTTATGCTCATTAAGTTTGAGATGTTTTGGAATATAAAAATATACATAAGCTCTCTTTACAAGTTTTTTTTTTGATAATTCTTTGCAAGTAATATTTTTAAGACTATGAGAGTTCAACTCACTTATTTGCCAAATTTCCTTACAAATAATCTACCGTTGTAGGCTATACTCATGCGAGACTTGGATAGTCTTAAATTCGTTGTAGAGAAGTTCACCCAAACAAAAAAATCGTTATAGAGAATAGACCTATTATTGATTGGATAATATTTCAACTAACTACAAAACATTACAGTTTTGTTTTAAAAAAAAAAACTTACTAGTTTAATTGAAGCAACACAAAGAACTGTTTTTACTTTTTTACAATGATTGGGTTTAATGAAACGGAAAACGGAAGATTTGTTTTCAATAAAGTACTAGCATAGTGACTCGGTTGCACGGGATATATGACGCATTTTATAAAATTTTATAAGAAAATATATTTGAACAATTATAAAGAATTTGAATTTTTTTAAATTATATAATAAATTATAAATTATTGTTATCCATTAAAAATAGTTGGTTAATTATTTGATTAATTCACAACTTAAAAGTTAAATACAACGAAAAAAAATAGTACAAATTATGATTGAAACAGTCAAATAGTTTAAATAGTTGTTGTGAGTAGACATGACAAAAAACCTTAAATTACAGTACCACTTGATCTTGTCCCGACATTGACGGGACAACCCATCAACTCCAATTATCTATAAATCTATATCATAAATTATCTTTACGTAGTTGTATCAATTATACCTATCAAGTATATGTCAAATTGCCGTGTATATTCAATTAGTAGAAATTTATTTCATAATCTATTTTCTCATGTAGCACCACAAATATTTCAATTTTTTTACTACCAAAATCACTCACTATCCGTAAACTATTAATTGAAACATTCATGTCTTTTTATTTTATAGATAACAGTGCCCAAAAAATTCAAATTTGCTCGTATCAAGAAAAATCTTCAACAAATTAGTTAAGTGAAAAAATAATAGCAAATTAAGAAATAAATATGTTTATATTAAAATTATTATAACAATGAATTTAAAAATATTAAAATTGTGTTCCCGAAAAAATATTAAAATTGTGATAAAGTGCAATTTTTGCTTTATAATTCATATGTTAATATGGTTTAACATAAAATGTTCATTCTCATTATAAACTTTAATTTCTCCAAGTAAACTTTTTTATATATAATTTCTCCCTATATACTTTTATGTATTTCTTTATCACCGTGTGTTATATATTATCTATTATTTCCAACTAATCAATGTATATATATATATAGACACACACACACACACTAATTTGAAGAAAAAAAATTCTTATATTAAAAAAAGTCTTCGATTATGTATGAGCAATCTTCTGTTTCTTAAAGTCAGTTGCTTGGTAACTTGTTGGGAGTTTATACTCCTCGTACTATTATCGTGTAGTTTGTTTCTTTGTGCTTCAACCCCGTTCTATTCCAAAAGAAAAAATCTTTGATAAATTAGCTGGTGAATAAAAATAAAATAAAAATATATTTATATTAAAATTATCATAAAGTGAAATAGAAGATTATTTAAATTATATATTAAAGTTTATTTCTTTAAGTAATTCACATGTCGATTAGATTTCACGTAAAATATTTGGCACAATGTTATATGTGCAATTTTTTCTCGTATACTTTAATGTAAAATGTATATCCCATGTGTTATGTTTTAATTATAATGTTTACATTAACCAATTTATATCTATATATTAATGTATAAAATCTCCTAATTTTCTCAACAAAAAAAAAACATGTCTAGTAAATTAGTTAGATGATAATGTAATAATAAGGAAAAATATATATATTGTCATTTGTTATGTTTTATCCACACTATTTAAGAAAATCAGTTTATTTATAGACATTAAATATTGAAAAAATCAAAGTTGGTTGGACAAAAGAAAATATTTAATAAATTAATTAAGGAAAAAATGCTAAATGAGAAAGAAAAAATAATTATAACGTATATCAATTAAGATGAAAGAAAATATTTTTTATTACCGTTTGAGTTTATGCGTTTTAAAAGCAGTCACTATCGCAAAGATACAATGTTTTTAACTACAATTTTAAATTAAGTTCTACGTACAATTAAAATATATCTTTTATGAATTTCAACATGATCCCTAAAGATACAATTTTTATTATTTGAAAATTGAAACATTTGATATGATTCCTATCATATAAATTTATGAAACCGGTCCCTATCAAATTTTTTCAACTACGATTTTAAATTGGTTTCAGCAATAAAAAAACACATTTTATGAATTTCGACATGATCTCTATATATATAATTTGCATCTTTTGAAATTTGAAAAATTTATAATGATTCTTATCATATAGATTTTTAAAATCGGTCCCTATCACAACGATATAATTTTTTTCATTTACCATTTTAAATTGATTCCTATAATAAACACTCATTTTATGAATTTTAACCTGATCCCTAGAGATACAATTTGTAGAAAACTAAAATTTGAAAAATTTATAATAATTTCTGCCTTAGAGATTTAGAAAACTGGTTTCTATCATACAAATATAATTTTTTCTACGATTTTAAATTGATTCCTATAATAAATACACCGCTTTTATGAATTTCAACGTAATCGCCCTAGAGATGCATTTTGTATGATTTCAAATTTAAAAAATTTATAATTATTCCTATCATAGAGATTTATAAAATTGGTCTCTACCACAAAGATATAATTTCTTTCAATTACGATTTTAAATTGACTCCTATAATAAACATGTTCCTTTTTTGAATTTCAACTTAATCTCTAGAAATATAATTTGTCTCATTTGCAAATTGAAAATTTTATAATTATTTCTATCATAGAGATTTATAAAATTTGTATAATTTTTTTCAAATACTTTTACTAATACCTAAATATTTCACAAAAAACTTAAATAGTATAAAATAAAAATATATATCCATTTTCAAAAACTAAAATTAATTTAAGACATTCCAAAAAAATTAAGGGCATAACATTTATATCAAACCAAATTTTCCACAATAGGAAATTTGAATTGAGAAATTAAATAATTTATATGTATTTTTAAATTAAAACAACTAATAAACTATTACATATATTTTCTAAAATAAATATATCCAAAAAGATACAAAAAACCGCAGTAATATATATAATTATTGAAATTCCACACATAATTTCTTGAAAAATATTGAAAAAGTAATAAGCAATTAAATTCTTGTGATATATGATGTTTGTTCTTGTTTGAGATAGAGCAATATTATATCTGCACAGAATAAAAAAAACTAATCACAGATGGAAATCGAAAATAAAAAACTTAACAATGCAAAATAGAGAAGCATTAACTTACAAAAAATAATTGACAAATAAAAATGAATTAATCAAAAATTAGAAGAAATATTTGCCTTAGAGAAGAAGTTTGCCTAAGAGGAGAATAACAAAAATCAAACAACATTGATAGTTTGGAGGCTATTAGAATATTAATAAACACTAAAAAATAATAAGTAAAAATAATTAACAGTAAAACAGAAAAATAACAATAATATGAACTCACCTTAGATGAGAATTCATTGTTGATGAACAAAGGAATAACGATAATACAAAGGCTAAAACAAAATGAACAAATAAATTTTATCAATACATGCATATATTAAGATTTAAGATTAAAAATCCAAAAATTGAAACATATAAAGTATTGACCATGAAAAAGAAAACAAAAACTAACCTTTAATCGAAAGTCTCAAGTGTTAGTAACCGCAATGGATGGAAATAATGATAAGAAAATATATATGAAATGAGAGAAGATTAACAAAAAGAGAGATGATAGAAAAATTATACCAGAGAATGAAGAGGCTGAAGAAACACGAATGTTTGCAGACGCAAAATGAATAATTAAAGATATAAGGAATAAAAATATTCTCTAATAAATAGGCAATTGAAAATACAATTTTAAATTGATTGTTTTGAATACAATCAATACAATTTCAAATAAGGCACATTAAATATGAATCATGAAATCATTAATCAATAAAATCTTTTCAAATCAATTCAATCCATTTGATCCTTGAAATGCTCTCAAAGCGACACATGTAAAAATATGTCTATAGAGGGTTCGTCTTTATATATATTATAGATTATAGATATTAGTTTCGTTGGGAGTGGGCCTATCCATGCATTTTAAATGAGTGTTTCATACTTCATTCGGTTCAAAACAAAGGTAGTTTAAGGTTTTGATACACAGATTAAGAAATACTTAAGTGTGTAAATTTTAGACTATATTACCCCTGTTTTATTTTTTATCATTTTTTCTTTTTGTGTAGTATTCAATTATTACTTTAATTATTTCTTATTAAATTTATTGAAATGTGATATGAAAAGGTGCACTTTGTTGTATGGAAAAAAAGAAAAGTGCATTGCATGTACATGGACGAGGAAGAGGCAAGAGTCACTGGTTGGTAATTGATGCATTTCATTAATCACAATACCAATACCAATAACAATTAATTGTCTATCATAATTTTTTATTAAAAAAACAATTTCATTAATTTATCTTTGTAATTAATACTAGGGGTATAGTTGAAAAAAAAAGATAAATTATACTTTAAAAATCTAAAATAACCAAAGATTTGGGACAGAAAAAAAAACTAAAATTACCTTTATTTTGGTCCGGAGGGAGTAGTAAATTGTTTATACATACCTTTTTTAGACTTAAATATAACCAAAAATATCATTTAATTTTTTTTATTTTATAAAAAAATAAACTTCATTTCCTAAATTGCTACTCTTAATAAAAGGGGCCTTTGAAATCAAAATTTGCATTAAATAAAGAATATTTTGTAAAAAAAATAATTAAATAGGATGAAATCTATTAAAATTAGCTTATATTATTACCACCACACTTAAATTTTTATTTTTATTTTCTTATATTTGAGTTTGCAATAGGTATCTAATCACCTCTTCTCTTGTTAGGTAAACTAGTAAGTATTTTTCACCAAAAAAAAACTAGTAAGTATTTCTAAATTGAAAAAGGAGATGTAGAGGGCTAGAGGCATATTATATTATCCGATGAAGTGCCATATTGCTATTGGCACTTCTGGGATTTGGCAGCTGGTCCCATAAATGGAGGATGAAATTGGGTCGTGAAGCTCCTTTTCCAAGTAACCCAAAAACTCCCTTGAGTGGATACGACACACCCATTTTTTTTTATGATAATACGACACACCCATTCTGGACAAATACCAATCAATTTCAACTTTTTCTCACCCTCCTTATCCCAATAATTATTGTCACACAAAAAGTTGAGCAACTAAATTTCAAACTTTCACTTTTCAATTTTGTTACAGCTTGCAACAAATAATTTAAGAAGAATAATAGACGCATAATAAAAGGACGCATCTAATATAACCAAATCTCAAGCCTACGTGCTTTGCTAATGTGCTAATCAAATTAATTAAATCTTTGAAACTTATTAATTGAAGGATTCCAAGATTTTGCCACTATTCTTTTGTCTTCTTTTGTAGTCCTACAACAATTTGACACAAGAAAACAATTAAATCTCATTCACATCAGAAAACTGCATATTTTGTCCAATTTTCAATGTCCTCTTTCACTGATGTTGGCTCCTTAACAACCCATATGGGTTGACATTACATTGATAAATTTGCGAATTCTACATTCACTGCATCACCTTTTTCCAGCATGGCATGTTTTCTAGGAGTAATTTTCTACACCGAGAAGAACAACAACTAGTTATCTGTTTGGAGCACCAAGGCCAACCCTAAAACAAACGTCGCAAAGGAGAGGTTCTAAGGATGAGTTTGGGTCTTGGGAAAAAAAAAAGCATATTTATTGTACATTATCTTAATATGCTCATTATTTCAAAATTTTAACCTTAGAAGTCCAAAATCCCAAATGATTTCCATAATTCTACTCATTCCTGCAGTAGAAGCATCGTCTATGGCCCATGTCATTCTGTCATAATGATAAATGATGTGCCTCTGTTATTTATTTATTTATTTATTGATTTTTCCTAATTGTTTCTGGGTCCCTAACTGGCTTAGGCTTATCGTGAAGGGTTGGGAAAGAAAAGAGGATCAAAGTCCAACGACAACAGAACAAATGGGCCTTATCAACCCATTTGCTTCTTGAATTTCCTCCTTGTATGGAGAATGCTCTTTGGACGTAATCATCAATGCGTTTTCTATTAGTCACTTTGCAGCCTGGTGTTATCTCCTTGATGCAATGATTGATAGACTCCGTGAGATGTTTTACAATATGAGAAATGTTGAAACACACTGTCTAACATTCTCTTTTCAATATATGATTGGTTAAAATTTATAAGGATTTCATTACATTAGAAATGATGTTCACTAAATAAAGTATGTGACTCATGAATTTCACTTAATCACATAAATTGTATTGGAAAAAGTGTGTTAAAAAGTGTAGTAGTAACACTCCTCTTTACAAGAATATAAGAATTCAAAATACCACTCAATATCCTCACCTTTTGCTCGTATCCATTTTATTTTTTTTTTTTGGTCAATGAAGAAGATAATATATAACCAGGCCCGAAGCCTAGGCCCAACTCTGGGCAAAAGGAACCAATTCGGGTACAAACCCATACAGCATAAGCAAACAACAACCATAATGCACATTAAACACGGTGTGCAGCTGAACCTACCAACCAGAAATAACTACATTGGTCAAGGTAAACAAATCAACAGTATCCAAGAACTAGAAGGCTAAACGACTCCAAACCTCTGAGACCCCCAGAACCCAAACCAAAGGAAGGCAATTACTCCCAACCCAGAGGAAGAACAAGAACGCCTCACCTCCACTGGCTGCCACCTTAGAGAGAAGCCCCTTGCAAAAAAAAACCGCACCCATAAACCATGTTCTAAGATTCTCAGCGATCCAAAAAAAGAGTGAACATTAGTTTGCAGCTCTAGTCCTTGGATCCACCTGGACAACACAACCCGAGGGGGAAGCCAGCCAAACATCCACGAGGGGAGCTGGAATGACTTGGCCAATGGAAGAGCTCGATCCAGCACAATCTTGTCTTTGGGAGATCCTTTTATCTCTGTCAATCACGGCTTTTAGACTTAGGGGAGGGAACCAGATCCACGCAGGTGTCAACAGATTACCTTTGTCAAGCTTAGCAAGAAGATTAGCCACCTCATTACCCTCCCTAGGAGTCCAGGTTATACCACATCTCCCATGTCTATCTTTCATAGCAACAATGTCTCTAACAATGCTGTCAATTTCTCCTAACCACACTTCGTTTCTGCAAGCTTTGACCAGGAGGAGACAGTCACTTTCAACAATCAAATCGCCATGGTGACAGTTACACGCCCAGGAAATCGCTTCTCGTAAAGACAAAGCTTCAGCAGCTAGTGGGGAAATTACTGCAAACCTTTTGGTAAGACCCATCACAACTTCACCTTGCGAGTTTCTGCCCACCATTCCAGCATATGCTATATTCTTTTTACTATCAAATGCTGCATCTGAGTTGATTTTGAGAGCTCCTGGAATAGGGGGTCTCCAAATTTTGCTGGCTTGAAAAATCTGAGCCGAGGGGGGGGTTCTCCTGTGCTGGGTTTCCCAGAACTCATAGTAATCCTTAGTTAGCAAGTTGGCTCTCGTGAGGGCTGACCAAGGATTGGGCTTTTTATTTCCAAACAAGGCTTCATTTCTTTCTTTCCATATTGACCAGAGGGTGCAACATAGTGAAATAGTAGCATACATTCGATATTCCCCCATATTTTGAAACATATCAAATTTCCTTGACAGCCACCCCTGGACACTCCTAACATTATCTCTTCTGGGGACACTTTGTAATTGTGACCCAAACCAAACTCCTCTAGTCCACTCACACAGTAACATAGAGTGTTCATTAGATTCAGATTCAGAAAGACAGAAGGGGCAAAGTGCAGAAACTCGAACCCTTCTTTTATTAAGGTTTTCCATGACAGGCAAGCAATTACTACACATTTTCCACAAAAATACCTTGATTTTTTGGGGAATTTTCGTGGACCATAAGCTGTTCCAAAAACTGGTAGGAATTTCTTCAGATGTAGAGGCCCTAAACTGTTCAATAGGTAGGGAATTTCTGATCTGGAAGTAGCTAGATTTGACAGAGAGATCCCCTGATCTAGCATGAGGCCACCATAGAAAATCATCTCCCCCTTGCCAAGAAATTGGAGTCTGTAGGATTTGTTTAGCAGTATCCGGCCTGAATTTGTCCTTGATCAAAGGGATATTCCATCCTTTAGAAGACTGATCCACTAGCTCAACCACCTTTGTCATTCCATTAATACCATGATTCTCCACCTTTTTCCCATTAGCTAACCAGTTATCATCAGCAATGAGAATACTTTCTCCAGACCCTATAGACCACCTTGCCGATTTAAGCACCATATCTCTACCATGAATTAAGCTGGCCCAGACCCAGGATTCATTCCTCTTCCTTCTGGCTCTAATGAAATCCGTATTGGGGAAGTAGTTCGCTTTTAACACTCTAACCCATAATGCTTGGGGGTTACGAATAACTCTCCAAGCTTGCTTAGACAACAAAGCTGAATTCATATCTGAAAAATCTTTGAACCCAATCCCACCAATAGATTTACTTTTAGCAAGATCAGTCCAGCTTTTCCAATGTATACCTTGAATTTTCCCATTAGAACGCCACCAGAACCTAGCTATGGAAGAACAAATGCTCTTGCAGAAACTTTTTGGGAACCTCAATATAGCCATGGCATAAGTAGGCACCGCTTGTAATACTGATTTGATTAAGATTTCTTTGCCCGCCTGATTCAATAAGTTTTCTTTCCACCCCTCTATTTTTGATAATATTCTTTCCTTAATCCACTGGAGAGCTGAAATTTTTGATCTCCCCCAGTCTGCTGGTAATCCTAGATATTTCCCTGGATTCTCCCAATTTTGCATTTGAAGAATACCTGCCAGTTTGTTTTTTTTCCTGGCATCCATGAAGCGACCCCCAATAAGCCCAGATTTAGCCAAATTTATTCTTTGACCCGAGGCTCTAGAGTAGGAGTTAAGAATATCCATAAGCTGATACATATTCCGTTTTGATGCCTTGGCAAAAAGAAGAGAGTCATCTGCAAAAAAAAGATGCGTTAGTAGAGGTGCTTCCCCCGCTAGTTTGATCCCCTCAATCCTCCTATCCTCCATCGCCTTATTGAGCATATGAGAGAGTGAGTCAGCAGCAAGAATGAACAGGTAGGGGGAAAGAGGGTCCCCCTGCCTCAGGCCTCTATGAGGGATGAGGGTTGAACTAGTAAACCCATTGACCTTGTATTTGTAAGTAACAGAGCAGACCATTTTCATAATCATCTCCACCCATCTACTATCAAACCCATAAGCTAGCAAAACATCTTTAATAAAACTCCATTCAAGCCTATCGTACGCCTTACTCATATCGAGTTTGATTGCTACATTCTCTCTACCTCTGTTATCCCTTCTTTTTAAAGAATGAAACACTTCATGGGCTATTACAAGATTATCTTGAATCTGTCTTCCACCCACAAATGCACTCTGATTAGGGGAAATAAGAAGGTCCATGTATTTCTTCAGCCTCATAACCATCACCTTAGAGATGATTTTATACACATAGTTACAGCAACTTATAGGCCGGAGTTGAGAAATAGATTCTGGGAGGGGGACTTTGGGGACCAAGGCAACAATCGTTTCATTTAGCTCCACAGGAATATCTCCACCATCAAAAAAATCCTTCACTACTCTACAAATGTCCCCCTTCACACAATCCCAGTTTTTCTGATAGAATAGACCATTCAGACCATCAGGCCCAGGTGCTTTTAGAGCACCCAGACTAAACGCAGCAGCTTTAATCTCAGGCTCAGAGATAGTCTTCAAAAGCATGTCATTAATTTCCTGAGTGACCAATGGAGGAATAACAGAAAGGCAACTAGCATCTCTACTAGGATTATCAGACTTGTAGACCATTTCAAAGTTTTCAAGAATAGCTGTAAAAATTTCTTCTCTCCCTTCCACCCACTGCCCTGATATATTCTTGATACGATGGATTCGGTTTCTATTCCTTCTTTGAAGGGTTGAAGCATGGAAAAATTTTGTGTTTTTATCACCTCCTTCAAGCCATTTAAGTCGTGATCGCTGGCTCCAAAACATCTCTTCTTGATGCCATAGCTCATCAATTCTTCTCTGAGTATTTGCTATTTCTTGACCATTGGTAAAAGGCCCCTGTTGACCAATAAGATCCTCCAACTTACATTTCAGAGCTCTTATTTCATCATCAGCACGAAGAAAAGTACCTTTCTGCCACTCTACTAAACCTTTTTTGCAGCTTTTCATTTTTTCCTTTATGGAATCCCATGCGTTCTCCTCTTCCCCTGCCCTTTGCCACCCTTCGTCTACAATTCTAGCACAGTCAACATGTTCTGCCCAAAAAGCTTCAAAGTTAAACATTTTACCACTTCTTTCTTTAGGCAGTGGGAGGAGCAATAAGGGCGAGTGGTCAGAACTAACTGCAGGAAATGCCACAGCAACTGCATGAGGGAACTCCAACCTCCATCCCCAATTAACAAGAATACGGTCTAATTTTTCTCTAACAATGATCCCATTTCGAGGGTTACTAGACCAAGTGAACCTGCAACCCTTAGCCTCTAATTCCATAAGCCCAGAGACATTTAGGAAGTCTCGGAACAGATTAGCTCTACCAGGGTGGTAGGGCCTAACTCCTTCCTTCTCGTAGAATGCCAATAGTTCATTAAAATCACCAAGGCAGCACCAAGCCTGGTCTCTAGAATTTTGCAGAGACAAAAGCTTACTCCACAAACCTCGCCTTTGCTGAAACTGGGGATTTCCATACACATACGTACAATCAAAGCACTGGCCTGAATCCTTAATTAAGACAGAGGAATGGATAAAATTTTGACAGTGAGAAAAAATCTGAATATGGACACCATCATTCCAGAGGAGAGCCAACCCTCCTGATAATCCAACCGCTTCCACGCAAAAACTGTGCTGAAACCGTAATTTTCTTTTTAAATTGAGAATCCTTCTTGCTGGAGCCCGGGTCTCCATCAAGAACAAAATGGCTGGCTTTTGAGTCCTACACAACTCTTTTAGCTCTCTGACTGTCGAGGCTGCCGCCACTCCTCGGCAGTTCCAGCTAATCTGAGTCATGGAGAGGTTGGGGGCAAGGGGTGGCCCGCCTCCTCAGCCATGCAGAAGTGTGTAGATTCAACCATTATATCATCATACTTTGGTTGACCCCATAATCTAGCCCGTTTTTGTTCCTCCTTCTTTTGTGTCATTTCTACTTCCTCCCTCTCCTCCTCCATATCATTCCTAGGCCTCTTCAAAGTTAAAGAATTTGACACTCTTACCATCAAGGCATTTTCCTCCTCATCCCCCAGCCTACAGGTGTTTTCCTTGTCCTCATCAGAGGGGAATTCCACTGTGTAAGGCAAGCCACTCAATTTTTCCTTTGCCTTATCCTCCATAATAACATCTTCAGTGTAATGTTTATTTTTCCTCCGATAAGTTCTCAGTCCACATTTTCCCCTACATCGTTTAATATCTTCCCTGCTGAGCTGAACAGAAATGTACTTCGCAGGGCTTTCGGGTGGGCTGTGATGATCAACAGTAACCCACTGCTGTTTGAGTCCAGCACATCCTTGCAACAAAGGAAAGCATTCTGTATTGTCTGGGCCCTCATTTGATTTAACCACATGTTGAAGTTTATCCCCTAAGATTGGTTGTTGTGAGCTTTCTGCTTGACCAGCCCATTTAACTTTTGGGCCTGTTTCTCCTTTACCTTCCCAGTAAGCCCTCACTTCATTCCAAATTAAATGGAGATCTTCTTGTATTTTTGCAAAAACCACTTCATTTTCTTTTTGCTCCTGGGCCCACCATTCCGGTTTCCGTGTTTCCCCCTCTTTGTCAAGCTTCTTTAAAAAGTCCTGTTTATCGGCTGCTAGGATTTTTGTATTAGTTCCCTCCTGACAAGGTTCCCTTCTATCCTCCAGAAATTGCCTAGACCCAGTGTCTCCCCTAGTCTTTTCTCCTATTATCCTCTGATTTAGACTCTGACAGTTCTGCTCACCTGCTCCCGTCACCGTAGACCCCCTCGAAAGAGGGATAGAGGCTGGATTTTCATCATCAGCTTTCTGGTCTGTCCGGCCTTGAACTTCCCCCATCGGAATTCCCGCTCCCAGCCCCTTACTCCTGTACTGAAATTTATCACCTCTCCAGAAACCGACCCTAGCCACCGTGGATGACGCCGGAAAGTTTTTAGGAAGGCGAAGATTAGGATAACATACAGGTTCCGTATCAGAACTGCTAGTGCTCCGATGATCATCTCCCTCTGATGGTGATTTAGTGTCATCATCTTGCTTCTCACTCCACCCTTCAGGAACACTTCCATCCCCTTCCTCTCTTTCTAACATCTTTTCATATTCAAACCTCTCTTTATTAAGGACCAGTTCCTGCTTAGCCAGTTCTCTCCTTCCTTCCATGTCCTGCTCACTATCTTCTGTTTGCCCTGTGTATTCATTGCTAGCCTCTCCCTTGGACTTTTTCTCTCGTCTGGCTTGTTCCTCCAAAATCAACTTAAGGGGTTTTGCTGGCGCAACCCCCACTCTAGCACCATACCTGTGGATGTTACTTCCCCGAGCAGACATGACCCTTTCTTTTAAACATCCCTTCTGTTCGTGACCAATGACTCCACAGCAATAACACAAATCTTGTAGTCTTTCATATTTAATGTAAACCCAGAGATTTGCTAAGTTTTTTCTGGGAATCCAGCACCCAGTAGATAGAGGCTTTTGAATATCTATCTCAATCCTAGCACGAATGAAGGGCCTGATCAGTTTCCCATCAACCTTCGGATCTTCTATCTCGATTATCTCCCCAATTTGGACAAGGATTTTTCCAGCATTTTTCATTGAGATAAATTCTAAGGGCAATCCTTGTAACTGAATCCAGAATTGGACTTTATCAAAATTAATTTCAGTAATAGCAACCTCAGGTTTCCACCATTGTAGGCTCACTAACTTGTTCATAACATACCATGGAGTTTTGCACATCACCTCCTGTGCTGCTTCCCTCGTGTTAAAAGTGAATATGAACTTGTTGAATCCAGCATCCGAAACTTGTAGCCCAGTTGGATACCCCCACGCTTTTATTAGTATATTTCTAATAGCACCTTTGTTTAGCACTTTATCAGTAATGATTTTTCCAACCAACGTAAGCTGGCCAGCAAAATCTTGGTTCTCAGTTTCCTCTTCAAGCAGAATGGTTGCTTCATCCAGCGATTTTACCTCAATATCTATACTTGGTGTTCCTATCTCCATGGTGAAAGGGACCAAGGAGAAACCGGAGACCAGGTCAGAAGTAAACAGAGACTCACCCCTCACCCTGTTTCACTACCCTCTCAGCAGAACTTAAAAAGAGCCCTACTATTCTCTCACTCTCATCTGTTTCCCAAACACCTACCAAAGAAAGGAGACCAGAAAAGTCCAGAAACTTAGATCAGACACTTAACACAAAGCCCTTCCCCACAGAAAGACCACAATCTTCAACGAAGATACCAAACCCTAACAGAGCAAATTTAGGGACCCACTTGCTCGTATCCATTTTAAAAATGAAGTATTGCCACAATTTAAATGTGAGTACTGAGTAATAATTTTAATGTTCACGTCTGTACTCATTTTTCATACTTAATATGTATTATAGATTCGAACCTTAACTCATTATTAACATTTTAGTCAAATTAATAAAATGTACTTTCTCTTTAATGTGTCTTTTTTATTTGTACAAAACAATAAAACAGAAATATTATTTTAATGTTAAAATCACTTATGTTATGAAGAAATCAACTAAACCAAAGAGCATTGACTAAAAGTAAAAATATAACATCTTATACAATGTTCTTTCTTTGGTATGAACATCTTACACAATGTTTTTTTTTGGTCAAATTTCTTACACAATGTTAAAAAATAACAAAATATACTATGTTCTGTATAGCCCAATAGACCTATCCAAGATCTGCATACTAAGGCCTCGTTATTCAGATAGTCCAAGGGATCCTTGCTGCTGGTGCGGTGCCTGAGGCTGGTAGTAGAGTAAATTTAAGAAAATTTCTAAAGACACATACATCTCTTTTTAACTACACATATATTACAGGTCAAAAACCTAAAATACCCCTATCGCATTTTGTTATTGTGCGGAACTATTAATTCCGCATCAGTGCGGAACTAATAGTTCCGCACGTGTTATTTGTATGTGTGTGCTACAAATAACACGTGTGAAACTATTAGTTCCGCACCGTGTCCATCACACACAAACACTGTGATTGCTTGTGCTTTTGCAGCCTTCGTATCTTTTCTTTACTCCATCTCTGTCATTATAATTAACAATGCCTTTTTGGTCAAAGATGAAAGCAATAATATCATAGGACCTGCAAGTCCAATACTCAACTCTGCAAGTTCATGTGATGCACTTTCCTTTAGAATAAAAAATACTCCTACATAACTTTCAATGAAAGCAATCAGTGTTTGTGTGTGACAGACACGGAACAATTAGTTCCACACTGATGCGGAATTAATAGTTCTGCACAATAACAAATTGCGATAGGGGTTTTTAGGTTTTTGACCTATTATGTATGTGTGGTTAGAAAGAGATGTACGTGACTTTAGAAATCCCCAAATTTAAACTCATTAAGATCCGCTGGGCTTATAATTTTCTGTCCGAATTTGGATTACCTTAAAAAATTTCTGTAGATAAAAGTTGACCAAGTTTTTGTTCAAAAAAAGTTTCTGCCAACGGCAGTTTGTATACACAAGTGCAATGACACTCCATAGGATGTTAGGCGTGCTTGTAGTGAAGATGCATGAAGCAGTAGAAATTGGAACAAGGAAAAGTCATATTTTTGAACTCAGGACCACAATTGAAGCAGAAATTAAGGGAATATGGTATTATGATAAAATAGGCTCCTACCTAACTAGGTAAGTTACTAGATAAAAAAATTGCTATATCTAATTCCTTTAAAGCCTAAAATACATTGAATAATGTAGGTGACATATTTACAGTTGCCGTATGAGCCTTGCAAGCAGATAACAATTAGCAACGGCAAGAAGTGAGAGGAGTTTACACCATACATAATCAAATTCTTATCTATAAATCTATAATTGACCAAAACAGGGAACTCCAAAACCTTTATTCTTTTCTTCGGGCTGGCCTTCAGATTTCTATAAAATGAAAGCTGAAAGTGATATGTTCCTCAAATTGTTGAGTTTTACGAGCTTCCAGGTAACAATATCTTTGTATGATTCTGATGTTCACTTGCAGCTCATAGCAGTGAGCTTAAAGAATGGAGATGGCCTTATCAGAAGGACTTCCTGTATCATTTTGATACGATGTTCAAGGACTACAAATTTCCAGAGTAAATATACCCTTGCAATTACTGGATTCACTTCCCATGCTTCTTACCTGCAATCCAGGGATCACAGGTTAACAAGAAATACCAAACTGACATTCT
Source organism: Glycyrrhiza uralensis (assembly GCA_030159175.1). Lineage (NCBI taxonomy): Eukaryota > Viridiplantae > Streptophyta > Magnoliopsida > Fabales > Fabaceae > Glycyrrhiza > Glycyrrhiza uralensis. The sequence goes on from BRZY01000005.1 coordinate 44,131,877, forward strand.
TCTTTAGAGTGGTTTCACTAATGGCTCATCCACTGATTCGCTTTGGAATAATGTTATTCTTTAATATTCATTCCATTATTCTTTTAACGATTTCAAGTCTAAGCACAAAAAATGAGGGAGAAGAGATAGAACAGTAATACAACCAAATGCATCTTTTCAAGGAAACCATATGCCTGTTATATACCTCTCTGAAACCATGATCTTCGGACAGTTCGCCGGATATGACGCTCATGCCTTTCTAATAGCTCGTCAACTGTGTCCATTTGAGACAGTAGGGGCCCTGAAAATTCAACCTTTTCTCCTTGATCCTGAAAACTCTGTATGGACGGCAATAAATGAGAATTATGTCTATGCAAGCAAACATAAATTGCATGGTTGACACATGATCCAAGACTTAGATACAGGTAGGGCAAAACACAATGAGGTAAACAAATTCCCACGAAAAACGAAGAGCAAGAGCCTTCTCATGTATGGATCCATTTATGAATGATCATAGTGGCAAACATAACGAGAAAACTTTTAGAGTTCAAATTATTTCTCTACATCATAGTAAATTCCTAATTTCCTCTTTCATGTAGCACATCATACAAAATACTACACATGGAGACAGAATAATATATAGGAAGAGTCACAAATTTTATTTCATCCCACATAAATCTGGCCAACTTACAAACTTACCATGTTACTTCTCTTGGATACTGAATCTTCTTTACGGTAAAGTGCCATGGACAGTTCTTGTGAGTGGTACTCATCAGAAGCATCAAATGAATCTGGGCGATCAAACCTACTCCACTGATTCTGCATTGAAAGCTTAGAAATTTCATTTAGGTCATTGCCCCTAGAGTTGGTGCGTCCCCCACAAATCTCCTTGTTTTCCTGGTCCGTAGTGTCCAAATTATTCCTCGAATTTAATGTAGAAGGTTCTAAGAGATTGAAAATATGTCCTCTAGAAATAGTTCGACAATGGGATCGAATTGAAGTGTCCTCTTTACGGCTTTTTGCCCATGCAAAGCCACTTGATGTTGAAACTTGTAATGGCCCAGAAAAGGGAATATCTCCTTGAGATGCATTCTTCATATGAGAAGCATCTTCAGGTCTACCACTAGATGGCTTTTGTGCCTCCTCACCTAGGTTACTCTTCTCTTCTTTAAGGATGCGGAATGATCTACCATTGACCCTGTGGGAAGTCTTAGTTTGATTTGCTGGGTCCTGCAAGAGAAATCTTAAGTGAGAATTTGTTTATGGCAATTAGACCATTCCTGTAAATCAGTGTGCATGCACATAAGAAGAAACCCCATGATGCAAGAAGAAAAAGTAAGTCGGACCTCTGCTGGGGCTAGTTTACTGAATCCTAGTGGCTTTCTGGATGGTTTTCTTGTTTCAGTTCCACGAACTCGTCCACTAATCTTTTTCCTGAAAGTCCATCACAATATGGTTTCATGAAAAAACTCAAAAACAATACACTAAGTAATGCTTATGAAAATGGAAATTGTACAAAATAAATTTGTTTGTTGTATGTGCCGAATACCATTGAACTGTTCGCTGCAAGTTTTCAATTTGACAACCTTAAAAGATACATCTCAATAAAATAACCCATAGAAAAACCAAAAAAAAAAAGAGAACAGAAAACAGAAAACAGAGACCGAGGGTATAAAACAGTATGGAACAGGCATTAGTCCTTTAACATGTTCATGTTGAAATGAACATGATTCTTGTATTTTGACCATACTGGATAAGAGGTAATCCAGAGACATTGGTTGGAATGTGACAAATTAAACCTTTATTTTTCCAATAACTTATGCATAAAATGATCAGTGAAGAACAGTCTCACCTTGACTCCTCCCTGTGCTTTGCATCAATTTCCTTGCTAGGTGGGTATTTCGGCAAGCTTGATGGGTCACACGCATAAGGTTTTGTTTTGAAATACTGAAAGTGGTAAGGGAGTGGTATCAGAACACTAGAAGAGTCCATGGCATTTTTCAATGATTAATATAGTCATAAAGTTGGCAGATACATGATGGATGGGTTTGTTTTTAGCCCTAAAATTAGAAAAAGCAATGGATTAACATGTATGGATACCCCTAAGATAAATGCCCAAAGAGTACTGTCTGGTTCGTGAAGGACAAAGGAAATCAACAGACAATGTTCTATAAAAAAAATATTAATTCTATACAGAAAATAGTTTTCCTGAGTATTTCCAATCAACCACTGAAAAAGATTTCAGGAATTTCCAACAAATACAAAAATCAACAACCTACCTCTGATGAGAGAGCAGATGTGGCAGTCCCACGTTTGTACGGTTCAACAGAAAGAAGAGTTTGTAGCAGATTTACACTGGTCGGAGGCAAATCTTTAAAGGACTCTCGGAGGCAACTATCATATGGTTGCTGTGGCTTAAACAAGGTTGCATGAGGAAGTCTAGACTTTTTCCAGTATTCATCGGGTGGGGAGCCACAAAGCTTGAAAATTTTGTGCAGTTGTTCAACCTGCATATGAAACAAAAATGAATTTAGAAGAGTTTCACAAGAACAATTCAAATTTCAAACATAGTGTAGGAATTGCCATTTCCAGTTGATTCATCTATTAACCATAAACTGATTAGCATCCATCTAACTTCGTAAGAAGGAACATTCAGACCAAATCACTTCCTCCTTTTATAAAGAACAATTTAAATAAGTATCACATTCTTCAGTTTGATTACATTCTCCACTTGATTCATGCCTCTACAATCAGCATCATCATATAGAGTCGCTACTCCCTTGAGGGTTAAGGTGTTGTCATATATTTTTTCCCTTATACATTAGCAAAGTTAATTTTAGCTTATAACATAAAGGTAATTTTATTAGGCTTGCCATTTTTCTAATATGCATCATTATATGGAAATTCTTTCCTTTTGAAATGGTTACTACCTCAGTTCTCCCCTGCAGTATAGGCTTCCCAACAAGTAGCTCGGCAAACACGCAGCCAACACTCCAGAGATCCACAGATGGACCGTAATCCGTCGAACCAAGCAAAAGCTCCGGTGGACGGTACCACAAGGTGACAACGCGACTAGTGAGGGGCTGCTTGTGCCCAGAACAGGTGAAGTTCGCCAATCCAAAATCCGCCACCTTCAATATCCCTTCATTATTCACCAGAAGATTCGATCCTTTGATGTCCCGGTGCATCACACCCCGCAAGTGACAATGCTCGAGACCCGATAACAACTGCTTCAGATAGCACTTAATCTGCACCACAAGCATGTAATCGTCAACAGCATTCACACGTGTAAGGGTAGTATCACTACTTAATAACAAAGTTAAGATAGCACATAACATTGATCATCATCATCATCAAGGTTTTAAATTGTGATCCACAACCGCAAACCACAATTGCACCTGTAACATCAAGGTTTTAGTTGTCCATCCAACTACATTGTGACTGCAATTGTTCCTGCATGAGCTGCATTTATCTACAATTTTCTCGTGATATCAAATATTGCAATGTACCCACAACAGTGACCATAACCATGCTTTAAAACCTTAATTATTAATATTAATATTAATATTCACCATCATCATGACATCATTGATATTATTACCTGTGGTTCAGTGAACTTGATATTAGGAGAGGACAAGAGCCCTGTAATGTCATGCTCCATGTACTCGAACACAAGGTATATGCTACACGACAATCTGGAAGTAATCAACCCCTCAAGTTTCACAATGTTGGGATGATCGAGCCTCCTCAGAATCATTATCTCCCGCGCCATGAACCTCACACTCTCCGGTTCGAAATTGTCAAACCGCACCTTCTTCAGTGCCACTATCTTCCCCGTCTCGATCTCCTTCGCCCGAAAAACACTGCTATATGTCCCCTGTCCAATCTGAACAACAACAATAAAATAATAATCAATAATTATAAACCTCGATAATAATAATTAACAAAGCGATGATAATGTGATGATGAACTGAACCTTCTCGAGTTTCTCAAAGGCATCGGCGCGGAGAGGAACCCAGCCGTGAATGGCTTCGCCGGCGACGGCGCTGAGCCACGCGGGCCAACCGGCTGCCACGTGTTCACCCTGCACGTACTTGTGGATGTTCCCCAACCTGAAGCTCAGTGACTCGCAACCACCCACCCCGTTCGAACTCGCTCTCCCCGACTTGCCCACCTCGCTCTGACTCGCCCTCCCCGACTCGCCCCTCTTCCTGTCCGACTCAACCGCTACTATCCTCCCGAACGCGCCCGAGTGGTCGATCGCGGGAGTCACCGACACCGCCTGCTTCGAACTCACACACCCCATCGAAATTCGGGTCGGACCCCGCGGCCCAATTCAAACGACGACGACGACGACAGAGTCCGAGTTCTGTGAGCTCTGCGTTTTATTATACCAGAAAGCGATTCAATCAGCGACGATTCGTCAAACGAAACGCAGAAACGGAATGTCGCACTGGTCTACTTCGCTTTCTGTGTCTCAGTGTCTGTGTGTTGTTGTTCTCTGTTTGGTTTTCGCTGTTGCGATAATTGCGGGAGAGACTGTGGTCTGTGGGCGAAAAGGGCTTTTGTTTGTTTAATGAGGTCTAGGAGGAGGGAGGATTGTCAAATTAAAAAAACTATTTGAAAAATAAAATAGAATAAAATAAGAAGAGCGAAATCAACGGAGAGATTTATATAATTGGTCTAACGGAATAAAACTATGTCTGTGTATGAGTGTGACTCTGTTTGGTTTTTCGATTTGGGATGGAACCAAAATTACCCGAAATATACGACATGGGGAGTTTTGGCTGGGAGTGGCCTTTATATTCTCTGCATTTGTTTGTTTGCATTCCTTGTTTGGAATTGTCACTGTGAGGTTTGGTTGTTTGTGTTGGGAAGGAAGGGAAGGGAGAAGAAACACTGCATGGCAGGGACTTGGCTAATGGTGGTTAGAGCTGTCAAAATGGGCTAGCCCGATAAAAATATGAGCTGGGCTAGTAAAATCTAGGCCCGAAAATATTTTGGCCCAACCCGGCCCAGCCCAAAAATTCATTGGCCCAAAGTGGGCTAGCCCGTGGTGGGCTGGGCTGGCCCGCTGACCCGACTATAATTTGCTAAAATTGTGTGCAGACTGTTTCACACCAGGGGTATGAATAATTACACAGGTGTAGAAGCGTCAGATATTTTGGACTATCTTTTCTCGGTACTAAACTAGCCTCACAGATCGTTTCACATCACCGGTGTGAATAAATTCACAGGTGTGAAAGCGTCAGGCTTATGCAATTGTCTTATTTTTTGTGCTAAACTAGCTTACAGTGCGTTTCATACGTAGGGTGTGATTAATTTCACATGAATGCATCAGTTTTCTATTAAATCATTTTTTTTTAAATAAAAAAATGAGCCCATGGGCCAGCCTGTTTGGCCCGCAGCCCGTGGAGGGCTGGGCTGGGCTGACATATTAGTAGCCCACATTTATTTTAGCACGGGCCGGCCCGACCCGAAAATGTATTGGTCAGTAGTGGGCTGGCCCGAATGGGCCGGCCCGGCCCGAATTGACAGTACTAATGGTGGTGGGTGTGGGTGGGCTTCCGTTATTTTGGATTTTGGAAAGCGCGTGGCACGTGATCATATGAGTAACACACTGATGATGATTCGATGATTCCATTAGGTAATGCTCCTTCATTAATTAATGAAAAATATTACTTGTACACCCATAAAGGTGTATATATTTAGAGAGAGAAAGAAATAGAGGGAGAGAAAAGTAATACATATAATAGGTAGTAGTATAATGTGATAAAAAGAAAAAAATAAAAAAAGATAAAAGATGTTTGAGAGGTGGTAAAATTTATAAAGTGTCCATTAATCATAGTTCTTAATTAATTCACTAATTAATCAATGTTGCTTCCACACTTGGGCGCGTAGTATTGGGTGGTTGGATTGACTTTAAGGGCACTTAGATTTTTTGTTATTATTATTTTGAACATATAGGGCACTTAGATTTGTTTTAGTATTTTTTTTTTTGAAGATAAAGGGCACTTAGATCTCATTTTAATATAATATATTTTCTGTTGATTAAAATATATGCAAGTCTCTTTAGAACATGTACGGTGGTCAGGATAAGAGAGATATGATAAAATAAGTTACCATATCCTATTGTAGTTTATTGTTTGGTAAGTCAACAGGATAAAATACGTTAATTTTGTCACATTATGGTTTAAATTGTATCCTGGGAGAGAGACTTGGTTAGAAACCAATAGGATATGATTAATTTTTTTTCCAACATTTACCATTATCTCTTAAATAAAAAAGTTTAAAATTATATAAAATTAAAAACAGTAAAATAAAAAATATTCAAAATAAAAACTAAAAATTTAAAAACAAATATTAATAATATAAAAATAAAAAATTGACTTAAATTAATAAAAATCCAAAAAATAATAAAAATTAATATGAAAACTCATAATGCATATCGCAACATGAGAAAAACAAGTAGTTTTATCTTAGAAAAAGGACATGACACTGTTTCACATTTATAAATCATGGCTCGAATTTAATATACAACAATTAATGAATTTAAAATTTAAAATTTAAGTGTTTCTGGTGGCACACCACTTCACTCGTGAGTGGGGATATGCAGCTATACTCCATATAGCATAGAGAAGGAAGACAAAAATAAGAGGGGGAATTCCTTTGCAATGCGCTCACAACACATTGATCGTGACAAACCAAATTGTTAAATAAATGAACATTCTTAAATAAATAATATAATTATTTATAGTAAAGTTGTAATGTGTATATATCATTTTGTTTACATGATAAAGTCTGTGAAGAGAACAAAAAATATTAAAGAGGCAAAAAAAGCGAAAATGAAAAAAGAAAGGTTAATGTCATAGTGAGGCATAGACGTCTCCCTTTCCGGATCTTCTTTTTTCAACTTCCCCTCTCTTGTTGGGTTTACGGCTCCTCCCACCTCTGACATTTTTCTCTTTACTTTCATCACTCTTATGGCCCACACATTATTGAGTTCGGCCTTGAAAGGGTAAAAGATTTGACCAAAAACGAAAGGGTAAAAGAAAAACTATGGCAAAATTAGTAAATTGATACTTTATTTTTATTTATTTTTTAATTTAATTTTTATTATTTTTATTATTTTTTTTTAATTTTTTATGTTTATTTATTTTTTTAATTTGGTCATTTTTTTATTTTTTGCTGACATGTCCATTTCTGATTAATCCAATATCATCACCTGAGATCAATCAGTAACTAACACATCGTTAAAATGACTAAATTAAAAAATAAATAAACATAAAAAATCTTTGTTGTTAAAAAATTTAATAAGAGACCAAATTAAAAAAATAGATAAAAATAAGATATCAATATACTAATTTTGCCAAAAACTATTAATCAATGGGAAAGGCATCTCTAGTCTTTGAAATTCTTCTCGGTGTGCCACTCTGGACATTAGAATATACTATTAGTCTAATTAACTTCCTAGATATTGACATTGACCATAGGTTATTTCTCTTTTCTTAGGGAGACCGTTTTGGGATATTGTTGGTCTTGGGAAATTTTCATAGTGGGTTTAAGGGGTTGGACCATGCATGTTACCAAGGAAATTAAATTAATTAACCGAAATGATCTCATTTCAATTTCATTAAGAAAAACAGCTAAAAAACAAGGCCCTAAAACTACCGGCCTGACCACTAGCAAAATAACATTATATCCCATTTTATTTTCATGGTTTCTTGCGGTTAATTGCTTTTGAGATAGCTTTGTTTTCTCTTTTTTTGACAAAAGTACATATATCCTCCATATTTTTTCCCCTTTTTTCTTTCCCTCGTTGGCTTCTTTGTGGAGGAAAATAACTATTTCTTACTTGTAGAATTATCATTAATTGTTCATGTTGACTTTCCTAATGAAATGACGTGCCGTTTGATGAATGTCAAGCACGTTTAAAAAAGTTGCTTTATCGTTGATACAAGAAGAAATTTTTTTGGGCTTCAATTATATTTTGGGTTATTAGTTAGCTCAGAGAATGTTATATACTACAATAAGGAGATTAGTACATTTAATGGCAACTTTACAAATGATCAAGTATATTGTATTACTATTTATAGCTCACTCGAATGAAAGAAGGAAATTAAAGCATGTGTGATGCCCCTTTAGTTGAGTAATTATAAAATTAGAAACTTTTCATTTTAAATGTAACTTTTTTAATCAGGAAAAAATGTAAAATATCAGATAGAAATTTGTGATTTTTAATACATACCACTTAATTTTTATTTTGTAAAAAAAATAAATACTTTTTGTTTGTTGATTTTTTAACCAATGCTGGTTAGAGATACTCCTTTTTTTTTACACCTAACTTCAGTATGCACCAAATTCATTATCATCACACACACACAGAGGAACTCTGGATCCTAGAGTAACAGTTACGATCGATAAAGTACAGTAGGATTTATTTTTACTTAGTAATTAGTATTGTGTAATTAACCTCTATCTTTGGTCCGTAAAATAAGTCTTTCAATATATAATTTTTCTTCCTTTAAAGCAGGGTGTGACCAATATGACCATGGGAGCAAATTGAGGAAGTGATCATTAAGTGTGAGGAATTAATTAGTGCATATATAGAGATAGCTAGGAGGAGTTACTAGTTAGCCAAAAATTGAAACTTCTCTGTTGCAATGGAGAGAGATCGATCCAACCTCAACCAAGCTAGGCCTAACAAATTAAAGGAAAGAAAATGAAAAACCTTCGTCGTAAAGAAAAATCAACGTAAGAAATAATTAAAAAGAAAATTAAATAAATAGTACTACATAGAAGAAGAGCTCGAGCATATATATAGTAGTCTTTTGGTTTAAGACTAAAATAAAATAGCGACAGATCATGTGAGGAAATGAAATGAATATAAACTAAGAAAAAATGTAGAAGGAAGTTTCTATACAAGCCACGAGTGATATAATTGATTGACTGTCGATTATATGATATGTAAATGCATTACATATAATTAATTAGCCATAAATGTTTGACCCTTAATTTGATGGAATGATAAAGTTGTAGTAGGCTTTTCTTTTTATCAGTTTGACATGTGGGTTGTCTGTGCGACATGTGCCATCACTGGTCGATCACTGATATTCATTCTGATAGCATAGCATAGCATAGCATAGCACAAGCCTTAAAGCCCCTTTTACACCACTAGCTCTCCCCTAAGAAAAATAGACGACACTACTGATAATAGGATACATATTTATAATTGCTGCTTCCCATGAGCTAGGTAATCAACATCTCTCTCCCATCATGGGGCTCAAAAGCATTTGTAAACATAATAAACATCACAAAAATATATTGAATATTAAATATATTTCTTTCTTTTTTTTTTGGTCAAAAAATATATTTCTATAATTGAAACAATTAACCATCGTTTTTCTTGGGCCTTTATATATCCGGGTATTCTCATGTCATTTGGATGTCACGAAATTTGTTTTGTTTGGGGGTATTAGAGAACTATGAATAATTCTAAATTTTTTTATTTTTATAAATTTTTTTAATTACTACATAGAGAAAATATTAAATATTTTTTATATTTTTAAATTTTATTTTTTCATTAAATACTTATTTTATAAAGTAATAGGAGCATCTATAAAAAAATTTATAGGGGGATATATATTTCTCTAGAACTAGAACTAGAACTAGAACTATTCCTCTGACCAGTGTGATTTTGCAATTCATCAATTGCTCTCACTTAATTTTGTTTGGTGCACTGAAAGTGCTCCAGTCACCAATTTCTTTTCTCTTTAACACAACTTATCTAACTTGTGCTTCCCTAGATCAAACGGGGAAACAAGAAAAGAAAATTCCATATAGAGAAATGCACTTTATTATCGTGATTTTTTGATACTTTTTTCTCTTACATCTTTTTTATACTTTTTCTCTCTCTTTTTATGTCTTTATTCTTTTCTCATTAATTATCACCCTAAATAAGCTCTCATGTACTCTCTCTTTCATTTTCTTCGGAGAAAAAAAAATATATAAAACGGATTTTAAACAGAAAAATACTACTATATCTTTTCATAGCATGCACACATAAATAATTTGATCCAAGAGTTAGGCTCGCTTTTATTTAGTGCGCGCTGTTGGAAAATTAAAGAGTATAGGCTGTAGGCAAGTCGATATTTAATTTATCTTAATTAATGTGTACACAGTTTGGCAGGGGAATTACTTATTTTTATATTTTAAATAAATACATTATCTCAGTTAAATTTAACATGTGAATTTGATCATTTATAATTAACGATTTAGACTACCAATTATTAAAAATTTATATTAACTTGGTCTTTAAAAAAGAGTTCACACTAATTTAATTTTTAATGTTCAATTTATTCTTGAGACTTTTATCAATCAAAATACAATTTTTTAATGTTACTATTAAGCACCTGATAATTAACCTCTCCAAATGCGAATAGCTCTCTAAATAATCGAAGAGGCTGGATTATTTCTTTGCGTGTTTCTTTGTTGCTGATGAATTTGCTACCGATTTCTACAACGCTCGCCGGACATTAACCCCCAGCCATGTCGATTCATCAACTTCATTAATTGAATGCTTTTCCAAGTTTGGTATGTACCAATTTATTTAATTTATTATTGTTCCACTTTGAGCTAGCTAGAGTTATTTTTTAATCTTTCTTATTTTAATTTTTGAAATCACGAAGTAGTGTCCCCTATATTATGGGTAAAAAAATTTAACAACAAACCCTAGTAGTGTCCCTTGTGGGTCTATATATGATTCAATATAGTGTGATTGACATTGAAGCTCAATTGAGAAAATTACAAAAAAATGACGCGGAGAAAAAGCGTGCGCACCTAATCGAGATTGAACTAATAAATCAATTTTGTTTCACTCTTTATTATTAAATTAAGGTGATTAGCAAAATAGTATAGTAATCTTGTTAACATACATCTCACAAGAACGGCACCTAAAAGGAGACAACGCTACAAAAATAGAAACAAAGCGAGTTAATTAATGTGACGTGTGATGCTGAACAAATAATACGTGAGTTGAAAATTTTAGACTTCAAAATCAAAAAGCATCTCCCTCTTCACTCAATTAATCAAAAGTGTAAACGGAATCAAAAAGCAGCAAAGCATAACGATAGTATAATCAAGTGAAGAACAAAAGGAGGTGGGTGTGGTAGGTCAAAGGTTGGTCACATGATGTCACAATCCAATTTTGTCAAGCAGCCTCACTAAACACACAAGTGGGATCGAATGTGTCAAGATATATAATTGTTTTATTACAATATGGTTTAGTTGGTGCCTAGCATTGTACACATTACACAACCAAAGGAAGTTGGGAGAACTATATGCATATATATATGCACCGTGAAACTCGAAAACACGCAACCACACTTGGACATTCTCAAACGTAATGTTTGTTGGGCACAAAGACAAGATACACCCTAGACAAAATTCAATTTGGATTAAAAAAAAATCCTTAAATAGATAACTCTTTTCTCTACAAACTTCCAGATTCACCCGTCAAAAATTGGGAATTTCTAGGTTTCACATCAACACCCATCATCATATGCTTTCCATAATATTAACTTTCAAAAGAATGAGAGTTAAAATTTTAAATATTTTGTTTTTAGAAGGGAAAAGTAAATTTTAGAGTAAACAACCACTTTGGTCTCTGAGAATGTCAGACAATGTCACTTTGGTTCCTAATAGATAGAAAATTATTAAAAGGTCATCAACTGTCAGCCGTTAGTCACTTTGGTCCTTGAAAGTGATTACTTACTGTCATTTTGGTCCCTAAAAGTGATTACTTAACTGTCATTTTTGCCCCTAAAAGTGATTACATTCCTGACGACAGGGACCAAAATGACCAACGAAAAACACGAGTTGACGATCTTTTAATAATTTCCTATCTATTAGGTACCAAAGTGATACCACCTGACATTCTTAGGGACTAAAGTGACTCTTTACTCTAAATTTTATTTCACATTAGCATATTGTTTACCCTTCGGCCCGCGAGGCTGGCCCTACTCTTAAGTCTTGGGTGTTGGTAAATACACCCCCATAATTTGCCATACACCCCACTTAAAATTTGAAATTCCAAAATTACCTATTTTTAATATCATGTTTTGTCCATCTAACCCACAAAATTGCGTATTTTTCGAAAACTCGAGTTTCCGGAATGCAAATTTGTGTTTCCGAAATGTATAAAAAGTCAATTTTTGAATATTCCCGAAAACTCAAGTGTCCGGAATGTAAATTTTGCAATTTTCGAATATTCGCGGAAACTCGAGTTTCCGGAATACAAATTTTGCATTCCGGAAACTCAATTGCATTCCGAAAACTCGGGTTTCCAGAATGCAAAATTTGTATTCCGAAAACTCGAGTTTCTGGAATATAAATTTGTATTCCGGAAACTCGACTCGAGTTTCCGAAAAATATGCGATTTTGGAATTCTGAGAAACAAAACGTGATATTAAGAAGGAATAATTTTGGGATTTCATGTTTAAAGGGGTGTATGGCAAATTATGGGGGTGTATTTACCAACACCCTAAGTCTTAAGCAGGTCAAACACTTACTTCATGTCCCACAGATAAAAGCCCAGAATAATTTTTAGAGCTACTGCCTGTTTCTAGGCTCCGCTGTGTTTTGCCGTAGGGAATTGGTAAATACGCCAATATTTTTGGACATACACCCCACATTTAAAAAGAAAAATACTATTATACCCTCATTAATTTGGGTTTTTTTTTTCAATTTCGCGTTGTTACCGGAAACTCAGTTTCCAGAATACATTTTCGCATTTTTTCCAGAAAATCCAGAAACTCCAGAAAAAATTTACATTCCGGAAACTCCAGGAAAATCCAGTTTCTGGAATGCAAATTTGCTTTGCATTCCGGAAACTCCAGAAAAAATTTACATTCCGAAAACTCTAGGAAAATCCAGTTTTCGGAATGCAAATTTGCATTCCAGAAACTCCAGTTTCCATACAATTTGTATTCTGAAAACTGGGGGTGTATGGCCGGTCTCCGGGAAAGATGAAAATCAGGAAAAAAAAATCAAATAATGAAGGTATAATAGTAATTTCTTGTATAAATATGAGATATATGACAAAAAATTAAGGTGTATTTACCAATTCCCTTTGCCATATCTTGGGCCCGTTTCTTTTGGGCTTTTGCCCCCATCAATAGATTGTCCTTAACAAAAAAAAGTATAATTTTTGCTGTCCTCTTAATACTAATTAAAATTCATAAGATATTATAAACGTTAGAACATATCAAAACCACCAAAATATTAATTATTGTAAATTTACTTACCTATTAAATATTCACTTAGTTACATTTTCTAAATACTATCTTTATTTCTTTCCAAGTTCAAATTTAAATTAGTTTCTTCATTCAACAATTTCACTTATTGCAATAACAATTTTACTCCCATTCTTCTAAAATCATTATCATCAAAATTTTGAATTATTTTTTCTACCTAAAATTATCAATATTAAAAAGTTATTAAATTGGTTGAAAGAGAAATGTCAAACGAAATTATTTTAAATAATTTAATCAAAAGAAATTGATTGACATACCGAAAAGTTTGTAAAATAAATTTCAAATAATATCATAATTTTAATAAATTAATTTGATTAACTCGAAAGGGCTTCATAATAAAGCCCATGAGGGGTGGTAATTTGGGTTAGATTCGGCAGACCAATCCGTCAAAAAAGGGCAGGTTGGGTTGGGGTTTTCAACCCACAACCTGTTTTGGTCCGCTCAAATGTGGGTTCAAAACGGGCTAACCCGTCAACCTTTTTTTTTTGTGTTGTTTCAGATTTTTGGACTAGTTAAGCAGGCCAACCAGCCACTTCTACACGCATTTCTTTTTTTTTTTGGACGGGCCGGGGTACCCCAACCCACTTTTTGGCGGGCCAGCCCGCCCACCCCGTTTTTCGTCGGGTTCTGACGGGGCGGGCAACCTGCTTTGCCAACCCAGAAGTAACCTGCATGGGAGCTGTATTCAATTCGGGCCATTTGGAGTTTAACTAAACCCAGCACATTTCAAACTTAAACAGAAGGAAGAGGCGATTCATAAAACAATTAACATATCCCCAGCATAAATGCATGTCATGATACATCCAAAACGAAGATAATTTGTGATGATAGACTCGTATTTTATAAGAAAATCTCAGGACAACAAGGAAACAGAAAAATGTTAAATAGTTTGTGTCACATCCATAAACACCGTTGGTAGTAAGACTAGTCTGACTAGAGTCCATAACCCAGGGGTTGAACTTGAACAAAACCATACAAAAATATCTTTTGCTTAAACGGGAAACAACAAACTGCCAGCAATTGTATTGTGGCTAGTTCTTTGGCCCAATATCCTTCAGGGCACAAATCTGCTCCTCACCCATTGCAGACATCACACTCACAACAAGGTCCTTACCCTCAGCAAATCCGTCCTTTATCTGCAGTGACCAATAAACGATGAACGATATATACACATTTAGGGGAATTACTAAAACAAATCAATAAACAGATGAACAGAATAGAGCAATCACAGGGATTTGTATAAATGAATCTAGGGAATGGATACAAGGATTTTTTATGATTTAGAAATCAAGAAAATAAGAATCTAAAACAAAAAAAAAAAAGTTTTCTGAAACATGTTTTATTTAATGGACTGTAAAAGAATAACTTGACTAAAGTAAAAATGACTGAAAAAAATAATAAGCTTCTAAGTGTAAAGTCTGAAAAAACACTATAAACTAGTGAATCCAACAGACAAAAACAGTAGATTTCTACAGACCTGGGTAAGCAGATTCTCATCAGTAGGAAGCTTCAGGTCATCCTTGGTGTTCCCATTTTCAGTAAGCAGGCTCACCTATAAATAAAATAATATACCATTCAAGTAAAGATTCAGACAATAGAAGCAAGATTAGTGATTGATTGAATCAAAGGAACTGTCAAAAAAGAAAGAAAAACATCAGTAACTCACGAATCCATCCTCAGAAATATCAATCAGCTGGTAGTCAGTACGATTCACATGGGGAACCTAGAATAATTTATTTAAAAAACAAAACAACAAAACAAATTAGAATATAGTAAAATGTCATCATCTTATGAAAGGAATCATAGAACTGAAGAAACAAAAACATGAGAAGCAAGGCATGCCCCTTACATCACAATTGTGGGAAGAGGGCACAATATCTTCGAGCTTCTTGGCAGTGAAAATATCAATTCCAACAAAGTGGCACTTAGCATGACCATGCTTACCAGTCTTGGAGGTTGAAACCTCAACAACCTGCCATAAAATAACCAACCCATCCATCCATCCACACGCATCAGTCACAGTATCAAGTAAAGCAAGACAAAAAACACATTGAACAACCCACAAATCTAAAATTAATGCTCAAAAACCACAAATAACGAATCAAATACTCAAACAAAGTCAATCAAACACAAAAGGTAGTAAACAAAACCAAAGCATGCACCCCAGAAAGAACAATATGCACCACAGCATGTAACATGAGATTTCAACAAATTAGATTTCAACAGATAACAAAATAAAATGAAATAAAATTAAAAAAACAGTTATTGTTTCCAGTGAGCTAAAATAACAACACAACACTGACAAGCAACATGAAACTCTTATGAAATAACAGATCTCGAAGGCCAAATCATCCAACACAAGCTAAATCGTGACCAAAACCAATTAATTATTAAAACCTAAAAAACGAAATGAAAGATAATCTAAATCAAACTAACAAAGCGCCAGAAAATAAATAAAGCGAGCAAATTAGTAATTAATTAATTAATAGTAGTTCACCTGAAAAAATGAAGACCTAAGATTGAAATAATAAGTAGTAAAAGGAGAGGGATGAGAGAGAGAGAGAGAGTGACCTTGCAGGGGCGATTTTTGATGACGATGTAACCGTTTTTGCGAATGGTGCCGGCTTGCTGAGGATACGTCTTGGAGGCTCCGGCATCGGCCTTTGACTCGAAGTGGTGCTCCTCGTCCGACATGATGATGACTCAGACTCAACTCAGCTCAACTCACTGATTCAACTCGGATTGCGAAACCAGATGGGAGAAGGGGGTGGGGGCGGAGAAAACCAAGCCGATATGGATTTATATATATAAAAATAAAAATATATTAATATTAATATTAATATAATATATATTTATATTTATATTTATATTTATTTCTTATTTTATATTTGTATATCTCATGGACTCTTCTCTCAGTTTCATGTTCTACGCTCTGGTTGGGTTTTTTTTACTAAAGTAGTGCAATTTCTTTTCATATTTATTAATTTGGTGTAAGTTGAAATTTTTTTATCGATTTGGGATAAGTTGTATTTGTCATTGTCGATTTCCAAAGTGAAGCCTACAATGAGATTTTTATTTTTATTTTTTCTAAAAAATAGAAGTCTACAATTCACTTTAGAAGTCAACAATGGCAAATATAACTTACTCCAAATCGGTAAAAAAAATTTAACTTGCACCAAATTAGTAAGTACGAAAAGAAATTGTACTACTTTGGTAAAAAAGGGCTGGTTGACTTAACCGATCTATCAAATTCTAGGGTTTCCTTTGCTTTTCCTTTTTTCGCGTGTGCATATCTCTTCCGAATCTTGCTGTGGGCCCACTTTCTCTCTCCACCGTTCCGCCTCAGATTCAGCCCAGAAAAAATATATTAAGAACTGCGTCCATTGCACGCTAATCCTGCCCTGGGCTGGCTTGGACTATTGGCCCAAAAGACATTTTTCAAAGAAGAAACGTGGACGCGGAATATATAAAAAAGAAGAAGATATTGTGTTTATGAAATGAAATTTTATTCAGACCCAAAAAAAAAAAATGAAATTTTATTAGAAAGTGTGTCGACCTTGATTTGATTAAAATTTAAAGATTAAATATGTTTTTAGTCCCTGTAAATATATCAATTTTTGTTTCTAGTCTCTCATTATTTTTTAAAATGCATCGTATTTAGTTCCTTTTTTTTTAAATTTAATTTTTTTTAAAAAAATATTTTCATCTCCTAATTTTCAATTTTTAATTTTTACCAAACTCTCATTCTCCATTTTGAATCAAATATTTTCTAAGCTAGTCCAACCTAAAACACATCGAATCAGGCCGAGTCTGAATTATTTACAAAGAAAAATAGTTCAAAGTACTAAAAAAAAATGCATAAAATGCGGATCCTGCCTGGCCTGACAGATCCATTGAGTCGGGACAAAATAATTCGATTTCTTTCAAACCTGTAATTAACGAGTCCTGTGTAGTCTAAAACACCGGCCCAGCCTGCCCATCAGGCTGGGCAGGCTGGGCCGTTAAGTAAGGCCAAAATTGACATCTCTATGAATGATAAATGAGGATTAGGTGAAAATTGAGAATTAAAATTAGGTGAGGTTAAAATAAAATTTAGAAAAATATTTTTTGAATCTAAAAAATGGCCACAGAGACTACAAATGATACATTTCCAAAAATAGGACACTAAAAAGAGAAAAAAAAACTTTGAGAGACTAAAAAATAATATTGAGATATTTGCATGAATTAAAAACATATTTAACTCAAAATTTAATTATCATGAAAGATATAGCATATCAAATGTAAGATAAGGTTGTTTACCAAAAAAAAATGTAAGATAAGGTGATTATTCCCAAAAAAATGTAAGATAAGGTGATTAAGATTTGATTTGTATTTAATTTATAAGTATTCTTAGAAAGTGTGTCGACCACGACTTTGTTATGACACGAGTTAAATGTCTTCTGTTTCTGCTCCTAGCAGCACAGATTTGCTATTGAACTTTGAACAGCTAAATAGTAACACTGAAATTGCCATTGAGAAAAGGGGACTTATAAGTTGGGGAAAGATTTGTAAAAAGCCAAGAGATCAAAGATTTCAACCAGTAATCCCCAGTTTATTTTAAGCCAAGTATATAATTAATTCTGAAGTTATGTACATGGACTTTGGATGAGGTTTTTATGAAACTATAGGATCGTCTTGTAAATGTCTTCATAGACTATATAATACACAAGAGTATGTTAGAAGAATAGAAAAGAAATTCTCTGAGTGTTTTTTGAGAACCATCTCTAAAATTTATTTGACAATAGGTTGATCAAGTTTTTAGTAGGTATATAAATATAAAAGGAAATTATTTACATTAAATAAAATATTACTAAAGAAGAGTATTATTAGTCACTGACTTCAATATGTAAATGTTTGTTGCTAATGTATTAAGTAATTTTTCATGTTTTGATTTTTTTTTGTATTTTTTCAATTAATTATATATTTGGTAAGTATTGCTTTTCACGTCCAAAGGCTTTTTGTTGTCACTTGAGTTAAAATTAATGAAGGATTGAGTATTTTTAACATTGATTCAATTAAGGGAGGCCTCGGGGATGGAGAAAAAGTTTTTTTTTTTAAGAACGAAGAGGTAACTTCATGCATTATATGGTATTTTAAAAATTAAAACAAATAAAAAAATTTAAAAGATAATATTTAAACAACACATAAAATAGAAAATAAAAGAAAGAAAATGGCAGCTCTTATTTTATATTGTTACAAGGCAAAAGAGAGAAAAACAAAAAGAAAGCAGATGGAAAAAAATTGCGGTGAACGTGGATCGAACACGTGACCTTCAGATCTTCAGTCTGACGCTCTCCCAACTGAGCTATCCCCGCAAGACTCTTCTTATTCTTCAGACAAATATGAAGTTAATTATTTTATATTACATAATAATGAGAATTAAAAAAAGTTAAATATGTTTTTGGTCCCTCATTTTTTATCAATTTTCATTTTTAGTCCCTAAAAAATAAAATGCATTTTTTTAGTCTCTTATTTGTTAAAATGTGTCTTTTTAGTCTCTGGGGCCGTATTTTAAATTTGAAAAATATTTTCTAAATTTATATTTTAACCCTTCCTAAATCATAATTCTCAACTTAATTCTCTTTTCCCTTCTCCTCCCCTCCACTGGTGAATAGAGGCCATAAAGGAGAGGCCGCCATGGGAGGAGCTCTGCGCAGCTATGAAGGGGAGCTTCACGCGGAGAAGGGAGGCCGCACACAACGACGGGAAGAGAGGCGGTCACCGCGATTGCACAGGAAGGAGAACGAGAGAGGTCGCATCTTGTGGCGGCTTCGAGGGAGGATGCTGGAACTACTCCTAGCGGGGATGGGGGGCCGCGATGGTTGGAGATGTCGTGCTGAAGGAGAAAGGGGACGGGAAGGGAAAAAGGGAGTAAGGTGATAATCATGCTTTGGGAGGGGTTAAAGTATAAATTTAGAAAATATTTTTTAAATTTAAAATATGACCTTAAGGACTAAAAATGACATATTTTTAAAAAAAAACTAAAAAAATATATTTTATTTTTGAAGTACTAAAAACGAAAAATTACTAAAAACGAGGGATAAAAACCAGATTTAAATCTAAAAAAATTATATTTTACAATAACTACTGCTACAGCATACAGACAAGTCGACAACAAAACAGAGCAAAGCGCCAAAACGTGTGTCGCATCGCGCAAATATCATGGATTGACTCAGTTCCAAACATTTTCAACTGCTATAGTAATATAGGTGAGTGAGCCTTTTCCACTTTAGTCTCCTTTTGTAGCGATTCATATGCCGTTAAACGCGCAATTGTCTCCTCCAACTGTTCGATGAAATTCCCCACTCAACTCTCTGTTTCGTTTCGTGCACACTGCCCCTTAATAACCTCATTACCCACAACAACCCATTAATTACTTAACATTATAAAAACCAAAAATCGCAACAAAACACAAAAACTATATATATCACAACACTCTTTCAACCGTGATTCCTCTCATGTCCCCTTTGTCCCTTTCCAATCTTTTAAAAATAGAAATAACATAACCATTTTTTTTTATTCTTGTTTATGGTTTAGACTTTAGACTGAGGAGGAGAATCTTCAAGTCCAAGTTGAGTGAAGTGAGGACTTTGAAGGGCCTGTTGGAGCAGCTGCTGATCATCATCCCACGAATCTCGATATGTCTCCAAGTCGATATCAGCCCTAACTAAGGCTGTTATGCAAAGCCCTTTTCTCCATTCTTCTAAACGTGGGAATCCCACATTATCTCCGTATTTGTCACAGTACTGCAATGCAACAACAACAAACATGTTCAAATGGGTCACCAACATGCCAATTTTCTCCTTTTCAGTTAGGGAAATTTTGGTCCAGCAAATCGGAATTATTGGATGAAGATCAAATGATTGATATTTTCAGTTCCTAGTTTGAATCTGGTTTACTAAAATAGGAATGTGGGTCGTCTTCATTCAACGGTTCTGATTTGCTGACAGCAGTGCATGCACCAAATTCAAATTCTTGAGTGTAGGATATCTGGCAGTAATTCTTACATAATTGCTGTCCATTAGATTACAACTGTGAAAAGACTTATTAAAAATAATTTTAGCATGTTGTTTTTTATCTCTTTTTGTTATTATTTTAAATTAAGAATATATCTTATTTTTCATGTCTTCAATATCTTTGATTGGCTGTGTTCAATGTATACATGATAGTGCCAGAATTGCTATCACTTTGTTACCTCAAGAGCATGCGTGCATTCTTTAATCTTTATGCATTTCTCTCTTTCTTTTTGTTTTCTCTTTAAATTAAGGAGGAGGAGGAGTAATATAAACTCGGTTTCATGTGATGAAACCCTGTATGTATAAATAGGCGCATGTTATAAAATTTAATGGCCACGTATAGAGTTTATTTATCATGAACCCGAGAATATATAAGTGTGTGGCTCTGAAGTCTAAACTAAGAGAGTAATTCTTATTTTTTTTTCAATTTTATTTTACCTCAAATTCTGCGATATCATGGGTACAATGCTTAGGAATGCCTGCTGCTTCTCTTGAATGGTAGAACTCCTTGATGGATTTCATCATTTCCTCCCATGATGGCAATGCTTTTTTCCCTGAAAGCAGTTGGGCTATCCATATTGCTTGGGACTCAAAGAAAGGGAATCCTATGATCTGTACACACTCATCAATAAAGAATTCTACTGTTATATTATAGCAGCAGCAGACACTGGTGAAATATATAGTTATATATCACCATATTAAAACTAAAAGTATGTATTATTTGTGTGTGTGTGTGTGTGAGAGAGAGAGAGAGAGAGAAATGGGACCTAAAGTAAAACTAATTCAATTACTGATTTCAGGGAAGTTTACCTTTCTAGGGATGCCTATAAAAGAAAGGGATGGAGCAAGTGATGGGGGGAAAGTGTGCTCATACAAAGGGCCCACTCTGTTATCATCTATAACCACCATTCCTTTGGTGTCAAGAAAGGGGAATGCATAGGAGTACCTACACATAACCGATTGATTAATTTGAAACCCTTCAATTATTAGAATACACACAACTAATTAACTCTAAAAGGAAACATTGGAGACATGTTTGGACATAGGCCCCACACTGAAATCTCCATGGCAAAGATTATAATTATTCAATCATAATATATCTTTTTCGACCCTTAAGTTAGTGAAATTTAGAAGATTGATTTTTTTTGCTCTTTGATTAAGTGTACGGTTCATGATAGATAATAGATTTTTTATCACTGATAGGTGTTTAATCAATCTTTTAACATGCTGATGTTGGAAGTTACCCTGTGCAGTACAAAATGGAGTCTGCAAGAATGCAAGAACCATCCACGAAAGTGACCCTCCCGTCCTCTTCAAGGGTATCTATCTGCATAAGGTACCACATGTTATGAAGCAAGCAAAAATAGAAGTTTAAGTGTTCTTTCTCTTTTTTTGAGATTAGAACTTAAATATTAAAACGTGATACCTGTGGGTGAAGATGAAAGTTCTCATGTTTGGATATGACTTTAGATAAACCCTCAGAGATTTTAAGAGATCTCGAACTCATATGGACTTCCTTGGCTACTTCCGCCATCTCTATTGATATATCTTGTCCACTTTGGGAATTTCCAACCACCACCACAACCTGTTAAATGAAAATTTACCCCAGTTAAGTTTTGTGTGTGTTTATCTAGAGCAGAAAAGGGGAGAAGTTTTAAAATGTGAGCTAAACAATTTATCTCCCTGTTTAACTAATGCGCATGTGCCTGCTTCTCAACCTTTTACAGAACTTGTATGGTCTTCTATTATATATAAAAAATTATTAAATTTCACACTATTTGTATTATTTAAACAAAAAAGAGAGATTGCATAGTTCATATTACCTCATTGCGGAATGGTTCTGGGGTCCTGTAAATGTGACTATGCATTTGTTTCCTTTTCCATGTATCCATTCCTAAGCATCAGAAAGACAAGAATAAAAATATATTATGCATGAGAATTATATACTTATCTCTGGCATGAAGTAAATGGATGAGTAGATTCAAGGGGCCTAAAATCAGTTCTTCCTTTCAGAATCATACTGTGTCTGTGTGTGAAATGTGAATGATCAGATGGTAGATCCTGAGATTAGTCGACATTTGCACACCTTTGATGGAGGGCAATCTTGGTTGAGAGTAATGACCAGAGGCCACAACCACTGCATCAAACACCTCTTCCACCACCTTCTCACTCTTCTTCTCTATGCTTCTAACAACCCACTTCAAGTCTTTACTACAGACACCAACACCATAGTCTAACATTCCCACATAATCCACCCTTGTATTGAACCTTATCATCTCCCTCAACCCAAACCAATCACAGAAGTCCTTCAGGTACTGGAGTAGCTCTCTATGGCTAGGAAACCTCCTCATGTCTCTACCTTTCCTGACCAAAAATGGGAAATCTGAGAACCCCATGATCTCCCTTGGAGATGCCAGCCTTAAAGAATCATAGACACTGCTATGCACCTTTAAGAAATGGTTTTTTCCTAAAGGGTCCTCCCCTTGTACATTTGGTTCATATAACCATTGCCCTCCAACATCATAATTCTGCTCTAACACAACCACCTTATGACCTTCTTTTCTCAACTCCCTTGCTGCCACCAGCCCTGATGGTCCAGCTCCGATTACACACACATTCTTGGAATGTTGGTTTGTCTCGGAAACCATGGTTTTTGGACAAACAAATTAAATATGCTGGATATAGTGTGGCAGAAAGGTTAATTAAGGGATAGAGGTAATAGGTGAGAATGCTAAAGCAAGAGGGGTTTTTCTTTTTTCTTATTAGGTGGGGTGGGGAATGTGTTATGGGGTTAATGGAGGTGGCTTTTTATAGTTGAAAATGTTTCACGTAGGGAAAGGGAAACCATGATTTGGGGGAGAGTGATGGTTTACTGGCTGGGAGACACACGTGACCATGTAAAATCAATGCTTTGAAATCAAATCTGTCTACTTTCAAGTATGGACTTCAATAGTTCCACCTGGACTCTTTTATCTTTACGTTGAATACTTCTTCCTGTGGCTCTTTTTCACATTTATCAAACTGCAAATCTATTGATGAAAGTTGAAGTTATAGCCATCATCATTGGTGTAACTCTACTTTAATTTTCACTTTCCCCCTTCCTTTTCGTTTTGTATGGACCAAGGTTTTGGGTCTGCACTGCATGCATGTAGTATTTGATATCCCGTTTTCATGGTATTCCATTCACACCACCTAACCATTAGGACAAAGGAGTTTACATAATCTTAGTCCATAAAATTAGTCTTGGTTTTCTGTT
Source organism: Glycyrrhiza uralensis (assembly GCA_030159175.1). Taxonomy (NCBI): domain Eukaryota; kingdom Viridiplantae; phylum Streptophyta; class Magnoliopsida; order Fabales; family Fabaceae; genus Glycyrrhiza; species Glycyrrhiza uralensis. Next base: position 44,155,480 of record BRZY01000005.1, read on the forward strand.
ACTAAAGTTTCAATACATAAAAAAGTTGATCAGAGTCAGCTCGATTATAAGACGAGTAGCAGAGTGGGCGTTTATTGTGTGCTCTTCACGTATTTATGTATGTGTGTGTGTGTGTGTGTGTGTGTATTCCTTATGTATTATTCTCAATTATGATTGTCACAATTTTGAAAAATACGAATATAATAATAACTTGTTTATTTCAGTTTTTCGTAAAAAAAAAACACTTTTAGAATTTTTCAGTGTGTATACTTAATTTTAAATATATATATATATATATAAAATCTGAAAAATTATTTTATTTTTATTTTGAATAGTTATTGAAAAAAAGCTGAAATTAGATGATTTTTACATTGCACATAATCAGAAGATTCTTTTTGTTATGTTTTTCCAAAATACATCATGACGTGTAAAAACAAATAAATCTTTATTATTGTGAGAGCGTAATTTGGAAGTAGAAAGAAATACTAATGATTCATATATTAGATTAGAATAATGTTCTTGAGTTACTAGATTAGGAAGAAGTAAACTTTGAAATATAAATGAGAATGTCAATGTGCAATTGACTGTGTTGACAAAAAAAAAAAAGGTGCAATTGACTGGATGATAAATTGTACGATTACAATTCAAAAGATATGCATTGAATAAGACATGCAGTATCAATCTTTTTTTAATGTCCCAATAGAAGTTGCTTCAAGTGCGCTTTTTTTTTTTGGGTCCTAAGCTTCAAGTGCGCTACAATGGGGACACGAGCCTGTGGGCAAGTAGATATTGAGCACGAGCTAAACAAAGGCTCTTAACCTTTAAGCCTATGGGCTATGGCTTGGAATTTGGAGCCCCACAATCACACTAGGGGGGATGCCTCACCTTGAAGCAAAGGAAACATTTTGACCAAAAAAAAAAAGCAAAGGAAACATGAATATGATCATGGAACAGTTCCACCTTGATTCCTTAATTTCTGAATACAACACTTACTGTTTTAATTTGCGTTCATTTGGTATAAGGGAATAAAGAGAGAGAAAAATATGACAAAGTTTCAGAAATTTTATTATTTCTTTCTCCAATACCACAAATATAATGCTTTGAGTAGGTTGTAAGATATACTTGTTTTTCATCTATGTTGTCTTTGGGTGAAGACAAAGTATGGCCGTCCGGTTTTATACTTTAATCTATTTTATTGTAATTAGGCAAAATGATAGGCTGCTAATAGCCCATTACACATAGGACCTAATTATTCACACGTTTCATGCATGGGAAACTTTCAAGACAAATCACATTATTTAAATTTCAATCATTTCAAGCAAATCAACAAGGATTGCTACCGTTTTTGTTTTGTTCTATTTCTTGTTCTTTTTAATGTTGCATGATTTACACAATTTGCTCTTTATTCCCATGACCATTTAGCCTGTGGTCTATCAATAGTCTACTACTTACTCGGCCATGTTCAGTCTCCCAATTTATGGTTGGCCAATGTCTCATTACTCAACCATGATTCTTCAACCATGAATATTCAGACTCTCCATTCAGAGCTCAATTGGTTAACTAAATGGCTCGTCTATAATAGAAAGGCCACAAAGGCTATAGATATTGCTTGATAACAACCTTACCCTTTTGGCAACGACAACAGTGCGATCTAGATAAAAAAGATTTGACAAAAGGCGCCTAAGCCTAACACAATATATATCAGGGTCTGCTTGTAACACAGACGGCAAATATTGTTAGTGGTGTGGCCTCTGAGCCAACCCGACTCACCGCACAAACGGGTTTTCAAAATATTGGCTCACTAAGACCCTTAATTATCTAGGGGGATTGGTAAATATACCCTTTCTTTTTTGCCATTCACCCCACTTAAAAGTCAAATCAATGTAAAAATACAAAAATACTTTTTTTTTTATTTTTTTGTATTTTCCCGCATACACCCCACTGTTACCGGAAACTCGAATTTCTAATAGTTCAAAAATTCAAATTTGTGTCAGAAATTCGAGTTTCCGGTAGTGCAAAAATTGAGGTGAGCCAACCCGTGATGAGGCGAGCTAACCCTTTTTTTATGTTGTGCAATGAGTGTTTTTGTACTTTTAATTATTTCAAATTTGTTCTTTTAAAAAAAATTATATTCGGTAAAGTTAGATTTTAATGTATTTAATTTTTTTCTTCTATTATTTTGTATTTTTTCATTTTTTTAAAGTAGTGGACCAACTTGTGAGTCAATCTACCCAACCTATCAACCCGGGGTGGATTGAGCTAGATTGTGTATTTCCTAACTCACCAAAAAAGTAAAATAACTTTACTTGGCCCGTTTTTCTCCCAACTCGTAGTGAGCCAATATGAGTGATTTGACACCTCTTAATATTAATTGTTCCACGACTACTTTTTATCCATTTAGTAACTACAACAGAGGTTTATGGGAACCACAACAATATTATCTCCGTGATCAAGTAAATTTAACAGTTGAAGATTTAAGGCTATTTCTTTATAACGTTTTTTAAGAAAATTACATTCAATTAAAGTTTTAGAAGATATTCAACTTTGTGTATGTGTGTCTATATGTGTGCGTGTGCGTGCGTGTGTGTATATATATATTGTTTTAATATTTTTTCATAAATTAAAAATAATAACTTCTAAAAACGTTCAAACAAAAATATTATATCATAATTAGGCCCTACACATAGTGCTTAATTAGTTCACATGTGTCATGCATGGGAAACTTTTAATACAAATCACATTATTTAAAAATCAATAATTTGAAGGAAATCAATAAGAATCTGAAATTTTGTTTCTATTTCTTTTTCTCTGTCAGATGTTGCATGATTTACAATCTTCCAAGGAATAAGATATGCATGCTATTTTGTCAAAAAAAAAAAAAGAAGATATGCATGCTATAATTGTGTGTTTACATAGTGGGATCCTACTTTATTGCTACGAATTTACTTTTTAATTATTAATATTTTTCAAAATTATGCATTAAAATTAATTTCTTTCATATTATGGTACATAATTTAATTATTGATATGAATATTAACTACATTAGGTAATTATCAGTTTCTCTGTTTTATTTCCTATGAATTGGTATTCGGAAATTATATCAAATTCTAGCTAAATGAATTTATATAAGAGATTCTTATATTTATAAGACTCGAATCTATCTCATATAAGGAAAACCACACTTTGAGTGGTACTAAACAAAATCTTCGAATTACGTCAAAAGTGCCATAACTTTTTTGCTAGTGGATTCACTCTTTAATTATCAAAATATTTAAATACGGTACCTCTGTCACTAGCTATGGAATAGAGAAATGTTTGATTGCGTTGCTTTTCTTTCCACTGATATATGGTGTAACTTTTGGGTTGTCAAATAACCGATTAGATTTGTGAAAATTGTATATTAAAAAACATGAGAAAAAGGTGATCTGAAAATAATGTTCAAAAAATGTTGAATATGATTAAGTGTTTGTTTTGTTATGAAAATCACCATCGCTATCACATTATTTACACTATTTTCAATAATTTTCTTTCTCTGCTTCAAACCAGTCTTTAATTAGAAGCTTTGACTTCATTCATTACCCTCCTAGAGGAGATAGCGTCTCGGGTTGGTGGAACCTACTATAATAAACCAAAACAAATGATAACTGCATGGTTTCTGAAACAAAATTGTGTAAGAAGCAGGCAATGATTTTTGTAACACTGTCTCAGATCTTGTAATATTCATCATAGACCCTCTGGAATTTTCCATACCTTTCATTCCCCTACAGAGAAAATATCAATCTAATTGTGTTCTGTTTGTTATCTCATTTGCAACAATTAAATCAAATTAAATAAATAGCAAAGTTTATAATATGTTTTATTACTCTATTAACTCATAATCCTTCACCATAAAGAAAAAGGACATAACATAATCATAACTCATATCTGGTTGACCAATCTAAATTGAAGTTTTGATGTGTGCTTTTCTCTTCCACTACCCCAAAATGGCAAAATCATTGTGGGTAGTGAGTCAAATTTCATTTTCTTAGAAAACGATAGAAATTAACACAGATGTAATCATACTTAGAGATATAATTCCTCACATCAGGGTCTCTAATGTGTTAATTTAGAATGTATGTGATTGAACTGCAAAATTATGTACGTAGTCTGAAAGCTATACTACTTTTCATCATTTCTAATGATTAGTCATATCTTGTTATCAAACACGTACTGGTAACAAGAATGCTTGAATGAAGGATGAGAGTGATAGTTCTATGATCTATCTACTACAAATATCTTCAGAAGTAAGATTGATTAAATTGAAGTGCATTTCTAACCCTGTGTACAGCTGTATGAGAATAAAATCAAAAACAATTTTCCTTCAAGTGGAAAATTCTGATTAGACAAGCATCATACACATTCAGCAATTTACCTGGTTGGTCCTATTATAGAGTAGGCAGCCAATAACATCAAAGACATGTGTCATTATGTGAATTTAGTTTACCCTTTTAGAAACAGTTAAAACAGGTTAATTGCAGCTGCATGCACAATCATACAAGCTGTAATTGCTGCAAATACACTGCTTCTTTGAGAATGCTTGGAAGCAAGATAAAATACACATTTTTTTCCTTTAAGCTTTGTATACTCCTACTGAAAGGGAAAACAAAAATACCCTTTTCATCTTTGATCAAAATGTATAACCCTATGATAACAGTGTGAAAAGGCAACGTGGCTGAATTTTAGCCATTGGATAATAATAATTTGCTTACGTATATAGATTCTGCAATTCTAATTCCCATGGTATTTTGATTTGAAGACAAATCATTAAAATCAACTGAGAAAATTCACTTGAAGATAATTCTCTTGATTGGCCATGAAAGATCAAAAAAAGAAGAAGATAATTTACTATATCTTCCATGTGCTACACTGCAATCCAAAATCATCTGAGTAAATTTTATGTGGTTGAGCAAAATCACAACTCAGAGACTGGTTGAGCAATCCAAATTTGGAATTTTTTTCTTACACTACCACCATTACTCTATCAATAACATTAATCTTTTCAGCAAATACATTCAGAGCTCTGTCATTCTTTTCAGTACAGGAATGTTTCAAATAGTCAAAAAAGGGAAAATAATGAAAAGCAAAAGTCCTTTTGGTTCAAGTAGCTGAAAGAAAAAGTTAAAGCAGAAGCAAACAGAAAAGGACCTCTTTGGTTGGTTGCAGGAGAGTTGAATAAAATCATGTCACTAGCTAGTATTTATTTCCTTGTCTTCCAAACATTATGTCAAGAAATCTTCAAGCTCAAGCATAAGACTGCAAAGACTGTGACAGGAACATATTTTCTATGAATGTTGAACAAGTCAAACCTGAACTAGCCAGCTAGGATTACGACAATTTTTCCAGAGACTACTTTGCACGTTATTGAATCAATCAACCCTTGTAACTTTATGTGTGGAACCTACTCTGGCTTATAATGTTTCATGCACAACTTTGCATGTCTTTAGAGATAGTGTATTTCTAGCTGATTCTCGTTGCACTTGGTTCATTCCCATTGGTAGGACCTCTCTCTCTATCCAGCTTGGTCAATTTCTGATCATTGTTTATATATTTTCTTCAGATTAATGAACAGCAATTGAATAGGTCAGTGATTTCATAAAATGGAATCCCATTAAATCGACATGGGATTTTATGTGGATCCCATTAAATCAAGTGGATTTCATATCCTATTTGGTGGATTTCATTCCCAAAGTGATGGGACTCAAGTAAATTTAAACCAATCATATGGAAAGAATGTGTTAGAGAATACATTACTACCACTCCTCAATTTACAATGCATAACTTATTTATATGCATGTGTCCAATCTCCTTGTATTATAATTGGATACATATGTACTTAGCATCATTCATTAATTTCTTAACATGGATGATACATTTCACATTTGTTCCTGGTGGGTGAATAACCTGTTCTCAGTTAATAACTCCAGTACATTTTGTCCCTCATCCTTAATATGCTATGCTTCTCCTATAAACATGACATTCCTTCTCAATCTCCTTTCCCATGGTGTAGTTGGGACAGGCTGCTTCTCAAGGCATGATTATTCTGACTCATCTGTTGCTGGTTATAAAGTGCTGCCATGTTGAGGATATGATCCATATTAACTGACTGCAGCAATTTATTATTCTTAGTTAGTCTTAAATGACATGACAAACTGTGTTTTAGAAACTACGGAAGAAAAGTTAAAGTCTCACATCGACTAGAGATAAAGTCTGAATGAGAATATATAGCATGGGCACCCCTTACCTTACAATCCGGTTTTGTAGAGACGAGTCAGGTCACTAAATAATTGATAAATCAAAGATACTAAATTCTAATATGGTAGTCGACGTGGGACATTTAACTTTTCTCCAATAGAAACTTCCCAAAAGTGATTAATTTAATTGTGACCAATTAATTAACAACAACCATTCTCTAAATGCATTTAATTTATAAAGTTCACATACTTGTGTGAGACTAGTGCTATATGGATGTGGCAAAGGAATTGAGGAGGCATTGGTGCCTGAAGTGGCAGCAGGGGCACGTGCTTGAATCAAATTAGAAGGCATCATATTCATAAAGCTGGATGGGGCAACAAACATAGGGGCAGTGACAGCAGCTCCAACAACTGTTGTTGGTTGAATGAGTTGTGGGAATGACCGAGTGTGAGGAACAACCATGTTGTAGTTTTTGTTGATGTTAACCATTCCCATTCCCATTCTTGCTAGCATAGACATCTGAAGGTGCTGTTGTTGTTGCATGGCTAAAGGCACCATCATCTGGGGCATGCTTGTGGTGATGTTCATCATTTGGATCTGTGCTTGAAGCTGTTTTAAGTAGTTTATCACCTCGTCTAACATTGAGGCTTTATCAGTCTGCAATTTTGCCAATTCATCCACCACCACAAACAACAGATGGTGTTCATAAACAATGTATGAATTTGTCTATAAAATTAGTGATTGCCCATTTACTTAATTATCTGAAAGTAAATAAATTGGTAAAGATAATCAAAATGTATTCGAGGGACAAATTAATGGGAATGAATTTGGTGTTCATATCAATTAATTGTTCTTACCTTACTTGCATTAGGCACCAACTTCTGCAATGCTTTCATCTTCTGATTAATTCTATCCCTTCTTTTCTAGACCCCCCAAAAAAAAAAAACAAAGTTTTCTAGTATATATTAGTAAAAATGGGCAAGTTAATCAAAAGCTTTGTTTTACTTTTTATTTGAAAATGGTAGTGGTTATAAGTGAGTACAAGTGATGCAGAAAACGCAGAAAACTTCAGTTATTATTTACCCGCTCAGATTGGTTATGGATGGCAGCAGTTCGATTTCGTCTTTTTGAGTTGGCTTGGCCTATCCCTGCTTTGCTGTCCCTCTCATCTTGATTATCTCGGATTTCCTGCCGAGGTTTAAACATATATAGTTTAATAATCAATTAACCGCTGATAATTTCAAAAAGTTTGTTTAATCATAGATTTTTAAGAACCATAAAAAAAGTGATTGTCATGGTACCTAGAAAAAATTATGGATACAGGTACTTGACTAATAGTATTTTTCCATTGCATACGAGTTTAACAACTATATACACGTAAATAAGTTTTACATAGATATCTAATCATATTTTACCATTGTGAGTATTTCTACCGGTGTTGTAAAATAGTACTACGAAATATAATTTGACATTATAAAACGCATTTGCATCGTTAAGTATAGTTATTATCCTCATTCAATAGACAAACAAATCTCAAATTAAACTAGTCTTTTCTAGTCCACACATAAAATTATAAATTAACTATTCTAATGTACATATGAAAGATTTTATAATTTTACAACATCTCTACCACATCTACACTGAAAAATGAAAACCAAAAAGATATGTTTGAAATTAACACAATGCATGGGAATCATATATGCAAGAGTGTAAATTATTATAAAAGAAATACATTAGATGTGAGTAGTGTATGTTACCGATCCAGAGTGACAAGCCGAATGTTCCTCAAGAGTTTTATTATTCTGGAAGCTCCGACCCGAATCAAGAGAAGCCCATGACATCATGGTAGTATCATTGTCCCTACAAAAAGTGGCACCAGCACTTGTAGCACTAGCAGAAGAACCACCACTTGGGAGAAGGAGGCCACAATTTTCTTCTAACATAATGTTAGTAGTGTCGGTGCTGAATTTTGACCATGCTCTCTTCCTTGACAACGTTGGAACCGCATGCAGATCACCGGAGGATGCTGCAACGCTAGTAGTAGAGGCATGGTGATAATGGTCTTTAAGGATGTTGTGCTTTGACTTTTGATGTTGACCTGTGCCTTGTTGGACCACAGACTCTAATGTGTCACGGGCCCTACTCAATGTGATCTTTTCCTGCGCGGTAGGATGAGGCCCACCAAGCCCATGCATGGATAGCTGGCCATTTTCCCATATCAGCTCTGCCACCTCATCATCATAAATAGACCTGAACTTCAAGTGAAATTGTGCGTGAACGAAATTAGCACTGCTAGTCTGCTACTGCTAGGGGTGGGAGGGACAGTTACATTATATAATTAATAATTAATTAATTAATAATAATTCATTACAAAGTCTAGGTGCATATGAAATTCAAACTTGTACATGCAGGCATTAATGAGAAAGCATGCTGGAACAGAAAGAGTAGGTAAACAGTGGCTTTGCATTTTCCCCCAACCAAATATACTAATTACAATCAGGAAGTCATATGGTGATTAAGTGGTATGGGGGATGGACATAGGGGTTGGAGTGATAAGAAAATCATAACTTTAAACCACTATCGCTAACATAACATACTAATTTACTAACATTTGCTTATAAAAAAAACTAATTACAATCTTGGTTAAAATATTAGTAATACATAAAAAAGTATTTATTGAAAATATGTAGTAAATTATTGGGATTTTAAATAGATACTACCTCCGGTCCTATATATAAGAAATATATATAATACTAAAATCATACAGACCAAAAAATACATTGAAATGTGTTATTTTTCATTAATAATGCTATAATTTTAATTTTTTTTACACAAATACATTTGCATTAAATGGCTAAATGTGACATAGTATAATTGAGTGGCGTGATAATTAATAAGAGTAACATCGGAAAGAAACAATTAATTTTATTAAAAACAAAACATTATTTCTTATAAAAAAGATAAAAAAAAATCACTTTTTATTTCTTATAAATAGGACGGGAGGTAGTAATTTTTTTTGACTCATTAATCAGCACCGCATTTATTAGCTAGACATTATTTTTAGGGAGGGTGACTCTAATTTAATTACAATTATTGTTATATCCAATTTGGAATTTAGGATATACCGCAGGAGGGTGCTTTTCCTCTATTTTTTTCAGCTAGCATTATTATTATCAACCTTGCTATTTCTTACGAAAAAAAGTTGAACGAATTGGCAAGAAATGCAACGTGGGTTTGATAAAAATCATTCAAGTAGATAACAGAATAAAAGACAATTTATTTTAAACAGATCACACGGTCCTTGTCTTTCGTGTGTGGTTTTGTTTCGTAAAAAATATTATTTCCTATTATAAAACAGGTTAAAATTAGACGATATGTGTGAGAAAAAAGGGAAAACATAAATAAAAAGAAAGTTTGATTTCATTCTCCTTGTGTGTTTGAGAAGCAAAGAATATATATAAAGAGCATGAGGATGCATCCTTCGCTTTTTACCCTTTATTTTATTGCCTAAAAAGGAATAATCGAAACAAATAGGATAAGCAGTTTAATTAAGAGGATAAACAGTTTAATTAAGAGAAAAACAGATAAATGAACAAAATTAATCATGGTGATGGTGATGTAAACGACTCAGAATGGAACCTAGCTAAAACATGGCCTGGATATGACTGGAAAAATTCATCAGCAAATTATAGATGCTAGAAAACAGTATCATTGAATCAAGGAAACAATAAAAAAAGTTTTAAAAAAATTATAGCTTCCATGAAGCTAATTAATAGATCACCGGTTAGAACATGAACAAAAAAAAAATGAGATGTTTAAGTAAAAGAAAAATTAATAGTCCCGCAATTAAATCCAAGGTTAATATGTGTGGAAACAAACGTAAAAATGGTCTTTTGGGACAAAATAATGAAAAATTAATTATCAAATAACACATTTGGGACAGAAATTAAGATTCCTCAATGAATGCTTAATTGCCCGAATTGTGTCATTTGTTGAAATGCAAATTAACATATGGCAAGAGAAATTTGGGGGGGGGGGGGGGGACTTATGACTAGGACTCATTAAACATATCTAAGCAAAGAAACAAATTAAATAAGAAATAAGATAATTAATTAAAAAGGGTTCCAAAAGGAGAATAAATTAAGAAGCCAAGTTTGGAGCATACATGGGGACAAGATCAAAGGTGGTAACAAGTTGACGACGGTGGTTTCTATATCTGCTGGTTGAGCACACGTGAGAATGATGTAGCTAGCCTCGCCCCTTTTTCCTCTTTCGACTTGTTCTTGTCCTTGTTTCAGATTCCAGTTATGGCACCAAACACTGTTATGATGATCAATACCTCTCTTTCTTTCTTTCTTTCTTTCTTTCTTTCTTTCTTTCTTTCTCAAACAGTCATACTCATATCGCCTGTAATGTTGCAAATGAACAGAAAGAGATTTTGCAAAGAACTTGTGGTGGCTATCTAAAAGTACTTTGAGACTTGACTCGGAAATCGGATATGCTTGGCTCCATCTATAAAAATAAAAAATATATACGTATTTGTACATTGAAATTTTTATTTATTGTCATATTAATTTGACGATTTTAGAAAAATGCCACTCACTAGTGAATCATCTCAGCAATAATTAACATAGGATTAAGGTGTTGGTGACTAGGGATTTAATCACAAAAAGTTAAAACTATAAGCACTCAATTAAAATCTAAACTATAAGGACTGAAATAAAAACGAGATAGGATTACAGGGGCATACAAATTAACTCTGTTTTTTTTTTTGTCAAAAAAATTAACTCTGTTGAATGTTCCCTTCTATCATAAGATAAGTCCAAATTAATTTTTCTAAAGATTCCCTTGATAGGATTAGCGGCTGAAAAAAGAGAATTAGGGAAATTTTAATTTTTAAATAACAGATCGAAATAGGCCGCATAATGGTATTCTCTTCCTCTCACCATTGCTAATATTGTAGAAGGAATTTTGCTAGAAAGGAGTAAAGGGATAGAAATCAGTTTCTCTTTCACTCTTACAACAAATGCATTTGCCTAAAAATTATTGTCTAATTCCATACTTTAGACAACAATATTTTTTATATCGAGGCCGAAAATAAATATGGTTGCCTAAGAGAATACACAACGCCCACCTTAAACACATTTGAAAAATCGTTGTCAAATCATTACCCATACTTTTAGCCACGGTTTTTTAATTAGCTTTTAGGAACGGTTTTTAGACCTCACTGTAGTACAAAAAAAAAAATTGTAGTGATGTGCTCTATAAATGTGTATTTATATTGGATTGGATTTGATAGAGTTCACAAATTTCTCCTCATCACCAAGACAACCACGGGGACAACATTGTCCTACCACAAGGATTATGTCCCCTTTGAGCAATACAATATGGTCCCAAAACTTGTCACAATTGATAATTGTAGTACTCTAGTTCTAATTAACAGAATAGTCCCAGCTAGCTAGCTAGCTAGGTCCCCATTTTATATATTCCCTTCATTTTTTAGGTAAATGCAGAAACTGCGTTACATAGCATATATACAACCATGAACAACAAGACAGTTCTGCGAGATGTAATCAATGATTATGATTATGGTCCAGTGGTTTGAGGTGTTAAATTGTTGGATACAATAATCACTATATCAGGAGCTAGCTAGCGCTATCTTGCTTCTTTTCATAATTTGAGGCTCAAATTTCGTTCAAAATTAATTCGGACATATATCTACGACTGCAATCGCGGGTGGTCCGTGTGGTTGAAATTCTAGAGACACGTACGTGATTCCATCACTAATTCATGTCATCACATGAGGTTTTAAATTGCATTTCCAATTATGTTGTGATTTTTCCCATTATAAAAAATTATGGATAAATGAAATTGTAGTCCCAACATTTACAATCTGCATGTCTGGATCCATTTTTGTGAGAGACAAAAGTAATTCCAGAAAAATAAAATTCATTTTGACATATTTAAATGTTCTCAAATAGAATTGATTTTGATTCTAAAATAGATTTCAATATGAAGTTGGAATTGAATTTAGAGTTTTTATCTCTAAATATAATCGTTAATCTCAAATTTATTATTCAACTCACTTTTTGCTACAGAGAGATCCAGGACAAGGGCATGGTGCATGGGCTTCACTTGGTTCCCTTTAGCACCCCCAAAATTGCTACACCATCGCTTGTAATATGGTCCTGTTACTACGCAGGCACCACACATTTCACAATCCTAGCTAGTGGGGAGATCTCTTTTATCCTATCCTCAATTGGAGTTTTGTGCCCATTTATATGTACACTTCCTTCAGATTCCTTTTCCTATCATTAATTGAAGATCTTTCCGTGTTGGACGCGTGTTTTACAATATATAGGACTCGTATACTTCAAAATCAACCAACATCAAGGCACCAATTAATTATAGCCTATTTCAGAAAAGTTAAATATTATCGTGCATATTAATATGTTCACCCCATATCATCAGCAGCCTCAAATTTTGCCATCTAGCCTTTTCTTTTAAATTGTGAATCAATAATTGAACTAGGAAAATATGATTCGGCTCTATTGAAAAAGTTATTGAAAAAACTTGAAAAAGATAAATAAGGAAAAGGGTGCTGGCTCAACTCAGAAGAAGGATTTGATTCTGGGCAAGGAGCAGCAGGAAGGAAATCAACACACTTCCTACACGAGGGATGCTTCTTTTACTCTTATTTTCCAAACTAATTAAATTTATAATAATTTTGTAAATGTGAATTGCATTTTTAAAATGGCTGAAGCATAAATTTTATTTTCCAACATACTAATGCATTATGATTTATTGCTGCCTAGTATAAATACCATTTATTGAATAATATATGCCTTACAAGTTACAACCAGAACCAATTAAATATGAAATTTCAACAAATGTAACACGATATGAACAATATAATTAATCTTAGTTATGTATGTTATCAATGAATTTCTGAAGCCAGCAGGTTGAGGAAGAAATTCTTTGAAACATGATATTTTTGTATTTGTTCGTGTTTCCAGGGTCAGATTCTATTATAAAGACTTGAAGCAGAAACATGTGACTGGGACCCTTCCTGTTTTTTGGACTTTCTTTGCTTTCTCTCTGACCTCCAACTCATCTTTTCTTCTAAGGTCTTCCAACTGTGCAATTGCTCTTTGTGCTAGCATATCTATCCTTTCTATCTTTCTCTTGTAGTGTTGCATTTCCATTGCTCTTCTTTGATCCAATTCACTCTGTAGTTTCATCAGCAAATTAAATGAGATCATGTTGATGAAGTTTAAATATAAAACTCCAAGAATTTTTTAGAGGCAAACCTTCTTCCTTTCCATCTGGAGTTTGGCTTGGATCCTTTTCTCACCCTCCCATAAAAGGATTTTGGACTTTATCTTCTCATACCTGAATTTATTTATTTAATTTTTTGCAATGACAAGAATAAACCAAATCCACAAAGTATGATTTTAAGATTGTGTAAAAAGATTTATTTTTTTAAGATTTTATGTAAGGTGAAAGTTATAATTTGACTACAATTACAAAAAGCAGACCTGATTGTTGAATAACACACTTATTTGTAGTGACTACTTTTTATCAAAAGTTACTCATTATATCTTCTCAAAACAATTTAAAATCCGATTTAATTTAAAAAAAAAACTTATCTAAATAATTTCAAAAATAAAAACTTTAAAAAAATGACAATGCACCCCTAAAGCTCTCTGTTAAAAATTTAGTAATACTAATAATACCGCTTTTGAATCCTTTCTATCTTGGCCTTTTCCCAAGCTTCTGCTTTTGCCTTGTCATTTCTGTGATGCATTGGAATCCCTTTCTGCTTTTGGTACCCTGCTGCTGGGGATACACCACTTGGACTTTTTCCAACAGGAAAAACACTTTCTTTTGTCCTAGTTTCTGGTCCAAATGACCTTTTCACTGAGCTTTCCCGAGCTGGTGTACACACATAACATATATAATTCTTCATATAAATGATAACAGTTAATAAAATTTTATAGTAAAAAATATGGAAATGTTCTTCTTGTTACCATAATTTGGTTTCCTAGATATGTTGTCCTCTTTTCCTCTTACAGTTAGGTTCCTTGAAAATTTGGGACTCTGTCTCGTTTTCTGCAAATTATCAAGTAACCCTGCTTCCTCTAATGAATGAATGGAAAATGCAGCAGCTGCAACTGCTGTTATATACTCATCATCTCTTGAATGTTTCTGTGATTGTGGATCAGAAAATGACACTCTAGAATATAAAAAACAAACAGTGATTTTTTATTAGAAGGAAAAACCAATTAAAAAGATGATGTGACATGCAAAAAAATTCTCAAATAAGGGGAATATGAATGGAATCACAAATTATTAAGTACCTTCTTTGGTTGAGCCTATTTTCCATTTTTTGAAACTGAAAATATGTGTTGAAATTGTCTTGTATTTTCTTTGATTGTGATGTTGTGAATGGATCAGATGAGTTGTACTGAGAATATACAGTTCTCCATATATATTTATAAAGCTGATGAATGGGACATGCAAAGAAAGCAAGGTGAAAATGTGGTTTGCAAGCAGCCTTTAGAGGAGGCAAAGGATCTGTTTTGTATTTGTGTTAACACCACTAAAGCACTTACCCACACATGCACATAAACCCTCTATCGACACAACATGTTAGTTAATTAGAACTTTTGGCTTCAAGCATTGCTTTCTGGCTTTTCTATCTATTAAGACAACTTTGGCACACAACATTTTTTAGTTATGGATTGCGGATGAGGAGAACAGAACCTTGGCCCATATCCTGCAGGCGCAGCTATTCCTTTTTCCCTCTGGATGGGAGGGTATAATCGCACGTTCATGGTAATCCAAAATTTTAAATATTTTTAAATATAAATCAATTTTCTCAAATAAAATAAAATAGTATTTAGTTACATGAGTTTCATTAAAATTTTTAGAGGATATAGAAAAGAGAAGGGGGTATTGCAAGAGAGGGTAAGAGTCCAAATCAAAATCATTAAATTTTTTTTTTGTATACAGAATTAATTTTAATTTTTTATATATAAAATAGTGTTTGTTAATGGATTTCATTCATATCTTTTTGTCACTGTAAATTTTCCTGTTGCAAACTAAAGTTAAATAGTTTTTGTTTATAGATTTCAGTCATATTTTTGTCTATTTTATATAACAAATTATTATCGACTAGAGAATTAATTTATTTATTTTTTCTCTAAATATTTTATTTATTTGATTTGACATTTATTTTTATCAATATACAAGAGCAATTATTGACTGTTTATTTTGTTATTTTAGTTGGTTTTAATCCTCTTATTGCTTTTTAATTTTTTTTCCAATTACAAGATTACAATTTTTTCAATAAATAAAATAGTGTTTACTTATAAAATTTGTATGTTGTTATGTTCTTCTAAGTCTTTCAAGCTACAAAATTATTATTATTTATTTTCAATTTCAATAAACAAATTTTTTGTTTGCTTATACTTTTTTAGCTTGTGTGTTTTTTCTCCTTCTGAAAATCAACGCTATAGGCTATAGCTAGTGAAACGGTGTGGCGCTAGAGTAGAGTGGAGTTGGCACGTGCGTAGTTCAAAACTCAAAGCTGCGCTCCGCATTTTGAAAACTGGTTCCTCCGAGACACTGCAGTGGAGTAGTTTCTCTTACACTGGCAACAGAACAATGGAGATGACGGAAGAACAGAGAAAACGAGCGGAAGCAAACCGCGCAGCGGCCATCGCAAAACGAAAGGCCTTCCTGGAATCCACCGCCGCCCAACAACCTCAACCTCGAGAAGACCCTTGGCACCTCTTCAAGTGCCAAAAGTTCTCCCATCCCCAACCCCAACCCTCTCTTCCCAAACCCCAACCCCACAAGTTCCTCGCCAGGCTCGAAATATGCTCCCCCGACTCCTTCTCCGTCACCCCTCTCCCTCTCCCCAATTTCCCCTTCCCCTCCCCTCAAACCTGCTTCCACACTCTCAACTCCATTCTCTCCCATGTCCGTAACAGTCTCAACAAAAATCACACACACACTTTTCATTCCTTCATTTATTCGTTTCCTAATTTTACTTTTGCTTCCTTTCCAGGTGGTGCCGTCTCACTTCACGCAGACCAGCGCCGGAGAGAAGGCCTGCGTGTTCAAGCTTGCGGACTACGGTGCCGTTTCGAAGCGGTTGAAGGCGGCCTCTGCCGAGGTCCAGGTGGAGGAGATTCCCTGGGGGACGCTCAATGTTGTGGAGAGGCTCTCCCATTCGTCCACGGCAGGGCGGTGGACTCCGGTGAGGCCGGAGCACTTGCGTGACGACGAGGTTGACCGCTTGATCGGGAAGCTTCCTAGGACTCTCCTTGATGCCTTGTTGCCGTTCCAGCTGGATGGCTTGAGGTTTGCCCTCAGAAGAGGTGGCCGCAGCCTTATTGCCGATGACATGGGCCTTGGGAAAACACTCCAGGTACCAATCTTTTGTTCTTTTGGATTCTTTGAATTATTCTAGAATTTAGAGTGTGCTTCGAAGAGTTTTTACGAGCTTATCTTATTATATTAGCATTTAAGCAGGTGTTTGGTTAAAGCCTAATAAAAATAGCTCATGATCTGCCTGTAAACTCTTTATTTCAGTGAGCTTTTCAGATAAGCTTCTGAAAATCAGTTTATGCTTTGTGAGTTGTGACATAAGTTCTCATGAATAAGCTCTTAATTAAGCTGATTACCAAGCGTGCTCATAAATGGATTGTTGTTATGCGCGATTTATAATAGGACATTAGATGTTGTTTGATCTGTGTTAGATGATTTTACCTAATGGAAAAATAGACTTTTGTTGTTGTTGTTATTATATTGCTTGAATTGTTCTCTATTAAGTAGAATAGAGTGATGGCTTGAACTGTGTATTGTTTGTTTGTTCGGTTTCTTCAGGCTATTGCTATTGCAGGATGTTTCCTGGATGAAGGGTCTATACTTGTTGTTTGCCCTGCTGTTTTGCGGTTTTCTTGGGCTGAAGAATTGGAGCGGTGGCTTCCTTTCTGCTTGCCCGCTGACATCCATCTGGGTAATGTCCTGTGTTGTCTTGTGTATGGTGCTGTATTTTGTGTATGCCCGCTGACATCCATCCTTTCTGCTCTGCACCATGCAAGAAGTCAACTAGTCATGTACATAAATGAAAATTGAATATGGAAATTATTTTCATTTTTTTTATTTTTCATCAAAAGTAATTTTGTAGACTGAGTTTAATTTTAATATTTTGAATGTTACATTCCCTTTTTGTTGGATGGTATTTATAATTCATAGCTTTGTTGCAAAAGCTTCACTTTAATCTTCTTAGCTAGTTGGCATTTACTTGGTTCTTCTAATCCAGTTTTTGGCCATCAAGACAATCCTGTATATCTATCAAGATGCCCTAGAGTTGTGGTTATTTCTTATACGATGCTTCATCGTCTAAGGAAGAGCATGCTTGAGCGTGAGTGGGCTCTTCTCATTGTTGACGAATCTCATCATGTACGATGTACAAAGAAAACCTCGGAACCAGGAGAGGTATGCTGTGTTTCCATCTCATTTTCTTGTTTATAAAATTTAAAATACAAAAAGGAAGTTTGCATTATGAATAGACGCATACCTTATACCTTATACGTGACATTTGTAGATTGTAGAGAGAGAAAAGGATCTTAGGGTGAGAACCCTTATTTTTATGTATCTGTAGTAGCATTGTATGTAGTCATTTCTGTAAAGCAATGATTTTCCATTGCCTTTGTGGGCAGATGGGTGGGTGGAAAATGGTGCTGTTGTGAAATAAACAAATCAACTTTTCTGTGATACTCAAAGATAGAAGCTTTCTGCAAATGATGATGTTATCATAATTGTTGTCTTGTTGCTATAATTACTAGCATAGCTATCTCGTTTACCCCCACCCCCATTGCGAATGAGCATTTACAATGTATTAAAATGAGTGTATACCAAAGCAGGCTAATTCATAATTGTAAGCCTGGAATGAGAGCCACTCAGGATTAGTGATTTGGGAATTGGCATATGTTGTGATGCTTATTTATAATTTTGGGGACTGATATAAATTTGGATGAAGGAATGGGATTTAGATTAGTGGGATCAGAAGATATGGTTGGGATTTGGGAGTCAAATAAATATTTTATGCTCAGAAATCAAATCCTTTTGGTTCAAGTTTATTTTTCCTTTTTGAAGAACTCTTTTTAGAAGGCAGGTTCATGTTCTTAATTTGTGTCGTCTCATCTTGTAATTTATTGCGTTATCCTTACTGTTTATATCTTTTATTTAGCTAAAACCTAAAGAGGTATTTATGTTTTGTCATCATTTCTTTTGTTTTAACAGATAAATGCTGTTCTTGATGTGGCTTCAAAAGTCAGGCGAATAATTCTGCTATCAGGGACACCTTCTTTGTCAAGGTTGTAGCATAGGTCATAGCAAGCTACCTGCATATGCTTTGATGTTAATAGTTATCTTTGGAATGAAAATGAAAAGTCTTATTTTAAGATTTTTGTTGTGGTTCCTTATTTTTAAACTTTATTTTCTTTGTTGTAATTTGGGTCCTCTCTTCCCTTTTGTTATTTAACTTCTTAATGTTTTCTTATATCTTATGGTGCATTTCTTCCTAGGTGCTCGTAGACCGTATGACATATTTCATCAGATAAATATGTTATGGCAAGTATATTCACATTGAACATTTTCCATATATAATATTTCTTTCTACTAAGCCTGCTAATTCAGTTTTCTGGGAGTGCTTCTGCTTTACAGGCCAGGTTTGTTGGGGAAGACTAAATACGAGTTTGCAAAAACTTATTGTGATCTCAAATATATTAAGGGCATCCAAGGAAAATATTTTGCGGTAATCCTGTTAGAAGAGTTCTTAATATCCTCTCGATGCGTGTGTGTAATGTATGTGTGTGTTTATTTGGTTAATTATCATGAGTATCTTCTAGCTGCTAAGCAGTTATTTCTTACAACAGAAGAGCATTACCTTTTGCATGCTTTATATCAGGAAGATGTCAAATGTTATTCCCATAACTTGGTTGGTATTAGAGTATAGTTTGTAAACTGCTTAACTGACTTTCAGTTAAGACTGTTAGGTTTTGGTTAGCTGTTAGTTTATGATAACTAATTCTGTTACTCATTAACTCTCTGTATAAATTCACACTCTGTAATCAGTTTCGCATCAATTCAATCAGATACAATTTTTCTCTCAATCTCTTTCTCTCACTGAAGTATTGTAATAGTTGGTAAAAATATAATGACAATGTTGTAAAATTTTAAGGTTTGTGTTTTAGAAATTTACAAAGGCAAGAAATGACCTGTTCAAAGGTCTTAACTTTTCTGACATGGTTGGAGCAGTCAATCATTTCTTTTCTCTTTTTTAGTCAAATGGAGGTGCAGTTTGGTAACCTGTGATGAGGGGAAAGTGATAAAATTTATATCTTTTGATCGGCATTTCTTTATGGGTAGTAATTTGTTGTTAAAAGTTGAATTGACAAATGATGGGATTTTATTGTAGGATTATTCAAAGGGCATTCGCTTGGAGGAGTTGAACGTGTTACTAAAGCAAACTGTTATGGTTGGATCTCTGTCCTCATATTAATCATTTGATGATTACTTCAACTTTTTATATTTTTTCCTTGGACTATATTTATTATTTACTTTCATTGCACAACTATAACACCTACAATATTGTATGAGATCGAACACTGGGTGTTAAAGAGCCAACAAGAGGATAAGCTCAATGTTACATAGATGAGAATGATACAATGAATGGGTGGACACACAAGATAGGATTAGGAATGAATGCATAGAGAGATAGTTGAGATAACACTTATTATTGGAAAAATGATAGAATCTCATCTTAGTTAGTTTGGGCATGCACGGAGAAATCATGTAGAAGTCCAATAAGGAGATAGATCAAATGAAGTGTAGTACAATAATTATAGGTCAATGGAAACCAAGAAAAATCACATGCCAAACCATAAAAAAAGATTTCGATTTAAGTTGTTTATCATTAGACATGGTTTACGATAGGGTATTATGGCATTGTTTGATCCATGTAGCCAACCCTACTAGTTGGCGAAGACTTTTGTTGTTATTGTTGTATTGTCATTAGTCACTTTTTCCAGAAGCATTCTTCCATTTTCTAGTGAAATATTCAGATTCAATTCTCCTTTTAAACAATGTATATCTTATTATTATTATTATTATTATTATTATTATTATGTCTCCTTGATTGAGTATAACAGTGCTTTATGCTACATTGATATTTCTGCTTGACTGTCAAGATTTTGGCTCATTATGTCTTTCTTGTTTTGTAGATAAGGCGTCTGAAGGAACATGTGTTGCAACAGTTACCTCCAAAACGCCGGCAAATTATAAGACTATTGTTAAAGAGATCAGATATAGTTGCAGCAAAAACTGCAGTTGGGGTATTGAAAATTGATGCCTCTGAAAATACTAGTGAAGACAATCCTTTGGAAAATTTGGATGAACCAGATGGTATTGTTGACGATCTTCCTATTATTTATATACAATATAGCTTACCTCTCTAACCATCTCATCCCATCTAATCCTAACTAACTAACTCTAACTCCCTCATAATGCCAATTCAGGGGAGATATTTTTACAGTAATGCCAATTCAGGGGAGAAAAATCATATGCTCATTCAGTGTTTTGCTCATACTTACATAAAAATGTCAATTGGTTTTTATGGTGTTCAAAGAGAATGCCATTGCCATGCTACTTTTTCTTATATCCTCTTGCTGCCAAACAGCTGTATTGCATGAGTTAAACTTTTCCAAACTGGAAGAATATTATAAAAGTTTACTTTTGTCATCCTACCTATTGTCAGGAAAGCTTTCAAATCAGGAGCTTGGAATTGCAAAGCTTTCTGGGCTTCGTGAATGGCTTTCCCTCCATCCACTCATTGCAGGATCAGAGAATGCTTCAAAGATGATAATTTTTGCCCATCATCACAAAGTTCTTGACGGTGTACAGGTGCATTTCTTCTCAGTTGGAAACTATTGTTAACTGGTAGTGTGTTGCAGCTGTATAGCTGCTCATGCATTTGATTCAGTTAGTGCATGTATGGATTAAAGTTTGCAAACTTAAGTTTGCATCAACTTCATTTTGCAAACTGAGTTTGCAAAAGCAACCATCCCCTTGCTTCCATTTCAAACTGAGTTTGAAGGAAAAAATTGGGTTTGTAAATGTCTCAAACTGAAAACCAAACAAGAGCTATATTCAGTTTTGTTGTGCAAACGTAAGTTGGGAGTCCCCAATTGAAAACCAAACAAGCCCCTAGTAGAAGATCTAACCTCTGTTAGCTGTTACAATTCTGTTAGAGTCAGTTGTTAGTGTGTTAAGCAAGCTTTATCTCTATAAAGTATAAACACTGATTCAGTATTCATCTGAACCAAGTTTTTCTCATTCTAATAAAATTACAGAAATATTTCATTCACTACTCTCTCAGATTCTCTCAATTTCACAAAACCCGAGAAATCTAATATTAACTGAAAATCCCTTTTGCTGCATGTAATGTAGTGTAGTGATTGCAGTAATTCACTGTTCTCCTTTTGACTTTTCTCCTTTGCTTTGGGCTGGCTACCATCATACGTCCAATTTAGTAAATCATGTTTCCAGTCTACCATCATGAAGTAACTTAGAAGTTGCTATTTACTTTTATATTCACTTTGACAGCTTGTGACCTAGTTTAGTAACTGTAGTAACTCATGTTGTCCTCCTCATTTCTTGTCCTTTCATTTGGATTGGTGATCTAGTTTCACCTTTGGTGCTTTGATGACGTTGATGTCCCACAAACTTTTAAATCTTATTTGTAACATAAAGCTTGTCTTCCTGAACTATTCAGGAGTTTATATGTGAGAAAGGAATAGACTTTGTGCGAATTGATGGAAACACTCTAGCCAGAGATAGACAATCAGCAGTAATCTCATTCCGATCATCACCAGAGGTATTGTAACCTTTTTTGCATTCTTCTCCTGAATTTATTGTGATAATTTTCTGCTCTCTTTCCTTCACCCTATTTATTAATTTTTATTTTTTTTTCTATTGTTAAAAGTTGATTGCATTTGGAATATAAACTTCGAATATTTTGATGCTTTGTTTCTTCTGCTGAACAACTATAAACTTTGAAGCAGCATTTTCCGATGATCAGTCTCATTTTCATCGTTCTATTTGTTGAATTGATGTAGATTTTCATCTAGCTGTTGGAATCCATGGATACTTATGAATTGTCATTAGAATTTACATGTCTCATTAAAGATCAAATCTGGTGCTAAATTATTAAAAGGACAATTAAAATAACCATATTGAACAGTTTTGTTACTATCAGACTTTCTACCTTTGAGTTTCCTACCTTTGTATGTACATGTGTGCAGTATGTGTTCCGTGTCATCTGTATTATTCGAACAAGTTTGGAGTATTTTAGCTTTTCATCTAAGCTTACTTTGACTTGTGAGATACATTTGTATGTCAGGTTAAAATTGCGATAATTGGTATTCTAGCAGCAGGTTTCGGACTTGATTTCTCGACAGCACAGGATGTTGTGTTCTTGGAGCTACCTCAGTGCCCAACTGTGATGCTTCAGGTTCTGTTCGATGGAATATCACTTCATTTATAAATTTGTTTATAATTATTGTTGGGCTGTAGGATGGGTATTGTTTGCCTGCGACTTTTGTTTTACCTTGCCATGACAATTGATTATAGAAAAACATTCATTTGGTTTGGAATAGTTTGTGTAAATGAACTGTAAATGATTCTGCAGAAGATTGTGTATCCCAAAGTGCTGAAGACTTACTAGTGTAGCAAATGGAATAAAGTAGTCCTATTGTGTGATTTACAATAATAAAGCTGTTTTTACTATGTCAATACCATGCATTGAATGCCTCTCAATCTGGTGCTGGATGTTTCAATGATGACAATGTAAACACTTTTAAAGATGACCTTCTTTAAAGGAACAAAAGGAATGGAAACCTAGGTGCATCTGTAAAAGATAGTTGCTAATATCTTATTGCAAAATTGGTACAGGGGTGGTTTCCTTCCGAATAACACATGGTGGGCAGTAGGACACTAAGACAATAGACCTGTAATGGAACTCATTTTCATCTTTCTTCTGATAATAATCATACCTGGTGTTGCACTTGAATACTTGATGTAGTTTGTTTTACTGCGAAAGTGGTGCAGTGTTGATAACTATACCTATTGGCTACGATATGGCACTTGTAAAGTTTTTCTTATGGCAATACATACAGTTGTTTAGTCTAGGGTACTTCTTGTAATTGATGATGAATGTATAAAATGTGCGTGTATTCCTAATATCTAAATAGTTTATCTTATATAAATAATGTTAACGTATTTTGAAGGCTGAGGACAGAGCTCATCGACGGGGGCAAACAAATGCAGTCAATGTATACATATTCTGTGCAAAGGTAATTTGGTTCTCAGTGATTGTTAAGGTTTGGGATTAGGGCTTCTTGTGATATGCCTCTCTCAAGTCACATTTATTGGTATGACCCATCTGCAGGATACCTCGGATGAATTGCATTGGAAAAATTTGAACAAAAGCTTGCATCGTGTTTCATGTACAACAGATGGCAAACATGATGCGATGAAAGAGATAGAGGTATATCTTCTTTTTAATACCTGCATTTGCAAGTCACTATCGGTTTTTGTTGTTTTGGGATGTTGAGAGTCCCACATCGACTAGTGATATGACTAATGTAATGCTTATAAAGCTTGGGCAATCCTCACCTTACAAGTCGGTTTTGTGGGGATGAGTTAGACCCACTAAATTTAAAACTTTTGATGACATAATAAGATACACCTCTCTGGCCATTATCATGAAACAAAAATGTATGACATTTTGCAACGTTTTAAAAGTTTTTTATTTTTATTTTTTCATTTTTTTGTTCTCTTGTATAATATCAGTTTCCTTTTGGGGATGTTGGGTGGCAGGTTGAAGGTATTTCTTATTTAGATGCATCTTTGAAAACTGACACTTGCGAAGAACAATCTGCATGCAAAGATGCATCAAGTGAAACACAATTGGATAAACAACCTTCTACAGTGGATTCAAATGAATCTGAAGCAAATCAAGATGATAAATCTGATTTTGTAAATAACACAATTCAGGGTGCTAACATTATGGTAAGACTTATAGTTTAGACTTTTAATTGTGTTGCCTCACTTAGCATGATTGTTCCATTATTTTTGTTTATTCACCCTATTACTTGCTTTTTTTTTTCCTTCTAATTATTCTGTTCTGTTGGTAGAATAGGTTGATAATGTTTCCTGTCTAGATTTGGGCAAGGCTTTGGTTATGGATGGAAATCTTGATGGAGATGTTTTTTATGCTGAGGAGAGATGTTCTGAAAAGATTTTTGAGGACGAAGATAAGGTAATAGAGGTGATTTTAATTGCAGCTTTCTAACAGAAAGAATGGCTACTCTTAGTTAATGTGTGTTTGTGATAGCCTAAGAGTCTCTTATTTTCTGTTGCAGGATAAGAAATCAACTTCAACAACAGATGCAGATGATGACCAGCCTGTTCATCCTGTTGAAGCTGATGGACATTGCTCTAATCAAGTTGATTCTCTGCGATTTGAGGTGAAATTTATTTGTAAAAGTTTTTGGTTTCCATTGTACAAGAAAGTTCAGGTCCCGCCAGTCATTGGCTCTTTGATTATTATTCTGCATAATAGAAGTAAAGTTCGTGAAACAAATCTTTCATGTTTTTTAAGCTTGTCTCTGAAAGAATAAGAGATCTAGAAATTTGTGGTTGTAGTCATGGATTTATGCTTTCCTTTGGTGAGTATAATGGGCACATCCCCAAGTGCATGTAGGTACCCTTGCCTATGTTATGGCCTATAGGATTGGGTTGTGTTTATGGCTTCCCTTGGTGCTATGCAAAGATTGGATAGTGCAGTTGATCATTCTTATGAGTGCAAAAATAACATTTGCTTCCTCTTCAGGTGAGCCCATACACCGGAAGGATCCACTTGTATACTTGCGTTTTGGGTACAGATGCAAGACCACAGCCACTTTATCAAAATTTCCGACCAGAGGAACTTGAGTTGCTAAGTTCTGCTGATGCTGATGAGAAACAGAATATAGAGTCTGTATGTGTCAAGGATAACCCTGCGTTTAGGAATGCTCTTCTGGATTTTGCAAATGAGTGGAAGAGTTTAAGGCCAATTGAACGCAAGAAGTTACTTGGAAAACCATTACAACTTCCTTTGGCTGTTGAACTGTGCTACTTAATTGAAAGTAATAACCACAACAACAAGGTGGGTACACTGTGAACTTGAACTCTGTTTTAGTGGATATGATCTTCTCATAAAATTTGTCCATCCCCTCTAATATTATTTTGCTGCTTTGTATATACAATGTAACAAAAGTCTATGATTGACAGGGATTATTAAATGGTGGAAGTAGACGGCGCATGACACCTTTAATGGAGATTAGCTATCCTCTACCATCAGATGCTGTTTGGAGAAAGGTTTATCTGAGAAGTGGCCTTGGTAAGAAGGAAAAGGAATACACTCAAGGCTGGAGTCTGAATGATGAGCCACTCTGTAAGCTTTGTCAAAAGCAGTGCATGTATGTTCCATACCAATCATGTATTGCTTTAATTTTTCATATTAGCATGCAATTAATAATTCCACTTTCAGGGGTAACAATTCCAAGGCACCTGAATTTTTTGAAGATCTTTTTTGTAACCTTGTCTGCTATGAAGAATATCGCATGAGAACTAGCAAAAGATTCCTCCGCCAGGTTAGAACATTTTTCATATTCAAATTAGAATGTATCTGACTAATTTTCATTTGTTCTGACATTATTCATTATAAACAGTATTGTGTAGTTTTTCATGCTTTGAGCTATCTTTAATAGTACTTGAGATGAAATCTTCAGGAACTTTTCCAAATTGAGCAAGGTGTGTGCACAAATTGCCAACTGGACTGTCATAAGCTTGTTGAGCACATAAAACCTTTGTCATTGGAAAGACGACGAGAGTACATTGAGAAAGTAGCACCAAAAGTTGCAAAGCGGAGGAACATGTGAGTTTATGAATGTGAAATACCTAAAGTCAATTCTGTTATGATGTTAAGAAACGACATTATAGTCTTGTAAAATGACTTGCTGTGCAAAAGAGTGTTAATAAACTTGCTTGTTAAACTGATACAAACAGTCTTCTGAAACACTAGTTGACCATCTACAGGCTTGAGAAGCTTGTCAACGATCCAACTGAAGGCAATGCATGGCATGCTGATCATATTGTTCCAGTATATAAAGGCGGCGGTATAATTTCTTTTAAAGTTCAATCCTACTTGCTTCAGGATGAATTATAATATCAATTTTTAATTTTAGTGACCTGTTTTTCCTAGAAATGACCATTTACCTCTATTTAGACTCTTTTAGATTTAGTGGGCCTAACTCAACCCCACTAAATCTAATTGCCTTTTTTGGGTCCCTTCTGGTGCCGTTTGATACGTTGTGTTTGATTGTTCTTAATTCTTCAATTTTAAAAGTAACCAACCTTATAATAATTCATGTATTTAATAGAATTGATTGTGGTGTCATCTCCTTATTACTGATATTTTATTTTCCTCTTAGTGATACAAGAGCCCTAAATGGTGGTTGAGTTGACTCACATTTCATTTAATGCTATGTGGAAGACTGGAAATCATTTAACTTTTGATAATTTTGTACCAACTGTTTTGGTTAATTTATCATTGCGTTTCTTGTCTTTTACTGTACAATATATTTTTACAACAAAGATGTATCTATGTCTCTTCCCTCCCTTGCTATTCCCTCTAATATGCAGAAAAGTTATATTTTAGCTTTGAGTGTTTGAATATTTTAGTTGTTTATTAATTTTATACCCTATCCAATTGTCTCTATAGGTGAATGCAAACTGGAGAATATGAGAACTCTGTGTGTGGCCTGCCATTATGATGTTACTGCTGTACAGTGTGCTGAGCGACGCATAATGAGAGCAAATGCCCGGAAACAACTAAGAGTATTGATGAATAACATGAAAAATGATACAAAGGATGCTGCTGGCCCTAATATTAAGGTACGTAGTAACATAATTCCCTTTTTGGCTGATGCATAGACATGCATGCATTCCTTGGCGGTGTGTTGTGTGTCAGTCTGCCAGGTGTATTGGATGGCATATCTGTATGACACACTTATGTCAGACATTCATTCCATTTGTGTAAGAACAAGATTGTGTAGTTTCAGAGGAGGTTCATCTCTCAGTTGGCATGTGTCAGATGCAACTTAAAGTTGAAAATATTCTTGCACATCTACATTTTGGTTAAAACCTGTACTCACTGTAGAAAGATTATTAGTATAAATAATTCCAAAGTTGATGACTGTTATGAGCTTTTATTCACATCACTTCCTGAATATAATTCAGGACCATAGGCTTCTCGAGGTAAAAGAAAGTAAGCTTGAGGATGAGCTTTTAGTCAAGGTTCCTGGAAGTGCTTATTCTCTAGCTAACAGCAAAGAAAGTGGAGATGCAGCCTGATAAGGAGTGTGAACAACTGCAGAAGATCTTCACCATTCAACCAAGTTAATTGTAATCCTTATTTTATTGCTACATGGCACTTTCCATTTTGACTGCGCAGCCTATCAATTAGGTTCTTTGAGGAATTCTTTTGAACAGATATTGGTGGTGTGTTGTTTGCCTTGTTGGAAAGCAAGGAACAGTCAACATGTGAACTTGGAGAAAAGCCCGTCAATCCTGAGATTAAGATGATCTTGGTAGTCTAGTGCACAGTTCAAGCCCTTCACCATTGATTGCCCCTGCTATTTCAACCAATTGTTTCTCAGCCATTGTTTTGTATAGTGTTAGAGCAATGACAGTTGATCTGAAATTACATGACCAAATTGTTCTTTGTTGTCATGATTCTTGTTGAAATTGTACGTTTAAGTAAATGAGTAATGCTATCAAGCAACTAAAAAATAGCCAGAATATTTACAAAAAAGCAGATGTTGGATGGAATAAAGTGATAGGGGCTGATCATCTATCAAATAGTAAAAAAAAAAAATGTCCCAACATTATTCTTAATAAATTTTGGCTCTAGCATTTTGCTTAATACATGGAATAATACTTCTCGTGATTAAAGAAATGGGATACGTAAACTTTGGTGTAATAATTATAGTTATGTAGGGTATAGCAAGATTTTGAACGATGTTATTTAGACGGTGGCTTAATGGTGCTTATGTTAGTTTTGAAGAAATGGGAATCGTCTCTCCTCGTGATAATATGAAAATGAGACGAAAAAAATTCCTCTTTTCCGCATTTCTAATACAAAAAGATCTTTCCGTTTAGAGAAGAACATGTTTGGATAACAAGTTTATCTACTGCTTATGGTATAAGTTGTATAGGCTACTTTTATAATCGAAAAAAAATTATAGTGAAACTTATTTTATATAAGTCATAAGCTGTTTTGATAAGCTATCCTGAGTAACTTATGAAAAATAAGCCCAAAATAGCTTATGAATCAATCATAAGCTGTGTTCATAAGCTCTGCATAAGCCAATCCAAACAGGCCCTTAACCATCTCTTACTTAGCTATTCAATTTCCTACGAATAACGATGATATTTATCCATACTTTTGGAAAGTAATTTTAGATTTGTTCAAAATTGAGTCCTCTCGTGTCAAAATTTCACGTAATTTTGTCATTAATTTTTTTTTTGTGTATTTTTCACTTTACTAAATAATGTTTATTTTCAAAAACTTTTTACCTGTTAAATTAGTTCTTATAAAAGAAAAGGACACGAAAAGTATAAGGTGATATAATAATTTATGAGATATTTCTTTTTCCCTATATGCCCCATCCTTGGCTAAATTTTGGTTTGCGCCAACCTAAACACAACCACCCGACAGATTCCAATAATAATTCTAACCAGCCTGTCCAAATCCTAACCCAATTCAATTTTAATAATTTTAACAGTTTTTGACTTTTTGTTAACATATTGACAAAAAATGCTTTTTGTTAACATTGCTCGACATTAAAAATGCAAAAACAAAATTTTTTCTTTAAAAAAACAATAATCATATTTTTATATTTCCTTCTGGTTAACATTTTGTATTTTTATATTCTTAACATCATGCCTTATAAGCTATAACATTATTCCTCACACTGCCCTTTCAATTTTCCAATACAATGAGCCATGATTTTGTTGAAAGTGAATAATTCTAAATTCTCTCTTTTTTTCTTAATTTTCTTAATTAGTAAACTGAGAAAATATATAATACTTTTTATATTTTTTAAATATATATACTTTTCATTTAATATTTTGTTTATAAAATAGTAGTTGAAGGATATGTAACTACAATGAATAATATCGCATTTACTCTGGTTGGATCTAACGCAGTTTCAGACACAAACCTATGCATACGGACACCGAAAGCCATAGAAAAAAGAAAAGCACTGTACCTTTTTTTTTTTTTGCACTTTCCAGCAGGCAGCAGTAGTTAAAGCAAAGCACCGCCATTATTGACCCATCACAGATTCTCATTCTCATTAATGGAAATGGCGATCATGAAGTAACCAAACAAGGCCTTTTTAGGTGGGTCACTCTATATGCCTGCCTTGTAGTAGTTATAATCCTCACCTTTTCATTTCTGTCATGTTCTGTTCTGTTCTTCTCTCCATCAAAGTTTGCTCCTTTCTCTGCCCCATCTTCTTCTTCTCTCATTTTTGTCTTCTGGGTTGTTCCTATTGTGATGTTATTTAGCTCATAGATAGCTCTATATTTTTTAAGCAAGGAGTGAATCAGTGATGGCAGGTCAAAACCCACTTCGTTTTTTTTCCAATTTGTTGTTATACTCATCAATTCTTAACATGTCTCATTCAGATCTTTCACTATCTCTCTCTTTCTTATGTGTGTGTGTGTGTGTAAAATAAGTATCTGGATGCTTTTTTTGTAATATATTTTTTATATATAAAATGAATCTGGTGTTTTGACTGAGTGTTTGAACTCAATCTATTTTTCTATGTTTTGTGTATATCTTGTTTCTGTGTCTTGAATACTGAAAATATTAAAAGTAAATGATGATTGGTTAATGCCGCCCGCAAATTTTGTGCTCATAGTATCTGTCTGATTACTTTTTGTTCTGTCTCTGAGTCTCTGAACTGACCTTGGTAATGGATTTATTTATTTATTTAATAAGCATGTGATTGTGACTTTGAAGTTTATTTTCATAATTCTCAAAATCTTGAGAAGTAGTGAAGCAGCCCTCAATTTTGCTGTTGACTTTAATAAAGTTGTTTAGGATAGATACCATCATTACGCAATGAATTTATATATTACTACATCACAATGATGAGTATTGATCATGACAAGGACACTCACCATCATAGGAATACTACATCAGTGTTGCTCTTTACCATTACCATCTACTAGTGTTTACTTATAATATGACATTATCAATTTGGAAGATTATAATATTCATTCTTTTTTTTTTGGGGGGTTAGTAATGGGTATTACTATTATCATTGTCAATTTCAGGAAAATCATGTAATCATAGTATTCATTCTGTTTTGTATTTTTTATTTTCTGGCTTCCAGTTCCAAGTTGATCATGGACTAATCATTCAGTAGTATTACTTTAAAAACTTAATTTCATATCTTCAAACTGTCAGATAAAAGAAAATTATAATACTGTAGCTTCAGAAGATCTGTCTGTAAAATAGCTTTTATTCATTACTGCAGTTAATTTGGATTAGTTGTGTTGGCCTTGGATGCTGCTGCAATTGATCCACTCATGGGATACCACCTTGCATTGTTTGTCTTTTTGGCTTCTCTTCAAGCAACTTTAAGTCAAGATATTGAACATGGTTCACTACTAGTAAATGGAGCTCAAGCAAGAGCTGAAACAGGTGATAACTTTATTTGTGCCACTATTGATTGGTGGCCGCATGATAAGTGCGACTATACCCATTGCCCCTGGGGATATTCATCTGTTGTAAATTTGGTGAGTATTTCGGAATTCATTTGTATGGAAAATGAAATGAACACTCTTCAGAATTTATATTTCCCTTCCACCCCCAATCCCTCAGCCAACCAGTTTTAGTAACTGTTCAATTCAATGTGGATTAATTTTTCAGGACTTGTCTCATCCCTTCCTTGCCAAGGCAATCCAAGGTGTGTATATTTGAATTACTTAAGTCCATATGATTTAGAAAATCAGACACTAATGACATTATTATTATTATTTGCGGCTGCATAAATTTACAATGTATGGAGCATGATGTTATTCTTTTCATAATGGTTGCATGATAGCCCTCAAGCCTTTGAGGATAAGACTTGGAGGTTCTTTGCAAGACCAGGTGCTGTATGATGTAGGAAGTCTGAAGTCTCCTTGTCATCCATTTCAGAAGATGAAAGGGGGATTGTTTGGATTTTCAAAGGGATGTTTACACATGAAAAGGTGGGATGAGCTGAATCATTTTTTCAATCAGACAGGGTGAGAAGTTTAACACTGATATTTGTTATTATCTCCACTGCCTCCATCACCCTCTCTTCCTTCAAAGTTCAAACCAAAACAAAAGTATGAAAAAGAAATTAGGTATTTAATTGGGATACTATAAAAAAGTGATAGCTTTCATTTGCTCGAGTCACTTGCTATGCCTTTTTTTTTTTTTAACTCTGATAGTTGCTGAAGGGAATGCAGTTGTATATCCCTTCATTGGTGGTATAGGAGGCTCTCTGGCTGCATCACTGAGTTATTCAATATCTTGTCACTCTTGATCACAAAGTTATGCAGATAACGGACATAGTTCCAATTTAGCCCTTTTCCTTATAATCACAGACTTTAGGTGATTTATTTACTTTTGTTATTGAAGATCATCAGTTATAGTCTTCTATCTTGCATTATTGGTTAATATTAGTAACAGTTTTTGTTAAAACTTACAATGAGTATATGAGATATTGGGCTGTGGTTGACCCTGTACATACTTGTAAACCTCATTTTGTGTAAATAAATATAGACACAGAATTTGAATGCCAGTGTGTGGCAGAGGAAAAGCAGAAAGTGGTGGCTGAGGGATGATTACCTATGGTGTAACTTAATTGGAGTTTGACACTTGCAGGGCTATTGTGACATTTGGCTTGAATGCTCTCCATGGAAGGCACCAGATTAGTCATAATGTTTGGGAAGGAGCTTGGGACCCTACAAATGCTCATGATTTTATAAAATACACTATTTCAAAGGGATACAAGATCGATTCATGGGAACTTGGTAGGACAACAGACAGAGCTATTTGTTATGTTCATTCGTGTTTAATTTGACCTTATTCTTGCATATGCTGTTGTAGGTAATGAGTTGAGTGGTAAGGGCATTGGTGCAAGTGTTGGTGTTTCACACTATGGGAAAGACTTGATAAACCTTAAACAAATTCTAGATGCATTATATGAGAACTCCAGGTTCAAACCTTCACTTGTAGCACCTGGGGGATTTTATGAAAAGGAATGGTACGACAAGCTTCTTCAGGTTTCCGGTTCAGGCATAATCAATGTTCTGACTCATCATTTATATAATTTGGGCCCAGGTTTGCTTGTCACTTGCATAATTCTTTCTACTGTAGTCATTTTTACTGAATATTTAATATTCTAAAATATCTAAATATCCTGCCTTTGCTTCTATTTAATTTTCCACAAATCCTAAATTTTTCAATGCATTGGCAACTGATATATTTAATCTTGTATCAAAGATGATATATTTTGTCCACTTGCTGGCAAATTACCATTTTCTGTCCTTCCTAATTTATTTCTAAGTTAATTTCTCTTTTTCAGGTAGTGACGAGCATCTCGAGAGGAAGATCTTAAATCCTCAGCGCTTGAGCAAGGTGGAAACTATTTTCAGCAATCTTTCAGAAACCATTCAAAAATATGGTCCTTGGACTTCTGCATGGGTAGGAGAAGCTGGCGGTGCATACAACAGTGGCGGTCGTTCTGTTTCTAACACATTTCTGAACAGCTTTTGGTAATATTGGTTGTCCTTTCCTTTCCATCATTTTCTGTTCCTCT
Source organism: Glycyrrhiza uralensis (assembly GCA_030159175.1). Taxonomy (NCBI): domain Eukaryota; kingdom Viridiplantae; phylum Streptophyta; class Magnoliopsida; order Fabales; family Fabaceae; genus Glycyrrhiza; species Glycyrrhiza uralensis. The sequence goes on from BRZY01000005.1 coordinate 44,188,737, forward strand.
TTTTAATTTTAAGTACTAAAGGAAGGATTATGATTTTTCTATTTAGCAAAACAATTACTTGTGTTTAATTGAAAGTTTGGAAATTTAAATGACTTATAGGTACTTAGATCAACTTGGAATGGCATCCTGCTACAGCACTAAAGTTTATTGCAGGCAGACTTTAATTGGAGGGCACTATGGCCTTCTCAATACCACCACTTTTACTCCCAATCCTGACTACTACAGGCAAGTATAAATTAAAGGTTGCAAAAAAATTACAATAAAAACAAAAATAGAGAATAGATGGTTAGATATTTCTTTTCCCTTGAAGGTTACTTGAAAATTTATAGTGATTAGTATATCATTTTAAACTTGAACATATCTAAAATTGTTGATTCTGGTCTTGCAAACAGTGCACTTTTGTGGCACCGGCTGATGGGAAAGAAGGTTCTTGCAGTTTCAAGTGACATTTCTTCACCCTTTTTACGCACTTATGCCCATTGTTCAAAGGACAGAGTAAGTGCTAATTTATCTCAACTCATATGGAAGAATATAATATTATAGGGATGCATGAGTTTGGTGTTCATTCTTATATATACGATGTTTGATTACCATTCCAATTATTGAAAATTTAAAGCTGCTACGACATCATATGAAGCTTAACACACTTGCTATTAATGTGTTGGAAATAATGTAAATAAGGTAATTATGGATTGATTCTTTGTTGTATATTAGTATGTAATTATGGTAATTCGTGTAATTATAAATCCTTGTATTTATGACTCTTAGTATATCCTTCACTACGTGATTGATAATGAATGTTTGAAAATGCTGAATATCGGTTGATTCATTGTCACACTTAATTTGCTAGCAATTATTTTTATTGAAGTGAAATTTGCAGGGAGCTGTTATCTCTTTGACTATTACTTTCAGCATTCCTCAAATTCTTACCAATTTCATTCCACAGGGGGGTGTAACATTACTGCTGATCAACTTAAGTAACCAGACTCATTTCATACTCACTGTCAAAAACCCTGTGACTGCAAGTGTTGAAGGAAATAAAGTAACCAAAATCACCCATAAAGAAAATTCATTCTTTGATAATCTCAAGAAGACATTTTCTTGGGTTGGAACAAAAGGGTCAGAGGTCACATTCAGGGAAGAGTATCACTTAACTCCCCAAGATGATAATCTTAGAAGCCAAACCATGGTGCTGAATGGTATTCCACTGAAGTTAACAAATGAGGGAAACATACCAACATTGGATCCAGTGCACAACAATGTACGGTCTCCAATATACATAGCACCTTTGTCCATTGCATTTGTTGTCTACCCAAACTTTGATGCTCCAGCCTGTGCTGGACCCCGAAAATTTTAGTCTCTATGGTTTCTATAATCTTGTAGACTTGGGCATTAGGACTAAGAAATTTCAAGCAAGCTCATGGTAATTGTAAGTAGTGAGCTGTTGTCTTCACTGGAAAGGTTACAACCTTTGCAATAATTGTTATATTGAGGAAACAAAACAAAAAATTCGTATCAAGTTGTGAATAAATTGCTGGTTCAAATTATTTTGGTTTCACTTCAAGTCCCATGCAAAAAAGTAGTGATTTCGTTTCAATCCTTTTCAGCAGCCAACTTGTACCACCACTCTAGTTGTGATTATAAGAAATTAATATATGCCTGTGATAAGCATAGCCAATCCCAATCTATCCTGCACATGTCATAGGTGCAAACTTGCAAGTGCCTTACACAGGCTACACTTCATTATTTGAAATTTTTAACCATAGCTGTGCCTCGTTGACCTAGTATAACCTTGGGTGATATAGATCAAAACCACAATGTTGATGCTACTATGCAAGATTTTAAATTATGATATGCAACAATTTCCACGACGAATCCAGATTGCCTACAGTCGGTTAATCACACAGTTAATGCAGTCATGAGATCGGATGCTTCATGTTTCTACTTTACCAAATCAGATTTAAAAGATTTGAAACATGAGTCATCCGATGTCAGTTCAACAATTCCAATCTCATAATTGTGTTATCTGCGTGCTTATCCGACAACAGATAATCCAAATACATTTATTCATAATTTTCTACATCTATTCATAATTTTTTGTTATTTCAAGAATTGTGACGTAAACAATACCACAATTTAAAACTTTGCTGTCTTCCTAAAAATGAAGAAGTTTGGAGCACTGTACTTGAGGACCTCTACCGCTAAAAAAAAGAAAGAAAAAGAAAAACTTGAAGAGCTCATGAAAGTTGAAACACTTCTTAACACACAGCGTGACTTTTCTGTAACGCCAACTAGTGGGTGATAGGTGGCGTATGAATCATGATATTGATAATCAAATCATAAAAATCTCAAATCAATGCAATATATTTCAGGGGAAAAAATTATTATCACAAGCGGATTGTACATTACTATAATTGAAACTAGAGTTTTCTATAAAGTTTGAAGGTCCTTTCAATTGAATAATGAAGAGAAGGGGTGCAAGTGGGGAAGGAAATAGCAAAAGTTGGAACCAATCTAATGATCTGATCTGCACCCCTATTTTCGAAGTAAACGACGAGTACGTTGATTAGCACCATTCACGCGGATGTTCAACTTCTCCATATCTTTGTCAAAACCGTCCATGGCTTTGATACCCCTGCAACATTACCAAAATCACTTTAAATTATAACATCCTGATAGAAAAAGGAAATGCATGGTTCTGCATAATTATACAACTGCGACAGCCTGAGCAAAATTGACTTGTTTGTTTGGATGAGCATTTATCAAATGCGATTTCGAATGAACTTGATTTTATAAAATTGCTTCGGTTAAAATTGAGTTTGAATTAAAGTGATTTATGTTTGAATTTTTTTTTGCTCTAAAAGCAAGTTTGATGTAAAACTCAATGTAAATTTTTCAACCTAACACAAGCGAATTTTTATCACTTCTAGTCAAACTAGATTTTGGAGATAAATTCAATTTTGATTGAAAGTAACCAAACATCTATAAATCTTTAGTACTAAAATCACATTTGACGGCGGCAAAAGCAATTTTGGGTGTCTTCACCGTGCATCCAAACATGCACTTAAACTATCACTCTTGCAAAAGATTCAAATCAATTCCAGAATCTCTGGAAAGGAATATTAGAGAAAACAAAACAAGGAATCCAATCAACTTACTTATCAATTTCAGATCCCATGTCAATGGCCATGTACTTCAGTTCTCCCAAGAGATCACTTATATCTGACAATGCATCATCTTGCTTTCCCTTTTCAACCTGTTTCAGGACACTCTATTCAGTAGCTGAATTCAATACTAACAAGTATAGCATTGTCCAAGGCAAAGAAGAAAATCACACACGAAAATTACATTATCCGGGCCGGACTAATAAAGTAATAATGACTTGAAAGTATAGGTGGTTAATGGGAGAAATACGAGTTAAGTTGCAAAATTATCAATGATTTTAAATAAAACTGGTTGGCTCCAAATAGTCATCAGGGACAGAACAATAGTGGAAAACCACCTATTCAGAGATTAATCACATATTAACAATGTTTAAATCTTCACCAAGTTGATGTAAACCTCAACTCTTTCAAGTCCATTTGTTGCCTCAGGAAGTGTTTTCCGCGGCTTTGACTGCCCTTTAGGGGCAGAAGAAGTCAACCCTAACTTCTCCCTCTGCTCCAAGTGGTTTCCCTTTCTTCTGACTGGATCATCTGCATCATGAAAGCACAAAATGTACATGACTATCCTACATCCCAGAATAATTAAAATTGAAAAGGGAGAGCACATAGAATGAAAATACTAACCACCAAATATTACAGGGCCTGTTATCGCGCCTGTCTTCTTCGGTTTCCAAGTTTTGGAGAACATGCCACCAAGACTTCCCAAAAGCTTTTCTCCCTGTAAACAGCAATAAGACAGTCAAAAACAAAGTCCAGAATACCAATTAAAAAGCTCTTTCCAGGGGGCTTCATAACAAAAGCAGCAACCTTGTTTTCGCAAAGGTTAAAGAGCATGAAGAATTAATTAATTCCAGGATAACAAAGATCGATACCCGACTTAAATCATGGTCGATATCAGCAGCATCATTGTGACTCCTCGTAATCTGCTCGCCCTGATGGTGCAGCATCACTAGTGTCTTGGTAGCATCCTCTCTCATTTCCTCTGCTATCTTCAGACAATTGTTTACCGATTTTGTGGTCTCTTCAGCCTTGTAAACAGCATAGTTCTCCAATTCCTCCACTGACTGACTCTCCAATCCCCCAGCATCATGGAAATCGTTCTTATACCTGTTTCGATTGGCGGATGAAAGGGCATAAGAAGACGATGAAGAGTGGCCAAGTGCATCAACATCATCAAAGGGGTTGGTGTTAGTTTCTCCCGAAACTAGTGCGTGTCCAGAAGATGTCTTCCTTGAGGAATCATGCTTTTTGACTTTGTTATCATTTGTGTCTTCATCAGAATCAAAGTGGTTATGCTTACTGACAGGTTCAAAAGAGCTAGGTTTAGCATCTTTCAAAGGAGATCTCTTTGAACCAAACATCCTCTCCCTCTCCTTCTACCTTTAAAGAAACAATAATATTCTCTCTCTCTCTCTCTCTCTCTCTCTCTCTCTCTCTACCTTTGAAGAAACAATGATCTTGTGTATTAATTTCTCCCTGGAAAGGCAAGCCAAAGAAGAGAGATATATTCAGTCACTGTTGGCAAAGAGCAACAAGCAAAAACCCAAAACAAAATATCAAATTCAAGCTCTTATCATTATCAAGATCGAAATTCCCTTTCCCTCGAAATTAAATTTTGAAGGGGATATACCATGCCAAACTAACTCAAAAGAGACTAAATTCATAACAATTAAGACGGAACAATGAAAAATTGAACTGTTAAGGAAAAACGGGGGACAAAATAAATAGGAGGAGGAAATCATATCATAGTAGAAAAAAAGGAACAAAACAAGTGAATTCAACAAGGGCAGCAAAAACCCACATCAAAAGAGTGAAAATTGAACTGAAAAGTTGAGCATCAGATGATGAAGATGATGATGACAAGGAAGAGAGATATGAATTGAAAAAACAGAACCAACAAGACAATTGTACAAAGAGAAAGGAAGAAGGGTAACCTACCTGGGTGGGGGGAATTCACTGAATATGTTGAAGGAATAGAAGGGCCACAGATATTAAGAGGGGTTGGGTTGAATGGTTTTGTGCACAACCTCTGCAAAATCGCGTTAAGAAAAGTCACAGCAGAGGTAGTGGGGATTGTGTGTGTAACCAAGGTAAGAGAAATTTGAAAATTTCACAGTGGACTTTTGTTGATTTGGTCTTGTATGCTTCTAGATATTAACTAATTAATTAATATTTAAGACAATTGTTTGAATTGGTAATTTATCTCAATACTTTACTTACAATAATAATAAGGTTATATAACTTCACTTGTAATTGTAAACGTAAAATAAAAAGGATTTAATTAGTATACACTTATAATGTAATTATACCGACATCTAATCATATCTCACCGTATACATATTTATGTCAATATTTTAAGAAATAATATTACGATGTGATACTATAATAAAATGTCTATACAAAAACAAAATACACTACCAATGTATAATAATTAAACTCTATTTTCTCCAAACTTTAGAATTAAACAATGTCTCTTCACCTAAACTTTGAAACAAAATCTAAAAATATTTAATTTCAACACACTTAAAAAGTTTATTTAAAAAAAACACTTAAAAAAAGTTTTTTATGCTCGCTTTTCAATATACTTAAAAAGGCTTGAATTCACTGATTTAATAAAACTTCCTATGCTCTCATGTGCCCACTTAGTGGAAGAGTTAGAGTAACTTATATTATCCATACATGATATTTGTTAAATAAATAAATATATTATATCACTTGGCCAAAGCAAAGTAATAATTTAAGTAGCTAGATAGTGTAATAATTTGTAACAATTTAATCAGAAGACCAAAAATAACCTGGCATGCCCCTTTTCTTATAATTGGTGACCCACACTCATTTTTCCTACCTTACTAAATACAATAGTATATTTGCGTTTATGATATTTATAGTCTGTACCCCTTGAATTTTGTCTTGTTTTTTTTCTTCTTGAAAGCTTGTAGGATATCACTTTTTTTTCATTGGTTATATCGCATAAAAGACAGAATTAGAGCAAGAGTTGTATAAATATTCTAATTCTGTAATTATATAGTAAAAGTTATGCCAATACAAACAAATATTACAAGCAAAATATTTTAAAAATATATATATTAATTTTTTTTTAAAATATTGATTCAATTAATACAATTTATTTCACTGATGATAAAAATTAAATGAAAACATAAAAAATATAAACGTTTGAGACTTTCAGTTTTAATGTTAAATATTTTAAAAGTAATTTACAAAATTCCCATTACATGTAATATTAATGGGAAAAATTGAACATTGATTAAAAAATTAAAAAAAAATTAAATGAATATCTAATTAAAGAAAATGTTAATTTAATATGATATGAAAACTCATAAAACAAGTAAAAAAAATAGTTGCATGAGAAAGAAAATATGTGTACAAATTATCTCACTCAAGTCAGAACAAGTAAGTCTCTGATTTGTTATATAGTGCTGAATTAAATGATGTGCACAAAAATGTTTGTTTGTAACTTGTAACATTATCCTTATTGATACATGCATTTCTTAACCATTTTAGCTATTAATATCACTTTTGCAAACCTCCATGCATTATGGATATTACAGTAAAGGCTTAAACCACTTTTTGGTCTCTTATTTTTTAGAAATTTTTGCTTTTAGTTTTTAAAAAATAAAACACGTCTTTTTAGCCCCTTATTTTTTAAAATTTATCACTTTTAGTCTCTAGAGCCATATTTTAAATTAGAAAAATATTTTTTAAATTGATACTTTGACCCCTCCCAAAGTTTGATTCTCACCTTAACCCATTTTTCCGTTCTCCTCCCCCTCCACTGATGCACCGTGACCCCATCCTCGCTAGGAGTAGTTCCAACGTCCTCCCTTGAAACTGCCACGAGATGCAACCTCTCTCTCGTTCTCCTCCTTGTGCGATCGCAGTGGTCACACCTCCCTTCCCACCATTGTGCGCAGCCTCCCTTGGCCGCGCGAGGATGGGGAGCCGCGGTGCGTCAATGGAGGGGGAGGAGAACGGAAAAACGGGTTAAGGTGAGTATCAGGCTTTAGGAGGGGTCAAAGTATAAATTTAGAAAATACTATTTAAATTTAAAATATGACCCCAATGACTAAAAGTGACAAATTTTCAAAAATAAAAGACTAAAAAGACGCATTTTATTTTTGAGAGACTAAAAATGAAACTCATTAAAAAATAAGAGACTAAAAACAGATTTAAGCCCATAATAAAGCATTTATATCCCAAAACACAAACTGAGTTCCTCTGATACAAGTAAAAATTTATACAAGACATCCAATAATGACATATGAAAGCTTTGAAACTTAACCATTAGCAAAGAACAGTGACCAATGGCCAGAAATAAATAATAATCTTTCTCAGCCAGCGCTTGACCCTGCCTTCTTCACCATAGCAGCATGTTTATGACCAGTAAGGTGGTCATTGAAAACCGTCTGGCTGTTGCACACCACATTGCATAGAGAGCACAATCTAACATCACCTTCTGCAGCCCCTCCTTCCACAACTTTACGCTTCTTTGCCTCGATATCCATTTCCAGTGCCTTCTTTGGCTTTGTTTTTTTTGGTGCCTTCATTGGCTTTGGTTTGTTAGCATCCGGCTTTTCCTGTGGCCCGATCATCGGGATTGCTGCGTGCTGCGGAGCATTCCCTGTGGTGGCACTGATAACCTCATGGATTTTTGGTTTTGACAGTTCCTCCGCTGTGGTGGCACCGATAACCTCATGGATTTTTTGTTTTGACAGTTCTTCCGCTGTGGTGGCACTGATAACCTCGTGGATTTTTGGTTTTGAAAGTTTTTCCATGTTCTTCAGGTGTTTCTTCCCGGCCAAGTGTGCAATGTACATATCCCTGCTGTTACAATTAATCTTGCAGACTTCACACCATGCAGATTGAGCAACCTTGATTTTATTTGGAGCTTTTTTCTGGAAACCAATACCGTGTCGTTTAAACCCGGTGATACATGGACCAATGCCATTACCAGACACCAAGCCGACCTACGAGTCACCAAACAGTGCTCAACTTAGAATAGAAAAATTCCCCTAATGGTTCCCCACCTTAACACTTTTTCTTGCAGGTAAAGCAATAAATAAAATGCGCAACTTAGCAAAATGTAGGTATTAATACAACAGCTTGATTGATTTATCTATAGAAATACAACCAGGGAAACTGATAGCAAACAAGTAATAATAATAAAATCTAGTTGATACAAGAAGTCTCCATTTGCAAGGTCACTACAAAATACAAAAGATCAATTGTAAAAGCTGATAACATAAAATTTGAAAATTGAGTAAGTTAACAGTTCATCATTTCCTGAACGGTCATATCAGGTCCTCACCGTTTTCATCAAAATTCAAAAACCAGATGACTAGATTTTTACTTAATTGACCCATCAATGTTAAGAAAAAACAACATAAGATAGTTATTTATTATAATTCACTATTCAAGAGTTTCAAAGGTCAAAGAAATGGAGTTTGGCTGGGCAATACAGAATTTATTTCACATATATCAAGACACGAAATTAATTTTAACAGTACTTGCGGCAAAACAAAGATCAAGAGTTTAAACATTGATAGAAGATCGATTCTTGTCCTGCTTGATATTTTTCTCATAGTAGCAAGAAAGGATAGTAAGTAAGAAACTAATAACTATGCCTACATCTTTCAGAGATCATACAAGTATGTCACAGGTGTGCATTGCATTCTAGAAGTTATTAATCAGAACATGCTGCCCCAATTTAATGTTCTGGTTATTCTCCTCCTTTTAATGTTCTGGTTCTGTCAGAATAATTTAATTTTAATATAAGAAATAAGAAACACGTGTAAGAAATTAAGCCTACGATAGTGTGCCACTATTGTGTGTGGATAAGCAGTAAAAGTAAATATTAAATATAATTCAGAATGAGGAGAAAACAGCCAAATATACAATCTCGGCATTGCATGAAACCTTACAAAAGGATAATGCAATTCACAATTCACCTGAGCAACATGCTTTTTCCCAGCAAGATGTTTGTTATATACCTCTTGACTAGTGCACACAACATTGCATATCAGCAAACCTTTACAGAATCAATTAGTGCACCACCACTCAAAACCTTTGGTTTCTTAGACTCTAATTCCTTGCCTACAGAACCAATTAACACTTGTTCTTGGACACTACTTGGGTGACTTTGACATTTGCATGAGATGATCCTGGTAATAATGTAATAGTGGGATTAGTCTGTACCTGCAAATTCCTCTTGTGTTTCTTTCCCAATATGTGCTTTTCGTAAACATCTTTGCTATTGCAATCAATTTTACATACTTCACATCTCATTGGTGTGGTGGTGACCTTGGTTTTGTTAGGCAACATTACTGTAGTATCACTAGTGGAATATTGCTGTGGCCATGTGGCATTCCACGCGGAAGGCAAACTTGTGGACGCTGCTGAAGTCTCATGTGATGAACCAACGGCCTGCATATTAGAAGCATTGAACACATTACACTCATTAACAATATACATTGCAATTCTCCCATTTCTACATTAAATATTTGATAATACTTAACACGAATAAATCATCAAAAATACCCCCAGTTTCATCATTCATATTCTTCCTTCCACATTTCTCAAATTGTTTCTGAAAAGAATCACAGTAACAGAATAAAAAACCTACAAGAGATATGCACACAAAGACACTCACACTCAATAGTTAATGACTGCCACGTTGTCCTATTGGACTTCATAACCGATAATTAGGAAAACTTTTGGGTTTTCCACCAAAATGAAAACTAACTTGGGGAGATCATGACACCATGGTGTTGAGGAGGATATTCAAATCATTGTGACAATTATGTCATTGCCTCTCCTTTCTCTTACAAACGCGCTACCCATATATCAGAACCCCACATTTCCATCAACAAGCCAAAAACCCCATCTAAATAATTCATCCACTGTCGATAATTTAGCAGCAAATATTTTAATTTAACAACTTCCATAAAATGCAAAAATAATTTCAAAAACAAGAACATCAATGAAAGAGAAGAACACACAAAAAACAATAAACAAAAATTGCATAGATAGATAGGGGAGAAAGCACCCCAAATGGCATAACATGAGAAAAATTAGATTTTGATTCCAAATTTGAAAACTGTGATCAAATGGGTGGGTGGGGACTGACAATATCATATTTGATGGGTTCAGCTTGTTTGACGATCCAGTTCTGAGAATCTGTCGTTTGGGCACCATAAGCAGAAGAAGCAGCAGCAACGGGAAAAGGGGTTGCTGAATTTCCAAAAGGGTCGGTGCCTGGAGGGTGAATAGCAGAATCTGAGGTGACAGGGAAAGACCACAAGTACGGGTTCGCAGAATAGTACGGTTGCTGTTGCTGCTGCAAGTTGGTGACGAAGGGAGGAGCATGGTGCTGTTGTTGCTGAGGGTACATTTTGGGACCAATTGGTGTTAAAGCATTCTAGTTTACCCAAGTGATGTGAAGATGCTCCATTTGGAATCAGTTATTGGGATTTTGAGGGGTGAGAGAGAGAGAGAGAGAGAGAGAGAGTCAGAAAGTGAGAAATTGCTTGCAAAAACCTACTCTCTTTTTTTTTTGGTCAATTGCAAAGGAGATTTTCTAAATACACATACATATTGTGACCAAAAAAAAAATACACATACATATGTTTCTAAATACACATACTTAAAACCGGGGATTAGCCAGAGACACGAAACAGCACGCAGCGGAAGGGGGAGGGCAGCGACCCACAAAACAGCACCCACAAAAGGCACCCAACCCGGTAGCGTCCTGGACTCAACCCCAGATCACCCACTCGACGTGAGCCACCTGATAAGCCAGAGACAAGCATGGGGACGACACGAGAACGATGGCGGCAACACCAGCCCGAGAAACGGAACAAACAAAACAGGGAAAAATAGGAAAAAAACGAGGGAAAACAGGAAAGCACGAAAAAAGGAGAACCCAGGAAAACAACAAGAAACACAACAGAGAGAAACGGAAAAGAAGGAAAATGGGGGAAAACAGGAAAGCACAAAAAAAGGCAAAAAGGAAAGGAAAAAGAAAACACAACCCAGACCCATGCGCGCAGCGGTGGTGCGACGGCAGCGCGGCGGCCCCTCCAACACCCATCACCGAAACCAGCTCCAGCTCCTTGGCGCGGCCACTGTGAAGCTCCAACGCGCCATTGCTGAAACACGAACCAGCAGCGCCTGAGGAACAGCAAGGAGAGTCGACACCTGGAAAGGTGGAGTGGAAAGAGGCAAACAGACCATTTGGATGCGGCGGGGAGAGGCACAAACGGCGGCAGTGGCGGTGTCCGCAAGAGAGAAAGGAGAAACTGTGCGGCGCTAGGGTTTTTTTTTTTGCAAAAACCTACCTATAAGAGAAAAGAAGCAATATTGACCCAAAAAACAAAAGACAAAAGAAGCAAAGGAAGTGACCAAAAAAAAAAAGGAAAAGAAGCAAAGGCTTCATACAAACTTATGGGCCTTTTTTGTCTTTAATTGACCAAGTAATGGGCTTTTCACAGTTTATGGGCTGTTCTTTTCTGGGCTATTTGTTTGACCAAAAACACTATTTTGACAAAAAAAGGACAAAAAATAACTACAAAAAACTAAACGAAAAAAAAATAGGGATAGTTGTTTTTTATTTATAAAATTATTGAGAAACCAAAATTATACATTAAATATAATAAAGAGACTTGTAGTTAAACCTTAATAATATTAGGCTAGAAATGAAAGACATATATATAAGGCATAATAAGATAGACAAATCTAGGTCGCAAAAGGTGACTCCATTAGGATGACAACACTGGCGCAACAAAAGTAAGAACAAAGAAGATTATAATGAAGCTTTTTCTTATATCTTTAAAAACCGTGTTAAAATTAAACTTAACTTTTTATGGTATTTAAAATTTAAAAATAAAATAGCCATTATCTTTGCAATGTTTTTTTTCGTCGGGATCTTTGCATTGGTTGTTTTCAGTGGAAACTATCAGTATTTCAACTTTTTATTTTTTTTACCCTTTTACACACTTAGTATAAGTTTTTATGTATATGTAGATATTCCTATCATCATATATATATATATATATATATATATATATATATTCATCAAACAAACCAGATGGCAAGTATTTGTAAACCAAGGAATAATTAAATTGATATTATGGACAATGCAAAAAGCTCCAAAGGCCTCTCGCGAATGCTTCAGACATGCCAAGTTCTTGCAGTTAGATACAAGTCATACTATGTAGCCTGAATCAAAGATGGTAGTCACAATGTAAAAATTTGTCGTTGCTGTTGGTGTATATATGAATATTACAAGAATACAGCCGTAATTCAAGAACTTGGCTGTTGGCCTGTTGCATGACTTTTTGTCGTTGTCAGAACTCTTTTTTCTATTGTGATGCTGTTGCATGACTTTTTGTTTTAGGAAAAAATCGTGGCTTTTTTCTGTTTAGGGGTTGTAAAATTGTATACAGGTGTGAACGACTCTGGAATAGGAAGTTTGTATTTTTGCAGATTGGGTGTGACACTTTCACACTAAGTGAAATTTGTTACAGCTGTGAACGGCTCTGTATTGAGAAGTACATTTTCGTGGATTGGGTCTGACGGTATTACACTTGGACTGTGAAATTTTTCACATCTGTGAATGGTTCTGGAATGAGAAGTCTGCATTGGAAAGGACTGTCGCTTTCACACTTAGGGTGTGAAATTTGTCACAACTGTGAATGGTAGTGGAATGAAAAATCTGCATTTTCGTGGATAAGCCTGACGCTTTCACACTGGGGGTGTGATACAGCTGTGAATGAATCTGGATTGAGAAGACTGTATTTAAGTGAAGTTTGTTTTTCAACGCAAAGTTATTTGTCTTTTATGGTTTCAATTTAGTGGAGAACTAGCAGTGTTTTAAGTCTTTGAATATAGTGAGATCATGTTCCACATTGGGACTATATTGAAAAAAATTATCATGTAAAATCATGGTGGGATCATTGGAGTCCTGTATTTTATTTATCTTTATACAATATTTGTTATATAATACTCATTGTATTATGTCATAGATTTATATCAATAAAAATTTCTAAAGACACAAATTACATATTACCCCACAAACATGCGTTCAACTATTATCACCATGTTACTAGATACAATTATAGACTTCTTAGGATATTTGTATAATAATTTATTGGTGCTTCTGTTAACGTAACGAATAAGCATTATCCGAGGCATTCAAATATAGCTTCAAGTCCATTTTTATTTATTTATTTATGAACAATGCATTTTTTTACTTGAATATAAATGAACTTAGCCTTTGGAGCCTAATTCTTATGTTTGCGGACCACCCAAAGATAAGAGAGTCTAGTTCTTGCACAACTAACATCAATGCGAGCAATTCATAGTGTTCATATCTCACCTGGTAGAAAATAAAGTTCCAGCAACATATAATAAATCTATAAACCCAAAAAAGAAAGAAAAATTGAGAGTGATTGTATCTCATTTGGTCCTACTATGAAGCAAGAGCTTCATATAATTAAGTTATTCATTTGTTGCACCTGAAACTGCCAGTGAAACCTGAACTATTCTGGGGATACATTAGCACCTATTTAGTTTCAGAACATTCCCCTTCAACAATTTGGGTGCTAACACCTGAACCTTCCTGTGCATTTAACTGCAGTGGGACAGATAACATATCATTTTCCGATTCCCCGGTAGGATTTTTTTCCAACTCAACATGTGCTGTGATCTCTGAGACTTGTCTCTGCAACAACTGGGGTTCATAACTTGATCCAGCCACAGATGTGGGTGTCGGTGTCTGCGCCGCAGGCAAAGGGCCATTCATTGGTGCTGTTGCTGATGCTTGTGCTTGGGATAGTACATTCATCAGGAGCTGAGCCAGAAGTACCTGTGGGTCATTATCCCCTTGTTGGACTTGAGCATTAATTGCATTTGCCAGAGCATTGATATCAGGTGGGTAATGTGCTTGAAGCCCTAGCCCTACTGCTTCGGACGAAGCTTGGTCTCCGGGCGTAGCTTGGTGACCATGGGCACGCCTTAGCTTAGATAAGTGCTTTTTCCCAGTCAAATGACTCTGGTAAACAACATGGGACTCACATTTAACATTGCACAACTCACATGTAAAAGATATATCTTGCTCAGGTTTTGGAACTTGCACTGCCTTTGAACCATCATTAGTCCTCATGCGTTTGGCTCCTTTACCTCCTCTCATCTTACGCTTCAACCCGCGGCCTCGTGGAGCAGAGTTATCCATGGTTATCCCCTTAGGCTCTTCAGCTGGAACTTCAGAAGTCTCTCCTACATTATTCTGCAACTTCATTTCATCTTTCTGATTATCAACAGTAATTTCAGAGCTCATATTTTTTGTGGGGCATTTTCCAGCCTCAGATTCGTCAACTTTTTTAGGTTGATCTGTTGAATTCATTTGAGAGGTAGGAATCTGTCCACTCTGTTGACCATTTGTAGCATTTTGTCTCTGTAATATTTCATGCACTTTCATGTTCTTCTTATGTTTTTTTCCATTCTTATGCTGCTCCATGATTTCTGGAGTATTGCACTCAACCTTACAAATTTCACAATATACTTTGCGCGGTGCAGTTGGCACTTGAGCTGGTATAGGTACTGATGACGAACTTTGTACCACCAAAGTAGCTCCAGCAGAAGCAGATGCACCCGATACATCAGAAGTAGCAGGTCCAGAAGAATGAGATGGGAAGTGTCTACCACCACCCACTCCACGTCCTCGACCACGACCACCGCGTCTAAATGGTCTACCACCCCTACCTCTGTATTGAGATGACCCAGTCTGAAAATAAGGATTCACATACAAAGTCAAATATATATTCAAATGGTCACAATATTCAGGTACGAATAGATTGGAAATTTGAGAGGAAAGGTTTAGAATAAAAGGTGTGCACACAAATAACCAATATCACAAGGGTAGTGATATTGTTGTGCGTGTGTGTGTGTGTGTGTGTGTGTGAGAGAGAGAGAGAGAGAGAGAGAGAACAATTATACTAATGAAAATTTTCAGTAATTCATCCAATATCCACAATTCTATCAACATAATGACATGTAACGTAATTCAATTAATGATAGAACTCTTGATTCTCCAAAAAGATTGCAAATATTGGAGAGGAGTTACTGACGAAAATAAAACTGACTAAGAAAAGGAATATCTGGTTCATCGAGGTGGTAATCATGGAAATCTTTAAGACACAGACATTTTAAATTATCACAAATATTAACATATATGAGAGACCATGATGGCCCCCAAGACTGCTTCCAAGCCATCCTCGACTTCAAGAATCATTCCAATTCTTACAAATAGTTCAACCTAAGCATCTCAAATATGAAAATTCAACAAGGTTATCATTCACTTAAAAAAAAAAACTTAATCATCAATTCAATATAAATTTAAATGCCTCAAGTGCAAGTCAATGATCATCATAACAAGGGTCTAGTTGGATCTCAGAATAAATAATAAAACGGAAAAACAGCTTGACAATTTGATTAAAACACTTTGTTTCTCAGCTGTCAATTTTATTCTTTTAAATACTTTCCTTCACTTTTAATTCCCTTTCAAAATTAAAATCAGTGGTGTGGGTAACTCATGCACTGACCACTGAGCCACCATTTTTTTATTCCACAATTCAAATGCAGACTAATAATAGCAATTGAATCTGGATCCAGCATTGATAAAATGTTCCTGCATTCTTACAACTATCCATGTCCATTAGATCTCCAAACAAAAAAGCATTATAAGGGGAATATAGAAACACTGCAAAAATGTTGAAGCATGCATGGATGTGCTAAACTTACTCCAGTTTTATGAAATTAGATTTTTTGTGGATAAGACATGAATAACATGGATTTTCCTCATTACATTTGAAATAACATCTATGACTCACGGGCCATTTCTTCATAATTTTTAATCAACCAATATACCCCATCCATTGACCATTGACCAGGAATTTTAGCCAATTTGTGCACATCAACAACTTTATGAGCCTCAAGATACTGTTGATCAAGCAATCCTTGAGAAGTTGACAATTTAAGGTCCTGAAAACATGCTCAATGCTTCCCTAAGTCTGAAACTGAAAACGAAACACCCTCTGACAAAAGAAGAAATAAAGCATATCAAACAAAGATTATCCATTGAAAAACCAACAGAACTGAGTTTCTTTTCCCAAACTGTAAGGCACTGCATACTTTAGAAGGCCAGACAGTTAAGAAGAGAAACAAGACGATCATATGCCCACATCAGCTCTAAAGCAACCAGCAAAGATCCACCACCATGCATCATTATTGTGGCATTGAAGGGAAGAGCCACAATTGCTTATTAGTTTATATTATGCAATTACTGTCTTTATCTGGTCACTCTAGGTGTTGTGGCCAAGCTTGCAGAATTCTCAACATCTTCTGAATGTTTTAAATGAAAAGCTGAGGATATAATACCTATTCTAGTATCAGCGTTTTGTCCACAGAAAGTCCCAAGAGAGTCTGAGGAAGCACAGCAAGATATTCTCTCTAAAAGCATAACAAAATGTTTGAAAAAGTTGAAAGAAAAGAGGAAACATGGAAATACAATATACTCAAATAATTACATATACTATTTAAATATGTACAGGAACGAAAAAAAAAAGAAAGAGTGAAATATTCTATCCTAAATTAGTGATTAGTGATATTTACATATTTACAATACTCCCCCTCAAGAAACATGGAAATACAATCTATTAGATACTACTGCAATATGTACAGAAGCAAAAAAAAGGAAAGAGTGAAATTAGCATGTTTGTGTTGCTGCAAATATGTTGAACTAAGTCAAGGAGGAATAAACTATATCAAATAACGGTTTAACTTTGACTCAATTTATCTTAAGTCATCTTGTTTTCAGCTACATCAAAGGAACTTGACATAGCTGATTAAAAGCCAAAGTTGATTGGTTTATAATAAATACACCTCTTTCAATGATCTCACTAATACAATATGACAAAGCCTGCGCTGGATGTAAACTACCCTATGAGAAATCCTTTATTTGGACCAAAGATGGGGTAAATCCATAACATGGTTTTACTAATTTGTCTAGTGTCAGAGACACAAATAAAAGAAGCTGCCAGGGCTTTCTTTTTCCTCCAGCCATGATCTTTGAGCAAAATTAGCAGAATAAGAAGTGTGCACATGTACACACATATATAGACACTCAACAACAACCACCAAACCTTAAGATAATGAATTTTTGTATAATTAAAGATGGTCAAATTAAAAACAGAGGAAGGAAAAGAAAACTGTGAGAAACTACTATAAAATACCTTTACATAAAATATTAATTTATGATTGAGCCTAATTGCATCAATTGATCCATTTTGGTTGTCAACCCACCCAATGAGATAAGGCTTGGTTGTTGTTGACTTGTTGGTCAAATTTCTAGAAACAGAATAGTTTGGCATAGGCCATAACAAACTGTAGAGAAGTTAGGGTGCTACTTTAGGAAAGTTATCATAATAAGACAAACACACAGACAAGCAAATCTTTCTATATAATAGAACCAGTATTTGGTCGGTCCTACTCTACAACTACAAGCTACAATGAGATGGATAAAGAATAACACCCCCAACCCCCACAAAAAGAAAAGATTAGGAAGAAAGACTATTAAAGAACGATAAAGCAAAGCATAGCAGTAGTATTTATTGAGAATAACAACATTGAAATGAAGTTTATCCCATCTAACACACACAAAAACAACAGAATTTGAGCAAAATCTTTCAAAGGGCCAACAAGAACCCAATAATAACAACATTAACATTAGTGAAGACACAATTGCAACACAAAAAAAAATTCAAGAAGTCCCAAACAGTCCTCCCATTCAGTTCCATGTTGGCCATCCCATTTCTGAGTTAAAGTGAAGACTATTGTAAGACACACACACACACCCCATACTCACATTCACCAACATGTTAGCTTTTAGGACAACAAAGATCAAGTATCAACAATGCATGGTTGAATCGACACCAAAAAGAACCACTCCTCTTACAGGTGATGAAACTGATTAATGAAACCCACTTTCCAGCACATCACGACTCCTAATTAAGTCATTATTCACATCACAAATTGAATCCACAATTTATCATGTAGGTCACGATTCATACACAATTCTCATCTACTTTTTTTTAGGGCACAAAAATATTTCCTTCAAAAATTCCACAAATAACAAAAACATGAAAAGATAAATGGAAACAAGGAAATGATGAATCAAACAAGATACACTACGGGGCCCGATTCAAGAAGAGTTAATAAAAAGGGACAAAATTTACCAGCGCATGGTTTGGCCTGGGTTGAGCCGGTTCGGGAGGGGTTGGGTTGACACCATGTGGGTGAACCGAAGCGGGTTCAGGTTGGAACTGAAGGTGGGGTTGATCAGGAAAGTATGTTGCATATTGTTGGGGATTGTAGGCAGCGTAGTATGGAACTTGTGAAAGCTGAAAACATCAAATTTGAAAATTGAGTAAGTTAACAGTTCATTTCCTGAATGGTCATATCAGCTCCTCACTGTTTTCATCAAAATTAAAAAATTAGATGAGTATAATTTTACTTAATTGACCCATCAATGTTAAGAAAAAACAACAAAAGATATTTATTTATCATATTTCACTATTCAAGAGTTTCAAAGGTTAAACAAATGGAGTTTGGCTAGGCAATATAGAATTTGTTTCCCACATATATCAAGACACGAAATTAATTATAACAGTACTTACAGCAAAACAAAGATCAAGAGTTTAAACAATGATAGAATACCAATTCTTCTCCTGCTTAATATTTTTCTTATATTAGAATAAGTTGAATACAAGAAAGGATAGTGAGAATCTATGCCAACATCTCTCGGAGATCATACAAGTGTGTCACAGGTGTGCATTGTATTCAAGAAGTTATTAATCAGAACATGTTGTCCCAAGATTGGGGCTGGCAATAGTTTTAAAAAGCTTAAGTAAAAGAATTAATAATTCATATACAGTATATTCCCTTCTGTTATCCCTGATTTATGGTTTGTCTTTAAAAATGATTTACAATAGGATATTATGACGTCATATGATCCATGTAAATATGTAATCGACTCTACCTGTGGAAAAACACTTATGTTGCTGTTCATTCTCAAATTACTTTATTCGTCCCCCAACCAACCCCTTTTTTCTTTCCAGTTACCTTTCACAGTGGATGAGTAGGGCAACAATTTTGAATTAGACTACTCAAAGTAAGAAAATAAGAGAATATTAGCCGACAATTAGACTCTAATTCCTTGCCTACAGAACCGATTAACACTTGTCCTTGGACACTACTTGGGTGACTTTGTACATTGGCATGAGATGATCGTGGTAATAATGTAATAGTGGGATTAGTCTGTACCTGCAAATTCCTCTGGTGTTTCTTTCCCGATATGTGGTTTTCGTAAACATCTTTGCTATTGCAATCAATTTTACATACTTCACATCTCATTGCTGTAGCATCACTAGTGAAATATTGCTGTGGCCATGTGGCATTCCATGTGGAAGGCAAACTCGTGTTTGCTGCTGAAGTCTCGTGTGATGAACCAACAGCCTGCATATTAGAAGCATTGAAATTCAAAAATCACACTGAAAATCTGAAGCTTCCAATTATCTTCAAAACCCTAACAGAAGGGATCGTCAAATGCAGTTTACCTCCCGAATTTATTACTCTTGTTGCTCTTTTCACCCTTATTTATATAATTGAACACATTACACCCATTAACAATATACATTGCAATTCTCCCATTTCTAGTTACATTAAATATTTGATGATACGTAACACAAATAAATCATCAAAAATACTCCCAGTTTCATCATTCATATTCTTCCTTCCACATTTCTCAAATTTTTTCTGAAATGAATCATAGTAACAGAACAAAAAAGCTACGACAGATATACACACAAAGACACTCAATAGTTAATGACTGCCAATGAGTTTGGCTTCTAGTTCTACTTCTTTAAGCATGTGATCCATGTTGTCCTATTGGAGTTCATAACCGATTATAAGGAAAACTTTTGGGTTTTCCAACAAAATGAAAACTAACCTGTGGAGATCATGAGATCATGGTGTTGAGGAGAAATAGAATATTCAAATCATTGTGACAACCATGTCTGATACGAGCTAAAATGAAAGATGGAAGAAATTGAAAGAATGGATATAAGTTTCCAGTTTCGAGCACTGGAATTTATACAAAGGATGTATTCCTAATCCTAAGGGTAATTTGCCAAGTGGCCAAAGATCATCACACCTCACATGACTGTGAGATTCCCTACACTAAAAATCTGCTAGCTCAGCAAAACAGAAAGGAAAAGGAAATAACGAAAGAAGCTTCTAGAAATTATGCGTATCAATTTCGTTGTCTCTCCTTTCTCTTACAAACGCATTAGCCAAAAGAGATTAAGATGAATTCCAACACCCATATATCAGAACCCCACATTTCCATCAACAAGCAAAATACCCCATCTAAATTCATCCACTATTTATAATTAGGCAAAAAATATTTTAATTTAACAACTTCCACAAAATGCAATAATAAATGAGAAGAACGAAAAAAAAACAAAAATATCATAGATAGATGGATAGGGGAGAAAGCACCCCAAATGGCAAAAAATGAGATAAATTAGATTTTGATTCCAAATTTGAAAGCTTTGATCAAATGGGCGGGGGGAACTGACATGATCGTATTTGATGGGGTCAGATTGTTTGACGATCCAGTTCTGAGAATCTGTTGTTTGGTCACCATAAGCAGCAATGGGAAAAGGGGCTGCTGAATTTCCAAATGGGTCGGTGCCTGGAGGGTGAATAGCAGAATCTGAGGTGACAGGGTAAGACCAGTACGGGTTCGCAGAATAGTACGGTTGCTGTTGTTGCTGCATGTCCGTGACATAGGGAGGAGCATGGTGCTGTTGTTGCTGAGGATACATTTTGGGACCAATTGGTGTGAAATTATTCTACTTTGCCCAAGTGATGTGAGGATGCTCCATTTGGAATCAGTTATTGGGATTTGGAGGTTCGAAAAATAGAAAGAAGGGGAAATCAGAAAGTGGGTGAGTGACTGCAAAAACCTACATATGAGAGAAAAAGAAGCAATTGCTACATACAAACCTATGGACCTTTTTTTTCATTTTTGACCAAGCTAATGGGCTTTCTCATATTTATGGGTTATTTTTTCTGGACTATTTGTTAGACCAAAAATTACTACAAAAAAATCAACGAGAAAATAAGGGACTTTCTCGCTGCACCCACATGCTTTCCTCCCCACACCCACATCCCCAATTTTTGTATGTGAAAAGACATAAATGTCCATTCCTTAAAGGAATCCCATTGACTCTGTAATTACTAATTATATAAATTGAGTAGGGGACCAAGTATTTTAGCTTCTTTTCTTGGTTTCACCCGAAATCTTCTTGATCACTTCTTACAATTTTTTTAATTATTTTTTTAGTATTTCCGTAAGCCAAATAGAGCATGAGCATTATGTAATGCTGATATGCGGACGTCAATATTTAATGGTAATGTTCATTTTCAGACTATTTTTCCAGAGAAATTTCATTATAATCGGAGCTAATTAAAGTTACAACACATGTAATAAGATTGTAAAAGGAAAATATTACTAGACCGAAATTTACTAATTTACTAAAATTCTAAATTCTAATCTTTGTGTCATTTTCTTTTTAAACAAAGCGTCAACTTGTATAATCTTATTATAATATAAACAAAATCCTTATCAAGTTATTTTTAAAAAAAAAACATGTAATTCCATCACATATACAAGAAAAAAATAGTAATGAACAAGCAGACGAACCATCTCTTTCTTGGCTCCATGCAATGACAATGCACAAATTTAAAGATAAGTTTAATTATTATGAAACACATCTATTCTCAAACTGAGTTTGTATGAAGGTTAGCAACACTCCAACTTCTATTTTACAATTTTTTGAACTTTGATAGTATTTTATTATATCTGCAACGATGACTCATATTAACTTTTAAAATATTAAATTTCTCTCTTTTAAGTTAAGATTTGTGTTTTTATATAAACTTTATACTACTTTCATGTGTTAAATTATAGTCGTATTGTGTCCTATAATATTTAAAATTTTCCATAAGTGTATCAGTGTCTAAATTCATCCCACCATAGGATCATAGATTTTGTTCTCCATTTTTTGTTCCCCAGAAACCCACCATGGTTAAAATTCTTATGTACAAAACACTCTATGATCTAATTATAAAATAAAAAACATAAAAAAAGGTTATCTCTTATCACTTAGCACCTAAGCAGAACTATAGTACTAGCTGTTATAATTATAGAGTTAGTGAGTTACATGGTTGTGGTCCATTCCAGCCACTTCCCTCGTGAATTATTATTATTATTATGATGATGATGATTATGATGAATGAGATTTGCTACTAATTAAGCACATAGTGATGAGTGACGAGGATTTAACAACACACTACTTGTGTGACAAGTGAGAGAGAAGGGAAACAAGTGATGGATGGGTGGTCAGGTTTTTATGGTAGGTGACTAAACAACCACCTTCACCTCTCACATGCCTTCTTTATGGAATTCGGATTTCCTGCAGTAAGGGAATCCCACATTCACACAGCCGGGGTGATCTGGGCCGTTAGATCGAGATCGGACGGTTGACTATTTTTGGAGTTAAACTCGATTTAAAATAAAATTAAAATCTCCAATCGTCCGAACTCGATCGAACGGCCCAGATTGCCCCGACTGCATGAATACAGGATTCCGTAACTGCATGGAATCCGAATTGTTCTTTATGTGTGTACTACTATTATAAGATCTTGCCTTTTTTATTTTAGGACTTTGATACATAGACCACCACACACCCACACTCCACCCAATGCTAATGAGTGAAATAGGGAATGTGGGTGTGTGGTGGGTGTAGGTGAGGTGTGTGTGTAACATTTCCCTTTATTTTATTTTATCTACTCTATGTCATGTGTTATGACTTATGACGTTTTCAACACCTCATCCATTTCTCTTTGATGCAAAGAAAAGACAATATTTATTTACCCACCAAAAATGTCACTTTAGGAATTTCATACAAGTACACAAGGGAAAGTGTGTGAAAACAACGTAACTTGTAAAAATCTGTTACAATTCCTTGAGTTTCAAAGAGAACCAAAATCAGGAGCTTAAAATTTGCAGCTATATAGGAACTTATTCTTTGAAGTATGAACAAAGTAATCGTCATATATCACCAAGTACAATATAGGAAAAGTTACTTGTGAAGAACTACTTGAAGAACAAGAACAGAACTGAAATATAGCTCAAAGAAGGCATATGAATCCTGTAAAGAATCAATGAAATAAATGCAGAAAACTTTTTTTCCCTATACAGTTTGAAATCTTCTTCTTCAACTCTGAAGTTGAATTGAATTGAAACCACTGCTTGAATGAATGAAACTATGAGGTTTAGTTAGATAAGAGGCCTATGAGTGCCTCTTGCTTGTGGTTGTGGTTGCTTCCTACTACCCACCAGGGTCTGTTGCAAGTCTCAACAGCATGAGTAATAGTATTTCTTTCTTCTTCAGAAGCTGCAGCAGGAAGGTTGAGATCAAGGAAGTCCCTCATTTCTGGAACTGCTTCCTCCTGAAGATCATGCACAACATGTTCCTCCACATGTTCATTGTTGTCAGTGTTGTCCTTCTTCATGGGCTTACTTTCCTCAGTTGTTGGGTCAGGAGAGAGTTCTTCTGCTTCCAATTTAATGCTGTTTGAAGCAAGGAAGCCTTTGATCCTCTTATGACTAGCCCTGTGACCCCCAAGAGCTTGGTAGGAGTGGAAGCTTTTGTTGCAAGTAGTACACTCGAACTTGCTCCTCTTATGAGAAGAGTTCTTCTTGCTCAGTTCAACTTCTGAAGGCTTGCTCACCATATTCCTCAAAGAACTTGTTGACCTCGGTTCAGAACCACAAAACTTTGCCTTGATTGAAGTGTACTTAGTAGTAGTAGTAGCTGACTTTGATAGATCAAACTCAAATGCTGCTGACTCAGAGTCAAGCTTAGCGGCCAAAAGCTCTGAACTTTTCTTCCCTTTGGAGTTGAGATTTGAAGAAACAGAATTGCCAAACTCCCACTTGTTGTTGTCCTTTTGTTTGGTCACTTTTTCCATTTCAGAAGAACCATTGGAGATAGGCCTCTTGCCCTCAACCTTAGAAACAAGATTGATAATTGGTGGAGCTTGAGCTTTTTCCAAGTGCAAAATTGAGTTGTTATTGTTAGAGGACTCAGCATTAATAGAAATAGAATTGAGACCGTACCAAGGACCCACATCTCTGCTAAGCATCATCAAGCTCATGGCAACCTCTTCTTGCTCCAGCTCAGACTCAGAAACAGAAGAGGAAGGAGCAAAAGACACAACAGAGGAAGTAGTTCTTCTCCTCTTGGATCTTCTCCTTCGATTTGGAACAGTAGTAGTGGTCTCAGTGTCAGATTGGCTATCCATGATGTTAGTCCACGAATCTTGATCCTCCAAACTACTAGTGTTGTTGTTGTTGTTATTGGACACTGACACTACCCTTTCTTTCTCAGAGTGGCACTTCATGTGACCAAACAAGGCTTTCCAAGACTGAAACCCTTTACCACACTCCTTGCATAGCTTGTCCAATACCAAGGTGTGATCTTCATTACTTGAATAATCTGTGAGCCTCCAAGTCTTCTTTGGGTTCTCTCTTAGACCATACCCAGCACCAGCACCAGCCTCAGACTTTTCTGTTGTGTTGAGAGATATTGAAAGCTTCTTCCTTGTTGTTGTTGCTGTTGCAGAAGACTTCTCTGTCTTCTCGGATGAAACAACATTGGTGGTGACAATATGGGACCTCATGTGACCCCCTAAGGATCTGCCATTAGGGAAGCTCTTGCTGCAGAACTTGCACACGTGTTTCAGTTCTTGACCCTCTTCTTCCATTGGGAATTATAATATTCAAGAACGAAAGAGTACTAGTGACGGATCAGCAAGGCAAAAAGGACACTGAATCGGACAATATAAATCTTCAAGAATGCTGAATTGGGTCGATCGAGTCGATCACAAGGGGGGAAACCAGCAAGACCCAGATCAGCTTATCGAGCAGAAAACCCACCAACACATCACAATCTTGCAACTTGGTGGAGAGTATAAGAAGAAAAAACCCATCTTTGGAATCTGGATTGACACCAAAAAATTTCCAAGCTTTAGTGCAAGATCTAAGAGAGGGAAGAAAAAAACAGAGAAGGTGTAGTAGTAAAGCTTCCTCTCCTCTGGCTACTACTACGTCTAGTTATAGCTCCTTATTTATTTTCATTTGGAAGGTTGAATTTTGAAGAAAGGAAATAAGAAAATAAAAAACCAAACTTGAAGAGGTGGAAAGGAGTTTGTGTAATTACCTTTGTTGCTAATGATAGCGATGATGAGATGAGCAATGAGCAAGGCAATGGAGGAGAAAAAGAACAAATAAGAGTGAGCGAGCGAACGAGCGTTTGTTTCTCTTATACTCTCTCTCTCTCACTCTCAATTTGACTATGTTTTTTGGAGGAGAAATCCATGCATGGAAATGGAAGCAAAGATTAAAAGAAAAAGAAAAAAGAAAAAAAGGAGGGAGAGTGGGGATAGCACGTGTAATCAACTAAGGAGACTACGCCACCCCTTAATCCAACGGCTTCAGATTTGTCCACGTCAGCATCCTAATAGCTGAGGGGACCTGCTGAAAAAAACTGACTGCATTCCCCCCTCAACTATTCCTTCCTTTGTCTTGCGACTAAGAAAATGGCTCAGTTCTTTTTCTCTTTCACTTTCCTCTGTGTACTACTAATAATACACACTTCAACTGAAAGGTTCCACTCTCTGGCCGTTATTCTTCTGGACTTTTTCTATTGCTAATGATATGCTTCTTTTTTCTTTCATGGGTTTTAAAAACAGATTTTCTTCAAGTGGGTCCCCCCCGGTTTTACCCTCCATTTGCTTCACTGTTTTCACTTTTTCTTGATTCTCCACACAGCGATTGGATTGTGAGGCACATTTCAAGGGCAATTTGGTCAAGTGAAATTCCCCAAAACATTTGGATTGGTGGGTCATTGTCAAGTGGGGTTGGACGGTTGGTTGGTTGCTATTTTTTTATTGTTAAAAAAATAATATTTTTTGTTGAGTTTTTATTCTTTGATTTAAGATCGGTTGCTCTTAGCCTTGGATATAAAGTCCATTTCTTTTGGTTGCACATTATTTCTGAACTGAGCCATGCCACCAATAACATAAAGCTAGGGACCAAGTTGAGCTGATGCAGAAGTAGAAGTAATCAAGCAACTGAAAAAACTGGCACATTTATTTGCGTCCGAGAATGTGTGTGTCACCATGCTGTTGCTGTGACTCTTTTTTTCTTACATTTGTTCCAATGCCCTTTTGGAATTGTCTATTTGCATAATACACCAAAGGGTCAAAATTATCTATACAGCTAAATAAATTCTCCAAAAATGTGCATATTATTGGATGCAAATTAGGGGCTTGGAGGTTATCCATTAGAGGAGGATTGTTGGCTATGCACAATGGCTTCTCGCATGGTCAATTGGGCACTTGATCCCTTTTGTTTACCTCAATTCTTGAAAAGGATCAAAGTAGTAGTTCCCAGAAAACTCTAAACTTGTACCCATTTGCCTCTTTTTTTTTTGAAGTTTTTAAATTGCTTGCAAACAATGTTGATGTATAAGGTGGTGACGCAAAAAGGACACCACGGTGGTGATGCTAAATATAGGGTCGGGTCGAGTGAATTTAAGAAGAAAAATGGGTCCAAACAGAACATGGAAAAATGGGTTAAGTTGAGTCGAGTTGAGAAATTTTATCAAAATATTTTTAATGAAACGTGCGGCAATATTTAAATAGTGAAATTTGGTGAGAAAAAAGTATAAGGGGATGCATGTGTGCGAAAATACAAAATAATAACATGTATGCACTGTGTTTGAGCTAACCTTTCCGAGAGAGAAAGTTGAATACATGCATACAAACTACAAAGTAGCTAGGGGCAATGATATGATCATTAATAACAAATTAATTAATTTAAGGAATCTTCTTAAATTAGGCATCGCTAATCCCTTGTGATGATACACCCCAAACTATAAGTAAATAAAATAAGTACAAGCTGCCCTGCATTGTGATTTGTGATTGCCTTGTTTATTTTATGACAATTAGGTCGCATTGGGTGTTAAGTTTTGGCCATCATGCCAAACACAAAGGCAAAAGACTCGAGAGGACAAGATATATCGCCGTGGTGCCGGCAATTTCTCAAGAATAGTGTTAGAAAGTTAACTAAAAGAATTTGATAAAAGATAAGTACTAGAAGCAATAGATATCTTAGCCACTTTGCTACGGTTTCAACCTTCAATATTTGATTAGGCTCTGTTTAATTAGATGTGGCTGACAAATCAGCGATTGAAGCAATGAATAGAAATTAAGTAGCACACATGCATTCTTTTCATTTATTGGTGGGAGAATTAGAAAGTAGGAAATACTAATTAGTGATAATTAAGCATGATAATCAAGTCACAAGCTAGTAGGTGATCTGTTGGAGCTTTTTAGCTCAACCTCCTTTCAAGAAAGGTTCAGTTAAAAAATGAGTAATTACCCTAATTACAAAGATGAAATAAAAATGGATGAAA
Source organism: Glycyrrhiza uralensis (assembly GCA_030159175.1). NCBI lineage: Eukaryota > Viridiplantae > Streptophyta > Magnoliopsida > Fabales > Fabaceae > Glycyrrhiza > Glycyrrhiza uralensis. The sequence continues at coordinate 44,216,584 of BRZY01000005.1, forward strand.
TTGCTAAGAGAGAGTAGAAAAATAATGAGACTCTAGACTTGTAAATTAATGGCAGCCTTCTTTGCTTTTTCTTTTTCTTTTTATTTTCTATCACCATATATAAAATATATATATATATATATATATATATAGGTAAAAGGTGCATGTGTTGCTTCATACAATTGTAATAAGTTAGGGAGCAAATTCTCACCAGAAATGCTTTGGGGATACTCAAAATAATCATCAAGATTTTCATGTTGGAAAAGGGAAATTTGTTCTAGAAATAAAAATTAGCTTTACGGATACCTGTCTTTTATATGGAAAATGTGGTTGGTGTAGTTAAGAATTAACATTATAGCATTTTTACCTTTATATTTTGGTGCTTGATCTCACGTAATTAACTACTAAGTGCTAAATGTCACTGTTAACTGCTAAGTTATTTATGCTTCGTTCAAGTCATGTGAGAGTACGTTGACCAAAAAAAAAAGTCATGTGAGAGTATTTATGCCTCGTTCAAGTTATTTATGTCTTGTTCAAGTCATGTCTAGTCAAGTTATTTATGCCTCGTTCGATACAAAATCCCCTCTACGGAAGAAAATCTTGAAACAAAATTATATGCAGTTAAGAGAACTGGACTATGACTTCTTTACTCTGCTACTTAAGCTTGCATTCTACATATAAATCGGAATGATTGATCCAATAACCCTGGTAATCAAATCCAAACTATTTGAACAATTGATTTACTTCATTTTAAATCTGGACCAAACCAATTACAATTTATTCAGTTTTTGAATTTATCTTTATCTCAATCCAAATCAACCCAATAACTCAACCAAAATTTTTTTTTGATTCAAACTCAACCATTTTTTTTATTTTTAAAAAAATTGTACATATATTTTATAAAGGGGTAGGCCTAGAGCCCAAAAAAATTTGAACCATAATACTTTTTTGTACTTTTTTTTTTGTCAACAATCCAAAGTACTTAAAACCCTTCTACTTTGACAAAAAAAAACCCTTCTACTTTTGAACATTTCTACTTTGGACCATGGTGTCACTTACAGTTCATGTGGATAGAGCTAGGGGTGTGCTTATAAAGGGTGGGGGTTCGATCCCCCAAATGACCAAAAAATAAGAGCAATCAAGGCTTTTTTCATCTACACATACATATTAGTCTATCCACACATACTTCAATACAGAACTAATAGTTTCGCAGGTAATTTTTTTTTTAAAACATACATGATGCGGAACTATGATGCGGAACTAATAGTTCCGCATGTATTTTTTTTAAAAGCCAAACATGATGCGCACGTTGTATTTCAATGCAGAACTAATAGTATTAGTTCCGCAAGTATGCGTAACGAATCAAAAAACTTGCGGCATCATGTATGTTTTAAAAAAAAAATTATCTGCGGAACTATTAATTTCGTATTGAAGTACAATATTAGTTCCGCATCATATACGTTTTGAAAAAAAATTTACCTGCAAAACTATTAGTTCCGCATTGAAATATGTATAGGTAGAAAATTATGTGTGTAGATAAAAATTCCTAGCAATCAATGATTGTATATAGACTATGATCTGAATGTTGACAAAAAAAATTTGACCAAAAATATATGTTGACAAAAAATAATAGTATCATCTGAATATACTACTACTAATCAACTCTTTCATCTTGGAAATCATCATCTATTGCGAAACAAACTCCCCATGTGTGTTTGAAAATCTATCAAAGAGAGCTCAAATACTATTATTTGAGCCAATCCATCAATCCAGTAAATGATTTTGTATTAACCTTCTGTTTACGCAACATTGTCAATTCAGATTCAGATTCTAATTTGAGTATGTACACTGGATAAACATCCATCCATTGCTGTTCACCCAAGTTCCAACTAAATGAATGAACAGATATATCAGTAAGAATTTTCATTAAAGATCAAATAATGACAAATTACATCATAAAACCGGACACTTGCATCCGTGATGGTTTCTTTTTCCACCAACTATTTCCACCCCTCTGATCTTTAGATCCCACCCTAATGTTGAAACTATCATAAATAAAGGAATAATAAATTTTACAGTTCCAAAAGGACTTGAGAAGAATAAATGGGACATAAACTCAAAACCAAATCACCTTCCAAAAGACTATTTTACAATGAAGGTTATACTTTTCCAATCTTATGTCAAATATACAAAAGAAAAGTCGAGATCTGATCACCCTTAGCAGAGAATGCTAACTGAGATTCATTTCACATAAAAGCCTGGGGATGCTCAAGCTCTTCTCATGTCTTGCCTTCGTCCATCTCCAAAAACCTCTTCTATCATGCTACATGTAGGCAAGAAGTCCATCTTATTTTTGGAGCAAGATACAAAGCCAGAATCCCACACTTCTGCATCACAAGGCTCCAAAACATATCCTTGGCTACATCCATTGCTTACCCCATTATAGTTACCACACCAATGATCACCATTCTCAGTCTTCACCTTGGTCTCCTGTGAAGCAACTCTTGTGTCAGATGGTGTGCATGAATCATCTTTAACTTTCTCATCACATGGATCCTGCCAAACGGGTTGATCCTGGGGTTGAATCAGAGGAGGGGAACCACTAGACTGATGCATATCTACAGGATCATATTTGGAATCATCATCAATGTTCCTCTTGCCAAAATCTATAGTTCCATTAACAGCACAAGTTTCATCTGCAGCATACCCATCATCACAATCTTGCAAATTATTATCATCACAGTTGGTAATGCAAGTATCATCTTGACAGACCGGGGACTCAGCAACAGAGTCCTCATCTTCCTCTCGAGTTGCAATTTCATTGCCATCACTACCTTGCCATTCATCATTATCACTATCAGCATCCAATAGGTGGTTCCTGGTCTGCTCTGCCCGCCTTCGAAGCATAAAGACATTGAAGTAGTAACTAACTATCTCCTTTTTGGTTCGTGAAGGGAAAACAATGGAAAGATAGTTCCAGAAATTTCTGTTGAGGGAAGCGGGATTATTGTAGACAACCTCGTGAAATAGCTGTTCCTCCTCTGCACTCCATTTTTCAGCCACTTGTTCTCCCATGTCAGCAAACCCCAATTCAGTGAATTTCTCATGCCCAAAGGTTTTTAAAAGTTTTTCTCTTTGTTCCATTATATGTTGTCTGACACATCTCACCGATCCCATGTCTCCACAGCTACACTCAGTTCTGCCCTTTCCAACTTCATCATTGCTAGATAACTCCATCTGAGGCATAGGGATTATACAGGTCCCCATCAGTCTTTTTTCAGCTTCATCCCTATCCCCAACAACAAAGTTTGAGTCTGGAACGATATCAGAGGCATCTGGTACATCAGTAGCACCTGAAGATTCCCATCGGGGAATATCCGCTTGATGATTAGCTCCAACAGATACAGGTTTACGAGGAGAGTGTTCAAGGAGTATAGAATAGATGTCCTCATAGCGAGTTAATGTCCTTATTGGTCGTTCTGGACTAAAATACTCGGGAAAAAGAGCAAGATGGAAAGGTGGTTCTGATCGGAGATCTTCTTCAGTAGTATTACTGGTGGCCCAAGAGGCAGGAATACCTACTACAGCAAAGCTTGTTTCAGAGTCCCCAGCCCCTCTAGGAAGTTCATCAAAAATTTCACCTGCAAGCTTCTCATTACCTTCGCCACTACCTTGTGTACATCCCCCCTCTACAAATTACAATGTAGACTAGATCAAAATGCATTCTGTGGAATTAAAAAAAAAATCTTTAAAGCATCAAAGTTCAAACAACATCAAATAACCCCTCAGTTTGCCCATCTCCAGGTCTGTACAATCTGTTGTCAGAAGAAAGTAGCATTCAAATGCCTCTTCATATTATCTTTAGATGTGTTTTTTATGTTCAAGCGGTAATAATAAATGAATGATACCAAAACTTTAACGGACAAGTAAAATTCAAAACACAAGAAGTCAAGCTAATATCTACCCCAAATAGGTAAATATAATGGAATCACCTAAAAAGGGTTAAAAAACATTATATAAAATTAAAACGTGTGGAATAAGTCTGAAGCACAGACACCAAGAAAAAATTGGTTGACTAATAAATCAAGGTTGAACTACAGAAATTATAAGTACAAGTAATCACAAACTTTAAACACCTTGAAATGTATATTCTTTTTTTATTTTTGAATTACTCGGAATCATAAACTAAATTCCCACCTGAAGTTTTAAGCACATGGGTATGGCAATCATCATCGGGAAAAACAGATTCTGATAATGGAACAAGCTGATTGCTGGGTCCTGCATGTTTTGGGTGTTTGAAGGACACCTCAAGTATTTCCTCAGCATCAAAAGGACGCTTCTGCACCATGATTACCTGCAGGAAGGGATTAAATAAAGAATAAGACAAGAGGCTTACCTCACACTACAAGCATTAAAAGCAATTATTCAGTAATCATGCATCAAAACAACCAATGAGATGGCTCAAAGCAACTAGGAGAGAAAACACTACGGGATGAGGAATGAAGAATGTAATGTAACAACATTTGTCTGCTAACTACTGAAGCCACTGTTACCATAATTTCATTGGGTTCCGGGGGGGGGGGGGGGGGGGGGGGTTGTATTTCAAACCAGTCTCACATAAATAAATACCAGACAATTGCATAACAGGCACATTGTAGCAGCTAATAGATGACTTAATGTTGACCCCCCATACTCTCAATAAGAGAATATCTTCCATTAAAAAATCACTGACTCTGACACTAATATTATTTCATCATCATAAAAGGCTAGTGGGCCCATTCACTGAGGCACCATTTCCTCTGCATAAACAGAGCCCAGAGAGCACCATTTTTCGCATGCAGAGAGAGCAACTACTCCATCTAAAGACATTTTAGTAAATTGACAACCACACTAAAAGGACAGAAGCCACGTCACTGCCAAACCTTTGACCAGAGAATTAAATACAAATTAACAGAACATAAATTGCAGGAAAATTCCAGAATATAGCACCCAAAAAAATAATTTTAATCTATAATAATTTAATTAATGATGATAATAAATAATAAATTAATAACAATAATCTTTTTATTATTATTATTATCCCTTAAAACTAGTCTCCGTCAAATTATACCGCAAACTGCTGAATTGGGCTCTAATTGGATGCAATCAAACGGAGAATCCTAATTACTCAAACGAATTGAACTTTCCCCAAAGAAATTCAATTAAACAACAAAAGCCCCAATTTCAAGAAACCCTAACCCTAGATTTTCCGAATCAAACGAGAACGGACAATTACCACGATTCGCACCGAGATCTAACAACTTGAACAAGTTTTCCGGAGGAACGAGCCCAAATCAAACACGCGTTGAAAATAATTTTACACGGAATTGGAGAGGACACCCAAATCAAACAAAAAACCAAAATCTTCTGTCCTTTTTCTCAGATCCCGATTGGGGAAAGACAGATCGAGAATATTCCGAGACGCAAACCCAAAAAACGGACACCATGCACCAATAGGGACAAAATTGGGGTCGATCGATGGAGAAAATCAGGAGCTGACGGAAGATTGCAACGATCGTAGAGGTGGAAGGGAAATTGGGGGTCGATTAGAGGGTGGAAGAAAGGAAATCGAGATCGGAAAACGCGGCCAGGGACAAAAAGGGCAAAAAGCAAGGGCTAGCTGTTATTTTTTTTTTTTAGGGTTGGTGCGAGAAAGGAATTAAAGCGAGGAAACGACACCGTATTGCGTTGTGCGGGGAAAAATAGGGAATGCCCCTCGTGTTGTTTATTGTGTTGTGAGGTGTGTGTGAGAGGGATATGATGAGAGTCAGAGAGGGAAAAGCATGAGGTGCGAGTGCGGTATATATGGGACAGTGTGGGAACGAGCTTGAGTTGAGGGTAGATTCTGAATCATGATTGTCATTGCTGGAAGGGTTGCCTTGACACGTGGCGTCCCATGAGTGGGCCATTTTGGGTTTTGTGTTTTTTGACTTTTCCCTTTTATGGGCCAATGTCATTCTTGTGAGTGGGGGAATCTGGGGACAATAATCAGGAGGAGCGTTTTTTTAAGGAAAAAATTACGTAGACACCCCATGGGATATATATCATTAGAGTGAAATAAAGAGAGATGAGAGAAAAATAGTAAAATAATGGAATATGTGATGTGATAGTTAGAAAGAGATAGAAAAAAATAAGATGTGTTAAATGAGTAAATATATGTATGAGGTGTACATATATCATAACTCTTTTTTTAATTACTTATATAATATAAAATTATAAAATATAGGAAAAATAGCACCTTTGGTCCCTTAGGTTATTTTATTTTTACAAGTTGGTCCTTTATCATTATTTTTTGACAATAAGGTCCCTTATGTTTATTTATTTTTTCAATTTGGTCCTTTTCTTCATTTGTTGATAACGTGTCATTTACTGATTGGTCTGAGGTGATGGTGTACAGTAAATTGAGACCAATCAGAAACTGACACATCATCAACAAATGAAGAAAATAACCAAATTGAAAAAATAAATAAATATAAAGGACCTTATTATCAAAAGATAATAATAAAGGACTAACTTGAAAAAATAAAATAACATAAAAGGAACCAAATGTGTTATTTTACCTAAAAATATAATATAAATACTAGTTTTCAGAACACCCTATTATTGTTCTCTAATCTTAACTTGATTATGTCTTTTGGTTAAATTTTGGAAAAATTGATATTGTAAGAATTAAAATTTATAATATTTTAAAAGAAAACTTAAAAGAATTGATTTGTTTGTAGAATTGGTTTGAATAACTTTTAATTAAAGTCACTGAAAAAAAATTAATAAAATACAAGAATTTATGTGGAAAAATGAACGAATTCGATATTAACGTGTGGAATGACCACATCAGCAAAATCTCATTTATATAATACTAATTATAATAATATATTACTATTAATAATTAATTTGATAATTAAATGATATTTTAGATATAATTTAATTTTATTTAAAATTTTGATTTGATTTAAGTCTAAAAAATATTAATAATATAATTACTAACATTGTGATTGAATATGAGTCAATATTTGATTTAATATATTTATTGAAATACTTGAATTAAGATTGCTAAAAAATAATTAGAAAATAAAATGGTTTAGCCGTAAATGAATGGATTTGGTGATACCATGTATCGTTTTCACATTTTTTTTTATAATACATGTATCATTTACTTTGTTAGTGAAAGCCTATTTTATATAATATAATAATAAATAAATAATAGGTAATACTTAATGTCGAATTAAATTAAAATCAAATTAAGCAACATAAATATCTTCATTGAAATTTAAGTCTTATATCTTCATTTTATGTATTCTTTTGTTTTCACCCATGGTATCTTCAGGGGAAAGAGAATCATATACTAATATGTATTCGGCTGAAAGGTAAATAAAGTCTGACTACAATTGTTTCATTATCAAAAATCTAACTCGTATTTTATGTAATTTAAGAATTTATAATTGTTTTGAGAAAGCACAATATTAATAATCAAGCATAAAGAAATTAATATGTATTCTGAGTAAAACAATTTAGATAGTAGTTTTTCAAAATGAACTGTGGAGTTAACTAATAAAATGAACTTAACTAATAAAATGAACTTCAGGGTTTCACATATTTATAGAAAGTGTAATACTTATGCAAATAAACTCGCCTCTCATGGTCTTACCATACATAATTTCTTCTTGTGTGATCTAATTTCTCAATTTCATACCGAGAAATTTTTCAGAATAGGGTTGGTTTTCTAAAACATCTTTTATTTCATGGGTTGGTTTTATGTCTCTCCGTGTTTTTTTTTTGTATTTTTAATAAAATTGTGGTGTATTACATATGATTAGTAGTGAGTGGGGTGCCAACTTAGTTGAAATTACTGTTGCTATTATGATACTTTTGCATTTAAAAAAAATATCAGTGAGCATTTTATGAATCTCCCCAAATTTTTAATCAAGAACAGTCGATGCATGGAAGCATATTCATGACCTGTCCCTGTAGTTTGTTGGATGAAACAGACACTCATATTTTAAGGGACTACATGTGTTAAAGTAATCCCAGTGTGGCAATAAGCTTTCATGCTTACTACACAGAAACCAAATTTTCTCTCTTTAGAAACTAAAAAAATATGTATTGTTGTTTTAGATGGCCTAAACAAATACAGGAATAAGTTACCAGAGATTAATAGAAAAAGTTCATATGAATGCCTTCCACCTTCCGTTTTTTTTTTTATCTATCCATTTGAGCAATAAAATAACTTATTTCTATTTGTTGGTTTAGAAGTTTAAGATAATACTGGTTATTATTTTATCAATTATAACATAATGCCCACTTAATAATTCTCAGGTAATTTAAAAGAATCCAAAAGTTAAAAGGATAAATAAGAAATTTAAAAATGATTTTAAGAAAAATAAAAATATTAATTAGTATTAACCTTAATTGACAGAAACAAAGGAAATCTAGCATTATTCCATCTTCGCCCCATGTTTCTTCACACAGATGCGCAATTACAACATGCATTTGAACCCAGCAAAATGTGTGAATTTTGATGTGTTCGGTTTCGTCCCAGTGAGACAAATATTAGGCTTCAAGCGGACCCACCAAGGCATTGAAGCAAGCCTGAGATATGAGAATCAATTTCTCAAGCCGCAATTTTTCTCAAATCATAATAAGCCTTAATCATAATGGGTCAAATCCAACCTACTCAAGGATATCCCAAAGGTATCCTTCATGTCTGGGGTGCTCGACTTGTGTGCTTGGATGGTTGTTGGTTGCTCTTGTTTTCTGTTTTTGCTCTTTGGGGTGTGTTTTTGGTTGTTTTAGTAAGCTTTGTTTAGTTGTTCTTCTGTGTTATACTGTTATTGATGTTTCATCAATGCGTGTCAATGAGGCTTAGTTTCTATATCTATGGCGATGTTGCATAGCTGATGTTGGCCTTTGAGGCTGTTGTACTTTGACCTGTTGGCCTTGCCTTCGGGCTTATTAATCCACGTATCTTTCGACCAACAAAAAAGACCTTAATTAGATATGGCAAATTTTAATAATTTTTTATATTTTTTATTGCATTAGCTTCTGTAGAAGTTTAATATTATTTCGTTGTCTTCAACAATAGAGTCACATTTATTTCGTTGAAGCCAGCATATATTATTTGGATCTGATTTCTCTAAAGTATAATTTTCTAACATTTATGATTTATTATGTATATACATATAAATATAATATCAATTGTTAATTTATTCATGAAAGATTGACATTACTTACTTTATGCTATAAAGTGGATTAATCTAGTTTAGAGTAGTCAAATCTGTATTATTTGCTGGCAAACAAGGTAACAGAATAGGAGAATGATACAAAGGAACAGAATGGATTATCCGCATCGCAAAGAATGCAGTGCCTTCCATATTACATCAAAAGCGGTCTTAATTTACAGCTGCCAAAATACTTACCCCCTTGTCATTATCAACAAAATGGCTTCAAATCCTGTATATGAAATGAAATCTTTATATTATTCCTGGACATTGGCTCCATCCATGATCAAACATATTTGCAGGCAAACTTGGGTAGGGAGAAAAAAAGAAGCATGGAATCCTATACAATGTGACACAAGGATCTCTATACACTAATTTCAGATGTGAAATAAAAAGGCATGGATAAAATACCCTGTATTCTGTGCTACATCCAAAGTTCATCCAAATATACCACTGAAAATCCCGATCACAATTGGTCCCCAAAAGCCTGAGACTGATTTTACAGATCGACACCCTCGTCGAGACCTTTGGAACTGATCATCACATTTGATTCAATTTGTTTGTCAAATTTCTTTTTCCTCCTTGCTTCAAACTCTTGAAACCCATCCATCTGGATCAATCATCAATAATCCAATTGCATTGAGAATTGAATACTTCCATTGATCAAGCAGAAAAGTAGATAAGTAAAATGGGAAAAAAGAGATCAGGGAACAAAAGCATACCTGTTGAAATTGATCCATTGATATAGGATTACCATGCAGTGATATGTTCTGAAGAGCTTTGCAGTCTTTCAATAGATTCGGAGGTATCTGCCCAGAAGAAAACCAAGGTATCACTAAGACATTTGAAATCCAAGGAAATTGGCTTATTGCCTACAAGATGAAAAACCATGATACCAGTGTCCAAACTCATCAACATGAATTCTAGTAGTTATGAAAGATGCCATTCAAAGTCAATACCACAGCGTAAGATGTATGGTAAAAAAAAAGCATTGCTACAATTCTAAATATTGTTTCAGCAATTGCTGCACCACTCAATCACCTCTTAATGCTTGTAGTGAATAACTGCCGTGCATGTGTGTAAGAATGAAACTTGATATTCCTAAATCCTAATAGTCAAGTCAAATCATCTTCTGGTATGAAAAACTATATGCATTCCCCTTGTAAGGAGCAGACTAATGCAAAATGAAACAGGTACAGCTCATTGTATGTAATGGTCAAAGCCAGCTTGTCATTGATCATCACACTCCTACAGCTAAGTCAAAACATTACTGTACAACATATATTTCTTAGTGATGGAAGTTAATTTGGTGAACAGAGAAAACTCCAAGCAATGAGCAACTATTCATTCAAGTAAAATCTAAGTTTATGCTTCCATCAGCAATCTTGGCCTCAACTATGCCAAATGAAGTTAGGCCTTGGTTCTCCCCGATGCAATTTGGGTTTTTGTCCTAGATGCAGCTTGGCCCCGGCTATTGTCCTAGTTGCAGTCTCGCCCCAACTCTTATCCCAAATGCAGTTTGACCTCAACTCTTGTTCAGGTTGACTTTCCTGCCATATTTTGTGGAGTCCATATATATATTTCTTTTCAAAGGGTTCATATGTAACATGCTTAAAGCTTTTCGTAAGCTTTAGCTTGAGGGAGAGTGTTGGAGTATTGAAAAAGTGTCTCACCACATTTCCACACTATTATTCTATCATAAAATATGTTTGAGTGCCTTAGATTATCTCTTAGAATTGGTTTCCATATATTTTCATGATTTTTCCTTATTTAATTAGGATTTAGATTCTACCATGAATATAAATTAGTGTGATATCTTCCTTAACATGTCATTCACATTAATATCAATATAATTTTATCGTTATGAGTATTCCTTTTCCTCCCTTATACCAGAAAGACTAAACCCTATAATTCAACACAATCGATGTTCAGCCAATATGTGGTTTTTACTTTTTACATTGCAGTTAGATAGTCCTTGGAGGATGCCAATAAATTATTCTTAGAATATAATCAAAATTCAACAAGCACTCACAAAATAATTAAATAAAATGAATAAAAGAGAACAATAAAACAATCAAGAAACATTCAATTAAGTCCAGCATTACATCACTTATATTCTAAAACCAAACAATACTACCTGCTTCACATTATTGTTATCTAAGCAAAGTGACTTCAAGTTAGAGAGATTGCACACTGAAGAGGGAAGATCTTCAATAAGATTATCTGAAATGTTTGCGAAACGGTTGAAATTAGCTTCATTCAAAAAAAGCACAAAGCCAAAAAGCAAGAAAGATGGGTAAATATCCAGATTAGATAATCATAGAAATGGCCAGTCACAAGAGAATCAGTCTAACGGATGTGTATCACCATAGGCATTCTTCAATCCAAAATATTGTCATTATGCTTAAATTCTAACCAAATTGTGACTTTTGATTAAATTAAACTAGACCAAGAAACTACAAAGCATGAGGCAACGTAAACACCTAAGCTTCAATTTAGACATGGTAATCTCAAACTTAAAGCAAACTTGCAAAGCAATCTAATGTTGAATTCATCTACCATAAAACAAAAACTTCCATTGAAAAGAAATAAAGATAGCACAAGGGTAGATCCTCCTCATCAGACCAACAATCAACAAAATTCCAGTTAAATAACACATCAATTGGGGGAAAAATCTCTCCAATCTCTTTCCATTTCTGACAAGGAAAAAACACATCACCCCTCCCCCTGAAAAAAGGAAAACACGCATGCATTGCCACGCTCATGCAATGAATACATGAAGAAATCATGTCGAACTGCCGATAAGAAACATACCATTAGCTTGTAATTCTTCCAAAGAGAAGCAACTCCCAACAGATTCTGGAAGAGACTTTAACTGGTTATTTGACACGTTTAAAAGCAACATCTGCATTATCAAACAAGGTATCATTAAAAGTTAAAAAGGTGCAAGTTTCATGTCAAAATTTCCCAAATAATATAACAAAAGACTATATGGGCATGTTCAGTTCATTAATTAAGAATGCAAGGTTATAATCCAAGCCTCATGCAAATCCAACTCACAGGTCTCGAAAGCACAAATTCATTGTTTGTATAACATTTGAGATAGCAAAAATATAATGAATATTAAAGAGTTCCTGAGTTCTAAAAGTGCGCATCCTTAAACACTAAAATGTCAACAGAAAACAAATATTCTCTAAGAAGCATGGACAGTTAGAAGAAAACAGGTCAAACACAGACGACATGACAAAATTTGAAGTGTCTCACTATAATGATCAATGTTGTGTTGTGTCTTACAAGTGTATGGCATGGAGATAGCTACCTTTCTGAAATGTCTGTGCTTAAAATTATAATCCCAAACCCTACAGAATCCTATAATCAAGCAGTGACAATACTAATATCTACACATAAATGCATTATGCATGCAATCTTCCAAATTCCAAATTGCAGAAGCAGTATAAAAGTCACATGATATTCAGGTTTCACTATGTATAGTTACTTACATTTCTCAAACTGCCAATAGTTGCTGGCAAGGATGTTAACAAATTCCCTGAGATGGATAAGCGTTCAAGCCTTACTAACTGGCCCACTATAAAAAAAAAATACACCGTAAGCTATTACATAGAAGGATAAAAAAAGAGAAAGAAAGAAAGAAAAGTTTCATCAAATGCATGATATGTAAGCAAATAAGACAATAACATTTCTTTAAAAAATAGTATCTTATTGGATTAAAGAAGAGAATTACATTCATCAGGCAAGGAAGTAATCCGATTTCCATCAAGGTTCACAAGTTTAAGAGATTGGAGTTTCCCCAAATTCACTGGCAGTCTGTCAATGAGGTTGTGTGCTAATACCTGTGATGTTAGTGTAACTTCAATACATAATAGTATTTTTAATCAATCTTTAATGCAATATAATTACAGAATTTATAAAAATTTAAAGCAACCATTACCAATACACTACCATGGAAAAAAAATATGAATGATAGCTTTGTGTTCAGAGTCATAACATGTATCCCAAAAAGCATGCGTTTCAAAATGAATAAATAAAATTTAATGATTCTACTAGAATCAATGAGTAGCCAAACTTCTAAAGGAATAACTAAAATATGACACAGTTCGAGGTGGGAAAGAAGAAACTTCAGTCAAACCAAGGCATCAAATTTTCTTATTTGTCTCTTTTGTTGATAAGTCTGACAAAAGATTTGAAAGAGGTATGTACAGAAAATTGGATAAGATTGTACCAACTACTAAGTATGCAGACAATTATAATGTCTAATTGAGTGTAGGTTTTGCATCTGGTGAACACGAGACTCTTCCATTATTTTGCTTCCTTGGCAAGACAAATGCTAACAACACACTCTCTAACACATTTTCTCCAACATATTATTGGGTAAAATCCATGTGAGTATCACCAATTCAGGAATGGGTCCTATCAAATAGAGAGTATCGCTAGTATTTCTCTTGTTGCAACTATTTTCGAAGGTTTGAAAGTCTACCACCAGCTTGTGAATTAACAGAATATAGGATGGTAGTTCATTGACGACACAAAAATTAAACAGGAAATTATATAGACATATGAAAATGAAGTATGGTGTGTACTATCCTTTAAAGTTTAAATACATCTTTTGTTGGTAATTTGCTGAAAAAGAAACTATCCAAACTATAGTACTAAACTGCACATATTCAAGGAAACAAACTCAAGCCAATAATAAATGGCTGGAATAATAATGATATTCACAGAAAAGGGCTATTAAACTACTTCATGCCAAAATCTATTGCAGCTTATTTAATTGACTGCCCCTCCATAATTCAACCACATGAGATACTTCAGTCACCAAAAGTTTATAATAAATGTTCAATAGAAGTTATCATGCTTTAAGCATAGAGTAAAATGTTTGGTTCTTACCAGGCGTTGCACATTAATCAATTTGCTAATTTCCACGGGAATGTCAACTGCATACAGGGAAATGAATTTATTATCAATAAAATAAACAGCGGCAACAACAATAATGACAACCTTTAAGAGGCACTTCTGTTTGAGGTCAAAATTATTATATCCACTTCAGAGCAAAGGCTTATTAACCAAAATGTAAGCGAAAAAGAGAAAGAAAGAAAAACTGCTTACTTATTCGATTATGTGTTAAGTCAAGAGTGCGCACAGATCTGTCTAAATCAAGAACTTCATCTGGAAATGTCTATTTTAGAAGAATAGCAAAAGGATCCAAGGTAAGTATGTTTCAGAAGGAAAAAAAAAAAAGCAACACACACACACACACATAAAGGCATGCACACACATACAAATACCAACAAATAAAGAAGAGTAGAGCACAAAGCAACATAAATTCCAAATATTTAGTACATAGGAATTGCGAGTATCACATAGAACTACTTCAAATTAGTCTCACAAATTACTTCCCAAATAGTTTACATCACAAGTAACATAATTCAAACTGCCACTACAATAATATTAATGCGCCTTCAAGGTTTAATTTAACCCAATATTCTGTCAAACCCATGCCACATGCATCGAGCCATCGACCAATTACAAAACTAAAACTGTTACCTTGTTTTCAATCTGCATCAAACAGAGCTAAATGGGCCCTAGTAACACAATCAGTTTATTTTTATTTTAATTGAATAAAAAATGAAATGAAAGAAAAAAGAACACAAAAAAGCACGAGAGGTTGAGAGAAAAGAGAGTTAGTTGTTTGCCTTCAATTTGGAATCGCGTAAAGCAATAATGCCTGTGGATCGCCACCGCGCTGTTCTACTGGCCTTGCTCTCGGCGTTTTTGCTCGCGAAACAACCCATTTTCGTGTTTTCGCTTTTTCAATATCAAAAGGGTTCCGTTCAATTGAAGTTGTGAAGATTGCTTAATGTGTTTTGCAGAGTTTTTCAGTTTCGGTCGTTCGGAGGAGAAGTCAGAGTCAATAGTGCTCGGAAACAGAGAGAAACCGCGTTTTGCCTTGTTTTTCTGTCCCAACCACTATATAACGTCTGTTTGGTATTAATTAATGTAGTATTAATATTATTATCTGTTATCTACTTTCATTTCTCTAATTAAAAGTAACGAAGACACGTCATTAAAGAATTTTTTAATTAAAAATAACAAAGACACGTCATTTAAGATATATATAATTTTTTTTATACAAATTTAAGATATATATTCTGATTTAATTTAAAAAAACATAAAGAAAATACTAAAAGTTATGAAAACAAGCATGCACAAAATCCGGCTAGAGAAGCTTAGGTTTACGTTTGGTTATATGAAAATTGATTTGAATGAATTGATTTTGTAAAATTAATTTTAGTTAAAAATGAGTTGAATATAAAGTGATTTATGTTTTGATATTTTTGGATCATTATGTTATTGGTGTGAAGTACCTACTGACTTAAGGGATTTGAGCTTAATTTCATTCAGACTAACGTAATATTGGTATTTATATTTTGATATATTCAAATAAAAGTGAGCTGAACATTAAATTTGAGGCTAAAAATCACATTTAAAAAAAAAAGTTCCAATCCAAGCTTCAAGTTAACATCTATTATAGGGGTAAAATCATTTCTACCCGAGAACACTTAAACATGTCAAAATCAAACTTTATGTCTTTCAAGTTGCTTTTGTCTCTCGCGAAAGTGAATTCAAACATGCACTAAGTGTGTATTTGGTTCTGCGGTAGCGAAAATTGATTTTGACTGAATTGATTTTGGAGAATAAACCATCATTTTCGTCTTCTAAATTGTAACTCGCTCATGAACTGGTCCCTGATATTAAAAAATAGGCAAATAGATCCCTCAATTTGAAAATTGTCGATCACATTAGTCCCCACGTTAATCTGGGTAGGTTAACATTAACGGACTTGGTGATGTGGCACGTTAAGAACCACCTAGCACAAACGTGTTCAAACACATGTAATCCCACTCGGCAGGGACAAATTTGACAACAAAATTGACAAACCTCTGTGTCTCTATCTTCTTTCTCCTCCAGCGTGATTATCATCATCTTCCTCCCTTAAAGGTGGCTTTTGGTTTCTCTGCCAAATGACTTCCTCCTGTAATTTTTTACTTCTCTTTTCCCTTTCTACACTACCCTCTCTTGTAGTACATTAACCTAATCTCTTTCCTTTCCATTCCTGAAACCAAAAAATAGGGACTATAGAAGATGAGGGTGAGACCCCCCCCCCCTAAAATACACCAAAAATAAAATAAAAAGAAAGAAAAAGAATAAAGGACACCATGACCATCCATCTACCATGAAAACAAAGATAACCTTTTCCAAATGGGAGGCAATGAAACACTCTTGAAGCTAAAATGATGAATCAAACGGGGAAAACTTTGCACTACACAACATTAATTTGTTACTAAAATAGCTCAAAATCTGAATCATTGATGCTTGTGTGTGCTATTGGGTCTAGTTTTGCAGAAATGCTTGGTGGGGGTTGTCTCGTGAGATTTGGGTGTTGAGCTTGAGCTTGCCCAGCAAGTGTTTGA
Organism: Glycyrrhiza uralensis; assembly: GCA_030159175.1. Classification (NCBI taxonomy): domain Eukaryota; kingdom Viridiplantae; phylum Streptophyta; class Magnoliopsida; order Fabales; family Fabaceae; genus Glycyrrhiza; species Glycyrrhiza uralensis. Next base: position 44,233,307 of record BRZY01000005.1, read on the forward strand.
AAGAAGGTATGCATGAGGGAACAATGGCACAAAAGAAGTTTCTATGATTCCACTAAATTCATTTGAGGAGGAATGGTGAGAACCATGCCAGAAGAAGAGACAATGGGAACGACGCCGGAGGAGGAAGAAGACTGGGTTGTAGAGGTTTGCCATTTTCGCAGTCAATTTCGTCCCTATATGTACACGTGTGTGCCAGGTGGAACTTAACATGCCACCTAACAAGTGAGTTAATGTTAACCTACTCAGACTAATGTAGGGGCTAATATGATCGACAATTTTCAAATTGAGGAACCTATTTGTCTATTTTTTAATGTCAAAGACCAGTTCATGAGCGAGTTACAATTCGGAGGACCAAAATGGTGGTTTACTCTATTTTGACTAAAAGTGAGTTGAACTGAACATAACGTGATTTATGTTTAGATACATTCACAAAAAATTGATTTTTATCATTTCATGTTATTTTGATAGTTTGGATCAAAATTGCTTCTGAGTATATAATTACCAAAACGGGTCCTAACATGCATATATAAAAATAATTATTTTCATTTAATTATTAAACTCAACTATTAAAATATTATATTATATGCCTATCCTAATTCTAATCTAATTAATTAAAATTAACAAACAATGAACAAAAATCTATAATCTATAATATATATAAAGACGGATCCTCTCGGCAAATTTTTACAGGTGTCGCTTTAGGAGCATTTCAAGGCTCAATTGGACTGAATGAATTTGAAAAGATTTTATTGATTGATTATTTCATGAATCAAATTTAATGACCCTACCCTCTCAAGACAAATTTTTACAGGTGTCACTTTCATAGCGTTTCAAGGCTCAATTGGACTTATTGGATTTGAAAAGATTTTATTGATTGATTATTTCATAAATCAAATTTAATGTGCCTAATTGTTATTTGAAATTGTATTGATTATATTGTTATTTGAAATTGTATTGATCGTATTCGATTCAATCAATTTAAAATTATAGTTTCAATTGCCTATTTATTAGAGAACATTGCATGTTTTATATCTCTATCTATTTATTTTCTAAGATTCTCTTTAATTCATTTCATTTCACGTCCGCAAACATTCATGTTTCTTCCGCTTTTCATTCTCTCATTTGATTTTTTTAACATCTCTCTTTTTTATAAATCTTCTCTCATTTGATATACAGTTCTTTCTTCATTATTCTCATCCATTATAGTGACTAACACTTGAGGCTTTTGATTAAATATTAGTTTTTGTTTTATTTTTCATGGGTAATCATTTATATGTTTCAATTTTTAGATTTTTAATCTTAAATCTTAATATCTACATGTATTGATATATTTTATTTGTTCATTTTGTTTTAACTTTTGTATTATTGTTATTCACCTGTTCATCAACACTAAATTCTCATCTAAGGTGAGCTCATATTATTGCTATTATTCTATTTTACTATTAATCATTTTTTACTTATTATTTTTTAATATTTATTAATATTCTTATAGCCTTCAAAGCATCAATGTTGTTTGATTTTTGTTCTTCTCCTCTAAGGCAAATATTTCTTCTTCTTTTTGATTAATTCATTTTTAGTTATCGATTGTTTTTTAGAATTAATGTTACTATTTTTTTCGTTGTTAAGTTTTTTATTTTCAATTTCCATTTGTGATTAGTTTTTTATTTTATTCAGATACAATATTGTTTTCTCTCAAATAAGAAGAGGTATCATATATTATAAGAATTTAGTTGTTTATTATTTGTTTCAATACTGTTTATTATGTAATAGTTTATTATTATTTTTAATTAAAAAATACATATAAATTATTTAATTTTCCAATTTGAAACTTCCTATTATGGAAAATTTGGTTTGATATAAATGTTATGCCCTTATTTTTTTGAATGTCTTAAATTAATTAATTTAACTTTTTGAAAAAATATATTTTTTATACTAATTTGGGTTTTTGTGAAATATTTATGTATTAATAAAAACATTTGACATAATTTGTATAGATTTTATAAATCTCTATGATAGAAATAATTGTAAAATTTTTCAATTTGCAAGTGATACAAATTGTATTTCTTCGGACTAAATTGAAATTCATAAAAAGAGCATGTTTATTATAGGAATCAATTTAAAACCGTAACTGAAAAAAAAAATTATATCTTTGTGATAGGACCAATTTTATAAATCTCTGTGATAGAAATCTTTATAAATTTTTCACGATAGATGTAATTGATACAAGTAGAAACAATTTAAGATATAGATTTATAGATAATTACAGTTGATGAGTTGTCTCATCAAAATCAGGACGAGTTCAAGCGAGTACTGCAATTTCAGGATTTTAAACTATTTTACTGTTTCAACTATAATTTGTACATTTTTTACGATGTATTCTACTTTAAAATTGTGAATTAATCAAATAATTAACCAACTATTTTCAATAGATAACAATAATTTATAATTTATAATATAATTTAAGAAATATAATTTAAAAAAGAATTCAAATCTTTTATAATTGTTCAAACATATTTTTCTCATAAAATTTTATAAAGTGCGTCATATATCTCTGCGTTGCACGGATTACTACGCTAGTTAAAGGAGGATCAACGCGACTCCAAGCATGTTGTTAGTTAGAATTAATTTAATAGTTTGAATATATTTTTTTTCTATTATTACTTTAAATGAATTTTTGAACTAATAGCATATATTATATAAGTTGAAATCAACTTTAGTAGATTGTTTTTTTGAAATAATCTTTTATATTTCAATTTTTCAAATGCTCATTTTTTTTTATTTCTCTTGATAAGCATATATTTATTTAACAGTTACTTCTTAACAATTTGTATCTTTTTTTATATGAGATAAATAAAAATACAATACAAAGTTAACTTATCCGTAAGTTAGAAACGGAGCTTTTGAACTCAAACAAAAGCTTTTGATGACTTTTGTTCTTTGTAGTTTAGTCTCACATAGTATTTCAATACTATTTCAATATTAACATTATTATATTTGTCTTTTTTGAATTTTTCTAGTTTTGAATTTTTCTATATTTACATCAACCGAGCTTTTATCGTTTATGAAAATTCAACCAAAAAACTTCCCCCCCCCCCCCCCCCCTCTCTCTCTCTCTCTCAAAATCTTGCCTCCATCTCTTTGTTCTGATGGTGAATTCCTCCTATACCTCCACTATTCATAATTTCATATGTTTTATTATTTTTATTTGTCCATCTTTGTTATTCGTCAAGCTTTTATTTCGTCATAATCTCAAGATTCGCATCTTGCATGCCTCTTTTTGTTGTAGGAACATATAAAGTGATTTTAGTTTAGTCTTGCTTGAAGTTTCTCTTCTTCTTTGACTCAAAATCTACTTTGATTCACCTAGTCTTTAGCCTTCAATTTCTAACTCACTAGGTGAGTTTTTTATTTTTATGTTTTTCCCTCGAGTAGGTAGCATATATGGATTTTCTTCCAAGTCAGTAATAGAACTTGTAGGTTTTTTATGCATTTTAGAATAGACAATCATGTTATATAAATTTTCCTCTATTTAAGATAAAAACATGGATGCTTACTATAAACAAATCTAGTTAATTATTATAATTATCTAAAATTTATTATCATCATAATAAAAATATAATATTTTTGTTTATCATAATAATAATAATTTTTTTATTGTATATACAATTTCTTTATTATTAGTTATTATATTCTGATATAAAATTTGTTTATTATGACATACAAATGAATTTTATTAACAATTTTTTTATACAATTAAAATAATAAACAATTTTTTTTGTTTATTATATATATAATTTGTTAATTATTTCATATAAAATAAATAAACTTAATAATTATAATAATAAAAAAAATTTCACCATTATATTTTATTAACGGTATAAAATTGTTATAAACTTTGTTTATTATTAAAATTAAAATAACTAGATTTTATACCTCATGTAATGCATGAGGTTTTTATATTTTATGTTTATATTTTTTATTTTAATAATTATTATGATAAATATTTTTCTAATTTTCTTTACTAAATGAGTGAGAGTTAATTTTAATTTAATTTTAATAATATACAAATATAGCTAATTAATTTGTGATTTTTTTTAAAAAAAAAGGCATAGAATAGTGCTATACGGCGCGAAGTGATTTAGGGGAAGTGATTCGAATTATGCCATTTACTGACAGAAATTGTCTGGTGCATCAATTTCAATTTTGTGACAAGCATCTGATTTAATTGATATTGTTGTTGGTCTAATATTGCAACTATAATTTGTTCAGGAAGCACTGCTTTAACTCGGATAATATTTTCAGAGCAGAGAATATATCTGTTGCACACGCCCTACAAGTTCATTTTATAGCAAATGCCATTTCAATATTGTACCTTATCAGTCTTATTTTGTTTATAATTCGTGGCTTGTACGGCTAAAAATGTTATTAATCTAGTTTATTGTTTTTTTGCCTCCTGTTAATGCTTCATTATATAATCCATTGCAGACTAAATGGAAAGGGAAATGCATGCCTTCTCTGATCTATAAATTCCTTTTGTTTAGGATATATTTCTTTTCCTGAAAGGCTCAAGTTATTCTTAAGAAAATATTGAGACATTAAATTATTTGCAATTTTGCATTACTCTTTGAATTCTAGTTTTCAATTCTTTCCTAAATTATGTCCTTTGAATTTTACAGTGCAATTAAGACAACTGATATAGTAAGGTTGCAGTTAAGAAAGAAAAAACTATACCCTATTCTGTAAGCAACCACAAGCGTCACCTTAAATTGCTTCTGTAGCTCAGAATAAGAGGCGTGTGAATACACGAGATTCTCTAATATATGAAACGAAAACATAACCAAGAAGCCGAACCAAATCACTCGGTCAGTATGTGAACCTCTATTTTATTTACAAGTTGCATTTAGAAAAAAAAAAACTGAACCAAACAGGCAATTAGTATTGGATTAACTCACTTTTTTTTAAAATTTATTTTACAGACTTGCTTTTTATTTTTATTTTATTTATTGTAAAGCTGAGATTAGTTGTGTCCAACAATGAGTTATTAGAAATGATGGTAATAAACAATCTCCACTTGTTTTATATGCCCTAAACGCTTAACATTTTAAAATTAATAAAATCTCGTAAATCAATTTTATCTGTATACGTTATAGAACAATCTGATGTCATCCATTCTATAATATCTCGTGAATGGATTTTTTTATTCAAAATAAAAACAATTAAGTCAGGAAAAAAATAAAAAATCGCAAATCTTTAAAAATAAGATGCCATTTTTATAATTATTAATAAAAATAAAAATATATAAAATTTCTTAAAACCCAAACATAAAACGGGCAATTTAGGACTACTAAAATTATTTACTTATTTATATACATTTTAGCGTATATATGAAATCTTGACAGCAAAAGTACATGTACATATACAACACGGAGCTTAAAGTTACCAGCAACCAACTAGTTAGTATTGTGAATTTGTTTTGCCTTTTTATCTGTGGGTTCTTTTTAACAGCAGGGACGATACTTTACATGCATTTTATAACTAATTTGCTCTCTGCTTTTTAACATCGGTTATATTATCACACTTCTCACTTCACATGCATTTTATTATATATTCTTCAAAACAGCTTAATAGCGTGGCCCTACTCAGATTCCTAACTAATCTATTTTCACTGTTTAAAGCTTAAAATATCAAAATGTCGAAATTGGCAGGCAGGTATCCAGTCTTCGGAAGCATACAGCCAATTAAGAAGCCACATAAAGAAAGAAAAGAGAAACTCCGAATGACTCTAAATTAATTTCCCTTTGCGCTTGCTGGTTAATTCCCAAAAAGACCCCACAAAAAGGTCATTTTCACTTCGAGAACTTGAGATCTCAGTTTTGCTTGCCGGGTCTAGGAGGTCCAAAGTAGTTTGTTATCAATCCCATGAAAGAAAACCTGGGGGGGGGGGGGGGGGGGGGTTCAGAATAACAAGAAGTCAACAGTTTTGACAGTGAAGAAAATAGCGAGAGATTTATATTACTCGGAAATTTAGTACAACCATTAGATATAATGTTCACCGAAAGATGAAGACATGAAGGGAAAAAGAAATACTAGAATCATTCTCTATTACACACACAAACACTGATTTTAGCATTATTTCTGGAGAAAGCATGACTTGAGTTTAGCATGCGACATTCTCCATCATAGAATATATCTAAACCTTATACTCCAATTTATGTTCACAGTGAAACATTAAAAAGGAACAAAAATGCCATTTTGCATTGCATTTTTCATGCTGGGACAAGATACCAAACTCCAGTATTTTTCTTATCAATGTAATATAACTTGTACACTGTAATTCAGTATTTTTCTATAATGGAATATAAACTATTTTGTACTTTGGACATTACTATCCTAGATGACCTTATTTGAACAGGATATGTAATGTAGACTTGTACCAGTGTCCATGAAGTCTATGGTGACAAGAACCTAAGCCTGATCGATGAACCACGACTGTTCTAACTCTTAAGAATCCACTTTGTCTGTAGATGATTGTTCTCAGTCGTTAAGGTGGTAACCTAGATATCCATCAGAGTTGGGGAATCAAGTCCCTGCCCCTAGCTTGCTAGCTCCAAAACAAAAAGACTTTACCATCCTACACCGTTCCTATGCTATATGGGTGCATTTGTTTCAAGGATTTGAAATTATTCCTAGGGAAGCAAACTTAGGAACATGACACATTCTCAAAGTACAAGTTTTCAAAAAATATATCTGGGCATTTTTTACTTCGAACAAAGTGACAATCCCATCTTTTGCTTTATCATTATTCCCATGATGAGAGGTATGTTCTTTTCCCATGTCACTGACCATGCTATTCCAAAATTCACAAACTAATGTAGCAGGCTGCTTCCTGCCTGAAATATTTTCTGTGGAAATAATTGACAAGATTATTTTACAAAAGGTAGAAGAATATCTAATGGTCCTAGACAGAAGAAGAACAACTCTGTAAACCAAAAAGTTGGCAAATTGCTTAATCCATTCTTAAACCAGATGATCCATTTATGTCAATAAGGTCTAAGGAAAAGAAAGTTAAAATGTGCTTGTTAATAATCTAGATAAGTTTGTGGATCATATTTTGTTGAAAAGGTTCTAGGGGTGTAGATAGACGGATTACAAGGTCTTAGAGCAAATTATCAGTGTAAGCTTTCAAGAATAATCACAAAAGGTGTGAAGTCAAAAGTATTGACAAGCATGTCAATGGTGTCAACCAAATGCCAAAAGCAAATGTGGATTCCACATAAATTTAGTCAAAAGCAAGTTTTTAATAAGACACTCAGACTCTATATCTTTTTTAAGTTCAAAGATTGATTTCAAACCATTTCAAGCCACCGAATTGGATTCCAAATCATTCGAATGCCAAAGTTAAGCATTCCGGATTTCAGATATTCTTAGAGCCTGTTTAGATGCAAAAACTCTAGTTTTTGACTTATAGAGAAGTTAATTTTATTTTGTATCTTGTTTTTGTCATATATGCACAAGAGGATAAGTTGTTAAATAGTCATTTATAAATAGATAGGTGCTTTTGGAGAAGTTAAAAAAGTTAACTTTTGAAAAATGTGAAGAGTAAAAGTTAATTTCAACTTTTATGAGAAGTTGTTAGTTGAAAAATACATGCTAAAAGTGCTTATGGAGAAGTTTATCCAAACTGGGCCTTAAATCTAATTATTAGCTCTCTGAACAGTTGTGTACACGTACATATGGAAGGGATCCACATACTCCAAGTTTAAAGACTTACTCCGAATTGTAACCACATGTTTTCCTTGGATCTAAGGCCAGATAAGTTGATAATTATAACGCACCCATATAATATAATAATTAATGATAATCACATGACCAAGCATCCAGCAATGGTGAAAGGCAAACACTCAAAACGTACAAACTCTCTGCACCAAATCGTTAACTCCCAGATTTAAAAACCGTTTTCAACTTTGTTTTAATTGGTTTTATTTCAAAACAACTAGATCTGCAAACAAAATTCATCCAGAAGAAAAAAAACGAATGAATAAACTTACATCATAGCCATCATAACTTGTTTGAGATCGTTTTCGACATTCCTCATGTTCGCAACGGATTGCGCACAGAATATTAAAGCCAACCAGGAGCTCAGCTTGTACTGATTTCGCGAAGACAATAAAAACAACAAAACAAAACGGTTATTGATGGAGCGAAACGAAGATCATAGTTTGTAAGGTCCATCAAAAGGAAGAAGCGAAGAGGATCTATAAAATACAAACCCTGAACATGACGCCGGCGACGCCGAATATGACGGCGATGAAACCGGCGTAATCGATCGGAAGGTCTTGCGGAGAAACCGGCGGCGCCACGTATGGCTTCGCCGCCGATGGCTGACGTGGATCACTCCCGTGCGATGACATCTCTCAACTCTCTCTTCTTCTATCTCTGACGCAGGCAAATGTAATGGGTTTCTCTCACTTTCACTTGTTTTATTCCTTTTTTATGGATTGGATAAAATAGTTTTTTTGTTATTCTAATTCTAATTCTAATACCGGGAAATTCTCGGGATAATTTTTATTACTTTATTATCATCATCATTATCTTTGTTTTTGTTAGTTTTTTTTTGAAGTAAATTTTTGCTAGTTATTTAACAATGTTTTAAAAAAAATGGTTAATTAATAAAATAATTTAGAACAAACACGCTCTAAATTGTATTTTTACCCTTTTTTTTTGGTCTAAAGTGTCGATTATATTGAACAGGGCAAAGCCCACCACACTAACAGAGGCCACCAGGCCAGGCTTCAAGGAGCCCATAAACCAGAAAGGCTAACGCACAGATAACACATGAAGCACATGCACAGCTCTGGAAACAACAAGGGAATTTTCTAAACAAACATACATGGGAATTGGTAAATACACCTCAGTTTTTTGCCATACACTCCACATTTATTTAGGAAATTACTATTATACCTTCATTGTTTGGGTTTTTTTTTTTCTGATTTTGCTTCTTTTCCAGAAACTGGCCATACACCCCCAGTTTCCGGAATACAGATTTGCATTCCGGAAACTCCAGTTTCCGGAATGTAAATTTTTCCTGGAATTTCTGGAATACAAATTTACATTCCGGAAACTGGAGTTTCCGGAATGTAAATTTTTCCTGGAGTTTCCGGAATGCAAAAATACATTCCGGAAACTGGATTTTCCTGGAGTTTCCGGAATGTAAATTTTTCTAGAGTTTCCGGAATGCAAATTTACATTCCGGAAACTGGAGTTTCCGGAATGTAAATTTTTCCTGGAGTTTCCGGAATGCAAAAATACATTCCGGAAACTAAGTTTCCGGTAACAACGCGAAATTGAAAAAAAAATAAACAAATCAACGAGGGTATAATGGTATTTTCCTTTTTAAATATGGGGTGTATGTCCAAAAATATTGGTATATTTACCAATTCCCACATACATACACTACACTATTCGCATTCTTCGCAATCTTTCTTTCTTTCTCCCGATTGCATCTCCTTTTTTTTATATAAAGGTAAAAATTTTGAGCATGATGAGTTTTTTATCCGATTAATTTTTCAGCATAATTTTTTATAGCCATAAATCAGTATCGTTGCTGGCCATATGTATTATTTGGATGAATTGCTTTTAAATCCTTCTCCTTCGTGCTGATGGGTGAAGCTTTTAAATTGTAAACTTTTGGTTTTATCATCTTTATATTATGACTTTGGTGGGTTGTCGAATTGTGATTAGTGCTGTCATTGGAGCTTTGACATGTAATTAGTTATGGTTCACACAAGTTTTAGAACTAAAGATGTTCTATTAGATGAAATTTTTTACCGCCATTAGTGTGCTGCAACTTGTTCTTTGAAAGACCCCTTTTATCGGCTGACGATGTGATGCATATCAGCAAACAGTTCAGCGTGTGTGTTTTCGCCTGGTGCTTCGCATGTCTTTTGTTGTTTTCATTTTCCAGCCGTTAGATTAATCTGACGGCTAGGAATTATGGCTGGAGAGAGATGCACAAATGTGTTGCGGGAGAGGATCCGGGTCCGCACGTGAACAGTATGTGTGTGAATATTTGAGGGTATTTTGATATTTTAAAATTTAAGCATGTGTATTTAGAAAATGCCAACAACAAGTCATAAAGACAAATAAATGAACCCAACAACATACCCCTCAACTATCCGAGACAAAGAGCAGAGAAAACACAAAAGCCAAAAAGGAAAAAACTGAGAAGACAGAGAACCCTCAAACAGCAGAGCTCTCTCCCCTTCCAGTATCTCAAGCTGGTTCAAGAGGCCTTTTTTTTACTACGACAATTTTTAGTGCATTTTATATAGGATTTTGTATTGTATTTGTGTTCTTGTTAGTCCTTTTTTTACGTTATCTATAGATTGGATTTCATGAAACATGGATATTGTTATCATTTAATAATCTACAGCACGATTCGGTATAAAAATTTTAGTCCAAAATTTATAATAATGCTTAATAATTAACCATATTTACAAAAAAAAAAGATCAAGAAAATTGCTAGAGGACAACAACTGGGTGGTTCGGGTGAAGCACATATATAAGGAGGCAAACAGGTGTGCGGATATGATGCGCAGGATCAGTTCACTGAGTTGGAGATGGCGCCTATGGAGGTTGCCGTGCTGGTTTTTTATGATACTAGAAAGTTGACCCGTGCGATGCACCGGCCATCGGATTATGTTAGTTTTTTTTTTTAATACAGGGTTATGTTGGTTTTTATATATGATATGAAATAAATTATTTATACAATAACAATTGATTAAATAGCTACTTTGGTATCTAAGAGTGTCAGGCAGTGTTACTTTGATTTCTGACAAATGCGAAATTAAAAAAAAGTCATCACCTGGTGTTAGCCGTTAGTCACTTTAGTTTCTGCCGTCAAGAAAGTAATCACTTTAAGGTACCTAAATGATAGTAAGTAATTACTTTCAGGGGACCAAAATGACAATAAATAATCACTTTCAGGGACTAAAGTGACTAATAGCTGACAGTTGAAGACATTTTTTAATTTCTCATCTGTAAGGGACCAAAGTAGTTGTTTATTCAATAATAATTTGATATATAATATGTACTAAATTTATAATAGTATTTTTTTAAGGAAAATTTATAATAGTGTTAGTTATATGAAATTGTGCATCTTATTTAAATATGCAAACTTTATGTTTTTAGCAGCCAACAATTATTCATATTGATTTTATTAAAAAAATAATTACTCGTATTGTTAAAGATGAAAGTCAAATAAGATAAATAAAATAAATAGAAAAAAATTAAAATAATTTTTCAGTCCATAGTAATTCATTAATTTGTTATATTTAATAGATAAAACATAAATAAAATCTATAAACAAATACTATTTGATCTATAAAAATTAAAATTAGAAAAATTACAACCTCAAGATTTATAAGAACAAAAAAATTAATAAGACCCATAAACAAAAATTAATTTTAATATATACATATTTATATTAAAGCAATTATAAGAGATTAGTCTTAATATATATATATTTTAAATTTAATTTAATTAATTGTTGTTTTTATTATGAGTTTTGTATTTAGAGGTTTTTACTATTTTTTTATAGATATAAGTTGTGATGTTTTCTATCTATTCCAACTCTCTGGCAGTATGAGAATTGGTTTTCTTTTCCATTTGTGAAATTGGATATGCTTGCTGTAGAGCTACGTACGTGGCCATCGATCAGCTAAAATATTGTAATAAAAAACTATAATATTAACCAGAAATTATATATTAATAAATAGATTAGAGGGACGTCATTCCCTCGCTTTGTTTACGTGTAGTTTCTTTTTGTTTTGGGCTTAGGCTCTTTTGTTATAAAAAAAAAACAAAGAAAAAAAAAACTAAAAACACAAGTTCTTTTCCTTATTTATCTTTCCTTGTAAATAACAGAATATAAGATCCCATTCAGAATATGACAAAAAAAAAAAGATCCCATTGAGAACGCATCAGAAAGGGAAAAATCAATGACCTGTTTAGTTTTAATTTTTATTAATTAATATTTATAAAAATATCACAGTATCTTTAATTTGCTTTCTGTTTTCAAAGATCTATGTAGAAAATGTTATCATTTCTTACAGAAACATAGATATTTAAAAACAACAGATACATTGAAAACAATGATATTTATATAGATATCAATAAAAATAAAAATAAATATTTTCTCAAACCAAACCCTAGTTTAAAAATAATTAAGTGCTTCACATACAACATTCCCAAAAACACACAAGTGATGAGTTTTAAGGAAATATGGGGCAAACCACAAATAGGAACCGACAAGGCAATTCCCACTTCCCAGCCTGAACCTAGGTCCACATTTGAATTATACAGGAACCCAAAACCATTACAACCTCGGAAGCCACTATCACTATTTTATAATAAAAAGTTAATCGCGATTCTTCAACTCAGTATACATGGCCTGAAAACATCAGCGAGTTAATCGCGAAGAACCAACAAGATAGTCCAAAGCATCCTCCACTAATCATGAGCATAGCTCCCCAACAAGTAAATCATTCACAAAAAATTAGTATTGACTGGGGATTTTGTAATTAACTACAAACAAATTGATCTACGATATTGATAGACTGTCCGCTATTCAAATGCCAAAAGCAAACCAACTCAACCTTTTTAGAGGCACCACACTTGATGGTTGTTTCATAGCATCCCCTGCCAAAAGGGTTTTACGATGGGAGGGGACTGTACAGGAAAACATACAGAAAATGATATGATATCGAGAGAAACAAAATGATTTTTTTTTGGTGAAGAAAAGTTTATATTAGGGTAAAAACCGACCTTATGCAAGGCTAGAGCCAACCACAACCCTCTAAGAGGATTTACAATGGAATTTACGGATCGCCTACCCAACCCACAGTGCAAATTCGTATTAGATGGGTTATAAACCGCGGGAAAGCGGGATCGAACCCACGACCTAGCTTGTAGGACTATGGAAACCAGCCAGCTGGTCCACCTCACCGGGGTCGAGAGAAACAAAATGATTTGAGTAAAGGAACCTAAGCCAATTAAATTAATCAGACAAAAACCAAGACAAATGGTATGGTCAAACCACTGCATATATAATTTTGCTATATACAAAAGGCTTGGAACCTGAAAATCGAAACCAAAAGATATCTAGATTAAAAAGATCTACACACACACACACATATATATATTGCAAAAATCAAACGGCCCCGTTGGTTGAAGAGGCAATCTAGTACCATTCTTCTCCTACACTGCCATTTGTATGTTTCTATGGTGATGAAATGTAATAATATAAGTTGAAAGAAAGGGACCAGAAACAGGACATTTGGGAGACAAATTATCAAAAAAGATGGAAAAATGAATTAATTAATTATCAAAGTGAAAGACATTGTACCCTGTCTGGGAGATTCCTAGGGAATGGAACTGCAGTAACATATTTTAGGGGTAACAATTTCTGGGAAATAGCACTTGCATCAGAGGATGATGAGGTCTCTGCCCCATCATTTTGTCCCCGTGCATGGAACTTGGCAAATCGATTGATGACAGAAAATCTTTCTAAATCCTGACACTCCACTCTCAAGTCCAAAATTGAGGCTCTGCTATCCAATCTGCAATTACCCAGATGAAAAATGGCATAAAATAAGTTCAGTGGAGTGCAGCAAAATTGTAGTAGCTATCATGTAAAAATAAATGAAAGCAAAAAGAAAGTCACCAACCAAGACAAAAGCCATATTTCAACAACTTCAATTTGCTAACACCACGCACACAAAAAAATACATAAATCAAAAGACAAATATATGTCAACCTTAAAGAATTCAATCATAAAGCACCTGCTCAATCGCATACATACAAACAGATGAGCCTGTGTATATGAAATTTTGTTGCTTGTATAGACCAGACACTATATTCTAAATCCATGAAGAAAATAAAATAACGGATAGAAAGTACAAAACTAAAGACTATGATAGTAGTAATAGTACCTTAATATATCATCTTCCAATTTCCTTGTTCTATCAACAAGGTCCATAACTTTCAAAACGTAATGATCAATGTTGTCAGATGATTTACGCTTCTCGGCCAGTCTACAGAAAATATGACTAAAGATGTTACATGAAGAAATATATGGGTGTGTACGCACACTTTTGAGTGAGTGTGCATGTCAAAACCATTATATGAGCCATTCAAAATAAAAATAATTCTTACAGGTTTTTGCTGCCAGGAGGCAAAACATCACATCCAGACCATGAGATTGAACTGCATGCTTCCCCTAATGTTAATCTGGCAACAGAGTAGACCACACTCTCATGATGCAACTTGACATCTGCTACAAGAACTGCAGCAGGAGGAGGGTTTAGTAGTTGCTGCATAAGCTGTGTAGTCCGGACAAGTCTTCTTTTTGACTTCACCATTGCTGGCAGATCTTCAACGACCACAGCAGCGCCTTCAACCTATTAATTGTATGCAAAGTGAACTCATTAATTATAGAATTTATAGACTCATGAGTATAGACTAATTTAATTCTAAACAAACCTTCTCAATCAATCTGTTTGCAGTTTGGGCCCACTCTAATTCTGCCGCACTGCCAAATAATAAGGAATTTTATGTTATCTTAAGGAGAAAAATATTTGATATATTGTTAAACATAAAACAAGATTAAAATAGTCATGCTGACACAGCAAAAACACAAGGCATTTTTCTTTCAGAACAATTGAAAAAAGCATAATATCAAGTGGAAAAAGACAGGATCTTTTCCTAAACCAACAATGGCAACAACAAAAAATAAGTGCATTAAATTACTTAGTTTTGTCAATCACCTGAGATCTCTAAGCCTTTCAAAACCGTGTGTCAGTTCTTTATGCCATGGTATGAGTTCAGATGTGGCACTTTTACGCTTCTTTGGTCTCATAATAAGTAAATCAGATTCAACTGTAGGAGACGATAACTGATAATGTACATTCTCACTAGTAACTGAAGCAGGCATTGGACTTTGCCTGGTGCTACCAAGTTCAGCATCACTGAGACTATTAACTTGGTTTATTGAATTTCGAAAATGCAAACTATCTGACTGGTTCGGTACAGTAAAAGGCTGGTCCGTAATCTTAGCAGCAGTCATCTTCTGTACATCATACATCGGCAATATCTTACCATTTTTAAAAGTTCCATATTGCTCAAACCACGATGGTGCCATCTGAGGATTATTTATCAGAGAATGATCCCTTCTGACAGAAATTGTTTTATTGCTATCAGAAACATTAAGAGCATTTTTCTGACCATATCCAACCACCTCCTGAGAGGTTGGATTTATGTCCTGTCCATCATGTGGCTTTGTTGAAAAGCATGGCATACTAGGATCTGATGATGGCATGCAAGAATTATTTCCAGACACATCATTGACCACACTATCATATCCATGTGGCAACTGTTGTCCATGATTGGAATCTACCTGCTGTTTGTCCACCACATCATCTGAAACTTTCAACCTCTTGGCATCCCGATTACTAGGATCAATCTCCACATTTCTCATGGATTGAACTTGATCCAGCAAGGAAAAATTATAATTCAAAACATTATTTGGTCTTAAAGAATGACCAAGTGCCTCAATGTCTCTGGAGGTAGCAGCTAGGCTTGGTTGGCATGCAGGTTCCTTCAGGTGTGATGCACCAGCAGCCTCTTCAGCAGCAGCAATACTCTCAGGCAATGTCTGCTTCCCAGAGCTTTCTTTAAGCACATTTTCTACAGAGCTATTGGAGTAAGCAGAACAAGGACCAATGCCAGAATAGCCATTACCATATTTCTCTGAATCCTTTTCACCTGGATTCTTTGAGCCCGTTGTCATTTCAAAATCGTTAATTTGTTGGGGCTGTGATGGAATCTTTGAAGCATTGCGATGTTGCTTGCTAGAAACACTGGTCCACAAATTGTGTATAACTTTCGAGGGGGTGCCATGCAGAGATGCACTATGTGTAACAAAAGGCTGGCCGCCGGCCTCTGCTGCCAAATTTTGGATTGCAGGATCTCTCAAACGAATTTGGTCTGTGCCACTCAGCTGGGACATGTCCTGAGCAGATGCCATTTCAGATTGACTAGTTTGTGCTCTTTCACAATATTCATCTATCTGATTCAAGGAAGTAGATTGACTATTTGCTACTTGTCCACCAAGATGAGCCATATTCTGATTCTGAGTATGGATCCTGGAGAAAGGAAAGCCAGATGTAAAAACCTGTGGAATGTTTCCTAGCACACTGTACTGGGAGGCCTTATCAAAAATTTGTCCTGTGGTACTAGAAATATTATTCCTAATCTCCCCATGAGATGACTCTTGAGAAGGAAAAGTCTGATTAGTAGCCAACCATGTATTGCCTTTATCCCCTGTCTCAGACACATGTGGTGCAATAAGACCTGTCCGTGATGAGTCATGAGAAGATACCATAGGAGGCCGTTGAGTAGGGAGAGCCAATTGTAAACCAAAGCCCTGCGACGAAGAACTTTGATTCCACTGAGGATGTACACCAGATCCATCAGAAGATTCAGCTTCAGGCATCCTGGAAGATAAATGGTGGTTAGAAGTGCTTGTGTTTGATGCAATGTCATACCTCCTTACTGATCCACTTCATGAAGAAGCCCAAGGATATTTCAGATACAATAAGTTTAACAAATTGAAGCAAACGGTTGAGCAAGGGTCACCACGTAAGTCATGCAATGCAAGAGTATACAGTGCATGAAGGAAAGAATGAGAACATGTAAAAAAGGTTTAAGTGCCATGGTTGCTTACT
Source organism: Glycyrrhiza uralensis (assembly GCA_030159175.1). Classification (NCBI taxonomy): domain Eukaryota; kingdom Viridiplantae; phylum Streptophyta; class Magnoliopsida; order Fabales; family Fabaceae; genus Glycyrrhiza; species Glycyrrhiza uralensis. The sequence continues at coordinate 44,250,091 of BRZY01000005.1, forward strand.
TGCCTATCATTACACAAAGCAGAATATTTCAACAATAATTAAGAAGGAAGTACCACAATATGGCACTAAATTCATATACTAAAAACTAAAGCAAGAAGAAATTTTCAAATTCAACTACCTGGGTGAAGAAGTTTTCTGTAAGGCATAACTACCAACACTTCTATCCAATGAGGTCATTGCTTTTGGCATGTGATCAGGGAGTATGTTTTTCGAAGCATTATTATCCAAGCTTTTTGAGTCATCCTGAAAATCACGTGCATACTACAGTCACATTTAAAAGGATATAAACAACTTCTAATTCTCCAATACATCATAATAAGCAATTAATAGTGACACTTGCATAAATGTATGAAACAGGGCAACTTATAAATTACCTTCTCCATTTCACTATTATTCCCATCACAATGGCCATACTTGGACTGTCCAAGATATCTCTGTTCCTCATCTTTAAGTCCTCCAAAGTGTTGATGGGTTATAGGCAGTGAATTTATGGCATGCCTGTTTCCATAATGTTCCGCTTCAACACCCAGATCCCCCATTGGATGATACTGAAATTTACGAGTTATGGGAGGTTTTCGATTTCCCTGACCAGATAACTTTGGACTACGCAAATCATTGCCATCAAAACTGATATTTTCTCTCATACCACAAGCTCTAGGCTGAGAAGGATTAGAGCCAAGACCATGAGCTGATTTTTCTTTTTTGTTAGTGTTCTGCACATCATGTGCATCACCTTCCACTTTTCCATTCTTTGATGCTTCCAAAATTAAAGGGTTCTCCATATGATGCTTATATGTTCCTGGACCTTCATTTCTTCTATAGCTACCTGCTGACTCTGCATCTCTCCATACATCAACGTTAGGGGCCTTCTTGCTGCTTTGCCGGCTGAACCATCCAGTGCCCGAATTCGGCAATGCAGCAAGACCATTCGTACCAGAATCTTCCCCACAAACTTGCATGTTACCAGCAGACTTCATGTGTTCCAACCCAACAGATAAATTAGTATCAGAATCAGGCTCCCACATAGCAGGAATCTGACCCATCTCCTCATGCATGGCTTTCTCATGGTGGGGCTGTGATGAGTTTTCATTTTCATGGATTTTGAAAGTAGAACTACTATCAAATGGGGATGATTTCATAATGTCCCAACCATTAGATTTATTGAATGGACCACCACTACCACTAGATGATATGGTCTGTTGATGGGTCCAAGAACCTGATATAACCTTCTCATTTTTTTCTAAACCTGAAGAGTTAGCAGCATTTTCATATATATGTCCACCTTCTGCAAATTGTTTTTGCAGAGGACTGCAATCTAACCATTTGCCTCTTTCTAAAAACTGTGGAATTGGTCTCTGAGAATCAGTCTGTAACCTGTCGTGCTGTTGATGTGAAGTATCAGGACCTGACTGATGAAATCCAGAAACACCAGAATACTTTTCAGTGGTATTGGGCCTGCTAACATCATCAGGCCGGATAAAAGATCTCAAATTTACATTGGAAGAGGATTGCAAGTTATTGGTAGCCCAAACTGATTGCTGTTTGCTGCTATCAGTAGTTGAAGGTCGCTCATTTCCAGATGATTGTCCCATATTCCGGAAACTCGGACCACTCCACTCCTCCTGTATGCCCATGTCACTACTAGAAGTTTCTGCTACAGCAGACTGCATAAGCGCACTCCAACTCCCACTCTGAATAGATGGAAACCCACTAAAACTATCTGTACCATCCAGCATATTAAAACCACCTGTATTCCTACCAAATCCATCCCACAGGCTGTCATCAGAGCCAAACAAAATCTTCTCTTCAGCTGGATCTAGGGTAGCTACATTCTGTGAAGGAGAAGCCTGCATTAGCATCTTGTCCTGTGGCGACATCTCTGATGATCCAGCAAGTTCTTGTCTCCTATTAAAATCTTGCACTGGTACAATTCTTTGCTCAGAATTCACTTGCTGCAAATTTTCAAAACTCAGTCCACTGTTTATACCATGAGCAGTAGAATCAAACATACTCTTTCCTTGAATATCCTGTCTTGAAACTGAAGTTTCGTTATTTGTGTTAATTTGGTCTGAAAATGCAGAATATTGATGAGCAGGAAATGAATTACCGCTGGCCGATATGTGTGGCAGTACAGGTCTATCCCCATGACCATGAGAATATTGGTGTGTGATAGAAACCGGAGGCACTGCAGGCTTATCGGCTTGAATATGAGAATACAGGTTAGGAGTGCCTCTTGAACCAGATATTGGAACCCCATAAAGAGACTGTTCTCCCTGATTAGGAACTAAACCCATCATGCGCAATGCCTGTCCTTGTTCAAGAGATAACATAAGTCCATTAGAGGACCCGTGCATGACTGGAGATGCACCACGCTGGAGCCAATTTGCATTAGTTGGCATAACTTCAGGCTGCCACATAAAGTTAGATGCCTCATTTACGGGAACGCCATTGATAAGAGATGCAGAATGGCTAGCAACCGTCTGTTTTGAAATGGAGGAAGCTGGGGTCATAGAATTCTGTTGCTTTGCTTCTAGTTGATGAAATTGTTGCTGCCTCTGAAGTTCTTGCATCTGGTTAAGTATAGCTTGCTGCTGTAATAGATGCATTTCATTTATTCCTGAATGTTGTCTAGGTAAAGGCTGAAGCATTCCATTATGGCGACCACTTATTTGCTGTTGACCTCCAAAAAAATCAAAATTGACAGGAGACTCACCAGCATCATTTCTAACCAAGTTTTTTTTATCAAGTTCAAGACCACTCCCTTGAGACTCTAGCACTGGTACTCCTCTTGACAGGCTGTGCCAATCAGAATCTGCATCCATTCCCGAAATGTTAGCTCCATTCTGCCTAGTCTGGAAAACATGCTGTCCCTGCATATAGCCACTCACAGCTGTTTGTTGGTTTGGCAGATGATTTCTGCCAGACTCAGGCCTCCAATTTGGTTGCGACAGGTTCAAACCGTGTTGCAAGTGTGGAGAGCTTGTGTGTCCCTGCTCAGAATCTGTGCCAGGAAAGACAGTGTGATTAGTAATTAATAAAGACCACCTCAAACCACAAGACAAAGTCAAACTTTAACATTGCTGCTTAAGTTATTGAAAAACTAAATGTATAAAAAGTGGAAAATTACAAGTTTAAAAATTACCATTGATAAAGATTTGAAAAAAAAAATTAATATAAATTTCACAGAATATCTACCTGATTGCTGTTGATTAAAATTCTTCAAATTGGGAATAAAAGGCACACCAGTCAATCTCTGGCTACCAACCCACAAATTGTTGCTTAGTCCTGGCCAGCTCCCATCAACCACTTGTGAATGATACTGTCCCTGGGACAAGTTCTCTTGACCAAAAAAATTATGGACCCTGTCTACTGCTTCGTTTCCAGGCATAGATAATCCAGCCCAAAAATTTTCGGCAGACAACTATTTAAAGGAAGGCTTAGTTGATCAAGGAACAAAAAATGTTTCTCCAAATATGATGCCGTCCAAAACCACACCTCTGAACAATTACCATTTAAACCTGGAAATTATTAAAATATCCCTGCAAGTAAAACATTTGGTATAACTCAACTATTAGAATAATTATGAAAACATATGGCAAGATAACAATAACAGATGTCATGCAAATGCCATACTTGGGCACTATTAATCAAATGCATCATGTCATTTACACAGTTATTTTGTTTTTACACAACAACAGAAAAGGGTTACAATAGTGGACCACAATCTCCTTAGTCCACATTAAAGAGTACTGAGGATTTTGCACAACAGTAAATCTAAACAAGTCTCACAAGCCAGCAAATAAGATGCAAAATTAACTTTCCAAAATGGAAAATCTTATGAGAAACATATGACATTGCCAACTGAAATAGCCTAGTCAAAAGCAACCTTCGAACTAAATTCCTAGCAAGCCTAGTTTCAACATCCTCAAGATAGCTGATAACACAACTGTCATTTAGACATGGAAGAAGAATCCCACAATAATGTTTTCTTTTGCATGCCCTACATGCAGCTTCTTCCGCTCTATTTGGAAATGGGTGTTATTCTAGTAGGCATAGGCCTGTGCATGGTCCAAGAAACCACCCCAAATTGAACCACCCTGCTTTGTGGTTCAGTTATTTCAAACCGAACCGGTTTTGTTTGGTCGAACCGGTTTTTGGTTCTGTAAACCAGATTCAGAACCGATTTTCGATGCAAAACCGGTTTTGAAACTGGTTTTTAACACGATTTAAAAAACCGGTTTTTGAAAACATATTCCCAGTTTTCAAACCCGTTTTAAAATCAGTTTTAAAAAACCAGTTTAAGAACCGGTTTAAAACCATGCAATCAGAAATATACCGTCAGAAAATGTATACTAGATAAACTATATATGCTTTAAAAAATTGTCCAATTAATTACTATTTCTTGCACTTTTCATATATATACTAAAACCACACAATCTTGGTTGTTGGTGTGGATCACGTCAAAATAAATCAGCAAATATTTGGCAAGAAGAAGTGTTGGAAAGGAGAAAGGAAGGAAATTTACTCTTCCATGCACTAATTACACCCATCAAGATTAGAAGAAAAATCAGTAACAGCTAATTACATAGCTACAATCACATGGATAATTTAGAAGAAAAAGGAGAGGAATTGAAGTCAGATTAAAAAAAGGAAAAGAAAGAAAATAAGACAGAGAGTGTAAGAGAGCTCACAGATCAAGTTGCAGGCCAAAGATTTGGGTGGTGCAGTCACAGAGATCTTCCTTAAAAAAACTGGGAAATTCTGGTGCTAATGATTGGATGAATTCCAATGCACCTTCACAAATTTGCGGCAACAGAAGTTCAAGGTATCAGTATCAATACTTAGACATAATATATGGTTCACAGCACTAGACAAGAGTCTAAGATATTATGCATTTTGCTCACAGCACTACACAAGGGTCTGCAAAACATGGGGGCATATCACAGTTTCATTTTCTCAAAAACACTCATACACTATTATTACATAGGACAGGACCTCTTTAACAGAAACTGTTAGGAATGAGACTAGGATAGGAGGGGAACCTATGCAGGTTTATTATAGGAAGAGGTTTAAGAATTAATTAGTTTGATTAATGTAAAGCAATTGACCAGGGTCAATCGAATTCACTCTGTTCTCCATCGCTTCTCCTTTCGAATCCGGCAGGTCGGACCAAACTTGTTAGATCTCTGGGCTGAGATGAGAGGAAGCTAAGGAAAGGGAGTTTATTCGTCCCCTTAGTTTTATTGATTAAGAGCAAAAAGGTACACAAGGGAGCTAGCCTCCCCTCACACTGGGCACTCCCAGTTTACAGCCAAAGGCTCAAGAATTTCAAAAGATGCCTCTAATCCTATTAGGGAGACCTATTTATAGGTCTGTTACAACATATTCCCCTAACAGACTAAAACTAACCCCCTGATACTAAACCCAGCCAATTGACCCTGGTCAATTGCTTTACATTAATCAAACTAATTAATTCTTAAACCTCTTCCTATAATAAACCCGCATAGGTCCCCCTCCTATCCTAGTCTCATTCCTAACAGAAACAACTTGGCCATCTCAAATTATATCTATAAACCCATCAATCGCTACAAAATGTCATCAATTGGCACTTCAAATTTCCGCACCAAACTGAACCAATAGAACACACAATTTCATTCATGGCAGTTAAAGTGGCTTGGTTTCACACAGTGAACCAATGCTTCAAGCTAGAAATTACAATCTTTTATGTTATTAAACCATCATCAAATCAAATCTAGAACAATCGTTATCAACCCATCATTCCCATCATTTCTACTATAATTGCATAAAAAGAATAAGTAGTTTCTCCCATTTTTTCTTAAAAATAATTCCATCCAGATATAAATCTGTTTCTTTCTATACCAGTGAGTTATAAATCTGTTTCTTTCTATACCAGTGAGTTATAAATCTGTTTCTTTCCACTCAAATTGCTAACATGGTAAAAGGTTAAGTGAACAATGTTAGTGTAAAACCAATTTAAATATGATGATAAATATCTCATTGCCATATATAGCATGAAAAAGATTCTGAAACAGAAATTTTCTAACAACCTGCACAGGGAGTTCAAGCTTTGATCTCAAGGTAGCACAATCCTTTCCTTCCTCACCTTCCTCCAAAAGCTGTAAAAAAATATTATGAACAGGTTAAGAAGAAACATGGCAACACAAACCAGAAACATTTAAATTAATGCAAGTAAAGCACAAAATTTCTATGTATTTTAGTTAATGATGATATATATAACACAGTCTTGAGCCATATGGCTGCAGAACAGGAAGTAATTTTTTTTCCAAATGAAATTTAGAACAAACAAGCTTGACATCTCATTACAATATAAAGTGCCAGTCATTCTTTTAACTCTTGTATAAGGAAATTGGGTAACCCCTTTTTTCATGTTAATAAATAAAAAGAAAAGACATGACAATATCAATATGTATTTTTGTGTTGCTTAGCAAATTAGTATAATAAGTACTTTATCACCAGAATGCAACAGTGGGAACTGCAAAGACATATAATAGAACTCAATACCACTTTATTCAAATACAAGTCTACAACTACTTGGATTCAAAACATATATGAACAATGAGGTCATGGGTGGCTAGAAAAATTTCTCTGAAAGGAACTACAAAGAAGAGATATTGGGATTTCACCACATTGTCTGCACTTCAGTTAGTTTTTTGTTCTGACAGTTCAAATTCAACAGGTACCAATTAGAAAGCAAGACAAAAAGAGAATCTAGTTTAAATCTTATACCAAACTATATAGAAACATAAAAAAAGGCTTCACATTGAAGATAAAGAGCACAAAAATTAAATAATATACCGATGTTCATATCATCAATCTTTTTTCTATTTCTCCAAGACAATTCAGTTCCAGAAAAGAATCAACATAGTGGAAGCCACCACCAAGCCTGCAACAAAAATTAACCCAAAGGTGAGCGGGTTTTAAGTTCAACCAAACAGAACCTTTAGGAGTAGTGAGAGCTTCAACAGAAGCAGAAATTCAAACTAAAAACAGCAAACAAATGAAAATGATGAACCCAAATGAAGCGAATCGCAGCTTGAGCACCTTGAGCAACGCACATCACAGCTTTCTCGTAGCTCGATCTAAGACGACGCAAAAACACAGCGATTTAAGTTTCTTAATGCGGAGAATGAAGGTAGATTCAGTCGAAATAGCACGATTTGACAGAGGAAGAAGAACGAAAATGAACGATTTGGGGGTTTAGGGTTTTCACTTTTCACAGAGCAAGAAGAACGAGAAAATATGACATTCCAGTTTCAGTGCTAATGTGTGGAGCGGGTTTATGAACCGAGTTTTAAAACCGGGTCAGTGCACCAACCTGTTTTTGATGTGTGGAGCGGGTCATGAGCCATATTATGAATTTGGGCTTTTTTGTTTCAGTGCAGTCCAGTTTATAACTTATAAGTTTGGGGTGGGTAACCAAAATTTTTGCACACCCCTAAGTAGGCATTCAATTTTATTATCTGTGTTACGTCATACTTAAACCCCACTAGTATTTAACTATTCCCCCAACTTACTATCCTGGAGACAATTGACATAATCACATGGGTGGTAATTGGCAGTTATTCTTCAAATAGAAAATCAAAGCTACAATTCATAGCAAACTCATAAACAGTTAACATGCCAAGTAGTATACAAAAACTTTTAATAATTTGTAGTCTCCAAATTTTCCCCATTGTATTGTGTGTACACGTATACTTTAACTGCAGATATAAAAAGACCATAATCACAAGAATCCATCATCTCTGTTCATACCTACCAGATTCATATGGCAACCATAAGCATGGAATTTTTTAAAGTACCAAATCTATTTTTATTAACCAGATGTAATCTACTTCAATAAAGTATTTACGTGACTAAGATTGTCAGTACAAGAAAATGAATGAGGAGTGAAGGTATATGTTCCACGTATGAATTCTCTGTACCAGTACTGTCCTGAAGGCATCAAGAACCTCAGTTATCATTGTAACATATTTCACTTATGTTAAATAAACAAGCACAGCAATAAGATTTAAATATGCAAATCTCTCTCTCTCTCTCTCTCTCTCTGTAGAATAGTTTCATAGTTTATCTATTGTATCTCAAGATGCTAATGATTACAGGGTGCACTGAGGTCAGATATGAGTGTAACTTTACTTGGCCATGTGTCCTGAATCTCTTGAAGCTAAGGCAAACTAATACCCAATACAAGTAGAAAAAATCATACAATTTCTAAATAGGTTCATGCAGTCGCTTCATACCATTTTAGTATTGACTAGGCCATTCTCAGTAAATTATAAAACAAGAACAAACCAAGTGACTAAGCCTTTTTCCTTCGGCTACACAGATCAAATGATGCCATAATGTCCTATCATGAATCATGTTTAACGAAAGACCATCTAATCCACAACCTTTTTAATGGTTTTCCCTACAACTTTCTTTAGTCTCCATCAACCTTCAACTATTAAGACTTGGACCATCCTCCACATGGTATACTAGAGTCTTCTCAATCCATGTCCAAATCACTACGGGTGCTTCTACAGGTCTTCTCCATCCATGCCAAAACAACACATGACCAAGTGATTGAAGATGCAGTATGCACCAATATACTATTGAACAATGGTGAGTGAGGGACAGGCGAGCAGGGATTTCAAAAACTCCATCTCCAAATGTGTTATTTCAAATTCTTAACCTTCAGGGGGGGCGGGGGAGACATACCCGATGAGTATCCTACAGATTTTTCAAAATTCCTATACAAATTATCACCGAATACAGTGTTTTGTCACAAACACAAAGTATTTCAAACTCTCCTCCCTCCTCATAATTCCTTATCCAAACAAAGCCTTACTAAAATCCAATCAAACACCGCACAAGTCGCCGAAACCAAAATTTGTCTTTCTCAGCTGGCAAAACACACAAAAACACTCGAATACAATTCTTCTGCCCCCAACATTCGCAGCACCTGAGCCCAACCCGAAAACAAAAAAACCACTCCAAAAAGCACACATTCGCTGCAAAAAAAAAACATGCACACACGAGATCGGAAGCACGTGCGCAATTCCATCTCATGAGTAGCATTCAAATCGACAAGACCCCACAAAACAACTCCAGGAGCTTCCACAATTGCACGCACGCGTGGATTTTCGGTTTTTTTTCCTAAACCGAGGTTTTCCAGAGAGAGATAGATAGAGGAAGCTAGGGTTTCTAGAGATAGAAAGGTAGGGCAGGAACTCACAGTGACATTGAGAAGGCTCCATTGAAGCACGAAGCTGATCCTCGAAGCGCGTTGGTGAGTCACGCGTTTAGGGTTTGCAGCGGTGAAGATGGAGGGAGAGGGATGGGGCGTATTCGACCTTCGGACAGATAAAAGTGGTCGAAATGGTGTGTGAAATTTTCAACGAACACAAGACCCAGGTTCGGATGCGGAAGCTGAGTGCTTCGGATCCGAGGCTCCGTTTCTTGCAATATGATGGATAGCGTCACTTTTTGAGTTTTTCCTCGTTGGGGGAAGAGGAGGGTGAGAAGAGTTGTTGGGGGTAAAGTTGGTAAGTGGAAAATCATGTCGCTACCCAATCGGTTCGCGACATGTCGCCCCAAGACCGGCGGGGCCCGCACCGACCCGTTTTTTCAACCGGGGTTGTTCTTCGTTTCGTGCCGTTAATGGGTGGAGTAATAAATAAGCCTTCGTTTTGCGTCAGCTTTTAGACCATAGATTTCAGTTATTACTACGACTTGGCGAAGACTAGGGGCTCACCGATGCTGATGCATTCCTATCTTTACCTCTTACGATAAGTTAAAATTTTATTATTTTTAAATATATTTTTAGTCTTTATAAATATACTATTTTATATAAAAAAAATTATGACACTGATAAATATAAATTTTGTTTATTGCCTTTGCAATTTTGTTTTAATTTTTTGTAATATTTGATTTATGATAAGTTAGCTCTTGTGACATATGAATAATTTTATTTTTTAGTCTATAAAATATTATATCAAATTTATTTTACAAGAATTATTCTACATTATCTAGATATTATAAAAATTAACTCAACATAATCTAAATATTACAATGATTAAAATAAAATAACGAAGATCAAAAGTAAAAATTTCTATTTTGCAAGGATTATAGACAAATATATATATATATATATATAAATTAAAAATTAGACATATTTGTAAGGGCAAAAGACATATTAAACTATTTTTTATTATTTATAATTTAATTCTTTAATAAAATAATTGTGTGAAAAGTTAATATTACATATATACATATACATAGATATATACACATGCACATACAAACAACATCTAACATAGTCCCTATAAAAAAACCACAAGTGTTATCACACAAATAATCATTATTTTATAACAAAAAAATCACAAACTGTTATAAAAAATGACAAAATAATTTCCATCATTTATTATTTTGAAAATAATAATTGATAAATGAAAGGGGATCATGTACACCCGTGTCCCTTTGCAATGAGATACACAGTAGATTGAGCCTATAGATGCACACATACATGTGACACCTAACATGACTCCCACAAAAGAGGACCAAGGGGCACACCCTCGTTTTTACACCATTTGATCAAATTTAAAAACACCAATGACTTTGATAAATAACTAGGCAAAAAAATAGAAATATGCAAATAGATTCTTTACATGTTCTCTTGTGTGATATTTCTCCTGAGTATTGAGTGTTTCATCGCGTATATTGTGAAAAAATGTGGATGTCTTTTTAAAGTATCTTCACTACTAGCTCTGATGATCTTCACATGATGCATAAGTATGCGTTTTTTTCATGTGAGTCATGTAAGATACGAGGAATGCTATTAACACACACTCTAATACTCTCTCCCATGATGTCATATCACTTTTTTTAAAGACTCTTTAGTTGATAACTCACAATCCTGACTTTTTTTAGGGACTAAAATCAAAACACTCTTATCTCACAGGGCCTAAAAATACATTTAAGCCAATAATTAATAAGCAACAACGTGTTAAAATATTAATAAAATCTTTTTCATTTAAAAATAAATAGATAATATACACACGAGTAGTAAAAAAAATTTGAGTAAGCATTTCATGTTGCATGGGCTCATATTGATAAAAAAATGTTGCATTGGCTCTTGATATGAATATTTTTTTTTTGGTTTCCCACATGTATCTTCCATCGGAGACAATCCTGTTCGAGACACGGTTGGATGCTAAATGTGGGTACCTCTCCCAGTGGGGATTCAAACCGCGGTTCACCACATTGTGGAGGACTAGCCCCTTCTGCTAGACCCACCCCCCGTTGGTGGCTCTTGATATGAACTAGAGCATGGGTTTATGCTATGCAAAGTTAAATTATGTGTGATAAATAATATTTTATTATTATTTTAAAAATAATTTATATTTAAAACATAAAAATGATGAAAGAATAAGAACACTAATTTTTTTTTGTTTTCCGGTGTATTATCTGCGCGTAACTGTAAAGACTAATCCCTTCAAGAATCTAGAGTGTATTTAAGGGTCATCTATCCCAAATGGTAAAAATATTAAATTGTTAGTCTTCTTATTCTTTCATCATTTTTACATTTTAAATACAATGGGACTAAATATAAAAAATTAACTTAAGTACTTCACTGTTCATTGCATACCAAGGTGATTCAAGTTTTGCTCGAACAAGTCGGTTTAGTTTGGGCTATTTTGTTTGTCTCGTATTGTTGGCAAAACTAGACGTATGTTTGTGTAGGTACAACATTGATTGCTTTCGAAGGTTGTCGTTATCTATCACTATTGAGAGAAACTTATGAGCTCAAAATAATAATAAAGTAATAAATAAATTTTGTATAAATATTCAGGTTTAGGTGAGAGACACTCCAGAAACTTTTCTAGTTTTTTTGGTGACAAAACTTTGCTAGTTTAAATTAACTTTTTGACAATTTTAATAAGAAAAATGTTAAAAATTACGAGAAACATATGCATGAAAATGATACAAGCAATAAAGAGTGACGTGATACAGTGCAATTAACTTTACCTATTTTGATTTCCATAAAAATTAAGATATTTTTTTATAAGAAAAAAATTAAGATATGAACTTTAATTTCAGGCAGCTCATAAAAAATTATTATTGTAAAAATTCATAATTATCACGAGATTCTTTTGATATTTTTTTTATCTATGCATAAAACGAGAATCTTAAGATATAAAAGCTTATAAATTTCAGTGGTTTCCCAACAGAGGAACAGACGCCGTTTCTCGGTTTATACGGTGCCGGTGAAGAAACCTCTTACTCTCTTACCACCCACCCCGCTTCGCCTCAATTCACACACAGCGAGAGAGAAGAGAAAAGAGAGAGAGAGCGGAAAACGATGGGAGGAGAAGAGAAGCGGCACCAGATGATGCAGAACCTCTTCGGTGACCAATCCGAGGAGGAGGAAGAGCTCGATTCCGAGCACGAATCCAATCCCCAACTCAATTACGCCTCCGTACGATCCATTATTCCACTTCCAATTCCCCTTAATCCCAAGCTTTTTCTGCCCTAGACCGAAATCTTCAAACTCTCTCATTGTTTCATTTCTTTTCCTGCATGAAATTCACGCGTTCTATTGGCTATTGTTGCCTTATACGACGTCGTTTGCTTTCTGTATTTCGAAGACAGTGTTTGAAACTGAATCATTCTGTTTTTTTTTTTTTGTGTTTTTTTCTCAGGATGAAGGTGAGGGAGGGGTGGGGCAGGAGGGAGAAGGTGAAGGTGAAGGTGAAGTGGAGGGTCATGGAGAGGTAGAAGTAGAGAGCGAAGGCGAAGGCGAAGGTGAGGACGTTCGTGGCGACGGAGACCCCGGAGAGAGCGAAGGCGAGAGGGAGCAGAGTTCGCGAGAGGTGGAAGTGGAGGACGTTGGGGATGATCAGAGGGAAGAGAGCGAGGCTAGGGATTCAGACAGTGATGCGAAAGACGAGTACAGCCAGCGAGTTGTCACCAGCAAGCGTAGGGACGTGGTGGTGGAGAGTGGATCTGAGAGGTCGGAGGAGGAAAACCATTACCCTGCTGAAAACGACGATGAGGAAGTCGATGATGGAGCTAGAAGTAGAAGCCTAAGGTATATTTCACCACATTTTAATTTTAATTAATTAACCACATTGTTGTGTTTTTTTTGCATCTTTTTTGTTTTGGTACTCTTTCTTTGTGTTTAGGTTAAGTTCTTTGAGCAACTTTGAGCAGGAATTGGTAATTGTTTGGTTATCACTTATCATTATCAATCAAGTTATCTGGCTTCTTAGAATGCTGGTTGCTTGGTTGGTGTGCTTTGATCATCTCAATCCATGAAAATATTCACAAGTTCCTTCTAGAAGAAGCCCTCTGTAAGCCTGTAGCTAGGGTGTTTTAGCTGTCTATGCAAGTGTGAACTTGTGCAGACAGTGCGTTCAAAATTCAAATTGCCTACAAATCAATTGCTTCTGCGCTTTAGTTGTATCATCATTGATTTCAAATACCAAAAACTTCAGATTAAGAGTCATTCTTAGACGCTTGTATTGTGAAGACTTATTTTCATCCCCGGAAGTTTTGAATATGATTTCAATTAAGATGTATCTGATGACATTATTAGGTTGTGTAAATGAAGAAAATATAGCATGTGTATTTTTTCAATTTGCTGCTCCAAATGACCATTTAATGGTTAGATGGGGTTTCCTCTTGCTATATTTTGTTGAGATCATGGTCATCAATCCCGGATAGTGGCACGGAGCGGCTGACCCCAAAAATGGGATAGCGGGAGAAACAACATGAATTGCCTGCAGCTGGACAGTGAAAAAAAGAAATAAAACGAAAAAGGAAAGTGGACAAAAGAGAAAGAAGAGGGAGTGGGTTCCCAACCTGTAGCTGAACAATGAATAGAAAAGGGAAAGTGGGCGGGAATGGGTTTGCCGGAAAACGCCAAGCACTGGCTGGAAAGTCGTGGAGAGCTTGGTCGGAGGCTTTGGCCATGGGTTGGAGGTTGGGTCTGCGGACGAAGGAAGCTTCCGTTGTGCCATTCAGAAAAAAGTGAGAGTCGAAGGTTTTTCTTTCTTTTGAAACATGATTGCTAGAGAAATACCTAAAATACCTCCAAATGCCCTTGGCATCGTTTCATTTTTTAAGGTCTTTTTTGGGTTTTTGTTATCCTCCCCTATTTCGGCCATGTAGTGTGCAATGGTTGCGATTTTTTCCCCGTGATTGCGTCTGCTATGGCCGCTTCTTTGAAATGTGACCCCATGGTTGTAAAATAGTGGCCACTGGCCACTCCTCTCCGCCCCACCTCTATACCGCGCTACTAACTACTATTTGACTGAGATATCTCTATAATATCTCTATTTCCTTATTTTTATCTATGTAAATATTCCTTGTTTCCCTTTATATATTATCTCTAATGTAATTAGTAATTAGGAAAGATTTCAGGCTGTACATACCAGATTTAATCCCTATAATCAACGGATTCTGGTTGTGTAATTATCAATATCAATGTACAGGGCTGAGAGTCAATCTCTTAAGCATTCAGATTCAGTTTTTCAGTCCCAATTCAAGTTGGTATCAGAGCCTATCCTAGATATGTTATTGGGTCACTCGTATTCGTCCACGCTCTAGATGTATGTTTCTAGGCGTGACGGGTGTTGTTATTGGGCCGAGCCACCCGCATTTGTCCTAGGCGTGAGGGGATATGTTGAGATCCCACATCAACTAAAAATATGGCCAATGTAGTCCTTGTAAGGCTTGGACAGTCCTCACCTCGCAATCCGGTTTTGTGAGGTTGAGTTGGGCTCTAAGCCCAAATTCTAAGATATTTTTTTTAAATTTTTTTTGTGAATTTATAGTATTTAAGGAGGGGGACTGGGTGGAGAACTGAGACATTCCATGCATTGTCGTTAAAATCGCGATTATACTCATAGGATTGCTAAAATCACGATTTTTAGAGAGGTCTTCGTGTTGGATCACCGCCATGATCTCAACCTTGTGAGATCGTGCCAGGATCGTCAACCTCACTCGTAGAAACGTGGGATTGATGCTTTTTGGTGATTTTGAAAATAAAAAATTCTGGTTTTGTGACCTGGTTCAAAAAACACTAATTTCCCGATCATTTTTTCACTTCCCTCTCACTCCTCTCAGCCGCACAAAGCTCTCTGGCCTCTCCCTCTTTCAAGATCTCCATCCCCCTCTCTTTGCGTGCAAGGAAGAAATTGAGAAGATGGAGAAATGGTGGCGCATGACTCATCCTTTGCCTCCCAGTCGGCGCATGACTCATCCTCTGCCTCCCCGTTGGCACATGACTCATCCTTTGCCTCCCCATCGGCACATGACTCATCCTCTGCCTCCCCGTCGGCGCATGACTCATCCTCAGCCTCCCCGTAAACCTAGGTCTTTTTTTCTAGTTGGGCTAGGCAGGCCCATTCTTATTTTTATTTGTTTGCTATTATTTTGCTATATGTTTGTTTCCATATTTAATTGGGTCTTTTTCCTAATTGGGCCACACAGGCCTGTCCTTTTTTGTTTTCTAATTTTCTTGTCTATTCTTTTTCTCTCTCTTATCTCTCTCTCTCTCTCTGTTTTGTTGAGTTTGAGTCTCAACTAGGCCTAATATAAATAATTTTTTCTTATTTTTAAATTTAAGGTATAGCAAAAGTATATGATAAACTAAATAGTAGTAGCAGTAGTAGTAGTAATAATAATGAGTGCACATAATAATAAAAAAATGTAAGATGCAACAATAATTTTATGTTGTTTTCTTTATAGTTGTTGTTTTATGTATATGTATAAATAAATAGGATTTTGCATTTTAGGTGGGACCTTACGATTCGAGTTACGATCATCCGATTTGAAATTTTTACTCCCCTCCCGATCCTAGGTAGAATCTTGATTTTGACCACATTGATTCCATGAACAATGTGCCAGAGGCCTAATGGAAGATGGAGCTTCCTTTTGTGTGCTATGGTGTTATTTACATTCATATCAGTGTGAACTTTATAAATTCAGTACCTAGAAATTGAAATTAAATTCCAGCAGAACCTTCCTTTTCCTGTACTGCAGAATTATGTTCATATCAGTGAAAACTTCACAAGTTCAGTACTCAACAACTTGATTGGGAAAGAGAAAAATAAGGAAGTTCTATTTGGATATGCCATGGGATTAATAGGTTGTTGTTGTTTTTTGGGTGATTGTTTTTGTTCTTAGATGGGAAATTGGTGAGAATTCATAATATCTACTTTTCTTCTGCTTCATCTGCAGAGCTAAGTTAATACTCTCATTTAATGATTCTACATTGGCTGGGTATTGGAGAAGCTATTACGATCACAAGAAAGGCTATGGTTTTGTCAGTGCATTTGATTTCAGTGTATCACCAAATTGCAATGAGTATATCTATGTATTGAGCATGATTTCTGGGATAGGTTGCCTGTGCTGTTATGCTTTGCATTTTTTGTATTGATATGCATGTTAGAAAAAGTTACCTTAAATTCGGGATCAAATAGAACAGAGAATATCACTGATGACCTAAGATTTAGTATGCACAATTTTTTATTACTGTTACACAACATTGATACTGAAAAATTGTCAATTTTATACGATGTAGTGGGTCACCCAGAGACGACAAAGATCAGACTTGTGATTTGCATTCAGCCCCTGAAATTCGTGATGTATTTGGTGATTTTGATGATGAAGAAGAGGAGATGGGATATGCAGTTCAGCAGGACATTGAACAAGATACAAATGTGAGTGTTAGGTGTCAATAGTGACATAATTCATTTATCTGTAAGTTGCTCAAATTTTAAGAATTAATCGTATAATTGATTTCCTGCCTTAGAGATACCCTGCGGAGGAGGAAGGAAGTTATGGAAAGAGCCTGAGACCAGAGGATATACTTGCTGATGAAGATCATCAGTATGAATCAGAGGAGGAAAACATTGAGATGAAAATTAAAGAGAAGCCACTTGGGCCCCCATTAGAGTTAGAGGTTCCATTACGACCACCTCCAGCTCTTCCAGAAAAGGTCTGCCTTGGGTCAGAGGCCTTTGTTTTATGTGTTCTTTTCAAAATAGCTTTGACTCGGTGGCTGATTGTTAACTTGTTACATTTAATTGCTACTCTTCTTTTGCGTGGTTTACATTTTTATAATTTAGAAGCTGGCACGTGCATGGGTGAATGTCTGGATTTTGAAATGTTTAAAGGAACATATCTTTTAGGACAGTTTCTTGATAAATTTCTGATGTCACGGATGGTGAAATGTCACCAGTGTGATGGGAATTGAACAGTTTTGGATTATGATAACAAGGTTATATGATGAATACATTGTTATATATTGTATCACCTCATAGGATCTTATCTACAAATGAAACACCTTTATCACATGATGTGCATTCTGGCAGATATTGTGAATTTTGATATTCAACTACTTGCTTTATTATCTCTCTCTCTCTGTCTCTATTTTTTGTGGCAGATGAACATGATCAAAGTTTCCAATATCATGGGTGTTGAGCCAAAACCATTTGATCCTAAAACTTATGTCGAAGAGGATACCTTTGTAACTGATGAATCTGGAGCCAAGAAACGCATACGCTTGGAGAACAATATTGTGCGTTGGAGGACTGTTAGAAATCCTGATGGCACAACATCTGTAAGTAATTATATACTATTGTAGATGTTGGACATTTTGATATTCTTGTGCAGTGCATAACTTTTTACATTCTTTTACATCCTTGGTAACATTTACCACTTATTGTTATAACAACAACAATCAAAGCCTTTTAACACTAGGTGGGGTCGACTACATGTATTAAACGATGCCAGTGTTCTGTCATGGTGCATGTCCACATAGGAACTATTTAATTCCAAATCTCTCTTAGTGGCCTAATGAATATGTGATATTAAAATGATCAATGGTTATTATGAATGATGGTTAGTGACATGTCTTTTATGGACAAGGTTGTCAAAGTCATAGATTATCCCTAGGATTGGGCAAGAGGATAAAGTTTTACTTGTGTAATGTTTTTACTGAATGTTGTAATTGCTACTCGAGAGTCCTCTGTTTCAACAACTACCTGAACAGTTGTCAGTTAGTTAAATGCTTTCAGGCCCTGAAACATTTATGAATTATATATTGAACTGGTTCAATATTATGGTGATAAAATATGCTTGTCAATTTTCTTATGGATGCGCAAAGTCATAATTGCTTAATGAAGGTGAACTCACAAATAGCCTATGCATGAAATGGCATTTAATGTGTTACTGTTGAGATGGTGCAGAAAATTTATCTTGTGAATGTGCTGTATGTAATCTTCCATTACTGGATTTAAGTAAGAATGTGGGCAAAATGGGTGCGTGCATTCTTATTAATTGTTAAATGTTCTTCCACCTTTTAAGGTCAGAATAATTTCAATTGAGCTACATCAGTTACTTTGTAGTAAAAATTATTGTTCATGATTAGGTTGAAAGCAATGCTCGCTTTGTAAGGTGGTCTGATGGCAGCCTGCAGTTATTAATTGGGAATGAAGTTCTTGACATATCAGTGCAAGATGCACAGCATGATCAAGCACATCTTTTCCTTAGACATGGAAAGGTGAAATTTATTAGGCTTAAATAACTTTTAGTGCCTGTAATATGGACCTTTTTTTGCTTTTAGTCCTTGTAATTTTTTTGTTTTAATCCCTGAAATATTGAGAAAAAAAAATTGGTCCTTATTGTTTTGGTCTTAGTCCCTGTGATATTTGTTCATGTTATAATTAGTTCTTATATAGTCCCTATTATAAGGACTAAAATCAATATAGTCCACATCTTACAGAGATTAATTCCAATAGGGACAAACATTACTGGTACTAAAACAAAAAGAGGACCCCAAGCAAAATTTTCTATATTTTAGGGACTAAAACCAATTTTTTTTATAGAGATTAAAACAAAAAAGGCCCATATTACAGGGACTAAAAAGTTATTTAAACCATTTTATTTTTCATAGCTTTCTTGATGAATTACTTTTTCCCCTCAATGGACTGTGTGTACATGCTTACAGGGAATCCTCCAATCACAAGGAAGGTTATTAAGGAAAATGAGGTTTATGCCATCTTCCTTGTCATCAAATTCTCATCGGCTGTTGACTGCTCTTGTTGACTCAAGGCATAAGAAGGTTTACAAGGTTAAAAATTGCATTACTGACATTGATCCTGAGAGGGAAAAAGAGGAAAAAGAGAAGGTACAATCAATCATACAAATTCGTCACATGCTTTTATTGTGTGTCTCTTGAATACCATTATCCAATTTCCCTATCATTTTTACAGGCTGAAAGTCAAACGATCAGGGCTAATGTACTTCTTAACCGTAAGCGTGAAAAGGTGAACCGGAAATATACTCCAGCTTTGGAGAGGAGGCGTCAACTTTCGCCTGGGTTTTTGGAGGATGCTTTGGATGAGGTACAATTTTAGGAATTGTTTCCTTGAGACATTGTTGTCTATATGCTTATGTATTTGCTGCAATTTTCTGTAAGCATAACTGCCTACTTAAACTATATCAGTTCCGTTATTTATCAACATTCCCTTCCTTCAGGATGATGAAGCAGATTATTATGATTCTCGTCGTTCACAGCACCGCTTTGAGGAAGACTTGGAAGCAGAAGCCCGAGCAGAGAAACGAATTATGAATGCTAAAAAGGTACTATTATTCAGCCTCCAGAAATTGTGCATTTGTTGATTATGTTTGCATTATCATTAATGAGGGTTGTTATCTGGAATTTTAGTCACAGGGGCCAAAAGATATCCCTCGTAAGTCATCCTTTCTACCTGCCAAATCCTCCCGGCAACCAGTGGGTTACCCAGATGATGAGAGAGAGGAGTCTGAGTATGAAACTGAAGATGAGGAAGAAGAAAGGCCTCTTTCACGTAAGAGGGATGAGGATACTGAGCCAGAGTATGAGGATGAGGAAGAAGAAGCCTATGAAGAAACGGCACAAGCTAATGATGCATCAGATGAGGAGGAAGAGGAGGTACTGAATATTTTATAATAAAAAAAGTTGATTGAAGTGGAAACTGAGGATGCGTGATTGATTGCCGTGGTTTCAAAACTATTTGGATGTTTACTTGCAGGAACCAAAGCCTAAGAGTAAGGACTTAAGAGGCAATGCCAAAAGAAAGGGATTTGAATCTGATGAGGACTCTCCTCCAAGGAAAACAACAGCCCATCGGCGAATGGCAGTTGTGTATGACAGTGATGAGGAATGAATTTTCTCAAGTCAGATTTTCATAGTGAGTAGCCTTAACCTTAAATGTAATACATGATTATGATTTTTTTGTCCTTTCCATGATATGATGTGCCATATGTTTTAGCTGGCAAAAGAATGAAAAAAAGTGTTCATCCTTTTGCTATTTCCCTCCTTCTCATTTTCTCTTTGCATTTTTGTTTTTGGTTTGTCGGGCATATAGTGTTATTTTAAATTTTAAAATACTATCTGAAGGGGGTCCTTGCCATCATATTTGTTCTGTTGTAATGTTTATTTGACCTGAAATATTAAATTTGCTGTGCTGTTCGAGGGAAGTCATCCACTTTTTGTTTGGTATTTTGTTTTTCCCTTTAATTCAGGATCTTGCAATTGGAACTGGAAGGAACAATGTGCAGCTTATGGATGCAGCAAATTCTGAGATGGCTCGTTTATTTATTTTTATTTGCTCCTTATATAGCTTAAACTTTAAACTTTTTTCCCTTAGACACTGAGGGTGAAAATAAAAAACTTTAAACTTTGATCCTTACACACAAAGAAGAGTCAGACACTTTATAATTATTTTTTTCTCAGGTCAGAATCTCTGTTGACTGAATTGCTAATGGTGTAAATAAGTTTGTTTTCTTTATTCTCCATTCGAAATTTTTACTCTCGGGGGTAGATAATGGTGGAATCAGTGCTGGAGCTGAGGAACTTCACACCTCTTCCCTTTTAATATTTTGAAATGAATGGTGCCATTACCTTGCAACGTTATATAGTAATATTTAGTTTTTTTTTATTAGCGTAAAATAAATAGTTTGAAAAGTCTTAAAATCTCATTCTCAAAGGTAAACATAAAAGTTTTCATATGTCTATTTTCAAAAAGGACGACCGAATCATTCTAGATGTTGCAAAATTAGTGTTTTTTATACTGAAAGTGGATGTTAACTTGCTGTAAAAATAAAGGCTTTTTTTCTATTAGGAGATAGGTAAACAGTGCCTTATAATTTCTGTCGTACTTTCTCAAAGGGAGAAAAAAGTCACTTCTGCTTTTAATGGGAAATTTTTATTACGAGGAAAAAGTGTAATTTATTTTTAGTTTAATTATGTTTTTAGTTCTTTAAAAATTTTCAAATTTGAGTTTGGTCTTTTAAAAATAAATTTAACTTTTTTAGTCCTTTAAATATTGTTTTTGATTTAGGTCCTTTAAGTGAGTTGACTTGCTAGGTAACATATTATTACCAAATCATTATTTCTATGTGGTACGAAATGCTGACGTGATCTTTTATAAAAATATTAACTTTTAAATTTAGTCCCTTTAAAAAGTGAGTTTTGATTTTAGTCTTTTTGTCTTTCCCACTTCCTCCTCCTTCTATGCCTTCCCCCTCCTCCCCCACCTTCCTCCTCCCATAGTTTCCCCCCTCCTCCACCCTAGCTGGCTCTCTCTCCCACCCCCACCCCACCCCACCCCACCCCACCCACACTCTTGTTCTCTCTCTCTCTCTCTCTCTCTCTCTCTCTCTCACACACACACACACCATAGTCCCCACCTATGTCCCCCCTTCTCCTACCATGGCTTCCTCCTCCCTCCTCCCCCACCTTCGACCTCCCCCATGGTCTTCCTATTACCCACGCACGTTCATTGCTTGTGAGTTAGTCTCTGCAATTAATCCTTCTTCTTATTCTCAAATTGCACGACATTCATGTTTATATTGTATTTATATGTATATATGTATATATTTTTAATTTGATTCATGTGCTACTTATCAAATTAAATATAGAACTCACAGATCTATTACACGGGGAATGCTAATCATTTGTGAATGAGATGTGGGGGTGGGGGCTGTGGGGAGAGAGAGAGAGTCGGTGGTGGTGGGGGTGCTGAGAGAGAGAGAAAACGAGAGAGAGAGAGAGAGAGAGAGAGAGTCGGTGGTGGTGGGGGTGCTGAGAGAGAGAGAGAAAACGAGAGAGAGAAAGAGGGTGTGGGTGGAGGAAGGTGGTAGTGGTGGAGGGTGAGAGAGAGCCACGTGGCAGGTCCTTGGGAAGGTGAGGGAGGAGGGAATGGGTGGGGGGAAAGGTGGGGCGGAGGAGGGGGGAAACTATGGGAGGAGGAAGGTGGTGGAGGAGGAAGGGGAAAAAACAGAGGAACTAAAATCAAAACTCACTTTTTAGAGGGACTAAAATCCAAACTCACTTTTTAGAATGACTAAATTCAAAAGTTAATATTTTTATAGGAGGTCACGTCAGCTTTCGTGCCACGTAGGAATAATGATTGAGTCATAATGTATCACTTAGCAAGTCAACTCACTTAAAGGACCTAAATTAAAAAAATAACATTTAAAGAACTAAAAAAGTTTGACTTATTTTTAAAAGACCAAACTCAATTTTGAAAATTTTTAAAGGACTAAAAAGCATAATTAAGTCTTTATTTTTTTTACATTTTACTGTATCTTGTCGAGCATAATGTCTGTTATACTCAAGGTAGTCAGAACCAGATCGGTCATTGAACCGGTGAGGACAGGGGTTCAAAATTCATAGGTTCGACCGATGTTCAATCAGGATATAATTAAATAATATTATTTTAAATACTAAACTTTATACAATATTGAGCAAAAATTAACATAAAAGTCATAATTTTATAAAGAAAAATTAAACTTTACTACTAAATATCATAATTCATAACATAAAATAATCAAAATTACAAATAATTGAAGAAAGTGATATTTATATCTTTAAAAAAAATTTGAACCGATCCAACCGGTTTTCCTGGTTGTTGACCGATTCTCGCACAAGCCGATAATTGGAGTGTTCCGGACCGGATAGGGGTCCGGTTTCCTGTTTGACCGATTCGACCGACTGGTCCGATCTGATTTTAACTACATTGGTTATACGACGCTAGGTGTGACAAATTGGCAATAAGGATTGAGTGCGAGCTTGATTCGGTCACACTTAGGAGGAGGATTGAAGTATAATCAATGGAGAAATAAATTCTTGAGATACTTTTTAGTTGCGAGTGTTTGAAATGTTGCAATATCAGTAAAATAATTCTGATGAAAAATATGTAACTTACATTGGGGATTATTAACATAATTGTCTTCCTTTACTAATTTGTGCACCTTTATAAAAAAAATATGTAAGTGGATCCCTCCGGGAGGAAGTGAATCCCTCCTCTATTTTAATAACATATTAAATAATTTTATACCTATTTAAAACTTTATAATTATGATTTGTATAATAGAAAACTTCAATCCATGGTAAATTTTAAAATAAAATTATCGAGTAAAATATTATTATGAAATAATGTAAATGTGATTTTGACTTATACCAAAGCATACAATCACTTCTCACACATACATATAATCATATGACTTGATTGATTAAATTCTTTCTTATCTTACAAAAAGTTATTATGCGATATTAATATCAAACATTTACATAGGAGGTCAACAAATCCCCACTCAACATTCCTAACATATCGATACAAAAATACAACACCGTCACTTTAAACGTTGAGTGCAGTGCCCTACCCCCCAAATGTAGTTCAACCCCAAGTTTGGATTCACCACGGTTGAAATTTGACGCAGTTATTACAGATTAGATGACTCACTTTGAATTTGTGTTTTAAATCCAATTTGCTGAAGTTGGAACGCGAGTCATCCAATTTTCATCCAACAGCGCCAACTACTTCAAAATATGACCACAAGCAACCCAAATCAGTTGCTAAGGAGGAACTGGATACATGAGAAGGAATCAAATTGGAGAGCCTATGATGCAACAGCGGTAGAACGCAACAAGCTAATTGCTTCAAAATAGCAGATCTCAGATATTAATATTTAGTATTATCCTTGTTGACATTTTACCCATTTCAACAAGTTGATTCATCATCTTCTTTCCATGCTTCTGTTCTAACTCTCACCCGTTCACCATTGAAGTGAATGTACTTCCATTTAAGCCCATATCGTTTTATAACCAACTTCCTCTTCTCTTCTTGGCCTAGTTTTCTAAAGGCATTTGCCACTCTTCTGACTGTGTCTTCGTCAGGTTTTACCCTTAACTCCTCCATATCAGCAAATACCTGAACTTACAGATAAGAAAGCAGATTCAGAAGTGCTGAATAAATTTCATGATAAGGTGTAGTGTAGTGAGATTAATAATGGTACTGCCACCAATTTGATACCTCTATAATCTTATCTGGCATATCATGATGATCATACAATGTAATCATCCTAGAAAACAATCTCTTTGAGACAGAGCGCGTGTGGGCTTGTACAATCATATTCCAGAAGGATTCTGCCTCATCCACCCTCTGGTCCATATCAAATGCCAGAAGAAGGGTGTCGTATGTTCCCATTGTTGTTCCTTGACCTTTGCTTAACATCCACTTTGCTACCTGAGAAGTATCAAGGATTGATAACCAGTGAGATTCTTCACCATTCCTCCCAATTAACCAGGGTCATCAAGCAAAAGTACCATTCATAGAACACCTTAAGTTTATGTAATTCATATTTATGTGCTTAATTTGCCAATCCTAAGATGTCAGACAAATGTAGACAAGGTCAAAACTCATGCATATTAATATGATCTAAACACAATCTAGATAGCATTCTCAAGAGGGATTAAACAATGTCAATATTGATGGATGAAACATATTGAGAATGAAAGCTGAAGGAACATTTGGATGAGCTAAAGACCATTCATCATTTATGTATTAACTCAAACCATATGCTAAACTTAAAGCATGATTGAGCAAACACATTCATTTGTTAAAAAGTTCCAACAACAAAACAATCATTCATTTCACGGGGAGGCAATTTTAAAGCCCAGAAAACTTTAAAAAAGGCAGTTCTGCTTCAGGGCATATTATGGAAACAAAATATATCAGTCATTAAACAAATTGAACATCATTAGCCATAAAATGTTCTCTCTAAATTCATAAAGCAAACAAAGCACTTGGTTAGATACACAACAATAATTCTATAAAATAGTAGTGACCGTACCTGAATTACACGAACCCACTGACCCCGTTTCCTTAAGATTTTTAAAGCCTTAGCCACTGCAATCAAGGGGAACTCTGTTTCCCAAGCCGTCCATTTGTCTAATGCCCTATAAACAGCCTCTTTCTCATTAGGGAGTTCACACACCTGCCAATACAGCACGATCAACAAATAAAAATAACACAACAGAAAACAACACAATTGTCTTGATAAGGGTTGGATCGTACATATTGTACAATTAGGATTTCTTGTATTCGAGACCAGGAAAGTTACCTCCAGAAATAAAGAAAGAAAGATTATTTACTGGATAATGCTTATCTGCATTTCCATTTCATCATTTGAGCATATATAGCAGCTCTAATACATTCAAAAGGAAATGACAGAAACAAACAATGCAAATAGCAAACCCAATAATAGCATGACAACACAATGCATTATAACAAAATTTGTGACAGCTATTACAATGCATCCCTAAAATCCTGCAACCCGTAACTAACTCTCTTAGTGTATAAACTCCTCCCATCCCGCTGGTCGCTTAATAACTCTTTCGGGTTGTTCCTTCAAAGCAAGCACAAATTCTGAGCTTCCTGAGTCTTCTGGCCTAACATTCCTCAGACCCAAGGTGTTATCATCCCCTTCACCTTTTGGAAAAACACCTTGTCCTCAAGGTGATATATCTGCTTCAAACCTTCCCAGTCCTCCCATAAAGTGTCTTCAGGAGCTAATCCAGTCCATTGAACGAGGACTAACTTTTTTGGTGGTTCCACATTTTCTTCCCATTTACTTCTCAACCTCCCAATGTTTGACGGGAGAATGATAGGATACTCCACTAGTTGCCTACCTAATTCCTGACTTAGAACACTGCACACTGCAAGTATTCTAGAGTCTTCTAGCTAGTTCAAGTTGGTTATGCCCACTAAGGATAACTGATATTTAGCTGTTAACTGTCTCAGCTTGTCAGTATTAGTAGTTAGTACTGCTATTATTCTGTTATCTCAAGAAGTTGGGCCTATCTTACAAGCTCCTCATATGCTATAAAATACCGCTGATCACGTTGTATCAAATCAATTAATTAGAATCAGTTTCATTCAGTTCCTTTCAACTCTTTCCTAATTTCCTATCTCAGAATTCAATACAGAAAGATAACAGAAAAAATGTAGGTTGCTAACTGACTAAAAAGGTTGTTTGATCAATACTTGAACAAAAAGGAAAATCAATGGGCAGTTAGGTGAACAATTTAGAACATACAGTTGTGACGAGAGCAAGTGCCTTTTGGCCAGACTGGGCGGAATCTCTTCTTTTCCACAAGTGGTGCTCCACCTTTCCCACTCTTCTCTTCTCTTTCCTTCTGCATTCCCATGTAAAACAAATTGTTCACACAACCAAGTACCCATTAGAATACGAAGTAAGAACATGGCAACTTTACAAAAAATAAAGAAGGGAATAATAGATAACCTACTTGTCCTTCTCCACAGGACCACCACCACCACCAGCAGCAGCATTTGGGCTCAATTTCGATATACAACTTGTCTGCGATTAAGAACAGAACACTTCAATTTTTGCAAAGCTAAATAAAAGAAATGCAATTATATATAATATTCTGAAGTTGTTGTTATTACTAATACCTTGGGGGAGAGGGTTATTGCGGTTGTGGAGAATTGGTTAGTCCCAAACAGAAGAGCTGTTGCGGTGTGTGTCTTAGCCTGAGTGAGTCAAAAGAAAATAATGATGATTGTGAATTGTATAACAATGGCTGTAATGAAGAAAACAAGGTTACCCACCCGACATGTGCTCCGTGATGGGGGGAGTAGTCCTCCTCCTCCTCCTACTACTACTACTACAGGGGAAACAATTGAGGTCTTGAGTGTTATGGGCATTGTTTTGTGCTTCTCAAATTTAGGGGACAATAATAGGGTTGCTGTATGCTTGTGTGGACGATGGTGCAATTCGGTTCAGGGTTTTGGTAAATAGTGAAATTCCAAAATTACCCCCAGTTAATATCACGTTTTGGGCTATACACCCCACAATTTTGCGTATATTTCAGAAACTAAAGTTTTCGGAATGCAATTTTGTATTCCGGAAACTCCATTTTCTAGTTTCCGAAACACACACTTAGTCTCCACAGTTGCATCTTGACTATACCGGGTTCACCCAAAAAATGTGTCAAATATTGTCAATTTTGTTTACTGCCTTTTTATGCTCATGTATCACACTAAAATAAAACAAATCACATATAATAATTGGTTTACATCGTTGAATATATAGCAAAGTTTTTATATTTTTTGCTTAAACCATAACAAAAAATATATAAAATTAATTTTTTTTTCATCATTTCATTATTTTCAATTTCGAATTATAAATTATATTTTAAGAAATATGAAATATTATTCACCCCCACACCATTTTATTATATATGTTGACCTGGATTATGGGCACAGAAGCAAACGTCAACCGTCAACGACAACTTGCTCAGAGCTACCCGCAGGGTTCAGGAAACTTGGCCCCAAGAACAGAGGATTGTGAGACTTTCTGCTTTCATCACACAATAATAAGGCATCACTGAAATTCCAAGCTCGTTAGTTGGAATACATTAGAGACGATTATATGTAGTAACCAAGGTTTTAAATTTAGGTCTGAAATTGAAATTGCAGCTGCAACATAATTTATGAAATTTTCGAAACCTCATTGCAACTGTAGTTGTAGTCGTATCAGTCATATTTATTCATAATATCAAAGATCGCGATGCAACGGTAACCGCGACCGCAACCGCGATTTAAAATTTTGGTCGTAATGCCTGGAATTCTCATCACTGCTAAATGCCATTGAAAAAGGTGATGGTAATGGCACGGGACTGGATTCTATCAACTACTATCATATTTAAAGTTTACACAATTTTGTGAAGTTAAAATGGAAACGAAATTTTATCATGATAAACCTTAATGTGACTGTTAACACCGACAATGTCATACAATTTCACATATTTTGTCCGCGTGAATTTAATGCCCCCAACAAAAATATATATCCCCCAACCGTAAAAGCTAAAAAGCTATTGGCCTGATTTCTTCTTTCTACAACTCTATATATATTGTTTTGCTCATTTCAGGAGTTCCTCATCCACTCACACTCACATGCATGCACCACACCCTATATACTATTAACCACCACATACAACTTGTTGTTTCATTTCTTGCTTCAATGGAAAAGTGGATTATGAATATAGGGGTAGTGGTATTGGTGGTGGTTCTGGGTTTGTGGAGTAGTAGTAGTGGGGTTGAAGCTGCACCACAAGTACCTTGCTACTTCATTTTTGGGGACTCCTTGGTGGATGATGGGAACAATAACCAGCTCTCTTCTTTGGCCAAAGCTAATTACCTCCCTTATGGGATTGACTTTCCTAATGGCCCAACTGGAAGGTTCTCCAATGGAAAAACTACTGTTGATGTCATTGGTGAGTTTGCTTTAATAATTGAAGTTAATTTCGAACGAATATTGTTTTTTTCTTTATTTTTACTTTAAAAGTTTCTATATAGAAATAATTTATCTTTAAAATGAATTAGTCTAAAACTTCTTGACTAGCAAGTATTATGTGTGCATGATATTTTAAATTTCAAAAATTAACTTATAAAAGAAAATTTAAGAGATAAAATATTTGAAATTGTGAAAGAGATGTGTATGAATTTAAATATATAAAATTATGTAGTTATAGAGCTACAAGTCTAAATATATAATGAGATGGATTGGGACAATAAACTGTGGTGAAAATACTATTACACAAACAAGCTACAATTAAGCACGAGTTTAATTTTCTTATTAGCTAGCAATGAAAATAACTAACTAACTTATAACTAAATTACCCGATTCATTTACTCCACTTTAGTTGTGTCATGTGTGCCTAGCCCTTAAAATTCCAAGCACATGGATTTGCTTGACTGCATTTAGCTTGCAATTTAAGATCGTCTAGTTCTGGTACATGTAGTGATCCTTTAATGAGTAAGAGCTAACTGGTATATATAAAAGCAAGTAAAAGAAGATCACATAAGAAATTAAAATTTACCGACCCAGATCGATATTTTATTAACCATAAATATTGATTTAGTAAAACAATGAAACAAGGAGAGGAAAGTAGAAGCTATTATGGGAGATAAAATTGATTCTTTAATTAATAGTTTTGTACATATATACATACATACATATATAAATACATATTGAGATCTTTCACTCTTTTCTTACTCAATTTTCTATTGAAAATTAACAGCTGAGCTTTTGGGATTTGAGGGTTACATACCTTCCTATACAGCAGCCAGAGGCCAAGACATACTCAAAGGAGTCAATTATGCTTCTGCAGCTGCTGGAATTAGAGAGGAAACTGGACAACAACTGGTACCTTTATTAATTTCTCTTTGCTAAATTCAATGGCTACATAATTTCTTTATTTATTTTCTTTTCATTTTGGTAATTAACCACATGGTTATTTTTCTATTAATTGTTCATTAATTTTGTCTCTACTTTTGTAGGGAGAGCGTATTAGTTTTAGTGGGCAGGTGCAAAATTACCAAAAGACTGTGTCCCAGGTGGTAAATTTACTGGGCGATGAGAACACAACTGCAAATTACCTAAGCAAATGCATTTATTCCATTGGATTGGGCAGCAATGATTACCTTAACAACTATTTCATGCCTCAATATTCCAGCAGCAGGCAGTACACACCACAACAATATGCTGATGTTCTTATTCAAGCATATGCCCAACAACTCAGGGTTAGGCTCTGGTTCCCTCTGTTTTCCCACTTTCACTTTGGCCCATGTTTGGTTAGCTTGCTTTCATGATATCCATAGCTTAAACAGTTCAACTAGCCACAATTTTTTGTTGTGAAGTCCGAAAATAATAGTAGCGATTAAGGGTGAAAATGGGTCAAGATAAGGTCATGTTTTACTTAATGCAATTTAGGCTATAAGGCTCTTATGGAATAGTTCTAAATTGTGGTTCGCAATCGGCCACATTTATCTACAATTTTTCACAATATTAAACATCACGATCTAGTTGCAACCGCGATCACAATTGAAAAACTTGCTTATGGGTAGCATGTTCTATTCTCATTAGCAATGGTAAAAAAAAATCAACTATATATGGTTTGAAGTTGTGTAAGTTAGAAGCCCAAATTAAAGTGCAAAATAGATTCACATATTAAAAGCTGATTTGTTTTCCATTTGTGGTTCAGATCCTGTATAACTATGGGGCAAGGAAAATGGCGTTATTTGGGGTTGGTCAAATAGGTTGCAGCCCTAATGAATTGGCCCAAAACAGCCCAGATGGTAGAACATGTGTGGAAAAAATCAATTCTGCAAACCAATTGTTCAACAATGGATTGAAATCTCTTGTTGATCAACTCAACAACCAACTTCCAGATGCAAAATTCATCTACATAAATGCTTATGATATCTTTCAAGATATCATAAACAACCCATCATCCTATGGTAATTATTTTCTGCCTATAGAGCACCTTCTAGTCATAATAATGAGTCATGTTTTTTAGAGTCAAATTTTGGACATATAGTTCATGCTCATTTTGATTGTTCCCATGTGGCCTTCAATTTTCAGGTTTCAGTGTTATAAATGCTGGGTGTTGTGGTGTAGGAAGGAATAATGGCCAAATTACATGTTTGCCCCTTCAAACCCCATGTAGTAACAGGAAGGAGTTTCTGTTTTGGGATGCATTTCATCCAACTGAGGCTGGCAACACTATAGTTGGTAGGAGAGCATACAATGCCCAATCTGCATCAGATGCTTACCCTATTGATATCAATCGCTTAGCTCAAATCTGAAGAGAGTCTAGTAGTGACAATAAGCTGGCTCTAGCTACCACTATATATTACCGATGTTGTAGTGAATTGTTTTTTTCAAAGGTTGGTATAAGGGTAATTTGCCATAACTTTTGTTAAGATTTGCATGTTGATTATGGTAATTAATGCTACTTATTAGCGGATGAAATTTTCAGCCAAACTGAATAAACTGACAAAAAATTATTGCTTTTATACTTCTTAAAAGAAAATATAAAAAATGATGACTAGGACGTACACATAATTAATTAATCTAACAGATTTTGTTTTAACTTATACGTCATATATAAAGATTAAAAAAATATGGTTAATAAAGACTTTACAATTAATCAAAATACAAATTACCTCCTGTACTTTTTATTAGAAACAAAATGAGTTGTTTTTTTTGTTCTTTTTATAGAAAACAATGTCTTATTTTTTATAATATTAATTCTTCATTTCTAATTTTATCTTTATTTATTATCAACCATAGAGCTTTCACGCCTAGGGTGTGAAAATCTCAAAACTGTGGTTTCCACTATCGAAGCTTCGAATTGAGTCTGATGCGTTCATACCATGGATGTGACCTTCTCACAGCTGTAGTTTTTTTTATTGAAGTTTTAAATTGAAACTAACGCTCAAACACATAGGACGTGAACATTACCGCAGTTGTGATTTCCTTTAGTAAAACTTCAAAATGAAACTGATGTTTTCACATCCCTGATGTGAAATTTATCACAACTATGATTTTATCTATTGAATCGTCAAATTGAACCTGCTTCTTTCACACCAAGAGTGTGAAAATTTCCACAGCTATGATTTCCTCTGTTGAAACTTCAAATTGAACAACGGTTTCATACTCCGGGTGTGAAAATTCTGTGATTAGTTTTTTCCTAGCATATTAGAAGTTGTAAACAAATCAGACGCGTTCATACCACTGGTGTGAAATTTAACACTGTTGTGTCATCCTCGGTTGAAGCTTCCAATTAAACCCGATGCCAACACACTTCAGGTGTGAAAATTAACACAATTGTGATTTCCTCTATTGAAGTTTTTTTTTTGACAAATCATCTGTTGAAACTTTGAATTGAACCTAACACTAGCCTTTGATATACAAATGAGTGTATTGTCATATTCATTGGTACCATAATCATTGGTATCCAAAACAATATTCCACAACAACTATGGTTGTATTCATAAGTGATTATTTGATTAGAAATTCAATCATTTATTTAATTTTAACATTAAATTATAAATCAAATTTTGGTAAAATTTATTTTCTATATAAATTTTGGATTTTATTTCCTTGTGTGTTGCACGGGTCACTATATTAACAATTTAAAATTCATAACTACCTTTTCCAAAAAGAAAATTCATAACTAACGGAAAGCATGAGGTGGATATAGTAAAAATCAAGTTTTCAAGAAGTGCATAATTTATTTTGTGTGACGAGTTAATGAAAGCGTTTAATTTTCCTGAAAGAACCGAACATGTTAAATTTTGACAAATTTCCAGGTATGGTTGGTCAAACCCATGAATTCATCGTTCAGGAAGATCTTCGTCTTCACGCTAAATAAAGTAAATAATGTTGGCTAGCTATTTTTTTCCTTGGTTTCACATTAAAATAATGTTAAAGTAGTAATTCCTTTGCATTTAGTAGTATGTCATATTTTTGTCAAAAAAAAAAGTGGTATGTCATATATAGAAAAAATGAAAAATAAACATCCGTTCTTTCCATTTGAGACCCGTATCCTTCAGTCAAAAAAAGACCCGTATCCTTTTCGCCTGATCATATCCTTTAGCTGAAATTCAAAGTTATTGCGTTAATATCATCGTGATATCAGCCTGATGAGAATAATGCGCATGCATGAATGAACCACTTGTACTAATCCTTACTTACAACTCTTTCATGCAAGATAAGGACTAATTTTATAAGGCTACTTTTTGTAAGTCTTAACTTCTAGCGGATTTAACAAACAGATAATGAATTAAAAAAATAAAAGTAATTAATAATAGGTAGTTTATAGTGTTTTATTAATAGTTTATAATGTTTTTTAGATGCTATTTTAAGTAATGTTTAAGATTATATCTTATAACGCATTATTTTTTTCTTATTTTTGTCCTTGTTATTTTTATTATATTCTTTTTCTATCATCTATTAAATAAAATAATTTTTTTTCTCAAATGGTGGCCCAAAAGCCAAAATTAAACTTAAACACTCCTAGAAAGGGTTAGTATCATTTCTATTTGGTTTTCTCTCCATTTTCTCTATATTATTATATTTTTGAGAGAAATAAATAACATAAATATAATATATAAATAATAGAGAGTGTCATTTATTTTATTTATTCCCAAAAAAATATAGTAATGGAGGAAATAGTGAAGATTCGAAGCATACACCTACAATATCCTGACACAATTAAGGGATGCAACCCGGTGGAGGGGATTCAAAGACTTGAAAATCTAACGATAAAGATAAATGAGCCAAAGACGCTAAGAAATCCGCCGCCCTATTACATTCCTTGTAGATGTGATACTGATAAATGTAAACATTTCAATATCGGTGAAGCAGCTGGTGTATTCACATGACAGTAAATAAATTATTTTAATGATACTAATAAACAAATAAATAAGTATAAAAATTAATCAAATTAATTATTTTAACGTGTAATTTAATTTAAATTTAGTATAATATTTTTAACTAATAAAAATATTTCAGTGATAATAAATAAACAAGTAAATAAATAAATAAATAATATTATTAAAATGTAAATTCTAAAATTTTAACTTCCAAATATCGTAATAATTAGTTTAATTATTTATAAATATTTTATCATATTTACTACTTTTTTTGGTGCAAAATATAAACAATATAGTATAAAAATGCATATATCAATGAATGCTTTGAAATTGGATAATCTTAGGCCCCGTTCGGGGTTGTTTTTGATTTTATATTTTGAAATTTTCAAAAACCAAATCTAGTTTCCATTTTGAGTTTTGAGTTTCAGTTCTGGGTTTTGAGTTTAAGTTTTTTTTCTTTTCTGAGTTCAGTCATTCTCTTTACGTCGTCTCACTATAAATAGTGAATACACAACATGGGTGGCAAAAGGGGTTGGACCCGGCAGTTCGGCCCCGCTTAACCCTGCTTTTGACGGGTCGGGTTAATGTCCAACTTGTGGGCCGCTTTGGCCCGCCAATGCGACTGGCCGACAGCGGGCTGGGCCTTTGGGTTGATTAATTAATTTTTCAATTTTAAAATGATTTTTTCAGACTTTTTATTTTTTCGCTGGCTTGGGTGGACCAACCCTCCGGCCCGCCAACTCGCCCTTAAACGGGATGGGCTGTATTTTTTTGCCAACTTTTCTCGGCACGACGGGGGTGACCGATTGGTTTTGCCATCCCTAGATGGCACGAGAGGTTGCCGAAGGGACACAAGTAAAGCTAGGTATATGGGTCTTGGCCCGTAGACGACCCGTTTGAGCAGTAGCCCGCGCGAGGTACGAGTCATCTAAATATAGGCCCATTTAAATGTGGGCTTTTTAGCCCTGTTTGTTTAACCCATGGGCTAGGCAGGTTTGGTCCGTTGGTTGGCGGGTTGGCCCACGGACCAATTATTTTTTAAAATCTAAATTTTTTAATTAAATTTTAAAGTTTGAATGTGTATTTTATTTTATTTTTTTACAAAATTTAATTATTTTTATTCTTTAGTAGGCCCACAGGCCAACCCATTTAGCCCGTGGACTATGCGAGCCGGACACTGGCCACAACATGTAGACCCATTTATTTCGTGGTCTGGGCCAGCCTGGTCCGTTTATATGCGGGCCAATGCGGACCGAGTTGCCCGCATACCCACCTCTAGATACGAGAGCATAGGAGTATTTAGTGTTTAAAACTGAAACAAGAATCATAAAACCTATTTTTATGGTTTTGAGATTTAAGTGAAAACTGTTTTAAAATTAAGTAAAAAAACTAATTTAACCTCATTTTACTCGAACAAGTTTTGTTTTTAAATTTAGCTTTTAAAACCAAAAATCAGAAACTTGGAACCACCCTGAATGACTCCTTAATTAATACTCACTAGTTTCAATTTTTTTTCCAAAATTATCCCCTTTAGTGTCTCTCATAAATATAAATATTGCATTAATTAAATGATATAATTGAAAAACTAGCATTTAATCTATATGAAAATTGATTAATGGTGCTTATATTTTGGACCCAAAAAAAAGTATCTTTATTGCTTATATTTTACATCGGATGAAGTATTTAATATTGATTAAAGAAGTATAAATATTAATTAAAAATGTCCTTAATTTTATGTGAAATTCAAAGTTTTTGCACTAATTACCTCGTGATATCAGCTTGATGAAAATGCGCATCAATGAACCACTTGTATTAATCCTGACTTAGAACTCTTCCATGCAAGATAATACTACCTTTTGACCCATTATTGTTTGAATAGCCTTGTGTACATAAAAAAAAACTCTTTTCAAACGTTTGAATCTCTAAAAGTCAAAAGAAAAAAATATTCTTTCTATTTCAAAAATAAGTGATATTTAAGATTTTCTCATAAAGAAGCAATAAATAACTTAATGAGCCATACAATTTTACTAAATTGTTCTTATTTGGCTTAAATATGTTTGGAGTCCTTTCAAATTTTAAAGTTTTGATTTTAGTCCTTGAAAAAAAAAACTTTTTTAGTCCAACAAATAATTTTTTTTTTGAATTTGATCCTTTTAGTGATTTTGGGATGATGTGGCACGTACACATCATCCCACTAATTTGACGTGTCATATACTTGTCCCACATTAGCCTGCCATGTAATTTTAAGTTTGGAGGGACGTGCCACGTGGCACTCTCTCTCAGCACCCCCCACCACCACCACGCTCTCTCTCTCTCTCTCTCTCTCTCAGCACAGCCACCACCCACTCTCTCTCTCTCTCTCTCTCTCACCACAGGCCCCACCCCAACCGCACTCTCTCTCCGATCGAAAATCGATATCAATAATCAACCTCTTGGCTTCCACAACCACATCGATTGTGTCCATGAAACCTGGATTGTGGTCCTCCATTTTCAGCGTGCTAAGATTTGTAGCGTGCTTAAATCTCAGTTAGTTTTCTTTTATTTTTAAAAAAAAAATCCAAAATCTATTGCATCTGGTGTTGCTTCCTTTTCCTTTATTATTATTATTATTATTGTTGTTGGGTTTAGTATTTTTATTTTGAATTCAGTACGAGTTTAAATTTTAGGGATTTTTGTGGCATTTTTTTTTAAATTGGATCCCTGTGTTTATGTTTGGGTGACAATGAATCTACCCTGTGTTTAAATTTGGATTTTTGTGCTGTTGTTATTGAGTTTCGATGAATCTACTTGTTCATATCGAGAGAGAGAGAGAGAGAGAGAATGAGAGAGTGGGTGGGTGGCGGTGGTGGGGTGAAAGAGAGAGAGAGAAAACGAGAGAGAAAGAGGGGGGAGAGAAGGATGGTGGTGGTGGGGGAGAAGGATGGGGGTGGTGGAGGAGAAGGGGGGAGAAGGGTGGTGGTGGTGGTGGTGGTGGGGCTGTGCTGTGAGAGAGAGAGAGAGAGAGAGTGTGTGTGTGTGGGTGGAGGAAGCTGCTGGTGGTGGTGGTGGTGGTGGTGGTGGGGGAGGTGGTGTGGGTGGTGGTGGTGGTGGGGGTGGTGTGGTTGGAGGAAGGTGTCAGGTCCTTCCAAACTTAAAATTACGTGGCAGGTGGGACAAGTATATGACACGTCAGATTAGTGGGATGATGTGTACGTGCCACATCATCCAAAATCACTAAAAGGACCAAATTAAAAAAAAATTGGACTAAAAAAATTTGACTTTTTTTTGCAGAGACTAAAATCAAAACTCTAAAATTTGGAAGGACCCCAAACATATTTAAGCCTTCTTATTTTCTTTCTTAACTTCCATCAATGTAAATGAGTCTAATTACTATACACTGACGGTGTAAAAATACATTCAATCATATTCTATCATATGAATTTAAATAATATGTACTGACCGTATATAAATTTTTTACACAGATATCCAATCGCATCTCACAATGTAGATATTTGTGTCAATATTTTAGAAAGTAAAGATACGAGATGGCACTACGATGAAATGTGATTAGATATTTGTGTA
Source organism: Glycyrrhiza uralensis (assembly GCA_030159175.1). NCBI lineage: Eukaryota > Viridiplantae > Streptophyta > Magnoliopsida > Fabales > Fabaceae > Glycyrrhiza > Glycyrrhiza uralensis. Next base: position 44,287,254 of record BRZY01000005.1, read on the forward strand.
AAATTGTTTTACACTGTCAGTACATAGTAATTAAACTCTATATCATATATAGTGCCACCTCATAACAATCATTCTTATAATATCTACACAGATCTACATAGTGAGATATGATTGAACGTCTGTGTAAAAAAAATTTACATTGTCCGTCAAACTAACTAAATTTATATAGTATTAAGTAATTAATGCTAAAAAAACTATCACATTTATTTGGGGCAAAATCTAAATTAAAAAGTTAATATTCCATTAAAAAAACCTAAAATATCATTTAATAAGAAATTTTTCGTGTTTTTTTTATCAAGTAGAAATGGTAAACACACACACACACAAACGCCCCAACCTGGGATCGAACCTTGTCCAACCTAGCATCGCAAAATGGATTTAACCATTTGTGCTAGGCTTTATAGACAATTTTTTCGTGTTGGTTAAAACATTACTTATTTTAAAATGAAAGGGGTAAAAAAATAATGGTTGTGCGAACTAAATATATTTTAATTGATAGATATCCATCGGCATCGCTAAGGTTGCAGAGCCCTCTTTGATTTATAAGCCATTTATAGCCCTCCTTATAAGGTTGCTAAATATAATGCCTTTTAATTGATAGATATCCATCGCTAAGGTTGCTCAAGAAGACTTGTTAGAAGTCATTCCAAAGGGTTGTTGATATAGAGATCATTAATCTGAATCTCTACATCACGAATGTCAGCCAATGTGGCAGTGTTTAAGGCCTTATAAACCCCCTACCTAATTTTTATTTAGGTATAGAAACATTCTCCCAACTAACAAGGTGCGCGGTCCCAATTATCCAAATTAATAATCCTTCCAAATGAACCTATTAGTTAATTGATCAATACGTTGGCAAATACTAGAGGGGAGCCAACTCACTTGTATGCGTAATAGGTGGGGATAGAGGCTAAAACCGACTTAGCAAGTTACCTTGCCAAGTAACTTTGTTAACAAGTTTCCAAGAGGCTAGTCTTGCAAATTAAATGCAATTAAGTTTAGAGTAAAAAAATAATGGCTTTTAGTTGATCTCATTCACCCATGGTAGATTCCAATTTTCTAAATCTTCATGCACCCGGCAAGATCTTGACACCTGCATATTCAAATTCTAACAAGCAACGTAACTTAAACCATCGGCTGTCAAATTTATAATTAGTCAAGAATTAATATTACATTGTTGATAATGTTACACCGTTAACAATTTTATATTGGATAATTATAATTTAAAATGTATTGTTGGATTAAAAGTTATTATCACATAGATTATTCTTATAAAATTTTACATCAATCTAACATCATGTGACAATATTTATATATTTTAAAAGTCTTTAATCTCTTAACGTATCCCAATGACACATCAAATGATCTTAGATTAATGTCAAATTTTATGGGAATGACTTTAGCTTTTAATTCAACGTGACTTTTAGAATATAATTATATGATAAAATAATTGTAATTTATGTTGTTTTTCTGACTCGTGTATGCTATATTTTTTTTAGATAGGTAGATGTTAGTAATTGATATGTTACGTTAGTGGAGAAATTTAAACTCATTCTCAAATCACTCTCATTCTCAAATCCTTAGGTTCCTTCCCCTTAACCATCAAACTACTTATGACTCTCTCTATATACTCTGTATACCACTTAAGAAAAGTGGATCCTAGCCTCTTATGTTGTAATGAAAAATATATTATATTCTCCTACAAATCTTCTTACATATCATCCTATTACTTTATAAAATAAGAAAGAGAATACAATTAATATCTAGAAAACATAAAAAAACATTTAATACTTTTTCTATTTAATAATTAAGAGAATTTGTAGAAATAAAAAGTAGGAGGATTTAAAATTATTTTGTTGTAATACAGGTCACCTCATCAAGAGATCAGCACACTTCTCTCAACCCTTATTATTTTCAATATTAAAATGATTTTGTTTATTGAATTTTCTAACGGTAGTTTATACAATGACGGCTCATCAACTAGTTTTCTCTATAAATAGCGTCGATGTTGAGCTCAAAGAGACCACCATATCAACTAACATTATAATTGGCTATTGTCTGTTGAGATGGAAAGGTTGTAACTGTTTTGTTCCCAAACACATCCTACTCTTTTGACTTGTCCGTCACAATAAACCAACCATAGTACGTAGTAGTGGCGTAGAACACAACATAACACAACACAACACAGCCATCATCATGTCTCCATGGCTAATTGGCCTCGCCACCCTCGCAGCAGCGATCTTCATATACCACCTCGTGAAGTTCGCAACACGCCCTTCCCTCCCACTCCCGCCGGGCCCAAAACCATGGCCCATAATAGGGAACTTGCCACACCTGGCCCCAGTGCCACACCACTCCATCGCGGCCTTGGCTCACACCCACGGCCCACTGATGTACCTCAAGTTGGGCTTCGTGGACGTGGTGGTGGCCGCTTCGGCCTCGGTGGCGAAACAGTTCCTCAAGGTACATGACGCCAATTTTAGTAGCCGACCACCCGCCGGCGGAACGAAGTATATGGACAACCTTCAGGACCTCGTGTTTGCCCCCTATGGCCCACGGTGGCGCGCTCTCCGGAAAATCACCACCGTTCACCTCTTCTCCGGCAAGGCCATGGATGAATCCAAACACTTGCGTCAGGTTCAAACGCCCTTTTCCCTTCCCAATACTTGCCAACTTATCACTATATACATATGCAACTAATAACATGCTACTTTTTTTTTGTGCGTACTTCAACGAGCTATGTTTTTTCATCATGAACTCGTTTCACTTATAATTAAATCATATATATTGGACTTTAAATACGTGCATTCTTATATCAAGGCACAATTTAATTACGACGGAAATTCTTTTCATGGTAATTTAATTGGAAGAATTTGAAAACTCACACTGAAAAATCTTCACACCATAATATAATCTTCAAACTGAAAAATCTTCATATGGCATTAATTATAATTCAACCTAATCAATCAAATGCACTCATGCTTGGCAGGAAGAGGTAGCAAGATTGACACGCAACTTAGCAAGTTCACACTCAAAAGCTGTGAACTTGGGACAACTACTCAATGTGTGCACTACCAATGCACTGACTAGGGCAATGATGGGGCGGAGAGTGTTCGACGATGGCAGTGGTAGTTGTGACCCTAGAGCTGATGAGTTTAAGGCCATGGTGGTGGAGTTGATGGTGTTAGGTGGCGTTTTTAACATAAGTGACTTTATTCCCCAATTGGCGTGGCTAGACCTTCAAGGGGTGCAAGCCAAGATTAAAAAGGTAGAGAAGAAGTTCCATGCATTTTTGACCAACATTATTGAGGAACACAAAAGCTCTATTTCTAAGGGTGGGGAGCATAAGGATTTATTGACGGCGTTGTTGTCGCATGTAGGGGTCCCCGACGAAAATGGCCATAAACTAACCGAACACGAGATCAAAGGACTTCTTCAGGTAACCTAGTCTTCTACAGTTCTACTACAACTTTACTTAATGCACGTGCATACATATGCCCTTTGTCTCAAACTCATAAATATATTCACAGCAATGCTAAATGGCAATAACGAATTTCGGTGTGAAACATTAGGAGAAGAAAATATGTGTTGCTTTTATGGTTGATTTTTAGACATCTGTAAAAGTTTTTTTACGAAGTTCTTTTTTAATTCTCCATTGTGTCTTACTGACCAAATCTAATGTTGTTGGAGCAAAAGACTACACACCATACTAACCATTTGGAAATCCCACTTGCATCTAGTCTTTTGTGTACTCACATGATATAACATCTATCTGCACAATAATGCAGATTTAATTTATCCGAACCAGGTAGCCCCATTATGCCTTCACAGAATTAATAAAAAACCACCGAGTCAGAATTTCCCCTGCATATCAGTGTCCCACACACACTCTCCCAACTCCCAATTGAATGTTATAACCCTTTTCCTGAGCACAAAGCAGGATTTGATATCCAATTGAATGGTAACCTCATTAATGCCACTTTCTTCCCTAGTGAAGCAACCTTTAAAGGAACACGCTTACTCCATAGAATTCATGTGGGTTTCACTATTCTCTTTTAATATTCTCTTTCCAATACACATTATTTTCTATTGGTTAAAATTCACGTGGAACGTTTCACTAAATCAATCTTGTGGGTCTCATTTCAAACATGTTGGAATCGCTTCACAAAATAGTTGGATTCACGTGAATTTCAAATAATAAAAAATGTGTGTTGAAAGTGTTAAATAATGTGTTGTTGTCACTTCTCTCACCAAAATGACAAACATTTGGCGAGCATATACTTACAACTTCTTTTTGGGGTCCAGGATATGTTTGTAGCTGGGACAGACACGTCATCAAGCACCACAGAATGGGCCATTGCAGAACTAATCCGAAACCCAAGAATTCTTGCCCAAGTCCAACAAGAACTGGACACTGTTGTGGGCCGAGAGAGGAATGTTAAAGAAGAAGACTTGCCTCACTTGCCATACTTGCAAGCAGTGGTGAAGGAGAACTTCCGTCTACACCCATCAACCCCTCTTTCCCTCCCACGGATTGCTGCCGAGAGCTGTGAGATATTTGGGTACCACATCCCAAAGGGTGCCACTATCATGGTGAATGTGTGGGCCATAGCTCGTGACCCAAAAGAATGGACCAATCCATTGGAGTTCAAGCCCGAAAGGTTCCTTCCGGGTGGTGAGAAGGCTGATGTGGATGTTAGGGGCACTGACTTTGAGGTGATACCCTTTGGAGCTGGGCGCAGAATATGTGTTGGAATGAGCCTTGGGTTCCGAATGGTCCAGCTCCTAACCGCAACCTTGGCCCATTCATTTAACTGGGAACTAGAAAATGGACTCAACCCGGAAAAGCTGAACATGGATGAAGCATATGGACTTACCCTTCAACGGGCCGTACCTCTGTCGGTGCACCCTAAACCCAGGCTCGCACCACATGTGTACTCATCGTCTTTCTGATTTTGAAGTTTTTCGTTTTGGAATTTTGCTTTCTTTGTTTAGTTGTCTCGTCCCTCCCTTTTCTTGATGGGGATCTCTTAGTGATGACAATAAAAACACACAAGTTGTGTTGTAATATACTACTAGTGCATGAAGACTTTGTATATTTTGTCTAAGAATGGTACATCTTGTATGTATTACTTCTTAGTCTTTCTAATAAATTTTTGTCTTTCTAATAAAAGGCATAGGGGCCATGTAGGAATTGAGGAAGTGGAACGGAGGAAGTGGAACCACTTTGCCACTTCCAGCAACGTGAACAGGAGGTCACTCTTGGATAAAGACAAAAAACCTAACGGGGCCCACTCTAATTTAAATAGGGAGATGAGTAAGGATTGAAAGGTATATCCCTTTTAACCCCTTTAGCCTTTTCTAAGGGATACAGTTTTCTTTTACGGGAGAAACTTTACTTTGGAAAGAAAAAAGGGAAAACACTGTGGGAGATAGGGAGAAGGAACGACACAGAATCTGGGGTACAATCAACTGAGAAAGAAATAGGATACCAAAGCAGGTGAGTAAAACACAATTCTTTTTATTAAACCTCCATGGTATGACATTCCAAAACATATAGATTTTACTGATTGAGTAATAGGAAAAATTGGAATTAGAGTTGCTTTCTGTATTGCGATTGAATTACATTTGTGCATTTACACGGCCGAATTTATTTCCAAATGATTTGATGTTTTTGTTGATTTATATATAAAATTGCTTCCTGTACACTTTGTTCCGAATTGGCCTATATATTCCCATCGTTGCATCACTTTAGCCACTGGTCATTTTTTTTGCGATATTATTTCTCCAAAATAATCACAGTGGGATGAAATAATTCAAGTCTTCCCTTGGTAACTTTAGACGTGATATTGGTAGGCATTCCGATGGGTTTTTCTTAAGCGGTGACGCAGGGGAACGAAAACGAATTTACATTCCTTTGGTAACTCTTAACTGATTTGCATACCGATTAAATATTGCAGGCAGTTATGAAAATTTATGGAAAATATTGATTGTTGTGATAACATTATTTCTTTGTGTAAAATTCACAGTTTTGTATATGATAGTATTAATGAGTTGGACATTACCTTTCGGGAAGGGATGACGGTATTCATCTTATTCCGGGAATAGAATGAGAAGTATCTCCATCCGAGATGAGATACCGTAAATTGAAAATATTCACATTTGGGATGGGATATGACCTCCATCCGGGATGGAGGGGGCATTGGGATACCATTGCTTGGATATGAGCTCATGGACCTAAATGAATCTGGGATTTACATCGGTTTCGGGAACCGAATTATTGTATAGTGTATGTAGTAATGTCAGGTTAAGTACTTTATTTTGTGAATGGTTGATTGTATGAAACAATTGTTTTATTTCTTTTTGTGATTTAAACGTATTGTGACTAATTTGAAAATAATTTTACTTTACTTTGTGGGACCATGGTTGATTTTCCAGTTACCACGCCGGCTGAGAACAATACTATTTGCAAATATATTCTTTTTTTTAACTTGTTTTATTTCACTAGGATTATATCTCATTAAGAGTGTTGTTTTCAGAGCATGAGGATGACATCACTGGGAATGAGGAGAGTTGAAGACTTAGTGTTTTATTCTAATTTTATTTTCTTCTTGTTGTTAGTATTTTATTTCCACAAACGATGAGTTATTTATGCTAGACTTGGTTCTTACTTATTGTTTGAATTTATTAGTAGACGCAGGTATTTGAGCAAAATGTTATTTTTATGTATGTACCTATTATTATTTCTATGTTAATCAGAGTGGAGGTATTGTTTCATTTTATTAAATTCATACTTTCAGTACGTGGTCACTATTGTAACGAAGCCGTTACACAGCAGCCAGCAAGGGCCTGATAGAAAGAAGGTGACTTTTTTTTTGGTCAAAGGTGAAATTGAAATTGATAATGGGTCAAGCCCAGCAATTACACAGAAGAGACCCTGAATACATAGGCCCTGAACAGATATGTTATAGCTACCCGATAAACATTAAACCCCATGCTATGCTCTGATAAACCTATTCAGCTCCCAACTGCCCAGCTAACTAGTAAGAACACAGCCTAACACAAAGACTAGTAAACCACAGACATGTAAAAGATACACAAGAGTGGGTTGGGTTTGGCCCATTTGGGGCACCCAGAACCTTCGACCTCAACAAATTTGCGCCCATGTCAAGATCCAGCCAACACATCGAAGGAAAGGCCGAGAGTGGTAGACTAACATTTAGATGCACGACCGCGTAGATGGCGAGGACACCGTAGAAACCTGAAAAACAGGAAAACAACAAAACCACAACACAACTGCCCACCAACAAAACGAACCACCGCGAACTACCACAGAGCAAAAGCCAACCGAGCATCCAGATCAACCAAATAAACCGCAGAGAGACACCACCTCACAGAGAAAGGAAACGACCATACACACAACGAACAAGGGCGAAAATGCGTCCTAACCCCAGCGACGGAGGCATCCTCCAACTTCTAGTCGCGGACCACCCTCATAGCGGCCAAAGATCAACATAGCAGCGGTGGCTACTCCCTCTCAACTAGAGCCGGCGGCGTAACCAGGGTGGAGCGGCGAAGACAAAACAGAGCAGACGAAAACGAAGATAGGGGAAACAAAAACGAAGCAGGAAAAGTAAGACAAAAAAACACCAAAAAACCAGAGAAGACGAAAAAAGAAAGAACGACACAGGGGGCTGCTCGTGCAAATCGCGGCAAAGAACCGCAGCCGGCGCGACAGCCCAGCAGCAGGCGGCTAGGTTTTAGCAGGGGCGGCAGAAAAGAGAGAAGACGCGTGAGGGCTAGAAAGAAAGTGACTCTATTCGTGGCAAATGGGGAGTAGGAGAGGCCCAATGGACCGAGGATTACTGGGCTAGGAACAAAGTGGCAGTCCAGTGGAATGCTGCTAAACCATGACACGTTCCGGCCCAATGGTTTGGTAAATTTGCTGGGAGATCAGAAATTAATGCTACTTATTGGCGGATAAAAATTTCAGCCAAAATGAATAATAAATACATACTTTATAGTCTGCATAGATTTCTGAAGTTTGAGGTTCAAATTGTCGTACTATACCTACTATTGCAAAAAATTGTCAATTTCAATGGTTTTTTTTTTTTTCTAATAAAAACGGAAAAGGAAACAGCGCTCTTATAAAAACGAATGGAATTAACTATGCGTAGGCAGACATCAATACATGGATGCATCTCATTATCATTCTATGGTGCGTTTTACTTTTACTTTTTTCTTATAAATAATAAAGGTAAATTCTGTGATACCTAGAAAAAATTATGGGTACTCATACCTGACCAATAGTATTTGTCCATGTGTAATCCCCTTGCCATATCATTTTATTTATTTTTATTGCAAATAGATCTCCCCTTTTTCTTATTCTCGTTTTCACCCTCAATTTGTCTCTCCTGTCCTCTCTCTCCTCTGAACAAATAACGTGACCTTCTACTGGTTTTTGACAAACTTCCTGATCCAATACTTCAATCCTAAAATAGCAACAAAACAGAGAATCCAGAGAAAGGTCGATCGCTTGAGGTTCTTCAGCTTGTCCATGATGTACTCCTCTTGGACGTCGATGAACTCCAGCTGCCGCTGCGCAGCGACTTGAGGCGGCTATATAGTCGTCCTCGTCAGCGCTTGCGTCGCCACCGAAGAGCTATGTCGACCGAAAGGACTGTGGCGGTTTCGATACGGGTTCTGGGTCCAACACCATTGCAAGATCTCATGGTTTCCAAAGCAAGGGAGCGAACTTCCATGAATCTGGGAAACTTGTGTAGTACTGCAGCGTTGGGGGGTAAAGGTGGGTCACCCTCCAATGTTGAACTTTTGATTGATGAGTGCAGTACTATTGTTATTGATCTGTTTTGCATGTTACCACACCTCGATGGATTTTGCTTAGAAAATTCATAAGACATTGTTAATTACATCTAAAATTCAATGGGTCTGTGCTTGATTTCTAGTTTTTACATCTAAAATTCTTATATGTTGAGTCGATTCCCAAAACAAAAACATAAAATCAAATAAATAATAGGTAAAGAAAGAAAATAGAGGTTGATCAGCTATAATGGGTGTCGTGTCTGCTCAGAGGTAATCGCACTTCGGGGAATAGGGTTTGCTGAAAGATTGGCAATTTTGACTCGGGTAAAGCATTGATATTTTAAAAAATTAAAGAACTATTAAATAATAATAAATGAATATATTTGCAAATAGATAAAATAAAAATGATAAGGTGACATGGCTAAAGAAATTACACATGAAAAAATATTATTGGTCAGGTACCGAAATCCATAAATTTTTCTAGGTACCATAGCAACCACCAATAAAGAGAAGCGCTTAACCCGAAAGGTCGAAACCCTAGCGGAGAAACCCGAAACATAGAGCCCTATCACCGCCGCTGCCGCTCTGTGTTTCTTTCCTTCCCGTCACATCCAAATCAATAAAGCGACGTCTGAGGACAAACCTAGGAGGTTCAACGCCGCGGCTACTCGGGCTGGAGTGATGGAAAGCCACATCTGTTTGGGTCGAACGTTGGTCATCCCTTCCAAGGATTGCGTCGTCGTCTCCTTCGTTGAGCTCGGAGTCCGTCGTGGGTTGCAGTCCTAGGGTTCGTGCTGTGTCAGAGCGGCTCCGGTCGATGCCATGGTGGTTGTTAGTTCGCGGTTGCCGCGATGTTGTGGTAAGGTCTATTGTGGTACATCGCCGGTTTCGTGTTTTTTTGTTGTCTTGTTGGATCTCCGCAACTTTGCCTAACACACTTCCTCCTGCGTCCGAGCAGCCTCTACATCTTGGTCATGGTGGCTTGGAGAAGCGGTGGTTGCCTCCCATGGTACCCTTTGGGGAAGAGCTCTGGGTCGTTTTTTCAAAAAAAGAAAAAGAAATCAGGAAAAAAGAAGATGAATTTGTGACATGTGAGCTGACAGTGTTGAGGCGGGTTTGGATGCCCCAAATGGGCAAAACCAACTCACTCAAGAAATTTGTTTGACATGTCAGGAGTGTGCTAGACTGTTGTAGGGTTTATGTTCTTGTTCTTGTTGTTTTTTAGTTGTTCTTGTGTTTTGGTTGTTGGTCTGTTTTGTTCAGTTTGTTGTTCTTTAGTTTAGTTCTAGGTATGCTGTGTCAGGTGCTTGTCGTTGATTTGTAACGTGTATACTTTGAGACAATGCTTAAGTTTGACTTTGGCCAGTTTATTGCTGGGTCAGTTGTACTACCCCTAGGCTTCGGGCTTTGCTCGTTTGGAATGTATTCTACTTTGACAAAAAAAAGTTTTTCGTTTCAATTATGATTTTTTTTTATAATCAATTCCAATTATGAATTAGTTTAATGTCAACCGTGTCAATGATATTGCCTGTAAAGGAAAAAAAATGATATGTTAACTTCACTGTAGAGCTCAAAGAATTCTTTTTCATACCATTTTATATTTACCTGGATCACAGACACTGATGCAAACATCAACGACAACTTGCTCATAGCGACACGCAGAGTTTTGGTAACTTATTGGTCCAAGATCAACAACGATTATGGGCTTTTCGCTTTCAATACACAATTAAAATTTTTCATTATTAATCAACAATTAAAATTTTTATATTTAATTAAACACTTCTAAATGGGAGTGGCTAGAAAATAAGAAACGTGGGGTAATTCGTTTTCTTCTAATAAGTAGGGCTTATTTTTTTGGATGGGTTTGACGGTTTTACTCTTGTGTGATTTTTTTCGTGCAGGTGTGAATGAATCTGGATTAGAAGTTTGCATTTTCGTACTAGGGTTTGCCGGCTTAACACTTGGGTGTGAATTTTCTCACAACTGTGAATGACTCTAGTTTGGAAGTCTACCTCTTCGTACTTGGGGTCTAACAGTTTCACACATGGGGTGTGAATTTTTTCACAACTGTGATCATCTATGGATTGGAAGTCTGTGTTTTCGTGGTTGGGTCTGACGGTTTCATACCTGGGATGTGAGTTTTTTTACAGCTGTGAACAGCTCTGGATTGAAATTAAATATTAAGCATGCATATTCTTACTTGGGTAAGACGGTTTCACACCCTAGATGTGAATTTTTCCTACAACTGTGATCAGCTATGGATTGCAGTTTGCATTTTCGTGGTTGGGTATGACGGTTTTGCACCTGGTGTGTGAATTTTTTCACAAGTGTGAACGGCTCTGAACTGAAAATTTTTGTTTTTCTGTAGATTGGATCTGACAATTTCACATCTAGGGTGAATATATCAGTTTCTTCTCATTTTTCAATGTTATTTATTAATATAAATGATAGGAGCTGGGTTGTTTAAAGGTTTTATTTCCAATTTGCATAGTCAATAAATTTGAATATCATTGTATTTTTTCTTTTCAGTAGTTAAGTTTGGACATATCTTGTGTTCTGATTTAAATGTTATCTTTTCAATAACATTTTTAACTTATTAAAAAAGTAGCATTTATTTCGAGGCATATTATTATGCTTCAAAATTGATATTTTCATGTAATTTCTCAGATAAACTCAAAAAATAGAAGAAAAATATGATCGAAGGGAACTGAGAGTAGCTAGAAGTTATGGTTGTGTGAGTTTCAAAAAATAATCTTCATTTCCATTAAAATAATAGTAAGAAATGCAAGAAAAGAAAAATATGAGTAAGTATGCAAATGCAAGTCCCTTTGGGCGACGGGGCTTAGTCAAAACTCGAATTGCTCCTTGAAATTGTAAGCCAATGGTAAGTTAGTCATTATAATAAAAGAAAGCTAAAAAGATTTTGAAACAATAAGTCGTCAATAATTTTATTCTAAAGTCTAAACCTTGCATACATTAGCAAACATTTAAAATTAATCCTCAAAGTTGAATATTTAAATTAAATTGGTTATTGGAAATTAATTATTAATTAATGTCAAATCAATCCTTAAGATGTTAATTTTTAAGAATCAATAGATTAAGAGGGAATCTGGTATGAAATTGTATATGAGAAAAATAAAAAAATATTTAAATTATAAATTGTTAGTCATTTTAACTTAGATTTTACTCTTTTTTAAAATAAGTCTCTAAACTTAAATACTTATATCAAATTGATTCTTAAATATTTAAAATTTCATAACTACCGAAAGCATGAGGAGGATATAGTAAAAGTCAAGTTTTCAAGGAGTGCACAATTTCTTTTGAGCGACGTGTCTTTTTTTTTTTGACAGATTTTGAGCGAGAGCGTTTACATCTTCCTGAAAGAACCAGGCAAATCAAATTTTGACAAATTTCCAGGTGTGGTTGTAATAATATAACGCATTTAATGGAGAAAATCATGGTCAAACCCATGAATTCGTCGTTCTGGAAGATCTTCGTCTTCACACTAAATAAATATTGTTGGCTAGCTAATTCTTTCTCTTGGTTTTACATTAAAATAAATAGTACTAGTAATACTAATTCCTTTACATTTATGTCATGTATAGAAAAATAAACCTCCGTTCTTTCGATTTGCAGTAGATTAAGACCTGTGTCCTTTTCGCGTGATCATATCCTTTTGCTGAAATTCAAAGTTATTGCGTTAATTCTGATCAAAAAAACTATCTACTCTGATAAAAAAAAAAGTGATTGCGTTAATTACCTCGTGATGTCAGCTTGATAAGATTAAGAATGCGCATGAATGAAACCACCTGTACTAATAATTTTATGACGATCATTGTTTGAATAGCCTTGTATACATACGGAAGTTTGAATTTCAATAGAAAAAGGAAAAACAAAAAATGTATTTTTTCTATTTCAAAATAAGTGATGTTTAAGGTTTTCTCACATAGAATTAATAAAAACAATAAATAACTTAATTAGTCGTACAATTTTACCAAAATACTCTTTTTCTTAATTTCTATAAATATATACTATTAAGTATTGCTCAAAAACCTATCACGTTTATTTGGGACAAAGTTGAAATTAAAAATTTAAAATTTCATTGAAAACTTAAAATATCACTCAATATTTTTTGTTTGTTTGTTAAAGTATTACTTATTTTGAAATGAAGATAATAGAAAATAATAATGGCTGTGTGAACTAAATATGGAGGGCCGGTCCAATATATGTATAGGCTCAAAACAAACTTTGAATGGGGTCTTTTTAAAAAAATATTAGAGGCCTTAAAATTTAAATATTTTTCCATGTCTATAAGGTTTTAACCCCACATCTTAAGGTGGATACACAATGTGCATATCACTGAGTCAATGCTGGTAATAACAAACGTTCTTAGTTTTACGTGTACTAATAGTATGCAAAATTTTGTTGTAGGTCTAAAGTAAAGGTTTGGGATGCCTTATCCTTGGGTCGGCTCTGTACATATGATGCCTTTTAAGTTTTAATTGATTTCATTCAACTAAGGGTCCATTTGTTACGGATTAAAAAAATAAGTGATTTTTATAGATTTTTCAAAAAAGCAGAAATTAATTTGTGTTTGTTTACAAATAAAAAAATTACTATTTTTTTTTTAAAAAAAGTGATTTTTAACTTGTTTGGATATAATTACGTAGAAGTGTTTTTTACCATATAAAATTACAATAAAGGATATAAAAACACCATCTTCAAGCTAGGGAAATTGAAACCTTCGGTTTTTTCCCACGAGAAGTTGGTCTCTGGGTCAAGATGAGAGTGTGCCTTTGACCTCCATGATTTGAGTTGGCATCAAGCTATTGGTTGGAATTTTGAAAGTGTCCCACACAATACCTATGATTTTGCCTAGCAGAGCAAATCATTGGACGAAAAAAATGGAGACTTCACTTTGATTATGAGTTGAGATCCACCAAGAGGCACGAAAACGAAAATATGGAGACGCACGCACAGAGGTGTAGAGCTAGGCTTTGAAAAGGAAGATGAAATCCGAGAACGTGAGCGATACCAAAATGAAGGGCATGGTCTGTAATTTTAAAATTTAATAAGCCTATTTTTGTCCAAAAAGAAGAGTTCCATGTTTTTATTTCATGATTTCCATTTTCTCCCTCTTCTATCGCAATAGATTTTTTTTTGTTGAGAAGTATAGATTCTCATTTTAATCTGATTTTTTTTGTTTTTGATTATTTTTAAAAACTAAAATAAACACACTAAAAATTCTAAAAAGTGATTATTACTTTTTAAAAAATAAGTGATTTTTTTAATAAAAAACTCAAACAAACGCACTCTAAATCTTCACCAGCAAGATTTTGACATGTCTATTCGAATTTTATCAAGCAACTTAAACCGTCGGTTAATGTCAAATTTATAATTAGAAAAAATATTAGGGTAAATTATACTTCCTTTCTTTGAGAGATGGTTGAATTACGCTCTCACTCATTTTTATGTTAAAATATACACTCTCCCTGTATAATAAATAAATATGCATTACACACATAAGTCCATTTAATAGGAACAAATCTTTTAATGGTGGGAAACAATTGTACGATCATTCTATAGAAATAAATTCTTTCTTTATAATTTTTAATATCATCCCGTATTTATTTTTGAGCACTTTATTATTGATTTTATAATTTTAGAAGATAAATGAAGTTTTAAATACATTTTCACTGACTTTAGAACTTTGATGAATTTTTTTTCTTTTATTGTTCCATGATTGATAGTAGGGTTCAAAACATCGGCCTAAATATGTTATGGTTCCTATAATATGTATAGGGGTGTTTTTCGTTTTTGTCCCTAACAAATAAATCAAACCTTTTTGGTCCCTATAAGATTTTTTTTTGTTTTATTTTAGTTCTTGTGTGAGTTGACCCCTCAATTTAATAGTGACGTGGCTCACTTAAATCTATCTTATTTTGAACACCTTAGCTGACACGTCGTCCTTTTTCCACGTTAGCAAAACCCTCCATGTTAATCTTCAGTGCTGGCCTAGCCGTGAAATTGGGTTTTCGTGATTTAGTGGATGCTGTTCAAAAATGGGAATGAGTACGCCATGAAGATTCTGAATTAAATCCCGAATTAAACGATAGCGCATGCAGCAGATCAATCAGCTACACTGCAAGGTCCCTCTCTATTTGCATTCCCTCCCTTTTCCCTCAAAGACTCTGGCTCCACGAACCTTGTCACTGGGAACAACGTCCAAATCACATCGATCATTTTCTCCTAATCATTTGGCGACAACTTTTTATATACTCTCTGGAGACTTTTCTGTTATTAAGAACTAGCTAGTCAGGCCAAGTTAGACGAAATTCTCCATCTATTCATAAAAAAAAAAAACAATTTTCTCTCGCTCGTCTTCACTTTTAGAAGTTACACTTACACATCGTCTTCCTTCAAGATCGAGCATGAAAGAATCTTTTCTAATCAGTCAAGTTAGACAAAAATATCCATGTTATTTAACATGTCAAATAAACTTTTACAACATATATACTAACTGATCAAATATTATATCTTACTCACTCAGTTTCAAAATAATAATCCATTTTATGTTTTCAATATAGTCTTAACTATATTTTTTCCAATTTCACCTTATTAAAGCATTTTATATTTATTACTTTGTTTTATCAATGTAATATTAATTACAAGGATAGTTTAGTAAAATTTTAACTTTTCAACTCATTTATTATCTTTCTTAATCTTGGTGAAAACACTATATATAATGGACTATCATTTTGAAATGGGGGGAGTAATTAGCTTTGGTTTATAGATGGAACATGAATATATTAGGGAATATCCGGATCTTATATAATTTAAAAGTTCCTGAATTAAATTGCAAAATTTCTAAACAAAAAAAAATATCTGAATCCTCTCTCTCTCTTTGGCCATTCCCAAATTTCTGTGTTACTTTAACATTGTCATGTGAAATTATTTTGTGATCCTTTAAGTTTCTATTAAAAATATTAAGAAATCTCTCATTTTCTACTTTTTTAAACTATTATTTTGGTTGAGTATAGTCTAATTGAAAATATTTTGGTTACTTACTCCAATATGATATTTTTTTTATAGACAAATATTTGTGATTAGCATGTTGTATTAGCAAGGAATTTTAAATACTTGACGTCGTTATCAGTTTATCACTCAAACTCCTATATTTCTTCTCATAAACTACCAAACCATCTTATAACCACTCCGGTACTCCAATATGATGGTGTTGTTTATTTTAAATAGAAATTAAACCTTTTTGTATGAAAATATTATCCTTATTGTTTATGTTTTGGATTGGAACAAACTATTATATTATACTTTGCCCTTGGGTGCGAATCAATCAACATTTTTGACAAATCTCATGACTAATAGAAGCTCGCAAATATTTTTCATTTCCAATAATAAAATTATTTTATGTATTAGATTTTTTTAACAGTAGCTTATACATGACGGGTCATCAACTAGTTTTCTCTATAAATAGCGCCGATGCTGAGCTCAAAGAGACAACAACTTCAACTAACATTATAATTGGCTATTGTCTGTTGAGATGGAAAGGTTGTAACTGTTTTGTTCCCAAACACATCCTACTCTTTTGACTTGTCCATCACAATAAACCAACCATAGTACGTAGTAGTGGCGTAGAACACAACATAACACAACACAGCCATCATCATGTCTCCATGGCTAATTGGCCTCGCCACCCTCGCAGCAGCGATCTTCATATACCACCTCGTGAAGTTCGCAACACGCCCTTCCCTCTCACTCCCGCCGGGCCCAAAACCATGGCCCATAATAGGGAACTTGCCACACCTGGGCCCGTTTCCACACCACTCCATCGCGGCCTTGGCCCACACCCACGGCCCACTTATGCACCTCAAGTTGGGCTTCGTGGACGTGGTGGTGGCCGCTTCGGCCTCCGTGGCGAAACAGTTCCTCAAGGTACATGACGCCAATTTTAGTAGCCGACCACCCACCGGCGGAACGAAATACATCGCAAACTTCCAGGACCTCGTGTTTGCTCCCTACGGCCCACGGTGGCGCTCTCTCCGGAAAATCACCACCGTTCACCTCTTCTCCGGCAAGGCCATGGATGAATCCAAACACTTGCGTCAGGTAATTCATATTTTTGCGTACTTCAACTAGCTATGTTTTTTCATCCTGAACTCGTCTTACTTGCGATTAAATCATAATATATATTGGGCCCACCAAAAAAATCATTGTATATATATTGGACTTTTAATTTATATATACTATTGAACAACACAGGAAATACAACAACGTTGACTTTTGTATTTTTTTATAAGGATTCTGTGCAAATGTGCAATAACTTAACTTCTATACTAAATTAAAGAACTAAAATTATTGATTAAAAAATAATTTTTAAATTTTTATACTTGACTTTTTTATTCATAAAACAAGACATGATTCACCATGTGTTTAAAAGAGAGGTGTTATAAGCACTCGTGCTTAATACGCATATCAAGAAAAATGTACAATGCAAAAAATTATTTAATAAGCATCAATGCTTATTTGATGAAATGCTTAATAAGACCTCCTATTGGAAAATGCCCTAAAATTCTTATTCTTTATGTGGGAATCAAAAATAAGAAAAACATGGGTAAACTAAAGATACATACCCTAAGAGCATCTCCAATGAGAATTGCTTATGGAGTTCTTAAAACTTAAGCAACTCTCATTAGTTGATTTTACTATTGGAGTAGATCTATGTGGCATCCACATCGTATCCGCATTTAAGCAACTCTCTTTATAGATGTTTTATTTTTATTTTTAATTAATTATAAAATGATCATATTGCTTTATTTTTATTTTTTAAATATTTGCACATAAACAGTGAAAACAATCATTTTTATTTTCATTAATTTTTGTACAAATATTTAAAAACAAAAAATAGACCAAATTAATCAAACAGACCAGGCAACCACAAGAAAAATAACATAGATGAATTTCCTAGATTTCCTACATTTCATTTTTTTTGGCTAAGCAAAAATTTATTAAAAAGAAAACAACTAAACCAGAGCAAAAGATATACTCAGATTTATCTATTTCCTTCATTTCATTGACGTGTAAGATTTTAATCCCCTTAATTATTTGAGAGGCATATATATATATATATCATTTGGAAATCATAGTTTGTTAACATTTGCATATCACTATATGTTGCGGCCAAAAAAGTGTCCACTGTAATCCAGTTCATTTTTAAATTTGGCATTAATTATTTAATTATAATTCAACCTAATCATCAATCGAATATTGCACTCCTCCTTTGCAGGAAGAGGTAGCAAGATTGACATGCAACTTGGCAAGTTCACACTCAAAAGCTGTGAACTTGGGACAACTACTCAATGTGTGCACCACCAATGCACTGGCTATGGCAATGATAGGGCGAAGAGTGTTTGACGATGGCAATGGTGGTTGTGACCCTAGAGCTGATGAGTTTAAGGCCATGGTGGTGGAGTTGATGGCGTTAGGTGGGGTTTTTAACATAAGTGA
The DNA here is from genome assembly GCA_030159175.1 of Glycyrrhiza uralensis. Lineage (NCBI taxonomy): Eukaryota > Viridiplantae > Streptophyta > Magnoliopsida > Fabales > Fabaceae > Glycyrrhiza > Glycyrrhiza uralensis. The sequence goes on from BRZY01000005.1 coordinate 44,305,599, forward strand.
CTTTATTCCCCCATTGGCATGGCTAGACCTTCAAGGGGTGCAAGCCAAAATTAAAAAGTTATACAAGAAGTTTGATGCATTTTTGACTAGCATAATTGAGGAACACAAGAACTCTAATTATAAGAGTGGGGAGCATAAGGATTTATTGACGGCGTTGTTGTCGCATGTAGAGGTCCCCGATGATAATGGCCATAAACTAACCGAACTCGAGATCAAAGGACTTCTTCTGGTAACCTACTCTTCTAGTACTACAACTTTACTTAATGCACGTGCATACATATGGCCTTTGTCTCGAAGCTCATAAATATATTCCCAACAATGCTAAATGGCAATAACGAATTTCGGTGAAACATTAGAAGAAAATATGTGTTGCTTTTATAGTTAATTTTTAGACATCTGTAAAAGTTTTTTTACAAACTTCTTTTTTCCATTGTGAGTTTGCTATATGTTGCCTTCCCTAAGATTAAATGAGTACTGACCAAATTCTAATATTGTTGGAGCAAAAGACTACACATCATACTAACCGTTTGGAAATCCCACTTGCGTCTACTCTTTTATGTACTCACATGATATAGCATCTATCTGCATAATAATGCAGATTTAATTTATCCGAACCTGCAGGTAGTCCCATTATGCATTTTATGCCTTCACAAAAATAATAAAAAACCACCAAGTCAGAATTCCCCTGCATTTCAGTGTCCCACACACACTCTCCCAACTCCCAATTGAATGCTATGACCCTGTAATTTCCCCTGCACAAAGCAGGATTTGATATCCAATTGAATGGTAACCTCATTAATGCCACTTTCTTCCCTAGTGAAGCAACCTTTAAAGGAACTTGTTTACTCCGTAGAATTCATGTGGGTCTCACTATTCTCTTTTAATATTCTCTTTCCAACATACATTATTTTCATGTGGAACGTCCCACTAGATCAATCATGTGGGTTTCATTTCATACATGTTGGGATCGCTCCACAAAATAGTTCGATTCACATGAATTTCAAATAAAAAAATGTGTGTTGAAAGTGTTAAATAGTGTGTTGTTGTCACTTCTCTCACCAAAATCACAAACATTTGGCGAACATATACTTACAACTTCTTCTTTTTTTGGGGTATAGAATATGTTTGCAGCTGGGACAGACACATCATCAAGCACTACAGAATGGGCCATCGCAGAACTAATCCGAAACCCAAGAATTCTTGCCCAAGTCCAACAAGAATTGGACATTGTTGTGGGCCAAGAGAGGTATGTTAAAGAAGAAGACTTGCCTCACTTGCCATACTTGCAAGCAGTGGTGAAGGAAACCTTCCGCCTACACCCATCAACCCCTCTTTCCCTCCCACGGATTGCTGCAGAGAGTTGTGAGATATTTGGGTACCACATCCCAAAGGGTGCCACTCTCTTGGTGAATGTGTGGGCCATAGCTCGTGATCCAAAAGAATGGACCGATCCATTAAAGTTCAAGCCTGAAAGGTTCCTTCCGGGTGGTGAGAAGGCTAATGTGGATGTTAGGGGCAATGACTTTGAGGTGATACCCTTTGGAGCTGGGCGCAGAATATGTGTTGGAATGAGCCTTGGGTTCCAAATGGTCCAGCTCCTAACCGCGACCTTGGCCCATTCATTTAATTGGGAACTAGAAAATGGGCTCAACCCAGAAAAGCTGAATATGGATGAAGCATATGGGCTTACCCTTCAACGGGTAGTACATCTGTCGGTGCACCCTAAGCCCAGGCTCGCACCACATGTGTACTCATCATCTTTCTGATTTTTGGAATTCACTTTCTTTGTTAATTAGTTGTCCCCTCTCTCCCTTTTCTTGATGAGGATCTCTTAGTGATGACAATAAAAACACGCAAGTGGTGTTGTAGTATACTAATAGTGTGTGAAGAGACTTCGTATATTTTGTCTCAAAATGTTACACCCAGTACTACTTCTTAGTCTTTCTAATAAATTTCTTTGAGTTAAAAATTACTATTCGGAAAGATTTTACTTAAAACAATAAATATTCAGACAGAAAAATTTAATATGAAATTTTATGATAATTTCGAACAGATTTGAGACGAATTTAAGATATAATTATTATTAAATAGATTCCATCCTAAACCCATGCAAAATTTGAGATGGATTTTAGGGGTGTATTGGATTGAGATTGTAAAGGATTTTGATAGACTTTTTTGGGATGAAAAAACCTTGTAGTATTCAATCAAGACTTTTTAATAATATAAAAAAATCTTGTGGTATTCAATTATGACTATCATGACTTTTTAAAGAGGGCAATGAAATCCAATGGTATTCAATTATGACTATCATGACTTTTTAAATAAGGCAATGAAATCTGGTGGTATTCAATTGAGATTTTTTACAACTTAAAAAAAGTCTCATGGTATTCAACAATATAAAGATTTTAAAGGATTATTTTGTATGGTAGATTTCGTGGGACTTTTTAGTGTAAAATATAAAGATCTGACCCATCCAACAATCTCACCCAAACTCTCAAGACTTTTCCTATTCTCTCACAGACTTTTTTTTTCTGCCATTGTAGCAGTGTCATACTCACCAAGTAATTCTCCTTTTTTGTTCTTCTTGTTTCATTTTCCCGATTGTTTTTCTTCATACATTCTTTCTATGTTGAACGTACTTGGATGACAATATTGTAAATATGTGTGTGTACATTCTTTATGTACTTTATCTCCCCAAACGCTATAATAACCAAACTTGATCTTTCCATCTTTTTATTTCTTAATCTTCAGCTATAGTTCTGGTCAAATGTGATTTTTCTATTTTTTTACAAATTCTTTGTATTTACTAATTTAATTAATATAATAAATTGATCCTTTTTCAAATTTCAATTATTTTTCCATTATTACCCTCTTTTTTATTTTATAAATATAATAGTTTTCTTAACGGGTTTCATTCATATTTTTTGTTTCTATAATTTTTCAAGCTGTAATTTTTTTTAATTTTATTTTTGATAAATATAATAACATTTCTTAACATATTTCATTCATATTTTTTATTCCTATAATTTTAGGATATAAAATTCTTTCTTTAATTTTATTTTTAATAAATAAAAAGTATTTTTTACTCGCTTTTCTTTTTTTTTATAATATTTTTTTTTATGAAAAAAAAAGTTTAGTGGAGTTGGGCCCCGGGGCTCCATAGGGCCAGGGAATACCACCAGGCTCAGAGAGCACTCACAGTGGAATTTACATATTGCCCACCAACGAGGTCCTCACATCGGCAGCGGGAATCGAACCCAGGATCTCTGGGCTGACTCCTTACCAACTGGGCCAACACCGGAAAACTATTTCATTTATATATATATATATTATGTGGTGTGCTTAACACATAAAGAATTTGTGTTAGCATGTGCAGCACTACATAACTTTTTTCGCAAAAAAATTGTTGTTCTGATGAATTTCCAATTGAGCCAGCAGACGAATCTTCACCTTCAATATTAACTTCAGTATTACTAGCTAGTATGACTTATGTGGAGAATTATTACTTAGGAGAAAATAAGATACAATCAATTTCTTTATTTCGTTTTTATTGACTCTTATAACTTTGAAAGTTTGTTACAAATCCATGAGATTCTTTATAAATCCATAAAGTCATTTCAAATCTTATAAAGTCTTATGATAAAAGTCATTTAAAATCCACAAGATTTTTTTAAAAAAAAATCTGATAAGTTATTATATTCCTACGTAGTCTTTTAAAATCTACAAAATCTGTAAGACTTTTTTATGACAAATTTGTCTTTTAAAATCTCAATCCAATACACCCCATGGACAAATTCTACAATATTTCAAGATTTTAATTCAAAAATGAAATTCGTCTCAAAATTTGAGATAGATTTTAGACGGATTGAGATAGCTTTTTTCTTAGCCAATAAACGGGAGAGAACAGCAAAGGTAGTGTAGCAAGGGAACGAGGTATTGTAGGCTCTCTTTTTATTTTGTCAAAGGGGATTGATTCATTGAAAATGAGCAAAGCCCAAAGGACAGACAGTACAAATGGTCCAACAAACTAGCCGGAGTCAAGCAAGCTAAACGTAGTATCTCAAAATTGGGAGTACAGAGGTAATGCAGACTATGTTCGTGGCAAGAATCGTGGCTCGGGTCGTGTGGCCGATTTTGGGGGCTTGGTAGAAAGGATGGTTGCACTCTATGGTGGGGCTTGCGGTAGAGGGCTAGGATCATAGACACCGATGTAGACATCAACGACAACTTGCTCATAGCGATACGCAGAGTTTAGGTAACTTAATTGGCCCAAGAACAAGGATTGTGGGCTTTTCACTTTCAATACACTATTAAGGCGTGAAATACTATGAATTACTCTCCAATTTATTTTAAGGTAATAACTTGGATAACTTTTTTATGTTTTTTATATAAAAGTATGATATATGTATAATATAGTTTTTTTAAGTAAAAATGCATATATAGAACCACTATAAATTTTATGTACTATTTTTAAACACTGTTTTAACTTTAACTTTGTATTAATTAACCCTTAACCTTTAATCATCATTACAATGGGACCTATATTATTTATTGAATCTAATTCATGTAAATAAATTCTGACATTTTGTTCTTATATTAAACTAGTGTGTTAACCCGTGCGTTGCACGGGTGATAATTTTGATAAAATGAAATAATGCGATTTGAATAAAATATGTTTTTTATAAGTTATTTAATAGAAAAATGTTTATAAAAAAAAGTCATTTTAAATATTGTTTCAAAGGAAAATGCTATATTTTTTTCTAAAAAATCAAAACATTCATCAAAATCGACATAATATAAGTTGGAAAGTAAGCATGAAATGATAAAAAATGTCAACCGGTGCACCGCATGGGTGATAAATATTATTATAACAAATATTTGTTTATCATATCAATTTATTATCATACAAAATTCGTTCAATGGAAGAAAAAAAAAACTATCATAAAGTTATATAGTAGTGTTATTTTATGTAAAATATTCAAAAGCAAACTATATTATGTAGGTCTGTGCTACGCACTGTCTATACTAAAATAAAGAATTTTATATGTAACAATTTATATTAATGTTTAATTTTTATTCAAGTCTTCACCTGCAGTAAGCTAGATAGTGAGCAAAATATAGCAAGCAAGAAAAAAAATACATTTATATTAAAATTATCATAACAATGAGTAAGAAAATTACAAAATAATAATAAGGTATAAATTTCTATGTTAATTCAAATGCTAATTTGGTTTTTCGTAATCTATCAAAAAATATAGTTTTGTTATAAAATGTTCCTCCCAGTGAGCAAAATATAATTTTTTTTGTTTTTTTATAAAATATTCCTCCCCGTGAGCTACATATCACTTTTTGTGGTTTTTTTATAAAGTGTTTCTCCCCATGAACTAAATATAATTTTGTGGTTTTTTTTATAAAATATTCCTCCCTGTCAGCTAAATATTATTTTTGTGATTTTTTAATAAAATTTTTCTCCCTGTGAACTAAATATAAACTTTGTGTCTTTTTATAAATTGTTCCTCCATGTGAGCTAAATATAATATTTTGTGCTTTTTGTAAAATGTTCATCCCCGTGAACTAAATAACATTTTTGTGTGTTTTTTTTATAAGATAAGATATTCCTCCCCGTGAGCTGCATCTAATTTTTTGTGTTTTTTTTATAAAATGATCCCTCCCCGTGAGCTAAATATAATTTTTTGTGACTTTTTTATAAAATGTTCCTCCCCGTGAGCAAAATATCTTTTTTTTGTGAATTTTTCATAAAGTGTTTCTCCCCGTGTGCTAAATATCATTTTTTGTGGTATTTTTTATAAAATATTTCTCCCCGTAAGCGAAATATCATTTTTTGGTCCTCCCCATGAGCTAAATATCATTTTGTGTTCATTACATTCATTTACTTTGATTTATTTACTAAATTCACTAAATAAATAAATATGTCATCATTTAAACACGTTGTGGTTATTTTAGATTGATTGAAAATTTTTCTAACAAAAAGTTCCTCCTCGTGTGTAATATATAAATTCCCGTACATGTGTAACGTAGTAATCTGAAAAATATTTTTTTATTTTTTCTTTTCTATTTACCTTTAGATTTCTTGAAAAGAATATAGCATTTTGAAGAAATCTAATGACAAAAAAATGCTTATAAAAATACATCAAAGTGGTATGAAGTACCAAAAGTAATACACAAATTTTCGTTATTTTGTATTTCTTTTAATTATTATTTTGAATTTATTTTGATTATTATTTATCTTTAGAACATAAGAGCCCCAATTTTCATTTAAATAAATTATCTTATATGCCCCCGTTATATTTCATTTTCTTATCGGTCTTTCTATATCTATAAATAATTAAGCATTTCACCTAGCTCTTTAGTCTTTAGTAGGTTTTATTGTTAGCTATGGATATTTTATCTCATTCTTTTGAGTGCCAATTTTTTGTTTAATATGAAATCTAATGCATTTGCAGCTGAAGCTCAGCTATAATCTGCAATTTGTATTACATTTTAAAGATATCCTTTTAGATCTGGTCTAAAACAAATTGTACCAATATGATATATTAAGTCTAATATTTGTAAAAGTTGAACACTTGAACTCAACTAAACACAATTCCTACAGAATTAATTGCTCCAATATATAAGAGATTTTTCAACTGCACCATATTATTCCATTTTTATTTTCATTCAAATTCAAATTGGTTTGCAATAAATTTCTTCTCCCTCTAATTGATTCTCAAATCTTGCCATTTATACTATTTTCATGGAGAGCACGCCGCGTGTATTTAGTTGCTCAAATTGAACCAAAGGTTGACATGTGTATTTCTTTCCAATTTAAAAACAAATTCTCTAAATTTTTCTTTTTGAAAACATTTTGCTTTGTAGTATATATATAAGATGTGAATAAATTTTAAAAAATATTAAATTGGTGCAATCACACATTTTAAAAAATATTCATTCCATTTACATCTAGTTTAATTTCATTCCCTTGTTCATCTAGAGAAAATATTTTCCTAACACTCTAACAGCAATATGAAGATAGAATTTATTTTTTGTTTTAAGCAAAAGCAAAATCAAAATCAAAACTCAAAAGTGCAGGATTAAAAAGAGTTTAACTTGTGGAGGACAACTTGAAAGAAAATGAAACAAAAAGTTAAACCTTAGACCTTAATGAGAATGTCGTAGAGATAGGGTCGGGATTAAAAGCATACTAAAGCTGCTAGCAGATGTTATCCAGTATTGGAATGTCATCTCCTTCTTCAAAATTGCATAAACAATTAGTCCTATGTAATATACCAAAAAGAAATTTATGAAAGAAAAAATATAAAGAAATCATCATGGTTTAAAAAAAATAGAGAGAAACAAAAGCTCATAAAATGAAAGAAACGGAAATACCCACAAAAAGAGAGATTTCAACATTATATTAAAATTGTCTGACAACATATATGATTCCATAGTTCATAAAGCATCAGAACTGTATATTTGATTGGGCACTGTAAAAGGGTGCATTCAAAGCAATAACCATGACAACAAACATTTCAATCAATGAAAACCAAGAAAAAGGGTGAGTGTATAACTTTCAATCAATGAAATTGTGTCAATTAGGTTAGAAAACTATACCCTGCATTGTTTAACTGGATGACGTTAATCTTGGAAGTACCACCATTCTTTTGGTATTCTTTCTCAACACTGACACCGGTGAGAACTCCAATGACATCTAATTCACATCACACAAAAACACCATTATTATCACATCAAGTACACAATGCAAAAAGATTAAATAGACATAAAATAATTACTATCACTTACCAACCAAATAGTAAGTACTCTTTCTGATTTAAAACTATAGCTTTTTAAGGTTAATGTACATAGATTAAAAAATATTTAATGAAAGTATAATATAATTATAGATAGACTAAAATACCCTTATTTAATGGAAGAGTATTTATGACAAATTATCTACAAATCTTTATATTATTAATGTTAACTACTCTCACTAATAGTTATTAAATAAGGGTATGGGTGGAAGAAAATAATTAATGATACTTTGGAATTGTAAAATTGCAATAGTTTTGAAACAAAAATAAAAGGCTAAAAGAGCTATAGTTTTGAAACGGAGGGAGTATCAAATCCATCTTCAAAAACCTTCGACGGTGTAATAAATGAATGGATAGTCAGTGGAACAGAACCTTTGTTATCTAGTCTTACATTGGTTCCAATGTTGAAATTCAAAATGTATTAATGACATGTGGATCTGTATTGACCACTATTAGCATCCACATCGAAGTTAGTGATATAATACACCATTCCCTCCTTCAGGGAGTTCTCAAACCTATAAATCAACTCCCTCTTGATATGAGCACCGATCTTGTCGCGCCTAATGCAAAAAACGATATTATTATGTAATCAATAGCAAATATTAAATCACTAACAAAACATCATCAAAGATTACCTTGCTGTCCATCAAAATTAAATCCGAATTGAAGCGTATCCTCTGTTTTGACACAGCTTTGGACTTGGAGATGCCTGCACCATACCAGAGTCTCACGACTCTTACCAGCAAAGAAGAGGTCTCATTATTTGGACCTATATCTGACACAAAAGTATGCTTCCAGACCATTGTATTGTTTTCTAACAAAAAATGACTATATTAGTACGACGATAGTGTGAAACTCAAAGATGGAGTGTGGTGTTGGGAAAACACGTTTACTATATAGGCGAACTAACCCTCTCAAATTGTATTTTAGAATGAATTAATATCGGCCAAATTATGATTGTCATATATTTAGAAATTCAAGGGATGCAATCGGTTACTTCCAATAATTTAAAATAGATTCTTTTACTTTGCACCACTGGTTTGGAGATTCATTTGCTAAGAAAATGTTGGACCAAAAATCCATTCATCTATCGAGATTGAATTTGATAATACTTGCTCTCATAATAGCAAAATAAAATAATAGGAGTCAACTTTCCTTTTCAAACTTGCTTCGCTAAAAAAATTATTTAAAATACGTAGATTCCTATTAGTCAACCAATATCTCAAAGCAAGAGAATTTGTTATCTATTCGATACAGTCAATCACTATCGAATTGATATAGAATATACAATTCAATGAGTATAAAAAAAAGAATAAACAATTCAATTTATTCTAAACTCTATGGACAACCAATTTCAATCAAATATAAAATCAGGCCCTTAACCTCTATTTTGAACCGATATCAATCAATATCGATTTAAGAAAATATTGCCAGTCCCTCTCTTTTTCTTTATGTGTAAATCTAGATATCAATCAGTAATAACTACATATAGAGTCGATTTTGCTCTTCCTCCACCTAGAATATATATAGGTGCCACATTAATTTAAAAATTACCATATATTAGACAGGAAATAGGTAGGGGCAAATCCTACCTGAAAACCAGCAAAAAATTCTTTTTGTAAAAATCAACTACATTAAGGAGCCCTAATGGTGTATTTCAAAATAGCGGTTCACTTGGTGATTTAGTTTCTACTTGATATTGACTACCTATTTGGTTAAGGTTAAATTTAATATACATATCAAATTGACAAAGATTTACCGGATATTTTATCACCATTGCTTTCTCTATTCTATTCTTTTAATTAAATAGTAATAATTAGACAGATTTGAATTGGTCAAAGAATGATTGGTGATTGGCTACTCTATTAATATTCGATCAAATCTTCCTGGATATGCCATTTGAGTGAGATAGTGCCACATGTAATTTGGGTACTGAAATTGAATCGTAATGTGACATGTGTAAGTATTTCTTCAAATTAAATCTAGTATTGACATGTGTAAAATTTCCTTTTCAAAAATATTTTGCTTTATTATATATATAGATTTAAACTATTAATTCAAATTTCTTTAGTTTGTTATATTAAACATAAAACTTTAGATTTTTCTCACATTTTGTTTTTCTTTTCCTTTCTCTATCACAGTAACTTAAAATAAATTAAATAATATGATTTTGAAAATAAAAACACGAATCAGTGATTTATATTTAGTCAGAATAAAAGGTCAAAATATATTCACCATTAATGGGTAATTGACTCCGAATTAACATAAAGGCTCAATTTTAAGATTGCTTAAAATTTAGGAACTACTGAGACAAAGTTGAAGACGAAATTATCTATTTGAAAAAAAAACACGAAGTTTAAGCTGATACTATGCACTTTTGTAAAAGAAAAAAATGGTGATACTATGAACATCGCTTTTTGTAGAATTTGAATTGATTAATTAATTAAACCACTTATTAATCAATTAAGAAATGGGAGAGTGGCTAGGAAAGAAGACATGTGTGGTAATTTGTTTTCTTCCAATAAGTAGGACTTATTTTCTTGGATGGATTTTACGGTTTCACTCGTGGTGTGAATTTTTTTCCTGGTGTGAATGAGTCTGGATTAGAAGTTTGCATTTTCATACTAGCTAGGGTCTGATGGCTTAACACTTTGGGTGTGAATTTTCTCACAATTGTGAACGGCTTGGAAGACTGCCTCTTCGTACTTGGGGTCTGACTGATACACACTTGAGGAGTGAATTTTTTCACAGCTGTGATCATCTCTGGATTGGAAGTCCGTATTTTCGTGGTGTGTTGAGTCGGGCGGTTTCATAACTGGGGTGTGAATTTGTTCACAACTTTAAACGGCTTTGGATAATTGGATTCAAAGTATTAACTATTAAGCATGCATTTTCGTACTCGGGTATGACGGTTTCACACCCTGGGTGTGAATATTTACCGCATCTGTGATCAGCTATGGATTGGAAGTTTGCATTTTTGTGGTTGGGTCTGACGGTTTAACACCTGGGGTGTTAATTTTTCCACAAGTGTGAATGACTCTGGATTAGAAAAAATTTGTTTTTCTGTAGATTGGGTCGACAGTTTCACACCTATATATAGGGTGAATATATCAGTTTCTTCTCATTTGTGAGTATTAAATGGTAGGAGTTGGGTTGTTTAAAGGTTTTATTAGCCAATAAATCTGGATATCATTGTATTTTTCTTGTTTCTTTTGAGTAGTTAAATATATGGACATTATCTAAAGCTCTGATTATTAATTGCTCTATATATTCTCAATAACATTTTTAGTTTATAAAAAAAGTAGTGTTTATTTGAAGGCATATTATTATTCTTCAAAACTAATATGTTTGTTGCCAGAAATATTTTTAAAACTTGTTTAGTTTAATAACTCAAAAATAGAAGAAAAAATGATAGAAGGGAACTGGGGGTAGAAGTTATGGTTGTATGAGTTTCAAAAAATAATAATTTATGCAAGTCCCTTTCACCCTTTGGGCGATCGAAGGGGTTTAGTCAAAACTCGAATTGCCCTTTGTGCAAACACCTGGTAGGGTGTAACATGCGTGTTCTTCGCGTTTATTCAGAGGCTAGAAGTACTTGGCTGCCTTTTCTTCCTGCTGCTGCCATCACAGCTGAATTGTTTGCGTGGGATAAGGTAAACTAATTGTGCAAACACATTTCGACTCTATCCATAATTTAAACACAACAATTCTGGTGTGAACATAATATTTAAATATATAATAAGTTAACTTGAAATTGTAAGCCAACGGTAATTTAGTCATTAGTATAAAAGAAATTTAAAAAGATTTTGAAACAATAAATCGTCAATCATTTTATTCTAAAACTTGCCTACATTAGCAAACATTTAAAATTAATCCTCAGAGTTGAATATTTAAAATTAATTATTAAAGTCAAATCAACCCTTAAGATGTTACAGTAATTTAAGTAATTTTTATTTTTCTCACTACAATTTCATACCAGCTTCCCTCTAAAGTTATAACCAAAAGCATGAAAGATCGTGCTGATGTTCAATACTCCCTTTAAAGTTATAGACCAGATACATAAATTATTCAATGAACCAAAAAAGTAACTTGTTACTTATATATAAAACCAGAGGGAGTATAATATTACGTGTAAGTGTGTGTATTTCTAGCTTATTGTCATCACATCACACGCACAAAAAAAATTATTCTCTGACTTCGGACACGAATATGAAACATTGAATTTTGAGAACATTCGATCGATAATTTTGGTACTCCATGAACAAAGAAAGTTTAATTACATTTACGCTTTCGTCATTTAATTCAATGGAGGAAAACGTCATGTCGGTGCAAATTGCCAGCTTCCTTTTGCACCCTGCATGAATGGGAGAAGCACTGTGCCAACTGAACATTTATGATCTAGGACCACCTCCTCAATCGCTTAAATTTCCAGTACATTAAATACACGACTTAGTCTTTGTATTAATTTTTCAATCTTCTCGAAATATATAGTTCAGAAAGGGATTGACCTATATATAATTGAGGGTGTTGCAAATATACTGATCTTGACTATAATTAAATTACAAATAAATATATTGAGTTTTTTATTTTGTTCCTCTATTTTTATATATTTAAATATATTGTGTAATATTTAAAATTCTATTTATTTGATTAGATATATTAAAATTTTATGATTTATTTATATATCTTTATCTTTATAAGCATGATATTAATAAGGAGTAATTTTTTTAAATAATTTGTCTTCACTGACTCGGTTCTGGATCCATCAGGAATCGAGTAATTATTGTTCTTACCCGATCTTAAATAGTTAAATGATGGCATGGGAGCCAATTAGTCGTGTGAGATGTGTATTAGTGTGGTGTAAGATCCATCCTTGCATTATGTTATGTTGAGCGATAAGTTGAAATTAAATACAATATTGGGCGATAAGTCAAACTATATACAGTTTGACAAGTTACATGGAAATAATCAATCACTGAAAATAATCTAAACATTAAGTTATATAAACAAAAGTTACTCCTTCTGTTCATTTTTAATTGTTCATATTTATCTATCATTTTTATAGTTTAAGATTATATTTTGTTAATTATACCATTCTTATCATTAATTCTTTTACACTTTCAATACACTTTAATATAGAGAGAATAAATTGATATAGTGAAATAGTAAAAAAATAAGGGTATAATAGGAAAAATTTTATCAATTACTCCCTCTGGACCATATATGGTCCATATAATAGGACCATATATGGTCTAGATGTATGTACTTTTTTTCTTATATTAGAGACCGGAGGGAGTAAATGATTTTTTGGTTGTTGTGAAATAATCTTAAAAAATAAATAAAAATGAATGAAGGGAATAGTTTAGATTTGAATAACCGTAAACCGGGGGAAAAAACTACCTCCGTAAACCGTAGTTTAGATTTGTTCCTATTTACCTTGATCAAACGTGGCTTAGTATGATATTAAATATTGAGTAATTGCAAGGTAGGATTCCGATTTTAGAATGTTGCACGCGCGCGCGTTAGATATATATGCTGTGAAAGTCTGCGCATGCATGCAGTCAAGTGTCGCGTTGTTAACTCTTGTCAACCTCGGATTTGTCAGCATTATGCATAGTAATATATTGTAACGAGGCAGAGTCTACGACTCTACATATCCCAGTTATTTTTTTTTCTCTATCGATTTTTTTTTTAAAGTTTAAATATATTTTTAGTCCTTTAAATTTAAAAAATTGTTATTTTTAGTCCTTTAAATTTAAAATGTGTTTTTTTTCCCTCATTTTCAAAAATGAGGACGTCAGTGGTACGAAATAGTGATAGGAAGACATTGGCAGCCGGCAATGTGGTCAAATGATGCTAGCAGTAGAGATGACAAAACACATGCTGGGTCAACTCGTTTCACAATCTGACTGTTAGAACCTAACTCATCCCCACAAAACCGGCTTGTAGGGTGAGGATTATCTATACTATATAAGCACTACACTAGTAGTATCACTAGTCGATGTGGGACTTCTCAACACACCCCCTCACACATCGACTCTCGACAACACCCCACACGGGTGATGACCAACTACCCCACACGGGTGGCCTGGATCGAGCCCACTACCCCACACGGGTGACTCAGATCGAACACTGGCTGTGATACCACTGTTAGAGCCTAACTCATCCCCACAAAACCGACTTGTAGGGTGAGGATTACCCATACTATATAAGCACTACACTAGTCATATCACTAGTCGATGTGGGACTTCTCAACACTGACCCGTTCTTGTTTCACAATTAACCATATATTCCACCTCCGCAATGATTTGCAGTCACAAAGAGTCATGTTAATTTTTAATTAGTACTTTTTCTTAAATCACCTATTTATGGAATGGAAAATGTGTTTAAAATTGATTATATTGGTTGGAATAAATCAAGCAGGTAAAAAGACAAATTAAACTACAGTTTGGAAACAATATTGGCTGTGTGTAGCAAATAAGAATTACTTCTGCTGGTTCACATGCATCTTCAATCCATTAATGCATTTTTGGTCTCAAATTAAAAACTTAGACCTAGAGGATCTACCTCCAGAAACCATGTATGATTAATCTTTCTAAATTAGTATTTGATCTTTCAATAGCACTGCTGTCTGCTATGCTAAGTGCCCTTCACATGACATGGGTTTGGTGCCTAGCACAGCTAGCTACACATTTAAATGGACATAGTATAACAAAAGCCTGAGAAAACAAATATTGGAAGGAGTCTTATTAATTGCACACTGACCATTCTCCAAGACTGTGTATACTGTGTATCTCAAGTCTTAATATAACTTATTAGTCTTAACTCGTGACTCATAATCATATTCGATCCACATTCACAATAATCTATTTGAATCTATTTGGTTCTATCAATTTGTACTTTACTATCTAATAAAATAATATATCCATGACACACATGCCACTTCTAGAAAAAAATTATTATTTTTTTGACTGCCTGAAAAAAAAATTTATTTTTTGCCAATTAAAACCTACCACTTTTTTCATTGTATTTTAGTATTGTAATCATCCTTTTCTCATTATTATACTCCATTTATTATTTGATATTATCAATTATTTCTCAATTTTGAGTTGCTTTACCCAAATCAATTCAATTAATAATTATTTTTAAATAAACACGTAATTATTTATATAAGCAGTTTTGTTTTTTAAACAATGTCATAGGCACTAGTTTTGGTTCCATAAAAATTATTATTTATTGAAAAATACACTATGATAGTAAATATTGTTATGAGATGATATTATGATAGGATATGATTGGATGTCTGTGTAAATTTTTTTTACACTGTCGGTGCATAGTAGTTAAACTATTTAACTATATTGGTCTTGATGTATTAGTTATTTTTCTTTTAGGATTTAATTATTATGCACTGATAGTATAAATTTTTTTTACACAAACATCCAATTATATCTCATCATGTAGATATTTTAGAGATATTTTAGGAATTATTGTTATAAGATGACACTTTGATAAGATGTGATTGAATGTCTTTATAAAATTATTTTACACTGTCAGTGCATAA
Organism: Glycyrrhiza uralensis; assembly: GCA_030159175.1. Taxonomy (NCBI): domain Eukaryota; kingdom Viridiplantae; phylum Streptophyta; class Magnoliopsida; order Fabales; family Fabaceae; genus Glycyrrhiza; species Glycyrrhiza uralensis. The sequence continues at coordinate 44,320,968 of BRZY01000005.1, forward strand.
TAATTAAACTCTATTTTTTTATAATAAAGACATGAGGGAATAATTTAAAATTTCATAACTACTGAAAGCATGAGGAGGATATAGTAAAAGTCAAGTTTTTCAAGGAGTGCACAATTTCTTTTGGGCGACGTGTTTTTTTTTTTTTTGACAGATTCAGATTTTGAGCGAGAGCGTTTACATCTTCCTGAATGAACCGGCAAATTAAATTTTGACAAATTTCCAGGTATGGTTGAAATAATATAACGCATTTAATGGAGAAAATCATGGTCAAACCCATGAATATATTCATCGTTCTGGAAGATCTTCGTCTTCACACTAAATAAATATTGTTGGCTATCTATTCTTTTTCTTGGTTTTTTTCTTGAATAAATATTTTTCTTGGTCATACATTAAAATAAATAGTAGCAATTCCTTTACATTTATGTCATGTATAGAAAAATAAACCTCCGTTCTTTCGATTTGCAGTAGATTAAGACCCGTGTCCTTTTCGCCTGATCATATCCACTCCTTGAAATTCAAAGTTATTGCGTTAATTACCTCGTGATATCAGCTTGATGAGAATAATGCCCATCAATGAACCACTTGTACTAATCCTTACTTACAACTCTTTCATGCAATAGATTAATGGAGTAATTTTATGACGATCATTGTTTGAATAGCCTTATGTACATACGCAAGTTTGAATTTCAATGGAAAAAGGTAAAAGAAAAAAAAAGTATTTTTTTCTATTTCAAAAAGTGATGTTTAAGGTTTTCTTACAAAGAATTAATAAAAACAATAAATAACTTAATTAATCGTACAATTTTACCAAAATATTCTTTTTCTTAATTTTTATAAATATATATAAGTATTGCTGAAAAAACTATCACATTCATTTGGGACAAAGATGAAATTAAAAATTTAATACTACATTGAAAAACTTAAAATATCACTCAAATGTTTATTAAAACATTATTATTTTGAAATGAAGATAATAGAAAACAATCATGGTTGTGTGAACTAAATATGGTGCCCTTAAATTTAAATTGATTTCATTCACCTAAGGTGGATTCCAATTTTCTAAATCTTCAGCAGCAAGATTTTGACCTGCCTATTCAAATTCTACCAAACTTTCGGTTAATGTCAAATTTATAATTAGAAAAAAATACTAGGGTAAATTATACTCCCTTTTTTTGAGAGATAGTTGAATTATACTCTCATCCATTTTAATGTTGAAATATACACTCCCCTCTTATAATAAATGAATATGTATTACACGTAAGTCCATTTAATATGAACAAATATTTTAATGGAAGTAAACGACTGTGAATGATTATTTTATATAAATTCTTTCTTTATATTTTTTTAATCAAAAAATTTATTTCTTTATAATTTTAGTATCATCCAGTATTTATTTTTGAGAACCTTATTATTAGTTTTAAAATTTTAGAAGATAAATGAAATTTTAAATACCTTTTCATTGGCATTAGAACTTTGATGAATTTTTTTCTTTTATTGTTCCGTGATATAGGGTTCAAACATAGGCTTAAATATGTTTCTGCGGTGTTTTCATTTTGTCCCTAAACAATTAGTCGTACAAAAAAATATTATAGGGACAAAAATGGTTTGACTATTTTAGGGACTAAAACAAAAATACTATATATTATAGAGACCAAAATTATATTTAAGCACAAAACATATGTTAATGATCTTGGAAATAAGAAATAGACCAAAAAATATGCAAAATAAATTTGATTATATTAAATGGACTAAAGTATATATACTTCTCAAAGAAACGTAATATATATTTTAACATAAAAGAGGATGAGAGTATAATTCAAGCTTCTCTAGGGCGAGATGAGTGTAATTTACTCAAAAATATTATTTAATTATTCTCACGTAAATACAATAAAAAAAATGGCTTTTAATTGATTTCATTCACCTATGGTGGATTTCAATTTTCTAAATCTTCTCCCAGCAATTTTTGTTGGGGCCTAACTCATCCCCACAAAACCGGCTTATAGGGTGAGGACTGCCCACACTATATAAGCACTACACTAGCCATATCACTAGTCGATGTGGGACTTCTCAACAATTTTGACACCTGCGTATTCAAATTCTACCAAGCAACTTAAATCATCAGCTGTCAATTTTATAATTGGACAAAAATATTATTCAATTCTTCTCACGTAAATGCAATAAAGTTTAGAGTAAACAACGTTTTTAAGAAAAAATGTTTGTTTGGAGTACCCCTTGTACTCCCCTTTAATGTTCATTGTTTTGCTTATAAAAAAAATCAATTTAAGTTCTTAACAATAAATTGTTATTTAGTCTTCAAATTAAATTTTAAATTCTTAATTGTTTTGTATTTAATTAACTTCAATATTAATTATTAGTTTTAAAAACATTTTTATGTATGTATATGTATTTTTTTTATAAATCAAAGTATATTAAAACGGAGATGGGAGCGTACAAGACGTGTCCATTCCGAGATCCAACTAGGTACATGGAAATATCTGAATATTCCTATAAACCCTCAAATTGACCCCAGTGTCAAATAATAAAATAGCTTAAACATGTTTTTAGTCCCTCAAGTTTTGGGAATTGTTGTTTTTGGTCCCTCAAATTTAAAACGTCTATTTTTTGTCTCTTATTTTTAAAAATGTGTCACTTTTAATCCCTGGGGTTATTTAAATTTAAAAAGTATTTTTTAAATTTGAGAGGGGTCAAAATATAAATTTAAAAAATCCTTAGAAATTAGGGAAAAGGGAGTAAGGTGAGAAATAGAATTTAAGAGGGGTCAAAATATAAATTTAAAAAATATTTTTTAAATTAAAAAATAGCCCCAGCGACTAAAAAGACACATTTTAAAAAATGAGGGATAAAAAATAGGCATTTTAAATTTGAGGGACTAAAAACAACAATTACCCAAACTTGAGGGACTAAAAACATATTTAAGCCTAATAAAATATACACCAAGAAACCCACATGGTCTCAAAGGGGTACCAATCATGCCAGAAATTTCCCAGTAACCCATCAGTCTCAAAAGGGTACCAAAATGGTATTTCTCTAGTAACCTACATGGTCTCAAAGGGGTCTGATCAAATGGAGAGTATTTCCCCAGTAACCCATCAATTTCTAGGTGATACTTTATTAACAACACTGTCATATGACATGCCTCATCAAAAGCAACCCAACGGATTATAGCACCAATCAGAATATAGAATCCCTCTGTTCCTCCCCCTATTGACAAACCAGTTCCAAGACCAAACCTTTATATTAGCAACTACATCAATTACATTTAGAGATTCACCCTTAAAAATGATATTGTTACGCGTTGTCCAGAGAACCCACGCCGTAGCCACCCAAATGATATGTCTACTCCTACGCCTTTTCTGTCCTTTTATTGTTCCTGCAAAATTCAAAAAGTTCTCAACCCCACCATTGTTAGCCATACCATTCACACCAGACCAACCACAAATGGTCTGCCACACTCTACATGAAAAGAAGAGATGGTTAGTACTTTCAATCTCCTTGCAACAAAACACACAGTTATGGGAGCCATTAGTCATTAAATCGTATCATTTTCTCCTAATTATTTGGCAACAACTTTTTATATACTCTCGGAGACTTTTTTGTTGTTTTTTTTGGATAAGCAAAAAATATTATTAAATAGAAAGCAATTAGATTAGAGCATAAATTATGCCCAGATTTAACTACTTGAAAAAGAACAAAGAGTTTGTCTTGTACAAAATTCGATCGAGCTCCTATCGTTATATAAATAGAGCTAGCGTGCAAAGACATCACTATAGGAAAAGACATCCCAACTAAGTTGACACTCCAAACCCTATCTATCATTTGCAGTACGCCCAAAAATTTCCACGGAGATCAAGATCGAGCATGAAAAAATATTTTCTAATCAGTTTGTATCAAAAAATATATATTTTCTAATCAGTCAAGTTAGACTATATCCATGTTATTTAACATGTCAAATCAACTTTTAACACATATATTAGGGAATCAATATTATATCACAGATTTGTTTATAGATGGAACATGAATATATTAGGGAAAGAATTTAAATATTGTTAATGAATTAAAATTGCAAAATTTCTAAACAAAGCTGAGATATGGAGTGTGAGTGACCCTAAAATAAATAAGTTTAAAATTAATACTCTTTAAATTTTATTCGGTTTTATTTTTTATATTTAACAAATATAGCATGTTTTTTTTGTCTTTACCAGGAATGGTACATGCAGTTGAGAGGTGCACTTAAGCTGTTAACATGTTTAGCTGGTAAGGGAATTTAGTTACTACTACCTCTGTTTTTGATTATTTGTCCACTAAGATCATTCTATTGGGATTAAGAAATGCAATAAGGGTCTGTTTGGATTGGCTAATGCAGAGCTTATAAACACAGCTTATGACTGATTCATAAGCTATTTTGGGCTTATTTTTCATAAGCTACCCAGGATAGCTTATCAAAACAGCTTATGGCTTATATAAAATAAGTTTTACTATAATTTTTCTTCGATTATAAAAGTAGCTTATACAGCTTATGTCATAAGCAATAGATAAATTTGTTATCCAAACAGGGCCTAAATGTGTTAAAAAATAGTATAATTTTACCAAATTACCCCTATAATTTATTAATAATTACATTGTCTACTATTATCTTTATAATTTCCAAGGTTGCACCATCTAAGAACAAAATTTTGAAAAAGAAATTAATAATGTATTGAAAAAGTAAAAGTGACAATTAATCCAAATTTTTTTTTATTTTTCTAACTTGATAATTAATATGAAACGGAGGGTGTAGTTAGTTAGCTAAATAATGTGTATAAATATTTCTCGTACTCTCTCGTTAATTTGTATTTTTTAATGCATGAAACCTGCATAGAGATTATCTCTCTCAAGCTTTCCAAAAACTTTGTTTCTTCTCTTTCTCCAACTCTGATTCCTATCGGTCTTTAGATGTTTCTTGAGGTGAACATACCATTAATCTTGTTAATTATAGAGATTAAAACCAAATAAAATGTAAATAAACATTAATTTGAAAAGTCGACATTTTGAAAAGAATTTGAAAAGAAAAAGAAAACCATTGCCCCTGTTGTCCAATACAAATCGTACAAAAGTCACACTAGGTATGTTTGGTTTTGCGGTGACCAAAATTGATTTTAATTAGATTAATTTTGGTTAAAATTAAAGTTGAAGTGAAGTGATTTATGTTTGAATTTTTTTTACTATGAAAGCAAGTTTGAGGTTGAATTTAGTGTAAAATTTTTAATTCAACGCTAAAATTGCAAGTTCTAGCTTCAGCTATAGAATCAATGCTAGCCAACATATTGGTTTTACTATAAAATCTCAAACACCTTTGTATAGAAGACAAATCATGTTTGACCCCACAAACTTGAAATTAATTCCTTCCACCGTGTTACCAAATACGCACTGAAATCATTAAATGAGTAAGAGAGAAAGTCAATCAATTACTGTTAGGCCCTAGACTTCCAAATAACGACACGTGTTATTTTTTGTGTTGTAACATATGTCATTTTTCCATCTCTTTTTATCTATCTATTTTATTACCAGGTCTTGATTTCTCTAGGGTGTTACACATGTCACCTACTCAATAGATTATATATTGTAACACATCTCACTTCTCCAATTTTTTTATTTACAATACTAAAATTATTTTATTTATTAATTTTTTTTATCCGTAAGTTGTACATGTCAGTTCATCAACTAGTTTTCTCTATAAATAGCATCGATGCTGAGCTTAAAGAGACAACAACATCAATTGACAATATTGGATATCCTCCTATTGAGATAGCAAGGTGGTTGTTTTGTTCCCAACGACACAATCCACTCCTTTGTCTTGTTCTTGTAGTACGTAGCAGTAGTAGCCACAACACAACACATCCTTCATCATGTCTCCATGGCTAATTGGCCTTGCCACTCTCACAGCAGCGATCTTCATATACCGCCTCGTGAAGTTCGCAACACGCCCTTCCCTCCCACTTCCGCCGGGCCCAAAACCATGGCCCATAATAGGGAACTTGCCACACATGGGCCCGTTTCCACACCACTCCATCGCGGCCTTGGCCCACACATACGGCCCGCTGATGCACCTCAAGTTGGGCTTCGTGGACGTGGTGGTGGCCGCTTCGGCCTCCGTGGCGAAACAGTTCCTCAAGGCACATGACGCCAATTTCAGTAGCCGGCCACCCACCGCCGGAACGAAATACATCGCAAACTTTCAGGACCTCGTGTTTGCTCCCTACGGCCCACGGTGGCGCTCTCTCCGGAAAATCACCACCGTTCACCTCTTATCCGGCAAGGCCATGGATGAATCCAAACACTTGCGTCAGGTAATTCACACGCGCGCCCTTTTCTCTTCCCAACTTACCAACTTACTATACACATGCAACTAAAATATGCTATCTTTTTGCGTACTTCAACTAGCTATGTTTTTTCATCCTGAACTCGTCTTACTTATGATTAAATCATAATATATTAATATTGGGCCCACCAAAAAAATCATTATATATATTGGACTTTGAATTTATACTACTGAACAACACACGAAATACAACAACGTTGACTTTTGTATTTCTTTTATAAGGATTATTATGTACGTTTGCAATAACTTAAACTTTTATACTAAAAGAACTAAAATTATTGATTAAAAAAATTGCCACCCATAAGATGGACAAGCTGTACATGGTGCACTTGTGCGTAAACTCCAGGGGTTGTTTGTCGTAATTAACTTGTAAGGTATATAATCATTTGCTTGGGAATAATTTAATATATAATTTTCTTAGGATTAATGTTTAGTAAGAGTATATATTTCCAGGTATAATATTGACAAATATGTTTAGTAAGTACTTAGTATTTTTAGGAATATTTATAACTTTATTTAGTTTAAAAAATTCAGAAATAGAAAATGTGATAGATCGAGGTGGAAGAAATAAAATTATAGTTGGTTGAGTTTTAAAATAATTTCTATTACTATGAGAGTCTAAAATTCTTATTCTTTATGTGGGAATGAAAAATAAAAAAAACATGTATTTTTTCCGTCAAAAAAAATCTTGTGTTTAATTAATCTTGTGTTTAATTAATAACGGTTTCTCTTAGTTTTCAAGCTATCGAACAAACACTTACTATAAGTCATAAAAGCTATTTACTGTAATTAATTGATTGATTTATACAACAAACAATATTTATTATTTCAGCGTGATGCCTTAAATACGTGGATTCTTATATCAAGGCACAATTTAATTCCGAAGGAATTTCTTTTTCTGGTAATTAATTTAATTGGAAGGATTTGAAAACTCATAAACCAAAAAATCTTCACACCTTAATAATTTTATTAACCTTATTGGCCAGCATAATGAGCGATAAACCAAAGTACGATAACTATATATATGGGTTGAAAAGTTATACAGTACGTATATAAAGCATATTTTTTTGACAAATTATAAAACATATTATAAAATATATGACTCTAGCAGATACATGATTACAAATATTTTAATATTGGTTCAAAAATTAAAAATAAAGTGTTTATCAAATTAAAAGTATAAAACTATTTTCCTTTCTCATCCTCTCGGGGAAAAAGGATGACACGCCATATGGTTGAAGGTGTGGCCCAAAAAGAGACAAATATCTATTTTAGGTTAGGGGTACAAGAGACAAATATTAATAGACGCTTCTAATTTTCAGACGAGGATAACAATTTGAGCTGATTATGACTGTCTATTTGTGCTGCGTGAGTGTGACCTTAATTTAATTTTAATATCGATTTATCAATTTCTTTCATGGTGCTTCCCCACTCTTCGGCTTTTGATCCCCCGATATTAATTGTCCCCATCTCAGGTGGAGGCTCCCCTTGGCTTTTATTTACCCAAAAACTAAGGCCCCGTTTGAGGTGGTTTTTGGTTTTATGTTTTGAAATTTTCAAAAACTAAATCTAATTTCAGTTCTGAGTTTTAGTTGTGAGTTTTGAGTTTTAGTTTTTTTTTAATTTAGCCACTTTCTTGACCTCACCTCACTATGAATGGTGAAGGTACGGGAGGGATGATACTAGAGGTGGCAAACGGGCTGGGTTTTTTCAACCCACTGCCCGCTTTGGCCTGCATGTCGGGTTGATTATATTATTTTTTAAATGATTTTTTAAGTTTTTTTATTTATCGTGGGCTTGGGTCGCCATAAACGGGTCATCCCGTCGAGCTGCCAACCCGCCCTTAAACGAGACAGACTATTTTTTGGCTCACTTTCATCGGCGGGACTGGCAAAAAAATGGGCAGGAGCGGGCCAACCCATTTTGCCATCCTTAGATGGGACCAGAGGATGCCGAAGGGATACGAATAGAGCTGGGTATATGGATCTTGACCTGTTTAACTCATAGCCCGTGCGGGCTATGGGTCACTTAAATATAGGCCCGTTTTAAATGTGGGCTTTTTTAGCCTGACCCATTTAACCCCGCGGGCTAATTTTTTTAATAAAATTTTATTGTACATTTTTTTTTTCAAAATTTATTATTTTTTTCTTTAATAGGCCCACGGACCGACCCCATTTAGCCCATGGACTATGCGGGCCGGACGCGAGCCACATCATGTAGGCCCATTTATTTTGTAGCTCAGGCCGGGCCGTTTATATGCAGACTGGGCTATCCGCATACCCACCTCTAGACACGAGAGAACGAGAGTATTTAGCGTTTAAAACTGAAACAATAATCACAAAATCTATTTTTATGGTTTTGAGATTCAGGTTAAAACTATTTTGAAATTAGGAAAAAAATCAATTCAACCCCATTTTACTCGAACAGGTTTTGTTTTCAAATTTAACTTTTAAAACAAAAAATCAGAAACTTAAAACCACCCCGAACGGCCCCTAAGTGTCTGTTTGTTTTGAACTAATTTATGTTTTCATTTTTTTATTTTTATTTTTGATTAATTACAAAATTTGTCATATTATTTTAAATCCGTTTTTAGTTTTTAAATATTTACACATGAAACAGTATTTTCATTATTTTCTATACAAATATTTTAAAAACAAAAAACAGATTGAAAACAATAGAATAAATTAACCAAATAGACTAAACAACTGCATGACAAATAACATAGGTGAATTTCCTAGATTTCATTGACGTGTAAGATTTTAATCCCCTTATTTGAGAGGCATATATATGCACACGCACGAGTTTTATTTTAAAAAGAAATGCACACACACGAGTTGGAAAGCATAGTTTGTCAAATTTGCATATCACTATATATGTTACGGCCAAAAGAAAAAAGTGTCCACTATAATCCATTTCATTTTTGAATTCAAATGACATTAATTAATCAAATATTGCACTCGTCCTTTGCAGGAAGAGGTAGCAAGATTGACACGCAACTTGGCAAGTTCAGACTCAAAAGCTGTGAACTTGGGACAACAAATCAATGTGTGCACCACCAATGCACTGGCCAGGGCAATGATAGGGCGGAGAGTGTTCGACGATGGCAATGGTGGTTGTGACCCTAGAGCTAATGAGTTTAAGGACATGGTGGTGGAGTTGATGGTGTTAGGTGGGGTTTTTAACATTAGTGACTTTATTCCCCAATTGGCGTGGCTAGACCTTCAAGGGGTGCAAGGCAAATTGATAAAGTTACACAATAGGTTTGATGCATTTTTTACCAGCATTATTGAGGAACACAGGAGCTCTATTTCTAAGGGTGAGAAGCATAAGGATTTGTTGACAGCGTTGTTGTCGCATATAGATGTCCCCGATGAAAATGGCCACAAACTCAGCGAATTCGAGATCAGAGGACTTCTTCTGGTAACCTACTCTTCTACTATAAACTTTACTTAATGCACGTGCATACATACATATATATATATATTCTCAAACTCATAAAGATATTCACAAATTAAAATGCTAAATGTCAACAAGTTTCGCAGAAACATTAGGATCGAGTAGAAATTAAACACATGTTTCTAATTTTATGGTTGATTTTTAGACTTCTGGCTATAAAAGTTTTTTTACAAAGCGTTTTTTTAATCAAATTGCAATGCCATGTAAAGATTATATCTTAATGTTAAGGTTGACTCAAGTGTATTAAAAGAATAGGATTCTTCTAAAAATAGTTGTCTCTAATGTAAGCAATTAAAAGTAAATTAAAATTTAAAGTATATCATGATCTAAATTTATCAACACTTAAAAATAATTATATTCATACTTGTTCATTTTAAAATATTTTTAATTAAAAAATACATAACAATTAAAAACAACATATGTATATATTTATTTATTTATAAGTCAAAATTTATTAAATAAGCAACTAAACTAGAGCATAAGAAATACCCAGATTTAACTACCAAAATAGAACAACATATATGATTAATTATGAGTTCAGTACGTACTATTTAAAAATTTTAAATCTGCTTACTTAAAAAACCACATTATCATTTTTTTAATCCTTACCTAACGGCAACACACTCTTAAAAGCTTACTTAGAACTAAATTTTTAAATAACATACTAGCAGTGCAATCCTTATTTAGAGAACTACGTTGGACTTTAATTTTATCTATTTTTTAATCCGTACCTACCAGTTACATGTCATTCTAAAATCCTACTTTATTTGGGACTGAATCTCAAACAAATCTCTTAGCCTAATCCAGAGAGTCTTCATTTTTTTTTTAAGTCCTAACTAGCTGCATGCCAGTCATCATATATTTAATTGAAGTCCACTTGCCCCGTCTATACCTACAACTTGGGAGACCCCCAGTACGACACCGAACAAGATTGACCTCTTATATATGACATATAATATTGGGTGTGAACTATTCAGTTAGTAACTATTGACATTGATACTCTTATGAGATAGCAAATACACCCATTTTTTTTAGGAAGTTATACACCTTTTAATACTAGCAATATACTCTTTTAATATTCTCTTTCCAACACATTATTTTCTATTGGTTAAAATGAATGTGAGTCTCATTTCATACATGTTGGGATCCCTCCCAAAATAGTTGGATTTACATGAATTCCAACTAATAAAAAATTTGTGTTGAAAATAAAGTGTTAAATAAGTATGTTGTTCTCACTTCTCACCAAAATTACCAAAATTTGGAGAACATACTTACAACTTCTTTTTTTTGGGTCCAGAACATGTTTGCAGGTGGGACAGACACATCATCAAGCACCACAGAATGGGTTATTGCAGAACTGATTCGTAACCCAAGAATTATGGCTCAAGTCCTACATGAATTGGACACTGTCGTGGGCCGAGAGAGGAGTGTTAAAGAAGAGGACTTGCCTCACTTGCCATACTTGCAAGCAGTGGTGAAGGAAACCTTCCGCCTACACCCACCAACCCCACTTTCCCTCCCACGGATTGCTGCAGAGAGTTGTGAGATATTTGGGTACCATATCCCAAAGGGTGCCACTCTCTTGGTGAATGTGTGGGCCATAGCGCGTGACCCAAAAGAATGGACCAACCCATTGGAGTTCAAGCCCGAAAGGTTCCTACCGGGTGGTGAGAAGGCTAGTGTGGATGTTAGGGGCAATGACTTTGAGGTGATACCCTTTGGCGCTGGGCGCAGAATATGTTCTGGGGTAAGTCTTGGGTTCCGAATGGTCCATTTCCTAGCTGCGACCTTGGCCCATTCATTTAACTGGGAATTGGAAAATGGGCTCAACCCAGAAAAAATGAACATGGATGAAGCATATGGGCTTACCCTGCAACGAGCCGTGCCTCTATTGGTGCACCCTAAGCCCAGACTCCCACCACATGTGTACTCATCGTCTTTTTGATTTTGAAGTTTTATGTTTCGAAATTTCGCTTTTTCTTTGTTAGTTGTCTCCTCGCTCCCTTTTCTTGATGGGGATTTTTATAGTGACAATAATAAAAACACAAGTGGTGTTGTAGTATACTACTAGCGTGTGAAGATCCGAGAAGGGGTGGTATGTAACTTCTTTTTTTTTGACGTAAGGGGGAGGTGTAACTTCAATTGGTTTAAGTGTGTTAATTTCAAGCTTGTATCTGAATATATACTTTTGCTTATGGTAACCCACTACTGCAAGTTTCACATCTGAGGTGTGGTTTTTGCCACAGGTACGAACGTTTCTGTTTTGAGGCAACTAATCCCTTAAAATTTTATTTGAAAAAGGTTCCTTTTTTTTATTTGAAAAAGGTTCTTTAGAATAACAACAACAATTACAGTTGATAAATTGATAATTTTTTAAACTAGGTTAAGAATAACATTGATAACAATAAAATTTTCTGACAGAAAAATATAGAACGACTTACCTCAAGTCGACAACTCCTATTGGACACAATGCACCAAAAATTCTGACTTGAAACCTCTACTTGGAAGATTAAAGAGCAAGATATCCCTCTAAAAATTTTAATTGACATATGTTTTTGCACTGGTCACGTGTAGTAGTGATCCCCTAAACCGGGACCAAAATCAGTTATCTCAGATATTGAGAGGAATGAAAACCAAAGAAAACATTTTTATAATTTTATATAAAAAAAGTGGCCAAAACCAAAATTAGTTTGCTCAATTTATAATTTTATAGAGACCAAAAATAATGAATTTAGATTTTAATGGGATGACAACAAAATAATTTTTTTTTCTAGGGAGTAAAAATATATTTAACCCTTAATTTATAAAATGACAACTTTTAAATTCTAATGTCCAAATGAACTAAGTCCTTAAAGCTCTTTTTATCTGCCTTGAATTGATCAAATCTTTCTGCACTATCCAAATAGATTGAAAATGTATAATCAACAAAACAATGTTTGTAATGAAAGAAAGATATATATAAAGCTTAGCTAATTAATCTACCTTAGACTGATGGGTTACTGGGGTAAATTTTGCATGTGTTTGGTATCCCTTTGAGACCATATAGGTTACTGAGGAAATACTTTAATTTTCTATTTACTTTGTTTGTGAATAACATTTTTAAAAGCACCACTTTGAGACTGATGAGTTACTAGAGAAATATCTTCGTATATAACTTGATTTCTCTTTGAGACTATGTAGGTTACTGGGGAAATGTTTTATAAATTACCTATTATTTTACTATAGGCTGACGTTGCTAAAAGGAAGGTGATATATTTGAGTGTGGGGATTGTTCACTTCGAGGAAGCCGGGAGTTGGGTCCTTAAACAAATCTTTGTAAAGTTTTCTGGACTGACACTTCTTGTGCTTTCAGTCTTGTTTTAATGCAATTTGGTTTTTCCAAAAATTAATCTACCTTAGACAAAAAGTATTTATGGAAACAAAAATATTAAAAAAATGAATTAGACAAAAATAAAAAAGATAGAAAAAACAAACCAAACATAATTTAAGCGGCGCTTGGAGTAGGGCTGATGCTATGAGGGTGACCCATCTGAGAGGCTATAGCGAGTTTCCTATGTATTCCCCCCCCCCCTGTTTTTAGCATACTTTTAAGTTTTACCCAGAAAAAACCAAACACAATTTATATATAGTGTAAACCCTTTGTAGTTAATTTATAATTAGAAAAAAATTGATCTGGGTCCATATTTTATAATATGCAATATAATGAACCATCTATTTTAAAAGTCAAATGCTTTAAAAACGTCATGATAAAAAAAAAACTTACCATATCTAAGTTTGTTTTTTAAATGAGAAGAAATTAAAAGTAATTGGGGCAGTGACATGTAATGGGATCGAGACCTAAATACATAAACATTGTTTTATATAATAGTCAACAATTGACCCTTTATAGTACACGGAAAGAATAGGGCAAAATTTTGACAAATGCTACTGGAAAAGTAACGGTCAACAGATGAAAACTCATCATTCTGGAATCATTTTTATTAATATATTTTTATCTTAATACCAAGTGGATAATGTTGGCTACATTTTTCTTGGTTTTACACGAAATAATATACATTACGTTTATGTCATGCATAGAAGAGTAAACCTTCTGTTCTTCTGATTTGCAGTACATTCAGACCCAAACCATTTAATTTTCACCTTATTTTATTTTCCTGGTATTCAAAGTTACATCACCTCATAATATATAGATACGTCTCATGGGAATGCAGAGAAATGACTTGCATCTGGGAACGCCCCATTCATTGATCAAGATAATTTTCTATGAGCTTATTGTTTGAATGCAGGCCTTGTACGTATAAGTTTGAATCTTGAAATAAGAAGAAGAAGAAGAAGTTGACCCAAAAAAATTAGAAGAAGAAAAAAAACGTGACAAATTAATAGTAATGATTATGTAATTATATTTGATTGTTTTTGTCACCTGCCATATTCAAATTGCATCATGTTATCCGTACCCCGTCAAATATCTAACTAGACAAACGTAACAAACAAAGTTTAGAGTAAAAAAGTTAATTTTAGTTGTTGGGAGTCTCACACCGGATGATCAGGAGACATGTACAGTGTTTATATAAAGCTGGAAAATCCCTCCCCTCGTGAGCTAACTTCTAGGGTGTGAACTGTGAACCCAACTGAATTTTCAGATAATATCAGAGTCCGTATTCCTCCTGCTGGTGTGGACCATGTAACAGGTTACTGAAAAATTACTTATTAAATTTACTATTTATCCATGCATATTTGTTCTTAAAGCATTGTAACGCAGGGTTAATGAGTGATGTGGGAATCTCTTTGTTGTGTTGGTTGTTAGATTGACTATTTGTAATGTTTAGGACAGGGCTGTCTTTGTCCTTTTATATATTTTGATTATAAAAAAAATTTGGTGTGCAATATTTCATTAATATACCAGCTATTTTAATTATGTGCATGCATTTTGATCAAATAACATCATTTTAACACAAGTACAGCGCAAAGTGAACCATCTAAATAGTACGATGCATAAGTGAATCATCATAATTTAATTTTATCCTTTCGATATTTTTTAAGCAAAATATAACATATTATAAAATGAGTACATAGGAGTACTCCAAAGGATCCAATCCACTATATCAAGACACAAAAATCAATATCATCCAACAAATTTCAAATACCGGCCCCCTCACGCGCCAATTATAAGAAAGTGTCTACCTACCCTATAAATTTTTGGTAAACCAAATTGTACCTTCCCTGTAAATTAAACCAACACTAATTAGACGTACAACCCCTTTACATTGAGCTAAAACATGGGTAAAATCCGCAACCACACATTGAAATATAGTTTTATTCCTCATAAACCAAATACTCTTCGGCCATCCAAATATTAATAAAAAAATATTAACAATTGTGATTAATTACCTGATGATCAAGCAATCAAACGATTTGTAATTTACAAATCTACCCTTCTATATATTCAAATGGTAATTAATTACATATCCCTTTTGAGTCTTGGCATCAACACCATATCTATCCCTCATTCCCTCTAACCTCACCTCATTAACCTCCTCAACTCACCACGGAGAAGTCCAATTCTGATGGATCTCTACGGGCATATAACAACAATCTAGCCACAGCAAGAGATTTTAATCTTTATATTTGATCACCTCCTTAATTCATACATTTTTGCAGAAAAACTTAAGTTTTTGAGGAAAAAGTAGTTAAGATTTCTTTAACTAAAGTCGGGGCTCATTCTTCTAATCAAAAGTTAAATTTCAACAAAATATATATAGGTATACATATGCATTGCTCACTATTTCTTCTTCTCATTTAATAAAAATTAAAGTTCGACATTTAAAGTATATTATAATAAACGAAAATTATAGAATGAATTTTTTTTTGGGCGGCGGTTGACATCTCCCAACAGATGCTATTCCATACACACAACCAGTGATCGAACCCCCGAGTGAAACCCGGATATCGATCTACCACATGCACGTGCTACACCATTTTGGTAATTTTAGAATGAATTTTCGCCACTAGATTAGGGACCAAACAGGGGCGGGGGCAAGTAGATAATTTATAAAATATGACCAAAGCCTTCAACTAGCCTGAAGGATGAGAGAGTAGAGGACGTCGTGCTTACCTAACAGCTAACACAAACACAAGCTGTTAATTAGTTACACTGGTCCGGTAAGGTCCATCAATGTCGACCTTTCAACTACCAGTATTAAGACCGAGACCTGTTCTTCGCGCACGACCCTAATTTGTTACTAACGCGGTGTCGAACTTTTTTTGAGTATTTTTTCTCTTTTAATCATATGCAAAAACTAATTATTTAAATACTAGTCTCACTTAAGACAATTTCTAAACTAACAATGCCAAATTTAACAATCATATCTACGTACACGCCCTAATATTTATATTACTTCTAGACTTTTTCTGGTTGAAATTATTAATTGAATATTAATATTACTAAGATCTTTTATCATGATTTTAATATAAATTTATTTGATTTGTGCATCGACACTTTCTTTTAAATAGAAAGCCTGTTTTGCAAAAATATTATCCTTGTCTCTGTTTATGTCTTGGATTGGTACAAATTACTATAACTTTTCTTTCCCTCACATATGCGGACCAATATATTCACAAATTTCACCAAACAGGATCCTATTTAAAATATAGAGAGAAAATATGTTGAAATAGTATGTTCATTTATTTTATTATTTAAAAAGATGTAAAAATGATAAAAGAAAATCAGTGTACATATATCACTGTTAAAATAAATAAGTTTAAAATTCATCCTTACTTAAACTTTATTCACTTTTAGTCCTTAATTATATATATATTTAACAAATATAGCATTTTGTAGTCTTTCACAAAAATTGTTGCATGCAGGTGCACTTAAGCTGTTAGCATGCTTTAGCTGATAAGGAGAGATTTAGTTACCGTTAGTTAGTTCTAATATATCAGAGTACTTAATTAGTTGGGTAAAAAATGTACGTATAAATATTTCTTGTACTCTCTCATTTGTATTAATTAGAAACATAATCCGAGGTCTTGTTTGGATGCAAAAGCTCTCGGTTATGACTTATGGATAAATTAATCTTATTTTACATATTAATTTTCTCATATATGTAAAAGAAGAAAAACTGTTAAATGATAATCAATAACTAGATAGGTGTTTCTAAAAAAGTTAAAAAAGATAGTTTTTGAAAAATATGAAGAACAAAAGTTAATTTCAACTTATACGAGAAATTATTAATTAAAAAACATATGTTAAAAGTGTTTATGGAGAAGTTTATCCAAACTGAACATAAATGTACACTCTTTTGTATAAATTGTGCAGTGGACTATTGCACATTTTGTGTCTCATCCGGCTCTATATTAATATAATTTTGCTTATAAATAAAAACTAGAAACACATTTAATTAAGTATAAAAAGTCTGTCCCAAAAAAAAAAATTAAGTATAAAAAGACTATCGCGCTTGGCCTGTATTAATTTATCAAATTTAAAATTTTAATAAATGTGAAAAGAAAAGGAAAAACCTGCTGTCCCTATTATTATTATTATTATTATTATTATTATTATTACAAATTGCACAAGTGAATATCACGTACCGTTGGTCTTAGGCGGTTTCCCACTTGCACCCACAACCAAAAAAAAAAAAGTGACACGTACCATGTCCTATTAATCAGTTCTGAAAGCAACGAAAGAGTCAGAGAGAAAGGTTTTCTCTATAAATAGCTTCGACGGCCGAGCTTAAAGAGACCACAACATCAACTCACAATATTTGGCTATTGTCTATTGAGATCGAAAAAGGTTGTTGTTGTTGTTGTTTTGTTCTGTTCCCAATTACTTACAACACATCCTCCTTCCCTTCTCCTCCATTTGTCCATCATTCACAATAACCAACAAAACCATAGTACTACTAGCAGTTAATTAGCCACGATACACAACAACACAACACAGCCATCACATCACAATGTCTCCGTGGCTAATTGGCCTCGCCACCCTCGCTGCAGCGATCTTCATATACCGCCTCGTCAAGTTCGCGACGCGCCCTTCGCTCCCACTCCCGCCAGGCCCAAAACCGTGGCCCATTATAGGAAACATGCCACACCTGGGCCCAGTGCCGCACCACTCCATCGCGGACTTGGCCCGCACATACGGCCCATTGATGCACCTCAAATTGGGCTTCGTGGACGTCGTGGTGGCCGCTTCGGCCACCGTGGCGGAACAGTTCCTCAAGGTTCACGACGCCAATTTTAGTAGCCGGCCACCCAACGCCGGAGCGAAATACATCGCTTATAACTACCAGGATCTTGTTTTCGCTCCCTACGGCCCGCGGTGGCGTTCTCTCAGGAAAATCACCGCCGTTCATCTCTTCTCCGGCAAGGCCATGGATGAATTCAAACACTTACGTCAGGTTCACGCGCTTTTCTCTTCCTCTGCTTTCCAATACTTCCTATATGCATATGCAACTAACATGTTATTTTTTAGCGTACTTCAAGTAGCTATGTTTTTTCATCCTGAACTCGTTTTTAACTTTTTTTTTTGATAGAAAAAAAAAAACCATTCAACAGTGGTACAATTCAGATAATATAGCAACGTTGACGTTTTGTATTTTTTAATATATATAAGGATTCTGTGCTTAGTTTTATATATACTTTATTTAAGATAAGTATGAGAAACACGTTTACAATAACTTATATTATACTAAAAGAACTTAACCAAATTATTTGATTAGAAAATTGTGTCAACCATAGGATGGACAAGTAGTACATGGTGTGCACTTGTACGTAAGCTCTAGGGGTCGTTTTGTAAGGTCCACTATAATAATTTTCTTGGGAGTAATTTTATATATTTTTCTTGGAAATAATGTTTTTGGTGTATCGGACTATCGGTTTCTGTATTTTAGAGAAATAATAACATTTTTTTCAACTTTTTTTTAAGCTAGAACAAACACTTTATAACTCCTTGAAGGGGTATTATAAATCATAAAAGCTATTTACTGTAATTCATTTATATAACAAGCATATCAATACTATATTTATTATTTTAACGTGATACCTTAAATACGTGGATTCTGATATCAAGGCACAATTTAATTGGTTTGAAAACTCATAAACTAAAAAAATCTGTTTAGAGCATTAGTTCAGAAAATAAAAATAAAAGTGTTTATTAAATTAAAAATATAAAAAGTATTTTCCTTTCTCATCTTCACGGGGAAAAAGATGACACCATAATTATTGAAGGCATGACCCGAAGAAGAGACAAATATGTGAGTTAGGATCATCTCTATTTTATTTTTCTCTTCATTTATTTAATTATTATACTTTTGAAAAAAATAGATAACATAAATATGATACATGAATGTCATTTATTCTATTTATTCTCTCCAAAAATATTATAATAGAAGAAATAGAGAGAAAAAAAAATACAGAGGATCCCAACTCCAAATATCTCGGGTAAAAGAGCACCCGAAAATGGGACCCACCATCCTGCTCATGTGATTCTGATTGATATTCATTCGGACAACGTTGAAGTTTTCTTGAATGGATGGAAAGTCGACTTCTTAGTTCTTATTAGAGTTAACTGTTATTTTGATCCCTAAAACTGTAATACGGTCTCACTTAGGTCTTTAAAATTAACGAAAAGACAATTTAGCCCTTAAAATTGTAAAATATCGGTCAAATTAGTCCCTAAAATTGTAAAACGACGGTCAAATTAGTCCGTCGTTTTACAATTTTAGGGACTAACTTGACCGACGTTTTACAATTTCAGGGACTAAATTGCCTTTTCGTTAATTTCAGGGACATAAGTGAGACTGCTTCACAATTTCAAGGGCTAAAACGATATTTAACTCGTTCTTATTATTATACGCCAAAAAATCTTCACTGTCTAGTTGCGTCAGCCAATGAATTAATGGAGTATTTTTCAAAAATGAAAACTTCAGCACAAAAAACATCTTAGTCCGTTGACATTTAAAAATATAAATTAATTACTCAGCTGTGCGTTTCAATTAATATCGACTAAGACCAACAAACGGTATATTTTGAGTGGTGTCAATTATATTGACGTGTAAGATTCTACTGCCATTATTTGAGAGGCACATACACACATTTGAGTGGGAAAGCGTTATTTGAATATCACTATATCTTACGGCCAAAAGAAAAAAAGTGTCCACTAATCCATTTCATTTTCAATTGGCATTAATTAATTCAACCTAATCAATTAACTGCACCCATCCTTGCAGGAAGAGGTATCAAGATTGACAAGTAACTTGGCAAATTCAAACTCAAAAGCTGTGAACTTGGCATCACTACTCAATATATGCACCACCAATGCACTGGCCAGGGTAATGATAGGGCGGAGAGTGTTCGACGATGGCAATGATGGTTGTGACCCTAGAGCTGATGAGTTTAAGGAGATGGTGGTGGAGGTGATGGTGTTAGCTGGGGTTTTTAACATAGGTGACTTTATTCCTTCATTGGAGTGGCTAGACCTTCAAGGGGTGCAAGCCAAGATGAAAAAGTTACACAAGAGGTTTGATGCATTTTTGACCAGTATTATTGAGGAAAATTACAAGAGCTCTAATTCTAAGAGTCATGAGAAGCATAAGGATTTGTTGACAACGTTGTTGTCGCTTAAAGAGGTGCCCGATGATGATGGAAACAAAATCACCGATGTTGAGATCAAAGCACTTCTTCTGGTACCTACCCTTCTACTATAACTTTACGTAATGCATGTGAATACTTGTCCTTTTACCAAACTCTTATATAAAGATCACAAAAATGCTAAATGCCAAATGGCAATAACAAATTCTGGTGAAACATTAGGAGAAGGAAAAAAATGTTTTGCTAATTTATTTACCATATATTATAATAATGATTGATTTTTAGGCATCTATAAAAATTTTCGTACAATTTTTTTTATCAAACTGCATTGCTGTAAAGATTACCGTCTTAATATATATTAAGGGTGTATTGTATTAAAAGGATAAGATTCTTCTAAAAATATTTGTCTATAATGTAAGTAATTGTAAGCAATTAAAATTAAATTAAACTTTAAAGTATATCAAGATCTTAATTTATTAAAACTTAAACATAATTATATTCTTGCTTGTTCATTTTAAAGTATTTTTAAAAAATCACGTACCACCAATTAAAGACAATCGTTAGTTATAAGGTCACTGCTTAAATTTTTAAATGATTATTACAATGCTTACTTTTTTTAGGGACAGTACAATGCTTACTTAAAAGACCACATTATCATTTTCCTTTTTTTAATCCTTACCTAACGGAACACCTCCTGATCTTAAAGCTTAATTACTTGGAACAAAATTTCTAAATAACATACTAGCAGTCCAATCCTTATTGAGGGAACTATACATTGGACTTAATTTTTATCTAATTTTTATTCCTTACCTACCAGTTACATCCCATCCTAAACTCTTATACTTGGGACTGAATTTCAAACATCTCTTAGCCTAATCCAGAGGAGGGTGTCTTCACCTTATTTTTTAATCCTAATTCTTAACTGTCAGTCCTCGTATTAAATCCCACTTGCCCCTCGTCTACCTACCACTCGTGAAACCCAGTATGACACCAAACAATATTGACCTCTTATGAGATAGAAATAGAATAATGGGTGTGAACTTCTTAGTCAGTAACTATATATTGACATTGACCAAACATAAAATGTGAGTCATGTACTCTTTAACACTTTAATCCTGTCACACTCTTTTCTATTGGTTAAAGTTCATATGGATTGCACTAAATTTATTGGTTTCATTTCACACAAGAATTTCAACTAATAGAAGAGTGCATGTTGAAAATAGTGTGTTGTTTTCATTTCTCTCGCCAAAATCACCAAATTTTGGAGAACATGCTTACAATTTCTTGTTTTTTTTGTGGGTCCAGAATATGTTTACAGCTGGAACAGACACGTCATCAAGCACCACAGAATGGGCCATCGCAGAACTGATCCGAAACCCAAGAATTCTGGCCCAAGTCCAACAAGAATTGGACACTGTTGTGGGCCTAGAGAGGAATGTGAAAGAAGAGGACTTGCCTCACTTGCCATACTTGCAAGCAGTGGTGAAGGAAACCTTCCGCCTACACCCATCAACCCCTCTTTCCCTCCCTCGGATTGCCGCTGAGAGCTGTGAGATATTTGGGTACCACATCCCGAAGGGTGCCACTCTCTTGGTGAATGTGTGGGCCATAGCGCGTGACCCAAAAGAATGGACCGACCCATTGGAGTTCAAGCCCGAAAGGTTCCTACCGGGTGGTGAGAAGGCTGATGTGGATGTTAGGGGCACTGACTTTGAGGTAATACCCTTTGGGGCTGGGCGTAGAATATGTGCTGGAATGAACCTTGGGTTCCGAATGGTCCAACTCCTAACTGCGACCTTGGCCCATTCATTTAACTGGGAATTGGAAAATGGGCTCAACCCAGAAAAGTTGAACATGGATGAAGCATATGGACTCACCCTTCAACGGGCCGTGCCTCTGTCGGTGCACCCTAAGCCCAGGCTCTCGCCACATGTGTACTAATCGTCTTTCTGATTTTGAAGCTTTACGTTTTGGAATTTCGCTTTCTTTGTAAGTTGTCCCCTCCATCCCTTCTCTTGATGGGGGTTTCTTAGTGATAATAATAAAACACACAGGTGGTGCTGTTGTATACTACTAGTGTGTGAAGATACGAAAAAGGGTGAGGGTGGAGGAAGGTGTAAATTTAATTGGTTTAAGTGTGTTAATTTTGAGCTTGTATGTGAATATATGCTTTTGCTTATGGTAACTTGGGAAGCAAATTTAGCAATTTAATTTGTTCCAATTTGATGAATAAATTTCCATTTTATAAAAAAGGGACCGGGATCTTCTGCTACTTCATGTATTATTGTGATTCATGTTGTTGTTATGTATTAAGTGATGCTGATCTTATACTGATAGATTAAACACTTATATGATCTAATTAAATTGCTTGCATGGAAAATAATTAGTTTCAAAGTTTTTTTTTATCGATTCATGTAACCTTTTAGGTACAGGATTAAATTAAGGGTGACTGATAAGTTGATAATTGAAGGGAATTGAATGTTAGCCACTGTGTTGCTAAAAAAATTCTAACTAAGCAAAGTATAAGGATGGGGGGAAATACCAAAGGGTGATATGAATTTAGGAGAAGGTAATAGTATTGGCTTTAATTAAGGTCCTTGGTGCAAATTAATATAAAAAATAGAGTATATCTGTTAACACAAAAAATATATATTTAATAAGAAAATAATATATTCAAATGAAAATAACATATATTACTTAAAACAATAAATATCTACTAACATAAATAGTATATATTAAGTCAAATTTAGAATAAATTACACTATTTTTCCTTGAGAAATATAAATATTAATATTTTTCTCCTCTTATTTTAAGATATACATTTTAATCCATTTAAATTTACATGGTTAAAAATATATACATTCTTTAAAGAGGATTTTTATCAATACATTTGCTTTCCAAAATACTCTTATTAGTTGAAATTTATGTAGGTCCCATTATTTTGAAAATGAGTCCCACCAAATATGGTATGAGACCCATGTGAATTTCAACCATATTTAAAGTTACCAACTATCTTTAACCTAAAATTTTAATTTCAATTGAAAGCCATAATGCCTTGGATGTACTCTTATTCCCTTAAATATGCTTGTTTGCTGCCTTCTGTAATACTTCCATCAGCGCTATGTAAGATTTCTATCTTTCGTAGTTTCTTCTCTCAACTTTTCTGACCAAAGTTCATTTTGATTGATCTGTTATTTAACATTTCTCAGTTTGAGAACAAACCAAACAACAAAGGAGGATTTTTCACTGCATTTCTAACTCGACTAGTGATTAAGATGGGAAATCGCAACTTGAATCCCCCTCTTAAAGTGTTGTCATAAATTCTGGTTTAATTATCAAGCAATTTCTATAAAAAATACATATACATACATGATAACATAAGTTAAATAATCAACTGAAGAAGATAAAAGATTAAAAGAGAAACGAAAGAAATTTTTTTTATCAACAAAAGGCTTTTGGTCTTCATCCCATCCCAATAAAAAACATACGAGTTAAATATGTTTATGGTTCCGGTAAAATTACCAAATTCTGGTTTTAGTTCCCAATAAATTTTCCCCCTAATGTTTGTGCTTGTTTATTTTTTGGCTGGATAATTGGGTCTCTATTGTTAGCTTTGGGGCGTTTAATGTGGCCAACAATAGAACACGTCATCGCCCATTTCAATTCATGGACAACTTAACCGAGGTGGCTGCCACGTATGTCCACATCATTTCAATTAATTTTACTCAAATAAAATTTAAATACTCATTCTCTTTGCTAATTCATAATCTTTCTGCTCAAAGCCCTAACAAGACCGGGCATGCATGGAAGTCGTCTATGTACACATACCTGTCAAACACAACTACGAGGCAAATATCCAAACCCAATGCAACGTCCCTCCAGAAGTGAACATCTAGGAATGACGTCATCGTTTGGGTCATGACCTACAACTCATCTTTTGCCTCTATTCCAGGGTGGAGAAATTGTGGGTGCAAAGACAAATTGCTACTTATGACATCCGAAAAAGAGGACCATTATGGTTACTCTGGTACAAGAATTAGATGCATAAAACAAAATTGCAAATCCTATGGATATGTATATTACATTTACAGGTTGACTAATAGGAAGCCAAATAGCCAGTCAGGTTACAAAAGCACAAATTTTTTTGTACAACTACCTAGGCATCCCCTATCCCACATCAACTAAGAAAAAAGTCGTCTTAAACAAAAGATCTTGTATAGCATAGTACATACGAAGCCACTGACCAATGATGGCTCAGCTACTTAAAGCCTGCTATTGGCTGACAACAAGTTCTTCAATGGACTGCTCTTGTTCAAATCCAATGTAACAGTCGGACACTAAAATCAGTTTTATACCCTGCAAGACAACAAATATAATTACTGAAGTAAAATATACAAGCGAAAGAGTATTGATTGACAACCAAAGTAAAGTTGAAAATCTAACGTTCAGTATAAATTTATTCTTCGTCAAAATAAATCTATTAAAACGAAACTTTGCTTTCCATGATTATCACATCATTTATCCATGCTTCAGACCTGCAGCATTCTCAACAAGTGAAACAGAATCACTTGTTTATCTACATATGCGCTGATGTTGCATGCATTAATCTGGGATGCATAAACTCTTCTTAGCCTAAACTTTCAATACATTTCCCAACTGAAAAGAAATATGAGAGACTTAAGCATATTCATCCACGTAAAGTCATTGATTCGGAAAAGGAATTGACGAATTGGGATTATAGAGGAGACAGGAAGGAAGCAGAGCAGGCAGCAAACTCAGCTTGCTATACTTCAAGGCCAATTTCGGAAACTCATAACTGTTAGTGCCAAAAGCTTTTCATGGTTCTAAAGTTAGTGTCCTCCATTTCATTGTGCTCGAAGAACAGATACTAGCTACATAAACCAGCACAGGGAAAGAATAGCAAAAGCAAAAGTTGATATTGTTGAAAAGGCAGAATTAAGATCTTTTTTCGTAAGCACGGAGGCGGGGGCTATCTTGGGCATATTACCAGGGCTTGGCCATACAGTTGCTGGCGCGGTGACAGGTGTGCTTGGTAAGAGAGGTTGAAAACGAAATGTTGAAATTTGAAAAATAGGGAAGGGTAATTTTCACTTGTTGGAGCTAGGTAGAAATGGAAAACTTCTGATAGCATCCCCTTCTCATTTCCATGTGCATTTGGGATGTCAGGTCCCAAAGATGGAATGCAAATGGTGGACACTATTTCCACCGGGTTTGAACAGAGTATCTAAAAGTTGTTTTTCTTGTGTATATACAGTCCATCTTATTTGCATGAGTGCATTTAAGTACAAGAGCTGAAGGGGAACCATAGTTTGGATGGAGGTAAATCACTTTTACCTGAAGATTAGCTGAAGTTAGAGGCAACTTCATAGAGGTAACCAAGTGGTCAGAAAAAGAAACTCTTCTCAAAGCATATAGCTCAGACGTAGATGTATTTCCGAGAACCAACCACCATTGCTCCTCTTTTATCTGTAGTCAAGAAAATTAAAAATTATATTTACAGCACACATACCACAAATCATAACAAAATGTGAATACACACACACACACACTAGAACGGGGATCCACTTACTCAAAAAGTAAGTCTTCTCAATCTTAATCCATTTATAACTTTTTAAAATATGAATTTAAAAAATCCAACCATTAAATCATGCGATATTAACATGAGGATCATGTATGCCGAATTTTAAATAAATCAGACACCCATAGGTATGTAATCTTATAACAAATAGTAAATACTTATATTTCAAAAAGTATATTATATGTTAAAATAAATTTATGTGATGAAGTATCAATAAGATTTTAAATTTTATGAAATTTTATACACTTGATCTATTTAATAATAACTTTCAACCCAACAGTTGGATTTGTTAAATTCATATTCTACAAGAAGTTATCAAACAGAGTAAGATTGAGAAGACTTACTAAAGTAAGTGGATCCCTACCTATTATAGATGTAGTTCTGAGAAGAATTTGAGAGAGAGAGAAGTCAGAATTGAAATTGTAAAATATTATTGCTACAGAAGCAGAGCCGTGACTTCTCATATTTATAGTTTAGAGTCACAGCAGTAAGTGGTTACAAAACAGTTGGGACAGTTGCAAACTGTTAACAGAAAACTAACTAACAAAGAGAGTTATCAGGTAAGGGAGAGTGTAGTGTGGAGTGAATACACCTGAGTCCACATACTCTATTACTACCCATGTGTGTGTTGTGTGTATTTATGTGTGTATATGGGGAATGTATGTAGTGAGATTTGAGAAAGCTATTTTTATAGTGAGAGAGGTTAATCTTGACCAGTCATGGTAAAAATCTAATGGTCCCCTCTCATAAAAATAGTCATCTCACTTTATACATATGTAATGTATTATGTATGTATGTATATGTATTTATTTAATTATTTGAAGAGACCTTTGGAAATCGAGGTACAAATGCTCTAGAAGAATGTCGTCTAGAATTGATCTTCTCTAATCTGATGTGTAATGTGCGGGAGCTCTCACCATCCGTTTCCCTCCCCTGAAGCTTTATTTTCATTTTAACACGAGGGAAGTGCTGTAGGTCCTGGTTAAAGAAAGAAAAACAAACATGTATAAACTGGAAGAGGTGATATGCCTCCCAGATAAATAAAGTATAATTATAAAAAAATAAACATCTGTAATATTCAGGAATTACTTATATTACAACATACAAATAGACCTTCAAATGTGGACATAACCTAAACATTCAAAGGATAGGTGTAAAGTCATGTGAGACATTATAAGGGCAAGCATAAAAACAAGAATTTATTAGGACTCTACCTGGTACAATCTTGAAGCCGGGAAATTTCCAGTTACGGTCTGTAATGCTGCCCTGGGAATATCTAGTAATTCCTGTACACTATAAATTCCTCTTTTGCTTAGTGAACTTATCAGATCAGTATTCATGCATGGCAGCATCCATAAGGAAGAGTCCTTGTCAAACCACAAACCCTACAACAAGGTCACAAGATTTCAGGAGTGAATTGTATAGGATATATTCTGGATAGAGAGAGCGAGAGAGAGATATGTGAGGAATGCACCATTTTATTTAAAGTATGCTTTGTCCTTTCATCATTAGATCTAATATGCCAATCAGTTATGTTTTGAAATAAACGTAGTGGTACTATCACACAAAATGAAGGATATTTGGAGATAAAGTGAAGAGTGGATATATAGTAATTTCCCTTTGATTGATACTAGTTACCATATAAATCATGAAAAAAAGGATATGCTGCATCTAGTACTTAACGCCGTTCCTCTACAACACGAGAATATTTCCGTTGCCTTTAACATTTGAAATTGTTAGATTATAAAAAAATAAAAAAATATGTTATAATATTTTATATCTTAAAGTATCTTAGATTATCTATTAGGATTAGTTTTCATATCTCTTAGTTATTAATTATTATCATGATTTGTTTCCTTATTTGATTAGAATTAGGCATCTAGTATTAATATAAATAAGGGTTACTGTTTTTTTTGTACATGACATTTAAACCATAAATCATGAGAGAAGTCTTTATTTCTTTTTCATTTTCCTTCCTCACCTAAAACCCTATAACTTCAACAAAAACCAAGTATTCATCTGTCTCTTCCTTTAACTATTGTTACATGAAATGAAAATATTTTAAACTATTTTAGATTATCTCGTAAGATTAGTGTCCTATCTTATATTATCTCTTAAGATTAGTTTCCATATCTCTTAGTTATTCTCATGATTTGTTTCCCTATTATATTAGGATTTAGAGTCTCGTATTAGAAAACAAAAAAAAAAAATTTGTTTCCATTGTTTTCATTTGTTTCCTGTAAAAATATTTGAAAACAGAAAATAAATTGAAAACAAAATTACAGTTTTGTAATTAAAAGTGAAAATAGAAAATGAAAATTGAAAACATTTTCTCGAAGTAAACAAACCCTTAGTTATTTTAGTGGTCTTATCACATAGAAAAGGCATGCTACATTTAAAAGTAAAGTAGTATTAAGCAATGCAACATGAAAATAATCCGTAGCTCAAAATTTGTAAGATTTGGAGGTCACGGGCCTTATGTTTCAGGGGATAATGAAATGATTCATGCACCCGACTTTTAGAAAATCTGAAATGAACATATAATCTAGTACAACAGTTCTAGGTCCATTGCCCATTGCCCAATATGTGTTATTAACTCAAGAATGAAACTTCACATTTAGTGCATGTTTCATATTAGCTTATTTTGCTTTTAAGAAAACCATATAATCAAAATGTTCAAGACAAACTTTTGTCTGAACAGCTTTTTAGAGTGTAATATAAAATAATCAGAACTAACTCGCACAAGCTAGTTGTATTCAAAATTACCCAACAGGCGACAAAGAAGAAAGGTTAGCTGCAGAAGAAAACAAAATGAATACCTGCATGACCATTTGCAAAAGATGCATGCAAGTAATAGAGCTTGAAAGCCAACCACTGTTTGCACATATATCAATCATGGCCTGAATTATGCGTATACTCTGGTCTAATACCGATTTCAAGTCTGTGACATAATCACTAATGGGTAACTCCAATTGGGAAAAATGAGACTGCATCCAAAAGAAAATTGTATGATCATAAATTGCAAATTACAAAAGAAATAAAGAAATTTGAAGGGTAACCTGGTGATATATAAATAAATAAAGAAAATTAATATATAAATTCTACAATACTAAAATTAATGGTTAAAGACATGACTGACCTGAAATAGAAGATTTGCTTTGATATGAGGGTCATCCAGACGGTTCTTATCCACAGGATATTTAACTTTCTCAGACAGTGCTTCATTGTATTTTTCCTAAGACAAAAGGATGAAATATTGCCAATGAATTTAGCGATTAAATTTGATTTCAGAGCAAGGAAAGACCAGTTTTGACATCAATGAAATGTAGCCACAATCAAAATATTAGAGAAAGGGCCACAACTCATGTTTATAAAATTAGGACTCAGCTTCCCAGAAAAAAGAGAGTATTGACTGACAGCATTAATTCATGTTTATAAAATTGGGATGCACTGATTCATGCTTTAAAATATACTAAACGAGCTTGTGGAAAAAGCCTTGTCTACAAAATTAAAGGTCACACTCACACTCAGATGGTTGAATATTAAATGCTAAATGAGTGGGGCCCTTATTGATAGAAGGTCCATTTCAGACCATAATGTATTCGTTGGATATAAACTGATATAATATAAAAGTAAGAACAAAATGTAGTCTAAGATCTAGTGCCGAAGTAGAATATCGAGGGGTCCTCGTATAAGTTATATATGTACAAGCTTGGTGCATAGAATCTATATGCTCCAGCTTGAGGGGGAGTGTTAGAAATACTGTAAATAGGGTAGTTTTGGTTATGTAGTATCATGTACATGTAAATATGGTAAATAAGGTAATATTAATTTTGTATTTATTGTGATTCAGGTAATATAACATAGTTCCGCTGTGTAATACACACGGATTCTCTCCTATGCCTCTTCATTTCTAACTTTCTCAACAGGTTTAAAAATATATTTCATTCCAAGTTGATTAAAATTTCAGATTACAAGAACTATATAGCTCAGACATGCTTTTGTAGTTGTTATCAAGAAAAGAACTGATTTTCAGTGATAAAAAGCAAAACAGTTACCTCATTATGACGCACAGGAAGTTCATCAAATTCGGAAGCAGCGGATAAGACATGCAGAAAAACCTCCACACACAAAAATATAACCATAGTCATTTTGAATAATCAAAAGAAAGGATATTTGAAATGATGATGTCAAAACGATAGGAGAAAGGAAAAATTGAGTCTTACTTCAAGTGATGTATCTGGACCAATGTTTGAACCAAACATCGATACAGTCATGTAGCTAAGGTAATACTGAGATGCTACTGAACCCAACATCACGGACTCCACCATGTCTTCACTCATCTTTATGCATCCACTGTCTTCTAAATCCTCAAATGTGTTTTGTACTAGGCTGCCAAAAGAGAAGTGTCAATCAGAATACTACTGGTGAAAATATCGATATCATTCTCTCAACATGGGGTTCAGAAATATTTGGTATTTCATGTCATTACCTAGACAAATACGAACTTATAAATTCAGGTTCTGCATTCTCCAATCCATAGTAAGCAGGATTGACCATCTGTCAAAAAATAGCTATTGTGAATAACAATGGGTAAATCTACAGATACAAATAAAATTGTGCTCATCATTCAAATTCCTCGGGACATCTTTGGTTTGGGAAAATTTCAAAAACGAAATTCTTAGCAAAACATATTTCTAGTTAGGAAAAAAATAACCCTTCAAGTAGTTAAATAAAAACATAAGTGATCACTCTGCGACCACTTCTCAAACATCGTTATTTTAACCAATTCAGTGGTTAACTGTTCCTAAATTGTTAACATTTTACTACTTATATGGCTTAAACAGTTTCATAAAGAACTGAAGTTTGGAGATGTCTCACAAATGATGCTTATTTATGATACAGGTGGCCTTGCATATTCCATCAAATCCAATATTTCATGTGGACCAAACATATTGAGATAGATTGCCATTTTATTAGGGAGAAGATCTTATATGGAGATATTACAACTAGCTTTAAAATTCAAATGATCAACTGGCAGATTGTCTTCACTAAATCCTTGAGAGGTCTTCTAGTTGATTATATATGCAACAAGCTTGGTGCATATGATTTAAATGCTCCAGCTTGAAGGGGAGTGATAGAATTAATGCAAATAGGGTATACTTTATGTAATTACGATAATTAAGGTAACTGCAAATCCTTGTATTTATGACTCTGTAATATTCTCCAGTGTGTAAGTTATACACACGGATTTCTCTCATATGCTCTCTGGTCTTTCCTTCTCAACAAAAATCATAACCACAATTCAAAATCTTTATTCTTTCTCTTCCCATCCTCTTTTATCGACCTTATGACTTCAACAAACACTAACTGTTTTTCCTGATTTTCTAATTTAGCACTAGTGAAGCACCAATACATACTTACCAGTCTACGGAATAAGTAAGTCCATGTAAGGTAATGCACTGCATCTTGTTTATGGCAAATTGTTCCAGAAACAATTTCAGCATTAATGTGATCATGCAACTTCTCCCTCAAACTACTCTCAACAGGAAAGGGTTCATACAAGAACTGCAACATAAAAGAGCAAACAGTACAATTCTCAGCACAGTAGGCTATTCAGTGAAAGATAAATATAATCCTCAATCCCG
The DNA here is from genome assembly GCA_030159175.1 of Glycyrrhiza uralensis. Taxonomy (NCBI): domain Eukaryota; kingdom Viridiplantae; phylum Streptophyta; class Magnoliopsida; order Fabales; family Fabaceae; genus Glycyrrhiza; species Glycyrrhiza uralensis. The sequence continues at coordinate 44,352,637 of BRZY01000005.1, forward strand.
ATTTTGACCTTTTTATAGAAGCTCTTCTTGGGTTCATGAACAAGAATCACTGCCTTCCCATGTTGATCAAATTGAGGCCGTCCAGCACGACCCATCATTTGCAAGATATCAGTGATTGGAAAATCAACGTACCTCTTTGCTTTTCCATCATAGTATTCTGTCCCCTGAAAAAGAAAGAAATTATTGTTAAAATAAAATAAAAAATTGAAATTGACAATGCTTGGTTAGATTCTTTTTATCCCATTTTCCTGTCCCCTAAATTAAGAAAGCTCCTTTTATCTGAATTGTTATAATCTAATTTGGAGGGCAAGGAAAGCTACTAGAAGATTTTAATACTACCTGGTAGTTCATTACTCATTTTATGAAATCTCAAAATATAATTATTATTTTTGTTGGATTGAAGACATCAACATAAAAGAAGTTGCAGTAGTCATGGACACATGCCATGGTTGAGCAAGACAGCCCACCTCAGGATCCCAACCCCCAAGGTTTGATTATCCATGGGTCATCTTAGAATTTGTGGGCCTAACTCATCTCTACAAAACCGGCTTGTAAGGTGAGAGGTGCCCTTGCAATATATACTCTTGTATGACCTAATCTCTAGTCAATGTGAGACTTGGGTTTTTCCCAATACGTCCCCTCACGCCTAGCACTATTGGGCTTGGTGCGTGGATAAGATGGTGGGTGGCCCGATATTCTAGAATAGGCTTTGATACCATCTTAGAATTTGTAGGCCTAACTCATTCCTACAAAACCGGCTTGTAAGGTGAGAGGTGCCCTTACAATATATACTCTTGTATGGCCTTATCTCTAGTCAATGTGGGACTTGGGTTTTTCCCAATAGGTCAAATATGTTTTCTCGAGAGACAAAGCTTGCTCCCACAGCATCACCCCACACAGGTAGACTATGAATTTGCTTGTTATTGTTACAAATGTATAATAAATAGAGACACGTTAATGGTGTAAAAGGGAGAAGTGAAAAGTGAAAACTAAAAACCAATATATGTTAAGAGAATAGTGCAGAGAAATGGCCACCGGCCACAGCTAGTACCCCATTCTCTATAATACTGTGCAGCAATGCTGCCCAACACTGCATAATCAGAAACTTCTTAATGACATTTCACTTCCAATAAAATTGTATTAGCTTTAACTTTAAAATGCCTTTGCGATTTTGAATTTAATCTAGGCTCAACAAGCACACAAGAAAATCCTTTTTAGTAAACAAAACCTCATCTGAGTAAAATCCAGTAATAACTATTTCAAAGCTAAGTGTAGCAGCAGCTAAAACCCCTCATGAATGATTAGTTAAAGATCCAATAAAAGAAAAACCAAACAAGACAAATACCCAAACAATTTCAACCTTACACAAAAAAGAAAGTTTTTGTCTTTCTCCTGGACCTGTGGGAGAAAGAAATGACTGCCAACAAATTGTATAAAGAAAACAGTACTAAAACTACATCACCTTGATAATCACTAGATGAGCTGGAAGATTCACACCCCAAGCCAATGTGCTGGTACAAACCAATACCTGCATTGATATTATAGGGCTGATCAGCTAAGGGCATGCCAAAAAAAAAATGCATTTTTGAATATCTTTACAAGGAAAATAAGAGCGCCAATTTCAGTTTTTAAGGTAATAAATGTGTGCCTGAATCTTGTTGTTTGCAAAAAGTTCCTCAACCAGAGATCTGTCTTTGTCATTCAGGCCTGCATGATGTAAACCGATGCCAAATTGTAAAGTATGCCTCAAGTTTTGGTCAGAGACTTGAGACAGAACCATCTGCAGTGCTTCTTCAGGCAAATTAAGAAACTGCCTTGAATGTTCATCTGAAGCAGCAAACTTCAAGGAGTAGAAAGATAAGTAACAGTAAACCATAATGGAATAAATACTATTTCCCCTGAAGAGATTGTATCTGCACCTGAATTAGGTCTAGTGCAGTAAGTCTTGTCTGGCGTCGTGACGAGACAAATATGAGGACTGGTTTTGTAGGTGAATGTGTGCATATTGCAGCATATGCTGGTTTATTCATACTGTTCATCCTTGGGCAGTAATACTTTCCAGGATATCCCTATAAGAGGACCAAGTAATGTTAACATATTTGTTAGATTTTATTTCAAGAGTATGCCACACTTAGGGTTTGTTCGGTAGGAGTAAACAGGTAAGGGTCAAGATGGAGAATTGATGCAGCGTCTATATGTCTCCCAAATTTTCATTCCTCCATTACCCATTCTTACTTCTACCAATCACACCTTTAACTAATAAAAACCAAACACTAAACAAAGAAACGGACATGTGAAGTCACAATCGATGTAGAACACCATATCCACTTGCCTGAATATGAACTTCCAGAGGTACAGGCCTCACACTTGGCTTGAAATTGAAGAGTCCATTCTCCTCCACGCCTAACCAATCAGCTAGATCACTATATATTGAAGAGCAAAAATAAGGAATAAGTTAATCGAAGAAACTCCTATTGTGTACTACCTTTCTCTCTCTCCCTGAAGGTGGGAGAGAGTGGGGACAGAAAGATGACAGACAAATACTAGTCGAGTGGAATAGAATAAGGAAAATAGATTTTCTTTTTTTAAAAAATAACCTTATATTTACAGAAAGGTGGAGAAAAAGAATGTAAACTTACCCAGCATTAGCCAGAGCTGTAGAAAGGCCTACAAACCGTACAGCACGCTCTGTTTGTGATGATATGTATCTCATCCTAGAAACGATAACCTAGAAACAGAAATTTTGTCACTTGAGCACTCAGACAGCATCTATAATATGCACAGAAAGTTAATAATAGTAAAGTGTAACCTTTTATAAAAAAAGAAGTATTATTAGAGAAGAAATGGGTAAAGTACAAGTGAAAAAAGATACTCCCTCCGGTCTCAAATATAAGAAAAAAAGTACATGCATCTGGACCATGGTCCAAATGCATGTACTTTTTTTCTTATATTTGAGATTTGAGACCGGAGGGAGTAACCTACTAAACCAAAAAAAAAGAGCACACAAGAAAGATGGATCTAGTAATCAACTAAGCAAAGCTTGCCAATCTACATGCATGAAGCATTGTTGTCCAAATAAAGAAGTCCCAGTTGTGGAAGAGGAAGCCCCTGCCCTTTGTTAAGATAGAGTTGGAGCATTTACGGACACTCATTGATTCTCTTAGCATGCCCGTGGCACTTGCTTTCTAGCCATGACAGGTAAGAACCTCAGTTCTCCATCCATTAATGTGTCTAGTGTTGGAACCAAATTGGTTAAAAGTGTTTTTAATACAAAAACTCCCTAAGTGATTTTATGGTTTTGATGATAACAAAATCTATTAAGGTTTTTACAAAGGATAAACAAAATGTATTAAGCTTGTACAATGAATAACAATGCTGCCTAACTAAGCTTATTGCAGTCTGCGTCCAATCAGTTCTTCATGACATTGGCTGGCATTCAAAGTGAGCCTTGCGTCCAATGTTGGCACTGAAACATAAATACCAAGAGTTCTGCGTCCAGTGATTTTGGCAGAAGGAAGTTACTGATATAAGAGGCAAAGCAGTTCTGCGTCCAATAAGCTAAGCTCATCACAATGTTGGCACTGAAATGGACACAAAAGTTGTGCGTCCAATGTTTCAGCAGAAGGAAGAGTTCTGCGTCCAATGTTTGAGCAGAAGGAAGAATTCTGCGTCCAATGTTTGAGCAGAAGGAAGAGTTCTGCGTCCAATGTTTGAGCATAAGGCAAGTAATGTTGTGCGTCCGATAATTCAGTACAAGGCACAAGGACAATTTCATACGTCCAATGATTCATGAGAAGGCATTGAAGACATAAGTCCAATGTTCAAGAAAAACCATACGTCCAATGATCAGAATGCTTATAAGTCCAACGTTCAAGAATGCTGATCGTCCAATGATAAGTACAAGGCAATACTGGTATAAGTCCAATGTTTTTATGAGAAGCAGAATTGCAGTAAGAGTCCAATGATTTTCAAAGAAACAGATTCAGTGAGCGTCCAATAGAGCAAGAAGGACAAAAGTCCAATGTTCAGGAAGGCATTGAAGTTCAACGTCCAATAAAGCTGAATGACCAAGAGTGCTGCTCTGCGTCCAATGAAATTGAACAAACAAAAGAACTGCTCTGCGTCCAATGAAATCAGAGTGACAAAGGTACTGTTCTGCGTCCAATAAATAAGAAGGACAACAATATTGCTTTGCGTCCAATGGAACACAATAAAGCAGAAGAACAAAAGTACAACAAATCAACTGCTCTACGTCCAATGGAAAAGTAAGGAAATGGCAAAAGTCCAATAACCAGCATGAGGCAATAAGTCCAATACTGCCTTGAATGGAATGAAATGGTAAGCATAAGGATGCGTCCAATGATTGAATGAATATCATATGCAAATGGTAAGTACAAGGTATGCGTCCATTTGCTAAAAGGACTGAAAGTCCAATGATTTCTACATGCTACGTCCAATACGCAGAATCCATAAACTTGCTATTTACTGCTCATGCATTTAATATGGAACATATTTATTGAGCAAATGATTTGAGATAAATAGCTGTATACAATGCTTTTCTGTACAACTTTGTCAACGTTTCTGAACGTACTTTTGAAAAGCATAAAGCACTGTGGAAAGTGTACTAAGAGAGAGAATGTACTTTTAACTACTCTATATATCTCTGAACACATCTTTCTGCTTTACACAGTGTATTCTCTCTGTCTCAATAAGATATTATTATTAACCACTGTACAATTGAGACTTTGAGTACAGGTTGCTTCTGATTTAGGAGAAAGAAACGCAGACATGCACAATGAAGTAGATCTCCTCAGAGCAACGGGAAAATAGCATTAAATGCTATTAGAGAACGGTAACTTTTATGAGAGCTGAAGTTGAGCAACTGAAGAACAAGTCTGAAGCTTCACTACTCTTATAAATACCGAGAAGCAAGAAGAAGAATACAAGATACTTAACAACGAAAAAGAAAGAGCAAAAACGCTGTGCAATCTGTTATACTCTGTATAGAAAGTCTTGTATTTTTTCTTTCTTCTTGTAAAAGAGAGTTTGCTTAACTCTCAAAGTGCTTTAGATTTCATATCCTCACTTGTGTGAGTTAGACAACACTTGAATCAAAAACACTCTGCTGAGTTGTTTAGCCTGAAGAGGCTGTGTTCAAAGAATACTTGGGTTTTAGCCTGAAGAGGCTGTGTTCAAAGAATACTTGGGATTTAGCCTGGAGAGGCTGTGTGCAAAGAATACTTGGGTGTTAGCCTGAAGAGGCTGTGTGCAAAGAATACTTGTATTCTATCAGGTTGATAGTGAAATCTCTCTAGTTTGAGGGGACTGGACGTAGCTCTTAGGAAAGGGTGAACCAGTATAAAAACTTGTGTTATTTCTTCCTTCCCTTATCTCTTATTATATCTGTGCTTATTACTAACCAAGGGGATTGAATTGATTTTGTTTTAAACAAGTTTTTCATACACCTTTAATCGCACAAAGAAAACAAGCTTTTAAACCAAGAGGGAAGCCTCAGCGTCCAATCTTTTGTGCGTCCAATATTTCACAAGTCTGTGCGTCCAGTGTTTTAGCACTCTGTGCGTCCAATATTTCAGAAAACACTGTGCGTCCAATATTTGAACAAAGCTGTGCGTCCAACGTTTTTAACAGCCAGCGTCCAACATTTGCGAAAAGTTTTAAAAGCTTAGAAACACAATTCAACCCCCCCCCCTTCTTGTGTTTCATCTTGTTACCTACATCTAGTACTATATCTAAGGATCTATGGAGTATTGACCATAGTGAAACGACCATATGACCCCTCATTCATCACCTTTTATTGTCCTACCATCCTGTGGCAAACACCACCTCATTGTAGCAAATGGCTCTCATGCCCCTGTTGTCAAGTGTGGCAAGTGGCAACATTCAACTACAACCTTCCCTTCACTCAATCAGACAGGTTCAAAGCCACCTTCTAAAATTTGGCATCAACATAGTCATCTTGGGAATCCTCTATTCAATCTACTTAAGCCTTTGTTTTTGTCTTTATCGAGTACTTTTATTGTGATGTTTGAGTTTGCCAAACAACGTTGTGCAATTTTTTCCCCTAGCACTGATAAAAATACTGAACCATTTGATCGTAGTTATTATGATGTGTGGGGACTGGTATCTGCTTCCAATATGTCTAGAACTAAATGGTTTGTCTCCTTTATTGGCTATTGTATTGTACTCATGTTACTTGGTTATTTCTATGAAAGATATATATGATGTATTCCATTTAGTTGTGGAGTTTTTCATATGGTTCAAATTCAGTTTGGGAATCCAGTTAAATGCTTGTGTTTGACGATTGCTGGGAGTATGTCAACCAAAACTTGTCTATGTTTCTCAAAGAAAAAAGTATTGTTCATCAACTAACATGCATTGACATCCTCCACATAGAAAGGCTATCCAGAAATAAAATAAACATAAGGCAGAAAGTCAGTAGTACGTCACCACAGTTCAAGCATATACCTCAAGGATGGGCCCACGATCAGCTCCCAACAAGTGAATCTCATCCAATATGATAAGTCCAACCTAATGATCAGTGCCAGCGAGATTGAAATATGAACTAGATAGCTTCAATATTGAATGATTTCAACATACAATACTACACACAGCCACAAGAACTCCAACAAATATGAATTACCTTTGTGACATAGCCACGACTATGCCAATTACGACTTATACCATCCCACTTTTCCGGAGTAGATATGATGATATCGGCCGACAAGAGGGCCATTAAATCAGGAGTATAGTCTCCAGTCATTTCAACCTAATAAAAAACACAGTATAATCAGCACCAAAACAATACATACTGCATGTATATCTTTTTTCATAATGCAAAGATTGGTACCATCTTTTTCCCTAGCTGGGACACGAGACGCTTTTGCCAATCACTCATTCTTTCCCTAACAATAGCCTTCAACGGTGCTATGTAAATAACCTGCATGTTTATACAGCGAACTAGCTTATGCACTTCATAAGATAATGAATAGTTATCTCTGTCATAGGTAACAAAGTAGTTATTTCTGTAGGCAATAATGCATAACCAAAAAATTACACAGCATACACAAGGTTTCACCATTTATTCACACAAATGAATAATGTATTTTTCTATCCATTTTAGAGCACGTTTGTTTCAGATTATTTTATGAAAGGTTTTTTTAAAGAAATAATAACTTTTAAGGATTTTCTATCCGTTTTATTTAGCTTTTGAAAATAATCAGAAATCTGATTTAAGCTACTTTGAGTAGCTTTTAATCAATATCCGATTATAATGAGTGTGGTAGATCAGAGAGGAGATTAAAAAATGATTTTATGATTGTAAACAAACAATAGATTCTTCTCTACATAAAAATCTCTACAAAAAATCACTAGATTATTTTATATAAAAATCACTTTTTTTAATCTTAAACAAACGGGCCCTTATTCTTTCACTTGGTGTGAAGATAGTACATCAATACAATTAAGCACCTAGGTTACCAGCCTGCAAAAACCAAGCAGCATAACTTGCTTCAAATAAACCACATTTTCTATTGTCCTTTTATTTCCCATATTTTTTTCTCCAGGATTCACAATTTTTCTCAAACCGCACACTAACAAATTTAAGTACAAACCTTCATATCAGGCTGAGTGTTGAAAAGACGGAGCATAGCAAGCTCAGCAGATATAGTTTTTCCACTTCCTGTTGGAGCTCCTAATAGAACATTATTGTCCGTGTGATACAAGACATGAAAAGTCTGTCCAAGTAAACAGAACAGTCTTCATATGTTGTTCATGTATGTAAAAAACAACAGCACATAATCTAACAAATTTGCAGTAGAGCAAAAGAACCAAACCTGTGTTTGAATTGGATTAAAATGTGAAAATTTATATAGTGCTTCATAAGCACTGTTGCCAAGGGAAGGCACAGGAAGAGGTTTTAAATCAAGGAGTTCTGTGTGACCAGTACGAACCTAGCACAGACATATCTAAGTGTCAGACATAGACTGGCTAGGAGCCAGTTTCCATACAATAGCTCTACAAACCAAAAAAGAAATGAATGGACATGTAATACCTCGGGCAATGGTAAATTATGAAAGGTAATTGTGTAGAATGCCTCTGCATGAAGCCATGAATCAGAAATGGCCTGAATGTAATATTGCGGTGGATGTGGTTCAAATATAGGCACAGTGAAGGACAGCTTGTAAGGTTCTCCCTTAGCCATCCTCTTTGTCAGGGTAAAGAGTTCTGTGTGGTAGATGTGATCATTCTCAGAATCCTGCTCAAAATAGTTGATTATGCATCCAATTTGGAGTAGGCAATTATCAAGCCATAACTAGTTAAAAATTAGCTGTACAAAATCATGTCTCAAGGAAAAGCCTCCATGACATGCTTCCTGAGTGGCTTATTAGCGGCATCATCACACTGGCAACACATTTTTCAGACACACATTGAACATTTATAGGTAAAACATAAATACCTAAGCTATCAATCAAGATAAAATCAAACAGATAATGACTTAGACACATAGGAAACTCTTAAAGTTTTAAACTAAAAGATTCTCACAATATTATAAGTCCAAACACAACGAATAATACATACCAAGTAATAATTATAAAAGAACAACCAACATTTATCCCATTAGATAGAGTCTACATGGATCACATGGATCAATCAATGCCATTGGGCCTCTATCAAAAACAAAATTTCAGAAAAACCATTTTGAGCCAATCAGAATATAAAGATTTTGGCTGGACAAAACGGAGCAACATTTGGACATGGCATACGCAAGCTGACAACTTCTAAAGTTTCTTTGAGAAAATTTGGGATATTGGACTATTGGCTTCAATATGGTGTTAAGCACATAGTCATTTGACAAGTTTCCCAAACCAATGAATAGAGGGATTAGGCCGCTTGATGCTTTCTACTTTTCTTTGGTTTTACTTTTTCCATTTTTCATTTTGGGAAATCCCTTATCCACCAATTCCTTGTACATTTCTTCTTTTTGTCTTTGTGAATACCACCTAGTGGGAAGGCTTGGTTGTTGTTGTTGGCTTTATAAATACCTCCTTTTACTTATTTATTTATTGGGTTAAATATGTTTTTCCTACAAGTACAAAATGAGTCTCATTTATGCACGTTCTGTAATTACAACTGATCAGCTTTGGAGTACCATTTGGACCTCCTTGACTCCAATTATTTGGCCACTCACCTAGATAAAAGGATTTGGTCTCTTGACCCTTTTGGTTTTCCTATAAATCTTTCTTTTTCAATTTCTCACTCATTCCATGATTAGGAGACCTTTTTCTGGATAAACCCTTGTGGAAATCCAAAGTTCTCTTCTAGGCCAAGTCTTCTATTTGGACAGTGGTGCTCGATAGACTTAATACCAATGACTAGCAGCAGGTGCGTAGACCACATAAGGCTCTTTCCCTGATATGTGCATAATGTGTGGTGCTTGCTCAGAATCTGTTCCTCGCCTGTTTTTACATTGTTCTTCTGTGGTCTCTTATGGTATTCCTTATTGAGCATTTTTGGTGAATGTTGTTGTGTTAGGTCTCTGAACCAATTCTTGATGATTAGTTTTCATCGTTTGGGATGAAGTAAAGAGGCCAAATTGATGCGTTTGAATAAATAGCTTAATTAAGAGCTTATGTATAAGCTAATTCTACAATTAAAAGAGTTTATGAGCTTAAACTATGCATAAGCTTTGTATAAGTTGTCTCTATAAGCTATTCCTAAGAGCTTATGAAAATAAGCTGAAAACAACTTATGGACATGTCATAAGCTATTTTAATAAGCTCTTCTAAACACTTGCATAAGCACTTGTGTCATAAGATAAGCTCAAATAAGCTCTTCCAAACACAAAGCTACAATCTGTTATCAGAGTCAGAGCACAACTCCGATATTTTTAAGGAGGTTTTTTGGCAAATCACTTTATTTTGGAATAAGATTAGGTGTTGGCATCTATTTGGTCTAAAGCGCATTGCCTTTTTACTGGGGTTTCACTAAGATATGTTGAGGAACTGAGAAGATTTGTTTCATTGTATTGCACTTTCTTCTTAGTTGTTTTCTGTATTGTTCCCTTGTTTAGGAGGATTCCTTATCCTCCTTTCTCCTTGCAACTATTTCTCTGTTTCAATAAATTCCCCTTCTCTATATATATAAAAAAACGGGGAAAAGAAGAAAAAGGTCAGGGTTTTTAACAAAAAATAAGCAAAGTGTCAGATCAACAAAAGAAAATCTATTCACCTCTACCAAAATCCACCAACGTTGAGCAGTACCATGAAAACGATCTTTCCAAATGAAAGCAGGCATTATGACCAAATCAACCTGAAAATAACGATTGATTATGTAGAGCTGGATATCAAGGCTATATATCCTGTGATGAAATCAATGAAAAAAATGGAATCTCATAGTCTGGGAAAAAAATTTCACCATTGACTTACCTTCAAAACAGTTCTGGTTATCGGACTCACAGTTGCTGATAACTGAAGTGATGGAAAATATCCGAGGTATTGCTTGACCAACTAAGAAGGACAGGGATAAGAAAATAATAATCAACATTTCTTCAACATCTGAGCCCACCCCCAAAGGAAATCTTTGAACACCATCCTACTAAAACGTACATACCCTTCCTCCAGGTGCATAACGAATTAATGCCCCAATGTCTTTTTCCTCCATCTCCAGCAGGTGATCTAGGTCAGCCCCTCGCTCTTCAAGCTTCCGCAATATCTACAAACCAAAAAGGACTATCAAACACCAGTATGAAATATAGCTAGCGAATATGGTGAACACAATAGTTACGGGCATACTTCTGCAGAAAGGTCCTTGTCAAACTGTCTAAGAGGATGTAGGTGCGGCCAAATTTGGCGATCCACAGCTTTGCAATATTCCAACATGAACAAAGTCATTTCGCACCAGCCTCTTCGCAAACAAATCTCAAATAAAGCCCGCATTATACGAGCCAAGCTTGCACTTATATATGCAGCATCAGATACCAAAGAAAAAGAATCTATAGAGCCTCGAGATATGTACAACTGCAAACAACAAGGCATATATTATTCATGCAATTATATAGGTATCTCACAGGTAAACAAAGTCAACAGCTTAAGAACAAAACCTGAATCAGAATGGAAATCTTTCCATGTTTATTGGAAGGACCACCCTTAATTTCTAATGGACATGATGTCCGTGCCAACATCTCTAGCTCATTCTGTTCTTCTTCTCGAACAGCAATATTCTCAAATTCAGATGAATGTGCCACCATGTTAATCACCTAAAACAACAGAAAAGGCAAAAAGAACATGAAAAGACAAATTATTATAATTATATAAGAAATAATGCTTTCAGACTGTATACATGTTTAAACAGCCTTACAACACAGAACTGAACCAAGATGCATAAGATGACCAACCACCAAATTGCAGGTGTTTGCAATTTTACAGAAAAATGAAGTATATAATAATATAAATAATAAATCATCATTTTTATAGTAGAATAGCACCTTTTATAGAAAAATATTTTTTTATAAAAGAGAACAGAATAAAGATACAAGAAGAGGCAGGCTAAGGTATCATTGAAGGCATTAAAGATGGAAAAAAAAAAGCAAAAAACAAAATAAGAGAAAAGCGGCAACGCTGCCTAATTTCTCTGCATATTGGAGATGGCATCTCCTTTGAAACAGCCAAAGACAGAACACTGAAAGAAGCTAGAAGCATAACATGCCCCATAGAAAATTTAAGGGTAAAGAAAAACCCTTAAAATAGCAATAAGCAATAGCATGATCAGAAACCTTTAACAGTAACTAAAACCTTGTTTGTAATAGATCACAATCACCTCACTATCATTCATGTGGCGTCTAAGCATTTCATTGTATGTTTCAACACTGGAATATTGAATGTAAAAATGGCTTGCAATGCGACCAAGCTCAGTACAGTAAAAATTGCCACTTTTCTCATCAAACCGCATCATTTTTGCTTTATCAAGTGCACGTGCAGCATCAATTACAAGAGATCTTTGCTTAGAACTCAAAGTAGGATCTGCCATCACCTAAAGCAAAGAAGATCAAGAACTCACCTGTGTTACTTCAGACAGCATATAAAAAATTATCATTAGAAAACCTTTTAATGCATAAAAACAATCACCAAAAACTTTCAAAATGATAAGTGAGAGGAACTCATTGAAAACCTGTGAAATGCAGCAAATCATCAACCTTCAATTTTAAATTAGTGGAATCTATGTATTCTTTCTGTGCAAAAATTAAGTATCAACCTTTCAAGGATGTTCAAGAGTCCTACGGCTCTCCGCCTCTTCTTCCTTTCCATGCAAAACAAACCCTCCCTTTCTCAAATGACAGGGCCTCCTATTTCTACCCATTCAGTTTGTATTCTGTTAGCTGTCAGTTAGTTGTTGATGACAGAATTAGGTCCTGATCTGCAGCACTCACCCTTAAGCTTTCTAACATACATCTTTTTTTTGGAAGTTTGCAAGTATACATCTATACTGGACAATCCAAAATTTACAAAATATTATAGAACAGGTTCAATAAAGGAAAAGTTTGTAGTCAGGTACCTCATCCCACCCAATACCATATGCCAGAGGATTCATCCTCATCCTTATGAAAAGATACGTATAGCCAAGCCATGCACAGGCTTCCTTAACATTAGTTACAGTACCCAATGCAACTTCTGCGTTCAAATTATCTTTCAATGAGCTAATAAACTGCAAAGGATTGAATGAAATCAGTCAGTACAATGCCGTATTTCATCAAGACAATCTTATGCATGATCTGATGCACTAGCAAAATTTCAAAGTACACACATGAAAACGACTGCCTCACAATTTTCTCAATCATTACCTGGCTTTCTATAGGGAGTTGACTTGTCAAAAGTCGCAAATAATATGCTAGTTTGTCGTGAGATGTAATTATGATGCCTTCACCACTTTTGTCAAACTGAGGTCTCCCAGCTCGCCCAAATATCTGTGAAAATGTCACAGAAATAGCATCTGAGCTAATGTAGAAAGGTAAGCACTTCATATTTATATAATACAGGAAACCCCATGTCTTACCTGCATAACATCGAGCATACCCAGGTCTCGCCACCCACCAGCTTTTGGATCATATAATTGGGTACCCTGGAGAACAAGAAACCTTCAGATCAATTTACAAATTACAAGACAAAAATAATCCAAGACTCATAAGAACCTAGTGCACATAATAACTTGATACAGAATCCCTCGGGAAAAAAAAAACTTAAACCAAGCAGCTAGGGTATGACATTAGAGAATATGATTAGTAGCCAATTTTATATTCAACTTTATATTTGGTGCAGCCAATTTTATGTAACTTTACTTTTTGTGCTAAACTTTTGCACAACTTGTGCTTAAGTTTAGTTTTCAAATCCATTAATGAATTCAATTTGCTTATAAAAAAAAGAATATGATTAGTAGCTTCCTGGACCTACATAAAGTTTTGCATATTAGCGCTATAACACTCCACTACAACATTATGTGTCAGCAATAGGATTTTGTTAAAAAAACTATTTCCTATACCAAAGGCATATATATAAGCGATCCTTGGAGAGAGGGGCTGTTGTCGACTCATTTCGAAAGCTACCGCATACTAGAAAGCACCAAAAATATATCTGATGGACCAACTTTCCTAAGTCCTGAATGCTTAAGATGTTAGGACTTAGGAGAGTGCATTGGCGTGTTTTAATCTCTAAGCCACTACCTCACAAAAACCTTTGAGCCAAGGGTGGATAAAAAACAAGTCCATAATAACAAGTGTCACAATTAATTTATAAAGAAATTAGAATTCAGAACAGCAGGTATCAAACTTTTAACCACCTGCTCAAAGAGGATCTATTAATGTTAAAGACAAACTCCCCTAAGACTAAGACCATAAGGTGTTAGGTGCAGGCACAAAAAATTGTTTTGTTATCTCCAACAATCTGCAAGAGGAAACTAAACTATAACCAGCAGTTACAACATCATGCAGCCCACTAATAAGAGAAAAAGATAGATTGCAACAGATAAAGGTCAAAAGCTGTCCCGTATAAGGTAACTAGATAAGGCCAAACTGAAAAGGTTGTACAACTATTACGAAAATTATGGAAGTCAAGAAGACTAGTCCTATGGCCAATAAATAAAAATTTATGCGCGACCCTGAGCAAGTTGAAGCAAAAGACAGTTCTCAGTTCTCATCTTTTTTATTCTCGTTAATACGATACAATTTGATATATTCTACCTAGAACCCTTCCCTAACAAGTTCTATTTCTTATTTTCACAAAGTAAATTCTTATTGTATTGAGACGGGGGAACAGAGGACACCAATACCATATCTGTTAGCCATTCAAATTCTCAATGCTGTGATACTAATGACCTTAACAGAACTCAGAGTGTCACACAATACCATGCAGGCATGTACCTGTTTTCTTGTCCAAGAATTGACAATAACAGATGCAGTTATGCACACACACATGTTAAGAACTATCAACAGCGTGTAGAAGTGTTAAACAAAAGTTATACCATTAAATGGCTCTTAGTAGGATATGATAAACTTTTGATGAAATTTGTGATTAGATTAAAACCTGAGATTAGATCATATAGATCATGCTCATAAAATTTTATCGTAATTGTCCGAGTGATTTAGGGTCTACTAGTCCATGCACCATATGATTTATGTCCAATATGATTAATGAATTTAACAAGAAAATCTTCGCTGATTCAACAATTACAATGATTAAAAGGAAATCATATTTATATAAAACCAGATAAGGTACAGGGTAATCTGTATTACAAACCTTAATGACAACTGTGTGAGCAGGTAGATTGACACCCCATGCCAGAGTTGCTGTACAGACAAGTACCTAAAAGCAGCAAAAAGCATACTTACATGAAACTACAGGCAAATTCTGAAATTCTGATCTGAAATAACTAGAAAGATGTAAGCTCTACCTTAAGAAGTCCATTAGAGAAAAGCCTCTCAGTCAGTCCTCTATCTGCACGTAACATCCCAGCATGATGAACACCCATGCCAAATTCAAAAAGTTCAACAAGATCTTTGTTTCTTGATTTAATGACTTCTTTCTGGAATGCATAAAATAGAAAATCTATTAACTCAAAAGCATAGATATCACAGGAAAAATTTAAATAAATGTTTACTACTCTAACCACCTTCATCAAGTTATATTGTGGATGTGAATTATTACTAAAGAGTTCCAAGTCCTCATACTTTCGTGCAAGATCAACCTGTTGAGCATGACGAACAATTAAAACAAAGCATGGGACAGAAGATAGTAAAATCTGTTCATATGCGGTGTAGATCGCATCCGCTCACACTCAGAAAATCTGTTTATATGCACCTAAGTAAATAATACAATAATAATGGTTTCAGGAAGCAAACCCTCCAGTACAAGGACAAAGAATTTCAAATCAAATAACATGACTATATAAAACTTCTAAAATGACAAACCAGTTTTTGAGCAGTCTTTGCAGTGTCTTTTCGTGAATGGACAAATACCATTGCCTGATGACCTTGCCTAATAGAATCAACAAGCTGGAGCAAACAGAAGAGCAAAAGCTAGCAAATTAGCCAACACTGCAAGATATATAATGTTTTGTAGAGAGCCTAGATGGAACACGACCTTCTTATAGCATATATCATTCAACAATTCATTACGAGCTGCAAAGTTTGGCTCAGTGATTCCAATATACTGTTGTGCAAGAGGCACTGGACGATAACTTGAATCAAAGAAGAAAAGACCTGTGTCTGGATTTACTCTAAGGAACTGTGCAACCTGGAGACAATGAATAGTCAGAATTTGCAGGGAAGGTCAGTAATATACTTCAGCATACAAAACATCAGTCAAAAAAGGTAATAAATGCAAGTATATATTATTTGGACCAAACACCTCTAGGTAATTAGGGAGTGTGGCAGAAAGTCCCACAATGCGTATCATTGTCTGAGTTGACTCCACCTGATATTAAAATGAAGAAATTGTTCAATTAGAAGCCAATTATCATGCAGAGAAATGCAATCTAATAAATGGCAGTAGTGGCACTACAACGTAATGGGAATAGCACCACTGCACAGATTGGCATATCATTTAAATTACAACAAAAGGTCCAAAACCACAGGCATTATCTATCAGATATTATCAAAAAAAAAATTTCAAGGATGCATTATAAGTCTATACTGTAGTGAAATAAAAATAAATGTTTGTCTAAAATAAACAGGTTTTTTAATTTTTTTCCCTCTTCTGCTCGCATACAAAACTACCTTTTTAGCTCACAACCACCAAAGAGAAAAGCTATCTAATCAAAATTCTAGATTTCACCTTAATTTAGGGGAAACAGAATCACACACAAAAAATTGTTTTTAGAGATTCCAGTCTGGATATCTCTTCGTAAACTCAACTCACCAAGTATAGAAATGCTTCATGCATAGTAGCTTCACCAAAATTAGAAACATAAATAATCACAAGGTTTACCTGCCGCAGGGTCCTAGCAACTAGAGCCTCTATTACAGGACCCCTATCATCATTGAGTAGATGCACTTCATCAATAATTAAGAGCTTCACCAGCATCGAGAGTGACATGTCACTGCTCTTGCGAGTAATGACATCCCATTTCTCAGGTGTTGTTACTATCATCTGATTTAAACCATGGAAAAAAGGGAATAAAAAAAGAAACTTAGTTTGCATGCGGGCAAAGGAATCCCAACCGTGGAAATTTTATAACAAGAAACCTGAGTTTCTTCTAGTTCATTTTTAGAAAGCTGCATATCTCCAGTAAGCTCTCTGACAGTCATATTCAATGGAGATAAACGTTGGCTAAAGGTTGATGTGACTTCTGCAGCCAAAGCCTAGAAAAGACCAGAATCTAAATTTAGAAATTTAGAAATGAAACACAAATGCAGGGAACGAAAGGCAAAGCTGAATAGAGAAATAGAAAGAAGAGCAACACATGCATCAAGATACCTTCATTGGAGCAACATAAACTATCTTAAATTCATCTTTATGCAAGTAACCATCCCTGAAGTGCTGTCCAATCTGCATACAAGTCATCATCAAGGAAAGAAATTTTTCTTTATGAAAAGCACTTTTATTGAGAAAGAAAGAGCATACACAATTCAAGGATAATAAATCCTCTTCACAGAACTTCAAAGTGAAAAAGCACAAACAAATTAAACAATTAAGAAACACCATGAATACAATAAAGCCCTACAATCAAACTCCTTGAGAATATTTAGTAAAACAATGAAAAATTAAACATGCTATATCCCTTCCCCACATATTGTGTCAGATTTGCGAGAGATGAAAATCCCATTACAGGCTAGTTAATATACTTCATTAGATTGTACCCGCACACAAAAAGAGCTTTCAATCTAAAGGAGCTCTCAAAAGATCATAAAGGAGCTTTCAGTCTAAAATTAAGGGCTCATGAGTGAACAACTTAAGTGCTTATTCAATAATCACTTATCACATAAGATCTTATTCAATAAGCACTTCTGCATGAGCCGATTTTCGTAAGCTTATCTGAGAAGCCAACTAAAATAAGCTCAAAAGAACTTATAGGTAGGTCATAATAAGTTTAGCCGAACACTTAAGCTAAGTGCTTAAGCAATAAGATAAGGCCAAATAATTTCTCATCCACCTGCAGGAGCAGGATTATGACACATAATCAGAACTATCACATGTTGTACTTTACACTACAACAAAATGGTGATGAATATAGCAGAAAATTAATTGAAAATTAAACTATAACCTCATAGACGGGTTTAGGATCAAGGAAGAAAGTAAGAAATACACAAAGCAAACGACTAGTACATCCACATCCTTCTTTGTCTCATTATATGGGAGGGAGACAAATTTAAAACATTGATTTCAAATGATAGAAATAAACCATATTTTCAGGAAAAGAGTAAATATAAAGCGAGTGTTCACCTCGTGAAGAATTGAAATCATGGCTATGTTAGTTTTGCCAGCTCCTGTGGGGGCACACACCTGCAAGCACAAGAAAAGCACTTTATTACTAGAGAAAAGTAACATTTTTTCTGTTTAACTAAATAAAATGTATCTATGATTGTTATTATGTTTAAAAACTAGACCATAGATCACTCACTAGTATATTCTCATTAGTTCCATAAACAGTTTGAAATATCCTGCTCTGAATACGGTTTAGCGATTTGTAACCCCGGAAAGCAGCTTGAGCAAAGTCATCTAACTCCCTGATCTCAATCTGAAAGTGCATAATTGATATGCATTAATAGCACCACTTTATCACTAATCAGTACGTAGAAGACCATTTCGGGGATTGGGGGAAGCAGTAGTCATGCAAATCGTCAATATTTAGTTAAAGATAGATAATATGCAAAATGTGGGTTTTAATTTTTTATTGCATCATGGTACCATCCAGCAATAACCACAGATCTCAGGACAATAGCAATCCAAGAATCAAACCGATCGCTTATTTCATGTGTTAATGAAGTATCAAAGGTCTCATGTTACAGTCACCATTCACCGAATATGCTCTTAAATTCTCATTGAATAGTTGAAAGTATCTCACAAGTCACAATAAAAGAGATATACCAGCCTTTCTCCAGGTTTCATTGGCGCAGTTGGTTTTGGTGGAATAATAACCTCTTCATATCCCCTAAAATGCTTCCTGATAGTTCCTTCAGGAAGAGAAGTAACAGCAATCGACTGGGACCTATCTCCAGAACCAATCACCTCATCAAACAAGTTTTTCCTCTCGCTTGCTTGAAGTAAGGATGAGAAATCCAGTGTGGACAAGTCACCATCACCAGCATGTTCTATTCCTCGTCTGTTTCGCTTTTCCTCCTTGCGCCGAAGCTTGTCAATTTGCTTTTCTGACTCTGTTTGAACAGTCACCTAAAAAAAGTAGTTCATTATGGAAGGCAGTATTTAAATAAATACAGCATATCTGTCTGCATTTATTATATACAAGTGAAGAACAGATTGATTATTGATTATAAAGAACATGGTCAATACCTGTGTCCCGTAACTAGGCATGCGAGACTGAGCATTTGAAGCATTTTTATCGGACTTCAATACCAATAAGCCATAATGAATGGAATCAACAATCTCCTTCCGATGCTGCCAATTGTCAAAAAATTGTCAATTATGATTCCAATAAATCCATGAAAAAACTTAAGTATCTTTCACTATCAGATAGTTGAGAAGCATGCCTTTAATTTTGAAGTGAAGGTCATCAACCAACAGAAAATATTATTCAAACAAAGGAAAAACATATTAAGAAATAAGAGGGAACTAGCTAGCATATCCTCACCAATAAAAGATTTTGCACAGTTTCAAATGCACCATCTCCAACAAGATCCAACAAATCTCCAGCTATCTTCAAAGAGAAGGAAAAAGAGTAAGATTCAACGTTGGCAAACCTTAGTTATATATAACTGTAAGGGAGATTGACATCAAGCAATACCTCTTCGCCAGGCTTTTCTGAATTAAGAACCCGACAAATGGCCATTGCCAATTCATCTCGGGATAGCTGTGAATTACAATTCCTAACTATTTTATCACATGCATCTCTTAACCAGGTCAAGTTGAACTTTTCTCCGTCAATAACAAAATGGTCTGTTGGGTCAGTATGACCATATTGTTCTTTGTGAAATGCTGAAGAAACAGTGTTTTTGAAATCTATCATGTCTCCATCATCTAAGGATACATCGACCAAGAAACGAGCTGGTGCTTGAAAAGCCAAATCATCTCCAAATTCTAAACCCTCATCAGCATCAAGATTTCTTTCCAAAGAAAAGGCAGAATTTTTATTGCTAGGCTGCAATTTTGAAAGTCTCTGTGCTAGAGATGCAACTTGCCTCAACTTGGCATCAGCAATTGCATGACCGATAAGTTTTTGCAATTCTAACCTGCATACCAACGTCGCACCCTGAAAGTTTAGTTTTTGAAAAAATGCTCCACACTCTCCTGTACTCAAGACTCACATGACAATCAATCAAACATTCAAGCAATATTGTGGCAGAGGCCATTTTGTAATATGCACCCGCCGGCAAAACAAATTTAGAGAATTTCCATAACATTGCATTCAAGTCCTATAAACGATATTCACTAAGGATAATTAAATTCTTTAGATCCAAAAGGGATACGTGACTGAACAATAACTTTATGCCTATAAAAACAACTATTCAAGCACTTGACATTGGCAACTACTGTCAATACTTCAAAAGCCAACACTTACTTTTTATCAGAAACAACTCTATCACTAGAATTATCCTCCTCCTCTTCCTCCACTGGCCTGCTGAAAAGACGGTACACAGTCAGCGCCACATCGTGGAACTCCTCGGAGCGCATTTCTCCATCAACCAAGTCCACTACTGCTCCTATAAACTGCTTGTAGGCCTGCCGCACTTCCGATGAAGCTGCTTCACCAATTCATCAAATGCAAACATGTCATCGCTAACCACATCCTTTTTTCCATTTTATATCAATTGAAAGAAGACGACAAAAATGCTCATTAGTATTACAACAGAACAATACCTTCTTCCCACCCATACACAATCTTCCGTGCGAGTTCCGATTCATCAAGCGAGCTTGCAGTACTAAATGTCACAGTTTCAAAATACCAACAAAAAAAAATCGTCAATAAATTGCACAAAAGTAAAACTCGAAGCATTCAAATCAGAGAAAACAAAAACAAAACCAGTAGCATCTCAAAGTCCGTCGTGTCCGGTTGCCAGGAAACTCGAGAAATTCAGCAACTGAATTTCTTAATTCTCTTTAAATTTGTTTTTTCTCTTTGCATCGATCATTTTCTCGACAACAAAACAGAACGGAAAACGAAAACGCAATCGATAATGCTTACTTGCGAGGCTTTCGGTTTTGGAGAATGGTTTTGCGATGAAGATAGGCATGGTCGACATCGAAGGGGTCTCTGAGAGAGTTCGTAAGGCGAGGAATCTGAACCAACATTATCGATATTCGATAGAGTGATGCCGAATCTCCTTCAACTCAATCACTCCCTCTCTTATAGATATTATTATTATTATTATTATATTATATTAAGAAGAAAACGAACCAGGTCGATGATGATTGATGATGGAGGGAATGTAGACCTAACTATACACACCGCACTCACTGTCACTCTAATTCCAGGCTTCTTGTCTGTGTTATTTCTTGCTCTCCACGTACCCATACCCGAATGACACGATTATAATATCCATTTTTATTATCAACAAATTTACAAAAGCATTTCTATTTCACTCCCTCTAATTGTGAGAGTATTTATTTATTTACTTATTATCTAATTGTTTTCAACGTATTTGTTATAAATTATTCAATTTTCAATATATTTTTTAGATAATGATTTGTGATGTCATGTATGGCACGAAAATTATGAGAAATTGATAATTGATTATTATGCTTAATAAGTTGTTCACACTAAAGTTTTGAGTTAAAAATCAATGGGTCCGGTTAGGGTGGTCAGGAACAAAAATTTATCCATCAAACCCAATTGATTTTGACCTGGCATAGAAGGTAAGTCCGGTTTTTATATAATTACGAAAAATGTCTAAAAAACTCATAAATTATGAAAAGATCAATATTTGTTATAAAATGTAAAATAGACACAATTAAAATCTAAAATTGCAAAAGTTCCTCCAAAATTTTAAATCAGTATTACGCGTTTCAGAAAAAATATATAAAATGTTATAAAGATATTGATAAGTTATAGCTTATTTGACTACTTTAGAAGCTTTTTTAACCACAATAAAAGTGTTCGAATAATGAACTTAGCTCATATAAATAATTAACAAATATAAAAAATTAACATCTTGAATTTTAATACCAGTTTGTATATAATTACGAAAAAAACCCCAAAAAAGACAAATATATGTTAAATGCCCTTATTTGTTGTAATTTACCAAATAGCCTGATTGTAATGTAAAATTTGAGAACAATACAGGATTCATATTATATTTAGGTTTAAATATCTTTTTCGTCCCTGTAAAATGATTGAGTTTCATTTTTCGTCCCTGTAAAAAAATTTGTTTGTTTGTGATCCCTGTAAATCAAAAAATTTTATTTTTAGTCCCTGCAAAATTGTTTTAGTCCCTGTAAAATTTAGATCATGTTGAATTAGTCCCTGTAATATTTAGGTAATTGTCAAAGTAGTCCTTGTAAAATAAATTTAATAGGGACTAAAAACAAAATTGTTCACATATTACAGGGACTAATTCAACATGATCTAAATTTTACAAGGACTAAAACAATTTTGCAGGGACTAAAAATAAAACTTTTTGTTTTACAGGGATCACAAACAAACAAAATTTTTTACAGGGACGAAAAATGAAACTCAGTCATTTTGCAGGGACGAAAAATGTATTTAAACCTTATATTTATAATTTATAATAAGACATTGGCTTAAATATGTTTTTAGTCCCTATAATATATGGGTGTTTTGCTTTTAGTTCCTATAAAAAAATTCAAACACTTTTAGTCCCTCTAATTTTTTTTTTGCTTTTACACCTTTAAGTGAGTTGACCGCTGATGTGTCCTATTTTGAACCCAGTCAACACGCCTACGTGGCCAAAAACACTGGCACATAGGATGTCATGTTAGCCCTCTCTCTCCGCTCTCCTCCCCCTCTCTCTCTCCTCCCTACGTACACCCCCTCCCCCCTCCTCCTTCCCCACCTTCCCCCAACCTCCTTCCTCCACCCCCACCACCTCCTCCCCCTCCCTCCTCCCTCCTCCCTCTCTCTCTCTCCTCCCTCCACCTCCACCACCTCATTCCCCCTCCCTTCTCTCCTCTCTCTCTCTCTACTATCTTTTGCTCTCTACTCTCCTCTTCCTTTTGTTCTTTTCCTTTCCCCTCTCTCCTCTCTTCACGATAACACTCCAGGGCTTCCTCATGATAATCTTTCTTCACAAACCCACGAATGAGCACAGTCCAAGAAATAGCATTCCTCATGGTCAATTCATCGAACAGGTTGAGGGCATCTTCGATTTTCCCATTCCTCACGTACCCATTTATCATCGTGTTCCAAGATACCAAATTTCTAACACCCATTAGAGAATTTTACAATTAACATGCTGCTGTATATCCATATATATGTCATTTATATGTTTGTGTGATAATATCATTGATCGTATTTTCTACCCTCAACACCAAAAACGTAATTTAAATCATCATCCACTTAAAATTGTGGCTCTTTTTATTTGGTCATTAATTCGTCCTCCATAAAATCTTCTATTATTTTTTACCAAATAAAACATATTTTCATTAAAATACTTTACTTCATCAGTCAATCAATACAGTATAGCTATATGCATCATTAAAATTAAAATAACATTTATTGGGATAAAATTCAAATTTGGTCGGGTCTTATAAAATCTATGAAATTTCGTAACACAATTAATTATTAACACTATACTAACATTAAATAAGGTTATTGTATACTTCATTTCATTAATTAATAATTTTTTAAATTATAATATTAAAGTCTGTACATACTCTACCTACTGACCATACACTATACTATTAGAGCATCTCTAATGGGGTGTTTATTAAGCATTAATGCTTATTAAGAACTATGCATTGCATATCATTTCTTTTGGGGTACTTATTAAGCATAGGTGCTTAGTTAAACACTTCTCCTAACCACTTCTCCATTAAATACATGGCGGGTCATGTATTGCTTTATGGATAAAAAAAGTAAAATTAAAAAAATTAAAAAAGTTATTATTGGTGAAATTTAATGATATGAGTTATTGGTGGGGTCCATTTAATTTTTTTTAAAAGTGTTGGGTTGGGGAGGTATAATGCTTATGAGATGCTTAAGTTTAAAAAAATAAATAAGGGTGATGTGTCCTAGTGGGACACACTTAAACACCCTAAAGTGGGGGATGTTTCATTGTGGATGCTCTTAACACTACTAATATCTTGTGTTTTTATTTTCAAACATATATACTAACCACATACAATAATGACATAAATTTAAAATAAATATTTTTCAACTAAGTTGTAACAAATTTTTTCAAATTTTTACAATAATACAATTTTTAATAATATGAATCAATTTCATATTGTAATTATCAAAACAAAATTAATGGTAGCGAAAAAATAAAGATTTTTACTATTTTTAATTATAAAGCTTATTCAATAAATTAAAATAACTATAGTCAATAACATATTGTAATTATGGACATTTATTGGGCAAAACTTTAATTTTACATAATTATGTGGTTATTTTTTATATTATTGTTTTGTATTTATTATGTTTTACAGCCCCTTTCTGCAATTTAGTTTAAGATTTTTATAAACCAACTAATCCGGTAGCCCTTGCAAAATCCTGACCATTATCTTTAAATATTATTATATCAACGCTATACATTCGATTGGGGTTTGGTGGACAAATTTTGTCCCTGACCATTCTAAATCAATCCAAAATCAATATAGTGTGAAATTGGAACACACTTTGGTAAGATGCTGAAATTGGAACTTGCATTTACAATAACTACTCAAATAATACAATATTGAGATAGGCCCTTGCATGCATTTGATCATGGCATGGTTATATGGTCATATGCCTTTGCATAGTCATCTCATACATCTTGTGTATGCTGTTATTAGACGATGGAGGACCTATTTAAGGAGTCCCTGCACCTGCAAGGCTACAACTCCGGGTAAAATTGAAGAAAGGCACGTGAGATTTTCAGCAAGAAAAGTTAGCACTACTACTGGTATAATCTAACTAGGCAATAATATTAATTAATTAATAGTATTTTTACAAACAAGACACTACTTCATAAGACGCAATACTCATTTTTCCTAAAAAATTATATTGTAAGAAAATATTGTATTAAAAAATACCATCCCCTCGACTCTATGCGTATAATGTCAAAATCAAAACACGATAATAAGGCTTGCCATATTCTAAAAATTTATTTATTTTGAAAGAAACTATACCAAAAATAACGTATTTGATTTTACCTAATAAAAAAGTAAGAAAAATCATTGGCCGATGAACATATAAGGTGGGTGGGCAATTATAAAAGACCATGTTGATTTTTGCGTTGTTTCGTGCAAGAGTAATGATATATCATCTTATTAATTTACTGCTGATGGTTTGGGTAAAATGGCACAAATTTCTTTCAATTTAATTAGAGATATTGGGTTTGAAACCAGGTGATAAAAATACAATAGTTTTAAATCTCACGTAGTTAAACTTTGTCACCTATAGAATTTTATCCCCTCAAAGGGATTAGTCCTTGTATGCACGGAGATACTCTGATCTAGACTAAAAAATATTATATTACTAATCTTCTTATATTTTTTTACTATTTTATAAAATAAATATTAACTGAAAAGATAAATATATTTAATATCTTAAAAATATAAAAAATATTTAATAGTTTTCCAATTTAATAATTAGCAGAATTTGTAAAAATAAAAAATATAAAAATTTAGAATTATTCTTAGAGCAAATACATTTAGTACAATTCAACATTTTTGTAGCATTAATCATATTTTATTCCCAAGTTGGTGGATTACTTCAAAATCTTTTTAATATATATTGAATTTTTCTTTTATATTTGGAATAACTTTGCCGCACAATTTACACATCATAAACTTCATTGGAAAACTTAATTAAAAGTTTATTTTAATTGAGCGAATTAAATCTCTAATTATTTCAATTAATGCAGTCAGTGGCAGAGCCACATACGTTTTAGTGTGGGCAGCTGCCCCCACTGAAATCTAAAAATCCCCTCTATTATTAATATTTTTTTAACTTTTGACCCAATGAATTTTTTTTCCTGCCCCAGCTACTTTGCCCTTTTCAACTTTTGACCCCATGAAATTATTTTTTCCCCCAACTACTTTGTGTTGTCTATTGTGTCCTGACCGACACAAATCTTAAGCTACAGCTAATGTCCCATCACCTGCACCTGAAGTCAGTAAAATGTTTTAAGTTTTAACCACTAGGCCAAACTAGATATTTAATAACGGCAATTATATTATATGTACCTTCTTACCCAATCTCTCCCTTAATTTTAAGAGATCAATTTATTCCAGGAGTAACTATTGTCTGAGTTATTTCGCTTAATAACTCTTTATAAGTATTAAATTTCATCAATCCAACCGTTGAATTAAAAGTTTTTATTGAGTAGATCAAATCTACAAATTTTAATAAAATTTAAAAAATGTTTGGTACTTTATTAAATGACTTTGACTGAACGTATAATATGTTGTTTAGAATACAAATGAAATATCGACTATAAGATTATCTAGCTACGAATGTTCAATTTATTTAAAATTTAGTGTGCATGATCATTCAGATGATATGACAATAATCAACAGTTGGATTTGTGAAATTTAATGTCTATAAAGAGTATTAAGCGGTGTAACTCAAGCAATAGTCACTCTTGGAGTAAATTGATCCCCATGTATATATATATATAAATTTCATAATACAAAATTTAAAAATGTTAAAATACATCGGTTCATGCAGTTCAATCGGTGACCCACCGATTTGATCAATAACTAATTAATTTTGTAACCTAACCGAGTCGATGACTTATGTGAGTTTAATGACATTGCATCTCGGTCTCTCATATTTCACTCTTTTTTCCAAATTCGACCTCGTCTGTTGCTCAACCGCCACTAGACTACCCGCAAAAATTGCCCCCCACTAGCCCCGGGTCCTAGATATGCCACTAAATGCACTCGATTTCTCTATCACTATATCGCTCAATTTTTAATATTTAAAATCTATGTGATACACGTGGATAAATTTGACACTAAATTAAATTTTTACTTTCAATTCCATATGTGTCTCGTCGGAGTGTTAAAAATTAGATAACGTAATAATAATAATAATAATAATAATAATAATAATAATAATAACCACCAAGTGACCAAAACATACGACCATAATAATTAAAAGATAAAAAATGGCCAAATAAAAACTAAAAAAATTGCCCCATATACTGGTTAAGTTCAGGCCTCGCACTGTGTTGAGCTTTCGCGAGTCCCCATGAAAAAGATTTCCCTGTGTAAAGAAGAGAGGAGAAGATAAAAAGCACGCAATAACTAGTTAGTAGCCGTAGCTATAAAAGTGCAAGAGTACCAAAAAGCATTCACAAGCCGACACCAAAGAGGGGCCACACCGTTTACACCACCTTTACATCGATACCAATCTCCCTTCTCAACCACCACTCTCCCTCTCTTTTGCCTCTTCCAAACAAGACAACCCCTTCTCTGTAAATGGCTGCTTTTGCTCTTGCATCACTGCTTCTTTTGGCCTTCACCACCTCTTCAAGTATGCATTTTTTTTTTACTGCTACATTTCATCTTCTTTTGACCCATCCTGCAAATTAAGCACCCTTTTTCCTTCTTCTTTTTCTTCCTTTTTTTTTATCTAATTAGATCTCTCTGTCCTTCCTCAAAGATTGGAGTTTTATCAATATTGCTTGGGAAATATAGTTATGTAGTTACTAATCATATATCCAGTGTCTCTGTGTGTGTCTTTGCTAGTCTCCCATTTTCTCTAGAGACTTCTTTTATATATTATTATTTTTTAATTTATTTTTCAGCTTAAAAAACTCGTTTTTTTTTTGGTGTGTTGTGGGGGGTGTGATAGGTGGGTCTTGGTGTGTATGCAAGGATGGGAGCGACACAATACTTCAGAAGACCTTAGACTATGCATGTGGAGCTGGTGCTGACTGTAACCCTATCAAACAAAACGGGCCTTGTTTCCAACCCAACACCGTTAGAGCTCACTGTAGCTACGCCGTTAACAGCTACTTCCAAAGGAAGGGTCAAGCCGCTATGTCCTGTGACTTTGCTGGAACCGCCACCGTTACTGCTTCAGATCCCAGTAAGTAAATTCCTCACTCAACAACCCCACTTCTTTTTTTTTTTTTTTACCTCCTTTGCTTTGTTATCTTAGTCACTATTTCTAACAAAAAAAAAAACAATGTATTTTTAGTCACTGGTCACTCGTCAAGGCTAAAATCTCTCAATTTTCATATTTAATTCAATTTTTTTTGAAAAAATTACAAAACCAGATTGCTGACCCTTATTGTTATTGAGCAGGCACTACAGGTTGTTCCTACCCGGCAAGCGCCAGGTATGCATTTTGAATCCCTTTTGAAATTCATCTTCTGGTGTGTCTTTTGAGCGTGGAATCCGATTCTTCTACACTTTCAATTTCACCTTTATTTTTTCCTTAATTAGTTTAAATTTTATTCTGTTGTGCTTATATATGGACATCCAACCCTTTTTTTTTTATAGGACATTGATAATGATGCATAGTATAGTAGTGTAGTGGCTAGTGACTTTACTTTTTCTATCATAATGGGGAGTGGGATCATTGCAGAGATTAAAATTATTGTCCACAAAGATTCTCTTTTGTGGTGGGGTGGAGTGGGGGAGAGGGAGGAGGGGGTATTGCTGCTTGGCATTATTCGCAGCTTGATAAGCGTGTAATGTTATTGGGTTTCTGAATCATTCATACATGAAACCGTCCCGGAGATTGTTGTCACGGAACAATAATATTCTCACCCGTTTTATTTTGACCTGAATTTAGTGTGACTAGTCTAAGAGTATAGTCTACTACTCCCTTTAGTCCTATATATAAGAAACAAATAGAGTCATTTTGATGGTTCTTTTTATAAGAAATAATGTCTTGTTTTCACTAATATTAATTGTTTATTTTCAACTTCACCTTTATTTATTATTAGACCCACAAAAATAATATCAAAAGTCACCAATTTCAAAAAGGATATTTTTGGAAAATTATAGCATTATTAATTATAATTAACCAATTCCAATACACTTCATTGGTCTTGATGATTTTGTACTATGTTTCTTATAAAAAGAATCGGAGGGAGTAGTTTGGCTTCAATTCTGTGTGTATGCTAATTAACACTTGGACTTTTAAATAGGTGAACAAGAATATGATTTTAACATATGATAATAAAAATATAATATAATAGGTGAAAAGACGATGTAGATCGACATGCTTAAAAAGGGTTTTTTTTTGAATTTTTAAATAGCTTAAAACATGAACTTTTTAAAAAAATTTATAGGAATCCGTGTCCAATTCCATTCGAACCAACATAATATTGGTCCTGAATTTTTTAGTTTAATAGAAAAAAAAGTCTTGGCCTAGTTTCTATCCCAAATTACCCAAAATTACTCATCACATTGCACCGACGACTTTCCTTGTTTTTAGAAAAATAAAAATAAAAAGAGCAAGTTGTATTCTATATATATATATATATATATATATATATGCTAATTGCATGTTTTTTTAAAAAAATATATAAAATAATGAGCTGTATTTTTGAGATAAACTTGCCCTTTTAGAAATTAGAAGTTGTCAATCTCAAGTACTCTACAGGGAATTATTGTTAACGTGCACTATAATAAATACCTCATCAAATTACTCCATTCTGGTGAAAAAAAAACCTGAGTTATGAGATGACAAAGTTGAGGCTGCAAAAAGATCATATTCATTAGGACGGCTAAATCTAGCTGAGGTCATTTCTCTTGTTTGGCCAAAATATCAAATAAACTAAAGGAATGACCTAACTAAAAGGGGAAATAAATGGAATTCTCATAATAAATATTCAGACTTATATTGTTCAGTATAAAAATTCAGTTAAAAGTCATGGTTTGAATCTAAGAGGACAATGTGAGAATCCAAAGAAAAAAATTCAGTGAAAAGGTTAATGTGTTTTTCTTCACTCGTTCTGAATTTTATTTATTATGCTGTGATTCAGTACTACTTTTATTTATTATGCTGTGATGGGCCAACCTCTTTTCTTTATTTGACCAATATCGTAATTGCATGGTGATGTCGCACACCCATAACTCATTGCCCATTAATAATTGTTGTGCTAATAATACCCTTAATAATTGTGACGTGATTGATTATGTGCTGAGTTAAACAAACTTTTACTTCTGGAACCCTTATCGGCTTAAGATCACTTCTGTTGGATGGGCTTTAGTTTTGTTAAACTTTATATAGGAATTAAGATCGAAGGTGACCCATTTTGGAAGAAAGTGTTGGCAGTGGCGTGTTTATATAAAAATCGTTGCTTTTTCCATGACTATAAAACAAATTTGAATTAATTGGTTTGACGTTTAATATTCATGGTTACTGGAGTCCACATAATAATAATCTTAATTATTGGTGAAGTTTCTACTGTCTTTGCCATATTTGCATCCTCTAGATA
This sequence comes from Glycyrrhiza uralensis, assembly GCA_030159175.1. Lineage (NCBI taxonomy): Eukaryota > Viridiplantae > Streptophyta > Magnoliopsida > Fabales > Fabaceae > Glycyrrhiza > Glycyrrhiza uralensis. The sequence goes on from BRZY01000005.1 coordinate 44,382,881, forward strand.
GAACCTTTTTAGAGGCTTAAAACCGTGTGGTGATTATGTTGTCCTTGTGATTCTTCATTTTAGTTTTGGCTGTACTTTTGTGCATTTGGGGTGAGGTTAAATAATTTGATTCATGGTTTATTTTTCCTAAACAGCACTGCAGGCACTGGCACAACCACACCCTCCATGGGGGGCACTTCTTCCACTGGCACTACATCCTCTCCATATGGTTCAACCCCTGGAGTATTGGGAGGGATTGGCACCGGTATGGGCCCTTCTGGGGTTGGCACCAATTCAGATGATAGTCATGGTGGGCTTAGACTTGCAGACACCAGTTTGTTCTTTCCCTTTCCAATATCCCTCTTTTCAGCCTTAGTGTTGATGATGATGATGATGATGATGCTGTGATGTTGGGCTTGAAAAAAAGTGTTTATGCATGACTGTGGCTACGATGTATTTTACTGTGTTATTTTCTAGGTGTTGGTTGAATTAGAGACATCAGTTTTTGGTTTCTTTCTTTATTTTATTAACTATTTTTCTCCTCCCACTCTACCTTCTGCTTGGTAAAAAGAAGGGCTTTTGATGCTTTCCAAGTAGTGCTATGGTGACAGTTGCAGTGGGATTCTCTTCTCCCCCCTAATAGCTTTCTTTTCTTTTCTTGTTATCTCTGTACATCTGGATCTAAGAGACTAATAGTTAATGTGATAAGAATTGGGTTCCCTTGTTTCTGGGCTACAAGCTAATTAGTATGGAGAACTCAACTACATAAAAAAAAAAACTTGTCAATAAGAAGGGTATGGAGACATTCTGATGGGTCCATTTGTCATTTAAAGAGGTTGTGTTGTTGCATCTGGATCTTTTTTCAAGATAATAAAAATTTGGGTTTTGGAGGTCTTTAAGAGAATATTCTCCAATATGAAAAATTTACATGTGCATTTTTTTAATCAAGGCGATCATAGAAATGGCCAAAATGTGGCATTGCCAACAAAGGGTATCCCCATTTCGTTGCACATCTTCACTGCTTCTACTACCACTACTATCAAACACAATTCACTGCAACTGCAAGCAACCATGTTCAGCATCTCAGGTGCTTTTTCCCTCAACATGTGTTCCGAAATCCACCAGTAGAATCTGTCAACTTTATGAACTTCAAATCTGTGATGGGCCCAATTGACATGACCCCAAAATTGGAGGGGTGTTAGTAAATACACCCCTAAAATTGGTCATCCACTCCACTTTAAATTTGAAATTTTAAAATTATCCATTTTTAATACTATCGCATTTTGTTTCTTGGAATTGCAAAATCGCATATTTCTTGGAAACTCGAGTTTTTGGAACGCAAATTTGTATTTCGGAAACTCGAGTTTTTGGAATGTAATTTTTTTATTCCGGAAACTTGAATGTATAAAAAGTCAATTTTTCGCATATTCTCAGACAAATTTTGTATTCCATGTGATTTTGCAAGTCCAAGAAACAAAACGTGATATTAAGAAGGGATAATTTTGAAATTTCAAATTTAAAGTGGGGTAGATGACCAATTTTTGGAGTGTATTTACCAACACCCAAATTGGAGTCCACGAGACATGAGACCCCCCAAGGTTGCTCGTGTATCTCTTTTTTTTTGCTTTTTTTTAATCTACACATATATACTTTTCTATCTATACTTCAATGCGGAACTATTAGTTCCACATGCATATATTTTTTTCAAAAACATACATGATGTGAAACTATTCGTTGTAAATCAATGCAGACTAATAGTTCCGCAGGTATTTTTTTTCTAAAAACATACATGATGCGAAACTCAATGCGGAGCTATTAGTTCCGCATTGAATTACAACGTGCGGAACTAATAGTTTCACATCATGTATATTTTGAAAAAAAATTACTTGCAAAACTATTAATTCTGCATTAAAGTATCTATAGATAGAGAAAAGTATATTTGTGTAGATAAAAATTCCCCTTTTTTTTGGTCAACCTCCTGTGTATCTCTTGACCTTCTAGTCCAAGCATCTTTGATACGCATCATGGATCAGCTCTAAAGCACGACAATGATAATAGGCCCAAAATAGTAACATGAATATAATTTATTTTCATTTTCATATTATATACATATGTATTTGACCAAAAAAAATATTAAACATATGTAGATTATCTTTTGACCAAAAATAAAAATAAAAATATGTAGATTATCTTAAGGAGCAATTATCGAGGTGTTGGTTTTATCATGTATTTTGTATGTGAACTCAATGTTTGACATGTACGTAACAAATCATAAATAATACCATATTAATATTTAATTGGACTGCAGGTGTTACCTTGCAGATTAATATTTATTCATGAACTTGCTTATTGTTATCGTGCAACTACATAATTTCATATTCAGTTTATCAAGATGTAACGATTCTAATGTTATGGATGTCTAAGTTTTGTTCAATGTTTTCATGCAATAAAAAGGGAAATTACACGAATTTTTTTAGGTCAACTTAACTATCACACACACCCCATTTATTCTATGAAAGATATCAACTTCCCCTCAATTTACACATATCTCTCCTCTATTCGCTAGATATAGAGAGGAAGAGTGTCATTTAAACAAATATGAGGGGAAGCTTTGGAGTAAGTACAATTTTTCCAACAAACAATGGTGGTGAATTTTTAGAATGAATCACAACAATCGTTCATAAAATTGTAAAATGCTATTAATTTACTCTATGAAATTATTAATAGAGAAATGATATATCCTCCTTCCACTTTATAAAATAAGAAAGAGAATACAACTAATATCTTGAAAACATAAAAAACATTTAATATTTTTTCCATTTAGTAAGTAGGAGAATTTGTAGGAATAAAAGGTAAGAAGATTTAAAATTATTTTTATTAATATTTTAAATTAGTCATTAAAAATTTCGACTATATTAGTTCTTTTTGGATAATCAATTTCGTCTATGAAATTATTAATCAACAGAGACTAAAATCATAGAAGATTTTTAATTTCAATGACTGATTTGAAATGTTGATAATTCTAAGAACTAAATTGATAATTTCTTACAATTTTAGAGACTAAATTGATAATTCACTCAAATATTTATTTAAAAAATAAAGAATTTATATGTCATTTTGAGCATACTCAAAAATAGGCGAGAATAATCTCCCCATCCAAAATTAGTGTTACGCATATTTTAATGCAATTTTATCTATATTTTAATTTATCATGGAATTTTTATTAAAACTTAACCTATCCTACAATTGATGTCAATTTATAGATTATATATCGAGAGAGATCAATCCCTTAAATGGATCTCTCGAATGATTAGTCTTCACAATTGCACGTGGAGGATATCTGGGTAAAAAATAAATAAATTAAATATTAAATATATTAATATAAATAATTCATGTACTCCCTCCGTCCCTAATTATAAGAGATTTTTTGCAAATTTGTTTGTCCTTTTTTATAAGAGGCTTTCGAAAACATGTCATGCATTAATTAATTTTTACCCAAACTACCCTTATTGATTGGAAGAGAGAGGTAGTAATGCATTAATTAAATAGGAGATAGAAAGTGAAAAGAGAGAGGTATTATTATTAAGGATAATTTTGGAAATACAGTATAAATTATTGACATATTTAATTATATAAATTATATTAACTAACTTCTTTAGTAGAAGAAAATTAGATAAAAACTTCTTATAATTAGAGACGGAGCGAGTATTTTTTATGCCGGGGGCAGGGCAATAGAATAGACTAGTTTTCCAAAAATGGGTATTCATGTGAAGGAGAAGGACCCCCATTCTTTCCAAAAATAGCATTTCACGCGACTCTCATTTCCTTGCCGCCCCCGACTTTTGGTGGACCACTCGTCCACACCACTAGTGAGAAAGTGACATTTTTTGTCTCCATCTCTCTCTCCCTTTTTTTTTTATTTCTCAGTCTTTTCCGTTTCCTTCCCAACCCAAAACAAAAACTTGGAGTGGAGACGAAGAAGATTCTTTCTTCACACATAATACACACAGTGACTCACACACACACAAAACCGGTGGGGGGCTCAGTGCCTCACCATATTCCGACACACCACACAGTCAGCCATCGACGTACGGTTACTTTGAATTGAACCACCCACTCTCACTCTTTGTCTTCCTATTCCTTCCCTTCTCTGAGCAACAAGTAGGAGTAGGACCCTCACAATGCAGCCAAACGACCAAGGTCCCAAGGTAAAATCATCAATAATATTAAATTAAATAATGAATCAATTGCACTTTTTTTTTGCTTTTGTAGGCTCCACTTTCCACTGCACATTTATTTATTTTATTTATTGTGCATGCTGAAAAGTTCATACAGTGGCTGTCTGTCTTCTCGTTTTCCTTCTCCTTTTTTTTTAATTATAATTATTGTTATTTTTCTGCTATGAAAATGAACTTACTTTTTTTTCTTTTTGGTGATATCGGGGCTGGTTGGGTATGCTTTTTTTTTTTTTTTGCACCGTCTGATTCGTTAGTAGAGTGAAAAGCTCTTACTGATTGATTGATTGATTTTGAAGAAAATTCTGCCTTAAATTTGTCAATGATTTAATTAAAATAAAGGCTATAATTATTGCAATAAGAAGCTTCCATGTTGGTTGAGTATGCTGACTGGTGGTGGTCCCTGGTCACTCCAGGGTTTTTTAGTTGGTGAGTGTTAATTACAGCCATAACGATGTGAGTAATTATGGGTTAAAATTTGCTCCTTGGCACTGGTTGGCTTGGCACATATACATTAATTACTGAGCTTCTGCGTATATACTATATCATATGTGCACTGAGCTTGTTCATTATTCCATGCAGGTTGAACCTTGTGATATATGTGGTCATGTTGGTTTTCCTGAAGTAATTGTTACCTGCTCCAAATGCAATGTAAATCGTGAGCATGTGTAATGATCTCCCATTTTATAATTTTCTCTTCTTATATTCTTTCCTTTTAGTATGACTTTGATCTTTCTGATTAATTAATTTTTTTGGTTTATTATCTTAAAAGAAACCTTATTAATACAATTGAATCTGAATATTTTCTTGTATATCTCGCAAAGAATTATACAAATATATATATAAAAGGGCAGCTGTATCTAAATCCCTAAACTTTAGGCCTAGAGGGATTGAAGTCAACGACTGGCCTAGGACTATCTATGGAAACTATGAAATGATATCAAATAATAAAAGGAAAGAATCAATGATCAATAATAATTACAATCTACAATATGCAAATACTAAAAATTTATAGCAAGTGATATATGTGGTTACTTGTCTATTTGAATTTATATACTCTTGCTGGGAACTATGAGCATTAAATTCTGAGGGCTTCTTTGTTTCTAAACCCGATATGATATATGCATTCTGCTATCAAATGCACTATAACTTTTGTTACGGGATAAAAGGAGAAACATAGTTGGTAGGATAAAAGAAAGATAAAAAAAAATAAAAATGCAAGTTTGCCATCTAATTTGGCGACATAATTTTTTTACATATTCTTATGACCTTACAAATTATTGACTTTGGCTTTTGACCAATGGTTTTGTTATATCCCTTTGTGGTATTAGTGCTGCATAGAATCTTGTTCTGAATCAATTCATTTTCTGCCCCATTTCAGTTACTGCATGCGAATTGCTCTCACAGAAATTCCTGAAGACTGGACTTGTGAAGCTTGCCAATCCAAAAATGGTACAACTTCACCATGTAAAGTGAATCAGGATTTTGCCTTGCAGGCTTCTAAAAGGAAACGAGCTGTTACAACAGGGAAAGTGAAGTTCCTTCATGAGGATGAAGTCATTAAACTTTCTACTTGTAATTTCTCCATGAAATCTATTCCAGCTAGTTCTACTTTTCTGATGACCAGGAAGGCTTCCAAAAGTGTTATTCCAAGGGTGAGAACAGAAAAGGTTATTCCAAATGTTATTCCAAGAATTGGAGCACAAAAAGATCAAATAACTGATCAACATGCTTCTCACTTATCAAAGGGTTAGAATTTATCTCCATCTTTGCTTCAATCCCTATTCTTTTGTGCTCTTCAAGCATAACACAAATACACCCAAACAAACCCAAGTTCCTCAAAACTTTTAAGTGGAGGCTGAATTTGCCTGGGTTTTAAGCTGATTTGATGGAAATACATTATTGTGTTTGCTGGTACCAGTTAAGTCTGAGTTTCTTAGTGTCACTGTTATGATACTTTATGATATAATTCAACAGAAATAGGCTTTAAGTTTAATAACTTGACTAGATTGTTTTAAAAAGTTTATACATTTAGTGATCTGGATTTAATTTTCATCCACTGGCACTAACAGAGTAAGGCAGATTACACTATCAGTGAATCAGTGATATTGAACCATGTATGACTATGGGAGACTAGTTTTTTTAATAAAAAAAATGCTTAAAGCCTTGCATGTTTTTCATGAGATTTGTTTGGGATTTCTGTTTGAGATTATGCATCTTGTAGGGCCAAAAAAGGAGCATAGACTTGTATCTGAGCAACGAGTGGGTGCACTGGTACATGATAAAAAAGTTCAAACTCTTGATCTTCAGATAGAAAAGCCTACAAAAGGGGTCCCTTGTAAAGCTATATCGGCAAGAACATCTTTACCTATTGTTGGTTCAGGTAAGATACTTTTTTTGCTATGATTTGATTCTTTGTATTATGTCTGCTTCTTTCTTCTATAGATTGTTGCATTTACTTAAGTCCTAACATCTCAATATGCATATATGGATATATAGACAAGTACCACCTTGGTATGTATTATGATATTGGTCACTTGATTCTGTAGGTTTTGAACCTATCATCTCTTATTTTTTCCTGTTTGCTCTCTGTTTTGTCTTTAGGTGCTGTTGCTGAATGTAACAGATCTAATATTGAAAAAAGCAACATACAGAGTATTCAGGAAAACTTAAACCATCATTGTAAATATTTACCTTCTTCAGTTCATGCTTGGAGGTGTGTACATCTCTTCTCTTGTCATAAATAACTTCTTAAATTGCCTTTGCTGGCAAATGCACTTCAAATTTCAATCTGTAGTGACTATTGAAATGAAACTAAGATTTCCTTTCAGTTTAGGATGACATCTTTCAACTAGTCTCAGAAAATGGCTATGTACATGGTTTCATGTAAACCATTTTATTTATGTTGACATGCATGTGCTTTTGAACAATCTTTTCTATGATTTTTAATATGTATGTATGGAGAAGAGTTTTGACCCTCCCTTTTTGGTGGTAAGTATTAATTCCTCATGGCATACAGACATGTTGGGCTTGAAGTACAAGCCATCACAATTTCAAAACATGGATGCTTATTTTTGTTAAGGAAGAGTTATGATATATGTACACCCCACAAATATATCCACCCATCCAACACCTCTCATTTCTCTCTATCTCTCTCTAACTATCACATCACATATCCCATCATTTTACTACTTTTCTCTCATCTCTCTCTATCTCACTCTAGTGTCCCCATAAAATTTTTAGTTTTATTAACATTTATTTTTTTATGATGTTGACAATTTTCTAGAGGTCAATTCCAAATTCTTCAAGCAGCTGCATCTGGTGAATTTTATGATTGGTTTGAGGCCCAACCTCCATGCATTGTTAATAGGAAGGCATACAAGCTTTCAAATAAAATGCCCCCAGTCCTTCAACTGGAATCACTTCCTGCATTGAATGTCTTGACTGATGTGTTCCAGAATGATTCTCCTAGTCTTCAAGATATTGCATTGTATTTCTTTCCATCAGATAACAATGAGAGGTCAGCTTTTGCTTCTTATTTTATCCTTCTTTCTTTTTTGGTGTTTAGTGTCAGGCTATATTGGTTGTTTAAGCTACTTATACCTCGTGTTCTCAATTGAGTGTAGGTCCAGAAAGAACTTAAATAGCATATTTAAGTTTATGAATGCTGAAAAATCAATGCTGAGAAGTTTTATTGATGGAGTGGAGCTGATGGTATTTACCCCAAATCAGCTTAATAAGGACTCAAGGGGTACGATTATTGTTTCATGCATTTGCTTTTGTCTAAACATTTATTTATGACACTGGTTTTTTTACCTTGATGGAGTAATTTAGAAGCAAAATTTAATTTTGGTGTAACTTTAAAAGAAATTACCAGAGTAGTGGAAGTGGTACATCAGGAAAGCAATATTTGAAAGTGAAGTTATATATCTGAAGTGTGGAATGTTATTCATTGCAAGTTTTACACCTGCGACTTTGTAATACTTTATTCACCATTAAGTAAGTTGTATATGTTATATATGACGATATTTAAATGCGGAATATTAGTAATTTTGCTTCTAAATAACACTATCAAAGTAAAAAAGCCTTCATAACACCCTGATGTACAATCCCTATTCATGAATGTTGAATATTAAAATTCAAATTTTGAGATGAGCAGGTTCAGAAGATCTTTGATTCTTTTGTTCTTGGAAGTTGTGCTTTGTTGAATTTGTTTTGTCCTACTGCCTACATGGCTAAATCAGCATTTATTATTGCTTTTTGTGTCTTCATGAAGATAACATAAATTACTGTCCATAGGTACTATTGCTGCAGTAAATGAAGGATATTTCCTGTGGGGAGTCTTTCGCCCATACAAAAATGATAATGCTATTGAAAGATTACCTGACATTGAGCCTGTTGATATGGATATTGATATGGTTGGAGGAAAGGATGTGGTGGGGAGAATTGATCATGTTCTGAACGATAAGCCCAGGAGTCTCTCTCAATGGTCATTAGAAGGAACTCTTCAGAGAACCTCTGAGAAGGTTGAAGAAAAGACCTTAATCACTTCAAGCCATTTGAATTTGTCTGGAGACAGAAAGAAAATCAAGTTTGAGCTTTCTTCTTACCCATCCTCTTCTTGTAACCCTGTCAAGAAGTATTATAAATCCTTTGACAAACTGGATGTTCCACCAGGCTTTGAAGCACATGGTAAGAAGTTCTCATTGTAAAATTTCATTTAATGACGAAAAACCTGTGGTAAAGGATGGATGATCAGTGTCTGACAGTTCATGTTTTGTGGGACTTTCAGGATGTTTTAATGAGAAGCCCTCCAAATATAAGAGACTGGATGACTTGCACTAAAATATGATCTGGTATTGGTATATACAATATACAATGGACACAAATTATTGATAGATAGTTTTTGTTTGTACATTTTGCTCAACTTATATATCCACTACTATGATGGGGAATTAACTCATGGCCTTTGTACATCAATAGAACAGTATGTGCATATGCTTATTTTCTCCCTTTCTTGTAATGGGTGTATTTTGTTTGTTTGTTTTTATTTGCCTCTTTCTTTCCCATGTGTCAAGGAGGGTTAATATCACTCAAACACTAGGAAATGGTGAATCATGTCACTTAACTGATTACTAATTGCATCACTTGATGACATAATCAACATTGAATATTTTGTTTTTTTTATATATAAAACATTGAATATTGAATATTTTGTTTGGGTTCAAGATCTTGACTTGGTTTAATTTGTGTATTTCTTTATCCCTTCAAATTTTAACACACAAAACACAGTAAAAAAAGTTAACTACTCCAAAAGTACCTTTTTACAAGGGGGGGAGAAGACCCTCAAATCGAATTATGACCATACCAAAAAGGAACACGCCAGCAAGATCCTTAGGCTATGTTTGGATGAGAGATTTTGAAAAAGAGAGAAGAACTTATAATTTTCAATTACTCTGTTTAGGAGTTTTTTAAATTAGAAAAAAAAATTTAGAGATTTTTTAAAAACCCCCCAAAGTCCTATTGGGTCAGTTTTTAGAGTTCCCCCAAAATTGAGAGTTTTTAGAGGTAAAATATATTCATTTACCAATTTACCCTTTATAAACTTTGAATATTACAGTAGTATCAAGTTGATCTGTCCTCAAGCGTCGATCAACACACCGTCATGCCTTCGATCAACCAATCCACCATCCCTCCGCCGCTGCCGCTGTTGTTCCCTTCCCTCGCGGCTGAATCGAAAGCACTAATGCCAAGCTGATCGGCGTAGGTGCCGCAACCGTCACCGTTATCCGGCCGTTGGCCCCCGGTGACGACACCGGGGATCCGCTCGCCGGCGACTGGTGAGACTAGATGTCGTTGTCGACGTCCATAACCTCTTTGCGGCAGATCTACTGTGAAAATCCGCAAAAACAGATGGAGAGAGAGAGCGAGCAGCCTTTTTTTTTTTTTTGGTCAAAAGCGAGCAGCCTTTTTTTTTTTTTGGTCAATAAAAGCGAGCAGCCTTCAGAGAGAGAAAGAGAGATAAAACGACGTGTTTTTTTTGGTAGTGAAACAAAACGATGCTTGGGTTTTTTTTTTATCAATCGGAAAACAATGCTTGGGTTTTATTTATTTATCTATTATTTATTTTTATTTTTTAATATTTTGGTCGGCGAGAAGCAATGCATCAGTGCCTTTTCATGAATTTGACTAGTAGTGCCTTTTTGTTATCTGTTCGTATTTTAACTTTTTTTTTTTATGAAATCTGTTCGTATTTTTTTGTTTTATTTTCATTTTTTTGTTACTTTTTAGTTTGATTTTATATTTTAGAATTAGGAAAAAGAGAGCTTTTCAACGTGGAAGAAGAGTGAATTTATAAACTGGTTGTTGGAATTTGTTTTATTTTATTTATCAATTGCTTTTCAATTTTAAAAAAAAATCAAAATTTCTGAAGTCAACATTAATTTTTTTAAAAAATAAAAGTAATTCATTATTGTTATTTTATCATTTTTAAAATTATTAATTTTCAATAATTTATCCATTTATTTGAATTTTTGAAATATTAATTTTCAAAAGAGGGGTAAAATAGTAAACTTCTTAGCTAAACTCTCCCTTCCCTTCCCTCTTCATCATTTTTTACTCCCAAACAAGGTGAGGGATTTCCCTCCCTTCCCACTTCCTTCCCCCCACCTCCCCTTCCCCCCAAAGCCCTCCCCTCCCCTCCCCTCCCCTACCCTCCAAATTCCCAAACATAGCCTAAGGGAAGAAGGGGAGGGAAGGGGAGGGATTTTAACGGAGAGAAGGGGGAAAGGGAGGGAAAGATATTGTGTTTGGTTGAGAGGAGGGGAGGGGAGGGGAGAGATTTTAATTGAAGGAATAGATTAATTTACTTTTTAGACCATTGTGAATTGTTATGTTAAACTTAATTTAAAGTTATTTAAGTAAATACATTTAAATTATTTAAAAACTCATTCTCTCCCCTCCAAATTCTCCCATTATTGGAGGAGAGCAAAATCCCACCATTTCCCTCCTCTTCTCTCCTTAAAAAAATAAACCAAACAAAAAAGATTTAAAATATTCCCTCATTTCACTTCCCCTCCGTTTCCCTCCAACCAAATCCTATGTAAAATTAACGGGCGATCACAATCCGCAGGTGAGTATCAAACATGGAGTCCCGAGTTCATTGTAGGTGGAAAACCTGCCATATAATCATCAAAGCCTTCTCACAACCCGGTAATGTATAGCATGGTGCCGTTGAAAAAGTTCACCATGGTGGGGCAATTGACATACACCATAGATTTAAAGCTAAAATATATCAGGGGCTTAGATTTTGTGTGGGCTACGTGTATGAAAACAATGGATAAAGAACTTATAGTAATTGCATTTTGGGGCCTATAGAATTATGAATTGATGAAATTACGAGCTGTAGAAAAAAATTGGAAAATTTGACACGGATACAAGTGTTCAGCTCCGGTATCAAAAGTGAAATGAAATTGTTTTCACATTATTATAATTTTCGTGCGGTTGTTGGTTTGGGGATGAAATTATCAAAAACTATCAATTTTAAATATTAAATAAGGAATTATAGCAACCGACTTGTTTGCTTTAGCAAAAATATAATATAATTTGTGTATAAACTAACGTTATGTTAGTTAAATGTGGGATAATATATTCTTGTGCTCCCTGAATATTGCATGTTATCAGGTAACCCTCCATACGGAGGTCTTGGAGTCGGTGTCCCATATTGGGAAAGTGAATCTAAGATGTAAAAACAATAACAATTGTATCAATTTGAAAGAAAAAAACAATAAAGAATAAAGTAACTGCATGTGATTGGGGAGGAAGTATGTTGAGGCCAGAAACCTCTATTGTCCTTGCACTTGCAATTGGGGAGGGTTCGTTCATGCCACTCCTGTAGAGATTAGGAAAAGCATCATGAAAAACCAAATTCATTATTCCCTAGAATGTTTGCCCTTGTATTGGCCATCCACATCAGAGTATGTGTTTGAAAAACCGTTAGCACAAATTCCAAAAATACCAAAATTGGGTTTTGGCCAAAGCACCAATGACTTCATATAAACAAACAAGTAAAACCATAATGTTCTCCAATGACTTCACATGAAAATATGCGGAGTGTGTAAAGTAAATATGTACATATACCATTACTTATCGTCTTAAGTAATTCCGAAGGAAAAGTTCCAATTTTTCCAAGTCATCACTCACTAGTTCGATAGATGGAGCATATCTAAGAATTTTGGTATCATACAACTTCCCATCTTTGCAAAAATCCAGATGGGAAGCAACGAGACTCAACCAGAACTTTTAAGCAACCTTCTGCAGAGATTTCTTCTTATCTACTGATAATCTGGCAACATCTCGCAAATTACCATTGGGCACTCTTTCATTAAAATGATCTCTGAGAAATTCCACAGCCATGAATGTAAGCGCTGAAGCCGGAATGTACCATGTAATCCTGGGGATGCTACCTCTAAACATACCCTTCAAGCCTTCCTGAGCCCATATATTGTTAATTGCATCCAACCAGCCACTATACCTGACAATAACAGAAAACGCAAATTACCACCAATGTAGCTTAGTCCATAAAAAACATGACCACTCCCTGGGTACCAAATAGCCCTGTTTGTGATTATGATAAGAAAAAATGTGAGACAAGGTATATCATAAGTTATTCTGTAGATTCCTATTAAACACCAGAAAATCAACTCTGCATAATGCTCAAGCAGATGCCTTCCACACAGCAATCATCAAAGAAAATCGAGTAGTATCCTAGTGGCAGGTACACATCATGCATACCATAACCTGTTAGAATAGTTATTGAAAAAAATTGATACCTCAAAGTTGAACCCTGCACTTGCAGCCTGGTTTTGACGACATCCAAAGGAGTGGTGAGATATGCGCTCAGACCTGTTTAATTATTATGAACAAAAACTAATAATACCGAACAATGTATAGCTAGGAGCACTTGAGTACTTAGGATTGAAGACAAAGCACAGGACATACCACCAGCTAATCCTCCTAAAACCAGTCCCTCAAATGAATTATTAACTTGCCAATTTGGGCTAGATATCCATTTTTGCTTCCCATATTCTGTAACATCTTTCAGAGCTTCATAGAACATGACCTATAACAATTGCATATAACAGTATTCAAAAAGCAGAGCCAGAGAGTTAGCACATATTACAAGCTGGAATCATTTACTTCTAGAAACGCTTTTCAAAAAAAATTTACTTCTAGAAACATTTTTAGACAAGATTCGAATACATATAACATGAGTGCAGAGTTTGGATAACACTTTCATTTTATGATTCAACAGAATACATTTGAAATGAAATATGAAATAATTCATAAATATTATGACCGGAGGTGGGATTTAAAAATAGTGAATAATCAAAGGCAATATGATTTGTATATGACCTTAAATCTTACAATAATATCATTCCAAACGAATTTCATAAAAGAATTCCTTCTTTATTTTAGATTCCAAATAATCAAAATGAAAAAGGATAAAAGACGACAATATTTAAACTATTTAATAAAAAAAGTGTTAGTAAAAAAAAGTGAATTTAAAAAGATTATAGAAGCATGAATCTAGTAAAATTCAGCATGTTATGGATAATACCATTAGGCCAGCAAATGGTACATCCCTTGCCAGCGTAGACAAATATCTGCAGGAGCAAGAAAAAACAAAGCAAATTAGAATAATGCATGAAATTATGAAACCCAAAAAAGAAAATGTTCAGAATTTAATTTAATGATTTAATAATTGACTCATTATGAATGGATACATCAAATATATGGTTGAGAATCTACTTACTTCATGTGTAAGTCTTGACACAATCCATAAATTAATTTTTGTAAAATTGAATTTCATCAATTCAACTATTGAATTGAAAGTTCTCATACAGTAGATCAAGCCCATAAATTTTCATTCGATTGCCAAACTAGTTGATACTTCATTGGACTCCTTTATTTTAACATAAAGCAGGTTTTTTAAATTATAAGTAAATGTTAACTATCAGATTCGATAAATATAAATGTCTAACTTATGTAAATTGGTATGCATGATCATTAAGATAGCATCACAATTCAACTGGCTTTATTGGTTGAATAGCATTCTACAAAATCTTATAGTAAACCATTGTGGCTCTCGAGGAAATAGCATAATTCATCTGAATTAGCATTTATCAAGATATTCACAGACTCATTTTACAGCTCACATGCAATTCACGAAGTCAAGTCTTCTTATGACACTTATTGCCATAGTCATACACAAAACAAGAGAAATAAATCATGAAACGATGCCTTATTGGTGCCTAGGATACTTTATATTGTCTAGTGCTGTGCTTCCAAAAGCTAGTAAATGAGAAAGGGGGGCTCAAATATTAGTGAATTGAAAAACTCAAGATTACATTATCTAAAGAAATTAATGTTTGCAGTGTATACCCTGCATATAAACCCTTTAAACCCTGTGCTTTCCATATTGAGCAGCCTGCATGGAACATCCCTGTATAATAATCATATATTTGTGTGCCAGGCTTTATTGCAGTTCCATTCTTCATTGCAGCAGAACTCCAAGATGTAATTGTGCCTTGAACTTGCATGCGCTGCTTTATCACTTCACATGGAACATACACAAAAGAACCAAGAGTATCTCCTGAAAGTACAGAGAAAAATATCACACATTTGAGCCCTTCGTTGCCCACTCAAATGGTTACATATGTCATGCTCAATAAACCTTCAAATTTAGCAAGAATAAAAATATATGTCAGAGCAGCATCACATTATGTAAATATGTGGAATGTGCAATAATAATCAATCGTTATGTCCAGAAAAGGAGTACTCATACAATGTACTGTAACCTAGTGAGGAAATAGTCAAAATTATATGCAGAAATAAAATGGGTATGTGGCACATTACATGCTATGTATATCAGAAGGGAAAGTGGTAAACATTACATTTTATGGGAAAATGTATTAGCATAATCAGACAGTTTACGTTACAACTGCTTTCCTACACATGCCCCTGGCCCCCTGGGCGAGTCAAAATGTATAACTTCTGGAACTCAGAAAATACAAAAGTATTACTATTAGATGCTACAAATCAGCTTACCAACAGCTCCAGCAATGAAATGTGCCCAGTGGCCCTTAAGGCTGGGATGTGAATCCTCAATCCACTTTTTAGTTGACTCTATGACACCAAAATATGTTGCACCAGTTGCAAGAGACCCAGTAATACCAGGTACTACACCCCTGTAAAAGCCTACACAATTTTAAATCAATCACAAGGGAAGGGACACATATTTCAAGCTTGAAGTCCAAAGTGTACATTACAAGATTATTGAGAAAAAATAATTCTTAGATTTGAGTCATAAGTCATCTAAATGCATGCTTGGTTGTGATCATTTTACACTCAAAATAGGTTTTCCAGTCAAAAGCTCTCTCAAGCATTTGATAATAGGCTTTTTTGAAAGAAAAATAAGTTAATCCAAACATGCATTAAATGTCATTTTAACATGAGGAAATTTCACAATTAAAACCCATAAAAAATACACATAGCAGGGACAAAACTATTAAATATTCAAATTCAAAATAGTGTACCTCTTAATCCATCAACCTGCCAGACAGTCCGCACCATCTGCAATATGCCTTTCTGGTTCTAACAGATGAATAATGTCCCCAACAAAAGAGAAATGCTTTAGATGGAACTATATATGAATAGCAGCTATGTAACTTTTAAAATTTGAGAGAGTGTGTGTGTGTGTATCAACAATTATGAACGAAATTACTGTCTAATTTATCTATAGGCTGCTATTATACCTTAACTCCTTTTAGAATAGCTTGACTTTGTATTCGTGTTTTAATGGTATCTACCGGATGCATCATGCCTTCCCCAAAAGCACCGGCAACAGCTCCCCAGACAAATTCTCTCCATACTTCAATAATATTAATATCATAATATAAGAAAATTAGTTCTAATCATAAATTAAGAAAGAAAAAACAATGTTATACCCAATTTGTTTTCTAGTGACAGTAAGGCTTTGGTTGGGAGGGACAAATGCTATACAAAAAGGAGACTGTCAGATAGAAAGTGCATGATGCAAAAAGATAAGATGCGTCACAAAAAAAAGGTCCAAATTACTTGTAGGGTTTTACCACTTCCCAAGAGAGCTTTTTTTGAAAGTAAACAAATGATTATCCCCCCTCCCCGCCCCAAAAAAAGCTAACAAGGAAACTGTAATATACATGTTTATTTGTTTGGACATAATGCTAGCCACAGCCAATCTATTCCATGAACGGTTCAAGCCAATGCTTCATAGCTTACGTGCCATAATATTGGACCTCATGCAAGCAACTTTCCAGTGAAAAGCTTAGGCCTAGTTTGGATTAGCTTCTAGCTTATAGGAGCTTCTCAATTAAAGTAAATTTATGGTTTTTTACTTGAAAAAAACTCCTTATAAGCTTACAGATGTTAGTGGAGAAGCTAAATAAGAGAACTTCTAAAAAATTAAGATGCAGAAGCTAATTTCAACTTATGCGAGAAGCTATTGTTTATAAAACTCATAGTTATTGCAAAATTCTTTTAATATTTATTTTTCTGTAAGTGTTTCTTGATATGTTTATCTAAACTAGACCTTAATCTCCATCCAGACATAAAATCGCAACAACTGACCACACACCTTATGTTAATGCCATGATTCGTGACTCAAACAAGCACATTGAAATTCGTAGCATTCTTAATTACGCACAAGATAGGGAAAAAATCAAATATACTCATACGCTTCAGATTCATTTTATAATATCACATCATTTTATCTTAGTTTGCAATTTGCAAATTTCTACAAACTTAAGTTGATCACTAAACAACATTCCTTTCGCTTCAAATAATCACGAATTTAGCAGCAAAAAAAGGGTTAAAACACAACATTCATCACCGAAATGAACCAAACAAGGATCAAAATATTGGAACTAAATTGGTTGCGTTATTAATAGTATTAATACCTAATGGTAACGGAGCTTATATTGTGCACACTCTGTTACAAATTTTGAAATGCTGAGAATAAATGGAATCGATCACATGAATGCTTTCCTCGTTTAAAGAACCTTGTTATTGTTAATGAAAATGAGACCTCGCAGCGAGGAATATGCACACGAATGTGGTTTATGTGATGAATCAATCGCTTACCAAAGAAATGGCCGTGAGAAACGTTCTTCGAAGGTTGTGCTTCGGAATTGGAGCTTTCAATCGCCATTGAACAAGTAACACTGTCACAGCAAGTTCTTCTGGTCTAGGGTTTTGAAATAGCGCGCTTAGATTTATGAAGAAAGGTGAAGAAATATTTAGGGAAAGAAAAATAAAAATAAAAGATATTATTAAGGAATAATATTCTCTTTTTTATTTAAATTGCTCAGATTTTTTATTTAAATTGGTTAGATATTCTTTTTTATTTAAATTGATCAAAAAATTGCTCAGATTTTCTTACCTGGAAAGAAAATAGAGCAATCATAAAATTCCCATTTACATACTATCTTAAAAAAATGAATTACATGAAATTATTGTTTAAAGAAAAAACTTTCGCAATAAATACTAGTTGGTTTGAAATGTTCATTAGAATAAAATAAGATAAAATGGACTGAATTGGAATGAAATAAAATTAAAATTCCTTAAATTAAAGGGGAAAAAAGGGACATCAAATGAAATGGAATGGAAAACACTATATCAAGTTTTATCATATTCAATTATATTACATATTTTTTTAGGGAAATTTTATATTTTATATATATTATATTTAAAACAATTTAAACATAGGATATGATGTCGTTTCATTTTATTTCATTCTATTCATTTCCATAAACATGAACATGAGAAATCTCTTATATATGATGTGGAGTATATTTTTAGGCTTAATTGGACCTTTTTTTGACAAAAAATGTATTCATTCATTTAAATCAAGAAAATACATCGAAAACATTACAAATTCAATATCACTAAAAACTGAAATGGATGAATCTGTGAACAAACTCACAACACCCAAGTTAATAGCATAACACAGCAAAATGTCATCAAAAGACACAGTGCTTACAAAAATGACAAGCTCATATTGACTGAAGTATCCACGTCTTCGGATCTGCAACGTTGATGACTCATATATTGCTATTATGAGATTTGAGTCCCTCCATTTTCAATTGTGCAAATTGGATCCCTCATCTTTTCATCACGTTACAATCAAGTCCTTTCGTCGCATGAACTGAGACACGTGGCATTTGAGTTGACACTTAGGCGTTGAGGTGACAAACATGTGACATGTATTTTTTTCACTGACATTGCACCATGGTAGAGATATGCTGACGCGTGGCATCGCTGATGTGACAGGCAAGAGAAATGAGGGAGAAAATTGAAAATAGAAATACATGAGGATCGAACCCATGTCTTGGCTAATACAAGCCTCAACTTATGCCACTAAACCAACTAGAATTTATGGTATATTTGCATAAACCATATATATTACAATGTTTATTATTCTAAATAAATGAATTTATTAATATACTTATTTACATATATTAATTTTTTTTATAAGACATATATTAATTTTATTAATACATATTTATATATCTTATTAATATATAAGCTTATTAATAGAACATTTATTAATAGATTAATAAATTAATATATGAAGTATATGGATAATAATGGACTAAAATTAGAAGAAAATAATTCCTTTGTTGGTAGGCTATACATAAATTCTACAATAAATCCTTGCCGAGTTTGGTGATTCTCCTTAACCTTTTGCATGAGGAGCGTGCAACACCCTTTCTCCAAAAAGGATATTACACCATAGTAACCAAGATTTTCGTAATAATTTTCTAAGTAACTTTGATTTAAAACAAGTTTAGTTCCCAAAAATGCGGATAAAATTTTTGCCTTTTTAAAAGATGAGAAGAATGGGGAGTCCATTCTTTCCTTTTCTATCACGTGGTGAAATAAGAACAGTATTAGTAGAAACACTGAATAAAAACAACCTCCTCAAGTATATATATCAAAAGAGCTTGCATCAGCACAAGCCAGGAGTTTTAAAACTACTCTACATCAAAAAGCAGTAAAAACTCTGAAATCAAAAGACTGAAATAAAAAGCTACTAAGTAATATTAAAGCCAGGTCCAATCTAAGCTACTCATGACGGAGAGACTCAGTAGCTGAGCCTCCAAGAACTTCGCCCTCATGCTCCTCAGATACCTTCCCCTTGCCCTTGCGGAGACGCTCTAAAATCCTATCCTGTCCGAGGATAACTCATCTACTCAACCACATACAAAACAACATGGAAAGTAGGCAGGGTGAAAAACTTACACAAGTTAAGAATGTTAGTTTCAAAAAGTATACATACAATACTTATACAGTATATTTTCAAAGTCTTACCACCCAAATCACACTTAGGAATAAAACACTGTAAAACCAAGAAACAATCAAGAATAGATCACCAATCACAGAAGTAACGTCAATCATAGATAAACATCAATCACAGATAAATTGTCAATCACAGATAAAACATCAATCATAGACCAATTGTCAATCACAGATATATTTATGCATGATACTTCAATCTCTCTCATAATACACCGGTGTGCTGCTCCAAGGAGACTTTTCCCACCAAACTCCATTGAGCGATAGGCCTGCGACAAGTCTTAACAGAACAACCAGGAAATCCCCCTCAGACCCCTGGCAGCCATTCCGAAATGCGCATTCACCTCCATATCATGATATAGGTCCGTCAGTCAGATTTATCCAAGCCGGGTATACGACTCGTCTCAGCTCAAGGGTATTCACCATGCAAGGCTATTGAGACTTTCGAAACCTGGATAATCCCAGAAGGCAATTGTAGCCCAACGCAACTCTATTCTCAACCCTCTCTGGGTTGTACTGCTCAAAAACCTTTATGCAAATGACACTCAAAAATTGCATAATATCACTTTGGTTTCTCTTGTAAAATCTTCTCTGTTTTACTGTATTAAATCTCTTAATACAAAACCACATAGAATACTCTTATTCTATCACCACAGAAATACTCTTGAAAACATAACCATTATATTACTCTTTTCGGCTGTACTCATTTATTTTAATAATAATTACACTGTGATAGAGTCAAACGCGGTAACGAATTTAACCAGAATAATATTAACGGGAATTATTACTCAAGTTCATTCTTTTTGGGAAAGCCCTTTGGAAGCTAATCAAGTAATCTTCGCCACGTATATACAAACTTATTAAGATAGGAAAAATAGCGCACCGGTATGGTTCCCAGGAAATATCTTGGTGAGCTTTTGGGCTCCTTCAAAGACCTTTGTCTTTCCTAGACAGATCCATACAAATGAACTACCTTAACCCATCATCAGTCTGTATATAAACAGTAAAAATCACAAGTTTTATATATTTTTGAAAAGAACATGGAAATGGAAGAAAAATATCAGTTTAGGAATTTTTAGCATATTTAGTTACTTGTTCTCGTCCCAATGGCGTAATAGAGATACGGCCCCTGAGCCCGACCGTATGAGTACACCGAAGATGTATTCTTACGCCTGACCAAAGCACCCCATCCATATCCGTCAAAAGAACTACAGAGGTTCAATTTTACAATTTCTTAGATTTGTTGATCACGGAGGCATAGCCCACTGGGTGATCAAGCCTTTATCGATAAAATTTCGCCAGCGTAACGGTACAATTATTAAACTTTATAATTAAATTGGGCATTATAACTTTACTATTTGAAAAATCATATATAAAAATAAAAATAAGGCATAGTATAATTTTAAAACAATTTTACAAATAAATAACAATTATTTAAAGCATAAACACCCAAAACTTAAAAACTCAACAAAATAAAGATCAAACTAACTTGGAAAGAAATTCCCCATACCTTAGCCTTATGGAGATGGAAGAACAAGCTAAGAATAATAAGAACAACACAAGAAAAACTTGATTAGAAAATAAAGGAAACTTAAAGAAAAACAAAGGAAAAGAAAAGAATTTTGGAGTGAATTTTGGGAGGAATTCTTCAAGTGAGTTTATGATGAAAATGAAGAGCACCCCCCCTCTATTTATAGCCAAAATTTCGTGCAAGGGGGTGGGGTTAAGACCAACCATGGTTTGGTTTAATTTAACCATGATTTAATTAAAGAAAAAACCAAAATTAATTATTTAAAACCCCATTGGCCAACTTTTATGACTCATATACAACTAGGACCACTTGGACTGCCCACTTGCATGCTTGAGGCGGCCAGAATCAAGGCTGGGAGGGGAGAATGTGATTTTCCAAAAATACCCCTAGGGTTTAGATGAAAACAAGGGTATTTTGGTCTTTTTATAAATCAAAAATAGAAATAATTAGCTAAAAATGATGAGAACCAATAAGAATGCTAGAAAATGCCATAAGAAGTCCAAATAATTTCGTGGCATCCATTTTTGAAATTTATAGATAGTGCAAACTCTTCGGTTTTCATCGTTTCGCAGGTATAACCCCGAAAAATACAGAAAAATAGGGTTTTCAAAACTTACACAGAAATAATTTTAAAAATCATAAAATAAATAATTAAAAATTAAAT
This sequence comes from Glycyrrhiza uralensis, assembly GCA_030159175.1. Taxonomy (NCBI): domain Eukaryota; kingdom Viridiplantae; phylum Streptophyta; class Magnoliopsida; order Fabales; family Fabaceae; genus Glycyrrhiza; species Glycyrrhiza uralensis. The sequence goes on from BRZY01000005.1 coordinate 44,404,686, forward strand.
ATAAATTTTTTATGGACCTTTGTCACAAAAATTATACCTGTTAAACAAGGTTTTTGCGTAAAAACGTCCTCGGGTAGCGTAGTTTTCGGTATTTTTTGAAAGTTTTTCAAAAATTCCAGAAAAATTCCAGAAAATCTAAAATAATAAAAGAACCAACTTTTGTGAAGGAAGATTATTTATTGAGTTGTTTTAACACACTCAAGCTATTTAAATCACTTTCTGTCAGTTAGACGTAAACCGTTTTCTGTAAAAAGACCCGATTTTGACTGAAAAACTACCGTTTCAGAAGTATTTCGGAATACATGTATTTTATTACTAATTTTAAGCCAAAAATAAATCACACATCATTTATGGAACAAAACTTCATATAAAACAGAAAAAGGACGAAAAACGCAAAGAAACGAATGCTGTAATTAGACCTAATAGAAGCTATAAATCAACCACTTTCAGAAGTATTTTTAAACATGTATATTTAACTACTATTTTTAAGCTAAAAATAAATCTCAAAACAATTATATCGCAAAAATTCAAATAAAACAAAAATAAATAGTTAGTCAAAACAACGGATGTTACAGAGCGTCTCTTCTAATCTAAATTTTTTACATAAAAAAAATTAAAAAAAAAATCTAATTACATATATTAAAAAATTGTACTACATAATAGAAATCTTTTATTTTAATTATTAAAAATAAATTTTATTAAATAAATCTTGTTATTTTCAAAAGTTTGTAATTAAAATAAAAGTTATCTATTATGTAGTAAAATGTTGTAATATATATAATTAGATTTTCTTCTAATTATAGTTCATTATTATTGATATACTTCATATATTATTTTATTAATATATTTATAAATGATATATTAATAAGATATATACAAATATGTACTAATAAAATTAATATATATAAATAAGTATATTAATAAATTCATTTATTTAGAATAATCAACTTTGTAATATATATCTTAGTTTACGCAAATATGCCATAAATTCTAGTTGGTTTAGTGGCATAGGTTGAGTCTTACATCAGCCAAGACTTGTGTTCAATCCTTCCCCATGTGGTGCAACTTTTAATTTTCTCTTGCGTTTTATTGCCTACTATATTAGTGAATAAAAGACATGTCTGCCACGTCAGCGACTAAATGTCAACCCAGATGACACGTGTCAGCATCTCTCTACCGATGTGTCATGTCATTGAAAAAATGGCACGTCACATGCTACATGTCTGCCATGTCAGTGACTAAGTGCCAACTCAGATGCTATGTGTCCCAGTCTATGCCATGCAGCACTTTCCGTTAGTAAATTGGCGAAAACTATACGGAGGGACTTGATTGTAACATGATGAAAATATGAGGGGTCCAATTTGCACGATTGAAAATGGAGGAATTCAAATCGCACAATAGCAATACATGAGGGACTAAAAATGCAATTAAGCCATATTTTTAAGGCGAATTCTAGGTCCAATATAATTTAGTCTCAATTTGTAATTATTATTATTATTTTGAAAATGTTTTATATGATTTTGTGACCTATTGGATGAAAAATTAGGTTACTATGTTTCCTTATATGATGATTTGGCCAATCAAGAATAAAATGTTCAAGTTGTTTTGAACTTTTAATATGAAAATTGAAAGAAGTAATTGATAAAGAGTTGTACTTCTCATGTGTGTCCATCTTACAATACTAGATGTAGCTTAGAGTAACTTTAAGTGATAAACATAAGAAGGATGTTTGATGTGATTTTTTTACTAGTGAGATAACACTTGATTAAATTTCCTCCTTGGTTATAATATATATTTTTTTGTCAAAAGTTATAATTTTTTTTTGGTGAACTAGTCAAAAGTTATAAGTTCTTAACTACATATATTTTAGTTATTATTATTTTTTTGGTAAGAGAGGATTTGGGGGGTTAGGGTGGGGATCGAACCCCACACCCACAACATATCACCATGCGCTCTTGTCCACTTGAGCTGCCTTGAGGGGATATATTGTAGTTATTATAAGATATTAATATTAACTAAATATTTTTGTCAAAAAAAATATTAACTAAATATATATGATGTAATAATAACAAGCCCATGAGATTTGTTATAAAAAAGGCCATGAGAAAAATGGCCCTAAAAATAAAAGGCAGTAAACAATGGGCCTAATAAGAATAATACTCTTGCGATATTCAAGGCCCAAACCCATTCGAGTCTATGAATTAAAATATTAAAATATGTTATTAAAATATTAAAAAAATATTAAATTAAAATGTGTTATTAAAATAAAAAGAAGTATGACCAGAAAAAATAAAATAAAAAGACGATCCAATTTAGATTTAAGCTCATACTCAATGGTATTGGTATTCAGATAGAAGTCAAGTCCATAACTGAATAACTATTATTTAGAAAAATAGGTAGTCAAAGCCACTTGCTCAATAAGGTAATAATTTAGAGAGTAAATCACTAATTTGTTCTCTAAAATTGTAATGCATTATCATTTTAATATTAGAATTAGAACATTTTAGAATTTTCATATTAAATCAAACGAAATTAATACTAATTTTTTTTCTCAATTAATTATTCAATTCAATCCAACACAATTTCTACAGAACTGATGTGATTCGAGTAGTAAATCGCTTAAATCTCTTAAGCATGTAATTATAGGTTTAATTTTTGACTCATGTTTAAAGAAATACATCATTTAAGAGAGATAAATTTCAAATGAATTAATCTCTACATTTGCGTGTAAAAAATACCACAAAAATTCTAGGGGAGCCCAAGTGCATGTAAGACGTGTACCAATAAAGTTTTCTCCCAGTGATAGCTCACTGGGCAAAAGTAATGGGATGGACACCAAAGGGTGAGGGGATCGATCCCCCACCCCACCCCCTCCCCCTATGACCAAAAAAATAAAAAAATAAGGTTTTCTCCTTTTGTTTTTCATCTCTTTTATAAAATAAAAAAACTATCAGTAAAAAAAAAAGAGAGAGAGAGAGAGAGAAAAGTGCGTGGGGTTTGTGAGTTGTGACAATAGACAACCGAGCCCTCCTCTGAAGAGTGAAGAAAAGGGCAGTGTTTGTGTTTCCTTTCATTCATTCGGGGTGTAGTAATAATAATAAAAACAAAAAACAACACTGCACCGAAGCTAGGGTTTCGAAGCGATCAAGGAAAGGAAAGGAAAGGGAATCAATCATCAATCAGTGAGTGTAGCTAACGATGGCGATGGCTGCTGCTCTGCGACGCGAAGGGAGGAAGCATTTGTCCCCTCTCATCTCTTCCCAACCAACCAACACCACCACCACTCTTCTTCGATTCTCTCTCATCTCCCAGTCAGTTCTCATTTCTTCTCAATTCTCAAATTTCAAATCTCTCAATGTCTCTCTCTTCTCACTAAACCACTTTATTTGTTTTCAATTGATTCACAGAGACAATGCTTCCCTTGGAGGAGTGCGCTCTATTTCCACTCAAATAGGTAACGATCATCATTTTCCTCTCTTCTTCTTTTGTATTTGCTGTTTTCTATTTTTTAATTTTATTATTTTGATAGTTTAGTTGTGGAATGAATGTTGATTCCGTATGGATCTGTGGTATGTGATGATGGTGGTGCAGTGAGGAACCGGATGAAGAGTGTGAAGAATATCCAGAAAATCACCAAGGCTATGAAGATGGTTGCTGCCTCCAAGCTACGTGCCGTTCAAACTCGGGCTGAAAACTCACGCGGCCTCTGGCAGCCTTTCACCGCTCTTCTCGGTGACGCTACCAGTACGTTGTTTTCATACACTTGATGATTCTTCAGATTATTTTACTGAAAAAAAAAATATTTTTTAAAAAATAATCACTTTTAAGGATTTTCTATCCACTTGTTTTAGCTTATTTGTTTTAGCTTGTGAAAATAATCAGAAATATGAAAATAATCTGAAATCTAATTATAATATTAGGCTAATTTGAGTAGCTTTTGAGAAATAATTATTATAGTGAGTGTGGTAGATGAGAGGAGATTATTGGGATCACAATTGTGCACGCTCTTAGCTATTGCTATTTATTTATTTGTATTTGTATTACATTGCAGAAGCAGAATTATCCATAGCGTATGAGTGTGTAATCGGATGTGAATGCTGTGTTTCTGTTGTTACCCCCCCCCCCCCCCCCCCCCATTGCTCATTCTGGTTCTGTTTCTATGCTTAGGTGTTGATGTCAAGAAGAACGTTGTTGTTACTGTTTCTTCCGACAAAGGTCTTTGTGGTGGAATCAACTCCACATCCGTCAAGATAAGCAGGGTTATGCAGAAATTGAATTCTGGTAATTTTTGCTGTTCTTTTTTTTTTTCCATGTGTATTGTGATGGTTGCAATTAGTGTTTTGATTTGCTGTCTGTAGTAGCAATTGCATCGGTTGCACTTACCCACAAATTTCCGCAATTTCAAGGATCATAATTCATAATGTAACCGCAACCGTGCCACAATTTGAAACCTTTGCAATGTTAAATACTATTTTTGTCTATCTAAGTTGATTTTTTAAGAAATTAAAAATGAGTCCAAATTTGTAATGTTGAAGATTTTATAAGATACAATCTCAGAATGATAATGGTTCCGTACCTATTTGCTAATGCAGGGCCTGAAAAAGAGACAAAGTATGTCATATTGGGAGAGAAGGCTAAGGCTCAATTGATTCGTGACTCAAAGAAAGACATTGTGCTCAGCTTAACCGAGTTGCAGAAAAATCCTCTGAATTATACTCAGGTTGGTATATTGTGCCTCTGTGAGTCCCACCCAATGGTTGATAGTCTTACATAATTTGCTTTAGCTCCTCTAAAGTGAGTATGACTTACTTTAGGGGATAAAGTAAGAAATTTCAACTGTTGATGAAGAAATCAATGGTTGATGGTACGTGCACATACATAACAAATCATGGATGTGCTAGAAATATCAATAGTTGATTTTCTCTTTAAGGTGAAGATGTCTTACTTTATTATCCTCTAAAGTGAGGACTCATTTTAGAGGAGCCAAATCCTATGTAATTACATTTGTGCCTGTTCATTTTTTCCAACAGCCTACTTTTGTTCTAATATACACTAAAGCCTGAACATTAATTTTTCTTGATGATTTGATCATTTCATAAGTAATATCATTAGAAGAGCCAAGATTACAAGGAATTTGATTGTACATCTGTGCCTGTACATTTTTTTTTCCAAGAGCCTACTTTTGTTCTAATCTACACTGAAGCCTGAACATTAATTTTTCTTGACTTGATCATTTCGTAAGTAATTACATTAGTAGAGCCAAGAGCAAGGAATTTGGTTGTTTGATATTTTTATCAGCAATATTTTTAAGGAAAAAGGAGTCTAGCAATGGAAAATAAAGAGGTTGAGATGGACGACAGTAACAGAATATCATTTAGATGTATTTTTTTAGTGTGCTTTTGAATCTTGAAATCTTATGTATTACATATTTCAAGAAATCAAGTTCTCACGTGGTCCCAAATTAATTTGTTGTAAGGAAGATTGAAATTATGACCTTGCTCTAAATGTTTTTACAGAAATTTTTTTCTCTGATTGAACCTGGTGTGGTGATTGATCAATGTAGGCAACCCAACCCAGTGGAACAAGGCTTGTTCATTGTTAAATATTGAAACTTAGCACATGTTAGGTTCATCTTTTTTTTTGTTGAGGAAATAACATTTTTTCTTTTCAAAAGCTCTCCTGAGAATCTGCCAAAAAAAAATTTTAGCCCAAAATAAGCTATGTAAACACGCACTTAATGTGAATTTTGCTTATTGCAAATCAGAAATGTCTTTGACATAGAGACATTTTAAATATTATTGTTTTAGGTGTCCCCATTGTTTCATTCTAATTGTTGTATTTTCAGGTGTCTGTCTTGGCTGATGACATTCTAAAGAATGTGGAATACGATGCATTGAGGATTGTTTTCAACAAATTTCATTCGGTTGTACAATTTCTTCCAACAGTGTCAACTGTACTATCTCCTGAGGTACTTCATTTATTAAACAATGTTTTATATTGACTACGATTTGTCCAGAGTTCTAACATCAAGTCTTGGCAAGATTCTAGGTTGGTTGTTGCTTTGTATGTAGAAAGGCCTGAAGGGACTTATTTATTTTGCAATATCAAGATTTGGTGTTATGCCTTTTGCTTGTTTCAATGTTGTGTGTGAAGTAATGCAATTTTGGATGTAGATTGTTGAGAGAGAGTCCGAATCTGGAGGAAAGCTTGGGGAACTAGATTCCTATGAGATTGAAGGTGGCGAGACAAAATCAGAAATTCTTCAGAATCTGGCTGAGTTCCAGTTTTCTTGTGTGAGTACAGTTTTTGAAACTTGCTTCTGTCAAAAGACTGTCATCCAAATCCTACTACAAAAAACTTGACCTGTATAGAATGTCAAGTTTTCTTCTGATGACTTGTATACATTCTATACAAGTTTTCAATGCTTTTTTATTTAAAAATTTTATATGGAGGATGGAGAACTCCTCCAACCACTTTAATTCTGTGAGGCTTGTTGTATTGTACTACATCCACCTGGAATTTCGTGCTTATTGAGGCTTATTACTGGTTATACTTGTACTCTGACTTTCTATTTTTGTTAATGCTTTTTGATTTGGAAATGTTGTGCTGGAACCTCTTTTAACTGAAATCTTTCACTGTTTGAATGTTGAAAGTATCATCTTTCTTTCAAACTATACTTTTATTTTTCTTTATACGCTACTTTGGTATAGGTCATGTTCAATGCGGTGTTGGAGAATGCTTGCAGTGAGCAAGGAGCAAGGATGTCTGCCATGGACAGCTCTAGCAGGAATGCTGGGGATATGCTTGATCGTCTCACCCTCACCTATAATAGGTCTCTTTTTCTTTTGTTCTCTTCTTGTATATGCATGTATTACAAACATTCGACGATAAGGTCTTCATTGAGACGTATTTCACCAACTTAGATTATCCTATATAATTGCATTGAAGCTATTGTTTCACTGAGTGGTCTCATTGTTCGTTTTGTGACAGAACTCGTCAAGCATCAATTACCACTGAATTGATTGAGATTATCTCTGGAGCTTCTGCACTGGAAGGTTAATTGCAAGATAGCAATCTGTATTATATTCAACAATAACGATATTGAGATAATATCGGTGGGTTTCTCTTGAAATTGCTGGTTCAGCAATTTTTTTTTTGGATCTTACCATCGACCTCTATAATAATTGTTCCAAGGTGAAACCTGTTTTGGGGATTTCTTGGTTGAAGTTGTTTTTTATGTTGAGGTGGAGTGTGTCTTTTTAACCCAAATGATTTGTCATATTTTTATTTCCAATAACAATTGGCCTTTGTTTCTCGTATTGGGTGTATTAATTATGAAGCAGTTAAACACCCCCCTCCCCCAAAAAAATTGGTGTAATAGTATTCAAGTGCTATATACATTTGATCAAGTCTTTACTTACAAATTTCACATGTTCTTTTTAGGTGACTTCTCACGTTCTAGGTCGCTCACGGTGAGTGATATGTTGTGACCATTGGATATAATAATATAATAGTGGTAGAGATTAAGACCCTTAACTATTTAAATTTTAAAAAGTGACCCGGATTAAAAACCACACCGTGGTCAACCACCTTGAATCGCTGGGTTCTGTCCCAAGGGAGGAAAACATAGATGTCGGTGGTGAGATCCTTTTGGGTGTTGAAGATGATGGCTTTGTCGGTGGTGGTGGTGAGGTAGAGGAAGAGGAGGAGGAGGACATATCAACCCCTTATTTTTTTAAATTTCAAAAAAGTTTGACCCAAATTAAAAAACCCATCAAGACTCCTCCATCCTTCCCCTGCCACTCCACCTCCACCTTCCCCACCACCACCTCTGCCATTAGTTCCATCCCCACCGCCCCTTCTCTTCTTCCACCACCTTTGATAATTCCACTGCATGATGAACAATAATAAGTGGGTTCATGAGTTTAAGGGCAATATAGAACCTGAAAACAGGGCAATATAGAACCTGAAAACACATGGTGGACATCCGAATATTAGGCAGTGTTTGTGAGATGTGGGTGTGGATAGTGGAGACAGATACAGGACCTCATTGCACTCCATGGATGTTGAGGTGGGTCGTCCTCATTCATTTGATGCTACACCAACAAAATGCCATGTTCTGTTTTAGAATATGACGACGACGACGAAAATAACGACCGTGACGCCGATGGCATGACCCCTGATGGCGGATGGCGGCCACGTGGTCAGCCACTGGGATTGAAGAACAAGCCGAAGTTGCCGGGGGGGAGGGGTTGACGATGGGTGGAAAGGGAAAGGGGTATGAGAGGGTGAATTGACATTGAAATTGTTAATAGTTGAGTGGTTGAAATAATTGTGAGGTCAAAATCTATTTTTTTGTTTGCTAATATAGGGTTGCTCTGGTGAGAGACCTAAAGAGGTCGCTCACCTGAGAAGTCACCTTTTTTTTTAAGTAAAGATCATGTTTAGGGGTGTGTGTGACTCTGTGTAGTCGGAGAGTCATTTTTATGAGTGAAAGGAATAAATCTTCACCATTGGATGTACCTATAAATAGTCAAAATTAGAATAAAAAAGTCATGATTTTTTAAATAAAAATAATCTTAAAAGTCAATATTATAAATAGTCAAATTTTAGTTTAAAAATAATCTTTAAGTAAAAAAAATCAAACAATTTAACTTCAATTTTAAAACTCTTGTTTTTAGTTTTAAATTGTAAATAAGATTTTTTAAGTCTACAAGAAATTATGACCAAAAAAAAAGTCTACAAGAAATTGGGTGAAAAACAAGATGAGATAAAAATAAAAATAATAGAAAAGATATTACAAATACATATATTTAAATAAGTCTAAAAAAATAATGAAACAATAAAAAAATAAAAAAATTGAAAAGATAAGTATAAATGAATGCATTAGTAACCAAAGTTGATCCAATAAATTTTGAGAATTTTTTTTAACTATATTGATTAATCCTACCATGTTGATTTCTAAGGCAATCTCCATAACATAAAATTTTAACCAAAAGACAAAATAAAATAAAGTGATAGAATTGATTTATTTTATTTTATTGATTTACCAAATAATATATTAAAACAGAATATAATAACTGATCTCATCCTATCTCTTTTTTTTTTTTTTGATAAACAGATCTCATCCTATCTCTCTTATCCTTCCTAACCACGAAAGATATCATAAATATTTTTTTTTGGATGTAAAGATATCATAAATATTTGGCTCCATATAGCATTACTATATTAATGCACTATGGCATTCACAGAGAATAGCACACCCATGACCCACCAAATTTCCATTTCCATATATGTTATGTAGCATTACATTTACACTGCACTAGTGACTTTTAAGGTGGTGAACCACATTGACTTCACCACATGGTGAAGTGGGCCCGCAACCTGTAATAGTAGGTATTGCCTGTTTTAGTAATAATTATATATCTATCCCCAAAACTATAGACAATACAAAATACAACCCAAATAAAAGTTTATTGCAAAAAATGTCCTTACATTTAGGAAAAATTAATTTTTTTTTCCAAATCTTAATGCTAGGCAGCACAATACGCATTACACTTGCAGCACAGCAGACCCAGACCTCACAATTTAAAATATAGTTTTGGGTGAATATACTAAGTGTTATTGTTAATGTAGTAAAATATATTTATTTAATAATAATTTTTGTTTACATTGTTGGTATCACAATTTATAAGAAATAATAAAGGCCAAAGGACGAAGGTTTCCGTTATTGTATCCAATTTCATGTCCCTTTCAAGTCCCATGGAATAGATTACCATCCTTCAAACGTGGACATGCCCCGCAACTGAAGAACGAAAACGCCGACGATGGCATATGTCCCTGGAATATATGCATAAGAATGGCAATGGTTTGTCGATCCTCGTTTGAGGTTTTAGAAGCAAAAAAAAATTTATTTTAATAATAAAATTTTAAAAAAATATTTTTAATAAAATTATTTTTTTAAACCATAGTAATTAAGAGACTTTGACCCAATGACATCATAATATTGTAAAACAAAATTTTTATTTGGTAATAGTATTATTATTGTACTTCTAGATTTTGTTAAAAATGATTATTTTATACAAATAGGCCAATTTGGTGATTTGTAATAGACCGGGGCATCTTTTTAATATACAAAAATAAATGATAAATTTCGTATTTCAGTAAATCACTATACCCACTTTAGCAATTAAACTAAAGTTCTTGGTAACCTGCTGTCCAATTAACTCATTTTACATCTTATCCGTTGGACTATTTTATTATTATATCTAAGGCCTGTATTATTTTTGGGTCCACTTCACCATCATGGTGAAGTCAATATGCTTCACCACCTTAAATGCCACCCACTGCACTACTGATGGCTATGCACAGAGGCAGAGACTGTGACACCAAACCGAACCGATTCCCATCATCATTACTATTGTGAATTGCCCGAAACTAGGTAAAACTAAAACCATAAAACAAGCACACACACAAGAGCAGCAACAAAAACCAAAAAACTATCTTTAAAAAACACAACTTCATATATATTATTATTTTATAAAATCCTATCTAGTTCGAATGGATTAGTCTCCGCGTGCGCAGAGATACTCTAGCTTAGACAAACAAAAAAAAATCCTTCTAAACGAGACCGCGTCTACGATACCCATCACACTCTTGGTGATCTGCCAAGTCAATCTTGACAACCTTAACATCAAAAACGACCTTAAACTCGGTGGTTGGACTCGTCCTTACCAATGCCATAGCATTGTTAACGATGTGGGGCTGCAGGTACCGAGCAAGACCAAGTCCTATGGGTAACTTAACAAGCTGTTGCGATGTGTAAGAGTCAACAATGTAATTGGTGGAGGAAGTGTTGTTGTTGTTGTCGGCGAGAAAGAGGAAAAGAGGGATCTTGAACTTGTAGCTACACTTTGGGGACACGGAATAGCACTTGTCCATTGTAACAGGTGGAATGCCTCTTAGAGGCTCAAGGTAGAGCTTGAACCATCCTTGAATGTGTAGCTCTATGGTGACCCCTTTGGATTCGTTGCTAACTGGGGATGGTCCTAGGCTTATGGTGTGGCTGTAGTGGGTGCTTGGTATCTTCAGATTTGATGGGTCTAAGAAGAGAAAGGGAGAAGTGGGTGTGGGGGTGGATGAAGACATATTGTTGGGAAAAGCTATTGAGGATGTTTGCAGAGGTTTATCTCCCTTTTGAAATTTGATTACAGAAGAATTTACTTATATACAGTACTCCCTCTATCTCAAAATAAATTTCTTTTTAGTAAAATAAAATTGTCTCAAAATAAGTGTTGATTTTATGTTTTTAATGAATCATTAATTATTTTATTCCAATTTACCTCAAAGTACTTTTTAGAATATTGCATCGGTTTACGAACAATGTAAATATTAATTATTAAGGTTAATTTAGTAAAATTATTATTTTCATTCATTTATTATTTTTTTAATCTGTGTAAAAAAAACCTTAAAAGATACCTATACTTAATTTTGGATAGAGTGAATAATAATATTTGAACATAATCGAAACGAGTAAAATATAGAGATAAGAGAGAAAGAGAGAAGAGAGAATATTTTATTGTTACTTTTTTGGGGTACGGAAACATATACAATGGGGTGGTATTTATAGCCACAAAAAAATCTAACCCTAATATAAATATGAATGAGATCCTATCTTAAGAAGAGTAACAACGTAACAAATCTGATATCTTAATAACAGAAATAGTACAACGGAATATCCCATCAAATCTTATGGGTATCAATCTCTTCCACAAAATATTCATAACAATCACCTAATTTATATCTATCTCCTATTTATCACTCATCGCTCTTTACACGAGTCCTTTTTATTTTAGAAAACAAATCTTACCAAATTGCTACTCCTCCTTATTTATTAAAAAAATGTCAAATACACATTTCTTAGTGTTTTTTATTTTAATACATAAAGTAAATTTTATTTGATTTCTAAATCAAACAAATTTTGGATTTCACATAATTTAATGCATTCAACCTATTTTTTTTATTTTTTTTATAAACCTAAATTTTATTTAATACTAATAGAAATAAATGTAAGATATATTAAAGAAGAAGTGATTACTTTTCTCCTTTGATTAATATTTATTGTTACTGACAAGGTTGGCAGCGGCAATATGAGCACAAGTTGGAGAGGGAAGGCTATTCTTCTTTACACCTGACATAAAAAAAAGGTGCACAAGTTGCTACTTGTCGACTTGTCGAATTGTTTGATTGGAAAGAAAAACTCAGTTTGATTGAGTTTAATTCAGTTTGATTGAGATGGAGATTCAAGTCAAATTTTCAGCGCTTGGAAGTATTTATGATGCTTCTTGAATTCTTTATTTATGATGCTTTATTTGCCTCTTGAATTCTCCACTTCTTTCTCGGAACAGTTTTTTTTTATTTCTTACGTGTTTTTTACATATATTTTTTTGTGATCGAAATCAAATACTGATTAAGTCTATCTCTTTAGATGGAGCACATTATTTGGACAAAAAAAAAGATAAAGCACATTAACTATTTATTTCCAATTTCATGTTTTTTAGATACAATATTTTTACATTGAGAAGATTTATATGATTTGAGGAATTTTGTATGTTGAGAAGGGGATTAATTATATAATTAGTAATTATCCAAAATTAATTAAGATGGATGGATTTAAGATATACAATATTGAACTTCAAGAGAAAAGAATAATATTTTAATCAACCACCAAATATACTATGAAAAATTGTCTATGATTAAATAACTCTAAAATGTAAGTGTTTGCAAGGAGCGAATTAGCTCCAATCCACTGTCATATCACACCCTTTTCTCCTTTGTCCATATCAACCAAGACAAAAATGTCTTTTCTTACATGTGAAAGTGACATGTATGACAACTTTTTTTGTTCCCTTTTTTATCAACCCTATATCTAAGGGTATTTGCGGCTCAGTTTAATTTGGTATTGAGGTAAAAAGTTATCCGATCTAAAGTTTAAAATAACATACGGTTTGACTCAGTTCAATTTGCTTTCAGAAAAATATCCGATCTGATCCAAAATAATGTGGTTTAGATTTGATCAGTTATCAGTTTTTTGTGGTTATAATATTTTTTGAAAAAAATATCAACCAAAATGATTCCGTTTCCGTTTCACTTCTAATATATTTTCGAGTACAACTCAATTATATTTGTTTTAACAATTCTCAATAGATTATCAATTATAAAGTCAATTTCTAAACACACATATGTTATTTCTAAAAAAATGTCTTATAGAAAAATAGTATTTGCAAAATCATATTCTAAACAAATGAAATAAAAAATGTGAAATAATATTTAATACACACAAGGTCATTGTGAATTAATATTTAACACAAAAACTACTTACAAAAGTTAATTCTAAAAAAATACACAATGTAACATTTAATTAGTAGCCTATATATGCAAGTCCAAAAGGAATAATATTATAAGTTGCGGTTCTATTCGACTCAGTTTGCTTTTAGTGAAGAGATCTGAAATTCGAGCGGTTCGGTATTCCAAAATAGTCATCCAAAAAATGCGATTTCTGATCGATTTTCGGATCGATTTGCGGTTATTTTTTTGGATTAATTCAGTTTTGAACAATCTATATCTTAGGGGAATCTCCCCTTTTCCTCCCAATTTCTCACAACACACACCCATTCTCTCCCTCATTTTGTTTCAATTTTGAACACACACACAACATATCCCTCTCCCCTTTGGCCCATGGCATTCATGCAACACACTGCATTTTTATGTGTTTTTACATGTATTTTATATTACTATCTATATTTTTGTTTGTGATCAAGTGAATGAATTTGAGAAAATTAAAATCATAATTAGTACTTAGTATATCATAGGATGTAGTGGTTAAAATTTGAGTTTAAAACGAAACTTGGTATGAATTCTAGAAGATGGTATAGATTTACCAACTAAAAACCTAAATCGAACCGAAAATGAAAATATTAAATTTAAGGATGCCTTGAGGTATTTAAGATGGCTTGGAATGTGTTAAGATTTTTGGCACTAGAATAAAATATTAGCTTTTCTCACTACTGACATTACGAGAACGCGAGTAAAAGCCGAGCGTCTGTAGAGACTCAGAGCCAGATAATGGAGCAGCAGATGAAGTAGAACTTTGGGAAGCATGTGAGGCACATAAATCAATGATGTGATGTGATGTTGACATTGATTTGACAAGTCATCATTACATTTCAAAAATATCTTCAACTTTACTTAAAAGACTAATCTACCCTTTTAACCATGGTAAGCTTATCCAAACATTAAATGACCAAATTAACCCCTTTTATACCCATGTTAATCCCCTTTTGTAAGCCGAAAAGGGGATTAATTTATATAATTAGTAATTACCCAAAATTAATTAGGATGGATGGATTTAAGATATGCAATAGTGAAATTTAAGAGAAAATAATAATATTTTAACCAATAGCAAATATACTATAAAAATTTATTTGTGGCTTCATAACTCCAAAATCTAAGTGTTGGGACATTCTTTTCATTTTCTCTTATATCATACAACTAAAAAATCATCTTACTTTCTTTTTCAAAACAAAATGGAGCCTAAAAGTGAGGGAAAGCAAATACAATGTGTGACCCCCATAACCCCACATTAAAATGTTTTCCACATGGTATCGGAGTGAAAACGAGAGAGAGCATCCTAACCTTAAGTAAAAAGACATTAATACCTAATTTATTATTCATTCGTTATCCCTCCCAAAGTTCTCTCAGCTCATTCATTCTCCTTCAACTCCTTTTGAAAAGTTACCTAGGTTTTCCTCTCATTTTCTCTTTCCAATTTCACTCAATTTGTGCGTTCACCCTAGCTCGGTGTAGATTGAATGGCATAAAGGTTCTTTCCACTATTTCAATCTTTTACTCTTGTGTCTAAACATAAAGTCACAATTGATAAATGTAAAATAATATTAAGAGTTAAAAATATGACTGTCATTGGGTCAGGGTGAGTGACATGAGGTCCGGCCTGCACCTGACCCACCCCGAATCCATGTTTTTCAATATGTCTTACTTTTTGTCCCTTTTTTTCTCCTAGGTCCAAGTTGCAACACCCGATTTTCTTGTATGTATTCTTAATGCAAGTATGTGATTAGTGATTGATAATAATGAATCCAAGATAACAATTAGGGCTAATAAAATAAAATACAATGAAGGGTTCATTTTGATTTAGACAAAGCCTGAACTGCGTGTTTTACTAACAGTGTAGAATTACACTAATCAGGAGTGGTATGTGATGACTGAGGATGCAAAATAATAAAGGTAAATTTGATTGAATAATTCAAATATGTTTTGACTAGTTTGTTTGAAAAGTGTTTTTGGCTTAAAAATAATTATTTTATTCAAATTATGGTACACTAAGTTGTATGCCTGGAGCCTGAGAAACCTCTGCACCCGTGGGTTCAGGGGTAGAGCTGTTTCGTAAAGTCTTCCCCATAGTGTCTATTAGACACCCTAACTTTTCTAAACATCAAGACCCACTGGACAATAACAAAAACTTCTTTTTGACACCTTTTATGACACCTTTTGCTACTTTAATTTTTGGCCAATCAAACTTTTACATAACCACTTACACACTCCACCTAAAGTCACTTTAATTTGAATGAAGTTCCTTCTTTTTTCTCCTTCTAAAATTATGCCACCTACCCTTGGACAAAAGAATGAAAAGTTTGTTTTAAGTTACAAAAGGCTAAAGCTAATGGCATAACCCTAAAAGTTACTTTAACCGCTTAAGTCATTGGAATGGTAAAAGTTAAAACAAAATTATGGTAAAAGTTAAAGTTAATTCACTTTCACCCCTCAAATCATTAGAAAGGTAAGAGTTAAAATAATACAAGGAATAATGAAATAATTAGAAAGCTTAAAGTAATTGATTTTATAGAAATAATAATATAATATTGAGAAAAATAAATAAATATTATATTCTGAATTATTTAAGAAAGTATATATATTATTCAATTTTAATGATATAAGTAAGGAAGATATATTAGAATGATTATTGGAAAGAATTAAAGACTTAGAAGATTTTACTAAGTCGTCATAATAATAAGAGTAAACAACTATTTTGATCTCTGAGAGTGTTAGACGGTGTTACTTTTGTCTCTGACAGATACGAATTAGTCACTTTGGTCATCAACTGTAAGCCGTTAGTCACTTTGATCCTAAAAGTGATTATTTACTGTCATTTTGGTCTAGGAAAATGATTGTTTTCTTGATGGTAGAGACCAAAGTGACTAATTCGCATCTGTCAGGGATGACATCGCTAAACACTATCAAAGACCAAAGTGACCGTTTACTCTAATAATAATAAATTAAAAATAATAAAAAGATTGATAAAAACAAATGAATATTAATTTCTAAAAATTCCAAGAAAAATAATATTTTAATTTTAATTTGGGTTAAATCAATTTTTCGTCCCTCATTTATCACTAATTTTCGATTTTGGTCCCTTGTTTTCAAAACTCGTTTTTTTAGTTCATCAATTTTGAAAACTTGTAACTTTTAGTCCCTCAAAAATAAAACTTAGTCCCTCAAAAATAAAACGCGTCTTTTTAGTCCTTTATTTTTGAAAAATTGTCACTTTTAGTCCCTGGGGCCATATTTTAAATTTGAAAAGTATTTTCTAAATTTATGCTTTGACCCCTCCTAAAGCCTGATGTTCACCTTAACCCGTTTTTTCCGTTCTCCTCCCCTTCCACTGATGCACCGCAGCCCCCCATCCCAGCGCGGCCAAGGGAGGAGCTCCGCGCGGCCAAGGGAGGTTGCTCACAATGGCGGGAAGGGAGGGGACCACCGTGATCGCACAGGGAGAAGAACGAGAGAGAGGTCGCATCTCATGGCGACTTCGAGGGAGGACTTTGGAACTACTCGTAGTAGTGATGGGGGTCGAGATGCATCAGTGGAGGGAGAGGAGAACGGAAAAATGGGTTAAGGTGAACATCAGGCTTTAGGAGGGGTCAAAGTATAAATTTAAAAAATACTTTTCAAATTTAAAATATGGCTCAAGAGACTAAAAGTGACAATTTTTCAAAAATAAAGGACTAAAAAAACGTATTTTATTTTTGAGGGATTAAAAGTGACAATTTTTCAAAAATAAAAAACTAAAAAAATGAGTTTTAAAAATAAAAAATTAAAATAAAAAATTAATAATAAATAAGGGACGAAAAACAGATTTAACCCTTCTAATTTTGAGTAATAGAAAGGAAGATCCCCCATGTTTACATGACACATGTTTACATGACACTTGCTTAGTTCGGGAGACGTTGAGCTTGAGCCTCACCAACCACCATCTCTGATTCTCCTTCCGCAACCGCAAATCGCTTCTTCATTCCTTCCTTTGTTAACTTCACAGGTACTCCTTTGAACAATACTATTCAGTCACACCCCTCAGATCCAATAATAATAATAATAATAATAATTCATTACCATCATGTGTTTTTTCTCTTCTCCTTTACTGTGATTTCGTGACGACGGGCTTTTAATTAATAAATCAACATTATTTTTTTGTCATTGGATTTGGAAAAACAGAGTAGTTTTTATGGAAGGGTTGGTGAGCTGTGGGATCATCCCAGTTCGTGTTTTTGGCGTTACGAAGCAGCGATCTCGTTTTCTCTCTGCATCGGCGCTGCATCTGAGAAAGGGAGCGCGTGAATTTCGAATTGGGATGGTGAAGAAGCAGTGTTCGCCGTTCTCTGTGGCTGCTGCTGCTGCTGCTTCTGTTGGGGTCTCCCAAGTGGGCCATTTCGAGAACACGCTTCCTTCGAAAGGTTTTATACAAGGCTTAAATATATATTTTATATATATTGAAATATGACTCCCCCCACCCCAAATTAGTGTCTAATTGAAATTTATTGGTTTTCATTATATCAAGGTTTTAAGTTGTGGTTGCAGTGCAGTTATGTTTACATTGCAATCTTGGTATCACAGAAAATTATAAACAATTGTAGTTAGTGCTGCCGCAATTTCAGTGGCAAAGATTTCAAAAACCTTCATGCCATGGCAATTGCAGTTGTTGACAACAATTTAAAACCATGTCTATATTTAATAAAAGTACAATATGTTTTTAGTAGTACTAAAAACACTACTACTAAAAACACTTTTTTTTCGTTAAACATAGAAGCTACAAACGAATAAAGTTAAAGTAAGACTAGTTTTAAAATGTCATATTTTCAGGAATTAACAATATATTTAAGCAGTTTATATAATTTATATCTTTCACTGTCATAGTCAATTGTCAATGTTATTGGCTTCCGTGTTTTGTTGGAAGGATGATGGTGTGTTTTGGTGATGGTAGAAATTTTGGAGCTTTGGAAGAATGGTGATGCCGTGTGCTTTGATGTCGATAGCACTGTGTGCCTGGATGAAGGTATTGATGAGCTTGCTGAATTCTGTGGGGCTGGAAAGGCTGTTGCAGAATGGACTGCTAGGTTGGATTGTTTAAATGGAAATTCTTTTTTGTGAAAAGGGTTTCTGTTTTTCAAAATCCTTTGTGTTTTTTTAAATGAAATTTGATTTTGAGTGTTGAACTTTCACAGAGCAATGGGTGGTTCTGTTCCTTTTGAGGAAGCCTTGGCTGCTAGATTATCTTTGTTCAATCCCTCTTTGTCTCAACTTCAGAATTTTCTTGAGCAAAGGCCCCCAAGGTAAGACTGAGACTGGCTGATTTTGGTAAGCAACTTTGGTATTTTGTTGAGACCGTGTTGCCATTTTTTAAGACCTGCCTAAATTTTGAAGAGACAAAAGGCTGATATCAGTGATCCAATGCTTAACTGTCTACTTTCTTTTCTCCCCCTTCTGATCTCTATTTCTCCAATTGTATCCTGAGCTGGTTAGCTCAGACAGATTTGGAACAATGTTTGTGATTCTGCTTCTTAATATGCAGGCTTTCCCCTGGCATTGAAGAGTTAGTCCAGAAGCTAAAGGCTAACCACAAGCATGTTTTTCTGATCTCAGGGGGCTTCCGTCAAATGATCAATGTATGGAGAATAGTTGTAATGAATGGTTTTTCTGGTTCATTTTGTGCGTAGAAGAGGATATCACTAGTTATTATAACATATTGTGGATTTGGATAAACTTTCTTTAACCTCATAGTGTATTGCTAGTGAAAATATTTGAAAACCAGTACACGCAGTCCTTGCATGCCCAGAATCTGTCAACAGAACATGTTGTACACAGGTTGCAATGTTATTGATTAGAATTAGAATAGAATAATGTTACTTTCAACAAACTTCTTGCAGAATAGGACTAAATCTCTAGAAATTAGAATGAGGAATAAATGTCAAGGCTTGCTGAACATAGGATTGTAAATTGCTCACCTAGAAGGGGGAAAATCTGTTGTTGAAATTTCAAACAAGGCCTCTTCCACCTCTCTTATGCCACCATGCAAGTTTGAAATTATTTGGAGAAACAGTGAATAAAGTTAGCAGCTCTCTATATCTTCCAATGCTTTTTTCCCTTTCAAATGCTTTTCATAGCTTAACATTTTCATGACACTAAGTATTTTATGCGGTGCTTTTGACATTTGATGAGCATGTTGGCTCTATTTATACAGGATAATGAATTAGATACTTCATTCTCTTTCTAACTACTAGCACACTTCTTATGAAGCCTGTTGCATCAATACTTGGGATTCCACAAGAGAATATTTTTGCCAATCAACTACTTTTTGGAAGCTCTGGAGAGTTTCTGGGATTTGATGAAAATGAGCCTACTTCGAGGAGTGGAGGAAAAGCTACTGCAGTCCAACAAATCAAGAAGGTTAGTCGTGCACATGTTAATTTTGTTAACTACTTACACTGGTTGTAAAGCTGATTGAACTGATTTTCAGGATCATGGATTCAAAGCATTAACTATGGTGGGGGATGGTGCAACTGACTTCGAGGTAAGACAAATCTTGGATATCTCCTAGTAATTTTTTGAAATGTCTCATTTTCAATTGCGGGTTTTGAGTATTAGACTCAAGTTGATTGAAGCACCTGCTAATATTGTATATGATAACTTGTTTTCTCATCTGTGCATTGTCCTATAGTAAAACAGTTTTTAGATTTCACTCACAAAGACCAACAGTGATCTTAAATTGTTGATAGATGGATCAACTTTTTTTTTTATTGATATTTTAGTTGAATTAGTTATGCTGTCATTGTTAGTTTTTCTTGAATAACATATTCATGTGTGTTAATTTGTACCCTTTTTTTCCTCTGCGTATTTAGGCTCGTAGACCAGGTGGTGCCGATTTGTTCATTTGCTATGCTGGTGTTCAACTGCGAGAGGCCGTTGCTGTAAAAGCTGATTGGCTAGTTTTCAATTTTGAAGACCTCATAAATTCGTTGGGGTAACATTATTTTTTTCTTCTTTTACATTTGTTTCTTTTCGAGGGCGCAAGGTAAGTGTCCTATTTTTGAAGTTACCCCTTCTATAATTTCAAGAGAATCATATAAGTGTGAGAAAACGAACATAGTAAATGAACTTTTGATATGTATTTTTTTTACATGTTAGCGACACACTTTTAACAATTTCTAATATACTATTTTTTATTGATTGAAATTTATATGGATATCAGTAAATCATTTGAATCTCAATTTCATATGGGCCTCCCCTCCCCTCCCCTCTTTTCTCCGCCCTTCTCTTCCAAAAAAAAGAACCAAGCAAGAAACCTTTAAAATAATTCCTCCTCTTCCCTCCAACCAAACACCATATATTTTTTTTGGTCTAAGATGAGAATGATATTGATAATGGGTCAAGCCCAGCAAATACACAGAAGGGACACTGGATACATAGGCCTTGAACAGATATGCTATAGCTACCCAATAAACAATAAACCCCATGCTATGCTCTGACAAGCTTATTCAGTTCTCAACTGCCCAACTAACTAACAAAGGAAAACAAACAACAGAAAACACACAACAACAAACACAGGAAATAGAAAACTGAATAAAAACCAAGAACGCAACCTAATACAAAGACTAGTAAACCACCGGCATGAAAAAGATACAAAAGAGTGGGTTGGGTTTAACCCATTTGGGGCACCCAGAACCTTCGACCTCAAACAAATTTGTGCCCATGTCAAGATCCAGCCATCGGCCCATCACACCGAAGGAAAGGCTGAGAGTGGTAGAACGACGTCTAGATGCACGACTGCGAAGATGGCGAGGACACCGAAGAAACCTGAAAAAACAGAAAAAACACAACCACAACACAACCACCCATCACCAAACGAACTGCCGCGAACACCAACGTGATCAACCAAGAAACCTGCTGAGAGACACCACCCAACAGAGTATGGAGGCGACTACACGCACAACGACTAAGGGCGGAAACACGTCCTAACCCAAGAGGCGGAGGCGTCCTCCCACTCCCAGTTGCGAACCACCCTCACAACGGCCCAAGATCCACCCAGCAGCAGCGGACACTCATCTCAAATAGAGGCGGCGGCGGCGGACCCTGGGTGGAACGGCGAAGAACATAAAACAGGGAGGGAGAAACGAGAAAAAACACACGAGAATAGGGGGGTTGCTCGCGCTGCCATGGCGGAGACCGCCACTGGCGCGAAGGTCACGGACGGAGCGGTTAAGCAGGGGCGGCGGCTAGGGTTTTGCAGAAGAAAGAAGAATAACCAGTAGATACTTGTATAGCTAGATCTAAACACCATATATTTGATTGAGCTTATAAACAATATTTGGGCCTGGGGATAGGAATTTTACTGCAATGAGAGTATGGTTGACAGAGTAATTTCTAGAAAATGGGTTGTCCAAAGACAGCAATTTAAGTCCTAGTTAGTAGTTATGAATTTATCCTTAAGCCACTTTTAATTGGATTCAACTCTTCTAAAGTGAACAACTCACTTTAGAATATAAAATAAGTAATCTCAACCATTGATGAAGAAATCTATGGTTGATATTACAAATACATACATAATAAATCATAGATATGTTTGATTACCAATCCTTGATTTTTTTCATTAGTAATTAGATTACTTCACTCTTTTCATTTTAGAAGAGCCAAATCAAATCATCATGGTGTAATCTAGTGGATTAGTTCAATTTTTAAATGGTCAAAGATTAGTTCAATTTGTTAAATGGTGGATTAATGGGTTGGTTGGAGTGTTAACATAACATGATTGAGTTAGAGTTAGATTATGTTTTAAAATACATACATGTTTTAATACATTTACAAAAACAATTTATAATATGCACATAAGCTATTTTTAACTTATTTTCCATAATAGTTTATGAATAAGTACTTGATTAAATCACTAAATTGACATATTGAATTGAGTGTTTAATCAAATTGATTAGTTAATGTGCTCAAAAGTCAAAATCTGCACACATATCTCAAAAATCATTCAAGCCACCAGACGAACACCTGTATCAAGGTATACTTGTTTTTATTGAAGTGGTGCTCAAGTATCCATCTCGCTACTTTTCACGATCAGTTAATCAAAATAGTCAGCTTCATGGGGTTGTCAACGTTATTAATCTGTTGCTTTCAGTTTGCCGTTAATGTTCAAAACAATTTTTATTTATTTATTGGGTTTATTTATTTATTTGTGGGGCTTCCTCAAGCTTCATCACACTTGGGGTGGGAATAGGTCAAATCGTTCGATAGGGACCTATGACCTAATCTACATTTAGCCCAGGCCAAGTGAGACTTTTTCATAAAATAGATCAGATCAAGGCTTTTTAAAAAGCCTATTTAGTTAAAAAGGCTTGGCTTCAGGATATCTAAAAAGTCTTTTAAGCCTAATAGGCCGGCCTATTTAAGTAGACATATGTAATAAATTTTTTGATAGTATTATCTTTATATTATATTTTTTATAATGTGTTAAAATTATATACATTTTTACCTTTTAAATGTTTAAACATGTTTATCAATATAAAAACTCAAGCTTATAAAGCTTATTAAAGGATAAAATTGTGACTTATTTAAATGTTTTTTTGCAAAAATAGACTTTTAACTAGATTATCACGAAGATTATATTAGACTTTTAAAAAAATATAATATATAAACAAGTAAAATTTTGTTCATATAAAGTTTTACTCACCCCTATGTCTAATGCCCTAAATAACAATAATTTTAATCTTCATAGTTTATAATTTGTTATACATATAGATTTTTTTCGTTGGCTTATTAGCCTATATGAGAGTACGTCAGATGACTTACTTATGAATCAGACTTTTAAATAGGCTAACAAACCAAATCAGACTTAAAAAAAGGTCAGACTTAGGCCTAAAAAAAGAGCCTATGACAGATAATAAGCCAGACTTAGTCTTTGAAATTTTTCGACAAACCAAACTTAAACCTTGTAAAGCCTAACTCGGCCTAGCGTATGTTTACCCTCTAATCACACTATCATATTTCTAATTGTTGTCGTTGGTGGGCATTGATGGAGAGGATAAATAATGGAGTCCAAGCTAGTCCATAAAGATATATATTGTTGGATGAGAATGACCAACCTTTTGACAAAAAAAAGGATGACCTACCTCACAATATATGAATCATTTTTCATTAAAATTTATATGGATTATTTTACAATTTAAAATTATAAAAGTATTCCTAAATAGTTTTGAACTATAAAGAACAAACTCAATTTAATATAGTGGAAATTTAAGATAAAATGATTAATTTAATCTAAAACTAAGATAGTCAGTGGAGTATTTAACATTTAGAATTTAACAAAAAAAAATATTTTTTCATAAAATATATAATTTAATAGATATAACAAATTATTTTTAATTTTAATAATAGTAATTATAATATTATATCTAATATGAGTGATTTCTAATAGATAGTTTCTTATAAAATTTTATATATTTTTTATCAGAATTTTTTTATATATTGTATTTAATAAATATGGCCTTTATATGTGAAATAATTCCTGCAAACGAATAATAAAAGGAGTTAATTTCAAATATTTGAGCAATTGTGCATTGGATGAATCACATACACAGAGGCTAGAGACTTAGACATAAATCCCTTGGCAAAAAAAATGGTCATACGCATACATTTTTTTTTATATACTCATACGCATACTTATTATTATTAAGAGGACAAAATAAAGATAGAAAATATGCTACAAAGTCCAAATCCAAATAACACAAGAAGAAAATTCTTGAATCGATTTACACGACAAAGGTTAAAAGTCCAACATTGAAATTATTGAACTAATTCCATCTCTTGTCCAGTTGTCCATGATGAATATCATTTCCCTAAAATATCTACTACTACCACAATTTATATATTTTTTCAAATAATTTAATTTTGACGCAAAACCAGTTTACATTTTTTTAGACAGTCATCTAATCTAATATAATTTAATAACAATGTAAAAATTGTTTTATATTGATAATTGATAATATATAAATTTATTAATATTTATATTCATTTATATAGTGAATACATTTAAAATTAATATTAAGTTCTTCACAATTCAAGAAAAAGGAAAGACTACTCCAATTAAAAACTAAAACATGTAATAAACTTCAATAATAAATCTTATAAGCTATAGTGATATTTTATATATGTACCAAAAGAAATTGATAGCATAAATTAAATCTTCATCCTACAATTTTAATTAAAGCCAGGTATTTTATATATCAAAAAAAAAATTAAAGCCAGGTATTTTCGTAGCTAAACCTAACCTGTTGTCTTTTAATCTCAATAATAATATGAATTTTAGACACAGGACCAGCGGTATGTCCTTGTCTACCTTTCTTTGGTTGGTACATTCAATAATCTAGCCTTTTCATAAAGTCTGTAAAGAAACAATCTATTAAGAATAACAGAACATCTCGTTAAAAAGAAAGAAAAAGTTTCTTAGACACTTTTATGTTTTTTTATACCAGAGAGAGATAGAAATAGATGAAAAATAAGTGATAAATATAATAGATAAATGATATGATAAGTAGAAAAAGATAAAAAAAATAAAAGTATTGAATAGGTGTTATAATTTATTAGATATTTAAAAATCGTAGCTTTAAAAAGAAAATGAATTTTTTTTCCATAAGCCAAAGCCTTTCTCAGTTTCATCATGGTTATCTGAACTGACGCTTTTTTTTCTCTCAAGAATATTATATTATATTATTATTTAGTCAAAAAAGAATATTATATTATTATTAGACACAAAAACTTTTCTTATTATTTTCATAAGTCGTTTTAAGAAAAATTAGTAAAAAGGAAAGCCAAATAGAGAAAGCGAGAACACAGAAAGACACTTTCCTTGTTTATTATTTTTTTTAAATTTTTCTCTCTCTCTTTTAATAATTTTTCATGACACAGGGCAAAGTGGATGAGACTCCAGTGAACCCTATAAAAACTGGAGAGAGAAAAAGAAAAAGAAAACATTTGAAATATCTTTGCAGGCGCAGAAAATAATAATAATAATCTATTATTGGTGTGATATTTTTTCAGCGACCAGTGTTTTTTTTTTCATCCGTGAAGAAAACAAAACACGTTGTAGTTGTAGATGTTCTCTGGAGATAACGGTGTAGCGGGTCTCATTTTCCAACCAACCTGCGAGATTCGACAAAAAAAAATTGGTGTCTTAGATTTCGTTCCACTAGAGTGACGATTTCACCCCCCCCCCCCCCCCCCCCCATAAAGTAAGCCTTTTCTATTTTCCTTTATTTAGTTTTTGTTGTTTTTGCTTTTCTCTTTTCTCCAATGCCAGAAAATTAGCAGCAACAAAGGCCGTGTTCGTTTGTTATTGTTAAGAAAACTGTTGGGGTATTAGCTTCAATTGTTTTCGTCAAATGGGTTTTTCTCTCGTGAACGGGTTTTGCACTGAAGCTGCTACTTTCAGAGGGATATATAGCACGTGGTTTGTTTCTCATATGAAATTTAGTTCCTTGGAGTTGTTCAAGTTTTGTTGGGGGGTTTTTGACTTTTGTTTTTGTTTTTTTGTACAATTTAATGAGTGGATTATCTGTTTCTCTAAGGAATGTTTTCATTTAGGTGATGGTTGTCTCTGACATTGGGTGATTTCTGCTTTTGAAGTTTGCAGGAACTTATTTTATTGACTTATTCTTGTTCCTTATGGTTATTCTCAGGTGTTTGATTTTTCTTTTCTTTTCAAGTATTGTTGGTTGTCCTTGCTTCCACTGGAGTTGTAGTTTCTTACGGTTGGAGTGGTGAATGGTGGAGGTTTGATTTAAGGGACAGTTGGGAGGAGGAATATATGTTTGGAAAATCAGGTATATTGGGGTTTTGTTTTTCTGGAAGTGGTTTTCAGCTCTTCATTCTTTAGTTTGTTATTGTGAGAACACACTTGAAGGCTATTTCACTCATTCATGGAAAGTTCTTCCCTTGGCTGTTTGGTGCTAATAATTGAAAGAAAGAGGGTAACTTGTACTGTGGAGTTTGGTTAGTAGCTGTGGGAGGGACGGTGAACAATGGATTTGTGGGTTGTTGCAGCTGCTGCTGGAGCTGGGTATTTAGCTAAATATTGGAATAGGAATTTGAAAAATGGTGATGGCTCTCATCATTTGTCTTCAGAGGATTCATATTTTGAAAATCCTGAGTCCCCAAGCTGCCCAATCTCCTTCCGCAAACAAGCACAGAGAGGTGGATTGGGCAAAGATGTTTCTCTAGATAGAAGGGCTTCGGATGGGAAGTTTTCAGACGCGAACTCCCTGGATAGTCTTTTGACAGGAGAAGTGGCTTCTAACCGAGGGTTTAATTGTGAAAAGATAAGACAGTTCCGGAATCATAACAAGAATGATCTCCTATCTATATCGAACTTTGCAGTTCCATTATCACCATATGATGATAACCTTAAGGATGTTGAAGATGGAAGTGAGCAAAATACTGATACTTTTACTTTTGGCAACCATGGTCTCTTTCTTCCTGATTTTTCTCCCAAAGCGGTTCCTATCCATAACTCTTTTGGACATAAAACCTTTCTCAAGACGAAGCATTTGTCTGGGCAAATTTGCAGGCCTTTAAATTCCATAGAAAGTTGCTTCATGGCTCAGCTATATGAAGAGCATGCCAAGATGGAAGAATATGTCTTTAGTCCTCTTTCACCGCTATCCACAACCACAAGGTCATTTCATGTAAGCAATGGAAGCCGAATAATCAACAGAGAAAATGATACTTCGATCAGTGCACCAACTGGAGGCAAGGAATATAAGTTGCATAAAGAAGCTTGTCAAGTTAAAGACGAAACTATAGTTGGGGTTCCTTCCTTACCGAAAATCGGATCTCTAAATGATGCCAAGAAGACGAAATTTGATGCAGTTACTGGGCGAAGTCAAAGATTGAGCTCTTCCGGCGATATGTTTAGTGGAAAACGCATCCATTCTCAATATGGTATATTTTGTGATTTATAGTATACAATACTTCTTTAGCCCGTGTTCCATTGCAAATGTTTGTTTTATATATTTCTTGTTTACGCCTATGTTTAGGAACTCTTTCTTTTATAGTAGGAAAGACACACTTGTTATTCTAGAGGTACTTATCAGTCTTCCATTGTGATATAGTAATTTTTTTAGACTTCTCTGCATTCTATGTTTAGTTAGTCCTTCCTGTATATATGAGAATAAAAATTGTAAAGAATTCTTGGTTACTTTTGCTCACAGGTGTAAGTTTTAAATATAGATATTTGATATTTCCATACAATTCACTAGTCTCAGAGAATGAGACTCATATTATGAGATATTTTAAAATTGAATTGTTTTTGAACTGGTTTAGGTCCTTACATATTGGAAGGATACTGTAGCTCTTAGTTTCTTTATTCATGAGAATTGATATTGAAACACACACTAGGGCAGTTTCATTCTTCCTTTACAATGGCCATGTTTTGGGCTGGAGGTGGAAAGAAATTGCTTCAGGTCCTAAGGCAGCATTTCCAGTATTAATTAGCAAAGGGTTTAATTATATGCATCAGCAATGCCAAATATCGATGTTTAAAATAAATTAGGTTGCTATTTATTTCATTGTTGGATATCATGTCTCTGGTACTTGATTTCTGTAATGTAACATGTTTTACTTTGATAGCTATGTTTATTAACACATCTGTAATCATCAGATCCAACATTTCTCTTCAGTCTTGGGATTTCTCTTGGGATGATAACTTCCATCGTGGCAAATAAAAGAGAAATAGACAGGCTAAGCCAACGTTTGAAGCAGACTGAAAACTTGGTTCAAGATCTACAAGAGGAACTTGAAATGAAAGATTCAATGACCGTGAAGGAGTTACAAAATGAAAATTATGGTTCACAGGATACATGTGATCATTCCTTCTATGATAAGGAGCTAAATGAATCTTCTCCTGAAAAGCATGTGGATAACTCTCCAAGAATTGACTGCAAAGAATCATATAATAAGAAGGCAGAACAAAGCTCAGATTCTATGAGCAAAATTGAAGCTGAGCTTGAAGCTGAACTTGAGAGATTGGGGCTGGACATGAATGCATCAAGCCTGGAAGGAAAATTATCCGAGCTTGTTGAGGTAAACATAAATGTTAAATGTCACATTTCCTTGTAATTACACGATTTTTTGGCACAAAACACTGTCTTGTTGAAACATATCTTTTATGATGTGTTTTATTCTTGGTTTTTCCATGTCACCTTCTCGTTGAATTGGTGGAAATAACAAAGAATGGAATTGCAATGGCCCCTTCTGATTTATATGCCTTAAATAGAGATCATATTACTCAATTCCTCAAAGTTTTCACCTTTACAGATATTACAAATTATAACCTAGATCTGTAACATGAAAGACAAATTCCTGGAACTCCCACTCGTTTGTTCTGATTTATGCTGCAGCATGGGTTTCTTATTCATATCATTAATTTATTCTAGTAGAAATTGGAATTGTGGCAGTAACTGAAAGTTCCTAGCAACTGGCTTTGTGTTGGTGTATGTGGACTGTGGAGAGCAAACGGGAAAAAAGTCCTTGCACTGCTATAGATATTGGTTTTAGCTCCCCTTGCCCAATTTTATATGTATGCCTTATCTTTCTTGGAAGTTCCAGCACATATCTCTATTTTGAAAGCCATAAAATTTTTCTTTTTCCAGTTTTAATTAGTTACATGGGTGTTTGTGGTGCAAAATTTTTGCAGCTTGACCCAGAGTTTGTAGCAGATTTTGCTCAAGGTGAGTTGCGAGCCGACATGGTCAGCGGGGAAGATTTTGTCCATCCCAAATCAAATGAAGATGCCAATGATGACACCACCCCTCTCCCTGGAAACTATGCCGTTTCGCCCCACGAACTGAGTTTACGCTTGCATGAAGTTATACAATCCCAACTCGAGGAACGGGTGAAGGAGCTTGAGATTGCCCTTGAAAATAGCCAGAGGAAAGTAAGGCTTTTGGAATCTGAGGACGAGGGCAATTTCCAAAAGGCATCTTCTTTTACTGCTAGAGGAAATCCATTGACTTATGAAGACTGTGACCCTATGTCCCAGCCCTTAATTCTCAATTTATCAGGTGAAGCTCTAGATGCATACAATGAGGCCTATGAAGAATTAATAAAGATAAATGAGTCTGAAGAAAATTCACCATCAGGCATCCATGATGGTGACCACAAAGAAGGTTCACATTCACCTGATTGGAATGCAACAGGTGTTCAACAGTGCTATTCTGACAATGTGACAATGCTGGAAGGGCAAAGCTCTAGCATTTATGAATTAAATGGATGTGGGGATGATGAAAGTGGTGATTGTGATAATGAGGTGGAAAGGCAATTGATAAGGCAAATTGTTGAAAGGACCAAGAAAGGTTATCCTGTTTTTCAAAATGCACAGAGGATATTGTATTCTATGGATGAAGATGAACATTGATATGAACTAGTTTTTTTTAGGAATGTAGGAATAGAAAAGAGCAATATTTATTAATACAGCAAAGCTTTCTTTGTTTTGACCATATTTTACATCATTTTCCTTTAGAT
Source organism: Glycyrrhiza uralensis (assembly GCA_030159175.1). NCBI lineage: Eukaryota > Viridiplantae > Streptophyta > Magnoliopsida > Fabales > Fabaceae > Glycyrrhiza > Glycyrrhiza uralensis. The sequence goes on from BRZY01000005.1 coordinate 44,434,611, forward strand.
CTGTAGAGCACTCTTCCACTGCTTTAGAGTTCTTTGCCTCAAAATGCAGATGATCTATCTGGCACTTCAAATGGACTTTTGTTGGCCTATTAATTAGAGTTAGGCATGGCAACGGGACGGGGTGGGGGTGGTTTTTACATTCCCCGTCCCCGCCTCCGATAGCATTTGGTTTCCTCGCCCCGTCCCCGATCTTTGTCGGGGTTAAAAATAACACCCATCCCCGCCCCCGCATTTAGTATTTTGAAATCTTAATTTTTATTCTAGAATTTTAATTTCGATAGAATTAAAGAAATTTAATACTCTATTTTTTTAAGATATTTTTTTAATATATTTTGTTAGACAAATAATAATGAAGAAATAAAGAATTAAAAATGTAATTTTTTATAATACTAATACATTAAATATTATATTATAGGTGTGATAAATGTATGGGGCGGGTTTGGGAGTGGGTATTAGTTTCCCCAACCCCAACCCCGACTTTTAAATGCGGGAAAAACTCGAACCCGTCTCCGACCCCGGTCAAAACGGGTTTTCTCTGTCAAAGTCAAGGCGGGTTTGGATGGATACCCACGGGTTCGGGCCCTATTGCCAAGCCTAATTAGAGTCCAATGTCATTAACTAAATATATATTTAGGATAATAATGAATATATTTTTGTCTACAAAGTAAAAATAAAATTTTTATAAAAAATCATACAAACACGCCCTTTAACTTAATAAAAATATTTTTAAACGAGAATAAAATTTAAAAAAGTTATATTCTAATAATAGAGGAGGGATCAAATTACACCGGTGTAACTCTTGGATGATGTTACACCGCTAATAACTATTAACCGGATAATTATATTCTAAAACTCACCGTTGGATTAAAAGATACTATCATGTAGATCATTCCTATAAAATTTCACATCAATATAAAATCATTTGATGTGTCATTGAGATACGTCAAGATTAATGTCTTTTAAAGTGTATGAATTTTGACATATCTCAATGACACATCAAACAATTTTAGATTGATGTGAAATTTTACAGGAATGATCTATATGATAATAACTTTTAATCTAACGGTGTGTTTTAGAATATAATTATCCGTTGAAGAATTATTAGCAGTGTAACATTGACCAAAGTGTTACACCGGTGTAATTTGATTCCTCCTCCTAATAATAATATATTCCTCCCGCACAGCATATGAAATTATGAATTTTACAATGATTAGCAAATCATTCATTTAATCAAAGGATAATACTTTCATATAATAATACATCATTTTAATAATGTCAATATGTGCAGCAAATTATTTTAAACCATGTATTTTTACTACGAGTTAGCTTAATTATTTTACACTCCACTCAATTTAAACATAAAAGTTAAATCAATTTCATTTTCTTACCCATGCAACCCACGGGTTTATATCTAGCTTAAGATTATTAGGCTTTTCATATCTACACATACACACATTATTTACACATACATAAATAGTATAAAACCTAAAATATCTTTTGCGTTTTGTTATCGTGCGGAACTATTAGTTCCGCAACATTACAGAAATAATAGTTCCGCACGTGTTATTTGTAGTACACACATACAAATAACACGTGCGGAACTATTAATTCCGCAATGCTGCGGAACTAATAGTTCCACACACATGCATAATTAATAGTTTCACCTGCGGATTTAACAGTTCTGTGATTCAAAATATATAAAATGTACATACAACACAGATTTAACAGTTCCGCGCTCCTTGATTCCTCGTGCGTAAGGAAGAAAATGGCAATGATCGGAGATTTCCGCGTCTTCACCGTAGTCCCCATGCACCCGCGTGCACCGTATCATCCCCAAAGGAAAGAAGGAGCTGAAACGCTCCGCATCCCCACCATGCACCCTCGACTTCGCTCACACGTCATAGCGCAGCCCCAAATAACACAGTTCCGCACACACGCCATGATTGGAGATTTCCGTGTCCTCACTGTAGTTCCCATGCACCCGCGCGCACCGTAACAGCACCCAAAGGAAAGAGGAGCTGAAACGCTCCGCACCCCACCATGCGCCCTCGACTTTGTTCACACGCCATAGGACAGCCCCAAATTCACAGTTCCGCATTTCTTCCTTACGGAAATCAAGGCACGCGCAACTGTTAAATCCGCGTTGTATGTGCATTTTATATATTTTGAATCACGGAACTGTTAAATCCACGGGTAAAATTATTAATTATGCATATGTGTGGAACTAATAGTTTCGCAGTAGTGCGGAATTAATAGTTTTGTACGTATTATTTGTATGTGTGTGCTACAAATAACACATGCGGAACTATTACTTTCGCAATATTGTAGAACTAATAGTTTCACACGATAATGAAACACGGAGAATATTTTAGATTTTGTGCTGTTTATGTATGTGTAATAATAATGTGTGTATGTGAAGATATGAATTGCCGATTATTATTGCAACAATTCACTCATTTACATGCCGAGTAAAGATCTCAACTTGGTCAAAACCCAAATCACCTCAAAGCATGCAACAAAAATTAGATTCCTGATTCATGACAGAAGGAAAGAAAAAATTGAAGCATAAGAGGAATGGCATTTCTTTCTTCCCCTCTTTGTATTGCTGATTAATACATGCTTGAAGTGATCAGGAACAGGTTAAAAAAAAAAACTAAACTAAGAACTCCAGAGATTCAGTCAAGCCCGTTTAGCAAAGGCACCAATTTCATGATCACCATTCCTGAAATTTTCTTCACAGAGAGCCTCCACAATCTCCAAAACCTCCAAAATCTCCAAAACCCTCACCCCCATTGCAATTTGCTGCTTAGGTTGCTGCCGGGTTGATCACTGCTGCCGCATCCGCCAGCAACGTTGCTACCGGTACCTGAGCCGCCGCCACTGCCATACCCCATGGCGCCTCCAGGGTATTGACCACCTGCAAAGTTATTGCTGGGACCACCATCAGAAGTACTATAATAGTTATTACTACGACCAAGTCCAGCAGAACTGTCATGATTATCACTCTTGCCAAATCCAGCAGCAGCACCATAGCTACCATAACCACCAACACCAGCAGGAGCACTACCATAGTTAACAGTATTACTTTCTCCACCATCCACAGCAGCACCATAATTCCCATTGTTACCCCGTAACCTCCTCTAGTTCCACCATTGTAAGTGTTTCCACTTGGAAAGCGACCATCATTCCCATGATTCATTCCACTTCCACTTGCATAGCTACCACCATTCCCATGATCCATACCAATTATTCCACCATAACTGCGATCCGCACTTCTAGTATTGTAAGCAGCAGCATAGTCATTGCCAGAGCTTCTGCCACCAGAATTGCCACCTAATCCATAGCCGCCACCACCATAGCCACCAGCATCACCATACCTGCCACCGCTTGAAACATTGCCACCATAGCCACCAGCACCAGCATCACCATACCCACCAGTGCTTGAAGCAGCACCATATGGAGAGTTACCATAACCACCTGGATATCCAGTGCCATAGGAAGTGTTTCCATAAGATCCATCAAAATTGCCACCACTACCACCAAATCCACGGGGTTTTTCAGTGGCAAACTTTATGCTAACCTGACGACCATGCAGATCCTGAAAAAAACATTCAGACAGAAAGAATTAATAATAACAAAAGGGAAAAGGTGATATTGTCAGTGATTATATATGCAAAATTAATCAACATTTAGTGTCAATAAAGGATTAAGAACTAAGAAGTATGGAACTATAAAAAATTAAGCATCACTGTTAAAGTTATAAACTAGTTTACATCATCACAGTTAAGTTACTGAAAATTTACAAATAAAATACAGCATGTAGATGTGTTATAACTGGAGACAACATGAATATCTTCTAATTGATGTGCCGATCAAATGAAGGAACAACAATAGCAGGTAACTACAAGATAATGTTATCTCTTTCCATGGGTTTTGCAATGATTAATTATTTAACAACACTCAAACTTACAGTTCAACATAATGAGACAACACGGGTTTCTGTAAACTGTCATCATCTGGACTCTGGACCAAAACTAACAGTGACAGTCACAGTGGCAGTCATGTATATGTGTATGAGATCATTCTGCAGTTCATTGCTAATAATGAAATTCTAATACTAGGAGAAACAATCTGCATTACCTGTCCATCCAAGGCCTGAATGGCACTTGATGCCCCCTCAACTGTACTGTAAGTAATAAAGCCAAATCCTTTGGACCTACCAGTTTCACGATCCACAATTATCCTTGCTACAAAAAAGAATGAAATTAAACAGCAATTAACACTGACTTGAATTAACATAAATGATTTTAACAGAAGGCATCAGAAAGCAGAGAATCTGACTATTTACCAGCAACAACTTCGCCATATTTTGAAAATACTTCCCTCAGACTTTGCTCATCAATAGAATGTGAAACCCCTGCAACAGGTTAAAGTACAGGTATTCATTCTCACTCATTATTAATGTCATCAATTACAAAGATCCCTCCATGACATGGTAGGGTCCAAAAAAGGGGTCAAACCCATTGTGGATTTATTGTAGGTAGCCTTTTTTGCATTTACAAGAGGCTGATATATATATATATATAAACACTTCATGGTGCAACATAGAGTAGATTGTAGATCAAATGCACCTCCTATAAACAGCTTTGAATTCGGAGAATTCCAAGTGCATCTTGTGGCTTGGAAAACAGATGGCAATGAACACAACTCTGAACCGATCTTCCTATTTGCTGCATGCCTTAGTATATTCCCAACTCTACCAAAGAAAGCCATATTCCTGTAACGTAACCCGAGGGAAACTATAAGCGCTGATGCTATATTCTATGCATCACATTCAGAATAAAATATATACATAAAAATCAGAACAATTAATCTATACCCCGAAACATCAGTACACCAAATTTTCCACACAACCCTGAAGGAAATATTAATAAAAATAATATAAAACCTTCCAAATTATTAAGACTCCATCTTTGTCATTACCATTACCATAAAAAATAAAAAAAGATTTCCTCAATTATGCACCGGACAAGAACAGAAAATGTAAAACCGTCAACAATTGAAACTTCCTCACCAAAATAATAATTAACGAATGGTACGTACCTTCCCTTTCTTCTCTGTTAGACACTCTTCTCTTCTTTTTCTTTACAATTCTGTGCTTAAACCCTAGCAAGATTTGTAAATGGGTTTATGGACACGTGGATAGTTTGAATAGCTATCATCAGCCCTTGATTCTAAATGGGAAAAAAATTAGCCCTTGGATGTTATAACGGTTTCTCTATCTCTCTCTCTCTCTCCCAAAAACTGAGTAAATAACATCCCCTTGACTTGACCATGTTCCCCGGGTTGTTACAGGGTGATCTATCTGTTACAGTTGGTTATATTGAGCCTTTAATATACAAATTGATATAATTAACTATAAACTGAAAAGATTGAGTTAGAAAATTGAAAATTAAAAAAAAGAATCAAATTTTATTTATTCAGTAGCATTCGTTTTCCTGTGTTTGCAGTTTTCTGACGCACAAAGTCATTGAGTTGCCATTAGTTATTGAGTTGTCTCATAATTCAGATGCTATATATTTATAATCTGTTGAGATGTGTTTGATCATACATGTGTGTGTGTATAAACCTCAAAAACAAGAACACCATTCTTGTTAATAACGAAAACAGAACAAAAACAGAATGGCTAGAACAAAAACAAATTCACCACTTTTCATCCAAATTTTGACCAATAGAGAACGAGTATAAAGACCTCCTAATCCTAATCCTAATGCTAACTAAACTAAGACCGTGGTGTCATTTGCCAATGACTGAAGCAATATATACAAATTTCATTCACTTTGGAGAAGAATACCAAAAGGTCTCTCAAAAAATTACAAAGCAACTCAAACCCCATCACTTTTTGTGCTGAGAATGGTGCAAAGATTTTGGTGAGCCTTGAAAAAGATCCAAAATATAACTTTGTAGATCATCTGCTGTGTACTTGATCCACTTCTCAGCAATGTTAGATGAGTTTCTTCCGGTATATGCGCGGTAAGCAAGAACAACCTTCTGAGAAACTGAGATTTGTAGATCTTCACGGAGTTCCAAATCCGGGACACACCACCCTGTCTGGTTCCTGTATACTTCACCAAAAGCAGTGCTAAACTCTTTGCACTTTCTCTTCAGAGTTCTCTCTGAGTCACAATTTGACACACTATCCTCCCTAAGCAATGAAAGTACTGAACCCCAAGTCACCTTCTCATAACTCCTAGCATGATGTTGAAACATCCCAACATGCCGGTGAAGCCAGTAATCTTCAAAGAAATGGCATAGGTCAGAAGAGCACTTAACCTTTTGCACCATGTAATGAATGTTGTTCATCATGAAAATGTGCTGCAAAGCCACATCTTTGTATAACTTGGACTTGTTGCTCAAGTTGGACTCTAGAGTGGCAGTGATTAGCCTCAAGTGGCAAGCCATTGGACAACATGAGGGAGCACTAGCAGAATTGTCATGTTTATCAGTTGAACTTTCATCTACAACAAGAAGGAGATTAAGGGTACCACCATATTCAGCAAGTGCCTTGATGTAATTCATGACATACTTTGTAAGATGGTGAACACCCCCGCCAGGGAAAGGGGTTTTTGAGGGGTTAGTTGCAATAGCATTTCCAAATGCTAGAAATGTTGACCTCACAGTGTCACCAAACCTACTTAGAAGCTTGTGAAACTCTCCCCTAACAAAAGAACCAACATCTTCAAAGAACAAAATGTCCACATCCGCGGCAAGTTGCTGCAAGACCTCATACATGTCAAGTAAGCGAAACAGTTTTTCCGGTGTGTGTGTTCCCATTGCTATGGCCTCTCCAAAGTTTAAGAGGCGCAGCACACAACTCTGGGATATTTCAGAGAAGCAAAACTGATAAACAGATCCAAAGTCTCCGAGAATCTGCTTGCACAATCGCTTCTCGCTGACAAGATACACCTGAATTATGATCTTCATGGCGCGGATCCATTTCTTTATCTCGCGGTTCAAGCAATGCCACTCCATTTTCAGCACATTCTCAATACTTAATTTCCCCATTTCAAGAATGATGAAGTACTCATCCAAGGCATCTCTCCTGGATGTAATGAAGACCTGGCAGAACTCCTGATGGTATTTTGAACCAAACATGACTTTAGCAATGCTCCTGAGATCTTCAAGTACAGCAGGATGCACCAAATCCACAGCACTGGGCTCGGATCGGCTCGTGCCGCTACTCCGGGATGCCTCGTCGATTTGTTCATCCTCAACTGAACCAAATGATTCATCATACACCATATCCACTCTATTGGAATGGAAAGACATGTATTCAGGCTCAAAGTACTGCTTATGCTGAACAAGAATGTGGACCAACTCTTCCTCAAGCCTTGACATGGCAATCTGCAGGATTCCATTAGTTCTTTGAAGAAGTTCCTTCTGCTCCCAATTTTCATCCACAGAAGAAAAGTTTTGCAAACTATGGGTCAGAGTTTGGATTTCACCAACAACTTTTAAATACTCAGAACACTCCCTGTCCTTGGGATCAGAGTCCCATGTTATGGAATGATTTGCCTCCCAACTCATTACCTTGTCTTCAGCACATTTAAGCTTCCTCTCTAATTGCTTGATGCCCTCAATATTTCTTTCATTGACTATGAACATTGCGGACAACTGGGTCTCAAATTTCAAGAGGGTTTTTCTCAAGTCATCAGAGACTGTCTTGCTTGCAGCTAGTGCCTTGAAAATGTGCTGAGCTGCAGCAACCATGTGTTGATCTTCTTCACAGGTTGTGATCACAGATTTATGTTCCTCCATATCAACAAAGAGGAACAAGCAAGAAGAAATCCACACCAAAACGCACCCTCTTAAAGCTGAACAGGACTTAATTACTTCAACCCCAGATCAAAATCATTATACACAAACAGAAAAAGAAAATTGATGGGGTTTCAACAAAGAAAAGATGGAAGCAAGAGCTCTCCTTTGACACAAGATAAGTAAAAGGATCCAGAAGAAATGAAGAATATTATTTCTTCCTCCTCAAGGGTGGGCTAGTTATTACTTATTACAAGTGGTCTAAAGTTGGAAGCTTGCATCTGAAAATTATCAAAAAATGAAGATTTGGCTGGATAATCCACCAAGCACAACCAGCAAACTCAAAAATCATGAACAAGATCCTCACACAAACACTTACCCCCTCAATCAATAATCACTGGTAAGTAGTTCAAAAGAGTTTTTATTTTTAACCTTTTAAAAGGACACTGAAAATCACACTCACTTCATAGATTTAGAAACAAGTGTCAAACAAAAATAACTAGAGACAAGGGAAAAGTACCTCCAAACAAAGGAAATCCGAGACAAAGATGTAACAAAGCAGAAACCATAGGAATTGAGAAAGTGGTTTGGGGGGGTTGTGGACAAAGAGGGAAATTAATGGACTTTTAACAATATGATTTGGGAAGAGAAACTGGAAGTGAAGTTTCTTGGGGAAGAGAAGCTTTTTCTCTGTAAGATGTCTCTGTACATAACTTCCTTAATCTGTGGCTTTTGACTTTTGACTGACAATAACTAGGAATGGAAGAAATTAACGAGAAAGTGAGCACAAGTCAACATAGGTGTGGTTCCTACGAAGTCTTGTTTTTGACCACCGTAGAGAGTCTTTCCAAAAATAATTGAAATAAAAAAAAGTGCTAATTAGTAATTGGCTTAAATATGTTTATTCACAGCAAATATATCACTTTTTAGTTTTAGTCCTACAAATATGTCACTTTTTAGAAATTGAAATAATACACTTTTCTTTTGCATACTCTTTTATTAAGATAATTTTTATTTTTTGGCAAAATTTTGCATGAGTTTTAATTATTATACACCAGCAGCATAAAAAAGTTTTACATAGATATATAATCTTATCTCACTATGTAAACATTTGTAGAGATAATTTAAAAAATAATTTTGGATAATAACACTATAGTGAGATATAATTGAATATCTGTAAGAATTTTTTTTATACCATTAGTATATAATTATTAAACTCTTTAAATATTGACTTTGAATTAGAGCACAGTGGGAAAAAAAATTAAAGATATATTGTTGGTTATAATGTTTAGAGACTTCAAACAAAAGAATAATCTCATACATTAAAAAATTAAAGACAATCATTCTTAAAGTAGAATAAAAATGTGAGATTTCGGGTGTTCACGAGTTTAGGTAACCCAATGACCCGAACCGATCCAAATATGTTGGTTGTTTTTTTATTGGCTTTAACACAAACCGACCCAAACCAACATGACATTTATATTTTTTCCATATTTATTATATTATTTTAGCACTACAATTTCATCTAGTTTAGATAGCCCGATGACCCGATTTGATTTGAACAAAAAATTACAAATTTTCCATCGATTTAAAATAGATTTTCTAAATTTAGACATGATTGACCTGACCCAAATTATCAACTCATTTTTTTATGGGGTTGGTTTGGCTCGAGTTTGACATAAAAATTTGCAACTCACCAAAAAAAAAGACATAAAAATTTGCAAACCGATCGACTCAATTCAGACAAAGATTTTTTATCAGGTTGAGCAATCGTTTTAGGCATCCCAACCCAAGAAACACCCCTATGTTTGATAAACTTACTCAATATAATTATTTTTTATATATTTTATTTTTTAACAATAACTACACCTAAAGGATGACTATAACAAAAATGAAATAAAATTCTAACATTTTTACCTATATTTGCAATTTTTTGTTAAAAATATTATTATCATCATTGCTTAACCTGGTTTTTACAATTTTTAATATATGTTCTATGCTTATATATTTTTATCAGCGAGTTGTCAGCTTAAATCACAATGCAGTGCTTTTATATGAAAGTTTAATAATATTTTTTTCAAAAGAAGTTACGTATTTTAATCAATCATAAAATTTTAAACATAGAAGCTTTCAAAAGTATCAAATAAAAAATTGTGACAACACACACACGTATAGTTTTTTTTTTGACATACACACACACGTATAGTAGATAGTGTATAATTAAATAACATTTTGTTGTACGTAAGTTTTAGCACGTAAATATGTTTCTCATAATTTCCTACCATCAAATTATTTTTTCGATGTTATTATCAAACCATTTATTAATCATGACTCACATTACTTTAAAATATTATATTTCACAATAAAAAATCGAGATGAAATATTATACTTTACAATATTCAAATATTGTTCCTTTTTTTTTTCCTTTCCATTTGACATTAAAAGGTTCAACACATAGATTGTCAAAAAAAAAGTTCAATACATTTATTGATTGCACCTTATTTAATTATTTTGACTTTTTTTCATCCATATATTAATTAGTCATAGTCTTTTTCCTTGTAAGTTGTAAATTTACAAAGTTTTAAATTTAGGATGCGGCGTCCTTATATAAAATTTACAAGTAAAATGTTTTAACTGATCTTGAGTTTGTATTTATTTATTTAATTAGGAGATACTGTAGTCATATTCAAAAGTGAAAAACTTAATACCAATGTATCTCGTCTAAGTGACAAGACAAGAAATTTGGTTCCTCATAGATAAGTTCTGGAGTCGGATTACAAAATAAAAGTTAAAACTTAATTAAAACACATAAGGGCTTAAATGTCAAAAAAAAAAACGTAAGGGCTTATTATTATAGTATTTTATAGCTCGTCGAGCAGAATTCCAATAGTTTAAATAAAAAACATAAGAACCATTGGGGGGTTTGAGTGATAAGATATGAATTTCTTACAGTTTAACCAGTGATCTTGAGTTTAAACCCGGGTTGACCCTTAAATTTTGCGTGGTAAAGTTTTGCCATCTAACAGGTCATACCCAACTTAAATAGATTAGTTTCTGCACGCACGCGAAAGATTCTTTAATTTAGAAAAAAAAAAAGAAACAAAGCATCATATTAAAGTATCATATATGAAAATAAATATATCTTTAAAGTGATATTATGAATTTTTAAATTCAAGAGGAAAACATTAAATGAGAAACGTATATTTAAATTTAAATGTCTTTATTTATTCTCAAGATTTGAGAATTTGATAGGGATACATTCTCAATTTGGTCATGGATATGATTTGTAATTAAGTAACTAATATGGACTTTGACTAGTTGTCTAAAAAAATGGACTTTGACTATAATTGTTGAAAATATTTAAACTTCAACCTTATTATAAAACTAGTAAGTATGTGTATTAAATGGTGACTTTAAAATTTAAAAATTAAAATTATCTAAAATTATAAATGTGATATGTCTAAATTTTGAAAATGAAAATTCTCAAACTGTAAAAAATCATGAAAATAAATTACATCAATCAATATATACCATTATATTTAATGTTAATTTAATATGATGTGTCGAAATTTAAATTTATGAGCTTCAAATTTATAGTCATAAATTTTTTTGACATTAACAATAAAAAATTTAAATGATTGACTAAATTTAAATAATAATATATAAGAGGATTAAAAATATATATAAAAATTAATTAAAAAATAGGATATTAGAAGAAGCCACACAATGTATTGACTATTATATTTTATAGCTAGCCCAGCATTAATGATGATAGGGTTGAAGTCAAAGACCTAGGAAAATGAAGGAAAACGTAAATGGATTGAAGTATTATAAATAAAAATTAATAATTTTTAAAGCCATATTCAGATTTTTTATAATTTCAAGAGTGAAAATATTAATTGAGAAATGAAATAGTATATTAAAAAATAAATAGGAAAGAAGTCTTTATTTAATGGAAAAATAAAAACAATAATATAATGTAAACTGAGAAAGATATATAATCATTAGGATGAAAATGAGTACTCCTATAGTGTACCATTTGTTCTCTCCATTTGACAAACCAAAACAATGGTCAAGCATAGTTCTATCTCTACCGTCACTTATGCTTCTTATGTCTCTTTCATTCTAGCATGCATATTTTCACTGTCATGTATGGCCACTGAAGATGATAATCCAAAGCTCCATATTGTGTATATGGGCTCACTTCCAAATAAGAGACCATATTCTCCAACCTCTCACCATCTCAACTTGTTGCAACAAGTCGTTGATGATGGAAGGAGCAATTCAGCAAATTATTCCCTCATTCACAGTTACAAGAGAAGCTTTAATGGTTTTGCTGCCATGCTAAGTAACCAACAAAGGGAAAAGCTAGCCCAAATGGAAGGTGTTATCTCTGTCTTCCCAAGCAAGACTCTTCAATTGCACACAACAAAATCTTGGGACTTCATGGGGTTCCCTCAATCAACCAAAAGAAGCCAACTCGTAGAGAGTGATGTTGTGGTAGGACTTCTTGACACTGGCATCTGGCCAGAATCTGAGAGTTTCAATGATCAAGGTTTTGGCCCCATCCCCAAGAAGTGGAAGGGTACTTGTGCTGGTGGCAAGAACTTCACTTGCAACAAGAAGATTGTTGGGGCTAGATTCTATGATGCCATGTCTGCCAGAGACACTGATGGCCATGGAAGCCACACAGCATCAACAGTGGCCGGGAACCAAGTTGCCAATGTGAGCTTTTATGGGTTAGCACAGGGCACTGCAAGGGGAGGGGTTCCATCAGCAAGAGTTGCAATGTACAAAGTTTGTGACGAGGATTGCAGTGAAGCTAATGTGTTGGCTGCTTTTGATGATGCCATAGCAGATGGGGTTGATATCATTTCCATCTCAATGGGAACTGATATTGCACAGGACTTCGATCAAGATGTTATTGCAATTGGTGCATTCCATGCCTTGGAGAAAGGGGTTCTCACAGTGCAGTCTGCAGGCAATGATGGCCCTTCTCCAAGATCAATTACAACCGTAGCACCATGGTTACTAACTGTTGCAGCCAACACCATAGATCGCCAAATCATTGACAAGCTAGTTCTTGGGAATGGGGTGACACTAACTGGGAAAGCAGTGAATGGTTTCACATCAAATGGAACACAATTTTCTATTTCTACAAAAGATGATGATGTAAATGGGAAGATACTTTTACTTGGTTATTCTGATAATGAGGATATGGCTTTACCTAATGGGGCAGTTGGTGCAGTCAAAGGAGTAGACATAGAAGATTATATACCCATGGTTAGCCCACTACCTTTTGTAGCATTGTATTTAAATGACTATGCTATACTAGAATCTTATGCAAAATCAACAAAAGATCCAAGAGGTGAGATACTCAAGAGTGAGGTGATTGGAGACCAAACTGCCCCTATTGTCGCTGAGTTTTCTTCACGTGGACCAAATGTCAAACTCATAGAGATCTTGAAACCAGACATCAGTGCCCCAGGAGTGAACATCTTAGCTGCATTTTCACCTACTGCCTCACCCTCAGGCGTTCCTGCTGATGAAAGGTCTGTCCAATATAACTTGTTGTCTGGAACATCAATGTCATGTCCCCATGCTGCTGGAATAGCTGCATATGTGAGAACTTTCCACTTGGATTGGTCACCAGCAGCCATCAAATCAGCTATCATGACCTCGACACTACCCATGAATGCTTCTTCTAAAGATCAAATTGGTGAGTATGCTTATGGGTCAGGGCTGCTTAATCCTGTTCAAGCTGTTAATCCTGGTCTTGTTTATGACATTGGCAAGGAGGATTACATAAAAATGTTTTGCCATTTGGGTTATGATCATGATAAGATCAAAGCCATAACTGGTGAGAACATCGGTTGCTTTGGAGCCCCTGATAGATCCTTGGTAAGAAACCTTAATTATCCTGCACTTGTAGTTGAAGTTCAGCCTAGGGCATCTTTTAGTGTAAGGTTTAATAGAACAGTCACAAATGTTGGGTTAGCGAACTCAAGTTATAGAGCAATTGTTTTGCCAAATCCAGACATCAATGTTATAGTGGCACCACAGGTTCTGTCTTTCAAATCATTGAATGAGAAACGGTCCTTTGTGGTCACTGTCACTGGTAGGAAACTTCCCACAAAACTTGTGCTCACCTCATCATTGATATGGTCGGATGGCACTCACAATGTGCGAAGTCCAATTGTTGTGAATGTTTCTTGATAGAAATTACAAAACATTTCATTGCAATAACATTATGAGTTTATGTCATTAAAATTCTAATATAAAGCATTTTATGCGGTCTAAGAAATGCTGGACAATATATATGCATATCTTAGATACTAAGCTTCTTTTTTATTTCACTTAACCTATTATTTTTATCGTCTATTATAAAGTAAGGTTTTGCCACGTAAGACAATGTGACACCAAGTGTGAATAAAAACTAACAAGAGAAGAATGAATAAGATCATGACAATTATTTTTCTTCTTTGCTAAAAAAATGATGACATTTAATTAATCACATAACATTATAATTCTTTTTACATTCCTCCAATTTTCACCCTTGTTTAGGTTATTGGCTGGAGGTGCACATGGCAACGGAAGTTTTTGATAGTTGAGGAAAATACCAGAGATTGAAATGCCTAAACTTGTGCAATGCCCTCTCCTTTATTTAACCTTTTCTTGTGGCAACTATTATCTCTTTCTCTTTCTCTCTATGCTAACTTTCTTCAACTCTTTAACCACTTTTTTTCTTGATTCCCTGCATCTTTCTCAGTACATTGAGATTTAGGTAATGAGAATGCCTTTTACCATGACATCTCAGCTGGGGCCTAAAAATATGTAGGGAGTCTCTTTGGATATCTGGGCCACATCGTTTTTCCCAGTAATTTTTCCTATTCTTATTACATTTTTAGTTGAATATTTTGAAATTTAATGCATTTTCTTTGTCAAATTTTTTGTTTTTGTTTCATTAAAAATAAAGAGAAGGTTTACTTGCGTTGTTTGCTTTTCCATAATTTCCACATTCCTATGTTACATGGTTGTGTGGACATTTTCCTTTTGTGTTACATACATAATGATATAATGCACTTTGTTTGTTTATATAGTTTCTCTCCTTTTTAATGTTTTCTAGACCAAATGGTATGTTGAAAATGCCAGAATAAACCATCTGCAAAATGATAATGTCTATGTAAGGATTGAATATCGTGTATTAACGTTTCATTAGGATAGATATGGCTCAGAGATACAAATTTTGAAGAACTGAGAATTACAAATTACATTTTTTCCCTTTAAAATAAACTAATGACGAGAATATTTGGTTCTGTTAATAATGCACCGTGCGAACAAAATGAAGATTTGTGATTTTGTGCATGCAAGGCACCTAACATCCAATTTATGTAACACATATTGGGTGAAATTATATTTGGATTTATTATACCTGCTTTTGTGGTGGGATGCAGCTGCCGTTCATGTAGTCACAAATTCATGCATTCACTACTGTTAAAAATTGGAATTGTTGAATAAAGATTAGATGGTTCATATACCGAGTTTCTATTTTGATTTTGATTTCATGAAATTAGAATATGAATCGTCTAATCATTATCCAACAGTTTCGATTTGTTGATTGCAATGAATACATGAATTTGTGAATACAAACACAACAGTTTACTCTCACCTTCAAGTGATTGACCAATTTTTTCAGCTTTAATTAAACAAGCACCTAACCCTTACAGGGGTTTAAAAAGTTAAGTTTGTTGATTTGAAACAAATCATTGTTTGCTAAAGTTATGATTTCTTATATGAGATTCTGGTTTTACAGAATATCTGGACCTTGAATCACTTGACATTGTTGGCTGATGGAATCTAGAAGTGACAATGGATCTAGTGTTAATATGAGAACTGGTCCTTCTACAAATTCAGGTGAAAGAGAACAATTTAATTCAGAAAAGAAACTAGGACCCTCCTTTTCACCCTTTACATCAGAGTTGACATCACAAGATCATATTCAACTTTTGCCAAATGCAACCACTACTACTACTACCCCTCCTAGTCCAAGTGCAACAACCTCTCCTCTTACCAATAACCAAATATACTTACAATCCAAATCACATCCCACATCTTCAGAAGATGGAAGCTCAATTAATAGCCATTTGGAAGCACATCATGCTAACCCTTTTGGTGAAGCTTTTCCTTCTTCATTGGGAAAGAACTTGTCCCAATCATCATCATCATCATCACAAAACCTCTTCCTATTACCAAGTGATGCCACTAACACCACACATGTGGGTGCAAGTGAGGCTAAAGAGGTGCATGACCAAGTACCTTTTGAGCTTGGGTTACACCAACCATCCTCTATCATGCAACAAAAAAATGAGGACATCACTGACAATAGTTTAAGTACATATCCTGTTGGTTCTCTAGGTGAAACACGTCATTCCTCCTCCACTGATGACATGCATGGCCTTCATTCATTATTCACACCAACTACATATGAATCATCACCAGGATGTCCCTTCCAAGTGCCAACAAGTACTAGTATTGAGAACCCCATTGGTGAAGCCGGCTCGCAGAAAGTTGTTGAGCATCATGGTCACGATCATGATCTCGCACTTCTGGATATGAAACAAGAAGATTGGAGCTTGCCTAGTCATGAAGCAAGGACACAACATCATCCTACTAACACTTATGGTGAAACTCATGCTCCTACACCCTCCTCAAGCCAACAATTAGACCCTTTGTTCACACTAGAATCAACACAAAACCAAAACATAAATGATGCAACTGATAAGAACCATAAAAGTGATAATGTCCCCACAAATGTTGGAACACATCATGATACCTTCCAAGTGCCAACAAGTACTAGTATTGAGAACCCCATTGGTGAAGCCGGCTCGCAGAAAGTTGTTGAACATCATGATCACGATCATGATCTCGCACTTCTGGATATGAAACAAGAAGATTGGAGCTTGCCTAGTCATGAAGCAAGGACACAACATCATCCTGCTAACACTTATGGTGAAACTCATGCTCCTACACCCTCCTCAAGCCAACAATTAGACCCTTTGTTCACACTAGAATCAACACAAAACCAAAACATAAATGATGCAACTGATAAGAACCATAAAAGTGATAATGTCCCCACAAATGTTGGAACACATCATGATACCTTCCAAGTGCCAACAAGTACTAGTATTGAGAACCCCATTGGTGAAGCCAGCTCGCAGAAAGTTGTTGAACATCATGGTCACGATCATGATCTCGCACTTCTGGATATGAAACAAGAAGATTGGAGCTTGCCTAGTCATGAAACAAGGACACAACATCATCCTGCTAACACTTATGGTGAAACTCATGCTCCTACACCCTCCTCAAGCCAACAATTAGACCCTTTGTTCACACTAGAATTAACACAAAACCAAAACATAAATGATGCAACTGATAAGAATCTTAAAAGTGATAATACCCCCACAAATGTTGAAACACATCATGATACCTTTTCAATTAGAGAACAAGGAGATAATAGCATGGCTAGTAGGAATTTGGGAATAGATACTGCTGCTGTTGTTAGTGAAGTTAGTGCTTCTAGCCCAGGTGAGAAGTTAGGTTCATCAGTGTCATCATCTTCTTCCCCAACTTCTAAATCTTCAACTCAAGACCCCAGTCACAATTCTGTAAATGCCTCCAGTAACACCCTTGAAGATACTAACGCACTTCAAAAATTGGGAAAGAATTCCCATTTAGCATCAGAATCTAGTGATGATGATATTCCAATAAGCTCTATGCCCAAGCATGGACAGCAATCTAGTGATATCTCACCAGGAGTAGTAGTTGTTCCTGAGACAAACAAAGGATTAGAAACACAGAATCCTCCAATACATGTAATGGAGCGTCCAGAGGATCCTGCTACCTCTTCCCCACAAAGGGTTCCATTAGATGCATTAGCTAGAAGCAATTCAAACACGCATTGGAGCACTGCCTCTAATGAATCTTTGTTCAGTATTCACATGGGAAATACAAGTTTCTCTAATGACATGGCTTTGTTGAGTAAATCTGGTGATTTGGATAAGCCTGGTGACAATGACATGAATGTGTCTGGTGGTGGTTTTCAAGGGAATCAATCCCCACTCCCAACCCCACCCCCAGCTTCTAAATTCAATGATATCAGCCAAAGCACTGCTGAACAACATGATGCCTCAAAAGTAACTGAGGAAAAAGCTGTTGAGACAATGAGACAGGTTATAATGGAAAGCAGTGTAGCCACAGAGAATAAAAGTAAAGGGGATTTGACATTTGCTAAGGGGGCAACACCTCCCAATAGGCATTCTAATTCCAATGATCATTCTCACTGTTCAGATGGAAGCACCAAATCTTTTGCATTTAAAATGTAAGTTCTGGCCTCTAACTACTTTTTATGTAAAAAATTGCATGCCTATTTCAGTATCTATTTTATTCAGTATATCATATTGGTAGTGTTTTCCGAAACTAATTCTGGTTCATTTTCTTTTATAAAAATGAAAAACGAATGCATGAATAACCGATTGAGAAATAAATCTTATTATCACTATACCAAAAATAACCTTATGATGATGCTTCTTGATGGTGGTTAAACCTTTACTTGGTATGCTAAGTTTGTTGAACAAATAGTTAAACTGGTTTTTGTGATGTGAAGATTGTCAGGTGGAGAAAAAACTCATTCATCAAAACGTGTTGAAGAGAAGCGAATGCAGCAAAAGCAGTCAGAGCAGCAGCCCCTTAAAGAAACACCAACTGCAGCTGAAAACCCCAAGTCAACCACCCCAAATGCTTCTCATAACAAATGTTGGCGCCTATCTTGCTTCACATGCTGTCATTAAAACCATTTTACAATCTCCATCACCTTGATAGTTTAGTATCATGCACATGCACTGCAGAATAGCTCTAACCGGTTAGTTTTGATTCTTCTTTTGCCATTTTTAGTCCTGTACATCATAGTTGGGAACTCAAAGTCTCAAACAAATTTTTTTTATTAACAATGTATAATAATAGGTTAATCTCATACCAGGTTACCATTGTACCATAAATAAAGCCGTTAATGTAGTTATTAACACCTTTAATGTCAATGGCAAAGTTGTTCAGAAATGGAATTTTTTGATGAAAATTTCCTTCTACACAAACCACTTGATCAATGGATAAGACAATTATGAAAATTAAACCAATCAAAGATAGTTTTATTATTGTTTCCCACTTGCCTCTACTTTCTAAAGACATTCATTCCAATTGACCTCTAAAATGAGATGGGATAAACAGTGATATGCTTCATGGGATTAGCCACTTCCTTGCCCCCAGCATGCATCACAAACTCTGCTGGAGTGAGGAAGCTACCATGGCAGACACATACAATGCAGACTTGACCAGACCTATACTTGTAAAGAAACCCTTCTATTCTCTTCCCATTGGGGCCATCTCCAATAGTGGTCACACTTGGCATCTGTCTCAAGATCTCCATCACATCACCTTTAAGACTGCAGTAGTTGGGGAGATTAACCCTTTTGGCTGGATTCTCCAGCTTAGTATCTGCTGCAGGTCTAGGTGGAATTTCCTTGACCATTGTTTTCTGGAAAATCATGGAATCATTTTCTTGCTTGGTTGATATCTGGAAGTTGGAACCAACTCCTCCTTCAGCTGAATGTCTTGGACCTATATGTGGAATGTCATATGATCCACATGTGAATGTATCTTTTGGGATGAAAAGAAGTGAGAAAGATTTAGGTTGAGATAATCAGATGAAAAAAAACAGTTTAGTTATCAGCATTCAGTAATATAGTTATGTCATATGTGTAATATCTCCACCACTTCAACTGTGAGAATTTTTCCTTGTATAGCTAAATTTACATTGAATGGATTTAGAAAGCAAAGTTTCTTATAGCCACGTACAAAAATGCTTAAGCTTTAAATAATGTTCTGCTCCATATGTAATGTTGCAAATGATTGATGAGGTAGAAACAAAAAATAAATCAAGAGAAACAATGACAAGAGCCATCTTAGCATTACAGCAAGCTGAGAAATTCAGTCCATGTCTTTCATTTACTTGTAATCATTACTAGTTGTTCATGACTTAAAATGTCTAAAGGCAAAACCTAACCAACTGACAAGGCTTTTTTGTAAAATGGTTTTGTAGGGAAAAAAATTGTTGTATACCTCAGAACATCTGTTACATTCTAAGAAGCCAGGGAATATGCAGCTCTAAACACACCTTGTGCTAATGGAAAAGAAAAAACACCATGAAAGCCATGAAGAAATCATGAGCAGAACAAAAATCCCCCTCCCAAATTATCAATTTTTAAAACTAAAGGAAAATATCAATTTTTAGGACTAAGAAGCTCAGATATGACACCACAATGGGGTAGGACAAATTTTAAAACTTATAAAACATTAATATAAAAATAAAAATCTTTAATTTAAAGTGGGAAATGATATTCTAAAAATTAGAATGAGTAAGGGTGCCTATAAGAATGAATAGAAACACGTTACCATCAAGCTCTGAAGCTGCCACCCTCCTCTGCCTCTCTAGCAGCATTCTCTTCCCAATCTCTGTTGGCAGGGAGCAAGATCTCTCCAGAGATTGCACAAAAGGACCCCAATGGGACCCATTTGACACAGTGATGTTGCCTATCTCTCCAGCCACTGATGATGATGACCTTGTCAACCTCATTTCTTCTTCTGCATTCTCACCACAAGGAGAAAGCTTCAGAGTAAGGTCTATTTTATTGGAGTTTGTGGGTGGTAATCTGGTTTTGTAGTTGTGCTGTTTCTCAGCATAAAACCTCTGCCATAAAAAAAATTCAAACTAGTCTTAATTTGTACACCATGATGGAAGAAAAAAAATTGATTAACATTTTTTATTATTATTCCGGTTTTTTTACCTCCATTGAAACTAAAGAGAAAATGAGGAAAATCCTTCAACAGAACAACTCCCTTGAAGGTTTCTCTCTGAGGAAACAAAAACAAAAACAAAAAATTGCAAAAACAAGTTAGGCACAAAATTACAAATTTTGATGATCAAAGTAAAAAGAGCTAAAATCTGAGTACAAGTTGAAATTTTGGGAGCCAAAAGCCACACCCCAAAATGGGAATTGTGAAATAAACAGAAAAAAGAAAGAAAGAGAAGTAAATGTGAAACAATTGGCAGGGAGGCTCACAACGTTATGGGGGTGATTTGAAGAAGCAAGTGAATGGAAGAAAGAAAGGGTAAAATGAAAAACAAAGTACTCAAAGAGAGTGAGAACAAAGAAGAGGGGTGGCAGAGAAGAAAGAGAGATGAACAGAGAGCTCTGTTGTTGTTGTTTGATGCTATTGTGTTGTGTTGTTCATGAATGAATGAATCATCATCATTATGACAAAGCATGTTGAGAAGTTCCACGTGGTAATAAGCGGGGAGAATGGTACACATCATCTACTGTTAGGGGCTTTTTGATCACTATAGCACTATTTTATTTATTATTTTTCAATTTAGTATTTTTTTTATTTCTCAAACTAGTACTATTTTTATTAAAATATTTATTTTTTTTAATTATTAATTAATTAAATATTAATTTAAAATTATAATTAAATTGTTAATTATTAATTAATTAAATATTTAATTGTTAAATATTTATTAACCCAATTTATTAACTAATTAATAATATAATTATATAAAATAGCTCACATTGATTTAAAATTTAAAAATACAAATATAATATTAATTGTTAGTTTAAAAGTCAAGACATCAATGTCTCTGTCTCTGTCACTACACACTGATCGAAGCACCCCCTCCACTCTTTTTTTGTCACAAAAGGCAAAGACATCAGTGTGCAGAGACAGAGACATTGATGTCTTTGTCTTTTGTGACAGAAAAGGAATAGAGGGGGGTGCTCCGATCAGTGTACGGAGATAGAGACATTGATGTTTATGTCTTTTGTGACAGAAAATGAGTGGAGGAGGGTGCTCCGATCAGTGTGCAGAGACAGAGACATTGATGTCTTTGTCTTTTGTGACAGAAAAGGAGTGGAGGGGGGTGCTCCGATCAGTGTGTAGAGACAGAGACATTGATGTCTTGACTTTTAAACTAACAATTAATATTGTATTTGTATTTTTAAATTTTAAATCAATGTGAGCTATTTTATATAATTATATTATTAATTAGTTAACAAATTGGGTTAATAAATATTTAACAATTAAATATTCAATTAATTAACAATTAACAATTTAATTACAATTTTAAACTAATATTTAATATTTAATTAATTAATAATTAATAAAAATAAATATTTTAATAAAAAGAGTGCTAATTTAAAAAATAAAAAAAAAGATACTAGATCGAAAAATAATAAATAAAATGATGCTACAGTGATCAAAAAGCCTACACTTGTGCTTCATCTCTCTGTACCTCTGCACGTTGCAGGTTGAAAGCACCTACTTTTGACACCCTTCGCCATGCATTGCAATGTAATTGTCCATTGAAGTTGAGGGTAATAAGGTCAAATCAATTTTTTAAATTTTTTTATTTCAAATTAGTGGATTCTAACAAAAATGTGGGTAAATGTGGGGTATTTTATGTAATATTTAAATTTTATTGTGCCATTTGTATAAAGTGTAAATATTGCAGATAGGCCCTTTTAACATTAAAAAAGAGTTAACATAAAACGCATAGAACTGCATCCAGGCATGGACGAGAATCATCCATAGGGTTACATCTGACGGCAAAGGAGGTAGGAGTAGTAAAAATTGCTTCGCATCAGCAGATTCAAAACAGATTCTTCCGACGACGACGTCGATCGTCTTTCGTCCTCACTCACCCCGCCAACGTCAAAACCCCCAAGGTCAAATTCAAAACTCGTCTTTCTTCCTCAATCTTGCATGCCCAATTTTTGTTTTGATAATTTATTTTTGTTAGCAATGGAAAAAGTCACTAACTTGCGGATTTTCTCGTTGTGGGGCAATCTTTTGAATTTGACCCCCCCTTTTTAATGTTCCCAGTGGTTTTTTTTTTTTGTTGTTGTTGAGGTTGATTGTAATGACTGATTGGATTTCGGATGTATTTTTGTTTCTGTGCTTCATACTTTTATTGGTGTGAATACTGAAAATGCCTTTTATGTGTTTGTGAAAATTCGTGGAAGATCTCTTTTTTTGCCAAGGATGTTGATGTGGCTGTGGCCACGGGGTCGCAGCTGTGGGCTGCCTCCGACTGCGGGCTTCAGGGATCTCTACTCTACGCGTCGGAGGAGAAGAATAGCAAAGAGGCGAAAAAGGAACAAAATCAAAACATATCCGGATTTGTGCGGGACATTCGAACATTCCCAACTGTAAATTGCAAAAAATGGAGTGATCAACTTGCAATATTTTTGGGCAACTTGCAATACCAAGTCACTCAAATCAATCTCGGCCATTAAAATTATTTATTAATATATATGATTGATATTTTTGGGCCTTATAGCGACCGCCCAAAAATATTTATGGTTGAATATGTTTTTACTAATCATAAATAGGAAAATGTTTATTTTTTGTCTCTTAATTTTAAAATGTTTTATTTTGACATTTCATTTTTCGATATATGGCCCCTTTATAAACCACATATAATCCCTCGAAATACCTTTAATAGAAACTATATGTGGCCTATGTAAAAATAAGTGATTAAAATTAGACATTTTAAAATTGAGGATAAAAAAAATATTTTTCTATTTATATGGAATAAAAACATATTTATCCAAAAATTAACCTATGATCGTATTAACTTTTTTAAAAATAATTCTCGATCGGTAAATTATTTAAAAAAAAAAGACTAAAACTTATCATGTTCATTTTTTACAGATGCATAATTCAAACATATAAATTTTTTAATTGATTAATTAGTAATGAGTTGATGATTAGTTACACAATAAATGAATATATTTTCTATTATTATAGTGAATTTTAGATAGAATTAATATAATTATAATATAATATTGTAGAATAGCATCATGTGAAATATCCAATTTTGTAGAAGTGTATTTTGAACAATTTGTTAATATTTTTCCCTAAAAGACAATTTGTTAATATTTATTAGTTTCTAATTTTGTCATATTAGGATGACCAAGTTCAACTTCAATGAAAAAGGAGATTGCTTTTGAAAAAAAAAAATCTTCTGTTTTAATGTTAACTCTATTTGTTATTATAGCTCATAATTATTTAATCTAACAATTTCATTTTATAAAAGAAAAGTTTGTCACGTTGAATTATGTCAACGTGTGAACTTTAGAGTCGTTAATTTGTTAGATAAAATTATCTTATCTTTTAATTACTTTTCTTTAAACCTTAATTCAAGGCCAAATGGGGTTGTGATAAATAGTTGGATTCTCCACTTGCACTTTCGTCTATCGGTAGGCTATATATAAATTTCACTATAAATCTTCATTGAGGTTGATAGTTCTCCCTAATATTGCATAGGAATATGCCTCCCAGCTTCACTAATCTAAATTTATTTATATAAAGTAACATTAATCCAAGCATTTCAATATAAATGCATCAGAATAAATATTGACTTGAATCAATTCATAATATTAACAGTTATATTATTAATAAATAGTTGATTTAAACCAAATCAAAGTTTAAATTAAATTGAATCATACGTGAATTATTACTCAATCTTGCTATTAATAATTAAAAAATATATACATAAATAATATAATAACAAAATCATTCAACTCAAAGAAATGGGTTTTTTTTTGGGTCATGAAATGGGTTCAATTGAATTTCTTAGGTTGTACTGGGCCGACTAAGTCCGATTAAAAGAAAAAACTATTTTTATTATAAAATTTTATTCAATATTGTATCTTTTTGTGCATAAATATTTGTCTGTTCTTTATATATCTGATGGTAGATGTAGCCCAGACTTATTTCTCTCTGGTTTTCAATTTAATCGTGCGGTCCTTTGGCCCTCTTTCTTCCAAAAATATATATTAAATTAGTCTTTAAATGATAATAAATAGTCATTAATTTTTTTTATATAAATATTTATTTATAGTAAACTAAAATAGGTATTTATTCAATAAGAAATCGATCTAGAAATTAATCCGTTGAAATTGAGCCAACTCAAAATAAAATATTTTGTTAATTCAAATTAACTCAATTTGATTATATTGGAATTCATTAAAAATACTTACTAAAATGATACCATTTTATATCGATTTTTTTTGAAAATATAATTAAAAACGATCATTAAATTATATTTTACTTTAAAAATATAATTTTTGGGCGATGAAATGGAATCCGGTCCATCAGTTAAAAATTAAAAATTAAAAAACTAAAACTAAAAAAGTTAATTAAAGTCAACTTATTAGATCGGTAGAATTACCTGATCTAATAAAAAACCATGAATTATCATAAAGTTTAAGGGCAGTACTTACTTTGGTCTAGTTACAAATCAATGCAAACGAGAAAAAAAATGATATCAATGCAAATTTAGTGTTCCTATGTGCCATGATAAAGAGAAAAACTATTCTCCCTTTTACTCGACACTAGTCTGTGTTGAATAAATAAAATAAAATATTATACAAACACACTCTTAGCGGATGTGTGATTTTCAGACATAAAAGACAATTTGTACTCATTTTAGCTACCAAATGTATGCGGTTGCTCCAATACGGCAATACCAAATACAAAAGAAAAATATATATTTTGAGTGACACATTGGAAAGTAACGGAAGATAAGGTGGTGCTAGCTGTGGCCAAAAATATCAATAAACTCTTTCTACATTTGCAATAATAATATAATAATATCTAATAAAGATAAGATTTAGATTTCGTGTTTTCCAATAAATCTAATATGCCCACATATTTAGTATCTGTTCAATTTAATTCAAAAAAAGAAAAGAAAAGAAATACAAGCCTAAAACATTCAGGAGCAATTTTGTAAAATTAGAAAGATATATATACTATAAAAAAACTTCCATACTCGTGAAAATAATGTCCATAACTGAAAAAAATAAAATATTTTAAATTCAGTATTAGAAACAATGAACCTCTCTCAATAAGCGTGTGCGTGTGTTTATATAAACAAGGGTCATGTAGGATAGCATATAGTCGCAACCTTTACAATAACCCCTCTTTCTAATAATCTCTGGTTCGTTTTTCTATTTTGTTTTTGTTTTTAGCAGTTAATAGGTGCGTGAAACAGGTGAAGGGAATTAAGTTAACGATGGGTCGTCGCAAAATTGAAATTGAGATAGTGAAAGACCCCAACACAAGGCAAGTCACATTCTCGAAGCGTCGAACGGGCTTATTCAAGAAAGCGAATGAATTGTCGATCTTGTGTGGAGCAGAAGTTGCTATTGTTGTGTTCTCCCCTGGGAACAAGCCTTACTCTTTTGGGCACCCGAGTGTTGATGTTGTTGCGGCCAAGTTTCTTCAACAAGAGCCCAAACCAAATGATGATGCCGAAGACAACCCTTCTAATTCTAATGTTCCCAACGTGGACACGCTAAATCTACAACTTGCTGATGTGTTGGCCCAGATACGTGAGGATGAAAAGCAGGGTGAGGTGCATGATGAGGTCTTGAAACAACACGACGCAACCCAACTTTCTGAGCTTAATGAATTGAGAGATTCGTATATAGAGCTCTTGGGTAGAATGAAATCGCATCGTACTGAGATCGAGATATCAGAATATATGATGCTCCTTGCACAGGAACCGGTGGTGGGAATAAAAAAACAAGTTGCCAAAAACAAGAGAAGAAAAAATTGATGCTTTGTAGCATGCAATTATTTGGTGAAGTTGTGATTTTTAGTCGTTGTAATTTCAATTTGTTTGTGTTTTGACTTTGGCCTATGGTATGGTTCTTGATGTACCTTGCATTCTTTAGACAAAACGTTTTGTCTAAGAAGAACTAGTAGCCCTATGGTAGATTCTATGTGGTTAAATTGAATTGTTGATCATTGATTGATATAATTGGAAGCATTAGTTGAAGACTGGAATGTAAAAAATGTGGAGTTTTGAGGGTCACCCAAGTTTCGACTTTACGAGGGAAAATTGGGCTCAATTTTTAATTTTAATTTAAAATTTAAAGCACACCACCAAAAATAATAATAGACATGCATCACAATAATTATCACATCGCTGCAGTCCAAACATAAAGTAGAGATGGGTATACGGCCTAACCCCGTTTAGGTCTGACCTGCATTGGCCCATGAAGATAAATGGGCTCAATTTCGTAGTTCACGATCGTCCTATATAGCTAGTGGTTAAATAGACGGCTCACAAATCCATAGTTAAAAATAAAAATTAATAAAATCAAAAGAAGTATTTAAGAATAACTAAACAAATACAAAACCTAACTAAAAATTAATAAAATCAAAAGAAGTATTTAAGAATAACTAAACAAATACAAAACCTAACTAAAAATTTGAAAAATTAAAATATCATGTCGGCTGGCCAGCTCGCGAACCCATGGAACAACCCTGCTTAAACTCTGGGTTAAAAACGATCCGAGATGCTAGCATGTGTGGTGAATTCAATGGAGAAACTAAAAAAGGTGGAAATACACTAAGTAAGCAACGTAGTTGCCTTTGGATGGAGGAACCTGATTTATTAACTATGTGCTCTTGTATATAGCATAGGGTGGACTGATCGAGATTAATAATAATAATAAAATTATTATTATTAATAAAAATAATAATTTTGAATGTAAAATCTAAACTTGGAAAAGATTGCATAATTTTTAATCATGTGAATTTAAAATTATTAACAATGTGAATTCCATTTTCTATTTGGTAATATTCATTACCAAAATAGTAATACTTAATTTTTACTCAATAACAAAAAATGTGCCAAAAGAGTGTGATAGAGATACTATTTCTAATATTTCTTTTCATTCAATAATTTATCATGCAAGGATTTTGTAATACTCATAATGTACATGTAGTTTTAATTTTAAAATGCTTTCTAATAAAAAAATTACAATAAATATATTACTATTTTATGTACATGAAGCGCGTTAAAAAGTGATTAAATCGAGTCCCATATAGAAAAGTAATATATATAATGGTGAAGAAATTAATTATTTATATTTTATATACATATATGATATATTAAAAATATTTTAAATTTTCTCAATGACCAAAATATCAAATATTTCATTTTCTAAGTGAATTATTTAATTTAAAGAAATTAAATCCTCCTAAAATAAATTCACGGCGTAGAAGGATGCACAGAGCAAAAAAAACTAACTAACCATATTGTGACACGTGGACATGGAAACAATGGTAAAACCAATCCATGATCTCGGTTATCCATCATCATCATCATCATCCACACACACACAGTGCTTAGGAGGCTCTATGCGATAAGGGGAAAGAAAAAGAAAGAAGGGGTTTATGGTGGTAATGGAGGCCTCAGCATCATCCATTTTTTGCAGAGGAACAACACCACCCTTCACGTTCTATTCCTCTTCTTCTGCTCCTTCCACAACACAAATTAACTCTCTCACTTTCTCCTCACCTTTGCTTGTCAAATCCATGGCTACTCCCAAACCCCTCCCTTCTGTCTCTAGAACTGTAGGCTCTAGAAAGGTCAGTGCAAGCAACACAATTACTATGTAACTTCTACTTTTTTAAACAATCATATCTTAAGCGTGTTTGAAAAATGATTCTTTTATGCATAATCTGTCGTTTGTTATGATGGTGGTAATGGTATATATGTTCATGAATCATCATTGTAATGGTAGATTATATATCTGCATTGAACCAATTTCTTTTTCAAAAGCATTGTAATGGTAATTAGCTCTTTAGAATAATATCATTGGACTTGTCTATGGAACGGAAGTGACCAACGTGTGAAGACCAGTTTTAATGGCAATGACTACTGCAGGAGTACAACTAATTAAAAGCTTAAAATATTATCAAAATAATTTTAACACAAATTTTGATGCTTATTTATCAATGTTTTTATATACTCCATTACAATGCTTTTGAAGTTTAATTAGCTATACTTATAAACATTGTAACTTGTAAGAACTGCTCTCTTTAATGATGTGAAACATGTTCTTTGAGGGATCAAACGTTTTCTTTCAATTACTAACTAATCCATGTGCACAATGAATGCAGAATTCAACTGTATTCCCACTTGGGGAACAAGGCCCTCGGAGTAGTGGTGTAGTAACAGCTACACCTCCCATAAAACTCCTCACAAGGGTGGAGCAGCTGAGGCTGTTGAGCAAAGCAGAGAAAGCAGGTTTGCTATCTGCAGCAGAGAAGTCTGGGCTCTCCCTTTCCACAATAGAGAAACTGGGCCTCCTCTCGAAGGCAGAGGAACTGGGTGTGTTGTCTGCTGCCACTGATCCAGGAACTCCAGGATCACTCCTAACCCTCAGCTTGGTTTTGCTGCTTTTGGGGCCCTTGGTTGTTTACTTGGTCCCTGAAGACAACCTTGGAGAAGTGGTGTTACAGGTTGTAGTTGCCTTGGTCTGTGTACTTGGTGGTTCTGCTGGTTTTGCTGCATCAAGTTTTGTATCCAACTTGCAGAAATCAAAATAAATATTTGATGGATGACCTTTCATTTTCTCTTTTTTGCATCTTTTGTCAGTTCTTTGCAATCTGATTGAGCACTTTTGTCTCCAGTAGTGTTTTTACTCTATCAATATGAATCACACAAGTAATAACTCCTGTTGCCACGATCAACAATATACATTGTAGTATGGTTTGTTATATTTTTCATATTATCGTGTATAGGTTCTCATTATGTATTCCTAAATGGTGCAACAAATCTCTTCAAGGAGATCTATGCTTCATATGAAACATTCCCGTAAAGGAAATCAACATATTTCTCAAGAAAGATAAATGTTTTTTCTAGGAAGATAATATATTATATAGCTGTCAACCATCTCAACAAACATCAGTATGCACCTTCTTCATGAATAAATCACTACTCTCTCATGAGCACTGTCACTTCTAGGTGGTAGAGCCTCAAGTCCAGGAGTAGAAGATGCCATGGCAGGCAATTGTTGACTAGATTTTGCAGATGCTGCTCACATAGTGCGGCTGGGAACATTGACATGAACATATACTGCATTGCTTTTCAATACCTTGATTCATGTATATGAAGTGAAACACATAAAAGGTAATGAATGTGAAAGGCAGAGAGAGTACCATAAATCACAGTTAATACATATGATTTTCTTGGTGCATTATCCTTAGTTGCAGGGGTTGACTCATTACCCCATAACAATATCATTCGGAGTTTTGGGCTTAAATATCTCTAAAGGATCAACAACCCTTCTATCAATAACTAATCCTTTTTTTCTTCTTCTCATTTTCCCGATGATCAGAGACTTTAGCACTATTGTTTGCAAAGTCTGGCACAAGATGTTCAAGAGCCTATGTATTACCTCTAGAAACATGCAAGAAGCAATCATAAGTTTGAAGAAAAACACATATCTAGGAGTACAGAAAAGTCATGCATGCTTCTGGCATATGGTACTATCTTAACATTTTTATTGATGACATTTACTGAGACAGAACTCAGCATCTATGTAAAGCAATCATTTAAGACATAATAGCCTTTATCATGTGAAGCAAGAAAGAATATCTGTGTGAACTTCCTTCTCAATTCTCACATCACTCCCACTTAAGAATCCAGTTAATTACACATGTGATATTCCTGAGCATCTGCAGTTTTACTTTCTGTTTTATAATCATAATTCAGAGATTTTTTTTTCATTTATTATCTACGCCAACAATTATTTCCTTTCAATTTTGTAAGTTTCAAATAAACCAAAACAAGCTGAGATTTGTGTGTGTGTGTGTGTGTGTGCGCGCATAATAGTGGCAATGGGGGTTTGAACCTATGACATCATACAAACTACTCAAATCGGTCATCATTAGCTAATCTTAGTGGCTTAAAAGCTGAGAATTAAGGTAAGTTAAAGTTACTCAAAGCATACACTAAAATAAGGGAATTCTTCAGAAACTAATTGTTAAGAGGCAGCTTCTTAAGGAAAGCAAATACTACCCGAATTAACTAGACATTTTACATTACAAAATTATTAAGCAATAATGACAATACATCTGAAATGGCAGTAGACACACCATTATCATCATAATCCTTCTTCTCTTTCTAGTCAATGTTAGCTTTTTTTTTTATTCCTTTCTCCAAAGATTGCAGCAATGCTTAATGAGTACCATTTTACAACAGTGAAAGACTCATCATTCCTGTAGCTTGATTTGGAATTTGAACCTTTATTTTGTGGATCCCGATACTCAGACACCCATTTTTTAAGTTCCACCCACCCTACACCTTGCCCATGTGGCAATTTAATTGACTCAGCAGAGTCTAATATGAGTCAGCAAACATTTGACTAGCAATATTAAAAAGAATAGAAAACGAAAGCGGGAGGTTTCAAAACGAAGAACAACATCTCCCTTCTCTGCTAAACGAAGAACAACATCGCTTTCTCCCTTCTCAACTCAACAAATTTTCGCTATACGTTGAAGGGTCTGTTTGCTGCTGCTCCCACAAACCTCAAGGTTCTCTCATTCTATTTCTATGCACTCCTTTGCTTCATTTTCCCGCTCTCTGTCTGCTCTCTTCTCTTCCTTCAACTCGCACTCTCTCTCTGCTCTCTCCCTTCATCTCCCGCGCATGTCTCTCTGCTCTCTTCCTTCATCTCCTGGCCTGTCTCTCTACTCTCTCTCAGATCCGCGAACCTGTCTCTCTCTTCCTTCATCTCCTGGTCTGTCCCTCTTTCACTTCATCCTCAGACCTCTCTCTTATCTTTCCCTCACCATTTCAACTCGGATTTGTCGAGACCCACTCTGTCTCGGTTTAACTTTGTTCTCTCTTCTCTTTCCCTCACCATTTGTGCTTCTGTTCGCTCTCACTTCTCTTTCCCTCACCATTACGAACTGGTAGCACCACAGATCGAAGGTCGAGGCTTGATTCGCGGAGCTTTGGACGTTGGGAAGAACCGTAGTTCGAAGTTCGTTACTGGTTCGCGTATTTAATTTTAACCACTGACAGACAGAGACTAACCACATAATTCTTCACAACTAACCAGTGTTATTCAATGATTGGTTACAGCTATACGATCATATGACAAGTATCAAGGTGAAATTGTGTCTGAGTTTTCAGTGAATTAGAAGGATTCAACACATAAATGTGTCTCTAACACTGGTGACTCAAATTTGGCATATCCTTGGCACGTATTTAAATTTAACCACTGACAAAGAGGAACTAACCACATATTTCTTCACAACTAACCACGAGTTATTCAATGATTAGGTTACAACTATAAAATCACATGGCAAGTAATAGGGTGAAATGTGTCTGAGTTTTCAGTGTGTTTCAAAAGCTTGAATGTATAAATGTGTCTATAACATTTGTAACTCAACTTTGACATTTCCTTAGCACGTATTTAAATTTAACCACTGACAGAGAGGGACTAACCACATAGTTAGTCACAACTAACCACGGGTGTGCGTCCAATATTTCAAAACTCTGTGCGTCCAATATTTCAGTACGCTGTGCGTCCAATATTTCAAATTTAACCACTGATAAAGGAGAACTAACCACATATTTCTTCACAACTAACCACATGTATTGCAATGATTGAGTTTCCATTTATACAAGCATATGGCAAGTATCAAGGTGAGATTGTGTGAAAGTTTTCAGTGAATTAGAAAGGTTTCAACACATAAATGTGTCTCTAACACTTGTTCATCAAATTTGGCATTATTATCGTACTGCGTTTAAATTTAACCACTGACAGGGAGAGACTAACCACATATTTCTTCACAACTAACCACATGTATTGCAATGATTGAGTTTCCATTTATACAAGCATATGACAAGTATCAAGGTGAGATTGTGTGAAATATGTATAAGAGTTTATAAACTTGAGAGTTTATACACTAACACTTTGGGTATAGGATGATGTATGGGATGAGAGAGTTTTCATTAATGTTTTCTTGAGGACTTCGCATTAATGTTTTCATTAAGAGTTTTCATTAATGTTTTCTTAAGAAGTAGGATAGTATCTTTTCGTCCTTTAGATGTGTGTTTTGCCTTGGGACTTCGCATAGTTGGTGAAAATGTGCTATGTAGTGTTGGGAATAGTTACACCAGAAGCAACTCTATGTACTACTCTGTACAGCTTGTATTTTACACGTGGAAAATATATGTGGATAGTTGTGAATAATTATGTGGTTAGTCTCTCCCTGTCAGTGGTTAAATTTAAATGCAGTACGATAATAATGCCAAATTTGATGAACAAGTGTTAGAGACACATTTATGTGTTGAAACCTTTCTAATTCACTGAAAACTTTCACACAATCTCACCTTGATACTTGTCATATGCTTGTATAAATGGAAACTTAATCATTGCAATACATGTGGTTAGTTGTGAAGAAATATGTGGTTAGTTCTCCTTTATCAGTGGTTAAATTTGAAATATTGGACGCACAGAGTTTTGAAATATTGGACGCACAGCGTTTTGAAATATTGGACGCACAGCGTACTGATCATTGGACGCACAGAGTTTTGAAATATTGGACGCACAGTGTACTGATCATTGGACGCAGAACAGTATTGTCTTATATTGATCATTGGACGCAGAACAGTATTGCATTTAACCACAGATACAACACGATTAACCACATATTGCTTCCCACTTAACCACGGATATGTGAATCATTCATTTACAAGTATACACTAACATGATAAATAACCTCAGTAATTATCCTTAACTGATAGAGCTAGCTACCTGACACACCCGTGGTTAGTTGTGAAGAAATATGTGGTTAGTTCCTCTTTGTCAGTGGTTAAATTTAAATACGTGCCAATGATATACCAAAGTTGAGTCACAAGTGTTATAGACACATTTATACATTCAAGCCTTTGAAACACACTAAAAACTCAGACACATTTTACCCTATTACTTGCCATGTGATTTTATAGTTGTAACCCAATCATTGAATAACTCGTGGTTAGTTGTGAAGAAATATGTGGTTAGTTCCTCTTTGTCAGTGGTTAAATTTAAATATGTGCCAATGATATGCCAAAGTTGAGTCATAAGTGTTATAGACACATTTATGCGTCCAAGCCTTTGAAACACACTGAAAACTCAGACACATTTCGCCCTATTACTTGCCATGTGATTTTATAGTTGTAACCCAATCATTGAATAACTCGTGGTTAGTTGTGAAGAAATATGTGGTTAGTTCCTCTTTATCAGTGGTTAAATTTAAATACGTGTCAATGATATGCCAAAGTTGAGTCACAAGTGTTATAGACACATTTATGCGTCCAAGCCTTTGAAACACACTGAAAACTCAGACACATTTCACCCTATTACTTGCCATGTGATTTTATAGTTGTAACCCAATCATTGAATAACTTGTGGTTAGTTGTGAAGAAATATGTGGTTAGTTCATCTTTGTCGGTGGTTAAATTTAAATACGTGCCAAGGATATGCCAAATTTGAGTCACCAGTGTTAGAGACACATTTATGTGTTGAATCCTTCTAATTCACTGAAAACTCAGACACAATTTCACCTTGATACTTGTCATATGATCGTATAGTTGTAACCCAATCATTGAATAACACTGGTTAGTTGTGAAGAATTATGTGGTTAGTCTCTGTCTGTCAGTGGTTAAAATTAAATACGCGAACCAGTAACGAACTTCGAACTACGATTCTTCCCAATGTCCAAAGCTCTGCGAATCAAGCCTCGACCTTCGATCTGTGGTGCTACCAGTTCGTAATGGTGAGGGAAAGAGAAGAGAGAGCGAACAGAAGCACAAATGGTGAGGGAAAGAGAAGAGAGAACAAAGTTAAACCGAGACAGAGTGGGTCTCGACAAATCCGAGAAGTTGAAATGGTGAGGGAAAGAGAAGAGAGAGGTCTAAGGATGAAGTGAAAGAGAGAGACGGGGTTGCGAAATGAAAGAGTGAAAAAGGGAGGAGACGGGGTTTCTCTGTGTTTTTGCGAAGTGAAAGTGTGAAA
Source organism: Glycyrrhiza uralensis (assembly GCA_030159175.1). Lineage (NCBI taxonomy): Eukaryota > Viridiplantae > Streptophyta > Magnoliopsida > Fabales > Fabaceae > Glycyrrhiza > Glycyrrhiza uralensis. The sequence continues at coordinate 44,469,407 of BRZY01000005.1, forward strand.
GAGGGAGGTCTGCGTTCTTGCAAAGTGAAAGAGTGGAAGAGGGAGGAGACGAAGTCTGCGTTTTTGAGTGAGAGAAAGAGTAGGACTTGAGTCAATGAGCTGAGTCTAAAAAAATACCACATAGGCGGATATTGAATGGGTGAAACAGGATATGCAGGTGTCCAACTATCTTTTTCCTTTGACTTATACCCCAACATAACCAAGGCTTCCAACTGAGATGTCTCCCAAGATGTTTGTAGAGTGTTCAGTAAGTAACCAATATTGTCCTTGAACCTCATCATCATATTTGATTCCCATGCGTGAGGATTGATGTAAAAATCCTTGAAACTCAGTTAAGTGATGCATACGGAGGATCATTCTGACCCAGTCAACTTTCTGTTTCTGTCAATTGAGAGGTACGAATACTGTTAGCAGTGATCTGAAAAGAGTGTCCATTTTAAAGGGTGTAAGCATTAATTTGATCATATCAATAAAGGGTAGCTATAGCTACAGTCAATTTTGACTATTTGTTATATATATAATATCAAAAAGTAAGCTGCAACAGTGATTTGATAACGGGTAGTAGTACCTTGAATTTTCCTGTCCTTTTTCCCTCTTATGAAACTTTTCACTATTATTTCACCGTTTCTTCAGGGCAACCAGATGAACATGCAGCATTCCAGGGCCGTGGAACCCATAAAGCCCATTGAGACTCTTGTCTAAGCCTCTAATCTTAGAGTCTAATAAAAATATTTACATACTTAAGAATTTATTTTTATTTTTATTTTTAATTTTAATTTAAATTATTATAAATAAATTCTATTGTGATATTTTTTTATTTTTCATATTATTTTAAAAATAATTTTTTATTAACACAATTTTTTCTTATAATATTTTAATTTTCATTCTAATAGTTTAATATAGACTTAAATATACTTTTCGTCCATGCAAATAGGGGGTCATTTGATTTTCGTCTCTGTAATATTTTTTTTTTCATCCCCGTAACATTCTAATCCCTTTTTTTCGTCTTTACCGTTACAAAAACGTGGACGTGGCAATGCCACACTGGATAAATGAGTACACGTGGCATATGCTGACTAGATATTGAGCTGAATCAGCTTTGATTAACAATTTTAAACTTAATTAAACTCTAATTAACAATTTTAAAATTAATTAAACTCTAACCCAAACCACATGTTTAACCTGGCATCTTCTTCTTCCTCCTTTCCCCATCCAGCCCGCCACCCCCAGCCCCACCTTTTTGCCCAGCCTCTGAAAAATTGAACACACCTCCATTGAATCGGGATCAAATAACAACACACCCCCACACCAACGCCAAGCTCCGCCACCCCACCCTCGTCGTCTTCAACGAAACCCAGCAGATCGTCTCCAAGGAAACCAGCTTCTACGCCTCACCCCCTCATCTCCTTCTTCCTCCTTTCCCCAACCCACCACCGCCACCACCCCCATCCCCATCTTTTTTTTTTTCCAGCATCCCTTTGTACAGAAAGCACAAGTTCAGAAGCGCATCAACAACAACAACCGTCCTCCCAAAAGATCGCCACCGCTTCAACGACGTCGACCTCATCAAGAAGTAGTACCGCCGCCTCGCACTCCTCCAACACAGATCCGCGAAATCACACTACGACAAGGACCTCTCCTTCTTCTCCCGCGTTGACAGCAAACAGAGACAACACAGATCCGGGTCCCACCACCGAGATGCGGCCCCCAGCCCGCCGCTGCATGCGGCGGCTCCTTCCTCCTTGGTCGGCACTGTCAAGGATGAGGGGGTTTCTGTTTGTGTTCTCCGATTTCTTCGTTCGGTTTTTTTTTTTCATTTTTTTTTGAAAGATATTTCTTTTCTAAGTTTCTGGACTTGTTTCTCCGTGGACGTTTCTGGACTTGTTTCTCCGTGGACAATGCCACCTTAAATCGTCTTCATCATTTACTCCCATTTATTTTAGTAGGCGCTAGTCTTCTTCATCTGGCCGCATTGCATCACTATGGATCAAATAATCCATTGGGTGTACATTCTTGCTTTGGAAGAGGGAGATTAAAAGAGAAAAGAGAAGTTTGGAGGTTGTGTGACCATTTTTTATGAAATTTTTTTCTTTGAATTTCTGGGTTTTTTTCTTTGAAATTCTGGGTATGACATAAATGTGAAGAGGAAGAAAAAGATGGAGGGGTGGGGTGCGCTGGTGCGTAGGGAAGATGGAGAGGGAATGAAACCCTAATTAAAACTTGAAAATTAAAAAAATCTGAAATAAATATTTAATTTTAAGAAATTGACGAGTCAGAATTTTGTACAGTCATCAAGTGTCACGTGGGATCAGTTATCCAACGTGGCATTACCAACTGGCGCTCTGTTTGCCACGTAAGCTTTTTCGTAATGGCAATTGACGGCAGGGACAAAAAAAGAAAGTTAGCATATTGCAGGGATGAAAAGAAAAAAAAAATTTACAGGAACAAAAATCAAATGATCCTCTATTTGCAGGGACGAAAAATATATTTAAGTCTTTTTTGATCAATAAAGTATATTTAAGTCTTTAATATATTTGGTGTTTATAAAACTCCCATTTGTTAACACAGTAAACGGTGCTAATTTGGCACGTTAAGTTTCACATATAGCAACCACGTGTATCTCCAATTGCACGTCTAGCCAGCAGGGCCGAGATGAAAATTTTTCGTCCCTTTACTGGCCTCACCATCTCTTGAATCTCTATACTTTGAGAATGAAATAAGCTAGATGCTTCCGTTTTATTGTAGATAGTAAAGTGAACTGCAACAAATAAAATGATTCTTTTCTGTGCAAGTAGGTTGCAAGACATGGAACAGATTCATGAATTTTTTTTGTCACTTTATGTCTTCTAATAGAGTTCTTTGAGATTTTATGCGAATGAAATTGGCTTAAATCAACCATTATATATGCTTTATATGCTTTTCAAGAATAATAATGCAGCATGTGCATACTGAAAGGAATAACGTCAGCTGGTAAATGTGATTGAGTACTGATTGTTACTATTCTATAAGGTAAAGATGAAAAGGTGTATGGAGCCTATAGAGATCAATAACTTGTTCCATACTGAACATGCACCTTTGCTTATTCTTTTTCCAATTGTGCATGCCATTTGAAATTTGGACCACATATCCCATTTTTGTTCTTTCTGTCCCATTAATTTTATAGATCATTTCTTAATTTTACAAGATATAATATGATTGTTCTTTTGTAGAATCATGGATATCAGATAGGCCCTCTTCCCCATTTTTCCTCCTTTTCACTTTTTCTTATTTCTCTAAAGAAAAGATCAAAATGCCTACCTTTTCACGCCTTAAGATGATGCATGCGTGGGTGCCCACACATTTGTACATAGTTTGCTATCATAGGAATGTTAATATGAGTCATGAACTAATATTTTTATTATAATCAAAGTGAAGTTATTATTATTATTATAAAAATGAGTACAAGCATTAATACTCAAGACATAGTACAAAATGCAATAGACCAAAGCAAAAGCAAAAACCAGTAGAGAAATTGTCACAAAAGCAGAACAATATTTAGCAGGACCAGTATTTGTCACAAAAAGCAAAACCAGCACAACAGAATTGACAATCCAGTAACAAAAACTATGTTGATGTGTGACTATTACTTGATTAATATGCGAGTAACAGAACCAGTAAGTGGAAAACCAGTAACAAAACCATCAGAACTAGCAGAAGCCAATAACAGCAGCTAGCCAGCCATTTCAACAGAATAGGCAAAACACAGCACAGAACCTCAAAAAGCTTCTGTCAGCATAATCAAATGACTCTGCTTCCAGCAGTGGGGCAATTAACAGAGTTTGAATAAATAATATTATAGTGTAAATTAAAATGCATGAATATTATGCTAGCTATCTCTTAATTTTATGGACTTTGATTGGGAATACAAGCTCACATCCAGTTACTGCTGCTCCCTTTTTAATTTAAACAGTTATTAACATGTTTTTAAATTGCACTCCTCAAATCCCAATTGTAGCTGCAAATTGAATAAAGGTTTTTGAGATCTCCACGGTAAAATCACAATTGCAATTTTACAGCCACATCAGTCTTATCTCATCACAAATTTTCTGATATATATTCTATCAAGTATTGCGACATAACTATAACTATATAGCTTCAACCATATAAAAACTTGATTATTAATTGATATTGAAAATAAGTATTTATCTTGTAGCTTTAACAATATTATATAATTCCAGTAAACTTGTAGTATTAATCTTTGACATTGATCTCTTTAATTCTTTTATCTTGTGCTGTGTGTACTCCTCCTGTCTAGGGTTTGGTGCTGTCGATCGCTTTTGCAGTTTTGCGGCACAGTGTAATAACTGCGCCTGGGCAAGCAGATCATACAGATCATAAGAATCAAAATTATACAAAGATAATTTATAGCCAAGTTTAATGATTTTTCAATTCATTGTCATCACTATTAATACATATAGATAGATAGTATTATATTATTATATATACATACACATTTCCCTATAGCCGACAATGGGAATTTGTTAATTACTACTCACACACACACACTCTCTCTAATTATATATATATATATATATATCTATTTATTCTGACAGCGCACACATTTAATAACTGGGTCATTATGTTTGTGAAATGCATAATGTTACATGGACCACCATGCAACACCTATGTAACACCTAAATTTTGAGTTTTACTCATACCACATGGGTGTTGCATGGTGGGATAGGTGTTAGCCTATCATTACTCTTGTGAAATATAGCTGATATCTCACAGTGGTGATGGTGATGGTGATGGAATACAACAACAACATATTCATTCATTAGATAGAGTTACTCACTACTCTGCAGTGGATGGCATGATATGGCGTTTTCAGTTTGCATCGTTCATGAAAAAAGTAAGAAATATGTCGTACATGCAAACAAAAATTTGTCTCGTTCTTTCCACTCTTGAAACCCTTTTATTTATAGCAACCATTACGTTGGGTGTGCTGAGATAAAGATCGATTCTGTCCATCTTTATTTTTTTTTCTTTATTCTTTATCAAATATACGAAACGTGGGTGCCAATAATTTTTTTGACAATTTTACTTCTTTTGCTTGTTAAAAAAATAACATTGATTTTTGACATATATAGGTATTCACAAAACAAATTTCTCAAATTAACAAGAAACTACAGAGAATCCAAATCCAAATATGCAACACATCGCTTATCACTTGGAGCACACCAGTTTGAGTGATTTTGTCTATTAATTAATTGATAAGTACTTAAGCACATGGGGAACCCTCCCTTGAAAAACTAGTCATTAAAGAAAAAAAACCAAACACTTAAGTACTCTACCAAACATCTCTTATTACCCGATGTGGGAGTCCCTATCATATTCTCTTCATTTAGCTAGTTACTAGCTATAGAACTATCAATAACACACTTTTGGATAGATGAAATCATTCTCTGATATTGAAGGAGAAGATACTCTAAAAAAAAACCCAATTAAAAGATAAAGAGTTTTTCAAATGACGTTATTTTCTTATTAGAGATCATAGAATTTTTTTTTGAAAGGCAAAATTGAATTAAATAGGACTAAAAATGCCCGGTCCAATAAAACAGTACAAAGGTCAAGAAATCAACATCTCCCACCCATCCACCTGAAATTAGATCACTCCTCCCTCTGCTGCAATATTACAACACGCAAAACCCACCCATTACAATCAATGGCTACCAGCCGTACACTCAGTTCAAAACCCCTCCAAATACAAGAGATATCAATTTAGAGATCAGTCAAATAAATATAAAAAAGGGAGCTAGGAACAGTTAATCCGGCCGACTGCGCGCATAATAGTAAACAAAATAACATGGGACCAAAATTAAAAGACTAAGCTACCCCAAAATGACTTTAATATCATAAATATGAAAAGATCGAGATATAATAATTTTTCTTTTCAATTTTTGGTAGGACTCGAGTATGGCTTTATGTAGTACCCGCATATATTGATTGTTATAAAAGTTGGTTGAAATAAAGAGCTGCTAAATATACCAACTATTTAGATTCATAGTTTTTCTGCTTTCACTTAGCAACTAGTTATTTGTTTCCAATAATTAACGGAAGAAAAATGATTCATAGACAGTTAATACCCATTTAACACCCAGAGAGAGAAAGAAATAAAAGAGAAATAAGTAATAGATATGATAGATAAATAATGTGATAGGAAGAGAGAGATAGAAACAAAAATAGATATTGGATGGGTGTTAAAAAAAAGTAAATATACATGTATCATTGTTGTTAACTGAAAGTCTTGCGGATACAGTCTATGTTATGGGTATAGATTGAACTGTGTCCAATCAGAAAACTACCTTTCTGGTTAAGTTCACCACTTTATAATTAAGCACCAGACAACAGCACAGTCAAGTTTTCATATATAATCATTTTGTTTCTTTAAAAAGAAAATGAATTAATATTTCTAATTGGCCTCGTCTTTTTCAAAACACAAAAGTCCTGTTTTGGAAATGAACTGAAATTTAGGCTTTCTATATTATATATTATTTGTATTTCTTAATTAACTATTGAAAAGTATACTATGATTATAATTTGTATATAAAGAATATCTGGGTAAGCCGTGGCTGCGCGGAGATGGATATTTTCCACCTTGATGCTTATTGTTTGTAGGTTTTTCTGGGGTTCATTTCATATAGGGATTTTAATTCATTCATCTACGTATTGAAGTTCAAAAACTATATAAAGTAGGTTCAGCTTTTGACAAGTACTACAACAGCAGTTGCAGTGTCCTGTTGATGAAAACTTTCTCAATTATTTTGGTGGAGATATATAGATTCCTATTTGATCTAGTCATTGCTTAGTTTTGAAGGGAAAATCTGCAGGCCCTTACCACCCCCTTTCACTCTCTCCACCACTTTCAAGGTTTCTTGTCCTTTAAAGTTTTCTATTTAATTTGTACACACCATATTTATTAATTAATCACAAATTATAACACGGTTAAGTTATTGAGGAAACTGTAGGCAAAATTCACTAGTTTTTTCCTCTTCTTTAACAAACTAATTAATTTTTTTGTAATTCTGGACTGAAGAATTAACTACAGGGTTATTCTGATCTTCTCTTAAAATTAAAATACTAATATGGTACAAACTCACTCGATACTAACCAGTTGGTATATAAAAAAATCAAGTACAAACCCATTTTTTTTGTACCAATTTCGTGTTATTTTAACTACTAAAACCCATATTTGAAGTGTAAATCTTATAAGACTCTCCACAGCTACCAATCTGTTAGGGCTTTTCTTGTTTGGTAGGAAGCATAAAGTACTCCATAATTATATAAACATTTAAAGACCTATGCAAGATAACTTCTTAATTAATTAATTACAAGGAAAGGATGGAGACTAATAGTATGCCAAATTATTCAAGTTTACAAAATGTATTAAAATTCTTGGTGCTTTATTATAACACCTTGATCATCAATTAGCATATATATGCATACTGTGTATTAAACCAAACTAATAAATTAGTTTTTGTTACAAATTAAAATGAAAGTCATGATCGTTCAACTTGTGTGCTGTGCAAATCTCACTGCCATCTGCCTGTGGTCCCATCTTTTTTTCTCTATAAGTTGAGTTGATGCTTTTAAGAACCTAAGTTGGTCCCTCATCTATATATTGCAGCTAGCTATAGCTATGATCTATACATACACAATCTAATCCAACTGATCACACTCAAATAGCGTACACACCACATATTTTGGTTGTGATTAGGACTCATCAAAATCCAATTTCTTCCAACCATATCCCACTTTAGTCTGTTTGGCTTAATATATTCCCTAACTGGGTGCAAAAAATCTAACTGTTATAATCATAATTAAGAACACTTAATATATGAATATTATTCCAAAACCATATAACACACCAAAAGGATTCAAGTCTTAGATATATTCTTCGATCGGTTTTAGTCTTGCTTTTATATTTACTTTCAGAAATCATTAATTATTAATTAATGCTGCGTGGAATTCTCTTTTGTTTGCTTCAGCTAGCACAGTGGGGAATTTCCTGATAAGGATATTTGTGGTTGCTCAAAGAGGGTAAGCCTTCCTTTCTTTTTTATTTATATTAATATTAATTAATAAATAATAATGAAAACTCTAAATAATACAAATGACAGTGCGGTGAAATTTACAGATTCATAATTTGTTAAGTTTATGCACATAATATCAACCATTGATTTATTCATTAACAACTATTAATTATTTTATCTTTTAAAATGAATTTTTCACTTTAGAGAAGTCAAATTTATATGATGCAACACATTATTATTTGGAATTCCGTGTATAATTAATTAGCTTAAAAATACCTTTATTCGTGATTGGTTCAGATAGATTTATCAATATTTTTCCGTATAATATAACATTTCTCCAATAATAACAATAAATCAAGTTACAAAAACCAAGAGATTGGGACGTGCAATTAGTGGTTAATGTGCTCTATTTTAAGAGATGAGTTCGTCTAGTACTTGAGTTCTATTCTCAATAATGGAATAATCTGTGGCTAATCTTTAATTACTTCTCAGTCGAACACGAATTAGTTTATGAGTTCCTTTTTCCTTAAAATATTATGGGTAAAAAACAAATATCAATTTATAAATATAGGTATTTTTTTTTTCTTCATTTTTCTTCATTTTTTTTTCTTTTTATCTTTCTCCCTTTGGGGCGGCAGTCCCTAGTCCAATATATCAAAACTTGCTGTCTACTGTGCCCTTCTCACAGTCAACTGAATAATAATAATTATATTGATGAAAGGGCAATGATAAGTGAACCACCAATCACCCATCCCACACCTCATTCCAATGAGGTGATGGGTGTGGGTGGGTGGTCAATGTTTCATTTTCGTCTCAAAAGTTAATCATGAACTTACTCAGTGATTGGTCAGTGTAAATATGGTATGAACAAAATCGAGAAAGTTACTTACTACTGACAGTTTGGTTGACGTGTGACTTCGTGAGGATGCCACGAGATAAAAAAGAACCCATATAGTTAATTAAAAAAATATTTACATTTTACATTTACATGTGCAAGATGAATATTGCTGTAAGATTTCAACTTCACTTTTTCCCCTTAATAAATAAATCTCTCTCAATTATTCTAGAGTAAATTATTTGTTATTCCCTTGAAGAGGAATAGGTCGAAATCTGAGACTTGGGGAGGGGGCATCTTCTGAAATAATTAACATTTAGGTGCACATTTCGGAAAGACTTTATTATATTTTAGGGTACTTCTATTCTAGTAGCTGCTCCTTCATTTCTTCTTCTCTTTCTAGGCTATGGTGCTGGAAAGAAACAAAGCTGCATAGAAACAGAATTAACCAGATAGCTTCCGGGATTTTCTCTCTCACGTAAGTTGGTCCTAACAAAAAGCCTTCTATGATATTTCTCATTCCTCTCATCATGTTTTCAGTGAAATCCTATTTTTATATAAGGCTATGATTTTTTGCTTCAATTTTGGTTTCAGAAAACGATCAAGTAGTTCTCAAATGGAACTGAGATGGAAAAAAATAATAAAAAACACTACTGATTTTCAGTGTAGAACTTCCATGTCTTAGAGATACTTTAATTTCTGATGAACCTTACTTTTTGCTCTTTAATTAATTTGCTCATTCTTTTATTCACAAACTACTGAAAAATGGGGATTTTTTGTATTATCTTTTAGTAAATTATAATACCAAAGGGTTTCTAGCTAATTAATGCCAAAGGGGTAACTTTTTTTTTCCCCTTCATTTCACAGGGTTGCTTGCAGCACCATATATTGAGGAGGAGAAAAGTGATTTATTGAAGGGAATACAAATTAACAATGATTTGATATAAGCAATAAGCTAGCTTGCATGATGATGGGAAGTTCAAGAGAAGGTGGAAATTATCAAGCAAAGCAAGAGGATGCTGCTGCAATTGATATGAACAAATTTTCCAAGGTAGCAGCAGCATCTTCAACTACTACATCAAAGCAATGGTCATCAGCATTCAGAAACCCAAGAATAGTGAGGGTATCACGTTCCTTTGGAGGGAAAGATAGGCACAGCAAGGTTTGCACCATAAGAGGGTTAAGGGACAGAAGGATTAGGCTCTCAGTTCCCACAGCAATTCAGCTCTATGACCTCCAAGACAAGCTTGGTCTCACCCAACCAAGCAAGGTCATAGATTGGTTACTTGAAGCCACCAAATTTGACATTGATAAGCTTCCCCCACTTCAATTCCCTCAAAGCTTTTCCCAATTCCATCAATATCACCACCCTGCACAAACCCTACTTCCCCTTCATGACCCAAGTGCTGCTTCTCTCTCTCTTGGACCCTTATATGATCCAAATTCTTCCACATTCATGGGGATTCAGAATCTCATGGCAGCAAAGTCAAGGTTTTGGGATAATATGGATAAAGGGAAGGAGTTAGCTGAAAGAGGGTACAATGATATCACTGAAAATAATGTTCAAAACAGCTTGCAGCAACAGGTCTCAACTCAGAGGCTATTCCCCATGGGGACTACTACTACTCAATCCCATCACTCTCCTAATTTGCTAAACATCAATGCCATGTCATCATCATATAACAACAACAGCTACCATAATTCAGATCCTTCTGGTTTGTCTTTATCATCCCAATTCGGAAGCCATGGTGGATTGTTCCATAATTCCCAGCATCAGCAAGTAGATCCAAGCAACAACAATGGCTTGCAATTTCAAATTCAACCTTCTAATTTGCCACTACTACCATCTGGTGGTTCCCAATTATTGTTTGGTCCAACTTCTGCTGCTACAGTGCCACCATCACTTTTGACTACTCCTTTTGTGACTGTGGAAAACAACAATAATGATTATCCCAGAGCACAATATTTCAACCATTTTCAGTTCCTAAACTCATCGTCATCATCATCAGGTTCTAATATTCCTCTCATTCCATCTCTTCATCACTCATTGATCAATTCAACAGTACCTGTTAGACCCTTCCCATCACTACCATTTAGCTCCAAGCTTCTGGATTCAGATAATAACAACAATAGCAACCGTAGCAGCCAACAAGATTATAAGGGTAGTGGTAGTGCTCGTTCTTGAAGCTAGCTAGCTATAGCTCCTCATCATCATGTTATAACATTTGTTGATTGATTCTATATATGTTGCAAAGGATATCATGAGCAACGATTCAGAGTACTTTTGGTGCTTCAATTTGTGGAGATATTCTTCATATAGCAATCAAATCAATCATGCAAGATGCCAAATTAAGCACATTGTGTTTTATACATTGTTAGCCAAGGTGAGTGAGTACATGCACGCTTTGTAAGTATGGCATTGCTATACATATATATGGGATATATATCTATATATATAGATATATGTTTTTGTGTTTTAATCTTTGTTGTGGTTTTAGCTATATACCTAGCTTGTTCACAAACCATTGTGGGTACAAGTTAGAATAAGTACTGAAGCTGAAATAGCGTTCATTTTCTTGTATGAACTCCATAAATTAATTTCATTTTATGTAAAAAAAAATTGTATTGCTCATAATTTTTATTTAGGAAGGTATAATATATAGTTCCATGATCCAAAGCTAGCTAGTCCAAGTAGGTAACAATGCACACACGCTAGTTGTAGCTTGAAATTAGAATTTAGCAAGAATTTTAATTGTGATATATATTATTATATATCACTTCAAACAGCTTAATTACACACTGATATAATTAAATGCACTGTGCTGTAGCTTCAATGACTGATGATCATAAATTGAAGTGTTATATATATATATATATATGTTTGACTGAAGTTAGTGTATATATGCTTTGCTTAGTTACACGGATCGATCTCGTACGTTGCTTCTGTTTATTTAGTACACTCTCCTCTGTGTGTATTCTCATTCCACAACTTGAGATCAGGTTAATGGCTATAAGCAAAAGCAGCTCTTTCATATAATCCTATAACTTATATGTTAACGTTTATCAGTCATTGCTGCTACTAATTATTATAACTTTTCAATATTTGATTATATATGATGCAGCTTTGAATGGAGAACCAAATGTGTGAGTTTGTTTTTTCTGTTGTTATTTTTATTGGACAAGAACTGTAACCACTGACACAAATGTTTATTAATTTCAAGAGCTAGCTAACACAACAAGTTACAATATTTTTGATTTCTAAGGCAATGCGGCCTTGGAAACAGTCAGGTTGAATGACAAATTTAACATGCCTGCCCACAGATGCATGTATCTTATGGTTTTTTTTTTGTCTTGCAACAGTAGGATGGTCGGTTTTGTTGCATGTTTAATTTGTCATAAATCTGTTCCAGCTTCTAGGTGATCCCCCAATAATAATATGCAACGATTCTTTTGTTTGCTACATAAAATTGTGCCCTTGTGAATTGGTCCTACGTACGGTATTCAACATAAAATGTTTGATCAGTTTTAGAATATAGTTGACTATAGCATGATATATAATATAATATATATAAATAACATACAGTCAAGAGAAATCCACCATGAATAAACAATAAATAATACAAATATGCATATCATCATGTCTTCGTAGGGATGTTAAGATATATAGATTGTAAAGCTCAAAAAGGCAGTAATATATTGCAGAATCAGAGTATGTATAGTACCACAATTGTTTAAATGTATATTGATGAAATGAAATTTATAAGAAAATTAAATCCTAATTAAATTATATGAAAATTGATCCAATCGGCCAGAAATAAATTTTGGAGAGCTCTTAATTGTAATTTGTTGATGACTTGCGGGAGAGTGCTTTTCGTGCATGCAGCGCTGTAGCAATGCATTATGCATGCCGACCTACACTACTACTATATACTACTGCATGTGATCAAGCTCTGCCACTAACCTAGCTAGCTAATTATAGGAATTAAAGATCGATTAATGAACAAAAATTTGGTGATATGCAACTACTTAATAATAATTCCCCTTAATTGTATACAATAGTGTTATAGAGCAACACTTTTTTTAATACACCTTTTATTGGGTGAAATTTTTCTGGGTTTCACTCTGTTGAAAATGTAATTAAAGAGGGTATGTAAAAAAATGTATAGTGTTAACATTTTTCTATATGGGAAGAAAAAGAAAGCACAGATTTTCATCACCAATTACTAACCAAATGTTATATATCATGAAAATTAGATAAAATAAAATTAAAAAAATATATGAAGATGTGTTTAGTTGCTACAGTCCAAAAGATCTCTCTGTGTCACTCTGCATACTAGATATGTGTGAAATAGAAAAGAGAGAGAGAGAGTAGGCAATAAGCCCTGTCTATCTTCATCTTTGTACCCAATTTGACAGCATCTTGATGAAGGCATGGAAGCATCTATCTATCCACACACACAAAAGTGAAAGGAAAAAAAAAAGTGAGAAAATGTTTCCAAACCAACAGTTGTTCTGACAAGGAAAAGGAGGCAACATAAAAATCACAGGCAGAGACTGAATTTGAAAGCAGTCTCTCTGTATCTGTATTTTCTGTACACAATAATAGATCACAGGATCCAAGATAAAATTAAATTAGCTAGGGGGACTCAGTGTGGTTGCAGCTAGCTTCAAGTAGTTAGGTTTTCAAAGGGTCCTTTAGACAGAGTTGCAGCATATTCAAAATGACCAGCCAAAAGTTTCATTTCATTTGCCTGTGGTCCTAATTAATTCTCTGGTTTTTTTATTTTAATTTGAAACTTGCTGGAAATATATAAGGAAACAATTCATACCTGAACAGTTACATGTTTATGGAATGATTTTATTATTATTTTCTTACATAAGTTTTAGCAATTTGCTACATTTTTTAAACAAAATCAAATATATTACATCACCGCGCTTATATATGATCCCCAAAAGAAAATATCAGAATTCTGTTTAGGTTCAGAAGTCCAATTTCTAGTTTATAAAATGTAAAAACTAATTCAATTTATATGAAAAGCTATTAGTTATAAAATTCATATTATAAGTGTTTATAAAAAAAATTCCAAACATGCTCCAACTCAATTTTTATATAAAAACAGAAATTAGATAACCAACGGAATTGACATATTGAACAAAAAATGTGAACATTTGCTAAGAACCATGACTATTTCGTATCAACTAATCAAAACCAAGGTAGTAAGAACCAGACCGATCATTGAACCAGCGAGGACAGAGGTTCAAGGTTCAGAGATTCGACCGAGGTTCAACTGGGTTATAATTAAATAATATTATTTTAGTTTTTAATATAATATATAACACAATATTGAGTAAAAATTAATATAAAATTCATAACTTCATAAAGAAAAATTAAACTTCAATACAAAATGTCATAATTCATAACATAAAACATTTAAAATTATAAATAATTGAAAAAAAGTGATATCTGTTTCTTTCAAAGAAATAAAAAAAAAACTGGTAATTTTTTTTAAAGACTTAACCGGTTCAAACCGATTTTTGCCCTTTTTTCGGTTTTGACCTGTTCTTTGCTGGTCCAGTTTTGAGAGGTCATCCGGACAGGAGGAGGATCCGGTTCCCGGTCGGACCGGCGGGTCTGGTTCTGACTACACTGATCAAAACACTTGTTTTGAAACATAATACTATTTCGTATCAACAAAATAGACCAAAAAAGTGCCAAATTAAACATTATACCCAAACAACGTGATACATATTATTATCCCGTCTTGATATAACTTATAACTAGTATATATATTATGCACTTAAGGTCTAGTACTCCAACTTGCAGTTACTTACGGGTACAACTCACAACGTGCGCTTAATTAATGCAAAGAAAGAAATCAGAGAATTATTATGCATATAACAATTTATTATGTGGCAGTGATGAAACTTTGACCAAAGACTCACAACCATTACTTAGTGTGTTGACGTGGTGAAGTGAGAGAGATAAGTGCACATGATAATGAACGGGTGGTTACTATAAATCTTGTACTAGCTCCATCAAAGGAGTAAGAAAATGACCTTGTGTAGTTGTTTTAATCTTTAGAAGATTTGACTTTATTTTATAGGTTGTCTTAGCAAAACAAGAGAATGCTATTTTTCAAAATTTCTTATTGATTTTTGGCATATATTTTTAGTGAACGGAATGAGAAAAACAATTAATGGAGTGGCAATATTTTTAATATTTCGAAGGTTGATCTAATAAATACTTTTAGATTTAAATTATTTAATTTTTTTAATCTTTATGCAAGATATCTTAGATGATATTTGCAATCAGTTATTTATTTATTTCATATATTTAAACAATACGTGCTTATTCTGATAAAAAAAAACAATACGTGCTTATCAAAAAAATACATTTAAACAATATGCAAACAAATTTTTATATATTTATACAAACTTTTTATTGGTTAATTAATTTCTAAAATGAGAACCGAGATTAATTCAATGAATATCAACATAACCATAAATATTTTTAGGTTTGATCCATAAACATCTACTAGTTGTGATGTAACCAACCGTGACCATGAAGCAATCTATTAAATTTATTTAATACAAGTATATTATTTTTATGCTATTAAACTACTTTCAAAATGAAAAACATGCATAGAAGTTAAAAATTTTAGATAATGCCGCGCAAATTTTTTTTGATGTAATCCCGCAATAAAAATTTTAAAAAAGAAACATGTTTAACTTTTATGAGACATATGTATACTAATTACTAACATAACATATTGATTAATACAATTGCCTATTAAAAAATTGTGAGATATATACTACCCCGATCTCATCTCCGAACGTAGTTCCACCGTGAATATATACACCGCACGCTAAGAAAATAAACATAACAATATTGCTAATTGCCTAAATTGCCTTATTTTTGTTATAAAAAAAAATAGTTTGCCTCATCGTTTGTTTTGTAATTTGTAGTATCGACAAAGTTTCAATAGACCATTATTTTAATTTTTAATTTTGACCGTTCAAAGGATTAATATTAAAACAACTTTATGAGTGACATTGCTGACTAACCTAGCATTAACATATATTTATGTAACAGCTTTTCTTAGTACACATAAAAACATATGCAGTAGTTTTCTTAGTCGTATTCATAGGATTGGGCATATTTCAAGGGCCTTGGTAAAACGGTACAAGATAGAGCAAATGAAAATAAATCACTTGTTTGTACCTAAAAATGAAAAATCGATCAAAGGACGCTTTTAAGTAGTTGAGTTGCTTGCGCTTTGTAGGCGTGCAGAGAAGTACGTCATGGCCTACAAAAGAAAATTTATTGGCTTTGTGGTCCTATTTATATTTTTATTTTTATGATATACTTATGCATTAGAGAAGGGACCACTTTCTATCCTCTTTATCTCCTTCGTTTGTGACAAAAAGATGAGGAAAATAATATGCATAATAGACCCTTTTACAAAGCAATAAAGGGTAATTAATCAATCTCATAAAATAAAAGGGTAATTAATCAATAAACGCTTCCAGGTTTAAATGACAAAAAAGTTTGGTTTTCTTTGTTAATGCTTTTAGTTTGAGTTTTATAATAATGAAAAGTTAGGTATTGAAAGAATTTTTACTCCGTTAAACAAATTCACACCCAATTCAACTTGATCTGATTAGAGTTTAATGTTATTTCTTTTTTTTTTGTCATTACTCACACACACAGGGGTTGGTGAAAGGGGCTGGATGGGGATCGAACCTCCACCGTCTTAGATATCACCCAGACTCTTTAACCACTTGAACTACATCATGGGGATAGTTTAATGTTATTTCTAGGTACCGAGAATTACACAAGAGACCGTGGCCAAGTCCTAATGAAATTAGAGGTAAAATTATACCATTGCTACACAATTGATTAATAACCAGAAATTCTTATTAAAAAAACCAGAAATTAAATCACGTGCTAAGGATGATTATATCATTTTACGATCTTGACTCAAGTAGATTGAAATTTCAAGCAGCTTGTGCTTATCCATATGAAGTAATTCATAATCACATCAACCAGTTTTGTTTGTATATCTAACTCAAACAAAAATAGAGTAAATGGTCAAATTGTCCCTTGAAAGATATATACGGTGGCAAGTAGGTTCCTAAAAGATAGAAATAAAAAAATCCATCCCTGAAAGATGTCTTTGTTAGTCAAATTGATCCCTGAATGTCATTTTGATCATTATTAGGGGTCATTTTGAAATTTTAAGCATTTAGATGGGTTAAAAAAAATAACTAATTCTTTTCTCACACATCTTTCAGGGACGGGTTTTTTTTATTTCTATCTTTCAATGACCTACTTGCCACCGTATATATTTTTCAGGGGACAATTTGACCATTTACTCAACAAAAATAGGTAAAAAATTATTATAAAGAAGATTTTCAAGCCTTGGAATCTAGAGCCCAATCCATATCTTTGGTATACAGCGAAGCCCATTGCGACAGAAAAAAGCATTTATAAAAAAAAGCCCTTCATGACCAAAAAAAAGCGCGTAAAGGACAAAATGTAAAAGAAATCAAAGAAACGCTTTACAAGCCCCCGGCGAGGATCGAACTCGCGACCTTTCGCTTACGAAGCGAACGCACTACCACTATGCTACGGAGGCAAGTTTGAAGATTCTAAAGATTTTACTATTATTATACCAATATTTTAATTTTTTTTACCTTAGACATTGGATCCATTGGTTTCCACCCACCCTTTCAAGTTTAAAAGTATTTACATATGTGTGAACCTCCATAGTTCTTACCTTAAAGCGTCACTGCATAGAACAAGACTTCTCTAAAAGTTAAAGTGACTAAGTAAATGTGTATCCGTCATTATTTAATTTCAAGTGAATTGTAATTTCTTTCTTTTTTTTTTGATATAAAGTGAATTCTAATTTCAACTCACTAAAATTTATGATGGATGCATCTATATTTATTTCTTTCAATAATATTCTAATCACTCTTTCTTATTTTTTTTACTATAAAATTGGGGTATAGGGACAAATGGGTGAAAAAACAAGTGCTCATTTTCTTTAAGAGACATTTCATCAAAAAAATTTCTTTAGAGACAATTGTATTTTAGAGGAACTTTTTCTACATTGAATGACAAGAAAAGTAAGCAGTAAACCACAAAATAGATCACCCCCTCTTCTTCCCTTTCTAACTTGTTTGTGGTGAAAACACCACCGCTTTCCTTTGAAGCTGTATTATCTTTTGTGGTCAAGCATGGTTTGAAAACATTTGACCATCTTATTGATACAAAATTTTAACAAAAGAGATACTTTTTCTTAGTGCAATGTCATAGAATTAGTCATTTTTTTATACACGTTCAATGATGTGTCGTAGAGTGTATTAAGAAGTGTGTATTGTTATAGTTAATCATAGTTCAGTGATATACTATATATCTCCCAGTTGTTTTCTCCAGTTCAAATGAGGTGGGAACCTTATGGTTTGAGGCATGCATGGCTTGAAAGCTGTTGGGGTTGCAGGAGGAAGTTAACTCAACAATCCACAAGGGTGAAGAGAGACAGACAGATGTTTCACATGAAGAATTTTTAGTTTTTATGTAGTATGTATGCCATAAATCCATGGTTAAGTCAAATTTTCTTTACATCTTAGCCAAAAATAATAATAATAATAATAATCAAAGCTCTAATATGCAAACTTCTATGTCATTGCCTTGACAAAGACAAAAAATATTATATGCAAATGACAATATTATAAGGATCTAATATCAGTGAGAAAGGAAGGAATGGAGCAAACTACTTTCCAAATAGTTTCCTACGCCTAACCGATGACTTGACTCGCAAACCAGCTGCTTCACCAATCACAATCTCATCTACTAAGTCCTTAAATACCAGTCTCTCAACATCCAACACAACCCCAGGTAATTCACCAGTGAAGTTTTCCCAACTTTCTGAGCCATGCATCACATCTTCCCACAGCATACATTTTAATCCATCATCCTCTTCATCTTCTAAGCAGCATTCAGGTTTCTTGGCTTGAGCTTTTTCTATCTCAAAGCATAGTTCTTTAAGAAGCTTTTGAGCACTGAGGGTTTTCTTTGTGAGTCTGTTAGGCTGAAACCAGGGCTCAGGGGAAGAGCCTAGTTTTGCACCAAGAATTTCATTCACAGCATCAAAGATGAGTTTTCTGTGGAGTTTCTCTGTATTTTGCTTCAAGAAAGCAACTTTTCCGGGGCTGCTTTCTTCTTTCGAGAGCAAACTACTCGCCTTGGTCTGCTCCAAGACAAGGAATAACTCGGGGTTAATGGGGTTACCCAATGAGTGGAGTTGAAATGTCAGCAATTCAGAACTCAGGTCTCTGAGTAGGAGACCTGAAGCCAGTAATATTTCAGAGATATATCTGTGGTCCGGATTTGTGTTTTCACATAAGGAGGCAATGTAATCGATTCTAGCTTCATCGTGACTGGAGTTCAGCCGTCTAAGCTTCTGAACAAGGTGATCTATGCTCTGTAATTTCTTGCGATTGATCTCTCCAGATCCCGTGCTGCTAAATGAAAGGCTATCTGCCGGCTTCCACTGATCTTTGACCTCATTTTCTTGGGATTCTTGAGCATCATCAGCTGCAAAATTTGATCTTATAATCAGATAAGTAAATAAATAATTCACGTATTTTCAGATGATCATAAGTGACATAAAACTAAGATCTAATTTCAGGAAATGCAGATTAGGCAAGGAGGAATGTACAAAGCCTAAGGTTTCTTAATAGTTAATGCAATGCCCATCATAATTTCTATTATTAGGTCTAATGCATGAGTTTTTCCTTGCTGGTACCATTACTGTTGTTGCCTTCGACAGTGACTGATTCTCCATGTGCATACACTTCAAATGTCACTTAAGGCTCATTACAAAACCAGAAGTTCATTGGTCAAGTAGAAAGCAATATCACAATCTATGGGACAAATCTCACATTTATTATTTACAAGTGCCAATGCAAGCCTGATCAACCGAGAATCTCAAATTGTTATCACTTGTCAATCCCTCAAAAAAAAAAATCTCTTTCTTGAGAAAACATTTAAAAAAAAAAAGAAAAAGGATAAAAGTTATCATTATATATAAAATTGTAATTAATCCTGATGCTGAACTGATTGTGAAACAAGAAGAATTTGTCCTATAAATTTATTGGACTTAATATGAAGTGAGACCATTAGAGATAATACGGATCTTATCATTTTATCTGTATTTAGAAGGCAGAAACTATACCTTTTGGAACTCTAGATATCTGCTTTACTGGGGATGACACATCATCTCTGTACACTGAGCCCCCATCAAGAACTGAGATAGGACTTGGATGTTCTGGGGCTACCGTTGCAAGTTCTGCAATTGTCTCATCCTCATCCAACCTTGGAGTTGATTTCTGGAACATCAAGCAAAATATACATATTGTCAACTGGTACTCAGGATATGCTATTGCTAAAATTTAAAATTTTATCATATTGTTCTAATCAGAAAGCTTGATAAAAGACATAAAATGGCTCCTACTTTCTGCACTGTTTCTGAAACCAATTGCTTCATAGCCTTCAAGGATGGGCTTTGGCTGTCATTAATTTCACAGGATCGTAAACTACTGGTGACTTCCATATCCATCTTCGAGTTGACGGTGATGCTGTCAGATTGCAGAGAAATTTCATCCCCTTGGAAACTTAAACTTCTAGATTCATTGCTTATCTCACTCAGTTGCTCATCACTATGCTGTGAGTTGAGGACTTTGGCTCTTACTTTTCCTCCTGGGGAACCTGAGTCAGTCGCCTTCTTACCAGATTGCCTTCTGGGTTTGTTTGAATCTGATGGCGGGGTAGGCAGGCGAGACCGCTTCTCTAATTCCAACTTCTTCTGTTGCAATCTTGGGCTCACAGATCCCGAGTGCTTTACTGAACTTTGCCTATTATCTGTTGGAAATTGTTGAGACCTCGATTGAGATTGTGCTGATCTTGTAGTCTTGGTAGTACTTGCTTTCTTATCACTGGAACCCGCAGAAGCATCCCGACGAATGTTTTTAGGAGACTGATCTTTTGCTACTCGAGTAGAAGATGTGCTGTTTTTATTATCTGCATATACTTCATTGCTATGGAGTTTATGGGAACCAGAAAAGCCACCAATAGGAATGACTGAAGAAGAAGAAATCCTGGTTTTCTCAACAAGTTTTGCTGGTTTCATTATCACTATTGGGGATTCAAAAGCCCTTTCTGAGTCAGATTTCTTGACCGTGGAAGATAGAGAATTGTTTCCCTGAGGATTTTGTTGCCTTACTGCTGACCTGGAATTCTGAATTAGATTGGTAGCTTTTGGTTCATAGTCACTTTGACTTCCAACAACATTTGGACCTTGTTCTTCTTTTCTGCTCTCTAACAGCCCCTTTTCTTGCATTGCTTCCAGTATCTGTTTTAGTGCTCTGAGATCCCTTCCAGATTGTTTGAATTCAAGATCCTTCAATCTCTTCTCTATCTCACTATAAACTGAAGAGAATGAATCTGTTCTTGCTGTAGCTTTTACTGCCCTTGAACTTGGTTTCTGAGAGCTTCTATTTGCATCTTGCTGTTTCCATGGTGCTGGTTCAATGGGAAACTTTGAACTAGAGATGGGTTTCATGACTAGATCAGGATTCTTCCGCCTTGGCGAAGTCGGGTCTTTCAATGAGCTTTTCGGAGAATTAGAAACTCGAAGTGGCCTGATGAATCCATTTTTTGATGATCTTAGGAACTGGCCATTGTCTTGAGCTGAGTAAGTTTCAGTTGAACTTGATTGAGTATCACCAGCCAAAGAGGAATCCGGTAATGCTTCCAAGCCCATTAACTTTGCTACAACACTTGGTGGCCGACTATTGGTTGCTGAAGACTGTTGTAGGCTAGATAATTTTTCATTTGAGGCGGAGGTGCCGCTGTAAACGTTTCTTGAGAGGTGACTGGGCTTTGAATCAGTGCTATAAGCGCGCCATGAACCTTCCTTACCATCTAGTGAAAGTCTAGGAAGCTCTTTTAGCTTTCGTGTGGATTTGATGGTATCTCGCGATTCAAAAGATAAGCGACTTATTTCTCTTCCATCATAAGCAAACCAAGGAGCATCCTTAGAGATGGAATCCCAGTGTCCATCTTTTACTTCATGTGGTGATGATCTTGGAAGTTCTGTAGCTTCTGCATAATGCCAAGGTGCTTCTCTAAGTTTAGCAAGGACCCGGATAGACTCCTTTAGATCAATAGGCACGCTTTGCTTCCCATTTGTTCCAACTCCATAAGACCCTTCAACAGATTTGGACGGCTGAAAAGGTCCCGGGGAATCCCGGTGCTTCATGGCATGAATGGCATATTCCTCTTTGGCTTTAGTCTTTGAAGACATTCCTCGGGCATCCCTATGCATAGAGTCCTTCACCACATCCCGTAGGTCGAGGGAGTGACGTCCTAAATGGGGAGAGATAGTTTGTTGGTTCATAACTGAATCCCTTGAAGGAGTTTCAGGGAATATAGTCCTGTCAAAGGGAGCCTCTACTTCAGCCTTACAGTCCAGAGAGGACACTGATGATGAACAAGATGAGAATGATGCTCTTGATGATTCTGTTGAAATTCTTTGCTTTTCGTTCACACCCTTGTTTAAGCTCGTATCCTGCAATGAATTCACTATGCCGCATAAGCCCAGTTTCATTCAAACACTTGCAGTTTTCTTCATACGGCATGTTAGTTACAAATACATGCATCAGCACTAGTATATGCACATGAAATTTTTCTCAGGAAAATAAAAAACTAACAGAATTTAGAAGATTGTGCAGATGTCCAGGAGATGGATAAATCCTGAAAATGATCCTAAGGATGATTAAAACATTCTCAACCTTCTACATTTGTCTCCAATGGAGACCACAGTCACTTGTAAGTAAAGGATAATATCTCATAGGATCAGCATATGCATACTTTATATGGTAACAAAACTTTCATACCTTAATTTAAAGCCTTAGTCAATCAACTTTGAACTGAAACACTTGTCAAAAAATGAGGGGAAAAAAGAAGGTGCTTACAGTTACATATTGTCGATGATGTATGCTATTAGAGTCTCTTTCCAAGCTCCCATCACTGAAGTGCAAATTACCTATAGAAAGCAGAAACATTAGATGCAAATACTCTATGAAACTGAAACATATGACCAAGAGCCAACAAAGGTATAAATGACATGAGCTGACTATTTGTTGGAGATCACCACATACAACATAACAAAGATTCAAAATGAATTTACAGTAGAAAAGAATCTATTTAAATACTGTTATTAAACACAGCAAATTCAAATACCTGTTGACAATAAAATTGTAAAAAACAATATGCAAAATATCCCCCTCCCCCCTCATACAGACACACATGAAACCAAAGCCCTCAACCAACTGGATGCTAACTCAGTAACTCTTATAAATGCAATTAACACTGATATGAGATTGGCATCCATGTGATAACTCAATTAGTAAAGTTAACAGCTCAAGTGATAAATCATTTCAGAGATTGATGAGGAGGGGGTGTAAAAGGAGACAGAAAAAAACACATTCCTGCAAAGTGAATTGGTAAAATTGAACATGTTAATACTTAGGGGAATACCAGAAGGAAGCCTCTTCTGGCTAATGCGGCGAGCCGTAAGAACATGTTGCCGATCAAAGAGTTGGAAAATCCCAGTCATGCATCCTATCTGCTTCTGCAGATCTGGGTTGTCATCTGCTAAAGAATGCAGGAGCTTTGCAGCCATGTCAACCTTTTTCTGTCCTCCAATTAAACTCAACCCTCTCAACCACCACAATCAATTACACCCTCTTCATAAAAGCTTGGGGTGATCTATTACTCTCAAATGTCAAATCTACTTACACAATACTGCAAAGTGCAAACCCCTTTTGGATAAGGACTATGATTCAACTACTAATATAACAGCAACACATAATCCAGAATTTCAGAGAGTTCACAGGGATCATCACCATCAGAAAACAAAACACATTGTGCTTAGACAAGTAAATGAACCTCCTTTCTCTTCCTTCACTCTCAAAGCTTAGTGCAGGCCCCAATTTAGGAGAGAATGAAACAGTTTCCACAGTTCTGTAGTCCCATATAGAGAGCAAATAAACAATTTTCTTGCTAAATCTTTCACAGAAAACACCCTCCAGCCAATTCCATCAAATGCAACAACAAAAACATGAAAGGTGAAAACTTTATCCTGCTGAAACTAACTAATAGTCCAATTTTTGGGTTGTCCACTCCACAGCTCTTCCCCAACCTCTTCAGCACTTGCAAAAATCAAAGGAAAAACTGCAAGGTGACAAAGGGGATTAATTATCCCAGAAAAAGCCTAATAATGAATTGGTTTCACTCTGCTAGAAAGAAAAACCTTGTTGGGTTTCAGAAAACGAACCAGACAATACCTTGTGTTACAATGGCCACAAATAGTGCAAATAAAGAAAGGGGACCAAATACCCCTCTTACAAAATAAAAGCAGAGGAACAAAACAAAACAATGGCTCAGAAGACCAAAAGTGAAGCCAATGGCAATGCAACCCGCAAATGTATGTATCTTAATGGAAGCAGCAAAGACAGGTAAAAGAAAAGAAAGGGTGAATTTTTATTTTTATTTGTTATCTGTTTCTGTGTTTTGGTTGGGCGAGGGGTATCATAAAAATGTGCTAAACAATCTGGTTAGAGCTGGCACTAAGGTTTTTTCTTCTTTTTTTTTTTCTTTTTGGTCAATAAATTTGTTGTTGTATTTTTGGCTCTTGTGAGGGGGGGAGAAAGAGGGTGAGAGAGATGTTTGTGAGTGTGGGTCATAATAACTCACAAGTCGATGATGCATGTGGGATGAGGATGTGTGTGTGAGGAGCTGTCTGCATGTGCATGTGACATTGTCAGGACAGAGAAGATGTGAGTGAGAGATAATGGATTGGATTGGTGGGTGGAGCCTGTGTGTGTGTCACAAGTAAGGAACTACTAACTGAGAATTGGAGAGGAGAGTTGGAACATTAACAATTAATTAAACAAGTTAGTTGTTGTGTTATATGGATGGATGGATGGATCTATGATTAATTAATTAAGTAAATGGAGAAAAGTTGAATGAAACAAAAAGGATGCTTCTCTCTCTCTCTCTCTCTGCCCCTTATTGTCAGTCACTTACCAAGTCCAGCTGCAAAAAAAGTGCAAAGTCTAACCTTACCTTTTCAAACAGTTGTCCGGTACTGAATCACTATAATGCATTAATGCCCCTTTCCTTTCTTCTCATCCTTTCAATCCCACCTTCCTCGTGACTCATATGCTTCATGCTTCTCTCTTTATTACTGTCATACGTTGAAAAAAAAATCTTATATTATTGTTTTCGTGTGTGCGTATAAAAACTTAATAAAGAAACACATGCAAGCAATTTAATTGAGTACATTAATTAATAATATAATAATTCCCACTTGCGTAGCAATAGCACAATGGTCTCCATTTCGTAACCTAATACACGGCTTAAAATATTTGACACGAGCTGGACACAGGACTAAAACACAAAGGGGGAAAGAAAAGGTGAAAGAAATTCATTCACACGGAAAGATAATGCAATCTATGTATATGGATAGGATATACAATAGGGAATACTTACTCATGTCAAAGGTCAAATATATTTTACAAACATTCTCATAATTCATATATGTTTTTTAATAGAAAAATGTAAGTAATTAGTATTAAATATTAATATATTATGTTAGTAAAAGATTTAAACTCATGACTTCTTTATTACTCCAATCTCTGTGTCTCTCTCCTAGCCACCAAACCACCCTCTCACTTCTTTACTCTTTATACATGTAATAATAAATACAAATGTTTACTATTAATATTAAGATTAAGATTGTTTAATAAGGAAATTATTACCTTAATTATAATCATGCTATGACATAACTCTCTCTCTCTCTGCATTTCTGTACATTTTCCTAATCCCATTATTGTGTCATTGATGAGTTAATTCATATTATTAATAAAAACGCGCGTCACCATACATGGAGGCCATTATTCTCAATACCTAAAAGTCTCAAAGCAGGTTCACCTAAACACATTTAATTAGACACATGATGTTGAATATACATTAGTATACATATACAAAATTATATATCCTTTGTCGTTAACAAATGAAGATGTATATCCTTAAAAAAAAACCAAATTAAGATGTATAAAGAAATGCACACAGATAAAGTATATTTAGTATGACCATGTGCTGATGTGCGTATGATCTTGACCAAATATCACTAAATAGATGGGAATCAGAATTTAAATATTTAATTAAACAAAATAATATTAATCATACACATATAATAATTGTATTATTAAAATTAATTCTTTTTATTTTCCACGCTTTAATTTTGTCTCTCTCTCTCTCTAATTAACCTGCAGTTCCACTTAATTAAAGCCACTAAATTTAGACTAATAATGAAAGATTTGAGTGGAATTGTATGAAATTATAGGTTCAAAACTTATCTACTATTGTACATAAATAAAAATTCAGTCCCACTTGCGCTACCCTACCCATTCATTTATCGATGTTGCAATATTTGCGGGTAACCGGGAGAATAAACGATGAAAAAGTCCGTTATTCAGGAACTGGGAAATTCCGTGTCAGATTCCTCAGGGCACATGGCTCCCACCTATATATAGGCTATAGGCTATATACCCACAATCACAATGCATGCATTCCAAATTCTATCTCCCTATAAGCTACTTATATGGTCCAGATGTATGTACTTTTTTTTTATATTTGAGATCGGAGGGAGTATGCAGCGAGCGTACTTTTTCATCCTTACTTTGTTTTAACTCTTCAGTTAAAAAAAAAAACAATGGGCACACAGAAAAACCCAAAGCGCTACTTTTCATCGTTCACACATGTGAAAAATTCACACTCCTAGTGTGAAATCGTTAGACCCAATCACGAAAATGCGGGTTCCAATCCAGATATTTTTCACACCGTAGGTGTGAAACTGTCAGACCCAAATGCGAAAATACAGACTTTCAATTCAGAGCTGCTCACAGGTGTGAATTAATCCACACCCCTAGTGTAAAACCATCAAACCCAAGTACGAAAATGCATCCAGAGCCATTCATAGCTGTGGAAATATTCACACCTAGGATGTGAAGTCGTCAGACTCAAGAACAAAATGCAGACTTCCAATCCAGGACTGTTCACATGTGTAAACAAAATATACATTTTGAGTCTAATTTATCAATTTATTAAACAGAAGTTTTATTTAAACAAAACAGACTATATTAATCTTATTTTTTAAAAAAAAATAAAAGTTTTTTGTGGTTTAAAATTTGCCCTCATTTTTTTTCCTCTGGGAGAATAAATTCTAGATGAAGCTGAATACAGCTGTTATATATTAAGAAGATGGCCTATATAGTTGGCACATAATGAGATGATGATTGCAAGTAATGCATCCATATCCAACTATCAATTAGTACATGTTATTGTAGATATCATATACACTCTCATCCACTTATCTGCAAGCAATTGAAATTAGTGATAGTGAAATATGGGGACAGAGAGAAGGATCAGGCCTAGCTAGCAATTATATAACCAACCCCACACACCCACAAACCAAAAGAAATCCCCATGCATGTGGTGTGCCGGACTCTATAAGGCAGGACCAACTAACCTATACCCAATCATCACTAACCCATGCTCATATAGAAACATTGCTCATATATAACCCTCTTTGATTGACACATTATTCCTTACCTTTTTGGAAGAATACACCCCCCACCAATATTAATCATGTGTTATAGCTATAGATTCACCTAATTAAACCCGTATAAGAGTTATATATGAAAGTTGGTTTTGTCCAATCAGAACCGTGAAAGTCACGGTGAAAGATATATAGAAAGAGAGATAAGAAAACAAGGAAGAATTTCATCTTAAAGACACCCCTAATATAATCACTATTCAGGTTATGGAGGGGGGAAATGAAATTTTACTTTATCTTTTGCTTTTTAAGGCTGTGAAGATGAATGGGAAATTTTGGGATATTTTACATCCAAGCTTGGATTTGAAGTAAAGCGGCTGCAAATAAAGTTGGAACCCCATTGATTGTTTATTCAACCTCTTTTACTTTAAATGTTGTTTGAGTCCAGGAAAAACCAAAAAAGAAAGTAGTATAGGTTGATTCTCCGTTATTTTAATAAGCAACATCGCCAGAATTATTTTAATAAGCAACATGTCCAAAGTGCATATATATGTAATAATTTTTGTGCTTTGTGCTTATATTCATTAATCAATCAATTTTATGTACACGTCATATCATGATCTAATATTCATTTCTCAGTAGCTGTCAGCACAAAGAGTTGTGGTTGTGGTGAGCATAAAAGACCAACAATACAAACATCATAGATGTCAAAATGGGTTTAGAATCGTGACCAAAAAGAAAAAATGGGTTTTGAATGATGGAGGCTTGTTTAGCCCAATATAAAACATGAAGTGGCCTAGCCTGAAAATTCATTCGTTGGATATGGGCTGATCAATGGTGAGTTGGGAAGCCCACTAGCCCTATTGATATTTTAATTCTAAGATAAATTTGTTAATTGACCAAAAAAAAAAGATAAATTTGTTAATTTTTTTTAATATGAATCATTTCATATATCCCAGTTGTGTATAAGATCCATAAAGTCAAACAACACAACAACACATATATATCTTACAATGCTGTCTCCCATGACATGACCGAAGAGAGTTTTGAAATGGATGCGAAAAGTGAGAGCCTGGAATCATCAATTCCAGTTCCAAGTGTTCAAGAGCTAGCACTCCAACGCCGACAAAGAGTGCCACCAAGGTACATAAGAGATGATGACACCTCCCCTTCTGATCCATCCCTTCGCGTCCCTTTAATAGACATGGCCAAGTTGTTCAACAAAGACACACAACAAGACCAGCTTCAAAAGCTTCACCTTGCATGCAAACACTGGGGTGTTTTCCAGGTACCACTAACATGTATTTATTACTAGAGTATTTCTATTTCTATTTTATATTTTGATCCTGCAATTTCAGTTCATAAATTTCCTTTTGTTTTTGTTGGTTTTGAAATGATCCTGGAAACATCCTTAAGTCATAGGCTTGTATTCTCATAAAAAGGGGGAAAACATTAGCCAAAGTGGTGTCTGTTTGTCATTTTGGATATTAGAAAGATAATTGAACTAAAGGGGTGTTTTGGGGAGAGACCATCAACAATTTTTGGCTGCCTTTTTTTTTTTTACTTGATCCTTTTAATTTTCCTGCAGATTGTAAACCATGGAGTTTCAAATGCATCCCTTAAGAATATGAGGAATCAAGTTCAAAGATTTTTTGAGCTCCCTTCTCAAGAGAAAAAACGATGGGCACAGAAACCAGGAAGTCTTGAAGGCTATGGTCAAGCATTTGTGACCTCTGAGGACCAAAAGCTGGATTGGAATGACATGATCTTCCTCAAATCTCTCCCCATTCAGAACAGAAAATTGGATTTGTGGCCCCAAAACCCTCCTGGGTTCAGGTATATTATATATATGAATATGAATATTAAATAGCTGAACTGAACAGCATTCACAATGATGCCAATGGGGGTTTGAATATGGATAAAATCAAATAAAGCATTGCTGTGAAAGGTTTTATTAGTTCAGAAACACTATTACTTGGAACAAATTAGCTGTCATGAAACTTAATTGTATAGATGAAACTCATGACCTAAGCTCCATAATGTGGTGGAATACAGTGTTGTATATATGCACCATAAAGTGCTAGCGACACACTCCTTCTAACACACTTTATTCGTTGAATATCATGTGGGTTCTACCACTTTGAAAATGAATTTTACCAAATAGGGAATGAGACCCGCGTGATCTAGTGGGACCTATATTAATTTCACCCTACATAGGGTGTGTTACTATAGTCTCTTTTAAGTTTTCTTTGGCCATTTGGACTATTTGGGGCCTTAGCAAATATTTTACCTGTTTTCTTTCTATAATTATTCCTCTCGTAACAAGTTATCATCTGTGTTTTATGCAAGAGATTCCATTGCTAATTAGCTAGCAATGATGTTTCTAAGTGTCTTCTTTTGCAATTTGTAATCAGGGAAGCATTAGAGAGATATTCAGAAGATATGAAGGAGGCAGCAATTTCAATTGTGAATTTCATTACTTTGGCTTTGGGGCTTCAGGATACACAGATATCAGATAGTTTCCGAGAAGGACTATATGATATAAGGATGAATTACTACCCACCTTGTCCAGAGGCTCAAAGAGTTCTTGGCATTGTTCCTCATGCTGACAATTCAGGGATCACTCTCTTGGTTGACTTTGGTGACTTTCCAGGGTTGCAGTTCCTGAAAGATGGAAAATGGGTCGGTGTTGAACCTATAGAAGGGGCCATTGTTGCAAACATAGGCCAAATCATTGAGGTATGTATATATTTGTTGATGTTGACTCATTAGGCTGCAAATTCAACATCAGATTAGTGATTTATTGCAAGTTTGTTACATCTTCACTTAAAATGGATAAAACAATATGGATTATGGCATTATATGTGTACAAGAATTGCCATCACATCTTGATTTTTGAAAATGAGATTTACAAAAAAAGGGGGAGATTTTAAAATCAAAAGCATGAGTTTGATGCAGTGGGATGTTTTTCCATTATGCAGGTGATGACCAATGGGATATACAAAGCACCAGAGCACAGAGCTGTAGTAAATAAGATGAAGGAGAGATTGTCAGTAGTGACATTCTGTTATCCAAGCCCTTCTATGGACATTGGACCTGCTGACAAGCTGATTGGTGAAGGAAACCTTCCTGTATACAAGAACATGACTCATGCAGAGTACTTCAGCAGGTTTTTCAATAGGAAGCTTGATGAATCGTTTATTGATAGTCTGAGAATATGATCAATATGATCAAAATGATGTTATTTGTACATCATTTTCATTGTACTATTTTCCAATATTTCCCT
This sequence comes from Glycyrrhiza uralensis, assembly GCA_030159175.1. Lineage (NCBI taxonomy): Eukaryota > Viridiplantae > Streptophyta > Magnoliopsida > Fabales > Fabaceae > Glycyrrhiza > Glycyrrhiza uralensis. Next base: position 44,500,292 of record BRZY01000005.1, read on the forward strand.
TTCAAATAATAATTGAAAAATGTTCCTGCACGCTCCATCTTTATTTTTCCAATCGTGAGAAGTGTAAAGATGACGTATCTTGATCTGCAAATTACAAAAATTCAAGTCTTATGGAATATTGTAGAAGAAATTGAAGTTTTTTTTTATGTGATATGATAACATTTTTCTTGCTTTCACTATAGACCAATCTGTACAATGATCAATTTAATAGAAAGAGTTTATTTAATATTTTAAATAGTTCAGAGGCGAAGCAGGCAGGAAATAGAGGAAGTGCATAAAAGATACGATGAAATGGTCACTCAACGGGTAGGATTTTCTATGGAAAAAGAGGTGAAATGGAAAGGAAGTATTTGAGTGAACTAAGACGTCATTTTTGTTGGAGAACAAGTATCATCAACAGGAAGTATGGTCTACAAGTGTAAAGCTCCACTTAGACCCTAGCCCGTTAACACAAACATGAAATTAGTTAATAAGTAATGCAACAATCATGCAAACTGGAAATGAATACCGTAACTCAAAAATAGCTTTAGTCCAGGAAAACATGTACCATTTCATGATCCACAAAAGGAAACAAACCCAACCACAAGAATCAAACATAATATATATATATATTAAGTTTCCACTCATTTTTACTTCTCCATAAGGGATCCAAAAAAAAATGTCTCGGTGCAATCACAGTATAGATCCCTTATAGCTTTTCCCATAGTTAAAAACCAGCCCATCCAGCAGGTTGAGAGGTTGACTTGCTCTCAAAGGCCTTTGCCTCGCCAAAAACCTGAGCTTTACTCCCTTCACTAGGTCTTGGCATCTGTGAGCTTCCAGCACGTACAGCACTGAATTGATCTGTCCCAAAACCCCATGTATCAAAATCAGAAGCTAGTTGAGTAGCCTGCTTGTTCTGCTGACCATTTCTTGACCTGACAGATTTAGAAGTATTGTCTGCTGAAAGGGATTTTACTGGTTCGGGTACCTCCGGAAATGCTTGCCATGACTTTGGTTCTGAACTAGGAGTTTTCCATTCACTTTTATTCTGCTGAAGTTCCGGAGCAATCCCGCCAATCTTCTCCTTCTGCAGTTATAATGTAACATACATCACCATGTGTCACAAACACAACCTACACAGAATTAGCAAGGCATATCAATTGAGACGAAAATCACAAAATGCTTATTACCAAAGATGCAGATGATGCAATTCCAGGAGAGGTTCTTAAACCCTCTCTACTTGGAGATGGAGTCCTTGCTGCAAGTGCTTGCTTGAGATCCTGCAATTCTTGCCTTTGTGAACGGCATATAGCAGAAAGCTTTTCATACTTGGAAGTTATTTCAGCTTTCTCTAAGTTAGCTTCCTTCAGCTGCTCTTTGAGTTTCTCCACCTCAGCCTCTAATGCTCCTTCCCTTGTGGATTTGTTACCAAGTCCAGAGTTGAGCTTAGTGGTATCAAATTCTGCAACAAAAGTGTTAAAAGCTTGGTCTTGAAAGTTATTATTCTCCATACTTGGCATTCGCCTCTCACTTGCATGATCTTTGTCCGGAAAAAAATTTATTTCGAAGTCCTTGGAAGATTTGGTATCAGGCTTGTGTGATTTTCCATGTATGCTGCTTTTTACAGTATGAGTTTGTGTGTTAACCACTTTGTCAGTACCAACAGTTTTGGGTAACTGATCATTGTCCGGACGAATTCTGTCATGTTTCAATGGCATTTGGTGGCTAGATGGTTCTTCATCATACACAGGTTTGCTTTTTTCCTCAGGGACAAGTGAATTCTGTGCATGCTGAGTGGACCAGAAAGCACCAAGCTGCCCCCCATTCCCCCCTCCCCTAGAAGCAAGAGATGGCTGAGGTGTAGTTTTGGGTTCTCCAAGTGAAGGTGGAGGAGGTGGATTCCTACGAGGCATTGGAGATGATTTGTTTGTGGACATTGAAGCACCTGCAATATTAGGACAAAATTAGGACAAAATTGTATATACTACTCCAATCTTCCATCAAGAGTTTTTTTTGCCCATAATGCACATCAAGGGTAACATTTAATGATTTAAGTAACCAGAAAACACGAAAACTGACTTATCATGTTAGTCAAAACTTGTATCACCTTCGTGATTGTTGGTAGAGGGCGACTCAGGTGGCCTGTCAGGTAATGATTTTTGTAAATCAATAGGTAGCTGCTCGTTAACACGAAACCACACCTGCCACAATGGTAGTATACCGAACATCAGTAAATGATTGCTCTAATCTAGCACCTAAGAATGCTATTGATGGATGATCTATGACCAACCTAAATTGATGGAGATGAATGGCCAATCAAGCAAAGCGCTTGCCTGCGTGATATCTGGTCTGTCATCTGGTCTAGCTTGAAGCATGTCTCTGATCAAGTCTGTGACAGATGAACTGTATTTAGGCATATCAGGAATGCGGTAGTTTCCATTTAAGACTTGGAGCTTTGATTCCCCATCAAATGCACTTTTGAAGTAGCATATTCGAAAAAGGAGACACCCAAGTGCCTAACATATTCAAGCAATAGTATGATTCATCAGCTAGAAAAGAAAGATCCCACAGAAGTTGTTATAATAAAGAGGTGAGTTTAAGGCATGTTGACTTACCCATATGTCCACTTTCTCGTTAATGACTTCTCTCAAGAACAAATCCCACATCTAAAATGCACACAAATGAAAAATTATATCACACAACTATATTTTTCTTTGTGGGTACAAGAAAATAGGAATCCAGGGTGGTAGCCTGAACAAAAGGTGAAGACCCCTGCCTACACATTGGAGGTGTTGTCCTGGGATTCAGACACAGGAATTTTTCGAGTTTATGGCTTGCCACCAGCCCTACCACAACCAGATTGAATCTAAGCACTACAAGCTTGCCATAGGCTGGGGCCTTCGAATACAAGCCTTGGCAGTGACTTAATTTTTATATAGAAAAAACAAATCTTGACTTACCTCGGGGGCTCTGTAGGCAGGGGTTGTGTACTTTCTGATATTGTCTTCCTCAATCCCCATTTCTTCTGGCTTCTCAAAACGTTTGTGATTGGTAGAAGTGCTTCCAAAATCACACAACTTCCATAAACCATCTGAACTTAATAAAATATTCTCTGCTTTCAAGTCTCTAGGAAACAAAAAGAACAAAAATTAATTTATTAAAAGCACCTTATAAACTGTCATTAGATTTGTTAAACTTTGATGTCTCAGAGAAAGAAAGTAAAATCATACATATCAAATGGTACAGTTTAAATAAACATTTATGTCACATGTGAATAAATTAAGATCTTAATGAAAAAAGAACATAACCATAGGGCATTTGTGTCTGAATATAAAAATCATTTCATTGTCAGCAGCACATGTGAGGTATAGGGCAATTGGGAAGTGAAAGATTCCACAGATGCAAATGGGTGCCGCTAACTATCTAGCACTCACAGCTTGAGATGAGAAATAAAACTAGCATACAATGATGCTGAAGCAGTCAATCATGGAAATAGACCAAAACATGAAATTTCCTCAGGGAGCATTTTTTATGGAAAAACAAATATGAAGTAGTTATGAACATAAAACTCATGCTTTTCAAATGTTTGGCAGCATAAAATTTTTAAAGAATTTAGAAGAATATAAAGAGATAAGTCACACATTCTGACACTCATGAAATTTTATTAGCTAGTTTGTTACCGGTGAGCAATAGGTGGGGACTGGCAGTGCATAGCGAAAACTGCATTACACACATCCCTAAAGATTAAAAGAACCTGTTTCTCATCAAAATAACCAGCTCCTCGGCTCTCCAGCACACTAACCAGAGACTTATCACAAAATTCCATTACAAGGAATGCCTCTTTTGTCCTGCCCATATCATAAATTGCATGGGCAAGAAGTGTGACAACATTGGGATGTCCTACCAGCAACTTCATCACAGATATCTCCTTCTTTACCAATCCAAGTGATTCTTCATCATTGCATATTATGTGCTTCAAAGCATATTGTTTTGACATATGTACAGCATCACGAGCTAAGTAGACACATGAGAACCCTCCTTCAGCAATGGCCTTGTGGACATGTATTTTGAGATTTCCAACATCTATAGAACGGCCTTCAAGTCCAGATGGCTCTTTGTGCGTGAATGGCTTAAATCTCCACATTTTTTAGGAAAAATAGACTAGAATGCTGCATATGTAAATTAAATATAAGTCATAACTTCCTCGTAAAAACACAGATTCTCTAACTATAGAGAAACATTGCTTTAACATCAAATCATTTTTACACTAAGCATACGACAATGTCTATTCTCATGCAGCTAACTGTACTATTTGATTCCATTCTCCACATCAATTGATCTACAACTCTTAAAAAACTAAGGAGGAAATACCACAAAATTTACAAATAATGGACTCAAAAAAACACAGAAAAAATAAACTCAACGCAGAAACCCTTTCATAATAATGGCAATAACCAAATCCCATGCTCTCTTTATATGTAAAAACTAAATGGTTAATGAGGGATCCTATATATATAGATCAACAAAAAACATCAAGTTTCCATAGATCACCATAATACATTAGCGAAAGAGGATAATATATAGGATCTAAAAATTAATTGACTTAGTTAGTAACACGAACTTAACAAAGCATTTTAAAGAAGAAACCATCATTGATGAGCCAAATAACCATTCCAGAAGATCTAACCGAGACCGCAACGTCAGGTCATCATTAATTTTCAATCATCACCCACATATCCAAAACCAAAAGATCCAATAACAACAAAAACGGTAATCAACACTACAGGAAAAAAATTTAAAAAATAAAACAAAATAAAATATTAAAACACAAACAATAACCTTACCGAGAAAATTTTCTCCTTATTGCTCCCGAAAATCCTTCAATCCGAAATTCAGCTCAAATCGAATAGAACACGTCCTCAATCAATCGATCTGTATCGAAATCAAACACTAAAAGATCGCATAACTCAAATCACAAAAAAGTAACAACTTATTTAATAAAAAAAAACCCCTCCCTTCACAATCCAAATTCAAATCTTAGATAACTAATTCAGAATTTGAATTCACATTCATAAAAAACAAAACAGAATTTCACGATCAAATCTCGCGGTTATACCTGTTCACACCGGATTAAGGGATCGAGAAGTTTGTTGAAAAGTTCGAATCGAATCTAACAGTGCGCCATTAACGCAACGGATTGAGCTTCCAGCTTCCTGCTTCTGCTGCTTCAGATTTCGCCAAAGTGAAAAAGTAAAAGAAACGCGTGAAGGGTGTGTGTGATATATATGGAGCCCTGTGGGTGAATCGCGAAGAGAGGATGAGAGGGATGATCTGCACCGTCCGACGTGGGGACCTCGAATGGACGGTGATGGTATAGATGAGGTGATAAGGTGAGCTTGACCGCAGAGAATAAAATAAGAGAGCCCTTTGAAGTTGGAGTGGAGTATACGTGAACGCGACTTTCCCGCTGTCAGAGGTAAGGTATTTTTTTTTTATGACCTGTAAGGTATTTATTTTAAGGTAAAAAATAAATGGAAGAGGGGTTAAAAAAGGATTAAAGGATTTTAACTAGCTTCATCTTGAGAAAGCGTGGTGGGATGTCATTGGCAAAATGCCGTTTGTCTCCCTTTTTTTTTCTTTCAAAATGGACTTGCGCATTCAAATATTCAGCGAGTGATCTCGTTGAATTGAGATTGAATGATTCACGATTTCAACAATAAATCAGGTTTAAAAGACAAATTGAGATCATAAGCCATCTAATCTCAATCCAAATGTGTGGAACTGGTGAATACAAAAAATCTAGAAGTCTATTTTTCTAAAGAATTTGCCAGCAATATATATATTATTATATTATATTTTTGATAAATTATTATCATTATTTAATTTACAAAACCTAGTTGTCATGGAATCTATATTGATATACACTTTGAGATCAATCGTGATAATCATTGTAAATTTATTTAACAAATGGTCAACTCATAGAAAGCATTTGGCATAACAAAATTTGAACTAAAAGTTCAAAATATAAATTACACATATATTTATAAGTACAATTAAGATAATTGCATTTGTTAAAGCACTTAAATAAATTAATGCATTAGTTAGCAAGTACTTAATTATGACTGAAACTTGTGCAAATAAATTGCCTATCAACCAAGGAGCTTCAAATGGGGGAAAATGAATTGAGTCCACATTCTCTCACCGAGTAAGTGCTTATTTAAAGGTCATGTTTAAAATTAAAAATTGCAAAAAAATAATTAAAACTCTTAATTAGTATAAAATTCCTAAAACAATATTTATGTTAAACTTTTCTTTGACAAAAATATTCATGTTAAACTATCACTGTAAATATAAAGAAATAAATTCAATAAAGCCACTTGCCACCCGATGCATAACCAGAAGTAACATAAATAATGTGAACTGACAACAGAGCATGCCCTAAGATTTCCCATTGTCATGTTTCATGGTAGGTACTAGGTGGCCACTACCGAGTAGTGGCTGGCTGGAAGACAAAAAACCGCTGCTGCAGGCTTGCAGCGGAACTATAACAGTTTAAGTAATATGGAATCTAATTAATTGCCGTTCCCAGCTATAATATTGGCATTCATATGTTTGGACTTAACTTGGAGTATATAATATGACAGACAAATCATACAAGGGAAAAAAATTATCCTTTTCTCTTTGTATTTTCCCTTTGTCTTTTTCAGTTATATCAAAGACCAAGTCTCTTCCTCTTTCTATGCATGAATATAAATGGCCGTAACTCGTTTATATATATGGATGCAAAAGTCTGAGGAGGACCAATTCAAATTGGAACAATGTGGTTAAAGGGCCTTCTTCTTCTGGCTGTTTCCATTAATGCTCTGTTTGAGTCAGTAGCTTCTCTCAACCAAAGCAGTTTCCCTGCAGGTTTTGTATTTGGAACAGCATCTTCAGCTTACCAGGTTTATTTTATCCAACAATCTTCTAAACTATTCTCATGTTATTTTCATTCATGATCTATCTATGTGAAAGGGTTGGAATTGGATCTTTCTTATTTATTATGATTTTCTGTTTTTTTCCCGCTTTGTGTGCATTGGTCTGTCTATGTATATGAAGTATGAAGGTGCTGCATTTGAGGGTGGCAGGGGTCCAAGCATATGGGACAACTTCACTCATGGGTACCCAGGTTAGCATTTGGGACCTCCTCTCATCTTCTTCTTATGTTTTTTATTTTATAGGTCAACTGGTTAATGCATTAGTTGTTATAAGAGAGAGGGGAAGAGTTTAAATCCCGGAACTCCATTTTACACCGTCTTGTGTCCCTTAATTCAATCAAATTAGCCAACTATATGGGACCATCTTCTTCTTATATTGTGTTTTCACCTAGCTCCCTTCTTTGTTTCCATTTTACAAATTATTTTTTGAAGTGGCAAAGTACCGTGACTCTTTCTTTTGGTGAAGATGTACTTCAATATATCCTTGATTTAAGTTTGCTAGACAAGATTATAGTTTGGTGAATTCTATGGCACCTAGAGAAATTTAAGTGTTTAGGTGCCTTGACGAGATGGTTCAATATAAATATGACAAGTAAGAAAAAAATTAAATATAAAAATGTTGACTCAACATGTACGAAAAACTTCATTATATTTGTATTATTTATTTTTATATCCCCAAGGAGTTTTAATCAAATACTCAAAATCAAATAAAACTTTTCATATCACCTGTTACAATTTTATTTGTATATAATTGATTTTTAATTTTTGACTTATTTCATTTTTTATCTATGGATGAAATTTCTGAATAATGATTTAAGACCTATTTGTTACGGGTTTAAAAAATAAGTAATTTTGACATAAAATGATTTCCATTTGTTACAGATTAAAAATAAGTGATTTTCACGTAAAATAATTTAGAGATTATTTTTTAAAAATTTTGTTGTGAAACAAGAATCTAATTTGTGTTTGTTTGTAATCCTAAAAATCACTATTTTTTTAATATTATCTCTCATCTCTCACCTCATTAAAATCAAATTATTTATCAAAAGCTAGTTATGGATTATTTTATAAAAAAATTATTTTTAACGAAATAGTCACTTTTAAATGTTGACGGATTAAAAAAAAAGTGATTTTCATGTAAAATAATTTAGTGATTTTTTTTAGAGATTTTGTTCCATATCATAATCTAATTTGTGTTTGTTTGTGATTCTAAAAATCACTTTTTTAATCTTCTCTCTTATCCCCCACCTCATTAAATTATTAAAAGTGACTTTTTTAATTCATTTTTTTTATATAATATTCTGTAACAAACGCACTTAAATAGCTTCTCATTTTAAACTTTCAATTATTTTAGATTGTGATTATTTTAAAAATCTATAACAAACAGATAGAATATCATTAAAAATGATTTTTTTTAAAAATAAGTGATTTTTTTATAAAATAATCCATAACATACGGGTTCTAGCTTTTTAAAAAATATTATTTTATTATAAAAAATGCTATAATAACTCATAATCTAATTTGTGTTTGTTTACAATTATTAAAAATATTTTTTTAATCTTCTTTCTCATCTCTCACCCCATTAAAACCAGAAACCAGATTATTTCTTAAAAGTTACTTCAAATAGCTTTTCATTTTAATCATTTTTTAGATTTTTTTTGGCTTCTGGTTATTTTTAAAATCTGTAACAAACACTAAAAAAACTCTTAAAAATATTTTTAAAAAAAGTTTTTATATAAAAAAGTTGTAACATACAGGCTCTTAGTGATTATGTTTTAGAGATTTTCAAGAAATGCATAAGCAATTTATGTTTGTTTATATTAACAAAAGGCACTTTTTAAAAAAATTATTTTTAACCTGTTTGGATACTTTAGTGATTATTTTTTAGAGATTTTCAAGAAACATAGAAGCTAATTTATGTTTGTTTATAGTAATAAAAATCACTTTTTAAAAAAAAATTAGCTTGTTTGGATACAATGTTTTTTTCATGTTATAATAATTATAAACATGATTTTGAATAAAACCCACAAAAGAATTACATCAAATCGAGTCGAATCAAAGCTTGAATGGTGCAAAAACTACGCTGACAAGAGTTTGAAAGTCGAAGCGCGAAGACGAGAATTCAAAAGTCAAAACACGAAGACGAGATACGAGCATTAGATTTTCAAAAAAAATAAAAAATGATAAAAGGTATTTATTTGCAAATAAATAAAAATAAAAGGATGTATTTATAAATAAATAAAAATAATATAACAAGATAACATAGCTAAAGAAATACACATGTCATCTTACTATAGGTAGGATATCGATACCCATAAAATTCACTTAGGTACCGTAGCAATCACCTCATAGTTTATACCAAGTTTACGTGGTAAGAAATGCACATCAATAATAATGGTACGTTTTATCCGTGCTGGACACATAATGATTTCAAACACGTCACGGAAATTTAAGTTTTTATTTTACTTTCATTTTTTTTAATTTTCATACCAATACAGACAGAAGTACTATACTAAAAAATAGATAAATAAAAATGTATTATGTCTATAAGGACTCTTGCTAACTTTATCTTAATTGATCATATTAGTCGTTGTCCAAAGTTTGTCTTGTTAGTTTTTTTTTGGTGGGAGTAGAGGGGCAGAGCCCCACTACGTTTTGTCTTGTTAGTGATAGTTTGTAATTTGGCCTTGAAGTAATGAATCTATTTTCATCTTATACTTTTTTTTTTCTCACCAGAAAGAGATTTATATTAAAAATTATATGGAAAACTCATCCCTAAAATCTTCAATAAGGGGTAAAAAGGGTTCGGCATTACCTATTAAGTGATATCTGCTTGTCACTTTCTTGGTGCTTTAGATCGAATAGCAGACCACAGTAATGGGGACGTTGCTACTGATTCATACCATCGTTACAAGGTACTTTCATTTTCTTAATTATTCGAACTCAAATTTCTCGTCCCTATATAATGAATTTCCTTGGCTGTTGACGTTTGATTTTGATTAGATTGATGACATTGTTCCCCCTTTTTTTTAAAAAAAAATTAACAGGAAGACATAGGCATGATGAAGGATATTGGATTCCAAGCTTACAGATTTTCCATTTCTTGGTCCAGAATACTACCTAGTGAGAAATTGTCTAAGCTATCTTGAGCTTTGTTTATTTGTTTAATAAGCATACATTTTATTTTTTCAAGGTTTATAAAATTGCCATTGTGGATCATTTATTTGAGTAACACTAGCTAGGGGAATTTAATTGTGATCAATTTATGTCGAATTGCACATCTAAATGTGTTTGTACATATTGCAATTAAGCTAATTAAGAACTATGTTAACTTTTAGGTGGAAACTTGAAGGGAGGAGTTAACCAAGAAGGCATCACATATTACAACAATCTCATAAACGAACTTCTATCAAATGGTCAACATAAGTCAACTCTTCCTCTCTACTCTCAAACATTCACAATAACCTGAACCAAACAAATTTGACATAGACATTATTGTATCATATGCCTACAGGACTACAACCCTATGTAACTCTATTTCACTGGGATCTCCCTCAAGCTCTTGAAGATGAATATGGTGGCTTTTTGAGTCCCAAAATAGTGTAATCATTCACCCTATTGAATGCATGGAGACCCCTCCTTTCTAGTCACTCTCAATTGCTAAAGAAAAATCTTACTTTGATTTTGCACAGGCAAGACTTTGCACATTATGCAGAACTATGCTTCAGTGAATTTGGTGACAGGGTTAAGCACTGGATTACTTTAAATGAGCCATTCATATATAGCACCCAGGGCTATGCTAATGGTGGGTTCCCTCCATCAAGATGTTCAAAGTGGGTGTCCCCAAACTGTACTGGTGGTGATTCTAGTATTGAGCCCTACATGGTTTCACACCACCAGATTCTTGCTCATGCTACGGCAGTAAAAGTCTATAGGGAGAAGTACCAGGTCATTGCATAATTATTGTTATTTTGAACAAATCAGCATATTATTTTTCTTTTACCAATGCCTATCTGTTCTAGTGACTTGAGCTTTGTTCTCTTAAGCAAGGTCTTGCGAATGGGAAAAAAAAAAAAGTACCGGGAGAGTCTTTCCCCCTTATATGGATCCACCTGACTCGACTCAAATTAGTCGGGGTTCAATGTGACTTTAGGATATGAGGGTGTAGACTATATTGATTTTTTTATAATTACAAACACAAGTGATGCAATCACTACAAAATCAGTTGACAATGAATCATTTTTTTCTAATAGATTTCTCAAAAGGGTCAAATTGGGATAGCACTAAATGGTCCCTGGTTTGTGCCACTATCCCAGTCAAAAACTGACAAAGATGGAGCATCCCGGGCCCTGGCTTTTATGTATGATTGGTAAGCACTCAAAAAATGTTCTCTGTTTCCAGTTCTGTTATTTTTATTACAGTTTATGTGCAGTTTGTTTTTATTATAACAACGCCTGTTGACACAATCAAAGTCTAAAACTTATCATTTTTATGCATTTCAAGGTTCATGGAACCGCTACACTCTGGCACGTATCCTACTGTGATGGTTAACAAAGTTGGGGAACGTTTGCCAAATTTTTCCAAAAGACAGTACTTAATGGTTAAAGGGTCCTTTGATTTCATAGGGTTGAACTATTACACAGCATATTATGCAGCCAATATTCCTTGCCAAAGAGGAAATCTAACTATCTTGACAGACTCTTGCACTATGGTTACTCGTAAGCTATAATGAAGCTTATTTATGCTTTCATTGTATCCTAACTTCTATTGAGTTTTCATGGTTCACTTGCTGACTCGTGATCCATTTCATTGCATCAGCTATAAGAAATGGGGTTCCCATTGGTCCAAAGGTACTTGCATCTAGAGATAATAGTTTTAATTCAGTTTTTTTTATGCTCAAGTGCTTGATTATTGAAAGTTTTCACTTACACTTAATAATTAGCATTTAGTTCTATATCTTACATTTGAAACATGGTATTGATTTTCTTTCTCCAAGGAGGGGGATGTCATAACACTTTTAATTTGAAAAAAGGAATTGAGAAGTGAATAATAATGCAGGCTGGCTCAGACTGGCTCTACATCTATCCTCGAGGAATTCAGGATTTATTAGAATACACCAAGGAGAAGTATAACGATCCAACCATTTACATAACAGAAAACGGTATATGCTTATCTATGGTAGATCTTCTATATCACTTTACTCCAAAGTCCAAAACTTAAGGGTCTGTTTGGTTTTTTAAAATAAAAAAACATTTTTTTTTGTTTTCACATTCAATTACAAAAACAAGTAGTTATTCAAATATTTGCAGGAGTTGACGAGGTTAATAATGGTACAAAGTCACTTGATGATAAACTGAGAATATACTATATCGGTCAACACCTTTTGTATCTTCAAAGCGCCATAAGGTAAGTTTCATTTGGGGGAAAAAAAGAAAAGTGTCTGTGATACTTGTACCCTTTTTATCCCTATCAACATATACAGGCCTAACTAACACTTTGGAATTTGGTAGGAATGGTGTGAAGGTGAAGGGCTACTTTACGTGGTCATTTTTGGACAACTTTGAGTGGACTAATGGGTACACCGTTCGCTTTGGAATCATTTATGTAGATTTCAAGAATGGTCTGAAAAGATATCATAAAAGATCGGCTTTGTGGTTCAAAACGTTTCTCCGTCAGAGAACTACTGGTCCTTAATTAGTATTGAACAAGAACTCAAGGAAAGAAAATATATGAATCAAGTGCTCCATTCTTGATCGTAGTTATATTTCGGTTATGTCATTATAAGCAGTAGGGACCTTTGATGATTTATGATCATATTGGCCTTGAGTAAGGCTTTATTGTTATCTTTGGATATTGCATTCCTTGATTCCTTTTTTGGACTTTGCATCTTTGGAATTTTTCACTATCATCATAATTTTCACAAAATATGCTTTCAAAGGATTAAAAGCTGAAGCCGGCCCATCCTCTGTTTTTTAATCATTGAATCGGTTGATGAATATCTTTAATCCCAAGCAAAACATTCAACAAATAGAGGGCATGGTTCTCTCTCACTCACACTAATTCTCTCCTAAGCTATTTCACACATAATCACCAAAACATAAGATGAGTTCATCACTCAATTAATTAATTAAAATGTATACTTCTATAATGCACCTCCATAGAAATTAAGGGTTGGATTGGATTGGATTGGATACCCAACGTGCTTCTATAATGTGTCTCCATAAAATTAAATGTAAACATACGCCTAATTGTTTAATTTGATCTAAATATTGTAGGTGTAATAATTTATAACAGTAATTGGGCCTAAAAATGTGGCTGCCTTGGCGGTTAAGCATGTGAGCATGTCCAACCGCAGATACTGCGGGTGCATATAGATACACCCATACACGGAGAGACTCATAGTCATAATCCTTTTTTTTTATGTTACGTTGCGATGAGAAACGGAAACATTAAGGAATGAACTATATTTTTTTTTATTATCAGTAGTTTCTTATTATAATGTTTTCATCAATTGGTTTACCGTCCCGAAACAAGCATTTAGATGAAAGTTTAGTCTACAAATCACGTTACTACTTAGTACTAGTATACAAGCGTAGGATATAAGATACACATGGCACAATACGTCGATCGCACAACATCCAATTCAATTCTGATTCAAAAATGGTGTTGTTCTTCACGTGAACGAGCACGGACATATAATGGTGATTGCTCTATGCTATTTTTAAAATGTAGCACTTTTATTATGATCTATAAATGTGTATTTTTTGTAAAATTAGTAAACTGATTCTTTATCTTTATTTATTTTTTTTATTTGAATTTTTATTAAATTTTTTTAATAATAATGTCTCTTATATTTATTAATTTTTTTAATTTGGTCATTTTTTTCATTTTTTAATGATATGTCCGTTTTTTATTGACCCAACACCGTCACCTGAGACCAATCAGTAACGGGTTAACTGTCATTTTGGCCCCTAAAACTGTAATATGGTTTCATTTAGGTCCTTGAAACTAACGAAAAGACAATTTAGCCTCTGAAATTGTAAAATATCGGTCAAATTAGTCCCTAAAATTGTAAAACGACGGTCAAGTTAGTCCGCCGTTTTACAATTTTAGAGACTAACTTGACCGACGTTTTACAATTTCAGGGACTAAATTGCCTTTTTGTTAGTTTCAGGGACTTAAATAAGACTGCTTCACAATTTTAGGGACTAAAATGACAATTAACTCAATCAGTAACTGACATGTCATCAAAAGGACCAAATTAAAAAAATAAATAAACATAAAAAACTTTATTTTTTAAAAAAATTTAATAAAAAATTAAATTAAAAAAATAAATAAGAATAAGAGACCAATTTACTAATTTTGAAGTGATTTTTTATAATGAATCCGCGTTGCAAGTTTTCATCATTTCGAATTGATTTGGAATCTATTTACTATATATCTATTTATTATATAAGAAAACAAACCCCTTCTGCTACAGTAAAAGACACCTGTCAGCTCCACAAAAAATTGTTCACAATCCAACACGCGTCAACTCACTAAAGATCGCTACAGTAACGATGCAACAGCAACTCTCCAGTTCATGTCAACTCACCGCAGTCTGCTACGGTAAACGATACAGTATTTTTCTTCATTTATTTGTTTCAATAACTTTCTACGATTTTATTTTTGGTGCACCAATCGCTACAGTATTTCCCTGATTTATTTGTTTCAAATACTTCTCAATCGCTATAAAAAATTTTATTTTGATTTTATTTTTGCCACAATAAATTGCTATAGTAATTTTACTCATTTATTAGTTCCAATAACTTTCTACGAACTATAAAAAAAATTATTTCGATTTTATTTTTGCTACAGCAATCCCTAGAGTATTTCACTCATTTATTTGTTCCAATAACTTTCTACGGCCTATAAATTTTCTTATTATGATTTTATTTTTACTACAATAAATCACTACAGTAATTTTACTAATTCATTTGTTCAAATAAATTTCTACAGTGTATAAATTTGTTTTTCTTTTGATTTTATTTTTGTTACAGTAATCGGTACAGTAAATTATTACAATAATTTCTCTCATTTATTTGCTCGAATAACTTCCTACGAGCTATAAAAAAGTTTTATTTCGATTTTATTTTTGTTACAGTAAATCACTACAGTGTTTTCATTCATTTATTTGTTTCAATAACTTTCTACGATTTTATTTTCGATGCAGCAATTGCTACAGTGTTTTACTCATTTATTTGTTCAAATAATTTCCTACGGGCAATCAAAAAATTATTTTGATTTTATTTTTGTTACAGTAAATCACTACAGTGTTTTCATTTATTTATTTATTTCAATAACTTTCTATGATTTTATTTTCGGTACAACAATCGCTACAATATTTTACTTATTTATTTGTTCCAATAATTTCTTACGGGCTATAAAAAAATTTATTTTAATTTTATTTTTGCCACAGTAAATCACTATGTAATTTTACTCAGTTATTAGTTTTAGCAATTTCTCAAATTTATTTATTCCAATAACTTCTTACGGGGTATAAAAAAATTTATTTTGAATTTATTTTTGCTACAGTAAATCGCTATAGTGTTTTCATTCTTTTATTTGTTTTAATAACTTTCTACGATTTTATTTTCGATGCAGCAATCGCTACAGTATTTCACTCATTTATTTGTTCCAATAATTTCTTACGCGCTATAAAAAAAATTATTTTGAATTTTTTTGCTACAATAAATCGCTATAATAATTTTATTCATTTATTAGTTCCAATAACTTTCTATGAGCTATAAAAAAAATTTATTTCAATTTTATTTTTGCTACAGCAATCCCTAGAGTATTTCACTCATTTATTTGCTCCAATAACTATCTACGGGCTACAAATTTTTTTATTACGATTTTATGTTTTGCTACAATAAATCACTACAGTAATTTTACTAATTCATCTGTTCCAATAACTTCAATGGTGTATAAATTTGTTTTTCTTTTGATTTTATTTTTGCCACAGTAATCGCTACAGTAAATTACTAAAGAATTTCTCTCATTTATTCATTACAATAACTTCCTACGGGATATAAAAAAATTTATTTTGAATTTTTTTTTCTACAGTAATTTCACTCATATATTTGTTCACATAAGTTTCTACGGTGTATAAATTTTTTTTTCGATTTTATTTTAGCTACAGCAATAGCTACAGTAAATCACCACAGTAATTTTTTTATTTATTTGTTCCAATAATTTCCTACGGGCTATGAAATATTTTTTTATTTCGATTTTTTTTTGCTACAATACATCCATGCAGTAATTTCACTCATTTATTTGTTTCAATAACTTTCTACGGTCTATAAATTTATTTATTTTTTGATTTTATTTTTGCTACAGTAAATCGCTACCTTTATTTCATTCATTTATTTGTTCTAATAAATTTCTACAGTGTATAAACTTATTTATTTTTTCATTTTTTTGCAGTAACTGCTACATTATTTTACTCATTTATTTGTTTCAATAAGTTCCTGCGGGCTATAAAAAATTTTATTTCCATTTTATTTTTGCTATAATAAATCGCTATAGTGATTTTACTAATTTATTTGTTCAAATAAATTCCTCCGAGTTGTAAAAAAAAATTTATTTCGATTTTATTCTCACTACAGTAATTTTACTCATTTATTTGTTCCAATAATAAATCGCTATAGTAATTTTACTAATTTATTTGTTTAAATAAATTCCTCCGAGCTGTAAAAAAAAATCTATTTCGATTTTATTCTCACTACAGTAATTTTACTCATTTATTTGTTCCAATAAGTTTTTACGGCGTATAAATTTATTTTTCGTTCGATTTTATTTTTGCTACAGCAATAGCTACAGTAAATGACCACAGTAATTTCTCTTAATTATTTGTTCTAATAACTTTCTACTGCCTAAAAAAAATTTCAATTTTTTTGCTACAGTACATCACTACAGTAATTTCACTCATTGATTTGTTATAATAACTTTCTATGGTCTATGAAAAAAAATTTAATTTTTTTTACTACAGTAATTTCACTCATTGATTTGTTATAACAATTTTCTATGGTCTATAAATTTTTTTAATTTTTGATTTTTCTTTCACTATAGTAAACTGCAACAATAATTTTTCTTATGGGCTGTAAAAAAATTTTATTTTAATTTTATTTTCACTACAGCAAATCGCTACAATATTTTTACTCATTTATTTGTTCCAATAATTTTCTGTGGTTTATAAATTTATTTTTCTTTCGATTTTATTTTTACTATTATAATTTCTCTCTTTTATTTGTTCCAATAATTTGCTACAGACTATAAATTTTTTTATTTTGATTTTATTTTTTCCACAGTATTTGTTCCAATAATTTGCTACTGTATTTTCACTCATTTATTTGTTCCAATAACTTCCTACGTACGGGCTATATATTTTTTATTTCGATTTTAATTTTGCTACAGTAAACCTCTACAGTATTTTCACTCATTTATTAGTTGCAATAACTTTCTACGGTCCATAAATTTATTTTTCTTTCGATTTTATTTTTGCTACAGCAATCGGTATAGTAAATCGGCTACAATAATTTCTCTTATTTATTTGTTTAAATAACTTCCTACGGGATATAAATTTATTTTTATTTCAATTTTATTTTCTATCATCAAAGCGGTATTTGATTACAGGTTTCACTCATTTATTTGTTCCAATAACATTTTACTAGGTATAATTTTTTTTTGATTTTATTTTCGATCACCAAAGCGGTGTTTGCTTACGTATTTCACTCATTTATTTGTTATAATAACTTTCTACAGGCTATTTTATTTTATTTTATTTTCTCTACAATAATTTGATTTATTTATTTGTTATAATAACTTTTTACGGACTATAAATTTATTTTTATTTCGTTGTTATTTTCATTACAGTAAATCACTATAGTAATTTTATTCCTTTATTTATTCAAATAACTTTCTATGGTCTATAAATTTATTAGAACAAATTTTTTTCAATACAGCAATCGTTACAACAATTTCACTTATTTATTTGTTCCAATAACTTCCTACGGGCTATAAATTTATTTTTATTTTGATTTTATTTTTGCTACAGTAAATTCACTCATTTATTTATTTCAGGAAATTTCTACGGGCTATACATGTTTTTATTTCAATTTTATTTTCGATGACCATAGTGATGTTTGCTTATATGTTTCACTCATTTATTTATTCCAATAACTTTCTACGAGCTATAAATTTATTTATTTTTTTCAATTTTATTTTCAATCAACAAAATAGTATTTCTTTACGTGTGTCACTCATTTATTTGTTCTATTAATTTCTACAGGCTATAAATTAATTTGTCTTTATTTCTTTTTTCTTCTGTAGCCATCACTATGTTTTTATAATTAAATTTTTTTGTTCTATTTTATTGTTTGATAAAAATTTTATTTATTTATTATCAATAAAATAATATTTATTTGCGTTATATTCATCTTTTTTTGTTTTTGAAAACTTTTATATTAAAAATTGCATATCAACCAACAGAACCCGTGCGACAGCACGGATACCTGACTAGTTACTCCTAGTTTACGATCTTGCTTTCTTTAATGAAAACTTCGATATTGGAATTTGTGAAGGAGTGGCGCTTCTCTGAACCGTAATGTCAACGCCTCTGCCACAAAGTTTTTTTTTTCTTTTTCTTCCTGGAATACATTAAAATTTAAAAGGACAGAAGAAAGTAAGGAAGCAGCAACACTAAAACTGAAGTACTAGATATATAGGAGAGGTGATGAAATGGTCACAAATAAGGAAGTAAAAGGAGTTGTTGAGTTTCACCAATGGAAATTAAATCGCCAAACACTTCTTTCATCCTCTGTCTTACCTCTGCACTCGTTGTTTTGGTTCTTGACTCTGTGGCTTCTACTGAAGGTTTTGCTGAAGAGTATGAAACAGCCTCTATAAAACGAAGCAGCTTTCCAGAGGATTTCATTTTTGGTACATCATCCTCTTCTTATCAGGTTTGATCACTTAAGCTATGTACATTACTCAACAATGTTGAGCCTTATTCTAAAATCTGAAACTTTTACAATAAGGATCTTAAAACGATTTTTATTGCTAGTGTTGTTTGCGACAGAAATCTGAAATTTAATTAATTGGTTTTACTGTAGCAGCTGGAATGTGCAACATAATATTTACTGCTTGATGTGCTTATATATAGATCATTAATTAATACAATGTTAAGAACACAGGTCATCTTAGATGATTAAATGCTTTGATTAAAGTTTTTGATTGACTTTGGTTTTTTATTTTTGATATATTGTTGTACTCTAGAATTACAGAAGGGGGGGAGGATGGTTTGATTCAATTTTTCATTTTTGTTTTTGTTTCTATTCGGCATATAGTATGAAGGTGCAGTGAATGAAGAGGGCAGAAGTCCAAGTATTTGGGACACTTTCACTCAAAAATACCCAAGTAAGACCATCTGTCTATCCCTTTCATTTCTTTGGAAATATATGTGAAATCATGGCTGAATCTGAGTAAGAAATGTCCAAAGAAAGGGAAATCATATATATTATCATTGTTTATTTCATGATATATTTTAAAGATCAATTATTGAATTGGTGAAGATACTGTGGTTATATATTTTAATATTATATAATATGATTAAGTAAAACATAAATAATTATATTATGTGTCTTATGAGATGATAAAAAGATAAATCATAAAAATTTATGTATATGTCTTATGTTTTTTGAGTAATAGATAAAATAAAAGATCAGAGTGACGGGCGTATTGCTGCCGATTCATACCATCGATTTAAGGTATTTTGATTTTTAAACTTTAAACACTTTTATATTTATGTCAATTAATAAATTTCTTTTTAAATGTGAAGTTAACCAAACTTAACTGTTCATTGTGTGTGACATTGAATCTTTTCGACAAAAGTAGATGATAGTTGAAAAGCTAATTTATTAAATTTAAAATATTTGATAAAATTATTGTTGATAGGCAGAAGTTACACATGTAATTTGTAAATAAATTATTCTTTTAAATAAAAGACACAAAGTATTTCCTTCAACTTTTTTTTGACAGAAGTATTTCCTTCAACTTTGTAAAATACGAAAACTTCAATCATAAATATAAGTAATTGTAATTTTTTTTTCATTTAGGATGATGTGCAGATAATGAATAACTTAGGTTTTGATGCTTATAGATTTTCCATCTCATGGTCTAGGATGCTACCAGGTGAGAATTTAAATTACATATATTACAAGAGTAATTATTTTAGATATGAGCAATTATTTTATAATCTTGTACTAGGTGGAAACTTATCAAGTGGAATAAACAGACAAAGCATCGCATATTACAACAACCTCATTAACGAACTTCTATCAGAAGGTTTGAAATTGATATCCTTCATTAACATGTTTTCTTTTCTTTTCATTTCTGTTTATTTAGGTATATAATGTATCCTTTTCCCTTTGGGTGCGTTTGGATTGGTTTATGCATAATTTTATTTTGCCTTATCTATCGACATAAACACTTGTAATAGTGTTGTAGAGAGCTTATAAAAATAGCTTATAACTATCTCATGAGCTATTTTGAGTTGACTTTCATAAGCTTTCTATAATAGCTTATATGAAATCAATTTAATCACTTTAGAAAATCAATAGTTGTGATCTTTGCAACAGGTGTGAAGCCCTTTGTAACACTTGTCCATTACGACCACCCGCAGATTCTACTAGATGCATATGGTGGCTTTTTGAGCCCACAAATTGTGTAAGTACTGATGCATATATATAACACAGTAGTTATTCATTTTTTTTCCCCTCATATATAAATGAGCACATGAGCAACATATATTTGACATTGTTACCAGAAAGGATTTCACAGATTATGCAGAGGTCTGTTTTAAGGAATTTGGTGACAGAGTAAAGTACTGGATCACAATAAATGGGCCATCCATTTTTTCTCAACTGGGTTACACAAATGGTATGTATGCCCCAGGCAGATGCTCAGATTGGTTGCCTTTAAACTGCACAGGTGGTGATTCTGCTATTGAGCCATACCTTGTTTCCCACCACCAGCTTCTTGCCCATGCTGCAGCTGTTAAAGTTTACAAGGAAAAGTACCAGGTCACTTCTTAACTCTGTTTATGTTTTGATAAACTAATTACACATTCAATAAAAAAGAAAAAAAAATTGAAAAAGTAATTCCTATGATTTTAATTATAATTTAACTTTTATGAAAGTAAAATAAAATAATCCAAATTAACGTGTACTTGATTTAATTTCCACATCCTATAGAGCATACTATTTGAATTGTCATGTCCTTTAACAACATTGCATGATCTAAATTGGTTAACTTATTGCAGAGTACACAAAGGGGACAAATTGGGATTGTTCAAGCTGTGGATTGGGTTATACCATTGTCCCAGTCCAAGGTAGATATTGATGCAGCATCTAGGGTCAATGTTTTCCACTTGGACTGGTAATTAATTAATAACTCTAAGAACACCTATTTCTTGACATCTTTTATTTGGTTTTATGTATGAGTAAATACATTTCACCATTTGGTTTTGCAAGGATGATGGAACCACTAAATTCGGGTTCATACCCGGTTGAAATGGTTCACTATGTGGGAGAAAGGCTGCCAAAGTTTTCTAAAGAGCAATCAGATATGGTGAAAGGTTCTTTTGATTTCATTGGCATCAACTATTACTCTACCACTTATGCTGCTGATGCTCAATGCCCAAGCGAAGAAAAGAAAACCTACCTTACAGATTATTGTGCTGAGCTTACATGTATGTTGTCTTGAACTAAAAACTAGAGGTGTCAAAGTGACTCCGGTTGGCTCACTATAGGTTTGTTAAAAAAGTGAGCTTGTGTGAATCATTTTTTTGTTGAGCTAGAGAAATTCTGACCGATCCAAGTCACTTTGGTTCAAAAGTGAACCAACACAATTCAAACCCATTTTGACCCACGGGTCAAGTGAATCGGGTTAAAACAATAAAAAAAAATGTGAGTTCAATTCTCTTTTCAATCAATCCCACCCATGGGTTGAGTTGGATCACCAGCCATAACATATTGTCACCTATACTAAAAATGTGGCTTTATAATAATAATAATGTGCTTTCTATTTTGCATTTGTAATCTGCTCCAAATTAGTGGCTTACGTTTGCTTATATAAATGATGAACCAGATGAGCGTGATGGGATTCCATTGGTCCAAGGGTAAGACCTAAAAGCTAATCATGCAGGAAATTCTAACACTCACAATACCCTTAAAATTGGATTTTTTTAATGACCATGTTTTTACTCATTTCACAGGCTGCCTCAGAATGGATATACCTCTACCCACAAGGAATCGAAGAACTATTGCTTTATGTCAAGAACAAATTCAATAACCCGGTTATATACATAACAGAGAATGGTATTTCAACTTTGTAAATATATGGTTATTCATATAGTTATCTTATTTTTATAAGCTTTCTCAGATAGTTTATAAAAACAATTTATACAAAGCTTATATAGAGTTTAAGCTCATAAACTCTTTGATTGTAGAGAATATGATAAATTGCATATCGAATAAGCCCATAATTAAACTATGTATAATGTATCCAAACACACCTAACAAAAATAGATATAATATTTGTTTTTGTAAATGAAATTGCTTTATATCATGGCTTGCAGGGTATGATGAGTTTAACGATGGAAAAGGATCACTAAAAGACCAAGAGAGAATAGATTGTCACATTCAACATCTATCTTATGTTCACAGTGCTATGTTGTAAGTATATATAAATACATTTCATGCAATTGAGGTTTAATTAGGTTTGCTAATTTAGAAGTTTTAACATGAGTAAAACTTTGAATTTGGTAGGAAAGGAGTTGATGTGAGGGGCTACTTTGCATGGTCACTTTTGGACAATTTTGAATGGTCAGACGGTTACACTGTTCGATTTGGGATTGTTTATGTTGATTTTACGGATGGATTAAAGAGGTATCCAAAAGATTCAGCTAAATGGTTTAAGAGGTTTCTCCATCAAGAATTTAAATCCCAGTGAAGATATTGATCAATGGAAAAGAGTACAGTTGATTAGCTTTTAAATATGAGGCCCTCCATATTGCTTTATATTTTGAGATTTGAACACTTCATCAATGTGTCAAATTATCCTTAGATATGTAGAGAAAAATAAATGAAAATGTTGAGTCCCGTGTTATTCACTGCATATCTATTTATATTCTTTATAATTGCACTACAAAATTAGTGTTCTTGAGGTCATATGACTTGACTTCATAGCCCGCTCTACAGCAAAATGAATTGAACTATGCCATAGTTTTCAAAATTAGTTTTAGAGCATATTTATTTAATCATTTTATCATTTTTACTCTTCTTTTCTTTTTCTTCCCCTTTTATTTTTATTTTTTGGTCAAGTCTTCCCCTTTTATTATTAAATAAATAATTGACATTATCAAATTTAGGTCTTCACAAACTTTGTTTTTGGTCAAAAGGTCTTCACAAACTTATATACTATAGGCTTCTAAATCAATTGAGCTTGAATCCATTATAGGTATTTTTTTGGTCAAAGAATCCACTATAGGTTTAAAGTAGGCCTTTTTCATATTCTAAACCAATTCGTCTTTTTTGTCAAATCTAAACCAATCCGTTTAATTTGTGAATCTCAATAGGCATGGGTCTTAATTTTAATTTCAGTGAGCCTATTACTCAATTCTATTAACATTTAGGGCCACTTCCTTTGCCACCTCCACCGCCTTGGGTTCCGCTGCCGCCTCTGGTAGGGATGGAGTTGTCACCGTTGCTGTGTTGATCTTTGGTCCGTTGCGAGTGTGGTCCCCTATTGGGAGTTGGAGGACGCCTCCGCCGCTGGGGTTAGGACGCGTTCTACCCTTGTTTGTTGTGCGTATGGTCGTTTCCTTTCTCAGATGGGTAGTGACTCTCTGTGGATTCTTTGGTTGTTCTTGATGCTCGGTTGGCTTGTGCTCTGTGGTTGTTTGCGGTGGTTCGTTCGTTGGTGGGTGGTTGTGTTGTTTTTTTTTCTTTTGTTTTTTAGGTTCCTTCGGTGTCCTCGCCATCTACGCGGTCGTGCATTTAGACGTCGTTCTACCACTCTCTCGGTCGTTCCTTCGGTGTGTTGGTTGAATCTTGACATGAGCGCAAATTTGGAGGTTGAAGGTTCTGGGTGCCCCAAATGGGTCAAACCCAGCCCACTCATGTGTATCTTTTTCATGTCGGTGGTATACTAGTCTTTGTGTTAGGTTGTGTTGTTGGTTTTGTTTCTGTTTTCTGTTTCTTGTTGTTGTTGCTGCTGTTGTGTGTTTTCTGTTGTTGTTTGTTTTTTCCTTTGTTAGTTAGCTGGGTAGTTGGGAGCTGATTAGGTTTGTCAGAGCATAGCATGGGGGTTTAATGTGTATCGGGTAGCTATAACATATCTGTTCAGGGCCTATGTATTCAGTGTCCCTTCTGTGTAATTGCTGGGTTTGACCCATTATCTATTTCAATCTCACCTTTGACAAAAAAAAAAGATACACTTGCAATTATGAAAATATACAGGAAAAATAATTTCATCATTTCACTCACATCATTTTTTAATTTTTATTTTAAATTGAAAAATTTTACCACTGGTGTTCAAGTGAGATGACACAGATCTCTTATAGATTTTTTTGTAACCATTTTTTTTGCCGATGACTAATCTCCGTCGGGGAACCTGACTGACCACCTTTAGTGGGGTCTCCCCTCCCAACCACGTTTTTTTCCATACACAAGGCTCGAACTCGAGACCTTACTTGAGGGATCCGAGACCAGTGTCCCTCGGACCAACATAATATTGATAGATCTCTTATAGTTTAACCAATGGTCTTGAGTTTGATTTATATCAAAAATTAAGAAAATTTAACAAAATAATGGAATCCCTCCGTGCAGACAAAGTGATCTTTGTTATGAAAATAATCGAAACAAGAGTAAAATATAGAATAAGAGAGAATGAGAGAATATTTAATTGCTATTCTTTTGGGACATCGAACCATGTACAATGAGGGTGATATTTATAGCCACCGAAAAACTTAATCCTTATTTTAGAAAAATACAATTGAGATTTTATCTTGATAACAAAATCTGATCTTATCTAATATTTATTTTATCTCTTCTAGAGATGAACATCCACAAAAAATTCATAACAATCTGCATTTTTCATTCAACAACTCACAATTTTTTTTTTTTATTTTAGTATCTTTTATTTAAACAACTCACAAATTTAGTATTGAAAAAAAAACTCATAAATTCATGTGGAATAATTATTCATAAGTATTAGTCTAAATTCTTCTTTCTAGATTAAACTATTATTTCTTAATCAATTATTATTTATTTTAAAAATGTATAATATAAATTTGTACAATAACGAGATTGCTACAGTGTGTTTTCAAATTGACCCTAATGCAGTAAAAAATTCCGTTTTAACTGATATGATATAAAAGATAAAACAAAAATGAAGTAGAATGTTAGCATGAAAAAAATTAGGCTTAAATATGAATTTAGTCCTTTTAAAAATTTAAGTTTTGAATTTAGTCTCTAAATTTAAAGTTAATAATTTTTATACCTTTCAAATTTCAAGTTTTGAATTTAGTCTCTCATTTACGTTGACCAGTGTCATGTCATCCCAAAAACGCTTACATGGCACACTGTTGGCCACGTCATTTGACACATCATTTATTTACAGGGATTAAAATCAAAACATATAATTTTTACAGGACATCCACCACCTTCTCCTCTTTCTCCCCCCTCCTCCTCCTCCTCCAACACCACCACCACCACCACCCCCTCTCTCTCCTCCTCCACCACCACCCCCTCTTTCTCCCCCCTCATCCTCCACCGTCACCCCACCATCACAACCACCCCCACCCCTTCTCTCTCCTCCTTTTCCCTCCTCCTCTCTCCTCAATCCTCGATGCCACACAAAGCCAAACAATCGAGTTAGAGTTCGATCCCTGGAAAAGTGGGAATTCGATCCAACAGCCGTTAATCGCATGTGCAAGGGCCTAGTTGAAATCCCGTATGAGATTGACCCACTGAACTCACTCAAGAAGCGAAAATAGGGGAATGCGCCCCGATTATTTGTGCTCTCATCTTTCAATTCAAATCAATCTATTAAAATATTGAAGTAAAGAAATTAATCTGGCAAATTAATTAAAGATGGAATCAAAGGAAAACGGATAAAGCAACTGATAATTTCAAGAATCTTGAAATGGGAGAGAGAAAAAAAGAAAGAAAAGGAAAATAAAATAAAAGGAGTTGAAATGATTAAAAGATTTGGTGAGAACGAAAGAAGTGGAAACAGCGGCCATAGCGGGAGATGAAGAAGAGACAGAGGAGATTAGGTGTGTGTGTGAGTGTTGTACAGTGTGATTTGGCAAGTAACTATACAACAAAAGAGTGACTTGTGAATGCCAGTGACGGTGAGGGGGGCAGAGTGGGTAGGGGTGGAAGTCCATGTAAAAATTATATGTTTTGATTTTAGTCCTGTAAATAAATGACGTGTCAAATGACGTGGCCAGCAGTGTGCCACGTAGGTGTTTTTGAGATGACATGACACGGGTCAACGCAAATGAGAGACTAAATTCAAAACTTAAAATTTGAGAGAACTAAAAATCGTTGACTTTAAATTTAGGGACTAAATTCAAAACTCAAATTTTTAGAGAGATCAATTCTATATTTTTAAAAATAATAAAATAACATGGCTGTGGTGCCATATGTGATATGCCCCATACCATACATGTCAGGGGTCAACTAGTACATCGCCTGTGTAAACTGCAGAGCATTATTGGATTAGCTCGTGATACTCGTGGCGAACAAAAATTGAATGAGTTAATTGTCATTTTAGTCCCTGAAATTGTGAAGCAGTCTCATTTAGGTCCCTGAAACTAACGAAAAGACAATTTAGTCCCTGAAATTGTAAAACGTTGGTCAAATTAGTCCCTAAAATTGTAAAACGACGGACTAACTTGACCGTCGTTTTACAATTTTAGGGACTAATTTGACCGACGTTTTACAATTTCAGGGGCTAAATTGTCTTTTTGTTAGTTTCAGGGACCTAAATGAGACCATATTACAATTTCAGGGGCCAAAATGACAGTTAACTCAAAATTGAATACACGAGTACGGGCTAGGGGTAGAAATAGGTTAGGTTGAGTTAGGCTATATAAGATCTAAGCTTGGCTTATCTAAATATTTTAAGGCCTAAATTTAGTCTGTTATCTGTTATAGGTCTTTTTTTTAGGTCCAGGTCTGGCCTTTTTTGAAGTCTGGTTTGGCCTGTTAGCCTATTTAAAGGCCTGATTTATGATAAGACATTTAAGTAGGTCACCTGACGTACTCTCATATAAGCTGATAAGCCAACGAAAAAAATCTCTATGTATAACAAACTATAAAATATGAAGATTAAAATTATTGTTATTTAGGGTATGAGACATAGGGGGAAAGAGTGGGTGGTGGTGGAGGTCCCTGTAAAAATTATATGTTTTGATTTTAGTCCTGTAAATAAATGACGTGTCAAATGATGTGGCCAGCAGTGTGGCACGTAGGTGTTTTTGAGATGACATGACACAGGTCAACGCAAATGAGAGACTAAATTCAAAACTTAAAATTTGAGAGAACTAAAAATCGTTGACTTTAAATTTAGGGACTAAATTCAAAACTCAAATTTTTAGAGAGATCAAGTTTATATTTTTAAAAATAATAAAATAACATGGCTGTGGTGCCATATGTGATATGCCCCATACCATACATGTCAGGGATCAACTAGTACATCGCCTGTGTAAACTGCAGAGCATTATTGGATTAGCTCGTGATACTCGTGGCGAACAAAAATTGAATACACGAGTACGGGCTAGGGGTAGAAATAGGTTAGGCTGAGTTAGGTTTTGCAAGATTTAAGCTTGGTTTATCTAAATATTTTAAGACCTAAGTTTGGTCTGTTATCTGTTATAGGCCTTTTTTTAGGCCCAGGTCTGGCCTTTTTTGAAGTCTGGTTTGGCCTGTTAGCCTATTTAAATGCCTGATTTATGATAAGACATTTAAGTAGGTCACCTGACGTACTCTCATATAAGCTGATAAGCCAACGAAAAAAATCTCTATGTATAACAAACTATAAAATATGAAGATTAAAATTATTGTTATTTAGGGTATGAGACATAGGAGGAAAGAGTGGGTGGTGGTGGAGGTCCCTGTAAAAATTATATGTTTTGATTTTAGTCCTGTAAATAAATGACGTGTCAAATGACGTGGCCAGCAGTGTGCCACGTAGGTGTTTTTGAGATGACATGACACGGGTCAGCGCAAATGAGGGACTAAATTCAAAACTTAAAATTTGAGAGGACCAAAAATCGTTAATTTTAAATTTAGGGACTAAATTCAAAACTCAAATTTTTATAGAGATCAAGTTTATATTTTTAAAAATAATAAAATAACATGGCTGTGGTGCCATATGTGATATGCCCCATACCATACATGTCAGGGATCAACTAGTACATCGCCTGTGTAAACTGCAGAGCATTATTGGATTAGCTCGTGATACTCGTGGCGAACAAAAATTGAATACACGAGTACGGGCTAGGGGTAGAAATAGGTTAGGCTGAGCTAGGTTTTGCAAGATTTAAGCTTGGTTTATCTAAATATTTTAAGACCTAAGTTTGGTCTGTTATC
Source organism: Glycyrrhiza uralensis (assembly GCA_030159175.1). NCBI lineage: Eukaryota > Viridiplantae > Streptophyta > Magnoliopsida > Fabales > Fabaceae > Glycyrrhiza > Glycyrrhiza uralensis. The sequence continues at coordinate 44,528,952 of BRZY01000005.1, forward strand.
TGTTATAGGCCTTTTTTTAGGCCCAGGTCTGGCCTTTTTTGAAGTCTGGTTTGGCCTGTTAGCCTATTTAAATGCCTGATTTATGATAAGACATTTAAGTAGGTCACCTGACGTATTCTCATATAAGCTGATAAGCCAACGAAAAAAATCTCTATGTATAACAAACTATAAAATATGAAGATTAAAATTATTGTTATTTAGGGTATGAGACATAGGAGGAAAGAGTGGGTGGTGGTGGAGGTCCCTGTAAAAATTATATGTTTTGATTTTAGTCCTGTAAATAAATGACGTGTCAAATGACGTGGCCAGCAGTGTGCCACGTAGGTGTTTTTGAGGTGACATGACACGGGTCAACGCAAATGAGGGACTAAATTTAAAACTTAAAATTTGAGAGGACCAAAAATCGTTAATTTTAAATTTATTGACTAAATTCAAAACTCAAATTTTTATAGAGATCAAGTTCATATTTTTAAAAATAATAAAATAACATGGCTGTGGTGCCATATGTGATATGCCCCATACCATACATGTCAGGGATCAACTAGTACATCGCCTGTGTAAACTGCAGAGCATTATTGGATTAGCTCGTGATACTCGTGGCGAACAAAAATTGAATACACGAGTATGGGTTAGGGATAGAAATAAGCTAGGTCGAGTTAGGTTTTGTAAGGTTTAAGTTTGGCTTGTCTAAATGTTTCAAGTTGTAAGGCCTAAGTGTGGCTTGTCTAAATGTTTCAAAGCCTAAGTCTGGCCTGTTACTTATCATAGACATTTTTTTTAGGCCTAGGCCTGGCCTTTTTTGAAGTCTGATTTGGCCTGTTAGCCTATTTAAAGACCTGATTTATGATAAGACATTCAAGTAGGTTACCTGACGTAGTCTCATATAAGCTGATAAGCCAACGAAGAAAATCTTTATGTATAACAAACTATAAACTATAAAGATTAAAATTATTGTTATTTAGGGCATGAGACATAGGGGTGAGTAAAACTTTATAAGGACAAAATTTTACTTGTTTATATATATTATATTTTTTTAAAAGTCTAATATAACTTTCATGATAATCTAGTTAAAAATCTATTTTTACAATATGGCATCTAAATAAGTCACAACTTTATTTTTTAATAAATTTTATAGGCTTGAGTTTTTATATATGTCAACATGTTTAAACATTTAAAAGGTAAAAAGATATATAATTTTAACACATTATAAAAAATATAATATAAAGATAATATAATAAAAAAATTTATTACATATGTCTACTTAAATAGGCCGGCCTGTTAGGCTTAAAAGGTTTTTTAGATAACCTGAAACCTGACATTTTTAGCTAAATAAGCTTTTCAAAAAGTCTTGACCTGATTTATTTAATAAAAAAATCTGACTTGACCTGGGACTAATATAGGCTAGGCTATAAACCTCTGTCAAGCAGTCTGGCTTATTCCCATCCCTAAGTATGGGGGCAGGATCCATTTTTTCAATCATTATCCGTTGGATATCGGTTAAGATGATATATTATTATAATTCTCTTATCTCTCTTATAACAATATCCTAAAATTGTAATTATAAGAAGTATAAAAATATCTCATATATTAAATAAAATAATGTACAATATATTAACAAATGTACATGATATACCTCACATAATTATTAGTATATGATAATTTATTAACTTTATTTTGTTTGTAATTTGAATTTTGAGTTAATCTAATTTCATCTCATTTAGACCCGATTTTAATTAAATCCGTACAACATTGAGTCACTTTGGAAGATTTGAGTTTGCATTTTGGCCTGTTAGAATTTTCAGGCCAGACAAGGGATAAGCACAACTCACCCCAACATGTCTCTTGCACACCCCTAGTTGAAATCGACATCCATCTATCTGTATCTTATATTTACAGATATTTAGAATTGAATTTAATAATAAAATATTGAAATTTAAAAATTAATTTATCATTTGATATAAAATAAGAATGTGTTAAGATAAACGTTAATTATTCAAAACATATAATTAATATTATTATTCGTTATGTATATATAAAAACTCTTTTATAGCAAACAAAGGTACAGAATGGGACTTGGCCCTCCTTTTATTATTAAAAAAAAAAAAGGTACAGAATGGGACTGCCTGACCTTGATCAATCCCAATCATTAGTGGGGTAACAATTACATGTAGGTGGCCCTACCCTACTGCAATCTTCGCTAACAAACTTTAATAATGGCGAGTATTTTATTTTATACATCACACATTTTTTTTCAGTATCTTAAAAATTTGATTGGATTATAATTAGAGTTGCTAGTGTCACACATTTTAATGTCATTTCATGAATTTTGCTTCTTTTTTTTCACCTTTTACTTAATGATATAAGCCAAAACTAATGCATGAACACCCTCGTGGAGCACTGGAAATGATTCAAATGAACAATGGGTCAGTAACATTTTCTTATGCACTATAATTATTATATTGAATTCTTGAAGCTTTTTTTTTTATCATTATTGAATTCTTGAAGCTATTCAAGCTTCATGTGTCATTGCTACTCTTAAGTACAGAATTAGACGGGGCAGAAGAAAAACCCAAAAGAGAGAAGAACAAAGCTGGGCCATCTTTTTTTTTTTGATGAAGAAAGCTGGGCCATCTAACTGACCATTCTTGTTGTGTATTTTTTCATCTTACGTGGTTATTATTGTCGTTATAATTGTTGTGTATTAAATAAATTAAATAAGAGATTAGCCCAATGACCAATGAAATTGAAGTGAGCCAGCTCTCCCAATCTGACGTTGGGTCATATTTGTGATAAAGAATATTTTATTTATTAAACAAAGGATAAGGTGATTAAGTAACACGCAAACACTTTCCCTCTTTGGTAGTATTTAAATAGGTAGCATTGTTGAAGCATTTCGAGATCACAAGAGTATCAGTGATGAGAGCTACAGTTCCTTCCCTCCTCCTCTGTCTGTTGTCTCTGTTCACCACCCTCTTGGTTGGTGGCAGCACTGGAACTGCATCGCCAAGGGTGGAACCAAGTCACTATGCTGCAGCATTCAACAGAAGCCTTTTCCCTTCTGATTTTGTATTTGGAATAGGTACTTCAGCTTACCAGGTTAGTGTTCGCATCACCACCACATAACATTAATGCATTCCATTAGTAACTTCCTTTTCAACACACATTCTTTTTCCCTTTTTTTTTGGTTAATACACAACACATCATAAGATTCCTAGTCCTAAAACTAGAAACTGTTCTGATTATTGATTTTTACTGTGGGCACGTCCTTGAATTACAAAATTAGCGTAAATCATGTACCATTTCTGTCTTTTTTTTGTCACTATTTTTTTTTGCTTAAATATGTTTCTGATCCCTATAATATAAGGGTATTTTGCTTTTAGTTCCTATTAAAAAAGTCAAACACTTTTGATCTCTATAAATTTTTTTTTACTTTTAGTCATTTAAGTGAGTTAACCGCTGATGTATCCCATTTTAAGCTCAGTCAACACGCTTACGTGGCCAAAATATTGCCACGTCAGCCCCTCTCTCTCTCTCTCTCTCCCTTTCCCCTTCCTCTCTCTCCCTTCCCATGGCAGCCCCCTTTCCCACCCTTCTCTCTCCTCCTTCCTGCTCCCCAGCCCAAGACCAGCTTCGTCCAAGCTTTTTGTTTTTAAATAAATTCCTGGTGCCCTTGAATTGAAATGGCTTCCGTAACACCCACCACCAAAACTGTTACTAAAGACATATACTTGTTCAATGATGGCACCTCATTGAAACTTCCAAGATTGATCCTGATTGCTGTTCCCATTAGTTATTTGTATTTAGAATTCAGTGTCTCTAGAGTGATAACTAATAGTATTTCAGTGTAATTACATACTAAGTTTTTTCCCCCAAATTTGAGTTTGAAAACGTTGACGTCCATGGTTATGGAAGAAAGGTGGGTTTCTCTCAATCTTCTTCCCGCATTCAACTAATTTGTTCTCTCTAAAGATAGAACTTGTCCAGGTAATGCAAGATTGCAAGTAAAGGTCCTATTCCAAAAGCCCATAAATAAAAATCATTATCTCATCGCCCCTAAAAAAAAAGCATTCCTTGGGTTTTTTTTGGTACAAGTCTGAAATAAAAACAACAGAACAAAGAAAGCATTCCTTGGGTTGAAGACAAAACTAGATGCAAATAGTGAGAGACTCCGGTGAGAACAAAAGGGGATGTACTATTTTGCGGTCCTCGTTGCATTGGAGACAAATAGAGCCCTCTTCTTTAAGTGGCTGGTCTTGGGCTGGGGAGCAGGAAGGAGGAGAGAGAAGGGTGGGGAAGGGGGCTGCCGTGGGAAGGGAGAAAGAGGAAGGGGAAAGGGGAGAGAGCGAGACTCACGTGGCAATGTTTTGGCGTATACTGACTGGGTTCAAAATGGGACACATTAGCAGTTAACCCATTTAAATGACTAAAAATAAAAAAAAATTATAGAAATTAAAAACATTTGACTATTTTAATAAAGACTAAAAGCAAAATATTTCTATATTATACGGATAAGAAACATATTTAAATTTTTTACATTTAATTATTTTAATAAAAATCAAAAACAAAATATTTCTATATTATACGCGTCAGAAACATATTTAAGTTTTTTTTTGTTACTATTTTTAGGTAGAAGGAGCTGCAAATATAGATGGTAGGGGACCAAGTATATGGGACACCTTCACTAAACAGCATCCCGGTCTCTCTCTCTCTCTCTCTCTCTTTCTCTTTATATATATATATATATATAAAAGAAAAATTTTGTTTTTTTTTATTTATCATTTTAATAGTTTAAGATTATATTTTAAAAATTATACTCTTAACTCTATTAATTATTTATACATTTTTCATAAATTGATTAATGTAGTAATTGAAAAGTTCAAAGACTTACTTTCCAATAACATAAATTTATTACTAATACACACATGCGAATGTGAATGTGAATATATCTAAGACTAATTGGATAATTGAATAAGGGGTTGAAAATGATTAGAATAATGGGATATATTAATTGATTCATCTACTCCCAAAGACTAATTAAATAAGGGTATAATAAGAAATTTTTTACCAATTAATTGATTCCTTGATTATGGTAAAATAACCTAAAATAACAGTTAAAAAGGAACGGTGGGAGTACATATATAATGTCTTTGAAAATAGAGTTGAAACATACTCCTTCTGTTTTTGAATATAAGCAAAAAATACCAAAATATTTTGTTACTAAATGTAAGCAAAAAATAACCACTTTTATCTTATTTAATAACATTATTCTTATAATATCCTTAAGTTAGTTTAAATTTTATTTTTCAATGTATAATTTGTTCGCAAGTAACAATTTCCTATGTAATTATTAAGGGGTAATTTAGAGATTATACTAATTTTTTATATGAAATCAAGAAACTTAATTACAGCTAACTAATTTTCTTAATGAACATGTGTTTAAGTACTTTTACTTATATTAAAAAACGGAGAGAGTACGTTTAAGTCAATTTATTGCTCTTAATGAACTCATTCAGAAGTATTATTGAAAAGTATGTTTGAGGTATCTTTAGGGGATTTCCAATTAAGTACATGACACCCACTCTCCCTCTGTCCAATCTTTGAGGTCATACACCGACCTAATTAACAAGAATTCAATCTGTCTATTTGAAATTGAGCAGAAAAGATTTGGGATCATAGCTCTGGCAATGTAGGAGCTGATTTTTACCACCGTTACAAGGTACACTACTCACAAATTTCACTAATAATAATTTAGTCTTAGTATTCTAATTAAGGAAAATAAATAATAAATACGTTGAATAAGAGATTTAAACTACTGTTCATGTAAATTATATTTTGTAGAGTGACTTGAAGGTGGTGAAAGAAATGGGACTGGATTCGTTCAGATTCTCCATCTCATGGTCCAGAATATTCCCCAGTATGAGTTGATTGATACCAGAGTTTTACTTTCCCTTTCAAAGCTACTAATTTTAGTACATAAATCTGTTACATAATGTGTTGAGCCATTTTTTTCCTGCAGAGGGCAAGGGAGCAGTCAATCCCTTGGGAGTTAAATTCTACAGCGATCTCATTAATGAGATCCTATCAAATGGTAAACACACTCTTACTATTCTTGATTTTTGCTTTGTCATTCATTCATTCTCCTAATTTGCCTTGTGAAGTACTCATATATTTTGGTGGCAGGTTTAACGCCTTTTGTTACCCTCTTTCATTGGGATCTCCCACAAGCTCTTGAAGATGAATATGGGGGATTTCTCAGTCCTAAAGTAGTGTAAGTAACACCCCCATCAATTATTTTTCCTCTTCTTTCTAAAGAAATCAAATAAAAGGAAATTATTAATTTATTTTTAATTTAATTTAATGGACAAATTATATATAGGTTGGATTTTCAAGAGTATGCTGACTTTTGCTTCAAGACCTTTGGAGATCGGGTAAAGGATTGGGTCACACTAAATGAACCATATTCATATACCCTCAATGGGTACCATGGTGGCACCTTTGCACCAGGTAGATGTTCAAACTATGTTGGAAATTGCACTGCCGGTGACTCTGCCACCGAGCCCTACATTGTTGCCCACCACTTGATACTTGCTCATGCGGCTGCAGTCAGGTTATACAAGCGCAAATATCAGGTCATTGGCCTCAAAAACATTGTGCACCTATACTATATCTTGCCAAAACAGGGGAAAAGATAAAATCCAAATTGATTGCCATAAAAAAAAATAGTGTAGTGTAGTCACTACAACCAGTTAATTGGAGCCATTTAATAAAGATTAAATTGTTCGCATTCTAAGTTTTTTTTTGTCAAGGGATGCTAGTTCAGTTAGCTTTGTAACCCTAGATACCTGAATTTGAGTCCTTGTCGAACAAAGTCATTCTAATTGCAACAACTACACTATGGGTAAAAAAAGTGTTTAGGTTGGAGAAAAATAGTCACATATTTTGCTTCATCAATTCTTTCTTCCATTTGAGTGAAACACTAGCAGCATACTAGTAACACATATTTTTAATACACTCTTAATTATTAGTTGAAATTCACGTAGTTTTTTTAAATTATGTGAGTTTCATTCTTTAATCAATGAGATCCACTCTCTAGTTACGGGCCCTATGTAAATTTATACAATAATAAAAATTGTATTAAAAAATTAGAAAATGTAGTATTTCCAACATTCCTCTGTTTATTATATAATTGACGAAGTTTATGATTGGTACCATATATAGGCTCATCAAAAAGGAAAAATCGGAGTCACCTTAGTAACTCACTACTTCGAACCAGTATCTAATAATGTTGCAGATGTCAAGGCTGCAACTCGAGCACTGGAGTTTTTCTTTGGATGGTATGTATCATTTTCAGATTAAAATAAAGTTTTTTTTTGGTGGGCATAAGGGGTCAATAGACCCCAAGCCAAACAACTTTATTAAAAACCACGAGGGAACATAGTCCCTGTTACATCAGCCTTAAAGGCCATCGATACAAAATTGGGGAGCACCTCAAAGAGTTAACACGAGGACTGCAGAGATAGACCAAACTTTGCAAACCCATCAGCCACCTGATTACTTTCCCTTAAGACATGAGTGACAGCTCCTATCCCCATGTGCGCCAGAGAACTTCGGATATCTGCAACTAAATTATAGCACGGGTGTAAGGGGGAACACCCTGAGTTAATCAGCTTGCAAGCTGTCAACGAGTCTGTTTCCACACACACCTTGTCAAATCTCTTCTGTATGCTTAGGCGAAGCCCCACCAGGATAGCCTGGAGTTCCGCCTCCGTTATTGAGGCCGCCTCCACACCCTTCGCAAATCCCAGCACAAACTCACCTCCAGAGCCACGAAACACCCCCCCACAGGCTGCACGAGCACCAAAGTCAACAACAGCCCCATCACAGTTCAGTTTCAACCATCCCTCCCCCGGTGGGCTCCACTTGATCACTCTACCTTCCACAATTTTTGATTTCTTTGGCTGCCAACTGTCATGAGCTTTCAGACTTTCCACAATAGCATCAACCTGTGCCCTCACTTTATAGCCCATCTGTATCCCACTTTCCAAGACATTTCGAAAAACTTTGTCATTGCGGGCCCTCCATATAGTCTGAACCGCTACCCCAAAGGTGAGAGGCCACTGGTCATCCCCCCTCACCAAGTTCATCCGGAGCCACTCTTGGAAGTCCTCGACATAAAAGTCTTGTGTCAGTCTTCCTCTTGCCACAAGCCTCCACATCATTTGAACTCGTTCACACTCCCTGAAAACATGACTTAAGGATTCCTCCTCCCTTCCACACACAGGGCAAATATCCGATTCCACCAACCCTCTCCTTTTCCTCCACACATTTGTCACCAAAGCACTTTGAGTCATTTTCCAAAGGTGGGTTCGAAATCTCTCAGGGCCCTTCCATTTCCAAACACCATTGTAGATGCTATCCTTAACCCTCAGACTTGGCTCCAATAGCGAAGCATAGGCCGAGGCATTCGAAAAGAGACCATCCCCTGTACATCTCCAGGCCACTCTATCCGCTCCTTTGTCTGGGGAAGGGGGAATCATATCAACTATTTTGTCCCGGACCCCAGCAGGCACCAACTCTGAAAGGAGGTCCATATTCCATCCTCCTTCCCTCAAAGCTAGATCACACACCCTTCTGTTCGCCTCCACCAACGATCGATGTTGTTGAACCACCTCACTCAGCTTCCCACAATCAGGAAGCCACACATCCTCCCACATGTTAATGGCCCTCCCATCGCCAATCCTCCAGGTTATATTCTTTTGCACATCTTGCCATACATGACAGACCCCCCTCCAAAAATTCGAGCCATGCCTCTCAGAGTTTATGCGAGGAACTAAATCTCTTCCACATCTATACTTAGCTTTGATAGTTTTGACCCACAAATCATCTTTCATCTCAATCAGTTGCCAACCTGCCTTCATGAGGAGGGTGTGGTTTATTTCTCTAGCCATTCTCAGGCCAAGTCCCCCACACATTTTTGGCTTGCACACATTCCTCCAGTTCACCAAGTGGATATGCCTCTCGCCCTCAGTATCTCCCCAAAGGAAATCCCTACACTTCTTGTCAATTTCATCACATAGGGCCCTCGGTATGTAGGCAGTTTGCATCACATACGATGGTAACGCTTGCAAGACAGCCTTGGTAAGTGTCAGTCTGCCCGCAAAGGACAATGTTCTGGCCTTCCAGCTACTCAATCTTCGCTCCACTTTCTCCAGGACAAACTGGAAGGAGCGCTTGGTTACTTTCTTGTGGAGGATAGGTACCCCAAGGTATTTCCCTAGGTCCCCCGTCTCCACAAAGCCCGACTCTGTACAAATCTGCCCTGCCAGCTCTCGGCTAACATTCTCCGAGAAGAAAATACGAGTCTTCTCAGCGCTCACCTTTTGACCCGAGAAACCACAAAAAATATCCAGAATGTCCCGCATGAGGACAATTTGTTCAATGCTAGCTTCACTAAATAATATCACATCATCAGCGAACACAAGATGGGAGAAACTTGGGCCACCTCTAACCAATTCCACCGGTTTCCACAGCCCTTCATCCACAGCCCCCAACACTAGCTGGAATAACTTTTCAATACAGAGAACGAATAGGTAAGGCGATATAGGGTCACCTTGCCTTATACCACGGGAGGGGTTGAATTCATCCAACGCTTCTCCATTCCACAGCACTCTGATCCGGGGCGATGTCACACAATGCCACAATAAATTAACCATGTTTTCAGGGATGCCAATGTCTCGAAGGGTCTCTCTTATGTAGCCCCAATCAAGGCGATCATATGCCTTCTCTAAGTCCAGCTTCACCGCCATCCACCCTATACTTCCTTTCTTCATACGCATCGAGTGGAATATTTCCTGGGCTATGATTATATTGTCGCGGCTTTGTCTGCTTGGTATGAAGCTGCTTTGACATGGGTTAATCAAATCATTCATCACCACCCTCAATATTCAGATTAAAATAAAGTGATGAGATAAACTATGGAAATTGAATTTTGATATATCTAGCTAGTTGCTTATATAAGATATTTTAATTGGCTTATATATGCAGGTTCGCCCATCCCATGACATATGGTTACTACCCCCAGAGTATGATATCATCCGTGGGTTATAGGCTCCCCAAATTCACAAAACAACAATCCATAAGTGTCAAAGGTTCCTATGATTTCCTTGGTGTGAATTACTACTCCACATATTTTGCAGAGAGCATTCCACCTACCAGCACCAACATGACCTTCTACACTGATATGCAAGCAAATGTCTCTCGTAAGTATTCATGGATAAACACTAGTTAAATCAACCCCCTTATAAAACAGTTTTCTATTGCATTTTAACTATGAACTAACAAGAAGCAACAAATTTTCTCTTGATCACAGCCCTGAGGAAAGGTGTAGCTATTGGCCCTTCGGTATGATCTTTTTTTTTTCTTTCTCTGGACTCGTCATGTTTTTTCTGCTTCTTATATTTTTTTTTGATCGATGTAGTACACCATTTTTAAAGGTAAATTGCACTCAATGTTCCTAAAGTCTAAATGACACATACACTCCCTCTATTCCGTAAAGGAAATTGACATTCCGCTGTAAAAATAGAGGGGGCGTGTGTGTCATTTAAGCAAACCAAAAGGAGGTGAGTGTAATTTCTCCGATAAATAAGGATGGCGAGTGTTTGTTTTAAAAAATAGGTGTATATGTTTCATATTAGCTCTATATATGGTAATAAAAGTGCTAAACCAATGTCAGCTCAGTAAACCATGCAGTGCATTGGGAAGATTTGTTGCCCTCCTACTTAAACTAATGAAGCAAAATTTTATGCTTGTGCAGACTGATTTGAACTGGCTCTACATCTATCCCAAGGGAATTCATCACCTTGTGACATACGTAAAGGATAACTACAAGAATCCACCGATGTATATTACTGAAAATGGTAAAACTGTTTATGCTGTATTTTATTTTATTGGATAATAGAAAATAGAGTGACAGACAGTTAGATTACCACAATTCTTGAAATACCAATAAGTGATGTGAAACATATTTGAAGACACTAATTGATTGTGTTAACTAGACATTTGTTTATTTGTTATCCATATTATTATTCAGGCGTTGCTGAATCAAGGAATGACTCAATACCAATCAATGTAGCCCGCAAGGATGGTATTAGGATTAGGTACCATGATGGCCATCTCAAACACCTTCTTGAAGGAATCAAGTAAGAGTTAAACAATTTCCTTTTAGTTAGTTTGCCAGAGAATTTAGACAAAAGTACACATCTAGTTCATTAAGAATTGCAATTGGTTAATTATGGTCTCTTATTTTTTCTGTTTATTTTCCTTGACCTTGCAGAGGTGGTGCTAATGTGAAGGGCTACTATGCATGGTCATTTTCTGACAGCTATGAATGGGATGCTGGCTACACAGTTCGATTTGGAATCATATACGTGGATTACAAGAACAATTTGAGAAGATATCCCAAGTACTCTGCTTTTTGGCTGAAAAAGTTCCTTCTCAAGTGACCCCAATTTTATTTAATTCCCTTTGGCATGCCTAAGATTTTTCCCTTTATTTTAGTCCCTAGAATATCGCCACTGTATCTTACTTGATTCAGATGTAATCAACTATCCCTTAATTATATCAAATAAGAAATGCCTAATGGCATGCCAAAGTGAGCAACTCAAAATAAATAAATTATATCATTGGAATCTATCTCTCTAGCTACACACACGAGGCTCTATGCCAACCTCAACAAGTTTCTATCTGTATGTAATTAAGATAAGATTAAGATGGAAAATAAGAAAAATAAAGAGATATGTTCAACAACATACTATTGGTGTTAGAGCTTGCCCGGTTGGGTGAGAAATTAAAAAGAAATTACTTTTTTTGAAAAAAAAAACGAAATAATATGAGACAGATCAGCCCTTATTTTACTTTGTCAATTTTTAATAAAAATGATGACATGTGATACAGACAGAGTAAGACTTTTGTTTTTTTTTTTAAAGTAAGACTTAACCGTGTTATTCTATTTTATCAATATTTTTTGTCAATTTATGCATTAAAATTTATACTATTTTATCAATATTTTTGTCAATTTATGCATTAAAATATAATTATTCGTTATTTTAATTCCTTGTGTTGAGTCTTGTAAAAGTTGAAATAACAATTAAAATGTGATTAAATAGTTTTTATTGTCATATATTTCAATAGTAAATATGACATAAACATTAAATAATCTTAAAAAGGTTTTATAAATATGATCTATATAAAAAGAATTTCTCAATTTTTTATGACGGGAAATAAGAATTTTCCAATTGAAAAGCGGGTTTTGGATTAAAATTATCAAGTGAAACACTGTGGTTCTGATTTTTTTGTGTGTTGGGCACTTGGGCTACAAGTGATATATGTAAAAATTTGTTTACACAAGTAGAGTTCATCAACAAGAGAGATAAGTAAAATCGTTCCTGTACAGGCCGTTTAAATTTTTGAGATTTTTTTTTGTCAACAAAATTTTTTAATGATAAGAATATTATTTTTTGGTCAAAATAAGAATATTCTTTGTAAAAAAAAGAATATTCTCAAGGCTGAACCATAGTGGGCTAAAGACGATTATGATGTTAAAGGGTCCTGCTAAAGGCCTTACATACTTGTAATAGAAATGGCCCAATCTCTGACGCTGGGTCAGGATTTCGGGTTGGAAATTTCTAATAATATATACATGGTTTTTTATGTGCACATATACATCCATAGAATTATTAGTTCTGCAGGTTTATTTTTTTTTAACACACACATATCCGTGGAACTAATAGTTCCACGGAGAATTACAACCCGCGGAACTAATAGTTCCACGGACATATGTGTGTTAGAAAAAAATAAACCCACAGAACTAATAGTTCCGCGGAGAATTACAACTCGTGGAACTAATAGTTCCACGGACATGTGTGTGTTGGAAAAAAATAAACCCGTAGAACTAATAATTCTGCGAACATGTATGTACACATAAAAAATCATGTATGTATTATTAGAAATTCCCTTTCGGGTTTGAGATGTTGAAGATGTTGATGTTGATAGATAGATATGTATGTATTCTTGGACCCAAAAAAATAAAGATATGTAAGTATCCTGTGTTGATATTTATGTTTGTGTTCTTTTGTAAGCTTAAAAATTTGATTTATGATATAATTTTTTGAAGTATTAATTTTTTGTAAACTATACGTTACTGTCTTTTGAAAAAATATGAAGAAAAAAAATATTTTTTTCAAACAAAACTTATTCAGTTATCATAAAAGTTTTTAGATAAACTTTTAATTGTAAAATTCTTTTAAAAAATACAAGTTGTAAATCAAGGATTAAAAAACAAGGCTCTAAATCAAACATAGATTAGCCTTTTATTTCCTACTCATAAAAAAAAACATAGATTAGCCTTGTGTGTCTTTTGTGACCTTTAGGCACAGACATAGGACCTCTCCCACAAAATTAACTCCTCTATACAGTTGAATGCCTTAAGAGCAAAACAAGATATATTACTTGTATGATTGAACATCATCTTAAAAGGATTCAATAAATGCACATGGAAGAGAGACAATCCTCACATGGTAGAAACATGGGCCTTCATTGCCGTGCTTCCTGAACTCAAAGCAATCCCACTTTGGTTATTATGATGCATCCAATCACATCCCTTCTCCTTATCCTCTTTGCAAAGCTATTTGTCCATTCACTTTTCCCCCCTAATGAGTAAGTAGCTCTATAGCCTCAAAATGGGCCACCCTTTGCAGAAACCCACCGTGTATGCATGTTTTGTTTGTCCTCATAAAGTTCAAGCAAGAAAGGACCATTCAATTTATACTTGCTACCGTGACCCAAAAAAAAAAATTTATACTTGCTAATGAGCCACTTCTACAATGGGGATAGTTCCTAGAGATAACATGGGTAGACATGGTAACTTCATATAGAGTGGGCTTGTTTTGTGTATCAATAATAAGTGCTAAACTAGTAATGTCCCACTTGTTTAATTGTTTCTCTAGTTTTCCCAATAATAGAGGCAACTCCATCCATGATTAGTATTTACACAAGAACACAACCTCTATTGTACGATCAGGAGCTTGTAAATGATTGAGTGTCCTAAAAGCTGGGCACACAAACCACACATGGGTTTTGGATAAGTTTCACTTGTTGATATAATAACCAATATTGTTCATTTTGATTGAAATGAACAATATTTATATAGTCCTCGTTTTTGTAGTATAAAAACATCATTACTGCTATATTTATATATAGTCCGAATTCATCCTTCACGAATTGGATGATGTGTTTTGTTTTAAAAAAAAACAATAGATTATATGAGTAAATATGTTTTTAGTCTCTATAAATAAGATAATATTATCTTTTAGTCCCTCATTATCAAAATGTCTGTTTTGGTCTACAATTTTTTGAAACGAACCACTTGTAATTTTTATAGTATCTTTGTTTAGTTAACTACAGATGCATCAATTGGAATGACAACTCAAGTTTGACTATATTAATCCTAAATGATAGATTATGTGGTCAAAACTCTTCAACCTACCTGATCACTTATACCTCAATGAAGTTACCATAAGAGACTATGGGTGTGTTTGGGAGAGGAGGGGAGGGGAGTGTTTGTGATCAATATTTTACCTATTTGAGTGTTTAAAAAGTGTGTAAAAATCCTCTAAAACCTTCCAAAGTCACCTCTCAAGTGCGCTTTTTGAGTTCCTCCAAATTGGAGGATTTTTAAAAATATACTAGAGGGGAGGACTTTGAAGGGTTTTGGAGGGCTTCAAAATATTTTCTCCATCATTCTCTCCTATCTATACAACTAAAATATTAGAACAAACTCTTCCCTCCAAAACCCTCTCCCAAACACGCCCTAAAATGAGACGTTTTTAAAAATGAGGGACTAAAAATAAATGTCACAATTTGCGTGGAACTAAAAATTAACATTTAATCTAAAAAAGGATAGAAGGGATTTCCATCCGATTCTTAACATTTTATCATGGAGATCAAGAAAACAGATTATTCTCACATTAATAGGCTCGGTCGTTGGATTCCTAAGATTCAAACCCTAGCCAAATGAACACTATTTAATTTGACCTAACTCCCTAGGGAATCTCGAAGATGCAAATCCTTGCAAGAAGAATATACATTCTGACCAAGAACAGAACGGACTAATCCATTCACATGGCTGACTTCCCAATATGTAAATTCGTGTAGATTTCTATGGAAAAATGCTCTATAGTTCACCTCTTTTTTGGTCTAGACTAGGGTATCCCCGCGCGTGCGTGCGGGGACTAATCCATTCGAGTTGGGTAGGACCCTATAGGCGACAAAACTCTACCACACGAGTTTTAAGGCTACTGTATTCTCATGGTCTGGATTCGCATGGTATACTATATTCAAAGAGGTGAACTATGCTGTATTCCCATGGTATAGTTCACCTCTTTGAATATATATTATAATTTTGCAAACCATGTGAGGATGTGCATGCATTACTTTTTTAAAATTTTCCATTCTCAATACTCGGTGGTGACAGGGGGTGATGCTTTTGGTGGTATTTTCGTTTCAGGATAACGTTTAACACACATTATTTTCTTAAATTATACTCAAAGTAAAATATTATGGCACTTTGGCATTATGAGTTGCATATTCAAAACCTACATGATGTTATCTTGAAAAGGAGTAAATGGACTACATTTGTACACCACCGAAAGCCCATATGGTGCGATAACCATTATAGTTCAACACAAATTAACTTGCTTGTGCAATACTCCTTTCTTTATAATACAAAAAATTGAAACTGAAGTTTCCAAAATTAACCCTCTCCAACCTTTCCTACCTAATAAGCAAATGTTATCATGAAATTATTTTCATCCACACTTTCAATACCACATTATTGCTATTATATATATGTTGAAAAAGACTCAATGACTCATATTCCTCGTTTTATTGTATACAGACTATAATTCCCAAATCAATTATTCTTATGATTTTGACCAATTAACTACCTATTTGTATATTCAATATATCCATTCTTTGCGATGAGTATATTTTAGGTTTGCCAAAATAAAAACCATACCACCTAATGTATAATAATTGGCACATATCTTCCAGCTTCAAAATGAAGATAACGATAATAATGATGATTAACTAAATGGCTATCTTCTCTGGCATTCGATTATATGCAAGTTTCTAGCATATTCGTAAAGTCAGGTCCACTATAGTTTTTCTTCTTATATAAGCAAAAATAAACATTTTTTCATGCCCTTATTCTGAAAAGTAGTAGTAATTAATATTGAATATCTTATTAATGATGGAACTAATTAATTATCAAATGACACAGCAGTTTTTCCACTTTGGCTCAAGGATAAGGAGTTTTTCGCTGGAGTGCGAACTACATCAACAACACTTACTTTTTTTTTTAAAAGGCTTAAATATGTTTTTAGTCTCTTAAGTTTGGATAATTGTTATTTTTAGTCTTTTAAATTTAAAATGCCTATTTTTTGTCTCTTATTTTTAAAAAATGTGTCATTTTTAGTCCTTGGGACTATTTTTTAAATTTATATTTTGATCACTTTTAAATTCTGATTCTCACCTTACTCTCTTTTTTTAACTTCTAAGGATTTTTTAAATTTATATTTTGACCCCTCTCAAATTTAAAAAATGATCTCAGAGACTAAAAGTGACACATTTTAAATAATAAAAGACTAAAAATAAATATTTTAAATTTAAAAGACCAAAAATAATAATTTTTCAAACTTAAGGGATTAAAAATATATTTAAATTTTTTTAAAATTATAAGATAAGATATAATATATAAATATGCGTAGCCTTGGTACCTAGAACCAGAGCCCAAATGCAGAGTTGTGAACATATAACAACTAACAGGGGTAGTACACCCACTTTCGCCTAAAAAGGACGATGTTATTGAATTTAGGCTTAATTATATTTTTAGTCTTTTAAAAGTTATTAGATTTGAGTTAGGTCTTTTAAAAATAAGTTAAATTTTTTTAGTTCTTTAAAAAAAAATTTGTTTGATTTAGGTCATTTAAGTGAGTTGACTTGTTAGGTGGTAACATTTTGACCCAGTCATCATGCCTACGTGGCACGAAACGCTGACGTGGCAATATTAACTTTTGAATTTAGTCCCTCTAAAAATTGGATTTTCATATTAGTCCCTCTAAAAATTGATAAGTGTTGATTTTAGTCCCTCTAAAAATTGAGTTTTGATTTTAGTCCCTCTGATTTTTTTTTCTCTCTCTCTCACCCCCACCCCCACCACCGCCACTCTCTCTCTCTCATTTTCTCTCTCTCTCTCACCCCGACCACCACCATCACCACCACTCTCTCTCTCTCTCATTTTCTCGCTCTCTCTCTCCCCCACCACCACCACACTCTCTCTCTCTCTCTCGTTTTCTCCCTCTCTCACGATTTGTTACATAACAAATCGTGAACCTTGATAAATCAATAACAAATCAATGATGGTGGTGGGGGTGAGAGAGAGAGAAAACGAGAGAGAGAGTGGTGGGGGTGGGGGTGAGAGAGAGCGAGAAAACGAGAGAGAGAGTGGTGGGGGTGGGGGTGAGAAAGAGAGTGGTGGTGGTGGGGGGTGAGAGAGAGAGAAAACGAGAGAGAGTGTGGCGGTGGTGGAGGTGAGAGAGAGAAAAACCAGAGAGACTAAAAAATCAAAACTCAATTTTTAGAGGGACTAAAATCAAAACTCATCAATTTTTAGAGGGACTAAAATCAAAACTCAATTTTTAAAGGGACTAAATTCAAAAGTTAATATTGTCACGTCAGTATTTCATGTCATGTAGGCATGATGACTGGGTCAAAATGTGTCACCTAACAAGTCAACTCACTTAAAGGACTTAAATCAAACAAATTTTTTTTTAAAGAACTAAAAAAATTTGACTTATTTTTAAAAGATCTAATTCAAATCTAACAATTTTTAAAGGACTAAAAATATAATTAACCCTTGAATTTAAATTAAGTAGTTAGAAGCGATAATAAAACCACCCAATAATCGCATAATCAATGACTTAAGTCGCTAATATATAATCTTATTCTTGAGGTCTAAATCATTAGTCCAATCCGGATAGTTAAGAAGTAACAATCAATTTTTGATTTCCAAAATCATTTTCGATACATTTTGTCGACCCTAGTATATTTAATTTGATGAGTTAGAAAAATTACAATTACTCTATGGAAGAATCTTGTCTGGCATAATGATAAGTATTTTGAATGTGTCAAATAATTACGCTGTTGTCTTGGTTTGTATTACTTTATGTGTTGTGACTCTATTTATATTGATTTGTATTGCTTTATGCGCAAAGTCATTAACGGATTAATATGTTATACACTCATTTCTTACTGTAAATGTTGTTTGGTGGAATTTTTACCCAATATTATTAACCTATTATTGACCAAAAAAAATAATAATTACGCTGCCAACCCACAGTGGAAAATAAGGGAAAACCCAAAACAAACAAAAAAAATTCTCTTAAATATAGGTGGGAGAACTATTAAATTAATGTCAATATAAGTTAAAAAAAATACAAAATTAAATTGAGAATCACGTCTTTTCAGAAATCAAACTTCTACCAGATATGTTGAGTGTACTTATGTACAAATTAATCAATGCATCAACTAATCCCAATTCCCAACCATATAGCGCGAGGAATGATTAAAGTAAATTTTGCAGTTTAAGAAGATTCTGTTGTGATAAAATCATAAACAAATATATGGGACCTTTTCTATTTTTTAATGATTGTTATTATTATAAGCTCAATGAGATCATGCGCGAGACATGAGTTCTATGTGATAGTGATGATTGTGCCATAATGTTTTAAAATTTCAGCAGCGATGCTACATGTCAACTGAATGCCTAACTTATCCATGCATTTGATAATTGAAATCAAATTTGATAATATATATGCACTTGATCTGTCTATTTTGAGGATGGAATATGTGTAAAGTAGTGCCTTTATTTTTCAGAAGCATAAATAATATGTACAGAAGTCACGAAGTCTGTTTCTTTAGATATTGTGAAGGAATTAATTAGTGAAACAAGTGAAGGGGGCTCGAAATTCTTGTATACGCACGCATATATCAACCATTATTTCGCAATATTTAGTATTTCAAACTCAGCGAGGAAAAAAGCTTCATTCATAATCAAGTGCCAGCATTATAAAAAAATTAGACAATTACATTATGGACCATCAAATTGTAGATAATCCCATCCACACAAAAGCCCGTTGAATATAATCTGTTGTCTCAACAAAAGCCACCCGCAGTTGACCAAAAAAATACAAAGATACCCCACACCCCACTTTAAAAAAAAATTACATTTGAGAACCACGAAATATCTAAAAAAAAAACTAAAATTATCTGATCACGTCACGAGTCTATTGTATTGACAAAGACACCCTCGACCCACCCTTATTGTGCCAGCGAGCCATCACACACATGTACATACATTTTTATTTTTATTTTGATAAACCACACATACATGTATATACATCCTCTTTCAAAAGTACATACATCAGACAAAAACCAAAGGATTGCACACCAACTGGAAAATGAATATAGGAAAACACAGTTAGTTGACTTGGAAACAAGAATCGTCAAATTAATTGGTCATTCGCCCATAATTCCAAAATACACCCGAAAACTCGAATTTTCTACAGCTGGATTATACCAATATGGTGTGTTTGAGTGTATCGTAAATGAGACGGTATGATCACTAATGAAGGCAAAATTAAACATATCTCAGTGTCATTTTGATCTATCGTAATCAAAGCAGTGTCAATAACAAAGATAAGAACGTAATTAGTGTCCTTGTTTGATTGAACCAATTGTCTTTGTTTTGGTTCACTCACTTCACTTAATCATCCATTTATCATTCTTAATATTTTCTTCGTCCCAGCGTGAATCATTTTCTACTTCATCACTTCACTGGTAAGTAACATTCAATTATTAATCCTTTCTGTGTTAAAACGAAATAGCCAGAATGCTACTCCATTCGTGCAAAAAATAATTGTCATTTTAGTAAAGTAAAAATGTTCAAAAATAATTGTTATTTTATTTTTTTCAATGAAACGTTAACTATTTTTTCTCAATTTTTTCTCAAATTATGTTTTTCAGAGTGTTGTATTATTTTTCAAGCAAGGTAAATAATAAATTTAATTTGATAAAATTGTTATTTTCACTCACTTATTTGTTGTATTTCTTAATTTATATAAAAAAATATTAAAAAATAATTATTTTGGAATGGAGGAAGTATTTAATTAATTTTCTTTTATTGAATTTGATGTTTTTTGTTTTCACCAGGGTATTCCTATGCGAGTACATAGACTAATCCCTTCGAGAGAGTAGGACTCTATAAGAGTCAAAAGTCTATCACACTTCAAATAAAAGACCTCTGATTAAATCGAAGAAAACCTATATCGTCTCATTCAAACCCATGAGAAGAAGAAAAAGGCCCGTGGATCCCACATTTTATATTCCATGTAGCAAGCTGGAATCTGCATGCGTCGTTGTCGTCCACGTGGCATCTTTTGACAGCAAGGCTTTATGAGACTCCAGATGGTGAGTTGGTACCCATTCACCTCAGAGATTCAGAAGAGTAGACAAGTCAGATGTATCAAAAAAAAAAAAGAGCACACAAGTCAGAACCGCTTAATATTCGTATTCGTATAAATAAATATATGGTACTATGAAATAGGATTCCTTTTCCTTTTCAATCAACCTCATAAAGATGTTATTATATGAGAGAAAGACAGTAATTGTTGATATATAATGAATTTCATTATTATTTATATATAATTCAATAATATTATTTGTGTAGCCTTTTCTTTTTAATGTATAAAAAGGTCATATTAGAAAAGATATATATAGAACAAAAATCTATGACTGGTTAGGGTTAATTTCTAGCTTCCGAAGGTTTTTCATTTAAAACAAATTTATAGTCATTCACTTTTGAATAAATGCAAAGAAAAAACTAGTTTTTAACTTATATGAAACATTATTCTTAAAAAATTTCATAATCATTATAAGATTCTTTAATTTTTTTAAAAAAAAACTTATGAAAAAGAATGGTGAATATGGTAATAAAATAGAAGAGGTCCATTGGGTAAATAAATAAATAAAAATCATATTTAAATTTGTATAAATGAACTTAAGATAAGTTTACAAGAGATCATGATTGATCGTAATTAAATCAAATGAGATCATGACTGATCGCAATTAAATCAAATCAAATGATATTCCTAATAGTTAAACTTTTTAAAATAATTCAAATTCAAAACCAATTCCCCATCAAAAGGATTTGATTGAGATTATATTTATATTGTTACCTTGTTACTATAATTAACATACCCAATTGATGATTATAAATAGAGAGGTAGTCATTTGGAAAAAAAACACAAAAAAAAACACGAGACAAATGTTCATGAAGGAAAGATACTATGTTTTGAGAAGAGAAACATAAGAAAGTTCTGTCGCGAGTTTAATTAGTTGGTCACACCAGCCAAGTAAGTGTTCGAGACTCGTTCCTAGTGAGCTTGAGTTTTTTTGTTTTTTTGAGATGCTCTATTGTTATATAAACCGTGTATATGTATGCATCCCACCCAAATCTTTAGTACACGTAACAGTTGGGAGAAGTCAAAAGTCCTAAAATTCAATAAATAAATAAATAATAAAATCAACTAACACACAATTATTTTCTACAATAACTACATAACTTTGATTTTCCAACCACACCTGCCAAGCCAAATAAAAAATTAATTTTTATAATTTTTTCCTTTCATTTCAATATTAAATAAATAATAAAACCTTAAAATATTTATGTATAGTTATATATAGTTCTTTTTGGGGTAAGATAAATATTTTAAAAATTATTATAATTTTAGACATAACAGTTTTAAACAGACGACATAAAGTGCTAATACATTCTATATTCATAATCGATTCTCGAAACTAATTTTTTATTTAATACCATTTTTAAGAGTTTTTCCCATGTTTTCCTTCACACTCGCATAATTCATTGTTGGCCAGGCAAGGCAGCTGGCTTCTATCATGAAACGACACAGCATTCTTCTCGAGATACAAGTTGAACCTCCCCATCACATTTATTATTTATTATTGCCTAGTATTTATTATTAGTTAGTAGTACAAATGAGTGATGTGCCTAACGAAGCTCTACTTTCTAGAATTAGGGGGAGGAGGTATGTGTATCTATCTTAAGTCCCAACATGGCATCATCCTTCCCTTTGTGTTCCCTTTCACGATTCAAATTGCTTTATTTAATTTTGATCAAAAAAACAAAATTGCTTTATTTAAATTACATTTCTGCCCTTCACAGTTGTGGAAAAGTTCACATCTCTAGTGTGAAATAGTCAGGCTCAAACACTAAAATGCAGAGACTTCTAATCCAGAGCAGTTCACAATGGTAAAAACATTCACACCAAGATGTGAAACTATCAGATGCAAGTACTAAAATGCAGACTGTGATAGTGGTGGAATGTAAAATGAGAAGTGTCATAATGCAAGACCACCGAGAATCCTAACTATTTACAAACAGAAGACCAAATTTTGTATGAGCATATATATGGACATGGACAATTAAAAAGTAAATTGCTTATGTCCTCTTTTTTAACATAATAGAAAACACAACACGTTTCCTGCTCAATTGGAATAATGCCTCTGCGACTGAAAGCCAACATCTTCAAAGGATCAGCATCCTTCAGAAATTGCTGGCTTTGGTGCTTTCTCTTTTCATTTTTTTTCTTTCACCAATATTTTTGCACTTTATCCTTTGAATTTGTTCATATTATATTTATATGTTACTCTTTCGTACTAAATAGTAGGGCTCTTTATTTGTATGATTCATCGATCTCTGTAGTGTGTGTTTGGTTATGTGTTTGTGAAATCAAATAAACTCACGTTTATACCATGTCAAACACGATTCTATGATCATAATTACGTTTGACAAACTTCATATGCCCAATGCTTTCATGACTTTGACTCCAAAATAGGGTGTACTCAAAATAATAATTTACTGCTATGAATTTGCAATAGACCTTTCTCATTTGCCTTCCTCTATTTTTTTTTTATAATTTTAACTTTTTATATATCTTTCAATCTATTGATAAAACAATATAATTTTTTTTTGAGGGAAAAACAATATAAAATTATATCATTTAGATAAGGACTCATTCAAAAGTAATTTTAGTTAATATTCTCTAAACAATGTTTATTTTGTAAGTTGCTTTTTACATATAAATATCTAACCATAAATGATTTTACTTTAAATTTGTTTTTAATTAAAACTAAATTTATAAAATTGGAATTATCCAATATCGAATTTATAAACACTTGTTCAAACAAGTACATGATAGTTGATGGCTTTCGTTTTTCCTCTCCTTGGATAGATCCCTTGATCCATAGTCCATACAAAGAAATGTAAAAGAAACATTAGTTAACAAATTTGGATTGTAAATTTGATTACCAACAATACCAGCCAAATCTATTTGAAAAATCCCCTCGAATTTATAGTTACTTATGAGAGGTTAGTTTAAGAATTATAATGCCAACAACACACTCTATAATGCATTTTTTTAAAAGAGATGAAATAAAATTCATACACATTCCACTAGTAAATCTCATTAAAATAAAAAATGAGACTCATATAATTTAGTCAAACTCACATAAATAGAGAATATATTTAAAAACATGGCAACCATGAGAATATATTTAAAAAAGTGTATTTCAACAATAGAAACATGGATTGGCACATCTACCCCATATCCATCAAAAGTTGAGATGGGTAATGTGATGAAGAATGCCGAGTCCCACCTTAAAAATTGAGAGAGCATGAGAAAGAAAGAAGGGCATCACTACTTTCAAATTAAAAGCTCTCATTCTCTTCACAAGAACGGAACAGAACTTGTCCAAACTCCAAACCTCAATTTTCCTTACTCTGTCTTTGATTACGCGTTCCCGCCGCTCTCTCTCTCTCTCCCCCCACTAGGAAGAAGAAAAAAAAATCACTTCCTACAGAATGAAAAAGTAGGTTCTTCTGTAAACACACCAAACACAGAGAATGAAAAAATAGGCTCTTGTACAATCTCTCCGTGTTCTTCTTCTTCTGAAGAACATCAGAAGAAGGAGAAAAAAAACAGAATAAGAAAAAAGCAGCAAAAGCCACTCTCTTTATTCTCTATTATCATTGTGCAGCTGTTCAGATTCAATGGCCAAGTCAAAGAACAATGCTAAGAAGTTATCCTACATATCAGTTCCTTCTCAGATCATAAATTCAATATCGTCTTCTTCCCTGCAGTCTCTGCTTGATTCCCCCAAGAAGTCCTCATCAAGAAGCACCATGTTCTCTTTCTTCTCCACCACCAACAACATCTTCTGCAGGAGGAGGCCCACAAGTACACTCTTCTGGTTTCTCACCCTCTTTCTGGTTGGTCTCCTTGGCATCCTCAAGTTTGGCTTCAACAACCAGCCATGCCCCACCACAACAACCCACCCACACCTCTCAATCTCAAATTTTGACCATTCAAAAATACCCAACAAGCTTGGTGGTGTTGTATTGCAGCAGAAAGAGAAACCAACTGAGAATGGCCTTAAAAAGGTTGAGGCTTTGGAAATGGGTAGTGGATTGGGATTGGACAAGGTGGAAATTGGTGATGATTATGGTGATGGTGAGAAGAGTGGGTTTTGGAAGCAACCAGATGGGTTGGGGTACAAGCCTTGTTTGAGTTTCAGCAGGGATTATAGGAGAGCAAGTGAAGGGGTTCTCAGGGATAGGAGGAAGTACCTGGTGGTGGTGGTTTCTGGGGGGATGAATCAGCAGAGGAATCAGATAGTTGATGCTGTTGTCATAGCTAGGATTCTGGGGGCTGCTTTGGTTGTTCCTATATTGCAAGTCAACGTCATTTGGGGTGATGAAAGGTAAAAACATTATTCTCTTGTCCATAGTCTATGATGAATCATTTTAGCAAATACTGCAAAGTTGGGTATTTTAGCTGATCAATGAAAATTCAGTTTTTAAAAATTTGGACTTAATAATGATTTGAAATCAAATTCTTATATTAGCCCAATTAATTTGTTTTTGTTGATTAAAATTTTTAGGGTCTTTTATAGTATATGACTTTTGATGGTTTTTCCTTATTTTGTAATGTTTCCATTGCTTTTTGGTTGCAGTGAATTTGCTGACATATTTGATCTGGAGCACTTCAAAACGGTTCTTGCAAATGACGTGAGAGTGGTTTCAGCATTGCCATCAACACACCTAATGACAAGGCCAGTGGAGGGAAGCCCTCCCCTTCATGTCACTCCTAGTTGGATCCGTGCAAGATATCTCAGAAGAGTAAGAAAGAGTTCAATTCATTATTGATTTTGTTGTGTTTTTTGTTCAATACATAATAATAGGCTTTAGCTTCTCCAGTGTTGCCCCATTGTGTGTGATTATTTATGGAAAATTTCCATAGAGGTCATTTTATAAGATGACACCAAATTTGATATAATCAGAGGCCACCCTTGTCCCTACCAATTTATTGCCTTGCCTGCAATTGTTCTTGTTTGGAAAAAAAGTAATGAGTGTTGACGTTGTTGAACAAGACCTTTTTTTCTCATTACAATACTGGTTTTAACTATGCAGCTCAACAGAGAAGGTGTTTTGCTTTTACGTGGCTTGGATTCAAGGCTGTCAAAGGATCTTCCTTCTGATCTTCAGAAGCTTCGATGCAAGGTATAGCAAAGTTTCAACCAAAAACAATACAAAGAAAAAAGAAAATAACCAAAACTAACCCTTTAGAAAAGTTGAGTGATTGCAGATTCTGAAAGTTCTCACCTTATCTTTCAGGTTGCTTTTAATGCATTAAGGTTTGCTCAGCCAGTTCAGGAGCTCGGTGACAGGATTGCTGAGAGAATGAAAAGCAAGGGACCTTACCTTGCTCTTCATCTAAGAATGGAAAAGGATGTGTGGGTGAGGACTGGTTGCCTCCCTGGTCTGAGTCCTGAGTATGATGAGATTGTAAACAATGAGAGGATACAAAGGCCAGAGCTCTTGACTGCAAGATCAAACATGACTTACCATGAAAGGAAGATGGCTGGTCTTTGCCCCTTGAATGCTATGGATGTTACCAGGTAAATATAACACTCACAGTTTTAAATTGCAGTTTGTAACAGCAATTGCGATTGCAATGTAATGGTTTTGGAGGTCTCCACAACTGCAATTACAGTTGCATCAGCTGCATTTATCCAAAAGTTTCTGCAATATCAAGGATCGCAAACAACTGCTATTGAAACTGCAATTTAAAACCTTGATAACACATAACATTTAAAACAATCTGAGTCTAAACAGGATTTCCTTATAGATGTTTTGGTTTTCAATTTATAGGCTACTGAAAGCTCTAGGAGCACCAAAAAGTGCAAGAATCTATTGGGCTGGAGGGCAACCATTGGGTGGAAAAGAAGCCTTGCTTCCATTAATCCAAGAGTTCCCTCATTTTTACAACAAGGAAGATCTTGCCTTTCCAGGAGAACTACAACCATTTGCCAAGAAAGCCTCTCTATTGGCTGCCATAGATTACATAGTCTCTGAGAAGAGTGATGTTTTCATGCCATCTCATGGGGGAAATATGGGTCATGCAATTCAGGTATGCTTGTTAAGTGTTAACTTACTGGTTATTCTTTTATTAATTGAACCCAATTGCATGGGTTGAGAAAATGCTCATTTGTTTTCATTCCTATTTTTATTAATGATTACAAAAGTTTCACAATATGACATTTTTATAATTACTTTTAACATCAGGAAATCTTAACAAAAAAGTGTTTTTTTTTCAAAACCAAACAGGCTTATTGTGGCAATTTCTAATTTCTGAGACTTTAAAATGTTGTTTCAGGGTCACAGAGCATTTGCTGGGCACAAGAAGTATATAACCCCAAACAAAAGACACATGCTCCCCTATTTTCTCAATTCCTCAATCTCTGAAGAAGAGTTCAACAGGGTTATTATGGAATTGCACCAGGACTCAATGGGGCAGCCAGAGATCAGGAGTAACAAGGCTGGGAGGGATGTTACCAAGTATCCTATCCCTGAGTGCATGTGCAACAATGACTCACATGCTCAATCCTGATTTACAAGTTAAACACAAAAAGCTTCTGGCATGAAGGTGTTACCCTGCAGCTGAACAAGGAAGTGAGTGTTATTTCTGGCAGGTTGGTTCCATTTTGATCCCTTTGGAACCACTTCAGGTGGTGCCTTAAAGAGAAACCTTGGGAGTTCATTCAGAGCACCATTTTTTAATACATATATTGTCAAGCACACCTCTCCCTACAGGTGTACTCCCATCAAATCATTCCTTAAATTCGTTTAATATATGTATGTGGCAATCTATTTTTCCACCACCAGTCAAATGATAGATTTAATAAATAGCTATGCACTGACAATGTAAATAAGTTTTACATAGATTTTTAATCATATTTCACTATCTTTCCACATCATAATATTTATTTCTTAAAACTTACTCGTTTATTGTGGCAAAATAGTGAAATATAATTAGAAGTATGTAAAACTTATTTACAGTTTCGGTATATAATTATTAAACTGAAAAATAATACACAACAGCAGATCATTTTTTTGATTCGTTATACAAAGTGATTGTATAGGTCTATAGGATACATGTTCTTTTTTTGCTGTGTAATTCTTTTCACTACATTATGAATACTTGTGGATATTTTGTATAAATTACAACTTTTGGATTATAGTAATTTTGATCTTAAAGATCACCCTTATGCTACTCTTGCTATCATTTAATTCAGCAATAGGAGTTCAAGACTAGTTACAAACTAGAAGAAATCGAATATGCCATTGGATTGGTATTAATTACCTGAAAAGAAGAAAAACAGTGTAACTGTTCTAATGGTTCTTTCAGAAAGCTTAAAAATGTGCAGCATTTTTTTCCCTTTCATTAAAAAGGGTGTCATTATCATATATGGTAAAGCCGGTTCATGTCAGTAAATCAGCAATTAAAAGGGTGTTATTTTTTTTTTCCCCTCCAGTTGCCAAAGGCATAACATTATTGTAAGTTTGGCATCATGTGTTTGTTCTGGTTAAGGTGTGATGTTCACTTCAGAACATACTATTACACAACTGAAAACGTTGTCTAACCTCTTATTTGAAAACCATCCAATTACCTTAGGCATGAAATAAGGCCCTCTTTTCCCTTGCATGGATATGATTAGAATTTAGCCTCAAATTGACTTGATTTAAGGTTGTCTCACAGTCCATTTGATCCTTGGCAAAAGGCATGCTGTGCTATTTGGAATGAAAGCATGTAATTTTATTCATGGGGGGTAGGATATTGGGATACTACTTGGAACCATGTTCCTATGAACCAGGATATGAAAATGGTTTCAGATGCACATTGAAATTAAACAAGTCAAAAATACACAAGGACCTACTCGGATTTTGTTTTTTTCCTTCTTGTCAATGTTATCTACCATCATCAGAAGGCCATAATGGACCTGCCAAGTATAATAATGGTACCTTCCTAAATGGTTCTGACTTAACTCCTCAACAAGAGGATGAGTTCTATTCACTGCTTTGCTGCTCTTAGAACACCTGCAATCACCAATCAGTATACATAGAACACAATGATAGTCCTCGGATTGTTTCTTGTTTGATTCACATAATATCCAGTTCAACTTTCAAAATATGTGTAGATGTAGTGTGTCAGCATATAATCAGGACCCTTCCTCAATGAAAGGTTATGTCCTCCATGCTGGCAACCAACCTTTGCCCAATGTCCAGGCAAAAAGCTCTCAGATTCCTTTTGATCACAACCAGGCCAGCTGGTCCCCATGAGACAAGGTATTGGTACTAAGCTTGTAGCCTTGTGCATGTCCTCCAGTGAAAGTGAGCATCAAAGTAGTTGTGAATTGTGATATGGTGTCATGGGGGCCCCAGATGGCTCAGAAATCTTGTTTAATCATATGAATAGAATAGTCATTATCCAGATTTGGCACCCTTTTGGAGTTAAAAAATAAAGCATAAGGGTTGAATTTTTTTTTTGTCCCTATAAAATTGGTAAATTTTAATTTTCATTACTATTTAGATTTTATGTATTTCTAATTCTTAAAAAATACAAATATTATGTGCTTTTTATTCTAATGAGACTAAAAACACATTGTTTTTGTTAAATGCAAATATTAAAATCGGATAAAATTTAAATAGGAACTAAAATCAAAATTTATCAAATTTATAGTATGGGAAAATGTATTTAACCCAAAAAATAATATCAATTAAGGGGAAGATCCAAACAGGAAAGGTGCCAAAGGATTGAGTGCTTGCGGTGGAAGGAGACATTTTATTTACTTGAACCCTTCCTTTGGCAGTCCAGTTAATGCAGTTACCATGCATCAATTTTCCCTAAACCAAACATGTGAAATAATGGCAAATCTTCGGGACTCATTTTTTTTTCTTCTTCCAATTACAGAAAAATGAAAGTTTGGATATCTTCAGACAATGAAGCAAGGCTATTTTATCCAGTAAAAATAGACAAGTGTCAGACTCAACAAATAAAACACACAGATAATCAATGTTTCTGTTGGTATCAAAAAGACCTATATGATAGAAATGTTGAAATGAAAAATAAAGTTAAAACTTATTAATGACATTTTGAAAAATATATTTAATCATCGGGTATTTACTATGTACTACTGATAAAGATCTGAAAAATTGTATCAAAAAAAAAAATTAAAGATCTGAAAATAAACAAAGGCAACATGCATAATTTCAAATTACGGGTCACCTTACTTGATCCAACGACAAGTCCACAATATTATAATTGCAACAGGTGTCTGCAAGACTGCAACCACATCACACAACAATTACGGTATTTTTAAAATTACAAGAAAATCCACTAACACAACAAGTGCAACGGATACATTAGACCATAGTTTCAAAATCCTCATAGAAATTGTTTTGAGTAAATTACACTCTCCTCTCCTAAGAGATTTAAGTATTACACTCTCCACCCTTCTTATTTAAAAACATATATTCTCTTCCCTTATCACATGGAAATATGATACATTTTACTCATTTTTTTAATTTTCCGTCAAGATGCAGTTAACATCCGTCAAATAATTCTTTTATCCCCAAAATATCCTTTACCCTTTCTTCCCCTATTCCTCTGTCTTTGTCAACAGCTCCGAATATGGTTTTGATTGCAGCGCCTGATTTTAGTGAACAATCGTTTATATCATTGAAGTTCAAAGTTTTATATTCGATGTCGATTTGTTAGATCTTGGTTTTTGTTGTATTGTATATCAAATTGTTTGCTAATTGTGATGAGATGTTGTTTTCATAATAAATAAAATATTAAATATTACTTGTGCCAGTGCCATATGTTGCCATTATCTCCCTTGATACATTTAGATGGTGCAATGATGGTATTAAACGCATTCAGTTTTTTTTTCTCATAATCATTCTCTTGATTCGAACACAAGAGAAAGTGTTATGATCAGAAGCACAAGTGTTAAACCATGCATTAGGAAAGCAAGGTCAGAAAATGATAGAAAAGACAATAACGTAAAATAAAATTAGTTTAGTATATATTTTATTTTAAAATGTATTTTATAATATATAATCAAATATTCCCTAACAGTGTTAAGTTAAATGGACTAAACTGTATATTTTAACATAAGGGGGAGGAGAGTGTATTGCTCATATCTCTCAGAGAGGAGATTATAATTTACTCAATTGTTTTTCCTTCTCTCTTTATTAAACATAGGTAAATATAGGATGGATTTTAAAAGGTTATAAATACTTTGATGATAATAAGCTGATAATGTCGAGAAGAGGTGGGATTTAAGAAGAGCAACAAAAGAGGTGTGAGATTTTTAAGATAAGCAATGATGATTTATATTCAATGCAAATATAAAATAAATTCACACCAGAATAGCTGCAATACACATTACAACGATCATAATGCCCAAATTTGCAGTGGGCTGCATGTGCGTGACTCGTTTCACAACCGCAATCACAATTTAAAACCAAGGCAATATGCTTAACTAGCAAGGGACAAGTGACAAGATCACATGAATTATAACGGAAGGAACGAATCCAAATTCTAAATAGCAACATTGATAAATTGAACAAATGAAATTGTTGAAGCTACTATTGATCTGGCTTCATAAGTTATCACATCTTGAAACTTATCTCAATATTTCTCCATTAAAGAATGAGGCTAAATAGCTTAAGGCCAAAAATTTCACCTAATGACTATGGAACACGTAATCCGATCCAGATAGCTGTGGCCTCGGAAACTCCTGTATTATTCTGTTTCTCTATAAAAAAATGAGACTAAAACCTTGCATCACTTTGTTTTATTCCCAATCTGGAACATGTTGAATCAAAGTTTGTTCTGAAACACTTCTGCCCAATGCCTTGCCAACCACTCCAATAGATACCAGAAACACAAGGGCAGAAGTTCTTCATTTCCCCAAAAAAATCAGATAGCTCGCTTGATTTCCCACTCCCAAATTAGATGGATCTTAAACATTTTTTCTGTGCAAAGGTAATCAATCAATCCTTCATCTCCACAAGTTCCACAGTAATATTTCTCAAAAACATCCATCATGCCTGCTGCATCAAACATGATTCTTGTTCTGTAGAAATTGGCCAGAATGGTGATAACTCAACAACTTTGCCTATTATTATCAGTGTCGGTGACACCAACCCAGCCGTCGTAATTTTCTCAGGAAGGTCCTTTAGTTCTGCAAACACCTGCATGATTGCAAATAATATGTACGAATCAGTCATTGGACCCAATCATTCCAATGTCAACTACCACTCTGAAGTGCAATATAAAATATTGGCCTCAAATAAGTTCACTGCTATATCCAAAAACAACATTTATAAAAGCCTTGACTGTAGTGCCAGAAGCACCTTACACATTTCTCACATTCAATAATTTAATCATTGAATATACTTTTAAAACAATTATTTTGTTAAGATTAATGACAACAAAGGCAACAAAAACAAAGATCTGATAGTCTTCCCCCCCCCCCCCCCCCCCCCCAGGAACATGTCATGTCATTTTTGAGAGGCAGGCTGCTGCATAGCAAATGGTAGGCCCTGTGCAAAGTTGTTTTATGTTTTTCTCCCTTCAAAAATTAAATTTTCATGTTCCTAAGAAAAAGGGAAATAAGAACCCTGACAATGTGAACGAGATGTCCAGAATGTCGTGTGGGAAGAGCATAAATCTTTGAAACCAGTTTCATCCAAAACACGATTCATATTCTGTCAAGCATCAATAAATAACAGCTTTTGTTTTGGATTCAGACATAGGATCTTCTATATAGAGAAAATGAAATATGTTTGCGGTCGGTCTGCATATAGTTTCAGTGCATGGGTTTTTATTAGTAAAAGGAGAATTTGAACCGATTTATCACAGTGATAGCTGATTTTCATATTTCTCAAAACACAGGTTTACACAAGTGTAGTTTCGTTTTGTATTCAACGGAGAGCTTGTCTTCATTGATGATTTTAAGTATTATATAAAAGAATAGAAGTGAAATTGAATCTCAATAGCTCATAGATTACTCTAATGTTTAGGAAAGCATATTAATTATTCAAAATATTACTTTACTAATATGTTAAAATAAAAATGGTCATTCCTCTTAATTTATTATGTCAGCAATGACTGGAAATGAATGTGATTATGTAAAAGAGACAAAAAATTAGTAACTCAATCAATGCAATAGGAAGAAAACAATTATGCTGTGAAAAGGAAGATATGGTCAATCTTACTGTGCGCTGCTGTGGTGTGGTCCCTCGCTCAATGGCTGCAGCTGGGGTCTGAGGGGACAAACCATGATGCATTAATTTCTCTGAAAGTGAAGGGAAGGTTGACAACCCCATGTAAACCACCAAGGTAGACTCAGGATCGGCAGCGTTTTCTGATACAAAGAGAGGATCAGTTCCTCCTTTCCTTGAATGCCCCGTGAGGAATCTCACACTATTTGCAATACCACGGTGAGTTAATGGAATCCCCAGCTCTGCTGCTATTCCAGATGCTGCAGTTATACCTGCAAGCAATGAAAATTTATTAATCATAATAGATCACCACCAGTTCACTTTTTTCTTTTCGAAAACATTACATCCATAGATGTCCCTCACATGTTTAAAAACATGATCAATTAAAACAAAAAGGTAACAGGTGTGGACACAATAGAAGTCATGTTTCATGCTTTCATTTCATATTCTTTCTCAATAACTTTAGTATACTGCGTGAATGACATATTTACTTTTGATAGTCACTATGCACC
The DNA here is from genome assembly GCA_030159175.1 of Glycyrrhiza uralensis. Classification (NCBI taxonomy): domain Eukaryota; kingdom Viridiplantae; phylum Streptophyta; class Magnoliopsida; order Fabales; family Fabaceae; genus Glycyrrhiza; species Glycyrrhiza uralensis. The sequence continues at coordinate 44,562,291 of BRZY01000005.1, forward strand.
TTAATATATTGTTCACAATGTAGGAAAATAAGCCACTTTCTTGTTGCTCGCTCTTTGAAAGTAATGGAGTGCATAGTGCTTAGGACCGTCATCTTTCCATGTCAATTGAACAATGTAATACTTATTTTGCAATATAGAGGAAGTAGTCTGCATTTCTAAAGAAAAATGCCAATATAAGTTGGTAGTTGGATTAACAGCAGACTTGCTACCAATGGCTACTGGTTATATATTATAAAGTTTACGATCTGCCAAGTGATGGATTAATTGAGAGGCACCTGTTTCAACTTTCAATAACTAACCATTTTCCATAATGACTCTTATCTGTGAAAATCCATTTTTTTTTTCAATTTTGTCTAATTTTTTCAGCAATGCAAATTGTTATGAAGTTGAGTATGAAAAGAAAGAATATATAACAATACACCGGTGGATGAAAATAAGTAATTTTGAAAGTAACTACACATCTCATTTACATGCATTCAGTCAATCATATTCATTCATACAATTTTTAGAAAAGAATAATGAGTGTTTCACACTCCATTATGGATACACACACCACATTTACACCCACATAAATGTGAGAGTGATGGATAGGAAAGAGATACATGTGATGGAACATATGATGAAAAAGGAATACAGATATAAAAAGAAATGTGAAATGAGTGTGAAAAAAAATCAGGACTCTTTACGAATTTTTTTTTGTATAAAATAGCATTTTTCATACACACACACACACAACAATGGAGCAATAGTGCCAGTTGACGTTCATGAGTATTGAGGATCAAAACTCTATCACCAGTTTCAGCACGATAAAGCCATCAGCAACATACCTGGAATAACTTTCACGTGGATACCTTGCTGTTGCAGAAAATCCATTTCCTCCCCACCCCTCCCAAACACCTATAAATACCAAAACAATAAGCATTATAAGACATTCACATCCGTTCATCATACAAAGCCATGAACAAGCCAATGCATTAAACTGCTTCACCAATATACAACACATTAGACAATCCCAAATGAAAACTCACCAATGGATCACCCCCTTTAAGTCTCACAACAGTCGCCCCAGCTTCTGCAAAACTCAGAAGAAGCTCATGTATTTCCTCCTGCCACACGTTAACCAACCAAACAAAAAAAAAAGTCCATTTGATCAGCCTCAAGGGACCAAAACACTCTATCCCAACAAAATAAAGGTCACATATCCAAATCCTAGGAGGGGGTATAGAAATTGACATGTAAACATAAAATTTTGGCCTCAACAAATAATACCAATCAGAAATTCCAATAGAAACCCACAACCAAAACCCCACTTGGCAAAACACAACAAAGTAAGTGTCTTTTTTTCTTTTTCTTACCTGGGTTCTGCTGTGGTATCCAGCAGTTTTCCCCACATAGAGAAGCTTAGCATTAGGGGAAACCAAATCCAACACATCATTGGACACCAACCTATCATACAACAACAAATCAGCACTCTTGATCACTCTCACAGCCTTGAGAGTCAACAACTCAGGATCCCCAGGTCCTGTTCCAACCAAAAACACATCCCCAGGCACACACCTCCCTCCACTACTGCACTTCCCTTCACTCTCCCTCTTCTCCCTCAGCACCTGCAGCAGCTTCTTCAGCTCCGGAAGCTGCATGGCTATGTCATCCTCCCTTATAGCCCCTGAATCAGAAGAAGGGAGGGGACAACACGACATCGTTTGCCCCATCGTGTTCTGGTACACCCATTGGTCCCTTTGGTACCTCTCTGTGGAGTGCTTCTCTGTGAAGGGTGAAGCTGAGACAGTGTTGCTGTTGCTGCAGTTCAGGGAAGAAATGGGGTGGCGGTGGTTATTCGGAAAACGGTGGTTTCTACTGAAAGGTGAAGGTAGAGAGGAGAAAGACGCAACCTTGTGAATGAGAGCCATGTGGGGTTGTTCCTTGGTTAGCGAAGACAGAGATTGAAGAAGAAAAAAGGCTGCTTTAAATTTATATAGAGAAGAGAAGCGGTGTTTGAATTGGACTTTGGGGAGATTGAGGAGGCAGTGTTGTTCTTCGCCTTTGGGCTTTGGGAGGGACACACACAATCCACTTTGGTGCTTTTGGTGTTTTTGTATTCTTCTTGTTTTATTCAGTGTGGTAGGTTAAGGGGGTCTGGAAAGAGTAGCCAACAGATTTTGGCCATTTTTTCTGTTTGGGAAAGTTGAATTTACAAAGTTGGCCTCGCGTGACACGTGGCAGTATTTTGGAAATGGGTCGAATAGGATGTAGAGTTGGGTAATAGTGGTGATGATGCACCGAAACATGCTCGTGGGCCTGGGCCTGAGAGTAGTGGGAGGGAGATCTTGGGAGAGCGAGCGGCCGCCAGTAACAGGGATTGGTTTGATTCTGGCCTTCAAATTGTGATAAATACATCTTAACTTTTTATAAATAAAATTATACTTGTTCAGTTGTTTGGATAAAGTAATTAAATGACTTTTTTTATAACAAAAATTATTTGAATAAAACAATTCGTTACAAAGTTCCTTATTTTTGTAAAGGTGTGTTATAATTTTTTTTTGAAATCCTTTATTTTTTGATTCGAGGGGAGATCGTTCCGACCCCACACAGTGTCCCAATGCTTTTAACGAAAAACTAATCTGCGCTTGTCCGTAGAGGCTTGGACTGGCCAAGACATGGTTTTACCTCCGGGTGGAAATCAAATCTGCTTATTTGAATAAAGTAATTAATTTCCTTCTTTCATAATTTGGAACCAGTTTCAATATTTCAATACCCTTTGAAGAAAGGGAAGTTAAAATTAGATGTCAAATTTCTTCTTAGGCACATCCTCAGGTTGTGCTTGAATACTGTATTTCAAAATTTTAAAGAATTTTGAATTCTAAGATATTCCATTGACTCAATTCAATTCTATTCATGTATAAAATTCTTTATTTGGATAAAGTAATTAAATTGTCTTTTTTATAAAAAAAAATTATTTGAACAAAATAATTGAGTTACATTAAATGCAAAGTTTCGTATTTGTATAAAGTAACTAATTTTGAACAAGGTAAACCTCGAACAATAATTAGTCTATATAGGCATAGGCATACAATACAGAATGCCAATATAATGAAAATGTAATCATGTGGAAAAATATGAACAAGTGAAACTGAGACGTAATTGTCTTTTTATTTTTTTGTCATAGCTCTTTCCATATGAGCTACCAAAGGGGGATTGAGACCTAATTGTATAAAACAATGCTAAAACCAATCAATTAAACACAACTGGGCCTTTGTGCTGCATTGTGCTTAAAGTTGGATTTTAACATTTTACGACTTAATATTGGTCAACAGGATATATATTGAGTTACACATGGATTTTTTAGGGGATTTTGTTTAGGGGATCTTAGCTTGTTGGAAATATGAGACACAAACCTGCCTTTCTTTAGAAGACCTAAATCAACCTTTTTCTATTGGGTGATTTTTCATAGCAAATATGAGAAAGAAGCTAGTATTGACAGCATGACTTTTGAAAACTTAATGGACATATCTAGAGTTAAGATTTTGAAATGAGGTAGGAGCAATGCTATTTTATAACTAAAACTCAGAGATTCGATTCATAATATGATATGATATAACATTATGTAATTCAAACATTTGCAAGGTGTAACTTTGATTAAAGACATGAATTAGGCAACAAACTTTTTTTTTTGGTCAAATTAGGCAACAAACTTAACTAACCATAATTGTTTTTTTGTCGCAAACTAACCATTTTTTTTTGTCTTGCAAACTAACCATAATTTAGTCATTTGTTACCTGTCTCATGTGGAACTTGGGGTTTTTGTTTGCTATTGGCCCAATTTGAATTAGAAATGGAGGGAGAACAAGTTCATAAAAAAAAAAGCGAGGAGGACAATAAACATTGTTCCCAAAATGAATGAATCAAAAGATAAAGGAGTCCCCATGCACGCATGCATTTCAACTGTCAAAAACGTGGAGATTAGTCATCGACAAAGCTAGTGGATATTTTGCACCAATAACATAATTACCAAAAAAAAAAATCAATTATCATAACTAAGCAAGATTTTGCGCTGGATGGGTGCAGTACTCTTTAATTTGCCTCAATTAATAAATTACCATAAGTAGTGAACACAATTTAAGTCTTGCAGCTACGTAATTGATGGAGTATTACATGTGAGATTGCCATAAGTGGTTAAAGATCTGAAACCAACTCTCATATTCTTTATGAATAGGGGTTTGATTCCCCTGAAGCCACTAAAATTCCATTTAATGGGCAACCCTCCTTAAGGAGATCTCCCAGCACCCAAGAGCTAATTGAGTAGCTTTGAGTCTTGACAAGGTGAATGGACCTCTACTAACAACCCCAACATATCATTGTATTGGCGCCTTACCCAGTAATAGTAGTAGAAGTAGTGGAGGTGCCTATATGTTCTATCAATTTCTTGATTGGAAAAAAAAAAAAAAAGTATTACAAGCGAGAAGGGTGAGAGTTAAGAGGGAAATAGGAAACAACAATAGGAGCTGAAGATGGGTGGGGATCCGCTTTGGGCTTTCGGGACAAAGAACCTGCTTCCACTGCCACAGACACTGCGGGGCTCTTCTTGTCTTCCACCTTGGACTTGCTTAAGCAACAGAATATGGCTGAGAGAATACTCATCTTCATGTGTGAGGAACCTGTTCTTGCAGTGGACTTTGGATATATATATCGGATCGGATCGGATCGGATTATATTTATATTTATATAAGAAAAAGGAGTGAACGGAGTAGGTGAAGGGGAATGGATGGATGCTTTTTCATATTTTAATATACCGTGCTCAGCAAGCATTTGAATTTGTTTGGCTTCCGCTGCAAGGAGAAACATTGACTTTGACTCCAATTATACAAACACATTAATTAAATAATATTATTTGTTCATCTTGTCTATATCAAAGAAATTATATTGGAGTTTACCAAAAAAAAAAGAAATTATATTGGAATTTACATCTCTTTTTTTTTCTTTGTCTTTCTTTGTCTGAGAAAAAATATAACAATTCTAATTTTTAGATTAAATGTGATTTTAGTACCAATATTATAATATTAGCTTCTTCTAAATTTCATTCTTTACAAAAAAACTTTGTGTCTATTTTTTTATGATCAAATTAATTCATTAAACAGTCAGCTGGAAATAAATAAGCAAAAATACAAGAGGAAATAGGAAGGAGGATATGAAATATACACTTTCGGTGCTTCTTATTGGTAGTCTATTTCAACATCATCAATCAAATCAACACAAAGTTATTTTTTATTGATAAAGGTAAATCAAAATAAATCAACTCTATCCCAATAAATCAAAGTTATTCGGTCTAAAATGTTTATAAATTTTTACAGAAAGACTTTTTTCTGTTCGAAAATGCAAGTTTTCTAGTAGTGTAATCTCTTTCTTATATATGTTTAGTAAAATTAAAATACATAATTATGGTTAAATTCTTAAGTACTGTCTTCTTCCATCTTCCTTCGATCCTTTTACTCGAATCCTCCATGGCAGCATGTCAAAGTCTCTGAGGATTGATTTTAAAGCCACACCAAGCATGTTCATTTAGTATCAAGTTCATCATATATAGGTCCATAAATCTCCACTCCAAGCATATATAGATAGGTCCTAATTAACTTCATTCTAAGTCCTCATTTTCCATCCTCCAGTAAGTGTTATGCCAAGCATATATAAGCTTTGGACTTCATATAAGTTAATAGAGGACTTATATTATAATAGAGATTTATTATAACAAATAAATTAATGACTGCACATATATAATTTGTTATGTAGAACAAATCAAAGCGGCAATGTCCATGTTTCGCTTTATTGTTTACACCAATATATATTTTTAATTATTATTTGAGTTATAATTAAAATTAAAAATAAGAATTTAATGGCAGTACATTATTAATGATACGCGCGAATTCTAAAATAATTCAAGAATATGACTGTAAATAATTAATTATAAATATTTATTGAACGTACAAATTTTTTTTTTTTACAATAACCAGAAACTCAAATTAAATAAAGAAAACCAACACTCAAGGAAAAAAAATAAAGAAAATGTCGCCGTCTACTATATATGCTGGAAAATTGAAATATATTGGGGGCCCGGTAGTCTTCGGCCTCATGAAGCATGGCATATAGCGCGCAGTACTCTTGCAACGAAGCTTCAATTCAGATGCAGATTGATAAGTACCCACTGAATAATTAACTACAAGCGTGAGAGATAAGAGTTGACGGGGAAATATGAAACTACAATTGGAGCTCCATGCTCTGATTTTTGTTTGCTTTTCTTTGCTTTCTCTGAAGATGAAGAAGAAGAAGAACTAGAATATTTTGTTGATTGAGACGATGTTTCAGTATAATCAGAGACTTGAGATGAAGAGGGACCAAAGCAATTGAACAAGGCTGATAACATCAACGCCATCGATGAGTAATTAATTTTGATACCTTTTCAATATATAATATAAATTGGTTATTAAGGAAGCAAGAAATAAGTGATCAATTGCAGTACTATATATAGTGAAGGAGAATGAAATCCAAGGCTTTATAATATAGATTGAGGTGCGAGTTGAAACTGAAGTGTGTGGGGGGTTCTGTTTGTGAGCTAGCTAGTGTGCAAAGCTGAAATCTATGATATGGTTGTAATTGCTAGTATAGTATATATCTTCTGATTGAATGGGAGATCTATTTATAGAGTCGTTTTAGGATAATATATAAAAAGGAAGCTACGGTGTTAGACTGTTATCCATTTGCTTGGTGAGGAAGGAGAACACATATATATGGGACCACATAGCTATAGCTTTTTGAAAATTCATACATAACTTTAGACCACATCGCCGCACCATGAGTGTATGCGGATTGAGTTACAATTACAACGTTGTTTCGTCTCTTGTTTGAGAGCATAGTTAGGTACATAGGAACCTGCGCGCCTTCAGAGGAACTTGTTGTTCAGGGTCTCTTCTTTTCCATAACCGTGTAGAAAAAATGGTCGAACTAAAAGTAAGACTAGGGAGGCGAACAAATAATCGTTGCACAAAGTTTGGTGACTAATTCAACAAAAGTTTTAATTGACTTCAAATAGTAAAAAAAAAATTCATTTGAATTTAAACATGTCATAACCGGAATAGTCACACAAAAATGAACTAACGTTTTCTTCAAAATTTATTTATTCCGGAAAATATTGGGAAAAAAACCTTTCAATGATAGTTTTCAAAATTAAATTTGGATTCAAGAATTAATTATGAGTAGAAACCTTATACCATTTGTTAAAAACAGTACGTCACCCCTATATAATATATAACTTCAAAATTATTTATTTTTTTCCTTTTTTTATAAAAAATGAAAATATTAGCATAAAAGAAAACTAATGGAAATGTATTTATTTACTTATCTAATCTTTTGACACAACGAAAACTTTGGCTTGTATTGACGTGCAATTTGTCACAAAAAGTCAAAAATTCGCAGGTAAAAGTCTAAATTATATTGACCGACGGACGTCTTCTCCGTGAACCATGTACGCCGACTCCCGACGACCATACATCCGACTGTCAAAGTTGTAGCAGCCGTCACTATAAACTTCCACTTTTATCTACGGTTTGAACTGTAGATAATGAACATACTTAGGTAAAAATGTTCAACATCTACCTATGATCACTTGCTCTTACTAAAATCTATTAATATTTTTTATATTAAATTAAATTATTTATTTTAATTATTCCTAATTACTAATTTACTATATGAATCCTAATAAGTTATTTATATTATTTATAAACTAAGTTAAAATTTATTCTGTTATGAAAATCATATATTTTCAAAACATAAAATACTGTAACATTGAAATCAAATAATACTAATTTATTAAAATTACCAAGAGTGTACTTACCAAGCTGCCACATAAAACAAAGCAACAGACAACATCAATAGAAAAACAGAACAAGAAATAGATTTGAGTGATTGAACTAGATATTTTAAGGCTATGTTTGGCAAGTCCCATTCGCTAATGGTTAACGGATTTGACTAACAGTTTTGACTAGTGGATAGCGGATTAGAAAAAATAGAGGTGTTTGGTAATATGTAGCTTATAGCATTTTTTGAGTAGTGTATAATGTTTTTTCAGACACTACTTCAAGTAGCGTTTGAATTTATAGCTTATAGCGTATGATTTTTTCTCTCGTTATATTGTTTAAATTCCTTCCCTATCCTCAATTAAATAAAATAAAATAAATTAAACCTTGGTTAGTGGAATACTAGATGATAGATTTATTTTGCTTATTATTTTGGAATAATATAATACAATGTAATGAAGATTATCTTTAATTCTTATTTTAATTATAATACATTGTTATATATTGATTAAAGAAATGTAAGCATTTTATAAAAAAAGAAAAATATAAGCATTAATTAAAAATGTCATTTTGTGTCATTTTACATTTATCAGCTAGCTATTTTTATCAAACACTTCAAATTTAATATGCCAGCTTATTCGCTATAAACTATTCACTATTAGCTAACTTATATGCTATCTGCTATTTTTTGCCAGACAGAGCCTAAGAAAGAAAAATCTATATTGTGTAACGTATTTGTTTGCTAGTATTACCTAAAAATACTTTAAGGAGAAATGTGGTGCAACGTATTTCCTAAACAACAAAAAAATGTGGTGCAACGTAGTTGTTTGGCCAAAGATGGGTAAAGAAGATGGCGGGTTGAAAATGGTGACTTTGGGCGAGTGAAGTTGGGGAAGAGGTGGAGGTTAGCGATGAGGGGTGGAGTCTGGTTTCAATGTACTGGCAATTGCAATTGACGACGTCAAATGACAGTGCCAAGTTTATTGGGTGATATGGAGTAAATAATACATGTGTTCAATTTTAATAGGGGAACAATACTACTAGCACATATGGAATTGTTCCTTAGTTTTCTCCTTTAGATAAATAGTTTAATTAAATGCTTATCATATAAAGCTTGTATATAAGTTGGGACATGATCCATCCACCCCAAGTGTTAAACTCTTAATTTTATACAAATTAATAACTTTATTGTTAAATACAAAATTGACCGATCCAACTACTAAATTGATAGTTCTTATAATGTATATCAGTTTTATTAAATTTCATGTGAATAAAGAATTAATTGAGTTACCTCAACACACTATTTTATTCTAACAGATAATATGCTATTTAAAATATAAGTAAATGTCCATTGTTAGATAACATGCCTATGCATGTCTAAATTATTTGAAATTTAATATACATGATTATTATAGGATAATAATAATATCAAATGATTTAATAGTTAGATAAGTCAATTTTGCATTTTATATAAAATTATTAATTGATAAAAGTGGTAGAATTTGACACCTACTTCAATTAATTATAAGTTATTTCTATAACATCGAATAGCATATAGGGGTAATTAAACAATAAACCATGCATATATAATCTATATAAAGCTATTTTTATAAGTTAATCTATTTTATAAGGTAAAAGCATATGATGAACATATTGAAGCAACCGAACAAAATCTAAAAGTAGTTCAGAAAAAGCGGAGGAGTTGACATCAAAGTTTATCTAATTGAAAAAACATTGGATAAACCTATTTTTTTTTAAATGATCTTTGAAACCAGATTTTGGATTCGAGATCACAAATAGGAAATATATTAGCATCAAAGGGATTACCTATAATTAAATCTGCACAATTTTGATAATTTTAAAAATAGTAATTGTACCCTTTTTTATAAAGAAAAAATTACAAATGAATATTTATTTATAAATATTTATTGAAAGAATGATTTTATTATCTTTTTGAAATCAAAGGAAAAGAAAGGAAAAGTCCCTACTCCCATGTATCCTTAGGTGCAGTGAAAAAATCAAAGTTACATAATTCTTTACAAAAATTGATAGTGCATTGATTAATTTTAATTAATTTTAGAAAATCTTATAATTGATCTACAAAAGTCAATATTAAAAAATGAGACGAAACCAAGATCATCACATCCAAAAATCTCATTGTTTAAAAGAAATATTTCCAAAAAAGGAGCTAAAAAAGTGTCATGCATAAAAAGTCCCACACTATTCAAAAGCAAATTGGAGAACCGCATCCACGTCATACCACAATTGCGCTATATTTTAAAATCACAAGAAAATCTGCATTGTAGTTATGGAAAAAAAAAATTTCATTCTTTCTTTTTCTTTATTTACTATATTTATAATGAATTTTGAAAGGTTAAAAATATTTTAAGATTATAATGAGATAAGTAGAACTTGGGAGGCAAAACAATAGATGTAGGATTTGACAGATAGTCATGAATTATATTAGGTGCAAACATCATATTTATGCTGCAATACACTTGCAACACCCGCAATCATAGTGGCTGCAAATTAACAACCAATCTTAAAGAACTAATTCAAGATATTTACATAATGGTTAGAAAAAATAAATAAAAAACATCAATAAAAATAACAAAAATAAAAGTCTAAAAAAAGCTAAACAACAAACTCAAAGACACTGTAGCACCATCAGCCGTGTCCTCTCCATTGCTGGCAGTGCGTTCCACTTCTTCCACGCGCCGCATATCAAGAGAAAAATTTCATGGATTGAAAACGTAATTTTGAAAAACATTTTCGAAAAATTTAGTTTTTAAGAATAATTTTTTTTGAAAAATAAGGAATGATAAAAAGTTTTCATGGAATGAAAATGATGAAATTTTCAATAATATTTTGGAAATGATATTTTAAGAGCAAAACGGTTTGAAAGATAAGGTGTGATAATTTTTTTATGGAACCAAAAACATTTCTAAAACATCCAAAAAAGGTATTTTAAGAGTAAATTTATTTCATGAATGAAAAACATATTTAAAGAGGAGATATTTTCTTTTAATCACTCATTTTTTAAATGTCCTGTTTTGGGACTCAATTTCTAGAAATATTTTCTCTTGGTACCACATGGCACATTCTCCTACTTCCCATCCTCCTCCACCCTTCCTGTCATCCCCTCACTCTTCTCCTCTCCCTCTCTCTCCATTGCACATGGAGGACTAAGAGTGATATATTTCTAGAAATTGAGTACCAAAATGAGATAATTAAAAAATAAGAAACTAAAATCAAACACTCTAGTCAGGGATTTTTCAAAAAATTTAAATTCATAGTATAATGTTTGACACGATGTTTTTTCTTCAATTGAGACGAACCGGAAAGGCAGCACAGATTCTTTCAAATTTCCACCACCAACGCCAAGAGCATCCTACCATTAAATAAAAAGCATCATAATAAAATAAGCAATTCGAAAGTGAAAATTAATATTATTAATAAAAAATTAGACAGAATTTTTGCAACATATAAACTGTTGGCACAAACAATGTAAATTCATATCTACTCTGTCTTATATATTAATATTAATAAAGAACAAGCTGAGAAAAGCATGATAAAGCTTTTCACTTTTTTCTCAAAGTAACTCCCTCAAAAGGAATCAACGAAAAGCAGAATAGACAACCAACAAAATAAAATAACAAAGCACTTGGAAAGTTATCTGCATTAGTGAAATCCTGAATAACAAATTACCTGTGCATGACATATTTGCCATGCCCCCATTTCAGATGGCGTCTCGCCCCAATAATCAATCACATTCTTTTTGAAACACATTGCAGGGCTGGTTCCCATCAGCATCTGTTTCAATTAATAAAGTTAGCAAAAGTTTCTCTCTGTTTTGTCTGTTAACAGTATACATTATACAACAATAAGTACAACCTGAACAAGGTGCCATATCTTTCGCATCATTACTGACTTTCCACCCCTATCAATGCCCATGCTTTCATATGCGCCCTTGAAAGCTGCGTCAGGCTAACAACCATAGAAAAAATAAGATGAAAATCAACATACATACAAGTAAACACAGAAGGGTGAATACTAGTAATAGTTTTCTGGAGAATAATACAGTAAAACATCTGAAAACAACGTTCTATTTATATCCAAAATAATGAGTGGAAATGATATTGAAGTAAAAGTTTATACATTAGCTTCATGTCAATCACTATGCTGATCACTAAAGTCATGAACATGCAACACCATTTACATAGTTTTTAATCTAATCTAGAAATCTCATTTTGAATTTAAGAGATAATGAAAGTAGGGGACATACCTTGCTTCAGCATAAACAGATGCCTTTTTTCTCCACAATGGGCCTGCTAGTCAGAGGAACATTCTCCATGCAGAGACACTTGAAGACTGAAGAGACTTGTGGACTAGAAGCCATAGACACCATCTGGCCTGAGCGTGTGTACCCACATTGCTGTTACTCTATTAGCAATCATGTTTGCACTAGGTAATAATGTTGAAATTCGGCTTAAACTCTGAAGTAAATCACGTTTTTCTTTTTGCCAATCCTCCTGTCAAACAAATATAATAATGCAATAAATACTCATCCCAACTATAAAATTGCAAATATGAAATATGATTTTCTTTACTTCATTATGCTACTTCATTTCATATGTGAAGTTCCAAAGATTAACCTATGCATGTTCTACAGAAAAACAATCAGCCAAAAGGGATGCTTTGATTGGTGGAAGTTTAAGCAGGTCAGCAGACCTAATTGTCAATGTTAAGATCATGAAAAACTATCAAGTGGTATGAGTTAAACAGACCTATGCCTTTTCATTTTCTTTTGTATTTTATTCATCTTTAATTTTTTTAAAAGAACGTGAGAAATTTTCATAGACAGAGGAAATGAGGATTACAAAGAAGGCTAAGTTGCTAACTACATAAAAAAAGTAGATATCCTCGTTAACAAATACACAAAAATAAAACATGCAAAAAAACAATTTCATTATAATGCAATAACTCTCTTCAATTCCTTTGTCATAATCTTGTCCGAAAATCCACAAAAAATCCAAGTATTGGCAGTTACTTTAGAAAATTTAAGGCATTTTACTACAGTTGAACAAATAAAAGAAAAGAAAATATAGCTATATAGGATACAATCATAAAGATTTCTTATTTTCAGCAATGCAAGAAAAACATAAGAACACATCAGGTATGCACACAAAAAAAATGGCTGACCAATAGTTAGACCAAGAACTCTTATTTTAGTAGTTTAGCCAAGCCCCATCATTAAAGATATCCACAGTAAAACATATAAAGAAACCAAACCCCAAATTACACGAATAGTATAGAAAATAATATCATAGTCGTACCAGGAAAGGCAAGATTACACTAACCTCCAAAACTTTAATCATATAATTCATTTAAATTGCTAAGATTATTCTTCTGAGCTTCCGGGATAGTAGAGACCATTGCCATTTCATGAACCTGGGAGCAAAACAAGTACACAATAGTCAAAAATCCATTCAATCAAACATGCAAAATATGAGAAAATTAATACGTTACTTACGTTATACGAATCCCTTGTTATGCCTTCAGCTGTACCCTCTCCATCTCCGTTAGCCCGTACCCACTCCAAGAAATGTATTTTAAGAGTAAAATTTTTTTATGAATGAAAAACATTTTTAAAAACATTTTCAAAAAATGTATTTTAAGAGTAAAAATATTTGAAGGGTAAAGAGTAATAAAAACCTTTTCGTGGATTGAAATATAATTTTTCAAAATGACACTTAAAAATATGAGGAAATATTTTCTTTTAGCCACTCATTTTTTAAATGTCTTGTTTTGGGACTCAAATTCTAGAAATATTTTCCCTTGGTACCACATGGCACATTCTCCTACTTCCCACCTCCTCCACCCTTCCTGTCACCCCCTCACTCTTCTCTTCTCCCTATCTCCCCATTGCACATGGAGTACTAAGAGTGATATATTTCTAGAAATTGAGTACCAAAATGAGATAATTAAAAAATAAGAAACTAACAACAAAAACTATGATCAGGGATTTTTTGAAAACATCAAATTCATGGTATAATGTTTGACACGATGCTTATTCTTCAATTGAGAAGAACCGAAAGAAGGCACAGATTCTTTGCAAATTTCCAACACCACCGCCAAGAGCAGCCTACCATTAGATAAAAAAGCAAGAAGAAACTAAGTGTTGATACAACAAATAAAAATCAATGATGCTCTTTATCTTATTCTTATATATGGATAAAGAGAAGGCAGCAGAAGGCAAAGAAGAACTTGAGATAAGCTCTTCAATCCCTTTGTCATAGTATTGTCCGAAAATCCACAAAAAAATCCAAGTATTACCTGGTGCAGACACTCCGCAACGCTTGTTGCCTCAATAGTTGTCTTCATGCCAAAAAAAAAAAGACAAAGGGCACAGCATCAGCAAACTAGTAGCAGCGTGAGTTGAGCAATTTAAAGAACCACAGCAAAAGCAACTAAGAAAGTACATGAACTCCAAAGAAAAATTACTTTTGCTTCCACACAAGTTATATCAAGAAAACAAGGAAGTCTATGCAACTTAAATAATTATGGCTGCTTGGAATTAATTAAATCTGTTATTGAATGGACAAAATATCTATGTTACAAACAAACAAATAAATATAATTTTTAAAGCCAGGCCAAGCAAAGATGTTGTGCAAAGTGTATATTAACTGGTACCTTAAATTCAAATGACTTCAGATCCCATGCAACATACTCGGCAGTATACCCTCACGGGCAAGGAGCCTGCCATGCAGAAGAAATAACATAAAAACTGATCATACTAATAGTAATTAAACGAAACTAACTGATAACTAACTGAAAATGCAGTTTGGACATTCTATTAGACTGACAATAATAGTAAGGCAGGCGTTGGAGTTTGCACATTATTGTATTAAGGTCATTTTTAATAAAGCAGAGGCATGAATCAAAAGGATTGAAAAACACCATCCCCTAACCAACAAATTTGGATAATGATGGAAAAAATATCTCAGTATCTTACAGCAAGCAATGTCTGCACGTAGTGCTCATCTGGAATACAGTTGTGCTGCTTCTGAAGTTTCTGCACTTACACCAGAACCATAGCAAATAATTATCAATCCACCAAAACCACGGCAAATATTAATCAATAAGAAAATTTAAAAAAAAAGCATAAAATGAGTTGAGTAGCCTCACAGTATTATCAGTATAAACTATAAAGTATAAACAACATTAGGATTTTAACATATACGATAGAGGAAGTAAGAAAAGATTCATTCAACGGCTGTTTTGTGGGTGTGACCAGTAACTTCACTTTTAGCCACAATGCTTAAATAATCACTCATTGAAAGCCATCTCACACAGTCTCAGCTAGATCTTTGACTATTATAACCTACTAGAATTATATGCTACCAGAAAGGGAAAACGGGACTTACAAATTCCAAATCCTAATCCTAATAATAAAATTTCCTATTATGTTTTCAAACATGTTTTGTCAAAAGAATTTCACGAACTAGTAAATTACAGACACACCATCCCACTAATCAAGGTTTTGAAAACCAGACAAGTCATTAATGATTAAACTGATAAAGGGCTGTGTGCTTGGTTTTCAGGCTTCAAAACTGATAGGATGCATGCCCCAGGGAAAAGTCCTATGTTACCAAAAATAAATGATCTTGAACTCTCAATTCAAAGCCTTCATTTAATGTTACATCAATATTAAACGAACAACTTTTGCTTGACCATGGTGCATAGAGTTTCCATTAGTCATTTACAATTATTTTGACTGCCAGCATAATTAACATCCCTTCAAAGCACCCAGCCTTGAATTAACAATTTTCAATTAAAAGCAAAGAATATGTACTTCACTATCATGCATAACAGCCTAAGATAACATGATACCTTCCAGTAACAACATAAAGTTAGAAAACTAAAATTAGACCACTTACAAGATTCAGCTTTCCCTTTCTGGTGTCAATTGGTGGACGTCTCTGCCAAGTGAGAAGAAAATTAGAAAGGTTTTTCAAAAGTATTAGCACATTACAGACTTACAGTTAGCCCAGCTTTGTACAATATTGTATGCTAAAGAGTTTAGTGTTGAATTCTATATGATGACATTGATGTAATTTCAACCAACTTTAATAAATCAATACAAGAGTATTGGAGCCAACGTGGAGTTGTAGTTAAACTAACTAATGAGTCATACATTACATACCTTACAGGAAACACCGGTTAAAACTAACGAAAGCTACACGAAGAGTAAAATGAAAAGGAACCTTATGGGCAATTTGGCAATCCTCAAAACTGGCTTAGAATTATCTAAAATAAATTTATCATATAAATTCAGGTTATTTTGTAACTAATTTTGATTTATTCTAGGTTTGGTTAAAATTTGTCACTGGTTTTAAAATTTTAAAATTATAACCCAATTTAAAATACAAATATACTTGGAGAAACAGAATGCAGATAGAGAAACTCTGAATACAAACAAGGTTGTCACACTCAAAAGTCTACATAAACAACGTCGTCAACAAACCAGTACGTTCCATTTGAGCAACAAATAAAAAGAAAAACTACAGCACACTGAAATCAAAAGTAAGAGAAATAACCTGGGACCCTTTGCGCCATCTTTCCCTTGGTATTTTAGGTGAAATTTTTGGGTTGTAGCGGCCCTCTGTTGCATCAAGCAAACTGCAATAAAAACAAACCATTTAATCAAACCTTTCAAATATCTCCATCTGAGAAGAAAAAATGAATGTCAGTGTGGACTGATTGTGTTCTGATTGTGATCGAACAGTAAAAACAGTATTAGTGCTAAGCACCTAAAGAACCAAAACCTTCATCTACCTGTCCACGAAACTCCTTGGAGAAACCATGATGTAATTGTACACATGGGAGAAGTCGTACAGAGGAACACAGCTGCACATCGAAAACAGAAACACAGATTCTTACCATGACCAAGACGGCGATCTTGGGAGTGCCCTCGAAGAAGACGCAAGAAACGTGAAGAGAGGGTTTGCGGTTGAGGGTTTCTTGAAGTAGAACAAGCCTTACAAGAAGACAACCTGAGCAGCTGATAGAAGCAAATAAAATCAAAATAAATACAACTGAGAATAAGAACAACCATTTTTCAAATAGCGATATGAATCGGACAAGTTTACAAGTAAAATAAAAAAAACAAATAAATAATCATACCCAGGTTCATTTTGATTTTAGCATCGAGGCTGCAATTGCGCATGCTGATGAGTGCAACAGCCACATTCTTATTGCACTCTTGGCTGAAATGAAGAGAAGAAAATTCTAAAAATAGATTAGATAAATAATTAAATAAATTCGAAGTAATCAACATTGTGGAAAATAAGGGAATTGAGGAGAAGAGGGAGAAAGAGACGAGACCATCGAGCAAAAGCACTGCCATATTTGGCGCGAACTAGAACGGAAGAAGAACGAGAACCGACCACATCAACTCTCTTCCTTCCCTGTGATGCCATTCCTTTTTTTTTTCTTTAAATCTCAGCCTTAACCTAATTTGTATCTGCCTCACTCACTCCCTCGCTGCTGGTATCAATTGGTGGACGTCTCTGCCAAGTGAGAAGAAAATTAGAAAGGTTTTTCAATAGTAATAACACATTACAGACTTACAGTCAGCCCAGTTTTGTACAATATTGTATGCTAAAGAGTTTAATGTCGAATTCCATATGATGACTTTGATGTAATCTCAACCAACTTTAAATCAATAGAAGAGTATTGGAGCCAACGTGGAGTTGTAGTTAAACTAACTAATGTGTGATACATTACATACCTTACAGTATTTCTTAAAGGCAGAAAAGATACGTTTACAAACCGAAGTGATCCGCTGGAAATACAAAATAGATTCAAATTATGACATAATTTTTAGCAGTAAAAGGTTGAAAATCTCATCTTATAACCCCAACGTAACAACTATACTCTGCTTAAATTCCCATATTAGAACTTGTCCAATTATTATAAAGCACTTACCAATGTTGGCTCTGTGGAGCAACACTGGCTTTAGTTTTTTAATCAGACAAAAAAAAACCAAGTTTTTCTCCAACTAAGTTGAAAAAGGACGACATGTCCTTGCCACTACACTTTGACCCATTAATCAACTCAGTTAATTGAATGAATATTATATCACATGCAGGAAACACCTGTTAAAACTACCGACAGCTACATGAACAGTAAAATGAAAAGGAGCCTTAGGGGCAATCCTCAAAACCGGCTTAGAATTATCTAAAATAAATTTATTATATAAATTCAGGTTATTTTGTAACTAATTTTGATTTATTCTTAGTTTGGTTAAAATTTGTCACTGGTTTTAAAATTTTGAAATTATAACCCAACTAAAAATACAAATATATTTGGAGAAACACAAGGCAGACAGAGAAACTCTTAATATAAACAAGGTTGTCACACTCAAAAGTCTACATAAAGTAAACAAGGTCGTCATCAAACCACTTACGTTATTTGAATCCCTTGCTATGCCTTTAGTTGCACCCTCTCGATCTCCGTTATAACCCGAACTAGCTCCAAACTTGCAGCTTTGGCCAAGCAATGGCGCCATTAACTTGTCTGAAAAGGTAATAAGCAACTATATTTAATAAAAATTAATTTAATATAAAAAGAAAACCCAAAACAAAAATAATTAAAAAATTAAACAACAACAATAATTTCTATGAAAAAGAGTAATTATAAAATAAAGTTATACAAGCAAAATATGAGAAAATTAATACGGTACTTATGTTATTGGAATCCCATGTTATGCCTTTAGCTGCATCATCTCGATCTCCGCCAACCCGTACCAGCTCCAAACATGCAACTTCATCAAAGCAAGGGCTCCATTAACTGACCTAAAAAAGAAAATAACAACCATATTTAACAAACTAAAATATAAAAAGAATACCCAAAAAAGAAATATTTAGAAAATTAAATAACAAAATTTCTATGAAAAAGAGCAACTATACAATAAAGTCAAACATAAAAATAATGCGAAAATAAATACACTACTTACATTACTTGAATCCGTTGCTATGCCTTTAGCTGCACCTCCAGATCTGCGTCAGCCCATACCCGCTCCAAACATGCAGCCTCAGCCAAGCAAGGGTGCCAATAACTGAACTGCAAAAGCAATTAGTAACCATATTTAATAAACTAAAATATAAAAAGAATACCCAAAACAGAAATATTTAGAACATTAAATAACTAAATTTCTATGAAAAAAATAACTATAAGAAAAGTCGAACCTACAAAAAATAAGAAAATTAATAGGCTACTTACGTTATTCGAATACCTTGCTATGTTTTTAGCTGCACCCTCTCGATCTCCGTCAGCCCATACCAGCTCCAAACATGCAGCTTCAGCAAAGCAAGGCCTCCATTAACTGAGCTAAAAAGAAAATACCAACCATATTTAACAAACTAAAATATAAAAAGAATACCCAAAAAATAAGTATTTAGAAAATTAAATAACAAAATTTCTATGAAAAAGAGCAACTATACAATAAAGTCAATTGCGAAAATAAATACGCTACTTACATTATTTAAATCCCTTGCTATACCTTCAGCTGCGCCTCTAGATCGGCGTCAGCCCGTACCCGCTCCAAACATGCAGCTTCAGCCAAGCAAAGGTGCTAAAAAATAAACTAAAAGCAATGAGCAAACATATTTAATAAACTAAAATATAAAAAGAATACCAAAAACAGAAATATTTAGAAAATTAAATAACAAAATTTCTAAGAAAAAAATAAATATAAAACAAAGTCAAAACATACAAAATATAAGAAAATTAATATGTGACTTACGTTATTCGAATACCTTGCTAAGTCTTTAGCTGCACCTTCTCGATCTCCATCACCCCGTACCAGCTCCAAACATGCAACTTTAGCAAAGCAAGGGTCCAATTAACTGACCTAAAAAAGAAAATAGCAACCATATTTAATAAATTAAATAATAAAAAGAATACACGAAACAGAAAAATTTAGAAAATAAAATAACTAAATTTCTATGAAAAAGAATAACTATAAAATAAAATTGATCATACAAAATATGAGAAAATTTAGATGCTACTTACGTTATTGGAATACCTTGCTATGCCTTTAGCTGCACCTTCTCGATATCCGTCAGCCCATACCAGCTCCAAACATGCAGCTTCAGCCAAGCAAGGGCGCCAATAACTAAACGGAAAAAGCAATTAGAAACCATATTTAAAAAACTAAAATATAAAAAGAACACCCAAAAAATAAATATTTAGAAAATTAAATAACAAAATTTCTATGAAAAATAGCAACTATAAAATAAAGTCAAACATACAAATCATGAAAAAATAAATACGCTACTTACATTATTTGAATCCCTTGCAATGCCTTTAGCTACACCTCCAGATCTGCATCAGCCCGTACCCGCTCCAAACATTCAGCTTCAGCCAAGCAAGGGTGCCAATAACTGGACATAAAAAGAAATTAGCAACCACACTTAATAAACTAAAATATAAAAAGAATACGCAAAACAGAAATATATAGAAAATTAAATAACTAAATTTCAATGAAAAAAATAACTATAAGATAAAGTCGAACATACAAAATATAAGAAAATTAATATGCTACTTACGTTATTCAAATACCTTGCTATGCCTTTAGCTACATCCTCTCGATCTCCGTCAGCCAGTACCAGCTCCAAACATGCAGCTTCAGCAAAGCAAGGGCGCCATTAACTGACCTAAAAAAGCAATTAGCAACTATATTTAATAAACTAAAATATAAAAAGAATACCCAAAACAGAAATATTTTGAACATTAAATAACAAAAATTTCTGTGAAAAAGAATAACTATAAAATAAAATTGAACAAACAAAATATGAGAAAATTTATACGCTACTTACGTTATTTGAATACCTTGCTATGCCTTTAGCTGCACCCTCTCGATATCCGTCGGCCCGTAGCAGCTCCCAAACACGCAGCTTCATCCAAGCAAGGGCGCCAATAACTGAACGGATAAAGCAATTAGAAACCATATTTAACAAAATAAAATATAAAAAGAACACCCAAAAAATTAATATTTAGAAAATTAAATAACAAAATTTCTATGAAAAAGAGCAACTATAAAATAAAGTCAAACATACAAATCATGAAAAAATAAATACGCTACTTACATTATTTGAATCCCTTGCAATGCCTTTAGCTACACCTCCAGATCTGCATCAGCCCGTACCCGCTCCAAACATTCAGCTTTAGCCAAGCAAGGGTGCCAATAACTGGACATAAAAAGAAATTAGCAACCATACTTAATAAACTAAAATATAAAAAGAATACGCAAAACAGAAATATATAGAAAATTAAATAACTAAATTTCTATGAAAAAAATAACTATAAGATAAAGTCGAACATACAAAATATAAGAAAATTAATATGCTACTTACGTTATTCAAATACCTTGCTATGCCTTTAGCTACACCCTCTCGATCTCCGTCAGCCCGTACCAGCTCCAAACATGCAACTTCAGCAAAGCAAGGGCGCCATCAACTAACCTAAAAAGGAAAATAGCAACCATATTTAATAAACTAAAATATAAAAAGAATACCCAAAACAGAAATATTTTGAACATTAAATAACTAAATTTCTGTGAAAAAGAATAACTATAAAATAAAATTGAACATAAAAAATATGAGAAAATTTATACGCTACTTACGTTATTTTTAGCTGCACCCTCTCGATATCCGTCAGCCCGTAGCAGCTCCCAGACACGCAGCTTCAGCCAAGCAAGGGCGCCAATAACTGAACGGAAAAAGCAATTAAAAACCATATTTAAAAAACTAAAATATAAAAACAATACCCCAAAAAATAAATATTTAGAACATAAAAAAACTAAATTTCTATGAAAAAGAATAACTATAAAATAAAATTGAACATACAAAATATGAGAAAATTTATACGCTACTTATGTTATTTGAATACACTGCTATGCCTTTAGCTGCACTCTCTCGATATCCGTCAGCCCGTAGCAGCTCCAAACATGAAATTCAGCCAAGCAAGGGTGCCAATAACTGAACGGAAAAAGCAATTAGAAACCATATTTAATAAACTAAAATATAAAAAGAATACCCAAAAAAAAATATTTAGAAAATTAAATAACTAAATTTTTATGAAAAAGAGCAACTATATAATAATGTCAAACATACAAATCATGAGAAAATAAATAGGCTAATACATTACCAATTCCTAATCCTAATCCTAATAATAAAATTTCCCATTATGCTTTGAAACATGTTTTGTCAAAAGAATTTCAAGACAGACACACCATCCCACTAATCAAGGTTTTGAAAACCAGACAAGTCATTAATGATTAAACTGATAAAGGGCTGTGTGCCTGGTTTACAGGGTTCAAAACTGATAGGATGCATGCCCCAGGGGAAAGTCCTATGTTCCCAAAAATAAATGATCTTGAACTCACAATTCAAAGCCTTCTTTTAATTTTACATCGATATTAAACGCACAACCTTTGCTTGACCATGGTGCATAGAGTTTCCATTAGTCATTTACTATTATTTTGACTGCCAGCATAATTAACATCCCTTCAAAGCACCCAGCCTTGAATTAATAATTTTCGATTAAAAGCAAAGAATGTACTTCACTATCATGCATAACAGCCTAAGATAACATGATACCTTCCAGTAACAACATAAAGTTAGAAAACTAAAATTAGGCCACTTACAAGATTCAGCATTCCCTTTCTGGTGTCAATTGGTGGACGTCTCTGCCAAGTGAGAAGAAAGTTAGAAAGGTTTTTCAATAGTATTAACACATTACAGACTTACAGTTAGCCCAGTTTTGTAAAATATTGTATGCTAAAGAGTTTAGTGTTGAATTCCATATGATGACTTTGATGTAATATAACCCAACTTTAATAAATCAATACAAGAGTATTGTAGCCAACGTGGAGTTCTAGTTAAACTAACTAATGAGTGATAGATTACATACCTTACAGTATTTCTTAAAGGCAGAAAAGGTAACATCATCATCTACAATCACTTCCGCATGTTTACGAACTAAGGTGATCAGCTGGAAATACAAAATAGATTCAAATTATGACATAATTCTAGGAGTAAAAGGTTGAAAATTTCATCTTAAAATCCCAACATAACAACTATACTCTGCTTAAATTCCCATTAATCAACTCAGTTAATTGAATGAATATTATATCACATGCAGGAAACACCGGATAAAACTACCGACAGCTACATGAAGAGTAAAATGAAAAGGAACCTTAGGGGCAATTTGGCAATCCTTAAAACTGGCTTAGAATTATTTAAAATAAATTTATCATCTAAATTCAGGTTATTTTGTAACTAATTTTGATTTATTCTTAGTTTGGTTAAAATTTGTCACTGGTTTTAAAATTTTAAAATTATAACCCAATTTAAAATACAAATATACTTGGAGAAACAGAATGCAGATAGAGAAACTCTTAATACAAATAAGGTTGTCACACTCGAAAGTCTACGTAAAAAGGTCGTCAACTAACCAGTACATTCCATTTGAGCAACAAATAAAAAACAAAACGACGGCACACTGACATCAAAAGTAAGAGAAATAACCTGGGACCCTTTGCGCCATCTTTCCCTTGGAATTTTAGGTGACATTTTTGGGTTGTAGCGGCCCTCTTTTGCATCAAGAAAACTGCAATAAAAACAAACCATTTCATTACACCTTTCAAATATCTCCATCTCACAAGAAAAAATAAATGTCAGTGTGGACTGATTGTGATCGAACAGTAAAAAAAGTATTAGTGCTAAGCACCTCAACAACCAAAACCTTCATCTACCTGTCCACGAAACCCCTTGGAGAAACCATGATGTAATTGTACACATAGGAGAAGTTGTACAGAGGAACACAGCTGCACATCGAAAACAGAAACTCAGATTCTTACCATGACCAAGACGGCGAACTTGGGAGGGCCTTCGAAGAAGACGCGAGAAATGTGAAGAGAGGGTTTCTTGAGGCAGAACAAGCCTTACAAGACAAAGAAGACAACCTGAGCAACTGATACAAGCAAATAAAATAAAATCAAAATAAATACAACTGAGAATAAGAACAACCATTTTTCGAATAGCGATATGAATCGGACAAGTTTACAAGTAAAAATAAATAAATAATCATACCCAGGTTCATTTTGATTTTAGCATCGAGGCTGCAATTGCGCATGCTGATGAGTGCAACAGGCACATCCTTATTGCACTCATTGCTGAAATGAACAGAAGAAAATTGTAAAAATAGATTAGATAAATAAAATAAATAAATAAATTCGAAGTAATCGACATTGTGGAAAATAAGGGAATCGGGGAGAAGAGGGAGAAAGAGACGAGACCATCGAGCAAAAGCACTGCCAATTTGGCGCGAACGAGAAAGGAAGAAGAACGAGAATCGACCACATCAACTCTCTTCCTTCCCTGCGACGCCATTGCATTTTTTTTTCTTTAAATCTCAGCCTTAACCTAATTTGTATCTGCCTCACTCACTCCCTCGCTACTGGTATCAATTGGTGGACATCTCTGCCAAGTGAGAAGAAAATTAGAAAGGTTTTTCAATAGTCTTAACACATTACAGACTTACAGTTAGCCCAGTTTTGTACAATAGCGTATGCTAAAGAGTTTAATGCCGAATTCCATATGATGACTTTGATGTAATCTCAACCAACTTTAATAAATCAATACAAGAGTATTGGAG
The DNA here is from genome assembly GCA_030159175.1 of Glycyrrhiza uralensis. Classification (NCBI taxonomy): domain Eukaryota; kingdom Viridiplantae; phylum Streptophyta; class Magnoliopsida; order Fabales; family Fabaceae; genus Glycyrrhiza; species Glycyrrhiza uralensis. Next base: position 44,586,860 of record BRZY01000005.1, read on the forward strand.
CCCAAGTGCAGTTGTAGTTAATCTAACTAATGAGTGATAAATTACATACCTTACAGTATTTCTTAAAGGCAGAAAAGATAACATCATCATCTACAATCACTTCGGCATGTTTACGAACTAAGGTGATCCGCTGGAAATACAAAATAGATTCAAATTATGACATTATTTTTACGAGTAAAAGGTTGAAAATCTCATCTTATAACCCCAACGTAACAACTACACTCTGCTTAAATTCCCATTAATCAACTCAGTTAATTGAATGAATATTATATCACATGCAGCAAACACCGGTTAAAACTACCGACAGCTACATGAAGAGTAAAATGAAAAGGAACCTTAGGGGCAATTTGGCAATCCTCAAAACTGGCTTAGAATTATCTAAAATAAATTTATCATATAAATTCAGGTTATTTTGTAACTAACTCTGATTTATTCTTAGATTTGTTAAAATTTGTCACTGGTTTTAAAATTATAAACCAATTTAAAATACAAATATATTTGGAGAAACACAAGGCAGATAGAGAAACTCTTAATACAAACAAGGTCACACTCAAAAGTCTACATAAACAAGGTCGTCAACTAACCACTTACGTTATTTGAATCCCTTGCTATGCCTTAAGTTGCACCCTCATGAGAAAATAAATACAATACTTACATTATTTGACTCCCATACTACTCTTTTTGCTGCGCCTCCACATCTGCATCAGCCAGTACCCACTCCAAACATCCAGCTTTAGCCAAGCAAAGGTGCCAAAAACTGAACTGAAAAAGCAATTAGCAACCATATTTAATAAACTAAAATACAAAAAGAATACCCAAAACAGAAATAGTTAGAAAATTTAATAACTAAATTTCAATGAAAAAAATAACTATAAAATAAAGTCGAACATACAAAATATAAGAAAATTAAAATGCTACTTACGTTATTCGAATATCTTGCTATGCCTTTAGCTGCACCCTCTCGATCTCCGTCGGCCCGTACTAGCTCCAAATATGCAGCTTCAGCAAAGCAAGGGCTCCATTAACTTACCTACAAAAGAAAATAGCAACCATATTTAACAAACTAAAATATAAAAAGAATACCCAATACCCAAAAAAGAAATATTTAGAAAATTAAATAACTAAATTTCTGTGAAAAAGAGCAACTATACAATAAAGTCAAACATACAAATCGTGAGAACATAAAAATGCTACTTACATTATTTGAATCCCTTGCTATGACTTTAGCTACACCCCAGATCTGCGTCAGCCCATACCCGCTACAAACATGCAGCTTCAGCCAAGCAAGTGTGCCAATAACTGAACTGAAAAAGCAATTGGCAACCATATTTAATAAACTAAAATATAAAAAGAATACCCAAAACAAAAATATTTGGAAAATTAAATAACTAAATGACTATGAAAAAAATAACTATAAAATAAAATCAAACATACAAAATATAAGAAAATTAATATGCTAGTTACGTTATCCGAATTCCTTGCTATGCCTTTAGCTGCACCCTCTCGAACTCCGTTAGCCCATACTAGCTCCAAACATGCAGCTTCAGCCTAGCAAGGGCACCACTAACCGACCGGAAAAAGAAAATAGCAACAATATTTAATAAACTCAAATATATAAAAAAAATACACAAAACAGAAATATTTAGAACATTAAATAACTAAATTTCTATGAAAAAAAATAATTATAAAATAAAATCGAACATACAAAATATAAGAAAATTAATATGCTACCTACATTATTCGAATACCTTGCTATGCCTTTAGCTGCACCCTCTCGATCTCCGTCAGCCCGTACCAACTCCAAACTTGCAGCTTCAGCAAAGCAAGGGCGCCATTAACTGACCAAAAAAAGAAAATAGAAACCATATTTAATAAACTAAAATATAAAAGAATACCCAAAACAGAAATATTTACAAAATTAAATAATTAAATTTCTATGAAAAAGAATAACTATAAAATAAAATTGAAAATACAAAATATGAAAAAATTTATACGCTACTTACGTCATTTGAATACACTGCTATGCCATTCGCTGCACCCTCTCGATATCCGTCAGCTCGTACCAGCACCAAACATGCAACTTTAGCCAAGCAAGGGCGCCAATAACTAGACGAAAAAAGCAATTAGAAACCATATTTAATAAACTAAAATATAAAAAGAATACCCAAAAAAGAAATATTTACAAAATTAAATAACTCAATTTCTATGAAAAAGATCAACTATACAATAAAGTCAAACATACAAATCATGAGGAAATAAATACGCTACTTTCAGACCAAAAAAAATACGCTACTTACATCATTTCAATCCCTAGCTATGCCTTTAGCTGCACCTTCAGATCTGCATTGGTCCATACCCGCTCCAAACATGCAGCTTCAGCCAAGCAAGGGTGCCAATAACTGAACTGAAAAAGCAATTAGCAACCATATTTAATAAACTAAAATATAAATAGAATACCCAAAACACAAATATTTTGAAAATTAAATAACTAAATTTCTATGAAAAAAATAACTATAAAATAAAGTCGAACATACGCTACTTACGTTATTCGAATTCCTTGTTATGCCTTTAGCTGCACTCTCTCGATTCCGTCAGCCCATACCAGCTCCAAACATGCCGCTTCAGAAAAGCAAGGGCACCAATAACTGAACTGAAAAAGCAATTACCAATCACATTTAAAAAAAACATAAAAAGAACACAAAAAAAATATTTAGAAAATTAAATAACCAAATTTCTATCAAAAAGAGCAACTATACAATAAAGTCAAACATACAAATCATGAGAAAATAAATACGCTACTTACATTATTTGAATCCTTTGCTATGCCTTTAGCTGCGCCTCCAAATCTGCGTCAACCCGTACCTGCTCCAAACATGCAGCTTCAGCCAAGCAAGGGTGCCAATAACTGAATTGACAAAGCAGCTAGCAACCATATTTAATAAACTAAAATATAAAAAGAATACCCAAAACACAAATATTTAGAAAATTAAATAACTAAATTTCTATGAAAAAGAATAACTATAAAATAATATTGAACATACATAATATGAGAAAATTTATACGCTATTTACGTTATTTCAATACATTGCTATGACTTTAGCTACACCCTTGATATCCATCAGCCCGTACCAGCTCCAAACATGCAGCAGCCAAGCAAGGGCGCCAATAACTGAACGGAAAAAGCAATTAGAGGCCATATTTAATAAACTAAAATATAAAAAGAATACCCACAAAAGAAATATTTAGAAAATTAAATAACTAAATTTCTATGGAAAAGAACAACTATACAATAAAGTTAAACATACAAATCATGAGAACATAAATACGCTACTTACATTATTTGAATCCCTTGCTATGCCTTTAACTGCACCTCCAGATTTGCGTCAGCCCATACCCACTTCAAACATGCAGCTTCAGCCAAGCAAGGGTGCCAATAACTGAACTGAAAAAGCAGTTAGCAACCATATTTAATAAACTAAAATATAAAAAGAATACCCAAAACACAAATATTTAGAAAATTAAATAACTAAATTTCTATGAAAAAAATAACTATAAAATAAAGTCGAACATACGAAATATAAGAAAATTAATATGCTACTTACGTTATTCGAATACCATGCTATGCCTTTAGCTGCACCCTCTCGATCTCTGTCAACCCGTACTAGCTCCAAACATGCAGCTTCAGCCTAGCAAGGGCGCCATTAACCAACCTGAAAAAGAAAATAGCAACCATATTTAATAAACTAAAATATAAAAAGAATACCCAAGACAGAAATATTTAGAAAATTAAATAACTAAATTTCTATGAAAAAGAATAACTATAAAATAAAATTGAACATACAAAATATGAGAAAATTTATACGCTACTTACGTTATTTGAATACCTTGCTATGCCTTTAGCTGCACCCTCCCAATATCCATCAGCCCGTACCAGCTCCAAACATGCAGCTTCAGCCAAGCAATTTGAAACCATATTTAATGAACTAAAATATAAAAAGAATACCCAAAAAAGAAATATTTGGAAAATTAAATAACCACACAGCAATAATTACAATAAAAAAAAGTAACTATAAAATAAAGTTAAACAAAGAAAATTAATATGCTACTTATGTTATACGAATCCCATGCTATGACTTTAGCTATATCCTCTCGATCTCCGTCAGCCCGTACTCGTTACAAATTTGCAGCTTCAGCCAGGAGAAGGCGTCATAAACTGACCTGAAAAAGCAATTAACAACCATATTTGTTAAACTAAAATATAAAAAGAATACCAAGAACAAAAATATTTAGAAAATTATATAACAACAAAAATAATTTCTATAAGAAAAAGTAACGATAAAGTAAATTCAAACATACAAAATATGATAAAATTAAGACGCTACTTACGTTATTCGAATCCCTTGCTATGCCTTTAGCTGCAAACTTTTGATATACGTCAGCTCGTACCCACTTCAAACTTGTAACTTCATCCAAGCAAGGGCTTGCCATTAACAGACCTGAAAAAGCAATTAACAACCATATTTAATAAACTAAAATATAAAAAGCATACCCAAAACAAAAATATTTAGAATATTAAATAACTACAACAATAATTTCTATGAAAAAGAGTAACTATAAAATAAAGTCAGGCATACTAAATACGATAAAATTAATACGCTACTTACGTTTTAAGAATCCCTTGCCATGCCTTCAGCTGCACCCTCTCGATCTCCATCAGCCCGTATCCACTCCAAGAAATGTATTTTAAGAGTAACTTTTTTTCATGAATGAAAAACATTTTTAAAAACATTTTCAAAAAATGTATTTTAAGAGTAAAAATTTAGCCATATTTTTTAGATGTCTTGTTTTGGGACTCAATTTCTAGAAATATTTTCCCTTGGTACCACATGGCAAGATTCTCCTACTTCCCATCCTCCTTTACTCTTCCTGTCATCCCCTCACTCTTCTTCTCTCCCTCTCTCCCTCTCTCCCCATTGCACATGGAGTACAAAGAGTGATATATTTCTAGAAATTGAGCACCAAAATGAGATAATTAAAAAATAAGAAACTAACAACAAAAACTATGATCAGGGATTTTTTGAAAAATTTAAATTCATGGTACACGATGCTTATTCTTCAATTGAGAAGAACCGAGAGAAGGCACGGATTCTTTGCAAATTTCCAACACCACCGCCAAGAGCAGCCTACCATTAGATATAAAAAAAAAAAAACTAAGTGTTGATACAACAAATAAAAATCAATGATGCTCTTTATCTTATATATGGATAAAGAAAAGGCAGCAGAAGGCAAAGAAGAACTTGAGATAAGCTTTTCAAAATTATCCCACTAAGATTATCAATATTAATATTAATAAAAAAATAAACAGGATTTTTGCAACATAACTGTTGGCACAAACAATGCAAATCCATATCTGCTCTGTCTTATATATTAATATTAGCAAAGAACAAGCTGAACTTGATAAAGTTTTTCACTTTTTCTCAAAGTAACTCCCTCAAAAGCATAGGCATGCAAACACAAGGAATTAAAGAAAGCCAGAACAATAGTAGTACTAGTAGTGATATGTGAAATATAATGATTTACTTTACTTCACTATGCTACTTCATTTCGAATGTAAAGTTCCACAGATTACCCTATGCATGTTTTATAGAAAAACAATCAGACAAAAGGGATGTTTTGTTTAGTGGAAGTTCAAGATCATGAAAACGATCAAGTGGTATGGGTTAAACAGAACTATACTTTTTCATTTTCTTCTGTTTTTTATTAATCTGTAATGTTTTTTTAAAAGAACGAGAGAATTTTTCATAGACAGAGGAAATTAGGATTACAAAGAAGGCTAAGTGGCTAACTACATAACAAAAGTAGATTTCCTCGTCAACAAATACACAAAAATAAAACATGCAAAAAAAAAACAATTTCATTATAATACAATAAATCTCTTCAATCCCTTTGTCATAATATTGTCCAAAAATCCACAAAAAAATCCAAGTATTACCTGGTGCAGATACTCCGCAACGCTTGTTGCCTCGACAGGAAAAACATCCTCAAAAGTTGTCTTCATGCCAAAACAAAACAAAAAAAAGACAAAGGGCACAGCATCAGCAAACTAGTAGCAGCGTGAGTTGAGCAATTTAAAGAACACAGCAAAAGCAACTAAGAAAGTAATGTGACAGGAACTCCAAAGAAAAATTACTTTTGCTTCCACACAAGTTATATCACGAAAACAAGGAAGTCTATCCAACTTAAATAATTATGGCTGCTCGGAATTGATTAATTTTGTTATTGAATGGATAAAATATCTGTTGCAGACAAACAAATAAATAACATAATTTTTAAAGCCAGGCCAAGCAAATTTGTTGCGCAAAGTGTATATTAAGTGTACCTTAAATTCAAATGACTTCAGATCCCACGCAAGATACTCTGCATTTATACCCTCATGGGCAAGGAGCCTGTCCAAGAAGAAGAAATAAAAAAAAACTGACCATACTAATAGTAATTAATCGTAACTAACTGATAACTAACTGAAAATGCAGTTTGGACATTCTATTAGACAGATAAAAATAGTAAGGCAGGCGTTGGAGTTTGCACATTATTGTATTAAGGCCATTTTTAATAAAGCAGAAGCAAGAATCAAAAGGATTGAAAAACACCACCCCCTAACCAACAAATGTAGATAATGATGGAAAAAATATCTCAGTATCTTACAGCAAGCAATGTCTGCACGTAGTGCTCATCTGGAATACAGTTGTGCTGCTTCTGAAGTTTCTGCACTTACACCAGAACCAAAGCAAATAATTATCAATTCACCAAAACCATAGCAAATAATAATAAATAAGAAAATTTGAAAAAAAAAACATAAAATGAGTTCTGAGTAGCATCACAGTATTATCAGTATAAACTATAAAGTATAAACAATATCAGGATTTTAACGTACACGATAGAGGAAGTAAGAAAAGATTCATTCAACGGCTGTTTTGTGGGTGTGATCAGTAACCAATTTGAACAAACTCAGATCAGATTGTAAAGAAAAAGCAAAGATAATAGAGGGGCCTAAGGGAGAAAGTTTAAATAGTAACTTCACTTTTAGCCACAGTACTTAAATTATCACTCATTGAAAGTCATCTCACACAGTCTCAGCTAGATCTTTGACTATTATAACCTACTAGAATTATATGCTACCAGAAAGGGAAAACGGGAACTTACAAATTCCTAATCCTAATCCTAATAATAAAATTTCCCATTATGTTTTTAAACATGTTTTGTCAAAAGAATTTCACGAACTAGTAAATTACAGACTCACCATCCCACTAATCAAGGTTTTGAAAACCAGACAAGTCATTAATGATTAAACTGATAAAGGGCTGTGTGCTTGGTTTTCAGGCTTCAAAACTGATAGGATGCATGCCCCAGGGAAAGTCCTATGTTACCAAAAATAAATGATCTTGAACTCTCAATTCAAAGCCTTCATTTAATGTTACATCGATATTAAACGCACAACTTTTTCTTGACCATGGTGCATAGAGTTTCCATTAGTCATTTACAATTATTTTGACTGCCAGCATAATTAACATCCCGTCAAAGCACCCAGCCTTGAATTAATAATTTCCAATTAAAAGCAAAGAATATGTACTTCACTATCATGCATAACAGCCTAAGATAACATGATACCTTCCAGTAACAACATAAAGTTAGAAAACTAAAATTAGACCACTTACAAGATTCAGCTTTCCCTTTCTGGTGTCAATTGGTGGACGTCTCTGCCAAGTGAGAAGAAAATTAGAAAGGTTTTTCAAAAGTATTAGCACATTACAGACTTACAGTTAGCCCAGCTTTGTACAATATTGTATGCTAAAGAGTTTAGTGTTGAATTCCATATGATGACTTTGATGTAATTTCAACCAACTTTAATAAATCAATACAAGAGTATTGGAGCCAACGTGGAGTCGTAGTTAAACTAACTAATGAGTGATAGATTACATACCTTACGGTATTTCTTAAAGGCAGAAAAGATAACAACATCATCTACAATCACTTCTGCTTGTTTACGAACTAAGGTGATCAACTGGACATACAAAATAGATTCAAATTATGACATAATTTTAGGAGTAAAAGGTTGAAAATTTCATCTTATAATCCCAACATAACAACTATACTCTGATTAAATTCCCATTAATCAACTCAGTTAATTGAATGAATATTATATCACATGCAGGAAACACCGGTTAAAACTACCGAAAGCTACACGAAGAGTAAACTGAAAAGGAACCTTATGGGCAATTTGGCAATCCTCAAAACTGGCTTAGAATTATCTAAAATAAATTTATCATATAAATTCAGGTTATTTTGTAACTAATTTTGATTTATTCTAGGTTTGGTTAAAATTTGTCACTGGTTTTAAAATTTTAAAATTATAACCCAATTTAAAATACAAATATACTTGGAGAAACAGAATGCAGATAGAGAAACTCTGAATACAAACAAGGTTGTCACACTCAAAAGTCTACATAAACAACGTCGTCAACTAACCAGTACGTTCCATTTGAGCAACAAATAAAAAGAAAAACTACGGCACACTGAAATCAAAAGTAAGAGAAATAACCTGGGACCCTTTGCGCCATCTTTCCCTTGGTATTTTAGGTGACATTTTTGGGTTGTAGCGGCCCTCTTTTGCATCAAGAAAACTGCGATAAAAACAAACCATTTAATCAAACCTTTCAAATATCTCCATCTGACAAGAAAAAATAAATGTCAGTGTGGACTGATTGTGTTCTGATTGTGATCGAACAGTAAAAACAGTATTAGTGCTAAGCACCTAAAGAACCAAAACCTTCATCTACCTGTCCATGAAACTCCTTGGAGAAACCAAGATGTAATTGTACACATGGGAGAAGTTGTACAGAGGAACACAGCTGCACATCGAAAACAGAAACTCAGATTCTTACCATGACCAAGACGGCGATCTTGTTAGGGCCCTCGAAGAAGACGCGAGAAACGTGAAGAGAGGGTTTGTGGTCGAGGGTTTCTTGAAGCAGAACAAGCCTTACAAGAAGACAAAGAAGACAACATGAGCATCTGATACAAGCAAATAAAATCAAAATAAATACAACTGAGAATAAGAACAACCAATTTTCGAATAGCGTTATGAATCGGACAAGTTTACAGGTAAATAATAATAATAGTAATAATCATACCCAGGTTCATTTTGATTTTAGCTTCGAGGCTGCAATTGTGCATGCTGATGAGTGCAACAGGCACATCCTTATTGCAATCTTGGCTGAAATGAAGAGAAGAAAATTGTAAAAATAGATTAGATAAATAAATAAATTCGAAGTAATGGACATTGTGGAAAATAAGGGAATCGGGGAGAAGAGGGAGAAAGAGAAGAGACCGTCGAGCAAAAGCACTGCCATCTTTGGCGCGAACGAAAGCGGAAGAAGAACCAGAATCGACCGCATCAACTCTCTTCCTTCCCTGCGACGCCATTCCTTCTTTTCTTTAAAGCCTTAACCTAATTTGTCTCTGCCTCACTCGCTCGCTCGCTGCTGCTTAGTTAGTGCTTTCTCTGCTTCAAATCGACAATGCAAAAGTATTCTTCGACTTCAAGTATACATATGAAACGAAAAGCGAAGGAGGGAAAACTGAATCGGTATTTTCGTTTTAGCGCCAACGACAACAGTGCCTTCTTGGGGGTTTCTTGAGGGAAAACGGCGATCTTGGGATTCTTGGGGGTTTGCTGCTGCTGCTAGAGTGAAACGTGAAGAGAGGCGCCAAGACACGTACCCAGCGAAGAAGACAATGTGCTTCCCAGTTCCCGCTATACAGCGGGTTCAAACAACGGTCGAGTGGTGATTGCCTTTCGTTTCGTTGCCTTTTAAATAGCCCTGGGGTCGCTTCGGACAGCTGTATGCCAACCAACAAGTTAATTTTTTTAATAAAAAGACATAATAAATGAACTTTTTTTGAACTTAAAAACAATTTTAAAAAATGTTAAAATAATGAGAATTTTACAACAAAAAAAAATAAGAAATTTACAACGAAAAAAATAATTAAAAAAATGTAAAGCTGTTTAATAATTTTCAATTTTTTTAACTTGAACGTTACTAATTCAATTTAAAAACTGTTTGATAAATTATTGTTTTATAAAAGCTTAAGTTTAATTTAAAATATCCAATAAATGGAGTCTAGTTGTAAGTTTTTCTATATTAAAAATGAATGAAATATTTAAAAAATATAAACAAATACTTTAAAAAAATCTCTCAATACAAAATTGAATTTTTATTATATAAATAAAAATTCACAAACAATCATATTTAAAAGGCTTAAATATATTTTAGGTCCTTCTAAATTTACTCATTTTGATTTTAGTCCCTGATAATTTTGGTCAAACTTTTTTAGTCCAATAAATATTTTTTTTTAGTTTGATATTTTTAGTGATTTTGGGGTGACGTGGCACGTACACGTCATCCCACTAATCTGACGTGTCATATACTAGTCTCATGTCAGCTTGCCACGTAATTTAATTTTTGGAGGAACCTGCCACGTGGCGCACTCTCTCAGCACAGCCCCCCACCACCACCACCCACTCTCTCTCTCTCTCCTAGCACAGCTCCACCCCCCCCCCAACCACCACCACCACCCCCACCACCCCCACCCACTCTTTCTTTCTCTCTCTCTCTCACACACCACCACCACCACCCAAACATTCTCTATCTTACTGTTTTCTACCATTTTTTCGCACACAAGCAACAACGACGACAACAATGACGAAGATGGACGTAGGGACTAGATCCAAAACATTCATATATTTGTAGGGACTGGATCCAAAACGTAACATATTTGTAGGGACTTGATCCAAAACATTTATATATTTATAGAGACTGGATCCAACCACGTTTTATCTTCTTCAATCTTCTTCTTCTGGGTTTTCTGCAAAACCCAACTACCACCAACATCCAAACAATGATTTTTTTTCCCCATTTTTTCACCACCACCACCACCAACAACAGCAACCCAACAACCTTCTTGACCCCAAACGAAAAAACAACAACCTAGAATAACCGAGAAGGGAGAGAGTGAAAGGGGAGTGAAGGTTTGAAGGAAGAGGGTGTTGTTGTTTCTCTACGTGGCGGTGGGTGTCCTGTTTGTGATTTTGCAGTACATACACACAAAGGTAAGTGGGCAGATAAATGTCAAACATAAAAGATCTAACTTCAATAATTTGCTTCATCTAATTCAAAAATTTAGACAAATGATTATTAACACTTATTGTTGGCCGTAGTATCTATGGATCTGATGTTTGGAGTTTTTCTTATTTACAGTTAGGTCAATAGTATAGGATTAAGCTAAGAACTCGGGAGAGAGAGAGAGAGAGAGAGAGAGAGAGAGAGAGAGAGAGAGAGTGGGTGGGGGCGGGGGTGGGGTGTGCTAGGAGAGAGAGAGAGAAAATGAGAGAGAGAGAGAGAGAGAGTGGTGGGGGTGAATGGTGGTGGTGGGGGGCTGCGCTGAGAGAGAGGGTCACGTGGCAGGTCCCTTCAAAAATTAAATTACGTAGCAGGCTGACATAGGACTAGTATATGACACGTCAGATTAGTGGGATGACGTGTACGTGTCACATCACCCCAAAATCACTAAAAGGACCAAACAAAAAAAAATTTGTTGGACTAAAAAAGTTTAACCAAAATTATTAGGGACTAAAATCAAAATGAGTAAATTTGAAAGAACCTAGAACATATTTATGCCTATTTAAAAAGTGGTAAAATATTTCACAAAAGCTATGATTTTTATCTAAAATTATCATAGAAATATTTAGCTATAAACTTTGCTTTTCTCTTTCTGAATAATCTGTAAAAAAAACTTATCATGTCACGTGACATACAACCTAAATAAAACAAATATTTGCAAGCTGAAAAGTATTAATGGTGATGCAAAGTAAGAATTATATGGCATAACATGACATGTTCAATGAAAAGTAAAAACAAAGTAATATTGATAGAGGGTTGGCACCTATTTCTATGACTAGTCAATCATAAACATCTCTGGCCATTCAGATTATTGCACCTAGCAAGTAGCAACTACACTTGAAATCTAAGTACTCTCAAATAATGTTAATTACCTCAAAAGCACCCTCATATCTAATGAACAAGTGAAAGGAAAAAATCGTAAACATATTGATCAAGTAATATTAATTAGAGGGATCCAATGATATCTGCAACTAAATTACACATTTTGACATAGATCTGAAATGAACAAATCAGGGAGAGATACCTAAAAATCGTTCGAAAACCTGCAATGGTATGAAACAAAGAGGGAAGTATGTGAGAGAGAGAACCTAGAACAACTGTGAGGGAGGGAAGAGAGAACCTGGAACAATTGCAAGGGAGAGAGACAGAGAGAAAACCTGGAACAACAATGGTGCAAAGTAACGTCTCAAAAGTCCTTTGCGAGAGGCTGAGAACTGTGCGTGGATCCTCAAAATTGTAGGTAAAAGTTATTTTTAATTACAGATATGATGCCCTGTCAGTAAAAGCGTGTGTAGTCTTGTAGTGTGAATGAAAACATATTTATGGAAATTTACTTTTTGAATAAAAGAAGATATAATTTCAAAATAAAAGGAAAAAATGAAAAATTACTTTTTAACTCAACAAGAGTGCCCCTGCACCTACACTGCCCCTGCACCTACACATCCCGTGGTGATGGTGTAATGGGAGAACGAGTGTGTGCTGATTGATTTTTTATTTTAAAAAGGAATTTTTGAAAGGATTATTTGAAGAAAGGATGTTATTATATATTAAAAATAAAGGATTATTTGACGCTTGTCTGGACTTGAGCCCAATTTGGATAAGTTTATCTATAAATATTTTTAGTATGTATTTTTTAATTAATAACTTTTTATAGAAGTTAAAATTAACTTTTGCTCTTCACATTTTTTAGAAGCTATTTTTTTTAACTTTTCTAAAAGCACTTATGTATCTATTAATGACTATTTAATAATATTTTTTCTTTTACATATATGAGAAAAATAATAAATAAGATAAAATTAACTTCTCCATAAGTCAAAAGCTAAAGTTTTTATATCCAAAGATGATCTAATTATTTCATGTTCCTCCTTGTGTTGGGGAAGTTCTTTTTAATAAAATGACATAACTATTTTTGATTAAAAAAAACTATTTGGAAGGATTAACATCACATTGCATTGGGCCCAAGATAGCACAATTATATGACAAGTCTTACAATACATACAATACTTGAGGATGGTGATAAACTAACAAAATTAATTATATGCATGTAAGAAAAAGACTAATAAACCACACATTTTATTTTTTTATTTTTTATTTTATCTATATTTTTGTTATTATTTTTAAAAAATTTGTACGTTTGAATCCAGGCAATGGAAATCATAAAAAACCACATCTGGCCCAACCCATAACTAAAATGCCATTTTCACGAAGGATTAAAATGATAAAATAAATTAGATTGATTTAGTTAGTTATATGTACAAAAGGACGAATTTGGTTGAGAATTAACTCTATAATTGAATAGAATATTGTAAAACTCGAATTGCTTATCGATTCAGTTGAGGTACTGAAAGTCAATATCAAATACATAAATTAAATAGCAATGCAAAACTTTTCTAACAAATATAATACACCAAAAATTAATTAATTAATTAATTAAACTCCAAAAATAAACCCAGCAACGCCTTGCTATAGGGTGTACTGTGTACATACGCCTTCCTTAATCTAAATTTTAAGGAACCAAAATATATTAAAAAAAAAAAAAACCCAGCAACGCGTCGATCCACTCAATTACATATATATAGCTTATACTGCTGGGAACATATATATTTGGTCCTTCGGCTTCACGAAGCATAGCACAGCAACATTTATTGATTTAACGAATTAAGCAGCTGATTTGATGCAGACCCACTGGCTACAAGCGTGAGGGATAATAGTTGACTGGGAAATAAGAAACTACAATTGGAGCTTCCTTTGATTTTGGTTTGCTCTTTGGTAATTTCTCTGAAGAAGAAGAAGAAGAAGATTTGGATTGAGATGTTTGAGCATAATCAGAGACTTGAGAGGGAGCAAAGCAATTGAAGAAGGCTGACATCAAGGCCATCTTTGATACGTGGCCGGGTTTCAGCTAAAGCAAGCGTGTCAAAGAGCCAAGAAGTGATGATCGAAGCCAAGGGAATTAAACCAAAATCCAGGCGATGGAAGAGTGAGGTTTAATTTGAAATTGAAGTAGTGGAGATTATTGATTCTGTTTGTGAGTACTGTGCAAAAGCTTGAATGACTGACTAGTCTTATATATGCTATGAGTGGATGGGAAATGAGGTAATGTCCTATTTATAGCTATAGCTAGCGTTACATGGAAGGAATTAAGTTATATTAATTGGTCCATTTGTTAGCTAATTACATATGGGACCACATTCACATATAGCTACCTCTTCAAAGGTCTTCCGTGGCTGGCTGTTGGCTTCGTCCAATATTATTGGGATATTTTGCCACGTACGTACTGTTTGGATCTTATTAATTAGTTATAACTAACAAGGTTCACAGCACCTGGATCGAACCTTCTTTAAGTTGATAGAGAACTCGATCAATGGCATTTCATCGATCTGTGAGTACACGTCTCTTTTTGCATAAACGTGTAGGATTTGACTCTACAGACTACAAGCACCATTACCATATGATCATATTATTCGCTTGTTACGAGGAAGATGCTAAGTTGATTCTTATATGCCTTGGGTACAAGGAAACTTAAGGATCTACTTGGCACTTTGAGAGAATTCACGTGGTCTTTGTCGCTACCAACCAATTTGACCGCATTTATTATTAGGCGTACGCTTTTATTTTTGTTGTGTACTAATGTTTGTGTTGGTTCATAAAAGCTTCCCGTGGTTAAAAGGAAAGTCCTCACAAATAAAATTTAGGTACAAGTCATAAATCTTAGCTTTCGTAGCCAACACAATCAAGTCTTTCCCTCTTAGAATTACTTGTTTGAACCAGATACGCCTAAATTAAGTGCATTAACTATTGTGCTAATTAATAAATTACTACCTCAGTCTCTAATTATAAGAAGTTTTTAGTAAGTTTATTTATCTTTTTTTATAAGAGATTTTTTAAAATGTGTCATGTATTAATTATTTTTTACACAAATTACCCTTATTTATTATGGACATTTTTTGTTTCTCTCCTATGATGAATGGAGAAGAGAGAGATAATACCTTAATTAAATGAGAGAGAGTAAGTGGAAAGAGAGAGATACTACTAAGGGCAATTTTGAGAATACAATATAAATTAGTGACAAATTTAATGCTATAAACTATATTAACTAACTTCTTTGATGGAAGAGAATTAGGTAAAAATCTCTTATAATTAGAGACAGAGATAGTACTAAGATAATACTACTATCAATTAATGATTAATTACTATAATTAAATTGTTACTCATTTAGTTGACATAACATGCATCTTCGGGGTAAATGCAGAAGGATAACAGCAATTTTGTCCACTAGAGTCTAGAGGAGTGCATAAGATCAAAGTCACAATCCTCGGCCCCACGCTCTTTAATTAATTATTTTTGTTTTAAAATTTTCGGCAAGTCATTCTCTTGGGGAGCAAGAAAAACAGGGTCCACTTATTTTTGTTTTTCTTTTTGGAATTAATTCTTCTTAGTCAAGTGTTTTGGAGTTTGGACAATAATACTCCTAGTTCATGCGATTAGGTTATGAAAAGTGTTTTTTTTAGGGAGCAAGTTTGGATGCCCCTTATTGTGAGAGATTCTATTTAAGCAATAAAAATATTGTTTTTTATTTTTATATTTTTTTTCTCAAATTACAAACCCAGATTCTTCATGCTCTTCCTAGCCAACCAATATCAAGCGTGATCTACGTGATTCAATGAGTCCCACTTTATAATTTTACGAAATAATTGAGAATTTATAATTATTCCGGCCTCTACGAACAATCTATTCATCTAAAAAAAATTAAAACGTTTACCTAGATCTAAAATAGCAATGTTTCCCAGCAGTACTGTACTATTCAACACCACAAGAAACGTAGTCGGGAAACACTTCATTGAGCACAATTATGCAATTTCATACTTGGGTTTGATGCCTTCATATTGTGGGTGTCAAGTTTTTCATAGCTGGGAACTTCTCTGGACTATACTCTACATTTTTGCACTTGGGTTTGACGGCTTTACATCTGGGGTGTGAATTTCTCCACAAGTGTAAACTTTTATGGATTGTACTTCGCTTTTTCGCACAGACAACTTTACACCGGGTGTGGGAATTTCTCCACAATTGGGATCCGATCTGGATTGTACTATGCATTTTTGCATTTGGGTCTGACTCTTTCACACCGGGGTGGGAATTTTTTCACAGTTGTGAACTCCTCTGGATCGTACTATGCACTTTCGCATTTGGGCCTGACGCTTACACACCGGGGATGGGAATTTATCCACAACTGTGAACTACTTTGGCTTTTACTATGCAGTTTCGCACTTTGCCTGATATCTTCACACCAGGGATGAGATTTATTTTACAATTGTGAATGGTTCTGATTTTGCTTCTTGTGTTTTTGATTGATCGGGAAAAACTTGACTTTGTTGTTGAAATTTTTGGACGTGTCGTAAATGGTAGATATGATTTGGAGTGCCAACTTAGTAGAGATGTTTTTTTCTAAAGTGATGTCTTTATACGCTAGCTCTATTTATATAATGGTAGGAGTTCGATCCAATTTTGTACAAAATAAACTCGTTTTTTTTCAAATAGGTAAAACTGGACATAACTTGTACTCTGATCTAGTTGTTATCTGTTTAATAATATTTTTTTCTTATAAAAAAAATAGCAATGTTTCCATTATTAATCAATAAACGAAACTTTCAGCTATACAAAAATAGAAGAAAATCAAACTTACACGACCCAAAAACATCGACATAACCACAGAAGGCAAGAAATAGAACTCTGCTCAACATTCAACAAGCAGAGCAGAGTCCTTAAGAAACAGGACATGTAACTATTACCCAAATAAAGAGTAAACGGAGAAATGACTAAATAAGAAGCCACACTGAAGCTCCATTTAATTTTAGTTTTATCTAATAGGCTTTTCTGAGAGAAGATTATCTTCTTTGCCTTGGACACTTTGTGTTGTGCATAATCAAAATGCGTACCATATGGCCACTATTGACATTTGCGATTCATCTACTCAACTCTTAAACGCGTGAAAGCAATGAGGTGACTATGTAGTAAGAGACATCAGTAGGAACTCCACTGGAATATTTGGCTATGCTTGTGGACGTTTCCAAATCAACACCACCCTCTGTTGTATCATCATAGATGCGAGATGATGATGATGAAGGTGAAGGTGAAAATAACATAAAGCAGTTGAGGAAGGATGTGAGCATGAACATTTTATTCCAACTTGTAGTTACACACACTTATAATGATAATATAAAAATAGAATTAGAATGGACATATATATAGATTTCTAGCTAGAAGATGATCATATATGCGTGCTTTGACCTGACACCCGGTAACGATAGACATCAAATTGCCATGTCAGCAACCGCAGGGATAAGTGTTTGAATGATATGTCAGCAACCGCATGTATAATTAACTGTTGACTGCGGATACGGCCGGGTTTGAAAAGATATTTGTGTTAATCCAAGTAATGAAAAGTTTTGTTTTTTCTAATCAAGGATTCAAATCCTATGAATAAAATGAAAACGTCATTTTCATTCTATAATTTTTTAATTAAGTTTTGTTTTTCATGCTAAAATGACGTCATTTTCATGCTATATCTCTCATTTGGATTTCATGCAATTGAAAATTCATAGTCACTAAAGTCAAGCGATTGGAATCGTTAAGATGATTTATTCTAGAAAAGTGTTTTGAAAAAAAAAAAGACAAATATATATAGGTGAAATAAATTCAGTTTGTATAAAATAATAATATGTGAGATGAGTATATAAAAATATCATTCTACAGTTTCTACTATTTCAATCTACAATTAATAATTATTGTAAGATAATTTATCAATTAAACTAGTTTATTTGTAATTAGGGTGTGTTTGGTTCAAAAAAAGGGAGGAGAGGGGAGGGATTTTAATGGAGGGAAAGGGAGAGAAGGGAAGGATTTAATTAGATATCATGTTTGGTTGAGAGGAGGGAAGGGATTTTAATGGAAAAAAATGTCAAATTTATTTTATGCCCTTATAAGTCTTTTTGTTAGTTTTTAAATATAGTTATTTAAGTCAATATTTTAAAATCCCTTCAAATCTCTCCATTATTGGAGAAGAGCCAAAATCAAGTGAGAAGAGATTTTGCTCCCCTCCTTTTTTCTCTAAAAAATTGAACCAAACATAAAAGTTTTAAAATAATTCATCTCCTCTCATCCACTTCTCTCCAACCAAACAGGGGCTTAAGGACGAAAACTATTTATTCTTTATTAATAGAAATTAGAAACGATTCGTTTGTTTACCCCACACACCAAAAAAATGAAACGATTCGTTTTTAGTCGCGAGATAAACCTCCCACTATACATAAAAGTACGGACCCCATTCTTTCTTTTCCTTTCTCGAAAACAGAATCTGCGAATCCGACTATTCTTCTCATTTTTGTTGCTTTCCTTTGCAGAGTTGAAGAATGCCGTTGAAGGTGTTTGACGCTACAGTATCGACCTTTGATGGCGTCTTTGAGAAGTTCCGATCAGAGGCTCCCCAAAACAAGGCCAACCTCATTCTCTTCTTGGCCGACAATGACCC
The DNA here is from genome assembly GCA_030159175.1 of Glycyrrhiza uralensis. Taxonomy (NCBI): domain Eukaryota; kingdom Viridiplantae; phylum Streptophyta; class Magnoliopsida; order Fabales; family Fabaceae; genus Glycyrrhiza; species Glycyrrhiza uralensis. Next base: position 44,605,625 of record BRZY01000005.1, read on the forward strand.
TGCTACCTCTCTCAGCTGGTGCCCTGGTACTTTCTGTGCTTCTGTTTTGTCTCCCTGTTTTTCATCTTACCCAGATGGAATTCCTCAAGGAATTCGCAGTTCTGTTGTCAATTTTATGGGAAGTTGGAATTTTTTAAATGAAACAAGCTGATAATGTACCTGATTGCATGGATCAATTGGCAATATCAGTGAGGATTAGTTGATAACATAGCACTGAACTGTGAAGTCCCACAAATTGGGGGGTGGGGGAATTGGGAAAATGAGTGTTTTTCTTTTTATTGGATCCCATAATTGCTTGGGAAATAAAAAGATGTATACATATATAAGTTGTGTAAGGAAGAAGAGCTTCCTACAAATTGATGTTCTGTGTTTACTTTATAGCATTTTGGTGTCCATCTTTTGATGTTTTTGTATATTTGATTGGCAGTTTAAGAAGCATGATAACTCTGCAGTTTATATCAGAATCCATGAATATGACTAGTTTTACTTGTGTTTGTCTGGAGTGGGGAAGAAGAGCTTCAGCTTCCTATCAGTTGATGTTCTGTGTTTTTGGTTTTTTGGTATCTATCTTTGGGTGTTTGATTGGCAGTTTGAGAAGCATGATACCTCTCCAGTTTTATCAGAATCCATGAATATGTATGACTAGTTTTGTCTTTGTGTTTTGATATATTTATCTTTGCCTTGTTAGATTGTGTGAGAGCTGAGCCTGTGATCTACAAGAAGCTGGAGGCTTCACCTGATGACATTGCACTTTTGAGAGCTTATGTTGGAGATAGACCAACATGGAGGAACCCCCAACATCCATGGAGGGTGGATCCTAGGTTCAAGCTCACCGGGGTGCCAACGTTGATCCGTTGGGAGAATGACGCGGTCAAGGGTCGCCTGGAGGACCATGAAGCTCACCGTGAAAACAAAATTGGAGCTCTTGTTGCCGACAAATGATTTGCATTTGTAGTCTTAGATAGTCGGTGTGTCACCATGTAGTTTAAACAGTTTGTGGTGTACTCTTCCCTGCAACTCTCATACTGGGTTTATAGCTTTACTGGTAAAGCACATAATAAATAAATGCTGAATACAAATGGTGACAATAGAAGGCAATAAAGCAGACATGGTTGGTTCTTACAGTGTTTTATGGTTTTTTTTTTTTATTGCAGTGGCTTTGACTTTTGAGCATCATAAATGTGCTTGCTGATCCTATATAATGTTCAGCTTGCTTTATGTTTAACCAATACAACCTGAATTTGAAATTAGTTACTACGGTAGTTAACTACTGTCAAGACAAATATTAGTCATGGGTGACCTACAACTTTGAATGGAACTCTATTTGGGGATGAATCCATGTCAAAACTTTACATACTCTTGTCATGTAAATTTTTTGTATCTATCTATTTTTATGAATATTAATAAATATTGATGGTGCTTTACCTATTTAATGTCTATGAAAAGAGAAACGGTAAAACTTTCACATGATCTTATGATAAGAAATTTTCGCATCAGATGATCTGTTTACACCCCAACCACCATTGAAATGATAGAATCATGAATTCTCTCTTGCTGAATACCTGTGATCGTTGGTCGCCCTTGGCATGCGAAACAAAAATCTTATCCCATTGATTATTGAAAGGTGTTTACCGTGATCAACATGATGAGCTGAGTTAGGTTACATTAATCGAACTACTTTCATCTAATGTATAACATAAATTTAATGTCAAAGTATAAACAAATTCTCAATTTTGGAAAAAGCCTCAACGGCCAACTTTATGTTGCACATGATTATCAGTTGATATTAAAATCAGACCAAACTACAAGGTGAAAAAATAAATTTAATCCTAAACCTTGTGTTTTCTTTTCCCAACTATACATATTGAATAAAAAAAAGTCAATAATTATAGTTTTGCATAAATTAAGTAGGATACCAATATACATGCAAAACAAGGAGTGACAAATCCATCTCTCTTCATGTTAGACATTTAATCCTTGTGTCTGCTATACACACACCAAACTGCATTTTCGTTCTTGGCATGAAACCCAACTGCAAGTCAATAAAGAAAAATGTTAGAAGATCAGCACACAAGGACATTTCAAATGGATGAAAGAAACAAATAGTTTCTTTTGCGTTGTACAGCAAGGGTATCCTCAAGCAAAGGAGCTTTAAGGTTGTATGCATAAATTGTAAAACAGTACAAAACGCTGGTTGTAAACAATAGAAAGCATAGCATTGTAAAAGGATATTTACTCTGTTGCTGAATTTTCAGTGAAGAAAATTATTACATGCATATTGAATACCCCATGACCTTTTCCATTGTCAGTTTAACAAAAACTATAAATTCCAACATTTTGTAACTTTCACAAGGTTAGAGTGAAATATTTTTCCAACCTTTCTTTGCCTCTTTGGTTCACCAAAAAACAATGAAACTTGGAGGGTAAATTGTAAGATTTTAAACTTGTTCTGAGGGAAGACTTCAAGAGGATAAACTATAATTCACTCCAAAGTAAAATATATCTTTCTCATTATACCATTTCTTTTTACCTTTGTATCAGGAGTACCAAAACTAGTTTCTACTATCATTCTCAGAAAGTCATAAAAGTCTTCATAAAAAAAGTGCAGAACCTTACCTATATACATCAGGGCCACGGAGGATTATAGATAACTTTACGAAAATTTCAAATTTGAGAATTTGAGAGCGTAGGGGACAACTTCAAGCTGATATCACCATAAGCTGTTTCTTGTTGAACATCAACAAGACCATGAGACTTTAAAACCTGTAATGCAACATTTAACTTCCACATCAATCATAAAACATGTAAATTAGAATTTCACAGAGAAAAAAAGGTTAAGAAAGGGGGGGAAGCACTATAACTGTTCACAAGGATGCTTGCTTTTGAAGAAACCATGATTTGTAGGACTTAAATTAAAGGATACAAATACATATACCTTAATTATGATCAAATCAACTACATATTTTTTTTTCTAGCAAATATTTGAGGAACTATATCTTGTCAAGAGCAGGATTCAAAGCTATAATTATGGTGATAACAAGAAAGAGAATCATTCAAACTAAGGAAAAAAACAAATCACCATTCTTCAGTATTCACTCCCATATGAACATTGTAAACCAGATTAAAACCATACACCACAAATAACAAATATTCAAAATTTATGGACATAATTGAGGTTCATTTCCATGGATGGAAATGTTTCAGAACTCACCAATACTTCAAAGAACATACGAGCAGAGATCTTTCTAGTTTTTCCTTCCAAGATCTTGTTCAAGCTGAGATCTCCAGCAAGATCTTCCAAAATTGGGGTAATTGGAGAACATGCTTTCAAATATTGAGCTACAGCCCTGGAATCAAATAAGTGAAAAATATTGGCAATATTCAGGCACTAGAGAAGTATTCTGAAGAAGAAAAAGAACATTGGTCCTAGCCCTCACAGACAATGTGCCAATGCTTTTACATAGTCTACAATAGTATATATTCTACAATAGTAATAAATGAATAAGTACCTAGTCCTCACAGACAATGTGCCAATACTTTTACTTGTACCTTGTGAACCTGTCATTAAAATAATTATGTTATCTATAATATTACTGATGTCAATACCAGAAATTGTCTATCTAATACATCTCAGCATAATATAATTCAAGTAGTACCACAATAAATAAGTAAAATAATATCACAAATCATATTGAAGATCACATGAAAATAGAACCTACTGGCTGGTGTGTTGTTATCCGCTTCCAGAAAACTAAGCTCCTACAAGGACAAGGTTGACAAGATATTAGATGTAGCAATTCAACCATTTTAAGAGCATTAAATCAGAAGGAAATAATACTAGCAGCAAATATTCAGCTCCAAACAAATATAGAAACTATATTAACTAGGAAGAGGAGAGGCAAGTGTGTGTTAGTATAGGCAAACCAAAAGCAAAACCATACGAAGAAAATTGTGTATAAGGTAGAATATACAGGGTTGCGTGCTACTGGTTTGAAAAATGTGATCAGAAGAGAACTTGTCACACAAGCATTCCATTCAACTCTACATTAAGTCCTCAATGCATGATGACTTTAACACTTCACTACTGGAAAGACTCCACAATATGCCATATATGCATCATTACCTATCTTAAGGGAGACAAAATATACAAATATAAATATATCTCTCTCACATATTTCTCATCTCAAACTAAACAAGCTAAACAGAATAAATGCTTTGTGCTGAAAGAAGATGGAATATGATAAGACTGTATGAAAGTACTCATGATGAAACCTCGAAGCATACTTCTGTTCCAGCAGAATTGATCAATTGATGAGTATCTGAAAGGCCAAAGTTCTGAAATGTATCATCCAGATATGTCCTGGGGGTTTCCATTTCTGATCCCTGAGCACCAGGTGATGTTCCTAAATCTGGTGTCTGCACTGTCTCAGATGCAATATTTGTTCTCAAAGGAGAAACCAAAGCAGACCTTAAGTTTTGAGCTGAAGCAGGAGTCACATCATCTCTTCTAACAGGACTCCTGCAATCACCTTCAATATTGAGTTCAATGTCCATATCGTGATCTGGCATAGTGGGAGGGGGAGTAGCAGCAATGCTACGAAGGCGTTCAATCTCTATATCAGGTGCAATAACAGGTGTAACATTTGGCTCTTCAGCGATTTGGTTAGTTGGAGGAGTTGCGGTAATCCCAGCATCCGCATGATCGTCTTCAGAGATGACCAAATGGGGTCTTGAACATATATTTTCCCTTTTGGATATGTCTAAAAGATCCTTGCAAAGCCCTGAACATGGAGCCACAAGTTTTAAATGACATTCATACAAGCTATTAAGGTATCACAATCTACAAAATGAAAGATAAAGACCACCCTACCAGTTAACAAGGGCTGGTCAAAAATGTGTTCCTTTCTTCGACTGTTGTTCAATTTCCAAGTACCCAAAGTAGAGCAAGGAACATCCCTTCTCTTCCGCAGTATATCGGAAGTATTATTAAGCGCTCCTCTCATGGATCTATAAAGACATCCCCACATGAGTAATGAGCATGGAATGACTGAAACTTTAAACTAGAACATATAAGTTGCACGACAAGGAAGCAATTCAATAAAAACAGAGTTTAAGGCATTACCTATTTGATAGCACTATGGGTTCATCGAAGAATTGTTTTCTCTTCCTTCCTCTTCGTTGTGGCTGCTGAATTGGTGGACTTGCATCAAGAACCAGATGGCGAGAATCATGCCCTGAAACTGAGTGAGGGAAAAAAATTAGTTATGTAATTCTAGGATCCATGTGTAAATGCAAGAGACAGATAAGCACTGACCTCCACAAACTTGTGCATCTGAGGCACCCCCTTGAGAAGCATCTGGAGTTGGTGGTCCAGAAGGTGGCTGAGGTGGTGCAGACATCGGATCCAAATCATCAACCATTTCAGGAGTAGGATCCTTTTCATTCATAATTTGGTCAAGATCTCTATTTGGTTCAGCATCATTATCCCCAAGATCTCGACATACTAGAGGATTTTCTACATCACAAACATTGTTGGCGTCACGAAGAACTTCCTTTGGCATGGCCTGGGTTGATTGTGGAGAAGTGTTATCACTAGGACCCACGCCGCAAGTAGCCTCAGGATCCTGAAAGTTATGAGGTTGAGCATCACCAATATGCTGGGTAGTGGGAGATTCTCTCTGGATACTTGGACCAAAATCTTGAACACCCACAACATTTGTCAATGGAGATTGGGGAACAATGCTGTAACCACAAAGAACATATTATTCCATTGGTGCATAAGGGAAAAGGGGGGACAACAAAATGCAACACAACTTCAAAAGCAACAAAAGCTTACTCCTCCTCCATTGGTGTTGCCCAAGTATCTGGCAGCACTTCAGTGTGTGAAGAATCCATCGTTATATCCTAAATGCAAGAAAACCCATAGATGAAAAAAAATTGCAACTACGAAATAACATTATTCAATACAATAACAGAAGTTGTATCCAATTGACAAGAAAGAAATAAGGCTGGACCTCGTCAAAAGATATAGCCACATAATTATCCATTGCAAAAGGAGTTCGATCTGCGCATTAAGAAGATCACTAACTTCCATGTGTAACATAAAAAATACATATAACTAAAAGAACTCATACATTTATATTAATATAACCTGGTAGTGTAATCTCTTCTTGACTCCTAAGGTGAATATCCTCAAACCTGAGACACAAACAATTATCATTGTATATGGATTTCAATATAATTAAAAATATACATCTAAAAATGGGCAAAGCTGAAGAAACTCTACCCATTATGGTTTATTTCACAATCTAAATTGAGTGCATCAAGATCGAATGTGTCCGGCAGAGTGATAATCTGAACAGGTGCCCGGCTTGCATCCTCTGATAAAGTAATTGGTATAGTAGCAAATGATTTGCTCAGACCAGTCAAAACAACATTGCAGTCATGGAAAAGATAATCTACTTTCTTCGAATATATCCGAACAACACCTAAGAGAAGGTGGCCTGACATTCTCAGCGCAATAGGAACCCCGGGATCCATTATATGTTCTGAAAAGAGACACATTTAAGATCAATAATTAACAACAATAAAAATAATAATGTTATCCTACCTTGAAGTGCAGGAACTTAATGAAAATTCTCTAAATATAAATTGAAGGATGCAAAAACTAGCATGTAACCAAGGAAACCAAAACAATGACATTCAATAAACATAAATTCGAAAACTCCTTACTTCAAATGTTGTCACATGTGCCCCCCCCCCCCCAAAAAAAACCACCCCAGAGGAACGGACACACTCCAAGTTGTCTTTTTTTTTAATTAAAAAATATTTTTTTATGGAAAATTAAAACCCATTAGAATGAGTAGCATTGTCCCTCGAAGAAAAACTCAACTAGTGACAGGAAAACCCAGATGGGATTTTGAGAAAGAAAGAAACTTTGGGACTTTTGAGAATTAAAAAAGGGGACTTTTTTGTGTGTTGTGGTTTAGGGAGACTTACGAACGGTGGAGGGAATGTCGGTGGAGGTGTAATGGGACTTTTTGAGCCTGTGTTGGAGGTGAGCGGCGATCCACACTGTTGAGAGTGGCCCTTTTCGCGCCAAAAATGTCTGCGAATAAAACATTCTGCTCTTCTTCTTCTTCGTCTACTACGCTGTTGTTTGATGAGCGTCGGAGAGGGAACTCCAAGCTATTCCTCGAAAGGTCGATCCTCTGGGTCCGTTTGTTGGACCCAAACAACATAGACGCGTCACCTGTGAACCTATTACTTGACAAGTCCACGAAAGCCAGGTTCAGATTCCCCAATGATTGCGGTATGTCCCCCGAGAGCTGGTTACGCGAGAGAGTGAGCGAGGTGAAGAAGAAGCGGTTAAAGGAACCGAACGAATCGGGGATTGAGCCACTGAGCCAGTTACCGTCCAAGCTGATCCCTTGGAGGTTGTGAAGGTTAGAGAGAGAGGGTGGGATTCCACGCCGTTTGAGAGGTCCAATGTTACGAGGCTTCTGATGTAGAGGGAGTTGAGGAAAGGGAGGTTGTATCGTGTTTGTGTTTGTGTTGGGAGTTTTGGGGATTCTAGGGTTGCGGTTGGAATGAGATTGAGTTGGTGTTTTGGGAAGGCTCATAAAATTAAATTAAATGTGAAATATTTTGGCGCGCGATACCATGACTTGTGAAAGTGAAGTGGCGCGCTCCATGGGAAGCGGTGTCGTGTGGTGCGGTCGTGTGGGGAATTATTTTACTTCAAGGACCTCTGTTCCTCCCAGATTTACATTAACAACCATTTTATTTTTATGATTCCTTTTCTTTTACGTCATTTTTTTTCCTTGGTCATATTTATATATGGTCTATTTCAAGATAAGACAGATAGGATAAGGAATTTGGTGAGTCAGTTGGGCATGTTTAGATAACAAGTTTATCTACTATTCATGGCATAAGTTGTATAAATTATTTTTATAGTTAAAGAAAAATTATAGTGAAACTTATTTTATATAAGTCATAAGCTGTTTTGATAAGCTATCATGGGTAGCTTATGAAAAATAAGCCCAAAACAGCTTATGAATCAGTCATAAGCTGTGTTCATAAGCTCTATATAAGCTAATCCAAACAGACCCATGATAAAGTAATCCTCTTATCTTATTCTATCTTGTCTTTCAATTATAATTTTATCATGTGATAGGAGTTGGGTTAGAAATCAACACAATAGGATAAGATTAATTTTTTTCCTCATTCGCTCTTATAAAATCTATAATAATAATATATACAATGACGAATCCTCTCAAGACCAAATTTTATACATGTCGCTTTAGGAGCATTTCAAGACTCAATTTGACTGATTGGCTTTGAATACACTTATTGATTGATTTGTATCGATTGTGTTTGATATGATATTTATTGTATTGAATAGATTTTAGCCATAATATCATTTGATATTGTATTCAGATTTATCCATTCAAATTTGATTTTTTTCTCATTATTGTTAATTTGATTTGACTATGGCAAATTGTATTTCAAATCTGATTTGATAATAATAATAATAATAATAATTCTAATAATAATAATAATATTATTAATATTATTTAAAAGATGAGCAGAAGCCACATGTACATAATAATAATAATAATTAATAAAATGAGATTTCAATATCATCATAGAAAAATGATTACACCCATTTTTACACCTATGTCAATAATTAATAAAATTTTGGTTTTTCTTTTCCTTTTTTATTCCAACGATTATTTTTTCTTTAAGTTACCCCTCTGTGATTGTGTTCGATATGATATTTATTGTATTAAATGGATTTCAGTCTTAATATCATTTGATATTGTATTCAGATTTATCCATTAAATTTTGATTTTTTCTAATTTATTGTTAATTTGATTTAATTATAGTAAATTATATTTCGAATTTAATAATTCTAATAATAACTAATAATATTATAAATATTATTTAAATAGAATTTCAATAATATAATTTAAACGATGAGCTTACATGAAATCAAGATTGAAAAATATTGTTATGACCCTCCCACATTTAATCTGGGTGGTGGTTTTCATGACAACGATTCTTTTTTATTGATTGACTATTCTATGATTCAAAATTAATGTGTGTAATTGTTATTTGAAATTGTATTGATTGTATTTGATATTATATTTGATTTTTTGAAAGGTATTTCAAACATTCATTATATTTAAATTTTTTGTATTTTCCAAAACGATATTGTATCAACTTGATTTTGTTTGATTTCAAACTTAAATGGATTTTTTGATATTCATATTTATCCATTGAATATTAATTTTTGTTCATTTATTTGAAATTTGATTTGATTATAGAAAATTGTATTTCAAATGACAAGTATCACTCCTCTTTTTATTGGTTTACTTTCATAAAATATTTTTATATCTATATCTCTGCCTATTTATTTTCTAAGATTTTATTCAACCTCTCTCCTTTCGCATCGACAAACTTCTGTCTCTCTTAAACTCTTGATTTTTTGGTATGACTTTTTTAACTTCTCTCTTTTTTGTTCTTCTTCCCCTATTTCATAAACATTTTTCTTCTTCATTATTCTCCTCCATTGAAGTGACTATCACTTGAAACTTTCAATTAAATATTAGTTTTTCATGGTTAATCCTTTTATATTTTTAAATTTTTATATTATTCTTTTATATTATTATTATTAGATCTTATTATATTATATATATATTGATATGTTTTATTTGTTCACTTTGATTCAGACTTTGTATTATTGTTACTCATCTGTTCATCAACACTGACTTCTCATGTCTTATTTCTTTTTTGCTCTTCTTATCTCATTTGATATACATTTTATTCTTCATTATTCTTCTCCATTGTGGTGATTATCACTTGAAACTTTGATTAAATGTTAGTTTTTGTAATCTTCTTTTCATGGTTAATCATTTATATGTTTCAATTTTTGTGTTTTTATTCTTAAATCTCAATATATATACATGTATTGATATATTTTATTTGTTCACTTTATTTTAAGCCTTTATTCATCAACACTGATTTTTCATATAAGGTGGGTTCGTAATTATTGTTCAAACATATTTTATCGTGATAATCAATTATTTTTAGTAGATAACGATAATTTGTAATTTGTTATATAATTTATGAACTATAATTAAAAAAACTAAAATCCTTTATAATTATTCAAACATATTTTACCGTTAGTTTTTTATAAAGTGAATCGTATGCCCTGTGCAACGCACAGTCAACCACGCTAGTTTAAAAATATCTAAAAGAAAAATATAAAAATTTAAAAACTAATATTAAAATTTAAAAATATAAAAAATAATTAAAACTAAAAAACTTAAAAATTTGAACGATTAATTTTAGAAAATTCATAAAATAAAAAAATATAAACTAGAATTATTTAATTTTTTTTATCAAGACTAGAATTATTTAATATAGTTTTACAGAGATAAAAATAAATTGTTGCACAATTATAAACTAGAATAATGTACACCCAAAAAAATAATTATAAACTAGAATTATAAAAAATGTCATATTTTTTTTTCTGAATAAAATATGTCATTAGAAAAATTAGAATAAAAATTAGGTCATATTCCCGTTCTCTTTAATTTTTATTATAAAAATTATTTTTGAAAGGTATTCATCTAAATTTTTGGAAAAAAAATATCAAAATTTTAAGTATAATAAGAAAACTGATTATGATGAGCATTATCGGTTACAACGCCGCTCTCTAGGTCTCTCTTCTCTCTTCTTTTCTCTTGCCTTTTCGGCCGCTAGTCTTTCTTCTTCTTTGAGGGGTGGTTTTGGACCATTTTTTGGTCTAGAACCACCCCTCTATATCATTTTTTAGCTTCCTTCACCTCAATAAGTGGTTTATCCACACAGATCTAATTTTTTGGGGTATTTTTTCGAGTCCTCGTCTTTGGCGTGCGACGGTGTTTCCGTCTTTGTGCGGTGTTTGTTGTTCCCGTCTTGGTGCGGTTTTTGTTTTCCCGTCTTGGTGCGGTGTTCATTCGATTCAGATTGGCGGATCTACTTCATTTCACTACAGATTCTCTTTTGACTGAGTCGTCAACGCTACAGATCCAGAGGCGTAGGTACTCCGGTCACCCTGAATGTGTCAGATTTGTAGGCAGTGTTACTTTTGATGACACTTTGCTATGTTATGCTATTAACTTGAGTGCTGTGAGCTTGTTCGCAGTTTCATCCCTTTTAATTTTTAACGACGTTAAATTTGTAATATATTCGATGTATTTTGCCAAATTGAATGAATAAATACCTTTTGTTTTGTTGTCAAAAAAAAAAGAAAACTGATTATGATGAGAAGTGTGTTACTAGCATGTTTCAAACACTTCACGTGACTTTTCCATTTTTATTTTATCGGTTGGCTTTTTAATTATATATATTTTATTAGTTATAAATTTGTAATTGATTGTGCCTAAGGATTAGTTGTTAGATTTGTGATCTTCTAAGACTTTCTCCTCAAACACTCTATTTCCAACACTCCTTTTTATTACTTGACCAAAAAATAAACACTCCTTTTTTGTTTTTTCTATTAGTTGAAGTTCATATAGGTCTCACTACATTTAAAATGAGTCCCACCAAATAAAGAATGGGATCCACATGATGTAGTAGAATTTACATGAATTTCAGAATGCTCAAATGTTTAATTAAGCTCATTGACAAAGTCATCGAGCTATGGAAGATTGATAAAGTCAGGAAATTTTTTCCCATCTACCCTTACTGGCAATATGAAAAAAAACATGTTGATTCCCAGTATGATAAATTGATATTATACTTATCTAAGAATGGGCAATACTCGGTTAAAATTGATGGAGGAATCATACTAGATGTAATGATAAACTATTGCATAATTTTGCATGTGCATGTTCAATTCATAGGGGTTTCAAATTCAGACAAAAAAAATGGAATTGAATACATGCATACAACAGATACATTAACAAGACTTGACACAACAAAACAGAGAATAAAACGGAGCAATGTAATCATGAAGAGAGTAGTGAGGTCTCAAAATCCTGGACTAAATGAGGACCTGAGACGCTGCAATGCCTGCAACAGAATCATTAACTCATTAAGCACTATGTTACAATCATGCGTCTCCTTAGAACTTCATAAGGATTAGGTTTATGCTGTAAAAGAAACAAAGCCATTGGCTTGTGATTTCAGCTTCACACACAGTATACTTTGCTCCAGCTAGAGGACACATGGTCAAACATGCTCCGCGACATCGCTAATTCTCTACGCCTTATTCACACGAATTTTTTGCCCATCTAACAACTGCAGTTAACAGGTCATCAGACAAATACCAAATCACTGTCAGCATGGTATTTAGAAGCAAACTAATCACTCAATTTAAAGCTCCCATTATTTTCAATCTACAAAATCCAATCCCATTGAACAACCACATCAAAGCATGATAGGATTTTGAAGTCATGTTAACATTTTTGGAGATTAGAAACTTGTATCATGGCTGATATCAAGATAAATGTAAGAAAATTTGAGGAAAATTAGGGCAATCAAAGTAAGCATACATAAGCAAGCATCACCAATGTGCACTTCTATGTTTATAAGGGAACTAGATAATGGAAACTAAGCAGGCTATTGTGGCTTTGCCAATGCCATTTTTACTTATTAGAATATATCCAAAATTGTTGATGCACGTTGACAAAGTCTCCAGGGATAAAATTAGATATGTAATGAAATTGTTAGACGCACGTAGTAGACTGCATATGATATTATTATATCTATAACACATTGCTGACCACAAACTACTCTAGCGAGTATATAAAAACAGCACCATGCCACTATCATTATCGACAAGCAAGTTTTGGAGGATGAACTCTCCTCTACATGTTATTTAATGGTGCCATGTATTTGAAGTATATCTGGATGTCTCAGCTTGCAAATAAACAAGAGTAGCAAACAACTCACAGCATTGTTTAAAGACGAGATTGCAGATTCTACATCCTCATCTGATGAAAAAGTAACAAAACCAAAGCCACTTGATTTTGAGGTCCCAGGAACCCGTGAAACCTTGGCACTAAGAACTTTTCCTTTCTCAGAGAAGAATTGTTTAAGGGAATCAGTTGTTACTGTCTTTGCCAGATTTCCCACATATACCTTGTGGGGACTGTCAACATAGTCGGATTCAGCCTGGAGTAAAGACAACTCTGCTGTTGATAAAGGTTTTTCGGTTATATTTACTTTAATCTCACGCCCTCCAATTTCCTGTCATAAGAACATGAAGTTCAAGAGTCCTTTAAGAAACCTAAATCGTGGAATGAACATTAGCAATCTTTCGATGGGTTTTTGTAATTTCTGCAATAAAACTTACCGTGCCATTTAGTTTCTCAATTGCTGCATTTGCATCCTCAATGGTTTTCATTGTAACAAATGCAAAGCGACGACTCCTTCCAGAGTATTTATCATACATAACCTATGAATCAAGCATAGAGAAAAGTTAACAGCACACTTGATGACTCTTGATATATAGAGTACATAGACAAAGGATTCCCACATATAATGACACAACATACAAATAAAGTTGAAGTTGTTAAACTACTTTAGAAGGAAGGTCCTAACTCATTATTATTACTCTAACTCTAAATTCTGCTCTTTTTGGTTGCATTTAGATTTTTACCATGTGCATCTTGCCTTGCGGACCAAGAGGGATAATCAACCATAAACTTAAAACAGCCAAGCTTTCTGCACTTTCTACCAAAGCAAGGTTGTCCACAAAAGTAGCAGCATAATACACACACACACACACACACACACACTTTATAGGTCTAACACCCCCGTGCCGGCGTGCCCTAAATAAATCCCCCTAAAACAAAAAATCGAAACACCCCATTTTCAAATTCACTTAAATAATAAAGAATAAGGAAACACCCATAACATAATGCACACTCCCTCGATAAAATTATAGTACACAATTTAATTTAATAATGATAGTAATTAAGAAAAAGAAGTTCAAACAGAAAATTTGGATAAGCAGAGGGGAGGGGGGGAAGTACCTCAGCTTTCTCAACAGCGCCATGCTCTTGAACAATCTTTGCAAGCTCATCGTTGGTGAGAGAGCGAGGAATGTTGCCAACGTAGAGCCTCCTGGCAGCCTCGGAATTGGGGTCCGAAGGAGAGGTCACCGAGGCTTGCTCAGCCACCGCATAGGGTCTCGAAAAACGGCGTGTCAACGTCGGGGGGGCGAGGGAAGAAGGAAGCGCCACCAGTTGCAGTTGCGGGGGTCTCAAGTTCAAGTTCAACAGCGTGGTGTGAGTGCTGCGGTGACTTCTTGATGATGTGAGGGAAAGGAAGTTGGGTTGTGAGAGCAGAGAAGAAGGCACAGAAGCCATCCCTTGTGCTGTTACGAGGAATGGATACAATCAAAGCCACAACAGCAAATGAAATGGAAACGGGTTTTGTCTTTGTAGCATCAGATTCAGAGGTTTATCTTGTTATCTTGGTGAGTAGCGTGGGAAATGGAAATACATTTTGGTAATTTCTAAAGGCACACACGTACATAATAGGTTAAAAGCCTAAAATACCCTCGTTGTATTTCGTTATTTTGTGAAACTATTAATTCTGTAATGATGCAGAATTATTAGTTCTGCACGTAGGAATGGCAAAAAAATTCGTACCTGCGGATATCCGCGGATAAAATCCGTTACAGGTATGGGGCGGATACCTTAACGGGTACCCGCGGGTAAATTAAACGGGTATTTAAGGTACCCGCTAATAAATGGGAATAGGGGCGGATAGTGAGGTACTCGTACCCGCGGATACCTGTATCCGTTAGTAAAATTACAATAATTATCTTTTTATTTATATACATACCTAAAAGTCTAAAATATCAATACACAATTTGACAAGTATTAAAGTGTGATACATTACTTTTAGTTGTTGTCTTGCTTTGTTTTAATATTGAACAAAGTGACTCCAAAATATGTATTATTGTTGTGTCATGTATTAATTCTCACACTCATATTTTTCATTTTATATCTTTATTTGTTTTTATTTAATTGAACAATTAATGATATAACAATTGAGTTAAAATTATATGATTGGTATAATTTAGTCTTATTAATATGATGTCCATTATGACAAATATTGTGTGGAAACAAAATTTTTTTAATAGAATTTTTTAACTTTTTAATATCCATAGATATCCGCGGATACCTGCAGATTTCACGGATACCCGCTAAAACCTAGGTGACAGATACCCGCACGGGTATGGGGCGGGTACGGGTAGCGAGTATACCAAACGGGGCGGGTAGCGAGTAGCTACTACCCATGCCCACCCCGCCCCATTTACATCCCTATCCGCACGTATTATTTGTATGTGTGTGCTGCAAATAACACGTGCGGAACTAATAGTTCTGCGCATTTTATCAAATGCGAAAATAATAGTTCCGCTTCAATGTGCCTCAACGTCTTTCGCTTTCGCTCTCTCGCTTCAATGCCATCCCTGAATCAGAAAACGAAACAGAGAAGATGGAAGAACTGAAATGAAGAAGATCGAAGAATAGAGTTTTCTTATTATTTTGATTTTTCGATAAACAAAAGAGAAGAAAGCAAAACAAAAACAAAAAAACAACAGAGGCCCTAATTGCGTGGGAAGGCCACACGCCTCGCATCTGCCGTCAACAGAGCTCCCACCGCCACCGGAGGAGAAGCCAAAGCGACCCATTTCTCCTGCTGCGCTGCTCCCATCTTAGCCAAAGCGTCTACAGTTCCATTTCCTTCGCGAAGGGTATGGGCAAGCTCCAGATCCCAACTTCGCCCAAGCAAAACAGAGACGAAAAATGAAAGAATCGTGTTGTGTTGCGGAAGTGACGGAAGCCTATGCGCGCGTAATTGTGCTGCGTTGCGGAACTGTGAGGGGTGTGTGTGTGCGTGTGCTGCGGAACTGTGAGGTGTGTGTGTGCAGGGAGAAGAAGAACAAAAATGTGGAAGAGTGAGGAAGAAGAAGAGTCTTTTTGTCTTTTTAAGGTTTAAGTGTATGTGTGAAAGGAAATTATGTATGTGTATTTAGAAAATGCCATACATTTTTTGGATATATGTCTTTTGTTGGGCCGGGTGAATCAGTTATTATAAACTCAAAAGGTCAATAAATAAAGTAGAGGGAGGGGATTGCTATTTGAACCTCTTATCTTTTACTTTTCACACTCTTTCTTCCTTTTTTTTAATTTTTGTTTCTTAAATACTTTTACATACACATCACGGTATATTTTTTTTGTTCCTTTACTTTTCGAAAACTAATTAATTTACATACACATCACCATTTTTGGAATAAAGAAACTTGACTGATCGATCTAGCTACTCAGTTTGGTTTCAAAAATAAAAATAGCCTATTTAACATATTTGATTGAAGATCTCTCATATAAAATGAAAAAAATAAAACACTACAATTACTGGGAGTAAAGTTTAAATTCAAAAATAATAATTAATGTATTAACCTGTTACAGTGTGTAATCAGTTTTCAAAAAACAATCAAACTAATTATTACACAAATTACATGTATCCTCACGTGATATAATAATTTAATAAAAATAAATGTGTATTTATTAAGAAAATAACAATATGATAAAGAATATATATTAAGCTGTTACAAATCACAGTCACTGTTTTATAGAGCAGTTACTTAACAACATCCTCTTTCTAAAACTGACAACTGTGTTTGGTTTTCCTCCCATTTCTTGTGTTCTGAATTTTCAAAAACACATTCCCAACAACCTCGTTAAGATATGTATGTATTGGGTTCTTCATGATTCAACACACATTCTCTTCTAGATTGTTTGTTTTTCCTCTTTGTGACATTTCGTTTAATGTTTCTATATATTTCAAGTGATTTGACTTTTTGGACTGATATATATACATTTTGTGTTCACTATTGTTGTTGTTGCAGAGTAACATTAAGCAATGGCAAACCAAAACCAAAACCAAAACCAAAACCAAAAGAAGCAAAAAGAGGACTTTTCTCTAAAGGAGACAACCCCAAACATCAGTGCTGGAAGAGTGATCAGTGGTGACAGGCTTCCAACAGCATTTGACCTCGTTGAACAAATGCATTTTCTGTTTGCAAGGGTGGTGAGAGCCAAAGACTTGCCAGAAACCAGTGGTGGTGATGGCAACAACAAAAATTCTGAGACTTGTTGCAACACTTATGTGGAAGTGAGGCTTGGAAGCTTCATGGGGACAACAAGGTCCTTTGAGAAAACCTCAAACCCGGAGTGGAACCAAGTCTTTGCCTTTTCCAAGGAGAGGATTCAGGAACAGGTTTTGGAGATTGTGGTTAAGGAAAAGGATGCTGCTGCTAGTGCTGATGATCACCCTGATCCATTCATGGGTCGTTTAGCATTCACCATTTCTGATGCTCCTATGCGGGTCCCTCCTGATAGCCCCTTGGCACCACAATGGTACAAGCTTGAGGATCAAAATGGGGTGAAGCTTCCTCATGGAGAATTGATGGTGTCTGTTTGGATGGGAACTCAAGCAGATGAGGGCTTTTCTGATGCTTGGCATTCAGATGCATCAGCAGCAACAGGAGCTACTGGTGAAAACATTGCTTACACTCGTTCAAAGGTGTATATTTCTCCCAGGCTTTGGTATCTTAGAGTTAATGTGATTCAAGCCCAGGATTTGTTGCTGAAAAGCAAGGGTGGCAATAACTCTGAGATCTTTATCCAAGGTGTTCTAGGGAACTTGGTTTTGAGAAGCCGTTCCATGAAGATGAATGCAAACCCTTTGTGGAATGAGGACTTGATGTTTGTTGCTGCAGAACCTTTTGATGAGTCCTTGCTCTTGAGCATTGAGCAAGGGCAAGGGAATAATTCCAACAAGCATGAGAGCTTGGGGAGTTGTGTGATTCCTCTAAAGGGTGTGGAGAGGAGAATAGATGCAACCCCACCAGCTAGTTTGTGGTACAACCTCGAGAAGCCCAAGGAGCTTGAGGGTGAAGAGGGGGTTAAATTTTCCAGTAAACTAAACTTGAGGGTCTCTTTGGATGGAGGCTACCATGTTCTTGATGAGGCCACTCAATACAGTAGTGATCTCAGGCCATCCTCCAAGCAACTGTGCAAACCCAGCATTGGTGTTTTGGAATTGGGAATCTTAAATGCTGTGGGGCTCTCTCCAATGAAGAAGGACAACCGCACTGATGCCTATTGTGTAGCTAAGTATGGTCCCAAGTGGGTGAGGACAAGGACTATTGTGGATAGTCTTTCTCCAAGGTGGAATGAGCAGTATACTTGGGAAGTGTATGATCCTTGCACAGTCATCACAATTGTGGTGTTTGACAATGGACACTTGCATGGAGCTGGGAAAAACACTGGTGGGGGTAAAAATGCTGCTGAGGGAGCACTTGATAGGAGAATTGGCAAGGTGAGGATTAGGCTGTCCACACTTGAGAGTGATAGGATCTACGCTCACTCTTATCCTCTCATAAACTTGCACACTCAAGGAGCAAAGAAAATGGGAGAGATCCAATTGGCAGTGAGATTCTCTTGTCCATCTTTGTTGAATGTTTTGCAAACCTATGCTCAGTCTTTGCTCCCAAAGATGCACTACATATGCCCTCTGTCAATGTTCCAGCTGGATAGTTTGAGGAACCAAGCTGCTGCCATCACCATATTGAGGTTCAGAAGGGCTGAACCACCTCTCAGCAAAGAGGTTGTGGAGTACATGCTAGACATGAGAGCAAATGTGTGGAGCATGAGAAGGGGAAGAGCTCAGTTCTATAGGATTGCTTGTCTTCTGAGTGGTTTGGTTTCTCTTGTCAAAAGGCTTGAGGAGATACGGGGTTGGAAGAACACATTGACAACAATAGCTGGTTATGTCATCTTTCTCTTGGTCAATTTCTTTCCAGGGGTGATTCTGCCAGTAACATTTACCTTCCTCTTCCTGTATGGGATTTGGTGCTACTGGAAAAGGCCAAGACATCCTTCTCATATGGACATGAAACTGTCTCATGCTGATACAGCAACTGCTGAGGAGCTAGAAGAAGAGTTTGACCCTTTTCCAACCAAGTTCAGTGGTGAGAATCTGAAGAAGAGATATGATAGATTGAGGGGTGTTTCAGGGAGGGTGCTAACTGTGATGGGTGACTTGGCAACTCAAGGAGAGAGGGTGCAGTCCCTTCTTAGCTGGAGGGATCCAAGGGCAACAGCACTGTTTGTGATTTTCTGTTTGGTTGCTGTCATTGTCACTTTCTTCATTCCCTTCCGCATATTAGTCTTTATTTGGGTCACTTACTTGTTAAGACCTCCAAGGCTTAGATTTGATATGCCTGCAGTTCCCCAACACTTCCTCAGGAGGATGCCTGCAAAATCAGATGGCATGCTATGACTTGTTGATTTGTCTTCTTTTATTGCTTTTTTTTTTGGAAAATCTGTTTGGTTTCTTCTTTTTCAGCTTGTTTTGAAGTAGATTAAGTATGTTCAGTAATTTATTTTTGAGTGTTTCAGAAGTGACATTGTCTTGTCTTTCTAATTTACTTGTTTTATCCATGGATTAATCAATGGAGCACTTTCAAGAGAGAGCATTATGCATGTGTTATTTGCTTTACTTGTAAAGGGGTTGCTACGTGTGTGCTAGGATCATTAAGCCAAGGAAGAAGGAAGAGGTTTATATTGTTTAGCTAGTGATTTTAATGATGGCAAACACGTCATGTCATTACTTTTAATTTGCTGTGATTGGCTAAGTTTGTCTTTACCTTAGTAACAGCTTGAGTTAGGGGTGGCAATGTGGACTGGGCTCGGCGGGTCAGCCCGCCAAAAAAGGGCGGGTCGGGTTGGGTTTTCAACCCACAGCCGTTTCGGCCGGCCAAAGGTGGTTCAAAACGGGCTAGCCCGGCGAGTTGGCCCACCAACCCGTTTTTCCTTTTTTAGTTTTTTTGGGCGGATTAGGCGGGCCAACCCAACAACCCACCACTTCTACACACTTTTTTCTTTTTCTTTTTTTTTTGGTTTTTGGGTGGGTTAGGCGGGTTGGCACGCCAACCCACCCGCGGGCCGGGCTGGGGTACCCCAACCCACTTTTTTTGGCGGGCCAGCCCCCCCCACCCCGTTTTTTGGCGAGTTGTGGCGGGGCGGGGCGGCCCGTTTTGCCACCCCTAGCTTGAGTTGAGTGGTTTTGATAACTTTATGTACATTGTCAGCTGAACTTATATTTTGGACTGTTAACTGAAGTTTACTGAAGTTAGTTAGTTTAGTTAGCTGTCACTTGTAATTAAACTGATTGTAGTTAGTTACAAGTGAGTGAATTAATGACACAGAATTCCTGTGGAGTTCTTGTTGGCAATTGCTCAATGTGATTACTAAGTTGATTTAGATTGTCTTGCTAGATCATGTATTTGAAGAAGTGAAGTATAGGTACTTACTCTTTACAATATCATGTGATCTGAGCTATTAGGTTATACCATACATGACTTGGGAAAAGGATGACTTGCTTAAGTGCATTTGTGGAAATTGAAGAAAAAGCATGTTATGATATGTAACACAATTAGATTTTGTTCATTTCACTGGATGGGAAATTTTTACGTACTTCCAGAAGAAGGATTATTCCTCCAAGAGAATCACAATCTTTGAATTTTGTATGGTGAGTCTCATTGATAATTCAACCCTTTTGATTTGGGTAGGTGCAATAGGCTAATGCTTTTTGTTTGATCAGGTATACCGTGTACTTATTTCACTGTGTAGGTTGGGACATTAAAAATGCACACAAAATAACAACTTTCATTTTGCTTAATGAAAAAAACTAGTTTTGTGGAGACATGGTACAATTCTTAATAGTTGTCAAAGCCAAACATAAAATATATCTATCGTTAGTTACTATATAAGAAAAGTAAATTTTTGGTAGAAACTTGTCACTTTCCATATTTTTTTATTTTTTTAGTTAAGACACATGTCATTTTTTAATTTCTCATTGAAATTATTTCTTTTATTGAGTTATTGTTCTAACTATTTATAATAAAAAAAGACTCGTACTTTTTACTGGGCACGTCAACCAAATAGTCCTTAAAAACTAAATTTTAAAATTAGTTTGTATTAATCTTTATTGTTTTTAGTTTCCACATTTAACAAAACAAAGTGTTTTAAAACATATTTTTAGGAATTAATAAAAAAACACTCTTTTATTATAGAATAAAATTAAATGCGAACAGAATTCAAATAGGATTAATTGAATAAATATCATATTTTCAATTATAAATATATTATAGTTTTATTTTTTATTGTGTAAAAGAAGTTTGAGAAATAAAGTAATCTTTTTCCCAAAGAATAATAAAAATAATAAATAAACAGATAATCGGGCTGGGTAACTTTGGGGCGTGCGTGCGTGAGGCAAGGATATTTGACCCGTAGCCCATCACCGATATATAAACCACACGGTGCGTTTCGGGTCACACAGCCAGGGCTAGGGTTTAGGAGTAGCAGCATCAGCATCAGCATCAATGGCGCCGAAGCAGAGAGCTCCAAGGGTGACGCGGAACCCTGAATTGATAAGGGGAATCGGCAAGTACTCGAGGTCCCAGATGTATCACAAGAGGGGCATCTGGGCCATCAAGGCAAAAAACGGCGGCGTTTTCCCCCGTCACGACCCTAAACCCAAGCCCCAAGCCCCGGTCGAGAAGCCCCCCAAGTTCTACCCTGCTGACGATGTGAAAAAGCCCGTCGTCAATAAACATAAGCCCAAACCCACAAAACTGAGGTGCTTAGTTTAATAAAACTGTCAATCACATTAATGTGCGTGCTGTTTTTTTTTATTATTAATTATTTAACTTGGGCTTGCTTTTGTTTTCAGGGCTAGCATTACTCCAGGAACAGTGCTGATTCTGCTTGCTGGGAGATTTAAGGGAAAGAGGGTTGTTTTTCTGAAGCAGCTTCCATCTGGTTTGCTCCTTGTCACAGGTGTGTATGTGATGAGATTAATTTATTTATGTTTAATTTGTTGTGTTAATCAGACTTGAATTTGATCTGAATTAATTTGATTGCTCTATTATGTATATGTGTTCTTGTTTTATTTGTGATAGATAATTGGTTTACAAATGCTGCTTCTTATGTTTGCCTGCCGTTTCAACATACATGCTCGGTAAAGCTTAATTTATGGGAAATAATTGTTTTCCCCCTCAAAAAGCTCTGGCAGTATGATTTTGATTATCCACTATTTTGAACAGAAAATAAGCTACTCCAAATTCACTTAATGTTGTCTCTTATAATACTGTTTTCCTTGTGTCATTGGATGAGTGTTCGGGTGTATTTTCATTTGAGCTTTAGATACTTGTTGATGAAGATAGTTAGTTACTAAGTTCAAATTGTTACCTATCTGTACTTCCCCTGGAGTGGATCCTCACATGTTGAAATTTCACTTGAACTTGTCATGTTGAAAATTTGTATGTCTCTCTCACTTCATTGATATTAAAGAGATGGGGCCCTATAGTAATTTGTGAATATGTATAAAGAGAGATAGACACAAAATCTCAACATGAGAGGTTCCATTACCATACTACCTGTCAATTATTGGCTCTGTCATTTGATCTGCATTATATTCTTTGTTTATCTCTGGTCTTCTCATATTGATTTCCTTTCTATTTAAGGTCCTTTTAAGATCAATGGGGTTCCTCTGAGAAGGGTGAACCAATCATATGTCATTGGTACATCCACCAAAGTGGATATCTCTGGTGTTAATGTGGATAAATTCGATGACAAGTACTTTTCTAAGGAAGCCCAGAAAAAGAAAACGAAGGGAGAAGGCGAGTTCTTTGAGGCAGAGAAGGAGGTTGGTTTGTCAAAGTTTTTTCTTTTCTTTTGTTTATGTCCGTCTTGTTATTTTCAGTTGCTGCTGTCATGCTGACCTTTATTAACATCTTCTAATGCAGGAGAAAAATGTGCTTCCACAAGAAAAAAAAGATGACCAAAAAACTGTGGACACCGCTCTATTAAAAGCCATTGAGAGTGTTCCGGAACTGAAGTCTTACTTGGGTGCTAGGTTTTCTTTGAAGGCAGGAATGAAGCCTCATGAGCTAGTCTTCTAGATCTAGAGTGCCAAAACTACCTTATTCTGTTTTTGTTGAACTTGTTCCTAATTGTTGTGCTCTTCTGCCTTTGTTGGTAATGAACATCTTGCAAGGGTTTTTTCTACCAATTTTGGTCTTATAATTGTATTCTTCTACCTTAATTATTTGTTGGGATTGCTAGTGCGTTATACATTATGCGATATTTGCTGTTATTATTTGGGAGTAAAATTAACTGTCCTAAGTTTCGTTCCAAGTGAGTATGGTTTTCTTTAGTAACCCTTTACCTCTATGTCGAACATAAACTGGCAGAAAATATAATTAGACAGCTGTTTTATCATTGATATTTATCCGGATAAGTTTACGTTACTGTGGTAAACTATATATGGTACATATAAGTATATAACTGCCATTAAAATTAAAATTAAAATATTTTTACAACCGATAAACTCAGTGATGCACAATCCTATTTTGGCGTATAAAGTTTTTCCCGATTAACATTCCGAGAAGATATATATTGAACAGCGTAAATTCTATGAAGTCACATGAAGTAAAATTAGCAGGAAATGGGTAAAGCTCATTCTTTTTTTTTTTTGGTCAATTAGTAAAGCTCATTCTGAAGTCTGAAACTATGTATCACAGCATGCTATCTGTTCGAGCTGGTAGCCTCTTGAAGAAATTGCTAGGTACAGAAGGCAGCTTGCTACGAAACTTTGGATGCCGCAAGAAATACAAACCTGTTACCAGAGCCACCACCCTTGGTGGTGTTGCATAGAGAATCACTGCTGAACAAAGGCTGAATACTACAAAGAGGCTGGTTGCTCTGGTGTCTCTCCAACTTAGTAGAGATTGAAGCCTCTCTCCCTGTGTAGCTATGTCCCCAACAACTGTTTGAATCCTACCTGCAACACTTCTAAGCCTGTCATACCTCATTCTCACGACATCATGCGATCTGGAAGTTGGGAATGTGTCAAACTCTTCATCAAGTTCATCTGGGTAAACTGCTTCAGCCCATGAGAGTTTGGTATCCATGTGAGGTGGGTGTCTAGGACGAAGCCTATAGTTCCACAGGCCAATCAAGAACATGTAGAGAAACAGAGTTGGAAGTATCAATTCTGGGTACCAAATCAGTATCAGAAACAGAATGTGAACCAGAACCGATGTGATGGGGTTCTTCCAATGGCAAACTTGGTTGAACCATTGCCCCATGGTGATCATGCCAGAGAAAAGTGACATGATGCGAAAGAAGTTGGCTTTGCTTCTTCTCATGCTCCACATATGGGAATCAACATCCAACATGTACTCCACTACCTCCTTCCTGAGGGGAGGTTCAGCTCTGCCAAGCCTCACAGCTACAATATTCATGGCTTGGTACCTTAGATTTTCCACTTGATTAACTGTAAAAGGACGTAAATAATGCATCTTGGGCAGCAAGGGTTGCCCATAAATATAAACCATATTAGCTAGTGAGAGGGTAGTGAACCTCACTGCTAGCTGAAGCTCACCCATCTTCTTGACACCGTGTGGGTGCAAAACAAGGAGTGGGTAAGAGTGGGTGTAAATCCTATGAGCTTCTAGTGTTGAGAGCCTAATCCTTACCTTTCCAATTCGCGAATCCCGGGCTGCATTGCCACCATGAGCTTTTTCCCCTCCACCTAAATGACAATTATCAAAAACCCCAAGTGCTATCACAGTGCAAGGATCATAGACCTCCCATGTGTATTGCTCATTCCATTTGGGACTAAAAGTGTCAAGAATTGTTCTGGTTCTGACCCACTTTTGGCCATACTTAGCAACACAGTATGCATCTGTGCTGCCACGGCCATCCTTCATCTTCATTGGGAGAAGCCCCTGTGCTCCTAAGATCCCTACTTCAAGGATCCCAATAGGCTGCTTCCATAGCTGTCTAGCTGTTGGTCTTTGGTCACTTGCATACAAAGTGGATTCATCCAGGACATGGTATCCACCTTCAAGGCAAATTCTCAAGTGAATCCTGCTCGAGAATTTGAGCTCATTCCTCCTATCAGCTTCTAGCATTCCAAAACCAAATTTCTCAAGATTGAACCAGCGAGAATGAACTGGCCTGTGGTCTAGCCGCTTCTCAAAGAGGGTCAAGGGTAAGATTATCTTCCCAAGTACCTCATCTTTCGAAGGGTGCACGCGATCCTCCACGGTTATTGTCAACTGCTCCTCAAATGGTTCAGCTGCCACAAAAACTAAATCTTCATTCCAAAGTGGTGTAGTTGTTCTGGTTGGACATATCTTGGTCCTCAGTACTTGGCTGCCCATCTGAGCTTTGACAAAAACCTCTGGCAGGCGATTTCTGTCACCTGGTATCACATCTTGTGCTTCAATGACATTGACCCTGAGATACCACAGTTTTGGTGACACATAGACCTTTGATCTGACATTGAAAACACCCTCCCCATACACAGTGGCAGCATCAGAATGCCAAGCTTCTGAGAAAGCCTCATCAGCCTGAGTCCCCATCCAGACTGCAAGCATAACATCACCTCTAACCTTTCCGTCTCCTCTTCGTTCCTCAAGTCTGTACCACTGAGGAGCCAGTGGGCTGTCTGGTGGGACTCTGGTTGGAACCTCATTGAGGTCAAAAACCACCCTTCCAATATAATCATCTCTGCCCACCATTTCCTTATCCTTCACAATGACTTCTAAAACAGAAGATTGAATCCGGTCTTTGGAGAAAGCAAAGACTTGGTTCCACTCTGGATTTGATTTCTTCTCCACATGCTTTGTTCTTCCTTTGTAATTCCCCAGCTTCACTTCCACGTAAGGATCACAGCTTGAGGTGAGTGTGCTGAGGGGGAGATCTTTGGCCTTCACTACCCGAACATACAGATAGGACATCTGCTCAACAAGGTCATATGTGCTTGTGAATCTTTCACCACCACTCATCCACCCTCTTCCACCATAAGCTCCACCATTAGGCCACCGCTCCCCGAGTTGCGGGTTGGTGTCCTTTAGATTGTAGTCTTCATCGTGGCTATTGGGGTGGACTTGAACCGGAGGGTTAGCTGAGTGCATTGAGATTGGAGTACCATGGCTACTAGGATGGACTTGAGCTGGAGGGTTAACTGAGTGCATTGTGACCGGAGTGCCTCGCTGTCTTCTCTTTATTGAAATCATTGGCTGCTGGAGAACTTGGTGTTTGTGTAGTTGTTGGGTTATCTCTACAACAGGCTCGCTGCGTTCTTCCTTCGGATCTTGATCAGTATCAATGCCACTAGACTGAGATATTACAGCAGGGGAATTTGTCACTTCAGTTGGGCTTACTTTCTCTTCTTCTGAGGTGTCAAATGCAGAACCTGAATTTGACACTCTCGGGTCAGCTTCTGGTATTTTGTCACTAAGGTCTGTGTTTTCTGTGGTTGAGGGAGTAGTGCAATGAGGAAGATTAGTAGTGGCGGATTCTGGTTCTTGTGGTGAAGTTAAAGGTGAGAGTTTTTCTGGATTTGAAGGAAGAAAGGAAGAAGAGGCTATGGGTTTGGAATGTGATGCAATATAGATTTTCAGGCCAATCTCACCTTTCACAGTAGAGAAAAACCACTTCTTCTCTAGTGGGTAAATTTGATAAACTTCCTCACCTTCCTTAACAAGATTAGAGCAAGGAATTCTTACCCTTCCGAGGAAGCTCCGGCCCGGAATAGGCCTCCTTTCGTGGTAGACTGAGACTTCAATAGTTTTTTGGTGATGGTAAGGTTTGGTTGTTGCATCCAAAGGGAAGAACAGTTTGTGATTCCAAGTGGGGTTAAGGTTCTTTGGGACAGTTCTGGTTCTGCTTAGTTGGTTTTCAAAGTCTACTTCAACAAATGGACTTGCTGATCCTTCACCGTCTTTGGGCATAAGATCATGAGCATCAATGACCTCCACCACCAGCTTCATGTCCTTTTTCTTCTTGGTGTCTCTGCAACAGGAAGCTAAATCTTAAGTAAGTAGCTACCCACAAGTAACCCAATATTCCATTCTGAAGCAACGAAATACTACTTAAGAAGGCAAAAGAAGGGAAGATCACACAGTTATGGTTGTCTCACTTTCTACACACACTAGAAGCCCCTTACTACTTTGGTTTCAAGAAAGGAATGGTTTGATGAAGAAGCTGCATGAGCTTTAGTAATCTCAATATAGGAAAAGCAGAAAAAAGGATGGAGAGAAAGCTTCCGTTTGATCTAACTTAAAGCTGGGGCCATTCTTTTGGCATGAAGGGTGTTGTAATAATTAAGAGTTTTTATATTCAATATCTTCAATGATTATAAAGTATGAAACTACTAGAAATGCTATGGGGTAAGCAATAAAGCAGAATGAATTATCAGTTTGCTTTTTATTAGGTTTGTGTTAATGCAATGTAGTTACTTAATGAAGGGGGTTATTTGGCTAAAGGGATTAGCTAGCTGAAAGGATCAGTTCTTTCTTCTATGTTCAGCAATGCCAAAGTGAGGAAAAAGTGAGTAAATACTAAATAGGGCGCGAAAGGCAGATTTGAAGCCTGCAACAAAGCAAGGCTTGTGAGTTGTGACCTTACCCAAAGAAAGATGCTTTCCTTGTGCCTTATTTTCTTCCTCCTTTTAAGATTGTATTGTATGTCATAATTGGCCATTTATCTTTAGATCTTTAGATTGCTTTGATTATTTTTTTATTTTTATTTTTTTAACTTGGCAGTTCAGTTCCTGCAAAAGTTGTTCAGTTCAGAGGGTGATATTTGTGGGTCAAGTCATTCATGCAACCCACAAAACGGGGCAATATGTGGGATAAGTAAAGAACAAAGGATAATGCAGTGATACAAGTTAGTTTTGTCATATGATCCATCATGCATATTGATGCTTTATGTAAGTTGTTCATTACTTCCTGCAGATTAATATTTGCCACGTGATTAGAAAATTTTTGACAAAATTAGTAAACTCGATGTTATGTTTATTTTTTTTTTAATTTTGTCTCTTATTAAAAAATTTCAATAACAAAGTCTTTTATGTTTATTTATTTTTTTAATTTGATCATTTTTTTATTTGCTGATAATGTGTCTGTTACTGGTCTCTTATTAAATTTTTTCAATAACAAAGTCTCTTATGTTTATTTATTTTTTCAATTTGATCATTTTTTTATTTGTTGATAATGTGTCCGTTGCTGATTGGTTTCAGGCAATAGTATTTAGCAAATCAGAAACAGACACATAATCAACAAATGAAAAAAATGACTAAACTGAAAAACTAAATAAACATAAGAGATTTTGTTGTTAAAAAAAATTTAATAACAGACTAAATTAAAAAAATAAATAGACATATGAGACCAGTTTACTAATTTTGACAAAAATTTTCTTGCCCAAGATTTTATCAAGTAAAAAAATGTAATTAGATTGAACTCAAACTTCGAAGATGGCTTTACAGATTAAAATAGTTCTTTTAGTATAGGCTTATGTAGATTTTAGTGGGTATTTGGAAACTCAGGTTGGCCGCTTCAACTCACGTTTGTTGCTCCTAAAATCAATTCCATCTTGTTAATTATTGTTTAGAATCATTGACCGGACTTTTTTAGTTCACATTAATATAAAATCTCTGAATTTATATAATATATGTGAGAAAAAAATTTAAAATTAAACAAATTATTTTGTTTAAGGGTTAAATTTTTTTTAATCCCTTGTTTATAAAATATCTCATTTTAGTCTTTTATTTTCTGAAATAGACAATTTATAGTCTCTTATGATAACTTCATTGAAGTATAAATAAAGAATAGTTGAATAATTTTGATTATATAATTTCTCATTTAGGATTAACATGACTAAATATGAGGTGTCACTCGATTTAACACATAATCATCCGACTAAACAAATATACTCTTATTAGTCTAAGTTAAACAAACCTAGACATTTCACCACAGTTGTAATTTGATATTCTGAAATTCGTATTTGGTATTCCCGACTTCACACCGGGAGTGTAACGTTTGTCACAGCTGTGGACTTCTCTGGATTCTACTATGCATTTTCGCATTTGGGTCCGACGATTTCACGCCACGGGTGTGATTTTTTCCACAATTGTGATCTTCTCTGGATAATATTTTCATTTGGATCTGACGCTTTCACAGCTGTTTACTGCTCTGGTTACTACTCTGCATTTTCGCATTTGGGTCTGACGTTTTCACGCCAGGGGTAGAAATTTATTCACCACTGTGAGCTGCTCTGGATTATATTTGCATTTGGATCTGAGGCTTTCACACCAGCGGTGTAACATTTTTCACAACTGTGTACTGCTTTGGTTGCTACTTTGCATTTACGCATTTGGGTCTGACGTTTTCATGCCGGGGAGGAAATTTCTACACAATTGTGAGCTTCTCTGGATTGTATTTGCATTTGGGACTAGCGATTTCACAGGGTGGGAAATTTTCCGTAATTGTGAACCAATCTAAATAGCTCTATGTAATCTCGTACTTAGTTGTTCGTTCTCACTTTACTGGTGGGATTTCTCCTACAGTTATGAATGACTCTGATCTTTTTTGGTGTAGTTTTCATAGGTTGGGGTGATTTTATTAGCTATTCATGTGAGTTTGTCGTGCTACAAATGATAGATATAATTTGAGGTGCCAACTTAGTTGAGATACCTTTCTCTATAGTGATATTTTTGTACGCTAGTTCTATTGTACTAACGGTAGGAGATCGGTCGTTTTTGTATTGACAACAATCTTATTCTTTTCATGTACTTAAATCTGGACATATCTTGTGTTCTAATTTAATTGTTTTTTTAATAAAATGTTTACTTATCCAAAAAAACACAAACCTGGACATTTTTAAAAGAATCAACTGAAACCAATCCGATTAATTATAATAATTTTATCCCAAACCTGAACCAAAGTAACCTATAAACACCCCTATGTAACCCTAGCAACTCTTATAGTAATATTAGGGGCTCTTTGGTTTGTGGAAACATTTCATGTTTTCATTTTTTATTTTCTGAAAATAGTTTTCATTTTCAAATTTTTAAGATTTAAAAAATATGTTTGTTTGAATTTGACATTTTCATTTTCAAGAAATGAAATTTTGAAAATGTGTTTGGTTTAACTTATTTTGATAAAACTTTTATAAAATATTTTGTATAGATAATTTGAAAATAATTTTTTAATAATGATATGTATTATTTATTTTTATTGATGAACAATGTAAATAAAAGAATTTATTATAAAAAAATAATTTATCATATATATCCTTAATAATATTTAAAAAATTTATTATTTATTTATAAATATAGGTTTGAACAAAAATACCAAACCATTATTTCACCATTTTCTAGTGTATTTTTTTTACGGGAAACACAATTTATTTAATCAGTGGTAAAGCATATGCCACGGCTTGGATAATACAAACTGGTTCTTCCTATATCCAAAATCCAAATGGATTCGGGGTACCCAAAAGCAAAAGGGGAATTGATAAATACATCCTCAGATGAAGCAAAAGGGGAATTCGTAAATATATCTTTGGATTTTTTTGACATACACTCTATCTTAATCTATATTAATGTAAAAATTAATGTAAAAATTTTAAAAATACCTTGTAATTTTGTGTTATTTCTAGAAATTGGAGTTTCTAGAATACAAAATTGCGTTCAGTTTTCGGAATATAAATTGTATGGAGACTAGAATTTCCGGAATACAATTTTGTATTCCGAAAACTAAAATTTCTAAAATACATATTTTACTGGAGTTTTCGAAATACAAATTTGTATTTTGGAAATTGAAGTTTCTGAAATACCAAAAAAAATAAATTTTTTTAAAATTTTAGTATTAATATAGGATATATAGCTAAAACTGAAATGTATTTATCCATTCCTAAGCAAAAGAAGCTAAAATGTGGGACATTGTAATGGTTTTTCTTTAACGAGGGGGCACAAAAAACTAAGAAAACAAAGATTGAGCTGGTTGCAGTCAATGATCACCATTGCCCAAATAGCTTCAGTAGAGTCGATTAGTCATAATGCAAAGAAGACACCCGTATTCACTTGATGATGGACGAAGCTCATGTCTCTCGGGCAACGTTGACAGGGATTGATTGCAAGTCCCACGACGCCGGCGTATATGAAATACTATCTCCCATCCCTTTTATAAGAAATATAATACAAAATTATCAAAATTAAAGAAGTGTATTGAAATTTGTTAATTATAATCCATGATGTTATAATTTTTTAAAAGTATTTTTTTTGAGATCGGTGACTTTTGATATTATTTTTGTGAATTTGATAATAAATAAAAGTAAAGTTAAAAATAAATAATTAATATTGATAAAAACAAAATATTATTTCTTATAAAAAGAACCATCAAAATGATTCTCTTTATTTCTTATATATAGGGAGGAAGTAATAAAAAAGTATTATATTTACAAGTTATGCCACCTTGTTTTCATTATTTTTGTTTATGCCACCGCGTTTTCATTATTTTTGTTTTCATTGTTTGAGATTGGGAATACAGGAAACGACGTTTTTTTATTTTTATTTTTGGATCATTTTTGAAAATATTTTTAAAGTAAAAGTTAACCAAACTTATTTTTACTATTATTTTTTATTTTTTATGAAAATAAAAATAGAAAATGGTCAAAACAAACACGCCCTTATTTTGATTTGTTTTTAAAAAACATATAAAAATAATAAAATAACAAAATATCAATTTTATTATGAGACAAGCCAATGTGGTTATCAATTCCCTTGCTACGGTGGCCACGTCTTATGCTAGTCCCCATTTCTTTGATGTTTTTACTTGATTGTATTTCTGTTCAAGTTGCAATAATATGATTTTGTTTTGGTCAAAAGAATAAAATAAAATAACAAAATATCATTTTTATTTTTACAAATCTTAAAAACAACAAGTAATATAAATTTGTTATAAAAAAAAGTAATATAAAATTAAAATGACATTTTATAACTATCAATATGAATAAAAATAAACATTTTCTCAAATCAAAAAATATATATTATAATTCTAATTATATGCTCTCTTTTTTAAGCGTCATATTTCTTCATTGAATATTGTCGATGCATTGTTCTGCGTACTAATTAAAAAGTATAAAGCATACGTTAAGTAAATAATTTAATTAAGTACTTTCTAAATAATTTATTCTATAAATTAATTACAAAAAATAATTCCCTTTTCTTCCAAAAAAAATATGTTTTAGTTTAGTCCGTGATCTATTAAAACACCTCTTTTGTTTTTGTTTTTCGTTTTTTATAAAATAGACTACTTGTATTCTCTTAAAATATCTTTATTCTGTTAAGAAATAATGTATCAAATAGAGTAACAACTTAAGTTTTATCATGTTAATATCTTTAACTCACCTCACTTATATCTCAATAAAATTTTTATGAAGACTAAAAATGGTTTACTTCAAAAAATTAGATAGCAAAATAAAATGTTTTAAAAATGAAAAACTAAAAATAAATATTTTTTTATTTATAGGACTAAAAATATATATATTTTTTAAAAATATTTGTTTATGAATTATGATCAATATAGAATATAGAATTCTTTTAAAAAATAAAGAATTAGTTTATGCGTCATTATGAACTAAAAAATAAAAAATATGTGATGAGTATATTAGATGGAAATAGATGGGAAATACATGGATGCGTCTCCCATAAGACTGGGCCATTTCAGACCCCTTCTCTCACTCTCTCTCTGATTTCTATTAAAAAAAAATAAGAAAAAAATTAACAAACTTTCAGTGTGTCTCCCCCTCTCACTTT
The DNA here is from genome assembly GCA_030159175.1 of Glycyrrhiza uralensis. Taxonomy (NCBI): domain Eukaryota; kingdom Viridiplantae; phylum Streptophyta; class Magnoliopsida; order Fabales; family Fabaceae; genus Glycyrrhiza; species Glycyrrhiza uralensis. The sequence goes on from BRZY01000005.1 coordinate 44,638,376, forward strand.
CCCCACTTGAAGAATTCATTCATTCCTCAACAAGACTAGACTAGAACCTTCCCACCTGTTTCGGAGAGATTAGGGTTTTCCGAAGGGGTTTAGAGCTATTGCTCGCAACCACAAACCACCCACTTGTCGTTCCCATAAACCTTCAAAATCTCTCATTGATTCCCAAATGGTTCGCTCCAATGGTGTCAGGCTCCTTCTTCGATCTATGCCCGCAAAACTCCTCCGTGACGCCGACAAATCCGTACTCAATCTCAATATCTCTCTCTTACCGCTCCTTTGTTTGGCATCTATTTCCTGTTTCTGTTCATTTTCTCTGTGAACTGCGACTGAACAATTTCGTGGGAATTTCTTTATTTATTTATTTATTTATTTTTGGTGGGTGGGGATTGAATTTCAGATATATGAAGGAGTGTTCCAGAGGGGTTATAGGACATTGAATTCGGGATTTTGCAACCCTTCCAGAGTTCTCGGAAGTTATTCTCCCAGTGGTATGTGTTAAAGAAAATGGCATGATAATCTGTTGAGGACATGTCAGTTATTTTCTGCTTAGATTGACTGTTATTGGTCTATTTCTAGTTTTCATTCGAATGTTGAATTGAGCCTTTTTAGTTCATTTTTAAAAAAAAAAATAGATTAAGGTTGTACTTTTCTAGTGTTGTTTTTTGCTAATCTTTTACCACCTTATACAATTGCAGTTGGAGATGGTCTTAATTTGAAGAACTGGGTGCTATTGGGAGCAGCGAATACATATTGGGGGGCATCTAGATCCATTCATGGCTCAGGTATAAATTATTAAATTATGTGCCTCTGTGCACGCATTCCATTTCATTTTTTCTGGAGTCACATGGAAAAGCATTTGCAAAGTGCTTTTTGTTATATATGGTTTACGTTTTGTCTGCTTTTTTCCTTTGGTGATGAAGTAGCAGGAATTTGAAGGTTGTGCTACTTCCATTCAATGCCCTCTTCATTTTTCTCTTTTGGTCTTTCCCTTCAATGCATATAAGCATATTTGTTTGTTGTCCCTTACATTTCAATGACTTCATTTACCCCTTAACTCCTTTTCAGCATCATTGGCAAGAGACTATTATGACGTTCTTGGTGTCAGTAAGAATGCAAGTTCTTCTGAAATAAAGAAAGCATACTATGGGGTAAGTTTTACTTAACCAGTGTCAATATACATATTTTTACCCCTCACTTTTCCTTCTTACTCTCTTCAGACGAGTTCTTCAAACATGTTTTACAAGCATGGGTTATTTGCATGGAATAATTCTATTTTTTTCCCCTTTTTCTACCTTGTCAAATTTTCTTCATGTTCTTCAGCTTGCCAAAAAGCTCCATCCAGACACAAACAAAGATGATCCTGAGGCGGAAAAGAAGTTTCAAGAAGTTTCAATAGCATATGAGGTGTACCCTTGTTGTAATTTTTGTTACTACATAGAGGTCTACTTTAAATCATTGCATGATTTGTGAACTGACTGCAGGTCTTGACCTTTTCCCTATTCTTTATTGCATTGCAGGTTTTGAAGGATGAGGAAAAGCGTCAACAGTATGATCAGGTCTCATATCTTTCCAGATATTTTTTTTTGGTTCTGTTGAATATTTTATTGTTGTTACTATATTGATATAAAGTATAAACTGTAGGATTGATAATTGATTTTTTATGGACAAGAGACTGTAAATAACGAACAACAACATAGCTACGTAACAATCAAGTATTAGGATTTCAGCAGATGACCTTTACTTTATGGAGATTTGGGAACTGAACTAAAATTCATAGATATTTCAGAAAAAAAATATGGAGGGAAGGGGTTGCAGAAGAATGGCACATTTCTTTTGAGTTTATTGTTATTATATCTTATTTATGTTCAACTTGTTTCATTTGATTTAGTTTAACTTTAACATGGGTATGTAGGTTGGCCATGATGCTTTTGTAAACCAAGAAAGCACTGGTTTTGGAGGCGGCGGTGGCTTTAATCCATTTGAGCAGATATTCCGTGATCATGTAATGACTTACTCATTTTTTTATTAGCCATGTCTTTTAGTAGATCTTTATTTAGGCAGTCTGCATTGTAGTATAAATTTCATCAGGAATTGTGCTTCATAGTTCATAGAAATAATAAATAATCATTTTAATTTAATGTTTTAATATTAATTGCATCTCTATCCTTTACAATCACTAACCATTCAACTGCATTAAATCTAAAGGCAGAATGATCTACTGAGTTTTTAATACAGTTGTGCAAATATGCATGCTTAAGCAATTGTACAAGCACCTTATTGCTCTCTCATTAATATAAATGTCTCTTAAACTTGCTTGAGTTATATATCCCACGTTTGATGACTAATATATATTTCTATTTCTCTGGCAATTCCTTCAATGGCGATCAGGATTTTGTCAAGAGCTTCTTTCATCAGAATATTGGTGGAGAGGATGTCAAGGTTTTTTCTTTCTTCATATTTGGACATCTTTAATTACGCTAAGGACTTATTTGAGGCAATAAATCTTAATCTATTTTTCAGACTTTCATTGAACTATCCTTTATGGAAGCTGTCCAAGGATGCACCAAAACTGTTACATTTCAAACTGATATGCTCTGTAACACTTGTGGTATGCTCATAACTTAATTAACATCTATATGCTAAGAATTTGCTTCTACTACTTTATTCAGTTTAGTTTGAAAGGACTGTGCTTCTTAAATGTCACATATTCTCTCTCTTGCTCAACTTTTGCAGGTGGGAGTGGGGTTCCTCCTGGTACAAGACCTGAAACCTGTAAGCGCTGTAAAGGGTCAGGAGTGGTCAGTATTGTCTTGAAATTAAATTCTAACCTCCTTAATAATGTTGCAATTTTTTATTTTTTATTTATTTTTGTTAAATTGATGGTTTTGTTATATGTCCAGACATTTATACAAGCTGGCATATTTAGGATGGAGAGTACTTGTGGTACATGTAAGGGAAGCGGCAAAATTGTATCGGTATGGTGCAAATATTCAATTGTTTTCTGATAAATTCTATCACATTTAGTTCACTGTATGGGGTTCAGATATGAGGACTTAGTTGTGATTCATGTAACTTTTGATTTTATTTTCTTCTTAATTGGCACTAATCCATCATTGGAGCTTTTTGTCCAAGACAAGCCATGGTGCCATGTCTTTTCTAGTTTATTAAGAAATGCTTACTGATCATATCCAAGAAATGTGCCAAGGTGCATGCTTTTTTTCAAATAGTATAGTCTTAGTTGGAGTTGAGAGAAAAGATAAACAAAAAGTTAGAGATATAATGGCAACATTGGCAAGTATTGGAAACACATGGTTTCTGCCTAAGCAGAAGTAAAATAGAGTATATGGAATGCAAGATTAGCAAGTGACACATTCTAAAGCAGAGTTAAAAATTAGAGAACATAAAATACCACAAGTGCCACATTTTAAGTTAGTTCCATCACACAAAGTGACATGGAGATGGAGAGAGATGTTAACCATTAGGATCCAAGCAGGTTGGATGAAATGGAGAAATGCTTCAGGTGTCATATAGGATAAAATACCACTTAAAGGAAAATTTTATTGCACAACTATAAGACCTACGATGTTATATGAAACTGAATGTTGGGCGGTAAAATGCCAACAAGAAATTAAACTAAGTGTTGTAGAGATGAGAATGTTATGATGGATGAGTGGTTAAACTAGACAAGATAGGATCAGAAAATACAATTATTAAAGATAAAATTGGGGTAGCCCCCATTGTAAAGAAAATGGTAGAATTTCGTCTTAGATGGTTTGGAGTTTGGACATGTATGGAGAAGACTTGTAAAAGTTCCAGTTAGGAGAGTAAACTAGATGGAGGATAGTCCAGTAGTTCAAGGTAGAGGAAGAGTGAGGAAAATTATATGTCACACCATTAAGAGAGATTCAGTGGTAAATGGCCTATCTTTGGACCTAGTACATGACAGGAGTTTGCCAACTCTAGTACTCTACCTAGTGGGAAAAGACTTAGTTGTTGTTGTTGGAGCTTTTTTGTCCCACTCCACCATTCATTTATATAAATGTAAATAAATTATAAGAATGGCTATGCTAGGTTCATCGTATGAAAGCATATATCTATGCCTGGTCTTTCATAACAATAGCCAATAATTTGTTCACAAATATTTATAATTTTGTTGTTTTCTGGTTGGAAACAGAATTTCTGCAAGTCATGCAGGGGTGCAAAGGTTATCAAAGGAACAAAGTCAGTCAAGTTGGATATTATGCCTGGTAACCATTATTTTTCAAATTTTTGGGATGCACTGTTATTATATGTATCCTGTTCATATGGCTTATAAAGAGACAACATCAACAACTGATCGACCAATTTCCCTGTGGGTTTTCCTTTGCATTGTGCTAAACTTATCACAATCTCACTATCTACGGAAGTTGATAATAATTTATTATTAAGTAGGTACTTGTCACTCACTAATGTGTGCCAATCCTCCTTCTATTTTATTATATTTAAATATTTTTTTATAAAACACAATGTATACCTGATTGTCAATTTATTTATTCAAACAAGAAAGAAGGATTAGAATAGGCACTCCACTAAACTATAAGATCCTGCTTTTCAGAATAAAATTTGTTTGGTAGGAACAAGGAAGAGAACAAACACTAAAGCCCAGTTTTGCCGTTATATATTAGTATTGATTGATATGACAAGTTGACAACAAGCACAAGAAGGAAGAAGCTAGCAATTTTAGCATATTATACTTGATAATCTGGAGTGATGTTGACACTATCTGTTGATAAATTTGATTCTATCAATTATGGTGGTAAACAAGACAATTATTACTATTTGCTTTTCATAATGAACATGCTTCCTGTTAAATCATTTTTTACGTACAGTTGGTTGAGTTATGAGTTATGAAAAAAGTTGACCGACTTACATGTATATAAATTTGAAGGGATTGACAGCAATGAAACCTTAAAGGTTTACAGAAGTGGCGGTGCAGATCCTGATGGAGATCACCCTGGTGATCTTTATGTTACCATCAAGGTAAAAAGCTTTAATTTCTTCATAGCTTGGGGGTCATTACCCTTTTTCTTCTATATCTTCTCATAAGCCCAATCTTTTTTTTGTCCTTTTCCTTATTGCAGGTCAGGGAAGATCCTGTCTTTCGTAGAGAAGGATCCAATATTCATGTAGATGCTGTTTTAAGCATTACTCAGGTAATGTTCCTTGATGAAGAAAAATCTTGATTCTTGAACCTATGCCTGATTGAGTACAAATTATATTATTGTTACAAATTACAGTTCTTGTTATATCCCATGTTGATTTGAGGTTACCAAATATAAGACTTGAATGATATTATGATGCTACCATACATTGGAATTCGAATTACTTCCATTCTAACTTATTCACCCCTTTCCCTCTAACAATTTCACAAAATAGTATTAACTAATGAGCTCTTACGGACTTTAGGTTTTAAATCTAGAGACAAAAGATCTAGTAAAATCATGTAGCTCCGCCAGTTATAAATAATCATCATGGATGATGTAAAATTAGTTGGTTTGTGAGTTTGGTAGTTTGAAATTTCCTGATTGACTTGAAGTCTGTGGGCATTGAATAATGAATAAGACTTGGGGGTAATCAATAATTGTGGTTGGTGCTGGAAGTTTCATTTTCGTACGTGTTTTGGATCTCAAACATCTCTTTAGTTGTTTGTGTTGCATTGTGGGAGTACCAAATATTAGTTGAAAATATTCTAAATACCAGTTTTTTTTTTCCATTTTTCTTTCAGGCAATTTTGGGTGGAACCATTCAGGTCCCAACTCTTACCGGAGATGTTGTTCTTAAGGTTTGTATTTGCTATTCAATATAAATTTTATGGCATTTTGGTTTTAGTAACTGGTGAAGTTTGGATGGTGGGGTCTGTTTGGCAGGTACGTCCTGGCACCCAACCTGGACAGAAGGTGGTTCTGAAAAAGAAAGGTGAGCAAGTTGATATCATTTATGGATAATATGAGGGACATTTGAAGAAAAAAAAATGCATTGTGTGATACATCTGAAATTCCATGAATCTGTTGCATGGATTTCATAAGTGTTTAGTTTGAGATTATCTTTTCACCATCATTAGCTTGTATGTCTTCCTAACAGGGATCAAGACAAAAAATTCTTATACGTTCGGTGATCAATACGTTCATTTTAACGTCAGCATCCCAATGTGAGTGTTACATTTGATATTGTTGAGTGTGGTTTATGAACACTACTAACCCCTCTTGCTCTCCCAACAAATAATAATCTCCTAAGTTCAGGCTTTTAAGAGGCGGATACTTCTGTATGATGGATGTTTAAATGTCTGTTTTTGTAATGTTCTGCAGAAACATTACAGAGAGACAGCGTGAATTGCTTGAAGAGTTTGCCAAGGAAGAGCAAGGTGAATTTGATAAAGAGAGAGCTGCTTCGGCTTCTGGTTGACAACATTTGCAGGGTAGGAAGAAGCCATCTGCTGAAGTTTTGTAGGAGAGTATTAAGGACTTTTTCTCATTTTTGCCCCCTCCACTTTTGAATGTATTGTAATATTTCTCGTCAGAAGAGACGATCATAATTCATTTGAGGTTAGAAGGCTATCCCTTCATGCACCTGTAGACCATAGTATTCTAGTCAGTGCTGTATATATTTTCCTTCTTAACATAAAAAGGGTGCAAGTCACAAATTGTCATTCCTTTTCCTTCTATCATATTTAGAGGAATCTTTTCCTTGTCAATGTTGCCGGGGCATGGGCAAACTAGTAGATACTTTCTGCATCAATAGAGAAAGATTATCATAAATTTTAATATTCATTTTCTGCATCAGTGTAATGATACTCTTGTGGGAGCAATAATGAAAATTGTGGTAAAGGACAACCCTGGTTTGGTTTTGTCATTTGGATTTTGATATTAGAAAAGTAATTTGTCATTTGAATTTTGACTGATGTAAATTTTGATTGTTATTTGAAATATTTGACACTTAGAAATATTTCTTCAGGAACATATTATACAATTAATTTTTTTTTTGGGAAAATATTATACAATTAATTGAAAACAAATCGCATAAACTTGGATTATAGAAGGTTCTCAGATAACCCTCGGAATTGTTTTATTAGAAAGATATTTCATAAAAGAGCTTAGTTAATTAAATAAATAAAATCCACATTTCAAAATAACAAATATTATAAAGATGATAATTTTGGGATGTTACATGTATAATTTTGAAATCCTTAATTAAAAGTTAAAACCTTCAAATATAAATAAAAAATTTTCCTTATCTTTGTCTACTATATGGGGCTATTTTTAAATTTTTAATTATTTTAGATAAACTAAGTTATTAAAAAAATTGAATAAGAATTCTCAAATATATATATAATGTTGGAAATTAATTCACATTTTGTTGGATACTACTCCCTTCGGTCTAAAATATACAATAAGTAACAAAGGTATTTTTTTTGTCCAAAATATAAGCAACATTCATCAATTTTTATATAAATTAAATGCTAATTTTTCAATTATACCATTCATTTAATGCAATATTTTTACGAGACACATCAAAAGGGATAATTTTGGAAAAAAAAATTGAAATTAGTGAATATTAATTAAGATTATTCAATTTCAAAGCATTCCTTAATCTATGTGTTTTTATATTATGTTACTTATATTTTACTTATATTTTGGACAAGAAGGAGTAATACTTTTAATTAATAGTTAATTTTTCTATTAACACTTTCGCCTATGCAACTCATTATATCATTAATTGTTTCTCATGAAAGTTTGATGATGATGCATATACAACGACGTACTATCTGTCTACTATGCATTTCATTATAGGCTTAAATATGTTTTTGGTCTCTCATATTTGATTTAAGTTCGTTTTTAGTCTCTCAAATACCAAGAATATTATTTTAGTCCCTAATCTTTTGAAAATCAATCACTTTTGATCATTTTCCTTAAAATATGAAAGACTAATTGTGACACATTTTTAAAATATTAGAGGCTAAAATAATCATGTAAAAGACCAAAAGTGACTAATTTTTAAAAAATTAAAGACTAAAATAATATTCTTAATATTTAAGAGACTAAAGACAAACTTAAACCAAATATAAAAAATTAAAAACATATTTAAACCTTCGTTATATCATTAAATCGTTTCTCATGAAAGTTTGATATTAGTACTTAGTTCTGTCAGCTATGCAAAAGAAAATGTTCACCGTCCTTTCTCTAAATTTTTTTCTTTTTTTAATTTTATATGGCAGAGAAAAATTGAATCGTATGCGGATTAATGACTTTCCTGGGAAATATTTTTTCCTTTGCTTTATTACTTCAGCAATTAACTATTGTAATCTGAGTAAAACGTAGATTGCAACATAATCCCACGATTACTTGGTCTCATCTCATGTAACGTTATTTTGAGAAGCACTACATAAATTACTCCTAGAAATAAAATAAAAACACTTATTTCTAATTAATGGCATTCCGGCATCATGCTCCAGCTTCGCTTCTTCATATGATTTCACCTGCATAAAGAGATAAAGAAGATTAATATCCTTCTTTCAGTTGCTAATTACGTAACAAGGCCAACACATTTAAGTTATTACTAAAATTTTAATTCACACACATAATAACACTATTATATGAGAATGAATTCCTGAATGTGATTTACAACAAAAACTCGTTTCACACATTGAGAGGAAAATTTAGATTCACACGCAACAACACTACTATGATGTGTTTGCTTGTTTTGGCGTCGACAAATATTCCAATTATATTCAATTCACATTCAGTGTCAATTACGATCTAAAAAAATGCATTTTCAAAGTCGAACAAGAAACAAATATGAGAGAGAGAGAGAGAGAGGCACAGCACAAGGTTCAAAGTTTGCAGTGCACTTTTCTGGGAGTTGTGAGGCCATGTTACGGTCTACACCAGAGATTGGAGGGCCATTGACAAGAACACACAAGCATGGCTGGCCAAGAGCCTTAAGGGCATTGCAGCAAGCATCATTTGGTGGGATGGGGCTAAAAGGAGCAACTGCTGCCCTGCAAGGAATGAGCTGCACAAGGGAAGAGAAGAATGTGCTTGTGCAAGGAGTGCTTTCAACTTGTCCCACCAATGCTACCATGATCAACAAAAACCACAACAATGAAAGGGCCCTGTAACTAAAAAACTTCATCTTTGATGTGTTATGTTGTTTTTTCCACTTCCTAATTAAATAAACTTATTTGTTACTACTATGCTTAGAGTCACTCTAAGGTTTTAATTGTATTTATACATAGCATGCTCATGTCATACGGCATACCTGTTCTAACCAAAGGTCATTCTAGTCATGCTTACCATGTTAATCCCAACTTACATATTCCCAAGAGACGTCACACTCCCCCACCAATGCGATTGGTGCTGTATGACTACAGGTAGAAGATTCGAATGACATGATTTCTCACAATATTTGTGAAGTTGCTTTGTATACCTTTATTCATAAAATTATTATTATTATTATTATTATTATTATTATTATTATTATTATTGTAATACATTTAAAGGCAGAGATATAAGTACTCTTCTTTATTATTTTTCCCTACTTCCCAATAACTTAATTAGCACACTGAACACTGAATAAGAAAAGAATATCAGAAAAGTAGCCAACAATTAAACATTTGATTAATCATAATCGGCCTAATCGTTAGTTGTTTTGATTTTTAAACATATGAAAAGAAATTTCAACGGTGTTTAATTTTTGACACTTGTAAGTTCAAATAAACCCCACAAGTATGTAGACTTTGTTATTGAGAAAGTCCTTTCCTTTTTATAAAAATTGTTCAAGCATATAAACAATAATATATGATCAAAATAGCACTTCGTTAAAAAAGAGAAGCAGAAATCTAGGCCTTAGTAAGAGATGGCTTACTTGGTGGATCCGGTGATAATGAAAAAATTGTGTTGAAATTCAAGAAAACCACTATCTGTAGTAAGATTGAAGAAATGAAAAATGCCAAAAGAAATTGAAGAATAATTGCAACTATAGAAATCAATGATGACGTTGATATCAGAATTTCTCTTTTTTCTGTGCAAGGATAAATTGATCAATGTTATCTTGCAAACATAAGTTATGTAATCAAATTTGTTGACTTTTACTTAAGATCCCTTCAACAACTTTTTGAATGACGACCATTCATGGAAATATTGTGAGAATCTTCCATATGAAATTGTGCTTTCACTAAACATGAATTAAGAAAAAGCGTGAAGCTCAGCTAGTAAGTGAATGCACAGATAATTACGATCTTGCCAACAAAATAGTTAAACAAATATTAAGGTAACGAAGTATTCATCAGGAGAAACTCACCTAATTAAGTTCATATATTATATATAGTTTAAAGCTTGTCTTCAAACTCAGAGAGTGGAGTCATCTGCTCCTTCAAGCCCTTCCTCTTGCGAATGTCAGTAACAAGCTGTGCAGCTTGTGATCCAGCCTCCAATGGATCTGAGGACATCATATCCCAGTGATCAAAGACACACTGTGGGAAAGCCTGCCCTGATGTTGCAGGACTCAATGTGCTAGAGAATCCAAAGGACTCAATGACAGGGAGGTATGCTTTGATATTGTAGAGTGGGGTACCAGGCCTCTGCATTTCCTCAAACACATGTCCACGTTTCTGGTTAAGGACACTATAGATACCACCAAGAGCTTGCTCTGGAGCCTGGATTTCCACCAGGTAAACAGGCTCTAGAAGCCTGGGTTTGGCCGTCAGCTGCGAAGCATAGAAGACTCTCCTAGCAGTCGGAATGATCTGACCACCTCCTCTGTGGATAGCATCAGCGTGCAGGACATCACACACTTCAAAGCAGATGGCTCTCATGTTTTCTTCAGCCAAAGCGCCTTCTTTTGATGCCCACTGGAACCCAGCAACTACAGAATCCTTGATTTCATTTAAATACTGGACTCCCTTACCCATATCGACCACCATGTTGGGTCCAATAGTCTCAGGTCCAAAGCACCATATTTTCTTAGCAAGATCCTTATCCCAACCAAACTCTTCTGACAAGATTTTGGAACGAATTTTGGGATCATCCCTTGGTCCAATCTTGCCATCATCGATGGCCTCTGCAAGCCCCTCCTCCATTGGTCTTGCTTCCATGTACAAACGGTTGTGCTTGTTGGGTGATTTGCTCATCACGGTGCGGCATGATCTCTCCAAAACAGTCTCTCGGAATGACACAACAGGGTCAGATTTGATAATCTCAGCTCCACCCATGAAATCATCCTGCAAGTCCTTCAAACAGATTTCTAGATGAAGCTCTCCTGCACCAGCAACAATGTGTTCTCCAGACTCCTCAATAGTACAAACAACCATAGGATCTGACTTGGCCAACCGTTTGAGACCTTCAACAAGCTTAGGAAGATCTGAAGCAACCTTACACTGAACAGCAACACAGACAACAGGTGAGACAGAAAACTTCATTGCTTGAATAGGGTGGGCATCAACTTCCTTCTCATTTGTCAATGTAGCATTCTTGGTGATAAATTGATCCAAACCGACCAAAGCAACTGTGTTACCACATGGCACGTCTTCAACAGTTTCCTGTTTCTTTCCCATCCAAATGACAGTTCTTTGAACACTTTTCACATACAGGTCTTTTTTCTCCCCAGGGACATAATTTGGTCCCATGATTCTGACCTTCAAACCAGTTGAAACTCTACCAGAGAAGACACGGCCAAAAGCAAAAAACCTGCCCTTATCAGACGCGGGAATCATCTTTGAGACATAAAGCATCAGAGGACCCTCAGGATCACAGGCTCTGATAGCAGCGGCATACTGATCATCAAGGGGACCCTCGTACAAATTCTCAACACGATACCTCTGGGCCGTTGATGGGAAGGGAAGATGGAAGATCATCATTTCCAGGAGAGCACTACTTGCTGGGAGCCAGGTCTGCATGACACGTTTCATCAATGCTTTACCCATCAGGTCCTTCTCGTCAGACTTCATGTTGACCCCTAGCTTTTGCAGCATAGGCCACAGCTTATCCTTCTGATCATTCATGCAAGTGTTAATAATCTGCTTGATGGGCTCATAACAGAACTGAACAAACCCACGCTTGCAAGTAGGAGAACCGGTACTCTTGCTGGTCCATTTCTTTGTGGCTGGATCAAAGAAATTTTCACCCCACAGCCTTTCCATCATCTTTGACTCATCAACACCAAATTTCGAGGCATACATTTTTGCAAAGTTTGTCAGAGTAAAGGCCCAGCCATGCAAACCAGCAGAGAAAGCAACTGTTCCTTTCTCTGGATAGACCATACAATCACCAAGTAGCGGATCTTCATATGTAGCCATAATCACATTAGCGTTCTCAATCACCCTTTGAAATGTCTGGTAAGCCTCCTCTCCATCAACCTGGAGCTCAAGGAAGCATCTGTCCATCTTATTAACAGTCAGAACAGGCTTGATCCTTTCTCCAAGGGCCTGTCGCAGCACAGTTTCAGTTTGGACGCATACACCTTCCACACAGTCCACCACCACTAGTGCTCCATCAGTAATGCGAAGTGCAGCAGTAACCTCTGACGAGAAGTCCACGTGCCCAGGGGAGTCGATGCGATTTATGAGATACTCATTCCCATTGCGCTCTCCCTTAAAACTATTGAGAGATTCATCAGACATTTGATAGTAGAGTGAGATACACCGTAGACTTAATTGTTATACCACGCTCAGCCTCATCTGCACGGGTATCAGTCATACGTACATCACCCGCTACTTCTTGTGCAATGATGCCAGCAGCAGCCACCAGAGAATCGGTGAGAGTGGACTTTCCTGCAATTGGAAACCAAAAGAATAAATTGTTATTGATTATATGACAAAATATTACAATGCACTGTGATAAACAGCTAAACAGTTGTATGACAAACAACTGTCGATGTCATCATATGTATATAAATAAAATAAAATAAAATATCCAAGGAGTATTAAGAAACTGAAATAAAAATGAAAGACAATTTTTCTCATTCAAATATCAAAGAAACCATTTTTGTCAAAACTCTTACAATTTCTAGTCAACCAGAAATATAAAGACCATGCGTCAATCCATACCGTGATCAACATGAGCAATGACAGACATATTACGAATGTTGTGCTTGTAGTCCATAATGCGACGTAGCTCTTCCGCTGTGAACTTCACCTGTAAATATAGACACACAGAAATCTCAATTCAGATTATTATGAATATTGAATCAAAGTAAAATTCCCCACGTACTGCTCATTAGCTTACCATTTTGACTAGTCTTTATTGTAATGCCCACACAAAAAATAACGAGTCTGTTAGAGAGAGCTGAAACATCAAAACATTGAATTTAGCGAGTATAATATATCAAGACATATAAGTATTATTGGGATTACTCTGTCAAAAATAGATTACAAAAAAGTTCCAAGACGGAATCAGAGTATTCAAGTATAGCATATATCTGGAGCAAATCGAACTAAAAAAAGAGTGTAAAGAAAAGAACAAATACCGATCTGTTTGGGAACAGAGAAAGAAACAGAAAACAAGTGAGAAATCAACTCCAGAGAGGAGAATTTCTGCGGATGAACGAACCTGAAAGAGAGAACGGCGGCGAGGACGATGGCTGCCTTCTCTATAGTGGTATGTAATGTGAGAGAGGAGTGAAGTGATTTTGACGTGTGTATATAATATTATATTATATATATTATATATAGAGGGGAATATTATATAATATAATATTTTTTTTGATTTGTAACCAAAATATACCAAAAAAGAATGCAAGACTAGTATGTATTCGGCTGAGAGGTAAGTAAAATTTTACCACGGACGGATTGTTATATTTTTGTATGTATGTGTTATAACAAATATTAACACATAAAATTATTAATAAACACGTGCTGATTAATTTTATGTGCTTAGTATATTATACAATTAATTTTCCTGAAGAGAATATATTATACAATTAATTGAAAACAAATTGCATAAACTTGGATTAAAGAAGGTTCTAAGTATTAACCATTATATATATATAAACACAATAAAATAATAATAATAGTAATATAATGTTAGAAATTACTTTACATTTTATTTTTTGGCTTAAATATGTTTTCAGTCCATGTAAATATCCGATTTTTGAATTTCTATTAAAAAAAAGTCAAACAAAGTTGGTCCTTTAAAAAAAAATTTGGTTTATGTCTTTTTAGTAAATTAACTTGCTAGGAGGCACATTATGACCCAGTCAGCATGCCACATGGCACGAAACGCTGATGTGGCCTATTTACATGGCTTACATTAATGACATAGCATCAGACACATTCCTATAAAAATTTTAAGTTTTGAATTTAGTCCCTCTCAAAACTTAGATTTTGATTTTAATCACCCTTTCTCCTCCACTACCTCCTCCTTCTTTCCTCCTCCACCCCCTTTTTCTCCCACCACCACCCACTCCTTCTCCCCCCTCCTCCACCACCACCACCACCACCCCCTCTCTCTCTCCTCCTTTTCCCTCCTCCTCTCTCCTCCACTACCACTCACCTCCACCACCACCACCACCACCAATCCCTTTTTTTGATGCAATAATAAAAAAAATGTGAAGATATATAGATTGAAATAAATAAATAAAATGTGAAGGATTTGAAATGGGTATGGGTTGAGAGGGGCCTGTGGGGGAAAATGGACAAAGCTAGCTCCATCTACTCCCACTAAACGTGAAACCCGTAGTTTTGATTTGTGATTTTTCTAGATTTTCTATCTATCTCTCTCTATTTTTTTTCTTTGGTTATTATTTGCTATTTTATTTTTCATGCTTTCTGCTTCTTAAAATTATTGCACAAACCACACGAATCTAGCTTCGTGACATGGATTGAGGTGTGGTCAGAAGAATGGCGGGGTGGAGGAAGGTAGGACATGTGAGGCCTCTATTCCAGCGAGATTTTTGGGGGCCGATGGTGGGGATCGTGGTGGGGTGTGGCGGTGGTGGGTGGAGGGAGGAGGAAGGAGGTGGAGGTGGTGGTGGTGGTGGAGAAGAGAGGAGGAGGGAAAATGAGGAGAGAGAGGGTGGTGGTGGTGGTGGAGGAGGGAGAAGGAGGGGGTGGTGGTGGTGGTGGTGGGAGAAGGAGGGGCTGGAGGAGGAAGGAAGGAGAGAGAGAGCGCCATGGGAGGAGAAGGAGAAAGAGGAAGAAGAGCAGTAGCAACTCAGTCAGTTGATGTACTTTGGTCCCTATAAAAATTTTAAGTTGTTTAATTAGACCCTATAAAAATTATGATTTTTGATTTTAGTCCCATGATAAGAAGACAGTCCTAGTCAGCAGGTCCTTATAAATTTTAAATGACGTGTCAAGTGATGACAGGGACATACGTATGCCACATCAGCACAATACATGGTTAATTCACTAAAAGGACCTAAACCAATTTTTTTTTTAAATGACCAACTTTGTTTGACTTTTTTTTAATGGACTAAATTAAAAAATCGAATATTTACAGGGACTGAAAACATATTTAAGCCTTATTTTTTTTAGGGACTTTACATTTTGTTAGATACTATTACTTTTATGGTTTAAATATGTTTTTAGTCCTCAAGTTTAGGAAATTATTGTTTTTAATCTCTTATTTTTAAAACGTAATTTTGTAGTCTCTCATTTTTAAATGTGTTACTTTAGTCCATGAGGTCATATTTTAAATTTAAAAAGTATTTTCTAAATTTAGAAGGGGTTAAAATATAAAATTAAGTTAAAGGAAAGGGGATAAGGTGAGAATCAGGATTTAGAGGGGTTAAAATATAAATTTAAAAAATATTTTTCAAATTGAAAAATGGTCACAGTGACTAAAAGTGACATATTTTAAAAATGAATGACTAAAAAGTTGCGTTTTAAAAATAAAAAACTAAAAATAACAATTTCCTAAACTTAAGGGACTAAAAACATATTTAAGCCTACTTTTATTTACTAGTTAATTTTTCTATTAACACTTTCACCTATGCGTTTCTTTGTATCATTAATTGTTTCTCATGAAAGTTTGATGACACATATAGTATCTATCGAGTAACTATGCAGATCATGATATTAGTAGTACTTGCTTCTCATGCTCTCTCAGCTATGCAAAAGAAAATGTTCAACGTCCTTCCTCCAAAACATTTTTAGACTTGTTTAAACTGACTTATGTAGAGCTTATTTGGATTTATCTATAAACATAAACAATTGTCAGCGTATTTGATAGAGTTTATGAAAATAATTTATAACTGGTTCATAAACTATTTTGGACTTATTTTCAAAAGCTCTTCGGAATAGTTTATCAAAACAGCTTACAATTTATATAAAATCAGTTTCACCACATTTTTTCTTGAATTATAAAAATAATTTATACATAAGCGTTTATATGATAAATGTTTATGTCATAAGTACCTTAAATAAGCTATTTATCCAAACAAGTCTTATATGGCAAAGAAAAATAGAATTGTGCATATTAATGACTTTCCCGGGAAATAATTTTTCCTTTTTTGTTGTTGAAAGATCCGAGTAAAATGTATATATAACTAGTGTGTTACCCGTGCGATGCACGAGATTAATTGGGGGTGTGTATTAGATTTTATGGATTTTTATAAAAAAAATCAAAATAAATATTTATAAAATGAAATATTCATCAGCCTAAACAGATCTATATAGCTTTATGTAAAATAGATAGAAAAGTATACTGAACGAAAATAGGTATAAAAGTGTAGAAGTAAGTAAATTCATTATTTACTTGAAGTAATTTGTGAGTATTTTTTAATTACTTGAGAAGATGGGTTATCAATTAATTTTTAAGCAACCCAAAAACTGATAAACCAAATAATAAATAACCATTTATAAATTGTTTGCTTTGTAAGTGTAGATACTTTAAATTTCGGATCTAAATTATTTGTTCCTGCTCCTGTGTTGTACATATTGACCAAGAATATTTTTGAATGAATAGTTTACTGAATTTAATCAAGCCTATACATTTTCAAATTGATTAAGGAGGACATATACACATTCACATATAATTGATTCCAAATCCTTAAAACATAATAATAGAAGTAAAATAGCTTGAAGAATTAAAGGTTGAATGACAACTTCAAAAGACATCTTCATAATACTGCGATTAATAAGACTGGGATTAATAAAAGGAGCATTACATCAACACCTGATATTGGAAGTCACCAAAATAAGAGTCTCAAAAAAGGACTCCCTAATGCAATACGATCACTAATCAAAATCTATATAATGTGCAGATTTTCATTCGAAACTTCACACAACATGACTTTCATCACCTTGTTGATCGAGAAAACAGGGCCACCAAGATACAACACCTGCAGCCATGCTCCATCCTTGAGATCATAGCGAGACAGAATATTTTGTTTAAAATAACTAAGCAACTTTGTCATCCTGCAAGACCATTTCCATGGAGAAAGGCAGTTTCTGCTTGCTGAAGTCGGTAACAAACCAAAGGCAAAGAACACGCGCAATAATGGTCCAACACTCCTTTGCAGGTGTGATGGAGGAAACAGAGTCATGCCTTGGATTCACCATTATCGCTTCAAAAGAAACCAATTCAGAACAACAACAACAACAACACAGGAAAATGCAAATCAGGTGAAGGTGGATAAACAAAGCGAAATCTGGGTATTTATAGACAATAATCACCACCTAAAATTTAAATTTGAAGTTAAAAATTAATTAAGAAGCTACCCTTATTTGATAGATGTAGTATACATTGGAAACATAAGAAATAAGAAAAAATTAAAAGAGATACCTCAGCCTCATCTGCACACCGTAAATGGAAAATCGACCCACTCACCGATTGGAAGGAGGACAAAATGCGGCGCATGCTTACCATTTGCGTGGAATGGAGAGTTTCGTTCAAGCTGTGTCTTTCACTGGTGAACCCAACAAAATGATTAGGGGTATTAAATTTTTCACGTGAAGCATATAAACAACCCTCCTTAAGGCAATAAAAAAAAAGGATTTATTTGTTTTGTCTTTTACCTAAACGGCACACTAAGACCACTTTCTCAATATATAAGATAAGATCGTGTAACATTTTATCGATTAATCAAATTAACTGAAAAATTTAAATAAATAGTCGAGACAACCGAGAGATTAATCAAATTTTATGCAGTTTTACTATGTCAATGAAATCACAATGCCAATATATCAAATCAGTTGACACGATCTTTTTTCAAATTTAAGGTGATCATCTCAGTAAGATAAGATCATGTAACATTTTCTTGATTAATCAAATTAACCGTAAAATTTAACCAAACAAGTAAAGACCACCAGCAAATTTTAATATAAAAAAAAGACCACCGGCAAATTAATCGACTTAAAGATTGATTCTATGTATTGATAAGATCACTTTCTCAATAAGATAAGATCGTGTAATATTTTCTTGATTAATCAAATTAACAGGAAAATTTAATTAAATAGTCGAGACCACCGGGAAAGTAATCAAATTTGATTCAGTTTTACTATTGTCACTATTTCAATAAAATCACTATTCCACCATCTCAAATTAGTTGAAACGATATTATATCAAATTTCCTAGTTTATTAAGGTATTAAAATAAATTATATAAAAATTAAAATTAAAATTACAAAAACACACATTGATTATCTAATTGTTTTCTCATATTTTATTAAAAATTTTAAAAATATTTTTTAAAAAAAATTCAAAATGTGTAAGTAGAGGAAATAACTCTACAATATGTTTCCAAAATTAGAAAGTCTTCAAGATGGGAGGAGATCTGCCAACTGGCAGACAACATGCTAACAAATGCTAAATGAAGGAGACATCTTGCTAGAAGTTGCTAAAAAAATGTTTTTCTCTAGATTAAAGCTTCTTTTATATTATTTATAGATTTATAGATTATAGACTAGATTAAATCTTCTTTTATATTATTTATAGATATATATAATAAATTGCAACATAATCCCACGATTTCATAGTCTCGTCTCATGTTTGATAAAAAAAAAATAGTCTCGTCTCATGTAACGTTATTTTGAGAAGCACTACATAAATTACTAGCTCCTAGAAATAAAAACACTTATTTCTAATGGAATTCCAGCTTCATGCGCTCCGACTTCGCTTCATCATATGATTTCACCTGCATAAAGAGATAAAACCCTTATTTCACTAGCTAATTAAGCAACAAGGCCTTCAGTAAAAAAAATATATAATTAAGTAACAAGGCCAACACATGTATACTATTTAGATTAAGATTTAGATTCACACACATAAAAACACCACTGTATGAGAATGACAAAAGCCAATGATATTTTAGATGAATTTCATATCTATATATATAGAAGGAATTCCTGAATGTGATTTGCAGCAAAAACTTGTTTCACACAATTGTGAGGAAATTAAGTTTTGATTCACACATAACAACACTACTATAATGTGTTTGTTTGTTTTGTGAAAATTTTGAACTCGTAGTTGTGGGTGAAATGGTATTTGGAAAGCTGTGTTGACACCAAAACAAACACACACTATGTCAATGACAATGCCAATGATGTTTCGAATGAATTGTATATCTATATCTTTGTAGATGTAGAAGGAATTCCTGAATTTCATATATATATATATATATGCCAATTACATATGCAATTCACATATTCAGTGTTAATTAAGATCTAAAAGAAGCATCTTCAAAGTCAAACGAGAAACAAATACGAGAAAGAGGGAGAAAAAGAGAGGGGGCACAACACAAGGTTCAAAGTTTGCAGTGCATTTTTCTGGGAGTTGTGAGGCCATGTCACGGTCTACACCAGAGATTGGAGGGCCATTGACAAGAACACACAAGCATGGCTGGCCAAGAGCCTTAAGGGCATTGCAGCAAGCATCATTTGGTGGGATGGGGCTAAAAGGAGCAACTGCTGCCCTGCAAGGAATGAGCTGCACAAGTGCTGAGAAGAATGTGCTTGTGCAAGGAGTACTGCTTTCAACTTGTGCCACCAATGCTACCATCATTAACAAAAACCACAACAATGACAGGGCCCTGTAACTAAAGAACTTCATCCTAATTTGATGTCTTCGTGGTTTTTGTGTTTGTTTTCTTCCCACTTCCTAATTAGTGAAACCTTGTTTATCACTATCACTATTATATACATATATATATAGCATACTCATGTCATATGGCATACCTGTTCTAACCGAAGGTCATTCTAGTCATGCTTACTATGTTAATCCCATCTTATTCACAACAGGGGGTAACACTCCCCATCGATGCGATTGGTGCTGTGGGACTCCATTATCTATTATCTATTATCTAGCTATTAATATATTACCAAATCTTTGAATGAGTCCATTCTAGATACTTTATAATATTATAAGCGTATTTGTATTAATTTACTTTGTACAAAAAACTTTTTTAGTTATTATGATTTTTTAAAGGAAAAGCTAATTTAGACTTAGATCTATTAAAATTGTCTATTGATTTTAAATTTTAAAATAGAATAAAAAATAATCCAATAACACCGGATAAAATTTATTGCAAATATTAATATTTTAAAACTTCTATTATAATATGAAGGGAAAATAATCATTTGCATGAAATGAAATGTGCAAAATGACATACAGATGACATGACCTAGGAATGGCATGCGTTCTTTGTCCGTTTTGCTTTTAAATGCCTTTTTGCCATTAAGGCATGCCGGATGGCCGATTAAGAATAGTAGCGATAATACAGGAGTTCTAAATCGAAAATATCTATTTGTAATTTGCAGTCACATTTTCTATAAAAACAGTTGTTTGCAACCAGTTTTGAGAAATGAGTGTGAAGCCAAACCAAATAAATGGAGGCCAATATACGTTTTTGTTGGACTTGAGTTAGATCTCAAACTCAAATTCTAAGATAATATTAGAGTTTGAAGACCTAAGATAATTTACTCACGAAATGAGAAAACCTTCCGGCATCAAAACCACAACTTCACCTATTCAATCATAACGTTTTTAAATTCCATCTGAATTTTTCAAAAAGTAATTAGATGGCATTTTACCAACAAGATACTCTATGTTTATTAAACCCAACAAGATTACCACCATCACAAGCTAGATACAAAAATATCATAACTTTTGATAAAGTTAACGCTTAAACCATTGAGAACAAAAGTACACAAACCCCTCATGTTTGGGTTGGGTATTAGGTCTGATGCAAAAATCTCATTACTCACGATACATTAATGCTTAATTCACTGATAACAAAAGTACACAAATACCTCACGTTGTATTAGGTTTGATCATGTGTGTAGGTTTTTTTTGCCTGAGTTGTATGTTATCCGAGATCATGTAGTCGAGGGATTTTGAGTACTGAAATGACAAGAAGTCAAAACTAACCAAGAACAAAAAAAATTAAAAAATCCATCAAAACCAAAAAGTTATTCAAGTTTTAAAATTATTACGCCAAAATAACATGATAATTGATTATAGAAACTAACAAGTATCTATGTAATGCACAGGGTGTCTTCACAAAATTCAAAAAGTAAATATTCCTCTTTTAAATATTTGGATTTATAAAAATTTATTTAAATATTAATAAAAATAAAATAAATATAAATGACATATATTTAATATAGTTAATTTTTCAATGATTAATTATATAGATTCATGGGTTCAAGAATAAAGAATTAAATTTAATATACAGATTAAAGGGTTCATAATATCATCATCTGTGTTCATATCATCAATTGAAATCTATATCAATAGATTTAAAAAATTATCAATTCATTACCAATCAAATTTAAACAACACATATAACATCAATTAATTATTATTATTATATGTAAAAGAGCTACATTTTATAATAAATAAGTATATTTGAATTTATCTCTATAATTGTAAATTTCTTTAAAATAACTATATATAATTGTAATTATATAATTATATAATACTTTATAGATCACCTCAAACCATGGAAATTCTAAATTCTAACCCTTTTATTTTTGGATTTGGCTCCTCTAAAGTAAGTAAATTGTAAAGTAAGTAATTTTATCCGTTAATGAGAAAATCAAGAGATAATATTCCAACATATCTATGATTTGTTATATATATACTTATAATATTCACTATTGATTTTCTCATTAATAGTTAAAATTAATTACTTTACATTAATTTGGTTACTTTAGAGCAACCGGATCCTTTGTTTTTTACCGTAAAAAAAAACCCTTTTATTTTTTGTTGCATAGGAAAACACAAGTAAAAACAAAACAAAAAACAATGAAAGGCCCAGGCCCATAATTATTGTTATGGGTTCCAAATTATTGCTTCCTCTTTCATTTCTCCTGTTTCTCTCCCGTGCCATAAAACACAGAAGCCGCCTCTCAGCCACTTCTTTCTCACTTTCTGTGCCCTCTCTCAAACCTCAAAACCTTCTAAAACCCTTTCACTTGTTCTCCTTCTCCATGCTTTTTCTTCTCTAATCCATACTTCACCTGCAAATTGTTCAAGTCATATTCTTGCTGGTAATTGAAAAATCTTCTGTCATGATAATGTTCTGCAATTGTTTTGTAAGAAATGGAGCCATGAAATGTCAAAATTTTAAAACTTGAATTTATATCTGATGATTTTGCGATGTGGGTTTTCTGGAAATTAAGCATCCACTCAATGTTGTTGTTATTACTTTTTCTTAAAAAAAATTCATACATATTGGTTTTGTCACATGGGTATTTTGAGGATCAGCAGAGTTAGCTGCTTCTTCTCTGTTTTTGGTTTAACTTTTTATTATTTCCTTTGTTTGGGACTTTAAACATAACTTGGAATTTCTGTTTGGTTCTATCTTGAATCATTTCATAGATGCTGCTATTAGTCGTAGGGTTCACCATGTATTTATGGTTGTTTACAAACTTTTGAGTTGGGTATGTGCTGAGTTTGAGAGATGGGCTGTGATTGTTTGCATGTTTTGGCACATAAAACATACAGTACTTTTTATTTTTCTTGCTTTGTCTATTGACATGGTTATTTGGATCTTAGAAGGAGAAAATGGCTGGAAAATCAAACAAGGGGAGGAGTAGAAAAGGGTCACATAACACATCCAGTAGTTCAGAGCCATCTGTCCAATCTGATGTTCCTGCAAAGGATAATACTGAAGTCACTCCAGAGTCTGCTAAAATGGATGCAGCCGCAATTGCAGCCGCAGGTGATTCAGCTACTATGAATTCCGAGGTGAAGGAGCATGAAACAACAAACGAAGGGAGCCAACCAAAGCAAGGTCAATCTGGTTAGAGAAGTACTTTTGATTTTTTTTCCCCAAATGAAATACTGTTTACACATTAGCAATTAGCAAGGTAGTTGAAGGTGAAACTAATGGCTTAACGGCTTGAGGCAAGTCGCGCTAACTGCCAAAAAGGCACATACCTTGTTAAGGAAACACATAAACGTTAGAAAAAATAATACCGGTATTGACTATTTTGCTTTGATTTTCCATATAAATCAACTACTCAAAGACAACACAATGAGAATTATGATATTCAATTTATAAAATCTAAGCCTCTTGCTGCTAAGAGGCTCAAAGACCAACAACTACTTATTTTTAAAATTCTGATTGTTTTAGTCCCTTTAGTATTACAGTTAGTAAGCTTAATTAATGTCTGAGCTTTCAAGAGATTTTTTTTACTGTTATTGATGGGTAGCCAAAGGCATGTGCTGCTTGGCTTGAAGCAGAAAGGCACTTCTGAGGTGCTTGAAGCTTCTGTGACATTGGACAAAACTAAATCTAAGAATAAATGACGTGGATCACCTCATAAAATCAGAGATTTAAACAGCGTGCTATAGCGCCATAGCGGTACGGAGTGGCACCTAGCCGCTTTAGTACTCCCCATAGCGGAGCGCTTCAATGTAGCGGCTGTAGCGGCCGTTATCCTGCTGCCGCACCGTTGAATTGCCAAAAAAAGTCCTCTTTTTTATGTTAGAGATAATTTTTGGGGGCATTTTTGGGATTTCTGGAGGAAAACAGCAGCAAAAAGGGTGAGCTTTTTGGTCTCAATCCTTATCTCTCTTCTACCGTCTCATCTCGTCTATTCTCATGAATTTGGAGTATTTTTTAATTTGTCAGCATTTATGTATATTGTATTAATTAATTATTTAATATGTATAAAAAATTTAGAGTAGCGGTCATCCCACTATGCGCTATGCTGCTACAGCATTTTTGGGGTCGGCTGCTACATGCTGCTATCCCGGATTGATAACACTGCATAAAATATTATAAAGTTACCCAAACTTGTCCTATCGTAACTAATACTTAGTTTCAACAGAATCATTGCCATTTCATTTTTTTATTTGACTGCAGCAAATAACTTATGCTATTTGTACCCGGACAATGACAGTTTCACTGGTGGATAATATTCCCAACCATAAAAATGATGATTCCAAACTCAAAAGTCAAAACAAATTAATGCAAAATTGAGTGTTTTTGAAATTAAAAATATCAGCAATTTCAAAAACATACTGGGTCATACTTGTAAATTTGGTTAGTCTGGTTAGTCTCTAGTTGCAAAAGGAAGATGGTAAATTCATTCTTACCAACTTCAAATCAAAAGCCAAAAGCTGCCTTGCAGGATGAAATAGTGGCCGTAACGGGCACTGTTTTATAGGGAGCCAAATTTCCCATTTTAATCTCACTAAAGCCCAACTTATTCAAAAGGCTGCACAAACTCGGGACTTTTAGGTCCATTGACACCCACAAATTAACCTAGGGATCAGAATCACTTTGACAGAGCATCGTGCACAGCAGCTGTCTGTGCTGTGTACTAATCTTCCTTCATTTGTTTTCTTCCGTCTCTATTCTTTTTCATGGGTCATCTAGTCATTTTTGTTTCTAATAAATAACTTCTTCCCCCCTATTATCAACATCTTCATTACTAGATATTTTATTTCCTATGGTTTAAAATTCAAAATTACAAGGATTATCAATTATTTGGTTTTTACAAACTTTCTACCGATATTTATACAAGACATGACAAGCTCTGCCATATCTATCTGCGGTCCTTTGTTTTACCAGTCATTAGGTGATCGTGCAAGTTTTCTCGTGTGTTTTGCTATGCATGATTTTTTATAACTTATGTACTCTAATTGTGTTTATTTAGTCTTCTACAAAAAAACTGTAATTTAGTCAAATTTATTTCACTCTGGTTGGTAATGAATATGATAGAACTTCAGCTTCATTTACTAGCTAATATCCTTCTCATCTTGGTGGTGCAGGTGATCTTCAACTATACCCCGTTTCTGTTAAAACACAAACTGGGGAGAAACTTGAGCTTCAGGTGAGCTTTCACATTAAGAAAAACTGAGAATCAAGAAGTTCTTAGATGATCTTGTCAGAGACTAACTATTTTTATGCATTCTTATTGATGTAAATTTTGTTTGATTTTTGCATTTTGAACTATTTGTCATATATAGTTTATATCTGTGCCATTTTGATTATATATCATGGAAATCATCTTCTAATTTGTTTAATTGGATTTCAGTTGAATCCAGGAGACTCTGTCATGGATATTAGACAGTTTCTTCTTGATGCTCCAGAGACATGTTTTATTACATGCTATGACTTAGTACTGCACACAAAGGATGGATCCACTCATCACCTGGAAGATTATAATGAAATTTCCGAGGTAGCTGATATTACTACTGGTGGTTGCTCTTTGGAAATGGTTCCTGGTATGAACTTTTGCCCTTGCAGTAAAATGATATTTAGATATTAGTGGATTATAATACAATAAATTGTGTTTGCAGCATTTTATGACGATAGATCTATAAGGGCCCATGTACACCGTACAAGAGAGTTGCTCTCCCTTTCTAATCTCCATGCTTCACTATCAACATCACTTGCCCTACAGAATGAGATAGCACAAAACAAAGCCGCAAATTCAGGAGGTATGTTATAGTTCTCTTGCTCTTTATTGGATTTTTTCATTTTAATTCGCTGAATTTTACCTCTTTTGAAATATTAAGTTACTAGTCTGCTTCTGTATTTCCTAAAATATCAGATACCTTAAAACCTGAGGTTCCAGAGCTTGATGGGCTTGGTTATATGGAGGACATCTCTGGGTCATTGGGTAATTTATTATCATCCCCGTTGAAGGATATTAAATGTGTAGAGAGCATAGTGTTTTCATCATTCAATCCTCCTCCAAGCTATCGAAGGTAACTCAAGAAACGTCCTCTTCAGTTACGATCATTTCATGGCTTCATTTAGTGTATATATTTGTCAAGGTTGTTCTGTGGTGTGCAGGCTTGTTGGAGATTTGATTTATTTGGATGTGATAACTCTTGAGGGTAATAAATTTTCTATTACGGGAAGTACAAAAATGTTTTATGTCAACTCAAGCTCGGCAAACACTCTTGATCCTAGGCCAAGTAAAGCTAGTTTTGAAGCAACAACTCTTGTTGCTCTCTTGCAGAAGATTAGCCCCAGGTTCAAAAAAGGTAGTAGTGTAATTGTAGCAATTGTTTCAGACTTGAATTTCTCAAAATTTTACTTTGACACCCAAAACTTACTTCTCTTTGTCCAATTTTGAAGCTTTCCGTGAAATATTGGAGGGCCGGGCTGCTGCCCATCCTTTCGAAAATGTCCAGTCTCTGTTGCCACCTAATTCGTGGCTTGGTGTTTACCCTGTTCCTGGTAAGCTCAGCGCTGACATTTTGTTTCATCAGTATTTCTTTTCATTTCTTCATGATATAGTAATTTCTGCTTCTGGATTTGGATGAAGTGCTGATTTTACCTTTTCCTTATTTGTTATCTGTAATCTGTAATAGTAAATTGTTAATTGAAAATCTTTCTTTTGCCAAATCTAATATTTGATCTTTTGGCCAAGAAGTTTTCTGTTCACGTATTCTTGTTATCATTTACTTCAGCCAGCCAGTTGTGGCACGTCATACTATAACCAGATAATTGCATGATGAATATATTTCAAGACCACTTTTGTTATAACGAGTCAAAACAGAATAACAGATGGAATCAGTTTTTGAAGCCATTATTCTATCCCAGTAGCCTTTGTGAAAGGTCCTATGCCATAACTCATTATGGGTCTGAAAATCTATATGGTGTTAATGAAGGATGATTGAGAAAATCAAGTTGCTTTGAGTAAGTGTGGTATTATTGATGCTAGCAAGAGCATAAGCTGAATGTTGTAGAGTTGAAAATGTCGCAATGAATGAGTGGGCATACAAGGGAGATAAGATCAGGGGTGAATCATGAATGTATTAGAGAGAAAGTTGGAATAGTACCAAGTGACCTATATATGGTAGAATTGTGCCTAAGTTGGTTTGATCGTATCCTAAATGAGAAGAAAACCAATATAAGTTCCAATGAAAGAGTTTGGGGAAGACCAAGAAAAACTCTAAGCTAATCTATTAAAATGGACCTTGATACAAATAGCCTTTCTGCAGGCTTGGTTTTTTGACAAAAGTACAATGTCGTTTTTTGATACATAAAGCCAACCCTGTCTAGTGTGAAAAAGGCTTTGGTTTGTTATTTTTGTTGATTTATATCCTTATATGATTTGGAGGTCAACTTTATTGTGGATTGAAATTGAAATTATGAGAACCTTGAGAGGTTTCTTGCATGTGAACCTCATGCTGGCTTGATGTATTTTATAATATGATTTCATGTGTTGGCAGACCACAGACGCGATGCAGCCAGGGCTGAGAATGCCTTGACTCTTCTATATGGCAGTGAGCCAATTGGCATGCAAAGAGACTGGAATGAGGAGCTGCAATCTTGTCGAGAATTTTCTCATATAACTCCACAGGAGAGGTACCTTTATCTTATCTCATTCATAAATAGATGGCTTCGGGAACATGCCTGCTCTTTAGTTTGTATGTCGGTAATGACTTGGTACTATTCATTATCACTTCTTGGGTGATTTGTTCCTTACTGCAGGATTTTGCGGGATAGGGCACTTTATAAAGTGACATTGGACTTTGTTGATGCAGCCATTAATGGTGCTATTGGAGTGATCAGTGGCTGTATTCCTCCAATAAACCCAACCGATCCAGAATGCTTTCACATGTTAGTGGTCTTTAACTGTTTTAAAGCTTAAGCAATTTGTTAAAGATGTTCTTGAATCTTTATTTTCTTAAAATTCTAAATAAGTTTTCATGCTTTTGATATTTTATTGTTTAAAAATGTTGAAAATTATGCTCTAGCGGAAGTTGCTTGTTACATTTTTCTTCTTTGGGATGGGGAGGGAGGAATTTGAAAATTATGCTCTAGTGGAAGTTGCATATTTTCTTTGTTTATAAACCCTTTTCAGATTTTTGTTGTCATAGCTCAAATGCTTTGTTCTTAAATATGTGATATTGCCTCTTCTTCCCCCACACCAGTTTTTGTTTTGTACTAGGAATGCTTTTTGACTCATCAGTGTAATTTTGGTACTAGGTATGTGCACAACAATATTTTCTTTAGTTTTGCTATTGATGCTGACCTTGAGAAGCTGTCAAAGAAACTTATGGATGGTAATTCAAAAACATGGAGCACAGGCACTTTGCAAATTTCTTCTGATAAAGCTTCTCATGTTCCACCTCATGGAGATGGTCAGGTTCCCAATGGGGGGGAAGCTGATGGTTCAGTTTCAGAAGATCTTAATGGCACAGAAGGCACTCAAGATGTTTCTCCTGAAGCTCAGCTGGCTGAGAATGAGCAAGCCACATATGCTTCTGCAAACAATGATTTGAAGGGCACCAAGGCTTACCAGGAAGCTGATGTCCCTGGACTTTATAATCTTGCTATGGCTATAATTGACTACAGGGGTCACAGAGTGGTAGCTCAGGTGTGTAGTAAAGCTCAAATTCACCTATTGCTAACTTTCTCTTTTCTCAGGAAAGGTGGTTAGTTATACGATTCAAGTTTATAAAATTAATTTACCACTGGTGTATGTGGTCTAAGAAGCATAGATATACGGATATAGCTATTTGGTGATTTTACGTATCCCTTTTCTTTTTGGAACTTCTGTTCTGAAGATATTTTGAAATGCAACTTAATGGATTAGAGCTTCTCAAAACAACATGAAAATGATGAGCAAAAGAATTTAGAACATTCTGAAATGTGTCAAAATGGTGGTGAAGCATGACAAGACATTTGAATCTCTCATTTGTTTAGCGTATAGGATGAGCATATAATGTATAGTATTTTTCTTCACTTTCAATTTCAAATTATATATTATGCTGCAGAGCGTTTTACCAGGCATTCTTCAAGGAGATAAGTCAGACTCTCTCTTGTATGGCTCTGTTGACAATGGAAAGAAAATTTGCTGGAATGAAGATTTTCATTCTAAGGTAAAGAAGAGTGTGCAAGTTTAATTTTAGTGAGGCTTTCGGATTTGAGTTGCATTTACTGAAACTGGATGGGTGAGCATCATACTTACTGTGGGTGACATTAAATAATAAGAAAATTTGTTGCCAAGGGAAGTATGTTTGAAGTTGCATTGTCTGTAAATTGTAACTATACATTCTTTTTACCTATGTTCTCTATCAGATGGAATTTTTTTGTATCTCTTCTAAGCTTTTATTATGTTAGGTGTCAGAGGCTGCCAAACGCCTTCATTTGAAGGAACATTTGGTCCTTGATGGATCTGGAAATGTTTTCAAATTAGCTGCGCCAGTGGAATGCAAAGGCATTGTTGGTGGTGATGACAGGTAGTTTTTTTTAGCTTGTTACTTTTTATACAGTCTATGTGGTTTATTGGTGCCCTTTTGTAGATTTGCTACTGCCTTGATGTGAGCATTGCTGATATATTTGATTCTTTTTAACTCCATTGTGGTTTTTTTGCATGTTATTTATTTTTTGAATATATGTTATTTAGCACTAATAGTTTAAAAGCTAGCCAAAGATGTTATATGTTATAATGTTCTAGACTAGTTTAGTTTATTACGGCTTGCATTTTTGTAATCTGATGCAACTAAATAATGAAACAGAAACTTGAAAATTACTTGCTGATTAATTATCTGAAAATGGAGGATTAGTAGATTACAATAATCAGAATTATATCACTCTTCTATATTTTTTTGATGAAGACTCCTATATTTAGAACACTAAGAAAGGTGAAGAATAAAAGAAAAATATCCCTCTGCTCCAGAGTTGTGAGCCCAATACTATGGCCAAAATATTCCCAAACTTCTAGACTACCCCCTACCCCCAACAAAATCTCAGTACAACAGTTTTTGATGCCATGATTTCCCACTCAGCATAATAACCTTCGATATCTATTTCCCAGGTTCCCCCTCTTTTCTTCTAAAATAAACTCTCCATGTCTTTGGTTCATGGTTTAATTGATATAGCATTTGGCCCGTGTCTTCTGTTGGCCTACATTTTATAGCCTGTTGCGCTGCTGCTGTGCACTGATGCTGTACTCTTTTTATGACCTGAACAGGCATTATCTTCTTGATTTGTTGAGGGTAACTCCTCGGGATGCCAACTATACTGGACCTGGTTCTCGATTTTGTATCTTGAGAGCAGAATTAATTACTGCCTTTTGCCAGGTATGTACTCTGCAGTACTATGATGTTAACAAAATATTTGGGATTTTCTTTGTGTTTTCAATTTTAAGCAGCTGTCTCTTTGTGGGAATAGGCCCAAGCGACTGAGACATCAAAATCTAAGGAGATGAATTCTCAAGGGGCAGACAACTTGTCCACTGATTCTCAAAAGGCCACTGATGACAAGCCGGTAAGTATTGTAGGAGAGTAACATATGCTTGTACTTGACTAAGTTGAGTTTTTCTGAAACAAATTCTTTTCTCCAGTCCATCCTGAATTTAAGTAAAATCTTGACTTCGCTTTTTCTGTAAAAGTTTTGTCATAATCCAACTATCACAAAAGCTTAAGCTGTTGATGAAAGTACGTGAATGCTTTTTTATATCACAGTCACTTCATTACTTGTGCATTTGTTGGAAAGTTACTACATGGTAGTCATACACTTCCTCTTTTGAGATTCTGTGGGACCAAAAGGATAGTAAAGATATTCAGTAGCTTGAGTCTTCAGTTGACCAATGGAGTGTATTTCTAACATGAAGGTTTATTGCTCGAATGGAAAAAGAAGCAGATTAATTCAAGGATTCTTGTTTGCTCTCCTTTTTTATCTAATTTTTTATGGGGTTTTTTTAATGGCTATCTTCACAGTATGATTCCTTTCCTGTTGCCTCTGATCTGAACAGAAACGGTTGTGCTTTTATGATTGATTAGTTGCCTTGTTGAACAACCAAAATCATAGCTGATAAGAATATTGTAATTTCTGTATTTGATTGATTTATGCAGGATTTAACAATGGAAGAAAAAACTGTGGATGTCAAAGAACTTGCTTCTGCATCTACTGAAGCCTCTGGTTGTAAGGAGGATATTGCTTTTAACCCTAATGTCTTCACTGAATTCAAACTGGCTGGGAGTCCAGAGGTTTTTTTAATTTTCAAATCTCTTTTTGCCTTTAACTACTTCTAATCATATATATTTCCTTTCTCTGTCTTCATCATTTAATGTAATATTTGCCCATTATTTCCCCATGATGTGTATTGTATGTGCATACTTTC
Source organism: Glycyrrhiza uralensis (assembly GCA_030159175.1). NCBI lineage: Eukaryota > Viridiplantae > Streptophyta > Magnoliopsida > Fabales > Fabaceae > Glycyrrhiza > Glycyrrhiza uralensis. Next base: position 44,669,891 of record BRZY01000005.1, read on the forward strand.
TGCTTGATAACATAATGGCACCTCTTTGTATTTCATGATATTCATACATGGCTGTATTTGATCAAATCACTAGGAAATAGCAGCTGATGAAGATAATGTAAGAAAAGTTAGTCAATATCTTACTGATGTTGTACTTCCGAAGTTTGTACAAGACCTATGCACGCTTGAAGTTTCGCCAATGGATGGCCAGACATTAACAGAAGCACTCCATGCTCATGGAATCAATATTCGCTATATTGGCAAAGTAAACACTTTGTATTTTTTTTGTTGATAATTTTGTAATTATTTCTTTTGATAGTTGATCAAGTGAATTATGTGCCCATTTTATTTGGTGGTTTGCTTGACATATCTTAGTCTTTTGATAGATATTTCTTATATTATTTCTGATATGCCCATATTTGTGTGAAGGTGGCTGGAAGGACGAAACATCTACCTCATCTGTGGGATCTTTGTAATAATGAGATTGTTGTCAGATCTGCTAAGCATGTTATCAAGGTTATACAACCATTCATATCATTCAAGTACTTTGTTTGATGTTGACATGATGGATCATAAAGAGTATAAACATATTCTGAAAATAACATTCTGCTTAGTCCGCTCACACTATTAACGGGAATGATATTTAAAATTGTGCTTCTGACTTTAGTGGCTTTCTGAACCCCCCCCCCCCCCCCTTTCTGGGGTAAATCATGTGCTGTTTGCAGGACTTGTTGAGAGACACGGAGGATCATGATATTGCAGCAGCGATATCTCATTTCTTGAACTGCTTATTTGGAAGTTGTCAAGCTCCTCTTGGAAAATTAATTGCTAATAGCACACAGTCCAGAACTCCTAAAAAGGCATGTCCAGTATGGTTGACTTTAATGATAACTGCAACTTATGTTTCCTAATTTGATAGTTCATGTGTTCCATGATCCCTTGAATTAATCTGTGAACTTTGCCTTCTCTCCTTAGGTTGTATAAACTTTTTTTTCCCTTTAGCTTTAAAGTCCCAGTTAATTAGTTTGTAATCCTAGCTCTTTAATTTACAGGAACATGCAGGGCATCGGTCTTCAGGAAAGCATTCCAAGGGACAAGTACGATGGAAAGGCTGGGCATCTTTAAGAAAGACTCAACCATCATATATGAATATTAGCTCTGAAACTCTTTGGTCAGACATTCAAGAATTTGCAATGGTCAAATATGAGGTATCAGTTATTGCCTAACCTGAATATATGTATTAACCGGGACACAAGAATGCTCATTCTGTGTTTGTAGCTTTGTTTCTTTTGTAACTCTGTTGCAATTTGCTGCAGTTTGAGTTGCCAGAGGATGCAAGGTCACGTGTTAAAAAAATTTCTGTTGTTCGTAATCTCTGTCTGAAGGTAGGTATAAACAGTTTAGTCAATTCATATTTGAATTTTGTTAGTGGTGTAAATAGTTTTTAAATAGTTCCAATAACATGAAGCTTTTGAAAAGTTCTTTTTCAATTTTTGTTCTCAATTTATGCTTACTTTGTGATCTTTTATCAATGTCATGTAAAACACGTTTTGTCATAATCTTGTATTTCTCGGTGCATTTCAGAAAACATGGGATATGTTACAACTATTATTTCTTTTTTATGCTATGGAAATAGTATTGATTTTTCTAAATTTACAATACTTGAGGTATTTTGATCTCTCTGACTTTGCTCATGTGTTGTGGAATGCATGTTTGCACTTGCTGTTAGCACTTTTTAAAAAAAAAATAATTTAGTGTTAGATTATGGTATTACTTGTGAATAGTTTGGAACTCTGCTATTGAATAGTACCTTTTAGTATCATTTTGCCACTAACCTCTTCCATTTTATTGCTGTTAAATTAGTGTGAGTGGGTTTCACCATGCTTAAACAATGTTTGGTTTTTTAGGTTGGTATAACCATTGCAGCTCGTAAATATGATCTTAGTTCTTCGACACCTTTCCAAACATCAGATGTTTTGGATGTCCGTCCAGTGGTCAAGCATTCAATTCCTGCATGTTCAGAAGCCAAGGAACTTGTGGAAACCGGAAAACTTCAATTGGCCGAGGTATTTGCCATGCTTTATATTGTTTTTTACTATAGAATGAAATAATGAATATAAATTTAAGGCCAAGTCAAAAGGAGTGGGCTAGTAGTGAGTGGTTTGGGTTGTTTGTAAGCATGTCATTCATCACTACAAACTCTCTGTGCTGCCATTGTAACAAAAAAAAAGGAATAAATACATTTATGCACTGTTTGAAAACATGTGGTTATCGGTATCTGTAGCATTGTTTTTTGGATCTTAATCTGTAATATAATTTTTTTGGGTGAAGTTGTGTGAGGGTTAATAAAAGTCCAAATATTTCAATAATATCACTACCAGGCTATCTTCTTGAGGTTGCACCCTAGTGAATTGAAGTAATTGTGCTTCCTAAGAGTAAGATGTCGCTCTTAAATGTGTTAAATACTGTAATATAAATAATTAAATTAAATTATTGAGATTTGGTGTATGGTTTGTGTGTGTTTGAGTTTGTTTCCCTGACAGAACACACTAATGTGCAATTTGTTGTTTGATGCAGGGCATGCTCAGTGAAGCCTACACTTTGTTTTCAGAGGCATTCTCCATTTTGCAACAGGCATGAAATTCAGTATTGTTTTATTTCTTGTTGATGACTTTCTTGTGCATAAAATAATTTGTTAAATAACCTGCAGGTTACTGGTCCCTTGCATCGGGAGGTTGCTAATTGCTGTCGGTATGTCAATATTTATTTCCATTATGTTGGCATGATCTTGAAAGTTTTTCTAGTTCAATCACAGTTTTTTCATGATCTGCAATTCTGCTTGCCATGCTGCTTTATACCTTGGATAATGGACGTGAATTAACTCTCATATATGATTTTCAGTTTCTATGCCTTATAAGATTGAAGATTTTAGCCAACTTGTGTCCTTTTGTGATAAAGTTCAGTTTATCAAATTTTAAACCGATGTATGTGTATTGTGCATTTAATATCAATGGAAATGATTGAATTTCAGGTATCTTGCCATGGTTTTGTATCATGCTGGAGATATGGCTGGGGCTATTATGCAACAACATAAGGAGCTTATTATAAATGAACGTTGTCTTGGTCTAGATCATCCTGACACTGCTCACAGGTATTATCCATTCTATTGATCTTCTTGGTTCATCTCCATAATATTTTGAGATTATATATTCTACATTTCCCCCTATTTGCATATGGTTGTATTTGTTTTATTATGAGGCATTTAATATTGTTAGTATATGTTGTTACTTGTTATCTTGGTTTTTTAATATTGTTGGTTGGTTGGTTTAGCATTTTATGGTTAGTGTCGTGTACTTCTATGAGGTGTTGACATATTATGTGTGTCATGTAGCAATTTGATCATGTATTACAGTTTTTGTCTTTAATTTACAAATATACTTAGCATATGCTTGTTATACTGTTCTACATATTGTTTTGTATGGCTATATTATGTACAAAAACATGGTTCTACCCAGGGTTGACCTTGAAACCTTGAACCTTACCCCTAATTGGTTCAAGGACTGCTCCGTTTTCAAAACATTGGGGATAATATTGTAAAACAGTATGGTCTAGAACATTTTTTTGATCCATATTTTTTTTGTTGCAGCTATGGAAATATGGCTCTGTTCTACCATGGACTTAACCAGACAGAACTTGCCCTTCGCCATATGTCCCGTGCTTTGCTCTTGTTAAGTTTGTCATCAGGGCCAGATCATCCTGATGTTGCAGCAACATTTATAAATGTTGCAATGATGTATCAGGATATAGGAAAGATGAACACAGCTCTTCGTTATCTGCAAGAAGCTTTAAAGAAAAACGAAAGGCTTCTTGGCGAGGAACATATTCAAACTGCTGTTTGTTATCATGCTCTTGCCATTGCATTTAATTGCATGGGCGCTTTCAAGCTCTCTCACCAGGTAGGTATAGTGGTAAAATCAGTTTCTAATAGTCACCGTCTGTGGTTGTCTGATTTTGACATTTTTGTTTGATAGCATGAGAAGAAAACATATGATATACTTGTCAAACAACTTGGTGAAGATGATTCAAGGACACGGGACTCACAGAACTGGATGAACACATTCAAGATGCGTGAACTACAGGTATCTGTACTTGACTCATGGAATTATTCATTCCCATATGGAATCAATCAATTAATTCGCAATGCTTAACTACAAATGTGTTTCTCAAGAATGACACGAGAACGAAATAAGAATTAAGGGAATTAAGCAACAGTCTCGCAGAAAATCAAGGAAACACTGGATGGAGGAGAAAGATAGATGAGGAGGGAGGGAAAAGGGAATGCAGATGTTTTGGATTCCAGACTTTTTTCTCATTTTGTTGATTTTTTTTTTAATATTCGGGGACTGTAATTGTAAATGACTTTGAAAGTAAAATTTTCTTTCATTCAAGTCATGTATGATTGAACATTTCACAACTTGTTTTGGCAGATGAATGCTCAAAAGCAAAAAGGCCAAGCTCTGAATGCAGCTTCAGCTCAGAAAGCTATTGATCTCTTGAAGGTATGCTATATTCCTTCGATTTAGCAGCATGTAATATTATCAGACAATTATCTATAGCTAATACTAAGCACTTCTTGCTTGGTGCTGAAAGATAACAACAGTAGCAGTTAAAAGGGAGGCACTCAATAGGTTTAGTTGATTTCTTTGGTCAATATTTCCCTACAATTTCATTGGTTCTTCTTTTGTTGGTTAGTCATATGGTATGAGTAGGTGATTTCCTGTAAAATATTCAACATCTATCCATTTTATTCTAACACTCTAGAGGTTGGCAACAATCTCTAGGTTTGTGCCTTCTTAGAATTTCATTTCCTTCCATTAAAAAGGACCATATGAGCTTTCTAAGATGCTAGAGATGATTGCACTTTGTTCTCAGATTGGTTTCCTGAATGATATCTGATCATGCACTTTCTTGTCATTTCTGTGGCATAATTTCTACTGACAAAGGATTTTATATAATGGCAGTCACATCCTGATTTGATGCATGCATTCCAAGCTGCTGCAGCTGCTGGGGGATCTGGAAGTTCAGGAAGTTCAGGTGCATCTGCTAACAAATCCCTCAATGCTGCAATGATGGGCGAAGGTCTCCCCAGAGGAAGGGGAATTGATGAAAGGGCTGCACGCGCAGCTGCCGAGGTCAGGAAGAAGGCTGCAGCAAGGGGCCTGTTAGTACGTCCCCATGGTGTACCAGTACAGGCCTTGCCGCCACTTACCCAACTTCTGAATATCATAAATTCGGGTATGACTCCAGATGCCGCTGCCGCCGCGGAAAATGGGAATGCAGATGGAGCAAAGAAGGAAGCAAATGGCCCTCCTTCAAGTGATTCAGCTGATGCCAAAGATAGCCAATCAATGCCTGTGCAAGAACAGGCCCCAGCTGGACTGGGCAAGGGGTTGTCATCATTGGATGCTAAGAAACAAAAATCAAAACCAAAGGCTGGGGCTTGAAATTTTGAAACATGTAAGCTCTAAGTAATTGGCAATGGTACATTTGTTTGAGATCATGAATTCTTTTTTTGTGATGGTTGGATTCACCAGGTACTCTGCTCAGCTTTTGAAGAGAGTGTTGAGTCGCGGTTAGAATTAATTTTGGTAGATTTAGACATTCTGCATAAATGGAAAACGATTGTGACAAGTACAATAAATTTTTTCTTCGGATAAATCTTTGAGTGAACTATATATTTGGGGATATAGGGTTAATAAGCTTCATTTTGATATGGACCCTTGTATCTGTAACAAGTTTAATTTAATTGCCGGTTGAATTGCGGCAAATTCAATGCATAATCCAATTTGTAGAATATTTTGCTACAACTTTCTATGCCACTATTATTATGATTAATAAAATGGTGGCTATTCTTTCTATGAATTGCTCAATGCGAATTTACAAGATTCTCAGTAGGGGTTGGTCACCGTTGGTGCTCAAGTCTGTTAGTTCTACATTACTTTTTTTTTTTTTGGATTTCAGGTTACTTCTTCAAAGGAATAATGAGAGAATTGCCTAGTGGCATCCTTAACTTTTGAACAAAATGTGATCCTCCAGATCGAAGTTCTTTCTGCAAATACTAGATTGGTGATAAAATGTGTGGTGGCATGTGCTGGGGTGTGATTTTCTTCATAACATGTTACTAATGGTTTTTCCTACTCTCAAGTAATCTAACATGAAGTGGTTAAATTAATTGGATAAATAGTTAAGTACATGTCTTTTTAAGTGGTTAATTATTTAAGTTGGTTAAATAATAATAATTAATTTAGCTTGTGGCTAAATGGTTGAGTTTGATTCTGCAAAAATGTATGCACCTTTTATCCTTCGGCATGGGGATAGTACGACTCAAGTTGAATGACAAAATGAAATATAATATGGTAATATCAATCGGCGCTCATTTTTATTAACTGTGTGTAAGGTTTCTAATAAAAAATAAAACTTTCTCGCATTACCTTTTTGCAAGAAAAGGATATATTTTTTTTAAGGGGGAGGATTTTCAATTTCAAGGTTTGAAATATTCACGTTTTGGGCGATACACTTCACATTTTCGCGTATATTCCTAAAACCGGAATGTAATTTTGTATTCCAAAAACTCCAGTTCCAGAATGTAAATTTTTGAATTGTGGGGTGTATGCAAATTTGCATTCCGGAAACTCTAGTCAAATTTGCAAAATTTGAGGGTATTTTTAAAATTTCAACATTAATGTAGGGTATATGGCTAATTTTTGGGGGTATATTTACTAACTCCCAAAGTGTATTAACCGGGAAACGTCCCAAAGGCGCAAGGCCGCACCTGACAGACTCAGGCCCAAACACAAACAGCCTACGCCGATAGGGGTTTTTTTATTCACACATACACTTTTTTTAAAATACACATACATACATTTAAAATATCCAAACTATCCCTCACTTTTCATATTTTAAGGACCTCACAGAACTATTAGTTCCCCGTATATAAAAAATGACACATATGTATTGAGTGCGGAACTATTAGTTCCGCGTAAAAAATGCACTCGTGGAACTAATAGTTCCACGGAGTATTTTTCATTCCACGAGTGTATTTTTTACGCGGAACTAATAATTCTGCATGTGCATTTTTACGTGGAACTAATAGTTCCACGTAAAAAAATATATACGCGGAACTAATAGTTCCGCGGAGTATTTTTCACTGCACACGCAGAACTATTAGTTCCGCGTGTGTATTTTTACGCGGAACTATTAGTCCCACGTAAAAATGCACACGCGGAACTAATAGTTCCGCGAGAGACAACGAATAGTGTATGTGTGAAAAAAAAACCTGTGAGAAATAGTTTAGTTTTTTTTATTTTTAGTGTGTGTATTTAATAAATAGTGTATGTGTGAATAAAAAAACCCGCCGATAGGAGCTAATGAAAGAGCATTAAACAAAGCTCAGCGGCTGTTGACCAAAAAAAAAAAAAGCTCAGCGGCTGTAATTACAAGACACCAACCAATAAGGTGTGCCACCACCCGAATCATAAAGGAAGGGACAAGACCCCAAAGACTTCCTCTATTCCAGATAAACATGGAGAAAACAAAAAAAAAAACTCAAAACAGTTGAGTAACAGGGAGATAAAGCGCCTAGTAAGTTCATTACAAGGGCAAGTTATCCAAAAAATCCAACCTCCGTGATCTCGGCTTCATGAGGAAACACCCTGATCTCAACAGAACCAGGGGCAAGAGATGGTTCAGGTACCGTATTTTGAGTTTGTTTTGGATTGATCTTTATCGTTCGTCTTCATCAAAACTGTTCATTTACATTCTCCCATCTTTTAATGATATGACAAACTATTCAAGCTATTGCTTCCCCTGAGAATGTGCTCCCCTGAAATCTTGGCTTTTAGAACTCAATGTATGTATGTATGTATGTATGGTGTAAAGTGATTCCTGCACAAACACAAGCAACAATATACCTTTCTTCCCACTTTTGGCATTGTCAAAAATAGATGAATAAACAAATGAAAAGGGTCGTGTTCATGAGTTCAGTAACCAGCAGGGATTAAACCATTGCATAAGGTTCAAATTCTTAAAACGGTTCTTATGCATGTGTTCTGTAAAACTTTGCACAAAGAACACATGCACAAGAACCATTTGCAAGAATTTGCTGCTCAGGCAAACATTGCAAGGCTCCTTTCTAGTTAGGAGACCCTCAGGCACAGGGAGGAGGAGGATGAGGAGGGGCACCAAAAACCCTCTCCCCTTAATTTCATTCAATTTGAAAGGTATAGTACAGGTAGGTATATGTATGATGTATATATAGAGGTTGAGGGGACAAAAAGTAATCAAACCTCTAAAACAATGTTATAGATAGATAGAAAGATAGAGAGAGCGGTGGCTGCAATTAAGGCTTGGTTAGAAGAGTGTGATGCCAAGCTTAACGTACGAGTTGAGCAATTGGATTGATATGGAAAAAGCAAGCTGTAAGGTGGCTGTTTTCTTTGGAGAAAGAAGGGAGAGAGAGGCGATTGCATGAGGCCTATGCTGCTGCCTCCTTCTTGCCCTTATATAGAAATAGCAACCTGTTCTTTAATGCTTGTTGGAGACTATGCTACTGCCTTCTGCTTTTGTTTTGCTTTTTGTTCTTGTTTTCATTATTCTTTGAGCTTCGGCCAAAATAAGTGATGGACATAAATGTAGAATTAATGGGCTTTTATTACTATTTTTTTAATCATTTTTTTTTCTTCCAATTTTTCTCTTCTTCATGATATTGATAAAAAACATTGACCAAAAAATATTCATTAGCTGGGTACCCTATATGAGTCAAAATGCAAAGGAGAAGTTTTGGCAACGTATCAAGGCATCTCCATTCCTCATTTTTTGCACTCCTTAGGGCTTGTTTGGTTTGAGAAGTTATTTTCTGTTTTTATTTTTTTTTTACTTTTAATTAATAACCAAATTATTATATTGTTTTCGAAATATATTTTATTTTTAAATATTTGCACAAGAAATAGTAAAAACAATCATTTTTTATTTTTATTATTTCTTGTACAAATATTTAAAAACAGAAAATAGATTGAAAACAATATCACAATTTTGTAATTAATTTTTTTATTATGCACAATTTTGTAATTAATCAAAAGTAAAATAAAAAAATGAATATAGAAAACTGTTTATCAAACCAAATAGACCCTGTATTTTGGGCATCAAAATGCAAGGGAGAAATTTTGCAACGCATCAAAATGCTGGGTACCCTTAGATTTGCAACTATATTCTAGGCTGCGTAAATGGAACGTTGAGTCGAACATCATATTTAGTCATCAACTACTAGTTTCAATGTTAATATCCATATAGAATTCAGTAGTAAGCATTTGTATCAACACAGTTTCTATCAGATTATTGTGCTGTAATGCAATCAAACTTATTGTATGTATAATGAAGAGCTACAAACAAAGACTCCAGCTAAACAATGCTAGTACATAATGATTCTTAAATCAAGCTAAATAGGACAGCTAAAATAAGGGGCAATAAATCGAAAACAAAAATGAGAAAAAAAAATTCACCTGGACCTAAACTCATACTAGACAAATGTCAGCTTTATTATATAATTACAATTACAATCGGTCAATTGCCAACTTTGGCACACTCATTAAAGTTTTTCTTTTTTTATAAAAATAAAAAATAAATCCTCCTTCCTTTTGCTATCTACAAGGAAATAAATCAGTTGCACTGCAAGATCTAGAGTATTGCTTCTAATTACTCGTACATTTGCACTTATCCTTACAATTTGTGAGTATCTGCATGGAGTGAAAGAAATTTAGTTAGACAACATAGACATTGGTGGAGTTTGATGTGTTTATTCTCTTCAGGATTTATGGGAAGGCATAATATATATGCTTCTCTAGTACCTTGACTTGTTCCTGAAGATCTTTAATGTACTCAACTGCCAAATCCAACATATCTGCTGTGCTTGTTTGCTGCCAAAATAGAAGTATCAATCAAAGTTAAACAGAAATGTATATGAAGGTTTCTTCTATCAGCATGTGATGTGCTTGCGAGAAAGTTGAGAATACCTTGTCTGATTTTGGGAAAAGGCCTTGCAGTTTCTTGATTCTTTCACTAATCCGTGTTCTTCTTACCTGAAATTTGCATATCCATTAAAACATATATGAAAAAGTTGAATCTCATCTCATAGTCTTGTTATGGCTATAGAGTATAGATGTTACAATTGTCAGTGGAGGTAGAATTTTACCCTCTCTGCAATGCTTCTTGGGTGAGTGGCAAAGCCTCTTTTGGCTCGAATTTTACATGGGACAGATCCTTGAATTTGTAGATACTTCTGATCTATGGATGCCATCTTAGTAGAAGAACTAGGCAGACTCAAATGGTGAGTCAAACCAAGATTTTGATAGCAAAAATCTGCTTCCTGATTATGACGACAACAATTTTCAATGATCAACAATGTGGAAGAAGAAAAAAGAAAAGGTACACTTGGTTGAAATTAATTTCACAAACTTTCACATGTACCTGAGATTCCAAACCATTTGTAGTAGAAAACATTATTTCATCTTCACTTTCTGATTTTTGGGCACTGAATGCAGAGTTGTCCCAGAATTCACTGGTGAAGCTAGGCATGTGACATTTGGAGCTGCCATTGTCATTTACCAGGTTACTACTTTGGTCACAATTTGCTTCCAGGCTCTCATTTCCACTTTCAGCTATTAGTGGCATCCGCTTCAAGCATGAGGATGGCCTAGATGAGAAGTTAAGAGTACCATGCAACCCTCTAGTTGGTGCTGCAATAGCCTGTCCATTTGAGACAACATCACTTCCTTTAAAGCTTCCTACCTCTCTCAATATTGCAAGACCTTCAATTAATAAAAAAATGTTCACAATACTAAAATAAATGAGGGTGTTTGATTTGATTTAATGCTAAGTAACTTGCAAGGTGTAATTAATTTTTCTGAACAACTAGCTGTTTATTTATATGGTGTTTTGACTTTTGAGAGTGATTTTTCATATTGGAAAAATGTTTCAATTTAAGCCATACCATACCATTTATATTTCACTGATAAGAAAAACATTAATATATTACAAAAGTAAAATCTATAGAGGTTAGCAAGTAAGAGAAAAATTCATACCGTTTTCATTAGAGAAAAATCCAGCAGGGGAGCTCTTTTGCCTAACGAGATTGGAGCAATTCCTGACACCCATTTTAGATTGAGCGGAGCTCTCAGAAGCCACAGGGTTCACTACAAAAGAGCCATAAAAAGCATTGCCAGTAGCACCGGAAGAATTAGAACCATTTGGCAAGCCTTGTTGGTAAATCAACTCAGACCCAACATAAGAGTAACTATTCTGTAGTTGTGGTCCCTGTGGAACAGATTCACCACCTGCTTCTTGCTTCACATGCTTGCCTCCAAACTCTTGTTGCAAAGGTTCTGAATTACTCCATCCATTGTTGGACGGTATCAACTTGGACAACATGGTATCCATTTCTGAACTTGTTGTGGATGGAAGATAAGGATGATGATCCTCACTTGTAAAAGCTTCCTCATTGACACAACCATGAGTATTGTTGTTGTTGTTGATGTTGTTGTCAATAAGGCTTGCCAGCAATGAGCTTGGAGCAGAACAGTACCTCATTAGTCCAGAATTGTGCTGGTGACAGTGTTGTTGTGGATGTCCAATACTTGAATCCATCATTTCTTGGTTTCTCCTTAATTCCACATCTGAGTACTTGAGAACAGGACTATACAAAACGCTCATCTTGCTTCTGCAATTACCTGAAAATCACCCCAAAAAATTAACAAAAACAAAAACAAAAACAAATCATTTTTTATAATTTCTCTATGTAATTAACTAGCTAAGAAACTTTTTTTTCCTAGAAAATTTAAACATGGTAGCATATTAATAATGATATCAACAATACCTTGTTGGACTATGTATGATAACCTCAAACAATTATGCTCAAAATGCCAAAGGGAGCTTCAAACTATGTATGACTAACAGTAATTTTTCACCTCAGAATCTTGCTTGAATTCTGTGTCTACTGTAATCAGATTAGTTTTTTGTGACTAGAAAACTCAGAAAATCTTGAAAGGCAATAAAGGGCATAATTGCAACTCAATTCTGAAGCATTCAAATCCAAGGTTCAAGGTCCTTCAGCTACCCAGAGTCTCTGGTTCAAAACTCTTAAAAAACATACACACACAAAAAGATGAGAGACAAGAGAAAGAAGCTAAGAATTGATGTCTCGTCTTGCACTTGGAACATATTTATGCAGTGTCTTGTTCAGTATTCACCCTTGTGTTTCCACAATATAACGATTATACCTTGATGATGACTCAAGTGGTCCAAAGGGAACCTTCAATTTTCATTGTCTTGCCCCGTTGACCACTAAAAATCCTTGAACTAGAAATAATCAAGATCTGGGTCTAGAGATCCATCCAACTTTGGCTGTGCACATTTATTAGTGAAAGCTGATAATTAGATGTATATTTTGTGTGATTATAGTAGTATTAGACTTCATAATTTCATAAAATTTAAGTAGAAAACAATGACACATAAGTACTAATTCAGAGAAGTGTGTATTGTCACTTCTACGTATCTTTTGTTTTTTTATTCAATTTTTTATTTAAAATACCCTTCTTCATTGTTAGTCAACTAATAATTTAGAAAAATAAAAATTAGTTAGATAAAATACTAATAGATAGGTACAAATAATAGAAGGAAAAATGGTTTGAATAGGATAGGATGAGTGATGCTTTGCTTATGCACCAAGCGACCTTTGTCTAAGCTGGTTTAGGAAAATTGTGTGGTTGGTGGTGTTCTTTGGTTGCAGGAAGGGGCACCAGCTTTTTAGTTTTCACTTTCTAAGATTTTCTAGGTTCGTGCACTTATCCCCTAAACGATCCTGTTATTATTATTATTATTATTATTATTATAAAAATCATCCTTTTCATCAAGAATTAATTAATTAAATGGTTACCACAGAAACGTACTTTTGGAAAGGTTGGTCATCATCCTTGTGATTTTCCTTTCTTTGTTGTGCTTATCCAAAAATGACATCATTTTATGGATTCAGATAGAATCGAATCAAATAGGCAATATTTGGAAATTGGAAGTGTACCATTGAGGAAACAAAATAAAAATAAAAATTCATTGAATATCTTTGTTTAGAATAGATAAGTAGATGCAAAAACACAACATAGGAGTAAAATATAGGTGATGGCAAGAACCATACCAAAAGTCAATTTTTACAAGATTACAAGTTACAAGGCTTGTTTATTCCATCCAAACATGTAGAAAAAACAAAGAAATTATATGAAGTGTAAACGTAAACTTTACCCTCCACCCCACAATTTCTGAAGTTACAATAATTTGCTTGCACACTGTACCAAAGGTGGCTAGTAGTTATTTATGTCCACAGGGACATTTCAAAATTAAAAGTAAAGCAAGTCAATGATGTCAGAAAGCCCAAATTCAGTTAGGACCATACGTTTCACCGCATTGATTCACTGAAATAGGGATAAAAAGACAAATATCTAAGTCTCAGTCAAGGAGTTCTTAAGCTTCCAGCTGTATTAGGTATTAATAGTTTGATTAACTAATCAACACTAGATAACTGACCATTATGCTTAAACCAGATTTGATTTTTGACTTGTACTCTAATAATGAAAGGAAAGTCCAGTGTTATATATGCAACTTCATATTGATAATAAATGGTTAGTAGATCAATATTTAAGATTTTTACGTGGAAATTAAATAATTCATCAAATATTTAATTTTAAAGGAAATTTTATTCAATAATATTAAGAAATAAGAATAAAGTTTAAAAATTAATGTTTTTCTTACTTATGAAATATCATATAAAATTATTTAAAACCGACGGATTTTTAATTCAATTAGTAGTCTTAGTTTGAATGGACCTAATTCATTCACTGAACCTAATTCATTCAATCACTATCACAAGCTTTTCTTCTCGTGTGTGTCCAAAACTATGACGTTTTATAAACAGTACATTGTTATATCTTTGATTACAAAATTGAAAAAAGAAGTTTCTTATTAATTAAAAATAGCGGCATTTAATATGTTAATAAATTTGAAAACTGCATTTTTTTAAAGAGTTATTTAAAAAAAACAAATATTCAAAGAATACTTTGTAAATACTCCTATTCATTGTCAATTCGTTCATAAGAAGACAAAACAATTGGATAAGAATACCTATGATATGATAATGAGGTGCAAACAAGGTTTCCGTAAATTCATTGCTGTTGCTGCCGCAGAAAGCAATGCAGGGGCACGGATGAGAACAATCACAAGAAGCAAGTTGAGTTCTCGAAACAAGTTTCCACGCTTCGTCTCAATTTTTTTCATATAAATATCCAGGGTTCAGCTAACATCGGCAGTAAGGTGGAAAATTTGTAAGAAGACAATATTTATTAATTTTTAGTATTTTTTAATTATATAACAAATAGTTTTTAAAATAGATTTTTCATTTTTTTTAGATCAATCCTTATGTTATAACATTTTCATTCTTTTTACAATTTTCAACTATTCCTTTAATTTGAAAATAATTATTATTTTAGAGCTTTTAATTTACTCATTTTTCATTTTTTTCACTATTTTTTTTGACGTCACGTTTTTTTAACTAATTAACTTGACTTTTTTTTAATACAAAACTAATTAACTTGACTTTACCAATATTTTGTTGGTCCGAGTGGTATTGAGCTCGAATCCCTTAAACAGTGTCTCGGGTTCGAATCTTGTGGATAAAAAAAAAGATAATTGGGATGAGAGTCTCTACTAAAAGTGACCAACCGGGTTAACTTAACTTTAAAAATGTTTTTATAGAGGTGAAATATGGAACTTAATTTCGCATTTTTTTTGGATGCAAGTCAACGCCAACCTACTCATTACTTCTCTCTCAAGCCCATTATTAATTATCACATCAATAATTAAACTTTCCTCTGCCCACAAAGTAACAGTTGGGACAATACAAATTAACCGATGAGATATTCTTGAATTGATGACTCTCAATTAGTCAATGTGTGTGAGCTGTTACCAAATTTGTACGTCGAAGCTTTGATTAATTGATTCACTTCGAAATGTCATCTTTGAAGGCTTAATTTAATTGGTATAATAAACTGCAGAAATAAAAAAAAAACAAGAAGAAAAACGCCAAAGGCAAAAATTAAACCAAGATTTGACATTGTTCAATTTGTCAACAAAGACAAGGAAAGATTATTCAAGACAATGAAAGGGAGAAAACGGGAAAAGGAAAACACAAACTTATACGGGTTTTAGAAACCGCTGTTTCAATGAGCAGTTTTGGTAGAGATCCACGGTTTGCAGAAATACAAGAAGAAACGTATACGGTATTCCCTTTATTCTTCTCTTGTTATCATTGTGAGATCAGAACTTTATGTAAAACAATTAAAAAAATCAAGAAATATGCCCCAGCCTCTACATAACCAATATAAATAAATATACACTCACTCAATTAGTGATGTAACAGGAGATCGTATGTTATTTTTAATGACTTCCCCTTATTTCTAAAGACAATTATCATTTTGCCATTCTGTTTCTTTCCTTTATCTACTAGCTATTAATTAAAGTGAGAAATATCAGATACCCACCCAAGAATTGCATTTTGCACCAATCGCTAAGCATTTTGGTTGATTGTATGATTGGAATCTCTATCTCAGTCTGTTTGTCATAATGTGGGCGCATTTTCATTTCATGTGCATCAAATTCAAACTAGAATCAAAATTGGTGTAACAGTGTACTAAAGATAATATTCCATTTTTATAAGAATCTACCAAATAAGAGTAAAATAAAATTTGTTTTCAAATTACAACATAGATATAGCGAGTGTTTGTTTGAGATTGTGCGGGCCAGTCACACAGAACAATTTGACTTTTCAATGCACTTTTATCCAAAGGAGATCTCTTGCTTCTTTCACTCAACGAATGTTTACAACCTCCTAAAACCTGATACAAAAAAAGACTCATAATCCTTGTGACTTTACTACGGTAGTTTTGTTTACTCTTGAGTCACCCACAGGCTACGGCCCTAAATTAACCTCTATTAAGCAGCCAACTATGTGATACGTTTTGAGTTTCTTATGGTTTGAATTTCCATTTCTTATTGGACTAATCTTTTTGTGAACTACTATTGTTTTTTTTATTCCATAGTCTGAGGTAAGCAGTACAAGCACCTTTTTAGTGTTATCTTGTTATGTTTATCAATATTTGGGGGCTTAATTAATTATTAGAAACAAAAAATATTTCCCTTGCTTGGCATAAATTTTGCTAGTAGTGACAAAGAATCTTCTTGGCATTTCGGCTATGAGATGTTTCAGTGGAGCACAAACTGGGCAACATTGGATGCTCATTATTCATTCCATTATTGATGGAGATCCCAATATTCTAATTACAGCATGAATTTGATTTGAAATAGACTATTGGGACTGTTTTATGTCACTAATATGATGGGCATTACTGGGCCCCATACGTGGATTCAGTTTGTGCCACCATATATAGTGCACTTAGGAGGAATATGAATCGTAAAGTGATCAGAATTCAATTCTTATATAAATTTTCACATTCTCTTTCCCGTTATCTCTTTGTTCTCAGCACTTCTTTCATCGTTTTCCATAAGAATATTGACTGAAGCACGCAGAAAAGAATAACATCTTTCCTACTATTCTCTCCAATCCTTTTTATAAAAAACATTAGACAAAATCATTTAGACCAAGGAAATACATTGAAGTTGGTGAATTATAATTAATGATGCTATAAATTTCCAAGAGTACCTTTTGTAGGATTTGTGTCTTTTTATATCCTTTTTATGGGTCTCATAATAAATAGAAATAAAGTTGAAAATGAACAATTAATATTGTTGAAAACAAGACATTGTTTCTTATAAAAATAACTATTTTTGTTTCTTATAAAAAGGATCGGAGGTAGTATATAATTAAGCAACAAATTTTGTTAAACTTGTCATTCACTTTAGAAGGTACTAATAAGAAACTTAAATATAATGCAACTGTAAGGGGGTTATAATATCACAGCCCAATTAATGACTGACTATCCTCAATGTTTTTATTGTCTTCCAATACAGAAGCAGAGAAGAACCCAGCAATAACGAATGTTTGGAGCTTTATGATTGTATGATGCATACTGGTGTCTCTGATTATATATAGGTCTTTTCATCATCTTGAAGGAATTTCTGGTGTTCCTTTTGCATTTGTTTGTGTCAAGCAGAATATATACCTGCAGGCTGCAGGATTATCTAGTCTTGTGTGCTGAAATGGATATGATCGGTGATGAGGCAATAACTAAATATTTTCTTTTGGTCGTTTTACCAAACAATCTTCCTTACTTTGGTGGAACTTGTTGTCTCAGATTCTCATAATCTTTCACACTCTTTGCTGAAGAAATTAACCAGATCCAGTATGATAAGGCAGATACATGACATACAGCCGGCAATTTTCCTATATACAACTAATACAAGCGTCAAGCCATTCTTGTAACTAATACAAATTGTTTTCTCCTATTTCATTTGGTTTCACATTTTGAATGGTACTTTCACGTGTGCCATGCTTCTCTCATAATAAAATTGGACAGCACAGCAGATCGTAACATTTGGAATACCTTTTTTTTTAAAGACACATTTGGAATATTTAAAGAATCCAATTGTTATAATTAAAAGTTAGGAACCAAAATTATACAATTATAATAGACTAAAAGTACAATTAAATTTTTTTAATTAATATTTAGATTTTTCTACAATTATAACATTACACATCTCATTAATCTCTCTTCATAAAATATACTAATGAAGGTGACTAGTAAACAGAGAATATCAAAATGAGAAGAAGAAAAAAAACATATAAGAGAGATTTAAGTTAAAATTTGTAAATTTTAAAAAATAAAAAAAACAATAATTGATGATGTGGTTGGGTTGACTCAGATTACAAAATGAGTTTCTTTCTTTCCATCTGTACCAAAAAAAGATTACAAAATGAGAAATCTGAAAATCAAACCAATGGAAATTACTGTATAATTTAGTTTAATTCAAATTTAAAATAAAAAATCGAATTATCCAAACCAATGTTCAATTTTGAATTTATCAAAAAGCAAGTTATCCCGACGAGTCTCAATGCCCGGCGCCCAAATGTACAAAAGTTGAGCCTGAGCCAACACTGTCCATCGGATAGAAAGAAGGTAGTGAGGGTGATGATGGGGGTGTCAGCAATGGACATCGCTAGCATGAAATCCCTCAACTTAGCAAACCCTTTTCATTTTCGATCCAAAGTTTCTCTTTTCCGCCCATTCACTCTGCTTCACTTCAAACCCGCCATCCCTTTTCCCTCTCTTACTTCGCCTCGCCTCTCTCCACTCTGCTCTCTCAGTAATCCCCACCCCCCCCCCCCCCTCTCTCTTTCTCTGCATATTCTTTAAATTCAGTTTTCTGGGTATCTCTCAACGTTGTTGTTGTTGTTGTTTACATGTTAGTTATTACTAGTTTAGTTAACAGTTTTGTTAGTTGTTAGTGTATAACCGAATTGGTTAGTTAGTTTCAACCTTTCAGGTTAGTTGTTAGAACTAGCAGCTATATATATATATATTGTTGAATGTAATTATGTAACTTCAGTTTTCATTTTTCTCAGTAAAGTTCAGCACTTCAGCGTATCCAAGAGCACACACATTGTTCTGGTTCTCACATTTCTCTCGTGTACATTTCTTGACTCTTTCTCTCACTGAGATGACCTCTACATTGATACATGTTACAGATGGGTCGGCTGAGACAAGCAAGGAAGGTACTTTGCCTCGTGGTGTTGGAGAGGCAGTGAATGAAGCATCATCGCGTTCCAAGATTCTTCAGGTTGTGCTGGTCTCCCCTCAGGTAAGATTAGAGATTCACTTAAAGTTGAGATTTAGTCTTCTAAATATGCAATATGCACTGAGATTGAGGTGGAACTTGACTATTGCTAGAATAATGTAATTGTTGAAATTATAGGGTTTTAGCCCTGTAGGCTGTAGAGGGAGGAAAAAGAGAGCATAGAAACTAAGCACTCTGAAATTGAGTTTTATTTGATATGAGATTATTTGCTCGATGATGTTACATAAGACAAAGCTCTGACCCTTATTTACACTAATACTAGGCTCTTAATCCTAATTAAATAAGGAAACAAATCATGAAATATAAAAAAATTATGAAAACTAATCCTAAGAGATAATGATAGAGCCCAAGAATACATGCCCAAGGAAGGGCTCTATCAGATAATCTAAAATATTCTAGATAAGATACAATATTGATATTATGAGATATTTTTCATCATTCTAACAGTAGTAGTGAATGTGTTAATAATTAGACTTTTGTTGGTTGTGAATACATGCATTCTTAAGGAAGTTGTTGTATCTATTAATTGGGGATACATGAAGTTGGGGGCTTTGTTAAGTGTGTGCTAGACGAGTGAGGAACTTTTGTCGATAACATGTAAAAATGTGTTTTTGTTTCTTTAGAGCGAAACTATTGGATTATGGTATCCATGATTTATCAGTGTTCAAAAACCTTCTTTCTTTCATAGCAGAGTTATTTTCAAAGTTGGTATAACAAGCAGGAATTGCATTTGAGTTGGCGAAAACCAAGTTCTTACTCCTTTGGTTAGGATTTACATATACAACTGTCAAAAAGCTCTATTCTCCTTTGGAGAAATCTGATATATATAGAATTGATACAATATAATTTCTTGCCTAAAAACTTGCTAAACTGCTAATCCTACAGCTGGCCTAATAAATAAGAATATCATTACATAATATACAGCTATACAATCAGCAAGATATGCTTGCTTAAAAGGGCAAACAAATCTGTGCATTAAAAAGGGAAAAGGACCAACAAATCTGCACATTAAATGGGAAATAATATGCCATATTATTTCCGTTGACATCCCCCCTCAAATTGATGCTGGTAAGTCTAGAAGCATTAATTTGCTAATCAGAAAATTATGGCGCTGGCGTGTGAGGGACTTGGTGAGGACGTCCACTAGCTGAACCGTTGTACAGACATGAGGCAGGGTAATAACTTTTCGGTCATAGGCTTCCCTAATTGAATGACAATCGACCTCTATGTGTTTTGTTCTTTCATGGTAAACCGGATTTGCTGCAATCTGTATGGCACTAGTGTTATCTGCATGAAGTGGAGTTGGTGTTGTTTGTGAATAACCAAGTTCTGAAAGAAGGCCCCGTAACCAAATAATTTCAGAGCATGCTGCAGACATGGACCGGTATTCTGCCTCAGTAGAAGATTTAGCCACCGAGTCTTGTTTCTTGCATTTCCAAGAGATAGGGGTATCTCCTAAAAACATACACCAGCCAGTAGTAGATTTCCTTGTGTCCGGGCATCCAGCCCAATCAGCATCGCTGTATGTTTGAAGTTTTATTTCTGCACCTTTAGGAAATAAAAGACCACGCCTAGGAGTACCCAATAAATACTTAATGATTCGATGCACTGCTGAAAGATGCAAGTGTCTAGGATTCTGCATGTATCGGCTAACGGTGTGGACAGCAAAGGAGATATCCGGTCTTGTGATGGTTAGATAAATAAGACTTCCAACCAGCTTTCGGTATAGAGTGGGGTCTGTTAGGAGGTCACCTTCATCTCGTCTTAACTTGACATTAAGTTCCATGGGAGTGTCAACTGAAGCCGCATTGGTGAGATCAGCTAGTTGAATGAGATCCTGAGTATATTTGTGCTGGGTGACAAAGATGCCTTTTTGTTGGAATTG
This sequence comes from Glycyrrhiza uralensis, assembly GCA_030159175.1. NCBI lineage: Eukaryota > Viridiplantae > Streptophyta > Magnoliopsida > Fabales > Fabaceae > Glycyrrhiza > Glycyrrhiza uralensis. The sequence continues at coordinate 44,690,661 of BRZY01000005.1, forward strand.
GACTTCTAATCCCAAAAAATAAGTAAGCTACCCAAGGTCTTTCATGTGGAAAGTTGAATTCAACAATTGCTTGATGGTAAGGATAGCCTCTTGGTCTGAACCGGTAACAACAATGTCATCCACATAAACTAGGAGTATCACAATTCCTTTTGAGGTCCTTTGTAGAAAGAGAGATGGATCATAGCTACTTTGGGTGAATGAAAAACCAAGCAGTGTTTTGCTAAACTTTTCGAACCACACTCTTGGTGCCTGTTTCAATCCATACAAAGAACGTTTTAGCTTGCAAACAGTATTAGGTAATGGTGAAGGCATACCAGCTGGAAGTTTGATGTAAACTTCCTCTTTGAGGTCACCATGAAGGAAGGCGTTTTTGACATCTAGCTGGTGAATTTGCCAAGATTCAGATGCTGCAATGGCAAGTATGGTGCGCACAGTAGTCATTTTTGCCACAGGAGCAAATGTCTCCTCATAGTCTAGGCCAAATTCTTGCTTATTTCCAAGAACAACCAATCTAGCCTTGTAGCGATCTATTGAACCATCAGAACGGAGTTTTATATTGAAAACAAATTTGCTTCCGAGTGGTTTAACTGATGGTGGACAAGGAACAACTTCCCATGTCTGATTCTCCTCTAGAGCCAAAAGTTCTGTTTCTATAGCCTCCTGCCAACATTTGTGCTCCATAGCCTGTTTATATGAAGAAGGAATAGGAACAGATGATAAAGTGGCTGTCAAAGATAGAGGATCAGAATAACCATACTTTTCTGGTGATTTACGAACGCGAGTACTACGGCGTAAAGGTGCTGGTTCTGGTTGTAGTACTGGATCAGCAGCCAGAGAATGATCGGGAGAGGGCCTTGGTGGCTGAGTTGGTGGAGCAGCTGGACGTCTATGGTAGACCAAGAAAGGTTGATGTGCTGGTTGACCTGCAGGACTGTTAGGAAACAAAGGCAAAATAGATTTGGATGTAGGAGTGTGAGTGTCTTGGTCAGTGGCAAAAAAATATGCATCCTCTTGAAAAATGACATTTATAGAAACCCGAATCCTATGCAGATTAGGATCATAGCATATAAAACCTTTTTGGTGGGCTGAGTAACCAAGAAAAGCACATTTTACAGATTGAGCTGTGAGCTTGGTGCGTTCTTGAGGCTGAAGATGGACATAACAGACACAACCAAAGGTGCGAAGACTAGAATAGGTAGGTTGCTGACCAAATAACCTTAAAAATGGTGAATCATTGTTTAAGGCTTGAGATGGCAAGCGATTAATAAGATGGACAGCAGTGGAGAGAGCTTCACACGAAAACCGAGCGGGTACAAAGGACTCTAACATCAGGGTACGGACAACATCAAGAAGGTGGCGGTTTTTTCTTTCAGCTACCCCGTTTTGTTGGGGTGTGGAAGGACACGACCTTTGAGATAGAATACCATTTGCCTGCAAGAATTCTTGAAACAAAATAGATGTGTATTCCCCACCATTGTCAGAACGCAAAATTTTAATTTTGGATGAAAATTGAGTCTGAACATAGGCATGAAAAATTTTGAATGCAGAGAATGCCTCAGCCTTAGAGCGCAAAAAATATACCCATGTGAAACGACTATAGTCATCAATAAAAGTTATGAAATACTTGTAATGAGCATGAGATATAACAGGTGCTATTCCCCACAAATCACTATGGATCATGTCAAAAGGCTGGTTTACATTAGAATGATGAACCGGAAATTGTAGAGTTTTACTTTTACCAAGTTTACAAGAACTGCAATCAAATTGAACAGCACTAAGAGATGGGGAATTTTTATTGCCAAGAACTCCAGATTTCATTAAGTCATGAAGTACATTCGAATTTGGGTGACCAAGACGCTTATGCCATGTTTGGAAACTAACAATTGCAGAATTACAATAAATAAAAGGCTGAAAAGAACATGGAGGCAGCGATGAATAAAGAGGAAAAAGACGTCCAACTTTAGGCCCCTTCGCGATCATCTTCCCTGATTGTTGATCCTGCACAAGACAACCAGTTTTTGAGAATTCAACTCGACAATCATTGTCAACTAATTGACCAACTGAAATAAGATTACTAGTGAGACCAGGGGAAACAAAAACATTGGTGAGAGATGAGGAGATATCACCAATTGCTGTGATAGGCAAATTGTTTCCATCAGCAGTATGTATTTGAAGATCACCAGAGTAATTGGTAACATTGGTAAGGGCAGCAGCAGTGTTGGTCATATGATTGGATGCCCCAGAGTCAAAATACCAAGGAGAGCATGGGGAAGAAACATTACCTGAAAGACCCAAAGCAGAAAAAGCTGAAACGATCATTTGTTGAACCATTTCAGGGGTCAAAGTTGGTGTTGAAGTAGGCGGATGCTGAACCACAAAGGTAGGGGTTGTAGAAGAACCAACAGAGGCAGTGAAGGCTGTTTCAGTTCTCTTCGGTGGTCTGGTTGGGCATTCTTTGATGATGTGGCCATCCTTTTTGCAGTAATTGCAAAATTTCTTAGGACATTGGGAAGCAAAATGTCCATGTTCTTTGCAGCAGAAACATTGGACAGTACTCATGTCTCGCCCTCGAGGTCGGCCTTGTGCAGCATATGCCACTGGAAGTGAAGCAGCTTTCTGTTGTTCCATGGTGGTCTGAGTGAGGAGACGTTGTTCCTCACGAAGCAATTCATTGAGACATGCATCCAAGGAAGGGGCAGTTGCCCTGTTCATGAGATTGGATCGTATTCCCTCAAAATCAGATCTCAATTTCATGAGAAATTGATCACGTTTGGTGGTGTCATGAACTTTTTGCACAGCAGTTTGTGCTTCAGCTGACAAATCTTTATAGACAATATCAGTGTATTCAGCCCAAAGATTCATAAAATGAGAATAGAACTCAGAAATTGAGAGACTTTCCTGTTGAAAAATGGCGATTTCATGTTCAAGTTGGAACCGCCGAGCAGTGTTGTTTTGACTGTATATTTTCTGCAAGTAGTCCCACATCTTAGCTGCCGTGGTGAAAGGTCGGAGATTGAGAACGATACTAGGATCAACAGAGCCTATGATCCATGCCATGACTTGTGCGTCTTTGACTTCCCATTTGGCATGTGCATCCTTCTGTGCCTTGTCAGGAGCAGCATCGGTTCCATCGACATGACCCCAAAGCTCCTTCCCTTTGACAAAAATTTGGAACTGAAACGCCCATGCAGAGTAGTTCTTTCCATTAAGACGAACAAAGAGGACATCGTACTTGTCGGTGGACATGATGCTGAGAACTAGGATCGACGTCGAGAAACAAAGAACAAATTGGGATCGCAGAGAACAAAGAACGCAGAAACGAGTGTCGACGTCGACGTCGACGATCGACAATAAACTGTGATCGCAAGAGGCTGTAGTTGCAAGCTACAATTACAGGAGAACTCAGAAACAAGGATCAGCGTCGATGAACAAGGAGTCATGATCGACGTGGGTGGTGCAGAAAAAAAAACACAGAAAAAATGGGTGCTAGGTCTGGATCGCAACCTAGTGTGATACCATGTCAAAGTCAGAGAATGGGTGGGCAAAAAGCTCTGTTCTCCTTTGGAGAAATCTGATATATATAGAATTGATACAATATAATTTCTTGCCTAAAAACTTGCTAAACTGCTAATCCTACAGCTGGCCTAATAAATAAGAATATCATTACATAATATACAGCTATACAATCAGCAAGATATGCTTGCTTAAAAGGGCAAACAAATCTGCGCATTAAAAAGGGAAAAGGACCAACAAATCTGCACATTAAATGGGAAATAATATGCCATATTATTTCCGTTGACAACAACATATATCACTGTCAAGGTTAAGAGTAAATTTATTATTATTTAGATTAGAAAATTCGATTCAAGAAAAAAAATACGAGATTCAAAATTTGAAAAAAGGGATTGGGTTGCGCCATACACATGAAAGAGTATAGGATAATGATGTATTTGGCAAATCAAATACCATACTCTGTTGTAGTGTTAAATACTATTTGAGTGCTGAGAGATTATTTTCTTTATCATTTAAAAATAATAATAAGCATACTTGTCAAACCTGTTAGTGCATCACCCAATATCACACGAAAGACTAATTTACATCATTTTCCTGATGAATTCCTTAATCCTCTGACAATCACTTGATTGACTTCTATTCAAAAGAATGACCAATATTTATGAAAATAATTATCTGAACATAACTTGACAAATTTTGATGATCAATCATATATTTTTCAGTTTAATATATTTGTTGAAGATGTTGTAATAGAAACAATAGTCATGAGCTTGAAAATGAGAACAAGATTGATAAAAAAGGAAGAACAGAATGATCAATGTTGGCTGAAACTAGTCTTGGTAATTTTGATTAAATAAATATTCTAGTATACCACTTACAATAAGTATTGTAGTTCAACCCCTCCATAGTAAATTTTTTTTGATCAATCGGAAAACACCCCTCCATAGTAAATTGAGCTTGGTAAACATATTTTTAGCTTAGATTAGAATCTCTCAATTACAGAAGGTTGCTCTGTGATTTATGTTGTCCTTGGTAGATTCCAGGAAACACTGGGTGCATTGCTAGAACATGTGCAGCGTCAGCTGTTGGACTACACTTAGTTGGGGTGAGTTTTGCTTACTAAGTCAATACTTTTTTACATTTAAGAATAAGATTGTCTTCTATTTTCATGTTTGTTAATACTAATTATAGCCTTTGCATTTCATTATCTTTTCAGCCATTAGGATTTCAGGTGGATGATACTAAACTAAAGCGAGCTGGACTGGACTACTGGCCGTATCCATGGACATATTCTTCTTTAAAGATGAAACTTTTTTCTCATTTGCATTTCTCCTGCTATTCTTGAAAATCTTTTCTACCATGCAGGGTAGTGCATAATTGTCTATTGCGGTTATTTTAAATTGAGTTCTGCTTGACTCTCTTTGGCTCTTATGCTTTCTCTAAATCTTGTTTTGACTAGTTGAAGTGTGTTGCATTTCAAATTTAGCACATCTAGTGGTTTCAACTGATCTAATATTGTTTTATCCAAAATAAAAAGAATAAAAAACTGAATTTGACATAATTGCATTATTGTATTATATTTGTTTTCCATTATTAACACGAAATTGCAGATATGTGGTTGTTAAAATTCATGATTCTTGGGAAGGTTTTCGTGAATATTTTAGGCAACAGGTGATTATTATTCTAAAAGATAAATTGCCAAAATTATCATCATAATTTGCTTTTGACTCCACATGTCACCATTGTTTGGTACAGGAGGGTGAAAAGAGGTTGCTAGCATTTACAAAGAGGGGAACAAAAATTCATTCTGTGAGTTGCTTACAATTGAGTTTAATAGCATAGTCCCTTTAATGATAGCATTTCTCTATTTGATGCATGATGATCAACCTGTCCCATGTGTCATTTGTCCAAAAAGAAAATTTCCAAGATTCTGTCTCTATTTCAGTTTAAGTAGACTGATGCTGACATATATAATCAATTTCAATAGAAAACCAAAATCTACATTGTATGGTGAGGATCATATTTATTATCAATCATATTAGAATCAATTATCCCCTCCCCTGGAAAAATAAAGAGAGAATTAAGCAATATGTTTTGGTATAAATATGTAGGTGATAAGAAATCTAAAACCTTTTTACATGGAAATGGAGTGATGTAAAAATTAGTGTTAGAGAAAGTTTCCAAAATATCTTATTTATAGATTACCTGATTCAACATTTACCTGCCTGTCTGCCTTGATTGGTGAGTTAATAAAGTTAATTTTGGGAATAAGTGTCAAGTGGAACAAGATCTTAGAGAATAGAGATGACTCTCTCAATTCCCTATGATACTGTCTGTAAGAGAGAGGGCCTATTGGGGTGGGAAGCAAGCAATATTGCAAGAGATTACTTATAGGATTCTGTGTCTTTTCTTCCAAAACAAACCTATGTAAGGAAATTGTGAATGGGCCATTAATTATGGTTCCTTTGTTGTACCTTGCAGGAGTTTTCCTACAGAAAAGGTGATTATCTCTTATTTGGTTCTGAAACTAGTGGCCTGCCACCTGAAGCCTTGTTAGATTGCAAAACTGAACCATTTGGTGGTGGGACTATCAGGATCCCAATGGTTGAAACATATGTCAGATGTTTGAATCTATCAGTGAGTGTTGGCATAGCTTTGTATGAAGCTTCTAGACAACTAAACTACGAGTCACTTCAGATACCTTCAGAAACATGTATTGATACTGAGGAATCATTTATTGCTGAAGACATTTTTGCCTGATCATCATATATTTATTTTGAATACAGAGAACACTCCTTTGGGTATTCTTAATTGATTGTGACATCCTGACCGGGGTCATAGTCCTAGTTTTTTTTTTTAATCAAAGATCATAATCCTAGTTAATTGAGATGGAAAATGTTTATTTCTGATTCCAAAAACCCCACCTATAAAATTGACTTCTTTCTGTATCACTGGATTTTTCAGAGACACTGTTCTCTACCTATCCACATGTCTGATAGTGGTGCCATTTATTGTGGAGGTCATCCTTTTCCAATTCCAAATTGATGTTACATTGGGGGGGAAAAGCAAGGTCAGAATTACAAATTTTCTTCTTTTTGTCCTTTTAAATGCTTGAGCATTTTCAGGGTCTACTTATATATGCTTGAGTATGATGTTTCATTGATCTCTCTGGGGTCTATACATGATGTCTGAACTGTTTCACTTGGTCGTCATCATGAATAGATAGATTAATAGGAGAATGTCTAAAAATTGATTTGGAACTTGACTGGGGATAAATATTCACATATAATTCACTGGTTTCCCATAACAGTTATCTTTGTATCTGTCATAGTTATCCATATAGTATTTCCTTGTTTTTTATTCTAAGAAAATCAAACTCAATGTAGTAACATGGGCAATTTGAACAATATCTGTGGGTAAAGTTTGTTCAAGTAGATCAATTTTTATCTAAGAATTTAAATTAATCAGAATTCTCATGAGCTTCAATGATTTTCACGTACTAGTCTAGTTCCTTTCTGTTCTTCCTCCATCTCATTTTCTTTCCCGTAACAATGAACGCTCATTCGGCCCCTTTCACATGCAAACTTTAAAAGATGTCCAAAACACGACGGCAGGGCCTCATATGCGTCATATGATTTGTCATTCACGTTTCATTGCGGGGAGCCGAGGACCATTAATCGTTATCCTTATGGGCTTTTTTGGGTTGTGAGGGCCATTAATCCAAGTTGAGAGCTGTTTTGGACTTGGGCCCTGATTGACATAACAGCTTATTCAACGGCTAATGACATAAATTGTATAAGTTATTTTTATAATTAAAGAAAAATATGGTAAAACTTATTTCATATAAGCCATAAGCTATTTTGATAAGCTATAATGGGTAGCTTATGAAAAATAAGCCCAAAATAGCTTATAAACCAGTTATAAACTGTGTTCATAAACTCTACATAAGTCAATCTAAACATGCTCTTGGTAGTTGGAGACAACGCATATCCTATTCATGGGGTAGGACCACAAAGTGCAAATAAAAATAGTGTATGAATTACTAGCTCATTATTTTTATTTCACTTTGCAAAATTATGTATGAATTACTAACTGTGAAGATTATATTGCTAAGAAGTAATAATAATTCAATGACCATAACAAGTAAGGAGGCAGGATCACTTTAGAATAGTTGTGGTACCCGTCAGACATAGATATCAATAAGGGTGAAATTAGGACACAAAAAGGTTTTAAAAAATAACTGAAATCTTTAATCGACAATTCCTTTTAAGAACCATTAAGTCTATTTATTCGTTATATTAATTTTGAATTTTAAAAAATTACAATTTACTACTTAAATGAAATCATTTTCTTCAAACAAATCTAACGAAATATTAGAGTAAACAACCACTTTAGTCTTTGAGAGTGTTAGATGATGTCACTTTAGTCTCTGATAGATAGGAAATTATTAAAAGGTTTTTAATTGTCGGCCGTTAGTCACTTTGGTCCCTGAAAGTGATTACTTACTGTCATTTTGGTCCCTAAAAGAGATTACTTAACTGTCATTTTAATCCCTAAAGTGATTACATTCCTGACGGCAGAGACCAAAGTGACCAATAAAAAACATAAATTGAGAACTTTTTAATAATTTTCTATCTTTCAGAAACTAAAGTGACATCGTCTAATATTCTCAAAGACTAAAATAACTATTTATTCAAATATCATTGTCCCCCAAATCAATTCTTTTAATATCATTTCTTTAAAAAATTTAATTTACATTTACATAAAAAGACAAACCAAATTCAAGGCACCAAGCATAGAAGCCTACCCTACCGTGTCAATCAAGCTCCAGCAATGGCATGTGCATAATAACAGTGAAACACAGCTCCACCGACTGCAATAACAGCTTCACGCGAGGGGCAATTTAGTCACTCAACACGTATTTATAACCCATGCAAACTCTCGCGCATACTGACACTGAAAAAAACAACACTCCCTCACTCTCTCTCTACTCATTTTAGAGAGAGAAGACTGAACCTAATAATGGCTTCGTTGCTAATATCTGTAACGGTCATTCTGGCCGCCGCGGTGGTCGTCGCCGTCAACGGCTGTTCTCCGTCGGACAGGGCGGCGCTGGTGGCATTCAGGAAGGCGCTGAACGAGCCCTACCACGGCATCTTCAACTCGTGGTCCGGCGATAACTGCTGCGTGAACTGGTACGGCGTCAGCTGCGACGCCACCACCGGCCGCGTCACGGACATCAACCTCCGCGGCGAGTCAGAGGACCCAATCTTCGAGAAGTCTGGCCGCTCCGGCTACATGACCGGGAAAATCTCGCCGGAGATCTGCAAGCTCGACCGCCTCACCACACTCGTCGTCGCCGACTGGAAGGCCATCTCCGGCGTCGTCCCTCCCTGCGTCACCTCCCTCCCCTCACTCCGCATCCTCGACCTCATCGGGAACCAAATCTCCGGCGAGATTCCCTCCGACGTCGGGAAGTTGCAGCGCCTCACTGTCCTGAACCTCGCCGACAATGCCATCTCCGGCGGGATTCCGGCGTCCATCGTCGACCTCGCGTCCCTCAAGCACCTCGACCTCAGCAATAACCGTCTCTGTGGAGAGATTCCCGCTAATTTCGGGAAACTCAGCATGCTGAGCCGCGCGTTGCTGAGCCGGAACCAGCTCTCCGGTTCGATCCCGGTTTCCATATCGAAAATTTACTGGCTCGCGGACTTGGATTTGTCCATGAACCGGTTAACCGGTTCGGTTCCAGCTGAGCTGGGCCGAATGCCGGTTCTTTCAACTTTAAATTTGGATAGCAACTCGCTTTCGGGTCAAATACCTCCGAGTTTGTTGAGCAACTCGGGTATAGGTATCCTGAACCTGAGTCGAAACGGGTTTGAGGGTACCATACCGGATGTTTTCGGTCCAAAGACTTATTTCATGGCTTTGGATTTGTCGTATAACGGTTTAAAGGGTCGGGTACCCGGTACGTTGTCTTCGGCGAAGTATATTGGGCATTTGGATCTTAGCCACAACCACTTATGTGGTTCTATCCCATTGGGCTCACCCTTTGATCACCTTGAAGCGTCGTCGTTTAGCTACAACGATTGTTTGTGTGGAAACCCTTTGAAAATTTGTTGATAATGGGGTGACCCGCGACACAAAATAAGTACCCGATTCGTTTATGATGATTCGTACGAGCTATTAAAAAGGAAGCCAAAGTGTGGTTTTTAAATGTAATAATAGTTTTTTCTTGAGAGTGTATGTAATATGATGATATTGTTAGTGCTAAAGTTGAAACGGACAAAAAGAAGTGGATGTGATGAGGGGGAGCATATGCATCTGCATTGCACGTGAATTAACAGCATAAAGGATTGCGAGGAAGGAATTTATGTTTTAAGAACGCAACGGTCGAGTTGGTCCTGAATTGAATATTCCTGTGTGGCATGTGATCTTCCCAGACTCTGTTAGATAATGTAAAAGATTTGGATAATGATCCCATTAATTGTTTAATTTTCAACGTTAATTCAAAGTGCTTGATTTAAATAGTATATCCGTGTAAAATTAATAAGCTGGAGAAAACCGGAGGCAGCAAACTACTAGTACGATATAGTATGTGCCTCATATATGAATTATCACTTCTGGTTTGAATGTTTTTAATCGAGATATTTTGATGCAATTAGATTTGTTTGTGGCATTTTTAAGAGAAATTAATGTACGCACATTCTGAGTGTTTAAGATGGAGTTCCAGGCAGTATACTAATACGATGGGGTCACTGGAGGTTGGATTTGTAGTTTTGCTATAAATATCTTTTTATGGTTTGATTGTGAAAATACTTACAAATATAAACCCGGCCGAGAATATGGCAAACGGATACATAAGTAAAAAAAATGGTTTTATTAAGCAATTTGAGTATATGGTTATTTAACTTGGAAGTGTGTGGCTTGACGCTGATAACATCCAACATGATTGATGAAAGAGAATTAGGATGCGAAAATTAAATTACTCTCTCCGTCCTTAATTATAAGAGGTTTTTATTTAATTTTTTTCTACCAAAAAAATTAGTTAATATAGTTTATAATATTAAATATATCAATAATTTATACTATATTTCTAAAATTATCTTTAATAATAGTCTCTCTCTCTTTTCATTTTTTATTTCTTATTTAATTAATACATTTTTATCTCTCTTTTTCAATAAATAAAAATAATTTGAATAAAAATTAATTAATATATGATATATTTTTAAAAAAAATTATAAAAAAAAGATAAATAAATTTACAATTTTTTTTTTATAATTAGAGACTGAGAGAGTAGATTTTAATCATTTTATTGAACAGATGATTATCAAGTAATATATCTATTGATGGGAAGTGTATCTTTAGCTGTCTTGGTTATTTTTCACTCCTTTTGAGGCAATTTCTCTCAACGGCCAGAGAAGGGTTTTTATTTAGTATCATTTCTAATTTCTAAGTTCTCACTGTTCTGTTTTTGGATCCATGAAAATAATAATACTTTCTCCGAACTCGAATATAAGAAAAAAAAAATTATATTTTATAGTCTAAAATATAAGAAAATTTAACTATTTTTATTCTCTTTAATGAGACCATTCCAAAAATATTTTTATTTAACTCTAATTGTATTTTTAATATTCCTTTGAGAAGATACAAAGATACACTTATCTTAATTTACTATTGAACTATTGGTTTTAATTATCATAGCACTAAATATCCACTAAAGAATAAATTTGAAATAAAATTTTTTTTAGTTGAAATCAATAAAATTTAATATAATTAACCAACTTTCTTAATTAATGTGATTCATTTTTTTTTTATATTTAAATCCAGACAAAGTACAGCCCAACTACCACTTGGGGGGCACATGCTGCTGTACCTCATCTCTTCCCATATGCATTAACTAGTCTAGTCTATGAGCCAAGTCTTTATTATGCTTTTCAAATCCGCGTAACATGTAAAATAAAAGCAGAAATAAATGCATATCTCGGTAGTAAAAGGAGGGATGCAGCACCGTCACCCCCACTATGCATATGCCTTCTTTACTCTACCAAAGACATGTACTGTAAACTTGGTCCACTCGTTTCCTAGCAAAATTTAAGACATGGACCCTCCCACTCCTCTGGCAATCCTCTTTTTCAGTAGCATTAGCATGTATTGTGGATGATCCTGCAATTCTAATTCCTTCATTGATTGAGGACAGGCCTATCTTGTGTAAACAATTACAAATTTACAATACAATCACTCTCACTAGCCACTCCATCATGTTTGCTAATATTTCTTCCCCTTAGTTTCATGAACTAGCAACACTTTTTTAGTTACTTTATTTGAGGTCTTCCCTTTGCATTTTGCGGTTTGCACAATTGCAGTGCATTTTAAACCCCTCGATTACAAACTTGACTAAAATCAAGATTTCAAATTGTGGTTTGTGACCACAATATAAATTTTTTTTTTGAAATCTATGGGACCACATCATTGAAATCGCATTAGCCACATTTATATATAATTTTCCATGATATCAATGATCATCATAACTACGACCATGAACGCAATTTAAAACCTTAACTAAAATCACATGTCATCTTATCAATGTGATCACCGTGAGCATTATATATAGTCTTAACCAACACCACTGTAGTCCTATTCGAAGTTCCATGAGAAAATATCTTAGTAGTGCTTATTGCCAAAGTTGAAATGTACAAAAGACGAGTAGATGGAGCGTAATTACTCCATCTTAGATACATTAATAAAAATCTCAATAATGTTACTATGTATATACATATGCCACAAAGGGAAGGGATACGGGTGGAAGTGAGCAAGATATGATCAATTTTTGTACATGTTAAACACCAGAAAGAATAGTACTGGGAACCCTCGCTGTGTCAAGTTTATCTCAAAATGCATAGAAAATTATTCCATGAAGACTAGAGATCTCACAACTGTGAGATTAAGGTGTGAACATAGCTGTAACCAAAGCTGCAAGGGATTGAAATGAAGCCTCCAAAAAATCACACCTGTGAAAGGGATTACTACCCCACTGTGAAACTGCCAGTACCCGAACCAGATAGGACATTAGCCAGTTACACCTGTGGAAATTTCCACACCCCCTGTTGTAATTCGAACTGTCCTTGAGAACCAGAAAGTAGAAACAGCCAACAGACCTGTTAAAAACACAACGTAAGATTTTTATATGAAACTAAAGATGTTTAGATTGTTCCACGTGAAATTGATGACTCGCATGCTACTACCACATCCACCAAAACCTCTTATGCATTCTTCTTCTCCTACTCTCTTCCTAACCTCTCTTCAATTCCATGCCATTTCTTGTGACCCTCTTCTCTCGACTCTACTTGCTGCTCTGAAATCTTCATCTTCTGTCTCATGCTGCAGGGTCATTCATGCCCGAGTGATCAAATCATTGGATTACCGAGATGGGTTCATCGGTGATCAGTTGGTATCGTGTTACCTCAAAATGGGTGCCACCCCAGATGCACAATTGTTGTTTGATGAAATGCCAAACAAGGATATTGTCTCCTGGAATTCTTTGGTTTCTGGGTTTTCGAAAAGGAGACAACTTGGTAACTGCATGAGTGTGTTTTGCAAGATGAAGTCTGCTATGGAATTGGAACTAAATGAGCTTACGTTTATATCTGTTATCTCGGCTTGTGCGTCGGCGAAAGCCTGGGATGAAGGTCAGTATGTTCATTGTTGTGCAGTGAAGTTGGGTATGGAGTTGGAGGTGAAGGTTGTCAATGCTCTTATTAACATGTATGGAAAGTTTGGCTCTGTTGACTCTGCTTTCAAGCTGTTTTGGAAAATGCCAGAGCAGAATATGGTGTCTTGGAATTCCATGGTGGCTGTTTGCACCCAAAATGGAATGCCTAATGAGGCTATTCATTATTTTGATATGATGAGGGCGAATGGACTTTTCCCTGATGAAGCCACAATGGTGAGCTTACTCCAAGCCTGTGAAAATTTGCCTTTGGGAAGATTGGTAGAGGCCCTACATGGCATGATCTTCACCTGTGGTCTTAATGAGAATGTAACAAATGTGACCACCCTTTTGAACTTGTATTCAAAGTTGGGGAGATTGAATGATTCTCATAAGGTCTTTGCAGAGATAAGTCAGCCTGATAAAGTGGCATGGACTGCAATGCTTGCAGGCTATGCCATGCATGGGAGTGGGAAAGAAGCAATAGAGTTCTTTGAAAGGATTGTAAGGGAAGAAGGTATGGAGCCTGATCATGTTACTTTTACTCATTTGTTAAGTGCCTGTAGCCATTCAGGGCTTGTCAAGGAAGGAAAGTACTACTTCCAAATCATGTCTGATGTTTACAGAATTCAACCCCGGTTGGATCATTATTCATGTATGGTCGATCTTCTTGGTCGCGGTGGCCTACTCAATGAAGCTCATGAGCTGATTAAGCACATGCCATTTGAGCCAAATTCTGGAGTCTGGGGTGCCCTTCTCGGTGCTTGCCGGGTTCATCGAAACATTGATCTGGGGAAGGAAGCTGCGGAGAATTTGATTGCATTAGATCCGTCAGACCCTAGAAACTATATCATGCTGTCTAACATATATTCTGCTGCAGGTCTGTGGAGGGATGCATCAAAAGTGAGGGCTTTAATGAAGACTAAAGTTCTTACTAAAAACCCCGGATGCAGTTTTATTGAGCATGGGAATAAATTCCACCGTTTTGTGGTAGATGATTACTCTCATCCTGATTCACACAAGATACACAAAAAGCTGGAAGAGCTTATGAGAAAAATTCAAGAGATTGGCTTTGTGCCTGAAACCGAATCAATTCTCCATGATGTTGATGAGGAGGTGAAAACAGATATGATCAACAAGCATAGTGAAAAGATAGCTCTTGCATATGGACTTTTGGTCAGTAAAGCAGATATGCCGTTAGTTATAATGAAAAATCTAAGAATATGCCGTGATTGCCACAACACTGCAAAATTTGTCTCGCTGATCGAGAAGCGTACCATCATTATCCGAGATGCAAAGCGATTTCACCACTTTTCAGATGGATTATGTTCTTGTGGTGATTATTGGTAATAAACTGGATAACTCTATGTTATTAGCATAATTCCATCTGCATATTCATATTTAGTTCTTCATCCAAACCTAAATACGCTCCCTTTTTGTAGGTAACTCACCTAATAATCAAATGCATTTTTATTAGAGTTTGAAGAACAAAGAGAATTTAAGAGAAAACTGAATTTGTATTATTCTGAATCAAGCTTACATGAATTACATCAGTGAAGTCTATTTATAGACTTAGTGACTTAAACACTAAGTTAAGAGAATCCTAACTACGTAACAGATTCTAACATCTCTTCTTAAAGACCAAAAAAACATGTACCCAAAAAGGGAAGGAAAAAAAAAGACAACAAAGACAAGCAAAAATGCTAATCACTTGAGGAATCATCCTCCTCCTCTTCATGATCAGCGACAACTTTCTCTATAAACCTCTTGCGAACTCCTTCATTGACAGCTTCTCTTGATTGCTCATCTCTGCTCTGGCCATCATTAAGTACAGGATCTGATTGGCACAGGACCAATGCAACACCTGCATATTACAGAACAAGCAAAGAATTCAATGCAGCATGTAGGTAGAGTCATTAAAACAAGGGAACAGATCTAGAAAAGTGTTATAACTATGTAAGGAATTTAAAAGGTAAAAGAAGTGCAAAAAAGGGGGGATGAATGAGTGAATAACTGCCCAAGTTCAACTAGACAAGTGAAAAAAATGTCTCTGAGGTGCCTCTAATCTTATAAACTGGAAAACATGGAACTTCTACAAGTTTTACTGGCAAGGCTGAGATACATGGTTACAATGTTACATACTTTTCCATCAGAGGCAAAAACTAAGAAAATCCTCCAAGTATAGTATTGTATTGAGTATGATAATAATGTTGTCAATGGTATAGACCAAAAACAATCTGACTACTTAGACCAGACAGATATCATTAGGATCATATTGCCAACAGAAACATTAAACCAGTGCCACTATGTCATCGTACAAAGCATCAATTCTGGTTAGAAACTTGTCAGAAAGTTAGGCCCCCAATTCTACGAAGGAATTTTGAAAATGATTATATATTTGAGGAATTGAGGCTCCAGCCTTTCTTCCCAGCACAAGCACAGATGCTAAGAAGAAGATTTTACCATGACATAATTAGCATATGCCTTTCATACTTAACAATAGATAAAAGAATGTTAACAAGTGGCAGTAATCAAAGGAAGAAAACAGAAAGCATCCTGAGACATGAATACCTTCAGGAGTGCATCTTCGCCCAAACCTATGCAAACCCACATGATTTCCTTTAACTGCTCCGTTGTTGTACACCAACAAAGTGGGAAGATTACAATCTGGGTAGTTGGGAATGCAATCAGTGGATATTATCTTGACAAATTTTGTTGCGGGATATCTTGCAGCCAGTTCTTCAATGCATTGCATCAACACCCCACATTCAGGAATCCTGTCAAACAAAAAGCACAGACAACCGCTAAGAAACATAACATTAAAAAATTTAAATAAAATTGGGATACAAAATTAAAGCAATTGTTGCTAAGGCATACATATAACATACCCTTCTTTGTAAAGGATGACAACAACCCAAACATCAGGTGGAGCCTGTGAAACCTCACGAACGAAATCAGATCCTGAAATGGGAGTCACTGATCCAAACCTCAAAACTTTAGCTGCTTCTTGCATCTCAGCTAACCTCTTCTTCCTGTATTCCTGGAGGAAACGATCGTCGTCGAGATCGTCTTCGAGGTCTTCGAGTTGGTCGTGGGTTTTGGAATCGAGCCAGGATTTGTCTTTGGGGAGGGAGTCGGTGTCGGAGGCGGGGTTGAAAGGTGGGGGCTTGTAAGCGGGTGGCTTTGGGGGAAGATTGCCCAGTTTTCTCTGAATGTCATCCCACTGTGTAGATGCTCCTTCTACGTCCTTGTACACGAAATGGTAATCACCCATTCTTCTCTTCGGAAACTGATAAGGAGGGAAGGGGAAAAAAAAACGGAGTGTGAAGATCTAGTTAGAAATTGAAATTGAATAGATTACCTGTGATGTGGTGGCGTGGAGGGTGCAAGGTGCTCCCAAAATTGAAATCAGGAAGCGAATTTGAATACCTTGCGAGCGAGGAGGTGATAAGCGCGTTTGACCTCAGCAACGGTGGCGGTGCGGGCGACGCCAAGCACAGTATGGTGGTCACGGCTGAGAAATTTGATTCCAAAACCGAGAAATTATAAAATTAAATTGGGAATTGAGATTTTGTATGGTGAAGCACAGAGAGAGGTTTTGTACGGTGACTGGTGAGTGTAGTGGAATTGCATTTTGGGAATTGGTAAATACACCAATATTTTTGGACATACACCCCATATTTAAAAAGAAAAATACCATTATATCCTCGTTGATTTGTTTATTTTTTTTTCAATTTCGCGTTGTTACCGGAAACTTAGTTTCTGGAATGTATTTTTGCATTCCGGAAACTCCAGGAAAAATTTACATTCCGAAAACTCCAGTTTCCGGAATGTAAATTTGCATTCCGGAAACTCCAGAAAAATTTACATTCCGGAAACTCCAGGAAAATCCAGTTTCCGGAATGTATTTTTGCATTCCGGAAACTCCAGGAAAAATTTACATTCCGGAAACTCCAGTTTCCGGAATGTAAATTTGCATTCCGGAAACTCCAGGAAAAATTTACATTCCGGAAACTCCAGTTTCCGGAATGCAAATCTGTATTCCGGAAACTGGGGTGTATGGCCAGTTTCCGAAAAAGAAGCAAAATCAGAAAGAAAAAAAAACCCCAAATAATGAGGGTATAATAGTAATTTCCTGAATAAATGTGGGGTATATGGCAAAAAACTGGGGTGTATTTACCAATTCCCTTGCATTTTTTTTTTGTTTCAAGTGAGATTGCATTTTGGTCCGGAAAAAAATACATCGGGCTAACCCACAAAAGCCCATAATGATAGCCCACTTACCAGGGGCTAGAGGGCTTTAGCCCATAATGACAGCTCTAACTAACGCTAACGTGTTTACGCACAGTCTCCTAACACAGCAGGACCTTGACAAAAAAAAACACAGCAGGACCAACCAAAATGAAGTACAATATTTGTAAGCAACAAAAATAAGAAACAGGATATTATTGATTTACGACTATCAATACAAGTTAAACAGGCAACGGAATCAGGGATCAGGGGGCATGGGACTCTCGAGGGACTTTTGCGTCAACACAATCCACTCTCACTGTCGTTGGGTTGGCACTTTGTAAATGCTAGTACTTCATATTTTGGTATCCTTCGCTCGCAATACATATACTACTCGTATCTTATTCTTGCACTCTCACCTCTCTTCTCATGGGGACTTCTTTTATTTTAGTTTTTAGTTTAATGGGTGGATGCCCTTTCATTGCATTGGAAGGACAACATATTAATAACCCTTTGCCTCAAAGTGCCGGTTTTTAAGGTATGGTGTGTTAGATTAGATTTATCCAAAAAAAAAAGTATGGTGTGTTCCATTTTAGAAAAAATAAAAAGGACATTAGTGAGAGTGTATTTAGCCGTGTTTATTGACAAAAAAGCAAGATGTATTTATTATTCTGAATTAACTTAATTTTATAAAATTGGCTAGTCTGTGGACCCGAGGGCCTATTTCTAACAAAAAATAGTAATAAAAATTAACAAAAAATAATTTTAATTAAAATAAAAATTATAAGAGATAATACATACCATAACATAAAAAGTCAAGACTCTAACATTCTCTTAAACCAAACAATAGGTAAATTTTACTCTATTTCTCAACTTTTTTCTTTCTTTTTACTTCTTTTTCCCATTTCTTTCTTTTTTTCTCACCACCTTCGCTCCAACCAAATATAGTGTAAAAGCAAGTTTAGAGTAGACATGTGAAATATCTTGTTTAAATATTTTTACTCTTTTTTATTTATACATAAATATTTTTTTGAAGGGATGCCGCACAAAATATTTACAAATTCATCTCTTTGTTAACAAGGAAAAAGTTCTGCTTACATGTCATACGTCATACACCTTTACGCAACAAACACCTGGCGATACACTATTGGGCCATAAAAGGCACCAGTCACTATCATAAAAGGAGAAAAAACCGTACCCACGGCGATATCTCGCGCACGAACTCACCGTATATCGTCGTCCAATATATCGTCAAACATCAAAATCAAATGGCCCACATCCACTTTCAATCATCGCTGTACCCAAAATTCCATTTTCAAAGTTCACCCGAAATGACAACTATGCCCCCACGAACACCATCGAATTTACTTCCCCATACCCCTCCCTTGCTTTGTTCCATTTTTTCTCAGAAATCAGAATCATCGCCATCACAAAAACCAAAACAAAACAAAACAAAGCAACGAAAATCAGATCCGTAACATATTAACACGAATATTGTAAGCTATCGGAAATCACAATAATTTATCATTTCAAAGTTCAAACCAAAAAGAGACATAAAAATTAGAGAAAAAAATGACATGATCAAAGCTTGATCGAACACAGGAACTCAGATTCTTCATTTTTTTGGTAACAATCTCTCTCTCTAAACGTCACACACACACGCACGCTCTTTCTCTTAAAACTGTCTTCAGCTAACGGTTTTTAGATTCTTCTATATATATAATCTGGAAACTGGAAAAGAGGACACAAACACGTGACCCGAACCCGATCGAGGAATAGGCAGGTCAACGACGTCGTTTTGAGATTCCTTTTTCTCGTTTCGTTCCGTTCTTCCGTTTTCTCCTCTTCGGATTTCAGAGTTCAGACCTTGACGATCTTCGCGGCTCTGATCACCGGGTTCTCCTTGGCGATGGCTTCTCTTCCGGCGGCTTTGTAGTCGTAGGTACAATCGTGGCGATCGGAGTACCGGTGCTCGGCGCAGAAGAGCTCGCCACACCGGCACCGGAAGCCGGTGAGACCGACCTTCCGCCGACATCCTGAGCACCGGCTCACGACGCGCTTCACCTCGGACGGTGTTGTTTGCTCGGACGCCGGAGGATCTGCGGCCTGCACGGTCTCTTCTTCTTCCGGAAACGATCTCTTGGAGGAACGAGCGGCGGATCTGGAAGACGGAGTTGAGATTCCGGCGGAGGAGGTTGTAGCGGTGGAGGCGGTGAAGCACTTCTGGCACATATTGTTCATAGCGGGGTTTCCGGTAACGCCGCAGTTGTTGATGCAAGGGGTGATGGTTTCGGGAACCTTGAAATCGGTTTCCTCTTTCTCTGTTTTCTGAGCCATGAATTGATGATTTTTTTTCTTTTTCTTTTTTACAGAGAGGAAAAAAGAAGGAGATGGCGAAGGAGGGTGAGAGAGAGGAAAGGAAAGGGGAATATGAAGAGAGAGAGAGAGAGGTGGTGGTGTTGTGAAGTCGGTAATGGCAATGGAATATGGGCCTCGTAGAGACGCGTATATCAAAACATTTCTTTCAACTCCAATTTGTCCAAGTGGGTCTCTCTCTCTCTCTCTCTCTCTCAAGTTGTTCTTCTTCTTCTTCTCTCTCTTGCTGCCCCCTTCCCTTTCTTGTCCCACGGGTCTGTGACCTGTTTCTGTCAGTGCATGAAATCGGAAATGGATCTGGTGCGGTCATGTAGCCATGCAGTCAGTGACTGGGACCATTAGATTGAGATCGGACGACTAACGGTTTTAGAGATAAGATCGGGTCTAAAATATGAAATAAATATCGAACCGTCCGATCTCAATCTAACGGTTCTAATATGCCAAATGCGTGAATGTACGGAAATTCTGAGTGCATCCAATCCGGGTCTAAAAAAATCATGTGTCTTTTACTTTATTGCTCCGTAATATTAAGATTTCATTTCGTTAGGTTGAGTGGGTTGGCCTTGATTAGTGGAATTGTACATTATTTTTATTTTTATTTTTATTTATTATTATTATTTTAATTTTAATTTTATTCACTCCCTGATATAAGCACTGCACGGGTGTAAATTACAATTTTAAGGTTTATAAATTTTAAATGATTTAAATTTATTTTTGGTCTTTTATTTTTTACTGAATTTTATTTTTAGTCCTTTAAATATAAAATACATTTTTTTAGTCTTTTAATTTTGAAAAATATTCACTTTTAGTTCTTGGGGTCTTATTTTAAATATAAAAATTATTTTTTAAATTTATACTTTGACCTCTATTAAGCCTGATTTTTACCTTAATCCGTTTTTCAGTTATCCTCCCCCTCCACTGATGCACCGCGACCCCCCATTCCTGCTAGGAGTAGTTCCAACGTCATCCCTCGAAGCCGCCATGAGATGCGGCCTCTCTCTCGTTCTCCTCCCTATGCGATCGCGGTGGGCGCCTCCCTTCCCGCCATTGTGCGCAACCTCCCTTGGCCGCGCGGAGCTCCTCCCTTTGTCGCGCGGGGATGGGGAGCCGCAGTGCATCAGTGGAGGGGGAAAAAAACGAAAAAATGGGTTAAGGTGAACATCAGACTTTAGGAGGGGTCAAAATATAAATTTAAATAATATTTTTCAAATTTAAAATATAGCCCCAGAGACTAAAAATGACAATTTTTCAAAAATGAAAGACTAAAAAGACGCGTTTTATTTTAAGGGACTAAAAATAAAACTCAGTGAATAATAAAGGACTAAAAACACATTTATACCCTTTCAAATAGAGTTTTTTTTTTGTTTTCTTCAACTTTTGACCTTTAAAAAATGGGTATTTTTTTCACAACATGAATGATCTCACGGGAGATAAGTGAAAATCACTTGAACCATTTACATTTGTGGTGAAGAGGGGGGAAAAGACGAAAAAGAGAGGAGAAAAACGGGTGGAATTTTTTTTCTTATTTATTTGAAGTGGAAAATTAGGAAGTAAATAAAATGAGTGTGAGGTACACGTGTGTTTACTCTCTTCAAAGGGAACTAGCTAAATGGAGAAGGAATTTTTTTAATGAAACAACAAATTTGTTTTACTATTTATTTACTCACTCATGCATAAAAAGGATGTGAAAATCAATTAATATAAATATATTTTCTTTACTCTCATTTTTATATCTAATTAAATAAGAGAAGATAAATTTTCTATTTTTTTTCCTCTAAACAACGTATAAAATTTTATTGTTTTTTCTCCCCTTTTCTCCCGTGGGTTTAAACTAAAAAAACTATTGTTTTTTCTTTTCATTTTCCTTCTCATTCCTTATCTTCCATCTCCACCTCCAAATTGTTGGGATCTTGTTATGTGTTCCGGCATTAACTTAATAAGATAATGGACTAACTTTGAATGAGCTTCACAAAGATGAGACTTGTAATCAAATTCAAGCATTGATGAATCATAGGTGGGAGGGTACACCTATAAAAGAGATTCTAATGCTTAAGTCAATTATGCACAAACGGAGATAGGAGAATTTGTAAGAGGATATATCATTTATCTTATTAGAAGTGTCATCTAATTGCCTTTGAGAAAATGGTAATTAAAAATGATCATAGTGGAAGGTTATGAGCATTTATTCGCCCAGTAATGGGATAAGGGTTATAGGTTGTAGATATCAAGTGTGCCAAGCCATTGCATTGCCTTTGCTAGCGGTGTGTTAAAAGCATAGTGAAAACACAATAATGGAGATTGAGTTGTGTTTTAAAGTTTTTATTTACCAAAAGCAACCTTTTTAATTGAAAACACATTGCAAAAGGTTTCAAAAAGACTTATTTAAAATATTCTATTGAGGACATATGGCGCATTTAAACAAGTTTAAAAAAATGTTACAAGTGTATAATATAACAACCTTAGATTATAAACTTATATTGAAAGATGTATGACAAAAATGCTTGAGAGGAAACATATACCCTTTGTTAATTTGTTAGTTCATAAATAAAAAACAAGTAAATATACAAGGAATAAAAAGAGAACACATACGATTTACAATGGTTCACCCTCAACTACTAGGGGCTACATCTAGTCATTGGCTTCTCTCATAAATATTTTTTGCTAACAAACTTCCTAT
Source organism: Glycyrrhiza uralensis (assembly GCA_030159175.1). Taxonomy (NCBI): domain Eukaryota; kingdom Viridiplantae; phylum Streptophyta; class Magnoliopsida; order Fabales; family Fabaceae; genus Glycyrrhiza; species Glycyrrhiza uralensis. The sequence continues at coordinate 44,713,166 of BRZY01000005.1, forward strand.
CTAGAGATAGTTACGCCGAGTATTTTTTATGCTTTAGTCTCTCCACCCCTTGTTACAAGTATATATACTAGGGGTGAGCATGGGTCCGGGTTACCCGCGAGCCCAACCCGGACCAAACTGATCCAATCCGAAATTTTGAATTTTTTGTGTTGTTTGGGTAGAACCCGATCCAACCCGTTGCGGTTTGGTTCGATTCACGAATTTTGTTTTCCAAATCCGCGAACCCGGTGAACCGAACAGATGACGTGGCATATATTTAAAAAAAAATTTCAATTTTTAGATAGGGTTAACTCTGTCTCAGACTCAGTCATTCTTCTTCTCCCAAAACAGTCTTCTTCTATCTTTCATCTTCTCTTTGGCGCTGCACCTCCCTTTGACAACCACTGCCACCGCCGCGCTGACAGCCACCATGCCCCCTGTTGACGTCTCTGTAGATCGCCCCTTCGACAACCACCGCTTTGGTTCGTCGTGGTTCGTCTCTGGTTCGACGTGGTTCATCTCTGGTTTGACAATAGCCACCATGGCGCCTCCCCACCGCCGTGGCGCCTCCCCATCTCTTGTTCTTCTCTAGCTGCCGCTGCACCAAGCGCGACCCTCGTCCATCTCCACCGCGAGCGCGACACGACATTTCTCCTTCTCCATCGCACGCGAGGTGCGTTCCCTTTCAACACCGCCGTGATTCATCTCTCTCCCTACCCTACGAGGTGTTTTCTCCGGTACAGCGATCTTTCTTCGCCACTACGCCGCCGTCTGCGTTTCTCCTTCTCTCCCTCAGTCCCTTGGGGTGCGGCGCTGCAGAAGTAGGGATTTTAGGGTTTCAATTGTTTTGTTTTGCTTATTTTTTTAATTTTCATTTTTTTTTGTGTCTAATTTTTTTTGGTTTTGTTAAGTTCATGTTTGGGCCATAACCCATTATTATGTCTGTTTTTTTATTTGTTACACTATTCATTTGGGCTAAGTATTTTTTTCAGGTTTATGTTGATTATTGTCTCAACTGGTTTTTTTTGCAAAATAAATAAATAAATTTAATAAGCCTAGCCCGATCCGAACCAATCCGTTCTTCATCGGGTTGGTTCGGTTCGGATTTGACAAAAAAATGTGAAAAATCGAACCAACCCAATCCGTATGGTTTTGATCGGTTTGAATAACGAATTTGGTCAAATCCGATCCAAATCGGCCCGTACTAAGTCCTAATATATACTTTCTTAAAAAACCTCTTTAGACTTGTCAGTAAATTTACAAAAGAATTTCGTAAGTGAATGAAGCTCATAAACTTGGTAGAGACTCGAGAGCCTATGCTAATTAGCGTCAGTCTAGCCTATGCTGAAATTAGATGACAAGAAATTTTACTTCTAGTTTGTCACTAGAAGATGATCATCTATGGGTAAAAAGTCATCCACGGTACAACTTGTAACCACTTATTTATTTTCCATCTAATTTACTCACTTCACAATGAATATTAATAAGGAACATAGCACCAATCTGAAAGTAAATAGTGCACTAAATTAATGTAGAATTTAAAATAAATCAATTACATAATTGCAAGTGTATATGAAAAAAGTTATACCACGAACAAAAGAAAAGCACAAAATAATGTTATATAACATCTTTAAAAAATGTTTTTTTTATGTAATTTATAAATTACTTTATTTTAAAGCTGAAAAATATGCCCTCAATTTCCAAATTAAAAGCAGGAAACATGCATTAACCATAGAGTGATTCTCGCAGGCCTTTCATGTATCTCATACATAATTGCAAACAAATTCGTAATCAATCAATTAATTAATTAATTAATTAATTAATTAGCTATACAAATTCAAGCGTAACACAGGCCCTTTTCACAATAGACGACTACAAATAGAGTGTGTATTATAAAGTGTATAATATGTCACCATTCACCACCACCACATTAAGAGATCGCAATTTTGCTTTGTTGCGCCGTGTTGGTCGTACGGGTACACTTAACCGACTGAAGGAGAGTCTGAGACTCTTTGTTTTTCCGCTAATCGCATTCCTCATTCATTCTCTCCCTATATATTAACGCGCACCTTCCACATTTTATCATTCCTTCCCCGCGAACACGAAACTGCGGGGTTTTCCCATGACTGCGACAATATTTCTCCGAAAAAGTAAAACCACGATACGATCTCTTCTTTCTCTTCCGCTGATTCCTCCCACTCTTTTCTGATCCTTTCGCGGCAGATTTCGATACGCTCTAGAGTTAGTTAGGGTTTCGATAGCATCGCCATCACGATCTTTGGTATAGAGAGAGAGAGATTCTTCGTTAGGGTTTTTGTTCGCTTCGTTTTTTGTGTGCCTCCTTGGATTGGCGATGGGGAGCGTCGATCGAGACGACGGCGACCGTTTGTTCCAGGCGAATTTCACCGCCGACGGAGCGGCGAAGCTGAGGGATTGTGTGAAGGAAAAGCTCAAGGAATTCATGGGGGATTACACGGATGACATTCTAGTGGTACGGCATAAAACGCCACCGTTTTACGAATGAGTAACTGCATTTCTAGGTTTTTGAATCGGTTTTTTTGAGAACAAGGTCCGGAGGTTTCGCTATGATGAACTAATCGTCATTCTCTTAAATGAGTTAAAGTGTTACTGTTTCGGGATATTGCTTAATGCTTGTGGTATGAGTTGTATGATGGATTGGAAGGAGGAGTTATGTTGAAAATTCCCTATAAATTGTGGCTAGAGTGGTTAGGTTATCTTTTGCGAGTTATATATATGGAATGTGTATGTGTATTTAGGAATGTAGATAAATATGATATGAAGTCGAGATATTTGGATAAATGCATAAAAAAGTGAAGGCCACTTGTGGCATTAGCTCTGAAAAGGCTATCATGTGTAGTGTGTTTGAAAATGTTTTGCAGGTTATAATGGATACCGATTGCTTTTGATATTTGACATCATGGCTTTACTGGTTGATAGGTGGAACCTTGATGCAGATATTTGTGTTGCTTATGCACAATACATATGTTTGGCAGTTGGTTTGGATGTGCATACACATGCATGATGAACTTCTTGCAATTATGCTATAAAATGCGTGACATTAAACACAGACACACACTCCCATTTTGAAAAATATAGATAACTTTTTTCTATAAATTATATTTGTCTTAGACATAGACTCACGAGAAAATACGGATTGGTGAATATACAACCCATACAATCTATATTAAGAGGGATAAAAAGATCTTATGAATAAAGAAAGATTGTTTTTGGGAATAAAAACTTGTCTTTGGTGATTTGATTCATGTCAGAAAAATACCAACACATCCTCCAGTGAGAAAAGCTGATCATGATCAGATGGAAGATATTTTGATCAAAAGAGGTAGAGGGAGACCAGAACCTAAATAATTTGAGCAACCATTAAAAGAGAATTTATCTAAACTGATTTATTGCTAACTGGTTTTCGATATAGTCCAAAGGTGTCTTTTGATTCATCTAGCCAACTCTACCTAATGAGGCAATGCTTGATTGTAGTTGTTGTATTGATGTTGAGCATTCAGTTATAGTGTGTAATCTTGAGTTGAAGGTCTTCTAAGCTGTTTTTCATGTCTTCAGAATTTCTTTAATATCTGTATATATGTATGCATGACTGTTATGATTTGTTGTTATTGTACATATTAGTTGCATGAGGTTTTGTTATTTCTCTTTTTTTAAACTGTAGATATGTTGTATTTGGAGGAATTTACCAGTGAGTATAGGCAATTACTATGAGACATTAAAATTTTCATGTTATGAATTTGACTTTATTGAATAAACTGAAGTTGACCTTATATACACCAACAGGAATATGTGATCGTGTTATTGAGGAATGGTAAGCGCAAAGAGCAGGCAAAGAATGAGTTGAATGTTTTTTTGGGGGATGATAGTGATTCTTTTGTATCCTGGTAATTACAGTTTAGTCTCTCTTTGATGTATATCTTTAAGGTTAATTAATTTAATCTTTACACCTATAATTCTATGTGCTAAATTGTTTGCATATCTTGTTAACAGGCTGTGGGATCATCTGGATTTGAATTTACATTTGTATGTAAAACCCAAAGAATTGCAGGATGAAGCTCCTAAAAGAAAGCTTGTATCAGAAATTCAAGCTGGGGGTGATGGTTTTCAGCATCATTCAAATTCACAGTCAGAAAAAGGAAAATCTAATAAGTTGTCTAGAAGTCGGCATAACAAAGATTGGAAAGGACTAGTGAGGGGAGAAGCTGAACCACCTCCCATTAGAGGCTCTGATGTTGAAAATGCTCATTTGGAGGAAAAAGCCCGACCAGAAGTCAATTGTGGTCCAAGGTCACTGTCTCCAAATCCTCCAGTTCAGAGGAAAAGGGGCCGAGCAGATGAACGACAGAGGACAAAGGTTTGAACTGCTATGATACTTGCCTCATGTAATGTCTATACAGACAATTTATTCAAATTAAGTTCTTTTAATGGAGTTTCAACACTAATCATGAGTTTATTATGTAAGTCGATACAAATATAAATGGAGTTTATACAACTGAAGGGTGCATAGTTTATTTTTTCCTTTTTTATCACTTATTGTCAACCTGTGATCTTGCATTTTGGTAAATTGATTAAACTGGTGAAATATGTTGAAGAGAAATGTATTAATTGCATCAATCCGATCCCTTATACTTCATCTGTGTTCACTTAGATGGATTCTATTCTCTCTTTCCATCACTATTAAATTGATGGAAAACAAATGTTATCCTGATGCAAATAAAATCACAACTCAGTTTTACTTGTCTGCCTATTTTCTTCATTTTTGCGTATTGTTTTTCTGTAAACTAACAAAGTACTTCTTAATCCTTTGCTTTCAAACATCTAATTGAGTAATTTCAACAGAGGGATGTTGTCTCACAAGTAAGTATTGCTGCTCCTCGACGGCTGCTTCAATCTGCAGTTCGAGATGCAGTGGCTACTTCAAGGACATCCAATTTTGGCACGCCAGTGGAGCCTTCCTTAAAACGTCTTCGTTCTGTAGTTTCTACATCCTCTGGTGATTCATCTTTGGTTGAACATCATCAGCGCTTGCAGCCCACTTCCCGGGTGCCAAATCCAATGGCTACAGTGATGAAGGCTGTGGCTGAAGCTGCAGAAGATGTGATGAAGTCCAAATCCTCAGGGAGTGTATTTGATAGACTCGGTCATGGTATGGATTCATTAGCTGATAACAATCAACTTGAAGATAATTACCATCATCATGAGCAAAACCAATCATTGTATCTTCAAAGAACTGATTACAATGGGCAGAATGCTGCAAATACAACTATGATGGAGCATGAATCTGGTTTTCCTTCTGATTCTACTTCAGATAATGAAGGGTTTCATGATGTAAATGCCATGGGTCGTAGGATGACTGGAACTTCTCAGATCAGCTCCTCTGTTGGAAACAGGGGCAATGATTCATTGATGGTGCAGTATAGTGTAGCCAAAAATGCTGATGATAGTTTGCGTCTGAAACAGAATCGAGAACAGGAGCAACCTGCTTCTGCACTTAACACTTCTCATAAAATAGTTAATATCTCTGTTAATGTAAATACTTGGAAGCCACCACAATATCAGGGACCAAGAGAAGTTGCAGAATTAGATGGTCATACAATTTCAGACAATGAAACAGGAGATGCCAGATCTAACATGCAACTGGTGAAGGATAATGCCAACACTCTGAAAATTATTAATGGGAATGTGAGTTGTTCTTACATGCCTCATTCTGAGAAACTATCTTCTGTTTAAAATTCGTGTAATATATTTTACCCCTTTGAAGTATAGCTCTTTCTCGGTTTACCTCCCTAAGTTTTTTTTTTTTATCACCAACTCCTTTGATGACTGTTGTTTAATGAAAATTTTACATTTTCAGTTAAATCAAACAGAACACAAGGCACGTTACATTTTCAGTTAAATCAAACAGAACACAAGGCACGTGATAACCATGTGACCTTACCATTAACCCCCTTGAAATTTGTTGATTTATCACTTAACCCCTGGAAGTTAGGTTTAAGTGTCTGGAGGTTCCATTTAATTTAACTGAAAAATAATGTTATCATTTTAAACCAAAACTACAGGGAGATTGGGGTGAACTGATAACATAAAACTTTAAAAAAGCAAGTCGAGAGAGGAGGGTATAAAATTTATTTTACCTGAAAATTTAACGAATATAACATGGCTGAGTGTTTAGCTATATATTGTTTTCATTGTTATTATGACATTTTACAGGCAAACCCTGTTCCTGATGTTCAGAAAGAGTCTAGCAAGGCACACTGTACTTCCGGTGAGTTTTAAATTTCGTCAGTGGAAATTATTGTTTCTGAGACACGCAAATACTATTTTTGGCTATTTAAATATTTTTTTTAATGGTGAATGGTCTGTTTAATTTAAGTTACAGATTCTGTTGTATGTTCTATGTTTCTGTAATTTTGATTTTTTGATATGATAAATTTATAATATACCACTTTAAGTCTTGGGTGATTTATCAGGTGTAGAATTGATTGCTTCTTGTGTATTCTCAGGTTCTAGTGCTGCTGGTCGTCCTTCAGAAGATGTTGATTCCAGAACCATTTTTGTTAGCAATGTAATAATTCTTATTCCTCTGTTCTTGGTGGGGGGATGGCAGGCTTCGGGATAGGTAGGATTTGTTTGATTTCTGAAGTTGTATTATATTGGTTTGTCTCAGGTTCATTTTGCTGCTACCAAGGATGGTCTGTCTCGGCATTTTAATAAATTTGGCGAAGTGTTGAAAGTGATTATAGTTACTGATGCCGCCACAGGGCAGCCAAAAGGGTAAGATGTTTCAATAGTTTGTGTTGCTAATTGTATTATTATTATTATAATTATTATATACTATATACTATATATTAAGTTAATTTTGTTTGCAATTTCATGTTGACTCATTTATTTGAGCAGGGCAGCTTATATTGAGTTCATGCGAAAAGAAGCGGCAGATAATGCACTATCTCTAGATGGCACTTCTTTCATGTCACGAATTCTCAAGGTATTGCTCTCAGCTTGGTATTTTAGTTATCTAGAGGTTTTCCCGCTCGATTTTTTTCATTTGCTTCAGGCATTTTCTCTCTTATCTTAATTTTTTTTTCATTTACATTCCAAAAATAAATTCTTTTTCATTTTAGAGGACGTAAACTTCTGTTGTCACCAATGATAGTTTGTGACAAAGTTAGCAGACCGGACCCCCAGTTGAAGAGGTGCCCAGTCTCTGTTAGTTAGTTAGTTGGAATATTAGTTCAGATAGATAGTAGGATAATATGATGTGACAGTGTATACATAAAAGGAAGAATAAATAAGGATGACAATCATATCTAGACCCAATGGGTACAAAATAAAATACCCTTAATGGGTATGGTTTTTAACCATCAGAAGATGAGTCTAGGTTTGGGTATGGGTAATTACTCTTAAAATTTTGCGGGTTTTGGTGCTATAGTACCCAACCCTAGCCATGTCTGCACAATATATCTATTATCTTTTATGTTTTATAATTAGGATTTGAAATTTTTTTGAATAGTAATTAAATTTAGTTGATTTGTAATATTTATATTTAGGAATTTTTTTCAATTGAGTTTAGGGATGTCAATGGGGTGGGACAAGTGCAAGTAGCACCTAATGTACATGAAGTGACTTAATTTAATTTCTTTTACTCGAAATTGGAATTGTGTATGTTTGTAAATGGACTAGTGTATTGTAATTTGGGATTGTCAAATGAATGCTAAACACACCCCTTTTAAAATTCAATAAAAAGATTTAAGATTTGGAAAACCTGCAAAATGATTTATTAACTGGGCGGGCTCTTAGTTGCTATTTATACATGTCATCAAAATGGAAGAGTTCTTGGAATTGTATCTGGTGAGTTGATCCTGGTCAAAGGGTAGAATCTTTGTACTTTTTTTAACATTAACGGGGCAAATCAATGTTAACTTGTGCAGACAATGTGATAGCCTCCAAGCAGTTCTTGCTAAATAAATTGTGGTGTTAAGTCAACTTTGCTGGATTGATATGAAAATGTGTGATGAATGAATGATGATGTATGTGACGTGCATAATTTTTGTACATTTTAAGCTAAAGAGTAAATTGCAAACAATTTACTAATCTCTTGCAGGTTGTTAAGAAAAGTGCGGCACAACAAGAATCAGCTCCAACCATGGCATGGCCGCGCGTTGTTAGGGGATCTCCATTTTCTACTGCCAGGTTTTCCAGAGTTCCATTTCCAAGAGGTGGCATTCCTGGTGCATTTAGACCTCGGCCCCCATTAAAACTGGGTGCCAGGAGCTTGCAATGGAAGCGGGATGCTCAGGGTAGTCCATCTGACGGTGGTTCATCTTTGAACACCGGCAATATTGCCATGCCTGCTGCTCGTGGTCTCACCTATGTTAGAACTCAATCTAAGCCTGAAGGCTTGGGTACGACATAGTTCAATTCTCTTGAGATGGCATCGGAGTCTTCAAGTCAGATGGCATAAAAATTGGTAAACAAATATTAATGTAAGGAGACGCCTGGCTAAATTTCTGGATTTTTCTTCTGTACATGGAGGATATTTTAATATCTAGAGACCTAGATGTCTATTTGGTATTGGATGATGCTTAATAATGTCTATTTTTGGTCATCGGTTGAAGGGAGACGTTGATTTTGTTAGAATGAAGGCGAGAAGAACGTAATGCAGATATCTGGGAATCATCCATACGGTTGAACTTGAAGTGTGTGGGTAGGGTGGATTATGGTCTTTTATTTGCAGGAGAGTCTGTTTATCTGTTTTTTGGTTGGAACTTGGAAGTGTTACTGGTGAAGGATTAATAAACAAAAGGGGGTAAGGGGGGAAAATTGAGTTTCATTAGACAGCTTCATTTACTTTTTGTTTTTTGACGGCAGCTACGTTCACTTCATTGTTAATATAATTAAATATTTGTTATAAAAAATATAATTAAATATTTTATTCTTTTTGTAATGTTAACAGTTGTGTATTTGCTGTTGTTGATACTTTGTTATTCTTTTACTTATACTTTCAGAATAATTTTTCGTTCCATCCTGTTTCTTGGTAAATATTAACCAAAAACAAAAATAAAACAATAGGCACGTATATCTTTCCATCACAAATAAATAACGATTTTGTTAGGGACTAAGATGAATATAAAATTGAAAAGATTTTACTTGAAAGAAAAGTTTTTATTACGTTAGAAACGTAAGTGTAACAAATAATTTATTTTTTTAATAATATTTTGTAATTTTAATCTCAATCAGGACTGATGTTAATAAAATTGAATAAATAATGCATCGCATAACCGAGTGTGATGCACTTGACATCTCATATCTGAGATTTTCCTTTTTGTGGCAACGAATAAATGAGTAAATCTTAATTTCCCTCTCTAATATTGGTAAGATTTTTTCTATTTAGAGAAATGCGAATAAAGACAATTTTTGTTAGACATGTTAGTTCTTAATCGAGGGCCAACGTGAATGATAAAAGCACAGGTTGAAGACTAATGTGATGGACAGAAACATCGGTTGAGCGTTTTAATTCGTGTCCCTCTAGTACAGGAATTAGGCAATTGATAAGTACCACCCAATCGGAGTAGTTTTGTTTCCAAGCTTCTTAAACTCTTAAAATAAAAGGGGTCAATTTTGCTCTGGATTTCCGGGATATGCCCATTTATCTTTAAGGGCAGAAGAGGTATTTAGGTGTCGATTAACTACATTCTGCTACTGTCGCAGAATGTATTCAAATTTCACAGTATTGCTAGTCATTATTGTTATATTCTCATGATGGCCGTCAACAGGTAAATATGTCATGCATGTATCGCAATATATTCTTTTGCACTTGGCAAAAATTTTACTACAGACCATAATTTTTGTATTGATAGAATTGAATGGCATGTGGGTTTTCATTTTCTGATTCTATAATTTGAGTATCGTGAATTCTGATATGATGTATTTAACATATTTTGCATATAATTATGGGTCACTTCCTTCTCATCAGCATCACCGTTATTATGTGCTGGCTCCAGCTTGATAACAAAGTCATCAAAATGACCTTGAATCACATGGAAGATGTCTCTATCAAGCTTGCATTGGTGCTATTTTTTAAAGGCCCATTTTCTGCCACACTTTGCTTCTGATAACTGTTCCAGAAAGTTGCTGTCTGTTTTCAATCATATAATAATTTTTGGGACTTCAAATATGAAAAATCGAAAACAATTTTGCTTCCCATATTTCCAAATATGTCTCTCTCTTTGATGTTATGCATCAATCCCATCTGATAATTTTGTTGGATAAACCTTTAATTAGATTAATGCATTATGAAAAACCATTCATCTAGATGACTAGAACATTTAAATGGTGCTCTTGACTTGGCTTATGGGCCAAATGACTCAATTTTAGTAGTTTAAAAAAGTTTTTAATTCTTTTGAGTTTTCTTATTATAAATGCCTCGATTGAATGTTTCTGAATAGATGTGAAACGTGCAATGGCTTGGGTATTTGCAAATGAAAACCTCAAGGTGTATGAAATGCATTAATTCTCTCTTAACTCATATCGAGAACAGGAATTATGGGAACACATAAACATTTGCCATCCTTCTACTTTTTGCAGCAAGCCAGCAACTATAGATTGTTTTCTCTCGCCTACAATATTTTGCTTTGTTTATTGCACGAGTGGCTTTGAAATAAGCGTAAATATTGTGGTTCATGGGTCAACAACGCCTCCTAATTGTATAATCTGAATGACGGTTGTGTTGCTTAAAAGTGATTTTTATATCGATTTTGTCAGGGTAAATGTTGAAAATAGAATAATGAAACATTTAATTAAAAAATATTTGTTACACATGTATAGTATTTTTTTGAATAAGAATTCCTTACTTTTAAGTATATTCTTAAAAAACTGTTTTTGTATTACTCGAAAAGTAAAATGAGTTGAATTTGAAGTATAGAACTATGGAAGTAGTACTACAGTCAAGAGATATTACGGTGTTTCAATTGCCAAGGCCTCATTCATCGATAAAATGAAAAAGAAATACACATTCATTTGGCACTGCCTTCTTTGCTCTGTTTTCCATAGGAGCTTGTCTTTTAGCCATCAGTATTCACAAAATCTTTCGTTGTTGACCTGTAGCCTCTAATTCTAGAGATTGTATTCATAAGAACTATAAAATGTGATGAAGTGAAAAGAATAAGTAGTGAGATTTTGTCTCACCACTCATGTCAAAGACTTGCGATATTTAAATAATGTAACCATCATTTGTAATTAATAAATATTCAAATTTCTATATTATTATTTCATGTCCTGGATAATTTTGTTGGTAAAATTTATTGTGGATTTGATTTGAATAGATTAATGGATAGTATATACGAGTAAAATAAATAATGTTTTTTTGTTTTTCAATCCGGTTATAATTGGATAAAATGCAATCCCATATATTTAATTGGAAGTTGGAATACTTTTTGGTTCAAAGAAGGTTAATTCTTACATCTCTCTTACTAGTACTAGTAAAACAGAGCATATAGAAGGGTAGTTTTATAGCATCACTATCTCTGCCGGTTTCTTGTCACGTACTTCTCCCAGCCACTACCTTTTCACGCTTCTTTGCACCTCATTTTCAGGTTCACTATTTTGTCCTCCACGCGTCGAACAGTGTCATACGCCAACTAATTAAAGACTATCTCCGGATATTGTGCCTAGAAAAATGATCAATGGACACCCATGTCCTAATCTACCACTAGAGAGAGAAAGAGAAGGATGAGAGAAAAGTGATAAAATAATGTGATATGTGATGTGATAGTTAGAGAGAGATAGAGAGAAATGAGAGGTGTTGGATGGGTGGATATGTTTTTGAGGTGTATATGTATCATTGTTCATTGTGCCTAATATATGTGTTCTCCACGTATTGAAATCGTGTTACTACTACTGGAACAACTTATCCCAAGTATACTAGTACTTTTTTTTTAAAAGGAATGGAGTTCACAGGAGTTACTCTCATCATGAATTTATAAGAGCAATGTTGAATTATAAGAGTGAGTATAAGACGACAATTAATGACACCGTGCATGTCATTTTCTACAGGTGGTCCGTTTTTGTCCACCTTAATTTATCAGTAGACATTCAGCATGTTTCAATAATAATATAAACAAAACAAAAAATTATCACTTCAATACATATGGTATACATATCCTATATTTATTACATCAGTTCAAATTGATCATTCCACATATTATATCGTAAGATATATAATTGTGGCCCAATAATTAGACTGCTTTTAATACTTACACTGATGAAAACAAATATACAAAATTGTTCAAGTTCATGCATATAATTCAAAATTGACCAAAAACAAACTCCTGCTCCATGTATGTATGTAAGTAGAGTAATCCTAGCTTAAAAACTGCCGTTCAAATCATCATTGTACACGTACAACAGATCAGTCATGTAATACACGGTTTCAACATTTGTGAAAAGAAGATTCATACAAGAGTAATAGGATTTTAGAAGATACTTGATAATAATAAAAATTATTACATAAAAGATTTAATATTTAGTAACAGAAAACAGAAGTGGAAACACGTGTGTACATGGTTGCGGTGGTGCAACATCTCAATCTTTCGGGAGACAATCCAATCAATGACTCCATTAATTGGCGGCTTCTATATGGTGAACGACTTTGCAAAGTCACTACCCTTGCGAGACTTTAATATTGTGTCGTCTGATATGCTGATTATAGTATTATACATAATTTGACGGCCCAAATTAAGACAGTGGCAACTGGTTTTTCTCATTCACAGAAATTGCCATTTGGTCCCCCCATATTGAACAGTAGCTACCAGCTTCTACCTTGGAGAGTCAGGTATTGGTGGAAGTTTTAGTTTGGAATTAACATAAAGTGTAGGGACAACAATAGAAATATCCAAAATATGTCTTCTACCAACTATAACCGATAAACTATATGGTCTCCCAAGGTGTGCCACTTTCCTTGGTTGCTCATCCTAACAAAAGTCCCCATTAATTTCTTACTAGTTTTTTTTTTTTTTGTGGGGGGGGGGGGGGGTTGGGGTTGATTTCTTGAGTACTTTTCACACACTTCTGCTTGGTTCTTCTTAATTCCCTAAAAATTGGTTCTTCTTAATGGCTCTCTCTTCTATTTCCCTCCCACAATACTCTCTCTCTCTCCACATGCGCTCAATATATTTATACATGACTCTAACAACAACTGGCCAAAGATCAAAATTAAACCATCTAAGCAATAACTAGCTATGACAGATCCTCAGTCCAAATTATACACTAGATGGTTCCACTTTACACCCCTCCATCCTCACTACTCTTCTCTTGCTTCTCATTCTAACTTCTCCTCCTCCTCCTCCTCCTATCCTCTTGCATACTCAAACAGCAGATTTTCCATTCAATTTGAAACCTCTTCCTCCTCTGCAGCTCCTCCTCCTCATTCCCCTCCTCTCAGAGAAGCCCTTCCTCTGATAAACAATATAAGCCTCACAAAACAGAAGGAAAATGAACCCTCAAACTCAAACAGTACTACTTGCCATGTTGAAGAGGAAAGGGACAGAGATGAGAAGCATTTGATCACTGGTGCTGATCATCAAGATTTTGTTGATGATGAAACTGTGACTGTGGCACTGCGCATAGGGCTTCCTAGCATGGCTAGTACTTCTGGTGTGGGATCAAGGAAGATCTCAACCTGTGCACAAATGGCTGAAAAGGGGGAAAGGAGTGTGGTTTCTGGACACCCTTTGGAAAGATTCAACAAGGTTCAGTATTGGATTCCCACCCCTTCTCAGATTCTCATTGGCCCAACTCAGTTCTCATGTTCTGTGTGCTCCAAGACTTTCAACAGATACAATAATCTTCAGGTACAGCCATATACTATTATTTTTCTAGTTTCATAAAAAATTTAAAGACCTTGCAGAGACTGGACTATATTTTTCTCTTGCCTGTTCTCTTTGTGGGAAGTCGTCAAGTTATAGAAAGTTTTCTTTTTTCACTATAAAGAGTATATATAGGTCACTCCTGCTCCGTGTTTCATCGTTTTGGTTTCTTATTTATCCCTTCTGCATGGTCTTCTCCATCTGCTTTTCACTGTTTCATATGTGAAAGTACTGAAAGCTATACTTGGTATTAGACTCAAAACTTTGATTAAATTTGTTTTCATGGAAAATAAAACTATTCTTGAGAAGTTCCTTCTGCTTTAATAGTGTTGTTACCTATAATTGATACCATGCTGCACCAGACTAAAAATGAGTGGAAAGTAAAACAAATTATGATACTATTAAAAACAGTGAAAAATGAGCTCACTCCATTAAAATCACAGTCAAAATGTTCAAAGCCATGTGATTTGTGTCTGTTTATCACACATGAATGTATACAACAATAATAGCCATGTCCCTCTAGCCCCATGATGTAATTTAATTACCTAGAAATGGGAAAACCTCGTTGATATCTGTGCTACATAGTAAACTGTTTTGTGCAAATTGTAAGAACTTCTAGTTGCCACTATTTGACATTTTATCATGGAAACTACAAATAATATAAAATATTTGGCTGCAAAACTATTTCAATTAATGACCTTTCAAATTGTCTACCTTGTGGTTTCAAGGGAAGTTTGAAAATAAGTTGAAACAAAAATATATATTCTCTATCTATTAATATTTAAGAGTGGACCTAGTCCAGGTCTTGTAATCAATACAAGAGAGTGTGTTGGTCTTCTAATATCTTGCTTGAGAATTGTAACCCAAGAAGATTAAAGCTTCATTGGACTTATGCACTCAAAGCTTTATATTTACTTTACTTCCAGCTCGGATACTTTGCAGCGGTCCTGTCGTATGCAGCAGGATCTCAACCGTTGGATTAATCTAATGGCCATCCAAGTTAATCTCTCAGATGTTAGATTAATGGTTTAATCCAACAGTTGAGATCCTACTGCAAATGACATGACCACTATAAATGATCTGAATTGCTTTACTTCTCTTAGTTTTAATGAGCGTGGGACTTCTTTAATTTCCAACACTATCTATACATGTGTGAGTGTGACTATACAAGTTTCTCATTGCTTTGCAGATGCATATGTGGGGACATGGATCTCAGTACAGAAAGGGGCCTGATTCTCTGAAGGGAACACAACCATCAGCAATGCTAAGGCTTCCATGCTTTTGTTGTGCACCAGGTTGCAAGCACAACATTGACCACCCAAGAGCAAGGCCACTAAAGGATTTCAGAACTCTCCAAACACATTACAAGAGAAAGCATGGAACGAAGCCTTACATGTGCAGAAAACTATGTGGCAAAGCATTTGCAGTGAAAGGTGATTGGAGAACACATGAGAAGAACTGTGGCAAAATTTGGTATTGTTTATGTGGGTCTGATTTTAAGCACAAAAGGTCTCTAAAAGACCACGTAAGGTCCTTTGGACAAGGACACGGAGCTATTATTGACATTGATTGCTTGCAAGAAGATGATGAAGCAGACTCTGAGTTTGAGCATGATGGGGATAGCTCATTGTGAAATTGAAGTTGGAAAACAAAAAATTGAAGTGACTTCTCATTTAGTTTCCACATACATGCTTGTAATAGATATTGTATAATGTCTATCTCATGTAGCATTTTTAGCATCTCTTTTGTTTCGTGTTTTTATTTTCTTAATAAAGTGTTCTCAGGAAAATAATCTAAAAAATGAAATATCCAAGTTGAAGATGCTTGAAAAATTCTTAAAATTCAGGAAATTACTCAAGTTGAAGAATGCGCTCATGAGTATGTGATGCAACCTGTGAACATAGGTCAATGAATTTGTGCAAAAAAACAACATTAACACACATGCAGTGCCAAAATATGAGGAAGAAATTTACCTATACTGCTAAATTATGTACAAGGAAAAATGGCAATTTGGCTGTGCTGCGACAATGAGAAGATGTAGATCAAACATGAGCTGAAAAACAAGTTGAGTAGTGAAGGCACAAGCTGCTGGAAGAAAGTGAAGTAATGGCAGAAGTGAAGGGTATGATGGAAAGATGGTGTTCATGGCATCATTAAACATCTGCCATGAATATCCAACACCTCTATGTGGAAGCAAGGATTCAAGGAAGTCTCACGTCGGCTAAGAAGACATTTGACCTATTTGGACTTATCTTATGGTATAAGCACTTACAGAAGTATTTGGAAAAACTTATAAAAATAATTTATGACAGTTAAAAACACCTTAGAGCTTATGCAAAATTTACCTCATCTCCTCTGTGATTGTAAAAACAGTTTGTACATAAACTCTCATATAATAAACACTTACTAGCTAACTACTTAATTGAGTTGTTTATCCAAATGCTCCCTCAGAAGCAAATTTGTACCCAAATCTGTTTGATGCATTAGTTTTACTTCAGATGTAAACCAAACATGTTAGAAAAGGCAGAAGTGATTTGCTTCTGCCCAAACCTCAAGGTTCACATGTAGTCGCTTAATTATGTACAGGTGAAGATCCTACGTTGTGAATTTGGTTTGTTTTGAATAACTGATAACGAGTTTAACTTCATGGTTAAAGAAACTTTCTTTTGATTTCATCCATGTTCTGTTTTTGTCTCACATGATTTTGCAGTCCATGGTATTGCTATATTTGATGGCACATTGTGTGTTCAAGCTTAAAATGGTTGGTAAAGGCATGCCCGAGTATGGATAAAATTACATTATGTATCTGAAATTAAGCCCAAACTTGACCAATTAACCTTGGATATTGCGAGGTAAACTGGTTTAGCTCAACTGTTGAGATTTGACATCGGGCTATAAACATGAGTAATGACCAAAAGGATCATGGAAATGAAACTCTCAGGAGGCCATTCATGACCAGATATGAATATTTCTAGTTCCAGCAATTTCATCAGCCTACCCAGAATTTCATCAGTCATAGTTCTGATTCAGACCAGAAACCGAATTTTCAATGAAAACGACACCAAAAAACATTTGAAATCTCCCACACTTGGCTGGATTTGGGAGTAATAAAGACAACAAAAAACGAACACCAGAGTTTCTAAGCAACAAACAACAAGAACACCAATTAGATTTAACCGCAAAAACCACACAAAAATTTGGACTTGCAAGAGCTAGCCTCTTTCTTCCATAGCACAAATACAAGGTCAGGGATTCTTGAAAGTTTCAAATTGAAGCCTATTAATCCCCCAGAATGCAAGCAAATTGATATTCAAATTCATCACAAGATGAAAGGTATCAGAATGGAGGGAGGAAGGAAAGAGCAAAAGCTAGAGAAAGTGCTACTGCTGAACTCTATAGGAGGCTTCATATTGAATTGATACCAAATGAGACGATAAAAGGGGTATTTATGCACTCATTGACAGTAACTGACAGCCACCAACAAGTTACTAATTAAACTAATTCTAGCCAAGGTTCTAAATTGCAATTGCAACTGTATTGCAAGTCCACGATATTGTAAAAGTTGTAGACAAATGCGGCTACAATTGTGATCACAAAGAACCTAGAAACCTTAACATTACGGGCACATGCAAACCATGATTCTACCAACGACTAACAATGAATCAAAACGAACTCCAAACATAAACTTAACAAAAGACTAATTCTCCATTAATACAAAATGGACAGCCATATATCATCTATATCAAAAAGAACCATATAGTACTAGTAATAAATAACAACACAAGCTTATAATTAATTAAAATGACCCAACGGTCTTAAATGACTGGTGAACATGGGTGAGAACGTCCTTATCTCTATTCCACTCCGGGGTAGGAGCATTAACAAAATGAGCATAAAGCTTGTTCTTAGCACAGGTAACAGAGATCAAGCTATGAGTACCAACCCCATCAATCTCATACACATAATACACCTGCCCCTTATCATCCCTAACCTCCTCAGAGGTCACGCTCTCCGCATTGGCGATCAAATCCTGCAAGTCCACGTCAGACAGAGCCAAGTTGCTCAAAACGGCATCTTTAGGTGCCAGCTGGCGGAACCCAGAGAGGAAAGTGAGGTACTCTTTCTCTGCCCTCTTCTTTGGGTTGTAGAACTCGCTGTCGGTTCCGTTGGTACCCTTTTCCACCTTTGAGATCAAACGCTCCTTCCAACCCTCTGGGACGTCGTAGACGTACTCGGCGGAGTCTTTCTTGCTGGAGTTGCCGCCGTATCCGCCGTAGTTGGCGGCGCTCGCGGCGGTG
Source organism: Glycyrrhiza uralensis (assembly GCA_030159175.1). Lineage (NCBI taxonomy): Eukaryota > Viridiplantae > Streptophyta > Magnoliopsida > Fabales > Fabaceae > Glycyrrhiza > Glycyrrhiza uralensis. Next base: position 44,731,344 of record BRZY01000005.1, read on the forward strand.
CCGTAGTAGACTTGGTAGGTGGGGTCTGCTGCAAGAGAAGGGGATGGAGAAGTGGCGAGGATGGTGACGGCTATGGCTGCGGCGGCGGTTAGGGTGGTTAGGGGTTGTTGTTGTTTGAATGGGAAGAGAGGCTTGGGTGGTGGTGGTTGGGAATATGGTTTTGGTGTGGTGGAGGTGGAGAATATGGCTGATGGGGATGAGAATATGGTGGCCAATGCCATGGTGTTTTTGGGTTTTGGATATTGTGTTTGTTTGTCAAGTGTTATTGGTGTCCATTGAAACTTGGAAGAAAAAAATGTGAAGGTTTTTCTTTTTCTTTTTTTTGTTTTCTTATCCAGATCAGAGGATAGAGCAACCAGGGGATTTTGGCTTGTGTGGATGCTGACATTGCGACCTTTGGTCACACACCGCCAATAAGAGTGTGCCCTGCGTGAGGGAAATCTTTATTATTACATTATTTTTCATGACTAATGTTTTCATGACATTACATTATGTTTAATTTAATCTCTGTTTTCTGGTTTCTTTTCGGTCTTTTTAATTAAAATACAATTAATATTAAAAGGTTATTTAGGAGAAAAATAGTTAATATTATCAAAGATATGTGTGTATCAAAGATATAAACTCTCAACTTTTGGTTATAGAATTTTTTGTTGGTTGCAAAGTTATAGAACGTTTTGATATTAACAATCAAAAAATTATAATTAAATAGTTTTAAATAATAGTAGTAAAAAAAATGGGAAGCCACAGAATTTTTAAATATTAGTGAAAACAAGAAAAATGATTATTTTTACTCTCTTTTTATAAATATTTAAAAATAGAAAATAAATTAAAAATGATATTACAATTTTTTAATTAATTAAAAACAAAAACAAAAAACAAAAACAGAAAATGACATCTTAAACCAAATGGACATCTAAATATATTAAAAAAAAGTGGCATAAGATTATCACAAAAGGACAATAAAACCAATCCAACTCAACAATTTTTATAAATAAAATTAAGTACTCCGCTTCACACTCAGAAGTCAGAACTCAATATAATTCTTAATAAATAAATTAAGAACAAATATAGAAAAAGGATAAAAATTGATTGTTATTATTACAATAAAATAAAATAAAATAATGCAATGGTCTTTTAATTTTCTTATTTATATTTATTATTATTCTTATTTATAATTATTATGAGCATAGGCATAGGGATTAGGGATTGCGTATTTTGCATAGGAAGAAACGCGAGAGAGCGAGGGGAGCGGTGTATTGGTGAATTTGTATTGCATCATACATAAATAATGGACCCCGACCGCCAAAAGATTAAGTTAATAAGTATAACCCTCTTTACCCGGTTGGTTTCAAATATCAATGGGTCGCATCGCACCTAGGTCTGGTCTGGTTTATATATTACACACATTATTACACCTTCCACCTCAACTTCTCTCCCTTCATTTCACCCTTTTTCTCATTTCCTAAAATCTCACCCCCTCTCTGCCTGCCACCCATGTCCAACAGGTAACTACCGTTTCTCGCTTTCCCCCCCTTCGATCCCTTCTCACAATTCTTCGATTCCTACGACGGTTTTTTTTGTGTGATTCGCATCGTCTTCGCGATTTAGCCATTGATCGTTTCTTTGATTATACTTTTTATCACCCATGTTCTCAGGCCTCTTTTCTCATTGTACTTGTACTAATCAGACATTTGGTTAAAAAATGAAACTGTAATCGGTTCCTTTTCTGTCACGGTGGGAGTAGGATCGTCGGTGTTTTAATATTATACATATAATAATGGGGTGAATTTTGAACTTGAAGTTTAGGGTTTTTTTATTTTTCTCATTATTTGATGATTCATTTGAAGTCACTCGGATATTTTGTCTGTGTGAATGCTTACACGTTTGGAAATGTGAGGGTTTTGATTTGTAAGGTGTGCTTGTATTTTTTATTACTCTTTCCATTGAATTTTTGTAATTTATTCACTTTAAATTATTGACTTGTCTTAGGGTTTGCAAGTTCTACGCCCGTGGGGTATGTTTGAAAGGGGAGCAATGTGACTTTTCTCACCAGAGAAAGGACACTCCTGTTGATGTAAACTCTAATTCTCATTTCCATACACTGTTACCAACCAATGGGTCCTTTTATTTACTTTCTTATGTTTTTTTTTATTATCCCGAAAACAGATTTGCTCTTATTATCGGAAAGGATTTTGCGCATATGGCAGTCGATGCAGATATAAGCATGCCAAAGCTTCTCAAGGATCATCTTCATCCGATGGTCGCCAATCTCTGGTTTCAGATTCTGTGGTGGCTCGTAGTACTAAGGGAATATCAAATTGGGTTCCAAAGGCTACAAAGCTGTCTTCACCCGACAAGCGTGCAAGGAGTTCACCGCGTAAGCAGCAGGACTCTGTGGGGAATAATGATGTTGGTGAATCCAGTACTGCTAGTGCTAAACTGTCTGTAAATTTCTTTTGTACATTTGCCGCCGCCAACTGCCCCTCAGGAGATAAGTGTTCTCTTGTTCATGGAAATCAATGTTTGTACTGTAAAAAGTATTGCTTGCATCCCACTGATCGAAAGGAGAAAGAAAATCATTTGAGGACTTGTGAGAAAAAGGAAAAATACCTTCAGGTTTTGAAAGATAGTCAAGAGATAGAATGCAATGTTTGTCTGGAGCGTATCCTTTCCAAACCCAAACCATCTGAATGTAAGTTTGGGTTGCTTCCAGAGTGTGATCATGCTTTCTGTTTATCCTGTATCCGCAATTGGCGTAATAGCGCCCCAACCTCTGGAATGGACATCAATAATAATTCTAATACAGTAAGGAGCTGCCCTGTTTGCCGCAAACTATCATATTTTGTCATTCCAAGTGCTATTTGGTATTTTACAAAGGAAGAAAAACAGGAAATTATTGACAACTACAAGGCAAACTGCAGGTAATTTCATATCTACTTACCTCCCCCTATGGTTACCTGAAATTGATTCGTACTTGTTGACTGCCTCTGCCTGGTAGCTTGTGAATTTATTTTTTTCAGTTATGGTTAGTTGATGAAAGGTGTTCTAGAGGTGATTAGTTTCCCTCAGCTATACATACAACCTATAACTCCACTCCTGCTGCTGTCCCGCTTCCCTCCCCCCCTCCCAAAACAAAAAAAGTAAACTCACCTAATCACACATGCCAAATTCCACGCACGGATAGTATCATGATATGCGTTTGTGTGATAAGTAGACTGCTCACTCCTTCAGATGTGTTCCTGTTGAAGAGGAACTAGGCAACATCTGAAAGAGGGCCAACTCGTAAAGCTTAAATGTTTGATATTTGAATTTACCTATTTTTTTTTCCTTTCAGATTGATTGATTGCAAACATTTTAACTTTGGAAATGGGAATTGTCCATTTGGGGCTAGTTGTTTCTACAAGGTACTCAAGTTACATACCATCTCTCTTCTGTCTCTTGCTTTCTTTTATATTTTCCTTGGCAATTTGATTATTAAGGTTGTTGACAAATGTGAGTAACTTCATTTTTGTGGGAAATAAATTGCTCTCCACCTATGGAACCAAGTGATGCTTTTGTAGTACAATGTAGTGTTGTTACTAACATGCATTGCCATATTAATTATGTTTTACTTTTTGGTACTAATGCACTACTTAGTTGACTCTGTGTACTACTGTACTGCATTATATGTCATGTATTGTCTATTGTCTAATTATAACTACTAGAGTATTGCTAGGAGTTGAAAAAGTAATGCATACTATGATTTGGAGCAAGACCAGCTCAGGATTTTTGATTTGTCATCTGATTCCATAAGTTCCCATGTTTCTAAAATTTAAGTTCTGTCCGATAATGAGCACCCCTGTTTAGAACTTGAAGGAGTAACGTGTAATAAATGATAAAGTGCAAGATAGTTCTGAGTAGTTTTTCTAGAACTTTTGTTTACATAACATGAAATTTAAAATAAAGAAATTAAGCCTTAGTGGCTACATTGTAAGTTTGAGTGAAGAGAAAAGCACCCATATGTTGGATACATGTAAATCTGTCTTTCGGTCCATGTATCCTCTTTATTTTACTTTTTGAGATTGTTTCGATTCGTTACTCTTTTAATGATTTTGATATCTGTCACTTTCAGCATATAGTGAAGCCTGGCTCATACACATGGATACACCACAGGCCACCACCTCAGCATAAACCAAACAATTTTGACATGTATGACGTGTTGGATATGCTCAGCGAAGTTGATTTGTCAAGTGGAGAATTTTATTCCATCATGAGGGACTCAGAATTTTTCGATGGCATGGATCCATTCGAGATGATGGCTATATCGGATTCGCTGGCTAGTGGATCAGGTCCTTGTTTGAATCCTTTTGATTCTGATGAGGAGGAGGGGGACTTGGATTTTTTCCAGATGGCTGCTCTGTCAGAAGCCCTGGCTTCTGGCGTGGATGATTTCGGCCCTGAAGATTTTGACAATGAAGAATTGAATCCTATGGAGGCGGCCTTGTTATCAATGATGATGCATTCTAATATGGAAGATGAAGAAGAAGAAAGTGATGAAGACTACTAGATTTATTTTAGTTCATATGATGCTCATTTTTAAGCAGTTTTTGAAGTAGTTTCCTTCAACACAGTATGTGACCTTTGTTTTGTTTTGGAAAAATATTGGGCAGGATCTTCAAGATTCTTATTCTGGTTTGTGATATGTTTTAATACTCGTGTCTATAGCCGGTTTTCTCGATCATATTCCATTTTGTATATTTGCCTAAGTCATGCTATTGATGGAGTTTTTGCTTGAGGGTTTTCTTGTGTTGCCTCGTGTTCATGTCGCTCGTTAATTATGATTGAGCTATGCGCAAGGCTGCTTCTTGTTCGCGAAGGCTGTTCATATGCACCAGTCAATCCCATAATACCCTTTGAAAAGATAGCAGCATCTGTCATAGTCCATGCGAAAAAGGACCACCAGTGTTTCTCACATGCATTGTCGCCAGATTGTAATAACAATAAATATAAGAAATTGATAAGATTAATTTCTGTTATTTATTTTTTTAAACAATAAATCAATATTCAATTAAAGGAGATCCCTAATGTATGCGGATCCTCTCCCGCGGCTTTTGGTAAATCTCTCTCCAGCCACAACTTCCAGCCGTTAGATCAATCTAACGGTTGGGAGAAGAAAAAGAAAAAAAAAATACGCGAAGTGCAGTAAGCACGCCATATTCCCTGTCTCGTATTTCGTCCCGGCGTTGCATTTCGCAACCGGAGAAATAACCTCCTTATCCAACCGTCGACGCAATTGGAGAAGAAACAGAAGAAACCTCCTATCGCCGGAATCCGAGTCCCTGGTCCCCGCCGAAGGGGATTGCGAAGAATCTCTCTCCCCTTTTGGGTTTTTCTTTCGATTTTACCCAATTGGGTCCCTGATACCCATGTTTTTTTCGATTTTTTGTCTTCTGCTACCCCATTCCCCACCTTTTTTGTCCACATGGGTCTTGATTTTCCATCATAAAATTGGGAATGTAAACGTGCATTTACCATCTTCTGCCACCCATTTTGTTTTTCTCCGTTTTTATGCAGATTTGACCATTTGGGTGTTGATTTTCGATCTCAAAGTTGGGATTTTTAATCACTTGTTCCCCATCTGTTTCCAACCCTTTTGTGTTTCCTTCATTTTGCTGAAGATTTGTGCATGTGGGTCTCTTCTTTTTTTCAAGGTCCCAAGAGTTTGTTGACCTTGGGCGAGATGCTGGTCGCTGGACAAGTATATCTGCTTGAAGGAGTAGAAGGTGATGTTGGATATATCAAAACAAAAAAAAAAGGTGGTGATGTTGGATCAGGGAAAAGACGTCGTAGAGAACTCTTCTGCACATTTGTAACCCCAGGCGCATTTTCTATTGTACTTCGCGTGTATTTTTTCTTTTTTTTCTACCAACCGTTAGATTCATCTAACAGCTGGGAGTTGTGGCTGGAGAGAGATTTACCAAAAACCGCGGGAGAGGATCCGCATCCGATCACTAATATATCCTTTTCAATGGGTATGCCATCTGCCTTATTAATAGCACCCACAATGGAGTTGCTTAACTTGGATTGCTTAAATTGCTTAAGTGGGCTCCACAATGCCACATAGATTTTAAGCAACACTAACTTATTTTTACTCCAATGAGAGTTGCTTAAAATGGGTTGCTTAAGTGGGTCCCACAATAGACCCCACATATTTATATTTTAATTTTAAAAATATTTTAATTCAAATTAAAATATTAATTCATATATATTCTAATTTTAAAAAATAAAAAAGCAATAAATAAATAAATTTTTGCAAATTTATTTTATTTATGACAAAACATTATAATAATAAGAAATACATAATATTGAGTAAAAATTTATTTATTTTTGTAACGGCTAGTTTGATTAAAATTAAAATATATAACATAATTTAATTAAATAAATGACATAATTTAATACATAACATAATTTAATGCTTAATGCATAACATAATTTAATTAAAATCACATAAGAAACTTAATTTAATGAAACTCATATTGCTCCCTAATCATGTTGCATAACAAAAGATGATCTTGAAGTTGCAACTCTGACATCTCAGATGTATCTGTGAAGAGAATTTGCAATTGTTGCATCTTCAGCTCTTGCTCTTTCAACTGTAGTTCTTTTTCCTTTAACCTATTTTTTTCGTTCTTTGCCTTAGTTGCTTCATTCTTCGCCTTAGTTGCTTCATTTATTGCCTTAGCTTGTTCTTCCTGGATACGTGCCAAATCTGTCATGAGTGCAAGTTTTTCACTAACCTTGTCATTTATAGTTGAATAGTCCATGTCTTTTGATGTAGTTTCGGCTACTTTTGCTTTACCCTTCCTTTTTGCTGCCTTTTGTCCCATTGGGCGGACCGGAGGTGATGCTGGGTCATAGCCAACACTACTTGGTGTATCGGGGTTAGAAGATGATGAGTATGCCCCAGAAGCAGAAATCTTTGTTCTTTTTGAACAACTATCCATTGAATCAGATGTTCATTTCAGCTCGTCTTTCAACAACCGCCATGCATGCTCAAACTTGAATTTCTCACCTTCATCTTGAGAAAAAATAGCATACGCATCAGCCATGACATCACTCTCCGAGCACCCACTTTTCCTCCTGGAGATAGCTTGTTTGTAACTCCCGACGAATTTTTGAACAACATGATTTAGTCGATGCCATCGAGATTTGAGTTGACCTGACTCCCTTTGTTGTAATTGCCCGCGATAGGTGTTGTATCCATCTTTGATTCTTAACCAAAAACAATCTGCTCTTTGGTCAACTCCTACAACTGCATCCTTTGACACGTTGAGCCATGATTGAATAAGAAGTTTATCCTCTTCAAGCGAAAATCTGGCTCGTGATTTTTTTTGACCAATGTTGCGTCCTTCTTCATCTAATGGAATGCTGTCTAGACCGATTTGACTGGAAAATTGTGGAAATTGAGACTCTGGTATAGAGTCAATCGGTGGTTCAGGTTCCTCATTAGCGATTGGAAAGTTTGGAAGAGATGTAGGATGGTGAGAAATTTCACCAGAAAGATATGGGTAATATTGCACAAAATCACTCCAACCTTGAACATTATACTGTCTAGGATCCATTGAAATTTTCAGAAAGATGAAAAAATAAAATTGAGAGGCAATCAAACTGATTACAATTAATAGGGACCACTATTTATAACATTCTATAAAATGATCTGAAAGATAAAAAAACGGTAACCTGCAACATAAAAACGGTAACTTGCATCGCAGTGCTAAAACTATCTCAAACGTTAATTAATTGTGTCAAACGGTAATAAAAATTGAGATTGAAATTGAATTTTTTTTTTAAAAACGGACCTGAAAAATAGATTGAAATGGTATTAATTATTTTGCTTTGGGAACAAAAATCTGAAAGGCATCAAATCTCACGCTATCAAATTGGTAAAAGACTAAAAGGTGAAAAGAAACCCCCCCCCAATGGTATTAATTATTTTGCTTTGGGAACAAAAATCTGAAAGGCTATCAAATTGGTAAAAGACTAAAAGGTGAAAAGAACCCCCCCCCCCCCAAAACCCATCCGAAAACATTTCTTCTCTCAAACCTCACACACACAACTCCAAAAAACCTTCTTCCTCTGTTCTCTACTTTCGGAGGCAACAAAAAAAACACAACTCCAAAGAACCCAGCGCCCACTCTCAATCTTGAAACCTCTCTCCCAACCCCACTCTCAATCTCTCATGAAAGCAGCCCCCAAAGAAACCAGCACACACACAGCTCCAATAAATCCATCCCCCCATGAAACTAGTGCCCACAGCTTCAGTGAGTCTCAAGGTTGAAGCTTTTCTCCCCCCTCCCATGAAAACAGCGCCTTCATTCTCTGTCAAGGTTGGAGCTTTTCTCTCAAGGTTGAAGCTTTTCTCCCCCCACATGAAACCAGCGCCTACAGCCTTCATTCTCTGTCAAGGTTGGTGCTTTTCTCTCAAGGTTGAAGCTTTTCTCCTTCAGACGGTCATGCAGTAAAGATCTGCCTCTGTTCAATGTTTTTATTTTGATTTTCTGGATCTGGCATAGGATATTTTGTTTTGGTTCTGGATATGTTAAAAAAAATTTCTGTTTAAATTTTTTAATTTTATGGATCTTGGTGATTTTATTCTGGATGTGAGAATGATCATGAATTCTGTTATTCTCCCTCCCTTTCTCTTGCGAGTTGGTTGAATCTGTTTGTGAAAAAAATAATTTTTTAATGATAGACAACCGGTAAGCAACGTTGCTTATATAAGCAACGTTCTTATATAAGCAACGCTAGGTCATTTGCTCCAATGGGAGAACCCAGTTAAGCAACGCATCTTAGTTTTAAGACACGCCGTAAGACACGCTGTTGGAGTTGCTGTCCTTATAGCGTCGACACTTCATCAGTTTCTATGCCATGTCATTCATTTTTTGTCGCATGGCGCTGTCTAAAACACGTCATTCATTTTTTGCGGTCTTACCTAGTAGGAATTCTGTTAGTTTATGTTGTCTCTGTATTTGTTTTAGTTTGTGGTGTTTTAAGTTTATTCTGTCGATTGACCAAAAAAAAAAATTATTCTGTCGACAAGGATGGAACCAGGAAAAATTGTTAAAGGGACAAAAATTTAGATTCAGCTCCTCTAAAGTAAACAAATTACTTTAAAGTGTAAAATAATTAATTTTAATCATTGATGAGAAAATTAATGATTGATATTATAAGTACGTATATAGTAAATCATGAATGTGTTAGAATATCGACTCTTGATTTCTTATTAATAGTTGAGATTAATTACTTTGTAAGTGATAAACAAAATTATGGTTTTTATTTTTCTTAAATTGTTAGTTCAAAAGCCTAAAACTTTTGTTGGCCGAAATATATAATCGCTCACGTATTGGAGGAAAGGGGAATATTTGATTAACATTGATAGAATAATTAACAATGATTTGAATGGTTTTGAAAACCAAGGCATAGTTGATAGTTGAGAAGTGAAAAGTAAAAACCCACGCATGAAGAATTAAAGTAAAAGAATTACTCAGATAACACCGTCTTGTTAACGAGGCAAGGGTACAATCAACGTAACATTTTTTTTTTGGGGGTTTGTATCTTCTGAATTGATTCATGGTTGCCTGGAGCATTATTTGAGGACAAGCCTCATTCTGCTAGTGATGCTTGGAGGAAGCTCCACTCTGACCCCATTCGCTAGTGTGAGGTGTGAGCAGAAAACACTTGCAAAGATCACAAACAACCCTGTCAAGATGATCATGATCAGACAAATCAGTAAGTCGTTATTTCGTTCATTTAAACAATATCTCTCAAGGGAGATAAGTGCAGTTTTCCCAAAAAGAAAATTCACAAATATTTGACAGGTAAGAAGTTGAGTATAAACAGATGGGTGAATGTAGAGCACCTGCCTACAATAACATCGCATTCATTTAGCTGCTTATAGTCAATCCTCACATATGGGATGTGACAAATTTTATGCCAGTGCTCTCCATCCTTTTGGTACCCCTTTGTCAGTTTAGGGCATTCAACAATTTCAAGGCTCCTTAGGTTGGAAGGCAAACCTGTCCCACGAAACGATTCCAACTGTGGACAATTGTACAAATATAGATAATGAAGATTGGTGAACAAGTCTAGTGCAAAAGGCAAAGGAGGAGGAGTGCCAGTTTGTTATAGATAGAGAGAGAAGAGAATTGCATTTGCAGCCACGCAAATCCATAGAGTAGTGTTTATTTGCACCATTGAAGTCACTAACAAACAAATCTTCAAGACAGGCATTGTTAAATAGAATTTGCTCCAACGAGGACTTAGTGACCCGAGTTCCATGAAGGGAGGCACTTTCCAAGTTGGATGGCAGTTCATTTAGCAAAATGTTTTCGCAGCTCTCTAGCCTCAACACCCTGATATTATCAGCCTTGGGAATTGAAGCCTCCAACTCCTCGCAATTACTAATATCCAATATTTGCAAAGAATGAAGGTGTCGAGGTAGGGCCCTTTTAAACTTGGGACAACAACTTATATGAAGCTTTTTTAAGAGAAGGGAAACCTTCAAAACATAACCATTCCTTCAAATCAGGCATGTACTCAAATTCTAAAATTTCAAGCGACCTGAATGGAACATTTGATGAATTATTGCCGTAAAACTCTGGACCAATGAATCGTATTCCTTCACAGCTCCGAATAGAAAGCATCTTGAGAGAGGGGAGCTGCCCAAGTGGTGGCAAGTAGGAACAAAATTTACAGTCGCTCAATTTAAGAGATACCAAATTGGGCAAATGATGATACCCAAGCCATTTTGGAAAGCTAGTGCCTCGGTAGTCTTGGATGGTGAGCCTAATCAAGTTGCTATTTGGTTGAAGAGCCTCCAAGACATGCATTTCAATCATTGAGCCATTGATTTCACTACTGTAACCATACAACATACGTAATTCTTCTAAATATTTCTTATCTTTCAAATTTGCTTCCACGGCATCTGCAGGATAAATGACATTTTTCAACCCTTCAATCCAAAGTGTTCCTTGAAGATGGTTGAGTTCCGCCAACTCCTTAATATCAGACCCACTATGCTCTCCCACAACAAAACGAGGCAGCACCTGAAGATGAACCAGTCTTCCTATCTGCTTTGGCATCTTAATTATACGAGTTCCATTCAAATTAAGATGATGTAAATTGATGAGTTTGTAAAAATCTAAAGGAAGCTCAGCCAATGGACAACATTCCAATATCAGTGTCTGCAAATTGTGCAGGATACAAATCGAATCAGGTAACCTTTTAATCCCAGTCTCAGTAAGGTCTAGATAACGCAAAAGCTTTTAAATTACTTATCCCAACCCAACAAATAGCTCTGAGAGGTTACAACCACAGAAGGATAGCATTCGCATATATTTTAGTCTTGAAAACAAATCATGCTGAACATTGTTGCATATCTTGAAGCATTGGAATTCGGGAACATAGCCTTTTGGTTTTAGCATCAGACTGCGTAATCCCTTAATCTTATAAATACGCTCTAATATTTCACTACCATCTTCTAACTCAACAGACCACCAAATGTGACGTGTCCTTTCAGGGATATCTTGCACCCTATCACCCTCTATTCGTAAACACAACTCTCCTGACACCGATTTTGCTAAATCGCTGACAAGATCATGCATGACAAAGTCATTATATTCTCCTTGTTGGAAAAACGAAATTGATTCTAGATCCTTGAAGAATTCATTACCCAACTCTTCTTCACTTTTGTCTGTTCTGCAGCATTTCAGCAAACCTTCGGCCATCCAAATCTTGATTAGTCGATCCTTGTCAAACTCATAGCCGTGGGGGAATATGGAACAAAAAGCAAAACAACGCTTCAGATTAGAAGGGAGATTATGATAAATCAATCTCAATGTTGGGTTAATGTTGCTGTACTTCTCCAATAAATGCCACATATCACTCTCCAATATCTTAACCCATTCAAGTTGAGAGAATTTCATTCGCAACAGATTTCCCAATGTTTTTATCGCTAAAGGCAACCCTCCACACTTCTCTACAATCCTCTTGCCAATTGGCTCAAGATTTGGATATTCACTTACACTCTTGCCACGAAAAGCATGTCTCACAAATAAACTCAAACAGTCACTCTCCTCCAATTGCTTTAAATGAAGTACCTGGGTGGATTTCATGGCTGATGCTACCTCCTTGTCACATGTCGTCACAATGATCTTGCTTCCAGAAGATCCATGGTTGAAGGGAAGCAGCAAGCGCTCCCAACTTTCACCGTTCCTCTTCCCGAGATCGTCTAGAACAAGCAAGTATTTCTCGTCCCTTAGTCTCTGCTGCAATTCATTTTGGAGTAGATTCAAGTCTTCACCGTATGCTGGAAACTGAAATGACCTCAGAGTTGCTTTGGTAAGTCCAACAACATCAAAAGTCCCCGAAACATAGACCCAAGCTCTACATTTAAACTGCTCCAGCACCCTTCCGTCATCGTAGACGAGCTTCGCAAGGGTGGTCTTACCCATCCCACCCTCACCCACTATGCTAATTACCGGTACTTGGTTACCGCAACTTACAGCATTGTCTGAAAGCAGCAAAAACCTGACTACTTTTCCTCCTTATCACCGTCTCTGCCATATATGACAGATTCATCCACCAGAGACTTAGTTGGCAATATTTTCCAAGGTTCATTACTAGCACATGCAGTTCCGCCTTTCAATCCCAACACATCCTTTTGCTTTGCAAGAGAGTCTAGGTTCTGTAGCAATTCTTTGATCCTAGATTCAAATAGATTAGTAATAAAAGTTGGAGAGAAGACGCCTTGTTGTACCTCGCTGGTGGTGGTAGTAGTAGTAGGTTGAGATATGGCTTTTCGCTTCTTCATTGGTTTCGTAAGTGGCGCATCAGTGGCAATTTCATCAATCAGTTGATCTGTCTCATAGATAGCATGAGTAATATCATCAAGCCACTTCTTTACGCATGGGCTCTCATACTGCTTTGTCTCTGCTTCATCCAGCACTTGGCTAATAGAGGTGAGTGTAGACTCGAGTTTGTTCACCAGTGTGTCGAGTTTGCCTCTACGGAAGCCGTCTATGAAATCCCTTGAAGCTAACCTCTCAAGAATGACTTCAAAGAAAGACGACGAGAGAAATGCCTCTCCCATGATTCCCGAGAGACTCTCTGCTGCGAGATGGTTATGTTTTCTTTGTCAAGTGGAATAGGACACGAATGGTCCCGGGGAGGGGACGGGGAGTGTCGGCTAGGTTAGAGTCTCCCTTTTAAGTTTAAAATTATCTATTCTCCTATCCTATTCTATTAGTATTAAAAATTAAAATCGTTCTATTATTATTAAAACCGTGTTTTATTACTGGAATTCATTCAAAACAAAATGTGTTCTATTGGGGACGATTGTCTTTTTCATTTCCTTCTTTTCAAATGTATATATCTATTACTACCTCCGTCTCTAAATATAAAATTTTTTATAAAATAAAAAAAATCTCTTTATATAAATTTTTTTTCAAAAAATCAATTACATTAATTATTTTTTGATTAAAATATCCTTATTAATTGTACAATTTTATTTATCCAATAAACCATAAATGTTATATATTTATTGTATATTATTTTTCTCTCCTATAAAAATTAGTGAATAAAAACAAATCATCCAACCACCAATGTCCGTTGGTGCAATTGACAACTGCGGTTGGTCCTCATCCCAAGATCTCGTATTTGAGTCTTGAATTTGATAAAAAAACGTAACTAATATATTAGTTAAACTGGCAACTGAAAATTAGTTAACTAACTTAACTAATTTTTTTAAAAGATGTAAATTAGTTAAAAAGTTCTTATATTTATGGACAAATGTAGTATATTCTATATAATCTATATTTTGGTTTCAATAATTTTTATTTTTATTCTAAATCACTGAATTTTTTCTATTTTTGAAAATTTACCGGCAAGGAGTAAGCATTTTTTGTTCCTTGATAGTAGAAAGCTCAAAGCTTAACCCTCGGAATTTTCTCCATATCCTTTCCTAGAGTCAGTTCACAGGCTTGACTTCCATATTTCCTTGCATACCCTCCTCATTTTTGCTTGTAATTTCAATTTTCAATGATGCATCACTCCTCGGATAAATACACACACACATACATCCACGTTGATAAAAGATAATTCCTGAGCGACCTTCCTCTTCCTTATATGACATCTAGGAGTTGTCAACTTGTCGTGCATATTTTGGTGCCAATTGTTATTTCATCTAAGTTGGTAAAGCAGCAAAATCATAGGAGAAAAGCCCCATGTGAAAGAAAAATGGTTTATTATTCACCCAGGAAGAGTTTGATTAAAAAAATAGGCAATAAAATAAAAAGAATTCGAACAATGAACTGAGACCTGGTTCTGATCAAACAAAACTTGAGAACTAAATATACTCATATGAGGCTCTGAACTCAATGGCACTAATGTTGCGACAATGACCCTCACACGTAACAATTTTTTTGGTCAAATATGTAACAAATTTTAAACAATATACATTACGTGATGTGTGTTACCAACTTGTTTAAAAAAAAATTCTGACAACCTACATCATACCAAAATAATATCAAATTAGTCTTACATGTCACATATACTCTAATGTTAAAAACTAGACAATATAGTACAAATGGACCTAGTTACGACAATTAAAATAATTAAAAAATTCAATTTATTCAATTAAAAATTGAACAAAAACTACACAATTATAATAACTAAATGACCAAAAATACAATTAAGCATTCAAATAAACTTACCACTAGGCCGCCAAAACATAGATTTGCGTTTGACAACTAAATTATATATAAATATTTTAGTACAGAATTTACAAATTTTATACTCCTTTCGGTCCTATATATAAGAAATAAAGAGAGTTTTTTTTATGGTCCTTTTTATAAGAAACAATCTCTTGTTTTCACTAATATTAATTGTTTATTTTTAACTTTACCCTTATTTATTATTAGACCCACAAAAATAATATCAAAAGTCACCAATCTCAAAAAGGGTACTTTTAGAAAATTATAACATCATTAATTATAATTAACCAATTCCAATATACTTTTTTAGTCTTAATGATTTTGTACTATATTTCTTATAAAAAGAACCGGAGGGAGTAAATAACAATTTTTGCAGTTCAACCATTGCCGATTGATCGGTGACTTATTGCCAAGTCGATAATCGCCAACCAAGTAAGGACACGTGATCATGTGACAAAGCGAACTCCCATGCTTACGACATAAACCGATTAATCAGACAGGATTTTGGATACGGAGCTGGTGGAGCATTGTGCAACTTGTGCTCTCTCTCTCTCTCTCTCTCTGTGGCGGTTCTTTCGCCTTATTTTCCATCCAATTCCAAGCTCCAATCTTTCTTATATTGTATACTATTATCTATATCTATTCTTTTCTTATATCCTATGCCCACCACCATTTATCTCTTCGTGCTCTCAATCTCTTCTTAATTTGAGTGGCCACAAAACCCCACGTGTTAGGCTCCTTCAATTTTTTTATTGCCCCTTTTCTCTATTCAGCCTTTTTCCTCTACCTATAATCACTTTGAGGTTTAGGGTTTAGATCCTCACGCCTCTCGCTTAATTTAAACTTTTCTTCTTTGCAATATCCGCCATGTCTAAGAGGTGAGATAGATTATCATAGTTTTTTGATTTAATGGTCAATTGATTCTTTTTTTCTTAAGTTTTTGATGTGGGGTTTCAATTCTGTTATGCAGTCTCTGCCGTTTCAGGAGATTAACGATTCATTTGGGGTGTTTTGATTGTTGTTATTTCTTCAATATTCGTGTTATCAGCAATTTGTTTTTTTTCCCATCTGGGGTGTCCTTTCATCGATCAGAATTCAGAAATATGGGATTGGAAGTTACAAAATAGAGTTTTTCCCCCCTGTTATTATTGACTTTGGAAAACCTTGATTTGGTTAAGGTAGCTTCATGAAGTGGGAACTCAATCCGGTTATAATTGTTAGCCTATCATTCTAGAGACTTTTAAGCTCATGGCAGGCAATAAATGTGGAAACCATTCCAAGGTGTTGTATCAGTATTGAATTTTATAAGCAGGAGAGTGAAATTTGATATTGCTATCTTGTTCATGATGATTGTAGTTGACAGTTGACGTGTTTTAACTATGAATTCATTTGAATTGAGCCTTGTGTTTTCACTTGTGGAAAACATGTTGTGTGGGCCGTTTTTCCCCTGTTAATTTGCTTTGTCTTTTCCCATGCAACTTGCAGACTATTCTAATTTGTGTAATTTCTGGTCTTCTGAATCCTCTAGGGTTCTTTGTAAGTTCTTTGCTCATGGAGCATGTCTGAAAGGGGAGCATTGCGAATTTTCTCATGACTGGAAAGATCCTCCAAATAATGTTGGTGATACATGCTCTTCTTTGCTGGAGATCCCACCAATTGATGGTTATTGATTTACATTTCTCTGATCATTTGTGCTTGTTGTCATGTTGCGACAGATATGCACTTTTTATCAGAAAGGAGTATGTGCTTATGGAAGTCGCTGCAGATATGATCATGTCAAAGCTTCTCGAGCACAGCCCTCCACACCATCTTCTTCAATAATTGAACACCAGCCCCTCGTTTCAGACTCTGTTGTGCTTGGTAATAGTACAATTACATCAAACGATGTTGCTACAGATGCAGACTTTTCTCTTTCCAACAATCCTTACCTCCTTCCCGGTAAACCAGCCTGGAATCAAGAATCTGTGCATAATGACTTTTTAAGGGAAGACGATGTTGGTCAATCTGTAATTTCTTCACCTTCTGAGCTTTCAATTTGTTCATTTGCTGCTGCTGGCAACTGTCCACGAGGGGGGAAATGTCCTCATATTCATGGGGATTTATGCCCCTTATGTGGAAAGCATTGCTTGCATCCTTTCCGATCTGAAGAAAGAGAAGAACATATGAAGAGTTGTGAAAGTAAGCAAAAGCATCTCGAGGCATTGAAACGAAGTCAAGAAATTGAATGCAGTGTTTGCTTGGAGCGTGTTCTTTCAAAGCCTACAGCTGCTGAACGTAAGTTTGGGCTGTTATCTGAATGTGATCATCCATTCTGCATATCCTGTATTAGGAATTGGCGTAGTAGTAACCCAACATTAGGGATGGATGTCAATAGCACACTGAGGGCTTGTCCTATCTGCCGCAAGCTATCGTACTTTGTCATTCCAAGTGTTATTTGGTACACAACAAGTGAAGAAAAACAGGAAATTGTTGATACATACAAGGCAAAGCTCAAGTAATTTCTTGATCACTTACAACGTCTATTTATGATTTTGTCTTCGTTTGCCTTCTCTATCCAATTGATCCATGATTTAATCACAACTGAACCTTAGAAAGTGCTATGTTTTGGTCACTATTTTATGCTGCTTAATTTATGTGGGGTGATGGCACTGATACTTAACATCCATTTCCTTTCTCCCTTCTCTTTCTCTATATTGGTTTGCATGTGTACGGGCAGCTGATGGTGAGCCATATGCACTTGGCATATATTTCTTGGTAATGAAAATAATAGTTCAATGAGTGAATGCCTATAGCTTTTTCTGATATTTTTTTTGGTAATTGTTTAATGCCATTTGTAGGTCAATCGACTGCAAGCATTTTGACTTTGGGGAGGGGAACTGCCCTTTTGGATCCAGTTGCTTCTACAAGGTAAATACTAGAATATATCAAGTTCTGTTTTTAGCTCCCTCCTCCAGCTCCTCCCTGTCTGGTTCAGTTTACTTTGTTCCTGCAACACTGTTATTATCTTTACTCTAGGCATGTATACGATTTTTTTTTCTTTGCTCTGATACTTTATCACATTGGTAAATTATCTTTCATATTGAGAGCAAAGTGTACGAGATTCTTTTTGCTATGAGTAAGTTTCAATTCTTCTCATGACTTGAATTTTTCTATACAGCCCTGATGTTAATGACTGCAACTTATTTCTGGTACCCAGTATATTTAGATTTGCAGGCATACAATTTTTATTCTTCTCCCTAGTGTTAAATAATGATGTCTAGATAGTTGTTTGAGGCTTTGAACTGTGTTAGAAATGATGCTTGATTAGTGCTTAAAGAATTACTGGAGCCTGTTTGATTTATATTATATTTGATTGCAGCATGCATATCGAGATGGCCGTCTTGAGCAGGTAGTTTTGCGACATCTTGGGGCTGCAGATGGCGATACCGTAATTGCCAAAGACATCAGGTTGCTTTGTGCCTTTTCATGGTTCTTATCTTTGGCCTTGTGCTGTTTGACCTTTTCTAATTTTACCCACTTTTGATGCCATCAGGTTGTCGGATTTCCTTGCTAACATGCATTTAAGATGAAGGTTGATGTTCATATGTTCTGATGTAAGTTTCAAACTTGTGTTTTCTTTTACTTAAATTGATTATGACTCTTGTATATGGAGTTACGTATAATAATAATTATTTTTATGTATCCTTTGCTTCATTATGGTGCCTGGGTTTCAGGAATATTTTGTTCCTTTGTCAGGAATGGATCCTCTTGTTGGAAATAAATTATTTTAATGATTATTCCACTTTCCAAGTAGCTTAGATTCATTGTACCTTAGGAAATTGAATTATCTTAATTATTCTTCTTGAAAATTGTATTATGAATTTATTATTTCTGTAATCACAGTGTATATAAGTAACATTCTGCTGACTGTTTTTCACTCGAGCATATTCAGAAATATTATCTTATATTTTTCTTCTTCATCTTAAGTTGGAATTAAAGCGGGTTAATCCCATCTCTTTTGCACATGTCTTTGTCCACCGAGTCAAATACTGGGTTAATCCATATCCTTTCAAATACTGGGCCTCTCAGTTATCTCCCAAGGGTAGTTTCACCAAACCCCCAAGTCACGTCACTGGAAAAGTTTGCATGTGCTGCCTGCCGCCTTCTTCTACTTCTGACCATTGCAGGAATCCATCCATGCCACCACCAGTCTGTTTGTTGGCCTCTTTTGAGTCTGTTTTGAGTCTTACTTTCCCATTTTTCTCTAGTTTGATTAGTGGGTCTGTAAACCCTAGGCTGTCTCGTGATGTTCGTAGCTGTTTGTTCATGTCTTCTCTCTCTTCATAGACTTCCACAAAATTTGATGGGGCCCCACTGATTTAACGATAATGAAGAGACAGATAGACACAATTTTCATGTGGCCTTTTTATGTGAAAATCTCACATGAAAGAATCCATTCCCTTCTTTATCAGATGCCCAATGGGAGTTTTGCAGGCTCTTTTAGTTCTCCTATTTCTTTTATGGACTTCATGCCTTGTATCAAATTGTTTACTTCATTTATTCCCTTGAAATAGAATTTCTTTTTATGTCAAACAAATGTTCATGCCTTGTATCAAATTGGTTAGTAGTTCATAGCAAGAGAAACAAATAACTAATAGGTTAATTACCTACAACTAAGGTCACTGGGCAACTAGGCTTGTTATTAAACCAACAAAAATACGTAATAGACACAAGATTAAAAGATACACATTCTATCTGCTCTCTCCTTCCTCTACTTGGTTGGTCTTATATTTTTCAACCACCGCTTTGGTCCCAAAACATCTAGCACAGATTCCTGCTTATTTAATTTTTAAGCACAGATTGCTGTTTGAATAAAATTGTCTGTTATGCCCGGTGCCTCCCTTTTTTTGTTAACCTGGGTTGTCTTAATAGCTTCCTGTGTGTTATCTTTGCAGGATACTTGCATAAAAATGACATGCTTCAATGTCAAAAGTTATTTTTATATTGCAAGTCAAAGATCCTCTTGTTGTTTCTGTGGTAGGTATTTGTTTAGTACCTGAAGCTGATTCCCAAAAAGTATTAATTATTGCTTTCATTCATTTTCTATCATGTATGCGTGCATATGCACTCATAAATTCACAATGTTCTCACTTTCACTGAGTGTAAGCAATATTTGATCCTGACAAATGATAAGAACCGGATCAGAGAAACAAATTGAAATGAAATTCTATTGAAGAAGCCTAATTCCCAAATTTTGTACCAGAGAGAGGAAAAAGAATACTCAGAACAATAAAATTGCATTAATATTATTGTGAAAGATGTAATACAAAAGACAAAATAGTAAGCTTTATTTATGCTAGTAGAACACTCATAATTCTAATCAAATAAGGGGAAAAAATGAAAACTATTCTTAAGATATCATTTAAGATGCTTTAAATTATCATCAAATATGTTTATGATATTATGAGATACTTATAAATATCCAACAGTTGCTAACAATGACTTGTTTGTTATTTTGTTTAATCAATTTCAGAGGTAGCAGAGAAAAGAAGCTGCACACTTGCATTCCATCGTTGTAATAAAGTGCCATATGTTAAATGGTAGATGGACATATATATGCTTGCTTGTACGAGGGTGTAATCTCCAATAAGCTCTAACTTTTTAAAGCATACGAAATGAAGTATGGATTGATGGTGGGATAATACTTACTACAGTGTGCACCATTTTAGCCGTCTACCACGAAACTTTAAAAAGCATTTGCTTTTGTGTGGTGGATTTCAATGGTATATATAGAAGTTGATTGGGGCCATGAGATTTTCCTGTTAGCATTACTGAGATCTTAAGATATACATTTTTTTTTGTGAACTGGATTTTCTTGCTGGGTGACATTGCGCCAAGAACATTGGGAACATATTCAACAAATGTATGGATTTTGTTATTACTTACAGGAACTTGTCTGGGGCCTTTTGGGTCTTATATAAGTAACTTCCTTTGTTTCCTTTTTGTTGAATATGCCTAGCATAATCAAAATTTCACTTGGTGTCGGGGGCATTTTGATGCATAATAACAGGAGGCAGTTGTTTCAGGGTATCAAAACTTATTTTGGGAAATAAACTTTTCTAGAAATACAATAATGGGAAACCTATTCACCAAGATTATATGTATACAACGTTTATACTGTGAACACAATGTAAAAATCTACATTAGAGAGACATTGACCAACTAGTTAGAGTTAGACTAGATCATGAATGACCCATGACAGCATGTAAAAAGAACTGCATTAGAGAGACATTGAACAACAAACAATAAGCTCATGGAAGAGCCTCAAGTCCTTTGGTGAACAAAACGGTGAAAATATCCATTGAGTTATTTTACTCTTAGGTAAAGCCAACCCAATCTCAATCCCACCCTCAACATCCCTGCTCTGTTTAAGTGAAACAGCTCTTGTAGAATCATTTGAGACCTCCTCTATTTTCTTGGGCCTCCCCCACCCAAAATCCGACTCATCATAAAGCTTCAATTTTGGAGACCAGGTAGCATGCACATGCTGCTCTGACTCTGACCCATGTAACAACCCCTCCCAATCCAATACCCATTTCTCAGCCCCTTCCAAAATTGATGCACCAAGTCTTTTAACTGTGCTCCCAATTGCTCTAGCTGCAACAACAACCCCATCTTCTCCAAGTAACTCTTTTCTCCTCACTGAAGCCCTACCAAAGCCAACACAATTACCAAGATAATTCTGTGGCACTGCATAGTCCAACCTGGTTATTCCACCAGCAATAAATCCAAAGTGTGTGGGACCGTCATGACCCACTTCATAATTCACACTCTGTTGTTGGGTTTTGGCCAAACTAACCCATAGAAAAGCACATGTCAACACATAAGCAGATAAATGCACTGGCTGAGACTGGTTCTTCTCTTTGCAACAATAACCAACAATAAAGCTCTTGACTTTCTCCATTTCAGTTGCACCCATTAAGAAAGTGGCTCGAACCATGCTTGAGAAATTATCCACTAATTTGTACTCTTCTCTCTGCTGCACTACCAGTCTTCTCCTTTCTCTCCAGTACTCTTTCAAGAAAACCCCATGAAGCCCTTTTGCATCAACAATCACACTTCGATCGTACAATGGCAGTGACTTAATTAATGGGTAAGCTCCTCCAAATGCACAATAAGAAGCCCATGTGTTGAAGAAGTTGAGGAAGGTTCTACCATCAGCAACAACATGGTGGAAAGCAAGGCCAATGCAAAAACCAGCATTTGGGAATGCTGTTATTTGAATAGCTAGCAAAGGGATTAACTCTTTTTTCCCTTCACATGGAAAAAATGTTCCCAGTTTGGGTACCAAAGTGTGGAAGCGTGTGACATCTCTTGGGTTATTGCTACGTAAGTGTTTGAAGCTGTCTCCATTTGATGACTCGGCGACTGTGAATGAAACTGATGAGTTGTTGTTATGAGTGAAAAGGAGTTGGGGTGGTGAAGGGAGAAAGGTAGCAGCAAAAGGGTAGTAATGTTGGAGTGTGAGGGAAAGGGATTGCTTGAGTTTTGGGACAATGGTGGTTGTGAAGAAGTGAGGGAGTTAATAGAAGAAAAGAGGTTGGCTTGGAGGGAAGAAGAGCCAAGGAAGGTCGAAGAATGTTAGTGGGAGGGAAGAGGTTGTGGGAATTGTTGTATTTGGCGGCGGGGGAGTGGCTGTGACTCTGCAATGCTCAAGAACCTTCACCGTGAAAGGTGTGGTTGACATGTTGGGTGTAAGAGAAACAATTTGATAGTGTTATGGTCTCATGGATGTGAGGATATTTATGAGCATACAAAGGTTTTGATTTTTTGAACACCCATACACTTCCTACATCTATTTATTATTATTATTTTTATCTCTCTTCTGATTACATTGACCATCTATCTATCGTATCTATCACTCCTCTTATGTTACTATCTCTTACTAGGTTTAAGATGGCACATGAGGTGTCAGAGTAACATTTTTCTTAGGCAATTTGTGTGAAGTGGTAGTTCAAACCACCTCATGCAAATTACTCTCGGGTTTTTAGATAATTCATTTTAAAAATAATATATAATAAATAATAAAGAGTAATGATATATGGATACTTTAACAATATTATCATCCATTCAAGATCCCTTATTTCTTTTTATATCTCTCTTTTTTGTCCAAAATGATATATAAAAAATGATAACCCATTTTTGTCCAAAATGAAAGTCTCATGTTTTCAAGCTGTGTTTTTCACCCTCTCTCATCTATCGTTGATTTGCTGTAGTTTTTTATGAGAAGCTACTCAAGATAGCTTCTCATTATAATTTGATTTTTGATTATTTTTAACTTCTGAGTATTTTTAAAAAATAATTTTTTTTTATAAAAAAAAGTGTTTTTTCATTAAAAAGAAAAGCTAAAACAATAGCACTATAAATTATGTGTTGCTAAGCACCATTAAGGAAGCCTACTATCATTAGTAGCTTCAAAGTGTTACAAAATTGAGCTTTAGAGAAATTTGCAGTATGAGGTTTTTTTTTTTGTATTAACGTCTTGCAGTATGAGGTGCTACATCACTAACTAAGATCACATCACACTCACAAGTACCTAAACGGACCGTTTATGCCGGTATACCCAATTCAATTCGTGACAAACATGTTCCAAAATCATAGCTGACCAGCTGAACTTGTCAGTCAGGGTTGTGCATGTGATATGCTGTGCTTTACATTTCATCTCTTTCGGCCTACCACTGCTTTTTGCTTGTCCTTCCTCCATTGGTAGAAAAAAAAAATTGGGGCCCTTATCACTGATTACACAAAAATCGGGTCCCCCAATAATTGTGTGTGCTGCAGTATTTACTCTCTTTTTTTTCTTACACTCTTTATAAATAAATTTTAAAAAGGTAATATTATAATTTAATAAAGTATTGAAATATAACTAAATATTTTATGTAATTTTTTATAGGATTAATATATAATTATTAAACTCTTTTTACGTTTTTTCTTCATCTCAGAGTGTTGATCGTATTATGACTCCTTGGCATGAAAATATCACATTATATTTACACAATTTACTTAAATTTGATCCACTTGGGAAAATAAGCTAGAGCTATAATTAAATGCAATTAACATAAGTGTGGTGATTTTTTTTTTGGTCAAGTGATGATTTTATTTGAAAAAGTATCATATTAGGATATATCAAAAAGTATCATATTAGGAATAGTCCATTGGGCTTACTAATATTATGTCCTGCTTTCAAAACACGTTGGGCATAGAAATATAAGTCCAATTGACAACAAAGTTAGCCCAAGTTGACCAAAAACAACAAGGTTAGCCCAATGAAGAAGTCTAGCCCAATTTCAGTGGATCGTTTGTTCTTTTTGTAAGTTCTTCTTGCACACTTAACACATAATATAGTTGACCAAAAAAAAACACATAATATAAATATTCATGCAATATTTATCAATTCATAGAGTATTTGGATCCATCAAAACTTGGGGTCTTAAGACATTAGATGTCTTGAGGCTCAATCTACGTCAAAAAAAGTAGGATATGCTTAACTAAAATACCAAAGAGCAAGGACACCGAAGCATGATCCCGTATAAAAAAAAAGACATCTAAGCATGATGAAAATGAAACCAAAACGAAAATGGTTACATTATAAGAGAACGTTTTTTTTTTGGCTGAACATTATAAGAGAACATGTCAAATTTGAATTTCAAAGTTTTTTTTTCTTCTCACATTACTCGCATACCTTCATTTTTTCATTATAGACACTGAGATACTCTTCTATGGTCACTATAGAAAGTGAATCTAGCATTCTAGCTCTAGCAGAATCCTATATCAATTTCAAGTTTTTATCTTTTTATTATATATTCATTGTGTTCCATCTAGCCATTTTTTCAGTTAATTACAGTTAGGGCTTTTGACTCCTAGTTTGGGATTTATTCACATTCAAAGCTCTTCATCCTTCTCCAATAAATAATATCACTAAGACACTACTCCCTAAAGAGCTGCTCAACTCAGTTTTATATTGAAACATAAAATTATGGCAAACAGATGTATTTTTTTAAATGAGCATAAGATCTATTAACTTGTTAGCATCATGCTCTGCTGAGCTTCGACCAATCTAACATTGAAACATATACACAATTTCAAGGTACACAAACCAATCAAAGAAGGACTATTGAACCAAATGAGCATTGAATAATTGCTAGATTATAGCCTACCTCAGTAAGCAATGACAAACATAATTATTTATTCAACCGCAGAGGTAATTAATCAAAAAAGTTTTAGCATAACCATACCTTCATGCAGTGTGTGTTAGTGTAGATGTCGCAACCCTGTTAGGTTCCCTTTAATGAAAAAGGGTATTTTTTTTCACTTCTTTTCTCCATTAATACGTCCATCTCCTTGGTTCATCTGCCACTATTCTATGCTGCACGTCAGATTAATAATAACACCTTGGGTGAAAGCATCCACTTAAAAAAATTTAAATCCAATAAATAATTATGTATGACAGTTTTTTAACCTATGTATGTACCTCACTACCTTGAACGTTTCCGGTTTAGGTGTAGGTTGTTTTCATGATGTCGTTAAAAGGGAGCTTTCCACATTTTATCAAAAAAAAAAAGGGAGCCTTCCACTAGTAACGGCTAGTTAGAAAAAAAAAGCCCGAAAAAATTGGCGTTATTGCTTAGAAAACTGTTTTTTTTTATATCTACATGTTATATATGTTATGATACACCGATAAGAGAGATAGAAATTGAAAAGATATTAATGATGGATGAGTAACGTAACAAGAAAAGAGATAAAAAGAAAAATATGTTACATGATCATTAGAAATAAATAAGGGTTGAAATATACTACTCGTTTCGTTTAGAACCACGTCTAAGTGTTGTGGATGTGTGTTCCTCCTGGTACTTCAATGTGATTTATATCTTTTGTTAAGGAGTTTTACTTTTGATAGTAAAATCAATTTTTGAGTTTAATATTGATTCTAGCTAAAGTTAGAATTTGTAGTTTTTATGTGAGTTTAAAATTTTACACTAAATTTTATCTCAAATTTACTTTCAGTAAAAATATTTAAAAATAAATTATTTTGCTTCAAACTCTAACTTTAATCAAAGTTAATCCAATCAAAATTAATTTTTGGCATGGCAAAACCAAAGACACACAATCGTTTATCGTTTCTTTAAATACGTGCCACAATTTTTTTGTTTACGGCAAATGCAAAATAAAAAGCAATAAAGAGACCGAGGAAAAAGCGCAAACAGCCGCAAAGAAAAAAGGTCATCGTCCCAGCCGAAAGCCAGATAGTCCATCCCCACTCCGCAAACAACGCCCGTTAATTATTGGCACCTAGACATCTCTCTTATTTTTCTCCACATGCAATTATGCCACTCTTAACTGTCCATGAAATTATTAATTATATTTTTTATAAATAATAAAATGATTCTTTTACATTTTTCACGCCCGGGAGTATCGTATGAAAAATATAAAAAAATACAATGAATGATATGATAAAATATAAAAACAACATATAAAATTATGAGAAATTGAGAGAAAAATTCACAATTGGTTTTTAATATTTTTTTATAAGAGAATTGGGTTTTAATAGTTGTTCAGTTGTTATTGGGCATAGTTATATTTTTATTGGGAAGGTGATAGAAAATAAAAAAAAATACACAAAAAAGATAATAGAGAAAAAAAAGAAATATATTGGTATTTTTTTATTACAAAGGAAAGAAAAATATCGGTCTATTATTTATATTTAATATTCAAAAAGATAAAATAAGAATATTCCTATAATTATGATGAGGTATTGAGATGGGAATAAAAGAGTACATCTGTACATGCACATTTTCTGTTCCGCGTATAATTTTCTTTTATTTGTTATTAATTGGAGAGAAAATAGAAATGATCACCTACCTATAAAATTTTTCATAAGACATTTTCTCCCTTTCTTTACTTTTACTCAAAATCACCCACTTCAAAAATAGTACTAATATTAGATAATAATAATTAAAATCAATCAAAGCAATAGAGTCCTTGTTTCATTGTTTGGGTAAACAAACTCATACAATTCGTTGAGCTCAAGTTTTATATATAAATGTTACTTTGCATATAAGTCCATTAAAGACCCTTGACAAAGTCCTTTGGGTAAATAAAAGTATAAAACCCATATATACACATGTTAAACTCAAGTTTTTTACGCAGTCGACGTATATCTTTGGCTACGTCAGTCACATTCTCCACTTTCATAAGTCAAAGAAAAAAACACAACAGCCTTCATGTTGAAGACGGCATAGCGACAGGTTCTACGAGAAAGGTTCAAAAGGATCGTAATATAAGCAATTACAGAAAGAGAGGTTACAGATTTTAGATTAAAATATGAATATATGCCCATAGCATCCCCGAAAAATTCACAAATGTAGTTGTGCTATACAACCGAGTGATGTGTTTTATAGAGACTATCTTTAATTGCGAGTATCTACGCGTCTTGGCTTGATGCTCGTGGGGCTATGTGCTATACGACCGAGTGATGTGTTTTATAGAGACTATCTTTAACTGCGAGCACCTACGCGACTCGGCTTGGTGCTCGAGGGGCTATGTGCTGTATGACCGAGTGATGTGCTTCATAGGGATCGGACAACTAAGCATGTGGAAGGCAGGTGCGTCTAACCCCATCGAGGATTACCGAATGACTTGTGCCAGGATTTCGGATGACCAATCATACACCCAGCTCGCACAACTCCGCTTCTGATATACATGGTCGGTCAACGATCTGCCAGTTATAAACGGGGTATCCAGTTCAGGCTCACCCACACGTCTTGGGGATGGAACTCACGATGCAGGAAGTTACTTTTGGCAGGTACAGGGGATAACGGCCCACAAGCGAGACGTGGGTGGTTAGGACTGGAGATAAATAGGAGATACGTTCCTCAATAGAGGACATGTTGCATTTTACACCGCCGTAGACTTGAGATTCGGCTGTAGAGGCTCTCACTGGGTACTAAGATTGATCTCCGGTCAAATATCCGGCGAGAACAATAGCCAATCCCTTCAAATTTTTGTATGAGTATCACAAAACTCGAATTATATCGTGCTGGTAATTTTGAATTTTCACAGGACGCAACCTGAATTATGGTGCCTTTAATGTATCTGAAGGACAATGTAAGCCAATTCAAACATATTCTTCGGCGTCGGTAATGTTGATGGGTTGAATTGAATTCCTTATATGAAAAAGGAAAATAAGGAATCGTAATCAATCATGAAATCCCAGGTGGGTTAACAAAATCGAACGTTACACACAGCGCAGAAACGTAAAGAAGCATCTAACTAAACGGCAACGCACACGGCATACCCGTTACAATTACAACACCGACACACCTGTTCCTCAGTTCCAGCTGTCCACGTTTTCTGTGGGCCCCACGCGCCTTCCCCAAACCTCCCTATAAATAGTTACCGTCACTCCCGTTCATTACCACAACAACACTCTCAAATCTCAATTCATTCACCACTTCCTCTTTACTTTTTCACTTCTCTTCTCTCTGTTTTTCACTCTCTATTCTTTAATTAGTTTCGCCATGGCATCATCAGCTATGACATTCAAGTCCATGGCCGTCGTTTTCGTCGCCGTCTTCTTCTTCGCTGCCGTGGCCTCCGCCCAAGACCTCGGCCTCTCGCCGTCTCCGGCACCCGGTCCTGATGTCGGGGCTGCTGGATCTGTTTCGAGCTCGGTGGCTATGATCGGAGCTTCGATTGTGCTGTCAATGCTCGCCCTTTTGAATCACTGAACACACACATTGATGAGTCAGAGACAGAGTCCATTCGTTTTGTCGTGGGAACATTGTTGATTGATTGATTCGTTCTGCACACAGATTATTTATCATTGCTGTTTTACTATACTGAAGCGCTGATCTATGTATACGGCGGTATATATATATACCAGAGAGAGAGATAGAGATTTCACTCGCAGTATTTATGTATTTAATTATTTATTTATTGTAGGTGTTAGAGATAAATAAGAAGGGATTTTGATATCCTTGTTGAGTTTTCTCTTATTGTTATTAATTAATTATTATCATCGTTATGTTCATTATTATTTTTAATTCTTGTGTGTAATATATAATAAACGAAGATTGATTGATCCTTTTTTTCTCTAGTTTATTTCCTCGACTTTTCTAGTTGTTTTTTTTATATCTATGATACTTTTTAATTTGTAATGTTAGTTGACGAAAGAATAAAAAAATTGAGTTTTTTCTGGGCAAAACATGAAATTAATTAATTTGTACAAAAAGAATTATAATTATTGGCGATACATAATAATGACCTTCAAAAATTTCAGGAAACAATTAGTATAAATATAAATAGATGTTTAGCTACCCGTACCCTTCTCTCGATCTTCCATAAACTTTACCTTCCCCTTCCTTCACACTTTCCCAACAAGTGGTCATCACCAATGGTGTTGAATCCATGTCTGCCACTACTGCTAGGATCTACAGAGCCATCGTGCTCCTCCAGGATGACGGGGTTTTAATGGTTTATGGTTTAAATAGTGTAAGAGCTTAACGGCGGGAGGAGCTAAAGAAAACCTTCCCTACAAGGCATTTCAGTATACAAACACTAGTTTGTAGATTTTGCTTTGGATGAACCACACATCGCATTCACTTTATCCCTTCGCCTTTTTATTGTTGGGTTCCTGTTTCTTTCTTCTCAGATTATGCCCATTTTCTGATTTTATTTTTTGGTCTGCCCCCATTTTCTGAAATATGACTCTCTTTTTTTGTTAGACGAAATGGTTGGATAGGTTAGTTTCAGGGTGGTGATCACCCGGCCAATTTGGTCACTCCACCCTGTCTAAACTATTTTAGACCTATTGGTCATTTTTGAACAAAAAAAAAGACCTATTGGTCTTTTGACAAAAAAAAAGACTATTGGTCTTGACCAAAAAAATGTAAGACCTATTGACAAAAGAAACTATTTAAGACCTGGTTTGATAAATTATTAATTTATTATTGTATTAAGTAGGGGTGTTCAAAACCGAATCGATCCAAAAAGCTAACCGCAAACCGATTCAAAAAATCAAAAATCGACAAAAATTGCTTTTTTTGGATGTCTTTCGGATGAGTTTTTTGCAGAACCGAACCGCTCGGATTTCGGATCTCTTTACTAAAATAGAATCAATCCAAACCGAACCGCAATTTATAATATTATTCCTTTTAAACTTGTTTGAATGTATTTTTAATTGTAAATTGTTGTCTAACATATGCTATTAATTAATTATTTGTGTGCAAATTTGCTTTTGCAAGTATTATGTGTGTTAAATATTAATTCATAGCGACCTTTGTGTGTGTGTTAAATATTATTTCACATTTTTTATCTCATTTAGTTAATAAATGTCTTTTGAAAGTATTGTTTTCTATAACCATTTTTTTAGGAATGACTTTTGTATGTTTAAATATTGGCTTTAGAAATGGTAACCCAACAAAAATTATTAAAACGAAGGTCATTGATTGGTATTTGATAATATATTAGAAGTAAAACGTAAGTAATAGCATTGTAGTTGATATTCACTTTTTTTAAAAATTACAACCGCAAAAACCGAAAACCGATCCAATCTAAACCGCATTACTTTGGATAGGATTTTTTTGAGGAAGCAAACCGAACCGAACCGCATGCTCTTTTAAACTTTGGATCGGATAGTTTTTTGTCTCAAAACCGAACCAAACCGAGCTGCGAACACCCCTAGTATTAAGTCACTAATTGAGAAAAAAAAAATTCATTCATCACAATAATCTCATATCGACTTTTGATGAAAATGAAGGTATAAATTTGGTCAAGTCATTCAAATCTTGTATAGAAACACACCACATTTAATATAACCAAAAGTAAAAGCCAAATTTCCATTTCCTAACAAGGCAATTTTAATTCGCAACTTAAATAGAGAAGATTACAGTCATGGGAAGTTTCACGCCCTTGTATGAAAGCATCGGATTCAATTTGAAGAAGAGGAAAGAGGAAATCAAAGCTGTGAAAAATTTCACACCAGTGATGTGAAAGAGTCGCTTCAATTCGAAGCAGAGAAAAATCACAGTTGTGGAAAATTTCACACTAGAGTTATGAAGTGTCAGCTTTAATTCGAAGTTTTAACAGTAGAAATCATAGGTGTGGCAAATATCACGTCCGTGGTGGGAAAGTGTTAGGTTCAATTCAATTCAATAGATGAGATTACAGTTGTGGCAAATTTCACGCCAGGGGTATAAAAATGTCCAGTTCAATTTATTTATAACTCTAATGGAGAAAATCACAGTTGTTAGAAATTTCACACCAGAGATGTGAAATTGTCAGTTTTAGTTCAAAGCTTTAAGTGAGAAAATCACAGTTGTAAAAATTTCATACCCATAGTGTGAAAACATCAAGTCCAATTTGAAGCTTTAACGAATGAAATCACAGCCGGAGAAAATTTCACAAGACAAGTGTCAAAACGTTATGCGGCAATATAAAAGATATCTCAAGCATTGTAAATGTTTTTTTCGAAATATAGATAAAAAATATTAAGAGAAAGAATTTTACAAACTATTTGAGAAATATGCATAATAAATTTAGATAAGCAAATAAATATATGCAGTTTTTTTGAAAGAAAATAAATATATGTAGTCATGATTTTCAAAAAAGAGCTCATTTTGATGAAAATAAAAATTTAAAAGGAGTTAAATTGAGAGTATAAAAAATAAGATATCAAAAATTAAAATAAAATAAGATTTGTAAAAAAAAGATTTGCAAAAATTTGAACATAAAATAGAAAATTCTAAAGTAATTATTTTGAGAGAGCCAAAATTTGAGGGAAAAAAATACATTTTAGTGCAAGAGAGAAAATGGTAATGTAATAAATACTCCCTCCGGTCCAAAATATAAGTAACATAGTACAAAAATATATAGACCAAGAAATGCTCTGAAAATGTAATAATCTTAATTACTACTCGTTAGTTTCAATTTTTTTCCAAAAATATCTCTTTTGGTGTCTTTCGTAAATATAAATATTATATTAAATGAATGACATAATTGAAAAACTAGCATTTAATTTATTTAAAATTGGTGAATATTGCTTATATTTTGAACAAAAAAAAGTATATTTGTTACTTATATTTTGGACCAGAAATAGTAGTTTAAGAGTATAATAGTTTAAGAGTATAATAAAATTAATTAATGGTGAGGTAACATTTTTCAAAAAGAAGACGGTATGATAGTAATAGAAAATAGTTGGTGATGCAAATGCAAGAGCTGGTTAAAAGAGGTGATAATTTTTCAAATCATGGAGGAAATAGTAAAAACAATTTGTATGAATTGACTAAAATTGACTAAAATCGCATAAAATTATTTATAATCTCATAATTCAACCTCTAAAATAGCATCGCACACCTCTTGGTTTTAAAAGAGCCAAAACTAAGGTGTAAAATTATGTTTGTTCAAAAAAAAAAAAGGTGTAAAATTATGACCACTATCATTTCTGGCTAACCACAGCTCCATCTGAATTTAATAATAATGTTAATAAAAAAAATCTGAATTTAATATTATTATTATCCTTCAAAAATGATCAACGGTGGTGGTCCCCCTTCGGAAGCTTCCGAGGGCTAACGAATATCTGGACGGTGATGATAGCACCCAAAAGCATGGGCTTAGTCCGACGTGGACGAACCAGAGTGTGACACGCGTACAAAGGACCCACCAACTTGCACCCCAACGCACCACTGCCGCATATAAAACCGGGTAGCTTTGCTCCGTTCAAAGCACGCAGCCGCACGCCTCCACACAAACCTCCTCGTGTCCCGTCCTTTCGCGTTCTCAAAAACCCTTTTTTCTCACATTAGCGAAAGGTAAATGAATCTTAACTTCATTTTATTCTCTCTCAGATCTGAACATTTTTGTTC
Source organism: Glycyrrhiza uralensis (assembly GCA_030159175.1). Classification (NCBI taxonomy): domain Eukaryota; kingdom Viridiplantae; phylum Streptophyta; class Magnoliopsida; order Fabales; family Fabaceae; genus Glycyrrhiza; species Glycyrrhiza uralensis. The sequence goes on from BRZY01000005.1 coordinate 44,763,994, forward strand.
ATTTTTCATTTGTTGCTGATTTCTCTTCGGTTTGCTCTTCAGATTTCTCACTGTACGATTACTGTCTGTATCAGTTTTGCATGATTTTTAGTTCTGTTACGATTTTGTTCTGTGTAAACTGTTGTTAAATGTTCGATTCACAGGTTTTTTTATTCATGTTGGTTTTGTTGTTTGTGCGTGTGGTGTTGCTGTTTCATTGTTAAATCCGTAGATATGATAGATCTGTGGCTGTTTGCTCTTGTTTGATCTGATCTAAGACTTGCTTGATCTGTAAGCAGTGAATCTGCTTCTGTCAGTGAGTTCTTAGAAAAAATGTCATTTCTCTTTGGATCTCTTTTTAAACATATACTTTTCACGATAAATGAGAATTTTAGACATATCTGGGGATTATCATATGGTTGGATACAAATCTGTTAGTGTTTAGATCTTACTTGGCGTTCGATATCTCTCTCTCTTCCCAATTTGTTTCGTTTGTAATCGTGGCTCTTCTTTGTTTGAAAAACTTCAATATTTATCGGTCGTTGTTTTTTATTTTGTTGTCAAAGCATTGTGGCGTTTGAGTTTGTCTCCCTTTAATGCTCCTTCACAGATGATTAAGATCCGTGTTTTTATTTATTTAGTTTTATGTGAAACATGAATGAAGGCTGATCAATATTTGGCTTTTACTTGCCGTTGTGTTATGGATGACATAGTAGCCTCATTAAGTGGATGTCGATGCAGGACTGTTGCTTTTTACTGTGTACTTCAGCTTACAATTCTTTTCCTTTTTCTGGTTTGGATTTTTACTGTGATTGCCTGTGTCCTGATATTGATTTGCATCTTGTACAGGATATGGATATGGATTGAATTGTCCTCTTCCTTTTTCTTTTAGTATTTTTGGATGACATGGTTATAGGTCAATTTTTCTGAATCCCTTTTTTGTTGGAAACTATATGCAAGATTTATCAGTGATGAAATGTTTGATAAGTTGTACTATTTTCATTGTCTATATACATGGTGTAGTGAATGTCCTGCTGAATATTGTTATGATCCTATTTGCTTAACCTTTTTGACACGTTCCTCAGGAACACCATGGTTGATCAGGTTCAGCACCCTACAATCATGGAGAAGGTGTCCGGCCAGCTCCACCTTCGATCTGGTCTTTCATCTGGCATTAAGAGTTATGATGGAGCCTACCGCCATCCTGCCCTGTATCAAAGATGCTCATTTGGGAATTACTCAAATGCAGCATTGCAGAATCCAGTGATGCCCTCAAGCCGGGCTACTATTGATTTATCTGCTGCTGCCACAACAGCCTCCCCAATCTTTGTTGCAGCTCCAGCTGAAAAAGGACATTTTCTTATTGACTTTCTCATGGGTGGTGTTTCAGCTGCAGTCTCCAAAACTGCTGCTGCTCCCATTGAGAGGGTCAAACTTTTGATACAGAATCAGGATGAGATGATCAAATCTGGCAGGCTTTCTGAGCCCTACAAGGGAATTACCGAATGTTTTACAAGAACAGTGAAGGAGGAGGGCTTTGTTTCCCTATGGAGAGGTAACACTGCAAATGTCATCCGTTATTTCCCCACTCAGGTTAGTCAATTTGTACTGTTGATTTTTACTTCCATACAACTGTTTTGGCTTATTGTATGTGATGCTAAATCTGCTATTCAAATACTATTACCAGGCTTTGAACTTTGCATTCAAAGACTACTTCAAGAGGCTTTTCAATTTCAAGAAGGATAGGGATGGTTACTGGAAATGGTTTGGTGGCAACTTGGCATCTGGTGGTGCTGCTGGTGCCTCATCCCTCTTATTTGTTTACTCTCTTGACTATGCCCGTACCCGTCTTGCTAATGATGCAAAGGCCGCAAAGAAAGGTGGAGAAAGGCAATTCAATGGTCTTGTTGATGTCTACAGGAAGACATTGGCATCTGATGGTATTGCTGGTCTTTACCGTGGTTTTAACATCTCCTGTGTTGGAATCATTGTGTATCGTGGTCTCTACTTTGGAATGTATGATTCCCTGAAACCAGTTCTCCTGACTGGAAAATTGCAGGTTCGTTTTTGCCACCTTTTATAAGTTGATATCTGTGGTATTCAAGTTTAACCAAATTATTATAGTTCCACAAGTTTGCCAGTGTGTGTTTTTAACCATGTTAATGCCTGGTGTTTTGAATCAAAAACAAAAAATTATCCCCATTTTTATTTCATGGTTTAATCATTTGTTGAAAGATTTTGACATTTCCCTTGGATCATTGCAGGATAGCTTTTTCGCTAGCTTTGGCCTTGGATGGCTCATCACCAATGGTGCTGGTCTAGCATCATACCCAATTGACACCGTTAGGAGAAGAATGATGATGACCTCTGGGGAAGCTGTCAAGTACAAGAGCTCCTTGGATGCATTCTCACAAATCCTCAAGAACGAGGGTGCCAAGTCATTGTTTAAGGGAGCTGGTGCGAACATCCTCCGTGCTGTTGCTGGTGCTGGTGTGCTTGCTGGCTACGACAAGCTACAGGTGATTGTGTTCGGCAAGAAATATGGATCCGGTGGCGCTTAATTTTTTAGCGTCTTGAGTTATATTATTGTTTTAGATGGCGATGAAAATCATTCAGTTGAGAGTTAGACTAATTGCTGCAGCAAATTTTGTTTAATAAGTTTACTCGGGTGGGAATTTATCCCAAAACCATTTTAAATTTCGGTTTAAAATTTCACATTTAAAGCATGATTTATTGGAGTGGCAGGATAAGTTACTGTCACTTGGAATTCCATTTTTTATGATTTTGAAATACATCATATATATTGTTCCAGATTGTCTTATTTTCTAGAATAAAATGCCAATGAATTTGATATCATGATTATCGTTATTGGTGAAAAGTCACTCTTGATAGCCGGATATATCTTTATTCTTTAGTATGATAGCCGGATATATCTTTATTCTTTAGTATGATACGGTTTCGATGTTCTCTCTAACAATCTTGAATTGATCCTCATTCTTTCTCATATCGGTAGGTTAAGGATTCTGTAATTTTTCTGTTCATCTATTCTTAATTATAAAAAATGTGGATGTGGATGGTAGCTCGTTCCTCAACTTTTACTTAAAATGCTTTATGCCTGGCTACCACCCTTTTAGAAATTGGGCTTAGGGACTAATTTTAATCCAACAAAATTGGTTTGTAATGTGAGGATTTCTGGGTTATATCTCTGGTTAATGTGATCAACATAACTGCTATATGTTTGGGATTTTTGTAAAACAAATAAACACGTACTTTTGTGTGTGGTGGAGCGTGTGGTATTGGATAAAGGTCAACAATACTTGTCCTAGAAAGATGAATCGTCATTGGTGATTGCTCTTAGTTAATAATTAAGATTAAGATTGTTCCATAGCATTGGAAAGACTAGGGTGTGAGTATTTAGGGATATTAAAGTCAACTCGATATTTTAATTAAAGTGAGTGGAACTAGCTATATGCCACACTAGAAATACGGATTGCTGGACCAGCTTGAGTGTTGTACTTTTGTGACTTCATTTCCTTAAAAAAATGATGTGAAATTACTCCATGAGAAAAATGACATTTGATAAGTCAAATTTATGCTATACCCGTTTTTGCGTTCAATTTCCATTAAATTTCTGTAAGGAAAAATTGACCGCAGGATATTAGAATGCAGGAATTCAGGAAAGGTTATGTTGACATAATTGTCTTCCATGTGAAATCTTGTGATGTACTTGAATTTAGTGATGCTAATTGATTTAAACCAATTTGATGAATCAGAAGCATGAAACTGAAAATGGTTCTGGAGTTCTTCAACTTAGAAACCAACAATTGCCGACTTACCTTGACGACCCGCTAGAGAATTGAATAAACTTATCTCTCGAGTTCCAAAATCCTTATCCATTTTCACTTTGTTCGAGAGAAAATGAGGAAAATAAAATAAAATAGGACGATTATAATTTATTTAAATAAAGAAACAAGTGAGAAGAATAAAAATAGTATTCTGGAGAACCCGTGCACTGCCCTGGTAAAACAAACTTTAGGTATCAATAATTTTGAATCTAAGAAGCCCAGATACATAATACGATATGGGTACGATACGATACGGATACGGGGATACGGCAAATTTTAAAAAAATCAAGATACGATACGGCATAGATACGTTAAAAAAAATTATAAATATAAATATATCACATAATTACATAATATTTGCAAAAAGACATTCTCATTAGTCATTAGTCATTTTTCATTAATACATATGTCAATAGATGATGATCATAGGAAAATTTACTAGTAGTGCTAGAACTAGAGTGTTCTTCTCCATCTAAAGCCATTTTTCTTCCCCACAAATTTATGAGAACTGCAAACAAGAAGAGGTCAGCTTGTGATAACTGACTTTATGAGACAGATTATACAGCTAGTAGCAGCAATACTTCGAGTGAGGTGAATAGGACATACTAGAAGGAGCTTCGAGTGAGTTTGAGAACAAGAAGAAGCTTCGAGTAGGTGAAAGACTTGGTCTTTGAATGGTCTCTGTGAACAAGAAGAAGGAAGCTTCGAGTAGGACAAAGAAGAAGGAAGGATGATTCGAACTCTGTAGTTAGAATAGAACAGGGCAGAGTTCAACAAAGTTTCGGAGTATCGGAGGCGTATCTGAGCTGGCTTTGGCGTATCGGAGCCGTGTCTCCGGAGTATCGGAGCCGTGTCTCCGACGTATCGTAATTTTTAAAAATAAATAGATAAATAAAAATTAACAGATACTCCCTAGATACGTATCGGAGCCGTATCGGGACGTATCGGTATCCGATACGTATCGGATACCGATACTTTTGCATTTTTGGAGTATCTGGGCTTCATAGTACTATAGAGTGAAAGAACCAATGTTGTCAATAATCTTATAATAATATTCATATTTTTTGACACAAATTGTTTCTTGGGGCTATAGTTTTTGTAATTTGACTATGTATTTATATTTATTGGATTATTTCAAAATTAGCTTAATTAAATCTTTGGAACTTTGATACTTAATTCACTTGGAGCACAAAATGTTAAGTTATTTATTTATTTATACTCATGAAGTCTATAAAAGAGTTATGTGCTTCTAAAATTATGCCTGTTTTGTGAATTTTTCTAAAGTTATGAACTTTATTTGTGAAATAAAAAATATGAATCAATAGTTTAGATTTAATTAGGATGTTGTTCACAATGAGTAAGTTAACTTCATGTTAACAAAAGATTAATAATGAATACAAAAATTTGAACAACTACTAAGAAATTTGTATTCAACGAAAGCTACATGAAAATAAAAACACAAATAAATTACTTATAAATTCACTATAAATGTGTATCTAGGGGGCCCTGTGTATCTATATGTCTATGGATGTACCTAACGAACAAGGGTGCCCAGACAACTGTGCTTAAGGTGAGAACAAATACTATTTTGAATTTTGGCCAAAAAAAAAACTATTTGAATTTTGGCCTTTTCACACAGTCGTTCTAGATGGAGACATTACTCAGTTTCAACTGCATTTTCTCATTAGACTCGTAACTTATTTCTATTACAATCGTGATTTATCAATATCTATCGGTTCAAATGACAGAGTTTAATTTCTTTTTTAAATAAAATTTTGAATTTGAATATTGCGAATGGAGAAAATAAGTGTTTAGAGGACTTTGCCTTATTACATAAGTCTATCTAATTTAAGGTAGTCAGAATTGGACTGGTCATTGAACCGGTGAAGGCAGAGGTTTAAGGTTCAGAGGTTCGACCGGTTGAACCGGGATATAATTAAATAATATTATTTTAATTATAAATATAATATATAATACTATATATAACATATAATATTATTTTAAATCTTAAACTCTATACAATATTGAACAAAAATTAACATAAAAGTCATAACTTTATAAAGAAAACTTAAACTTCACTACTAAATGTCATAATTTATAATATAAAATATTCAAAATTATAAATAATTGAAGAAAATGATATTTATTTCTTTTAAATTTTTTTAAAAAGAAGTATGAACCGGTTCAACCGATTTTTACTCGATTTTGTCCGGTTCTTGCGTAGTCCGGTTTTCAGGGCGTACCGAACCAGACTGGGGTCCGATTCCTGGTCCGACCAATCTGACCGGGCTATCCGATCCAATTTTGACTACCTTGATCTAATTTGACTCAAATTAAGACGATGATTTATTTTAAAAAAATACAACGGTAAGTAATAGGGCATTTCCTTACTAAAGGTGCTATTGGTATATCAATTAATTGATAGGGTCTTCCTTTCGAGATAACACGCTATACCAAATTGTCATTATTAGTCTCTATCATTTATTTTGAAAAAATAAACTAATGGTGAGGGAAAAGGATCACCCATATCTCTTTTGATGGAACACAGTACACCATATACCATACCATACACTATAATCATTTAATGGTATTATATAATAGATAATAGATTATTATTTTTTTGCTAGAAAGATAATAGATTATTTTATTATTATAGGCTTAACACAGGATATATTGGGATCGGATGTCACATCCAGCCGTGGCTTTCCTCATTTTAGAGACACAAATAATATTTCAGCAAAAAAAAAAAGACAAAAATAATATTAGTAATATTTTTTTGAATATAATTTTTTTTATTATTGAGATAATTTTATATACATTTTATTAAATAAGAGATAAATTCAAATTATTTAATGTGAACCGTATAAATTTGATCTTATAAACCCGTAGCTGTTTGCATATTTATGTTCTAGTGTGCATACGGGTGAAAGAGAGCAAAATATAAAGAGAAAAGAAAAATCAATAACATAATAAAAAATATATAGAACCTATAACTATATATAATAAAAATACTAACTTTTAGCTGAGCTTTTTTTTGGTTTCAATTTTACTCTTTTAGTTTAATTACTATTTTGGTGTTTTATTTTTTTTTATTATTGTATTTGAAAGTTTAAATTTAAATTTAAAAATAACTATCTATAATATATTAATAACTACTTTATAATTACAATTATTCTATCATTTAATTATACAACAAAATAATAAAAAAAAAGAGAACAATAGTACATAATAAAATTGATATAAAAAATAAGGCTTAATTACATTTTCAGTCCCCCAGTTATTGCGTTTGTGCGATTTGAGTCCCCCAGTTTTTAATTGTACGAATTAGGTCCCTCAGTTATCTCAGTTGTTGTAATCAAGTCCCCCTATCACTATGTCATCTAATTTTTAACACCTAGAGCCTATGTGGCACAAGTGAGGATTGATTTTACACTAAATCGGGTCACCCTGGCACTGAGTCGGGACATCCTGACACTGATGACATGACAAAGACTCTCAAAAGTGAGAAATTTTAAGCAACATGTATTGCATCATGTGTTCCCCGACTTGCTTTGAAAAATCTTCTAGCTACCTACATCATGCCAATGTGACTTGATTTAGTATAAATCAATATCCATGTGTGTCACGTAGGCTCCAGGTGTTAAAAATTGGACGACATAGTGATAGGGGGACTTGATTGCAACAATTGGGATAACTGAGGGACCTAATTCGCACAATTAAAAATGGGGGGACCCAAATCGCACAAACACAATAACTGGAAGACCAAAAGTGCAATTAAGCCAAAAAATAAAGTGTGGAAAAAAGTTAAGAATGGGGAAAACCAACCCTCCCTTTTCCCTCTTCCAGTTCCTTCTTCTCTCTCTCTCTCTCTCTCTCTATATATATATCTCTCACACACACATATACAACAATGTACGTTTTCTTATTCAACCATTCTCCCAATCCAATTCCCTGCACCTCTTCGCTTCCCTGATTATTCATATTTCCCCCAAATCTCAGTTTCCTCGCTCCTCCTTCTGCTACGCTCTTCATTCATTCCCTTGGAATGTGAGAAAAGGTCAGTGACTCTTCAAACTCATACACTCACTCAAACTCCTTCTTCTCTGCTCTGTTTGGTTCACCCCATTGCCATAATATGTATCAAACACAACCGCCACCCGTAATTATCAACATTGTCCTTTTGCTCACCCCACGCCAAAACAATTCTCCCCTTTTTTTAATATTATAATATTACAATAAAGAAAAAAATAAAAAAAAAGCGAGAATCTCGTGAAACCTGTCTTAGCTTTTCTCACGGGTTACGTTTCTACAAGTTTTTTTTCTTTTTAAACTTTCATTTTTCGCTTACTCATTTGCCAAAAAGAAAAAAAAAATGTGCGCCAGAATGAACTGAGAGGAGATAGAAATAGCGGAAAATGGAGACTTTCCTCTCCTTTTCCCCTTAACCAAACAGAGTTTTAATGCTGAAAAAAATGGTCAATAGCTATCTGTCACTACTTTTTTTGTTGAATTCAGAAGAGCTTGATCATGTAAGCGATATGATATGTTCCTTTTTTTTTGTTGCTTTGTTGTGAATTTATAATGAAGGTTGTGTTTGGTGATGTATAATTTGGCTCTGTATACAGTTGTTGTTGAGGTGAAAGTGGTGGTTTCAATCTTCCAATATGAATGATGGTAGACAAATGGAGGTGCATTACATAGATACTGGGTTTCCCTACACTGTTACCCAGAGCTTCATGGATTTCTTTGAAGGCCTTACGCATGTGCCCCTGAATTATGCCCCTCCTGCCGGTGGCTCAATGCTTGATCAGGTTTTGTTTGGATTACTTGTGATTTTTTGTTGTTGCCAATTCTCAACTTGTCTTTTTCCTTTTATTTTTTAAAAAAAAAATGGAAATTCCATATAAGATGATGCTGGGTTGCGTTGCTTGGGGTGAATATTGTTAGTTTTGGTTTGGCAAGGAAGTTTTGGATCCCATGAATTGGAATGTGTGTTGTTGTTGTTGCAGGAATTTATTCATTTTTATTGCCCCAAACTGAAACCTGTATTTATGACTTATGAGTGATGTTGCCCCCAAAATATGGAATCAAAAGCAGATATGTCCATTCCATCCTTTATTATTGTTGCTGTTGCTACTGCTTTTTAACAGTTCAGAGTTCAGTAATAGGAGACTCGGAATGCAAAACGCAGGATCTAGGAAGATCTTTCTTTTCTTCACTTTTTCTTAATGGGAATAGAATAATGTTACAGTGAGAATAACTTTAATTTGAGCTGAACTGAATTAGTGGATGAATAATGCTGCATCAGTGCATTGAAAGCAATATGGTGTAGAGGAATACCTCCCTTTTAACCCATTTATATCTTCAATATCAATTTGGTCTCATTTATAAGTGTATTGAACTTCACCAATTTGATCTGACAACAAATAAGTAAAATAATTTATCTTGTATTTTACTATTCGCATAATTCTGTAATACTTTTACTCAATTGAACATGATGGTTATGTGTTGCATATACAGTCTGTCCAGGAAAGTGTCTACTGGTCAATGAACATGAACCCCTATAAGTTTGGATTGTCTGTCCCTGGGAGTACATCTTATTATGGATCTTACGAGGTAAATGATAACTTTCCAAGAATGGAGATCAATAGGGGAGAGTGGGAATACCCATCAACACTGACCGTGGAGGAACCTGCTACAACTCACTCTCCATCTGGAAGAGATGGAGTCACGAGCATGCAGACCATTCCGGAAGAATGTTAGTTGAAACTGTATTTTGTTTTATGGCCTGTGGTAACATATCATTTACAAATTTTGGTTGTTGTGACTGAATACATATTTTCAACTATTTTCTAGTCTCATGCTAGCAGCAAATTCTTTTTTGTGGAGAAAATTTTTAGTCCACTGTACTGTAACTGTAGTACTAAGCACTCAGTGCTCCGTCTCACAATTACTGCTTCAAAGGTGATAATTTTCTTTTATTTTTCATTAACATTTTTTTAACCATGCTTGTCAGCTCAGGTGTCTTGATTTTATGGGTAGTAGTATGTGATTCAGGAGGATTGAAAATTTTTCTTGTTTGTGGAGGAGAGGGGTTGGAGATATAATTTAGAAAAGTATTAAACAAGAGCATCTTTGCTTTTTTGAACATATTTTGCAGACAGTCCTACTCATGCATACATACCTTTTGATGTGAAGCTTGTGTCTTTGTTTATTGCCTCCTCTCTTTTGAGTTAAAGTCGAAGTACTGTTTAATTTTGTAATATATAGAAAAAATATGAGTTTCATACATTATATCGTAATTGTTTTTGGGTTTGTTTTGCAGGCAGTCCAAATCACCAAGAATCCACTAGTAGCCAGGTAGGAAACTTTGTTATTAAGAGGGTCCAAATTTGAGAGCTTAACTTTCATTTTTGGTTTGATATTTAATTATCAGTCTCTTGTAGTATCACCGGGTCCCCTATGTGGCTATGTTTGAAGATTGAGAAACATAATTGAAGTGATGGTTGGCTGAACAGAGCATACTTTTATCACAAAATGGGCCCCCTTACACTTTTTTACTGCAATATTTGTTTTTTCAATAGTTTAATCCAACCTTGTGGAGCCGAAATTGAACAATGTTATTCAATTTACACTGTTTTAACTTATTAGGGGGCTGCATTTTAATGCATTTAAAACATCAGAATTATAGCCTTATGATGCCCAGGCTGGCCTTGCAGTTACATCCATCATTATTATTGTCATATCCAAAACTGACAATATATGACTTCTTTTCAATTAATAAGTAATAATTCTTTGTGATTTGGAATTTGGCACTTTAAGTCGTGCTTCTCTGTTGTACATTACCCTTTGGAACAACCCCCCAATATCACCTTCTATGTCTTCTTTCTTTAGCAATGAATTGTGATTGCAGTTTTGCTAAACTATTTTACTTACTGTTAACTTATTACAAAGTTGTTTACATTTGTCAGTTCGAACTAGGTTTTGTCCAGAGAGTTGTGGTAATAGCAGTTAGCAAGTAAGTTCTATATCATTTTTCACATAAAGCATCTTCTGAGGCTTATGCTGGCAAGAATGACCTCTCAATATACCTTTCTCTTTAACAAGGAGACTATGTTATGGGAATAACTAAAATTTAGAAGGATAGATTAGTGATGACTTCTATCATCCTCCATTTTTCTACTTTATAGATTATACAGATACAGATAGCAGGGTTCCCTTGGTTCAACATTTTATTTTCCTGTTCCCCGAGAACTCATTTTGTTTAGGTCTAAAATATAATTCATGAAGATGATCCTTGAATTCTCCGAAGTGATTTCATGTGCTACCACGGAAAACAATGTCTATAGTGTGTTTCACCTAATAAAAACTGGGAATTATATTGCTTTTTTTTTTTGGTCAGGGGGGGGGGGATGTGGGGGAGGGGGGAGGGGAGGGGAGGGGCGGGTGGGGATCGATCCCCCACCCTCATGGGATATCACCCCAGCACTATCCACTTGTGCTACAATGGGGGATTATATTGCTTAAAATGAATTAAGTTTCTGACCCATTGTGTGCACTGATGCAGGTCATATGGCAAGACAACATTGATCCAGATAATATGACTTATGAGGTGCGACTCATACATGCTTGGACACACACATCCATTAATTTATCATGATGTGTTATGGTTTACTAAGCATAAGGTGCATGCAATAACAACATCCTAGAAAGCATTTAAATTTTGTAAGTATTAAGGGCCAAAATTTTCAGGAGATGACATGAAGCCAAAGTTGACATCTATGTGCCACACAATCAATTTTTTTCTTTATTTTTTTCCTTTAGTTATTTCCCTTTTGTTTTCCATATAACGAATTCAAGTATAATTAAGTGAATATTTTCTCCATTTTGTGTAGAGAGCAGGAATCATTTTACACATTTTGCATTTCTAAATTCTCTTATAAATGTTCCAATTGTTTCATTGACAATTAAATGTGTTAAACATATTTTTATGTTAAACATTCTTCTTTTCCAATATTTTTTTTTTGCTGAGTCTTCTTCTTTTCCAATTTACCAAAAGATAATGTGATTTCAATGTTTATTGTGAAATGAACAAAAAACATTGGTTTTACCTAATATTTAGAATGCTTGCATCATTGAAAAGAGCCTCTTTGGAGGAAGTCATGTTTCCATATATGAATTGTAATATTTTGACCTTTCAATTACGTTGTAACATTGAATAGTAATACTAGTAGATTTAGAAACCACAAAGATCAATAGCCAAAAATACTATCTTATATTTGTGGCAGGAACTACTGGACCTGGGCGAGGCAATGGGAACTCAAAATCGAGGTCTTTCCCAAGAACTTATTGACATGCTTCCAATCTCAAAGTACAAATTTAGGAGCTTATTCAAAAGAAAAAATTCTGGGAAAAGGTAAGTTCATGCTCATTTATCTTTTTTTGGAATAGGTTAACTTACTTTGTTTAGGAAAAATGAAAGGAATACTAATTTGGGTGGGTAAGGAAAATTTTAGAAATCATTAATCTTCAAAATTCATCTGTTAGAAAAATGATAGGGTCCATGACAAAAAAATTATGGCATGGGCTTGTATATTTATAAATTAGACAATTGTTTGATGATAATTTGGGTAATATTGTAATTTCCTCATGTTTTCATTACCATTAATAACCAAAGAAAAGAGGAAAATTACTTCTATTTTGCCATTTTTCATATCTATCATTTTGTTTCTTCCCCATCCAACCCTTGAAATAGAACAATTATTTTCTTCTACACTCTGGTTGGGGTACAAAAAGTTTTGAAGTTTAGATAAGATGAGATATATCAGGACATACAATTATTTCAGACACCAGCAAGATGTACAAACTGCTATTCCTTTTCTGGTCGTGTCTATTCTCTCCTTCCTATATGTTTGAGATGTGTTCTTGATCAAAATTCATGATAAACAGGTGTGTGATTTGTCAGATGTCATATAAAAGAGGTGACCAGCAAATAAAATTGCCATGCAGCCATGTTTACCATGGTAAATGCATTAGAAAATGGCTTAGCATTAACAAGGTCAGTTAATGCGTTCTTTGGAGCTTCATGTCTACAAGGTTTATCTGTTTCTGACTCTCCATCTCATTTTACCCTTGTCTTTTCAGAAATGTCCAGTTTGTAACATTGAGGTATTCGGCGAGGATTCAACTAATTAGAATCAACATGGAAAACCATACACACGCAAATGGAGTTCTTTGTTATATCAATACTTTCCTCTGTTTCATCCTGCTCTTTTTTCAATTTTAATTTCTTACACGTAGATAGGGTTACCAGAAGGAACTGCATAGCTTCATGTCAAATGATACATCACATACATGTTCTGTTACTAAAAACAACCAAACAGTAGCATCTTCAAGTGGTTAATGTAGTTTGATTTTGTGTCCTTGTAATTTTTTCTTCTAACTTCGTGTTCCTTGTAAGAGTGAAAAAACTTACCATTTAACTAACATAGAGGCTAATAACAGTGCTTGGTGGAGTGAAAATTGAAATACAAGCGGGGTGAATTTGATCGAATATCAATAATTTTTCTATGTTAAGTAAGATTGTTTTGAGGATTAAAAAAATTAAAGGAATATTATCGTGAAGCTAACCCTTGGAATTGACTAAAGGGTTCGTAAACCCATGTGTGAAAAATGAAAATTCACAAAAAGAAAGAAGACCTAAACATACATATTATCCTAATTTCTACCTCCTTTATATCTTAATACATGCAAACTGAGCTAAATTGACTATATAAATCCACTTTTGATTTGTATTTATCAGGCTACTTAAAGAAGCCTCCTCCAACAAATCCTCTAAAAATATAGGGAGGCAGAAAAGACTTAATATGGATACTTGGATAAAACTATATATAAGTGTGTGATAAAAATAACATGTTACTGACTTCAGTGTATTTTATTATATTACTAGCTTAATAACCCGTGCAAGCACGGGATGTTATAAATATTTACTTAATAATATTAAAAAAGTATTTAAAATTAATTGATAGAACACATTTAAAAGGAAAATTTTAAAAAAAGAAAAGGAAATATTATATACTTTTATATTTTTGGCCTAATTATTGATCAAAAATATATTTTTGGTCTAATTTAACTCTAGAAAATCGATTTATAATGTAAAGATTGTTTAAGCTTAATAAGCTATTTAAGCCTTATTTACCGTAGATGTGAGATTTGAGTTTTTTTCTCCAATATATACTTTCAAATTACTACACTCAATAACTTAAAATATTCTCAACATTACTAAATTAATCGGACGGTACATATCTAATTTTTGCATCACATGTTTAGTTTTTAATTGTTTGGCATATAAATCTATTATATAAGAGCACATAAGATACAAAAAATATAAACTTTAAATGCAAAAAATTAGATAATAGATAGTAGAAGTGTTCGTCATTGTGTGGCATAATTTTACTCTCAATTAATCATATTGTTATTTATAATTACTTCCATGACTTTGATATTAATTTATTTTTGTGTAAATTTTTTATGCATATATATGCAATGTAAGTATTAACAGCAAAATTTAAATAAGTTCTTATGTAAATTTTTTATCACTATTTCGACTAATCTAGTTCTTATGTAAATTTTTGATCACTATTTCGGGTAATCTATATATTAATTAATAAGTTTTTTTTCTATAGTCTATATCTCCAGTGGAAATATATTGTCAAAAAATATATCTCCATGATATATAAATAATTAACTAATATTATATGGATTTTTTAAAGTTATTTTTGCATGAAATAAATATAATTATTATATCCTAAATAAATAAAAAAGCAAATATATAAAATCATCCCTCAATATACACAAACACACAAAGAAAACAGGAGCCAGAATAGAATCAAAGCAAAAGGAAAAATATCAAAGAAAGCATAAAATTTACATAACAAAAATCTGAATTTGAATTAAAAAAAAAATTCAAATGTAAAGATAGTGTAGGGAAAAAGTTAGCAGATCCGAAATGATTCACCAAAATTGTAAGGAAATAGCTGGACATTTTCCCATTTCATGCTAAATCCATGTAACTTACAATCAACAAAATATGTATGCAGCTATGAAATTAAGATGAATAATTGTTATCTATTATTGTTATTCTGAACCTAATTATGCAAATTAAACATGTAACTTTATGATTGTTGTGCATTGTCATAAGGCGAGTAATATACTGAAAAAGGAATGTACCTCTCTTGTCTTAAAAACTGGTTAGAATTATATATATAAATTCTTTAACATCTTAGTTTTGGAGTTGTTTAAGAATTCAATTTCACAAACCAATATTAATCATGGTAATGCAATATTTATCATGAGACTCTATCAAAAAGTTTATATTAATCCCACTATTCACATTGCATGGTTGCTGGTACTTGAAAGAGGAAAATGATTTGTTAGATAGCTTGGATATTTGTCATAAGATTAATAGATTAATTTCAAACGCATGTTAATTTACACTGCATACGACAATATCACAAATAAATTAAATAGAATGAGCAAAAGATATGGAATTTAGAAGTTGGTTATCAAAACAACCAAAGGATCAAAACAAAGTTTTCAATCTCGGTAATATATGCACACAAGACTTTCTAATCAAGACTGAGATGTTTCGTATTTACATGTATTATGAACAAAGACCATATAGAGTGTGTGAGTGACTTAGAAATTCTGATATGAAAACAAAAAAATAAACTAACCATCTGTCACATTGTAATAGGAAAAAAATTCAAACCAATTTTCAAAGTGAATGACATTAGATAAAAGAATTAATTATTACCATTTTAGCTATGATAAAAAGTTAATTCAAACTGCAAAAAATATCATAACCAAAACGTCAAAAGCTACAGGGTTGAAAAACCAAAATATTACTTTAAAGAGATTAACTTTCCATCAAATTTTGAAAGAGGAGATGAATAAAAATATTAAGAGATAAATGTTAAGTTCATGAATGAAAAATTAGTCACTCCATCTCATCGGTGACAAAAAATAAGAGATGAAAAAACAACCATCTGAAGCATTATAAACAAAGAACCCTTGATCAAATTAATGAAAGAATCAAAACAAAGACTACTCCACAAATAAATTAGATTAAAATGAATTAGATTAAAAAGAATATACATTTAATTATTTTTAAATTTTTTAACCAAATTTAGTGTATAATTATAGTAATATGCCTAGACCGGTTTAGTGTATAATTTAGTGTATAATTTTTTAACCAAAAAAAAAGACCGGTGCATATAATTGTAGTGATTTAATAATATGCATTATTTGCATTTATTTATTACTTTTGTAACCAAAGTATTAGAATAATTGTGAAATTATTTACATTTATTCACCTCGATCAAGTTGACATTATCTTTTTTTTTTGTGGGCTCGATCAGATCATCTTTCTCCATTAGTATATTACAATTACAAATTTACAATTGCATATATATATATATATATATAAAATTGCAATACACAGAAATAAGTTTTTAGTTGATTGCATCCGTGAAATGAATTAAATTAAATGACAGGTAACGTGAATCCGGCCCGTTTCATCAATTAATTGATTAATTTAACACATGAATACCAACAATGAATTAATTGACAGGTTAATTGATTGATGGAATTAATTTAGTCATGAATATCAAATATTATAAAATTAATATTATATAATAATAATAATTATTTTGAATTTGGGCGGGAACTGAATGATTTTGGGATTGCCATGTGGCATGGCACAATCCTGCTATATAATATATAATAGATTATTATATTACCAATGAATGAATCAATGAAAAAGATCTCCAACGGTCAAAGAATAACGTTCGCTCTCCTACCCCCAAACCCATAACGGTCACATTTGCACTCTTCACTATCACACACTCACTCTCTCTACCTACCTCAACGCTTACTCTGATCCATTCTCTTTCTCTCGCATTCTCGTGTGAACAGAACAATGGAACCCGCGAAAATCGATTGGAAGAGAGTAGAGTGGAACTTCGCGGTAGACGAACTCTACGAACACATCAACGCACCCAAGTGGGTTGACTTCTCGTCCCTCGATCGCTCCCCCTCTGATAACGATGATGAAGCCTGGTTCTGTAATCCTGGTTCAGTTTCTTCCCTCTCTCTCTCTCTCTCTCTCTCTCAACATAATTCCCAACTGGGTTTTTTCAAAGTTTGTATTTTTCTCAATGGGTCTTGTCTTGTTCATGTTGCAGACTGCAATCATCCCAAGACAGCAGAGGATTTTCTCAGATCAACAACTCCTTCCAAGGTTCTTCTTCCACTCTTGTCTTCTTTTCTACATTCTTATCATAGACCCTTTTGTTCATTTGCTATTTTAGAAAGCAGCTGGAGAAACAAGTGTGAGAAACTTGATATGAGATTTCTCAATCTTGGGTGTCTCTCCCCATCAGATAAAGATTTAAACTTGAGCTTGTTAGCCCAGCTGGGTTTTCTTATAACATTCTTCTTTTTTTGCCCCCCTTTTTTCTATGTTACTTTCTATGCTTGTGTTCATTGTTGTGTGTTTCTAATTATGGTCTTATTCTACTTAATTGTCTTGTAACTGTAAACTCTTTCTTTCTTTATTTTGATTTTTTGTGTTTTTTTTATGAAGGCTAGAAGCCCGGATTATGGTGGCCAAAAGAGAAGGTACTTGTGAATAACAACACTTTTTCTTTTTCCATTGCAATTCTGAGATTCTGCTAAAAGATTGAAAGTCGCCTAATTTGTATGTATTGAATACTGGTACAGAGATGCGAAAATCAAGAGAAGGGTGCCCGCCCTATCATCAGCTTCTTCACCCCAAGTTGATAAATTTAGATTCAACCAAGACAGCGAAAACCAAAACCCAAATCTGTTTACCCCTCCAATCAACTCTTTAAAGTCCATGAAGGCGGCGATCAAGTCAAGTGAAGAGAAGAAGAAGCTAGTTGTTGATGATGATGACACATTGGTGCAGGACAACATGGTGCCTTCATTGAGATCAACTCTCTCGGCGAAGAACTTGTTTTCGCGGCGGCCTATTCTGAACCAAATCACAGAATTCTGCAATGAGTTGAAGAAACTGGCTACAAGAGCTAGGGAGAGAGAAAATGCTGAAAATTTGAGCCCAATAGAGAGTGAAGAGGTTGTGCAGGAGAAGACGACCCCACCACCTGTTCAAGCTTTGGCAGAGTCAGATAGAAGAGAGAAAGAACGGAAGCCACTGGTTGAAGTGGGTAAGGCTGAAAGATTGGAGGGGATAGGTGTTAAAGGGAAGCCACTAAGAAAGAAGTAAGCATCTCTCCCTCAAAATCTATGCCGTTTCTTTATAGGAATTAGATGGAAAATTTATGATAAATGCTAGTAAACAATCTTTTCAATATCTCTCTCTTGAAGTTCATGTTGGTTCCACCAGATGACCACCGCTTTGGGAATGAATTCCATCAAATAGGAAATGAAACCTACATGATGTTACCTGTATAGCCCCATTTAAAAGGGAAACATTTCAATAATGAGATTCTGAGTAACTTAAAACAGTGACAAAAAATTCTTATTTTTTGAACTATAGTGACTTAACATTTCTCTTTGATTTGGTTGTACTTAACAAGAAAGTGCATATAACACTGGGACTTTTCTAATCACATAATAATAATTTACGTTTCTCAACAGTCTCTAATTCTACTACTGGTTGAGATAAAGCATGACCAATAGAGTAAATGTGTGTTTGCTTGATGTTTTTAATAGCTAGCATGCTTAGACAATCATATTCAATTGTGTATTGCTCTTTGTATTCTGCAGAAGAGCTGACGAGGCAGAAAACATGCCTATAACTCTTGACCTGGAGAATGTAAGACACAAGAGAGAGGGTAGCTTACAACAAATTCGAACAAATCCTCCTTCTCCTCAGTGCTTCTTTGCTACCCGCGGTGGACTCAACAAAACTACCCCTTCAAAGGCTTCCAAATCCAGGCTAATGGTATGTCACTAGCTGTTAAACTATTTATTTATTATCTTCTAAAATAAAATGCAACTCTCACTTTAGATTAGAGGAGCACAAAACTGTGAAGTGCTGATGAGCCTTCTTATCTTGCAGGAGAGAGGAATACTTGAAGAAGTTGAGCAAAACAAGGAAGTTGCAAAGGACTCACTTGCAGACAACAGCAGAAGTATTACAATAGTTGATGGAAGAGAAACAAAAGCCTTGGACATGTTTTGGTTCTTGAAGCCTTGCACATTGTCAAGCTGAATTCACTGAAACCTGGCTGGGGGCAAAAGTGATTATTATTAAAATTCATTCATTCTTTCATTTGTTTTCTACATTAGTGTTTCAATAATGTCCTTGTGAAACAACAATGTTTTATTTAGGTTGAAATCATTCTTTATCATTGAAGCCATTCTTTTATTAGTTGTCTTATGACACATTCTTGTACCATTGATATATAAGAATCTGATACTGACGATTCAATACACCTGTACTGAAACAAAAATTTGTTTAATAAATTGTTATCTTCATTTGTTAATATTCATCTGATTCCTCTATTATTTGCCATGTTGATATCAATCTTCTAATTGATTGCTTCCTGACCTTTTCCAAATTCTGCTTTTGATGAAGAATTTATTTTTCATTGGATTTCTTTTTGTTTATCCTGGTTCTTCGGTCTATCTCTAAATCAAACAGCAATTCAGCTCTTGGTTTTATTTTTTCCCCTCATAAACAAGAAAACACAAATTAAACTAAATTCAGAATTAAAATGTTAAGAAAATTAAACTAATACAGACAATTTATTATTCAATCTAGAAATTTCTCTACTACTACTAATACTGAATTAATCATTAAAGGTGCCAAAAAAACTTGGTAGACTATTGGCTTGTACCAATTGCACAAGTAATATAATGATGAGTTAGGTATTCTTCCAATAAGGATTGGAAATTCAATTACCAATTCACAAAGAAAATTTCTCATTGAAAAACAATAATATCAACTCAATGATAAAGTAGTCCAAATCCTTGTTTTAGGCCTACCAACAACACTTCTATTTGCTATTGGTATATATAAAATTAAAATTTTTTATCAATAGTTGTCCTTAGCTTAGTGGTAAGTAACATAACATATTGACAAAAAAAAAAGGTGATAATGGGTTGAATTCCTCTTAATCTTAGGAGACGTGGAACTCTCCTCTTCAAAAATGGCGTCCTTGACTTGAGGCTTGGAGATACTTTTCATAAATAAAAACAGGTGATACTTTTCATAATTATTAATTAATAAATAAAAACAGAAATTATAATCAGAAAATGTTTTCAGATGTAAATAAAGCCGCAGACAAACTTTTGTCACTAATTTTTTTGTCCGATCCAACGCTATTCAAGCCACTCATATTCAATGCGAGAAATCTCCATCTCCATCTCCATCAAATCTCTCATGCCATAAACCGAAAACTTGTGACACAAACATGGTAAATTCATAAACTCTTATCATATTCTTAATTGTCACGAAAGCTGTCATAGTTTCCATATTAAATTAAAATAAATTAACATTTATTCTTTTCATTAATCAATTAAAATATTAAATATTTTTAATGCCTACATTTTAATATTTTACTTAGTTTTATTATCACTATGAATTTTTTTTATCATTTAAATTAATTTTTGAAATTATTTTTAATTTAATTTTTATTTTTTACACTTGCCTATACACCTATTGAATCATTTATAATAAAAATAAGTGAAAAATGAAAATAAAATAGTATTCGAGAAAAAAAAGAAGACACAGAACACTATAATATAAAAAATATAAAACATGTAAGAGGCGTAAAAAATATAGTTCAAGTTTAAGATAACAATGGTGTTAAAAATTGCTCTCTCTTTTTGTTTGAAATCGTGGTTAGGTTGTTCTGCTTTGCCATATCATCTACAAACACGTGGTGCAACCTTTGTGGCTCAAATATAATATAATATTAAAAAATATTAACGATCAAATTTTAGATTGCCAATCACAAAGGAACCCAGATTTCATTGATCCTAAGAAAACATGACATCCCTTTAACAACTTGATAAAACCCAGAAAAATAATATTGCTATTCCATTAGAGCAATCACCAAATTAAATGGCATCTCCATGAAACATTACAATTCTACTCAACATGATCAACAACTTGCGACGGAGAATTCAAAGTAAAAAAGAGGAAAAATGGAAAAATTAATATTAAAAACAATCTAGAAGATTGAGGAGGCAAAAAAAAATTAAGGGGTCTATAGAAAATTTAAATAAAAACAAAAACAGATAAAATAGTTACAATAAGATCGGGTTCAAAACCATTCTTCAATATTCTAGCTTGTGTTGTTGCAGAGTATACAATTCATGATCCGAGACCAAGCTCCCCTTAAACGTGGATACACCCTATAGGTGTATAGCCTTGACTCTCTGGTAACTTCTTCCATGGTTTCTACAAAGGGGTTTAAGCTTCTGATTGGTGGAATATAGAGGATCAAAGGAACAGCGGAGAAAGCCACCGTCAAGAAAAACTGCAGCATTTTTCTTCTTCTTTTTTTCCCTAGCTCTGATGAATTCTGCGACCCCCACCAACGAGAGAGGAATCACATGAACAGAAACGGAGCTAAAGTTGAAGACTTTGAAACCAAATCGAAAAGGGGTATTCGGATTTGGGTGCTGTTATGTATTTTTTTTTCTGGTGTGTGTGCAAGGTTTGAAGAAGAAGATGGAGGGTGTGTTTGTTTGGTGGGGTTAGAGATGCGTAGCAAAGGAAGAAAAAGAACACACACAAACTGTTCTGGAAAGTTCAAAAAGTTTATGAACCGTGATAAGTGCTAGAGTCCAAAGTGGAGAATATATACACTCAACGGTGGCGTTTGATAGACATGAGTTCTCTTATGTGTGTTTGATAGTGGTTGGGTTGAGAGTAAAACAAAAATAATATTATAAGTTAAAAAAAATGAGACGTTTTTATTTTCCTAAAATGGATAAAACCAAAATTGTGATAGATGCATTCTGGGAAACTGGACAGACAAAACACCACTGGATAAAATTAAGATAATTCTTTATTTTATATATTATTATTTAGGGGTTAATACATGTAATAGGTAATTTTATATTTTTGTTGTTTACTAACCTTTTATATTGTATAATATGTATTTCAAACCAAAAAGGACAAAAACTTTTGTTATATATCTGATAATTATATATATATATATATATAATGTCATATTAAAAGATAATATATAATTAGAATATCACATTAAATGTTATAAAAAAGGAATAACACATTAAGTTATAATGGTATAACCATACATATATGATATATTAAAATTAATTATATTTATATTGTTGAACAAGAAAACAGCTAAATTAATAAAAAAAAGAAGAAAAAACAACTAAGTATAAATTTTCGTTTCTTGAGTATTTAATGTCCTTAAAATAAAAAGTTGTCCTTTAATTTACTGTAAAACAAAATTTTGTATTTTATCATATGGAATTAACTTTAAGTTTGTTTTATCTCATAACCACTTCTAAAATCAAATATAGAACTAAAAGTTTTATATCCTCGAGTTTTTCATTTTTAAGCAAAACAAACATTAAAAGAACATATCAAAATAAGTTGTTTGCTTCTGTTCTTTCCTTGTGTCACACACTATACAATACAAAGTTAACTAATAATGTTTAAAAAACAATTTTAATGATAATAAGTAATTATAACATGCTTGTTATGCATAGAGAGAGAGAGAATTCACGTAAAAAATTTGGCTATTGGTAGAATTTTTTTTTTTGAAGCAAGCTATTGGTAGTTTTTTTTTAGAATTTTTTTGAGAAAAGCTATTGGTATTTTTAAGAAATTAAAATAGTGGAAATATATGGAAGTGGTTATTATAGAAAAGTATCATTACTATAAATAATTAATTACTATACTTATTTTGATAAGTAAGCAGAAAAGGGAAGTAATACAGTTTAGAAACAACTATAGTGATGAGCTGTGGATGTTAGGGGTGGAAAACCGGAAATAGGTTGGATTGGACTAGACTTTGTCTAAATATGATTTTGTTTGGGTTGACTTATGCAGAACTTATCTATTGACATAAACACTTTATCAGCGTTTTTGACAGAGCTTATAAAAACAGTTTATGATTGACTCATAAGCTGTTTTGGGTTTATTTTTATAAGTTCCCCAGAAAAGTTTATCAAAACAACTTACAGCTTATATAAAATCCGTTTTATCATATATTCTCTTCGATTATAAAAATTGTCTATACATAATATGTCATAAGTGTTATAAATTGTTTATCCAAACAAGCCCTAGATCAAACATGTTAAAACTTGTTACCTGTTAGGCTTGGCAATGCTGTAGGTTGGGAATTATATCATAAGGGAAATGGATTCCCTGCTGTAGGGAATCCATGTTGTTCACGCTGTTGACAAATCAGGATCATTGGATGGAGATTGGACGGTTCACATTTCGAACATATATTTTTAATCTATTTTAATACATGAAAATGTGAGTCGTCCGATCTCTATCCACCAATCCTAATTTGTCAACAGCGTGAACAACATGAATTCCTTAGGGTGTATTTGGTTCAAAAAAGGGGAGGGATTTTAATGGAGGAGAGGGGAGGGGAGGTGAAGGGGAGGGAGGGTAAAAATTTAATTAGATATCATGTTTGGTTAAGGGGAGGGATCGATTTTAATCGAAAAAAATGTCTAATTTACATTTTATGCCCTTATAAACCTTTTTGTTAATTTTTAAATAGGATTATTTAAGTCAATATTTTAAAATCCCTCCAAATCTCCCCATTATGGAGGGGAGCCAAAATCAAACGAGGAGGGATTTTGCTCCCCTCCCTTTCCCTTCCCTCCCCTCCCCCCTAAAAAAATTGAACCAAACATAAAAGTTTTAAAATAATCTCTCCCCTCCCCTCCAACCAAACAGGGCCTTAGGAATCCGGGGCCAGAAGAAGAGGGTGGGGAATTATTAAAAAAAAAATCAAGTAAAAATGTAAAGACAAAAACACCCCATTAAACTGCTTACTGAAACACTTCACCACACCGTCCACTTTAGTTTGAAATCCTTTTGCCTTCCACTTCTTTCCCGGGAAAAAAAATGGTTGGGAAAAGGAAAGGCAGGGGCGCAGTCCCAGGAACAGATTTTGACATAAGTCCTTTTCAGCGTAACAAGTGTTCTATAAAAAGTGTTTAAAGTTCATTGTTTGTAAAAACATAAATGTCATTTTTCCCTCTCTATTGCTGATTGGTTTTTCCGTTGATTGCTTTAGGAATTGCTGATTTTTACTTTCAGATTGTGAAGAGCATTATTGAACTGATGTCATGTCGAAGGGAACCAGCCTCTTCCAATGTCTTGTGCTCTGGTTATGATACAGTGAGAAGCTTCTTATTCTTTAGTGCTATACAACTTTTTAGTTTATTTGTGTCACTTTTTAATTTGGGGTATTTTTTTCCCTTTGTTGTTTCAATTGCTGTTTTATTTTAGCATTGCGAGGGTATTCTTAAATTTGGATTAAATATTTCAAGGGGTTATAATGCAGTAGCGTTTTATTTGGTTTGGTTTGGTTCTACCTAGACTGATTTGTTTTATTAGTTGTTGAGCTGTTAACCCTGAAAATTTTGTTTTATGAAGACTAATGTGATTTATTCATTCCTTTGGTTAATGATTTTGCATTTGTATTTAATTTGACAAATGACAATTTTGTTCATATCTGATAGAACTGGTTCAGCAGGTTGAAGGAAAAATAACTACAAAAGCAGAATAGAGGAAAATATGATTTTATTCAGTGCTACCAATCCCTAACATAGACACTCTTAACCGCTGGTTTTCTATCAATATGCAGAGTAAATGTTCAAGCCCTATTGTGGAGCTTTTATCCTCTGCATCTTGGTGTCCTCTGTTGAATAGGGTGATTATATCAACATATATATATTTTTTTAAATGTTTATTTATATGAAGCTATTTTTTCATTCCTTTTTGTTTTTCTTATCAAAATTAGGTGAAAATTTGTATCCATGTAGGTTGGAGATGATTTAATGGTTCACCTGCTAAAGAATTATACATCAATCAGTCGTCTATGCTTTGATATATGTTCAAGTGTTCATCAACGTTTTGACTATCGGCAATTCGCCATCCTTCGCTTCATGAATGCGGTAATAAGAATTGTCCATCTATCATATTGTGATCTCAGTAAACATATAAATGGTAGCATTATTCACTATCTCTTTGAAGATGGTTTTTCTTATTGTTGTAAAATATATACATCTGGCATATTTAGAGATAAAATTGGGGTAGTTCCCATAGTAGAGAAGGGGGTAAAATCTCGTTTTAGGTGGTTTGGGCATATATACCATGGAAGCACCAGTAAGGAGAGCAGAGTAGATGAAGAATAGTTCAATAGTTAAAGATAGAGGGAGACCAAGAAAAATTATATGACAAACCATTAAGAGTGATTTAGAGATAAATGGTTTGTCTTTGAACCAAATACATGACATGACTTTGTGGCATTGACTAATCCATATAGTCGACCACTTCTAGTAGGAAAAGGCTTGATTGTTGTTGTTTGATATTTAAATCCATCTCGTTTCTTAAAGCTTGTAATTTTTTTTAATCGTGTGGATTTCTAGCAGCCAAAGGTGCAATCTAACAACCTGGTTTGTTCCCCAGGGTTGACAGAACACAATTCTTACTTGTGCCCCCAGGACTACGAGATTTTAAATATTTTAAAATTAATTGTCCAGGAGGAGAGATAAGAGATGAGAATGAAATAACATAACAAAAGGGGAAAAAAGAAGTAAAGTAGAAGAGCATTAGAGAGAATGTTGTTTGTTGTTTCTTGCGTCCTATGTTGCATATGAGGTGAGACATCTCCTAACTATCGTAACGACAAAAAAATACATATGGTCAATTAATATAAAGAAATGTTAATAATTGGCAATAAATGGTCAAGATTGAGATGATTTTCTTTCATTTACAATTCCATTTGTATATGAAATGAAAGAAGAATATTCACAAAGAAGGAGAGAAGAGAGAGAGACAGAGACAAAAAGAAGTGAATGAATTTCGAAGTTGATACACTTATTGGCGTGTTTACATCTTGTACATCTATATATATCCACCTGGCACTAAACAACAACTTAATTGCAACTCCACATATTATTCCTTGTGTTATACACAATGCTACATACAATTTCAACTAATTAAGCTTTATTCTGCTCTTTGACATTAAATCCTAAATGATCACTATTCACATTTCTCTTCAAGACATAGGATAATCCTTTGATTATTGACACCAAGCTATTCCCGAAAAAATGATACCAAGTGCTTCACAAGGAATTACCACCATGGGGCACAAACAATGCAAGAAAACCCCAGCTGGCCCACCCTATACACATTACCGCAACTTTCATTGCAGAACCATATATATCTATCTCCCACAACTGACAATAATTGGGTTACAATTTTTGTAAAGCAAGAAAATTAAGAAAACAATGAGTGCAACAAGATAAAAGGTATATAACAAGCAAAATGGGTTTGTCTATGTTTATATTTTGGGATTTTGGAAGAACTGAAGATGGGAATCAAGAATAATGGATGTGTGCCCAAAATTCCCTAAGGTGAGAGGTTTTGGTCACCTTGTATATTAAGGGCATGCATGTGTGTATGTGATAGAGAGAGAGAAGAGAAAGAGGGGGAATTATGGGAATTTGATCCAAAAAGAATGGCAATTTTCAAACTTGGAAATCAAGGGAAGGAAAAAAGGAAATGTCTTGCATCAAACCCTCCAAGTCCCATTCTCCCATTCTTAAGTTTTCCCCTTGCCCCCCATGATGATTTCCAAACCCCACAAACAAGTCCTCTACATTGGAGTTTTGAATAATATTCTGATCATGATCAGTGTTATTGAAGCAACTATTATTGAAGTGGTGGTTGTTATGGCTTTTCACATTATGATATTGAAGAATATTGGGGGTAGTACTGTTGTTGTTGTCTTTGTCTTCAATATTGCTGCTTCTACTTTCTAGTGGAGGAAGGGAAAAGTCGTTTTCTAATAACCCCATCTTATTATTATTATTATTATTAGGCTCCATTAATATCCCATAATCACTATGGATATTTAGCCCATCCTCTACCATATTGCAAACTTGGGTTAAGCATGCTGAGGGCATGTTGTTGTTGTTGTTGTCAGGGAAACCGGCTGAACCGGTCATGTCATAACGATTATTGGACAACAAGGAAAAGGGATCAAAGTGATCATGATCTCCTAAAACCATGGCATGCATGTTGTTGTGCATGGATTGCATGGATGATGATGATGAATTGGTGGATGAGGCAGAGGAGTCCATATTGTACATTGTCATGATGTCATGATCGTTAATGGGTACCATGTTGTTCCCACCCAAAACATGGTCTCTGCTAGGTTGATCAGAGGAGTCACTGTTGTTTGGGGATGGATGGGTAGTGGAGGAGTTTGTCATAGTTTTCAGCCTCTTCTTCAGTGTGGAGTTCCAGAAATTCTTGATCTCATTGTCTGTGCGACCAGGGAGACGTGCCGCAATCTGAGACCATCTGAGATTTTTTTCAAATTGGAAATGATAATTAGAAAGAAGAGAAAACAGAAAAAAAAAAAGGCCAATTATGTCCAAAATATGTTACACTACATCTACTTGACCAAAGAAAAAGGCCCCACATTTTGAAATGAAAATAAATACTCACTATAAGATTATATATATACCTATTAATGTTTGATTTACATGAATTTGATGTACATATTCGTCGTGTTAATATGATGCGATTCAATAGTTGAATTTGTTAAAATTATATTCTACAAAAAGTTGTAAATGGATTAAGCTCCTCATGAGATAAGTAAATCTCCACCCGATTAAAGAAATTATAATGTTTCATTATGTCAACAACTAGGCATTCTAACTTATAGAATACGAATTCTATCTTTTGATTTTATTTTTAAATATTTATATTAATATTAATTTTATACAAATATTTTGGGGGTGTTTCATTACTGTGATATCGTATTTTATAAGTTTTAAAATTTGTCTTTGCATCTCCGCTTCTTAGGACAAAGTTCTAATATTTCATAATTGATGGTTTAGCAGAGATTTTTAAAGCTTTGCAAGTATAGTGAATAATCAATGTATTATTATTATGGGTCACGCCTTTCTTAAGCAGAAAGGCGCTAGACCTTGATAGAATGCATAAACCCTGACATACTGAAAATTGTTCAGCCCGGATAATTATTTATTATTTATTTAAGACTAAATTAAACTTTCCTGTAATTGAATTGTAAATTGATCATGTATATATATCTGAAAAATCAAGTGCTAAAAATGGATTAAAAGATAATTAAAAATGTTGTAAGGGCTAAAAACCGTACCGATACATATTGCCCTTTTATAATCAGCATTTTTGTTTTTGTTTTAGGACATCTGGTAGCTATACTTTTTTTTTGATGGAACGTCTGGTAGCTATACTGATTCTGAAGTGAATGGTAATTCTAATTAATAATAATGTTCTGAAGGAATGATAGTGAAACAAAATGTACTAATTAAAAGCAATGCAAATTGTCATTCTTTAAGAGACTCCCCAGATTGGGTTACATTTTAGGAACTCTTCTAATTGGTATGCATATATCCAGCATCCACATTCCATGATATTTTAATTTCTAATGGCTAGGCATTTACCTATACCCTTTACAAGTTAAATCATTAATTCTTCAATGACATTGCATCCACTTGTTTGCCTACACATACTTTGAAAAAGACATTATCTTGTTTATCGTTCAATTTGGCTTTGAGTTTGACTGGAAAATTTAATCTTCTTGTTGATTAGTATGTCTTATATCACAACTCAACAGGTTGAACTTGATATTGTATGAACTATAGCAATGCAAGGGAATTAAGGAAGAAAGGAAATTACTAATCAATTATCTTGAGGTGAAAATGAAGACAGAATTGAATAAGGCATGATGCATGCACCAACCTGTTGCCAAGAATGGAGTGCAAGTGGATGATGAGTTCTTCCTCTTGGGGTGAGAAAGCACCACGCTTGAGATCAGGTCTCAAGTAATTGATCCAACGAAGGCGACAGCTTTTGCCACACCTTTGAAGACCAGCATTCCTAGCAATGTCACTCCAACACCCTTGTCCCTTTGTTATCATGTACCTCATCAGCTTCTCATCTTCCTCTGGTGACCACAACCCTTTCCTCAGCTTGTTGCAGCTCTTATTATTAATGCTGCTGTTGCTATTGTTGTTGTTCATTGATCTCTCTTTGTTTCCCATCATATCAGGTTTCCTCATTTACCTGCCACCTAGCTACAGAGAGAGAAAGAGTCTAGCTATAGTACTGGTGATGGGGTATGAGAGGGTATGTATGAATTGAGCCCCTGAGTTTGAGGCCCTTTCTTGTTTTAAGTGGGTTATTTTGTGATGGAGATCTCTGAGAAAGCTATATAGGGGGGAATGATGTTTTTAAGAGACAGACAGAAAGCTTCATGGGGTGGGAATGGAAATAATGATGATACTGATGGTTGTGGGGTTTGCTTAAAATATGAATATGCATTAGAGAGAGAGAGAGAGAGAGAGAGAGAGAGAGAGAGAAGAGGAGGGATATTGTGTTTGTTGGTTGAATCAAATAGGTAGAGTGGAAAACGGATTGGAGGGGGACCTCCCTTAACCCATAGAAAGAGAGAGAGTGATCAGAGAGACAGAGAGGGATGGTTGGTCTTCTTGTCTTTGACTCAATTCTTGTCTTTTTCGATACATTTTACTTCACTCACAAGGTAATCATCATCTTTTTATTCTATGAGAACAGAAAACATTTTTGCTTCCACTTCACATAATACTCTCTTTCTCATTCTCACTAGGCTTTAAACTTCAAATTCACGTGTATTTGAGGCTAGAGATCTAGAGATCGAGTGAGGAAAGAGGACTATGCTATATTGCTACCTATGGTTTTTAATTTAATGGCAAAAGTGCGGCATGCTTGACAATTGTTTGTTAATTTTGCAAAATATTCCTTTATTGTTGTTTGTAGATTACATTTATTTTGCATGAGTTTCATTAGGGGGGCTAGCTAGCTAACCACTTATTGGCATACTTCAGAAGCAAACAATGTACACCCCCCCAAACAAAGCAATGCCCCTTTTTCTTCCTTTTTCTTTTCATGGCATAATTTTATCATTGCCATACATTCGAGATTACGGCTCTCATTCTGTAAAGATGAATATGACACACAAGATTTTATGACTTTGAGCTGTTCAAGTACAAAAAATTTCACCTTTTAATCTTCCCAAATTCACCAGTAACCTGCAGAATTTACTTCTCAATGAGGACATATAATTGCAATTAAGTGGCAGTACTTTGAAGGCTGTTAATTAATACTTCTTGTCAAAAGTTGGTTACAACACAAAATTAAGATAGCATGAATGAAGATTAATTATATCCATTAGAAGATTAATTATATCCTTGTCTACTGCTTGGCTAGAAAATATATAAATAAGTGAAAAATGGGTCTAGAGTTCCTGTGAAATGTCAAGATAAAACTTAATTGCATGTATGGTTAAATTTTGGGTGTTGTTTTACTTCATGTTCTATCGTGGTTGATAAGGACTTGTGCTTGCCATTCAAGGACTATACGTGTATTTCTTATCCATAGTAACTACCGAACTACGTCTCTTTTTTCCTACCCCTTATTTTGATTTCAAATTATAATTTGATTTCTTTTTCTAATAATCTAACTTTAAATTTCTGTGTTAGTAAAAACATTCAAATGTAAATTATTTCATCTCAACCTGAATTTTAACCAGATCAATTTAATTTACAATATCAAGTTTATTATTTGACTGAGAAAGTATCTGTTACAGGTTACAGCTTTCATGTAAATTGACCTTGTTTCAGCAAAATAGAAATTCCAACCTGAAAACTTGTTTAAAAACCATGATAATTAGGAGATCCATTTCATAAGACATTAATTACAACTGTGCAGATAAAACATAGACACACTCTTTGATCCATCATTTTCTTCCTGGCTGTCAAAGTATATCTCCTTGACTGATTCCCTTTCCATTACCTAATTGCCCCTTCAGACATATCTCAATTATATTATGAAAAAAAGTTTCATGAACCTAAAATATTAGTCACTGTCCAATTCTCAGAATCAGATACACATGGGGGGAGTCTTTGTCAATTCCTAAATACTACAAGGGCAATATAGTTATTCATTACCCCAATCTCTGTTCTGAAAGAGACTTCCACAATCTTCTGAGAAAAAAGTGAAGCAGAAAGCTCTCAATATACTCAAATGTTTCTAAAGCATCAATTTTCCTATCTACAGCTGTCCCTAGAAAGAAGAGGGAGAAGGGGGGAAGGGGGAGGAAACCAACAAAAAAACAAAAAAAAAATCCTCTTAATGCTTATGAGGGTGTCCCAAGCAACATTCTACTTTGTTACAAAGACAAGAAAAAACAACTCATCTGGGGATTATGTGTTACACCTTGTACTTTATAGTAAGAACCTAGTTCTATTACTAGAATGTTGAGGCCAAAAAGTAGTTGTACTTTAAAAAACCAAAATCAAGAGCTAAAAAGTGAGAGTACTTGGGGGGGAAAAAGGAAAAATTGAAGTACAAGGTTGAGGTTCACCTGTCTCAAAGCTCAATACAGAAAAAAAGGCCAAGATACAGAATGCAACTTACTGATATTTCCCTCCTTTTGTCCCTTTATATCTTTTAGATTTTAAGTGTGTATTTATGGACTAATAAATCATCACCGAGGGTACATGATTAAAATACTGCATATAGACAAAGCTATTCATTCATGAATAAATTTCTGTCTTCCAATTTCACATGTAAACTCCCCTGCCTTTGATTAATTCACAGCCAAAAATAAAAAAAGTTCCAAATGAAGAGGATTTTTTTCAACAAAACCCACAGGGAAAGAAATTCTACAACAATGTAGCCTCAAACATCATCCGCATTAGATTTTACGTTAAGAAGAGATTAAGACTTGATTCATATGCCCCTCTGTTGCTCTCTGGGATGAACAGTAGCAGTTAAATGCTTTAATTGCTAAAAGAAATCCTGAAGGGGTGGTTCCCTAACAAAATTTTAATCGTTTTATATATTAACTCTATATAGGATATAATTTTTATTAAAATCACGTTTGATAAAAAAGAGAAAGAAAGAAACAATCAGTTTGATTTTGGTCAACAAACAAAATCAGTTTTAACACTATACACTACGCACGGTAAAATCCAAACATACACTTGGAAGTTGGAACTCGTCTAAAATTGCAGAAATGTTTCATCTGGTCCATTTCTTTTTTTATTTTTGGTAGTAATCTGATCCATTTCTTAAAAAAAATAATGTAAGTCATAACTACTTAGTTTCAAAAAGCGCCCCCACTATCCATTTTGGCAAATAGTTTGATACCGAGAAAGATCAATTAGGTCAGTAGGTCACAGATCGATGAAGGGAAAAGGGAATTTATTAATTAATCATTAATTAATAAAAGACAATAGGAGGCTTCTTTTTTATAAGGGTTAAATCACCGCAAAAAAATACACTTCAAACCTTGATCACATGCTGCCTGCCATATGTTCCATGCTCAGGAATAACCAAGCCATACATTCCAGGACCATATAAATATTTAAAAAACACGGTTGACTAAAAACACATTACAAACCTTCATAAAGCACAAGGTCATGTTTGATTTACAGTTGCAAACGCACATTTCAGGTCCAAAAATATGTTTGACTCAAGAACTTTATAAACTTTGGATTCAAGCAGTTCTCCAACTGCAAACCATACACTAAATGATTAATCGCCATCCGACGGCTACATACAGCTTCACTTTCTTTTTCTTGTATTAGGAAAGCATCATTCACATAAATATCCAGATTGAGATAAGCAACACCCGAGAAGGTTCAAAGGATCATAATATGTTGAAATTCGCAATCCGTTGTATGAGAATATCAATACTAATGGACAACAGGGGCTAATTATAATTGAGACTTCAAAAGGCCAAATCAAAATATATTCAGACACTTGAAATGAGCAATGAAGTACAACAGGAAAAATGTAGCTTTTTATTTGCAAAATGAT
Organism: Glycyrrhiza uralensis; assembly: GCA_030159175.1. Lineage (NCBI taxonomy): Eukaryota > Viridiplantae > Streptophyta > Magnoliopsida > Fabales > Fabaceae > Glycyrrhiza > Glycyrrhiza uralensis. Next base: position 44,796,958 of record BRZY01000005.1, read on the forward strand.
GGTATTCCATGCCATGCAAATCCAGAGATTCACACAATTTATAATAAACAAGAATGTAATATTTCTTTCATTAAACCATGATGACACAGATTGTCAGGAGAAAATTGTCTTCTAGATGTTGGAAATGTTAACGGGCTCTCGGAGGATCCTCTCCATCTGTTGTGCTCTGGTCTTAATAGACATGTCAAAGACTTTTTGGCTAAATTCCAGCACTAGACCACCAAGTATGCTTGGATCAATCTAAAAATCCAAAAAGAAAAAAACCAAAGTTGACAGCTTGAACTTAGAAGAGGAACATACATGCACACACGCACACACACAGGAACAATCTTGATTAGATTTAAGTAAAACAATTTTGACCAACTATGTATAATTGTTTGGTCTAGATTAAGTCCTATCAGCTCTCACCAGATATATATAAGGGAAAACAGGGAAGAAAAAAATATCACATTACCTTCTGTTCAAGGTGAACCTTTGCCCCAGAACCTATGATTTCCTGAACAGTCTCCTTCAGTGCTTTCTCCTCTTCAGGGGGGAGAGGCTGGTATAGAAAAAATATAGAAAGTTAGGTAATGGAGTAACTACTCACTTTGTTGTTTGATGAGATAACATCATATCCAATATCCAATCAATCTTTCAAAAGCCAATGCTCATAATCTCAAAAGCACCGAATTAAGCACTAGCATTTATACAGCTTACAGGAAAAAAAATTAAGCAGTCAAGTTTTGCAGCAATAATGAGTAAGCAGCAGAAATATGTGTGTCTAACTCTAGTGACAATGGTAGAGAAACCGGTTGTGATAGTTACTAGTGTGAAAAATAATGCTTTGTCTAATTTAATTTCTAATTATATTTATAAACTGGACTTCAATGGATTATCTTTAATGAAAATTTAATTGAGGTAAGGATTTTTTAAAATACTTTTGACAAATTAAGCAAATGGAATAGTGACTCTCCTTGTCTTTATTAATAATAAAAGAAATGAAGACAAGGTATATAGTCTACCAAAGTTAATTAGCATCACAATATTGAATGCAATCATCCTATTGCAAAAATTATGGAACTGAATTCAGGAATAGAAAGAGCAAGTAATTGACATGATGCATTAAATTTTAGAAATAAACTAGCAATCAAAGTGCCACTTACACAGACAGTGGTCACAGTAGCTTTCACTTCTCCCTTATATGCCATTGCCAACTCCACAAACCTCTTTGCAATGGTGTTTATGTTTTTAAGCCTCCCGTTCTCAGCAACGATAACTTTACAGCAAATAAATTAATCAACAAATTACAGTATCAGCAAAATAATATGGCGTCTAATGTTTTGTAGATAAATGAAATTGTTAAGCCTTGCTAAAGGGGGCCATGGTGTAACTAGTATGAGAATTAAACATCCAAATACCATGACATCTCGCATTGCTCTCTTCATACTTTCTAAGGAAAAAGAAGAAAGGGGAAAAAAGTCATAAGCACCATATGTGTAAATTCTTATATGCAGCAGGTCCTAACACAAATTAATGATCTGCAGATTAAAGAATACATAATCCAGCATAATATATAAAGCCCATTGATACACACAGACAGCTGGGTCCTATGACTGAGAAAAGTAACACAGCATTACCATGCAAGATTCCCTTATGTTACCACTATAATTCAAGCCCTTTTCTTTTTTATGTAATGCTCCCAATGGATTGGTTCATTTAATGGTATTATGCTAGATGGTAAAATAAATTTAAAATTCATATAAAGTCAAAGCTAAGTAGCATAAGAGTTCTAATTTCAGGTAACTCGTACAGATAGAGTATATTTATAGTAAGTGTTAAACAACTGAAAGCAAAAACAAATTGGCAATTATCAACATGAGAAAAATTGTTGAAAATGAAAATTTTTGGCATTTTATTTCCATAATTTCGCAGATATTAAAATCGCAAATAATTTATCAAAACATTGGAGCTAAATGGGTGATAAGGAGTTATACATATAGTTTAATAAACAAACAAGGGCAGTAAATTGAAGACATATATAGAATCCAACGAAAGATGTGAGTGTTTGATAATAAGCTGAGGTAGGTGGTGTAGCAACATGAGAATGATTACAATTTTAATAATAGTAAAAGGAAACCTGATTTTAAGCTGAGGTAAGTGCAATAATTTTTCAGACTCAAGCTTATAAAACCATAAAGAATAAAATAACTCAATTTACTTTAGCAATATAATTGTAAAAATAACTTGTAAAAACAATACTATCAAAAGGAGACCTATCATACCAAGGAAGTTCTTTGTAACATCTGAAAACTTAGATTGACCACAAATCTCCTCGATCACTTTTACTCTGACATCCTTTTTCACAGATATATCCTTTACAAACTGCGAAATTACAGCACTGTTCTTAACTGCCTCAACAAATTGAAGAAGCTCAGACTCAACCTTTTCCACTGCATTAGTTTTCACAGCCGCAATATACAAAGCAGAGGCGTAGTTTCCTGAACCTCCAAACATAGCTATAGGGACCTAAAACAGCAATGCAGAAGTAACAAGTCAAGGGGGGAAACACATCAATCCAATCAATCAGTCGATAAAAACAAACACAAATATAAAAATTAAAAAAAAAAATTAACAAACATTCAATCAGGCCTAAATGGAATACATTGTATGATGAAAGAAAAAATTCCACTTAAAGAGCTATTGAACCAAAAAAACAAGATATTGAATGTAGTTCTTGCATTGCAGTTTTATTCAATTAACTGTGCTTACACTCTTTTTTTCTATATTTTTTATCTTCTTCTATTAATCAAATACAAAAAGCACAATTGAACACCAATATATTTCATTACCTTAACTTTATCTTCCCTCTTCCCCGGCACAGTGGAATAATCTCTGGAGGCCTGCACAAAAATAAGATGAAACGGGAACAAATTATTATCTCCAAAACAATTGCATCCAACAACAACAAACACAGAAATATGACACAGAGAACTGGGTCCAGTATAACAGTCAACAAAGTATAAGAATGTAGGTTCCTACAGTTAGAACACATGGCTAAGTGCAACAACAAACAACAAAAATGGGAGAAAACATTTCCCCCCCAAAAAAAAATCAGGTTATCGGATTATCATAAACATAAAAGGGGGTCATTTGTCACACACACAAAATCGAGAGAACAAATAATTCTTTTAATCAAAATACCAAGCTCTAACCCGTTTGACCCTTTAGAAAAACTGGTAAAAAAAACAAAGTAAATTTCGAAATTTTATCGATCTATGGGGTTATCGAACATTGATTTGGCGAATAGAAGTGAGATCAGGGGAAAAGAGAGAGTGTTGAATGAGAGATTGGGAATGGATTTTCACCAGGGGAAAGGAAGGGGCAACGAGGGAGCGTTGGAGAGTGGATCTCTGAGAAGTGAGGAACCCTAATTTGTTGAATAGGGAGATCCCCGATCTGACTCTGCCGCACAGTGCCATCACCGCGATGCGAAAACCCTAATTTTTTGTTGCTGAAGATTCTGCGTTTTCTGATGTTGTTGTTTGGAGAGAGACCCCAAAGTGAGGATACTGCTCCCAATAGTGCTGAAGCTGTAGCTGAAGCCGTAAATTTCTAAATTTCTACACGTGCAGAGTGAATCAATATTTTCCTTTTTCATTTTCATTTTTATTTTTGGTTATTTGTTGGGAATTTGATTTATTTTTTTCTTGGATTATTGGATAAATGTTTATAATTTATAAGTATTTTTTGCTAAATAATTTATAACTATAATCTCATGTGATATTTGAACTAGGTGAATAAGGTCTATTTGATTAGCTTAAAAATAATGGATTGGACATAACAAGTCTAGAGATGTGTGATACGATAAAACTCTAAAAATTTGTTACTCAATAAATAAATCATAGAACAATTTCTTGTCCCAAGACAATAGAATGTAATGTTTTTTTTTTGGGTCAAATATAGAATGTAATGTTTCAAAAAACAAATCTGTCAATTTGGGGCCCATTAACTTTTTCATCTTAGCCCTGGCCATTAGAATTCAATTGTTAATCCATAGATAAATTTTATTTTTGACAAAAAAAAAGATAAATTTTATTTTCACTTCTCTTGCTCTTCAAACTTGGCCTTACTTAACCCATGGCCGAATACTAGTTTTTGCCTCAACGTGCTTAACTCTATGTATTGGTTCTGCAGTCAATCTATAGCCAGGAGCCGAAAGAAATTTTCCTTTCCCAACCCCTTTTTTTATTCTCACCCCCTTCCCATTTTTTTTATATTGACCAAATTGCCCCACTGCTTCTTTTCCCATCCCCCTTAACGAATTTTGACAACTTAGGGAGTAGTAAATAATTTAATACTTCTTTTTGGTACACAAAGAATTTAATACTTTACGAAAAAGGGGTGGAGATAGAAAAAAAGGGTGAAAAAAAAAAGAAAATCCCTAGCTAAAAAATATTGACTGACTTTATTAACTAAACTATGCTCATTTGAATTCACCACTATCAGGCCTAATATATTTAGCCCAAATAATGAGTTGGGGAGAAAAATGGTATGAGACTATTAATTTTTTTTTTTTCTATTTGAGACTCTATTAATTGTTGGACCAAAAAAAAAAGACTCTATTAATTGTTTTTTCTTTTAAGCAAGCACAGAATTAAGCCATGAATGATGAATGTAATGAACATATTCACTCACTAAACCATTATATGAACGTTCATTAGATTCACTCACTCACTGAAAGGTATTATTTGTGAAGAGATATTTTTTGTACTGTAGATCGCGCGAGGTGGTGGGAAGTTGTTATGTGTCATGGGAAGTTGTTATGTGTCAAATCCATCACTGACTCTGCGGGCACCATTGCGACAGGCATGTATGGAGTGCGTGCATGAAGCTCATTCTCCATCCACATATAGCTAGATAGATAGATTAGAAACACCGTTATACACAACGTATTCCTGTGGTTACTTTTCAATTCAGATTTCAGAGAGTATAGTACTGTAGACTATAGTGGACTGGACTCAATCGTTTCACTCAGCGTGTGCTAATGCTTTGCCCACGACAATACTTGCGATGTCACTGCTTTCTTATCATGGGGACGACGAACAAGTCCTACAGCCACGTTTGCGATGCAGGCAATTGCATACACCCAGATAATATTTATTAGGCTTAAATATGTTTTTGGTCCCTCATATTTAAGGCTATTCAAAAAATCCAGATATAGTAACTTGTCCGGATCCATATCCATGTCCAATTATAAAATATCCGGTTTTTCTAAAACTGGTCATATAATCTGTCCATTTTATTTTTTTAATTCTATTTTGGTTTTTAATCCACTAAAATGGATTTTATAAGTTGGATATCCAAATCCTATCCAAATACAGTGTAGCGTTGTCTTTCCTCTCTGCGCAGCATGCCTTCATTTTTCTGCTAGCACCAGCAGTACGTGTACGTGGGTTGCCTTGTGCACCTTTGATGAGTAGCGAGCTTGTGCCTTTGACAAGTGCCCCGCCTCCCACACATATATATAAATTAAACTTGATCAGTGGTGGTTCTTTTAATTAGTGCATATTAAACTCAAAGACACGTAATTAATACACCCTTGGACAATGAAAAGTAGCATCAATATTCACATAATATATAATATATTACCCCTGGACAACAACTAAAAAATCATCATTATTAAAAATGAAAGATCCCTGCCATTGAAAAGAAAATGAAAATCATTATTTATATATGCTTGTGTATTTAAGACTTCAATTTTCAGATGTTAGTTTAGGCTTACACACCGGTCTTTTACATTTACTCATGTAAATTTCACTTTAAGTGGTCATTGATAATTTTGTTATTTTTTAAAAATGCAGATTAATTAGTTGTTCTTCATAATATATCAAATTATTTTTTATCTAGATGATGTTGTATTGGTTTTCAAACTGGATATATGAAAGTAACAGTTTTAAAAAATGGTTTTTAAAACTGGATTTTTAAGATCATAACCGGATTTAGAAAAAACCAATTTTGAAACCGGTTTTGGAAAAAACTGGATTTGAAACCGGATTTGGACATAATCGAATTTTGGATATAACCAGTTTTATATTTGGATATGAAACCGGTTTTGGTTGAGAAATATGGTTTTAGATTTGAAATCCAGACCAGTTAAATGGATTCAATATGGTTATGGATAGGATTTTTAAAAAATCCATCCATGCACAACCCTACTCATGTTTGGCCTAAGTTCGTTTTTAGTCCCTTAAATATTAAGAATATTATTTTAGTCCCTAATTTTTTGAAAATCAGTCACTTTTGGTCCCTTACATTGATATTTTAGTTTCTAATATTTTAAAAATGTGTCACAATTAGTCCCTCATATTTCAAAGAAAAAGACTAATTGTGACACATTTTCAAAAGAGTATGGACTAAAATAATATTCTTGGTATTTGAGGGACTAAAAACGAACTTAGGCCAAATATGAGGGACTAGAAATATATTTAAGCCTATTTTTTTGATCGGAATTTAAGCCTATTTATTATATGGGTTAAATATGTTTGTTATCCCTCTAAATCAGGCACAATTTGTGTTTGTTCTACAGATTTTAAAAGTTTTCATTTTTTGAAATATAACATATGTAGTCTCAATAGGTTATGGGTATGTTTGGATGAACAAAAACTTATAGCATAAGCGCTTATCATGTATTGTATTTAAGTTATTTTTACAATCGAATAAAAAATATAGTAAAACTGATTTCATATAAGCTATCATGAGAAACATCTTATGAAAATAAGTCTAAAATAACTTATGAATTAGTCATAAGCTCTGAAACACACCAAAAAGTGTCTATGTTAGTAGATAAGTTCAAGTTATAAGCTCTACATAATCCAATAGGGCCTATATGTAGAAAAATTTGCTTATGTAAAAAAACAAGGGAATTAAACCATGAATCTACACGGGGATAAACATTCTACGTGAAAGTATATATAGATAAATTACACTTGACATATGGGAATGAACATTTTATATTTTTTTGATGAAATAAATGAACATTTTATATGAAACTACATTATATAACATCAGAATTACAAAGGAAAAATTATGATTACAATATTTTTAATTCATTGTTATAATAATTTTAATATAAATAATTTTTACTAATTACTTATTGTCTTCTTACCTAACTAATTATTGACAATCAAATATGAATTTTTTTTACACATTAATATGATCAAAGGTTATCTTTTATGTTTTTTTTTCTTCGTATTTTTCCTGAATTTAGGTATATCATACTCTATTTGGTTTTTATATTTACATTTGATATGTTTAAATCTAAATGGATTATTTGTAAAATTATAAATGTACTGGTGAGTAGAAGTACATGAACATATGTATACATTCGAGCTTGCTTCTTGTTCTTGCCTTGACGAAAATAGAGAAATTAAACACTCCATTGAATGTTGTGGTGTTGTCACCCAAATAATTAATCATGGTGCCATGGACCAATGCACAAATTGCTCCACCAATGACCAATTCATTTTACCTGCAATAGTCGGTAGAGCCAATTTATTATATATTTACGACATAAGCCCATCATTTATATTAATTATAAAAACATTTGTATATATATTTATGAAAATAACCCATTATTATGGATAACAATAAATTAGGCAAATACATTTAGGTTGCGTTTGGATGGAGAAACTCAAATTCCAAAGAATTTAAAATTCTTAGAAATTCAGTTGCTTCAAATGAATTTCTCGCTCTCGCTTTTTCTCTCTCTGTCTCTCCCTCCCCTTCCCCCCTCTCTCACTCTCTCTCCCCCTCTCTCGCTTTGTATTCTAAAATACCTCTCCCTCTCCCTCTCTCTCGCTCTTTGAAAAACCTCTCTCCCGCTCTCTCCCCTCTCTCGCTTTTTAAAAAACCTCTCACTCTCTAAAAAACCTCTCCCTTTCCCTCTTACTCTTTTCTCCCTCTTGCTTTCTCTCCCTCTTTCTCGCGCTCTCTCTCCCTCACTCCCTCTCTCTCGCTCATTATCTCTTCCCTTCTCTCTCTCTCTCCCTCCCTCTCTTTCTCTCTCACTCTCCCCTCTCTCGCTCTTTGAAAAACCTCTCTCCCGCTCTCTCCCCTCTCGCTTTTTAAAAAACCTCTCCCTCTCACCCTCTCTCTCACTCTCTAAAAAACATCTCCCTTTCCCTCTTACTCTTTTCTGCCTCACTCTCCTATCTCTTTCGTGCTTGCTCTCTCTCTCTCCCTCCCTCTCTCTCACTCTCTCTCCCCCATTCTCTCTTGCCCTCTTTCTCCCTCTTGCTCTTGCTCTCGATCGCTCTCTCCCTCTCCCTCTTGCTCTCTCTCACTCTTTCTCTCTCCCTAACCCTCCCTCCACTCTCTCTTGGCCTCTCTCTCCCTCCCTCTCACTCTCCCCTCTCTCAAAAACCTCTCTCTCTCCCTCTCCCTCTTGCTCTTGTTCTCCCCCTCTCTCCCCTCCCTCTCTCTCTCACTCTCTATTCCCCATTCTCTCTTGCCCCTGATCTCGATCTCTCTCCCTCTCTCTCTCCCTCCCTCTCTTGCTTTCTCTTTCCCTACATTCCGCTCACTCTCCCTCCCTCCCTATCTCGCTCTCGCTCTCCCTTTTCTCGCCGCTCTCTTGAAACCTCTCCCTCTCCCTCCCTCCCCTCTCTTTCTCTCCTTCTCTCACTCTCTCTTGCTCATCCTATCGCTCCCTCCCTCTCGTTCCCATCTCTAGCGAGAGAGAGGGAGAGATGGGAGAACGAGAGCGAGAGAGAAAGGGAGAGTGAGAGAGAGGGGAGAGAGTACGAGAGAGAGGGGAGGGAAAGAGTGATAGAGAGAGGGAGAGAGGGGGAAGAGAGAGAGGAAGAGAGGGGGAAGAGGGAGGGGAGACTCAGGGAGAGAGCGAGAGAGAAAGGGACGGAGAGGAAATGAGAGAGAGTGAGAAAGAGGATGGGAGAAAGAGAGCTAGAGAAAGGGAGAGGGAGAAAGATAGGGAAAGAGAAAGGGAGAGGGAGAAAGAGAGGGAAAGAGAAAGGGAGAGGGAGAGAGAGGGAAAGAGAGAAAGCGAGATAGAGCGAGAGAGAGGGGAGGGAGAGAGCGATAGAAAGAGGGAGATAGTGAGAGAGGGGGAAGAGAGAGAGGGAGCGAGAGAGAAAGAGGGAGGAGGGATCTAGAGCGAGAGAAGGTGAGAGGGTGGACAGAGCGATTGAGTCCGAGAGGGAGAGATTTTTTAGAGATAGAGAGAGAGAAAGATATATTGAGAGAGGGGAGACCCAAGGAAGAAAGTTGTTTATTGGGGCTCATCAAGTAATTATAATCATTAATAAAAAATAAGTCTTTTGTTAGGATAAAAAAAATAAACTTCTACCCGGGAAAAAAGTCATTTGGTAATATCCACAAAAACACTAAACTTAGGGCATATTTCGTAATTTGTGTACTAGTAATATTTGTATTTCAAAGTACCCTTTCTGCAAATACCTTAAAATTAGTTGGTAACCTTTTAAGCAGATAACCCATGTAAGATCTGGACTATTCCATTATTTAATTATTATATCTACAATCAGTATTGGAGTGGTCCCTTATGAACCAATTTATGCATTAGTCCATATGAAGTGCCACCATTAATCATATGCACTTCTCAACAATGTGGAAATAGTTCCTGCTTTGGACTTTGTACTTTGCCAATTGTCCAGCCTGAAAAGCAATATGCGCGACACGAAAAGTTTTCCCCACTAATTGATCTCACTATTCACAAACAACATTTTATTCACGAATGAATCATGACTTAATGAATCCATTCTTTGTTTGCCCCAAAGTGAGGAGCTGGTGGGGAGCGGGTACCGGTACTTATATACTCACTCCGATTTTATTTATAAGAAATATAAAATAGTTTTTTTGTTTTTTTTATAAAAAATAATATTTTATTTTTAACAAAATTAATTATTTTTTTTCAATTTTACCTTCATTAATTGTCACACCACCTCACCTATTTTTCATTTAATGCGGGGACATTCATGGAAAAAAATTTAAAATTATAGTATCATTAATAAAAAATAACACATTTTAATATATTCTTTGGTCTGTGTAATTTTAGTACTATATTTTTTATAAACAGGAGGGAGCGTTTACGTACCCACACAATCAACTCAAATAACTAACGGTTCCCCTTAAAAGCTGAAATTAATATATTGAGTATTGTGGCCGACAATAATTGAGAATTTATTCATCAGAGACATTTCTTTATTTTCATCATTATAATTGTATAATTTCTTTTCATACATGGAAACAAATGTCTAAATTAACCGGTATCTTCTATATTAATGTGTGGAGCTAGCAACTTCTTTCGGGTGGATATGGTTGGTTTTCTTTGCTAACATGATACATGGTTGTAAAATATCTAACAAAATTAAACTTCCGTATATTGATATTGATATGCTAGGAAGATATTGTGCTCTCCAACATTCTCCCGATTGCTTAGTACGACTGTAATCAGTAGGGTAGTTAGAATCGGATCGGTCATTGAGCCGGTGAGGGCAAATGTTCGAGGTTTAGAGGTTCAACCAGGGTTCAACCGGTTGAACTGGGGTATAATTAAATAATATTATTTTAATTATAAATATAATATTATTTTAAACCCTAAATCCTATACAATATTAAGCAAAAATTAATATAAAAGTCATAATTTTATAAAAAAAAAATCAAACTTTACTATTAAATGTCATAATTCATAAATAAAATATTCAAAATTATAAGTAATTGAAGAAAGTGATATCTATTTCGTAAAAAAAATTAAAAAATTGATTTTTTTGATTTTTTAAAAAACAAATAAAAAAAGTGAACCGGTCCAACCCGGTTTTTAGTCGGTTTTGGCTGGTTCTTGTGCATGCCGGTTTTTAGGTTGTTCCAGACCAGATAGGGGTCCGGCTCGATCGGTCCGACCGGCCGGTCCGGTCTGATTTTAACTACCATGGTAATTAGTACATGATCGACCCATACGTGCCACTTGTATTGGACAGTTGTTTAGATCATATCATTGTGTGATACTTCATCCGTTTCTTTTTAATTGTCCGTTTTTTAGATGAATTTTGTTACTATTTACTTGTCTTTTTAATGGTTTAAGGTTATATTTTGTCAATTATATTATTATCACAATTAATTAATTTACACATTTTCTCATATACAGACTACAATCTAATGCAAAAAGAGAGTAAATTAATGAGTATAATGGGATAGTGAAAATGCGAGGGTATAACATGAAAAAATTTGTCAACAAACAATTCTTTAGTTAATGTAAAACATCCTTAAATAACAGATATCAAAGAACGGATGGAGTATTATTTTCTGTCTAGCCCTTGGTATTTGAGATTTGAGAGTTATATCAAATTTTGATAAACTAGTATAATGACCCATGCCATGCACGGGACATATAATGTGCATTAATTATTACTCAACCTAAATCCGCATCAACTTTGATGGGGATAATATACTTTGATGGGTTTTCAAGTCAATTTTGGGTTTTTTTTTTTCATTTTTCAAAGGCAGAGAGATTAACAGAGGGATGTTGCACCCGCCCTCGAATACATCCCGCTATTTAAAATATTATATTAATTTTTAAAATATAATAGAATTGTGGAGCTTGATTTTTTTATCTTAGGTGGGCTATAGAAGTTTGCACATCTTGAAAATTATTGTCACTTCAAGCAAAATATTTAAAGCAAAGCAAACTATATAATATATAGACCAGTATGACGCATGATATACATTAAAAAATATGTATTTTTATATTTAAAAATCTATATTAGTGTTAAAGTTCTACTAATATATATTTTCACTCATAGTAAGTTTTTTTAAGGATTCACCTATATTAAGTTAAACATTAATGTTATTTCATATGCAAATTATTCAAACTAAAGTATATAATATGCAAGTCTGTACTACTCACAACTTATATTAAAAAAATATGAATTTTATGTTTAAAATTTATATATCAATCTATAATTTCATTTTACTAAAATTTTCATTCATATTAATTTAGATAATAATCTTCTTTAATTTAAAATTTCAAATCTCTTTACAATATATTTTTATTTTGTGTAAATATCATATAAATTTTGTTTATGATAATGAGTTAGTTTGAAGTCGCACATTATATTCAGAATAGAAAAATACAAAATTAATAAATAAAATAATTGTTTTCTATTTAAAATAGATTTTTTGATACACTAAAAATTAATTAGAAAGTTTAAATTTATATTTCAAATTAGATGACTTTTAACTTTAGGAAAGAGTAAAAAAACTAATAGATAAAATTTTCATGATATAGTTGCAGTGCGTTGCACTGATTGTTAGTTTTATTGATATTATATTTATCAATCTGATAATAGGTATCAAAATTAAAGGTATTCAAATTTTAGGTTTGCTGGTAACAAACATTTGAATTCAATATGAATAGCGAATTCAAAATATAGGTAAAGTACATTATAGGATTTAAACTAATCATATCACAAATAATCATAACAGATACACGATAAGCTCGAGAGATTGAATTCACATTTGTAAATTGAATAATAGTTAATTGTGATACTCGAAACTCAAAATTTAAATATTAAATCGAATATTAATTAGAATTAATCACCAATAATACCAAAAGAGAATGTGACGTGTAAAAAAAAGCAAAAAAGGACCATAGAAAATGAGAGAGACCAAGAAAACCTCTTAAGGACATAAAAGAATGGTTCACTAATATAATAAAATATATGATAGGATTTAAACTAATTATATCACAAATAATACTACCTGATACACGATAAGCAGAATAGTTTGAATTTAGATTTACAAATTGAATAATAGTTAATTACGATAAAATATATTAGCAAACATGAAATTAAAAATTAAAAAAATAAATTAAATATTAATTGCTAATAATAAAGGACAATGTGAGATGTGTAAAAAAGTGCAAAAACACCACAGAATGATACATAGACCAAGAAACCCTCTTAAGATGACACGTGTAAAAGAAGTACATGATAAGATTTAAATTATCATATCACAAATAATCCTAACTAATTAATACACGATAATTCGCTGGAGAGTATGAATTCAGATTTATAAATTAAATATTAGTTATTTGTGATAAGAGTGGTTAGAAAACTTGAAATTCAAAATTTAAAAATTAAATTGAATGTTAATTAATTTTCGATATTAAAGAAAAATGTGATATATGTAAAAGAAAAAAGAGCCACAAAAAACTATAACATGACACATGGAGAAGAAGCTGTCAACTTTCCTGTAGTTTATGATGCTTCTTCTTGTTCGAGAGACAAAAAAAATTATCTGCATAGAAGAAAATAACAATCACAAATTGAAATTACAAAATAAAAACTTACCAACACAAAATATAAAAATATTAAATAATCGATAACTAAAAATGATTAACAAAAAAAGAGACTCAACATAAAGATAAACTTTGTTATTGGCTAAATAATGAACTATTATTATAATTAAAAAAATAGAGGAAAACAAATTTAGATCGCCACGTAAGCCTAAAATCGCTCTATAGACGACACCCGTAAAAGTAAGGGTTCACAAATATATAGATTATAGATTATATTAATTTAAAAAATAATAGAATTGTGAGACTAGGTTTTAGGTTTGTTATAGAAGTTTGCAACCCTCGAAAATTATTATTGAGCTTGATCTGTTGAGCATATCTATCGAGAGAAAAATTCTCGCGTAACCTTTTTTGTGAACATGGAACATTCAATTTATTTTTCTTTAACAGTTGTAGAAATTTCCCCCCCTTAGTTTGATGTTTATAATTGATGTAAATTATAGATTATAATTATAAATTATACATTAATTATAAAGATAACTGTTAATTGTTTTGTCTCAATATTGATCTATATTTGTATGTAATAAACATGGGTAAATATTGATTAACAATGTGACAAATGGTATAATATATCAATATCAATTATTGGCAAAAGAAATATTTTGCCAAATGTCTAAATAGTAAATTAAAATGTATAATTATGAAAATCTATATTAATCCATAACCTACATGTACAATTTAAATCGATTATATTAATTAACAAATTGGTAGAATAATACCGAAGTAACCATTAACAGAATTTGGAGGGAGATGATGGAATTTGTTTAGGTGCTTTCGATTTGGCTTCTTTTTTATAAGTAAAGGCTAAACATTTATTAGCATAATTTTTAAAAAAGATTAGATAAAATTTGAAAGCTTATTATAAAATTCTCTGAGAGAGAGGATTTTAATTAAATTTGAATAGTGCCGATAAAATTATTTTCTTTTTGAAAGCAAAGTGCCAACAAAATTCTAGAAGAGAGGGATTGGATAAAATTTAAAAACTCATTATAAAATTCTAGGAGAGAGAATTTGGAAAAAAATTTGAATAGTGCCAATAAAATTATGGGAGAGAGCATTATTTGTTATCTCATCCATAAATTTTGGCTACTTTCTTTTGTTTTTGAAATATTTGAAAACCAAAAGATAAATTTTAGGAGAGATCCTCCAACACAAATTTAATTTTATTATAATTAAAAAAATAGAGAAAAGCAAATTTAGAATGCCACATAGGATTAAAATCGCTCTATGGACGACACCCATAAAAATAAGAGTTCACAAATATATATATATATATTATTGATTTGAGTCGAGCAAAATAAAACTCTTCCGTACCAATCACCAATATTTATTTTTTAGTACATCACACTCGTCATCTTTCATTCAAAAAATTCAAACTCAAAACCAAACTTCTTCCATTTGCACCAGTCGTGGTTATGGTACATACGATAATTTTTATCAACAGCCAGCCACATATTAAATTGACATCACTAACTGAACATGCATTAGACAGAGCACATGTGATAGCTCAGATTAATCAAAACTCCATTCAAGATAGGTGGGCTTATCCCCTAACATAAATTAAGGTGAATTCATATTTAAATAATTAATGCGGCCAACATTAGAATGGTCAAAATGAATATTCCACATCTAACTTCACTGTCATATGTGTAATTCTCTTTCAGGATTAACGGAAGAGTGGTGGGTGGTGGATGTTGTCCTTCCAATCACAAGCAAATGTAATGCTCTCATCATTTTCACCGGTAAAATATTAAACTCGATCTAATGATTTGAATTAATTAATCTATCCTCGTGGAAAATCATATGTATTACTTCTATATTATTATTATATAAAAAAAAACAGGTCTTAACTTTCGAGTCTGTGATATACGTCACGGATTCGGATTATATGTGGTCATTAGTGCATGCAGTTAGATGAATCTCAACCATTGGATTCATCACACGCTCGAAACCATTTATCTCCAAAAGTGAAGAGAAGCACAGAATCATATTCAATTTTTAGGGACCGCACGTGATCACCTAAAAGTGCAATCCTTCTCCTCCACTGGCTCCGGCGTCCCGGCGTCCCCCACCGTCCCTCCCATCTCTCTTATTTTTAGGTGATCGCTATGGTACCTAAATAAATTTATGGGTATGGATACCTGACGAATAATATTTTTTCATGTGTACTCATGGCTATGTCACTTTATTATTTTTTATTTATTTGCAAGCACACCCCTTTATTATTTTTGAAATGAGGATTTGGGAAAGGAAGGATTCAATTGTGGCACTGTGCGCGATCTCCGCCGCTCTCTCGTGTCGATTTCAGCATTTTCGAATCAGGCCGTAAAGCTTTTTCTTTGGTTAGGAGATTATAAACCATTGAGTCGGTGTTAATTTGTTGCTACTTTTTAATCTTATTATTCTGAGCAAAAGCATAAAGAGATAAGGAAACCGCGCGATCACAGCACACTCGCACCTGTACTGAAAAGTTTGAACCACTCCTCTGCATAATTCAGAACAAATCTTGTTTCTTACTAATAATAAAACCTAGTCAAATAATCGCCACTCACAAAAGAACAAAAAAAAAGGGAGTTCATTTCTTCACTCACTCTTTCCACCTAATGTCACTAGTATGATCGATCAATAAAATTACTGGGAAAACACGTGCAACAGATCTTAGAGAGGGGTTGGGTGGTGAGTTCAGAGTTGAGGCAAAGAAGAAGATGATGGAGGAAAGGGAGGGAGGGAGGGAGAGAGAGAGGCAGCAAGGGCCACCGGGAACCGGGAAAACCCATTTGTGTTCTGTTGATGATGAAGTCGAGTGTTGCTGTTGTGTGTAGTAGTGCTTTAGCTTCTTCATTGCCTTTGGTTACTCTCTGAATCTAAGTTATCATTATCATCTTTCTTTCCCTTGTCATGTGTGATTGATTTTCTTCTTTCGGGAGGAGACTGAAAAAAATAGGAGAAAAAAGGTGTCCTTTTGGCAAGCAGTGGAGCAATTCAGCAACCCCCCAAACTCTATAAGCCCTTTGCAGAAGGAGAAGTCAGAAGAGTTGAATTTTTTTTAGTGTTTTTAACTTTTTATTCAAAAATAATAAAGGGTTATATTTGTAAATAAATAAAATAATAATAATAAAATGATATGGCTATAAGAGTACACATGAAAGAATACTATTCGTCAGGTATCCATACCCATAAATTTAGCTAGGTGCCATATAATTTGCCATTTTTTTTTTATTGATGACTGCCTGTTTCCGTTCATTCCTTTGCGTTTTCATTGGCCGAAGAAGCGGTGGCGTAGAGGCGATGGAAGCGATGGCTGCGCATCGAGTCTCCCTAAACGCGATTCGTCCTCCGCCGCAAGGCTCCGTCGCGTGACCCGAACGCTCCCCCGCTTTCGGACTCGATGTCGGCGATGGTGGGACCTCGACGGAGCCTGCACAACCGCGTGCAATCCCTGATCCGCACGGGCGACCTGGACGCTCCCTCCGCCGTGGCCTGAGTCTGACACTCGGTGACCCGGCCGACGGTGTTAATAACATGGAGCCATGAGTTAAACACCGCTAGATGGAGACGCACGTCGAAAACACCTAGGCACTAAAAGCTGAAAACTCGGCCACACACTGAAGAATGGAGATGGATAACATTAATCTTGCACTCGTTAGTAATTGTGAAAATTAAATTTGTAAATGATACTACTACTATAGTTAAATTAAATGATTACAGCTGTTTTGCATCCTCTGTTGTTATCAATGATTCAATAGGTACGCTAGCAACATGAAAAGTGGGATTGCTCCCTGGTTCTGTGTTAGAGAAAGATGCAGATTTCCCTTTTAAAAAAAAAAAAAAAAAGAATTGAGTGCAGATTGCTTACTGCTTAGAAGGAAGAGTCACGTGCCTGCATCTTTTTTATTTTATTTTACTGTGTTGACATGATTATGATTCCATGCTTCTCTTAACTTTTGGAGGTAAATAGCTTTGAGCGTGTGATGAATCCAGTGGTGGAGATTTATCTGACTGCAGTGACTGTATGCACTACTGACTACATACAATCCGAATCCTATATGTCACTTAAAACCGTGACTTGTGTCACTTCATCAACCCTTTTGTTTTCAATTAAAATATATTTCATTTGTTGCTTTTTTTTACCATATTTATTAGAAAAAGAATTAACCCATACGAGTTGGATTCATAGAATAATTATTATTATTATTATTGTTGTTTTATCTTGTTTTATAATGCGCATTTTAAAGTTAAGAATGTTGTCATGGCAATTTCTCTTTTCACTTACCATGCACTAGTTATCATTTTTTTTATCTTGGATTTGTTATATTTCCCACTTTATTTATAATTTATATATTTATATTACGTTCAAGTTTACAACATATATAAAAACGGAGGACTTAATTATTGGGTTTATATATGTGCAACAGAAAAAATTATCTCACGTCCCACCAACTCGCTGTTGCTGTGCAATTTTTTTAATGAAAGTGTATTATTTGATTTGATTAAAATTAAAGTTATAACTGTTAATAAGCCTGCATTTATCTTTTTCATTTTAATTATATATACCCATAAATATGGCACATATGAACTTAATCTAATTTCGGTCCTACTTAAATTTTTTTGTCCTAGGTCATACTTAATTTTTTTGATAAGCCTAGGTCATACTTAATTAAACTTTACTAGAAGAGAATGTTATACCATATATGCAGCAATTAATTTTGATCAATTAAACGTTATTTTTACTATAAAATATCCCCTTTTTAATTGAGGGATAACTACCTACCATGGTCATGCATATATAAAATAATCTTCGGTGGAAACATTGAATTAACGTAAGAAATAATTAAAGTCAAAAGGTTAGACCCCTTATCAAGGAAATTAGTTTTTTTTCCCTCCAGATAATCTATAGTTTTGTCTAATCAAAAGGAAGATTCGTGGTTGACGTTATTTCCGCAAAAAAGGCATTGCAAAGCGCAGTATGTTCTAATCTGTATTTAATTTCTATGCAGAGAACAGGTGAAAACAAAGCGGATTAAGCACTCTGGATAGTGGCCTGAACTTACAAAATCATAAGCTCATAATGTCAACATCCAAAAGACACGCACTTACCAGTTTTGTTATATCACTCTTAATGCCATCTAGCTCGCTTCTGCAGAAGAAGAATGAACCACATATATATTTTATAATATGCGTAAATTTGAAGTCTTCCATATGTCTTACAACTATTGTGCCAGCTCATTTTTTTTATCAAGATTCACTTCATTTCGATTTAATGTTTAATATGGGACTTGAATCAAATATTTCAAGTTGATAAGTTTATGGTTTTCATTTAATTAATAAATTTCAAGGGAGTCATAAGGTGATTTGGTAGTTGGGGGAATGAGCATAAAGATTGGAGTGATAAGGAAGTCATGTGTTCAAATCCCTCCATTGATTTACAAAATATACTAATTTACTAAGTACATTTGTTTATCCAAAAAAATAATAATTAATTTCAAAAGTAAAAAAAAAATAAGAAAGAAAAATGGAAGAACTTGTAAATGCAAAGGGAATATGAAGATAAAAATTAGAAAGAAGGATTAAATTAATGAACAATATTACGGAGTGTCACTTGGAATGGTCGCATGATTTTCTATTAAATACATAAGCAATTAACGTAAAATGACAGTAGGGGACCAAAAATATGGATTATAGATCTTGGAGGTATGAAGGCTAAAAAAAATTAGATGAACCAAAACCAAAATTTGCTTATTTTATTGAGATTTAAATCCTATTTAACTCATAATAATATATTAGTTAATTATGTTTATTAAAAATACTTCTGAAATAAAGTGATCATAGTGAATTTTAGTTTGGACAACTGAGTAAGCCTAAAGAGCCCACAGATTGTGGGGAGCGCAATCATGGAGTTCAATGAATTGCACCAATCCTTCATGCCCTTTTGTGTCATCCTCTCAACTTCTGTATTTTCGCTAAGCACGCTTCCGTTTTGTGGATCAATTAAATATAGAATTAATGAGTGGGCCGGAAAGAAGGAGCCCCCAACATGTGTATATGGATTGACAAACAAAAAATGTGTATATGGCAAAACCAATGTAGTTAAAATTGGATCAGGCCGGTCAAATCGGAAATTGAACCCCTGTCCGATATGGAACACTCTAATAATTGGTTTGAGCGATAACTGGTCAACAACTGGCTAAAATCGAAAAAATCGGCTGAAAACCAGTTGGACCTGTTCAATTTTTTTTTTTAATTTTTTTTTCAAAAATCAAAATTTTCAATTTTTTTTATTTTTTTAAAGAAATAAATCTCACTTTCTTCAATTATTTATAATTTTGAATATTTTATGTTATGAATTATGACATTCAGTAGTAAAGTTTAATTTTTCTTTATAAAGTTATGACTTTTATATTAATTTTTGCTCAATATTGTATAGGGTTTAGGGTTTAAAATAATATTATTTAATTATATCCCGGTTAAACCCTGGTCGAACATCTGAACCTTAAACTTTTGCCCTCACAGGTTTAATGATCGGTCCGATTTTGACTATTTAATTTTTCTTATCCTGAGCATTGAAAGTTTGTACTCAAGTTACTCAATAAAAGGTTATTGTGAAAAAGTTATTTTACTAGAATTATTTAAATAATAAAAAACACTTATGAGATCGATCATCGTGACCCATATATATGTCTAATATTGTAGAGCAAGATTGTAAGGGTACCAAAACAGCTTCATGAATTTGCGGGTGTATTGTATGAGAAATTTCCTTTAAAATTATCCATGTGACAAGTGCTAATGTGGATCTTCATTATTCACGCCATTTTAATACTAGAAATCTAACGGTGGGGGACCGATTTTAGAAACATGGAATAAATCGAGGACTAAATTAAAGTTAGTAGGAAAATTGATGAGGGACTAAAAAATATTGTATTTCATAAGTATTAAAAATTCCATAAGTATTAAAAATATATTTAACTCTTTAATTAATATTTCCAATTTATTCTCTCATCAAATAGTAATATTGCTTACATGTACAATATATTTTCATGACAATTACGCCTTTAACTTTATAATTAACCTTATTCTAAATAGATCCCTTAATTTTGGCTAATCGTTAATATAACTAAATATTACATGCGTGACCATAATTTAGTGTACACATGCATGTACTGCATTTTGTTCGATATATATGTATTTTTTAATTATCACTATTCGATATATATGTATTTAAGTGTTGCACTTTGTTCAATATAGAATAGCTAATATAAAGATGATTTTTTTTTCCAATTGTATATGCTTTATAAGATAAAACATTGTAAATGTACCATTAAAAGCCACAATATCAATAATAATCTAGTTTCACATGGAAATTTAGTGAAGGCCGGCATGGGCAACGTCGTGTCCTACACACGAAACTGTACTACATTATGTTTTATATTTCATGAACGCGTGGCTTCCACACGAAAAGGTGGAATGCCAAGTTAGACAATTAATCGATGTAATATGCTCATTATTATGATTATATCCAAACTGTTAGCTTGAAGATCGAAGGTGTTCAATGCTATCATCTCCCAATCCCAATCGGCTTTCCTCTTATAATCAAAATATGTAATATAAGAATGAGTATAACGGATATTCTAACCCGTTTACAAAGTGATGAATTCAAATTATCTACAAAATTTCAAGCATTCAAACGGATTCAAATACTTAGCTAAATAACTAAAGCCTGAATGAACCCCCTCTCTCGTGTACTATGAACATTTTAATCTAGTTAAAATTGTTCCCAAGCTCCGTATCTTTTTTTTTTTTAAAGTTCAAACTTCGATACGTATATGAATACGTTTCCATGCCCATTTTGTATACGGTTTTTCAAGAATGAAATAATTAACCTTGTTTCCGAGGTAATAATTAGTACGTTAGTGATGATCATTGGAGTAATTTATTAAACGAAATAGGACTATATATAGGAGTGAAAGATGTCGAAAGATAGAGAAAAAAAAAACAAATCAACAACTTGTAATTTTATACTTTAATAGCTAGACGATAAATAATTAAATACAACTAGCTAGTGTTGCACCAGGGGTAATGAAAAAACAAGCAATCTCCCACACGTACTCACAATGCAAAGGTGAGAAATATAACATATTCAAACCAGAAAAAGTTAGGTCGCGCGCACACATTTTAATTCCCAAGATTGGGATATTGGAGCTTAATGGGATTCCCACGTAGACCACAAGGACACACGCTTTGATCCCCGCGAATGAGAAGCACCACATTTTGTAGCCTAAAGTAAGACAATATTATATACTTGAGCTTACAGCTCACTTATCAATCTGAACGTAGTGGACATCATATTTGTTTCTAAGAAAATAATTATATAAACGACAAATATATCTAATAATTACCAAATTGACATCTGTAAATTGTGGGCGATGCCAACACGCGTGTCAACCTTACATAACACTAGTTTTTTTCTTATTTTTAACTAGTCGATAGATTTGTATAGAGTATTTCTTTTATAAACAAAATTGTATTAAAACGGGATTGGCTGCACAAGATGTGCTCAGCCCAAAAACCAAGTCAATATAGTATACAATGATAAGCTCCTAATCTCCATATAGGAAAGAGCCCCCACTCTCGAAAGATACAAGTCCTTGATTACAAAAATATTCCTAACATAAATAATAAAAATATTAATAAATAAAAGTATTGACTTGGCTTTTGGGCTGGGCATATTTTGTACTGTCAGCCCCGTCTTATTATATTTTTGATTATAAAAAAAAAAAAGTTTTGGTGAGAAATAAAAAAGTTAAATTAAAATGTGACATATATCTTAACCTTGATACTAATACATGTCTTGATCATTCTCAGAGGTGACACATGTCCCACCCAAATATTTTTTTATATATAAATAGTAATTCACTTTATAAAAAAATTGCTTTTCCCTCTTGGGCACATATACTTTTTTGCGCACTACTGTATATTTGAAATACTATGGGAAGATGGATGAGTGGGGCAAAGGGTACTTATAAAAGGGGAGTGGTATGCAAGAATTAGAGTACCTGTGACCTTTGTTAGTAAGAAGAATCTTAGAGCTGGTGGAAAGGTTTGTGGTCAGTGGTCACCGACTTTGCATTCACTCTCTCTGAGGTCAAGGATCAAACATTTAGGAGCAGTCTCAGGTGTGTGCTAATATAATTTCCTCTTCCATATTCTCCTTTCACTGTTTGCTAGCTTTGGACCAGCTGCATTTCTCATTTCGGGTGGTTAATTGATGCATTTATTTTGCATGTGATTGATAAGTTCATTAATTTCATCTCTCACACTTTTTGTGCATATACATGTTTAATTTATTCCAACGGAGGGGAGATATGCTAAGTTAATTAGCTTGGTTTGTTGATATATTCATCACCTCTTCTATATATTCTTGCATGCCCAAATTGGTCTTTTAAATTTTGACCCAAAAAATCAATTAATAGGGATATATAGTTGTGTGGGGCTAGTTCTCAAGCTAATTAATAAGCATGGTGATTAAATTAGAATGAGGACTCCAAAATTCAAACCTCTCATATATATATATATATATATATACGTGAAATTTATCCAGAATTACGATCTTAAGCATTTTTCTCTTCTTGAATATGAGCCCAAGTTGATTTGTAGGCATATTTGAATTTGAATTGATATATATCTTCATCACCTCACATTAGTCTAAATTAACATCCCGCAAACCAAAAACCTGACAAAGTGCAAACTCAGAAAACACTATATAAGTGGAAATGATGTGGCATAAATTATTATTTTCGATAAAGATACGTACTTTTGTTTCATCCTTATGTGCATCCGCCACTAGAAGAAAATATATTAAAAAAAACCAATGTCATTATAATTTTTTTTTTTTTTTGGTAAGTAAAAGTTTAGTTTAGGGGCAAGGATCGACCCCATGCAAGGCCAGAGCCTACCACTAACCTCAAGAGGATTTATAGTGGAATTTACGGATTGCCTCCCCCTACCCACAGCGCAAATCCGCTTTAGACAGGTAAACGTGGGGAAACTGGGTTCGAACCCTCAACCTCATAAACAAGGTGAAGGCTCTTAGCCAGCTGATCCCACCCCACGGGGGAATGTCATTATAATTTGTTACGTACAAAAGATTTAAATTTACTATATATAACTTTTGTAAATAATTAAAACCCTCTCACATCAGCCCACACTTAATGGCATAATTAGTCTTATCACCAAAGATAACTGCATGCAACTTGCATGCCACGTATCTACCATGTCTTCTAACTGCTGATTTAATACTCATATTAGCCATTTTTTAATATATTTTTCAACTTATTTTTGGGTGCACAACATACTTTTGAAATTTTCTATAAATTCTTCTGAATAAAAATTAAGAAAAGAAAACAATATTTTTATAATTATTTATAAAAATAAAAAAGATTTTCTGAAATGAAATATCATAAAAAATTTGTATATGTTGAAACCTATGATGCTCTTGCTAGTGTGATCCACGGTGTCGACATTGACGTTGTACGGATTAGCTAGCTTGGGAGACCCACAAAAAGGGACATGACAACATCAAACAATTTTCCCGTTTTTGATTAAAAGAAAAACGTTGTTCCGTTTCTTGTTGGCCAATAATATATATGTACGGCTTTTTATTACATGTCTTTAACTTTAGTTCTTTATCTTTCTTTTCTCATTCCGTAGTCGTTTAAAATAGAATGACATATCTTATTCATGTATTTATCTATAAATTTTAAGTATTTTTATTTAAAAAGAAGAAATAAATCAACTTATATTTTTGTAAATTCTTAATTATTAATTAATTACACATGCCTTCCTTTATCAATAGCCATTCTTTATTTCGATAGCGGAGTCATGACTCCCCTAATTAAATAAAAAAAAAATATTTTAGAAGAGTTAAACCCATGATTCAATGTACGTATTACATAAAAAAAAAGTTAAATACTATTATTCTATCAAAATCTTCCATTATCTTAGCGGGAAGAAATTGATTTTAATTGCCCATATATAGTGGAGAGACAGTGGCAAACAAAGTGCGGGATTAGTAGTATGCTTTAGTTTGTCGAGTGTAAATCTTGGCGCTTACACGCAACTGTATACAAGTGTAAATTAGGATTTAATTATTTCAATGTGAGGTTTTTTTTTAATGTCAGGTATATTTACTTTAAATAAAAGTAGTTGATAATATAGGATTATTTTCTTACTTACAAGTCTAATTAATTTCATATAATAATTTTGAATTGAGAGTTAGACAAGCAATATGTATTACTTAATGTAAGAAATAGATTTAGATTTCATTTCAATACATCGTGATTTTTTTTATCAAAACATATATTCAATTAAACTACCTGTTTACATTTTCATTGAAAATGTTATGGAGTTTCTTTTCTTCTCCTTTGTTTTTATTAATGCATATATATTTGATGAGACGTCACTATAATTTAAAACTCCAACTTTAAATCTAGATTCTCATTCACCACAAATATTCCAATAATGGAAGTGCTCACAGTTTTCCCTTTTTGTCTATGTATGTAAGTGTGCTTCATAAATTTGAATATAATAATATATCTGTAAACACCAAATTTTGTTCGGTTTTCTTTTATTTCTCGGTAAAAATTAGGATTGGGCTCAATGTAAGAATTTGTCCAAAAATTGGTCACTTGATCATTTCAAAAATGCAAACTTGCTCTCCCATTTTCCTTTCAGCAAGCGCACACCCCTCCCCTCCCCTTTTGGCCTTTGTCAATTTGCATTGCAAGGTGCAACATGTTTGAAAAGCTCTCCAGCAAGTGGTTCTTCACAATCATTTCAGCTCTTTTTTTTTTCCTGCTCCCACATGCCTATGCCAACTTGAGCAAGTTGATCTGAAAATTGAAATCAAATCAGCCATTTTTTTTCTCTGCTGCTAGCCGCCCCTATCCCTGCAAAATCAAAAAAGCAAGATCAAAGAACACAGGAATATTGGTGGTGCAAGATTCCAATGGAGGATTCTCTGTTTATCTATACGTGCTTTTATTAGTTTAGGTTTATTTTGATTTAGTGGGTAAATAAAAAAGCCTGACATGTTGTTGTGTGGAATTACGTACTTGCCAGTATAAAATATTTAAAAACTAAAATTTTAAAATCAATATAATATAATTGATAAAAAGTTAATTTGATGATGATGTTTAAATATTTCGCCTGATTTAGTATTGATCGATAAAAAAAATATTCATTAGTTAAAAATTAAAGAAATTGATAATATCCTTTGATTGAATACTATTTAGAAAGATAACTAATATTAATTTAATTTTAATTTAATATAGAAGCACAAGATATGTGACTTTGTGAGAATAGTTATGTACGACATTGATTTGCATGCCGGATTTCTCGATATAAAATAAATAATTCACATTCTTGTTTTGTTTTGTCTTGTTTTTGGTCAAATCATTCTTGTTTTGTTTAAACTTGAATCTGTTATGTTTCTATCAGGGGCCGGTGTGTGGAACTGGGGGGGCCGGTTCTTGCATTGCTATAAATTGTCAATTGTTTCTAAGTTCTACCTAGCCAATTAGCCATTTTTAACACTTTTGATCAAATGTGGTTTGTTTACTTTTTGAGGAATTGCCGTTGAACCACGTTAGAGGAAGGTTCAATTGCAAACATGACAAAGACAGCATTTTATGCTACTCTTGTATGCTACTTTTTGACTACCCACAAGTGTTCCACAAGTGTCAAGAACACTTGGATAATCTGGTTCTTTGATATACTTGCATTGACTATGAAGATTTTTGTGGTTGTAGTCGTGGTTGTGATTCCATTGCGATCATTAATATTGCAAACAAATACAATTGATGTGTCCACAATTAATTGTGGTCACAAAAAGACCAAAAACTCTTGACGCTATGTCTGTAATTGCAGTCATCGTATGCAATTTAAAACCATGATAACTACTATAATTACATCACTTCCCTTGTGACCTTTTCAATGTTAGAAAGGTAGCACATTATATAACTTATTTATGTTGTGAAAGCAAGCTTGTGTTTCCTTCGTGATCATCAAAATCATGTGTTTCTATTCTTTATTTTGATGGTACAAAATCTTGAACTTCCTTGAACTCAAAACTTGCCAGATTGTTGAGATTTGGCTCATCCTCAAGGGAATTTATTTGCACCATATCCTCTTCTTGATTGTGCTCTTATCTAAGATTTAGGACATCATGGACGAGAATGGTACCGCAAATAGTGTCCTCAAGAACAAGTGGAAACTTCCTCTCTCAGTTTTCTTCAAAGATGCAAGGTACCTCAGCTGTGTTACCAATCATGAAGGGTGTGTCGGAAAAAGTGTGTTAGTTAGAGAGTATGTTAACAACACTCATCTTTCATGAAACACTAATACTTGTTTCTATTAATGTACGTAGACTTGTTTTCAAGATGGATTCCCTCGCTAAGGAGATTCTTGGGATTGCATTCCCATCTGCACTGGCTGTTGCTGCTGATCCAATTGCTTCTCTTATAGACACAGCATTCATAGGCCACTTGGGTACCTTTTCATGTCAATACATCATGCTTGCACCAAAAGAAATACACAGATAAAAGAAATGCTAGCAATACACTCTCTAGCACACTCTATTATTAACAGGGTGAAATTTATGCAGGTCCCACCAAATATATAATGGAAAATCTATGTGAATTTCACTCAATAATAGTATGTTGGAAAAGAGTGTGTTGGAGAGTTGTACAACTTACTAATCTTAAACGGATCTCTAGCAAGGATCATTTTAGTACTCTACCTCGTTTTAAGCTAACTTTTTTTGTTTTATGAGTCTAGGACCGGTGGAACTTGCTGCTGCAGGAGTTTCCATTGCTTTGTTCAACCAAGCTTCAAGGATTACCATTTTCCCTCTAGTCAGTATTACAACTTCCTTTGTAGCTGAGGAAGATACTATTGAGAAAATCAATAATATGGCAGCAGAAAAGCAATTCACTGAAAGCATTAAGGCCAAGTCCAACGAAATAATGCCTGGTGACCATTTGCTCCAAGACATAGAAACAGGTGCATCCAAAGAGAACACCGAGACTCCTAAAGAATCTTTGGCCGTGGAAAAGGATGGTACCTTGAAAAATGAGACAAATAATGGAGATGGTACTTTCTCTTTGTCCCTTTTTGCCTTGCTTTCTCTGTTTATGTATAAGAGCGCATTTGAGTAAATAACTTAATTAAGAGTTCATTCATATGTTATTCTGTAGAGCTTATTGAAATAAACTAAAATTGACTTATGGACACATTATAAGTTATTTTTTATAAGTATATCCAAATACTAATATAAATACTTATATGATGGGATAAGCTCGAATAAGCTCTAAATGAATATATTGAAAGTTTGGATGTATTCTGACATTTTAATTTCCTTACCAGATGCCAATTCAAATATAAGCAAGTCTTCTTCTATTACTAGTAGTGGTAATAAGAGTGTGTCAAAATCTATAAGCAAGAAGCGACACATTGCATCAGCATCTACAGCTCTACTTTTTGGCACAATCCTTGGCCTCTTTCAAGCTGTAACCCTTATATTTGCAGCTAAACCTCTATTAGGTGCAATGGGTTTGAAACCTGTAGGTATCTTTATTATCAAAAGTAATATGATGTTACATATCTTATTTCATTATCTAAAGTTAAATTTACCCTAAGCTTTTGTTAAGTTGAGACATTTGTCATTTTGTAGGATTCTCCTATGCTAAACCCAGCTGTAAAGTACTTGAGATTGAGATCCTTAGGTGCTCCTGCAGTGCTTCTATCCTTGGCCATGCAAGGAATCTTTCGAGGATTCAAGGACACAACAACTCCTTTATATGTCATTGGTATGTTGAGATGATCTAATTATCATGAAATGAAGCCTAACTAGAGACTATGAGAGCATCAAAGACATAATTAAAGCTTGCAAGTCAAATTTAAAGGAAATATGCATAAAAATAATGCTAATTGGTTCAATCATTTGCTTGATCATAAGAAAAGCATAAGGAATACCAAATAAAAAGTTGTATGTATTAATTTGTTTTAAAATTCGTCGACATTTTTTTTTTCTGAATTGGTTCATTTTCTAATATGATTTTAGTTTCTGGGTATGCATTGAATGTTGCTATGGACCCAATACTTATCTTTTACTGCAAATGGGGTATTAGAGGTGCAGCCATTTCACATGTGCTCTCTCAGTAAGTCTGTCTTTGTTTTTGTCCTAATAGTGTTTCAAACATTTTTATTCTCAATACTTTTAACTTACAAAATAGTGATCCTTTTAGGTACATGATGGCATTGGCCCTCTTGTTGATATTAATGAAAAAGGTGGATCTCCTACCTCCAAGCATGAAGGATTTGCAGATTTTCAGGTTTCTTAAAAATGGTATGATGGAGTGCATTAAAAGATAGCATGTTGGTATTGGAGTCTATATTATTACTGAAAGCTCACTCTCCTCAATTAAAAATAAGAAATAGAAAAGAGAGATAAAAATGGTCAGCAAGACTATATACACAACTATTGATATAGTGATCAAACTAACATACATTGGTCACTTATATTATCCATGCTAGATTAATTTACTTATGTTGGAATTTGTTTTCAATTTGAATAGGAGGTCTATTGTTGGCCAGAGTGGTAGCAGTTACATTCTGTGTGACCTTGTCAGCCTCATTAGCAGCAAGGTTAGGTTCCATTCCTATGGCTGCATTCCAAACCTGCCTTCAGGTCTGGATGACATCATCCCTTCTTGCTGATGGTTTAGCTGTTGCAGTACAGGTGCAAAAACATTTCTTTTTCTTATCATTGGGATGTACCATATATGTGACCTATTTGGTTTCAGAAACAAAATTGTTCCAGACTTTACTTACCTCTCGGCCGAGCACAGATTAACCCATGGGTCATTTCCCCTGGGATACTGTGGGTGTAAACAAAAAAAAAATACAGACTCACTTCTGAAACTCTTCTTTGAGCAAGAATAAAGTGAAAATTAAATAAGCATTACTTATTAGTTTTATTGGCTTACAGGCAATTCTAGCATGTTCCTTTGCTGAGAAAGATTATGACAAGGTGACTGCTGCTGCAACACGGGCATTGCAAATGAGTTTTGTTTTAGGAATGGGACTCTCTCTTGTAGTTGGAGTTGGATTGTTCTTTGGAGCTGGAATCTTCTCCAAAAGTGTTCTTGTTATTCACTTAATCAAAATAGGCATCCCGGTATGGATTGATGAATTAATTATGTTTTTTCTCTGTGTGAGCTTTATCTAATTTCATTTTAACCCCACCAGTTTGTTGCTGCTACACAACCAATCAATTCATTAGCCTTTGTCTTTGATGGTGTGAACTATGGAGCATCTGATTTTGCTTATTCTGCATACTCCTTGGCAAGTTTGCATGCCCTTTACTTTTTTTCCTTACCTATTTGTTTTCATAATGTGTCATCGATCGGTGTCCATGTTTATTTAGCAATTTTGCTATGCTCTTTCTTCAGGTCATGGTGTCATTAGCAAGTGTTGCTTCATTGTTCTTTTTCTACAAAAGTAAAGGTTTTGTTGGGATCTGGATTGCACTAACCATCTACATGAGTCTTCGCATGTTTGCTGGTGTATGGAGGTAAACTTTTCTCATGTCAAAAGCAAGAAACTATTAGACATCACATATTCACTCCATTTCTAGCATGGTACCATATTGTAGCTCTTGCAGCAAACTTAAGTATCTATGGCACAAAAATTAAGTATGCTCAACTCGAATTTAGTCGGAGTCCAATATGACTACCGGATTTTAGAATTTTGGCTTTCAGCCTAACTCAACCCCACAAAACCAGTTTATAAGGTGAGGAGTGCCTCCAATATGCCCTCTCACGCCCAGGGCTATTGGGGCTGGTGCATGGACAATTAATATGGGTGACAACCCAACATTAGATCTAGGATAGGCTTTGATAGCATCTTAGAATTTGGACTTTGAGCCTAATTCAACGTCACAAAATCGGCTTGTAAAGTGAGAAGTGGCTAATATACCGGATACCGAGGGTCTATGGCCAAAAAGGACCATGATGCATACATTGATAAGTTGCATAATTTATATGATATTAAATATTAGCTAATTAATCACAATTAAGACAAGAAGGTCTTAGTAAACTCTGCCATGTGAAAATTCAACATGAAAACATTTCTTCATGAATAAGTTGTTTATGGAATTTTTGCTCCAAAGCTTTTATAATTCTGTTTCGCAAAGTTGTTTTACAAACAAGTTAAATGCTTATGCAGGATGGGAACAGGAACAGGACCTTGGCGTTTTCTGAGAGGATACTCATTGTCTTGATGATATCTAACAAACAAAAATTTCATCGTTGTGCATCGCACACTTTTCATCATATAGGACCAATTCTCTTTTTTTTGAAGACATGGTTACTTCTTTCTACTAATGTGATACTATTATGTCTTGGAGTTCTCCATTTATACGTGTTAGTGGCTTAGTGCCATATCCACTATCCTTTTTTTTTTTTTGCCTTTTACTGTATTCTCGTGATTTTGTTGTACGTTGAAGATTCTGAGTGCATATTTATATATGAAAAATAAATTACTTTATAATCAATTTGAGTTCAGTTGCATTCTCTTTCTCAAATAATTGCAAATTTGCAATCCTCTTCAACTTATCTTTTACCTCTCTTGCTGCTACATGATCCGAACTTGCTCTAGAGTATATCAAACATATAAACATGGGGACAATTGAGAAAACATTTCGCTTTTGGAGTTCTTCTCCTCATGTTTGATTTTTAACCAAATAAAATTCCAAATAATTATTTTTTTACAAACATGAATTATTTACTAACTACCTTTTTTA
Organism: Glycyrrhiza uralensis; assembly: GCA_030159175.1. Taxonomy (NCBI): domain Eukaryota; kingdom Viridiplantae; phylum Streptophyta; class Magnoliopsida; order Fabales; family Fabaceae; genus Glycyrrhiza; species Glycyrrhiza uralensis. The sequence continues at coordinate 44,828,184 of BRZY01000005.1, forward strand.
ATTAGTACTTATATATGAGTTCAAAATAGTATATGCTAATGATATTCAAAATCCAAAAATAGAGAAAAATATACTGCATAAAAGCTCGACTATATTGAAATAGATTAAAGTGTAATAGAAAAAAGATTAAAGTGTAATACATGTTTACTTTTTAATTAAAATAATGTAGAGTTAATATAATAGAAAAAGAATGTCATTCAAAGTTAAGAAGTAATCTTCTGTTAAAAAAAAAATTGTAATTCACATGTTGCAGTTCGAGTGGTCCACCTCCCATCCCATGTTCTCCCAGTCATCCAGATAAATCCATGTACATTTGTCTAATATTTTATTTTGTCCGGTGGAAAAGGTAAGAAAAGTCAAATTCTGAGATCTTCAAAGTTTGAAAAAGATATAAGATCACTTATTTAACAAGCTACAACATGGTAAAACAAGTCACATCACCATCAAAATCAAAATTTGAATTCAGATTGATCTACGCTTTTGTTCAAGATATATTATCCAACCAAGCTTTGGTCCCATGCCCGTCCACACATATCCTGGAAATCTAGCCTAGCCTAGCTACATGTCCCACTCTTAACAACCAAATCTCAAACAAGAAAAACTCAACCATTCATCATGTTTGGCCCAATGAAAAACCCACCTACCCACTTTTCTCAGATTTATGGCACTACACCAGCCCGGGTTGCCCCATGATTACGACCCTTAGATCTTGAATTTCATGGTCCAAATCAAAAAGCATCATATCCCTCAATTCATTTCACTCCACCAATTCAAAGTTCGCAAAAATCCAAAAACAATCGCAATTAGTATTTACCATTCCAGACCACAAGCCGGCGTAGGTTTTAAATTGCGGATTACAATTGCAACTACGGTGGATTTTACAATGCACAACCAAATCTTTTTGTGTATGTGCACAAATGATGGGCAAACTGGTTATAGGCAGTTTTGCTAGTTTAAGTGTATTTCAACATTTACCCTCAAAACAATCACTAATCCCACTGTATGGCCTAAGGTTTTATTTTTTAAAATTTGACTCAACACCATAAATAATTTGAATCCCTCTTTTTTTGATATTTTTGAAATCTGCCCCTCTCCCAAAAGTAAACCACCGATTTAAAAACCCTCTGAACTTTGAAAAACAAACTTTTAGAAGACAACTACCTCTATGTATCTTTCACTCTTTAATGGAAGTCCTAATTAATATAACATGTTTCCTCCATAGTTTATTATCAATTTATACCAAAAAAAATATCACTAATCAAATTCTTTGAACTTAATTACGTTATTGCTCAGTTAACCGTTTTCATATAATATTAATACATTAATTATAACAACAATAACATAAAAAAAGTATTTATATGAAAAAAACTAATTTTTCAACAATAAACGAGATTAAATAAAATTGATATAATTTTAACCTATTAATTACAACTGAAAACTTATTATGTTTTAAATGAAATTTTATTTTTTTGTTCTTTCCATACAAAATAATAATTTTGAATTATTATACCATATTGATGGTTTGCTGCAATGGCATGACCCCTTCGTGCCTACTACATTCTGATAAACTTGGAAGTTGGAACAATAGGTCTCATTGGAACATTAGCATAGATAAATTATACTTCATTTGGTCATTTTTATAAAAATTAAAATGAGTCATTCTAATGGTCATTTTTATAATAAACAATGTTTTATTTTTAACAATATTAATTGCTCATTCTCAACTATACCCTTATTTATTATGAGACCCACAAAAAGAATATGAAAATATATCAATCCTACAAATGGTATTTTGAAAATTATAGCATCATTAATTATAATTAATCAATTTCAATACACTTCATTGGTCTTGATAATTTTGTCCTATATTTCTTATAAAAATGACTAGAGGGAGTTACAGACTACATTAATTATACGCATGTAATTGTTAACCAACGTTGGGAGAAAAGTCATTTTCACAAATTTAGGCAAAAATGTAAAAATTTAATTTTCTTGGCAATAAATATAATTTTTACAAAATGTAGGCACAAAAACTAATTTTCGAAAAATGTAGGCAAAAATGTAATTTTTCTAAAATTTTAGATTTTTCAGTAATTAATACCTTCTCTAGACACCAATCAGCAAATATTGATCAAACTTTAACATTACCTATTTAACAGGTAGCCCTTACGTAATATTGACCATCAGATTAAAAAGTACAAAAATAAAGGGCTCATACATCATTTGTGCACATGCACAAAAAGATTTGATTGTGCATTGTAAAACCCACATGCAACTACAGCCACATCAGTCTCTGAGGTCATAAAAAAGATCTCATTGTGGCCACAATTGCTATCATATGAAAAATCTCCATGTGACTACAATTTAAAGCCTTTCATTAGTGTCTATAACAAAATGAATTAAATACATAAATAAATTAACTTGTTCTCAATTAAAAACTTTTCCTAGAGAAATAACCATGACATTGAATTCGAATATAATGAGTACAACTCAGCTTACACCGTAGGAACACAGTAAAGTTCACTATATCTAAACGATCTGCTTGCAATAAATATTCAATGGCACAGATCACCTCTAATTCCTTGATAAGAACTCCAACCTTCTATACATGCAACAGCAAATTACTGGCAGAATCTTACCAGGCAAGCTGCAGGAAAAATAACTTATAAACAAATGAAGCTATTGGTTTTGTTGCTATATATAAAACTGAACCATTTAGCTTTCCTTTAAAAGAAGGGTAGGAGTAAAATGGGGAAAAAGAGTCCTGCAACGGGGCATTTTTGGAAGAATACCTAACCTCTACAGGATTTTCTTTTCTACCGGATATCACATCACAGCCCAGAGAGAATGGTTCTTCACCCTCTCCCTGAAAGCGCTCTAGTAAAATAATGAATGACAAAATTATAGGGAAAAAATAAAAAGAAAAGACTGATTATCCTTAAATTTGCAGCCATCCCTCCATGCTTCGGGGCCCATTTCACCAAAAGAAATTATGAAATTAAATACCTATCACAGAAAGATATAAAAGGGTCAATTTGACTAGACTACAAGTTGATCCAGCTGCATTTGCTCCAGCCAGGCTCCTAAAACAGAATGATCAATGGACTCTATCTGAGGATTAGAGTTCAGTTCAGCAGATGCAATAGGGCCAGAAACTGCCAATTGCTCTTTCATTTCTGGTGGGGATTCCTTGACAAGAGATTGGACCCAGGATAGATCAGGCTCTTCCCCATTGTTTCCAAGCTCAAAAGTGGATGATCTTTGCAATCGACCTAGGTCATTTCCATTCACTGACCAATCTGCTTTTCCATTAGGAGATCCCCACTTAGACCAGGAATTAATAGGGGACCCAACAACTGAGGCAGGATTGTTAGCACCAAGATCTTTTGAACTAAGGCTCCGCAGCTGTTGCTGCTGTTTCTCACGCTGAGAAAAAGCTGATAGTCGAGCACTCATTGGAGAGAGGGATTCCATACTTCTTGGTGACATCCTTCCAGGAGAAGAGACGCCAAATGAAGCCTGTAATAGAGGATGCTCAACATTCTTAGGGGACAGGACATTTGTGTTAATGGGTGATAACGAACTTTGAAGCTGTTGAAACTGATTGCGAACAGCTGATTTGTGTGTTGGGGAAAACACAGAAGCCGCTGATGGGTCAGAATACCGAGGAGACGAAGAAATTTCAGCAGAAAATAGATCATCAAGATTTGATGGAGTTAGTGTCATAGACCGACCAGACCGACCCACTGAAATGGCACCAGGATGGGGCTGTGAGAAACAGCCCAAATCATTCAATATGTGTTGCTGGCCATCAAAGTCTTGCAACAGATTCAAGTCTTGAGGTGGCATGTCACGAGCACTAAGAGAAGATCTCAAACGACTTGTTTGAATGTTGCTTCCTGGTAAATGAAGAGCTGGCACATTTGGCTGTGGCCAGGCAGTAGATGAGTGTGAGATGCCATTTGCAGATGGAGACATTGGCTGTGCAAAGGGAGATGGAGACATAGAAGAGATTGATGATGGAGAACCAGGGAACAGGCTCATTGCAGCCGCCATGTCCATGACATTAGGAGCAGAGGCAGTTGATCGGGGTGAAGGGACGGCAGATCCAGTGGACACATACAATGGACGGAGCTCTTCAGGTGTGTGAGCAAAAAAGCATACCCTTCTATTACAACTAGTACCATCTTTGCAGAGCCTTGTTCGATACTGAGCTGGATGTAGCCAGCACTCAAATACCCCATGAGCATATTCACACATATCACCACGTCTACAAGCCCCTTTTCTAAATTCAGGGCATGGCACACAGCTGTAATGGAACTTTCTAGGGTCTCTCCTGCGAGCATTCTCTCCAGGATGAACAAAGGGACACTCAGTCCAATCATGCGAGTATGCACGAGAGCAAGGACGAACTTTGAATGAAAACATGCGAAATTCATCTGTTGCATATATGCTGTTCTTTATATCCGGAAGTGTTGGATCAATTGGGTATTCTTTCTTTTCTGATGTAGAATTAACAGCTGCGTCAGTAAACTTTAGAGCCACGGGAGAGGATGGAAACCCATTCTCAAGTGATGATGATAAAGGAGCAGCTGAACCAGGACTTGATGAATTAACAGATAATGGAAGAGAGCAGTCATCAACAGACCCATCAGAAGCACTATCTGAGAGAAGTTCTTCAAGAATTGATTTCATACCTTGAAGCTTAGGATGAACAACAATGACATCAACAGGACGATTTCCATTAGCATCCACGGAACTGATATCAGCACCGGCTGATAAAAGCAGCTTCACAACATCAATTGCATTAACAGAACCACCCGAAGCAGCACAATGAAGGGCAGTGCTTTTATCAGCCCCACAGGAGAAATTTACGTCCACCTCCATAGATGAGAGTATAAGCTTTAGAACATCGATACTCCCATATGTAGCAGCAACCATCAAAGGGGTTCTATGCTCGAGAACAATTTGTTTGGATCCATTTTGACGAACATACCACAGCCCAACTTCATTTATTAGAGAAGTATCCCTATCTAAAGCTAGCTTAAAATCTTCAAAATCATTGTTAGAAGCAAATTCAAGTAAGCTGGAAAAAGAATCTTCGGTATGAATAATTAGGTTTTTCATTTCTTCGACGTTATTTGAACTTGTTGCTGAAAATGAAGTTGAAAGAGATTTTGGCTTCTCTGGACCACCGCACATGCTTCAATTAGCTGAACAATAATAATCATGAAATTTAATAAGTGACGAAAAATGAAATTAACAAAAAAAAAAAGTAGTTAAATCCACCACAAAAGGAAAGTAGGTAAAAGAAGGATGGATCCGTAGTTGCCAAATTAACCATCTTCTTCTGACAATAGATTTACAAATGTTATATTAGTTACAAGTCCCTGGATTTAAAATTTAAAATTAGATCCTTCTAGCTTAAAAAACTTAATTGGGTACCGAATAGAAATTTCAAACTACAAGTACCCCTTAGAATTTTCTAAAAAAGTGCCATAACTATATATTTTAACCTTCAACGAAATATCAGGGCCAAAAAGGATATCAATTACCCCAGGTCATGAAATCAAAATTGAGCCTAAGAACCCAAAAAATAAAAATTAAACAACTTCGCACAGCACTTACAGGATAATCAAGTGGAGTTGGAGTTACAATTAAGGTAGAAAAAATGGGAATTATTTCATAAGAGAACAAGACAAGCATAACCCCATATACATGAGGTGGAAAAACCATGCTTGAGCAAGCGTCTAAAAATAGCAGTAACCTTAATAACAATAATCAAAATCATAATAATGATACTAACAATACCTTCAAGGTAGGTGAACTTAAAACATCACAAGCAAAACTAAGAAGTTTTAAAAACAAGCACACGGCAGCAGAATACACAACCAATAGCGTATAGAACCAATTAAAAAGCCGAGCTAATATTCCAACAAAATCGCATGCATAAAACAGATGCTTGCTTACGTAATGGAACAGATCTGAACAAAATCCAGAATCATATCAAACAGAATAATTAAAGTTGAAACCTTGTCAACAAAAAACAACAAAAGAATGATTCTTATTCCCAACAGAGTAGAAACGCATCTCTTGTAGATATGAAGAATCTACAGGAGCAGAAAAATCACGCAATATAACACTCAAGTCATTTTTTTTTAAAAAAAGGTAAAATGCAAAGCAAACGAAGACCACAAATTCACGTCAAGATTTTACATAAAGCAGTGATCGCTTAAAAGTAAAATTTCCTTCTGTTTCCATTACTATTATTGTTGTTGTAGAAGTAATTGAGATACAAAATAAAATTTTACGAGAAACTGATTTGGCAGTAGGAATCTAATCTAAAAATTATACAATACATACTCAAGGTATAAGGCAAATTGCAAAAATTATAAGACTATATACGAATGTAATGTAATTCAAAACATAAGATTAGTATAACAACAGAAACCTCAAATTAACAAAAGGCCAGTGATATTTTAGAAGTAAGAATGAGTCACGATAAACATAATAAAATGCTATCATTTTGTAATTATTACTGTGTTGCTCTCATCTATGTTGATATAAAAAAAAATCGGCGCTAAATTTCGTATTTGAAATCAAACTATCAGCTCAAAGGTTTCAGATCGAGTAAAAACTCACCGATTACGAGTGGATGTGGTGCAGATCGACTTCTAAACCCGATCAAATAAAAAAAACTGTAAGAGGGAAATTTTCTGGTCAATACAGATTGAAAATGGCAAAAGCTGGAGAGTGAATCCGAAGCCAAAAACACGATCTGTCGAAGACAAAACTTAGAGCTTCAACCTCCATCGATAGAACAGAGGAAACATGGAAACAGAGTTAGAGTAACGTATTCGAAAATGAAATTGAAATGAAATGAACGGAAATTTAGGGCGAATTTAAAAAAAAAAAGTTTTGGAGCAAAGTGAAATGGCGGTGAAATGGTGCCGAAATGCACGCCAAATGAAGTCCAAATGAAGTCCGGGGGTGGGTCGCCTGGTAACCGGAAGAGCCGGTGGGAGAGGAACATGGGAGTAGAGAGGGTTTGAAGAAGGACGAGCGTGGGTTGAACCGGTTGACGGTGGAGGATTTGATGGAGATAGTAAAGTGGAGTGAAATGGGGGGAATTGGAATCCGCCAATGAGAGAGTGGCATTTGTAAGGAAGATAGGAGGAACTGAAGGTTAAGGGCAGTGGTCACTCGTGGAGTCAAATCGAGTTGAATCAATGTGAGTGAAACCATGAAAGGGGTGATGCACCAGAACAAAAATCTTCGCAACATCCAAACCATTTTTCTTTTTTGAATCGGAGATGTGTCCCATGAAGACGATAATTAAGATTTTTTCTCGTTAATATAAATTTAGATTAAGTATGTTTTTAGTTTTTAAAAAATATTATATTTTTAATTAGTCTTTATAAATTTAGTTTCCTTTTAGTTTTAGAAAAATATAAAAAATAATGTATTTTTTATTATTAGCAAGAGACTAAGAATATTCTAATTTTATTAAATATAAAGACTTTAAATAAATAAATTTTATTAAACATTAAAAAATTAAAACAATATATTTAACTCTGTAAATTATATGATATGACAATATTTTTATAAGTGATGTTTATCGGTACTTTAATTACATGTCATTTTTTACTATTAGAAAGAAATCAGACTTGATCTTAATAATTATTTCTGTAACATTTAGTTTACTTTCTTACGTACTAACTCTTCATAGCCCATCATTGCCTTATATATATCATTGCAGATCTTATAGCGAGGTAACTATTATTTTAATCCTTGAAATTGTGAAGTAATTTTATTTAGGTCTTTAAAATTAATGAAAAGGTAATTTAGTATCTAAAATTGTAAAATGTCGGTTAAGTTAGTCCCTAAAATTGTAAAACGATGAACTAACTTGATCATCGTTTTACAATTTTAGAGACTAATTTGATCAATATTTTATAATTTCAGGGACCAAATTACTTTTACATTAATTTCAAGAACCTAAATGAAACCATATTACAGTTTCAGAGGCCAAAATAACAGTTAACTCATCTTATAATTGTATAGGAAAATTTTCTTTTGTTTTCTTTCACAAATTACGTTGGAAGTCATCCATCATTTTATCCGAGGGATCGGAAAAATAAATCTTGAATGTTTTTTTCTTTTGACAAATTTGAATGGTTTTAATTAATCATGGCACCATGGGTGTTTAATTAATTAATCATCAGTTTTGTAATTTGAAGATTAAAATACAAAATATAAAATCAATCAAATTTTATAATCATTTGTTTTTATTTATTTTTAGACTAGTTTAAAAGATCACACGGGAAAGACACAAGAGAAGTGGCAGCTCGAGACTCTATCAAAAAGGTCCCCTAAAAAATACCGAGAGACGTAGGTTTCGAAACACATTAATAAAGTCTGCACATATTACATTTTTTACCCCTCTTCTAATATTATTTTCTAAATTTTACTAAAATTAGCCAATAGAAACAAAACACAAGTTAAATATAAAAGTAATAGTAGATCAAATCTAACCTAAATTACTAATCAAACAAGTAACAACATAAACAAATAAAAGAGAAAAGGGGAGAAAAAGTACAAGGTGGCTCGTGTAGTGGTTCTACTCCCAGCAAAGCACAGCGATGAGGAGTGGTTCATAGTATATGGTGCGGTGGGGGAGAGTAGCTAGCTTTGGAGTTTGGAGAGGTGGCATGCATGTGGTGCTTAGATATAGTGACTAATATGACGAGTCCTAGCTAGCGGTGCAACTCTAGGATGAAGGAAGGTCTTGATTTCGAGTTGGAAAGTGTAACAGTTAACATCAAGGTTTTAAATTGTGGCAAAAATCTTGACACTACAAGAAATTACAGACAAATATGACCAATATAATTGTAATGTGGTTGTGATACGATTTCAAAGACTTTAAAATCATTGATGTTGTGGTCACAATCACAATTACAGACCGCAATTTAAAACACTGGTTAACACATTTGACAACTAAGGTCATGGCAAAAGGAGAATAAGGACAATGACAAAGGCATTTGCCATTTAGAATTGGGAAATACATTTTAGCATGAAAGCTAATATTTACACGATATCACTGTTAAATTAATTTCTCTTCCCTGATTTTTGTTATCTTTCTCTTGTCATTGTTTCTCATTCGTTGTTTTTCATTTCAAACAGTTTTTGTGTTACTTAAAACCATTCGTGCCATACAGCACTTCTCTTTAAAATTACAGTATAAGATGTACTAGGAATTGAAGAGCAAATTAAAATATATACTTAGAGAAATGAATGCATTTGACTCCAAAGATAATCACATAAATTGATGAGTCCAAAATATTATCAATGTTGAAATACAATCTGATCACTATATACAGATTTGTTGAAGCATGCATGGACATTTCCAAACACCGAAGAATGGTTTAAAGGATATCTCATTTGCAGCCTTTAATTAGCAAGCAAAAGGTCTGGGATTTTGGGCACTGCAGTTTTCATAATATTGCAATATATTGTGTTAGCAGCTAGAACTAAGATATATAAAACCACTTTTAGAAACGCATATGAATACACTACCGCAATAAAATGACTCATCATTTCTAACTAATTTCTTGTCTCACAAAACCTTCAACTAGCTGTTGCGAACTTTTTTTTTTCATAAGCCAAATTTTATTAAAAAAAAAAATTGACTCGAAGCACAAAGAGTGTACAAGATCAGAGAAAACAAATACAAAAGAGTTAGAGTACACAAAGTCTCCCAAACCTTAAAAAAAAAACCACCCAATTCCAGATATAAGGTTATGCCAAGACCAGCATACCCACCCGGCCACTAAAATCCTCCCCAGACTAATTACGGATGCTGTGAAACATAAGTCAACAAGGGTGTTTAATAATTAGAAATTCCAACATATATATGCGCATGCTTTCTTTGCGATTTGCATTATAAAATATAATAAAATGATTATGAATGATTAATCTCTCAGGCACTCAAATTTTTTTACTGGTTAGGTATCATAAAATCCAAAGAAATTCAATATTATTAATTTACTTAATCCTCGAGTCCAATAAATCAAAATATGTATAAAAGAATGGTATACTAATAATACAATATATAACTAATAGATCTATTTTTAATATCAATCTATCGATTGCATTATTGCAAAGGGCACACCTTAGAGCAGATAATGTACTATTGCAGCTTATACCCTTGTTTATCGCATCTAATTTTATATTCGCTGTCTTGTATATATGCCCCACAATGACACACTTTTGTGGAATAAGGACACATCTTGTTATGCAAGAAGTAATGTATGCTCTCAAAACTTTATTGATAAATTAGCTAGTAGCATGTGACACGTATTTTTTTAAATAAATTTAATATATTTAAATTAAATTGTGGTAAATAACTATTTTAATGTGTATTAATTAGATTTTAGTGTGATATATGTGTGCGTTATTAAATTTAAAATCTGTTTTGTTAACATTTGTAAAAAAAAATGCAAGAAATTTAAATTTAATAAAATAAATCAAATATAAAGATAATATTTTTTGCTTGAGAGAAATCAAGTTATTTGATTCAACAAAAAAAAAAATCAAGTTATTTGTGATTTTCATCAATAAGTGTTAGTAATATAAAAGTATTATATATCAATTCTTATCTATGAAACAAAAAAAATGTACTTCAAAAAAAATGTTAATAAGGAATTAAAAATTTCGCGCATATACCTCACGATGAATTCCTGAACTAAGGTCTATAAGTTTATAAATACTAATGTCTTTTTCTCTTAAAATAAAATATTGAAATTTCACACTCATCAAGTGGTGTCCTTTAAATTTATATGAAATATTGGTGGAATAGTAGTTAAGAAAAAGTCAGAATCAGACCGCAGGTGATGCCTAAGCATATATATATAATTAAAAACGAAGTCTCACTCTGGAGACGTAGAAGTAATTGAATTGAATGAAAAAGACGCATGAAGAAAAGAAGAGTTACATTGCATCTTACTCCATAATATAGTATTCTATAATACGCCAAAACAAGCATCTTTCATTTCAGCCTCTGCAGGCGGGAAAACGAAAACGCATTGGTGGTTTGGTTAATTAATGAATCATGCACTTAATCACATATAATAAGAAATAGACAAAACCTATAATTGTGTCACCATCTATAATTTTAATCAATTAATATAATGCTACTTGTTGTATTTATTGGTGCTTCACATCACAACACAACCCACTTTTCTATCACTCTATCTGTGGCCCGTGGTAGAAAGAAGCATCTTAATGCCATTGGAAAATGACTTCACATTTTTGGACTGTTTCAGTTGAGCTCCCTCTAAAGGGTTCCACTCCAATGTGGGGCACACACCCCCTTTTATGCTTGGTGTTTCCAAATGAGATCTGTATCTTACTGGAGAGAGTTTTCAAAATCGACACAAAGTTCTTTGATGAATTTGGGACCGATGAAATGATCTGACTAAAAATCTTAGAAACTGCTACAGACGTATAACTATATGATATAATTAATAATTATATCAATAATATAAATGTCTGACCATATATATATATAAAAACTTTGACTTAGTAATAATCCAATTGAAACAAACAAATAATTAAGATGGTCTTAAATAACAAAAAACATTATCAACCATTAAATTCATTAACATGCATATCAATCCTAAATTAGAGATGTTCATTTGGGAGTTAAGAAATTGTAGATAGTGTTTTGATTTTGAATTTAATTTTAATCCCCCTGGAGGCAAAAATTATATTATCCTTACAATATGTTGTACACTCTGTTAAATTTGCTCATGAAAGGCACTAAATATTTAGGGAAAAAAACCTTCATTATTGTGTTGATCATGATGCAAGGTATGCATCTGGACAAAATCTCTACATCCATTATTGTCCATTAATGTATCACCATACACTTAGTGCTTCCAGATTATATCATGGCGGCCTATGTTCTTGTGGAATTTTTTTTTATTTGTTGGTTATTATTGTTTACACTTTAATAGTTGTATACTCCAAAATCTCTTTTCAAAAAATCTATATATAGACATTTTGTACTATGTATATCAAATGAGTTATGTGCCGTAGTAACTCTATTATGTTTATTTGCATTCATATGTTCGTGAGTTCAAGTTTTAGAATTAGTATTTTTGCATTGTCTAAAATCCCAAATTTCTAAAGTAAAAACTCCATATGTGTTCACATATGTCACTCCAAATCGACGTTAGCACACCCATAGTCCAAAATTGCACATTTTAAAATTATGAAGACTAAAATCGAGTAATTAAAAATTGAAAAACTAAAATTGTCCAACTACTATACGGACTAGGGGTGTTTGCGGTTCGGTTCGGTTTTGAGGCAAAAAGTTATCCAATATAAAGTTTAAAAGAGCATGCGGTTCGGTTCAGTTTACTTTCACAAAAAAATCCGATCTGATTCTATCCGAAATAATGCGGTTTAGATTAGATCGATTTTCGGTTATCCACGGTTATTATTTTTTAAAAAATAAATATCGTTTCACTTCTAATATATTACCAAATATCAATCAATGACCTTCATTTTAACAATTTTCATTGGTTATCATTTCTTAAGCCTATTTCTAAGCATATAAATGTCATTTCTAAAAAAATATGTTATAGAAAAATAGTAGTTGCAAAAGCCAATTCTAAACAAGTGAGATGAAAAATGCTAAATAAATTTAATACACACATAAATGTCACTGAGATTTAATATTTAACACACAGAGTGCTTGTAAAAGTCAATTCTAAAAAACAAACACAATGCACGTTAACAATTAATTAGTAGTCTATGCCAAACAACACTTAAAAATATCCCAAAATGAATAACACTGCAGTTTGGTTCGATTTTAGTGAAGAGATCAAAAAATCGACTGGTTTAGTTTTTTTAAAAAGGTCATCCAAAAAATCTAAAAAAATTAATTTTTGTTCAGTTTTTGATTTTTTGAATCAATTTTTGGTTATTTTTTAAATCGATTCGATTTTAAACACTTCTAATATGGACAAAAATGTAATTAAACCTAAATGTTAATAGAAGTGGAAGAATGCACAGGACAAGGTGGCCTGTTGGATTGAAAGTGATCAAATTGATTGTGGTACCTGCAAACAATTCAGGGAGCTGTGGCTTTCAATGGATAGGTCCTATTTATATGGTTTTGTGCTTTTGATTGATGAACGCCGCGTGCCCCTGCTTTACTTTACCAGAGTTGGATGAACCATTTAAATAGGCCCCCAAAATAATTAAAAAGGAATACTACTAATAGACAAAATGGGCAAATGGCTTTACATTGGATTTGGATCATATTATCAATCAATCACATTGACATGGCCTTGTGACCATTCAAGACGTGGAAAATGACTCCAAAATTAGAAATAGAAAAAGGGTAATTAAATGTTTGTACAGTCTTTCAAGCAAAGGCTGACCATAGGATTTCAACCCAACCCAATTTTTTTCCCAAAAAAAAGAACCAAATCTGTGTCATAGCTGGGAGCCATTCGTAGGTGAGAAAGAGAAGAGAATTATAGACACAATTATTAATTAAGAACTTAGAGATATATCAAAAATAATAACTAAAAAACCTCAAAAATTTATTTTTAAATTCTTTTAATTCTATCTTAAGTTTTGATTAATTATTTCATAATTGGTGAAATTGATTGCGTTAACTATGTGTTAATATTTTTTTTTTCTGACACAAGTATGAGAAGCTTATTCAAGATCACGCAGGACTTTGCGAGTGGCTTGCGAAACAAATTTTTTCTCATTTAATTTTGGATCACCTCTAATAATAAAATTACATTGAAAATAATGTGTTAGTAGCATTGCTTAAATTCTTTCTTATTCTTTTCTCGTTTACCCATTTTCTTTCATCTCTTCAAACAAACATAACTGTCAACCAGGTAAATCTTTTGCAAAAGTTGATAGGGCAAGATAATTTCATATGATTAACAATGAAGGTATATTTCCATTATCTTTTTCAATGCAAGTTAAGCTCAATAATAGAGAATGACAAAGAATCACATCAAACGCATAACAGCAAAGTGTTTGCAGATGCAGAAGTTACTTGCGTTATCTTGCAACGAATTAATAAGTCAAGAAAACTCAATAAAAATAGCAGAGCAGAGATGTATACAAAAACAAGAATGTGTGGTATTCTTGATGAATAGTTTATAGTTTAATAACAATAAATAGCTTCTCCCAAAAAATGGGAGGTATGTTCAAAATATTAAAACAAAACAAAACAAAACAAAAGAATAACACCCTTAAATAATTTGACTCTAATTTGATTTCCTCTGTATAGTCCATCAACTGCACATAATAACTTAAACATGCATGAAAAAATATCAAAATCTTTAACCTGTAAACAAAAGAATTGCAAAACAATCACAACATTTTTCCACCAGCCAGCCTTTTTGTTTGTTGGTTGAGCCGGGTGAGTGACAAGAGTTATTCAATCTGCCACCTTTTTTATTATTTTCTCTAGCAGTTGATTCCACACTGCTCAGAATCAGGACCAGTGACTCTTGTCGTAAACGGGTCGATTCGGACCCATAGAAGAGAGAAAATGGATGCAAGCAGAATGGACCAGACCACCACAATGGTTGGTGTTCTGTTCTGGCGTCCCATGAGACCTTTGAGGAAAGGGTAGAGATGGATGATCACCCAAAATGCAAAGAAAAGCTTTCCAAAGAGTGGACCCCATGATTGGTACCCACTGTTAATGGCATAGGAGATCCCTGCAACAACCCCAACAAGGTTTATGATGAGAAGAGTTGTGGGTGGAATGAGGAGGGTTGTCCATTTGAACATGTAGAGTTCTGCAGAGTCTCCATCTTCATCTGATGCCTTTGAGGTGACAGTGAAGTTGGTGTCAATTCCAGCTAGCACTTTGAGTAGACCTTGGAACACTGCAAAAAGATGGGCTGAAACACCACCAATAACCCAAAACTGTTCATTCCTCCACCACTCATCAATTCCAACACCACTCCACCTCATCTCAAGGATGCCGGTTGCGAAGATGGAAAGAAAGAGAGAGATGAACCATATACTTGCAATGTTACTAATCTGCAAGCAAAATGAAAAATGAAAAAAGTTAGCATATGTACCCACAAAATACAATATTGTGTCACACAAGATCACAAACCTGTGGGATAATGAACTTGTTGGTGAGGAGACAGACAGCAGGTAAGGTACAATACATGAGAAGGGGAATGGAAGTGATTGGATAGATTGTGGTGTTCACGTAGGCGAACCTCTCAAGCCACTTCAGTCTTCCGCTATAACCATACCAGATGGGACAGTGCCGACTTAGAAGAATTTCCACTGAACCTAAAGCCCATCGAAGCACTTGGTTCAGACGATCCGAAAGATTGATAGGTGCAGAACCTTTAAATGCTGCGAGCTTGGGCATGCAATAGATAGACCTCCAACCGCGGGCATGCATCTTAAATCCAGTAAGAATATCTTCTGTGACAGAACCATAGATCCATCCTATCTGTGGAACAGAAGACAAATAGTGAATATCTCCAAAGATGATTATATAAATGCATCCTTTTTTCTAATAATAAATAATATCATTATATTACAGACATGAGAAACCCCATAATCAATACAGAAATGCTGATAACTAAAGAATGGTTGAGACACAAAAACAAATCTGCCAGACTAATTTTAAACCAGCTTTTTACTTTTCTTTAGAAGGAAGAAACCACAAACTGGCAAGAGCAGTTCGACAAAATAAATTGGTCTCTGAACACAAATTTGTTGGTAATAAGATGAAAATGAGACGAGACTGGGAATAAGAAACGTGAGAGAGCATCAAGCGTAAGGCAATAGATTTTATGTACCTCACTTCCCCATTCTGTTTTGTCCTCATAACCACAACTTATAACATGAATAGCTTCCTTGAGAAGAGTTTCTGGGGTTGCAGACTGAGGAACACCACCATTTTCCATAAGTGTAGAGGCAACAAAAACGGCAGACTGACCAAACCTTTTCTCGAGGCTCATTTGAGACATGAGTAGTGATTTCTCATCATCAAATCCGGCACCTGAATAAAATGGTTGTATTAGAAAAGAAAAGGGAAAAGCAATTGAAAATAACTCAAAATAAATTGCTGTGCAAAGTA
The DNA here is from genome assembly GCA_030159175.1 of Glycyrrhiza uralensis. Taxonomy (NCBI): domain Eukaryota; kingdom Viridiplantae; phylum Streptophyta; class Magnoliopsida; order Fabales; family Fabaceae; genus Glycyrrhiza; species Glycyrrhiza uralensis. The sequence goes on from BRZY01000005.1 coordinate 44,844,337, forward strand.
TACAACAAATAGTTTTCTAAATAATCGGGAAAAATATGCAAAGGGTTAATAAGTTATATGAAATTCCACAGATGAGCCAATCCATTTATGATATAATTGGAAGTGAAGTTGAAGCTCCCCCAGAATATGTAAAGTGATGTGTTGTACGCTTCGTTTTATCAATTGAAAAACAATTATAAGAGATATCAAAATCTTCATAAACTACAAGTGGCAAAAATAATTTAAATGGTATACCTATAAATGAAATGCATATAGAAGGAGAGTAAAAATATTCAACAGGCATACCTTCCACCCCCTCTTCTATATCCTCTAGACTAAAGATGGGCACAGTTGGGTCAACATGCTTGCTAGATTTTTTCTTTTTTGAGCCTTTCTTGCTAGATTTTGAGCTCTTGCTTCGACTTCCACCGCAAAGTGAAGAAAGCAATCCAAGCTTTTTATGTTTGGGTTTAACAGGAGGCTCATAACCATATAGAGCTGTTCTATTAAAGACACATCCAGTACCCACATAAACAGGGCCTTGAATCCCATCCAAACCTCTCAAATTTATCTGTTCAGAAAGAGACAAGATGAGGAAAACAAGTGTTAGATATAAAATCATTCATAATTTCACATGCAACAATATGTCTTCATCTAATAGCTTAAGCTTTTGGATAATTGATTCATGACAAGGTATCAAAGCCTTTATAACCAAGTGTCTAAAGTTTGATCCTTGTTGCCCCCATTATTCAAAATATAAGTTCAAATTCCAGCACAAGGTTGGATGGACTGTGCACTGTCCCATGCTTCAAGCCCAAAGGACTCTTGCATGAGGGAACATGTTAGATACAAAACCATTCATGTGTCTTCACCTAACAACTTCAACTTTTGGGATAGATGTTTCATGAGAATAAGTATCACAAAAAATTTAAATCAAATATATGTGAAGTACAATGGATGATCCATGCCGCAAGAAAACCTAAACCTAACAGAAATCAGACGATATCGTGTAAGATACTTACATCAAAGAAAACAGTATTACGGTTGGCATATCGATCATTCCTATCAATACCATCAAACCTCTGTGGAAACTGAACATAGCAAACATTTTTTCCAAGGTTGGGATCCATCATAAAGCACATAGCTTCCCTCAAGGCTTTGCTGTTGTTTATGTAGTGATCACAATCAAGATTCAATAAAAAAGGTCCATTAGTAAGGACAGCAGATACCCGAACCTGAAACAGTTATATTAATCATCAGTGGTGAGAAAAGTACACTGGCAAAGAAAAGTAATTTCCACATTTTCTATAGTTACTCACAAGTGCATTCATGGCACCGGCCTTCTTGTGATGTTGGAACCCTGGACGCTTTTCACGAGAAACATAGACTAAACGTGGAAGTTCATTACCCTCAGTGTCAAGTCCTCCACTTTGGCCCAAGAAAACCTGCAGATAGAGAATGGAAACTTAGCAAGGGAATTGATTGAAACTTCCTTAAACTCCCAATGAAAATCTAGCAAATGCATAGCATAAAACTTGCCATATGTCAGAAAGTCAGAAATATACATGAATATTATTCACAAGATTAAACTAGTTTCTTAACAGAAATTCACAAGAGTTAATGTTAGAAAGATAGGTATTAAACCTAGGTTCATCCCCTCTGACATTTACTCCATCTAGGTAAATGAAACTTTTAAGAAATAATAAAAAATAGTGAATGAAGCAAAAAAAAGGTGTAGTAAGAATTTATCTTCATCATTAGAATTCAACCAACCAAAAAAAAATTAAGCTACCTGGATCATTCCAGGATGGTCTCTGGTGTTGTTTCCAGGCCAAGGTGTACCATCTTGCATCACCCATCCTTCTTCAGGAACTTTCGTTGCCTTGGCAACAAGTCCATTGATACGAATTTTAAATTCTTCATATTCTCTCTGAAACAAAAAGGAATTAACAATAAAATTAAAAGATGCCGCTAAGATAAGAAGCATGACTTGTGGGTAGAAAACACACATGCCAAGACAGCTGAGCAGAATAATCCATTTGTGAGTCAATCTTTTACCTTCATTGCTCTACGATCTTTGACAAATGATGGATGAACCTTATCTTTCAAGTAGTCAATTTTCTGTGAGAAATACCACTCAGGTGCCCGTGGTTCGATTGCATATTTCTTGCTGAAAGGAACCCATTTCCTTGCAAATTCTGATGTCTCAGCCAGAGCTTCAAATGTCAACATAGCAGCACCATCATCAGAGACATAACAGGAGACCTTATCCACCGGGTAGTCAACAGCAAGAATGGATAGCACAGTATTGGCAGTCACAAGTGGAGGCTCCTTTAATGGATCAACAGTACTCACAAAAATGTCAACAGCTGCTAACTGTGACGGTTCCCCTTCCTGATCATACCTGCAACTCACATCAATTTTGTGTTAAAATTTAGAGAATATTACCATGACAAAAGAAAAAAACTATGAAACATGTGAAATGATGATTTCATTATACCCTACCTTAGTGCAAGCCTGTCAAGATATGTTTCACGGTTCACAGGAAGCCACTTTGGGAACTGATCCAATATCCAAGATATGGCAAACCAAATTTCACATATAACTGATATTAACCACAATGCATAAGCATTGGGCACAGGGTTTGTTATTCGATAGTGCAAAAAAATGCAGAGGATAATCAGCCGCAGAACAATGACCATACGGTATGGATTTATCCTAGAAGATGGAAGAGAAACCTTCCTGGAGAGAGGCTGCCGAGCTTCATCATTCCTGCATAATAAAAACAAAGTGTTTAGCACTGAAACCTGAAGACAAGGGAAACGCATTGCATTGCATTGCATTGCTCATATAAAAGAGACACAATTGAATGCATTTGCTTATTCAATAAACAATCATAAAAAACTTTTAAACAGATTTGAATAACAAACTCTCCATGTATCAGTCATGATATATTACTAAATGAGATTCTTAAGCCAAAAAACAGAATAGTATTAGTTAATATTGTACATACAAAATAGCTCACTGATACCAACGGAGCTAGGAGTAAAGAGGTTTACTACAGAAATGAAGCAGAACAGATTCTTATAATGAAATATACAAGTACTCACAACAAGGAATCATCCAAAAGCACATCAGTACTAGCATCAATATCTCCAGCTCCTCTTTCAGAAGTAGCTTGGCCTGTGCTCATTGGGGCAGCATTCTTATCCTGCTTCATTTTCCAGCCATCAACTCTTTCTTTCCATGCCACATTGCCCAATCCTGGATCCAACACCCTAATATTTGCTGCACAAGGAATATAACCAAACACATAAAATCACTATCAGATAGCTAGAAAAAAAATATAACAATGACAATATATGAAAGTGTGCAAGGGAGAGGAGTTACGTGATTGATTAATATCAGATGAATATGAAGGATTATGAACACGCTTTCCGCGAGCAACTCCAGGAGATGCCATTGACAGCCTCTCGGGCGAGGCCGCAGATAATTCTCCAGATACCTGGAAATGAAGATATAGCAAAGAAATTTAAGGGAGATGTTTGCTAAAAGGGGATTGTGAAGAAGGTGGACATTTTTAAGGTCAAGTGTGGGGATGCAGAAAAATATCAGAGGAAACTAGTTGAATGACCTCTTGTGCACTGGTCAGCCGAGGAATGTGATTGTGAGAAACTTCCTTATCATAATTCGGAGCATCAACCTCCTCCCCTCGCCCATATGCCATTTGCCAGCTCAACATGCGTTCTGCAATCTTTTGCTTTTGGTTCTGATTTTCTGAATTGTAATTGAAATCAGTGGGATCATTATCAGCACCACCATCTTCTTCCCGGTCTCCAATAATTGCAGGACTACCTGAAATCAATTAAATAAGCCAGGTAATTACCAGTTACATTAAAAATGGTAGAGGTTCTCCATATATGGACTCGGTATAGCAGATCAAAACAGCAGACATGATATCATGAAAAGTATAGTGTGGATGAATAACATTTCTCATGCAGGTATACAATCTTTGTGATGAAATGAAAGGGAAAATGAAATTCTGAGCTTACACTAATCTAATTATATTATGATTTTGAGTTACAGTTTGCACTATGTAGATCAACAAGCCTAGAATAAGTTAATCGCTACGAACACAGTCTCCTTAGTCAAGGAGCTAGTCAGTCACAGATAATTAAAGCCACTTACATAAGTGACTGGGGTATTCTCCCAATTCTAGATCAAGCAGTTGGAATGCATAATCAAAATAAGAACCTAGCATCTTTCTCACTCAGTTCATATTATATATGAGAGAGGTCAACTTGCTACCAAGCAAACTTCATGTTTTCAAGCATATCAAAATCTTGTTGCTTTTGTCTTTCACCATATGCTTAAAGAATATTGAAAATTACAGTATGATAGACAACAGATTTTATCCTTATTTACCTTTGAGCCTCTTGTACCGAGTTTTGCACTGGGGGCAAGACTGATTCCCATCCTTCCTTTCGTACTCATAGCATGGCCTGCAGACAGGGAAAGCACAGACATCGCAAGCAATGAATGGTTCACCATCCACAGTGTTACCAATATTATCACCACATATCTGGCAGACTTTGCCGCCCAATGCCTTCATTGACTTTTCCTGAGTATTATAAACAAGTGGTATAAGAATTTGTCATGAACACCAACTGATAATAATTGCGCCGCCAAAACACAATTTCATATATTATTTGAGGGAAATCAAATGGAAAATTCACATTAACTCACCCCAGCTTCCCCTTCTGACTCCATCATAGGCTCCTACTCAACTCTACCCAGATGCCAATAAGAGATCAAATGGCAATTCAAGCTCAACAAGATACACACATTACTTTCAAAGCCTTATGCACTTTCTAATTGCCGAGAAGATCCTCTCTTCTCTAATCCCACTTCAGAAGGAGCTCCTTTTTTATTGTATAGAAATTGAAGCTCAGATCTGTATAAGAAGACCGTGAGTCAGATTAAAGCATTATCAACAGTTTGCAAAAATGGAATATAGTTTAGATCTCTTGAACCCTCATTGGTTACTGAGTAAAGGTCAATGAAATGAAACGAGGGCCAGACCTTAAACCGTGAAAACGCTCATTATGTCATATGACTGATGCAACAACGATGCACTTTAAGCAATAAAACAAAATAATATTGTTCTTTCCCTCGATATTCTCGCAAGATCAGTAGCAATGAACTGAAATCTACTTAAAAACATAACAAAAGACACGATTTTCACGTTTTTAACTTCCTCGGCAACATCAAAACACAGACCAAAATTTTGCACATTGCATCAAAGGCTTACCCCCACAGAAGCGATCTATGCCAACCAAAAACTAGATCAACATGTGAGAGAATCAAAAGCACCCCAATTGAACAGTTGCCTTCCCGCAAAGGAATGAATGAGACAATGGGAGAAGATTCAGAAGAGAATAAAAGAGACTCAGATCGAATTGGCCGACAGAAAGAGAGAAAGAGTAACAATAAAAAACATGTTATTCTCACTCTCTCTCTCTATCTCTCTATACATTCAAAGGTTTAGCTTTCTTTCTCTATGTGCATGTGTATAGCTGTAAATATATAAAATAAAATAAAAAACACAAATGGCTTAGGCATGACGAAAGTGACAATGTAACTACGAACTTAACCAAAATGCCGCCACCGACAGCTGAGGAGTGTGTGTGTGTAAGAGATAGAGAGCTGAGAACAAAGGTTCATACCTCAATAATTTACTTCACCAACCCTATATTTTTTCTTCTCTAAAAATCTAAAAATTAATAAAGATTATGATATAAGATGATAAAATGAATAATTAATAATTATTAATATTATAGTATAATACGATAATCCGAGTAAAGTTAACAACTTCCAATTTTTTTTTTGTTTCAAGAGAGAGAGAGAGGCTCCAGAAGGAAAGGGTGGACTCACTCACAACTACAATTAGACAACAGCTGGAGTTGCGGTACCTGATGAGACACGGCAACTCAACTCAGTAACTGTAAGCTTCCTGACTCCGATATAAAAAAAAATTGAATCATCTTAACTAAAAAAATTAATTAATTATGTTAAATTTTATTAATTTTAGCTAAAAAATAAGTTTTATTTTAAATTTATTCTTTAGTGGATATTTAGTGTTAGCACAATTAAAATCAATAGTCTAATAGTAAATTAAGAGAAGTGTATTTTTTATTTTCTCAAATAAATATTAGAAATATAATTAGAGTTAAATAAGAGTATTTTTGGAATGGTCTCATTAAAGAAAATAAAAGTAGTTAAATTTTCTTATATTTTAGACCATAAAATATAATTTTTTTTTCTTTTTATATTCGAGTCCGAAGAGAGTATTACCGTTAGGCGATGGATCTTGCATTTTGACTAGCAAATAGAATCCAGCCACGTCATTCACTTGTCTTAGGTTAAAAGTATGTAAATGCCGTACAAGAAATTGTGTAATCATTTTACTTACATACTTTTACCATTTTAAGGTAATATTATAATGTAATGTAAGAAGATGCAAATATAATCCATAAAAAAAAGGATTTGTTTGTTTTTTTTTTTTGTAAAAAAAAAAAAGGATTTGTTTTAATGTTCGTTATTTGTTATAGGTTTAAATATGTTTTTAGTGTCTTATATTTAGTTTAAGTTTATTTTTAGTCCTTTAAATATTAAAAATATTATTTTAGTCCTTAATCTTTTAAAAATCAGTCACTTTTGGTTTCTTACATGATTATTTTAGTTCCTAATATTTTAAAAATATATCATAATTAGTCCCTTATATTTTAAAGAAAAAGACCAAAAGTGATTGATTTTCAAAAGATTAAGGACTAAAATAATATTTTTAATATTTGAGGGACTAAAAACAAACTTAAATCAAATATGAAGGACCAAAAATATATTTAACACTTTGTTTTATTTACACCAATTAATAATGGAGTAGATCAAAAAAATTAATAATGGAGTAGTTGTGGCCTGTCGGTGTCACACAAGAACTCGAGATCTAACAAACCAATAACAGATTGACCAAAAAAACAAACAAACCAATAACGGGAGAAATAATGTTGATGTTATTATAAAGTAAGCATGCTGCATAAAGTATTTACAAAATAGAAAGAGTAAAGACAAAATCATGCTATTTATTACCAAACATGCAGTACGAAATCATCAAAAAAGTGTTTTTAACGGCTTTGATTTAATGAAAATTTGATAATTAGTTAGCAAAACAAAAACAAACCGCAATCTAAGGGCTATAACAATTTTCGTATATTTCGTGTTCGTAAAAACAATCATTTCTCCAAAATCAATTAATAAAAAAAAAGTGTGTGTGTTTGGAAACTCAGTGGTGGTGCGAGATAGCAAACATGCGTTCGCATATAGAAAACGGAATTTCTTCGTGTTGGCTCCATTTTTTTTAATGTGATTTTGGCCTAAAAAGTGATTTGAAGTTGAAGCTAGCCAGTGTAGCTTTCACGTTGGTTTGATAGAATTGATTGTAGCATTCAACCATATTTTCTCATTCTTATCCTTCTTCAATAACTTGTTACTGCCATTTTTTCTGTTAAAAATGTCCTCTGCTACACAACTGCTACTGCAAGTCTGGAACCAAGCTCTACATGATTGCAACCAATTTTTATCACACTTCCTGCAAAACGATGTGGAAGATAAATATTCATGCAAAATCTCTTTTACTCCTTGGTTGTTGGAATTTATTACTGACTCACCAACAATAAAAATAAGTGTGTTATCTAACCAAGGTCCTTGCAAAAGAGAAGGAGTATGAGCAAATTAAAGAGACAAATCACGATTCCTGAACAACCAGCCATAGTTTTTCTGATAGCTCAAAGGGGGTATACTCTATCACTCGGAAGGACAACAAAGAGGTGGATTGCATTGTTAACTTGTGACAATATATATTTACAGGTGGCATTTAACATGGACCACCTAAAAACTGGTCCATGATGGACCAGTGAAGGTCCACGATGGACTAGCGAGTTATACACCATGGATATATATATATATATTTATATTCAATAGTCAAGATGGAGTACAAGATGAGGACTGATTACCTGTTCAGGAGGTTATATAAATAAATGTTTTGTAATTGTTGATAGGGGTTTTATTTTATTGATAATTATGTTTTGGCCATGAATTTTTATAAGAATTATGGAATATACCCGAATTTAAAAAATGTATTTTATTGAGAAAAAATTATAAAAATCTGAATTTTTTGTATGTTAGATGTTTCATTTGTTGAGAATTTTGATTATTTTTTTGCACCAAAAAATTGGACCAGTTTGAGATTTTTTTTTGTTGGTATTTTATTTTTGCTATCCTACGTTGGGGTGCCTGCATGGTCATAAAATTTTATACTAACCATGCATTTATTTGCATTAATAGCATTTGCAACCAATTCCCACCTATATTGCATAAATGCTCCAACTGTAACATAATATAGCAACCATAAGGACATAATTAAATTAAGTGATTTATATAAAAATTATATTTAAAATTGAAATATTTAATATTATACATTTAAATATTAAATCAATTATTTATAATATATGACAGTATTTATAGACTATAAATATTATTATTTAATTATTTAAACTCGCATCATGATACGATTATATTAATAATTATTTTGATATTTTAATAACTATTTAAGTTAATATTAGAATATGATAATAATAATAATAATAATAATATAATAGTTATTTAAATAGTTATTTACTTTAGCTATATTATTTTTAAATAGTGAAATTTTATAAAAAATAATTTATATAAACTTACATGCCTGCACCTGGTAACCCACTAAGACACTTTTGAAAAAAATTCAGCATGTACATGGCTCTATGAGCATTATAGTATGGAGGTAGGAAATAAATTGCATAATGCTTTTTTGCATTAAATGACATGCAGGGCTTGTTTTTAAATTTTCACAAGTTCTGGGGCATATTCATAATTATGTAAAATTATGGGATACCTACCATAAATACTATAAAACTGGGGGTAACCTACACTCAAGGGTATAATTGTTAGCAGTCTATCGTAAACCCTCAGTAGTCCATCATGGTCCAGTTTTTAGGTAGTCCATGTTAAATGTCACCATACTTTACATTCTCTTTATTGTTATGCCAAATAGCTTTTGTATTCAAATTGTTTGATAAAATGTCTCTAAAGAAGAGAACTTAGTTTAATGTATTTAGAGATCATTTTTCCGAAAGTCTATAAAAAATTATTTAGAAATCAATGATATTGGCCACTTTTTATGACACTTTTTAAGAATGTTATAAGAGCAATTGATGGTACGTACATGTGCCATGTGTTATTAGCAAGGTAATTAAAATTGGATTGGTCATTGAACCGGTGAGGGTAGGGATTCAAGGTTCAGAGGTTCGACCGGGGTTTAATAAAATAATATTATTTTAAACTCTAAACCTATACAATATTGAGCAAAAATTAACATAAAAGTTATAACTTTATAAAGAAAAATTAAACTTTACTACTAAATGCCATAATTTATAATATAAAATATTCAAAATTACAAATAATTGAAGAAAGTGATATCTATTTCTTTAAAAATAAATAAAAAAATAAAAATTTTGATTTTAAAAAAAAATAAAAAAAGTGAATCGGTTCAACCCAATTTTTAGCCGATTTTTTTGGTTTTGGTCGGATTTTGGCCGGTTCTTTGACAGACCAGTTTTCAGGATCTTTCAGACTAAACAAGGGTCCAGTTTCCGGTTCAATGGGTCAAATTAGCCGGCCAAGTCCAGTTTTAACTACCATGATTATTAGTGTTAGTGAACAAACTAGGTTTATTCAAAAAAATAAATGTCCAACACAAAAATATAAGCGCCGTATGTCATTGGAACATATCTTTCACAATTGTATTAGCTAAATAAATGGAAAAGTATTGCTCATGATGCCCGTATTTTTTACCTAGATCTCACAAATATAAACATGAATTTTTCACATCATTCTCTGGTATGTTCTTTTGTATGGCTACAAATGAAATACTGTATTTTTTTTGAGGGAAAATGAAATACTCTATTACATTCAACTTATTTTAACAAAAATCAATTTTAAAAAACATTTCCCCCATAGAAAAACACCATGCTAAAAAAAGGAAAATAATTTATTTAAAAAGTATTGAATATTTATTTTTTTGGAGTTGAAATTATATTATTATTATTTTCCAACTGTTTAGCAGCACTTCCGTCGTCTCCTTGCTCGGATCGGATCCTTCTTCCTCTTTTCACATTTCCCAGGAAACAAAAATAATAAAAAAAATCAGCACATTCGGCCATGGCAGACTGGTCTCAACTCCCAAAGGAACTCCTCCATCTAATATCGGAACGCCTCGACAGCGCTCTCTACCTCCTCCGCTTTCGATCCGTATGCTCCACGTGGCGCTCTTCCATTTCAAACCACCACCACCATTTACCCTTCAAGTTCCCACTCCTCTCCAACACCGATTCCAACAACAACGCTTCCACCTTCTCCCTCTCCAAACGCACCCTCTTCCTCATAACCCCACCCTCACACCAAACCCTTCGCCCCTGGTTGATCAAAATCGGCCAAGACTCACGTGGCCGAACCCACCTCTGGCACCCCCTCTCACGTGACCCACCCATCTCACTCCTTCCTCACGTCCTCGACTTCAACCACCTCCGCGTCTCCGATTTGGGACCCGAGTTCGTCCTCGGCCACTCCCCCCCTCTCTCCCCCAACACCTCCCTCTACATGGAAAAAGTGGTCGCCGCCACGTGGCAGGGAAAACAACAGGGTCCCGATTTCGCCCTCCTCACGATTCACGTCTCCGGGAAGCTTGCCCTGTTCCGCTCCGGCGACGACCGGTGGACGGTCATCCCAGATATGCCGGCGCCATACGACGACGTCTGCATCTTCCGGGGGCGGCCCTGCGCGGTCGATGGGACCGGCCGGACCGTCGCGGTCCGACCGGACTCGACCGTCGAATTGGTTGCCGAGCCGGTGTTCGGCGGGGACAAGAAATTGTTGGTGGAGAGCAATGGAGAGCTGTTGCTGGTGGACAAGTACTTGTCCTCTGATTGTTTTTGTAGTGTTTTTGAGGATGATGACGACGATGATGGTGATGATTATTATGATGGGGAGATTTATGGGGTTGGGTGGGAGAGGGCTGTGAGGTTTGATGTGTTCAGGCTTGAGGAGAAGGAGAAGAGGTGGGTGGAGTTGACTAGTTTGGGGGACAGGGTTTTGTTCTTGGGGGATGATTGTGCGTTCTCTGCTTCTGCCTCGGATTTGTGTGTTGCCAAAGGGAATTGTGTCATCTTTAGAGATGATTCCTTTGGAGGTGTCAATGGCAATGCCATTGAATGTGGGATGCGTGTTTTTCACTTGGATCAAGGTCGGATTTCGCCTTTGTCTGATTACCCCGGTTATTCCGAGTTGTTCTGGCCAATTCCGGATTGGGTCCGGTCGCATTGACACAAGAGAGTATGTAGCTTGCACTAAATGGTTCCTAATGTGGAACTGCTGAATTGTGCTGTAAATAATCTAATCTTCATTTACTGCTTAGTACTGTTGTAGATGTAGTTCTGCAAAAAGGCATTGATAATAATATATTACTTCGTTGTTAATACACCTGCTTGGTTTCTGTTGCTAGTTTGAATAAAGAAAAGCTGAAATGTTCTTACTTACAATGACTGAGTTTCTTAACTAATACCTTCTTGCATGAGTTGAAATTAGCTTCTGCACTTCAACTTCTTCAGAAACTCTCTCATCTAACGTTTTTGTAAGCACATATAAATTTATGAGAGTTTTTTTGTAGATTACTACTAGAAGGTGGAAGTAAACATTGTTCCTTTAGGAACTATTGATCTTCATTTGTACTGTTAGTTTTCCCAGTCTCTGCAACAATTCTTTTTCTCCATTTTGCTCCAAGTGAAAGATAGTGTACCAAAATGTGCTGTTTTAGTACACATTGGGGATGTGGCTGTATACTGGGCTGACTTCCTACCTACATTTTCTTTCTTTCTTTCTTCTTTTTTAAAATAAAAATTGACAGAGAGAAATTGCCTTGGGTTGGGGTGAGTGGTGACTTCTCTAAATTGCTGTATGATGTATTCGGGAATCATCTTGGGTTAGAGTATGACACTATTGCTAAAATGGCTTATGCAACTAATGCAGGATCAGTTTGAAGAACTGACCTTTACAAAGATCATGTCCATGGTAGCCTAACCCCAATAAAGCAGCATGCATGAAGGTGAATAAAGGCTAAGGTGCTTGGTAGTGGTCGAAAGATGAAGACCAATTTGACTCAGTTGCCTAGCTATTTACATTTTGTTGAGATTGGTCAAGCTGCTACTGCATATTGATTGCTAAGTTCATGAATCCAGATATTGATGTATATACAAGGTTCATCAGCCTATAGTTTTATCACTGCACACACACAGGCAAGATACCTCGCTCATAACTTTTCTCCATCTTTGTAAATAATTTTCTTGAGATGTTGAGACTAGTTACTTTGATCACTAATAGATATTTGCTATATACTGTAACAGGCATACATTTTTTTTTTCAAATGCAAATAGTAGATTTTGAGACATTGATTTATTTGCATACCTGTTATGGTCCGAATTAATTCCGTTAAATGTCAAAGAAGTGGAAAGGGAAGAGGGAAGAGATGCATGTGCTGAATGGCCATGTCATAGGATTGGCTTAGAATGTAGGAAGAAAAGGTGTTTTATTGACAGAAGCTGTTCTTATTTCGCGGTTGTACCAATGGGTACACCACCAGTGAATAATAAGAAGATGAAATACAGTAACCAGTTTCCAGGTATTTGAAAGACCTGTAACTCTCCCTACCTAAATTTCTTTCCAATACTCAAGACATACTCTCTAATCTCTCTATTATCTCTCCCTCCTTTACTAACTTCCTAACTAAGTATACTAACTACTAACTAATCTGGAGTTAACTAACAATTCTCCCCCCAAAAGTTTCACCTTGCCCTCAAGGTGAACTTCAAAGCAATGTTCCCTCATCCATGATCCTGTAGCAACCCATCACTTTCATTTTTCCTTGAATATTCATCCATCTATCACATGAAAGTCCTTGTTCTTGCATAAATGGGATGGGTGGTATTTCTCATGATCACATGTGAAACACAGCCCTTGTTTGACCTTATCCTGTGTATATATGCCTTTGGAACTCTCTTGAACTTGAACCCCACTCCTCAACTTCCAAAAGGACTGTTGAGTCTGTTGATCATTGAATCCCTGACATTGCCTCCTCCTTATAGCCATCAAGGGACTAGTTATCTCCTCTCTAAATTCCACTGCAAAACCAAAGATGAGACTCTCTAATCTTCCCTTCCTATCATTTGTAGCCTACCTATCACAAGCTCAAAGATGAAAGTGGAGATGGGAACATATTGAATATCACAGTTTTCAGAATGAGATTGAGAGAGTCATAGTAAATTGAGGAGTTTATTTCCAGTAAAAATTTTAATTACTCCCAAGGTAGATATATTTTTTGGAGCTAAATAAGACTTGACCCATTTTATGATTGGGCCAGCTGAGCAGACAAATATGTTCCATTTTTTAATTTATTCCTTTATGACGAAGACAAAATTCAATCTCAAGTCTTGGTATTTAATATTAGTTGAGTTGCTTCTAAGTACTCCATATTTGAAACCAAACAAGCCTAACTTGTGAATTAATGAGAAAATCAGTTAAAATGAATACTATAAACGCTACTAGTTATTACGTAATTGGTGAACTGTGATTCTGGTAACAAAGCCATTACTCACTAATTAAGTCCTATGCTTTCTAAGATGACCGAACAAATCCGTTTTCTTTTGAGGCTATTTAAGCACTTAAACATGGTAGGTTCGACTATTGTCTATTAATTAAAGTGACAAGAAAAAAAATTAGACACTAGTCGAATTACATAGTAGCTAACATCAACATGACTCTCAAATTACCAACCCAAAAACATGGTAGCATTATGTCAGAGACAATTGAAACTGAGAAGTAAGCCAAAGCCCCATCCCTTATATGTATGCTTCATTTCTTATTTCAAAAGCACATTACGACAAGTTAGTTTTTTAGGTCATAGACAATATGTTGCTTCATTTTTCACCCTGAATAACACGCAAATTCTATACCTTCTGTCTTCCCCTTTTCAGAAACACCTTTGCCTCATTTACCAAATTCACTTCCAACTTCCTCCCTATTTAATTTTACCAAACTCATGCTTATCCCTTTTCTTTTCATACACGTTGGCCCTCATTGGAACATAGTCATGGCTCGCTTCTACCCTCCCGAAACAAAAAAACTAACTAATCATAGTGGCGCTGAAAACAACAATATGCACCAATTATCCATTTGGACCATTTTAGTTTACCATGTGTCAAGGCGATGATTATGTAATATGCATATGTATTGCTAATTGTCCATCCTAATGTCAATGTTTTATACCTTTTTCAAGTTACAATATAATGAAGAAGAATCATACTCTACGCAAGTTTTTGATGTCTCTTTCATAAATTTATGGTAACAATATGACGTTATGAATTATTAATAATTTTTCATGCTTACATATAAGTTTTCAGTGCTCTATGACCAGCGTGTGATTTTTCTCCTTAAATTTTTTAGTTATAATTAACATGATTTTTATTTTATTTTATACATACATCAGAAGATGCATGCTATTGGGCTTTTTCACCCATGTGACACACTTTTTTTTTATTTGTCAAAATAACACTTTTTTTTTTATTTACCAAAATAACACACTTTGAATATAATATTCATTTAAGTATTTTTTTAACGAATTAAATATTTGTGATTAAGTTGTTAATTAAATTAATATTTAATTGTTAAATATTTATTAACCCGATTTGTCACAAAAGACAGAAACATCAACGTCTCTGTCTCTGCACACTGATCGGAGTACCCTTCCCGCAATGCAGAGAGATCTAAATGGTCGTCCACAGTCGACGAGAATTCGTACAGAAATGGATCAAATGGAAAGGAGTCGTCATCCCAATAGATGTGGACTGTGTCGAAATGAAGGACATAGCAAGAAAAACTGCCCTTACCGTTCAGGAGCTGAGACGCAGCACTAAGAAAATTTCTATCATTTACATTTAGTTTACTGTTTTATCATTTTTGTTTGTATCACTTTTGTATTTGTATTTTTAAATTTTGAATCAATTTGAGCTATTTTATATAATTATATTATTAATTAATTGACAAATTGGGTTAATAAATATTTAACAATTAAATATTAATTTAATTAACAACTTAATCACAATTTTAACTAAACTATTAATATTTAATTTATTAAAAAATACTTAAATAAATATTATATTCAAAAGTGTGTTATTTTGATAAATAAAAAAAAAGTGTGTCACATAGGTGAAAAAGCCCATGCTATTGCAGTCACATCATAGGAGATTCAAAGGCTTTTGCCGTGACGACATTCTGGTAAAGTCTTGAATCTCTTTTAGAGCATCCAGATAGCGTGAAGGGCGTGGGATGATGGAGGCCATAGAGCACTGAGAATGAAAATGTTTAAATGAAAGATATGCAAAATTGAACATTTACTTTTGACTTTTTTTTTTTACAAGACTAAGAACGTTAATTATATTTCCCATATCGAAGTCAAAGGCCAATTATTTTTTAATGTTTAGATTATTAATTTTATACATTTTACCAAAAAAAAGAGATTTAAGAAGTCAAATACGGGAGGAAAAACGAAGAAGAGAAACACGAGCAAGGTCGTTATCCTTTGGGATTTTGTTCAGGATAAGTCGTTGTTCTTTATATAACGGAAAATATTCAACTAATTATACTCTGAGTGGATAGCTACCAATTCCATAATTGTATATTATTTGGGTCGGCCTAACGCACCATAAATGGAAAAAACATTGTGAACAAACTAACAATTAATTTTCTCTGAAACTATACGGTAATGAGTTTATATATCAATACCTTCTTGTTGTATGATTGTATGTATTTGATCTTGCCTATCATGGCTTCCATATACTTTACAGTCTATACGCTCCAAGGCTATAAAGAAACAATAATTGCTTGTCACATATTTATTTAAAAATTATAACTCCTTGCACAAAACTGTTACGAATAATATATATGGCAATCGATGTAAACGGAAAAAAAATTAAAGGCATATTGTTATACATGTAAATTTTGTATTTATTTTTCTCTTTGTGGAAATTATATACGTATGTCTTTATCAAAATTTATAAATATTTATAAAGAAAACTATCAACCCAAAATTTTCAAATTGCCTTTTCATCTCAATAACACAGCCTTCATATTAATTTCACTTTTGCTTTCCTAATTACGGACATTGTGTGATTTTGGTTCTCTATTTTTTAATTGAGCGAATTGAGTCTCTTAATTATTCCAAATGATGTAATCAGGTCTTTCCATAACTATACCATTCAATTTTTAACATTTAAAGTCTACGCGACACACGTAAAACTGATTTAACATTTAGCCAAACCATCTTGACACTGATAGCATGACAAAACATGTAATTAACAAATTTTAAACATATATTATATCACGTGTGTTATCAATTGATTTGAAAAATTTTCTGACAACATGCACTATATTAGATTTGATTTATGTTATTTGTAAAATATTTTACTTATCCTTTAATTGAGGTAACAACATTACAAATTTGTATAAAAACACAGGCGATAAATTTTTTAAGAAAGATTATAAATTAATATTTTATTTATAAAGTCTCTCAAATCTTTTATGTACTTTGATGCAAAAAAAAAAGCTAGATAATTAAATATACCTAACAAGCATTGATATATTGTACGAATATTTATAAATATTGGTCAAATATAAAGATTTAATAAACAAATTCAATAAGAAGGATTAGGAGAATAAAAGAGTCAAAATATGTATGGTGGGAAAATAAATAAATAATGAACCTTTTTTGCATATGTCGTTTCCTTAATGAAAATTACCAAATTTGGTGTCCGTCAGTTTTTTCCCCCTTTCTGAGAAAACAATGTTAAACTAATCTCAGTTTGGCCGGTGGGGGTAACTTCGTCCCGAAATTAGAGGAGTCAAGTCCTGAATTTATATTCTTTAGTACATGTAATATTGCATATGGTCAATAATATAGGTAGAGAGACACATGAACAAGAGCAATATTATTGTTCAGTACACGAAAAATGCTTGAATGTTGGTAAACAAGCACAGATCACCAGAAAATAACTAACCCCAATTTGATTTTCCATCATTTGGACTAATGCAAAAAAACTAAAAAATGGTTGATCCCAAATTCTGGTACCACCCCAATATTGGTTTCGTCTCAGTCTCTAGCATCTCAAATCCTAAGCACACTTTTCCTTCTATTTCACGACCCATTCTCTCTCTAGAAAACCAGCTCCAAACTTCCCTATAAATATATCCAATAGCTCTTCCTTTGGCATTTACCTCAAATTAATTCCTTCATTGAGTTTGTTCTTAATTTTCCCATAATAAAGTGAAATTAAGAAATCAACATCAACACAAAATGTCTCCACAAAGTTCACATCTCTCACTTCTCTTCATGTTATTGTTAGTCTCATTTGCCTTGTGCAGTTTTGGCTCTCACATAGAGGAAACACACCACCAAACAAATCACCAACATTACACAGGTGGGATGTTGATGAAGCCAATTAGACATGAACATTTTGGTATCATGACAAGGGCTTATGGATCAACCCCATCCCCAAGGTCTCAAAGAACGGTTAATGTTGAGGATTATGGAGCAAAAGCTAACGATGGAAAAGAAGATACTAAGGTATAACGTAACAACATTAAGATGAGTTATATCTATATCAATTATATAGTGTGTGTCATTAATTAATTCAAGTCCATTCAGTTCTCAATCTCAACCTCTTGCTCTTCTTTTCTTTTCATTTTTTCTCATTTATTAATTAATTGCCTTTTGATTAGGCATTTGAGAAGGCATGGAATGAGGCATGTTCTAAAGGGGGTGTTCTTGTGGTCCCTGAAAAGAGTGTCTATCATCTAAAGCCAATAACATTTTCAGGTCCATGCCAACCCAATACTGCCTTTACGGTGAGATACTATATAGTATATAATAATATACATTAATGTGCATAAGTATAATTCATATTGTAATTGTTTTTTTGAGTTAATTTTTTGCTTCTTCATTATGATGTAATGTAATTAGATTCATGGAACAATCAAAGCATGGCCTCGAATGTCAGCATACGAGAAAGATAGACGACTCTGGATTATGTTTGATAATGTCACAAATCTCAGAGTTGATGGTGGTGGCACCATCAATGGCAATGGGAGAAAATGGTGGATGAACTCTTGCAAAATCAACGAAAGCCTTGTACGTCATTAGATATAATTTGATTTGATTCTATATATTATTGACTCAAACTCGATGCTATTCCATTCACGTTGTCCATAGGATTGATATTGAACTTGTTTAATTAAAAAAAAAAACTAGTTTGATTTTTTTTAGTTATAAAAATTGTACGTTATTTTCACTTTATTTTTCCTTTAATTTTCAAAAGCTTATATAAAAAATAATGGAAACAACTTTTTAATGCCCTCATTCCATCTTATTTTGAAACAAAATAAAGCAAAAAATAAAATATTTTTTTATAATTAAAAATAGAATCAAAAAATGAAAGAAAATGAAAATAAGAAATATTTAATGAAATTATAGAGACCCCGATTTCTTCTAAATTGGAGAACAATGCATAATATTATTAATATTATTTTTTTCATTAATGGCTTGAATTTTATGAAGCAATATATATAGATATCCCGTATCTAAATTTTTCTTCTTATTTTAGTTTATTTCAATTTTATATTCTTGTGATTTTCAATACTGACCGTGATTTGTTTTACTCTCCTTTTTGTTTCGCAGCCATGCAAAGTTGCGCCAACTGTAAGTTATAATGTTCTTGGCAACCCAAATTAAAGCTTTCCCTTACATGCTCTGTTTCTATGCTCATTGGAAATTTTGTTGCATATATATAGGCCGTGACATTCAGTGAATGCAACAACTTGAGAGTGGAAAACGTGAGGTTCAAGAATGCACAGCAAATGCATATAAGTTTTGAGAGATGCTACAATGTTTGGGCTTCCAATCTAATCGTCAGAGCACCCGAAAACAGCCCCAACACCGATGGAATTCATGTCACTGGGACACAAAATATTATCATAAGCAATAGCGTCATTGGAACCGGTAAAAAAAAAAAAAATTGAAATTTTTTTAAAAGTGTGAAATATGTTTTTGTCTCTAAACAATTTTATTCTATAAATTTTTATTCAAATTTAATATTTATTGATTTTTTAATCCTTAGATTTAATAAAAACATTGTAAGAAAAAAGTGATATTTTTAGAGATTAAAAAACATATGTAACTCAATTAAAAGATGAAAAAAAATTGCTTGAATTTTAAAATTTCTAATTTTATTCTTACTGTTTTATTGAAGGTGATGACTGTATTTCCATAGTAAGTGGGTCCAAAAATGTTCGAGCCACAGATATCACTTGTGGACCAGGACATGGAATCAGGTTCATGCATGATTGATAATACGTCAAAAACAACTCTGAGTTGAAGTTTTGTTTAAGTCAATTTTGCATTTGATTGGTTAAAAATGTTAATGTATAGTAATATTATTGTTTTTGCAGCATTGGAAGCTTAGGAGAAGGTAACTCAGAAGCTGAAGTCTCCAATGTGGTAGTGAACAGAGCCACCTTAACAGGAACGACTAATGGAGTGAGAATCAAGACTTGGCAGGTTAGTCCTGGACTTTTGCTATTAGGAACTCTACAACTTTTGAAACGGTTGAGAATAAAGGTTTATTTATAAATATAAACTGCAATAAAGAGAAATTGAAGTTAACCACATTTAATTTAGTTTATCAAAGTTCTACCAAGGCCATCAATGACATTTGGTCAAAAAATTTAGTTTTGGAAAGAAAAAAAAAGATATTAGAAAAGTTTTGTCTCTATGAATGAATTCACCCAGTTCGATTTGAATTAGTCAGAATCGAATACGGCTTCTTAATACTACGGGCTTAGACAAACAAACAAAAAAAAGTTTGCACTTATATATAGAGCACCACATGCTACAGTTCATAAATTGGTATAGTGCTCCTGTTAATTGAGAGACAAATTAGGCACAATAGGACTATTAAATTGGGAATTTGACCAATGATACTGAGAATGGAACATGGGACAATAGTGCACCCCCAAGGATTTTGAATTTCTACTTTGCTAATGCTAGCCCTTGATCTGGTTGGTTATCACTTCTAACTGACCCAAAGTTTGACCTGCAATACTTCAACTAACAAGGTTCGGCAAGTTTACACAGTCCACCAATTCCTAACCTTCTTCAAACAAGTCAACAACATTTTATTTGAAAAAAAAAAAACTGTGTAGTTCAACTTTCTTCACTCCACCTTCTTAACTAATTAAAACCAGCAAAACATTTTTTCATTCATTTGTTTTTCGTGGAATGTCATGACAATTACGATGGGAGAATTTTTTATGAACAACACCACAGGAAAGTCATATTACATTTTCTATAATGTAATGCTTAAATCATTTTATTAGTATAGTCGTTCATATAAGAGATTCTTCCACACATCGATGCATAATGTCAATATGCGCTATATATTGATTGGTTGGTTGTTAGTGACTAAAGTCTCATTTAAATTTAAAAGTATAGAAATCACATTAAAAACTTCAGAACTATATGGATTTATTTAAAAAAATTAGTAACATATTACCTGAGAAGAGTATTTATATTGAAAGATAAGAGGTGTTTTAGTTATGATATCTTATATTCTTATTTTTCATTCTATATATCTAAATACAGGGAGGTTCTGGCTATGCAAGAAACATCAAATTTCTGAACATAGCAATGCGAAATGTGACCAATCCCATAATCATAGATCAAAACTACTGTGACCAGGAAGAGCCATGCCAACAGCAGGTGTTTTTTTTTTATTTTCTTCTAAATCTCTCAACCTAAAAAGGAAAAAAAAAATGTTTCTATTATAGCATTGCATGGAATTTGTCATAATCACAACCATATATCTTTGTGAAATTAAATGGCAGGACTCAGCAGTGCAATTGAGCAACGTGGTGTACCAAAACATAAGAGGAACAAGTGCCTCAGAAGTGGCAATCAAATTTGTCTGCAGCAAAACCATCCCTTGCAAAGGAATCCACTTGCAAGATGTGATTTTAACACCAGAAGGCAAAGATGGCACCATTGCTACATGCGAAAACGTTGGATACACAAACAGAGGAAAGTTTTATCCTCAATGCCCTACTTGAAGAAAGAAGGAAGAATCAAGTTATAATTAGGATTTGTATATACCAAATCAGTTATACAGAATTAGGCACAAAGGCATATACATCTTAGTCAAAAGATTTGAAAACATTGATTCAATAACTTTTACATGGATAGGTAAAGTGATATTATAGGTGTCAAACTTTTATCGACAGTTTATTGACTACTTTATTTTAATGGATTGTATTTTATTTGAAATATAAGTAAATACTCATTATTAAATAACATACTAAGACTTTGTTTGACAATACAGATACAAAGTATATAAAATAGTTGATATTCTACAATACAGAAGATAATAATTAATTTATTATTTTTTTTCTTATTTGTATCTCATTAAAAGAGTTTCGTGAAATTAGTTAAGCATTTTTATTATTTAGTTCCGAGGCGAATTCTGTCTTAATTAAATCTACTACTTGGCTTGTTTACAAACATGGCACTTTGCAATAAATTATAGTATTTTTCTAATTACCTACTACTTCCGTCTCGTTTATGTCGAATGCAAAATGATTCCCAATAATAAAATATTTTATATTGGATTTGAAAGAGTATCAAGTTTTCATTTGGACAAGCGTGGCAATTTAATTTGCACATGAAGTTGATTATGATTTCAAACCTTCATTTTTATAATTCAAAATTTTACCAATACGCACAAGGAGTCTTTTTATAATATGAGCACCATTTTAACGAATCATCAGCGTTACGCTTGACAAATAATTTGTCCAATAGTACCTAGCTAGCTAGACACACAAGGGTCTCATTCAGAAAATTCTCACAGCTACGCAGATTGAAGAGAAAGTTGTTTTACGCTTAATTTCGAGTTGAAAACTACAAGATTATAATATACAATTCAGCGTTAAATGGCCTATAAATACCACAAAGGTTCTTGAGTACAAGCACAACACATCTTTCTCACATTTAACTGCTTAATCAACCTAAAGTAGTTGTTCCCATTATTGTCACACCACACTATAGCAAGCCACCATGGTTAGCAAAAACCAATTGCATCATAATGTTTCATTTGCATTGCTTCTCTGCTTGGGATTGTGGGCTTTCCAAGCCTCATCTCGCACTCTCCAAGACAATGCCTCCATGCATGAGAGGCATGAGCAATGGATGGCTCACTATGGCAAAGTCTATAAGGATCCAATGGAAAAGGAAAAGCGTTTTAGGATCTTCAATGACAATGTGAATTACATTGAAGCCTCCAACGGTGCTGGCAACAAACTTTACAAGCTAGACATCAATCAATTTGCAGACCTCACCAATGAGGAGTTCATAGCATCTAGGAACAAATTCAAGGGGCATATGTGCTCCTCAATCATAAGGACAACTACTTTTAAGTATGAAAATGTGACTGCAGTTCCATCCACGGTGGATTGGAGGCAGAAAGGAGCAGTCACACCTGTGAAGGACCAAGGCACATGTGGTAAGTGTCTATCGCCACTAATACACTCTTTTCAATATACTTTTTATTATTGGGTGAAATTCACGTGTACCCCACTAAATTATGTGAGTTCTATTTTTTATTTCGTGAGACTCATTTCCAAAATAATGAGACCATATGAATTTCACTCAATAATAATAACAGAACACGTTAGAAAGTGTGTCGCTAGTATTTTTTTATTTGATAATTAATGCATTGAATTGTTATCTAACTCTACTTTTATTGTACCTTTGTAGGCTGTTGCTGGGCGTTTTCTGCTGTTGCGGCAACCGAAGGAATTCACAAGCTGAGTACCGGAAAGTTGATCTCTTTATCGGAACAAGAACTTGTTGATTGTGACACAAAAGGTGTGGACCAAGGTTGTGAGGGTGGTCTTATGGATGATGCTTTCAAATTCATCATCCAGAATCATGGACTCAACACTGAAGCCAAATACCCCTACAAGGGTGTTGATGGAAAATGCAATGCAAATGAAGCAGCCACCGATGCTGCTACCATTACCGGGTACGAGGATGTCCCTGCAAACAATGAGCAGGCACTACAAAAAGCTGTGGCTAATCAACCAATTTCTGTGGCCATTGATGCAAGTGGCTCTGACTTTCAGTTTTACAAGAGTGGTGTCTTCACTGGTTCATGTGGAACTGAGTTGGATCATGGTGTCACTGCTGTGGGTTATGGTGTTAGTAGTGATGGGACTAAGTATTGGTTGGTTAAGAACTCATGGGGAACCAGTTGGGGTGAAGAAGGATACATTAGGATGCAAAGGGGTGTGAATGCTGCAGAAGGACTCTGTGGCATTGCAATGCAAGCATCATACCCAACTGCATGATTATAAGATTTGGACACACCATCAATTATTCCTAAACTATATGCAGTTCTACTATCTTTTCTTATAAGTCTCAATTACTGCTATCAGATGTGTATAACATTGTATCCTCTACCTGAATTGTTGTACTCATCAATTCCTATGCTATGAAAAATTGGTCATGGTTATATATGACTTATGCATGTACAAACTCCTCATGAGTTAAATTCTGTTTTTTTTTTGTGAAATTAACTAATCAGCGTATTTTAATAATTCAAAAAAGTTCATGGATAAGAAGAAAATCATTGTTGCAATATTGTATTAGAGGAGGAGATCAAAATCGTTAAAGAGAAATGGTGAAGTGAAAATTAAATTGATGTGGTTTTTAAGGGTAGAATTAATGTGGTTTTAAGGATGAAGAATCATTTAGCAACTCAATCAGAGCCATTCATGATAATACCAAAATTAAGACACTTGATGAAAAGATGACAATTATTCTAATGTTTTTTTTTGGTCATTATTATTCTAATGTTGTTGACATGGCTTGAAATGAAATAAAAGGGCTAGTTGATAGATACATATATCTATAAGTAGTCATCCTTCTGCAGCAACCTTAGTTTTATATTATAAATAAACATCTCATATTTCTTACCTGTTTTTCAAATTTCACAAATCCTTCAAATATCTAGCTAATTTCTTACATATATTTTAAATATTTTGCAAATCATTCATATCTTTCAATATATATAAGAAGTACTATATATAACGTATTCAATCAATTAAACTTGATCCAACACAAATGGCCCACATAGTTGAGATGTGTGACTCGTGAGTAGTGAAAGGTATAGAATTTTCTTCCTATGAAGCACAGAAAAATTCCTCGTATGTAATAGATGGGTTTGGGTCTCCCAGTCAATTCCATGTTCTCTCTCATGCAGACAAAAGGGAGTCTCTTAGGATAAAGTTGTGGAGTACTTGAAACAAGGATGTCTCCTTTGGATTGACCAAAAAAAAAAAAGGATGTCTCCTTTGGTTACCCTCACACAAACACTTGTATCCATTCTCTTCTCTTCCTCTTTCTGAATTTCCATTTCACTTAAGCACTTTTCTTGTACAATAACATTGGAAGGATATGGAAGGAGAAGGAAAGGTGTCAGCAGGAGTTGAGCAGCAAGGAAGGTTCAAAAAAATATGCGTTTTCTGTGGGAGTAGAGCTGGATACAAGTCTGCATTCAGTGATGCAGCTCTTGAGCTTGGTAAATTGCTGGTAATTCTTACTCTACTCTACTTACCAATATATCAAAGAATATTGAGTTATTTTCCCCTTGTTCAATTCTTCTGCTTTTAAAAGTTTTGCTTAAATGTTGTTGTTTACTTGTTTTGTTCTGTTTTCACAGGTGGAAAGGAGGATTGATTTGGTTTATGGAGGAGGAAGCTTAGGACTAATGGGTTTGATCTCTCAGACTGTGCTAAATGGAGGCTGCAATGTTCTTGGGTATGTTTTGATTTTCTTAATATTATTTAGATTAGATTATTAGAGTTCCCTTTATGATTTCATTAACTTGGTTGTTAATATCTTTTTTTGTTAGTGTGATTCCAAAAGCTCTATTGCCTTGTGAGGTACTATTTCATCTTTAATTACTATGACTATATGCATCTTTCAATCAATCTGAATTCTTCCTCACGAGAGGCTGACTCTGATCAAACCCTCATCTAGATATCTGGAGAAACCTTCGGAGAAGTGATAATAGTTGCAGACATGCATGAGAGGAAGTCAATAATGTATAAACATGCCGATGCATTCATAGCACTTCCAGGTACATCAAAGTTATTGTATTCCAAACATTCTCATAATAACTTCACAAGCATAGAAATTTCATCAAAGTTGCACATTTTTCAGGGGGCTATGGAACCATGGAAGAGCTGCTGGAGGTGATAGCATGGTCCCAACTAGGAATGCATGACAAACCAGTATGGTTATCCTTATTTACTCTTCTAAGATGAATTCATATGTCAACACACTAAATGATTAAAATCAGGAAGCATATAGAAAGGCTTCTTTTTCAATAAGAGAAACAAATATAAATGAATTTTCATTTTAACTTTCAATATTCAGGTGGGGTTATTAAATGTAGATGGATATTTCAACAGCCTGTTGAGCCTATTTGACAAGGGAGTTGAAGAGGGTTTTATAGAAAACTCTGCCAGGCATATTGTGGTCACAGCAGACACACCAGTAGAACTCATGAAGAAAATGGAGGTAATACACAAGACAAAACATGCTAATACTCATAATGTCCACCATAAACATTTAAGGTTAGTCTGCTTTCAAAATTATTAGAGAGAATGGGGGAACAAAGTTGAAGGTAAAAATATGTGTAGGGAATGCTTTTGTCTTGTTCATATTTTTAAATTTTTTTTTATTGCAGGTGTATGTTCCTGTCCACAGTAAGGTTGCACTCAAATAAAGTTGGCAGGTGGACCAATTAGAACCTGCTCAAAGTGGAGAACTAGGATCGTCAATCTCTATCATCCACTCGTATAAAAATTAAAAAAAAACATAATAATTCAGTTTAGTTCTGTTTAGCTGAGAAGAAGATGACAGCGAAAGTACTCTGTATCTTTTTTATGGTGTGTAGATAGAAGTTTCAAGATCCCACATCGATTACGATTTTGTTAAGCATGATCAATTGAATAATTATAATACTAAAGTGCATGGATTTTGAATCTGTTTTTCAGGGAGCTTATTTTATCCTAAGAATTTTTAGGAAAATATTAATTTGATTTAGTTTTCTTATAGAATTAAAAAACAATTATTCCCATTATAAACTTTTCCAAATATTTATAAGTCATTTAAAGTATATATAACCAAAACAGAGGTGAGGAAAAATAGTAAGATAATGTTGCTCGTAATTATTCTTTTTTTTTTCCAGTATGGGGAATGGCTGGGTTCAAGGGCCTCAGCTTGTTTACTAGTTCTTTTTTTTTTTTGGTCATAGCTTGTTTACTAGTTCTGATCTGGACATTTTAGCCTATGGTTTTGGTCTCATTCCTCTTGCGCAATTTCTATCTACATATGCATAGTTTTCATATATATATTTTTTCGAAACGTGATTAGTTCTGCACGTTGTAATTCAATGCGGAACTAATAGTTCCGTAAATATTTTTTTTTGAAAATATACATAATGCAGAACTATTAGTTCCTCAAGCATTTTTGATTCGTTATGCATGCTTGCAGAAATAATAGTATTAGTTCCGCATTAAATTACAACATGCGAAACTATTAGTTCCACATCACGTATGTGTTCGGAAAAAAATATATATGCAGAACTATTAATTCCGCATCATATATGTGTGAATAGAAAACGTGTAGATAGAAAAGCCCATCAGTCTTGTGTATTCAATCTTCGGATTAAAACCCAAAACGTTACCCAATGGACACATTTTTTTTTTACCAAAAATAAAAGACTCCCAATTATCCTCGAAGAACAGTGTATAGAAAAAAAACAAGGGAATTTCTAATCACACATACATGGTTTTCTATATGCACATACATATCCGCGGAACTATTAGTTCCGCGAGTTTATTTTTTTCCAACACACACATGTCCGTGGAACTATTAGTTCCGCGAGTTATAATTCTCCGCGGAACTATTAGTTTCGCGGGTTATAATTCTCTGCAGAACTAATAGTTCCGCAAAGAATTATAACTCGCGGAACTAATAGTTCCGTGGACATATGTGTGTTAAAAAAAATAAACCCGCGGAACTATTGCGGAGATATATGTGCACATAAAAAACCATGTATGTGTTATTAGAAATTCCCAAAAACAATAGACACTGGAGTCGATAATGAAATAGCAGCCTTTCCAATCCAACCGAAAGCACGGGATATTTTAGGTTTGTTGGTTTAAATGACAATAAGTGATTTCTCTTAAGATATCATTTTCAAATATTGTGAATAAAAAAATAGGCACGGAAAAAGTTGTCATCTTATATGAATCCACTCAACTCAACTTAACTTGAATTAGTCAGAGTTCAAAATGAATTCTGGGTACTGAAAATTTAAAAAACAAAAGCTTAATTTAAGTGTGGTGTGCTTCCACACGTGAAGCTGGAATGATGGGTATACTTAATAATCGCTAAGTATTTTATCCTCTAAAATACACCTTTTTCACTTTAGAGAAATTCAATTCTTGGTTTTTATTCTCCCGTGGTGGAATTACTCAATAAAACTCATTAACATTATAAGCAAGGATGAGTAATAAAACTTGAACTCAATTCGTACTGCTTCTAAAGGAAAAATAAATTCAATTCAAAGCATGGCCTTGATATTGACCAAAAAAAAGGACGGCCTTGATCATCAATTCATGCTGAGTAATCGTTTGAACTCTATTTTTCTTGGTCAACAGTAATCGTTTGAACTCTATGATGAATAAAAATGGCAGAAGAGGTCCACTAATTATTAAGTAGGACAAGCTCAAGTGATAAAATAATGATACTTTGGTAACTTGAAGGAAATGCTCTATAGCCGAGCCTGCATGCCTACACTGCTGGTACAGGTTGAAATGAATATATTAACATGCTAACATGCATAGCTTCATCATGCTAATGTAAATGCTCAAGCCCTAAAGGAATTGATTGTGTTAATGTGATTCACAATTCCATCAAGTGCTCCACTGACCCCTTAAAAGTGTTGTCTAGCTAGCATAGATACCCAAAACTTAATTCGTTATTTAATCTCGATATATGCATTTCATGTGCAGAAGACATGAACCCAGGGAAGAAGATGAGTTGGCATTGGTGATATTAGGATCAACACTACCTACAGCATATAAGTATTTTACTCTTGCCATTGCCACATAATGGCTATTGACCAAATATTCGTGGTCTAAAATGGAATCAGCCTAAATGCAAGTTCAAGAGCATAGGCTCTATGCCAAAGAGAATCTAGCTGCCGTTTCCCAACACTATTAGCTTCGAGACCATAGGTACACTATATTTCATTGTGACTACCATGTATCGTTCTATTACTATTGAATTAATAGAAAAAAAAAATGAAATGCAATGATATCACTTACTATTATTTATTGTGTAAAATAAGATGGAATAAAATAGAACTCAATAAAATTCATTTCATCCCATACTCTTATCCCCTCCATTTGGGACAACGAGATAGAAACTTGCAGGCTCTTCTCGTTACAAAGATAAGCAAACTGCTATTGCTGCAACTTACATGTATTTATGATCTTTTCCGACCAATATTTTACTGAAATTGTCTATATCTGATGCTGAGACACTCGTGCGAGGAAATATGATTGCATTTAGTTAATAGAGATCCACTGCAGTTTTTAAAATCGCACAATCACCTGGACATCTAGCGAGACTAGCATTTAGAATCTAAAGTCAAATGAAGGCCTACCACATGTTCTAATATGAGTGTAAAGGAACTGACTGTTTGACGAGCTCGTGCAGACGAATTCGTTCAGAAGCATTTCTTGTGAACAATGGAAGGCCCATTTTCATCATAGTCTGCCTTAGTTACATGCTGATTTTGAGGAAAAACTACTTTGGCAAGTATGGCACCTCCCACCCATGCAGAGTACATGGTTAAATTTTCTGGCATGTATTCTGGAGGCTGCAATAAGCCAGAGATTACCCACCAGCAAAAACATAAATTATGTACAGACAAGTATAGGATAATAATGAACTATTATAAAGACTAATGCCTATGATTATGTGTTACATTATTTATTTTACAAGGAAAATTACCTTAACCAGGGTAGGTCGAACAGCAGATGAACTTAGGAAAGATTCCTTCTGAAATCTCTCTTCAAAACCTGCAGTAAGAAGCAACATTAGCATGTCAGAATGTACCAGAAAAACAACAGTTTTCTCATAAAAAAGAGGTCAGATTGATTTGAGATGACCCTCATCTTATCATGAACATACTGAATAAATTGATAAATTACACAACAGGAATTTACATGTTAGGGAGAAAAAACCTAAATTCCATATGCAACTAAATGTGAATAAATCACTGACAGCACAATAGTAAATTTTGTCTATCTGAGATGTGAGTTGCATCACTTGGTGAGCAAGCTTCTCGGTTGTACCCTACCGTATACAAGAAGCCACACTTAATTTGCTTCAAAGTCCAAGCTATATACTTTCTCCTACTATGTGATGAAAACAAAAAATTTAATTATGAATGCAGATTTGATCTACCAAGTGACTAAAAATGAATAATTTAAATAGTGAATAAAAGTTATAAAACAACAAAAACATTATATTTTTAATGGACCAAAATCATATTTAACCCTATAATGGCCCAATATTTAGTTCTATTGCATTTCGATTCAACAATGCATAGGATCTCTTACACTGAGTAGAAAATTTTGTGATTCCATTTAGTCAAAATTCAAATGCATAGACCAAAGATCTGCCTATTATGCTTTAAGTACAAAAAAGAAGAAAAATATAACAGATTAGAATTGAATCTATGAACAAGCTTGTACTAGATTCACCAGAACTCACAAAAATAATAATTTACCAGGCATAGAAGAAGTGCCACCACAAACCACAGTATTTTCCAGAAGTTGCCGATGATTATCAGATGACACAGTTGAGATAGTGCGGACAAGCTGGTCAACAATGCCGTGAGCTTCTAAACCCAATAGACTTGGCTGGAATAAAGCTTCACCAATTGTATATCTTTCTCTTCCAATTGTTATCACCTGCACATAATGCAATTGTTAGATCAAGTCACAAAATACACAAGATCCAATAATTAAAATATGAGAGTAAATTTATGGTAGAATATTAAATCACAAGAATGGTAGTCAGCCACCTCCTTGCTTCTGCTCATAAGCTACGTCTAAATCAAGAATAACAATAAAAAAAACCCTGCCCTTGCCTTACTGATTCAACTCACACCCTCCCTTTCATTTTTATTTGCTTCCCACTGCCGTAACCAGTGCTAATTCACAGATTGTTAGATCTACAGGAACACAAACTTGATTGAAGAACTAACCAAACATTAAATCAGGAACAAGTAAATGAGCAAGTAGCATATTAGGTCATAACTCATAACTATTAAAAGATGAACCAAAAGGCAGACCTGTCCGTCAGGAAGGGTATGTGTCTCCACAGGGCAAGAATCTTGGGTTTTCTGATAAGCTAATTCATCTTCAGCACAACATGAGTATTGCTGTTTTATTTTCTCAACATCAGACATGCTGATATTCACTAGCGGATTGGATTTGCCAAGTTCTTGAGCCAGGTAATTAGTTAGATCAATACCTCCAAACTCAAATCTTCTTGAGGCAATGTGGTTAACAGCACCCTCAATTACTGGAGCAATATCTGGTTACAAAATCCAAAAAAGATAAAAGTTGCACAGAACAATCGTTAAGGTATAGAGCAAGTTCAAGCATTCAAGTAGACTATTCGATTCAATTCCATTAGCAAAACTACAGACTAGCACAAGACTGATTTAGTGGAAAAACCAATAAATCAACACTAAAAACCTAAGTTACATTAACTAATACAGACCCCCAAGCATGAAGCATCCAATTCTTTTCACATAGCTATGATTATGAAGATAGTGGAAAACCAGGAAAATAAGTAACTGATGGTGTATACTGTATAGAGTAGGCAGGGTGAAATGAATATGCAATTGCAAGCAATGGACCAATTTTAAAGTCATTCTTTCGACTCTTTGTGGCTGTCAGAAGCTGATTGACAAGCTCTCTACGGTAATTTATTTTATCACTGACACATGATATAGCAACTTAATATCATTTCATTTATTTACTCCATTGCATCAATACATAGAAGACAGCCACAACAGATGTCTAGTAACCCAAGAAGCCCTAGGTGCATGAATATTATACAATTATATGGTACAGAATAGCATACTTCCACATTCAAATCAGACGACTTGGCATACAGCAAGCAAATCAAACAGACAACCGGTTAAATGTAAATATCATTCATAGTTTCATACAATTTCAAACGAATCTTGAATTCACATTCTTCAAATACGTTTACCTATTTTTCCATGACCAATATCAACTGTGCATCCAGAGATACGTCCCACGGCATATAGTGACAACACTGCCTGTTCTGAGGCATAAAACCCTGATATGTTGAATGTTTCAAACATTAGTTGCACTAACTGTTCTTTGTTAGCCTGGAAAACAATAATATATACATCTGTTAAAAGAAAATCTGTATAATTAAAACAATCCCATCAAACAGACAACTTAGTGCCTAGTTGGATAAATCATAAACAGGAAACATAAATATTTCCAAGAAGAGAACACACACATAATGTTAAGTTTGTAGCATATGACACTAAAGCCCGAGATAAGCTCATCAAATCAAGATTCACAAGTTCCCATTGCAGTAAACAAGCCCACAAAAGATGAACATAAGTGATCCAACTCCTCTAAAATGAGCAATCAATTCACTTCAAAGGGTAAAATAAGTAATCACAAGTCACAACCGTTGATTAATAAATCTGTAGTCAATATTATACGCTCGCACATGCATAACTAATCTTGTACTTGTTAGCATATCAATAGTTGGTTTTCTTATCAATGGTTGAAATGTCTTACTTTACCCTCAAAAGTGTGAGCTTACTTTAGAGAAGCCAAATTCGAACATAATGTAATCAAAACGGAGCCTTTTTAAATAATTAAATTTATAAATTAAAAATAAAAAACACAAAGTCGTCATTGGTCAAATAAACAAAAACCTTAGGGGTACAAAGTGGATCGGTAAAGAGTATTTGTCCTTCGTTGCCGATTTCCCATCCAAGGCCAGTGTACAAAACATAATGCAACAAATCCTCCATGGCATCCCAATCTCTGACATAACCTCTCACCACCGGATCAACGGCGATGTCCTCCGCGCAAAGCGGATTGTCATTGTTATCAGCCACTGACCCCTCATCAGCCATTTGTTTCATCTGGCTCGGAATTATCTGACCCAAAAAATAAACAATCACAATTAGAGAAACGCATTGCCATTTTTCTTTGTTTTGAGAAATGCAAAAAGGCGTTGGTGTTAGAGAGGGTGAAAAATGATTACCAATGCGGGAGTTTGATCAGGAATTGCAAAACCGGCTTTGAGGAGTCTAGAGCCGGCGTCGACCACTGCGGCTTCCATTGAAACGAAAACCCTAACCCTAGTAGGTTGAGCTTTCTGAAAGGAGTTGTTGTTGTTGCCACTTGCCACTCGAGTGCGTAGTGGCTACTACTAATAGCGAGTAGCTGCTTCTTGTTGCTGCACCTCAACGAAATGAAGAAGGAGAAGGTTGCTGTTAATTCGCGGGATTAAATTTGAATGTCCTGTTTCGTGGTTCGTTGGCTTTTATTTATGGATTCCCCTTTTTATGTATTTAATTAATAATTAATTAAACGGCTGAAGGGTATTTTCTTCCTAGAATTTATTTTCTTTTTTAATTTGGTTTAGTATTTTTTTATTTAATTCGTTAAAATTCTGTTTGGATATTTAGGGCGCATCCGACTTAACAAAACTTAATTAAACACTTATTTAATAAGTTATTTTAGAAAAATTAATTAAATATCTATTTATAAGTTATTCTGATTAATTTATTAAAATAAATTAAAAATTAGTCATAGATAATTAGATATGTCCGGAATTATTGTTGTAACAAATAAATGTATTCACACACTAAAAAAAGCATGTTATGAGATAGACCAAAAAAAAATTATTGAAGGCGAGATTGCAATAATAATATGGTTTTTCTAAAAAAAGCTCCTGCTCAATCAATCTAGTACAATGTTTAGACTTCAAAGTACATTACCATATGGTTCACACTCTTGTCCTATAGAATGTTAGAAATGTGTTGTTGTAATTTAGTTAGTAATTGATAAGTCTGTTACTACAGTTGTGTTAGTTACTAAGTGAAGTGGGTTGCGGTTAGTTAGTTCCGTGCTTTGTACTTGTGTGTGATGAGCCTGATGTGGGACTTCATTATGTGAGTGATGTATAAGTACCCTATGCAACGTGAATGAGATCAGTGTGTGATCTATGCTTGTGATTATTGCAGCCAAACCAATTTGTGTATCTCTCTAATCCTCTCTATCTCAAGTGTGTGTGTGTATCTGAGTGAGAGTGTAAAGTGTGAGGGAATGCTTACACTAACAGTGGTATCCAGAGCTTACTGGTTCTGGTTCTTGGACAAAGGTGAGGAAGAGAGTTATGGCGACCAGTGGTTCTTTCCCAGCTTCATTACCGATTCTTGATGGAAAAAATTACTGCAAGTGGTGTATCCAGATGTGTGTTCTTCTTGCTTACCAAGAAGTTCTGGAGATTGTATCTAATGGTGTGGAGGCATTGCCAGAAAATTCAAATGATGCTCAGAGACTGGCACATAAAGAAGCAACCAAGAAAGATCGCAAGGCGCTTTTCTTGATCCATCAATGTGTGGATTCAGGAAATTTCGAGAAGATCTCCTCAGCAAACTCCTCTAAGGAAGCATGGGATATTCTCAATAAATCCTATGTTGGAGCTGACAAGGTGAAACAGGTGCGGCTCCAATCCTTGCGCAAAGAGTATGAGAACTTGGTCATGGAGGAGAATGAAACAGCTGCTGCCTATTTTACACGGTTTCAAACCCTGGTGAATCTGATGAAGAATTGTGGTGAAACTTTCACAGAACTGCAGCTAGTTGAGAAAGTTCTTCGAAGATTAACCCAAAAATTTGACTACATAGTCTGTGCCATAGAACAATCGAAAGATTTGTCAAATCTGAAGATGGATGACCTACAAAGTTCTATAGAGGCTCACGAACAAAGACTTAGGCCTTGTTTGGATAGCAAGCTTATCTACTGCTTATGGCATAAGCTGTATAAGCTACTTTTATAATCGAAGAAAAATTATAGTGAAACTTATTTTATATAAGCCATAAGCTGTTTTGATAAGCTATCATGGGTAGCTTATGAAAAATAAGCCCAAAACAGCTTATGAATCAGTCATAAGCTGTGTTCATAAGCTCTGCATAAGCCAATCCAAACAGACCCTTAATGCCCGAATTAAAGACAAGGCCCCTGCACAGGCCTTACAAGCTCATTCCAATAGGAGCTATCCTGGTGAAAGCAGCAAGTTCAAAAAGAACAAATGGAAGGCAAATAAGTGAAAGGGGTCAGGTCAAGGCCAATACAGCTGTTCCAATCAAGGTGATGGTGAAAATGACTCTAAGAAGAATGATGATCGTGGTAAGGATCCAAGTAAGAAGCAAAATAGAAAAGGGATTCAGTGTTACAACTGTCAGAAGTGGGGTCATTATGCTGATGAATGCAGAGGCAAAAAAGTGGCAAGGAAAAATGATGAGGCACAACTGGCACAAGAAGATGATTCTAGTTCTGAATCAGAAAAGGTCCTATTAATGGTCACCACAAATTCTGATCCTGACACAGCAAATCAGTGGTATTTGGACACTGGATGTTCAAACCACATGTCAGGCAGGAAGGAGTGGTTCCATGATCTAGATGAAACAGTGAAGAGCTTGGTGAGATTTGTTGATAATTCAGTTATTTCAGCAGAAGGAGTGGGGACAGTTATGATCAAGAGGAAAGATGGAGTGATAGCTTCCATTTGTGATGTGTTATATGTGCCAAATATGAAAAGTAATCTGCTAAGTTTAGGCCAGCTCCTTGAAAAATGATATTCCATGAATCTCAGCAACAATCACATGAAGATTTTTGATGCTCACAGCAGGCTGATTTTGAAGGCTCCCTTGTCCAAGAATAGGACCTTCGAAATTGGCATCCAAGTTCTGGAACACAAGTGCCTCAGTGCTGTGACAGAAGATGCAAACTGTTATGGCATTATAGGTATGGTCATCTCAATTTCAGAAGCTTGAAGCAGTTGCAGAATGATAGCATGGTGCAAGGGCTCCCTCAGATGTCTATTCCAGCTGAGCTATGTGATAACTGTTGTGTCTCCAAGCAGCCCAGAAATGCCTTCAAGAACAAAGCTCCTCACAGATCCAAAGAGAAGTTAGAAGTTCTGTACTCTGATGTGTGTGGGCCTTTTGAGACTCAATCACTTGGAGGTAATAACTATTTTATTTCCTTCATTGATGAGTTTACAAGGATGTTATGGATCTACTTAATTCAAAGGAAAAGTGATGTGCTGGCCATTTTTAAAAAATTCAAACTGATGTGTGAAAAGCAAAGTGGAAGATATATTAAAATTCTGAGAACTGGTGGAGGGGGTGAATATACCTCCCATGAGTTTCAGAAATTTTGTGATGAAGCAGGAATTATACATGAAGTGACAGCTCCATATACACCCCAACATAATGGGATGGCAGAGAGAAGAAATAGGTCCATCCTCAACATGGCAAGGAGTATGCTAAAAAGGAGGAAACTACCAAAGGGATTTTGGGGTGAAGCAGTCTCTACAGCTGCATTCATTCTTAATAGGTGTCCAACAAAAAGCCTAAAGAATGTCACTCTTGAGGAAGCATGGTCAGGGATCAAGCCAGATGTTTCAAACTTCAGGATCTTTGGCTGCCTATGTTTCAGACATGTGCCTGAACAGTTAAGAAAGAAATTGGATGATAGGAGTGAATCAATGGTGTTTCTGGGATATCATCCTACAGGATCCTATAAACTATATGATCCAAAGACTAAGAAAATTGTGATGAGTAGGGATGTCTTTTTTGATGAAGCAAGAGGGTGGAATTGGGATGAGAATATTCCCAGCAGGAGCACTCAGCTGAACCTGGAAGAGGAGCAACCAAAGATCCCTGAGCCAGTACAAGAGTCCCACTCCCAGAGACCACAAAGAAGAAGGCAGGCACCTGCAAGGCTGGATGATTATGAAGTCTGGCCTGACACAAACATCACAGCTGAAGGTGATCTTTTGCACTTAGCCTTGTTCACAGAATCTGAACCTGTAATTTTTGATGAGGCTATCAGAGATGTCAAGTGGCTAGCAGCCATGGAGGAAGTGTTCAATTGAGAAGAATCAAACTTGGGAATTGTGCACCTTGCCAAGAGGACAAAGGCCTATTGACGTTAAATGGGTCTTCAAGATCAAGATGAAGCCTGATGGATCCATAGCAAAATATAAGGCAAGGCTGGTAGCCAGAGGATTTTTGCAGCAGCCTGGAGTTGATTATCAAGAAGTATTTGCACCTGTGGCCAGACTCGAGACAATCAGACTTGTGACAGCAATTGCAAGTCATAAAGGATGGACCCTTCACCAGCTGGATGTGAAGTCAGCCTTTCTGAATGGTCCTTTGGAAGAAGAAGTTTATGTAAGCCAACCACCTGGCTTTGTCATACAAGGAGAAGAGAAGAAAGTCTACAGGCTGAGAAAAGCTCTATATGGACTTAAGCAGGCTCCAAGAGCCTGGAATAAGAAGATAGATTCCAGTTTACTACAACTGGGATTTCAGAAATGCACAACTGAACATGGTGTTTATACCCGAGCCTCTGATTCAACAGACTTGCTGATAGTGTGCCTATATGTAGATGACCTGTTAATCACAGGTAATAAAGAAGCTGAGATCACTGAGTTCAAGAAGAAGATGATGGCTGCCTTTGAGATGACAGACCTGGGAAAATTGAGCTATTTCCTAGGCATGGAATTTCACTCAACTGAGAAAGGAATTTTCATGACTCAGAAAAAGTATGCTGCAGACACTTTAAAAAGGTTCAAGATGGCTGACAGCAACCCAGTTTCAACACCTGTTGAGACTGGGACAAAACTAAGGAGAGATGGGCCTGAGGAACTTGTAGATGCAACAATGTTCAGATAGCTGGTGGGATCTTTGAGATTTTTGGTCAATACCAGACCTGACTTGGCCTATGGAGTGGGGCTAATTAGTAGATTTATGCAGAGACCAAACTCATCTCACTTTGCTGTGGCCAAGAGGATTCTAAGGTACCTAAAGGGAACACTTGACTATGGTATTCTGTTTCCACATGATTTGAAGTCTGAAACTACAAGGATGGTGGGATACACTGACTCCAATTGGTGTGGAGATTAGGATGATAGAAGAAGTACTGCGGGATATGTCTTTCAGTACTGCAGTGGGTCCATTTCCTGGTGTAGTAAGAAGCAGAATGTGGTGGCTCTATCAAGCTGTGAAGCTGAGTATATTGCAGCTGCACTTGGAGCCTGTCAAGCAGCATGGTTGGAGAGCTTGATGGATGAATTGAAACTGCAACAGCCTAAGCCAATGAAGATGCTGATTGACAACAGGTCAGCTATCAATTTGGCCAAGCATCTGGTGGCACATGAAAGGTCAAAGATTGAAACCCGATTCCATTTTATAAGGGATCAGGTGAACAAAGGCCAACTTGAATTAGAGCACTGCAGAACCAATGATCAGATAGCAGACATTTTTACTAAAGCCTTTAAGGTTGAGAAGTTTAAAGAGCTTAGGGACAAGCTTGGAGTAGTGCCATTTACTAGTTTGAATTGAGGGGGTGTGTTAGAAATGTGTTGTTGTAATTCAGTTAGTAATTGATAAGTCTGTTACTACGGTTGTGTTAGTTACTAAGTGAAGCGGGCTGCGGTTAGTTAGTTCCGTGCTTTGTACTTGTGTGTGATGAGCCCGATGTGGGACTTCGTTATGTGAGTGATGTATAAGTACCCTGTGCAACGTGAATGAGATCAGTGTGTGATCTATACTTGTGATTACTGCAACCAAACCAATTTGTGTATCTCTCTAATCCTCTCTATCTCAAGTGTGTGTGTGTATCCGAGTGAGTGTAAAGTGTGAGGGAGTGCTTACACTAACATAGAAGACATGGGGATTGATATATAAATAAAATAAAAATATTTGCAGAAGGGTGAGCCAACACAGTGATGTTCAATGGAAGAGAGATAGGAACTTGGCTGATTTGCATGCCTAGTTTTAAATAATACATCAATTTCCAGAGACCGAGTTGTTTCATCCAAATTTAGAGCAAAGGAAAAAAGTAGTAGCAAGTCTAGACTTTATCATGCTTTGGAATGGAAGCTATGTAAAAGATTGATACCTGAAATGGGTAACAGAGTATATATATATCCACTGAAGAAAACCCGGGTTTGATTAGCATCAAGTGGTCAATGCCCTTCCAGAACTTTGGGTCTTGGGTATACAATAATACATGGTTGCCTACTTGACTTATTGATAATGGTCTTCTGTGTAGTATTGGGAGAAAAAATTCAAAACCTTTGATAAGTAGGATCTTGAGTTAAATTTCATAGTTGTGAATGTGATTCACTAACAGTAAGAACTGTAAAAAGCATAATATATATATAGGGGGAGTGAAGAAGACAAGAGATTAAATATCATGTTAAAATTCTAGTCTCTCATTCGGCCACTCTGAGTATGTTGGGTCAGTGGAGGACCAGGTAAAGAAAATGTGGTGACATGTGGAGAACTACGTACCCTGCTCTCTTATTTATTATGGGTTATTATGGTTTTGAACAAATTACTGTCATTGCAGTTCTAATTGCCAATGATGATAGCTAAAGAATAAAAGACTAAAAGGAAGAGCCTTTAGGGGGAGAAAAAAAGAAAAAAGAAGAGCTCAAATGTGCCACCTTTCGTCCGAGATATCAGACACTAGTGACAAACCAATTCATCACAGTTGGCACAAGCTTCATCACAGCTCAATGTGCACCAGCCGGGAATCGAACCCGGGTCTGTACCGTGGCAGGGTACTATTCTACCACTAGACCACTGGTGCGTTGTTGCTAAGGAGATAATGATATGCGGCTTTATATAACGTTAGTATTAGTATATGTTGGTTTTATCTACTGTTAAATTGTAACCCATTTTTTTCGATTTTTTAATGAACAATAAATTTTAATGCTATTTTTAATAAAAAAAACACTTTTGAAATTTTTGGGGGTTGTTTTTTTTTTTAAAAAATAGAACCTAAAAGAAATCATATTTCTAATTTTTTTTTGAATAGTTTCTGAAGAATATAATTATAACTAACTTTTAAAATAAAAAATATATAATTGTAACAAAAATAACTTACACTTTATGTAAAATCTCTGGAAAAAGCAACCACTTTTTACTTGATTTTAAAATTATTTGTTTCAAAAATTTAAACAAATAGATCAAAAAATTGATTCTGTTTTTGAAAGACTTTTAGAAAATACCAATACAAGGCAAATTCTTGTATTTTTTACGATAGTTATTTCAATAGTGATCTTTTGATAACAGTTCAGAGTGAATTAAAGATTTGTCTTTTTCATCTGCACACATAGATGTTTAGGAGAAAGGGGAAGTTGCATCAGAAAGCTCGATTTACATTGAAAGCTTTTTTTCCCCATTTCCATTGTGAAGAATCTAAACGAAACAAACTATAATTAGTCCAAATGCTGATTTTCAAATTACTAGTTCATGAGACTTTACCATATCAGCCATGAAACTGGTTAGCCTAATCCAATTTCTACAACTATGCTTTTTTTTTTTACAACTATGCTTTGAACACCCAACAATTTGTAAATCACTCGTTTCTCGTGCTCTCAATTATCTCGGTTTTCAACCTATCAGGCCTCTTTTGAAATGGTGATTTCAGAGGAATATAGCGCATATATTTAAAGAAAAAAATGAATTGCTTTTCGTTAAATCTGCATTAGTTGGTTCCTTTCATCTCCTTTCTCCCCCTAGTGGAAGTTGATTAAGCCATGGTTTGTTTAACTCCAAACATTCTAACTAAGCGAACAAAGAAAAGCGAAAAAAGAAAAAAAAAATTGTGACAGATTCTAAAAATTTAGTTAACCAATTCCTTGGTTGAGATAAAGGCAAAGTTGATATTTTTATGAACAACTAGTACAATGACGATAAAATGAAATCAAAACATTACAACCCCATTGTACATTTCCAATCAACAGAAGTAAACCAAAACCCAAGCACCACTCACTTGCGGCAAACTCTTGCAGTTGGCATAGTGACACAAATTTGAGCATACTTTTTCTTGGCTTCTGGGGTACCATTTTTAGGTTCATCATCTGCCATTGCCACCCCAGCAACAGAGCAAACAGCAGCAGCTGCAGCAGCAAACATCAAGTCCCTCCTTCCATTGCTGCCCTCCTTGTCATAACTGACCATCTTTTCCCCTTCCACTGTTCTTGCAGCGCTGACGATGAGCCTCCTCTGCCTCACCGCTGCAGACCGGTTGGTGATGGCGGGGCAGCCAAGGATTGAGGCTGTCATGGTGATTGATGCCATTTCTACGATGTAATCCTAAATCCTGAACTTGGTCTCTCCTTGCTATACCCTTTATGGTGCAAGTAGTTGGATTGAAGAATGAATATATGGATGTAAATCACAAGAGAAGAAAAAGGGACCTGGTGGTAGGACCATGCGATATCTTATCTCATTCATGAAATGACCAATAAGTTATTGCCACGTTGAATAATTGATAATAGAGGAACCTAGAGGTCCTGGTGTCGTGTGTATATGCTTCTTATGTAATGCGAATCTGGAGGACTAGAAAAGGGAACATTGTAGCTTTAACATTTTTGTTTTCTTTAATAGGGGTGGGGTCGGGCTTATCTGATATAAAGTAATATAAGCCACCCAACATTCTTCTTAACAGATATAACAATACTAATTTCACCAAAATCAACAGAAAAAGCAAAAGCCACAAAGAATAGTAATCCCCTAGTTTTTACTTAAAACTTTCTACATTGAATTGAATGGATTACATTTCAAGTCATTTGCATATAGTATATAAGTATAACTGTTTGGATTTATACAGCATCCTCTTCTCCTGTTCTGTATGGTGGAGGTAATAAACTGCCTATGTTGGCAAAAAGATCTCTGCGACCAGGTGGTGGTTCCGCAACAGGTGAATCCAAGACCGAGTCTGGAATTGCTACAAGGGTTTCTTCAAAGAATGATTTAACTGTCTACATGGTTCAAGAAATTATCAAGTGTTTGAAGCAACTAATGCAATAACTGAAGTATAAAAGGACAGTTACAGTAAACAAAGGAGAGATATGTACAGATTATGCTAAAAGATAGCTACAAACCGGTAATATGGTACTTGCATGCTATAAAATTGACCTTAACTAGCCAGGTAACTTTTTAATCAGCACCTTGTATATAAATATAAAAGAGAAAGGAACTAGTAATAACAGTACGTGTACATCCCTGATTTCATGACACTGACGACAAAATACATTATTATAATAATATATGCACTTCTTTTGACTTCTCGCCATCAACCTCAATCCACACTAGCTCGGTAGTTCCAGGAATAATCTCTTCCCCCCATCTTTTTAATTCTATATTTTGTTTTTGGTACAATCTATTCCCATCATCTATCTCTAATCTACAAATATATTTCTTGCTCTCCCAATTTACTAGATTACATCATACAAAGGTGCAGTATATGATGTGAATTTCACCTTGAGGACAAGGTGAAACTTACTGACAAAATATTTCCTTCTTAGATGTCTTAGTTAGTTTTCATTGTGCTATTAACAGCTGACTACTTACTTTCTAACTTGTAAGCACACCATGCCCCCTTACCATCAATGAATGAAAATCAGGGATAATAGAAAATTAAGAAGAATGGGCAAGATTTACTTGATTATTGAAGTTTGTTTATCCTGGATGTTGATATATAAGTGAAATACAATTCAAAGTACTCAAATAATTAGGTTTATCATAGAAAGAATACCATGCAAGTTTGGACAGCAGAATCTGCTTTGCGCTTCCAAAGTCCATTCCCAGGCGCAGAATGGAAAAAACCAAGTAAAGGCTGCGGCAAAGTAACACAATGGTCACTCAATAACACAAATTATAATTAGAAGTAAAAGTTATAATATCATTGATATATATACTTCCAAAGTCCACATACTGTGTTTTTATTAGTGATATCTTGATCTCTTGGAAAAGCAAGAAACAAAAATGTTGTGGCAAGTCAGGTGCAGAAGTAGAATATTGAGCCATGACCTCAATCACTAGTGAACTTATCTGGCTCAAACAGTTGCTTAAAGAACTGAGGTTTAGGGATGTTATGCAGGTGTCATTTGTGATAATCAGGCTGCCCTACATATCACCTCAAATCCAATGTTCCATGAGAGGACCAAAAACATTGAGATAGATTGCCATTTCATTAGGGATAAGATCTTATCTAGAGACATTATCACTAGCTTCGGCAATTCAAATGATCAACTAACAGATATCTTCACTAAGTCATTGAGAGGTCCTCGAATTAGTTATACATTATGGTAATTCGGGTACCTCTGTTGTATAACTCAAACAAACGGATTCACTCATATGCTCACTTGTTTTCCTCTTTCTCAACATATACATAGACAAACTTCCATTGAATAATAGAAATTTTACAAGTAAGAAGTTTGGAAATCAAATAACAGGTTCTATTTGTTTGTTCTCACCTTCACAATGTCTCGCACAGTTGGCCCAAGTCCATATTGTCGCAACACAGAGTCCCCATATACTTGATATTTCTCAAGGACCTGGATGAAATGGAGGGGAAAAAAACAATAATAAACAAAAGAAAAAATAGAAAAACGCCAAAAGTGAACTTAGGAATTTGTGCTAGCTTAATCCATTCAAATTCAAAGATTTTGTAACTGAACCTGACGACGTGTAAGACCATTACTTGGTACACCATAAATTGCAGTGTCAACATTTCCCAAAATATGCCAAGGGCTGTTGAAATTATAACAATGGTTAATTGAGCTACCAAATATCAGTTTATATAAACCACGTTAAGAAGTTCAATCAACAGTGAAAACATTATTAGAGATATAAACCAGCCTTGTATCTTTCTTCAAAACCCAATCTTTCATGAGAGAACTAAACACATAGAAGCCAATTGTTATTTCATCATAGAAAATATTTTCTCAGGCATCATCAAGACTTGTTCTGTGAGTTCCAAGGGTCGTACATATGTAACAAGTTGGATGCATATGGTATACATGCTCCAGCTTGACAGGAAGTGTTGATTATAATTACTTGTTTATTCTTTGCTTTTATTCTTTGATAGGTTTCCATAGTTTCTTTGGATAGATTAGGCTGTTGCTGGTTTTGCTGATTTCAATCCCTAAATTTTCGGGTTTACTGATTCTATTCTTTGTGTGTGTGTGTGTGTGTGTGTGTTTGTGTTTGTACAATTCTCTCAAATAACACAATACAATACAGTATTCAGATTCATGTGTGCCTATTTCTCTCAAGTAACACAATATGATATTACTTTATATACATTGTTTGAGATAATGTAGTACACATACAATCATTTCGCCACATTCCACACTGCATTCCTACTGTTGTTGAGACGCAAATTCTTGGGGTTCAAAAGCATTTGAGACTTCAGGCAAAAGGGGGGAAGTTTAACATTTGACACTTACTTATTGTATGCTGCACGTCCAATCATAACACCATGAGCACCAGCCTTTAGAGCTGCATTGATCTACAATCAAAGTCTACATGTAAGAATGTCACAGATTGAAGCATTCTAACAATATTATGTACCTTATATAATAACAACAATCTGGAAAATGCCTATAGATTCATTAAATGGCTACACAAACCATCTCAAAAACCACAAGGAGGGGGATGATTTGATACTCAACAGCACAAACATCAGACGTATCAGCAAAATTTTAGAAGCCATTCACCATAATTTCAAGTGCAAAAAATGCAGCCCAACCTCGTTTAGAAGCCAAATGATATCTTGAATGTTAGAGATATCATGACATGGTATTAGTGCCTTTATGACCAAATAGTCTAGAGTTTGATTCTTGACTCCCCCATTTTTTAAATAAAAAGTTAAATTTTGTCACACGGTAGGTAGACCTGTGTATTGTCTATGCTTGAAGTATAAAGGGCTCTTGCATAGAGGGTCATGTTAGGGATATAATACAAAATCATTCATGTGTCTTCTACTAACAGTTTAAGA
The DNA here is from genome assembly GCA_030159175.1 of Glycyrrhiza uralensis. Lineage (NCBI taxonomy): Eukaryota > Viridiplantae > Streptophyta > Magnoliopsida > Fabales > Fabaceae > Glycyrrhiza > Glycyrrhiza uralensis. The sequence goes on from BRZY01000005.1 coordinate 44,888,866, forward strand.
TTTTGGGATAATTTGTTTATGACATTGTAGAATATTGACTTTTGTATACTGGCTTATTTGTTGAATTCAAAGAGACCCAGTAAGAATGGTCCCAAATTCACCTCTCAATAATAGCGACTGGCCACAAGTAAAACTCAAGAAGGTATAGTATTGAATTTAAACAAGATAATGACCATTATTGAGCAAAATCAATCCACAAAATATAATTAATTATGCATTCACCATGTTCAGCAAATATATATGGGTCACCAATCAATCAGTAATTCAATACTTTGATGGTGAATAAACATTTAGAACCATGTGCGGTTGTCTTAATTAGAATCTAAACCAAGGAATTACCAAATTAGTTTACTGATCTCCAAAAACTCCCAGGAGGAAATCAGTAATGGAGGTGCTCCTTATTCCATGAAATGGAGAAAATGTCCAGCTTTATTGTTGCCTGAACCAAAAACATACTGATCTATCAACTAGGACTATATTTGGCAAACTCCCAGTAAAAACGCGGAAATTCTACTCAATCTCATTAACCACTCCAAGACAAAAGATGAATGACTTTCAAATCCAAAGAAAAAAAAAAGGAAAAACACAAACAAACCCATAAAGCTCCACGTCTCTAGATATCTACCACCCAGAGACAGACCAAAATGAAACAGAAAATTCCATATGTAGATGCATGCCAAACCTATATAGCCAACTCATTTCAAAAACCCAACAAAGCTTGTACATACAAACAGCACAGTGACAAAACAGAATAACTGTTAAAACACTATGAATCGGGTTTATTGCACACAATAGGGAATATGCCAGTAAAGCATGAACACACCATTTTGGTGCTGCGTCTTCATGTCAAACACATGTCTGACACGCATCTTTCTATATGTGTGTGTTACAATTTTTAGAATTTGGTGTATCCTCGTGTCGGTGTTTGCATCTGTGCTTCCTATGAATGTGCGCTTTAAATACACAGTAACATATTTTGTATGATTGTAAAAGAGCAGTAAAAATATTTTGTACCAAAAAGTTTCTCTATAATGAATACCAAGTCCCCAATGACACAGAATGGTCATTGTGACAGCAACTCACCTCATCAATACTAGTAATACCACCATTGATTGTAAATGTTAAGTCAGGAAAGTCACGCAAGAGGCCATAAAAGTATTCATATCTGCATTAAAGAATGGGTATCATCTCCAATTCTATATATATATAATTATATATAATGAATATAAAAAAAAATTATCCTAACACATACTTCAGCGGAGGAATACTCCGATTTTCAGCTGGGCTGAGGCCTTTCAGCAGTGCCTTTCTAGAGTGAATTATGAAATGCTTAGCAGGTGACAGTGAAGAAACCTTGTAAATGAAATCACCTGAAAGACACCAAAGTGATCAAATAAAGGTCAATATGTAACACCAGCAACCAAGGCACAAATATTTTGAAGAAATTATAACCTAACATAAAAGTTATGGCTTCTAAATCATATCAATGACAATAAGCTCTGGAATGGAGTATAGACTATTGTGCATGAATAGGGTTTGTGGCATGCCTTAAACCTTGGAATGGAGACACCTTCCATCCCTTAAGATGAACAGAATTTTTTTTAAAAAAAAAATCCTAACTTTACATCCTTTTAACATGAATAGACAAATAATGTTTCTAAAAAGGGACCTTACATAATTCATTGTATGAATCATGATCATCCACACCGATTCGACATTTGACACTGACAGGTGCATTTGTATTGGCAGCAATTATTGAAATAGCCTCAGCAACAAACTTTCCTTGTATACATTAGAGTTCTATATTAATGCACAATGATGGAAAAAACATATATATTCAATCTGTTTGCATGTCATATTTAACTATGGATGATTTTCTAACCTTTGGGTCAAGCATAAGACGTGCGCCAAAGCATCCACGTCCAGCAACTCTAGGACTAGGGCATCCACAACTGGTATATGTTGAAAGATAAATAAATGGATCTGTCAGATATCAATATGACAATGACACTTTAACAGTCAAGATGATAAGAATAAACGAACTTGAAGTTGATCTCATCATAGCAGTATGCGTTAGCAAGTTCAGTTGCTTTTGCCAAATTCTCTAAATTACTGCCCCCAATTTGAAGCACAATAGGATGTTGATCTGGAGAATACGCCAAAAATCTGTCCTGAGCATAACAACAAAAATAATTAATGGATTTCAGAAACTATTCATCCAGAAATGATGGTTTTATAAACCATCCTATTAACTTGTGCTTTTATGCTGCACATACAATTTCAATATGCTTGTTTCTTTCATGAAAGACAGAATTCGAAGCAATATGTAGGGCAGCCTAATTATTACACACAAAGGTCATCTGTCTCTAACATCTCCAAACTCAAGTTTTTTTACCAACTGTTTTAATCAGACAGGCTAACATGTTGCAGCAGCCATATTCTTACTTTTCCATGAAATCAGGTTACTGTTGTGAGATAGCAATACTATCCTTAGATTGAATCAGGTTACTCTACAAAGTGAACAGGGTGGGATATATCACATACATCTTAGTAATTGTGGGGTTAGCTGTAAGCTTACAAACAATAAGCCTCTACCTAGAAGCTTGATCTCATGGGAGAATCGGATCAGTCCTCAACAAATTGCAACCATGAACTTCATAACTCACATACGAGGAGGGGGGAAAAACTTCAATTAAAGGCCCACAGTTCCTTCCAAGTATTTTATTTGCCATTTTTCTTTGTCTGTTAACAAGCAAAATTATCTCTATACACTCACCAGATTACCCTTTTGATAAACAATAGTTTCGGCCGCGAGCATCTCAGTGTAGAGCCAAGCATGTTTCGATAAGAGGCGCGCAAGAGTTCTGTAGTGATTGTCTGTCCAGTCCATCATTGGAGCCACACTGAGGTCCAAGCAACAAACAAACCATATGTCAAACTCAAATCAGATCATTATGCCTATAAATAGCACAAGCATAAAGTAAGGACAGAAAAAAAGAAAAAAAAGCTGCCCACCTAAACAAAGGAGGAAAATAGTCATTTGCAACCATCACAGCCCTGCACAAAATCCTCTACGATGTACCTAACAATAATCTGCAATAATTTAGTGATATTAGAAATTTATGAAAGAGCAAATGAAACTGACACGGAATCATCGACAACACTTCACCATCCCTTTAGCAAATAAGTTTCAAATGAGCAAAAAACACATATAAACTGAAAATCAATTTTTTTTTTTTTTGTGGTGGTGGAGAATGTGAATTGGGAGGCATTTGATTTGAAATGAAGCATATAGGAAAAGATATCATTTATTACTACATGGAGGAGGGAAAGTGGTGGGTGGCAGTGCTGCCAGAACTCACCGTTCACAGAATCCGGCGGCAAATTAGGAAGTTTCGAGTTTTCTGTGTTGCTTTGTCTACCGCAATACTGCTCCTCTTCGTTTGCCCCTGCTTGCTTCTAACTCAAAAGCGTTGCAAATTACAATCGTCTTCTCCCTAATGCTCAAATGACATACATATCCACCTTTTTTTTGAAACAAATACTCACTATATTCATTGAGTGACGATTAGTCTGTCTTTGGAACCGTGGATATATTCACTCTAGTCTATGAAATTATTAATTATTATTAATAGGGTAAATAAAAGAGAGGGTATTACTGTCTTTTCGCATGCCAAAAACGAAAGGGTGGGTGTAGTGAGAAATCCGTGTGTGTGCCGGGAGAAAGCGCCAAGATATATCGGACCCTTACAACAAAGGCCCAACCCAATGGGATGACCCGGATAACCGAAACATGTGGTTGGAACTTGGATTGGAAGCCCCACTTCCAAAAAAATGAAAAAAATCGAAACATGTGGGTGGCAGTGGATAACTAGTTAACTACCTCACACTGATTCAGTTACACAGAGAATAGAGCAATAGCCATGGCTACTACTCTGAGTTTCAACCCCACCAGAATCAGAACCCCAACCTTCAACTATTCCAACCACCCCTTCATCACCAAACTCATCGCCTCCTCAAAACCCACCACCATCAGAATCCCATGCAACAACAACGTTATCAGAAACAACCCAAGACAGCTACTTCACTTTCGAACCAGCTCGGTGTCAGAGAGCTCAGTGTCTACGACCCAGAAAGAAGACGAAGAGGATGATGAAAACGAAGATGACCCAACTGCGGAAACGTGCTATCTGGACCCCGAAACCGAGCCAGAGGGGATAACAGAATGGGAACTGGACTTCTGCTCCAGGCCCATTCTTGATGCCAGAGGCAAGAAGTTATGGGAGCTTGTTGTGTGTGACAAATCCCTCTCACTTCAATACACCAAGTATTTCCCAAACAATGTCATCAATAGCATCACTCTCAAGGATGCTATTGTTACCATTTGTGACGAGTTGGCTCTCCCATTCCCTAGAAGCATCCGCTTCTTTAGGTAACCAATTAACTAACTATAACTCATTCACATGAAACGAAAGGTTTTAAATTGCAGTTGTAGTCGCAGTTGTGGTTGCTTAGTAATATTTGATATTGTGGAAAATTGCTAAAAAAATGCGCCTGATGCTGTTGTGGTTGCTTAGTAATCTTTTATACTGTGGAAAATTGCTGACAAATGTGCCTAATGCAGCCGTAATTGTGGTTGCTTAGTATTTGATATTGTGGGAAATTGACGACAAATATTACTGATGCAGTTGCAATTGTGGTTGTGAATTACAATTTAAACCCATCATAGCTCGTTTGTACTTTTAATATGTATTAAACATAAAACACAACTCATTTGTTCTATTCTATCTTGTTATAGCCTACTATCTACCGAATGCTACCTTTAAGACATTATTTTACTTGGTGTCAATGTTAGTGTAAGGAATTTTGATTAAGTGGACTTTTTTTGCTTTGTAGGTCACAGATGCAGACAATTATTACAAAAGCATGTAAGGAGCTTGGCATAAGAGCTGTTCCTAGTAAACGGGTGAGTATCATTTCAATGCTTTGCTGTGTCTGTTAAATTTCATTGCTTGGCAGAAAAACTATAGGTTTCCCTGTCAATAGAAATTAGTTAGTGCTTAATGACTGACAGTCTGAGACAGAAACACTATTTGGCAATGTTTCTACGTGGTCTTATAATGTGGCTGACCAAGCTTGTATCAAAAAGCTTGACTTGTCCATTAGGTGAAGGTGCTAGTATTTTAGATTAGAAATTCCTTTTGTATCAAACAGAACTGCACAAGGGTCATTTAATTTTGCTTATATAGCTCTATAAAGACCTGAGTGCTTCAGGAAGTTTATTTTTAACAATGAAGTAATGGGAATTGTGCAGCAGCTTTTAAATGTTTGAAGAGGCACTTGGATATATTTCATTTGGTGAGTCTATTTCTTGTCAGAGATGCACCAATGTATATTTTATGTGGTTAATTTGATCCTTTTCAGTGCTTGTCGTTGCTTCTATGGCTAGAGGAACGCTATGAGACCGTATATATGAGGCACCCTGGATTTCAAAAAGGATCCATGCCTCTTCTGCCACTAGAGAATCCTTTTCCCACAAAACTTCCAGACGAGCTTTTTGGGGAAAGATGGGCATTTGTCCAATTACCTTACTCAGGTACAGAGTCAGCAGCTTTCATGTCACTTGTTTCACCATTGCATGACATGGTTTTTCATGTATATAGGCAGCACACACATGTTTTTCAGGTATACAGGCAGCATCTTCCATTGTATCTAGGGTCTCAGGCACATGTTTTTTCATTTTTATTAATCAATGTCCATACTTTACTTATACTAGTTTAAATTTTAGATACCAGCTACATTACTTAATTTATAATGGTCTCATTTTTCAAAACTCTAAGGCTTTTCCTCTTATGTTTAGTACAAGACTATTCTGTATGTTTAATACTTTAAATTATTTTCCTAGGATATACGTCTCTAACTTCCAATAACCTGTTTTAAAGCTGTCCGAGAGGAGGTCTCATCCTTAGAGGCAAGATTTGGCTTAGGTTCTGGCCTAGATCTTGATTTATTGGGTATTGAAATTGATGACAAGACATTGATCCCAGGGCTGGCTGTTGCGTCTTCTCGTGCTAAAATATTATCAGGTACATGCATATTTTCATATTTTCTTCATATATATTCATCTTGTGTTCTTCACAACAGACTCATTGTATAATTTCATTAAAACTACCTAGGTTTAAAAATATATTTTATGCACGGAATCAATTAATTACCATGCCAGTGACAATCAGTCAGATCTTGTAATAAAGTAATTTGATAAGAGTTACTGAAATCATGTTGCCAGACAGCATTAAGATATCCTCTACCTTAGTAACAATGTATAGATAGGTCCATATCAAAGTCATACAAAAAATTTGTAGAAGAATTAATATCTATCTTTAGCTCAAACAATACAGCACAGAACTGCAAATACTGATGATGTTGTTATACATTTTAATGCACCAGGGTACATCCAATTTTACAAATTTGATAGATCTAGATAGGCAAAATTATGGTGCTCATATACACATAATTAGATTTCAGACCATAATTTGGTCAATAAGGTTATTAAAATCAGGGACGGACCCAGGAATTTTATGCTATGGGGGCAAAACTCATATAAATTTGCAACATACAAAATATATCATAACATTTCAGAAAGTATACATACCTAATGTCCAAGTGGGGGCATTAGGTAGACATTTAATAAAGAAAAAACTCTTTGACCATGAATTACCTTTTGCTTTTTACGGGAATAACTGTTGCTTTTAAAGATTTGTCTCAATAAAACACAAATCTATATTTTATTTAAAAAAAATTGATATTCTAATGGGGGCAATTGCACCCACCCTCCTTGCTGTGGGTCCGTCCCTGATTAAAATCCTGTAAAATTCTATATAGCTGTTGAAAAAAAAGTTGGATCGGCATCCTCAATAAGATTTATGGACAAATATGACTAGAGAAATACTAGTAACACACTCTCTAACACACTTTTTTCAACATACTCTATTATTGGGTGAAATTTAAGCGAGTCTCACCACTTTGTGAATGGGTCCCACCGAATAGGGAATGAGACCCACATGATTTAATAGGATCCACATGAATTTCACCCAATAATAATGTGTTGAAAAGAGTGTGTCGCTAGCACTTCTCATAAGACTAAATAGTGAAATAAGCATTTGGTCTTAGACTCTTAGTGGAGTATGCATCTTGCCTTTTAACTTTAACTCTGGATATTTGTAAGTGGTTCAATAAGTGTTTCTGATACCTAAATACCTGGTTTCTTTACTTGCGTTGTAGGACTTTGGTTATTTTTCATTGTGAAAAGCTGTTATGCACTTGATGTGCTGTATCATTACTAGCATGCCTCTTGTAATTGTCATTTCCTTTTATCCAAGAAAAAAGTGTCTTCCAAATCCTCCATATAAAATAGAAAACCCTCACCATTTTCTGCAACAGCTTTTACAAATGGATTGGAGCTCTGTGCTGTGGAAGCAGACACTTCCCGTGCCAACCTGGTTCTCTCAGTTGGAATTTCTACTCGGTATGTATATGCCACCTATAAGAAAACTCCTACCACAACAAAAGAAGCTGAAGCATGGGAAGCAGCTAAGAAAGCTTGTGGAGGTTTGCATTTCCTTGCAATCCAAGATGAGTTAGATTCTGAAAATTGTGTTGGCTTCTGGCTTTTGCTAGACTTGCCACCTCCACCTGTATAATCGTACAAATGGTTATGGTTGAATATTCAAGAACAAAAATATTATAATAGAATTATTAGAATCCAGAAGTTTCTCTATCGAATTCTAGCTAAATTGGCCAACGAAAGTTTTGTAGCATTATTTGATTATTCATGAATATTATGTTGGTCTGAGTGGAACTGGGTTTGAACTCCTTAAGCAAGGCCTTAGGTTCGAGCCGTGTGGATGGAAAAAACGTGATTGGGAGGAAAGGCACCACTAAGGTGGTTAGCCAAGTTCTCTGGCAAAGATCAGTCGACGAAGCTGGTGGATACTTCACACAGATATCATGGTGACTCCCAAAAAAAAAAGCATGGAGAATATTGAATGAATTGATGTTTATCAGGAGAAAAAAAAAAAGAGGTGCAAAGGTCAACTTGTAATTGATTTGTTTTGCATGGTATGGTTGTTTCTGTTGCATGGTAGTGCGCAGAACCAGGATTATCAACTTGGAGTTGTAAAGCCTAATTTTATAATTTATTTTTGGATCCAATAAAGTTCAATCTAAATTGGTTGTTCTACTTTTTACCTTGTTTTCAAGTTCTTAGTGCACTCTTTTATGGGAGTTTTTGTGATCCTTCCTTATATTTATGGGGAGTAAATGAGTTTAGTCAAGTCAAACACTTGAAGTTTTGATGGGTGTCGAAATTAACAAATTTATTCCTACTCCTTTATAATAGCTTATAGCTAATGGTGAGTAGAGTCGAATCCATAAGGACCGATAGAACTTTTATTTCTTTTATGAAATTAGAAAAACAAATAAATAAAGGGGAGTTTTTTGAGTAGAAATTTAATAGAGAGAAACAAACAAACAAGGATATAAAGAATATAAAATTATTAGAATTCAATAGAGAGAAGAATCTAGCCCCAGAAATAATATTGGTATTGGTTTATAGAGTTGATTATCGACTGAAGTGTATACTCTTTTATCTTTCGATAAATTGATTATAGTTGCTGAGAAGCTTTAACAACATGTCTTTCTTTACTTTCTTTAAGAAGATCACCTCATTGATTATTTCTCTTATTGATAGATAATCCCAAAAACACTTTCAAGATTTAATCTATCAATATAGAAAAAAGTCAATGATTTTTAGTCCCTTAAACATATTATAGAGACATGGAACATATTTAAACTTAAAATGTTTTAGATTCATGTGTATATAAACAAAAGTGTGGAAACATAGTATAATTTAATTTCGGCAAAATAGCACCCGAAGTCTCTTAATTTATTTTATCTTTTCAAGTTGGTCCTTTATCTTTATTTTTTGACAATTAGGTCTCTTATGTTTATTTATTTTTTCAATTTGATTCTTTTGATGACGTGTCAATTACTGATTGGTCTGAGGTCATGGTGTACAGTAAATCGAGACCAATCAAAAATTAACACATCATCAACAAATGAAGAAAATGACCAAATTAAAAAAATAAATATGCATAAGGGACCTTATTATTAAAAAATAAAAATAAAAGACCAACTTAAAAAAATAAAATAACTTAAGGGACTTCAAGTGTTATTTTGCCTTTAATTTCTCAAAATTCATTAATTTATACATTGCGGGCATCTATAAACGTTACATAATTTCACGAGTCCTGATAATCAGGATTTCCCATTCAAAGTGAAAATAATCAAACTTGAGAGCTGAAATTCAAATTATTGGGGTCTTAAAAGAGTTGGCTATTAGCTTGGGATTTTGTTTACGAAATTGAGTTTACTTGTTCTTAAGAATATGTTTCAGTTAGAAGTGCTGAACATACAATAAATTTAAGATACATATATAGATTTCACTTTTTAATTAATGTTTTGAGAAAATATTTGTTTACTTCCAATATTGTTGTTGTTAATAATTACAAAAGCATCACATCACGATCACACTCCTATTTTTAAGATTTTGTATACAAAGAAAAAAGTAGTAAAACAACTTTTTATTATTTTTATCATTTTTTGTTTAATTTTTATAAATAATAAATGAAATAAAATAATGTGATATTTCTATAAATATTAATAAAAATTAAAAAACATTTCATATCAATCAAATAGATAGTACAACTTAACTTCACTAAAACGGTAAAATTAAAGAGAACAAAGGAGAGTAGAGACTAGATATCCGACTGAGACTAGTTCCCTTTTGTTTGTGTGCCAAGCATTTTTTTTTAATAAAAAAAGGGCACTTTTAGAAAGTGTTTGGCATTCAAATAGAAAGATATCATCCAACAAACATGAGTATACATAATCGCTTGTAGTCATAATAGTCTTTCCGTTTCGCTCGATAATCAATGTCCTCAATTAAACCAACATTCTATTTTTTAATTTTATTTTTAAGAATATAAAAGAAAATAAAAACAAAATCCCCACAGATAATGATCGATATCTGTATCCAATCGGGACAGATTTGCTTGACTCCCAAGTTTTTTTTTTTTTACTCCCAAGTTTTTCTCCCGCAATTATTTATTATTTATTGGGAGTATAAAAATGAAAATCCCATCCAAACCGTTATCATATGTTGCAGTTACTCTTCTTGTGTATATTTAATTTGAAAATTTGTACTCTCTATTTTCCTTCTTCTCAAACTCTCCCTCCCATTGTTTTGTCCTTATAAAATCTTCAAAAAATCCTCTTAATCTCTCCATTGTTTTTCAGAATTCGATGGACGAATACCACTGTAGCGCATACCCAAAGAATATTAACATGTTGTTCTGCTCCGATTGTGTTATGGGTCAGTTCTTCCACGTAGAGTTCAAGTACACAAACATGTACGTTTTGAGTGCTACCAAATTCAGCACCAACAACGACACCACTTACCACACTTTCCCAAACGTGAGTGCCTCAACGATGATGCAAGAAACAACGATTGTATCTTGGCTTTCCTCAATGGGTGTGCCTAAGGAAGCGTACAAGACGGTGGTGGCTAGTGTATTGGGCTGTGCCCATGACATGGCCCATAGGACCCATAAGCACCAAAGGGTTCTTTTTATTAGAGTGGATTTGGTTATCACTTGGGGATGTGAAGATGCAAGTGATGGTGAAGACAATGATGATGATGATGATGTTGTGGAAGAAGAAGAAGATGATGATGGTGATGATGATGGGTTGGTGCCTGCGGATAAGGCATCAATTGAGGGGTTGGAGATTGTGAGGGATGAGGGAAGGTGTGCGATCTGTTTCGAGGATTTTAATGTTGGTGTTCGTATGCCCTGTTTCCACATGTTCCACACAGATTGCATCACTGATTGGTTGCATATAGCGAATTCTTGTCCTCTGTGTCGCTTTCAGATGCCCACAAATACAAGTGAATAATGAGATAAGTCTATAGGACTCTACTTTTTTTTTACAAGAAGAAAGGAGATTCGAATTCAGGTGTCAGATTCTATGAATGCTTAGGGTTAAGAATTGAGCTATCACTCCCTCGACTATAGCACTCTACTTAGTGGTGAGGAGTTTTGAATAGTTTTTTTTTACAGAAAGTTTGAATAGTTAATATGAGATCCTAGGTTTAATTTTTGATTTTGTTTTGACTATGTTTTGTTGATTCTATTTTTTTTTTATATTTAGTGAAAATTATATGTTAATTATTTCATCTGGGTTTGTGTATGATTTTGTGTTCTCTTTGACCCTGGTCTAACAGGGTCGATGTTATAATTGGAATTTTTTGTGTTCTCATTCAGCTAAATCTTATTTGACAGTTTTGTAAATCTGTTTCATACTTACACATCGATCCGAGCTTTGATTTTTATACAAAAACCAGTTTTCATCTCTATATGGCATGTTACGTTTTGAAAATGGTAACAAACTATGGAGATGAGGTAAAATGTAAATTCAAGCATTAAAAAAAAACTGGCAATTAGTCATTTATTTAAGAAAGTGGAGCTTGACAGCACTTTATGGGGTCAACTTCATCGATAATCAATTCTAGATTAACATTGTCTTTTTTACGTAAACAACTATGTGTGATTTTGGATTAAAGTTTAAAAAAGTAAGTTTGGAGTAGATTTATTTTGTAAACTAAGTTTGGTTAAAAATGAGTTTATTCTAACATGATTTATGTTTGGGTGATATTAATCAAAAACACTTCTGAATGTGTAATTACTGTTTATTAATGATTCAAACAAAAAAAGAAAAAGTAATCTCACTGTTTCTTTTACTTCAATGGAAATCCAAACATTATGCAAATTGGGCTTAGCAATCCAAAAGTACTTTTAAGCCTCCTAAACAAAAATTCAAACATGCTCTAAAACCATGTTTGGAATAATGTTGAAATTAAGTACATGTACGTTTGTGATAACCGGAAACCAAATACGCTATAAGCTATTGATAAGATACTCATTATCTATTTTGATTTGGAGTTTGTTACTGAAAAGATCTTCTTGCAGTTGTAGCATAGACATGAAGCAGGAGTGTATAAATAAGACGGACTAATCTATCAGTCAAGTGATGTTTTTTTAGCTTTCCCATTATGCTAATTTCTAGTGGCACAACTGGGTCACATTTATCAAAATTGTTTTAAAATGACAACATTTTCAATATAAGGTGGCCTTGAAATTAAAATTTATGTGAAATCTTTTTTTTTTTTTTAAAACCCTCTGCCAAACAGCCTTATATCACTAAATTCTTTAAAACTGTAATTCATTGCAAAACTAAATACAAATCAATTCTTTGCAAGTGTGCCGGTGAGATTTCTTAAGAAAAAGATAAACAAGTACTTTAATAATAATTAATTACAATACAAATAATAAGGTTAATTTGGTAAAATTATTACTCTCACTTATTTATTTATTGGATTTTTTAACTTGTGTAAAAAAAACCCTTAAAAGATTATTAATATGGGACGGAGGTAGCTAGTAATTGTTTAAGCCACATGGATGCAGTTAATTAGTGATAGGGATGAAGCGTAACAACATTTGTGATTTATCCTTGTTTTTCGGTTTATTGTTTTCCTCACACTATCTCCATATCCTCTAATTCACTATCCCCCATAAGCTATGTTGTCCTCATAGTGCTCCTCTATTGTCTCCTTAAACAAAGCTATGAATCACAGCCACTGGCTATACCAAAAAGCTTCGATCGGGGACAATTATTCATTAGCTAAACAAAAATGAGAAGGGAAAAAAATGTTTTCCTCTCTAATTGAGACTGCAAAGAAGAAGAAACGAAACAAGAAAATCTAGAGAAAAAGAGAAGAATAAGAAGAAGAAGAAGAAAGAGTAGTATATCTAAACAAAAACTTTTTGGCTTGTCAATATGGCTTTTGGGTTGCAAGTGGCAGCAAATGATGTGTGTAGGGAGAAGATGAATACCCTCATTTATGAAGTAGCTACCAACTTTGCTATATTCATGGGGATGGTGATTTTGACAAATGGATTACATTTTCTTCTCAAGCCTATTTCACAACCTCGCATTACTTCTGACATACTTGTAAGCTTTTCCTCTCTCGAATTGGTCCAATAAATAAATAAAATAATTACTAAAAATGAGAGATTTTGTGCAGGTAGGACTAATTGCGGGAAACATAAAATTTGTACGTGAACTATTTGACGAATTCAACAAGACATTTGGATTTATCATTGATTTTGGAATGCTGTGTTACATGTTTGCCTTGGGGATAGAAATGGATCCTTATGTACTGTTGGAACGACCAACTAGGCATGCTAAAGTTGCTTATGCAGGAGTTATCTCCACCTTCATCCTATCAATTCTTGTAACCCCATTGTTAAAGTACTTCCCAAACCATCACAAAGCACTAGAACTCACCTCTGTCCTCTCTGTTCTTCTTGCCAGCACAAACTCCCCTGTGCTGACCCGTTTGATAACTCAAGTCAAGATAGGAAAATCAGATATTGGGAAGCTTGTGATTGCAGCAGGGATGCACTCAGATTTTGTGTGCTCTTTGATCCTTTGCTTTGGCTACTTATTTATTCCACTGCCTGAAGTTTGCGACGATTTGAAACAAGAGTTAAAGGTTGACAATAAAATGGTTTCTGCGGTTCTGGGACAAATGCTAGTCACAGCCATCGTTTCACCATTCTTTATGAACTGGGTTGACAATGAAAACCCAGAAGGCAGACCCATGAAAGGTTCACACCTAGTACTGTCAATTGCCTTCATGGTCTTAATGTGTGCCACCTCCACTATGAAAAATTATAGTCCAATTTTAAGTGCATTCTTAGTAGGGATTTGTTTTCCTCGAGATAGTAGAGTTTCCAAATGGGTTATCACCAAAATTAACTATATGTTGAATACTATTTTCTTTCCCATATTCTTCTTGTGGATGGGGTTTGAAGCTGATTTCAGGCAGTTTCAGATGGATGATCCAGGCACATGGACTAAATTATTGCTACTTATGGTGGTGTCAATATTTGGAAAGGTTCTTGGAACACTTGTTTCTGGGGCAATGTTGGGCTTTCACTGGCCTGAATCAGTTGCAATAGGATTGCTTCTAACCACCAAGGGATATTTTCATATCTACATAGCTATCAAAGTGGTAATTCTTTATCCCCATGTTTTTTTTACCTAGATTTTCTACCACACATTTTTGGACTAAAATGATTCCCTATGTGAAAAGTTGGTGAACTTTCAGCATGGCTTTAACAATATTGTCTCAAAGTGATTGCAAATATACATATATGTGTGCATGTCTAACACATAAGTAACTAAAATCATGTGTGCCAATGGATTACATCAACATCAATCGTAGGCTCATGTCTTGTTCCTGTTATTACCAGATGGGTTGTGGTACTGCAACAACTATTTCCACAGGCATTGTGATGATAATTGCGATCTTTTTAACAGTTTTGTACACCCCATTAGTTGTGATATGCATCATAAAACGTGCAAGGAAAAGGGCACCCACACATCGCTTGGCCCTCCAATCGCTTGACCCATCAAGTGAGCTAAGGATCCTCCTTTGTGTTCATGGACCCCATAATGTTCCTGCTTCAATCAACTTTGTGGAGATCTCAAAAGGAGCAACTGACCCTGGCATTCTAGTGTATGTCACAGACATGATTGAACTCACTGACGACATATCAGCCACGTTGGAGAGGGATGAAGGAGTTCACACGGCAACCGTAAAAGACAAGGGAGTGATGGACATGAGAGAAAAAGTAACCAACTCATTCCAAAACTATGTGCTAGACAACGGTGAAAGGATTACACTGAAAAGAACCATGGCACTTTCAACAATCAATGACATGCCACAAGATATTTGTGTTTTAGCAGAGGACTTAATGATTGCCCTCATCATATTACCTTTCCACAGGATCCAACGTCATGATGGAACATTGGATGGTGGAAATCAAGGGTTCAGATACGTGAATCGAAAGGTAATGTCTATAGAACTACCAAGTTATTTGTTTCTTTTAGATTTTCACCTACATCTTCAATACATCTTGTTTTGAACAGGTATTGAGAAGTGCCCCTTGTTCTGTTGGGATTCTAGTGGACAGAGGCCTTGGATTAGTTGAACACATATCAAAATGTGAAGTAACATTAAATGTGGCAGTGATATTCATTGGTGGGAAAGATGATAGGGAAGCACTTGCCTATGCTGGCCGTGTAGCAAGACATCCAGGGGTAAAACTCACAGTAATAAGATTCCTAGTAGATGCCACTGCAGAGTCCTCTAGATTAGTTGGGTATAGAGTCATCCTACCTGAGCAAGAAAAGGAGATGCAGTTGGATGATGAATACTTTGCACAATTCTATGAGAAGCATGTGATTGGAGGACGCATCTCCTACACGGAGAAACATCTTGCAAATGCTGCAGAGACCTTCTCTGTCCTCAAATCCTTTGAAGGCCAATATTCATTGGTCATTGTGGGAAGAGAAGGAGGGGTGAACTCCATTTTGACAAGGGGAATGAATGATTGGCAACAATGCCCAGAATTAGGACCAATAGGGGATGTTCTATCAGGACCAGACTTCTCAATGACCGTCTCTATACTCATCATCCAACAGCACAGACTTAAAGAAGAAATACATGGGCTAGAAGAAGACTTCTCTATCATATCATCATATAAGCGTTAAATGATTAGATATTCGCCATAAGAAAAAAAAAATGGATAGGTAGTGCAGAAGTAGATAGTTGTAGCAAGGAAATAGAAAATTGCTAGAGTCAGTTTGTATCATGCATGCAAATACCCGCAGAAAAGTGTAAATGATGTGTGGCAGAAAAATTCTCAAATTTAAATATGTTTTAAGCGCATCAAGTTTGAAAAATTATTGTTTTTAGTCTCTTAAATTTAAAAAATAAAAATATTTTTTAAATTAAAAATGGATCAAAATATAAATTTAAAAAAATTCTAAAAATTAAAAAAAAATAATAAAATTAAAATCAAAATTTAATAGAAGTCAAAATATAAATTTAAAAAATATTTTTTAAATTAAAAAATGACCAAAGAGACTGAAAGTGATACATTTTTAAAAATAAAGAACCAAAAATATATATTTTAAATTTAAAAAATTAAAAATAACAATTTTTTATACTTAAAATACTAAAAATATATTTAAGTCATTTATATAACGTGTGAAATATAGTTTGATTTTGATTTTTAAACATATATTCACTTCCGATATTATCCAATACCTCTCTCTCTCTCTCTTTCTGATTCTCTTATCCTCTATCACGTCAATCACTCATTTTTCTCCTATTTCAATCTTTCTAGATGTTCCATGGGTGTGCGAATGTTCAAAAATCTTTTCTCAATATTCAACAAGCTAGGAATAAAAGGATACTTTAAAGTACATATTCATAAGGCTTTTTGGAATTGCCCTGGCCGATTTGGAAGGGTTTTAAAAGAAATAATCTTTAAACGTAATTCATGAATCTGATCCATCCATCCATCCATGCTAATACAATTGAAAATCCGCAAGACGCAGATCAAGTTTCTACACATATTATTAGGGAATAGTCTCTAGTCATCATCTTCTTCAAAATCAGAAAAATCAGCATTATCATCCGAATCGTTGTCACTCTCGGATTCACTTATCACATATGTTGCTCGCGTACGATTGACCCTCTGAGGTCTAGCCCTTCCTGCTGGTGCTGCAACCTCAACCACCGCCTCCTCTGCGCTAGGAGGAGAGTTAGAAGAAGCAGAACCCAGCGACAAATCATCACTTGCACTTTTATCTTTGTCAGCAGCAGCCCTGCCCAGAATAGAACCACTTTTCTTGTTAAATGGAGACTCCCTCATCTTCCTCACTTTCTTCTCTGGTGATGCCCCTGTACTTTCAGTTGGCTGCAACATCTCAGTTATAAGCTTTTGACTCAATGCCTGAGATTTTTTGCCGCCTACATTTCTCTTCTTGGTGGTGGCTGCAGGTGCCTTCTTGGCAGCTGCAGGCTTTCTCCCTCCCTTCTTTTTCCCGCCTTCTGGGGCAGCTTGCTGCAGGACTTCAAAGTCCTCATCCTCGCCGTCATCAACATCATTACCTTCATCATCACTATCATCCAACACAATGGTACTTGAGGACTTCTTTTTTGCACCACCCTTTCTATTATTCTGTTTCTTCCCAGCAGGCACAGGGGGTTCTTCAGTTTCCATTGCTGAGAAAAGCAAATACTTACTTAAGGACTAGCATGTGTAATAATATACTAGCATGGCTAAGAATTCGAAGACTCAGAACACATTAAACTACTTTAGCCCAAAAACATTTACCTCCAGATTGATCACTTGAGGTCCCGAAGTTATATGCAGCTAGGCGTTCTTGAAGAGAGAGAATTTCGTCATCAGCATCCTGATAATAGGCATATGACAGTGTAAGTGCTCAACATGATTTGCACGAAAACATGCAACACAGGAAAATCATGGCAATTGGCATACCTTCTGGATATTCTTAGAACCTGCTCTGCCTTTCGGTTTAGTGACTTCAACAGCATTCTCTGATGAAGCAAACAGAGAAAGTTCGTAACCGAATGGATATCAGAACATAATAGTTATAAATCATATCATACTAACAACCCAGGCTTACCAATTTCCATAGAAGAATTGTCATTCTCTGGCTCAACATTTTTGGTCTTCTTAGTATTCTTTCGTGGTTGTGGCGGCTTCTTTGCGGCTTTTGTAGCAAATCCTGTCTTTTTATTTGCTTGACTGGATCTCTTCCGTTCCTCTTCTGCCTCTTTGTTATCTAGTTCCTGAAATGGGCAAAAATAATAACAATCAAGATATACTACTTTTGGAATTGTGAAATATAACTGAAGATTGTGAAATTAGGTTACTGTCTCCTACATCAAGTTTCTTTTCAAACTCATCTAGATCCTTCATCCACATAGACTTCGTTGGTGTTGCCTTCAAAATCTCAAACTCCTTTGCCTTTTCATCCTTTTCATCTAGCAGCTTCTGAACACTTTCGATGGTCAATGTTCCAATAGGCAAGGATAACAGATACTCGTAGTCACCCCGTTTTGCTCCTTCAACACTGACAGGCTCAGACCCATTTTCCTGATCTTCCTGCTCTTCTGAATTGTCATCATTTGCCCCAGCAACTTGCGGTTCTTCAGATTTGCCTTTCCTCGGCATGGGAGTAAAGCCTTTCTGCTGCAGCTCCATCAACAGATCAGCTTTTTTCCTGTTGCTCACAATAATCTCTCCGTTCACAACCCCCAATATAAACCTCACTTTGTTGTCCAACACCAATAGAAGTCGTTCAAGGTTGGCCAGTATATGTTTCTGCATGCACACACAAACTGCATTTTAGTTTTCAGTTTATATTAATAGATTCGCCCCTATGGCCCGTTGCCACAATAACTCACCTTTCTTCTCTCGTAATACTCCAGCCGAAGTGGAAAGAACTCTTCGAGAACTGCATAAAAAATGACACAGAACGGTGAGCATGAAAAACATCGCATGATATTATTGTTGATCAAAACAACTCAGCATAACAAAGGTCATACTTTGTTCTGGATTGTCATATTTCTTAATTTTCCCCTCTGCGTCAAAAAGATGCATGTTACTTGTGCTAATAGTGCTAGTCAATTTAAATTTCTTAAACAGTCCTTCTTGCATGACCATCGCTACTTTGTCCAGCTTCAACCTGACTTCTATGTCTACAATTGCGTCATCCCCATTCTGCCTGAAATCCTGCAGAAAGAAAATTTTCAAATTAAAAAAATGTCACAAATTAACGTATTGTGTATATGGTGAAGAACTGTTTAGGTCAGGTTACCTCAATGATAGGATCCTTGACATTAGGTGTCCCATCAGTTATAGATTCAAGGAACTGCTTATAATCTTGAGTCCACTTACGGATAGGCAGTTCTGTGATCCTAAAAGTTTGCTCATCTATCTCCACTACTGTGCCATTGACTACATACCCACCTTCCTTGGCACTTTTCTCAATGGTTCCTTTGAATCCTCTGTACCATGGATCCATTGGCAACATTGTTTCACCATTCAACAATCGCCTAACATTGGCAATGATGTCCCGTGGATTATAATTGGGAATGTAAGAACTCCAACCTGTCCCAATTCCCTCACTACCATTGACAAGAACCAAAGGTATAATCGGGATGTACCTGAGTGACACAAGCGCAATTTGAATAAGTTCTATGCAGAATGATGTTTCTTAGTCGTTACCAATCATAAAGTAAATTAAATATTAAATTAAATAGTCTTTACAAACGGACAGGAGAAAACAAAATACCAGTTCGGTTCTATTGACTTTCCATCCTCATTTAAGTATTCAAGAAGCTTGTCGTCATCCTCATGGAAGAGGCACCGAGTAACAGAATTTAGCTCCGTGTAGATGTATCTGGCACTTGCATGATCTTTACCTCCCTGGAAGTGCACATTACCAAGTAATTAAAAATTTTCAAAAGGAAACATGGTGAATATTAACAAAGGTCATGCAGGTATATCTCACCAAGTTACGAGTACCGAATTGACCGTTAGGTTTGAGAAGATTGATGTTGTTGCTACCCACAAAATCCTGTGCCATGTTAATAATTGTGCTAGATAGACTTTGCTCACCATGGTGGTAAGCGGAGTGCTCAGACACATAACCAATAAATTGGCCAACTTTTATTTCTTTGTACAGCTTTTTCTTAAATGAGCAGAAAAGAATCTTTCTTTGACCAGGCTTGAGGCCATCAACCATAGAAGGAATGGACCTTTGAAGATCCGCCCTAGAGAACAATATAAGCTCTTTGTTAACAAAGTCCTTGTAGTTTATAAGACTGGCTGAATGATCACGATATGTGCCAGGCTGCAATAACAAAGAAGGGTAAACTTTTGTTAGCAGACAGTAGTCAGACACCCCCGAGAACTAGGATCTATCAATAAAATGCACATTATTCTCCTGTTGGTAAAACGCCACACCTCAAAATTACGAATCCAGGTCTTCCTATCTTCAGCCTTTTTCTTACTGAATGCCAGCTCAATTGCATTTCCATCGAGCTCATCTTCCCAAACGAAGTCTTTCCTGTGCTTATCAAGATCTCTAAAGTACTCTCTCCCTTCCTGAGGAGTACTTGTACCCAACCCCTATAGAAACACCAGAAACAAAATAAGCAAAACCTGAAAAGATGAGAATTATAAACGGAATATGGAGGTTCTCCATGCATAAAACAGCAAACCTTATAGTACTTTATCTTCCAACCATTTGCATTATTCCCCAAGCTTTCTCTCCATGATTCATATTCGGGCATGGAATAAAATGATATTTTTGTCCCGTTTGAATGAAAAGCCTGCAAAGACCGCAAAATACAGATATGTTATCCAAAAAGGAAGTTCTATTACAACCGTATGTACTACATAGTGTCTTCTTTATCAAAAAACAACATTAACCATACTAACCCTTATTATGGGAGTGGTAAACTCAACCATGAAAGTTGGAACTTTTAACAGAGACGGCCAGAACGAATGAATAAAGTTTATCAGCAGCCCCTTGATGTGAGAGCCATCATGATCCTGAACCACCCATTAAAATTGAGCAATTACAATTTTGGTGATTAAGAAAACCATACGTAGGACTACATACAAGTGACTGATAAGATCCCACTTAAACTGAAGATGAAAGTCAAAACATGACTACACTGTGATCTTTAAGTAACTTACCTGGTCAGCCATAATCATCAAATGACCATATCTCAAAGACTTTACGCTTGTGTACTCTTTGTTTTGCTGCAGTCCAAGGATCTTCTTTATATTTTGAATTTCTTCATTATCCATTATCTGTTTACTGCTAGCTTCCCGTACATTGAGCAATTTACCTCTCAATGGAAACACCCCATAATGGTCTCGACCCACGACAGAGAGCCCAGCCATCTTCGTATAGAATAAATTGTCATGAATATCAAACATAAGTTCGTTTGAGTTTGAAAATAAAAATTTCATCATCAACAGTATAATAGGTAGCCACCGATGATAAAGAGGAAAAATTAATTAGATTTTCATTGTACTACTATTTAAAGAAAATTTGTCCATAAGGTTCTTCCAATGATTTTAAGTTTTAAATTACTATGTGCTTCTAACTTTTCTTATTGTAATGTAATGTAACGTAATGCAATGTAATGTGTGGACACCAAAAACTGAAATATACTTCTTTCTATTGGTATAGACGACAACTTACGGCAAGGGCCTTGGCAGAATCTCCCTCTGTCAATATCAAGGTACACTTGTCAGAATTCCTTCCCCCAGCATCATTGGCATCCTCTAGCTTTACGATCCCACGAATTCTCTGAGTCTTAGTTCCATCAGTTTTCTTCAAATCTTTACTTTGCTTAAAATCTGCCCATGATAGGAGGGTGTCCACTATTCCAGAATTTGCAACTGCAATGATTTGCAACATTTGAATGTAAAACACCACTTCTTGTTAAATTGGTTACATTATTATTATTATTATTATAAACAACAAATGGAGTAGCACGACGAACCTTCCTTCAGCATCGACTCCGGAACATCGCATTTAGAACCAAAACTAGCTTGTCTGGTCGTGAGAGTCTCCTTAGTTTGAGAATCAAAAGCAGGGTTGTCAATAAGAGCATTGACGAAAACCCATAAATGATTCTTCACATTGTGAGCTTTGACATTGGCATCCTTTTTCTTCTTATTTACTTTATTCATCACAAAGGCGGTAATCTGATTGGTGACGTAATCAACATGAGTCCCACCCTTGATTGTAGCAATGGAATTAACAAAGCTGACCTGGTAACAAAACAAATTTGGGGTGTGTAAGACAAAAACTTAAAAGCAACAATGAACGTCCAAGTGACTTTACTACAAAAGTTCACTAGTTACCTGTTGAAACTGCCCATCACTTAAACTCACGCAAATCTCCCACCTATCACCTACTTTGCCATGAATCCTAATAACAACCAAATCAAGTTAAAATATAGCAATTATGGGAAATTAAAAATACACACACAGACATTGAATCCCTCATATATTTGTTTATAGAGAGAAACCTTGGGAGGGGCACTGGTCTGGACTTCTCGGCAGATTTCAGGTAGAGATCAGCGTAATCACGAAACGACTTAATACGAATCAACTTGCCATTGAGTTCAACCTTAACAGCCTTTCCAAGGCACCCGGCCATGTCCAACACACGCTTTTTCATCAAAGCAACAACATCTTCTTCAAGGTAGGTCATTTTGAACTTTTCCAAGTCCGGCTTGAAAGTTACCTTCGTCCAGTTCTCACCCTCTTTGCATTTCGTTATCACCGGCTCAGACTTCTTCCCCATATTGTCGGAAAACACCTTCAAAACACAACCCAATCATCAATCAATATCAATATCCATAATAAATTACCACAATCAGCTTCATAAATTACCTACAACAAAGTAGACAAAAATTTCCAACTCCCCAAAACAGAAAAATTAAGCACAATTTGAGCATATACCAAGGTATCATCAAATAAACCCAAACTTCAGTTCATTTCCACAAAAAAAATATGAAAATTAAAAACCCTAGCTTCAGGATTCTACATCCAATCCAATAATTTACCCCCAATCCAAGTAAACGAAAAACATGCTTCAGTATTAACATTTTGAAAAAGTCAAATCCTATCACTACAGTTGACACATCAATTAACCCAAAATCGAAACAAAAGTTCCAATGACTGCACTGTTAGCACCAAAGCATAGGCCCAAATCGAGCATACACCAAAGGATCATCAAATAAACCCAAACTTCAGTTCATTACAATTAAAACCAAAATTGAAATTAGAAACCCTAGTTTCATGATCATTAAATCGACGAATTCACTCCAATCAAGCAATACCTGTTTGTACTTCTTCAAGCGCTTGCCATCGGCGGTCTCAATGACGAACTCGGTGGAGAAGATGTTAGTGAGCTTGGCACCATAGCCGTTACGTCCACCAGTAGTCTTCTTGACATTGTCATCGTAGTTGCTACTAGTGAGGAGGTGTCCGAAGATCAATTCAGGGACATAGACCTTCTCCTCCTGGTGGATCTCCACGGGGACGCCATCTCCGTTATTGTAGACGGAGACGACGTTCGCTTCGGGATCGATGAGGACCTTGAGGGAGTCCATGGAAGGGTCTCGCTGCTTGTTGTCAGCGGCGTTGACGAGGATCTCGTCGAAGATCTTGTAGAGTCCTGGGACGTAGGAAACGGAACGGTGTACCATCTCGTCGTTCTCGTAGACCCACAGTGACTGCGTGTGCTTCTCGATGGATCCAACGTAGGTGTCGGGTCGGAGAAGGATGTGTTCCAGCTGCGTCTTCTTCTGGTACATCTCCTCGATCGTTTTCCCCGCGGTGGGGATGTTCGCCGCGTTGCTGTTCTGGAGGGGCCGCTTCTCCATCGTGGTGGCGGTGACACGGAGGTTGTGTCGGTGTTTGGTTGTTTTGTGAAGCTCAGAAATGGAGAGAAAGGAATAAAGGTGTGCGCTCTCTCTTGTATTCTTTCTTGGAGTTGGAGAAGAAGGGGGTTTGTTTGGTTTAATGGAAAGGGGGAAGGGGGGATCTAACGGTCGTTTGGGGTGTTTGAATTTGAAATCGTGGGGTTTTGAGCGGGAGTTTGAAATTTGAATGAGGTCTTGTTTGGATTCGGGTTTGGGTTCTGACCTTTGTGGGGGATCTGATTTTTTTTGGGTGGGTGGGGGATCTGATTTGTGTGCGAGTTTGAGAATTAAGTGTTACGGGTTTGGGTCGGAGGCATCCAACGGGTGTGGGTGGGTTATTTGTTGGTGCGATGCACGTGCTCGTAAAAAACAACTAGAAAGTTACCCTTGTTATGCACGGGACTGCTTTTTACTCGTTTTGTTCTAAAATAAGTGAGGTTAAAATAAAGGAAAAAAGTCACAATCCAATGAAAA
Organism: Glycyrrhiza uralensis; assembly: GCA_030159175.1. Taxonomy (NCBI): domain Eukaryota; kingdom Viridiplantae; phylum Streptophyta; class Magnoliopsida; order Fabales; family Fabaceae; genus Glycyrrhiza; species Glycyrrhiza uralensis. The sequence goes on from BRZY01000005.1 coordinate 44,912,861, forward strand.
AATAAGTATCATTTTATTTTATCAATGAATCATTAATTATTTATTTCAGATAATACTTTTTAGAGTGTTGTATTAGGATATGGTGAATAATATGGAGAATTTAGTATATTTAGTACTTATTTATTCATTTATTGTTTTTCTTAATTTGTGTGAACAAATTTAAACATCACTTATGTTTTGGGACTGGTGAAATATTATTTTTTTGAAAAATGCTAAGAACACGCCATTTAACACACTCTATCAAAGACATTTGGATGGATAGAATTCATGTGAACCTTATTTGGTGGGATTCATTACCAATATAATAAGACCCACAATCATAAAAAAGAATGTGTTGCAAATATTTTGCTTATTATTTTAACAAATAAATATATTACAAATATATATAATTAATTCAATTTGCAAAAATATTTATTTTAGTATTTTTAGTGGTACAGATTAATTATGTATTTGATACAACAAATGACATCTTGACTTATAAAGTATATTTATTAATTAAAAAGTAATCCATCTGGTCCCATATATAAAAAACATATGACAAAATCATTAACACCAATAAAATATATTGAAATGAGTTATTTGTAATTAATGATATCTACAAATAGGGGTGAGCACAGGCCGGTTTGGATCGGATTTCTCTAAATCCGTTATCCGAATCGAGCAAATAAGCACGGGTTGATTTGGTTCGGATTTTGCATTTTTTATTCTCCAAATCCGAACCGAACCAATCCGAACCTGAACGGATTGGATTGGTTCGGGCCAATCGGATTACTCATTGAAAAAAAATTTGAATTTTTTTTGTCTTATTTACAAAACAAATCAAATAGCATCGAATTCGAAAATAAACAGAGATCCGAGACCAATACTTGTCTTATTTACGTGACAAAGTTTCTCATCAAATGATTCAAATTAAACAATCAAGAACAAGCTATACAATCAATCTTACTCCTGCAGCCATGACTTATAAATAAGTGAGAAATGTGTCATCCTGTTCAATTTGCGATTAATATAGGCAGAGAAGGAGATGCTATTTTGGGAAAAAGAATGATATCCATGGATTGTCTCTAAGTTGTAACACTTTATAAACTTTTTTTGAAAAAAAATAAAGATGCTACGCCATCGGGTTGATTTGGTTTGGTTCGGATTTGAAAAATAGAATCCGTGGACCGAACCAAACCACATCGGATTGTGTTCGGTTTGGATCGGATTCGACTCGAACATCACAAAATATTGAAAAATCCGGATTGGATCGGTTTGGATTGGGTTGGGCTCGCGGGTAGCCCACACCCGTGCTCACCCCTACCTATAAATGTTAAAATAATATTGGGTCTATATACTATAGATAAATAGAATAGAATAGTATTAAATAAAAAAATAACAGTTTATAAAAAAAATAACATATTTAAATAATTAAATATTTAATTATTATACTATTGGATGGAATGGAGGATGCAGTGTGGGAGCGAATTAAGTAAGGGAGCGTGACCAGCGAATTGTTTTTTATATTTTTACTGTAGATTACTGTAGCATCAGACATGGGTTTTAATTATACTATAGATAGATAGATTAGAGGATGTATAAAAAATAAAAAAAACAATTAGAGGAATGAAAAAATAAGTATTTATTTGGTTTGAAGCTCTGTTTCTTATTTTTGTTTTTATTTACAATTAATTATAAAATTATGATATTGTTTTTAATCTATTTTTATTTTTAAATATTTGTAAAAAATAGTTTTTTTTTTGAGGAATTGTAAAAAAATCGTTAAAACAATCATTTTTTGTTTATTTTTAACAAAAATAATTTCTGCTGACAAATATTTGTAATTTTTTTATTAGTAACTACATTTTTTAGGGCCATTTTCTCGTTGATCAGTTTGCCTCCACTAAAAAAATTCAACATTATTACTTTTTTATATGTTTTTTTGTTGAATGGAGAGAGCTCAAAGGCTCGACAAACTAAAAACTACATGAGAAAATAATAAAGGAAAAATTTGCCAACATGGATAAAGAAATAAGGGAAGGCACAAAATTTAAAAAACTCTGCGAGAGCATCAACAAATTGGTTTGCATCTTTGAAAACATACCGCAAACATAACTCACAATTTCTATTATAATATACTTGGATAATGACCAACATCTGAACAAGGGTGGCACGAACTCTGAGCTCCTGAATCCATCAATGACAACACCACATAACTTTTCTCCATATAAACAAGGGTGCCATTTACAATGGGAAGGCCAAAAACTTTCCATGAATGGGAAAAGAAGTATGAATAGTAGATATATTCTAGAGAACCTAATATTTTATTCAATGGCTATGATGAATTACCTACAACCTGTTAGTCAGGTATTTTAATGTATTATAAATATTTGCAGAGATAGTCCTTGGACAATTGAAAAATTAGATTTTGAACCACAATAATATTTTGTCTTTTAGTGCAGTATAAGCAGGGTAGTTAGGTAATTCTATAGATCAAAATGTGATTTTTTTATAAAATGATTCGCATGATATGTTGCTGAAGTGAAAATAAATATCTTGTAGTTTAAAATTTTTGAAGTAATTAATGATAAAAATAAACTAATTATTTTTTTAAAGATTATGTAGTATTATATATTAATCGATCAACAACCTCTTCTGGCTAGTTAAGAAGTTTCAAAACATTACTGGATATTACGTTGACAATGAAAGTGTAATTGCAAAATAAAATAATAAATATATGAAAAATACTAAATAAAATAAATAATTAGTTATTTTTTTTTTTGAGAAATAAAAAAATTATTGTAATTTTTTATTTAATAATATATTGTCAAAGTATATTATTAATTTTCATTTAATATTTTATATGTATTTAATAATAAATTTTTATTTATGTCTGTTATATAATTATTTATTAATTTATTATATACAAATAAACAAATGGACGATTTTTTAATTTGTTTGTGTTTTGCTTGTTCATTTTAGTTTCAGTGGGGACTAACGCAGTCTAGCGACAATTTAGAAATTTCAAATTTGTAAATGCATCAAATGAAAGAAGTGTTTTGTGAGACTTTGGGATAGACAATAGGTGGCATTTAATTATCGTTTTAGTTACATATAATAGGACAAAAAATGTTTAATGACAAAAAAGGATATTGGGCTACTTTATATTTAATATCAAATAGTGGGACAAAAGTACAAAAGGGCAATAACCCACAAACCCACAACTATAGGTAAAAGAAAAACTTTCCCATTCATGGGACATTTTATGTTGTCCCATTCTAAAATTCACCATAAACATGTTTAGTTTTCAATTGCAAACGTATGTTTAGGTTTAAAATGAACTCTATAGTTACTTTAGATCCAAACATATTTTAGCGATCTTTCAACTGAAAACCAAACACATATGAAATCAAGTGATCCTATGATGAAAGTGACCCTATCATAGTTAAGCTTAATCCAATGGAGAGGTATCCAAGAAATATTATTATTAGTACAAGTTAGAGTATTCACCTTATGACCGATCACTTACAATGTAATTATTTAAACATTGTTTGTAAAACTTGATCCAAACACACTTACAATGTATACACCCCAGCTGCCAACAAATTTGTGCTATGTTCAGGGGACAAGTTCATTCAAGAATACCCAACTGTTCGCTGCTTTGTCATCAATGCCATCAACCGGCCTGAGGCTCTACGCCACACCGCTGCCCTTGTCCAACCGAGCATGGTCACTGCCCTCCACTCTTGGGCACAAATGGGCAAAATTAAAGCCCAATTTGAAACCCAAAAGGTATCTATAGAGTGTGCATTTTGATTGTTCTACGTAGAGCTTATTTAAACTTATCTACTGATATATACATTTGTGAGAGTATTTTGAAAGAGTTTATAAAAATAGCTTTTGACTTTGCCACCTGGGCTTATGTGTGCCAATTTCATAAAATCCTAGGTTAGTTAATATGACAATGTTAATTTAATCTCAGCCATGCAGTCATTCATATTGAGCTTCTGATTAAGTACTTAGGAAGCTTGAAATAATAATTGCAGTTGACATTTGAGAACATTGGGAAATTATTTATGGGCAAGGAGCCAGGTCCTTTCCTGCGTTCCTTGGATAAGCTCTATCAAGGCTTGCTTCCAGGAGTGAGAGCCTACCCACTTAACATTCCTGGTTTTGCTTACCACCATGCTGTTCAGGTTCATGTTCAATCCAGTTTGCAATTAAGCTTCAATTATTGATATATTCCTTGATTCTATAATATTGGACTTTTGGAATTAATTAGCCGTGTACTCCTTAAAACTTCAGTGTAGGAAGAAGCTTGAGGACATTTTCTGTGGAGTTAGAAAAGAGAGAGAATGAAAATATGGTGGAAACGGTTGATCTAATGGATGGGTTGATGCAGATTGAAGATGATGAAGGTGACAGATTGAGTGACAAAGAAGTGGTAGACAACATTGTCTCTCTAGTGGTTGCTGGATATATGTCCACTTCCCTTGTAATGATTTGGGCTATTTACCTTCTTGCCCAGAATCCAATTGTGCTCAAAAAGCTAAGGGTATGTGTTGATTGATTAAGGGTGTGTTTATTAAGCAAGTTTGAGCTTAGCGTAAAACTTTCAATAAAGGCTCTGTTTAACTTTGTCTGCTTTTTTGTTTGCAATTGCAGGAAGAGAACATGGCTTTCAAAAAGGGAACTCCGGGGGAATTTATTACAGCTAAAGATGTTTCAAACTTAAAATACACAAACAAGGTCATTGAAGAAGTAATAAGAGTGGCCAATGTTGCAGGCTTTGTTTTCAGAAAAGTTCAAAATGATGTCGATTATAAAGGTACATGATTGTAGTTTATGAGAAAATAACTAGCTTATAGAGATAAATTAGCCAACAAAATAAACTAGTACTATGATCTGTGTGATTTATCACCGTTGACAACATAAATGAGGTCGTTGACCTCATTCAAAGCATTTACTTGATCTGTGTAATTTAGTACTATGTTTCTTATAAGTGGTACTATATATTTTTTGAAAACTCAATAATTTTGTAGGTTATAAGATACCCAAGGGATGGAATGTAATTCTCTTCCTTCGATATCTCTATACAGACCCAGAGAACTTTGAGGATCCCATGTATTTCAACCCTGAAAGATGGAACGTATGGTGACTCTTCCTTTGGGTTTTCAATACATATTAGTATAATTAATACATTTTTCCAAATTAATTTCCTTGCTTACCAAAAGATATATGTAATGTAAGTGACCCTTTTCATTTTGTAATTCACACTCACAGGAGCCAGCAAAGAGTGGAACTTACCAAGTTTTTGGCGCTGGACAAAGGTCCTGCCCACATGCTTGCGAGAATTCAACTCGCACTTCTGCTTCATCATCTGTCCATTGGATACAAGTAAAGTTTGATCATACTCGTTAATAACATATGTGACTTTAACTTGGATCTATGATCTAACTCTGTTTCTTTTTTATACATGAATTTAATTAATTCAGGTGGGAACTCCTTAATCCACACGCAGATGTAATTTATCTCTCACGTCCTGCTCCAATTGATGGTGTCGAGGTTAAGTTCAGCAAATTGTGGAAAAAAAAATGAAATAGGATTATCCAAACTTTATATACTCTAAGACCTAACTTATTCTCACAAAATCGACTTGTAAGGTGGAAATTGTCCATGTTTTATATACTTTATTTAGTTCTTATCTTTGATCGATATTAATTAGGAAGTTATGCGACAGTTACAGAAAGAGTAATTTCCTATGGGCATTACCATTATATTTTGGTGTGTATGTGTGTGTGTGGATGGCATGGCATGGCATGGCCCGGAATATAGAAAAAAATGGAAAAAAGAAACTTACAACAAAGACTGAATAATAGTTGAGAATATCTTTCATCTTCATGCAATTATACAAAAAGACAGGCTGAAGTGACTTGCAAAAATCTCAATTACCACGTCGTACAGCAAAAGGTGGAAAGTAACCAAAACTCATATTTAGGCAACAGGGGACACTATAACTTGATCAAGAACAGGGCCACAAAGAGAACCAAAATCATCAACTCTGGTATGGTAGTAGGAGCTGTAGAATGTGAGTCTGGTCCTTGGTGCAACTGCTTTGAACCTGAAACTCACGGTCTTGAACTGGCCCTTCCCTTCAGATTTGAAGGGAACTTTAAAGGTATCTTTTGCAGCAAAAGCTTCCACCATCATTGATCCCTGGCAGCCATTTTTGGCATCCCCAACTGAAAATGTGATGCTGTAGACTTTGTTGGTAACTGTTCTGATGATTTGGGCAATGGCACTTTCCCTGCCTGCAACAAGCTCCACTGCTCCCAGCCCAAATGGGACATTGAAATGCTTTGAGTCAATGAACTTCACAGCTTTGAGGGACTCAATAATCCAACCTGGAAGTGGGGAGAAGGCATCTTGCTGTTGGGGAGGGAGCAAAACCCCGTTGGTAGAGTTGAAAATTGGGAATGGACCCTCCTCAAAGCCAGGGTTTTTCACCAAATTAACTGCAAGATAAGAGACCACAGACCATATAATGGTTTTATTAGAAAATGGGAGTCAAGAACAAAACACCAAAAGAAATTCTATGCTAAATCAGATGGATCATATTATGTATCTAATAGCCTATCAGACTCCGTCCTTATGGCTTGGCTAAGGTAGTAGTAGAGATCCAATTTTCTACTACCCTATGAATGTAACTTACATTTGTAAAGGCAAATGCTAACCAATGCTTCAAGGACACTAATTTTGTGGAGAGGAGGGGGGAATGAAAAGTGTTCATTAAAAGTGCAGCTTTTTAAGTTATCATGCATTAAAGACTGCACTTTTCAATAATTTTGGGATACATTGGAAGTATAATAGCATCTTGAAAGACCAAAGAGGATGGAAATAATTGTCATCTGGAAATTCAGCAAGAGGACTAATTCATGGACTCAGATGCTTTAAAACAACATAAAGATCTGTGCTGCCATTATTTTGTTAAATATTGTCAAAGATAAGCAAGTTCCACATAACTTAGCCAAGTAATACTTGTTCAAATTCAAATATGTTATAGGATCCTAGAATGGAACAACAGCATTGCATGTGGATATGTTCATTACCTCTGGTAGGCATTGGAGGGTAGAACTCTCTGATAGCAATAGCATCAAGAAGTGGACCACAAGCTGGATCTTCTTGAACTCCAGGGTTGTGGAATGTCACTTTGGCAACATTAGATGTGGCCTTGAACCCCCAAGCAATGACATCACCATTGAGGCTATACAGGGTTTGCAAGGGGACATCACCAGTCTGTGGAGGCACAGAGATCCTCAAAACCTCATCTTGTGCACAAGTCCTTGAGGCCCCAAGGATTAGAGCATACAGTTGACCTGGTTTGACCTTGATGGTCTGGGAGATTGAGGCTTCATTGCCAAGCCTCACAGCATGTGTTCCATGAGTCACTGGGAAGAACATGCCTCCAGGTTGGGGCCCACCAGAGACATACTCAACCAGACCATTGATTTCCCATTTGGGCAGTGCATATTTTCCAATGAGTTTTGTTTTCTGGATGAATCTTGGATTTGGCTGCTCCTCAAAGTTGCCATTTTGGAGGTAAGCTGCAAAGATTTTTTAAAAAAATATTACAGATTCAGTGTTATTTAACTGCAGAAAATCAGATCCAAGCACAGTATCTCTCTTGCTTTCTCACTCACTGTTCATCATAAGTGACAGATCTTAAGGTTACCCACAAAAAATGTAGAAGAAAAGAAAAAGAACCCATAGAGTCACTCCAACAAGCACATCAGAGTATAATGCTAACAATGTAGAGAACACAAGAGGACATATGAAAGGCAAAATGTAACATCACCAACATGGAATCAACTTAAGAAAAAAAAAGCATAAATCAAGTGTTTCACATTGTTATATATATGTAAATGAAAGGGGCTACAGATATGTGAGCATCACCTTCTGGTACTCTAGGCTGAAGGGCAGCAAGAGCTGAAGCAGCAAATAGCAAAGCTAAAGAGAGTGTGGATATGAGAGTCACTGCCATTTTTCACTTCAAAAGTGAAGCTAAGAAGAAGAGAGGTGAACAGGCTTTTTTGTTGCTTTGGAAAAGCAGGGAGGGCTTAGTATGGAAGAGAAAGTGGATAGAGTTTCACTTGCTTTTATACTGGAAAGAGAAAAGTGATAGGGGGAGAAATAATGGACAGTACTTAGCAAAAATCACGCAAGAAAGCCCCTTGGGGACACATGATTTGGTTGTTTTTGTCCAATAAGTTCTGATTTTTGTTTTTTTTTTTCAACCGGCTTTCTCTCCACAATTCATGCTGTGGGCAACTTTGAATTAAAGTGTATGTGTATCCTTGTCATGAAAATGAAAGTAAGTAAAAACTATGACGTTGCAATTCATGTTTTAGTGACTAACAATTATTTTTTAGTTTAATGATGTCGGTGGTTATATTTTAATCTTGTTTTTACACAGGTCAGTCATGGTGCTGGTTTCATGTTCTATTGCTCTCTTTGAGCCACCTGTTTCTTCTAAGGAGATAGTATATTTTTTAAACACAATCTTGAATAATCACGAGATTGGAAATGGCTCGACTGGTATATGAGTAAACTCTATATACTCTTCATAATTAACTCAATTCTTAAAAAGTAAATATAACTCTAATGACTTTAAAAGAGTGATTAATTTACTGCGTATATGTAAAAATGCGTCAATAAATTTTTTGTTGATAACATTATTTAAACTTTGGTTCACGTGTTACTGTTACCATTCGCTACTTGTTTGGAGCGATGCTCTTATTATTCGCCGTGTTGCGTATTTGACAGCATCAATTTTTGGCCCCAATTGTGTGGAGAGGCAGAACATGGCATGTTGTGTTATGCATTCGGCGCTCCAAACCCATATATGCTTTGCCTCCAGTCCAGTTTGGCGCGAGTTATGTTTCAAAGTCACTTTTTGTGATAAGCGACAATTTAATGCTTCTAGCCCAACATACAATTGGTGGTCTAAAAAATACACACACTAGGAAAATTGCTTTTAATTAAATCTTCTGTGGGAGCTCTTATGCAAGTTTCCTTCAAAGTTAAAGATAGCATAGGGTGAGAGGGCATGTTTAACACTAGCATTAGGTTGCGCCGGTGAGGCTTTAATTAATGGCGATTCGCATTGAAGATCAAAGAGCTTTATCTTCTAGGCTCTCACAACATTTTTAAATGACCATTTAAATTTACAGTTATTTTCCTAGTAGTGGTAACTTGGTGTGGCTAGCTAGCTACCGAGTTAATTGGAGCCAGAACATTTTGAATAACAGATACAGAAAGTGGGTAGAGGAGGGATGGGAGAAGAAACAAGAGCACGTGCAGATGGGCCCATAAAATCGGATATATTGATATGATTTGAAAATGCACATTATAATTTTCCTTTTTCAAGAAAGGGGTAACTGGTCCCCTCTGTGGCCATTAGAAAAATTTCCCATGTTCCGGATGCAAAAGAGTTTTTTTAGGTGAACCGACCGGGTGAAACTAACATATAGATTTTGCCTCTCCAAATAAGATTGGCATTTAGAATGGACTAATAATAAATTGGTCCACCAAACCCCAATGAGTTTTCAGTCATTGATATAATAATATTTTAAGTATACGGTTAGGATTTAAGGGGGTTACCGGGTGAGTTGGTAATTGTAAATGTTTTATGTAATTGCATATAGGGGTCTCTAGAATATAATAAATAAACTCCAATAATTGAGAAATAAACCACATAATTACATGAATTTAAACTTTTACCCAAATAATTTTCATAATTAAAAAATGATAATTGATGATAACTATCTTTCTCTCTCTTTGCAAAACCTCTCCCTCTCCCCTTCTCCCTCTCTCAACCTTCTCTCACGCTCTCTCTCCCCCTCTCTCCTCTCTCTCCCTATCTCTCGCTCACTCTTGTCCTATCTCTAGCTCTCCCCCTCTATTTCCCTCTCTCGTTCTCCCCCTCCCCCTCTCTCTACCTCATTCCTCCCCCTCTCTCTCTCCCTTACTCTCTCTCTCTCTCCCTCTTTCTGTCTCCCTTCCCCTCTCTCTTGCTATTGCTCTCTCTGCTTGCTTTCTCTCTCTTGCTAGAGAGGGGAGGAAGTGAGAAAGAAAGGGGAGAGCACGAGAGAGAGGGGGAGGGAGAGAACGAGAGAGGGAGATAGAGGGGGAGGGGAGAGAGGGAGAGTGAGTGAGCGAGAGAGAAAGAGAGAGAGAGAGAGACCGATAGAGAGGGAGAGAGCGGATGAGTGAGTGAGCAAGAGAGAAAGGGAGAGAGGAGGAGGGGGAGAATGAGAGGGAGAGAGAGAGGGAAAGTGAGTAAGTGAGAGAGAGAGAAAGGGAGAGAGAGAGCGAGAGAGACAGAGGGGCGTGAGTGAGCGAGAGAGATAGGGAGAGAGGCGTGAGTGAGAGAGAGAGGGGCGTGAGTGAACGAGAGAGATAGGGAGGAGAGACCGAGAGAGAGGGAGAGCGAGAAAGAAAGGGAGAGATCGGGGGAGAGTGCGAAAGATGGAGAAAGAGTGAGTAAGCGAGAGAGATAGGGGAGAGATCGAGAGAGAGGGAGAGGAATAGAGGGAAAGGGAGAGAGCGGGGGAGAGAGAGCGAGAGAGGGGGGAGAGAGAGAGTGAGCGAGAGAGAGGGAGAGGGAGAGAGAGAGAGAAAGGGAGAGAGTGAGAGAGAGGGGAGAGAGAGAGCAAGAAATAAATGAATTTAATAATAATAATAATAATAATAATAATATAATAAATTTGTGGTTGCCATCTTTTTAATTATTTCAAAAGTTGGTAAATTTTTGTAATTTTATATTTTTTGTGGTCTATTTCATAAATCTCAGTTTATAATTATATAATTCTTCTGGGTATTTTTGCAAAAACTAAAAACTTGGGTTTACTTACTATTTCAGGTAAAAACTTACTGGGGTTTGATGGACCAATTTATGCATTGATCCATTCTAAATGCCACCTTCTTTTTTATACACACTACACCACCAAAACCCATACAGTATGTTTAAGAACATTATTGATTCCTTTGTTAAAATTATATCATATGATATTATATGTTATAAATCTTTTTAAAAAGTAATAAAAATATGGTAATTGCTATGGTACCTTGAAGATTTTATGGGTACCGGTACCTTGGCCAATAGTATTTCTCCATTTGTACTCCTTTGACCATGTCATTTTATCATTTTTATTTTTATCTATTTGCAAATATAACCATTTATTATTTTTGAATAAAAACACTAAAATAAAATTGCCCAACCTAAAACAGAGCTGGGTCACTGCACCCATTCAATTCCATTGATTCACAGCATAATTTCTCATGATTCCTTAGGGCTTTTGATCAAATTATGATGCTAAATTGATCTCACATGTCAATTTCGGAAATTGTTGTCCATCTTATAAAGAATCAAAAACGAAAAACATAGGTATTTTGGACATTTTAGAGATAAAACATTCTTTCTGTCAGATTAATATGCTCCATTCCTCTCCTAATGTCAATTTTCACGCATTAGCGGCAGAAAATATAATAAGGTGGAACTCCCATATAATTTTAATATTTTATTTTAGTTTTTATTCAAGAACAGGAATATGACATCAAGTTCAAATCTCTCAACCTACAGCACCAAATTCAACGAAACATGAGGGTTTTTGATTGCCTGATTATGTGCATGAGAAGCCCCAAAACGATTTTGAAAATCGTTGATCAAATCGCGCAGAATTGAAACAAATTTGTAGGGTTCTTCAAAGTTCAAAGCCGCAACGGGAATAGAATTAATAATCATGATAACAGCAACACCAAGGGACATTAATATAAGAAAATTTTAAGACATAATACATCTGGGCTTGATCTTAATTGGGAGACCCATGGATGGATATGAAAATGGTTGACGGATAATTGTTTCCTCTTGGATTTAATGGAGACCATTAGTACATCTTCACAAAGTTGTGAATGGTAGCCAAGGTCTGCACCATGGAAGGTAAGAAAATGGTGAGATTAGCATGGTTGGATCAATTTCCGGAACAAGAGGGATCAAACTTGTGTGGATTCTCGAATATATCGTTTTCTATATGCGTTCCACATGCTGCAGTGCCCAATATATCTGGGCAAGAAATAGAATTGTTATCTCTTTCAGGGTTTAGAAGAGTAAATGTTTAAGTTTGAATATCTTATTAAAAGTTTTTGGGACATAAACAGAAATAATAAAAATATAATTTCAAATTAGGTAAGTGTTGAATCAGTATTTGCATATTTAATATTTTTTCACTTATCATATTTTTATCGGACCAACTCATCTAGGTACCCAAACTCTTTAAACTAACTAGGTACTATAGAATTTGCCTAAAAATATTACCAAATTAAAAGAGTATATTTTATTATCACTAAAAAATTGCTCTTGTGGCTCAATCTCGCTCACTATATTTGGCATTTGCAGCATATACGTCTCTCGGGTGCAAGTGTTTGTTCCGTGTCAAATGGATCGATCTCAGGAGTCAATAGAATATCTCAGACCCATGTTAAACATTATTAATTATGGTTTAAGATCAAATAGATCATGTCCTTAAAAAATGCCACAAAATCAAGATACTGTTAATTGTAATTGTATACATTAGTTAATTATATTCACGTGGGACCCAAATAAAATGGCATGGCCAGATATTTCTCTTTGAACGAGACATGGCATGTGGTTCCCTTTTGATTGGAAGCTAATCACTCGCCCGCATCACCGAATACAAAGAAACTATGAACCTTCCTGCATGCGCTGGCGTAGTAGTGACTGTAGTCTTTAAGTATCCCGTTTTACACTAATGTCTGACACCGTAATCATCATAAGAGAACAATAATGATGAAGGGTTTTACTTCATTTGGTATTATTATGAATTATTAGATGAATTGATCGAGATTGAGGTACTATTGTAATGTTTATATGGAAATTTGTAACATTAATATTTTCTTAAACTTTTATAACTATTTAAATTATAACTCTATTTTGCTCTTTTATTCTCAAATTTTTATATCTCCCTTTATTTCTTTAGCTTTTCATGTTTTCAATCTTTCATGCATAGATGTAGAAATTAAAAAAGATGCATACTTTGCTGCATATAATAATCAAAAAGAAAAATAAAAAAAACGTTAGTAAAATTCCTTAAAGTATTTTTTTTGATACACTTAAAGTATTATTTTACTTATTTATTGATTATATTGTCTTTATGTCACGTTCTTGTAAGCTTTAAGTAAAACAATATATATTTGAGTAAGTTATACGGCCTGTTTGGATTGGCTTATGCAGAATTTATTTAAGTTTATCTATTAACATAAACTTTTGTCAGTGTGTTTGACATAACTTATGAAAATAACTTATGACTGGTTCATATGCTGTTTTAGGCTTATTTTCATAAGCTACCCAAGATAGCTTATCAAAACAGCTTACAGTTTATATGAAATCAGTTTCACCATATTTTTTCTTCGATTATAAAAATAGTTTATACATACATAAATGCTTAAATAAACTATTTTTTCAAACAGACTCATAGTACTCTATATTCATAATCAAACACATACTAATTTGAATAACATTAATCTATTTAATATTAGTTGAAAATTATCATACCATAAAATGTCGTGTATCACACGTGCAAGAAGTCTAGTTGAGTGTTCAGGCATAACTCGTTAAAAAATAATTACTACAGATGCATTATATATGTAGTGTAGGAATAAATGGTAATCCAAGTCCAGATATGTCGCACGGCTGGTCCCATCATGTGATCCATCCATCCATCCATCCATTTTCTAATACAAGTTGGAAGGTCTCTCCATATGAGAACTGGACTCCTGTGTCTGTCAACATGATTTTATTTATTTGGTTTTGGATTGAGCTTTGGGTCCACACGCACATGAGCCTTTGTATCTTTCTGGGGTTGAATTCGGCATCTTTCACGCATTAATCTCTCAAGTACTGTGAATGAATAACTTGGTTACAAACCGGGCTTCATGGCCGTATTTATAATTATAATTATACATGAGGATTAACCATAACAAAAAATTAACCAACCGAGTTAAACAGAAACTTAACTAAGCATAACAGAAAACATTTAACTACCCATTAACTATGTATGGTGACAATGTTTATTATCACACTAAAGTTTTCATCGCCCAAAAATAAAGACGAATCTCGTGAAAACTACAATATTCCCGCAAAATACCCACTAAAAAAATGAAAAAGAAAAAGAAAAGGTCCTTGCAACTAAAATTGACAAATAATAATGGTTACCTTCTTTTGTCGGTGAAGATCAAATTATGGTTTTTTTTGGTCAACAAGAACAAGTTCAATAAGGGAAAACCTCAGCCGTACGGCATCTACAGCAAGGAAAACACAGCATATGCAGAGTCACAACAAATACAACTATCCTAACCAAGACACGCTGCTGTAACTTATACCAAGCTGTAATATACACAGACAAGGAAAACAACAAAACCAAAAGCGATACAGACAAAGCATAAAGGAAATACACCTAGTAAAAACAACAAATGCTACACCTAGTACATCAAAAGGATACCAAAAAAGGATACAGACATAAAGGATATCCTTGAGATATCCTTGAGTGGGTTGGGTTTTGCCCATTTGAGGCACCCAGAATCTTCTATCATTTCAAATAAAGCTCACATGTCAAACGACTGCTCCACCCCAGCCACGGCGGCGGATCTGGTGAGGACAAGACACTTCGGCGAGACCCGCGCCTGCGAGACCCAACGAATGGGCAAGGAGACAACAACGCGACTCCAAACCAAGGCCGAATCACGTTCGAAACCAAGCTGAGGGCGGTGCTCCAACACCCAGACCAGCGGACAGCAGCAGAGCTCCCAGCAGACGGCGTTGGACCTCCAGAAACAAGCACAACCCAAGGTGGCGGCGAGACTGCGAGGGACGATCACAGCAAATGCAGAAAAAAAGGAAGCACAAACACGCAGACAGGAAGAAGGGAGACGGAGGGGGGCTGCCCGCGAAGCAAAACGACGACGAACTGCCGCTCGTGGCAACCCCATCGGTGCACAACAAGGGGGAAACAAGCTTGGCGGCGCCTAGGGTTTTTAGCAGACGCCTCCGAAAAAAAATTCCTGTTAAATCAAAGGCTTCCAAGTGAGATCAAATTATGGTTTTTTTTTTGGTCAAAGGAGTGATTCATTAAAAAGGGCAAAGCCCATAGGGCAGTACACAAGGCCCAACAACTAAGGCGGCCAAAGTCAAACATATCGCAGTGTCTCTAAACATAGAACAAGCAAAGTTCAGACACGCACCTGACAGAACATCAATACAGAAACTACCAAGCTTAAACAAACGAAAGACCTTAAACATAAGCCCACCAACAAAGCTAAGACATTCTACTAATTCCAAAATTCCCTAAGTTCAAAAACCCACTGGAGCTATCAAAAAATTGGGCCATTACAGGAACCCAAATTTGGTAGCAGAAAAAGCCTCTCATCTTCATCATCTCCACCAGGTCTACATCACGGTTTCTTTGAAACGCCAGACCATGCCTAACCTGCAGCCTCAAAAGTTGGGGCATATGTTGGCAGAGGCAGTAACAAACAAGGCATACAACTGGTTTAGCTTCTTTATACATTTCGAACCACACCACTTTTGGGCCAAACCAGAGCAAATTTTGAGCTTAAGAACCAAGGCAAAATGGAAAGAGTTGGACAGACAAAGCATCAGAGGGGCCAAGTTCAGGTCACAACCAAACAAAGAGTGGGGTTTCGGAGGGGGAGACCTGAAACAAATAAGAAAAACACAAACAAGAACAACAAACACACCCCAACAGATATGGAGGAGAAAACACATACCACCCCCACAACGACGGCAGATCCGGCATGGACGAAGGCACGCCTGTGAGGACAACAACTGCAAGCTTCCACGATCGGAGCAGAAGACGACAACGCAACTCCAATCCTAGGCCGAAGCTCGTTCAACCCATAGGGGAGGGCAGTGCTCCAGCCTCCCAACCCGAAATATGCAGCGCTTCAACCCCATCAGACGGCGGCCCACCTCGAAGCCCTACCAGACTACATCAGAAGGGGAAGAGACAAACGAAGGCTTTGGATTTGACGGGGACAAATCGGCGATGTCGGCGGTGTTGTCTACAAGAACCCTAGTGGAGAGAAAAAACCAAAAAATCCTTTTTCTGAAGATCACATTTGATAAATTATGGTTTTTTTTTTTGGTCAACATAAAATATGGTTATCTAGCAGTTCATCGACGGGAAGAAGAACATGAACATGACCCAACCCAATTACTTTCCTTAGGTCAAATGGACTCAACTACAACAAAAGTGGGCCAGTAATTGATATGGGCCTGAGAGAGGCCTTGGAAGAGCCCAATCTGAGAGTCAAATACACGGAAAACGGTTAACAACTTTAAAGAAAAGAGAGGTGTATGTGTGTTTGTTTTTTTGGCCCCATAGATGATAGAACTAGAGAAAGCGAAATGAGACACAAAGCAACAGAGTCAACATCACATGCTCACACCTCACACCACAACAGAGTCTCATGCACAAAACTACCCACCCCTGTGGTGGGGGCACACATCCTCCACCACCACCGCGCCAAACGCTCTCCAACCCCAAAAACGACGTCGTTTTCACCCCAACCCTACAACCCTATCCCCGTCGCAACGCCGTCTCTCCGCCAACGTTAACGGTGACCTCCGTCGTCGCCGCCGCCTCCTCCTGGCTCCGCAACCGGCGGATCAGGTTCCTCTTCCTCCTCCTCTGCTCCCCGGTCCTCCTCGTCCTCATCTGCGCCGCCCTCCCCTTCCTATGCGCCGCCGAGCTCTGCCTCCGCCGCAGCCTCTTCCGGAAGCTCATCCGCGGTTTCTCCGGCGACGACGGCGGCGATCGGCTACGGAGATGCGAGGAAGGGTGCTGCGAGGACGACGAGCAGGAGGAGAAGGGGCTGTTGCATAGGTACCTGGAGGATCAGCTTCTTCTCGTTCGATCGATGTACGAGTGTGGCGACGACGACGAAGAAGAAGATTCTATAAGGTTTGAAGATGTTGAAAACCTAGGTAGTGGTAAAGTTCCTCTTTTGTTGAGATGATGATATCTAATTTTTTACAACTTTGTGTATATACATATCCAATTTTCATCCTTTATTTTTTTTGTTTATAGAAAGAAAAAAAAAATTATATTGAGGTTGCAACCCAGTTCTTAACTAATTTTAGGGTTTTTTTCTTCAGTTTTGTAATGGAATGTTTCTGTCAACTGTTATCCAAACCTGCTTAATCTCTGCCTCAATTACACCTTAGTTTTTTGTGTGATCTGGCTACGGATTATCAATTATCAATACAGCAATCAAATTGAAGAATAGTAGCGTCTGCACGGAATTTGAATTGTAGTTTAGAATTTTTTATTTTGCTTATAATTTTAAACAAAAATTAAAATTAGTTCTTAGATTTTTCACAGTTCTCATGTTTGTTTCAACTATGTTCCCCCTTGTAATTTTATTTTGAAATCTCCCAACTTGATCAAGACCATTCTAATAAGTAGTAAATCAACTTTCTAAAAGGAAGGTTATGTAGTGGCTTAAGGCCTCCGTTGTACCCAAAAAAAAAAAAGACTTTCTAAAAGGAAGGTGTTGTGTCGAGTTTTGGGATGAAAAACAAAGTGGGAACTTGATAATAAATTTTTATTTCAAAATTCCGCCAAGGATTCATGCAGAGTCATAAACTATGTTCAAGAGAACTACCTCGTGAAAGGATGAAAATCCAGAGTTGTTCCTACAATTGGTCTCGCACAGTCACGAGCGCAACATGACAACGATGCATCTATGATATCACATGAATTGTTAAATATGGTCTTTCTTATCAGACAGTGTTAATCGTGGAAAAAGGGTTTTTTGAGCTAAAGAGAACCGACTAGTTAGTGATTTTAGAGGAATATATGCTAATTTAATTTTACAAGCTATATTTTGTAGTATGTACACAATTTACTCTAGAAGAAATTATTTATGTTGCTTCAGTCTTCTTGAATGAGTTCGTCTGTACAAAATAGTCTCTATATTGTTTACTTGATAACAAATTCACCCTACCAACAAGTTCATTCTTCGAGAGCCAATTTGTGAAAATAAAAGCTTTTGAGATCTAAAGCAACACAAATAACATTTTTCGGGTCTAAATTATGTATTTACTTCACAGATTTTAATTTAATAATTTCACAAAAAATTATAAAAAAATTATTACACTGTTTATTCCATTTGTTACTGCATATCCAAAGAATAATAATATGAAATTGCAGGTTAATTTAGACAAGGAAATATGTAATTTAAATATTTTTAAATTAAACATTCATTTTTTTTATGACAACATCCATTATAATTTTGATTAATATTATCTAAACTATATTAATTCTACTAAAATTGATTTCCCCATAATCTTTCAAAAAAATTGAATGTAAACTCACTGTTAATTAAAATGGACTTTGCGAAACCGTTTATCTAAAATTAATTTTGTGTAGTATAAACAATTACATTTTTTCATATTATAAAAATATAATTTAATGTATTTCATGATACATATTTAATTTTCAGCACATATATGATACTTTAAATGAATCGGTGTAGCCAATAATCTGAATTGGTTCGAGAATTCCACCTCCGATCGACATCACTGTGATCGCAACAAAATCACCGGGACCGCAATCGAGGACATAACAGAGGCTAGTTGCTCCATCTTCTTCTTTCTGTGCATTGATATCATCATTATCATGCGGCGGGAAGCGAAGAGCCCTGGCGTCAAGATCCTTTGGCTTTGGACCTTTGGAACCGCTGCTAGTAACTACCCCTTCCTCATTCTTTCCATCTATTTCTTTTCATGCCCTTAATCTTCTATCTACTCATATGATAAAACTATATTCCTATGGCAGTTTTAATTACGAATGTGATGACCAGTAGAATAAGGGACTTGAATACACTCATGAACGCTGAACAACAACAACAACATGATGCCGCTACTACGGCTGATTCTCCTCTATTGGATTCATCGTTGACTCTCCCATCTGACCCTCCCATTGCACAGGATAAAGACTAATTTTAATTTGCATTTAACATTCATATTGATTTCTTACCAGATCTTGTAGTTTGTGGGTGCTACTGTTTTGCTTTTAACTCGTGAGAGGATAAAAAGGGTACGCAACGTGTTTGTTGAATGTCCTGGCTGAAAACCAAACCCCGGATGGTGATTTTTATTTTATTTTTTTTGCTTTAATTAACAACGAAGCCCATGTTCGTCACTTTTTGTGTGTGTGGCTATGTGGTTTATGTTTTATGCCATATTTGGATTGATCTGAATTTTATGTAATGTGGATGTCATGCATGGCTCAATTCTTTATGGGAGGCAAGGAGCACTTGAGATTTTACTTAACAACTTGATATGTTGCAGCACTTTGGCCTCGTTGATGTGCTGATCTGAGTAGAAGCTTTTTATTTACTATGGGTTTTTAGTGATAAGGAAAAATATTTTTTTTTCGAGGGTTTTCACCTCTATTCAAAGTCCTAGCTCCGAGATTTAAATTCATGTAAATGTAAGGTTGCAAATTAAATTTGCTTAGAATCGTAGTTCACCTTTGTAACAACTTACAACCACATTCACAGTTGGGTGCTTGTAACCTATATTTTTTTTGATATAATGCTTGTAACCTATATTTAACAAACAAAACCCCAAACATTAGGAATTTGTCTGTTTTAGACTCTGCAAGCTCTCAAGCAGAGTTTGGGACTTGAGTGGGTGGATGCTAGAGTTTTTCCTTAATTCTTGTTTTATTATCAATAAGAAAAAGGGATGGTTGGGGATGTCTTTTCAATCAATAAGAATTTTATTATAAACGTGTGTTGCATTTAGGTGAAGTTGGATTATTTTTAAGTGAAGTTTTGAGTTCAAGTTTTATGAGTAGACAAAATAGGCATTAGTGAGAATTTCGTTCTCTTAATAAGTGAGTTTCTGTTTCTCTTACTCGACTCAAATTAGTTGAGATTCAATATTAATTTTCAAATTTTTGCGACATTGTACAATTTATTCCAAATATACCCATATAAGTTCAATTCTATAAAATATGATCATTTCAACGCAACTAGAGCCTAAGAGAGCCTTAAGAATATATTCATGAACTTGTATGGATGTTATCTATAGTTGAACTTGAAGATATCATATTACTTGATTATTATGTTAATCAATCATTTAATTATACACACATCATCGGTTCAATTACAACTATAGTTGATTAAATAAATTGTAAATCAATGCCTTCATCAATTTAATGATAAGTCCATCTTCATAAATATTTTTTTTGGATAAGCCAAATATATATTAAGATTCAGTGAAGCGCAAGGCGTGCACACGGAGAAAGAAAGGGTACAAGCAGTTCGGACAGAAAAAGAAACTACAAACAGAAACATTTTTATAAATAATAATAATAATAATTTGACTTAATTCAACTTCTGAATAACTCTACCTGTCTTTCTGGTTTCTAATTTAAAATACCTAATAATCTATCTATAGGATAAACAAATATGACATGAAAGTGTAGCCATATTGGGTAAGTACTACACCATCCAGCAATGCAGGAGTTACACAGCTTCACCGAACAAGAAACAAGGGGAAATCTTGGCAATCTAAATAAACAAGCAACTTAAAACAGCAAGACTCATGATGGAAAGGCTGAAGACAATCTAAGAGGTTTTTCCCAATATAATACCAACTTACAATTCTTTCTTCCATAATCACGGTAACTCATGAAAACAACAACCCATTTGCACCACCAATTTAGTTACTCTCTGAATTAGGCTTTCGTGCCAAAAAGAAGTACATTGGTGTGAAAATCTCTTTCCTGAAAAGGTAACAAATAGTGTTAGTTAATTTTAATATATAGAGTGTGATTGGCTAGTCATTTCAATTAGTTTATATATAGCTTATTTGATTAACTTACAAATTTGTTTGACCAAAACAAAAATGTTTGATAAAGGAACTCATCCCATTTGCTTATAGTATATTTTAGATACCCCAGAAAATGACATCAATGGGAAAAATGGGAAACTTACTTTCCACCTTCAACCAGGCCCTCTGCAGCCTTCTCTAGGAAATCTTGAACCCTTAGACTCCCCTTGGGAGCCAGTCCAACAAACTCCAGAGCCTTGACCTACAAATATAATTTCATATAAACCCCCCAACCATCATTGAATTTTGTGCAATAAAAGAAACGAGTCCTAAAATTCTCAACCACACAAAAATAACTCTATAAGGAAGCGGACCCAAAGATGCCTAAAGTGAAACAAATAATAGCTATTATATATATTCAAAAGGGAAAAAGCAATACCAAATTTTTGGTGAAAAGTCTTCCAACAGCTGTTAGGCGGAAGCTACTAAGTGAGAAGTGACTCTTGTCTAAAGGCAAGTACCAAGGAAGGGGAGAGTCCACTGCTAGATCTTTTTCCCATATTACCTTCACATACAAAAGGAAAGAATCGACCCCTTATCCAATTAGGTTCATCTCTTACATATACAAAAAACAATACCAGAGAAAGGTGATGATAACTCATAAGAAACTGATGTTCACCTCAAAACCTGCTTGCTTCAGAGCTTCAAGACACTTTGTGGTCAATCTAATGTCAGGAAGCCCATCACCGATCTCAATTTCTGCCTGTACCAGGGAATTTTGTCTGCTAAGTATAAATAAAGCCTAATTACTATGCATTGACACTATAAATAAGTTTTACATATACGTCCAAATTTCAATCATATTACACTGTCTTGCCACACTTGCAAAAGCACCTACTATGGTGAAATATGATGTTGCAAGATAGTGTACTATGATTGGTATTTTGTGCAAAACTTATTTATACTGTCAGTTCGTAGTTATTAAATTCCAAAAGATAATCTCAACCTAAATTCCTTCTATATCTCTATACTGTACCTTAATTTTTTGGTGCTCTTGGTTATTGGGATCAAAAGAATCGGTCATGCACCATTCATACGCAGCAAAATATTGGCCAGGCTTTAAAACTCTAAAAATCTCTTTGTAGCATCCATACTAGTACCATGGCAGGAAAAATAAGTGTCAGATAATACAAATTATAGGCACCACTTTGTAGATTCCCAGTTAAATGTTTACTTCATGCTATTATCATTGGCTACATTGAGAGTTGGTCCATAATAGTTGACAATTTATGGGTTCATGCTATAGTAGGGAAAAAAATGAAGGATGTGAAATTAGAGTATGAAATACTGTCACATACAGCATCTGGTGCATGGCAGGTGGCTTCAATTGCATATACTGCATCAAAACTATTGTTTGGGAATGGCATTTTCATGAAGTCGGCCTGCATTATTAAATATGATAATCATGTCAGCTATGATTTTAAATCAATATATCATTTTGTTATGAGGTTATGAGCACATGCTTGGTTATGCTTTGAAATAGCTTTTTAGCCAAAAGCTCTCTATAGAGCATTTCAATTATAAGCTTTTATCAGCACAAATTAAGCTCATCCAAACACACTAAATAAAATATCCAACATAACATATATAAATGGAGAACAACAATTGGAAAAAAACATTGGACCAGTATGTGTTGAAATAGAAGGCCTTCCAGTCCCAAAAAATGGAAACAATTGATTTACAAAATATCAACCTTGACAAAGTCGCAAGTCTTGTCCACTCCGGCAATGCGATTGAGTTCCTGTTAATCAGCAAAACTTGGTCAGTGATAAAAGTATTTTAGAAATTCTATAGTTAAAGACTATAGTCTTTTAATAAAATATGGATTTCTTCATCAAAAAGGCTTTTAAGAATTGTCCAACTAATTACTAACTGGAAATTTAGCATGAGGGACTGTGTATTAAATTAATACTAGACGACTATCATAACAATGCATCAAGGTTATGTGAGAAAAATGTTATGAAACAACATTACAAACAGTTACAGTTCTAGCACCTATGATGTTATAACAGCTAGATATGAGAAAGTTAAAAAGCTATGTCAATGCTCACAGTTCACACTTCAAATTCGTTGTATTGATGCATTTAATCAATCTCATAACACATACCTTTCCTCTTGTTATCTGGTACTCATTGTTATTCAACCCTGTAATTGATGTCAAGCTGCACAAATACCCCTCAATCAATGATTGTTGTTAGTCAGTAAAGGTAAATCAGAAAAGGGCAGACAGAGGAAGAGGAAGGGTGACCCATTTACCTAAATCGTGAAATTTCTCTTAATGGTCCCCCAATTCCACACCCAACATCCAAAACCTAAAACAGATAAAAAGACTCATGAAATGTTAAGAAATAACATACTGTAAACTACATATATCAGTTTTCTATTTTTGCTATATTGAACATAAAAACCTTCTGTCCAGGCTCCAGGCCAAGCTGTAAAGCAAGGAAGTGCTCATGTCTCTTGATGCTCTCTCTAAGAGATTCCCCTTTCCATCTGCATGAGGAGAAAATTATCAGCATGATCAAATTAACAGCAAATTCTTCAATTTGTAAGTGCAAAAATGAAGGAAATAAGCACCTGGGTGCAAAATGGAAAGATTCCCCCCAGCCAAACTCATAAAAGCTGGTAACAAGATCATAGTACTTATTAACCTGAAAAGATATGCAGATCTTATGATATTCCTTTTGCAGACAATCAAATTGGGGTATTCCCCAACTTCAAAAATCACGCTATACAACATCACAATTCACAAGCATGAAGAAGGAGGCAAGGCATATAGTAATATAGCATGCATCTGACAATAAGGTTATTGCTATACATCGTTCTTGGTAAAATAACAGAAAATAATAAAACCAAAATTTTGGTTGCTAAATATTAATATCTCTCACCATATCACTATAGTGAGCTTTCCTTTCTTCCTCTTGACCTCCATAGCATACATGGTACTTCTCATACCTGGACCATAAGATCAATACATTTTATCAGGCTCCAATAAAAAATAAAGAAAAATTATCATGCAAATAACTTTTTTGTTTTTTTGACTAGCTATAATGACCAACAACAAACTCATATATTGTTAGAGGGCAATGGGTATGCCTTTCCCCAAAACATAGCGGTGTGTACTAGTAGACCAGTAGTATTCACAAAAAGGGAACATTTAAAAAATAAGAGACTAAAAATGAATATTTTTCAATTTATAGAGAAAAAAAACATATTTAGTTCTATATTGAATAACATACAAAAACATGATTACTCATTCAAATATAAATAAATAACTTCAACAATATACTTCTAATTTTCATAGCAGAATCACCGATTTAGTTGCTTAGCTAGTATAACCCAGGACCCCCATGGTTAGGACTTAGGAACAACAATTGCTTACGTAGGAAAAGTTTGCAATCGTGGTTTATTTTTGTTACAAGTAGGAGGTCATACTCATTCATAGCTGTCAACAATGTGCAAGCAAAATGAGACTAGTTCGGCAGTTCCAATAATGCATTAGTTGACAAAGGTAAGATTCATTTTCCTCAAATCCAAATCTTTCCACGCTGGATGATAAAGACTGAAACTTATTAATTCCCCATTTCGTTATTCCCAATTTTCAATCAAATACAACCCCTAATTTCGTTATTCCAAATCGTTCTTCTTCTTTTTTTTTTTTGATAAAAATCGTTCTTCTTTTTGATTTAAATAAAAATTAGCATTTTCATTTTCATATACAACAATCTAATCTAAACTCCACCGTTTTTTTTAAATAAAATCAATCCCAAAAATTCATAGTTATACAGTAATGAACTCCTTTATATCAGATCCAACATCAGAGGCTTCAGTATTTTAATAAAAATATAATTCCCAATTTTCACAGTCTACGATACAGAAATCGACACACTTATACCAGATCCCAGCAGCAGATATGGGTTCTCAGCATTTTCATCATAATTTCGTAAATAATAATTAGCATTTTCATGATAAAAAAATGCAAACATTTTGCTTTAATAAATACCAAAGTGCAAAAACCGAATTTAAAAAAAAATCAATATATAAGTCTAAGAACAGAGAACTGGACTATAAAAAAAAATACACAGACACACAGTTAAACAAACAGTGAAGGGAGTAAGTAGCTAGTAATTAACGAACACATAAACCTCAATTCAATCAGCAAAACTGAGAGTCAAGTCCATAAAATCACAATGCGACCATAATTTAAAAAACAAAAAAGAAAACCAGAGAGAAAGAGAGAGAGAGAGAGAGAGAAACACACTTCTCAACTGCGGAGAGGACTTCGTCTTTGTCGATCTTGCCACCGAGATTGGATGCCAAATCCATAGCTGCAGCTTCCGGTGCCTTTCGCGGCTCGATCTAAATTACACAGATAGAGTTCACGTTTTAAAAAACAAACAAGAGAAGGAAGGAAGGAAAAACTGAAATGCGTGAGAATCGTGGATGATTCGAATCCGGTGTGACTGGGATGAACTCACTCACGTGGTAAGTAATTAAAGGGCGTGTGTGAGAGTGAGAGTGAGAGTGAGAGTGAGAGACAGAAAAAACTAAAAAGTGGGAAGCTTTTAAGTGATGGATTGGATTGGATAGGGGCGCTTATTAATTATCAATTATTATTATTATTTAAAAGACAAAAGGAAGAGAAAGAGGGAAAACTTCATGAATTGGACAACATACTGTGTTGTTGACTGGGTCATGTTCATGTAGATGTATGCGATCGGGAAAGTACGCGCAGGACCACGTTGGGTTGGCAACCAAATTATTATATTACAAGTTACAATTAAATACTACCAAACAAAAATATCTCTTTTAATCAATTCTGCCACTATGTAATACTCTTTCTGTTTTTAAATATAAATAAAAACGAAAAGAGTACTATTTAATTTCATCATTATTATTATTCTTATTGTTATTGTTATATCAAAGTACAGTTGTTTTACTTACCAAAAAAAAAGTACAGTTGTTTTACGTTCAGAGTAGTGGGTAAAGATCACATTGCATCAATATTCATAGATATTATTACAATGCTTTGTTTTAATTATTATTATTCTTATTTTTGATAGTTTAACCAAAAAATGGTACATTTTTTAAATAAACTTATCTAATATAATATAATATTTTTTGTGTTCGGTGCTTTATTTTTTGATGTGTTTGTTTGGTGCTTTATCTTATAACATATACATTTTTGTAAAACATTTTTATTTATTTATATCTAAAATTTTGCACTTCTTCTTATATTAATTTTTCAGAAAAAAACATGGTATTAGTTTAGTTTTTCTCAAAAATAATAAATATGAGACATAAGTGTATGAATTTAAATATAAATTAACATATTTATCCCAGTTATCTAATATATGTAACCACCTATTATCTATTTTTTTATCTATAATCTATAACTATTATAAAGAGAGTAGACCCATTTGGTGTATCTTTTTTTCTCTCATTTTATCCCTTTAACTACTATAGATTGATACAATAAAATAACGGTATCATTGTCTTATCATCACATTAAAAAATTGAAAATGAAAAATTAACGGTTGGCAATTGTGATAAGAAAACTGTTTTAACAAAGGATAAGAAAGCGGTTGGCATCATTATTTTTTTTTGGAACACAGCGGTTGGCAACATTTGTTGATTTCATCTGAGTTTTCCTTTTCGGTTTTGATTTTTGCTCTCACTTTCTTATCATTTTCCGTAAGTTGCAGACAAAAAAGAGAATCATTGTTTTGCAATTTGCAGTTTGCTCAATACATGAGTGAGGCAACTATTTTGCAGTAACTTTTTGATTGAGGCCTATTTATTTGCAGCAACTATTTTGCAGCTCAATACATGATTAAATATTCACTTTTTTTGTTTTAGTTTCTATAAGATTTTTTTTTCTAATTTTAGTCCCTTGTTTTTTTTTGCATTTGCAGAAATAGTCCCTGCCGTTAATTTGCTTTCGTAAAGTGCTAATGTGGCAAACGGAGATCCACATCAGCATCTGCCATGTGAAATTTTTTAATGACATGACATCCATGTGGCAGATGAGTAATTTTTTATTTTTAAAATTTAAAATCACACTAATAAATTAATTGGTAATCAACTTTAATAAAAATAAAAATAATTAAAAAAACCCAAACCCCACCCTTCCTCGCCAATCTGTATCCTCTTCTTCCTCCCCCATTCCCAATCCATTTCAATTTTAGCACTCCTGCATCTCTCGTTTATTCAATATGTTATTTGAGCTTGTGTATATGGTGATGAAACAAAACTGGGAATGGGGGAGGACGAAGAGGATACAGATGGGCGAGGAAGGGTGGGGGTTTGGGTTTTTTTAATTATTATTTTTATTAAAATTGATTACCAATTAATTAATTAGAGTGATTTTAAATTTTAAAAATAAAGAATTAATCATCTACTACGTGGATGTCATGTCATTAAAAATTCCCACGTGGCAGATGCTGATGTGGATCTCTGTTTGCCACATCAGCATTTAACATAAACAAGTTAACAGTAAGGACCATTTTTGTAAATGTAAAAAAAATAAGGGACTAATATTAGAAGAGAATTTTTGTAAAGACTAAAACTAAAAAAAATAAATATTTATAGGGACCAATAACATATTAAACCCATGCTATTATTACAGCACTACAATTTGACATTTGCTTCTTTCTGGGTTGCGCTTGCAGGGTACAATAATTGGTATTTGTATTGCAATTTGTTTAAGTCTTTTAATGTCAAATTTTCTTGAGAATGACACCATAATAATATTGGATGTGTAAAGAATTAATACATCTTATTTTATTTTTTTACTTAACAATAATGCATATTATGTAGATTTATATTTATTTATTTATAACATGATATTAAATTGTCATATCAATATGTATATGCATATAAGATCCAATCAATCTTATATATCAAATATATAATTTTATATATTTCATCTACAAAATAACAAAAAAGCAGATAGATGGACACGGTACCTATATATAAAGGAGATTGCCAATAATAACTTATCTTTGGTGTCATATTTTGTTACCCAGTTTTTCCCTTGCAAAGATAATATTTTAATTAAATTTTAAGGAACAAATGTGAGATAAATTTACAAATTTTTATTTAACCCTTTCCCAAAATATGTAAACTGCCCCATTTGCAAATTGAAAACCGCCATTAGTGTGAAGGGAAATGTCACGTTACTGTCACGACGATACACACCCATTTGCATTTTCATATTCTATCTCGTTACATTATTCTGCCCGTGCATATTAACACAACTTGGTCCGCAAGATTTAAAATTAATTAATTTTATGAAACAAATTAAAACATAAAAATCAAATTTACACACCCAAATTATTATTGCTTGCTGCTTTCAGCAGCTACTGTTAAAGGGCAAATATGATATCTATTTGATCCATTTGATCAATATGTCATCTATTTGATCCATTTTTTTCTTTTATTTTTTTTAATAATTTGCATATGGACACATTAACTGGAAGTAGAACTATGCATTGTCAAGGGCTCAAGGCTATATTTTTTCTAATAATGTATTATTTAAATCATAAATAATATTTTACAATTTGATTTTATTTATACTTAATTTTGCATATTATATATCTTTAAACTTATGAAAAAATATCATTAACAAATTGTATGAATGTGTAATAATAATAATAATAATAATAAATGGCTGAGACGTGTAGTCACTTCCGGACGGGATCCCATGAAGCGCGACCATGGGCTCGTCAGTATTCACTTCCATGGGCCATGACCCATCTTATAAGCCCAACCATCAACACATTGATTCCCCTCCCGATCCATAATAAGATCATGGATTTTGACCCAAAAAATAAGGAATTTGATAAATACACAACGGATTTTGCCCATACATCCCACGTTAAAAGGGTAAACTACTATTATACCTTTATTGATTTATTTTTTTTCTCTCTAATTTTGCATATTTACTGAAAACTCAATTTCCAGAATACATTTTTATATTTTTACCAGAAACTCCAGTTTCTGGAATACAAATTTGTATTCTACAAACTCTTGTATTCCAGAAACTGGACCAGTTTCTGGAAAATAAATTTACATTCCGAAAATTTCAGTTTTTGAAAAAAATGCGAAATCGAAATCTCAAGAAGCAAAATGCAGATATTAAAAGAGAGTATTTTTGTAATTTCAAAATTAATGTGGAGTGTATGACAAATTGTGTAGGGTATATTTACCAATTTCTAAAAAAAAAAAAATCATGGATGAGTGTAAACTAATCTTTTTGCCTTGATACCTAACATCATGAAGCATCCAGTGTTGCGTGCTCGTCCGTCTTACCGGTCCTAGCACCCTATTATCGAAGAAGATGCATTCAACTTGACATCACCATTATTACCCCAACTTGTTGTATAAAGTTGCTAACCTTACTCCACTACTTTACCCCCTATGTTCAAAAGTTGGTTGTTAACTTTTCAACAATTTGCTCTACTACTTTTCATAATATAAGTTGGTTGTTCCTTTTGATTGGTGTTTGCATTATGCTTTCTTAGTCAAAATTTTCTGATGTCAAAAGATGCGATTCGAGATTGATAACAATGAATAGAATCTATACTATGCATTCATTCTGTATGCAAGGGCCGGCGTTCATTCTGATCATGCGTTGCAAAATGGGATTTTTCTTCCTTTTTGTTTATTTACTATAAAAATACTAGTATCATGATATTAAGATTTAAGATCCATCAAAATATATTTGCCGAAATAAAAACCAAAGTCTTCAACCAATAACCCACCCCATTAATAATCACTCAAGCACAAAAACACAATGCAGAATTTATGATCATATCCAAAGCAGCTCACCCAAATGGAGCATCAACAACCACGATTAATGAACTGCAACCAATTAATGAGATAAAAAAAAGAGAGGAAGAAACAAAAACAGTTTATGCTCTCAAGAGTTGCAAACATAATGAAACAAAATTCAACCGTGGTCATCAATCAATTGCATATATTGGTTCAAAGCTTGAGTCAAATCAACAAAACATCAAAAAATTTGATTTGACAAACATTAACAATTGAACACCTATTTTTTCTTCTAACACTCTTCTTTCTCTTTTCTATCTCATATTACTGAAAAATCGTATCTATCACTCTTCTCTTCTATTTCTATCTCTATAAGGTGTATTATGGTATATGGTGTTCCAAGAAACATTTGTGAAACACTAAATTCGCTTATACAATTAACAACTCATCAAGGTCGTAATTAATAAAAAAAAAAAATCTCTCTTTGACTTTCCATACATCAAACAGAATAAAGAATAATGTCAACGCTACCGCCGGGCACGATCGCTTTGACGCCGGCATCGCCCATGGTGGCTCCGCCGTGGGAGTGGCGGCAATCATTGTCGGAGATGGGAGGAGGGTGGTAGTACTTGCGCGCTGTGTGGGGACAATTGGAGTGAAACCTTGCTGCAATCCTGACCCCTTGGTCAATAATCTCCACCAACTTCCCCATAAGGAAGCTCAGCTACCCTCTTTTCTTTTTCTATCTCGGTGGAATATGTGAGAGAAGAGAAAGCGTAAGAAGAAGGAGGAGAAAACGAGGATTAAGGATGTGCTGTGCTACAAGAAGAAGAAGAAGAAAGACATGAATATTGGCGAAACAGAAAGCTTGATTAATGAATGTTATTTGATCGATGTTAGGACTTGAAATTGTGTTGTGTATGAGGAAAACTGAGCGGCGTTGATTCATGTATATATATAGTAGCTCCTGGTGTTTTGGACTTTTTCTGAGGCCATCCCCTTTCTCTGTTCCTTCCCTTTTTTTTATTCTTCTTCTTCTCGTAGCTGTCGTTGTTGACTTGTTAGTTGTCAGAACCGCGTTTTGCATACACTAATGTTATTCTAACCCCATAATACACTCATGTCACACTCTCATTTTTTATTTTACCCATTGTCATTGGGTGTTGTGTGGTGGTTTGGGTGTCTGTGTATCAGCACCGTTTTGCATATATGCCCTCCTGTTTCGGTATATTTGTCTTTTTTTTTTTTTAAGTTTTAACAATTTACTATTTTAATTACTTGAATTTGTGTGACGTTCTGGATTCATCATAATTACCCGATAAATTGATAAATTAAAAAATATAATTGGCCCTGTATATTAAATTAAATTAAATTAAAATATATTTATTAGAAATAGAATTAATATTGCTGTAAAAAAAAATAGAATTAATATTTTAATCGTACTTTCTAAATAAAGTGACGCGTCCTATTTTTAATTAAAATTTCCATTATCATGTTACTTTTTACTTTTGTTTTTGAATTTTAAATTAATTTTTTTAACTAATAATACTTTTCTAATCTTTAAAAATGTTAACTGAATCTCAAAACTTAGATAATGCATCGATTATTAGTAAGGTTGAGCGCATATATATTTTTCACTTGAAAAATATAAATATGTAGGCACTTGTTTGCAATGTAATAGAATATAAAGTTCTCAAGGTCGTCTTTTGTTTATTAGTCTAGCGTTGAATAGTTTATGCACGTCACGCTGTGAACAATCTTGATTGGACGTTAGCCGCGTGGTGAGACAAAGTAAAGGTTTTAATTTTTTATACACACACTGGACTAGAAGGTCTTATTTTCTTGGTGACCTAACAATGACTTGTTGACTCGGTTATTAACTTTGCCCTCCTCCTTTTTCTATGGAGTTTTGAGGTTGCGGTCAATCTTTCATAACTTCTTCTGTTACACAGTATTGACCTCCTCAGTCCTCAGTGGCGGTGCCCCCTGATCTATTGGGACCTTCTACTAAATTTCGCAATCTATGACAGAACTAATCACAGCTGTGATAATGTTTCAACCTGGGGTGTGAAAGAGTCAGCTTCAATTCGAAGTTTCAACAAAGAAAATCACAATTGTGAAACAGTTCACACTCAGGCTGTTAAAACTAGTGACTTAGTGTTATAAAAAAAAAAAAAACTTAGTGACTTAGCATAGCACTCGCATAGTTTTTCAATCCGGTGTCCTCCACAACCTCACTTTTCTGTGTCTCTAGAATGGCGCTTCACCCCAAGTGTCTGACATGGTCATCTTCCATCTCCTCCACAACACCCACCACCCGTTCGACGCAATTCACAAACGAGAACCACGGCAACGCTCCAAACTCACCTCTTCCTTTCCGCGTCCAATTGCTGAAGCGGCGCCCGAAACCTGCGTCAGAAGGGCTCCAGAGGGACCCCAAGAAGGACCTGTCCCGCATTCTCCGAACCGAAGCGGCTATCAGAGGCATCCACAACAAAGCCCAATCCTTGAAGCACGAGCACAAACAGCTGTGGCCCAAAGCTGTTCTCGAAGCATTGGATGAGGCCATCAAAGGGTGTCAATGGCAGACTGCTCTCAAGGTTAGTCCCAATTTCAATTTTTTTATTGTGAATTTTTCATTTTTGCTATGACCTAGGTTGAATGATTTGTTTGCCTTGTTCTAGTGTAGTTTTGTTTTTCTCCAGGTGGATGGTAAAATGATTGGGGTGAGTGGGTGGACATAGTGTTTATGTGTATTTATTCATTTCATGTTTTGTCTATTAATTTTTGGGGCAATGATTCATGGGGGTATGAAACTGCTTTGAAATGATTGGATTGAGTTATTTTTAGAATTGGTGGCTCTTGGGGTTATGGATTTTCTTGAGTGGCTGTTGGTTTTAAGAGTGAGCTTTGCGAGTGTGACCCTTGAAATTTTTCATTTGGTTATGGTTTGGATGCGTTAGGGATATCATGAGTTTGGGAGAAAAGATGGACTTCTAATTTATATGCCATTGGCATTTTAGTCTTCTCAATTCCATTTTCTGCCCTCATCCTTGATTCACTCGTTCACCTACTGCTTCTTGCTTTCCTTTATGCAAACGTAGGCTTATTTTGCAAAACTAGTGACACTTTGAAATATATCATAGTCTGTGAATGTTAGACATGACTGGATTTTGTTTTAGGCTGAGAAACAGTACACAGGAGTCGATTATAGGATAAGCTTTAGCATTCATTTTTGTCTGAAATACAGTCAGTTTTCTTTTGCAGATTTTTGCGCTTCTTCGTAAGCAATGTTGGTATGAACCAAGATGCCGAACATATACAAAGCTGTTAATGATGCTTAGCAAGTGCAAGAAGCCTCAAGAGGCTAGTCGGCTCTTTGAGATCATGTTGTCTGAAGGGCTTAAACCTACTGTTGATGTCTTCACTGCTCTTGTAAGTGCTTATGGTCAAAGTGGTCTCCTTCATGAGGCATTTTCTACTATTGAAGATATGAAATCAGTTGTTGACTGCAAACCAAATGTATATACATATTCTATTCTTATCAGTTGCTGTGCAAAATTTCACCGTTTTGATTTAATTGAACAAGTTCTCGCGGAGATGTCATATCTGGGCATTGAATATAATAGTGTGACATATAATTCCATAATTGATGGATATGGTAAGGCTGGCATGTTCGAACACATGGAGAATTCATTGACAGATATGATTGAAAATGACAATTGCCAACCAGATGTTTTCACACTGAATTCTTTTATAGGATCGTATGGAAATGGTGGGCAAATTGATAAGATGGAGAAGTGGTATGATGAATTTCAGTTAATGGGCATAAAGCCAGACACAAAGACATTCAATATGATGATAAAGTCCTATGGAAAAGCAGGCATGTATAATAAGATGAAGACTGTGATGGATTTCATGGAGAGGAGGTTTTTCACTCCGACAATTGTAACACATAATACTGTCATTGAGGTTTATGGCAAAGCTGGAGAAATTGAGAAGATGGATAAATACTTTAAGAAAATGAAGCATTTAGGAGTGAAGCCTAATTCTGTAACTTATTGCTCACTTGTCAATGCATATAGCAAAGCTGGGCGTATTGACAAAGTTGACTCAATCTTGAGGCATGTAGAAAATTCTGATGTAGTGTTAGATACTCCCTTCTTTAATTGCATAATTAGTGCCTATGGTCAGGCTGGTGACTTAAAAAAGATGGGTGAGTTATTCTTGGCAATGAGAGAGAGAAAATGTGAGCCAGATAGCATTACCTTCGCTTGCATGATCCAGGCTTACAATACCCAAGGCATGACTGAGGCTGCTAAAAACTTGGAAAACATGATGATTGCTGTCGAAGATAACTTTGGTATGTTGCAACTTTAGCACCTTGTTCTTTGGTGCAATTTCTATGTTTTGGTCCTATTGTGCTTGATAGAAAATGCCTCATCTACTAAGCATTTCTTCGCATGTGAGTATATGCACCTCTCTGTGCATGACAAGTCTTGTTATCTTTCCCCTCTATCAAATTTATTGCGAGCTCCTGTAGCACCCTTTGCCATCATCATATATGGCTCCAAAATTGTGCTTAGGGTGTAAAATCCAAACTTTGACCATGGTGAATGACATTCATGGCAGCTTGTATGATAGCAATAGTGCAAGGGTCTATTTGTCTTGATATAATTACTTATTTTCAGCAATATTAATGCCTCTTGAGTTTTCTTCAGACTCATTCTCTATCAAATTTGTACTTTCTAGTTTCTATTGATTCTTCTACCCGTGAATGTTTTCTTTGTATCACTGACCCTCCTTACCAAATGTTTGATTAACAGATGCCAAGTTGATTGGATGCTAGCATGGCCAATTGTGATAGCAGACTGCACAATTCTATTCATCAATTTCCATGGCAATCCTGACTTGGAAAGATTTGAGAACTTTAGCAGGTAAACATAGATTCTTCTTAATTACATGGTTTTTTTTGGAGGAAAATATATTTTTACTTTGTCACTTTGATAGCTATTTACTATATTATATTCGGGAGGATATAGATTCTGATTTTTATGCATAGTAGTTGGACGAAAGGGAAGATATACAGTTGTTAACTTGTAAGTGATATATTCATGAGTTATACTATGCATGCATGAGTTTGGATGAAATTCTTTCAAATGATGATTTTCAACAAGATCTATTTTGGAAAATGTAATTGTATTCTAT
This sequence comes from Glycyrrhiza uralensis, assembly GCA_030159175.1. Lineage (NCBI taxonomy): Eukaryota > Viridiplantae > Streptophyta > Magnoliopsida > Fabales > Fabaceae > Glycyrrhiza > Glycyrrhiza uralensis. The sequence continues at coordinate 44,947,824 of BRZY01000005.1, forward strand.
TATCATATGCATGAAAGGCATTGTCCTCATTCAATTTTTCTTTTTCTGTAGTTCTTAGTATGTTGTTAAAATTGAGGCAACTCTCAGGATCGCATGATCTTACGATTTTTGCCCCTTGGAGCGTGGTAACTCGCTGCCTGGATCAGAGCAAGGCATGAACGCATCGGGATCGAGATTTTGGCCGTGATATCGCGGGATCAGACGATCCTGGATGAGCCTCCCTTTGCCGAGCTGAGGTAGGTTTTCAGATCGGGGTGGGGCTGGCCCAATTTTTGAAAAAACAAAAAAACTTCTGTTAGTGTTAAAAAATCACAGAAGCCACTGTCTCTCCCCTTTCATCTTAAATTTCACGTATCCACTCTGTCCCGACCCCCCTCCGCACAATGCCGTCGCTCGAAGGCCCCATCATGCCACCGCTTAGCCGCGCATGGCTTCCTCCCTTCCGTCTTCTCTTTTGTGCGCTGCTCCAGCAGTTATTTAAGTTTGTTTAATGTTATGATTTAGATGTTCATGTTATTTTCCTTATCATGTTTTTTCTATGCATATGCATAAGTATTATTTTGCACTTTATCTTACAATCAGAGTTACGATCCCCCCCTCCCCCGATCTCAACTTTGATTTCTTACAGCTCCTTTAGCTTCTATGCCAAAATTTCATTTTAAGAAGAATGGAACATAACCCGAAGCACTTTGAAGTCATCAAATGTCCCTTAAAAGCCATGCAATAATGTATGCCCTTTGACCCAAAGACGATGCCCATCATTTTAAATAAACTTCCCTTCTCCACTAGCTAATTTTTGAAGAACACCATGTTTAGATTGTTGTCAAAAGAAGTTGTTATTTCTTTTAGTTGTTTCATGCTAAATGTTTCGGTTTTAAAGATTATTCGTTCGCTGGTTTTCAACTTCACCAGGATAGGTAAATCTCTCTGAACATGGAAAAAAAATTGAGCCTGCGTGTTGTCACCCGAGAAGATTTTTTAGGGAGTTCTGTAGGAGTAATTTTTTTAAGGGGTAAATGTTACCCCACAATTAGGGTAAATTCTCATCCCTCGAACTTTCTTCTAATGGTGGAGATGGAAAATAATGAGAATTCTGCGAGAAATTCGATGCCATTGATCCCTTATTAAACAAGCCAAAGCCCTTGACTTTCTCATCCACCCTTTGGTTTTCTGCTGCATAATTAATAGCTTTGCACAGAGAACAAAACTTGCAAAATATTCTGGACTGGACCATGCATTGGAGCCCTAAAGCTCAATGGCCCAACACATGAAGGCCCAAGGATCAGACCAGCTGCAAAGATGCCACCTCCCTTGCCAGTTAAAAAGGAGAATGATTCTAACGATTCTCCCTTCTACAATTTAGAGGGAATTAACTCCCATGATTACACACTTAAATGGTTCAGGTGAGGTAAGAATCAAAGATTAACACATCATCCTAAATAAGTAGAATATTAATTAGAGTGTGTGACAGTGTGAGTGCCATTAGAGGTGCTTCTGAGTGCTTAGATCAACAACTTGAACATTTGGAGTCTTCTACAGAACACGGATTTTTTCTGTTTTCGGTGGCACTGCTGAACATTAATTTTAAAAGGATTAGAAAAAAATTTTACCTGTCAATATTTACTTTGAAAATTTCTCCTTCAAGTTATTCTCTTTTATATTTATCCTGTAATGTTTGTGCATTGTGCATGTTGGAATTAATCCTTGTAATGTATGAACCATATTGATTTTAGTTTATTTTTTAAACTCTTTTAACAAATCCAAACCAAATCAACTCAAATAATGTGAGAACGATGAAAACACAATTTTTTTTAAAAAAAAAAGACAAACAATTAAATAATTATATTATGCATACTAAAATCTTCTTTAAGCCTTTTTATAATTATCATAATAATTATATGTTTTGGGTGAACTTATGTGTCATCCCTCAAGGTACTGAGGGACATTTAAAGGGTTGATATCTCTTAATATATGTACTTCTATACACACGACTTGGGGTCAAACCCTTGACATTGTGTTTAAGGGACTCGAGTATCTACCACACGTGCCACAAATGGTTTATGATGATAATAATAATATTTACTCCTACAATTTTAAACCTCGTGCAAGGGCTTGAGATGTATTGTCCGGACTGCCGCGTCCTCAACGGAAAAACGAGTGAAAACGTGAAATTGAAGAATCAAAAGAAAACATGGCTCCCTAAAGGAACCACTTTGGCCGTTGTCGGTGCATAGGGTCTAGGTTTCCCATTTTCTACCATTCTATGCAGCACTAAGTGTTTTTGTAAGAATTTTGGGAGACTAAAAGTTGCAAGGGAAACCGCCCCAGTAGCACTTTGTGAAGTGGGTGATAGAGAAGCGAACGGAATCTAAGCTTCAAAGTGACGTCCATCTAGTTGAAATCAGAACAGAAGTAGGGGAAAAAAAAAGGTCGTGTGAATAGACCTCATAAGTGGGATCAATAATTGTCTTCCCAAACCAAACCAAACCATTCAGTTAATCTACACAGCACTAGTGAAAGGACCCCGAACGAGTCCAAATAAAACTCCCAAGTTTCCAGAGACTACCCACAGATAAAAGAGTAGAGAGGCTCAACAAAAAGAAACTTCTAATGTACCAATCCACAAGCAAAACAAGCACTATGACTATGACTATGACTATGACTGGAGGCAAATAATGCTTGTGTTAAATATTTCAACAACAACCATCGGAACCATCATTCGAAACGCTGAAAGAAAAACCAATTAAAGGGAACTAGTGCTTTCCTAACTCCCATACTTTTGGGACTATAGCTATGACACCTCGGATAGGGGTGTGGGCCTGCTTCTCAAGTTTTTAGAAGTCACTTCTAAGGCATTCCATATGTGTGGTTGATTTTGACACCATTCCTTATCATACATAATCCCATTCCCTTCCGCCCCATCATTTTTTATTTTGCGGCTGATTGAAACCAATTTGCAATCCAACGCGGTTGCTGATTTTGGCATCAGTCATTCAACAGAGTATTTGATAATTGTCATACCAACTGAATTTGGTTGGATTTGACTCCTTTAGAGTAAATAATTTTAATCATTAACAAGAAAATCAATGTTTGTTGTTCAAATATGTCCATGATTCTATATATATGTATGTAATATCATTCATTGATTTTTTTCATCAATGGTTAAAATTATTTAATTTACCTTTTAAATTGAAATGGTCATTTTAAAAGAGGCAATCCAATTGTTTTTTCGTTACGATTTTGAAAGGGAATTAGTCTATGGACCCGATTCGTATAATGCATAAATCTTTCTCACAAAAATAATAAAAAAATTAACAAATAAAACAATTTTAATTGTAATATATAAAAAGAGTTGGCGAAGTGACACATGTTGAACTCTTTGAAAAAGTATTTAGATATAGGTGTAGTACACAATTAATATAAATATCCAACTCGATCATTTTGAAAAATTAACAGACATATTGGCATAGTTCCAATTCACACCTAAGCCATCAAACATTACTGTGTTGATGAACATTATAACCAACATTCTTTAAAAGAATTTTCATTTACTAATGTATTTAAAATATAGGGGCGAAGATGCATTTAAATAACTTCTTCTTTAAACTTAGAAATATGTATATCATGTTCACTTTCTTAATTTGTCAACAGGTTCTTCAAGTCTATATAGGAACTTTCCAAAAGGAAATGTTCACGATCTTCATTATTTTCAAAGGTCATGATGGCTATATAGGAAAGATTGTGTGAAAGGAACAAGGTCAAGCGTAACATCACTTTCACGTGTCGAAGAAGCACCATTTCTGATTTGCTTCACATACTTTTCATGAACCAAGTGAGATACGAGGCACATGATTGGAAACTAGTTATGAGCAGGATCTAACAGAGGAGAGAGCTAGCTTGACACGTATCGCCTGAAGCAAAAAGGATATTTTTATTAGCTTCATATAATTAGTGCCAATTCAGACATTCAAGGATGTTAATGAATGCTATCATGATTAACTTGTGATGTGTTTTCCTTCAAGAGTGAGAAGTTATACGAAGTAGTTGTGGGATAAATCCCTTTTGGGGTGATTCTTCCTAAAGGGTTTTTTTTTTTTTTTTATTCATGCATATAGTTATTCCAATATCGAATCAAGAACCGCGTATTTAAGAAGTTGGGTCTCTTCTATTTAGACCATTACATATCTGATTTGTGGCGTGGGATAAATCTTAATGACAATATTAGTAGATTTGGACATTTTCTTTTAGCTATCGAGAATAACAAATTAAAGATAAGGACCAAGTGACATGTAATTAAGCTATAATTTGTCCTTAAAGCGAATAGTTTTTTTTTTTTTTGGTACAGAGGAAAAGACTTAAAGCGAATAGTTTGATTGAACTTAGAATGGAAAAAAGAGTCTTCTCTCAACCTAATTTATTTTTCTTTAATAGAAAAGCAAATAAGCTACAAGGTAAGTTAATGAGATAAATTGAAAGTTCACAAGATATTTTTTAGAGTAAAACTTGTATACCGTTGGGTGCTAAGTGCTAACTGAATAGGAAGCACGTTAATATATGATTTTCATTTTCCAAACAGTGCTAAACAATAAAGATACTCTAGTTGATATAAATCTATTTAATTTCTCTACCATTGTTATGCTAAGGATGCCTAAATGTCAATAACTATATATATTCATAAAAGACACAATATAAGATGCATGGGCAAAGGTTACGACAAAGTAGCAAGACAGGTGATTCACCATGGGGCCCCACCACATATTTACCGACTTTAGTAGATTGATAATTTTTTTTGTTTTTACATTTTAATCCTTATGAAAACTTAATATAAATATTTAATAGTTATCTGAATTTGCAACCATGACCCTTGTACTCTCCCCAAAAAATATATGTTTGTACTTCCTTTGAAAATGATGAAAGAAATGAGAAAAAGCGATCGAACAAATGTGCTTCCCCAATTAATTCATCCTCATTAGTCCCAATCAAAACCATATCAAAGACAAATGTGAAAGCCTTAACGTACATACCTTCTTCCTCATCACCCCACAACCTAAAGAAGATTTTCTTTAGTCTCCTCTCCCACAACCTCCTTCCTACGGCCGGCTGGAAACAATGATGGGAAACAAGAAGTTTATCACCGGTGGAGGGAGAAATTGAGTTGACATCAATGTGATTGAACTAAGATTCTCTCAAAAAAAAAAAAACTAACACTTACGAGGTCTATTTTAATATTCATAATTAATTTTGTAGGGATCAATTTGATTTTAATTTGTTAACAAATTTGTGTACTAGTTTGATCAATGTTTTTTTCATTGCATCAACTTAAAATTTTAAACTAAAAAAAGAAGAAATCAATAATTAATCCTATTTCAATTTTTAATTTTGTTTTAATATCTATGTTTAACATTCAAAAGTTTAGAGAAAAATGATTAATTATAATCGGTTTATGAAAACACTTTACTTCTTCGGGTGTCTAAGGATCTCACGATTCTCAAAATTAAGGTAAAGTTTTTGCGTATGTTAATATGTTTCCTAGTACAATATTTTTCAACAATAAATTAATTTGAGAGTTTATGAAAGAACAAAAAATAAAGACCTCGTGATAGTTTAGTGTAAGTGCACTAGCAACTCCCACAACATATACCGTCCAAATCAAAGCCGCGTTGGCAAACCTTCTTGGACCCAAAATGAAATTCAGATACGGATGCTTCACATAAGCCTCGTTTATCGTCACACTAATATATGGACTGATCCATGACCCATGAGTATTATTTTAATAATAAAAATAATTAAAAATTAATAAATAAAATGATTTTGGTAAAAAAAATAAAAAATTTGACACATATCACATGCTAATAAGTGATAGAGAGATGATACATTGACCATCATTTCACCCCTCCAATACGTCTAATAAGTGATGTAAACAGTTAAAAAAAAGTGTATAGAAAATGGTGCAAGTGTTAAAGTAACATTTTCGTAAGTGATATATATCATCGTCTACCAAATTATAACTTTTTTCCTATATAGTAGTTGGTGATATTATTTAAAACAAAAATAAAAATAATATTGATAACAATGATAATAATAATACCAATAATCTAGAGAGGAAAAAACCTATATAAACGGACTCCCGCTATAATTTTCACTCAGCTCGTGTGTTAAACAAAGCTTAAACAGAAACGACGCACTTGTGTACTCTTCTCTCTCTACCCCTCTCACACATTCAAATCATGGATTCCTCTTCTCGCTCCTCCGTCATCGTCATCGGTGCCGGCATCTCCGGTGAGTAGTTCCGCCAACGCAACCACTCACCATTCACGCCTTCACCGACTCTCTCTCTCTCTCTCTCTCTCTCTTCCACCGTCACCACCGTTTCTATATTGAACTTTCGCGACGCCTTCTCGAATCAATCTCATTGTGTGTTCATTTTTTTTATTCTGATTTTGAAGGAATCTCCGCGGCGAAGGTGCTGGCCGAGAACGGCGTGGAGGACCTGGTGATCCTCGAAGCCTCCGACCGCATCGGCGGCAGGATCCGCAAGGAGTGTTTCGGCGGCGTGTCGGTTGAGCTCGGTGCCGGTTGGATCGCCGGCGTCGGCGGCCGAGAGTCTAACCCGGTGTGGGAACTCGCAGGCGAACACGGCCTCCGAACCTGCTTCTCTGACTACAGCAATGCTCGCTACAACATCTACGATCGCAGGTCCTCACAAACAAAACATTCATTCTCTTCAATTTTCAATTTCCTTTTATTTCTTGAAATTTTCTTCTTCCAATTCTACGTTCTGCATCCCTCGGCGGACCAATTCCCCGCCATAGTCGCATTCTACTAATTTTTGTTTCGACGACGTCGTTTCGTTCTTTGTTTTCCCCTGGTGCTCTGTTTTATGATTTTAACTTACCATTAGTTTTTCCATTTTTTCCTTCTGATTTTACGTTCGCGCATTCCTCGGCGGAGCAGTTCCTTTTCATACCGTGTTTAGTGTCGACGACGTCGTTCTGTTTGTTGTTTGTGGTTGTTGCTCTGTTTTCATGATTTTTAAATTGGTGCGTTTTGTGGAGTTGCAGCGGGAAGATTATTCCGAGTGGAATCGCTGCTGACTCGTACAAAAAAGCGGTTGACTCGGCGATTCAGAAGCTGAGGAACGAGGAAGAAGCCGAAGCCAATGATGATGGCAATGATGACAACAATAACATCAACGACGACGGAGGCAATTATGGCTCCAAATTAACGAAACCGCCTTCGTAAGTGCAAATCTCTGCGCGTCGTTTTCAGCCGTTAATAACGATTTCGTAACGTGTTGCGTCTCTACATGTGTACACAAATAATCATTCCTTCAATTATTTCCTTTTCGAAATGTTTTGGTGGTTTTGCATTTTTCTTTTTTATTTGTTTCTTTCTGTTGGTTATGTTTTTTTTCTCTCTTCCATTTTAGGACGCCGGAGACGCCAGTAGAACTCGCCATTGATTTCATCCTGCATGACTTCGAAATGGCCGGTAAGTTCCGTCGAATCCTCATTCGTCACCGCTGCTTCCGTGAAAAACAAAAAAAAATTATTCAAATTTGTGCTTATGATTTTGTAATAAAATCAAATAGTGATTATTTCCAGCTCAGCGCCTTCATATTGAATTTCAAAAGGTTTTATAATAAAAAAATGAAAAAGAAAATTCGAGCCTTACTTTTTAGTGATCATCATTTGCGATTATGATTCCTTTAACAGCTTCAGTATGCGTAGTGCGTATTTTTCTTTCTTATTTCTGTTTTAAAATTGGAGACTAATAAGCTGGGAGTTTTTGGGTGCAGAGGTGGAACCAATATCTACCTTCGTAGACTTTGGGGAGAGAGAATTTTTGGTTGCGGACGAACGGGGGTACGATTACTTGCTATACAAAATGGCCGAAGATTTTCTCTTCACATCTGAGGGTAGAATTTTGGACGATCGTCTCAAACTCAACAAGGTACAGTTCCTCATAATCTAACTCGATCTTTTTTCCGTTTGAGGTTTTTCTTACTATTATTAGAAGAGTTTAATTTCTTTTGGCCCTTGCCGGATGGGGTGGCATTACCCGGTTGGATTGTCTGTTTGCTTGTCCATTGCCCCTGTGAAAAAAATCTGTTTTTGTTTGCATTCGCTGCGTTCTGTTTTTCCCTTTTGCTATTTTATTGTTGTGTTTCGTTGTCTGTTACTTAAGCTCGATTGTCCCGCTTTCGGAATGGAGTATGCAGACAATGACATTTCAGAACTGTGTAGTTTTTTCTTTCTTTGTGTGTGTGTGTAAATAGATTTGCGATATTTTTGTCAATCATCTCTTTGTTATGGTGTCAACTCCCATGCCTTTTCGTGAAGCCTTTGACTACTTTATTTTAGACGCATGGAGTACTAATTAATTTAATGAAGGTTTGAGTCGAGAAGACTTTTAAATCATACAATAAAATATGATGAATACTGAAGCTGCTATTTCGTATTGGAATAGCGAACTGTAGAACTAGATCATAGATTTATGTCCCTTCCAAAGCATTTGCTTTTTAAAGAGAGAGAATAAAAACAATGGGTCAGTGATTTATAGTGTCATACAAAGTCTTTATTATTCATTATTCATTAAAAAAGCAATGACAATAATTTTCAGGCGTATATAAAAATATTCAAAAATGTTTTTCTCACAGGAAAAAGAAAAGAAAGAAATTAAGAAATACTAATAGGTGATGTGTGATGGAAAAGAAGAGAGATTAAAAAGTACAAAATAAGTATAAAAGTTCTATTTTGACATCCTATCTTTTTATATCTCATTTTACATTTTTATTTTTTCTTTATGTGTTATTTTTTTTCATTACATTATTGATCATTTCTCTCTCTTTTCTCTCTTCTCTTTTTATCTGTCAAACTACTTTTATTCACCAATGATTATTTACCATCATCACTCACTAACCAATAAAGGTTTACCTGCATTTATCATTATTTATTTTTTCGTTGAATTATAAAATTGTCTATCTTTGTTTATATTTTATCCTGATTAATCAGTTAAAATATTCAGCCACCAAGATGTTTCTATAGGGGCATATCAGTGCTTAAAAATTATATTCCAGATCACATTATAAATTATGAAATGAAATAATATGGGATCTAAATAAATCAAATATAAAATTGAAATAAGTGCCATTTCACTTGATGTTGAATTAAACATTAAACATGTACATACATAAAAAAGAAAAATGTTGCCAGAATTTTGACATAAAGTTAGGGTGGTTATTAGATAAAATAAAATAATAGAAACTGTTCATTCAACCAAAAGTCAACAAGCATGTGACAAACTAGAGGTGTTAAAGTGAGCCAACCTAGTTCACTTGGAGTGATTAAAAGTGAGCTAATCCAACCTGACTCATATTTTTTAGTGTGCCTGAAAAAACTTAACTCTGTTCTACCCATCTCGGGTTGGTGGATTTAGTGGGTTGACTCACCTAATTTTTAAAAAATATATTGATATTGGAAATTCTAAAAATAGAAAAAATAACACAAATAAAAACAAAGAAAAAAACAAAAAAAAATACAAATTGTATTTTATTTTATAAAAAATGGATCAAAGTGAACCAAATCGACTTGAACCCACTTTGACTCACGAATTAAGTGTGCCACATATATGAAAAAAAGTCAAACTCTTTTTTTTGGGTCAAAAGTCAAATTCTTTTTTTACTAACCAAATTTACAAGTGAGTTGAATTGGGCCGAGTTGGCTCATGAGTTGTGGTCCATATTGACACTTCTATGACAAACTCTTACAAAAATTATGTCCTACAACAATTTTCATATATTTGTATTATTCAGTGGGGGTTATGAACACTTGGTGCATAAGTATTTGGGTTTTTCTATAACATTTCTATTTGAAATCTTTCTCGTAATCATTTCAATGTTTGAAAACTGACACTAAGCAGTAAGCAGGTCGACCTCAGGGTGTATTTGACCATCTGCTGCATATTTTCAATTGTTACAGTGCTACATCGATATCCCGAAACTTTTAGAGGACATCCACTCACAGGAAAAAGGAAAAAATATGACCCACAAATAATGTCTTCTATTTCAATCCGTTTTAAGCCTTTTACATCTCATAAATAAGTAGGCCCTGGAGTCTGTTACCAGCAACCCTGTTTGAATTGACCCAATTGCAACCTAAGGTCCTAAGGCGATGTGTCATTTCATCTCAAATAATAACATGGAAGAAGGGAGTCTTGTCAATATCTCAATTTATTAGGCAAAACAATAGCTCAATTGCCCCGGCATCTCAGAAGCCAGTGGACGGATCCAGATTCACTGTAGTTAAAAAATAGTGGAGTAATTGCAGTCAATGACTCACGTTTTGATCTCACTAAAGTCGTTTTCGTTATGACTCCGATGTAGTACTACTGTCTACTACTACTATCCAATTTTTTTCTGCGGCAAATCCAAATCTAAATAGACCCGGCTTTGGAGTTTAGTCGTTTACATTGTTGTAGTTCTACGTATATTACTGAAAAGGATTTTGTTAAGGAATTTGTTAATGACATGAATTAAAAAGTAGTGTTTAATATGTTTTATCAAACATTTTTAATTACTTAAAATAAAATGTTAAATAATTTTAAATTTTTATATTTCTAAAATTAATTTTTTTTATTTGCTTGACAAGTATCCATCATAAGTCATAACATCTCCTTAACTGGGTCTGTACTCGAAGTCCGCCCAGATTCCTTTGCAATAAATCTTCCTTGATTTTGTGAGTTGATTTCAAGGCTTGACTGCTCAGATTCTCATGGGATATTATTGTTTTGGACTTTACTACTATTTTACTTATGAGTACTTTTTTCCCTTTTGACTGCATTTGGTATGTCCTGCCAAGGAGTTCATTTTACTAGAGAGTTTACTTCTTCATAGTGATATACTACCTAATAGTGTGGATAATTTTGAGCTGAACCATAAATTTTTGCATGGAGTTGCACAGGTCGTCCGGGAAGTGCAACATTCAAGAAATGGCGTTACGGTGATTACGGAGGATGGTTGCATTTACGAAGCCAATTACGTGATTCTGTCCGTTAGCATTGGCGTTCTCCAAAGCGACCTACTTGCCTTCAATCCACCTTTACCCGTACGTTTTCTCTATATGATTATATTCTCCTTTACTCTATGCCCCACTCTCAGTTGCCCCGTGTAATCAAGCAAGCTACTATGTTTAATGTTTTAATATACTTACAAATTACAAATAACATTAACTTTCTCTAAAATAAGCAATTCAATTTTTAAATTTAAAGTGAGAAAATAAATAACTTCAATCTTAACTGTTCATAGGAAAATCATGATGTATTAAAATCTCAACTATTAATTTTCTTGTTAATTATATGTCTCACTTTAAAAAAATCACAAGAGTCAACCCAAATACTGTAATATGGTATGAGGTGGAACTCACTTATTGGCCCCGGATATGTGGACACCTCGTGCTTCTCACACTGGTCTGTTTTAGGCATTAATTTTAGAACTTGCTACCAACACGGTGGAAATGGAATCTCTAGGTGTGCTTCTGTCTACACGGGTCCCTACAACAGGAGTTTCCCTTCTGTTTACAGGTTGTGGCCCCATGGTCTTAAATTTTATTGGCTGGGAATGTAAAGAAATATAGGGATAGCTAGGTTTCGTATTAAATTGAGCTCTCTGGTTGATGACGCCAGAAGATAGATTTTCGAGGTGTCTTCATTTGCCGAAACCAGGGATTGCATGATCCACGTTATCAGTGATCCACAGTCTCATCGTCGATGGTCTATTAACCCTCTTGGTTAGGTAAACACGTGGACAGAAGAGGACGCCAACTTGCATATGTAGTTGTGAATTCAGATAGCTGCATTGTACATGTTGTCTTTAGAATAATGCTACTTACCTTATATGATTGCATTCGAATTTAATAAAAAAATATCAATTGAAACTTTAGTTAATTGGCATGAATAAATGCAGCTATGTGAAACAGTAATGTTTCATTTGTAGCTAATCTGGAATATCTTGTAACTGCGGGCTTATAACGTTTAAAATGGAAAGGAAAGTTTTAAAGGTAATCGAGTAGGGTCGATGACACTAGAGAAAATTTTGTTGATTTTAACTTTTGCATACTCGTGACTTTTTGGAAGCCTATAGATGGAGTAAAATGCACTGTGGAAATTGTATTATATCCTAAACCTCTTAATTGTATGTCCTTGAAAAGGGGAGATTGTATGACGGCAACTTGTTGCATGTTATACATCTAGGCCAAGTTTGGTTTACATACAATACCGCCAATCCGTATTATAGTCGTCCCTTATAATTTTATCATCAGGTGATGTTGTGAAAAATTATATTCTGAGATTTCTATGTCAGAGTTAAGGTCTGAAGGACTTAAATAATTATATACATAAGAACACGTAATGTATTTGATCAAATGTATGGGACTACCAGTGATATGAGATCATCAAATTAAACAATTACAGGATACGATATATCATTGAGGTTCTTTGTCTTTTCCCTGAACTCACTTGGGCTTTAGTCGTCTAAACGTCCCTACCATGATGTTATTATTAGTTAATACATTTTGTCTTGTTGGACAATATACTTGTCTGATTCAATATTTCCATGATAATAAAATAATGAAACAGAGATGGAAATTGGAAGCCATCGAGAAATGTGATGTAATGGTGTACACCAAAATCTTTCTGAAGTTTCCGTATAAGTTCTGGCCATGTGGACCCGAAAAGGAATTCTTCATCTATGCTCACGAGCGGAGGGGCTACTACACATTTTGGCAGGTTTGTTTGAAATTTTACTGAATGGTTGTCAGTTCAGTTTTCAGGATGTATTTTCTACTATTAGAAAGGCAATTAAGATCTCTAATTTTTGCCTGTAAACAGAACAAGGGGAAAATTGCTATGTTGTCTATTTTATTTTTGCCTAACCTTAGGGATCAAGTTGAACAGATGCATCTTGCTTTTTAGATGATTTAAAGAGTATAAACTAAAAGGAACGATTGGCATGCTGAGGATATAATTATTTAAATAATACTTTGTTGTCGTAGTTTATGTGCTGTGCATGTGGGTCACATGGTTCATCTTAATCTTCCCCTGTCAATCGAACTTGCGGTTTATCTTGATTTATGATAATCATAAAATAGCTTAAATAATGTTATCAAACTGGCTATTAAGCATACAAAATTGTGGCTTTTGTTTATCCGCTTCTTGGGGATAAACACTCAGGTCAAACATTAAAAATTTGTCATATAATAAAAATGTCTGTAAAAAAACAGAATCCTCACTTCATGTGAAATCGAAGTTTTTTTTGTATAAATCATAGTGCGCTAATTCATTAGTAATTAGATTTCATCAATCTTACTACTTAGTTTCAAATCTGAATTAACTATCAGTTGAACTTCATGATGAGTTTTTTACAATTAGCTTTCAATGCCATTTCTATATTTCTTTCTTGTTTGGTATAATTCAATATATTACAGCAGTAGACTAAAAGATAAAACAGCTTTTTTGTTTGATATGGAGGAATAGCTTTGGTTATATTCCCCTTCCCTAATTTATGCAAGCTGACCTAGATATTTCTTTATTTATTTTATTTTGGAGTTGTGATTTTGACCTTTTTACGCGCACATGGTAGTAAATGCTTCAGCTACAACCATTTCCATTTGTCTTATAATGATAGTATTAATTATATCTCAGTAACGATAACAAAGATATAATAATTTTTCCTCTTATTACTGTTAACAAATATAAAATGATTCATTACCTTTCTACGATGTTTGTACTGTTGATATTCCCTTGGAGTTATCTGTGTTAAGTTTCGTAATGGGAACTAATATGATTGGTTTCATATTGATATATAATATTATGTAACATAACATATTTCAAACTATAGAATAGTATTATAAAAAGGAGAAAATTGAATTATACGACAGAGGGGGGAAAACCTGACCCTTTGGACATTGTAGAATTTTGGTACAGGACATCAGTTTCCACTTTCCATTCTTGTCAATACTCAAACTCTAATGCATTGACGTCAGATCTGAACTTCTGTGGTAAATGAAAATAGTTGAAGTCATAATCAGATAATAACCTTGGGGATTGTATTGACTAGTCCTTTTGCTTACTTGTCCAAATTTTACTCAGAATCAGAATAATTGTCTACTCTTTGCTTACTCATCCAAATCATATTAGCTATCTGCTGATTCGTTGCTTTGTCACCAGCACATGGAGAACGCATACCCTGGCTCCAATATTTTAGTCGTGACATTGACAAATGGGGAATCAAAACGTGTGGAAGCTCAATCTGATGAAGATACCTTGAGAGAAGCTATGGCGGTGCTCAGGGATATGTTTGGACCCAACATACCCGACGCCATTGATATACTTGTTCCCCGTTGGTGGAATAACAGATTTCAGCGTGGAAGCTACAGCAACTACCCCATTATCTCCAATCGTAAAGTTTTTCATAATATTAAGGTTTGCTTATCATGTTGAATTTTCGTATTTTTTTATCCGTGTGTTACAATTCCCTTTTGAACATGTTCTATTTTTAAATATATCAATCGATCGATGCTATAATTGTCTATATATTTTGCACTACAGTGCGTGCAGAGACAAAATAAGAGATGACCTGGAGCTTACAGCTTGCGACTATAATTAATTATCACCCTCCTTCACTATAATTCTGCGCCAAGGAGCTTCTTATCTTCCTGGCTCCTTGTGACACGTCACACGAGTGAATATTTTGACGTACCAAATACAATAACAAATGCATTTATTTAGGCCCTAAATTTAATATAATTTGGTTTTGTCTGGTTTCATTCCTGAACAATCTTCCACAAAATAAAGAAAAGTTGTGTTTAGGGGGGACGGGGTTGTGTGGTCAAAGTACAGTGCTACGTACCTAAATTTTCCCTTCTTTAGCATCATATGCAATTATTAAACTCACATTCAATTGTGAATCAAATAATTTAATGTTACTTTCATTTTCTAGTACCCCTGCTCATTGATGAGTAGGAAAGCAGAGCAGAATCCAACAATTTTAATATTGCAAGGCTGCTATAGAAGCTTACGTGTAAATTTGGTATTTGAAATTTCGAACATCACATATCATTGTCAATTTTTGTATGTCTCAGGCTCCTGTCGGTCGCATTTTCTTCACAGGGGAGCACACCAGTGAAAAATTTAACGGCTACGTACATGGCGGATACCTCGCTGGTGAGGCATTAACTTAATCAAGCTTGTATTCCTAATGATTGATAACTCTAATACCAATAATAACTCCAAGATCTCACATGTGGATGTGAATTTATTTCCCTACTGAATACTTAACAGGTATTGACACCAGCAAAGCCTTACTAGAAGAAATGAGGAAAGAGAAGGAAAGAGAAAGTGAGAGCCAAACTCTATTGTTAGAGCCCTTGCTAGCATTGACAGGATCATTAACAATGTCGAAGCCAGAAAAGGTCTCCAATATCCACAAATGCGATATTCCTACACAATTATATCTCAGTGGCAAGCTTGGGATCCCAGAGGCCATATTATGACTATATGAGACTGTAGAGAATCTCCTTGGTGATGATGATGAAAGAAGCATAATTGATGAGAATCATCATCATTTTCTGATGGGTCATGGTCCCTAGTCTCGTTCAACCCCTTAATGAATGCCACTTGGTAATGTAGATTGACGAAATACTAGAAGATATGTTGGTGAGGTGAAGAGGGTGCCGGAAACACTGCACAGATGGAACCAACTAGGTTATGATTTTTTGAAGGGAATTAATTGGTATACACTTACGATTACTTTGTTCTTTATAGCCAAGAGTAAGATAACATTGTAAGGATGCTAAATTGTATTTTGATCCTAATTTTTACGTGCAATACGAAGTTCATATTTTTCGGGCTGAAAATATTCCTGTATACTTCAAAGAAAATATTTGTGTATACTACATAGAGCGATGCTAAATAGCAGGACAGATTTCATACGAAATATTTACGAAAGTGCAAAAATAAAATTAGGAATCGGTAACAGTATATGGGCAATGAATAACCATAAAAGGAGAAATGGTTAAAATGACAAATATACATGAGTTCTTGGTGTCATGATTATGATTAATCATACAAGTCAATATCGTGCTTGGCTTCTCAATATTCAAACTACTTTTTTTTTTTAAAAAAGTTAGTTCTATTGGATTCACAAGTTAAAATAAGATTAATGATACTCTAACTTTCATGACACACCCATGACACACCCCAATCTCTCATTTTATTCATTGGGATGGAGTGTTGGGTGGGTGTATGGGTGTATGTGTATAACTACTCTTAAAATAAGCAAAAATGGCTCCTAAATAAGTCTCCCTCCTCTATCCAATTGGCTGCTTTTCGGAAATTTGTCTTTGATATGCTCCGAGTTATGCCTTTTAAAGTTATGAGCAAATACTGTTACATTTTATTCGGAAGAAGCGACAAAAGCTACATTATTATGGTTTTTTTGAAGGAAGCTACATTATTATGGTTATTTATAGAAAGGAAAAGTAAAACATGAGAGAATTTTTGTTTTTGGTCAAAACATGAGAGAATTGAAAATGAGAATCTTTTTTATTGGCTAATTCTATCTGCACATACATTCATTTCTCACTACACACACCTTTTCATGTTTTGACATACAAAAAGACAGTAATATCCTCCCCTTAAAAGCAACCCCACCCCAATTTCTTCATTTCCCCTCGTGAACACACCCACCCAAAATTGTCCTAGCACAGTTCCTCTACCCTCCATCGCCGGAAGACGCCACTGCCGGACCAACCGTCGTTGCCAGAGAGTCATCTATCCCGCACAGGAGCTGCTGGCGTTGTCTTCTCCATGACAGGTAAGCCTTGCCTCGCGACTGGTTTTTTTCCTCCATTTTTTGGTTTCTCACGGAACTATTAATTTCGTAACTAATCATTTGATACGGAATTAATAATTCCGCAAGTGTTGAGATTTTGGAAAGGAGCAATGACGGAACTTTTAATTCCGTAATTATCAAAAGGGACAGTGGAATACCAGTACTGCAGGGAAGCAAAAATCACCGGTAAAAAGTCAGAACAAGAAACAAGTATCCGAGAAGCTCGACGGCAAGGCGAAGCAGCTCAAGGACGTTTCGTTGTCTTACCTGTCTCTTGCGAAAAATCTCCAGCACGTGGCCGCTAGAGTCCGAAGCACGTGGCTGTACGTGCTGGGTGCGGACTGGGTCACGAAGCACGAAGCCAAGGTGAAAAGGTTTGTCTCAAACTACAAGCAAGTGGCTTGGGGGAAGTGGTTCCATCGTTGCCGGAGAAATGCTGGATCCGTAGAAGAATAATAGAGCCATTGACATTGAATCTTCACCATGAGGAGGTAATGTCTAGATAATGATTAAAGGTTGAATTCAATTTCGATTTTCAATCATAGACAATGTCGTTGGTTGTAGAGCTGGGCTTCACAGGCAGCATGGGAGGCAGACGGAGGGTTAGGATTCAAGAGGACAGTTTTGGGTGGGTGTATCCATTAGAGGGGAAACGAAGAAGACCGAGGGTTATTTTCAAGAGGAGGGTATAACTGTCAATGCATCCAAAAAAATTAAAAGGTGTGTGTAGTGAGAAATTAATGTATGTGCAGATAGAATTTCCCTTTTTATTTTGGTCTCAACAAACTAATGTATTGAAACGGACCAGGCCCAGAAATACAAGGGCAAAGCCCAGAACGGACCATAGCAATTCCTTACCATATTTATTTTGCAATATTTATTTCGCATTGATATAAATTGATTGATTTCATAATTTTTATTTAAATTGATTTTATTTTTTTGCTGTGTGTGTGTGTGTCTCGATACAACACACACATGGTGTCATGGTCCACGTACTCGTTATTGGGCGTCAGAATTCGGAACAAAAACTGAACTAAATTATCGGCAAAATTGATAAACATGTCTCATATTTTTTTTTTATAATTTAGTTATTTATTAAATATTTTTAACAATAAATTTCTTTATG
Organism: Glycyrrhiza uralensis; assembly: GCA_030159175.1. NCBI lineage: Eukaryota > Viridiplantae > Streptophyta > Magnoliopsida > Fabales > Fabaceae > Glycyrrhiza > Glycyrrhiza uralensis. Next base: position 44,965,838 of record BRZY01000005.1, read on the forward strand.
TTTCTTTATGTTTTTAATTTGGTTTTTTTTGTCAATGATATATCTGTTTTTGATTGGTTTCGATTTACAGTATCAGTAATTGACACATTATTAAAAAGACTAAATTAAAAAAATAAATAAATATAAAAAACTTTATTATTAATTTTTTTAGTAAAAGACTAAATTAAAAAAATAAAAAATAAATGATTAGTTTACTAATTTTGTCTAAATTATATGAAATGTTTTATATAAAATAAAATAATGAAATAATTAGAAAATCATATTAGAAAATCATACATTAACCTATCAAATAGAAAATTGGAACTGGATAGGCATGGATCCTCTGTTTTGTTTCTCACACTGTTGAGATCACTCGGTTCCTTTCTCTGGGAAGAAGAATGTTGAAGTTCAACCATCCGTCTCCGTCTCCGTTTCTGATTCTGTTTCTGCTGCTGATTCCAACGTTTTTATTGCCCGTGGCACTGTCTAGGTATGAAGCCATAGAGCCTTTGCTTCAGCGCCTGGACTCCAAAAGGGCACCTCCTTCCCTGCAAGAAGCCGCAGCCAGAGGTCTTCTCAAAAGACTGCTTCCTACCCACTTGTCCAGTTTTGAGCTCAAGATTGTTTCTAAGGTGTTTGTTTTGACTCGAGTCTTTTGGGGTCCAATCCCATCTTTGACTTTCTGTTTTGGTTACCCATTTCTCAGTTTTAATTAAATTTTTGGTCTTAAAGCTATGCAGAATAATGCTTTTGTAGTGAATTACAATACAAAGTAAGAAGAAAAAACAGTTTTTTTTTGTTGTTGTTAATTTCCACGGTTACTTCTTTACCTGACATTTTGTATTAAAATCCATTCAATCAATGTGTTGATCTTGTGATAGTCACTTTGCATGTTACTTTTGTTAGAAGCAGCAATGACTATACTGTTGTCATGTTATCTGCCAAAATAGTTTATGTTATGTTATTTTTATTTTTATCTATTCTGGTTGCTGCTTTCACCCAACTGTACGTTAATGTTATCCTGCCAAAGTAGCTAGTTTCTGCATCTGTTCTTGTTGAATTTGTGATTTTGTGTGTCTAAATCAGATCACACTATGCTCTATATTTATAATAGGATTGCAATAAATACAATACATGCTAATTGATGTGCATATCACATGTGACTAATTCTAATAGTTCTTTTTTTTCATGACTGAGTGTAAAAATATGATTTATTTTTATTTTTATTTTCAGGATGTTTGTGGTGGAGACACTTGTTTTATAATAAACAATCACAACAAATCAAGCCAGAATGGGCCTGAGATTATGTATGTCAACTGAAATTTATGCTGCAGATTATGATTAATATTTGCTATTCATTTTTCACTGTCATCAATTATCTGTTCATAGATATGATATGGTCATTTGATCAGTTTTTATTCCCCTTTTAGTGTGATCTGACATTGTCTTGTATATATATATATATATATATATTTCTCAGCATTAGAGGAACCACAGCTGTTGAGATTGCATCTGGCCTCCATTGGTATCTTAAGTATTTGTGCGGTGCTCATGTCTCTTGGGATAAAACAGGTGGTATTCAGACAGCTTCAATCCCCAAGCCAGGGTCACTACCTGTTTTGAAAGATGAGGGTCTGAAGATTAAACGCCCTGTTCCATGGAACTATTACCAAAATGTTGTGACTTCTAGTTGTGAGTACCAAAATCAGCATTCCATGTAACAAGACATTTCTCTTACTGATGTAATTCAGTAGTTAACTAGTGCCAAATTTCCAATGCTTAAAACTTTGTTATGAGGAAGGATGATAATCTTGGTAGTAAATCATTCCAAAGAAGTTGAATTAATTACCATCAGTAAATGGAAAATTTTGAACTAAGCCCTAGGCTTGATTTGGAAGGGAAAATACCTACTTGCATTCCAAACTACAAAATTCAGTACATTCTCAAAGTCAGATAGGTGGCCTATACAAATGTCTGTTGAAAAGAGGAGAGTTGGTCTTTCCATGTCTGCCATATAAATCCATTCGGGTCAAGGAAAAGTTACATTTTCAATTGACATGCTTTTGTCGCAAGGGGAGGGGACTGGGGTGCCATTACTAGCAATGGTCATAAGCTAAATATGAGGCAACACACATTTGGGACACAACCTGTTGCTGGCTGTGTGAGGTTATATGTAATATATCACATTCTTCTTGGATCTTTGCAGATTCATTTGTTTGGTGGGATTGGGAAAGGTGGGAAAAAGAGGTAGACTGGATGGCACTTCAGGGAGTGAACCTGCCCTTGGCATTCACTGGGCAGGAAGCGATCTGGCAAAAGGTTTTTAAGGTGAAGTGATATTTACATGTTAGTGTGTAGCTTGTTTTCATTTGGATTTTGTTATATGCTATAAAACAAATCATTGGCAATGCCCGCCTTATATGGATAATAGAGCAGTATGGGCATATGCCCGCCTTGAGATACATGTGACTTTTCCACTGGCTCAGAGGACACAATGTTGTTATTGGAATCTTTACCTGATCAGCTACCAAATTAGATGCATTGCTTCATTCTTATTGATGTAATTTATTCTCATAAAAAATATCTATTTATTATATTTTTTATTTCAATAGCAATTTGACTAGTATATTCTAACTGTAGGATTTTAACATTAGTTCAGAAGATTTGAATAATTTCTTTGGTGGACCTGCTTTCCTTGCTTGGGCCCGCATGGGAAATTTACATGGGTAGGTAAAATCAGTATTTTAATCCTGTCATTGATTTTCATTCTGTATAGAAAGCCAAAGAAATGGTCTTTTAAATCAAGTAATCTTTGTTTCATCTTCATTAGTCATTCACATCTCATCTCATATTGTTAAAAGGATGGTAGTCCATGTTGAACAGTTTGTGCAATGACAAAACATTATGAGAATTATAATGCTTAGCGATAAAAAATGAACAAAAGGAGTTATTATTGTTTGGAGTGACTTTAATTGTGCCTGTTTTATTGTGCCCACTAAAATGGTATTATGCAAGAGTTGTCCGGAAGCAATACTTATTTCATGGATGATTTTTTTTCTTAGATGGGATTTTGATTATTGTTTTTCCATCTGTCTTCATGTTCTACAGCGTAGAGATGGCCATACAGTTGCAATATAAGTGTTAATAGTTCTGTGGTGTTTTCTTTGGAAGTACTATTGGTTTTAAGTAAATCTTCCTTCCTTTCAATGATCCACAATTTAGTAGTTGTAATGTTATTTTTTTCAGAACGGAAAACACTGATAGCCTTATTCAAGATGATTAGAAACAGAGGCATATATAGGAGAGAAGATGGCAATGGGCCTGCCAATGATTCTCCTTAGTTCCAGCATCAAATCTCCTAAATTCAAGGGAAAAAAATCAGGCTAGAGAAATTTTAGGAAACTGTCTTCCTAATCTCTATTAAAAGGCAGATCAAAATTGAGAGTCTACGTAAACTCGTGAAATGTCTGTAGACCTGACTCGTAAACTCACGAGTTTACTCGATACAAAAATAATGTTTAAACATCTATCATAGTATACCTAGACATGATTGAATACTATGTGCATAGTAAATATTCAATATATTCAATATTCTAACGTAGAAATAAAGCAAACCGCAATAACAAAATTTAAATATTCTGTAAACAACCAATAAGTTAAATTAAGATGGGTTCATGGATTAAACTAAGACCAGAACAGACCACCTTTATCATGTGCTTTGGCTTCTAATGAGATCCATATTTTCACAGATGGGGTGGGCCTTTATCTCAAAATTGGTTGGATCAACAATTGGCCTTACAGAAACAGATAATCTCTCGAATGCAGGAGCTAGGGATGACTCCAGGTATACTAGCACCATAAAACATGTAAATTTGTTTTATGATTTTCCTTGTTTGGTTACTTTGGTACCAACACATGTATCTATATATGCTTTGTGATTTTCTCTAAAGCATCCAGATTCACAGAGGGAAAAATGGTTTTACAGTCTGAAAATTCTTTGCTACATTTTTATGAACTTAATGCTCTGATTTAACATTGAGTATTGTATTTTATATTCTAGTATTGCCATCCTTCTCTGGAAATGTTCCGGCTGCTTTGACAAAGATATTCCCTTCAGCAAAAATAACTAGACTTGGTGACTGGTATTTCACTTCTCTTTTGTAAAGATTGTTCATTTCTCAGGTAACTCATGTTTTGGTGTTACTCTTTTTTAGCATCCAATGCTTGACTTTGTATGACCTAGGTGAAGAAGTCCAAACAAGTGTATAATGCTTTTTTCAGTTACTGGCATGTTTTGGATTTATTGCTCATGTTCCAGCTTAGACCCCTTTTTTTTCAGTTTTAAAGATTCACTGCTCCATGTATTTTACCATCTAAAGTGTTTCATTACTTGCTTCCAGGAACACTGTTGATGGTGATCCTCGCTGGTGCTGTACATACCTTCTTGATCCCTCCGATCCTCTATTTGTTGAAATTGGGGAAGCTTTTATCAGGAAACAAATTAAAGGTGTGCATATTTTCTTTATTTTCCTTTCATACGGGTAATTTTTTTTCTGGGATTGTTGTGCGGTCCAGCTCATGTTTACTAGAAGGAAAAATGAGGCAGGGAAGGAAGTGATGTTAGTGGAAATGTGTTGGGGAAGTCTGTTAGGTGGGAAAATGATGATTCTGAGGAAAATGACAGGAGGCAGCAGGACATTGGAGAAGGGGTGTAGGAAGCATGGGAGACCCTGAATTTGAGTTGGAAAGGGTTTAAATCAGCTATGATTCAGTGGTTTGGAGGAAGGAGTTTTGAAAGTATCTATGGATGGCTATTCATGTTACACTACTTGAATAACTCAAATAATCCGAATATTTGTTGTATATTGACAAGAGAGTTTGTACAAGTATATATACACAAGAGAAACATAATTGAGATCCCTAAAGTTCAGAAATAAAATCAGTAACTCTTCCTATCTGTGGAAACTATGAAAGACACATCAAAGAATAAAACTCTGTGGGTGGGTTTTGCTCACTTTGTTAGTTATGATTAGAATATATCAAGAGGATGGGTATTTTGGCATAAGGGTTTAAATAGCAGGAGCAAAGTAGAAGGGGCAACAGCCTGTGAAGGGGAAACGAAACACCCATGGAAGGAGAATTCTCTCCTTAAGTTCTATGTTTTTAATTCAGTATACGCTTTCCTTTCTTTTATTTGTTTTTCTCAAATCTCTGAAAACTCAGAACCCATTTCTGGTTTCCTAAAAGAACAAAACTGCTAGTCTTTGAGTGATGGCCCTAATCTTTTGTTTGTCTTCCCCTCTATTTCCTTCTCATTGTCTATCTCAATTTTGACATATTTTCTTTAATTTTACAGAATATGGGGATGTAACAGACATCTACAACTGGTAGACTCACTTATCCTCAATACTTTATATTATTTTTTTCTTGAACGATTTGGTTGCAAGTTGATGATCTACCATATCAATCTATATTTCCTTTTTCTTTTAATTAAGATTTTCTCTTATATGACGTACACGGTAACAAACAAGTTGGCATGTTCACTTGGTTATCAATTTTATTGGCCTGAAGCACACATACACTATTTTAACTGGACTGGAATGAGTTTCAATTCTTGATTACTTTTGATTGCTGACATACATATTGTATTGTTGACTGCAGTGACACGTTTAACGAAAATTCCCCACCTACCAGTGATCCGGCCTATATATCAACTCTTGGAGCTGCAGTATATGAAGGCATTTCCAAGGGTGACAAAGATGCTGTGTGGTTAATGCAAGTAGGCTTCAATTGACTCTGGATCTTTCCATTTCCTCTTTTTATAAGCATCTATTACAAGTGAGTTTTGGAAACAACTCTAAAGTGAGTTTAATTAACCAACTATTACAAAAGTTTAAGCTAATAGGTCAAGACACATTAATGACTTTTATATTATTGTTGAAGTTACAAGGTCAGTCTTTTAGGTATGGAGGGAGAAAAAGGAATAATCAGAATGATAAATAATATTGATATTGATGTCAGTTATCTGTTTGATGCTATTACAGACGACAAAGCATTAATATTTAATCATACTAATATTAGACTCTTAATCCTAATCAAATAAGTAAACAAATCATGATATATAAGTAATCCTAATATTAGTATCATTTATTTATATTTTCATCAACACTCACTGTAGATATTTCCATTCGGTACAGAAGAAAGAAATTTGGGAAAATGGGTACAGGTTTCTGTATTTATATTCAGTGGACTATGCTAGTAGCACAAAATTGTACAATTACAATGAAGTGCAGAGGAATGTTTCTCAACACATGACTCAGATGAATGTTTCTATCTTTTTATTTCTTATGCTGTGGATGTTTTTATTGTTGCTTTGCATTACTGAGGAGTTACGATTGTCCTCTTTTCCTTTCTATTCATGAATATTATGGTAAATGAAATTGCAGGGCTGGCTCTTCTACTCTGATTCATCATTTTGGAAGCCACCTCAAATGAAAGTATGGAATTCTGAAACATAACCAGATATCTTCTGTCTTCTTCAATATTTGTGCGTATGTGTTTTTTTTTCCCCTCAGTTTCAGCCGATAGTTAGATCATAGTAACCATAAAGAGATGCTGTCCATTTTGTCAAAATTCACACACACACACGACACACCACCAACAACAACAAAAAACAAAACCTTTTCATTCATTTAGCCAAGAATAGGAGATTACGATATATACACACAAACACAATATACACAAATGGGCTTATGGGCATAAATAAATATTATACAAAGAGTCATAAATAAAAGGATTTACAAATTACAATTACTCTAATTACCACAATTACATAATTACCTGATTCACACTATTTCTAATAGACATGGTCTCAGTAACAATTAGAGATATGTATAACAAATGGACCTCTCACACTCCTCTCTGGTTCATTAGCTAGCACCAGGAACTAAAGAATAAAACGGAATTATCTCTTTATTTTGACTATGCGTGATCCTATTTGCAGGCACTTTTACATTCTGTTCCATTTGGGAAGATGATTGTTCTTGATCTATTTGCCGATGTAAAACCAATATGGAAAACTTCGTTTCAGTTTTATGGTACTCCTTATATATGGTAATTAGCTCTTTGATAGCTCATGTTACTACTTTCTCTATATGATATTCTTAAACAATTATGCTTTCTCAATATTACTTTGCTACAGGTGCATGCTACATAATTTTGGTGGTAATATTGAAATGTACGGTATTTTGGATGCAATTTCTTCAGGGCCTGTTGATGCCCGTGTCAGTGCAAACTCAACAATGGTACAGCTAATGTTTATATGAACAATAATTTACAAGATTTTATATGTTAGAAGCTTAAATGACACAAGCAATGCTGTTAAAACCTATGTTTTAATGCGCATATCATATGGTTAATGCATTATCTTTTCTATTTATTTTATTGGCATAAAATGTCGTCTGAATTATAGCTGGAAAAATATTTAGCAGTTGTGTTTCCTGGTTTATAGCATCTACATTCCGATTTTTAAACTTGTTTACTAATGTTTTACACAGGTAGGCGTTGGTATGTGCATGGAAGGAATAGAGCACAATCCTATTGTTTATGAGCTGATGTCTGAAATGGCATTTCGTGATGAGAAAGTTAAAGTTCCGGTATTGTTCATTTGCTCTCTACTTGTACATGCTTTGAAATTTGTATTTTCTATTATGTTTCACATTCTTATCTGTTATGTTATACACATTATAAATATGCTAATAAAAAAAAGAAAAAGGAAATATGGGTCTTAGAAAAGGGTATAGCTTCAAGGTACTTAGAGCTAGTTGGCCCAAGAGTTATTTCTCGTCATAAGTGGGTTGAACTTTATTTCTGTTGCAGGAATGGCTCAAGAGTTATTCCTATAGACGATATGGTAAAGCCATTCATCAAGTTGACACGGCTTGGGAGATCCTTTATCATACAATTTACAATTGTACTGATGGAATTGCTGTATGTATTTTATGCACTGATTTCTGTTTAAGATTAATTCATGATATCTTTTGATTGTATCTTCTTATATTTTAAAGCATCTTACATGATCACTGAGAATGGTATAAGTAGTATAGCCATAAACTTCGTCTAAGTAGCATGATTTCTTTTAGTTTTTTTCTGCTGCTGTCAACCCCTTATAAATTTTCTTTTAGCAAGTAGCACAATTCAGGTATGTATTAGTAGCATGAATACATGTTGCATTTCCTTTTGTTGAGATCAGCATCTAACCTGGATACTGATCAGGACCAACTTGTCAATTTACGGCAGGATCATAACCATGATTTTCTTGTAATGCTTCCTGACTGGGACCCATCAACACATTTTGAATCTGGCAAATCAAACCACCAGAAGAAGATTTACTTCTTGCCACCTGGAAATAGAAGATACTTATCCCAGGAAACACCAAATGATATGCCACAGGCTCATTTGTGGTATCCTCCTGAAGACGTAATCAAGGCACTACAACTATTCCTAGCCGGCGGAAAGAATCTCACAGGAAGTCTCACATATAGGTTATCTATTGAACTTATTATATGCTAAATTTTATTCTGCTTTGATCACTTATCAATTATCATATTGTCCATGTCAAATTGTTCTTTGTAGTAAATTCGCATGGTTTCTGGTGAGAATTCCATCCTTCCACCATGCTCCTCTCTAGTTCCTTGTAGACACCCATTTCCCATATTTGATTGAGGTAGACACATACCTTCTAAATTACTTTGTCAATGATGAGTCGCCCTGGGTGTTTTGTGGAGAGTAGTAGTCAAGACAATAATTTAAGATCAATAGTTGGATAAAGCACTACTTCAGAATTCAGACATCTAACTTTAACCAACCTGCAAAAGTGATAATGTTGTATATGCATATATGTCATAAGCGATGAAAATGTCATATCTATCTCAATTAAATAAAAATTTCTCTATATATTAGATATTTTGTAATCATATGGTCTTGTCTTGAGGTACAAATAAAATGTTGTATATGCTACTCTAAGGATCTAAACTTACAATATAATCTGTTTATCAAAAGCATTGTTATCTCTTTGACAGGTATGACCTGGTCGACTTAACACGGCAAGTATTATCGAAATTGGCAAACCAAGTATACATCGAGGCAGTTGCTTCTTTTCAGAAGAAGAATATTGATGCTTTGCACCATCACAGCTATAAGTTCCTTCAACTGATAAAAGATATTGATTTATTGCTCGCTTCAGATGATAACTTCCTTCTTGGAACTTGGCTTGAGAGTGCCAAGAAACTGGCAGTGAATCCACGTGAGATGAAGCAGGTGAGGACAATTGTTTTACTTACAAATGCTTGAAAGTTGAAACTGATGAATTTCTCATTTCTCATTATTAGATGATACTATACAGATATAGAAATATATATGCAAGCTGTACATAAAAGGGAATCCCAAAATTTTAAGGATTGAAAAAAAATTATATCTATCTATAGATATATATAGATTAGGGGTGGACAGCAGTTCGGTTCAACCCGCGAAACCGGCCAACCCGAACCGAACCGGTGCTGAAATCTGGTTTGGTTTGGTCTGCTTCTTCGGTTCGGGTCCAACGGGTACTAACCCGATGAAAACCGGATTGGGTATCGGTTCTGCAAAATGCTGAACCGAAGTAAACCGAACCGAACCGAGGTGGCTTAATTAAAAAACCGTGTACTATACTAGACCGAGACATACGCGTTTCTTCACTTGAGCTTCTGACTTGGACTTTCATTCTTCACTTTCATCTCATCCCCCCAGGGTTTCTTTCTTCTCCTTCCCCCGTTGGCCTTTACGGTGGCGGCGCTGCCTCTCTCAGTTCTCACGGTCTTCTCCCCCGCGAGCTCCGCTCCTCTCTCAAGGTCACTGTGCGACGCCGTCTTCTCCCCTTTCGTTCGATTTGAAGGTACGAGGCTGCGAGCTCCACTCCTCCCTCGACGGTGACTGTGTGACAATGGACTTCGACGGTGAGTGGTGGCCTCTCCGATCTCCGCCCTTCTCTGACGGTGGTTGTCCTTCTCACTTATCTCTGTTACAGATCTGGAATTTTTTGGTACATTCGGTTCCTGTTCTTCATGTCCTTCTCACTTATTTCTGTTGGATTTGTTCAGAAGTTTATCAACCAATGTTGTTGAATTTCTCCATTTGATATGCTGTATATGTTTCATACAATGTTTGAGTTTCGGATTCAAATTAGAACTATAGCTCTATCTATTTATCTTCTTTATCCATTTGCTATGTTTATCTGAGTTGGCATCAGGTTTGCTTTTGTCTGATTTGCTTCTTGGGTTATGTCACGGTGGGTGTGTGTGTGTTTGGTACATTGCAGATCTGGAATTTTTTGGTACATTCCATTTCTATTCCTCGCCATTTTTTTTCTTCATTTTTTCAATACTGAACCCGAGAACTGACCCGAGCCAACCCGAACTAGCATGGACTGGTTCGGTTCGGATTTTGACCCAAAAAACGTGTAAAACCGAACCAACCCAACCCGAGCTCTGTTGATCGGTTCGGTCCTAGAAATGCGCTCAACCCGAACCAAACCGACCCGGCCCAGCCCTAATATAGATGGTTTGAACCTGTATAGTCTAGGCTGTCAAACACTCCTGAGTATGCTACATGCACATGTAAGATGCCTACTATTTTCATTAACTAGAAAGTTCCACGTAGTTTTTTCCCCCTCTTTTATTGATTGTTCATGAATCAAGCAATTCTCATCTTCTTCTTGTTTAGATAACATTCTAGTAAATAAAGTGGATGGCTTAATGGCCTTTACCTTTTCTCCCCAGTATGAATGGAATGCCAGGACGCAAGTGACTATGTGGTTTGATACCAATGAAACTACTCAGAGCAAGCTCCACGATTATGGTAAGTTACATCATTGAAATTTGCTATGCCTATTCCATTCTCAATTTTAGTTTTGACCTTTTTTCTGTTTTGCGTGTGTTCTCTGATTAGCTAACAAATTTTGGAGTGGACTTCTGGAAAGTTACTATCTCCCACGAGCTTCAACCTATTTTAGTCATTTGTTAGAAAGCTTGAGACAGAATGAGAAATTCAAGTTGGTTGAGTGGAGAAAACAATGGATTTCAATGTCAAACAAATGGCAGGAAGGGAATGAGCTATACCCAGTAAAGGCCAAAGGAGATGCTCTATCCATCTCACAAACTCTCTATGAAAAGTATTTTGCAAAATAATTTGATAAATCAAAGAGGCTGGAGATTTTGCAGTACAGAAAACGATTTGCATTATTCCATATATCTGTGATATACAAGTAAATATTAGGCACTGGCTGTCGTTTTCCTGTCATGTTTGCAATTTTTCTGCCAACAGTTTCAACTGATTTATGTACCTGCAATTCTTAATGCTAAAATTGTTAGGTGTTGTTTTCCTCTTCTCTCCTTTTTTCGATAATTCATTTAATACACTAGAGGACATCAGTTAGTGGCGATGGGTAGGGTACTATATAGTACCCGTCCCCATACCCACAATTTAAAAAAATACCCGTATCCGGCCCCATACACGCGTGGGTAATAACTTTGATCCTCGTACCTATACCCGTGTCCGTTACCCGCACTTTAACTATGAAAATTCAAAAAAAATTCAAAGGACGCGTAAGGAATTTGTCGGTGAAGGACACGGGAACGAGACAAAATAGTGTCAGTGAAGAAGACTTATCATCACATATCAAGAAAGTGGGATAATAATAGTGCAAGTGAATGAGATACAATGAAACAAGTTTGTCGTCGTCCACAATAACGATGAAAGACACGGTAAAGGAAAGCAAAGAGTCAAAGAAATGTATCTCATGGAAAAGGAAAAGAAATGTGTCTTATGCCTCCAATATCTTGTGCATGGGTTAATTTAGAATTAAGAATTAGTTTATAAATTTTTTTGAGTTATTAAATTTAATATATATATATATATATACACACACACATATACATATATAGATATAAATATAAATAAATAAATATGTATATATGTGTGCAGGTCTAGGGCGAGGTGGGTACTAAGGTACCCATACCCGCACCTGTCCCCATTGAACAGGTAATTATCCTCCCCATTATAAGTAATTTTTACGGGTATCCAATGAATATGAGTCCAATTGCCATCCCAGCTATAATAACCAGCCATTCACTGAAAGTAAACAATTTTAGTGTTTGAGAAAAGTCTTGGAAGTGTGTCCCCACAGCCGCAGTAGAAGAAATTCCACACAGACAAGTCTCTAGTGTAAAAAAATAAAAAATAACGGTTCAAATTTCCGGCCTAATTTGAACCTCGCGGCCCATTAAATGATCAGTCTCTCAAGTTCAGTATATCACTTATGTTTTGACCCAAAAAAAGAAGTACATCACTTACGCCAAAGCATTTAAACAAGAATCAACTACTGCGCACAAAATGTGGTCACACAGTATTACAGTTTCTAGCCAGAGAATGCATGGACCTTGTATCTGCACTAACAAATTTAACTGTGCAATTCAGTTAGCATACAACTGGATGTCGGTAACCTCAACACATTCCTAAAAACTTCTCGGGGTGTTTTGTGTATAAATAAATTACATACACTAAAACATCACAGCTGAGCCCAAGGCACTCATCCATGAAACGATTTCTTATTTAAATCTTGTAGTTTTTTCAACGATTGGACATTCCTTTCCCTTGGTAACATCATCATGCGTTTTCTTCAGTGTCGGAAGCTTCCTTGAATGATGCAGCCAAGTACTCAGCAAGGCTTGGTCCAGAATTGAACTTGACAGAAGCAGCAGACGATCCCTCGCTTTTTGTACTTGCTGATTTTGAAGAAGTCAAGGGTTTTGAATTCCCAGGTGTTTGTGCAGTATTTAAAGAACCACCCGTTGCATTCCACATTACAGGTTCCAAAAACTTCCATGGATCTTCAACCATGGACCTCTTGTAAAATCGATCTGGACCACAAGCTCTGTCCTCATAGGACCAGTGACCGCGAGAACTTGATCCTTGTCCACTACCCCGTCCTGAAACAGGGTTTCTGGTGTTGTGCCAGAAGCCCCTGCCTCGTCCTCGACTAGGGCTAGGACTGTTCCTGTATCCTAGAGAAGGATTTGGACTATAGTTGGGCCGGTGACTCATGCCCTGTACATTGTCGTATAATGGACCGCCTGGTGATTCGAACCTAGGACTTGGATAAGTACCGACACCTGGTGATTCAAACCTAGGACTTGGATAAGTACCGACACCTGGTGATTCATACCTAGGATTTGGATAAGTATTGCCACCTGATGAACGGAATGGAAAGTTATAGGGAGCAGGGCCTCTAGGTCCATTCCAAACCGGGTTTCTGTAGGCTGTAGGCAATACTTGAGTGGGAGAGGGAGTCATCTGTGGATTTATTAATTCTGTTATTTCAAATCAATGAATGTGAATTGTCAAAGAGGAAAAGTAAAGGTATATATATAGATAGTGATCAGAGTGTAATAGATAGACATATCAGTACCTGGACGTGGTGATGAAAATTGTGCCATAGGAGATCCACCAAAATTTGGAGGAGGGTAATAATAATCCGGTGGAGCATGGACATTGACATTTCTCCTTCTGTCAGAGGAGAATGCATTCATTGGATCTGTATAAAAGTCAAATCTCGGAGCAGCATATGGTTTATTCGGCGATAGCATAGTTGAAGGAGCGTCAAGGAGAGGATTTGAGAGAAAACCAGGCCTCCCAGGACCTTCGATGCCACCTGAACCTTCAGCAAGATCAGCTTGTGTGCGCATTTCTTTCAGCCTTTTCTTTCTTTGCTCTGAATCCTCCATGTAACCTAAAGAACAAAAAAAGCAATTACAGACACAAGTCACAAAATATGGATAACAGCCATCACACGTTTGACACAAACAGCAACTTCGATGTATGAAAAACAGGAAATACAAAAGCAAACAAATAACTTCTCATGGCTCATACCTGATGTCCATGATTTTTATCCAATACACCTATTACTTATTTTGCCGAAAATGCCAAAGACAACATCAAAACTTACCACAAACATTTGATATGAAATAACACGACATTGTTAAAAGAAGACACACGCAAATATTGGAAAATATCTTAAAAAGGGGAACCATAACCACTTCTCTGCAAACTAAAAGAGTATGGGTTTTTCAAAAATAAACTTCAACAAAATAATAAACATTGAGACAACCCCCACCCCCCCCCCCCCCCCCCCAAAAAAAACCATATTGTGATGAATTTGAGTGGCATAGTGCAAATCCAGCTATTCCCATCACAGGACAATTGATCCACATAAATCATGAGAATGTGTCCAGTTACTAACTACCAGTGCCAAGGCCTTCAGATAACTGCCTTGCGAGAATCATAAAAGCAAAATAAATCATGGGATCAATTAGCCTCTTGTAATATAGCAAGGGCAAGAAGCAAGTGGCAATCTTGGATGTTCTGACCTTGTTACATTTTCTTGTAAATAATATCTGAATAAATTTCAAGCCATTGGCGTTGGCCCATGGAATTTTAATAATTTATATTAGCCTATATATATAATAGGCCAGAAAAGAAAGAAATCATTGTTGGTACTTGGTAGCTTCTATTGCTTCTTAAATATTTAGGCATCACCAAACCTTTGAAAACAGAGGATCGCTTATGCCTCCCAGCTCTCCAAACAAAAACCTACCTTTCTCTTCTCTAAATCAAAGTCTTGTCAATTCCTTCAATACACTAATAACAACACACTTTTCCAGGGCACTCTTGTAATTCCAAAGTCTCAGATTTTCCAGGGTATCGATTTCAAAAGGGTATACTACTCCAATCACAATATGATTTTCTATCTATAGAAGCAAATCAACACATGAAATAAAATACATAAATCACCAACTCAAACAATTCACCATGTATAGATTTATACATGGTGAATTTATACACCAACTCATGCGAATTTATACAAAGAGAAATACTCCGACAGTACCTAAGTCGCGGTTGTGGAGCTTGATGGGTCGCTGGTACGTTTTCCGGCGGCCGAGAGATGAACCCTACTCAATAGAGGTCCGCCGTGGGAGTTGAGCAGGAGGAACGGGTAGCGCTTGAGAGAACAGCACGCCTTTAGAATGGGGAAATGTAGTGGATGATGTCGTTTTCATCAATGCGACGACGCCGTTTTGGGCTGAAAGTGGGAAACTATATAAGAGTCTATCTTAACCGTTAGATGCATCGAATGACTCAATTTGTCTGACCGTGTGAATGCGGAATTCCATAACCGCAGGGTATCCGCATCCATCTTAGATTTTTGGTCTAAATAATTAATATATTATTATCTGGGATTGAAGCAAATTGAATAAAACAAATTAAATTAAGTATATTCTTTAAAAATGGAATATGTTATGTGGTCCGTCAATGCACCAATCCCTACGTGGTCCATCACTCCATCGTATCATCACCCATTATTTATAACAGTTAGATTTATATTAGGTAGTAATTCCCAACTCAATTCTTCATTATTATAAATTGCGTCTAATTATTTGATTAGAATCCCTCTCTCTTAGCACCAAATCTCTGCAACAAGATAAAACCCTAGAACTAAAATCATTTGTGTACGAGAATGATATACATATAAAAAATATGTATGAATAATAAGAGGGTGTATAATATTGTAGATTTGTTGTTGTTTTTGAACGAATAATAACCTAAATGATTAAAAGTGTAATCTATCTATCTATCTATTACTATTCATAAAAATACGTTTTTTGGTATTCATCCAAAAAAATTGCTACATGTGTCAACTTTAGGATAAATTTTTTCCCGCTCAAAACAACTCTCCCATTCCAGCTTCTTCTCTTTTACAATTTTACTCCTCCCAAAACACCTCCCATATTTCATCTTAGTTCTCCTATTCAAACACATTTTTTTCTTGACTCCCAATTTATTTTTCCTTCACATGACTCTTTACGGACTATAAATTTATTTATTATTTGTTCACTTATTTGTTTCACTCATTTATTTATTACAAATTTTACTTATTTATTTTTTTAATAATTTTCTACGGGCTATAAATTTACCCATTCCAGCTTCTTCTCTTTCCATCTTCTTCTCTTTTACAATTTTACTCCTCCCAAAACACCTCTCATGGACCATCTTCGTTCTCCTATTCACACATTTTTTTCCTTGGACCAAAAAAAACACATTTTTTTCGTGACTCCTAATTTTTTTTCCTTCACATAACTCTTTACAGACTATAAATTTATTTATCTTTTGTTCACTTATTTGTTACAAGTTTCACTCATTTATTTCTTTCAATAATTTTTTACGGGCTATAAATTTATTTTTTTTCAATTTTATTTTCGATCATCAAAATAGTATTTACTTACAGATTTCACTCATTTATTTGTTACAGGTTTTACTCATTCATTTTTTTCAGTAACTTTGTACGGGCTATAAATTTATTTTTCTTTTGATTTTATTTTTGATCACCAAAACCGTGTTTGCTTACATATTTTACTCATTTATTTGTTCCAGGTTTCACTCATTTATTTTTTCCAATAACTTTCTACGGGTTATAAATTTATTTTTCTTTCCATTCTATTTTCGATCACCAAAACAGTGTTCGCTTACAGATTTCACTCATTTATTTATTCCAATAACATTCTACGGGCTATAATTTATTTATCTTTCAATTTAGTTTTGATCACCAAAATGGTGTTTGCTTACACATACAGAATTCACTCATTTATTTGTTTCACACATTTATTTATTGCAGGTTTTACTCATTTATTTTTTCCAATAACTTTTTACGGGCTATAAATTTATTTTGCTTTTGATTTTATTTTCAATCACCAAAACAGTATTTGCTTACAAATTTTACTCATTTACTTCTTCCAATAAATTTCTACGGGATATAAATTTTTTTATCTTTCAATTTTATTTTCGATCACTAAAACGGTGTTTGCTTACAGATACAAAATTCATTCATTTATTTGTTTTATTCATTTATTTATTGCAGGTTTCACTCATTTATTTTTTCCAATAGCTTTCTAGGGGCTATAAATTTATTTTGCTTTTGATTTTATTTTTTATCACCAAAACAATATTTACTTACATATTTTACTCATTTATTTGTTTGACTCATTTATTTGTTGCAGGTTTCACTCGTTTATTTCTTCCAGTAACTTTCTATGGCTATAAATTTCATTTATCTATTTCAGTCATTTATTCGTTGCATTTTCATTCATTTATTTCTTTCAGTAACTTTCTACGGGGCTATAAATTTATTTTTCTTTCGATTTTATTTTTGATCACCAAAACAGTATTTGCTTACACATTTTACTCATTTATTTGTTGTAGGTTTCACTCATCTATTTCTTCTAATAACTTTTTGCGGGCCATAAATTTATTTTTCTTTTGATTTTATTTTCAATCACTAAAACAGTGTTGACTTACAGATTTAACTCATTTATTTATTGCAGGTTTTACTTATTTATTTCTTCCAATAACTTTCTACAGGCTATAATTTTTTTTCTTTCCATTTTATTATCGATCACAATAATGGTGTTTGCTTACAAGTTTCACTCATTTATTTCTTTCAATAACTTTCTACGGGTTATAAATTTATTTTTCCTTCGATTTTATTTCTGATTACCAAAATGGTGTTTGCTTACATGTTTTCACTCATTTATTTGTTCTAATAACTTTTTTCAGGCTATAAATTTATTTTTTTCAATTTTATTTTCGATCACCAAATGGTGTTTGCTTACAGGTTTTATTCATTTATTTATTTCAATAACTTTTTTCGGGCTTTATATAAATTTATTTTTCTTTTAATTTTATTTTTGATCATTAATTATCTATTTTTCTTTTTTAGTTCTTGTAAGCTTTCATGCTCAATGTCACAAAATTAACGCTGTTATAAATTTATAATATATTACATATCAATTTATTACTATATAAATTAATCATTTTATATCGTATATAAAAACTAATCGGCAGACCCGTGCACGGGTCAACCGGCTAGTTAAACTTAAAAATGAAAACTAAAATTTGAACTTACAATGTGCACTAAAGTGAGAAATATAATCAAAAGATATATTGCATGGGTAAAAAAAGTCATGTATTGGCACATGTTTGAAAAAAAAAAAAGGACACCAAAAAAAACAAATGATTAACATAGATATTTTCATGCCCCCACCACCCCACGAGACGAAAATGATTTGTCTTCATGTGGCCATATGTGTGGATATTATCATATTACCTTCACGCCATATGATCTTATAGTAAAAAAGCTTTAGAGAGTATAGTCAAACTATAGTACAGCTTCAATGGCTCTTTACTGTCACACCTTCCTCTCTCCCTCTACACCCTCTCTTTCTCTTCACATCCACCAACGTCCCTCCCATCTTCTTCCCCGTCGAGTTTCCTATCCAAATGCTTCCTTAAGCTCCTCTTCCTCCCCTGAATCCAAAGCATCATCATCACCACAAAGTGTGCCATCTTCAACTACTACTACGACTACACCATCTTCATCCACCCCTTTTGTTGAGTCTAGGCCACCTGAGCCTCCCTTCAACTATGCACTCGCCAACCCCAATGGCAACCCAATTCTTAGGATGGTTCGAAATACTGAGTCTTCCATTGAAAGGGTATTTTGGTCACACCACTTTTTTAATTGTTGATTTATATGATGATATTAATATTATACTCTATTTAATATATATTTGCATGTAAGGTAATGTTTTCTTTATTGTTATTCAAGGGAAACATTTTGTTTAAGTAACTTGCAGGTTTTAATTGAATTAGTACCAAAGTTACTAATGAAGGGTACATTGACTACACATTTTGTGGATGGTGTGTGGTCACATTGACTACATAATATATATTCTTGATTCTCGGGGCATATAAAAATTTCAAAATAAAAAAAAAAGGTAATTTTAAATAAATAAGAGAGGAATAGATTTGGTTGTTTGGAAGTGTTCAAAGAATTGGAAACTGTGCCTGTAGACCTTTGGAGAAACCAGGAAGGGATTGCTTGCTCTGTGAAAAATCTTTGAGAAGAAAGAGTTTATTAATGAAATACAGGGCATTGACACAATGGGATAGTGTTTATTTTATTTATCAGAGGCCTGAGTTAGTTTGATGAGAATCCAAATTTGAAATAAAGACTTGTGCTGATGCCAATTGAACTGGCAGTGATCAAATTAGTATTTTGGAGCATGAGAAACTCCCATGCTTTTATGATATTAACTAATTTTTTCCCGTCATTTATTCTGAACACAGTGATCTACAAGTATAGTATGTATATTCCCTTTTTCTAATGAAAAGCTTTTTGGTTCTGTTGAGCAGGTCATTTTTGACTTCCGTTTCTTGGCACTCCTTGCTGTTGGAGGTTCCTTGGCTGGCTCACTCTTGTGCTTTCTAAATGTATAGTTTCTCAACTCAATACCTTTAATAAAAAGAGCATCATGATGTTATAAAGTTGTCTCTGTGTGTCCTATAAAAGGTTAAACCCATTTTGTAGGTGTATAGTAGATAACTTTGGGTCACATGGTAACAACTCTAGTGATCCTACCGTCGCTATAAGGCTCCCCATCTCCCAACACCTTCAACGTGGGAAAAAAGCCTCTCGTGTTGAAATTTCACCTAACCTTGTCACATGAAAATTTTGTAGTTATATGAGAGTGGCAGTTTGACAGATACAAATTTTTCATGTGGCAAGGACGGGTGAAATTTTAACATAGAAGGATTCATTCCCCTACTTATTCTGTAGTAGTAGCAGTAGTAGTAGTAGTAGTAGTGCTAGTGCCTTATTAATATTGGTACCAACTGTGAGGTGAAAATCCTACTTCCCTTCAGATGGTTTTCTGATGAGTATTGGTGAATGCAACAATAGCTGGTGTCATATTGATAAACTAAGCCTCTATATATCTGACTATATGTTATGTACTGGATCATTTTAGGGTTGTGTTTATATTGTTGATGCATACAAAGTCTATTGGGGAAGCTGTGTCAAAGGAGTTCACACTGGAAAGATGGTTCTGCGGCTGGTTGAAGCAATTGGTAAGTTATCACTTATCAGGCATACTCTAACTACTGACCAGGAAAAGATTGAAGAAATTAGAAAACAAAAAGAATTCTCACTTTACTTCCATTTTTTGTCCCAATTTCTGATGAGATCATGTTTACTACTTCCATTTAGCCTTTATTCTAACCAATAAATTGCATGAATGCTGCTGCTGCAGATGTTTACCTTGCTGGTACAGTTATGTTGATTTTTGGGATGGGCTTATATGGATTGTTCATTAGCAACACACCTCCTGATGTGCCACCTTCTGTAGACCGTGCCCTTAAAGGATCCTCTCTCTTTGGAATGTTTGCTTTGAAGGTAATCATAAACCCTCTGATCTATAACAATAGAAACTACCATGAATTTTTATATATACATTATTATGAGCATGAAACTACTACATCTATCTCGGGAAATTTTAGCAAATTCAAGCTTTTACTGCTGTACTTGGGATAACATAACCGGGAAATTCAAGTTAGGTAGTTACCATTTTTGTCTCCTTTTCAGGAGAGGCCAAAGTGGATGAAAATCAGCTCACTTGATGAACTGAAGACAAAAGTGGGGCATGTTATTGTCATGATTCTTCTCGTGAAAATGTTTGAGAGGAGCAAAATGGTTCACATTGCCACTGGGTTGGATTTACTAAGCTATTCAGTCTGTATTTTCTTGTCATCCGCATCTTTGTATATCCTTCATAACCTGCATAAGGGCGAGTAGAATGTAGTATGCATTGTATTGTTCTCAATCCATAGCTGTAAGTGAAAACTCGCATGATCTAGAAAATTATTACTGTTGAAGCCTTCTATTCAATTCATCATACAATAGTTTGAAGAAATGAAAATGGTTAATACTTATCCTGTTATTTTGTGTTAAATGCCTAATTTAATTCCCTCTGGATTAATTTCCAACTTCTTTTCTTGTGTCTGGTGTATGGCTTTAAGTTTATCATTCTGTTCAGGATTTCGAGATAACAAGTGTGACAGAAAATGAAAATAACAGTTTCGGTCTAAACTCAAGAGAATCTGTTTAACGCTTATTTACGTCGTAGTATTGAATTATATCCGAACTGATCAAAAAATTATATCCGAGTAAAGGCCTGGTTAAAAATCTATGTAGTTTTAGAAACTATACCACTTATATAATCTCTTTAAAGCAACACAACTATAAATGCTTGAATTGAAAGTTCCAAGCTATATCTAAATACTTTGTTTTGATACTTATTATCATTATCTTTTTAATCACTCTTTTAATTTCAATATTTTTCACTCCGTTATTGAATTGTCCCTAGATTTATTATTACTTTTAATAATACGGTCAATTAGTATTAAGTCGACTTAGCACAATAAAAATTTGGATTAAACATGTTTTTAATCCTTGTATATATGTTGTTGTTTGTTTTTAGTTTCTCAAAAATTTTTATCCTCTTTTTAGTTCTCTATTTCTTTTAAAATGTATCGTTTTTAGTCCCTGTGATCTTTTTTTTAAATTTAAAAAATATTTTTAAAAATTTATTTTTACCCTCTCAATTTTCAATTTTTTTCAAACCCTTATGTTTTTGAATTTTTCAATTTCCAATACACTAGGCCAGGTCAAACCCAAATTATTTACAATAAAAATAGCTCAAAATATTAAAAAACACGTAAAATTATTAATAATTGGCTTGAATAAATATTGAGAGATCAAAATCACAAGTAATCTAAACGAGAGAGGTCAAAAATGAAATCAAGCATGGCTTTTTTATTATTATTGTTCGAAGCAATTCATATTACCGGCCTGACACCATATAAAAGTGATTTAAGAATCGATCGACATGTTTTATTTAAAGCTATTTTTGTTTAAGGAAAAAATTTATTAAAGAAATGGCTTAGCTAAATAAGAGTGCAAGATATGCCACCATTTAACCAAACTAAATAATACTGGAGTAGACCATTTGCCACAAAGTTTATAATTACACCCGTAAGCAAAAAAGAACAATAACCGCGCCTATCAAAAAATACGTGTATCTGAATGTGGAAGAAATATAGCGAAATCACAACTGTGGATAAATTAACACCAGTGGTGTGAATGATTCTGTTTGCTGACTGATATTTAAGCATGAGCCAGCCATACCTGTGATGCAGATAACACCCACATTGTGAAAGTTCCAGTGCAGACTGGATTGAATACTGCGAAAATAACACCTATGAATAAACTCACACCGCTGATGTGAATAGATCTGCTGCTGACTGAAAATGAAACACGAGTCAGTCACACTTCTTTATTCTTTATTCTCATACTTTTAATTTTTAATGAAGCAGTGTTTACTCTTTCCCATGGACCATGGTCTTCAATTTGTTTACTCCCTCCCATGTCGTCTTCTCGAGTCATCCAAGAACTTGACCCATGTGCTCATCTCATTCACCATATTATTATTGTAATTATAATTGTGCTTAATCTATTATAGTATATAAAAGCTGAGACTCAAGTTCTAGCACCGCCATCTCAACTCTTCGCTATTACTAGAATTTTCCAAATCAATTTTTTTGCCTACGTGGCAACTTCTACAATTTCTCTGTATTTTAACCATTTCTCTATGTCTTTCTATTCACTCTATTATTCATGGTCCATTCATTTAATTCATTTAATATCCATTTAATATCAATAAAATCTCCGTTTTTACAACGTTAATAATATCATTGCCAACAATACTAACCCAATAGGAACAATACCTACAATGAACTTCTTTCACGGTTGAAACAATTAAGACAAAAATTGGAGAGTTTACGAGAGGCGCATACTACATCCTCCTGCATGTAAAACTAACAAAATTGGTTGAATTGTTTAAGTATATAATGCACTACCAAATTTCAAAAAATTGAGCTATTAACAAAAATTACTATATTCTTATACTTTATATACTCATTTTGATTATTTGACAAATTTAATATTAATAAAATAATCTCCAACCTATCTTTAGTAATTAACAAGGTTATTGTTATATTCAATATTATACTATGCTCACGTTTATTTTAGTCTCCACAATTTTTTCCAATTTTCATATTCTACAATTTCTCATTTAATTTTTATCAATAATTATTGTTCTCAGAAATGAGATTTGTCATTTACAAAAATTTAATCACAGAAAACGTTTCTCTTACATTTTAAAAAATATTTATATAAACAAAATTCACTTACATTTAAATCATAAACAACAACAATGCATGCAAAGCAAAACATGCAAAAAGTAATGAACACAATACTTGTATTTAAATCAACAACATGCAAAATGGTATGAACACAATACCTGCATTGAAACCAATAATTTATATTAACATTGGCAAAAAAATTACTCATTAAAACTATATACCGCACTTCAATGTTGCAAACGAATATTTCATTTTTGTAACTAAAACCTCTTTGTGTTTTACAATAATATCACCATCACATTAATTAGGTTTCTATATTTCAAATATAAATATTAAATATATTTAAAAAAGGAATACGTCTTTTTCACATAAAAAAACCGCACAACACGCGAGTCACAGTCTAGTTAATGTAATAACTTATCACCGCATTCACAAAGCACGCATTCCAACTCCCTCACATGTCCTTCTTTGTCTGTCTCATCGATGCTTCCCTCCCTCCATAAAGCTAGCTACATTCCCTCTTTACTGCCTTTTTCTGAATGAAAGATCTCCAAGCTACCTAATTACTTACTCCATTCATCCATCCTTCAACAAAACAGAAAAGATGGTAGCATCCATGGTCGGAGGTGCATTGATTAATTTGATTCGCACCATCTCAACATCCTTTAATGTGAATAAAATAGATAAGATTTCCCTGTTAGTTGTAATAACTGTATGGTACCAGCTACCTTACCTTCACTAGCTAAGTAGCTAGCTTTTGAAAATTAAAAAGTACAGATGTAAAACTCTTGATTAAGTTAGGGTGCATTTTAGGGTGGACTAGCAAATTAAATGGTCCACTATGAACCATTTAAAAAACATAAAAAACCTAAAACAAAAACCTGTATAGTAAGTAGATGCGGTGAATTCCGGTTAACATAAACAATGTAGCATTTGCAAAATGGTCCCTATTGAAGTATCACATACTACCGTGTACAATATACCCTTTGGTTCTTCATCACAGCAGATCAGTCCCTTTTGTTTCGAAAACTTACTCTGCAGAACTCAGAGTTTGAGAATAGCTGAGAGAGTTGGAGGTTCAGCGTGAGGAGGTGACGAGACTGTGAGAAAGCATCGTTCGTCTTTGTTTTTTATACCAGGTTGGTTTCTCTGATTTTCATCTTTCATCGTTCATCGTTCATTATTTTTAGGGCATTTATTATGAAATCGCGCGAGTTAACAGTGATTGGTATTGTGACTGAGATTTTTCTGTTATCCTATTTCTTAATGTCGATTTGTTGGTTGTCATTCTTGAAATTTTGATTTACTTGGGGTTGAACGCAGATCTGTGGTTGGAACACCTGTGTGGTTCGATTTTACGACTAAGAAATCCTGTTTCTTATCCTGTGTGGTTCGTTAGCCTGGGAATAATGCTTAAGCGAATCTGAGACTGTGTTGAGAGTGTTTACTTCAGAGTCCAATGTCTGCGTCCAATGTATGCATCCAGAGCCTGCGTCCAACATCTGCGTCCAATGTTGGCATCCAGCGTCTGCGTCCAATGTTGGCATCCAGCGTCTGCGTCCAACATCCTGCGTCCAATGTTGCAGTCTAACACTCTGCGTCCAATGTTTGCAGTCTGAGTCCAATGCTTGAGTCCAACAGTCTGCGTCCAAAGTAAAGCTAGATTTTTGTTTTTTTTTTAAATTTCTGTCTCCTACTTCGTCCCTGTTGTAATCCAGCTTCGTCCCTATTGTAATCACTTGGGTATCCTTTCTAATGGAATTATGGCATTTCAGAACAATATTCGTTTGCAACGAATTGTTTCCCACCTTCATTGATTTTCTTGACTCCAATAATTATTCATTTTCTTCATATATCGATTCTAACAAATAATTTAATTGAAATCAACCGAACAAATATGAAAGGGAAGAGAATATAACAGCGAACAAGACTAATTTCACCCAAACAAACTCAGATTTTGCACATTACAGCAGCTGAACACTGTTCCTCTGCTTCATGCGTTTCAACATTGAACAATCTAGCTAAAAAACCCAGAAAATGAACACTATTCTTCTGCTTCATGCGTTTCAACAATCTAAAAAACCCAAAAAATTAACATGGTTCCTCTGCTTCATGCGTTTCAACAATGAACAATCTATAAAACCCAGAAAATGGACCTTTGTTCCGCTGCTTCATGGGTTTCTATAATGAACAATCTAAAAAACCCACAATGCAGTAGATTGTTTTTCCCAGCAACACACGAATGCAGCCTCAACAAGGTTTCAAAGGGACCCACGCATTACGCACTGCAGAATAACTCGGTTCTTCCACCTTCGATGTATTCCTAGGTGAAGAACGGTTCTCATTTGAGACCAAGGACCAAATAGAGAATATGGATAACTAATTGTTTGACCTGTTACTTTGATTTCCAGTCCACAATGCTATCCGTTGATTTCATAAGTACAAAATCGGATGGCTATAATTATTGTAAGACAAAGTTCACCATGGTGAACCACCTATTTCTTTCTTTAAATTCATAGGTCACCATGATTTGGTGGTTCACCCTAGACGGAGCCTTAAGTTAGTGTAAAAATTATGTTTGAAGCCCAGCCCACCATATTTAAACAAGTTAAAATGGAGAATCAAGCCAACCTAACTCAACAGTATAAAAAAAATATACAAATTACAGGTATCAAACCATTATGGCATCAATGACATGTTTTATTTAGAGCACTTAAAATTGACTTGATATAGCGAATCAAGTACCTATATTTTTCAACTAATTTTTTTGAATGGGGCAGGGTTTGCTTTTTCACATGTCTTCTCGAGTCATTTAAAAGTAGTGACCATGAAAGTAGTCTTGTGAAGTGTTTTGTGCACATGCTTCACCCCTACCTCTAACTTGGTTCTTGGAATATTCCGTGTTTCCAGCTCCTCTACCATATTATAATAATTATAATTGTGCTTAATGTAATAACTTATTACTGCAACTTGTTATCCTGCACTGTTATTACAATATAGCACGTGTATTCCAACCCTCTCACGTGTCCTTCTTGGCTTATTGATGTTTCCAAGCATAAAGGTAGTAAGGTACATTACCACTAACTAGTCTTCCACCTTTTTTGATAGATCACAAAGCTACCTTACCCACTTCATTCAACATTCA
Source organism: Glycyrrhiza uralensis (assembly GCA_030159175.1). Lineage (NCBI taxonomy): Eukaryota > Viridiplantae > Streptophyta > Magnoliopsida > Fabales > Fabaceae > Glycyrrhiza > Glycyrrhiza uralensis. The sequence continues at coordinate 44,992,149 of BRZY01000005.1, forward strand.
GCAAAACAGATCCACTCCAACAAGATGGCTGCAACTTTGGTAAGAGGTGCATTTCTCTCGGCTTCTGTTCAGACCATACTGGACAAACTAACTTCAACAGAGTTTCGAGATTACATCAACAACAAGAAGCTGAATGTCTCACTCTTGAGGCAGTTAGAAACAACATTGCTCACTCTTCATGCTGTGCTGGATGACGCGGAGCACAAGCAGATCCGCAACACTGCAGTCAAAGATTGGCTAGATGGGCTAAAAGATGCAATCTTTGATGTAGAGGATTTGCTAAACGAAATCAGTTATGATTCACTGCGATGCAAGCTGGAGAGTACCAAAGCCGAAAACATAACCAATCAGGTGTGGAACTTCCTTTCATCTCCTTTTAACACCTTCTATGGAGAGATCAATTCCCAAATGAAGAATATGTGTGAAACGCTGCAACGTTTTGCACAACAGAGAGATACCCTTGGCCTGCAAACTGTAAGTGGGATGGTTTCTCGTAAAACTCCTACAAGTTCAATAGTAAATCAATCTGTTATGGTTGGTAGGAAGGATGATAAAGAGATATTGAGGAATATGTTTCTATTAAAAAAAGACACAGACAATAATAATATAGGTGTTGTCACAATTTTAGGCATGGGAGGTGTTGGTAAAACGACACTTGCCCAACTTCTTTACAACGATAAATAGCCCATTTGTTTTAGATTTTTCCAAACAGAACAATGCGAAACAATGTGAAACAGTGCAAAAATCTCACCTCCCAATGCACGTTTTACAAAAGGAGCTCCTTACCTCCTTTTTGGAAACGTCCATTTGGTGAAAGGGGAATCTAATACAAACAGACTAAAAGAAGTTAAAGAACATTTTGATCTAAAAGCTTGGGCTTGCGTGTCAGAGGATTTTGATATTATGAGGGTAACGAAAACTCTCATTGAATCTGTCACTTCAAGGGCTTGGGAAAGTAGTAATCTTGATTTTCTTCGAGTTGAATTAAAGCAAAACTTGAGGGATAGATGATTTTTGTTTTTGTTGGATGACTTGTGAAATGACAATTATAATGATTGGGATGAGCTACTGGCTCCCTTCATTGATGAAAAATCTAGAAGTCGGGTGATCATCACAACACGCCAACAAAAAGTTGCAGAGGTTGTGCGCACATTTCCTATTCATAAATTAGAACCTCTATCAGCTGAAGATTGTTGGTCTTTACTCTCGAAGCATGCATTTGGAATTGAAGACCACCATGGCAGCAAATGCCCAAATCTAAAAGCGATTGGCCGGAAGATTGTAAGAAAGTGTGGTGGATTGCCAATTGCTGCTAAAACACTTGGAGGACTTCTACGTTCAAAAGTAGATGCAAAGGAGTGGATTGCAATTTTAAACAGCAACATATGAGAGTTAACAAATAATGATATTCTACCTGCTTTGCTTTTGAGTTATCAATATCTCCCCTCTCCTCTAAAAAGATGTTTCGCCTACTTCAGTATTTCCAAAGGACTATCCACATGATAGGAAGCAACTAGTCTTGTTGTGGATGGCAGAAGGTTTCCTTAAACCTTGTCAATGCAAAAAAGCAATGGAGGGAATAGGTGATGACTACTTTGTTGAATTGTTATCCAGATCCTTAATTCAGCAACCAAATGATCATTCTAGAGGAGAAAAGTTTGTCATGCATGACCTCGTCAATGATTTAGCCTCGGTCGTATCTGGAAAAAGTTGTTACAAGCTTGATTGTGGTGACATCTCTGAATATGTTCGCCATTTGTCATATAACCAAGAAGAGTATGACATTTTCAAGAAATTTGAGGTTTTCTACAATTTCAAATGCTTGCGAAGCTTCCTACCCATTGGCCATTGGTGGAAACAATGTTACTTATCTAGAAAGGTGGTTGATGATTTGCTACCCATACTCAGAAGGTTGCGTGTATTATCGTTATCACGTTATAATAGCATCTCCATGCTACCAAATTCAGTTGGCAACTTGGTACAACTGCAGTATCTAGATCTATCTGTCACAAATATCAAGAGTTTGCCTAATACAACATGTAACCTTTACAAATTGCAAACCTTGAATTTATCAAAATGTGTGAATCTCACTAAATTGCCGGTCCATATCGAAAAGTTAATTGAGTTACGTCACCTTGATATAAGTGAGATAGACATAAAAGAGATGCCAATGCAAAGTGTAAGACTACAAAAACCTTCAAACTCTAACTATTTTTGTAGTGGGCAAGCATGAAGCTGGTTTAAGTGTGAGAGAGCTTGGGAAGTTTCCTAACCTATGGGGAAAACTATGCATCAAGAACCTGCATAATGTCGTTGGTGCCACTGAAGCGTATGATGCCAACTTGAAGAGCAAAGAACACATCAAGGAGTTAAAACTAGAATGGGGCAAACAAACTGAAGACTCTCGAACAGTGAAAGATGTGCTTGGTATGTTGCAACCGTCAGTAAACCTGAAGGAATTGTCGATCGACCTCTTTGATGGGCCAGAGTTCTATGGCATGGAAGGAGGAGGTTCCAATTCTCCATTCCAACCATTTCCATCCCTTGAGAATCTGGGATTTGAGAACATGCCAAGTTGGACGGAATGGCTTCCCTTTGAAGGCAGCAAATCTCCTTTTCCTCATCTTGAAACTCTCAGGTTAAGGGAGTGTCCTGAACTGAGGGGACATTTGCCCGGCCATATATCTTCCATGGAACGAATTGAAATACGTGGTTGTGGCCATCTCTTGGAAACACCACCTACTCTGCATTGGCTTTCATCGATAAAACATTTACATAGTGTTTGGTTTGAGGGAATTGGAGGGAAGGGGAGGGGAGGGGAGGGAATATTTTAAAGTTTTCTTGTTTGGTTCATTTTTTTAAGGAGGAGAGGGGAGGGGAATGGAGGGATTTGACTCCCCTTCAATATTGGGGGGATTTGGAGGGAGAGTAGAAGACTTTAAATGATATTTACTTAAATAACCTTAAATTAAATTAAACATAAAAACTTACAAAGGTCTAAAAGGTAAATTAGTCTATTCTCTCAATTAAAATCCCTCCCCTCCCCTCCTCCCAACCAAACACAATTTCTATTTAAATCTCTCTCCTCCCCTCCCCTCCCCTCCATTAAAATCCCTCCCCTCCCCTCTCCTTCTTTGAACCAAACAGACCCTTAGATATTGAGGGAGATTTAGATTCTCAAGGGTCTACTGAAAGGAGGCAATGGTTGTTGCTTGGGAGTGATTCACCGTCTCTCTTGCAGTGTGTACGGATGAGTAGCAGTGACACGCTATTGTCTTTGCCAAAAATGATTATTAGCAGCACTTGTCTTCAAGACTTGTATCTCTCTAAGATTCCGTCTCTCACTGCGTTTCCAGCAGATGGCCTACCCACTTCGTTGCAGTTACTTCATATTTATCACTGTGAGAATGTAGCATTCCTGTCTCCTGAAACGTGGAGCAATTACACATCGCTTGTGACTTTGAGGTTAAAGTATAGCTGTGATACACTTACCTCCTTCCCACTGGATGGTTTCCCTGCACTCCAAAGTCTTTACATTTATCGCTGTAGGAGTCTGGAATCCATTTCTATGTCGGAAAGTCCTTCCCATCGCCCGTCAACCCTCCAATCACTTCAGGTCACTTCCTGTGAGGCACTCAAATCAGTGCCTCAACGGATGGACACCCTCACCTGTTAGAAGCAAGGTATGAAAGAGAGAGAGGGGAACATTGGCCCAACATTGCTCACATCCCTGTCATTAATATAAACTATGACCAAGTGACGATAATATGAGCCAAGGGAAGGGAAGGGAAGGGAAGGAAGAATTGCAATCCCGTTGCAGGTACGATTTTCTTTTAGGCTATGTTTGGATGGGGGTTTTTGGAGGGGAAGGGAGGGGAGGGAAAAATTTATAATCTCCAATTTCCTTGCTTGGAAGTTTTTAAAATTAAAAAAAGTTTTACATCTTGGTGTCTGCTACCTTCTAAAATAATATTTCATTTGTCCTATTAAAGCTAAACAAGGTAATTAGGAATTATAAGCCCTTTCCTCCACTCCCCTCCCCTCCCTTCCCCTCCAAAAACCCCCATCCAAACATAGCCTTAGCTGTCACTAGCCAAGGACAATTGCTGAATTTCATGTGTGCGATTGTGTGTACAGTCTCCTAATATAGACAGCATATGAGGTACATAATGTTCTTATAATAATTAACAAGCTGTGAGTAAAATGGGACTCCTCGTCATTGCTTGAGACTTTCAAATCACCTAATGGATCTAAGACTTTGTTTCACAATTCTCAACACACACAAAGCCAATTGGCCAATAATCAATCTCTGGCTGCATATGTTGGTGTAAATGAAAACAAAGAGGTCCACTGCTTTGTTAGTTGGTGTAACTGGAACCAGTTGTAGTAAGTAGATTAAAAAGAATTCACATTGTTCTTGGTTCTCAATATTGGCAAGTTGTTTGAGTAACATACATCCTTCCTAAGATAATCTCTTTAATGTCTATTTCGTGTCGCATGCCCCCTCTGAGATTTGATGTTCCCGGTTTATTCAATTTTTATATACTTTTTAAACTAGTTTTTGCTGCTTGTTTGTAATTTGGATTAGATTGAGACTTTTCTATAATACTTATAGATCATATCAGATAACTTGTTCGTTATTCTTATTAATTGACCCGGCATTCACATGTATTTCGATATTGAAAAATAAATATATATTTCTTGTGATCTTCTTTTCAGGAGAGGCCAAAGTGGATGAAAATCAGCTCACTTGATGAATTGAAGTACAAAAGTGGAGCATGTTATTGTCATGATTCTTCTAGTGAAAATGTTTGAGAGGAGCAAAATGGTTCACATTGCCACTGGGTTGGATTTACTAAGTTGTTCAGTCTGTATTTTCTTATCATCTGCATCTTTGTATATCCTTCATAAACTGCATAAGCCAGACTAGAATGTTGTATGCGTCGTAATATTCTCAATTAGTAGAAGTAAGTGAAGCTCATGTGATCCAGAAAATTACTGCTGAAATTTACTTTAAAATTTCTTTTCATCTTTTAAAATAAAGTCCATCGACTTGGCCCAAAAAATGGTGCTACTTCTTTTTGGTTCTTGAGGTTTAATGGTCTAGCTCCGCCTTGACATCTTTAACCACTTTCTTCATTATATCCTTGATTTTATTTTCTTTCTCTTTTTCATTAATCATAATCATCAAAATGTTTTTTTTCTATACAACATAGAACTTTAGACTATCTACAAGAGATGTTTGTTGCAATTTTGACAGTGCAATGCCATGAATCTGTCTGACTCTCTCCCTTGATAGTTTCAACAGCCTTCCTATCTCCTCAAAAGACCGAGGGGTCTCTCCATTGAGTCCAAACCGTAACATCACAATCTCTGCTTCCCTCTTGGTAAGCATGTTAAGAAGCTTCACCACCCCCTGCTTCATTAGCTGCCTCTCAACCATCTTCTCTGGAATCATTTCAACTGGCCCCGGTATAATCTCCTGCATTATATCATTAAACATTATGACCCATAAGTTCAGAAGTTTTATGAACCAGTCAAAAATATATTCTACTAAATCATGCTTACATCATGAGTAGTTTGTATCACAGGGTTGAGTTCAAAGTAAGACCACAGAGGACATATTATACTAATTTAAAGATGTAAGCAACTGTGTTCATCAGAGTTTCATTTAAAACAACTTCTTCCTTGTCCTGCACCTCTGGCTTGTCACCAACACATTTTCCTTCTCGAATAGCACTTTCTGAATTGTGAATTTTACTAGTTTAGTAACTTGCTAAACCTTGTTTTGCATATTTCAATACATAAATGTGGGGCAAGCAGCTTTTTCCTACACCTAACACTGACATGTATATAAATGGGACACTTAAAGTATATAATAATGGGAAGATGTAAACGATTTAACTGCTGTTTATTGCTTCTTGAAGCTTCGTTGAAGATGATTGTTTTAGTGAATCAAATGTGTAGTCACTCATATAACATAAGAATGAAGTCATTAAAACCTGAAGGGTTAAGTGGCCACGGTCAGTTACAGCTTTGTCCAATGAAATTGGTGGTCTGCTCCTTTCAGAAACAAGTTTTACAGTGGAAACATTCACATTGAGCACTTCAGCTGTTTCATTGTATGTGGGCTTCCTCCTCAGTCTTCTTCTCATGACATTGTTGGTCTTTGCAACTTTTGCAACCATCTGACACTTGTTTCCCTATAAATGAAAAAACTAACCAAGCATTCATAATAAATAGCCTACTTCTAAATTCTTGTACTAGATTAACCACAACTAAGTTTGCTACTAATGTTACTGTGCCAAAGCAGTTAGTTGTCAAGACCTGCTTTAGAAACTTCAGAAACTACCATAGAAGTATTGCTTACTAAAATAGTTTATTGATCAAAACACTTTCAATAACAAATAAAGTCAAAATAAATATGCAAATAGTAGAAATAGTAATAAATGAATACTTCAAATGTATTTAATTTTAATTTGCAAAATTGTTTGAATATGTTTTGGTCTATTTCAAAACAAGAATCACTAGTGACCTTCACATGCACATAGGCCTAGCAAGCTTCTAAAAGCCAAAGTCAAAAAATTTATCCCAAACTCAATGTATGTTTGATTGAAAGCTAACTAAAAACAGCTGTCACTCGAGGGAAAAGTCATTCTTTGCATTTCAAGCAAATTAGAAACATTGATGATTGAATCAGTGCCTCACCGGCAATCTGACTAATCTGCACTTCATTGCCACGGCTTTAATGATGGCTTGTTTGATCCACCAGTAAACATAAGTGGACAGCTTACATCCTCTATTTGGGTCAAATTTCTCTACTCCTTGCAGAAGTCCAATGGTTCCTTCCTGGTAAAATGGATTAAAATACCTAAGAAGGAGCTGTAACAAAGAGTAAAATATACTAAAATGTGTATGCACCTGAATAAGCTCATGAAGGCTTAATCCTTTGCCTTTATAACCAGCTGCAATGGAGGTAACTAACCCCCGATACTCACGAATTAATCTTTCTCTTGACTCTTTTGTAGTACACAAGACCTTATCCAGACTTGTATTACCATGAGCAAACTTCCTTGAAATAGTAGGGTTCCCTTCAAGTTCTGTGATTCTTAACTTAGAAACTTCAATCCTTGCCCCCTCCTGTTATTTTGTATTACATAATACATTATCCCTTTTGTAATGGGAAGTCAACTCATAGCCAGCAAGAAAATTTGCAGTGCACCAGTGCTTAAATTTATTTATTTTTCCACCAGAAATGTGTAATCTAGACTCTAGCGCTTTAGACAAAATGATTTCGTATATAAACAGATACAATTGTTAAGAAGATAATTTTATCAAAGAGAAGAAAAACATTTAGGCCCTGTTTGGATAACAAGCTTATTTACTGCTTATGGCATAAGATGTATAAGCTATTTTTATAATCGAAGAAAAATTATAGTGAAATTTATTTTATATAAGCCATAAGCTGTTTTGATAAGCTATCCTGGGTAGCTTATGAAAAATAAGCCCAAAACAACTTATGAATCAGTCATAAGCTGTGTTCAATATCTCTACATAAGCCAATCCAAACAGGCCCTTAGGCATATGTAAAGCAAATTATGGTGTAAAAGAATATCCAAGGAATCACTGAAAACTCATACTATATATATACCTTGAGACCTAAACAAAGCTCAGCCTCTTCTGTTGAACTCAAGAACCCAGCTGTTGCAGACCCAACAAGTAGTTTCAGCCTTGAGCAGTTGTTCTGAATCTGATTCTCTTCTTCTTCCAAACATCCCAAATCTTTTCTTCTTTTTCTCCTCCTCCTCTTCCTCCTCGTGTCAAATCCTATGCTCCTATCTCTTACAACCACCCCATTTTCACTCTCTACAAAAGGCCACTCGTTTCCAATTCCAGCAGCTGCAGACACAGCATCTCTAGCTGCCTCCACAGCAGCATTGGCCAGTGCAACTGCTTCTGTTGCTGCAGCAATGACTGGTACATGATCACTAGAAACCAAAGTTGTACCAAACTTGGAGGGAGCAGTGGGCAAAGTGGGTTGAACTTGAAGGGAAGGGTGTGTCTTAAGCGTTGGGAAGGTTGGAAGTGAAGTAAGAGACATGGGGATGAGCATGTTAACCTTGCTATGGCCATAGAATAAGAAGAATAATTGGCTATTGCTTATACTTCTTTTGGCCCCATAAAAAAAAAAAGATGAACATGCAGATATTTCTGTTCTGATTGACAAAGTTGAGAAAGTATCTTTTAGTAGTGCCACGTCTTATGGGACAGGATAGAAGGTAAGAGGAGTCACTTACAGCTACATGTGTGGATGTTGTTGAGTGAAACAATTCCGCAGTGTGCTATTAGATCGTTCCATTGGTCGGGTGTGGTGACTATTACAGCAAGCTCAAAGCTTTGCCATTATTTTACCAAGGAACACACCCACACACACACACACACTGCGATAATCCATCCCTTGCGTTACTCGAGTGGAGTATTTTTATATTGATTTAAATATATTTTTAATCTCTATAAATATATCTATTTTTTCGTTCTAGTCACTATAAAAAAAAATTGGTTTATGATTCTTGAAAAATAGAATTTTTGTTTTTAGTCTTCGTAATTTTATTTTAATCACCGTAATATATAGTTCATGGTAAATTAGTCTTTGTAATATATAGATAATTTTATTTTGGGTCTCTAAAATATGATATCAATTTTATTTTATAGAGACTAATCTCATATTATCTACATATAGGGCCAAAAGCAAAAATTTTTATTTTTTAGGGATCATAAATAAAAAATTTACAGGGACTAAAATAAAAAATAGATATATTTGTAAGGGCTAAAAACATATTTAAATTTATTTTTATAAAAATGCTAAAGAAAAACAATATAAAAATTATTTAAATACTAAAGAAATGTTTTAACTATTATAAAAATATATTAAAATAAAAATTCATATTTGAAATTTTTTATTGAGCCCAAAGTCGAGTTGGTTTTCGAAACTCCACTCGAATGGTGATATTGCTTCTCTTCACAACAATGTGTGCAGTGAAAATGTGAGAGTGGGTGCTTGCAAAAACACACTAATACTCATGGCTCAAGGCTTATGACTTGGAAAGGTTATGTACCCTGCTAAGTTCTTTGGGCTGGCCATGGACTCAATAAGTCTTACTCGTCTAGTGGCTCAAGTCTCGAGGAGCAATGTACCCTCCTAAGCTTCTAGACCAAGATTCGAGCTATGCATATAAAAAATTAAAACAATTCTAATGTTTCTCACACTAATACCAAATATTGAAATGATGCGAAACATCCAAATGCAGGAGTAATTTGGAACAATAAATGTTCCATGAATGCCAATGAACCTAAATGGTGAGAAATAAAAATGAAAGAGAGAGAAAGTATCGACAAATCTTAAACGCTGAGAAGATAAAAAGAGAGAAAATACAAAACTTTCATTAGAAATTAATTACGATAGAACAATAAAATAGACTAAGAAAAATAAACTCACAAACACTAATCATTTGAGAATTGAAATTTTCCAACACTTATGAAAAGTTTTTGAAATGTAAAGAAAAAAATGATATCAAAAACTTATAAATAAATGTAGTATACATGGTGAAGACTACGGTACATTTGTTTTTGTACGATATATTTGTTTTTAAACATTGATAGTTTGTTAGTTTCGGTGTTTGTCCAAGTTATATATAGTGCGTACGGCATAGTGCCAATTAAACGGTGACCTTGTTAATTGCTACAGTACGTACGACATAGTAAAATATTACTCCCTCTAGTTCAAAATATAAGCAATAAAAATATTTTTTTTTATTCAAAATATAAGCAACATTTATCAATTTTCATATAAATTAAGTGTTAGTTTTCCAATTATACCATTCATTTAATGCAATATTCATATTTACGAGAGACAACAAATGAGGTAATTTTGGAAAAAAAAATTGGAACTAATGAGTATTAATTAAGATTATCCAATTTCAAACTATTCCTTGGTCTATATATTTTTGTACTGTTACTTATATTTTAGACTGGAGGGAGTAAAATCCACAAGTTGCCGACCACGTAATCTTCTCAGCCACAAGACTTAATAACAGTGGTTGCAATAGTAAAATCAATCCAGTATCCAATTTTGTTATGTGAGATATTATTTGGACTTATTATATAATTAATCTACACGACTAAAAATACTAAAATAAATATTTTTATGTATTAAATTAATTATATGTATTCTTAATATATTTATTTATTAAAAAATAAGATAAATGTTAACAACACACTCTTTTTAAATATTGTCTATGATTAGTTGAAACTCGTGTGGGTCCTATTTCTTTATGTATGAGTTAAAATATGGTGTATGACCCATATGATATAATCAAATTCACGTGAATTCTATAGATTATAGATTTTTTTTAAAAGACTCAACCAATTATAAATAATATATCGAAAAGAGTGTGAAAATCCCGTGCATAGCACGGGTAACTTTGTAGTGTAGCGTCAATACCACACATGCATAGGCTACAGTAATTCGCAAAAGTCATATCGCTACAGTAATGCGAAACAGTATGTTAGGTAAAAAAAATGGTTTTGATTACGAATTTCACTCATTTATTTGTTGTAGGTTTCACTTATTCATTTATTCCAATAACTTTCTACGAGCTATAAATTTATTTTTGTTTTGATTTTTTTGGATCACGAAAACAGTGTTTGCTCACGGATTATACCCATTTATTTATTTTACTTATTTATTTGTTGCAGGTTTCACTTGTTCATTTATTCTAATAAATTTCTACGAGCTATAAAAAAAAGTTTGTTTTGATTTTTTTTCATCACGAAAACAGTATTTGCTGACAGATTTCAGTGATTTCTTTGTTTTAGTCATTTATTTGTTGCAGGTTTCACTCGTTAATTTGTTCCAGTAACTCTGTACGGGCTATAATTTTATTTTTCTTTCGATATATTTTCAATCACGGGCTATAAACTTTGTACGTCTTTCATATTATTAAAATGTATAAAAATAAAAACAAATCCTATAATGATGTTAATTTAAATTCAGAATCAGTAACAAAATTATAATAAAAATGTATAAGTCGAACAAATTTTTCCAATAAAAGATAAAATTATGTAACTTGATCGATTATTGTGTTGTGCATGCATATAAATTTGGTGTATTTAAAAACTCAATTTTTGAAAAAAGTCCCATGAGTCAATCCGCTAGCAGTATGACTTTTGTGAATTACTGTAGCCTACGCATGTGTGGTATTGACGCTATACTATAGAGTTACCCGTGCTATGCACGAGATTTTTACACTATTTTCGATATATTATTTGTAATTGGTTGAGTCTTTTAAAAAAATCTATAGTCTAGAATTTACGTGGATTTCATTAAATCATATGGGTCATACACCATATTTTAACTCATACATAAAGAAATAAAACCCACACGAGTTTCAACTAATCATAGACAATATTTGAAAAGAGTGTGTTGTTAATATTTATCTTATTTTTTAATAAATAAATATATTAAGAATACATATAATTAATTTAATACATAAAAATATTTATTTTAGTATTTTTAGTCGTGTAGATTAATTATATAATAAGTCCAAACAATATCTCACATAACAAAATTGGATACTGGACTGATTTTACTATTGCAATCACTGTTATTAAGTCTTGTGGCTCAAAAGATTACGTGGTCTACAACTTGTGGATTTTACTCCCTCTGGTCTAAAATATAAGCAACTTAGTACAAAAACACATAGACTAAATAATGGTTTGAAATTGGATAATCTTAATTAATACTCACTAGTTTCAATTTTTTTTCCAAAATTACCCCCTTTGTTGTCTCTCATAAATATGAATATTGCATTAAGTAAATGTTATAATTGGAAAACTAGCATTTAATTTATATGAAAATTGATGAAGGTTGCTTATATTTTAGACAAAAAAAAGTATTTTTGTTGCTTATATTTTAGACAAGAGGGAGTAATATTTTACTATGTCGTACGTACTGTAGCGACCAGCAAGATCACCGTTTAATTGGCACTGTGTCGTACGCACTATATATAACTTGGACAAACACTAAAACTATCAAACTATCAATGTTTAAAAACAAATATACCGTACATGAACAAAAACAAATGTACCGTAGTCTTCACCATATTACATGGTATGCATACATAGATATATGTAGATAGATTAAATCAAAATTGACAGTAGTTAGACAATACTCCCCAAAAGTGATCGAATTAAACTTATACCTAGGAACATAAATTTTCTTTCATTCGCAATGACCCGGGTCCGAGCGAGTTGCTATTTAAATCCGCGTTTACCGTAATGGTTAAGCAAAAACCGGAGCCATTAATTGGCGCCAAATGTTTCTCTCTCCCCTTCTCAAATACTCCGTGCTCTTTGAACTCGGAGTCTCTAACCCTAATCAAATCGCTCCCATATCTCAGTTCCCCAATCCTAGGGTTTTCTGAAACAACAGTTTGAGCTTTCACTTCCCAAACTTCAACGAGCACAAGCCATCATTCCCCGTTACCTGCAATGGCGGAACCTCGCCCCCCTAAGCGCCCCAAAATCACCAGGTTCGTGAGGCGTTCTACCTCATCTATTTTATTTTCTCTGTTCTAGCTCATTACTTTTTAACTTCCTTCCTTGCAATCTCGGTGCCTGGGCTATGTCGTTATTTGTAAGTTTTGTTCTTACCAAATGGTGTGTTTAAGTAAAGGAAGTGGAATCATTTAACTTGGAAACTTGAACTTGGTTATCGTTATTTTTTTTTGTTGGCATTGTGAAGATATAAAAAAATGCACCTACGGGAACTGAATCGCCACTTAACTTAGGGTATGTTTGGATGGAGGTGTCTGGAGGATAATTTTTTATTTTAAATAAATGCCCCTTACTTGAGAATTCTTCAAAATTAGAGGGGGGAAATGAAGTTACTGGGTATCCTTCAAATCATCCTTTATTCATTTTTATAAAAGTTTTATATTTTTCTTAGTTTAGAAAGTGAGAATTTTCCTGTCCATGCTTGGTGTTCTGGTTTACTGTTCTGGATTTCATGCTCTACCTTATGGCGATTAAGTAAATTAAAATTAATATTCCATGCTTAATATTTCAAATAATGAATATTCCCTCACCAGTCACCCTGAAAATGATGGAAGGGGTTGTGATTATGGAGTTGATGATTTAAACTTTGTTTCAGGGGGGAAGATGATTATGTGCCTGGAAACATTCTAGAGATTGAGCTTCGTAATTTCATGACCTTTGATTACTTAAAATGTAAACCTGGGCCTCGGTTGAATCTTGTAATTGGGCCCAATGGTTCTGGAAAGAGTTCTCTTGTATGCGCTATTGCTCTAGGCCTCTGTGGAGAGCCCCAGGTTGGTTTGTGTTTTCCCACACATAAAACATGGTTCTCAAGAGTTTTATTTTTGAACCACATCATATGATGACTTCGCTTGTTACAGTTGCTTGGGCGAGCCACGAGTATTGGGGCATATGTGAAGCGGGGAGAAGAGTCTGGCTACATTAAGATTACCTTGAGAGGGGACCATAAAGAGGAGCACATTACCATTATGCGTAAAATAAATACTAACAACAAGTCTGAATGGTTGTTCAATGGTGGGGTTTTTAGCACTCTAGATGCACAGTTTTATTGAATGCTACTATTATTTTGACCGCAGTTGCAAAGTCTCTTGATTGATGTTAACTGTAATAGAAATGGTTAAAAGGTAAAATTGGCTGGTTATGGTATCTAAAAAAAAGTATGGTTTCTTCTTTTGATATTAAAACCTATGCTGGCTACCGAGTCTTCAGTCGATTATTTTTATCCATATTTAAAAACTATAGCCTTTTTTTGAAAAACCATCGTATGAGTTGGTACAAGCTGCTTTTTCTTATGAATTGTTATGAACTTGGGATGTTTTGGTGGATTCACGTTACATGATATTGTGTTGATTACACTTATTCTAGTGTAAATGTATAGTTCTAAAACAGGAATGCACATATTTCTGCAGCAAGTTAGTCATCTTTCATTTGAACAATCTCTTTGGGGTTTTTTTATGAGCATTGGGTGTGTGTCCTTCTCCCATGAAGCAGTTTTTGTTTGTTTGTTATGATTTATGAAGGTTTTGGTAAAACCAAGGATATCAAATTTCTGGGGCAATGAGCAATATCTGGCAGAACACACACATCTATAGGAGTTTTCTCTTTCCCTTAAACTTTATATATTCTTCACAAATTTTCATTATGAGAACTTAAATTTTGGATTTTCCCCTTATATCTTAATTTTATATGCTGATTATTTCTATGTATGTATATGCACAAGAGAAAAAAGTTGCATGTGCGGACGGCAAATAAAAAAAATACATTTAAGCATTCCTGGGAAATTCTAAACAGTATGATCAAATGATTATGCGATCTGTCAATGTGTTCATTTCAGGAAATGTTGTGACCAAAAAGGATGTGTCTGAAACCATTCAAAGGTTCAACATCCAAGTCAATAATTTGACTCAAGTAAGTTTATGACCTGCAATCAGCACATTTTGTGGCATATTTGACTCAATTTCTAGACATGATGTAAGATTTGGTGTTTTAGTTTTCTGATAAACTTGTGTGCATGTTGGAGCATAAATATTGTAGATGCTCTTTACCTCTGCTATCAGCTTAGAATTTGAGTTAGGTCTAACTCAAACCTAAAAGCTAACTCAGAGGGTGAGGATTACTCAAGCCTTATAAGGACTGCTTTGTCCATATCTGTACTTGATGTGGGATCAAGTTCTCAACATATACATTTGATAGAATCTAACAAAATTTAACAAGCCTGTAACAACTTACATATTCAGTTCGACTAGCTCATTGACGAAGATATACAAGCGGCTATACTGATGCAACACATCATTCCTCCCCCAAACTCAACATCTGTTTGGAAGTGAAAAGAACATGGGAGGAAAGAAAATGAAAGAAAAGAAAATGAGAGGAAAGAAAATGGAGAGAGTGAATAGGTTGTATATAATGTTTGGTTTGATTGAAATTGAAGAAAAAGGAAAGCAAGAAGTAAAGTCTTCTCTCCACTTGTTTGATTGGACGGACCGACGGAATAAGAGAAGAAAGAAAATGAATTATAATTACCATTTTATCCTCATTTTGAATAATTTTTGTTTAAGCACGTAAGAGAGGCAAAGCAAGGGTATTTTTGAGATTTCTATAAAACCTTCCCCTTTTCACCATTTTCTACCCACCTGTGGTTTGTTTCCTTTCCTTAGATCATGCAATCAAACAATGGAAATTTACCTTTCTTTCCCTTTTCTCTCTATATTATTCTTTCTTTCCTAAATCTATTAAACCAAACAACGTATCAGGGTGGCTGTGATGGATTGAGCACCCTTAGTTTGTCACTAAGGTTGCAGAAGCTCATCTCGGACAAAGACTAGGTCAATGCATCAACAATTGATCTTGTGCTGGAACACGAGTTACAATGAGGGACTTGTTCATGACTTTCTCTCTCAATGTTTAATTCCACATGCTTAGTATGAGCATGCAGGACTGGATTATGACACAGAAACTGTATTCTAATTATAAAAAAGAAACACTGTCCAATTCTGCAGTTTATTTGTGTAATTATTTTTTCTTACCATTGGTGTACACCCGTTTAGTTGTTTTGTTTATCAGTTATGGGATATATTGCTATAGGTATTATGCTTATTGTGAAGTGCGGTTCTATGTTGGGCTAATACTTTGTTTTCTCTTTCTCCTACCCAACTACTTGTTTGGAATCCTTGGCTTTTGGTAGTTTCTACCGCAAGACAGGGTTTGTGAGTTTGCAAAGTTAACTCCTGTGCAACTTCTGGAAGAGACTGAAAAGGCTGTTGGTGATCCTATGCTTCCGGAGCAACATCGTGCACTAATTGATAAAAGTCGTGCATTGAAGAATATTGAGCTGGTGAGTTCACCCTTTCCTAAGGAATGATATTAATGATCTCATAAAACTTAGTTGCTTGTGAACTTGAGGATCTCTTCACTAATCCTGTTTCAGTCTCTTGAGAAAAATGAAGGAACTTTAAATCAGTTGAAGGAACGTAATACTGAATTAGAGAAGGATGTTGAACGTGTTCGCCAAAGAGATGAACTTCTTGCCAAGGTTAATATTGGGTTTTCTTGATTACATACTTTGTCTGAATGTCTTGTATATGCCAATAATTTAAAGCCTTTGTGATGATGTTTTTTTCTTTTTCTTATTTAGGAGATTTTCTGATCCTCGTGCCTTTAAAATTCCGTGTCTCCGTGTATTATTTTTTAAAAGAAAAAATATGCCTCTACTTTTTTATGTAGGCCGAATCAATGAAAAAGAAAGTGCCATGGTTGAGGTATGATATGAAGCAGGCAGAATATCGGGAAGCTAAGGACCGTGAGAACAATGCAGAAAAGGCATTAGAGGAAGCTGCAAAGTTATTAAATGATCTCAAAGAACCTATTAAGTATGATGCCCTCTCTTGTATACTTATAATAATAATAATTATTATTATTAATTGTTTAATTTTGATCCTCTTAGAATTTGAATTGCTAGATGAGAAGGTTGCTTATATTTTAGCATAGGTTTCTGTTGGGGGGTCTTGACTTTTGATCAAATACATAATAGGTTGTTTGATTTATAGTTGCTGAAGTATTAGGTGTTTTAAATTTAAGCAAACTCCAGTCAAGGAAAGAAAAGATGTCTTATCCTTTTCAAAAAGTCTAAGGGTCTGTTTGGATTGACTTATGGAGAGCTTATTTGGGTTTATCTAATGACATAAGCACTAGTGAGTTGGGGTGTAAATGAGCTTATTTGGGTTTATGTAATGACCTTTCCCTTTGTTGTTATTGAAAGACTTTGGTTATTGAAAGACTTGGTGGGGTTGGCATTCTTGTCCTGTCCACTACTCTATTATTGTTGCGATCCCATGAACATGTTTGTGTGTGGCAAGCACCTCCCATTTGTTGAGATCTGATATGATAAATTATAATTCATCACGTTTCTGATAGGAAACAAAAAGAGGAAAAGGCTGCATTAGATGCAAAATGTAAAAAGGTAAGCAGCCGCTTAGATTCGAATGCCAAGAAGCGATTCGAGCTTAAGGAGAAAGAGAACCAATTGGTAATTTTTCTCTTCCATTTAATTGATATACTTTCCTTTTAGAGTTTTCATTTTAGCGAGATTTGAAACCTGTGTCTTCCTTATCAACCATGCAGTTTCTTGACAGAAGTTGTTATTTGGCACTAAGGTCATTAAAATAAATGGATAATTTCCATACTATTGTACTTGTGGGTTTATCTTGTACCCTGTTGCATAAAGTTAGAGTCTTATGTGATTTTAATTTCTTGTTATCAATTTATAGGATGTGGAATTACAAGGAAAGTACAAAGATATGGAAGAGTTGAGGAGGCAGGAAGAAACTCGGCAACAAACACTTATAAAAGCTAGGGAGGAACTTGCTGCTGCTGAACTTGAGCTTGAGAATCTACACCCTTATGTACCTCCCAAGGATGAGCTTGTATGTGCCCTTTTAGTCACCGGTTACGTGATATATATATCCAGTATCCACAATTAATTGCTCTCCCTCTGAATATCTGTGATGAATGTTTGCTACTAACTGTAGCCGATATTGTACTCAGCAAAAAGGTTTGTGTTTTACTTTGGTACTTACACTGTAAAAGTGAATTTTTTCTTCCCTACCAGCAAAGACTGAGAGATGGTATTGTGGAATTGGATCATTCTGCTAATCAAATGAGGCAGAATAGGTCACAAGCAGAAAATGAAATAAGGCAGAAAATGTCATCCTTGATGCGGTGTAAAGAGAGGTAGAAGTTTGACTAAAGATGAAGCTTTCTTCACATTGGTTACCAATGCAATTCTGTGTTTTAATTCTCTTTATTATAAAATCTGTAGGTTGAAGGAAATGAATAATAAAAGTACCAAGTGTTTGCATGCATTACAAAAATCTGGGGTTGAAAAAATTTTTGAGGCTTATAAATGGGTCCAAGAGCATCGCCATGAATTCAACAAAGAGGTTTATGGCCCAGTTTTAGTTGAGGTATATATGTTCAAAATCATGCTTTTAGAGCCTTTTGGGCTGCTTACCTGGTCTGTTAAATTGTTAGTGAAATTACAGGTGAATGTCTCAGATCGGCAACATGCTGCATATCTAGAGGGTCAAGTTGCTCGTTACACTTGGAAGGTAATCCTGGATATCTAATTAAATTATGGTCTCTTTTGTCGCTGCTAAAGCAACTTCTGCTGAACTGTTCTCAACCCTATTGCCATGAAAATTCTGGCTACATTTTTGTAAATTCTTTGTTAAGAAATTTTATGAGTATTTGGTTTTTAGCCCCATACTTCATTCTTTAACTTGCTTCTTTAGTATTGTTTGTGGAGATCTTTCTGTAATATTTTCCTTTAACTGCATCATTTTTTCTCTTATGCAAAAGTTCTATATCTCCATTAAAGTTGACAAATTTTGGTTGGTATAAGTGCATCTTTGTTTTTTTATTCCCACCTTCTTTTGGTGGCTGTAGCTAAGTGTTAGCTTTCAGCATAGCTCTCAGGTTCTACCACTTCTCCCAAGTCTAGAACCTTCTAATTTTAACATTCTCTAGAATCTTCTGTAACTACTTTACAGTTCCTGTTAGCTGTTAGTTGTCGACTAGAAATATTTTGTAACTAGATGTATGATTCAGATTAAGCAATACATAAAATTTCAGATCAAACACACTCAAATTCTCTCTGCACTCATTCATCTTCTTCAGTTTGAATGAACTGTAATAGTTGGAGGGTAGAATAATTATACAGATCTTACTCAAAGAAAGAATCAATTATTGTACCTCACCTTTCCTGGATCGATATGACCTTATCTCCATTGTTTATTTATTTTTGCTTTTCAAATGCAGTCTTTCATAACACAAGATTCTGGTGATCGGGACCTTTTGGTGAAGAACCTACAGTTCTATGATGTACCAGTTTTAAATTATACTGGTGGTGATGGCCATCGAAGAGAGCCTTTTGAAGTTTCCAAAGATGTAAGTTTGGTGGGGTGATTTTTTCGTTTCCATTTAAGACTTAAATATTTCATGGTTGTTTTGTTATTATGACCAGATGCGTACTCTTGGTATCTACTCCCGGTTGGACCAAATTTTTGATGCTCCTGTTGCTGTAAAGGAGGCTTTGATTAGCCAATTCAATCTAGATCATTCAGTATGCCTCTAGTTCTTTTTCTGTATATTTGTTATTTGATTTTATGGGTTGTTTGAAAGATGCTTCCAGCTAATATGTTTATGGATGAGGATTAATATTGTTTAGTTATACAATTCATTCATTTCATTTCTACATGTTTGCACTTCAGTATATTGGATCTAAAGAAACTGATCAGAAGGCTGATGAGGTCCCAAAATTGGGAATTATTGATTTATGGACACCAGAAAATCACTACCATTGGTCTAAGTCTAGATACGGAAATCATATCTCAGCAGTTGTTGAACAAGTGGAACGCCCACAACTTATATTGAATAGTATGCCACTCTAAACCTTTGTTGAATCAACATATGAATGATGCGATCTAGTTTTAACGGCTGTTTCCTTATTACCTCTCCTTTTTCCTTTTGTTGTACTATGTAGATTTGAATGTGGGAGAAATTGAGAATCTGAGTTCCCAGGAAAGGGAGCTTCAAGAACTCATTGCTAACTTGGAGGAAAGTGTTAGAAGGTTTCAAGATGAGGAAAGAAGCTTAATGAATCAAGCTGCTAATCTTCGTAAACAACGGGTAGGCTGCAGAAAATGTATATTTTAATTTCAATATACTGATATATCTATCCTAGAGGTTTTACCCTAAGGGTACATGTGTGGTTGATGAAAGGTTTACTTTTAACCTAATTTGGGTTTGAAGAAATTTGTTCCTACTAAAGTTTGAAATATTTTTAATTTTTATGAATATTTTAGGAGGACATTAGTACTACAGCACAGAATGAGCAAAAAAAACGTCAAACAATTATTAGCCGTATTGGTAAGTAGAAGCAATATTTATATTGAAAGATATGAAAGCTTCAGATTAACATTTTGATTGGATATTATAAAGTGAATACCTTGTTTTGACCTCTAGAACAAAGGAAAAGGATACTAAAATCGATGGAGAAGCAGGATGATTTAGATACTGAGATAGCAAAGCTTGTTGATCAGGCTACAAAATGTAACATTCAACGATTCCGTAACGCAATTAAAATTAAGGTGATTTTTCTGTTTTTTTGCTGCTTTTTAATATCATGTTAATTGCAGGCTTACATTATGTGTTATTGGGATTTGGTTAGTATGATTATGGTTCAAATGCACTTACATTAAAATGTTGAATTTATTTTTGGGACTCTTTTTTCCTTCATTTTTTTCATCTTATTAGTTTTTGGAAGAATACGGTTTCTTTGCTGTTGATTTTCGTCCAATTTTTGACAGGATCTACTTGTTGAAGCTGTGGGCTACAGACGGAGTTTTGTTGAACAACGTATGGCTTTCATTGAATTTGATGCAAAGGTAATCTAATAATAGTTATGCTGCTTATGCTGGCATAGAATGCATGTAACTGACTTTATTACTCATCATCTATGTGCAGGTAGTTTTATCAATTATTTTTTAACTTCTAATTCTTAGGCTACCAATATTACCATCGGGAAGTTCAAGTCAAGCAATGAAATATCATCCTGTATTAAGACTTTCTTAGCCATTGTTTTGCATAGTAAACCTCTTTTTTACCCCAAGTTCTTATTTCCTAAAAAATAATACATGAATTCAGTTAGGAGAAACAACATGAACATAATGTCATTTTTTAGCTTACATAATCTAAAGAGTTCAAGTAGCTGGTATTATCTGTTGCATGAAGCTGAAATAAGTTTATGGATGTAGGAATTCGTGCAATCATCCTGGCTTTGGCTGCTATTTTGTAGAATCTTGTGTCTGTGCTTGTTTTCTTTATTGTCTCTCTTTCTCTCTCTTGTTTACATTTTGAATTTTATATAGATTGGAGAAATGGAGGCCAATCTGAAGCAGCATGAGAATTTTGCTGTGCAAGCATCATTACACTTTGAAAACTGTGAGAAGCTATTTAGTTTTCAATTTGTTGATATTGCTAGCTGCAAATATGTTCCTAACTCTTTTTTTTAGGTAAGAAAGAGGCTGAGAATTGTAGACAGAGGCTTACAGAATTGTTGAACTATGCTAAGTCAATTGCTCGGCTTACACCCGAGCTAGAGAAGGAATTTCTTGAGGTTTGTAATAGATATTTAAATTGTGTGCATTCCTTTTCTTACACCTGAGCTTCGTGGACTTGACAATATATTCAGTTGTTTGCATGGTTGACGACTTTAAAGTTGAAAGTTAAAGATTATATGCACACAAAAGCATCATTTTCCTTGTTAGTTTATCTTCTGTTATGGAAAATGCTAATAGTCCGTGTCAAAAATAAAGTGATAACTTGATGACTCAGGTAATTAATTTTACATATATATCACTTGCAAACATTTTTGCCCATTAAGCATTGTATTGCAGAACAATTATCTAACATGTTTTGGTACAACAAAACTGTTCTCTAATTGAAATTGGAATAATGAAAAGGCGGAGTAGTCCCTGATTCTTGTGATGGGTAGTGAAAGGTTGTCTGATTCAGCTGAATTCTGTTATGTGCTTTAAAATGTTACTTTTCCTATGTACTCAATCATCCTATTATTCGGGGTTGGCACAATATTTTAGATACTTTGGTTTTGAAAAATAGGTGTATTATTATTAGGGGAAAGATGAAATACAAGGAAGAAGGAAGGTATCCCTCCTTAGATTGAACAACCAAATCGCTTCACACTTACAACAAAATAAACACTAGTACTAGTAGTCTAGTACTATATGAGTACTTGGTGCCGTGGTGGTGGTGGTGGTGGTTGTTGTTATTAGTATTTTGTTATTACAAATAAGAGCATTTGGTTAGTGTTTTGTCATCTCATATCACTGAAATATACATTCTTTAAAACAATCTGTGTTTTGACAGTTGCTATATATATGTAGGTGAGAGGGAACTCTAACATTTGGGATTTTTCATGTAGATGCCTACTACAATTGAGGAGTTGGAAGCAGCTATCCAAGATACCATTTCTCAAGCGAATTCAATCCTTTTTGTCAATCATAACATATTGGAACAATATGAGGATCGTCAAAGACAGGTACTCTTCATTCTTGTAATTTTCTTTGGGCTATTTCTACGTGCCATCTATATTTACAATGACTTTACAGATAGAAGATCTTGCAGCAAAACTTGAAGCAGACAAGAAAGAATCTAGAAGGTGTCGAGCTGAATTAGATAACATTAAGGTCAGTTAAGTGTTTCTTTACATGACTAGAATATTATGATGCAGAGAATGCATATGTTACATGTAAGTGCAAATTGATCTCCACCAAACTATAATTTAATATTGAGGCTAGGGGCTTAACTTGAGCATGTGGCACCTGAAAAATAGAGACTGCACATTTGCTCTGCTAGCTCTTTGGCAGCATTCTCTCATCTTTTTCTTCTCCATTTTCAGTTTTGGCAGCCCTTTGGATTTGTTTATAAAATTTCTCCCCTTTCCTGAGTTTTAGCAATCTTTGTGTGAATGATTGAATGTTATTAGATGGTATAGAAATCATGGGAACATATTCTTTCCCAAACAAGTATGTCTTCTGCATTTATATGTCAGTGGATGCAAAATTATTCATGTGAAAACTCGCCATAATCTATTTCTTAAGTTTTATTCATGCAGATTTATATAAATACATATTTTTTCTAAAATGTCTCTGGAATGGGAAAATGACTAAATGAGAAAGGCAAAGAAGAACAAACATGCATTTATTTCAAGGTATTTTTACAAATCTGTATGCTTGCTTGTACATTTATAATGTTTGTTACTATTTATCTCTGGGTAAGAGAGAATGGAAGCAGAGGCCAAAATGGATTGGTGAACCTGTGTAGCTGATGTACTACTGACTACAGGAATAATTTGGTCCATTATTAAATAAGTTCGCCAGTTCTTTGTGATAAAATCTTAAAGTTGATGGAGATGGGAGGAGGCGAGGAGCCAATATTCCAGCCTGGAGTTGTTAGCATGTAGCTAAAGTGGTGATGATACTATAAGCCTTTTTGGATAATTTTTTCTATAAGCACTTATAATATGAGTTTATAACTAATAACTTCTCATAGAAGTTGAAATTAGTTTTTACGCTTCAATTTTTTTCAAAAGTTCTCTTTTTTAATTTCTCCATAAGCACCTATATAGTTGACAATGACCATTTAATAGTTTTTCCTCTATTCCAAATAAGAAAAATAAGAATGCAAAGCAAAACTTACTCCTCCATAAGTTAGAAGTCCAACTTCTAAAACTCAAACAGGACCTATATCTAAAATACCCACTTGACTTGGACGAAGAGTTAAGCTTTTAGGTGAGGATTAAAGAATGTGATCTAATATTGAGGTCAGTAATGACTTTGAATTTGGGTATGTTACTTACACCTGAAACATGACATTTCCCAATATCTATGCATAGGTAATGTGATCTACGTGAGTTGAATTTTGATTCTTTATAATTTTTATCCCTTTTTCTTGTGGGAGAATGAACATCTACATCACCTTTTTTGTGTTTCTGGTTGTCTGGAGAATAATGTCACGACAAAAGCTAAATTCTAGACTTTTTTCTGCAGGGAAAATGGCTTCCAACACTGAGAAACCTTGTGGCTCAGATAAATGAAACTTTTAGCTGCAATTTTCAAGAGATGGCTGTTGCTGGAGAAGTTTCACTAGGTTTGTCAGATGGTAATTGAAATTAATTTTATTTGGTTTTCTTATGCTTCCATCCTCACCTATGCTTCTCTTCTCAGATGAGCATGATATGGACTTTGATCAATTTGGAATACTTATAAAAGTCAAATTCAGGTGACTGTTGTTCTGAGCCAGTTTTTTGTTATTGTTATTTGACATGACTTCTGGTTACCAGTCAACATCAATGTTAAGAACGAAACCAAATTTATTGACCTACAATATTATTGATATAGCATTAGTCAGAGTGCCATGATTCATATAATCTGGCCTTTTAAAAATGCTATATTGGCATAACTTAATATTTGTAGTTAAGATTTGATTGTGTATACATTTTTATTTTTATTTCTGGTTTTATTTCCTTATTTACCTATAATAACTTAATTAGGACAGTCTCATTAGAGCATATATATTTGTACCAATTTCTGTATTTTATGAACAAAAAAAATACAATTCCATATATTTATCTTCACCTTACCCTTTCAAGTTGGTATCAAAGCTGTCGATTTTTTTAGACTTTACTTCCACACTAAAGTCCTAGCCGCCTTCATTGGTAGCCCAAGGTTGCCTTCATTGCAGCCAGGGTTGTGTTTCACTAACAGTGCCACCTTTGTCTCGTTCATTGCTGTCTTGTCAAACCAACAATACCCATCACTGGAATCCGGTCAACAATTTTTATGTTTCAATTAAATTGCCATGTTTATACGTATTGTCCAATAACTTTTGAGGGTACCAATATCCTAATAAAAGCAAAGGATACTAAAGGAATTTCCTCATTATATATATTCTCCCATACCGTACTCTCCAGCTTCTCTTTTTATTCATTTTTCCTTCTCACAGTATATCTTTTTATTCTATTCAGAGAAAATGGGAAGCTTGAAAATCTCAGTGCCCATCATCAATCAGGAGGGGTACTACAAAAAATTTATTTCTCACTACTTTGATGCTCTCCCCCTCCCCCGAGTGGGTACTTAACCTTGAAATTTTGGTTTTGCAGGAGCGATCGGTTTCAACTATTGTTTATCTTGTCTCCCTTCAAGATCTTACAAACTGCCCATTTAGAGTTGTTGATGAGATCAACCAAGGTTTGTTACTGTTTGAAGTAAACTCTTTCCTGATTGACCTGACATGGCACTCAAGAGACCTTTGTTGAATTCTAATCAGGGATGGACCCAATAAATGAAAGGAAGATGTTTCAGCAACTAGTGAGAGCAGCAAGCAAGCCAAATACACCACAGTGAGTAC
The DNA here is from genome assembly GCA_030159175.1 of Glycyrrhiza uralensis. Classification (NCBI taxonomy): domain Eukaryota; kingdom Viridiplantae; phylum Streptophyta; class Magnoliopsida; order Fabales; family Fabaceae; genus Glycyrrhiza; species Glycyrrhiza uralensis. The sequence goes on from BRZY01000005.1 coordinate 45,017,250, forward strand.
TGAGTACTATCACTAGATCTCTTCAGTTCCCTCTTCCATTTTGAGGTTATAACTTGATGAATACATGTGGGATAGACACTCGGTTACCTGTAGGATCAGCATCCGAGCTCGGTTTCGAACTGCCTACTTCATGAACAGTTTTTATATGAAATACTGATAAGAGCAATATATTTGAGGCAAACAAACCCATAGGTTATGATTGTGATGCTTGGCATACATACTAGACAACTAAGGTTGATCTTTGCAGGTGTGCCAGTCACTAGTGTGTTTTGTTATTTGTTTGTGGCTAACGTATAAGCTACCATTAATGCTATGCAGGTGTTTCTTGCTTACCCCGAAGTTGTTACCGGATCTGCAATATAGTGAGGCATGCAGTATATTGAATGTAATGAACGGCCCTTGGATTGAGCAACCCTCGAAGGGTAATTTCTCACACCAAAACATACAGTTATCCTCTTTTTTTATTGTTGATTTGCTTACAGGACATTTTTTTTTCTCTGTGAATCAGTCTGGACCACTGGTGAACGATGGAGTATTATCACGGGACATGTTGGAGAGACCCTATGTTAGTTAAAGTGAAAAACACTATGGAGTTACGCCACAAGGGGATCGATGTAAGCTTTTGGGACCTGTTTAGCATTTTGTATAGTTTTGTGGAGAAAGAGAACTTTGCATTTGAGCGAACAAGCTTTTTGTTCCATTGATTGAATATATCTAATATTGTAAATATCCTTCCTATATATTTATGCTGTTATGATAATTTAACACCGTTATTCCCACTATTGCTTTTACAATGGTAAGGTATTACCTAGCGTTAAGGGGCTACAAGCAAGAATGAATTGTTTTTGAAAACTCTAATCGCCTTTCATTTTCAATGGCGCACGTTATGGTATATGTTCATTATAATAGACCTTTGTATCGCTCATATGCTTAAATTAAGGATTTTTCTACCACGCTGTCAAAATCCAATTAGGTTTTACAGATCATAGGCCATTCTTTGTACCGAACTTCCACCGTTTGTAAAGTGATATTTTACCACCAAGAGCATAAATGAATCCTTAGTCAAGTGATTAAAATCTCAGTAGGGTGATGTATTTGGAGACACATAATTTGTGGTCATCTCCTGTCCAAAGACTAACTTCACACGTCTCTTCAATCTTGTTATGTTTGCTTTTAAATTTATGATGATGATAATTAAAGGAGTGAAACTGTTGGAGAAAATATGCTTAAAAGGCAATCATAGTGTTGTTATTCATCCTACCATTAGAAGCACAAAGTGAACAAATTCAAATTTTGATTCGGAAGGTTTCGAGTATCAATTAAAAACACTTGGATATAGGTGATCCTTCATAAATGTGCCTAAGTGCAACATGCAATCCTTCCTCTTTTTCTCCGTTGTTTTTAATGGGGCCGTCTATGATTTTGGACAAACCTCAAGCTCCAACAGGAAGAACAACGTCAGCATATATACCAAACCATTAGCCGCGCGCAGAAAATAAGATAAAACACAAATGTACTAAATTAATTAATTAATGGATCACATAAATTATCTAAAATCTCAAAGATCTAAACCAAACAAATAAACAGTGTTTCTTATGCTTTTGATTCTTTCTATTCTGGGTATCATCACTCACATACAACATCACTGTTAGAATGTTTATCCAATTATATCATACTGATTTTAAATTTTAAGAAAACCTCGACATGTTGTATAAGCGAGAAAAATCTTTGGCATATATTAAGAACTGTTAAAAAAAAAACTTAGCTATTTTAGTGCGATACTTTGCTTTGCTGTAATATATTATGCAGTAACAATAAATCATGTGGTAAATACTTTATATACAAACCTTGGCCACAAAATCTACTGCATTGATATATACAATCAATGCAATAAAGAGGGAAATTAAATCCATCTCAAAATGAAAATTAAAACACAAATCATGCAACCTTATTGACAAAAACGTTTTTAAGTAAGTAAGCACTTTGTAATTATGCAGCGCAGTTGAGTTAGATTAGCTTAACGTGAATCCTCTCCTCTTATCAAAATAGGAGAAACTAAACCATTGAAACCTCGGCAGGGCTTGGAAATCCTTAATTGGAGAAAAATAATAAGCTGCAACTTCTAGTTTTCATCAAATATTATGAAGCAAGAGTAAAGTGATATATACTTGAACAAGCTTTTATCCTCTTAATTATCCCTTCACAGCAACTAATTAGATGACTGACACTTTGGTCCCCCCCATTTTCGTGAATCATCCAGATGAGCCTGCCTTGGACCTTTAATTAGAGGTTTGTAAATGTATCTTGCAAGAGTGTTATTTTTTACTACAAAAGAATAGTAAAATAATTCTTTAATGCCATTGCCCATCACACCCAAGTTGTGTTATTGATTTCTAAAAGAGGAATGGTTGCCAAGGCCAAAGATTTGCTGATATATATATGAAGCACGAGTGAAACACTTTATATTGCATTTAAAGTACTAAAATATTGCTTACAAGCTTTGGTTCGAGAGATTAAAAGTGGAAAAAAGGACGTGAGAAAGAAAAATAATAAGAGTCCCTTGGAGAATTCAGTTTGCTTTAGCAAAGAGAGAAGTACAAGTAAATATTATTTTCTTTTTACTTTCACAACGTTAGTTTCTGTTGGAGTATTCAATCGATATTTGACAACATTACTTCTTGGAGGTGCATGGTTTTAGGCAAAATCTAATTATGTATATTTCTTGTTTATTTTCCTACTGGTGTATTAATTCTGCATGTCAAATATATACCTGGCTCTTAGACTGAGATCTGTTATATAGGTTTTTGTCAAAAAAAAAAAAAAGGTTTTGGTTTGAATTGTTCGTGATCAGTTAGAGTAATACTCTTATTAATAATACACTCGTTTTTCAAAAAGAAAAGAGAAAAAGAGAAAGAGAATGAATTATATGTATAATGCTTGGTACGAGAGAAAGATGAAAGAAGAGGAGAAAAAAAATATTAACTTCTCTCTCTACCTTAAAAGGTAGAAAAGTGAGAAGAGAAAAGTAATGTTATTTCTGAAAGGACAATAATGCCTCTAACAACTCTTAACTTTTTTTTACAACTTATCAGATCATTTCCTTGATGAGTCCAATAATCTCCAAATTCTTGATCCTATTCAAAATCTCCAAGCTACATTTTCATAACCAGCTGAATTTAAATTCACCTCTCCCCACTGACTCTTGTTCACTCCATCAAGGTTATGGATATGGTGGGTATGGTAGAAGTGATATATAGCTCTTATGGGAAAATCTAGGTGTGTATGGTATGCATTACTATTTGGAGCACTCCCAATTTGCCTCAAAACAACATGTTGTGTGGGAGTGCTCCAAATAGCAATGTACATGTACACCTATAACACACGGATTAATTCTCATAACAACTATCACTTCCACCATATATCCACCATATAGTTGATGAAACCATTCATTTGTAAGTTCACCCTTCTTCTTCAGAGATTGGAAAAGTGTACTTCATCATGTCCCTTATGCTTAACCGCAATAAAGGACCCCTTTTTGGGCTTATGTGTACACTTCTCCAATACAAAGCTTTAGCACCCGGTGGTTTGTTTGCCTCTATTGATTGCTGTGTGAAAATTTAACAATTAATGAGTTAGTTAAAAGATTTAACATCATCATTTGAGTGAAATACAATATTTAGAGAAACTCAGGGAGGGGAAGAACAACATACTATTGCAGCAATCAAGTTTTCAAGAAGCTCCTCTTCAGAAAAGTCAGCTCTTCCAAAAGGTAACCGCACAACTCCAGTTATATCTGCCTTGTATTCAATCTTTCGACCCTGCTTGTACTCTGTTACTGCCTGCAGTAAAAATGGATTTTAAGGCATTATGATAAATATAATAGAGCTACTTTTGTGGGGGAAAAAACTACATTGATCTTAAAATTCTCTAACAATTGAGTCTTTGTTTATACATTTTTCAAGAAAAGTGCTAACTGAATATATATATAGTTGCTAATTGAAGTTTCATGTTTAATGTTTAAGCTAAAAGTATACCCATTATGGAGTGAAGTATAAAAAAAAGGGAAACTAAGAGTGGATAATATATACACCTGGAAAATATTATTGGTCAGGGTGCCATTTTTTGGATTTGGCATCAGTCCTCTATGCCCCAGAATGTCGTTTAAGCAAGCAACCTGATACAATCAATATCAACCATTAAGACATTAATCACTTTGGTATTTCTATGAATTAAGCATGCATCAATGCCACACATATGTTAACAATACTGAACACAATTGTGATCTCTACATGTTAGATATTATAACGAGAGGTAGATTCTCATAATTAACCAGATCGATAACAGGTGATTTTTACATCATGTTAGGAGAACCTGATTCGCAATTAACTTAACCAGTGACCAACATTTCAAATTAATAATAAGATTATATTATTTTCAATAAGGTTCCTTAAATTAATACATATAAGTCTAGCTAGATAAATTTCGGATTAGACAAAAATCAACACACCTTCAGCATCATATCTGGAGAAATAATTAACTTGTCAAATTCAACGAAACCTTCTTTGATCTGTTCTATCAATTCATCTCCACCCACCAAATCAGCTCCAGCATCTCTTGCTTCATCCAACTTTTCACCTATATGTAATAAATAAGCTTTGAATTAGATGCATGGGCCATAAGAACATATTCATCCTTAACTTGTTTTTATTTTGGTAAACTACAAAATTCATTATCCTTGTCTTTCAATAAGGAATAATAATGAATGTGATTTTGGAATCATCATTTCAATCTACATAAATTTTTAGAGTACCTTGAGTGATAACGGCAACTTTTACCGTCTCTCCGGTTCCGTTTGGCAGAATCACCTGTTAAGAAATATAGTGGATTTGTACTCTAAATTAATTCGTATATTGTAAAATTTATGACTCTAATAAGTTTTCAATTGTAGTGTATATGTTAAAATCAAGTAATTAAAAGGGCAAGACACACTCACCGTTGCTTCTAGTGGTTGGTCATCGTAATTAAGGCTGAAATAAGCCTCTAGTATTTCTTCAGTTCTTGATCTGCACTTTTGTTTAAGTAAATATACCCCTTTCTTTAAGTGGCACTCTTTGTGTTTCTTATTCATACTTGGAATTTCCAAGTACTTCATACCAATTCTCTACATGAGACATGATAAGAACAATTAACCTTGATTGAAATAAGTGATACACATGATAGAAAATATGAAAAAATATCGAATGATCCAAAGAGTCACATCAATTTAGGGATAAAACAATAGGCAAATCAAGCACTTGCAATGAAATATGGGAGCAGTGGCAACAAGTAACACATACAATTATATATAGGTAAAGTAGGGCACCCGGCCGGTTAGAACAAAGTAAAATTAAATAAAACAATATGTTCTATTACTTGATTTCTCTTTTACTGGAATCAAAATATAATATGATCACTTCTAAATTTTTATTTCTAGTTCTATTTTTTATTTGGGCTTAGACCTAAATCGACCCCACAAAAACGGCTTGTACGGTGAATAGTGTCCTTGTTTTATATTTTCTTTCTAGGTCTTATTTATAATCAATATAAGACTTGGGTTTTTTGAAAATATATATATATATAAGACTTGGATTTTTCCCAATACCCCTCACACCTGGCACTATTGGACTCTAATACTATCTTATAATTTTAACTTAGGCCTAACTAAACATAAAATAGAACTTGTATGTTATACTAATGCTGAAGATGTAAGAAGAAGACATTGGCCTCACACTTCTTCCGTAGAAAGGGAACACTGTATCTTTCCCATATGTCATACTGAACAGCACGACCTACACCATGCAAAACCCAACAATCATAAATCTCTCAAAAATCCAATTTTTTTTTTATCTCAAAACAACAAAATCAAAAATAAATAAATAAAACAAAATTAAACAAGATTTGCACATACCCTTTGACCCACAGGATGCAATCTAGCGCTCCATTTCTTGAGCTTTGGCATGCCAAGAGCAGCATCATTATTTCTCTCCACATTTTTCACACCCTCTTCTTTCTTCTTTTCCTTAATGTCTTCTTCTTCATCATCACTTTGATCAGCAGGCTCTGACACTTCATCACCAGGAGAACAAGCAGCTACATGTGGATGATGATAGGACCTTGACATGGCTAATTCTCTCTGCAAACTCACACTGACCCAATTGCTTGTGTCTCTAATCACCCTGTTGGGTTTTGCCATAGAGAAGGTTCTGAAGAGGGGCTTGGAGGAAGTGAAGTTTTGTGGGTTCACACAAGAGGCACCAAGGATGAAGGAAGAAAGTGATGAGGTGCATGATGAGGCCATTGTAATAATATTGATGATGGTGAGATAGATGACTTATGAATATTGTAATGAAGTAGTGAAGGAAGGTCGTGGTGAAAGTTGCAAGAAAAAAGAGAAAGAAGGGTATGATATATATAGGGAATAGATATATGAGCTTAAAAAGTATACAATAAATAGTTTCTATGAGTATGGCCAATCACATTTTATCATTTATACAGTGTAAATAGATTTAAAAAATAATAATATTATGATTTAATAAAATAATAAAATATATATGATTCAATGTATTTTTTTTGAAGCCATGATTCGATGTATTTATAAAATCTTTTTATGCTATTAATTAATATACTATCCATGTCTTCGTTTTTTTTGGTTTATTTTTATTTTTGGCATCCTTAAGTTTAGAAAGAAATAATGGCGTCAGGGCGTCACATGATTTGATCGATATATATATATATATATATAGAGAGAGAGAGAGAGAGAGAGAGTAAATACTAAAATTATTATTTTTTTATACTAATATTAAAATTAATTTTTAAAAGATTTACCTTTTCAGTTGTATTTACTTCTTTGTAATAAAAATTATATCTAAAGTTCTCAAATGATATTTTTCTAATCAAATTAATTATTGCTCGAATATTTGATAGACACTAATTTAATAGATAAAATATATATTCAAGACTTCCAAGTATAACTTTTATCTTTCAGAAACTAATGTATGTGATTGACGTTATATTTTACGTGGACTAATTTAGTTATTTACTCTATGTTACGTGATTTATTCACAAATTCTTCATAATGAGGATAAAATATAAGTAACTAAATCAAATTATTATATCGTTTAGTGAACATTTTAATAATAAACAAAATATGTTGTCAAAAAAAATAATAAACAAAATATAATTTATTGAAGAATAAATAGGAATGTCATATAATTGCATAATATCAACGATAATTCTATGATGGGTTTATTTCCTTCTGTCTTTGATATGTCATATGATTTTGTTGCCAAACCTGCAGAACATTTCTTTTTGAGTTTTTCATGAAAGAAATACTAATTTACTATGAAATTTTACAAATGATTTTATATTTTACACAAGAATCCTTCATATAGACCCTTGATATTTTCCAGCTGTCTCTGCACGTTTATTATATACATTAAATTAAACCATTAAATTGCAAAATTATTTACAATTTTTACATATTACGCCTAATGATTTTCCTATTAAATTACAATTAGTGATCATATATAATTGTATACCTTTTCAATTGCAAAATTGCATAGAAATTGCATTAAAATATTTCCAAGTAAACTTAATAATAACAATTAGTAAATATTAAAAAATTAGATTTTGAATTCCATAATTATCTTTCATATTTTGCATTTTGTCAGATTTTGAGGTCTGATACAGGTTTAATTTGAAAGGGAATTTTTTTAAATCAGAATTGATAGAAATGATTTTATATTTTTTATGAGAATATTCCTTTATGGAATATGCACGATCGCTTGATATACATAAAATTATATTATTTTAATAGCGCACCATTTAAATAGCAAAATTATTTAAGTTTTTTACATATTATGCATGCCTAATTATTTTTATATTGAATTACATTAGTGATTATAATTAATGTATGCCTTTTTCAATTGCACTAATATTGCATATTTAGATATTGCATTAAAATCTTTCCAAGTAAATTTACTAATAATAATTAGCTAGTAAATATAAAAAATTAGATTTTGAATTCATAAATACCTTTAATGTATATTTTGAATTTGTCATATTTTGAAGTCAGCTGATACAGATTTCGTTTTGAAAGATAAGTTTTTAAATCAGAATTATAAAATGAATGAGATCGTTGTGCTCAATCCATTATATCTAGTGAACTGTTTAATTATATAAAGCAGTCAACACTTTTTTAGATTAAAATAAAACAGTCAACATTAATGGTTTGTTTTATTTTGTATTGTGCAAGATAAACCCTAAACTCTTTTTAATTTCAAGTTGTGTTTGATTGACAATTTGTAATTAGATTCGGTCACAAACCAATGATGATTTATGATTGTGAATTAATTAATGGGAATTGTTTTAACCCTGGATATGTGTAAATAATTTGGATATCTTGTTGCAGTTTTTTTAAATCATCCCGTATTTTTGTACAAAGTGGTAGAAGCAAGAGCACCCCCAATACTACCGATACGGGATCTCTTTGGCCTCAGAGGAAATTAAACTCACATACATGGATCGAGGTTCAATATTCCAATTGTTATCCTTTTTTTCTTATCCAAGTCTAAATGTCTAATGGTGTGATCCTTCTAGTTGAAATTTTACTTTAATTATTGGAACCAATTAAGTTCTTATATATAGTGCAAGGATTCCATGCATGTTGCATATTGACCCTCATATTTTAATAATTTTAAATTCTGCTTTGTCTTAGGTTGAATTGATATACTTTGCTCGTTCTGAAACAAAAAAGGGACAGAGGATGGCAATGTGAGATGATATCATGAATCGATCGAAGTCTTTGATAAAACGGCCGGATTGAGATTTTCACCTGTTTTCTGAAAATTTGATGAAAAATTGATAATGGGTTCTGGATCTTTTCAGTTCGTGGGCTATTTTGATTTTGGTTAATCAACCTTTTTTTTTTTTTTATGTAATTTCGTTTTTTCCCTCCCGGATCACTTGCCAGACAAATTTGTGCTTTAAATATTCATTTTAAATTATAAGCAATTGTTCCTTGTATAGGAAACGGTCCTTATACACGTTTAAATAACTCCAATCATGAACTTCGTAAGCAACCATCCTTAAGTCATAAGAACTTGATAAGAAACCTGTGTTGTATAGTTGCTCTAACAAATTGAATGACCCAATTAATCACAATTTCCTGATGCAAGGATAAAATGGGCTATATATAGCTTATAAGATTTAGATTGCCATACAGCAGGAAGACACTTGTGAAGCACAAATTTAAAACAACAACGTACAAAAAATGCAAACATCATGACAAATATTGAAGCAAAAAGCTTACATTAAATGAGGCAATAGCAACAAGTGTCGACACATACACATATCGGTAGGGTTCGATTGGCACCTAGATAGAATAGAATAAAATGACATGTCCTATTATATATATATATGTGTGTGTGTGTGTGTGTTTTCTTTGAATTCTTGGAATCAAAATGTTCCAATTTTTAACTTTATGTTTTAATATTTTTCAATATATATAAAAACAAAATAGAGCTTTTTCTGTTTTCTCCCAATATTCTTGGATGCCTTCAACTTGCGGCCACGGTGCTGAAGATGTATGTAACAAGAAAATAATTGGCCTCACATTTGTTTCATGGGATGGGAGCAGTGTTTGATTCCCATATGCCTGCAGACCGAAACTCAAGACCTAAACAAAACAAAAACCCAACACAATCAAAATCTATCAAATTAAAATCAAACTTTTCATTTCAAAACAACATAAACATAAAATTAAATTAAAAAATAAAATAACATTTCCATATATATATATATACCCTTTGAACCCCATGACGCAATGCAACTTTCCATCTCTTGAGCCTTGGCCTCCGAAGAGCAGCATCATCATTTCCCTCCACATTCACACCCTCTTCTTTCTTTTCGTTATGGTCTTCACCTTCTTCTTCTTCTTCTTCTTCTTCTTCTTCTTCATCATCATCATTTTGATCATCGGCAGGCTTTGCCACGTCATCACCAGAGGACCAAGCAGCTAGAAGTGGATGATAAGACCGGTTGTTTGTGTCTCTAATTACCATGCAGCTGCGTTTTGAGAGCAGAGAGAAGGTTCTGAAGAGGGGCTTATAGGAGCTGAGGAAGCGGTTGGAGGAAGTGAAGTTTTGTGGGGGCACACTATAAGAGGCACCATGGATGAAGGATGAAAGTGATGAGGTGGCCATTGTGATGATGGTGATCGAGATGACTTATGAATATTGTAATGAAGTGAAGGTGAAATTGCAAGAGAAGAGAAAGAGGGGCAATATATATATATATATATATATAGTATTGATACATGGACCACCACACACGCACACACCATCCAATGCTAATGAGTGAAATAGGGAATGGGGGTGTGTGTGTAACATTTCCGATATATATATATGATGTCTGTCCTAAATATTTGCTTGAGTGTTTTTTTACGGATGAGAGAGATTTAAATTTAGGTGTCACAGCTACAAATTAATGATAAGCTCTACAAACTAATCTAGCATCTCTTGACTTGACATTTGTTTGGGAGTTGAAAGTGAAGGACTTGGGACAAAGGGAGGGAAAGAAAAATAAAAATGAGAAGGCTCTCACCTTTTGAATGTCAAAATTTGAGTGATTTTTTAAATAAAAAAATTCAAACTTTTCCCCTTATTTTTTAAATTGCTTTCAAGCATGAGAAGGAATACAACCCTAATTTTCCTTCCTTTCTTTTCCCTCCTAAATTCTTCCCCCAAACGAACCATTAATAACAATATATACACAGCTCGTACAAATGGAGACATTGTTTAATTGCAAATTTCTAATTCCCAAACCTAGCAACATTTAAAAAAATAAATATTATACCTCTTTTGGTTGTATGACTTTATTTTTTTGGTTTATTTTTGTTTTTTGGCTCGCATATCCTGAAGCGATTTTTATTTTTATTTGTTAGATACTGATTTAATTGATAATATATGTGTGTGTGTAATAGTGCAACTTTTATCTTTCAAAATTAATATAATGATAAACATTATATTTTACATGGACTAATTTTACTCCATGTTTATGTCATTTATTCACAATAATTCTTCATATATAATGAGAATTAAATTAAATACAAGTAATTTTTTTAAATGCTAAATAAGTACAAGTAATTAGATAAAAGGATAAAAAAAATAAAAATCATAGGATCATTTTTTTTTTGTTGGTTAAGTGAACTTTTATTAGTTTCTTATGTGAAGCTAATTATCTACTAATTCAACTATTTACGCAACCTGTGGACAGAGGAAAAACGTGTTTCTTACGTATTTATATATATATGAACTGTTTATTTATTTCATCATTGTTCCTTTTTATTCTTCCTTTTAATTATTTATTTCAAATGATATTTTAATATATAAGAATTCTTTATGGACTAGTATCACCCTTGATATTTTCCCGTCTCACCTAGATTAGATAAAATCGAAAATTAGTCCAATCCAGTTCTTATTTCAATTTGAATTAAATTGGTTTTCGATCAATTTTTTAAAAGAAATTATAGTTAAATATTAAAATAAATTATGGAATACTTAATTAACAAATAACAAATTTCTAGTTCAAACAATATAGTAAGCTCTTATATGTTAGAAGTATATTTAGTGCGATTTGGATTCTAGCAATAATGATCGAACACTCTAACTTAATGCTTCCTTCTGTCACAACAATACAATTTAGAAATAGAACTTATTTCACGAGTTCATTATCTTTTCACTACTTTATGAAATTGTAAAATATTTTAATTAACCAAATTAATTTGTACCCTCCCAATAGCAAACCCATCACCAATATTCCATTGCATCTAAAATTTTCAAAACAATAAAAATCCCAATTGAATTGAAATTCTGAAAAAAAATATAGACCTTTCTAACTAGACCACTAGCTTATCAAGTAGCCTATCTAACTCCGACGCTTGACCCTCCATTTTTAACTGTCACCAACTGTACTCTCTCTCTCTTCTTTCTCTCTCTAAAATGGCCATAGCTTCCTTCTCCAACCTCTCTACACACTTGTTCTCTCTTCACTCTCACTCTCACACTCAAAGCAACTTGTATCACTGCAGCCACTCCTCTCTACAAAGCTACACCGTTGTCACAACCCACAATGGAACTTTCACCTTCTTCCCTTCCAAGCTCACTAATTGCTCTGCACCCATTAATTTCCCGCCCACCCATTTGCTCCATTCTCCGGCCGCCTCTTCCGCCGGGAATGGAGGCGGGTTCCCGGGGAGCGGAGGAGGTGGAGGCGGCGGCGGCGATGGAGGCGGCGAAGAGGAGGAAAGGGACCAGAACAGGGAAGAGGCCATGCTGGTGCTGGCGGAGGCCGGTAGGTCGCTGGAGAGTTTTCCGGCGGATTTAGCGGCGGCCATTAGGGCGGGGAGGGTGCCGGGTTCGATTGTGCGGAGGTTCTTCGAGTTGGAGGGGTCGACTGTGTTCCGGTGGTTGCTCAACTTTGGAGGGTTTAAGGAAAGGTTGCTGGCTGATGATTTGTTCTTATCCAAGCTTGTCATGGAATGTGTTGTTGTCATCTTCACCAAGGTTTTATTCATCTCCATTCCCATTTCATCCATCTTTTTGTGTGCCTCAACTATATATTATATATCTAATATGTAATTATCAACAAAGCAATTTCGTATGAAGGATTTGTTGCCAAACTGAGTATGCTTTAATATGAACTAACTCTGTTCTCCTTTTTTAATATTTTTTCCAAAAGGTAAAAAGTTGGTCTTTTAATACGTGTTTAGTTCAGCTAATTTTGGGAAAATAATCATTTTTGTCAGCTTCCCAGAGAGTTCTATTTAATAATCATTATTTCCTCCAAAAAGAGCTTCTTATCATCTAATTAAGATGATACTTTCAAATGCTAGTCATTCAGAGAACCATGACACTGTCATTGGCCAATTCCCATGTTTATATATCTTTTTCAAATTGTGTTGATCTCCATACAGTCTTTAAAGTATGTTGTGTGTGGAATTAAGAGTTTTTCCCGTCGATGAAAGTATTATGAAAATCAGTTATGCAAACAAAAGAGTGATGACACATATCATATCACATATGTAATGTTTTTGAGTGAAGCATCTATCATACATATGAATATGATCATATGTAATGTAATGGATACCCTGTGTGTTTTCAGGCTGCTGCAGAGTTGGAGCGCCGAAAAGAAAACTTCACCAAGGAGATGGATTTTGTTGTTGCTAATGTGGTATGCTTGCTTGTCAACAAGATATATAGTCTTCTTCTTCTTTACTAGTTATCAAACACACGAGTTGAAACATATTCTTCTAACAGATCCTATAAGTGGTGAAAGTTATTAACTTGATAGCTATTTATGCCTTCTCCATCAAAATCCAATCCACATAATTTATCCTTTTTCATTCCTATAAGCTGCTTGATGCCACGGTATTTTCCATTTTTTCTGATCATCTTTGCTTTAACTTCTTGCACTCTGAACTCTGAAGTCATTTTTTCCTGTTTCTTTATGTAGGAATTTGGGAACCATCTTATTCAGTTTGTTAATTTATCTTAGGTAACAGGCATTGTAACAGGTTTTGTGCTTGTGTGGTTTCCTGCTCCCACTGTATCTCTTAAACCTCCTCTTGCAATTAGTGCTGGACCTATCGCTAAATTCTTCTATGGCTGTCCTGAAAATGCGTTTCAGGTCAAGACTCTCTTTAGCTTTCTGCATTTCTTTTTCTTTAATTTATGTTTATTTTTAGTTCTGATAAGCACTTTATTGTAATGGTAGATATGATCAGATTGATCAATTTTCATTTTTTCTCAATAGGTGGCTTTGGCTGGAACAACATATACACTTCTACAGAGAATAGGTGCTATAGTGGTATGTGTTGGATCATTTAAACCAAGTCAAATACTTATTTCCTTGTAAGTGAGGATCATCTCCATCTCTTATGCAGCTTAATGGAGCAAAGCTATTTGTAGTTGGAACCAGTGCTTCACTGGTAAATTAGCACCTTACTTTCTTTACAAAATTACTCTTTTAGCTTGTTCTACCTTTTTTGGCAGATTCTTAAAAAATTTCTCTGCTTCTGTGAAACTTGCTCTTTGTCCTTGCAAATGGAATTCTATTAATATTCTTCAAAATATCTAGAAAAATAAAATTTAATGTAGGCTGTATTTCTTGCACCATTTTCATTGACCATCACAATTTACTAGGCTTTTATGGTTACAGAAATTGACTGACTGTTACTCTCGCTTCACTTTGCTTCTCAGTCTAGTATAAATTTTTGTTTAGTGCTTGTATTAAGACTACATAGCTGGATGACTCTGAAGGAATTCACCTAGAAGACATGGAAAATAAGAACTAAGTATATATGTTTGCATAAAAATTAAAACAAATCATAGCATCCATGCATTTGTAACATGACTGGTTGCAATGTCTTTTTCAGGTTGGTATCAGTATAACAAATGCATTGATCAATGCACAGAAGGTTGTGAATAAAACATTTTCCGTTGAGAACTTACCAGTAATATCAACCAGTGTAGCATATGGAATTTACATGGTGGTAATTAGCAACCTCAGGTACTCCATTTTCATGAAACAAACTACTATAAATGTGTTTCACCCCACCATTTTTCTACTAATTTTGTAGTTTTATGGTATTGGATATCCTATCAAAAAGGAAAATGTAATTAAGAATTTGTGTATGTGATCAGGTACCAAGTACTTGCAGGAATTATTGAGCAAAGGATTCTAGAACCATTGCTACGCCGAAACAAGCTTATACTAACTGCAGCATACTTCACTGTTAGAACTGCCAATACTTACTGGGGGTCACTACTGTAAGATTATTGATTTAGCTCAATTAATGTTTATGCACTATAAAATCATTCTCTTCTTTTCAGCTCTCATTATTTGTTACACATCTTTGATTAGGTGGGTGGATTTTGCTCGATGGGTTGGAGTCCAGAAGATAAAGGATTAACCACTATTTTGCAATTGCAGCACAGGTTATATATAGTCATGATTTCAATTGGTCAAAGCTTGGGTATATTGGTTCATTGATAGACCTCTTTAATGGTTGGTGCTTCAATTTGTTCCCTTGTATTTTAATTTTC
The DNA here is from genome assembly GCA_030159175.1 of Glycyrrhiza uralensis. Taxonomy (NCBI): domain Eukaryota; kingdom Viridiplantae; phylum Streptophyta; class Magnoliopsida; order Fabales; family Fabaceae; genus Glycyrrhiza; species Glycyrrhiza uralensis. The sequence continues at coordinate 45,032,393 of BRZY01000005.1, forward strand.
ATCTTCCATTGTCTAAGCAGAATTGTACATTTGTCAGTGACAGAGTCTCCATCTTGTATAGTCCACAACACATGGAAACACCGTTGGTGAACTATACAAGGAGTCTGTTTGAAAAACAATTATGAAAAAAGAAATATTAAAGAATATTACAATAACTATAACTTTTTTAAATAATAGCTTTTCAAGTAAATTGAAATTAGTTTCTCTCTTTTATTTATTTTATCCATAAATATGCCTTGAAATTGAAAATAGTCCTTGAAATTATTAATATTCTAAAATAATTCTTGAAATTAAAAATTATCAATCAGATTAGTCCTTTTGGTCAATCAATTGTGGGTCTGTTTGGATTGGTTTATGCAGAGCTTATGAACACAGTTTATAACTAATTCATAAGTTGTTTTGGGCTTATTTTTCATAAGCTACCCAAGATGGCTTATCAAAACAACTTATGACTTATATAAAATAAGTTTTACTATAATTTTTCTTCGATTATAAAAGTAACTTATACAGCTTATGTCATAAGCAGTAAATAAATTTGTTATCCAAACAGGGCCTTAGTCCCTATAATTATCTGATAAGGATGAATTTGATCAAAGATTTTCAGTTTTTGGGATTAACTTTAAATATTAATAATTTCAAGAAATAAATTGGCAATACCATCCAATTTCAATGACCAATATGGTAATTCACTCGTTACGAATGTATATTTTAGGGTGAATTTTATATTGTCGCCCCACAAGTAATTTATACCTGCAGCTAGTTGGAAAGGATAAAGACAGGACGGATGGGCAAGAGAAGGATGAGTTGGATCCATGTCACAGAATCTGACTCCAAACCCCACTACTAGTACTAGTTGTCGCGTTTCTTCTCCTATGTTCTGACCTTCAACACGTGGTTAAAAAATAACGCATGTATGTTTCTACCACCAACCGTAGCAAATCCCACTCAGAGAGTTACGCTCCTTGTTGTAATTTTATAAATAAATTTAAAAGCCCCTCATTGTAAATTTTGTTGTTTCTTTTTTTTTTTTAAATTAACAAGTTGAAAAATTGGCTTTGACCGGTTATTTAGTGCCTGTGTGGTTTAGATTCATAAACCTCCATTTGATGGTCAAACACAATTTTGACAAGTGAAACACACTTTTGGAAAAAATGTAGCCCCTGTTTGTTTCAGATTTTTCAACACGCTTTTGAGGCCAAAATTGAGTTTGACCAAGTCAAACTCAATTTTGGCAAAAAGTTTTCTGTTTGGCAATTTTTATGTTGGTCAAAAGTGAGTTTAGAAGGAGAAGAACGTGTGTTTAGCGGACGCAGACCCCCCCATGCTTCTCCGTTCGAGTGCCCAAACGGGAATCACTGTACCATCTGCTATTTACCTAATTACCCTCATTCATTGCCCATAGTTTTTTCTCTCTTTACTCCCCAACGGTCTCAAATGTCTTTTTCGGTAATTTTATCTCTCAAAAGTGATTTTACTTTATTCTATCCAAACACAATCAATTATTTTAAACACACTTTTAAAATATCGATACCAAACACAAATCAATTCTTCTCAATACAATTTTTTTAAAATCAATTCTTCAAATACAATTCTATCAAACACAATTCTACCAAAATCTAAAACAAACAGACACGTAGGTGTTTGTTTTAGATTATGGTTGTTACAGTAATGTGATTTTGGGTCCCAAAATCAATTCTGATGGAAGGAGATCCCGAGTTACTTTTTCATTTGTCAAAATCAATTTTGGTGTGGGACTTATAAATTTTTTTATATTTACACATCAAACATGATTCTATCTTTATCATTCAAACACAATCAATTTTTTTAATACACTTTTAAAATATCATTACCAAATACAAATCAATTCTTTTTTAAACACAATTTTATCAAACACAATTCTTCAAATACAATTCTATCAAATACAATTCTTTCAAAATCTAAAACAAACGAACTTTTAAGTGTTGCACCAATACAACACACCCATGAGGTGGTGTTTCATCCTAAATGGCACCAATCATATGAGGATGGCATGAAGCTAATCATGAAATTATAAAATACTCATAATTTGATTGAAATGTGAATAGACGAAAGTCTCATAAAGTTAATCATAATCATGTAATAAAAATCACATAAATCTGCACATACATGCGTGTATGATAAAATAACATTATTATAATTTAATAGTATTATAGAATATTTTGTTTAGGGTACACATCACCACACAAATTAATATTTAATATATGTAACAAAAATATACATCCTTCGTTACACAGAATAAATTATCCGTTTGTAGTTTTACTTCAAAAGTATTTTTATAACATAATAACATAAATTATGTAGTGGGGCATCCGCCATGACTTTTTGCATATACGTGTATAACTTTCTTTTCTTTTGGTCGTCATCAACAGTTTCCGTCCGTTTTCACTTTTTTCACCGTCACTGCTTCTCTTCCAATCGTGGACCACAACTTGTTACATTTATGGAGCCTGTACAATTGGGTTCATTTTACACGTTACACAAAATCAATGAGACAAAATAAAAACAATTTTGTCTTCCCTTATTGATGTTGCTTATCAAGAACAAATGCTGCATATTTAAATAAATCCAATATAGTGGAGCTCTTTCAACTTTATTTTTTATAATAAAATTTTAGATTAAAGAAAATAAAAATGTAATTTATGTATAGCCTATTAAGGAAAAATTCAAGATTCAAACTCAAATGTTAATATAAGTGAAGGATCCAAACATATTGGTGAGTTCTTTTAAATTTATTAATTTATAAGTTAATGAAAACTGGGTCTTAATCATTCAAGAGTCTAAAATTAATTATTTAATTCCAACTCATTTTAAACAGTTTTATTGCAATCAAATTTATGTCATCTTAGCTATGCGTGAAGAATTATCTCTTTCTATTAATATTTTATTTTTTCTCTCAATATTTTTTGTAAAAATTAGTTATGTAAAGTCAAAATTAGGATCGTTAATTGAAAAGAAAAAAGACTTTACATTATTACTACTTTTGACTCAAAAATTAGTTTTATAATAATATTAACAATCTATGTTTGGTTAAAGATAAAAAAAATATTAAAATAATTTAACCACTAAAACAAATAACAGAAATTAATTTTTCAAGGATGCAAATATGACATTCACATGAATCATAGTAAACAAATAAATACTGGAAACCAAGATTTATTTTTTTCTAAATATATGTATGATAAATAATAAATTTATCATGAATCATAGTAAACCAATAAATACTGGAAACAAAGATTTATTTTTTTTCTAAATATATGCATGATAAATAATAAATTCTCTACTACACGTGATTCGTTAACACACTCCTGTGGGCCCAAATTAGGATGATAGTTCGTGAGAAACGGTGTAACTTATATAAAAATTCCAAATGAAAACAACAGGCTAAGCCAGTAACGTCATCTTACCAAACCAATCCACCCACAACACAAACAATATTGTTCCTCCGACAGACACTCCCACACCGCCACCGTTGCCGCCGCCGCCGCCAAAGGAAAACTGAATTTTCAAATGGGTGCCACAGAACCTGTATGTTATTATTAAATATGAATGATGTTTTCAGCTGCTTCCCCTTTCATGTATATATTAATGGGGTGTTGCCATTTGTGTAAAGTTTTAATCTTTTTTGCTTTTTTATTTTTTCTCCCCTTTTTGGTATGGTAGGTGGTTGAGAGAGAGAATGAAACTGAAGCTGGAATTGGAATTGGAGAAGGGGTTGCAAAAAGGGAGGAAGAGGTGGAAGGGGTGAGAGACTTGGAGAGAGGGGGAGTGGGTGTTGAGGAGAGAGTGGTTCAGAGCAATGAGGATGTGAATAATGGTGGTCATGGTTATGCTCATCATGATCATGATGATGATGATGATGATGGTCATGGTCATGGTCATGAAGAGTTTAATCTCTCAAGGTTCCACAGGTTGAACCCCACTAACCCTTTGAGGATTGTGATTAATAGCTCCACCAGAGTTGCAACTCCTTCTCCTGCTCAATCTCATCGCTCTCACACACGCTCTACTCCAACTCCAACTCCAACCCCACAGGTACAACCTCAAGTAAGTTTCTTTTTTTATTTTGTTTTGATTCTGTTACATTTAATTTGCTCTTGTTCAAGTCAAATACTTTAAGGGAATTTACATTACTTTTTTGGGGTTAAGGAATATAAGGGTTTCTTTTTTGTTTCTGTTTTTTTTTTTTAATTTTTTAATTTTTTTTATAGATTCTCTTTCCTTTTTCTCTTTCAGGTTCAGCAGCAGCAACCGGTGACACTGAATTCCAGAAGATATACCAACAGAATATCCTTATTCCTCTTTGTTCTCCACATGTTTCTAGCTGTAGCGTTGGTGTGTTTCCTTGTGTTCAAGGGGGTTCAAGGGCTTATCCAGGAATCTGGTTCCACGAAGAGGAAAGAGCAAAACGTGCTCAAGTATTTCCTCCCTCAAGTGGAAGCAGCATCTTTCATGAGCATAATCCTTGCCTTCATTTGGCAAGTAGCAATCAGGAAGTGGCCAACCTTTATGGTTCATTTCATACTTTGGTTCACTTTTCTGATTTCCCTTGCTGCTGGGATTCTCCTCATTTGCTTCCAAAGGCCTTACACTGATGGTGTTGGTGTTTGTTTCATTGCCTTTGCAATTGGCAATGGCTTGTATGCTTGTTGGGTTAGTCATAGGATTAAGTTTTGTTGTAAGATCTTGAGCCTATCACTTCAACCTCTACCCAAGTTCACTGATTTGAATAAACCGACTTACCTCATGCTTGGGGCTGGATTCTTGTGGATATCTCTGTGGATTTTTGCAGTTATTGGAGCCTTGAACTTTTATTTTCCCCCTTTGACAATCATTGCATTGGTGTTGAGTTTGGCTTGGACTACTGAGGTCATGAGGAATGTTGTTAACATCACTGTTAGTAGGGTTATTGCCTTGTATTACCTGAGAGGGATGCAATCTAGCACCCAGTTTTGCTTCCTGAGAGCGTTGACCCGGAATCTTGGGAGTGCTTGTTTGGGGTCTCTCTTTGTGCCTGCAATTGAAGCCCTGAGGATTGTTGCCCGGGGGCTTAATTTGCTCGAGGGAGAAGATGAGTTCATGTTCTGTTGTGCTCATTGTTGTTTGAGAGTCATGGAATCGATTTTCAGAAATGGCAATGGTTGGGCTTATGTACAGGTAAACTTCACAAACAAACAATTAATTGGTACATTTAACTGCATTTATTTATACGAGACTGACTATCTCAGTCAATTTTATGGTATATGAGTACAAATTGTTGGTCTTCAAGGAAGTCTTAAATTAAGTTTTTATTCTTAGCTTATAATCAACATGTTTAGATGGTTCTGTAATTCTGAACAATGGAATTTGCTTTCAATATTTTTTTATTAGTTAGTTATTTCACTCTGAAACTTATCTGCAACAAGTCTTAACATTTTCTTTTTGGTTTATGTGATCTTGTTGGATTCTTTTATTATATGGTCCCTACCGGCTTTCAAATTTTATTGCCATCATTTTCTTGTTCTGAAGTTATCACAGAGAAATCACCATCTGAGAGCTTCTCAAAGTGGTCCTTCCTCCAACTTTATTTCACTGTATAATTGTATATTAAGCAAGCATGACTAATTCATAGTTTAAGACCAAGGCCTAGTTTGGATTTGTTTACCTTACCGAAGAATTTAGATGGTGTTTTTGAAAGACCTTATAGGTACAAAGGATAGAAAGCTGGGGGAGCTTTTGGATATAAGTGTTTATAGAGAAATTATGAATATAAGTTGTAGGTGTTTATAGAAAAGTTAGGTCAGGGGGCTTCTGAAAAAGTTGAGGTGTAGAGGCTAACTTTACCTTACACAAGGAGCTATTATTTAAAAATTTCATAGTAATTACAAGATTATTTCAATTTTTCTTTTCGTGCAAGTGTTTATTCAAGAAGTTTATCCAAACTGAATCCAATTCTTTTCCTTTAATTTTTCTTTTCTTATAACTTATTTTTCAATTTATCTTAACAGATAGCAGCTTATGGAAAAGGTTTTGTGATGGCATCCCAAGACACTTGGTCCCTCTTTGAGAAGGAAGACATGGTGTCAATTGTAGACGCTGACATAACCAGTTCAATTTGCTTCCTCACAGGAGTTTGCAGTGGCTCAATGTGTGTCATTGTTGTGGCTGCTTGGACTCACACAGTACGCCAAAGTTTCACAGCCACCGTATCCCTCCTCACATTCTTCATTGGATACCTTCTGGTTGGTACCCCTTATTTGACCACTTTTTTTTTTCTTTCATTTTTTTTTATTCATATTTTATTGTTAGTCCACAATGAATAATTAGCATGTGATCAAATCTTTAACATTATCAACTTGTTGACTTTTTTCAGACTAGGATTGCAATGGCAGTGCCTCATGCCTGTGTGAGTTGCTACTATGTGTGCTATGCTGAGAATCCAGATAACAGATTGTTTGATAAAACAATTAAGGATCGTCAAGCCTTGTTAAAAACTGGCCGTGAAGTGGTTGTGCCTACTCCAAGGAGGGGTGGACTTAGGAGGTATACAAGGTCTTGAAGTGCATAATTTGCTTCTTTATTTTTGTTTTCACACCCTACATATTCAAAAGTTCAAGGTGGCTTCAATTCAATATATGATGACATATAGCTTATGGTGGAAGGGCATGACCATGACTATGGCCAAAAGGGTTGAATTGAAGCCAAATACGAAAAAAAAAAAACATGATGGCTGCTGAGGGGATGGTTTTGTTGAGAATGATCTGGCTTTTTTTTTTTGGTCCAAAGAATGATCTGGCTTTTTTTTTTGGTCAACAAGAATGATCTGGCTTAAAACATCCATTATTGGATTTTTGTATTGGATCAACAAGGCCACTAAACTCTAAAGTGACTTTGTGGTCCCGTCCTTGTAATATTATCATGTATATTTTTTGCACATATACTTCGGGAATTGGTAAATATATCAATATTTTTGGACATATACCCCACATTTAAAAAGGAAAATATTATTATATTCTCATTGATTTGATTTTTTTTTCAATTTCACGTTGTTACCGGAAACTGAGTTTCCGAAATGTATTTTTGTATTTTTTCCAGAAACTGGAGTTTCCGGAATGTAAATTTGCATTCCAGAAACTCCAAAAAAAATTTACATTCCGAAAACTCCAGGAAAATCTAGTTTTCAGAATACAAATTTGCATTCCGGAAACTCCAGTCAAATTTGTATTCCGGAAACTTCAGTTTCCGAAATCTAAATATGTATTCCGGAAACTGGGGTGTATGGCCAGTTTCCGAGAAAGATGCGAAATCAAAAAAAAAATCAAACAATGAAGGTATAATAGTAATTTTCTATATAAATGTGGGGTATATTAGAGCAACTCCAATGGAGTTGCTTAAGCCGTGTCTTAGAGCATAAGCAACGGTGCTTAACAAAAACTACCATTGGAGCAGACTGACGTGGCGTTGCTTATTTTCGGATTTAAGAACCGTTGCTTGTACAAGCAACTCTCCAGAATGGTTAAGCAACGTTGCTTGACCAATAAAAAAACAATTTCCAGCAAGGGACAACCAACAACAAGCAACAGAAAGATGAAAAAATGGAGGGAGAATAACAGAATGATACATTTCATGTCAGAACAAATCAATAGATCAATTAAATTAAAATTAAAAAAAAATTAAAAAACCAAGAACAAAAGGTCACAACCACGGGAAGAGCACCACCACCACCACGGGAAGGCACCACTACCACCACGCTCAGGCCACCACCACGGGAAGAGCAGGACCACCACCACGGGAAGGCCACCAACACGCTGTCACCGTCGAGAACTTCCTCGAACGCCGCAAATCTTGTTGAAAAGGTCACAAAGTTGTGACCTTTAAGCTCCAATCAGAAAGGGGGGGGGGGGGCGGTGTTCTGAAGAAAGGGTGAAGAAAAAAGTGTGGGGGCGGTGTTCTGAAGAAAGGGTGAAGAAAGTTGTGACCTTTAAGCTCCATCGCAGATCTTGTTGAAAAGGAAGAAGAAAGTGAAGAAATGGGAAGAAGAAAGGGTGGGGGCGGTGTTCTGAGATGGGAAGAAGAAAGGAAAAGGGTGGACGGTGCTCGGCTCTGAGATGGGAAGAAGAAGGCAGTGTTATCGTTTTGGGAAGAAGAAAGTGGAGAAATGGGAAGAAGAAGAAAGGGTGGGGGGGGGGGGGGTGTTCTCACTGTTCTGAGATGGGAGGAAGAAAGGAAAAGGGTGGGGGCGGTGCTCGGTTCTGTCGTTCTGAGATGGGAAGAAGAAGCAGTGTTACCGTTTTGGGAAGAAGAAAGTGAAGAAATGGGAAGAAGAAGAAAGGGAAAGGCGTGCGTGTGAGAGAGTGGAAGTGGAGTGAAAATGTGAAATGAGAAAAGGGAAAATGAAGGGTGAAGCTGATCCGTGCGTGAACGTGAAATTAAAACCAATTCATTGCAAATTTTGAGATCCAATTTTTCTCAAAAATGTTACCGTTCCAGAGAATCCAGAGTAAAATGTTACCGTTTTTTTATTTTTCTCAACAAATGTTACCGTTTCAGACAGCTAAAATATTACCGTTTTTTGTTGTTTCAATTCATTCTTATAAATAGCCTAATCAGTTAATTGTAATATGTTTGATTCATCTTCTCTCAATTTTTTTTTTCATCTTTCTGAAAATTTCAATGGATCCAAGACAGTTTAATATTGAAAGTTGGAGTGATTTTGTGCAAAATTACCCATCTATTCCAGGTGAAAATTCTCAGTATCCAAACTTTCCAGACACTAATGAGGAACCCGAGCCACCAATTGGCTCTATACTAGAGTCTCAATTTCCACAATTTTCCAGTCAAATTGGTTTAGACAGCATTCCTTTAGATGAAGAAGGACGCAACATCGGTAAAAAAAAAATCACGAGCCAGATTTTCGCCTGAAGAGGATAAACTTCTGATTCAGTCGTGGCTAAACGTGTCAAAGGATGCAGTGGTAGGAGTTGACCAAAGAGGAGATTGTTTTTGGTTGAGAATCATCTGTTGTTGTGCAACATGATTAGAGAGCAATATGGACTTAATTAAATTAAATTTTTTTTATGTAATTTTAATTAAATTATGTTATGCATTAAATTATGTTATGTATTCAATTATGTCATTTATTTAATGAAATTATGTTATTTATTTTATTCAAAACTAGCCGTTACAAAAAACCAGTCGTTATTCAAACTAGCCGTTATGTTGTCTCCTATATTTATTATTTCTTATGTTTATTTAATATTATGTATTTCTCATCATTTTAACTTTTTGTGATAAATAAATTAAATTTGCAATATTTATTTATTTTTTGAATTTCTATTTTTCAAAATCAAAATATATATAAATATTTATGAATTAATATTTTAATTTGAATTAAAAATATTTTAAATTTAAAATATAAATATTTGGGGTCCATTGTGGGACCCACTTAAGCAACTCATTTTAAGCAACACCCATTGGAGTAAAAATAAGTAGGTGTTGCTTAAAGTCTATGTGGCATTGTGGGGCCCAATTAAGCAACTTAACCCATCAAAATTAAGCAACCCCATTGTGGGTGCTCTTACAAAAAAAACTAGAGTATATTTATCAATTCCCAAGGTGAGGTCCCATCATTATTTTATTGTAAGTTGTGCGTAGAAGCCACTAACTTCTAATTTATTTATTCTTGCAATCTTTGATTAATCTCCATGAGGCTCTTTTTTTGTTTTGAAAAATAAATCTCATTGAATGCTATTCCTTGTGGTATGGCTACCCCCATGTAAAAAGCTATTTTTCTATTGAGAAAAAAAATATTTTTATTAATAATATCAAATAATTCCTAGTCTATACATTAATTATTCTCATCTTTTAGTGTCAGTTTCATTCAATCACTAATTATTCCCACATTTGAAAACTGCTACCCATTTATCATACGGTATTTGTTTTCTAGTCATTGGTTGACATTGACTAAAGAACCACTGACCAACTTTTTTTTTCTTCTTTATCCATTGGTAAGTAGCAGTTTCATGTCAAACCACTACTATTTCGGAATTATTTTAAGTTTAATCTAGCATAGTGAGACTTGAACTTAATGACAAGTATCAATACTCACTCTATATGACTCATGTAAAATGAGAGACATCTTTTAGAAGATAAAGTGCTAAGATATATAACTATTAATTTAAAATCAATGGTTAAAATTGTGATAAAATATATGCACATGTATAATAAATCATGAAGTTGCTAATATCTTCACTCTTGATTTTTCAATTGTTAGTTATAATTCCACAATTTATCTTCTAAAATTATTAGTCATATTATAAAAGTATTATTACTAAACTAAGACAAATTTATATCAACACTTTTACTATCCTTTTGTTTTAAATAATAAAAAAAAAAAAGCAAAGGGGTCCTAAAACATAAAACGGAAGCAATTCTTCAAACTTCTTGTTTTGGAGCAGATCATACAAGTAAAGGTTCTCACTAATTAATTAAACTCAGACCCTTGTAGTATATAGTTACCACATTTTTTATGGTACCTTGAACTCACATTTAATTAATCAAGAAGTTACTTTACAGGTGCTATTAAATGCTTGGGTTCGATGTTTTTTGTCGTAAGCCTTTTTGAGAAGCACCAAACAATCTACTCGGTGATGGAACCTGGGCTCTATAAGTGTTGGGACCACTTCGAAACTTGAGCTCAAGATTACCCGAATCACTATTGGCAACCCTCTTCCAGAGTCCAGCATATCCTGCATGCTTCTTCCTGCACCATACATGACCTTGTTCTTCGCACCCAATTGTAATGTAAAGATTGTTAAGCCACTTTCCGCGTAGAGCTCAGGCCCCTGCAATATTTAATTTGGATCATATAGATACAGATGCATGACATTTACATGAAATTAAGCAAAAGAAGTTTACGGATAAAGCTACATGTATAATTATTGTTTTTTAATGGTAGATATTAGTAATTAGTATATGTTATATATATATATGTGTGTGTGTTCAATATATAGGTCACATTCAATTATGCAACGTAATTGACATATATATATATACTTACATTTGAAAATGCAAAGGGTAAGATGGAAAATTTCATGTCCATCACGGGAGGACGAATGTGAAGACCAAAGAACCTGGATTTATTGTCTATGATTAAATTCATGGAACAATTGCATGTCAGGATCTTTGTTGTCACCCCAGTTCTGTCCACCCCTTCCCCTAGTTTGAATTCCGGAATCCTTGCAATCTGCAAATTAATTAATAAATTAAAGCAACTATATATTATTATATTGTTTAAATTCTATGCCAAGAAAATCATCTTGTAAACATTGTATGAGAGATTGTAATTAGTTGAGAGTACGTTACTTCTAATTTTTACATGGAAATGTATAGTCATAACCATTTAATATATACTTACTTCCGTAATCAATCATTCATACTGAATAGAATTGTTGATATACAGAACAGTGACAACATGTTGCCGTTGTTAATTTTGGAGTACTTTATCTGGATTTTTGTCTTGGGTCATAAGATAGACAGATAAGTAAAACTCTTGCAAACTCTAGTTTTTTGGTGTACAATGATCACATTGAGGTTTGAATTTATGACGTCATATTTACTATCCAAATCCAAATCCCTCACCATTAGCCCAATCGTAGTGGCTTGTAAAGCTCTAGTTATAATTAAGAAATCGACATGCACATATCAATGTTGCTGGATTTTTCAGGCGTGAACATTAAGTATACATAATAAATAGTGTACTATAAGAAAAATAGTAAGTAGCAATATCTTAAAATTTAAACATATATAATTTTTTTTCAATATTAATTGACTTTAGTGCACATAAACTATTTTAGTTTGATGATAGTCGCAGCACTAAAAAAATAGAAGCATGATGAGTTATAGCGAAAAAGTGAAACAAACATATCCAGTTTTACTTTTACACAATGATTGCGCCAACATTACAACCTGCACTCATCCTCGCAATTGGACCCAGACTGGGTACTCACAAGTTTATCTATACGAGGAGGGTAATTATCTGTTTAATGGGTATGGATAATTATCTACAAATTTTAATGGGAATGGGTGTGGGTACGGGTATTTTAGTACCCACCCCGCCCCAGACCCGCACTATATATATATAATTATTTATATATATGTATCAATTTAATAAATATATATCAATTAATAAATATATACGTATCCTCTTATGTTTTATTTTTTCCTTTTTGCGTTTTTCTATTTGCTCTTTACTGTTAGCATCCAAAAAAATAAATATGTAATAATTCAATACATTTCCACCAAAACTAAACCTAGAATGTTCCCACTTTCAAATCTCAAACTAATTAATGTAATACATTATTTTTAAACAGATTTTGGATAGTATTAGCTTAGCCTCAGCCTCAGCACATGCAAGTTAATGAATTTATTATTTTAGAAGTTTATTGAAAAATTTATTTGGAGTTAATTAGTATGCACTAGCAATGTAAAATATTTTTACACAGACAGTCAATCATATATTGCGATGTAGATATTTGTGCCAATATTTTAAGAAATAATATTATGAAGTGACACTATAGTGAAATGTGATTAGATGTTTGTGTAATTTTTTTTATAGCGTCGATGCATAGTAATTAAACTGAATTTATTTAATGTTCTAGTTTGATTTTATGTATTGTATTTCAGAACCTTATTATGCATTGTAATATGTACTTAATTTTTACCATATATAATATTATGTGTTACCTTTGAAAAATTAATTTTTTTCATTTTTCATTGTAAAAGTGCAGGTAATGGGTATGGGTACCGAGGTACCCAGAGGGTAAGGGTAAGGGGATTAAAGTTGTTACCCACACAGGTATGGGGTCGGGTATGAGTATTTTTTCAAACTGCAGATATGGAGACGGGTACTATCGTACCCTACCCATTCCCATTCCCATTCCTACATCACTGTTGAAATGGCATACACACGCAGATGCATGCTATCTCTCTGGCTGGCTCACGAGAATTGGAAGAAATTACACGTTTGACTAATAAATATGATCACCCTCCTCTCTCCAAATAAACAAAACTTTATAATCTGTTTGGTTTGGAGACTATGATCTTGTTTTTATTTTTTATTTTTATTTTTAATTAATTACAAAATTATCATATTATTTTTAATATGTTTCCTGTTTGGAAATATTTATACAAGAAAGAACAGTAAAAAAAATATATATGCATACTGCATTCGTCTATTGCCTAAATTAAGATATGCTAAACAAATCAAGCTGATCTAGTCCAAATCAGCAGTTAATTTAATTTTTAATCGAAACTTTTAAAAGATTGTGTGACCCATATATTAAGAATGACGAGCGCATTGGTTAGCACTAAGTTCTATCAAGCTACATTTTTTTTTCCAGTTAAAAGAACGAATACTGATAAGAGAAGATCATTGCGCGCAAAATAAAATTAGCATCCTACTCAAGTTAGAAAACTGGAGTTAATCTGGTGTTGGTAAAAGGTCGCACGGGGATGTAACTCTCACCGGTAGCTATAGATATTCTCACAACATATAAAGTTTTACACTATTCTAACACTTTTTTTTTAATAAATAGAGAAATTAACAAGCTCAAAATATTTGAGTGTTTCAGTGATGGGAAATGGAACAGAGTGAGATCTAGAGTGAGTGCGGAATGGTTAATTCTTTAACTATTTCCCTCATCATATTTATTAATTACGAATCTAAATTGCAATTGTCGATTGTGATTTTTTTTTTGGGTGTACAATGTTAGTATGATAAGCTTTGAAACTACTAAAACCCATCATAATTACTAACTCAATTCTAATGACTTTGTTGCGTTGTAATCCTTAGTATTGTGAGAAATTATATTACGGATAAAAGCTACTAATTAAAGCGATCATAGAACTATATATTGCAGGTGTAAATCGTACCTCAATGGAGACTTTAGGTGGTGGAGGTTTGGTAGCAATATAGAAGACGAGCAATGCAATACCGAAGCTCACCACAAGTCTCCAACTCAGTTGCAACCAAATCCAAGCACATGAATCAGAGTAACGGTAAGAGAAGTACCTCTTCCACCCTCCTTTACTCTTATTCCCATAATATTCATAATAATACTCATCAAACAAACCTTGCTCATCATCCTCATCGTCATTGTCATCGCCACCGCCACCATCCACAATCACGAGACGGTTAACATCGCCGTTATCGGTGGCAGCGGTGACGTGGCTGCCGTCGTATGAGTCGATCTTCTTGTGGTGCAAGAAAGAGTGGGTGGAGTCCCGAGAGGAGGAGTAGCGGCAGAGGGAGAAGCGGGAGTGTTCTTCTTGTTCTTCGTGACGGGTCGGGTTGGACGGGTGGGTCTCGGATCGGATTGGGGAGTGGAAATTAGTGGATTCGGCGTCGTTTTGGAGGTTGCTACGGATGTCTGTGTTGGCGTGGGAGAGAGTGGAGGGGCTTTGCACGTAGTATGCACACGGGTATGTTTGGTATGTCAGAGCCTCCTCAATATTATGCTCTTCATTTTCAACAACGTTGTTGTTGTTGTGGTGATGCATACCATTATGGTACGGCATTGCTAGCTTGTGTCTTGTGTGTGGGAGAATGTGTGTGTGAATGTCTGAAAGGGGCTTTGGAGGGAGTGGGTTTTAAACTGAATAAAGATAGGGATTACATTATGAGGGGTTTGGCAAAGTGCATGGAGAGAGCATTTTTTCCCCCATATGTTTGTTTAATTAAAACTATTTCTGTGCATTATTGCATTGCTTTGGGTGTTCATTAAGGGACATTAATAATACAAGTAACATTATTGTTGCTTCTAAATTAGAAGTCTCATGATCGTGCATTATATACTATATATGTTTTCATTGTATCATATATACTCTCTTAATTTGCTTCTTAATGCATTTCTTTTTCTTTTTTTTTTTTAACAAAAGTTAATATGTTCAAAGATTTAGGAAATTTTACATGATTATGGCTCAATTTGGTAAAAAACAATGGATAGCGGATAAAATAGATGATAGCGGATAGTAGACAAGTTAGCTGATATCGGATGAGCTTATATCGGATAACTGATAGTGAATAAATTAATAAATTAAATTTGAAGTGTTTGATAAAATTATCGGTTAAACAAGCTTATAAATGTAAAATGACATTAAATCAAAATTAGCAAAATTTATTTATTTATATATTTTTTTAGTTGCCCCAGTACTATAAACTATTCCATTCTAACTTCTTCGTAAGAAATTGTGCCACTAAAGATAAAGAAAATCTAATTAATCCGTTTATTACGGTAAAGCTATTGATTGTGTATTGTCGTGCATATTGCGCCTTCTATAACGACATTAATTAAATAAACCTGCTTTACACCGAATTGTTTGTCTTTCCACATCCAAGAAATGATAGCAAAGTAAGCACGCTTTACCCCCCCATACTGTTTCCTCCTGAAATATTTAGCAAAATATTCAGATCTAAACCCAAAAAGGATAATATACCTCTATTATTTTAATGCATCTACAATGTCCTACACTTTAACTTCTGACTATTCCGTTACCATAGCCATTTCTCCAATCTAATCTAATACCTAGTTTTTTTTTTTCCTTTTTGTATTCGGATCTAATATGACTTTTTGACATTCACTTTTATTTCATTTCATTATTTTTTTCACTTTCAGATATATTTTTATTTTTCATACAAATTAGCATTATACACTTGAATTTGATTATGATGCTTAAGCTCGTACATTTTTTATGATCAGCTTCAAGGTTTTGCATATCTTGAAAAACGAGTTCATTATCAGCTGCTTTTTTCATGCCATTTTGCTACCATTTCAAATAGATAATGTGTAGAAAACATCGCCGCTAAAACTTAAAATATGTCAATGATTTTTTAATCTAAAAGAGTGAGTATATGTGTGTGAGTGGATGAGAGAAGATAATTAAGAGTGAAGTAGAGGTGCAATTTAATCGAATATTTCTTGCTTTTGAAGAGAGAAGATAGATTGTTATCCAAGGACAAGGTGGCCATATATTGCAATGATTGTGAGGTAACAATGAGAACATTGAGAGCAAACTAGTCTAATGAGGAGAGTATCTTTTGCTTTTACCAAGACATCATGAATCGCACCTCTTACTACCATCATGATACATGCCAAAGGAATATATGTTATGTTATTTTTCTTTCTCCATTAGAAACAAGTTCTAAACTTTAGGGTGCTCCTTAATTTCATTTTGATTGTGGTCTGTAAACTTGGTTCATAAGAGTGTACCCATTGGAAATTGGAGTCCAATATAACTTTTATGTGTGTATGCGTGCTAGCTAATTTGGTTATGATATTTTGAAGCATTAGTACTTACTGATACATATGATTGTGTGAGTAAAACCATATGAAGCGATTAAACATCAAATTCTAAGTTTAATTGTTGAAAACATGTTTCTAATTCCTAAGAAATTGACGCACTTGGATGTTTGAAATCTTGAAAGGAAATATTAGGGCTTTTTAGTTTCTTAAGTTTACATTTCTTGCTCACAATTAACTCGATCTCCTCTCAATTGGAAAAGTTTAAGTGATCAATAAGTGTAACTGATGTGAATACAGAGAGGATATCGTCAAAACATATTATAAAATTAATTGGCTAGGATGCAATCAAAAACTTGTAGATGGATTAAAATAAAATATTAAATCAAATCTTAACTGTTATGGGTATTACTTTCATAGTACCTATGAATTTGCTGTAGTGTTTAAAAATGTGTTTTGTTATATGTGTCCGAGGAGAGATTGTCGAGGAAAAAATATGTGCACCTTCGAAGGACAATTTGGCACAACCACAATAGAAGTTTTAACACTACTACTAGGAAACTACTAACATAAAACAAAAACAAAAACAAAATCAAATAGAAGCAAATTAGAAGCCAAGACAAATGTGAACATCAGAGTTTTAAGGCATTTGGGGCATAAATATTTGATGAAGTCAGAAACAAGTAGAGAAGCGCCAAATGAATCGACGGTTAAAATTATAGATGCATCAGTGCACCACTTTAAAACTGGTGCACCGTAAGTGTCACCATCTATGCAAAAGCTTCCAACTACAGACAATGACAGAATGATAGAAGTTTTGTTCATGTATTATTTCTTCCTTGTAGTATTTGGTAGGACACACAATGATGAAAGTCAACTACTCTTCTTTACCCTTCTTGTTTTCCCTAGCTTTCAGAAACCTTGAAAACCAATATGCTGAAGACTTTGGGTGCCTAGTGAGCCCATTTTTATAATCCACATAGACCAATCCAAAGCGTTTGGTATAACCTTGAGCCCATTCAAAGTTGTCCAGTAATGACCATGCAAAGTATCCTCTCACATCTGCCCCATCCCTGTGCATTCAAAATATATACAAAACTTCAGGTCTGTTCGATTTACATTCCTATTCTGCTTTCAAGTTCAAGCGATTTTCCTCAGTTGTTATGCTGGTTAAAACTATATATGGTAATAATGTGAAATCTGCATTTTTTTTCTGCCCTTAACGTTTTTTATTGTTTTTTCAAAATCCTGTACGGGGAAAGACCCTATTATTATGATATTCAAAAGTCATCTTGTCCAGTTAGCCTAGTACACAAATACTTGAGAGATACCCCATCAAACAAGTTTCTGACCCTATTCTAAACTTCCAATGTTTTAACACATAATGAAATACCAAAGAGGGTTAATCATTATTTCTTACAAAATATATTCACTGTTCATCTAAAAAAATAATTCTAAGTTCCCAAAGGTATACTGATATAGCAACAGACATAAGCATAACAAGGGTAAAAAATACATTCCACCATATCCCTAGAGAGATGTAAGACAAGATTTTTTTTTTTTGGGGGGGGGGGGGGTGGTTGAACAAATGCAATAAAAAAGGCAGTAAAATATCACAAGGTATCAACCATGGTATATTTGAAAAGGAAAGATGCATCTAACCACCAGAATACACATTAATAGGTGGAATAAACAGGTTTGACTCATACAGATGGTGTGTGTATAGAAAGTGGAAATCTTACTTTATAGCCTGTGCAACTGAAGCAAGGTATCCCTTGAAGTAGTGAACTCTCAGTTTGTCATCTAGCATCTCATGGAGTGGCACATTATCATCGTCTTCATCATCCATACCTGTTAAATGGAAAGCCATTCCCTAAGAGAAATGAGAACCATTTTATAATGTTTTGGCCCACACATATACAAGATATAATTGTTTTTGTGCCTTCTCTGTGAACTTCCACTTGCACATTTTTTCTACACAAGTTTGTCACTTTGTCTTAAAGTATGGAGAGCTTATTTTCTCTATTGAATTTTTATTTTTCTGTGCATTTCTGTCTGACAAGAGAGGAATACTTAAATTCCACATTAGAACTCTTTCTTAATCCATTTATTTTTGAGTTGATCAATTTCTCTGTTCTTTCATCAAATTCTAAGTTATTCATCTTAAGGAGAGGGCTTAAGGCACTCAAATGATGATAGAATTTCCAGTTGCCAACTTTAATGTTGAAAGTTTTGAAGTTTGTTTGGATTGAATCTTAACTGCCATTATACAATCAAAGGTAGCATTTGACACAGGTTAGAACAGAACAGAATAGGATATATGGATTTGTTCCATGTTTGGTGCATAATAAAACAAATCAGAAGAGGACAAAAGGTAGGAAAAGTGATATATTTTGATTCCACCGGGTGGAACCAAAGAAATCAGAACAGAACAGGCTGTTCCATTTCATTCTATTCACATGCCAAACACTACAAAAGATTAAAAACAGAGGTATAGGCATACAGGAGTATTAATGACTTCCACTTTACGGCTGATTTCTCCCTCAATTTTCTCTCTGGTGGTTCTTTCTCTGTTTTCTTTTAAGTTTATGGGAAGGAAAAGTAAACTAACATACCATTCTCTGTGACATATATTGGGGTTGCATATTTTTGTGATACATAATTAAGAACCTTCCGAAGACCCCAAGGAACCACATAAAGCCACTCTGATGCTGCCTGTTATATGCACATAGAACACAAAACTTGCAGGTTCAGGCTTGTATATATATACAACAGAAACACTGAGAGAGACACAGAGAGAGAGATGGTATACACCTTCTCACCAATGGGCTGGCCACCTTCCCATTCCGCTGTTGACAAAAACAGAGCTCAATCATCAAGTCAAATTCATTTGGGATATACATATATAGTTAAGAAAACAATAGAATAATCCGATCATTACCAATTCTGTCCATCTCCTGTGTCTTGTAGTAAAAATTTTCTTCCGTGAATTCTCTTGCATGAGAAATAAACCTTGATGTATAGTGATTTAGACCAATAAAGTCCAAAGCATTCAGAAGAAATTTCTTATCCTCCTCTGAGAATTTGGGAAGCTGATCTCCAAGACGTTCACGCATAACTTCGGGATATTCTCCATAATACAGAGGATGCAAGAACCTGGGTTAAAATTATATTCTAACATAAGCATGCATCTTACACCAAGGTAGATATCACTTAAAACTGCTAAACTATGCAAGCTTCCGATTCTAATTTGCATTATTTTCTTCATCTATAGTTTCTCTTCAATTTCTAGTGTTCATCAGCATCAAAGAAAAAATAGATCAGTTTGCACTTCATTAATTTGTGGTGTTAAATAGAGAAATAGAAAGGAAAGTAATCAAACCCAGACCTTCTACTGAATTGAGTACAACAGTATAAGTGTATAACATCAACATTATACAGAATCATAATGCAGGAACTCCATCAAGTAAGAATTTCAGTAAAATGATAGGTTCTAAGAGAATATAGTAGCCAAAGCATTCTGTATATATTTGTCAGTTTGTGAATGAATCCACATGTTTTCATGCATTTATTTCAAGCAAAAAATCTATGAAACTCTTATCAAAACAATCAAACCAATAATATAAAACGAATGTATGGGGAACTACCAGCCAATCTGAAAATCCAGGCGCCTTGCAGCAGCGGATTTATCTTCAATCTTGTCAGAATTAGCCTCTGCCCATTCACAGTCTACCACCAGGCCCACTTGTCCCCCTTGCTTATCCTGGAACATTAAGATAACATTTTAAAGGGAATAAAATGTTACGTCTATGCCATTTTTTTAATATGGTCGCCATTAAATAATTGTTAAATAGAATTCATGGATGATTTGAAAATCAAGAACAATAACAACAAAGTGGGGTCTGGTCATTTGGACCAGTCCACTCGATCAGTCTCTATCAAAAACCAAATTTCAGTAAAAATCATTAGGAGCAAGGTCTTTTACAATGATTTTTTCCAATGTTTTACAAGGTCTTACCCTATGTTAAGTTTGGACTTGGCAATTTAAAGCTTGGTAAAAATAGCACAAGTAGGCAGATAATTTGAAAATCAAGAAGATACAGAAAGGGTGGAGTGGGAGAAAATTTTTAGTACTCCTGTAGTATAGCCTTTAATTTGACGGTTTTCTTCTACTTTTCATTAAAAAACAAAACTATACATGCTAAGTGTCACGATTTTAATGAGGAGAAAAGGTACTATAGGAGGATTGAAATTTTTTTTTCCGTGGAGTGGGGCAAGCAGCAAAATATAACAAACAGTGAACAGAAATAAATGTAATCCATCTTGCACCTTATACTTGCTCCGGTAAATAGAAACAGCCGCTGCATGGGCCAAGATCTGATGATGTCCTGCTAAGTATGGCTCTACTGATGTATTTTCACATCTTCCAGGAGCAAAAATTGCAGTATCATACCCATTAACCGCAGTTTGAAGGGGTTCATTAATAGTAATCCAGTTCTTCACTCTATCACCAAAACTTGCAAAGCATGTATCTGCATAGACTGCAAAATATTCTCTGGCACATGCCACAGATGAAAACATCATTCACATTCAGTAATAGAATATTGGAAATCAATCCTCAACATAATTTTAAATGCTTTTCTCGATGAAGGTACCAAGTAAAAAACAACAAAGTAAAGAGATAGAAAATGGTGGGTTTAGCATGAGCATGATGGGTCAAAGTTGGCACCAGGTACTTCCTATGGAAGCTGAGCGCCACTACACTACAAGGCCATTGGAATGTATACGCTGAAAACCATTAGAATTAAATGAAGTATATACTAGTGCACTTTATTTGGGAATGTCACTCCTTCCTCTGTTCATCCTTGTACCCCACACATGTATATATATAGAGTATGTACCAAGTGAGAACACGAGAAACGAGATTAGAGGTAATCTTGACCATGCATGGATACATACATGCATATACAGATATGTTTGTCTGTGGTTTCCCAGTGTCCTATATTTTAGACATTGCTCATGTTAGTGTGTATGTGTTGTGTCCATTGTCCGTGCCTATGTTCGTACTTCATAGTTGGTCAAAAATTAGCAACCCTAGGTAGGCTAGAATACTACCTAACCAATAGCCCCATAATCAGGGACTCACACAACCTATTCAGCCCCTTGCCAATGAATACAGGCACCCTGCCAGGTAAGTAATATACACAGTTGTTGCAGCCAAGGCCAGCCTAAACCTAATTCTTTCTCATTCAGAAGAAAAACTGTAATTAAAATTCATGCCTTTTATTATTTAATATTGTAATCGCTGAATATAAAATATATCCCGACATAATCTTCCAGAGACATGAATTTCCATTGCTGGCCAAAGTAAGAACAAATCATATATGTGTTTTATTCTTCTGCATACTCATCATGTGCATCCACTTTCATTTTCTTAAAACTGAAATAGTCATAAAATAGACATGATCATCATAGCCATTTCAGTTCCACATAAATAAGTTATTACCTCATAACCTTTACTACTTTCAAGCACACACCATACAAATTAGATTTCTGACATTTTGGAAAGAAACAAATCGAAAAATGAAAAATAAATAAATCAGTTACATGATACTTACATGATTTTTTTATTCAACCATCCTCCCATTGACTCATGAAGATGCTGCGGAAGATCCCAATGGTACAAAGTTACATAAGGTTGAATGCCTGTTGGAAAAGAGTAACTTAACATATATCGGTGATGAAAGAGCTACAAAACTAAGGTAAATTAGCTCCATATAGACAATACCTCTTTCCAAAAGAGCATTAATAATGTTGTTATAAAATGTTATCCCTTCGTCGTTGACTTTGGTTGCTAAGCCATCTACACCCAAAAACCATTACAATATAATATAATAAATTAAAAATCCAAAGATTCTCTAATTCTCTATCACTTATATCAGACAATGTAGCACTACAAAACAAGCCAAAAGATTACTATAAATACAACAGTTATCATACAAGAATAACCTTTTCAGTTTCAGTATAACTATAATGGTTTTGGGGACATGGCAAGCAATGTTATTAGCATCAACAGTCACCACAGCTCAGAAAGGATTGTAGGGCATAAAATCAGTAAAAAGAACATTAAAAAGGGCATCTCTGTAACATAAACTCGCTAAATTCTTATTGCCATGTTGTCAACAGTTTCAGCACCATCTCCTAAATTAGTTGGCCAACTTGTTTAAGGAGATATCATTTCCCACCAACAGTGTGTGTCACGTTTTTCATTTGACTCGAAAAATGAGGAACAAGACATGAGGCTAAAGCTTGTAATAAAACATACCAGGGAAAATACGAGACCAAGAAATTGAGAATCTATAAGCATCAAATCCCAACGTGGCTATAAGATCAATATCTTCCTGTCATCATAATTACATTCAGAAAGTTAAAATTTGAAATTTTGTGTGCAAGGCAGGAGCTGGACAGTTAACAGAAATAATTATAATTATCATATACAATAAATAAAATTATTAATCTGGGGAAAGAAAAGAAACAAACAGAAGCATTCATATGAACGAAAACCGGTTCCCTGAGAAGAAACATTGCATATGCAATGTAATAATTTCTAGCCCAAAATCAATCCAAAAAAGCAATATATACAACAAAAATCTTTTCCCACTAGGTAGGGATGGGGTACATAGATCAAGTGATGCCATAATGTCCTAGCATGTCTAATGACAGACTATTTAGTACAAAGACAATATTTAACCAGAAGAAAGATAAATGTCAAAAACATTAAAAAATGAAGAAGAAGATATTACTGACCATATACCGATGATAATGATCAACTGCTACATCACCATTGCTTTTGTCAAGAATTTTCCCTACCAAAACAACAAAGACACAGTAAGTACTGAAGCATAAAGTAGCAAGCACCATTTAAGCAAATAGACAGTGAAAGATCTGACAATTTATACCTTCAGTGTGGGAAAAGGCATCCCATATACTAGGACCTCTACCACCCTCCTTCCAAGCACCTTCTATCTAGAAGTAAGCAACAAGCAGTTAATTAGTTTCCCACCAGTTACAAATGCAGCACTATTTAGCTGTAACCAAAAAGAGAACATAGCATGAAGCCATGAACAGAATAGAGAAGCATCAATCAAGGCAGAACAAAACAGCAAACAACAGACAGACAGATCATAGAATATTCAGCAAAATCCAAAACAAACAGGACCCATCAGTTCACACGGGACAGGAGTGCATCTGCAGCTGCAGCATTGAGAGCGATGCATTGGCGCGTAGAGGATCGAACCTGATAGGCGGAAGTGGCAACTCCGAAGACGAAGTCGGGAGGGAAGTCGGAGCGGGAGACTTGTTGTCCTCTGTTGTCATAACCGTTTTCTCTCATGAATTCCTCCTTCACCTTCTTCGCCATTCTCAAATGAAATCAATCGCTCACTCACTCACCCACTTACCGCCTTCTTCTTCAATGACTCTCAACTGTGTTCTGCTTTTGCTTCACTGCGATTATTATGTATGAACACACAGTGAGAAAATCCACCCCATACATACATACATATAGACAGAGAAAGAAAGAAATCAGGTATTGTAAAAAAAAAAAAAACAATAGTCAATAACAATAATAATAATTTAAGGTTAAATACTTAAATTCTTGCTCAGGCAACCTCATTCTCGAATACATTGCTGACACGCAGAAAGATACAGCGCAAACATGGGTACCACTCAGTTTCGCTGTACTCACCGGTAAAAGGAGTTGAAGAAGGTGAACTGAAAATGGTGAGGGGGTGGAAATTTACCCTTAATTTTTTGTAAAAATAAAATGACGCCATCTGACATTAATTTATGTAGCACTTATCGTTATGCGTGGATAGTTAATGTGCCAATTAGCAAATCCAACACACTTTCATGGACAAAAAAAAAAACACATGTTTCCACTTTGAAGGATCAAATTATATTAGGCAACTCACATTGTCTATTTTTCTTAGGCAAATATATTACATCAATTGATTTCATCCTGGAATCTAAAATAAATGCTAAGCTATTCCACCCAAATAACACTTTAAACTTAATCTTGAAATAATTAAGTTCATTATATTTTGATTAAAACATAATTTGTTCACTTAAGATAAAAAAAAATAATAGGATTACTAAAAAAAGGATAAAAAATGACATATGACCAAGTAAATCCTTAGGTCGAAATACTTATGATCGTTGTATAGATTTAATTAATGGGTAATCGGACCTAAACCTTGTAAACATAAATCCATCCTTAACTAATTACTTTTCAATCTTGTCTCTTAGATTTTAATAATAAAATCCAATGTTGCATAATTTAATAAAAAAATTTATTTTTGTACATTCACATTTTTTTTTTATCAAATTTGTACATTCACATTTACACAAATTAATATACTATCTAGTTACAGATTATCTATTTTTGTCAACTGCAATATGTTTAAACAAAGTTATATATGATGGCATTCAAAAACAAAAACAAAAAATCTAGATGTGGTGGGCACCCGGATTACACATTCACGCGGTTGAAGTTGAACATTGACTTTGGAAGCTGCAGATCATTGACTTTCTTAGAATTTCTTCATACAAGAAAATGAGCAAACAAAATAGCTATCCACTAATCTCTTGCTATCTTTCTCTTTCAATATATAGCTTTAGCCTCGCAGTTGTAGACCAGAAAGACATGGCTGAAACTTTAGTGGCTGGAGCATTTCTATCCGCTTCTGTGCAATATTTAATAGAGACAATAACCTCAGTGCAATTCAGAGATTTCTTCAGGAAGATCAAGAAGCTGAATGTGTCACTCCTGGATGAATTGGAAACATCACTGCTCACTCTTCAAGCTGTGCTCAATGATGCAGAACAGAAGCAGATTACAAACCCTGCAGTAAAAGAATGGCTGGAACGGCTAAAAGATGCAGTGCATGATGCAGAAGACCTGCTGGATGAAGTCAACACTGAGGCACTCAGACACAAGGTGGAGACCCAACAGCCACATCAGCCCTTTACTGGGAAGGTAAGGATCTTCCTTTGTTCTTGTCAGATTCATGGGGGTGTGAACTCCAAGTTAGAGGCTTTGTGCCAAAGACTCCAACGTTTTGCTGCACAGAAAAATGGCCTTGGTTTGCAACATGTTAGCCTGAGGGTCTCAGTTAGAGCTCCAACAAGCTCCGTGGCAAATGAGTCAGGTGTGGTGGGTAGAGATGGTCATAAGGAGAAACTAATGAGGTTGCTCTTATCAAATGGAGCAAACTGTAATAACAACATAGGGGTGATTGCAGTTTTTGGCATGGGAGGTGTTGGAAAGACAACCCTTGCTCAGCTTCTCTACAATGATTATAGAGTAGAGGAACATTTCGATCTGAAAGCCTGGGCATCTGTTTCAGAAGTCTTTGATGTCACTGTGGTGACAAAAGCCCTTCTTGAGTCTGCAGCCTCAAAACATTTTGAAAATGACAATCTGAATTTTCTCCAAATTGAACTGAGGCGAATCTTGAAAGGCAAAAAGTTCTTGTTTGTGTTGGACGACCTTTGGAATGACAAATACGTCGAGTGGGATGGCCTGCGAGCTCCCTTCTTCGAGGGAAAGCAAGGGAGTAGAATCATCATCACAACCCGTCAGGGTGATGTTGCTCAAATGACACATACATTCCCTATTTACCATTTGGAACCATTGTCGCATGAAGATTGTTGGTCACTGCTATCCAAGCATGCATTTGAAAATGCAGACCCTGGCAGACACCCCAACTTGGAACTAGTTGGTAGAAAGATTGCAGAAAAGTGTGGTGGCTTGCCAATAGCTGCAAAGACATTAGGAGGCATTTTGCGGTCCAAACTGGATGAGACTGAGTGGACTAATATTCTGAATAGTAACACGTGGGGATTACTAAATGATGATGTTCTACCTGCTCTATGGTTAAGCTATCTGTATCTCCCTGCTCATTTAAAAAGATGTTTTGCCTATTGCTCAATTTTTCCAAAGGCCCTTCCTTTAAATAGGAGTCACATAGTACTACTTTGGATGGCAGAGGGTTTGCTTCAACAAGGCCAGGAGAAATCAATGGAAGAAGTGGGTAATGAATATTTTGATGAACTATTGTCAAGATCATTAATTCATCAAGATGGAGATAATTATCTAATGCACGACCTCATCAATGATTTGGCCACAGTTGTATCAGGGAGAAGTTGTAATAGGTCTGAGAGTTGTGAAATATCAGAAAGTGTCCGTTATTTTTCTTATTCTAGAGGTAAGTATGACTCTTCCACCAAGTTTGAGAGTTGTTATGGAGCAAAGTGCTTGCGGGTGTTCCTCCCTTTACCATTGAGTGATGATCCAACTTTATGGTGGTACTTGAAACATTACTTGACTAAAAGGGTTACACGGGATTTTCTGCTTAGACAGAGACGCTTAAGAGTGCTATCATTGGCAAACTATAATAACATTACCGAATTGCCTAATTCAATAGGCAATCTGATACACTTGCGGTTTTTAGACCTCTCTTTTACTCCAATCAAAACATTGCCTAGTACAATATTCAAGCTCTACAATCTTCAAACACTAAGATTGTTATACTGTCAGAACCTGACTGAATTGCCTGCTGACATAAAAAACCTAGTTAACTTGCGTCATCTTGACACAACTGGCACTAAGGTGAAGATGTCAAGACAGGTCACCACCCTACAAAATCTCCAGACTTTGAGTACTTTGGTTGTAGGCAAACAGAATGATGTTCTAAGGCTCAAAGATTTGAGATGTTTCCCAAATCTGCAGGGAAAACTTTCAATCTTGGAGTTGTGCAATGTGGTTGATACCGTAGATGCTATCGAGGCAAACTTGAAGAACAAAGAGCTCATTGAGGAGTTAGTGTTGGACTGGAGCAGGCATGGCAGTCAATCACAAATCGAAACCGAGGTGCTTGACCTGTTGCAACCATCAACCAATCTCGGGAAACTCATCATTGAGTCATATAATGGAACCAGACTTCCTAACTGGTTGGCAGATTTTTCATTTTCTCATATTGGGTTTCTGTCTATAAGTGGTTGTAATTTTTGCTTCTTTCTCCCATCACTTGGACAACTTCCCTCTCTCAAGGAGCTTCATGTTACAGGGATGAAAATGGTCAAGACGGTTGGTCCTGAATTCTATGGTAGTTGTAGTACCCCTTGTTTTCAACCATTTCCATCTCTCGAGATTTTATCATTTGAGGAGATGTTAGAGTGGGAGGAGTGGCAACTATTCAGTGGTGAAGGCATAGAGTTCCCTTTTCCAAGTCTGAAACATCTACGTTTATACAATTGTCCTAAGCTTAAGGGACACTTACCTATTCATCTTCCTGCCAGCTTGACAGATGTTAACATATCTTATTGTGATCAGCTGGAAGCATCTACTTTACAGTGGATCACTTCGACTAAAAGTTTGACTATCATTGATGGAGGTCAACATTTAATGCCAATCCTTGAGAATGATTCACAGTGCTTGCTATCCTACATAAAGATTGAAAGGAGTGATATGCTGACATCTTTTCCAAGAATGGTTCTTAGCAGCAATCATCTCCGCGACTTGTATCTCACTAAAATTCCATCTCTCACATTCTTCCCTACTGAAAGTATGCAGACTTTACGAACACTAATGTTATCCGAATGTAAGAATCTAGAATTCCTACCAGATGAAGCCTGGGAAAGTTACAGTTCCCTCGAAAATTTGATGATATGGGACAGTTGTCACTCGCTCACGTGCTTTCCATTGGGCTGTTTCCCTGTGCTCAAATATCTTTATATCTGGAATTGTCCCAATCTTGGATCACTTTCCATCTCAGATGATGAGGCTTCTGCCCAAAGATTATCAAGTCTTGAAATATTGAGAATAAGTAACTGTCCTAACCTGGAGTCTTTTCCTCAAAGTGGATTGTCCACTCCCAACCTAACGGAGTTTAAGGTCATCAATTGTGAAAAACTTAGATCACTGCCAGAACGGATGTACACCCTCCATGCTCTTCAAGATTTAGAAATTTCCAATATTCCACAACTTGTATCATTTCCTCCTGGTGGTTTGCCACCAAAGTTGAAATCAGTTTTCCTTGGCTTTTGTAAAAGTCTATCACCTACAGCTGTAGCTGAGTATGG
Organism: Glycyrrhiza uralensis; assembly: GCA_030159175.1. Taxonomy (NCBI): domain Eukaryota; kingdom Viridiplantae; phylum Streptophyta; class Magnoliopsida; order Fabales; family Fabaceae; genus Glycyrrhiza; species Glycyrrhiza uralensis. Next base: position 45,060,850 of record BRZY01000005.1, read on the forward strand.
ATTCCAATGGCTTACTTCTCTTCTGAAGCTTGGAATTGGAGGTGATGATCTTGTCCAGGCATTCTTGGAAGGTAATGCACTTCAACATCTCACCTCTCTTGAGGAGTTTCACATCCTACGTTGTGTAAGGCTTGAGTCTTTACCAGAAGATAGGCTACCTTCCTCTCTTTCTTTACTGAGGATCCAAGACTGTCCTCTCTTGGAAACAAGGTACAAGAATAGAACAGGGAAACACATGTCCAAGATTGCTCACATCCCCACCATAAGAATAAGTGAAGAGGTGATAATATAACCTGTCAAATGAACAGTAGGCATGGAAAATTTGGAAGGTATGGCCTTCAACTCTGTCTAATAATATTTCACAATTGTTCATAAGCAGTTGCAGTTTACTTGCAGTTGGTAAAATGTCAATAACCTGAGTAATAATTTGTCAAAAGGCATTGTTCCAAGCAGTGCCAATTACAGAATATCATAAAAATGGAATATTATTTCTGAATGAACCAACTGTCAACCCAAGATTTCTTAATTATCTTGTCGTACGTGATGATTACAATTTACAAACTATTTTAAATAAATGGTATACCAGGTTCACTCTATAGCTATTATGATATTATACTTAATCAAAGCCAACTTTTTGCCATGTTTTGTAGAAATCCAAAGAAGCAAGAAGAAATCCAGACACAAGAGATAGGTTGAAGAACATAAACAGAGAGGCAGTGAAAGGAGGGAGAACTACAAAGTTCAGAGAAGACGAAGAAGGTCAAAGTTTTAAAGGGAAGCAAGCGCAGACGACAAGAAGAGTTAGCTGAGCCGATGTCAAAGTCAGCAGTATATCATGGATTGATAATGTAAATTTTTTTAAAACGCTTTAGAATTAAACCCTCTGCTCTGTGTATCAAGCTCAATAATTGAAGAAATGAGCAAGTGAGAATGAAAGAGATAAATAAGCAGAAAGAAAATGTGGGAAAACATAGAACAAAAGATAAAAGGAAAAAGAATAACTACTTAAATGCTCCACCTATTAATCAACTACTTTTACATGTCAAATGACTTCAAGCAATGACTATCAGCTGCTTAAGGTGGATAGTCACCATGCTGTTAAATGACTTCGCTGCTATTTCTTCAAGCAATGCTGAGAGAGAAATTGAAAGTATGACTATGGTTTTAATTGATTTTACTTTTGTTTTAGTTCCTATTCCGGTAAAGGACTACTACTGAAGTGAACGTTGTTATAAATCAAAGGATTCAAGTAGTTTTAATAATTTTTACTATTTGTTTCTGTAGAAAAATTCGCACTTCTCAGTTATTGTTTCTTTTAATTCTACAAACACGAAGTAATGAAATTTAAAACTTTTTGCATTATTTTAATGATTTCTTTTAGCCTACCATTTGTTGTCATCGTCATCTAAACATTTTGGGTGTGTTTGGATAGACATTCAATTTTCATTTGCACTCTTTCCAAAATTACATTTGTGAAAAGAAAGAAATTGTTGTCGTGGCTTCAAACTAGGTTTTGGTGGCTCCAACCAAAAAAAGAAACAGGCAGATAGTATTTTTCAGAACCTTCTATTCATTAATAGTCTTGCAAATAGAAGAAATTAAAAATTTGATAGTTTCAAGTGATATAATTCCATTTATTTCATCATTCCAATGGTTTGTATGATAATTATACACTTTCTTTCGAAAAAAAAATAAGCATACACTTAGTGTAAGCAAGTTTTACTCATATATTCTTGATCATATTTCACGGACTTATCACATCATATTAGTTATCAAAAATATAAAAGTGTATTTCAATACAAAAGTATGATATTTCAATACATTTACTAAATTTCAAGTAAACATTTAGATATTTATTTTATATTTATTGTATTGTTGTACTATCAATATCTCAAATTCTCAATTACTATTTTATATTTTTATAGAATTGAGGGGAAATATGCAGTGTAGAGGTTATATTTCAAATGAAGCACAACAACCCAATTTCTGAGTTTAAGTGTGAAAATGGGAGTTAGAGATGTTGTGGCTTTCTAGAGTTGAGATAGAGGGCGAGGGTTTCAGCTTTCACCATTGGCCACTGCCACTCGAGGGGCTGCAAACAACAGAGAGGAACTCAAACTTGACGGGCTACTAAAAGTTTGTGACAGAACCACCAAGAGACAAACTAGCAGATTAAAGCAGTGTGTTGACCGGAAAAAACAAAAAGCAGTGTGAGGAACAACGGGAAGAAGAGTAGAGAATCAGTGCAGTAGCAAGAAGTGGTGCTTGAACCAGAGCAGTAAGGGAGCACTGGCGCTTAAGTTTGTCCAGGATCAGGATAGGGGGAAAGGCACAAAATATAGTCAAGAAAGTGGAGGACTCAGAAACAAAGTGGTCGTCAGGTTTTTTTATTTTATTTTATTAAAAAAAGGGCTTTTGAAAGGATCGTACAGTCACGCCGTTTATACAGGTAAAATTGTTGATTCCACGGTCCAGCATGAGAATGGGACAGCAGTGCCACCCAAAAATCATAGGATCATTCGATGCGATCTAGATCGCAATTCTGCTACCATGTGAGCATGGCTGGAAACAGAGCAACAGGGGTTGAGAATTTGCTGAAACAAAACAAATAGCAAACAATGATAGTGTAACAAGTAACAAATATTTACAATCTAGAAAATATGAACTGCTGGTCCCAGCTATTTATCCCATTAAAAAAGTCCAAAATGGTAAAGTATAACCAAATAGAATAGAAGAATATTTACACCAATAAAAAATAAACACTACCGCTTATCATAGTTGCAAAACTCTGAGAAAAGTCGATGTTTTTCATTTCTATTCAAAGAGGGAGATGGAGCTGCAAACAGAGGGTGGGAGTGTGACAGCTGGAAAAGGTCTTGAGATGTGGCCAGAAAACAAGTGGTCTGGCTAAGAAATGCTTCATATGGCTAACCTGTTTACTGCAGTGGAAATGACATTAGCAAAATGGGCCACAAACAGCCACTATCTCAGCTGCTACTGGCAAACACTCCGCAATGGAGCTCCTACACCACCTGGAAGTTACACCACACAGCACCGACACTATACTACTCTGCTATCATCAACCACAGTCTCCACTCATTTATTAATCATATTTATAACACAATGCACCTCAACAAACTAAGAGAACACAAACTTCAAAACAATCATCATAACAAGCCCAAATAATTCCCCATGACTAAACAACAGAGATACAGGAATGCAATCATACCCATTCAAGCATCAAGAACCACAAGTGCAACTATTCACAAAAAAGAGTAAAAATTCATATTGTTGAGACAAAATAGTCAACATAACTAAATAAACCTACAACAAGTGCACAAACATAATTCAACCACATCTTACCATCTCATCAATTTCAAACTAGAAAACAAAGTCCCAATTTTTTCACAATTAAAACATTCAAGAAACAAAAACAATTGGGGGGACTGCTTTCATAATCAGGTGGCTTTTGCATTCCCCTTAGTCTCCGCCTTGTCTGCCTTCGCCTCCCCGGAACAACAACCACCGCCATGCTCATGATGGTGGTGGTGGTGATGATGGTGATGGTGATGATGCTGGTGCTGATGCATCTGCTTCCCCTTGAGTTGCTTCCTCATGTCATAAGCATCCTCCCCATCAGCATAGTACTTGGCCTCCACATCATGGATTTTGTACCCCAAGGTCTCCGTGTACAAATTAAAAGCCGCACGGTTGCTCTTCCTGACATGCAGCGAGACATACTCAGCACCAAACACCTGTGTCACACACAGTAACAGTAACCACATTGAATTTTACACCAAGTCCAATTACAAGACGGCACAACGCACTTCCTACACACAATTTGATGAAACTAACTCCTAACCGATAGAACTGTAGGACTAGGGAAATGTGAGAAAGGGCGAGACATTCAGAGAGACTTAGAGAGAGAATAGAAAGGTAATCAGCATGTCAATTAGGCGTCTAAATGAATTGAACTGCAGCATACAAAGCCTACCAACTAAGTTGAAATGATCTTCTAATCATTATGAGTATTCCAAGTTCCAATCAACAGCTTCTCTTAAAAGAGTAGAAATCAACTCTTGCAACTCAACTTGTCTATAAACACCGTATTCAGTTAGACCTAACTAACAGAAGCGTAACAGATTCTACCTAACTCCAAACATGATTCTAACTAACACTAACGGACTTGTAACTGAATGCTATGATGTGATAACTAACCTGTTCCATGGCGTTTTGGGCGGCGGTCATGAGCTTGGTGGCGAGGCCGAGCTTGCGGTGGGTGCGGAGGACGGCGAGGGAAGTGATGTGGCCGTGGCACTCGTTGGTCTCCTCCTCCATCTTGGCGAGGACGTAGCCGACGATGCGGCCGTTGTAGTCCTCGGCGACGTAGAGGAGCTGAGGCCAGGAGAGGATGTGGTACAGGTAGTACTTCATCTGGTAGTTCTCCGGCAGGCAGAACAGGTTGCACGCCTGCATCGCCAGCAAGTCATTCACCGTCGCCTTCCTTATGCACACCATCGCTCTCTCTCTGCTATGCTCCCTTCGATTCCACTGTTTTAGGGCTTCAGGATTAGGAACGAAATTGGGAATTGGGGATGGAATGAGCAAGCGTCTCTCTACTACGCTGCGGCGCTCTATCTATTAAAATGAATAAATATTATTTAGCACCGTGGCAATAAAAAAAATACAATTTAATGTATAATTTTAAGGTGATATAATTAAACTAACAGTAATACACTAATACTATCAATTTTAATTAGTTATCTCTCCTTTAATTTTTTTTGTTACCACTTCACATTTGCATCAATCAATATTAATTTTTTTTTTACCCTGAATAGCGTTGAAAGGCAAGCGAGGAAGATGAAAGACTTAGTTTATATTTAATAATGATGGTTAAAAAATGTATTTAATTTCAATATTATAAAATAAAATTATTATTTTTAACTAAATAAAATTACTTCTAAATATCAAAGTACTGAAAAATACAATTCTTGTGGGTCCACAGCATATACCATTCCAAATCACAAGATGAGTATATTTTTAATAAGATGAGACTAAGTTTATTGCCAAGTACTTAGATGAACTATTTTATAGCTGAACAAAATAAATTGATTATATAAGAGTGACTTTGTTTTTGTTACCAGATAATTATCTCAAATAGTACATAGATAGATCTTGAATTCTTAATTTTACAAAGTAAAGGTATTGTCTCTAAATTTCCATAATCTGATGTCAGTGGTATTGTGTGTGGTGACAATCTTCTTCATTCCAACAGCGAGGCATGTAATAGCAGGTCGAGCACTCATGGGAATGCGGTCAATATTTATGTAGGTATCATCAGGCAATCTCCTCCCCTTCCTTCTTCGAATGGTGCCTGAATGACTTCGAGATGGTGTTGACAACAATTTATCCTCCACGATACAACTTGAAACAACATTGCCATCATTTTGATTTACAAATCTTAAGATGCCATCTATTCCCCCAACAGCCAATGTTGATTTGTCATTCTGTAAGTGCTGTAAAGAGTACACAACATTAGGACTCACTCTTGTGTCCCACAACAGTCTCCTTGTCCTGCGTCATGTAACAAACATGATCAATGAAATAGATAATAATTTGCAGTTATTATTAAATAAAAGCAGGTCACAAGTGGTATATGCTTGCACTACATTTCTGTTCCAAATCAATGTGATCTTTTGACTTCGAAAACGGAAAAGAACTAGCAAGGACTACCTAAGGAATGGTAACAAAAGAAATCACCAGTTAGGGAAGGCATAGAGCTTCATCCAGCACCTTATTACCCATCAGAATATACAAAAACAAGCAGTTCACAGAGCCTACACATAATACAGAGGCAATGGAGATACTAGCACGGCAAAGTAATAAGTTTCTATGAATGATATAACATGCTTTTATTACAGCAATCTTAATTTGTTTAAGAATTTCCTACCATTTTAGTATGCACATGAACATTACATCAGCTTCAGATAATTCTGTTGTAATAAGTCGTCACTTATTTGTCAATTTGGTATCCCGCTAAATTGAAGATTAGAGCTACTCTCAATCAAATTCATTCACGGAAAATGATTCTATATATTTTTATTGTAGTAATTGCCTACGTAGCAGCATGTGACACCTTAAGTGCATTGATGCACCCCAGCAATAACCTTTATTACACTATTGCTAGCATACCTAAGGTCCCAACAATATGTATACCCAACAGCTGATCCGGCAAACACTAGCTGAGAGGAGGGATTGAAACACAAGGCCCTTATGCCTGCGAGAAGAACAATAAATCAGAATTAATATAATATAATGTATAGTAGTTTTTAAAAATATTGGTGAAAACTAATTATAATAGCAGGCATATAAACCAATTAGAATGCCATAGGTACTATGAGTATATCTGTAGAACCACATGAATGTACAGGACAAGATAAGTACTAACCAAGGACTGGTGAAATTAGAAACAAACTCAAAGGTTGAGATAATATAATATGCTTCCATAGTTCCATTACATTCCCAGGTTTGACTACACAAAGACAGTATCTCCTGTTATAGAAGAGGTAACAGTTTGCATAGTTCCCACCTAGGGATGGTCAAAAAACCAATTTAAACCAAACCAGACTAATAAACAAACTGAACCACATTATTCTCTGCTATTGAACTTAGCATTAGCAGCCATATACCTATCTTTGGTTAGCATAAATAGCTCAAAAAGAGTAAAAAGTAATTTGGGAACTTAGAGGAGAGGAAATATTGTTTCAGAAATGACAAAAATGCACCTTAAAAACACTAAGAAGAACCGATTGCAAAACGAGATATATGTGAAACCATGAGTTTAATAGTCAAGTGGTAAGATTGTTATGATGAAGTGGAACGAGGGGAACAATATAGAAATCCATCTTCAAGTCACACATGTCCACAAAGCAACACATATATTGATAATAAAAATGGGAGAGAAGAATAAAGCAACAAAAACAAGACAGGGATCATGCATGTTATGCAGAAAGGAATGGATGATACCAATCAAATAAATGGACACAAAATTTGATTCTGATGATTGTGTTGGATATCCTGAATGCAATCATGCTAACCACTAAAAGGGATAAACCATTACCTCTGACATCACTCGATCTAAGTGTTGCTACTTGCTGAACAGAGGAAGGATCTGATATTGTTATACTTCCTGAAGTGGAGCCACTTAGTATCAGTTGATCTTCACTCAAACATAAACAAGTTATAGGTGCATGATGCATTCTGCAGATAGCAAGTTGTACACATTGTAAACGTTAGATGACATTTTTAAGTTATTCCACAAACGATACAAATGAATCAAACTATAATCATGAGATTATTGATTTTAAGCCACCGGAGAAGATAGACTCCACCACACCCTGTTTGAGCAATATAAGATTCATGTTTTTTTATTGATAAACTTAATCATGCATAGTTACAGCTGACCATTTTTGGACAGAAATAAATTAGAAAAAACTACAAGATACCTTATTATTTGAGAACATCTCCTACTGTACATGTCAAAAACACGAACAGCCCCATCATCACATCCAACCACAGCTTCTGGATCAAAGTAACTGCAGGCACAGAACAATGGGGGAAAAGAAAAACTTTCAGGCATAGAGTTTTATAACCAAGGATGTCAAAATCGAGATTCTACCTAGGATCAAAAGAGGGGTGAAAGATCGTGAAACATATGATCGTAACACGGATTGTAAAATCTTACAAAAACTATTAAAATATATTTTAATATAAAAATATGACAACATAATTAATTAATAAGTGTAATAATATCACTAAAGTTCAAGTAAGAATTTAGATATTTGTTTTGTAGTTATCGCAAATGTTTATTTTATATTTAATAGTAATTAATTAATTATAAAAAAAAACTAACAGGAAGAGAATAGAACAGAAAAATAAAAAATTACCGCATGCATGAACCTTTTACAAATTTGCCTTCAAGAGAAGGAAATACACTTCTTTTCCCATTCCGCCTCCATATGCACAAACGACTACCAATTAGACCAACAATCTACAAATGAATGTTTAAAGAGATTTAGAAACCATAAAGCATGCAAAGCTTAAGCAAGCTAGCAACTTTAAGAACCTTGAATTGACAGCACAGATGAAAAGATATAGCAGATTAACACTGGCCTACAGATGATTTGCAGCACCACTAAATTCCGTAAAATATTTCAAACAATTGGATTGATTAATTTTGCACTTCACAAAAAGTTATTGAAGGTGTAGGTATGCTAATAAGTTTGACACCTGGTGCCAATGGATCTTGACACACACATACACACACAACTTTAAGAAACTGGAACTGACAACATTTTTTAGTGGATTGACAGCACAGATGAAAAGATATAGCAGATTAACACTGGCCTACAGATGATTTGCAACACGATTAAATTCCAAAAAATATTTCAAACAAAAGATGACAATAGTACAACATGAGAAATAACTAATAAAACATGGATTTAAATTTGGTAGTAATTAAGGTTTTCACTCCCAATAAAAGCTTTTAACTATATTTTAAACAGGTGGGTATCATACGGTATGCTGATGGTGTAAAATTTCTTATACTATCACTGGGCAAAAATAAATCCATAAAATACTCGTTCAATCACTTCACCTTGCTCTCATCAAAATCAAAGTCAACTAGAGAGAACATATCGGGTATCGAGTATTCTTCTATACATTTGTAGCTGTCTAATGACCAGAGACGAATAACCTACCAAAATGTCATGGAAATAGTTAGTACAACAAGGGCTAATCTGGTTAGAAACAACACCAAATGAAAAACGATAAAAGTAAAAGATCAATAAAAGGTAGATAAAATAACATGAATTTACATTGTTTTTAATGACGAAGTTAGTCAAGCCAGAGAAGTATATCAACTTTATAATAGATGATACAAAGTTAGTCAAGTAGTAGCACAAAACAGTACAAGGAAGGAAGTTTTTAAGAACGCGAATCGGAAAGGAGATATAAGTATACTGTCCAGTGTCCACACCTTATCTCCCACACCAGTAACAACCATGCCCATTTTCATTCGGCACTGAGAAACCCTGCATTGAAAGGCAAGGATGGAACATTAATATACACCCTGCATCTTGATCTGGTGTGTACTTATCAGACAGACATACACAAAATGGCAACCAATAAAGCAATCAGAGTAACGATTCACCACTGGCATTTAGATTGTAGTGTTAACAGTTTTTTCACATGTATAATCCATTAAGTTGTAGTTATGAGGGGCAGTGATGGTTGCAGCAGATGTAATTTGATTATGGGACTAATGCCAACAATTAAAAAATGCATGTGTAAGCAAGAATTCTAAGAGTATGGCCATATACTTACCAAAAAACATAGAACTATTATACCAAATATCCCCAGTAATTCCCACGATGAATACATGCATACATATACACATACATACACACGTATATTTGGAATGAGATCAATTGACTCCAGTGTCAAACTTGTATACTGACACTACTTTTGTTTTTTAAATGTAAAACCAACCAATCCAACAATTGAATCGTGTAATATTATCTTTATGGTGATCACACTAATAATTGCGACGTAAAGCAAGTGATTGAAAACAATACTAAATGAAAAGAGTTAGTTACGCGGTTGAATGACCCCTCCATTGATCAACATGAAACGCACCACCTCGAAGTGCCAATCTATGCTGCTCCATAGCCAATTCCCCTAAAATCACCCTCAGGGGCTTTTCAGTAAATTCAGATGAACTCGGAGTGAAGGTAGGAGAAGAATTCTTCAGCTTCCTGTCGTAAAACTCTCGCAGCGACCGCGACTCAACGATTGCATTCCTTCACGAAAATTAACGAACGCCGCACGCGCGCGTTTCGACGAGGCACGTGGCAATTAGTGATTGTTTCGTTCAAATTTGCAAAAGAAGGAAAAGGAGAGTACCAGAATTTGCAAACGACGGAGCAGCGAACTAGGTCGAACATGTCAAGGAAAGCAAAGATGGTGCAAAGGATGTCGCGGTCGAGGGACTGTATTGTGGTCTGAGTTTCGCGGCGTTTCTTTCTTTGGTCGGCGGCGGTGGCCGGAGTAGGAGCCGTCTTATCCTCCGCCGCCGGCGTGAAACTTGGTCGCGGTTTGCTCATTGTTAAGTTCAGAGTGAGGGAACAGCATCCACCTGGTGTCATAAGCGAAAACTAGGAGCTTTCGCGGCTCGCTTCGGTTCGATTTTTAGGAAAAAAATCATCTGATCTAAAATTTAAAAGAGTATGCGATTCAGTTTGGTTTGCTTTCTTAAAAAATTCGATCCGATCCAATCCAAAGTAATATATTTAGATTGGATCGGTTTTCGATTTTTTGCAATTGTCATTTTTTAAGGTGAATAATTAAATATAAGTCATGTGGTTTGTTAAATTTTCTCGGCTATGACAATATATTCACCATTTACTATTCATTTTAATGCATAAATATAATCTATCTAATATTTAAGTACTTGGCCACAATTTGAAAAAAATTGTTCATATTTATTTCTACTATTGCAAAGTTCCAAGTTAATATCATGGTGGTGGTGTTCATCAAACACACTAGTCTTGTGCTAGAATGTCATCACTTTAGTATATAAAATAAAATATGAAAAATTGTTTGATTTTTTGTATAAGTTGCAGTTCGGCTCAGCTCGATTCGATTTTAGTGAAGGGATCCGAAATCTGAGTGGTTCGGTTCTTCAAAAAAATCATCCAAAAACTTCAATTTTTGATCGGTTTTTTTTAAATCGGATTGCAGTTAATTTTTGGATCGGTTCGGTTTTGAACACCCCAAGCCAAAACTAACCATGCTCTGTGCTATGCCTATGTGACATCCCATCTTATTATAATCTTGCCATTATTGTTCTAAACTAACCTAGAAATAGAAGAACTAGATACATATTCTGATGACCATGTACATGGTGCTACATTTGAAAAATGTATAAGTTTAGAATATGATATTTAGGAAAAGGGGAATTGTTTTTCCCAAATTAAAACTCTTTGGGAAATTATATATATTATTATTATATATTATATATTATAAATGTATATGTACACACATATTTCATAATTTATGAATAACAATAATATAAACACAAAAATGTCCTAGCAGCTGAAACAACGAATTAATATAGTGCAACTAACTGATAAAGCAAGCCTGAGAAAGCCAAGTAATGATAATTTTTCCACCAATATTTCATTAATCAGGCGTCCGAATCAAAATCCAATAATAAATGAATTTTCTTTCTTTGAAAATATGATTCGACATAAATAAAAGCCACAGAATAATTATTTTCTAACAGGATTATAATACACTAGTGATATCTTTTAGTCCTAGTCCTAGAACTAGAATTTGCCAGGAAGAGGAGTGCCATCTAAGAAATGCTTGATTAGAGAAAGGGCTCTTGCTGGCTGGTAGCTTGGCACTTGATGTCCTGCTTCTCTCACTGTGGCAAAAGTTAGACCTCCCTTGTACACTTCAGCAAAGCCACCAACCTGTTTCACACATGAAATTTTCATCACAAATTTGTTCATATCAAATTTTAATTAGATGAAAAGAAACTGTACTCTGTCATAAAGCATGATCAAGAAAATTGAAGCAGCACTAGCAAATCATACTTGGCTTATAACATTTAATATTGTCATAGTCATTATAAAACAAGGGAAAGGCAAACATTAATAAGTACCTGTCCATTTAATAACCAAGGATACCAAGTAGTGTTAATGGGAAGCTTCATCTTGTTAATGGAATACTTGGTTGAAGTAACAGGCACCCTTCCATCTATATCACCACTGTATCATACAATAGATAAATAATCAAAATAAATTCATAACAAAGATTGAAAGAAGAGGATATGATAATCAATTACAAGCCCCTACATATACAACTATAAGTAAAGTAAAGAGAAGATTTTACCTAAAAACCCACACCCTGAGTCCATTATTGAGGAATTCATGTAAAAGGGGAATGATTGTTGAAGGGCTATCCCTCCAACTTGGAATGATTTCACTGCAGGGCTCCCAGTCATATTTGAGCTTGGTGACATTGGCATGGAGGGCCTCTTGAACATCAACCCGGTTAAGATATGCATATACATAATCATCACTACAGGGATCAAGAACAACCTGCAACAAAGTGAATTAAGCAATGCATATAACATCTACTTTAATGACATGAGATAATACACACACAGTGGAAACTGGAAAGTATCATTTATTTCATCAAAAACATAATAATAAAGGAAATAGAAATAAAAAGAAATGGAGATGTTCTTTTCCCACAACGAATATCCCTTAATTAACTGCCTAGACTTCATAATTGAGATTAAGAAAAAAGGAAGGGTGGTTTTGGAATTTGAATCTCACCGAGTTCTTCTTGGGATGGGTAGTGAGGTTGTGATTAGTACACACTGGAGCATAGATGTTGTAGATATCAATGAACATGGTATCCCTTGCTAATTCTTTTCCTACTGCATTGCACTCACCAGTCTGATTGTTACTTGATGAGAAATTACAAAATGTGTTGATGTAATGTGCTGTTTGGTCTGGTATGATTGCATGGCTTGCAAGAAAATCATACATTCCTCGATTATCTGTTTCGTCATTGATCACTGCATTCCCAATCTGTGCACCATATAGCAGAGAAGGGCATATTCATATTTGTTATATTATCTAGTTCTCTCCATTCATATTGCTTCTTATAATGAACGAATATGGCACTTTAGAACATACTTTGTAAAATCTTAGCAAATGTCATTTGGCTCAATCTCAATGAAAATGTAAGGCCAAATTTAATCCTTTCTCAGTGTAAAACAAATTTATTATTTCAATTCTAATCAATAAAAATTTAATAAGTAAGTTTTACAAAGACCCGATTATATATTTTTTTTATCTTTTGTAACCAATACTAACACCAAATCACTATTTTATTTAGCTTGCAGCCCAATAAAGAAAACTGTTAAGTAGCACCCAAAAGGAAAAAACCAAAACTGGTGGAGAAACATCAACAACTACTTAATGGGTGCAAGTGAACAGTGTGGAATTGTTGTGGTTGTTTCCCATGTCATATCCACCATGTCTAACCACCCATACTGAGCAAGGTCCCACCTATAGACCAAAGACCACTTATCATATATTGGTCCTTATTTCAGGACACAAGTTCGCATTACTATGGGAATCTCATTATTATTGACATGATTTAAAAAAAAAAATCATCATTATTAACATGATCACTAGCATCCAAAAACAAAAAACCAATGATATCACAAACAAAGGGCCAGATTTCCATGATTTTTTTTTGGTCATCAGATTTCCATGATTTAAATTTAATAAATCCACATGAGAATTAATAAGTCAATCATATGCCATCTATCAAGGAACATCTTTCATCCATATGAATAGTGGGCCAATCCTCGCCCAAATAAACTTGAAAGCCCAATCTTACAAAAAATGGAATATGAATATTATAGGAAAAATGACTCGTTTTTGTTCAAGAAAGGAAGTCTCACTGATCATATATGTTGTTAATTTAAATAGAATTCATGATTAATTATTAATCACTCATAAACTGAATTAATCAATCATATTGGTCCTCAAAAATGAATTTAACTATTCGTTTGTCTTTCTCATATTAAGTCCCAAACCTTTTTCTTCACTCACTACATATCATGATGTTATTGAGAAATTTTGGAAAAGGCTATTCAACTTAGGCTATAATTGTTTTAAGACAATGTCCATCATTATTTATGCTTAAGGGCATAATTAACACGCGAACTAGTAATGATCATTTCTCATGCTAGCTAGCTCTTTATTTCCAATTGGATAGCAAATAGAAGAAGGCACATACCATTATTCCTTTGAGGTTGACAATTTTCTTGTTAGCCTTTTTGTTGTGGTAGAGAATATTGTGTGCAAGTTGAGGGACATAATGCCCAGCATAGCTCTCTCCAGCAATGTAGAAGTCTCTGTCCTTATACTCAGGAAACCTCTCCAACCAATTCACTAAGAACACATAGTTATCTGCAGCTGTTTTTCTGTCCCCATTGGTGTCATAATCTGATGATTTGTTTGAGTAAGAAAATCCTACCCCAACTGGTGACTCAAGGAACAAAACATTTGCAGCTTCAAAGTTTAAAAAAATAAAATTAATTAACAATTAAGTCACAATAAGTGAGGAACCTAAATTATAATGATTGACTTCTAATAGTAAAAGAAAAATTAAGGAAGTCTCAATTTGAGGTAATATAATATACCATAGTTCCATGAATATCTATTTATGTGAAGCGTTTTCCCATCACTATTCACACGGAAGGGTCCAAGTTCTTGCATTGCTCCATAGGCAAGAGATGAACATCCAGGACCTTTGAAAGTGAAATGAATTATTAGCCTAAAATATATAATGAGGGACAATTTAATTAGATAATTTGTTTTCATCTTAATATTATTTGAGTATATTAATATCTATAGACTGATAATAGTTTAAGTAGAAATCCAATCATGTATACTGTCACATCATAATATTAATTCTTAAAATATATTTACAATGTGGTAAATTAAAATATGAATATAATTGAATGTATGGATAAAATATGTAACTCATTATTTTATATAGATGCACTTGCACATAAGTATGGCTAGCGATATTCAAACCGGCCCTACCAGCTTATAGCATGCACATGAGGCTACTTGTTCTTTGCAAGTTGCCATTCAGAAAGTGGGCATAAATAATACTCTTTATGTAAATGTAAATAATACTCTTTATGTAAATGTTAAGGGTCAAATCCCGTTGTCTTGAAAAGAATATAAAACCAAAGACACACTAATTAAACATCAAATAACTTAATAGGAATTCATATTCATATATAATAATTTTAATAACAATCCCGATAATTACTTATACCAAATTCTTTTTATATATTTTTTCAATACGTTTGTTCTTCTAGAGACAAAGATAGTTACAACATGTACGTCGAGAAATCTTCTAGAGGCGTGAATTATGGGATTTAAACACCTACTATTCTTCAAATCGCTTGTTCTGCTTCTGCCCTATGCTATACAAACTAGTAAATAAAACAGCTACGACAATATTTCAAAAAAAAAAAAACAGCTACGGCAATTCATGTAAGAATCAGAAAGCCAAAAAAAAAATTCATGTAAGAAACTATATAATTCCTAAAGGAGTTTGTCACTAGCATATTAGCTAATATTTTGACTTTTTTTTTTACTTCAATAACTGAAAAAATGATGTGACAACAAATAATACATACACACAGTACATATGTGTGTATGTAACAGTTAATCCCAACATAAGAAAATGACATACGAGTCATGCAAAGTAATTATAACGCTCTTCAGAGATAAAAGAGCAACCACTAAATGATGATGGATAATAATCTGTTGGTTGAACAACCCTATCTATAAAGACATTATATAATTCGGGTAGGTCCGAATTGTTTCATTATTTTAAAGTTTGTTATAAGTTTCAAAAGTAGCGTTACTGAAACTTTGGTGGGATTGTCATTTATCTCAGTTGATATATTAGTGACATGAAAATCAGCAATTTGTTGACTGAAAAAGGATAAAACAAATCATTGAGAAATATAAGGAAAGAATTAATGGAAACGTTGTTCCATAGGGTGTACTTAACAAGTCTTTCAGGCCAAATTCTTTAAGATTAATTTCTAAGGCATGATTAATAAATTCGTTTTTCCTCATGTTGTCTCTCCCTCGTGATGTGAAAAACCAAAAGAATGTGAGTTCACAAGACAAAGAAACAGTTTCATGTGCAAATGTGCGTGGATGCAATTGTACATGTTGAGGCCTTCAAGTTTTTATTTTTTTTAAATAACAAAAATTGCATTCATGTTTTTGAGTGTGCATGACTTCAACTACACCATCATGATGCATATGCATATGCATTTTCTTTTCATTATTGAAAATTAACAAGGATTAGATTTAGATCTAAATTATAAAATTATAAATTATAATAATTAAGTGGTGCATGTGTTAGATATATACCTCCATTGAGCCAAAGAAGAAGAGGCAGTGTTTCCTTAGAATGATGAGCTTCCACAAAGTAATAGTAAAAGGCACGCCCTGCCAATTTGTCCACTGTGACATACCCTCCATATTGAGAGAACTTCACATGTGGCTGCCCCGGAAGCTTCTCAATCCTGTCTTTCTCTTTCAAACCATCCTGATGATCATGATCATGATCAGAAGAATGAACCACATTAATCTCTTGTGCCTCAAAGTCATCACTCCTATCAACTTGAGAATTTGCCCTGAATTTGGACTTGTGCAAATTATCAAGGGCCTTAGCTTGTTTGCTTCCATGGATTTCAGCCACAAAGAGAGTGACAATGAGAAAGGATACAAGAAACAAACAACTTGTTGTTTTGCCCATTAATGTGTTTATCATGAAACACAAAAGAAAGAGGGTAATTGGAAGGTGAGAAATGAAAGGAAGGAGGGAGCTTATGGTGTGTGTGTGTGTGTGTGTAAATATATATATATATGAATCCAAAAACTAGCTAGCTAGCTATTTTATGTCATGATGAGATTGATCGATATCATATCATGGGAAAAGAGTAATTGTAATAGATTTTTAAGTTGCAACCACCATAAGGGGGAAAGATTGGGTGACCCAAATAATAATATGATAATGAAGTGGACCAATTTGAATGACAATAATATATAATAGTGTGTTTCTTGGCCACCAATCATGTTCTGCCATGTGAGGAGACTGGAGAGTTTAGGGATGCATGGTTAATTTAAGAACACATACAAGCAGGAGAATAAAAACTATTCTGATTTATATGGCAGGTATAATTTTTCTAATAGGAAAATATATTTTCATATCATTTTTTTTCATATCTTTTTTTTTTGGTCAACCATTTTTTTTCATATCTAAGTTTCCTTCTATTGTATATATGGACCCCGAAAGTTAAAAATGGATTTGGGCTTCTTGTTGTGCAAAAGGATGGGATTTTCCCTGAAGGCTGAAAAAGAAACAAAATAATAATTGGAAGAAATTGAAGAAGGAATCAAGGAAAGAAAAGGAAAGTACTATTCAATTCAACCCTGTGATTTTCCAGTTAATATTTTGTTTAATTAAATTGATAGATTTTAGTGTGATATAATTAAATAATGAAGTGAGACTTAATCGACTAATAACAATATGTTAAAGCACTTAAATTAGTTTTGAAGTTTTTTTCCTTTTCTGAAAAGTTCTTGCAGATTATCATGATTCTGTTACTCAAACTGGAAGTGTGTGAATCTGTTTTTCATTTATAATATATATTATATTGGACCCAGATTCAGGAGAGGGAATTTGTGTGAATGTGTCAATGTGACTTATCATGGATTGGTAAAAAAAAATATAATCTGGCTTGACTCACCTTAGTTTAAATGGGTTGTCTTGTCTAATTTTTTTTTGAAAAAAACTTGAAATTTTTTAAAAAATCAGAAAAATTAAAGATAAAATTGTTTCGAATTACAAGCCGTATCCTACAATTTAATTTAATTAATATTCATTTCCTTTTTTTTGGATACAAATTAATATTCATTTCTTTGAGCTTTTTACAAATTGCCACTATAAATTTTAATCCTTGAACTATGATTAATCTATCAATCAGCCTTGCATCCTTGAATCGTTTAAAGCGGTAGAAAGTTGGCATACATCAAAATTGCCAGTTCTGCAGTACACAATAACAAGGAAAAACAAATATAGCCACGCAATATAAGAAGTCATGGAAGATCATACAAGTGATTCAATATGATCATGGTGGAAACCATGCAGAGTAAATTGCCTCGGCAGGTTCGGTAAAAAATCCAAATGTTAATGGGATGGGAGGATCACTTCGAGAAGCTCCAACATTGAAAGGTATGCCATAGAAGGAGCATCGAACTTGATGAATTTTATATTTGGGGAGCATAGAATTCTTGAAGAAGCCAGTGGTAAGTTTATCAACAGCATGCATCTTTATTCCATTTTGGATCTCTAGTGACCAATAAACTGTTTGAGCCAGAGCAAAACTTAAATAAGTTGAGAGCAAAAAGAAGAAATTCATTATGGGGGGGGGGGGGGGGGGAGCACTATTGTCATTTGTCATACCCATTTCCTCAATTTGTACATTATTTGTTAATTAGGAGGATGGATTTTGGTCTGGTACAGAGATTGCACTCTTGATTCCAACAAAGCCACATATTTATCAAGCATAGAGACCACAGCTTCAAATTCAGTCACTTGCTTCTCTATGGCATCAATCTGCTCGACATACTCATTAAAGCTACCACTCTTGCATTTCAACTGCTCCACAAAAACCCTCAACCCTGAAGCTAAATCACCAAACCCTTTATACTCTTCTGCCACCCTCACATTCATCTTCTCCAACAGTTCTAGATGATTATTAGTCCCCTAACACACAAAATCGTTGCAAATTATAACAAAATTTAATGGATAAATAAAAATCACAATTGATTTTCTAAATAATGCTATATTTCAATTTATCAAGTGTTCACTGAATTGATGAAAAGTAAGGTTTCAGAAAGGGACGACCGAGAAAGAATAGGGGGTTTCACCTGAAGCTCTGATTTGATCATCGTGGAAACACTACTAAAGAGATCATTGAGTGATTCAGCAAGTTCATCATGCTTCTGATCTTGGGCTTCATCTTTCTTCATATTATCCATGGTTGGAGCATATAATTGACCAATTCACAAGGGAAGAGTGGAAGTAACAGTGCAACCCAAGATGACAATCTAACCAAGTGTTGTTTTCAGGTCCAAACTGCAGTTGTTTTAAATTATAAAAACCCTAATATAATTACAAGCTCAGAAATCAACTCTAATTTAGGCTTCTGATAAATTAGATGTGTGAATCTCCTTATTGTGATTAAAAATGAGAAACAACTTTTCTGTTTATGAAATCATGAAGTTTACTGAATATTAAAATGCTACAGAAGCATAACCAAGTAAACAATAAATCAAATATAGGTTAGAAACAGGACATCAAGCACAGCAGAAGAGTGAAAGTACATCAACAATTAAGTCAGACTACATGATCCAAAACAACTGTCCTCCTCCCAACTCTTTTATAAACTTACAGTAACCAATATTAATATGAGATGTTCATAAAGCTCGTGAACTTTTACTCTTTGGAATTGTGATCACGATATTGTTTAAATTCAGTAGAATAGTACACTTGTTTTATGACACCATTGGTAGTTAGATCTTCAGAGCATGACCAGCAAATATCCAAGTACTAAAGCAAAAATATCTGAACAGACAATTGTCAGGCATTAAGCAGCTTAAAATACTGTGTGCTTAAGAGTGACAGCTAAATTAAGACATCATTACACTGAAAACATTCTAATTTCCAAGAGAATATCCAGAATGATATCCCATCATTGTGTATAATACACCTTTCTATGCATCTCCCCACTATGCTAGCAAGCACACAACCAATTCAGGAACCAATACAAAGCAAACCTCAAACAATGTCATTATTTGTTCTTCTAATTTTCCATAACAAATAACAAAAAAAAAAGATATGGTTTGCACAATAATCAAAATTGGCTTGTCTGTTGGTTTCACAAAGTTTCTACATGAAATGGAGAAGAAGAAAAAAACCCAAAACCCCAAATTGATCCATTGAAAAATTCGTTAGGAAAATCAAAATTTTATCAGCTCAGCAGATGAACTTTAAACTGACAAGTGGATTATAAATTACTGTTGGATCGGGTCTCTCAATGCATTTTTAAATTTTTTTAATACAAAACAAATATTTAAACAACAAAAAAAAGGCAGTAATTAGAACCAGATTTGAAAAACTGCATGGCCATCAATCAGAAATGGAAACCAGTAAATCAGAAAATGAAAAAAAAAAATGTTAAATTCCAATTCAATTACTAATCCTTCGTTCTTCTAAGGTGTATTCATTCTCATCACAAGAAGCACAGGTTTGTGCCTAACCATAAAGTCTAAAACCCGAATTCTTATGAAACATTAAAAAATTGAAGAAAGATCCATCCAATTCTAGAGTGTAAAAGGAAAGACCTTTCTTCAAAGAACCCACACTCACAGAAACAGAACAGGTTAAGCTTAAAGATCAAGCCAATCTGGATCAGATCACACGGGAACAAACAAATACTATCATTCCAAGAAGCCACTCTAAAATCCATAACGGATGAATTCAACTTTTTTATAATATTTCTCTGACCAGAAATCCTATCTTGCAACTCCTTTTCCAAACCATGCCAACATCCAACAAGGCAGTCAGTAAGCAGCTATAAATAATTTTTAGACCAGTTCAAGGATGGCATGACAACCAACAAATTATTGGACCCAACCTCACATCCAACCACAAGATGCCCCCATGCACCCCACAATTTGCATTCAGATCTGAAAAGGAATCTGAGCTAAGAGTCCACTCATACCCCGCACTCCCAATACAAACTCTCTCACAAAAGCAAAAACCAAATCCAAAAACTTAACTACATAGACAAACCGCTTTTTTGTGCCTATTTGGTTCACAATGCCAGACGTATCTGCAAGCTTCAGCAATCTTCAATTCAATATTAAGACTGATGAAATTTGTTTTACAAATTCACTTAGTCAATTCAAATCACTTCTATATTTTAATTCACACAGTGCCATGTCATTTTATGTTAATGGAAACAGAGTCACATTGAGAACCATGAGATTCATTATGGAGCATACACTGAAAGCTACACATCCTCAACCCAAATAAGTATTTTAAAAGATAATAATCTAGTTGCCACAACCATCTCAGAACATGTAAGTTCCGCAATACAAATGTATTAAAAAACACTATGTAATATGGAATTCAGAGTCATTAAGCTAATAATTATCAAGGAAGATGACAATACATATAATTTCATTTGACATAATATCAGCTAACGATAAATACGAGGAAATATTCAACAAGCATAAGACAGGAAAAATGAGAGAGATTTTTTTAACTTAAATTACTAACCTCGCCTTTTTTTAACTTATTATTTTCCGCCTTTATCTAATCACGGTTAAATGGAGCATTTGCTTGCATTGAATGGCTTTAGCGACGGGTTTCAATACGAAGGTTGTGCTGTGCTGAGCTGAGCCAATCGGATGAAGACGAAGCAGTGGTTGGGTTTCTCCGCCTCGAGGGTTTCCTTTGTGCATGCCCTGTTTGTTCTTCTTCCTTTTTTTTTCTCATTATTTTTTTGTTTTTGAACAACTGTAAAACGACGTCGTTTCACAATTGTCTTTTCTGTTTGGAAAAATTAAGGTTTTCTTTTTTCCAAAAGATAAAATAAACCGTTTAATAATAACTGCACACTCACGGTGTTTTTTTGGTCTATGCACACTTACGGTATAAATAAGTTCTAGTCCAATTATTACATCATTATAAAATCTATTTTTTAAGCGTATAATTATTAAACTCTTTTTTTAATTAAATGATATCTTTTTTTTATGACTTTAGAGTATCTTTAGTGGTGGTTTTTACGTGGAAATGTGGGAATTCTTGAAGTTAAGAATCGTTCTTAATTTTGTCAAAAAAAAAAAAAAGAATTGTTCTTAATTATCAAAAGCAAAAGAGTCTCTCTTAAATGGATTAATTATTGGAGAAGAATGACATAGATAACATAGATAAAAATTGTTCTTGTATAAAAACTGATCCTTATAATCATTAAAAAATAATTGTGAGTTAACTTGTATGACCATTTTAATTTAGAATCAAAATTATCCAACTAATGTCGGTTTAAAAAATTAGCTGGAGCTGGAGGGAGCAAGTCGCCAACCCAGTTGTCGAAAAGTGAAGTTGCACTCTTAAGTGTGACACTAATTAAAACAATTTTGTATTTGAAGCTATTTGCAAGTGATTTTTTATTTTTTTTTCACAATCAGAAGTCGCCATCTTCATTCTTCACCGACTGGATATGTGATTTGCCCAAAACTTTTAAATAATGGAAGTCGCCAATTGGATACGTGACTTGCTTGACAACATTTTTTTTAATTTCTTTTAAAAATAATTGTTAATATTACATGAATAATAAAATAAAAAAATTAAATGAACAGCAACCTCACAAGGTCCAACCAACACAAGATAAACGGTGATCATCTCACCATAGGACACCATCCTACCATTAAACACTTAATTATATTTCTATTCATTTATTCATGTAATACTAATATCTATAATTGATTTTAAAGAAATTATAAAATTGTTATAAGATGCATATCCAATTGGTGACTTCCATATTTAAAAAAAAATAAAAATATTCCTCTCTCTTATTTCCTGCTGCCTAGAAGGGGGTGTAAAGAGGGGAGAACCTTTTACAATTAATGTCACCAAGGATCTCTTATTTATTGATCAATCAAAATGTTAACAACTTTTGGTGGTGCTCCTAACATACCCCTCTAAGAATGCAATCTATTTTCTTCTATGGCTAGTGCTTATAATGTTCGTGTTCAAGTCAAACTCGTCCACAAATTAACGTCCTAGCTTAATTAGCATAACACGCTTGCACTTCATATTTTTGAAGAGAAGTAGAGGCATGGAATGAGCGTGACATTGACACTGACGCACACGTTCATTGTAGCTAAGCTAGCTTGTGCTTGAAGGCCCGTCCAAGTGGACCCAATTGTGCCCGCAAAACACCGTGTTTAAAGCTTAAACTTGAACGCAAAACCGAGTCACAAAACAAATTAAACGGATAAGCACATTTGACCGCCGCCAAAATGTCCCCCACACATGTTTCTGTCGCGTTTTCAATCTGAAATTTCTATGTTGTTAATTTGTTCCATCCTATATATATAGACCAACCCAACCACTCTTCTCTTCTGCCTTTAATATCAATCCACACACAACCTCATTCTATTCTACACAACCAAGTCACACGTAAAAAAATACCATACAAACTTGGTAGTAGTTGGTAGTTTAGCTTAGCCACGCAACCAAATTAAACTCTTTGAATTTTAGTTGTCAACACCTCTTTTTAAAGCTTTTAGAGCATCTCTCTGTGTTCTAAACTTCAAATTATTAATGGTACTCTTGGTAGAGAAATTTGCAAAACTCTACTTCAAGCTGGAGAATCACCACCCCCACCATCACCGTGGTCACCCTCAACCCGCAGATGAGGTGTTATTATCATCTTCACTGCATGCTTTTCAATCCCATGTTTCCAAACTCATTGGCCAATTAGCATTGGATTTGAAACCCGAGTCAGGAACCTTGTCCTTGTCATGGTTCCATAGGTGTTTTGGCCTCTTGCCCATCATCAACAAGGCTTTTGCAAAACTTGTTGTGGAGATTGATTACCCAATGAGTAAATGGGAGGTTGATTCCATTGAAGTGTATCTCAGCTATACCATGACTCTGTTGGAGATTCTGAATTCCATCTCTTCTTCTCTTTCTCATCTTGGTCAAGCCAGGCTTTCTCTGGCTCATGGTTTGACCCTTGTGGAGAAGTCACCTTCTTTGGCTAGAAAGCATTTGAAAGCAATTCAAGTACCAGGGTATTTCAGCACCAACTTTGGTAAATATTTTCACACTACACAAGGTGGTGATCATAAAGCAAAGGTTTTCTCTGGTAAGAAGGAGTGGATTGTTCATGAGGGTGTAAAGGAAATGAAGAGTATTCGATTCTGGGTATGTGGGGTTCTCCTATCTTGTTTATATGGTGACGGTAAGCCATACATGGAGCTGAGAAAAATTGCTGGTGGGTATGACAGTTCTCTAGTTGCCACACTTGATTTCAAGTCCAGGGAACAGTTAATGGAGAATAATATGCCAATCTTCAGCGAGATCAAAGAGCTAAATAATGCTGTTGCTCACCTTGTTGCTTCTGATGAAGTAGGACATGATGCAACCAAGGAATTGCAGATGAAGCTGCTTGAATTTGAGAAGCTATTTGATGATATAAGCAAGGAAGTGGATGCTCTATTTGCTGATGTAATGACTCAGAGATCTGAATTAATTGACAGCTTTCAACTACAGAAGCAGCCCCAAAAATCAATTGTTTGATTATTTATGTAAAGATCAATAGTTTGTAATTATTGTTTTTTGTAAAGTTTTTAAGTTTTATGTTCTTAAGTCATGTGAATAGTAATAGCAATACTCGGTGATTTATTTGCACACTGTAGTATAGTTCAAAAGACACACTCAATAATGCTATATATTAATGTATCAAAAAAAAATAATGCTATATATTAATGACATGCTTTTAACCCAAAACTTGTGCTTTGTTTAGACATCCAATAGTTTGATTCCAAAATTATGCAACTCCTTGCACGTTTTTGTTTTCACCATTAAGACTGGGAATATAATGAAGGGAAATAAGGCTTGGTTTCTAATTTACTAGTTCTGATTTAATCTTCAGAAAGATTAGGAAAAATAGTTCTCCTTGATTCCATTTTACTTCTGTCTCTCAGAAAGAGGAAAATGAAAAATATTAAATATGCAGCAATGAGAGGAAATGACCATTACACACATTTTGAATCACAATTAGACAAACTTGAAGCACCTTTCTCTCCTGGACAGATAATAACCCTTCATTAAGTTGCTGCCCTACATTTTGCAATTCCTTTAAGCTCAATCCTGCCAGGTCCTTACCCAACAACTTCAACTGTCTATAGTCACAAGAGTGGGGATCCTCTCCTGCAAAAACAAAGGAAAGCATTTGTAAGTGGTAGTGCAGCAGTCAACAAAAAAGGAAAAGAGGCAACGCAAAATAACAATAGTGTGTTTGTGTGTGTGGTCTAACAGATTGAAAGAGCACATACAATTTAAAGAGCACAGATCCACAACACATAATGGACTGAAGTTCTGTGTATCTTGATGAATAATGAAATTATATGCCACTTAAATCTGTAAAAGAATTTTAAGAAGTCCTGTATATGTAATTAGCAGGAAGTTAAAACTTAGAAGAGCTGAAGGTGCACTTTTTTCTAGTATGTTACAATTTTCCTGTTGACAAGTAATGTTTGTGCTCTACAAGTGCAAATATATTGTGTCTATCTATAAGAAACAATATTGTGAAAAGAAAGAATGCACTAATCAACAACAACCGCCGCTTTTAAAAATATAATCTCAACCAGGGTCCACTATATGATTTTAAAAAACGAAACTGTTTATTTAACCACCAATCATAATGGACCATTCACAACAAGAAATTTTATATTTGTTTTTGTTGCAGAGAGAAAGTTGTATTTACTTTGACTGCTGCCTAAGCAGACATGGGCAAAACAGGAGATACTGTATTTACTTTATTCATGCTAATGTATACAAGATTTGATGACTATCTGTGCAAGCCATACTTTACACCATACCCAGTTAGCTTTTTGTAAAAAAAAAAAATACTTGTAACCATCATTACTGACTCTTTGAATTAAAAAAATCTCAATCTAATCCAAATGACAGCAAGTGACTCTTGGAATAACAGTTGTAGCAAAAGCTAGGTAAAAGTACACAAAATTGAATTACCAGGTAAAATCACATCTCATACAGAGGGCATGCAACTCCAAATAGACATTAAAGAGATTATCTTGGGAGGGATGTATGTTACTCAAACAACTTGCCATTGTTTAGAACCAATAATCAACATCGTGGATTCTTATTACTCTATTTCTGCTTGTTCCAATTATTTATTTATGCTTCATTTTTTTTTTCACAAACTAACAAAGCAGTGTACCTCTTAGTTTTCATTTACACCAGCATGTGCTGCCAGAGATTGATTTTTGGCTTTGGGTTGAGAATTCTGGAACAAAGTCTTAGACCCATCAGGTCAAGCAATAATGAGAAGGAGTCCTGTTTTACTCACAGTTTGTTAATTATTATACAAACACTATAAACCTAATATATATTACTGCTTGTCCACACAATCGCACACATGAAATTCAGCAATTGTCCTTGGCTAGTGACAGCTAAAAGAAAATCGTACCTGCAACGGGATTGCAATTCTTCCTTCCCTTCCCTTCCCGTGGCTCATTCATATTATCGTCACTTGGTCGTTTATATTAATGACAGGGATGTGAGCAATGTTGGGCCAATGTTCCCCTCTCTCTCTTTCATACCTTGCTTCTAACAGAGGGCATCCGACAATCTCGAGTAGCTTAAGAGAGGAAGGGAACCAGTGTTCCGGAAATGACTCAAGCCCTGAACAAAATACAAGGTGAAGTTCTTCTAGAGAGGAGAGGTGTCGAAGGCCATTTACAGGTAAGGATTTCATTCCAGAGAGACCAGTGATTGTCAGAGACACTAGGGAAATGGGCAGCATCCGCTCCTTCAGCAAGGTGCTAACAATATCATCACCTCCAATATTCAAAGATGAAAGAGCAGTGAGGCGTTGGAGACCCCATCCACTTACAGGCGTTGCTTTTCTCACGGACTCAATCCAAATTGACCGTAATTTGGGAGGCAGCCAAGCTCCTTCACAAAATGACAACTCTAGTTCTGGAACATCGCAGAGAGTCAACCATTCAAGAGCGGTGAGGGTGTCCATCCGTTGAGGCACTGATTTGAGTGCCTCACAGGAAATGACCTGAAGTGATTGGAGGGTTGACGGGCGATGGGAACAACTTTCCGACATAGAAATGGATTCCAGACTCCTACAGCAAATAATGGAAAGACTTCGGAGCACAGGGAAACCATCCAGTGGGAAGGAGGTAAGTGCATCACAGCTATTCAATAAACACAAAGTCACAAGCGATGTGTAGCTGCTCCACGTTTCAGGAGGCAGGAATGCTAAATTCTCACAGTCATCAATATCAAGTGTCTCTAACGAAGTGGGTAGGCCATCAGCTGGAAATGCAGTGAGAGACGGAATCTTAGAGAGATACAAGTCTCGAAGACAAGTGCTGCTAATAATCATTTTTGGCAGAGACAACAGCGTGTCACAGCAGAGTAGGTGGTGTTTCCCTTGAGAATCTAAATCTCCCTCAATATCTAAACGTTTTATCGATGAAAGCCAATGCAGAGTAGGTGGTGTTTCCAAGAGATGGCCACGGCCACTTATTTCAATTCGTTCCATGGAAGATATATGGCCGGGCAAATGTCCCCTCAGTTCAGGACACTCCATTAACCTGAGAGTTTTAAGATGAGGAAAAGGAGATTTGCTGCCTTCAAAGGGAAGCCATTCCGTCCAACGTGGCATGTTCTCAAATCCCAGATTCTCTAGGGATGGAAATGGTTGGAATGGAGAATTGGAACCTCCTCCTTCCATGCCATAGAACTCTGCCCCAATTGTCTCCAACATCTTCATACCATCAATCACTAGGTCCTTGAGAGAAGGTAGCTGCCCAAGTGGTGGGAGTGTCACACAATATTCACAATTTCTAAGGCAAAGGTCCACCAGGTTAGAAAACGAAGAATCTCCCAACCAACTCGGAAAGCTTGTCCCTCCAAAGAGGTGGATCGACAATTCCTTCAGGTTTACTGACGGTTGCAACATACCAAGCACATCTTTTTCAGTTAGAGAGTCTTCAGTTTGTTCACCCCAATATAGCTCTAACTCCTTGATGTGTTCTTTGCTCTTCAAGTTGGCATCACACGCCTCAACAGCTTCAACGACATTATGCAGGTTCTGGATGCATAGTTTTCCCCGTAGGTTAGGAAACTTCCCGAGCTCTCTCACACTCAAACCGACTTCATGCTTGCCTACTACAAAAACAGATAGTGTTTGAAGGTTTTCTAGTGCAACAATTTGCCTCGGCATCTCCTTTATGTTTGTCCCACTTATATCAAGGTGACGTAACTCAATTAACTTTTCGATATGAACCGGCAATTCAGTGAGACCCCCACATTTTGATAAATTCAAGGTTTGCAAATTGTAAAGGTTACATGTTGTATCGGGCAATCTTTTGATTCCAGTGTGGGAGACATCTAGATATCGCAACTGCACCAAACTGCCAACTGAATCGGGTAGCATGGTGATGTTTTTATAATGTGATAACGATAACACACGCAACCTTCCGAGTGTGGGTAGCAAATCATCAACCACCTTTCTAGATAAGTAACATTGTTGCCACCAATGGCCAATGGGTAAGAAACTTCGCAAGCCTTTGAAATCAAAGAAAATCTCAAATTTCTTGAAAATGTCATATTTTTCTTGGTTATATGACAAATGGCGAACATAGTCAGAGATGTCACCACATTCAAGCCTACAACAACTTTTTCCAGATACGACCGTGGCTAAATCATTGACGAGGTCATGCATGACAAACTTTTCTCCTCTAAAATGATCATTTGATTGTTGAATTAAGGATCTCGATATTAACTCAACAAAGTAGTCCTCACCAACTTCCTCCAATGCTTTTTTGCCTTGAGAATGTTCAAGAAAGCCTTCTGCCATCCACAACAAAACCAACTGCTTCCTATCAATTGGATAATCCTTTGGAAAAATTGAACAATAGGCAAAACATCTTTTCAAATGAGAGGGAAGATATTGATAGCTCAAACGCAAAGCAGGCAGAATATTATCATTTCGTAAGTTCCATATGTCGCTGTTCAAGATTGCAGTCCACTCGTTTGCATCTACCTTTGAGCGTAGAAGTCCCCCAAGTGTTTTTGCAGCTATTGGCAACCCGCCACACTTGCTTGCAATCTTCCTACCAATTTCTTCAAGGTTTGGATATTTATTGCTGCCAAAATCTTCACTTCCAAATGCATGCTTGGAGAGTAAAGACCAACAGTCTTCGTGGGACAGAGGTTCTAATTTATGAATAGGAAATGTGTGTGCTACCTCTGCAACTCTTTGTTGGCGTGTTGTGATTATCACCCTGCATCCAGATTTTCCATCGATAAAGGGAGTTACTAGCTCATGCCAATCATTATAATTGTCATTCCATAGATCATCCAACACAAACAAAAATCTTTTGTCCCTCAAGTTTTGATTTAATTCAACTCGAAGAAAATCAAGATTATTGGTTTCCCAAGCTCTTGAAGTGACAGATTCAAGAAGAGTTTTGGTCACTCTCAGAATATCAAAATCCTCTGACACGCAAGCCCATGCTTTCATATCAAAATGTTCTTGAACTTCTTTATCGTTGTAAAGAAGTTGAGCAAGGGTCGTTTTTCCAACACCTCCCATGCCCCAAATTGCAACAACACCTATATTATTGTTGTTGTTGCCACTGTCTGACAACAACATATTCATGAGTCTCTCTTTATCATCCCTCCTACCAACCATAACAGATTGATCTACCATTGAACCTGTAGGCATTCGACGAGAAATCTTCGCACTTGCAGTTTGCAAGCCAAGGTTGTCTCTCTGTTGTACAAAGAGTTGCAGCCTTCGACACATAAACTTCATTTGGGAATTGATTTCTCCGTGGGAGCCCTTAAAATGAGAAGAAAGGAAGCTCCAAACCTGATTAGCGACATTTTCAACATGTGTACTCTCCAACTTGCATCGCAGGGAATCGTAACTGATTTGATTGAGCAAATCCTCTGCATCATCCAGCAGTGCCTGAAGAGTGAGCAATTTTGTTTCCATCTCTGCCAATAGTGACTCATTTAGCTTTCTGTTTCTGATGAAATCACGAAGCTCTGTTGAGGCTAGTTTCTCAACTAAGGTTTGAACAGTTGCAGAGAGAAAAGCCCCTCCCACCAAAGTTGCAGCCATCTCCTAAGCAACAAGGAAGTTGTGATCGACCAAATTTGGAAGGAAATTCAGAGGTATGAAAATTGAAGGATAGCTACCCAATGGCTTGTCGATGCTTATAGAAGTAATGAGTGAAGAAGACACGCATGTGAATAAATAATAGTAAGTACTTTTTGGATGATTAGGAAAAAGACGAATTAGACAGCTAATAAAACCAAACAAAGCTCACCAATGGACACAGATCCGACAAAAGAAGAGGTAGAAAAGAAGAGTTGCACCACCCCCTCACTTTACACAAAGTTTTATTCAAAGTTGCATCTTTAAAATAGCACCATACTTTATACCAAGTTTTATTCACTCTCAGTGCGGCTTTTTTGACCAGTAGGGGAATTAGATGCAGAAATTCCCTTACCAGTGTAACTTTAAAAAAATTTAAATTAGTGGAAGTCATATACTAGATTAATGATATTATTTTAATTTTTTCAACATTTTAATGAAGTCATGTATGAGTTGTGAAGTTTCCACGTTAAAAGCAGCTGCAAAGGGTATTAGAATGCCTCTTTATCTTTAATTACTGTTTCTTATGAGCCATTTTGCTACCATTAAATTATGTCTTCTTTTTATTTTCCTAATGTTTAAATCTTCTTCCTTATAAATCTCATCTAGCACGAATATCCATATTCTGATGTGATTTGCCATCATCAATACTCGCAGTGTTTGTGTGTTTGGCGTCTCTGCAGAATCAAATGCAATGCTCTTATGATTCCAAAGGAAACAGTGTCCCGACTATTCTGCTGCTAATGCAGGAGCGATTGAATTAATTTGTACTCACAGGGTGGCCTCTAGTTAGGTACCAAATTTATGACATATTCTGTCATTTATAATTAAGCAGTATAGATGGACTTTCACTTGAGCAAGTTCTTCAGTGCAACACAAAATTAAGAAGAATCTGTTCAGCTTGTGAAGCACTTGTTGTGGTATAACAAAATGGATGCAAGAAATATTGCAATGGTTAATTTTTGCTCCAAATATGACTCGGTTATGCTTATGTGCTCTTTCTGCTAAAACTTTAAATGAATTTTTTTTTTTAATTTATCATTCATGTATACACAATGTACTCTTATTTTATAAGTCAACTGTCTCATCCATATTTTTATTTTGTGCAAATCATAGGAAGTGAAGTAGAATAATCTATCATCTTTATCTTTTACACAAGACATGCATGGTACGCAGCATTGTTAATTTGTTATCCCAAAACGAAATTATGTTGTTACTGCAGTTAGGTTGTTTACACATGCATGATAACCACACAATGCAAACTGAGAAATTGTGTTTTTAATTTTAATGCCATTTTTTTTGCGTGTCCTGGAACAGATGTCTAATCCAGTCACGAATTGCTCTGATGCATGCGGTCCATCAAAAATTAGAGGATGAACACATGACGGTCAGCTAGGAATGGGTTTCAATACGAAGGTGGTGCTGAGCCAATCGGATGAAAGACGATCCAGTGGTTGGTTTTGGGTGCTCTCTACCTCAAGGGTTTCTTCTGCGCCTGCCTAGTTGTGGAAAATCTCACATCCTTAGTGTAAACGTGTCTGACTTGTTTACAATTTTTAATACGCTATGACAGAATTAATTACAATTGCATAATTTTTACGCTCACAGTGTGAAAGTGTCAGGATCAGTTCAAAGTTTCAATAAAGAAAATTACCGCTGTTGGAGGTTCAATTCGAAGTTCAACATTGGAAATAATAGTTGTGAGAAATTTGACATACAAGATGTGAATATTTCTGACTTGTTTACAACATATATGACAGAGCTAATCACAGTTGTGGATATTTTTCACACCCACGGTGTGAAAGAGTCAGGTTCAGTTCGAAATTTCAAAGAAAAAATCACAGCTGTCGGAAATTGTACACCGGAGCTGTGAATGCATTTGACTTGTTTACAAATTTTAACGCACTGTTACAGAACTAATCACAAATGTGGGAATTTACACCCTAAAGTGTGAAAGCACCATATTTAATTTGAAGTTTCAACACTAAAAATCACAACTGTGATAAATTTCACACCACAAGGTGTGAATATGTCTAACATGTAATTACAACTTTGTAGTTATAACTTCTGGTCTACTATGACAGAATTAATCACAGTTGTGGGTGTTTTCACACTTACAATGTGAAAACATCAAGTTCAATTCGAAACTTCAAAATCACAGCTGCGTGAGACTATATTCCATAGTTGAGTTATATTCATGTTAAACATTTACAAGCTGAGTGAACAGATTATTTATTTTCTGCTTATGATATTCACATGTCCAAGTAATTTTTCTTTAATCAATCTCTACTGAGAATAGTCAGCTTAATATGTAAATATAAAATTGGCAAATTACATTCTGCTTAATGGCCCTTTGTTTACTTAACAACTATTTGACATCATCAGTGTGTATATCATTAAAATAGTTTTTTCTCTCTTGTAACCAAAAAAAAATATCATTAAAATAGTTATTTGGTTTTCTTAATTGTTTCCTAAAATAATGTGCATAACATTACATTGAATTAAGGCCAACAGATTTATGAGCTTAACGTCCTAGCTTAATTAGCACAACACGCTTGCACTTCACCTTTTTAGAGAAGCAGTGGCATGAATGAGCATGACATTGACATCTTTGATACACATTCACTGCAGCTAGCTAGCTAGCTTGTGGTTGAAGACCCGTCCAAGTGGACCCTATTGTGGGTGTTACTCCTTTTGTTGGGTGTTGTTTTTTTCGTTTCTTTAGGAGACTTATTTCTCGGCCAGAGCATAGCCATATATAGAGCTGTTGAAATGGGCCAGGCTCGATGGGCTAGCCCGTTTAGCCCGATAAAAAAAATGGACTGGGCTAGCAAAATCTAGGCCCGAAAATATTTTGGCCCGGCCCGGCTCGAAAAATCATTGGCCCGAAGTGGGCTAGCCTGTGGTGGCCCGCTGGCCTGACTATTATTTGCTTAATTTGCTTACAGACTGTTTCACATCAGGGTATGAATAATTACACAGGTGTGGAAGCGTCAGTTCTGGCACTAAACTCCGTTACAGATCGATTCACACCACCATTGTGAATAATTTCACAGGTGTGAAAGCGTCCAAATGTCTTATTTTTCAGTACTAAACTAGCTTACAATACGTTTCATACCCGGGGAGTGATTAATTCCACAGGTGTGACTGCGTCAGATTTCTATAAAAATATTATTTTTAAAAAATAAATGAGCCCATGGACCAGCCCGTTTGGCCCGCAGCCCGTGGAGAGCTGGGCTGGGCTGGCATATTAGTGGCCCATATGAAATTTGGCCCCGCCCGGCCAAAAAATGTGTTGGCCCGTTGTGGGCTGACCCGAATGGGCCAGGCCGGCCCGAATAAACAGGTCTAGCCATATATGTTTTTGGGTCAACAAGCATAGCCATAAAAGCAATTTGTAAGCTATTGTCCATCTGGTAGCGGGCTCGCTATAGCCTGGCCTTAGTCTGTTGTTTGCCTTGGGCTTAGCCCCTGTTCAATACACTTGAGTACATTAAAATTTTGTGGGTCAAAAGTTAGCATTTTGCTTTGGAACATTTGATTTCAAAATCAGGGAAAAAGTTAATGGAGAATAATGCCAATCTTCAGCGATCAAAAAGCTAAATAATGTCCCCGTAGTGTGTTAGTGTAATGGCATAGTGAATCCTAATTTATTATTTTTTTGGTAAAGCTGTGAATCCCAATTAAAAGTAAGCTCAGCTCGGGTGTGATGGAAATGCGGTTCAATTTCACCACTTTTGTAAAAACCATTCAATGCTTGAAGAAAATCAGCATCCTATGGAATATAATAATAGATTAAAGTAGCAGCGCGTGCAGCAAACCAGGAAATCAACAAGAGGAGTGCTATGGACAGTCTCTCAATCACTCTCTCCTTTGAACACTCCCTAATAAGCTGCCACGTAACAATTTTTTTGAACTTTTACCTGATTATTACGGGCTGTGCAAGTTAATACTTCTAACATTTTTTTTTTACTTGTTATCGTTGCTTTCACCATCGTTCTCCTGGATCTTCAGCCTCCATGGCATCCTTGCCCATCTCGCCAGCAACGTCTCAATTCAAGGAAACAACTCTCGAGCGAATCATACCAATCAAAACCCCCTTTTATGCCAAAGACATGTTCCATTACTAGAGAGAAAAAAATCAACAACACGTGTTGCTGTTCTTCGCCAGCAACTAGTCCCAGAACACAACACGAAAAGCTTCTCTCCCTCTCTGTCTCCCATCCACCCCGGACCCCGCCTAGAAAAATTGCACACTATAAATCTATAATAATAAATATAGGGTCAACAATATTGTTAAATATGCGTCTACAGTTTTGATTATTACTGTTGGCACATTCCAATCCTTCCAAATAAAATACCATTGGCGGTTTTTTTTCCCTTCCTTATGGAATTGAATTCTCTTCGAAATCACGGTTGGTTGGAATCCAATGATTCAGTTTTTTCAGCGTTATTATGATTGAAATGGCGACAACGACTTGTGGGGAGAAGGAGAGGAGAGGATGCAAGCGGAGGGAAGGTTAGGGAGCCACATTAGTCAGGGCGTGTACAGTGTCAGGGCCCTTCCACCCAATCGGCGGCGCCGTTAACATCGTGGTGGTGGAACAACCAGATGGGACCCTCAGGTCGTCCCCTTGGTTCGTTCGATTCAGCAAATTCCAAGGGGATTTGAAGGCAAAAGGAAAAACTCGTCCATATCAGCATCAATGGGGTCGAAGCCGGTTTCGAAATGTATCTCGATTCCAAAGGTGAGGCTTTCTTTCTCAGAGAAATCGATGCCGAACCCGACGAGTTTGAGACATTACCACCGGCGAGATGGGCAAGATGTCATGGCAAAAACCAAGTAAAATTAAAAAATTAAAAAAATGTTAAAAAAGTCTTGACTTGCACAGCCCGTAATCAAGTAAAAGTTAAAAAAAAAAATGGTTACGTGGCAGCTTATTAGGGAGAGTATTCAAAGGAGAGTGATTGAGAGACTGTCCATAGCACTCCTCAATCAACAATTACAAAGAAAAGAAGGAGAAAAAAAAGGTTCAGCGAAACCGCAGAGCCAACAGGTAGCTAGTTAGTTTACACGACCCTGTTTGCAGATATCACAAGTTAAAACTTATTTTAACCCAAAAGAAAGAAAGGAAAAAAAAAAAAGCACTTCTCTCCATATATATATATATATATGCTTTCAATTCAATTTTCTTGATTCAGCTTAGCTGCGGTGGCCATGGATGCTGCCACTCCGCCACCTTCGGCATTCCCTTCGGTTGCATTCCTACGCCTCGGAAACTGCACCTCCGCAGCATACACAGCCTCCGCATCTTCCTTCGTCACCGCCCTGTCCACCGCCAGCTTCTCCGTCGCATCCTATATAACACTCACCATTCCAAATTATACAAACACATACACATATACATCAGAAAAACAACGTTAACAAAACTCTCATTTAACGTATCCTTTTTCTAATTTCAATTCCTCTAAAATAAAATTGTAATTAAAATATAAGAAAATTTTAATCATTCATGAAAATTTTTGGATATTAAATTCAAACCCTAGCTAAGAGATGTTCTTAATTACCGTTAAAACATCGGAGAGTTTCGCCATGTCTTCGCGGCGCGTGAAATGGCTGTTGAGAGTGGCAGCAGATTGTGCCGTTGCCCCAACACCGCCGGGCCTGACGCTGTCTTCTCCGGTGGCCCTGATCTCGGCGGCGCTGATCGCATCGGCGTCGTTCTGGTCAACCGCTTTTTCCCCGGCCGATATGGCCGCCGCTTCCAGAGCCTCTCCGATGGTTATGGGATCGCCGTCTATGGCGGCCGAACCCATATTCATGGGAACATCGGGCGCATCACGTTGTTTTGGTTGAGGTCTATTAGGCTGCCCATGACTCATTGTTTCTTTTTTTTTTTTCCCCTCTTTTCCTTTCTTTTTTTTCTTTTGGTTGACGGAGGGTTTGGTTAATGGTTGTTGGAGCTTATAGTTTTGGTCTAACTGTAACAATAAGACAGGGAGGACCGGAGGGAACATGAGTGGTAACTTTGGCCATCGCTGAGGGTTATTTAGGTGAAGTTGCTTGGATCGGAAAAATGGTGCATGCAGAAATGGACAGCATGACATTTGGGGTTGGCACGTGTCGGTTGTGCAGAGATAAAGAGTTTTTTTTTTGATAAATGCAGAGATAAAGAGTGTGAAGGTAGCATTTGGTTCTCTCTCCACCTCATGGGAGATTGTGACATTGTTCCCCAAGTTCACACTGCAGTGGTGCACCGTAGACCCTCATCATCAGTGACCGTTGATATATGTTAGTACAGATCGACGGCTGAGAGTCAACACCCTCTGAACCCGCCGGCACTCATGCAAGCCCTAGCACTCCACCCGCCTTCCGCCTCACCGGAATCAGACCTCCCTCCGACGACAACTCTGACCACCTCCAACAGGTTGGTTGGAAGCTTGCACAGTTCGCACAGACGATTCACGTCCAGTTCGAGTACCGCGGCTTCGTCGCCAACAGCCTCGCCGATTTGGATGCCTCGATGCTCGATCTCCGGCCGCCGGAGACAGAGTCCGTCGGCCGTCAACTCCGTCTTTGAGCTCCACAGGCTACTCGCACGTCCGTCTCCGTCACCGCTTGTGTCATCAAGGACAATTTCATGGGTAACATGCATAAACATGTTGGCATTGCTTGCTTGGGTTGGTTGTTTCTCTGATGCTGCTCATTTTTCTCTTTTTTTCTAGTCTTCCCCTTCTGCTTATAAAGGCATGCAAAAAGTACTGCAACTGCAATAGTACAAGCCAAGCTCCCCAATGTGTCTGTGACGGTTGATGAATGGAGGAAGAACACCATGGGTCGTGGAACGACGTCGTGTGGGTTTGTGTATTTGGACTTGTGGTTCGGTGCCAATGCGAGATACACGCAGCCAATGTGGCCTTCCATGAGGGACAAGCTGATGGGTGGAGAATTGAAGGTGAAGATGTGTTCCTCTGGCACAGGCACAAACACTGTTAGCCGTCGATTTTCACCAACACATATCAACGGTCATTGATGATGAGGGTCTACGGTGTACCGCTGCACATGGACTTGCTCACCTTGCGCGTCCTAGGAGACACGCGCACGGGAGACGGAGACATACTTCAATGCTATAGGTGCTTTTCAGTGCTACGATTTCAATCAGATGGAGAAAGTGTTTTTGGCGTATAGCTTTATTCTTCCTTGTGTGTGATTTGACGTATTTCTTATTCTTCCTTCATCTTTTTGCTTTTGCATGTGCATATTGTATAGTTGCACTCATTTTAATTGTGAAGATATTTGTTACTATAGACAAAACACGATCTGAATAGGAAAATATCACATTATATGTAATTACGAAGGTTGTTTTAGTCAGCACCATATAGTTTTGTTTTTATCCTCCAAATATAACATAGTAATATGGATAATCTCTATAAATTAAGATTTATTTTTTAAATTCTTATAATTTTAGTGTTAAAAGACCAAAGTTAATAATGAGTACTTAAAGAAGAAATAAAAATTTAATAAGAACACTAACAATAAAATAAATTTTATAGGAATAAGAAAAATATGTATATTACAAAGGCCAATAAGTTACTAAACCTTTTTTATGGTAAAAAATAGTGTGCCTTACTAGTATATTAGGCACTGTAGATTATAATTAATTTGCTTCTTTGGGAGTAAAGTTTCTGTTTAAACATTCAAAGTCTGATATATTTTAGCAGAACCAGTGAAGCCACTTTGCTATGGTTGGTATTTTCAAGGAATTTTTCTCTCATGATTTTGGCTTATTAAGATCTACCAAACATGCTCAAACCCAAAAGAATCTCAACTAAAAGAGCCTCGGGTCTCAGGAATATCTATAGGATCAAAGAAGACATCCTTTTGTAAATGCCCAAATTAATTTTGAGTTTCCCACTCGTAGAGTTAAAAAAGAAAAAGAAAAAATTGGCCCATGTTTGTATGGGATAACAAGTAATATCTCCTTTATAATAGTTATTTATTTATTGACATGCCTTTTTGGTAAGAAATGATTGGCATATACAACATTGACTTCTGATTCTAAAACAACTGGGTATATGGTTTCTTTCTTTGATACAGACTATGAGAAAAGAGAAGACAGTATACAATGTTGATCTATACTTGAAGATGGCTTAGTTCCCCATGTCATTGAGATTTGGCTGTCAAATTCCTGGACCTGGAGTAAAGTTTGATGTAAGATCTTATCCTGTCCCAAAGTGAGACACTGGAAACGAAAAATCTAACCATCACTGATTTTTTTGAACCCTCTCTGGGAAATTCTAACTCCCTATCAATAGTCTGATTCAAAGTGTCTAGGTCTTCAAGCAGAGGCAATGAGATAGAGCCCTGAGACTCTAGGTTTCTGATCCACCCACGAAGCAAGAAATTTATGACCTGCAAAACAAGCATAAGGAACTAAACACCGAGGAAGGAATACAATCTAATAGTAGTTACTTCTTCTTGATGCTTTATAATCAATTCAAAAGACAAGTTCATATGAAATACTCATCAAGCAATAGGAAAGGACCATACATATACTTAGGAACTGATAAGTGATAAACCAAACATGTTGCTCCTCCTCATTAATCAACTTAGAACATAATCCTTTTAACGTACGTGCATGCTTATCTCATAAAATTGATACACCCCAATATCTTCATGGTTTTATATTGCAATCAAAAAGAGGCAAAAGCAGAAATAACAGTTTCAAGCTAATTAGGAATTGCATACCTCAGGGACTTCATCATGAGGGCAGTGACCAGCAGGGCTGATTTGATAAAATGGAGCTTCAGGCACCCTCCTTTTAACCCGAAGTCCCCATAGTGGAGTCACCCAGGGATCTTCTTTTCCATACATGAGGCAAATTGGCACATTGCTTG
The DNA here is from genome assembly GCA_030159175.1 of Glycyrrhiza uralensis. Lineage (NCBI taxonomy): Eukaryota > Viridiplantae > Streptophyta > Magnoliopsida > Fabales > Fabaceae > Glycyrrhiza > Glycyrrhiza uralensis. Next base: position 45,099,449 of record BRZY01000005.1, read on the forward strand.
CTTGACACCTAAAATGCACACACCCAAAAAACCCTTAACTCGTGTATTCATGCATAATTCCTTCGAACTCAAGTATAAGCAAAAAATAGTCCAAATATGGTGGACTCAAATATAAGCAAAAATCTTAACCAACTCCACCCAATTTAATGATTTCTTCTACACTTCATTTATTGCATATTTTAATTTCAATGACCCCTTTTATTAAGGACAATTTAGGGAATGAAGTTCATTATTTGATAAGATCAAGAAAATTAAGTGAACTAACTTTCTTAATTAGTGTGAATTTATGTATTTTTACTTATATTTAAATACAGAAGGGAGTATCTAATACTGTTTAGAGATCTAGTTGTGTCTACCTGGATAATGTTTCGCTGAAGGATAGTTCTCCTCGAGGGGCAAACATAATTGAAGCAAATGCTGCTGCTGCAGCAGGGTGCCTTGTGGTTTCGATTATGCGTGAAAAAACATTATCTACATTTGTTGAATGATCTGCATAGACCTGATTAAGTACCTCAGCAATGCTTTTAGGATCACTAATTTTCTCCCACCTAAAGGAAACAAATTATTAATTATTAAAAATAAACATTTGAGATCAAAATTTGAGATCACATTGGATTAATGTCTGGGACACTCATCATCTTGTAGGTTCATTAAGCAGAGTTTAATATATAATATCATTCACAGCTAAATGTACTAATTTAAAATTTCACAACTAAAATATTGAAAACATATCAGCAACAAAGGCAGGAATGAAGCAATAAATAAAAAATAAAGCCATACTTACAACAACTCTGTAAGTCTCTTTATATTAGAAGGTAGAGGGAATGTTCCAGCCCATGGAAATATTTTGGCTAGTCCTGGATATTTTACTGGATTTGGCACAAACCCCCAAAAAGGTGTTGCATTAAGCAACGTTACACCTTTCACTAAATGAGGATAGCATGCTGCAAAATATAACGCAACATATCCTCCTAGTGAGTTGCCCACAAGATAGACTGGTTCACCAATGACCTGTAACAAATCAATTTGTATAATTGCTTTAATCATAAATTTCCACAAGCAAGATAGCTTCTCCCTTAAACCACACATAATCATATTAAGCCTTGAAATCATATACTGTCAAAATTCTTTCTACAACTATATTTCCAAGTAGCAATAGTGATGTGATCATAATGAAATTAACAAAACCAGATAACTAGGTAGTATTATGAACTTCTCATAATTACTTCAGCAATGAATAATACAGCTTAAGAAATTGTCAGAAGAAATCTAAAAACTACAGAGAAACAAACAAGCAAATCCAGAAGCAAATTTGCCTGGACTGAAATAGCTAAAATTGGCTGCTACCAAAAAGTGCATGTCATTTACCTCTTCTATGAAGTACCGAACTTGATCTTGCCATAAATCAACAGAGTAAACAAGCTTAGTCGCCCACGGTTCAGTTTCATCTCCAAAACCCCATGGAGAATCATTCCCATTTGATGTAACCCCTTCTTCCTTAGAAAGAGGAGCAGGGTCTTCAAAAGGAAGAGACATTCCTTGGCCTAGAAAATCCAGTGCCCACACTCTAAAGTCACGGCCCAAATCCTTCAATTGCTTCTCATAATGGAAAGAGCCAACACCAAAACCCGGGAGAAAGAGAACCTGTGGTGAATCCACGTTTTCACAACCAGCCTTCTCATAGTGCACATTGAATTTAGGCTTCCATCCCCAAAAACAACTACTTATTGGAGCACCAGGTTCACCATTTGACTCATCAGGTAGACCAGGAATCTGAACCTTTGATGCAGGTTCCTCTATCCCTGCAATATCTCTTCCTTCCTCTTCACCAATCACATACCCATCATAACTTCCACTATAGACCTTGAATTTGAGTCTCTTAGAGCCTTCAAAAACACTTTGTGACCTACACCCTCTTTGCTGCCCCATGACGTAAAATCCCACAGACCCACATGTGAAAAGGGTATTGGTATAATAAACTCCATGTTTTCTAATATAAGAAACCCTTGATTGATGTGAATTTAAGCTCTTTTTAACCGATTTACTCTTTGAGTTCACAACTTGACAGCATGGTGCAGAACCGTATGAAAGAGTTTCCATACCCCAGATACTGAGTTCTGCACTAACCACTACCAGAAACAGAAAAATGATTCAGTACACCACAAATTCAACTTGACTCTCACAAAAACAGTAGAGAGAAAATGCAAATTTGACAGTGCTGGAGTCCAAATCGAATCCTTTCTCAGTAAACAAAGCAAGTAAATGGTTTTTACAATATATTTCTGAAATTTATAAGAAGTTTTTGTAGACAGAACTAAGCAGAAATCATTAAGTGGCTTTTCATGCACAAATAATTCAAATTAGAAAGAGCAGTTCTTCAAGGTTTAATTAAACAGAGTCGTTAATCATTGAAACATGGCATGTTTACGAAAATTTTACCTTTAGCTTGATGAAAGAAGCAGCATGAGAATCTGTCGCTACCCAAGATTCTAGTATGTTGCAGTTTTTTTGGAAGACTATAACAAGATCTACAGAGAGACGTGTCTCTAGTTTCTAGTTGCTTGGAAGATTCTACTTCCTTTATGAGCCAAGAAAAACTGACTTTTTTTTTTTATTTTTCAATGAAAATGCCTATATAGTTTCAAATATTTTTTATATTAGAATTTTTTTTCAAATAATACTAAAATAAAATAGGATTGAGGTTATGATACATCGGTGTAATGTTTACGTTTACAGACGAATTTTGGCCAAAAAGTACAATTTATGGAGCTGCCTGAAGAGATGAAAATATGGAGTAAAGTTAAGGAAACACGGAACCTATGTTATAAGTAAGATTAGAAATGACTTAAAATAATTCACGTTAAGCTTACTACTTTAAGTTAGTTTATTAGAAGTCAATTTTTAAAATATAAACTTAACTGGGTGAAGGCTACGGTGCAATTGTTTTTATGTCATGTACGGTGGAATTGTCTTTAAACATTGATAGTTTGATAGTTTTGAGTGTTTGTCCAATAGTATGCCAATTAAATGGTGACATCGCTGATCGTAGTAAAATCAATCCAGTATCCAATTTTGTTATGTGAGATATTGTTTGCACTTATTGTATAATTAATCTACACCACTAAAAATACTAAAATAAATATTTTTATGTATTAAATTAAGGTGAAGACTACGGTGCAATTGTTTTTATGTCATGTACGGTGGAATTCTTTTTAAACATTGATAGTTTGATAGTTTTGAATGTTTGTCCAATAGTATGCCGATTAAATGGTGACCTCGTTGATCGCAATAAAATCAATCTAGTATCCAATTTTGTTATGTGAGATATTGTTTAGACTTATTCTATAATTAATCTACGCAGCTAAAAATATTAAAATAAATATTTTTTGTATTAAATTAATTATTAATTATATGTATTCTTAATATATTTATTAAAAAATAAGATAAATGTTAACAACACATTTTTTTCAAATACTGTCTATGATTAGTTGAAACTCGTGTGGGTCTTATTTTTTTATGAATGAGTTAAAATATAGTGTATGACCCATATGATTAAATGAAATCCACGTGAATTCTATAGATTATAGATTTTTTTTAAAAGACTCCACCAATTATAAATAATGTATGGAAAAGAGTGTAGAAATCCCGTGCATGGCACGGGTAACTTTATAGTGTAGCGTCAATACTACACATGCGTAGGCTACAGTAATTCGCAAAAGTCATATCACTACAGTAATGCGAAACAGTATGTTAGTTAAAAAAAATGGTGTTGATTACAAATTTCACCCATTTATTTGTTCAAAGTTTCACTCATTCATTTGTTCCAATAAATTTCTACGAGCTATAAATTTATTTTTGTTTTGATTTTTTTTGGATCACGAAAACAGTGTTTGCTCACGGATTACACCCATTTATTTGTTTTACTTATTTATTTGTTGCAGATTTCACTCATTCATTTGTTCCAATAACTTTCTACGAACTATAAAAAAAAATTGTTTTGATTTTTTTTCGATCACGAAAATAGTGTTTGCTCACATATTTCACTCATTTATTTATTTTACTCATTTATTTGTTGCAGGTTTCACTCATTCTTTTGTTCTAATAACTTTGTACAGACTATAAATTTATTTTTCTTTCGATTTATTTTTTATCACGTTAACAGTGTTTGCTGACAGATTTCACTTATTTATTTGTTTTACTCATTTATTTGTTGCAGGTTTCACTCGTTAATTTGTTCCAATAACTCTGTACGGAAAACAAATAAATGAGTGAAATCTGTCAACAAACATTGTTTTCGTGATAAAAAGTAAATCAAAAGAAAAATAAATTTATAGCTTGTACAAAGTTATTAGAATAAATGAATGAGTGAAATCTGCAACAAATAAATGAATAAAACAAATAAATAAGTGAAATCCGTGAACAAACACTGTTTTCGTGATAAAAAATAAATCGAAAGAAAAATAGATTTATAGTCTGTACAAAGTTATTAGAAAAAAGAATGAGTAAAACCTGCAACAAATAAATGAGTAAAACAAATAAATGAGTGAAATCCGTGAGCAAACATTGTTTTCATGATTGAAAAAAATCAAAACAAATTTATTTTATAGCTCGTAGAAAGTTATTGGAACAAATGAATGAGTGAAACCTGTAACAAATAAATGAGTAAAACAAATAAATGAGTGAAATCTATCAGCAAACACCATTTTCGTGATAAAAAATAAATCAAAAGAAAAATAAATTTATAGCCTGTACAAAGTTATTAGAACAAATAAATGAGTGAAACCTACAACAAATAAATGAGTGAAATCCGTGAGCAAACACTATTTTTGTGATCGAAAAAAAATAAAAACAAATTTTTTTTATAGCTCGTAGAAAGTTATTAGAACAAATGAATGAGTGAAACCTGCAACAAATAAATGAGTAAAACAAATAAATGGGTGTAATCCGTGAGCAAACACTGTTTTTATGATCCAAAAAATCAAAACAAAATAAATTTATAATCCGTAGAAAATTATTGGAACAAATAAATGAGTGAAATTTTGAACAAATAAATGGGTGAAATTCGTAATCAAAACCATTTTTTTAACTAACATACTGTTTCGCATTACTGTAGCGATATGACTTTTGCGAATTACTATAGCCTACGCATGTGTGGTATTGACGCTACACTAGAAAGTTACCCATGCTATGCACGGGATTTCTATACTCTTTTCGATACATTATTTATAATTGGTAGAGTCTTTTAAAAAAAATCTATAATCTATAGAATTCACGTGGATTTCATTAAATCATATGGGTCATACACCATATTTTAACTCATTCATAAAGAAATAGGATTCACACGAGTTTCAACTAATCATAGACAGTATTTAAAAAGAGTATGTTGTTAACATTTATCTTATTTTTTAATAAATATATTAAGAATATATATAATTAATTTAATACAAAAAATATTTATTTTAATATTTTTAGTGGTGTAGATTAATTATAGAATAAGTCTAAACAATATCTCACATAACAAAATTGGATACTGGATTGATTTTATTGCGATCAACAAGGTCACCATTTAATCGGCATACTATTGGACAAACATTCAAAACTATCAAACTATCAATGTTTAAAAAGAATTCCACCGTACATGACATAAAAACAATTGCACCGTAATCTTCACCACTTAAACTTGATGAGTTAATAATATTAAGTCTTTTGTTAATTAACTATTTTAGTCTTACAAACTAAGAAAACAGTGATAGGTCAGTTTTGTCCACTGAAGATGAATCCTCCACACAACGCGGGCAGTTTGGGGAAAAGAAAACACTGCTGAACCAAACCTCCTCTCCCCAGCCTTTCACACTTGACACGTTAGTTTTGCTTTAACAGGTGTACAAAATGGGTTTGTAAATTGGTTTTTCAATTTGGCAAAGGAAAAATGAAGAAGAAAGGTTTTGTTTGGTGATTCTTATTCTTATAACGATTTAACAATTTAAATTTCTTTGAGAAAATGAGCAAGATTTAAGAAAACAAAAAAAAAATACGTGCGTGTTGCTTCTTTTTCCTTTGTACAATATAATCATAATAAAAAAAAATCATATACGTCGCTGATAAATGCATAACATCCCAGATTAACATGATTTTGTGTTTGTTTATATCACCGAATAATAATTAAATTTTCATTGTGTTTGAATGTGCGAACAGAAGAAATTAAGCAGGTTGGGAGGGTGGTGGAGGAGAATATAGAGAGGTGGTACATACAAGAAAACAAAGATATGACTTGTCGTAAAGGACTTTTCTTGAGGTTGCGTGCGTTTAATGTTGTCTTCCTAATTGATGGATGTGTCGTTTTCAGCTTCTAATAGTTAAGACAATGCCATCTGATCGTGAACGTGAAGTGCCCCAAATCAGTCTTAAAACTCGGGGTGTTCATGGGTTCGGGTAACCCGTGAACCCGAACTGATCTAACCTAGACTAACCCTCATTTTTGAGTTTTTTGCATTGTTCGGATTGAACCCAATCCGACCCGTTCGAACCCATTATGGTTTGGTTCGGATTGCGGGTTTCATTTTCTGAACCCGTGAGCCCAACCTGTTGACATGAACATTTTTTTATTTTTATTATGTTATTTGTTTAACTTTAAATCCAAACAAAACCCTAGATAGTTCCATAGTTCCATCTTTGCGCTGCTTCTGAGTGAAAAACAGGACAGCTGCATACTCAGTCTGCGTAAGTACTAAGTCACACAAAAAAAAACTAGGTCACTCTTCAGTTCTTCTTCTTCTTCACTTCTTCTACCTTAGCTCAGCCGCCGCTCCTCCATCCTCTCACTCCGGCCACCGCCGTGCCTGGAGCCAGCCACCGCCGCGTTCACGAGCGTCGTTCACTCCGTCGCGCGTCCAGCCACCTTATTTGCTTGTTTTGGGCTTCATCGTGTGTTAGGGATTTCGAAAAATACATTAGGATAGATGGGAGTTCGCAAACGAAGATTTCATGAAAGGTCAAAAGCATATTCTCAAGAACATCCATCGCAAGAAACCTCACTGCAGTCACAGTCAAAATACTACTCATCCTCTTCCTCAACAAATCCCTACTAATAACAATGTTGTGGTGGATCCAGAAAAAGCAGCACTTGAGGAACAAATAGTGAAGCTGTCACAAGAGAAAGCCACTCTTGAATCAACCATCTCTGGGTGTGCACAGTGCGGCAGCCATGGCCTTTGGGTGTGCGGTAGCCACAGCTTCTGTTTAGGAAATAAGGGTTTCAATTGTTTGAATTTTGAAAATAGGATTCCAGATCAGCCCCAATTTTTATTTTGGTCATATTTAGTTTTTTTTGTCCCAAAGTTATATTTTGTTTAGTTATGCTTTTGGGCTGAAACCCATTTAACTATTTTTTTTCATATTCTGCTGGGCCTATATCATTTCTTTTTTCCTTCTCAAATCCATAAAAAAACAAAAGTTTTTTCTCAATTTTTAGATTTTTTTTAAAAAAATATGGACCCGTGGGTCCAAACCGATCCAACCCGTTCATGTACGGGTTGGTTCGGTTTGGATTTGGAAAACAAAAAATGAAAAATCCAAACCAACCCAACCTGTAGTGTTTTGATCGGTTCGGATAACAGATTTGGCCAAATCCGATCCAAACCGGCCCGTGAACAGCCATACTTAAAACTATAGAACTCGCCGTCTCTGGCCTTGTTGAATATGTCGTTTGGGCGGAGAAATGAGGGGGGTGCGTAAAGAAAAGCCCGGGTGTGGATAGTTGTGTGCTTTCTTCGTGTAGTTGGGCTGCTCCCAATCCCTTTTACTTACAGTTGTTTTTGGGCTCCTCTTCCATATTTTGAATGGACCAATGGCACTTAGCAACCCGCTTCGTGTATTGCTAACCGGGCCTTTCCCTTGGCACTCTATGTCCATGTCTTGTTCATTCACTTATGCTGCTTAAAAGTTTGGACCAAAAAGAAAAATGCCGCTTAAAAGAGAAAAAATAATGACCTCGCCACATCCAAATGCCGCCTCCACTGCAATGCTGTGGCTGTGCCTCCTCCACGATCTTCGGTGTCCTACGATGCTCTTCTGCTTTGGTTTGGATGGCGCCGCCTCAGCTGGGTTTCGGACGTGTGTCGGTCGTGTTTGGAGTGCGCCGACGCCTCCTTCCGTTGCTTGGAGGTGCTTCTCTGCGGATTCGAGTGGGTGGTTTGGGATTCGGCTTGGGCTAGTCGGTGGTGGTTCTCGGTTCAGCCGAGCTGTGGTTTGGTTTCGTAGTTTGTTTTCGCGTTTTCATTTTTTGTTCTTACTGTTTTTGATGTTTTTCTGTTGTTGGAGGTGGTTTTGTTGTTCTGCGTTTATTTTTTCTGTTATGTGTTCTGCATTTGTTTTTCTGTGTTTGTGTTCTTCGTGTGTTATGTTTTTATGTCCTTTTTGTTGTTGGTGATTGTTTGTTGTGCTTTTTAGCGTTCGTCGTCTGCGTCTACGTCAACTCACCGCCACCCTTTGCTGCATCTGTATGGGCCAGGCCCTGGTTGTGTTGATGTGAGCTGGGTTCTGAATATAGAGCATGTGTGCTTTATTTGAAATTAAAGAAGGCTCTGGGTGCCTCAAATAGGCCAAACCCAACCCATTTAAGGATATCCTTCATGTCGGGAGTGTGATTGTCTTGTAGGCTTCGCGGGTTTTTGTTGTTTTGTTCTTTGTTCTTTGTTACTCGGTTGGTGTTGTTTTATTAGTGCGGGTTGAGGGGTTTAGTTGTTGTATCTGTAGCGACTCTGCATAGCTGATATTGCCCTTTGGGCCTTTGTACTATTGGCCTGTTGGCTTTGCCTTCGGGCTTTTTAATCCAAGTATATTTCGACAAAAAAAAAAGCGAAAAAATAATGGCACTTCAACAACAAACGAAACTTTTCACAGCCACCAAAGTGACATTAATGTTGGCCAAGAGTCAGATAATATTGCTGGACCAAAAAATAAATATTCAGATAATATTGATACTTTCCCCCTTGTTAAATTATTTTACTATTACTTTAAATTACAGTACTTTTGAATTATTTCTTAAATTAACGAAAAATATGATAGAATTTTGCTTGACAAGGTTTTGTTGTGTAAGGTCAAGACAAATAGAAGACTGAATAAAACAAAATGATGATACAAAAGTTAGTCCACTAAAGTAGTAATTAAATTTATTAAAAAAAGAATTTGATCTAAATAATATTTCCAACAATTTAATATTTGCCGAAATATTATTTTATTTGATTCATATCCCATCTAATCTAATCTAATCTAATAACAATAGTGTCCAACTCCTAACTATAATTTTGTCCTAACATTTCTTACAGCTTGCAAAATTTCCCAGCACTGTTTATTCATATTATTTATTACCTAGTACTAGTAGTCAAAAGGAAATTTCATCCAAAAAAAAAAGTAGTCAAAAGGAAATGCATCAAAAGCTGGCCCACTCCCACTCTCCCGGCTCATCTCAATGAAAGAGCAGTTGACATTTTGCATACTCATCCCATTACGCGGAGCAACAACATATGGGGTTTTGGAATGCCGAATGCTCTATTTCCATGGTCTAATAAGGTAGCAATCAAGAACCTTGCTTTTTAAAACCATCATGCTTCTGGTTTGCACCAAGAGGCAGGTAAATGAATCAAATCTCTACTCTCTAATTTATTATACAAAGATATAGATGAAAGCCCACTCTTATGCTTCTTAATTGGCTCTTTCACATGATTCTTCATGAATATTTTTCTGCTGCCTATTATGCTTCTTCATCTTGCCTCCACTTGAACTTGGATTCTCTCTCCCCCTCATCTTATTATTTCTATATAGAAAAAAGTTTTTGCCTTTATGCTCAATTCTGTATTATTGGTGTGAGAATCCAACTGGGTAATCTATAATTTGCTCAATTAAGCTGCTTTGGGAATCTTTTCAGTTACACCCCCAACATCTAAATTTGAGCATAGTATTTGACTTCAGCCCACAGGCAATTGTTTAGTCATATATATTCCTTGATCAGGACTACTCAAAATGAATTTTTTTTTTTTTACTGTTTTTGTTCGAGGTATGTGCTTGATTCTTTGCACATATTCTGTTTGACATAATATCTGATATAGTTGGAAGTTTATTTTTTTTATTTTTTTGGTTTATTCCATTTTCATTTCATAGTGAATGTTATTTTCAAATGGATGTTACAGTTGCAGATATGCTTTCCTGTTGATAGATTGCAGCTAACTTCCATTCAAGTTGAAGAGAGAAAAACATGGATGATGGTAATGCTGAGCTTTCTGATAAGCTTTCAGATAATGTTCTATTCTCGAATCCAGAGTCATCTAGCAATTTTCAGGCTTCAACATCTGTGAACACAGTTACTGAATTGTCTAGGAGCACTAGAACATGCACTCACACCCACACTTGTAACCCTCCTGGACCTGATGATGCTACTCACACACACACATGCTACCACACACACACCCAAGTTTTTGCATCTGAAGATGACACCAACTCAAGGCCAAAAAGGCCTTCTGGTAACAGAGAAGCGGTTCGAAAGTATAGGGAGAAGAAGAAGGCACACACGGCTTACTTGGAGGAAGAAGTTAAGAAACTGCGTCTGGTGAATCAGCAACTAGTAAGGAAACTACAAGGGCAGGCACTACTTGAAGCAGAATTGTCAAGGTTGAGGAACACTTTGGCACACCTTAAGGGGAAAATAGACAGTGAATTGGGTTCTTTCCCTTTTCAAAAGCAGTGTAGCACTTCTACTGTTTTCAAAGAAGGGCTTTCCACTTCCAGGACAATTGGTCTTCAGTGTCAGAACAATTTGCCATGCTTCCATCCACATGCAGGATCATCATCATCCAAGGCTAACACTTGTGCATATGGAAAATCCATGATTCCATGGGAAGGAAACTGTCAACATGAAATTGTAGATTGTCATGTGGCTGCAAACAACATGACCAATACTGAAGGACAAACGAGGGACACAATGGATAACTTCATGTCATCTGCATCTCAAGATGGGTAATTAGCCACACAAATATCTTCCGTGGGTTTCTTTTCAATTGCTATCATCACTGATTACATCTGTGGTGGTGAGATGAAATCAGGTATATATAATATAGTTAGTGTTACCATAAAAGGCATGTTAGATAACTCATAAGCTGACATAATGAGTTTTGATTTCTATAATCTATAGAATATGTATACAGAAGCAAAGTATTTTTGAAATTTGTACAATATACTAGCATGGACAAAGTGTTTTACTGTTAGATGAAACAAAATTCCTTGTGTGTCAAGTATGTTATGATGAAAATAGTCATACTTTTCACCTGAAAGAAGCAATGTTCTGTTGATGCTCCCCCTGGAAGCATCTCATCATACAGCAACATGTATGCTTTTGTTTATCTATACCAGCCATTTGTGCTACTTATCTGACTTACTCCAAGGCTTATCTTGTAATTAAAATTGAGCTGCTTTCCTATTTTGATGGCGTATAACTATTGACATGAAATAGATGTATCTCAAAGTACACCTGCATCATAGTTGGTTGACTATGTAAGATAAATTGGAAATAAGAGGGTAGCATTCAAGATATTTTACCTTGAGGATTAGCAATTTCTTAACCTCCCCTACTTATTGCGACAAGGAAGCACAGACACTTTTGTAGTTTGTATTCAGTATCAAGCATGTATTCATGTTAAACACTTCATGTGTAAACTGAATGATATCTACTGGTTGATGATGCATCATTTTTGTTGGAATATAAGAAAATATCTCATAATATGTTTATATTATCCTAGTTTATCTTATAGGATTAGTTTCCTTATTACTTATGATTTAGAATATCTCTTAGGATTAGTTTTCCTATTTCCTAGTTATTATCCTGATTTGTTACTCTATTTGATTTGATTTGATTTGATTAGGATTAGGATTCTTCTATCCCTATGTAAAGGGGTTAGTTGTCAGTCAGTGTATTCAAGCAATTAAGTTATCATTTAATCATATTATCATATTCGTACGTATATTATATTTTCTCTCCTCCCTCTCTACTTGATACCCTAAAATTCAACATGGTATCAGAGTGGTATCATCCTCCGTGACCTATTCGGTCCATCGTTCTCCGTTGCCGGCCACTGTTATAATCATTCGGCCATCTCTACAATCTTTTACTTGCTTCCGCATTTAGCCGCCTTCATTGTAGTTTTCTTCACTGCCTTAATTGCAGTCCTTTTTTTGCTGCCTTGTGGTATTTAGCACCTTGTGTGTGCCTTTGTCTTCCATTGGACGTTGCCCACCGTGTCTCTGCCGTCCGCCGCCACTGGGAAAAACTTTCCGGCGATTTTTCAATCGAAACCACCATCATCTGACTCGCCTTTAGCTGATCTACACTTTTTGTCAAAGCGTCGACACCGGATCTGGCCTCACGTGCTCTCACGCGCCGCCACAAGTCGTTTTTCCAGAGCGTGTAACCCACGCGCCTCGCTCTGGGCTGCCGTCGACACCGCCATTTCTTTTGTTGTGTTCGCCTTGCCCTTCCAGTTTGTTTGGGACCACTTTCAGGTTGTGGGTCCCACTTTGCGAGGTTTTTGGGCAGTTTTTCTGCAGTTGTCTTTCAATGTTTCAGCCCCTGTTTTCTGGTGTTTTGTCGGTGCACGTTGTAGCTATTTTATGGGCTTTGTTTGCCCTGTGTGGTTCCTTCTACGGATTGCTGTTTGATCTTATTTTTGGCCTTTATAGGATTCTGGTTATTTTTGGAGCTATTTTTCTGAGTTGTTCCGTTTCTATTTTACCCCTATTGAGTTCATAGTTGCCCGTCATGATAGAGAAAAATTCAAATTTTTAGACCTCAATTTTCTGGGCGCATCTCTCGAAAAGGGCTACCCATGAAGGATTCTGACTGGTGGAGGATTCTGACCAACGTGGAAGTTGTGTGAAGTGTCACCGTGTGAAGTGTTGTGGTGTGCAAGCCGTCGATGATGTTTTTAGTCCCACATTGAGGAGCTGTATTGCAATCATGTTCAGACCTCCATTTGTTGTTCCGATTTGGTTCAATGTTGTGACGCCCCGAAAACACACCAATCTCTTGTTAGGACTTCAGCCGCTGCAAGCACTGGTCCATTATTGATTCAGCTTTTTTGAAGATGGTTACCTTCAAGTTAGGGTTTCAACCGCCGGAGTGAGCGTTGGCCCATTTGCTGATTTTTTGGTTTAGATGTTGTTCGGTGGTTGTTCAGTTTTTTTGGTCTGGTTACATTGATTGTTAATTTTCTCTTCCAAAAGGGTATAATTGTAACAAGCTTAAAGCTTTAGCAAGCTTTAGCTTGAGGGGGGTGTTGAAATATAAAAAAATATCTCATAATATCTTTATATTATCCTAGTTTATCTTGTAGGATTAGTTTCCTTATTACTTATGATTTAGAATATCTCTTAGGATTAGTTTTCCTATTTCCTAGTTATTACCCTGATTTGTTACTCTATTTGATTTGATTTGATTAGGATTAGGATTAGGATTCTTCTATCCCTATATAAAGGGGTTAGTTGTCAGTCAGTGTATTCAAGCAATTAAGTTATCATTTAATCATATTATCTTATTCCTACATATATTATATTTTCTCTCCTCCCTCTCTACTTGATATCCTAAAATTCAACATGGAGCCAAACAGCAACTTGTGCAAAAACGGATGAACAATAGCTTCCTAACAGCAACTAAAAGAGACGGAGTTGAAGCAAAACAACACTAAAAACAGAACCAGAGCACGCACTGAAAATGGGGCAAACCATTTTATGGTCTAAGAATAAGATGACGCGTATTATTTTTCATTTTTATGAAAAACAATTACAAATATGTTTCCGCATATGCCTCCATATCATTATGTTCCTGCATAACCACATCACATGATTGTCCATAACAATAACCTGTGTGATGAAGTTCATTAAGAAGAAATGATAATAATAAACGTATTTGTCAATTTCTGGTTGTATGAGGGGTTGTTCATATTTGTTATCCCAATGACAGTGCAGTGTTGGAGCAAAGCAAATTCTTTTATGTAGGATCAATCATCTACCACTGTGCTAAAAATATAACTCATGGGAAAAACTCCTGTCTCTATCAATTTATTTGTCTTTGTAGTGCTTCATTCTCCATTAGTAGTTCTCTTGTCTTGCTTGTTAAATTCAACTGTTGTCCAGAAGGGGACTTGTTGGAACTGTTAAACTAGTGTACTAGACATTAGCAGAGCTGTGATCCTAGAACACCCCCCTTCCTGGAAAAATAAAACAAGTTGTGACCTGAAAAGTGAAGGACACTGTCCTTTTATGAGAAACTTCACAAAGCCATGAAGTTGCATTTGTAATCTGCAAATGATATGAGCATATGTTTTGTTAGATGCATGCTCTTCTGCTGAAGCATTATCATTCGTCTGATGCACCATCAAGGTATAGCGGAAGGGGCTAGCCCCCAACAACATGGCTAACCACAATTCGAATTCTTGCTTGGAGAGGTGTTGACTATTTCAAATTAGTTGGGCATTCAATATCTTTCTTTAGTGTAAAACTGCTAACTGGACAAATAAAAAGTCTAGTGTGATGCTATGATTTAAGAGTCAAAGATTCTAATGGGATCCAACCATATTAACGAGTATTTGTTGGTAGTAGAGGAAAGATATGGAAGAAGACTAGAAGAGAATTTCTATTACTTTTCCACACATGATACTAGAGTAACTGTTTAGACAAACTTGGGAAGTGCATCGATCGTTTCAAGTGACAGAGTGGTGAAAAAGTATCATTTCCACAAGAATTCAGACAGGTGCCAACAACTATCAAATTACCACTATTTGAGCAAATGATTAACAAATGATGTGTTTAGTTGGACCAAAATTAAGAGCACAAAATCATGCTAAAAGAGAGAAAAACAAATGAATTAAGGTGGCAGAGAGATAGGGAAGCCATGAAGAAATTCTTTTTTTTTTTTGGTCCAAAAATTCTCAATCACTTGAATCTTCAACAAGCAGAGAGAATGGATCTGATTCTAGGAGTTCTTTCCCGGCCCAAGAATGCGTCGAAATGGTTCAATTCGTACATTTATACTAATTGTCAAGAAAACCAACATCGCTCAGCGAAAATATTCCATCATTGAGCAATGACTGGCTGATATTGTGAGTAACACGAAATCTTTGCTTAGCAATGTGAGAAATGAGAACAGATACGAATTGATGGAAATTCATCTGATATCACTGATCGATGTGTACACACAGGTAATTAAGCTCCAAATTTGCAGATGACTTTGTTAAAATTCAGTTGGACTTATGGCTCAACCCCAAAAGCTATTATTTTATAAAGTTAATCATATGCAAAAAATAATTATTTTGTTGCTATGAAATTTACACAATAAACTATTTCTGCTTCAGAGAATTTTAAGCTTTATTATTGAATGAGTTCCCTTGGCGCTGAATTATCAATTCCAGTATTATGACTTTAATATGATTAGTTACAACTTACAACCAATTTGGTACATTTCGTACTATTATTTTTCGTACGACCTAACAGCCTTCTGATTGAATGTAGAGTTATGGATGGCTTCAGTCAGCAATCTTGCTTGCAAGTCTGAAACTTGAAGAAATTTGTTAATTAGTATATTCCACCTCATCAACAATATATAGGATGACCAAATTATCGGTGTAGCCGAATGGTAAGCGGCTTAAGTTCCTTAAGCATGTGGTCAAGCTTTGATTGCTAACTGTCGAAGGGATTAGCACGCAGATGATACTCTTGAAACAATAAAATGTTAAATATATGTTGTTAGTAGAAGAGAAAAAAAAAATTGAACAATTTTGAATTGAATCTTGGCAAGTCATTAATGACCTTTAGACCGAAATCACTCATTCATTGGCCACAGAAAAATTGAGATGACATATTGTACAGATTTTTTTTTTGGGCTATGACTGTACTATCACTTTAAGAGGGTAAATAATTACTAGCAAAGTCCCCACCCCCACCACATATACAACGTGGTCCCATGCTCCCATTTGTATTCAAGGAGCCATTGAGAGAGTCTGTGGTGAAGAAACAAAAACGACATGTCTCTATTAAGCATTGGGAGGACCAAAAGAACAATTAGACAGGGCAATGTTTGGGACAGCTCACGTGCAAAAGAACTTGAAAGGCACTCCAAGTTTGAGAACAATCAATTTACTAGTATTGGGTTTGTGTGTTTGGAGATTTTGATTAGCCTAAATTCTTGCACTACAGGCATGAAGCAAACGCTAACCACCGAATAGATTATGGTGCTGCTGTTGAGGGGATCAAGACTCAAGAGACACAGACAGCATCTTTGACCAAACAATTAGCTGAAGTGTTATATCTGAAGTTCAAAATATTTGTTATTTAGGCTTTTTGTATAAAGAGTACTAGAAAATTGTTTAATCTGGTTAGTTTAAAAAAATATAATGTTATTTGGCTGAATTGTATACCTCTTGAGCTCTTTTAATTTATACTTACTGGTAATTTCAAGCAAAAAATAATAATAATGTCCTCTTAATTTTTTTAGTGTAACAGATAAAGTAAACAAACTTTATTTTCTAAAATTATAAATATTTCTCGAAAGAAGAAATCATTAGAATTTCAAGTGAGTATACAAAATCAGGCAAGTTTACTATACATTTTAACAGGTAAGCTGTGTCCTTTTCTTTATCTCTTTGCTTCTTTGAGAAGGGCAATAGCCAGGGAAATTTGTGTTCCTATAATAATTGAGTAATATTACATTTTAAAAAAATTTAATAATTCAATATATTAAATTTGAGTTCTTATTTTTTATAATGTGATAACTTTTCTTGAACTGATTTATATAATTATTCATGATAAGATAGTTAGGTTTCTATATTTAGAGACAACAATGGGTGGAATTGGATGGTATTATTATTTTTTGTTGGAGCTATATAGTATATATTTTATAGTATGCATCCCTATACTCACAATTAAAAAAAATACCATACCCAGGCCCTTATTAGCGTGGACAGTAAAATTAATACTTATTCATACCCTTATCCACTACCAACCTAAGTATACACGTACATGTTTTTTTTTTTGTAATTGTATACACGTACATGTTATGTACACTTTAATTAACTATATAAAAAAAGAAATAAAAAATATAGATTAAAAATATAATTGTAACTCGATTAAAAAGCTATTCGAAGATCTTTAGAACATCATCACAAAATGCTGCAAACAAAACTATTTAACTAAATTAAAATATAACATAATAAAATGATTAAACACGACACATATTGAACATTGAGTTAATATTAATAATTATTAACTATAGCTAGTTTAATTTGCCAATTTAGTATTATAATTATAATTAAAAAATAAATAAACATGTGTGGATATGAGATGAATCGGGGACTAGAGTATCTGTATGACTGTATCCACAGTATCTCCATTAAATTTTACAGATAATTATATACTCAGATCTACTTTATTTGGATTAGATTTTGATAGACTCTCTCTCTCTCTATTTGGTAATGGTATATTGGTATATCGGCAATGTGGTATCTGGACTCTGAGACGGGGAGTGGGATGGAGGGCCTTACGATTAAACATCATTGATCAATCATTACATCTATTGTCCTTCTTTGTTTCATTCATGTCTCTTGGGTTTAACTATACTTACATAGGAGCATATATAGGATCTTAGGGCATATATAATTACATAAGACACAATCTAGACAAAATGTCAACCAAAAACTTATTTCAGACAATAAGGACAAGTGTGATCAATAATTTCAAAATAGTGGTATATAATATATTGAATGATAGTGAACAAAAAATACAATATTTATGAGGTGACTTCTACGGTGAACCACTTCATATATGTGATTCATCATGGACCATAAAAATCAATGGCTCTGATTTTACCCTCACTTAATATGATAAGTTCTCACCCACTTTTATGAGTGAAAACTCCCGAATCAATTATGCAGTTTTAATATCAATTTACATAGGTATACTTGAGAGTATGTTTTGAATGGTTTAATTCTTCTTTTGGTTGAGCTAATCTAATTTCTCTTTTCTTATATCTAGATCTTGATTGTACTTTTTTTTTTATTGAATCTGCTTGTGATGATTTCAAATTTGTAATATGATGATTGAGATCCAAGTCAATGAGAGGTTTACTCGAGTTAATCCATGGATGAGGTGTTTAACCAAGTTCCTATTCTCGAGAAATGTAGATTTCTAACCAAGCTTATTTACTATGATTGGGATTATGTGATTTTCTTGAATTTGGAAGTTTGCTTGTTTCCTCCTCTTGAAATTAATCAAATTCTAGGTGTTTGTTTCGGTAGAAAATCTAGACTTTGATTGATGTGTCCTTAGTTGAGTTCAAACCAAATTAAACACTATAACTTAATTAATGGAATTAAATTAAGATTTTGTGGTCCATAACTAATTTAATCCATGTTATCGGCACTGCTCTCTTCATTGAAGAGGGAGATGAGCCCTCTAACTAACATATTTACCCAATATACTACAACATCTTTTCCACTTCCTCTTCTTTCCCAGCTTGCTTTCCATCATTAGTCCACTATTCTGAACAGAACTTGACATAAGATCCAGTACAACTAATTAGTGTACTGACCAATCTATCCAGCCCTGCACAAGACTCATCAATTTGCCTTTGCAGCATCAAAACAAACATGCAAATAGTAATTGACATATGCGCGACAAGTTTTTTTTTGATAACTATGATATAAGTGTAAAATATCCATTAATTTTGTCGATAACTAATATTTGTCGAAGAACCCAACTAGTTACTTTTAGTGAGTCTCACCTCTTAACTATGTTTTTTTTTTCCTCTCCATTTACAAGGCTATTTGGAATGAAATATATATTATAAAATTTACATAACTATGGTGAGCACGTCCCTGTATTATTAATTAACTCAAAAGGCGATCTGGTAAAATGTTATCTCACACTTAGCTTTTGAGTAGCTTTAACAATTGATGGGTCCAAAAGCGTAATTATCAATTACAAACTGTTTCGTGATTTAATCACATGTTAGAGGTGGCCGATAATGATATGACAAATGTTCGGTCCCGCACAGCAAAGTGCCAAAGAGTGTGTGGAAAAGGGTATTTTGAAAACATCAATCAATTAATGATAGAATTGCATGGTCATGTACACTGGCAAGGGGGAAAAACAAAAGACAAAAAAATGGAGGTACTACCATTAGAGAAATGAAATTCCAAAACCGCAAGACTGTAAGACAATAGGTCTGTTTGGATTGACTTATGCAGAGCTTATGAATATAGTTTATGACTGATTCATAAGCTGTTTTAAGTTTATTTTTCATAAACTACCCATGATAGCTTATCAAAACAGCTTATGACTTATATAAAATAAGTTTCACTATAATTTTTCTTTGATTATAAAAGTAACTTATACAGCTTATACCATAAGCAATAGATAAGTTTGTTATCTAAACAGGGCCAATATGGATGTTTGATTAATTTACCCGCATTCAAGTCTCCGATCACGAAGACGAGTATTTTGGTCTAAAGGCGATGAATTAGCCTTTTAGAGAAAATTAGTGTATATAATTTGATTTGAAAATTGAAAATGCTAGATCAAAATTTTTTTTATCGGGTAGAAAAATAAACAAAACAACAGAGGAAAAAAAAGACAAAACTAAGTCCTAAGACTAACAACTCCTATTGCATTCACAAGCAGAACAAAATGCAATTGGGTCAGGCAAGAATCTCAAGTTCGGAAGCCATATTAGTTTGAAGTTACTGATTAATGAGTGATTTAGCCCGCAAAAAGGGTTGCTTGTTATAAATAAAAAATAGTAATATTTCGTGTATTATGTAATATTTTTAAATTTGTAAATTAAATTTAATACAAGAATATAATATACTAATTAATTATTAACATTTATCAGTCGCATCTTACTTTTTGTTAGTATAAAGATAAAGATATTTTGGGTTATAGTAATATAAAAATGGTTAATCTCACATTGTAGGTGATCCAAAACAAAAGGTCCACAAGGGGTGTCTAGTCGGGTCAAATCTTTAATTTACTTTAAAGCTAGCGACGATTATTGTCACAAAATGTTGAGCAGTATATAAAGAATGTACCATATCGTAGATGTAGATTGTAGAATATTGAAGATTGTAGATTGCGAAAATGATATTACAATGGGGTATCTGCCATTCCAAAGCTAATGCAGGGAGTTCTTATAAAAAAAAAAAAAAAAGGGTAATGCAGGGAGCTTCTACTTCTTCAAGGCTACTAATTGAAACGACGTTGTTTTGATATGATTTTTGGCATTGAAAGTTGGGTGTTGAATCCAAAAAGGCCTTTGCACTGATATTTTTTTATCGGTGTCTTTACATTGATTTAATTTCTCACCTTAAGATATCTCATTAAAATTTAAAAGAAAATCACTAAATTCTAATTAGGTAGCAAAATAGATTGGGTCCCTCGGGTCAACTTGCTTGACCATTAAAGTTGTACGGTCATAATATTTAAAAGACCAAACATAAAATTAAGCCAAACAAATACTACCATTGTAATGCACCAAGGGTGCTTATATTCCCTCTCATCCTTTTTAATGTTTATTTTTAAGAAAAAAATTGTTTCTATTTATTAATTGCTTTACACATTTTTTAATATACTTGATATTGAGAAAGTAGATAAATATAGTGAAATACTACCTCTGGTTTTATTTATAAAAAATAAAAAAGAGTTTTTCTTTGATACTTTTTATAAAAAATAACACTTTATTTTACACAAAATTAATTGTTACTTTTTAAGTTTATCTTTATTGATTATTACACTACTTTAAATTGTTATTAATTACACTAAGTCATTTTTACTATTTAATTTAAAAAATTTAAACTTATAATATTATTAATAAAAAATAACATATTTCAATGTATTTTATGTTTTTCATAAGAATAATTTTATATCTTTCTATTTTTTATTCATGTAAATCCTTTTAATTACTAAATGGATAAAATATTAAATATTTTTTATGTTTTCAAGATATTAGTTGTATTCTCTTTCTTATTTTATAAAATAATAAAAAGATATATAGAAAGATATAGCATTTTTCTTTTAATAGAGAGGGGTACTTCGTTTCAAGCCTTAACCCTCTGTTTGGTTGAGAGAAGAAAGTGAGAAGAGAGAAAGACATGAGAAAGAGAGAGAGAAGAGAGAAAGAGGTGAGAAATAGAGTAGATTTTTGGTGTTGTTTGGTATGAGGGAAAAAAAAAAGAGAAGAGAAAGAAGTATAAAGTTTTCTCTCTCTTTGTTTGGTTAAGTAGAAAGTGAGAAGAGAGAAGTAATATTATTTTACACATGGACAAAAATACCCCTACTATAATATATTTTAGTTTTTATTTTACTTCAATTATATTTAAAAATATAAATTAAAAATATTCAATTTGCAGTAAGGCATGCAAACTTAAAAATTGAAAACTCAAGACATTTTTTTTCTGGAAAAAAAAACAAAAATTGAAAACTTAAAATCATAGAATGCAAAGTTTAAAAAATCGAAAGACATTTTTAGTTTTGTGCTCATACGTGAGTGCAGTGAAAGGATGATGGTAGCAGGGAGGAAGCAAGAAGACAAAGCGGAAAGCAACCCAGAAAAACATAACCCAAGTTGGAGGATTATGTGGCGACGAGAAAGAGAAGAAATATGAACTGAGCTGTGCATGGAAGAGTAACAGGAACACAAGGGTAGGATGGACAACTTGAAAAAATGAAACCCATTTCTATTTTCTTTGCTCTTTCTTCGCTCAAGTGGAAAGAAATGAAAATGTTGTGGGTTTATTAGTTTTGTTTCTCTCTTCACTATTTTTCTTCAAATCAAACAGAAAAAATTTGTTATTTATCTTTTACTCCTCTATTCTCTAACTCTCTTTTATCTATTTCTCTCAAACTAAACACAGGATAAAAAACATATATTAAAGAATGGAATGAGTACTCATGGGAGGAAGAACACTAAAGACAAGAGAGTGTTTGATTGGTGTGCCATTGACCCTTCTACAAAGCACATGATGACCCAATGAGGGCAAAGCATGAAAGCGTGCTGTTCACTCTCCAATCAAGGATGATTCAGCTACGGTGAGTTGGTCCCACACAGCTCATCCATCACAGATTCCATTGGAGCGTGTGTAGCAAACTCTGATTGAGGCAATTGTGAATGAAGAAGCACAACCCTCCATAGATAGTCATGTGTGCAAAAAATAAAATAAAAAAATGTGCTCGGGAAAGAAATCTCAAAAATTTGAAAATTTATTTAGAAATCAGCAAAAACATTAAAAAAGATTTGAAATTTATTAATAACTGTGTCAGAGGGTTAGAGAGAGGGTAGAGGGGCAAGTGAGTGAACGTGCACTATTTGAAACACAGATCTGGATCCACTCAAACCAATTCCCCTAAACACAAAGACACATAGACACTAGCTATCACTTGTTGCTGTTCCTACCATGAGTCCTTGTTTTTTATGGTTTCAAAAGACATAGAAGGAGTTAAAGGGTGTATAGATAGAGAAAGTGTGCTTGTGTTGTGTGTGTGTTTGTGTTTGTAGTGAGAGAAGAAAGCTGGGGTTGATAGAGAGAGAGAGAGAGAGGAAAAAAGGCTTTAGAAAGAGACGAGGTTCTCAACTTCACTCTGCTCAGAACCCCATAAAAACACACATACCACACTGCAGGGAGCACTGAGTGAGGCAATTGATGGTTCTGCTACTGCTGCCACTACCAGGCTATAGAGAAGGCGGTGGTTTGGCTTTTATGTGTAGTAATAAATAAAGGTTATTGTGTGTGTGTGTGTGTGTGGGGTGTAAACAGTCTCAAAAGAGAGTAATAATCAACAGAAGAAAGATTATCCTTTCATGGGTAAGCCTGCACTCTTCTGCTCACAACTGGGTTTCAATTTTAATTTGGAAAAAAAGGATGCTTTTTTTTTTTCTTCTTCAAGGGAAGGAAAGAGAAGAGATAAAACAATATAAAAAAGGTTTTTTTTTGTTACTGTTTTTTTTCCCACTTGTTTGTTTTACAACTTTTGCACTCATTACTTCTCTTTGGAGAGAAATTCAACTACCATTTTTTTCCTTCCCTTTTTATCCATCCATCTTTTTATCAAAGGGAACTTCTGGTTCTCCCTATTACTATTCCTTTTTAGTTTGCCACACGGGAATACTCCTTTTAACACCTCACTTTCGTGTTTTCTTTCTCCTTTAACTTGCTTTTCTTCGGCTTTGCAGGAACATGAGAAAGAAACACACACTCATCTGAGGTTGGTAGTTAGGGCTAGCTTGTGTGTGGTTGAGAAAGAAAGAAAGAAACTTTTACTTGTAGTAGTAGGAGTGTGTGTGTGAGAGAGAAGATAAACAAAGTTACACTCAACTCACCAACAGGAGAACACAAACAAAAAATAAAAGTTGAATTTTTAGGGAGTGGCTAGTTTTTTCTTTTCTTTGTGGAATTTTAAGTAAGTAAGAAAGAATATTTGCAAGGCATGGATGGTTATGAAGCTACAAGGATTGTGTTTTCAAGGATCCAAAACATGGACCCTGAAAATGCTTCCAAAATAATGGGTCTACTTCTGCTTCAAGACCATGGTGAAAAGGAAATGATTAGATTAGCATTTGGTCCAGAAGCCCTTGTTCACTCAGTGATTCTCAAGGCTCACAAGGAGTTGGGATTACCCTTGAACATGAACATGAACATGAACTTGAACTCTCCTTCTACACCTCCATCTCCATCCCCTTTCCTTTCCAGCAACCCAGTCCCTATTTCCAGGCAAAATTCCAATGCTTCCAGGCTCATAAACAGTGGCATGAACCTCCCTCCCACTCTCAGCATTCCAAACCAACCTCCTCCTACTTCTGCTACTTCAGGTTCTTGGGCCACTCTATCTGAACTTCAAAACCCTGATGACTTTTCTACTACTTCACCTTCCTTACCCTTCTATGGAAATGGGGTGTCAGATCCAATGGATGAGTTCCAGCTTCAAGACCAGCTCTCTTTCCTCAATGATGGGTCGTCTTCACCTTCCCTTGTTGTGCCAAAGAACTCAGATTTGTTTTACACTCAGTCAGAGTTGTCTTCTAGTCCTACTACTGGTGGTGACCCTTCATTCTTTCCATCATATGGTTGGGGAGGGTCACTTCACAGAAGGAGTTGTTCTGTGAATGATGCTGCATGTTTGGGCGGTTCTGAGGATCCCAATTCTGGTTTGGGTTGGAAGCCTTGCCTTTACTTTGCAAGAGGGTACTGCAAGAATGGAACTAGTTGTAGATTCCTTCATCATGGGGGACTCGGAGGAGATTCTGCTGAGGGTGCTGCTGCAATGGTTGGTTCTCCTAGTAAGATCGAGATGATGGATCAGTGCCATGAACTCCTCAGATCCAAATCTGTTCAACAACAAAGGCTTGCTGCTGCTTCTCAGCTCGTGGCCTCTTCATCTTTTCCATACTCCCCAAAGTGCATGAGTTTCCTGCTGCAGCAGCAGCAGCAGCAGCAACAAAGTGATACACAAAGGTATGAACTATGAAGTGCTTGTTCTTTCTCTTTGAAGTTCATTGGGGGGTTGTTCCAATTTCCAACACAGTTTTGCTGAATGAATACTAATCATGAATGATTTTATTATTGCAGAGCCGCAGCTGCAGCTTTGATGATGAATGAGGATTTGCACAAATTTGGAAGATCTAGATTGGAAAGAAATGATTTTTCTCTGAACAGTCCTGGAATGATTAACCCAGCTTCTAGGCAGATATACTTGACTTTTCCAGCAGATAGCACTTTCAGAGAGGAAGATGTTTCAAACTACTTCAGGTTCTCTTTTTTCTCATTATATCTTCTATAATGAGTTGGATTTATGCATAGTTTTCTAATTATTACAGTGCTGGAAAGCTAACTTGTTTTCCCTTGCAGCATTTATGGGCCTGTTCAAGATGTGAGGATCCCATACCAGCAAAAGAGGATGTTTGGATTTGTTACCTTCGTTTATCCGGAGACAGTGAAGCTCATCTTAGCTAAAGGAAACCCTCATTTTGTTTGTGATGCTCGAGTGCTTGTTAAGCCTTACAAGGAGAAGGGAAAAGTACCAGACAAGTACAGGCAACTATCGATATCAATTGTTTTTCATATTTGCTTTGAAGAACTGTGACCTGATGTTTATTGACACTTGCAGAAAGCAGCAGCAACAAGTAGATAGGGGAGATTTTTCTCCTTGTGGTACACCTACTGGATTGGATGCTAGAGACCCATTTGATCTCCAAGTTGGTAAGTTAATAATGCTTTTGTCTTTTCATTTGAGATTGTGTTTATCATCAGCCTCTTCTTCTTCTTCTTTAACATGTGTGCTTTCCTCTGATTCTTTTAGGGGGGAGAATGTACTACAATACTCAAGACATGCTGTGGAGGAGGAAGCTGGAGGAACAACAAGCTGATTTACAGCAAGCCCTTGAGCTCCAAAGTAGAAGGCTTATGGGTCTGCAACTTCTTGACATCAAAAAGCAACACCAACGTGCACTTTCCACAGGAAGTCCAATTCCTTCCCCCACACACTCTCCTAACATGTGCAACCAGAATCTTGTTCTTTCTTCATTCCACAGCAGCTCCTCAGAGAGCCAAGAGGGTATATCTATCTCTACCATTTTTAAGCAGTTTATCTTGAACTGAACTTCAGTGTTTTCTGGTAATTGTGTTGAACTGGTTGCAATTTATGCTGTTTGATTCCCAGATAATGGTTCAGGCTCAGGTTCTGCTAGCACTGCATCAATTCCTGTTGATCAGCAGCCATTGCAGCAGGTAGTCAACATTTCTGCTGGCAAAGAAGTAGCAGCCAATGGAGAGAATGGAAATAGTGATGCAAGTGGCAAGAATGAAGATCGTGATTTACAAGAATGGTATAAACCTTTTTCTCATTTAGAATAACCAAAGGGGTACCAGAATAGCAAGCACCTTCTTTTTTTTTGGTTTTTGCATCAAATTCCTCTTTTAGTCCATGCTAAGAGTCTTGTGCATTTATTCCTGATTTCCAATTCCAAACTTTGGAAACCCTGACATTGATTGTCTGTTAAAGGTTATGTGTCTAAATTTGCTATGTATAAATGCAGCTTGGAGCATAATCTCCCAGATAGCCCTTTCGCTTCCCCTAC
Source organism: Glycyrrhiza uralensis (assembly GCA_030159175.1). Lineage (NCBI taxonomy): Eukaryota > Viridiplantae > Streptophyta > Magnoliopsida > Fabales > Fabaceae > Glycyrrhiza > Glycyrrhiza uralensis. The sequence continues at coordinate 45,125,610 of BRZY01000005.1, forward strand.
AAAAGCTATTGGAGACTACATGGCTGCCTTCAACAATGGACCTAATGAGGCCATTGATTCAGATGCCACAGCTGCTTCTGCCAACTCCAAATTTAGTACTACCACATTGCTTCCAGCCACATCTGCTCTTGACATGGGGTCTTTCAAATCCTATAACTGCCAAATACCCAGGTACCATTATATTAGCCTGCTATCACATTTTAATTTCAGGAACCATAAATTTTCGTAACTATTGATTATGTGGTTTTCAACTTAGGTTCTCTTCTAGCCATGGAACCATTGGAATGCTTGCCGGCACCGGTGGAGCAATTGGCATTTAGTAATTAATCTCCTGAGGTTCAGGTGAAATCATACTTCATATCTCTCAGTTTATGAGACTATGCTGCTGCCTGCTTGTTTATTAAGAAGCACATTTGGTCTTACTTTATTTTATTTTTTTCTGTTTTTTGTTCAATATTTACAGGAAGAGAAGCACGATCAAAAAATCCTGGACATCAAAAAAATCTTGTAGAGAATCACCACCACTGAGGCCATCACCATCAATCATCAATACTATACTAATTACTCCCATACAAAATGCATACTTAAAAAAAAAGCAGTTCAGTAAAGGAAGTGGGACAGGCATTCCCTTTCTTTTGTTATCATCATTGTACCATTTTCACTTATCATTTTCTGTAGTAAGCTGAACCACAGGTAAAAGAGAGAGAAGAGAAAAAAATAGCACAGAATCAAGAGTCAATGTGTAGTAGTAAAAGTAACAACCTATCACTGTAATATCTTCCCTTTCCTTTCGCTTCCTTTGCCCATGTTAATGTATTAGTTTGTTAGTTATAATAGTAGAGAGGGATAATTTTAAAGTCTTTGTACAGCTGAAGCTCATATCATCATATAGAGAAAGCATTCAGAGGAACAAGTGGTGAAAGAAGAGTTGTTGTATTAACTACAAGGCTGATTCAAATCTGATTTAAGTAACTTTAGCTTGAAGACCAGTAGAGTGAGGAGGAGGGGGGGGGGGGGGGGGGGGGGAAGGGCATAATTATTAGTCCTACTGTCCTTGTAGTTGGGTTAAAGTTCAAAAAAGGAGAGATTTCTAGCACTATTTTATGTTGGCAGTAATGTCTGTACTCCTCTACTACTTAGTTGTTATTATACACAGTTATTATATCAACCTCTAGGGTCATCAGACAAAAGAGAAAGGTTTAAAAAAAGAAAAAGCAGAAAGCAAAAGTGAGTTTTTATTTTTTAGGACTAAAAATATTGACATCTTTGCCTGTATCCCCTCTTTTGTTTTTCTTTTTTTTTTTGTTCCCTCTCTTCTCCTGTGCTTTTTTTTTTTTTATAGTATTTGAAAGGAGAATTTGTCTTTGTTCAATTGTTCCTGCAATTATTTATTTGTAAATTGGTGGGGTGTGTCTTTATTTGTTGCCATTATTGGAGAGGGAAAAATAAAAGGGGGAGGTCCACAAATCACACACCATCACATGGGGTTGCTGACACTGCAAGTGGGCCTCACTCATTTACATTATGCCAGGTTGTGTGTGGGGCCCACCCACCAAAACCCACCCATGTGAGTGATGCCCACTCTCTCTCTCTCTCTTGGATATGTGTATTATATATATATATATATATACCTCACTCCCTCGCTCCCTAGCCTTTGCTTTCTCTCACTGATAGGAAAGGACATGCACAAATCTATTCAAAAGTAGATGTAGATGCCCACACACGTATGACAAAAATGCACGGTTATTTACTGGAATCTTTTGGGGTCTGTGGCCCCTTGTGAATGTGTGAACATGACACAGCCCTCTGAATTACTGTTCCGTTATTTTATTTTTACCCTCTTCCAAAGCTATATTTTTTTAACGGCTCCCTAGGTGCTATTATTATTCAAAAACATTTAGGGTGTGTTTGGCATAAGGTTTTGGGGCTTATATTAACATTTTAGTTTTATAATTAGAGAAAAAAGATGTGAAAAATATTTTAGAAGTTTCCAAAGCAGTTTTTCTAATATATGTTTTGAGTTTCTTCAAATTGGAGAAACTTAAAAAATGTAGTAGGGGGGTTTTAGAGGGTTTTGAGGCATTAAAATGCTTTTCATCTTCTCATCTATTTATAAAACTAAAATATTAGTGTAAGCTCTCTAAAAACCTTCTCCTTTAGGTGTGTTTGGTTTAAAGGTCTCAAGTATTAGAATTGATTTTATTTCATGTCAAACATGATTATAGTAAAAATAGAGAGATTTGATTATTGTCATGAAAAGTTGATTTTGTCTTCAAATTTTGGTTTGACTTGAAGTGATAAAAAGTAGTTTGTGTTAGGTTAGAAAAATTACATTAAATTTTACATCAAATTTATTTTTAGAGTAAAAACATCTAAATATAATTTTTCTTTTAGATTTGATTTTAGCCAAATTAATTTTTTAAAATTAAGTTAATTCAAAAATCACCTTTTAGCAAAAATTCACACACTAAGCTGGAGAGATGAAATTGTTTGAAATAAGAAAAAGGTTGATAAAACAAACTGGCTCCTCGTGGATAAGCACAAGCCGTCATTGCGCTTTGTTTTGACCCGTTGGTTGAGGTGTAAATAAAAAACCATAATATATAAAACTGTTTCTTAAGTGGTGGTGACTGGTGAATGGATATGTTACCCCTTGTGGGAGACCCTGTATTGGATTCTTGGAAGTTCATGAACTATATTTTTTGCATGATTGAGATAACCATGATCATGGTTTGATGAACACAAGTTTGTTTGCTCATGTCACTTGTAAAAGCTTTTGGCCTTCTTTTTATGTGGCATGTGTTCTAGAAATATAGCTAGAGGTGGAAAAGATGGAGTTTTTTTTTTTTTTGGTTGGTATTCCCTGTTTTGTAGAGAACCACTGTTTAGAAGGAGTGCCTATCTTGCTTTTGGAAAAGTTTTCAAACACATCAGGCGTTGTTTGATTGTGTAAGTGGGGAATGTTTTTCTTGAACAAAAGTCTTTAGATTTGGACTCACTGGGTTTATTTTTTTTTTTTCTTCCTAGAATGGTTAGTGAGATTATGGGACAGAAACAGCTGGTCACTTATCAATTATCTTCTAACAGAAAAGGGTTTATGGGAAATTTATTCATTAAAAAGTGGGGATCCAACAATGATATTTATGTCAGGGTTTAGGTTGTTCATATTACTTTTTTTATATAATATGATTTATGCCCACATACAATCACGAAAAAACATTTTTATCAATTCTTGGTAGAATAGTTTGGATCAAAATTGCTTTTAGGTGTACGATTTGTATCAGAGTGGGTCATAATATGTGTGTATAAAACTTATTAAATGAATTCAACCATTGAAGAGCCGCTTTGGTTAAAGCTAGAATCACGTTTGAGTTGGGAAGAATTGAGTTGCACCGTAACTTAGCTGTTTGGATAATCATGTGAGTTTTCTAAATCAATTAAAATTGATTTTTAATGGAAACAAATATTTTTAGCTTTTCTTTTGGATACAATATTTTTAGCTTTTTAATTGAGTAGAATGTATTATAGATGTGAGGCCTTTAAAATTCTTTATATTTATTCCTTAAAAGCAATTATACTTTATCACAATTTTTCTAAATTTACTTTTAAAATATCATTATAAAACAATAATTTTTTAACCTCAACTTTTATAAAATCAATTATTTTAACATTAATTTTTTTCGAAATTAATTATGTCAATCTAAAACAAACGGATCCGAAGTCTTTTTTTGGTGGGCTAACGGATCCGAAGTCTTGCTCACATGTATAAGCATGGTAATATTAGGCTCGAGAAAATTTCAATGTCAGAAAATGTTGAAATGTAAAAATAGATTCATAGTAATTTTGCAAAATAAAATTAAAATTGAGATTAAACAACATGATTTACAAGTTATAGTAGGATAACATCGCTGTCTCTTTCATAGCCTGCTTATCACTCCTAATAGCCTATTCTCTAGTAATAGAAACTTATAATTTTTTTTTTTGGTAACTAATAGAAACTTATAATTGATGTCGCTCAACTGATAGAGACTCATGATAACTGGACTTTAATACATTGTTTATGAAAATAACAGATCTGAACTCTTGATTTTTTTTTTATTAATAAATCAAATGGTATTGACCCACTTGCACACGGTGAATGATATTCTCCACTCGCTCACCGTAGCCATCACCAATCATTCATAGTATTCTCAGGAATTCTAAATCATACATGCAAATCTGAAATAAATATGCCACGAATAAATCACCCCTGAAGGGTTTCTATCCTTTTTTTTCTTTTTCTTTGCTAAATTAGAAGTTAACAATGTAGTATTTATGAACTACAAGGTAGTACAAACCTAAGGGTATAAACAAACTTCAAAGATTGTTCATGCTAGATTCTAGTACACATTCTACAAAAGCAAGCACTTTCAACAGGTGAAGTGCCCACTTCTTTTGGTGTAAATTTCTCGCCCATCATTGATTTCAATATGTAAACTTTTAACGAGATGAAGGTTCATGGTTTTTTTGGACAAATAGCCTGCTTATGTCTTCTGTAACAACGTTTTTCCTGAAAAATACAAAATACAAAATCAGAAATCCATGAATATCTATATTACATATTTCTGAAAAGAAATACAAACAGACATTTCGGATATGAGAATATGGAGAAGTTGACAAACAATGGTATCTCTAGAATGAAACGGTGAAAGAAAAGATTAGGACTTGGTAAAGTGCATGGAAAAGCACTAAATTATTGTCCCTAAATGTCATGCTTCTAGAACATTCAGCCCTTACTAAACACTAAGCAGTGTTATTCATAAAAAGAATAAAATAGGAGTGATAAGGTGGTTGGGGGAGGGACAAAGGGGTTGGAGTGATAAGGAGGTCATGATTTTGAATTCCCTCGCTAACATAACATATTAATTACTAATATTTGTTTATTCAAAAAAATAAATAAAAAGAATGAAATAAATCACGAACTTATGTTGGATTGATTTTGAACTTAAGTTGTGTAATTGTATTATAAACTTATGCATTATGAACTTATGTTTTGACTTTTGTGTTATGTATTGGATCTTATGCAAAGTAGTCAAGTTCACAATTTTTGACTAAATCCTTATGTTGCCCTCCATCAATTCAGGATTTACTAATCACAAAGATACAACAACAATAACAACAACCAAGCATTTTCTTACTAGGTGAGATTGGCTACATGGATTGTTCGACGCCATAAATTGTATCATGTATTAGGTCTAAAGATAGACCATTGCCTCTAAATATTTCTTAATAGTTTGGCCTATAGTTTTCTTTGATCTCCCTCTACCTCTAACTATCGGACCATCCTTGGTGCTTCTACAAGTCTTCTCCATGCATGCCCAAACCACCTAAAGATGGGATTCTACCATATCTACTATAGGGGCTACCCCAGTTTTCTCTCTAATGATTGTATTTCTAATCTTGTTTTGTACTGTGTAACATTTATCCATCGTAAAAAATCAGACATAATTAAAAAATAAAGCTCTAACTTTTTAAATAGCCAACAACAGATGCACAAATAAATCAACAAGCAGATAGCTATCTGTCAACATGTCACTACTAACCTTCCACTGATCTGAGGTGGAACTAACAAACCACTAGCAGTTTCTGGAACATTCCTTGAATGAGGCAAGTTTCCTCTAGGAATTTTGCCACGGACAGCAGAGGAGGCCATTCCATTAGAGTCTCTCTTACGCGAAGCATTTTCAGCTAGAGCTGCAGCAACTCGAGAGGAGTGGTCACTAGCACTCATCAGGTTAGATGAGACAGTGGGTGAATCCAAAAGAAGTGAAGCATCAGGAAGTTTCTCCACTGAAGGTAGAGAAGAATGCGGTTTATTTTCTAGCGTCTGGTTGGATGAAGATCCAGATTTAGTCCTGCAAGTCGAAAATGCATAAATACTGAGACCAGAAAACAATGTTGATCAAGAAAGGTGAAATGTTACTATAGTTTATTTGTGTTGGGATCTCGCTTGATGATGCAATTATGATGACCCTTTATCTGTTAACATGCATATTACATAGTTGTCATTTCATTATGTTTTTTTACAAGAAAATTGAATTTTATTTAGACCATCCATTAAAAGAAGAAAGAGAAGTCACTGCAACAACCACCAGCCAACCTAGAAACTATCAATAGTAAAGAAGACATTTCAATCCACCATCAGATTTGAGAGAAAGTGTGTAGAACATGAGAACACGACCCTTCAGCACCAAAATAACACAGCAGTCACTATGATTGGTTTAAAGCCTTCAATCCATAACCAAAAATTCGGAAGACAAAAACAGTAACAGAAGAACAATACAGAATCAACCCCAGAAAACCAGGAAATGCCAAGACCATACCAAAATCAGCTTTGGCAAACATAGACCACGTAAACTTACTCCAAAGCCTTAAACAGAAAAGAGGCAGAACAGCTATCATACAGACGAACCTTAAAATTGTGAAAATCTGACACGAAATAGAACTGCCCACAATCGAAGGTGAAGGCCACAAAAAGCAACCAAGACCTACTTAAACCAACAAATTACACCAAAAAGAGGCTGGAAACCATCAAATCTCACCTCACCGGATTTACCAGTTTGACCAAACTAACTAGCTTCAAGAACTTAACTGGGCTTCAAATAAATCACCAATATCACACAAAAATTGTACCAAACAGCTTGGGCATGTCTAGAAGAAAATACCAGAATCCTCACCAAAACTTCAATGACAAGCATCCTAAAGTAACCACCTCCAGTCGCCACAACAAAAAAAAAATCAATCATAGAGGCTGACAAAAATACCACCAACAAGCACAAGCAATGCTAGATATGCCAAATACTCTCTAACAAATTGTTACAGCATTCTGAGGGTCATAAACTCTCCATTTGAAGTAATCCTCTCATAACATTAGAGCAAAACAATGACGACAACAACAACAGCCTTTCTCACTATGTGCGGTTGGCTACTTGGATCAAACAATGTCATAATGTCCTAATGAAAATCATGTCTAATGAGAAACTAACAACATCGAAACTTTACACTTCGGATTGGTTTCAGGTCTAAGAAACCAAACATTATCTTCTCCTGGGCTATGACACTATTTACTATTCTTTCCAATATTTAGCTTTCAAGTGATACACATTGTCCTGATGGTCATATCATAGACCATCCTTTGTATCAGTGCACACCGTGTAAAGTACAAACACAACACAAGAATTCAAGTAATGCCCTAACACTAAAACCTGAAAATCTCAACTACAACATGAGCTGATGTAACTCGTCAGCGTGAATGAATACAGAAAACCTATCCCTATATCTCACAGGAAAAAAATTCAAAAATCACCACAAAAAAGGCTTATTGACCAATCAATCGAATGTTGAACTGAAGAGGAAAAAAAGAGCAACCCATTTGGTATTTGCAACAAGCACTTTCTGGACAAGCGATTTTCTGCTGCTGAAAGAAGCAAAAAAAAAAAAGGGACTTACAGGGTCTGTGAAGGAGGAGGTTGCGGTGGTGGTGAATCGCGTTGGGGAAGTTGGGGTTGGTCCTCTTTCTCGCGTTCTTCTCCAGTTGGTTCCGGAACGTCGTCGTCTGAAGAGGAAGCATAATCGACCAGCGACATTTCTCGTTCGGCCTTTTCAATCTCTCTGCCGTCGCTGGCGTCCAAGTTCCGGTGGTTCTCAGCCGCTCTCCGCCGTTAACGTGGACGACACAGTAGGCGTGAGTTCCTTGGTTCGGTCGCGCTAGCGGAAGCCGAGAGGCGCTACTTTTTCTTGTAAGGATTATTAGGTGTTCAGTGATAATTTTTTTTGAGTAAACCATCACTTTCGTTCTTCACTTTGTAACTCGCTAGCAATTTAGTTCTTATCTTTACGAAATGGGCAAATTAGTCCCTCACATTTATCACCGTTGATCACTTTCGTCCCTCTCTCACATTGGCACGTCAGTTAACGCTCACTGACGGAGGGACGAAAGTGATCGACGGTGATAAATGTGAAGGACTAATTTGCCCATTTTGTAAAGATAAGGACTAAATTGCTAGCGAGTTATAAAGTAAAGGACGAAAGTGATGGTTTACTCTTTTTTTTTGCCTTTTCTTTTCTCCAACTTTGTTATTATTTTTGTTTATTTTCTTGGTTTTATTTTATATTGATGATCAACATACTAATTTTTTTGAAACAACAAACTAATTTTATTTAATATTTATATATACTGAAATAAGTTATTTTATTACGAATATAGCAGTAAAATAGACCATTGTGTCTGCTTGTTCGTATTTTTTATTATAAAATAAAATTATATATTGATATATGATATTTAGTCTTTTGATTTGGATAAAAGTACAAAATAATTATTCTTGAGAAGACAAAGAAGAAAAAGTGGAAGAAGAAAAAAGAGAAAAAATAAAGAGCCTCAAGAAGGTAAGAGGAAGAAGAAATGGAGAAAGGAGGAAGAGGGGAATTAAGAAGAGGGAGGGAATGGAAAAAGGATTTAGATTGCCTTAAACATTTTTATCTCTCTTTGTTTGTATTTTTTTCTTTTTAATAAAATAAATTAACAGTCATGATTTGATATTCAATAAAATCAATAGTTCACATAATTAGAATAACAAGAACTACGGGAAATATCAACAACAAAGAATCTAGGTCAATGGAAAAAGAGTCTAGGAGAAATGAGAAAGAGAGATAGACGAAAAAGAGAGAGGCAAGGAAGAGAATGCGAGAAACAGCAAAAGAATTGATAGAAATGAAAAAGAGAAAGAAAGAGAAAGAGAAAGGAGAAAGAGACTAAGAAGAGAGAGAAAGAATAAAGAGCTACTAACAACAAAGAAAAATATGAGAAAGAGAGAGATATAAATACAAGTTTCTATCTTCTCTAATATAGTTTTTTTTAAATTAATCTTTTTTTACTCTTTAAATTAATCTTTCATTTTAGTCATTTTCAATTAATGTTTCATTTTAGTCAAATTTTAATTAATTCGTCATTTTTTCCCTTTAAATTAATCTTTAATTTTAGTCTCGGTGATTGGACATACACCTAGAGAAACACGTAGACACTTGCGTGGCATTTTAGCGTGCCAACCCATCAAGTGTATTGACGATAGAAGACGGATTTGAGGTCAATACTAACTTGATCGACTATAAAATCTGACTCTTCTAAAGTGAGTAATTCACTTTAGAGTATAAAGTAATTAATCTCGATTATTGATGAGAAAATCAAGAATTGATATTATAAGTATGTGCATAATAAATTATGGATATATTGGAATATCATCTCTTGATTTTCCTATTAATGGTTAAGATTACTTACTTTACACTTTGTGTAGAGAAATAATTAGGATAGTTGAGAATGATAAATAATAAATAGGAATATTTTAATCTAAAATTTATCCAATTAATTATTTCTTAATCTGTGTGTAAAAATCTTAAACCACCAAAATTTTAAACGAGAGCAATAACAATAAAAACAAGGCTTTAACATGTTTTTGGTCCCTCTAAATATCGGCGTTTTGAATTTAGTCCCTCTAAAAAAAGTCAAAGTTTTTTGGTCCCTCAAGAAATCAATTTTTTGATTTAGGTCCCTCTTTTGCGTTGACCACTGACATGGCACACTGAGGTCCCTGTAAAAATGCTGACATGGCTTACATACATCTGACGTGGCTTACATGCATTGCCACGTCAGCTGACACGTCATTCATAGTTATTTAGAGGGACTAAAATCAAAACTTAATATATTTAGAGGGACTAAAATCAAAACTTAATATATTTAGAAGGACCATGTGACATCAATCAGACCACCACCACCACAACCACCACCACCCACACACACACACTCTCTCTCTCTCTCGTTTTCTCTCTCTCTCTCCCCACCACCACCACCACCACCTTCCTTGAGCTTCTTTTGACTAATTGGATGACCTTGAAATAGATCATGGTTAAAGATGCATATAGGTGGTGGTGGTGGGGGGGGGTGGGGAGAGAGAGAGAGAGAGAGAGAGAGAGAGAGAGAGAAAACGAGAGAGAGAGAGAGTGTGTGTGGGTAGTGGTGGTGGTGGGGGTGGGGGGGAGACAGAGAGAGAGTGGGTGGTGGTGGTGGTGGTGGGGGAGAGAGAGAGAAAACAAGAGAGAGAGAGTGTGTGGTGGTCTAATTGATGTTACATGGTCCTTTTAAATATATTAAGTTTTGATTTTAGTCCCTCTAAATATTAAGTTTTGATTTTAGTCCCTCTGACGTGGCAATGCATGTAAGCCACGTCAGATGCATGTAAGCCATATCAGCATTTTTACAGGGACCTCAGTGTGCCATGTCAGCGGTCAACGCAAAAGAGGGACCTAAATCAAAAAATTGATTTGTTGAGGGACCAAAAAACTTTAACTTTTTTTAGAGGGACTAAATTCAAAACGCTGATATTTAGAGAGACCAAAAACATGTTAAAGCCTAAAAACAACTAATGTTTTGTTGAAGGCAATTTTTATTGAAGATGTCATTGATTAACCAATCGGTGCTTCAGAATTGTTTGGGATTATAGCACTTGAATTTTGATGAAAAATTGCTGACATGCGTCGAATTCTATTGCATACTGCATTCGCTATTCTTATTCTTTTAAATTTGTGGGTTCCTGTCAACGATTCATCGACAACGTTCGTCTTTTGGAATGTTGGTGCTCTTCACATAATGCAATATATGACGATCTTGGAATTTGGAACTGATTAAGTCACTGAACGGATCACGAGAGAGAAATAAAACTTTTATTTTTTGAAGCTCAGTTCTGTAAGAATCCCTGAAGTTCAACTAGGATGGAATTTGTAGGACATGCGTGAAGTTCAGTCTCTAATTACAGTATTTTATTGTGTTGTCAACGTAAAAATTGTTTTGACAACATGCACACTGCAGCTGTTGGTCACGTTGTTGTAGAGAAAATTATTCAATCGAATTGTGTCTACTAAGCTAATAAGAAACTGAAATATTGTTATATTTGTGTCAAATAAAGCTGTCTGTTGACTGATTTGAAAACTTGAATCCAGAAGCAAGTCTTTTGATTGAATCAACAAATTCTGGAGTAGTGAAGGTGGCTACATGTGCTGCAACTTTCACTGGATGATGTGAATCCAGGTTAATGATCGACACGATTTTGAAAGCACTGAATGCCATTTGCCCTTTAATTCTGAAATATCTTGAGAAGTGACATATTATTCCTTTTTCAGTTCATCTTTTAATGGATAGTTTCCTTTTTGGTGATGCTGAATGATTATATATTTGTAACAAAAGAAGCAGGGATAAGAAACACAATGATTCTTTAGGGTGTGTTTGAGAGTTTGGAAAAAGGGGGAGAAAAGGGAGGATAGTCCATGCATGTTTATTTTTTATATAGAAAAATTAAAACCTCCAGAAAACCTCTAATTTAGAGGAATTCAAAAAATGTTCAAGAGAAATAGCTTTGGAGGATTTTGGAAGGCTTTCATGCACTTTTTAACTCTCAAATAGGTAAAATATTGATCATAAACTCTCCCCTCCAAAGCTCCCAAACACACCCTTAGTGTTATGTCATGAACATGCATATCTTCTGGGCAGGCCTTGCTTCATGATTCTATGGGAGTTTCTACTCCCCATCTTGTTGCTGTGTAGTTAATTTTTGTTTTGGGCTTCGGCTCTTCTCTTATCCAAAAAAAAAAAGAACTTGTAATATTTGAAATCTTTTGCTCTTTATTTCAAATGACAAACCATCAACAATTTTGAGATTATGCCGATGCATGCTTATTATCCCTGTTCTAATTTTATGTTAAGAACACATGCAAGATATAATTCTGTATATTTTGATATACTGTTGTGCTTCATTTTGACACAAGTTAAAATGGACATAACTGAGGTCAAAAACAAATAGTTGTTGTTGTTATCATTTGATTTTATCTGTAGAAGTCAATTATGGGTGTTTAATTTCATCCTTGATAAAGTTGCTGAAGCTCCCTATTTCTGCATATGATATTTCCCATTTCTAAGAATTCACCCCCCCCCCCCCTCCCGGTTTTTTTTGTTGCTAGACCCTGCTATGGCTTAGGAGAGGCCCTATCACTTGAGTGGCATGTAAAGGAACGCCACTAGGGGGGGCCTTTGGGGAGGGGATGGGAAAGGGAATTTTCATTATGGTGTGTTGAATCCCCTACCAGGAACATGCAAGCAAATATCCCAACCAAGTGATCTAGGCTCATGGGACACTTCTCCCTTTCTGCTTTATAAACTTAGTGATCTGTCTGCCAGGCTTCTTTCTTTCCTGAAAAGAAAAATCTTTTAGACTTTTACACTGTTGCTACCTCTAGCTTTTGGATTATTGTTGATACATATACACCACTATATCTTCCATCTGATTAATACATACCATTTTCCATCATTTTGCTAGAGTAATATTTATCAGTTAGGGATTTGTATCATCTTATCTGTATCTTTTGCTAATGTGGTGACCGGTGATTGTGATTCCAAATTGCGGTTGCAGTCTCTGGGATTGCAGGCGTGGTTACTGCTGCATTGCAGTTTGTGGTTGTTTGCTCGTAATGCTATAAAAGAATAAGGGTCTGTTTGGTTCAAAGAAGGGGAGGGGAGGGATTTTAATGGAGGGGAGGAAAAGGGAGGAGAGAGATTTATTTAGAAGTTGTGTTTGGTTGGGAGGAGGGGAGGGGAGGGATTTTAATTGAGGGAATAGATTAATTTACTTTTTAGACCTTTGTAAGTTTTTATGTTTAATTTAATTTAAAATTATTTAAGTAAATGTCGTTTAAAGCTTTCTTCTCTCCCTCCAAATCCCCCCAATATTGGAGGGGAGCCAAATCCCTTCATTCTCCTCCCCTCTCCTCCTTAAAAAAATAAACCAAACAAAAAAATATTAAAATATTCCCTCTCCTCTCCTCTCCTCTCCTCTCCTCCCCTTCCCTCCAATTCCCTCAAACCAAACACTAAGTAACTGTTTAACGTTAACAAGGGATGTGAGACTTAATTATCATAAGATTTTAATTAACTGTCATTACCCTAACTTAATTTTTCTAGAATTAGCATAATTATCATTAAATATCATAACATTAATTAGCGTATTCATCTCGAAACCTCTTCTGTCCTTATTTTTTTTACTATGTTCTTTGCCCAAAATTTTCACTTTCCCTCTTGAAAATTCTTCCCTTTTCTCCAATTTTCCCCCGGTGGGGCAATTTGCTGTCACAGCCCCTTTATTTTTTCCCCTTCTCTCGTAGTTTCAGGCTTTCAACCTTCAATTACCACACGACAACAAAAACTCAAACCAACATACAAGAACATATTATAGAAGAGAGGGTCATGAGACCTAAGTTGCAATCGCTGCAGTTCGTTGCGGTTGAAATACTGTTACATTACGGTGCTTTTTCTGTGATTTTGAATCTTGATACACACTGCAATTGTGGGGGTAATGCCGTTGCAGTCACTGCCACAACTGCAGTATAGGAGCCACATATTTAGAACCATGGTATTGATAAATTGGTTTTTGTTATCGGTGTAATATCTATGTTACAAGTTCATATAACTCTTTTTTTTTTTTTGATACATCATATGACTCATTTTCTTCCTTTAAATTGGCTACATAAGAAAATACAATAAGAGACTGTTTACAAAATTGATATATACAGTCGTTCTAGCATTGATATTAATATCGGTATATATATTCTTGGAACGTTCTTTCTCCTCAGTTGACCAAATCTTAGCCACTAGCCAGACTCTGGTGCCTTGGTGCCACACTTACTATGTTAATGTAAGGCAATATTCACATATGCCATAAGGGCCTCTTCTGTTCAAGACTAATAAAATGTGGCTGGCGTCATGAGAAGGTTATTGATTTTTGAAATATTCGTTGGCCAGGAGCAAGTATTGCCAATGGGTCATAAACAGATTTTCTTTGCAGGAAAATCTCCCATTGGGGACCATAATGTTCCCGCCATTCTTCCTCTGTAGTGTAGTGGGGCAAGTATTGCTTTACTCCAAGATGGCCTCTTTCACAATATTCTAAAATTCTTTTGTTCCGATTTAATATGTGGTCAAGGCCATCACGCCCATTGGAAGAGGGGACTGCAGAGGCAAGAAATGCCACTAAATAGAAAATATCTTCCTCTGGGATAACAACAGAAGTTCTGTTGTCCCACCTGCAAAGAACACACTGTATATTCTAAATTATATTCTTAAAGGATTGATTCATTGGTACAGATAATAACAAGTTTTTGCGAATCATTACTTTGATTTATTTACTGGGTAGATAAGGACGGGGCCATTGCTTGTTTCCGTGACGATATTGCCGAAGACAACTTCTGCAAAATCATGTATTTTGCTTTTGGGTATGAAAAGATTTAGCCATGGGTGTGGAACATCCCACAAGCCTTTTGAACGCAGTTTCACCTCTGCGATGTGCACCCTGTCTAAAAAGTCTACATATGTGACTTCTGTTTGAAAAAGTGTTGATGGGATATAATTCAAGTGGGACAAATGTTTCTCAACTTCCTGCATAAAAAAAAAAGGAACATAGTGATTAGTGAGAGACAGTTAAATTTAATTTTATTTATTTTGTAAATAATAACGAATTGATTATGTATTTGCAGAAAACCAATCTTTAGGTTGAGCCATTGCTCCCTAACCTGATTTACTGCAAGGGTTTCTTCCAGAGTGAAGTATTTGGCCAATTCAAGGCAGAAGAGGGTTCTTCCATCTGAGTTGAACTTGCTAGCTTGAGCTGGGTCTTGTGGGTTGAAGGATGATCTCCAGTTATTTAACAGACCTGTTCTGTTTATTATCACAAATCCTTCTATGTAATCAAAAGCTTTCTCCGCAAGTATTAATTGCTCTTGGTCTCTTGTAAATGCTGTGAAATCTGCATATAACACTCTAATCCACTTTACCTGTTCAAAAAAAGAAATATGTTGTGATGACAACTAGAACATGCAAACCACCAATTGAAACTAAAGGACCTTGTTTCTGGCATCCTTTGTGGTGATGCATTACCATGGCAGGTGCTGGTTCTAGAATGATTCTTGCTTTTGTTATAATGCCAAACTGACCTAGTCCCCCAAGTACACTGTGAAAGAGTTCACCATTCTGCTCATCAGAACAGTTGACCACCTCCCCCGTTCCTGCAGTCATTCATTGACCATATATCATTTTTCATTCTTCCAAGAGAGCTTTTTTTTTTCGTTTAAAAATTTATTTACAACCAACTATTTGTCTAGAGAGTTATAATGTCAGTTTCAAGTGAATTATTAGTTCAGAAGAGACAAAATAGTAGCTTCTGTATTTAGAATGATCCCCTCCCCCCTTGACCTTGTTCTCATCTGCCATATGTTTTTTTCACAACATGGTTTTCTCACCAAGTTACCTACCTGTAACAATCTCCAGCTTCTGAACATTACTTATCTGGGGACCATGCCGAAATGCCTGCCCACTGACGCCGGCGTTGGATAAAGTGCCACCAACTGTCAGATGTAAATAGTCTGTCCATGATCTTGGTGCTAACCCATACCTCAGTGTCTCATGCAGGATGTTTATCCACAATTCACCTCCTGAGACATCCACATAAGGAAATTCTCCTGCATATACCTGCATTTCTGGGACACTGAGTGATTCCATGTTGATCACCACTCCTCCATGAACTTGTGCCTGGCCCTGGAGTGAGTGGCCGTGGCCTCTAGCTGCAACAGTGAGCTGAGAACTTGGACCCAAGTCCCAGACATGCTTTATGGTGACTGCAATATCAGAAACTGATTTTGGATGCAGTACTGCCATGGGATGAGATTGGTACCTGTTGCCAAAGTCTCTTGCAGCATGTTTAAGGTCAACTTCATCAAAACTGAAGTGTCCTTCCAAGGGAAGTGCTTTTAATGAAGAAGGGACACTGGAAATACAGAAATTAAGCCGAATGGTAACACAACTGAGGAACAAAATCATGAAGCCTCTGATGAACAGAATGTTGTGTTCTCTCACGAGGCTAAATGATGGATATCTCATTTTTCTGTTAGAGGATATGCTGGTAGTTAAAGGGTGAAGAAGCTCGAGCATCATGTTGGCTTTGTTTCTCTGTGAGCACAAACTAAAGGAGAAGTGATGGAGTGAAGGAGTAGAGGGTTGGGCCAGAATTTAAAGAAGTTTGTAGGTGGCTGAGTCAACCTTTCAGTTATGAGAATCCGTATGAAGACTGATTACTAGGGAGGATTCTTTTTGGCTCTCCCTTTTGGGCTTAGTTTGTTTAAAAGAGAAACCGAAGTCATCATACTTATGCCAAGTTGAAGAGGAAAAGTGACAACAAAGAGAGATCTCACAAATCTCACTTTTCCAAACAGTTGCAACCACAATCCCATCTTTCCATCAAGGACAGACATGTTTCAATTTTTTGCTCATTTACCAATTTAAGTATCCTCTATTTTCCCAATTTAGAAAAAAAAAAATTGTCCTTGCTGCTTTGCCACTCTATATATTTCTCTGTGCCTCTGAGGGTAGGTATGCCCATGCTCCTGTCTACTTCACGTATATTGAGGAAATGGTGATGGTGGTGTTGAATCCATTGCTGTCGGAATGTAAACATCGAGTATCCATGCCACTGAATTGTATGAGAAGGACTTGCGGGCTTGTATTAATACATTCAACCAGGAGAGGTGACATTGGTGGGGTCTTTGTTGGTCCATGTGACACGTGAAGTCTTCATTCATTTCTGTTTGGTGGGACCGTGGCTCTTGCCGTTGATTGGCCATCTCTTAGAATTTAGTATCTTTGATTTAGTGGGCCTAACTCATCCTACAAAACCGGCTTGTAAGGTTATGGGTGTTCTTACATTATATACTATTTTATGGCTTTATCCCTAGTCAATGTTGTAAGATGAGGGGTGTCATTGCATTATATACTCTTTTACCATGTAGGGACTAGGGACCTCTTCTTGGGCCCTCTTTTGCAGGCCAAGCCAAGCTATTGGAAGAAGGGAAGAAAGAACAAATGAAAACAGTGAAAGACTGCTACCTACAAATCTGATGCAAATGCTGCACAAACACCACTGCACCACTACTGCTGCTGATGTTATTCAGAACCGTTAGTACAAAGTTATTGAACAAGTTAGTGGTTCTCTTGTCTATATCCGTTTTAATTTTCTTTTGTTTTATTTGAATGGTAATAAATTATTCTTGTCCTTGTACCATTTTTACTTTAACCTTTTTTCATTGCAAGTTGTATTTTGGGTCCAATGAGTGATTTTACAGCTTCGTAGGGTGATAGAGTAGCATCTTACCCCTTTTCCTCTATAATGAGCATATAAATTTGTCATTTTGATTAGAAAACATGCATTTATAATCTTCTTTTCTTGGAAAACCTCTCTTGTTCTCTATAGGAAACATTTCACCAATGGGCAATAGCCTGTAGGTAGCAGCATCTGTCTCATTGTTTGAGAAGAAAACATAACCATGATAATTGATAATGCTTGTCTCTCTCTGTGTTTTCTTCTCCTTAAATAAGTTGGAATGTGATTGACCATAAACAAATAAGTTGGAATGTTGGATTACTGTTTCTGTCAAATAAATCACTTAATGGGAAGACCTATTAGGATATTCTATTTCATGGTTATGGGTTCAGTATATTTACTTTTTATTTCTAATATTTTCCCTCTTGCTCTGTAGTTTTATTTTGCTTTACCTCTCTCAATTTCTGATCTTATTTTTATGGCCTGTCCTACTATTTTGTTTTTATGTAAGAAAAATGCTAGCAATACACTAGTATGACAATTGGTTATTATTGCCGATCCATTTAAAATTTTAACAGACTAATATATTTCAAATTTAAATCAAAGATGTATATTTTTTTTTTCTTATACACTAGGGTGAGCTGTCTGACATATTGTTCTCTCTCTTTTTTTTTTAGATATTATTGTATAATTAGATGATTATGATTATGTAGTAGTTATTAACATATTATGGGTAGTTACTAAAAGTGCAAAATTGGAACAAAAAAGTTTCTACCAAAAGTTAGTATTGCATTATATATAGTTATAGATTTAAAGGCAAGTTCACTTTGAAATATATATCCTTATCTTTTAAAGGCCAGCCAAATTTAGACTCTTGAATCTTTGATTACAAAGACAATTGGAGCTTCCCCCTGGCTACAGTAAAGCTTAGAGGGTTGCTCTCATTCCAAGGTTTTGGCATGCTATCACCATAAGCAATAATAGCTTAGAAGGATACTTTGCAAATGACTTACCACTAAAAAATTACTGATAATTAAGAATCAAACTCAGAACCATTGAGTTGACATGGTTTGATCATAATATTTTGGAATACCATACTTGAGATATTTTTTGCTTATATTTGAGTCTGGAGGGAGTATTTAGTATTTACGCATAAATGAACCAAGGTTTCACTTTTAGTAGAATTATTTTAATAAATTTTTAATATATATAGCCTATAATATACTTAAAAGAATATGGATGTATCATGTACCTACCTCACCCTTGTGGTTTATTAATATTTGACGGCTTCCTTATTGGGAGGGATAGTGACGAGTGGGGGAACTGATTTTTGTTTACGGAAAGTAAACAAAGAATGTATTAAAGGATTCATTGGTGTGAAAATGACATAATCATGATATGTAAGACCAACAAAATGATAATGCCACCATTTTTTATGGCATGTAATCTGTTCATGCAAATGCCCCAATGAAGATTCCAAATTTAAATAACCTTTCCGTGCCATTATAATAAACTAAGATTGTTAGAATATGATGACTTAAATAATAATCGCGCACAAACTGATATTAATGGGTATAGTAGTGTGAAAATGTGAACATAATCCTTTTGTTGACTTGTTTTCTAGAAGGAAACCGACCATTAATAAATAAATCAAGATGCAAATTATTGTTGGCAGAGTAATTATGATCATGTGGGAATACTCCGAAACACATATAGTGATGGCCACATTATAGGGCCACTCTACTCTCTAGTGACCATTGATGCCTAGATTGTGGAGAACAGAATCCCCTTTTAGACAGTGTTAATGAAGAATTGTCACATTTAAGATTTAACTATAAGCGGACGGCGATGAGGAAATCATGTCTGTTGCACCTTTTCCATGGTCACACTCACACTCACTCTTGTTAAATCATCATTTGATATTTTTACATACACATGTAATAAGTTTAACACCATACTCTTATATATACACAACATCACTTAACGAGTTAAAATAAAAAAAGAGTAAATTAAGTATATATAATGATCAAAATTAAAACCAATAGTAACTTATATAGATTAATTAATGTGACACTCATTGCATGGTGTTATATTATAGAAGAGTGCTATATATCTCATACATGTATGTATTGATAATTTGGAATCATTGGATTCATAAAATAAGACAAGAATATTGCCACATCATCCTCATCACGATTGGCTATATATATATCGGAGGAGATTGTACTGACGAATGATAATATTGCAAATAGGATAAGTGCCCACCAAGCCGAACTTGAGAGGATGCATCGCCACATAAGATCGTATTATATCGACCCACTTCATCATGCCATGGAGATTAAAAAATAGTATTGAGAGGGGTTGGAAGGGTACAAATTTGTTTTAGGATGCTAAAAACCATTAGAATATAGATAATTATTCTTATCATGTTTCCCTATACCACATTTATTCCAAATTAATCAATGTCTCCTTGTCTCACCTGCTAAATCCTTTTATTACCCA
Source organism: Glycyrrhiza uralensis (assembly GCA_030159175.1). NCBI lineage: Eukaryota > Viridiplantae > Streptophyta > Magnoliopsida > Fabales > Fabaceae > Glycyrrhiza > Glycyrrhiza uralensis. Next base: position 45,145,334 of record BRZY01000005.1, read on the forward strand.
CTGTATTGTTGTCGTGACTTTGTTCAATATTGTGATCATCACCAACATTGAGATTTAAAGAATCTTTCACTGCCATTTATTCATCTAGTGAAAACAAAATACCTGTTAATTTCGCTTTGTAAAGCTAATTACGGATCACTTAAATAATATAAGACTGAGACAACTTTTTTTTTTTGCTCTCCATCCATCAACAAGATATTGCAAATAAAGGACAAATGTGTTTTCGCTCTCTGAATGGCTTGTTAATAAGGCCAAATCTCACATTAAATAAAAAATATCACATAAGTTTTAGAAATATATTGATATGACACCAAACGGTGTTAGAATAGCAGGGGAGGTGTCAAGTGATGGCAAACAAGAACTAAAATGAGAAAATAAAATAACTCTACATCATTTTTTTTATTTAAAAATTATTTTTAAAAATTTGTAAAAGTAATTTCTTCTTCATTTGTCGGCCTTCCCCCAATGATTCCCGTACCATTAATATTAATATATGTATGCATGTGTATATAGATAATAGATAGATAGATAAATAGAGAACAGTGTGTTTTCTCAAATAAAAGAGATTTCACGAAGTGAGAAAGAGAATAAAGCAGAGGACAAAACAAGAGTGTCCAAATACAGAAGTAGATATATAGAGGACCACACAGCGAAAAAAGACATTCTAGTACATAGATTGATTCTCAGGCATGCCCTATTTGTGGCTGTGGCCAGCTTCTGGAAAGAGATAATTAATTTGATAATCTCCAACTCCAACTCGTGGCTAGAAATGGAATGAAATGAGGTGGGTTTTTTTATTGTTAAATGTTAGTAATTAGTATTTTATATCAGTGAGAAATGAGGCGGTTGTTAAGTTATATTGTAAATTTGTTGGCTAATTATATTACTTTTTCTAAGTATGATGTTGTTATTACTCTATTAGACTTTCAATATATAATGATGACATGAGGTTTTTTTTTTGTTTCTCATGATATCTTCTGTGCATAATAGTTGAATTAAGAGATTCGGGTCACTTATCACTTGGACTACAACAGTTTGGTAGGAAAAATATGAAGTTTAATTGTTTATAGCTTTATTAGAGGGTCAATACTGGTTCTGTTTTTTTATCCTATTGCGACTGGTTTATGATATCTGATTATATTGTAGCTTTTATTTGGCTTATTAATGTTAATGTTTCTTATATATATATATATGATAACTTCTTGATATATGTTTCTTATTTCTTAATTGAAGCCTTCAACTTTTCTGTCAATTATATTAATGACACACTATATGTACCTTGCATGTGATTTGCAATACTAAACCCAAAAACGACCACCATAAAAACCAACCTCCATGGTGGCTAATTGTGTGAGAGTGATGAGAGAGTAAACTACTAATATTTTAAAACATTTATGATTTATTATACACGTAATTGTCACACAACAAGAATTTTATTTATGGTCTAGGCATATAATGCAACTATCAACTAGCAAGGGGCTGGCGGCAGGCCAAACTGTAACTATCAATTATACAAGAATCTAGTTTTGTTCAAATAGCATAATTAGTCATAGTGACCAAGACATAATTTTAATGTCGTTTTCTGCAATGATACAGTCGTGACTAGTGAATGTTCTCAAATTTCAGCACGCAAGTTTCATTTAATTTAGACCTCTCTCCACAACTTCTAGAATGAGAATGTTCCTCTCTTATTACATTAAACAATAAACACACACCGTGTATTCTCATATGATTTTCTTTATTGACTTTGTGCAAAGTAGCTAGCCTAATTCATTAATTCCAGTGCGTTTGTTTTCTTCGTAAATTTTTGTTTCACATCTTGTATTGCTATGTTTATTTGTCGGCCGCAAATACAAGCTTTGTCCTAAAAGATATCCATGTACACCTTAATTATGGAAATATGTTGGTTAGGTTAGGTCCAAGTCCAATGACTCCGTTTATGTTGAAGGATTCTTTTTTTTTTTTTGGTCAAAATGTTGAAGGATCCTTGAACCCCACCACTCACACCACCATGGTGGTGGACTGCATCAATCATGTAACTTCACTATAATTGAAATATATATTGGGATAACAAAAAATATTGACTTGCAAAAATTGAATTTCTGAAACCTGTATTTTGACTTACAAAAATAAGTGATTGAGAGTTTCAAGCATTTATACAAGTAATACATGCTTCAATGTTTCATAGCACGTAAAGGCTTTGGTGAATGCAATTTCTTCTATGAAATTTTTGTTCATCTGTCATGATCACAAGATGTTTCACTTGCAGCCTACCATATATTCTAATGCTAATTGGTTTTTCCAAGTCACGATAGAGGATAGAGAGAGGGGTAAGCACCATAAAAGGACTTGCATAATTCTGCTAGAAATAATAAATTGATAACTTGATTACTCAATTATCATTGTTTAACGTTTAATTGGTGTAGCATTTGGCCTTAACCTTTTAACTCATTTATTTGATCTCCCATCTAAAAATGGGATTGAGACTGTTTAAAATTACATAAACTCAACCATGTCAAATGATTTACTTTATAGCAAAACTGCAATAGATTGAAAACTAAGTACTGGTGGGACTGGATTAACATAATAATGCTTCCTCGCTGCAGTGATAATACAATGCCTGTGTTAGCTTTGAATCTGATGGTTTCTGTTTTCTTTTTTGGTCATTATTGGTTTCTGCTTTGAACTTTGATTTAAAAACCCTGATAATTGGGATTGGGATCACACGCTTTTTGGGCTCTCTTTTTTTCTTTGCTGTCTTTTTATTTGGAGCATGATAATACTTAACGGTTTGGGCTCTTTGTATTTGGAGTACTGTGCATTATGTTTAGGAGCTATTGTGGGCTGATTATTTTCAACGCAATGGTCAAGTCAAGAATTATTGAGAATCCTCTTGAGATGAATTTTTTATATTTTGACAAAAAAAATTATATAATTTTTATTAATATTGTTAACATAATTTTAATGATGCTATAACAGCCAGACAATGCATGAACAGGATCCTTTCTCCATGGACAGTTGGATATGAATAATCACATTCACAGCATTGGCTTATCTTATTAGTTTTCCCATTGTAGAATTGTAGCACATTATAATATGCTCCTGGCAAAGCAAAATCAAGTGCTACTTCACTCTCCAACCAAATAAAGGGTGGAAGCATATGAAACCAAAACCAGGAACATTTTTGTCAGAAAAAAAAACCAGGAACATTGGTTATGTATAACACATACCACAAAATAATGCGTCCTATAAGGTCTAGAGCACACAAGTAATCAACAAATTAGTGAAGAAATTAACAACTTTCTATCACATTAATGTCCATTTCTCAACTGAAAAGAATAAATTTTTTTTTCTAGCATATACATGACACAAACAATTTTCTCACTTCAAGCCCTCTCATGGTACAAGGAATCATGCTAATAGGTGCAGCATCAGTCAGTATCTACAACTTCATTTTAGAGCACTTTGTTGATCTCAATTTGGCACTGATCAGTCTGAATTAATGCTGACATTTTTTTAAGGCCTTGGGATGCCCTTTAAGCCAGGAGATCTTTGCTGGTTATTACTGACCTTTCCCATCCTACCATTACTGAGAATTTCACTGTTAATGGAAGCCACAATAGACAGCTTTCTCTTGCATGGTGAATAGCAATCAGAGTTCATGTCCAAATTCCCTCCTACCCTTGCTTTTGGGGTGCTTGTCGATCTTACTTTTGCTTGTGCTGATTTTGTTGCAGCCATGTATGTTGGAATTAATGCTGGAGAGCTTGGAAATGAGTGATCTTCTCTTAAAGTGTTCCTTGAACAAAGCATTGTAGAGTCTAATCCTTCACCTTCATTTTGTCTCTGAATATGTCTAAGCTTTAGCTGCTTTCTTCCACAATCCTCCCCTGCTATAGAATTTGAGCTGAAAACTGAGTCTAAGTCTTTGAGTTCTTTACTCTTAGAAAGTTGAGTGTCTACCCACTGCTCCATCCAGTACTTCCATCTTCCATTTATTTTGTTTCTTTCTGATTCAGCTGATTTCTGAGAGGTTTTTTTTTTTCAGTTAGTATGATATGAGAAATTGAGAACCTTAAATGTGTGGGAAAAAAAAATTACAAAGAGCAAAACCAGGTTTAAAAGAGCTTACTCTATGGTTATATGAGTACTCTTTTATTCTCTCTCTCCTAAGAACAGCTTCTTTCTTGATCATGCAAGAGGAATCTACCTCTTTCTTCAATAGAATGCTGTCATCCCATCTTTTCTCACTGTTTGAGTCCATCTGAAAAACATGAAGACTATGTTTCAAATTCTCACTCTACTAGGGAGATAACAGGTAAGTAAAGTAACAAATAGTTTATTAACTTCCAAAATAAAAAGTGTATTATGGTTTTGGCAGTGAAACTTTGTTGTTGCAACACAATGAGAAGTCAGAAGTAATTGACCAACTGTAACTTTGTTTTGCTCACCCTTATGATCTTGTCTCTTGAACCTTGCTGCATCTCTTCATTTTCACCACAATCCCACTTCCCTTCAACCATTTGGAGCCTCCTTGCACAGACCTGTGAATGGATACTTACAATGGATTGCAAGCACTTCAGAGTACTCATAGCTTGGCGTCTCACAGCTCTGCCACGAATGATAGCTTGAAGCTTCACTATTCCCTTCAATGCCTTCAAAGCTTTCTTTGCCTACAATATCTCATCATCAATCAGTGAATAAGAGGACTCAAATGTGTAAGAAACTAGCAAGGTGACTTCAAGTTTCTTAATTCCATCTACTTAAACCTTTCTCTTCTTTTTTCTTTTATCTCCCAATTGAGTTAAATTTGTGAAATTTGAGATATGAAAATCTAGTTTCTGTTCCTAAGTTATTTTATTCTTGTTTGGGAAATCACTAACTGGTTGAAGAATTCTAGTAAATTAGTAATTGCTTTTTTTCTAACAAGTTTCAGCTCCTGAAACTTTTTTCACCTTCAGTTTGTGCATCCTAAATTATATTGTGTTTTCTCAAATTTAACTTAACATATCAGTGAGCAATTAGCAGAAGAAGGTGAGAATTATGGAAAAAGGATTTAAGCTGATACAAATCAAAGGTGAGAGAGAGAGAGAGCTTGGACAAAACTCACAAGGTAACCTCTAAATGCTGTTTGAATTTTGATGGCTGAAGAGTCTTCAATCTTCCTCTGGCATTGGTGTGTGGTGGATTGAGAAGCACCATGCCTAGTTTTAACTGGTTGAAACTCTTCTGGTTTCCCTTTATTTTGATGAGCAGATTGAAGCCTAACAACCTCAACAGCAACCTGAGCAGCAGTGATAGCAGCTTCAGCAGCAGCAGCTGAGGCAATGGCCACTGTCAAAGCATGCTTGTGGTGTTCTTCCTCCTCGGCTTCACTTAGCTCAGCTTCACTTAGTCTTGTTTCTTTTGATGGTTGTGGTGCTTCAATTGAATGAAATCTCTTGGTCTTTCTCTTTAGCCTCCCAAATACCCACTTCCTTCTTTTCTCACTCTGAAAAACAGGTTCTTGTCTCATGAGCATCACAATCTTTACTCAAAGAATTAGTCAAAGCAGCAGAACATTTACCTTCTCTTGGGTGGAATGTGTGTCCCATGTGAAGAGCTTCATTACCGTGCTAAACCAGCCCTTCTTGGCCATTTAGCAATATCTATCGCATTGACCAACTTCAGTTTTCTTTGATCAGAAAAATAAAAATTGCTCAAAAGAATCAATATATCTTTCTCTTATTCAAACAGGCATGTCCATATCCTCAGTTTGAACAAGTGGATGGGTGCAACTTACAATTGGATTGCAAAATAGGCATTTGACTGATTTAAGTAATGGAATTGTGCAAAACCTAAACATTAGACTTGTCCTAAAAAGAAGGAACAATTTGCAGAACTTGTCATAGAATTAGCTTCTTATAGGCACAAGTAGTCATTGCAAAGACCAAAAAACATGCACGTTATCAGAACTTTGCTTTCAGAGTAATTTTCAAGTTTAACTAACATTAATTAATGCATGCACACAAATCAAGATAATAGTTGAAGAAAAAGAAAAATGATGCATGTGATGTAGTGAGATCCTACATCCCAGTTGATTTACCTACCCATCATATGAAATTCCATAAAAATAAAATCTTTAAAAAGGACAAGAATCACCGTTACTAGGAGAACTACTAGGTGCTTGGAAAAAGGCAAAGTGCTGTCAATAAAATCATATGGGGTAGCTTTGAAATCAGAAAACATTCTTTATTTTGGTATCTGATACCCAAGAAAGAATGTGGAAAACTTTGGATAGATTTTCACAATGTGCACATATATCAAGATTTTTTTCTTTTTCTTTCCTCAACATAATCACAAGCGTTCATCTTTCTATGAAGTGGATATTATGATTTTTGTGTGGGTGCAGCTGCAAGCAATCGTGCACAATTTTCATCTTCCTCTGATGCATGGTGAGCTTTCTCTTTTCAAAGTGTGGGCCTGATAGGGCACAGAAAAGAAACAGACCCACTTTGTTTCATTAATTAAGAAAGACTATGAATAATTAATTAGCAATTGGGTTGCTCTCAGTTTCATGGGTCCTCCTCTCATTTTTTTTTTCTTTTCAATTTGTTGTTCCCATCACATTTCACCAACCATAGCAGACATGTTCATGTGTGTTGGGTCTGACATGACTAAGCCCTTGTCATTTTGCTGAAGGCGGGTCATACCTAAGAGTATGGTATTTCCTTGCACCAGCATTTATTTTCATATGGCATTTCCCTAAAAGTCAAATTTAATTTTTATACGTAAGTGGAAACTTAGAGGACACTAGTGCTCGCTCACTTGAACTAAATGCTTCATGCATGTTGTTGCATCCTGCACAGGTAGGTGACAATTGGATGTGTGCAGAGTGCAGAGCTGTCACATCAGCAATTGGGCAAGTGTATAGACTAATAACTTTTTGCACTTGAATATAGAACAATGATATATTCGGACGGATATCATCTGTTTTGTTTCAAGCAAAAACGGAGGAGAAGTAATTGATCAGAGAAGAGTCCTACGGGATTGGCACAGATATTAACTGTGATTTGGGTTTGAGGACATGAAATTAGCATAGGTTTGTTTCAGGACTCGTTGATACCGGACATTAAAGTTCTCAATAAGTAAAAAAAAAAAATTCTAAGTTATACTTCACGCGTAACTGTAGAGATTAATCTCTTTAAAGATCTGGAGCGCATTAAAGGTTATTTCATACAAATGGTGAATTTACATACACATAAGTCGAAAACTAAATCCCCGACCACATGCTTAAGTGACTCAAACCGCTTACCACTCGGACCACACCAGTTATGTCTCAATAATTAAATTAAATTTACAAAATTCTGTATCAATAAAACATTATTTAATATTCAATCACATCATTTTTAAATATTTGGACAAAAAAACAGTGAAAACGTACAATTATTTTTTGTTTTCATTCTTTTATGTATAAATATTTAAAAATAAAAAATAAATTAAAACTAATATGATAATTTTGTAATTAAATAAAAGTAAGCCCTTATTTTATTCACTTGTTCATCCAAGTAAATAAATAAAAGAACTTTTCATTTTTTTCTATATTTTCATACAAATACTATATAAAATTTATTCATTTCCTATATATCTTTTCTTTGTTTCTTTATTTTTTTATGTTCTTCCTCCTTCTATTAAATCCAGTGACAATATATATTAAAATGTTATACAAGCATTAAGGAGACATTGTAAAAGGGGCGGGTGGAGGGAGGGACGTACGGGGAAGTGCATAATTGGATATGTGTGGACACCTAAGGCCATCTCCAAGGGAGTACCTAAAATGGGTGTTTAAATGGGTTCCATATTGTCACATTACTCACTTTTATATTTTCTAACACAAGCACCTAACAAGAACTCAATCCCTCCAATCCAGCAACTCTAAAAAATTTATTAAATGGGTCTCACTAATAACTCCACATCCAATTAAAACCCACAAATATATGTGGGGTCTGTCAGGAGAGAGGAAAGAGAGGGTTTTTATAGAAGCACCACTCCCTATTAAGCACTCTCATTTTTTTCTCTCCAATAAAAATACTTAATAAAAATCTTCTAAACACCCCACAGGAACCCCCATTGAAAATGCCCTATCGTGCAAAAGGGCATAAAATGTGAAGAAGAAAACATTGAAGAATTTGGGTTATAAGGAGCGAAGACAGCTGTAAAAGGACCCAAAGAGAGGAATTGCCATAATACATTCTCATCTCCTCTCATCTTTTAATAAAGAGTGGTCGGCTATTTGAAAACCAAAGCACAGACTTCTCAGGATTGAATCCTTGAATGAAAAAGATGTTTGTCTTCTCAATAATAGATAAAAAAAACTGTTAAATAGTAAATACAATTTTTATATATCTTTAAATATTTTTTTATTATTGAATGGAATTCAAATAAAAAATTTAAAATAATAAGAATATCACTTCTTAATTAATTAATAAGATTCACAAAAAAAATTATTAAATAACACACACACACACATAAACAAATATATTATTAGGATTTTCAAATATAAAGTAACCAAGCAGGGTTTGGTTAGCTCTCTGTCAATCAATACCTACTCTCAATGATACAATGAGCGTTTTAGGGGAAACAATTTTGGAGCAAAGATGAGGAGCATTCATCATGAGTACTCTTTTCATACTCTTTTATTACTTTTTTATAATGTTCTTTTTCTAATCAAACTCATAGTATATTATTATTTAATTTTATGTAAACTTTTTACTTTTATGTTAATGATATAATTTTTTTTATTGATTGTAGATTATTAGTGTTATTATTTATTAATATATATATATATGTTGGCTTATAAAAAATCAAATAATAAGTTTTCTAAAGCAAAATGATGTGTAAAGACATCACTATAATGCAAGAAATTCCAACCAATCATATGCAACACACTAAAATATTATTAATTAAAGAAAATAATACAAAAGACAATTTCTACGGTGTCGTCATAAATTTAATAACTTTGGTACTGTTAGTTTTTTGACCAATGAAAAAAATGATATTTCACCTAATCAATCCATGTCATATTATTTATTTATTATTTTATAATTTTATTTATTTATTACAGTTCTCTCTCTAAGTATTTAAGTTTCATTTTTCTCATTTTCATTTAAAGTTATAATTATCTAATTTAAAATTACCAGAAAAATTACTACATTAATGTTGAGAAACAAGTGTTTGGTATAGTTTTCACGGAGGCTTTCCGAGCAGATCCCAAAAGAATTATCCTATCTCATGTAAATCCCTTGATTTTCCCATCTCTCGTAGTCGCTCCCTGCATTCTGCTATTGATTTATAAAACAACGGTACCAAAACCGTTGATTTATTAACAGTATCGTAGAAACTCTCCGTACAAAAACATGGGGGAAATAAATCAAACACATGGAAAGAACATCCTAGCAAATCAAACTTATTAAGCGGAACTAATAAAAAATTCCTATTGCCGAGAAATTCCAAGCTAATACAATTGGGAATAAGATCCCACCAAGTGTTTCTCCTAGAAATAACCTCAAAATAAACAAATAATAAACTTGTTACAATATATAATTAGTCACATATACATCTAGGCATTGCATTTTTTCCAACCTTAGTGGAGAAGTGTGCTTCTTGATGGGAAACGACGACACAATACTATATATATATAGATATATATGCACCAGAACCAAAAATAAATTTTCTCAAATTTGTAAGAATTTGCCAACGAGCACTAACAAATATATGCGGCAAAAAAAGAGGTGCCGTCTAGGGTGCACAAGGAAAAAATGTGGCACTCGTGCAAGACCAGTTTTTATCTACAATACTTGGTTGCTAGAAAACACAATATTTGTAAGGGAATCCTATTTTTGAAATATAACAATGTTTTCGAAATTACATAGCAGGCTTATATGGTAACCTTTTATTTTATAAATGAGTCCTTTCATAATAAGCAACATCTGTCTTTTGTCTTCTCTAACTACAGAATCTTCTGCAGGCCTTCAACGCAAAATACCATACACGTTACAATATCTCCTACCCCTTTTCTTCTTTTTCCGTGCTGGTTACTATATCACCCCGTCAACTACAAAAGATTAATACCAATTAATTAATTTATATTGAATCTTAAAATATTTAATTAACACTTGCACGAAGAGATTAGTGTTTGGATTTGAGGGACTGAAGAAAGGAATAGAGTGAGAGAGGAATACCGTGGGTAGGGTGAACCCTTGAGGGGCTTCAACAAGTTGATGACCTGTTTGAACTTGGAGACTGTGAAGTCGGTGATTTCGGTGTGTAGTCCAGGTTGTTCAAATCCAGGCGGTTGCGATGATTAGAAGAAGATGAAGAGTGGGGTGTGTGTGTTCGTCTAAGGATAACGTTGAGAGAACGAAATAGTAGATGAAACTATAATTTCAAAAATTATCATAGAGACCATCAAAGACCGGTTACGGTATTTGAATCTCAACCATTGATTTTTATATTAATAAATCAGATGGTTGGAAAAATTGTGGCACCGGTACATTAATTTTTCCTCACGCATGCTAGACGGCACCAAAAAAAGAACAACAATGACAAAAAGTCATAAATATTTTAACGTGGGAAGACCTCTTACCATGAGAGTAAAAACCACGGGTGGTTTAGACCAAAGAAATAATTCCAAGATGAGAAAAATATCCAAAAAATCGTAGTTGTTGTGCGCTATGAGACAAAGGGAGTCCAAAACCCAACACTTCCAGCTCTCCCATTGCAGTCACCATTATTCAAACGCTGAGACTAGCCGTTGTTGCCTCCCTTGCCTTCAGCATATATCGCTTGGTAGACAAACTTGTGGACCTTAAATTCGACGTTGTTGAAGACCGTCCGATTTCGACCCTCCTATTAATGCACCAAAGCAGGAACGCGAAAAGGGTCGACCACGTCATACGCTCATACTCATACACTGCCATCGCATCGCATCCGATAAAATTCTCCACAACCCACTCCTTGACGCCCTGGAGGAAGAAAGGTGGTTCTATCCTCCTTACGGTGGAACCGCCGCAGTTGAACGATTCCCACAGTGGAGCAACCTTCACGCAGTTCCTAAGTATGTGTAACGCCGTCTCCTCCATCAAGTTACAAAGCGGATGTTGGGTGGGTCCCTCCTCAAGTGGAGCCCACACCAACTTATTAAAAGAAAAGAAAGAAAATAAAATAAGGGAATTTCTAATCACACATACATCGTTTTCTATATGCACATACATATCCGCGGAACTATTAGTTCTGCGAGTTTATTTTTTTCCAACACACACATGTCCGTGGAACTATTAGTTCCGCGGGTTTATTTTTTTTCCAACACACACATGTCCGTGGAACTATTAGTTCCGCGGATTGTAATTCTCCACGGAACTATTCAGCGGGTTATAATTCTTCGCGGAACTATTAGTTCCGCGAAGAATTATAACCCGTAGAACTAATAGTTCTGCGGATATGTGTGTGTTAAAAAAAATAAACCTACAAAACTAATAGTTCTGCAGAGATATATGTGCACATAAAAAATCATGTATGTGTTATTAGAAATTCCCTAAAATAAAGGTATGTGTGTTGTTGGGCCAAAGCCCATGATTGCCGTGATCCCTAATTGAAGAGGACAGTAACGTGTTGACCAAAAAAAAAAGAGGACAGTAACGTGAAGGTCATAGTAGCGTGAAAGAATAGTGGTGCAGCGAGGCACACTACGGACGGCGCGACATTGGAGAAGAAGAGGGGTCTCTCAATAGATGAGTTGGTAGAGCAAATGTGCTCTGTTTTTATTCTCTTATATTGGAGAAGATTTTTTCACGTTAAAATTTATATTTTATTTTTTTACTCCTTTTTATTGTTATTATTATTGGAGCTGGCTTCGTTTGGTTTATTTTCTAGTTAGATTCTCACAAGAAAAAAAGAATAATTGAACTCTTAATATTCCGCTGTGTACTCTGATCCCAACAGCGGACACGTCATCATGGACAGTACTCGATCGATGAAAACTAAAACAGTAGAGAATATTTACTAGTTATTGTTGTTGCAGTGGGCAAGGCAAGTCTTGAGCATTAGACACGATGGATAGTCTAGAAGGCTTGATTTGAAAGGCACTCCTACGAGAAAGTGATCCGGATGAGGGTTTGGGTATTATAACCATGTTTTCAGCAATCACGGTTTCTATTCCTCCCTTCTTCAACATTGAGTTCTTCATTGCCCATTTTAGGAGTATCATGTTGCTGCTTGTGTACCTCGACGATGATGGTGTCATAATTTCATCGCTTGTCCTTTTGCGAGGGCAATTGCAACTTCTCCTGGTTCTTGACGTAGGCGAGGTAGCCCTGCAAGAATCCATTAATTTTTTGTTCCCGTATGAGTACTGTGGTGTGGTGGCTTTTTCTTGCGTTATAAGAAAGCATTCGTTTCGTCTAGGGCTTATTGTTTCTTCATTAATCAAATATATATATAGCTAGAACCTTAAAGTCACGAGATAACCAAAACTAACTAAAAATTTGTGATCCATAATTTATAATCTATAATATATAATAATATTTAAATTTACAAACTTTTATTTTACACATGTTATCTTTAGAGAATTTCTTGATTTATGTGTCATTCTATGGTTTTTTTTGCTGCTTTAAGTTTTTACACATGTTGATCATGAATTAATATTTAACTTAATTTTAAAATTTTAAATTTCAAGAAATCTAATCTCTTTTATGCAACTAATTAACTACTATTCAATTTTTAAATTTTCTTTTATGAGCAAAATATATTAAGAAATTTCAAAAGTTAATTTAAATTTCTTATCTATCTATAATTCATAATCTATAATCTATAATCTATAATATATAAATTTATGAACCTTTTATTTCCATGTGTCTTCTTTAGAGATTTTTTTGGTGAGTGTCATCATATGGTTCATTCCCGCTCTTTTTTTAACATGTGTCCACTCTTCTTTTAGCAATTAATTAATAAAGGATTTAATATTTAAATTTCAAATTTTTAAGAAAGATAATATCTTCTATGGCAACTACTACCGTTCAATTTTCAAAATTTAATTTAAATTTGTTATCTATAATCTATATACTTCAAACCCATCTAAACTACTTTTATAGAAGCATATATATATATATATATATAAAGATCTATTATGAGATATCTCATCTATAATATGTGATTTGGGGGACATAGGGTTAAAATGATAAGGCACTAACTTACTAACATCTATTTATCCAAGTTGTAAAAAAAAAACATCTATTTATCCAAAAAAACAATTCAGTTTAAATTCAATTATTTTGAATTGAATTCAAAGGAATTGATAAAAGTTTGCTAAAAATAAGTGATTATTATTAAATGTTATCAAACAAAAGTTATGTTTACAATAAGCCTATAATTTGAATATCTATATATAATTTGAATTCAAATTGATAATGTGGATAAAACTAACAATCTAGCTAGGCAACCAATGCAACCATCATTTAGGGGCTTGCGATATCATAAATTACAGATTTGATTTTTTTCTATTCTAAATATAATGTATGTTTTCAAACTAACTTCTTAAATAAAATTTATATAATATTTTATACAGAATTAAAATAAATTATGATACTTTATATAATAAATTATTAGAAATCAACATGATAGGATTAAGATTTTTTGGACTCATTCGCCCTTATCATATAAAATAAAAAATTAACAAAGAATTCAAAAATTATAATAATTAACTTAAAAAATAATAAAGTATAAAAACATTTAAAATAAAAAACTAAAAATTTTAAAATTAAATTTAAAAACTTAAAAATATATACAAATTAATTTAATTAATAATTTTTTTAAATCTAAAATTAATTTTAAAAAATTATATGTAATTTGATCATAATAGTAATTTTGTCATTTTACATAATTTATATCCTATCATATTATTGTTTGGTTTATCTCAAACATAATAATATAATACTATCAAATTTGTTATTCGATGTAGATCAAATATATGATAAGCATATTGAAATTCTATCCAATTATTATCCGATATTCTTGTCATATCCATGGTTAATTTGGGTTTATAAACTGGAGGATTTTAAAGTGAAAAGAAAAAAAATGGTCTCGTTCGAAGTGCGGTCAAATCTCAAAAGACTCTCTGCTCCAATCTAATCCATTAATGTGATAGCCTGTGTTCGCTCTTTTCACCTTCTTGCAAAACCCATTTGTCACTTGAAGTTCTGAATTTGAGTTTGATGGGCGTTGCAGTTGCTATTGCGTGAATCAGAAAAATGGGGAAGTGGGATCGTCGTTCGTCTCGTAGGTTCTTCCGCCCTCGAAGATCTCCCGGGCCTCCACCCACATTCTATGACATCAATGCCCCTCTTCCTGGTAACCCTCAATTCTTCATCACGTAAAATAATTATTATTATTTTTTCACTTTTTCTGATCCCAATTTTAAAGGTATTTTTTTGTTTTTTTTTTGGGGGAGGGGGGGGGGGGGGGGGGGGTTAGAAAAGAGGGTTTATGAAATTTTACTTAGCCAATTCGAAAACCCCGTAAAAGAGGTTGGGTTGTGTGCTTGTGTTAGGTGCAAATAATACTTCATTGAAAATTCAACGATACATTTAAATGAGCTTGAATTCCATTTGTATGTATTGGTATCTGAAGGTTATTTCTATGCTTTCTATCACTTCATTTTCCTGGATGCTACTTCTGAACATCCATTTAACATTTCAAGTATACCTTTCTGCTGTCTATTACCCACTAGCAAATTATTTCCTTCAGGTTTCACTTGTTTGCTATTTATCCATCCTTCTTTGGTGTGGTTGCTTATATGGTAGAATATTTCTTGGCATTCAATTTCAACTAACAATTCACTTAGATTCTGTGTGGTTCTAGTAGACTGGTTGTTGCCTTCCATATATGTAGTATATGTAGTCAGAGGCACCAAAAGGTGGGACTAAGGCGCCGAGGCAAGGAGCCAGAAGGGAGTTCCCAGCCTCTTGCTTATTAAGGCACCAAGTCCAACCCTTCCTCAAGGCATATGCCTTTTGAATCTTGTTTGTTCACATGCTAATCACCTTTTTGATTCAGGCAAGGCATGCTTTAGCACCTTATTAGTTGCTGCTAAAACCCCACAAAGCCCAGTTATCTAATTTCCTATCAGTGATGCTAAAGCGGGTAAAATGGGTAAAATAGTTAAAATGTTAAAAAACGACTTATTGTAAGTCTTTGGGATTTAGTAGTGCAAGCAGCTTAGTGATTGTATGTTGAACATCTTAATCTTTTATCTTTACTGTGAGTGTTATGCTTCAGTTGTTAATTTATATCATAGTTAACAATCTTGGATAGTGGCGCGGAGCGGCCAACCCCAAAAATGGGATAGCGGAAAGCGGGATGGCTGCTATTCTAATATATATATATATATAGCATTAATTACTTAATTAATGCTATATATATAAATGCTAAACAAATTGAAAAGTTACTCAAAATTCATGAACTATTCATAATTAACAATAAAAAGTCATAGGTCTTGAGCAGAACATAGAAGTAAACACAGCTAATTGACTTCTGAAGAGCTGTTTTTTTTTTAAAAAAAAAAAGCATAGCAGAAAAACACAAAGGAGGCTAGGTCAAGATTTTTTTAAAAAAAAAAGCAGTTTTTTTCCTTCTTCTGAAACCATAGCAGCCACAACAACCGCTCCTTTAAACCACTCCGCTACAGTCTTGAAATAGCGGCCACCGGCCGCTCCGCTCTGTTACGCCGCTATAGCGCGCTATTGATAACTATGATTTATATGGCAAAATAATGAAAATAGTCCAATATGTTTCTGTTTTCTTATTTTTCTAATTTTGAACATATTTCTTTAGTGAGGTGTAACTTTTTGATGCCTCTTGCCTCAAAACCTTTAAGATTCCCCTTCCTTGGTTTGATGTATCCCTCCATTGATTGTAGATCCATGTTCCAAGTTTCTAGAGCAGTCTCAGTTGAATATTGAAACTCCCAATCTTGTCTTAATCTTTGATCATGTCATTGGCTTTTGCATTAAATCTTTTACCATTTTGAAATAGAGGCAGATCACTTGCATTCACCAGAGTCCTAAATTTTGGCCTTGTCTTCATGCTTTGAAGAGAGGAGCCGCTATTGCAATTATAGCAAAGACCATGTTCATATTGTTTTAAGAAGCCTTTTGGTGGCTACCTTATGTCATTTGTTTCGTTAAATAGGCTCTGGTTGTCACACGTTTGATAAAAGTTTCAGAATATTTTTGTATACTTCCATATAATTTCTTGACATAACTTCTGTGATTGTTTTAACCTACCAACACCATAGAGGCATTGACCTATTCTTTACCTGTATTTTTTTTATGTCTGAGAAAGTGACTACGGTGATGATTTTATTATATGTAATGGTCCCTCCGCCAGTGTAACACCAATATCTAATCTGCTGAATTTCTTGTTTTTCAACCTTAATAGAGTTTTGGCAGGATGGAATACCTTTATGGGAGAAGAAATACTGCACTTTGATTGGATCAGTACCATGGCAGAAGATTGTTGATTCTAAGAAACTTATGTACTGCCACAGCAATGTGCTCAATTGGAATGATTCAGCTGCTGAAGAAGCATTTCAAAATGCCAAAAAACGTTACTGGGCAAAACTCAACAGCCTTCCCTGTGATATTTCTCTTCCTGATCCAGATACTTATGTTGATCAAGTAGATTGGAATCCTTGTATTGATCCTGAACTGATCAAGGAAATAGATAGTGCATTCTTTGCTCTCCCCGATGAGGAACAAGAGAATGTCATAAAAAACAAAAGAACAAAAACTTCAGTTAGTGGTGAAAATCCTTGGGAATATACTGATAAACCTCTTAGCAGAGTTTTGGAAAATAAAACACAAGGATGGAACCAGCTGGATTGTCACAATGATTCTGGAAATGTGGATAATACTGACAATCCCTGGGAGAGTAGCATCACTCGTGAAAAGGGAGGATTAACTGACAATGCTTGGGAAGGTGGTCATGTTAAGTCTTGGGGTCGGAATGAAGGAAGGGACCATCACAATCAGTGTAGGGATTGGAATTCTGGATGCTCACGGAAGGATAAAGGATGGGGTAAAGTTAGGGATAGTTCTTGGTGCCAGCAGCAGTCAAATAATTTGGCTAACATTGGCCACTCTTGGGAAGACAAATCTAATCAACAGAATGTAACTCCAAAAAACACAGGATGGAGAAACAGCAGTGCAAATTTGTCCAGATGGAAGCAACAGGAAAAGGCCGATGTTTCAAGGAATTCTCAATTTAGACAGAATTATGGAGGTTGGACTGCCCAGAATCAGAGTTACCAGATGAGGGAAGGCTCTAATAGACATGATTTAGGCTATAATGGTTCTCAATTTCAAAGGGATGATCGACACACAGGTCATTACTGGAGGAGGGAGAAAAGTAAAAAAAGGGATTTTGGCCCTTAATAACCATTAGAACATACTGTGCCTTGATTTTTTTTGTGGGCAATAGATTTATCTTTTGTTGTTTATATTTGGTCAAAATTGATATGCCAGAGTGGAACTGTTTGTCTGGATTGTGGGGGAAGCTGGTTATTGGCTTATTGCTTGCAAGGCTTAAAGAGTTATTCAAGAGTAAAAGGATTCTCATACAACTATACAAGGGCTATGGACAATGGTTCAGTAAGGTTCCCTGCAACTCAACACCTTATTTTGTTTTGAACTTGCGGGCTGTGTCAATATGCATGTTCTCTTCATATCATATATATGGGAAGGGCCATTTAGCTAACCTTTGCTTCTATTGTAGCTTGGAAATTAAATGTATATTTCAAAGTTGAATAACTGAATGAACTCAGTGATTATTAGTTTAGCTACTATGTTAGTGTGTATGAAAACCGTCAACTCTGAAAAATTAAAGCTGATATATGCTGGCTTGATTTGTGCTTTCCCTCCTAAATAGGGAATATTTTATGAACTCAAAATGATGGCCCGTTACATGCAAAAAACTAAGTATGGACTTGGTGATAGAATAAGATAATCAAACAACTTGGAGTGAGTTCAGAATTCTTTCTTTTTTTGGTAGTGTTCACTAAAAACAAGAAAAACAAAAAACAGAGCACCTAGACTCTCACAAACGAGATACGACTAGCATCAGCAAGTAAGAGGGGGACCTATCAGGGGGAAACTCCCATAAGGACAAGGGGGAGTCCAATTGGGAACCAGTTCAGAATTCTTTCTAATGACAATAGATTAGTTTAACATAAACCGGTAATTAACTTTCTGAATAGAAATGGTTAAACCACATGAATCTTTGCAAGTTTAGAACAATGTCTAAAGATTTAAGTTATTTTTAAAACAGATTTGCAGTTTATATTAAGCGAAATGCTAAATATTACGAAAGACAAACGCATGAATTGGTACGAAAATCATATGGCTCGTTTTTCTCTGTCTATCTATTTACTATCATCGTTGTTTTCTGGCAAAGAATAATGTGATTGGTTGAATGTTTTTTCATCACAATTTGCACATTAAATTCTTCAAAAAATATTGATATTGAGAGTTCAAAACTAGATACCAATGGTATCGAGGATCACAATGGTAAAAACATGTTCATTCACAAGTCATAACCAATGCTGATTGGTCCAATCGATTTACATTATGGTGAAATAATGTCTAAATACTGTAAAATTATTAAACCAACATGGTGCGTAGAGGATACCGGTTCACACAAAAAAATTATTAAACTCTTATATTACAATGACACATAAGAATTAAAAATGGAATTAACATTATGTTATGCTTAAAAATTAGGTGTCGTATCATATGGATCAGTTTAAAACTGGTCCACCAAACCCCCAGTCACTTTTTACCTGTAATAGAAGGTATTGCCTATCTATATAGTAATTACACTATATGCCCAGATTTCTTGAATATTATAGATTTGTAAAATGTCTTATTACAAAACAAGCCCAACAGATGTCTTATTTACAATTCATCATAAATAGTAAAAAATTAATTTATTTTATGATACCAATTATATTAATAATTTATCCCTTAAGAAAACAAATTTAATAATAATTAGGGAATAAACATTATAATATTTTTATTTTATGTTTTTAATTTCAAATTATGTTTTTAACATCCTTCATTTCCCATTAACCTCTAATCTCCTCACGAAACTAAACTAAAATTACTTCATCAAAATCTAAATTACAATTTTGGCAACATAAATTAGTTTTTTTTTATTTTACAACTATTACTCAGAATGATTTCTATTAATGTCATCTACTCAACCATTTTTTTAACAACTTTTACTCAACCATTTATGACATTTTTAAATAATGAACTACCACCATACTCGGTTTGTAGTCTTTTTAACTCTTATCCACCAACTAGCACCAGAACCGAGCCTTGTCAAGATTTTTTTTAACAAATTTGGCTACCAACAAGGGATTTAAGACCCACTAATACACAACAAAATGTTAAATAGTACTAATATACTATTTTAAATAATAACATGTTAATTAGTCAAGTAAATGAAATGAAAAAAAAATCAAATTCTTACTAATCACATTTTCAATCACCGAAAAAGTAATCACAACATCATTTTTAAGTTTAGACTATTTAAATAATAATATACTAAAGTATTAAAATATTTTATTTTAAATTTGGTCAATTTTCAAATTTCATAAAGTTTATGGGCACTTTTGTAAACATTTATAATTTAATTTTCGTATTTTCAGACACCCATCCTGCAAATAACTTTTTATTTTGGTTTTACTGAACCAGTAGGTAGCCCATCGATGATCTGGACCGTTACATTTATTTATTAATATATCTATGGTTATAAAGTGAATGGGGGTTTGGTGGACCAGTTTTCAACTAATCCACATGATACGACACCTAAAAATTAAAATAACTTTTTTTTGAAATCCGAATTTTTTTAAAAATTAATATTTTGAATAGACACCAAAAATGTACTATTTTACAGAGAAAAGAAAAAAAAAACACTTGTGCACTGTGCAGTTGATCTGCGTCTGCTTTGCGCCTCTCTTTTCAGTCTTCACTGCACCAGTTGAACTGGAGTGGAAAGCAAGGCGATACCATGGAATCTGGTATCAACGCCTCTTCTTCCCTCCCATTTACAGCGTACAATAAACATTTCCACATACATACATCCTCCTCCTTCTTCTTAGTCGAGATTCGTTTTTCCATTTTGCAGAAGTTGAAGCATTCCGTGTGATCTATAACTAGCCCAGTAAGCAAGTTAATTAACATTCTTAAACGACCAATACCAACACCAATTGGTACCAATAAAAAGTTACATAAGAATTGCATAGGCATAGGCATTTTTTTTTTCTTCCCTTTCTTCTTCATTGGAAAATGCCTCCTCAAACACCAACGAAACCCAACAAGTTCTACTTCTTCTACGGTCACCGCAAACCCTCCCAAAACCGCCCAACCGTCCGCGGTGGCCTCTTCTCCAATCGCCAAACCCTCACCCCTTCTTCCAAACCCAAAAAACCCACCCAACCCTTCGAAATCCACAAGTGGGACCCACGCTTCCTCTCCCACCCAAACCCCCCGCCGTCACCCTCCCCGGAGGCCTCCTTCTCCGCCTCCCTCCGCCTCTCCCCGATCGCCCGCTTCATCATCGACGCCTTCCGCAGAAACGGTTACAAGTGGGGCCCACCCGTCGTAACCGAACTCAACAAACTCCGCAGGGTTCCCCCCAACCTCGTCGCCGAGGTGCTAAAAGTCCAAACTAACCCCACCCTCGCCTTCAAGTTCTTCCACTGGGTGGAGAAGCAGAAGGGCTATCACCACAACTTCGCCTCCTACAACGCCTTTGCTTACTGCCTCAACCGTTCCAACCACTTCCGCGCCGCCGATCAGCTCCCCGAGCTGATGGACGCGCAGGGCAAGCCCCCGTCGGAGAAGCAGTTCGAGATCCTAATCCGAATGCATTCCGACGCCGGTAGGGGACTCCGGGTTTATCATGTGTATGACAAGATGAGGAACAAGTTTGGTGTGAAACCTAGGGTGTTTTTGTACAATAGAATCATGGATGCTTTGGTTAGGACTGGGCATTTGGATTTGGCGTTGTCGGTTTATGGTGATTTTAGGGAGGATGGATTGGTTGAGGAGAGGGTTACTTTCATGGTTTTGGTCAAGGGGTTGTGTAAGGCTGGGAGGATTGATGAGATGTTAGAGGTTTTGGGAAAGATGAGGGAGAAGCTGTGTAAGCCGGATGTGTTTGCGTACACCGCGCTGGTTCGGATTCTTGTTCCGGAGGGGAATTTGGATGGTTGTTTGAGGGTTTGGGAGGAGATGAAGAGAGATGGGGTCGAGCCGGATGTCATGGCGTATGCTACCATCATTGGTGGTCTGTCTAAAGTGGGGAGGGTTGAGGAGGGTTATGAGTTGTTCAAGGAGATGAAGAGTAAGGGTCATTTGGTAGATAGAGCGATATATGGATCGCTGATTGAGTCATTTGTGGTGGGGAGTAAGGTTGGTTTGGCCTTTGATTTGTTGAAGGATTTGTTGAGCTCGGGATACCGGGCTGATTTGGGGATTTACAATAACCTTATTGAAGGTTTGTGCAATTTGAATAAGGTTGAGAAGGCTTACAAGCTTTTCCAAGTCACTATTCAGGAGGGTCTCGAGCCGGACTTCTTGTCCGTGAAACCGTTATTGTTGGCTTATGCAGAAGCGAAACGGATGGAAGAGTTCTGCAAGTTGCTCGAGCAGATGGAGAAATTGGGTCTTCCGGTTATTGATGATCTCTTTAAATTCTTCTCCCTTTTGGTAGAGAGGAAGGGACCAATAATGGCGCTAGAGGCATTTACACACTTGAAAGAAAAAGGTTATGTCAGTGTTGAGATATACAATGTTCTTATGGATTCTCTTCACATGACTGGTGAGATGAAGAAAGCATTATCACTCTTTGATGAAGTAAAGGGCTCAGACTTGAAGCCTGACTCGTCTACATATAGTATAGCAATTCTATGCCTTGTTGATCTTGGTGAGATTCAGGAGGCATGTGTATGTCATAATAAGATCATTGAGATGTCTTGCATTCCTTCTGTGGCTGCTTATTGTTGCCTCGCTAAAGGGCTTTGCAAAATTGGAGAGATTGATGAAGCCATGATGCTTGTTCGCGATTGCTTGGGCAATGTTACGAGTGGACCTATGGAGTTTAAGTATAGTCTTACAGTTATTCACGCGTGCAAGTCAAATGATGCAGAAAAGGTGATCGATGTATTAAATGAGATGATGCAACAAGGTTGCCCTCCAGGCAATGTTGTGTGTTCTGCAATCATCTCTGGCATGTGTAAGCATGGAACAATTGAGGAGGCCAGAAAAGTTTTCTCGAATTTGAGGGAGCGCAAATTGTTGACAGAATCTGACACAATTGTGTATGACGAATTACTGATTGATCACATGAAGAAAAAGACAGCAGACTTGGTAATATCAGGATTGAAGTTCTTTGGTCTAGAATCTAAACTAAAGTCGAAGGGTTGTAAGCTGTTGCCAAGTTGATAACAGTGGAAGAGACTGATTAATTCCTTTTCCTTTGAACATGTATCATATGCAGAAAAGCATTGGGGAGAGGTCAACCATTGTTTTTATTTACTTCTCGAGTATCTTCCATCTGGTATTCGATATGTTCAATTCCATGGCTGTGAATTCCTGATTCTGCATGATTTTTAGTCTATCCATTTAACCAAATACGATCCTGGGCTGGAAAACTCAGTTGAAGTTTAGTTTAGTTTAGTTTAGGTATATTCTTCTTCTTTTTTTGATAAGTTAGGTATATTCTTGTTCTAACATGCCAAAATTCACTGGATGATGACAACCGACATGAGATTGTTGAAAATTCTCTGTCAAAAGAAGAAGAAAAAGAGATTGTTGACAGTTCAAAGTTTCGTGCCAGGTTTTATAGGGATGATATTTGTTTGAGTAACTCCACAGGAGTTGTGGCTGGCTGGCTGCTCTAGGCTTGTTAAAATCAAGAGTACTATAAAGTTTTAAAGGCTTAATTGCACTTTTGGCCCCTTAGTTATCCTAATTGTGTGATTTGGGTCCTCCGGTTTTTAATTGAGCGAATTGGATCCTCCAATTATCACAATTGTTGCAACCAGGTCCCTCTATCGCTACTTCATCCAATTTTTAACACTTGGAGCCTACGTGGCACATGTGGGACGGATTTGATACTAAATTAGATCACATTGACATTGATGGCATGACAAAACCCGCACACGAAAGAAATTTTAAACAACATGTATTGCATCACATGTGTCACTGACTTACTTTAAAAAAAATTCTAGCAACCTACGTCGTGCCAAGATGACCCGATTTAGTGTTAAATCTGTCCCACATGTGTCATGTTGGCTCTTAGTGTTAAAAATTGGATGAAATAATGATAGAGGAGTCTAATTGTAACAATTGAAAAAACTGAGGGACCCAATTCACTCAATTAAAAATCGAGGGACCCAAATCGCACATTTACGATAACCGAGGGACCAAAAGTACAATTAAGCCTTTAAATGCTTTCATGTTTTAGTGCGAAAGCTATGAAAATATACTGTATTTACCTTTTCTTCTAATTGGTATCTTTCTAAATAAATACTATTTATTTTACCTACATTTGGAGAAATCGAATACAACGTTACATTATAAACCCTTTATAAACTTACATATCAGATTCATCTTACATGAATGCTGCTTTCTAAGTAGAGAGAATGATGGCAAGATGAACAATGCAACAAGAACTGAGGGAAACTTGGAAGCTTGAAGATAAACACCTCGTTTCTCCCTCCTTACTCATTTTGCGAGTCAGCTGATCTATCTACTGCAGCAAGAATCACCTCACATTTCAGCTTCCCTTTTGGGCCTGTTGCGGGCACGTGGAAGGGCAGGTTCTTCTTGTCCATAAGTTTTCATATCATCATCATCTTCGTTGTCGTCTTCATCAGCTTCCATGATAGCTTCATTCATTGCCATCTAGTATTGGTAAAATATGTCACGAAATCAGGTGGGGAAACACTTTTGTAAGCTAAAAACCAAAATTTCCTAACAAGAATTATCTCCAATTCTGCACACTAGTCATAAGTAGAAAGATAACATACGAAGAAGAATGAAAATTGCAAATGAATCTTCTTAGCTTCTGATGAGCAATACAATGGGTTTATTTGTGGGGATCAAGTAACTAATTGCATAATTTATTTGCAGTTATATTAATTGACTTTACAACTGAAAACTAACTAGGAGACTCTGTTAACTCAGCTGCCATGTGTTCACTTGGATCAGCTAACACTACTTACCAAAACAGAAGATTACCGACAAATATTGCTAAAGGGGATTAGTTAAGGGTCTATAATTCCACACACACGATTGATTAGAAACTTGAAATTTTGTGTGTAGAGGCACATGTGATGTAGATTTGATATAAAATCGCATATCCTTTGTGCATATGACAAACAAGGAAAATCTATGTGACTCAAGTATTATATATTCCTCAAATAACAGATAAAACACACACACACACATGGGTTATTGGCACAGACAACAATTCTGAGTTCACCAAAACATAAGAGAAAATTTCATGTTTGGTCCACACGGCTTAAATATAAATTTGTTGGTAAGAAGAGGACTTTAAAACAAATTACCTTCCAAGTTATGCTGCAAAGTTATCAACCATCTTCTACACTCTAGACTACAAAATGTTTTTGAAGATGTGAAGATTTGACGCTAAAAAGTAAAATGGGGGAAATTTTTCTAAATTTGGTTACACTCCATTTTGCCAAATGCAAAACCAGTACCAACTTGATACTCATACAACAACTGCTGGTGTGTGTGAGCGAGTGCATGTGCATAAAACGCAGATGGGGAATTTCATCAAACATGTGAAAGGCACTGCACAAAGTTTCAAACTTTCAACGAACAGCACAAAGACCCACACTACTGAGAAGGACCGATTATTCACTACACCAAAGGGCTTTAATTCAGAGTTTAGAGAGCGATATTTTCTTTTGGGGGTGGCATTTACCTCCTCGTAGAAATCTTGGTCGAGCTTATCGCCAATACGGAGGGCGGTGAAGACAGTGACGGCGAGGAGAGATAGCGGGAGCGCAATCGCGAAGACGTAGCTGCTGGTGCTGGGGCCCGCACGTGTGGCCACCGTCGAGCCCCTCGGTCTCCGGCGACCGACGTGGAGAATCGCCGGAGAGTTGCGGAAGGGTGGGGCCCTCAAGGAAGGGAATGTGAAGGTGTGAGCAATGGGATTAGAGACGAGGAATAACGTTGCCATCGATACTCCGTAATCCAATTCTGTAATTAACGATGGCTTGTTTCGTTTTTCAGTTTCTGGCGTTACTGTTACTTTTTTTTTTGGTGAGTGTAGAGGGGCAACAGCCCCACTACAGCAGAAAACAATCAAAACCCACGAGGGAAGAACGTATTACAGACATCTCCCAAAAGAGAGTTCATCAGAAAATCAGGACCAAACTCAAAAATTCTACTAGACATATCTAAACTAAGCCCATGTTTGGCCAGCAAATCCGCTACTTGATTTGCTTCACGGTAAACATGCTGCACTTGAATGCTCCCAGCATCATGAAACAGGCTCTTGATCTCGTTCACAAGAGGCTTGCACTGATGGGTAGATAAGCAATCTCCATTGATGAGCTTCACTGCAGTAAGAGAGTCTGATTCCACTTGAATGTTAGTGAAACCTCTCCCTTTAGCAATCCTAAGGCCATGAATGATACCCCATAATTCAGCTTGTGGGGCGTTACTGTTACTGATAACACTATTTATCAACAATATATTATTTTTCAAAACAATAATATTTTTGATAAATATTTTTAAAGAATCACAGATTCAATTGACATAAAAAAAAAAAGGTGTCACAGATTCACAGTTTGTTCTCACACCTGTAAGTAAAAAAAAAATTCCACCAAAAAAAAAAAACCTGTAAGTAAAATTGACACCTGACTTGCGATTCAATCTGTTTCAATCAGGATAAACACTGTGCGTTTCCACAGATGTGATCAGTTTCACACTCCCAGTGTGAGGAAGAATGATATTACCTATTTATTAGAAAATAGATAAAATTACTCTTTTGGTCCTACAATTTATTTATTTGTTTCAATTTGGTCCTATAACTTTTTTTGTGTCAAGTTGGTCCCTTAACTATGCAAGTGTTTGATGATGATTTTTAGTGTACATATTTCTCTATGTACTTATTAAAATGTTGTGTTCTTTGTTTCATATAAAAGTAGATAAAAATTACTTCAATTTAGACTTTGGAATAACCTAATTTGGACATGTATTGGATTAGAAATTATTCTCTCAAGTTAGATATGTACACTTTTTCAGAGGCTGTTAGTCCCAGAAAAATAGATACTTCATATTAGAAATTTATTCTTCATCTGAAACTTGAGAGAACAATTTCTAATTCAATACATGTTCAAATTAGGTCATTCTAAAGTTTAAATTGAAATATTTTTTGTCTACTTTCAGATGAAACAAAGAACACAACATTTCAATAAGCACACAGAGAGATATGTATATTAAATATCATCATTAAACACTCGCGAAATTAAGGGACCAACTTGACAAAAACAAAGTTATAGGACCAAATTGAAACAAATAAATAAGTTATAGGACCAAAAGAATAATTTTACCTAAAAATTAAAAACCATATAGCTAATATATGTGTACACGACTTACTGTAATTTATTTACATAGTATTTGGTTTGAGGGAATTTGAGGGAAGGGGAGGGGAGGGAATATTTTAAAGTTTTATTGTTTGGTTCATTTTTTTAAGGAGGGGAGGGGAGGAAAGGGGAGGGGAATGGAGGGATTTGGCTCCCCTTCAATATTGGGGGGATTTGGAGGGAGAGTAGAATGCTTTAAATGATATTTACTTAAATAACCTTAAATTAAATTAAACATAAAAACTTATAAATGTCTAAAAAGTAAATTAGGGGGGTGTATTGGATTGAGATTGTAAAGGATTTTAATAGACTTTTTTGTGATGAAAAAGTCATGTGGTATTCAATCAAGACTTTTTAATAATCTAAAAAAATCTTGTGGTATTCAATTAAGATTATCATGACTTTTTAGAGAGTGCAATGAAATCTAATGGTATTCAATTAGAATCATCATGACTTTTGAAAGACGCCAATAAAATCTGGTGGTATTCAATTGAGATTTTTTACAACTTCAAAAAAGTCTTCTGGTATTCAAAAATATACAGATTTTAAAGGATTATTTTGCATGGTAGATTTCGTGGGACTTTTTAGTGTAAAATATAAAGATTAAATCCATCCAACAATCTCATCCAAACCCTCAAGACTTCTCAGACTTTTTTTTCCTGCCATTGCAGCAGTGCCATTCTCACCAAGTAATTTTTTCATTTTTCCTTTTCCCAATTGTTTTTCTTCATACATTTTTTCTACATTGAATATACTTAGATGACAATATTATAAATACGTGTGTATACATTTTTTATGTACTTTACCTCCCCACACACTATAATAACCAAACTTTATATTTTTTTGTTTCTATAATTTTTTAGATTGTAAATTTTTTAAATTTTATTTTTGATAAATATAATAACAATTATTGACAAGTTTCATTCATATTTTTTATTTCTATAATTTTATGATATAAAATTCTTTCTTTAATTTAATTTTTGATAAATAAAAAATATTATTTACTGGTTTCTCATTTATTTTCATAATTTTATTATTACTATAGACCAGAAAACTATTATATATATACACTATGTGGTGTGCTTAACACAAAAAGTATTTGTGTTAGCATATGCAACACTACATCATTTTCTTCGCAAAAAATATTGTTCTGATGAATTTTCAATTGAACCAGCAGACAAATTTTTACCTTCGATATTACCAGTTAACAAATACTATAATTTTGAGCTAGTAGACGAATCTTCACCTTCAATATTTTCTTTAGTATTACCAGCTAGTATGACTTATGTGGAGAATTATTATTTAATACAACCAATTTCTTTATTTTCATTTTTGTTGACTCTTATAACTTTGAAAGTTTATTAAAAATCCATAAGATTCTTTATAAATCCATAAAGTCATTTCAAATTTTATAAATTCTTATGATATAAAAATCATTTAAAATCCACAAAACTTTTAAAAAAAAATCTGCTAAGTTATTACATTTCTACGAAGTCTTTTAAAATCTACAAAATCTGTAAGACTTTTTTACGACAAAATTGTCTTTTAAAATCTCAATCCAATACACCCCCCTTAGTCTATTCTCTCAATTAAAATCCCTCCCCTCCTCCCAACCAAACACAATTTGTATTTAAATCTTTCTCCTCCCTTTTTCTCTCCTCCATTAAAATCTCTCTCCTCCCCTTCTTTGAATCAATCAGACCCATAGAAAAAAAAAACCGCCGAGAGTGTATAAAACTTTGTATAAAATACTTGCAATTTAAAAGATGCTAATTGCTTTTGATAGAAAAAAAAAAGCAATGATACATATACACCTAAAAAATATATCCACCCATCCAACATCTCTCATTTCTCTCTATCTCTCTCTAACTATCACATCACATATCACATTATTTTATCACTTTTCTCTCATCTCTCTCTTTCTCTCTCTAGTGGTAGATTGGCATTGGGTGTTCACCAATCATTTTTCAAAAAAAAAAGATGCTAATTGCTTTAGTGAGTAAGTGGGGCAACTTTTCTTTTCTACCTCTTTTTTTGTCGGATCTGTGTCCATTGGTGAGCTTTGTTTTCCAGCTATCTAATTTGTCTTTTTCCGATCATACAAAAAGTACCTACTGCTATTCAGTCAACTGCGAGATTTCTTTACTCTAATACTCTTTATGACATGCACGGGCAAGCCACTGGGTAGCTATCCTTCAATTTTCATACCTCTGAATTTCCTTCGAAATTTGGTCGATCACAACTTCCTTGTTGCTTAGGAGATGGCTGCAACTTTGGTGGGAGGGGCTTTTCTCTCTGCAACTGTTCAAACCTTAGTCGAGAAACTGGCCTCAACAGAGTTTCGTGATTTCATCAGAAGCAGAAAGCTAAATGAGTCACTATTGGCAGAGATGGAAACAACGCTGCTTGCTCTTCAGGCAGTGCTGGATGATGCAGAGCAGAAGCAGATCCTCAACTCTGCAGTCAAAGATTGGCTAGATCGGCTGAAAGATGCAATCTTTGATGTAGAGGACTTGCTGAATGAAATTAGTTACGATTCCCTACGATGCAAGATGGAGAATAAACAAGCTGAAAACATCGCTAATCAGGGTCTGGAGCTTCTTTTCTTCTCCTTTTAAAAACTCGTATGGAGAGATCAATTCCCAGATGAAGATGATGTGCCAAAAGCTACAACTCTTTGCCCAACAGACATCCTTGGCTTGCAAACTGTAAGCGGGAGAGTTTCTCGTCGAATGGTAGATCAATCTGTTATGGTTGGTAGGAAGGATAATAAAAAGAGTCTCGCAAATATGTTGCTTTCAGACAGCGGAACCAGCAATAATAATATAGGTGTTGTCGCAATTTTGGGCATGGGAGGTGTTGGAAAAACAACCCTTGCTCAACTTCTTTACAACGATAAAGAAGTTCAAGAACATTTTGATATGAAAGCATGGGCCTGTGTGTCAGAGGATTTTGATATTCTGAGAGTGACCTAAACTCTTCTTGAAACTGTCACTTCAAGAGCTTGGGAAACCAATAATCTTGATTTTCTTCGAGTTGAATTAAATCAAAACTTGAGGGACAAAAGATTTTTGTTTGTGTTGGATGATCTATGGAATGACAATTATAATGATTGGCATGAGTTAGTAACTCCCTTTATCGATGGAAAATCTGGATGCAGGGTGATAATCACAACACGCCAACAAAGAGTTGCAGAGGTAGCACACACATTTCCTATTCATAAATTAGAACCTCTGTCCCACGAAGACTGTTGGTCTTTACTCTCCAAGCATGCATTTGGAAGTGAAGATTTTGGCAGCAATAAATATCCAAACCTTGAAGAAATTGGTAGGAAGATTGCAAGCAAGTGTGGCGGGTTGCCAATAGCTGCAAAAACACTCGGGGGACTTCTACGCTCAAAGGTAGATGCAAACGAGTGGACTGCAATCTTGAACAGCGACATATGGAACTTACGAAATGATAATATTATGCCCGCTTTGCGTTTGAGCTATCAATATCTTCCCTCTCATTTGAAAAGATGTTTTGCCTATTGTTCAATTTTTCCAAAGGATTATCCAATTGATAGGAAGCAGTTGGTTTTGTTGTGGATGGCAGAAGGCTTTCTTGAACATTCTCAAGGGAAAAAAAACATTGGAGGAAGTTGGTGAGGACTACTTTGTTGAGTTAATATCGAGATCCTTAATTCAACAATCAAATGATCATTTTAGAGGAGAAAAGTTTGTCATGCATGACCTCGTCAATGATTTAGCCACGGTCGTATCTGGAAAAAGTTGTTGTAGGCTTGGATGTGGTGACATCTCTGAATATGTTCGCTATTTGTCATATAACCAAGAAAAATATGACATTTTCAAGAAATTTGAGATTTTCTTCGATTTCAAAGGCTTGCGAAGTTTCCTACCCATTGGCCATTGGTGGCAACAATGTTACTTATCTAGAAAGGTGGTTGATGATTTGCTACCCACACTCGGAAGGTTGCGTGTGTTATCATTATCAAATTATGAAAACATCACCATGCTACCGGATTCAGTTGGCAGTTTGGTGCAGTTGCGGTATCTAGATGTCTCCCACACTGGAATCAAAAGCTTACCTGATACAACATGTAACCTTTACAATTTGCAAACCTTGAATTTATCAAAATGTGGGGGTCTCACTGAATTGCCGGTTCATATCGAAAAGTTAATTGAGTTACGTCACCTTGATATAAGTGGGACAAACATAAAGGAGATGCCGAGGCAAATTGTTGCACTAGAAAACCTTCAAACACTATCTGTTTTTGTAGTGGGCAAGCATGAAGTTGGTTTGAGTGTGAGAGAGCTCGGGAAGTTTCCTAACCTACGGGGAAAACTACGCATCCAGATTCCAGAACCTGCATAATGTCGTTGAAGCTGTTGAGGCGTGTGATGCCAACTTGAAGAGCAAAGAACACATCAAGGAGTTAGAGCTATATTGGGGTGAACAAACTGAAGACTCTCGAATTGAAAAAGATGTGCTTGGTATGTTGCAACCGTTAGTAAACCTGAAGGAATTGTCGATCCACCTCTTTGGAGGGACAAGCTTTCCGAGTTGGTTGGGAGATTCTTCGTTTTCTAACCTGGTGGACCTTTGCCTTAGAAATTGTGAATATTGTGTGACACTCCCACCACTTGGGCAGCTACCTTCTCTCAAGGACCTAGTGATTGATGGTATGAAGATGTTGGAGACAATTGGGGCAGAGTTCTATGGCATGGAAGGAGGAGGTTCCAATTCTCCATTCCAACCATTTCCATCCCTAGAGATTCTGGGATTTGAGAACATGCCAAGTTGGACGGAATGGCTTCCCTTTGAAGGCAGCAAATCTCCTTTTCCTCATCTTAAAACTCTCAGGTTAATGGAGTGTCCTGAACTGAGGGGACATTTGCCCGGCCATATATCTTCCATGGAACAAATTGAAATACGTGGTTGTGGTCGTCTCTTGGAAACACCACCTACTCTGCATTGGCTTTCGTCGATAAAACGTTTAGATATTGAGGGAGATTTAGATTCTCAAGGGTCTACTGAAAGGAGGCAATGGTTGTTGCTTGGGAGTGATTCACCGTGTCTCTTGCAATTTGTATGGATGAGTAGATGTGACACGCTATTGTCTCTGCCAAAAATGATTATTAGCAGCACTTGTCTTCGAGACTTATATCTCTCTAAGATTCCGTCTCTCACTGCATTTCCAGCTGATGGCCTACCCACTTCGTTAAAGACACTTGATATTGATGACTGTGAGAATTTAGCATTCCTGCCTCCTGAAACGTGGAGCAGCTACACATCGCTTGTGACTTTGGGTTTATTGAATAGCTGTGATGCACTTACCTCCTTCCCACTGGATGGTTTCCCTGCACTCCAACGTCTTTCCATTTTTCGTTGTAGGAGTCTGGAATCCATTTCTATTTCGGAAAGTCCTTCCCATCGCCCGTCAACCCTCCAATCACTTGTGGTCCATTCCTGTGACGCACTCAAATCAGTACCTCGACGGATGGACACCCTCACCGCTCTTGAACGGTTGTCTCTCTGCGATGTTCCAGAACTAGAGTTGTCATTTTGTGAAGGAGCTTGGCTGCCTCCCAAATTACGGTCAATTGAGATTGGATCCATGAGAATAGCAACGCATGTAAGTGGATGGGGTCTCCAACGCCTCACTGCTCTTTCATCTTTGACTATTGGAGGTGATAATATTGTTAGCACCTTGCTGAAGGAGCGGATGCTGCCCATTTCCCTAGTGACGATAATATGAGCCATGTGAAGGGAAGGGAAGGGAAGGGAAGGAAGAATTGCAATCCCGTTGCAGGTACGATTTTCTTTTA
The DNA here is from genome assembly GCA_030159175.1 of Glycyrrhiza uralensis. Classification (NCBI taxonomy): domain Eukaryota; kingdom Viridiplantae; phylum Streptophyta; class Magnoliopsida; order Fabales; family Fabaceae; genus Glycyrrhiza; species Glycyrrhiza uralensis. The sequence continues at coordinate 45,177,884 of BRZY01000005.1, forward strand.
GCTGTCACTAGCCAAGGACAATTGCTGAATTTTATGTGTGCGATTGTGTGGACAAGCTATAATCTATGAGGTTTATAATGTTCATATAATAATAAACATACTGTGAGCAAAACAGCACTCCTTCTCATTATTGCTTGACCTGATGGGTCTAAGACTTTGTTCCAGAATTCTCATTCTCAACCTGGCTGCATACGCTGGTGTAAATGAAAACTAAGAACTCCACTGCTTTGTTAGTTTGTGCAAAAAATGAAGCATAAATAATTGGAGCAAGCAGAAGTAGAGTAATAACAATCCACATTGTTGATTCTTGGATTTAAATAATGGCAAGTTGTTTGAGTAACATTTATTCCTCCTAAAATAATCTCTCTAATGTCTATTTCATGTAGCATGCCCTCTGTGTGAGTTTTGATGTTTCCTCCGAAGTTGTTCAATTTTTGTATACTTTTTTTTTAACTAGCTTTTGCTGCAACTATTATTCCGAGAGGCACTTGCTGTAATTTGGGTTTAGATTGAGACTTTTATATAATAGTACTTATATGGGTCATAGTAGATAACTTGTTTATTATTCTTACTTGGGGTTGAAAGCTGAATTTAGTCAGTAATGATGGTTACAAATATGCTTTTTATGTTTTTCTTTGTTTAAAAGCTAACTGGGTATGGTGTAAAGTATGGCTTGCACAGATAGCCATCAAATCTTGTATACATTAGCATGAATAAAGAAAATATAGTATCTCCTTTTTTGACCCATGTCTACTCAGACAGCAGTGGAAGTAAATACAACTTTCTCTCTGCAACAAGAACAATTTTTTTTTCTGTCGTGACTGGTCCATTAAGTTTGAGGATTAAATAAACAGTTTCATTTTTTAAAATCATATAGTTGATCCTGGTTGAGATTATGTTTTATTCTGATATTGTTGAAACCTATGTATTGCATTGCAACGTTCGTTCATTCATTCATTATTTTTTTTTTTGTTAATAGGGATGTCAATGGTAAGGCCTGCAAAGTGCATACACAGATGTGTCGAAGAAGGAAGGCGTTATATCAAATGGAAATGTTTTCGTATGGTTTTTGGAGATGAAGTTGAAACCACTGGCAACTAAACTCGTGCACTGGTTGGTAGCAGCTAATTCTTTAGCTATTTCAGTCCAGTTTATGTATGCTCAAACCATATGCTGAACAATGTTCCAAGAAAATTTTAGCTTCTGAATTTGTTTGTTTACTCTACAGTTTTAGATTTCTTCTAAGAATTTCTTAAGCTATATTATTGTTGATTGAGTAATTGTGAGATGGATTACCATTATGTGTGGAGTGTTTTCATATTTTTAGTCAGACGAATGCTCTATAGCTTTGTGTAACACCTTCATATTATGGTGAAATGTATAATACTACTGAGTTTGCTGGTTTTGTTAAATATTCGTGGTGGCATATAGTTGGAACAATAGGGGAGTTCATTCAATTCAAATGATTTATTTTTAATATTTGCGGTACTGAGAAAGACTTCAAGACAAGTAGTTCATAATTTCAGACTTCTTTTGCTGCCATTTTGTTCCTGTAGTCCCACTCATGCACAGCTAACAGTTAACAAAGTTGGTTGAGTTACTTTGGCCACCTCTGTGGTCAGTCACCTCCATCCCCACTCAATTGTATGCAAAACTTTGTAGCTGCCTCAAAATATTTGTAACCAATATGTTGATGCCAATTCATTTGGAAAAATTGGCAGAACAGAGGATTACACTTGGTTAGTTGGGATAATATTCCTATTTCTCGAGTTCAAAACATTACAGGGACGTCTTTGTTAGAGGGATTTTGTTCTTTCTTTGTTCTCTTTTGTATAAAAAATGATTCATTATTTTATCACTGTTTTTCTTTTGAAATGGACGGTTTCCCCATCAAATGTCAAGCATTATTCTCAGGATGATTTCAAAAGGTGAAGTAATTACCCGACAAAACACAACAAAATAGCAAGCATTTTGATATCTCAAATTGAGTTTTCACTATACTATCAATTAATATCTATAATGTTATTGATGTCTTTAAAGATTTATGTGCTAATTATAATAATGATAAGAGTAAATTACATTTTCCCCACGTGCTTAAACTATATTGTCGTCTTTAATTTTGATGAGAGATGAAGTATGTTATATTTTAATGACATAATTTTTAGTCTATAATATACACCTTTTTGTCCCCATTAAAACTTCTTTTCTTCTTTTAGTCTTGTATTAACATTCGTCTGTTAACACCAAAACTACAAGGACAAAAATAATAATATAATTTTAATTTTATAGCAACTATATATATTGCTAAACATATTTCAGGGTCAAAAACACAAAAAAAATGCATAGAAAAGAGTGAGATTTTTTAAATTATTGAAGAAAACACTACTCCCTCTGGTCCAAAATATAAGCAACAAGTCATTTTTTGGTTCATTGAATAACTCGTGTATCTGGTCTAATTTTTAGACCAGATACATAAGTTATTCAATGAACCAAAAAATGACTTGTTTATATTTTAGACCGGAGGGAGTATAATTTATGTATCTCAAAGAAGAAAACTATAATTTAACCTAATAAATAGTAGATAAGCATTGGTTTCCGACTGTTATGCACTTTGAAAAGGAATTATTTATTATTATTTTTCAGTGAACCAAGCTAAAACCCTTTCTTCTTAACAGGCCAATTGTCACACCCAGGTAAAGGTAACTCACCGGGTCAACCCGGCAAGAATCTGATTTCTTACAAGTACTGGCACCAGGTAAAAAGTAAATACTTTAAACTCTAATATAGCATGTCATGGTTGTCTAATAACTTCATATACTTGGACATCATTGAGTAGCATAAGAGCCATATGTATAAGACCAAAAAAAAAATACAATTAACACGAGAGAAATAAAATACTATTATCCTAGACACAAATGTAGTACCTGGACGTTGTGAAAATGGCATGAAAAAGAATTCACACCGGTGGCTGGCACTCTAAACAGAAATATGGCAAAAACAAGATATCCAACTATTTTCATCAAAGGCCATCCAACCCCTAAACAAGTTTAGCAACATACTTTCTAATACATTTTTTTTCAATACATTATTATTGAATGAAATTCTTGTGAGTCCCATCACTTTGGAAGTGGGTCCATCAAATAGGAAATAAACCCACATGATTTAGTGAGACCTACGTGAATTTCATTCAATAATAGAGTGTGTTGGAAAGTGTGTTAGAACATGTGTTGCGAGCATTGATAGCAATGAATCACCAGATACTTTTAAGGCTCAGGTAACCAGAAAAAACAGCCAACTTGCTCTTTCTTCACTTGTAGATTCTTCCACTGCTACATATCACAAGACAACCAAAGCACCTAAATGGAAGGAGAAGGAAGGGTGCTCTGAAATTGATCAAGAGTGGGTGAACTGAGGTCACTATCTTCTACTCCTGGGGGAGACAGTGGCGGTACAGCCACTTCTTGAAATACAGCAGATTCAAGATCCAAAACCTTCCTTGCAGTTGCTTCAGATTCAAGATCCAAAACCTTCCTTGCAGTTGCTCGAGATTCTTTGGTTCTTCCGATCTTTCTAGAAGGGAGGGATACAGAGGCAATGGCTCTTGTTGAATTACTACTATCAATTGACAGCAAAAAGTTTTCTTTGGAAAGTGTTGGTGCAGATGCAATGACAGAACTGAAGACTCCGGATTCCCTCAAACTTTGTATTATGACCTGAAGACAAGTTCATCAGGAAATAAGTTTGGAGCTACCAATAAAACACATGCAAAAGAATAAATAAAATCGGATAAATTACACTCCCCTTCCTTGGGAGTAGCATGAATTGCACTCTCATCTCCTCTTATGTTAAAATCTACACTCTCATCATCACCTCAGAAGTTAATATTGGCAAACAAACCTTTTAAAATCTGTTAAAATCTACAATTGAGTCCATTTTATCATAGACGAACCTTTTACCAGTGGTAAACGACTTTGAATGGCCATTCTAGGCAAAAGAAATTCTTTCTTTGCAACTTTCATTGTCATTGGTAACTAATTTTGAACATTGTATTATTGATTTTATAGTTTAGAAGATAAAATGAAGTTTTAAATACCTTTTTATCAGCTATACAACTTTGCCCAAAATCTTTATTTTATCTTTTATAGTTCCATAGTTAAAGTAAGGGTTCAAAAATATGTTATATTGAGAACCAAAAATAGAGAAAAAAACATGCATAAGAAACTTGGTTGTATTAAAATGGACTATAGTGTAGTACATATTTACTTTTCATAGGAGGGGTGTGTAGATGTTAACATAAGAAGGAAGAAGAGTGTAATTCAAGCTTCTCTCAAGAGAAAGGAGTGAAATTTTATCAACAAAATATGTAGAAATAGTTATATCATCTAGAAGTAAAGGTTCTCACTTGATCTATCTCTAACAAGCTGAGTCATTGCTCCATCTAAAGTGGCCCATATTATGTGGCAAGGGGGAAAGGGACATATAGTAGAATTGAACCCATCGGACATCTTTTGGCCAACTTTCACTTCATGTAGGGTGTTAGTATCTTATTTCTTTCCATACCATCTTTTTTATTTCCTTACCTTATCTATCATTCACTAATAACTTTCGGAATAAAAAATGAAATATGCTTACTGTTAGGATATTAGGGTTACTAGGTTATCAGTTTTATTGTTAGCAGGTTTCAGCTTGTAATAATAATTTTAGTATTTAACCTAATTACTAGTACAAAACTACAAATAGAGGGTTTTGTATCACATTACATCATATCAATAATATTTTCAGTTTACTACCATTAACCTTGTTTCTCTTTTTTCTCCTCTAAGAACTTATCACTTACCATGGGAGTATATATGCGAGTCAATATTCCCTTCCTCAACAGTTTCATCTTCACGTCTTTATCACCCCACACAACATGCTCATTATACCTAAAACAAGAAGCAACGACCAAAAGTTTCCGGAAGATCAATAACATAGTGGTTACATAAATAAATATGAATTTGAAGCTAACATACCACTTCAACATTTCTTCTTCGGTTGCAGTTGAAGCAATGATGAATGCCTGAAATTGATAAGGTCAACTTAGTATAAATGAAAGCAATGATGAATGCCTGGCATTGATAAGGTCTACTTAGCATGAATGAGTGCTTATCGAGTAAAATAAAATTATTTTAAAATATAGAGCTAACACTTCATTCCCGCACCAGAAAATAGAAAAAGGGTAGCTCAATGCATAAATATAGAGTTAACACTTCATTCCTGCACCAGAAAATAGAAAAAGGGATAGCTCAGTGCATGAGGCTCCCACCATTGTTAGATCAAAAGAGGGTCAGCTGTAGGAAGCCTTACCAAATGAACAGTAAGGCTATCTATGCAACTAGAACCCATGACCGCTAGGTCACAAGGCATCAACCTTGCAATTACACAAGTATTGCAATGTCCATACTAAACAAAGAAAATTCTAAGAAAATTCACTAATAAACAGCCAAGCCTAGGTCCAAGGTATAGTAAAATAACTATACACTAGCAGACAAATCCTATTTCCTGATATGCAATCCAATGGAAAACTGAATTGGACAAAAAGGTGGGAGAATAAGAAAACAAATTCTGAAACTTACAGATCTGTCGAATTCCAACATGAAGCATCTTTTCACATCTTCTTTTGTAGGTTTGCAACCACAGCGATCACGTCTAGAAGTTAAGTCTGAGAATTTGGCATATGTGTAATGTAAAACGGCAGCCTCTTCCAATTTGATTTCACTGGCATAACTCAGAAGAATCATCATGATACTAATAAAAATGTCAAGGGATACAAATATGTTTTATGAATTAATGTATTATACTTTGGGGTTTTCATATAATTATGCCATCTGTGTGCACCATTAGGTCGAAGATGATCTTGTATCCTGGCAGCTGATTTTCCATTTCCATAAGTCAGGAAGTAGTTTGGATTACCACGCACAGAATCTTTATACATGCCAAAGTATGTATCCTTTGGCAGGTGATCATAATTCTTCTTAAACATTGATACCTGCTTTGACAGATCAAAAGATAAAAGGGGAAGATAAATCTATCAATAACAAAACTTGCAGACTTAAAACCAGAACCACTGAAAAATCCTGCAGACATTCTGTAAACACAAAAACATGCACAAACATGCAACTGCATGTTACAAGGAAACCACTGTATCCTTTAAGGTTTTCTTTTCAGAAAATAGTGCTCGGATGAGCCAAAAGGGCCAAAAAAAAGTTTTAAGAAATAAACAAATGTAAATGAATGAAAGATGAGGTTGCAAACTTGGTAAAAAAAATAGTGCTCAATTGCATCCAAGGATAAAAATAAACAAATGTAAATGAATGAAAGATGAGGTTACAAATTTGGTAATTTATAATTCCTTTCATGTCAGAGGATTTGGTTCAAACCAATCTAATCCTTTTCATTCAGATGCATAATCAAAGTAAAAGAGTGGCAAGTGTTCATCATTGCATTCATCTCTGACTACTACAATTTTCTTCCCTCTTTTCCCCTAAGCTGAGACTACCAAAAGTATATCCCTCAATCAAAGTGATGGTTAGAATCATAATCAGAGATGTCCCACAAGATTTTCAACCCCAAAATACAAACCTTGTTTGACTGAGGCAACCATGAAACAGACCGTCAAAATACTTATCCTAGCAAACAGGCAATCAGTGCCTGGTGGCTAGTAATGCACCGTCATTTCTTAACTTTTAACTCCTTGCATCAATGTCTTTTTTGTTAACAATTGCAATGATTAAATTATTTCAAAACAGTTCTCTCTCCTACTCGCCTAAGCTAAAAAACTCCTGTGAGATGCTCATTCCAGCAATAAATGCTTGCCATCACAACATCTTAACCTTCAAGTCCTTTGTCCACTCTAAAGTACAGCAACCTGATGCCCCAGTTCAGGTAATAATCTAAAACTCTGAACTCAGTGGCACCTCAACTAAAGCACAAAATTAATACAATATAGATATAGAGATTTTGAACTTTAGACTCGTGATTCATAAAACTAAAATAGATTCCAAATGTCATAATTCCTTTTGTGATTCTACAAACTCATGTTTTAACAACAAATTCAGTAAAACCTAAAATCAAATTGTAGATAAAAATTATCATCACAGTTGATTGAAGAAAAGAAATAGCATCTTAAAGAGATTTACATACATAAAATTAATGAGCCTGATATAATTATATGGAAGACAAAATATTCATTTATAGGTTCTATGTAACTTAATAAGTTACATGCTTTTTAGCAAGGACAGTGTACTGTACAGCTTTCAGGACTTACCTCACTAAAAGGTTCTTTGATATCATCTCGCTCAACACTGCTCTCCTAAAAAACAAAGATTGATAGCATTAGTTACAAAAATGAAGCTAACAATGTAGCCATTTCTCCTCCAGTTCAATGAGTTACACAAGAACGTTAAGCAATTTAGAAGAATTTGCAGATTCTACTCACATAGTTAGGAAATATGACCATATCAACATTTCCTGGAACATCAAGAAGCAACTGCCTTAAAGAATACTCCCTAGCACCAGCTGGGTGTATTAACTCATCTGTATCAAGATGAAGAATCCAGTCCATACCAGCATCCTGATGTTACAACATGCAGAGCATTGTGTTGATCAACCAAATTAGGAACAAAACATAATAATATTAAAAAAAAAACTAACAAAATAAGAATTCGTGCAATAAAACAATTTGCCATACCCTTGCCATAACAATGGCCATCTCCATATTGAGGGATTGCTTCACAAAAAGCTCATAATTGCATGGCTTGTAAAAGAAATTTGCCAGCCACGTCTCATTCCAAATACGGCTGATGCAACCAAGTAACATATATAATTAGTATAAAAATCTCTCTTAGAAACTAAGAAAAATTAGAATAACAATACATAAATATCCTGAAGACAGGTGAACGTAAGTATACTACCATATCATATAAGTATAAAATTTTTATGACAATGAACATGAACACAAGCAATAAAAGAAGCACAAACTTAAATAATTAGAAGAGTTGTCATAGATGTACAGAAACATCAAACTATTATGGCAAAAAGCATCCTGCATGTCTAAATTCAAATTGAGAAGCTCTAGAGAATACTATAACCATTGAAAATTGCAAAATCAATTCAAAGGAAGAGAGTCAGTAAGAAAAAGGTAAAATAGATAAACCTCTTAGCTTGTTGTTCTTCCAGCTGTCTTGTTCTATATATAACCTTTACACCCTAGTTAAATAACATAAACCAAATTAGAAGTAAAGTATTAGGGAAGAGAAAGGAGAAATACGAAATAAATCAAAAGAATTGAATCCTAATTGCTGAGATGGAAAGAACACTGTGCTTGTCTACTTACAGGAATTGACTCCAAGACCTTTGATACTTCAGGTGAAGCAGCCTTCCCTTCCACAAAAAGAAAAAAGTTTGTCACTCCAATGACTTTATGATAAAACATCCAGGGTAGAATCTGCTCAAGCCCAGCTGATGTACTAGTCGTGACACAGATCTGCACATCAAGAAGAAAATGCGGATTAAATCAATAGAAATACTTAATAAAATCTGTAAAGATAAAGTCAATTGAGTTCTCATACAAAAAATGAAAAGGGGGGGAGGCTTTAATCTTCATGTTCACATAAAAAAAATGCAAATAGCAAAAATACCTCTAAATTAACTCAACTTACAAACAATCCATCAAACACAGATCATAGAAAACTAATAAAACACAGATCACATGAACTCAAACTCCAGTACTGACATAATTCACTTTGCTAATCAAGTTGTTCGAAAACAAGAACACCAACACAAACAATATTTTCAGAAACAGCCTTCATTATTCTCATCAACTAATTGCCAATAAAATTTCCACATCAACCCCATCTGCAAAAACAGATTACGTGACCTCATACACCAGAACTCACATAATTCACTGAAATAATCAAGCTCAGCCTAGATCAAACCCAACCATGAAGCCAGCCCTTTTTTTGCCTCAAATTGCATCCCATAAATAAAGAAGAGACAAAATAGGCACACCCCACATGGTCACATTTCCTCAAATTGAAACCCAGAGCAAAAAAAAATGAACCTTTGGCGTGAGAGAATCCCCAAAGTCAAGGTTCCAGTTATGGTAGTAAGGGAAGGAAGGGGAGGAGGTGCGGCCAAGGTTGACACAGTCAGAAGGGGAATGGGAGAGAGGGGAAAGGGGAGAAGGGTCCATGCCAGGGAAGTGGTGGGAGCCATGAGGGGACAAAAGGGTCGATGGATCGGTGATGCCACCACGCCATTGAAGGAGGAATGCTATGGCTGCCAAGGACACAGGGAGCACTGTGAGGAGGAGAAGGATCTTCGAGGTGAATGAATGCGAAGAAGAAGAGGAAGAAGGGGTTGAACGGAGAGAAGCGTGAAGCTGGTGGTGGTGGCTGGTCATCGGCATGGTGGACGATGATGCAGTGGTTGTGGTTCACACCAAACCAACCAGGTTACATACATACGCAACAAGTCCCCACGGTGAACTGTGAGAAGAGTAGTAACGAGTCATGGCTGCTTTACTCTTTCAGATTTTTTTTTATTTTGAACTATTTGGGTAAAAATTAAAAAAAAAACTTTATGTGTGTGTAAAAGTAAAATTCAGTTTTTTTTATCAAAAGTAAAATTCAGTTTATGAGAGACGTTGATCACAACATTAATTATTAGTTAAACAAAAACTCTGAAAATATTTAATAAGAATATAGTATAATGTTAATATTAAATAATAACTATTTTTTTAGGAAGTTAAATAATAACTATTAGATATGAATTTTCTTGTATAATAAAAATAGTGGTATTAAAACTTTTTAATCATAATATTAATTATTGAATAATACTTGGGAAAAGTTTTTTTAAAAAAATAATCTTATGATTTATTTAATATAAATTATTAAATATAAAATTTATATATTATATTTATAAACAAAATATTTGTTTTTGTAAAATATAGTTTTTGAAATGATAATAAAAATACAATAATTTAGTTGGTAATTGAAATCTTTAAGATATTAGTCTTAATTGTAATATATTTTCAATTTACAATTAAAAAATTGCTTAAAACATGAAACGTAAGTTTTAAATCATGCATATCTTGATAATAAATAAAAAAAATCATGCATAGATTTGATTGTTCCTGTTATTAAATCCATGTTTGCATCGAGTATTAAAGCCTCTAAAATCACGGTTTATCAAAAAAAATGCCTCTAAAATCACTAGCTGTAAAAAGACGATTTTGGGGCTGTGGATACGACTTTGGAGTTTGGACATTGCAACCAAAACCGCTGATACGATGGCTGTGTGAATGTTAATGTGAGACGAGAGAGTTGAATCCAAAGGTAAGCTCGCGATCGTTGGGATTTCTTTGAAATGGATGCATGAATCTGATGACCTTTCATTTACATGTGGACCTTTTTTATTTTGATTTGTTTTTGTTGCCTTTTTTTAATTTTATTTCATTTTTCTGTTCTTTTTTTCTGTTATTTTTTTGGTGTGATGGATTGTGATTTCAATGTGCTGCATTGCCCAACTCAATATGTGGCCATTTGTGTTCCTTGCTTCATTTTTGGCTCATAGATTGGATGATTTCACAAGGAATGCACGATGCATCTTCAGTTGATTTGAGATGCGAATGGTTTTATAGCAGATCAATTCCTCTGAATAAATAATTGGATAATTCCAAGGAACTCTTACTATAGTTCTTAGATTAATGCTGCATTTGTATGATTTATTGTATCCCTTTTTCTATTGTGTTTTTTCTGTCAAATTGTTATGTTAATATCATATGATGCATAAATTAGTTTAGTCACCTGTTGAATTTGACTGAGCAAATAGCAGATAACTTTTTTATGACTTGAAATGGCCTTGATTATGTTGTGTTTTGGCATCCAGAGCCGCATTTGTGCCATCCTTTGTCTCTTCTTTTTCACTGTGGAGGTAGAAGGAAGAGGGTTTAGGCTTCTGGTGTGGTGAGTGTATTGCCAAATTACCAATAGTTGAAGAAAATGGCAAGGTCTACCAGCAAGGATGCCCAAGACCTTTTCCGCGCTCTTTGGTCTGCTTATTCCGCAACCCCCACAAATCTCAAGGTCCCTCCTCTCTTTCCCTCTCCATTCCTCCAAAAATCTGTACTTTTCCCTAACCCCACTGTCTCTTCCTTCAGATCATTGATGTCTATGCTGCATTTGCTGTCTTCACTGCCATCATCCAGGTATTTCCCAACCTTGCTTCAATTTGTCCAAGATCTGTCCTTTTAACTTTTGTTTAATGATATTTACCTGTAAGATTAATGAATTGTGCTGATCTGATTATCAATCTTTGGTGATTGTGGCGATTGCCAATGTGAGAGTGAGATTAGTCTGAACCAACCCTTTTATTTGGGTTCTTGTTCGATGATCCGAGAAGCTGTCAATCTGTTCTTTTTTATCTAGTTTCAATGCTTAGACAATGCCCAAAGGAACAAGCAGGAAATTGTGTTGGTGAAAAGCAGAAAAAAATTATAAGTAGCCTTACCACTTATATTTTGTACAAAGGGAGTAGGAAAGTGATTCATGTTCGTAATTCAAGTAGCAAATATTTAGGAAGAGGAAAAAATTGTGCTAGTGAAATTAATTTATTGGTAAAGTCAAGGTTGGTCAGTAGGTTTATGTTGAAGTTACTTGCTCTTGTTGAAACTAATATTTTTCCTTTTTCTTTATGATCAGGTAGTTTACATGGCTTTGGTGGGATCATTTCCATTTAACTCCTTCCTCTCGGGAGTACTTTCTTGCATAGGGACATCAGTTCTGGCTGGTAAGTGGCAAAGGGGAATTGCAATTTGCAGCCTATCTAGCTTTGCATGTTTACACACGCACACACACGCACACGTATATTTCAGTACACTCAGATGCATATGCATAGATGTAATACAAAACTTTTAACCCTGCTAGGTTCATATGCATAAGTTTAGTTCTTGTCTTTCTTATCATTGTTATCATCCTTTATTTTGGACCAGTTTGTCTCCGGATCCAAGTGAATAAAGAGAATAAGGAATTCAAGGTAAAAATTCTTCTCTTGTGTATTTTGAGGTTTGAGTTGATGTGTATACGAGTCAAATTGAAACCTACAATTACCCATGCAAGTGTCAATCCATAATACTTCTAGTATAATTCATCAACATGACAACATCATGTAGTTTTCAAATTTAGAACCCTACATCTTTGACTTGACAAAACAAAGCTGGAAGGAAAATGAAGAAATGAAGTGATGTGTTGTCTGCATATTGTTTTCTTCACTTGATAATTGGTCTTCTATTTCTACTGCAGGATCTTGCACCCGAGCGTGCTTTTTCAGATTTTGTTCTCTGCAATTTGGTGCTCCATTTGGTGATCATGAACTTCCTTGGTTGAATTGGGTTGGTGGGCTTCTGTTGTTTCCCATAGAATAGAACAGAACCCTCGGATAATAAAAATTAATGATTGATTTAACTATTTACTTTAGTTTTATATATTGATTCCCCCATCCCCTTTCCATTTTTGGTTCTTTTTTTTTGACATATAGATGATAGATGTTTAATTTGCCATCTTTTAAACTACTTATTGAATGGTGAATTTCACTAGATGTTCACATCGATCATTAATGGCTCTATTTGCTAAAAAATATTGGTCAAGCTTGTTGACAGTAGATAAGCTAATTTTTAGTATAGTTAAAAACTAGCTAATTGGATTTAATTGAATTTTAAGTGTTTGATAAAATTAGTTATTATTTTTATACAAACTTTTTTTAATGAAATTTATACTAACTTTTTGTCCACATGAAATGAGAAAGAGAAAACAGAACTAATCGGACACTAAATCCCAAAGGTACTATCAAATTACCCAGAAGGAAATTGATCAAAAAAAATTACCCAGAAGGAAATTTAATGCTTCCAGATCTTTTAACTCTCAACCAAGGAAATTTAATGAGTATTTCATTATAGTTCTATGATTTAAATGTTTTTTATTTAATACTTTTGAACTCCATATTATAATGATTCAAAGTATCATTTTCCATACTGATACAAAAAAGTATCATTTTCTATTTAATTTAATACTTTTGAACTCCATAAGGAATATACTTCGAATCGATTTTATTGAAAACATCAATTATATACATTTCTTAGGTATGCGACATTGGATTTAAATCAGTTTTTGGATATTGACTGGCTGTTTCAGTGGTTCCATTCTATTGTAGCTAGTCAATACCACAATTTTTTGTTCTTCCAAATCATCTCTACACGAGATTCGGATCATTTTCAATCTTTCGATAAAAAGATTCATTTTCTTTGTAAAGAAGAGTAGATAAAACCAATAAAAAATTATTTTTCATCGCCTTCAAATGTGATGTAAAACTAATTGTAAATTTTTAAAACCCACTTTATATCACTTTTAATTAAATCAAAATTTAAAAAAATCATTATTTTACTTTAAAAAAAAACATTTCAATTTTTTTGGTCAAAAAAAAATTCAATTTAAAACAACCATTTTCATTCCAAATGTAAATTGAAAAGTGCTAAAACGGCATGACCTCACAGCTCACACCCCAAAAGCTAATTCTTGAGGAGAGGAACTCTCCATGCTTATAAACTTCACATGTCCTCTTGAATCAGATTGCCACAATAAACTGGAGACACCTGAAACTTAAATCCGCGGACCCTCTTATGCCATGAAACATTTATTTCAAAATGATATGAAACAAAAGTTGATCAACCATAGACATTCCAGGATTTTGGTGCTGGTCCTAACTTGAAGTCTCACCTACCATTAAATGTACACGACAATGAACAAGAAAAATACAAAGACACTGGCACACTGCACCTTTCTATGTACAAAAGTTATTTCAACAGAGATAGCATACTCTTCAAGTCAGCAACTTACAGTTCTCTAGCAAGCTATATCACTATTGAGCTTCAAAGTTTCTCTCAACGAGGTTGGTGAATTCGTTGAGGTGCACACTTGATGTTAACATGTTGTGCTGGCTTCTCAAGGTGTTTTGCAGGCCCAGCAGGGAACTTGAGACCCTTTTCCTTTGGTGATTTTGGTGTCAAGTTCTTAAGAAGAGCTTTAGCATCCTCGTTAAGACCTGATGATTAAGAATGAAAATCAACAATGAGGCATAACATTTACTCTTTATCTTATGGAAACTATCAGCTGAAAAAATGCATTCTTGTCATAATATAAAAGGAAAGATCCATTCAATTGTGGTAATTCATATATAGAACCTGAATGCAACAACTATCACAATTCAGAAAGAATAAGCACTTCAAATGAATTGGCTCTACCTTAAGATAAAGCTTATTCTCCACAAACTTGTAATAGAAAAACGTGTACAAAGCATATCTCCACATGGATTTTAGATATCTTACTTTTCTTATTGACACGTCCAATCCATCATGGCTTAGACACATAAGATGTGCATGAAAAATATTATAATTGAAACAAACTTACCATAATAGCACTATAAACAAAAATTCAAATCAGAAAATATTTCAAAGATCAATATAAACAATTAAAGTATCAATTTATCAATCAATTACTTCAATGATTACCATGAAGAGGCTTTCTTTCATCATTAGGATTGATATACTCTTGAGCCTCGTAGGGCATCACCAACTGCTCAAACTCATTTTCTAGAAAAATGATGTCGTCTTCAATGCCCTGATCAAAAGTTTCTAACAGCATTTTCTCCACATCATCAGTTGTAGAGTCATTACCAGTTTCTCCAAAATCTTCCTCCTTATGCTGGCTCAACCAATAGTCACGGAACCATGTTGAAGATTTCACAAGCTCCCACCATTGAGGTGAGAAATCCTCCACCTGACGAAGAGCAGCAGGTATGAAGAGAGGGGCATTTGGGTTCAGAGCTGAACTTCTTCCAGCTACCAATGCCATCAGAACTTATCGGCCAAATACACTAACTTCAGCACAGCCCTACACAGTGCATAAAAGAAATATCAATTTACATTTACATGTGAATACAGTCATGTATCATAAAAATATAATCTATTAGCAATTAGCAATGATATATTTATGTAGATATGTTTTTTAAATAATTACTTTTATAATCTAACCTTTTCTTAGAGCAGATTTTAGGAAATTATTATTTTCTGGAAGAACAAAAAATATATTTGAGTTTTTTCCACAAAAAAAAATCTAATTATTATGAAATTCTGAATTTTATTTTTATGTTTTAATTGGGAAAAAAAATAAAAAGAAAAAGAAAAAGGCAAACAAACGGATGCTTAATATAATATGTTATCTCCCAGTCAAAACTTAAGGAATCGTGTCAAATACTATAGTAAGTTTACAGATAAAGTTAGGAAATCAGGATTACCCTAGCAAAAAGAACCAATTACCACAATAGATAGACATAGAAAAGTGATAATATAATATATATAGTACCACTTAACCCTGATTTCAAGTCTAAGCATGTCAATTATTTAGAGTCTGACATACAAGCTTCAGATCAACATCCCACAACCAAGATTCACCATAAAAACAGCAATTCAGACAGATCCCAGAATCAAATCAACCCAGTGAAACAACAAGTCGATGATCCCTCCATGGTTCAGTATATTGTAACAGTACCACCCTTATGGTCTAATATATAACCATCACAAGAAAGAAAAAAAATCACATAATTTATCCAATCAAACCCAGATAAAAAAATTGAAAAAATCCCAGCATAAAACATGAAGAAGCCCACAAAGTAAGGTGCTGAACTAACTAATTCAGAGTCAGACGCATTAAGGGGTCAAGAAAAGATCCAATCTTTTTAGTACCATCCGCACAAAAACATGACTCAGATATGGAGAATCAGATCACTATATCTATACAAGCATCATCATAAAAAAAAACACGTTTTTGTTTTCAAAAGATCAAGATCGTGGTAATGAGTCACATATATTGAAGAAGAAATAGCACCCATCTAATGATGATGATGCTTCATTGTCACCTTATATCAGAGAGTGTCTTGCAGAGTGACGTTGAGGTTGTTTGAGTGAGTGAGTAGTGAGTGAGTTGAGGGATAGTAGCAAAAGGAAAATGTATATGTATATAACATGACATGAGTGGGGAAATGGATAAAGGGAAAAGGGACAGAATCCAGCTTCGGGACATCCAAAGCTGAGGCTCGGAAGGAGATTTGTTTTTGCCTTGCCTTTTGTATCGAGGTGTGGACCCGACGCGTGGCACGAAAGCGACGATAGTGATCGACGGTGGAGAGAGAGTTGTTGATCCGACGGCTGAGAAAGGGTACAGGTGGAGCAGATATTTTGGAAAAAGTCAACGATGACTAGGTGCAATTACTTAAAGGATAAGAGCATCACCCATTGGTGGGTACCTATGGGTACTTAATGGGTACCTATTAGGTACCCCCAATGGGAGAAAATAATTTTGGGTACTTAATAGGGATAGGTGCTTATACAAGTATTCTCTCTCCTCTCTTATCATTGGTCTCATATATTTTTGTGAATTATAATTGAATGTAGAGTTATTGATGGAATCCATTTAATAAATTTGTTAGAGTTGTTGGGTTGGAGGGATTGGATACCTATTAGGTACTTGAATTAAAAAAATAAAAATAAATAATGTGTACAAGTGAAGCCTACTTAAATACCAAATAATGGGGACTCCAATGGAGATGTTGGTGGCTTCGGAAAAGAAAAAAAGTTAATCTGCGGGCGGATGCATCGATATGCATATTGTGGGACTCAAATAGGCCTAACTGGATGGACCAGTTCGACTAGGCCCAAAGTTAAATGGAATAATGCGGGCTGGGGTGTCATATAGACCCGACTGGATGGACCGGTTCCACTAATCCGAGATGGCATTTTCTAAACACACATACATACACTTTTAAACACACATACACTTTTGACCAAAAAAACACACATACACTTAAATATAAAAAGACCAAAAGACTCTCAAATCTTTACACACACTGTTCACATGCACACACAGACTCACGCATAAAAAAATTACATTGTGGAACTAATGTAACGCAACATAAATTTATATTGTGGAACTAATAGTTTTGTAATGCAAATTTATATTACAAAAAAAATATACATTGTAAAATTACGAAACTAATAGTTCCGCAATGTAATCGCAATGTAAATTTACATTTACATTGCGTTGCGGAACTATTAGTTCCACAATATAAATTTATGTAAGTTCTGCAATGTAATTTTTTTTATGCGTGAGCTTGTGTATGTGCGTGAATAGTGTGTGTGAATATTTGAGGGTATTATGGTATTTTGAAATTTAAGTATGTGTATCTAGAAATATATGTATGTGTGTTTAGAAAATCTCATCCAATATTTTAATTCCGAAGTTCTAAATTTTAATTTTAATTTGAAAATTAATAAAAACTAATAAAAATTAAATTTGTGTACCTTACCACACATAGTGTAGAATAGTATAATATGTTAATGTTTAGATACAAACCTTTGGTCAATGGAGGTTAAATGGGAGAATGATGGAATCAATCAAAAAGATTAAAAAAATTCAATAAGAGAGATTGAACTGTGGTGATATCGATTAATGGTTGCGATAACCATCTAAAAGGCACTCTTAAACTTGTAAGGAACAGTTTAAAATGGTGAAAAACACAATGTTATTCTTGCTTGATTGTATAATATGTTGGGTCCTATTTGTACATTCTTAAGATTGACTTTAATTGAGTAACTTTGTTTTGCTAATATTTTCATCGTTAAATTGTTTGCTTTTAAGAAAAATTATTCTCTTGTTATAAAAAAAAAAGAAAAAGAAAAATTATTCTTGCTTGATCAACGGATGGATATTATTTTGTGCGGTCCATAGCGCCATGACTAAAAGGATTGAAAACAGATAGAACAAAACAAAACCACAAAAATTTCCAGAGACGCGTGAAATTTATCAATTAAATTCATTCATTCATTTTGGAAGCTGCTTCTAACAACGAATCCAATTTGGAAGCTAGAAGCACATACAATAATATTATTAATAATATATAATATAAAATATAGAATCCACTCTTCTGTATATCTGACTTCAAAAGCAGCATCCAATTTTCAACTTTTACTTAGGTGGTGGCCCGGGTGGAACAACGAATTCTGCAAAACATTAATCCCAAATTATATTACTTCTATAGTTCTATGTGTCAATTACTATATATACTGAAGAATAGTTCAGAGAGCACTTAGTATAATTTGTGATTGATTAATTAATATAAATGTATATAAATTTATTTATTTATGATTAAAATTCAAAACAGAGAGTTTCTTACTTCCACACTTGTAGCCAACGGGAAGAGGTCTACCACAGAAGTTGAAGCAGTGCATCATTTTGTTCCAGTTAATCATATCTTCATAGGTAGCACCGGGAGGCCAATCTGAGAATTCAAGACAGCATTTATTAAAAGGAAGTTATCTTTCCTTCGTCAAATTAAAGTGCGCTAGCTAATGTAGTGTAGTAGTGATGTTAACAAAAAAAATTAAAAACACGATATAAATAAGTTGACTTTATTTCGGAAATAAATATACCCATGTCATCTGCACCCATGCATAACGTGTCTTCAAAATTATCAATTAGGTAGTAATATTTAATAATTTTATTAAATGCTTTTAATTATATAAATAAAATAAATTATTTTTTATAAGCTAAAATTTTATTAATAAATAACAGCTAAATTAGAACATAAAATATGTTCAAATTTAATAACTAAAAGAGAACAATAATTAGTTTCTTGTACAAAAAACCCGACTCTACCAAAAGTATAAAACAAATTTAGCATGCAAAAATATCACAATAGGAAAAGACATTTCAACCCAGACCCTATCTATCATTTACAACACGCTAAAAGAATACACGTGTCATCTTCAATATAAATAAAATAAATACTAAATAATAACGACTTTTACGTTTCCAATTAACTTATGATATCCTTGGCTCATATACATTAATGTGTTCCTTCACAATTTTTATTTTTTACTGTAATAATATGTGCATGTACTTAGTTGTAAATAAATAAATCATGAATCATCAACTCATACAACCGTGTTACATACACCGCTATTTTATTTTTTTAGTTGTGATATTGTATATTTTACACTTCAACCGCTATGGTAACCGCAACAATTCACATCGAAAAGATATTAACGATTTGAAATTAAAACAGTAATATCCAGGAAAAAAAAACTCAAATAATTTATTGCTTAAAGGAATAAAAAATGTACCATGCCTATCTTTTATTTAGTAATATTAAAAATAGTTTTGATCGAGGAAGAAGCTAGCACATACATATTTTCCGATGGAGATTCCCGCAGACACATGGTAGGTTGAGACCTGTGAGGACTTTACAACACCGATCATTAGGATTTAGCATTGTTGAAGGCTCGCCATTGTTCATGTAATACATGCACTCTATTTCAAGGCCACGCATGTCAACTTCACAATCCTCTGCAGCCACCTTGTGGTCATGATGGAACAGAGACAACACACATATTGCAAGGGTTGCCAACAACGTCCAAATGGACTTGAGATTAGTAGAACCCAGCATTTCTCTATTTGTTTTGTTTTGTTTCCAAACTCTTTTTTGGCTATATGTGGGTTTGGGATATATGCTTTGAGGGTGTTTTATAGTGAGGTTAAGGAGGATGGCATTTATGTGTGGTGACGTATATAATTAATTTGGACTTAATATTACTGATCATGCATGGAAAGGATTTATTGACAAATAAGGAAAATGTTATTGCTATATCATTTATGATAAGTAAACAATAATGAATGAAATGAGAGGAAATTATATGGCTCTGTTTAGTAGTTGGTCATAAATTAGCCAATTGTCGATGACTTACAACATCAAGCTTATAAATGAAAAATTAGTTGATTGAATTTTAAGTATTTAAATAAAACTAGCCGTTAAATTAGAAAAAAAAATTATAAATGGCATAATAGTCAATAGACACGGTTATATTATTTTTGTATAAATTCTATTTTTATATGTTAAATAAAATAACATATTTATTTTTTCTTATATTTTTTTGTTTTATAGATAAAATATATTATGTATTATATTTATCCTAACTTTATATCTAGTATTTAGTGAAATTAGTCGTTAAATATATATATTGTTAATTTAAAAGATCGTAAAGGATCATAAAATATGTAATTAAAATAATAAGAGTAAAAGTGAAAGCAAAAGCAAATAATATCTGATATAAATTATAATTTCGAAAGCTACTTCAAGTAAATCTTAAAAATAAATTACAATTGTTGGTGAAATAAGTTTAGATATCAAACGTCTTTATTTTGGTCAAACTAAACTTATTATAAGTTAGTCAATCAAGCTATAAACTAGTTTTTTTGCCTTACCAAACAGACTCTAAAAGGAAAAAGAAATCAAGATATGGCGTCTGGAGGTAATTGAGAGTTATTATCACTTAAATTTTATATATTTCGTTGTTGATCGGCAAAACCCATTGAAATCAATTCGTATATGCGAGAATGAGGAAATTTTGTTTATAAAATTAGTTTATACAAGCGCATGAGGTAAAGAAGTTTTAATAAAATTTAATTTTAGTTTGATTTGGTCAATTTGGAGTGTTAAAAAAATATTTTGAGAATCTGCAAAACATTAATCCCAAATTCCTTCGTAGAACGCTTGCAATTTGAAATTAATATACTACAAAATGATTAAATTTATGGTTACAATTCATGAGAGTTTCTTCCCACACTTGTAGCAGTGCATCACTCTCTCCCAACTAAGCAAACCTCCAAATGTATAACCGGGAGGGTAAACTGTTCATAATTATGCCACAAATCAGCATATATATATTTTTAGGTGGCTTCTAAGGTGAAGGGCCTTACAAGGCCCTCACCGGTGAGAGAGCAATAATTACCATTAGATATAATAATATTTAAATGAATGGATGAGATTGACTGGAATAATAGGTTAGTAACCTTATATAAGAAGTTTATGGTGAAATCTTAAAACATCTCCAACAAAATCAATTATTACAAAGAAATAGAATAAATATCCCAATATTCGTTGAAGAATCCAAGCACATGTCCCTCCTCCCACTTGCTCTCCCGCTGCAAATTCTCTGACGCCAAGTCCCACCTCTTCTCCTTCATCTCCTCTGATCGCTGCCCCGATCTCACCACCAACGTCCATGCCCAACTGTTCCGTTGAAAAATATGATCGAAGTTACTTGATCAGAAAGGATGTGTCATTAATTGGGATCACTAGTTTCAGTGCCTCTGGTAGTGGTTTCCCCCTCTACTCCTCTTTATTGTTGTTCTGACAACAAGTTCCATGAGGCCTTTCAGTTGATGAATCAAATGGGGGTGTTTGACTGCTCCCCGGACAATGTCACCTATAACACCATCTTGGATGCTCTGTAAGAGAAGTCAATTGGCCAAGGTGAGGGATTTGCTGCTCTTGATGAAGGGTAGTGTGTTGGTTCCCAAAAGCATTGTGAGATTAGTATTACCATGTTCCTCCCCTTGAAGTATGCCAAATTGTTGCTGTATTGTTAACTTCGTTCAGATCGAAGATTATTGCCAAAGCGATACTAATTATCATAGTTACCAGGTTCGCGGTACTCGCCGGTACATGGTACTGGTACCGGTACGCGGTACGCGACCTTATAAAGTATTCGGTACGTGGGGGTATACAGAGTTGGTACACGGGTTCGCGACACGTTATAATATATAATATATTAAATTAAATAGTATGCAGTTAATTAAAAATTTCATCTAATTAATAATTATAATCTACATGAGTTAAGTAATTCTTATAAATTAAAACAAGTAATTAACGCATTTCTAAATTAATTAATACATTGATTAACTTTTTTATTTTTATAAAAATTAATGTAGTTTAATTTTAAAAGTGACTTCATCATTTTTTTTTTGAAACAGACTTTTACGGATACAGCAAATACACATAAATGTGCAGGAGCACTAAAAAACTCCTACCCACCACAACCACACACATAACCCATCAATTTCCAAGACAAAGAGAGTGCAAACGGGAGAAAACTAAAGGATTCCCACAATCAATGGGTGTTAAAATTTCTTAGAAACCCAAAATGAACCAAGCCCGAAATTGCTCTTTTGCTCTGTTCTGCTGCTTCTTCTTCCTCTTGTTTGCAAGCACCAACCACATGCAAGTCAGCCACCGGTTTTCCTCTTATGCGAATTAAATGGGGAATTTGTGAGAACCAATTCGCAAAAGTACCGCGAATTGGTACGCAAGTACCAATTCGCGGTTCCCAGGGGTCAAGCGAATTATGTTTCTATGCTAATTATACTCCTATGGATGTTTAGACAATTCTTTAATTATTTCTTAGATGATTCTTTAACAAGTGTTTCCTCACTTCAAATTAAAGGACATAATTGCAGTGCATAAAATACAAGAAACATTAACTAATGACTACTATGCAAGAAAATCTTCACACAGATGATGTGTTATAACGAGTCATTAATATCATGGAAGAAAATAAAATGTGTCTTTAGATCCAAAACAGCTCCCCAAACAATGGACTTTTTTTTTGAAAGGAAATTTTATTACTAAAGCTAAAAAATAGCACATGGAAATAGGAATGCTGAGTTTAGCAGAGCATATCAAAATACATAATTTGACACCCTGTGACATGGACATTGCGAATAAAGCCAAAAGCAAAATACTAATATGATAATAAATCAGTCCACAAAGCCCAACTGAAAATTGTCCCAACACTTAAAATGAGATTGTCTCACAAACTTGACAAAAAGGACATTACATATAGTATAATATGTTTCCCCAAACAACGGACTTACACAACAAGCTCTCAAAATCTGAGAAGGAAAAAGCGATGAGAGGTTACTGATAAAGATTCCAATTTTGAGTTGTTTCGTAATATTTCCAGCACTATCCTGTAAGTTTCCCAAAGAAATTTAAACCATGGGTTAACAAGCTCCCGATGAGATCTATCCTGTTCCTTCTAATCGCTGTTCTGCGTTTTCTTGGCATTATCTCCACCCAATCTCTGTTTAAGCGACAATGTATGGAAAACATAATAACCCAGCTGTGGACTTCCTTGTAATTTTGCCAATTTTTCATTTTTGGCCCTATATAATTTAATATTACATAACAAACCCCATGTAAACCTGCTATATTAGGTAAAATGACCCCTTCACTGGTGAGGGTCTTGTAAGGCCCCCCACCTTAGAAGCCACCATATTTTTAATAAAAAAAGTAAGTTATATTTCCTTGCTCAAAGTGCGCTAATGTATGCAGTGATGTTTATCAAAACACAAAACAAACACGATTTAAATAAGCTGACTTTTTTTGACGGAAAAATTAAATTCTTCGGCACCCAAAGTATTTAATGATTAAAAGTTTTCATAGCGAGTGTTTTAATTAGGTACTTCCTCCAGTTATTTAAGAAAAAATTTGTTTTTATTTATTTGTCCTTTTGACAGTTTAAGTTTACACTTTGTCAATTGTACCTTTATTAATTTAAAAAAAAAATAAATAAAAAAGTGAGATAATGGAAAAACAAAAATATAACAAAAATCTTTTTTGCCAACAAAACTATTCTTTAACTAGCCCGAAAGATATAAGTGCTAGCAACACATTCTTTTCATTATACTCTCATTGATTGATTGAAATGTATATTGGTCCCACTATTTTAGGAATGAGTTTTATTAAAATAGAATATGTGACCCATATGATTCAATAGAACTCGTGTGCATTTCAAACAATCAACGAGAGTGTGCTGAAAAGTGTGTTGGCAACATTTCTCGCGTGAAAGAATATCTTGAAGAACATATATCAAAATACCGAGGGAGTAGTTGTAATATTTTACTACTAACATGTTCTTAATTATATAAAAAATAAATATAACGTTTTAAATAACTTTTACGTTTCTAATTATTGTAATAAACATTTTTAATGAATATTTTTAAATTTATATGGTACTCATTAATATTTTTTACTTTTTAGTTAATTATGTGCAGGTGCTTAGTTGCAAATAGTGAATCAAACAGTAAATCAATTTATATGAAAGGAGTTAGTTATGAATCCCAATTAACCTTTTACCTAAACTTTTATGCATAAACAATTATAAAACATTTTTTATGGTATTCATTGGTCAATATTTTATATATATAGTTTTATTTTAAAAGGACAATTAATAAATCTGTTCATTGTAATTTACAATTACTTTTTCCGTATGTTTTCTTTCTAACAGCGAATATTAATTATTAACTATACAATCGCTATTACATACATTCATTTCACAATAAGTGATATTTTAATGTACGCAAAAGATTTCATATTAAGTGATTTTTTAGATTTTCAATGAAGCATTATATTTTTTTACTCCAATATTTCTCAAAAAAATTAATAATAATTGTGATGATTTTTTAGCACTAATTAATATTATATTTATAAGAATTGAGAAAGAAAATAAGGATAATTTAGTAAAATTGTTTCACTCAATAAGTTATTTATTGTTTTTCTCAGTTCTTATAAAAAAACTCGTACACGTAATTTATTTTGAGATGGAAAAATTAAGTCAAATAATATTGTTTTTAGATACATTTTGTCATTTTGAGATGAATACTCATTATGTTTTTTGTTAACCATCATTTAAGGTTATTTCACACTAATTAAAGAATAATTTTGTTGACAAAAACATTCCTGTTACACCTTGTCTTTAACTATCCCACATTTTCATTAATTTTTTCTATATTAATAAGTGAACAATTAACAAAGTATAACCTTAAATTATCAAAAGGACAAATAAATAGAAATAAATTTTTTATAAAAAATGGACAATTAAAAAAATGAAGAAAGTAAAAAAAGGAAAAAAAAACCACATTTTCAAAATCTTTGTATGTGTCAACATCAAACAAATTATCATTTTAACCAAAACTAAAGTTACTTGTTTCCAATTACATATATATCCTTGTTTTTCTTTCTTTCTTTCTATGCGGTTGAAGTGCCTATAGTTTGTGAAAAGATATAGCAACCACATTGCAATGGCACATGCCAAACAAACACAGAACGGATAAATATCAAATTAGAACAATGAGAAAATTAAAAATAAAAAAAGAGGGTGTTGAGGAAGCAGCAACATACATAATTTCTGATAGAGATTCCTGCAGATGCATGGTAGGTTGAGGCCTCCGATGACGTTACAGCACCGATCATTGGGGTCTTTCAATGAAGGGTCACCCTTGTTCATGTAATACATGCACTCTATTTGAATGCCACGCATATCAACTTCACAATCCTCTGCAGCCACGACCTTGTGGTGGCATAGACATAACACAGAGATCATTGCAATGGTTACCAACAACCAAATGGATTTGAGATTAGAACCCAACTAGCATTTCTGCTCTTGTAATTTTTTTGTGTGTGTTAATTTCTACTCTATTTTTGGCTCTGTGGGTATGGGGTGGATCATGGATGCTTTTATATTGAAGTTAAGAAGGGGGCATTTATGTGTGGTAAGCGCGTATTTAATTTGGACTTTAGATTAGTCAACGGATAGAAAGGATTCGTTGACACT
The DNA here is from genome assembly GCA_030159175.1 of Glycyrrhiza uralensis. Taxonomy (NCBI): domain Eukaryota; kingdom Viridiplantae; phylum Streptophyta; class Magnoliopsida; order Fabales; family Fabaceae; genus Glycyrrhiza; species Glycyrrhiza uralensis. The sequence goes on from BRZY01000005.1 coordinate 45,203,484, forward strand.
TGACAAGGAAAATGCTACTCCTATGATCCTATCTCTGTTTCATTTATGGCAAGTGAACACAGCACGGAGAAATTCATGAACGAAATGAGAGGAGTATTTATTTTGGATTGTATGTATGACAAGGAAAAATAATCGAGATATATATGACTGGAGGATATAAGGAGTTTGGAACCAATCTAAAAAATGAAGTTAAAATTATTATTGTAGAACATTAGAGCAATTCTTATCACAAAAAGGATCACAATGCTAGCCAATATAACTTTAATCTGAAAAATGTACAATAATTGTAACCATTTTTCATTGCTTATGAGATCAAATTAATACATCAAGGTTGTCGTAATATGATTTATTTTATACTTTAGATCATCTCAAGTTATAAAAGTCAAGCAGAAATTATTGTTCATGGAACTCAATGAGTGATGATGACAAAATGAACCACTTTTATGTAAGCAAAGAGTTGAATAGTTTTCTCTTGTGGATTAGGTTTTGGGTTGGTGTATGTATGGAGATGTATATAGATGATTGAATGCTATAAACAATAAAAAGAGGGATACATCTGCATTAGAATCATTGAAATATTGAATCATGGATGAGGGGGTGGGGATAGAAAAGAGGGGGTGGGAAATGAAAAGCCCTAGCTACATTCAGACTCAGGCCCGTGGTTCCGGCCTAAGCCCATTCTGTGACAGGAAACACAAGACGCGAGTCACCCACCGCCGGGTGACAATTATTCGATTTGAAAAGTGAAAATCAGCGCGGCATGGTTCTGCAACTGCAACAACTTGTTGTGTGATCACTCTCCACCGCAACCGTAACAAACCCGCAACAGAGGGGGAAAAAAAACGAAGGCTGCAACTCACACTTCGATTGCACCCAAAAAAATTAAAATCTAACCCGAATGGAGAACCGGAACCGGGTTCGGTGCCCGGAGAACCAAGAGCTGGCGTCGTTCATGTGGAACAAGTGGAAGGAAATGGCGGAGCAGCCGAAAGGGCTTTCTGATAACATCGAAATGGCACTCTCTAAGGCACATTTCAATGTCTGTAACTCCAAAAACCCAATTCGAACCATCAAAGACTTCTCTCTCATTAAGTATGTGTCCTTTTCCCTCCACGATCTGTCACTAATACTGTAGATGTGTCGTGTGATTTTGATAACTATATACACGTTATTACGAAAAATAAGTCTATAATTATGCTTTCTCACGTTGTGTTATTATTATAGACTTGGCTTCATGGTTAGCCACACTTGTAGAAATGTATGATACAGTATTTGTATAGTTATAAATAAATTATATATGTATAAATATCATGTTGTGATATACAGGGTCTGTTAATTTCTCTGACTTGGATTTTACAGTAACAAACTTCATTTTTTTTTAATTTGGGAATTATCCAAATTTTTTATATGTCAGTTGTGGGCCTTGAAATATTGAACTTTTGGGTGAAAAGTGTTGTTGGGTGCTTAGTGACTGGTTTTGTGTATGTGTTTGTCTAATTGATGTGTTTGTGAAGTGATGAGGGTAAAGGATGAAGTAAGGTTATTTAAATCGGGCTTTGTAGTGTAGAAATCTAATGGTGCTCTTTTGTTTTCCTTTTTAATTTGTGTGGCAGGGGTGTGGGGAAAATGATATTGAGGCTCATGCAGGGGTTTTTTGGGACCGGTTCTGGAGGTTCTGAACCAGAAGACTTGGCCAAAAAGGGTATGTCTGGTGCTGTTTTAGTTTTATTTTCTGTAGTCTTCAATTGGCTTTAAGGTTATTTTGTCCACATTTTTGTTTATTTTTTCCTTTCTTCTCCAATCTCATAGGAAAGAAAACTAAAGGACCTAAGCGCTATGTGCCTCAGAGGAACTCTGTGGCATATGCGTTGTTGATAACCCTTTACAGGTATTTATACATATTACATACTAAGATCACATCACATGTACTACTGATGTGTATTTTTTTTTTTTACTAAATATGTTTTGGAAGTTATTGTGGAATTTGTGGCAAAATTTGTTATTGTATTATGATATTTAACACATTTTTAACAGGGGAACGTCAAATGGGAATGAATTTATGTGTAAACAGGAACTTATTGATGCTGCTGAAGCTAGTGGGTTATCTCGAGTGCCAATTGCGTATGTTCAATATAGTTTCTTTCTTTGTTCTGTGTTCAAGTAAACAAGTGGATATCAAAATGTTTACAGCTTTTGACCAAGTGCATTTTGAATGTTCAGGCCAGAAAAAGGGAAAGGAAAACCTGGACATTTTGGAAGTTCTCCACGGGATTGGTATAGTGGATGGAGCTGCATGAAGATGTTGATAACTAAGGGATTAGTTGTAAAATCAAGTTGCCCAGCAAAGTATGGTTTTCCATTGTGCATGTCTTCTCTCACAATGCACTACTAGTTTTGCACATGAACCTTTTCTTTTAATCTTCTATATTATCTTTCATATACTAAAAGTCCTTGTTTAGGGAACCTCGTTGTGAATTGTATGTAACTAATTTCTTGAATTGTTTATTTATTAGATCAGATAATATGTGGTTTTTAAATGAAACGTGGAATTTGATACTTTTAGATGAGAATTCTTCATGTTCCATGTTTGTATAAGATGAGTTCTGTTTTGTTTTTAGGTACATGCTAACTCAAGAAGGTAAGGAAGCAGCATGTGACTGTCTTAAAAGATCTGGAATAGCGGAATCTCAGGAAAAGTTGGCTTCTGTTGAAATTCCTTCTTATATGGATAAACAAAACTCATTAGAAATGGAACTCAGTGGTCATGATTTGGAATCAGAAGTGATGTCACCATTGACCGAGCAAAAGAAGCCGATGGATGTTCCTCTTGATTCCCTTGAGAGGGTATTTATCCTCTTATTTAAAGTCGTTGTTGCTTCTTTTGTTTCTTCATATTCATACCATATGCTTCTGCCCTTTACTTGCTCCTTTTCTGCTTCCTTTTCTGATGCTGAATCATATTTATATTTATATGGTATAAAATATGGTTTATTGTTCTTTTCTTATTCTTGGATTCATTTTCTTGAAATTAGAATTGGATCATTTGTCATAAGTATGGTCAATTGTAGTGAATAAATCATCTTCCTGAAACTTTGTTTCTTGTATTAGTTGTATCTGGTCAGTACTTTCTGATGGTCAATAATCTCTCATGGTTAATTTGATCCGTTCATTTCCTTTTCCGTTTACTTGCAGATGATTTGCTCATTTGCCTTTATTTTTGGTTTCCTGGTAATTTAAATGTAATTTTTTTCCTTGTCTATTACAATTTCTTCTTTTGTAGTTTACAAATATGGGTTACTCTAAGGAGCAAATTATCAGTGCTTTCACTGATGTTTCCAGAAGCCATCCAAATAAAGACGCCTCGTCTCTGTGGCCGGCTGTTTTATGTCATCTTCGAGAGGAGCAAGTCTATGGTTCACAGCCAGAATCTGAAATAATGATGAGTGCTAGTGCTGTTGTAAATGGTATTTCTTTTTCCATATTTCACAACATTTCTTAATGTCACTCGTCAAGTTTTTATCTTAGTAAATTATTTTGTAATTGACCAGGTTACAAAGGCCTCATTGGAAAAGAAAGCAGAACTGCAAGTTCATCCTGTGGTGGGCATGTGGAAAACTTCTGTTCTCCTGATATTCCGCCTTTTCCCATGAGAGCCTGTTCATCAGCTGTATGGTTGGATCCATTACTTAAAATTGGCTTTTAGTGTCATTTCTAATGTGAAAATGGATTCTTAATGTGATAGTATACGGAGAATATAATGAGTACTACTTTCACAAACTGATTAGAAATATTTTTTTAATATTTTAAATTTTTTTGTCTTGAACACTAAGAATTATTAAAACAGCTTGCACTATCCACCCTGATGTACTAATTTAGTTGCACTATCCATCCTGAAGCAAATTTTTAAATTGGTACTTGTCCTGATGAAAATCATAGGACCATCCCATGCAAAAACTGAATAAGGATGAGCTTGAATCAAAGATGAACATTTTAAGTGTCCCACCATTGAGCTTGGGGGAGAGATTTGAGGATGCTTATGAAGTAATTTTAATATTGGATGATCGGGAGCAATTTGCCACTCAGGGGTTAGTAATTTCAGGGTTATTGTATGATTTGCATCATATGCTTTATGCTTTATTTGGTATTCATTTTAGTATTTGTGACAGTGTATAGTTTATTGGTTGTTGCTAATGACTCCAATCAACTTTATATCTGTTGTTTCAGATCACGATCCAGGAAAATTATGGAGAATATTCGCAGCCAATTCAAAATCCAAATAGAGGTGAGTTTTGATTTCTTCACTAACTACAAGTAGTTGCTGTTGCTTCCACATTAAGTGTATATAGTATTTACTGCATGCTGGTGCTGATTCTTGTTGTGGAAACTGACATTTGTACCATGTGGTCACCAGGTTAGATTATCAACATGCACATGTTATGTATGTATATTTATTACTGCATTATGAGTGCATTTCTTTAAGCTTTTTTCTTGAAAAAATATTTTCTTTTGAAAATGTCATTTCTACAATTCTGTGTTTGGACTTTGGATAAGCTTTTGAAGAAAAATTATAATCTAAAAAGTATCAGTTTCTATCATCTAGAGACTAGAGAAATGACTGAGTAGCTTTCAAACAAAAGCTGTTCCAGTATATGACTGAGAATGTTAAGGGGAAAAAAGTACTGTTTATAATTATTAATTATAACCAAATGTAAAATAGCTGTTGCTTTGTATAAATCTGTAAAAAGTAATTCCTTTTTAACAACCTAAAAATAACTTTTTTGAAAACTTGAACAATCAGGGCTCTATGGTGAATATGAACTTGACTTGTCCAAGTTCAACAAGAAGAAAAGTCTTTTCTCACAAGTGTAGTCGGCTACATAAATGAGACGATGTCATAATGTCAATTTGGCTAATTAATGGAATTGGAGACTTTCAGTTAGCCTTTTTTTTTTTACACAACTTATATGATTGTGAAACAAATCAGATGTGATATTAATCATACTTGGATTTGGATGAAGCTAATTTTATTTCTTGTATATGTGCTCCTCTGTTTAGAAGATGGTTAAAATCATCAAGAAATTGGTTCATATCTAGGTTCGGCGATTGCCAGTTGGAGATGGGATTTGGATAGCGCGCCATAAAACTCTTGGCAGTGAATATGTGTTGGATTTTATTGTTGAGAGGAAGAAAATTGATGATTTACGCAGTTCAATCAGGGATAACCGCTATAAGGATCAAAAATTAAGACTTCTGGTAATTATTCCTTCTTAGATAGTTAGGATTGTTTCTTGAGTTTTTGTAATCATTCGAACATGTTGATGCTTTACATATGCATATATGGTCAGTGATTAATGTTCTGCTGCTTTTTTTTTTCTTCTTGTTTTAAAGAAAATAGAATGCCTGGATGTTTGTTTATAGAATTTTGATATTTGATAAAGATATCATCCAATTAAGGGTATCTTCACTAGGATATATTATCTATCTTTGGCATGCTGTTGAGGAATCTCACCAGCATTACTCAAAAAACATGACAGTATGAACTAAAATTGAATTGCATCATTCACCTTCTGTACTTGAAATAGAGTGTTGAATTTTGTAATTCTATGTCACCTTACACATTGTTTGCTCTGTGCTGGTCGAAATGTTTTAATCTTATATCTGTGGCTCAGCAATATAATTTAAAATCAAGATACACTGATGTAGCTTCCCCAATCCCCTTTTCTCAATTCATTTGCACATTGTAGAGGTGTGGGCTGAGGAAGTTGATATATCTTGTTGAAGGTGACCCAAATTCTTCCGAAGCTGCTGAAAGCATAAAAACTGCGTAAGTATTTTTCTTTTTAAAATTCATTAATTTGGTTTGCCATTGTGGGGGGTGGAACCAGATTCAGTCCCATGTGCTTCATTATTACCATCACTATTTTAAATTCATAGCTAATGCTAAAGTTCTGCTATCTCGTTGCTGATTGGGTTTCATTCTATGAAACATTGCTGCTTTCTATCTTTTTGATAAACCATACTAGTAGTTGTACACTGTGCTGGTCTCCTTAACTTTAAGTGGTCTTTGTTTCAAGGTATAGCATTATGTTCCCAAGATGATGTTCCTGGGAATATTATTCCTAGGTACAATTCACAAATATGTTTGGTAAGTACTTATTATTCCTAGGAATGTTTTTAAAATTTAATTAGTTCAAAAATACAAAAAATGTGATCGAATAAGATGGAAGTGAGAAGTTATAGTTGGTTGAGTTTTAAAATAACTTCTATTCCCACGAATAACATGGGAACATAAAGTCGGGAAACATGGGTAAATTACATTCTTGGAAATCAATAATACCCAAGAATATTATTTTTTTAAAACTTGTTCAGTAAATATGATAATGCTATATTCCCAAGCCCACTTTTTTAGGAATATTTTTGCATATCTTGAGACAAAGACACTCTAAAACTGGCTACTTCCGGTCAATATATTGTGCATTTATTTCTTATAGTTTTTATCATTGATGTTTGAAAGTATCATTTCTGACCTGCTTTTGATTGGAGCGGGCGAGCAACCATTTATTAGGGAAATCTCCCGTAACAATTTGTTTATTTGGTTTAGTAGTAGATAGAGTTCTTGTGTTTTGTTATGATGCTTTCTTGCATGAGAATTTTGTTCTGGTGAGATGAGTATGGGTTACTAATTTTTGCTTTGTGTTAAGCTTAATTCTGGTTGAATTTAAAACTGCTGCTGTGTGTTTGTCAAGGACTCTGGTTGTTTTCCTTTCTTTTTAAAAAAAGTCAAGACATTTACAATTCCTATTTTAGTCAAAGTTATTCCTATTTTCAGGTTTTTTTAATCCGGCCTTTTGCAGCTGTTTTACAACAGAGATTCTGGAGGGATTTGATGTACAGAGAACAAGTGGCTTAGGTGATACCCTTAGGAAGTATGGTTATCTTACCCAAGCAATTTCTCAATATTACAAGTCAGAAGTTTTTGAAGACAATGTAAAATGCTCCGGGACATGCCCTCCTTTTGATGAATTTGTCAGAAGGTGTCAAGACATTGAAAAAATGACAGTTAGTGATGTATTTGCCATCCAGCTTATGCAGGTACTAACAATTTAAAAATTAATTTTGAACTTTTTTTTTTTGTGTGTAATTGTTTGTTTGTCTAACTGGATTGAATTAGTTGACCTTGAGGCTTGAGTATGCTTTCAAGTTACAACACATTTACAACCACCTTGGAGTATGATTTAGCTTTCAAATGTTATTTACAGGCAATTTTCAGAAGTATAATTGGAACTGGCTGGATGACAGACAGCCTTGTTTGGTTTTCTTCACTTTCATTGAACAGCATGCTTTTTGTTCTTAAACCTATGTTTTGCATAAAAAACTGCAACTTATTGCAAAATTGGATGAGTAATTCTGATATCTAATTATTTCATGCTATAAATTGATTAAATGCTTTTGATTTGGACTTGATATTGGCACATACAAATGCAGGTCCCACAGGTGACAGAGGAGGTTGCCATGGCTGTGTTGGATCTGTACCCCACACTTGTGTCTCTTGCCCGTGCCTACTCACTACTTGTGAGTCCTCATTCCTTTTCCCCAAATAGCAAATGAATTATTTACTGTGCTTGGAATAATGATATAATTTCTGAGTCTTGGGAAATAGCACTAGTACTTGAGATCCAGTTTGAGGCCAATTGATAGTGCATTTGTAAATCCATTTGAGAGAGCTCAAATCTACGTTGAGTTTTCTCAAATGGATTTCCAAACATGCACTGGGTGTATAATTTAGATTGTTTTTAGATGCTTGGTCATTAAACTAACTTCTGCTCCTTCTACCCCTTCTAAGTTTATCATTGTTCAATTGTTTGATTCGATTAGGATGGTGATGCTCGTGCCCAGGAGGAGATGCTTCAAAGACAGAGTAACAATGTGATCAATGCAGTTGCCAGCAGGAACATTTTCCAGCTGATTTGGGGCAGCTGATTTGCCCCTCAAAGTTGGGTGTTTGGATGTGAATCTAGTCATCTACTAAGCAAAGGGGAATCCCAATTATTTTTTTTGTTTTTTTTAACTTTTCGTGAGGTCTCAATATTGTATGTATATGTAAAACTTATAACCGAGTCTTAGTTATGTGGCCATCTGTATATTTTGTAAAGGAAGAAGGAAGATCCTAAACAATACCAATCAAAGCTTTTTCCTACAGAGTTGGGATGAAAGGGTAGATGCCATAATATCTTATTATGATTTTTTTTTAATTGTGATCTCATTTACTAACTCGTGGCCTGCAAGATTTTAATTTAAACGTGTTGAGAATTACTATTTGGTGACATGAATGAAAAGTCTTGAATTACAATTTGTGAGGTTGGTTGCTTAAACACTTGACTCAATTGCATATACCAAGATTTAATGGGAAGTTGGTAAAGCAAATGTACAATTTCAGGGGAATTTCCATGTCCAAGCAGAAAGTTACAAACACGGAAAAAAATCAAGACTTTCATACATAGGAGATAGGACTTGGGACAATCGCATAGGTTTTGCCAAGAATGCTTCCCAAAAACCAAAAATGATCAAACTTTTTGATTGGTTCTTATCCTCATTCTCCGCAAACACTTGTAAAAATACAAAACTTCATTTGACCAAAAAAAACAAGTGCTTCATATCAATCCCGAGTCTCAATCTTTTTACCTTGTGAAATTTAGCGTTTGGATTAACGTCTTTCATTTCTCAGGCCTTATTATACATAAGGAGAAGTGATGAAAGTGCCTAGTATAGAGCACTAAGCATGACTAATTATTTAATTTTAAGTTGAAAAAATTGTAAACATTGCACTGGATTTCAGTTTTTCTAACGTGCGCAATATTTTTTTTTTTTGGTCCTGCTGTATCAGTATTGCACTCAATTTATTAACAATTCTTACATATTTAAGAAAAATGCAACCAACGTGTGTTGATGTAAGTGGAAGGGGTTGGGGTTCCTAAAAACAAGTGTTCTTGGGTTGGATTATTGAGTTTATATGCGTATGAAGAAAATAATGTGAGGAGGAATGACCCTGGAGATTTGTTTCTCACTCACCAAGAGGAGGATACTCAAATTAGAAAAAAATAAAATTTAATCCGAGTCACGCTATACCAAGATCTTGTTTAAGGAAAATCAAACTCTTTACCACTTGGGCCCAACCGATGTTAGTATAAAATGAAGTTTTTTGCTATTGAGAAAAATAGAAATTTTATTTCCTTAAATGAGTTTAAAAGAATCTAATTTGGTAATATTAAACTTATCGTCTATGAGAGTGCAATTGTGACTAAGTTTTGGCATGATAGTATTTATTTCTTTCCTGTACCTTGCTTGTCGCTATTGGATAATATAGACCAGCCGACCACATTCTCTTGTTTATTTATCTTTTTGTTTTCTTTATAAGTTTTTTTTTTTTATCTTATGTGTGGCATAAACCAATTGAGCATGAATGTTTATCAAGCGGCTAACAAAACCCTAAAAATAAACAGTTTGGTGGATCAATTTTGCAAATGTTTATCCATATAGGACACTGATAAAAAAAGTGCTCTATAACTAATGACCAATGATTCTAAACCAATGATTGTGCACATATATATAAATCCAAAGTTGTTTAGTATATTCTAAGACACTGCTTAGGAGAATATTATTTGTTGCATAGATGGCATAAGATGTTGCAATCACTTCCTATTTTGAGAGAATATGCATATAAAACATCACATTTACACTTGCACATCAATGTCAACTATTGGCTTGTCTGTTTCCTCTTTCGTCCAAGGAGAAGTCCCCAAGTGGAGGGGGCTAGGCTAGCATTCAACATGAATCCAATGTTGTTTTGGAGGATCTTTCTAAGATTTTCCTTGCAATGCTCATCAGCAACCACTAAGAAACAAGTTAAGAAACCCCATGCTTGTGTTTAACAATAATACCCTTTCTGGCCAGCACTTAACATATTTTTACTCTACAAAGAGACAATTCTTGGTAGAGAGGTGACAAAATCAACCATTTCTCTTGTCCATTCTGGGGAAACTTTTCAAGACAAGAGCTTCAATTCAACTAACTTGTGTCTATAAAACACCATACCACATACACTGTAGAGCTTTGCATCTAGCTGGGAAACATTAGGGGACCTTTCTTTTGGTTCCTCTTAGAGGCCTTTTTGGCCTTACCAGATCACCCAGCTGTTAATAATTTAAAAGTTGTTGGTGTGCTGCTTAATAATTTGTCCAAGGTGCACCATATGGATTCAGGTAATAATACTCTTTGGCTACAAATTTTTTTCTTTCTTTATTCTTCATGAAATTCATGGCTAAAGAATATGCTGCATTAAAAACAGAAAGGGAAAAAAATAAGAAACTTTAAACTGTTCATATGCATCACTTGGTTTTCTTAAGGAAATGATTGTTCAATAGTTAAAAAATTGAGCCCTTCAAAAATATAAAAACAAAAATTCAGAGCTAGCATAGTGAGTAGTGTGCGAAAATTTTGTCAGTAAATAGTAGAACTAAAGTCACCAAAAAAGCACAAAACCAAGCTTGGTGATTAGATTTGAGTGTAACATAGTTATTTTACGTTGGTGTAATCAGTTGAAACATTAGATTGAAAAGGGACACAACAGTTGCTACAGTCACAGACATCACTGAATATCTGAACAAATCTAAAACAAATAACCATACTGTGAACTTCGGTATATGATAAGTTGATCAATTACTCAAGGAGTGATATCTCAGCATTATTAATGTTTAACATAAACATTTACTTTTGCTCTTAAAACTATCTTTTTTCTTTTACACACAGTCATTAGAGTTTGATAAAATAACATAGTGATTATCCCTTGGACTTGATGGCCAGTTTAGTGTGAACTTATATTCTACAAGGGTCACTGTCTAATTGGCGGGTCATATGTGGAAAATGTTGGAATGAACATCTTTTGTTTTCTCTTCACCCCTACCGGTCTTACTTAATGCTAATTCAGCTGTTATGGACTAGGTTCACCATATAATCAGTGGCTGAGGGAGCTAAGATGGGACTCCCAGAGCTTAAATCCAATAAGCCTTCTTATTGAGTGTGCTAAATGTGTTGCATCTGGAAGCATAAAAAATGCAGATATTGGACTTGAGTACATTTCTCAGATCTCATCTCCTGATGGTGATGCTGTGCAAAGGATGGTCACTTATTTCAGTGAAGCACTTGGATACAGGATAGTCAAACATTTGCCAGGTGTATATAAAGCTATCAATTCCTCAAAAACATCATTGTCTTCAGAAGACATCCTTGTTCAGAAATACTTCTATGAATTGTGTCCCTTTCTGAAGTTTTCATACCTGATCACAAATCAAGCCATTGTTGAAGCCATGGAATGTGAAAAGGTGGTTCACATCATTGATCTCCACTGTTCTGAGCCAGCTCAATGGATAAATCTTCTACTCACTTTGAAGAACCGTGAGGGAGGCCCACCCCAACTGAAAATTACAGGCATTCATGAAAAGAAGGAGGTATTGGACCAAATGAGCTTTCATTTGACAACTGAGGCTGGGAATTTGGATTTTCCTTTACGGTTTAATCCAATTGTTAGCAAACTGGAAGATGTTGATTTTGATAACTTGCCTGTGAAGACAGGAGAAGCACTTGCAATTACTTCTGTTCTTCAGCTCCATTCTCTTCTTGCAAATGATGATGAAATGGTTGGAAGGATGTCACCAGCAGGAGCAGCATCTATCAATCTGCATAGAGCAGTGCACATGGGCCAACGGACTTTTGCAGAGTGGCTTGAGAGAGATATGATCAATGCATATATCTTGAGTCCTGATTCTGCACTATCACCTCTTTCTTTAGGCGCTTCGCCTAAGATGGGGGTCTTTCTAAACGCGATGCGAAAACTCCAACCAAAACTGATGGTGATTACCGAACAGGAATCGAATCTAAATGGATGTAGTTTGATGGAGAGAATTGACCGAGCATTGTACTTTTACAGTGCGCTTTTTGACTGCTTGGACTCTACTGTTATGAGAACATCAGTGGAGAGACAAAAACTCGAGAGCATGCTTCTTGGGGAGCAGATAAAGAACATTATTGCTTGTGAGGGAGTTGATAGAAAGGAGCGGCACGAGAAACTCGAGAAATGGATCCGAAGGCTTGAACTGGCTGGGTTTGTGAAGGTACCTTTGAGCTACAATGGGAGGATAGATGCAACTAATCTGTTGCATAGATATGGTCATAAATACAAGTTCAGAGAAGAGAATGATTGTTTGCTTGTCTGCTGGAGTGATAGACCACTGTTTTCTGTATCAGCCTGGAGTTTTAGGAGATGAATGTTCATATATGTGCTGGAATATGAAAGTCCCCTTGTGTTGTTTCATTATTAAGCCATGGATTAAGTAATCAACAAGACAAGGAGATGGATGGGATTTTACTTTCATATTTCTTTCTCTTCTTAAGTTTTATTTGTTTCTGTTTATAGATTTTATGTTTTAGTTCTCTGGTGCTGCTGGTGTTTTAAAGAAGTCAAACTGACATATCCGTCTTGCATTGTTGTAATGTTAATATCAATTCATTTCTGTACAACATACTTCATTTTTAATTCTCACCTATGTTGAATATGCAAATAAATTTTTTAGGTGTCACTTTATCATATTTAAGATGAACCTGGACACTAAACAAAGTTAGTTTGATTTCATATCCAATACTCTTGTGCTAGTTGAAGCATATAGACCATATGCACCAAGCTTGCTACATAACCAACTTATTTGAGGACTTCTCAAGGATTTGGTGATCACTAGAATTGATAAAGCTAGTCGTGATATCTCTTTATAGGATCTTTTCCTTGATAAAATGACAATATATCTCAATGTGTTTGGTCGTCTCAAAAAACATTGGGTTGGAGGTGATATGCAAAGCGAACCGGTTCATGTAAGTCCATTCACATAGTCTGCCCAAACCGAAGTTCTTTAACTAGTTTTTTTTTACACATTGAAGGATAAATCCAGATTGCAGCCATCTGCATAATTCAATATTAACACATCTGTTATATTCTCTAGTTTCGAGGGGCTCACTGGAAGTTGAATATTGTTGCAGGATATCTTCAACAGGTTAAGTATACTGCACTGGCGATTGTTTGTAGGTTTATATCAATAGTACTTGAAATTATCAGTCCTGGACATTAGTTTCATTGTTAAAACTGAATGAAGATGAACACTATTTTGAAACACTTTCTAATATTATTACACCTTTACATGAATATTTTGTAAAAAGAACTCTCATACCTTGGTTGGACTTGGAATATAGCTTTCTATTCATTTCAGAAAAAAGTCTCATTGTTTAAACTGTTTTACATGAAGTTTTTGTGCCAATAGATCAGCATACGTTTCTAAATTATGTTTGAACTTTGAATTCTTCTGTTTTAATATAAAACTAGTGAGAAGATTATGTGATGCAATTTATGTACAAAAGATATGCTAATGCATCTAATAATCTTTCTGGCAGGAGTAAAAGACCATGAAAGACAGTGACAGTTCAAAATCAATACTTTGTAAGTCAAATGCATACATAAACATTCCTCCATTCAGTAATTATACATTGAAATGAACCATATGTGGATCCTACCTTTCATTTCATAAAAGAAAAGTCAATGGGCGGCTCAATTGGCCTCAAACTGGAACTCAGATACTAGTTCTATTTCCCAAGATTCTAAGAAATTATATTATTACAAGCACACCAATTAATTGACTTGCTACTTGCGAGAAAGCAAGGAGGACTCACAAGTAGTGAGTAGGCACAGGCAAGAGACTGAAGGGGTGTACCAATCCAACACAGCCATGGCAACCTCCTCTGCAACCTGTGGGACCTGCATTTGTGAGTTCCAATATCAAGTCTAAATCAAAAGCATTTAACCAATTTATAGGATGACATAGATGGATACCAGAATTACTCATCCAATTTTGCAAGAAAATTGCAGTTCTTTATGCAAAACAAAAGGCTTAAGAACAAAAAAGCATGCTGTTCAAACTTCGATCATATTCAGAGCACCAAATTAAGATGGAAGAAGGGATCCTGGTCATCTTCCTATGGGAGAGAGAACAACTACTAGGAAGTTAATTTTAACAACCACTAGGGTCTAGGAATATCAAAGATTATTCAAGATATTGTCAGTTGTAATTAAAATTTAAATATAATTGCATCAAATCAAGAAGGCATGACTCGAGAGTGCATGCCTCAATATGGCCTTTGTGATGGTAAATCGAATCAAATTAAGGAATTAAAATCAAACTGATTTAAATAAATCAGACTGAAGAATTTGTAAGGCTTTATCCAAATGGTACTCGCATTTCATTGTGATTAGTAGACTAACTTCCTTTATTTTTCGATTTCCATAATGTAAAAAAAGGTTATATAAAAAACTATTTAAGTCTAAACAGATTAATTAAATTACGTAAAACTTACCTCATTAAACACACACACACACACACAACTATTTATTTTTCAAAAAATAAAGTTGATGTTAGCAAAATACAAGAAATAACATGATATGAGTAACTCTATGATTAAGTGTTAACTTTTCTATTGTTACTTTAAAAAATAAAGAGAAAGGAATGGACCCTTGCGGCTTGACCTAGAACAGTGAAAAACATTTTAATCGATAACTTTATCCATACCTGTTATCCATTTGATCAATAAAATGTGGTGACATCTCTTTCCAGTCGCTAATCAGGCAATCGTCACGGAAGGGATGTGACAAATTTTATGCCAACGCTCTCCTGTCTCCTTTTGGTACTGCTGCCGAAGTGAGGGACACTGAGAAATGATCAAAGAAGAAAGGGATTTGGGAAGATCCTCCTCCTCTGGCAAGCGCTCAAGACAAGGACAATGATGAAAACTTAAGGTTTTGAGAGATGTGAGGTGGTGAAGACCCCTGTTGTTGATTATTCTTAGTGGAAAACGCCTCACACGTAGAGACTCAAGAGTTGGTGGCAGCAGATTCTCCTCTGGGAAGGACTCAAGATTGCTCCAGGCAGGACCCAATCACACAAGTTCCACTAAGACGGGCCCATGTCAAGTTGGATGCGGATTCATTTACCATAATGTTTTTGCATCGCACCAGACTTAGCCTTCTGAGATCAGCAGACTTGGGAATTGAAGCCTCCAACTCTTGGCAATCAATAATCTTCAATGCTTGCAAAGAAGGAAGGTGTTGAGGAAGGACCCCTTTTAACTTGGGACAGTCTGTTATAACAAGATTTTTAAGCGAAGGGAGACCTTCGAAACATATCCATTCCTTCCAATTGGGCATTCCCTTAAATTCCAAATATTCAAGGGACCTGAATGGAACATTTGATGAATTATTGCCGTAGAACTCTGCACCAATGATCTCTATTCCGTGACAACTTGAAATACGAAGCCACTTGAGAGAGGGGAGCTGCCCAAGTGATGGCAACTGCGAACAGAATTCACATCCCCCCAGAGTAAGATATACTAAATTGGGTAAACAAGGACAACCCCCAAGCCAATTTGGAAAGCTAGTGCCTCGGTAGTTTTCGATGGTGAGGGTATTCAGGTTGCTATTTGGTTGAAGAGCCTCCAAGACATCCCTTTGAGTTATTAAGCCGCCATTGTTCTCTCCACCCGCACTGTACATCATGTTTAATTTTTCCAGATGTTTCTTATCTTTCAAATTCGCTTCCGTAGCATCTGCAGCATCAATAACATTTTCCAACCCTACAATACGAAAGCTTCCTTGAAGCTGGTTGAGTTTCGCCAACTCCTTAATATCAGACCCGCTGCGCTCTCCCACAACAAACATAGTCAGCGTCTGAAGATGGATTAGACTTCCTATATCCTTTGGCATCTTCTTTAATATACAAATGCCTTCGAGCTCAAGATGGCGTAAGTTGACAAGTTTGTAAAAATCCGAAGGGAGCTCAGTCAATTGACAACGATTCAATATCAGTGTCTGCAGATTATACAACAAACAAATGGAATCAGGTAAGCTTGTAATCTCAGTGAGAGAAAGGTCTAGATAACGCAACAGCTTTAAATCTTTTATCTCATCAGCTAGATTTGAAAGATAACACCTGCGGAATGATAACATCCGCAAATATTTTAGTCTTGAAAACATATCACGTTGTACATTGTCGCTTAGCACGAACCAATTAACTAGATCTTGTAGTACCATCAAACTCCGTAATCCCTTAATCTTGTAAACATGCTCCAATATTTTATCACCATCATCTAATTCAAGAGACCACTGAATGTGACGTGTCCTTTCAGGGATACCTTGCAGCCTATCACCTTTTATTTCTAAACAAAATTCTCCTGATACTGATTTTGCTAAATCACTGACAAGGTCATGCATGACAAAGCCCTCGTGGTCATCCCATCTCCATGCTGGTGGTTGGACTTGGAAAAATGAAATCGACTCTAGATCATTGAAGAATTCATTACCCAACTCTTCTTCACTTTTGTCTGTTCTGCACTTCAGCAAACCTTCTGCCATCCAAAGCTTGATTAATTTATCCTTGTAAAAGTACCCACCTCTGGGAAATATGGAGCAATAAGCAAAACAACGCTTAAGATCGGAAGGAAGATTATGGTAACTCAATCTCAACACCGGGTTAACATTGTTGTCAATCTCTGATAAACGCCACATGTCAGTATCCAATATCTTCTCCCATTCGTGTTGAGAGAAATTTCTTCGCAAGAGATTCCCCAATGTTTTTACGGCTAGAGGCAACCCTCCACACTTGCCTACAATTCTTTTGCCAATTGGTTCAAGATTTGGATGTTCACTGACATTCCTACCATGGAATGCATGTCTCACAAATAAACTCCAGCAATTGGTCTCCTCCAATTGCTTTAAAATAAGCAGTTGGGTGGATTTCATGATTGATGCTACCTGCTTGTCACGTGTTGTCACAACAATCTTACTCCCAGAAGATCCATGGTTGAAGGGAAGTAGTAACAGTTCCCAACCTTCCCTATTCCTCTTCCAGACATCGTCTAGAACAAGCAAATATTTCTTGCCCATTAGTAATTGCTGCAGTTGATTTTGGAGAAGATTCAAGTCTTCACCATCTTTCATGGGAAACTGAAATGACCTGAGAATTGCTTTGGTAAGTCCAACAACATCAAAAGATTCGGAAACATGGACCCAAGCTCTAAGTTGAAACTGCTCTTCCACCGTCTGGTCATTGTACACAAGCTGAGCAAGGGTAGTCTTGCAGACTGATTACTGGTACTTGGTTGCCGCCGCCACTGACATTGTCTGAAAGTAAAAAATTGATTGCTTCCTCTTTGTCACCATCTCTGCCATATATGCTAGATTCATCCACCAAAGATGTGGTTGGAAATCTTTTTGAGGGTTTCCAATAGACTCCGCATTCATTAGTTTCTTCTTTCAATCCCAGCCTATCCTTTTGCTTTGCAAGAGAACCTAGGTTCTCTAGCAATTCTTTGATCCTGGATTCAAATGGACTAGTAAAAGCCGATAAGAATCCTAGTACTTTGAGCTTCTTCAATGGTGCATCAGTAGCAATCTCCTCCAACAATTGATCTGCCTCATACATAGCATGTTTAACATCACCAAGCCACTTCTTCACGTCTAGCTTTTGGTACTGCTTTACCTCTGCGTCATCCAGCAATTGGTTGATAGAACTGAGTGTACTCTCAAGATTTTCCACCAGCTTGTCAAGTTTGCCTCTACGGAAATAGTCAGTGAAATCAACTGAAGCCAACTTCTTAAAAATCTGATCAAAGAGAGGCGAAAGAAATGCCCCAGCAACCACATCTGCCATTGCCATGATTTTCCTGGATTATAACAAACAAAGGATATCAGATCTAAGCATGATGCACAAGCCTGAGAGGTTCTCTGCAAGATGGTTATGTATTATTTGTAATACAAGTGAAATAGAACACCAATGATTGGACCATGTAGTGTCGGCAAGGATAAGGTTCTCTCAGTTTTAATTTTAAAACATGAACATAAAAGAAAAAATCTTGGCCATTAAAACCCTTTTTTTAATCATTAAAATATAAAAAAAAAACATAAGATAAAATAAAAGAGGAGATATAACATTACCGTATTATATCAAACTTTTAAGTCTTTAACTGTACCCTGAAAAGGTAAACCGCGGGTGCTGTCTCTGTCAAGGTAAACACTGAACAATGAAGTTTTTTTTTTGATAACAATGTAGTTTGTAATCACTTGTGATGATTTTTATAATATTTAATCTTTCACTTAAGAAATAATATTTAAATAAAATTAATAAATAAGAATGAATCTTACCACTTATAGGAATTACTTACTAATTAACATTTTAAATTGAAAGAAATAAAATACTAAGTGATTTCATTGGTTAACATAACATTAAGAGAGTGTAATAATTTCTCTTATTTTACAATGGACCGAGTGCACTAATTCCATTACATAAACTAGGTCAATTCAATCGAAATTTCAACTTGTAAATGTACTTTACATTTACTTGTGTCAAAATTAAGAAGCAAATGATAAATTTCGAAAGAGGAAAGAAAAAAAAAGCCAAGGAAATTGAACATATTAAAAAGGTAATTAATATTAATTTAATTTTGATTTAATATAAAAGATAATAATATATGTTATAATATAAAAAACATATAACTTTATGAGAAATAGATCGTACCCCACAACCTTATGACATACTACTCTCTAAACTCAAACATAAACTAATCTTAACCAACTTCATCTTATTTAATAATTTTCTCTATAAAATACCCTTCATTTAATATATATTTTAGTTTCAATAATCCTTTTTGCCAAGGGTAATTTAAAAAATGAAATTCAATTTATTTATAAAATCAAAAAAATTAAATGAACTTAACTAATTTTCTTAATAAATATAAAATTAAATATTTTTTATTTATATTTGAGTCCAAATTAGAATTATAAAAGTATGTGAATAGAAACAAACAAGAACATGCGTTAGAGGTTAAAAAGAAATAGGAGAGAGAAAAACAACACCCCAACTCCAACCCAAAATGATTGTGCATCAATATTGAGTAAAACGGTAAAGTATTTTCAAATCTGATAATTCTAAATTCTCTTATTTTTATTTTATATTTCTAATAATTTTCTTAATTATTAAATTGAAAAAGTATTAAATGCTTTATATTTTTAAAATATTAAATATATTTACTTTTCACTTAGGGTTAAATATATTTTGGTCCCTATAAATATATTTATTTTTCACTCATAGGGTTAAATATGTAAATATACGAGTATTGATATTTTTTATTATCAAAGTAAGTATTATTATATTTAAATACACGCTAATTACAATTACTTTGTTTTATTATTGAATATTGTATTCAAGAAAAAATAATTTTGATTTTGTAATAATTATAGAATTTTAATAGGATTAGTTTCATGAAAATAATAATTAGTTTCTTTCTGTTCACAAGAAAACAACACTTTTAATATCAAATAAAAACAAGTCTTTTGTTTTAAAATATTCTCGGACTCTTGCGTGAAGATATAATATAAAGAGAAAGAAGTTTCCAAATATCACATATTCAATAAGATATACAAAATTAGAGACTTAAGAAAACATTAAAAAAAATTTAAAAAAAAGAAGAAAATACACAGTTACTACGTCAGCATAGCAGACCAGTGAGCCACAATTTCTTGATTCTTCTATTCTAAATTGGCGCAAAACTCTAACAAAATGGAGGCAATACCTAATGGAGTGTCTGCGTAGTTTCAATGATCAGGAAGCAACGAGGAATGATCAGCCAGTACCTAGATTCAAAAGCACCCGTGAGTTTTATATTTCTTCTTCTCTATTCTATTAATTAAAAGGATGGGTTTATCTCAAATTTACTTTTAGAATAAAATCATCTAAATATAAATTATTTTACTTCAATTTAATCAAATTAATTTTATAAAATTAAATTAAATAAAAAGACTCACTTATTTTTATGAAAAAGCTAGTTAGCAAGTTATAACTTAAAATTTATTAAATACATTCAAAGGTGTAACTTGTTTTGCATCAAAAAATGAAGGTGTAACTTGCTAACGTATTCTTTTTAAAAAACAAGTGAGCGTACGTTAGTAATTCTCTGTATGATTTATTAACGTACACCTACTTGTTTTTTCGAAGGAATATGTAAAAATTGTCATAGGTGTATACTTACTAACATAGGTGGCTTTTAGAATGGGTTATCACAATTATGTCCCAAGAATGAGTTAATGTAGAATTATCCATTATCAAAGGTAGACCTGGTTTTATTATATTCCAAATTTGAATTTCATTATTTATATGATTCAAAGATTGTACTCAAGACATATGAGATTTCAAATTCAAACCCTAAAGTTTGTGAAATTGCGGAAGACCCAATAAATCCATTAATTAGACTATTGACATACATAAATAGGTCTTAGAAAATTAATTTTTTTTGTCAAATCTCAGAAAAATTAAATAAATCCATTTAGTTGTCTAAGAGATAGAGACAACCCTAACATTTTTTTCCTTTTTCGTTCCAACCTTCACTGATACGACAACTTCACGTTTGTGTTGGTAAAACAGTAGGGGTTCACCTTTTTGTCCCAATCAAGCATGAAATTTGTCAAAATAATTAATTAAAAAAATAAGCTCTACATATTAACCTCTGAATAGGCTACTTAATTAAATAAGCTCTAAAGAACTCAAACATATTTATATCAAAAAATATAACTCACAATATTGTCTTTTTATATTGGTCAAGACGCAAAAACATTATTTCACATACACGATTTGATAAAAAAAAGTTAATTTAAATAACACTATCTGTCTCCCTTCCACCATATACTCTCAAATTTATTGTCCGATTTTTTAACTAACAACACATTATTATTATTACTATTTTATTACACTAACAACAGTACAACACATTATTAGCTTAAATAATCAAAAGTGATTTAAATAACACTATCTGTCTCCCTTCCACCAAACCAAGTTAAAATGGAAAAATAACAAAAAAGAAAAACTACAACCTAAAGGTTATTTTTTACTCACTAACATAACCTTAATCATGGTCAACAAACAAAAATAGACATTTATTTTCATTCCATTGACTTTTGTAATTATACAAAATCTTGGCCATTCTCGGTAATTTTTATTACCTATTAGGTTCTTTCACAATTATGGTATAATATTGATGTGAATGTGAAAAAAACTGGAGCACTCCTCTACAAATAACTTTTTAGATTAATTTCACTTTCTAAATTGGTAACCGGTAATCCATCTTAGCTATTAAATATTATATTTATTATATCAATGGTCAAAACATTGTGACCCATTCTTGAGACATAATTGTGATGACCCATTATAAACACCACCTACTAACATATTTCTTGGTAAAAACAAGTGGATACACTTTAACAAATCTTAAGTAAAAAATCACTTTTATAAAATGTTCTTCCAACACAAACTTATTATTCCACTTCTGGTATTTCACGTATAAAGAAGCAAATGAGAATGTAAGGTGATATTGTATTATTCTTCCATTGATCAAGTAAAATGAAACAATAACATTTATTTATGAAACAGTAACTATTTTGCTTATTAACTAAGTCAATTGGAAAAAAAATGGAAAAATTATCACTTTTCTTATTTAGTATTGTTTATATGAAGAAAAATATATATTTTATTATTGAATGCATTTTTTTCATTTTGAAAACAATGAATAGAATTTATATATTGTTCTGGTGAAAAATAAAAGAAATAAAAAAAATCTCCTCCAATTATTTAATTATATGAAAAACTAAAAGAATAAATATTTTTTTTTTTTTATCATTCGTCTGTGTTTATTACAACTTGCATATCATCTGTGTTTATGCACGTCGATGAGAATGGGGGCAAGGCAACGTGTGACTGTGTGAGCGGGTTAAAGGTCGAGTTTTTAACGGTGGCAGACATATGGCATGAAAATTGTTATATTTAAAATATATATAAAAAAAAAAGAGAGAGAGAGAGAGAGAGTGAATTACCAGAGATTGGAGTGTGCGAACAGACAGAGACTGGGATCGGATCCACCCAAGGAAAAAGAGAGAAGATCCAGAGATTTTTGGAGGCCGGCCGCCCTGCACACACGAAATATGTCCAAATCTAAAGTCACAATTCACGAAGGGTCGAGGAAGAGACGACGAAGGTTCGAAGAAGAGAGACGGGAAAGAGGCACTTTATTCTTACCGACACTTCAACGGACGGAACACGCTCTTTCGCACCACACGACGACGTTTCTCTATTGTTGGTTTATTCTTACTCATTCGGTCCCACCCCTGGCGCTTTGTTTTACTAACATTATTGGGTATTTTTTTCCTCGCTAGCCAGTAGGTAGGTGAAGGAACAGTGCCCTAAGCGTAAAAGCAGTGCCCAGTCACTGAGACACAGTTAGATAAGATGGTTTTGTGGTGAATAATGGTGTAATTAGCTCATGCACCCACAAGACGCTTCAATTACTACTATATACTAAGAAACAATTAGAAATATAAGAAAATTAAGTCATATGACTATATTTGAGTGAAATATGATAATGTATATTCGAAGTTGTGTAGGTTCTTTTTGACTTTTGTATCAAGTGGGAAGTGATATGACTATATCATGAGTATGTAATCAAGTGTATGGTAGTATTCACAATCAAATGTTTATTACTTCTAGAACCCCATTATTCACATCACATGTAGAGTGACTAATTGTGTTAGGAGGTGAAATTTTCACAGTTGTTAATGGGATCTCCCTGGTTTTCTTGTTTTCCTTCTCTAATTTTCCTCTTGACTGATGTTTCTTTTCTTTCTTTCTTTCTTTTTTCTCCTTCCCTCCAAGTTTAGTTTTCTTCTCTTCTCTAAACTTATCTCTAATACAAGTCTACTGCAAGCATTTTCCAATATAATAACCTGTTCAGTTTACACTAAACAAAAAAACAATAATAACAAGCTGCGAGTTTTATTGCTATTCATTCATTCATTGGTAAAATTGAAAGTTTCGCCTTTGTATTTGCAGGTTTTGTTCCTATTGATTAATTAATTACTTCGGCTGAAGTATCAATTAAAACAACTAATTAAGATGACTAGCAAACACATGAATTGGCTTGAGCCTGAGGATGAATTCTGGATACTCTTAAGAGTATTATCAGAATATATATATATATATATACACACACACGTCTTTGGGTAGAATATCTTTGGAGTGTGTCTCAAAAATAAAATATTTTCTGTTTTAATTTCTGCTAACAGGGTATACCTAGCAGACTGAGTAATAATTTGGTCTTTAGTTTGAGATTTTAAAATTTAAAATAGGTGTCTAAGTTGTTAGTTAATGCAATGACATAAAGATATATTAGAAATTTCACATAGGCAGACATCTCATGAGTCATGAATCGGCATCTCATGACTGTAAAATGTTTCTAAAATATGAATGTAATTATAGAGTACTGTTAAAAATATGATCATTATTCTAATTGTTATCCAAGACCTTGCTTTTTGTTGCCATTCCCTGTGTAACCTACTTGGTAATTGGTATCCTAGATTTATCCGGTTCACGTATTTATCACTCTAATGAAAAACTCATCTTGTACGCCATTGCTTTCAAAATCACAAAAGGAGTACTCTTGCTTTTATGTGGTTCTTCCATGCTTTGTTTTCTACGTTGCAGAGTTATATTTTAGGAGATTTTCATGTCCAAAAAAAAAAAGTTACAGAACTCCAACCTTGCATTCTCCTAAGTATAGCATTGTTTAGACCGATAGTTGACTTGAATTTTAGATCAGAAGGCTCTGTTTCAAAGCACAAAGCGACTAAGTTCAATTTTTATTCCTTCATGCTATATGAAACCTATGCTTGTTTATCCTAAGACATATATTATATTTATTGACATATGGTGCTAAAAATATTTCACAGTACTTCTTAATCTGATAGTAATCAGATTTCTTGCTCCATAAACTAGGTAGTATGCAAAATTAAATTATTTTTATCTTCACCTTACAAACAGATTTCCTTGTATCAATCTCCTTTATCTAAGACTAGCTAGCCTTTTATGAACGGCTTTTAATGACTTATGTAGCAATGCTTACCATCACACACACAAGTCTAAGATGTAAGGAAAGTTATCACTTTGTTTGGACATTGTTGGATCAATTGTACTTAGACTAAATATAAGACGTTTAAACTATAGACGAGAAAATCAACGGTCGATATTCTAGCACATCTATGTTTTGTTATACATGTACACATAATATCAATCATTGATTTATTCATTAAGATTACTTAATTTATCCTGAAATTGAATTATTCACTATAAAGGAGTCAAATCCATCCGGTTTGGGTAGCAAAAATATCATCTTATGAAGAGAAGAAACCAATGATATAAGGTCAGAGGTGCACAAATCAATGGAGACAAGATCAACTCTCTTGTTGTCTTTAAGTAAATGCAGCAAGTCGATCACAACAAGAACTTAAACTCCTTTTGTTTCACTTCCCTATAAAACCCAACGCCAATGTCCCTTTGGAGCTTTGCATTATCTTATTGGGACATTGGATCCTTTACGAAGTGTTCATCTGCGTTTTCAGTTGGATTGGCAATGCAGTAAAGAACTTGAGAAGTTGCTGGTGTACATGGTCATTTTTGTTCTACAAGGGCCAACTTATGGACCCAGGTAATGTTCAATCTACATAGTTGAATATTAGTTTCAATAAAAGTGAGAATAAAGAATATATTGTATCAAATAAGGGAAGAAAGTTGTGGACCTTTCTTACTAGATTATGTTGTTGAAATCTTAAAATTATTATCTCCTTTCCGTTTGGTCAATCTTTCATGTACCGTTTATACCCTTATGTATAATTTGTTTCTCTTCAGAACATGTGATTTTTCACACAGTAATTATGTGGTATTCTTGAAAGAATGGAGGAACAATTTCTCCCTTGACCCTATATCTTTGTTCTCGTTAATCACCAACTCTCCTGAAAACATGAGTTGTTCCGAAAGCTTAAGGATCAACTATCTTTTTTTTTTTTTTGGTCAAAGAATCAACTATCTCAAAAGCTTTAAGTTTCCAATGAATGTCATGGATGGCTTTTATGTCTAACAATTTTGACTACTTGATGACAACGTTTATGAGAAGATACCTGCTTGAAAATGATGAATCTTTACAATAATTTACTATTTCTCAAGTAGTACTATTTCTGCATGCATTAAATTTGATCTTGCAACACTTCCTGAGTTTGCTAAAACCAAGCTCATCTTGGTGTTGAGGGTGGAAATGGTTGAAGAGGAACAATTATCTTCTGTTTCACCTTTTTTTTTTTTTTATGTTTTCATAGTGCTCTTTTCAAGTTTTGCTGATAAAGCTATCTCTTGTATTAGGTTCACCATATACGTGGCTCAAAGATATGGAAGGTGAGGATAGGGGCAAATACCTGGTCCGTATTCTTAAAGCATGTGCCAAGTTTATTGAGTCATGCAGCGTTGAATATGCAGACACTGCACTTGACTATCTTGCTCACATTGCTTCCCCTGATGGTGATGCAATGCAGCGGGTAGCCACCTATGTCAGTGAGGGGCTAGTTCTCCAAGTGCTGAAAAACTTGCAAGGTGTACCTAAAGCTCTAAGCTTGCCAAAAACATTGTCAGCCTCAGAAGAACAGCTTGTTAAGAACTTGTTCTCTCAGTTGTATCCATTTTCAAAGGTTGCATATGCGGTCACAAGTCATGCCATTGTTGAAGCCATGGGAAAGGAAGAAGTGATTCACATCATTGATCTCAGTGCATCTGATTCCCAGTGGATTTATCTTATGCAGAGATTGAAAGAACATCAGAAGAGGCCGCAACTTCTGAAAATTACAGGCATTCATGAGAAGGAGGAAGTTTTAGAGCAAATTTCCCTTCACTTAAGAGTAGAAGCTGAAAAGTTGAATTTTGATCTCCAATTCAATCGTATGGTAAGCAGTTTGGTGAATCTTGACCTTGATAGATTGCCTGTGAGGAAAGGAGAGATTCTTATAATCAGTTCAATGCTTCAGCTCCACTCTCTTCTGGCCACTGATGATTCAATGGTCTGCAGTACGAACACCCCAGAAGAATCAATGAATCAAAGGACACTGGGAGAGGTGCTTGGGAAACAAAGGATCAACCCTGATCCATTATTGTTGACACTTCCTCTATGTTCTTTTTCACCCAAGATGGAGTGCTTTCTAAATGGTCTGAAGAAACTCCAACCTAGAATGGTGGTGATTACTGAACAAGAATCCAATACCAATAATGCTTCTTTGACAGAAAGAGTTGACAAAGCATTGGGATTCTATGGTGCATTGTTCAATTGCTTGGAGTCAACTGTTTCAGAAACAAAAGTCGAGAGAATCATACTTGAGAGGACTCTGCTAGGGGAGGAAATAAAGAACATTGTTGCATGTGAAGGAGTTGAGAGAAAGGAGAGGCATGAGAAACTTGAGACTTGGATCCCAAGGCTTGAATTGGCTGGGTTTGGGAGGGTACCTATCAGCCATGATTGGATGATGCAGGCAGAAAAGGAGTTGCATGGCTATGGAAATGGATATAAACTTCTTCAGGAGAATAAATGTTTGTTTGTGTGCTGGAATGATAAGCCACTCTTTTCTGTGTCAGTCTGGAAGGTTTAGTGAATATATCTCAATATGCAAGAATACCTGTTGACTGCACATAAGAGAAGTTACACTGGGGTTCAGTTGTTATTTAGTCTATTTGCTATTGTCTGTGTGAATCATGGATTTAAAGTGAGATCCACAACCATATTAGGACCGCAAATGAAGGGTCTTTGAGGTCTCCACAACCGTATCACAACCACATACAGTCACATCGACCACATTTAACCGTAATATTCTGTAATATCAATTATCAATGATCACAACGTAACCGCGATAACAACCGCAATTTAATTCCTTGGTGTGAATGTTTTATTTGCTAAGTGTGTGAATGTTCAAAACTGGTTTTATTATCAGATATTCGTGTATGATTTTATACATTGAAAATAACGAGATTGTAAAATTGGCTTTCTCTTAAGATGATTAGGCCTATGGAGAAATCAGAAATGAATCACACCTATGTCTGTTAGGCACTTTTTCTTCTCTTGTTAATAGTGATTCAGTTTCAGCATTGGGAATGTTTTACAACTAGGCCAGTTTCTGTTAATAGAACTTTGCAAGATGTTGATACTCTAAAGCATAAACTGGACTAAATCATACACATACCCAGGAGTGAAAGTCTATGATCATGCCCAAACAAGATGTGTGAGGAAGAACAAGACTCAAGAATGAGAATGAGAAGTGCTAGTCTCTCATAACACGAGGTAAAGAAAAACTCACCTCTACTTACCCAGATAAGAAGTAAAAAGAAATTAATGCTAAACTAAATTTCAGAACTGTGAAATAGAAAACAGCTAGAAAAAGGTTCTTTTCCTAAAATAACCACAAAGGATTATTGAAATATATATATTTTTATCAGTAAGATTAACATACTTAATGCATAAGAACTCTACTAATTATATCTTAAAACTTCGAAATAAAAAGTTATATCAAAATGTTAACACCAAAATCAAGTTTTACTCTAAGATGTATGCTTTCTGTGTTTCCTTCCAAAAATCTAATATTGCATTGGCCAATTACTATGATTTTTTATAAATCAAAATCAATAACATTTGAAACGTGAGAGTGTGACTACTACAGGCATCCAAGTTGGTGATTAAGCAGACAATTAATAAACACCAGTGGTACTCTTTGCTCAACAAAAAGGTTGAAAAGAAAAACAAAACCAGCAACATAACAGCAAATAAAGACTATCATAGAAATTTATATCAAGACAAAACTTATTAAAATTGATAAAAAAAAAAAAAAAACATGTTGCAAACAAAGCAGCCGAGGCCGCCGCTGAAGGCTGAAGCAGTTATGTGAGAGACACTTGGTCAACCTCCATCCTCCTTATTGACTCTAACACTGCCACTAGTACCTCTACGTCTAACTATGAAACCAAGTCTCCCCATTAAGGGCATTTTAGGGATGAGACACAGTGATATTATACTCCACAACAAAGTGTTCAGGGGTAGAAATGGAATTAACACTATTTGCTATGGCATATCCCCTAGCAAACCTGAACACCCCAGTGCCACCAACAATTGGCATTTCCCTGTTCTGTTCCGAAATGGGGTTCCTCCCAAGCATGCTGAGGGTGCTCCCTGCATAGTTTCCCTCAGTGAAAACGAAATTCGTCAACATGAACATCCCAAGATCCTGAAGCGAAGCAAGGCCAAACAACCCTTGTGCTCTTCCAATGTGCTTTGAACTCAGCTCTGGCCCTTCAGTCATTGCATCATCCATCACAAAAGTGGAACCAAACCCATTAGGCACGTTTTTTGGTGTGTCGATGATTTGCACAATCGTGGGGTCCTTGTTGTTTCTGATGTCGTGGTAGTAGAAGTGGATATGGGTCAGTTTCTCTGTTCCTTGATGATGATGATGATGATCTGTGGGTAGCATGATGTTGGGTTGTTCTGAGAACACTCCATGGGTACAAGTTATTACGTGATTAGAAACGAGAGTGAGAGAGAAGAGAAAGAAGAAACTATGTGGAAGAGACATTGTAAGACACAATTCTTCTTTTTTTTTTGTTGTTTTTTGGGGGGGGGTAAGAACTGAGAAATTGAGAAAGCACTCTTTTATTATAGTGATTTTGGAATTAAATCTTTGCGGGTTGAATATTTTATTACCCACGTCTTTCGCGAGGAAAGCTTAAAGGGGAGCCCGAATTGTTTGAATCTGGCCTGCGGTCAACAAATTCACACATTTATGCAGTCAGGTGATCTGGGCTGTTCGATTAAGATCGAACGGTTATAGATTTTTATTTTATTTTAAGCCAAGTGAGATCGAATGGCTCAGATCGCTTGACTGCTGATTGCATGACTGCAGAGAATCCGAATTGGAATTGTTTATTTGAGTGAGACTTTCGCGTGACACGTGTCTAATCTTGATTAAATGAGACATGCAGATTGTTAAATAAATAAAAGGTTTAATTACACTTTTAGTCTCTCATCTTTTACTATTTTGCAATTTTAGTTTTTTTATTTTTAATTGTACTAATTAGGTCTCTCATCTTTTATAATTGTGTAATTTTGGTCACTCCGTTAATTCATTAACAGTTTTTGTTGACTTTGACAAACAGCGTTGACTAGGCAATGACAACGAGGAGCTTATGTGGCATCCTCATCTAATTCATTTTTAAAAAATAAAGGTTTAATTACACTTTTAACCCCTCACCTTTTACATTTGTGCCCTTTTAGTCCCCGTCTTTTGCAATTGTGTAATTTTAGTCCCTTTATTTTTAATTGCGCTAATTAGGTCTCTCATCTTTTATAATTGTGCAATTTTGGGACTGAAAGAGAACACAATTGAGATGCTATTGCTACTGCTTTATGGAAGCTCCATTACTAACTTCTTAGACTCAACTAGGTCCCCATTTTCAACTGAGAATATGATTGTTCTTCGTCCAAGAAGTTAGTAATGGAGCTTCCACATCGTAGTAGCATCTCAATTGTTCTCTTTCGGTCCCAAAAATGCACAATTATAAAAAATGGCAGACCTAGTTAGCGCAATTGAAAATGGGGGATAAAAATTGCACACTTGAGAAAGACAGGGGACTAAAAGTGCACACTCGCGAAAGATAAGGAACTAAAAGTGCACAATTGCGAAAGATAGTGGACTAAAAGTGCAATTAAGCTTTTATTTTTTTTTAAATGAATGAGATGACGACGCCACATAAGCTCCATGTTGTCATTGCCTAGTCAGCACCGTTTGTCCATGTCAGCAAAAACTGTTAGTGAATTGACGAAGGGACCAAAATTGCACAATTATAAAAGATGAAGGACCTAATTAGCACAATTAAAAATAGAGAAACTAAAATTGTACAATTACAAAAGATGAGAGATGAAAAGCGCAATTAAGCCTAAATAAAAAGAATAAGGTGACTAAGATTAATTTACTTGGTCTATCGAGAGTTCAATAGAAACTTCATTCAGAATCAAGAGACTAATTAACCTAATTGGCTTAATTCAATAGCAGAGCCAGAAAAGTTATGAATTAGGGTTTATTTGAAAAAATAGCTTATTTAAGTACTTATGACATAAGCACTTATGTATAAGCTATTTTTATAATTGAATAAAGAACGTGGTGAAATTGATTTCTATAAGCTATAAGTTGCTTTAATAAGCTATGCTATGTAGCTCATGAAAATAAGCCCAAAACAGCTTATGAATGATTCATAAGCTGTTTTTATAAGCTTTGTCAAACATACTGACAGGAACTTATACCAGTATATAAGCTCAGATAAACTCTGTATAAGCTAATCCAAAGATGTCTGTCTTTCTACAACTCAAACTCGATTTATCCTATAGTTGCATTAATTAATTATGGATGGGGAATGTTGTTTTCTGTGTCCTTTTTAACATCAAAATACAAGCCTTTTTCTTAAATTTTATATGATCATTGTTCTACAATCAATCAAAGTCCAGATAAATTTAATATAATTTAGAGATTCCAAGGATATTATCCACAATTAGATATCAATTTGAAGGTTTATCAAGCATCATTTCCAATATGAGAAAGTGGTCACTCTACTTAACTACATGTATGGATTCTTAATATTGCAATCATTGAGATCATGGATTGTGTGATCAAGTTTAGAAATATATCATGACTATAAAATTTGTGAGGTGTCAAAAGGGTTGTTCAACGTGGGCTTGGGAAAATGGCGTGTTCATGTTTAAAAGCCCTTTCAAGGTTTGTGAAAATCATTCGACCAAAAACAAAAGTTTGTGAAAATCAGTAGAAAGTAGAAAGGAAAATTTCGAGATGACCATGTATGTATTAATTGAAATTTTGAGAACTTGCTTATATGAATGATTGATGAGTTGTGAAAAAGAAACGACCCTGTTATTGCCCAGTAAGCGAGCCCATAACGTGTTTGTGAAAATGCTTCAATGAAGAAAATAGTTGCAATGGACTTTATATTTATATTAATTAATGCTAATATAAAATTATACGGGCTATGTTTCTTTTCAATTACATGGAATAGGAATGGTAGAATTTTGTTAGTTTTTTTTATCAAGCCAGCATAAGTTTGATGTGGGTAACGACCTTAATAAGGGAAAAAGAAACCCCTGACAAATATTAAAATTTCAATCTCTATAGATCATGCATCGTAACAGTAATGTTATCCTTTGTTTCCAAGAGGGGGAAAGCTTCTGAATGCGGTCTTTGAACTTGTCTGCCTTTGGTGGATCAATTAGGAACGAGCTCTATAAAATGTCTCTTGCTAGTAAGTATCTAAAGTTATTGACTTACCTTGTGGTGATTTTAATTGCTCTTTATTTGTAATAAAATCCCATTTTTAACTTGTCAAAGTACTGTAACGTCCTTCATTGTTTCTTAGAAATTTGTTTTCTCAAGCATGTCTTTTTTCTTCTTGTTCTCTACTGGAAGTTTGAATTTTGCTTTATTTGAGTTATTGGTCCTACAGTACAAACAGAGGCATTGCATTGCACCAGTATGCCAAATTTCAGTTGAGTATGAAAATTACTCTGGTGCTGCTAAGTGCTAACTATATTTATCAGTAAAACTTTATCTCAAATATTGGAAGGAGAAAAGCTGGCAGCTGAAATCTTGATGTATAGAACTGGGACTTTGCTCTTGAAGAGCTCAATTGTTTGAAGGAAATCATTGACTCAAAGGCTCCTTATGTCAATTGACCTTTTTGTTAACATAGACAAGAACCATAGAAGAAGAGAAGGAGAACCATAGAGAAGAAGAAAAGGGGCTAGGGGTTCATTAGTGAACAATAAAATAGTCTACATAATACAAAGCATAAAAAGAAATATATATGCAATAGCAAAATGACAAAGCTACCCCTAAATAATATATCTAATATTATCTAACACTTTTGAGTAGTAGCATATGCTTGTCTGTAAATTGTAATGCTCATTTTAATATAGTTACAGGTGGCGAACTTTGTTACAGAGTTTTTTATCATCTGTGAACCAGGTGCAAAGCAAAAATATGGTCAATCAATTTGTAATTTGAGAAAATTGCATCTTTTCGTCTTTTTTTTTTCACACTATTTCTCCATTTCAAATGGTATGATCACCTGAACGCACTTAGAAACAAAAAGAAGCATGCTTTGTAGCATTGAGTCATTTCTTCTACCTAATTGCAAAGTGAGAAACAGGATAAGAGGCACTTAAATACACAAAAAAAGTATAATTTAGTGATAAATATTTATTTGTATATGACTTTAATATTAATTTAGTCCCTGTAAAATTTTTGATTTTGAATTTAGTCCCTATAAAAAAAGTCAAACTTTTTTTGTCCTCGTTTTTTTTTATTTTGGTCCCTGGAGGAGTTGACTGCTGATGTGACACCGTGAGATCCCTGTAAAATTCCTACGTGGCTTACACGTCACCTGACACATACCTATACAATATTAAATTTTGAATTTAGTCTCTCTTAAAAAAATGTGTTTTGAATTTAGTCCCTCTTAAAAAAATATGTTTTGAATGTAGTCTCTCTCCTTCTCTCCCCTTCTCCACCACCCCCTCCTCCTTCTCCCCCTTCTCCACCACCACCCCCATCCCCACCACCCCTCTTCCACCACCCCCACCCCCTTCTCCTCGCTCCTCCACCACCACCCTCATTCCCACCTCCACGTCCCTCCACCACCTTCCCCCTCACTTCCATGGTTCCCCCCTCCCTCCTCTCCTCCACCTCATTTTGGCCATAGTACTGAGCAAATCATTCATGTTCACGTCCACCCACGTTTTCAGTTTCATGAGAGGAAGGTGGAGGTGGAGGTGGAGGTGGGGGTGGGGGTGGGGGTGGTGGAGAAGGGGGGGAGAAGGAGGAGGGGTAGGGGTGGGGCTGGAGGTGGGGGAGGGAGGAGAAGGAGGTGGGGGTGGTGGAGATGGGGAGAGAAGGAGAGGGACTAAATTCAAAACATGTTCTTTTAAGAGGGACTAAATTCAAAAATTAATATTTGTATAGGTATGTGTCAGGTGACGTGTAAGCCACGTAGGTGGCATTGGTAGGAATTTTACAGGGATCTCACAGTGTCACATTAGCGGTTAACGCTAGTGAGGGACTAAATTAAAAAAAAACGAGGACTAAATTCAAAAAAATAAATAAAACAAGGACGAAAAAAGTTTAACTTTTTTTATAGAGACCTAAAAACTCCCTATATTACAGAAACCAAATTAATATTAAAGCCTTTATATATACTAACATTGCGTTGGTCCCGGATGGAATTAGATTCATATCCTTAATCAAGTTCACCTAAGATTGCATATGGATGTCCAAAAAAACATTTTTCATGCAAGTATCCCATAAAGTCTAGTGGGATAAGGGTACCATATCATTACGACTTAAGTATGTTTTTTGTCCCTTCAAATAAGGGATTTTTTGTATTTCATTTTTGAATATTTTTTTGAGTAATGATACTCATACACCCTAAAAATTAATTCACCCATCCAACACCTCTCATTTTTCTCTATATTTTTTTAACTATCACATCACATATTACATCATTTTATCACTTTTCTCTCACCTCACTCTATCTCTCTCTAGTGGTAGACACCCGAGCCATCTTTATTCTATTTTTAATCCCTACAATATTTGATATTTCAACCTTTCTTTTTTTGTCCATGCTGCCACCCCGTCGGTTCCATGCGAATGGACAAGGCTTCTCTGTTGTCCAATGCTATGCCTTTCATCAACATCACAAGGTAAAGATTGATGAGTTAAAATCGCAACAGAGGCGTTAGGCTAATAAAAAGGTGAAGATGGAAAAATGATGGATAATCAGAGCATCACCACAACGACTTCCTATGGAAGAAAAGGACCAAAATCAAGCCATTGTTATTGCCCCTTTTGCTGGTGGTGGAGAGTGTGAATTAATACTGGGTGTTGGGTGGTACTGCTGATAGTGGTGGTGAGCAATGTGAGGAAGATGAGCGAAATGAGGATGTGGATTCTCGAGAGAGATGGGAGGGGGGTTCTGTTTGTGTTCTTGGATTTCTTGCTTTGAAAGAGAGATTAAAAGAGAACTTGTTTCATGAATAAAATTTGAAGAAATAGGTGCTTGGTCTCTTTATTTTTTTTTCATATTTTTTTCACATGCACAATGAGGAACTGGGTTTGGGTTTCAACGTCTCTGCACAAAATAAAGTTTCTTTAGCTTTACCAATTTGATTGCTTTTTTTTTTTGCGGGGTTTTGTTTGTGATTCAATTCCATTTTTTTTCCCTATGACTAGGTTTATTCTCTAGCCGTTGCACTCGGTTTTGTATGTGTGTGAATATATTGAATTCCTTGTTGATAATGAATCTGGACACACATGGATGAATATATTGAGTTTCCTGTTGATAATTAATCCGCTGCAGTCCACGAATATGGGTGAAGCTTAGATCTGTCAAAATGAGACGTGGCTCGCGAGCCAGCTCGGCTTGGCTCGGCTCGGTTTGTGGGTTAAAAGGGTTACTAAATAGTTGGCTTGTTTAATTCTGGGTCTTTTTGGCTCGGCTCATTTAACCTGCAAGCTGAAGAGAGTCAGCTCTTCACGAGCCGAGCTGGCTCGCGAGTCATACTAAAAAATAAAAATTAATCATTTTAAATATTTTTTTAGTTTTTTTTATTTTTTAAATATTTTTTTAATCATTTTTAAATATTTTTTAATCATTTTTAATATTTTTTATTGATTAAGCCCGCGAGCCAGCTCGAGTAACCCGCGAGCTCGGGGAGAGCCGAGCCGAGCTGGCCATTTTCTAGCCCTTGAAAAATCTGAGCCAGCTCGGCTCAGCTCGTTTATCTGTCAGCTCGAGTCGAGCCAGCTCGGCCCACACGAGCTGGCTCGTTTTGACAGCTCTAGTGAAGCTCCCATGGCGGCAATAGAAAAGGGAAAGGGAAATTTCCAATTTCCAATAATAATAATAATAATAAACTATTTTTACTCGTCAGCACATTGTTAAGTGGGCTGGCTCACTTAGGCATAGAGCTGTCAAAATGGGTCGGGTTTGGTGGGTCAGGGTGAAAAGGTCTAAAAAATAGAGAGTTCACATACACAAATTTGAGCACCTTTTTAATTTGGATTTTTTGGCACGGTTCGACAAAATCGAAACCCGGTAAAGCCTGAGCCCGAAGCGGACCTCCCGAAAAATACAGGCTAAAGCCCGAGCCCAAAAAGTAGAGGGCTCAGACACACAAATTTAAACCTTTTTTAATTCGAGATTTTTTGACCTTGTTCGATAAAGTCCAAACCCGATGTAGACCAAGCTCAGGCCGACCCAAAAGTCCATTTTGCCAGCTCTACTTTATGCAGCGTGACACTGCTATTTGGAGCTCTTTCTGCCACACGGTAAAGACGAAAAAGAGAGTTGGAACATTACGGGATGAAAAAAGAACATTACAGTGATGAAAAACATAAGACACCTATTTACAGGAAAAAAAAGCATGCTTAAGCCAATTGTTACTCATCCTAAAAATAGTTAAAAAAACAAGAACGTCAAAAGCAAAAATCTATATATGAGAAACAGTGATATCATACTCCACAAGAAAATGTTCCGTGGTTGAAAATTCCCATATACTCTTAGCAATGAGATAGCCCCTAGCAAACCTGAACACGCCCGTGCCCCCAACAATAGGCATTTCCCTAACGGTATCCATAACGGGATTTCTCCCAAGCATACTAAGGGTGCTGCCAGCATAGTCACCCTCAGTGAAAACTAAGTTGATGAGCATCACCATTCCACGGTCCTCCAAAGATGCCACGCCAAACATCCCTTGAGCTTTCCCAACGGGCTTTGAGCCCAACTCTGGCCCTTCTGTTAAGAAGCTGTCCATCATCAAAAGTGTCCCAAACCCACCTTGAGTTTGAGTATCCATTGATGATGGGCTTGTGATTTTCACAACTGTGGGGTTCTTCCCCTCTAGGATTTCATGGTAAAAAATGTGCAAATGGGTCAATTTCTCAGTGTGCTTTTGATCTATGGGTAACATGATGTGGGATTGTTGGGAGAACACTCCATGGGTAGTTGTTAAGTGAGCAGAGATGAGAAGAAAGAGGAACCTAAGACTAAGAGGGGCAGCCATTGTAGGATGATAATTACAACCAAGTATGTGACAATATTGACACACACACATATGTATATATATATATATATATATATATATGCAGGGATTATGTTTTAGGGGTGTGACAATTCACTTTAGAGTGTAAAGTAATTTATCTTAATTATTGATTTGAAAATTAAGGGTTGATATTACAAATATATATATAACAAATTATGGATATGTTGGAATATTATTCCTTGATTTTTTTATTAATGGTTAAGATTACTTACTTTATACTTTACTTACTTTAGAGAAGTCAAATCCATGTTTTAGGTCCCTAGAGAGCTTTTAACTTATGTCCCTATAAAAAAAATCAAAATTTTTCCCTTCACAAAAACACAATATATAATCATTCCCTTTTATATTTCCCTAAACTCACGTGTAGTATGTTTTCCACCGTTTGCGATTCTATAAATTTTAAAGCTCTCCCACTCAACATTTCGCATTCTAATCCCAACGAAAATGGGAACAATTGATACGTTGAATGATTTATGATTGAGTTTTCACGCACGGGAGTGGCTTCATTGCGGCCATTTCGCGGTGGGGGAGGAGGGAGAGGGAAGATCCGGGAAGAAGGAAGGGGAGGTGGTGGAGAAAGAAGGGAGGAGAGAGAGAGAGAGGAGTGAGGGGAATGTGGGTGGGGCAGGGGGTGGAGGAGGGAAGAGACTCAAATTAAACTCAGAAATTAAGTTAAAAATTTAATATTTTTATAAAAATTTGTCAGGTAAACATATAGGTTTAAAAATGATGTCAAGAAGATCACACTAGCATTTTGTGCTTCATAGAAATGATGACTGAAACATAAGTATTATTATCTAACAAGTTAACTCACTATAAAAATAAAAATAAAATAAATAAAAGATGATTTTTTTTGACTTTTTTTTATAGAAAACTAAGTCAAAAATTCTCTATATTACATAGATGTAAAATATATTTAAGTCATTTTCATTTTGTGGGTTGAAATTAAATATCTTGCACATCGTGAATATTTTATTCATCCACGATCTTCGCGAGGCATGGTAAATAATGGAGATTAAGACGTGCCAATTGTTTTGTCATCTTTTTAATTTGTAGTAGCAACGTGTACAAAGCGGTAACGTGCCAGTGCAAGACATTGACAAGTATGCCAATTTCTACGGTCCGTTATCAAATTATCAGTTTTGGTATATTAGTTTTGTAATTAATATTTTTATAAATTATTTTAAAATTTAGTCTCTAAATATTAAAATTTTATTTTAAGATTTTTATTTAAAATTATAATTATCTTATTTAAAATTTAAAATTATGAATAACGAAGAGCATTTGGTTTTAATACGAAGTGTGAAACATTTTGGTAACCTATGTTGGATAAGTGAAGTAAAACGATCCAAAAATAAAAGAAAATAACTATAAAATAAAAGAGATTAAAGACTACAATATAATATAAAAGAATTATAATCCTTAAAAGAAATAATCTCGTGTAACATAATTCTATTTTATCATTAATTAATAAACAATAATTTCAAAACGGTTATTTTTTCAACGTGACCATGGAAGTTTGTCAAAGTTTGAATTAAAAAAACACTTGTGGTAAGGGATGATTAGAGGGTACGACTCCGAGGTAAAATAATACTAAAAGATAAGTTTGTATTTCTAGTGGGGGTAGGGTACCATATATTATTATTACTCATCCTGAAAAAACAAGAACGCTAAAGCGAAACATCTATGGATGAGAAATAGTGATATCATACTCCACAAGAAAATGTTCTGAGGTAGACATTTCCCAAATACTCTTGGCAATGGCATAGCCCCTAGCAAACCTGAACACGCCCGTGCCCCCAACAATAGGCATTTCCCTAACGGTGTCCATAACGGGGTTCCTCCCAAGCAAGCTGAGGGTGCTGCCAGCATAGTCACCTTCAGTGAAAGCAAAGTTGATGAGCATCACCATTCCGCGGTCCTCCAAAGATGCCAAACCAAACATCCCTTGAGCCCTCCCAACGGGCTTTGAGCCCAACTCTGGCCCTTCCGTTAAGAGGTTGTCCATCATGAAAGTTGTCCCAAACCCACCTTGAGTATTTGTTGATGATGGGTCTATGATTTTCACAACTGTGGGATTTTCCCCCTCTAGGATGTCATGGTAAAAAAAGTGCAAATGGGTCAATTTCTCAGTGTGTTTTTGATCTGTGGGTAACATGATGTGGGATTGCTGGGAGAACACTCCATGGGTAGTTGTTAAGTGAGCAGAGATGAGAGTGAGAGAGAAGAGAAAGAAGAAGCCAAGAGGGGCAGCCATTGTAGGATGATTATTACAACCAAAGAATGAGACAGTATTCACTTTATATATTATATTATATTATATTATATTTTATATATATACAGTGCAGGGATTTTTTTTTTTATTGTGTGGCTTAGAATTAAGGAAAATGTTACACACACACCTCACCTACACCCACCACACACCCACATTTCTTATTTCACTCATTAGCATTGGATGGAGTGTGGGTGTGTAATGGTCTATGTATCAAAGTCCTAGAATTAAATATGCTGTACATCTTGAATATTTTATTCATCCACGATATTCGCGAGGCATCGTAAACAATTGGAGATTCTTTTTTTATTAATGGTGGAGATTAAGAGGTGCCACTTGTTTTTGTCGTTTTTTAATTTGTCGTAGCAAAGGGTTCAAGCAGTAAAGTGCCAAGTGCCGAACAAGTACATCCTTGAATTAAAAAAACACACTTATTGTAAGGGATGATAAAACACGGCTCCATTAAAAAAATACTTTTTTTTATATACAAAAAAAACTTATTATAAGGGATGATAAAACACGACTCCGACGTAAAATAATAAAAAAATAAGTTCTTATTTATTTTGGAATTTATGACACTTACACGCAAAATTATTATTTTTGTTGATGAAAATAAAAATAATAAATTTTTTTCTAACCTACAGTAATTAGGATTTTTAACTCCCCAATAAACACATGAGGTATCTCTCTAAGTTTTAACTCTTTTTTTTTTGGTGAACCAAGTTTCGACTCGAATTGGCTATTAGAGTAAGCTATTTATGATTTATTATTGCCAAGCTGAATTATAATTCTTATTTTACAATACACTAATTGAATAAAAAATTTCTCACACTGGTAATAATGAGTAGCCTTTTAGAGGAGTCCCATAATTTTTTTTAAAAAAAATTACAGATTTTATCTTTTTTTTCTCGTCAACAGATTTTATCTCAAATATTTCAATATAAGATATAGGGCCTGTTTGGATTGGCTTATGCAGAGCTTATGAACATAGCTTATGACTGATTCATAAGTTGTTTTGGGCTTATTTTTCATAAACTACCCAGGATAGTTTATCAAAACAGATTATGGTTTATATAAAATAAGTTTCACTATAATTTTTTTTTTATTATAAAAATAACTTATACAGCTTATGCCATAAACAATAGATAAATTTGTTATCCAAAGATAGCTATATATTGATGAAAATTACAGACCACATCATAAAAGTTTTCATTTTGTTGGTCAAACCACGTCATAAATGTTTCAGACCATTATTATAATTTTTTTGGTCAATCAGACCATTATTATTCAATCGATAAGATATAGTGAACCGCGATGTGCTGATACTGACCCGTCTTTTTTTTTTTGTTAATATAGTGACCCGTCTTATTTTTTTGGTCCAAGAGTGACCCGTCTTATTGTTAGTATGATCTTGTTTTGGGCCAATTATATGCTAGCCCAAATTGGACTAAATCCAATTGCCCTTTTCACAAAACGGATTTTTAGGCTTAGTGAAATGATACATTGGATTACAGCCTCATGCGAATTAAGCAATAGTTTCACAGATGAGAACTCCTACTTTGACCAAAAAAAAAAACAGATGAGAACTCCTATATGTTGGGAATTTTTTTGCACGAAAAAGCGCATAGAGTGTCCAACTAGATAGCATGAGCTAACTAATGGTGGCAAACAATTTTTTCCAAGTAAGAAACGTGAAACTGGAATTCCCTAAATTTGATGGTATAATTGTTTTGAATTGGATCTTTTTTTTTTATTATAATTTTGAATTGGATCTTTAAGGCAGAGTATTTTTCTTCTTTTCTTTTAGTATTGTGACGCGCCCAAAGAACATGGATTTACTATAGCGTGTACTTGCAATTCGCAAACCATAGGTGCTTCATAATATACGTGTACGTAGTATTTTTTACTTGCATCACTTCTAATAGTCTAGGGAAGTAAATGGGGCGAGGCGGGCACGGGTAGTAGCTACCCGCTACCCGTCCCATATCCGTGTGGGTATTCGCTATCCAGGCTTTAGTGGATACCCACGATATTCGCGGGTATCCACGGATATCCACGGGTATTTTAAAAAAGTCTAAAAAAAATTAGAAAAAATTAATTTTTTTTTCATACAACATTGTCCATAATAAAAGTCATTACAAGTATAGCATGAGAATTAATACAAATACATCAATAATACATATTTACGAATATCCACGGGTATTTAAAAAAAATATAAACAAATTTTGAAAAAACTAAACAAAAATGTTTTTTTTTCCATACAACATTGTCCATAATAAAAATCATATAATAAAAGTCATTACAAGTATAGCATGAGAATTAATACAAATACATCAATAATACATATTTAGTAACAACTTGTTTAATACTAAAACAAAGAAAGACAACAACTGAAAATTACATCACTCTACAACACTTGTATTGACCACTTTAGGAATATATATATAAAATAAAGGTAGTTAATTGTCTTAGCGGATAAGGGTACCCGCGGGTACGGGTACCTCACTACCCGTCCCCGTTTATTAACGGGTACTTCAAATACCCATTTACTTTACCCGCGGGTACCCATTAAGGTACCCGCCCTGCACCCGTAACGGATTTTATCCACGGATACCCACATGTACGGGTTTTTTTGCCATCCCTATCTAATACTACACCTTTTCAATCAAATTCAAACCAGTACATTACACACATATAGCAAGGAATCAGCTACTTCTATTTTTCTCAAGTCAAGCTTCACTACATTCCCAATAGAAGTAGTATCAATAGTACCTTCAATCAACAAAATAACAAGACTGCCACTCAAAGCCACACCTACTCACGCATATTATTATTTGAACCAGGCCAAGTACTAAGCCAGGTTCAAACAAAACCAACTAACTAAAAATAACATCATCACCAATAATCAGCATAATATAATACACTCAAACATGCAGGACAGACACATTGTATTCAACAATTGCAGTACCAGAGGTAGTATTAAACATAAATGTCTTAGCCACAGCAAAACCCCTTGCATATCTGAACACCCCACTACCCCCAACAACAGGCATTTCTCTAACTTCCTCAAATATAACATTCCTCCCAAGGATGCTGAGGGTGCTGCCATTGTACATACCCTCTGTGAACACAAAATTGAGGACCATGAGCAACCAATAATCATGTTGGGAAGCCACAGCATATATCCCCTGAGATCTCCCAATTAGCTTTGAGCTTGGGCTTGGTCCTTCAGTTAATGGGTCATCCATAATGAAAGTTTTCCCAAATCCCCCAATTGACCCATTAGGGGGTTTCACAATTTGCATAGCTGTAAGGTTTTTGCCAGTTATTTTGTCATGGAAATAGAAGTGGAGTTGGGTCATTTTCTCCATTGGGTTTGTGGATGGAAATGTAGTAGCAGATTGCTTTGAGAACACTTCAGTTGTTGAGGTGGTTAAGGAACTTGATGACAAGAGAAGAATGAGAAGGAAGGCAAAGAGGGAACTGAGAAGTGAAGCCATCATGGTATACTATTTAATTTCTAGTTATGTTGGCTTGGCCAAATGGTGGCAACTACAAGCCGCTATTTATAGGCTGGCAAAGGATTTGGGATATATACCAACATGTTGAAAACGTGATAAAAAGTAAAGAGATGTTTAAGTTCCATTTTACAACCTATCAAAAACTTTTTAATATACTAAACTTGGATAAGTTAAGCAGATTTGTCAACAGAGAAGTTAATTCATTATGAAGTACATATATGTAATTCCCCCTTATATGTGCCTAATGAATATGATATCAGTGTTGATCCCAAGTCTACTCTTAAAAAAGTTGAGTGGTGTACCCTGCTATATTTAAAATAAAATCTATTTTCAAACGGATTCGTTAGTTTTATATTCTACTTAAAGTTATTAAGTGGTATAAGTATACTGGGGATTAGCCTTATCCATTTAACTGAGAGTATCATTATATATATTTAAGAGTTTATACCCAACCCATCCACCTTGTCCTTTTGGTTTTCCATCTTCGAGGAACCGTTACTATTCTTGTTATTCAGCGTTTCGGTGTCATCCACGTGATCCCCGTTCTCTGCCCACTCCAAAGGTGTGTTGCCTCTCAGAGCAGCCCCGCTCCGGCGATCGACTCGATCCTTCAGGGGTCCGACTTTGCTCCATCCCCGTTGGCTATCCTTCTCCCTTTCCTTACTTTTTCTATTTTTATTTTAGTTAAGCAGTACGTATTTAAAAAAATGGTTTGCAATTATGAGGAAAAAAATTCTATTCTCACTTAACCTTTTTTACACCTTTGACATACATTGTGTAAAATCACTAATTTTTTTAAAAAAGAAAGTTTTTTGACTTACAGTTACGGAAAAATGACTTGTAATAAGTGTGGACACCGAGTGTATTTTTTTATTCTATATCGAGGAGTATCCTTCCGCCTGTACGACGGGGACTAAACTTCTGCAAAAGTTTGTTCGACACCTCTAATGGGTGGCATCCCTCTCAGACCCGAGACTTTGGTTAAGGAACGAGAAACCTTAATCCCTCACGCAAATTTCTGTATTTTACTAAACTTATTTGATAAATATTTTTTAATACATATTTCTTTACTTCAAACTCACTTCTAACTAAAACTAATTTTATAAAATAAAAAACAGCTAAAATTTTCAAATTCATCCCAACACACTAAGCCTTTGAGAATTGAGAGCATTCATCATGCTTGATCGTACAGAGACAAACTTCAGTGATAGCGTGAGCGCCTCTTTTGCAGGTTCCATCAAGGTGTTCTTTGTTTCTCACTTTATATTTATATTTATTTATACTTTTCTAGTTTGAATGCGATATATAGCTTATAGCTTTTGTTACATGAATAAAAGCAATTGCCCAAAACTTAGATGATCCAATATGCAATTGATGTTACGTCAAAAAAAATAAAATGCAATTGATGAGCTGATCGGAAGCTAGCATATATGCCTTTGTGTCGCTTGACATAAGTATTAGTGAGCACACGCGTCCTGTTCGTGCTCTTGATGAATGGTACACTATGAACTTTCCATAA
Source organism: Glycyrrhiza uralensis (assembly GCA_030159175.1). Lineage (NCBI taxonomy): Eukaryota > Viridiplantae > Streptophyta > Magnoliopsida > Fabales > Fabaceae > Glycyrrhiza > Glycyrrhiza uralensis. Next base: position 45,246,997 of record BRZY01000005.1, read on the forward strand.
TTAGCCCATCCCCTCAAAAAAATTTAAAATTAATATTACTATTTTTTATCAATTATTCTTTTAAAAAATTTATTTTCTTATATTTTTGTCAATATTTAAATTTATTTAATAAACATTAAAAATAATGACTTTCTATATTACTAATAAAATAATATTTCATTTAAATTAGTTTTTTTTATATTTTCAAAACTTTTAATGCTTGTATTTTGGCTTAAAAGTACTTTTGGTCCCTGTAAATATACTCATTTTTGCTTTTCGTCCTTGTAATTTTTTTTTTTACTTTTTCATTCCTGCAAATATCGCCGTCTCCATTTTTGGTCCTCAACATCAACTTCCGTTACAAAAAAACTGAGGTGGCTGACGGAGATCTATGTGGTAGTGCCACGCTGTATAAGTGAGTCCACGTGGCAAGTGCTGACTGTGCAAAACGCTGACTCATCAATTTCCATTAATCTTTTTAAATTTAAATGTTTAATTTTTTAATTACATTTTTTAATTTAAATGTTTTAAAATTGGGATTTAGGGTTCATGTTGTTCCCCCTTCCTCTCCCCTACCACCGTCCACCTCAACAAGACACCATCATCAGAAGCATTGATCACGTACAGCATGTGCCAAAGCCCAGAACTCATCACCAAAACATCTGGGTAGATGATGGTTCTGCTTGAACTCCACCACCAAGTGATGATGAAGAAGAACCCAGCGAAAAGGTAAGAGCAACACCCCCGACCACCACCTCTCCTACCACCGCACAACCATCGTCTCTCTCTCTCTCTCTCTGCAAACCAACAAGCAGAGCAACAACAACAGATTCATGGAGTGAAGCTTATTGAGAGGGAAGCTCACATACATACCCAGTCATCGGAAGAAAACCCAAAAAACCCACCCCATCAACAACAGAACCAAAGCAACAAGTCAACAACCACCCCACCAATGCAATCCCAGAAAACCCAGCAAAAACCCAGAAAACCCGACCACCAAGACGTCCGCGATGGTGGCAAAAAGAGAGCGAGATCTGGAGCTTCAATAACGAGACCGAGCCGCTTCAATAACGGCACCACACGTCCTTTTCCTTTTCTGTCTATTTGAACTGAAAAGGGGAAAGCAAATACAAAACCGAAACCCAAACCACGAACCCAGTTCGAGGCAGAACACCGCCCTTGATGAGGATGCTCATGTCGACGCTGGAGAAGTGGCTCCTTCCGAGGAGGACGATGGGTTCGTACGCCTTGAACCGTATGATTTCAGGCTCCACCAGCTCGGTTGGGCAACGGTTGATCTCAGGCTCCCTCTACCGTAGTTCTTCCGCCCGAAGCACTACACCTATTCCATTTTGCTCCTCCTGTTGCTGCCACCATCGGTAGTGTGATTTCTCTCTCTCGGGTTGAAGGCGTGGTGGTGAGAGGAAGGAGTGGTGGTGACCGACGTAGAGGAAGAGAAAGAGGGCGTTGGATGCGAAAGATTTTTTTTTCTTCCTCATGATGGTAGATGGTTCTGATGATTATCAGAACCCTAAAACCCAAATTTTAAAATATTTAAATTTAAATTAAAAAGATTTAATAATCCTGGTTGGTTAACGCTAATAATCTTGATTGGTTAGTTAATCATCACATTTAAAACGTTAATGATGCTGAGTCAGCATCTTAGCCACGTCATCAAGTCACATGTGGCGTCTGTTAACCAATGTGGCACTGCCAGCTCAGCTTCCGTCTGCCACGTAAGCGTTTTTGTAACGGAGACTGACGTCAAGGACCAAAAGCAAACAACTTGAACATTGCAGGGACGAATAACTAAAATTTTTTTTTACAGGGATGAAATCCAAAAAATGGTATATTTGCAGGGCGAGAAATATTTTTAAGCCTTGTATTTTTATATTTTAGATTTTGCTTTTATTAAACAAATACTTTTTGTTATTAATTTTTTTATTTTCATATTAAATTTAAGCCCTCATTTTTAATCGTATGAAATTAGGTCAAAATCTCTTCTCTCAAATTCAGATGACACGTGTCTTGAGCTTCCATATTTAATCCAAATCAAATTAATATTAATTACTTTTTTAAATAATTGTTTAGCAACACACGCCAGACTAACCGTGGGTGGCATTTTTCCCACAATTGTGAACTGAGCTCGATAGTTTTATGTAAACTTGTTCCTGTCTTGTTCGCCTTCACACCACGGGTGGGGTTTCTAGCACAGTTGTGAATTTATCTGCCCTTCCTCGGTGCAGTTTTGTTAAGTTGGGGGTGACTTTTTAGTTTCTGTTGTGGGTTTTGCGTGCTGCAAATGATAAATAGGGTCTGAGGTGCCAACTTTGTTAGGATGCCTTTCTTTATAGTGATGTTTTTGCACGCTATCCTATTTATTTATCGGTCAGTCGTATGTGTACTGATAACATTCTGTTTCTTCTCATGTAGCTAAATTAGGGCATATCTTGTGCTATGGTTTAGTTGACTTCTTAATAAGATTTTTGTCTTTTCAAAAAAAATTCATAACATGCTATAATTTATTTTCATCAAACTTTTCAAAATAACTTAGTTCATACAGAGCTTATTCTCATTTTCTCTTCCACTATAAAAACTGCAGAAATCGTCTGCAGTACCAGCAGCAGAGATCTCGGCCGTTGGATTAATCCAACTATACATTATTGAATATTGCATGTTACCCAAATGCACTCTAGATATTGAACTGTAATATTCATTAATTAGCTGCGCACTCAGATCTGTTTATTGATGCTCTGGAATACAAGCAAAATATTTAGAAAGGAGAGATAGTAACATTGAACTCCTCAATAGCATTCCCAGAAGTAGAATTATACCAAACAGTCTTCGCGAGAGCAAATCCCCGTGCAAACCTGAAGGCACCAGTGCCACCAACAATGGGCATCTCTCTAACCGCATCCAAAATAACATTCCTTCCAAGCATGGTGAGGCTGCTCCCTTTGTATTTCCCCTCCGTGAACACAAAGTTAACATCCATCTTGAACGCAAAGTCACCAAATTGTTGAGAAGCCAGAGCATAGGTCCCTTGGGCCCTTCCAACAAGCTTTGAACTTAGATCCGGTTTTTCCGTCAATGGGTTGTCTATGATGTAAGTGGCACCAAATGCACCGTGGGATAATTCCCTTGGTGGGTTTATGATTTTGAGGGTAGTTGGGTGTTCACTGTCTAGGATGTCATGGAAATAAAAGTGTAGGTGGGTGAAATAGCTCTCTGATCGCCTCTCTGAGGATAAGGTTATGTGGGATTCCTCTAACGACACCCCTTGAACACCGATGATCAAGTAATTAAAACTAGAGAAGAGGAACAAGAAGCAGCTAAGAATGGAAGCCATTATTCTTGGTCAATTCACAGCTAGCCAAGTGAGTAAAGTTTGGAAGGCTAAAAAGCTATACTTATAATATTAATAGAACTGTTAGGAATGGAATTAAATATTATCATATTACGTATCACCACGTGACAATATTAATTATATAGTTTTTGTGTACGATTAACTAATTTTATTTTTATATTTCCATCTCTTACAACAAATATTATTATATTAATAAGAATTATAACCATGAGATTGGATGCAATTAGTTAACGTCCTTTATCTAGACGAGCTCGACTGTTGGTGCTCAAGTTTGATCTCTGGTGATGAAATAATCAGTGATTAGATTTTATTTACCTTTCTATTAATAAATCTCTAGCAAAATTGCAAAAACTGTCATCGATGGAGGGTGAATGGAAGTAAATCTTACTGTGAATGTATTATTGAGGTAGGTGATTGTAGCCATAACTTTCAATAATGTGGCTGTAGTTTAGTGGTAAGAATTCCACGTTGTGGCCGTGGAGACCTGGGCTCGAATCCCAGCAGCCACAAATACATAAATGTATTTTTTTTATTGTTGTTTTTTGTTTCTCTTTTCCGGTTCATTGTTTGATCCAGCTGTGGAAAAACAAAATAGTTGACAAGTTGACTTTTATTGCAGAGGTTGCGCCTTGAAATCCTCTCAGGTATGAGGTAAGAATAAGATATTAGTGTTTGTTTATTCTTCATTTAGCTTAATTATCTTTTGGCCTACGTACGGGAGTTCATCATCATTAAAAACAAAACAAAAAAGTTCACTGTTCATTACTTACGAAAATGTCTTTAACATTGCACCGTTTATTTAACAAGCCGGCCGAAGCATTTTATGAACATTTGTTTATAAAAGTCATAAACTTACTATATATGGTGCCAAAAGCAAAAGATGTAAGAATTATACACACATCAATAATTTTACAGCACGTAGCATTGCAGTCACGATCCTGTGTTGCTTGCTGCCAAATATAATTGGCATAAATTTATGAATATTATTATCATTGTCATTTCCAGCAACAGACACAGCCAAGCATGCGCGACAGAATTTCACCAAACACTATATGATGTGTGTGTGTATATATATGTGCTACTCGTGCATGTTGTTAATATCCTTATACAAAGGAAAGACAAAAGCTAAAAGAAATTAAACCAAACATGGGTTCTAATTACTATGAAGAGATTATTGAGGCAATTCCAAATGGTTCATCACCTCTTAAAGCAGAGGATGATGATGATGCATGCCTCTCTGCAATGCTGCTTTGTTGTGGTCCAATGGTGTACACTGCAGTGTTGAATGCTGCAATTGAGCTCAACATATTTGAGATCATAGCCAAGGCAAACCCACCTGGTGTGTCTGCCTCTCAGATTGCATCACAACTTCCAAAACAGCACAAGGAATTGCCTCGGAGGCTTGACCGCATGCTGTGCCTGCTTGCAAGTCACTCTCTTCTTGTTTGTTCCACACGAACAAATGAAGGAGGACGTCATGGGAATCATTATGAAAGACTCTATGAACTATCGTTGGCTGGTAAATACTTTGTCAATGATGAGAAAAGAGGCTCTGTCGCTCTATTCTCAACATTTATTAGTCACCGAACGCTCATTGATGCATTGTAAGTAACGTTGATGCTAACTAGCCGATGGACTGATATAAATTATAAGTTCTTTTAACATAAACAGTAAAAAAATCTAACTAACAAAATAATTTTGGCAAGAAATAAACAAATTTGAAAAGTGACACATGTCTCAGCCTAAGATATGACACGTGTTTCAGTTCAGAACCTACTTAGTTATTTAATGTTTTAAATAAATACAAAACTTTGATGTTATGAGTTCATGTAATTCATCTTACTCTCATGAATTTTGGGATAAGGGGTTATTTTGACTAAGTTGTTGTGTTTCATGTTTGTTAGCCTCAATTTTAAGGAGGTACTATTGGACTGTGATAATGGGCTATACATGAAAGTTCATGGAATGAATATTTATCAAGGCATACAGTCTGATCCCGCATGGAATCATGTTTTTAACAAGGCAATGGCTAGTATTTGCACACTAGAGATGAAGAAGATTCTAGAAAAATACAGAGGATTTGAAGGAATATCATTGCTGGTTGATGTGGGTGGTGGAGTTGGGCAAAGTTTGAACAAGATAATCTCCAAATATCCTTCAATAAAGGGTATCAATTTTGATTTGCCACAAGTAATACAAAGTGCTCCAACTTATCCAGGTATACCATATCCATCCACATATACACATTTGTGGATTGCAACCGTATGACCCTTTTTCCACTTTCCTTCTGATGAAAACATGATAAATTACTAAAATGCTTCCCCTCTTTTCTTAATTATTATTTTTTTACTAAAATGTTTTTTTTTTTAAATTGGAGGGATAAGAATAGGGACATAAAATCGCCCTCCTCCTTAATTACTTAGATACCACAACTAATGAGTGAATTATCAATTCCATGAAGGGATTGAGCATGTTGAGGGAGACATGTTTGAAAGTGTTCCAAAAGGTGATGCCATAATATTGAAGGTTAGTCTGTATCATATATATTCATACCCCCACTATAATTAGCTATGTGACTTGATATTAATTGTGATCAATTTCATCTAATCTAAATCTAAATCATATACAACTGAGTTACAATAGCTATTTCCATGTGGTTGGTTAATCATTGTAGGCCGTATTGCATAATTGGTCTGACGAAAAATGTTCAAAAGTTCTAAGCAATTGCTACAAAGCTTTGCCACAATATGGGAAAGTGATCGTAGTGGACTTCATAATGCCTAAAGCAATTCAACCAATAGAAGCAGACAAGATGACTACTAGCTTTGACAACCTCATGTTTCTGGATGGTGGGGTCGAAAGAACCGAGAAAGAGTTTGAGAATTTATGTAAATGCTCTGGCTTTTCTAGTTTCCACGTTGTTTGTCGTGCCATATCTGCTCTAGGAGTGATGGAATTCTGTAAATAAACAAGAATGATCTTACTACACATTTGATTTATTCCGGTCAAATTATGTGATTTCTGAATAAATCGGAGTCGATATCGAACTCATATTAATCTTTGAATCGATTAAAACTAAAAACTTTCTCGTAAAAGTAACGGACTACAACGATTATAAAAGCGATAGGATTAAATTTCTGAAAAAAAGGAAAATAAATAGTACTACTAAAGTATTGAATTGAATTATTTGTCTTTTCAAATTAGAAAAGAGGCCCCAAATTACGTTACGCATGGTTTTATGTCCACACATATGTGTTGAGCCGCCCCAGTCCAATTTCTTAGTCAATTTATGCTTGTTGAATTGCAGCCCCGAGTTAGACAACCGTGCAACGAAACAAAAAGCTAGACTTTTGAGGAAACTAATAAATATTTCATGTATTGTTAAAAATTTATAAAAGAATTTATTAATTTATATCTATAACTATTTCTATAACTAGGGGATATCTCTTTTTGGTGTACACTTTCATTTGGTTCCATTCTATCCCTATAAACTTCTATTAACTATCATTATCTATAACTTATATAAGGGGCCTTTTTGTCCTATTTTATCATATCATCACATTTAAGAAAGAGAAGGAAAATTAACCGGTTTGCAGTGGAGAGAAAAAAAAACAGTTCTCTGTGGTTACTTTATTGCCTTTAGCTATATTTTGAATTTTCCTTTGTGTGATGGGTGTTATTGTGGATTTTCATGTAAATTTTATTATATCTGTGTTTGATATGATTTCCATATTTAACAATTTTATTATTATAAATTTCCATAGTTAACAATAACTAATCAAAATAACACATCAATAGTATATCAAAAAAAAAATAACACATCAATATATGATTTCTATAATTAACAAATAATAGTAAAGTGGAAAGACGGACACTACCGCTAGTAACTTAAAAATTTCATGATTGACTAAATTTATAGAATGATGTTCAAGAGAAATAAAAATATTATAAAATGAAAAAATGAAACTGTTGATATAAAAAAGTCATGGAACCACTATAAATCCTCATTGAGGTCGGTGGTTCTCTCTGACCTTGCACAAAAGTGTACTTCCCCTAATTTAAATTTTTTACATAGAAAAATAAAAGTCATGGGACATATTGAAACGGATAGTAAAATAGTCAAACTCATTACTCGAGAGTAGTTAATGTATAAGAGAAATCCTTACTCAAATAAAGACTCAATAAGATATTTATCAAAAAAAAAAAAAGACTCAATAAGATAGTATTTGACCCGGCAAATGCAATCTCCGATCGGTTGATTTGAGACCACCAATAACGCATAAACAACAAAATCAACCACATAGTTTCAAAAAAAAAAAATATCAACCACATGACCTACCACCAATTAATGCATATTGCTAGATGTGGAGTCTCATTCGCCTATAAAAACCACTCAAGCAACATGCACGGGGAAACACATAAACAAAAGCAAAACACACAAAAACTACTAATTAGAGAAGTAATTAAGCAACAATTAATGGGTTCCAATATTAATTGTGAACAGTTGAATGATGAGAATGAGGCATGCCTTTCTGCTCTGCAGCTATGTTGTGGTCCAATGGTGTACACTGCAGTATTGAATGCTGCCCTTGAGCTCAACTTGTTTGAGATCATCTCTAAGGCAACTCCACCAGGTGTTCCTGCATCTGTTGTTGCATCTCAACTCATGAATATTCCAACAACACAACAACAGCACCCTGAATTGCCTCGAAGGCTTGACCGCATGCTGAGCCTGTTGGCGAGTCACTCCCTTCTCACTTGTTCTGCACCACCAAAGGAAGATGGTACTGCAGGCACTGAAAGACTTTACCTTCTATCACTTGCTGGTAAATATTTTGTTGATGATCATGATGACAAGAATAAGGGCTCCGTGGCTTTAATCTCAAGGTTTCTCAGTCACAGAGCATTTGTTGATGCCTTGTAAGTAATATTGCTGCAGCATATTGTTTGGATTAGAGTCTAGGAGAGCTTCTAATTCCTGTCTGTAGCTCTCAAACATGATCTTTTTTAAAACAAAAAATTGTGGTGTGTAATTGTGTTTGGTTTGGTGTTATACACGCTCAACACATGTGGGGCCTACAGCAACAATTTGTGGTTGTGGTGTCCAAGGCATGTTAATATGGATTTGGAGTGCAAGAGACCAAGTTCCATGTTAATATGTTTAATCAAATTCGCATTTAGTAACTTTAAATTTTCCATCCATAATATTCTGGGGGAAGGGGTCTGGATTAATTACCGAGGATTAAATTTGGGTACTAGTTGAAGTCATTCTTTTAGGTGGAAAGGGATTTGAGTTAATCATATTTACTTTTGACTAAACATGATTTTATTTTTAAGCATATATTAGGCTAACAAAAGTAGTTTCCGGGCTGAGTTGAAATTTTTATATTGACATGAAATAATTTTCATACATAAATGACTTTAAACTCATTTTATAAAATCAATTTCACCCATAATCAAGTTAATTTGTCAAACTGGTAGTTTGATATCATCTTTGATGAATTGTTAGGGAATAATAAAGAGTTGAATTTGACGATGTCGTGGTTTTTGCTAGCCTCAATTTTAAGGAGGTACTCCCTCCGGTCTCAAATATAAGAAAAAAAGTACATCCATCTGGACCATATATTTGAGACCGGAGGGAGTATTTCTGGATTGTGATACTGGCTTATTCAGAAAAGTTCATGGGATGTCCATTTATGAAGGCATACAGTCAGATCCGGCATTGAATAATGTTTTTAACAAGGCGATGGCAAAAATGTGCACAATTGAGATGAACAAGATACTTGAAATATATAGTGGATTTGAAGACGTATTGGTGCTGGTTGATGTGGGCGGTGGTGTTGGCCAAAATTTGAATATGATCATCTCCAAGTATCCTTCCATAAAGGGTATTAATTTTGATCTCCCCAAAGTGATACAAAATGCTCCAGATTATCCAGGTATATCTGTGTGCCAGGTTGGAATTATATAGAAAATTAAGAAATATAGAAATTGAGTTTATATATAGTCATAAATTTTTTTTTATCATTATTATATTAAATATACCAACATAGTGTGACATATATATGCGCTACAAATATCTAGAATTCTTAAGCACTATGTGGTGGGTTTGATCCCGATCATGCATACGAAAGAGCATATGTTGATTAGGGTTTGAAACAGGCATCATTTGAGATTTTTTTTAATCTTGAGTAAAATTTAATATTTTTGTTTGGTAAGTTTTGAAAACCAAAAAAAATTTAAAACAACTTGATCGATTCAATTTATGAAAATTTGAAAAATAATATATTTTTTTAAAAAGTAAATAAAATAATATTGAGTGACTTAATTGTAACAATTAAAAAATACCGAGAGACTAATTAACTCACTCAAAAGTTTATTAGAAAACTAATATCACACTTGAATGATGGTAAAGAAACTAAAAGTGTAATTAGTTAAATCTATTCTTTAATCATCTTGAGAAACTGGTTATTGTAAGCCTATAAAGCCAAAGCTTAGGAAGCCTTGACGTGATATGCGTTTTAAGTGTGTTCTTTTGTTAATGAGTGAATTTTCAAAATCCTTGAAGGGATAGAGCATGTTGGAGGTGACATGTTTGAGAGTGTTCCAAAAGGTGATGCCATAATATTGAAGGTTGGTCTAAAGACTATCATAATCGTAATTATGTTTTTTTTCCTAATCATGTTGTAATAAGTATTTCCATGTTGTTATTGGAATTGTAGGCCGTATTGCACAATTGGTCTGATGAGAATTGTTTAAAAGCTTTACGCAATTGCTATGAAGCGTTGCCACAGAACGGGAAGGTCATTGTTGTGGACTTCATTATGCCTGAAGCAATTCAGTCCACAAAAGCAGATAAAATGGTTACTAGCTTTGATAACCTCATGTTTCTAGATGGTGGCAGCGAAAGAACCAAGAAAGAATTTGAGAATTTATGCAAAGCTTCTGGATTTTCCAATTTTCAACTTATTTGTCTTGCCTTTTCTGCCTTGGGAGTAATGGAATTTCATAAATATTGAAAAACAACACACATGTGAGGAGGATCTTAGACTTGGGAGGGAGTGATGAAATTTCAGAATGCACTTGTGAAATATTGTACTATACTCCTGCAAAATAATGGCATATATATATGTTTGGTTTCTGTTTTTATTTTTTTGTTTTTATCACCTTATTTTTCCTTTTTTAGATAAAATTTCATGGACAAAATCAACTAATTCAAAAAGATTTGGATTTGACTTCTTTAAAGTGTTTAAGTCACTGAGAATATAAAATAAATAATTTCAGTTATTGATAAATAAATCAATTATTAATATTACAAAAGAGGTTGAGATTAATGACTTTATTCTTAATAGTTGAAATTAGTGAGTTTACTCTTTCCTTAGGGTCAAATCCAAAAGATTTATGTGATCATAAATTTTCAAAATTTAAAATGTTGATCCTTATAATTTTATTAACTATGATAATAGTTTTTTCGGTGAAATAAGGGAGAAAATGAGAAATGATAAAGGAAAAAAATAAAGATATATATAAAATACGGGAAAAAAAATGATAAAAGAAAAAATGGTAAAACAATAAAAAAAACTGCAAAAACACTCTTCTTAATTCTATGTGAGTCCCAAGCACAGTCCTCGCGCACACGAGCCAAGTGACAACCAAAGCGTTCCTATATCGGCGATCCGACTGTCGGTTTTCTCTCTCGCCGGCCGCCGCCGATTGCTGGTATACCGTTAGCGACCCTCTGTTCGTTTTCCTTATTTTGGTAACTTGAACCCTAACACCAGCTGAAGCTTAGTGCACCTTTTTTACACTTTCCATAAGGCCATGAATTTTGGAGTTTGTTCCCTTCGTGTTGAATTTGTAGTTTTTTAGTTGATTGTGCTTTCTCTTGCTGTTAAGCTCTCTCACGTGTTGGAATGTTCGCACGTGCTTCTCTGGATTTTTCTTTTCTCCTTTTGTTCTCCTTTGTCTGCTTGATAGTATTTTTTGATACATTGTCTGCTAGGTAGTTGCTTCTTGTTGTCTGCTTTGTTGAAGTTATTATTCTCGGTTTTCGTGGTTTGATTTTTTGTTGCAATGTCTTGCAATAATTATTAAGAAACAAATAAAAATGAGGGGTTTTGGAGAAACGAATATTTGTTGGTTTGGTTCGTTTCAAGCAATTGTTGTGGCATGTATCGGAGGTTTGGGTCTGTGGGGCTGATGCCTCCTACATTAGCATTTTGCCTTCACACATGTCTATAAACTTTAGGACCTTGTTTGGTTTGAGAATGCGTTTTTTGTTTGCAGTAATAATTATAAAAATGGGACACCTTGTTTCGCCCTGTTTTCTGATTTCAAGGATTTGGACTGGAAATGGTGAAAAATATAGGGGGAAAATGTTATTTTCATCATTTTCTGTGTAAGTTCTTAAAAACAATAAATGAAGTGAGAGCAATATATGATTTTTGTAATTATTAATAGAAAAAGAAATAGAAATAGGAAAAGTACTCATAGCAAACAAGTCCTTAGTTCTCTTGAGAAGCTATGCTAAGACTTGGCTCAACTTTGAAATCCGGTGGTTTACCATGATGGATTTAGATGAGGATTCGAGGAGCTTACTTTCAGGATTTTTTTTTTTATTGTCTGAATTCCATGAAAATCTGGGTCTTTCAAAGTGTGTTTAACTTGGTAAATTGGTTGTTGTTTCAATGTTAGTCGGGTTGGTTCGAAATTCTATTTGACACTCGATGCAGTATGCAAGACTTTTGTTCTTGTGTTCTAATGAATTTTCTGTTTCTTGTTGTGGGTTATGATCTATTCCAGTATTTCTCTTCCTGTGAGAATTCTAGCTATGCACCACGGTTTTGCATATTTGAAAGTTATGGTTGTACATCACACTCTACAGATGCATAAGGAGGTTTTTGAAGTTCGAGATTTTGCCTTCCTAAAATAGATTTTGGGCTCTCCCATGGATGGTTTACCTGATGGTATCTCTCTTGATTGATGTTGTTCACTAATGCCTTATATATTCTCTCCAACTTTTAGTCAGTCCCCTTTGGCTTCAATTAATGGGATTTGGGAAGCTCACATGCTGTCATTGTGTTCCCTTTATGGCAGTTTTCCCTTATTGTTTCATAAGTTGAGCTATACAACTTGAAATCATGCACTGTCTGTATCCTTGGATAGCTAACATCAGGCTTGAAAATGATATTTTTTTTAATTCAGAATTGGATTGTTTCTTCTGATTGGTTCAAATTTGAATGCAAACTGAACTGCATGTTGTCACTGTTTGGAAGCAAGTAATTGTCAATCCATGGCATGGGCTACCAAATAGAGTGCATGAAATTATGTGCCTTTTATTTGTTGGAAAACTAACAAGATTATAATCGATAAATTTTTTACAGTAGCTCTTCACAATCGACACAAGGTTTTGTTAAAATTAAGGTCATTTCTCTGCATTTAGTATGATTCAGTTAGTTCTACATTAGCTCATAAATTCTGAAGAAATTGATATTAATCCTTTGCGGTCTTGGTATAAGCATAAATAAACAACTGTGTTTGCATTTTGGAGACATTATATTGCTTACACTGTATAAAATAACTAATCAATTTAACTAATTTTCTGTTGAAGAACTTTAAGTTTTCCTGCTTTTTGAATTAACTGTCAAGTTTCAATGCTAATAGGATAAAAAGGAAATCATTATGATGTCTGAACGTGTTTTTTTTTATGTTATTTTTTCTTTAGAAATTATATAACTATTAATTACTCTCAAGTTAAAAATATTTTATTCTTAGGTTTCCTTCATTTTATACATGGGATCATCAACAGAAGAGTATGAGGCATTTAAAGAGAAAGTTAGAAGGACAGTGTATTTTGACAACCTGTCACCACAGGTTACTGAATCTGTGGTGAGAACTGCTCTTGACCAGTTTGCAACTGTGAAAAGTGTCAAGTTTATCCCCAACTACCTAGGACCAAGCAATCTGCCACAGTGTGCATTGGTGGAATTGGATTCCGCCAAGAAGGCCAAGGAAGTTATATCAATGATAGGACAGTATCCTTTCATGATGTCTGGGATGCCTCGGCCTGTGAGGGCTCGTCCTGCAGTAATGGAAATGTTTGATGATAAGCCAATGAAGCCTAACAGAAAGATAAAGTGTTGTTGGTTGGAGCCAAGTGAGCCTGATTTTGAGGTGGCAAAGGAACTAAAGAATCTTACACGTAAACATGCTGCAGAAATAGCATTCATGCACAAAGTAAGTTCATTCCTAGTAATCAATTAATTTATTTGTAGCTCTTATGGCTATCACTATTCCGATAATTTCTTCAGTTTGCAGAGTACTCTAGGAGTAGAAGTTAAACATCAATTTCCAAATCAATACTTCTTTGTTTCAACATTTTTCTTTAAATGAAGAGCAGTTAGCGGTAACATTAAGCATTTTTACTGTAGGTATGAGAATTACTAGCAAGTTTGTTGGGCCAATGATAATGGTGCAGTACCAAGTGATTCTGAATTTTTTATGGGCTATTAGCACATAATCTTTATCACATATGTTGATGATTATAAGGGAAGTTAGGGTGAAATTGATATAATAGAAAACATCAGGTACAAAATTACAAACAGGAAAAATGTCAAGATGGAAAGAATAATTTTTCATATTAAACATATAAAAAACTATGGATTTCGTGTTCTATGAGATGGAATTCAAAAAACTGTTTGAAACATTGGTTGATTTGTTCACATGTATACAGGATTTGCCTACCATGTTATATTGTTTGCCATATTACTGTAATTGCTTTGATGTTTGAGTTCATGATTGGGATAATTCATTATTAGTTTATTTTCAAGGAAAGAAGGGTGTCTAATGTAATGCCAATTTGCTCGTGTTGTGTGTTGTGCATTGACCACCAAACAATATAAGACAAACAGTTGTGTTGTGAGTCTGTAAAATGTTTGTCCTGTTCTTGTTGTGCTTCATCAACCGCTCCCTAAAAGTAAGTTTGTTGGATGTATACTATGAGAGATTCTGTGAAATTGTTCTAAGTGTGTTTGTGTGTGCCTTTTGTTTAGCTGCAACTAGAAGAAGAAGAGAAGCTAGCGACTCAGCAGGCAGACGCCCTGAAAGTGCATTGCAAAAAGTTAAAGATGATAGATGGTATTATGGCTGATAGAACTGCCCATCGTTTGGCACGAAAGTATAATCTGCATGTTGCAGATGATTGAAGGATTCTTTTGTATTAACAATTTATGTAAAGATTTTTTTCTTGTTTTTGCTCTTAGGATTAAGCTTTGTTGCACTCTGCTACTGCTGCTAAAGAAACTCCATTTATACATGGTATATAATATGTTCATCGATCCATGCCAAAGATTCGTTTTTATTTTGTTTTCCTATGATCAGATTCATGGCAGTGTGTTAGTGGAAATTTAACACCCATTTGGTTTGATACAAGTCATCATGTTAAAATAAAAAATTAAATTACATAGAATAAGTCTAAAAATAAAAATGGAATCTTATTTTGGCATAATTTTACTAATAATGGGATTTTTTTTTTGCTGAAACTAATAATGGGATTTTGAATCATTAAAAAACATCTAACAATAATAATATCTCATTTTATTGAGTTGTAAGTTTTGATAAATTGTATTGTTTTGTGATCACATTAACTGTGTATCTTGATATTAATTCTAACTAGTGAGTGATGTGTACAACAAGTGATTCCAAGTATCTGGTAGCCCTGCCACACACCAATGGGTACAATCCATGCCATGGAAGGCATTGTAAGAACTAGGATGTGCATCTTTTCTCAACTGTGAGAGAGTTGTGATGTTGAGCAGTTGAACTGGTTTGGTTATTTTCTGCAACACATCTTGCAACACATAGGATGCTGGTGGCAATCCAGCTGGGTATGTTGTTGCGTTCAATGGTGGGGTTAGTCCGCCACCTATTGGTTGGGTCTCCTTTGCACAATTTGTCACTCCTGTCTCATTCCAGTCTTCGCCACTGATTGATTTATATGCACAAATAAAAAAAAAACAGAGAGATATGAAAAACAATTAACAATGTTGATTACATGCTAACTCCTTTTGAAGCTTAGAGTTTATAAAATTAGAAGATAATATTTGGTTTAATTTCATTACTTATCTTTATTTAGCTATTCCCCAAAAAAAGAAGTACAATTTAGATAAGTTAAAAGAACCAATTAATGTGACAATTTGTTAAACTTACTGGTAGTGGGAAGGAGAAATTCCTTGGAAGAAAACTTTGGTTTTGGTAGGATCAACCACCGCATCAACCCATTTAGCCCAAGTGGTCAAACCAGTTCTAAAAGCTTCCATACGATCCATGTCTTTCACTATCTTGTCACCTATTTGAATATAATCCCATCTGCACCAACAATATGAAAATGGCCACATTAGAAATCACCCCTTTTGATGAGTGTGGCACCAATAATAATTAGATTGAGTTTAGTTCTGTTAGAATTCCTACGGTTGCTGAGGTCCTCTGCGGTACCACCAGAGCCAAGTGTTGAAAACCAAAACATCCATGTCTTTCCATATGTCTCCATTCTTAAGGGAATCAAGTTTCAAGACACGACCCATTTTTTCCACTTCAATGTCAACCAAATATACAGAATGGAAAACAATCACTGAAACTCCATAGTCCTGCACAAATATTGTAATTACTTGAGATTTTAATAAAATGGAATTTCTTTCTTCTTTTTTTTTTCTTTTTTCTTTTTTTGCAACAATTCTAAAAGAGGGTTTATGATGAGATAACTCACTGACCTGGAATGTGTAGTTGGTGATTGGATCACTACCTTGTTCTAATATTTGAGTTTGAGGCACAGCAAAATGAAGCATGCATATAAATGATTGCCACTGGTTGGCACTGACTGAATCTCCTACAAACATGATCTGTTTGCCCTTGAATTTTATCAAGAAATCTTCCCCATCAAATCTGCAAAAGTGCATTATTTTTTATTACAAAATTGCTGTCATATTGTTTCGTAATTTGGCTGAACCATTGGGTTTGATGCAGATAATTAAATGAGGACTACATCATTTGTGCTCTAAGAGTTCAATAAAAGTAATCACAGAAACCCTGCCAATTATCAATATATAATGGTTTTTCATTTCTCTTGCACAAGCACATATTTTATTTAAAATAACTTTTTAGTAAAATGAGAAAAAACAATCAGACATGACTGTGGCTACATTTGATTATTGAGAGCTTATTTGATAAACGATATACCATATTGTAAAAATTTATGTATAAGTTGGTTCTACAATTAAACTCTACAGAGGCTTTATACAAACTTTTTCCATAAGCTATTTAAAAAGCTTACGAAAATTAGTTGGAAAACAGTTTGAAAAAATATTGTAAACCACTTTTATAAGTTGTTTCAAATACTTACATAAGTATTTATGCCATAAAAACTCAAACTCTTCCTATCGCACCTATAATGGAAGAAACATATATTCACGTGAGACTGGAAAAAAATTGTTTTTTGGGAGAGGTAGGTTTTGGATGGAGACATGAAGACTTTCTGCACATGCCTAATTTGACTAATACTTGGCAAAATGTACCTAGCTAATTTTCTAGGATTTTAAAACCCAACGAAGGCAAAACCTTTATCATGATTCGGTGATTCCCGAACGATGTGAAACCAAACCATGTATACAAATGCATTTAAGCTCACGGGTTAACAGCCGATCCAGTAAAAGATCTTAAATCCTTTTCTTTTGACAAAAAATGTTGCCACTTTTTATTGTTAAAAAGCTTTCACATGCCGCATTTACGCAAATCCAGCCGAAAAAACAAACAAGATATTGCGGTGCCTGTGGCCATGTTAGTTGTTGAAGAAAAATTCTTGATTTTTTTAATATATTTTAGTGTAATTAATTTGAGTGTACCAAATTCATAAAATATTAATGTATAATTAATTTTATAAAATAAATACTCCTATTGTTTATTAATGTATTAATAATGATTTAATATTAAATTCAGCTATATTAAATTGACACAATACTCGGCTATTAATTGTACCTAAATCCCATCCAATTTTACATTTCTAATTCATACATAACCTGTATATATGCCGAAAAAACATTGTATATGCCCTTAAGACCTTTATTTAAAGATTTCATTTTCTTTTATGCCCTTTCTACTATCTCAAAACCAAGACTGCAGCCTAAGCATAAAGTTTGCGGTTTTAATAAATTTTTATTTCAAAATAAATGCTCGATGTAGCTTTTGAGCTTTTTTTTTGGGGATAAACCCAGTATTCTCCACACGTAATTGCAAAATACTAATATCTCAAATGCTTTCCGGATATCAATTTTAAAAGACTTGGGTATTTCTCACTAGTAATGTGATATATAAATTTTTTAAAA
This sequence comes from Glycyrrhiza uralensis, assembly GCA_030159175.1. NCBI lineage: Eukaryota > Viridiplantae > Streptophyta > Magnoliopsida > Fabales > Fabaceae > Glycyrrhiza > Glycyrrhiza uralensis. The sequence continues at coordinate 45,264,718 of BRZY01000005.1, forward strand.
GTATTACGAGATATTAAGAAAACAGAGAAACAGTTGATGATGAATGGTTCCGTGACGTCACATCTTCAAAATATTGGAACCTTAAAAAAAAATATACCGATATTGTACGTTGTACAATATACTACATAAAAGAGTGAAAAAATATTTATATTGTCTTAACTATCCATATCCATGTCGGACCAAAAACACGACACTCATACGGATAAGGCGATATGCAGAAAACTACTATCTATCAATTAGCAATAGCAAGTGAATCTAAACGCAAACAAGTTAACAACACACACACACACACACAAACACATTGAAAATCAATTAGTAAGAGAAATTGAAGAAGATCGCATTGAATTGTGTACCTGGGTAAGTCACAGTTGAGGGGTTGCCATCTGTATTTGAGGTACTGTCGATCAGGGCGACCATATTTCAAGCAATCAAACTCCTTACGAATGTGGGGGCAAGTCGATGAGTCATAGAGTGGGAAGTTATCATCCCACACCCAACTCCCTTCATACCAGTTGCAACTCAAATTGTATAATGCACCACTTCCCCAACACACCCATGGCCACACACAAATTATGACCCCAAAAATTATGACCCTCATTTCAACACTGCCCATTACACACACTCTCTCTCTTTCTCTCTGTGTGTGTGTCAGGCACAGATATATATGTGAATGTCTGTGTTTGCAGCAGGTGTATATATTTTGTGATAGCTGGCCAGAATTGGTAAAAAAAAAAAAAAAATTGGGTTTGTCTCTATATACAGAGTATATGGAAAAGGGTGTTTTCAACAAAGGCAGTGTGTGTGATTAATGTAATAATTTACTATTTCTATTGACAATTGGTTTATATATTTCATTTATTGGGTGATTAATTGATGCTGTTATACCAATTTTGTTTTGTAGCCCCTTAAAAAAATGAACACATGGTGCATTTCTTGAAGGAAAAAGTAGAGCTTTACATTGACTTGGAAAAGGGTAGGTTGGTATGGCTAGGTACTCTTGCCAGGTTGGGGGTATCTTTCTTTCTTTTTGCTCTCACTATAAATTAGTGATGTAAGATCTGTATAGTGCCTAATTTCTCAAATTTTCTTTCACATGCAACACATGATGATCAATACACCACACCCAAAGAACAACTCAGCTATGTTTGCCTCATTGCCTAATGTCGGTCCGTTCTTATTCCATGTATTTTTTGTATCTGTACCTCAAATCTCAAATGGACACAAAGACGATGGATGGATGGATGGAAGGAACAAGGAAGGAAAGCTGTCTAATTGGTTGGTATGAAGAAAACGGCGTAAAAATTTAGTTTGTGAGAATATGTGATGTGAACGGTGCGTTTATGACATGGCAACATAAATGTTTAGTCTTGCATATTTTTAGAACCGTCGGGTAGAATGGGTCCAATTTACAACCAAATTAGGCGATTAACCCGTGAAAAATACTCCCTCTATTTTTAAATATAAACAAAAAAATACATATATTTAGACCAAATATAATCCAGATACATGTACTTTTTTTGCTTATATTAAAAATGGAGGGAGTACTACTCTCAACTTTATTTAATTAAAAAATAAAAAAATAGATTTTATCAAAAAAATAAACTTGATTCTCTAAATTGCCTGTAATAAAAAAAACATTAAAATTAAAATCTATATTAAATGAAAGATATTTTGTAGAAAAAAAATTCATTAAATAAGTGAAATAATTTATGATTTGTTTATATTTTAGATTACCACATTTGAAATATTTTTGCTTATATTTCAATATAGAGGTAGTACTAGTAGTAAATATTTTATAACACGTATACAAATCTAATAAATGAATACAAAGAGAGAGAGAAAGAATGCTATATTAAAATTTATACAGAAGAAAAAGTTAATAAATTTTGTTAAAAATATTTTTATTTTTTCCTTATTCAACTTAAATAATATTTTAGTAATTAAAAACTCAACCAGTCAAAAATATAATAAATGATTCTCTATCCTAATAACTATCATCATAATATTCGTCATAAAAAAAACTATCATCATAATAGCATTTTCTCTCTATTTCAATAACTACTAGTACTCCATCCGCTCCTAATCTATTACCATTTCTATCAAAGAAATTTTTGCCAAATTTTTTTGTCTTTTTTTATAAGAATCTTTTGAAAATGTATCATGTATTAATTATTTTTTATCTAAATTATTCTTATTTATTATGTACAGTTTTTTTTAATCAATAAACAATAAATATGAATTAAGTGGGAAGAGAGAGGTAGTAATGCATTAATTAAATGAGAGAGAGAAAGTGAGAAGAGAGAGATAATATTATTAAGGGTAATTTTGGAAACACAATATAAATTATTAACATATTTAATGTTATAAACTATATTAACTAACTTCTTTGGTGAGAGAGAATTAGATAAAAATATCTTATAATTAGGGACGGAGGTAGTATTATAGTTTAAGGTTTTTTTTAAAAGACAAAAAATTTATGAAAAAGAAATCAACTAAATCAGAGTACAAGATATGCCCTGATTTAGCTACATGAAAAGAAATATAATGTTATCAGTGCATACACAATCGATCTCTTACAGTTAAAACAAAGGAGAAAGCGTGCAAAAATATCACTATAGGGAAAGTCATCCTAACTAAGTTGACACCCCAGACTCTATCTATCATTTGTAGTACGCCAAACCCAAATGAGAAGCTAAAATGTCACCCCAACTTATCAAAACTGCACCAAGGAATAGTAAAAAATTCACAACTGTGCCAGAAACCCCACCTGTGGTGTGAAGACGAACAAGACAAGAAATGAGTTTACATAAAACTATCCATATCGGTTCACAATTGTGGGAAAAATACCACCCGAGGTGTGAAATCGTCAGACCCAAAAGCAAAAGTCCAGAGAAGGAACCAGATAAACCCACAGCTGTGAAAAACGTCACATCCCCGGTGTGAAGTCGTCAGACCCAAACGCGAACGTACATAGAAGAAATCAGAGCAGTCCACAGTTGTGAAAAATGTGACATCCCCGGTGTGAAATCGACAGGCCCAAATGCGAAAGTACAAAGAAGAAACCAGAGCAGTCCACAGCTGTGAAAAATGTGACACCCCCGGTGTGAAAACGTTAGGCCCAGAATTCCACTATAATCCAAAGCAGCTCATTACACATCCGCCACCTACTGAACGCAGCGAAGTCTATATAATCCCCAAGCATGTGTAACAGATTTTGTAGCCAATTTAACAGAGGATAGATGAAGTCCTTTGTTTTCCCTCTCAACCAAGACCAAACCCTCACCTTAACTTGATTTGCAACTTGTGTAACCGTTACTCATTTGTTATTAAAAGATCATATCGTTTCTACTAAGCCAAATGTCCCAAACTGTTGAGAACCAAATGGTCTGCCAAAGATGTGTTGAATCCTTATTGCAAGAAAATAGTCCTTGAAATTGCTGAAAATTTTGTTTGCATTCCAAATGCATACCTGTCATCACGCCGATCCATTCAAAGATGTTGGCCCAAACCATTGAGATATCTTGCACTCAAAAAACAAATATTGAAAAGACTCCAACTGTTGTTGACTCCAAATAGTTTAAGGTTTTTGTTTTGAAGGAATTACAGTTTAAGATTAATGTATATAGATTTAAAAATATTTTATGAAAGTAACTCATCTTTTTGGATAAACGAAAGTAACTCATTATTATATATAGACTAAAATAATACCCCGATTGTCATTAATTTATTTTTCAATTTTGTTTAAAATAATTATTTTAGCAATAATAGTTTTGAAAAAATTGAATAGGCTGAAACTGTAATTGATTAGTAACGGATGGAGTATGGATAATTATTATGTTTATTAGTATATTTTTATTTAGTCAATAATTTAGTTTTTTTTTGGTCCAATCAATAATTTAGTTTTGTATAATTTACCACAAAAAAAAGCCATGGCCCATTAGGGACTAGTATAGTAGTAGTCCATTTTGCTGAGTATCGGAGCAACACCCTAAATCGAATCACACTGAGCCAATTTTAGTTTGAACCGGTTTTTATTTCTAAGAAATAGTTCGGTTCACTGTTAAATGTGAAGAACCGAACCAATGTTTCAGAAACACAAAAACCTTCGAACCCTAATTTCACATTCGCGGACTCCATCTTTGTGTTCTATCGTGATTCCTCCATCTTTGTGTTCCATTGGCTGATCGGGATTGAACCCTAATCCCATTCTTCGTTCGCGATTGCGAATTCTCTTTCTGTGTTTGTAACAATGATTCGGTGAAACTGCCACTGAAGAGTTCGATTTTGACGAGTTCCAGACACCAGTGAAGACTGAAGAGCTCCACGAGTTCCATTCGGCCATTTTTTCTTCGTCTTCGACATCATTTCACCAAAAACTAGCTCTGAACTGGAATAGGAGAACTAATGAACCGGTTAGTTCGGTTTTGATGAAATCCAACCGGTTTGGTTCTGTTTTGTGGAACTGTTAGTGTTTCGGTTTAGTCCGGTTCGGTTTCAGTCTGAACCAAAATATAAACGGGCCTAACTAAATTTGCTAACTAGAATTGTTGGGTGAGTTGGTTTGCTTTGCTGATAATTTTTCAACATTGCAGATGGAGGGAAGGTTTGTAGAAGAACTGTATGGTGAAAGTTCACGACTCTCAAAGGTAGAAGTAAAACCCACCATTGCTGATGGTCAAGACTCAAGAAGAGAATTTAAATGGTAAGAGACTCTATCTGGATAAATTGAAGTTGAAAATCTGTTGCTAAATGCATTAAATGGTTTAGTTTGGTCAGTACAAAGGCTAGAGCACAATGGTTACAAGAAATTGTGTGAAAAATGCATTGGGCAGATATGTCTTGTTATTAGAAATAGGACCATATATATAAGTGTAATGATGCATGGACCTAATGCAAGTTTTGGGTCAAAATGTGGGGTTAACTCCACAAGTGCAGTTTTTCACTAGAACTTGTGAAAGGATATCTCTTCAGCATTTTGACCCTTCTGGGCTCACCCTAAACCAACATGTCTGCTTTGTTAATGTGCATTGATGCTGCGTGTTATGCCTATTCTAAACTACCGCATGCGTTCCTGAAACAGACATGGATTTCTGTCTTTGCACATGCACATAATGCTTTACTTTTTTCCAAATAAGTTTGGTAATCCATGGCTTTGTTGACTCGATGTTATAAAACACTTGAATGTGGAGATAGACTGAAGCAGTCTTCTTAAAACTGTTTATGCAGTGCATTCAACCGACTTTTGCTTCCAAGTAGTACACATTTCCTAAATGAACCTCTGGCTTTCAATGTAAAGATGTAATCTGGAAGTCAGTATTATATAATTTCTGTGTGTAGAAGTTGTTTTTGTTTTATGTAACCTTGGAAAAAAGCAGGTACTTCTGTATAATGTATTGATGAGTATATAAAGTATTGTTTTCATAGGCTCTTATTTTCAGGGATCTAATTGCATTCTATGATTTCAGATTGTGATCATGATCATATGAACCTTGATGATTCTGTGTGGGATGATTCTGATGAAATGTTTGATAAAGCGTCAGATTTGGATAGGGAGTGGCAGAGGAGGCATGATGAATTCCATACAGTAATTTGATTTTAGAATCATTCTTCCTAACTTTTGTTCTCAAGTTTTTGGGGCAAAAGAAAGAAGCTTCAATTTTCTTTTATAATATGGTGAGGTATTCATATTTCATTGTTTTTATTCTGCATCATATTTTAGATTGGGTATCGAGATGGTCTCATCACAGGGAAGGAAGCTGCTGCACAGGAGGGGTTCAATATTGGTTTTAAACAATCGGTCCTTCATGGTTATCGCTGGGGTCTTGTGAGGGGTGTAACCAGGTATCCTGAAAGAGAATATATATGTTGAGAGTTATGCATTATATTTTGAATTTTATTACTGCAAATGGCTTACTTATTGTTCTTCTCTTCTCTAGAGTTTTCTTTATTATTTTTGAAATTTCTTTTTTTGATTTTGGCACACTGTGAAGTGCATTTAGTTATCTTCCAGATCAGTTAAAGGAGAAGTCAGTTGAAACACCAGAAAAGAGAAAAGAATTCCAAGAGTTGTATGAGTCAATGCATTCTTTGTCAACAATAGATGCTCTGGGAATGTTTAATGATGACATCAAGGCAAAAGAAGCTTTGGAGCATAGTGAACATGAAGGGGTTAGCCCCAACATAGCAGATATGCAGGAGCAAACTTCAGGTGGATCTCATCTGGGAAGTTATATTGGACAACTTGAATCTCTGATTAGGGAATCTCCTGCAATTGACATCAAAATTCCTGAACCCAAGTAAGTGGTGTTCTATTCTTCCTAAGGTGTAAAACAGTTTCGACTAGAATCATCAGGGTTACATGCAAAAGAATTGCTGTGGCTGCGTGATTGTAAAGTTTGTTACGTTGTTCTACATTACTTAAGAAAAATGCAGTTTATCTGTTTCCCCGGCTACAACATGTATTCAAGTGGAAATTTTTCAGTACTATTTTTTTCTTCCTTTCTTCCATTAAAATGCAAGCACTAAAACATGACATATATGATTAGTTTTTTCTATTTTAATTTTTTTATAAGTGAAATAAAGGATGAAAATTGAGAAATGGAAAGCACTTATCACAGAAGGAATAGGAACCACAGGAGTAATGGGATTCTTTTTCCTATTTGAGGCCCTATATTAATTACTTTTGAACTTGAACCTATAAATTTTATCTAGCATCTCACTTTAATCAAGGTATACCAACTTGAACAAAGATATTATCTAGACTTCAACTTCCTTGAATGCCTTATGTTTATTTCTTCATAACTAAAAAAATATTGGCATATACCACCATCATATATGCCTTATGTTTATCTCTTCATAACTAGTAATAAAATATTGGCATACACCACATGGCATTGGAAAAACCAACTTAATCGTATCATTAACCAAATGTCCAAAAGAGGTGCCGTATTGGAACTGGCTTCCTTGGGTTATAAAATACATTTTAAGGTTCACACATTGAGATAACTTTCATTCTCTTCAGAGATCAGCAAAGTATCCATTTTAGAAGCTCTCGATCGTTTGATATTTATTATGGCAGAGGAAAAACAAGGACAAGGAACTAATCCTCCTCAGAAGCAACCAAATCAGCCCTTGCCAAGTGAGTGCTAATTTTGTTCTTTCCAAGTATTGGTGCAAATCCAAATTGATTCTCAATTGAATGAATTTAATTTTGTCAAATTAGTTTTTTTAAAAATTGAGTTTAAAATGAAGCGATTTATGATTATAAAAATAAGTTTGATTTAAAATTTACACATAAGTGGTATCAAAACATGTTTTTGGTGTTGCAGGGTCTTACAACCAGCTACTGGGGACAAATAACCCCAGAAAAACAAGTTGGCCTGAGCTGGTTGGTGTCACTGCAGAAGAAGCAGAGAGGAAGATAAAGGAGGAAATGGCTGGGGTTGAAATTCAAGTGGTGCCTCCTGACACTTTTGTTACTGCAGATTACAGACCCCAGCGAGTTCGATTGTATGTTGATGAATCTAATAAGGTCATCAGGACTCCGGGAATTGGTTAATCCATCAACCAAACACATATCACTCAATAATTTTCGTGGGTCTTTCACTCTTTTGTTGTTTTGGATGAGACAATTCCTTTATGTGAGGTTCGGGTCTAAAGCGAGTGATGTAATTTAAAGAAATAAATTGCGGAGTTGTAAATGTTGATGAATAATTTTATATTTTATTGTGTATGAATTTTGTTACAATTTCAAGTCTATATCTCGACATTTTTACTACACCTTCGCTCTAACAAGCCAAATCCCTTCATGTGATTGGGACATTCAATAGCAGTAATCAATGTCGGTCGTTGTAACTTCAAAATTGAAACGCAACTCTACTCATCCAAGAAAAGATTTTAATTAAAGTGTAGTTGAAATTTGCTTTCCAAACCATGGTTAATTAATAGATATTTATTATCTGTTTGTTTTAGATTCTGAAATCCCATTTCAGAATCAATTATGAGAATGGTTGTCACAATAACTAGTGTGTTTTATATTCACATTGGATAAAATTAATTCTTGGGTGGGTAGAATTTATTTTGATAGAAGTAAGAATTTTTAACTTTTGTATTGAACAAAATCAATTCAGAGTGTGAGACCTATTAAATTTTTTATACTTACATATCAAAAGTGATTCTATCTATATCATCCAAACACAATTTCTTCTAAACACTTTTAAAATATCATTACCAAACAAAAATCAATTCTTCTAAACTCAATTTTTTAAAATCAATTATTTTAACATCAATTCTCTCAAAATCAATTCTACCAAAATTTAAAACAAACATGCCCTTGTAGAGCAGTTCGTTATCGGTATCACATTAACACATATTTGATATTTCCGTCCCCGCAGTCTAGCTAGCTAGCTTGTTAGTTGGGAGGTTGCCCTTATTACTTGTAACCAAAAAGTCATTAACATTAATATTTCATAAAATATTCAGAGCATGTAATATTATTCACTTGTTGTAGAGAATACATTCCCATATTGAATTTTCATAACTCTTGGTTATGAAAAAAAGAGAATTACATAAAAAGTAATAATAATCAGTTGTCCTTCCACATTATACAGAGTACAATCATGTATAATAAGTTAACAGAAACCGTTATAACACAAAGTATTAGTGCGTCAAATACAAACATGAACAAAGGAAACACATAATAATTAAAGTACACTAAACAATTTTGTAAAGCAAACCCTTATAACTAAGTAGGAACCATAAATTCCCTTTCTGGAACTTCAATTTCCGTTCGATGTACAAGTCCCTAAACGCTTCAAGCACAATTGTTTCCATGCTTCAGAAATGAGAACGGATATTACTCCTGGAGATTAAATGGTGAAAATGAAATGAAGAACAACAAATAAAGAGACCATCTATTAAATAAAGTTAATTTACGAAATTAAGGAGCACTCATTTGTCAAAAATTAAAAATAAGAGATCAAATGAGAAAATTATAATATTTTGATGCATCAAAGATCATTTCTTTGTGGTTAATAAATGACACGAGATGCCTTTCTGCTAGCCTTGGTATCTTCAGGTGTTGACACAAGACTAGTACCCAAAGATAAACACTGTAACTTTATTGATCAAATATCAAAACTTTTTTCCCTATTTTAAACATAAAATCTCTTTGACTAAGATAACATTCCTATATCTTGAATTATCTAAATAGAATCACAAATTCATCACTATTAGACACAATATAAATTATTCTATGCCACGCAAATACTCTAAAATGAACTTCTAAAATGGTGAAATAGTTATTGATTACTAATGAGAGGCCTAAAAAGAATGAGAAAAAAAGGGTATCTGTTTGAATTTTTACCTCATTGAGCAGCATCCATCGATCAGCTACAAGCTTGAATGCGTCTTGCATGAGCAAAGGCTGAATTGTTTCTCAAACGGGTTTCACATTTTTCTGTTGGCATCACCGTTTCAAAGGCTTCAACAAGCAGTGCCACTTTCTTCTTCCTAGCAGGAGCAAGCTTGGTGACAACTTGCCTGAGTGCACAATCAAGCATCCACTCCTCCGCATTCTTTCTCTTATCCATCATTTGGTGCCTCAGGTCAACCTTTTCTGGTTCTGGTTCAGGAACCAAGGGAAGGAAATTTGGCTCCCTTGGGTTGAACTTTCTCATTTCATCATCACTATCATCTTCAACACACCTCTTTCTCCTTATTGCACCTCTCCAATCCTCACTTGTGTTCTGCTCTTCACCACCTATGCAACTTGTTCTTTTTAACTTATTACCTTTGCCTTGATCTTTCTCCAACACTTCCTTTTGGTCTTCTTCAACACTTGTGTTGCTTTCTTCAGGCACATCAAACAAGTGAGTTTGGTTCTCCTCACTAATGCATGTCTCACTCATCTCTTGACATTGGCTATTGTCATCTGTCTCTTCATCAAGTGTCTTCTTCATGCTGCTGCAGCTGGCCACATCATCCACTTGTTTCTCGTTTTCTCCACCATTGAAGTCTTCAGCATTTGTCAGGTACTCAAATGTTTCCTCTGCCAAAGAAGATTGGGACTCACAAGCCATGTCACCGGAGGGGTAACCAGTTTCTTGAGTCTCAGTGCTTGTTCCACTTGTGTCTTCAAGGACAGAACTAATGGTGCCATCATGAGGTGGTTGTTCTTCTTCTTCAAGGCGTGTGCTTTCTTCTGATTTGGCTTCTTTGAGTGTTTCATCAACCAGAATGCCCTCATAATAGCAGCTAAGGATATCATCTAACCATGTCACTGACACATCATGAGAACTCTCTGATAAGGACTCAACTTTCGAGTCTTCTGAATTAGCATCCTCTTCATGATTAAATCCACAAAATTGTTCCTCCTCCCACTCCATACATTCAGCTTTGGAATCAGAATCATCCATGTCATTGTGTTCCTCATCATCACTGCAGTAGCTCCTCATACTCATTTCTTCATGAGACCAACTAGGTTGGTGTTGGTCTTCATCTGCATCTACTGCATCTTGCTCTTGGTACTGAAAACAACCCTTGGTATCTACAACATCGTCAAAGGATTTTTTCAAATCCTCCTCAAGATCAATATGAGACATAACTTGCTTGACACCCTCTTCACCTGCTGCTGCTATGCCATTATCCTCAATTGTAGACTTGGTATCTTCTTGATCCTCAACCTCTTTGAGAGAATCTGTTTTTCCCAATACTTCTTCTGATCCTGTTGGTTCTGCATCCTTTTCATCAGCATAGATTTCAATGAAGATATCCATGCCAATTTCATCAATACCGGAATCTGTCTTTTCTGTCTCACATGGAGCAACCTTCAGTCTTTTTGGGCTCAGAGCTTCCAGCTTCACGCACTTCTGGGTCTTCACGAGGCGCCTCCTCGCGGAGATGAAGCTCTTCAATGGGGGCAAATCAGCATGATGATGATGACCATTGAGAGAACAATATGTATATGGACAAACCTTCATGAATGAGGTTCCTTCTGACTCAGTCCCCCCAGGATAAAGCATGAGGTATGCAGGGAACTTTGAGTCTTTCAAAGTTGAAGAACAAGTAGCTCTATGTGGTTGTGCATTCCCATTCATATCTGCACACATTGCAGCTCTGGTGGATTTTCTGGGACAAGCTCTAGAAGCCTTGAAACTAGTGGTCTTTGTCAATGTTCTCACCAAACTCAAACTAGTTGATGATCTTGTCAAATTTTTTGCAGGCTTTCTACTAGAAGAAGAACCACAGGTAGCTTTTGATTCACTGGGAGATTTCCTTGGAAGATTCTTAGAATCAGAACCAGATTGAGTGTTTCTAAGGCTCACCGGGAAAAGCTCCTTTTTTGCATGTGAACTGCTTGTAGGCTTCATGTAATTGGGTGAAGAACCATCTGTTGTTCTCACCAAGGGATGCTGCTTCTGCGGGGATGGTGATGGTGCTGTTGTAGGAACATGAAGATGTGGTGGTGGCTTTCCTGGTTGGGATAAGCTTCTCCTTGAAGCTGGTGATGGTGATGATTGAAGAGCCTCAAGATCAGAAAGCTTGATTGACCTTGATTTCTTCATTTTCTTCTTCTTCATGTCAGAACCTCTACTTTTGCCATCTTGGTGCTGAGAAGAAGATGGCTTCAGGTTTGCAAAACGCTTGTCTGATTTAACATGTTCAGCTTGGATACCAAGCTTGGTGGTGGAAACCTTTCTTTGAACCATATTCCAAGGAAATACCACAAGCTGAACAAGAGGGGAAATAGGAATCAGAAATTGTGGTCTTTCCTTCCTTGGCTCTGTGGAGTTCAAGCATAGCAAGAAAAGAAAGACCTTGTTGTTTTTGTTTTTCTTATGAGGGGAAAGTTCACAAAGGAAAGGAAAGGTGGAAAGCTTGAAACTCAAACAACCAGAGAGATTCTCCCCTCTTGGTTTGGTTTGGTTTGGTTTTCCTGTGGGTTTTTTTCTTTTTGTTTATTTTTCAACCGTGGTTAGGCAGAAGATGGAATTTGAAATTGGCTGAGATGAGTCTTTGATGCTGACTTGCAATAACAGGTGGTTTTGGGGGCCCTTTATGCTTGAGCATTTTCTTTCTTACTTGATATTATTAGCAATTTTGTAATATTATGGAAATACTTCATTGGCCTGTGACTTAATTTTAAAATTTAAAGCATATAATTAATGGTGATTTGATCCCCTAACTTATCTCCTGTAAATGACTAAATTGCCCCTCTCTTGGTTTTGGATGAGGAAAGCTTTGTGTCTTGTGTAGGTGAACAGATGTAGACAAGAGATGATGCATCTTTCACTTGTTTTGGCATACTTTTGATAATGTGAATCTAGCTCTAGTACTAAGGAAAGCCCACTTGATTCCATACATAACCATTATGGTTTCTGTTTTTCAATCAATTGCTTCATAATGGTGGCGCATAAACAGATTTATAATAACTCTGCTATGGAAATGATAGCTGATTTTTCAAATAGAAATATAGAATGGATGGAAAACTCTAAATAAAGGATATTATTACATCAGGTAGCTGTTACTGGTTTGTGTAGGGTATGGTTTATCTTTCATTTGAGATGATAATAGCAGTTGGAAGTTAGTAGATAAGCTAATAAGCATAACTCTCCGATGGGAAAGACTTCAATGTTCATAAATGATAAATTGCACTACTTGGCATCTTGGTTGTGTGTATCTCGACATATGTTTTTCCTTAACAAGGAAGTTGAGAACAACTAAGTGAAATTGAGATGTTTGTTAAAATATTTTTTTATCATAATGTAACTAATTTAATGAAGAATTTGGGAAACATATGGTAAGTATGCATTTTTTAATCATCACAAAATGGACACGTGGCATTATTATAATTTTAATATTTCCAAAGTGAAAGAGAAATTCATGTGTCTTATGTAAACATAATAATAATAATAATAATAATAATAATAATAATAATTAGACAGGAACCCATGAGGCAGGGGAATAGATATTTTTTATATTTTGTTGGTGGCATGTAACATTTTGGAGGCAGGGGGCTCTAAAAAAAGCACCGTGGAAAAGACAAAGGCTTGTGGATGTGGTCGGCAAGCTGGGGCTGCCTGTGGTGGACCCTACCTACCACATTTGCAGACGCTCCTCCTCTCCATCCTCCTCAACTAAAAGATTCAAAGAAATAAAGCTAATAAAGCTGCTGATAAAAAAAGCTAATAAAATAGAAAGTGAGTCATAAATTAAAAATAAATAAAAATTATCAAAGTAATCAAAGACAAAACTGAATGTCCCATTTAGATACGGTCATCCTATGATGATATGATCCTTCTCAATCTCATTGTGGCTGGTGGCATACGCCACCGCCCCATGCTTGCTTAACGGTGCTGAAAAGGGGTCCTAAAACTAATTGAGAATAGTCTTCAAAAATTAAAAAGAAGACCACTTGGAATAAGGTCATGCAGCCCTTTTCAAATTTAGATTTGAATCACTTTATGGTGAGCATGATAAAAATGTACAATGTGATGCTTCCAGAAGGGGGAAAGAAAGAGGTGAACTCTAAGATGAGGGCTCTAAAATGTACTTCAGGTAAGAGTCCAAAAATAACTAAGATATATTAATAAATAATTCCAATAATTGAGATTGATTTGAGAGACATTATATCTCAGTCATTGCAATTTGAGTGACAATGCCACTCCAATCAATCTCAGTTATTGGAATTATTTATTAATATATCTGATGACCATTTTTGAGCTCTATGAGTAATATACTTTTTAGGATACTCGCTTTAGAATCCATCAAATAAAGACAGAAAAAAAACGAGTCCAAGATGAGTTTTGGTGAAGAGCAATGATACTAATGTTTGGTGAATTTGTTCAGCGTTTGTTTATGATTTATGATTTATTGATACGGTAATTGATCGTGGGACTGCAGTCTGCTATAGGATAGTGATCCAAGTCTTTAATGCAAGCAAAAGTAACTAGTGTTGTATGCATGAGTTTTAAATCTAGTTTAATATTATATATATAATATATGAAATTAATTAAAAATGAGAGAGAATATAATTAACTAGCAGTCACTCTTCCTTAGAGAGAGAATTCTCTCCGTCTTCTCTCTAAAAGAGTTTTCTTCTTCTTTCTTCTTCTCTCACTATAGGGGTGGTTTTGGGCCATTTTTTGGTCTAGAACCACCCCTTTTCATCGTTTTTATCTATTTTTATCTAAATAAGTGATTGTTCCACATAGATCTAGTTTCTTTTTTGTGTTTTTTTTGTATTTTCGTAGTCCGCGTGTAGCGGTGCTTCCTGTCTTCGTGTGACGTTTGTTTTTCCCATCTTGGTGCGGTGTTCATTTGCTTCAAATTGGCTGATCTGCTTCGTCCCAGTACAAATTCACAGATGATTTGGGCACCAACATTACAGACCCGAAGACATAGGTATTCCGGGCAGTATGATTATGTTTCTTTTGTAGGCATTTTGTCGCGATTTGCTATTGTAGGCATTATGCTGTGTTTTGCCATTAATCTGAGTGCTTTGTTCGCAGATTTACCCTTTTTGGTTTTTAGCATTGTTGACTTTGTGTTGTTTCGATGTATTTTTTCAATTTGAATTTGAATGAATGAATACATTTGTTGTAAAAAAAAAATAACATTGTAATTTCAAAATATATATCAAATTTAAAACTTGGCATCACACGAATTACTACACTAGTATATTTTAAACAAGTCATATTTTTATTAACCATTTCATTAAAATTGTTATAACTATAAATAAAATATTACATATAAAAAGTTTATGGTAAAATACAATTTCTATCGTGGTCATTTACATAATAATTTAAATACTAATATCTTTTGATGTAAAATGTTCAATTTTTGTGTGGTATATCTTTTACTCTATAATTTAAAAGACTAATAATTTTTATATAGATAATAAAATGCTTTCATGTGCAATATTTATCTATGTGTGGTATATTCTATGACTTACATATTATGACTAAATATGTTTTTAATCTATATAAATTGATAAAAGTTTATTTTTAGTCTTTAAAAATCGTATTTTCTTTTATCTAATATCAAAATCTTTATATCTATTTTTATATTTTAATTAATTTCACAATTTGAACCTCCTCATATCTTTAATCTTTAATTTATACACATTATACTCTTAACATTTTTCATTCTAGCCTTAATTTTTTAAAAGAAACCTATGGTGCAATACCCAAAGAATAACATGAAAGACATGAATATGAATAGTTTAAATAATAAATAAATAAGCAAGGATAATAATAATGTACATGTTAAATGATTTTCTGCCCTTAAAATTTTCTCAATATTTTGCTCTTTATCCTCTCCACCGTATATCGAATCCCTTCCTTCCCAGCCTCACCTGTTCTGCGCCCTGTTATCTGTAACGAACTAGCCATGGCTGCATCATCACTGTGCATGAACTTCAACATAGCAACAGCATTCAAAGGCCTCTCCCTTTCGCCTTCTTCTTCTTCGTGTTTCTTCTTAAACGGTTCTTCTTCTTATTCTTCTTCGCTTCGTCACAGTGTGGTGCCGCTCCCTCCTCGGGTTCAGAGGCCGCTGACCATCCAGAACGCCCACAAGAAGGGCGCCGGAAGCACAAAGAACGGCCGCGACTCCGAGGGCAAGCGCCTCGGCGTTAAGATTTACGGCGACCAACTCGCCAAGCCCGGCTCCATCATCGTTCGCCAGCGCGGCACCAAGGTCATTCTCCTCATTCCCTTACAAACATCAACATGGTCAATATGCTGCATAACAAACCATCACTATGTGTTACAATATCAAATCAATTATTGTTTCTCTCATTGATAATTGAGATGTTTTACTTTGTTCGCTAAACTGAATTAGTGATAAGGTAGTTTAGTGGTTTGTGGAGGGATATAGAGATTGAAGTGATAAATAGGTCATGTGTTCGAATCTCTCCTACTAACATAACATACTATTACTAACTTAAAATTACTCACTCTGGATGAGCCCCAATCCGTCACATGCGGGAAATTAAGGCCATGTTTGTTTTACTGCAGGAACAATGATATTTCCAAATAATATTTGAAAAAAAAAAATTGAGTGTGGTTTGTGTTTTAATATTATTAAGAATATATTTCAAAATTCAATTGCCGGAGAAAGAACGTGGAAGTGGGAGTTAATGGTTTAGTGTGGTGTAATTGAGTTTTCAATGGTAAATGGAGCTTCACAGTTTGTGCACGGTTGCACTGAATAGGTAGGTATAGCCTGTCTGCCCTTCAACTTTGCAGTCTGGGAATTGTGAGGGCAATCAGAACAGATGAAGAATGTATTGTTTCCTATCTATAGGCTAGAAATCCATACAAAGAGAACTAAGAATGAATGAGGTCTTTTGAATTGTGTGATAAACAAATATTGCTATCATTTCTTTCGATTGTTGCCGAATCCGGATTTATATGTGGTAAAAAATGATACCGTCATTGCAGTCAGTGAATCGGAGTCCTTAGATGATGATCGGATGGCTCATATTTCGAGTTTGTGTTTTGAATGCAATTTGTTGACGTCAGAATGTGAGCCGTTCGACTTTTTATCTAACGTCTCCAATTTGTTGACCACAGTGACTGCGTTATTTTTTGATTGCAACATAGTCCGGTCCGTTGCTCAACATGGTAAAGCTATAAGGGATTACACAATTTTTATCACAGACTTTGCTGGCCGGAAGAACTTCCTCATGTTTGTTCTATATTGAGAGTGATAAATGCTATTGAGGGAGTAATGAGGGTGTTATAGGCGCGGTCTACAGTCAGTTTGTGCCTTTGTCAAACCAGTTTTTTAGATACAGTAGAATCTTTGTTGCCTTCATGTTTTCTAATGGCAACTTACCAAAGCCTTTTCCCACTGGATAGAGCTGGCTGTGTGCATCAAACAATGTTGTAATGACCTATTATGAAACTTACTGTTGTTTAAGCTCTGATTATTTTCCTTTGCAAAACATGAAGTTTCATGCAGGAAAGAATGTGGGGCTTGGCAAGGACTACACCATTTTCTCCCTTATTGACGGAGTTGTGAAATTTGAGAAATATGGACCTGACAGGAAAAAGGTTAAATAGTTTTTTTTCACAGCTTGATGTATGTGGCCTGTAATCCTAGAGAGTACAAATTAATGAGCTACTAAAGTTGTAATATTGCAGGTGAGTGTTTACCCGCGAGAAGAACAGCCCGAGAACCCCAATAGCTATAGAGCAAGGAAGAGAGAGTACTTCAGGATGAGGCGTGAGCGCAAAAGAGCTGGACAAGAAGCAGGAATACTTGAACCACAGCTGGTGCTGGCTTCTGCTGATGATGCTGCAATAACTGATCCATTGTGCTGATTCTGCTTCAATCACTTAAATGCATAAAATCTCCACGTCCCAATTGTTTTGCTTTTGTGTATCTGTGAAACCTTTAGCATTGTATTGAGTTTTATTGAAGTAGAAAACTACAAGATTATTTGTCTGTTTTTTGTGCGCAGAGTAATTTGAACCATCCACGGCCAAAACCATTCCTTATTGATTGTGTTCATAAACCAATTATCAATTGACATTTATTTTGTTCTGTAATTTCCGCTTGAGTAAATAAAATGGTTTTTTGCTTGTTTAAACGACATAATTTACACATTTTGCCTTCACGAGTTATCTAAGTTGATATTTAGTTTGGCCTAATTTTTTAAACTTGGCCTCTGTCCCTGTGACATGTCTTCCTGTTAACCTGAAGATTTCACCTGTTATATTTTATTTGTTTTAATGATGAAAATAATCTTGGAGCACAAATATGCCAACCAAAAATATAAATGAAAGGTATTTGTTATGGTACTATACTAATTGGAATGAAATGTTTGTGGTTGGTTATAGCAGCTGTGAACAGGAAGTTAATTAAGACAAACAAGACAAATTGTATTTAAAGTCTATCTTACTAATGTACCGTGATATAACGCCTTAATAAAATAGTTCACTGTCTCACTGATATCATTTGCAACTTTGCAAGGGTGCTAGTATGTGAGAAAAGAAATGGGAAGATAAAATATGTAAAATGGACCTAGAAGTAGCTATAAATGCTTGCTTATTGATACTTAATAAACTTTTTCTTGTAAGGTTTGAAGGATGAAATGTTATTAACAAACAATGTGGTCAGGATAAACTTGGAATATCTGCTCCTTTCTCTTGTAATAGTTAAATCACACAAGGTTGCACAATGCGATGATAAATTTGCGATAGCCACCAAGAGAGAAGGTCACTTCCTGCGTTGCATGGAGACAAATTTTCTCATTTCATTTAATTTAAAATGCATCATGATCTGAATCTACTAAAATTCACAGGTAGATAGATACAGTCTTACTCGATCACTTCAGAGACAAACTCACTTCAGGGGAGTTTTTTCCCCATATTATTCATAATGTTATTTGAAAATTCACTGCAATGTCCTAAACCATCAGCAGTTAATACCATTAATCATCTAAATACTCTGAGTAAGTGATTTGCTCTGGTGAAGCCTCCATCAATCATCAGATTCTCTCCACTTATATACCTTGCATCATCACTTGCAAGGAAGAGCACAGCATTAGCCACATCCCCAGAAGTTAATTCTACCCCTTGCAAATTGGCATTCCTCCCAACAAAAGCACGAAAACCAGCTATTGCATCCTCAGTTCTCTCCTCCTCGGGCAAATGAGCCAAAGCCAAACCTGTTGCCACACAGTAAGGTGACACACAGTTCACTCTAATTCCATGAAACCCCAATTCAGTTGCAACATTCTTTGTCAGCCCCCACACAGCATGCTTCGACCCCGTGTATGCGTGCGGTCCCATGCCCCCCATGGTACTCGCTACACTGGATAAAGAAACAATCGAACCCGTCTTCTTTGGGATCATAAATCTAGCAGCATGTTTCATCCCATGGAAGACTCCTTTTACATTTATGTTAAATACCTTGTCAAATTCTGACATGTCCACATTGCGGATATCGGGACAAGGTGCTCCAGAAATTCCAGCATTGTTGACCATGATGTCAAGAGTGTCAAATTTACCCACAGTGCTGTCGACTGCGTTGGAAACATCGTTCTCTACTGTAACATCACAATGGACAAAATTGACATTTGCTTCATCACCAAGGGATTTACAGACCTGCTTTCCAAGGTTGTCTTGTAAATCAGCAATACAAACTTTAGCACCATGTTTAAGGAACAGGCGGACAATGCTTTCTCCGATTCCAGAGGCTCCACCAGTAACCAAAGCCACTTTGCCTAACAACCTGGGGAAAAAAGATATGCAGAACTTGAAGTCAAACGACTGAAACACTGAGAAGCACTTAACTGTGTATAAAAAGGCTGTGCAGATACAGAATATGAAGAAACGATTATAAAATGTGTCACTGATTTCCATGATCAAAACCAGAAAACAGTGATATTGGAAGAAAAACAGAATATCTCTAGCTTTCTCTTGTAAAAGATAGTGCTTTCCCCACAACATTATGCTATCTGGAACTTTGAAACCACTGGAGCATTTGAAACTTCAGATATACAATTCAAAACCATATCAGCGTAGCGCATAACTCAATAACCACTTTATCAAACAAGCTTAAATTTCCTGCAGAAATGAACATAGCATATATGAAAAGAATTAATGAATGATTAACACTCTTTGCTTCCAATGTCATTGACCATTCAAACACCACATCATATGCAGAAAGGGATCCCATCACAAGCGTGAAAATTTTTATACCATGATGCATGATCAGCACCTACCTACATTAGCAATTGTCTAATTTTAGTGAGACGGGGACATCCGGATCCTAAAGATGACTGGTAGCATTATACCGTATAAGAAGATTGCCAAAAAGAAAGGAGTAAATGTAAATAATGACACATTTTCAGGTCATAACACATTTCTATAGAACAGGAAATGCTGTAATCCATGAGTTGGCAAGATTAGCCTTGACTTGACCAAACCAAGATATGGCCTTGAGGGAGCCCATTCTAATGAAAGCTTCATTTTCCCATACAAGAAAAATGAAGAAAATTGCATTTAACATTATAAAACTTGTCTCTCAATGAAGGGCTTTGTCATAGCTACTGGGAAATTGTAAAGGCGGACAAATCATGGTTAATTGGTTATGAAGATTTAACCAACCTACAGAATAAAAGACATCACAGAAATAATTCAGAAGTGGCTGCCAACTCTTCTTGGTTGAAAAATGCAAAAAGAATAATCTCCTTCACTCTTCCCCATCCCATTATGATAGTTTAACATAATTCTGTTGCTATCTGTTTACTTTCCCTCTCATATGTTAGATATTATTGTTTTCAATTCTTATTAAACTGGCACAGCGAGTTTGGCTATGAAATAGTAAATGTGGGCATCAGAGGAATCGTACGCTTTGAGAAAAAATGAGATAGCTAAGAGCATGCATGAAAAGAAGCCTAATTCAATTTGTACTCTACACATTGACATAGATCCGAGAGTTAAGTAGTTAACTAGCAGTGAAAGAAGAATAGAAAAACAAAAACAACACAAAACTAAGCAGATCACAACAGAAAACAAATCAAATAGGTGCAAACGAGATGACTACAAGCTGTAAACAGACAAATACAACCATAAAGTCAACAACTTTGAAAAATCCAAATAAACCCAGCTAGCAGATCTCTTCTTTTCTTTTGTCAAAATCACTAAACTGATCTCGCCAATAATCAATACAACCAAAGCTTGCTGCAATAACAGGGTAAGCTACAACAGTCAAACATGAGTCAACCCACCGCTATCATCTAGTGAAAAGCTGACACAAAATCTCATGAGATAACTTTTTAAAAAAAAATAGAGAATAAAAAGAACAGGAGCTCAAAACAGATTGTGGTCAACCAGTGAGCAAGAACAGTTACCATCAGAAGAATCGCATATGAAATAGATTCAAAACCCAGGAAAAGTATATGTAGAAACAAGTAATGGGGGTTGAAACATGATGGACATATTCTATTACCTTTGCGCTGGAGTAGTAGACATGGCTGTGTGCACTCTCTCTCCCTCTCCCTCCTACTACACTTCGTTTTGCAGATAGTTGTGTTGGGGGCCGCATCATAATATGTCATTTCTCATTTTAATGGAGTAATGCTTGCTAAGGAAACTTTAACGTGAGTGCTTAAAGGGTTTTTAGTGAGTGTTTATTAAGCATTTTTATTAGAGAGAAAAAAATGAGAGTGTTTAATAGAAAATGGTATTTGTATAAATATTTTCTCTTTCTTCTCTTTTGGTGGGTCTTATGTGTATTTGTGAGTTTTGATTAGATGTAGAGTTATTGATAGAATCCATTTAATAATTTTTTTGGAATTATTGAGTTGAAAGAGTTAAATACTTATTAAGTGTTTATATTAAAAAATATAAAAATAAATAATGTGGCCATGCAGGACCTATTTAAACACTCAAAATGAATTCTTTCTTAGAAATGGCCTAAGCTTTCTGAAAATAGTAGCAGCGCTATCTTTTTTTTTTGATACAATCTATCTATCTTTCTTTTTTGGGAATTTTTATAGTCCCGTTGTGAAATTAATGATTTTGATACTGTTACTTTTGTAGTCAAAATTTTTATAAAAAGATTTTGCAATTTTTTTTAAATATTTAAATTTTATTTTCAAAATTTAAATTAGCAAGTACGTGAATTGTGAAAAGATTATCGGATTTTCTTTCAGGAACCTTTATTCAGTTCAGCGGTGCTGTTCATCTATTTCTCCCTTTTCTCGATGATGCACCAAGTGGGGAAAAGGCTACTAAACCTATTTACTTTTATCCCCCTCCTTTTCATTTGTTTTTTTTATTGTTTGCCAAATGTCCTAATGGCCAAATCCCGCTTGAGCATGGGCAAGTCAATGAACGATCAATGGTGATAAAGAAAAAGGGAGCTTTGACATAGAAAATGGAGAAGAAGTGCAATAAAAGATCAAAGTGTTCGAACGTGGAATGGGCCATAAAAAAAAAGGGGGATTGAATTCACATATATGAGAAAAAGAAGAAGAAAATATGAACTTGGGAATAAACAAGATCTTATCAATGTTAACGAAGAGCGATGTTGGTGGTGGTTGGGAGCAATCACGGTGACGATGACGGCTATTTCTAAAGTCTATAAAATTAACAATAGTAACTATAAAATGAAAGAGATTAAATACTAAGATGTAATATAAAATAATTGTAGTCCTTACAAGAAATAATTTGATATGACAAAACTCTATTTTATTATTGGGTCATAAAATAATAGTTCCAAAATCATTATTTCATCAATGGTACCATAGAAGTCTCATTCTTTCTTTAGTGGATTTTCATCCTCTCGAATTCATAGATTTAATTTTAAAGTGAAATGTAAAATAATTTTTAATCAATAATTATAATTATATTTCTTTTCTAAAATGAATAGTTCAAGTTTAGCAATTATCTTTTATTATTATTGTTCACTTTATATCTTATAAAATCAGATCAAGAAATGTTATTTATTTTCTGTTGCATGGTCAAGAAATGTTATTACTCATTATATTTTCATCTTTTTTTTTCTTGTCTCATTTGAAGCCAAACCCTTCCATTATTACTTCCCAAACTAAAAAAATGACATGAAGGTCATTGGACTTTTTGCACATTAGTCCTTAGCATTAATTAAGGGGGTGTTTGTTTCTTAACCTATTCTCGGGACTATGCAAGTGGGAAATGAGTATTCCTATGTTTGTTACGATGTTAAAAAAAATTATTCCCAAGCATAACTTATTTTCAGGAAAAAAAAATAACTTCCTTGTTCCCATATTTTTATTCCCATGGGAGGGGGTGGAAAAATAGATTCCCATGTGTTAATAACTTCCACACTCCACTTTTATAAATTATTCCTGGAAATATTATAATTCAACCAAATATATTTTTAAAAATACCCAGGAATAACATTCTCATCATTGATATTCCCAAGAATGTCATTCCCGATAATGAAATTTGATAACTTAAAACAAACGCCCCCTAAGGAATGAGAACCACGTGATTTAGGGTCTGTTTGGATTGACTTATGCAGAGCTTATGACTGATTCATAAGCTGTTTTGAGTTTATTTTTCAGAAGCTATCCAGGATAACTTATCAAAATAGTTTATAGCTTATATGAAATAAGTTTCACCATATTTTTTTTTCAATTATAAAAATAACTTATACAACTTATGTCATAAGCTATAGAATAAACTGTTATGCCAGACAGGACTTAGTGAAATGCATGTGACTATCATCCAATAATATAGAGTATATTTTTTTTGGTGTAACATCAGGACTTTGACACGGGTTGCGAAGTAACACAAGTAACAAATACCAAAACCTTTTGGGAATTGGTAAATACACCAATATTTTTGGACATACACCCCACATTTAAAAAGGAAAATACCATTATACCCTCGTTGATTTGTTTATTTTTTTTTCAATTTCGCGTTGTTACCGGAAACTTAGTTTCCGGAATGTATTTTTGCATTCCGGAAACTCCAGGAAAAATTTACATTCTGGAAACTCCAGTTTCCGAAATGTAAATTTGCATTCCGGAAACTCCAGAAAAATTTACATTCCGGAAACTCCAGGAAAATCCAGTTTCCGGAATGTATTTTTGCATTCCGGAAACTCCAGGAAAAATTTACATTCCGGAAACTCCAGTTTCCGGAATGTAAATTTGCATTCCGGAAACTCCAGGAAAAATTTACATTCCGGAAACTCCAGTTTCCGGAATACAAATATGTATTCCGGAAACTGGGGGTGTATGGCCAGTTTCCGGAAAAGAAGCAAAATTAGAAAAAAAAAAAAACCAAACAATGAGGGTATAATAGTAATTTCCTGAATAAATGTGGGGTGTATGGCAAAAAACTGGGGTGTATTTACCAATTCCCAACCTTTTTATTTATTTATTTTTTAAAATGCCCAAACCTTTTTTTTGTTAAAGAGAAAAATACCGAAACTCTTTTTTGGTCTGAAAAATACCCAAACCTTAAGCCTATATTAAGTGCAGACCACAAATAGGGAATGCCCACAAATATTGGGCTACGGTTAACGGGTCTTAACGCTGAGCCCAAAGCATGTCGTATGAACAAAAAGGCAAGGAAAAAAAAAAACCACTAGGGTTTTTACAGGGTCTTTTGTTTGCGTATAAAAGCCGAAAAAAACAATACATATAAAAAGGAGTCCTTATCCTATTGCATCTCTTAGCTCTTCTACTTCCCCATCTGTTGCAGTACACCCTAGCTCTAACGAGGTACCGTTTTATCACTTCACCAATTTCAATTCCCTTTATCGGCTTTTGTTTTTGTTTTCCATTTTGCTTTTCGATTTTTGCTGATGTTGACCTCGGATTACGATTAATGTGATGATTTCAATTTGTATTTGAGATTTCAGTTTGTGGGGTTGATTCGGATTTTGGAAATGATTTCAATTTTTGTTTACCATGATCAATTGTTCTTTTTCTTCTTGTTGTAGTAGTGGTTTCTTAGATTTAGTTTTATTTTTATTTTTATTTTAATATTTTTATTATGCAACGAAAATAATTGGAGATTGAACTATGTTGATTTTTAAAAAAATAAAAAGCTGAAAATGGGGATGTAATAAGTTTCGTATTGAACTCACCCAATCGGAAATTGTTATGTGTGGCATTCAGAATTTGCATTTTTAGGTTATTATGCATTGCTTTCGAGGATGATTTGACTGAAAATAACTTTCATTCTTCTGAGTTGTTCCATGCGGAGAAGTATTGGAGACCTGAACCAAGGAGGCTGTATAAGACATCCTTTTTAATTTTCTGTATGCACTGGCGAGCTCAAAGTGGAACTTGGTCTTTGTGTTGTGTGCAGAGGGAATTTTGTAGTTTTTGATGTGGAGTGCAAGTAATGTAGTATAGTTTGTCTGACGGATGTTGTGCTTGACTTCAACGTGCTTAATCCATTCTGGAATGGATTTAGGGCTACACCTGATGTACCATGATGAAATAAGCTTTACTAACTTGGATTTGGCTCATTGATATTTATTAGTACCAGGTTGCTCGATTTGACTCCTTGATATGATTGACTTGAACTTCTACTGAGTGCAAATGCATGTTTACAGTGGGATACTTGGTTCTTCCTTTGATTGGTTGTCAAACATGGTTTAAATCTAGTTGTATAGTTATAAATTATAATATGGGAATGAGAAGGATCAACTTTAAACTTCTCTTTTAGAATTTTGAGTTTGACCTTTCTTTTTCTTTTTGTCTTGCTTCTCTTCTGACTGTTTTATCTAGGTGTATAATTGTAGTTGATGTTCTTACAGGGAGTCAGTTAATATGATATGACTTGATCTTCTTTTTTGTAATATAAGTTAATGAATTATTTGGTTTCATTTAGATTTATGGTGGTTTCTTGTGGTGAAACTTACTTTTTGCTTCTTTGCTTTTGCACAGATGAACGTAGAAAAGTTGATGAAGATGGCCGGTTCTGTCCGAACTGGTGGGAAGGGTACCGTCAGAAGGTATATTATATCAAAATCAAATTTTCTTCCATATCAAAGTTACGTTTTTTAATAATGTCAAAATATCTTTGTTCTTTAAATGATTTGATATTACTTTGAACTGTCCATTGATGTACTGCTAGTAGCCATATATTGAGTATTGACACCAATTCTTTACTATTGCACCCATGTCAGAGGATATACAACTGACACCTTGCCACTTTGGCTATTCATATATCTTTTAAACTTAAGTTTTTATTTTGCAACACTATTACTTTGAGGTGTAATTAATTGGCTGCTTTTATGGTATACTTGTTTTTTATTTGAATGAGGTACCTGTATTATTTCTTTGTTTGATTGGTAGAATTTTTTTTTTTATAAGCGTTTGATAGGTAGATTGCATGTCAAATTTTTTTATTGATATTTTTTTCCTGTCCATTTTAGGAAGAAGAAGGCTGTACACAAGACAACTACTACAGATGACAAAAGACTTCAAAGCACCCTGAAGAGAATAGGGGTGAATGCTATCCCTGCAATTGAGGAAGTCAACATCTTTAAGGATGATGTGGTTATCCAGTTTTTAAACCCCAAGGGTAATATTAATTGATGATATTTGGAGTATATATTTTATTTTAGATTTCTAAGTTGACTAACTGTTAAAATGGAATTGTTTGCAGTACAAGCATCTATTGCTGCAAATACTTGGGTTGTTAGTGGTGCTCCTCAAACAAAGAGTAAGCATATATCTTTTTCTTCATTTCTGTATGCAATATTATCAAACTTAGGTTGTGCTTTTTACTCTAGTGTGTTACACTTAACCATAACATCTATCGTAGAGCTCTGCTGACATCTTTGAGCATTGTGCAAGAGTGTTATCAATAACTTTGTTTGCATCAATCTTCTGAACCAGAAATTATAGGCTTTCTTTGAGGGCATAAACATCTTTGTTTAATATTATCATATTGAAATATCTAAACTTTTGTGATAATTTGGAGTGTACCATAACTGATTTCATGCTAGACTGACATTTCACTTAAATAAAATTTTCCCTTTTGCAGAGTTGCAGGATATTCTTCCTAGCATCATCCACCAATTAGGTATGTGATTGACATCTCATCAAAGCTTTAGCACTTTTTTGTGTGTGTTCTTTCTGATTTGAGACTTTCTGTTTCTGTGAAAAAATGCAGGGCCAGATAACTTGGAAAATCTGAAGAAGCTAGCTGAGCAATTTCAGAAGCAGGCTCCTGAAGCAGGAGCTGGTGCAACCACAGCACAAGAGGATGATGATGATGCGGTGCCAGATCTTGTCCCAGGGGAGACTTTTGAGACAGTTGCTGAGGAGACTAAGACAACAGCTGCTGAGGAGACTAAGACAACAGCTGCTGAGGAGACTAAGACAACAGCTGCTGAGGAGACTAAGGCTTAAGAGTTCTATGTGCCATCTTCATTTTGGATGTCTTCAAGTTTCTTCTTTCCTTTGTTTTTCTTCTTCTTCAAAATTAAGTATTTCAGGTGTTGTTCGTTGCTCCTTTCATGTATACTTTAAATAGTTTAAACGCTCTTAAATCTGCTCTCCATCTAACCAAGTGTAACTACCTGACTGTACCCGAGTTTGTCTATTTTATGTGCATCATTATTGGAGGTAGAAGTCAATTTTGTTCACTTAGTTCTCACATTTGGTTTCACAAAGAGTGTAAAACTAAATGTTTGTGGGAATTAACAAAGGCGCCATGACATTGCTGTGGTTCGTGTTGATTCTCCATGGTTATGCAGGAATGCTGATGCTTTGTCATCTGACACCTCACTCATCTGTGTTCTTTGTTGGAAGGATTTATCGCCTTTTGCAGATGAGACTGACTACAAATGGAGATGCATCCGCAACGTGCATGATATTTCTTTTATCCTTGGTTCATTGTTTACTTCATTGGTTTTCTATGTGAACAAGAATTCCAGTCATTAAAATAGGTTGACACTCCCAAGGACAATCGAGTTGGGAGTAATTAGCCATGATATGATATATTAAAATGAACAAATAGAAAATTATAATGTGGCAAGTTGAGGAGTTTAATAATATTTGATGAGGCTAGGTCCATGCTTGATACGTGTAGTAGCACGTTCATATTAAAGTTCGTACCATTAAATGGGTAACGAGTAAAATGAGATAAATTTTGCAAATTTGGTATGAAGTCGCTCGAGGTTAATCTGCAAACAAGGATCCTTGGTGATGTCAGAGATGGAGTGAGTACCTCTGTTGAGGATTTTCATCATAAATGGCCATGTTCATCAAGATGATTTCAACATGTAGACATGCCTTGAGTAGAAGACCGATTTGATACAGAATACTTGAGAGGTTGACTCTCAGTCTCTTAAATTTATAATAATATGTGTGCAAATTGAATCTATCTATGATATCATACAAACTATAGTGACTTGACACAGTGGTGTTCTATCTTGCCTCTAATAATGAGATTGAAGCTTCATTTACTGAACACCTCTCAAATGCTTGTGCACATACTCCTCTGTTAATGCCTGCGTAGAACCCGGGCTCACTTGGTTCTGGAAGCAACTTTTCTCCCTTCAACATTAAAACCACAGATAACATGTTAGGCCTATTTTCTGGCTGCTGTTGTACACACAATAGACCCACATGAATACATCGTAATATTTCTGAAGACATGGCTGCATCATATAATATGCCATTTATTAACTCCAGTGGCCTCTCTTCAATCCATAGTCTCCATGCCTAAAATATATCAAAGTTAAGACAAGTGTGAGCTCAATCCTTACTCTAAATTTTCAATTGATGTATCATTTTAGAGATGTGGGAGTTTCAGTGAATGATAATTGATGAAGCTTAAAGGTGCCTGAGAAATACTGAATCAAAAAGGACGTCGGCGAGCTTATATAGGGTGGGGAAAAAAATCCTTTTGTTGTACCCAAAACTTAAAAAATCCTTTTGTTGTACCCAAAACTTATAGACTCTGTTCGGCAAAAATAGCTTATAATTGATGGGGTAGCTAATAGCTAATAGCTTATAGCTGATATAGTGATAGTTGAAAAGCTAATTGATTGAATTTAAAGTGTTCGGTAAAATTAGTTGTTAAACTGGCTGATAAATGTAAAATGACATAAAATGATATATGTTTATAAAATTTTTATATAAATTCTACTTTTATATTTATTATTTATTTAAACATAGTTATTACTAATTTATTTCATATTATTTACCCACTTAAAATTGAAATGTTAATTAATTTTAATCTTATTATTAATTTTAAATATTCTTATTAAATACAATGAAATAAATAAATAAAATCGATTTTTAAATAATTTTATGTATGAATTTATTTATAACTACACACATGTAGGCTTTTTTATAGTTTTTTTTTCAAAAAGAGTATTACTTATATAGGAAGGAAGAGTGGTTAATAATTTTTTTGAAAAAAAAGCTAAGAGAGAGAAAAGGGGGAATAAGAATAAAATTGTGAGGATAAAAATGAGAAAAAAAACAATAAACTATAAGTTATAAGCTTGTCAAATAAGCTATAAGCTAGCTTATTGACCTTACTGAACAGAGCTATAGTCGATTTTTTTAATTTTTAATTTTTTTGGTTGGGCATGTGTGGAGTTTTTTTTGGGTAGGATAAAGAGAAGGTATGTGTGGAGTTTACTTTCAACTATTCTATATTTTTGCTATATCAAGTATGTATAATTAATTTCTATTTTGAATTTCTTACCTTCCCACAAAGATTTATTGAGACACAAAAAAGCAATAAGGAAAGTAATTAGACATAGCATATCACACTATAGAGAAACATATCTTCAAACTTACATGACCAAGAAGGTTAAGATTGTGGTGAGGGTCACAAAATCCGCGATTCCTCCTCCCACTGATTATCTCAAGTACAATGACACCGAAGCTAAAAACATCAGATTTGATTGAGAAAGATCCATGCACTGCATATTCTGGAGGCATATAACCACTGTAAAACAATATTGGTGTCATAAAAAAATATCAGAAGGGAGTTGCAACATAGTGAAATAGAAAGAGTTTAATAATTATATAGTGCGTAAACAAGTTTTATACATACGTCTAATCATATTTCACTGTCTTGACATGTAATAATATTATTTTGGTGAAATAGAATGGTTGTATGTGTAAAATCAATTTACATTATCAATGTGTAATTATTAAACTCAAAAGGAAATAAATAAGTGGATCAATTTACTATGTTCCCATCACTCTTCTTGTATTGGCCTCAACTTGATCTCCTATAAATGTTCTGGCTAAACCAAAATCTGATATCTTTGGTTTCATATCAATATCAAGAAGAATATTGCTTGTTTTGATATCTCTATGTATGATTCTTAATGTAGAATCTTGATGGAGATACATAAGCCCTCGAGCAATCCCATCAATAATTTCCAAGCGCTTAGTCCAATCTAGTAATTTGCTTCGCGTAGTATCTAGTAAATTTCAATTTTTAAGTTAGCATGGAAATTGCATGATGGCAAGAGTGAAATTGAGAGCAATAAATTTGGTTGGTGTGAAAAGCTCAAACCAAAAATAATATAATCCAAGCTTCTATTGGGCATGAATTCATAGATCAACAACTTTTCATCTTGTTGAATAGCACAACCAAGAAGTTTTACAAGGTTTCGGTGTTGAAGTGTTGCCATCAACTTCACTTCATTTTTGAACTCCTCATTTCCTTGTCCTGAAGTATTAGAAAGCCTCTTAACAGCAATCTCTTGTCCATCTGCCAATATGCCCTAGTAATTTTCTTGGAAGTTTTAGTACCCGGTGAAGGTGATAAATTAACTTGGTAACAAAGACTTTACCTTATATACAGGTCCAAATCCACCTTCTCCTAACTTGTTTTTGTTATAGAAGTGATTTGTGGCATTACTGATGGTTGAAAAATCAAATAATGGCAAGTCATCATCTTCCTTCTCCTTCTTGTGCTTCCAGTGAATAACCTTTTCTATACACCCTGATATATTGTGAGATATATGAATTGCTCATAATTAGCAAATTCAGTAGATAATGTTAACAAAGGAAAGGGACATCAAACTTCAGAACTGAAAAATACTTCTTTTCATTTCAATTTAATCAGTTTATAATATTAGACTATTGGACTATATAATATGATAAATATTTGGAGTTTAATTATCATAAATTTTTCACCTGGATTACCAAGCTTCTTCCTTTTGATAAATGTTGATGTGGCCAATACAAGAACTGTTAGTCCTATAATGAATGCAATAACTCCTGCAATAGTCCCAGCAAGCTTCTTTGTACTGAAGTTCCTCTTATCCCTTATATGATCTGAGGGTTGAAGTAAATGTCAGTAAACAAGCAGCTAGAAGCTTTGAAAAAACAAAAAAGAAGGAAAAAGGCATCTATAGAGAACAACTTCAATTTGGAGGTTGATTCATTATCAAATGTTCTTAGTCTTAACAAATAGCTTAAGCTTATACTTAAAAGTGAAAACAGAATTTATCATTGTCAACACAATTTCAAGTTTCAACAGTACTTAATCCTATCTATCCAAATGCTGAAATTGATATGTTTGTCCTATATCTGACTGAAAAGGAATAAAAAAAAGGATGGAATAGGAAATATAAATACCAAGTTCTGAAGATGCCAGTCGTATGTAAATGTCTTCTCCTTGGTCTCTGTGTTTTCTCATGTCCACAATGTCATGAAACCATATCAAGCAGCCACTCCCTCCATCTCTGACATCTAAATTTGCATAAGCAGTGCAAAAGCAGTTGTTCAAACACCGTTTCTCACATTCCTCAAGGCTCAAGCTCTTGTCAAACCATGACGATGACGTGTCTGGCAACTTCATGCTTGTGTACTTCAAAAAGCCATCTCCACTGAGACAACTTAATTTTGTTCTCCTCACACACCCACCAGACCAATCTGATGAGTCCCACTTTGCTTGAAATTTTGGTATGAAACCTTCCAAGCATTCACACATTGGGAAGTCATTAACATTGCAGTTGGAGTTGACACCACACAAGGCATATTCTTCACACTGGTCTGCAGGACCAGTACCTATAATTCCCCACTCTTGTGTCCTATCTGACCATAGAAAACGCTGTGAGTTTCCACTAGGATTTAGCACCACTCTAGTAACTAATGAACTGTCCAAAGTCTCATATTCATAAGAAACTTGTTTGTCAGTGAAAACTAATGAGTAATTGAAGACCCTATGCATTCTTAGCCAAGAAGCCCCACCAAAAAGATAGCCATTCCATGACCCTGCTCTATACATAATTGTTGCTCCCTTTGCAATAACCAGTTGAGGAAAACCATGAACATCAATCCTATATGAGAACTCACCTTCAGCAGGATTTTCAGGGTTTCTCCAAGATGTGAGATATTTATATGGACCAGTAACTAAGTTGCTTTTCAGCTCCATTCCAGCAAGGAAAGTGTCACCAGGATAATCAAAGCTTTCCCACAAGAGGTTCTTCTTCTTCTTCTCAGTGCTTGCTTCATCTTTCACAACAAGGTTTCCTGAGTCTAAAAGCTGCACAACAACTGGTTTCACTGCAGTTCTTGATGAATTGGAGGACCAGATTATGCCTCTGGAGCCATCAAGAATAACAAGACTTCCCTGATCAGTGAGTTTCAACATAGCTGTTGAGTTTTGTAATGGGGTATCTCTGTTGGCAACCCACACAATAGTCCTTGGTGATATGCTTTTGTTGTACCATATGCCAAAGTAATGGCGTTGTGGATTTCCAAAGTTGAAAAACCCTGCTTCAAAGGTTCCAGCTGAAGAAACAAGGGTCTCATTGTATTGGATGTACTGATTTGGAGCAATAGTGGTAACAGTGTTCTGTTTAGAGGAAGTGTTGGGTATGAGGCAAAACAAGAAAGTGCACACCTTTAGCA
Source organism: Glycyrrhiza uralensis (assembly GCA_030159175.1). NCBI lineage: Eukaryota > Viridiplantae > Streptophyta > Magnoliopsida > Fabales > Fabaceae > Glycyrrhiza > Glycyrrhiza uralensis. The sequence goes on from BRZY01000005.1 coordinate 45,297,086, forward strand.
TGAACACCTTATGGCCCTCCATTGTGTTTTGTGTGGGTTTGCTTTGGTTCCATTTAATCAGATTCCAAATTCAATTGAGACTCGTTGGTCCAAGTCTTCCCGTGTGCTTCTTATCCATTTGAAATTGATGCAAATTAAATTCCAAGCAACAAGAAGTGATTGTTTGACTTCACATGAGAAGTGTCCAAATTGATTTCTTTGTCTCCTCTCAAATGTGATTTTAATAAAAATACACTTTTGTTTATTGTTAGTCAAAATTGATTTTGCATTCAAATCTCAGTTTGTCTAGACGTGATACAAAGTAGTTTTTGCTTTAAATTGAAAAATTTACACTAAGTTTTGCGGCAAATCCTAGGGTGAGTGACCTGAGGGGTCGTTCATCCTCTTTAATTAGCAATCTTTCTTTACCTTGTTTTTTTAGCTAGAATTGACCAATTAATTGCTTTGAAAAAATTTCATGCTTCACACTTGCTGTTCAAAGTTCAAACACAACTTACGATTTCAAATGAAAAAGGCAATGAAAAATAGAAACATACTTACATGTGGCCATAAGCAACTGTCGGCTAGATCGACTTACTCCAATGGAGAATCTTAATAAGCAACGTTGCTTATCCAGTTTAAGAAATTGGATAAACAACGAGCATCGGAGATGCTCTTAGTCATTTGTTGTTCAGCATTTTAGTGGGGTGAAAGTCTTGAAAGGTTTGTAATCTTTAGTCATGCGCTTCTAGATAGATAGTACACCACAGCATGATTAAAGTAGAGTTAAATTAGCTATACACTTTTTATTAAATAAAATTCACGTAAAACTTGCTAAATTAGGTTAGTTTTACTCACTATTTAGTTGTTACTTATCTACTAAGATTTACTGAAATTTTGTTTAATAAATAAAAAGCATATTTAAAAAATGTGGAAAAGTGTATATCCCACCAAAAAGAAGTGGACCTTCAATCTTGGCCCCCCATTTAATGTATGTAATGTAAGCAACGTCCACTGACCCTTTTATTGTTGAGGTGCCGGTCCTTACTTGTGGCCTCAATTTTCGTCTGGACTTTTCAATTGAACACAAGTGGCGCATGGTACTGATTTTGGAGTACTCACCCTCTTATTCAAATGAATGTAATTTGATGTAAGTAACCGCATCAAACCATCATGAACACAATGCAGATATACAAGGTGCTTATGTTAATGCTCTTGATTCCCACTTTATCTATACATGGCACTGTTACTATTACACCAAACCATTCCATCCAAGGCAATGAGACACTTTGTCTCAGCAGCCGGAACTTTTGAAGTAGGATTCTTCAACTTTGGAAACTCACAACTCCAATACTTTGGTATATGGTACAAGACCATATCACCTAGGACCCATGTTTAGGTTGATTTTGGTCAAATGAAAAAGTATCTAGTTTTGTGAGTATCAGATTCTCTAATCTCTTGTCACTTCTTGTAGGACAGCCTCCCAAGCTCTTTGTATACAAATAGGAAGATGTGCAGTGAGCATGCTTTGTATTTAACAAATTCAAATGGCCAAGATGCTTAGAATTTGTAAATCCAGTTACAAAAGGGAAGTATGATATTATATGTTTTGTATGTGGTTTGGTAATGGAAGCAGATTGTTAAAATAATTGTTAAAAGTCCAAACAATTCAAATATTTACTACACTACATATATTCCACACTAAAAACAAAATCTACACAAACACCATATTGTTAAAAAACTTGTACAAATTACTTTCAAATTTTCGTTATTTTTTCACAAGCTCCCGTGTAAAAGAGAACTTTTTAATAAATTCTTATAATAGAATAAGCTGCTTCAATAATAAACTTTAAGCTTACAAAAGTTTAGTCCAATTAAAGTAATAAACATACTAAAGTTGAAAAGAAAAGGGAATTTCACGAGAAATATTAACATTCGATGTCATAGTCACATGATCATGGATCAGATCGCACGCCCAAATAACCCAGTGACCAATCCAAATGGGTGGAATGTTACATGATCTTCTCAGTTACTATTTACATAGTTATATCATTCAATACGGAAAGCATGTCCTGAAACCTCATTTTGACACATTTGTTATATTTTTCTATGAAAAAATATCCTTTCATAAAATGTAAACTTACGAAATTTATTTTGACCAAAAAAAGACTTGCGAAATTTAAAATAGTTTATACGTTTCAAAACAAAAAACAAAATTCTAATAAAAGACTGCTAATATTTTCATCAAAAACCTAAAATCATAACTCGTAAAAAAAAAACCTCTAAAAATTTGTCTCATAAAAATCACTTTTAAAAGAATTCAAAAAGACGCACTCTTAATGAGTTTATTATGTTCTATGTTGAAAACATGAGAAAATGACGTCACAATACATGCAAGTATAAAAATTAAATTCTTAAAAATAACTTTCCTCCAAAATTAATCAAGAAGCACATTTCATTTTTCATTTTCTCGTAATTTTTGCTGTGCCGAAGTGTTAAGTAAATTTCATTCCAAAATTTTTAGCATTTTTTCATCCACCTAAACAACTAAGAACGTTCTTAAAGTACAGTCATATGAAGTGCGAGCTCAAAGTGTATATAATATGGTTTAGCTGCACTACACAAACACCACTATAATGTTATTATTATTATTATGACTGCATCAATTACTGAGAAACTTCCGCTTCTTAGTCGTGTTCATGTAAGGTCTGATGACCCATTCTGTTTGAGCTTCAGCTTGATCCACTGTTCCCAACTTTATCTGCAAAAAGTTTAAGAAACATGAGGAGCTAACTAATCAGAGTTATTTAACAGTCAGAGTTCTGGTACAAGGAACAGGTTTGGTATCCAATGACAAACAACTCAGGAATAAAATTGGAGTTCAAGGTAAACCAGTGAATGCAACCGTAATAAACACAAGAAAAAAAAAAGATATAAAACAATAGGAACCTAATTAGAGTCGATATGGATAAACTTCTCAACAAGTGCTTACAAAAAAAGGAATATTAAAAAAATCTTATAATAACTGAGTTTTTTAAATAATAACTTTCCGTAAGTTAAAATTAGTTTCTATATCTCTTTTTTTTTTGGAAAAAAAAAACACTCTAATTTAGCTTCTCCATATCTATAAGCTTATAAGAACTTTTTTGTAAGTTAAAAACCATAAACTCGTTTTATCTGAGGAGCTCTTGTAAATTAAAAGGCAAGCTAATCCAAATGGGTATTAGTTGTAAACTACAACGATTTAAGCAAAATCATTATATCCTAGTTGCAACAATGTCTTCAAGTAAACGGAAAGTTTTCTTAATTATAGCAGCATTCAGTTATTTTCTTCCCAATGGTAGATCATCACAACATCACTGATAACAAATCAATCAATATCAATAGTGACCTTAATTGAAATGCAAACCTGATATAGTCGCAACTCAAACCGAGGACCAATTTCCTTCAATTCTATAGACTTTGGACCCCCATGTTTTTCGTATATATGATGCCTGTATGTAGCAGACAAAAATATTCAAATGAGAAGAATACAAACCCTAACCAGAAAATGTTAATAAAACTTGAACAAATATTGTAAAGAATACCAAATGCACAAAACCATATAAGTTTAACCAAACCTGAATGAGACGTAGTCAGACTGGTTGGCAAAAGTGACAATACGTTTTGTGTCTGGTTTTGGCACCGGAAACAGATGTTTTAGAATGTTGGCAGTCCTTTCACCTAACTGTTTAAAGTCCAAAAGAAAATCCAATGTAAACACAAACTTTCCATATTTTAATAAGATATAAACCAATGATACTTAAAGACTGGTACTTATCAGAAGGTCTACTGGTGAAGGGATGAAGGGAACAGACCATTAACAGCGAAACCCAGTATGCATAAAGATAATAAAGCTCATAGAGAATTATGAATACCTTAGTTGAGAAGTTATCAAGAATCAGATGTGGATAAGCCTCAGGCATGGTTCCAATGGCTTTCCTGTCTTTAATTTCATGCCTTGTAACCTACAAGTTTCAACAAATTAGCATATAGTCCCCTAAAATCATATATTTAACACTGTAAGATTAACACTTACCACATTGAGTAGCCCAAAATATGCAGTAGGACCAAATGGTAGGTGGCAAACAATTAAACCATCTGGCACACCACGATGTTCATGAACCAAGATAACATCTGTATAGTCGTGTGCACGGCAAGATTCTATAATCTCTGAAATAACCTGAAATGAATGGGAAGATCGCATAAATACAAATAGTTGGGTACATGAAAGATCATTAAGTATTATTACAACTATAACTGATTAGTTCAAGGTGTATAGCATTAATAAATGATTATATTTGAGCTAAACTTATTATCATACTTAAATCAACAAAATGTCGGATAGATTTTGTCCAGATTGAACAAACACTGCCATAGTGTTCAAGAATAGAAATAAATGTACATGATGAAGGGACCTTGCATAATGCATATGCTATAATATAGTATTTGTCTCTCTATGGCAATTCTTTGGTGCTCTGCTTGTGGTTGTTTCAAGAGAACTTCCATAACATGCAGAGAAATTACATAGTATTTAGTTTTAGGATGATATCTTATTTTCCCCCAGTTGTTCTCTTATGAGTTATGATATTATCACTCTAATTACAAAATATATTTTCTTACCTAAAAACTATAAAAGAACAAACCAAAACGGGAAAGGTACAAACCTGACTACCACGATTCATTCTTTGAGCATTGGGAAAGACAATACTCAACTCCTACACAAAGAATTGAGGATCATGAAATAGAATAAGTTGTTAGTATAGCACCAAACAAGCAAATAGCTTAAAATATTTTGAAACAATCAGAAATACATGGAAAAGAAGCAAACCTTTACAAACTGTTGGAGAGGAGCACTTGGATCCCTCGACGTGGTCAGCAAAATTTTAGGATCCTTCTCAGCAGCATGTGCATACTCATCATCAATGTGTGTTCTTGGGACTGAATTCAGTAGATCACAAAGTGGATAAAACCCACAAGTTCACAAACCACATCAAACCCCATATTTAAAACAGCATAAATAAGCATACTCAAGTTCACCATAGTTAGTTCATTCCTTCAGGCAGCAACCAAACAGTAATTACAAAATTCACTAAAAAATTGGAAAGTAAAAAAACACGAGGGGCAATACCAGCTGTGTTTTCATCTTCGAGATCGATTTCGCGACGAAGTGCAGCCTCCTCGTTTCTGAGCTCAGTAGGTATGGGCTTCCCTTCTGCCAAAAAAAAATTAAAAATAAAAACTAATTATTAAAAAATGAGAAATAATATACAATGATGAGAATAGAAGAAGGAAGAGTGAAGAGGAGGAAAACCTTGAAGAGCTTCCCTGATCTTGCGCTTCTTCTCATAGAGCAAGCGCTCTTTGCCTTCTAAGCTCTTTCTGTACAAATACTCTCTCCTCAAACGGATGTTTCTACGCAGCATTTTCACAACAACCCAAAGTCAATAAAACGAGAGTGCGCAGATTCCTCGACGGCGCTCTGTTCTGTTTAGCAGTGCAAAAGGGTGTGCTGATAGATAGATAGATAGAAGGAGGAGAGGCGGCGGGAAGGAAGAAGAGAGAAGAGAAACAGCCTAAGAGCGAAATTCCATTCCAACCAAGAAGATAAACGCACAGCACAACTCTCTGCGTTTTTGTCCCTCCACGCCGCTCAGCCTGAAACCTGGGCTGACCCGGCCCGGTCTGGGTCCAATCACTTAACCATTGGGTTAAAGATATGATTTATGTATTTCTATATGCGCATACATAGTTTTTTATCTACACATATATGTCTGCGAAATTATTAATTTCATGGATTTATTTTTTTTCAATACACACATGTCTGTGGAACTATTAGTTCCGCAGGTTGTAATTCAACACATATATACCTGCGAAACTAATAGTTCCGTGAAAAAATACAACTCACAGAACTAATAATTCCGCAGACATGTGTTAAAAAAATAATTTTATTTTTCATAGGGATTTAGATCAATCTTAGTCTTTTTTTTTTCTGAACCTTGTGCATATATTTGTGTGTAGCATTTTTAGTTCTTACCTGTTATTTAAAGTTTGACCTCATATTGACCAAAAAAAAAATTTGACCTCATTATCAGTTTTTAAATTATCTCATATTTTATTTATTTCAAAACACACTGTACTCTTAAAATGATATATTGTCATTCTATTTTTAGCATTTTCTTAAAAATATATTAAAACCAAAGAGCACTTCTTATTTTCATAGAAATTCTAATATACATAATAAATTAACTAATTGCATGAATTTTATTACTGTCGGTCTAATTCAATGAGCACCCCAAAATGAAAAATTGTTATTCTTTTCTTCGTTCTAATTTGAATTACTTAAACACAAATAAGAAAGATAAAACAAATGTTTGATTAATTAGTTTTTTGAAATTCAATTTTTTTTTTCAAGAAAGATATTTATATTTGAATAAAAAGCTGATGCTTTTTTTTATCTGTCTAGTTACAAATTTTCAAACAGGGGCAATTGGGTAATTGATGTATTGTAAATTGAAATACCAATAATAAGGGTAATATATGAGTATCATGGTTGAAAATTGCATTGGATGACCTCAAAATTAAATATGAAACTCCCATAGATCTGCTATGTGACAACAAATCAACTGTTACCACCGTTGCTCATAATTCAACATGATAGGACAAAACATATAAAGATAGGCTAGCACTTCCTCAAAGAAAAACTTACCAGTGGTCTGATTACTACAGCTTGTGTTCCTTCATGATATCAATTGTTCCAAGTTGATTATTTTTTTTACTATCTTCCATTCTAATAAATTACATACACCAGAATGGCACTATGTGGCTCATCCAAAATAAGATAAAATACAAGCATATACAACAAAAATATATATATGAATGAATGAAGCGCATAACAAAATCACTGCCGTAATATTGCTCATAGCTAGAGAAAGGCTTGTTTCAAAACTAAAAGTAACTGGATTGATCTTGCAAGAGCTTCAGCTCTGCCAATACTTTTGCAACTGTTGACTTCAATCTAGAATCACTCTTCTGGGCCAAATCAATAAGAACCACCTGAGCAGATTCTCCATATTTGACTCTATGTTCCTCAATCCTGAATATTCTCTCCAACATCCACAGTGCCTTTTCTTGAACCTTTGCATCCCCAACTTCTAGAGTCTTTATAATAGCCTGTACACTTGACATTTTGGCAATGAAATTCACACCACCTTCCCAGATTTCATCTTGCAAAAGGGTCGAAAGCGCAACCAGAGCCGCTTCAACCGCTTCCTTCTCCTTATCTTCCAACATTTGGATAAGCGGAGAAACAGCACATGCCTTGACCAAACAAAATGTGCTGTTGACAAAGCAATATCCATCATGAACTTCACAATATGCATTCGCTGAGGGAGGAACACATAACCATCTTGACTTTCTAGACTTCCTAAGAGAAAGTGAATTCTGTGACAGTTGAGCTAGAGAGTTTGCAGCCCTTGATTTTGTGACTGGTGAACTGCTTGAGAGCAATTTAACAAGCAAAGGAATCACCCCGTGTTCTGCCGAGAGAAGTTGTAGTTTCTTGTCAGAGGAACTTGTGAAGCGGATTATAACACCTGCAGTATTCTCCACCAAGCTATTTGTTGAGGCCGGTGATTTATTTCCCGTACTAGAATGCACAATGGATATCAAAATGGGCAGCAGATTTGCCCTCTTTAGTACATCTGTCACTTTTTTATCGCTAGCAGGAAGATTGCTCAGTATGCCAACAGCAGCAGCTTTTTCGCTCTCAGATGTTGACGATGAGACAATATTCACAATGTTTAAGAGATGAGCTTCATCAAGATATTCAGTCAACTCATCTGTTATGTCTTTAGAGAGAGTGTACAGCAAATGCAGGACCTTGCTCCGGATTTTGGTGTTATTTTCCTTTAGGAAGGGTAACAGTAGCTGAAGTGCACCTTTTTCCTTCATTTTTCTCCTCACTTTGGATGCACCAGGATGAGCAGCCATGCTATTTAGAGCTTCTAATAGATGACCTTGAATTACAGGACTGGAAAGATTCAAAAGAGAAAGCATCTGTTGAGCTACATCTTCATTGACAAGAACGGATTCTGACTGAGCAATTCTTGCAAGAATAGCCGATGCAGGCTCCCGCAGAGTCATGAGCACAGATGTTACTGAGAAAAGAAGTTGTAGCAGAGGTCCTGTGATTCCATATCTGATCAAACGTTGCACGTTCTCTGTCATGCTTGACAGATTTTGTAGTGCATTTAGAGATGATAACTTGGATTCAAGTTTCCCAGTATTGAACATTTTGACAAGGGGCTCAATTGCCCCATCTTCTCCAAGGGTAAGTTTGCTGTGATCAGTGAGCTCCAACCTAGAAAGTGCTGTCGCCATTAGGATCTTAATCATGTCAGACCCTACAATAACATGATTTGAAATTTTCAGGTCAAGGGAATATTGAAAAATTTACTTGAGTTATGATCACTGTCTGATTTAGAAACTATGCATAGAATATTAAACAACAAATGATTGGTCTATCCATCCAAATGTCAAGTTAAAACATATCATGTTTCATCTCCTTCTAACATGTCTTCTAAATGCTACCTAAATCTTTGAACATACAACAGTATAGTGTTGGGAATGGCAAATGTTGAAACATGGCCAAGACTATTAAATTAAGATTAAACTGGAGTTGAGTGTTAATGTAAAGAAGTTTAGTGAATAGCTTTAGTTAAAACCAAATTCTAACTGTGCTGCTGCTCCTTTCTACAAACTCAACCAATTTCTACCCCCATCACTTGGAAGTTTATATAAATACAATGAATTCAATGATATATATTCCTAAATTACTTGTACTATTATGAAAGGATGGTCCATATAATTATTTAAATAACAGAGAACGAAAGAAGTGTATCAATTAAGGATATTCTTGTATTACCTTCCTTCAAATACTGAACTAGTGGCCAAAAGTAGCCAGCCTCAGCCATATGAAGTGCGTTTTGAGTATTACTAGACAACATATCCAATAACTTAGCTGCATCATGTGAAGCAACTGGGTCATCCCCATTAAGGATGGCAACTAACATAACAATGCAACCTTGAATTCTTCCAATCCGCCTTCGAACTGAAGGAAGGTCAGAGAGATCTAGCAACAGCCCCACTGCTTCTTTCCTCTCTTCTGAATCTCTTGTTAGAGACTTCACAACTGCCGATAAAAACTCAATATCTGCCATTTTCTCCTGCAGTGTACCACTTTATAAAGTAAGATAAAACAACCAAAAGGTGCAATAATTTTAGACCAACATTTACACACAAAAAAGATCACCTCAATTTCAGGATTTTACCTTTTTCTCATCATTTCCAAAAGCAATACTTCTTAGCAGTTGAATTATGGCTAACCTATTGTCTGCCTTACACGATCCTAGACGATTGAAAAGAATGGCAATAGTTGCTTCCTCATTAATCAATCCACCATCCAGTTTTTCACTCCTCATGAACTCCTTTAGTCTCAAAAGTGCAATTGCAAATTCTTCATCATTACTATTCTTAAGTTGCAAAATCACATCATCAATAGAAACATTAACTATTTCCTCTTCTATTTCCCCGATCATCTTCATGCCGCTGCTGGAAAACTCTGATTTCGGACTCGAAGTTATACTTGAATTGCCACCAAATCTTGCATTCATCATCTGTCTTTGCAATGTACCAATCTTTGCTCTAAAATCCGTGGACACTTCAAGGCTGGCTACAAGCAAAAGGCCCAATGACCGACCAACGTCATGTGTCATGTCCTCAATTTGCTTGATGGGTTGTCTCAAATTGGAGCTTTTTGTTAAAGCTTTGGCACGTCTTAGCTCATTTTCAAGAGATTCCAGCGATTTTCGAATAGGTGGCTTATCCAAGATTATGCTTTTACCCCTCAAGTCATTCAAGACTGGTGGCAATTTCTCAAACAACATGGCAAACTCAGCAAAAATATCTACCTCAATTTCACAGTTCTTAGCAAAAGAAGCAACCTCCTCTGCCAAAACTATCAGTTCAGATAGCAATTCAGAAAATTTCCTCTTTTCCACGTTCTCCATATTGTTTATGAAAACTTTATTTGTGCAGAAAAAAGAAGAATCAGTCATCAGTTATAGAAGAGAAGATGCTGAAGAAGGCAACAACATATAACTAGAAGAGAAGTGCTTGTCAACAAGAAATTAATTAATACAGAAACAAAGAAAAATCATACAAATTATATATATAAACAATAATAATCAAGCAAAACAAACAGAGAAATTTAGAAGGAGGGCGAATTGAACCTGCAGAGAAATTGCAAGGCTGGAAGACTGAAGAAAACAGATAATCGGAGTCCGGAGACTTTCAGCTTAGACCCACATGATTGAAGTTGAAAACTTTTCAGAAATCAAACCAGAATAGCAAGGAATAACACCACCCCACTTCTTCGTCTTCTTCTCCTTATTGGACTTGAACCACAAGAGAGTAAAAGATGGGGTTGAATTTTTATGATATCTAGAATATAGTAAGGACAAGGTGGGTGTCTTAAGGGTCATTGTCAGACGGCTTTGGCCCATTAAATATAAGGTGGTGCCATATGGTTCCTTTGCTTTGATCGTCATGTTCACCTTGTGCTCCCAACTTCCAAGCAAGTGAATCAACGATGGAAGACGAAGTCAAAACCCCAACTCTCAAGTACAATGCAGTTTTCTCTCTCTACACGCAGTTTTTATGTTTGGAATTTCATCCAAAAAAAAAAAGCTTTTATGTTTGGAAAAATTATCTGAAATAAGATATTTAAATTCTAAGATGTAAATGATAAGGTAAGATAGCATATTTTATCAAAAAAAATGATATTATGTGAAATTTATTTTCAGTTTCTCATATTCTATATTTATAGTTGGCCAAAAAAATTCTATTTTTATAGTAAAAATAAATGTAAATATTTGGAAAACTTTTTTTTGACCGACTGAAAATATTTGGAAAACTTATAAAAATAAGTTACGGTCTATATAAATTCCTAAAATAGTTAATAAAAACAATTTATGTAAAGTTTATTCTCATTTCTTTTAAATTCTAATCCATGTCATATTCTAATTTTATAGTAAAAATAAATTTTATTTTTCAGAATTTTTTTATCAGCACTTTTCAGAATTTTAATAACATAAACTCTCGCCACTTATTATAAGCTGTTAACGTTTTTATTTGTTTGGACTTTGGAGTCTCACTCACTGGTTCCAGCTTTGAATGCGATTACACGACTTTGCAAGTTCTATTTAGAGCTGTCAAAATGAATCAGTTCGGTCCATACGAGCTAACTCGGCCTGAGCTGATAAATAAACGAGTCGAGCTGAACTGGCTCAGATTTTTCAAGGGCCAAAAAATGGTCAGTTTGACTCAGTTCTCCCTGAGCTCGCGGGTAACTCGAGCTGGCTCACGGGCTGGCTCGCGGGCTAAATCAATAAAAAAATATTAAAAATGATTAAAAAATATTTTAAAATGATTAAAAAAATATTTTAAAAAATAAAAAAACTAAAAAAATATTTAAAATGATTTTTTTAGTGTGGCTCGCGAGCCAACTCGGCTCGTGACGAGCTGGCCCTCTACAACTCACGGGTTAAATGAACCGAGCCAAAAAGACCTAAAATTAAACGAACCAATTATTTAATAACCTTTTTAGCCTACAAATTGAGTTGAACTGACTCGTAAACCACAGCTCATTTTGACAGCTCTAGTTGTATTCCATTCTATCATGGCCGTGGGGGCGGCGTCAAATTTTACCACCTGACTCTCATTTATAGGCTTGGGTAGAAATTGTCATTTGTCCCCCACGCCCCACGTCGGATACTTTCGTTTTGACCACTATTGGTGCTGCTTGAGGGGTAACAACCCAAAAAGGGATGAGTTTATTTGAAAAGCTTTATTTTTATATTATTATTAAATAAGAAATATTTTACAAAATAATGACTTAATCTGTTAATTTATTTTCACTTAGAAAATGACAAATTTTTTAAAAAAAAAATCAAATTCTTTAAACTTTGTTTCTTAACTTCAGCTCGTATAGTCGTACGCACCGTTTAATGCACACTAAGGTAAAGTAGAAGTATAATTTTTTTCTTTTTATTATTCGGTGGTCACAAACTCCAAGTAAAATAATGTAACCTCGACATTTTTTATATTTTGCAATATTTATTTTGTATTAAATATTGTGATATCCATAGCTATTTTAGGTTTAAATATGTTTCTAGTCCTTATAATATATGAGTGTTTTGATTTTAGTCTCTGTTAAAAAAGTCAAACACTTTTACAGAACTGGTTTTATATCATTTGCAGAATTGGATATCCAATTCGTGAGCGTGACATTGCCTGGGTATTAAAAAATAACACAGTTTTGAAGGATATAATGGGTTTGGGTGTGCGGTTCAATTACATTGGGGGTGGGATTTTCACTATAGTTGTGATTTGAGATCCAGAAATTCGTATTTGGTATTCTCGACTTCAAACCGCGGATGTAACATTTTTCACAGCTGTGGACTTATTTGGATTCTATACTCTTTTTTTTTTTATGATAGTTGGGGGGCTAAGCCACCAACCAAACAGAACAAGACAGCTAAAAACCCCTAGGAAAAACAGTCCCAGCCATGTCCGCCCTCAAAGAGGGAGCAGCAAAGGGAGGAATACAATAAAAAACTTTACTACAGAAATCTAAACTCAAACCAAATTTGGCAAAACAGTCAGCCAGTTGGTTTGTTTCTCTAAAAACATGAGAAATAGAGAAATTTCCTTCCAAAAGGAGAAGCCTTTGAATTTCGCTAACAGTGTTGTACAGGGGATGAATTGAAGAGCATCCATCTTTGATCAACCGCACTGCCAGTAAGGAGTCGGATTCAATCTCAACATTCTTGATCTTCTTCAGTTGGGCAAGCTCAATTCCAATCCGGATGGCACTTAGCTCAGCAACCAGAACCAAAGATGGGGCCAATCTAGAGGCAAATCCAAGCACAAACCCTCCCCACTGGTTTCTGAACACGCCCCCTGAAGCAGCAGTATCACCATGATTTTTCACAGCACCATCACAATTAATTTTAATAACATCACCGCCAGGGGCCCTCCACTGGATATTAGCACAATCCTCCTTAGATCTCACATCACCCAAACGATGGAGAGCAATAGTGCTAATTTGGAAAGCAGTAGCTTGCCTGGAAGCTTTTAAGCCAAGCTCCATGATAGTGTGGTTCTTGTCATGGAAAGCTTTCTCATTTCTGGCCAGCCAAATGGAGCTTATGACAGCCCCAAAAACAACACGCCACTCGATACCACCACAAGTGCCTTTATCAATCAAATTGGCAAAAAGCCAATCCTGCAAAGTAGAACTAAAAAATTCCTGATGGAGGGAACTATTAGCAACATTCAACCACACTTTAGAGGACATAGTGCAATCACGCATGATATGCAAAATAGTTTCATTTTGTTGATTACAAACAGGACACAACCCCGTGGCACTAAGCCCTCTATGCTGCCTAAAAAAATTTGTAACCAAAGCCTCTTGGGAAATTTTCCAAAGAAGGATTCTAATTCTTTCAGGGCCGGGCCAACTCCAGATGACCTTCAAAAGTCTAGAATCAAAACCAGTAGGCTGAACCAGTAAATGTTCATAGGCAGTTTTGGTTGAGAACTCACCGTCTTTGGTCAGATTCCAAGCCACCCTGTCCACCAGCAAGCTCGGGTTAGGAGGGGCCATGGAGAGGATTTGGGAGAGGGTTTCATGAGGAAGAAGATGCGAAATCTTTTCAACACACCACCCTCCATTTTCATCCAGAAGATCAGCAACAGTGAAGGACCTCTCCCAATCAGACAAAGGCCTCAACACTTTGTTAGCTAGACTTTCTTGATTAGCCAGCCAATTTTCATTCCAGCAGTTAATGTTATTACCCTTTCCAATTCTCCAGACCAGACTGCTATGAACATCACCCCAAGCATTCCGCAGTCCCCTCCATAAATTGGAACCAGGTTTGTCAAGCACAATTTTGGGAATAATATCTCTCCCACATTTGTATTTTGCACGAACAACCTGAACTCATAGGTCTTCTCTTCTAGCCGTAAGATCCCAACCAGCTTTGATTAACGAAGCTTGATTAATACTTCTGGCAGTCCTCAACCCGAGACCTCCCCATCTCTTGGGTCTACAAATATTTTCCCAACTAACCGTATGCATATGTCTCACTCCATCTGAGTCCCCCCAAAGAAAATTCCTACATCTTTTATCAATGTCATCGCAAAGATGTCTAGGAATATAGGCTGACTGCATAATGTAAGTTGGCAAGGCTTGAATCACTGACTTTGTAAGAGTGAGTCTACCGGCAAAAGAAAGCGTTCTAGCTTTCCAATTATTAAGGCGCTGGTCAACCTTATCAAGGATGAACTTGAAGGACCTTTTAGTAACCCGCTCATGAAGAATAGGCACCCCTAGATACTTGCCAAGATTATCTGTTACCACGAACCCCGAAACCTGACAAAGATGGTTTCTAACAGCTCCATCAACATTCTTAGAGAAATAAATGCGGGACTTTGAATCACTAACCTTCTGCCCAGAACTATTGCAAAAAAGATCAAGAATTCTTTTAAACAGAACCACTTGATCCTCACTAGCTTCAGCAAAAATAAGAACATCATCTGCAAAGGCTAAATGCGAAATGGGGGGACCACCACGAGATAATTTAATGGGACGCCAATGACCAAGATCAATAGCCACATTAATCATCTGAAAAAGCTTTTCAATACACAAGACAAACAAATAGGGAGAGATGGGATCCCCTTGCCTAATACCCTTTGAAGGATAAAATTCCTCCAAGGCTTCCCCGTTCCAGAGCACTCTCATTCTCGAAGAGGAGATGCAATTCCAAATCAAGTGAATGGGGGAGGGCGGAAAACCAATATCAACCATAGTCTCCTTAATGTAAGTCCAGCTAAGGCGATCATAGGCCTTTTCAAGATCAATTTTAATTGCCAACCAACCTTTTTGACCTTTTTTGTTCCTCATGGAATGAAAAATCTCTTGCGCAATTATGATATTATCCTTACTTTGGCAGTGAGGGATGAAGCTGCTTTGACAAGGATTGACAAGACCACTCATAAGAATGCGAATTCTATGCGCCAAGATCTTAGTAACCACCTTGTAAGAGACATTGCAAAGACTTATGGGTCTAAAATCTTTCATTTTGCAAACTGAATCCACCTTGGGAATGAGAGCAAGGTACGTATCGTTGATCTATTTGACTTTCTCTGGCTCTCTGAAAACATCGCCAACCAGCTTGCAAAAGGAATCCCCTATGGTCTTCCATTGGCTCTTGAAGAAAGCTGCTTGGAGACCATCCGGGCCTGGCGCCTTGAAGGATCCCATATGATTAATGACATGAAGAATCTCCTCCCGAGAAACCTCTTTATCCAGCATTCTCAAGTCTTCACTACTGATGGTAGGGAAACACCCAGAAATACAGGAAGGAGTCGGGTTCCCCTCATCGGAGAAGAGAATGCGATAGTAATCAGTCACCATAGCCTCTAATCTCGCAGGGTCACCAATCCAATTCCCTTGGTCATCCTGAAGAATGTCATAAGAGTTCCTCCTCCTTCTCACCGCCGTGATACCATGGAAGAACTTTGTATTCCTTTCCCCAGAATTAAGCAATTTGGATCTAGATTTTTGATACCACAACAACTCCTCTTGGATAAGTACCTGGTCATATTCATTCCACAACCTGTTATGGTCCACCTCCAGCTCAACAGAAGGGGAGACCGTAAGTCTATGATCCACCACTTCTAGCGCATGAATAAGCCTTTTCTTTCTTTCAAGAATGTTACCAAACACCCTTTTATTCCAAGTCTGCAGAGATTTTTGAAGCTTTTTAACTTGAGGCACCCAAACGGCTTGTCTCAGCCACACATCTCCCATCATCCTAGAGAAATCATTATGAGTGAGCCACGCTGCCAAAAACCTGAAGGGTCTCCTCCTTTTATTTGGCCTCCACTTCTTTTTCATTTGGACAAGAAGGGCTCTATGATCAGATTTAAAGAAAGGCAGATGAAATACTGCAGCACTAGGAAATTTAACTCTCCATTGAATATTCATAAGCACTCTATCAAGTCTCTGAAAAAGTCTGCCATGCTTCCAAGTAAAAGGGCTACCTTGGAATCCTGCATCCAGAAGATTACAATCCAGAATCATGTCACCAAAAATTTGCATACCTCAAATAGCGAAATTTGGAGCGCCTCCTCTCCTTTCATGCATGTTGTGAATCGAATTGAAGTCACCAAGAACAACCCAAGGCTCCTCCAAACCATCCCCTAGCTGGACCAAATCCTCCCAGAGCTGTTGTCTTTTAGCAAATCTTGGGCTAGCATAAACGATAGAAGTGAGCCAGGAAGTTTGGTTATCCCAAGTAACTCTCAAATGAACCAATTGATCAGTAGACAAAAGAATATCAATCTTCCATTTTGCTTCATCCCAAAGACACCAAATGCCTCCAGCTTGACCCTGAGAATCCACAACAAAATTCCCAGAAAAACCCGTTTTCCTCGCCTGTCTCCTAGCTTTGTCTCCACTAGCATGCGTTTCAAGAAGGAAGATAAGCGAAACTTCATATTCCTTACGAATGTCTTTCACCAAAGTAGTGAAGCCTTTTGCAGTTGTGCCTCTGCAGTTCCAAGAGAGAAAATTCATTTAGAACCATTATGGGGTTTAGACTCTGAGAGCCTAGTTCCACTTTGAGAAATCTCCTCATTTGCAAGCTTCTGTTTACCAGACTGCTCCTTGCCTTGTCCCTCAAAATCACAGGAATCAATGAATCCAAGAAGGGGGTTAGTGTCGCCCCCAGTGTCAAGGTGGAAATCCTTACTCTGCGAGCTGGGAATTATTTTTCCCTCAGTAGCTCCTTTGATGGGATGCTCTACGCCTAGTGGGGGACTTTCTGTTACTGACTTGGTCTCTATGGAGAAAAGAGGCTTCCCTTTAATTAACACCTTTCCATTGGGCTGGATATATTCTTTCCCCTTACTCTTTCTAGGCCCAACCACTTGGCTGATTTTTTTAAACATGCTACCAGCTCGGGCCGCTTTCTTCACATCCCTGATGCGAGGCCCAAATTGGGGATTTTTTCCCCCACTCAAGTTACGGGTTCTGGAAACATTTGTAGGACTATTGGAAGACTTTTCAATGGTTTCTCCCACCAAAGGATTCGGTTGGGCCCCACTAGCTAACCCATCAACATCGCAGGACTCCACTTCCATGTCAACCTGCTCTGACTTCTTTTCCCCTTGCTTGCGCAACACCCCAAATCGAGATCCTTTATCCTTAAGTAAACCATTACTTTCGTCCTTTATTTTGTAACTCGTTAGCAATTTAGTCCTTATCTTTACGAAATGGGCAAATTAGTCCCTCACATTTATCACCGTCGATCACTTTCGTCCCTCCCTCATATTGGCACGTCAGTTAACGCTCACTGACGAAGGGACGAAAGTGATCGACGGTGATAAATGTGAGGGACTAATTTGCCCATTTCGTAAAGATAAAGACTAAATTGCTAGCGAGTTATAAAGTGAAGGACAAAAGTGATGGTTTACTCCTTTATCCTTCTTACCTACGAGGTTTTGACTTTGGGGCACACCCACTCTATCAGCTGCTTTGTTGGTTTTGGAGGCTATAGGTGGCCCTTTTCTTTTTTTAATACCTTTCTTGACAAGCATCCAAGGGCCATAAGCTGCCTCATGGTTGTCTGCCTCGAGATTAGCTTCTAAATTTCCATCCCCATTAATGTTACTGAAAACTTGCTTTCCACTATCTTGCTTTTTCAGCCAAGAGCTCCCTAGACCATCATTACCCTGGCTTTCTTCCTCAGCGCCCTTTGAACCACCATTGTTGTACCCATTTTCTTCGGACTGAACCGAAGGAATAACAGCCATCTGGTTGGACAAATTCTTCTTAGGACAAGTCTCCACTCTATGACCATAAACACCACAACTAAAACAAACAGAGTGAAGACCCTCGTACTCAAGCTTGAGGGCCTCACCACGAACAAAAACCTTGGGTTGTAATGGTTTTGCTAGATCAATCTCCACACAAATCCTTGCAAACTGCCCTCTAGATTGAATAGAAGTTAGATGATCAATTTTCAGAAAAGTGCCCAAAGATTTTCCCAGTCTTTCAAGGAATGTACGATTATAGAGCTCAAGCGGGAGTTCAGGTATCCTCACCCATACTGCGATTTTGCTTTCTACTCTAGCACTACGTAGAAAATTTGGCCTCCACCTCTGAACTAGCAAGTAATGATCTGCTACCATCCAGGGCCCTTCAAATAAAACATGCTTATAGTCCTCCAAAGATTCGAAGTTCACAGCATAGAAGCCTCTTGGCATATCTATTATCTTGACCTTCCCAGCACGAGCCCAGTCCCTATTCACCTTATTTTCCAAAACTCTGTAGTTAACTTTCTTACCTAGCACATGGACTGCAAGAGTTTGATTCCATTTTTCGCACCAATCTGACATTTCAGCATCCGAGACGTGGACCACTGGGACTTGTCCCTCCGGTGAAACTTGCTCCACTGGTTCCACTGGTTCCTTGTACCACCTGTTTTCAGGCATGTCTTCATCGTTCATATCAACCCATTCTTCCTCCTCAGTGGCATTTTCATCTGTTAACCCTGGAACATTTAAAAGAGCTTCACGAAAACTGGCCGGACGTAGTTCTTCCTCCGTTCCCCCTGAAGGATCACCCTCACTTTTATCCCGAGCCTTCACTTTTTTAGTAGCACGATCGTTGGAGTCGTCTACCTGAACATGAGCCCTAGCAGAGCTCAAAGCAGACATATTATGTGAGGATAAGAGTAAATAGATATACCAAATTGATTCTTGGACAATCAATATTAGCCAAAAAAGATCTAGATTCTATACTCTGTATTCTCTCATTTGGGTCTGACTATTTCACGCCAGGGGTTGGATTTGCGCCACAATTGTGATCTTCTCTGGATTGTATTTGCATTTGGGTCTGACGCTTTCACACCGGGAGTGTTACTTTTTTCACAGCTGTGTACTGCTCTGGTTACTACTCTGCATTTTCGCATTTGGGTTTGACGTTTTCACGCCTGAGTTGGGAATATCTCCACAACTATGAGCTGCTCTGGGTTATATTTGCATTTGGGACTGATGATTTCACACCATGAGCGGAAATTTCACAACTGTCTGCTCGCCCTCACACCATGGGTGGGGTTTCTCCCACAGTTGTGAATGGATCTGTTATTCTTTGGTGTAGTTGTCATAGGTTGGGGTGATTTTATTAGTGGGTTATGCGTGCTTCAAATAATAGATAGGATCTGGGTGCAACTTAGTTGGAATATCTTTCTCTATAGTGATATTCTTGTACACTAGCTTTATTGTATTAACAATAAGAGATTGGTCGGTTTTGTACTGACAACAAATTTGTTTTTTTCATGTACTTAATAAAACTTTTGCTTAATAAATCTGGATACTTTTTGTGTTCTGATTTAGTTGTTTTCTTAATAAAAATTTTGTTCGTCCAAACAAAAAGTCAAACGTTTTTTGTCCTTAAAAAAATTTTGCTTTTAATTCTTTAAGTGGATTGACCGCTGATGTGTCGATTTTGAACACAGTCAACAAGCCTACGTGGCTAAAAATATTACACGTTGGATACCACGTCAGTCTCTCTCTCTCTCCCCCCTCTCTCTTCCCTTTTCTCCCCTCTCTTCCCTTTCCACCTCCCGCAGGAAAACTCCTCCCGGATGGGCCACCACAACAAAGAAAACGAAAACAACGCCATTTCATCCCCTCTTGACCACCCCTGACAGAACTCGATGGCAGCCTCAGAGTCATCGTTCCCACCCTCGTGACCCACAAAGTGCCACTGCCTCGTGGTTGGTTTTGAATACTGACTTACATAAAAGGACAAGAAATCTTCCAAGCTCCTAAAATTCATTGCTTTCAAAAGAAACAGAAGCAAAAAATTGAAAATGATAACAACAATAATAAAAATCAGATTTTTTTCTTCAAAACCCACTTGGGAAAAGGGCTGAGAATTTGAGTGGGGTGTGAGTTTGAAAGGATTGAAATCAAAAAATGAAGAGGGTGGTTCCCGAAACCGTGAATTTGGAAGCAAATTTGGAATTTTGATGGGGTAAGGATAATGTCGTGTAGGGATTGGATTTGTTTGTTGTTTTTGTATTGATCTGTTGGAGATTTCAATTTCAAGTCTCCTTCTCATCCTTTTTAATTTCAATTTGAGATTTCTCTGATTGTTTGGTTTGTTTTGAAAAAATTATAGGTAAAAAATCAAAAGTAATTCTTTTTTCAAGCCTCCTCCTCATACTGTATTCAGGGTGTAGTGATATTTTGCACTTTGCTTCTTAACTTTCTTTGCATTGCTTCCTCGTTGAATTGAAGTTGCTGATATGTTGTTATTCTATTTGAGTTTTGGTATGTGACTATGTGAGTAGAATCAGCTACCTGTGCGTTTTGATCGCGGTGCTAAATATGCCATAAGGAGGAAGGGGGAAGGAGTGGTGGGGTGGAGGGAGGAGGTTGGGGGAAGGAGGAGGGGATGGACGTGGGGCAAGGAGGAGAGAGAGGAGGGAGGAGGAGGAGAGGGGGGTTGACGTGGCATTCTACGTGGCAGTATTTTGGCCACGTAGGCGTATAGATTGGGCTCAAAATAAGACACATCAACGGTCAACACTTAAAGGACTAAAAGCAAAAAAAAATTTATAAGAACCAAAAGAGTTTGACTTTTTTAATAGAGACTAAAAACAAAACACCATTATATTATAGAGACCAGAAATATATTTAAATCATTATTTTAATTTTAATATAATACATTATTATATACTGGGCCACACCACATTTAATGTACACCACTTATAAAATGCACTACTAAATTCACACCATTTGATTTAAATCAATGGTGCAAATTGAAGCATATATTAAGGGATAACTACATGAGTTTAACAATAGTGTTTTGGGCTGCAATAATAACCGATAAATTCATTCATATCATAGACAACAATCAACATTGAAAAATAGCAGAAAGCCAATACATGGCCACTTCACAAACAAATAGCATTTCAAGGACACCAACATAGAACAGAACTAGCATAGATCTAGATATTGTGAGTTCATCTCATGCACTAAGAATGACATGCTTCCATGGAGAGACTCCTCATTTCAAATCCAAAGAAGCTTTATTTCAACAATTTCCAGGGAATCAAAAGTTGCTTCAATCTTTGCCTTGAAGTTGCAGGGTGAATGCCTTCAAGGACAAGAGAAGTACCTCCAACCTATTCTTGGACTCTTCATCAATCAAGTCGCCATCACTGTTAAATTTTTCCGGAAGCTCGAATGCATTTATGGAGAGCTCAGGTTTGTTGATGAAATGGAGATCAAGGAAAACCCCGATTTGTCGGAGATGATATTGTGCTATGCGGCCACCAAAGGCTCCTCCAGCACTTACTATGGCAGCAGGTTTACCAGCCCAAACATTTGGTGGTCTAGATGCCCAGTCTATTGCATTCTTTAGTGGAGCTGCAAACAAATTGAATGCAACAAATTAATTAGAAGATTGGCAAAAAGAAGCTTATCTATTTTACAATTTACCAATCTAGATTTGACTTCTAAGGTTATGGCTGAGAAAATACTTTTTATTTTCATGTTTTATTTTTATTTTTAATTACAAAACTGATATTTTGTTTTTAATCTATTTATTGTTTTCAAATATTTGTACACGAAGTGAGAACAACTTTTTTTGTTTTTTTCCATTTAATGTATAAATGTTTAAAAATAAAGTGATAATAATGATTTTTTTTTCTAGCATTTAATGTGTTTTACTTTTTTCTCTAAATTAAAGTGAGAGAGGTCGCTTTAGAAGAGTCAAATTTGACCAATCTCTATCAAGTAAACAAGCACCAAGCATAATGAAAGCACCAAGCATAATGAACAAACTACCAATTGATCTTTGTTCCTGTGTAGATTCTTAAAATCACACTTTTGATGACATACGAATATGAAGTTCCATGACTAAGCACGAATTGAAACAGTTATACAAATTATGAGGGCAAAAGAATGTGCAATAAGAAATCAAACATTTGTGTATACATACCTGAGACAGAGTAATTATACTCAGGAGAAGCAAAGAGAATGGTATCAGCTGCAAGGATCTTGTGGCGAAAGGCTTCAACTTCAGGCGGGAAAGTCCCTTCTTTCCCATTCTCAAGATCAGTGTTCAACAATGGCAGGGGTGAGATATCAACGTACTCAATTTGAAGACCCTCAACCGCACCAATATTGCTCAGCTCAATAGCTACCCTCATAAAAAAAAAATACAAAGAAAGAAATTCAAAGTCAAACAAAAAAACAAGAAAGAAAATCAAAGTCAAAAGCAAAATTATTTAGACAAAGAAAAGAGGAGTGTGTGTTGTATAGGAAGTATAGGAAGCAACCAGCACGGATGATGCCTCTGTTGTAAGAGCCTTTTCGAAGGGAACCAGAGAGCGCAACAACCTTGATCACCTCTGCCATTGTGTTGTGTTTGTGAATGAATAATGTGGCAATGTTGATCAAATGATTAATGAGTTGTTAAATACTGGGGAAGAGTGTGGCTATTATTATATAAAGGATATAGTGCGCATAAATATAAACATTACATAAATGATGCTGTGCCGCTAGTGGCTGCTTTTTAATGTTTTGTGGGGTTTTAAAAAATTGCCGGCTGCTGTGGCGGCCCAGCGGGAATGATGCAGTGTGTTACCTAGTGGTGGTGACAACAACCACTCCATGCAGAAAAAAAAAAAGACAAACAACTAAAATTTAGCTTGTTTTGTTGTGGGTTTTTTAAATGTTTTTGGGTTAGTTAGTCCTCAACAAATATATACTATATGAAGGTTGAGTTGGTCCTTCAACCTAAAAAGTGGGTATCAATTTGACCATACTTTTTCAATGATTTTTGGACATCAAATGCTATTGATCATACTTTTTATTTACAAAAATCATCTGTGGACCCAATACTAATATATGTAACACCCTTATTCCCCGGAGGGCATTACACTTAAGTAACCAATCTAAACGCAGAAAATAAATTTCATTAAATCTGGTTTTTTTTTCAAAAAATACTGACAAACTTATTTAATTTTCACAAAGGAATTTTCATTGCCATTTTTCTTAAGTTATTAAAAGAAGTCATCAATAAATTAACACTCAATATATAAAAAAAAATAGAATACAGTCACTGGATACAAGTTACATATTTCCTTATAAACCAAAGTTTGAGAAATAATACATCATACAAGAAACTGCTCCTTCCCAAAAGAATACTGACTCCCTATGCTGGTCAAACACTAAGAACTTCTGCAAGAAGCTCTAATAAGAAAACTCTAACTCGGAACTAGGACTCGCCCGTTCTTCCACTTGTTTAACGCATCTTCAGAGTACGTCTCAATCCTCGAGTCCTGACAGGTCCACCCAGCTAGTGGTCCATCTATATGAATCATATTCCAAAGAGCACAAAACACATAGGCAATGGTGAAAAATCCTCATACACAAGTTATTAAAACATAGTGACACAAAATATAGAAAATAAATCATGCTTATCAAAACATATGGCACAGAATAAACATAATTCACACCGCACATATACCCCAACAGTGCTATACTCATCCTCAAAAGAAATCACATTCATTAACCACACTTCCAGCATAGGTCACACAAATACCAGTCATACATACCACCATTTCCAACTTCACACAGAAGCATCACCGTTTCACAAAGAAACATATCACAAGAAATAAATATATATATACACACACACAAGACACTTCTATTGGCCATTTCTTTATAACAGATTCGACACACAGTCACGAGCACGTAGCCCGCACTCCATGGAGATTCCTTTTCCCAAACTCCTCATTTATTCGACACTCAGTTCTGAGCATTTAGCCCGCACTCCATGAAGATTCCTTTTTCACATAACACGAAATGTCACTTAGCATTTCCAAGAGCACACAACTCTTCTCACACAGCATTTGGCACACAGCCCTTTTCACACAGCACAAAATGTCATTTAACATTTCCAAAGCACACAGCCATTTTCACACAGCATACAACATTTAAATAACACATAGCCTATAGCACACAGCCCCTCACATAGCACACAACATTTAATGGCACATAGCGTATGGCACACAGCCTTCCACACATCACATAGCATTTATATCACATAGCACTTTTCTCCAATCACACGACATTTACATTCCACTGTATTTATTCATCTCCCCTTATTGACACTTAGTCCCACAATCATTTCTCATCATCCATTACTCAGCCTTCTTAACACATAGCTCTCTCTTTGTTGATACTTTATTCTAGAATTTTCTTTTAAATGCTAGATTCGTTACTCTTGAAATCTTAGACTTACATTAAATCCTCTTTTACTTGTATAAATTACTCAGGCAAAACCTTTTTAAGGAAAACTTTTCATAATTATGTTTCTGACTCCAAAATATTCATATTTTTATTTATGCCTCAAAACTTATAAAAATTACACTTTTGGCCCAAATATATTCCTTTTACACATTTAGCCCTTATATTTTCAAAAATCACATTTCTATTTTCTGTTTTAAAACTTTTAAAATTACACTTTTGCCTCAAATCTTTCAAAAATTACATTTTGACTCCTGGATTCTCGAGTACAGTGTATTCAGGGCAGAGAAGTTCACACCTGTGAAAACCCTCACACCCAGGGTGGGAACAGTTCTGGAAACTTGTCCAAAAATCCGAAAATTCAATTTCTTTTTGGGATTTGATTCTTTAATCCATTCCTATCATTTTTAAGCACCAAAACCAGATTTTAACTTCATGAACCATGGTCCTTTAAATTGATTTTCACAAGTTTCAAACCAAATAAATCACTTCTCTACATGGATAAGACCTAATCAATATGAATGAGTAAAAATTATACTTTTGGATCAATCACAAAGCTTTTCAAACTATGAACAAGCACCTTGGGTTTTCCACTACTCCAATTGCTCTTTAATCTCAAAGACAATAACTCAACATCAAGCTTTGGATCCAAACATAGCAAGATCATCACATACAAGGCATAGAGCAAGATAATCACACACAAAACATAAAGTAAGATCATCTCTCACTAGGTAATTATTTCTTCTCACACAAGAGCAATCCACATCAAAGGAAACTAATCTTAATCACACAAATATTCAAACAACCCAAATCCATCATCAAACTAATTTTTCATGACAAGGCCACTTAGGAAAATTTCATATTAAGCATGAACACATCTCTTGGACATCCAACACCATAAGAACAAAAAGTACTCACCTTAATGATTAACATGCTCTCTAGATAAAATTACTAGCTTCTTGCACTAACCATAACCAAACATAGTACATAATCATCACCCAAGCCTTAATAACCTTGTATAAGCAAATTTCCCCTTACCTTGTCCTTTTCCTTGAATATGTGAAATCCTAACCTCTTGGTCTTCTACCACTCCTTGAGGATCACCTTCCAATTCATACATATCATACCAAAAATCAAGGTAAGCTTCCATAGTTCTTGAAAAATTCTTAGGATATCAAGAGAACTTAAAAGAAAATTAACCCAAATCAAACCCTAAGCTCATGAACCCTAAAGAGGTGATACCAATTCTTAATCCATGAAGATCTTACCTTCACCTATCTCCCTTGATGCTTGAAGATTGAAAATCAAGAAGAAAAGCTTGAGAAAACTTAGAAATTTTTGGAAGAAAAACTAGAGGAAATTTGGCAAGTGTTCTTGGTGCAAGAGGATGAAATGAATGAGTAGCTCTCTCTCTCTCCCCAAATCTGGTCGAGCTCCCCCTCCCCCTTAAGCCTCTTGGACAATTTTGCCCTTAGATAATTATTACACTAAAGATAATTTTGGATTATAATTTATAAGGATTTTTCTAATTGGTTAAGGAGTATGAGTCATAAGATTCAAGAATTTTCTAAAGCCTTCTCCACTCTTCTAGGGGCGGCCAACTGGGTCAAAGGAAGGGTAAAATATTTTTCACCTTAACCATGGTAAAATGTAAGTTTTCAAGGTAATTAAGTGTGGTAACTTTTGATTTTCATGGTAAAAATTGTCCAAAAATAACCTATTGAGGTAAAAAACTCTCATGACTCTTATAATAACCCAAGACCACGAAATTAAGGTGCCAAAAAATGTCTTGGTTCATAAAAATGAAGTTTAGAAGCATTACGGTAATTTTTCGGTTTTACCGTAACTCGTAAATTAGGGTTAAAATCAACTTTCTCTGAAAAATCTCAGAAAAATTTTTAAAAATTATAAATATTATAAAAACACCATTGGTTACTCTTTTGGTTGATTTTGGATCATTTCCTAAGCTTCTGGCATTCACCTGTTCTCCCAGTTATCTTATTCTCAGTCTATAGGGACCAAAACTGCAATTCTTTGTCTGCTATTCTAAAAATTTCCAAAATAATTTCTAAAATTCTAAAATAATGTAAAAACATTATTTGTATCCTCAAAAATATTTCTCAACTTGTTCTGGTCTCCAAACCCACTCATAGTTCAACCTACTCAAACTACAGGGACCAAAACAGTAACATTTCTATCCGTTTCTCAGAAAATTCCCAAATAAATTTCTAGAAATCCTCAAATATTATAAAATCACTATTGGTATCCTCAAATCATTTTTTTGACTCCAATTAGGGTTTCTATATCATTATATTCTTATTCTGACAGTCAAACGTCTACAGACTCTTCCGTTTGACTTTCCACGTCAGTACTAAACCATTGTTAATCCAATCAAAATCCTAATATTAACCATAATCCTCCCTTATTAACACTCTGTCTCTTAGAGTGAAAATTTGAGGCGTTACAATATACACTTTAAGAGTAATAGAAATAGAATATTGAAGAGTGATAGATGGTGATACACGAATAATGTATTTAAAAGAGAAAGAGAAAAAGAGAAAAAAAAAAACGTTGGATGAATATTAAAAATAAAAAGATGTTCAAAAATAATCATTGATCTATTCCTTTTGAGAGAAATGTCTATCCATAATTATTTTGTATGCTGAAAGAAAGATGGGAGCATGAACGACCTAATTTCATAAATATTATTATATCAACATGATTAAGCAGTAGTGGGTGTTAATCAAATTATGAAAAGTAAAGGGAAAGTCAGGCTTAATTAGATATATGGCGCTCTTATTCTAAAAATATATGGATTTAGCACAAATTAAACTTGAGGGAAGGGGCCGGTGAGAGTAATTATTTGAAGGATTTTTTTTTCTTTTATTTTTTTCATTCTTTGTAGTTTGAATAACCAACTCAAAGATAAAAATCGATATAATTAATCTCAGTAAGACTTATAAAGTAGAAAGTAACTTGATCGTGGAAATTACTGGACAACTAGTGCAGTACTGAGAAAAAAACAGCAGCACTTAAAGTGTCAGTGAAAGAGCATGCAGATGTAGGCAGTGGGAGTTACGTACCCTCTTCACCTCAACCACTGCCACGTACATTCAAAAGTTTCAAAGGTGGCAGCAGCACACACCACGTACGCCACTTGTTGTTGTCACTTTGATTTTCGTTGCATTTTTTGTTTCTCCCTCTCTATCTCTGTGTGTGTGCAAAGAGATAAGTGTTGAAGTTAATAAAGATGAACCCTCATAGCCTTTTGGCCTCTGCAGGCATAAACATAGGATTAGCCTTCATAACGCTATCACTCTTCTCCATCCTGAAAAAGCAGCCATCCAATGCTTCCATCTACTACGCCCACCGTCACTACAATATCCCTTTTGATCACTCTCACCGACGTTTCCTCCCTTCCGTCTCTTGGATCTCTCGCGCTTTCCGTGTCACTGAAGATCACATCCTCCAAGCCCATGGCCTCGACGCTCTTGTCATCATCAGACTCTTCAAATTTGGGTCAACTTTCACTCTTCCTTCATCGCTCCTATATATATAAATGGCTTCTTTTCTTTCTTTTTCTTCAGTGATCCCTTTATCTATTAGATGATCGACTTGTATAAAGCACAAATCTTTTCTTAATCTAAACAGTAAAAAGTTCTAAGAAATCATCCGAACTAAAAAATCTGAAAAGTGACGTGTTATAGCTTGGAAGACTATACATGTCTTAGTTAATTAGAATATACCTTTTCTTTATATAGTAATTGATAATCGATTAGTAGATGATTTATTTATTCATTCAATTATACCTATTGTGTTTGATTCATTTGCAGCATTAAGTTCTTTGCGGTGTGTTCTCTTGTTGGGTTGGCGGTGATTCTCCCTATTAATTATCGGGTCGAGGAGACTGGGAATAAGATTAATAGGACCTACTCTACTATGGATTCTTTTACCATATCTAATGTTAGCAGAGGTTCTAGAAGGTGCGTCAGGTTAATTTACTTGGCATATATATATATCTAGTGTTATTCTAGATTACACTTAATTTGGACACACAAAGCATTAAAACTGCTCTGATCTGGTTTCATGATTTTCTAACAGGCTTTGGGTGCATTTTGCATGCTTGTGTTTTATATCTTTCTATGGGATGTACCTACTGTATCAGGTGAAGTTTAATTTGCTTTGTGATTTTAGAGTGCTGGAATAGTCATGTTTCTTAGTAAAATTCGCTATTGCCTTCATGCACATTTCATCTTCCAGGAATATGAAGAAATTTCGATTCGACGGATTCAACAACATCAAAATTTAAAGCATAGACCTGATCAATTTACTATTATAGTTCGTGAAATTCCATTATGCATTGAACATAAGGCTTATGACTGTTGTGTTGATCAGTTTTTCTCTAAACACTAT
This sequence comes from Glycyrrhiza uralensis, assembly GCA_030159175.1. NCBI lineage: Eukaryota > Viridiplantae > Streptophyta > Magnoliopsida > Fabales > Fabaceae > Glycyrrhiza > Glycyrrhiza uralensis. The sequence continues at coordinate 45,325,976 of BRZY01000005.1, forward strand.
CCAAACACTTACTATTCCTATCAAATGGTGTACGGCACTGAGGATCTGGAGGAATCAGTGGTAAGAAATGCCTTATTGAGACTTACAATTCAGAATTCTCACACATGGTCTTTATTGCTACTTGATGAAAATTTGTTGTTGATTTTCTGTATGCCAATCTTGAAATTGGATAATGATCCTGTTAATGAAATCTGTTTGAGATAAAATGTTCCTACTTTTATTCACTATTCAGGCATGGAAGAAAAACTGAGTATTTTCTATTTGTTCAAACATCAAAGGAGACAAATTTAGTTTGAATTTGTCTAGCTAGTGTGTAACGGGTGCTCTGACAGATATTGTTACATGTAGAACCAGGCCAAGTCTCTTGCAAGAAAAATAAAGGACTTGAGAGAGACTTCCATGGCCAAGAGACGTAGGAATATGTTGTCACTCTTGGATTTATCACAAGAGACTTCAAAAGTAGCTTTGCTTGAGGAAAAGCTTCAAGCAATTTGTCGCAAGATTCACCAGTTACAATGCAAAGACATGCTCAAGAAAAAGGTAACAGTCTATGTATAATGGTTATTTAACACTTATAGAAGTATATTTTCATGTATAAAGCCATCCATCTCATTGTGCTTGTGAATGTGAGTTTGTAAAGGTTCATGGTGGTTTAAAGGCATCAAGTTTTTCTGCCATGCACTTGTTCTGTTTTAGCTTTTGGATATTTCAACCAAAAAGATCTTTTGTACGTATCTAGTAATACTTAATTATCTTGTGCATTTGTGTTTTCCTTCTTTGAAAATGACGATCAAATGGTCGTTGAAGGTTTCATTCATTGTTTGATTAGAGAGGCTGAAAACAAAGTATCTTGATTTGTCTTTATGTGTTAGGAGTTGCCTGTTGCTTTTGTTACATTCAAGTCCCGTTCTGGTGCTGCAGTAGCAGCTCAGTTGCAACAGCATACACATCCACTTCTTTGGGTCACTGAACTTGCCCCAGAACCAAGGGATGTTTCATGGAGGAATATGAGAGTATCCTTCAGAGCAGTGCCACTTTATAGACTTGGAGTTCTCATTGCAGCATCACTGCTTACAGTTTTCTTTGCCATACCTGTTGCTGCTGTTCAAGGAATAGCCAAATTTGAGAAACTGAAGAAATGGTTTCCTCCAGCCATGGCTGTGCAGTTGATGTGAGATTCTTATACTAGAGCCCTTTTGATAATTAAGTATTTGAAAACATTAATTTCTCCGAGTTTAATTCCCTTTCGGTTATTACGTAAATTTTATTATTTTATAGTTCATCAAATTCTTGGGAATTTTAATGCATGTGTGACTGAACAAAAATTCCCTATGAATTGGCAAGTGGCAACACATATAATGAAGATTTATTTCCCTATGAAAGCATATGATAAAGATATTGACAGATTTTGTCATTATTGGAAAAAAAAATACACAAATAATTTTGTTGCAAGCATGCATCTATATATTTAACTTTCACACCTTATATTCTTAGTAATTTATTGATTATTTCCTAATGTAGAGGAAAGAGTATTTGTTCCTTATCCTTTTCTGACACACAGCTCATTGTTCATTCTTTAGACCAGGATTAAGCTCCATAGTGACAGGATATCTTCCAAGTGTTGTACTCAAAGCATTTATATACATTGTGCCATTTGCAATGTTTGCTATGGCTAAAGTAGCTGGATGTATTGCAAGAAGTAAGGAGGAGATCAAAGCCTGCAACATGGTTTTCTACTTTCTGGTTGGAAACGTATTCTTTTTGAGTGTGTTATCAGGATCCCTTCTTGATATAATTGGACAATTTATTAGTAATCCTAAAATCATTCCTAGTCAACTTGCCAGAGCCGTCTCCGCCCAAGTATGTTGTTTCCATTTCTGTTATTCCATCAATGACTGAGGCACAATTTCAAGAATAATTTTATGTACCCTTCAATGAATTTGCCTAATGTGCTTATATTTGAATAATCTGCTAATGATTTTGACCTCTATACTCTTGTTTCAGGCAGATTTCTTTGTGACATACATCTTGACAGATGGACTATCCGGGTTTTCTCTGGAAGTTCTCCAGCCTGGCTTACTGATTTGGCATGCTTTAAAGTCTTGTACTCCTAGCTCTCAACGAGAGAGGAGTCCTTATCTTTATTCATTGCCTTACTTCAGAATTATCCCTTTTGTCTCTCTCTCAGTACTAATTGGCATAGTGTATGCAGTAGTGGCTCCATTGTTGCTCCCATTCCTTATCATTTACTTCTGTCTAGGCTATGTTGTCTATATCAACCAGGTGGGTTCATAAGCATCTTTAAACACTCATTTTATTGTGCTCTTCTATAAAACAAATAGACATGCTTTGTTACTAATTGCATTGGCATTACTTGTTTTTTTTTGTCTTGTATGAATGTTGGCTTAAGTAGTATAAAACTCTGCAGATTCAAGATGTGTATGAGACAACTTATGAGACATGCGGACAATATTGGCCATACATTCATCACTACATTCTCCTTGCAATCATTCTCATGCAGATTACCATGATTGGTCTGTTTGGATTGAAGTCTAAACCAGCTGCTTCCATATCAACCATTCCATTACTTTTGTCCACATTGATGTTTAATGAGTACTGCAAGATGCGTTTTCTCCCTTCCTTTCACCATCATTCTCTCAAGGTAATTTCATTATGTGTAAGAGTTTTAAATTTATCATTGCTTGTCTAGTGTCCTGTTACCATCTATGTAGCAATTTGCTATATCTTATTGAATCTATATTTAATTTTACTATTAGGATGCTGCTGAAAATGATGATGTTGATGAAAAGTGTGGTCTATTGGAGTTCCACTGTGAGAATGCAATCCATGCCTATTGTCCACCAGGTTTACGACCAGTGAATTTCATGGCATCAGAGTCCAGCTCCACACCATTAGTTTCTTCATGATCTTCCATTTTTGCATTTGTTTCATTGATTCTTAAAAAATAATGACAATTAAGGTATAGGAGGAAATACTGAAAGATATGCTCATTTCAAGAAATACCAGACAAATGTGTCAGAACCAAGAATTATTTTTCTTTTTCAATTTAACTTAATGCTTAGCAATACTTGTATATGTAAAATCGGGCCGGTTAAAGATAATGGATATTTAGAGAGCACATTATCTGCATTTTTTTTGTTGACAAAACTCCACTATATCTATATATATCATATTTCAGTATCTACAAAGTGGTTGGTCCGGGAGACCATGAAGTACCAATGTTGTTTCTTGTAATCTCAAAAGTTTTGAATATGGTTTGTGACAATGACACTCGGTGGACACTTAATCTGTTTAGTTGATAAAAGTTAGTTTCCTCTGTATCATATTAGGTGAAAAATGTCATTGACATCACATGAGCTAAGGATATTTTAATTTTTTATATAAATAAAATAGTGTTTTTTTTACATGTTTTTTTTAGGTTTAAATACCTTTTTCGTCCCTGTAAAATGACTGAGTTTCATTTTTCGTCCCTGTAATTTTTTTTTTTGTTTATGATCCCTGCAAAATAAAACATTTTATTTTTAGTCCTTGCTATTTTGTTTTAGTCCCTGTAATATTTAGATCAAATCGAATTAGTCCCTGTAATATTTAGATATTCGTCAAATTAGTCTCTGTAAAATAAAATTGATATAATATCATAGGGACTAAAATCAAAATTGTCCATATATTACAATGACTAATTTAGTATGAATTGAATAGCGAGGACTAAAAATAAAACTTTTATTTTACAGGGATCATAAACAAATTTTTTTTTTTACAGGGACAAAAAATGAAACTCGATCATTTTGCAGGGACGAAAAAGATATTTAAACCTTTTATTTATATTTATTTTCTTGTAAATTTTCACAATACAAAATATTTTTCTTTTAACTTTTATAAATATAAAAAGGAATTTACTTATGAATTTGATTCATGTTTTTTGTTTATGTAAATTATGTTACATAATTATTTTTATTTAATTTTTTTATAAATAAAATAGTATTTATTTATGAATTTTATTTATGTTTTTCTGTTAATTTTTAAATTGTAAATTTTTTTATTTTTTATATATAAGATGATATTTGTTTATATGTTTCATTCTATTTTTTTACTATAAATCTTTATAATGTAAAAATATTTATTTTTTAATGTTATTTTTGAAATTATTAAAGATTCTGTGCGTATACTGCAGCGCTCACTGAAAACCATGTGCTCGCCGCCGGCCCTCCCTTCGTCAGTCGCCGCACGCGTTCTCGTCAGTCATCACTGCCACTTGCATGTATAGTGTTCTCTGTTTGTGTCTATAAAATTCAATCAATCACTTTCACATAACCGTCCCTTTCAACCATAAAATCTAATTTCTTCTCTCTACAAACCATTTAGGATTGTTGGTTTGCATCTATAGGTTGTGACTGTTTTGTTTGAGCAATTTAGGGATTTCTTGAACAACCATAATTCAGAGGAATCCCTAAATAATTTAGGGACTTCTTCTTCTTCTTCTTCATCCGCCGGCCCTCCCTCCGCCAGTCGTCATGCGTTCTCGTCAGTCATCGCCACCACTTGCATGTATAGTGTTCTCTGTTTGTGTCTATAAAATTCAATCAATCCCTTTCACATAACCGTCCCTTTCAACCATAAAATCTAATTTCTTCTCTCTACAAACCATTTAGGATTGTTGATTTGCATCTATAGGTTGTGACTTGTTTGAGTAATTTAGGGATTTCTTCTTCCTCCTCCTCCTCTTCTTCTTCCATAGCCATTGCCACATTTCATGGTGGTTACTCCTCCTCCTCCTCTTCTTCCTCCTCCTCCTCCTCTTCTTCTTCCATAGACATTGCCACATTTCGTGGTGGTTACTGGTTATAAATTAGAGCTATTCGTTCCCATCAAAAAACACAATTAGAGCTATTTGTTGTATTTTTGTACAATTGTGTTTTGTAATAGTGAGCTGTGAGCTATTCGTTGTAAGATCGAGCATTTCTCCTGAAATAAATCAGCTTCTCTTAATAGCTGTTAGGATTAGTTAGTTACAGTTAGAGTATGTTGTTAGACTCTAACAGATTCTGTTATGACTAGTTTCCCTATAAATAGCAATGTAATGCATAGACTCATGTAATGATTCTCATAATCTCTCAATACACAATTTCTCTTATTTCTCTACTCTCTGATTCTCTCTTTTTTCCTTTTCGGTTACTCTCTGGTACCTTTTTCTTGAACTGCAGTCGCCGGTCAATCATCTTTCATGGAGAGAGCATTCACGGAGAGAGACTCCCTCTTAGGTATTTTGTTTATTTTTGTACAATTGCATTTTGCAACATCGAGCATTTCTCCCTAGGTTCTTCTTTTCTTCTTGAAATGCAGTCGTCGGCTTGCAATCATCTTTCATGAAGAGAGCATTCACGGAGAGAGACTCCCTCTCAGGTATTTTTGTTTATTTTTGTGCAATTGCATTTTGCAACATCGAGCATTTCTCCTGAGGTTCTTCTTTTTTTTTCTTGAAATGCAATTGTCAGTCTGCAATCATCTTTCACAAAGAGAGACTCCCTCTTAGGTATTTTTTATTTTTTATTTTTGTGCAATTACATTTTGCAACATCAAAGCATTTCTCGTGAGGTTCTTCCTTTTCTTCTTGAAATGCAGTCGCCGATCTGTAATCATCTTTCACGGAGAGAGCACTCGTAGAGAGAGACTCCCTCTCAAGTTTTTTTTTTATTTTTTTATTTTTGTGCAATTGCATTTTGCAACATCGAGCATTTCTCCTGGGGTTCTTCCTTTTCTTATTAAAATGCAGTCTTCCTTTTCTTCCTGCAGTCGGCAGTATCTTTCATAGAGAGTCTCCTTCTCAAGCTGCTTTGTGCATCACGCAGATTGCCTTTGTTTGTATGCACACATACATCGATCATGACAGAGGTGGTTGCCGGAGCATTTCTTACCTCTTTCTTCCAATTGATACTGGAGAGGTTCTTCAAGAGAGTTGAGAGACTTCTTCGATAAAAGCATTGGTGAGCAGCAGCTGAAAAGGCTCGAAATCACACTGAACTCTTTCAACAAACTGCTGGATAAAGTGGAGAAAAGCCAGTACCAGAACCCAAATGTGAAGAGTGGGTTGGATGATGTTAAGCATGAGGTGTATGAAGCCGATCAACTGCTGGTTGAAATTGCCACGTACTCTCAAAGCAAAAGCAAGATACAAGGCTTTTTATACATTTTCACTAAAATTTTTGGATCTAGGATGAAACAATTGTAAGCAAAAGCAAATTTTGGGACTGAAAAAGGAACTACGCCTTCTGGTCATGAAGATAGGGAAAGATTGCCAAGTACATCTTTGTTGGACGAATCTAGCATATATGGCAGAGATAGTGATAAAAGGGAAGTAATCAGTTTTTCGGTTTCAAACAATGTCAATGGCCTTAAGGAGGTACCGATCATCAGCCTAGTGGGTTTGACTTAATTGTATTATAAAGAACTTTTTTCATGTTTTTTTCCATTTATGTATGATTTTGATTTCAATATTAGTAAAGTTTTTTTTTACTATGATACTTGTTACGTGATAAATTGTTTACTGAATTACCAAAAAATATAAATATTCAATAGCTTACCCACCTATTTTTGGAAGGAACTCTTTAAATTGCAGGGGACAACCCTAAAAATGAATACAGCATACCACCCCGAGTCTAATGGACAAATGGAGGTCCTTAATAGGACCTTGGAAATCTATTTAAGGTGTTTCTGTTTGGAACAACCCAAAACATGGACAAATTTTAACCCGTGGGCGGAATATTGGTATAACACTAGTTTCCAAGGAGCAGCCAAGTGCACTCTTTTCGAAATAATTTAGAGTTTGGATCGTCTCCCGCAGCCTTTTTTATGCATCTCCCTCCTACAGTGATCCCAGCCGTTAGATTAATCTAACAGCTGGGAGTTTTAAAATGAAAAAACAATGAACTTGTAACGTGCTGCACACAAATATGACCCCCGTACGGCTGTACTGTGCAGCATTTGTCTCCGCAAACGTAAATTAATTTGGAAAGACTGATACAAATCCCACAGCTGTATCGATTAAGATCAAAATAATCAAATTAAATAATTTTTTAGAGATTTAATAAGAAACAAAATAAAAAAAACCCGCAAACACAACACAAATGCTAATGCATTGCTTACATTACCAAATAGTTATTTAATATTTTTTTGACAAAAATATAGTTATTTAATATTGTAAACATTGAATTTAATTCTTTTCCAACGGCTTATATTGCTAATAAAATAATGTTGACAACTGGAGCAATTGTGACTTTAGTAGAAAAATATTTTAAAAATTAAATTATTAAAATATTATCTAGAATCATTAATGTGTCATTATAAAAATTAAATAGATTAGTTTAATTATCATTTGAAAAAGAAATTTCAATTAAATTGATTAAAATGGTTTAATAAATAATTTTTTATATCAAAAAGTCTGAAAGATAATTTTTTTTAAAATTATTGTAATTGTAATAAATAATTTTATTTAATTATTTTTATTATAATTTTAATTATTTTTTCTGGCTTTGAGTTTTTTTAATAAAAAAGAAAAAAGAAAGTACAATCTCCACTCGTTTTCACTTCTGCAGAGACAAATGGTGAACAATACATGCAGGGGCAGGGTCATATTTGTGTGCGGCACGTTACAAGTTCATTGTTTTTTCATTTGAAAACTCCGTTAGATTAATCTAACGGCTGTGAGCGCTGCAGGAGAGAGATGTACAAGGTAGGTGCAGGAGACGATCCGAATCCAATAATTTATGGTAGACCTCCTTGTAGTAAGCTTTGGGCAAACAAATCAAATCTGCACATACAATAATATATAAACCAAAAAAAGATGAGCAAATTGAAATTTTTAGAAAATTCAATAGTTTCAATTGAATTTCTTAAGTTTTAAAATATATTTTTTGTAACCATGTTAAAAAAAATAGGGGAGAAAATATTTTAAATATTTTGTTTATATATAGAGAAATTAAATTTCTTTATTCTTAAAATTATTTGTTTGATAAAATAACTAAATTTTTCATTCTTAATTTTTTTTTCTCAACTCCATCGTGTTTTTACTGTCATAATTAATTTTCAACACAAAGCTATAAACCGAAAGGAGGAAGAAAAATGGGGGAAAGAATGATTTGAGAGAGGGTGTGAGAACAAACACTTATGGAATTTCCCTTGATATGCACCACAATTAATTGTTAAAATCACACAATGTTTGTGACAAAAAAAAAATCACACAATGATTGTGGGGGGAGTCAAGTTGCGATTCCGATGCACACCATTCTAGAACATTCTTTTGCCCTTACATGCGATCATTAACACAAATGTTAACAGCTTAATTACTTCCAAATTATTATAGCTCTCACTTTGGTAGTAGCCATGATGATTATGCTCCAAAATCCATTGACAGCGCAATTAGGAGTATTTGGGGCTCGGTTCGGTTCAGTTTTGAGGTAAAAAGTCATTCGATTCAAAGTTTAAAACAGTATACAATTGGGTTTGATCCAGTTTGCTTTCTTAAAAATATCTATTCCGATCTGACCCGAAATAATACAGTTTAGATTGGATCGAGTTTTTTTTTGTGGTTGTAATTTAAAAAATAATAATAATAAATATCAACCAAAGTGATACCGCTTCTGTTTCAATTAATATTTTACCAAGTATCACTCAATGACATTTATTTTAACAATTTTCGTTGGGTTATTATTTATAAAGCCAATTTCTAAACACACGGGTCATTTTTAAAAAAATGCGTTATAGAAGAACAGTACTTGCAAAATCATATTCTAAACAAATAAAATAAAAAATGTGAAATAATATTTAACACGCATATAGGTAATTGTGAATTAATATTTAACACAGAGAGTAATTGCGAAGCCAATTCTAAAAAAAAAACACAATGTAACAATTAATTAGTAGTCTATATATACTTAACAACTAGTCAATTGACCCGTGCCTCGCACGGGTATGATTGATTCTTACATATGATATAAAATGATTTAATTATATAGTAATAATAAATTGATATGTAAATGTGTTATATTCTAAATTTATAATAGTGTTTGTTTTTGTGATATTATACATGAAAATTTACGGAAACAAAGAAAAATGAATTAAACCCGTAAGCAAACACTATTTTACTAATGAGAAATAAAATCAAAAGAAAAATAAATTTTCAACTAAAAATTTAAATAAAAAAATGAATAAAACCCGTAAGAAAACATCATTTTATTGATCAGAAATAAAATCAAAAGAAAAATAACTTTTGAACTTGAAATTTTTTTAGCAAAAAGGAAAGATGGATGAAACTCGTAAGCTAACACTACTTTATCGATAAAAAATATAAAATAAAGCAAATAATTTTACAACCTAAAAATTTACTGGAACAAAGAAATATGAATGAAACTCATAAGCAAATATTATTTAATCGATGAAAAATAAAATAAAAAAAATAATTTTATAACCTGAAAATTCATGGGAACAAAGAATGATGAATGAAACCAGTAAACAAACACTATCTAATTGATTAGAAACAAAGTCAAAAGGAGAATAATTTTCCAATCTAAAATTTTACAGGAGCAAAAATGATAAATAAAACTCGTAAGTAAATATTTTTTTTATTAATTAAAAAATAATTCTACAACTTAAATATTTATTAAAATTGACAAAACTTTGTGCTCAATCTTTCGATGCTTAGTGTTTCACCGTTGAAAGTTTAAAAAAAAATAATAGTTTAAATATCTTTTTTAAGTAAAACAAATAATTTTTTGCTAATAAAATAGAAAAATGACCAAAAGAAGTGAAAACTTGTTTTGTGAAATGGGAAAGAAAATTATAGAACGAAGATTTTATTTCTCAGAACATAGTATCCAAAAAATTGTGAAACACCATTTATTTTATGTATAATAACATAATTTTTTATTTTTCCATACAAAAAATATAACATAATTTTTTTAGTGATGGCTAATGGCGGGAAAACTGTTATAATGATGTGATAGTAACCAAATATTATATTATATAGTTACATATGAGAGAAAATAAAAACAATTTGATGATTTTGGGACGACAAAATTTATGCTAACAAATGGCTTATGGATGACTAAATATTAATTTTTCCATTATAGTAATAGATAGATAAATGATAAAGATTATATATATATTATATGTTATATTATCAATATTATATATTATGTAATGTGTAATATTATATATATATATATAAGAATATAAGAATTATATATATAAAGTATGAAAGAAATGAAATATATAAAAGAAAAATAAATGAAATGAAATGATTCAAATTTTCAAATGTAGAGAAAAAAAATGCATAGAAGAGTATAGAAATGAGGAATTGACGGTGATTGACACGTGTGGAGAATAGTGATTGATGTTGTACAGATTTATTATAATTATTGATAATTAATAATTAAATATACATATAAAACAAGTCTAAAAGGAATAATATTAAAAGTTGCGGTTCAATTCGATTTTAGTGAAGAGATCTGAAATCTGAGCGGTTCGGTTCGATCTTTCAAAAAAAAATCATCCAAAAGAATAAAAAAAATTGATCGATTTTTAATTTTTTTTGGATCCGTTTGCTGTTCTATTTTGGATCGGTTTGATTTTGAATACCCCTAAACACAATCATGCAACTCCTTCATTAATGATTAAATCTTTCATAATTAGAATTCATGTAGTAGAATCTTGGCATTTGTGACTAAGATATCCTCCATTATGTTTTATTGGCTGTGCCTGTGCACATAAATTCCCTACCATTTCACAATTGCCATTCTTGTTGGTCCATGCACACAGCAGCAAATGCTGCTCATATGCTGGCAATCCTCACATGAAAGTTCCACATGATTTCAATTAGGAGATTTCCATTATAGATAACCATAATGATTCTTGGATACCTAAAGTGTCAAGATACACTTAGGAGATATAGAGAGATATAGGAATAAAAGAGAAATAAGTAATAAATGTAAGGTTTAAATACCTTTTTCGTCGAGTTAACTGTCATTTTGGCCCCTGAAACTGTAATGCGGTATCACTTAAGTCCCTGAAACTAATGAAAATAAAAATTAGCCCCTGAAATTGTAAAACGTCGGTCAAGTTAGTCCCTGGCGGATGTAACGATAGGGACTAACTTGATCGATGTTTTACAATTTCAGGGGTTAATTTTTATTTTTGTTAGTTTCAGGGACTTAAGTGAGACTGCATTACAGTTTTAGGGGCCAAAATGACAGTTAACTCCTTTTTCGTCCCTATAATTTTTTTTGTTTATGATCCCTGTAAAATAAAAAGTTTTATTTTTAGTCATGGCAAATTTATTTTAGTCCCTGTAATATTCAATTCATACTAAATTAGTCCTTTTCATACTAAATTAGTCCTTGTAATATGTGGACAATTTTGTTTTTAGTCTCTATAATATTATATCAATTTTATTTTACTTTATTTTACAGGGACCAATTTGACGAATATATAAATATTACAGGAACAAATTCAACATGATCTAAATATTACAGAGACTAAAACAAATTTGCGAGGACTAAAAATAAATTTGTTTATTTTGCATCATAAACAAACAAAAAAATTACAAGGACAAAAAAATAAAACTTAGTTATTTTAAAGGGACAAAAAAAGTGTTTAAACTTAAATGGAATTAATGATTGATTGATATAACAAGAAGATAGAGATAGAAAAAAAATGTGTTTAATGAGTGTTAAAAAGGAATGAGTGTTCAAAAATCAGGTTTCTATTGATAAAAGCCCTTGGATCAAATGGGTACATCTACACATGCTATTTCACAATTGACCAACTATAACAACAAGATATAGTGGGGCTCGCCCAAAGGTAAGGCCACCAACAAAATTTTATTTTTTTATTAGTAAAACCATTTATATTTAATGATCTTGACCGAGTGGTCATCACACCATGTGTTCACCTTGAATAGCGATTAGAGCTGTCAAAACGAGTCAGCTCGGCTCACACGAGCTGGCTCGGTCCCTCGGTCGAGTTGGCAAATAAACGAGCCGAGTTGAGCTGGCTCAGATTTTTCAAGGGCCAGAAAATGGCCAGCTCGACTCGGCTCTCCTCGAGTTCGCGGGTTACTTGAGCTAGCTCGCGAGCTGGTTCACGGGCTGAATCAATAAAAAAATATTAAAAATGATCAAAAAATATTTAAAAATGATTAAAATGATTAAAAAAATATTTTAAAAAAATAAAAAAAACTAAAAAAATATTTAAAATGATTATTTTTTATTTTTTAGTGTAGCTCGCGAGCCAGCTCGGCTCGTGACGAGCTGGTCCTCTTTAACTCGCGGGTTAAATGAGCAAAGCCAAAAAGACCCAGAGTTAAACGAGCCAGCTATTTAGTAACCCTTTTAGCCCACGAGCCGAGCCGAGCTGGCTCGCGAGCCACAGCTCATTTTGATAGCTCTAATAGCGATGACAATTGGACCCGGATTCGATGGGTACCAGTAAAATTTATCACAATAGAGAGGGTAATTATCCATTTAATGGGTATGAATACGGGTATGAGTAATTACCCACAAATTTGAATAGAATGGGTGCGGGTACGGATACCTTAATACCCACCCCGCTCCATACCCGCACTATATATATTTGTGTGTGTGTATTATTTATATATATGTATCAATTAATAAATATATATGTATTGTAATATTGTATCCTCTGACCTTTCGTTTTGTGATCCTTTTGCGTACGTATCATATATGCTCTTTGTTATATATTTAATTAATATATTTCCACCAACTAAACCTAATGTTCCCAGTTCCCACTTTCCAAATCTAAAAATTACCCCTTCCTACAGCGGCCCCTTCCTGCAGCGGCCACTTTCCAAAACTAAGCCCATTTCTTCTCCGATCTTTGACTCTCTGTCGACGCCAAGATTATCAAGCCAAGCCTCCTATTCCTTCCTTTCCTCTGTTCAAGCATGTATCTGAGTATAATTTATTGTTAGATAATTTGTTGATAGAATATGACATGATTTCTATTGCCTTTTTTCTCTTATGCATAAGAAAAAATCCAAAAACAAGATCCTGCTCGGTTAGCTATTAGCACTAGCATTAGCCATTTACTCCTTTTTCTCTGAGTTGTTCTATTTGAGATTCTTTGTCAACTGCTAGTCAAGGAGAGCTAATAAATAAGTGGTGCGCCTAACTTGATTAATGATTGGGGTCAGATGGGGTTTTAGAATCGATCCTAAACCCTAAACACACAAAGCTGGTAAACCCACTGGACAAATCAATAAGTTTTTTTTTGGGAAGGGGGGGTTAGTCTTGTTGGTGATTGTAATTATGAATTTTTTTTTTCCTTATATTGATAGAAGCAAAATTGGTGTCTTATCACAGATGGAAAATCCATGTGGAGTGGGTTATTCAAAAGAATCTGAAAGTAGCTCTTCTCCTATTATGTCATTGTCTAATTCTCCTACACAACCTACAAGTGCACCTAGTGATCCTGTGGGTAAAATATATAGTTTAATAATTTTTGATATTAATGTTGATTTTACAACTCAAACTAAATAATGTAGTACATTATTTTTAAACAAATTTTGGATAGTATTAGCTCAGCCTCGGCCTCAGCACCTGCAAGTTCATGAATTTATTATTTTAGAAATTTATTGTAAAATTTAATGTTCAGGTTTGATTTTATGTATTGTATTTTAGGACTTTGTTATGCATTGTAATATGTACTTAATTTTTATCATATATAATATTATGTGTTACCTTTGAGAAATTAATTTTTTCATTTTTCATAATGAAAGTGTGGGTACGGGTACCGAGGTACCCAGAGAGTAAGAGTACGGGGATCAAAGTTGTTACCCACGCGGGTATAGGGCCAAATACGAGTATTTTTTCAAACTGCGGGTATAGAGACGGGTACTATAGTACCCTACCCATACCCTACCCATTGCCATTCCTAACCTTGAAGTATAAGGAACCTTGAGCTACATGCCCCAAAAGATTATTGAGATGTATTTTCAGATTGAAATGCGGTTTTCTTTTAATTTTTTATAAATAAAATAATATTTGTATAAATGTTTTATTCATGTTTTTTTTGTTGTAGTGTAAAATAATAAAACTCGAACCGTATACGACAGTCACACGGAACATACCAGCGCTCACTGAAAACTCAGTGTTCGCCGCCGGCCCCTCCCTCCGTCAGTCGCCGCACGGGTTCTCGTCGGTCATGGCCTCCACTTGTATGTATAATGCTCTCTGTTTGCGTCTATAAAAGTCAATCAATCCCTTTCAACCATAAAATCTAATTTAATTTCTTCTCTCTACAAACCATGATTTAGGATTGTTGGTTTGCATCTATAGGCTGTGAATGTTTCGTTTGAGTAACATAATTTAGGGATTCCTGGAACAACCATAATTCAGGAGGAATCCCTAAATGATTTAGGGATTTCTTCTTCTTCTTCCACCTTCTGCGGGAAGCTACAAGAGACTGTCCATTTAATCCTCTATGAAGTTTGTGAGTCACTGTATCTATCTGTGCTTTTGTGTATAGTGCATGTGAAAGAATCTTCATTGTTTAAATTTTCGTTACCTTCATTGGGATTTTGCAGACATGTTTGAGCAAAGGTAGAGGCTTTCACTTCCCACCATGTCACATGCTGAATTTTTGTGGGACTAGGATCTTATTGGATTGCCCACTAGATCTTTCTGCTATCATGGCCTTCTCCCCTGTACCTACTGCTTTGGATGCCTTGCCATTTGAAGAAAGCAACAACACCGAGGCCAATGCTTTTCTGTATTCAAAGGCAGGGTCTGAGAAGAGACAGAAAATTGAAAAGCTCCTTGATGCTAAAAGCTTACTTTTTGCTGAACCGTGGTACAAGACTGTTGCTAACTTGCACCTATGGAATGCCTCTTTAATTGATGTCATATTAATCTCCAGTCCAATGGGTATTATGGGATTGCCCTTTCTTACTCGAATGAAGGGTTTCTCAGCTAAGGTAGTTTTCCCATTAATCTTGTGAGATTTTTTTATTTTTTATTAATTGGGCTATGTGTGTCCATTTTTGTTTACTGCTGTCCCCAAATTCTGTTTGCTTAGTATTTTGTTCCATTGATTAGATCTATGTAACTGAAGCATCAGCAAGACTAGGCCAGCTAATGATGGAGGATCTTGTATCAATGCATGTGGAATTTAGGCAGTTTTATGGACCAGAGGAATCTAATTTCCCTTCATGGATGAGACAGGAAGAACTTGAAATACTTCCTTCTGTATTGAGAGAGATAATATCGGGAAAAGATGGAGTGAAGTTGGGTGGTTGGATGCCCTTGTACAGGTGATCTACCCTTTATGCAGTTTGCATTTTGTCACAAAAACTTACAAGAGTGAAGAGACTAAATATTCTATATCCTAATCTGAAAGCAGTATGCCTCACTACATGCACTGGATTTATGTTATTATCTTGTGATTAACTAATTATAATTATTATAATTGTAATATTTTCATATTCAAATGCTCTTGACTTCTTTATGCTGGAGGTTTGTCTCTGAAAATCCAGTCAAAATCACCCAAACCCAACACTGGGGAGGGATGCATTTAACTCCCATTTGGGATTTTATCAATTACTTGCCTTGGGTATTTTTTTATATATGCTCCTTTGGGAGTTCTATTTGTGTTATACAGTCCTTTTTAATGTAGTTGTGGCATTGCTTCATACATTGTTATGTGAATGTTGTTGCTGTGTCCATATATTCTTTGAAGTCATATATAACATATTTTGGCTGTTTGAGGCTGTAATGTGTGGAATTTCTCAGTGCAGCTGATGTGAAGGATTGTATGCTAAAGATCAACACACTTAATTATGCCGAGGAAGCTTGCTACAATGGTACATTGGTTATAAAAGCATTCAGCTCTGGTGTAGAAATAGGCAGTTGTAATTGGATTCTAAATGGTCCAAAGGGCGATATTGCTTATCTTTCAAACTCCAGATTCATTTCTGCTCATGCAATGACTTTCGATTACCACAGTCTACGTGGTACTTGTGCATTAATTTATTCAGATTTCTCATCCTTGAGTGATGCACAAGATGCTGAGGATGGGGACAATTACTCTGTTCCAACTGATGATAAGTTATTACCCCTGAGGTGTGAGATTTTGAAATTTTATTCCCCTCATCTTGACACTTAAGTTATTTCTGTTCAACAATTCAAGTTGTCATATTAAGCTTGTGTCAATTAAATTTTTCATCTGTTAATATTGACTTTTGTGTTGATTATTACTGCAGTTTTCAAGATTTGGATGGATCCAACCTTAACTCTGATGAGATTTTAGAAGAAAAGGAAAAACTGGTTTTCATATGCTCATGTGCTATAGAGTGTGTCAAAGATGGTGGTTCGGTTCTTATTCCTATTAATCGACTTGGAACTATTTTGCAGCTTTTGGAGGAAATAACAACATCACTTGAAGTTTCAGCTATGAAGGTGTCCTTTCTCGTTTTAATAGGTTCTGTATTAATGATAACCAAAATCACGAAAACTATGATGGAAATATGGAGTATATATTACGGGTGTCATAAATTAGCCTTTTTTGAAATTGTTGTCTTCTGTCTTGAAAGGCCACATTCCAATATCCTTTTTAGTTGCTTGTTCCGATATTCAGGTTCTGTTTGTTTTTCTTATTCTCATTTTGTACTTTTGTCCATGATATTGTTTACTAGTGTTCATTCTTCAAAATCTTATTTGCTTTTCGTTTTCCATTTTGTGCTTGTAAGGGGAAAGATAGGATTTTGTAGCAAATAAACATAACTGGCAAAAGGATTTTTGTAGCAAAATCTAAGATTCCTGCTTGCTGACTTTTTAAGTATTCATCATTTTTCTATTTGCAGGTTCCTGTTTATATAATTTCTTCAGTGGCTGAAGAATTACTGGCATTGCTTAACATCATACCAGAGTGGCTTTGTAAACAGCGGCAAGAAAGAGTACAGACCTTTAGAATTATGAATTTGGTCCATTGCACTTGCATACTTATATTTACAAAATTCACCTAATTTAATTGGTGCTGCAGTTATTTGCCGGGGAACCATTGTTTGCACATGTCAAGCTCCTAAAAGAGAAAAAGGTTCACGTGATCCCTGATATTCATTCACATCAACTATTGTGAGATTTTCCCCCTTGCTTGCCCTACCACTTCTCCATTGTAAAGAACTACTGTTGATAATGGAAATAACTAATCAAATTTAGTGTCTTTTTGTTCTTTCTAGATGCAAATTCATGCGTTTTAGCAATGTTACTTGTTTGGTGAAAAATTTTGTGTCTCCTAACTCACTTTTCAAGGCCGAAGTGGATATCATTTGGCAGAGTTTGAGTTCCCATTAATGGGCTCATAATGTAGCAGAAGCTTTTAGTTTAATAAACTGCATAAGTCACAGATGGTTTTCCTTGACATTTTTATTGTTATTTGCTCACAAAAATTGATGTATTGCTCGTAGAAAAAATTGGCTGGAACCATGCATTGTATTTTGTCCTCACTGGAGTCTGCGTCTGGGCCCTGTTGTTCATCTGCTTCGACGTTGGTGTGGTGATCCAAAATCTTTACTTATCCTTGAGGTGATATATTCCTCAAAACGATGCTTCATCAGTCTTTTTTATTTTTTGTTTTTTAAGAATGTTGTGTGGTCTTGTAAGTTTTATCCTTTTAATAAAGTTGGAATCACTTTAACCAATGGATTTACTCTTTGCAGGATATGCTGGATCCTGAGCTAGCACTATTACCTTTCAAGCCAGTTGCAATGAAGGTTCTTCAATGCCTGTTTCCCTCTGGAATAGGGTAGGCTTTCTTTTCCCTTAGTTACTTCTATTATTATTATTTTTTGGGTGAGTTAGTTACTTCTATTATGCTCATTCATGTATATGTCTCGTTATTGCAAATAATTTTCAAAATCTGGAAAAACATTTAGTTAAGTGAATGACTTTTTTTAGTCAGGGAGTGGGACTATACTTCATATTTCCTTTTATTGTTTAGCTCCCTACTTCTAAGTACCTTGCTTAAGACTTAGAATGTACCAAAATGATCACTTTGAAATTTGGTCAATAAGAAGAATACGCTCTGCTTATGACAGTTGGATTTATGTATTTAGCATTTTGTCCATATTTTGATCTCCATATTGTAGGTTGCAAAAAGTTCAACCTTTACTGAAGACATTACATCCAAAGACTGTTCTGGTAATTGTAGTTTATACTTTATACACTTCATTACTGTTTTAGTATTAGATTATTAGATTATACATGTGATGAACTGATGATCTGTTTACTTTTAAATTCTTTCTTATTCTGCAGTGCCCAGAAGATTTGAGGTTGCAGATAAGATTTTCATGTGAAAAGTCTTCCTCAGTTTTGTATTATACTGAAGCTGAGACTTTAAAAGTATCATGTCAAAAAGACAGTTCACAGTCGAAAATTGCAGCTGATTTGGCTTCCCAGTTTTATTGGAAAACCTTCAAAAACGAAGGAATTAACATCGCAAGCTTAAAGGGGAAGCTGTTAATGGAAAATGGTAGCCATTACTTGTTCTTGGATAATGATAAAAAATCTTCCTCAAGAAATAGGTCTTTGGTACGTGGTGCCTTACCAGATTCGGAAAAACTCCTGGCGGCATTATCAAAGGTTGGCATTAATGCATCTATGGAACATGGTATGGATGATGCTGAATCACAAACTGTATGTATAGTTCACACAGAGGACCCATATAAAGCCTTGATAGAGATTGGAACCACCAGTACTATCATTACTACTGCTGATGGGAACGTGGCTTCCCTCATTTATAAAGCTATAGACAACATTTTAGATGGGGCTTGATATAATGGATTTTCTTTTACTGATGTTTGTAAAATCATTGTATCTGCATATTATTCATAGTTATCAGTTTATAAGACAACTATCTACTTTGTTTATACGATCATTGGAAGAGTAAAAACATTTGCTATTATGTTCCCAAGTTTATACTGCCAAGCCCAGCTGAATTGCCAATAAACATGAACCAAAACTTGTCAAAGTTTAATACTTTATGTTTTTGAGGATTAATTTAATAATAAAAGTTTTAAAAGACTAACTTATATAAGTTGGTGAATGGTGACGAAATTTTTTTAAAACGTAATGTGGTCACGGTTGAAACTATGCACAATAATGATGTAATCGTTTTTTTTTTTCCTTCTAGGATTTGACATCCAAGACGTTTCTATGCGTTCTAAGCTCCGACTAGAGTTTGTCTCAATGTCAATCCTATCTCGATTATCTTCTAGAAACTTAGTTCCTTTTAGACAGATAGGATCAATTCTTTAGTAGCAACTCTTTGAAGTTATATAAAGATATTTGTAGATTACAAGACCCTTGAATTCATAATTCGTAATAAAAAAAACAAGTCTACAATGCAAAATTTTTAATAGAAATAAATATAAATTATATTAGTATTTGTGGGCAAAACATCATCACTCCCCTCTGATTTCAACTGCTTTGGATACTCATTCATTTAGATAAGATTACCGAAGGTACATACAAACTAATGAAAAAACCAAGAGTTGATTTAGAAATGGATGCATAGATGTCATCTCACATCAAGTACTTTTATACCGAATGGTTTAATCAACCACAACAACTCTAATGTAGGCGTACAAACAAATCTTTGGTGGTTGAGAGCAACTAAACCACTAGTAGAATGATTTTTGAATAAGACAACTTAACATAAGTACTTTCTCAATGGAAATTAATAAATATCCTTAAAACAAGTAGTTTAATTTTCTTTCCCCGTTAGAGTAAGGAGGAATTTCTTGTAGTCTCTTGAAATTTTCTTGGTCACAGCATGCTCAAGGTGAACACTGTTTCTCTTGTAATAGACCTCTTTGATGTCCTTCAAATCCTTCTCAGCCCTAGTGACTATCACACGGGTGAGTGCATCCTCATCAGTTCCAACGGTTTCGATTGCATTGCGTAGAACCTACACATATATAATGCATATTCAGAGTGAAATTAAAACTATTGCATAACAAATTAATGTGTTCGATGATATCATGTTCAAAGATACTTCACATTAAGGGTGTATTAGATGATAGGAATTAGGAAGTGTGTTAAGCATTGATGAAAATAGGAAATCGATTTTGTTTTTTTTTTATTTTCAAAACAAAAAATGGGCCTTGAGATTCCCACCTTTTCATAGTACTTGTTATGATCATTGATGCAACTAATGGCCACGTGTAGTGCCTTGTGAAAGTCATCAGATCCTTCATCAGACAATTTCTACAAAGGAAAAAAAGTAAGAAAAGTAACACCCATATAAGAATGAGCTAGATCTATATCGTTTTTTATTGAAACTATTTAGATAAACAATTAATTCAAATAAAATAAGCAGGGGAGGGACATACGGATTAGAGTGATAAAGAGGTCACGAGTTCAAATCTCCCTCACTAATATTTGTCTATAAAAAAACATTTTAACAAACTAAAAAATAGGGAAGAAGGCAAAGAAAGAGGCTCTTCCTTATTGTACCTTAGTGATGGCAATGCCATGGTCGTCCCTATAGCGATTGAAAGTTGCAACAAGTTGGGTTTTGTTCCTTGTTGTTAGGATCCTGATTACTTCTTCATGGTTGCGATTCTTATCTTTGATAGCCTCATGAAGCATATCAGCTTCACATTGTGCCAATCTTGCATTGACCTCACTCCCACCATACCTAAATGAACTCACCAACCCCACCAAAAGCTGCTCAAAATTAAGATCATTAATCAGTACTGCCATCTTATTAAACATTTCACTTTCAGGGGTTGTGGTATTATTTAGAGACAGTTTGGTTAATCTTTTTCACAAGTACTTCTAAAAAGGGAAATATATGAAAGAAATCTTATAATAATTGAGTTTTTTCAAAAAAATAATAACTTAGAAATTAGCTTTGGCATCTTGTTTTTTAGAAAGTGTTTTATTTAATTTCTTCATAAATATCTATAAATTTAATTACAAAGACTATTTTTGTAAGCTAAAAATTATAAAATTATTTAAATTGAGAAACTTACATAAAATAAAGACTAATCCAAACTTGTGAGCCAATTAGCAACACAACACGAGTGAGACATCGACACCATGTCTTCACCCAAATCTTTTACATTTGGATTCTCAACAAATACAAAGATGGATTGCATAAACGTGTAAAGAAGAGAGAAATTAAACAAAAATTCATGGATAGAAACAAAAAAAAAGGAGAGAAAAAAGTGAAAAAATTCTTTAATTAGAAGTAAACATTTACGCTAAAGTTAATCATGTTTGTGCCAATGAATATTATTATCTTATGAAATAGTGTGACTTGCCTGGCGAAGATGGCCAGTGGTATTAGAAGCAACATCTTCCTCCAAGGAACGCTTGTATCGGTTGTGGTAAGCACGCCTCACAATAAAAAGCTCTTCGGGTGAAAGGACACATGAAATTTCCACAATCACATGGTAGTTTTGGTGACCATTTCTTAGTGCTATATTGGCCAACAAAGCCTCACGTTCTGCAGGTTCCAATATCCACCGATACATTGCTCTCTGTTTTGGCACCATCCCCCATCACGCAACAACAACTCAAATTCATATTAGTGCATGTATAACAAAAGCAATCAAAAAAAGTTTTCAAAAGAATCATTTTTTTTTTTTTTGAGATTGTCATTGCCAAAACAAAATCGGTTCTTAGGAGTGACAAACTAGTTTGATGGTTTCGGAGAGGGATATAGGGGTTAGAGTGATAAAGAGGTTATTGATTCAAATCTTTCTACTAATATACCATACTAATTACTAACATTTGTTTATAAAGAACAAAACCGGGTTATTTTTTCGTTTTGTATATATGCATATACCTCAAAGTCACCTGAGAGCTCAGACTCAAGGCGTTTGATGAGATCCTCTTGGAAGAGGCCATGGTATGCTTGTCTGATTTTTGTCCTTTGGGTAGCATTTCTATGACCCAATATTGCTATGATAGCTTTTCCATCAGCTCCCCAACCTACAAAATTTTGAAACCCACCAGTTATTTGAATTAATTTCAGGTTTCTTTTTCTAGAGATTTTTAATTAAATCACCCCTTTGAAAAAAATTATAGACTCGTCAATTTATATACTAAGTTTCTACCAAATACATTGTTTGTATTCTTAATAATATATATATATATATATGTTGAGAAAAAATTGAATGACATTAAAAAATGATTGTTACGTGTGAATGAATTGGGTGGAAGTACTTTCAAGATGGAAACATAGGACATAATTGGTTTTCAACTGTGCAAACGTATATGTGTATCTAAAAGTACATTTGTCTAAAATAAACTGTATAAATACTTTCAATTCAAGCGTATTTTTGCAATCTTGCGATTGAAAAGTAAATATGCACTTGAGTTGAGACTAGCCAAAAACTATGATGGGAATTGTTGAAGAAGAAATGGGAAAATGGATCATGTGATCACCTTTAAAAGCCTTGTGGAGAGCTTCTGCGTCTTCTGCAGGGGAGTGGTTGGGAGGAGCAATAAGCGTAGCCATGGTTCTATGCTGCTGGCCAGTTACGAGGTACTTAGTGTTTACATCAACAGCTATATATAATATATGATGTGTTTTATATGCAAGTTAATAATCTATTCCTTTATCTACCAAAACAAATCAAAAAATAAAAACATTTACGCGTTTACAATGCCCAACCGTGATCAGATAGTGTCATATTATTCTATAACTTTTTTTGTCCATGTTGTTTACAAATTTTGACAATAAAAAAACATAATTAACAAAGTGTTACTTTTATAATAATTTACTAATAAGAATACATCAACTAAAAACACACGTGAAACAGACAAAAACGCTTCCTTTTGTTTTGTGGGAATAATATTCTAGAGAACCCTTTTATTGAAATAATCGACCTGTTTTAGCTTTGCAAACAAAGCTTTATTTAGATTAGAGAATATGATGACAATTGGGCAAAACAAAGCTTTGCAAACAAAGCTTTATATTCTCAGTTAAGTTAACTCGATTGGGTGGGGATTTAGTGTTGTTGGAGGCAGGGGATGATCAAGAAACTCTTGGGAACAAACGGTGGGGGAAAAAAAGAGTGCTGAATAACAGAGCAGAAGAGAGATACTAAAAAATATAAGAAAGACTGTTTTATGAGATACTAAACCTTAAAAAAAATTACAATTATATCTATCACTTTGGCATTTTGAAATTCCAAAAAAAATGTTTGAACTAAAAGTAATTATAAATTAAATTTTTTTTAAAAAAGCATTTTTTGATCACAAACGTAAGTTTGTAATTGTAAACCAAACATGTCTTAATTGTTGTTTAAAAAAGTGGGTACTTTTTATCAACTGAGAAAATATGCAGAATCAAGCAGCAAGTTGCCAGCATGTATAAATTGGAAAATTAAACTAATGTTCTTGTATAAATTACACTTTATATAAGGTTATAAATATATTTGTATTCATTTATTTTGTTCTTAAAAAATCTTCTCTGTTCAAATACTTTTACGATAAGTTTTTGAGAAAAAAATTAATATGTAATAATAAATATTCGGAAGTCAAAATAATCCGTGCAACATATTAAGTAAAAATAAAATAGCACCCCAACATAACCCCAACCCAAGTTAACATAATTGTGATATTTATTTTCCGTTAACTTAAAGAGCATATGGGCATAACCCAAATGAAACAAACAGGATAAGATAGAAGTTCAAGTTGTCGCAAGCAACAAGGATATTAAAAACAAGACTCTATAAGACAGACTCTTAATGGGAAATTAACCTAATGAAAATTATACAATAAAAAACCAACATAACTCAAACCCATTACTAGATCATTAATGTTACATGGACACTCAACACACACCCAACACACACCCCCAATCTCCACTTTACTCATTGGCATTGGGTGATGTGTGGTGTATGGGTGTCCATATAACAAAGCCCTTACTAGATAGTGCCAAGTACTTCACTCTTGTTTTCCCAGCAGAGTGAGAATGAATTTCTTGTAGTCTCCTGAGATTTCCTTGGAGACAGCATCTTCAAGGTGAACACTGTTTCTCTTGTAGTACAGTTCTTTGATATCCCTCAGATCCTTCTCAGCCCTTGTGACAACCACACGGCTCAGCCCATCCTCATCAGTTCCAAATTTTTTTATTGCATTGCGCAGAACCTATACATAATAAATGGAAAAAATTTCATAGTAAATCCAAATATAAGAATTAAGAAATCTCATTGATTTTATCATGGAGGGCATTGTAATTGTTAACCACACACTCCAAATTAGAGATTTTATATTCAAGTTTGAATATAAGAATAAGATGGATTTGATTATTCGTGAGATCCAAAAAATCAAAAAAGTTCGTAGAGATTTTATGGATCATAGAGAAAAACATAGATAGAACATAAGTTGCATTCAGTTACATGTATAAATATAAATATAACTAATAAATGTCTATTTTCTATCTTGCAAAGTAACATTGCTTTTTGCTAAATGTTGTTTCACACTTGGAGAAAGAAAGTGAGAACCTTACCTTCTCAAAGTACTTTTTATGGTCATTGATGCAACGAATAGCTGTGTGCAATGCCTTGTGGAAGTCATCAGATGTTTCATCCAACAATTTCTGCAGAGATTGAAGAGTTTATAAATATATCTCTTTTCAGTTATGTTGGATCAAACATGTAGAGAACAATTAATTAAGAATATAACAAGAATTTTGATGAACAGGGCAAATTCACTGAAGAGAAAATAGTTCTTCCTTCTTTACCTTGCTAATGGAGATGCCATGCTCATCTCTGTAGCTGTTGAAAGTTGCAACCAGTTGAGTCTTGCTCCTTGTAGTAAGGATCCTAATGACTTCTTCATAGTTGCCTTTCTTCTCCTTAACACTTTCATGAAGAATATTAGCTTCAGTTTGTGCCAATTTTGCATTGATCTCATCCCCCTCATACCTATATGAGCTCACCAATCCAACCAAAAGCTGCCCAAAATCACGCAAAAGACACATAATACTATCAGCACAACAAGAAGCAAACTTTTTCTCACCAGCTGAGTGTCACTTATTCAGTTTAAGGGGCCATTTGGATAAACAATTTAATTAAGTGCTTATTCAATAAGAATCTATCACATGAGAGCTTATATATTAGCTGTTTCTATAATTGAAGAGGGGATAAACACCGCATAAGCTATGGAAATAAGCTGTTTTTATCAGCTATCTTGGAAAACTTATGAAAATAAGCTGAAAATAGCTTATGGACATGTTATAAGCTATTTTTATAAACTCTTCCAAACACTTGCATAAGTGATTATGTTATATATAAAGTCTCCTAAATCCAATTAATCCTTCTTAGATTTAAATGGTCTGTCTATACACATGATTCATGACAGGATATTATGGCATTCCATAAACCATTAATACATCTAAAATGTTTCATCAATAAACTCTGGTCAGTGATCATCAAAGAATGACTTGCCTGGCGAAGATGGCCAGTGGTATTAGCTGCCACATCTTCTTCCAAGGAACGCCTGTAGCGGTTGCGATAGGCACGCCTCACCGCCAAGAGCTCTTCAGCTGATAGGACACAAGCAATTTCAGCGACCACATGGTAGTCTTTGCTGCCATTCCTGATTGCTACATTCACCAAAACTGCATCACGGTCTGCAGGTTCCAACATCCAGCGGTACACAGCTCGCTGATTTTGTATACACCCCATTATTTAGAGCCACCATATTATTAAAAAAAAAAGCACTATATGAAATAATTGGAAAAATCATGCTCTAATACTAATACCTCAAAGTCACCAGAGATCTCTGACTCAAGGCGTTTAATGAGATCTTCTTGGAAAAGCTCCTCATAAGCCTTTCTGATTTGCTGCCTCTGGTAAACATTTCTGTGACCCAGTATTGCTATAATGGCCTTGTCATCAGCCCCCCATCCTGCAGAGTTGAAAACCATTAAATACAATATCACAATTTATACTATCTGTAATATATACCATGCCATCATGTTGGATCACTTATCAGAAAAAACAGAACTTGAAATTTACATTAAAATGACCAGAGCTCATAGATGATGAGAATCCAAGTTTCTTTAAATGACAATAATTTTTGTTAATGGATTTTCATGACAGAAGGAAAAATAAAGAAAGCTCATAAAAAAAAAAGTCAATTAAAATGAAGCATTTTTAAGCACCTTTGAAAGCATTTCGGAGGGCTTCTGCATCCTCAACTGGGGAATGGTGACTGGAGGCAATAAGGGTAGCCATAGTTGAATATATTTTCCTTACTAGAGTGCTGCTTGGTTATGGTGAAGTTTAGCTTAACAGTTCTTCTATATATAATCTAATTAAATAACCTATAGTGCTATGTTAGCGAGAAGATTTTGTCACATTGTATATTTGGACGTTACGTAAATGAAAAATTGAAGAATCTGCAGCTGCCTGTATCCCCTGTATTGGTACTAAGTTGTTTTTTCCCTTGCATTATTTAAGTGAGTAATCAATACCAAGGTCTTGGAAATCTAAACAAGTTGAACTAGTACTTGTCATGGGTCTGTTAACTAGTGTCCTAAGGAATTCAAAAAATAGAAAATATTTCTTGGAAAGTAGTATAGGAGTAGTTAACACAGTAACAATACCAAATTCTATATAATGGTTAAGAAATAATTTTTATTTTTTAATTCTTTAATTAGTGTCTTACTACCATTTAGCTAGGATTATTTGGGCAGGAATTAACCATATCCCTTCTGTTTTCATTAAATTGAACAGAATATATTGCAGGCAGATTTACATTTATGATGATCTGACACTGCATATTCTCATCTAGGTAAAGTCAATAAACTTGTGCTTTAGTAGAAAAAAATATATTTTAAATGTGCACAAACGCTCCAGTAAATAAGAATTTATTTGAAAAATGTAGCATTAGTGTCAGATATTCTTGGATTCCTTTATATATTATGTGTTTGTCGATATACCATAGTCTTTTCTGCCTGTCAGTACTACTTGGTAGGGGTCGGTGACTCATCAGTCAGTACCATGCATGGCTCAAATTTTTGAACTTCACCAAAACAGAACAATATCCGTGAACATTATGGCATGTTAATCAGTGAGGTTCTGCACCCAATAGTTTGGTATATCAAGAATGTCGGAAAGTGGTTCAGCTAGTACTACTCCCTTAATTTGTCACAGAATGCAGCACATGAAGAGTAAGTTAATTATGATCACATTTTAAGTATTAATTTAACTAATGCTATATCTAGGATCATAAAATAAAAACCAGACAAATTAAAAAAAAAGTGTAATAAATGTGTGAGGCACCTTTGAAAGCCTGTCGGAGAGCCTCAGCATCTTCAACCGGAGATGTTTGGTTAGGAACAACAATGGTAGCCATTGGAGTGCTTGACTAATTAAGCTTTCCTTTATCTCTCTCTCTCTCTCTCTCTCACAGCTATAGGATGTGATAGTGAACACTAATTGGCTTTCTTTCACAATTTATATATAGTGACAATGGCTCCCTTGGAGTTAACGCCTTCTCAGGATTCCTTGTATAATCATGCAAAGAAATAAAAAGGTGTAATGCAAAAAAGTGAAAGAACGTTTTGTAAAGAAACGTAAAGCAAAGCTATGGCTTCTGTTGTTGAGGCTTGTTAATGCGTGTATAGTCACATGTAACATCATTCATGAGGTGTTTTTTCGTCCCTTTCTGTATGCATGAAGAACAAATGGCATGAGATGCGGTGGGATTCTCTTCTTTCCATGTTTATTATAACGTTCCTTTATTCTCCTTTGCCTGTGTTTGTCCTTATTAAATTCAAAGTAATTTCACAATTTGATCGATTTTTATGATGTCTAAAGACTATCAAAAATACTCTTCCTCTTACTTTGCTTACTACCTTCTTGGATTCTTGGTATATCGTTTAACTATCTTACCTTTATTCGAATTTTTGTCCCTACTTATATCCTAAATTAATTTTATAATTCGAATCAATATTCGTCTACCGACTTATCTCGCTCTCAGTTCTCTCAACACAAATTTATATGTTGGTCAATATATCATATTTTATTTGATAAATAGATGGGTTGAATTTAATTTAGATATGCATCATTTTGCCACATCTAATCCCAATAGAAAGAAGGGGACCATTCCTTGACTGGCTGCAGGTTGGGCACCAGAAGCACACCAGGCATCAACTTCTGCTAGAAAAGTTTATCAGGCCATGTGGTATGGCACTTCATGGCGCAAGCTATATCAATAATTAACTTTTATATCCTAGCATAAAGAACTATCAAAAAGCAACCAATGTTGCACATTTCTTGCAAAGCAGTTAATGGAAACCCCGCACCCTCTAATGGATCAGGTGACCCACAGCATATGGGGAAGGACCGGCAGGAAGGGGGAAAAGAATTAAAAAAAAAATTCTAAATTGGAAAGGGAAAAGGGCATTTTTCAAAAATATACTGATCATTTTGACCAAATATACACACACACACACACACACATATATATATATGTACACACACTGATCATCCGATAATATATTTTGACGACAAAATAGACTACAGTAAAACTTGCAAAGTTATTGAATAAAAGAGCACATGTGCTAATGCTATTAGTATTGAATACTACTCACAAAGACTAACATGGTTCTATGTACACATTTGTAAATCCTAGCTAGCATGTGTTCAGTTTCGAGATTCAGATTTGGCTTCAGCACCACGCTTCGGGTAGAAAGATCCTACTGCTGGCACTTCAGCATGGGAAGATACCATTGCTGAAAGAGGCTGGAAGTTCGTATTTCCAACAAACCAATAGAGAGCCCATTTCAAATTGCAAAGTGTGTACTTGAGAGCTTTAGTCCAATTTTCTTGCTTATTGAAGCTTTGGGTGATGGAATAGTTTTCCACTTTGTCATTCTCAATCCTACAAACCAGCCCAAAATATTTGTCATTCTCAATGCTACAAACCAACACAAGATAGTCATAGACTTACTGACACTGTTAGATATATGATCCTCAAATATATTATATGCAATGATACTTACTTATAAGGTAGCTTGAAACATTTCTCAGGTGGTATGTTATTCTCTTGATCCTTAGAATTGGCAAATTCTGCAAAATCCTTGAGGCATGCTAAAAACAATGTCATTGCTTTGTCATAGCGAGTACTCCAGAACAAGTTGACTGGACCAAACCTGAAAAACCGTAGCAATTAATAATGGCATGGTAGACAAGTTTAAGAACAAATCTAAAGGCAGCAAGTTCGTTGAATTATTTCATTTACAACATTTTATGTTAGTGTAACTCTAAACATCAACCACAAACATACAGAACCTGAGCCAGGGGCAAAGGCGTGGCCCTAAATATTATAAAAACACCAATCCAGCTCCAAAGTTAATTCTGATGTTTAAATTTATAAAAAAAAATGAGGCTAAGTAACAAAACTAAAATGCAGACAATTTGAAATTGCTACCAAGCAATCAGCTGGTACATCTGATTTTCCTCCACACATTATATTTAAGATGTTGGCTCAACTTAAGCCATATATTTCGAGTAAAGTCAGAAATCACAAAGAAATTGCAAAAATAGAATCATGTGGCATCCTTACAGCTCATAAGTACTGTTGCTGCTGTCTGTGATACGCGGATAGCTGCCCATAGGAATTATTTTTATTCGATATCTAAAAAGTAACGAGTTTAGGATATGTTACAAGTCATTGCCAATAAATTATATGTAAAATGTAGTGTGACAATAACATGAAAATATTGACACAAGTAAATAGGATCTTGCAAGTTCTGGTTTGTTATAAAATTTCAATTCAACTATAAAACATCTTGTACTACAACTTATAGAGTAACAACATAAAAATAAGACAAGAATCCTTCCAAATTTACTGTGATCGGAAAATTAGATTAACTACCACCACATCTTTTTAGACATTGTCTAGAAAATCATAAATTTGAACTAGACTACAACATCCTTGTAGTACAATTCAGCACAAGAGGCAATACTTAATAAACTTTGGATTGAAATTGATTTCCATACAAGATTTTAACAAGCAACTGAGTGGCATGTGCCCATGAAGACAATGGCATGTGCCCCCTTAAAGTCATTGCTCGTGACGTTCTCCGGTATATATTACTCGAAAGAACTTAAGAAAAAATGGTAATTAGCAGATGATTTCAATCACCAAAACTTGGTATATCAAACATTTAGCATGCTCACTGTTAGATATAAAATTCTGTTTTGAACTGGTTTCATGAACGCATGATTGTTTTATTATATGGAGAAACAAAAGAGAAATTCCATTAAATTAACAATACTAACTATTAATATGATATGCTTAATGAAAAAGGATACTGAAACTTCGGTCGAAAATACTGGCACATTGTATGAAGGAGAAGGCAAGCTTGGCCCCAGGCAGCATTTATCTCATCCCATTCTACCTATAAACGTTTCAAAAACAATAAACATCATAATCAAAAAATAAGTCTTCATACTTGAAAGAAAAAAGGATTCAAGATTAAGAAGTACAGGAGAAAAAAAATTTCAGGACAAAAAATTATAACTACATTTTCAAATCATCAAATGAGGAATGGACACATGCAGCTACACTATTTTATGTTATGAAGGAACATAGCAAAACATGAGTGCACATGCCACGAAGTTGAATGAATCATAACAAAGATTAATTATCCATATTCCACAATAACTGTCTTGTTCAAGAAGCACATTCAGACACAATTAGCCAAAGAAATTTGATATTTCAATGGAAAAGAATTTTTAAAAATAAAAATAGTATTTATAATATAAGATTATCAACATCCATTACAGTTACCTTTAAACCTAGAAATTCTTGATAGTGAAATCAATAATGTACTAGTATTTTAAGTAACGATGATATCATATAAAACTATAATCCAAGTTAAACATCTCAAACAGCATAGATTGTTGTTATCTATAGGTGGCTCCAGAAATATACTCGGCAGACATGTTAAGTGCGATAAGTGTGGGTTTATTAATATATAATTTCTGCAAGCACCAAACTTGGCCTTTGTAGAGTTGGACAATTTTTCACCTAAGATGACATATATAAGTGTGAATATATATGGGCATGCATGCAATAATGAAAATTGTTCAACAGACAAACTGTCCCTAAGGCTTAATCTGATACTAAACAAAACAACCACATATAAGCTTAACTTACCCATATGCAATTGCATCTGGAGATGAAAAATAGTAATGTGGGCAAGAGAGTAACTCAAACCAGCAATTTTATAAACAATATTTGCTCATATGCCATGGTAGCTCATCAATTATTTTAAAGGCATAAGCTCCCAAGGAAGAACCCCAGCCGTACATATTAATCTTAATAACACATTGACACAACATTAAAAACCAGAAATACAAGAAGCTAGGCATCTTACTGGAATTTTTGGGAGTCTTCCAAGTCGAAAATTGTTAATTGTTCCAAACTCTCCATCATGAGAAATGGGGAAGGCATCATTGAGCACATTTGTTCGCTTCAACAGTTCTAAATGTGCTTGTGAAACTTCAATCTTGGCCAAAATTGCATCTCTCTCCTCCTGTTGATTGAAATATTTGTGTACAATGCTCAGACTTGGAAGTTATTTTTTTAAAGAATAGAAAGGACACAAATATGTTTTTATGCAACTTGCTTAAAGTTTTTGCTACAAAAGTATCTCAATAAATGAAGCCCACACTAATATTACTCGAAGACAAAAGTGTAAAATCTGGTTAAAAGGAAATTTTATTCATTAAGTGTGATCCTCTCACGATTGTATACATAATCAGATGTATTTCCTCTAAGTCATCAGTGACTATATTTCGCCATTAAAGATAGCAGCAGAAGTAGAGGCACTTGTTGATAACACAAAAACAATGAACCGTGTTTCTATTTTGAACCAACGGTCCTTTGGAACTCACCAAAACTAGCTTAGTCAAAAAGAGAAAAAATATCTTGCAAGAATTTCCCTTGCAAGATGGTATATAAGGTAAAGAAGACTTACAAACCTGATGAGAAATTAATTGAAACTGAAAGTTATTGAACTCATGCCAATACCTGTTGCACATTCGGACATGTAAAATCAATCATTGACATCAAGTATCCATACACACCAGAGAAGAAAAGAAAAGAAAATCTATCTGTATGAATAGAATATTTCTTTTGAAGGTTGAGGGTGGGGATAAGGATTTTTAAGCATTGTGATCTATGGCATTGTTTTGTTTGAAAATATAATATAGTTAAGGTACAGGGCAAAATATACCGCTCCTCCAATTCTTTGAAGCGGTTTGATTTTAACTCAAGTTCCCTCAGTTCAGAATTTACTTCAGCATTCTGTCTCTCTGTTTCTTCAATTGCCGCTTCAAGTCTTCTTTCTTCTTCTTCAATCTTGAATATCATTTAAGTAGTATATCACTAGTTAGGCTTTGGACGAAAACATAATGGCATACTCAACAAAATTATGTTGATCAAAGCAGTACTTCTTAAAATAAAGACATTCCAGATAAAAACTCCAGATTTCCACAACAGAGAATGACAGCATTGACAGGTATAACTTCAAAATTTGAAGCAGATGTGAAAATGTAATTATTATATCTAACAGTTCACAATAGATTAATTATGGTGTGATGTCACCCCTTCTCCATACGACCAAGGAAAATAAATTTGAAATGTTTCCAACTTGGAATGTGTTTTCAAATACTATATATCTCAGAATAAACCACCATAGCATGCGTTTAAACACATACCAGCCATAGATTCAAACAACAGTAGATGGCAGTTATGATTATAACACCAACGGTTTGAAATCCTAAAGAAACAGTAAAGTAATATACACATTGGAGATGGTAAACCTGATGAGCACCTTCAATTTCTCCTTAAGAAAATCAGCCTCACTTAGGACATCTCTGGCCTCCCCCTCCAAGCGTTTAAGACAGGCTTCATATGCTTCAATGTCCCTGTTTACATCTTCAACCTCTTTATCAAGCTTATCAGACAAAATCCTCATGCAGTCAAGGCACAAAGGCTGTTCAACCTGGAATCGCATACAGAAAACATGCAGATTATGATCTAATAGACTGAAAATCAAGAAAAATGTTTTTATTTTGAGAAATAACCCCTTTTTTTCCAAAAGTTCTCTCAAGAAGCTGCCACAAATAAATGATATTTTTCCAAATTAAGTAACCAAACATGCAGGTTTCCGTATGTGAACCTGTGTCTGTGTTGTGGCAATCTCAAATGCTCGACTCAGGACAATAATAGTTGAATTGAATCCAGAGTTATGAGATGGCATATGAGTGCCAGGATCAACCCCCGGGGACGATGAGTGGGTCCCGCCTCCATCAGATGCAGATTCGGACTTGTACACAACCACAAACGACTCTTCCATTGTCTTTCCAGGCTGGGCAGCATCGCCACGAGGCCGAGGAGGAAATCCTTGAGCCTGAGGTTTTTGCTTTGCCAACACAACATACGAATTGTCCATTCTTGTTGTACTCATCACACTGCTGGCACCATGCATGGATGACCCTTGCATCCCTACACGCATTCATTGTCTCTTCATCGTGAATAAATCACCACAACCATTCTAGTTTGAATAATTAAAGTACACACAAGATTAATGCAGTATAAATCTTCAATCCAGAAAAAGAAAAACCAATATTCTTTTAAAACTATTCAAAGATAAGCATCAAATGCAAAAAATAAAAATTACAAACTGAAAATCAGCCAAATTAACAACAAACATTCATACATAGAATCAATGAACTGTACAATTGAATCAATCTGTATCGTCAATTAAATCAACAACAACAATATCCATTCTAGTTGTACTCAGCAGCACACACTGTTGGCACCCTTACATGCATTCGAGTCGTGAATAAATCATCATAATCATTGTCGTTCGAATAATTAAAATTTACACCACACGAACACCACGATAATATTTATTCTTCAATCCAATAAATAAATAAGAACTGAGTGCAATAAAACTCCCCGAAATTCATCAGTGAATGGCAGAATGGAAGCATCAATTAAATCAACGGGAACGTTAAACAATGAATAATAATAATTAGAAAAGGGGGAAAAGGGGAAAGAGAGGAAGAAAACCCTAAGAAAGGAACGAACCGGAGCGAGAAGGGTCGTTGAGGAACTTGTCGGCGTAGGAATCGACGCCGACGATGCAGAGGTGGTTGCGGCAGTTCTGACAAACCCATCGGGGAACATTCGGA
Source organism: Glycyrrhiza uralensis (assembly GCA_030159175.1). Taxonomy (NCBI): domain Eukaryota; kingdom Viridiplantae; phylum Streptophyta; class Magnoliopsida; order Fabales; family Fabaceae; genus Glycyrrhiza; species Glycyrrhiza uralensis. Next base: position 45,360,243 of record BRZY01000005.1, read on the forward strand.
TCCACCGGGAAGGTCCGACTCCGACTCTTCTTCATCTCTCTCTCTGCTTCTTCGCTGAATCCCAAATCCGATGATCCTCCAACGCCTTTTAATTTTATAATAATGTTTGTAATTGTGATTATTATAATAATAAAAAGATAAGATGATTATTGATTGACGCCGCCAGTGGGTACCAAAAACCCTTTGATTATGCTATGCGATTGCGATCACAACACGACAACGAGCATAGATTCCAAGCAAGCAAGTGTGCAACTAACTGAATCTCTCAAACGCAGCGCAATGAGAAATAACACTGATTTTTAGGAGTTGAGTTTGTTTTTCTGTTGAGTGTTGTTGCACTTGCAGAAGAATCAAGAGATATTTTGTTTCTGCTTTTACGCGAATGTGTGCCGAATAATAGCTAAACACACAGACGATAGAGTCAGATGATACCAGTTCGCCGAAACTCAGGTGTATGATAAACATTATGAAATTATTAAAATTTAGGCTTGCACTTTTGGTTAAATGAGTTGTGATCGTGTTATGTTTTAGGCTAATTATATGATTATATGATAGCCCTAACACATTTAAATATTGAATATGTGGCCAAACTTTAACGAGAGTATAAGTACTTACTCCCTCCATTTTAAAATTATAACAGTTTAAGATTAATGCACATAGATTAAGAAATATTCAATAGAAATAAATTTTTTTTATATATAGACAAAAATATTCTTATTTAATAAAATAGTATTTATGATAAGTTATCTATAAATCTCTATATTTTTAGGGTCTGTTTGGAGCACAGGATAAGACAGATAAGATAGGATAAACTATCATATCCTATTTTAATCCATTATTTGGTGAGTCGACAAAATAAGATAAGTCAATTCTACCATCTTATCCTATTCTATCTTCCTAGTTAAAATTATAAGATTTTTCTTACGTTGACGTTTATCCATTAAATTAAAAAAAATTATATAAAAATTAAAAAATAATAAAATAAAAAGTATTCAAAATATGTTATAAAAAAAGTATTCAAAATAAAAAAAAACTAAAAATTTAAATAAAAAAATGATTTAAATTAATAAAAATTCAAAAAAATATAAAAAATAAATAAAAATATCAAAATAAATAAAAATATAATAATATTTTAGAAATTTAAAATAAAAATTAATAATAGAAATTTAAAAATATGAAATAATTTAAATTAATAAAAATAAAAAAATTTAAAATTACTTTTAAAAAATATATACTTTTGTCATTTTATATTATTTGTATTATATCATACTATACAATACTATTATTTAGTCTATCTCAAATATAATATTGAGATAATATAATACTATTAGCTTTGTTATCCACTGTGTACCAAACATATGATAGGATAAATATTTATCATATCTCTATTCTATCACTTTATCATATCCATCTTTATCATATTCTGTGTACCAAATGGACCCTTAGTGCTAACTACTCCCACTAATAAGGATATAGGTAGAAAAATGTAATTAGTGACACTTTAGAATTGTAAAACTATAATAATTTTGAAACAAAAAAAGTTAAAACTGTTATAGTTTTGAACAAAGTGAGTATATGTTTAGGCTAATTTTTAAAGCATTCAACACAAACATTAAAATTAGTAAAGTACTCAATGGAATCCAAGAACTCATTCGATCGACACAAGTTGGTAGACTATTTCCATAAATATGACCTAAATGTTTGTTCTATAATGCTCCATAATATTTGTTGTTAATTTCACACTTAGTGTCATGTGATTTCACACTTAAATACTTATTACAAAAAGCTACAATACCAAGCAAATACATATTTCCATAAGCCATAAGTGAATAAATATACCAATAATATTTTAAATTTTAAATTAAAAATAAACAAGAATATCCTAATTTGTTCAAATAAGGCATCGAAACAATTATTGTCTAGATAATAGTACAACAAATGCGTCTTTTAAATCCAAATAGGATCCAACATATAATACCAATATTGTTATAAAAAAAAACATATAATACCAATATGAAACACCATATAGCCGCTATTACTATCAACTCGACATACCCAACGTAAATGCAACTTTCAGCATCACCTGTAGTTTAGATAGTCCTGCGTGAAATACTAATGCTAGTAGTAACACCAGAATCTAACCATCAAGTGTACCCCGACACTGAAGCCAAATTAACCTCAGAATGGGACCATAATTACTATTTTGGCCCATCATTTTTTTTATACATATTTTGGCCCATCATTTTAAGTCTATTTGCCCGTAGTCTCTGCATAATAGCTAGGGGTGACAAAACGGACTGGCCCGCCCCGCCCCGCCCTGCCAAAAAAAGTGAGCTGAGGTACCCCAGCCTGCGGGTGGGTTGACGGGCCAACCCGCCCAAAAACAAAAAAAATGTGTAGAAGTGGCGGGTTGGCCCGCGGACCCGCCCAAAAAAACCAAAACATGCACACAAAAAAAAAAAAAAAAAAAAAAACGGGTTGGTAGGCCAACCCGCCAACCCGTCGGGCTAGCCCGTTTTGAACTCACCTTTGGGCGGGCCGAAACCGGTTGTGGGTTGAAAACCCCAACCCGGTCCCCTTTTTTGGCGGGCTGGTCCATCAGGCCCAGCCCACATTGCCACCCCTAATAATAGCCTTTATATGTGGCCCTACTTGATGCCAAGTTGACTACTTTAATTTAGACTAACCATGTAATAGCCCTAGCACGTTTAAATAGGCTTTTTCATCAAACTGGTGTAATTTCATCTTGAAATTACCAGTTTGGTGTAGTTTTTAAATTATTTACTAAAATGGGGTAAGTCGTATACCCCATTGGCGGCTTTTATTTTTTTTTTCAAAGTCATATATGTCAAATACGACTCCACTTTTTAAATTTTTTTTTCGCGTTTAAATGCAAGTCGTATATACCATATACGACTTTGCATATTTTAATATTTTTTCCTGAAAGTCGTATTATAGGAGTACGACTTTAGCTTATTTTAATTTTTTTTTATGTTGAAGGCAAAGTCGTATACATAGTATACGACTTCCCTTCCATTTTTCAATTAAAAAAATTAAATATAGACTTCTTGTTGAAAACAATTTCGTTCACCAAGAAATATTAAAAAGATACGCTAGACGCTAGATGTCATCGGTGATTTGTCTTGCCAATATTAAAAAGATGTTAGAGCATCTCCATTAGAGTATCCACTTTTGAGTACTTAAGTGGACCCCACTTATACACATCATTCATTTTTATTTTTTTTAATTCAAGTATCTAATAGGTATTCAATCTCTCCAACTCAGTAACTCCAAAAAATTTACTAAATGGGTCCCACCAATAACTCTATATTCAATTATAACCCACAAAAATACGTGAAACCTACGATGAGAGAGGAGAGAGAGGGTGTTTGTATAGGCACCCCTCCCCAATAGGTTCCCAAGTTTTTTTTGCTCCAATAGGGATACCTAATAGCTACCCATTAAGTACCATTTAGGTACCCTCCAATGAAAATGCTCTTAGATGACTTGACTCAATTAGATGTTAGATGACTTGACTTGACCGTTTGGTGGTCGTAGCATATATGGTGTAGGAGTGCACTATTTAAAATTACGACACCGTATAATGCTCCCCTGTTTTGCATGATTATTTGTTTTGTTTTTGTAAAAGTCACATATTGCATGAATATATTGGATGAGTGCGTATAAGTGGAATATAATGACATTGAATTTGGAGTCATGGCCTCATGGCCACTGATAAGCAATTCCATTGCGTGCGAAAAGGGAAGGGTATACGACTTTGCCTTTAGTATAAAAAAAAATTAAAATAAGCTAAAGTCGTATTTCTATTATACAACTTTTGAAGAAAAAAAAAATATGCAAAGTTGTATATGGTATATACGACTTGCATTTAAATGTAAAAAAAAAATTTAAAAGGTGGAGTCGTATCTGACATATACAACTTTGAAAAAAAAATTAAAAGTCACCAATGGGATATACGACTTATCCCATTTTGGTAAATAATTTGAAAACTACACCAAACTGATAATTTCAAGATGAAATTACACCAATTTGGTGAAAAAACCCGTTTAAATATCACATATGTGGCCCAACTTTGATAGAAATTGATATATGGATATATTTTTTTTACAAGTATGGATATATATTTTTAACAATTTCAACTATAACTTTAATAGTTTTTTCTGTTTAAGATATTTTCTATTTGGATAAAAAACTATTTCCTTCTTTTTAAAAGCAAATAAATTGATAGCTATAATTGTAATTTTGATTTATGTATTTATTTTGCCAATTTCAAATTAATGCTTTTTCTCTCTCCTTTTTTCTCTCTCTCTCCTTGTCTCGGCAAAACCATTATCGTTCCACCATAATTGTGGCTCTTGTAATTCTCGTTCTGTTTCCCTGCCATGAAAAAGACATATTATTTGTGAGCAAATATTGAGCCTGTGCTTCGAACCACTAAATGAAGTTTAACAATTTGTCCATCAGTATACCTGTCACATATTAATCTATATTTGTTGTTTCTCTTAATGGATTTCTCATGGTGCACACATTTGATCTGAACCAGTGAAAAAATACTATTGCTTGGAGCTGCAACAATCACTTTTTTCTCGTCGCAACAAGCCTTGGATGCTAAGGGGTGCCATCTCAATAATAACTCTGAAATTGCGATCATCATGTGCTAGCTGAGTCTTGCTTTCACTGTGTTTACTAATGCCGTTGTTACGTTTGCTAAAATGAGTCAGGGAATTGTTATTGTACTACTACTACTACTACGTTTGCATTTTTGCATAAGGCATGAGGTAAGTTCTTCATGGCAGGGAATCAGAAAGAGAATTACAAGAAGTCAAGAGCCACAATTATGGTGGAACGAGAATAGTTTTGCTCAGATAAGGCGAGAGAAAGAAAAAAGGAAAGAGAAAGAGCATTAATTTGAAATTGGCAAAATAAATGCAGAAATCAAAATTACAATTATAGCCATCAATTTATTTGCTTTTAAAAAGAAAGAAATGGTTTTTTTGTTCAAATAAAAAAGGTTTTAGTTGCTAACCTACTCCTTTTAATTTTTAAGTGGGAGTATGGTAGCAATCCTAAATTTTATCAATTCAATTGTTAGAAAAAAAAATTTATTAAGTAGATTAAGTCAATAAATTTGTACAAAATTAAAAAATTATACTTCATCAATTTGTCTACAAATTATATATAATTATAAATATTTAATTTATTTGAAAATTAGCATACATCAATATATGACATAATATAACTAACATGGCATGACACGAGTGGTAGATACTTAGGTTTCTTAACACACGATGTCGGAGATTCGATCTCCACTATACGTACAGAGGAATATCTGTTGGGAGATGTCAATCTCTAGTACTTCGAAGAATTAGTTTCTACAGTTGTGCGTGAATGATATATTGGGAAACCAACAAAAATTGATTTAATAAAATTATATATACACATGTTTATTATGGAAGCAAGTTCGGGAAACGTTTTTATATTTTTATTTTTTTAATATATGTTTGGTCATTGTTGGAAAAATTAATAATGAACATATACATCACCAAGTTGAATTTTCTTCGTTGTTGGATGATAAACAACGAAAGCGACCCCAAAAACGACCTGAGCCACCAAACACGTCCTTCGCGGGCCCCGCCCAGCTCACGGGGAACCCGGCGAAACAGAACGAGCCCCAAGGCCAAAACGACATCCCCGGTACCCGAAACGCGAAATAAAAGAAGAAAAACATGGATTAAAGAAACAGACGTAACCAATGAGGTTAGAGGATTTGATTAGGGCAATTCCTGGCCACTACTTTGGATACGCTCCTGTTCATACGTGTCTCCCGTGCGGGTCCCACCCTCCCGTTTCTAAACCACTTACCTGCCCACGTGACGTCACGTGCGCCCGACCCCATCCGCACTCGCTTCCGTTTCTTCTGTCTCTCTCTGGAAAACTCCGTTACCGTTTTGCTCTGTTCACTCAGGTTGCAACTGAACGCTTATTCTTCTCCTTCTTCCTCTTTATGTTCTCTTTCTTCTTTTGGTACATGAATTGTGAAACGACGCTGTTTCTTCCTCGGCTTGATTTGGTGGTATGTGCTTCTCCGTGACCTTGTGGTGATTCCGGCGATGAGTGAGCTAACTCCACGACTGGTGTTTGATTCTGGTTTGCGTGTTGTGGATTGCTTTGCTTACTCTATAAGAAATGTTTGATTGGAACGACGAAGAGGTGAGTAAACTTATTTATTTATGGATTTTTTTCAACTTAAATCCTGGTCCGAGTCTACAGTCCAGGTTTATTTCTTTATTTTGTGGTTTTTAGGTATTATTAGACCTGCTTAGATTATTGTTATGGCAGAGAATTTGGTGATTTATTGTGTGTCTGTCTGTGGTGATTTAAGCATGGAATTACTACGAGATTGAGGTGAAGATGTGTTGTTTGTGTAGTTAGAAATTCTCTCTCTCTCTCTGTTTCACTTTTTCTCGGGTTTTCCTTTTGTTGAAATGTTTATGAAGTTTCGGGGAATTCAACTGAATCAACTCAAGACAAATATGTCGTGCAAATATTGGGAATTATAACAAATGTTTGGTTTTATTTGTTATGTCTCGAGGCCTAACTCCGAGAGAGAGAGAGAGACTTTGTTCTATTCAAAGCGTCTTTCAGATGGGGAAAATCATTTTGTTCTGTTTCACTCAGAAATACTGCGTTTGCCCTTCAGTTTGTGGGAGTTCAGAATTTCCTGATGTGGAATATTGATGATATTAGTTTATATGGTGCGGAGGAGAATTTCTTTGATGGGTCCAAAACATGTTAAGAGTTGGGGAATTTACAATGGACTAGACCTACCCAACAAGCAGTATTATAGAAAGTTAGAAACTAATGTTCCAATCTCTAGCTGTTGCATGAATGGAGTTGTGAAAGGAGGTTAGGAATTGGGTTTCAGTAGAATTCTGAGTGAAGGTTATGGTAAACTTTTTGGGCCTTGACCATAATGTGGAAATGGTAAAGAGTGAACTAGATGGTCAACATCCCACGACTATAGTCTATAGTCACTACCAGATGCCTTAAATCAAAGTTTTGCACTGATGGGGAGTAATGGAGATGAGAGGTTAACATAATCATCAGGAAATCCACAGAAAGATGAGAAAATTCATGAGTATGTGATGAAGTGTTCATATCCTTTGCAAAAGCTGTTTTTTTTTTATATTTGTGCATATAATAAAGCAGCATGGTTTATGGTTAAGAGTGGAATTAATTCTTGTATAAAACATGGATTTTGGTGAAACAATAGCAAGTACCTGATGGATTTTTAATGCTCATCGCTCCATCTGATTTCCATGTTCTTGGACATTTTTATCCTTTCATTGTTCCTAGTGGCTTTGCTTTTGGCAGTCAAGGTTTAGGTAGCCAGTCCAATTTCCAGCTAAAGATTGCCTTTCGGTTGTAATTTTGTTTGCAGAAAATTGTAGTTTATTATTTTTTTTTGGAGGGGGCGGTTTTCAAAGTTCATGCATGGATTCAAATTTTTAATAACATCTCATTGTTATCATTTGCCCATGAGAAGGAAGAAAGTAGGAGGATGGATGCAAAGATGGGAAGAAGCATTGTGTTAGCATGCTAGGTCTATGTTAGGAGGAGTAGGTATGGAAGTAGAGGATTGGACTCAAAGTTGTTAGTAGCAGCCAATTAAATGAATAAATAGAGAAACATAGGCAATTAAGTGAATAAATAGAGATTGTTCAATGGGCAATCAATAGTCGGGAGAGACCATTGTGCGGATAATTAATTGTAATTGACAAGAGAGAATAAACAGGGAGCAGGAAAAGTTAGTAGGCAAGTATTTTGTGAAAGAATTTGGTGAGAGGGAGAGTCCAGGTCATAGTTACCTTACCTGATACACGATACTCTTTGGTACATGTATGGGTATGTGGCACATTACTCTATCCAATATATTGTATGTGGGGGCTATACCTAGTTGATTTAATAATTATCTTTTAGAAAATACTTTTGAAACTCAACTAAGCAATATTGATGTTTCATTAGTTTAGTAAGAAAAAGAATATATAATTTAATGTTATAATTTTGATTACATTTTGTTAAAGATTATATTGTATAACATAAAAAAAAATCAGTCATCCGCAGATATATGCTCCAAAATATAGTCCAATGCTCCAATTAGTTATGTTTTTATTGATCATTCGTGTAAAATATAATTTTGGATTAAATATGTTTTTAGTCTCCGTAAATAGGGCAATGCTTTGTCTCCCAATTTTAAAACAACTCATTTTGGTTCTTCATTTTCTGAAATAGATTACATGTAGTCCCTCAATAGGCTATAATGCTATATATAGTCCCTCAAAGTACCCTCAATAGGGACTATATGTGGCCTATTTATGAAAATGAGGGACCAAAATGAGATATTTTAAAATTGAGAGACTAAAAACGAATATTTCCATATTTACGGGAACTAAAAACATATTTAATCCTTAATGTAACCGTAAATCCTTGTATATATATATAATATTCTTCAATGTGTAATTCAGACACACGGATTCCATCACATATTTCTCATATCTTTTCTTCCTCAACAGATGTGATATCTGGTTATAAAGTTGCTGTAAATTTTTTTTTGTCTTATCCTCATTCTTCGTACATTTCTCTTCTTCCTTGTTTCTACTGATGTTACTACTGTCAGCACCTAAAGTGTTCTTTTCTTATTGTTGACTTCAACATCATCAATAATATTAATATCTAATACTGCAAACTTTTCAGCTTGCTAATATAATATGGGATGAAGGAGGTGAGAGTGATGATCATATTGTGCCTTTTCCTGAGGCAAGTGAAGATCTTAGCAACAAGAAACAATTGAAGCAGGAAGCTGCTGTGTCTAAGCTTACTGAGCTGAAGAAACCAGAGGCTAAAACTGATTTTCATGAAAAGCTTGGAAGTGGTTCCAACCTTGATAATAGTGGAGGACTACCTGCCTCAGGATATGGAGCAAACTCATGGCCTGACTTGTCTTTATCTAGTGCAGCTAAAATTGATCAGGGTTCTCTGGGTAATTTAGGTGAACTTAGTAAATTCAGTTCATCCAGAGGTGGTAAAATTGCTAATTGCTGGAATTATTAGTAGACAGCATGCCTCATATTTATCTATGTGTTTTTGTGTCTTGCAGGCATCTGTCTGCTGAATTTTTTCTGCTTGTATAGCACCATCATAATATGAAAAATAATGAACATGCATGATATTAATTATGTTTTCCCATTCCTAATTGTATTAATGTTTGACAGAAGAGACCACGCAACATGAAAAGGAGGCTGAATTTTTCCAAAATGCTCATGAAGGTAAAGAACAAGGTGATTTTGTTGATTATGGCTGGGCTAACATAGGAAGTTTTGATGACCTTGATCGAATTTTCAGGTAAAGTAGATTATCTATACTGTTTCTGTCTGATACAAGCATATGTCTGATAGCATGATAACATTATGATCACAAGTGTCTTGGATATTTGTGTCATTCTTTTTCCTGAATTTCTGAAGTCTAAAATGGACTAAACTCTGTTATCTTTTTTTTTTTTTAAACTGTTGTATTCACCACTTTTTACAACTGTTAAACATTGCTCCATCTAATTTAAGCGCCTTCAAACTTTTTCCTGTGAAACTCAAATGGAACAATATGCGCAGTTGTAGCTGCGACAATAAAGTAAATCATTCAAAGTGAAAAGGGATGATTCTGATGTGAAATTTGTGAACACCTTTAAACTAGGAAACAGGGCTTCATGTTGCCAATTGTTGAACTTAGATGATTGTTACATTCCATTGGCTTTCATCATAAGGTGAATGTGATGGATAACATTGGAAAGAAATACTGAAGCTCCTGATTAACAGTAAACAATTGTAGACATGCATCTATCCTTATAGATATCAGTCTAGTATTTTACAATGGCATCTATCTGACTGAATATTCTCATAAGTGATGATTTTGCAGCAATGATGACCCTATATTTGGCCATGTAAGTCTTGAAAATTCTGATGAGCTCTGGTCCTCTAAAGATGTGAGTAACATTCCAGTACCTGTACCCTTGGATGCACCAAGTCCGGCAGGTGCTTTAAGGAATAGATCTGAGCCTTTCGAAGTCAAAGAAAAACATGTTCAATGTAATGATCAATCATTTTCCCTCAGCTATGAAAAGATTGGTGGTCCTGCATCTCAGGTTATACAAAATTCTTACACAACCACAGCTAATGAGGAATGTGCTGGAGTTAGAAGTAAGCCTACTGGAAAGGAGCAGCAGGTATGTCAAGTTAATTTTCACAACCACCACTCTCTATTATTTAGTTCTCTACTTGTATAGGGGACCGAATGACTTATTTCAATTTTAGACTATATGATTCAGATGTGTTAGGAAGCACCATCTCTGGGGCCCGTGTTTATCTGCTGTAATATTGCAACAGCAAATGAACAAACTGATAAGGGGTTACAAAATATTATAGAAACATATAAATATTTAAACGCTGCCATCTATAATTGCTTCCTGGTTTCTGCTATCTAATTTATCAACCTTGTCATAATCCAAATATTCCAAAAGCTAAAGTTATTGGGTTAAAGCAAAAGAATGGTTTTGTATCTAACATGCTACAGATCAATCTTACCTTGTGCTGATATTTAACTTTAGGCAACTAGGATTGAACTTTCGACCACATGGTCATAGAAGTTTTGATACCGTGTTGTGTATGAACTAATCCAAAAGCTTAAGTATATGATGAAAGCACATGAATGGTTTTACTTGAAAATGAAGAATAGATAAACTCTGAATATCTTTTGATGATTCGAGAGTACAAGCATCTAGGTTTAGAGAAAATATTTTATTTCTCACTGTTCTGATAAGAGAATGGTACATAGGGTATTTATGCAAAATCGGATGATCATTGATCAATTATTCTACAAATACGTAAATAAACAGAAAAACAAATCTTCTGCAAATCAGGAGAGAAATAAGGAAATAAATCATAAAGATGAAAAACTTCCTAAACATATCTGAAATGATTTGATTCAGATTTATTTCTCCTAAACTAGCTCCTATAAATTTGGACAGATTCCTCAACCAGATTTGACACCCCCTCAAGCAGTGGCAGAGCTTGGACCAAAACTTTGGGGGGCTAAAAATAAGATTTAATATATAAATCAAATATATAGTACCATATTATATAGGTTTAAATATGTTTTTGGTCTTCTTATAAAAAAACTGTTTTTGGTCCTCATAAAATGAGCAATTTTTTATTTTGGTCCCTATAAAATGTTTTCTTTGGTTTTCATCCCTATAAAATTTGAAATTAATGTTTTTGATCCCTGTGAAATTAGTGAATTTTGGTTTTGATCCCTAAAAAAAAATTATTTGGTTTTTATCCCTCTAAAAATTTATATTTTGTTTCAACAACTTACTTTCAAGCTGGGAATGATTGATATTCATTCACCATCTTGAGAGGGAATAATAGGATAGAATAACTAGGACAGATTTTATTTCTCTTTTTCCTAATTCTCATTTGTTAGGATTCATATACAATAGTCTATGTATCAATGCCTATAATTTGTAACTAGTAAACCAATTAAGTATTTCATCTATGTTTATTTTGTATATATGCAGGCTTTTAGGCAAAAGAATCAGTTGAAAACTCGGAAAAAATCACAGGTAAAACAAGAGGGGAAAGATTTGCAGGATTTTTATAGTAGTTGGTCTCCTTCAGCAACATCTGCAAGACAACTTGAGAATCAATTGGCACCTTCTGTCTTACAATCTTCTCCCTCTTCAATTCTTGGGCAACCGAAGCAACTCCAAGGACCTGAAACACTATATCAGAACATCATAAATCCTTATGTGGCCTCTTCTATGTACGGTAACCTTACTAACACATATCCTGCCATGCCAATGCTATCACAGATTCAGTCAGGAAATCTCAGGCATCAGCCTGTGCTTTCTGGGTATGAAGCATCTCCTGTTATGGTGAATCCTCTGAAGATTCCTGTGGACTCAGTCAAGCCTCAAACTATGACTCCTCAGGAGAAAATTGAAAAGTTGAGGAGGCGGCAACAAATGCGGGCAATGCTTGCTATTCAGAAAAAACAGCAAGAATTAGGCCACCAAGTTCCTAGCACTAGCAAATCCATGACTCAAAAATGCCACCCAGAAATTGAAAGTCATCTTAGTGATGTGACTGATCCTGAGATTGAAGATCTAAGAGCTCTTCCTGCTCTAGATCCGCCAATTGAACAAGATGGTTCTAATACAATATCTATGGCAATTGATAATGATTTTGTTGAAGACACCATACTGTACAGGCTTCAGGATATTATATCAAAGGTATTGTTGAGTTGCTACTTGCTAATGTATTCTTTATAGTATAGTATAATTGTTTCCTTGTATACTAATTCGGACATGGCTACAATCCCGAGGCAAACCTTTTCTACAGTTAGACATCAAAATAAGGCTCTGCATCAGAGATAGCTTGTTCCGGTTGGCACAAAGTGCAATGCAAAGGCATTATGCTAGTGATACAAGCAGTACAAACAAAAATAGCAAAGAAAAACATGACGTTGTCACAAGAGAAGAAAGCAATATCCAGAACAGGTAAAAAAAGCTACCATAATATACTACTACTTTAATTGTCATTACTTCTTGCTTTTTAGTTTATAAGTCAAGCACTTATTATTGTGAATTCGGTATCATTACTTCATCCCTGATGGACAACCGACAACATCAAAAGCAGAAAAGGGGTTAAGATATCTGAGAACTGAGAGAAACTAATAGGAAGTGTGAGAAAATGAGGGAAAACAGAGGAGAAGAACTGAAAACCTGATCTGGAGTCTAATTGTATTCACAAATGGAACATCGGACTCTAACTGACATTGCCATTAATAGATGGACATACCTGTACAGTTTATAACAGCACTGCGACTACCTTTCTCTAATGTCCCCTCTTCAAACTTCGGGGATTGATCAATGGAAATTTATTGGCAACTCTTTTATCTCTTAATTCAAAAAAAAAAATCTGCTAGTTGACAGCACCTTGGTCAAGAATGTCAGCATATTGATGATAGGGACCAAGATATGAGAACAGAGAAATAGGGAATAAAATGTATTATTTATCACTCTCAAATCAGTAACAGTGGGTTACACAATCTGAGAATAACAAGAGACGAAAGAAAGAGACCACAAAGTTGGGCAAGTTAGAGAGTGCCCAATTCTCTCCCAAAAGACCTAATCCCAATTCCAGCCTACTTTCCTCTCTATACTCATCCTACTATATACCCTAATCCCCTCCTACCCGTGTCTCTCTTCTCTCTCTCCTCCCACTCAGCCAATTAGTTATTTGGGCTTTTATCCGGTGCTACCCTCTTCTTGTGTGTCCTCACATGCACCTTAGTGATTTTAGTGGCAGTTGGGCCTTTACCGGTTCAGCCACATGGTGGTTCGTATCAATACCCCCTCCTTCAAAATTCACCTTGTCCTCAAGGTGAAAGTATGGAAGGCAGCCAGCACAAAAGGTCTTCCCAGGATCCCACTGCTTGAAGCATAAGAACCAAGTAGTGCATGTAGTAAAGAAATCTCCCCCAGGATCCCATTGCTTAGAGTATGATGGCTGAAAGTCCCATTCCTTGATCCTGAACTTGATTTTTGAGTTACCTCTTAACCCATCTTGCCTCAACAAAGTGCTTGTTCCTTTCATCATTCCAGTTTTTATAATTTTTCTAATATTCAGCTTTTTGAAAATAACAGTAGCTTTCTTAAGCTTCAAACTCCCGGTTGTCATCCCAAAATCACAAAATTCTCGAGCTGGAGATTCTACAGGGAGCAACAACACTCTTGAGACTACTAAGACTAAACCATCACTCTTGACAACATCATCAATCCCTTCCTTATGCAATCTGTGCTCTAGCTGACTCGCATATTCCAGCGAGACAGTAGAAAAAAGAACTATAGATGCACCTGGAGAAAGAGCTGAAACAACACCATATTCCCCATATAAAGCGTTCTCTACTTGAGCTTCATTCGCAACCCGAATTCTGAGAACACCAACATCTTTACTCACTTCTGCTGGAGAATCTCCAATCAAGCCACCAACATTTGCAAATTGTATTAGAGTTGGTTCGTACACATCATCACCAACAGCACCGAAATTTGCATTCCGCAAATAAGTTGCCAATCCCATAACTCCGAGGTTAATAAAACTATCCTGTCTCCCACTCATGGAAGTGGTCATTAATTCAGATTCCAATTGTCCATTATTATATGCATCAGAATTTGCCTCATCTACAATTTGCAACCCGTATACATTTTCCCATACCTTAATTAGTGCTGTACCCGAATTATGGTGGTGTCCTCCAATGTTGCCCATGACTTCCATCCCAAAATAAAACATCTTACTCCACCCACTCACAAGTGTGTCCCACTTAATCTTCTCCATCTGAATGGGACATCTTGATATCGGGTCAGTCTCCATGCAATGATTTTCATCTGGTGGTTCAGGCGATGGAAGGTCACTGGTTGGGTTGCAAAAAATCATAGCCTCTGTTTTGGGTACAAGAAACAGGGGATGGGTGAAGTTGGGGTTTACCTCCCATATTGCCAAATTTCTAACGTGGGTTTTGACAAATTTGGTTTGCCCACCAGCAGAAATAAGTTGGGCCTGGCCCACTTGTTCTAAAATGGATTCCAGCTTGTAACTGAAAAACATTGCACCATTCATAGTCTGGAAAATAACAGCAACTTCATGATTTTGATATAAAGCTTCATGTTGCCCATTTTTGTTGTTTACAAATTTAAGACCTGCATCTCCCCAATCGCATAGGAAAATGTTGTGAAATATGTTGTAGCTAATTGATAATTGCACTGCCCTGGCTTCTATAGCATCTTTCTTCGGAAAATAGCTACAATAGAACAAGCATGTTTCCATATGTGGGATCCACTCACAGTGACCAGTACGTACCCATAGCTGACCTGTAGCCTCTTCTCCTTTCACCTGGATTCCTTTTCTACCTTTTTGATTTCCCTTCTCAATTTTGGCCTCTTTAACTTTTTTGCAAGCCCAAGACTCTTTTCCAACAGTCTGGGCCTGTTCAACAGCTCTCCCATGATAGCCCAATACTTCTTTAATTTCCTGGTTGCAACCCCATGTTAGGTCCAGTGGGTCCGCACGATCAGGCACGCACCGCCTCTTAATCACGATATCTTCCCCTTCCCTTTTCTCAGCGAGTGTAATTTCTCCTTTCCTTGATGCCCAGTTCTTCTCCTTCGAAGACAAAGCTGGGTGCATCAAAATGGATGAAGTTGCTGATTGACACAGCTTCAACTTGCCTTGTAATTCTCCTCGTAACCCATTCTCATCACCACCTGAAAAGTTTAGAATCGCGAGCCTCCGTCTGCCCGACTCTCTGTACCTGGGTAAACTCTCATGGTCTCTCATAGGCAAATCTGTTTCGGGGAATCGAGCCTTATCCACTTGACTTCTGCCGCTTTCTTCTTCTTTGCCTCTACTCGGAGCATGATGTCGACGGGATCCCTTTATGGTCTTCCTTGGATGCGTCCTCTTCCATAAGCGTTGGATTTCATACAGCCGTGTCTGGCTCTCACTTCGGCTTTTATCGTCTTCCTCCCTATCCTTCGTCGAGGTTCGATGTCGACATCGAGATCGACCTCCAATGTATTCTCGATTCTTCTCCTTCACGAGTTGCTTGATCTCGTTCATCTGGGTTCGACATTCCGCAGCACCTCGAACGGCGTCGGGTGGCTCTGGAGGTGGTGGCGGTGACCGGCGATGCTCCATTACTTTTACCCTCCCACGCGTTCCCATCCCGCCTATGAATGGCCGCTCGTCTTCACGATCACAAGTCCGATCGTGACGTCGAGGACTCCGCCGTCTCAGTGATTGCCGGAGCTCCTCCATTTGATTTTGGCGCTCTAGATTCTCGACCCGATCAAAGTTGCGCTCAATCTGCTCCCTCTGGTTCTCCATCGTGGTTCCGGTGCTCACCATCCAAGCCCCTGAACCGGGCTCTGATACCAATTGATAGGGACCAAGATATGAGAACAGAGAAATAGGGAATAAAATGTATTATTTATCACTCTCAAATCAGTAACAGTGGGTTACACAATCTGAGAATAACAAGAGACGAAAGAAAGAGACCACAAAGTTGGGCAAGTTAGAGAGTGCCCAATTCTCTCCCAAAAGACCTAATCCCAATTCCAGCCTACTCTCCTCTCTATACTCATCCTACTATATACCCTAATCCCCTCCTACCCGTGTCTCTCTTCTCTCTCTCCTCCCACTCAGCCAATTAGTTATTTGGGCTTTTATCCGGTGCTACCCTCTTCTTGTGTGTCCTCACATGCACCTTAGTGATTTTAGTGGCAGTTGGGCCTTTACCGGTTCAGCCACATGGTGGTTCGTATCAATTGATCTTAGGCTGGGATGTGAAGGACCTTGAGACTTTTGTTTGTCACCTCACTGACAAAGAAAAAGGTCCAATTCCATGTGTGTTCTTCTTTAATAATGCATTGGATTGTAAGATTAAGAGTTAAGACACTGCTCAAATTATCACAGTATGTGTTGAAAGAGAGAAAAGAAAGTAATACTTTATATAAATAAAGAGTAATAAGTAGGAAAATCACAGGTATCCTAATTACCGTACTTGAAAGGTCTGAATAATCTGAATGTTATTGACTTGATTAGTCACAAATTACAAGCTCTAATATAATGGTAATCCTCGTCCAAAATTCAGCCTAATCTCAAAAGCCCATATCATATAGGTTGTTCACGTGCTCCCACAAACCATCAAGCTTTTGTAACCCAGTTTTACACGCCACCCTTCGAGCCACATCTGGAGATGCATTAGGCTTTCATTCCAGTTGCACTAGCCACCAATGTACTTTTCTGCACCTCCTTTGTCTTGCCTAGTGCTTGGAAGACCCAACTCTGCCTATTGGATTCATCTTTCATCATAACCCTAGGGTTCTTCCTCTCTTATTCCCGTTTGCTACGAGGACAAACAGCGAGAAAATTGTCCTTGTGATGACACCTTTATGCCCTAATGATCTTCCAGCATTTGACACCACCAACCCATATGCTCTCAAGGAGCTTCTGGCACTTGTTCTCTAACCATGACTAGTAAGAACTTTTGTTCTCAATCCTTTACTACCTCTGGTATTGCTTGTAGGGGTTCTTGAGTTATTGGCTAGTGCTATGAGAATATGATTTCTCACAACTGTTTACTGTATTACTTGTCAGTTGTGTTAGTTATGAATGTAACTGTTTCTGTTAGTTCTCTGTCTGGTCGGTTAGCTAGACTAGTTAGTTTAGCTTCCAATATTATAAACAGGAATCTTCTGTAACACTCTTCACAATTTTTTATTAATAGAATCAGTTTCTTAAAACTCTCTCAATTCTCTCTGGAATTCTGAAACCCTTATATGGTATCTAGAGCTCCTTGATCCAAATCCATGGCTTCCGAAATCCCTCCTCCTCCTCCTCCTCCTCCTTCACTGCCTCAGATCAACATTCCTCCGTTGAACACTCACAGTACCTCGGATCGACTTTCCTAGTTCTCCTATTAGAGATGACAGTATTTTCTCAGTAAAACTATAAGCATGTTGTCTTGCAAAGACAATGACAGATCCCAACATTTTGGAAATGGATATGACCTTGATTGCCTCATCAAGATGTCTAACCATGTTGGTATCACAGATATGCCAGGATGCCTGATGTTGAAACAGAGACGAATCCCATCGATCGAACTGTGGCTCATTTACTCTTTCAGAGGCCTGTGGAGTTAACCGGAACTTATTCTGACAAACTGGAGTCGCCTATTTCTACTAAGGTGCAATGTGAAAGCAAAGCAGCTAACCTGGTGAACTTTCCCAT
The DNA here is from genome assembly GCA_030159175.1 of Glycyrrhiza uralensis. Lineage (NCBI taxonomy): Eukaryota > Viridiplantae > Streptophyta > Magnoliopsida > Fabales > Fabaceae > Glycyrrhiza > Glycyrrhiza uralensis. The sequence goes on from BRZY01000005.1 coordinate 45,378,161, forward strand.
GAAGTGCCTAGCAGAGGAAGACTTGAAAAGTAATCAACAATTTTCTCACCTTGGGTCAAAGAATTCTTGGCCATCATTTGACGCCCAGTCTATGGATCAAATTAAAAACAGTCCCTGCATAGATACTTCAGAGAATGCATCTAACACACAGGAGCTTGAAGCCTCTCAGTGAAGAAAGAGGTTCTGCAGAAATATGAGGGTAATTCCTACCTTATTACTTCCATGCTTATTGCTATGCTTTCCTCGTTATTTATATATAGAATTACTGGTGATGCAAATGTTTTATTTTATTGTCAGCCATCCGGACCATTATCAAGCGCAAGTATCACTGTAGAATCCTGAGCACCAGTTTCATGCATGCATGTTATCAGTAATATTTACGTTGCTTCCGTTTTAAAACATGACAGTACGTATCTCAGTATCTGACCATACTTTAGGTCGTGAGTACTAAGTTGTTTTGATCATCACTACATCAAATTTGTGTAGCAAAGCTACTCGGATGTCAAATTAATCAAGTCCATGCTGACTGACTTAGACCAGGCTTGATTAGTTTATGTATGTGCGACTTACCAAACTTGCCCCTTATCATGGATCAATGTTTCGTGTGTCACTTTTGAGATAAAGTCATAAACTTGTGATTTTTATTTTTAAGTACAGGTGATGATGTATCTACTGAGAGTATTATTTTTATATGAAAGTGAGAGGAGTAAGGCTAGACCATGTAGCCATGCATGGACAGCCAAGATAAATGTTATTTAACCACTTAAAAAGTCACACAATTTTATATTTTAATACTACTCATTCATGGTTAGATCTAATGGTCAAAATTTACTCCTCTCACTCCCATATGAAAATGACTATCTTACTTCATACACATCCCTTTTTTTTTTGGTCAAACATACATCTCCTTCAAGTGTATTCATGGTTTCAGCCAAAAATTGTGTCCAACCGGGATATAACAAGTCATATTATTTGTCTTCATCTCAATATATTGAATTTTCAGGTTGAATTGCATTCTTATATGGGAGAGTTTGCACAATTTGTCACCTAATTTCACATTGATTGCATTTCAAGTCAAAGCCTATTACTTACCATGTTTTTGAAGGTAAAAAAGATTGTTACTGGCTTTCTGATAATAAAGTCAATATCTGCAGTAAGTTAAATTTGCCTAAATTAAGTTGTTTTCGCCCTTGCCCACATAGCCTGTGAGCTTAATAGGCCGATGGCTAAGCAATCATACTTTAATCCAATATACAGTCTAACTGTCTAAGATTTTGGTTGAAGTTGATGCTGCGTTTTCTGTTTGATCTTGAAGACGCTGTCAATAGTTGATGAACGATGACAATGACAGACATGAGGAAATGTCCTCACGGATTGGAAAAATAAATGAGACTATTAATGACGTATAATATAATAAAATTTAATTAATACAACATAAAATAAATAACAATAGTTGATGAACGATGACAATGTCAATGACAGCCATGAGGAATGTGCTCAAGGGTTGGAAAAATAAATGAGACTATTAATGACGTATAAACATAAAATGAGTAAACAATCATTTTGGTCCCTGAGAGTGTTAGACAGTGTCACTTTGGTCCCTGATAGATAGAAAATTATTAAAAGATCCTCAACTCATGTTTTTCGGTGGTCACTTTGGTCCCTGCCATTAGGAATGTAATCACTTTTAGGGACCAAAATGATAGTTAAATAATCATTTTTAGGGACCAAAATGACATTAAATAATCACTTTCAGGGACCAAAGTGACTAACGGCTGACAGTTGAGGACCTTTTAATAATTTTTTATCTGTCAGGGATCAAAATAACATCGTTCAACACTCTCAAATACCAAAATGACTATTTACTCAACGTAGAATATTTGAGGAGTCACTGTCGTATTGCTAATATCCACTTCGTTAACTGTACCGAAAAAAAAATCCACTTCGTTAACGATGATAACCAATTTCTCCATGTTGAATATTGAGTTATTGTTCAATTGTACTAAATTTTTTGTGAAGTACTAAAATTTGTACATTGAAATTTGTGTAAAGAAGTACAAACCCTTTTATTTAACCGAGTGGCATCAAGTTTCTTTATATATTGACCAAAAAAAAAGTTTCTTTAAATTTTAATTGACCCTAAAATTAATCCAACCGTTGAATTTCTAAAATCCTCCAATTTTGGGAAATTCATAAAAATGGTCCAAGGAGAGTTTTGGAGGATTTTGAAATATCTCTAAATACTTTCCATAATTTTTAAAAACTCTCAAATAAGTGAAGGATTAGTCATAAGCCCTCTGAAACAAAGCCTAAATAAAAAAAAACATATATCAGGACTCCATCTGTTAAAATTATACAAATCTCCCGTTAACTAGTATTGAATAATAACCCCTCTAAATAAGAAGTGATGTGTTTGACCAAATAAATAAATAAATAAGAAGTGATGTGGTCACTATTATAAAGTGTCCCACTTGACAAGTTTTAAACATTCATAGGAAACACAAAACACATAGTTGCAGTAGAATTTGATAAATTTTTCTGCTCATTTTAAGCATGTTAGGTTCTTTGCAATGAATGAGGTATTGACAAAAAAAAAAGCATGTTAGGTTCTAAAACAATAATATGGATTTGTCACTGTTTCATATATGGAAGCATAATGTAATAGAAGTATTACACGACACAGCGGTAAGTTACGAGAGAATCAACCATCCCACCACTGTAAGTGATCTTGACGACTTGTCCCTTTTCCAACCCATAATAGCGAGCTATGGCATCAGTCCTTAGCATGTAAGGGAGCTAAAAGGAGAAACAAAATAAGATCTAATTAATGGCACAATCAATACAATAGCTATATTTACAATACAGTACACTTGCAGCGAAAATTAAGAATCCATTTCAGTAGGAAATGCAGCATAACAAAATCATAATTCTAAGGCAAACAGCAAAAGAATGCTGCCTTTATCTTTAAGCCAAGTGCCATGCAACTATTTATAATGTTAACACACTGGTTTCCACATGAAATATGTATGATTTATGGATTCATGAAATCTCGGAACCCCTTGCCCCCCCCCCCCCCCCAAAAAAAAGTTTAACCATCATTTTCTCAATTTTCCTTAACCAGCATTTTATTTGTACTCACCTTTCATTAAAAGCTATAATCAAAATGACTAGATATTACAAAGTGCTCTTTAGATATAGACAGCTAAGCCAATAAGCATCTTTACAGATTTTACCTGTTTATCTTCCAATCTATACTTCTTGAGCAGTTCTTGCTTCTCATCAGCAGTCAGTACCTCATACTTTGGCTGCAGCACATGCTTTGTTATATTGACCAGCAAGTCATTCATCTAGAGGCAAAGTAATATGGTGTTATGGACTTAAAAAACTACCTTTCATATAAAGCAAAATCAAAAGTGGTACTCTGAAATGGTACCATTTGTTAATTTTGTTTCCACAGATCCCAAATTCAAAATCAGAACACGCTATATGAACTTGACATGTCAATAATCTTAAAACTGATCTCTAATTTAGAAATGAACCAGCTCAATATCCCTCCCTACAATTTTTATCTTTCATCATAATATCATTGGATGAGCTCAGTAGGAAATGTGCATCCAGACATCATGCCAAGTAGGTCATAGATGAGCTCCACAGGGAAGTTGGCAAGTTTAATCTCAAATGTAAAGCAGGAAACCAGATAAATGATTTTTTTTTTGTTTCAACCCTAGAATAAAAAATGCCAGAAACATCTACAGCTCTGGAACTCATTCACAAGTATAAGTTTCTCGATTTATAGAAAGGAAAGAAAACTGGGTATAACACCTTTTCTAGAAGGGAAATTAATACTCTCACAGATATTAATGCTTTGCCAGCAAATTTTAACATTGGGAACCTGATACATCATACATATGTAAGAGGTCAAAGCATGATTACTGCATGATCATCGCATGAATTTAATCTTTGCTTTTAAGAAATGGAACCTACTTTGGAAGCATAAAATTGATGCAATTGCAAACACATTCGCACATGATTACAAGAACAAACTAAAACACTAAAATATCTTTATTCATTCTTGTGTTAAAATATTTAAGCATTCATGGAAGGACTACTTACTTTTATAATCTCAACTTTATATGGACAGTTTTCCAATTCTTTACGTGCATATGCAGTCATTTTACTTTGCACAATTAGTATCAGCCTACTCAATCTTTCTTTATCCACAATCTGGTTATATATACTAGTGATAGTTCCTTTTTTAATATCCTCAGTTCCTGTAAAGACAACCTGTACCTGCACAGCAGAACGTCATAAGCCACATACAGCAATAACGAAGTGAATGTAAAAAGCACCCGTCATTCTATCTATGCAACCTAATTTACAGTAGAAAATAATAAATAATTTAACTTGAAAACAAAAATTATATCGGATATCTGCAGCCCTCCCCAATTAATCATTAATCAGTGAGAAGAAAAAAAAAATGTCTTAATTGCATTTTTATCTCCCACATCCCTGTGTGCTATTTTGATCCCCAAGTTCTAATGGTGTCAATTGAACCCAGTTATCCAAATGTTACAACCCGTCTAATTTTTAGCTCGAGTCACACATGAGACTGAATTGACACTCGGTTGTCAAACTAGTCTCATTGAGTATCAACTCACTCTCATGTGTGCCACATAAACTCATATAGTTAAATAAAAGGATGTGATTGTAACATTTGGGATATTGGGGACCCAAGAGTTAAGACATCCGAGTCCTAATTTTGCCATTCCTACCCACCCACCAAAGGCGAGTAGAGAACTCAATTGAAAACCATAATATGCATGTGTGTGTGTGTGTGTGTGGAAGAGGAAGAGACCACCTTACAGATTACAATTGCAAGCATTGGTGAAGTACTATATATGTATGTGTGTATATAGAGGTTAGCTACCTTGATGGAGGGGTTAGAGCGAAGGGAAACGCAGAGACCGAGGGCTTCTGGTTTGGGGAGTTGGCCAAAGAGAGAGCGGAATTCGGGAAGAGAGGTAGTAGTGAGGTCGGAGGGAGGAACGGCGTAGCCTCTGTCGCTGAGCATTTCCAACACCGTCCGTCGGCACTCGAAGTACCGAATGCTGTCCACGCTGCCTCCTCCGCCACTGATCTCCATCTCCACTATGCATTCGCTTCCCCTTTCTCCCATCGCCACTGTGCTTTGCTTTTTCGATACGTAACGGAAAGAGGGAGGGAGGGAATATGGAAGTGGAGGAAAACCATACAATGTGACTGTCTGAGTCACCCAACGTATCCTGCGTGCTTCAAATATAGGCCCGGAATAGATAAGAAATTTATATACTGTTTATGGTATAAATTGTATAAATTATTTTTATAATTGAAAAAAAATTATAATAAAATTTATTTTATATAAGTCATAAGTTGTTTTGATAAGTTATCATGGGTTTATAAAAAATAAACCCAAAATAATTTATGAATTTATGAATCAATCATAAACTGTATTTATAAACTCTTGATAAGTCAATCTAAATAGCTTCGGATACACACCACTACTCGCACATGTATCTCACTACACAACCCATATTTCTTTAATATTTTTTAACACCTTTTCATTAGATTTAATTAGTATATATTAGCGGTGTAAAAAAAATATGCATAGCTAATCATATTTCATTGTATAAATGTCTTAACAAGTAATGTTATTAAATAATATCACGGTGAGATATGATTAAATATATATATAAATTTTGTTGCATAATTATTAAACTCTATGGATATTAAATAATTAAATAATATATATATTCTTTAGCAATTAGCATTACAAAAAAACAAAAACATTATGTATGGTGTGAATGTGAATGATGAATTAAAGTAGAATTGGAAGAAAGCATTATGTATATGCAACTTTCAAATTATAATAAAGACTTATTTGAAATTCTAATAAAATTATAAAAACTTACATAATAATTTAACCTTTTCAATATACGTAACGTGTGTTACCAAAAAAATATATATACGTAACGTGTTTTTTGTCCAAAAAATACTTAATTTTTTTTTTCCTTGGTTTAAATCCGTAAGTTTGCTAATTTTTTTATTAAATAAATAAATGTACATAAACTTGGGCCAAAGCTTAGAACCCCTAACGCAGTATAAGCTCGCTGCACGTGACAAAGGAGTGGATTTTATATGTATGATGTCTAAGGTTTATTAAATAAATAGAATAAAATAAAATAAATATCATAAACGTAAATAATATATCCGGTGGGGTTGATCCCTTGATACGTAAAAGCCAAACAGGGCCTTAAAAAGTGCGAGGTGGAGGAGGTTGAAGCACGGCGTGGGTTCAGAGTTCAGAGGAACATCACATGACGGTGATGGAAGACCAGCAACAAGAAGAAGAAGATAATAAGGAACAGTGGAAGAGGTTCCAGAGGAATAAAACCTCTTCTTCTTCATCTCCCATCAATAATCTCGATGATGGTTGTCTTATGCACATCTTCAGCTTCCTTCCCCCAATTCCAGGTATAACCCTCTCCCCCCCCCCCCCCTCTTCTCTCCTCCATTTTTGCTCAAAATTCATATCTTTTCTTTCAATTCAACAACACCCAGATTTTTGTTTTGTCAAATTTTGTCATTTTGATGGATTGTTTTGGGATTTATGGTTGGTTAACTTGCCTCTAGCCACGTAATTTGCGACATGGAGTAGGTTTTGAAATTGTCTTTTTTTTTTCTTTCTATTTTTTAAGATTATGACTAATTGGTATTCAGCATTCATTTGCATTTCGTTGTGTTTTGAGAAATGAAAAGCTTAGAACTTGAGGCTTGAGCCAAGTTTGGGGGGTATGATGTCAAAATTTGTAACCTAATTTGGATATTTATGAAATATATAATCATTGAGGCACTTATTTCTGCATTGTAAGGCAGCTGAAGTTAATCCTTTTCGGGTTAGCAATGAGCACTGGGCGTGTGCTTCCTATTTTTCCAAATGGAAAACAAGGAGATCAAAATTCTGTGACACACTGCAGTTTTTGAAATTCTTTGGTTCACTTGATGCAGAGTGTATTCGCCTTTAACAGTGTTTCCTTGCTGATAAATATACTTAGGCACACGCCCATGGTTGTTTTAAGAATATTTCCATCACTTGTTTGCAAAGAGATAGGGCAGGTGGCTGCTCTGCTGCATTGCTAGTTTTGTCTTGCTCTTCGGTTTTTCTCTGTTGTTTTTGCTTGTTTTAGAGTATATTGTATCCGCCGTCTCCTTGTACTTGCACCTGGATCCTCTCTTAAGTTTTTTTATTAATAAGTAACAAAAAATAACATAAAATGGAGTGTTTTCTATCACAAAGCTTCTATTGAGTTTGCAGATCGCTTTAATACCGCCCTCGTTTGCCACAGATGGAATTACTTGGCATGTCATCCTCGCCTGTGGCTTCGGGTAGATCGATCAGTCAAAGATTTATCCGATCCTTGTGTTTTCCCCAACATTGAAACTGCTGTTTCTGCTTCAAGGCATGTAAAATTAATACTATTTGTGTTTGACTCAAAATTTTCCTCAGGCCATTGATTCTGATTGCCACTTCCTTTCTTACAGGCCAGGTGATACCATTTTAGTAGCAGCTGGTGGAAGTCATCGTGTCTCAAACATTCAAATAAAAAAGCCACTCTGCTTGGTCAGTTAATCAACTCTTATTGTATATGGTGGTGGGGGAATCTAATAAATCATATTTAACTGTCTAGTGAAATTAACAAAAAGGGGCATATTTTAAGTGATTCTTAAAGCTTTATTCATGTATTGTTTTCTGAAAATAAAGTTTCCATGAAAGGAGTTTCTTCTGTTTCCAGGTTTTGTTACCGTTTTTCTTATCAAATAGTACAAGATATTTTGTAAGTTCTGCCTTTTTTTGGTTAATGAAAGTTTAGGGGGGAGAGGAGGGATCCTATTCTAAGGTCAGGGATTCAATAAATTTATATGTTGTGGATTGTATTTAATAATTAACACTACACGAGGAGTTGCTTTTGTTGGAGTGATGTGTAATAAAGAAAGACCCACAAATTGGAGAATGATTAAGAGACCAAATTGACAAGAACCTTAGAAATGGAATCAGAAGTCAGAACATAAGCATGGCAAGAACTACTTTGGGAGAATTTGACCAAACTCCGGCGCAACTGCAATCACAATAGAACCACATCAAATGAGAATAAACAGCACTACTACTTCTGCAACTAATCATCATCCGTGAAGTGATTTTGAGGCCGTTGACATGTTTAGAAGTGTTCTTTCCACAAAGATTATTCGAGCAGAGAAAATAGGGTGCCAAAAGAAGTTTTCCAAACAAGTTTGTTTTTTCAACTTTTTTTTTTTTCCCAGAACTGTTAGAGGATTTTGAAAAGAACTAAAACGAAAAGACCGTTATTGGTTTCATGTCTCGCCCATTGCTGGGGCATGAATTCATCACCACTTGGTGTTTGTATTTTCTCATTAGTCTAATGCTTGAGGAAACAGTAAGTGTTAACAATAGACGATCTTCCCACATTTGCTTTTCCAAAACCAATACTGTTTGTTCAGATTGGTGCAGGTGAACTTCCAGATGACACTACACTCATCTGTTCTCGAGGCTCAGACAGGTTTGCATTCCTTGCATGCATTTAGATTTTGTGTAGTGGTAACTATTAACTAGGAGCCACCTCCATGCTGCTGGATTTCAAATGGATAACATTTCCTCATTCTTGAGCCTCATGCTATGAATGCTGGTTCATAATAGATTTTGCCATTTCAATCATTATCCAGCAGCTTGGAAAGAACTCCTTGAAAGTACCACCATATGTTTGTTTCATATTCAAGCAACACTTGGTATGCTCTTTTCATTTTGTCTGAGCAGTGCGTTTGAGTTCCTTTCCACCTGCAAATTAGCAAACTTAACTGTGAAGGCGGAGCTCGGTTGTTGCTTGCTACACAGAAGGGGAAGGCTCACAGTAGATGGATGCATACTACAATGTGAATCTGATCCTCTGGATTTCCTCTCGTGTCCCATTGTGAGTACAGCCAGTAGCAGTGAGGAGGTGCTTCCCTCACAAACCAAGAGCAGCAGCAACAGTGATGGTGTATTTGTCTCTCAAACCCGTATTGAAGGAGGCGCCAAAGCCGTTTTGACAAGTGGCGACCTGGCCTTGCAGCGAGTCAGAGTGATCTATGCTAGAACTTCCCTTCTTTTCTGGTTTGATGTAGAGCACATGTGATCAAATTGGTCATGAAAGGTCTCTTGTGATATTATGTGTTGTTTTGCTTACTTAGACTTGGTCTATAATTTAGTTTAGTGGAGTGATGATTCTTGTTATGATGGTTCTTTTCTGGTGCTTTTCTCTTGTTGTGTATCATTCGAATGTGACATATGTAACATAAATTCAGTTTACCATGATCTTTTTGAGTCGTCTTGATATGATAATCTACAGATAAATCATATTATTGAAAAGAAAAAAGATTTTAACATGTTTTTGGTCATTTTAAATATCGGCGTTTTGAATTTAGTCCCTCTAAAAAGAGTCAAAGTTTTTTGGTCTCTCAAGAAATTAATTTTTTGATTTAGGTCCCTCTTTTGCGTTGACCGCTGACATGGCACACTGAGGTTTCTGTAAAAAGCTTACGTGGCCAGTATATAGTGTCATGTCAACTGACACGTCATCTGTACGGACCACCACCACCCACATTCTCTCTCTCTCTCTCTCTCTCCCCACCCCCACCACCACCACCACCACCAGCAACCCCACCCACTCTCTCTCTCTCTCTCTCTCTCTCTCTCTCTCTCTCTCTCGTTTTCTCTCTCTCGAAGCTGAGGACGAAGCATTCGGGCCATTTCGGGCCGTTTTCTCTCTCTTGATTGTCTTCAATTGCTACATTTCCACGTTGGTTCTCAGATCTATTGCAAGCTGGTTCGACTCGGTGGGGTTGGAGAAGCGGTGCAGATCTATTGCAAGCTGGTTCGACTCGGTGCTCACATGAGGGTCCTCGATATTGGTGGCGATTTGGGGATAGATTACGACGGTTCGAAGTCCATAGATCTGAGATATTGGTGTCCATAGATTACGAAGTCCAAAGTCCATAGATTACGACGGTTCGATATTGGTGTCTCTGTTGAGTATGGCCCGAATGCTTGCAATAGATCTGAGAACCCCATAGATCTGAGAGAGAGAGAGAGAGAGAGAGAGAGAGTGGGTGGTGGTGGTGGGTGGGGGGTGGGGGGTGGGGAGAGAGAGAGAAAAAACGAGAAAGGGAGAGAGAGAGTGTGTGTGGTGGTGGTTCGTACAGATGACATGTCAGCTGATATGGCATTGTATACTAGCCACATAAGCTTTTTGCAGGGACCTCAGTGTGTCATGTCAGCGGTCAACGCAAAAGAGGGACCTAAATCAAAAAATTGATTTCTTGAGAGACCAAAAAAACTGTGACTTTTTTTAGATGGACTAAATTCAAAACGCCGATATTTAGAGGGACCAAAAACATGTTAAAGCCAAAAAAAAAAAAGGGCTACAAATTTAAAGAACAAGAATAAAAAGCTACATGTCGTGGTTGTGTCTCATTACTTGCCCCTACTAGTTGGTCTATTTGCTCACTTAGTAATATCCACTTTTTACAAATATTTCAATTTCATGCAAAACACCCATGTATGTGTATAAGCACTAATCGTTGAGATGCTATTGTTGATAATATTTAATATAAAATATAATTTTAAAAAAATGATTAAATAGTTCTTAATTATATAAATAACTTCAAAAAAATTATTCATAAATAAAGCATAAAAAGAAGAAATTATATATTTAATGTGTTGGGATGCATATTCTTCTATGCAAAAACAATGGAAAAATAATATAATGATGGTAGAAAATTTTGGAGGAAAAAATCTGTATAGATAGATTTATCCAAGTAAAAAGATTACTAGATGCATTCCTAAACAAGCCATTCACTCAGACTTCATGTTCCAAAAAATCTACCGTCACAATCACATTATGAAACAAATTTCAAACAACTAGAGTTTCTGTATCAAGACTAAGATACTATTATCATTTCTTTGAGTAAAAAAAAAAGATATACAGTCAAAAAATAAAAGTTGGGGGACCCTTGATTGCCCGCAATTGGACCAAAAATTAAAACGAAAATAAGGGGGTTATGCCCCATTGGTCAGCAATCACAAAAATGGAATTTTCCTTGTTTCGTTGGGTATTTTCACATATCATTTCCCCCGTATATAATTCCTCCACTCCAGACTCCAGTCCTCAGAACCACACAAGGTTCATCATCTTCCGCACTGAACTTATCTCTAGACCATGGTTCATTAGAGAACATCACAAACACCCTGAAAATTAAGCACCCAAATGTCATTATTCCATGAGAATACATGTTCCTTTAAAACTAAAAATCCATTGCAAATATAACTACAAAAAGCCTTAGATGGTTGAAGCAAAATAATAATAATAATAATAATAATAATAATAATAGAGTGTGGAGAAGAGTGTATTACTTTTGTTTCATAAATTAATACAGCTGCCTCACCAGTCCCTTCACTCTCAAATAACACAACATATACACACAATGACAAACAGAAGTAAATTAATATTTAATTACTTACTATTATAGCGCAAAAATTGGGGTAGCTGAACTCAACTATCTGTAGTAGGTCTTCGTTTCACCACCAAATCATCAGCCGAGTAGTAGTCGGCTATGAGCCGGTACATGTATGATGGGTTATGCCCTCCTCTGAAAAGAAGTAAATTTCAAACCAGCAAATGCAGAAAAAGAAACCAATCAGTACACATTTTCTAAAGTCAATGGCGAAGAGACATGAAGGAAATCTAGTTTTCTCAATCAATTACAGTTTGACTTACGTGTCAGTAATAAAGAGACTAACAAGTTTTGGCGGCACATAATCGAATGCTGGATTAACGACATGAAGAGATCCAGTGCCACTTGCAGAATCCATGCAATCTGAGAATTCCCCAAAGTTGAGTAGCTCAGACGGGGATCTTAGCTCATTCAGTAGGACTTCAGGATTGTGAGGATACAAAGGGCACAACTGTCAATAAAATAAGGCAACATTCAACAAAAGTCTAACAGTTGGACCGAAATGGTGAAGCGGATCAAAATTTAATTCCAAAACTGGGTTACAGTACCAAGATTTCCTTGCTAGCAATTAATGGAAAGCCCAGAGATATGGTGAATTAGTAATATTATCATAATATGGTCACATCTTAACTGAATCATTAACTAAGAGTAAGAAGCAGCTATTTCATTATCATCATCCAAAATATTGTCCAATTCCAAATTTCCAATCTCTATGAATCCCATCATTAGGTCAAGAATATCCAAACAAATTTGAAAAGTTTGAGCTATCTAGACTTTTAACTAACATTCATTAGAGATCAGATGTATTCTATGTGCAGCCCAGCTGAAGTATAATGAAGCAGATTTCAAAAATCTATTGGCAGTTGGCACTAATGTACCTTCAATTTCTGATCATACAAATTTTTTAAACAGAAAATGAATGTGGGGGCCTCAATCCTATATGTGCAAAAAAAAAATTTTGAATTCTTTGCCTCCCACAGATTTGGCAGTAAACTATAACCCAATTTCCATATTTAACAGAACAGAAAAAAGATATGGGAACACAACATAAGTCATAAGAATTCTAGTTTCATAGAACATGACAAATGTGAGGCAGATAGAGATTGCAAGTTAACATTTCACCTTGTGACTTCCAGCAAGTACGACAAAAGGAACAGCATGCTTTTGAGCTGCAAGGGCAACCATATTTAACCCAACTGGGGCAATGACTCCACCATTAGCCATGACAGCATGAGCTCCAACTATAACCTATATATTATAATGGCACGATTTTTACAAACCATGTTTACTCGGGAATAACTCCACCACTTACCATGAAAGAATGGTAAGTTGAAATCACATTAAATTTGGCATGAGAGTCTTGATTCCAAAAATAATGGCAGGATTTTCACATACCATGTTCACTCGGGAAATCATGGCAAAAACTGCAGAATCAGTAATCACTGTGGTCTGTAAGCCTCTAGCAGCCAATTCTTTTGCAAGGAGATGTCCCTGATATCTGATTGCATATAAAGTCAATATTAATGGTCATATGAAGAATATAAACAAATCCATTGCTAATAGACTAACTTCAACAAGACCATCATCATCTATTGCAAATGTGAGATAGCCACTCTACCAACCTTGGGGCACCTTCAGCAACAAAGACCTTAAATGATCTCTTTTTTTCCTTTGCAGCATAAAGAAATTCCAACACTGTCTTTGAACTGCCTAGCGTTAATATTACCTCACTGAAAATCATGCAAATAGAAGTGTAAACAACTAAGAGAAAGAATAAAAGAATTTCTTCTATCTAAAATAGAAAAAAAAAATAGACTATGCTATCAAGACATAATCACATAATCAACAGAATGTTTGCCTTGGTTATTTAAGATATGAGGGAATCAAGAAACTAAAATTAACCACCATACGACATGGTATAGATTATGGAATACTCCACTCAAGAAACAAAGGCTTTCAATCAACCATGAAGAGAATTTTTGGGCAATGGTATCTTTTATCAATGCCTACTCGTGACCAGAAGTAAGAAATCTCAGCATTGACTGCAAAATAAAATAGCATGACTCTTGGCATGTAAATATGTAAAAATTTCCACGTAAGCCTTTCAGTGTCACAGATCAATCTTGCTTTTGGGGAGCAAGTATAAAATGTTTTCGAACTAGGACTATAAAGCAGCAAAAGATACACACACACACACAAACACAAACACACATCTTAGAGTAGTTTCAAGTGAAACGAACTTTTGATGAATGTGTTCTACTGCTTGCTCAGCTATTTGTTCATAGCAAGTAGATATGTCTTGAATAAGTTCATTAACTGCTTCAATGACATCATGCTTCAACTTCCGACCTCTTGGACCTTTGTCAACAGCTGGAACAAGGGAAAACAAAACTCAAACTCAAAAAGACACAAGCAATTAAACATTAGAACAACAATTTCATAATCAAATGCCACACAGCAAGAAGGAAGTGGTCGACAAATAAACTATCTAAAGATGTCAATGAAGCATTCTAATATCTAACAAAAAGTGAGAAAAAAACATAATACATCTTAGCATTAATTGTATCCAAGAAAGTTATCCATCAAAAAACAAAAATTCTTGTGTCTTAGCATGAATTTATGCGTGTAAAAATATGAAATAAAAAACAGGAGCAAGTTATAACTTTTCCTCCAAATACCAAGTCAAAAATTAAAGGCATGATTCCCTTCGGATCAAGTTAAAAGGCAGAAAAAACGAAATACAACATGGTCAATATTATAAAGTTATAACATTATCAATCATAATAGCCTCATGCCATCCTCACATCTACTTTTCCCTTCAGAATCACCCCCCGAGGAAGATGTATGTGGAATGGCAGCTGAATCAGGTGTATCCTCTAGAAGAGTTTGCAACGACGGTGGACGCAAGGTGCTTCTTGCAGCAGCTGCAACAGCAGCAGCAGACAAAACAGGATGATCATCTCGCTCCACATCATCTTCATCATCACTTGCGGATGATAGCCCCAAACCAGCTATAGCAGCAGTGGCAAGGGAAAGATCCTCCTCCCTTATAATGTGCAAAACACGCCTCACAATATTTCCCACAGCTAGCTCTGCAGTCACATACATAACATTTTATGATAGGCAAACAATAAATCAACCTCCATAATTCACAAATCCCAATAAAGTATAAACCATTGTGCAAGATGATGCAACTGTAAAGCATCCTTCAACAGAAGTAGAACTAGGCATAGGCAATCAGACAGCAAATAAGCCAAAAAATTCATACTTGGCTGCCATAATTACATTGAACACAACACAGACAAAATGCATATTTCTAGTTTAAAAACAATTAAAAGAGGGAAAAACAACTTAAACTTAGCATACCAACAGGATTAGCAGCAATAAGCTTCTCCCCCACAGCCCTTACTGCATTAATCAGAGCTGTAGCCTGGTTTGTTTGTGGCACCCTCTGCTGTGAAATCACAGAACGAAGCAACTCCGCTGTCTGCTTTGCTGTGGCCTGAGAACCTTCAATTTTACTAGTATCACACAGCAAAAATAATAATAATCAATAAAATAAATAAAAAATAAATAAATAAAACACAAAAACACGGAGAGAAAATCACAAAAATCAGTTCCTAAACCTCAAAAGTCACAAGATGGTTCCTAGCACATCATTCACTGAACTGAAACTGTGACAATGAATAGATAAATTTACCGTTTTTTAAGCTGATTCACAAAATCATTAACAAGGACGTGAACATCCGGCATTTTGGTGCCAAACTCAACCTGAAAGGGGGGGGGGCCGAAAAAAAATTTTAAGTTGTGAAAATACAAGTAAAATGGTAACCTAAAATGGCATTACAAAATCAAGGGTCTTCGATTTTTTTAGTTGGAATTTTTTTTCGTTTGTGGTTGTTTCATTCACCCTTTGAAGTTTTCCGGGGAACCAAAAAATAAAAAATAAAGGCTTTACCTGAAGTGCGCTATTAACAGTGTAGAGCTTGCGAGAAAATGATGAGCGAAAAACTGAGAATGAAGCAGAAGAACGATTGGATTCGATTCTCAGCTGCGTGCAGTGCGGTTTTTTTTTATCAATTCGGGTCGGGGGAATCCGATAGCCCACGTTCGGATCTGGCCTACCCATCACCAATATTAGGTGAAAAAATGATAGAAAATTATTTTTTACAAAAATTGTTTTCAAAACAGTATTTTATTTAGTGTCAATTCCGTGCTATCCATCAGCAATTTAGGTTAAACTCATTTCGTGTGTGTCATATAGGTTTCGGTGTGTTAAAAATTTGATGATATAGTGACGGATGAACCTCATTACAACAATTGAGATAATTAAGAAACCTAATTCACTTAATTGAAAATCGAAAGACCAAAATCTCACAATCATAATAATTGGAGGATTAAAAATACAATTAAACGTAATATTAACTTTCAATTGACCTTTTTTACTCCCAAAATTGATTATAAACTCTCCATAATCTAAAATAAATAGATATTAAGTGAATTATATACTAACTAGATTCACTCGTACCTTGACAATACAAAAATATATTAATTTAACTATTATTTTTAATTGACTTGTAAACGTAAATGTGAGAGAATAATGCTATTATGTGATATTTGTATCATGGTTAAATATGTTTTAATCCTTATAAATAGAAAAAAAAAATTGATCTTAGCCTCTCATTTCCAAAACATTCTCTTTAGGCTTCTCATTTTAACAAAACAAAACAAAACAAAATAGACGATCATAACCATATGAAAATCTACCTTGGAGGGTTGATTGTTTGGGGGTCTAGTGCATTCTTAATGGAGGTTGAAGATTGAGGATATCAAGAGGGGAATGGTTATAGACTAGAAGAATGGTTAAACTTGTTACACATGCAAAATATGGGTATTTTTAGAGATATGAGTATGTAGATAAATACTATAATATCTACTTAAACTCTACTCATTGTCATCCTAAAAAGAAAAAATAAAAATTGAGAGTTATCATGGAGCTATGACAAAATTAAAATATAAGTAACAAAAATTAAAGGCCCAAGCCTAACAAGAAGCTATAACAAACAAAATAAGATGTGACAGTAAGAGAGTGAGCAAATAATAAGTGTGACATATGTGTCATTTGACAAAACAACCTTGGATGACCATGGCAAAGATCATCCAAGGCCTCAAAGTTATAATTACATAATAGTACCAATGCTATATTGGCCGTTGATAGTACTAAACTTATCAACAATCAACAATATTGTACAATAACAATGATCCTAATTCCTATGGTTGGTTGACCGCATAGAAAGCGTGTTCATGAGGATATAGTAAGAGTCAGTTATAAAATAGTCAGAGCAACGATACTAAAATTGAGTTCACGGTAATTTTAAAAAAAATGCCATTCATTGACCATAGCTTTCATTCACCATCTACCTAATTTATTGATTCAATTCAAATCTCTGACAACGCTCCTGAATTCTCCATTTTTGAGCATACAATATGAAAAATAAAAACTACACTCGCACCACACACATTATTGTATCCTTGATTCTCCTTACAGGGATGGATAAGACTATTAATTGGGTTATGATAATTCGTAATTTCATACACGTGCCGTATCCAATTTTAATAAGTTGTTGTGTGATTGAGCTCTGTAATGTATGGCCAAATAAACCAAAAGCAAATAACAAAAAGTTTCTTGTTTTCATCATTGTCTGATATGTTTCAGTGTTTCCATTTTCATACACTAACACAGTGCTTGCACGAAAAAGGCATTGTCGCGTACCAAAGGGGCAAATAAATCAATCCGCATGCAATGCTTAGCAAACTACCTGGAAAAATGCACAGAAAGTCCGTGACCCCAAAAATATTTTTTCTACTATTTACTATACAAATTTTCAAAAAAAATAAAAACAAAAACAAGATTACATCCCATAAAATAGTTTCTTAAAATAACCACCCCGAAAAGATATTCATTTTTACAAAAACAATGTTATATCTTTGTAAATATCTTTTTACATATCATCTTCTTACTTTATAAGGTAAGTATTAAATAAAAAAAGTAAATATATGTAATATCTTAATAATATAAAAAATACTTTCTCAGTTAAGAAATTAAAAACATCAATAAGTAGGAGGAGTTTCATTCGCGGATTAAAAAAAAGCAAAGATGAAAAATGTCAAGAATTTTCAGAGCAAGATAAGAGGAAATTTGGAAATGGGTCCCTACTTTTCTAACCCTTCTCATTTGTATTTTCTCGAGAAATCTCTCTCTCTCTCTCTCTCTCTAGTTTGAATTCTTCTTCCACTCGCAGACGCGCACTCGTGGTCGTGGCTCCTTTCATATTTATTACAGCAATCATATCATCATATCATATATACACGCTCTCACCCACTCCACTTTTTTCATCATTTCACCCTCTCACCCTCACCCAACCCTTCTCCTGGGGTTGATTCTCTCTGTAATGGACTTCTGATCAACCCATCATCATTACAGGTATTTGTCTGTTTCTCTCAAACTCTTCATTTTTTGTTGCTTATTGTTAATAATTTACATGTTTTTGTTTCTGGGTTTTGACTTTTTAGCCCCCTGATGAAACTTTTTATTGATTTTAAAGTTTCAATTTTTATTAAATTTTCGTCTCACCCTCTTTTTCTTCAAAAGGGTGTTGTTTGTTTTGTGGATGTCGTAGGTAGATCTGTTTGGTCTGAAATGCTATGCATTTGTTTGCTGTTTTTAAGGTTAGGGTTTTTGAGTGGATGGAACAGTTTTTTGTTACCCTTGTGCTTGTTCTGCTTGATACACTGGGTTTCTATTTCTGCTGGGTCAATTGGGGTGTCTTGGATGCCAAATTGTCAAATGTTTATTTTGGATTATCATGCATGTGTGGTTTGTACATTGGTCTCGTTTATGTGTTTGAATTGTCCTTGATGCCATAGTGATGTGTGTTGGCATGCTTTGTATGAGATATTTGCCAATGTTTTTACTTTACTTTCATGCCTTGTTGATTTATGGTTGTTGGGTGTCTGTTCCTACATTCGTTTGTCTGATTAATATGATGCAGTTTTGATTTCTGAGAGGTAGTTTGTTTAGGCTCCAATATGTTGCTATTTATGGCAATTTAAGAGGGTGGGTACTTTCAGTATGAGTTCTTCCTCTGCACCTTTCCATATATGTTTTTCCATGAATGTTTTAGGAAGATGGAAAACCTGGTCATTTTAGTAGCTACATCATAAAAACAAAGATGAACCATATGATTTTTTTTTGAATGATAATTGACCATGAAACTGAACCATATGAATGTTTTTTGAATGATTGCTGTTGGCTTTTATTAGATTTCTTCTGTTTGCTTTCATAAATTCTGATCACTGACTGTAATAATCTATTAAGCCATACTAAGCTGTTAAATGTGTTTCAAAACCAAGTTGGATCACTGCCACGAGTAATTATGCATCCTTAATCCTCCCCACAGGAATGCTGCTATAGGTTTGATAGAATTGCCATAGAAAGACAGAGTTCATGTTTTGATTGTCATGTAAATTATTGGTTTTTATGAAAGAAATAAATCGGAAATGTGCATGTATGCTTAGTAGTTTTGCTGGGCAGACTGTAGTGTTGTAATGAAAAACAGGATCTCTATGTATCAAATTTTATTCCTGATTGATTGTAATGAAATTCTTTTCTTTTTCATTCACAATAGGGCTGGTGGTGGTTGGTTGTACAAGTATGGCATCTGGTAATCCATTCTTTGATGATATACGGAGCAGATCTGGGGTTGATCCTCCTCAAATTGAAGAGTCAACAGAAATTCCTGAACTCGTGAATGATCATATACAGACTGCTCTTAAACCTAATGGGACTGTTTCGAGCAGTGTTCGTGAACTTTTAGAGTGCCCTGTGTGCTTGAATGCCATGTACCCTCCAATCCACCAGGTTATTTTTCTATTGATTGTTCATTGTTGACTTGTTGGGTTCTAATTTTCTAACTTGTCACCTTGCTGATCTATGCTGAGGTGACTGGTGGTGTTTCTTTCAATTCAAAATGAATATATCCTTCTATAAATTTATGATAAATGACTTTTTATTTGTGAATTTAGTTAAACAGAATTTGCTTTGTTGTTTATCTTTGTTACAGTGTTCAAATGGTCACACTTTATGCTCTGGTTGCAAACCAAGAGTCCATGACCGGTGCCCTACTTGTCGGCATGAGCTTGGCAATATCAGATGTCTTGCATTAGAGAAGGTGGCTGCATCTTTAGAACTTCCCTGTAAATATCAAGGTTTTGGGTGCATGGGCATTTACCCATATTACAGCAAGCTAAAACATGAATCTCAATGTGCATTTAGACCTTATAACTGTCCATATGCTGGTTCAGAATGTTCTGTTTTAGGTGATATACCTTACCTGGTGGCCCATCTGAAAGACGACCATAAAGTGGACATGCACAATGGTTGCACTTTTAATCATCGCTATGTCAAATCAAATCCACAAGAAGTTGAAAATGCCACGTGGATGCTAACGGTATTGCTTTGCTGAACTTTTGTTCTCCTTGCATTCTATTGACTTTGCAAATTAGCTTAACTGGTTGTAGATATTGTTATTTGAGGAATGCTAGCAACACTATTTTTAACACACTATTATTGAGTGAATTTTATATAGGTCTCACTGAATCATATGGGTCTCATTCTCTATTTGGTGGAACCTATTTCCAAAGTGGTTGGATCCACATAAATTAGACTCAATAATAAAGAATGTTGAGAAGAGTGTGTTAGAAAATTAGACTCAATAATAATCGTTATTTTTTATTACGATGGGATGCACATGTGCTTGTCTTCATTAGTTGATGAGAATATAAAATTGAAGTAAACTAATGTAACTTTTTTGTATTCACTTAAACAAGAAAAGTCATCATATTTTAGTGGTAGGAACATCTCAAAGTGGAGTTTGATATTTTAAAGTGCACTGCAGCTAACAACTTTGCATTTATAGTGTAGATATTTTTGTGCAAAATATGGGAGTTAGCTGATTTCTGGGGCTCACTTTTGTTTCTAGGTATTTAGTTGCTTCGGTCAGTATTTTTGTCTACATTTTGAAGCTTTTCAACTAGGAATGGCTCCTGTCTACATAGCATTTTTGCGGTTTATGGGGGATGATAATGAGGCAAAGAACTATACCTATAGTCTTGAGGTGGGTGGAAATGGGAGGAAGATGATTTGGCAGGGGGTGCCTAGGAGCATTAGGGATAGCCACCGCAAGGTCCGCGACAGTTTTGACGGTCTCATCATTCAGAGGAACATGGCGCTCTTCTTTTCCGGGGGTGACAGGAAGGAATTGAAACTACGCGTTACAGGGAGGATTTGGAAAGAACAGTGACTCAACACGTCCTCCCCCTCATCTGGCCATTGTATTAAACAGAATAGGTTGTAGTAGTGCACCTACTTCTTGTAGTGGTATGAATCTTCTGGTCATGTAGTGCATTTTGTAATTTAGGAAGCAACATCTCTTTGCTTACCACGCATCAAGTACATGAACAGGAAGGTGTACCTCGTAACATTATGATATTTTTTAATATAGATTGTAGAACCTTAGTGTGCTCCCAATATTCTCTGTTCTCCTTTCTTCTGTGGCTACTTACTGTGGAGCAAATGCTTTCCTTCATACCACAAGCTACTACTACCAATTGGAACATGGGGTTGTCTCTTTGGTTTTGTTTCTTGCATGGCACAGGAAGAGGTAGTAGCCAAAACTTTCATATTAATATTAAAGCACTTTTAAGAATATAAAAATCATTAACCTTTTGGCAACAATAATGGTTAGTCTCCAATTTGGAAGTTGACCTATCGCCAATCCTTTTCTTGAGTCGGGTTCAGACGGTTCTGCTAATATCAAAATTCTTTGAAAGATTGAAGTGTCGATGCTTGTAACCATAGCTGTTATAGCCTGTTCGTCCCAAAATGACCAAGCTGGTCCTCCTGGCTTGAAGTCAACCTCGTACACAATGCCTTTTCACAATGCTTTGGTAAAATGCATCTCAAAAAACAGTTTTCCGTTGGTGTCCAACATAATCTTAACCAAACAGATCTGAAGGTTGTTGACAACTTGGGGTAATATTAGAATTTTATTTTTGTGGTGCTATAAATACACTCACAGCATAAAATTTTAGAGGGTACAGATACATCTATTTAAAAATTAAAAATACATTACAAGGTACTTCAGGGAAACAATTGGGAAAGGCCTCTGCTTCCTGCTACCACAAGCAGTTCGGCCTCTGCACAACCTCATTTAAACAGTCAATTTATTTGAGTGTCTTACACATGTGCGTCACACTCAGTTTTATTCCATTGCTTTGAATAGCTTTTCTGATAATTAGCATTGCCTTTAGAAACATAAATAAAATTATCTTATATGTTTGGATTACGATGAATGCTTGCATTTGTTTTAGAGCCACTTTCTTGATTTTTACCGATAATTTCCACATATTTATGATGAAACAACATAAAGAAACCACTTCACTTCAATGTTAACTGAAAAGAGTCCTTTTATGTTGTACCCAAGGCCTTCCTCTGGGTTACAGTGAGATCAGGTGTCCCATAAAAACATGATTTTGGCCCATCTTTTTATTCTTGGAGTACAAGCACCTCAAGCACATTTGGCCAAATATGCATTCCATCCTTGTAGACGGTATTCATGAGCTGCCTCAGCAGGATTTGCTGCTTTGATGATGCCACGTCCCACGATGATCATGTCACTGCCCCTATCATGAACAACCTGGAAAAAAACGTTTGGTGAATTGTCAAGATCAATATGCTCAATGCAAGGAGTAAGAAAAGTGTGAAAAACAGTTGAAAAAGAGCAGAAAGAAGATGAAAAAATAAAATAAAATACCGCATGAATGCATTTTTAACACACTAAAATTAAGAGGTTGGATGGAAAAAACTACCATCTCTATACCACCACAACTAAGTTATCCTTTGGGGAAGGTCGTAGGAAAAATTCTTTAAACACAGTTACACAAATAGATGTTCTGAACTGAAGAACTAAAGTAGAACCAAAGAAAGAAACAAATTAGCTTGGCAAGGTAAGCAAGCAAACCAAGAATTCATTTTGCACCTTTCCATTTCTATCCTAATTATGATATTTAGGTATTAGCCCTAGAATATCCAAGACCCCCTATATTATAATTTGAAGGGCATACCATATTTGATATCTAATTACCAAGACAGTAAATTAACTATTTGATTCTCTCTGATTCATATTCAAGATTCCTCCAATTTAGTTTTTTTTCCAACCTAAGAAAGTATTAAATAATAATAGCAATATACTTTTGCCCATATTTATCCTCAGCATATGACTAAAAGATGCATGTCAACATGCAAAAACTTACAGAATATGGAGTGTTATATTGCTGCCCTAAAGCATCGCCACCAGTCACCATTTGAACTCCAGGAGTTGCCTGAATGAAAGAAGGATTTATGGGTGCCCCTGGCCATGATGCTGGATTGACTGAGATGAAGCCAATTACAAAGTCAGAATGATCCTCAGCAATTTCCAATGCAGCAGCGGTATAATCTCCCTTGGCAAGGTTACCGGCTGAACTCATTTCAGCGAGCAGCAACAGACCCCTGCCACGAGGCAAACCCTGAGTATGGTTCAAGAAACATGTTAGATTATCAATTAAAGTCTTGCTATAATAAAGATAATATGATGAAAATGACTATCTTTACAGACCTTTAATTTTAATCCATCCACAATTCCAGGACCAGAGATTATGTGAGCATTTACGATGTGAGCCCAATCCAATATGCGAAAGATCCCTCTGCAGATAATGGAATAGAAACATGTCATATTGAATTCAGAAACAGATGAGAGGAATCCAAAAAGAAAAGGAATCCAAGATAGTTGAGCAAATTTTACCCTTCATATTGCATGGTCACTGTGTTGCCTATGTCAGCAAATTTACGATCCTCAAAGATCAAGAAGTTATGTTCTTCTGCGATCTTCAACGTGATAAAGCATACATTAGACACCAATCTAGAAATGTAGAAGACTCCTTAAAATTTTGCACATGATGCTCATAGTCACATAAAACTCTTATCACAGATGAAAGGCATGAAATCGTCATTCTGTTTTAATAGATGTTACCAAATCTTCTAGTGTACTAATGTCAATAATACAAGGAAGGAAAAGTTTCTACTGATATCCTGAAAGGAAAAAAGACATGAACAAAACAGGGCTTCTTTTAGAGATATACCGAGAGAAGTTTAGAGCCAAAATCAGGAGTAAAATCTGGCAAAATGTCCACATGAGTCTTCAGCAAGCATATCTCAGGTCCAACCTGACAGAGAAAACCAGACAAATTATTGTTATGCCCAAACTTCTACTTACAATCCAGTTGAGGATAATAAGCCAGAGAACACAGGACTCTTTCAAGTACATAAGAGAAAAAACAAAACATTCCATGGACTAATAAAGAATAAATAAGAACTATAATCCTCTTTCTTATGGGCAGTTTTCCCAAAAAGAACTAACTACCAATTTCTCACCTTCTCAGCAATTTCAAGCAATTCGGCTGCAGTTCCAACATCTGCAGCCAAACACAGATTACTCTCCTTCTCAGCCATAATCTCAAACAACCTCTTTCCTGTTGGATTCTTGGACAGCTTAGCCCTCTCCCCAAATGACAAAGCCTTGACCTTAGTTATCGGCTTCTCAACCTTTGCCAAAGCCGCAACCTTCCGATTCTCGTCTAAGAATCTCGTAACAACCCCTACCATCTCCTCGTCAAGCTTCCCATGATCCCTCAAAATCTTCACCATGTCAGTCAATTTAATAATTGCGTGCAGCTTGATGCCATTCTCCTCCAAATTTTCTCTCCCACCTTGCTCTCTATCAATCAAGACAACAGCATCACTGATCTTCAACCCCACAGCACGTAGCGGCGCAGCTGTTTCCAAAACAGATGTTCCACTGGTAACCAAATCCTCAATGATTAGGCAACTCTGGCCTGGCTTGAAATCACCTTCAATGGCCTTAGCAGTGCCGTAGTCTTTGATTTCCTTGCGGCGCATGACCATGGGGATGTTCTGGGCGAGAGAGACACAAGTGGCAATGGGCAAGGCAGTGTAAGGGACACCGCATACAAGCTCAAAGGAAGTGGAAGAGACAGAGGAAATCAGGGTTTGAGAGATTTGCTGGAGGAGGGAAGGGTAAGATATAATGAGACGCAGGTCAATGTAGATAGGTGAGGAGATGCCAGATTTGAGCTTGAAGTTGCCAAATTTGACAGCTGAGATCTCATGGAGTTGAAGAACGAGAGACTCTACCAATGACGTTGCCGACATTTTCGCCACAAAAAATGTCTTCCCTGGATTGTTCAAGACCTTAGAGATGTCCTGTGTCATTCAGTAAGCAACATACTCATCAATGAAAAAAAAATGCAAAAAGGATATTCAAGTGTCTGCTGAGATTTTAAGCATTAGAAGGGATGTGATAACACAGACTTCATCAGAGTATTCTGCAATTTCAGTTACCCGAAACACAAGTGCAGTTTTAAACCACGCCTACAACATACCTAAAGGCAGAATAACAGAAATGGCTTGAAAATACAAAATTACAAAACAAAGATGGCAAACCATATTTCAAGCACAAGCAAGAGATTATTAATCAAGACTTTCTAAGCATATCATTCTCTATGAACCCCAAAAATCCAGATATTTGATCAACAAAGTCAATATCAATATCAATATATCAATATATATAACTAAAACTGAGGCAAAATGCAATAAAACCCAGCCAGATAACAAATGAAGCTATAAAAATTTGAAAACAAAACTATATAAGAAAAATATAAGATTAAATAGTGTAGAGACCATAATGAAACGTAAAACTAATATAAGAGAGAGATGGAGGGCGACCTGAATAGTGTTATGAAGGAACGGAGATAGATAGATAGATAGATAGATATGGTGGTGGCGGCGGCTGCGTGGTGTTTATGCAATGGGAGTGAGTAGTGTACGCTCACTCACCAACTTTACCAAAGGTATTATTATTCTTTTGGAAATGGACGATTTGGAACGAGCATTGATCTACGAGACACAACATCGATAAATAAAAATAAAAATTAAGGGTCTGTTTGGTTCAAAGAAAGGAAGGGAAGGGGAGGGGAGGGATTTTAATGAAGGGGAGGGGAGGGGAGGGGAGGGAAAGGGAGGAGAAAGATTTAAATAGAAATTGTGTTTGGTTGGGAGGAGGGGAGGGGAGGGATTTTAATTGAGAGAATAGACTAATTTACTTTTTAGACCTTTGTAAGTTTTTATGTTTAATTTAATTTAAGGTTATTTAAGTAAATATCATTTAAAGCCTTCTACTCTCCCTCCAAATCCTCCAAATATTGAAGGGGAGTCAAATCTCTCCATTCTCCTCCCCTTCCCTCCCCTCCCCTTCTCTCCAATTCCCTCGAACCAAACACTATGTAAGATTTGATTCCCCTGAATTGAAGCGAAGGTACACACTTACAAAAACAGACACAACAATGCTTGATTGAAAAAAGAGACGAAAGGGAGGTGTGAGCAGCAAACATTGTATTGTAGGGAGTAAGTAACTACCAAATCTTAATCTATAATTCTTTCTCTTCACAACTTTGGGCCTTAATACCATCTTGAGTCTTGGCCTAACATATTTCCTATCTAATTGGACCCCAACTAACTTAATTGTTCTGGTTTGTGGTTCCTTTTATTTGTTTGTTCTGTTGTTGTGCTCTTTTATTCATTTTTGTTTTTGTGCTTTATGTTGTTGGTTGTTGTTGGTATATCTGTGTTGTGGTTTCTGAACCATTGAATCAACGCTTTGCTCTCCTTCTCCACAACCGCTGGTTTCTGTGCAACCTCCCTGGGACCTGAAAGGAAAAAAGAGAAAAAAAAAAAGAGAAAGATGTTGACATGTGTGTTGTATTGGTTGAGACAAATGGGTTTGAATGCCCCAAATGGGCCAAATTCATACCACTCATTAATATGTTTTTGACATGTCGAAGGTTGCTCGGTTGTTTGTTTAGTTGGGTTGTTGCTGTTGCTTTTGTTGGCTTAGACCTGTATCCTTTTTGTATCTTTTTTGTTTTGGTAGGTAGTAGTTTTTATGTGTTTTTCTCTTTTTGTTTTCTCTTTTGTTGTTTTCCTTGTCTGGTGTAGGTAAGGTTTGTTACAGTAGCGGGTCTTGAGTTATAGTATTGTAAGTTGTTTGACTCTGCATATACTGTTTTTCTTACTGTAGATGTCGTATGGCTGGGTTTTACCCATGCAATGATCTCTCTTATTGACCCAAAAAAAATATATAACACAAATTAATTGACTCTCTTGTGTTTTTCCTGTAGTACTATAATAACTTCTACAATTTGATTCTATGCCATGACACAAATTTTCTTTTACTGAACGTAACACAATTTCTTCTCACCTATAGTTCTTGCAACACAAACGTAAAAAGTAATATAATTAATTATAAATGATTAAAAATAAACTATTTCTTAAAAGCTGTCATTAATGCCTTCATAGAAAGAGTTAATAGCAAATTTGAATTTTTTTCTACTTTTTTTTGGGTACGTTACATTCACTTTTTTTTTTTATATGTATAAATAGGATTTTATTATTATTGCAATAAGCCTGTTGAACCCTTTGCCCTAATTTCGACTCGTTCGATATTCCAGATCTACATTCACCAAGCGAGCATCGTAGCCATGGAGTCCAGCTCTCGTTGCGACCGGTGTGTATATGATTTCCATTTCTTCTTATGGTTCACCATTTCATTTTTATCTATCTATTTATTTTTTTATTTTTATATATCTAGTTACACATATAGCCGTCGTCGGTCATCACTTAACACCATTCCTAAAAATATCGATCGACTATACCATCACTATCAAACATTGTTCAGAGCAAGGTGATTCTTTTTTCTTTATGTTGTATATTCTTTAGTTTTTTTTTGGTTTCATGTGGGATTTAAAATTAGGTTATAGTTAATTGAATTATTGAATATGTTATGGTACCTATATGACCGAATTAATTTGGTTTTTTTATGGTACAAGTGCAATTCTATATGAAATTAATTTACCAAAATAGTATAGCTTAATTTTATTTTATTTTTTACCTTGATAGAGCAAGTCATAGATGTATGGACCTTTCACATGACATGGCTATTCTTTTGTTATTTGAGTTCAACTAATTTTAGTTGAACTCTTATGAAATAGAACTTTGTTTGAGTGGTTAACTTGTAATATTATAGAGATCGCTATGAAGGTTGGCTATGAAGATTAATAGTAAGAGGCTACTAGCATTTGTGGGCAATGTGTTGGTGCCAAACAGGAAAGAGACCGAGTTAGATTATAAGAGAGAGGCAAGGGGTGAAAGACAGTTTGGGAGAAAGAGACTAGCTAGAGAGACACAACCACAAGAAACCCCATCTTTTACTTTTAGAAAAATGTTTTTTTACGCCTACATGCCGTTCTCCACCTAGTGTGAGATAGGGATAGAAGAAAAATGAGTATATATTTAATTGATGAATGATATGATAAGAATAGAGAAATAAAAAGAAAAATAGATATTGTATGAGTGTTGAAAGTTGATGGTGTTTAAAAATTAAAACTGTTTATTTTTTATTGTTGAGCCAAAATCGAGAACTCCATAAGTCATCCTGTATTATGAAGTTAAATAGAGCATGTCAAAATACATTAATAGGCTGAACATCCAATTCCAACTCGCCAAAATTGATAGTTTCAATGTGTTGACGGATCTTACTCATTTTGCCATGTATAGAAAGATAACTCGTGTGAAAAATATTAATGAAGGGAGAATTTGAACTAGCTATTTTATGCAAAAGAATATCGCGGGGTATAATCATGTAATAAACTAACTCTGCTACAAATTTAACCATTCAGATAAATATACATGATCAACTTCACATCTTTGACATCGATATTTCTTTGCATATTCAAAATCAAGGGCTATATATGTTGATCACTGATCTTATCACGATACTTCTTCATTGTTTATATATATTATGCATTGTATTAAATAAACTCTATTAATCATAATAATTTCCTATACAATTCCTGTATGCGCACACAATGCTACAAATTAAAATGTCACTAGTACCAAGTACCAACTAGCTAGCTGATACTTTGTTAATCTATATATAGCATTGTGTCATGAATTTAATTTTAAGTTTGTTTATTCATACTAATTTTTCTATTATACTTAATTCACTTTCTTTATCTTTTTGACAAAAAAAAAATTCTTTATCTTTCAATTTTTTTTTATATGTAGCTTGAAAAGCTTAAGCATGATAATGGGGAGGACAAGGAAGAGGAAGAAGAAGAGAAAGACGATGACTCTGTGGAAGAGGATGAAGAAGAAGAGACAGTGGAAAAGGATGCTGACGAGGTAAGTTTACTGAATTTATATCCTTTTAGCTCCAATAGTTTTTCCTATATCTTTTTATTTGGAAAACATTTTTTTTGACGGAATTTAAAAAACATTTTGAACTGGTATAATTTTTTTTATATTTAATTTTTTGGTAGATGGTCATGAAGCAAAATCTAAGTGTAAACTAAGCAAAGGCGAAATGAAAATAAAAAAAACTTTGATGAAGCTTGGCTGAAAATTGTCCCGGATGTCTACCATGTCACTATCAAGAAAAACAAGAATGTGAGTTGCTTTTCCTATCTGATAATTAATTTTCTTCTTAAATAAATCTTAACATATATTCCTTCACCTTTCTTTTTTCTCCATTATTAATTAACTTTCTTAGCAAGTGGGGTACTATATAAAACATAATAACACATTAATTGGTTTTCAATTTCATTGATGATAGGCCATGTATGTTATCTCAAACCCCATTGTGTTCAAAAATCAAGCATCTGAACAATATATCATATTGGGCAAAACTTCAATTGAGAAAATCAGCTCAGAAATGAAGACTCAGGAGGAGCATTCCAATTAAAGCTACTTGTGCTCATGCTTCATCCTCATCTGTGGTGGAGGAAGATGAAGATGAAGATGAGACAGGACTTGACCCAAGGGACATTGAGTTGGTGATGACACAAACTGGGCTTCCTTGGACCAATTCTGCAAAGGCTCTAAAGGCTGCTGACAATGACATAGCCACTGCCATTATGGACCATAAGATGAAGTCATGAAGAGCTTTTAATTGGTTGTTCTTTGTTTAATTGAGTACTCATCAAATTATGGCTATTGGTTTCTAAGACATGCATAGGACAATATGGTCATTTCAGTCCCTTTTCTTTTTAATTTAATTTAACTGGCAATGAACTATGGCTGGATGATGGGTTTATGATGATATATATGTATGTGTAGCCCGTAGCCGAGTGTTTCTTCCTATTTTTAAACACAATGGTTGATGCATGATCCTATATGAAATTGCTTATTACACCAAACAGGGAAGGCTAGAAGATATGTTCCCAAAATATTGTGACTTGGTAATTAATTGGAGTCTATTCTTGAAGGGGTATGTATATCAAGAGCATGGTCCACCGGTGATCTGAATAAAAGGTCAATAACAATCCTATTGACAAGTGATACATATGCGTAGGACAATTATTATTGTTTATTTAGAGTGGAAAATAGAAATTATTGTTTGCTCGATTTAAATTTCAATCCGGGTAACTAATATTTCGTAAGTGTGATATTTATATTTGTTTCAGAAAAAAAGTGTGATATTTATATCACTATTTTGATGAGGCAATAAAACAAGATAAAATGATTTGAACATTTGTCTTGAAAAAATAGGTGTAAATAAATGTGTTAAAAAAATCTCAAACAATTCTTATTCCCTTGCCAAAGTCTTGATGAAACAAAATCTCAACTACATTACAATTGGTCGTGGTGAACTCAAACATGAAAACGTGCAGGCCTCGACCTAAAAAAAAAGGATAAGCCATATTCGAGGATAAGCCATTCACAAATGAGCAATGCTATATTCTCTTAATTATCCTCCTATATATCTTTCTATTACTCTATAAAGTAAATAATAAATGAAAAAGTAAATATTAAAAACATAAAAGACATTTAATTCTTTCTCAATTAAGTAAATAGGAGGGTTTGTAGGAATAAAAGATAGGAGGATTTAGAATTATTCTTCACGAATTCCTTTCAAGTGAAACTTAGAGAATTCTATATAAAATTAATGATAAAGTTTGTGAATACAAATACAAAATCAAATACATATAGATGTATTTATTATTATGATAAGTAATATTGACTTATTTTTAAAGGTATTTAGGTGTATAAAATGTGTTTTGTAAGCCCTGATTAAATGTCATTCATCTTATGAGCGATAAAATGAAATCATTAGAAGAATTTAAAATATACAGTTAATTAATTATAAAAACTAAAGAAATTAGTTTAATTAATGACACTTTTTTTATTTATTCATTTAAATTTTAACAGATAAAAGATAAACAAACTGGAAAGTTCTATTTATGGGTTGTAGTTGAGAAATTGATGAAATCAATCTGTGTTTCTTAAATACTTGTCAGATTGTCATGTACAAGATTTCTTAACACGCTCCCATGTAAGCGCGTTCAAATATTTCTTCTCTCTGAACATCAATGTTCCTTGGTGAGTCAAACATTCATCCCAACAAGAAAAAAAAAAAAGGGCTTGAATTATTCTCACATTGACTTTTGATACCCCCAATGATGATTCCCATTACTCTATAATCAATTTTTTTTTAAAAAAAACTATGCAATTTGTGATCAGAACACAGATTCTAAGGATAAGATTCAGACTTGTCTCTTTCTCCTGAATCTCAGTTTTATTTTCCATTTCAATTTCATTTTTTTTTTTGGTTTTGCAACACAATTTTGTCAAAGTCTCTGGCTTTCATCTTCAAGGGATGTCAAACACCAATTCCCTCAGAGATTGGTTTGAAAAATTTGTCTAACTTTTCTAGCTCATTGTATGTTGCTTGCTTCATCAATGATTCACAAAACCCATTAACTGGTTATGATTTATCTGATTTGGCCTTTTGGATTTTGTTGCAGAGAATAAGCTGCATGCCATAGACTCATGCCCAATTTTAAGTGGAGAAAAGATACCATCTGATCTGTAAGATTTTCTGTTGGAAAAACTGTTTCTTAATTCAAACCTATTGGCCTTTGTTTGTGTTTATTCATTTTGAGTTGTATTGTGGCTTTCCTCATTGCAACCTCTTTTCCATTGTCCATGTTTCTTTCTTCGTGTTGAGTTGTTGCATTTTCCATCTGCATGATGATCAAAATAAAATATGTGAAGTACCCTTATATCTTCATGCAGGGAAGCAATTGACAAATACATGGCTGTTCTCAGATTGTAGCACCATTCCTTGATTTGGTTTCAAATATTGGAGGCTGGAGATGTCTATCCAGCAAGGGAATTCTGATATCAACAGTGTATCAGGTAAAAACTTTTTAATGTCATCTTTCTCCTTTATTTTTGCTGCTT
Organism: Glycyrrhiza uralensis; assembly: GCA_030159175.1. Lineage (NCBI taxonomy): Eukaryota > Viridiplantae > Streptophyta > Magnoliopsida > Fabales > Fabaceae > Glycyrrhiza > Glycyrrhiza uralensis. Next base: position 45,410,238 of record BRZY01000005.1, read on the forward strand.
TTAATCATGTGTAAGTCGAATTTTCAAGAAAATAAAAGCTTGACTTGCAAGAAGGTGAATCCCATTTCTACATAGGTATACATTATTACTCCAAGAGAAAGGAAATATTAGTTGTTAGGTTGTGGCAAGACCCAAAAAAGTGGGTAAAGAGTATCGGTGCATTGAAAAATTAGAATTGCACAGGCCAGTTTATGATATTTTTAACATTTCATTTATGCTTAGTGGCTGTGTTTTGTTGTAATTTTGTAATGATAGAAGTTACTTCAAAGTGATGCTTTCTCGCAATTACACAAATTACAATGTATAAGGGTATTATGGGTGGCTAACTATACAAATGAAATGTCTCAACTGTAGGGTCAGGATCTTGCCTTTATGATCTCTTCTGCACTGAAACACCAAGTTTGAATTCTCAAAGTCAAAGGGAACGATGGATGTTTTCTGGTATTTTGCCTTTTACACTATTATTATTTGTATTTCAATGCTCTACTTTGATCTGTCAAGTATATCAGCATTTTTTTTAATCCAAAAGCAGGGATTCCCCTTAGGGGTTTGTTTTTATTTCTTTTTTTTTTTTACAAAATATCTATTCATCCTTGTTATTTACAAAATCATATGATAACCTTATTATTGTTATAGTTATTAAATAACCATACAATATCAATTGTTATTTTATTATTGAAATGTCATAAACAAGGTAAAGTAAATTGTGGCATCATATAAGTTTTTATTAGTTACATATGGAAAGTTGAGAAAGAGTAGTCCAGAGTTAGATGTCTAAGATTGGTAAGTTCTGTGCAACCAAACAAGGACATGACAAATAGCTTAACTAGACATCATATGCCAAAGGGCCCCATGCAATTAGTGAAAGACAGCAGCATTAGTGAATCTACAGCTACATTATTACGTATCAGGATGAGAGAATTTTAAACAGTAGGGATCAAAGTTCCTTTTGTACCTTACTTTGTTATTTGTAATGCTTAAAGAAAAATCATGTGTAGGTGTGATGTCGATTACTTACACTGTCTTCACATGTAGTTCTCAACCTCAGTTGTTATTCTTTTTGAAAAGGAACTTTATCTCAAAGGAAGATTTACTTGATTATTAGTTTAATGTTTTAACTTACTCCATTTTCTGCATATTTCCAATTACTAGGTCCACAGGAAAGGTTAGACAATCTGATGCGTCAAGCTGGGAACAAGTTCTGCGCTGATTGTGGATCCTCAGAGCCAAAATGGGTGTAAGCATCAGCTTGATTTTTAAAAGAATTTGGTCTCTGTGTATTGGTCACTGCTCATATTGTTTGAATAACATTATCTTGGATCATGCACTAGATATTGATAGTGTCTTTCTAGACAAATCTTTTCATTTCTTGTCTAAGTCAACTTAGAAGCTAAAGATGCCTTACATCAATTTAAACTTGACTAGAATGGTACCATCAGTTTCAAATTGCTTGTTATTTTCTTCCTATCTTGGTGAAGCAACCCTAACATAATTTGTAAAAGTTTCCTGTTTCACCTGTAAGTTTTACATTTCATGAATCCAATTGAATTGTAGATAAATTTTGTCGAACATTTTTACTCCTCGGTTAGGTTTCTATATCCTACTTGTAAGGTGCCTCAGTAACCGATATCATGAGTCCTTGGATATTTTTCAAATGCTTTCTTTTTTATTTTGTATTTCTAGATTACTAAAAGTCTAGAAGAATTGAGGAAGAATTTTGAAGACATGAAATATGATATTCAGAATTAATTGACACCAAGTTAGTTTTATCAGAAAATCATTAGTTCATATTATTTGCATTTGATTTTATTCACTGCATTGTTTGAATATCAGGTCTTCAAGTTTTGGAGTATTTATTTGCATCAAGTGCTCTGGTATACACAGAAGCCTAGGAGTCCATATATCAAAGGTCTGTTCCTAACATAACATGAAAAAAACTTGTTATTTTAATTTGACAGTTTGTTTGTAATAACAGTTTAATTGTCTTTGTATATCTATCATCTACCTTCATGGACAGAAAAAGAGAGGGTTGGGAGTGTTAAAGAAACTTGTGAGAATAATTATCTGATGAAATGCTTTGTAAATAGAAAAATGGTTATAAATCAAGATTTCTAACACTTTAAGTGAAGGCCATGTAAAATAAGTTAAGACTGCATGTAATTGATGAACACTTCTTTTAAACTACTATCACAGAAGTAGACAAATCTGTTAGTTCAGAAGGGAAAGTCAATGCAAATATTGAAAAGTTTTTGGAAATTTTGTAATCAAAATTAGCACCTAGCCACTACTATTTAAGCAATCCAAACATGTTTGAAATTGTGTTCACAATTTGGTGGGAGGGGAGTGTTCTATGCCTTTTTGTCCCGATGCACTCCTACACGTGCTTACATGCATTTACTTGCACATTTGCACATGGAAATTTTAACATGATTTGACATTATTATAGGTTCTATCACTGAACCTAGATGAATGGACAGATGAACAAGTGGATGCTTTGGTGAAGTTGGGCGGAAATACGGTAATCAATAAGAAGTATGAAGCTTGCCTGCCAAGTTACATAAAAAAACCAAAACCACATTCTTCCATTGAGGATCGCTCTGATTTTATTAGGTAAATGGACAAAAAGCGTGCACACGCACACACACACAACCAATTCATATTTCTCTTGAGGAAGGACACCATTGTGTTTCACAAATTTAATTTTATTATTCAGGAGAAAATATGAGCTGCTACAGTTTTTGGATTCTGAGGAGAATTTATCTTGCCCCTTTGTACCACCTTCTCATCGAAGAAGTTCATCAGCCTCTCCGAGCAGTTCCTCAAGCAACAATTCTTCTCCACCAGAAAAAAAACGATACGATAAAATATCAACTAAAAACCGTGTTGGGCTATCATTTCGAAATAGCTGGGGAAGCAAAAATGAGTATAAGAGTACAAAGAAGAGCACCTCATTGGTAATGTTTCATTTTATTACTGCTAGTTCTATCAGGCATCTGCCAAATAAATTGAATAACATCTTTTGAAGTCCATTGATGCGATAAAGTATGCAATTCTATATAGTGTATTTGTATTCTGATGAGAATTCTATCTATGTTTTTATATGTGATATGACAAAAAAATGGCCTAAGAACGATCTAGTTTTTAGAATTTGCTGCATTGGGAATTCTGTGACTTCAAAGCCTTACTGAGAAGCATCATATGAATTGGAGCATTCATTTAATGTGAAGCATACTATTCTGTACCTTATTCTGAATAGAAAACGAGTGAAAATTACAACTATTGAACTATTAAATTTTTCTTTCCTCTTGACTACTGAATCTTGTTTCTCTCTATATACTGTTATAGGCAGGTATGGTTGAATTTGTTGGATTGATCAAGGTTAATGTTGTTAAAGGCACTAACCTGGCTGTCCGGGACGTGGTGACTAGTGACCCTTATGTCATCCTTTCTCTGGGTCACCAAGTGAGTTTCTTCAGCTCACAACTACTTAGCATCATACACATGTAGGGGAGAAATTAACAATGTGACATCTTTAATATCTGATTCTGCAGTCAGTGAAGACTCGTGTCATAAAGAACAATTTAAATCCAGTTTGGAATGAAAGCCTAATGCTGTCGATCCCCGAGAGCATTCCTTCTCTTAAAGTGGTATGTTCAAGTGGTTACCATTTTGTGAGTTATCATAAGAACAAGAAGAATGAAATTGGTTATTTGGTAATTGGTACCCATAATCTTACTTCTATTAGACTTGATTCAATTTACTTTTTTTTTTACTAATGGCAGCCTCAGTAATGAAGAAATTTTTTTTAGAACTTTGGGCACAGCTACACTTTTTTATGTGTAGCATTGAAGTTATTTAGATGCTATCATCTACACATTTTTTATTTATTGCTTCCTTGATTACATTTTTTTTGGGTAAACCACCGTAATTAGAGCCTTTGGCCCCCGGTGGCACCCCAAGGTATAGTCACATTTAAAGCCCCTTGCCCCTCCCTAAGAGTGTGTTTTATGGGGATCAAACTTTGGTTTCCCCACCCACAAGCTCAACGTATGTTGCCAACTGAGCCACATTTATTGGGTGCTTACATTTAAATCAGAAACAACTCCTTTTGCCAACTGAGCCACACTCCTTTTAGTTTTGTCATTGATAATATAGCTCGTGTTCAATTTTTCTCTGTCATTCACGTTTGGTCATATATGATGTGATGCTTTTATATGCAGCTTGTGTACGACAAGGATACTTTCTCCACTGATGATTTTATGGGTGAGGCTGAAATAGACATTCAACCTCTAGTTTCAGCAGCAAAGGCATATGAGAAATCTTCAATCAATGAGTCCATGCAGCTTGGGAAATGGGTAGCAAGTGGTGACAACACTCTTGTCAAAGATGGAATCATCACCCTTGAAGAAGGGAAGGTCAGACAAGAAATCTCACTGAGGCTACAGAATGTTGAGAGAGGTGTGCTGGAAATTGAGCTTGAATGTGTTCCTCTTACTCAGTAGCTGAGAATAGGAGTTGAGAGGAGGGTCATAACCAACTTTAGCAGCACACATTCATTATTGTATAGATTGTCCTGTCTCAGTTTCCATTTTGTACATTGTTCTGTGAGACTGTGACCATCCTTGTGTAGATGAACAAATGTGAGTTATCAGTGTAAGAGTTTTTGGAAGAGAGCTTATAGATAAATTTCATCCCTTCTACCCCTTTTTCCAAGCTCATGCTCAAGTTGATTGATGTTTTTGACAAAAAACGGAGCAGGGTCCTATATTCACTCACCATGAGTTTAGCTTAGCATTCTCTCATGAACCATTAGCTTTTAGAGTCTTCTAGGTTTGATTAAATATTTTCTTTTATTTTCTAAAATTAATTTTGCTTTTACATTTTCAAATGTCTGAAAATATCTTTGATATGCAGTTTTTAAAATATTTAAAATACTTCCTTTTTTTTCAAAAAATTATTGAAGGTATAATTATGCTAATTGTAACACTCGATGTTATTCCTATTTTTTCAACATCACATGAATCAATTTAATCACTTTTTATGTGAAAATGTATAACTTGCTGAAATATGGATGACAGTTAAAATTTCTATTCAACAATAATTTCCAATTTATGATATAGCTAGGACTGGAGTGAAGTGACAATTTTCAGACTAGAGAACGACACATTAATATCATAAAAAAAATCATATGGTAGGATACTAACTATAACAACACTTGAAACTTTTATTTTCAATCAATTCATAGCAAACAACAAAGTTATATGATCTTATCCACCGAAACCTTCTGATGGCTTTGCCTTTGCCATAATCTCAAGGAATCCTTTAGCTACAAAGTCCATTGTCATCAAATGCATTTGAATGAGACTTTAGATCTCTCAAATCTCCACTGTCGGCAACAACAAAAAATCAGAGAAAGGTAAATATTTGGATATAAATAGCCGTGAGTGTATGAAATCCACATTAACTTTGCGACTTATAAAATGCTAACCAAACTCATTAAAGATATGTTATCATATGATCAGGTAAAATCTTTTATACAAATAAAATTAAACTTTTAAAATAATAATATTGGGGGTAACTGCAACAGCATTTTCATATTAAGAAAACGTTATTAGAATGATGCTGTTCAATCCTTTTTCTGGCATACTGGATTCACTTTTTAATTTTCAAGTCTTTATTGATTTCAAAAATTAAAATTAAAAATTTCTCAATAATTATAATTTTTGACATTTAAAATTGAAATGAAAATTCTAATTCCAACTATTTTTATGTAATCATACCTTAATCAAACTTAATTTCGTAGCATTAGTAATTAGCAATTATTGCATTACCAGAATCTTCGCTTGCGTATATCAGAAGAGACTATTACAGAGAATCACTTGAAGTTTATAGGTATGGAAAATAATAATCACAAATGTTCTTTTTCCCCTCTTATTCCTTTTGCTCTTTGAATTCACAATCACAAACCTCTAGTTAAGTGGTTATACAAACATTATTCAATATGAAAAAAAATGATGGCAAACAATTCCAAGTCACAATTATTTGTCCCGAATTAACCTTTCCCACACATTTTATTAAAATGAAATTTTTATTCGAATCAAAATGTCAGGAACAGCAACCAGCACGGTCACTACTAGTCTAAAAGCCCAGGAAGGAGAACATTTCATAACCATTCTTTTCTCGTATAGGAATCATTATCCACGTACTATCCAATACAATTCGATATGTACACTAAAACGGGAACACAACATCAGAAGATAGGAAAAGGGGGTTAAAACATCCCATTCTCATCATAAACTATCAATGACCAATATTAATTCTTATACATCACTAGATATTTACATACATATACATATGTTGATACCAGTTTTGTACTTGGATAAAAAAAATGTTAAAAAAGGGAACGCTCTTGAACAAAACAAAATGCTGTTCAAGGCGCAAAAAACACCATCCTCATCACCTCAAAACCAAGTTAACCAACCATGATGAAGTTAACGAGTGCTTTGAGACCCCACCATTACCATTACCATTACCCCCATTTTCACAGTCATTCAATAGCAACAATATTGACACCGAACGAGTCCATTCTCATTGCACTCCAAGCACCTCTTCAACAACCCTTCATCCTCATCAAACACCTTCCTGCTCCCACTGCAATTCTCACAAGGCACGAACCTCACATCCCCGCAACTCTCACAGAAAAAGCCAGGCTTCACCTTGGGGAACCCATCAAGAATCTTCCCCAACTCGCCAATTTCAAAGAGATGCTTGATTACCTCAGCACCACCAATGTACTTCCCCCTCACAAACACCTGAGGTAGCGCCACATTCTCCTCTCCCAACACCCGCTGCAATAACATTTGATGCACAGATTAAAATAAGTACAGAACATAATATATTAGGATATATTAAATATCAAATAGTTAAGATTTTAAACTTTATCATCTGAAATGAAAATTGACTAAGTCGGATCCCACGTGTAGTTTTGGCTTAATTTAAAATTGGCTTAATTGTACTTTTAATTTGTATAATTTTGGTCCATGTGATTTTAATTATGCCAATTGGGTCTTCAAGCCAAGTAGTATTAGAAACAGAGAAAACTGTTACAATTTGGATACTTCGTGACTGATTGACGCAATTGGAAACTGGAAACCAAAATCGCATCATTGCTATACTTAGGAGACAAAATAAGCCTTTAAAATTTTAATTAACACGACATAATAATTCATTAATAATAGGGATGAGAACAAAAGCATAGGTACCTGCAACTCCTTTCTGTAAGCACGATCCATGGACACGTCCCTTTCGTCAACCCAAACCCTAAACCCTCTTAGGATCATCCGAACCGCATTGCAATCCTCAAAGGTCCTGCGAATCCCGCGCAGGCTCGTCAAGTACACTACGATCCGATCCTCCGAGCCCGCCAATCGGAACAACATGCTGGAATCCGAACCCAATTTCGAAGCGGGAAGCGGTTCCGGTTCGGGAGAGTGCGACGGCGAGGGTTTCGAATTCGACGGCGACGATGAGTCCTTCGGCGATTCGAAGAGAGTACAGAGCTTCTTCACCATCTTTCCGCGGATCGAGCTTCCCGCGGACCTCACCGACTCCACCGAACCGTAGAATCGGCTCAGCGAACCGGACCGGTCAAGTAGGTGGTTGTAGGGTTTCTTCTGTGAGGGTTCCGAGGAGGAGGAAGACGAGTGAATCGAGTTCGATCGGTTGAAGAACGCGAACCTCGACATCTTCGAGAATACAAACACTGGAATTCCTAGTTCCCTGATCGGAAAAGAAATTTTCAATCGCCAAAAAAAAAAAATCACAATTGAGCTCAATTTTCAGGGGTTAGAAAATTTGTTTTTCATTTTTCCTTACTATTTTAATTTAAAGAATTATGATAAGATTATTGAGGGTTTCTTCTTTTTCTCACCTTGGGAACGATGCGGTGGCTGACGACGGTGCTGAGGCTTTAGCGACGGAGGAGGTGACTTTTTTTTTCTCTTCTTCTTTGGAATCGTTTTTTGTGTTTTGGTTTATGGCGACGAGTTTGTGTTTCTGTTGGTGCCTTAGTTGTTGTTGTTGTTGTTGTTGTTGCAGGCAGCGATTCTTTTTGTGTATCGGTTTCGTCGAGAGAGATTTCTGTTTTGTGTTTCAGTGAAATGTGTGGAGGATTGGAACAAGAAGAAGTTAGCCTTCTGTTGCTTTTCTAGTTGTCTTTGTGAGAGAGATAAGGGTGGACTTATCAACAACGGCAAGAATTTGTACAGAGGGGGAAAGTATAAAAAAATTTTAAAAATTATAAATTACAAATGGAAAGTTTTTTTATTATTCATTTATTTTTTTAGAGAGGAAAAAAAAATCAGTGTGTGCTTCTGTTTTTTGCCATTGGTTTTTTTTTATATATAATTTTTTGCCATTGGTTTTTTCTATTTTGTATTTGGAATGAGAGATATGAAAATGGAAATAAATAATTTTTTTATTATTTATGGAAATAAAAGAGAACTATTTGCTTCTTTTTTGTCTTTTGAATCAGAATTTAAAAATAAAGATTAATGAGATATGGAAATGGGAATGGATTTTTGATCAGTAAATGGAAATGAATATAATATTTCTTTTATGGGAGGGAGAAAGATAAAAGGGAAATGTTTGTGGGGCTATTTTCTCTTCCCTTTTTGGTCGCATGTGGCAGCATAGCATGCAACTAACCTACTCTCGTTGTTGTTGTTGCTGTGTGTGTGATGTTTGAATTGTGCGATGGGGTGGAAGAAGGACGGAGGAGGCTGAGGTTAGGCCCACCCTGCTGTCTATTTTTGAAACAAAGGACGCGGCTTGGCTTTTACAACGACTTCTCATGACTTTCCTTATAATAATATAAATAAATAAATCATACTTTTCTCATGTTTATATTATGTTATTTTAATATTTTCTTTTTCACTTTAAAAATTTGAATACACAGTCATTTTGGTTTTTGAGAGTGTCAGATGATATCATTTTAGTCTTTAACAGATATAAAATTAAAAAAAAGTCATCAATTTTCAGTTGTTAGTCACTTCGGTCCCTAAAAATAATTACTTACTATCATTTTGGTCTCTAAAAGTGATTAATTAACTGTTATTTTGGTCCCTGAAAGTGATTACATTCTTGATGGCGGGACCAAAGTGACCAATAAAAAACACGAATTGAAGATCTTTTAATAATTTTCTATCTATCAGAGACCAAATTGATATCACCTGACACTCTCAGGGACCAAAATAACTGTTTCCTCTTAAAAATTATGATTTTTTACTTAAATGAAAAATATATTATAATGAAATTTATTTTAATGTAAACGAGTCTTTTGAATATATTTATCCTCAATTTTCAACTTTATCATTACTAAATTATTATTCTATATTAGTGAGTACATGTGCATTGCATAATATTTTTAAAATTTCAAAATAATATTAAAAACATATTTAAGAGTATATTATGTATATGAGATTTTTTTGAATGGTAAAGAGGATTATAAAAATAGTCAAGACACACCATTGTTTATGTCTTTTAATTTGATATATTATGTTAAAATTTAAATTCAACAACTCTAAATTTATAATTATGAAAATTCAACATTGATAATTTAAAATTTTATGATTGATTAATTTTATCCAGAAGTATATAATAGGAATAAAACACAAATATCCTGACATATTAGTTTCGATTGGAATGGAGTAACCCGAGAGAGAATAATGGTATAATTAAAAAATTTAACGTTATCTTTGACTTCTAAATAGACAAATAAACATGAACAAATTTTATCTGTGAATCTATGGACAGGTGGGGAAAAAAAACAGAGGGAGTAGTACTGTAGTAGAGGTCTCTAAAACAAACGACGACCTGACCTTTCATGCACTGTTTCACATTAACCTTAAGGCACAAGATCCAAATCTCAATAGAGAGAAACAATTCTTCAGGATATTTGGAAAAAGGAAAAAGACAAAAGATGGTAACAGTTCTAACATTTTCATGATCAATAATATGCCAAAGTGGTGTACAACCAACAAGGCAACAACAATATTGATTCAGATAAACTCCATCAAGAATTGATGAATTGCAGCTCTGTCTCATGGACACGGCTGAAAAAATGCCAACTTGAATCATGGAATGCATTATAATAATCATCAGAAATTGTTTCGATTCTGAATTCATTTGTGAATCTTCGGACAGCCAATATATTCCCCACTGAATTAACAATAGGTGAGTCCTTACATAATGACACATGCTGCTCGTATGTTTCAAAGCTGTTCCCAAATAATACCATGTTTTTTAAGAGATTCGGTTTCCAATTTGCCCGTAACAGGTTGTTATATAGCTCTGCTTCACAATGAGGCATGAAGAACATTGTTGGCTTTAGAGCCTCCCGCCTCCCATGCTCGTTTATGGACATGACAGAACAACCAAGAGCTTCCAAAACCCGAGACTCAGTTACAGAAAGAATAGGATCAAATACCTCCATGCTTCCAATCCAGCTGAAATCTCTTTTCATCAATATTGCAATGCTAAGTTGCAATCGAGGGGGCTCATACAATTCAATGCTGCCAATACCATAGATGACCATTTGCATCTTTTTCTCTGCACCCAAAACACTACGGAAATAATCAAAAATTGATGTTTGGATCTGATCTCTGAAAGTATGATAGAACTGAGAGCTCCCAATCCTACTAATACATCTTTCCATTTTCTGCACTAATGTTGTTTCTCTGCTTGGATCTGTCTGAGAATCTGTTGGAGCCCATGGTTCTTGTTTTTCTTCCAAAATTCCAACTTTGGTAGCGTTTCTTTTTTGTCTTCCACGGCGGGGTAAAACAACTGTCCAGCCTCCATTTGTTGTGCAATTGTCATTTGTTAGAGTTTTTGCCGAAGCTGCCATTCAGATACAAAAATTCTCTTTGCTTTTTTTATGATTTACTGCTTCAACCTCAAAATGCAAGAGCAAATTCTGGATAAAACTACACGGTGTTAGTGTTGACCTTTCCATGCTTGGTCATAATAAAGAAACAGTTAATTGAATCCATATTGTTGTTATCTAGTAACTAGTCCCAATACATTACTTGCCATTCAAGATGAACATCAAATTTGTGAATGCAGATTATAAAGTAGGCAAAAACAAATATATGTTTATGCATAATTTGCTACAACCAAAATATGATCATCAGTGAATATTGTCTGAGAAGCGGTATTTACGTCTCCAAGTACCTAACACACAGTCACACACATAACTGTTGTCTCGCAAAATGGATGTTCTTCTTCTGCAAAATAAATATTATTCTAACACCAAATATTTGATGATATTTTGAGAACATCAAGCTTTTGACTAATTAACACTTGTTCTCCTAGCAATGGACAAAGATGTCTTAATCATTCACTTTTTCATTGCGCAATGGGCATTATCTGTTTTCAGAGTACATGCTCATGTCAAACAAAGTTCCAAGTGACCAGGCCTTTGATTTCAAATTTCTGTTTACCTCTGTTTTTTACCTGTTCTATTACCTCTGCAGTGCTCATAATTGTTGTCTTGCATAACAATACAATAGCTAGATCCGCTCTATGATTTTGTTTCTAATTTATTAGAACTATCATTGACATAGTTAAGTTGAATACTAGATTTTGACTCATGAAATCAAACTCCTTTGAATGAACAGGGTCCTGAACTCCTATTAAACCTAAAGTTTCCTTGTGATTGTGAAAACAAGTGTACGATATGGTTTCAAAGACAACTATTTTGGGGCATTTCTCATCACCAGTTCAACCAATCATTCTAGTCGAATTAGCCCCAGCATATCTTTCAAGCTTCAAATTTAACTGAATTTTACTTTAAATTAAATTTTTAGTGGCGACACATAAACCTAACATCACATATACCAGAGATTAATGTTACAAGCCATGACTCCTCTACCAGAATTTGGATTAGCCGTTACAGGATATAGATAGCCCCCTTATTAGGAACATAGGAGGAGAGAGTATTTGCACATTGCAAGCAGCAACTCCATCATCATCATTGAACAGACCAAGATCAACAACAACAGCAACAGTTATTATATATACATGCAATGTTCATCGTGTGTATACATCAGTGACCAAAATCTCACCGGCGGCAGCTACGTGGCAGAGACAAGAGACGACGAAAGTTTGCCGGAGATGCAGACGAACGACAAGACGCAACCGGCGGTGACCTGGGTAGGCTGATTTTCCGTTTTGCCCTAGGAGAAGGAGAGTTTGGTGTATTCGTGTTTCCCACTTTCACTTCCTAATCGGAATTAAACGACGTCGTTTTGTGCCCCTTTTGTTGGTCAAAAATAAAATAAAATAAAATCGAATGGCCCGACCAATTCAAGGGAACGCTGGCTTTGGCGGTCTTCTGCGTCGGAGCACTGGTGACTGGCTGGTTGGGCTCTATGGTTCGATTGGAACTGCTGACTGCTTAATGGCGGAGTTGGCGGCGTTGTACTTCGGGCTATCGACGGCGTGGGACTCCGGGGAGCGGCGGTTGAAGTGCTACTCCGATTCGAGTGCGGCGATCAAGCTGGTGAAGGAGCCTCTGAATTCTAAGAACTGTTATGCGGCGTGGATTAGTGGTGTTCAGGAGCTTCTCCTCCGCGAGTGGGAGGTCGACGTTGTTCATACACTCAGGGAAGGTAATGCGGCGGCGGATTTCCTTGCGAAGCAGGGAGCTGGGCAAATGGAGAAGCTTGTTGTGCTCCGGTCACCCCCGGAGGCGCTGCAACACAAGCTGAGAGAGGATGCTATATTGCGGATTGCTCACTTGAGGGCCTAGGGCTGCTGTTTTCGTTTTTTTTGTTTTTTGTTTTTCTGTTTCTCCCCCTTTTCGTTTTTCTACCCAAAAAAAGAATGGCCCGACCAATTCTATGAGAAATTGCGGTTGCTGTCCCTCTGAAATTAAGAAATTAATAAAAATATTTTTGAAATTGTAAATTGTTTTTTTTTTAAGAGGAAATTGTAAATTGTTAGGAGTAGTCATAATGTGATTTCTTGAGTGAAATTGAAAATAATAACAGAGACATTTTCTTCAATTCGTCCTATAGGACTCAAATTATGTGCAAACAAATTAAGAGCATTACACGGATCTTGGACGAGTACTTTTAGGAAATATTTTTCAGTTTAATTGTTGAAAAATTAACTTGTTTTTATTTTATTATTATTTTCATGCTTTCTATATAAAATTTTAAAAATAAAAAAATGAAATGAAAATTCTAGGAAAAAAATGAAAACAAACACAATAACATCTTTGCAATTAAAATTGAAAAGGAAATAAAAACAAAATATTGAAAGAAAACCAAATACGCCCTTAAATCTTTTTTTCTAGAAAAAATATTAATTTCTTGAAGGAAATTCACCATGCTACAAAATAGCGTGAAAATACAGATATAACGACTCAGACAGAAATGCCAAAACTTTTGACAAAAAAGAAAGAAAGAAAGAAATGGCAAAACTGAACTCTGATACAAACCCCTAAAGTCACACAAATATTAAAAAACTCACAAGAGTACCTACAAGAAACTTATGATGAATTGATGATGATGATGCCAGCCCTCGTTTGAGGCTACTAGAGAGAACGAGCAATGTCATCAGCCATCAAAAAACAGAAAACGACCCATTCGGTTAATAGCATCCAACACCTGTGTGCGATTCGAAGAGCCATCATTGATCTCATCTCACATTCCATGTCTCTCCCAATTCAATCTTAATTTGGTTGAAATCAACAGGAGAGCAATTGAAGTAGGCTGGGTAAAAAATCTTGGTGGGATTGGGCGTACAAGCTAGGGATTTAATCATGATGATCTTCGATTAATTGCGGTATCTTTATTTACACTTTCCACCAAATTGATATTACGGAAAAATTGCTAAAATTTAAAAGAAGATTAAAAACTATTCAGTCTATTTGAAAATTGAAAAAAAAAAAAAGAAAAGGACAGCCACAATAGAATTCATTTGACCGAGAGTTAATAACTTTGTCGTGTATGGACCAAAAATACTAGTGTACACCAATAATGTAAGTTTTACATAAATATTTAATCATCTGTCATATAATATTTCTCTAAACTTTATGAAATTATTATTTTATTTTATCAATGCTTTCTCTTATTCTACGTGATGAAAATAATTAAAAATAAAAAATAAAGTTATAAATAGTTACCTTATTATTCTGTTTTAAAGGATCCAGTAATGAACGACACTAGTTAATAATAATAAAAAAAGAAAATTCTCATTAAAAATAGTTTGGCCACATAAAACTCTAATATTTATTGCAGACAAAATGATGCAGCAGCATAATAATGTAGTTTGGCCACAAAAAAAGATTACATCCTGTAAGGTTAATGACATGACAATTCATTGCTGGCTAAACATAGAAGAAAACTCATCACCATGACTGCACAATCTAACACTAGTGAGAACGTATCAAGGTTCCTGCTGCAAGGAACAAGCTAAATACAGCTGCACTTCCTAGAGTGGTCTGCCCAATATGCCTTATCTTGAGGAATCCGGGAACCTGCAAGATTTCAACATCAAAGCTGAGCATCATAAGAAAAGGAAGCTACAGCATTCAGCAGAGTATCACCCTAAGAACCAGAATACTAGAGAAAGGCCATTGCACTCCCAGACGAGATAAATAAATGAGTGTGTATACCCCCAACAGAAACACATGCACACAATCTAATCAATAATATCCTTTAAACGTCTCATGGCTGGAAAATGTATATGATGTGCCCAGGTAAATGGTAATAGAGAATATGTCAGCAGTAGCCAAAGTTCAAAGATTAGATACAAATCTGAGAAGAATTACAGGAACCCAAGAGAATTAAGTCCTAACATACTTTCAAATATCAGAGTCGTATATCCATAGTTGAATGAAGAAATCATACTCGACTAACTAAAACTTGGAAATGATGGGTATGTTATCATCCTCTTTCTCTTTTCTTCTAGATTGGGAATGAAGATGATAAACAACGGCTTATTTACATTGAATGTATTTTGCAGTATATGTGAATCAGAATTTAGAATTTTTTTCAATGAAAGTATGAGAATAGGGAGTTAAATGTCACATTGGTCACCTATTCACAAATATCTGCAAATGTAACTTTACCTATTATATATAACTCCAGTATTAGTTGATGTTTTTGTCACGCAAACACACTCGCATACTGCATATGACGTAATATGAGTATTTTAGTATACCCATCATCCATTATATTTTAGATTTTAGATTCTTGGTTGTGCTACAATGCATTCTTTGCTTTGTCCCCCATATTAGCGTTATAGTTCTTGCTTCATGGGAAAGAAGATAAGCTTCCAAGTCTGAATAAGATTTTCCTTGATCACACATGAAAATCATACAAGCATTGGGACAGAATTTGGTAAATAAATCCAAATTACTAGATAAAGGATGCATGGCTAATAGTCTGTCCAAGTAACAAGCACTAGGATTAAAGGCAATGTCGTTATCATGTATGAAAATCCTATATGACCAGCATAAACTGAAACTCAGCATAATAGACAGCGTTTTGTCGAATGAAAGCCAATTGTGTGTGTAGAGACTAGAGACATGAACATTATGATCTATGTCGTAGTAAAATATATGTATGTAGATGGAATCTTTGGGAGTGTTATAAAAGTAGGATATGTTATGATTCTTACGAAGAAAACTATCCTAGAAAATACTGTAATTAACACCCCCAAAGCTAGCACAAATATATAAAACTGAAAGACTTGGAAAAATGATGAAATTGAAAATATAAAAAAATTCTACCCATGCCGAAGATTAAACTTGTTAGGAGAAACAAACTCAATTATTTGAACATGTGTTGATAATAAGAGTCTTAAATTGTTGGATGGTGGTTCTTGATGTCAAGTTTTTCAGCCACAATTTGATACTCTCCCATATTATGTGTTGACTCATGATTTATCTCTACCTCAGTTGAAAAGTTCATTTTTCAAATTTCATCAATACATTCAAATTTCTTCACATTCCTTCACAGTTCACACAGAGCAACCTGCTCCCCCCACATGACCCTCTAATTTTATAGCCCCCTAATGAGTGAGTTGTTTCTGGCCCCTACCCTAAGAAGATCTAGAGATCTTTGTGGGCTAGGGCTGGGGCCGCCCAGGGTCAGCCTGCTCTTCATTATTTTATTTTTTTCATTTATGATACTTTTGTTTATCACTTTCTCTCAACAAATCCTTCCTTTTCCCAATAGTCTTTTTCCTTCTTTGGCTATGTTTTCTAGCAAAGCTTAACCCTAATCTTCCTTTTCCTTTCTTTTGCTAGTCCTACACTTATTCAGCAAACAAGTGCATAGAGGGTGGCTACTGTATTTCGAGAGGCGAGGATCAAAATAGGAGGAATACATTGAGAACAAAATCAACCTCATAAAGCTCTGTAAGATTTTTCTGCTATGTCCAAAATCAACCCACTAAACTTGTATACTATGTACAGTATGCACCGTAATATGTACCAATTACCAAACATACCATGGTCGGAGCATACTATAGTTATCAATAGCGCGCTATAGCGTAGCAGAGCAGCTGGTGGCCACTATTTGAAGACTGTATCAAAGCTGTTTAAAGGAGTGGCTGTTGTGGCCGCTTCAGGACCTCTATGGGTTTCAGAAGACCCAAAAAAACCCGCATTTTAGGGATAGTTTAGGTACTTTATTGTAAAATAAGGGTTTAATGTGCAGCTTTTTCTCGTTTCTAGCTTTTGTCATTTCTGAAGTCTAGACACAGCCACACTACCCCAGCCTCCTCGGTGTTTTTTTGCTCTGATTTTTTTTTAGAAAAAAAAATAGCCCTTCAAAACTCAATTAACTAGTGTTTTGATATGGCATCCTCTCAACCACACACAGAATCAGGGTCACAAAAGTCAATTAACTGTTTTACTTCTATGTTTTGCTCAAGACTGATGACTTTTTATTGTTAATTATGAATTATGAAATATGAACAGTTCATGGATTTTGAGTAATTTTTCAATTTTTTAGCATATGCATGTATTAATTATTTAATTTAATATATATAGTTGTCCCGTTTTTGGGGTCGGCCACGCTCCGCTATCCGGGAATAGTGCATTGGCACTTATACTTTGGCCCTGTTTGGATAACAAACTTATCTACTGCTTATGACATAAGTTGTATAAGCTACTTTTATAATCGAAGAAAAATTATAGTGAAACTTATTTTATACAAGCCATAAGCTGTTTTGATAAGCTATCATGGGTAGCTTATGAAAAATAAGCCAAAAATAACTTATGAATCAGTCATAAACTGTGTTCATAAGCTCTGCATAAGTCAATCCAAACAGGCCTTTAGTTTATAAACACTTTCGTTTTTCCCTGATTTTTACTTCTTGAAGCTCTAAGAGTTAAGAGACAAACAATAAGAATCCATATTCTGCTTTACCTGGCAACAATTGCAATCAGAATTCAGATATAGATTTGATTTCCTAGTGATTCAGCTTCGAATTCTAAACCCACCCAAATATTATTATCATTATTACAAAACATAATTACCTTACTTTTATCCTTCATTGATTAAAAATGCCATTTTTATGGATAATTTCAAATTCGAACAAGGCAAAGAATGGTACGACACCGTCATCAGCTTAGTTTTCAGTGACTGAACTTTCCCTAATCAGACTACAAGACTTGTAATTGCCTTTTTCAATTCAGTTATTCAATAATCAATGAAATAAAAAACGAAAAAAAATCGGAATTCAATTACATACCTTATACCTAATTGCATCGTAAGTCCCATAAACAGCACCTGCATGCAACAACAACAAAAATCCAAAATTTACACCGTTGCCCTAAGAACAGAATGAAAGTTGTGCCATACTTGGCTCAGTTAAAAAGACACAACAACAAAGCTAATTCTGTTTTGCTACAAAACCAAGCAGGGAATAGGGAAAGAAAATCTCACCGACGGCGCCTCCAATAGCACCGCCAACGGCGGCTCCGGTTGCCACGCGAGCGAGGACGCTGTCTCTGTTCATTCTCTTATTTCTTCTCTGCTTAGATTCTCGGTTTTCACCGTTTTCTTCTGTTGTGTGCTTTTTATAAACGAAAATTTATAAAAAAAAAACTATTTAGCCTATTTACGTAAACACGAACAATAGTTTTTTAAATATCATATATTAATAACCACCACCGCTTGGCCAGTGGAGTAACCTACCCTGGACTCAGGGGGTTGATCTGGTTCTCTCAAGTTCGATTCTCGGAAAGTTAAAAAATATGTCAACAATGGTACTAAATCAAAAAAAAATATCATATATTAATAAATTAGTCCCCCACGGTAGCTCAGTGGGTTAAAAATAGCCCCCACCCCCTGTTGACCAAAAAAATATAAATTAATAAATTAATAAATATGTCTAATCTATTGGTACTCTTTTTAGGAATAGAGCTATGTTTGGATTGACTTATTTGAGCTTATTTATTGATATCAATACTTATCGACGTGTTTGGTAGAGTTTATGAAAACCACTTATGATTAGTTTATAAGCTATCCAGATAGCTTATTAAAACAGCTTACAGCTTATATAAAATTAATTTCATAATATTATTTCTTCGATTATAAAAATAGTTGTATAAGTGTTTATACGATAAGTACTTAAATCAGTTGTTCATTGAATATGTCTCGCGGTATGATCATGGACACTCCCACACATGATTTCCTCCACCTTCTTCCAGACCACTGATTGCGCCACCACAACTTCGACTCGGTCAACATCACCGGCCACCCTCAACGCCGCGTTGAGCCTCATGCCCTCACCAACCTCAACTCTGACAAGGCCTGCGGCTCCATCCCCTTGACGTCCAAGTCCTGGCCTCCGCTCCTTTCGCTCCGGTTCCTGGCCTCCGCTTCTTTCTCAACCGCCAATCCCTCAATGCTTCCATAAAAAAGAAAACCCCCGACGACGCCTGGGCCATCACCTCCGTGCTCCATCGAGGTCCCTTCTGCAAAAGCGCTCATCCATGGTCACCTTCCCCTCGTATTACCGCCATCGTCCCCTTCGACCACCACGTCCCCTCTCGTTGTTTCATCGCGTCTATGAAGTCACCGGGGTTGGTCACCGCCAAAGTACCACAGCGCACCCCTTGTCGCCGGAGACGCAAACAACCTCGTCGAGGCTCACTCTCTTCACGCCGAAGCCGTCGTCATAGTAGCTTGTTCCTCCACCGCAAGCCCCTCATTGGTCCACCCACGCCATGACATTAGCCGCGGTCTTCCTCTCCTTGCCGGAATTCCACTGTCAGCTGCCATGAACATAAAGCCCTCATTGAAGTTTGATTTGATCCTCACTGGACTTCCACCATTGACGATGGAGACGGTTTAGATGCGGTACAGGCGATAGAACCTAAGCCATGGGCGATTGGATGTGGGAGTATTGATCCAAAGGCTAAAAAAACTTGTGTACCATACAACACCTACACAACTTGTGTAGGGTAGAAGCCGCCTAGATTAGGTGGCTTATGCTATAAAAAAGGTAAACTAGTCAGACTTTAAAAAAAAAAAAAACAAACCTACGAAATTAGAAAGAGAAAAATTGTGGGATAAAAAAAATAAAAATTTGAAATTTTAATGGAATTGTTTGTTTTAAATTATAGTCACCGCAAATGGATGAAAACCGTGTCCAAAGTCAAGTTTTTTAGAAGTTGCATAGTTTTGCTTTGGTTTTCAATGTGATTTTGAGTGAAAAGTACAAAATAAGTCGAGTCAAACACCGTTTTATTATAGGAGATTAGTTGCCTTAAATTTCTTTCTTTATCTTTGTCTTCCTAACAATATGAAATCTATATAATTTATTTTCATAAACTCTTCAAAAATTTATCAAAATAATGTGCAATTTATATGAAATCAATTTGATTACAATTTCTTTTTAACTATAAAAATAAATTATATATAAATATTTATATTATAAATAATTGTGTCATATGTGTAAGCATGCCACATCTGTCTCTACCAAGAAAACAAGTCTATTATTATTAGATGAGCAAATAGATAGACCAAAATTGGCCAAAATTAAATAATGAAAAATATGAAAATCAAAATCGCCAAAACTCTATAATCTATACCATTATATAAAAAATATAATTAAGTTTAAATTATTTATTTTAGAAGAGATAAAATCCTATTTATTTTGGGAGATCATCCGGGTTTCCTCCCGTTAATCAGCCCTATTTAGAGTGAATAGTCAAAATGACCCTCGAAATTGTAGGGTGCTCTCAAATTAGTCCATAAAATTAGCGAAAACTCAAAATAGTCCCTCATTTTGTAAACCGTTACTCAATTTAGTCTCTCCGTTAACCTCAGTTACTTGATGCCGTTAGTGAGTCTGACGTGTCACGTTAAGTGACCTGTTGGCTCCCACGTGGCGCACGTGTGGCGCGCACGTGTCCCTAGTGAATGTCAAAATGGCCCCCAAAATTGTAGGAAACTCTCAAACTAGCCCCTGAAATTAACGAAAACTCAAAATAGTCCCTTATATTTTGTTTAATTGCACTTATCCTGCTACACTTGTCCTCTGCATGGTGTTAATAAATGTTGGTATCATGATAATACCAAATGAGCTCCAACGTTACGGCACGGCGGTCGGAGCTCTGACGTCAAGTCTGCTGGCTGCTGGCTCCTTTGCGGCGCGTTTCTTCTTGAAGAGAAAGAACAAGGGTTCTGTTTCTAATTCTATTCTATTTTAGCAGGGTTTTAGCCCTTTTGCAAAAATAAAAAAAAAATGAAAAAAATGACAAAAACAATGTCATTTTGATTTTTTTTTTTAAAATTGGTCCAGCACAGAGCCGCGAAGAACCCGCAGTTTTTGACCGGTTCCGCGGTTTTTCGTCTGATTCCCTGCCAACTCGGTTCCCAGGTTACTCCAAACCGGATTGAGGTCCGGTTCCCGATTCAACCGGTCGGTCCGGTTTTAACTACCATGGCTTTTACCATTTTTTGCTCATCCAAAAGTGATTGTAACGTTGGAGCTCATTTGGTATTATCATGATACCAACATTTATTAACACCATGCAGAGGACAAGTGCAGCAGGATAAGTGCAACTAGATAAAATATGAGGGACTATTTTGAGTTTCGTTAATTTCAAGGGCTAATTTGAGAGTTTTCTACAATTTTGGGGGCCATTTTGACATTCACTACTCTCAAAATAGTCCCTTGTGACACGTGTGCGCCACGCGTGCACCACATGGGAGCCAACATGTCACTTAACGTGACACGTCAGACTCACTAACAGTGTCAAGTAACTGAGGTTAACGGAGGAACTAAATTGAGTAACGGTTTACAAAATGAGGGACTATTTTGAGTTTTCGCTAATTTCAAGGACTAATTTGAGAGCGCCCTACAATTCCGAGGGCCATTTTGACTATTCAGTCGCCCTATTTACCTCGGGGCAATAATAATAAAACGACACGTTGATATGGATCCAATTAACCACTTGGTGCCGCACACAAGCAGCACAAAGGTTAAGGTATGTAGCCAAGCAAACAGCGTCGCACGCACAATGTAACAATATAAAACGCCAACTACAAGGACGTCGTTTCGTTATTTTATTCAATATTGATTTCTTTCCCATTATTTTCCCTTCGTAAACCGTCAACTTTAATCTGTTGGCTTTCGCGTAAAGTGGGACTTTCCCTGCTCCTCCTATTCTGCCACTCTTTTTTTTATTTTTCTTATTTTCGGTTCTTTGGTTTGGTCATCTTCTGAGACGTGCAATTCCCGAATCACCCTCTTATCTCATTCCTCAGTTCCGTTCGGTTCCGTCCGGTTCCTTCCACCAATGTCCGCCGACGATTCCCTCGCGGACCACAAGCTCTGCGGTTTCCTCTGTGCGGTTCTCACACTCACTCCTTCGCAGCGCCACGACGACGGCAACAACGACCACCCGCGCTTCAGCGAACGATGCGAGATCTTCAGCGATGGCGCGAGGGTCGGGTTCCGGACACAAAACGGCGTCGTTTTGGGGCCAGTCGTTTCGGCGGAATGCGAGAGCTCAAGGGCGAAGAGGACGAGGAAGGTTGGGACGGTGAATGGGAGCATAAGCGTGGTTCATCAGCTTCATGCCCTGGTCACGCGCAAGTGCCTGAAGATCGATGCTCGCGTGGTGTGCGTCGAGGTGCCTAGGGTTGTGGTGCTCGTCGACGTTTACCTTCCCATTCAGTTGTGGAGTGGGTGGCAGTTCCCGAGATCGGGTTCCGTCGCCGGCGCCGTTTTTCGCCACTTGAGGTTTGCTTCCGTCGCTATTTTTGCTTTAGGTTTCGATGCTCATGCTATGCTTGCTTACTAACTAACAATGCAAATTGGCCATCTCTTGTTAGGAGAGAAAGACATTTGAACAAATTTAATGAATATATATATATTCTCCTTTCTAAAATTATAACTGTAGTTTTTAAGGTTTTGCATGCGAATTAGGGAAGTTGTTAATATTTTTAATTTCAATGAAATTTAAGTTGACTGACTATATTGTCCTCACATTCCACTAATAATGTTGATTAAATCCCAGAAGATAAGGATGAAGTCGGAAAAAATAAATAAATAATGCTTTCTTGATTTTTCTAAAATGACAAATAATTTAATACAAACCAAAACTTCTAAATTGAAAAAGAGAAGCAGTTATTATCTTTACCCTCTAAGATTAAATGTGTGCTTTGTCAGCTTGGATAATCACTGTTTTCCACTTTAATAGCTAGGTTCCTGCCATATCAAAAAAAAAAAAAGCTAGGTTCCTGCTACCTAGAGGGCACTGGTTAAGGAATCAGAAAATAGAAAAATATTTATGGAAAAGTACACCATTCAATACATTGATAAGTTAAAAAGCTGCACTTTTCACTTAATAGTTAATAGTAATACTTTTCATTTTGATTCCCTAACCAGTATTCTTGGGGTGCTCTTTAGCACTTTCCTAGTAATTAATAATTATTTATTGGTGTGTGTATGTCTTTCCACCACATCACCTGGTATTAATGGTCAAAGCATGTAACCTCAAACATAATCAATCTCATGAACTAATTGAGCCAAAAAGTCATATGTTGAACTTGGGTCAACTGCCAAGGGACAGTATATTAATATTACCATATTTTTGTAATCTGAAGTGTAAAAGCTTTGGTTAAGGCTTAAAGACATTGACAAATTTACAGAGTTGTGTACACTGATTCCATCATGTCAATTTTGCAGTCAAAGCTTTGGAGGGAAGTTTCAAAACCATATGTATGATACTATGATACATCAACATCAGTAAAATTTGTATTGTTAAGGAGTTTCAATTGTACAAAATTAATCATTCAATCAAACTCAATTCCACTTCTAACATGGTCATACTAGTGGTGTTCTAGCTAGTTGCTCACCAGTGATATTCTCGGAAGTGTGTAGTAATAACATAAATCAACTGATCTACTGCCTCCATTTTTTCTTCATGAATGGAAAAGTTCAATGCAGTTGGTTAATAGTCTTGACTGCCTCCATTTTTGCTTAACATATAGTCTTGACTGTCTTAGTTTGCTAATAGTTAAGGGCCTATGCAGTTGTGATTGGGATGAGAGAAGTTCAATGCTTTCTTATCCAGACCACAATAGGAAGACTCATGGAAAAGATGAGAGCATTTGGAACCTTTCTGATTGTCATGTACTTGGTTGCAAGCTCCATTCCCGTGTGAGCGATTCTTCAAGGGAAAGGCTATTTGAACTTCATGAAATATTTAAGACAGTACCGGGTGTAGGAAAACAGCATAAGTTTATTAGTTCCAAGATAATACCTATGGACAACACTTGCAGATCTGGGATCTGGGAGATATCTGACGATATTTTAACTAAAATTCTAGCTTCCTTGGACCCAATGGACCTCACTAGGGTTTCTGCAACATGTCATCATCTAAGATCCTTGGCTGCTTCTGTAATGCCTTGTACAAAGTTAAATCTTTTTCCTCATCAGCAGGCAGCAGTTGAGTGGATGTTGCATCGTGAGCGAAATGCTGAACTTTTGCCACATCCTTTATATGTAGCTCTCTCAACTGACGATGGCTTTAGCTTCCATGTAAATACTGTATCTGGTGAAATAGTCACCGGGGAAGCTCCCACCATCAAAGATTTTCGTGGAGGAATGTTTTGTGATGAGCCTGGCTTGGGTAAAACTGTAACAGCTCTTTCTCTTATCGTGAAGACGCAAGGTACATTGGCAGACCCACCAAGTGGGGCACAAGGAGTTTGGTGTCAACATAATGGTAACCAGAAATGTGGCTATTATGAGACCAGTAGTAATAACATCACTGGTTGTACTATCTCAGGTAAGAGGGATGTTTGCCAAGATACAAGTAGAGATGATGACCATCATGAACACTCCTCCAAAAGATCCAAATTGATGGATCCTGGTCAGAAAATCACAAAACCTCAAGATTCATGTTCTGTACAAGAAAACAAATCACCTGTTGATGCTTGCTTTGAGGAATCTATGCCTGCTAGTCGGTGCACTAGGAGGTTGAGTCGCATAAAGAAAAATCTATATTTCACAGATGAAGAGGAGGCTATGATTTCCAAAGAAAGAAAAATCGGTGAAAGACCGATTAAAACAAAGCATGCATCAGATGTTGCATCTTGTGTATCTCAAAACAAGCTAGTTGATACTTCATACAGATGTGAACAGAGTTACAAGTGGCCTGGGAAGCATAAAGTCGACTGTTTGGAATATAGTGATACGTGGATTCAGTGTGATGCTTGTCACAAGTGGCGAAAGCTTGCAGACAATAGTATGGCTAATGATAGTGCAGCATGGTTTTGTAGTATGAACACTGACCCTTTATATCAGAGTTGTAGTGTCCCGGAACAATATTTTCAGAATAGCTGTAAGATAACTTACTTACCAGGATTTCACTTGAAAGGAACTCCCGGGGGTGAGAAACAAAATGTTTCATTTTTCACTAGTGTGCTTAAGGAGCACTATTCACTGATAAATTCTCAGACAAAGAAGGCCCTGACTTGGTTGGCTAAAATTTCAATGGACAAGCTTGCAGTAATGGAAACAAATGGCATACGGGGTCCTATTTTAAACAACTGCACTGTGTCTAATGGAAATTTTAATCCATTCCACAGAATATTTCAAGCATTTGGCCTCGTAAAGAGAGTAGAGAAAGGTGTATGCAGGTGGTACTACCCACAAAATCTTAACAATTTGATTTTTGATGTGGCTGCCCTTGGAATGGCTCTCCGTGAGCCATTAGATTTTGTTAGGTTATACTTGTCAAGAGCGACCCTGGTAGTTGTTCCAGCAAACTTGGTTGATCATTGGAAAACACAAATAGAAAAGCATGTCAGGCCTGGTCAATTACGGGTTTACATTTGGACTGATCATCGGAAGCCATCTGTACACTCTCTTGCTTGGGATTATGATGTTGTCATCACTACATTTAATCGTCTGAGTGCAGAGTGGGGCCCACGTAAGAGGAGTGCTCTGATGCAAGTGCATTGGTTTAGGATAATTTTAGATGAAGGGCATACTCTTGGCTCAAGCTTGAACTTAACAAACAAGTTGCAAATGGCTATTTCATTGGTGGCTTCAAATCGATGGATACTAACAGGAACTCCAACACCTAACACTCCTAACAGCCAACTCCCACATCTACAACCATTGCTAAGGTTCCTTCATGAAGAAGTTTATGGACTGAATCAAAAGTCATGGGAAGCTGGTGTACTTAGGCCATTTGAGGCAGAGATGGAGGAAGGTCGGTCTCGTCTGTTGGATTTACTTCACAAATGCTTGATTAGTGCAAGAAAGATAGATTTGCAAAGTATTCCACCATGCATTAAGAAAGTTGTTTTACTAGATTTTAATGAGGAGCATGCTAGAAGTTACAATGAATTGGTGCTCACAGTTCGGCGTAATATATTGATGGCTGACTGGAATGATCCTTCACATGTTGAGAGTCTACTGAATCCAAAACAGTGGAAGTTTCGTAGTGCAACTATAAAAAATGTTAGACTTTCATGCTGTGTTGCTGGACATATTAAAGTTACACATGCTGGAGAAGATATCCAAGAAACAATGGATATGTTAGTAGAAAGTGGTCTAGATCCTACGTCGGGAGAGTATACGTCCATAAGATATAGTCTCCTATATGGTGGTCACTGTGTCAGGTAATACTTGGATTTTGATAATTCTTGTGGCCTTAATTTCCTTCAGGTCATAGCTGCTCATCATCATCAGCATCATGTTGTTGTTGTTGTTGTCTTGTTATTGTTATCATCATCATCATCATCATCAAATTATTTAATTATTTAATAAATTGTGAAGGTGCAAAGAATGGTGCCGCCTTCCTCTCATTACACCATGTCGGCATCTGTTGTGCCTTGATTGTGTTTCGATAGACAAGACAAAGTGTACATATCCTGGATGTGGTAACTTATATGAGATGCAGAGTCCTGATGCAATGGCACGGCCAGAAAATCCTAACCCAAAGTGGGCTGTACCCAAAGATCTTATTGAGCTACAACCTTCATATAAGCAGGCAGGGTTTTTATTAAGAACTCAGTTGGCATTTACTTGCATTTTTTTTCCATTTGTTTCTTTTGTCTTCATGGTCCTAAACGTGCAATGTTGATTGTTGAATGAACAGGATAATTGGGATCCTGATTGGCAATCAACATCTAGTAGTAAAGTCGCATACCTCGTCAAGAGGTTGAAAGCTTTGCAAGGAACAAATGAAGAGATGGGTTTATATACAGACAATAGCAATGACGATATGCATACTGAGAATAGTTTCCCTTTGCACACGAGAGATGCCAAATCATCATTCCAGGAAGGTTCTATAAGTAGCACTAAGACCAATTTGGTCCCTGAAAAAGTTTTGATATTTTCTCAGTTTCTTGAGCATATACATGTCATTGAACAGCAGGTGCTTTTTCTGCGCCACATTTTGGATGTGATCATTTGTGAATCTTTTCTATTTTATCTTTTGGCCATCTGCGTATCCTTTTGCAAATGATCAAACCTATTAAATTGGATTTCTATTTTGCCAGTTGGCTGTTAATGGTATCAAATATACTGGAATGTATAGCCCAATGCATTCTAGCAACAAGGTATAATGTTGAAATTCCCATGATCTTATTGCTGTTTCTGAAAATTTAAATTTACTTTTGGTTTCTGATTCTGATATTTGGTCAATTTACCTTTCTCTTTTACAGAAAAAGTCATTAGCCATGTTCCAGCATGATTCAAGTTGTATGGCACTTCTGATGGATGGAAGTGCTGCATTGGGTCTTGACTTGAGTTTTGTTACGCATGTATTTTTAATGGAGCCTATTTGGGACAGAAGGTTAATACATTAAACCAATTCATGTACGAACGAGGATTTAAAATTAGGATGTTATTCCTTTTGAGGATAAATTTATTTTGAGAAACTTTACATTTTTATATCGTTAAAAGTTTCTTCAGTTGAAAGCCCCGTAAAATTTTCTGCAAACTTTGTGGCATGCATGCTTTCAGCATTAGAATTATATGGCATGGGAGGCCTAATGCACCATCTGTCAATTTTTCTGTTTTGTGCTTCAATGTGTAAACTGTATCTATGTTGTTGAATAAAGTGATTTGGCGATGGATCCTTTGTTTGCCCAATTTGTTAGATCCTCCTACTTTGTCTGAAATTGCCACTTTTGTCCAATTTAATTGTCTTCTAACTTGGCCAAAACCTTGTCAGTATGGAGGAGCAAGTAATTAGCCGTGCCCATCGCATGGGTGCTTCTCGCCCTATTCATGTGGAAACATTAGCAATGCGTGGTACAATTGAAGAACAAATGCTAAGATTTTTACAGGTGAATCTCTAACACACGAACTATATTTACACCATCCTAATCTAGATTGTCAGTTGATGACCAGTTTCCTTGAATGGCCTGATATTTGGTAACTTTGTCATTTGTTTGCCATTGAAAATTGTCTCCTGCTCTACTACGTTCACCCCCCCCCCCCCCCCCCCCAAAAAAAAACACCCCAAAATCCCCAAATTATTCATGCTTCAATTTCTTCATGTTTAACCAGGATGCTGATAAATGTAGAAGATTTCCAAGTAAAAATGTTGCCAAATCAGAAGATGACAGTGGGGGACGAGGATATCGATCATTGCATGATTTTGCTGAAAGTAGTTATCTACTGGAACTTAGATTTGTATAAACTATTCCAGAAGCTCTAGAAGGTTTGTGCAAATTGGTTTTTCCCTAACTATATTTTTGTAGGAAGCATAAATTGAAGGGACGACGAGATGCAAGCAATTTTTGTTGACATTTATGTTAGAACTATTTATTTGGAACTTTGGTGAAAAACAATAAGTAAAAAAGGTTGTGTTTGGAAGTGATAAAGATGATAAAATTCTAGTTTGATTTCTCTGTCTTTGGAGTGAAAGAATCAAGTTATACTTGTAATGACTCATAAGCAATTGTCAAATCATTTGGTGAACTTTGGTTAAATGACATATTGTATGCACAACTACTATAAACCCTCGATGAAACTTATGGCATGCCCTGAACTTGAAATAGGATACCCTCTTCTCTTTATAAACTTTTCCTTACCAAATTGTATGTATGCTTGAAACTGGATTTAAGATAGGTACTTTGTACTGATGCATTCTTTCACCTTTTGTATTAACTCTTTGTTTTTGTTTTTTGTGCTTCAGGCGTTTGATTGATCAACTTCAAGTACAGACTATTTTGCTTTAGGCAAGTCCTATGGACATCCTGCAATCAGATTGCATACTCCTGAATATGATTTTTGTCTTGGATATTTAATCTTACTACTGCTCATATATGATGAGATGGTATGATAAGCATTGGAGGGTGAAAGGTCTTATTTTGTATAGCATTATGCTGCTATTTTGCAGCATCTCTTCTGTTTGCCAATGCTTAATGAAATAGTGCATGGCTCCCTGCATATGCTTTTTGTAAAGAATATAGTCTAGTTGATTTGAGGTGCAGTTTGGAGTCAAGAAATTGGATTGAAATTGATTCTTTTGGGATATTGAGGAAAAAAATGCCTACATATGAAGTCGATTTTTGTGATGCTATAATGCTTATGCTTTCCACTTATGACAATATGATTTCATTCTATGCTGTTAGTCATTAATTCCAGGATGAGAACAGAGCCTATTACTATTAGACATGACTAATGAAAATTTTCAAATAAATTAAAATAACAAAGTTAAAGAAAATAAAATGTTATTTATTTTATTTTATTAAGTTTTTGATTAATTATGTCCATTAGGCACGCTTTTATTTGCGTTCATCATTATCAAGAGATCAACATCGAACCCTGTTCTGCCAAAAAATTCCAAGTCGGTGAGCATAACAGGCAGGTTGCTTTGTCCAAAAAGGTTTGGACTTTGGAGTAATTCCTATAGCAAATTGTTTGAAGTAATGCCTAGATATTTTCTATTTTCTAATAATGGAGATTTTGAAACTTTAAAGGGAAAACTTTTAACGAGTAACTGCCACCTATACTAGATTTTTCTTACAATGGTTTTGTCTTTATTAATTAAAGTGAGATGCTAAATAGTACACGAAATGAACGAAAAAGTATGTGACTTATTTAATGAAAAGCACAGTTAATTATGCTAAATAGTACACGAAATGAGCGAAAAAGTATGTGGAATGAACAAAAGTATTTTTTTTTTTATGCAACAAAGGGACAAAGCGCCCGAATGAACAAAAGTATGTGTCTTATTACCCCCACAGTCATTTAATAAAGAGCACTGCAATGGTGAATGCATCACCTGTGTTTTCTTGAGAATCCTGCAAATCCTTTTCGTGCCGTTCATCCGAATGAGAATTAATCCAGCATTAGTCCTCAACTTGCGGATTAATCCCAGTTAATTATGGATTGGGCAGGACGACCAATAATGCAAACACAGTACTATGGTATCTAAAATATTATGAAGTTTTATATTCTTTTACTATACCTTTAAAAAATATTGGCTTCTTGAATGTCTTCCACTCATTTTTGGATTGAACTTTTGGATCATGTATAAAATCCAAAATAATAATCAAATTTCACGTGGTGCGACTGTAACATCTCAGTCGGCAATTGCAGATTGATACATTGGCTATAATTGAGTCTCATCAACTTGCCATATTGGGCTCCAATTGTGGTCCTGATTGTGATTCAATTGCAATCACAATTTAAAGAGTCCTTGGGCGTGTCTTTCATTGTGTCTTGGACTTTTTCACAAAGCAAGGAGTATATTCAGGGTTTTACTTTGGAGGGTAAAGTAAAAATTTATAATTATTGATCAGAAAATCAATATTTAAGATTATAATCACAGACACACACGTGTATGACAAATTATTAAGCTATTCAAATTTCAATCTTTTTTTTCAATCAATGACTATAATTTATTTATCACTTCTTCCTATAGAGTAAATAATATATGGATAATGGATCAAGTATGATTTTTCAATGGAGAGAGCAACACGTGGGAACCAACGAAAGTTACATGTCTGAATTTTTAAGTGTTAGTACTATTGTACTGATGAAGTGTCCATGTTCCTAGTTTCCTAGCTATAAATTACATGGGACCTATGAGTGTATAATTTTTGAAAAATCAACACCCAAACCTTGTCATTTTGTACACTGACTATTCATACAATAAATGACTCAGATTGACACCTTACACCTCCCATTGAGTCTCCTAGCTAGTATAAAAACATGACCATCCCTTTGTGTGTTATATGCAACCCCAACACTAAAATATAAAGATGGCTTCTAAATTTTCCATATCCTTGCTAGTGTTGTTCCTTGCAGCTTTGACCCTGATGCTCATCCCTCAAGGGATTGCTGATCATGCTGATCATTATTATAAGCCTCCTAAATATAAGCCTATCCACAAGCCACCTGTGTATAAGCCACCTACTTACAAGCCACCTCATTATAAGCCACCTTACAAGAAGCCACCATACAAGAAGCCTCCTTATGGTAAGCACCCTCCAGTTGAAGACAACACCCATTTCTAGACCATGCAACAACAAGGCATGTTAGCTATAAATAAATGTTATTATAGCTACTAAATAAGAGGTCCCCAGATACCACTTGCTTCGTTTTTCTAGTACCATAATTTGCTACTTTGTGTATAGAGCTAATATGAGTGTTATTGGCTCTTGTGTATTTTAACCTTTTGTATAATGCTACTATATGGCCATGTCAAGAACATCATATATGTGGCATATGCTTGAATTCTAAGTTTAGAGAAAATCGTGCTTTGTAACTCCAAAATTATAAATAAATGAATTTTATGACTTTGAGATTGCGTTGGTTGATTGGAGCTTAAATATAGGTATATATTTAATTAATTTGCGGGCTATATCTTTCTATAATCAATATTTAAATACATGTATATATATAGTTGAATATATATATTGGTGCATGAAAGTTTAGGCCAAAGAAAAAAAGAGTCGCAAATGGAAGTCTCTGTAATTAACCCTCGAATAGCACCTAAAATAACATGCAATTACTTGATTTGAGTGTAAAATCAAGAGTAAATAAACCCTTGAATTAATTGGTTCTTTTGCTGCTGAATTAATTGGTTCAGTTATACGCATCATCCTCTGAAAATTTTGGTTATCGTCACTAAATTTTTTTGAAACACTAACATGGTGATATTTTAGATTTTTAGGGATTTGAAGGTGGAATTTTTTGAAGATTAATTAATAGCACGTATATATGTAACTTCATGTCACTTAAAAACCAACAAATTTTTCCCCTATTGTTAATAAAAAAAAAGTTAAAAAACAACAAATCTTTATTTATATTTTATATGTAAAAATAAGCACCAAACTGGTGTGGTCCTAGTGATAAGTGACTCGGATCTCTTAAGTATGTGATTCGGGGTTTGATTTCTGGCTCATGTGTATGAAAATATACCATTTGGGAGAGAATGGAAATATACCATTTAGGAAAGACAATTATTAAATGTGCAATTGTGCGCGGAAGATACTCTGGAAAAAAAAATATATGTAAAAGTAAGCATAAAAC
The DNA here is from genome assembly GCA_030159175.1 of Glycyrrhiza uralensis. Lineage (NCBI taxonomy): Eukaryota > Viridiplantae > Streptophyta > Magnoliopsida > Fabales > Fabaceae > Glycyrrhiza > Glycyrrhiza uralensis. The sequence goes on from BRZY01000005.1 coordinate 45,442,287, forward strand.
ACTCAATATTGAGAAGACAGGAGGAGAATGTAATTGCCGCGCATAAAGCATTTGAAGGAATATTATTTATAATCCAAGAGTAAGTAATAAAAATGAAATAAAATTCTACCATGAAAGATGTTTACCGACAATCAAATAATTATAATGGTAATATCTAGATTCTTTCCCCCTGCGAGCTAACATATATGTCATCCTCATTTGTTGTCCTTTTCCCATCCAAAACTTCAAGATAGTGACAAATTGGAACATTAACATCCATAATAATCGTCGACATTAGACACATCAGACTGTGTATTTGCCATCAGACTGAGCTCGATCCGATTATAAGAACATATATGGACGAAACTATCTTGTTGGCATCTCATAACTATCATTGGTACGTTCTATCTTAATCTAACAAATTGATTGTCAAAGCCAAGTCATTCCATTATGAGAAGATTGGATCAACTTGGTCACCAGAGTATCATCCTATATATGGGCATCCAATGTTTACAACATGAGACACACTAACTAGCTAAATATGTGCATTACCTGTGTATATATATATAAATTATGTAAATTCAAAAAAGTACACAAAAATATATGTAACTAAGAAAAAGAAGTTTTAAAAAAATTATAAGAAAAATACATATATAATAAATTTAGTACGATTTTATAAGAGAAATGTTTAAAATTAAAAAATTATGTAAAATTTATTTTAAAAAATGAATTTAAAAGATAATAATGATAAATGCCTTTTTTGAAGAAGAAATTTTATCTATTAGTTTTCAACAAAAAAAAAATCATGTATTAAATGGAAAAACAGAACATACCTAAAATATTGTCTCATTCTCAAGAAAAAATATATAGATTGTTTCGGCCCAAATACCAAGGGTAGATATTTTCCCGAAGAAAATTAATAGGTAATATAAACAGGGAATTAGTAAATATACCACTATTTTTGGACATACACTCTACATTTTAAAAAAAAAAATACTATTATACTCTCATTGATTTGATTTTTTTTTTTTTTCAATTTTACGTTGTTACCGGAAACTCAGTTTTTGAAATGCATTTTTGCATTTTTTTCTGGAAACTTTCCGGAATACAAATTTGCATTATGGATTTGTATTCTGGAAACACCAATTTCCATACAATTTGTATTCCGGAAACTCCAGTTTCCGGAAAGGATGCAAAATAAAAAAAAAATCAAACGATGAGAGTATAATAGTAATTTCCTGTATAAATGTGGGGTGTATGACCAAAAACTGGGGTGTATTTACCAATTCCCTATTTAGTTTGCTTAAAAACTGTGATTCAACTTTTTTATGCCATACATTACAAATGAAGAAAATTGAAGTTACTGTTTCCATAACAATGAAATTAATACAAGACTACAACACCCCCTTGTCATCGTATATGATTAACAATTTAACTAATAATGTAGACGAACTAACAAATACTAGAAAATAATGAGATGCTTCTCTAGAACAGATATATAAGCACTATGATTCTTCTCAAAAGTTCTGCTGCTCCAGAAAATCTTTTGACCTTTTTGTCTTTCTTCACTGCATTCAACAAACAATGTGTTCTGTCAGTGGCTTTAGAATAGAGAAACAGGTTCACGTAGCCATAACATTGTAATGTGGTTGACGAGTTCCTGAATTACTTATTGAGATGATGCAAATTAGTCTTAAAAATAAATAAAACATATACAAGATTATAAATAAAAAATATAATGAGCGTTGCAATAATTATAATATATTTTCTTATATTTTGTGCAACCACAATCCGTATTGCAACAACCGCAGTCATACCAGTTGCGATCACAACCGCAATTTAAAACCATAGTGAGGTTTGCTCAGTGATGGAAGATAATAATCAGAGAAATCAGAGTTAGCAGAAATAATGTCCACTGTGATCACAGAATGCCTACATGACATGGAAGGGGAAAGACAATAATGAATTTGGAGAGGAGGTTGGGCTAAAGGTGAGGGTGTAGGATTGGAAGAGAGGCAGAGAGAGAGAATTGAGTGGAACCATTGAAAAAGAGGTAGTAGACCCTCAAAAAGTCTAATAGTCTATACTATTTGTTCTTCCTTTTTTTTTTTTCTTTCTGTTTTCTATTTTAATTCTGGGTGCTAGCTACTGAAATAAAGAGTGTGAGAAGTCCTTCTGTTATAGAGATCTCTATTCGTTGTTATCAAAAAAAAAAAAAGAGATCTCCATTCGTTACTGATACCACATCAAAATCAGTAAAAATACTTGAGGGATTTGCAGTAGTAAATCAATAAAACAGCAACTACTTTTCCAGTATTGTATACCTTTCCAAAAGGAATTCTGTTACATTGCAGTCTATCTTGAAAAGTTCATAATTATTATGCTTCCTAAATTAGTATGCTGTGATTTATACGCCATATACCATCAAAGCTGGTATAAAAGTACCAATGGTTAAGATGACATTTTCATTTTGGAAACAACACTTACAATCCTCTATCAACCAGGTGATGTCACATTCCCACTTTATATTGGAAATAGGAAAAGAATGTGCTTCTAGAAGATAGAGCAACACAAAATAGATGGAGTTTCTATCCCACTGAAGTGATAACTCAAAGAAACATGGAACTTTCTGCATGAAGAACAAAGAGAAGACGGTTTCTAGTTCTTGAAGCAACAATGCAATCTAAAGAGAAAAGACAAATGCAGCAAAACAGAAAGCTCCTAGTTCTTGAAGCAACAAAACCATCAATACCGAATCAGAAAACAGAGATACATGATGTCAATAAATAAGGCCATGGAATGGAATCCATCTGTCCAAACCGATGTATGTAATCCAAATATTAAATCCAAAATATGATCAAGGTGAAGAAAAATTTAATATCAAAACAGACTCAGAACATCAAAGAAAAGCTAAGACATAAAGGTTAACAGAAACTCACCTCGATCAAATCAATATGAACCATCATCCTGTTGTCAGAAAATGGTGATTGACATAAGAAGAAATGCAAGAGAGATATTGCTGCCTTCTTTTCGTTCATTCCAAATGAGTCGCACACATGATAGGGAAGTATAGTTGTTGGAGCAAAGAGTGAATACCGTATGAGGCTGTCTAAGTGCAAAAGAAGTATAGGGGTAGATTTTTAAGCTTTATGGGAAGCTGAGTGATGAGACTATGGAGGGCAGATGACATGCAATTGAGAGAATACATGGAGATTGGGTAAAGAGAGAAGATTCAGAAACACCTCCACAATCGAGGAAAGATCTTGACTCAAGTAAAATACTTGAGTGCTGTTGGTGTCATGGGAAGGATCACAACTTCTGGGATGCAAGATATTTCCGGCCAGTACTCTTTACCGTGTGGTCTTCTGTATCTTTCCTCTAAAAGTGAGCAGTTATATATGCAAAGTTTCTGCATATGCATTCCTTCGGGTAGTGATGTCAAACCATTGCAATTGTGGATTTCAAGACTCGAGCGATGAGAGATTCCCTATCCAGTCTGGTAACCTTCTGCCGCAAAATCCATCTATGACTAGTTTTTGAAGTGAGTGATGTGGCTGCAGGCCTTGTAAAATCATCTCATCTTTCAGCCAATTTTCATTTTCTTGTTTGTCCACTTTTGGTGGAAATGGCCATTGTATAAACTTCTCATCATACCTCCACTGTAATTCCAACCGTTGAAGATGTCGCTTCTCAAGAAGTACCTTTGCAGATTCAACCTCTGCAGCATTATTTCGCAGGAAATCCAACCGTCTCATTACTAATCTCCCTCTAAGGTTGTTTAACCCAACCAGCTCATTTACACCACCACTTGTACTTACACTGTCCAATATAAAATGTGTTAACGTTTGAAGATTGGCCAGCTGTCCCAACCCTGGTGGCATACATGCCAATCTCTCACAACCATTCAACTCAAGGTGCCGGAGACTTCTATTGATATCTGCTGGTAATTCTATGAGCTTAGAACATTCAGAAAGCTTTAGAGTTTGCAAGTTATGTAGGCTAGCAATGTCTGGCGGAAGACATTTAAGTACATTGTTCCGTGAAAGATCAATATATCTCAAATGCCTCAACTCTTTAATACTCTTTGGAATCACTACAATATCCATCCCGCAAAGTGTCAACACACGTAAGCACTTTAGGCTTAAAAGAGAACCAAAATATGACTGATTCAAATGACTGATTGAATTAATTTGTGGACTAAGCACAAGAAATGTCCTTAACTTGTAGGAAGATGATGATGTCTGTGCAAAATGTAATGCAGTACCAGATGACAAATACCGTGTTCTGTTGCATATGTTTGCTTCTTTTCCTTCAACCACGGCATATTCTTTCCCAGCCACTAGCTGTGCTAGATCATGCATAAGGTCATGCATTTTACAAGTACTTACACCACCACAATCATCTAGAGTGACATCCTGAAAGAACGACATTGACCACAAACTCATGAAGTACTCATGACCAACATCTTCTACACATCTAATGTCATTTGATGGTTGAATGAACCCCTCAGCTACCCATAACTGAATGAGCGTGTTCTTGTCAAGCACAAGACCTTTTGGAAACAACGAACAATAAGCAAAACAATTTTTCAGATATGAGGGAAGATGATCATAACTCAGTTTAAGGATTGCAAAGATTTTGTCCTTGTGCTGATCTATCTTTGAAAACTCAACATCTCTGAAATATAGCCAATCACTCTGGCCCATATTTCGAGAATACAAAAGGCTGCCGATGGTTCTTATAGCAAGGGGAATGCCAGCACATTTTTCAACAATGTCCCTTCCTGTGGCTAATAACTCCAAATCATTTGGTTCTTTTCCTTCGCTGAAAGCCACTCTAGAAAATAGCTTCCAAGATTTTTGTGAATCCAGACCTTTTAAGAGAAGGGATGGATGTGTGCCCATTATATTTGCCACTGTCTGACTACGCGTCGTTACAATTATCATACTTCCTTTTCCTCCTTCCATTAACAAGCTCTTCAATTTAAGCCACAGCTCACGATCTTCATTCCACACGTCGTCTAACACAAGCAAATACTTCTTCCCCTGAATTTTGTTTCTGAGATCTTGCTGCACTTGCTCAATCTCACAATTCTTGTCATGCCCAATGATCTTCTGAGCTATTTTCCTTATATCAAATCATCTGAGACATACACCCACATTGTTTGCTCAAAATAGTCTTGGACAGCACTGTCATTATATACTAGTTGAGCAAGTGTAGTCTTGCCTAATCCTCCAATCCCAACTATGGGAATTACAGAAACATGATCTTTTGCATTGGTGTCTATTAGATAGCTTTTAATACGTTGCTCTTCCTTCTCCCTTCCAATGACTTCATCTTTACTCACAAAAGAGTGAGTTTGTCTTTGTTCCCTGTATGCAATTGGAGTCTTCATACGGGGCTCAGTTAATTGCAGTGTATCCTTAATATAAGCAATATCATCTAGCCTCTTCCGGATTGCTTTCATTCTATGGCCCAATTTAAGACCATAGGCAATTGGATTTGATTTTGAGAAGAAAATTTGTACTCCAGTCATCACTTTTCTTTTCAAAGCTTCAATAGATAAATCATCTAGTAAGTCATCTGCATCATAGAGCACATCTTTCAGCTCCTCCAACCAATTACTAATTTGCTGGTTATTGGTCTTGGCCTCTGCATCAAGGAGCACAGCTTTTATCGCAGAGACTGTGTACTTCATTCTTTGGATATCACCTTCAAGATTCCAAACGATTTCAAACTCCTTGTAAGCTGAAGAGCTCAAGTTTTCTAAGACCATCAGAGCAATGGCTTCCATCCTTTGGCAAATAATGTTAAATAAAAGCATCAGTAAAATTAATCTTGGGGTCACATAATTTTTAATAGACTTGGATCATCTCTTGTTTTTGAATAGTAGGAAATGGTCATGATGGAGAAAGACTAATCCAGATTTGCTGCAGTAAAAAAAAAAATTCACGCAGTTACCATAGTAAGCAAATAGAAACCGTTGGATGAAGATCGAATGCTCCAATTTTGAGTTCATGTTTTGAATCTGATTTGCTGAAGTCAAAAAGTGAGCCATTTGTTCTCCATCCGGCGGTTTCAATTTGCTAATCACGTGAACTACTACAAATCCAGATCCAAGGAAAAACAGTTTTTCCCCTTTTAGTATAGCATGGATCCTATCAATTACCAAGAGTCGGTGAGTCCTTACATCATAAAAATTGTCTTTCTTTCTCCAACAGAATCATATCCTACTTTTGTTATTCACAAACAAGAAAGGATCTAAATCCAATTTTAATTGCCAATAAAATAAAAAGAGCTAGCTAAGCTAGGCTACGATCAAAATATATGATCGAACAAACGTGAGTACTAATATGTTCACTGCATATTTATCAGCAGATTAGAACAAGGTTAATTAATTAAGCAACCGAAATTAGAATTGATAAAGAGAGATTACCTGCTTTCGGAATAGGAGTGAAGATGCAGAATCAACAGTGGTACTGCGTCGTGTTGACAAGGGAAGACTTCAATAGTGTGGTCAGCTAGATAGATAAATAATAATTCCAATTAATAAATTATTGACAACTTGATTTCATGTTATTTTTTGGCGGGTGGATAAGCAATTGGGTAGATCATGGGTGGACCACTAATTTTAATCATAGGATATATTAATACAAAATATTAAATGGTTGAGATGAATTAGGTTTCAAATTTAAAATTTAAAATTTATATTAAGGCCCCTTGCTCCTGGAAAACCCTAGCAGAGCACTCTATCGCCTCAATCTGAAGTGGCTTTAATCCGATTCCACCGTGCATTTGGTCGTCAGCATCGTTACCAAGGGCGAATCGTACGGATCCAGCGGCGAAGAGCTGAAGATGCTCTAGATTCAACCCAACAAGGAAATAGTCATCGAGTTCATAAGAAACGAGGATTATAAGTATGGGACCCGGCCAAATAAACAGTTTTCAGTTTTCAAAATTTGGGATTATTCTGCAAATATGTTAACATTAAATACTCAAGAGGGTGTATTGGATTGGGATTGTAAAAGATTTTGATAGAATTTTTTGTGATGAAAAAATTTTGTGGTATTCAATCAAGACTTTTTAATAATATAAAAAAAATTTGTGGTATTCAATTAAGACTATCATGACTTTTTAGAGAGTGCAATGAAATCTAATGGTATTCAATTAAGATTATCATGACTTTTTAAAGAGGCCAATGAAATCCGGTGGTATTCAATTGAGATTTTTTACAACTTGTATTCAAAAATATACAGATTTTAAAGGATTATTTTGCATGGTGGATTTCGTGAGACTTTTTAGTGTAAAATATAAAGATCAGACTCATCCAACAATCTCACCCAAACCCTCAAGACTTCACAGACTTTTTTTCCTACCAGCCATACTCACCAAGTAATTTCTTCTTTTTTCCTTTTTCCAATTGTTTTTCTGCATACATTCTTTCTACGTTGAATATACTTGGGTGACAACATTATAAATATGTGTGTGTACATTTTTTATGTACTTTACCTCCTCAAACACTATAATAACCAAACTTGATCTTTCCATCTTTTTATTTTATAATCTTCCACAATAGTTTCTAGTCAAATGTGATCTTTCTATTTTTTTTACAAACTATTTGTATTTACTAATTTAATTAATATAATAAATTTATCTTTTTTAAAATTTCAATTATTTTTTTATTCATTATACTCTTTTTTATTTTATAAATATAATAGTTTTCTTAACGGGTTTCATTTATATTTTTTTGTTTTTATAATTTTTCAGGCTGTAAATTTTTTTAATTTTATTTTTGATAAATATAATAACATTTCTTAACAAGTTTCATTCATATTTTTCATTTCTATAATTTTAGGATATAAAACTATTTCTTTAATTTAATTTTTGATAAATAAAAAATATTTTTTACTGGTTTCCCATTTATTTTTATAATTTTATTATTACTACATACTATAAAACTATTATATATATATATATTACGTGGTGTGCTTAACACAAGAAGTATTTGCGTTAGCATGTGCAACACTACATAATTTTCTTCGCAAAAAATGTCGTTCTAATGAATTTTCAATTGAATCAGTAGACGAATTTTTACCTTCAGTATTACCCGTTAACGAATACTATAATTTTGAGCCAGCAGACGAATCTTCACCTTCAATATTTCCTTGAGTATTACCAGCTAGTATGACTTATGTGGACAATTATTACTTAGAAGGAGATAAGATACAACCAATTTCTTTATTTTCATTTTTATTGACTCTTATAACTTTGAAAGTTTGTTAAAAATTCATGAGATTCTTTATAAATCCATAAAGTCATTTCAAATCTTATAAATTCTTATGATATAAAAATCATTTAAAATCTACAAGATTTTTTTAAAATCCACAAGACTTTTTAAAAAAATCTGATAAGTTATTACATTTCTACGAAGTCTTTTAAAATCTACAAAATCTGTAAGACTTTTTTACGACAAAATAGTCTTTTAAAATCTCAATCCAATACACCCCCTTAGGTTCGTTCTAGGGTGGACTACCAAATTAAATGGTCCACCATGGTGAATTAGAAAGAAACTTTTGCAAAACTTTAATAGCTGTTGGATTTAATGATAAAACAATCAATGACTCATGTCAATTGAAAAAAAATGAAAACAAGTGAATACTACCTCGCCCAATTTCTCCTCACCATCCCCCCTTCCCATCGCCTATGACTGAGAACGGCGAGATCGTTCCCTACCACCATCCCCTTCCCACCAACTTCAACTTTAGGAACAGGATGAAGAAACCAAAAAACAACTTAAACAAATTTTAGAATAATTTTCCTCAAAAAAAAAGAGCTAATATCTCTGATGCAAGACCACCGGGGTGGTCTTTTATTTTTTTTGAAATCTGGGTTCAACCAAAAAGCAGGGATAGATCAACAACAAAGGGATGAATACAACACTTCCGATTTGAAATAAGGACATCACGAATGGCCCCAACACTATCAATCTTTGATGATGAGCGAAGAATTGAAGCATTTGAAAGTAAAGTAGCACAATACTGCTCAAGCTGCACGAGATATTTGTACAGGAACCCAATACTCAACAAACCGAAAGGATTCAGACTTGCATTTGTATGCAATATGACTTGACAATCTCTCCTTCAGTTGAACAACACTGTTATTGGAATTAGATATTAAACCATCTTTTTCATTAAACCAATCATCCATTTTTCTTGAAATCTGGGTTCAGCCAAAAAGTTGTGTCTTTGGTTTGTGCCTTTGTGGGTATTTTGATTTTGATTTTTTTTTGTTAGAGAAGAAGATGAGCAACAACACTCTGGCCTCTTCCAGCGAGAAGAACGCAAACTTCGCCGCCATCGACGACGTTGCGTTCGTGGCGGCGGTGAGGAAGTGATGGCCTCGCACGATGCGGTGGATGGAGACGGTGGTTTGATGGAGGGATCTAGGAAGAGGAAGCCGCTAGTTGAGGTGGTTGTTGGGACGGTGGTTTCATCCAGCCGACGATCGGCTTCATGGTTCGGGCGAAGGCCATGGTGCTCGAACTGCAAGTGGCCAAGGCAGCGGCCATGGTGCTCGAAGGTTTGGCTGGTGGCCTTCTCACCGTCGGGGTGTGTGTGGGGAAGGAGGAGAGAGTAATTGGGTGGGAAAAATGTTAGTATTCTTACTTTTATCTAAAAAAGATCTGGATTCTTTATTGTTTTTTAAAATAAATCTGACGGTGAACCACTCATTTCCATTTTTACAATTTAAGTTCACCACGGTGAACCACCGTATCCGAAGCCAAATACTTAACTCTAAAAATCTTGCATTGCAGCAGGGTTTAATATGGTGAACCACATGTGGTAGTGGATCCCTTTTGAAAATATTAATTTATTGATTAGTTTATTTATCTTTCACAAATTATCAACTCGTCATTTCAAGAATTATCAACTCGTCGACTAAGTTCATCATTTCAAGAATCAGTTTGTATTAACAAAAAAAAATTGAAAATTAAAATGAGTAATATTTTTATGAAATAAAATTGTATCTACTTAATCAATTTTGCTTATAGTTAAATCACTTGTATTAAATTTCCATCGTTCTTAACTATAGAACGATTTCCTAGTACTAGTCCCCTTGCTACTCCTAAGGCAATTTGCGAAGCTGATCATTTCAAATTCAGTTTGAAATTGCATCTCTCCTCCAATGGCATTTCCCAGTATGTTTTTGTTGCTCAAGTTGTTAGTAGCAATTTGGAGTTCACTTAACTGGAACCTCTTCAAGTTTCCAAGGTAGACTTCTTCATGACGTTGGTCTGTAAAGATTCTGAATTAGGACAGACATTGGAGGAACTGTTATAATTGGATCAAATGTGTTAACCTATGTTGCATAAGCAAAATCTTGTACTGCGATGCATATTTCAGCTTCACCTAAAGGTTTGTAAGGGAAGTGTACCTTCAACATCAAAGGACAATTTTGAGCCTTTATTTTTTATTTTTTGGTTCTAGATGTGTTTACTAAACATGTCCAAGAAATAATTAGTAAAAATAATTATGAAAATACTAATTGACTATGTTTATTGAATTTATTGTTTTATATCTATAGTAATAGTTCAACGTGATTATCATTTTGAAAATTCCAGACTTGTTAAAATTGCTTATTGTGTTTTATAATTTCTAATTGATATAATAATAACAGTAATATTAAGTGTAATACATTCAAGGCCAATAACTAGTTTGTACCAGTGCTCTACCGCTTTCTATGTAACTCTTGAAATACAGCAAATTTTGAAATTTATTCCGATCACACTTTAATTGAAGCCTTCATAGGTTATTGGCCTTCTTTCAAAATAATTTGTCAACACAAGGAAAAAAAATCTTTTGGTGCATATTTGAATGTCAATCATATGACAAAAGGGTAAGAGAAACATTAGCTAAAATAAATGACTATTTGTCAGACAAAATTGAATGAAATTCTTTCTCCTGTTAAGTTACTATAAGGGACCTATATTGAAGATTCCATCAGCATGAATTGAGCCTTCATCTACTCTTCTCACTGATTAGTTGGTGAGGCAGAGAAGAGGTAAATGTTAAGTACTATCTATGTATCATCACTTTTAAACTGGAACCACTTTTACAGGCTACATTTTTGGCCTTGTTTTATCTGGGGAATGACATTGTTCTGTGTCCTTCCTTTTCTTGTTGATGAGTTGGTCTTCCTCATTCTTAACTTTAGATTTCAACAAATGGGGCTTGAGCTTGTTTACATCTGACTGTTGAACTGGTTTCAGAAAGAATTCTTCAGCTCCTTCTTCTAGGCATCTGATCCAATAAAAAAAATGAGAAAGTTTCTTGTCAGATTTGAAGTTCAGTCATGTGACGCCCTCAAATTTTTGAACTTGAAATTTCACAAAATTATTGTCTTGATGATATTAAGTTTGATTAATAGGATGCAATTTCTCCTACCTGTTGATCCTTGAAGGGACATTCTCTGAGGACATAATCACAACTGGTATGTCTTTAAGAGATTTAGATTCCTGCAAATCAATATCTTGTGTTATTTTTCTAGCATCAAACCAGAGGAGGTACAACCAATTGAAGGCTATGATTCCCATCAACAAAATGGTTTGGGATTTGTTATATTTGAAATTTTTCTAAATATCACACTTGGCATGTTACAAGTGATAAAAACAGTGTTGTTTGAAAATATATATAGCATTTATTATTTCTGAAATCAGACCCCCATCATTTAAAATTGTTAACTGTATAGGAAAACAAATTCAAATTCAGTGTATAATATAGTTAAGTTCTGTGATGCATTCAAATTTTGAAACTGAGCAGAAAATAATGGAATTTTCTTTATGAAATATGGAACTAGATCAATCACATAAGGATCAAACACAAACGCTTTTATCAGTGTTTGAAATACCCCATGAGTTTACCTTGATCTTTCTCAGCAGATCATAGCCTGTCATTCCTGGCATACAGTAATCAGTTATGATCAGGTTTACTTCCACATCCTGCAGGCATAAGTAAAAGGAATTAATAAGATCATAGATCATACCAAACTTGTCCATTAGAAAAGGGCAAAAGGGTTAAACAATATGTACTAGTTTAGTAATTTAGCAAGAGAACTGAACCTGAGGGGTTTCTAGAGCAACAGAGGAAGGCTCTTTATTCCTCTGCTCATCTTCAACCAAACCAAGAAGCTTCAAAGCCTTACAACCAGAATCAACTACAGTAACTGTAATCACAAAAACATACCAAAAAGAATTAGAAGCATAAAAGGCAAAACAAACCACAGAATCAACTGATTTATGTTATCATATTGCAGTATAGGCTAGCAATCTAAATCCATATTTACATGGTGAAAAAAAAAAAAACCCACAAAGTACAAAGCATTAAAAGAAGAGAGAACAAAATTACCATGAAAGGAAGAGGTCTTGAGGAGCCTCTCAATTAACATTCTGTCAATAACACTATCATCAACAGCCAAAACATGAAACTGGGTCTCAGCAACCATACCCATGACTTAGATGGTAATTGTGAAAAGTGCAAGCCAAAGCACAAAAAGAAGAAGGGAGAGAAGCAAGAGAGAGGAATAGAAGGATGAATGAGGAATATGGAACACACACACACTCACATACATTTTAAAAGGGGAGCACATCATGGTCATGAAGATAACAAAATCCTCCTAGGAAATCTGACAGTTTGGAAAGCAAGATACGACAGATTTCATACAGAATCTGCCGGATCTTCTGGGGTTGATTTTTAAATTGAAAAAGAAGCAAAGAAGGGTCCTTTCCTTCTTCTTATTTGTACCAAACTTGGATTCTGACTTGTTCATTATTATTCTATTTGACCCTTTGGCTTATGATCAAAGACAAAACTATTGTGGTGTGCTAATTAGTCACTGTTTTTGTTCTCTTTCACCCCAATAGTATATGTCCATGCACGTGCATGACCTGCTTACCACTTTGGCCCCACCGACTAATGCAACTTACAAGTCGGTACAAAATGTAATTTCCTTGCTTCATTTTATTGTAATGTTTGTCTTTTGTCTCGTTTCAAGAGCCATTCTTGACCAAATCCATATAGAATTTTCAAAGGTCTCAAACCAATTCTGTTGTTCTTGCTTACACTTCAAGCATTCCACCATTTTAGTTTTCATTTTTTTTGTTTTTTTACTCAATGTCCAGATTTGATTTGCTTCTCATTTCGAATTATTTTTTTAATAGATAGCTTAGCTTAATTAAAATAATTAGAGTGACAAAGAATTTGAACAAAAATGATATGGTAACAAGAATTTTGATTTTCCAAAACCATCCTCTCAAATTGGGAAGTGTTAACTTAAACATGACCCTTGTATCTTCTCTGTCTCAAAATCAAGTACTGTTCTGTTATTAGCATATAATTGATTTTCCAACTCTTGATATTTTTATCTCCTTTTTTCTTCTTCTGAGGGGTTAATGTTTAAATTCAGATATAATTGGAAATGATCATGTGAGGAATTATACATTTGCAAATATTTCACATTCTGATTTTTGGAAGCAAATCATATGATATGACAGCATAGAACGGAAAAAATAAAAATCTTTTCTGAACAAAAATGAAAACTCAATGTAATATTCGGCGATTTGGGCCAGATTGTTTAATATTAGTCAGTAAGTAAAATATATCAGATACGTTTTGCGACAAGCCATCCCCAGATGGAGGATTCAGGAACCCAATGACTCACTCCTAGAATCATTTGAGATATATGGTAGTAAAAAATATGATTGGGGTTAAAAATAAGCTCTATTTTATAAGTAATTATTTTAGAAGTGCAATCCTTAAAATCACAAACACAGACTTCAACCACATAATTACGTAGTAAATTTCAAAATTATCAAACATTAGGTTTTGAATTTTCCTAAGTGGTACATTAGCTGCGGAGCATCATCACTTGTCATTAAATAGTTGTATAAATCTGTGTTAAATTAAACTACTATTTTACATTTTAAAATAATGATATACAGGTTATTTACTGTGGGTATTAATCTATGCAACTTGGATAAAGTAAATATCTATGGAAGAATCTTTGGCAGGTTAAACTTTCAACTTTTCCTAATAAAGAATACTCCCTCTGGTTTTAATATATAATAATATGAACCAGATACATGAGTTATTCAATCAGCCAAAAAAGTAATTTGTTGCTTGTTACTTATATTAAAACCGGAGGGAGTAACTTTTGTTGGTATGTTTGATGTGAAAAAACAACCACCTATAATCAAGTTGAGTATAATAAAAGAGGCTAGTTACCCACAGTTAGTGTCTGATTTTGCCTCAAACAAAATTGTCTTTGACGCAAGATACATGTGGGGAAAAAAAAAGCCAAATTTTTTTAGCTAATTATATAGTGTTTCAAGAAAGTCTTAGGCTTGAGCCTAATATATAAGCTAGACCATAGTTCCTATATGCAACGAGTTGTGTATGTGTGTCTATATATATATATAATAACATTTCCATATATAAACCAAATGAAATTAAGTCTGGACATGGTGAATATTCACAAGGAAAAAAAAATGATATTGTAATAATTCAACCAACTGTCTGGATTGTGTTACCATCAATAGATAAATGGATTGCAAGTTGCAAAGAAAACAAGGAGATCACTGAGATGATATGGTTGCGGAGATCAGATAAGTTAATTATTTGTTAGCCTCTATGAGATTGAGACCTCTCATGAGAAATATATATGGTGACTCAGGTGCCACCTCTCCTAATTAATGGGCAGACCACGTGCATGTATATGCGAGGGAATTGGTTCCTCTGCTATTTCTATCTTTTAATTAATTATATAAAATATACACATACATATATATCGATAGTTCAGATTTTCTACAGTTAAATTTTTAACCATATATAGAGGATCCTAGTCCACATGTGCATGTGTCTTATATGTGTGTGAGAACATCCACTCAGAGGGGTAAAATAACATTTAAAATAAATATGTGACTAAACGTGACCTATATATTATAAGTTATCCCATGTGTCCCACAAATTATTTTTTTACAGACATAAATATATGTAAAAAAAAATATAATGACCAAAACAATATAAGAATTAAAAATTATTTAAGTGTAACTACGTATAAATTTCAATTCTCAAGAGGCCGTGGTCCTTGAAGATCTTAATGTAGCTCTCGATCTCGATCGGGGTGCCCACACAATTGGATTTGCGCAGTGTTTCTGCCACAGGATCCACAATGATTCCAAAACAGACCACAAGTATTGCATTTTCTTTGCAAGCAGAGGGTGGGTGGAGATAACAATTTGGCTGCATTGGATGGATCGTGTCACACTCCCACAATATATGCTTTTGACAATTACTACTCGTATGGGATTGCTAATTAGTAAAAGACTAAAAGGGGTATCATTCTCTTCAATTGTTGAAATTAAAGCCACTAATTACATCAAGCCTCTTATTTGATCCTGAAGGTTGCAATAGTAGGCAGAGGTCACTCTCATATTCTGCCTTTTGAGTTTTGGCAGGTTTTGCAACTCGATCATACTCTTTTCTTTTGGAGGTGGTGTTGTGTTCGGCTCTGTATCCAGTACTTTTTTGATTTATGGACTCTGTCTCCTTGAACTTTTGCACATCTTGTGCTCAAGTCTAGGAAAAAAAAATATCATTTTGCTTATACAAAAAATGCAATCAAATTTCTTGATTACCAATTAACAATCATGTTTTGCAAGTTGCAAAGGAATCAAGGTACGTAGTAATAGTAAGATGGTTGTGGAGATCAGCTAAGCTACTTGTTACAGGGCCCCACCAGATTGATTCCCATGAGAGATATATGGTGACTCAGGTGCTACCGTGCTACAATATTTTCCTGAGTGGTCAGGCCACGTTCCTGTGCTAATAATAATAATAATTATTATTATTAGCACCATATAATATAATATAATGCATACATATGCCTCTCTAGCTCGTGCATTAAGCCCCACACCACAGATCGAACTTTAATTGATGAGATATATCTCTCTCTCTCTCTAGATGGGCTGGCTTTTGCCTGATCTTGTTTGGACCCTTCTGAGATGATGATGATTGATGAATATTTAATTTGAAAGAAAGATAATGTACAAATTAAACCAAAAAACTTTTGACGCAAAAAGTTAATTAGACAGTACTACTTGTGTTTCTAACAGTTTAGCTGCGTATTTCCAATGGTTTCGGATCAGTGGTATTGCATTAATTTGATGTCATTCCCCTCAAGTAGGGGTGTACAAGACCCGGCTCGGCCCGCCAACCCGTCCTGACCCAATGACTTCGGGCCGGGTCTAATCCGAGTCCGTCAAAAGGAAAAGGACAATAGGACAGTCCAACTTAACAATCCGGCTTCGGGCCGAGTCGGGTTCGGATTGACCCTCGGGCCACCCGGCCCGTCTCTATTATACTTGTTTTATAATTTTATTTATTATCATTTGAAGATTTGTCAATATTGGTATTCTCACATCTGAGGTATGAAACCTTCCACAGCTGTGATTATCACTAAGCTGGGAAAGTTCTTTGTATCAACATTGACCACACCAAGGGTGTGAAAGATTCTAAGGGTGTGGTCGCTTCTGGGGCTCCAGGTCGGGAGGTTTCATAAGAGGGCCTACAAGTCTCACACTAGGAGTGGAAAATTTTGCCCAGTTGTGGTTAGCTCTGGTTTGGCGGATGCAGTATGAAACTGATTGTTTCACACCAGGGATGTGAGCGTTTTCACTGGTGTGATTTGCTCAACTTTAGAAAAAAAATTTCATTTTTGTTTCTTGGTCCTTGATAATATTTTAAAATCTTAGTCTGACGATGTTATGTGATGTCCCTCGGGTCAACCCGATATTGTCCTACTTGGACCCGGTTTTCATTGAACCTGCATATCATCGGGTTATATCGGGTTAAGGACAGGGTTCGGGTCTCAAGAATTGACCTGATTAAACTTTCAGGCAGGATGAGAGTTGGGCATAACCCGTTCCAACCCATCCCACGAACACCCTTTCCCCCAAGTAAAGGAGGGAGATCAGGGAGATTTAATATATGTAAATGTTGCCATTGTCGTTCCTTTGGTGGTCCTTGAAAACATTTAAATATAATATTGGTCTTGAAAAATTAGAACTAAGTATATGCAATTTATGCCTAAGTAATTTATTCAACAATGCAAGAGTGAACTCGTCGTATTATGTGTGTGTTTGTTTTAGATTCTTGATGAGTCAAACACCGTTTGTGGTCTTGCAATCGATTTTGGAATATTATATTCCTGTTTGGATGAAATTCCAGTGACTAAAAGTGTGTCTTGAGGGATGAGAAATCGATTTTACCAAAAGGAGAGTCTCCCTTGCTTTTCCGTTTGAGTTTGTGAACGTGAAATGGTTGATGACATCTCTCTCCTCCATCACTTCCATGGTTATCCTTTTTGATAATTTTATCTCTCAAAAGTGATTCTACCTTTGTCATTCAAACACACTTTTAAAATATCATTACTAAACACAAATCAATTCTTCTCAACACAATTTTTTTAAAATCAATTCTTCAAACACAATTCTATCAAACACAATTCTACCAAAATCTAAAACAAATGCACATATCTCCCTCTAAATAGTAAATACTAGTAAGAGTGTCATTTGTACGTTTATATTTATAAAATACAAACTTTACTGAGAATCAAAACTATAGATCATAGAGTTTCACATTAAAGACACTTTTTCATGAAACAAAATTTAATTAATAAATAGAAATAGTCGTCAATGAGTGCTAGATCAGTCGATAGAGATTAACATTTGTAACACTTAACACCCGATCGAGTTTGAATCTTTTTCCTTATAGAAAAAAAAAACACATAAATTAATAGTCATATAAGGATTTTTGGGGATATTACATCATATCATATTAAAATTACAGGACGCCGGCCGGTCAAGCAAATTTGTTATGCACCAATGCACCATCAGTCCATCACTCAATTGATTTTGTTTACTAGTGTGTTCTTAATTAAATTCAAACTTTTGAATTGTCAATGACCATGATGTATATTGCCATATATGATATATATGAAGAAGGAAATTTCCATATACGTTACGTGATATATCTTTAACTATACCAAAGGCAAAATTGATATTAATTTTTTATTTTAATTCTATCATGTGTACTATTAAGAGAATAGTACACATAATAAAATTCATTAGGGCAGTCTCTCTCTCTTTTATATATATGTATGTATATCCTATTTTCCATCGAATCCTCACACATTGCAGAGCATTAATATTCTCTGTTGTTTGAATACACATATGCTCTAGCTTCTATTTGTTTTAAGATGGCATGCTTTAAGAAGCTTACAATGTGGAATTTGGCTTTGCTGTTTGTGCTTCTCTTCTCAATGAAAGGGGCAACAGCAGCAAGGGTAGTACCCCTTTGGATATCCGAGCCTCATCACAAACCACGTAAGTGACCTCATATCCCTATCTAGAAGAAATTAAATGGTTAAACCTTTGAAATTGATGGATATATAAAGAATCAAGGATGATTGCTTCGTGGTTTTTTTTTTCCTTTTAGAAATTTTTTAATTTTATTGTTTATAATTAATAATACTATTGTTTTTCTTTTGCAAATTATGCATTTACTGATTCCATTCCAACATTGTTATTTGTTTGGGAACCTCTAATTAAGATGGACGCCACCTTAGTAATGATGATCCAAGAGGCGGCCATTATCATCATCATAATCCCTGAGGTCTCTGGAAACTACATTTTTTATGCTGGCAAACGGAAAAAGAGATCCAAGCAATTAAATTGAGGCAGAGCAGTAGTAGTATTGGGTTAAGGTTTCATGGAAAATACTCTTTGTGTAAAAGAAGAAATAATTGCATATTGGTTTATACTTCTGGAATTACGACTTCCTATGAATAATTGAATATCATCCATTATATCAATTCAGAGTAGTAGTACTATTTTTGCTTGGTATTTACCGACCCCGGCCCCCAAAGTAGCATAATCCACATTTCAAATTACCGATCGTGTATAATTTAAAATAAAAACATAGACAAATCGTGTATATCTGAAGTCTGAACTACGATGCATTAATTAAAGTAAATAATAAGTCTCACATATGATATATACGGGTGTTCACTTTAATTAAACTCCATATCAATCGTTTGTCAAAAAAAGAAACTCCATATCAATCGATTATTATGTTACATTACACATGCTTTTCAATTGCTTGGAAACAAAATAATTTCATTATTAAGAGTTAGAGAATTATGTATGGTATATATGGTTTAATTTATTAATTTGTTTGCGAATCTGTAATTAGATGGACGCCTACTTTATGTTGCTGATGATGCTCCACGCCGCTACAATTACAGCCCTCCACCTCCGCGCACCTTATGATGATCCGCTGCACCATATATATATATGTGTGTGTGTGTGTGTGTGTGTGTCAAAATCCCTGAGGACCCTGCAAGTTGACAGATCCAATCAAGCAGGCTGAGGCAGAGCAGTATTGGGTTTCATGGGAGCTAGAAGACTTGTTGTGGAAAACCAAAAATAATTGCATGTATTGACTTTGTTTTGTAACTATATATGAATATGATTTCCTATGAATGTTATAAATAAATTATATTAATAAATTAAACAGCATATATATATGTGTGTGTGTGTGTGTGTTGATCATAATTTGTTCAGGGTTAATAATATATATGTATCCACCAAAGCTACTCTCTGTTTTCATACTCTTTTTCTTTTGTCATTTAATTTCTCCCAAGCCTGCACCTCACAGTGCAAAGAGGTGAGCTTTGATCATTCAACTAGAGGCCTACCCAAACTCCTCAAGTTCAACACCTTCCACTTTAATCCGACTCCTATGGATATATATACCTTACCAAAGTAATTTTTTAGCTCACTTAGTTCAATTTTGCAGCCAAAATTCACATATCAAGCTAATGAACTAGAGTAGAATGCGATAAAATAGAAATAAGAGAATTTTTTTTTTTAATAAACAGCTGCTAATGCAGCTAAATTTATTAAAGAGAAAAAAAGGAGAAAAAACAAAAAAAAAGGCAAAAAAAAAACAAAGCAAAAACATGGGGGCATGCCTAACCCATGTAATCTAACAAACATTTCATATAGAAAAACTTCTCATTGCATCTGAGAACAAGCTAAAAGAAACCAAAAAAGATAAAACTTCTCATTCAAAAGCTTTGTTTTGTAAGTATTATCATCTGATTCCATCAGATTATCATACTTAATTTGAAAACTTTGGCGATACATTTTCTTTGCATTGCCTCTTTTTCAAAAAATTTACACTATACTTTACCAAAAAATGTTTTTACACTATTATTCTAATTTAGTCCAATATAATGTTTTTAGAATGTGCTGCGTCGGTTTTCGAACAATATAATAAGATTAAATTGATTACTCTCTTTCTTTCATTTATTATTTTTTCTTAATCTATATAAAAAAGAAATCTTAATTTTTTTTTTGAGGGAAAAAGAAATCTTAAATTAAATATCACTTATTTTGAGAAAGAGGGAATATAATATATCGATGACACACACACTAAATATTAGATAATGCAGACAATTATAAATATATAATCTTATAATTGAAGTATTTACTAATATTTCAAAATGCATATTTATATTAGCATGAAATTACTTTATAAAGTGATTGGTTTAAAAAATGTAAAGTTGGTCTAAAACGATAAAGACATTCAACTCAGTTATTGGATTAATAAAATATCCAGTATAAAAAAAGTTTATGAAATGGAGTAAATTTGACAATTCTTACTAATCCTGTTGACACAAAATTGATAGAAGAAAAAAAAAAGGATTGATCTGTTCAATTTAGAAAGGATAATATATTTAGTTTGAAAAGAAATAATATTGAAGTATCTTGTTGTATATTACAATTACAGGATGCCGGTCAAGCGAAATTGTCATACACCAATATAATTAATCAATTTGCTCACTAATGTCCTTAAGTTTCAAACTTCTGAACTGTAGTGACAATGATGTATTGCAGGAGAATTTTCCTTTGATATATATATAGTGTGAATTGTGATATCTTTAATTTGACCAAAATTGATATCAATTATAACTTTATTTTAATTCTATTTTTTCCGACCATTCCTTCACACTTAATGTATATATATGCATACTCTTGCTTCTATTTGCTTTAACTAAGATGGCTTATTTTAAGAAACTTATAATGTGGAGTACTACTCTGGCTTTGCTGTTTGTACTTCTCTTCTCAATGGAAGTGGCCATGACAACAGCAGCAAGGGTACCCCTTTGGATATCTGATCAGCCTCATCACAAACCACGTAAGTGACCTGACATCCTTATATAGAAGAAATGGTTAAATTTTTGAAATTGAGCTCATTTTTCTGATGTACCAAGTTTGGCTTGCTCTATTTTAATTAACAAGAACGAGTATTTCAATTGCTATTTCCTTTTTAATCTTTCACTTCATTATGTTTATAATATTTTTTGTTTGATGAAAATTATGTACGGTTTGTACTGATTCCATTCCAATATCGTTTTTGTTTGGGAACCTCTAACTAATTAAGATGGACGCCTCCTTGATCAACCACACGACCACAATTATGCTCCTGGTCATGGCTGAGGGACGTACCCTGCTAATTGTGCTGGCCGGGATAAAGAATCAAACAAGTTGAGGGCAGAGTAGTGTTGGGTAGTTTCATGGGGAAGGCTTATTCTAGAGAAGCATAAATAATTGTATGCTACTTCGTTTTGGAAATACAATTTCCTATGGATGTTATTAAATAAATTAAACTGCAGATTATGTTGATTTCTGAGGTTTTTGTATTTTTCGTTTCATTGCCAATTATGTTTAAGGTTATTTATATAAGTTTATAAGTTCAAACATATCGCCACCATATATACACCTTAAAAGTTCACTCTTAGCTAAGTTCCGTTTGACAAAAATAATGGATTAAGTTAGTTGAAATCCAATCCAAAAAACCTATCAGAAAGCTACTCAACTAACCAAAAAAAACTATCAGAAAGCTACAAGAAATTAATGTTTTAACTAAAAATTAATGTTCAATTTTGTTAGTGAACATATCAATTTCTTATTTTGAAAAGCAAACAATTTATTAATAAAAAGATTAACAATGAAAAATACAAGATGTACCCAGTCAAAGCCAATTTTAAAAATGTACAATCAAGACCCAAGATATTGTATTTATATCAGACAAGGCAAGGCCTAACACGCCAGACCATGTAGCATTGTTCCTGTAAAGTCCCTTGAAATTTGAAAATGTCACAACTATGTTAATTTCCACACCCTAGGTGTGAAATTGTCATGGATTTTTGAGCTCCTTGAAATATGCAACAGAAACTTTCACAGCTATGAAAAACAATATCCCCTGAGTGTGAAACTGTTAACGATTTTCAAACTCCTTCCTAAACATATCAATTTCTGACAATGCAAAATTCTCATCCTAAACTCAAATTCTCACATTGTTGTGAAAGTAGCTCGTAGCTTACCTTAGTGGTGTTGTCTCAAATATAATTAGTGTGTGTTTGGAACGGCGTTGGTATATCCACTGCAGCCGCACGTCCACCTACAAGCTCTAACTTGGAGCTTCTGCGTCAGACACTCTAACCGTGCGTCCAGGCCCTCCAAACGCGAATCCAAACACACACTTAATCAAATAAAATCATTTATGCAGTTGTGAGGAATTCGAAATGCAACACTATATAATATTATTAACATTGAAATCCAAGGTCCGCTACTAGCTAGAAGTTGTCTCTTTTTCTTGAACTAGTAGTTATTTGATATATAATGCCTATTAGGAAAATTGCTCATCTTGGTGAGCATCACAAATTACACAAAAACCAAACATCTTTTTCTAGGTGTTACACTCCACCGTACTTGTTTCAGTGACATGCATCTTTTTGTACACAAAACCCTTGGCAATCAACAAATAAACACACAGATTCAGAGCACTCAACCCAGCCAACACCCAATAAAAATAATCAAGATGTGCCCTATTCAGATTTTCTCCCAACCACTTCCCTCTTGTAAATGTCACTATAGCAACTATAATACCATTGCTAACAAAACTCCCAACCCCTACTATGCTTATATATGCTGCAGCTCCCAAACTCCTCATTGTCACTGGCATTTGATCATAGAACAATTCTTGTAGCCCAACAACTGTCAATGCATCGGCAATTCCAAGAATAGCATATTGGGGTAGCAGCCACCAAATACTCATTGGTATAATTGCATTGGTATTGTCTATAAGGTTATGGTTCCTAGCAACACCAACTCTTTTGGCCTCTACAAGGGCTGATTCAACCATAGTGAGTATGGACAAAACTTGACCAAATCCAATCCTCTGCAGCACTGTTATGCCAGAGTGGTGCCCAGTGATCTTTCTAGCCATGGGAACAAAAACCCGGTCATAGATTGGAACAACACAGAAGGTCACGGTTCCAACAAGGCCTTGGATTGAGGCTGGAGGGATTTTGAAGTGTGGTCCTATTGAACGGTTTAACGTGCTACCTTGCTTGGTGAAAAATGTGCCTAGTTGGCTTTGGACAACATTGAACATCACGCAGCTTGTCCATATAGGGATGAGGCGAAGCACAAGCTTCACTTCTTCAACTTGAGTAACTGTGCATAGCCTCCAAGGGTCTGTGGTCTTGCTTGAAGCATCGCGTTCATCAATTATCATTGCCTTGTCCAGAAATCTATGGTAAATTTTCTTGTCAGAACAAATAATTAATCTCCTAATATAAAAATATGGTAATAGAAAATGTAAAGCAACATAAATCATAGAAAAGGGTTAAATCCTAAATCAAAATCAAAGATGCAAGTCCTAAATCTCAATACTATATTTTGGGCCTAGAAAATCTTCATCATATCCAAATTAATTTGTATTAAGTTTTTCACTTCAATCCAAATTCTTAATTCATGTAAGTTTTTAAGGACTCGATCGGATATCTACCATTCGTGTCACACTATGTTGGTATATTGTATTATTTTGTATCTAAAATTAACCTATTATTTAAATGTTATTGATTAAAAATTAAAAATAACAAAATAAAGAGTGAGAGGTACCTGTATTGATTAGTGTAGGCCAATTTACAAACTTTGCGTTGAGTTTGGGGATGATGGGAGCCACCATGGTCATCGCCAAACCAATAAATATTATGACTAGGCGTGTAATTGACGCGCCGCTTACGAGATGCAGCAACAAGAACTTGGGCAATACTGGTGAATGGGCTCCCTTTTGGACTTTCCTTTCTATACCTTTTGATTCCTAGCAAGAATAATACCAATGCTGTTGCCAACACCCCTATTAGTGCTTCCAGTCCCACATCCCATCCTACATTATCCTGTGCGTTTTGGCGTTGCAATTACCGCTTTATGAAAACTCAAGACTTTGTTTGTGCCACCAATAAATCAATTTTTTAAACATGAAAATTCAAGACTTTCCTTGTGTATTTTATGTTTAGAATTACCCTTAATAAAGTAATCTATTACACAAAAACTAATAAATCATTTTTTATAAAAGAAACTAGTAATATGATCATCATTCCTCTTATTACAATATCAATATGATATCGTTATCATAATTGTTTCTTTTTTAAAAAATAAAACACCAAAGAACATATATATGGAGAGACTTTCAAAACAACTAAAATTACCTGCAAATACGATACAAGGAACACAGCAGAAACTGAACCAAATACAATGGCTAAGTACCACCAATTGAAGAATGAGCTTTTGGTGTCTCTCTCCTCCGCCGTATCTTCATTGAACTGATCGGCAGCAAATGTTTGGACACACGGCTTGTGCCCGCCGTCGCCTATGGCCAACACATAAAGCGCATTGAAGAAAAGCTTCTCGTGTTTCATTACTGAAACTGATAGTGTCAACAAAACCATGCCCTGCATGCATAAAATTTGAACAATTTTTAACAAAATCATATATACACGCACCATAATTATAAAAGTTTAATAACTATGCACCGATTGTCTAAACAATATTTTATACAAATATCTAATCATATTTCATCATGGTGTCTGCACTTAGTAACGTTATTTTCTAAAATATATGCACAAATATCTAAATGGTTGGTAACTCTATATGTTACAAAATTTAACTTTTTATAAGAAAATTACAAAAAAATAAAAAGAGGAGGGATGGAATCAACATACCAAGAGATAAATGAGGTAGGAGAAGATGATGGTCTTGAAGCGACCGAGATAAGAATCAGCGATGAAGCCACCAAGCAAAGGGAAGATAGAAGAAACACCGACCCAAGTGTTGACGTTCTTGGCAGCTTCAACGGTGGGCTCGTGAAGCACATTTGTGAAATATTGGATCAAATTCTTAGACAAGCCCACGTATGCAAATTGCGCTGCAGCTTCCATAGCTACAAACCAATTGCGTAAAAAAGAACAGGGTTAAAAAAAAACGCAAAACAAAAAAAATAATGTATTCTATTCTTTGAATTAGGTAGGAAATACTCACAAATGATGAAGATGGCAGCATTCCAGCCACCTTTGGTGGTTTTGGTGGGTTGGAAAGGGCGGTGGATGCCAATGTTCTCTGTGCAATCTTCCATAGCTATGCAGAATGGACTTACAAATCAATTCCATATAGTTGGGGGTTAATCATACATACATATACATATACTTGTATGTTAAAACTATATGTGTACCATTAATTTGATTTATGGTGTATTGTAATATTTACCTGTTGAGATCTATAAAAGTTGTTATACCCTTACTTGCTCACTCTGTATCCAAATTCATCTAATTAAAATGAACTTCTTTTGTTAAATGTTGTATTTGTTAAATAGAACAACTTAAATGGTATAATATAAATATCTATTATAATTTATCCATTATGAATAATTATTACTATATATTTAATGTTATTTATATTAAATTGAATGTAATATATGAAACGGCATGTGAAAAATATCTATCACACTCCATTAAACTATATATATATAATTTGCTTTGAATATTTTACATTAATTTTATATAATAAGAATTTAATATTTGTCAATATTGCCCGTGCTGTACGGGTTAACACATTAGTATAAATAAAATAATACAAGATCGACAATATTAGTTGCAACAAAATTATGTGTCCTATATATTAGTTTTTTTTTACAACAAAACAAAAGATATTCATTCATTCAATTTGGTAAAATATATCGAATACATTACAAATTTAACGTCGTTAAAAATTAAAAGAGATGAAACTGCGAACAAACTCACAACACCCAAGTTAATAGCATAATACAGCAAAGTGTCATCAAAAGTGACACTGCCTACAAATCTGACACATTCAGAGTGACTGAAGTACCTACGCCTCCAGATCTGTAGCGTTGACGACTCAGTCAAAAGAGAATCTGTAGCGAAACGAAGTAGATCCGCCAATCTGAATCGAATGAACACCGCACCAAGACGGGAAAACAAAAATCGCACCAAGACGGGAACAACAAATATCGCACAAAGACGGAAAATACCGTCGCACGCCGAAGACGAGGACTCAAAAAAACACCAAAAAAAATTAGATCTGTGTAGATAAACCATTTATTGAGATGAAAGAAGCTAAAAAACGATATAGAGAGGTGGTTCTAGACCAAAAAATAGTCCAAAATCACCCCTCTAAGAAGAAGAAAAACTGGCGGCCAAAAAAGCGATAGAAAACTTTGAAATTAATATTCTTTCTTTCATATAAAACTATTTAAATTTAAATTATTAATTTTAAATTTATGACTGTGATTTTTTTTCTCTCTCAAATAAATAACATAATTTATTTATAAAAGACAAATAAATTATTCATTGGCCCCAGTCATGGATACTTCCATGCCTTTCCTTCCACATCTACTCTACTGTCTATGTCTATTCCATCCACGACCAAGATTCCGTTCATTTATCTTAAACCGGCGGTGGGTGGCGGAACAAATTGAGGGAGTGGTTCCCTCCAAATGAACCTTCTCGTACTTGTCTCCGCTTCAATATCTCTACTCTTAGCCATAGCCTTTGCTCCTCTCCATCTTCTCCACCACCCCACCACATGTAATCACTAATCACAGCCTCTCTCTCTCTCTCTCTCTCTCTCTCTCTCTCTGTGTGTGTGACAGTGACACAGTAAAGATTACAGGCATGTACATTTTTGTATGCACATGGACATGGGAATATATCAATCAATCAATTCAATGTAACGTTTGTGGGTTCTGCAGATTATTTTCTGACATGGAAGAAGCTTTTACTGTCTTCTCCTCCTCAATTAGTGGTGGCTGATTTGATAATAAGGAATGGGGTGATATACACCAGCGATGACTCTCTCCCATTTGCACACTCCATGGCTGTGGCCAATGGAAGGGTTCTTCGCATCGGTAACCACTCCTTTGTCCAGGTTCATTTCACTTCACTTGCCTATTTCCTTAAAAGAGTATTGCTAGCTACACAGTGGCATATGATTTAGTGGGATCCACATGAATTGTATATCCAATAAAGAGTATGTTGCTGGTACTGATTTTATATTAGAATAGCAATTTTGTTTGAACAATTAGTATATGATGTGATTGTGAGCTTCAATTTACTAATGCCACTGCCCACTGACCCACAAGTGTTTTTTCAACTCTCTGTAGGAGGTGGCAGGTTATGGAACTAAAGAGTTGGATCTTGAGGGAAAAGTTGTGGTTCCTGGGTTTATTGATTCACATGTTCATTTCATTTCTGGTGGCCTGCAGGTCTTGTACAAACTCGTTTTCGATATGAGAAATCCCTGTGAACTTACCTTGTATGCCTTGTTTGTAAGTATATTCATGGATGCAGATGATGCAAGTGGAACTGAGAGGTGTGAATGAAAAGGACGAAGTCATTAGAAGGATCAAAGATGCAGTTCAAGGTAAACCTTGAGTTTTGTATGCTTATTTACTACTTTGATTTGAGACTCGGTTGAGGTTCTTAAGTTGAGAAATATCATAACTAAATGTAACATTGTTGCAAACAAAAAAGATGGTGATAATTGCGGATACATTTTCATGTGTCATCAACCTCTTTGATTTCATTAATACTTTGATTTTGACTCTTAATCCAACCCCATCAGACATCTAAATCTCAGTTAGGTGCTTCTGTTAAATGTGAACCTAATTTAGTCATCTTTCAAAAGATTTTCATTATTCTTTGTTTGGGTAATAATGCAGAAATATAAGGCTTAACGACATGTGGTTTAATCTACAAATGTTTGTTCATCAAGTGGACACATTTCTGTATTATAGTGTGTATGATTAATACTTATGTACACTGTTAATATTAGGCACAAAACCAGGTTCCTGGATTTTGGGTGGTGGATGGAACAATGATCTATGGGGAGGAGATTTGCCAGCTGCCTCTTGGATTGATGACATCACACCTAATAATCCTGTGAGGCATACAATGTTAACTTCTATCTGAACATATTCATACACAGAAGGGAAGTCTAATCATATTTGAATTTGACAAGCAGGTTTGGCTATCAAGAACGGATGGACACATGGGATTGGCTAATTCAGTGGCACTAATGCTGGCCGGGATTACAAATTTGACTTTTAGTCCAAGAGGAGGGACTATAATGAGGACTGCCAGTGGAGGTAATAATTTATTATCCATAGTACATAGAATGAGGTGAATTTCTAAAGAATATAAGGCTATGCATAGTTGGACCTTCCTACAAGTAACCTGGGATTATTCTGTATTTTTTCTCTGTCATATTTTTGTATACCCTTTTCTTTAATTAACCGTTCTTCATTTTTACCTCATGAATCTCATTCTCATCCAGTTACTTGGATTGTGAACTTTGGGTTTCTGCATTTTTTAAGAAGGTTTTCTTTATGATATGTTGCAAGTCTTGTGATTATTGTCTCAAGTTGATGGAGCATATTAACACATCCTGTTTCCATTCCAAGCCAGTCTAGCACTCTGTGGACCAAGTTATTGCTCTCCTGTTTCAGTTTATTTTGTATACTTTCTGCAAACTGAACCGCTTGTTTTGGTCTTATTATCTCATAACCTATTTATGATTTTATTCCTTCTATAGCAATTGCTTACTGGCAATCTGTAATTTCATTTTAAGATTCTTAATGGTTTTGTATTGTCTAAATTGATACAATATATTTTTTGTTATATATATTGATATAACATTAGTAATTGTTGTATTGGGTCATTGTTGTCATGCAGAACCAACTGGATTGCTAATTGATTCTGCAATGACGCTGCTTGTCTCCCAAATTCCTGAGCGTTCAATAGATGACAGGAGGGAAGCGTTGCTTAGAGCAAGCAATCTTGCTTTGACAAGGGGAGTGACAACAGTTGTTGATATGGGAAGATATTTCCCAGGGACTCCAGCAGATCTTTCGTGGGAGGATTTTTCAGGTTTTAATGTTCTAGTTTGAGTTTTATGTACATTTAATAAGATGAACTTACTTTATGGTCATTTCTTCTTGTTATTTTTGTTAAAGTCATCTTTTTTTAATTTTTATTTGTATATTGCTGACAACAAACTTAGTCGTTAAGGGAAGAATATCAAAATCTTCAACAAACTGATATAGCAAGCCGTTTGTAATCTTGAATCATGCTTTAAGAAATCCAGTTAATCCATGATAATGCCAAATACAACAAAATAATGGATTAACAATGATGAGAGTAGAAGATTTTACCTTATTCCATTGCATAATTTTTGTTTTACCAATGGCTTAATTTGGTCTACGATATAATATGAATAATATAAGGAAAAGGAGGAAAATATGGGGTGATGTAACATTATTCCATCTGACATAATGCTAAACCTTTTGAACTGTGATGTACACATTTCCTACTGAATTACTTGTCTAAGATGACCTTCATTCATGTTTATTTTTCGTGTGAATTGTACAGATGTTTATCTATGGGCTAATTCTCTATCAAAAATGAAAGTTAGAGTGTGTTTATTTTTTCCACTGGAGACATGGCCGCATTTAGTGGTATGATTGCTTTCCCAATTGAGCTTTTTTTAATATAATTTATTCTCTACCTCAATTTTGGAGCTTATTTTTATTTCTCTTTTTCTACCCCATCTTTCTGCTTTGTTTGCAAATAAAAACTCTTAGGTTACCAAGAAAAAAATTGAAAAACAAAATTTCCGCATTCTGACTATTCCAATACTTGCCCAAATTTTTAATTACTGATATTTTTGTATTATAGGAGATTTGAAAATGCTGCCTCGTGTTTTTTTCAACTGATAACCTATTTGAGGAAATTACACCACTGGATATACAGTGGGAAAATGCTTTTGTTATTGTTGTTATTATGATGCAGAATGTGTGTGCGTTGTTCATGACACTTTCAGTTTTGGCATTCACTAAATTCTGAATACCTTCCTTCCTACTTAGGATCTGGTTGATAAAAAGGGCCATTCCTTGAGTCAATGGATTTATTTGGGTGGTGTCAAATCTTTTGCTGATGGGTCTTTGGGTTCCAATAGTGCATTGTTTTATGAGGTGAGACCAGCATTTAAAATTTTCCACATACAATATCTGTTGATGAAAAGAATTTTAAATGTACTTATTATCCCTTTGCAATCCAATCCATTGGCTCCATATTCGATCACACATGGGTGGAAAGGCGACAAACAGTTACAGAACCCACCTTTAAAAAGAGAAATTTAACACTTAGTTTTTCAAATTTTGTAGCCATATCTTGATGAGCCTGATAACTATGGCTTACAAGTGACAGAACCTGGAGCTCTTCTCAACATGACCTTGGAATCAGATTTATCTGGTCTTCAGGTGCTTTATTCTACTGCTACAAACCTCTTATGGGTTAATATGAACTCTCAGTTACTGGCTATCTTCCTATTGATTTATTTCAGGTTGCAATTCATGCCATAGGGGACAGGGCAAATGACTTGATATTGGATTTACATGGTTCAGTTGCTTCTACAAATGGAATGAGAGATCGAAGATTCAGGGTAACTCTTGTTAAAATATCAAAAAGCTTCAAATAATTTTCTGTTATACTTGTTGCAAGTTGAATGCTGGTAAACTTGCACTTAAGTGATATATGTTTTTATATAATCAATATGAACAACTCAAACTCTACTTTCAGATTGAGCATGCTCAGCATTTGGCATCTGGAACTCCAAGCAGATTTGGCAAAGAAGGGGTTGTTGCTTCCGTGCAGGTTTATTCTTATTACCATTATCTTGTTTTCATCTTCTGGTTTTATAAAATGATAGTGGAGCAATTACTACAATGTCTGCATGTCTGCACCTGCACCTACGCCATACAAATAAATGATTCTTGAGGCCAATTATCATATGAACTTCTTGATATGGACCATATCTTCGTATGTATATGTTTAGTCAGTATAAACTGATATTTTCTTGTTGCTATTCATCAACAGCCAGATCACTTATTGGATGATGCTGACTCTGCCAGTAGAAAGCTTGGCAATGATAGGGCTGAAAGGGAATCGTATTTATTCAAGTCACTCTTAGATTCCAATGCATTAGTTGCATTTGGTTCTGATTGGCCAGTAAGTATATTGGAATTATTAGTACACATGTTCCTTATAGAAAAATGAAATTAATGAATAGGTACTTTGGAAAAAAATATTATGTCTCTATTTACCAGGTGGCAGACATCAATCCCTTGAGTGGCATTAAGACAGCTATGAGAAGAAGACCTCCCACTTGGAAAGATGCATGGATTCCATCAGAGTGCATTTCATTAGATGATGCGATAAAGGCGTAAGCAGCACTAAACAACTAATGTTGCTCTCATGTTATATTGCTTGTTGATTCTTGTCTTGTTTTATCTGCTTTTCATGTGCATAATGTTTTCCTTTTCAATGATTGACACAGGATCTTAATGATAATATACTTAAGGTGGCTTTGGATAAACAACTTAATTAACCACTTATTCAGCTATTCTAAGGAGTTAAACCAAATGCTTATTTATAAGTTATTCTTGGTACTTATTGAAATAATCCAAAAACAACTTATGACATATCGTAAGTTATTTTTATAAGTGTATCCAAATACGAATACAAGTGTTCATTGCATGAAACAATTCTAATAAGCTTTTCTAAACACTATCTTGATCCCTACAGTACAAAGGGTATTGTAGTAAATTTTATGGTGTTTTGTCCAATAGGTAAGCATATCATCATAATATGAAATTTCTTTGTATTTGGGCCATTGATTGCTAAGTATACTTTTTTTAAATGCTTGCTCAACTAATTGGTATTCTTTTCTTCTATGATTAAATTTCACTTTCCACATCATTACACATAATGTCATTTTTCTTACTATTCTGCATGATTATTAAATTCTCACTATCACCCGACAGGTACACAATTTCTGCTGCTCGTGCAAGCTTCATTGACAATGATGTGGGATCTTTATCTATTGGGAAACTAGCAGATTTTGTCATATTATCCACTGATTCATGGAAAGAGTTTGCTGAAGAAGGATCTGCATCTATTGAGGCAACATATGTTTCTGGAGTGAGAGCATATCCTTGAAACTTTTTTCATTTTCAATTTATAATCATATTTTTCATGCTTAATATTCGACGGAGATGATTGTATTACAGTTTTTGGTTAGATAATCTCAATTGTTTTTAGTGGATCTATATCATGTTAAATGTTGAAACAAATATGTCCAAAATCATATTTTATTAAAAATTATTAAATGGATGAAGTGTCTAACACTTACACCTACAATAATTTAAGCATCACGAGTGTAATATATTCTTAAAAATATATTAAATTAAATTTCAAGACCAAAACGTTTACATTGACATTGATTCATTATTTATTATGGGATTTTATAATAACACATATCCACATTTCTAACTACACATACCTATTTTTTAAAATACCTAAACTACCCCCCAACACACACACTTCTGCAACACACGCACACAGGAGAAAGAAGAAAAGGACCACTCAGCGACAGAGAGGAAGAGGGGAAAGGGATGAATGGCGACGGAGGCCACGAGCAGCGACGACAAGGAGGGGGAAATGCGGTGGACATCTTCCTCTCTTCTCTTCCCCCCCCCCTTCTCTCCCCGCCACACACACAATCACCAAAACTGTCGATTCCCCCCCCCCCCCCCTCATGATATACTCAAATCATCCACTTTCGGGGGGTCTCATGCGTCAACGCCGCGAGTTGTTCCGATTTGAATTCGGGTTCTAAGGTGAATTTGCTTGGGTTTTTGGTACAGTTGGTATGTTGTGAGTGCAAGTTGTGCGGTTCCAGGGATTTAACAAACAACCTGAGGGGTGGTTCTTTTGTAATTGTTGAGAATGGGAATAATGACCATTCTTTCACCAAGATGGAGATTGTGTACTTTTGTGGCAATGCATCTTTGTTTCACCCTGCAATCACCAAGCTGATTGGTACCGTCTTGTGGTTTTGGGTTTGAAGAAGCAGCTGGTGCACATGACCAAGTTACGGAACTATTGTGTGTGTGCGGAACTATTGTGTGTGCGCGAAACTGTGAGAAAAAAAAGGTATGTGCGGAACTAATAGTTTCGCACCAGTACAGAATTAATAGTTCCGCACGTGTTATTTGTAGCACACACATACAAATAACACGTACAGAACTATTAATTCCACATCAGTGCGGAACAATTGTGGTCCAAATCCATTGCATTCTCTTCATAAAAAAAAACCCATGGCATTTGGGTTTTGGTCGAAATCCATTGCATTCTTTTTTTTTGGTCCAAATCCATTGCATTCTTATAACGCTGTCCTTTGTCTTTCGTACAAACTTGGATATTTTGAGAACCTGACAAAAAATAAGTACCTGACAAAATTGACCAAAAAAATAAAAAGGAACCCGACGAAAGGAGTGACGAAGAGACGCGGGAATCTCTCTTTTTTTTTATATATGCGGGACAAAAATCTCTATCCCAATATCAGAGTTTGTGGTGTATTATTTTTAATTGTAATAATTTTTTTTGCTATTAAACATCCTTGTATTAATATTAATATATGATATAATTAAAAAAATTATCTTTTATGTATAATTCAAAATCTCGTCAATCATTTGATGATGATTGTGATTATTATTACAAAACATTAACTAAAATATTTTTTTAACATAAGGAAAATAGTGACATCTTATTAAATGATAACTAATTTATTTTTTCAATAAATGGTGGATCCATGCCACATGAAAAACGAGTATAAAATATATAAGAAAACTATTTTAAAAAAAACAAATTACCAGAAGAATATTGTAACAACAATGATTATTAAACATTAATTTATTCTTAACACTCACTTGACACATTTTTCTCTTTTTATCTTTATCTTTTTTTTATATCACTTATTTATCATACCTATCATTTTTGTCTCTTTTTGGTATCTAATGGGTTTTGGGCATTAATATCTTTTTTGAAATAGTAATTATCAGTGACGATCATTTTGTTGTTTTCTGAATTTTAGCAATGTTTCTCTGTTATTACTTATTCTGTGAAGTGGGTGGCTGTGTCAGTCAGAGTCTGTTACTCAACTAACTATGTCTTCTGTGACTGTGTCACCTTCTCTTCCCAGAACCTCTTTCCTAACACTTCCCTCCACATTCTCCAAATTCCATTTATGCCCTCTTCCATTCCCTTCTTCTTCTTCATGCTCTCGCGTGGTGTGTCGTGGCGGCTCCAAAGTGCAACACGTGGCCGGTGACCTCAACTTCGTCTTGCACGATGCTCTCGATGCTTCTGGAATCGACACCACCCATGCCAGAGTAATACCCATCTCTCTCTTTCTCTCTATAGCCTTGTTTTCAACATTTATTTGTTTTGTTTTTTGGTTCATCAACATTTATTTGTTTATGTTTTAGTTTAACTTTAATTTAGATGTTGTAATTTAAGCATGCGGATTTTGTCGTCCTCTTATATATAACTTTGATTCATGAAGTTATGAACTTTTGGGTTTTTGATTTTATTTTTATTTTTTCGTTTTTTGAGTTTCGAAGTTTACTATGATTTCGTTTTCTTTTCATTTGTTCTGTTTTTCTAGTCGTATTTCCAATTTAATAAAATACTAAACTTTTTTTTTTATGCATTAAAAAAGGGCAATAGTTGTGCCAATCTCCGTTTCTATATTTGATGCATTCCGTGCGTGCTTATTTTGATTTTTCATGTTAAAATCTGAAGCATATGTGAGTGGCCTTGTTTTGACGAAAAATGGTTTCATCTTAATTTGCTTGATTTTCTTCAATGGTTGTACTTGTATTGCAAGTTTGAAATTTCCTTATCCCCTTTTTGTTATAATTATTCAATGTCATTTGTTAATCAGAAGCATACCCTTTGCTTGGTCTTGGTGTGATGAAAAATGGTTTATCTTGATGCATTTGAAAATTTACAAGTTTTTTTGGGTTTTGAACTTCAAGATTCAATATGGAATAATGATCTTAATTTGTTGCATTGTTGATTGATTGATGAATGAGCAGGAAGCCAGGGAGGAGTTCTGCTCACAGATTCAAAGATTTACTGATATTGAGAAGGAAACCAGCATTTGCATCAACAGGCATGTTGATTTGGGGAAAACTGCTCTCTATATAGCTGCAGAGGATGATTCTCTGGTATCACATTCATCAGTTCCACTTCCTGTGGATGCTTTCATTTCAAGATTAGATGATCTATCAATGGACTACTGTCCTAACTACAGCCCCCAATATGATTCATCCCCCGAGAAGTTTCTAGAGAGCATAGAGAGATTTCTGTATGCCCACAAGGCATGTACTTTGATTTTCACTGCCAGCTATATGCTTGTTTCATTTCAGTGTGTGTGTAATAACCACTAAAGGATTCTGAAGCATAATTTTAGGATGCCAGATGCAAAGTATCCTGCATAAGAAATGAAGCCCTGGCTTATTAATAGAACCTCTAATTGTTTCCTGAAGTTCAAATACGAGCAGTTAGGTTGTGGGTTCATTTTAGTTTCAAACCTGCAATAATTGATCAACCTTGTGTAATTTAGCTGTAAGCCAAATCTGTGAATGAGTCAATTAGAGGATTCAGAAATTGAATTCTCAAGAAATGTTCTGAGAAATTGTAATTGTGTTTTGCTGACTTTGAATTTTCTCTTTGCTTCTTGACTTTAGTTTTTATGTGTTAAACCTTTTTTTTTGACAAGTTTATCTTTAAGAAAATTTGGAGCATACCTTGTTTTGTTGAAAGGCCTTATGCCTGTTTTCACTCTCTTCCTTGCTCCTCTGGTCCCAGAACTAATGTTGGAAATTCAAGTTCGAGTGATGAAGTCCCACATTTAAATAATGGGTTAAGAACTCAATATTAACAGTCTATAATGGATTTCCTATGTTTTTCACTAACTCCTTATAAATTATGTTTTTATTAATTAGTTTCTGCCTTTGGCCATGATAGGGTTTCAGGAGAACCAGTTCAAATCTATTGGAACCACAAGCACTTTATCTTCACTCGGTAATATATCCCTCATATTTAATTTGTTTCTGAAGAGAAACTTGTGAGTGGAAGACATTTGATAGATTTAACTTCAATGTGTTGAGCAGGTTTTGACTCATCGTTCAGGATCAGCTGCAATGCTTTCACTTATATACTCAGAAATTCTGAAAATGCTTCGTTTGTGGGGCCTTTTATATTTTGATGCTGAAATTTTCTTCCCTCATGATGTTCATACCCTTCCCAAAGGCTATCATAAGCATAAAAGCAAGGAATCAGACCAAGCACACATAATGACATCAGGGAACCTAATGGTTGAGGTAATTTCTGATTACTTGCTCTTCTTTCACTTCTAGTCTTCTACTGTACTCTGTATTTCCTCTACCAACGTGAGAAATGATGTGTATATCTTCCCAGTTTTGGCAAATGTGCATCTGTGCAATAATAAACTAGGAGTATGAGCCTTGCCGCTCAGGTATTACTGCCTTGCGACCTAGTGATCATGGGTTCTAATTGTGGAGTCAACCTCTCCAACTGAGGGGTATGGCTGCATACCTTTGACCCACCTCATAGCCCACAACAGTGAGAACTTCGTGTACTGGGCGACCCTTATGGAAATAACCTCTCCATTTTCTAATTTTTCGAAACAAAATAAAGAAGCTTATTCTTAAGTTTGTATACAACAAATTGAGTTTCATGCTCCTGGGTTTCTGTGGAAATACGAAGTTTCTTTTCCGCTGCCTAGCTGTTTCAGTAATATCTTTAATGAATTCTGAGGCAATGCATGAATGTATGTTGGATATTGGGATCTGCCTCTTCTACTGCGTAAATAGGAGCATGCACCTTGGTTTGTTTTTATTTTCTATTATTTGAGAGGTTTTTTCAATAACATATTCTGCCATGCTTGTTTGACTATCTGTCAAAGTGGGTCAGACTTATCTTTGCCAATCTCTACCATTATGGAATTGTTTAACTGCTTTAGTCTCCCTTTGGCGCTTATGTTAGCCTATATGTGCAGATCTTAAACAATCTGAAGCAAGCATTCTGGCCTTTTCAACATGATCACACCAAAAGCTTATTCTTAAGGGCAGCACACGCTGCTAACTGTGTTGACAGATCTGATTTTGTTGGAGAAAGGTACTTTATATGATGACATTCCGATCTGTTATGTATTCCAATAATCCAATGTAATTAGTTTATATAAAAACTAATTTTGAAGTTTGTCAAATGCAGTTGCTCTCAAATTGCATCAGCTAAGGCTGCTCAACATAGACTGGACCGAGGTGTTTGGACCAGTGTGCGCTTTGGGGACATGAGGCGTTCATTGTCCGGTATGAATTTGATGAAGTTTCTTTCTCCTCACCCTCAATATTGTAAAGCCATTGGATGTGTTTTGGTTATATGCATCAACCCTCCCCCTCTGCACACATAAATTTGTTTTTTCCCCAAAAAATGAGTTGATGGATCCAGAATGTGATGCACTAGGCATTTAAATTGTGCAAGGCAAGCTACAAAAAATATGTTGTGGATTAATCCACGGTTAAACTTTCTCATAAATTGTTATGATCCCAACTATTTTCCCTATTCTTTCAGCATGTGAACGCCTTATCCTCCTTACAAATGATGCAAATGAGTTAAGAGATTACAGCATCCTTCTCTATCATTGTGGATTATATGAGCAGTCGCTGCAATACCTGAATAAGTACCAGGAACTCAAGGTTAGTCACTACTTACTGATCCTACGCAACGCACAAATGACTGTTTTTCCAAGTTAACTGAATGAGATGTGTGCCATTCAATTTTTTTGCAGAACTCATCTTCACAAGTAACAACATCATCAAACTCTCTAAGTAGCCCGGAAGAAGATGCTGCGGATAAACTGATGATGCGCTTGAATCTCATCCTGATGGAGCAAGGGTGGAGTCGGCCATCTTATGCCAGAAACTTTCTCAGTAACAACTCTGATCCATGGTAGTTCCTCTTTCATACAACATCAAGGAAGATTTGATGTCAGCTCACAATGGAGCAAGTTTTGCTGTATTTTCTGGACACAGCATGGGAAACTGGGATATATGCAGCTGAAGTTTCTCCAGTAGCTTGCAAGCTCTGCAATCATACAATTAAAAACGTGGTTGCAACTGCTGAAGTGGACGAGATTTTCCGATAAATAGAAAGACATTACATACACATAGATTGATGGAAAGTAACAACCATCTATTTTATTTATGCAGGGAGTAAAGAAAATTCTCTATCTCTATTACCTGTGTTTTTGTAATTAAATAATTCTGCACTTTTTTTACTTGTATTTCTTCTGTAATGTTCATGTAAATTCTAAACCTGTTTTTATCTAACAACGTAGTATACATATACATTATGTCATTATCTTTGATAAGTATCCAGGATGCCTATACCAGAGTTTAGAAAGCCATGTGTACCTTTGGAAGACGAATTAGAATGTTTAAGGGTTAAATATGTTTTTAATCTATGGAGAAATATTCGTATTTAGTTTCTTATTTTTAAAATGTTCTCTTTTGATTTTTCATTCCTGTAACTGAAATAGATAACTCGTAGTCTTTCACGATAACTCTTGTGTGTGACTTGGAGGTCATAGGTCCTGAGTCTTGGAATCAGTTTCTTGTAATTAAATTCAAGATAAGGTTCTCTACAGTAGACATCTAATGGGTCTGTCCCTTCTCTAAACCCTGCCATTGCCATGACAGAAGTTTTATGGCACCAGGTTGAGAGAGAGGGCAACGTTCTTGATGGCATCTCATAGCACTACTCCAACTCCAACGGCAAATCTTCAAACCATGCCTGGGATGGTTAAGCGTGAAAATTGCAACAAAGTTGCATTTTCACTGAGTTGCAATAAGTAATTTAAAATTTAATAATTATATGAATTTATTTTATATTTATTATAATTTTCTGTGCAGTTTTATTTAAATTTATATGCACATCAATATTTTCATGTAAATTTTGCCTTTATGTGGGTCTGTCCTCCACCTTTTCATATCAAGTTGCCTCTTCTGCAATAAAATTTCTACAGTGTGCGATTTACTAATAATTATAACTTTCTTTTCCATGTTAGTTTCATGATAAGTGATGAAAGAAGGGAAGGAAGAGAGTGGAAAGTGGAAAGAAGGAAACATATAGGCGGAAAGTTTAAGCTGAGGATAACACGCATTTATATTTACGTTCAAGTGCGTAATCATATTAAGTGATTATTAAATAGACAGAAACATATTCCTATCAGTTTAAGACACTGTCCACCTATCATGATTAATAATATTCACTAAAAATTAGTTTAGAACTTAATATTTCTTTTAATAAATAAATGCTTAATTAATTTTTTGATCAATAAAAATATATTACTATAAAATATACACATTTTTCGTAATTGGTCCTTATGAAAAATTCTTGTCAATTGTGTCTCTATATTCTCGTCAGCTTGATATGTGTGAGTGACACAGAGTTCTATGAATTACTTCACCACTAATTAATACAATAGAAAAGTCTAATTTGGATAAATTTTTTTATAAATATTTTTAGTATATATTTTTTAACTAATAATTTTTTATATAAGTTGAAATTAATTATTGTTCTTCACATTTGTTAAATGATATTTTTTTAACTTTTTTAAAAATATTTATTTATTTGTAAATGATTATTTAATATTTTTTTTCTTATGCGTATAAAAAAATAAAATTAACTTTTTTATAAGTCAAAAGTTAATGAATTTTACATCCAAATAGACTCAAATTCTAATGACAAGAGTTAAAATGAAAAAAATTATAGAAATACAAATTGATAAGAATTTTTTATAAAGGCCAAAATTGAAAGACATGTATATTATATATTATATATATTATTATATGAACTAAAAAAATATTTAAACAATAAATAAAAATTCGCTTAATTTCATTACAGTTTTACTTATTTTTTCAAAACATGTTCATTTCAAAAAAGTTTGTTTATGTGTATTAATCAATGACACCATAAGGCTACCCAACATTGAAAAACAGAGAGAGTAAATAAATAAAATAAAATCATTAGGTAAAGAAAGCCTCATTATGCCACATCATTGTCAGTCTGGTTGGCCAAAGAAGAAAAAGAGGGGCAACTTTTATGCAGTGGGAATGACTAATGAGGTACCAAGGCTATGGCGTGATAGGGATCATAGTGGGCTATTTTTGTTTCCAATAAGGCAAATCTAATCTAGCTATAGGGCAATTAGGGTTAGGCTGTGATCTTGACCTACCTAGACACTCTATAGATGCATTATACAGTAGATTGTAGCTAGCTAGGTTGGTCCCATTCCTATGCCATTTTTTTCATTTGTATTATTATTTATTTATTTAAGTAATCGAAGTATTAGAAACCCTTCGGCGATGGTTACCTAACCATGTTCCCCAATTTAATAACATGAAGATTGGCACCGTTCGTCAACCATCAAATCTTAGTACTTTTTCTTTTATTTATGATTTCATAATGTTTCGGATTTTTATAGGAATTTAGCCACTTAATCACTCGTGACTTAATAAGTGATGGTTCAATTAATTATTTGTTTCATAGTGATTTTGGAAGATTGTCGAGGATTGGATTCAAACTGTGATAATTATATATTTGCTATGAAGTTATATTTCATTAATTTTGTCACGTTAGCACAACAAAGGCAATTATTATCTTTTCTTATAATATGTGTGAAACTAATAGAGTACATCACGAAAGAATTCCATATGCAATGGTACGCAATAATTAATTTAAGCTGATTCTAGAAACAAGAAAGGAGTGGCTATATATATATATATATATATATATATATATATATATATATATATATATATATATATATATATATATATATTTGTTGTAATCCAATGAACAATTGATTAACCCTTTATTTGTTTTAGGAGTAATTGAAAGGGGAACAATTTGAGATTAGAGAAAGTGAGTTAAGAAGAAGAAAAGCATGAAAGAGGGAAATTAATTAGACATGACTTTAATTTATCTTTTTAAATTGTAATTTGTTTTTCCTTTATACTATGACTTTTATGTTGCTCTCTAACTTTAAATGAGAGAATTATTTTTATAATTAGAAAAAATGCATATAGCAAGTGACTTTTTTTGACGAAAAAGACAAAAAGCATCCAAAAGGACATTTTTATTATTTAAAAAGTGATGAACTTGTGTATCTTTATATGATTTCTGTGATTATTGAACGGGGTATGTTGTTCTTCTTGATTATTTATTTTGATCGAAATATCATTCATAGTGTATGTACTTCTCAAAAGTGAAAATGAATTATTAACTTAAGAGAGTAAAATTGATCAAAAAAAATACAGATAGAATTGATCAAAAAAAAACTTAAGAGAGTAAAACATTTGAAGAAGTCACATTAATTAACTTAGAAAAACGGGTGCCATTGTTAAAATTAAATACAGTAAATAATATAAAAATAATCAGATGAGTAAATTAGAGTTGCAAAATATAAATGCAATAATGACCCCAACTCTGATGGATTGAATATTATGAAAAAAAAGATCCTATATTGAATAGGAGGAAGAAAATGATTTTCTATAAAATCATCCATATATAATGTTAAGATTAAACCCTTTTTAAGATTAAAAAAATAAACAAATAGGTAAATATTTTTAGGAGAATAAATCTGGAAGAAATTCAAGAATAAAAACACCAAATCAGTTCACTTATCAGACCTTATGTTTCTGTTCCCTCAAAATGGAAAGCCTATTTTGTTTTCTGCTTTTCCTCTGATTCCCCTTTCTTCCATTTGCAACAAAACAGAAGGCTATAATAATGGCTCATTGGCTCTTTAACCATAGATGAATTCAAAACAAAAAACGTGCAAGAGGGCAACCTAGGCCTTCACCTACACTACACATGCAGGCACAAAAAATTTGCCTTGTGGGCAGCCACATAACTTGCAACAATAATTACACATCCTACCAATCCAAGAATCTGTAAGTGGACTTTCAGTGTCAGAACCTGTAGCAGTAGAGGCCTTACTACTACCCCAAAAAAATCACCCTTTTCTCAATTCCACTGTGCAAAAGGCTCACTAGATGCAAATTATTCATAGATCACATATATTTTTCATTTTTATATTATATAGTGCATTTTTTTTTCAGGTAGAATACTATTATTATTACTATGAAAATATATTTAAACTTAAAGTAACTATAAAGTCTTTCCGAACCAACATTAAGTTGTATATGTGCATGTGAAAACCAAACATACTCATATTCTTTTCTGATCAAATTCAAATCATAGATCACATATATGCATCAAAAGAATAGAAGCTCTCAGGTTCTGTTCTCATTCTCTCTATATAACATCTCCAATCTCCATATTCAACATCATCATCTCAATGAGATATAAAGGGTGTGACTAAATAACTAAACACACACACACACACACCAAAACCAAAAACAACCTCAATCTCAGAGCTTTGTGTTAACTTGTTCCAATGAGCATGTTAGGCCTTAGAGACCTAGTTCTCATAGCTCCAACCCCTTCCCTTCACCATCATCATCATCATCAACACCAACACCAACAGGGCCAATCCATTTCAACAGACCACAACAATTCCAACAACCTCCCTTTGCCTTCTTCAGCTGCTCTCAGTGTTGGCTTTGGCATCTTCCCTCTCCTCACTGCCACTCCATGCATGCCACAACACCCTCACAACAATGAGCTTCAAAATCAAGACTGTGGTGGCAACAACAACAACAGCAACAACTATTGGAACCTTAGGATGTGCCCAGAAGAAGTGAATCCTCCAAAGAAAGGAGTGATCAACGTGGATGATGATGATGATGAGAACAACCACAACAACAACAACAACAACAACAAGGTGATGGTGATGATGGAGAGTGAGGAAAATGGGGTGTATGGTGCTGAGTTCAGGGTGTGTCAGGATTGTGGGAACAGGGCAAAGAAAGATTGCCTCTTTAGGAGGTGCAGGACTTGTTGCAAGGGACGTGGGTATGACTGCACCACTCACGTGAAGAGCACGTGGGTTCCCTCTACTCGCCGCCGGGAACGTGAGATGGCGGTGGCTGCCGCCGTTGGTGGTGGTGGTGGTGATGGTTGTTCTTCTGGGGCTAAGAGGCCAAGACCTTTAGTGGGGTCCTC
Source organism: Glycyrrhiza uralensis (assembly GCA_030159175.1). NCBI lineage: Eukaryota > Viridiplantae > Streptophyta > Magnoliopsida > Fabales > Fabaceae > Glycyrrhiza > Glycyrrhiza uralensis. Next base: position 45,485,871 of record BRZY01000005.1, read on the forward strand.
ACTGAATGCCACTGCCACCTCTCATAGTTCAAACTCTAATGCTACCACACCTAAGAGCTTTGCTACTACGTCTTCTCACCAAGGTGCTTTCTTTCTCTCCCTCTTAAGATATATTTAATTCAAATTTGATGTCACATAATCACATTGGTCCTTTAGTTACACTATTATATGCAATAATGTAATCAATTTTGTCCTTTTGAAACTAATTGCATGTCATTTCTTGGAAAATTTTATAATTAATACTTAATAGCATGAATTGATATTTAAGAGGGATATTTGGACCACATGAGATTATGAAGTGGAATTTGGGGTGGTGGTTGAAGTGAGTGATTCTGTTGAATTGCAGATGCTGGATTCAAAGAGACTTTACCAGGTCATGTTCGTGCACCTGCTGTGTTCAGGTGCCATAGAGTGACTGCTATTGGCAATGGTGAAGATGAATTTGCCTACTTGGCCACGGTGCATATTAGTGGCCATGTGTTCAAGGGGTTTCTCTATGATCATGGTGTTGATGCCGGGAAAAATGCAATGATGAATATGCCTTGTGTTTCAGAACTGCAACTGGGAAACAATTGCAGTGGGAAGAATGTGGAATGTTCTTCTGCAATTGGGGTTCCAACCAATAATAATGCCTACCCTGCTTCTGCTAGCTGAAGATTGCTTAACAGGTACAAAATTAATTGGACTCAGACTAATTCTAAGTAACATTATGTACCCCTTTGGTTACATTGTTGAAATATGTCAATACTTCTTGAAAATTGAAAAAAGGAAAAAGAAAAAAGAAAACATCACTTTGTGAAATTTACAATTTTTTAGGTGGAAAATTGCTAGTTGCACTTATCTATGAAATGCATTACCTCATATCTAGGCATGCTGCCAAACCAGAGTGTAAATGTGTAAAAAGTAACTAACCACTATAATGACATGGTCGAACTGAAAAGTGAAAATTCTATAGATATGAGGTGAGGTGTGTGTGGATAAATCATAAATGTATTATTTTATTATTATGTGTTGATTCTTGCTTTGGGAGGTGCTTTGTTTTTGTTTTTGTTTTTGGTTTAGACCTCAGTGTCTCAAGGGGAAAGTGGCCCCTGGACTAATTTATGTTCAGCTGGGAGGTAAGTAAAATCTAGTCACGGATTGTTCCATTGCCAGGGATCGAAAACGGGTCATAGCCGAGTTCGTCCCTTAGATGGAGCACATTAACCACTTGTACCCAACCTTGTGGTTACTTTGTTTTTGTTTGGACTTAAGGGTGTGTTTGGTTCAAAAAAGGGGAGGGGAGGGGAGGGATTTTAATGGAGGGAAGGGGAGGGGAAGGATTTAATTAGATATTATGTTTTGTTGAGAGGAAGGGAGGGGAGAGATTTTAATGGAGGAAAATGTCTAATTTACATTTTGTGCCCTTATAAGCCTTTTTGTTAGTTTTTAAATAGGGTTATTTAAGTCAATATTTTAAAATTCCTCCATTATTGGAGGGGAACCAAAATCAAGTGAGGAGAGATTTTGCTCCCCTCCCCTCCCAAAAATTGAACCAAACATAAAAATTTTAAAATAATCCCTCCCCTTCCCTCCACTTCCCTCCAACCAAACAGGGGCTAAAGGATGTTACCTGGGAATTAGTGAAAGGATTCACCCAGCTTTGCATTGTTAAGCAAAAGCTTAGACATTGTGTCTCATGACTTTAATAAGTTTGAGATCATGGTAGCATTGTCATCAACGAATTGAGCTACTGACAGTGAACTAATCAGGAAAACAACATAGAAGAAAAATTTACTGTATAACATTTTTACACTTTTCCTTTTATATCTTTTACTTTTGAAAAAAAAGAAAAAGATATCAAAGGTGAAGTCTATAATGTATATATAAACGACATTGTTGAGAATAAAAGGAAAAAGAGATAAAGAATATATATTGTGCATTTACATAGGAAAGGTAAAAAAACAGTTTGCGATTTCATTTACATGGAAAAGTATTCAATTCATGCATTAATTTATTTATTTCATATGAACGGGTAACATGGAGAGGGGATTAAGAGTCGAAGTGACTTTAAAAATGTCACTTTTGATGAAAATCAAAGGACAACCAGAAAAAAAAAGTAGCTATCGTGCACTTCTCAATGTCCATTATAAGAGTGTGTATTACATTACCACTACCATCCATTTTGTCATCAGTGTGACATTTCCACTACCACATCCAAAAGTTTCATACTTTAATTATCACCTACTTAGTCTAGAGGCATTGTTTTGTCTACATATATCATCTTATTACAAATCTAATGGTCCACGTCAATATTGATTCTTTAAAATTTTTAAAAATTATTTTGTAAGCTTTTCTTTACATTGCTTAAGCTTTCAATTAATACAATTTACCCCTACAATCTCTATCTCTATAATACCCGTTTATTTATAGCTAGTGTTATAAATTGATGTGACGTTTCGATATTTGAAAGGGTAATTGATCAATGAGAAAACAATTATAGCACACATACACATAATAACTCATATTTCCTCATCACCCTCCCCTTCTTGTTTTCCCTTTTCACTCTTTACACTTCTATTTTCTTACTTGGAATGCTCTTTTGATCCATAAAATAAAAACATCTTATAGATGTAATATTTTTCTCTTGACCCTTCATTTCTATGATGCAATAGTCCATTCTTTCTTTCTCCCCCTTTGAGGGGGAAGCTTTCATGCCATTCACCAGACATATATATCTTACCTTGGTGCAGGTAAAGTTTGTGTAACCCATTTCACTACAACATATGTTTGATGGGATGTTTAGATTCACCTTATTCATTTCAAATTTGGGTTGACTTCACCCTTGTTGTGATGATGGAAATTGGAAAAGACACCACTGTCGTTTCTTGCAATGAAATGTCTATTTGAACACCGATGCCCCCCACTTTTTTTTAGTTGTCTATAGCCTTTTCTACATGGTAACATTTCACCTAAAAGAACAGCAATTTGTTTAGTCACACATCAAATTATTGGAGAAGGGCTATAGTTTTTCTTAATTTAGCAACCGGCTTTGTCTTGTCAATATGTTTGTCTTAGCTTCCACAGTTGTTATAAAGAGTGAAATATTTTGGAAAGTGTTACATTTTTATTTATATGTTGCTGTTATTTTCTGGAATTGTTTATTCCTCTGAGATTTAGAACAGAACTTTGTAGGTTTACTTTTACTGGGGAGTAACAATATCTAAACCTTTTGTATGCCAATGACAGGTGATGGATCAGTTTCATGAACCACCAAATTATGGAAGGCAAGGCTGTTCATTCTGCAGTTTTGCTGAGAAAACTGACCATATATATGCTAAGTGGTCTTCAATTGTGTAAATTTATCCTCTAAAAAATGTTAATATGCATATGTAAAGCTGAGAGGCCCCTTTGTTAATTTTCTTGTACCAGATTAGGGACTGATGTTGAGGGATTTTATATCCAATGCTTAATTGAAGTTTTTACTTTGATCTGGGAACATTTCAGGGTCACAAACAAATCACCAGAGAAGCTTTCAAAACTGCTTAAGACTGGGGGAAAAATAGAATTTATTTGTGAAAATGTGGTCCAAACCAAAAGAAAGAAAAAAAATCAATGAATGAAGTTAGAAGTCTATGCTAAAATTTTACAGGAAATGTGATGTGAAGGTGACGAAATAATTTTGTTTGATATAAGATGACGAAATAATTTGATACAATTAACAGAAGAGAAAAAACAGAAAAGATAGACCATGATTTGTCATGTGCTCGACGTAATTATTTTATGGGTAGAATATATTAACAAATTTTGTTGTCCATGTCAAAAGAAGGTGGCTATCAGACCCAGATCTTTATTCCGTGTCCTTTTGCTTATGAAGAAAGCCGTGAAGTACAAGCAGCTAATTATGAAGTCTTATAATTGTGAGTTGTCAAAAATAAAGTCTTATAATTATGAGTTTGAATTACAGGTTTATAAAATTAATTTTTTTATGAACTTAATTTCGAAATTTTGATTTTGCTTAAAAGTATATTTAAAATGAAATAATTTATGTTTAACAACGCATTCTCTAACGTTATTTTCGATATTCTATAATTTGGTGAAATTATATGCATCCCAATAAATCATGAGTTTCATTTTCTATTTGGTAGCATCTATACCAAAGTGATAGGACTTACTTAAATTTCACTTAATAAAGAGAATGTGTTAAATGTTAGAAAAAGTATATTAGAGAATGTATTTCTAACATTTCTTAAAATTATGTTTCATTATCCAACAGTGAGACTATAAAAGATACAACAAAAGTGAGACTATGAGGACAACAAAAAATAGTAGAAAATTAGCGAATAAAAGAATATTAGGATGATAGTTGTCTTAAAAATAAAAACTATTATATTTTAATGCAGATTATGCTTTACCAAATAAAAGCCCTTGAAAGACCTCTATTGTGAAATTGTTATTTGATAGGCATGAGGGTATTAAAAAAAATAAAAACAAAAAACACCAATGAAAATGATTAACCTATCCTTTCTCGGGAGTAGGTTCTTGCATTTGAGATTTCATATAGTATGTGAAATTTTGTGTTTATCTTATCTGGTCTTTCTTTGTAAAGATTCTGATTCTCTCCCACACAAAAGTTCTCCTGTTCATGGAAGAAGACACAAAACCATAGCATGGAATAGGCCTAAGGATTATCATATATTTTTGCACACCAAAAGCCATTGTCCACCACCTCATCTTCTGTACATTTTATTCAGTGCCGAATACCATAGGCCTCATTTGTGAGACAAAAATGGTTACAGAAAAGAATCATTTCCAATGTTGCTTTTCCCCTTCTGTTGATTCATTTACAAATTGGAGGAAAAAAATGGCTTTGGTTAACTCTGAACAACATTGATCTACACTACAACATACATTTGTCGTGACTAAGAATAAAAATAAAATTCACCAAAGTGAAAGGGGAATGAGTGTGTTGGTCGCCAAACTGGGTATGGTGTCAATGTACTGGTTAGAACTATAAAAGGGCGGCCCAGTGCACGAGGCTCCCACCATGCTGGTTAGAACTGTCATTTCCTTAAAACTATACATGGATGGCCACCGGCTGCAAGCTGAATATATTTAGCATCAAAACTATACCCTTATGTGTCTTCTACAAAAACTCTGAAGATGAAATCGCGAAAGCGTTTTGAGTATAGCCTTGGATCAACCGCGGAGATCGAAGTTGGATCATATTGGAATGATTTGTAAGCATGCTCAAGCTTTTTACTAATGTCATAGTCTTGCAATATGTCTATGATGCCGAAAAAGATGATGATCTCATACAACTCCCCAGTTGGTTCTCCAACCAGCTGAGGAGTCTCGCAGTTACTTTTTCGCACAGCCATTTCAGCTCGCGCTGGCATGTTAACACCTAATTGAATCCACCTGAAATAAAGAACACAACACAAATATTTTCAGGAAATGTAAGGAAGAAACACTTCTTGATTGTAGAGAATCAAACTATGATAAAGTGAAGGCTTGAGTAGTGGTGTGAGACCATCACTTTTACGCAAATTTTAGGGAAAACTGAAAAGGGGATGAAAAATATCAATTATCAATTACTATTATAGAAAAATTAGGCCCCCGACTCCCTGGTTGTGACACATATTACCTCCTAGTTTGTGACACTGTCACCTCCACATCTCTTTTTATTTTCTACTAAAATTGTTCTTTTTGTTGGGATTTTGTTTACTTTTTTTGTTAAAAACACCCGTACTGTGGGTCAAATCCATTGACTAGTATCATTACTAAAAGTTGCATGTTGGGGGTCTGGTGAGCTCGAAAGCAGGGGACCCACCAATGAGCCAAGACAACAAGCCACAACAAGTGAACATGACACCACATCTTTATCCAAAAAATTAAGGCACTAGATATACAGGTTGTTTTGTTATTTATGATATCTTTATCTAGCCCTTTCTTAACCAATGTGGGACTCCAAACTCACTTGAATTCCCAACACCACATTGGTCTAAGTTAAATAGGAATGCTACTGGCTACATGCTTGTTGAATCTGTAAAATTAGTTCAGCAACTGAAAATAATTAATGTTTGGTGTAGTTGGATTCATGTGTAAACAGTTAAAACTGAAGTTGTAAAAAAATTGAAACTTCTGCCAGGATGAGTTGATTGACTATATACCGGCTAGGATCTACAATAACATGATCTAGATCCACTCCAGAAAGACGAGGGCCTCCATCATCAAAGCCAGTTGGGGTGCAAGCTCCTGAACTGCGACTGCAAGGTGTAACATTGCCGCTAGGTGTTGCTTCTCGGAAGTGAAGACCCACCAACATACTGTAATCCATAATCCTCTCCTGTTCAAGAAAGTCACAGTCCCTAGCCACTTGCCTGCAAGAAAGCATGTTTAGAAATATAACCAACTAACTTCCAAATATTTCCTACCATTAAATATCACAAGACACTTAGACACATAAGCCATATTTTAGTGCATAAATCACATGATTAAAGATTGCAGACAATTATGCAGCTCATGCAAGAATGCAACTTTTTTCTGTGGAATCTTCATTTCTATTAGGTTCTTGGTATGGGCCTTATATCATTCAACTAAGAGAGGAAGAAATAGATCTATTTGTGTAATTAGCATTTACCTTCCAACAATAATTTCATTTTGATGTAAACAACAATGTAGCTTGAATCAGATTTTATTGTCATAGCAGCTAATAAAATGTGCTTAATGAAACAAACTCTTGCACATTGCAGTGTCCTACATGCTACATACACACATAAATAATGGGACAAGAAGCAATGAGCAAGAAATTCACCTGCAGAATTCTTGGAACCAAGACTTCTGCAACCGGAATATAAAATTTAGGTCAAGGTCCTTAAGTGTTGTTGTTGGCTCTATTTCTGCCTCGGGTTTATCGGTATTGCGACCAAAGGTCGAACCTTTTAAGTCAAAGCGCCTGTGGATGGCATATTGAGAACAGAATAGATTTCCCATGATGACAAAGCGAACCTGAAATTTATGAAGTGTGATTAATAATAAAGTTTTATCCTGAAGTTAAAGTTTATAGACACCTCTGCATTACCTTCTTCTGTGCAGCTCCTGTTAGTCTTACACAATGGAGGCCAAAGAACTTGGTGACTAGGGTGTTCTCAAAAGCTCGAACATGTTTGTAATAAGCAGGAAGCATTCTCAGAAAAACCTGCAATCATGTAATAATGTTTGGATTGAAATATCACTCAATGGATAAATGTCCTTTATAATGCAAGCATTAACTGAAAACTATCACATCAAAGTGTACTAATACATATCTGCGACATGAGCTTAAGAATTTCCGAATATATAGTAATTTTTGTTCTTTCATAATGCATATTAGCATATATCCATTCCACAACTGGACGAATTACAAGTGAAACTTTCTAAATTCTAACAATGGACAAGCATGGTAATGGTGTTTGGTTAAGAGAAATTAAAATGAAAAACATGGCTTGTATATTTATATTATATCTAGCCAACCAAAAAGGGAACTCACTTTTACTTCTGCTTTCTTCATGGTTTTTATCATGTACCGGTCATCGTTGGTCAAATAGAAAAAGCTTCCACTTTTTCCAGGGGATGAGAGCTCCCGAAGGGCATCATTCCCACATATTGATATCATGTAATCAGCTGGATCAACTTTGAACAATTTTCTGAGAGCCCTGCAAATATAAATGCAATCGAATCAACCATCACACTCTGTGAATTTAGAAAAACAAAAAAAATTCTAATACAGTAAGAGACTATCTGTAACACTAGGTTATGAAACAATTGCAATATCAACCATGCACAGGGAATTTCTAAAATTGTTTTGCCATAGCCACTTTCTAGAGAAATAAAGACCTTCCTCAGAGCATATCACCAACCTCTTTGTGCCTCAAGAAAGTTTATAAATTTTCAAGAGCACTCTCAACAAGTTATCACTTATAAGCAGATTCTGTTACAAAACACAATTCACCTAATTAAGACCAAAAGTTTACTGAAATAAATAAAAAGAGACCACTCAATCCTGATGCCTATACCTGAATACTACCGGGCAGTAGTCTTTCCATCTAAATTCGCAAGATGGGTGAGGCGGTGTGTGCTTGGATCCTTCCGGTGGAAATCTAGTCCATACTTTTTCCTTGGGATCAAATGCAGAAGGCTTCAAATCAAGAGATGCACTTGGAGCAGGTCTTCCAACAGAATGCCTGTGCTATGGTACAAGAAATTAATAACCGGGCAGTAAAAACTAGAATCAAGGAAGGAAATTTGATTTTGCCAGAATGTCATATTCACCATTGCATCATACTATGGCAAACACTTAAACCAAATTCTTATCCTAACAAATACAATAAATCAATTATCAATTACTATATAAGAAAATTAGACCCTGGTTTCCCAGGTCGTGACACGTGTTACCTCTCCACTTTTTTATTTCCAACCAAAATAATTTTGTTTGTTGAGATTTTTTTTACTGTTTTTGTTGGGAAAAAACTCATACTTTGTATTGATTTAGTTCATCTGCTAGTTATCACTAAAAAACATTTAAAAGTGGAAGAAGCTCAGCTAGACCATGAAGATGAGAGTAGATTACATGAACACAACAGCAATTCTGATCAGTACCTGATACCTAGCTGCAGATTCAACATAAGCTCGTAGTTCTTATGCCCTTTAGATATCGTCTCTCCCTGTCTCTTGGGAGCCTTTATTCTCAAGCGCGGCGATTGGTGCCAACTCCGGACAGAATTGTCCCCCAAGCTATCACACCCAGATTTCCTACCTACATCAAAGGCATTAAGCCCATCATCAGAGTTGTAAGCACTAAGCCTCCCATCCACTGAGCTCCATCTAGGCCTCCCATTGCCATCAGTTCCCTTCTTATGTATTAACTGCTTCTGCAACAAGCCATCTTCCTCTAAGCCAGGCACATTCAATGTCTTCTGTGAAGGATAAATTGACACATCCTCACAGGGACAAATCTGGCAATCACTCAATTCCACATTGAACACCTCCTGAGGGTCCCATTCCAGATGGGCATCAGAAGATCCAGAAGGATAATAAGTCCCACTCTGTTCCTTTGGGTCTTTACTCCAAACCCCAACATAGAAACTCCCATCACCCCACCTGAATGTACCATTCCCTTTAGGCAACCCTTCTTCCCAACACCCATCATATCTATTCCCATTGTGCCACATCATTGTCCCATTCCCACTAAACAAACCACTCTTCCACTGCCCAATGTAATGGTTCCCATTCTTCCATTGGTACCTCCCATGCCCATTCTGCAACCCTTTCCTCCACTCCCCATCATAGAAATCCCCATTGGGATAACTTTCAGTCCCTTGCCCATGTTTCAAGTTCATCACCCAAGACCCTTTATAGGCATCCCCAGAAGAACCAATATAGGTGCCTTTCCCATCCATGTAACCACTCTTGAACTCACCTTCATAGGTGGCACCACTAGGCCAACTAAACCTTCCTTTCCCCATTGTACAACCTTTGCTCCATTCCCCAACATACATGCACCCATCTGTCCAAAGGTATTTACCTTGGCCATGGGGAAACCTATCATGCCATTGTCCTGTGTAGAAGTCACCATTGGGGAGAATCTTCTCAACATGGCACACCTCACCTGAGTCATCATCGTCCACATGGGCCACAGACATTGGTGTGAAGATGCTGTTTGCCCTCTTCTTTGCACCTGCTGATTTTCGAACCGTTGCTTCCCAGGCCTTCACAATGCCGTTCAGCTCCCTGCTCATTCTCTTGAAGGTATCCACTTTGCTTTTCCACGTTCCCTTTATTCACCTTCATCCATCAATACCACCCACATGAAGAAAAAAAAAACTCTTCTCTCTCTCTCTCTCTCTCTCTCTCTCAAATTCAATCAACAATCCCAAATGGAAATAAAGTTGCAGAAAGCATTTCTGCACCAAACCCAGAAGAGCAAAAACAAAAAAAAACAAAGACAACAATGGAGGGAATCAAAATGTGAAACCAAAACCCAAGACCAGTTTTTTCTTTGTTCCTTGTAATGTTGTTGTGTATAGCTATAATGGGTTGTGTTCAGATTCTGAGAGAAACAATGGTGCTGTTAGATTGACGAGGAAACCAAAACCTTTGTTTGGAACAAATGAATGGCGTTTTTTTTTTCCTTCTTGTTGCAATGTTGTGCAATTTTTCCTTTCTCTCTCTCTTTTTCCCCCTCTTTTTGTCGTTTTCCTTTTTTTTTACTTCTTTTTGTTTGTTTTGTTTCTTCAATTGGAATTGGACCAAAGGGGATTCCCTTCAACTCGTGGTTCTATTGGATTCCGATTTTGGCTCCTAAAATTAATAGCAGACCAGACAATTGTAACAATGAGAGAAATGGTGGTGGTGGAAAGTGAGGGTGTCCCTTAATGCAATTTTTAGCATGTGAGATAGACTTTGGTCCTAATTTTAGTGTTTTTTTGTTTTTAATCCCTATATTTGCGTTCCCTTAATCTGTTACTTAGATAGACAATACCACTTGGTTTAGGCATTTGTGGATTTCTTCATGTCTCTTTTGAGCCAAAATAATCCAATCATATGCACTTGCTACTGAATCAATGAGATTTTTCAATGGGATATTGAGAAGTGAAATGGTAAACAAACAAGCTTTTCCGAACCTGCTTTTATCAACATCTTACGGAAAATGAAATGGTAAACAAACAGATTTCTCATTGATATAAAATTGTCTATAACAAAATAATAGATTCAAAATGGTTACAATAAAATGTTTATGTCAACGGATTAGTGTTGCTTTAATAGGAGTATAAATGAATAGGTTTGAGAATAGTGTGAAGGGAGAAAGAAAAAAAAATACGTTGAGTCATTTTATCGGTCTAATTTGATTTTAGAAAAGGAAAATTCAATTTATGTCAGGTCATTGGATGGATTACAAAATTTTAAAACCAACAAACCGGACTAACTAGATAAGTGTAACCAAGAAAACTAACTAGATAATTTGAATTTCTTTATTTTGAGTTGAAATAAATTATCAAACCTAAATCGACTCAAACCTAGCTATTTTAACATTTTTTTATTAGTTTTGAAATTTGGCCTGGCTTAACACAATATATAATGTCCTTGATTACCAACTGAGGTTGCGTGAATGGTTAAGGTCTCTCGTCCCTTAACCAAGGTCTCGGGTTCGAGCCTTTGGTATGGAAAAAATCTCAACTGGTAGAGATGTCACCCATTAAAGGTGTCAAACAAACTCCTACGGAATATTAGTATCTGTCGTACAGATGTAAAATAAAAAAAAATATAATATCCTTAATTTTGGAGCGACAGGGGAGGTTGTATTGTCAATGAAAATGCAAGCAATTTGTTGGTGATGGGGATCGCACAGAGTCCACAAACAGCGCCAAAATTTCTAGGTACTCTTCCGTTTTGATGTCAACAAATAAGTTAGGAGATGTGGCCTCCCATAGACATAATTTATGTCAAGACACAAAATAGCCTTTTATATACTATTGATATTCTTAAGCCGAAATCTTAGGAAATGGTTCCCTACTTTGATTTGAGTTTCTTACTTTATTATGTATAGCTAAGCTATTGCTAAGAAATTAATAACTTCCGTGAGCACCTTCTTTGATTACCAATATCTATGAAATGTCGATTGTTGTTGTGAAAAGACGAAGAAGATAAGAGTTTTTAATCTACAATATACACGAGAAGAGGGGCTTATCTTAATCTATGCATTTGAAATTGTCACCACAAATTGATAGTAGGGTTTTATCACACGCCGAGTTAATGTTGAAATGAAATTCTTATTTTTATTAAGAACATGTTAGGTACTAATTATTCCTTTTTAAAAGTTCTTTGTTCTACATATTATTATATCCCTTGCCGGTAGGAGTTTGAACACAATTACACAAAGAAGAGAAGTTGCATTGTGAAATTTACATTGACAACATTTAGGTAACATCTTAGAAATTCTTACTATATAGGAGAACCAAGAAGTGACCAATGAAGAAATATATAACGAAAGGGGGTAACCACACACACCAATTAGCAATGTTGTCATTGCATCACATCCTCTTCATTTGTTGACCAAGAAAAGGAATCAAATTACCCACCCAAATTAAACAATTGAGCACTAGTTTTGTAGTTGTAGTCCCAAGGTGAATGCTTGCAAGGACAGAAGCATTTCTTTGAGCTTCTCTCTGGTCTCTGAATCAACCAAGTCACCGTTGGTGTTGAACTTTCCCGGTGGCCGGTGTGCATTGAGGTACAACTCTGGCTTGTTGATGAAATGGAGACCAAGAAAGACTCCAATTTGACGGAGATGAAGCTGTGCTCTTCTCCCACCGCCAACAGCACTCACCGCCGCTGCAGGTTTCCCATCCCACACATTTGGGGGTCTTGATCCCCAGTCCAATGCATTCTTCAAAGGTGCTAATTAATTAATTAATTAATGTACACACATAGTGGGGGGAGTGTTATGTTAGTAAACAAATTAATTATCATCAATAAACACTCTAGCTCTAGCATGTTTGAACCCACTAATTATCATCAACCAAATAAATAATTTGAACCCACTCATTTTTTTCTCTTCATTTTTTTAATGTATGTCTGCTCAATTATTATAGTATTAAAATATAGTTACACTAATGGCTGATATTATAATTGACATAATATATATTAAATTACACAAACAAGAATTTTCTGATGGAACTTGGTAATTAAACAGGCGATTGAAAAGGAAAGAAGCATACGTACGAGTGATGGAGTAGTTGTAATCAGGAGAAGCGAAGAGACAGGAATCGGCTTCCAGAACCTTCTGACGGAACGCTTCCACTTGAGGCGGATATAATGCGCCCTCCACTTCAAGATCCGTGTTCAGCATCGGCAACTCCGATATCTCGATGTACTCCACGTGGACTCCCTCGATTTGCTCCTTCGTCAGCTCGATTGCTGCATCTCGCCGCACCCAATCACAACCCCAACAATACTCATGTGGGCCGGGCGTACTCAGATTTATTTATGGAGTAATATATATCATATTTAATTTAATAGTGAATGAATAAATAATATTATTAATTAATTATTACCAGCACGGATGAGGCCTCTGTTGTAGGAAGCTTTGCGCAAAGAGCCACATATAGCCGCCACTTTAATCACCGGTTTCTCTGCCACAACTGTCACCGCTTCTTCTTCCTTCTCATCTCTACTTCTCTTGTTTCTGCCGCGCACAAACATGACGGCACGCAACAACACGGAGAGATAGGCACCAAAACAAAGTTGAGTTGATTTTCTTAATGTAATGGGACCACATATACGAGTTATAGTCCTCCCCTCTGATTTCATTTGTTTTTTTCTTTGTTTGGAAAATGCTTGTTTTTACGACTCAATGCTTTATTCTGATTGGTTGGACTTCTTTTTCATTTTATGGGGAAGTGCCGGTTTGTATAGTTTAAAAACTCTGATTGGTCAAATAGGCTATTTGTCCGCTTTCGTGCAAATGTCTTCGTCCGAAATAGCAGAACCTTTTTTTTTTATATCATCGGTTTAACCGGAGTCGATAAGGGGGCAAAGCTCTTCCGCTCTCTATTTTTTCCATTCACTCCGAGATTTTGCTAATAATCGTCTAAATCATGATTTAAGTCCAAAAATTATTATGTCAAAAAAAAAGGAAGGCCCCCTCTACGGTGCGCAAGTGATGTAGGATGCGCACCGTACACGAGTAGGATATGAAGCAGTGCACCGTAGACCTGCGAGATACATAACCGTCGATATGAATTAAAAAAAATACACGGCTGAGATTGAAGAAGGGCAACCGGATGAACAGCAAACAGATGAATTCACAAACATGTCCTTCCCAGTCAACTCGAGTCTCTCTCTCGCGCCAAGCCTCCCTCCCCGGCAACAAGAACAACGCCATATCGACATAGTAACTTGTAGCACTACATCCTTGGTTCTCAGCAGCTCAAACACACAGACATCACCTTCCCCTAAATTGTTCTCCAATGTAAATTCAAACCACCCCTGGCTTAATTTTGCTCGACCTCCTCTATAAAGGCTACATCGAGGTCGAGGCCGGATCCGACGGAGGCGGCGGATTTCACGGTGCCGCGACGTTCACCGACGAGGTCTCCACCGCCACTTGCCTCTCCGACAGTGTGCTCCTCCTCGTCAAGAGCGTCAACACCCAAACCCACGCCGTCCTTCGCCATTGCTAGATCAAGCACCTCCGTCAACAAGCTCGATCGTTTAATCACCGAGCTTAAGGATCCATAAACCGAAGCCTATACGCGCCTTGTGAGGACCTCGTTTCATATTGGTGAGAGAGGGGATGGGGTACGGGTCGGGTCTTGTGAAGAGAGCGAAGAAGAGGGTGGATAGTGAGCACGTGAGGAGGGTGGCTGAGTTGGTGTCCGAGTCGAGAGCATTTCCTGACTCGGTTTGGGTTTGGAGAGGGTTGAGCTTGGAATGGAGAAGCTGGTTTTTTTTTCCTACATTTTAACGAAGAAGATGATGAATAGTGACCCAGGGACCTCCTCATTAAATTTGCAAAACTTGATAAACAAGTGCAAATAGTGTTTCTTGTGCAGGTCTACGGTGTGCCTCAGCAAATATCTACTCGCACACGGTGTGCGGCCTAAACCACTCGCGCACCGGAGACGGATCCAAAAAAAGTCCAAAAATTATGATCAAATACAAAAGACTTAATTATACTTTTAATTTCTTTAATTTAGATTATGCGTGATTGTGGTCTCTCAAGTTTTTTTTAACCAATTTAGTCCCTTTAGTTTAAAAAGTAAGTTTTTAACCTTAATTTGTAATCACCGTTACTAGGAGAACTAGGTGCTTGGAAAAGAAAAGAAAAAACAAAGTGTTTTCCAGTTTCCACCACCACTTATCAATCATTCTGTTGTGATATTTATTTATATTGTTACTAAACTCATGTCATCTTTACATGTCAAGAAAAAGGTCATAAAAAAAGAGGGTCAAGAAAGGGGTTCAAACTTCAAATTTCAATGTATTTGAAATCAATGAGAAGATGGTGCTGCATTGTCTCTGAAGAACTGGGTAGATAGTTGCTATGCTCAACTAAAACTCTCGCCCACGTGTGGCTCTCAGCTCTTCCTAGAATAGTTGAGATTTGAGAATGCTCCTTTTCTAAATGAATCAAATACAGGATGAATGTGTCATGGCTACTGTCAGTGATCTATCTCTCTATACAAAGGCCTGGACATTCCCTGTCCCTGAACAAGAAGTTGATGATTAAATATGTAAACACTCTATGAATAATACACCCATATAAACCAATAAAATTCTGTTATTCTGACATCATTCAGATTTGTGGAGAAAACCATTGGACAAATCTACCTCTAGCGCAGCAAATACAGACCTGACATAAAAATAAATAGAGATGGTGTGTCAAGCTTTCATTTATGATAGAACAACTCAACAAAGCAATAACTAGAAGCAAATGAAAATAACCGTGGACGGGATTTTTTTTTTTGTCATTACTCACACGCATAAGGGTTGGGGAAAGGGGTTGGGCGGGGATCTCGAACCTCCACCCTCTTAAATATCACTCGAGCTCTTTAACCACTTGAGCTACATAACGGGGATGCGTGGACGGTATTTTAAGACACTAAAGATTGAGTTGGTCAGTGTTAGCTAACGGACTACAATATATGATATATATTTATGGTTTAAATATCTTTTTCGTCTCTGTAAAATGACCGAGTTTCATTTTTTGTCTCTGTAAAAAATTTTGTTTGTTTGTGATCCCTGTAAATCAAAAAATTTTATTTTTAGTCCCTGCAAAATTGTTTTAGTCCCTATAAAATTTAGATCATGTTGAATTAGTCCTTGTAATATTTAGATAATTGCCAAAGTAGTCCTTGTAAAATAAATTTAATAGGGACTAAAAACAAAATTGTTCACATATTACAGGGACTAATTCAA
The DNA here is from genome assembly GCA_030159175.1 of Glycyrrhiza uralensis. NCBI lineage: Eukaryota > Viridiplantae > Streptophyta > Magnoliopsida > Fabales > Fabaceae > Glycyrrhiza > Glycyrrhiza uralensis. Next base: position 45,501,810 of record BRZY01000005.1, read on the forward strand.
CATGATCTAAATTTTACAAGGACTAAAACAATTTTGCAGGGGACTAAAAATAAAATTTTTTGTTTTACAGGGATCACAAACAAACAAAATTTTTTACAGGGACGAAAAATGAAACTCAGTCATTTTGCAGAGACGAAAAAAGTATTTAAACCTATAGTTATTATATGTGAGACTGAGAGGCAGTTATAAAACATAAACTCTATTCTAAATTAATAGGACTTACTATATCAGGTTTATTTGAAGGTACATGATAAAAGGCTAACTGACCACCAACAAGAAAAACTGCCAAAATCACATATTTTCACAAAATAAAAGACATGCAACTCGTTTTCTGAATCTTGCAATAAAATATAAGAGAGACAGGAGTAAATAATATATAGTAACATATAAATTTACAGCAGAGACAACCTGGCCATGAACAAGAGCTTGTAAAAATTGAAGAACTCGGGGAGGGAGAAAAACTCATAATAGTTGTTGTGTCGGGAAGAATGGCAACTTCAGGCTTCAACAAAGGTGATAGGAACTCCTATATATCAAAAACAGTAAACTATATTTATGTACTAAGAAAGAAAGGAAAATACAAGAAAAGTAAGAGCAAAGCTCCCAAGCTAGAGAATGTATACTCTCTAAGCTCCAACAACCCAAATTACATTTTGCATATGACCCTTCAAATGATTCCCACTTCCTATTTAACAGACTCTTTTTGGTCCAACAGTTTAACAGTTTCATCCACTCTCTCTGTAACTGACTTCCCTTTTCCCTGCTAATTCCCTCCTGAGAGCTAAGGGCTGGGTTTGTGGGCCTACGATAGTAAGTGGCTTCTCCTTTGTGACCTGCTGTCCAAGAGTCATAGGAATCAGATTCCTATCAAAAACTCCATTGCATAAAGGGTTGAAACAAGCATGGATTCGCAAAGAAGAGCCTAACCCGTTTCAGTAGTGTTGGGAAACAGGACTATCATGAGCCTAACCTGTTTCCACCACTACCATGGAGATTGAATTCTAGTTTTTTTTATTATTGAATTTAAGGTTTTAAATTGTCGTTGTTTGTGAATACATTGCGATCCTTAATAATGTACAAAATTATGGATAAATGTGATTGAGGTGGCCATAATTATTATCGCAAAAAACCTTAACATTACAACCATATTCGCAGTTAGAGACCATAATTTAAAACCATAATTATGTTTGTTTTAGATTCTCACAGGCCTCAAAGGGACACTTGTGTGTAAGGAGAAATTTTCTCTTTGTAAAAAAGTGCATCCAAACACGTTTTCCCATTACCAATCTGTCAAAATGTATTACATATTTTAAGCTCTTCCCAATTGACCTGCAAACACAAAATAACCAAGTGCTATTTATTTTTATTGATGTAAGATATGAATTGTGATGCAGCCGGCTATGTTTCTAAATCTCCCGTTATTGAAGTCTCCTAATAATCTGGAGAGATCATGTAATCAACTCAATACTCAAGTGCCTCAAAAATTCATCTGCAAGCTCTAAATTTAGGAAAAATGTCTCTTCTGATTCCTGTTTGTCTATTAACTACACCCATTTAACTAACTTATTTCTCATTTTTTTTTCTAAAATAAAAAGCAAACCAGTAATATAAGAAACTTAGCAAATGGATCGGTGAATCTCACAGAAGCATAAAATTGAATATAGGGACTAAAAATATGTACAAACAAATGAATCAAATCCAATCCCCCCAATACAAAATTGAAGTAACAAATAAAATATAGGCATCATTGCTGCATCATGACTCTGAATTCCTCAAAACTAAGTAAGCCATCTCCATTCAAATCAAAGTGATCGATCATTACTCTGCATTCCTCCACTGATTTTAACTCTCCCAACTTGCCAAGCATCCTTCTCAAGCTCTTGGGTGTAATAAACCCACCAATCTCTTCATCATTATACATCTCAAAAGCCTCTCTCAAATCCTTCAGCTTCTCTTCCTCCCCTCCAGCTTCCATCAACCCCACGAAATCTTCCAGACTCAGCAACCCATCACCATCAGAATCCAATTCCTCAACAACAATCTCAGCCTCTTGGAACAATAGCTCACCACCCATCATCCCTACCAGGTTCCTAAGCTCGGTTGGGGAAATCTTACCATCACCATCTTCATCAAAATATCTAAGAACACGCTCAAACTCTGTGCTATTCCTCCTCATATCACAAATATACAAATAATGATGATAACAAAGTTGCTACACAAATTAATCAGCTAGCACTTGTGGAATTGCTATGCACAAAATTTAATTTTTATGTGTATATATATATATTGGGCTAATTGTACTATGCAACATATATGTTGTGAGGGATAGATGATGTTTATATATATATATATATATATATATAAGTTTGGTTTTGGAGTCAAGTTGGTGTTGTTTTCGCGTTGAAGTTGCCTCCAAGTTGGTACAGTTGTGTGTGAAAAATTCAATTTCCATATGGTGCAGGCGTCGGAGAATTCAAGAGAGGAAGGAGCAGAGAAAAGGGGCACGACGCGTTTCTTAATTTCTTTTCTTCAAGGGGTTAAAAAACAAAGACGGGGTTAGATGCGAAGAATGTACGAGTTAAATGCTTGGTACCCAATGAAAATCAAAGACGTGTGTTGTGTTGGTAACGCTTTATACTATATATGTATCTATAAAGAAGTCAACTTTTTCGTACCTACCTTTGTTATAAATGGTTACTGAAATATTTTTTCCGGTCCTATTTATAAAAAATAATTTATTTTTTTATAAAAAATAATATTTTGTTTTTAATAAAATTAATTATTACACTACCTTATTCATTTTCCATTTAATACGAAGGTATTTATAGAAAAAAAATTAAAATTATAGTATCATTAATAAAAAATAACATATTTTAATGTATTTTTTAGTTTATGTAATTTTAGTACTATATTTCTTATAAATAAAACTAAAAAGAGTACATAATATTAGTCTTTTTTCTATCGTGATAAATGTATATATGGTAGACAGTTGCCTTCCAGATCAATTATTAAAATAAATTTAGTTTTTTTTATGTTAACCACAATATTCGATATAAATGACGCGATCATGTCAAAGATCATGACAGGGTCCTATAGTGTAAAAGAAAAGAATATTAATAAATCTATAGTTCTATAATACGTATAAGGATGATGTGAATTGGCTCAAAAAAAAAAGGATGATGTGAATACTATTGTATCCATATATTAAGTTTATTTAAGAAATTCATTGTTAGAGTGTACTAACTTGTTTGATCTATACCTATTTAATAAATCTGATTAGTTATTCTTTAAAACGGAATAATTTCGATATCCTGCTTCTAATAATCACATCAATCGTGCTTTTCTAAAATTAAATTTTTTAACTTGAACATATATTTTTTATATTTTAATTTATTATTATTATTATTATTATTATTATTATTATTATTATTATTATTATTATTATTATTATTATTATTATTATTCTACAGCGGACTGCTTTGCGAAGCATGGTCTTGGGTCTCAAATTGGAACCTGTTTCTTTGATACGGCTCCTCCGTTTTGTTAGTTAGTTTTGTTGGCTGATTTGTCAGCCGTGTCTTTTATTCGTGGGCTTTTCTATCTAGTATCTACGCATATATATTTTTTTTATTCACATATACCTCATACGAAACTAATAGTTTCACAGATTTTTTTTTGAAAACATATATGATGTAAAATTAATAGTTTTACACGTTATACTTTAATGCGGAACAAATAGTTCTACAGGTATTTTTTTGTTGAAAACATACATGATGCGGGCACGTTGTACTTCAATGCAGAACTAATAATTCTGCAAGTATTTTTGATTCGTTACATATGCTTACGGAACTATTAGTTCTGCATTGAAGTACAACGTGCAAAACTATTAGTTCTGCATTATGTATGTTTTAAAAAAAATACATGCAGAACTATTAGTTCTATATCAGATATGTGTGGATAGAAAAATATGTATGTGTAGATTGAAAACGCCTTATTCGTTTGTGTAGTTTGTTTTTCTGGCCAGTTGGCCTTTTGTGTCAACAAAAAAAAATCAAATTACACCGGTTCATTTAAAATTTTAATATATATTTTATTTTTTCTTTAATAATTGTCATGTGCAATTCAAGCTTAGCTAGAATTGAAATCAGTTAATTTTAATTTATGATGCTATAAATTTAAATTTTATTTTCAAAAATATCCTTTGTACTAAATGCATTTTAAAGGTGTCCTTAATTTCATATTCTTTTACATGGGAATTCAAGTGATTGAGTTCCTTGTTAGGTGAGGCCATAATAAATAAGGATAAAAATAGAATTGAATAATTAATTAATTTATTAAAAGTAATTAAGGGTTTGTTTCTTATAATTAGGACCAAGAAAATATCTCATTATTTCTTATAAGAAAAAACCGGAGGTAGTAACATTTATTAGGGTCTTAATTAGTTCTCACATGTTAACTAGTAAGAGGATTAAAAGAGTCATTTTCTTCGAAATGATATATATGATTGCAGTAACTCTTAGCCTCAGAAAAAGAAGGTTAATTTTTTTATCGAAAAAAGAAAAAGAAAAAGAAGGTTAATTTGGTCTAGGAGTAAAAAGTTAAAACTGCAGTTTTATCCAAACAGTTCAAGATTCATAGTTTGTGGGAGACCAATCAAGTAATATTTGTCACGTGAGGTCTTTTTAAAATATTGTTGGAGCTCTCACTCACTAGTACTATCCCTTAACGGGCACATAGAATTCAAGTCTAAGTCTGTCATTTTAGCTGGCATCGATCCAAAATGGTATATTGTTTGGATTCTCTTGGTCTTACATACGGATGATGTGAGCTTGACCGCACCACGGTCCTGATCAAGGGAAATAATTGAAAGTGAGATGAATGACAAAAACCCTTAAAAGAGAATCCAATCTCCTCCTGTATTCACATGTTCCTTGTTATTAAAACTTCACTGATCATGATCAAGATCTCGCTTCTAATATCAAAATTAATTAATAGCTTATATAACAAGCAAATCTCACTTGTCCACTTAGTGGGGGTCTGTATGTGATTACTGGTTATGTGTCTAAACTCTCGGATTCTTGAATTCATGACATATTTTTATATGATTAACTCCCATTTTCTGGGGTCCTACACTGGAAATAATGTGATGTTTTATATATGCACTATTTTTCTAATTAAAGCAAATCAATGATAACCGAGAATCTTGCACTTTCTTGAACAAATCTACTTCTGGGGTCTAAATCTAATCATTTTGACACTAATACATGAGATTGATGTTCATTTTTTACAACATAGGGTACATGGAACTAAGGCATCGCTTTTTGTTATTTAAATAAATACTATAAGTTTATAAGAGTATATCTCATCGGCTATGGCCTAATTAGTCATTAGTATATTCCCACACCTTCCAGAGTATATGTCGGTCAGGACCAGATCTACACTAAAAGCTTGGCCCCCACAGACCGTGAAATTGACTTTGTTATAAAAATGAATTTTCTCTGGTAAAATTTTGGACTTTGTAATAAAAACTTTCGGTAAAATTTTGGGATCAACATATGTTTGGTTAATTGGTTTTGTGTTTAGTTTCAAATACAAAAATAACACACTATCACTTCTTGTTTTTATTAGGAAGCCTATTGAAGAGATTTCAAGCTGAGTTTCAGTGAATTACTTTGATAAATCAACAATCTCTGCTGGGTTTGATGACCTACGTTGATCATACACAGCTAGTTTGCATAATGATTTGTAATAATAATGAAGCAAACTTGCAAATAAATATAATGCCCAACTACAATTGTATGGGGTAAGAAATAGCAGAAACATATAACTCCACCCGTGAGGTGGTACATCCAAGAATAGAATAAAAAGGGGACACAGCAATTCAGCTGAAATCACGGTCTCTGGTTTGCAACTATAAGCTTGCTTTGTCTTTTTTGCAAGGAATTACCTGAATTTATCAATTTTTTATGATCATTATTTAATTTCCCAAGAATATATCATAAAAACTAGCAAATATTGATTGATAGATTGGTTTCCTCTCTTAACAGTTAAAATCTGAGGAGAAGCCAATAATGGATTTTCTGAAAAGTGTTTAAAGTCCTATGGTGCATTATGGTATACTTATATTAACACCCCCATATTTGGGCCATCGTTTCCTGCCTAGTGAGTTGTGATCACAACAGAAGAGCACTCCATTATGGCTTCTGGAAGGCAGAATACTTTTTCACACGCCCATAACTTGTTAATTGTATATATATATATATATATATCTTTAATCTTTATATCTGTATATCTTTATCAATTTCACTTTCTAGCATCCTCAAACACTCTAAGTTTAAATACACACTACTTTTAAGCATTTATTTATCATAACTAGTTGATTAGTTGACAATCTGCAAATATATCCTATATGAGCAAAGGATTCTGTACTAAAGCATACTAAATAAAAACCAAAAGGTGTGTATCTATTCAATCTTCATCAATTATGTAGCCTATATCCTACCTTTTTCTTTAGAGCAAAAGATCTTGCATTATTAAATTATTTCACCCAAAATACATGTCTAAAATCATAGTATATAGTGGAAGGTGCTATTTCCATATTGAAGCCCAATAGGCTACAAAACCAAATGGAATACAGTCTGTTATCTCCCACTAACTTGTACAGAAGTCCATTTGTCACCCCCACTACCCATACCCTTTCCCTCACCCACATATACACCCCAAAAGATCTGAAGCCCAAAAATTTTAAAAAAGAAAGAAAATAAATTTAAATTCTTTTTTTTTTTTTACTATATATAGTACTGAGTGAGTAGTCAAGTGAATCCAACCAAACTAATCCCATCTTAACTAACAGCCATGAAATCCACACTTTCCCTCTTGTTCCTGTTGTTCTCCCTAGTCCAAGGGCTGAACAACCCCAAATGTGATGCCCAAGATCATGGCTCAACCCTGCAAGTGTTCCATGTGTTCAGCCCATGTTCCCCATTCAAGCCATCAAAGGCAGTTTCATGGGAAGAGAGTGTGCTCCAGCTACAAGCCAAGGACCAGTCAAGGCTGCAGTTCCTTGACAGCTTGGTGGCTAGGAGGTCAGTTGTTCCCATTGCCTCAGGAAGACAGATCATACAGAGCCCAACCTACATTGTTAGGGCCAAAATTGGTACCCCACCTCAGACATTGCTCTTGGCCATGGACACTAGCAATGATGCTGCTTGGATCCCTTGCACTGCTTGTGATGGCTGCACTTCAACCTTGTTTGCTCCTGAAAAGTCCACCACTTTCAAGAATGTTGGCTGTGCTGCTCCTCAATGCAAACAGGTAACCATCGTAACAACAATGATATTTGAACACTCCTCGGTTTCCAACACGCATCCAATACCCTCATTTCTTTTTGTTTTTGTCACATTACTTATCTATCACGCTTCTCTCAAGGTGGTATCCATTAATCCAAAATCAACTTCACTTCATTTACACACACATTTTATGAACCTGTTTTTTCCTTCCATTTTTTTCTGAATTCATGTGGGGTTGGGGTTGTTCACGCGCCAGATTCCATTCTTAGGAAGAAACCAAACATCATGATGTCACGTGAATGCATCATTTTGGCTGTCTCTTTTCTCCTTTATATCTGTTCAAGGCGGATTCTACTCATGACATCCGTGAGTGACTAGTTCTTTGCCTCCATCCTCTTGTTCTGATTCTCTTCCCTTCACATGTTTCTGGTGCCATGATTTATTATTGCTCCAAGGTATTTGTTTTAATAATTTGCTAGTGCCTGAAATTAGCAGGGGAAAAATTGAAACAATGTGGCTTAAAAATTATTCATTATACGCAAAATCTACTCATGGGTCTTTATCATGGATCTTATATTAACTTGTCATATTTTTTTATTTAAAAATTGAGTAAGAATCACGTGACCTCAGATGCCACGACTTTACAATTGTGAATGTTTGTGCAGTACAACAAAATTCGTTTCCACTGATATAAACAATAGTGAGGATTTGTTGTGTCTCCGTAAAAAAAAAAAAAACAATAGTGAGGATTTGTTGTGGATGGCCCGAAAAGATCATTGCTATGCTTGGACAAAGCCCACATGGCCCACAATTTTTGCACTAGTCTTTTACTACCTTTCCTTGACGTTGAAGACTAATTTCACCCTCCAATGAAGTACTATCATTACATTGAAACGAGCAACTCTTGTCCCATTGTGGGTTGGGGTTGACTTTCATGTAACCCAATTTTATCTATGACAGCTATGTGCAGTCTATGGCAGGCAAAGGTTCACGAGACCTGGAATTTTCTAATGTACAGTACTAGTAGTGATGTAAACATTTTTTATTCAATTTTCACCTTCAGGTACCTAACCCCAGTTGTGGTTTGAGCGCGTGCAACTTCAACTTGACCTATGGTAGCTCCACCGTAGCGGCTAACTTGGTCCAAGACACGGTTACCTTAGCCACTGACCCACTTCCTGGCTACACCTTCGGCTGCGTTGCAAAGACCACTGGGACCTCTGCACCACCACAGGGTCTATTGGGCCTGGGCCGAGGCCCATTGTCACTATTGGCTCAGACACAAAACCTCTATCAGTCCACATTCTCCTATTGCTTGCCCAGCTTCAAGTCCCTTAACTTCTCTGGGTCTCTAAGACTTGGGCCCGTTGCTCAGCCCAAGAGGATCAAGTTCACCCCTCTTCTCAAGAACCCTAGAAGATCATCACTCTACTATGTTAACTTGGTTGCTATTAGGGTTGGCCGGAGAGTCGTCGACATTCCTCCAGCGGCGTTGGCCTTCAATCCCACCACCGGAGCCGGCACCATCTTTGATTCCGGTAATGTCTTTTTATCTACACACACTACTTGAGGAAAAAAAATGTGAAGGATATAAAGAGGTCTAAAACTTTAACTTTAGAACATATTTAATTTTAAATGAATTGAAAGTTCTAATATTACTTTAATTCATTAATTATTATGTTTTTTTATCAACATAGCAATTTTAGTTTGTGCATGACACGGTCACATGTTCACAGTTCTAATATTACTCTTTATATCTTGGTGAGTTTTTTCTTATTTTCTTTTCTTATTAACTTCAAAACATAGCGTGTGGTATCTTGACTAATTATTGTCTTCGAATTCTCGACATGAAGTACAAATGAAGGCACATCATGTTCTAATGATGCTAAACAAGCTACTAGGTAAATTGAATTGAAACAAATTTTGAGTCAAAATGCTACACGTGATTGGCCCGACTATAAATCCATGCCCCACATGCCTTTTATGACAAACCCCCCAATTTTGGGCAATAAACTATGATTGAAAATGAATATAACCTAATGATTACCACACATATAATTAAAACAATCTGAAGAAATTAGCAAAATAGAAGCAAACAACATCAATAATATAAGATGTTTATAATTTATATCTATCATAATTCTTTTGTATTTTTTGTTAAATGTACATTACTAGGTACGGTGTTCACCCGGCTAGTTGAACCGGCCTACGTGGCGGTTCGAGACGAGTTTCGGCGAAGAGTAGGGGCAAACCTCACCGTGACAACCCTAGGAGGGTTTGACACATGCTACAATGTCCCAATAGTTGCACCCACAATAACGTTCATGTTCTCAGGCATGAACGTGACACTGCCACAAGACAACCTCCTCATACACAGCACTGCCGGCAGCACCACATGCTTGGCCATCGCAGCGGCGCCGGATAACGTGAACTCGGTGTTGAACGTGATAGCCAACATGCAGCAACAAAACCACCGTGTGCTCTATGACATCCCCAACTCAAGGCTTGGCGTTGCTCGTGAACTTTGCACTTAATAAGAAAAAAAAAGGTTAATATATATAATATTGTCGATTAATTGGCATAATTAGAAAGTTGTTTGGGTAATGGTATTTATTTGATCTTTCTTTGATGGGTTGGGTCACGGTGTGTTAGCATATTACTATAAGGTTTGATTGCTTAACTACATGGTGGAAAATGTTTTGAGCTACTACGTGTGTATCAAATTAAATTCACGTTTCCTAAAGTTTCAGTTATATTTGTAGCTTAATTAGTAATGGTGGGGGAGTGTCACGGGTATATATACCTGTAGCTAGCTCTTGTGTCTTTTTTATTAATCAAGTTGATTGGAATTGATGATACAACCGTGCAAGTTCCCGGGTCGTGCAATAAATTTCCTATTCTTTGTTTTTTACTAACATTGGGCACCCCACCTTTTTATTTTATCTACAAAAGTGATGTTAAGGACAAATATTTTTCTAGGATATTTTGATTGTATATGCTGGCCTGGCATTATTAAAGTGTTTAACTCGTCGCTTAATTACTCATCATCGTGTCATTTAAAAATGACACAATTCTTTTTCAATACATACACCTGTGAATCTTACAGGGACTTTACTAAATCAGTTGATCAATTTTTTAATTAGTGAGATTTACATAAAATTTATATAATAATAGAAAGTACTATATATGTCAGGGGAAAATGTCAGTATTTCTTTGTCTTTACATTACACTCTTTTAATGATGTGGCAATTTGTGATTGAGTGATAATTAAAGGACTTTACATTGATATTGATAATACATCGAAGTTTACTCTGGGACAATCTAGAGGATGCACGGCATTTAGAGATAAGGGAGTAAATTCCAGCAAGATTGGGATTGCTTACTCGATGCTCGTTTAACATCTTTTTAAGAATTGAATAATCTACTATCTAATCAAAGAAATTGTCAGAAAAGAATTGAATAATCTACTATATATCTAACAAAAGAAATTATCAGTTCTTCTATTTATTTAACATTTTAGAGTTCAGTAATTATATATCAATAGCGTAAGTCTTAACCAAAAAAAATAGCGTAAGTAGATGTTACACAAATATGTAATTGTTTTACTATTTTACACTACAATTAATCATATTTTGTAAATCCTTTATTTAATATATAGCTCAGGTATATGGTTTTTTTTTTATTTTGTGGGTGAAAAGATCCGGTATGTGAGTATTCTGTATTCCAATCCAAAGATGCTCAAGACTTGGGTCTTGGGTCTGATTGGATAAACAGTTTATTTAAGTACTTTTGGCGCAAATGCTTATCATATAAACGTTTATGCATAAATTATTTTTATAATCGAAGAGAGAATATGATGAAACTGATTTCATATAAACTGTAACATGTTTTTATAAGCTATTCTGGGGAGCTTATGAAAATAAGCTCAAAACAGTTTATGAACCAATCATAAGCTGTTTTCATAAACTCTGTCAAACACACTGACAAGTGCTTATGTCAATTGATAAACCCAAATAAACTCTGCATAAACCAATCCAAACAGGTTCTTGGCCCGACTCAATGATCGAACTTGGCGTGAAGTTAATCAAATTAGGTATGGGTCATGAAAATTGAACCTAGCTAGTATCATTTTGGGTCAGTTTCAAGCGATGTTTCCAGTTAATACCCAACTGCTGAATGCGTGATTTAATTTCCCAACTGCTAGCAGAGGATTCGGATCCATTGCAAACATGCTATAGATTGGTCATACCTACGAAGTTGAAATTGAAAAATAAAATGATCTATCATTAAATTTAATTTATAATAGAATATTATGAAGTTATTTCTTTTTTCATCGATCTCGTTTAATAGACATGATTGCTGTTGACATAAGTATTTAATTAAACTCAATTTATCGTATATGTACTACCAGGTACTGGTAAGTACTGAAAGCAACAGAAATCAAGACTCAACGGTGAATCAAAATTATAGAAAGAGAAAGAAAGAATAAAATTTACCTTCCAGACACACGCAACCATAAGATGAAAATAAGTTGGCACTCACTGGCTATGACCAATGGCAGAGTTGACTGTTGAGCCACAGCAAGGTTAAACCTTATTAATAAGATAAATTAAGCACTAAATATATATAAAATTTAATCACAATAAGTATTGACCGTTGAGCCACAGCAAGGTTAACCTTTTTTTTTTTTTTTTATATTGAGTGAAGGTAAAACAAAAATTTCAGAATAGACTGGGTCAAGCATACAACCCAAAGCAGCATCATCATTGGCTAAGAAATCAGCTCCTCTATTGGCTTCCATGATGTAGACATGTACAACTTGCGTGCTCCCAATCCGGGAGATGAAGGTACGAAAGAATTTCCTTGCAATATGGGTTGCAAAAATACATTTCCTGATAAGTGCATATTGTTGACTAGGTAGGTGAACAGCAGCTAGCTAGAGAATCCATTTCATGTTAGTCCCGATCCAGTTTCATATCCAATAAGAGCCCCCCAAGATTTCTTGATTTAAAAACATAACTGTATAATTTGATTTGATTATAATTTCTTCTTATTAATTAAAGTTGTGAAGAAGTTCAGTAATATATACAGTTGAGTTATCCAAAGTACCAAACCTATAGACTGGAACCTTGTTTCAACCTGACCTGGTCAATTCCATTAGACATTCACCGTCTATTTTCGTTGTTCAACTCTTTGAGACTACACAAATCTGAAGTAAAATATATCAATTAGTCGAACCAGTTTAATCATTTTAGTTTATATTATTATTATTGGGTTTATGAATTCGCAATCCAATGCAATCAACATCCTCAACCAAACATGCATTATATATGTATTAATTAATCTCAGCTGTCCTAATGTCTGCACTGCATCACTCTCCCCAGTTCAATCCTCATAGTCATAGCTTCCTAGTTCCTATCCTATTGCACCCTCAAGTCAAGTAACCAATAAAGGAACGAACCCAATCCACACCACACCACACCACAAACCAAACAAGTTGATGGTGTCATTCATGGACACCAAAGTCCTAACAATCCGCACTCTGGTCTCCAGCCTCAGCTCCCCCTCCGACCACACCCGCCTGGCCGCCCTCCGCCACCTCCGCCTCATCTCCAACCAAGACCCCTCCTCCCGCCCCCTCATCGCCGCCAATTTCTCCGCCATACCCCTCATCGCCGCCTCCCTCTACTCCGCCTCCCACCCCATCCAAGAGCACGCCTCCGCCACCCTCCTCAACCTCTCCATCTCCCTCCAACGCCCCCTCCTCTCCTCCCCATCCCTCCTCCCCGCCCTCTCCCACCTCCTCTCCCGCCACCGCTCCTCCTCCTCTCCCTCCGCCGTCCAGTCCTCCGCCGCCACCCTCCACTGCCTCCTCACCACCCTCCCCCACTCCCGCCCCCTCCTCGCCGCCCACCTCGACCTCCTTCGCGCCCTCGTCGACATCATCGTCACTCCTGACTCCCCGACGAGGTCTGTGAAGGACGCCCTCAAAGCGTCCTTCGCCATAGTGCTCCACCCGCCGAACCAGACCGTAATGATCCGGCTCGGCGCGGTTCCGTCACTCTTCGGCCTCTTGGATAGTAACGCTTCCGAGAGGCCAAAAAGCGGTGGTATAATTGAGGATGCGACGGCGGTTATTGCGCAAATTGCGGGGTGCGAGGAGAGCGAGGAGGCGTTCCGGAAGGTTTCGGGGATTCCGGTGTTGGCGGGTTTGTTGGGTTCGAATTCTGGAGGGAATAGCTGTGGTGGGGGTTTGAGGACGAAGGAGAATGCGGTTTGGGGGTTGTTGAATTTGGTGAGGTGTGGGGGAGAGAGGGTCGTTGGGGAGGTTAGAGAGAGAGCCGAGGTGTGGGATGGGATTGTGTACGTGCAAAAACACGGTAGCGCCAAAGGGAAGAGCAAAGCCGTGGCCTTGTTGAGGCTCTTGCTGGATGATGGTACTGGTGGATGCAATCATAAAATTGTTCAAGATTTGTATCCCGTTGAGTCACACTCGTGAATTGTGATCATCCAATTAACAGTCTTTTTCTTATAATTTTATTCTTTACTATATTGTGTTAGTTTTAGGTGGGAATGGGATAGTGTACAAAGTTACAAAAAAAACTCGGAGTGGGTTTTTACTTAAATTGAGGTTATGCAGAGCTGTGACAACATCTATTGTTGTATCGTACATTCTAACAGAAACTTTGGCAATTAATGACATTTTTCGTTTTGTTCTTATGCTGGTGTATCTTTTTGCTTTTTCAATTGCTTTCATTTTATTTTTTTCCCTTTTAATCATTAATAAAATAACCTGTAATGTGATCTTTCATCCATCCTTCAGGTCATCCATTTTAAAGCAAGTGCATATTCTTCCTCAAAATGCCTAAACTCAGAATTCCAAGATATATAGCTGAAAGAAACAGTGTAATAGTTAAGTAGCACTTGAAAAGAATGAACTAAAGATAGCTTATAAGTTGTAATATGTACAATGTGCCGCAGTCAATTACACTTCCTTCAAAAACTAGTTGCTAATTTACTGACTTCATAGCTTACACTAGCATGTTAGAAAAGGTTGTTACCTAATTCTGTGTGCTTTAAGGTTTTCTTCTGTTTGACATGTGTGTGGTGATCATAATTTTGATGATCCTTTTCATAGATTCATTGTTTACATGAAGTCTTGTGTAGGTAAATTATCTGTTATGTTCCTTGGAAGATTTTCCTGGTTATTGTTGTTTAATGTGTTATGTTCCTGTAATGATTTTGAATAATCAAAATCTCTGTAGCCAAGAGGAAACATGGAATTGTTTTTGCAGCACGTTTTTTTATTAATGGACAAAAGTCAGGGGGATATAGAGATCCCCATGAATGACAAGTGCAAAGGTATGAGGAATGATGTTTGACATCAACTTGTACAGGTTCTGAAAATACTTGAGGGAAGGATTCAGTTTAACAACAATTGGAGTTTCATGAATTGGATTCTAGTTTCCCTCTTATATCCTTTCTCTTAACTGCTCTTTCATTTTCATTTTTTCAATTATGTTGCATCTGCATCTGGTGGAGTGTGGTTGTAATGTACAGTAATAGTGGATATTTTAATTTCCATGTCTTTTCTTCTACTTCAGGGATTGAAATCAGAGGCCATTTCGAATAATTCCTTTTAGTTTTATTCAGCAAGTGCAAGATACAATATATAACTAGGAGCTCAAACATAAGGCTAGTTTGGAAAAATGGAAAAAAAAAAAAAACTTTATGACTAAACAACAGTCTATAAAAATGAGGAAATAACTGAACCGAAGTAAATAAAAAAGTTGACTAACAATACTCCCTTAATTTTGGGATTTATCAAAATTCCCCAATACTCGGGATTTATTCTGCCTTCCAATAGGGACCATCAATCTTTCCACTTAATGACTTTGCAGCTATGCTGACCAAATAATTTTGATCTTTGGAAAATCCAATAACTGTGATTATTATTTATAAGGATTAAAGGAATATATCAATAAAGAGAAAGAAAATGACATGAACAAAAGTTTTGGTCCTAGTTATAAAAGTTCAGAGTCCTTCTGGTTTGGCTATTGACTAAACGCATATGGTCACTGACTCACTTGAAAATTAGTTTCCTTGCTTATGCATTTTTGACACTTTGCATGTAGCTGCAGGGCTAATACAGGTGCAAGATTGGCTAATCATATTTTGGTAGAACAAGCCTGCATGTTATATATTGTGTCTATGTAGGGATGGAAGTTATTATTTATGAATCATGTCTGACTTTACTGTAAAACTCTGCTAGACACAATTGAACATATAGGTACTGGTAGTGATCTGTTACTTGTTTAGTCAACTGTAAGAAAAACGCAGCTGGAAAAATTCATTGAAAAAATCACCTTGAGATTCAATGGCTTTATTGAGGAATGTAAAATCAGTGATGGCAGTTCTCATGTGGAAGAAACAGAAATTTGGAACCTAATTAATTAAGCAAGAAGCTTGTTTCTGTTGGAGCAAACACCTTCCAGCAAAAGTAAAACCAGTATCTTCATAGCCTAAGCATGATGTATTATCATTTCTCAACTAATATTTTCCAGGTCTTTTCATGTGTTTTATAAAAGCTTCAATTATCGTCTCTCTCTTTCTTGGGTCCAATACCCTCCTGTGTTTTCTTCTTTGTAAACATAGCATAAAGTGGCCTCACTCTGCTGGTGATTTGAGTTAAAGTCCTTTTATTTATTGGTCCAGTTTATATTACTTTCTAGTTTATAGGAGTTTTTCAACTGAATTTTAGTTTCTAACTTATGAAAAAGCACTTGTGATGAAAAAAATTAAATGAGAGCACTTGCGAATAAATAAGATGTAAAAGTTAATTTCAACTTATAAGATATTAGTTAGAATGATTATTATAAAATTATTCCAACTTATTCTTTTCTATAAGTATTTGTAGAGAAATTTATCCAAACTGGCATAAATATAGATTATTTTCATTATAGCAGAGATGCTTCTTCCAAAAGCCAACTTTTGGATAGTGGTTTATGCATTACACACTAGCGACCCGCATAGACATATTTGTCCTTTAATTTGTTCCTTTTCACAAGCCTTTTCCTTTTCTGCTGACCAACCATTTTCACAATGTTTCTCTTAAGAGAAATGTTATCCTTTTACAAATTTTATTATATATCCTTCTACTACTTTATAAAATAAAAAAGATAATATAATTAATATCTTAAAAACATAAAAAAATATTTAATACTTTCTCTATTCAATAATTAAAAGGATTTGTAGGAATAAAAAGTAGAGAGATTTAAAATTATTCTTCTCTTAATGCAATTTACACTGTGCATATATGGGATTCCATATGCTTTTATAGTAGTGGGTACGATACGAAAATCAGTCTAACCTTGAATCAAAATGAATGGGCAATCCTTGATCACCAACTGCAATTAATGGTGCTAATGCCAATGCCAGTGTCACTTATTCCTTCATTCAATCTAATTTTAATTGCCACTTTTAAGGTGGGCCATCCATAATGCTATAACCACAATACCTGGTAGAAAGAATGCTTTTCCAAGAGGGTGATGAGTCAACCGCTGTGTCTGTGTCCTTCACCTTTGGCTTATACTATGGTTATTTAGCTAAGCTCCTTTAATTTTATCTCTCACCTCACTACTCATTCTTGCTTAGTATATTGGTTAGTTTTGGTTTATTCACCAATGCTTTTGCTGATGTAACTATAATGGTTTTGAAATTATATGGAAAACTATCAACATATATACAAAAAATGAAAAAACATACCGGACAGTGATGCTCCTTATTCCAAAAGGTTTTTGTTTTTTAGCTCTTTGATTCTCATTAGTCTTTCAGTTTAATTTAGTGATACCCCGCTGAAATTCTTAGAGGAGAACTATAGGTTTAGTAATTCTTGGTGAATTAGATGCCTCCACGTTAGGCATTAATTAATAGTTAATAGTTTTTTTTGACAAAAATAGTTAATAGTTAATATATGGTAAATTGGTAATATTGATTGTTCTTGGCTTGACTACCTCTAGTTATAACTTATAGAAAAAGCTATTGTTTAAAAAATCATAGTTATATTGCAAAAACATTTTAAAATTTCTTTTTCTATAAGTGTATGCTTCTTGGTTAATTTATTATTTATATGCTTAGCACTTTGAAAAGGTCTTTATTCGTCTTGACTGGTGTAGTTAAATTTCAAAAGTCAAGTCTCCCGAAGATTAAATAATAAAGACATTGCCAATATCATTTTCTTTTCTTTTTTGATAAATTGCCAATATTATTTTCTATTGACAAGTAAATAGATTTTTATTGAAAAAAGAATTAAAATTATTGAAAATTATAACTTTTTCAAATAATTAATGCATTGGATGTCATTATTTTCAATTAAAATTCGCCATTTCTGCTTACAAAACGGACACACTGTGTGCAATTGTGCATATCCAATCGGTGCTAGAGGAGGCTTTAATTGGATTTACTTCAAGCAAGTGATTGGTCGTGTTCAGTTCAGCATGTCTTTCGGGAGGCTAACGCTTGTGCTGATATGCTTGCTGATCTTGGACATCATGGTGGTTTTCATTGGACTGTTTTGGATACTACCCCTTCTCATATTAGACTTGCTTTGGAGGCGGATGCTAGAGGATGTGTTTCCTCTAGACTGGTTCCTAATGTGTAACTGTTGATTGTTGTTTTCTTTCTTATGTATCAAAAAAAAATAATCCCATTTCTTAATCTTTTAACCCGTTATTAGCCTTTATTCTTTAATATTTTACTCCTCACTCTTTCTCAAGCTAATTAATCCTCGGCCTAAATTGGTCTAATGTTTTTCAAAACTGTTTTGACCTCAAGTCGAGGCTAAGGGGCTAAAGGGCCTGTCAGCCATTGCGTGTTTAAAGTCCGCGACATCGTTAAGAGTACCGCATTGATATATTGTCTATTGTGGGTTTTATCCTTAAAAAGCGTCTTAAAAGATTAATAAAAGAAAGCGTTTATAAACCTTTTTTTTTTGGTCTCGACTCCTAAATAATACGAGACTATTTTGACCATTTGAAAAATAAACTGCATCAATAATTTTGTCACGCCCAAAGGCCAAAAGATTAGGCTTTGAAAATTATTGGTGCACTGACTTCTAATAAAGCACCACCATATATATTGATACCCTCGCTTTTCAACATTTTCAACGCCCTTTTAAATCAAACAACAAACTATGCTGCCTTTAATCATTGTATATTTGTAAATTTTCAGGAGCTGTTTAGTTAAAGCCTGGTATATATTGTCAAAGTGCCCCATTGAAGAGAACAAACAGTATCGAGTTCTTTATCTTTGTTCCTTTCAAAAAAGTGGTTTTGGAAAACATTTTTTTAATTATTTCATATGGTTCCTTATTTCCTTATACTATATTTTTTATCATAATGAAAATCTAACAAATAAAGTCAATAACCATTATTCGCTGTTTCAGAAGGAATAATATTTGTTGGCCCGTTTGAATTTGATTCTTCCATTTTCCATTTTTCTTTGATGAGTTGCAGTTGAATCTGCTTATGGGAAGAATTTGGGTTTCTAACATAACTTGATTAAGTAAACAATACGTTATGAATTAGCTCGCTGGAATAGCTCAGTTGGTTAGAGCGTGTGGCTGTTAACCACAAGGTCGGAGGTTCAAACCCTCCTTCTAGCGTTTTTAGAAATTTTGATTTTTGTGAATTTGTATCACATGTAGTCAAAATTTCGCTATCATTATCACTCTTATTCAAAGTTCAGAAACAAAAAACTCTAACCCTAGTAAAACCTAAATCTTTGAGATATGATAAGATGGCATTATTTGCTCTTAGAAAATAGTTTCATGATCATTTATTAATTGCCATTATCATTTATGCAAATTAAAAAATTTCTTCCTTCTAAGGTTTGGGAGAAGAGAATATGATTTGATGCCAAGAGACAAACATACTAAGTCAATCTATTTCTATTTGACTAATGTCACAAAGAACATCAACTTATTTCTTAAATTGATGTTGTAAAAGACCAATATTTAAGCTAAGGCGAGGAAATAAAAAGACAGAAAGAACCAAACAAATGGCCTGTAGCTAGCTAGGTGGACCTTTTAGTAAATCCTCCACATCCTTGTTTTCCATGATGGCCTACCATGATTCCTCACTACAATCACCAACCAGAGTCGTCATTAGCAAGCCATTTGAAGTAACTTTGAGTCTATTGGCTATGCATCACTAAAAAACCTTTCAAAAGGCACATAAATATAGTTAAGTGCAACGTGGGAGAGACAAGGAGAAAGGCAATGAAGAAAAGAGGACTAATAAAAGAAGAGATAAACAGAGAGATGGTAATAGGCTAATAGCTACTAGTATTGAGTGATGGTAGCACATTGGCTGGCTGGTAGTGGAGGGGAATTGCAATCAGAGGACATGGTGTAGGTGTTGGTGGTGAATATTTTTGAAATATGCGATGAGAATTCAAAGGAAGAATAATTCTTGTACAAACGCACATGATTTTTAATTGCAATTGACAACCACAATTATAGCCACAAAATCAAGGTTTCAAGGTTTTTGGGTATTTACAGTTCTATCATAACTATATCATTTGCATTGGTTTACAATTTTCTACAATATCAAAAGTCGTGATATAATAGCAATTGTGACCGTGGCAATAATTTAAAGCCTTGCAAACATAGTTTGACAATAAAAAGTTGGAGATAATATTTAAATAATTTTAATGTTTTTTATTGCTATTCTAATACCTTTTTTTTTTTACTTTTAATTGTGAGAACTTTTTTTTTGGTCAACTAATTGTGAGAACTTAGAATTAGAATTACTCTTCAAGGAAATGGGTGACAGACCCACGTGATAGACCCACCACCTCCACCGCCCTTGTGCTAGGCCCAGTATCCGTCTTGGTTGGCTTCATAACAACGCTAACATTGACCAAAAAAAAAAAACAACGCTAACAGCCAAATAAACTCAACCAAAACCATAAACAAAACCACAACACACACACACACTATATTGCTCACAATCACATTACACCATCAAGCACCACCACCACCACCTCTCTCCCACACACACACAAAAGCAAGAGAAAATGAAAAGTTAAGGCATTGACATCATTAACTTATTTGACAAAAAGTGAACCATTTTTCCCCCCTTTCCCAATCACCCTCTATTGCTAGCCATTCTTTTCTTTTTTTATTTCTTTTCAGAAAAGAACAAAAGAAATTTCACCTTCACCCTCTTTCTAATGCTAGTGGTTGTGTCCCTCTTGTTACTACCCTTTCTTATTCTTAGACTCATGTAGTTGAACTTTGGAGAGCATGTTAGCAGCTAAACACAAAGGGTTAAAAAAATTGTAGTACATGGTGGGATACGAGAGATGGATGACAAAGCAGAAAACAAAGACCATAACCACCCATCTCTCCTCCCTAATCATCATCATCATAACACCACCACAAATACTACCACCACCATCAAAGCCAAGGAAGAGTCTCCAAGAAAACAACAACAACAACAACAAGCAATTAATGTTGTTGTTGGTGGAAGTAGCAGTGCTAGTGCTAGTGAGAGGCTGAAGAGGGATGAGTGGAGTGAAGGGGCTGTGTCTACCCTTCTTGAGGCCTATGAAGCAAAGTGGGTGCTTAGGAACAGAGCAAAACTCAAAGGGCAGGATTGGGAGGATGTTGCAAAGTATGTGTCCTCAAGGGCAAACTCCACAAAATCACCGAAGACACAGACACAGTGCAAGAACAAGATTGAGTCCATGAAGAAAAGGTACAGATCAGAGTCAGCAACTGCAGATGCATCATCCTCTTGGCCTTTGTATTCTCGACTTGATCTTCTTCTGCGTGGGACAGGACCAATTTCATCCACACTTCCACCACCACAAACACCAGCAACAGCAACAGTAGCAGTAGCAGCACCTTCTTCTCAATCACCACACCCCAGCAATAACCAGGCCTTGATGTTGTTAGAGCCACCATCACTTGCAGCGTCACAAGCTCCACATCAGCAATCTCCTACACCACCACCTGCTGCTGCTCCTACACCACCACCTGCTGCTGCTGCACAAAACTCACATGGATCCAATGGAGTTGATAGATTAGCCAAGGTAGATATTCAATATGAACAATTCTTCATTCTGGGTTCTTAATTTCATTTTTTTAATTTCTTTTTCTTTGCATTTTTTATTATGATCATGAATTCCTCCATTTCTTAAGGATTTTTACCTTCTGCGAAACTTTCTGTTAAGCTACTGACTGCTTAATGTGAGTGAAACACTTTATGCATATGTGAAGATGATTTTCTGTTCGTTGTTTGTTTTTTGTTCCAAAAAATATATGATATCTTTGCATCAAGCAGTGTCATACAGTAGTAGAGAACACATTGATCAGTATTCTCTGATTGTTCTTCCCTGCTAGACAAGTGAGACAACATTTTGCAGAAAGCAAGTGAAACAATTTGCAGACCTGAAGGGAACAGTGATGTAAAAGTCATACTCAAATATAATTATAAAAATTATAAGCATATTGTTAGCTGACTCGAGTCTTCTATTATACTATATGCATTATATTCAGAAATCATTGCAACAGACAAAAATTGGTTTCTTTAATGGGTAGGAGCTACAAAGCTATATATTCATTTACTTTAACCATGTATTAGGCAAGTGAAGTTGACATTAGAATACGTTAGCATTGTCGTCTTATGTTTCAATATACATTGCATACGTAGACACATATATAAATAGCAAAAAATAGATAGCTTAAAATTTCACATGATAAAGTCATGTGAAACTTTTGTGAGGATCTACCTTTTCATAAACGGGTACAAATTTTAGTAGGACATCCCCTATTTAATGTCTATGTAGATTAAAGGAACATACACAAAAGTTTCACATGATAAGGTGATGTGAAATTTTAACAAGAGAGAAACCATTCTTATAAATATATACATTATGAGTGTAATAACTATGCGTTGATGTTGTAAGTAAATAAGTTTTATGTATACATTCAATTATATTTCAATGTTTCATTATCTTAGCACATCTGCATAAACATCACTATGGTGAAATATATGACAAGATGACGAAATTTGATTAGATATCTGTCAGTGCATAGTTATTAAAGTCGTATATATACACATAGATACATATTAATAATTTCTTATTGACAGGAAGATGGGTTAGGAACTAAGTCATCTGACCATGTGTCTAACAAAAATCCATTGGACACGGATAGCAGTACACCTGCACTTTACAGTGAGAAGGACAAGCTAAGATGCAACAAGAGGAAGATGAGAATTGAGAATAACAACAACAAGAGGAGAAAGAAAGAAGAGATGGGGATAGCAGAAAGCATAAGGTGGCTAGCAGAGGTGGTGGTGAGGTCAGAGCAAACAAGAATGGACACATTGAAAGAGATAGAGAGGATGAGAGCTGAAGCTGAGGCAAAGCGAGGGGAAATGGATCTCAAGAGAACTGAAATCATTGCCAATACACAACTTGAGATTGCTAGGATCTTTGCAAGTGTCAATAAAGGTGTTGATTCATCATTGAGAATTGGAAGAAGTTAAAGGGTATTATGACACATGTTGTATGTGCATAGAGTTTCTAATTAATCAATATAATATATAATATATTGAAGGAGAAGAGAAGGATGATTTATAACAACCTTGTAATTCACCTAACTAGTGAAGAGAGCACCAAACATACATATGGTGGAGACAATAATTATCTCTCCTAACATAAATTTTAGACTGTTGATTGTAACCTTCTCTTCAATTGATTAAGAAATGAAGGGATGCTTGCTTGTCTATTGTTTGGATATAAGAGAAAGATCACGAGATGTCCCACGTCCCCTTTGTTTTTTAAAGTCTTAGTTTGGTCAAGTAAATCGCATCATTTGTCCCCTTAAATCTTGTTTTTTTTGTATTTTACTTATCTATTCAATAATTGCATAATTATGTATGAAAAACTTCCTAGTTATGTCCTAAAATACAAAGATAAAAAAAAAAGATATTTCGATATTCTTTTCATTACTTGGGAGAATTTTTTCAATTAATGAAAATTTGAGGGAAAGAAATCTTGACACGAAATTGCCAATGTAAAATTCAATTTCATTTTTATCAAAAAAAAAATTCATTAATAAAATAGAAATAAAATAACAAATGAACATTAGTTGCATTTGGATTTTTTAAAATAAAATAAAAGACAATATTAATAAATTTATAATAATTAAATATGTTTCAAAAAATTTAATTTTTTTCAAAAAAAACTCTAGAAATTCATATAATAAAAATACTTCTAAAATAAATAAAAAATACTTCTAAGAGAAAAATTATAAGTCTGATCATTATCCCTCTCCTTGCTTAATTGGATTTGGCATCTACTGACAGAAAAAGGATCTAATGTGAACTGTGAAGTTCTATCTCAGTTAAGTAGATGGATATGGTAAACCCCTTCACTCAAAAACCCTCTCTTTTTCCTCTCAAAACACACTCTCTCCAAAATCATCAATGGCTCTCTTCCATTGCCATGCTCCTCCTCATCACAGCGTTGTCACTCTCTCACCCTTCTCTTCCAAACCTCTCTGCGTTTCTCTACCTCACCCCGCTTCTTCTTCTTCTTCTTCTTCCTCAACCCATCAACACCGCTATCCTCTCTCCACAACCACTGACCTCAACAACAACAACAACAACAACAACAACAAGCCTCTTTCTCTCTCCACACTTCCCAGAAAGCTGCTTTGCAAGCCACCCCAAGGAAAATACGTCAGAGAAGACTATCTTGTGGTATGCCACTTCTAATACCTCTGTTTTCATCATAGTTTTTCTGGGTCTCTTCTCTTTTCCCCTCTCATGGGTCCCATGTGAAAATTTGTCAATTTTCATGGGTGGCATAGCCCTTTTCTCTAGCAACTATAAGAAAAATTAAGAAAAAAATAATTTTTTGATTCATTTTTTTGTTTTATTAGTGGAAATTGGGTGCTGTAGTAATGTCATTGCTTTTTTTTTTTTGGGTCATAGCCGTTTTCTATAGCTTTCAACTACAGGCATATTTTTACAATAAAAAAAAGTTTTTTTTGTTTCCTTTTAGCTTCCTAGGCTATTGAAATTGGAGTTCTAGAAAAGAAGAAAGAAGGAAATTATAAATAAATAAACTAGTTGATGTTTGGTGCTGTAATAATGCCATTGCTTGTTATTTTGGATTTGCAGAAAAAAATGTCAGCTCAGGAAATCCAAGAGCTGGTGAAGGGAGAAAGAAATGTTCCTCTTATTATTGATTTCTATGCGACCTGGTGTGGGCCGTGCATCTTAATGGCTCAAGAACTTGAAATGGTATGTGGTTTAATTTATATAGAAAATGCTTAACCATTGCTCTAATTTGACTATGAGGATGTGTTGCTTATCTCATGTTTTGGTTTCAAATTTAGAGCTCGCAAAATGTATGTTTTACTTCCAACCTTTACTTATATCAGCCTCAGATAAAGAAGACAGTGTGTAAGATGACCATTTTGATTCTTTATCATTTTGTAGATTGTGTTATGAAATGGATTAAAATCCATTCACAAAAAATTAGACTAAATTCCTTGAGATATTTAACAAGGATTTACTAAGAAGTAAAACAGACGTAGCTGGTTTGCACTTTG
Source organism: Glycyrrhiza uralensis (assembly GCA_030159175.1). Lineage (NCBI taxonomy): Eukaryota > Viridiplantae > Streptophyta > Magnoliopsida > Fabales > Fabaceae > Glycyrrhiza > Glycyrrhiza uralensis. The sequence goes on from BRZY01000005.1 coordinate 45,526,731, forward strand.
CAGACTTGGAAATTATTTGTTAACAAAGTTTAACTTGACTATTAGCAGAAACTAACAGTTATTGTAATATGCTAATGGAAGGTATAACTATAATGCCATGTCTTGTAGTTAAGCACATTTGTATTGATCATACTGCATTAGATGAAGTCAAACCATTTCTGGTCTTCCCAGTTTCAAATTTCAAGATCTTCAATGTTGGTCTTCCCAGTTTCAATCCCATCATCATTAGTCTCTTAGCATGCAACCAGGATAAAGCCATTGGCAAAAATAGTGGGGAAAAAGTTTGCAAAGAAGTTGTTATTTGTGGACAAGTGTCATAACTTAGAATATTACATATATGGAGCTACCTGTGGATTGACATTTTAATGAACAATATTTGCTATTGCCTTTGCCGGTTTGCCCTTTGGTGCTTTATCCATGTGACCAGGCTATATAAAATGGTTTCATCACTTCTAAACCTGTTCTTATATATATATATATATATATATATATATATATATATGTATGTGTATTTTTTTGTTTTTGTTTTTTTTTGCTTTTATATTTTTAACCACACATAAGTGCATTAATACTTTTTTTTTGGATAGAAATAAGTGCATTAATACTCCACCAAAGGGTTGTTATTTTTGATATTTTTGGTTGTTATTGCATGAATGCATTGATAATAGATGCTGGGATTTTGGTTGCATGCAAAAGCAGCAAAACGAGCTTAAATCTGGAGCTTGTGTCATATTCTGGATTTATAGATTTTGAGGATGATACCAGAAGTAACATGATAGATCCAGGCACATTGACCGCTGCTTGGAGGAGCTCAAGCTTACATATATGATTGTTTTTAAATGGTGATGAATCATTCAGCGGGTCTGAAATTAGGCTGCATGAGTCATACTTGGTTTATTTATGAGTTTTAACTGCTATGCTCACCACTCCGCAGTTGTAATTGCATTATTATTTTTACACATATACCCCTTTGGAGTTCCAGAAGAAGCAATTATGGAGCTGTGTGAAGGCATCATAAAACATTGAAGATCTCAAAATTTGAAACTGGGAAGACCAGAACTGGTTTGTCTGCATCTAATGTAGTATGATCAATAAAAGTGTGCTTAATTTAATGATTGGACAGAAAAATAATTACAAAGGGTAGAAGTAGTGTGATCTACCTTTTGGACCAACAACTAGGGCTACTTGCATTGAGATTTTAATCTACAAGCAATAATCACATGTAGTTTTGGTCATTTGTCATTTAGTAAGTGGTGAGATGACTAGTTTGTAAAAATGTTCTCCATAAATTCTAAATCACATTACAGAGCAATGATTACAACCTTGCAACCAGATTATGAGTGTTAGCCATAACTTGTATGATGATTATTAGCCCATATTGAATATTTTATTTGACCTTCATTATTAGAAGAGATACAATGATAAATTTATGAACTGAACTCAAGGGACAAATTGCATTCTGATAATCATGTTGGTGCATTTTGTTGGCTGCAATAACTTACCCTCTGTTAGAATGCACGGATCTTCTGAATGGTACAACCAATTTAAGTATTTGAAGTCTGGGGATCTTGAATTTGTTCTATAACTGTTTGATTTACTTTCCCTGAAAACTACCAAATATTTTCATACTGACTTTTCATATTAACAAGCTTTGCATACTTTGTCTTATATTCATAATTTTTGAGGATAGCATGTTTCAATTGATTGATATAAAAAAAAGCATGTTTCAATTGATATGGTGCTTCCTTATTTGAGGGTGTTTCCCTTAATGTTTGTCAGTGATGCACAGTTTTTATTTGAAAGCTCAGAAGTGACCTTCCATATTTAAATTTGTACAGCTTGCAGTTGAGTACGAGAAAAATGCGATGATTGTTAAGGTTGATACAGATGACGAGTATGAATTTGCGCGTGACATGCAGGTAATAAGCTTGTTTTGTCTACAACCTACAATGCATACAATTACAAACACTCAGTAGAGATCCATCAAAAGTCATGTAAAGTTTTATTAAAATGACTTGTGATTAACTTGCATGACAAGAATTGGTATGTTATTAGTTGTTGCTTCAACTTTCAAGCCTAGATTAGACCCTTAAGGCGACTATTAGCAACAGATCTAGACCGACGCATGGAGATCAATGCTTCCCCTTTGACTTAAAAAATTTGGATGTGGCAGCTCCTAAACAAAAACCTTGAATTTCATGTATTTCAGGTTCGAGGGTTGCCTACCCTGTTCTTCATTAGTCCTGATCCAAAAAAAGATGCTATTAGAACTGAAGGGCTTATACCAATACAGATGATGAGGGATATCATTGACAAGGAAATGTGAAAACAGCAAAGGGAACTCATCACCTGACATGGTTGAGGTTCCTAGATCCTGCAATATGCTGTCTGTTGTAATGGTAACCTATCTGGGACAGAATTGAAGTGCTAACCAATTCCATATGATTTTGCCTTTTGAAGGTTTTATAAATTGTACAACAGTTTATTTATTTATGTTAAGCTTTGAGCTCGACATATTTTGTAGTGTATCACATGTGGTGTCAAATAGAAGGACATTGTAACGCACTATAGTATGCTGCCTATTCCATCATTCATCAAATATAAAATATTTTATTGAAAGGGTCAATCTTTGTGTCTAGGTGGTGGGTTTAGTTTATATGCTTAATTAAAACTTCTTATCATGTCACCTTTCCAATAGGATTTTGGGTACAATTGGAAGTGACAAAGTATGGTTATAACATTCTAGGAAAATAAAATATAATAAAAAGGGAAGACAACGCAAGAGGTTTTCCCTAGAAAGGAAACGGGCATGTAATTTCTTTCAAGTATTGTTCATTAGTTGTCGGATTTGAAAGATACATAGTGGAAACTTCGTTGTGGTATAGGTATGGGAGGGTCAAGCAGCCTCCACTATTCAAAGATCCTCCATTCAAAGCTGGCGAGTTATTTAGTGTGTTGCAAGTTTAACCAACCACGACTACTGGACATAAAGTTATGAGATGACCTCACTATTCACTTGAAAGCATGCAAAACAAGGGATTTGGTTTCTCTAAATTGAGAACTCATTTAAGGAGATAAAGTAAAATATTTCAATTTTTTATGAGAAAATTATTGATTGATATTATAATACATCTATAATGTTATGCATATGCGTGCCTAGTATCAACGGTTAATTTTCTCATCGAAAGTTGAGATATCTTATTTTATTTTCCAAAAGGAATTATTCAGTTTATAAAAGCTAAAACTAATTGATGACAACGAAGTTAATTGGGGGTCATCAATTACAAAGAAACGCTCAGAAAGTGATGCCCCTCCTCTAAGTGAGATTAACCTCATAACTATTTTTGGTTAGGCGTTCTGTAACAAGAAGATTTAGGTAAAAAAAAATCATAATGATTCTTGTTTCCTTTAATGAGAGAATTCGTGAATGATTGTCTATGTAACCAGGGGTGGCCTTGAGGGTGGGCAAGAAGGGCGACCGCCCAGGATTCCATTTTTTAGAGGGGCACCAAAAATTTTTTTACTACTTATATATATTGGGAGTAGTATAACACATATATGAAGAGATTTTTGAAATTTTGTTTAGTATTAAAAGACATAAATCATTCTCTAATTAGGACTTGAAATTACTGTTTAGATGCAAAAGCTTGAACTTTTAACTTATGGAGAAGTTAGTCTTACTTTGCACTCTTATTCTTCTCATTTATGCTAAAGATAAAAAAAACTATTAAATAACTATTAATAGATGGATAAGTGCTTATGGATAAGTTAAAAAATATAGCTTTTGAGAAATGTGAAGAACAAATGTTAATTTTAACTTTTATGAGAAATTATTAGTTAAAAAGCAAATGTTAGAAGTGTTTATAGAGAAGTTTATCCAAATAGGGCCTATGTTGCAAACATCTTGAAACTTATCTAAAACATGATAATTGTTATGATCTTAATGGTGAAATTCTATTTGAATAATTAAAAATCATTAGAGAGATTTTAACACTTGAATCAAAATCAAATTTTATGATAAAACATGATAATTGTTTACCTAATGTATGTACAACTTATAGAATAATATTAACTATAATTGTTATTGTTGTATCAGCTAAAAAAAATTTCTAAATTGAAATTGTTAAAATTTTATTTTGCGCTAGTATGTTATAAGGTAGATTAAATAATCTTGCTTTGATTTTTTTTTAAATAATTTTTTAAAGAACCCTATTTATGAACAAATTATTAATAATTTCACAAAAAAATTGTAAAAAGGTGATAGGGTAACATTTTATCGGTTCGCCAAGGGCACTTAAAATCTCAGGGTCGGCCCGGTATCTAACCATGTTTATAATTTTTTTTAGCCAACTGTATACTATTATAGTTATGTTTTACAAGCAGTCGTGTAAACAACCTTTTTCATTTTGCATTTTTCTCAAATACATTTATTTAGCTCCACTCTTCCCAATTACTCTCCTTGTGATTTGTTTATTAGACAAATAAATCCTTCTATTTTGCTTTTTATACAAATTTATAGCAAAGTTGTCACAAATAGCTTATGTATTATATTTGTCTCTCACCCCAATCCTAAATTTTGACTGGACTAAATTTTTAAACTCGAGCCCAACCTTAAACCGGTAATGTATGAGTCTAAATAGGATGAGTTTAGGTTGACTCAAAGTATAGTCAAAATGAAATTATAAAAGGATCATGTAGTAATCTCTGGAAAAAATTTGTTTGAGATTTTATTGATTTCTCAAGTATCCTCTGCACGCAATTGCAGAGACTAATTCTTTTGAAGATTCGATTGCATGCTTAAGGAATTCAAATCGCTTACCATTTAGACCACATCAATTTGGTATTGTTTATGAGATTAATAAATATATCACACACATTAGAATTTTTCTTAATATAAAAGGGGTTTTTAATGTGTGTGAGTGTGTGTAAGAAAGAGAGTAATTGATAGGAGATCAATTTCTTTTACATAATAAAATGAGTGTATATATAATCAAGTGTTGATAAAAAATTATAATAATTTTAAGAGATTAAAAATAATTATAATTAATTAAGTGTTGCTAGATGAGATAAATAATTATTTTCAAAGTAGTTTTACATGAATACTGTAATACTATTCAGAGTAGTTTTACATGAATAGTGTTTGGATTGGCTTAAAGAGAATTTGTTTGGGTTTATCTACAGACATACACACTTGTCAGTGTGTTTGACAGAGCTTATGAAAATATCTTATAACTGATTCATAAGCTATTTTAGGCTTATTTTCATAAGCTCTACATGATAGTTTATCAAAACGGCTTACAATTTGGGTCTGTTTGGATAAATAGCTTATTTAAGCACTTATAGCATGTATAACCTATTTTTATAATCGAAGAGATAATGTGATGAAACTGATTTCATATAAGTCGTAAGCTGTTTTGATAAGCTATCTTGGCAAACTTATGAAAATAAACCCAAAACAGCTTATGCACCGGTCATAAACTGTTTTCATAAATTTTGTCAAACACGCTGATAAGTACTTATATCAATTGATAAACTCAAATAAACTCTACATATGAACCAATCCAAATAGACCTTTATATAAAGTCAATTTTACTACATTCTTTTTTCGATTATAAAAATAGTTTATATATAAACACTTATATATATATATTTAAATAAATTATTTATCAAACGAAACCTGTATCATTATACATTCTCTCTTTTCATATTCCTTTTGTAATAATTTTTTCATGGTAAATAAAAACATTGCAAATTCTTCTTCCCATGTAGCTTTGCTGTTTCTATAATTGACATCACGTGACGATATTGTGTTCTACTTCTACGGGAAATGGCACCCGGTAGGCGGTTGCTCGAATATTAAAATCAGAAAAATAGTCAAAATTTTATTTTAATTAATTAATTTTCAAGAAGTAAACGTGCAGTCGCCATTACAAAAAAAATAAAAAAATTCCCTATGCGGCAAATGCAACGAATCTTTCCTTTCAATTTTCCTTTTTTCTTTTTCGTTTTACAATTTCCTTTCATATGAACAATGTTAACTAAAAAAAGAAAAATGAAATTTAGCAACGCAAGCAGTTCCCGAACGAAGAAGCCAACTCAGAAACCGATCAGAAACCCAAAATGTGGCACCGATCCACCGCCGCCACGGTTCGCTCCCCTAGGGCGTGTAAACGACGGCGTTTCCGGCGGCATCTGAGGGCGAGAACGCGAGCAACACGAGCGCCGCCATGATCCCGACGGGGAAGAAGAGGAGTACCAGCGGTGGCGGTGGGAGCGGCGGGAGTATCAGCGGCAGCACCAACATGGACGCCGCCAGCGCCGCCAGAACTAGAACGGACCCTAAGCTAAAACAACGCGCCATGATCTTCTTTCTCCTCTCGCCGCCGTTTCCCTCACGACCATGTTACGCCGCCGGCGATGTGTGAATTCCCAGTGAGAACGAGGGCAATATGTTAATTTCGGTTGAGGTGTACTAATTGCGATTGTTTGTTTGGGTGCTGTTTGGTTTTTCGGAACAACTGGGGGAGAAAGGGGTAAGGGACTTGGGTGAGTATTTATAGTGGTTCGTGGCGCGTGGTGCATTGGATTGGGTCTCCCTCGAGCTCGAGTCCCAATGGACCAAGTGGTGTGGGACCCACGGCTGTGAATTTGATCTTATATGTTTTCTGATTAAGTTAATTATTTAATTATTTGATCCTAATTTTGATTTAGTTTGGAGGGGGAAATCTGGTGTACAGTACAGTGTGCTGCCCTTGTTGCCACGAATCTGCAGAATCAGCGCAGCAGATCCCAATATATATTAGAGTTTAGTGTGATGCTTGTCGACTTTGATGTGCGTTTTTTTTTTTCTGTTAATTTCTTTCTCAAAATTGTGTAATTTTCTTTTAATTTAATGTCTGTTTTTATTTAATTTAATCATTGCGTAAAAAATAAAAATTTACTTTGAGAAAAATGATAACTTTTTTAACATCTTTCTGGTAGAGCTTTTGAAAATAATTGGCTTTTTCCATCATCTATATTGTTATCATAATTGTGAAATTGTTTTAGAACTGATGTGAAATATTGAGAACTAAAGTAAAAATGATTAATGTGAAGTATATACTTCACTGTGTTACATAATTTTAAAAGGATGATATAGATGACCAGAACAAAATTGAAAACAATTGCACATATATTATATATAAAAGGGGATAAATTGAAAACTTTTTATGACAATGGTGCTAATGTGATTTGAACCCATGACTTCATACTAAATTGAAGAATTTAATCACATATGGATCATATTAAAAATGATTATATATATAAACATTTTTTATGTGTGTTAATGGGTACATAAATAGTACTTTGTACATTGCATGTGGGTTTTTTTTATTTCAATTTTAGCTCAAATTTGTAACATTAATTTTAAGGTAAAATACCCTATTCATTTTTTCAAAGATGTTCAACTTCATAGTCAAGAAAATCAGATGGTCAGTTCAGTCAGTTTACTTGGTCTATGTTAATCAGTTTACTTGGTTTGATTTTCATATTTATTCAACTAGCTAGAACCAATCTGATAATTTGATCAGCTTCTTTTTCTCAATAATACTTTTGTTTTTTCTTCATTCATTTTGAGAACTTTAGTCATATTTACTTTCCGCCTTAGCTATTGTATAGAGATTAATGAAATTTGTGAAGTCATGATTATAAAAAGGTTTAAAAGTAATACCAGTGTTTGAAATTAATTTAATTATTTTTTTGACAGAACTATTGTTTATAATTATTAAAGAATAAAAAACCTTTTTTATCATAAAAGTAAAGACGGTGTTGAGATAAAAAAAACATAAAAATGTTAATTATTTATTTATTTTATCTTAACTCGATCAATCTGAACCATTCAGATTAGCTAAAAAAAATTAGAAATCTAATCAAATCAACTCAATTAAATTCGATCATATCCGAACCTGACCAACCATAACCACCCCTAATAGAAAAGTAGAAAACAATATCAATGGCTTAATTAAATAGGCCACATGCCTAATAAAAGTGAACCTAAACTACATAGCCAAAATAAGAAGGATATAAAGCTCACAGCTCATAAATTAAATTACAATATATATCATAATAATACTATTTATTACATCCGATTTTATATATAAGAAAATTTAAAGTTATTTTATTGATCTAAATTATAAGAAACATAAACTCATTTTAAATATATTAATTGTATAAAGTTTTTTTTTATATCCACTGAAGAGAGAAAAATATGCTTAGAAATTAGAAGTGATTTAATGTCAATAAATGTATAAGTCACTATTTTAATCATTTACTATAAGGGGTAATATTGAAATATAAAGTTTATATTAATTACAATTAACTCATTTAATTATCTTTTATTGATTTCTATGAATTATGTATTTGTCTCTTATACATGGGACTAGAGGTAGTATTAAAGTATACCAAAAGGAATATTGATGATCTGATATTTAAAATGACAGATAAGTTTTACTCTTGCATTTGGGTGTCTCGTATATATAGCACGTGTGATGTGGATAAGACGCATAAACAAAATTACACACGCTTACAAATATCACAAAATCGCACAGAAAAACATTGGATATGCAAGTGAAAATGTAGATAAAATTGAAGCAAAAACCAAATAAGAAGAATATAATTAAATGTATATGTTCAAATTTTGTTATAATGGCTATATTAATCATGTGGATTTTATCCAACGATTGTGAAAATCTTACATATTACCATTTCATCATACATTGTCATGTTTCTGAAAGAGGTTAATCACATCACATAATCATATATATAATTAAATAATGATGTAATTTTTGTTAATCACTTTAACAAAGATATAACTACTTTTTAATTAGTGTATTTGTCATGTTTCGATTCCTTTTATTTTTTTTTTCCTATGAACATAGTTTAGCAAGTTTTTGTCCTTCAAATAATATATTTCCTCTTATATATGAATAAATCTTGTGACTATTCGCGCTCAAGGCTCCTTGTAATTTATCATCCTGCGGATATATCTGAAATTCAAGATGAAGACTCACTCACCCTTAGATTCAATGAATATCGGTGTAAAAAACAAAGTCCAATATTATATTTATTAGTTATTAGTACTGTGCAACAATTGAATTTATGATCGTATGGTTCAATGCTCTTTCGGCTTTTCTACCATTGTAGCACTATTTTTTTTATTATTTCCCAATTTAGCATTTTTTTTTTATTTCTCAGAGTAGCACTTTTTTTATTAAAATATTTATTTTTATTAATTATCAATTAATTGAATATTTAATTATTAAATATTTATTAACTCGATTTGTTAACTAATTAATAATATAATTATATAAAATAGCTCACATTGATTTAAAATTTAAAGTAGACCTACATAGACAGTGGTGTGACTGTGGTGAATTTCAGGCACTACACTATCCATGTTTGCATGTCATCGCTGCTTGTTCCCAAATTCACCACAACTACATGATATATATGTCTCCCCATTACAAATTGCAAAATGTATACAATATTTACCGCGAAGAGTTCAAACCGGTGCCTCACCGTTTGTATTGGTCAGAATACAATGGAATTAAGTTGTGCCACAATCCAACAATGCAGAGAGATCCAAATGGCTCTCCACAATCCACAAGGATTCGTACTGACATGGATCAAACGGAAAGGAGTCGTCATTCCAAGAGATGTGGACTCTGTTGAAATGAAGGGCATAATAAGAAAAAATGCCCTTACCGTTCTAGAGCTGATACACAACAGTAAAAATTTTCTATAATTTACATTTAGTTCACTTTTGTATCATTTCTGTTTTTATCACTTTTGTATTTGTATTTTTAAATTTTAAATTAATGTGAGCTATTTTATATAATTATATTATTAATTAGTTAACAAATTAGGTTAATAAATATTTAATAATTAAATATTCAATTAATTAACAATTAACAATTTAATTATAATTTTAAACTAATATTTAATATTTAATTAATTGATAATTAATAAAAATAAATATTTTAATGAAAAGAGTGCTATTTTAAAAAAAAAAAAAAGAGTACTAGATTAAAAAATAATAAAAAAAATGGTACTACAATGATAAAAAAGCCTGCTCTTTCCTATTTTTTTACTGCTGTGCCTTCGTCCGTATTTGCCTAAAAAGCAAAACTATAATAAAAGCTTTTGCAGAATGCAGACCCATGCTTTCCTCTCGTCTAAATGCCAATTGCTATCACTTTAATTAATTAATTAATTTGTGGACCACATGTGTAGCTGCATATCTTCGGTACGTTTCATGTGACCGGTGCCTTAAATGTGTTCATATGTTTGAAAAATTTAAATTTGAAACACTATTCATCTAGTGTAAATTTATTTAATTTACAACATACGAAAACATATCCATAAAAATAAATACAAATTAAAAATAAAATAACAATTTTATAACTAAAAATAAAAATAAGATAAAGAAAACAGAAATTATCTAGTATCTCTAAATTCTCATTTCTTTCATCAAAATATTTGGAGGTTTATAATGATTTTGTGATATTATAAAATAATTTAAATGTGTGGAAGTTAAAAATTTAGTTATTTTTTTATCAAATTTAAATAATTTTGTAAGATATGAGATTAGGGGTTGAAGAGGGACAAATTACTTGAGCTTTTTTATTTTCAGTGAATTTTGATATTTTTATTGGTGAATTTTGAATGGAAGAAGGTTTAAAACAATTTAATCAATTCAATTTGTAAAAAATCTAGATAAATTATGAAAATTTGTTAGTCTTGAGTAAGTGAGAAGTGATGGAAACTTAATTTTAACAACTAATAAAATTGAGACTAAATTCACTCAAAAAATTATTTAGAGACCCAGATCACACGCCAACTATAAGTCTATAGTAAAAAGACTATAAATATAATTAAACCAAATCATAATATTAACTATTTTTTATTTTTATAAAAATGTTATAATTAAAGATAAGTTTTTTTATACATAAAGATAAGTTACGTTAACATTAATATTAGTCAAGTGAATAATGATTTGTGCCTCTCAAATATTATTTCCACACTCCGTCAAAAAAAAAATATTATTTCCACATTACTTTCATTTTCGTATGGAGTATGGTAGTATAATTGATTTGTTTTACTGCAAGTATGGTACCATTTGATTAAAATTTGTGAAATTAGAGACCACGATCGAGTCATCAATTTTGACGAAAAATCATCTAAATAGAAAGAACTATGGTTTATGGATAACCTATAAATCTCATTATCTCTCCAATACCTCTTATTTCTTTATATTTTTTTCTTTTTATTACATCATATTACCTATTATATCTATCATTTTTTTCTCCTCTGTTTCATTCACTCTCTATGTATATACACTTTTATAAGTGTACAAATAACATTTTTCAAACAAAAAGATAAGTAAAACGATCATTCATTCCTATTGTCTGAAAAGGACAATGACGGGAATTCAGTAAATGGCGTTCACCTGGCCGAGCCTACCGCTCGCAACTCTTGATTTGACAACACGTTTTAATTCTGGGCTTTTTATAAATGGCTAGTAAAATGTTGCTTGGTCGCTTTGACATTTTAATTACCAAAGTTTTGCCAACACTTTTGCCGTCTCATTTGAATGTGTAATTGGATTAGTGTGTTAAACATGATTTTAAATCTATCAACTTAAATTTATAAAATTAATTTTATTAAATCTGAATTTAAAGTGAAATACAAAAATACTTAATTGTTTTTTGACAAATTTAATTATATTTTTTATTTTAAAAGTAGATTTATAACTAAGTACGTGATTAATTTGTTATATCGCATATTCTTAAGTTCATATAGGTGGAATATCCTTGTGCCTTTTTAATAAAATATTTTGGCTTATTAAAAAAATATATCAACGTGACAAACTCTTAAATAAGTAGTTTTATTTTCTTATTTTGAATCGTATGTTATTTTCTTATTTTGAGTCGTATGTACATATATAATTATAATTATATAGCTGGATAAAGTCATAATATATTATTGTCGTTGGTAGGCTGACTGTGGTAACGAAAGACTACGAATGGTGGAAGAGATAAATAGAAACTGAGGCGTGTAGTCATTGTCCTAAAGAATTTTATCTGGAAAATTACAAATCCTCAAGGAAACAACAACCTCTTCTCGGCAAATCAAGGATACAGAACTGCAATAGTTAATTATATGAAAGAAAGAGGTAGATGCACAAGCACTCGGGATGTAGTAGCTAGAAAAGGAAAACAAAAGAACCATTGGAGTAGGGAAGAGAGGAACCTAGATGGAACCTATGCCAATGGTTCCTTTTAGGAACATGCAACATCTTAGGTTCATCTCTTCCTTACTCTAATGGTTTTTTTGTTTTCACCAATTAGCTGTTTTAACTAACTTTTTGATGTAGTGATTATGGTATTAAATAATAAGTCTTAAATCCATGATCTCAACCAAATTACTCAAATTCCATTGTCACTATAGTTCGACCACAAGTCCATAATGACTTTATTTATATTAGATGATTTATGCATTATTTTTGTAGCAAAAAAAATGCATTATTTAGAACAGGAAAAAAAAATCTGAAGAGTGATGCTTAGATGAAAAATATGTATACAAACATCTTCGGATAAATTAAATAACTGCTTTTTATTCTCAGGATATCATTGGGAAACAGAGAATCAAAACCGTATCACGGCCTAGCTAAAAGACCATAATTCCCAATTCCCACAGAAATAAACAATCCCATAAATAATTATACTTCTCACTTTAATTAATTAAGCCCCATGCATGAGTTGAAATATGAAAAAGATCGAGATTGTGTTCAAAGATGCTCCCAAAATCCAAGAATGCTTTGCTCTGGGTTGGAAACAGAGGGTGCCAACCCAAAAGATCGATATAAAATGAAGAATCAATATGGGGATGATGGGTCATATGTGGGGGGGGGGGGGGGGGGGTGTGAGAGTGATACTGAAGATGATGAGATTGCTATGATCTCTAAAACCACGGTGCAGGGTGAGGGGGTATTAGGGAGTGGGGGTGTGTCCCAGTTCATTGCATTTCGTAAGTTTGTGTCAAAATGGAAATGGCCTTGTGGGCTGTGGCTTTTGTTATTATTATTATTATTTGTGATAATCAAATCAAAGCTGGCGCGTCAGAGACAAAGGGGGGGGTATCACATTATGATGATGGATTGTAATTGCAAAAATGCATGGGGAGAGATGTGCGAAAAAGGGGGAGAATATATGCAAGTTGGTGTAATCCCATATATGATGTCTCATTATTTATCTGTTTTGGCTTTGTGCAATGCATCTCATCACGTGGCTTTATTACTTGCCTTCTCACGCCCCAATTACTTTTGTGTTTTTTTTACTTGCCTACTTGGCTAGGCTTGCCTTGTGGGATATAGATGGATGGATGTTTCTTACCAATCTCCGTCGCGCGCACTTAGTTGACTACTAATACACATGCGTGTTTGCATTGCGCCCCCTGCTTAGAAACTCAATTGTTTGATTTATTATCATTAATCTTGTGATTAAAGATGTGTTTTTTTAATTATTTAGGTTAGGTAACTTAATTAACGTGAAAGTAAATTTGTTTCATCATAAAAAAGCAATATGAAACTTATCTCACCATCCATAGGTTAGATAGAAACTGAGCTTTTATACCCACACAGGAGTTACATGTATGCTTTTTTACACTAAGCTCTTGTGTTTTCTTTTATATAAAAAAAAATCCATCTTCAAAGAAATTTAAAACCACACTATCTTTTTTTGTCAAAAAAAAGGCGCAATATATCTTTTGTTTTTTATGTTAAAAATTATAAACTATTTTATACAAAAATATCTCATCCTTTAGGGTGTGTTCGACCCAATTTTTTTTCTTTGGTTTAAATTTTAAGCTAAAATTAATTTTTAACGAGTAAACAGTTACTTTAGTCCCTGAGAATGTTAGACGGTGTCACTTTGGTCCCTGATAGATAGAAAATTATTAAAAGGTCATTAACTCATGTTTTTCATTGGTCACTTTGGTCCTTGCTGTCAGGAATGTAATCACTTTTAGGGACCAAAATGACAGTTAAGTAATCACTTTTAGGGATCAAAATGACAGTAAATAATCACTTTCGGGGACCAAAGTGACTAACGGTTGGCAGTTGAGGACCTTTTAATAATTTTTTATCTGTTAGGGACCAAAGTCACATCGTCTAACACTCTCAGGGACCAAAGTGGATGTTTACTCTAAAAATAATACTAAAGTTGTTTGATATTTATTTAAAAACTAATTTTAAAATACAAACGGGTCCTTAAGCAAAAGCGACGTGCTTGTATATAAAAACTAATCAAAAAAGTTATATACTTGCCTTATAAGCTAAAGTAAAAGTGATGTGCTTGTATATAAAAAGTGATATATAAACACCACCCTTAGAAGTGCAACTAAATTTATCACATATACTAGCAAGTAATTCATGTATTGTATTGTATGATATTTCTAAAAATTAAATTAATATCAATTAAAAAAACCCAAATAAAAGAGAGGTGAATTAGATCGATACATTTTAAAAGTAGAATGAGAAATTGAAATTTGAATTAAAAAATAAGAATTAGAATTAATTAATCGGATAATATATTCTTTTGATATGATTTATCGCCATTTAAATTTTCAAATTTCAAACAATTAGTTGTTATAATTATCAAATGAGAAGTGTATATATGTATGTGAAACAGATACTCCCATTAGCATGATACTTTTTTAAAATAAAATAAGAATTAGATATCTAAATTAAAAATTAAGGATCAATTTTAAGAAAAAAAGATTATGTGATGATTTTTAAGAAAGCCATACGATTAAACAAGACAAGAGAGCTCTATTTATGAGTGCAACGCCAATGATTCGTGTTGAAGAGTGAAAACATTTAAATTTAATAGAAAGAGATAAGTTGGACAATCTTATTGTAATTCAAGCACCTTTAAAATACATCCAAATCTAAGTGTATTAGGTGCTTGTGCCGTGTTCAAATTTACTCAAATACGTGTAACCATGATGCGTATTATTCTTATTTAATAAAAGGTTAATCGTACTGCGTTTTGGAATTTTCAAAAAGAAAATCACTATTTAGGTACAACAATTTGAAGGAGGTCTGCCAAATTGGTCTTCCCTCAGGTTAGATTCCATGTTGGAATGCAGAATATGGTTTGACAGTACGTAAAGGGTGCCAATGGAGGCAGCGCTACGAGCCTACGACCCTTGGGTACCTTCACTCTCAAAAACCATCTTTATAAAAAAAAAATTATACAGCCTACATCACTGTTATGCAGTTTTATTGTTTTAAGTACAAATTGAGAATCCCCCATTGTAGCACAAGTGGATAGTGCTGGGGTGATATCCCATGAGGGTGGGGGATCGATCCCCACCCGCCCCTCCCCCACATCCCCCCCCCCCCCCCCACCCCTCCGACCAAAAAAAAAAGTACAAATTGAGAAGCTGGGAGAAGAGATGGAAGAAAAAAAAAATACTTTTTGTTTCTAAATAAAAAAATTATACTATATAAAAAAAATTGAAGCAACGCAGAGAAAGCATCTCTACTCCTTTCGAAAAAAGATTATAACCACTTAGAACAGTAATTATGGTGTTAAAATTGCCACTGATACTAAAAGTATGCTTAGTATATTGGCTATTACTCAATCTGGTATATATAGAAACACAACTTCATGTAATTTACACACTATATATTGGTAGCGATCTTCACTATACATTTAGGGTCTGTTTGGATTCACTTATGCAGAGCTTATTTACACAACTTATGACTGATTCATAAGTCATAAGCTATTTTGGGCTTATTTTTCATAAGCTACCCAGGATAGCTTATCAAAAGAGCTTATGGCTTATATAAAATAAGTTTCACTATAATTTTTCTTCGATTATAAAAGTAGCTTATACAGCTTATGCTATAAGCAGTAGATAAGCTTGTTATCCAAACAGGGCCTTAGTACTTGTCCTATATCTGTAACACTAATCATAATCCTATACACACTGGAAACAACTCATCGCATTACATTTACCTTTTGCCTACTTTCTCTATTTAGTTAGAGGCAGGATTAAGAGAACACACAACTCAATCCATCTTAGTCACTATCCTGCATAAATAACCAGTTCTCCAATTGACTAGGTGGGATAACTCTCTTCCTGACTAACATTTCAACAGTGGGACATTTTCTCTTCATCCCTCCCCTCGGCCTTGACCTGAATTCTTCATCAGCTTCTTCGAAATCCCCCTGTATCAAGGAAATACTAGTGAGTATATTAATGCAAAGAATAAATTATCACTTATCAGGAAACTTTTTACACCATTGGGATTGGTGAGGACAAAGAACTTACAAGGGTAAAAACATGTTTTGCAGTTTTTTCGTGGTTATCTCTGACGTGTTTGTAAGCAAATCTCATGCCACAATCAGGAAACCCACACACAAAAGGTTTTTCTTCAAAGTGCACAGCCTTCTCATGCTTATGAAGATTAGATTTCTGTTGATGCATAACCACAATTGGAGATTAAAAGGAGGTTCAAAATGTAACCAAATTTGGGATGGGAATTCAGTTGGAATGTATGCCATGCAGTTTTAAGACTAAGTAGTCTTACTGTTGAGAATGTGCAGCCACAGCCCTTAAATTCACATTTAAACGCCTCTGATGAACTGTCAGCCTCATGCGTGCGGAGGTGCCTCTTAATGTTCTTCTTCAGTTGCTTAGTCCCACAAGTGTCACAGGTCACATATTGATGGCAGGACTTAACATGGACTCTAAGGCACTGGACATTAGTGAAATGTTTCATGCAACCGGGCTCTAAGCACACCACATCTACTGACTCCAGCTTAACTGCAGGATAAAGACTTTGTTCAAAATTGTGCGAACACCTTTCAGAAATCTAAATAAAGGGCTACTCTACAAACACGCCATAAAAAATTTGCTAATTCGTACAGAAAATCAAAAGAAAGGAAACTTGCCATGAGAATCTTCATGCTTCTGTAGCTGTGATGCATATCTGAAAACCTTTCCACAGCCTATTTCTGGACAGACATACTCCTTCTGACTTTCAACACAAGTAGAGGTAGAATTTTCATCATGATAATCACCGACGTGTCTTTTCAAATTGCTTTGGTAACAGAATTCAAGGTTGCAATTCTCAATATGGCATTTAAAAGTTTTCCCTTGATGCTGTAGAAGGTGACGTGTAAGGTGGTCCTTTCTTCTGTAACTTGCCTGACAATCATCGACAGTACACATATACGGCCTCTGGAACAATCACAAAAAAGGTGTTTAAAGCTAGAGAAATAACATAAAAAAACCGACAACCACCAATGAGCTTCGACAAGAACAAGAGATACGTGAACAAACTGCCAACCTCATTTGAACAGAGCGTGACCGAGGCATCCTTGATGGAGCTTCACAGGAGGTCTCCCTACCTGATACTGATCCATCAAGTCCAAATATGTTGCCTCGCGCATTTTGGAGTTCTTTGTCTGGGATCCAATGCTTCACACTATAACATCCATAATTTTCAGATGATTCTAGTGTCTAATAAATTACTTTCCTGCAAAAATATGCATTTTCAGTTGAAGCAAATCAACCAAGTGTCAACAAACAGCTATTTCGTTCAGCAAACATGTGCTTTTGAAGGAATAGAATACCGGTCCAAACATAAAAACATACAGATGGTCTCCACAGATTTAGAAGACAATTTGAAGAGCTAATGCCTTATATTATGACACAAGCACTTATATTAATATGTAAATGTAAACTCTAATAAGAATAAGTTATGACATCGCCACATGATGTTTTCAGCTCATTTCCAATAAGCTACCCAGAATAGTTTACGAATAAACACTTAATTTAAAGCTCCAGATTCAAACTCTTCACCCATACAAAAATATCCAATGATATAAAATCCCTAATATGAATGAATTATAAAGTATAAACCACAAAAACTCAGAATCCCCAATATACAGCTAATCCAAAAATAAATAAATAGAACAATATCACGTTTGCAATCGAGCAAAATACCTCAAGCGAATGACTTTGCATGTGCTGCAACAAGTAGGCATGTTTTTTGAAACTAGCACCACATTCCTCGCAAGTCTTAGATTTTCCTCCCTCTGCTTCGGAATCTTTTTCAAAAACTCTTGATTTTTCCACCTCCTCCTAAAATACACATCGAGGGTCAACAACAACACCATACACATCACACACGTTTGAATATGAGATAGAATTGTAAAAAAGAAAAACAGAACATGAAAAGCAAAACGATTTGGGATTTAAGGCGCACTTAAAATTAAAAAAAAATAAACACATAACCTGAATTTAAAAAGTTCAATTTTGCAGCACAAGTAATGAAATTAAGAAATAGAAGAGAATACCTTGTGGTGTGAGTTGATGTGGGCGGTGATGAGGGTTTTTTTGGACCTGCAGATGCCGCAGTATTCGCAAAAATAGCGTCTGATGTCTCTGTATTTAGGTATTTCCTCACTTTGAACAGCTTCATCCATCTTCGGTGAATTACTGGAAGAGATTGCAGGGCTCGATGGGGGCGCGAAGGAGTGAGCTAGCTGCTTTTGTAGGCTGCGGATGCGAGTGAGGCTAGGGTTACCGCAAGTCCAGAAGCATATATAAGTTCACATACGACGACGTCGTTTTGCGTAAGGTTCAAAATTTTCCCTCACACACAGATTATTATATAATATATTTTTTTTTGACAGCAAAAAAAAATGCATTAATAACCTTGAAAATTAGAGACCAAATAAGGAGCAATACAATCATGAATATCCTCGATCCAAATAGTGTCAGGAGTCACTGAAGCATGCTTAGCCAACCTATGATATTAGTATTGGTCGATTTACAAGTATAAATAAATCAATTGATTAATTAATGGGACGATAAATAAAAAAGATTTTATTAGAGATTACAATATTAGATACATTAATAATTTTAAAAGCTTCTGTCAAAAAAATAATTTAAAAGCTTACATCTCTTTAATAAAAGTTTTCTAATTCTGGTTCTCTAATTAATTAATTAATTTGTTTATAAAAAAATTAATTAATTAATTAATAGATAAGATATTAAGATGTCTCCTCAATATTTATTCTATAAATCATAGACTTGGCTAATACTATGCATTTTTTTTATATAATGGTGGTACTCAGTGGCGTATCTAGGACCCTGGACTAGTAGGGGCAATTCATATAAAAAATAAAATTTAATAATAATTAGTATTCTTTTCATGTATATAAAGATAAAGACATAAATGTCATAATCATAAAATTTTAATATATCTAAGGCTTAATTACATTTTTTGTCTGAGTTATAGTGATTGTGTGATTTTGATCCCCAATTTCATTTGAACGAATTGGGTCCCTATTCCAATTATTGCAATCATTTCTCTGTCATTATGACGTCTAATTTTTAACACCTGGAGCCTATGTGGCACAGGTGGGATTAATTTGACATTGAAACAAGTCACATTAGGCACTGAATAGAACCATTTTGGCACTGATGACATAACAAAGACCCTTAAACATAAGAAATTTTAAACATGTATTGCATTATTTGCATTACTGACTTACTTTGTAAAATTTTCTGGCAACCTATACCATGCCAAGGTGAGCTAACTTAGTTTTAAATTTATCCCATGTGTGCCACATAAACTTTAGGTGTTAAAAAGTGAAAGACATAGTGACAGAGGAACCTGATTTGGACAATTGGAGGATTAAAAATTGGAAATCAGTGAACCAAAATTGCACAATCACAATATGTAGGAGACCGAAAGTGCATTTAAACCTATATCTAATAAAATAAATTACATACTTTATAATTGTCTACGTGATTTTATGTTTTAAAATTGTTGAATGGTCAGTTTATTGTCAATATTATTAAACACATCTCTCTCAATATAAGTCATTAAACAATAATTCATTCATGTATCATTAGAATTCTATTTAGTGGGGTCAAAAATAAAACTTTAGTGGAGTCAAAATTGAAAAAATATAAATAATAAATGACATTTTTAAAATTTCAATGGAGGCATGTGTTCACCCTCATCAGTATGTAGATCGGCCAATGGTGGTACTGTGAATTGAATGTATAATTCATGTTTACTACTTTTTTTTAAGGAAAATTCATGTTTAGTGCTTAAACTCTGCATTATTATCCCAATCATGGTGGCTTAAGACAAAATGTTTTTTTTACAAAAGGCTTAAGACAAAATGATATGCACTTATTAAAAAACGGGGTAAATTTTTTTATTGAAAGTGTATTCAAAATTAACATTATACTGATTTCTAATCTAATACAAAATGGGTTGTTTTTTAAGTATAATTATTACTGGTGGGGCAGGCACGGATGCATCTACCCACCATTCAGTTTTTTAAGGTTATTTTTATATAAACAATTTTTTATAATTAATTACTTCATTCAGTCCTAAATATAAGAAATAAGTTACTTTTTTGGTTCATTAAATAACTCATATATTTGATCTATAAAAATATAGACTAAATACATGAGTTATTTAATGAACCAAAAAAATAACTTATTTGTTATATTTAGAATCGAAGAAAATATTAATTGTTTAACAATTAATATTTTCTTAAAAAAAAATAAACAATTAATATTATTAAAATAATTAATAAAAATTAAATGTTAAAAGAGTCCAAAAAATGTACATATCAAAAAGTTGTATCCTCTTTATAGATAGTTATCGAAGATTATTATTATTATTATTATTATTATTTTAAATTAAAAAAAATGTTGAATCGATGGAATCAACTCCAGAACCTTCTTCTCGACAAGGGTCCCACGAAATCGTGCCCTTCAATTATGCCCTTTAACCTCCATCCGCTGACCTCTTCCACCGCTTCCCGATTCGATGCTTCGCACTTACCCTGTTCCTCAGAGCCTCAACCAACCAAATCCTTCCAAACCAGTTACGTATCCACGTGTACACGCGTGACAGGTAGACGCACGCCAACTCAACGGTTCACGCACCACCAAATCCCCAAAAGTGGGACCCAAACGCTCACCACATCCTACGTGGCACTAACCGGATCCGCTGCAACCGCTTCCTGTCGCGCCTCTAACCCCATCCCTCAATTTTTCATTTTCATTTTTAATAATTTTTACATTTTTTTTCCAGTTTAGCCTCTCTCTCTCTCAAACTAACCCTAAAACGACAATGGTGTGGGAGGAGGGGTTGGGTGATGGTGCGCGGCGTCGTGGAGGATGATGATGGGTTGGAATCAGGTGCAGGCGAGAGCATTGTGATCCAATGGCAAAAGAGGGTTGTTTCGTTTTGTGACACAGAAGAGAGATTAGGTTTAGGTTGTGTGAGTGATGGCTGAATTGGTGGCTCGAACGGGTCGGCTTCAGCAACGATACGAGCATGGCTATCGCCTTATTGCTGGGTCCGTACATTTCCCCATTTTTCCTTTTTTTTTTTGTGATTTGTTATTATTTGAGGGAAAATGTCAGTTTCAGCTGGGGACTTTGTTTATATATGTTTGTATAAAAAAATGCACATTTTTTATTGTGAATTTACGATTTGATTGGTTGATGCTTTGGTATTTTTAAAAAAAAAAAATTTGGCTGTGAATTATTTAAACTTTGAAAAAGCAATTTATATGATTATTTTGAATTCATATACTTAGAGATCTGATCTGTAGATGCTAATTGGGTTGCAGGTGTGTTCCATTTAGGTATAAAGATCGAGATGACTGTGGGCACTCTTGTTCTGAGAGGATTGTTGAAGTGCTTATGATTAATTCACCTAGTGGACCAGGTCTTTTGTTTCCGAAGGTATGGTGTTTGGGATAGAAATTTTATACTTTTATGTCTCCATTATTTTACATGCATTATACTAGTGCATTGCACTTCCAACTATGGTTTCTATAGTGATTCATGGTCAATAATTTTCTTATGGATGCATTAGTTTAGGAGGGGTTAGAATCTTAGAAACAGCTGCAATGCAGCAGAATTTTATTATTTAATTATTGTGATATTTGTAGGTTTTGCTTTGCATGATTTTAATTTTTGCACAACAAGATTTCTCTCTATCTTTAACAGGATGGTCTTGCAGCAGAAGAGGATGCCGATCCAAAAAATAACACCAGTTGTAAATTATTTTTTGATTTGCTCCTGAGTGGAAATTTTATTTTCTGATTGTTGTTATTTTTCTTTGCCATTTAAGGGGGGTTGGGAGAATGATGAAACTGTAGAGGAAGCTGCTGTAAGAGAAGCTATTGAAGAAGCAGGAGTTCGTGGAGACCTAATGGTGAAAAGCTTCTCCACATATATGAATTAATTTTATTTTTAATCTTCTGTGATATCGTGATGCGTTAATGTACCGGAGTGCTAAAATTTCTTGGTGCCCATGGAGTTTAGGAAGCTTATGTGAAAACCAAATCATGTTTTCATATCATATGTTGCTGGTGAGTTGTAACAACTGGCGATGGCAACAAAATTTTACCCCTCAAAAAAAAAAACTTAGATATCTTTGCATCTATGCATGACCAGTTAAGGCACATTAACATGTAAGGAACCGGTAATAGGGAATAGCAGAGCTTGATCCTAAAACAGTATGGAATAGTATCACACAATCTGATATGCTGACACTTTTTCAGATTTTAGCACAAATCAGTAGTATCACATGGTTTTAGTGTCATCCATGGGTTCAGCTTATTCTTGAACCTTTCATTCTTAAACTGCTATCCCTTTAAAACACTTGGTCTCTTGATTTTGTTTGATTTAACTGAAAACAAGGCTATTGGGTATCTCAAAGTTACCTTTTGATATTGTCGTTTGGATGGATGCATGCAAACCAATGGTTGATACTTGTGACTACTGGTTGTCAGGATTTTCTGGGGTACTATGAATTTAGGAGTAAGACTCACCAAGATGAGTTCAGTCCAGAAGGTTTATGTAAAGCAGCAATGTTCGCCTTGTTTGTCAAGGAGGAACTTGAGTCATGGCCTGAACAAAGTACCAGAAATAGGAGTTGGCTGGCAGTACCAGAGGCACTTGGAAGCTGCCGGCATGCATGGATGAGGGATTGCCTCCAATGCTTCTCTAAATGGCATGAAGATAGGTTGGTGAGTGCAAGGGAGGATCAAGACTGATATGCTGACTCTGCTCGTTTATAAGGGGGAGTACTTACATCTTCACTGATTGAAAAGATTAATTACATTTAGAAAAAAGGATATTTCTGATCAGGATTACATAGTTATCGTTTCAATGGATTGATCTCTGACTTTTTAATTCAGAGTAATTCACAATTATTATATTGAATTAAACTTGTTCATGGAATTATGTACATAAATTTTTCACTGCTCGTGTTTTTTAATTTGAAACATCTTATTAAGGAATATCTCTAGGTTCATGTCGCGCCCTAGTAACGAGGGAAAAACTCATAAATGGTTTGTGAATGCACCAAAGCACTAAAGTTTTGAAGGCCTTTGAATGGTAATTACCGGACAGAAATAGAACAGAAGTTGTAGGTTTATTTATTAATTTGTAATGCTGAGCTTACGATAATGTTTTCACTGCGCAATGGGTTGTAGTGCTTGCTAATTGGACTGCGAGGTGAAAATGCTCACAACCATGCCCGTGTATTTTGTAGTTAAGAAACACAAGGGATCAGTACATTGCTATTCAAGAATTATGCAACTGTATAACGGGTGAGTAAAAAAATGCATTAAGTTGACCTCCGAGTACAATTTGTACAATAATATCAAATAAACATATATAAATATACACCTCAAAATCTGGGACTACAAACTTATATGTGAGTAATGAACATAAATATGGGCCAATTCCCAATAGTCGCCTTATCTGTGCCTTTAGATCTCCATATATCTCGGTTAGCAAGCCAATCTTTCTTTCTCCACAACTTCAATCCTTTCACTCTGTTTATTAACATCAATAAATCTGGTCAAACTGCATTCCAACCTTCGCATGGGTTCAGAGCACATTTGGTGGCAGGGCGCATAAAGCTTTCCAATTCTTGCACAAGCTCAGGCCCAGAAAAGCATAGGCCAGAGAGCTGAATGAGAAAATCAAGTTGTGACGAGACAAGCTTCCATTGTTCCCTAAAATTGCACATCAGTTCTCATCAAGGGCAAGATCAGCAGGGTCTCCTATCCAAGGTCTCCCTTCCCTCCATCGGAACCTTATTCTTAGTTTGCCATTTGCATCTACCCCTACCACCTGTCCCTTGCTGGCGTGTGTCTCCATTCCCCATCCCCACCGTGGGGCTACCAGTCCATCTCTAATCCTTACTTTGTCCCCCGCTTTAAATGGCCTAACCCGTTCCATTTCCCATGCCTTACAAAGCCATAACCTTTCCAGAAAACAGAACGCCACCCACAGATCATCATCTTCCATCCGATGTACCACCCCAATGCTTGAATGACTCACTTCCCCCCAATGGTGGGTTGGGGTTGAAACTGATGCTCTGACCCTTACCCAGTCTCCAATACAGAGCTCCTTCTCTTCTACCACCTCCACTTCTGATGGGTCCAACATCCATGCTTTTGAACCCGCTGGAGTGTATATTCGAAGCTTTCCATCAGCATCAATTGCTTGCAGAGTCCCAATACTAGCATGGGTGTGCCCTGACCACCCAAATCTAGGTTGCTTTATATATTGTTTAACTCTAACCTTCTGTCCAACAACGAGATTGTCAACTCTTTCAAGATGGGAACTCGGTCCTACCCACTTTTCTTGCTCCCCACAAAAGCCAACATAAGTGCTTCTGTCCAATTCATCTCCTTCATACCCTATTCCTTGAACAACACCAACACTACCCGGCCCAATTGATTTCCAATTATTTGCATTATCTTTCAATCTCACCCACTCTCCCACTTCAAAGATTTGCTCCATCTGCAGGTCTGAAGGATCTCCTCTCCACAGTCCTGGCAAACCAAAGAATGCAACCCTGACTTCTCCATCCGCATGAATGCTGGTTATAATGCCTTGAGATTCAGGCTGAGCTCCTCTCCAACCCCACCTGGGTTCAACCAAACCAGGTCGGAACCTAACATACTGCCCGACTTTAAAGCTAGGAACCTTTTCAACATCTGTATAATGAGCAATCCACTTCCCTTTACGGAAACAGCAAGCCAACTCCAAGTATCCCGAATCTTGTACACTATGCACAACAGCTAAACTCTCTCTTCCAACATTTGTCCAGTCATAACTTGGTCTAGTTCCCAGGCTTGGTTTTGAGCGTACCCAATCCCCAACTTCAAATCCTGGAAGTCGTTCTGCATCTCCAGGAGAAACTTTCCACAAGCTCTGCCTACCAGTGACCCTCACCTACAAACAAAACGAAGCTAAGTCACTTCAGAAGTTCTAGGTAGTTTCAAAGCATTACAGGTATAGTGTCTCATGCAAAAATTATAAAATAACAAAAAACTAAGCTTACATTGAGAGCACCGTCCATGTCAATTCTCACTATTTTTCCAACAGTAGCTGGTGATTCATTTGACCACCCAAGCCGTGGTTGAGTAACAGATGTCATCACGTGTATTTCTTGTCCCACCTCAAAAGGGGGAACTTTCTCCACATCAGTGACTGAGCAAGAAAAAGGCTTACTTCTGAAGCAAAAGGCAACACCCATATCGCCATCCTCCTCCAAGCTATGAATTATCCCAATACTGTTCCTTGTAATATCCTCCCATCCATATTTTGGAGAAGACACTGAAGCTTTCACTCTGACCCAATCTCCAACCTGTTTTCAGACATATTAGCAAATTAAATAGAGCAAGACACTAACAAGGCATTTCACAATAAATATATTAAGGTCGCGGCAGATGGCAATGAAGATAGCGAACCAAAAATGGAAGCAAATAATCATCATCAACGGAAAGAATTGCCAACCTTAAAATCTTCCACCTTCTCCATATCAGATGGATCAGCCTGCCATGGTATGGGTCGATTTGGTATATCTATTATTAAGAGACCATCATTCTCAATCTCACTTATTCTTCCAACACTATGATGTGTCTCACCACCCCAAGCATATCTAGGTTCTGCAACAGATCGCTTCACACATACCCGATCACCGATCTGTAAGACAAACTTTGTCAATATAAGTCATGTAACACAGAAGGGAGAAATATAAACTAAGTCAGAATGAAAATAATCCACATTCTTCTTACCCTAAAAGGAGCAACATGCTCAACCTCCTCTGGTTCACAATGCCATGGATTTGGAAGATAGCTCAGTTCTATTAACAGACTACTGTCGGGTCGGATACAATATACAATGCCAATGCTTCCTGGTGTCACAGATCCTAATCCGTGCTTTGCAGATGTAAGAGTTGGACGAATACGAACCCAATCTCCAACCTTGAATTCCTCAACTCGTTCCATCTCTGCTGGATCAGCTTTCCATCCTCTGGATGCTCCAGGAAACCCAACACGGAGGATTCCATCATCGTCAACACATAATACTGTCCCAACGCTGTCACGCGACTGCCCACGCCAACCAAACCTAAAATAGACAATAGTCATCAAAATCAAAGGCAGATCCTTGCCAGAATGCCATGCATAAAGCAGTAATTAACATCACTTAATAGGATCAGGAGTCTAGTACTTTAGCCCAAAAAAATTTTTGGGGTTAGGTTTTTGATTTTGTACCACATAATACTATATCAATCTAATGTCTTATTATGCTGACTCTCTCTATTCTCTCCTTTTTTTTCCTTCCTTCCTAAAGCCTATAATTTCAACAGTTATTAAGAGGGATATGAGAGAACTATTGGATTAATTTCTCTCCTCCTTATTTTATGTCTTCTCTGTTTATGTTTTTCTTTATTTCACGGATTATTTGGGGAAGTTTAACTTTTATCCCAAGATTTTGTCAGAAAATAAAAGACATGATCAAACCAGAAGAATTTTTTATTAAGAGGAATAGAAATTCCTCAACATAAGACAGGATCTGTGAAATCTGTATAGGTGTTAAATAAAAATCAAAGAAATCCTCCAACATAGACATATAACATAAAGAAGCCATACATTACATACACAAAAATAGTTATGCAAAACCATACCTAGGCTCTTTTACATCATCTTTCAGCTGTACATGTTGTCCCCTGTCCAATGGAATGACTTTTACAACTTCATTTGCCAGAACATGAACCTCACCCGAACAAAATGAAACAATGAGATTATCTCTGTCTGGAACACTTTGCACAAAGCCAACACTCTTTGGTCTAGCACCTTGCCACCCATATGTTGGAGTTGTGACAGTTCTATTAAACTTCACCCAATCTCCCACTTCAAATCTATATATAGCAGCAAACAAATATACATATTAGTCATATATGGATAGACAATAAAAAATCTACCCAATAAAAAATAGCAGAAAATGATGTCTTTCACACATTGTAGGAGACAAATGAACTCCTCTATTCATGAGTGCCTCCATCAGATCTTCAGATATCCATTCTCTGGGTAGAGCCTCTAATATGTCACGTAGTGTCTTGCCACTATCACAAAACAACCTTATCAGTCACAGTAGTAATTTGGAATTCAATTTGTTTAATATGTTTATTGTGGAGCAACAATCAACAGTTAAACACAATCAATGTTTTATAACAATAATTTTACAGATATGTTTATAGTAATTAAATAAATAATTGAAATTTCATGAAAAAACAGCATCTTTAGCTGTGACTTACCTGTGGTTTCTGACATCAATATCAGCATCAGGATTCTTTAGCATAACAATAAGCCAGTCCAAATTTTCACGTATCATTTTTGCTGTCTCCGCTGCTATATGGAAAGCATTGTCACCATCATCATCCTGCACAAAGTTACATAAGAACCTTAACTGACAAGGACATAATGAACA
Source organism: Glycyrrhiza uralensis (assembly GCA_030159175.1). Classification (NCBI taxonomy): domain Eukaryota; kingdom Viridiplantae; phylum Streptophyta; class Magnoliopsida; order Fabales; family Fabaceae; genus Glycyrrhiza; species Glycyrrhiza uralensis. Next base: position 45,554,625 of record BRZY01000005.1, read on the forward strand.
TGTTAACTTCCAATTATTTCCACTAAGTAAACAAAATTTAGGCTAAAAATAAGTAGCACACACTTATCTTGGACCATGCAAAAATATCAGTGCAAAAGGTTCAAATCCATAGATAATTTAAAGAGCGAACAAATGTATATGTTTCAATGACATGGCAGCAAGCACAAAACCCCAAATACATCAATAGATACAATTCGTTCCAATATAAAATTCAATTATAAAAACTTATAGAATTAAGTTCAATATCCATTCTATGTCTTCCCCAACATACTTGTTGAATTTTAATAGGAATCAAGTTAGATTTGTCATCCATCAGACCACCTTTAATGGTACTCCCTCCGTTCCTTAATATCTGTCTTTTAAGGTTGTTTCACATTAACCAAGAAATAACTTTGTTGACAAAAAATTTCCTGTTATACCCCTACCTTTTCACTATCCCACTATACCCATTTACTCTCTCTCTACATTAATATGTATGGAAAATGTGCAAAATAATTAATGGTGATAACGGTATAATTGACAAAATATAACCTTAAACTATCAAAAAAACATAAATAGTAACAAAACTCTTCTTAAAAATGGACAATTAAAAAGGAACTAATAATTAATGGTGATAACAGTATAATTGACAAAATATAACCTTAAACTATCAAAAAGACATATAAATAGTAACAAAACTCTTCTTAAAAATGGACAATTAAAAAGGAACTGAGGGAGTATAATTTATCATAAAGATTAAATTACTCAATAATAAAGAGTGACCACATCAGATACTGAACTTAGCAACCATCAAGGGCCTGTTTGGATTGGCTTATGCAGAGCTTATGAACACAGTTTATGACCGATTCATAAGTTATTTTGAGCTTATTTTTCATAAGCTACCCAGGATAGCTTATCAAAACAGCTTATGACTTATATAAAATAAGTTTCACTATAATTTTTCTTCGATTATAAAAGTAGCTTATACAACTTATGCCATAAGCAGTAGATAAGCTTCTTATCCAAACAGGGCCTAAGTCATAATAAAGATGTGGTAAAGTAAATAGAAACAATTTTATAAATTATATGAGAAATTATATAGGAGAGACCAAAGAGTCATCTTGAATAATGCTACCAGATCGAAATTTTAACATCACTAATTATAATTTAATAATAATTATATGCGATCAAATTGGGGAAATGAGGACTTGGAAGAAAACCTGCAAATTATAATCCGCCCCAGCAGCTAGAAGCAGTCCAACACATGCCTTTGCACCCCTCGCTAAGGCCAAGTGAAGAGGTATACTGTTGTGCACATTGCGAATGTTCACATCAACACCAGCAGCAAGAATAACCTACTCAAAGCAACCAAAACATATTAACATAAAATACAAAACATACATATTTTAGCACCAACAAAATATTTATGTATACTTAATCATTCTAATAAAGAAGCTGGTTCACTTACCTGGACCAAGTCCACATCATTAGTCATAGCAGCTGTATGCAAAGCTGTCCTCCCATTCTGTGAATCTTGAGCAGATGGATCAGCTCCTGCTGCAAGCAATATCCGCACCAGTTCTCTCCCCTCTATATATGACATGAACAAACAAGATCAGAAAGTTCAACTATTGTGTAAAGAGAAGAAATATCAAATGATTTTAAAAATATCCATGCATTAACCTCAATCTGAAGTGTTAATTTGAAGACAAATGTGGATTCAAATGAAAAGTATTGAATCATCACACCCAAGGGCATACTTTAATCAAGATCAAATTGAGCTTAGTGATTAAACAATCTAATGCTTCCACTCAAATGCAGATGAACAGCATCATCATGTTACAGTAACAAATAAACCCTTAATTCTAGGTATAACACTTATAGCTTTTAAATTATAAAGAATTTGATCTTCTATAGTATTGTTTTATAAAATGGGAATGAATTGATATGATGTGTAAAAAATACACAGCACCAACAGCTGATTTATAGAAAGAGTTTGATAGGTAACCCCCGGGTTAGTCAGTCAATCAGTTAGTTAGGGGGACAAGTGGGTAATGATATCTATATAAATAGGAGGATAGGAGGAAAAGGTTAGAGGGAAATCTTCTTGTCATTTTGGATAGTTGGAGCCTTTGGGCATTTGGGAGGTTTGCAGACCCTCGAAGATCTATTATACTGTTCTGTAATCAGGGAATTTCTCTATTTCTTTCTAGCAAAGTTCTGGTTCTTATCTACTGGTATCAGAGCTCTGATCTTGGAGCTGTGGGCAATTGTTCCGTTAAAATGATGCCATTCTTGGCCAATGGCTACTTTAAGGTTGCCATTAGAATGGCAGCTTCGCTCCATTCTTTATTTTTTTCCCATCTCAAAGTTTGTTCTTAGTTTTTCCAGCACTGGAGGATTCCTTACCCTCTTTTCTCTCCTTTCTATCTAAACCCTTGAAATTGACATATGGTCAATATTCAAGGATTTCTAGACAAATTTTGGACATCTTTTACTTACAGGTTCAACATGGTGATTAACAACTAACATAACAGCTTTAAAATGGGTACAATTCTAACTTCTTAACCCCTCCCGTTTGTTTTAGGAAACTTTATTGACCTGAATTAAGTAAATCTATTAGAAAGAAAATAATACCAAATTTTGCAGTAAATAAAAAAAAATTAGCCAACTGTTAAAATCATTATCAAGCAATGAAGTTTTGGATACCACTTTCATGGTCTTTCTTAGAAGCAGCTGCCATGCACAAGGCAGTGCCAATAGGGCTTGGTATGTCAATTGCTTCAGCAATCTCATCAGAAGTTGCAACTTCCACCCATCTCTTCACAACAGCAACATTCCATGTTGCTACACACAAGTGCAGCGGTCTGCAACACCAGAGTAAAACAGTATGATCATATGTGCAACACATATGCAATAATTAACAATGACAACCTATATACTAATGTAACCGCAAAACAATACCATCCTAGATTTATATTGTAAAGTTCCAAGAAATAAAGCAATGTAATTCCCAGATTCTGCGTATGGTTAAAATATCAAAATAAGTTAAAATTGTTACTTTGAAAGAACAATAGCAACAGATCCATTGGTATATTACTTGATTTAACATGAATGAATTCTTAATAGAATTCGCAACCATATTCCTAGTAACAATTGTAAGGATTAAGGAACAAAAATCCTCGCTCAAAATGATGAAAACATTTATGACAACCTTTTCTACTCAAATAATACCAAGAAAACAGTTATGACACACATCAATCAAACATTACTTACTAAAAAGCAGGTAAAATCCAGGAATTCAAAGTATTAAACTGCAATTGGCATCAACAGAATATTCTCAACCAGCTAACATGCTATCTTAAGGGATTTATATAACTTTGAAGTAGAAAGATTTATGCCGTTACTCTACCTCCTTATTGCTAGAAGTAATTGTATATCTTACTACATATGACCGGAAAGAAATGTAAAATGGACTTCAAGAAATATATCATCATCCTGTTCCCATTCTTAAATGTTTTCAATTATACAAGTGGCTAACATTTAGAAATAATAAAAGCAGCTCACAGCAACTCATCCAGCTGAGCTGCATCTTTCAACATGAAGGTGCTACGCTAAGGAGTGAAAAAGACACGCAGAGAACCAGAACACTATAAATGTGAAACTTCATGTTCATGAGAAAAAGCGACTTTTGAAAATTTGTTTTTCCTCTGTACAATATATCTGTTAATGTATTTCCCAATAGTTAATTAAGTCATTGTACCTCTACACTGATTGACACACTTGGCATACGCATTCTAAGAAAGAAAATTGAATCTAAGTCAACACTCACGTCAGATTCTTTGAATTCAAGATAGCCATTGATCTACAGCCTCCATTTTCCACTATCACAATAGCACAGTCTGTGTACTTCTTGGCAATTGCCCTGTGCAGTACAGATTCACCTTCGTCATCCACTGCATTGGGATCAGCTCCAGCTAATAGTAATTCCTGTTATTTGTCCACATATATTTTAGATGAATATAGCTCTAATAAAGAAGAGGAAGCGTCTAAGTGGAATTTAAGTGAAACATACTCGCATACAATCTGGCTGGCCATGATAGGCACAAACATGAGCTACTGATGGGCCAACGCCATCTCTCAATCGCGACCTCACATTAGCATTTCTTTTGATGAGGCTACGAACACATTCAGGAGAGCCAGCTGCCAAGGCAAAAACAAGAGGAGGATCTCCATCCTTGTCCAAGACATCAACATATGCCTCTCCATATTCCAGAATTGTCTCAACAAGTTCTGCACTGCCACGTCGACAAGCCAAGTGGAGAGCCGTTTGTCCATCAGCATTTTGAGCTTCCAATAGAGAAGATATGTAGTTGCTGCCATTTTCCGATGTAGCCTTTGCTAGAAGGTCTCTGTACAATAAATACAAAGAAAATGAATGAAATGACAAAAATACAATTTTAGTAAAGGCTAGCTCAAATAATAAAAATTGTGACACCAGCTAACCTAACACCAGTGACATCCCCTTCAGACACAAGTCGATGAAGATGGTTTGGGTTTTCCTGAGGAACTTCTAGTTCAGGTACTGGGGAAGGCTCGATCACATTTGATACAGAGCCTTTAGCAAAGTCACTGCATTGACAGAAATATATATATAAAATTATAACATTATATAAGACAAAAATTATTTTTTGAACATTAAGACAACTGTGCATTTGGCTCATTCCAAATCAAGCTCACATTTCCATAATAAACCATAACACCTTAACTGCTCAATCAGATGCTATAAAACTAACCTTGAAAACCTCATGGTTATTGTGGTCCACCTTTTTTCCCTTTATTACTCTAATACATTAATACACGATAACATATAATAAAAAATTTAAGCATTTGAATTCTTATATTTTAAAAATTAATTCAATTAATAAAAAATATTTTGACACTGGTTTAAGTTTTTAGTAACCTAATAAACTTACTTATCAGGGCTTGCAGGAGGGCTGCGTGGTATTTCTTGCAAATGACGGAGAAATATTGCCAACATTCCATTAAAAGTAGGCCTTTTAGATGGCTTGAATTGCAAGCACTCTCCAATCATCTTCCACAATTCCCTCGGAATTCCACCACCAACCACACTAGCATATTGTGGAGGCAGTTTCTTTGCCTTAACAACTGCTCGATAGATTTCCTCTGCACTTAAACCAGCCCAACTGCACAAGCAAGGATTTTGCACTAAGAAATTTGAAAAAGAAGAGGGAAGAAAATAAGGAAGAAAGCTTGAGTAAAGAATGAGTTGCTCCACATACGGAATGGCGCCAGTGCACATCTCCACCAATGTACAACCAAAACTCCAGGCATCTGATTCGGAAGATATACCTATTCCATCATCCCAGAACAAATTTAATGACTTCTTCACAGGTTCCCAAGCCTCTGGTGCTGTATAATGTGGGCTAAGCATTATACACTCCATACAGGAATGGATCTTTGAGGAGTCACACTCTGGTCGAGCCTTCCAACATGAAGGCTTCTTCAAAATTGTAGCAAGTCCATAATCAGAAACCACAGCATGACCATCTGCATCAAGAAGTAGATTGGAGGGCTTTAAATTCATGCAAACAACGCCTGCAGCATGAAGCTCAACAACCCCTCGTGCAATGTCTGCCCCATATCTACATTTGGCAAATTTCAATGTTACTATTCATAACTGTCAATGGGTAACTGAAATGCTATACAGGATAACTCAAATTCCACCAAAATGATTATTAAGCCGCACATATTACATGAATAAGAAAACAACCAATTAAATTAAAGGATGAAATTATTCTGACAATATCTTCTAAACAATTCCATACAAAGCATTCAACTATTTCTCTGTTTTATGGTGTACTTAAAGGTTTTAAATTGTGGTCCGCGACCACAATTGTGGCTGCAACGTCAAGGTTTTCGGAGTCTCCGAAACCGTATCGCGACCACAATTGCGGCCGCATTGGCCACATTTATCCGCAATTTCTCGCAATATCAAGGACCGCAACGTAACTGCGACTGCGACTTAAAACCTAATAGTCTAACCAACATAAAAGCAAGTGGCTGGAGTAAAATGATAAATTTTAGACATTAAATAAATCATCAGGATTTAGTGAAGCCTAGGTGATCACTCAGATAGCATTTCGCTCCAAACATTGATTAGTCATTGACTAGCAAAGACATGGTAACATTTCATTTACTCTAAATCCTAACAAGATTGCAGTGCATCCTACTACTTATACAAGTGAAATTGCTACATAACAATACTCATTACGGTTTCAAATTGCAGACCACATCACTTGATAAAACGTCATGGTCTCAGTACACGATCACTTTACAACAATAGCAGGGTGATTTCCAACCACAAAGTAGGTGTTGGGACCTCAACGTGCATCACAGTAGAAACAAATCAATAGAAACTAAACTAATCCAACATAATAATCACTCTTCACGCTTCTCAGAGGCGGCTAATACTCACTACCTAGTCAAATCAATTTTCTAGCAACTAGATTATACAGAAAATGCAAAATCTGAATATAGAAGCAAGCAAAAAGAAAAGAAAAAACTGCAAAAACCTTAGGACTTGCTCCAAAGTGAGCCTCCCCTCGTTGCGCTGCATCTCAGACTGAACTGATCCATAACACCTATCCATCACAAGGCACAAACTCTCTTCCACCTTCATTGCTCCATGGAAAGCGCACACATTCCTACACCACATCGAAGCCCTCCGCAAATCCTCCAGCTTCCCCAACATCCAATCCAAGTCCATCCCCTCCGCCATCACAACCTTCTTCACCGCCACCTGGTGCCGGCACCTTCCGCCGCCGATCACCGCCGTCCACATCTCCACGCCGGCCCTCCTCCCTTCCCCAATCCGCCTCACAAGCTTCAGGTCCTGGTGCGCGCCGACTTCAATCACCGGCGCGCAGCCGGAGCTCGACGTCTGCGACCCGCGGCTGTTCCGGCGCCGCTTCTCCTCGTCGTCGCCGTCGCCGGCATCCTCCCCGTCTCCGTCCTCATCGTCCTCGTCGGTGCAGTCGCAGTCGAAATTCGACCCTCCGCCGCCGCCGGAAGCGTCGGCGGCGGAGCGGATGAGCGCGAGCACGGCGTAGTTCTTGCGCAGCGCCTGGACGGAGTTGCCGACGGTGGACACGTGGCGGCACCTCGGGCAAGTGAGCGTGGCGTCCGGCGAGGCCGAGAACATTCTAGAAAGGCACTCTCTGCAGAAGCCGTGTCCACATTGGAGCAGAAGCGGAACTCGCTCTTCCTCGTTGTACCGCGTTTGGCAAACCGAGCAACAAGGGATTTTCATTTCTCTCCTTCTCTCTCTTAATTTTCTCTCTATCTCGTTCTGCGACTTTACCCTTGCTCGCTCGGAGCTATGAACTCCTTTGATCCGAATTTTGAACTGAAAAGGATCTTCTGTATGAAGAATCGGAGGTGGTTAGGGGTGTGAATGGCAGATCCGTGGGTTAAGTAAAGGGAAAGGAGTTTGAAGGGTGATCATTAAGCAGGAAACAAAGTGATCAATTAGGCTAATCATGAAGTAAATCTAGAGAGAGAAAGGATTTTAGAGAGATAGAGCAGCAGAAGAAGAAGAAGGTTGCGAGTGAAAGTGGTTTTGGTATTATATTTTAGATTTTAGATTTTAGATTTTAGATGTGGTTTTTTCTTTTCTCTCCCTTTTTTTTCCATTCCCCATTTTGTGACAAATGGGTTTGGCCTATGTAGGTAGGAAAGAAGGAAACGATTTTGGTGGCTTTGGACTTTGAAGTCCCCAAAAACGAAGTGGAAAGGAAAATAATTTGATGGATTTTTTTTGTTTTTGTTTTAGGCTTCTTATGGTTCCATTCCATTACAAACTCTTTTTGTCTCTGGAATATTCTTATTTTTACTATGGTTTTGTCTGAGGTTTGTGATATAGAACAGATTCATGGAGTTCAGTGATTGTCAAATTTGGGGTTGTTCCTATATCTATATGGACACATCTACTTTTTTTTTTTGCCTTTGCACGGTGGGAAAGTTCTTCCCAATTCTACTCCAATGCTACTGTATTCTACCAAGAAAAAGGAAAATGATGGTATGATTGTATGTAGGGATGTAGACACAATCAATTGAAACTATAAAAATAGAAAGAAAAACTTTTTATAAAAAAAAAAACCTCCTTCGAGGTCGAGTATTGCGATCCGTTTTTTGAATTTTTGAACAAGATTCTATGGCCGTTTTGTGACCCCCGGATGACGAAGGTGTCGTTAGGATGATCTTATAGATAGATGACATCATGAAAATGGAAAATATCATTCTGCATAATAGTTAACTAGTTATCTTATGCAAAAATCATCTTATTTTTTAGTGAACTGAATGGCTAACATACCCCAAAAAACAACATTTGAGGGATGAAAGTTACACAAGAACATCAAGCCCATATAAAAAACATGATAATTGTGTCTAAACTAAGCCCATATTTCGCTAGCGCGCCAACCACTTGATTGGCCTCCCTCGACGTATGGTGTATCTGCACTTCACCTTCATCGTGATATATTCTCTAAGTTATTATAGAGCATGATGTTTGTGGTTCAATCTCCAACATATTCTTATAAGTTTATATGAGTTTACGAAAAAAACTTAAATGAGGGTGTATTGAAAATATAGAAAGCTATAATTTGATGTTATCGTTATAAGATCATTTCAACTTTTATTTCATATAGTTGCTTATTAAAAAATTTATCCAAAATACACGTATCTTTCACTTTTCACTTTTGAATGACCTAGTCAAACCCTTGTTGAATATTTAGTTTTGATAGCATGAACTTTTGGGACATTAGCCTCGTGACTATCCTGCAGAGTTGAGTTTACAACCCATGTTACTCGGTCGATACCTACAATTCGTCATATCCTACCTCATGCTTATAAATCCATGCATCTCACAAAGTATGCACACACCACTTCAGCAGTTATCATTCTTCATTTGTCTGACTTGGATGTTAAGGTGCTTATACAAGTGTCGCCCCTAGACTCAACTTTCTCTATCATGTACTTCATCGTACTTAAAGAAGGATCGTGCAACTAAAACATCCACATCTTATAGGACTATTATGAGATTGCACCTCGAATTTAGTACACTTCTCATTAATGGTATTATTGTAGAATTGATCATGAGGAATGGAGATACACAATCTCAATTGAAGATGAGTTGAACAATATAGTAAAGAAAGTTTTGACTATGACTTTATCTAATGAGTTGAAGATCAGTTGAACAATATTACAAAAGAAGTTTGGACAATGACTTCATGTTGATCAAAATGGCTATAGGTTGAACCATTTTGCCAAAATAGTGGGACACTAATACTTATATATCACAATGTTTTTCTTAGAAAAAAGAGGCAAAAAAGTAATCGAGAGATGTATTTCCATAATTACTTATATGATAGTTTATTCCATCCATTTCTCTTATCTTGACCACCAAATAAGTTCTAATTAAATTATTAATAAGTGAAATTATGAACTTATTGTGCAACAATTTTTGAAGTATGACTAGATAATTTGAATGATAAAATGTGTATGGAGTATCACTAACATTATAACACTCGTATTTATTCCACTTGTACTGCGGGCTAACAACCATCCATGCTAATTGGTATTTTAAGTCACACATTAACAAAAGAAGGCCAACAAAAGGCTTCCCCATTATGAAGTCATTTCCGTCACAAAAGGCTTGAGCAAGTTAGCAAGAAAGCCATGATTGGTAATTGGGACCACAATCTTGTATGTGGGTTGCATGCTACTGCGTATTGAAGGGGGCTTAGGCCAATACAATTTTGTCTATATAACCTTAAATAAACCAAGTCATAATTTGTTTGTCTCAATTTGGACAAGATAAAATTATTCTTTAAGTCGAAGAGAAATGTTGCGAGCAAGGAAAATATTTCAGGGAGTAAAGTTTATCTTAATACTAAAAATTCCCAACCAAAGACAACGATTGAATTTCATATCTTCATAATAATTTATTTTCTTTAAGTAATTTCATTTTTTCTCCCCCTCCATCTATTTCTCCTTTCTTAAGAATCTTAGATTTAAATTTACCTTGATGAAACTCTTCACAATTCCTCCATGAAAGTGAACCAAAAGAAACTTAGAAGCAATACAACACATGGCCTGTACATATCTTTTTGTATCAATTCTCAAAATACCAGTTTGATAAATAAAACTATACAAAGGAAGACTTCTTTCCTAGTTCAATCTTTATGGCCATGTCCATTGGCTAGGGAATAACACAAAATAAAGTTACATGTACCGTTGTCTATCATATTAAATCATCTTAATTCTTTGTAACCAAAAAAATCATCTTAATTCTTAACTGGGTTGATTTTTCATATCCCGTATATAATTAAGTCATGTTTCATTGTCCTATTAATTAAATAAACACTAACAATTCTAGAACTAGTCAAAACTCATCACCTGCAAGTAGAGTTAACCAATGATCCATGGTTTTACCAAATTAAAATTTAAGCCAATGGCATTACATATTTACCATGAGCTGAAAATTGAAATGTTTAATAACCATATACTGACATATTAAAAATATTTTTACACAGATATCTAATCATATCTCATAATAATATTTTTAATTCTTTTTAAAATAATTTTTTCAACATTGAATTAACTACACATATACTATATATAATGAATCATTTTTTTAGTCAATATATATATATATATATATAATGAATCATGATTATCAATTATTATTTGTAAAATTAATTATATGCTTTAATAAGTAATTATTTCGAGATTTTTTTTAAATGCATTTTTAATGAATGTTTTTCAACTAATGAAATTATATTAATCCAAACACCACTGAAGAAACACAGATAGTGAAGAACAGCGAAAGAGGAAGCGATAGAGCCCAAACCGAGAGAGGGATATCGCAGAGCAGTGAGCACGACGCTTAGCTGCAGCCGAAGGTATGGATTGGAATCTTTTTCTCTGATCCGTTCCTATTGATGCTCATTTCCTTGTTATGAAATTTTTTATGCATTATATTGTCGTAAAAATTGTGTCATTATTTTGGTTGAGGTTTGCCGTGCATGATGTTTCTCGGGTTAAAGCTTCTGATGTCTCAGATTGTGTGAGATTCTTAGCATTTTGCTTATATGAGGTTCTTTGGGTCCTACTTGTTTGCACTCTTGGTTTGTGACGTGACACTCTGCACACAACCTATTCGATGAAATGCATGCTTATAGATCAAGGCCACTGCATACTACGGTCTAACAGAATTTAAATCTTAGAATCGGCAGAATCGCCTTTTTTACGAGATTGTTGTTTCCTGCCCGTTTTTTGAACCTGGTTTGGGCCGGGTAATTTGCAGACCCGGTTTCAACCCCCCCCCCCCCCCAAAAAAACAACAACTCGAATCATCCCTTACCTGCGACCCCTCCACTGCACTCAGCCATCACCTTGTGCTGCATCAAACCCTGCGCTGCGAGACCTTCTTCAGACCCCCTCACCTGCGCCGTGAGACCTTCTTGGTTCTGGTTACTTCTTCTGCTGCTTGCTTCTTGTGCATCACTGCATCTGCTTCTTCGCTTTATTGATTTGTTATTGAATGTCTTTAGTTATCGATTTCCTTATGCTTATGAATTTCAGTTTAATTAAGTATTTGATTGAAGTGCGATTTAAAGGTTTTCTTTCTCTTAATTTATGCTATTTCATAAGGATATGTATGAATATATATATGTATTCATATGAATTTTATGAATTTTGTAACGATTTACGGTTTTACTTCCCCTTTCTGTTTCTGAGTAAAATCTCGAGTTTGACTACTTGGGTCCTCCTACAGCCTCTGTTTCTCGTTCAGGTCCTCCTCCTCTCACCTGTTTCGCACTCAAATACTTCTTCAGCCTTTGGTTATTCTCGATGGAGTTGTTGTTATTGCTACTTTGAGTTTACTTTGACCAAGATAAATGATGAATGTGTCATGATCTTTTGAATATGAATGGTGAATATCTCAAGATTTTAGTATCAATTGTCTGTATTGCAAATTTATGAAATTTTTATCTTACATCTGCTGTCTTCGATGCAGCGGGTGCTAGCATTTTTTTGGAACTGTCCACCTCATGCAACATTCCCCCATTTACTACTTTTTTGTATTGCATATTAGTTTTGTTTAATGGTTTCCGCCAGTGTTGATGATAAGATACTATTAACTTCGATGATGTGAATTTATAGTTCTTGAGTGGTGTTACAAAATGACCAATCAATTTGCTATAATTTAATCAAAGCAACCATCTATTCTGTTTTACTTGAATTTGAAAGATTGATTTGACATATTTTACTTGATGCATAATATAAAACTTAAGACTTTGAACTTTGAAGAGATGTATCACCATAAAATGGGAAAGTAGTTGTCAAACTAGTAAGTCAATGCATAGAATCGTACGAGTGTATTAATATTATTTTAGGTAAAGAAATTTGAGTAGATTTGCATTAACACTCATTTCTAGATAGACTTGGCTAGACTCATGTAAACTCATTAAAACTTGCACAACCTCAATCAGGAAGTGACTCATCTATGAACCTGGCACTGTCCATTGTGAACCTGTTGTTAAGGAACTTTGCACAATCTGGAGAGAGTCAAAGTTTCAGATCTGTTTCAAAATCCAGATCTCCTGTGTTCTGTTTGTTTTGTTTGAAACCCAGATCTGCTTGTGTGTTCTGTTTAGAAATCCATGAGTTAAACTTGCGTTCTGTTTGTTTTTATCGTGCTATTTTTTGTCCTTTCAGATATAACCATAACTCCATAAGCAATTAAGGATTGAAGCTGCATAGACATGCTTTCTGTACTGGGATTGATGAGCTTTTTCATGATGAGTTTTTAAAATAATTATTTTTGTACTAGGTGAACTCTTATGAGTTCACAATCGTGTTTGTGGAAGTTCCACAAGTTTACAAAGATTTTTGAGTTTGACAACATTGAATGGGGACAATAGGGACTCAGGGAGGCATTCCTTTGCTTGCAACAACTGGATTCTGATTTGGGTGATGAATTCATCAATCTTGAAGGATAAATCTAGAGTGTTTCATGTATTTTGGGAATTGGGGTGGGGTTGTTTATACTCTATACTGTATCACTCTAATTCATTGTTTACTAGCTTTCTTTTATATGCTGTTTTTCTGAAGATATAGTCACTACAGGTTCATCAATGGTTTTTATTTTTAATAACAGTCTTTGTTTATTTTGGATATCTTGTCCTTATTATAATTTCTGGTCTGCATATAAAATATATATAAACAAGGATCACAATATATATAAATACCTTGTAATGATCACAGGTCAAAGAACTAATATGACCAGCTTATTTAAGTTTTGATCTTGCCACCGCTGATTCATTCTGTTGTTTGGTAGTTGTTTGTTGTTACCACGAGCAAACTAGGCATCATTGCTTAACTTTCTCAGTATTTGAATTTTTTCCAACACTGTTACAGTATTGCATTTGTGTGTGTTTCAGGGAGTGTCATTATCACATAGGGAAAAAAAAAACATGAATTTCGCAGCATCGTTGTGCAGAAGATTGAATATCAAGGAACTCGTGACAAATGTTCCTGTGTACAGAAGCACTGCCGGTATAACTTCATGATCCTATTTTGGCTATTGTATCATAACCTTCAAAAGAAAGCTAGAGTAATAATGAATTTTTGACTCGTTATTTCAGATGTTTCTGGAGAGGGATTGAGTCTGGTATTCAGGCGTTGGGCTTCCAAAAAGACAGCTGGGTCCACAAAAAATGGACGGGATTCAAAACCTAAGAACCTCGGAGTGAAGAAATTTGGTGGGGAGGTATGAGCTTTATGCTTTGAGCAACAGTATTAATTTTATGACATGCAGTCAGAGGAAGGGTACTGAACCTGGACGTTCTGAACATGATTCATTCACTCATGATGAGACTCTTTTCTTACTATGCAGCGGGTAATACCCGGAAATATCATTGTTAGACAACGTGGTACCCGATTTCATCCAGGAAACTATGTTGGAATAGGGAAAGACCATACTCTTTTTGCTTTGAAAGAGGGATCGGTGAAGTTTGAAAGGAACAAGCTGACTGGACGCAAGTGGGTGCATGTTGAGCCTAAGGAAGGCCATGTCCTCCACCCTGTGTATGCAGATGGTTCTGCATCCGAACTAAAAGTTGCTGCCTAAGTCTAGACCAATGTCATCCATGATCGAAAATTTTATTGGTGAAAAAATTCAGTTTACTTTTTTGGCTTATGTGAACTCCAAAATTTTCTATCTCTGCCTTAATTTGCACCATCTTTAAATGAAAAGCGGGTCTGTTGCCCACCCTCCTTTTTCTTATTTGTCCAAATATGCTGGTTATTAGTCATTTGCTAGCTAATTTGTAACCAGTTAGTTAGCATTTACCTTGGTTAAATAGTTGTATACAGAGGTCTTTGAGGGGCCAAAATAATTTATTAGATGATTGACTTGATAATAAGAAGATTATCAAGTATCTTATGAGACTAGAAAACATGATAAGCTAGACTTTTTTTTTTTTGGGACTTTAGTATCTGAAAGTTATATTAGATTTCAATTAACTGAGTTGGGTGGACTCATTTCAGCAAACAAGGAAGTAAAGCTCTCTCAACATGATAAACTACTTGTTTGGTGGTTAGCAAAAACCTGCGTGATCATTCCTATTTCCTTGCATTCCAATTTAAAAGTAGTCACAATAAGTATGAGGCCCAAGGCCCATGTTAGGGTGAGAGACTTGGTCATAATTGTTGGATATAATGATTTTTATATTTAAGTGATAAAGATTTATTTTATATTAAACATTTAAATGACAGATATTCATTTTAATATAAAATTATATCCAATGATTATGATTAGTTTATTAAGGTGAGAGACATGTCTCACCCTAAACTATGCCAAAGAAGTTAGAGGAATAAAAAACACTTATGACAACTCCTTTCAAATCCTTATCCTCTTTGTGCCTGATGACTCCCAAATCCCAATTAAGTATTAACTTTGCCTCCAAATGGTACTCTACTACTCTTTCCCTATGTATCATTAGTCAAATTTTTTTTTTGTCTACAGGGGGGTGGGGGGCTTTGTGTTTGGGGGGGGGGGGGGGGGGGGGGTGAGGGTCGAACACCTCACCTGGAGGATCATTAGTCAAAATAAGGTCCTCCTATATGTCCATCAAATTTGGGCCAATAGGACCCAAAATTTGGTACCTGTGCTCCTATGTTGCGGCATGAACTCCGGGAACTTGACCCAAAAAAAAAAAAAAGAACTCCGGGAATTATTTTTGGTTTCTTTTTTACTTTTGACATCTCTTTTTTTTTTTGGGTCTAAAATACCTTTACAGTTTACATACAAGCATCCATTCGTGTGTTATTTTTTGTTCTCTATTGCTTTATTTTTTAAAATCTAATTTCCAAAATGCATACACCAACCGTAAAACACAATTCATAACAATTTTCATTAATTTAAATTAATAAAAGACCTCGTTTTGTATTTAGCTTTATAAATTTAAATTCATAACTTTTTCTTCCTATGGATAATTGTTGTTTCTAGACTAATTTTTTGGGTACTGTTTTCCAAAATGTCTAACTCATCCGTGGCTGCCAAGTAAAGTTACGTACGTATTTGTAAGTTGTAACATTGAACGGAAGTCACAAGCAGATTAAGGGTAGGTGTCACAACATAGAGAGACATCACATTCAGTTTTCTCCCGAAACTTCGTATTATCTCTGATTTTCTTCAACTTTCCAAAATTATGCGTCAGATTCCATCCGCCATCCATTTCCTCTGTTTTCAAACCTCGTGAGTGACTTTCATCCTTTGACTAACACTTCATCTCCGTACATGGACAACATTTTTGTTTGCACAAGACCGGTGCCCTTAAAATCTATGAATATAAAAATGGTTTAATTGTGTTTTTGTCCTTATTATAGTTCGATAAACGAGTAATTTTGGTTTTACAATTTCAATTGCTTAAAAGTAACTCTTGTGAATAATGTGTAAAAATTACATGTAAGTAACAATTTTAATTATAGTATGTTTAATCCCGTCAAAAAAAAAATTGATAGTATTGTTTAATGATAAATTGAAAAATTCTTCAAAAGAGCAGTGAATGAGATTTTGAAATCAAGTACGTTCAAACCGTTAAAAGGATTTTACAAATCTAAACCACCCGCAAGTGAAAATAGTAACATTATACTTCCATTTTTGTGTATTGAGATTTCACGAAGTATCAAAAGGATATCTAGATTTTAGATTCCTAGTCATCTATGGCTGCTCATGTGACCAACTCATTCATTGAACCCAAACCACTAGAAGATATATATCAACAACATAGGTGTCACCAAAATATCTATAGACTATAGCAATTTACGGGGGTCCCCTGAAGCAACAATTTTGTTCCCAATAAATGGAATCTTCTGAACCAGTGCAGTTTCTAATGAATTTCCGTTTCCACCATCAACACCTCAGTTATATTTCTAACCATACATATAATAATCACATTCCGGGAAATTCACCTTGACTTTGCAACACCCATATTCATATAAATACTTAAGCCAAGTTGAACCCTTTACCAATCATCAATACCTGCACATACAAAAACACTGTTTAATTTGTTTGATTCTCTCTTGTGTTTTGAAAAGTGATCAGATAAACAAACTCATCATACACACCATGCTGGGAGTTAACAACAACCATGTCATGGTGAAGGGGAAAAGGCAGAGCAAGAAGAGCAAGAAGGAGATCAAAGTTACTTATATTTCAAGCCCCATGAAGGTGAAGACTAGTGCTTCCAACTTCAGAGCCCTTGTGCAGGAGCTCACTGGCAAGTACTCCAATGTTGCAGAAATGTTCGTGGGTGTTAATGGTGGTGCTCATCACCATGATCATATTGGTGTTCACAATGGTAATTCAACTCAACAATATTGGGGTAGTAATAGTGGTGAAGCCTATTATTTGCCTGATGAGTCTGCTTGGATGAAACCTGATTACACCAACTTGCACTCGAGTCCCTCGATGGAACCACTAGACGGGCACCTTCAATTTGATTTTTTGAATTTTGACATGATATAGATAGATATACACATATATGTATGTATATGGTAGTCGCAGCTTGAAGAAGAAACATACATGGAATTGGATTGTCTGCTGTCGCCCAATCCACACGTTCATGCAGTCAACAAATTGAAATTGTTGAATGAAGATCGGATAACTCATATTTTTATCTCTGGTAAGTGAATTCAAAACAGGAAATCAAAATGTGAGTCATCCAATTTTTGTATAATTGTTCCTATTTGTTGGCTTTGTGAATGTGTGGGTTGATGGATTAATTGCAGATAATCTGGGGTCCAAATATCCATATGTATACATGTATATTGGAACACTCTTAGAGATAATTAAGAATTTTGACTATATAATTATATGTGCATAGTCCAAGCTTATCACTAATGTATGATTATAACATCACGATTAGATCTCTTAAAAAAAAACATCACGATTAGATGAAATTTTGTGATTGGTTTGTGTTACTTGCAGGTCTTGCAGCCTCTTAAATACAGTATATTAAACTACTATTAATTGCCTGGAGTTATTGATTAGAAAAGTTTGAGAGGCATATATGTGATTCATTATGTATCTAGACTAGATTGTGAAATCAGTGTATATGGAAGGATGAGAAATTAATCCATCCAAGTAAAAGAGTACTACAGCAATGGATGCACGCAATCGCAAGATTATTTCAACATACACCGCACACGCAAACCTGTAAAATTGACCTTAATTATTAGCTGCCTTATGACCTGGTTAAGCAACATTATTTGTGCTAATCAACAATCGACCATGCAAATTAGGGATAAGCACGTAGGAGGTTTTTGTCATTTGGTAACTTAAAAAAGATAAGAACAATATTATTATTATAAAAAAAAAGATAAGAACAAGAGAATTTATTTATTTCTATATTAAATCAAACCCTCGATTACCGAAGTGCAAGTGGTTAATGTGTTACATTTAAAGTTATGGACTCGGCTCCAAATATAGATTAATTAAATGATTTCTGAGGTAAATAAAGTCTGACCATAGAGTATTTCTCACCGTGGATCGAACACGAGTCATGAGTCAGTCTGTCCCCTTAAAATGAGCATATTAACCACTTATACCCGACCTTGTAGTTATTATTATTATTATTAGGTTTAAATACTTTTTTCGTCCCGGTAAAATGACCGAGTTTCATTTTTCGTCCCTGTAAATTTTTTTTTTGGTTTATGATCCCTATAAAACAAAAAGTTTTATTTTTAGTCCCTGTAATATTGTTTTAGTCCCTGTAATATTCAATTCACGTTGAATTAGTCCCTGTAATATTTAGATATTCGCTAAATTAGTCCCTGTAAAATAAAATTGATATAATATTATACAGACTAAAAACAAAATTGTCCACATATTACCAAGATTAATTTAGCATGAATTAAATATTACATAAACTAAAATAATATTGTAGAGACTAAAAATAAAATTTTTTGTTTTACAGGAATCATAAATAAATTTTTTTTATATAAAAACAAAAAATAAAATTCGATCCTTTTGTAGAGACAAAAAAAAA
The DNA here is from genome assembly GCA_030159175.1 of Glycyrrhiza uralensis. Taxonomy (NCBI): domain Eukaryota; kingdom Viridiplantae; phylum Streptophyta; class Magnoliopsida; order Fabales; family Fabaceae; genus Glycyrrhiza; species Glycyrrhiza uralensis. The sequence continues at coordinate 45,573,245 of BRZY01000005.1, forward strand.
ATATTTAAGCCTTATTTTTATTATTATTATTATTAGGATCACAACTCACAAGCCCCTTGTAGAGGATCACAAGCCCCAACAAATACCATGAAAAGGAAAAGATGGCTGTTGTAAAACCTGTAAGATGCTGCATTATAAATGTGTCAGTGTATCTCCGAATCTCCGATACAGTGAAAGAGAACAGTGTAGAAAAATAAAAATAATAAAAAAGAGCACAGAAAATGAGAAAAATACAATTCATTTCATTCACGAATCATGTGATCAAATCAAACCATTATAAAAAACAACAATGATACAGGTATATTTATTTTTTTTAATATCTATTTAATATTTATTTTTATTTTTATCTCTCTCATTCTATTACATTATTTATTTATTATATTTATCACTTATTTTTTTTTTTCTTTCTTTGGGTATTAAATGAGTATTAGGTGTTTATGAATCATTTTTCTATAAAAAAAATGAGAAATTATAAAAATGTACTCAGAAGCAGAACAAGACAGACACACAGAGAGAGTGGACTCACCATTTCTCTCTCCTCTTTCCCATCACTTTAATCCAACAACAATAATAATAATCCACTAAAAAACTTTGAACAGATACCATCATCGTTCATCATCACCACCCGCATCATCGTCATCATCATCACCACAATTCCAAGGTGGGTTTGCTTCATTTTCTGCTACATGAGTAAAAGAAAGAAGAAAACCATGGCGTTCATGGTCAATTTTACCGCAACTTGTGCTCGGTGATTCTTTTTTAATATTCTTCCTGAGCTTGGATTTGGTTTTTCTTTTTCTTTATTCCTTTGGGCATCTGGGTGTAGCTGTTTTGGTGTCAAATTGGTCTATGCTTGTCAAAGTGAATAGCTTTGACTTTTAACTACTTTGTTTTTTTCAGTTCAGATGTTATCATTTTCCGTGAGTTCAGCTTGTGGGTACACTGGATTGCTCCAAAGTTTGTGTTTTTTTGGTGACAGAAGTAGTTTTTTTTTTATACTTTTTTACATTAATCACTTAAGCTACTGCAATTGATTTTTTTTTCTTTTTTGCAACAGTTTGAGATTTGTTTTCTGTTAGTATCTCTGGTACTTCAGAAATTCCCAAGATTTGAATTGTCTTAGTACTTTTTTTTACAGAGTTTGCTGATTATCCTCATGACAATAAGCCTATGAAGACATGTCTCTTTCTTTTGCAATATTTGTTTTGTTTGTTACAAGTTTCAGTAATTGGTTGTTCTGCCACTACTGAAGCAAAGATTGAGTTTTTGATTCACTTAATTGTTTTGCCAGGTTTTATATTTTGTTGGGCAGCAAGGAAACTGAGGATAGGATGGAGATGGTAACGTGTGTGGAGTAGAGCCAGTGTTTGTGTAGAAGATGAGAAGGGAACGACAAGAGGGATGCCGAGCTTCAATTCGCGTACAATTACCTAATTCCAATGCATGGTATGTTTCCTCTTTGCGGTTACTCTCTTAGGGTGTGTTTGGTGCACACTGAAGCTTGATGTAGGGATACTACAAATACAACAACATAGGACAAATACTTGAATCACGACTCTTTGTCATGTATATTGTTTTGTAGTCTCTCATGTGAGATTTGAATGTGTAGGTAGAAACCTTCATTTTTGTTTCCTTAGTGTATTCTCTTGAATATTTTTGGCGAATATCTTGTTTGCTTCAGATTTCAGAGTTATAGTTTATATAATGTATCTAATGCTGTTTGTCACATGCAAGAGTTTCTTGCCATTTTAGATTGAGAGACTGTTAGTCATTTTATGCTACCTTGTCGATGGAACTAGGAAAATCTAGAACATCGTAATTTTCATTGTTGCTTGTATCTCTTTAGTATGGAATAAGGAAGAGATACTAGAGGGTTCCATTTTGCTTTCAGTGTAGTTGACCCAGAACTTGACCATGTTAACTTTGTATAATCTTTGTTTGGTTATTGGATTAAACTACATAAACTCCTGGTGCTTGAACTGTACTTAAATACTCATAATTGGAGATGAGTTCTTCTCTTATCCTATCACATGTGAACTTGGGTTTCAATCTGAGGTTCTAGAGACTATGCCTAAAGATATATTTTCAACAAACCACCTAGCACCTACACTTAAAAGATGTAGCATGGTTTCCATAGATCTAATGTAAGACACTTTGGCCTCAACTTGGGCAGGCTGAATGATGCCAATTACTGAATCTTTTCTTCCCCCTTTCCTCTTTTTTTTTTCTTCAAAAAATTATAGGTCAGTAGATATGTTCATTAGTTAATGTAACTATGTAAGTATATCATGTCTTTGCATTCATCAAGTTTTAGAAGACTTATGTTTGTATGTTCTGTTTGTCTGAAAAGAAATACATGAACTGATTTGCGTTTGGCTGTTGGCCTGAATTTTTCAGCTATACAGAGGGAAGCACAATTGATTCTTTTCGTGTGTCTGACTTTGATCAATCACTTGGAAATCGCTTAGAGGATGGTGTTGACCTCAGTGGAAGTAAGTATTCTTATAGGACTTTTACTTTTTTTGTTTGTCTTAAGTAATATTTATTGGGAAAATTAATAGTATGGATCACTAACAAGTATCAATTAATTTTAAGGGACAACAAATGTCAGAATTGTTAAGAAGGACCACAGCTAGTTAATTTAGAGAGAATAACCATTTAACCTAATGAACGATAATACTTTTGATGTTTCTTTTGCCATTAACATGAAAAGACTTTTCTTCACCCTTTTGTTCTCTAATGATTTTTTTTCTGATATATGATACAGACTCAGTTTTTAACTCCCTGAAAGTAAGTAGCCAAACAATTTCTCGTGGTCTTGTTCACATTGGCACTTTTGACAAGGTGAGTTTTTCTTGTTCTTTTTATATAGTGAACTTTCAGCTTGGTAAATTAGATGATTGGTAGCTGGTTACAATACAGTCTCTTATTTCACAGCTTCTCTTTCTTTTCTCTTTTCAACTTAGTTGCCAGCTTCACTTGATAAAAGCCCATTGACAAACGGAACAGACCAACAGAGCTTGCAATTACAAAAGGCTCAATCATCGAATCTGGTCCCAATATCAAGTGGTAATACAGAAAATCAGGAAGAGTCTGCCATGGCTGGTTCCAGTCCTAGAACTGATATCTCTACAGAAGTTGACACTGATGAGAAGAATCAGCGGGTAATTTTTCCTTTACCCTTCATGCTATTTTCTTCCTTTCTGTTTCAGAATCTGTTTGCATTAAACTCATCATCTATGGTTCAACTGTATGATCAATCTAAATGGTATTCAGACATAATGCCTGAGCAGAAGTCTTTTCCATTCTCTCCCTTAAAGCAAAATAGGAGGTTTTTAGTTGATATTCTTGACAATCTGACACTTATGTGTTCCTTACATGCAGTTTGATGGAAGTCATTCCCTTGCTGCCGTCGCTTCTGACTCCAGTGACAGATCAAAGGATAAAACAGATCAAAAGGTAAAACATATTTTGAAGTGTAGTGTTCAATTTGGTAATTTAAAGACATACATAATATTTCCTTGTCTGTCCAATTATAAATACCTCAAATTGGTTCCAAATGTGTGTGTCCTTGAAGGACTAAGCCAATGGCATTAATCATCATCGAAGGACCAATTTTGATGTCACTGATAAATGGAGGGCTGATGTGATAATGCTTAAATATTAGAAGGACTAAAATGAATGTTCACTCTAGTTTAAATTTTATCATGTAGTAGCCATTCAATATATAAAATTTTAAACAAGTAAATAGTCAAATCAGTCCTTGAAAAATTCAGTGTCAATCATACACTTCCTGAATGATGGAAATTACATCTGTGGTCCCGTAATATGCATTTAGCCATCGAATCAATCACTGAATGTGTATTATGTTGGTCAAATTATTCCTCACGATTCATGACATTAAGTTAACAATATAACCCCAAAAAATACATGTTCAGGGACCTTAAGCATATTTTCGTCATTCTTGGACCAATATGACGGGCACTATATCTTCTAGGTACAAATTTGACTATTTACTCAATTTTAAATAGTAATTATTACATGATCCTTGATTTTGTTACTTATTGCAGACTCTCCGCAGGCTAGCTCAGAACCGCGAGGCTGCAAGAAAAAGCCGGTTGAGAAAGAAAGTAGGAATATTTACTTACACATTTTTTTTTATAATATTGTTTTTATAAGTACATATCTTTTTCGTCATTATTCCACAGGCTTATGTGCAACAGTTGGAAAGTAGTCGTCTGAAGTTGACCCAACTGGAGCAAGAGCTTCAGCGAGCTAGGCAGCAGGTGAAGATCAATTATTCCTTGGAATTAGATTTTGATCTCTCTCTCTCTCTCTCTGTTTTTTTTTTTGTTTGAAAAATGATACTCTTCTTTGCCAGTCATGTTCAATTTAAACAAAGTCTCTTGTTCTTATCCCGTAGGGAGTCTTTATATCAAGCTCAGGTGATCAAGCACAATCAATGAGTGGAAATGGTATCCTCTCTAAAAATATGTTATTCATTCCACAAATTTTATGGTCACAATATGTCTATAAAAAGTAGTGGTAGAATCATTATCCATTAAGCTATTTCACAAAACAGATTTGATTCTCTTCAATTACATGAGGCCATAAGTACATTGTTTTGCAGGGGCCATGGCATTTGATGTAGAATATGCGAGGTGGCTTGAAGAGCAGAATCGGCAAATTAATGAGCTAAGAGGAGCTGTAAATTCTCACGCAAGTGATACAGAACTTCGCATGATTATTGATGGTATAATGGCAAATTATGATGAGATATTTAGGCTGAAGGGCATTGCAGCTAAGGCTGATGTCTTCCATTTGTTGTCTGGCATGTGGAAAACACCAGCTGAGAGGTGTTTTCTTTGGCTTGGCGGTTTTCGATCATCTGAACTCCTCAAGGTGAGCTTATAGTGGGTTTATTGTTCTCATTGGTTTACTGAAAGATATTAAGGCTTTTCTAAACAGTTGCTTTTCTGGGTAACATACAAGTATAAACTCTTACAGGCTTTTTTGGTTTATTGTTCTCATAACTTTTGTGAAAACCAGAATTTACTTGTTTGACCTTTTGACTTGAATGAATTTGGTTGTAGCTTCTGGTAAATCAATTGGAGCCTCTCACAGAGCAGCAGTTAGTGGGTATTACCAACTTGCAGCAATCTTCCCAACAGGCAGAAGATGCTTTGTCTCAGGGCATGGAAGCATTGCAACAGTCCCTTTCTGAGACATTGTGCACTGGATCACTTGGTTCCTCTGGTTCATCAGGGAATGTGGCTAATTACATGGGTCAAATGGCTATGGCCATGGGTAAGCTAGGGACACTTGAGGGGTTTATTCGCCAGGTAAACGTTTCTTGCTTGCACATGAATGCAATCATTTTTTTGCTACATTTTTCTTAAATAATTGAAGTATCTTTTAGTCATACATTGCCTTCCTAATAGTTCTTACAATTGATGCAAATTTTCTTGCTCTAGACAAAATGAAATGCTTCACTTCAAGACAATTGCTTGCTTTGTTTTCTTCTTTTTTTTTTTTGGGGGGGCGGGGGGGGGGGGGGGGGGGGGCATTAGATCTTTGTAATGTTGTTGCACTTGGACTTGGCTCCTCTGAAGTGAGAAATTCACGTTAGATAAGAAAAATGAGATATAGATTTGTTACATATATACGTGTAATACAAACAATTGATTTTCTTATCAATGGTTAAATTTGTTCACATTTTCCTTTTCAACACCCTTCTAACAAGGGGCCAAGAAAATGCTCTTTTATACAGCATTTCATAGCAAATTATTGTTAATTTGCTAAGAAACATATTTACAAAAAATAAAAAAACTTACTCTTTTCATCTCTGTGGTGGTCATTTGAAGGCTGACAACTTGCGCCAGCAGACACTGCAACAAATTCACCGTATATTGACGACTCGCCAATCAGCTCGCGCGCTCCTCGCAATACACGACTACTTTTCTCGGTTGCGTGCTCTTAGCTCCCTTTGGCTTGCCCGCCCAAGAGATTGATGGGTGGTAAATAGTCTGTCAAATTCATATTCGTGGATCTGGCACCACTAAAATTTTTTCATCATAGGTTTTACTCCTGATTTTGTTGTGTTGTAGTTTTCACATTACTGACATTAGTGTTCACCAAGTCACATAATCTAGAAACTGAATTGGTGACAACAGTATTTATCTCGTTTATTACTAATTATATTGTCCATTGTCCATTGTAATAGAAGCTGAAGAGCTTTGTGACCCTGTCTTACAAAATAGTTGGGATGTGATAAATTTAAATGTTTGGTTCAGTTGCTACAGTTTTTCCATGCATCTGAATTAGAAGAACTTTGTGATTTCACAAGCAAATTGCTCGGTTTATTCTTCCTAATTTAACATTTTGTTGTAACTTTTATTTGGCATCTACTTATTCTTTAATTTCTTTGCATCACTGAAGTTCTAAATGATCTCAATAATGGTTGTAGTAAATTGGCTCGGTGAGTTGCTATTTTGGCATCATAACAGTACTTTTAAAAATGCAATTTTCTTGTTAAAAATTAAAATCATATAGAAACACTATCATAACTAACTATGAATTAGAAGTAATCAATAGCAAAAGTGAACCAAACAATTTGCTTGTGAAATCAAATTGGGGGTGTAAATAGCAAAAGTGGGAGATGCAGGGAGCAACTGCCTAGCTGAAGACTGAAGTACTGAGCTACTCGTTACATTCTCATAGAATTTTGAACTGACGAGGCAAAACCATTTTTCAATCTTCCGTTATGTTTGGTAAAATTGTTAAATTAGCTAAACATCGAAAAGCTAAAAACTGTTAAATTGACTGAACAAAAGAGTTTGACAAAATTAACTATTGAAAATGTAAAATAATATAAAAGAGCATATTTGTAGTATTTTTTTATATAAATTCTATTTTTGTTTTGTAAACAAAAATATACTTTTAGGTAATTATAGTTTTTGGAATCTCATAATTTTTTATTTAAACATCAAACATTTCATTAAAAAATTAAAATAAACAATGTAATAATTAAAATAAATAGTATATAATATTAAAAAATAGCCAAAAAATAGTAAAAGGCAACTCAAGTGACGATTGAGTTGATATATGAGAATGAGAAGTGAGATCTTGAGAGTCCAGAGAAACGTGGGACAAAATTTCTGAAAACAAAATTGTAGAAGGAATTTTATTACATTATTGACGATAGAAACAACAACAATAATAATAAGTTGGAAGATATATGCATGTTAGTATAACGTATAAGCTAGGTAAATAGTTTATAAGTCAGTAAGATATATATATTTATTACTTCTATTTTTGTCCGCCTAATACACCAAGGGCCAGCATGAAAGTGTCCACCTAATAATCACGAAGGGTTGATATTGAAGCCTACAGCTTAGCTTGATATACTGTTATATTTGATATTTCTGCTTTCTCTGTGTTTGCAAATACCATAATCATATCATCATTGACCTTGCAAGTTCCACCATTCATTCATCAAGAAAAAAGAGAGAAAAAAAAAAAAGGTGATCATGGCAGCTGAATTGGTGGGAGGGGCTTTTCTCTCTGCTTTTGTGCAAACATTGTTTGAGAGGATGGCCACTCGTGAGACGGCAGACTTCATAAGGGGAATAAAACATGACAGTGAGAATGCTCCTAACCTGCTAGACAAGTTGAAGATAACATTGCGGTCGGTCAATGCCGTGGTCAACCATGCTGAGGAGAGGCAGACCACAGATATGCACATAAGGGAGTGGCTGAATGATCTCAAGGATGCCATGTTTGAAGCACAAGACCTTTTGGATAAGATCCAGGTATGTAAATGTTGCCTTTCACCTCCCTCACTCGGTGGTTTTAGTGAAAAGATGAAGACCCTTATAGGAAAATTTGAAACTCTAGTGAAACAAAAGGATGTCTTGGGTTTGAGGGAAGGTGTCAATCAGATACCATGCAGAAAACTTGAAACAACAACTTCTTTGGCAGGAAAAGCTTCTGTCTTTGGAAGGAATGTTGATAAGGACAATGTTATCAAGCTCTTGCTTTCGGTGTCAGATTATGGTAGTACTAGTGGTGATAGGATATGTGTGCTCCCCATAGTTGGTATGGGAGGAGTTGGGAAGACAACTCTTGCTCAACTTGTGTACAATGATGAAATAGTAAAGCAGCAATTTGACATCAAAGCATGGGTTTGTGTTAGCCAAGAGTTTGATGTCTTCAAATTGACCAAGACCATCCTAGAGGCAATCCCTTTAACAAGTGATGCAGTGGATCTCAACTCACAACAGATCAAATTGAAAGAGTTCCTTCACAACAAGAGGTTCCTAATAGTCTTAGATGATGTTTGGAACGAAAGCCGTGCCGCGTGGGAGATTCTAATGAGGCCATTGGAGTATGGTGCTCGAGAAAGTTGTGTCCTTGTAACAACCCGCAATGAAAATGTTGCATCAGCTGTGCTTCCTGTTCCAATTCCAAGTTACCATTTGAAACCACTAGCAGATGATGACTGTTGGTTGCTGTTTTCTGAGAATGCATTTGAGGGGGGAAGGTTCACAAGAAGTACTGTGATGGAAGATATTGGGAGGGAAATAGTAAAAAAATGCAGGGGGCATCCATTGGCAGCAAAAGCTCTTGGGGGTCTCTTGAGGTCTAAAGTGGATACAAGAGAATGGGTGAAGGTTCTGGAAAGTAAAATATGGGACTTTCCAAGTGATAGGATCAACATTCTTCCAGCTCTCATGTTGAGCTATTACTACCTTCCCTCAGCTCTTAAGCGTTGTTTTGCTTATTGCTCCATATTTCCCAACAGCTACCAATTTAGAAGAAAAGAACTTGTGCGCTTGTGGATGGCAGAAGATCTTCTGCCACATCCCAAAAGAAATGGAAATGTAGAACAACTTGGAACTGAATACTTCAATGATCTAGCATCCAGATCATTCTTTCTTAATTCAGGTAGGAAACGCTTTGTCATGCACGATCTCATTGTTGATTTGGCTGAATTTGTCTCTGGAGAGTTCTCATTCAGATTGGAGGGTGAGAAGAACAATCACCCCTCAAAAAGGACTCGTCATTTGTCATATTCAAAGCTTCAGTTTGATGATTTGGAGAAAATCGCAGCTATGTGTGAAAACCTACGGACTTTTCTTCCATCACAAGTTTTGTCATGGCCAAGATGTTTGAACAATGAGGCAGTGGGTCGCTTAATTTCAAAACACAAAAGTTTGAGGGCACTTTCTCTCTCACACTGTTGTAATATGACAGCTTTACCTGATTCCTTGGGCGACTTGATACATTTGCGATATCTAGACCTCAGTTCCACTCCAATCTCCAAGTTACCTGAGTCCATGTGTTCTCTGCACAATTTGCAGACTTTGTTGTTGATAAACTGTGCTCATCTTACTGAATTGCCAGTCAAAATGGCAATGCTGACCGACTTAAGGTGTTTGGATATCAGGGGAACAAAATTAAGTAAAATGCCACTTCATATGGGGAGTTTGAAAAACCTTCAAACCTTGACCGGATTTGTTCTGGGTAGTGTACATGGGGCAGGCATTGAAGAGCTGAAGAATTTTTCTTTTCTTAAGGGAAAGATCTCTATTTCAAATCTCCAAAACATCATTGATCCACATGATGCTATGAAGGCTAATTTGCTGGACAAGATGCAACTTAATGAGTTAATGCTGAGTTGGAGCACAAATGCGAATGACTCAAAAAATGTTAGAAGCGTATTGCATTGGTTGGAGCCTGCTAAGACCTTGAAAAAACTTACCATTAGAAATTATGGTAGTACTTCATTCCCAGCCTGGTTAGGAGATTGTCAGTTCTCAAAACTAGTATCTATATGCATTTATGATTGTGTAAATTGTCTTTCTTTTCCAACATTGGGGCAATTGCCTTCCTTGAAAGCCCTTTCATTGGTGGGGTTTATGATTGTCACTCATGTTGATGGTTTGTTTCACAACAACTCTTCTATGGAAGGGAAGCAATCTCAGGTACACAATACTCCACCATTTAGTTGCCTTGAGACTTTGCGTTTTGAGAATATGCCCCAGTGGCAAGAATGGCTTCCTCCTGGGGAGGAAGGGAAGGAAGATGAAGATGGAGCATTTCCTTGTCTTAAACGACTTTATATAAAAAATTGCCCAAAACTGAAGGGCTTGAATTGGATCCAAAAACTACCCGCTTTAGAAAAGATTGTTATTACAAAATGTGAACAGCTTGTGGTTGTAGTTCCCCCAACAATCTGTGAATTGCAATTAGAATTTTGTGGGAAGGTTTCAATCCAAAGGCCACTTCCTCAATTATTGAACCTGAGAATGAGTGGCTATAATGCAGCAGAGTCACTACTACTTGAGGGAATAGACAACAGAAGTTGTTGCATTGAAAAGTTGAGCATCTCGAGTTGTCCTCTCATACAGCAGGTTCCTAGTAATGGCATTGCAAACTCATTACAATCACTTAATGTTACAAACTGTGAGAAAATTGAGTTTCCTATGAACCAATGCTTTCCGTGTCTTGAGAGCTTATGCATCAAATGGAGCTGTGATTCCCTGAGGTCTTTCATAATGGACTTGTTTCCAAAGATGGTCCACCTTGAAATACAAGGATGTCAGAATCTAGAGTCTCTTGTAGTTTCCAGGGTGCATGTGCAATATCTTCAATCTCTAAATTCCTTAAGGATCTGTGACTGTCCTAATTTTGTATCTTTTCCTGAAGGTGGACTCCCAGCTCCAAATCTGACAAGTTTACAATTGGAAAAATGTAAGAATTTAAAATATCTTCCTTGGAAGATGAACAAGCTGCTCCCATCCCTTGTGACTTTGAACATAAAAGAATGTCCAGAACTAGAGTCATTTTCTGAGGGAGGCTTGCCAGATAGTCTAAACTACCTTGAGATCTTTCATAGTGCTAAATTGTTTGCCAACAGGAGAAACTGGGATTTGCAAAGACTGCCCTCTCTTCAAAGCTTTGCTATCGCAGGTATATGTCAAGATGGGGAATCTTTTCCGGAAAGATGGTTGCTTCCATCAACTCTTACATCCTTTCATATCCTTGCACTTTGGAATTTGAAGTATCTAGATGAGGAAAGCCTTCAGCAATTGACCTCTCTAGAGACTTTGGGGATTGCATGCTGCCCAAAACTTCAGTGTATGCCAGCAAAACTTCCTTCTTCAATTTCTACCCTTCATATCATGAGAAGTCCAAGACTCGAAGAAAGATGTAGAGGAAAGAATTCTGAAGATTGGCCCAAAATTGCTCACATTCCAATGATACGGATCAACAAGAAATTGTCCCAATAGGACCAAACTTCACATCATGGAATTGTTTCCCTGTACTTGCTGCAACATAATATATTTGGTTTGTATTTGGCTTATACCTTGTATTATTATTTTTTTCAGTGTTGTTTCTTGATCCAATTCCAATTCCTAAGGTTTACTGTTAATCACTGTGGAGTCAAGAATTCAATATGAAAGAAAGAAATACCCATAAAGATTTAATAATAAAATTACCTTGATATAATAAGTATCACAATTGTCCACCGAGCCCAACGGCCGACACCATCCTCCATGAGCTTGACGCCTTTTGTCCCCAAGTACGAACGCTTTCTACAATTAGTTGGTTTATGGAATATGCGAAGGATAACAACACCATGCTAGGGATCTATTGGCAATTTTATTAACTTTTTGGAACCTTTTATAGCCGGTTGTGTTTCACGGTGCATGCATTGCATGGGTGAACCATATGATCTGATATGGTGGTGGTTCATGGTTCACCCTAGTCTTACCCTTCCAGTGCTTACAATACAAATACAATAGAGCATAGAGCATACCGCATACTTAAGTAGTTTCAATTTTTAGGGTTTGGGAAAGGGTTTAAGCATTTTATTGCAGGTGACGTTCATGGCTTTCAACGCTAAGCAAAAGGAAAAAGAAGAAGAGGAACCGTACAGAGTAGAAGAAGAAGAAGAGGAAGAGGATGATGACAACGAAGGAGAAGAAGAGTGGGATGATTGGGAAGGAGAGGAGGAGGGAGAGGCAGAATCGGAATCCCTGTGTCTGTTCTGTGATTCCAGCTACGGTTCGTGCGGTTCCTTGTTCGACCATTGCGCTTCCATTCACCACTTCGATTTCCACTCCCTCAGGAAGGCTCTTCACTTGGATTTCTATGCCTCCTTCAAGCTCATCAACTACATTCGATCTCAGGTTTTTTTTTTATGTTCCCCTGTTTGGGGACTGAGTAAAAATGGAATCAACAGAAATGGGTTTGATTCAATTCGACGCTGTATTTTGAATTTCAGATGTAACAAACACTTGGCATGCAAATTTACGGATTTTTTGTGGTTAATTAATTTGTACTCTATCTATTTACGGATTGAATTGCTTTTCAAAAAAAAATTTACGGATTGAATTGACCTTTTTACCAGTTTATTTGGTCGATGAGAAAGTGGAAGTGGACAGATATTAAAACGGGTTTATGTAACTGGCGGCTACCTATTTGTAGATATTCTGTTTTCCTTGTTTCTGTTCTGTTCTTTTGTTTTTCTTCTTAAATTTCTACCTGTGTTTCCTTTTCAGATGGTAAACAAAATTTTTATGTTAATCATTTTGTTTATGAAGTGCTATAGATCAAATTTCGATTGACTGGAAGTGTGTGAGTTTACTCGTACATCTTGCTAACAGTTGGATTCTTCTGCCTTTTTTTTTTACCAGGTTGCAGAGAGCAGGTGTTGGAGCTGTGGATTAACATGTCAGTCCAACCATGACTTGCAGAATCATTTGCATGATGTAATTGACTTCAACGATATTAAGCCTCTGTGGGATGACGATAGATATCTAAAGCCTTTCATGCAAGATGATTCTCTGTTGTACAGCTTTGCTGAAGACGAAGAAGGTGAAGACGAACAAATATCATTGATTGATGAGGATCTTATGAGAGATTTGAAGAACACTGAAGAAATTTATGGGGATGGTCAAAATTCTGTGGAAAATGCGGTGGTTAATGATGATGCATGTGGTGTTTCCAGTAGAAAGGAGACTGCTTCTGTTTCGGATAAGGAACTTATTAATGGTAAGGGCTCAAGAGGATGTGTATCATCAATTGATAAGGATCCAGAAGAAGGGTATTTGATGGCCAATTCTCGAAATCACATTGCAAAGCATATTAAGAAGGCTAATGAAAGTTATTTTGGGTCTTACAGTTCATTTGGCATCCATCGAGAAATGTTAAGTGATAAGGTATAAAATTGTTGTTTTAAGGCTTAAATAAATGGTCATGTAACTTAAATGAATTGAAAATTTGAAGCTGCCTAACCAAGTTATCATTGATTTATTTGACATAGCAATTTTTATGTAGGTTAGAATGGATGCTTATGGCCAAGCAATTTTGAAGAATCCATCTCTACTAAATGGTGCTGTGATTATGGATGTAGGTTGTGGAACTGGCATCCTCAGGTGAGAAAAATCCCTGACTTTTGTGAAATATGTGGGGTACTGCTTCTCTAGCCTCATCTTGGATTATGCCTGTTATGGAGTCTTGTACCCATTCAATGACACAATCTGATGATAATTTTGTGACATTTTATGTTATTTTTTATTTAGCCTTTGTGCAGCTCAGGCAGGGGCTTCGAGGGTCATTGCAGTTGAGGCTAGTGCCAAGATGGCAACAGTGGCATCTCAGGTATAGATTTCCTGCATTGTAGCTTCTATAATTATCTCTTCAACTACATGTCTAGTTTTATGCTCACTTTTGTGTTCCTTCAAATCTCAATTCAGGTTGTAAAAGATAATGGTCTCTTGCTGAGTAAAAGCCAAAGTGGAGTCAATGGCCACCAAAAAGGAGTCATAGAAGTGGTTCATGGCATGGTTGAAGAGATTGACAAAACTGTTGAACTTCAACCTCACAGTGTTGATGTATTATTAAGTGAATGGATGGGATATTGCTTGCTGTATGAATCCATGCTTGGTTCAGTGCTTTACGCACGTGACCAGTGGTTGAAGCCTGGAGGTGCCATTCTTCCTGACACAGCAACTATTGTGAGTCCCTCTGTCCTAATTCCACATCTCAGCTGTTTAATTTTCACAATGTACTGTTCAGGATTGTCTGTACTGTTAGTTTATATATATATATATATATATATTATTGTATTATTTATTCCAGTTTCCCTTATAGTTTGTTGCAGGATTTGGAAAAGGAGGTACAAGTCTTCCATTTTGGGAGAACGTGTATGATTTTGACATGTCTCGCATTGGGAAGGAGCTTGTCATAGATGCTGCCCAAATTCCTATTGTTGATGTTGTAGACCATCAAGATTTAGTTACCAGTTCTTCTATTCTTCAGGTTGGTGCCTTTCGTATATGTGGATATGTTACAAGACATTATATTAGTGAATTCTCTATTCCTTTTTGGCAATCAAGTGTACGTTTGCAATCATTCTGTTCTTGTCAGTTTCTTCTCATCTTTGGTTTTAGTTGTATACTAACTGTGTTGAAACTTGAAATGGGTTTTTTTTTTTTACCTACCAGACATTTGATTTGGCTACCATGAAGCCCAATGAAGTGGATTTCACTGCAACTGCTTCTTTGGAACCGAAATTGAGTGCTTCAGAAAACGAAGAAACACATTTAAAATCTAAAACATGCTGCTGGTGTTATGGAGTTGTCCTGTGGTTTGAAACTGGATTTACAAGTAGATTCTGCCGAGAAGCACCAGCTGTGTTGTCAACATCCCCATACACTCCAAAAACACATTGGTCACAGACAATCTTAACGTTTCGGGAACCCATTGCCATGGGATTTGGCAAAGAAAACGGAAGAAAACCAGAAGCAATTGGGACTGAGGTGTACCCTGCAGTGAAGATTGATTTGCGAGTCAGCATTGTCCGTTCTACAGAGCATCGCAGCATTGACATTTCCTTAGAAGCTGCTGGTGTCGGTCCTGATGGTCGGAGACGCAGTTGGCCTGCTCAGCTTTTTTCTCTGCAGTAGGATGCATCACAATCACATGCCACATGAGCAAAGAACATCATCGTACTGGCAGTTTTTATTTGTTAGAGTCAATTTTGGAATGTCCCAGTTGCAATCCCTCACATTTTGGTTTTTCATTTTTGTTGATTGGAAAGAGCCTGTTTTCTGCACGCAAGAATTTGCCTGTACTACTCCTGTTACGTGGATTGGTAAAATGTGAAATTTAGATTGGAGATTGGGTACTGTAGACTCTTATGCCTCCATCAACTTTTGTTTCTAGGACCAAATTTCTTTTTTGTCTCAATTATTAATCATTTAAATTTTAGAAAACTCTTCTATTTCTTCTATTTTTTTATCTAAAAAAATGAAGCCCTGATATTGCACACGTGTTAGCATCTTATTCTATCACATTTCCCGTTTAACCACGTGTTAGCATCACACAATCCTGAGACACAACACGGATGGCAACACATTGCTATGTTACGCTACTGAGCTCTCGGCGAAAGATTAAAACTTGGCCTTGTCTACCGTGCGCGATGCTCCTAGGATGCGCACGGTCCGCGACTACACCATAGACCATCGTCATATGTTACCGTTAAAATACGTTAATAGAGATCGACGGCTAAGAATCAACACCCGTAGAACCTGCTATCTAAGTTTGTCAAATTTATTAAATTGGTCCCTTTCTCTTTCTTTCTCTCTCCACTATTGATGTTCATTCAACCTCTCTCTCTCTGGGTTCACTTTCGGCTGAAGAAGTGGTGCCACGCGGTGGCGGCCGTTTGGCCGCGAATCGCGGCGGAGAAGTAGGGGAAATCGCGCACCTCTGCGGCGGAGGAGAGAAAAGAGTGAAGGGAGGAGAAAGGAGGGAGCTCCGCAGCGGATCTGGAGGAGGTCGCGCGGCGCGGAGGGAAAGGGAAGAGGGATCTCGGTCCCTCCATGGTGGCTCTGGGTTTTGTGAGGGTGCCGATAGAGCGAGGGAGAAGAAGACCACCGCCATCCGCGGTGGTGGGAGGGCAGGAGCAGGGACTGTGTCCCTCTGAACAGAAAATTGTGTACCTCAAAGTCATCAATCGCTTGTTGCTTGTTGTCTCCCCCACTCACTTTGAACTCTGGAGCACTTCCCAGATACATGGATCCGTGCCAATTTTTATCGATTCTATGTTTTAAATTTATAATTTTTGGGACGAGTTTGATATGGGTTTTCATTCAGGTGAGTTCCTGTGATGTGGGCATTGGGAATTTATTCCTGTATCTATATTCAATTGTGTTGGATTTTGATGGAGAGTTGAGTTTCTGTAATGTGGTCGTTTGGAATTTGCAATGGATTTTTATTATTTATTTATTTTTTAAAATTTTGGGGAAAAAGTTGAAGTTGGTTTCATGGGGGCCATGAGGGTGAATTGCTGTAATGTGGCTATAGTTTGGGCTTAACAGTGTTTTGGATTTTCTGTTGGTTCAGCATAGAGTGAGATTGGGGAAGTACAAGAGAGATTTGGATTCATTGCAGAGGGAAGGAGAAAACTTGCAGGCCGTGTGGAGCCCTGGTGCCAAATTAATTGCATACACTTGAGGAAGGGGAGGAGGGAGGGGGAAGGAGGTGGTGGGGGTTGAGGGAGGAGGGAGGAGGGAGGAGGGAGGAGGGAGGGGGAAGGAGGCGGTGGGGGTTGAGGGAGGAGGGAGGAGGGAGGAGTGGGGTGGATGGAGGGGCAAGGTGGGGGAGGAGAGAGAAAGGGGGAGGAGGGAGAGAGAGGGAGCTGACGTGGCAGAGGGTTCACATACCCCCTATATTTTAAACAATTAACACTGTGGAGTCAATTGTGAATTCTATAATAGTCCAGGGACCTCTTTTATTAAATTTTACAAATTTCAAAAACTGGTCCAAACAGTTTGTGGTGAGCAGGTGCACGGTGGACTCTACTGAATGTGACTCGCGCATCGTGCGCGACCTAAAACACTTGCGCGCGGTAGAGTCAATTGTTATAAAACGAACAGATTGATGCATAAAAAAATTATCATTGGTATCTTCATTTCTTTTTTAATTAGCCAATTTTTAAGATATCCCAAATCAAAGTGGCAAAGATTTATTGACAGGTTAGTTTTTCGTGTTATCAAATATATTAATAATTTTTTTTAAATTAGTAGAAATAGAATTGTAGCCCGACACATTTATGGACATACTTTTGAGTTTGCCATTTTGCCTACTTTATTATTATTATTATTATTATTATTATTATTATAGTAGAGAATATGAAAATGAGACACGAAAAGAAGAATGAAGGAGGAGGAAATGATTTATTTGATCATCGATGAAGGTGGGCTTGGGTGATTGCAACCCGGGCCAGGCCCACTCATAATCATCTAGTTAACTCGGGGGCGGGGCAAGCCACATAATTGGAGGAGTGGTGGGTGTGTTTTTATTCTGGAAGTGGAAGGAAGGCGAAGGCAGAGAGAGAAGAGAGGGTTTGTGTGTTGAGTCTCTCAAACCTGGGATGGGGAGCGAAGAGGAGAAGGGCGAGTTCTACCTGAGGTACTACGTTGGACACAAGGGCAAGTTCGGTCACGAGTTCCTTGAGTTCGAGTTCAGACCCGACGGCAAGCTCCGCTACGCCAACAACTCCAATTACAAAAACGACACCATCATCCGCAAGGAGGTTTACCTCACTCCTGCCGTTCTCCGCGAGTGCCGTCGTATCATTTCCGATAGCGAGGTTTCATTTCACCCATACTCTTTGCTTCCTCGTCCATTCATTAATTTATATATTATTTATTTAAATATTTATTTATATGCAGCTTAGGTTAGGACTAATAACACATTGGAATGACTCATTTAAGTTAGTTATCATAATGTCCTATTCAATTTGATTTAATAGTGCCTTAGTGTTGATTCCTTTGCTCAGATATTTATTTACCCTATTATTATTATTATTATTGTACTGCTTTTTTGTTTTTGGAGTTGGTTGTCGTTTTGTTCTGCCTTTTTCATTGAGCGAGTCTTTGTTCAGATCATGAAGGAAGATGATAACAACTGGCCGGAACCCGACCGGGTGGGGAGGCAGGAGCTCGAGATTGTGATGGGGAATGAGCACATCTCCTTCACCACCTCCAAGATTGGATCCCTTGTCGATGTTCAGAGCAGTGCAGACCCCGAAGGGCTTCGCATCTTTTACTACCTTGTTCAGGTCAGCTCCGCCTATTGTTTTGATGGATTTCTTTTATTTTGTATGTTGGTTGATGACAATTCCATCAGCGCATTACTGAGGAACCTTATCAATGATGCCAGAATTCAAATTATCCCTTGACAAACTACAGAACAGGACAGCAAACAAAACTGACAATGATGAGAAAAATGGGAAGCGAATCATTAGGGTAGGTGGAAGAGACGATAGGGATACACACAGACACCACTTGTAAAACACATAAATTACTAGACCAGCATTCTTCATCAGTTCTGAAAGTAAAATGCAGCTAGGTATAAAGTTGAAAACTGTAGTCTTAACTGGAGAAGCAAATTTCAAATTTTCAATAATATAAAGAGAACAGGTTCTCTTCTCACTAGCAAGTGGTGGCTGCACTCAGAAGTAACCTCGTATGGTAAGAACGAAGATACCTTAGTTAGGATGCTTTATGGGGTCTTCCTGATCTACATGAATCAATCCAATGAGAATCAAGCTTCAATTACCTTAACTGGCCACATTGTTAAAAAGAATTGAACAAGCCCCCCACTACTAAAAAATTTTCAAACCTAACTATAGTGCAAAACAGGACACAGAAAGTCAGAACAGTCTATTAGTGTGTGACATCCCCAATAGACCAGGTGCCAGTGCCACCATCTCACAAGTTTTATTTGACTCTAGAAGAGCAATATTTTACAATTATTCCTCATAGGGTCGCATAAATTTGAGTCATTTTCTAAACTAAGATTTGATACTTAATATGGTAGAAAATTTTAGAAATATTCTTATTAAAGTAGAATAGGTAATCGTTATTAACCTTCTAGTACTGCAAATTTTGAATTTCATGCCTTGATGCCAGCTTCATATCGATTGCACTTATTTACAAGTAAACCACAAATTACAATTATCATGTCAGGTGTGTGTGTGTTGATTAAAAATGATCAAATGAAACAAGATTTTAACTTGTGCACAAAACAGAGGGCTATAGAACTTCCTGAAATTGTACAGGATAAAGAGAATAAACTGTGGAGATTGCAATACCTTTTCAGCCTTGTGGTTGATTGCCAATAGCCAATGAGCCCCTGAGGTGTTAAATACACCATAACAAAATAAGACTCTAATGTGCCCATGTCACTTCTTGTTCTATGATTCTTGTGTACCACAAACTTGTTTTCCTTTTTCCTCCTTGCTTCACTTGATGAATCTGTAGCTTGTGTCTACACTCATGTTACTTGTGAACTTTGAGAAGGTTTGGGAGCCTGTTCTGTAGCCTTTTGTTGTGCTGATGATTCACCTCCATTCTTTCACCATTTTGGATCCTCACCCCAACCAAGAACCCTCTTCTCCTTCCCTCGTCCACATTTTTTGGTGGAAAATGTTCTCTTCCTCCACTCAACCTGTCCGTGTTGATTTCAACAACACGTTATATCATGTTCCATTTACATTTAGTACTATTATATTTTAGTTTGATTATCTATATCAGCACTAACACTTGCCATGTATGCCATCATCCACCTCAGCTGCATCTAATCTACTTGTGTACAAGTATAGATAAAGTCATATATACAAGTGTAGATAAATTATAGTATAATCAAGGTATTTTCTGTAGTGAATATTGCTGAAACCATTATAGTTCAACTTGCTTTAGGTTGGGTTCTTACTGAGTTATCAAACTTACCCCCATCCCGGCAAGTAGTTTCAGATTTCAAAATATAGGATCAACTTTTGTGAATCAATATAATATAATACTTGGACCTAAAAATCACCATTATAGTTAATGTAATAATCTCAATTTCATAATTCTATCTCAATTTAACTAATACTTTAAAATTCCTTTGTTCTTGTGTTTTATTGACTGTATTCCATCATTTCAGAGCTAGTTACTTATGTGATCTTCATGATATGTTATTATTTTGTTTAACTTGTATTTTTTAGCCTTGGGGAGCCCTAGTGGAAGTGCCTTCCCATTAGTTTACCGAATGCTAGATTTGCTTTGTCAGCTAATGCCTTTGGTTTGTTTTTATTATAATTATAATTACGGTTTGCAGGACTTGAAGTGCTTTGTCTTCTCTCTTATTTCACTTCACTTCAAGATCAAGCCTATATAAAGAGGTTTACAATTTTATGTGTTCATCCTCTTGGGGAATGTGTACTTGTTCAACAACTACCCCGTTTGGCTAATGGAGTTTGACATCTGATGGTGATAGCTTTGTAATCGTGAATATGACTTGGTTTTGTATTGGTTACATGAATGGGAAATTCTAATTTGAGTGACTGGATTGCTTTTTATATATGCATGGTTTTAGCTATTCTTTCTCACTCGCTTCCACGATTGTAGCATCTAAATGTTGCATTAGGAATTGCATGCTGTGTTTATGAAATGCACACATGCCTGAATTTTGCAGGATTTCTTTGACTGCCAGGCATGTTCTCAACAAGTTGTATTATTGTATATAGGATCATGCTAAGGTGAATGACCAAAGCAAGTCAGCTCATCATGAGCGAGACTACAACATCAAAATCTTTTTTTTAATCCCTTAACTCTTCTTATTTTTAAAAAGTTGACCCAAGGCTAAAAAATGCACCCCCTAGATTCCTCCCCCTTCCCACCCCCCCGTTTCTGTCACCCCCTCCCGGTCATCCCGTCCCCCACCCACTTGGATTCCCCCCCGTTAACTTGAAGGGTGTATACACAATGGCACCATGAGAGCCATAATCAGAAACGCTAGAAACCAACTGTAGCATCTTTGGACCTCGATTTTTCTCCCATTATCCAAAACACGCTTCAAAAGTGGGGGGAAAACCCACAACGCAGAGATAGACTTTGGGGCCTGGATCTATATAATCAAGGGTGTTGGTAAATACACTCCCATAATTTGTCATATACCTCACTTTAAACATGAAATTCCAAAAATACCCCTTCATAATATCACTTTTTGTTTCTCAGAATTCTAAAATCGCGTATTTTTCAGAAATTCGAGTTTTTGGCACACAAATTTTGTATTCTGGAAACTCGAGTTTCCGTAATGCAATTCGGGAATATTCAAAAATTGACTTTTTTACATTCCGGAAACTCGAGTTTCCGGAATACAAAATTTATATTCCAGAAACTCGAGTTTTCGGAATACAAATTTGCATTCTGGAAACTTGAGTTTCCATAAAACACGCAATTTTGTGGGATAATTTTAAAATTTCAAATTTTAAATGGGGTATATGGTAAATTATGGGGGTATATTTACCGAGGCCCTATGATCAAACCCCCAATCCTAGGTCTTTCAGAAAGAAAACCGAAAGCAATTGGCACTTAAGTCTGTCTCCTCTGCTGTTAACATTGATTTGTCAGTCAGCATTATGTATGTGTTCTACAAAGCATCCTAGCTTGATACTTTCTGAAAGGAGTAGGATGTTTGACATGGCCTTTTTTTTATAAAATTAAGTAAATGATTTGCCCTGAAAACTTATTCATTAATTAAAAGCCTATGTTATATATAGACTTTTTAAATAAATTACAAGCAAACCATCAAAATATATGGTTCAATAAAATTAAGTCTTTCTATAGGGTAACATTTTTTTTATAACTCAAGTACTGGTTGAGCTCGTCCTTTAAATGGAGCACATTCTAATCTCGTGGTTATAGGGTAACATGTCTAACTCTTTAAATAGACCAACAAATATATAATTTTAAGATGTTATAGTAAAACTTCTTTTGCTAAATAAGTTTTTTAAAAAACATCTTACTTAATTCATTTAATAAATAGACATCTATTCCTACCCGTACAACCAAAATGCTAATTATTGTAAATATTAATTTAATAAGTTGTTTTGCATCCAAGGAATAAAATATAAACTTCAAATTAAATAATAATTTAAATAAATTAATTTAAAATATGTCATTTTAGAATTCACTTTAGAATTGAGTATATACATTGACCCGTCCCTAATTATACCAAGGATTTAAAATAGGAGAAATAATATAATTATAATTAATTATCACATGTTAATAAGTTATACCATATCAAGTTCAACACTACTATTTATATATAATAATTAATCCCTTCATATCAATAAAAAAAATTTAATCTTACTTAATATTTTTTTTGATACAATAATCTTACTTAATATTTATTCTAAGGAATTAACTCTTCTAAAATATAGGATACATTTTAAAGTTAAAATAAGAGTTATATATAATAGTAATTAAAAATAAATAAATAAATACACAAACGTTGTTAACAGACAGATGCAAATTAGGCTGATGGTAAGAGACTTCAGTGGTTTGCTTAAACTCATTATGACTTCAAATTCAAATCTCTCATTTCCGTAGAGAAGCCAAATCCTTTTTTTTTGATATAAGAGAAGCCAAATCTTTGCGTCTAAACACTTAACCAACACGTGCAAAACACGATAATTAACTAGTTATTATGATATGAAGTCCATATAATAACCGAATCTGATCATCAGCTTTTATATGTACATAGACAAGCTCTCAAACACAGCCAGAGGCATTGTATTTGCGGTGGACTACATTGGTTGTCATTTCACTATTTTCAGTTTCCTTCGTCAATTAATACAGTACGAAATCCCGAAATCCGTTCTGTAAATCACTTGAGATAACAAACCAAATGACTGAACGAACACATCATCCCCAATTAACCTGCCAAATCATCGAATAAGGCATCAAAAAAAAAAATTTAACAACTGGAATTACACAAACAATTAATAATTATTATATAATCTATCTATCTATAATCTATAATCTATCTATAATATATACAAACCGGTGGGCGCACGTTGAGCGGCTAGCTAGCAAAATTGTAACAATGATCAGGATACCAACCATTATTAATTAATAATGAAAACCAATAGAATCCCATCATACATAGCATAGCATATAGGACAAAACAAAACTACACATACATACCAAATAAGCCAAATCACAAAATCTAATTATATCATATTATCGAGACATTATTACCCAATATAAGGTTGTGAGTATCAATGAGAAATTGGAAAACAAAGATTATACAATACAAGCCCATTTATTATATTATTATCTATATATGTTAATTTTGTGTAGGTTGTGGGATAACCGCACAGGAGCGAGAATAAAGGATCCTTCTCATTACACCACAAAGCCACCATATACCCATACCCAAAGGGAAAAACTCTCTTTCTCTCTCTATCTATCTCTACCTGTATTGTATCTGGTCTGCTACTCTCCCTGTCCCTCTCTCTCTCTGCCAGGTTTTATCTCTTTTTCAAAACCCAAATCTTCCTTCACCTGTTCCTCCCACCCACCGGTTGGGAATAGTGGGGAGAGAGAGAGAGCACCAAAACTCCAAATCCCCGCTATTCCTTCCGGCCAAAACAAAACCAATCAAACCACACCATACCAAACCAATCCAAACCAAACCATACCATACCACATAATACATGCCTTTCCACCACCCTCAATCACCCACCCCCAATCTTCCATGCTTAACATCACTCTCTCTCCACCGCCAGTCCCGCCACCACCACCAGAACCACAACCGCATCCACCATCATCATCAATATTATTCTTCCCCCAAGTAAAGGGGTAAAATCATCATCATCACAGATATACATTACATAGACATATATATATATATATATATATATATATATATATATATGTAAAACAAAAAAAAAAGATACTAAAGGCGATTGATTCGATTGGATTGGATTTGATTCGATTCGATTCGATTCGATCGATGTTGTTCATGCATACATTCCCAGTCCTAAATTCGGCATTCGACCTAACCACCGTGACCTTCATCTCCGGCCTAATAATCCTCTCGGTGTTATCCCTCTGTTTCATCTTCCACCTCCGTCTCAAATCAAAATCCCTCCCTTATCTCCAAGGCTTCAACTCTCTCTGGACCGTCCGGTTCCTTTTGGTCTTTTTAATATTCCTCTGGGCCATAACCGAACTCCTCCGGTTACCCTTTTTCCGTCGAAAATACCTCTACACTTTCTTACCCTCCCTCTCAATTTCACAACAAGTAGGTCTCTGCAAAACACACACCGTTCTCTCATTCGGACTCTTTGAACCCGCTTTCCTCGTGACACTCCTCTTCCTCCTCAACGCTTCGATAAAAAAGAAGACACCAAACGACGCCTGGGCCATAACCACCGTGCTCCTCACGTGCCTCCCTCTGTTAACGATCCAGGGGATACTCGTTTTCTTCAACCCCTTCGAGAAACGTTTTCCGGGGCTATTCCACCAAAACTCCGTGGTGTTAACAGACGACACCGTTTTGTGTTCCTACCCTTTTCTAAACAGCGTCGTTTTCGCGGCGTTCTCTGCTGCTTACTGCACGTGGTTTTTGTTCTCGTGTTGGAGGGTGTTGTCGCTCGTGATTAACAAGGGGCTAAGGCTTAGGATTTACGGGTTGGCTTCCGTTGTGTTGTTGGCTTTGCCTATTCAGGTTGTGGCGCTTGGGTTCACGGTTCTTTGGAGCCCCGAGGATGAGGTGTACGGCGTCGTTTCGCTTGTGGTGTTCCTTGGGGCGTTCTGTTGTGCTACAGTTGGCGAGGGTATTCTTGTAATTAAGCCTATCTCCGATGCACTTGATGCTGGTGGGAGCGGTTGCTGGTTTGCCTCGCGCGATGGCTGTGGCCGAGGCCACAAGGAGGAGCAGGTTGTTGCCGCCGTCGGGGAAGAGTGCGTTTAGAAGGAGGGGTAGGGTGGTAATTTTGGCCATGTTGAGAAAAGGGCTCTTTGGTCACGCCACGTGACCTTGGGCACGTGTAAAGTCGATTCACCAAAGGGAAAGGCAGGAAAAATTTGATGATATCTCTCTCTCTCTCTCTCTCTCTCTCTCTCTCTAATTCTGTAATCTGTACTGGTATTTTTTTTTTCCAATTTTTTTTGGTGAAAGGTATTATTCTTTTTTTTTGTTAGTAGTAATAATAATTTATGTAGCTAATTTATTCGCGACCGAATTTTTTATTTTTTTTGTGTGTTTCTGCAAGACTGCAATAGCTTCAAATACAACAACACAGGTTACAGATTCACGAAAGTTTAATATTGAGTAAGTTCCGCATGAAGAACTGGTAGTAGTATCATTCTAGTTCTAGTTTAAAACGGGTTTTTAACTCATTTGGAATTATGGGTGACATTTTGTGTTGTGATGATAGAATGGTAACGATATGCAAAAAATGGATAACGTTATGTTTCTAATAATAATTATTACTTCAATAAACAAAGATGTATTTTTCTTTATTCTATTTGTCCACAAATCAATAGCTTTTTTCTAAACCTGAATTTAATGTCGGTTACTGTAATACAATTAAAATTTGTCAGAATTTTGATATGATTCAACTATAGTTAATGGGGATTGATAAATAAAATAAATTGATAATATAAAGTCATTAAAACTCTTTTTCAACAATCATATCAGACAATTCTCATATTTCATTGTTGGAGGAATTTTTCTCAAGACAATTTGAACTCTACCATAATTTTGTTAAATTATTCTAGTTTAATTGGAATTATTATGGGGGACATTTGTGATAATAAAATGGAAATGGTATGCGAAAAAATGGAAACAGTTAGGTTTCTAATTATTATGTCAATAAAAAAAAGATGTACAGAAATAGTTTTTGCTTTTCTATTGGCCCACAAATTAATACTTTTTTTAAAAAATGCATTTAGTGTCAGTTAATGTATTACAATTAAAATTTGTCGAAATTTTAATATGATTCAGCTATATTTAATGGGGATTGATAAATGAAATAAATTGATAAAATTAAAGTCATTAAAAACTCATTCTCAAAAACCATATCAGACTAATATTAATATTTCAATTAATATTAATAATTTATTCATCTATATTTTTTAGTATTATACCTATACATTCGCATGTTATAAAACAACTTGTGTATATAATTAGGCATTTATTTAAAAATAATTATTAATTAAAATGTTAGAGTAAAAATGATTATTATTATTAAATACATAATAAAAAAATAATAAAACTGATAACATTAAACAATAAATATAATGATAAAGTAATAAGTATAATAGTCATCATAAAAAGTTACTGACAATAATAAAATACAATATATGAAAAATGATGAATTTGGGAGGAAATATAAAGACTAAGGCGGTGTTTGGATAACAAGTTTATCTATTGTTTATGGTATAAGTTGTATAATTTATTTTTATAATCGAAGAAAAATTATAATAAAATTTATTTTATATAAGTCATAAGCTGTTTTGATAAGCTATCCTAAGTAGCTTATAAAAAATAAGCCTAAAACAGCTTATGAATCAGCATAAACTGTGTTCATAAACTCTACATGAACCAATCCAAACATGCCCTAAATAGACGGCCTAAATCTTGATCGCTGGTATATCCATTAAATTATGTCACATCAAATATAATTTTTACATGAATTTAGTTTCTATCCTTCTCACATCACTGAATAGACTACATTTGGGTTAACGTGGAAAAGACCCAAAGAGAATTTTAAACCCAGATAAATTACAAAATTTTATAGCCTCAGACATGATTTGTCTTTAAAACAAAACGGGCATCGTCTGTAAATCTCCACTTGCAGAATGACTTTTTGAGTCATCAACTGGTACAATGTCGAGGAAATAGTTAGTGTATCGTGTCACTAGCTATGTTTTCTTATTGATGTCTTGTCATCATTTGTAGATAAATAAATAAATAACCACAGGCGATGGTCGGCGATGGTCGGCTTTTGAGGTTTGCATTATACTAGTAAGTCTCGCACCGTGCGAAAGATTATGAAATTTCTGACAAATTAATGATAGCCATAGATATAACAATATATATAATGAGCGGCTAAGATAGAAGACCGGGCAATTGTTGGAAGTTGTAAAGAGAAGGTTTCCAGTTTTTGCTATAATTCCTTGTCCTTTTAATAGCTTTTAATATTTTAAAACTTGTTAATATTTTTTAATATATTTAAACCTTTTAATATTTAATATATCTCCATTTGTCGTCAAAATAATGCCACCTGAATAAGGATTGGAAGTGGGTATTTATGCAGAGGCTACCCGAAACAGGAATTTGTCGTGGGTATTTATGCAGAGGATGGAAGAGGGAGATTTCTGCATCATTGATCAAGGTTTTGAAACGGGTTTGGTGAGACACGCGACCGAATAGCCATGAAATTGGTATTTATGCGTTCTTATGAAGTAGTGCTGAGTGGGGGGTGAGATTCAGTATACAACGGTGGACCCACGACGGTGTGGTTAAGGTGGACTACAACCCACACACAGAGGGTGACTTGATTCGTTGAATGGTCTCCAACACAGATTTGTGTCGTTTGCTGCTAGTGCGTTGGAAGCGACGAAGGAGGAAGACGGCGCACAAAACAGTAAATGGCAACACGTGATTGTGTCATTCGTTCTCTGAGTGCGAGTCCTTTTTCAGTTGAGATATACGTAATTTGCATATGAAAGTACAGAAAATATATTAATTATTTAAAAATAGTATTAGTAATTATAGCAAAAAGTAGAAAGGTACCCGTGAGTCGTGACATGCACCTGACCTATTTTTATTGTATTCATGTTAAAATAAGTGATATTAATGTAACGGAAAAAAGTCACAATATAAGTGTTATTTTATTTATTTTAAATGAATTATTAATTATTTTATTCAAATGTTAAATTAAATAATGTGTTTTAGAGTGTTGTATTAGTTATCGAATATCATAAATAATAAGGATAATTAATTCATTAATTTATTGGTTTACTTAATATGTGTCAAAAATTATAAATGTCACTTATTCAAAAATTGTAAACGTCACTTATTTTGATTTTGATGATTACATGAAATTTATGTGAGATTAATTAAAGGTTTAAATATATTTTTAGTCTCTCAAATTTAAAATGTGTCACTTTTAGTCCTTGGCTATTTTTCAATTTGAAAAGTATTTTTTAAATTTATATTTTGACCCCTCTCAAATCCTGATTTTCATCTTACCCCCTTTTTCTAACTTCTAAAGATTTTATAAATTTATATTTTGATCTCTCTTAAATTTGAAAAATACTTTTTAAATCTAAAATATGGTCACAGGGACTAAAAATGACACGTTTTAAAAAGGAGAGAAAAAAACACATACGTTTTAAATTTGAGGGACAAAAAGTAAACTATGGCAGTCAAAACCGCCTTATTATGATTATAGATTATGGCGGTTCAAAAACTGTCGTAATTTACCGTAGATAATGGTGGTTTCATAGAACCTCCTTATTAAAACTACCACAATTTACGCGATTTTTTGTCGTGAGTGATTAATTATGAATTTCATTAATTTATGTTTCATAAATGTAAATTTGAAATTTGCATATGTAACCCGTGCAATGCACGAGCTAGATAATTTCTTTTGTAAGTGAATGAGAAATGAATAATAAATTTAATAATAAAAAGATGTTTGCATATGAAGTAATAATCAGAATCACATTAATGTTAATAATAATGAAATTATTGCATATCAATTAATAATTAATAATGTGAAACATAATGTATTTTGGACACAATGTACTCCCTCTGTCCCATAAATATAGATATTTTTTTGTAAAATAAAAATTAAATCTTCTTAGGTTAAGAAAGTATTTCATAAATTAGTTGGTGATAAAATAAAAAATAATAAAAATGTATTTATATTAAAATTATCATTAAGTAAAATAGAAAAATATTTCAATTATATTATATAGTTTAATTCTATAAGTGATTCATGTGTCAATAATAGTTCAAGTAAAATATTCGACACAATAATATAGCATCAATTAAAATATTTATCACGCTCGTTATATTTTATTTTTAATTGTTACATTAATCAATTTACAAATATTAATCTATAAAAGCACCAAATTTTCTCAAAAAAATAAAATGATCAATAAATTAGTTAGATGGTAATATTAAATTAAATAGAGAAATATCTATTCTCAATTTTTGTAATTCATTCATACTTTTTAATTTACCAATTTATTTTTAGACATTAATGAGAGAAAATTCAAATTTATTTGGACAACATATAATATTTAATGAATTAACCATGTAAAAATGCCACATTAAAAAGAAATAATGATTATAATATTGAATAAGATGAAAAAAAAAACTTTTTATATCTTTTATTACTTGTTCCTAAATAACAAAATAAAAATAAAAATTTAAAACTCATACTAATTTTGAAGATATAATTTTTTTTGTGACCATATTAGTGCAAAGTATCCACCACTTTCTCTTATTTATTATATGATATAATATTGATAAAAATCAAATTCAAATGAAGATAAAATAAAATTAATTTTTAAATCAAAATCAAATCAATGTTGAAGAGATCATTTTGATTTATTATATAATTTTAAACATTCATTTCACTTCTTAAAATTAAATCTTAAACCTTTTTTGACATCCTAAGATTATTATCTAATTTTAAACGTTAAAAATCAAATCTTTTTAAATTTTAATTTTTTTCTTTATATTAAAATGATCAAATTTGAACTTATCAAATATTTTTTTACCCTCTAAAAAACTCAATACTGGTGTCGCTTTCAAAACATAGATCTAGGTATCATTGTGTGATTCATGTCTGTGCATTTTTTTTTACACATTCTCACTTCCTCAGCAACCTCAACCTCAAGAAAAGAATCAATTAAACAACTAAAATTTACATACTTATTTTCATTTCAAAATATTCATTGCATGCCTAACAAAACCAAAAATAGAAAGGAATCAATTAATGTATTTAATCTACAGTCTATTTCTATTTCCAAATATTCATTGCATGTCTAATAAAACCAATAAAGGAAATCAATCAATTAATATTTAATCGATTGTGATTCTCCGAAATATTCAATGCAAGCCTAATAAAATCGATAAAGGAAATGAATCAATTAATATTCAATCGATTGTGATTCTTCGAAATACTTAATGCAAGCCTAATAAAATCGATAAAGGAAATGAATCAATTAGTGTGTTTAATTGCGACTGATCCTAATTGCACAATTATCTTTCCAATTTAAGCAAATTATTCTAATGTTTCATTCTTCTATTGCCTTTTTCTCTTTGTAAAGATAAGTATCAAAATATTCTTTAAAAATAAACCACTAAAAAGAGGAATGAGATGATGCTTATAAGATCTTTAAAGATTATTTCGAAATTGTAAAGAAGCAAATTTTTATTATAAGAATCAATCAATCAATTTAAATACAATTGATAATCAATAAATATATTTGAATCAAATCATGCAGGATTAAGCATTGAAATGCTCCTAGAGCGATATGGTAAAAGTGAAGGTAGTTAAAATCGGACCGGACATTTGAACCGGTGAGGGCAGGGGTTGAAGGTTCAGAGGTTCGACCGCGGTTCAACCGGGATATAATTAAATAATATTATTTTAATTATAAATATAATATATAATACTATATATAGTATATAATATTATTTTAAACCCTAAATCTTATACAATATTGAGCAAAAATCAACATAAAAGTCATAACGTTATAAAGAAAAATTAAATTTGACTACTATATGTCATAATTTATAAATAAAATATTCAAAATTATAAATAATTGAAGAAAGTGATATCTATTTCTTAAAAAATAAAAAAATTGATTTTTTATGAATTTAAAAAAAATAAAAAAAATCATTGAGCGGTCCAACCGGTTTTTAGTCGATTTTCTTGGTTTTGTCTGATTTTTGACCGATTTTTCCAATTTTGACCGGTTCTCGTGCAGGGCAGTTACCTGGGTGTTCCGGACCGGACTAGAGTCTGGTTCCCAATTGGACCAGTTTGACCGGCCAATGCAGTCTGATTTTGACTACACTGGTAAAAGTCTTTCTTGAGATGGTACGTCTTTATATATATATATATATAATTATAGATTATAGATATACGACTAATAGACTAGTATTAATATATATAGTATAGTATTTTTATTTCTCAAAACCAAAATTACTACATATGTAGTGTGGTAGAATTTCCTTCGTTGGTAGGCTCGTTGGTAATGGGTGGATACGTTTATTGTCACAAATTTGTTTGACAAGACAGCTGTAATAAAAAAGTGAAACACAACTGTTGCACGGAGGACTATATTTACTGTAGCGTTGTGGAATGCTCTGTAGCGGTAATAATGGCAATGGTCCAAAATTACCCTTGGGGTGTTTTTCCCAATTGTAAATAAAATAGGGTAACTTCATAATTACATATAAAACGGTATACACTTTCTATCACCAGTTTGTCAGAAATTTCATAATCTTTCACACAGTGCTATCAAGTCTAGCACGCTAGACGGAGCCTATAAACAAAAGCTGGTTTTTTTTTTTGATTTATAAAGCTGGCTTTTAAATACCCGTAGTAATTTTTTAGAAAAATTTATTGCATATCAAATCGTCAATGGTGATTTCTTTACACTACTTTTTTTTTAATATACTCATCTTACACTTTTTTATTTATTTTTTCTCATCGCATATTTCTTTTTCTTTTCTATCACCCCCCACCCCCCCTGTTTACATTAGTGTAAATATGAGCATACAATTAATGAACTTTTTTTTGGTCAAAAAATTAATGAATGTAAAACACTTATTTTCTCAGCTTGGGCTGGAGCTTGCGATTAAGGAGTTTTTTTGGGTCATGAATTGAC
This sequence comes from Glycyrrhiza uralensis, assembly GCA_030159175.1. Classification (NCBI taxonomy): domain Eukaryota; kingdom Viridiplantae; phylum Streptophyta; class Magnoliopsida; order Fabales; family Fabaceae; genus Glycyrrhiza; species Glycyrrhiza uralensis. The sequence goes on from BRZY01000005.1 coordinate 45,605,023, forward strand.
AGTGATAAATTGCATTGGTGGGCCTAGTTATGACCAGATCTTTTTTTTTTGGTCAAGGTGACCAGATCTTTTGTGTTCGGTATACAGGCTGGGCCATGCTTTGCTGCATCTGTGGGCCCATAAATTGAGCATGCCACGATATCTGCTCTCTTTTTTACCAAAAGCAAAATTCTGCTCTTTTTGTATACGCACACGTGTGCTTTCTATTTGACCAAAAAAAAGTGTGTAGTGCTTCCTAAAAAATGCAAGAACGTTTCCTTATCAAAATCCCTAAAGCAAGATATATTGGGTTCAATCCGAAGACTGTATATATAGAATAATATTTACTGGGAGATGTTAGTCCCTTAACTGAATCTCTATATTTTGAGAAATTAATCTATGCAATTGTATGTGGAGAATACTTTGGAGGAAAAAAAAAACCATGCATATGATGTAAGACGGGGAGATTGAATCATTGATCAAGGAGACCAAGCATACTGTGATAGCTTAAAGGCTGTGTACTTCTCGCCAATAGCCTTGTCCAACGAAATATTTGTCCTTTGTAGAAAAAAAATCATTAAATATGATAAAATCAATTAAGATTTTCTTATATTTTGAACTTCCACTATTAAATTATTTTTTATTTATACTTGAGTGGGGGGAATATTTTGCATTACACACTTTTTCTGAACAAAAATGTGTGGAAAATGAAGGTGCTAATTTTTATTTTATTTTTTGAAAAAATCGGATCCTAAAATGGCCAAATTGTGGAAAAAGATGCACCATCTGGGAGTAGGTGGGATAAATTTAAAAGAAATGTGAAAACGAAAGTTGGGTCAGCTGCATTATTATCCAAACCTATGTTTTGCAATCATTTTGCCTTTGACAAAAAAAGTGGGAAGCAATTGAAACTTGAAGCCACTGCCATACATATTGGGTCCTCCAACCGCTGCTTTATATTCCTCACTCACAAGGAAAAGGGAAAAGAATCACTAAAAAAGCTGCATAATTTATGGTTCTTATCCCCCCCATTATCTGGGATTCTTAATGCCCTTAACTTATATTTTTCAAAATTTTCATCCCATTAATTAATTAGCTAGCACTAGCTGTGGGTGGGGGAAAATTCTACAATACACTAGCAAAATACCTGTTGACTTCTTGGTTAAGCTGTGTGGAATCTCCTATATATACGGGGGAAAATCAAAAGGAGCTTGTATTGAGAGATAGCGTGTCATCTCAGTTGCTTTTCTACCTTTTTTTTAAAGATTGTTTGTTCAACTGCTAGATATATGGTAATTTAGGTTTTACGTTTTAGATTTTTTTTAATGTTTTTTCTACCAATTTTCGATTTTCAGTTGATAAACACCCCTAAAAGACATGGGTGAAGTTAACGTATTAGTTTTGGAATTGTGATGTTACAAAGAGATATGTGAGATAAGCCACGGGATTTTCTTCTTATTAACACTATGTGGTATTTTGGAAAAAGAATATTAAGAAAATTTCTTATATTAAAAATAGATAATTCAAATTTAATATATACGATTGATTAATTTATCCTTATTGTAAAAAAATATTTTCTCCATAAAATTATAACACGTGACACTATAAATTGTTTGTCTTATTTTGAATTATTCTTCTGATAAAATAGTAAAAGAATATTTATGTAATTAAAATCAATGATTAGTGATAGAAATGCGTACCACTATATGTTAGAATGTTGGAAACGGCACGAAATTTTTTACTTGTGGCCACGGCCAAGGCTACCAACCAAATGTTGGAACCAGGATAAAATAAAGAAAATTTTGAAGGAAATATAAATTCAACCATCGAATAAATTTTTGGTCAAACTTTAAACGAAGCCACATAGTATAAGAAGAGTTTGAATTCTCTTTATTTCTTTTATTATTATGTTTTTGGGAAAATAAATAGAATAAATGACATCCATGTATCATATTTATATTATTTATTTTCTTTAAAGATATAATAATAGAGAAAATTAAAAAAATAAAAAATAAAAAGAATCTTAACTCATATAAGAAAGCTGAAGAATGAAACAGTCAAGTAAATGATGGAGCCCATTTCCATTTAATATATGTGGCCAATGGAACAGAATAAGTATGCTCATTGACACAACAATTATGCAACGGAATGTGGCACCACTTCCGCTCCTAAATTGGACTTTGGATTTGGGTGAAATTAAAGTTGGACCAGGGTTTGGGGTCCCATCATTAGGAGAATATATATGGGCAATTTCTATCTACACATACATGTTTTTCTATCAACACATACATGTTGCGGAACTATTAATTCCGCAGGTGTATTTTTTTTCGGACACACACATACCGCGGAACTATTAGTTCCGCGGGTTGTAATTCACCGCGGAACTAATAGTTCCGCACGTTGTAATTCAATTCGGACACACACATAACGAATAAAAAATGCTTGCGGAACTATTAGTTCCGCAGTGAATTACAACCCGCGGAACTAATAGTTCCGCGGTATGTGTGTGTCAGAAAAAAAATACACCTGCAGAACTAATAGTTCCGCAGCATGTATGTGTTGATAGAAAATCATGTATGTGTAGATAGAAATTGCCATATATATGCCACCAAACTCAAGGGCAATTGGTAATCGGGCTCCACCTGCTTTCTTCTCTTAATTAGGACGATTTTTTGGGGATACAATTCACATATTTATGTATTTAAATTTTCTTCATGAACGAAAAAAAATTGCTATGTTTTGTTTTATTATGTATTGTTCCACCAAAATATTGCTCAAAGTTTATCAAATAATAATAAAAGAAATAGATCAAATTATGAAAATAAGATGACATCAGATCGATTGATGCCAACATGGATACGTTGGATTGGCTGTTTTTTGATGATCACGTCTACTCATTATTTAAGAAAAGACAAATTCTATGGTACCTAGAGAAATTTAAGTGTTTGGGTACCTTGATGAGGTGGTCCAATAGAAACATGACAAGTTGAAAAAAATTAAATATATAAATGTTGATTCAACATTTATCTAAATTTAAATTACATTTTTATTTATTTATATTTATATCCCCAAGAGTTTTAATCAAATACTCAAAATTTAATAAAAAATTTCATATCACTTATTATAAAGCCGTGAACCCTTCTCTATCGCGCGGAAAACCTTTCATACTTGATTGTTGATTGATTTCATCCTATTTTATTTGTATATAATTGGTTTTCAATTTTCTATTTATTTTTGTTTTTATTTATGGATAAAATTTTTAAATAATGATTTACTTGAAATCGGAAATTGAAACCTTAGGGCTTTTGTAGATGAAAATAATACGAATCTATTAGCACTGGTTTCGTGAATTTTCATTGACTGTAGAGAGAGAATTTGAAAAAAATAGTGAGGGGTTAGGGTTCATGTAGGCTGCAATTTAAAACTTGTTTTTTCATTATTTGATTGTTATAAATTGGGGATTTTTGTGCTATAATAGTTATAAACATGATTTTCTATAAAACCTACAAAATAATTGTATCAAACCGATTTAATTATGCTGAACCAAAAAATGATTTTCAACCATGCGTCGATTTTTTTGGAAATTACATTTTTTTTGGAATTGCATGCTGAACCAAATAATTCCACCGAAAGACCATCGATTTTTTTTTTGGGGGGAATCCTTCATATAAACATGATTCTATGCATTGTGTTTTTCAACCCATGCGTTGTGATTTCTCATCAAAGCCACGAACGATGCAGTGAGAGGGCAGTCCCCCGAGTTCGATCCACACCAGATTTTAAATATTTTTTTTCAAAAATGATAAAAAGGTGTATTTGTAAATAAATAAAAATAAAAATGACATAGTAAAAAAAGTACACATGTCAGTTTCTTATAAATCGGATATCGATACCCATAAAATTTACATGAGTACCGTAGCAATCAACTTAAGAAAATATTGATATAATATGAGAACATTGCATTCGAATCAATAAAATATCACGCACAAATTACATCATTACACATGCCCCATTAAAAGTATTAATCTCCGGGTTTATTTGAATAAGTTTTGAAAAAAGTGTTTTAATAATCTTTTTTAAAAAGAACTTGGTCTCTAACTTTTGGAAAAAAAAATATAAACATTGCCGTTTTGAATTTTATTTTTTATAAGAAATTATATAATCATCAAATCCATAAAGTTAGACACATTAAAATAAAAAATATCAATTAATTACAATATAAAAAAAAGAGGTCATATATAAGTGAAATACATATCACGTCCTAAGCACATTTAAAAAGACAGGATAATTGTCGTAAACAAAAGATAATTAATTGATTTCCAAAAAAATAAAAAGCAAATCTTTTTATTTTTCAAAAATTGACTTTGACTAATTCAAGTTGAGTCGAGTGAACTCATCATAGGACATAGCTCTCCTAAAAAGGCTCAAATATGATACATTGTCTAAAGAAAACTAAGTTCCCGCCACTTAAATCAACATACGTGCTAAAAAGATATATAAAATTCGCCGAAGCCATTAACTCACGCATGCACGTTATTAAAAATTTTGTTCACATGTTAATTACTCGAAATTGAAACCTTATTTAAAAGAAATCAAATTCCTTGTGATTTAGATCAAGCATGGGTAGACAAGACTCTTTTTTTCTCATCAATGCTTGAAATCTTTATTCTCTTACAAAGTAAACCGAGAACCAAATTAATTTAAAATTTTATTAAATTAATTGATTAAATTATATCATTCAATTGGAAAGTATATATATACTACAAGAAAATCGGGCGTTACCGACGGATAAAAACCATCGGTAACGCAGAAAAACAGTCGATAATGAACGCTTTTCGACGAAATTTTTGACGGCAGAAGTTTGTCTGTAATTCGCTCGTTGGTAATTATTACCGATAGAATTTTTAAAAGAGTCATCGGTAATTACCGACGAAAATATACCGTCAAAAAATTATATGTTACCGACGGAATAACCACACAAAATTTTAAAAAAAAACCATTTAATCTGTCAGCAGAAACAAAAAATGAAAAAAAAAACTAGTTTCCCTCATGATCTGGAAACCCATCTTCCCCTTCATCCACATACCATCATCATCATCGTTGTTGTCACAATCTGACTCCTCTTCAGCAGAATCATCAACAATCCATAAGTGACTATGCAAGAAATATTTTTTCCATACTAGATACTTGGTAAGCAGAAATATGCAAGAAAACATAAAAAAAAATTAAAATAAAGGGCAACAAAAGCATACAGAAATAAGTGAATCGAGAAAAAAAGTCCATTCCTGATATTCAGAAGTGCCAGGAGGAAGTCCATACCTTATATAGAGGCTTTGGGGTCGAGTTTGGAGTGGTGAAGAGTTGTGGAGGCGTGGTAAGGGAGATGGACTCCGGTGGAGGAGGTGGTGGCCGCAGGAGCTAGAGGCGCGGCTGAGAGAGAGACGAACGGCGGTGGCTGGACGCGGTTGAGAGAGAGAAGACGGAGCTGTGCGTAGTTGAGAGTGAGAGAGAGAAGGCTGAGAGAGAAAGAGATCGAGCAAGGACAGAGAAGATAACTATATTTGTCATTTCCGACGGAATTTCTGTAACACCCTCTTTTCCGGAGGGCATTACACTTACGTAACCAACCCAAACGTGGAAAAATAAATTTCATTAAGTCTGGTTTTCTTTCGGAAAAATATTGACAAACTTATTTAATTTTCACAAATGGATTTTCATGGCCATTTTTTTTCTAAGGATATTAACAGATGTCATAAATACGTTAACACTCAACATATAAGAATGAAATACAGTCATTGAATACTATTTACATCTTTCTTTATAAACCAAAGTCTGAAAATAATACATCATATAAGGATCTTTTCCTTTACAAAAGAGTACTGACTCCCTATGCTGGTCAAGCATTACGAACCTCTGCAAGAAGCTCTAATAAGAAAACTCTAACTCGAAACTAGGAATCGCACGTCCTTCCACTAGGTTAACGCATCCTCAGAGTACGTCTTACTCTTCGAGTCCTGACTGGTCCACCCAACTAGTAGTCCCTCTATATGAATCATGTTCCAAAGAGCACAAAACATATAAGCAAGGGTCAAAATCTCTTTCGCAATTATCACCATAATTATACAAGTAGCACACCACAGAAATTCATGCAAAATCATACCATGACCATTTATAGCAGAAATCACTCACACATGCATAATGTAGCGTAATCCATATAAGTCACGTAGACACCCCTTGATAACTTCACACAGAAGTAACATCTCATCTTCACACATCCAACATAGGTCACACAGACACTAGTCACATAGATCACCATTTCCAACTTCACACAGAAGCATCACCGTTTCACACAGAAACATATCACAAGAATTCAATATATATATATATCCACACAAAACACTTCTATTGGTCTTTTCCTGATAACAGATTCGACACACAGTCACGAGCACGTAGCCCGCACTCCATGGAGATTCTTTTTCCCAAACTCCTCATTTATTCGACACTCAGTCACGAGCATTTAGCCCGCACTCCATGGAGATTACTTTTTCACATAGCACGAAATGTCATTTAGCATTTCCAAGAGCACACAGCTCTTCCCACACAGCACGAAATGTCACTTAGCATTTCCAAGAGCACACAGCATTTGGCACACAGCCCTTTTCACACAGCACGAAATGTCACTTAGCATTTCCAGAGTGCACGGCTCTCTCATAGCACACAGCATTTAATGGCACACAGCTTATGGCACATAGCCTTCCACACATCACATATCATTTACATCACATAACACTTTTCACATCACAAAGCATTTTCTCGAATCACACAACATTTACATTCCACAGTACTTATCACATAGAATGCATATCACACATAATTCATTCATCTCCCATTATTGACATAGAGTTCCACAATCTTTTCTTATCGTTCATTACTCAGCCTCCTTAAACACATAGCTCTCTCTTCATTGATACTTTATTCTAAAACTTTCTTTTAACTGCTATGTTCATTACTCTCGAAATCCTAGACTTACATTATGTCTTAATTTACTTTTATACATCACTTAGGAAAAACCATTTTAAGGAAAATTTTTCATAATTATGTTTCTAACCCCAAAATATTCATATTTTCATTTCTGCCCAAAAACTTTTGAAAATTACACTTTTGGCCCAAAAATTTTCTTTCACAGATTTAGCCCCTATATTTTCGAAAATCACAACTTCACTTTCTGTTTTCAGAACTTTCAAAATTACACTTTTGCCCCAAATCTTTCAAAAATTACATTTTTGACCCCTGTATTTTCGCAACCAGTAATTTCAGGGCAGAGGAGTTCACAGCCTGTTAAAATGATCACATCCTGGACGGGAACCGTTCTGGAAAAACTTACAAAAATCCGAAAATTCAATTTTCTTTTTGGGTTTGATTATTTAATCCATTTCCATCATTTTTAAGCATCAAAACCAGCTTTTAGCTTCATAAAATTTGGTCCATTAAATTGATTTTCAAAGGTTACTACTTTACCTCTTTTGAAATAATTTGTATAACTTAATTTAAATCCTAACACCTATAACCTCTCTTTAATCTTCTTAGAAATTATACTCATAACAACACTCCTTCACCCTTTGCTCCCTTAGGAAAATTCCATGATAAGAAGACCTTTATGAATTTAAGAAAACAAACCAATCACATAGGAAACCACTTCACCACCCATAGGATGTAATTGCCAACATGAGAATTCAAACACCACATATAAGAAATCATTCCACAACAACATAAGGAAATCATCTCCCATGAACATATAAAAGTACCTTCTCAAAGAACATAAGAAATCTTCCATCAAAAATATGAAAATCATCATCAAGCATAAAAGATCACATACCACACAAGCTTATATAATTATGGTAGCTAGAGAGAGTTTCCCCTTATCTCCTTCCTTTTGCTTGTGTAAGAAAAGCCCTAGATTTCAAGCCCTTTTCTTCTTCCTCTTGATTTCTCCCTTCCAATCCATAATAACACATCCAATTACATAAATAAGCTTACTCATCCATGAAAAATCCTTAGCACATGAAAGGAAACTCAAGATAAACCAACCCTATCCTAAGCTCTTAAACCATGAAGAAGAAGATGAAAACTTAAGCTATGGAGTTCTTATCAAATGCCCTAGTAGCTTGATGATCCCAAATCAAGAACAATCCTTGCAAAAATTAGATTATTTTGAGTGAAAATTTTGAAAAGAAAAGCTTGATGAGTGGTTATGGTGCAAGAGCAAATGGAAAGTATGAAGCAAGAACTCTCCCTCTCCCTCTCTTCTCCAAACTCGGCCAGCTCCTCCTTTCCCATTGCCAAGAAGATTTTTTCCCAAACTAATCATGACTAAAATGAGTCATAGCAAAATAATTCAAGGCTTTTTTTCTATTGGTCCAAAATTGTGAATCATAGGATTTTAAAATGTTCCACACTCTTCTAAGGCCAGCCAAGGCGTGCAGCTGTCCAAGGGAGCAAGGTAAGTATTTTTTTTCACCTTAACCATGGTAAAAGGTAAGTTTTCAAGGTAATAAAGTGTGGTAACTTTTGATTTTTATGGTAAAAATTATCCAAAAATAACCTATTGAGGTAAAAAGCTCTCATGACTCCTATAATAAGCCAAGATCACGAAAATAAAGTGCCAAAAAGGTCTGGGTTTATAACAATTAAGTTTAGAAGCATTACGGTAATTTTTCGATTTTACCGTAACCCGTAAATTATGGTTAAAATCAACTTTCTCTGAAAAATTCCAAAAAATTCCTAAAAATCATAAATATTATAAAAACACCATTAGTTACTCTTTTGGTTGATTTTGGATTATTTTCCAAGCTTTTGGTACTCACATGTTCCCCCGTTTACCTTATTCACAGTCTACAGGGACCAAAACTACAATTCTTAATCTGCTATTCCAAAAATTTCCAAAATAATTTCTAAAATTCTTAAATAATGCAAAAAAATTATTTGGATCCTCAAAAATATTTTCCAACATGTTTTGGTCTCCAAACCAACTCACAGTTCAACCTAGTCAAACTACAACGATTTTTAAATTTTTCCGACAGAAAATTCCGTCGATAAATTCAAAATTTTTGCGTTTCTGACAGAATAATTCTGTCGGTAATGATAAAAAATTAAAAAATAAATAAAAGTTGACAACGATCAAAATATTCCATTTATCGATGGAAAAACTTTTTTACCGACGAAAAAATTTCGTCGATAAAAATTGTCGGTAATACGTCTTTTTCTTGTAGTGAGAGGTAATATATAGGGATATATAAAGTGAGAGGAGTTTTAATATATATCAGAGTGTGAGAAGATTAAATCTGGACCATATAACTATACATATATGGTTGGGATTAAAAGTTAGTTAATAATCACATGATCACTTAAAAAAAATTATTTGATTTTATGCTTTAATCTTGACCATTCATAATTTAATTTTATGGCTATGAATCACTCATCTCATCCTCTCTTAATAAAAACTCTCTCACTACATATGCTTCCGGTAATATATAGTCAATTAATTGCACCACAGGTATGCATTACAGAAAAATGAAAAGCAAAAATAACCATGTCATATTGAATCACGCATAAGCACTATACAAGTGAATTGCTACTACCACCTTACACACACACACTTTCACAAGTATATTTTTATCGTAAAGTTATATAATATATTTTGATGTTTTTTGAGGAAATATATATTTTGAAAGTAAAAAAAGTGTTATATTAATAATTATATTTTTATTAAAAACATTATTTAAAAAATAAAGAAACTCAACTATTCAAGAAAGATTCCCAGATTTTTTAAATAAATAAATAAACAAAAGAACGGTTCCTTTATCCTTAACTTAACTCGAACAAGAAGGGCTGGCGTCGCTAACAAGGGTGACGTGAGGACGGAGCCTGCCGTTACCGTAAGTAATACATAATATTTTTATATTTTTATGTGCAAAGTCTTTCCCATAAAAAAACAAGTCAATGGGATTAGAACAATCGGGGTGCATGAGGTGTCTACCGACAAAAAACAGGTATAAATTAAAGACAATATTTAAATAATTTTCATGAATATTTTCTTCTTCTGATATATTTTAATTTTATTATATTTATAAAAAATTGTGTTCATATAAAAAATCATTCCCAATCAAGTATTTGAGCGTTGTTTAATTCAATTTGCGACTCTTCCATGTGCTTTTCCGTTAAATTCATGCTGCCCTTCCCGTACCAAATTCAAATTTCCAGCTGTGGGTCAAAATGAAAATCAAAACTAAAAAAAAACCAATTAGCTTAATTTACTTTAATAATATAATTATTACACAGAATATATATATATATATCCTTACCCTAATTAAATAATCATCCATTACAATTAAGACACGATGAATATCATCACTCTTCAAATCAAATTAAATCACCTAAAAGAAAAAGATATACATGAGTCGAGATGAATCTTTCCAAGGCTTTGGAATTTATCTATCTCTTTCGAGAACCAGAACCAATATATCTTAGTGTACACAGTAAGCAAACCCTATAGAGACATACTATGACCCACCAAAACACAACACGCCCCTTACACACATTCACATTAACATCAATATTGGTACACCCTAACCTTTCCACCCCCTATATATACAACCGAGTCTCACCCTTCACAAATCCTCTCCATTCTTCATTTATTTTTTCTTTGTTGTCGTTTCATTAATTGTTATGTGGGTATTCTCTGGTTAGTTTTCAATTTATCATGAGCAATATCCCAAGATCTCTCACCGACTCCTCCCTTACCCTCTTCAACCTTGCCATATCAGCCTCTGATCCCTGGCCTTTCTCACTCGTTTTCTTATAACCCTTAATTAAATTCTTGCTTAACTATACTTAAAGCTTACATTTTTAATCCCCCTTTAGCCTTATTGGGTAATTTTGTCCCCCCCCCCCCCCCCTTTTTTTTATTTTTCTTCTGAATTATGGGGATTATAGCTGGTGATCATAATAAGCACCATCACCACAACAACATGATGAGCTTTCATTTGCACATCCCTCACCTCCACTTTCATCACCATGAGAAGAATAAGGAGGATTTGAAGGACATACCAAAAGGGTGTTTAGCTATATTGGTGGGACAAGGGGAGGAGCAACAGAGGTTTGTGGTCCCTGTGATTTACTTCAACCATCCACTCTTCATGCAGTTGTTGAAAGAAGCTGAGGAAGAATACGGGTTCGATCAGAAAGGCCCCATCACCATTCCCTGCCACGTGGAAGATTTCCGTACTGTCCAAGGCATGATTGACAGGGAGAAATCTCACCACCACCACCATGCTTGGTGCTTTAAAGTTTGATTCAATTAATTACTCGATCGGCCAAATTATTATATATAATTATGTATGTACATGACATTAATGTGATTTTTTCAATTTTCTTCAACAACCAGAATGTGGTGTTGAGATATGATAACGACGAAAATTAAAGTTGGATCTTAATTTGTATTGTTTTCGGGTACGTATAATGGTTTGATCAGTGGAAAATGAAATGAGAATCATATTGTAATGTGTGAATAATAATGTATGTTTTTTTTTTCCTTTTCCCGATCTCTCGCTTTCTTTGTAATTAACTTCAATCTTATGATAGACGTGAATGCTTTCTTAAAGTAGATAGCTGTTCTTAATGAAAAATAAAAAAAAAATAAAGCAGATAGCTGTTAGTTTGTTGGACGTTGCAAGCGTGAAAGACACGGTTGGAATTTTGGAATAAAGATAAGAGTGGACCTTCTTTTGCTTTCTTTTCTTTCATTCGTTTATGCCCTTTAGTTTTGGCTACACGAAACAAAGATTAACTTTAGAAAATTTAATATCTATTTATCGACATATAATTATAATTGCTGTGCGGCTAAAAGAGGACATGGATGAAACTAAGGGCCCTGCTTTTCAGCTAATTTTTTTTTTTATGTCGTCGTTTCTTTAATATCAGGTATAGCCGCTTGCCTTTGGATTCTTAATTGGTGGGGGTTTTATATGGTTATGATTAGGAATTTCGTAGCAAGTTTGGTGGAATAGTTGTGGTTCAAAGAGACTTGACGTATATATTAGGTCATCACAACATTTGTCTTCTATGCTCCCACAAAATTGAAGCAAGGGAAGGTGATTTGTTTGCTTAAACAGCAGCATTATTTTGACCCATTAATAATTTCCTCGGGGAACTCGTATGAAGCAACTTACTAACGAATCTATATAATAAGGAGTTCGGATTATGGTTAAAGTTTTACACATTCTAAAATGTCAAACCAAATCGAGCAGGGATGTCGTGAACAAACACATTTGCGATCACATTTTTCCTCTAAATATGGGTGATCTTGACTTTGAATACATTATTTAAACCTATCACTATGTCAACAAAATATGCTAATAATACAAAAAAAAAAACTCAGGGTTGAAGGTTTTGGGAGGTTGAGGATAGTCACCAATTGCTTTAAAAATAAATAATATATTTGGTTGGCCTAATAAAAAAATTGCTTGCTAAGAGCCGTAGCCAAAGACAGCATGGCCTTTGTTTGCTGTTTTTCAAAAAATTTAGTGAATCACTAATTTAATCTTTGAAATTGTAGGGCATTATCAATATTTAGTCCAAGAAATTATTAATATTCCAAATTAGTTCTTGAAATTAAAAAATTTCAATCACATTATTCTCTGTTGGATAATATCAATGAGCAAATTGATTAACTCAAAAGAACTAATATGATCAAGAATTTTCAATATCTGGGACTAATTTTGAATATTAATATTTTAGGAACTAAGTTGATATCATCTCATTCTACAATTTTAAGGACAATTTTGGCAATTCACTCAAAATTTCCCCTCTCTTGCTCGTTCACACTTGAAAATAAAATTCTTTTTTTTTGGTCAAATTGCAAATAAAATTCTTAACCTCGTCTGTTTCCACCATTTATGCCTAGCACTATATAAACCTACCCAAATTAGATCATGGAACACATTAATTCAACCAGTCCGCGTCCATCTTTGTTGGCCCATTCCAATCTGGTTCGTGCCTTCACTACAGCATCTTTTTTAACTAATTCCGGTGGTCAATCCACTGAATCCAGCATGTTCAGCAGACTAATTCATTTTAAAATTCTTCTTGTTAATGATGATGTAATATTTGTCATCAGAACCCAATTCACACTTCCAAGTTACAATATGGTCTCAAGATGAGTTGGGGTGGGTAAGGTGTGTTAACTTCCAATTATTTATGCGCAGTTCTCTATCTTCACGGAGTTCCCAACTCGCATTATTCTTTATTTCTTTATTCTCTAGCTTATGTTTTATGATCCCGGCGTCGTATTGTGAAAGCTGCATAGTTTTCTAAGGCCGTCATTCTTCACCATGAGAAAACATGAAAATGCAATGTGATTCATTCAACCACTACCTTTTTCGGATAAACACATTGTTAATAAGCGCTAAGCGATCAGGTTACCTAACCATTTATGAGCATGAACACTATATTGTCTTTTGACCAATGTTAAAAAGAAAGAAAGATTTAGACCAAAATACATAGAATTCATTGAGCCTCTTTAATGTTCACACGAAATTTTACAAGCAAGCAAGTGGCTATTGTGCTCACAAGTATAATGAGATGATTTTACTTTTGAACCGCAAATCACGTGAGGAATAAAACAATATGTTAGCTCTATTTTTCCAAGATCCAATCCCAAATCCCCCCCTAAAAAAAATATTCTTAGACCCCCTATACCGTTTTCCTTTCAATTCAAATTTAAAAAGAAAGAAAAAAAAGAACACGAACTAATTTCAACAAATAATATAATGATGATAATAATAATAATAATAAATCTCCCTTTAGACTCATCATAGCTGTCGGTGTCTTGTATTTGAACTACGAATTGTGACACCATGCAAAAACTTTGTATATCCGACGAAGCTGAGTTTTCCATCAGATTTTCTGATCCAATCACCCATTAAAGAGTAAGCGGAAGGACCCAAATTCATCTCCTGATAACAATACCAATATCTCAAGAGAATTAGTGGGTGATTTCATAACTTAAATAAGACAATTAACACTAGTAGGTGTAGGCGTGCTCTTAGAAAGAATGTGCAAACCTGTGCTAACTCCTCAAGTGAAATGACACGGTTTCCTGTCTCCTCAAAATACTCAAAAGCTGTGGTAGCAATTTTATCCCATTCTGGATGAACTTCCAGCTGGTATACACTGATTGCGGCGGCACAAAACTCTTCAAAGTCCAGCTTTTTATAGGACAGTGACTCCATCTTATTTCAAGAAATATATGTATTTCAGATTTTCGGTACTATATACACATTCAAAGAAAAACAATACACATCCTTGACCACAATAACAAAAGTTATAACAGTTCAGTTAACGAGACAATCCAAATATGATTATGGCAATACTGAATTCTTAGATTTTTGGACTAACTTAACCTTACAAAACCGGTTTGTAAGCTTTATATTCTTTATTTAGGTCTTATCTTTTGTCAATGTGGGACTTGAACTTGTAAGCTTTTACACTTGTCAAAAATAATCAAATATACCTTCTGAATATTTTTACTATAAAGTATAAACAAATTATAGTTCCCTCCTACCACCTATTTTCATTGAATACTGCTGTCAAGAAAATGAGCAGGACTTACAGGTTACATACAGCATTTAATTCACTTCACGGTGCCCCCTTATATCATGCAACTTGTTTTCAGTTTATTATATGAACCAATCAAGACATGGTACATGATAGGTTTGAAGCATATATTATGGATTACTAAAATATCGGAATGGGGAGAGCTGGAAGAGAAATAAATAAATTGCACCTAAACCACAAAACAAAGATGACTTACCAAATTTAGAATGTCAGGGACCCTTGCTTCCTTCATGGCATCAGTTGCATTTTTCAAGAAAGCCTGAATTTATTTTAATTTTAGTTTAGAGATTGTGGAAACAACAGCAAATAAATCAACTACAGAGTTTAAACCATAAAAGACTAACCTAAGGCAGATTTATTAAACAAAGCTAGCAGATGAACATAACATATTTACACTAAATAGGATTAACAGTTAATAATATTGTATGTTTGTTTAAGAACACATCTTAATGTCACAGAGCGAATAAATTTGCAAAAAAAATGCACTTACAACTCTGAAATTCTCAAGAGAAACGCAACCATCTTTAGGTTCCAAGAGGCTAAACTGTGCTCTGAGGTAGATAAGCTCATCTTCTGTCAATGCTTTTGAGAGAGCCTGCATTAATGTAAAGAAAAGGGAAACAGAAAACATTACTCTTGTTCTATTGTCGCCAGCCCCCAAATAAAAGATGCATTGGTTTTAATAGCAGCATAACAGGTCACTACCTTCAATGCTGCACGTTTCAAAGGTGAGGCGCGCACATATGATTTGACTAATTTGTAAATCAGAATATCTAAAGGAATAGCATTTTTATCATCTCTCAACCATGGGTGACCTGCAGATATGGATTGGAGGTAATTTCATTAGCAAGAATCGTGGAATAAGATTTAGGACTGTTTGTGTGAGAGAGAAATTTTCAATGCAAGCAATCAACTCTTAAGCAAGGTCTGAGCAAAACATTTAAATGAAACATACTTAGAGCTTGAGCAGCTGTCATCCTTTTCCTGTGGTCCTTGTTCAAAAGTCTCTTCACAAAATCTTTAGCTTCTGGTGATATTGATGGCCAAGGTGAATCATCAAAGTTAGGATTTGCTCTTAACACGGACCGGAAGATTCCTGATTCAGTCCGTGCCCAAAATGGTCTACTTCCACATAACAATATGTATGATATAACTCCAATACTCCATAAGTCTGCTTCAACACTGTAAGATCTATGGAGCACTTCTGGTGCAACATAGTAGGCACTGCCAACAATATCATTCAGGCGTTGATCTGCATGTTTATCAGATGTCAGTGCTAGCAGTGAAAAGAATCAATAAGAGAATGACAATGATCATAAGGCAGAATAAATGATAAATATTTATTTTGAACAACGGAGGCAATCATAAATTAAAAGGGGTAATATCAATCAAATCGGTAATTTTTTAGGCAATGACAAATAACAGCAGTCAATAATCAAAATAAGTTATGAGAAAAGCTATCTGTGTATTTGGAGAATGATTCCAACCAAACAACTTAGATGAATATAAATAACATATAATAAATAAGATCTTCCTGTTCAACACAAGTACTACTAGTATCTCTGATTATATAATCTCGATTTTGTTTCCAAAGAAACAAGACCAAAAAAACTAAATATCTAACAAAATGTCTACAGGAAGCTAAAGCCATTTAAAAATTTGCTTAGAAAGGTATTTAAAAATATTTCTCGAGTAACTATAAATTGTATCAAGATATCATATCAATGATAAGATTAAGATATGTATCAGGTATTTCAAGCAGATGGAAAATATTATTAAAAAACTCTCAAGCATTTTAAGTTCTTAGTTACACGTAACAGCTGCTATAATTTAATTTAAGTAAATATAGATATAGATATCTATATAAAATTAATGCTTGATGAATAGTGATATGGTAAAATATCACTGTTCCTCCATTGTACTGTGTCAGTATCCCACAAAATCTAAAGGGGTCGACTATATTGCACAAGACCATATAGTATTTTATTCCTTGGTTATTTTCCAGAAATTTGAATGTGTGAATTCAACCATGCAAGTGCACTATATAGTATATACTAAAGCTAAAACTAGGAAGAAACTTGAATAAAGAAAGTTAGTAACTTGGATGTGTTTTATCATACCATTCAATACTGACTATAGCAGGTCAATTCAATCATATTACCTGGCCTAACAAAATCAGATAGACCAAAATCAATAACTTTCATCACAGCATCCTCATCTTTTGAGACAAAAAGAAAATTCTGCAAAGCAGGCAAAGCATGTACGGTTACTAAGTTATAGATTTGAGAGGATATTATACAAACAAAAATATTGCTTTCTCATTGAAAGGCATGACCAAATTATGCTGAGTAGTTTAAACTTCACAAAACCATACCTCTGGTTTTAGATCGCGATGAACAACTCCCTGAAGATGACAAAAGGCAACTACATTCAGAATTTGTACAAGAATAGCTTTAGCGTCATCCTCTGGGTATCTTCCACCTCTTTAACAAATAATTAATATCAAAAGAATCCAGTTAAAATCATGTTATTCAGAAACCAAACTTTTGTGAGGAAAGTATGGAGGGACAGAAAAGTCACAGATAGTGTAAATAAAAAATAGTATTTCGACTATACCTCTCTAGAATTCTGTCAAGTAATTCTCCACCCTCACACAACCTGAAAAGAATAATAATACCTCATTAGTTCAGGATAAATGTCTAATTTAACTATTGTATGTACTACCCAGCTATAAATCAGCCCATATTGTGAACATTCTTGGAAACATGAACATATGACGAATTCCTTTATATGCATACAAATCAACCAGTAAATAAAAATACGAATAAAATCCTAGCAGGACTGAAAGCAATTTTCAGATATAGTTGTTTTGATGCATACTCCATCACTATGTAGACGTTATTCACATCCTCAAATGCATCATAAAACTTGACCAAATTCCTATGTCCAGATAAGGCCTTCAACATTTTCACCTCCCTCCTCACATCTTCAATTGCTATTGCCGAAGTCATCTGCCATATGAAAATCAGTTAATTACCATAAACATCATCAAGCAAAAATTATAAGGTGAGATTAGGAAAGGGAAAAAAAAAACATTAAATTCATGTTGATATATGTCAGAAAACAAACTATGATAGCTACAACCACAACATCACAATACATAATTTCCCCCACCCCAAATTAAAATTTACTCTCCTTCCCTAATTTGACTGTTTAGCGAATAATGAAAAAGTGCAGAAGTATAGAGTCAGCTTTTGCTCATGCTCTTCGAAGAAAATCATCCATCAGAGGCCAAGTAGCTAAAATGAAAGTTCTAAATTGCCTGATGCCCATAGGGCTTGCAGTAAAGGAAGAGTTCTTAAATTGTTGATCAATAGTCAATAAGAAAGGTGCTGTTGTTCCCTTTCTCCATGATCTTAATTTTCCTCTTATTCTTATCCTTTTAAGCATATTTGTTGTCCTCCAATTTAGCTCATGATGAAGTATGACAAACAATAAACACCCAGGTTCGGTATATGCATTCATAAATCTACAACTACGCACCAATATGCTTACTGATGACCTAACCAAGAGCAGAAAACAGCTTTTTACCAAACAAACAAGTAACTTAAATGGTCTCTCATGCAAAGCTCTCACTCTCTATCCTTGTGCTTTGGAAACAATGGGATATAACCAATGAGCTTCACAACTCAAACAAAGGAGGCTCTACCGATTGGACCACGACCAATTGGCCATTAACAGAACAAACAAAAACATCTTTGGTGAATCATAGTCCTCATATATAGAATAGCTTCAGCAAAAGCAACATTTTGCAACGACTTGCCCTTGCTATAGAGGTTGCAACTTCACCTTTTGCTTACTTGTCCAATGCCATATAACAATTTTTTCCACCTGGTGCTACAAAGCTCCACCATGGCATGGTACAAGGAAGGGTTGAACCCATTGGGGGTCTAGTATAGGCAACCTTGCCTTGCATTTGCAAAGCATATGCAAGAGGCTGATTTCACAAACCACGACCTTCTAGTCATAGTAGCAACTCCAACAATTCTGCCACCTGCTCTCAGCATTTTATTGTAATGCTGTCAAGAAACCAAAAGCACCAGTTGCAGCAACAACAAAAAATCCATCACCACTTTTTCCCAGAATTTCCCCTTAAAAGAAGTGTTATCTGGTATAATTAATCCTGCAATGATTTGCATTCCATACATCTGAATTTTATACATTCCTCGGGAAACAGGTTTCCATGGCATTTTCCCTTTCTGGTACTAACATTAACTTAGAAAATGCCAATAACAATGGTTACTTTAATACTATAAACCGGAAAAGAACCTTTCGCATTACCAATAAAACCATTTGGAACTTCAGCACACAACTACTACCTTACCGAGTTCCATAATGGTATTGGTACGCATTCAGAATGTATGGACTAAACTTGAAACAAATGCAAATTTGGTATCGTTCCGGACTGGATTTAGGCCAAGTCCGGCCTAACATCTCACAACCCAAATTGGGCGCAAGCCCACCTAGGTCCCACACGCACCGAGCATGTTCACCAACCCGTCTCCGGGAAATATGGAAACTGCCATAACTGCCTCTAACCAACGATAAACTATATATACCCCAAACCACTCAGAAATGAGGTATGCAATTCATTCATACACTTTCTCTCTGCTCAAACAAATACTGACTTGAGCGTTGGAGTGCTTGCATGTGACTCCACCTTTCCCCATCATCTACTCAGTCGTCCTCCGCCTTGGATTGGTCTTCCAGCGACACTTTCAGACCATCGTACACCACTCACAATTTGTTCAGGAACGAACAGGTATCATGGTTTTACCAAGAAGCTGACTTGACTGCTAAATTGAGTCTCGAAATTCAAAAACTAAGCAAACACTAATCACATGTTACATTTACCACTACAATTGAATTGACCAACGTAACATGAAATTCCAGTGGCAAAACATTGATGAAAGTCAGAAATTGATCCTGAATTGGCCAAGAGTCAACGCATACCATCTCGAACTCCAAGTAAAAACACACCATATGATATGATCTTCACAATTGACACTTTTATATTTCAATAGAAGCTCCAATTTTCAAGCGATCAACAAAAACAAATTTATAACAAAAAGGAAACAATATGAACCCTCTCACCTTAGCCTTGGATATGATTTTCACAGCCACTGATTGACCCTTAAGCTCACCCTTCTTCCCTTTGGCCCAACAAGTGTGACCAAAATGGCCACGACCCACTTCCTTCCCAAGCTCGAACTTCGCCCCAAAATTCTTCCCATACCCAAAGCTCTTATCCAGAGACCTCTCTCCTTCCCCTCCTTCACCTTGCTCCTCCGGTATGGGCCCGTCCTTCGGCTTCGCCGTCTTCCCCTGCCGCCGCAGAAGCGCAGCCATGATCGGCTTCGCCGGGGAAGGCGGCGGCAGGGGCCACCGGAACTTCCTGCCGGGAGTCTTTGCCGGAGATGGCGCCACGCCGGGCGGGAGGGGGCTTGTGAAGGGGCTGGTGGAGAACGAGTTCGCCGGCGTGTACCTTCCCGGAGTAGTCGCATCGCTGACGCCGGAGACGGAGTTTCCGGCTGGCTGCGTCGCCGGCGATGGGGCGCGATTATTGGGCAGTTTGGTGCCGTGATCGGCGGGGACGGTTTCGTTGTTGACGGCAATGTTTTTGCTGCAGCAATGACCCATAGCTGCCTATGTCGTCGTCACTGGACGGTGATCGGCGCAAGTCAAAGGCTCCGACAAGAGAGAGGAAACTTCGCCGGAGAAATTGAGAAGACAGACACACACTACTGTAGAGAGAGAAAGAGAGAGAATGGAAGTAAAAGTAGAAGAAGGAAAAGAAAAGAGTTAAATTTGGAAGGCGAGAGAGAGAGAGAATTATTTTAAGCTTAAATAAAATACGACACAGTCCAACTGTATTCATTTATGTGTGAAAGTAAATTGCTTCCTACGTTGGTTGGATCTTTATGCACCTTCGTGTTTTTGGATTTTAATATATAGTATAGTATTTCTTTTAATTACATGTTATTTTGGGAAACATGCCTTATTTTCATGTGAATTTTTCTTTATATATCATTTTTATTTTGTCTTCTATATATGGTCTCATTATTTAATACTATATACCGTGTATTAATATGTATATGTATATTTCCATTCTATCAAAAAATACGTATATAGGTACATTTGAGTAAACAGTTAAATTAAGTGTTTATTGAATAAATATTTATAAATAAATTATTTTCATGATCGAAAAAAATGAGATTAAACTAATTTTATATAAATTTTAAGTTATTTTTATAAGTTATACTAGATAACTTATTGAAAGAAGCTAAAAACAGCTTATGGACATATCATGAACTCCCAGAAATACCTACATAATTATTCATACCATAAGATAAATCTAAATAATATACATTATTTTTTTTTTCTTTATGCCTAAATGAGTGACTTTTCATGAAAGTATGTATGTATACTTGGGATGTGCAGTTCCAGATCCAATCACTTAATTCATTGAACTGTAATATTTAATAATAAAATACTTTTTTAATAAAAAAATTAACAGGTCAGATCCCCCGCCCCCCAATTTGTAAAATTGCAAAAACAATGAGCTTGCATTTAGCTCTGTTTTTGTCGTCGTCGTCGTCAAATAATGCTAACGAGATGAACGCTCTGTTTGACATAACAGTTTATTCTATAGCTTATGGTATAAATTGTATAAGTTATTTTTATAATTGAAAGAAAAATATGGTAAAATTTATTTCATATAAGCTATAAGCTGTTTTGATAAGCTATCATGGGTAGTTTATGAAAAATAAACCCAAAACAGCTTATGAATCAGTCATAAACTGTGTTTATAAGCTCTGCATAAGTCAATCCAAATTTGCCCAAAATCAATAACCTTGGAAGACAGACGAACATGCGAGGGTTTTGCCAGGAAGGAAACAAACCCCCGATGTAATGCTTAACATCGACTTTATTGTTTGGTGTTGAAAACTTTTTCTTTGATCAAGGAATGGCATCACATTAACATTGACATTTGTGTGGTCTCGTTTGTTTTTCTTTCTTCGGTCCCGTTACGGTATACCTCCTCTCTTCTGAACAAATAAATGAATAATGATAGCCAGGCATTGAAATCGGGGTTTGATGTTGTTGAACTACATTTATAATAGTGGAAGGGGAAGAGCACTTGGATACAACATTCTTTTCGGATAATCAAAATTTGCAACATATTTCATTGAACACGGATTTACGGTTTAAGCAAATTGCAAACTGATTTTTTTTTATCAATGTCAGACGATGTAACGTACCGTTTGATAATACAAATTCAATTTTTTTTTTGTTCTTTTACAAATTCAAAATTTTAAACTTAGTAATTTAATGCCATGAAATTCCTGAAATCTTTAACCATTTCTTAAATAAAATTAGGTCTATATTATTCCATTTATAGTTTATAGTATTTATATACAAAAGTATATACTAATTCAGCAGTTTTGCATAAGGTTTCCGCGTGCTTACTTTTCATATGTCTATAGTCTACAGGTTGACGAGAGAAAAGTCCTTTAAAAAAATAACACGATCACCATGCATCTCCAGGTTGACTAAAACATCTCTCGAAACTACGCTGTCATCTTATCATTGAACTGTACCTTTGCTACATCTCAAGCTTATTCCTATCTGCTGAATCCGGACTTGCTTCAAACCTCCGCCTTATTCCCTTGTATTTGGAAATGGCATGGCCCGGAAAGAGTCAGATATTTTTTGTGGAAGGCTGCTAAGGGTATATTAATGACAAATTCCTTAAGGTACAGGAGGGGTTTCACTGATAATGATCTATGCCCAATCTGCCACCAAAGCGCTGAAACCCCTTTCCATCTGTTGCGTGATTGTGGGTTTGCTCAAGAAGTGTGGAGGGGCCTCTCAGCTGATCTTTCTCCAAATTTCTTCCTCCATGACAATTTTGAAGTGTGGCTGTTGCAGAATTTAAAGTCTAACAGTAGGGGGCAAGAGGGTAAGTGGGATATGGTTTTTGCCATAACCGTTGACAGGTTGTGGTGGGCACGTAACGAATTTGTGTTTAAACAAACCATCCCTTCTTCCCTGCGTACTCTTGCAAGAGTTAAGAAGCTTGTTGCAGACATTCAGCGCTCTAATAGAATGTTGAATTGTATGGATAGAAAGGGAGTTTCTCAGCAGGGAGTTTCGGAGGTCAGCTGGGTTTGTCCTGGTGCTGGATTTGTTAAACTCAACTGTGATGGAGCAGTGAAGTCCTTCGCGGAAGCTGCTGCTTGTGGTGGGGTTCTAAGGGATCATAATGGTACCTTTTTGTGGGGTTTTGCTGTGAAATTGGGAAACTGCACAGTCCCACAAGCTGAATTATGGGGTATCATTCATGGCCTTAGGATTGCTAAAGGGAGAGGTTTCACTAACATTCAAGTGGAATCAGACTCTCTTACTGCAGTGAAGCTCATCAATGGAGATTGCTTATCTACCCATCAGTGCAAGCCTCTTGTGAACGAGATCAAGAGCCTGTTTCATGATGCTGGGAGCATTCAAGTGCAGCATGTTTACCGTGAAGCAAATCAAGTAGCGGATTTGCTGGCCAAACATGGGCTTAGTTTAGATATGTCTAGTAGAATTTTTGAGTTTGGTCCTGATTTTCTGATGAACTCTCTTTTGGGAGATGTCTGTAATACGTTCTTCCCTCGTGGGTTTTGATTGTTTTCTGCTGTAGTGGGGCTGTTGCCCCTCTACACTCACCAAAAAAAAAAAAAATCTTATCATTGAACTTTCTCATTTTTTCCCTCCATTTTACAAGTATACTTAATTTTGTAGTAAAAACTGTTTTTTCGTTTTTTCCGCTGTAAAAGAAAGTTTTTTTCCCCATAATACGGTGAGAATATTGTTTAGCTAGATTTATTAATTGCATGTTTGTGGTAAAGGTACATGAACTCTATGCAAACTATTTTCCAAATATAAGCTATAATTATGTTCATTGCCATAATTTTTTTTTTACATTTTTTTCTCTCTTTTTAAAGGGGATCAATAGTGGTTCCCCACTTTCTCCCAAATGTGACTCGAACCCCAGACCCTCGAGTCCAGGTGAGCGGCCCTTAAGCACTACTAAAAGCGTCATTTGAGCTACCTGCTCGCCACAACTTAGAAACTAATGAAAATTACTTGAAAATTTTAAATAATACGAGTTGAATTGGGTAAAATCAACTAATGAAATAAAATTATCACAATGTTTATCTTTTTGTTCACACTGGAATTTAAGATATTATTTAAAAAAAACTAAATTTTTTATCACTCGAACTAATAAATAAACATAAACATAGATGATAAAAATATAAATCATTGATCTTGATCATAAGTAAAAAGGGGGGATTTACCCTTTTCATATGTATATTTTGCATTGACATAGTTAATGGGATTATAAATCAATAATTACAATTTTTTAATTTAGTAGATGGAGTAGTTGTTAGTGAGAATGAGGCCTGTTTGACTGAGACTCGTAATCCGCACTCAAATAATTTGGATTTATTTGATAAAAAAAATAATAATTCGGATTTCAGAAGGCAAAAGACGTATGGCTATGGGCACCGCATGACAAGTGAGTTGACTCGTAAACGAGTTGGCCAATTGGTACAATTTATTTTTTTTAGTGTAAAAATACTGCAACATCCTAATTACGTTATTTAATTTATTTATGTTTTTGTCCTTCATATTTGGGAAAAATTTAATTTTGGTCATTTTTCTTTAAAATTGATCTTTTTAGTTTCTTATTTTTGGAAATATATCATTTATAGTTCCTGTGGTCATTTTATAAATTCAAAAAATAATTTTTAATATTTTATTTCCCCCTTCATAATTTCTAATTTCCACTAAGCCCCCTCCTTCTTTCCCTTCTCAGCTTTGCCGCAAGCTACCCCCTCCACCGCTGCTTCAAGCGGCTTCCCCTCTTCCCTGCCGTGCCGTGCGTGGGATTATTCAGGCTCCACCGCCAAGTCCTTTTTCCCCTTCCTCCTTGAGTGGCGGCCACCGCTCTTCCTCCGCCGCAAGGGCGCAACCTCCCTCCATGGTCGTCACGGCTCCTCTCTTCCCTTTCTCCCTTCTTCCCTTCCCGTCATCTCTCACTCCACCCCTCTCTCACTCCGTTTCTCTCTCCCTGCGCTCTTCCCTCCTTCTTCTCCGTTGCGAAATTGTGGCCACTGCCCTCATCGCCGTGAGGAGAGGGCTTAGTGGAAATTAGAAATTAAAAAGGGAAAATAAAATATTAAAAAATATTTTTTAAATTTATAAAATAACCACAAGGACTATAAATGGTATATTTCAAAAAACAATGGACTAAAAAGACTAGTTTAAAAAAAAACCAAAACTGAACTTTTTTCAAATATAAAAAATATATTTAACCCATTTATTTATTATGTATCGAGACTACGCTCAAAGGAAAAACGTGTTTTAAACAAAAACAAAAACAAATAATGACCCGGTTTCAGTAGAATAAAGCAACGTGGAATCGTAACGTAAGTATGAATTATGATGCAATATATAAACTAGTGAACTATTATAAAAAAATACTCGAGTAAACTTTAAATTAAATGTAGACCATAATAAAGTTTTTGCTTCAGATCAAAAAATATTGTAAGTGACATAGTCAATATTAAGTGTGTGGATCCTCTGCAGCGCTGCAGAGGGATTAACTCTCTCTGTCTCTCTCCTCAACTTACTCTCTCTCTCATTTTTTCTCTCTCTTCTCCACACTCACAAGCCCCTGCTGCAGAAACAGCAGGGCAGTAGAGGATCTGAATCCCAATATTAATGGTTTATTATGAAAAGTATAACGCAAATCATTGTAATAAGATATTTGTAATCATTAAATGTACATTTTGTTATATTCCGAGATACTAGCTGATAATAATACACCACTAAAATTGTAGCTAAAAAATAAATATTACTCTCTTTGATCTAAATATTTGATTATTTAAAGTTTTGATACATAAATTAAAAAATAATTAATTAAATAAATCTAACACTAAAATGAATACCGTGAGACTCGGGTCGGATTCAGCCACTTGTTCAAGCGAAACCAATGGTAACGTGAGCCAGATGTCATCTATCTAATAGTATATCCCTCACCAAAAAAAAAAATCTATCTAATAGTATATATATATATATATAAAAGGAATTGTTAATGTACTCCCGTTTAAAAAATAGAAAAAGTATTTTAGCAACTAATACCTTTTTGTGTGGACAAAAAAATTATTTCTTTCTTTTTAAAAACAATCAAATTGATGAATATAATTGTAATTTTAAATTTTGTATTTATTTTTCCACTCTCAATTATTTGTGCTCTTTCTCTCTCTGTCTCGGGTAACGTACTTTTTCCCCTCTTTCTTCTGTTACGTTCTTCTTCTTCTTTTCATAAAATCCTCCGTTAGTTTCTCCATTTTTTTTTGGATGAGCACCAACCTCTTTACTTTTAGCAAGTTCTTCATATGCTACAATTGAAGGAGTGTCAACATGTAAAGAAGATAACATCCTAGAAAATAGAAACTATTCCAGTGCCCCGAATTGGATACTAATCATGCTGAAAATGGGATCACGTTACAGTATATTTTGTTTTTGTAAATAGAGGAAGAAGGCATTGGTGGTCTGAAAGATATCTATGAGGAAAGCCTTCTTGAAGATCTTAATTAGCTGAGAAAATTTCATTGAGATGCTGAATGAGACTTGGTTTGGTTATATCAATTGCACAAGTTAAAGAAAGGGTGTTTGAAGTTCTTATTTGAATTTGGTAAAATATATGATGTTAGAAATAATGAAAAGTAATCTTTTCTAGCATGCAGATAGGGAGCTAGTGATGGGGATGTTACGGGAGGTGCTTACAATTTCGAATGATATATTGATGTGTATGTATGACGAAGAAGACAACAGACAGAGGAAGCTAGAACGATTTAGGAGAGAGAGAGAGAGAGAGCACAATTTGAGACTGAAAAAATAAATGCAAAATTTAAAATTACAATTATATCCATCAATTTAATTGCTTTTAAAATGAAATAAATGATTTTTTTTGTTCAAATAGAAAATGTGTTAGTTGCTAAAATACTCTTTTTATTTTTTAAGTGGGAGTACATTAGCAATCTCTCTCTCTATATATATATATATAGAGGACATATCAAATGAGAGGAGTATTTTATTGTGAGAGGTGAGAGGAATAAATAATAGTCGTTGGATCAAAATAAATGATTTAGATTAAACTTGTCATTAAAGCTGCACATACACTCTTTCTTCTCTCCCACGCGCACTCCTCTTTCTCTCTGTTCTCTCCCTTCTTTCTTTCGCGAGTAAAGGATTATTTTAGTCCCTGAAAGATATAGGCGGTGTCATATTAGTTCCTGAGAGATAGAAAATTAAAATTTCGTCCCTGAGAGAGACAAACATTTTTCAGTTTGGTCCTTAAGTAATACTTTCAAGGACTAAAATGATAATAAATAATCACTTTTCAGGGACCAAAATGACAGTAAGTAATTATTTTTAAGGACCAAAATGACTAACGGATGACAGTTAAATATCTTTTTTGAATTTTACATCTGTCAGGGACCAAAATGACACCGTCTGACACTCTCAGGGACCAAAGTGACCGTTTATTCTTCTTTCGCGCGCACAACTCAATTTGTGTTTCCCCTTCCCTTCGTCTTCCTCCCTTAAGTTTGTGACAACCACTATAAAATACTCCAGCTTTTGTTTTTTTTTGGGTCTCTCCCTCTCACTTCTTCCCCGTTGCTCTTTGTCACTGCTTCCCCTGCACAAAGGCTAGCTCAAGCATCTTCTAGAAATAAATTATCATAATTTTATTACCAGACTTAGCTTAACAAATATTATCAGCATGATTTTATTTGCTTTCTGGTTCATGACATTTTTTTGGGAGAAAACATGATGCAGTAGTATTGACAAACAAAATTGTGATATTGTAGGAACTTATTTTTTGTGTAATTGGGTGCCGCACGAGGAGATTTATTTTTTTTGCTTTGGATATGGGAACAATAGGATTTGAGTTGCATATTTTTTATTTTGTGTTTATTCCGTTTTTTTAAAAAGAAATTATTTGGTTGTCGGCAAAAGCCATGTTCACGGTGGATGTTTGTATATCAGCACCGCCATTATTGAAAAGTAATAAAGCAGTAGACAGAGAGCAACCTAAAAAATCCATGGGAAAGAAGTGATAGGGAGAGGCCCAAAATGGAATCAAAAGCTGAAGTTTTCTATAATGGCTGCCACATTTTAAGGAGGAAGATGAAGGGAAGGGAAGCACAAATTGGGAGAGAACAGAGAGAAAGAGGAGTGCGCGTGGGAGAGAAGAAAGAGTGTATCCGCAGTTTTAACGACAAGTTGAATCTGAACCATTCATTTTGATCCAATGACTATCTTTTATTCTTTTCACTTCTCACAATAAAACACTCTTCTCACTTAATACGTTTTCTATATATATATATATATATATATAGTATATATTAAATCTGCACAATTCTTCACTGTTTACCCATGCGCGTGTCACATAAGCATAGTTTTCTCTCAAATAATGATATTTTTTTCATCTCCCTCCCCCATATATTGTCTTTTCACTTGACTGATACCAATAAAATAATCTAACTCTGCTCCTTCGGCATGGATATATATTGTGCACAAATTGATGAATTTCTCAAATCATAACAAACCATTAATTTGTCAAAAAAAAAACCATTAATATTCGATTACAGCCACAAGTATTTTATCTTTTATTTGTAAATAAAAGCTAGATTTTTTGTTTATTTATAAAAATTATATTTATGTTAAGGAAAAAAAATTGTTGATGATTTTTAGAAGTTTTAGTTTTATGTCAAATGAAAGTAAAAGTTTAAATAATTACAATAGAAACTTTTATAAAACTAAATTTATTAATTGTCATTTTATAATTAATTTGATGCACATCCACATATATATATTTATTATCATTTCAATCAATTAGTATCTATGTCGTAATAGAATAACATTTTTGCATATATATGACAAAAGATTGAGTAAATTGCAGGTAGTCTTTCAACAACTCATTTACAAAAATTATAATATTTCAATATACTATATCATAATTTTTTTATATATTATTTACATAATTTGAAGACAAAAACTTTAAAATATATTAGTTACTCTATCGAATGGGGATGACGCACAATCCTGATACATTAAAATTAGTATACGTATTTTAAAACGCATAACAAAGCTCATTTTTAATTTATTTATTTATATGAATTAGTCAACAAATAATAGATGATAGATAGTTAATCTATTGTATCGTAGTGAATGTAAGATATTTGATATTATTCTTTGAAGTTGTTATATAATAATTTTTAAAACTTTGCAGTTTTAATTATTAAAGTATAATTGCATAATATTTGTAGTACTAAAATGTTAAGATGATTACATTTTTTCAATTTATCATGTAAATAACTTTAAAATGTTAAAAATAAACATGTTATAGGTTCACCAAAAAAAATAAACATGTTATTTATACATTCTAAATTAATTGTATAATATTATTCTATTTATTTTATGTAAATTAGTTTTAAAAACATTAAAAATAAAATCCGTGTGTATGGGTTTGGGCAACTCGATGACCCAATTCGACTCAAATGATTTGGGTTGATTTTTCCCCCTTAATTGGGCCAAACACAAACCAACCCCACCAAAACCCAGGCCGGTTTAGTTTGTGTAATATATTTTTATCTTGAGACCGTGAATCCGATTACCCGACCCGTTGTCATGACATTATTTTTCTCATAATATTATATTATTTTAGTGCTATTGTAATTATGTATACTCACATGTTCAGGTCTGAACCCGATGACTCAAACGACCCAATCCAAAAAAAATAGCAATTTAAAATTAAATTTTTCAACATTGAACTGACACAACTCAAACTAATTCATTTTTTATCAAATTAGTTTAGTTCGGTTCAACAAAAAAAATAACACAAATTCAACTCAACCAAACTAAAATCTAGAGCTGGCAAAATGGGCTTAGCCCGCCGGGCTGGCCCGAGCCCGCCCAAAAAACACCGGGCTTGGACACACAAATTTGAGCCCATTTTTAATCCGGGCTTTTTTGGCCTGGTCCGATAAAGCCCGAACCCATAAAAGCCCGAACCCGAAGCGGGCCGCCCGAAAAACATAGGCCAAAGCCCGAGCCCGGCCCAAAAAATAGAGAACTCGGACACACAAATTTGAGACCGTTTTCAATCCGAGCTTTTTTGGCCCGGCCCGATAAAGCCGAACCCAATGCGGGCCGGCTCAAAAGCCCGAATTGCCACCTCTACTAAAATCCATACATTGGGATGGGTAATAGATTAAATCAACCTAACTCAATATAACCCATATACACACGGGTAACATTCTAGTTGTAATTTGCATCACTTCACTAAGTTCCTCTTTTGTTTTGCTTGTAGTTTTAATTTTATTAAAGTGTGAAATGTAATCTTATCGATCGATAGTTTTGTCTCGTTGTAATTAGCTATGTCTTTATTTATATCTCTCTCTATAAATATAATTCATTTGAAAGCATTATATTATTTAACCATTCTAAGTTATTATTAGTCAGAAAATTTATTTTTAAAAAACGCGTTAAACGTATTAGATTAAAATGTAAGATTTTCAACACATATATAATTAAAACAGTATACACTAAAAAGATGATAATACTAATTATGAAAAATACTTGGGAAATTATTAAATGACAGTATACATCATTAAATATATCCTATTACATACATGCATACATATATACATACATACATAGATAAATGCATTGCATTGGACCAACATTTTCTAATTAGCCCAAGAAATACAATGCATTATTTTTCAAGGGGTGGGAAGAAGAGGCAACGAGGGTAATTTCCTCGTATTATAAAAGTTGTTTTAGAATGGGGGTGTGAAAAGAAAATTTGTTTTTAATTGCATTGTTAAAATGGGCCGTTGAGGCCGGTCTGCCCGTTGAACGGATGTAATGGGTATCGCGTAAAATGCATTTTCTATTGACACATACATCATTTTTTTTATATATACATACATACACATACACATACACACTTAATTTCTGTTTTTAAATCCCAAAACTACCTCCGTAATCGCGAGTTCTTTTTTTGGCAATTTTTTGACAATGCAGAACTATTAATTTCGTACTAATGCAGAATTAATAATTCTACAATATATAAAAATTACACATACATACGCAGATTGACCCTTAAAATGAAAAAAAAGAATTGTGAAACTATTAGTTCTGTATGAACAAATACACTACAGAACTAATAGTTTCGTAAAGTAATTTCTTATGAAAGTTATAATGCGAAACTATTAGTTTCGTAATATATTTGTTGATGCGGAATTAATAATTTCATATTGTAACTTTGACAATAAATAAAAATATTATGGACTTTTCAAATTTTAGTGTACATGTGTTTAGAAAGTGATATATGTGTAAATAAAAATAAGCTAGATTTTGTATTTTCAGAACGAAAGAAGAAAAAAATTTGGACCAAAAAAAAAAAGAACGAAAGAAAATAATAAAGAAATGGGTAAGGCCCAACAAAATGGAGAGAGAGAGAGAGAGATGGAGGGAAAGAACGTATGATCCACGCGGCAGCGGGAAGCGTGAGGCGATGACATGACATCTAAGTTTTTTTGTTTTTTTTGATCAAAACATCTAAGTAGTATGAGTAAATGGAGTGAGAATGCCCTATAAATGGCGTTCACAGTCACACCGTGCCCGTCGAAATTTGTCACAGCCAATCATCTTTCTCATTCCCATCACTCTCTGCACTCTGCATCCCTCCAAAACCCTTTTTCGTAATCCCAATCCCCTCTTCCCTCTTTCTCTCCTCATAACCCTCCCAATTCCCCCATTCATTCATTCCCCTTAATCGCATCGCATCCCCTGTTATTTCCAACCAATTTCTTCAATTCTAGGGTTAGGGATTTCCTCATCCTCTTTCTATCCACACTGAGTCTCCCTCGCCCACTGCGTTCCGACGTGGGGGCACCGTCGCCACTTCTCGTTCAATGGAGGCTACCGCCGCCGCTGCCGCCGCTCGCGGTGCCTCTCTCCAGTTGCAGACTCCGCCCCGGAAGGAATGGCGCGCTGTTGCTGAGCATCATCATTCTGGCAGAAACCCCGACGACGAGGTACTGATTTCGCGTGGAAAACACTTCACATTGTCTTGGGGTGTGGCTCGGGGAGTGAATGGAGAACACACGCGTTTTTTGAAATTTAGTTCTTACTGTTGTTAGATAGGATTCAATAGTTCTCTTAAATTTTCGTTTTAGGTTTTCAGGCATTTTTTAAGCTTCATATTGGGATTTAACGTTTAGTAATGACGTTTGACCCGAGTCAATGCTTTTCTTCCTGTTGTCGTTTTAAGCTTCAGGAGTTCGTGGGTGTTCTTCCATTTTCGTTACTTAAGCTTCGGGGAAACGGATGTTATATGGTGTGTGCCTGGGTGGATAATGCGGTCGTTACTCATTAGTGTGGTTGTACTTCTCTGACTGATTGTGTGAGTTTGGA
Organism: Glycyrrhiza uralensis; assembly: GCA_030159175.1. Taxonomy (NCBI): domain Eukaryota; kingdom Viridiplantae; phylum Streptophyta; class Magnoliopsida; order Fabales; family Fabaceae; genus Glycyrrhiza; species Glycyrrhiza uralensis. The sequence goes on from BRZY01000005.1 coordinate 45,637,279, forward strand.
GTAAAGCATCTTAGTTTTATCCATACTAATTCCTATCGGGTTCAGTTGTGACTGAACTCAAAAAGTAATTGAGATTTGGTTTATAGGTTTTATATACACTATATTTTGCAGAGGCCTGTATGGTTTTAGTATTTGGTTCACGGGAAAAATCCCATTTTGTCTATCATGCCCAAACTTTATTTTTCGATTTGCTGCTGTAAACCACAAGGTACATGGGATGTGCATGTATTTTGAAGTGAACAGACTTGATTCTTTCAATGATTATTGAATCAAGGGACTTTTATAGGCAGGGTAGATTTTTCAAACTACAGAACCTTAACCATGTGAATAATACTGTCTGCTTGTTGTCAGAATTTAGTCTGGCAAGTAAATTTTAAATAGAATATACTTCATGCTTATGTTGTTTAAGTAGAATATACTTCATCAACTGACATACGGTTGTTGGTATGTAAGTGTTGAAGTTTTGATTGCTTACCATTGTGTCACTGGATTTGATTGGATGTGGTAAATGGGGCCTTAACATTTGTTGTTAATTGTTATTTGTTTGGTTGATAATTGGCATCTGTTGATGTGCAGGAGTTAGAAAACACAAAACTTGGGCAATCAGACGAGAGAACCATATATGAGGTAAGGTGATGGCATTGGAAGTTGTTTTTAAGTTGAGTAATTAAGATCCTGAAGATAATTTCTTACTGTTTTTCAAGGTGCAGCAAGGAAGAGAGCCTCTAGATGTTGATTTTTGTTCAATAACAGTGGATGGGGCATTAGACAGTGATATTTTACAGCAGCAGATTCATAATATTGTTAGACAAAGGCAGGAAATACTGCAAATGGAGACTGCACTAAAAGCTCAAATGATTGCCAGAACTGAGATAATGGAAATGCGAAGAACCTTTGATGCTCAACTCAAGGAACATGCTAATAATGTCAGCAAGCTTCAGGTGTAAATTCAAACATTTATGTGTATTTGGACTCTGAAGACTGTGCTAATCTATCCCCAACTTTTGAAAAAATTAATTTCGTCAGATTTACTAGAAGACCATGCTTTTAGACGTTTAGTTGTATTCTTATCTTATATGGCAACAGATGGCGGAGCATGTCAATTTGTATTGATATGATAGTTTGGTGCAGATATGACTGTTTTCTTTCTGATGGCCAAAAGTGGCGTTTTATCCTTAAACATCTGTCCTTTAAGTTACCTGTTTTGCTTCCCACAGGTTAGTAATTGTTAGTATACCCTAAAACTTGTATACCTTGCTTCGCAGGAGCAACTTTGTGAAAGGGAGCACACAATTCGTGAGCTGGAAAGGAAAATGGAAGAGAAAGATAGAGAGCTACATACTATTAAATTAGATAATGAAGCGGTTTGTTGAATTGCTGCTTCACTTTTTATTGTAGTCTTGCTGGATCTTAATTTGGGCTGTATTTGTTTTTGCATTATGTACTAATCTCTTCAATTGTTATGTTAGGCGTGGGCTAAACAAGATCTTCTCCGTGAGCAAAACAAAGAACTAGCAACTTTTAGGTTTTTCTTTATTCAAATGTATTTATGTTATGTTTTAGGTTTTGTGCCTATACTTCTCTACATGCTTCAATTGGTGAATCCTTTTGCAGAAGGGAGCGTGATCATTCAGAAGCTGAAAGAGCTCAGCATATACAACAAATACATGATCTGCAAGAACATATTCAAGAAAAAGATAGGCAGCTTATTGAGTTGCAGGAACAAGTAGGCAGCTTATATTTATATAATTTGTATTTGTATCTGTAAGAGTTTATTTAAAAGTTTTTTGGTTTATATTGTCTAATGATGATTCTTTCTTTCAGAATAGGGTTGCTCAGGAGACCATTATGTTTAAAGATGAACAAGTCAGAGAGGCCCAAGCATGGATAGCGCGTGTTCGCGAGATGGATGTCTTTCAATCAACAACAAATCAGACATTACAGGCTGAATTGCGAGACCGCACAGAGCAATATAACCAGCTCTGGATGGGTTTCCAGAGACAGGTTGATCTGTCATTTCTTGTCTGCTTCAAGGATAAAGTTTCATTTGTTTTTTACACACACAGTAATGTATTTTGTTTTGAATTTGTGTCTTGGTTTGTACCTTAGTGAAATAGATATTCACCCTGTAATTTGTTGTGATTTGGTTTTGTAGATTCTTTGCACTAACTACAAAAAAACTTTAATTTTGTGAGCTTTATATGCATCTTTTGCCCCATCTTAGTATGGTATTTTTTGTTATTTACTTAAAAATAATAGTGGATGTTGCCCAACTGTTGAATTATTTGTTTTGGTGGCTTTAGTTTGCAGAGATGGAGAGACTTCATTTGCATACTATTCAGCAATTACAGCTTGAGTTGGCTGATGCCAGAGAGAGGAGCGGAACTTATAATGATGATTCCCGAATGTCCCAAATTAATTCAACAAATAATGCAACTCAGTTTGGACAGGAAAATGGAAACCAATTTGACTTAAATGGAGGCAATGCTTCTGGTGGAAATAATGGTCTCGTAACAAATGTAAGCTCAGATAATGTTCCACCATTTGCATCTTCGGGCAATCCATCAATCCAGGTTGGGGTGCTTTAATTAATGCTTGATAGATAAACATGAAGCGTACTCTTGATAATTTGAGATATGAAGTAGTATCAGCCCTCATTAATGTGGAAGTAATTTTTATAAAACCAATGTCTACTCTTTTTGTGAATGGCATCAAACGTTTTTCCATATTATCAGGTGGTTATGTCTTTCGAATTAGCTGTATGCCTTTTACTTTGTTGTATTGTATGGCGTGATAGACTTGTTTTACACTGGATTGAACAATTCCATATCTTACCAGTTTTTCAATACCTTTTTGGTTATTTCTAGACTGAAAATGTTCCTGGTGTTCCTATGGCTCCATCATCTCTTCTTGTCCCACATTCGTACCTTCCACCTGGACAAGTAACTGCATTGCATCCATTTGTTATGCATCAGCAAGGAGTGCCCAATTCAGTTGCATCACATGTTCCTCAGTCACATGTTGGACATTTTCATCCAGTGCCCGCAATGTCACCTCTGCAACACTGGCAAAATCAACAGGTACTGACAGATACCTATATGTAAGCTGTCTTTGTTGTTTTAAAAGATTTTTGCTGATTTGCAATCAAATTCATACTTGTTTCTTCAGGCTGTGTCAGAGGGTTCACAGGTATCCATTCAGGATGATCCTGCATCGTCCCAATCTGATCAAAATTTGATCAGATCGGATGCAAAGTTCAACTATGAAATGTCTGTTAATGGACAAACTCTTCATGGGGACTATTTAGATGCCCATGTCCACCAAGGCGAGGAGCCACAAACTGTGATTTCATCATCTACCGGGGAAACACAGGTTTTATAATTAATGATTCAGTTATCTGCTCTGTATAATTTACTTCTCTTGAGGTTTGTGTAAAATACTGATGATAAATAATTGTATTTGTTCAAGGTTCTTCAATCAGTTGATAATGGTCAACTCGTTGCTTCCCAACAAGATCAAAGTTTACAACAAATTTCTTCAGAGTTCTCTGATGCCTTAAGATTGAACTCTTTTGAACCAAATGGTGAAATGAAGGTTTGTTTTAAATTTTTTTGCTTGTTTGATCTTAGTTGTTTGACTGATGCTACAAAGTTAGTTTGATAAACTAAGCTTTTTTTTTGGAGGGGTGTCAAATGCTACTTATCAAAACGAATTGAAACATGGTTATTTGTTTGTGTTGCGTTGTAATTATATGAAGATGTCAAGATATTTTGGTGGCTAGCACTATCTAAAAGCTCATAGTAGCTTCTAAATAATCTTTTTCATGCTTTTAATAACATGCTCAGAAAGCTCCTTTAAAGTATAAGGCTCCTCTAAAGTTAGCGAGAAAGGGCATATCCGCCCCTGGTTTTGCCTGCGTTTGGGTAAGCACTTTAGTTAAGTGCTTATTGAATAAGCTATTCTAGGAAACTTAATTAAGTGCTTATTCATAGGCTATTATGGGGAGCTTATGGGCATGTCACAGTTAATTTTTACAAGTGCATCTAAACATTACTACAAGTGCTTATATCATGAGATAATCCCAAATAAGCTCTTTTCCAAACACCCCCTTTATTCATAATGCTTTGTGATCTTAACCCACTAATATTCAAATGTGGATACACCCTTAATCTCTTTAAAGAAAAAAGCACTTTAGAGGAACTTTTTTTCTTTTTCATTTTAGAAGTGGCTTTTAAGGAATTTGGGTCTGTTTGGAAAAACAGCTTATTTAAGCACTTATGTATAAGCTATTTTTATAATCGAAAAGATAATAAGGTGAAACTGATTTCATATAAGCTGTAAGCTGTTTTGATAAGCTATCCTGGGGAGCTTATGAAAATAAGCCCAAAACAACTTATGAACCAGTCATAAGCTGTTTTCATAAGCTCTACCAAACACGCTGACAAGTACTTATGTTAGTAAATAAGCTCAGATAAGCTCTGAATAAGCCAATCCAAACAGACCCTTTATTGAGTACTTCAATTTTTTATGCCGAGTAAAAGGCACTTAGAAGATAGAAGAATGCTATCACAGATGAGAAGATTGAAGCTAACAATTTTCCTGCCACAGGAGCAGAATCCGGTAACATTATCTAATGATGGACCTGAGGACCAAATTCTGTTAGCTGAGCAAGCAAGCTCTGCTGCAAATGCAACATCTGCTGCAAGCCATTCAGTTAACCCCAATGAAATGGTACAGAACAATTCTACTGATTCAGTCTTGTCTGAAACATTCACCTCTACTGGGCCAATAACTTCAACAAGCATTGCAAAGGCTTCAGAGACTGCTCTCCTTGATGAAAGGTCATTGTTAGCTTGTATTGTTCGCACTATTCCAGCTAGTGGCCGAATTCGAATCAGTTCAACGGTTAGTGAGCTTAAGTGTCAACCTTCTAACTTTTCACTATAGATGGCTTTTCCCACTCCTAAGCTCATGTGATTTATTTGTATTATGTTTTAAAAACAGCTCCCTAACAGATTGGGCAAGATGCTTGCACCCTTGCATTGGCATGATTACAAAAGAAAGTATGGAAAGCTGGAAGACTTTGTAGCTAGCCATCCTGAAGTAAGTTTCTAAGTTACAGTGTAGACAGATAGAATTTAGTGTAGTGGTATACAACCAGATGTAAATGGCCAAAAATTTTCAGAAATCAGCTTTGATTGAAGCAAATGGTTGTTGGATGGAATAAAGTGGTGGGAGCCGCTCGTCCATCCAAGCCTCAAAGCATGCCAAGTCATTTTGTAAAAATTTCTGGCTGTCTAGCAATTTTGATTCAATTATCTGCATGTGCAAGTTCTTATAATTTACTAGCAACATATTTGCATTACAACCTGATAGGTTTTTTTCCCCCGAATTATTTCAGTTATTTTTGATTGAGGGTGACTATATTCAACTCCGCCAAGGAGCACAAAAAATGATAGCTGCAACTGCTGCAGTTGCCAAAGTTGCAGCAGCAGCTGCAGCATCATCTCCTTATTCTTCATATATGCCTACTGTAGCAGTTACACCAATGGCTCAATCTCATCGCCTGAAAAAATCTCCTTCAATTGAGTCCAAAAATATCAAAACTGACAAGACACTTCAGGAATATACAGTCATCTCTTCAAATATGGGTGATGATCCTCCTAAGTTGTCAGTAATGTCACAGCAACAACCCAATGGTGCATGCTTCAGTGTTGCTGGAGGTCTTTCAAATGTTAAAATTTTGAGTAAATCTAAGGATTCTCGTGAAATGAATGGCCCTGAAAGTAGGGTTGTCCAGTCTTCTGTACAATTAGCTGTTGGCAATGGGGGAAGCCTTGACAGATCGAGTATGAGCAGTGCCCAAAATTCAGGCTTAGCAAATGGGAGGCTAGTTTCAAGCTTTGTTTCTAAACAGCAGACCAGGTATGTCTCTACGTTGGCTGCTGAATGATAATTTCTATCATTATGCTGTAAATAATGTGTCTTGATCTGATACTACTAATAGCTACAAGAATAATGAAATCGTGCTGAACTGTTTTGGTATAACAGGTCGACTGGTGCCATCTACCCTTCTCGAAGATAGTGAGTCTTCTTACTAGCACTTAAAATATCTATTTACGTTTGCTTTGAATTTCTATGGACGTATTCATGCCACTGTGTCTGTGTGCTTCAGTTTACTTTTGACATACTCATCCAGGGGCACTCTTTTTGTAACCTGAGGCCTATTGTAACGTGTCCTCCCATTTGCTCAGTAATTGGTCTCTTTTCAATTTATTTGAATAATTGTGCTCAATCATAGTTTAGGATTTGTTATTTGCGTTGTGTATACACACGTGTCTCGCCCCCCTACAAAATGCATTTTGAATTACTCCGGTGCAGTTATACATAGATTTCTAACTTAAGAATGTAGCAGCAATACATGCATGTACTTCTGCCCGGGACCAATAATAGTGTGATTTCCAAGATATATCTGATCTTACTGAAAGTATAATATAAATGCTTCTTACAGAATATAAATTTTGTGGTATTTTGAATAGTTCAGGCCTTTTGTTTTGAAATATTTGAATGAGCTCTAAAGTCTAAACTGCATGAGTCAGTTACATTCCATTTTATTAAATTCCATTTATGTTCTGTGAGCCATCATTCGTAATTTCATTTACTGTTTATATACAGGGAACGTGGATGGGCATAGATTATCCTCTCTCACCAGGTCGCGTTCACCGGTTTGTGGGAGAATTTTTTTTGAAGCATTGGCGGAGTAATCTTGTGGCTGAGCAAGTTATCGTTTGGTGCTATCTCCATATTCTGTAGTAATTTATTTCTCCCCACCATTTCAATTTGGTGTGCTTTCATTAATTTGGGCTTCATGCTGTGATATTCATGCATGCATTGCATCTTTTGACTGCCATTTTTTTTGTGAATGCTTGAAAGATTAATCAACGTAGTTAACATTTTCAGTTTGCAAGCTCCTTAAGTCTCTGTTCAATATTATTTATTTAGTTTGTTTCTGCAAGATCCGTGGATGGATATATTGCGAGCTGTATGTGGATTCAATCAGCGGTGGATGAGGATGTTCAGGGATTTGAATACTTCATCTTCAAAATTAAATTATGTTTAAACATTTCATCCTTTCACAAAATTAGTTTTATCTAACTGCTGCTGACAGTGACCAAAGTACACGCTATATACTTTGTGCCCGCCCACGCTATATATAAATTGCTTCGGCACAAAATAAGAAACGGACACTTAACCCATCTGTTGCTCGCGCTTGGATTCTCAACGCTTTTCTGAAGCACGTTTGAAGTGCAAAATCAAGGTTTGTCCACCTCATCGAAGGTGATGTAGATAACTATGAGCTTGTTTGGATTGACTTATGCAGAGCTTATCTAGACTTATCTACGAACACAATCTCTTATCAGTGTGTTTGGCAGAGTTTATGAAAACAACTTATGACTGGTTTATAAGCTGTTTTGGGCTTATTTTCATAAGCTACCCATGATAATTTATCAAAACAGCTTACAGTTTATATGAAATTAGTTTTATCATATTTTTTTTATTATAAAAATAGCTTATATATAAGTGCTTATCATATAAGCGCTTATGCCATAAGTGTTTAAATAATCTATTTTTTCAAACAGACCCTATATATTAGGAGGTATTATTATGTTGTTGCCCGATAATCAGAACAGGTATATGTTTAAAATCAGCTTGAATGTGGTTCCCCGACTCCCCAAAATCAGACCCCAAACATACGAAACTTTCAAACACTGCCTTGACACAACCTGAAACATTTAAATAGACGGTATTTTGAAGACCAAAAAGTAATAGACGGTGTTTTTTTTGGTCCAAAAATAGACGGTATTTAAAAGCGATACATTTTTTTTTCGATAACATAATAAAAAGCGATACTTTTAAACATTGCATTAATACACTCTTTATGATTAATATATTAATATTAATTTCTTCTTAAAGTCAATTTAGTAGTAACTAGTGCCGGTACCCGTGCAATGCACTTTAATTTGTATTTTCAACTCAGTTTATCCTCATCAATCCGATCTAAATTGACGGTCTCGATTGTGACTGCACTGAATCCAAATCCCTTTAAACATACTGCCTTTACTAGTAATACACTTTAAAAGGACACTTCGATAGTCGGTATTGCTGATGTTTCCAATGTTAACATTTTGATAGGCATTACTCGATTTTTAAAGTGACATTTTAATACTATTTTTTTCATATTAAGTGACAACATATGTTTTCTGAGACATTAAATTTTTTATTTCATTTTTATCCCAAACTGATGATTTCTAAATATTACTTAATATATTTATAAAAATAAAAATAAAGTAAAGATAATTTAGTAAAATTAAGTTATTTATTCATTAAATTATTTTTTTATTAATCTTCGTGAGAAAACCTTAAATATTAAATATCACTTATTTTGAAATAGAGAAAATATTTTATACTTTACGAACTCTGGGAAATGTTTGTCTATTTTCGCACTCAAAAAATAATCCCAGAAATTAGAAACGATAGCTAAATCAACAAAAGCAAAATGCATTTTTCGTTTTTTATAATAACGAAAATTAGGCTATAAAAGTTGTAGCACATCTTGATGGTTTTTGTATTTCCAGCTTTTTCGCTCGATGGTGGCTTTTCTAAGACCAACCAGGACCTACGTCTGATCCAATTTGGTTGATTGAGGAGGGCATATCTGGCAGATTGCAGAGTCTGGTTTGCGAGGCTTGATACCTGCCACTGTAGGTAGTAACAGGAAAGGTACCCATTGGTTCTTGGATAAGTTGATGCTGCTGCTGAAAGAATGGTGGCACCTTATGGTGCTGCTGCTCATTCATCTGAAAAGCCAACTTTGGAGTATGTTGTAGAGACACTGCCACTTGTTGCTGCTGCTGATCATTCATATCCAAAGGTGAGTGATATGGTCGGTGCTGCATGCCTTGTCCCTGTGCCACAATTTTCACATGAGTGATGTAAAGTCATAATAATCCAATCCTACGTTTGGCTTGATATGTCAAATGATCTTAACAACAACCTGAGAATGCATCTGTTCCTGAGGTCCAGCATCAGCAAGTTTGGCAAGAAAAGTCAAGTTATGCTGAAGCTTGGCTTGATACCTGTATCGGGTTATTTGGGTAATGAGTCATAAGCCATTGCACAAACCTTAATTATTATTAATTATGATAAACCACAGATGAAAGTGGAGAAGGCAACAGCAGCATATAGTGCATGATGATACTTGCAATAAACAAATTCAAATTCAAATAAATAACATCTGACAACGACTCTAAGGTAGAGTTTGGCATAGAAATAGAATTGAACCAGATATCTTTGCTTCCACCCTTTTCAGTATATCAAAATGTACCAATTATTTACTTGTCTTGTTTTGTTCTACTTTAAATGCACACCAAACATCGAGCAGAACTCGTGTTATTTTCTGTTCTAACCTGTCTACTAAATACTACGTAAGATTCATCATATAGAAAGAGAAAGAGATAAGTTGGTACAACATAAATACTATTTTGATTCAGATATAACTTCAATTATTATATTTTAATGTAATAATAAGCCATAAACAAAATGAGAATCTGGAACAATCCATATACTGGGTGGCACAAGAAGAAAAATTTTCTTTGCCTGCCCATTGTTTATGACCATATCAGATACCAAACGTGTCTTCTATGAATTTAACTCTTCTAAAGTGAGAGATGCACCTTAGATGGTAAAGTACAGAATTATAACTATTGATTGAATAATTAATGGCTGATATTGTGATAAAATAAAATAAAATACATATACATTTATGGCAAACTATAAGGTTAAATCTATTTCGTTTTTAAAATTAATGATTATAATTCTTCATTTTAACCTTTAAAAAGCCCCTTAATTTTATAGAGGAGCCAAATCCATCTTCCCAAGGAACCACGTTTTTCAGCTTCTTCTACTACTCTTTGTTACAAAAAATTTCTGTCTTGGCACCAGTTTGGGCTACTTTACTTCTGAAGGATGTCTTCATCTTAGTCCTCCCTTCTACTAAACTAACATATATTTAACTAGAGAGAACCAATATTTACACCAATACATGAATGAACAAGGAACAAAGGGATACAATGGTTCAAACGGAAAGAAACATTATTTCTACCATGTGTAATTTCATGAACGTGTAATTCATAATTCATAATTGCAACATTCTGTAATAAAATTTCATTCTCTAAATTCAGTAAATTGTATGCAATAGAATGAAGAAGTACAAAGAAAAAAGCTTCAGAGGTCCATGGCAGAAAAATGAAAGTGCAACTGAAATCACTTGGTAATACCTAGAAACAAACATAAGCAATTAAAATACAATAAAAAAATAATTGGCTACTAACTGGGCAATCTCAGCAAACTTCCCCTGGTTTTGACCTTCCAATATTGCCAGTATCAGCTCCGCATTCTCCTCCAAGTACTGCACCAAGCATAAGAACTGGTCTATATGAGATAAGTAGAGGGAGGGAGTCCAGTAACTCATTATTTCAATTCAAGGTCCAAACTTTTTAACAACATGCATTATGCTCATGCATTCTCTGACTTTAGAGCTAGTTTGAACAAATTTTTTTTCTATCAGCATTTAAAACATGCATTTTTAAAAAAAAAAATAGTTTCTCATATAAGTTGAAATGAGCTTCTACACTTCACTTTTCCAAAAGTTCACTTTTTATCATCTCCATAAACATCTATCTATTTATCAGTGACTATTTAACGGTTTTTCCTCTTTTCTATATAGAAAAAACATAAGAATGCAAAATAAAGCCAACTTCTATAAGCCAAAAGCTAGACTTTTGCACCTAAATAGGACCTTAGAATAAGACACAAGCACACACCTCGTGCTCCTTTGTAAAAGTTGATACCCCTTGTCACTAATGGAGAAAATGCATAGCACGAAATGAATTCCATTAAGTTTCTATAGAGAGAGATATGTTATTCTCTATGGAAGGAGTTTATAAAATCAACGGTATCACGTACATTCGATTGAAGCAATGTGGAAACATTTATCAATAGAGGAAAAACAAATTAGTAACTTAGGGCACAAGCAAAGAGAAAGAGGTGAGGAACATACACATTTACTGAACACGAACGGGGCAAAAAAATAACAACAGGGAAAGGTGGCATTTTGATGAAACCCCAACAAAAACACAAGCGCAGAGATGAATCTAGAGCCTCAAATAACGTAAGAGGATACAGGTAATGAAGCAGAGAAATGAGTTAAAAGGAAAAAAAGTTGGCACCTTTTGAATCTGCTCGGTAGTGAAAACAGGGAGAGGAGGATCACCGTTCAACATTTTCCCGCTTCTTTTTTTTTTTTCACAATGGGAGACCAAAACACAATCAAAACTAAAACCCTAGCCTTTCTTCTTCTTCCCCACGAAGTCACAAACCACCTTTTTCGAGTTCAAAATGTGCAGTGTGTGTTTGCTGCTTTTTCTGTCTCGGTTTAAATAAGCGAGTCTTCCCTTTTCATGCGTTTTTTTTAATTACACTTTGAATTTAATTAATATGCAATTATAGTGTAAATATTTTTTTACACACACATCCAATCAGATCTCACTATATAGATATTTGTATAAATATTTTAAACAATATTATTACAAAGTGGTACCAGAGTAAAATATAATTGGATGCGTGTGTAAAAAACTTTTACACCGATGCATAGAAATTTAACTCTTACACTTTCTTGCCTTGCCTTCTTATGTTAAAATATTAAAATTAAAATATACAATACAATTTTCTCTTGAGATAATGAGAAATAAATATTTATTATACTTAAAATTATTTTAACATGAATTAATTTGGCTTAAATATGTTTTTGGTCTTTCATTTTTTACTTATGTTCATTTTTTGTCCCTCATATTTTAAAAATATTATTTTAGTGTTTAATGTTTTAAAAATGTATCACAATTAGTCCCTCATATTGATATTTTAATCCTTAATATTTTTAAAATATTTCACAATTAGTCTTTTATATTTCAAGGTAAAAGACTAATTGTGACATATTTTTAAAACATTAAGGATTAAAATAATATTCTTAAAATATAAAAGATGAAAAATAAATATGAGTAAAAAATAAAAAACCAAAAACATATATAAACTAATTAATTTTTTAATAGTGACAAACAAATTTAAACGGCTATTTTATAAAAAAACAATTTGTTTCTATACAATTTTTAAAGTCAACAATAACTATTTTTAAATATTTTATTATTAATTTTATAACTTTAAAAAATAAAATAATATTTTAAATACCTTTTTATTGACTTCAAAATTTTGACCAAAAACTTTCTTTTATCTTTAATTTTTCTTGTTCACGCGTGTCTGTTTTTCTTACATCATTTACATGTGTTCCTTTATTAAGTCAAATAATTTAATTTAATTATTTCCTTGTAAATTTTAAGATTAAATATGTTTTCATTGCAAAATGTACTGAATTTTTTCTAGTCTCTAATAAATTTTTCAAATACTTTCATCTTAATTTTTTATTGTCACGTTTATCTTTACCATTAAATGAATTCTATTAAATGATGACGTATGTGGATAAATGATTTGACGTGGTAAGTAGTCAGATACCACGTGGCATCCACACTAGATACCACATGGAAGATATTTTCTATGTCATTTTAATCATATTTGTATCCCTATAAATTTTTTTTGGCTTAATTGCAGTTTTAGTCCCTCATCTTTTGTCTTTGTGCAATTTTAGTCCTCCATCTTTTAATTGAGCCAATTGGGTCCCCTATGTTTTATAAGTGTGCAATTTTGGTCCAACTGTTAATTCACAAACAGAGTTAGCTGACGTGGACAAATGTTGCTGACTAGGGATGCTTAATGGCATCCTATGTGGCAAGTGAACTTTGACTGACCAATCAAAAATTTACACCTAATAAAATAAAATAAAAACATCACTCTCTCTCTCTCCTGCTTCGCCTTCCCCTTCCCCCTCTCTCTCGTCCTTTGCCATCACTTCTTCCTCCCTCCCCCCACTTCTTCCTCCAACCGCCCCTAGCAACCAAGCCCCTGATCTTCCCAAGCCTCCATCCCCCACCACAACCACAACCCCACCACAACCACCACCACCACAACCATAAAAACCAGGATCAGTAATGAGGGAAAAAGAAAAGTAAAAACGAAATAAAAAAGATGTAGAAAACAGGGAGAAGAGAAGGGGGCTTCCCCCATGCCGCTGCGCGCGGTCTCTTCCTCGCCACCCCGCCGCCGCGGATGGCGGTGGTCTTCTCCTCCTCCACGGTCGCCCTCTCCTTTCTCTCTCTCTGTTCCTTCTTTCTCTCTCTCCTCTTCTCTTCCTCCCTCCGTCTCTTTCTTCCACTTTCCCTCTCACCCGCGGCCACCACCACAGCATGGTGGCCACCGTGGCCACTTCTTCTTCTTCTTCTCTCTCTCTCTTTCTCTCTCTCGCCGCCCCACCCCCTTTTCTCTCTCTCTCTCTCTCCCTTTTTTTCTCTTTCTGCGTTTTTTTTTTCATTTGGGGGTTAGGGTTCTAATGAACCCACTTTGCCCCCCACTTCGTTTCTCTCTACTCCTCCACCCAGTTCGAAGACGAAGACGATAGCTTCACCGCCGTGAATAATGGCAGCACTGGCGTTAGGGTTTTTTTTATTTGTGTTTTTGTTGAAAGCTTATCTGGACTGAAATCTGTTGGTGGTGGTTGTGGTTGTGGATGGTTGTGGTGGGGATGGTTGTGGTTGGGGTGGGAGATGGGGGCTTGGGGAGATCGGGGGATGGTGGTAGTGGTTGTGGTGGGGTTGTGGTTGTGGTGGGGGATGGAGGCTTGGGAAGATCAGGGGCAGTTGGAGGAAGAAGTGGGGGGAGGGAGGAAGAAGTGATGGCAAAGGACGAGAGAGAGGGGGGAAGGGGAAGGCGAAGCAGAAGAGAGAGAGTGATGTTTTTATTTTATTTTATTAGGTGTAAATTTTTGATTGGTCAGTCAAAGTTCACTCGCCACATAGGATGCCATTTCAGCATCCTAGTCAGCAACATTTGTCCACGTCAGCTAACTCTGTTTGTGAATTAACAGTTGGACCAAAATTGCACACTTATAAAACATAGGGGACCCAATTGGCTCAATTAAAAGATGAAGGACTAAAATTGCACAAAGACAAAAGATAAGGGACTAAAACTGCAATTAAGCCATTTTTTTATTAGCAACTAGTAAAACAAAAATCGCTATATTTTAAAAGATCAAAATGCAACAAAAGAAAAACACTAAAACGACGTCGCTGAGGGTACGGGGCGAATGCAGGCACGCGCGACTGGCACGGTGCTTTTGAGACGGCGTCCTTTTTGCAGCATCGTGAGAAGGGGTTATTCGTTAACTTGTTATTCTGCAATTGAGAGAAAAAGAGGAGGAAATTTGGGGGGAACTCAAAATGGGGTACGTTCTGAGAGTGAGATTGGCGTCGTTCTTCACTGGGGCTGCAACGGCGTCGTTTGCGGGTCTCTACATCCTCCACAGGGATTACAAGCTTGCGCAGCAATCCCTTACTCAACAGGTACATGGAAATTAACCGCATCAATATTCTGCTACAATATTTATGTTATTTTCCATCTAATCGTGTCATTTGCGAGACCCATTAATTGAAAGAACTCATAGGTAGTGATTAGATCACCCTTTTGGAATTTTGGTTAGGAAGAGGAATAAAGCTATAATTTTTTAGTTGAAAACTTTTCTGGTTGGGCCTTCTATTCTAGTTCGCCTGGTCCAGTTTGGATAAACTTATCCATAAACACTTCTAGTATGTGTTTTTTAACTAACAACTTCTCACACAAGTTGAAATTAACTTTTATTCTTCACATTTTTTAAAAGCTATCTTTTTTAACTTCTCTAGAAATTATCATTTAACAGTTTTTCTTCTTTTGTATATATGAAAAAATTAAAATGTAAAATAAGACTAACTTCTCTATAAGTCAAAAGCCGGAGCTTTTGCATCCAAACAAGACCTAAATCTGCTCCCTTGCTGCTGTTGCCATGTTCTTGTCTTATGCAATGTCAGTGGTTATAACTTATAGCAATGCTGCCTTTTAGAGATATTATAATGATCAAGAGATACAAAATGGAGGGTGGGTGACTTTATTCATTTATTTACTTGTTTCAAATTTAGATGCTGAGTGCTGACATGTGGATATATTTTGTGGAATGGCATGAGTGAGTTGAATGAGACACACTACATGTTTTAACTTGGATTTGGGACTCCACTAGCAGGATCCTTGTTTAGGGGGATCAGGAAGCCCTTTTTTTTGGGGGGGGGGGGGGTGGTGGAATTCTTGATGGGCATATTGAGTTTGGATAATTGAGAGGCAATTGCGATATGATGTTGGCATTTACTTTACTTTATGCAGAATGAGTGATATATTTAAATTATTTAGAGGTCATTGCCCGGTGCAATAACCGGAGTTTACCTGTTAACAACAGCTATGTTCAACCAATATTTGATAGAATTGTCATCTCTTTCCTACTTGATACAATCAACACATACTTGTAATATGTACATTTATTTATTTATTTTTTAGCTTGCCTTTAGTTTGTGGAATATCTTTAAGATTGTTCTTTCTGTTGCTTGCTTTGTTCTATACATTTTGCTCCTGACCGTGGCATGTTTTTTCCTTGCCTTTTTAAAATATTATTATGGTCTCATAAAATTCCTCCTCTTTTCTTGATCTTTAAATATGTAAACAAATTATTTCTCCTTGTTTTATTCATTGCAAGACCTCCTCATATTCTGTACCAGATTTATTTATTCCCTTAATTTGGATTCAGCGATTTCCTGTCTTACCTTCTTCGATGTATGCCAAATGATCTTATTTTTATTGACTTTGCCTTGTTCGTTGAACAAACAAAACAGGCAAATTTTTCATGAGTGGTGTTTGGGACTTCAAATTGTGGATGGATCTAGTTAAATAATTTGCATATTCTTTTATTATAGTCTTAGGGTGTGTGTTTCAGTTGTTGCTATCAATATCTTTTGAAGGTGTGTGTGGAAGTTTAGCTTTAATGAGGAATGCAATAAGAGCTGCTAACTAGCATACTAGTTTTTTGTTGTCTCCTAATGAATGTGGTTTTTTTCTCTCTCTCACGGTACTATGAATGTGTTCATCATCAAATTAAGAAAATGCAGTTGGTTTCTCCCCTAATTGTTCTCAGTATTGCAAATTGTGTTTTGCATACTAATTTTGGGACTTCTCTATTTGAATCACTAATCCAAATTCCAAATTACTTAGAAGTACACGTTGAATTGAACCACACTGTTCACTTCAATCCTATTCGGAGATAGTACATTCCTCACATTTTGTAATAATCTTTTTGCATTATTTCTTGTGTGGCATTCATGGCTCACAACTGGTTGCTGGTTTAGAAATTTACTCAAATCACATTACTGTGTGGAGAATGATGGCAACAACAATTTCTTCCAAAAATTGTGCATAAGTCTTGCAAACTCCGTGCTGCTGAGGCAGGCGTATATAGAAAATTGATTTTGTAAACATGGAACAAAGTCCAGCGGCAAAGGGTTTAATATTCAAGGGATGATATTCTGTTAGGATAGAAGGGCAGAGTAAAGGGGGATCAAAGTAGTTAGGATTAGTTAGGGTATTTAGTTGGTTAAGGAGACTCAATTATATAAATAGGGAGAAATAGTAGAAAGGAGACTTTCAGATTTGTTACTTTAGTAAAAACAGAGATGTGGCTCGGTTGTAAAAGGGGAAACCTTTGGAGGACAATTCTTTCTCCTATTGTTAATCATTCAATAAAATTGTTCCTTATGTTTGTTTGTTTCTATCAATTTTCCATCTCACTTCCTTGTGAGTTTCTAAAAAATTGATCTGGCCTGTCGGATCTCCCATGGGGAACAACAAAGACAACCAAGTCTATCAATTTGAGAGCCGTTGGAACAGCTGTTGTAGGTTTACCTAGCTTGATTCAAGGCCAGCCAGACCTTGTTGGGCCCAACCAAACGCACATCTGGCCCTGCCCAAAATTCAGACAGGGGAGAGATGGTAGGTATTCCAACTAGTTTTCAGTATGATGAAGAGAGGCACCGTGCTGACAGATATTGGGAAACCAATGACGTGAGCACTATTAGCGGACCACTTTCAACCTTGAGGATAAGGTTGCACTTTAAGGGAAGGGAGTGGTATTGTTAGGATAGAAGGGTAGAATAAAGGGGAGTCAAAGTAGTTAGGAGGGTTAGTTAAGTTAGTTAGTTGAGGAGACTTGATTAAATAAACAGGGGGAAGTAGTAGAAAGGAAACAAGGAAACATCCATATTTGTTACTTGGAAAAATAGAGCAGTGGTTCAATTGTAAAAGGGTTACCTTTGGAGAAGAATAGTTTTTCCCCCTTTCTCGATCATTAAATAAAATTGTTCCTTACATTTGTTTGTTTCTGTCAATTTTCCATTTCTCTTCTGTGGGTTCCTAAAATTCCATTGCATGGCACAACGTGAAAGTTTGCTCTGAGAAGTTGTGATAGCAGTCTTTAAATATACCGTTTGATCTACAACATGAAGCTTTTTTCCCTTTTTCTAGGAATTAGGCATGCATCAACCTGCATATTAGCCACTGTCTCTTCGATCCTTCCTTTCTCTTGCATGGGAGGGAATGAGTGGGTTTTGTTTTGTTTGAATGCATGAGTTTGATACTCTTTACAACCCGTGTGCTGCTTCAATCGATAACTGAACTTTCTTTGCTTTTCCAGATGAATGGTCTCTACGAATCACTAGACAGTCGAATTTCTTCCTTGGAAAAACTGAAACAAGCTGAAACTTCACAACAACAGGTGGATGCAACAGAATAAGTGTACGGACTGAGGCATCCGTTGTAGTTAATTGTTGTGGAAAAGGTTTTACTGAATGTACTCACCATGACCAAGTGACTTCAGTTTTCACTGTTTACTCTCGTCAGAAATAAGTTCAATTTCACTCATTTTATGGCATAACTTTTTCACCTGAAGAGTTCGGATCAGTTCTGTATCCAGATATAATTTGGAATATTCTTTTAGCCTAGAGCATTATAGCCGTTACATTTGGTGATTGATGAATATTTAAGATACGTGTTGCTTTCATTTTTGAATTTGCAAGTTGTGTTTTCTTTATTGTTTCTTGACTTTCTTCCATTTATGGTACATGAATTTTTTTTTGACGGGTATAATACATTAATATTTGTTCCCAAGCAAAGATCACAGCATTTCATTAAAAATTTGTTCTGCAATACATGGAATAACAGAATTGTAAGGGCATCTCCAAGAGGTTCCTATGGGGTGCTTAGAGGGTTCCTGTGAAGCACCCTCGTTGGAGAGGAAAAATTGAGGGTGCTTAATAGGGAGTGGTGCTTCTACAAGTACCCTCTCTCTCTTCTCTCTTGACGGGTCCCACATATATGTGTGAGTTTTAATTGGATGTGGAGTTATTGGTGGGACCCATGTAGTAAATTTTTTAGAGCTGTTGGGTTGGAGGGATTGAGTTCTTAGTAAGTGCTTGTGTTGGAAAATATAAAAGTGAGTGATGTGACAACGTGAAGCTCATTTAAGCACCCATTTTAGGTGCTCTCTTGGAGATAACCTAACTCATAGACTGAGCACTAGCAGTGGCCTACGAGCTAAAGTGTGAGCTACCATATTATTTTCACCGCAAACAATACTAATCCTATATAGTGAGGGTTTTGCCCCAGTATGATACATGACTTGAAAATGAAGTGATTACTCTAATGCATAATATTTAGTTTGGTAATATTTACTCTGATCACACACAAACAAGTGTAAAGTGTAAAAACAAACAATTCCGAAAGAATCAATATAACATTGAAACTATATTATGATACTAGTTTCCTGATTTTTTTTGTTATGGTGGACCAAACAAGTTTAACAAAATTCAATTAGTAAAGTTATGCTACTGGTTCCCAATTTTTAATTCCCATGATTGAATATGTGTGTGTCTGCATTTCATCTCAAGCGGGTTCAACTTTAAACCATTTTTTAATTTTTTAACATATCTATATTAGATGGAACCCCATATCGGTTGCATTTTTTTTTTGGTCCAGGGGAGGGGGGATTTTAGTGGGGGGGCTGGAGTGGGGTTCGAACACCCACCCACACTGATATCACTCCGGCTCTTATCCACTGAGCTGTTGAACGGGGGATATATCGGTTGCATCTTGAGAAGATAGAAATAGACATGGTCCCTTATTGGGAAGGCAAGTTAAAAGGAAAGCCAGCCCAGCATGAAAGCAAGAAAGAAAAAAGAAAGAAAATAATGCAAATGGAAAAAATCATTGCAAAGTCGGTGTTTCCTTGGCGGTGGTATGCTTTGGAATTAGAGCAAAGAACAAAGGATGAGATGAGACACATACACGTCGCAACGACCCCATACCGTCGTTATTGTTTTGGTTCATTTGTTCCTCACTCTCAGACATGTGTGCACCCCACCCACCTCCCTTTGAAAACTAGGACTTGAGAATTGGATCTCATTTTTTTTTTTAATTATACTTTTTAATATTTTTTTACAAATTTTTTAAAACAAAAAAAACTGACAATTTTATAATAAAAAATAAAAGGGAACGACACTTACATAGTCACCTTTTTTGGTATTATTATTTATTGTGCCACTTGCATTACTTCCATTTACTTCTAATTCCTATTCATGGTCACAGTGACGGCAGAGAGACTGGGAGCCTTTTGAACAATCATTGGGGCAATGTCTGAATCTAAATAAAAAACGGAATGGAAAAAAAATTACTAAAAATAAAATAGATTAATTGTTGTACATTTTCTTATTTTGAGAATTAAAAATATATTTAACCCAAGATATAGTAATTCGTGACCATTATATTTTAATCCCTTCTCTTCCAAGCCTGTCCAAAGTGAGATCGGGGGAAAACCATGACAAATTTCTCGTACGTTACAACTTAATGACCAATAAAGACAAATAGCGTATAGAGGATTCGAAAGGAAGGAGGAGGACATGAGCTCCGTAACTAAAATGCAACATTTGTGTGTGTTAATGTTCATGCTTGCGCTTAAGCGTCATCGTTACTCCATCATAATCCATTGAGCCCGTGTGCATGTGAAAGATACAAATTTAATAGTGGAGTGCAATTCACGGTTTACAATTTGGGAATGGTGACTCTCAAGGAAAAGCAAATGTCAATTAGTTAAAACGATAGAGGGAGGGGGAGTACTGAGTAGAGTAGAGTGGTGGTTGCTAATGCTATGGTACATTGCAAATTGTAGTACTGATGGAGACAGCGCGCTTGCCCTATACAGCTGTCAACCTTTTTCTTCTATCTAGTATAAGTGTTTAAATCTAAATCGATCGAAAAAATAACTACAAATCAATTTAAAAAAACCAAAGTTCCATTAAAATCAATTTTTTTTAAAATTTGTTTAGATAACTTTTTTGAAAAACCAATTGGTTTGGTTTGGTTTGGTTTACTTCACTAGAGCCAAACCAAACCGTTATTTATGGAAAAAATTTAAGTACATTATATATTGGCTATCTTCTAAAACAGATAGATGTTATTTAAAATGGTGGTAATGTTAAAATCAATACTTTTGTGGTAAAGTAATAAAAGACTAATTAAAAATTTAAGACTTTTGAGATTAGTGTGTTAGTCTCCCAAAGTTTAAAAATAAGCTACAATAATACAAAGTGATATAATATACAAACAACCAAAAATGAATCATCTGATCCATCTCTCTCCATTTTTTCTCTTAATTCTCAAGTTCGTTCTCTTCAGGATTTCATATTTGAAACATTTTGACTGCTCATATCTTGTTGGTATTAATTATTATTAATATTAATAATGGCTTTGATCATATGGTTCGCTTATCAATAATAACACCCGATGGTTATGACTAAGTTGTCGATACACGTTGAACTATTGAGTGAGAGAACTAATGTTAATTTCTGCAAAACACATTTTTGGTTTGGAGTGAGATAAAGAGTTTTAAAATGTGACTAAGCTTCCTCAAACTAAGAATTAGTCTAATAATCAGCTCAAAGGGTCGAAGATGTGAGATACCTCGAGTGTCACCGGAGACAAAGGCCCACCGTCATGAGAAACGAAAATTCTTCATTCATGCTGTACCTGTATGTATCCATCGCAAACATGCATTTACCGTGTGTTATAAACAGTACTCGATCCATATATACACTGTGCTAACGTTATGTAGTTCGTAAGAACCCATGTGAACATCACATGTCTCCATGCTAGTGGGTATATATGCCAAGAACAATATTGTTCACAAGTCTTTATAGACATAGGCCCTCACCTGTCTATACCAAAATGTTTATTTGATAGGGGGGAAGTATTGCAGCAACAATGAGAAATGCTTATCAAGCACATTGCAATCATTCTTGTGTATATTTGGAAATTGGAATGTAGTAGTAGAAGTATATACTGTGACATTGGAATTTACTCGTGTCTTTCTCTTACGCGCTGAACTGTTCATGAAAATGGTTCTTAATTACGGCAAAGCAGAAGGTTGCGACTTCCCTAAGAACTTTGATCGCTATATACATAATATATATATTCTGTTTTAATCTAGCTGGAAAACTACCAAATTAAGCTTAATAGTGAAAAGAGCTAAAGGAGAATATACACACGCGCTGTAACGTTTTTTTTTTTTATAAATAAACGAAAGCGGTGGCCGTTATAGGGACTGGAGCGGGGTTCCGTTCTGTTTATCATCCGTGTTGTGCTGCTTTTCCAATAAACTAGTCCGGTACCCGTGTGACCGTACGGGTTCTGTTGGTTCATATGCAAATTTTTAATATAAAAATTTTCAAAAACAAAAAAAGATAAGCTCATAAGTAAATCATTTTGTTGGTCATAAATAAATAAAAAATTTATCAAACAATAAAATAAAATAAAAAAATTAATTATAAAAACATAGTGATGGTTGCAGAAGAAAAATAAATAAATTTATAGTCCATAAAAAAATCATAAAATAAAAAAAAATTTATTGCCAGTAGGAACAAATAAATGAGTAAAATTATTGTAGCGATTTACTGTATGAAAATAAAATTGAAAGGAAAATAAATTTATAGACCGTAGAAAGTTATTGAAACAAATAAATGGGTAAAATTAATGTAGCAATTTACTATAGCAAAAATAAAATTGAAATAAAAAAATT
Organism: Glycyrrhiza uralensis; assembly: GCA_030159175.1. Lineage (NCBI taxonomy): Eukaryota > Viridiplantae > Streptophyta > Magnoliopsida > Fabales > Fabaceae > Glycyrrhiza > Glycyrrhiza uralensis. The sequence continues at coordinate 45,659,477 of BRZY01000005.1, forward strand.
ATAGCTAGTAGAAAGTTATTGAGATAAATAAATGAGTGAAATACTGTAGCGATTTACTATAGCGATTGATATAGCAAAAATAAAATCAAAAGAAAAATCAATTTATAGGGCATAGTGATTTAGTGTAGCAAAAATAAAATCAAAATAAAAATTTTATAGCCCGTAGTAGAACAAATGAATGAGACAAAATACTATAGCGATGTACTGTAGCAAAAAATAAATCGAAAGAAAAATAAATTTGTAGACTGTAGAAAATTATTGGAACAAATAAATGAGTGAAATCTGTAAGCAAACATCGTTTTAGTGATCAGAAATAAAATAAACAAAAAAAGATAAACTCATAAGCAAATCATTTTATTGGTCATAAATAAATAAAATTTTATCAAACAATAAAATAGAACAAAGAAAATTAATTATAAAAACATAGTGATGGTTGCAGAAGAAAAATAAATAAATTTATAGCCCATAAAAGTTATTTGAACAAATAAATGAGTTAAACATGTAAGCAGATATTATTTTGTTAATCGAAAATAAAATTGCAAGAAAAATAAATTTGTAGCCCGTAGAAAGTTATTTGAACAAATTAATGAGTGAAACCTGTAACCAAATATCGTTTTGGTGATACAAAATAAAAATAAATTTATACCCCGTAAGAAGTTATTTGAACAAATAAATGAGTGAAATCTGTAAGCAAACACCGTTTTGGTGAACGAAAATAAAATAAAAATAAAAATAAAAATAAATTTATAGCCCATATGAAATTATTTAAACAAATAAATGAGTGGAATTATTGTAGCGATTGCTTTAGCAAAAATAAAATAAAAAAATGTAAAATTGTAGCCAATAAAAAGTTATTAGAAGAAATAAATGAGGAAAACCAGTAAGTAAACATTATTTTGGTGATCGAAAATAAATCAAAAGCAAAATAAATTTATAGCTTGTAGAAATTTATTCAAACAAATAAATGAATGAAATTTGTAAAAGAACACCGTTTGGTGATAGAAAATAAAATCAAAACAATAAATTTATTGCCCGTAGGAACAAATAAATGAGTGAAATTATTGTAGCGATTTACTCTACAAAAATAAAATTGAAAGAAAAATAAATTTATAGACCGTAGAAAGTTATTGGAACAAATAAATGGGTGAAATTAATGTAGCAATTTATTATAGCAAAAATAAAATTGAAATAAAAAAATTATAGTTTGTAGGAAGTTATTGAAATAAATATATGAGAGAAATACTGTAGAGATTTACTATAGCGATTGATATAGTAAAAATAATAAAAATAAATAAATTTATAGAGCATAGTGATTTAGTGTAGCAAAAATAAAATCAAAATAAAAAATTTATAGCCCATAGTAGAACAAATGAATGAGACAAAATACTATAGTGATGTACTGTAGCAAAAAATAAATCTAAAGAAAAATAAATTTGTAGACTGTATGAAATTATTAGAACAAATAAATGAGTGAAATCTGTAAGCAAACACCACTATAGTGATCAGAAATAAAATGGAAAAAATGATTTTTTTCGAGAAACTGACGTGTGTACATTTTTTGCCCGTATGAAATTATTTGAACAAATAAATGAGTAAAATTACTGTAGCGATTGCTTTAGCAAAAATAAAATAGAAAAAATGTAAAATTGTAGCCGATAAAAAATTATTGGAAGAAATAAATGAGAAAATTCTGTAAGCAATGTTTTAGTGATCAAAAATAAATTGAAAGCAAAATAAATTTATAGCTTGTAGAATTTTATTTAAATAAATAAATGAATGAAATTTGTAAAAGAATACCGTTTTGGTGATAGAAAATAAAATCAAAACAATAAATTTATTGCCAGTAGGAACAAATAAATGAGTGAAATTATTGTAGCGATTTACTACACGAAAATAAAGTTGAAAGAAAAATAAATTTATAGACCGTATAAAGTTATTGGAACAAATAAATGGGTGAAATTAATGTACCAATTTACTATAGTAAAAATAAAATAGAAATAAAAAAATTATAGCTTGTAGGAAGTTATTGAATTAAATAAATGAGAGAAATACTGTAGCGATTTACTATAGCGATTGATATAGTAAAAATAAAATTAAAAGAAAAATAAATTTATAGAGTATAGTGATTTAGTGTAGCAAAAATAAAATCAAAATATAAAATTTATAGCCCATTGTAGAACAAATGAATGAGACAAAATACTATAACGATATACTATAGCAAAAAATAAATCAAAAAAATAAATAAATTTGTAGGCTATAAAAAATTATTAAAATAAATAAATGAGTGAAATCGATAAACATGATCAAAAATAAGATGGAAAAAATATTTTTCGAGAAACTGATGCGTGTATATTTTTTGTCACTAACACCAGAAGACGTCTTTTTTTTGTACTATAGCGGAAGTGGACTTTTGGAATGGAAAGAAAGGAACATATTTTAATCAACGATTAAAAATGAATAATTAATAATTAATAATTTGATTAATCTTTTAATAAATTTATAATGGTTTAAATATATTTTAGGTCATTTAAATTTAGTCGTTTTGATTTTAGTCTTTAATAATTTTGGTCAAATTTTTTTAGTTTAATAATTTTGTTTTATTTTTATTTTTTTAGTGATTTGGGACTGAGGTAGCATGAATACGTCAGCCCAATCATCAGATGTGATATAATTTTGGGCCAACTAAATATACCACATAATTTAAAATTTTGAAAGACTTGTCACGTAATTTTAAATTTACATGGACATGCTCTCTCTCTTTTCTCCATCCGCCGCCACCACCTCTCTCACCGCCCCCCGCCCTCTCTCTCCTCCCTTTTCTCTCTCTCCTCTCTTCTCCCCCCACCACCACCACCACCACCACCACCACCACCTTCTTCCTCCTTCCTCCACCCCCACCACTGGGTTGGAAATCTGCTTCGGTGAAGACAAAGCAGAACTGCTTCTATCAACCCCACTGTCTTCAAGCTTCCCATCATCATTATCCTCAATTCCAACCACTGTTTCCATTGAAAAATGAATCACACCCCAGAAGGCAAAAGCAACAATTGGCCACCAAAACAACATAAACACTTAAATCCCCACACACACGCATGCATTACAAAACCGTGGCCCCAATTCACAAATGCTACAAAAAAAAAGACTCCTCAAACAATGAAATGCATTTTCTGGGGTTAATGAAAAACTGAACTTAAGGCAACCCAGATGAGAAAAATTTGAAATTGGGCTCACCATAGAGAAAATTTTGAAATTGGACTCCCCTTCCCTCACTGTATGCGCTCTCTCTCTCTCTTCTGTGTGTACATTTCGAAATTTTAGGGGTGGAGGGAGGAGGAAGAAGGTGGGAGTGGGAGTGGGAGTGGGGGTAGAGGAGAGAGAGAAAAGGGAGGAGAGAGAGAGAGCGGGTGGGGTGGTGGTGATCGAGGGAAGAAAAAAACTTTGGTCTGATTTTAATTCCTGTAAATTTGGCTTGATTTGATTTTAATTCCTATAAATTTAACTTTCCGTACATGACGTGCTTACATGGCACTTGAATATGACACGTCATATTAATAAGGTGAAGTGTGTATGCCACCTCAACTCTAAATCACTAAAATGACTAACATCAAACAAAAAAAAATTTATTGGACTAAAAAAATTTGACCAAAATTATTAAAAACTAAAATCAAAATAAACAAATTTAGAAGAACTAAAAACATCATTAAGCCATTTATAATTTATAACATAACTATAATTTATTATTTAACAATTAAGCTTAGAAAAAAACCGCACTTACCTCTTTTTAAATTTGTTTAAGTAATTTTTTAAACAATTACTCACTACCCTTGTTTATATAATTGAGATGTTCTACTCCAAGACTAAGACTTGTTACTTTAATAAATGCTAAGCTAAACATTATAGCATTAAGGAAATCTGCTTCCTCCTTCCTCCACCCCCACCACTGGGTTGGAAATCTGCTTCGGTGAAGACAAAGCAGAACTGCTTCTATCAACCCCACTGTCTTCAAGCTTCCCATCATCATTATCCTCAATTCCAACCACTGTTTCCATTGAAAAATGAATCACACCCCAGAAGGCAAAAGCAACAATTGGCCACCAAAACAACATAAACACTTAAATCCCCACACACACGCATGCATTACAAAACCGTGGCCCCAATTCACAAATGCTACAAAAAAAAAGACTCCTCAAACAATGAAATGCATTTTCTGGGGTTAATGAAAAACTGAACTTAAGGCAACCCAGATGAGAAAAATTTGAAATTGGGCTCACCATAGAGAAAATTTTGAAATTGGACTCCCCTTCCCTCACTGTATGCGCGCTCTCTCTCTCTTCTGTGTGTACATTTCGAAATTTTAGGGGTGGAGGGAGGAGGAAGAAGGTGGGAGTGGGAGTGGGAGTGGGGGTAGAGGAGAGAGAGAAAAGGGAGGAGAGAGAGAGAGCGGGTGGGGTGGTGGTGATCGAGGGAAGAAAAAAACTTTGGTCTGATTTTAATTCCTGTAAATTTGGCTTGATTTGATTTTAATTCCTATAAATTTAACCTTCCGTACATGACGTGCTTACATGGCACTTGAATATGATACGTCATATTAATAAGGTGAAGTGTGTATGCCACCTCAACTCTAAATCACTAAAATGACTAACATCAAACAAAAAAAAATTTATTGGACTAAAAAAATTTGACCAAAATTATTAAAAACTAAAATCAAAATAAACAAATTTAGAAGAACTAAAAACATCATTAAGCCATTTATAATTTATAACATAACTATAATTTATTATTTAACAATTAAGCTTAGAAAAAAACCGCACTTACCTCTTTTTAAATTTGTTTAAGTAATTTTTTAAACAATTACTCACTACCCTTGTTTATATAATTGAGATGTTCTACTCCAAGACTAAGACTTGTTACTTTAATAAATGCTAAGCTAAACATTATAGCATTAAGGAGATGTTAATATTTTTTTTTTGATGCAAAATATGTTAATATCTTTTTACTAAAATAGAGCAAGCGTCTGATATATTTAAACCTACCCAACTTTGGAAGAGAGAAATTAAGTACTAGTATATATTTTTTTATAAAATTTAAATTTATTTTAATTTTTAAAATAAATGGTGCATTAATGAATTGGCTCATTTTAAGAAAAGACCATTCAAGATAAGAATATCTCGAGCGGGGTTTAGCCTTACATGCAGAAAGCGATAGATAGATACCATAATAATGACGAGAAGAGAGAGAGAGAGAGAGTGAAAGGAAAGAAACAAGAAAGGGGTCACCTTTTTACTGATTTGTCACCTAGTGTGGGGATGGTGCGAATGTTGGAAGCATGGAAGCAAAGCAAAGGCCGAGAATGGCGGCAACCCATAACTCAATCATAAACCCCACACAACAATACATCAACATCACCCCCCCCCCCCCCCCCTCCCCCTCTTCCTCTTCCTCTTTTTCTCCATAACAACACACCTGGCACTTCATAAAAGAGAAAAATAAAAAGTAAAAATAAAAAAGATAAGAGATAGAGATGCCGCGTTTCAATATTATCATCTTTATCAATTACTGAACTGTTAGATACATAGATATAGACATCCAAAATGCCATAAACAGCACTATTTTCTTCCTTCCTTGTGTGTGTGGGTGAGTAATGAGAAGAACGGGAAAGTAGTACTAGTTTCCTATTTTTGAGCTAAATAAAAGTGGGGTTTAATTTTAATCTTTAAAAAAATAATCTTTCATTATGGGTGAGTTTGGAGTTTCAGACAAGGAAGCTACAAAGAAAAGCAGCAACACTAGTAGTAGTGTTTTTGGGTTGGGTGTGAAGAAGGTTCAGCAGAGCTTTGAAGCATTCCCTAATACTAAGATGAGGATGATGCAGCAGCATCATAATCATCACCACCGTTCATTGTCATCACCCTTTGGCAATGATTCCTTTGTTGCTGGTGATGGTGATGGTCCCACCACGGCTTACTTGTCTTTTACTAATCATAATCATAATATAAACTTCGTTAGTGGTGCTTCTGCTTCTGCTCTTGGTGCTGCTGCTGCAACCATTGATGGTGGCGGTGCAGCTGTAATAAGACCTTTGCAGCAGCCTTTTGACATCTCCTCTGCTTATTATACCTCTGCTACTACCACAACCCTCAAATCCCCAGGTTAATTTTTGTGTGCCTTTTTTTTTGTTCCATTATTATTATTCAATTCAATGCTGTTTTTTTTTAACTTGAAAAAATAAAAAGCAGAAGAAAGTTAAGAGGGGTCAGAAGAGAGAGAGAGAGAGAGAGTTGAGGAAGGACTGTTCTGTGAGTCTCTGAACATACTATTGTGTCTTTGGTTGTGGTCATAGCAGCAGGTGGTATGGCGGCTTCTTTGGGGTATCCTTTCACAAATGCACAATGGAAGGAGCTTGAAAGACAAGCTATGATTTACAAGTACATGATGGCTTCTGTTCCTGTTCCTCCTGATCTCCTCATCACTCCTCCTCCTCCTATGAGTAAATGACTCACCTTTCTCTCTTGTTACGGTTTTATTATGCACAAACAGAGAAAGACAAGATACCCCCATCTCCTTTTTCTGCCTTTTTAAGTCCATTCCCCATCAAAAGTTTGTGTCTTTCCCTCTTTGCCACTCAAAGATGATACCTTTTGTCATTCAAATCAGTGTGACCCTTTTTTTTATGATGTGTTGCTTTCTTTCACTGTTTGTTTCTTGAAATTTGACATTCTTTTTTGTTTCATTTTTACTAAGCAGTGGATGGTCATGGTGGTGGTGGTTTCAATCTGAGGTTGTCAAGTAGTAGCACAGATCCAGAGCCAGGTAGGTGTAAGAGGACAGATGGTAAAAAATGGAGATGTTCAAGAGATGTGGCACCTAACCACAAGTACTGTGAGCGCCATATGCATAGAGGCCGTCCCCGTTCAAGAAAGCCTGTGGAAGTTGTTCTTCACGACACCAACACCAACAATAATGTTAATGACCACCAAATCAAGAGGGCTCGCCATGATTGTAATAACTCTTTCCCTCCTATGGCTGCTTCAACCAGAAAAGATGGATCTTCATCCAATTTTCTTGCTTCTACTACCTGTCAGCCATACCTTGAATCTTCCCTTTCACTTCATAATAATAGCTGCTTTGGCGTCAAAACTTCAAATTTTGACTCTGTGGCTTGTGTTTCTTCAAATAAGCAACAACCCAGGTGAGTTGAAGTCTGGATTTACTACATGTCTTTGCTTCTGTTTGGGTTATCTGATCTGATTTTTTCCTTCTTCCTATATTCATGTTTCAACACCATCCATCTATGTTTCTTCTTTACTCTAAATAGACAATAAAGCTCCAAGTTTTCCTATATGAAATTCACACTTCAAGGCCTTAGATATCATGGCTACTTGGGAGTAATAAACTAATTTTTCGCATTTCATTACATTTACTTGAAATTCTGTTATATTGTGTTCTGTTCTGAAGGTCTATCTAGTCCGGGCATGTTTGGAGTTTTGAATTGTAAACGTATATTTGGGTTTAAAAGTATGTTTGTCCGAACAGAACTTTATAGTTTCTTTGTGTTGTAATTTACAATCTTCCAGCCTGAAAACTAAAGATGCACTCACTTTAGGTGACGGATGTTTTTGTCACATAGTTACCATTGTTTTTGTGTGGATATTCCTTTTTGTTGTTCACTAGAGTAGCAGAGGAAAATGCTTTGTTTGATGATGTTATAGACTTGAATGTGTTACTGATTTGTGTGAATTGAATGTGAAGGGGCTTGGAGTGGATGCTGAATGGAGATCCCATTTCCCTGGGTGCTTCTTCTGACTCAGAATGGCATTCTCTGATGCATAACAACAAGGTTGCAATGACCACTGGGCGTTCCTATAACAACAACACCGACCCTCCTCAGTATCTGAATTCGCTCGCACTATATAGTTCTGGGTTGTATCAACAAGACAAACGCCTCCCTCTCTTCCTCAACCCTCTTGTTGTTCCAATGGAATCTCTCCAACCAGAGAAACCAAGGGGTTTCATTGATGCTTGGTCAAACACAGAAGCAGGGGAAAGCAACAACAACCACAACAACAAGAACAACTCTGCTGCATCATCATCAATTTGTAATAAATTATCCCTTTCTTCTTCTCTTGATCTATCAATGGGTGGTGGTGGTAGTACTATCGGAATGGGGTTGGGGCTTATGGAGCCTGATGATGGGAACACACAACAACACCACCACCACAATGACGACGATGATGATACAACTAAGATCTCCCTCTTCTCAAATTGGCTCAACCCAGCTGCACCTTGTTGGGTGCAGGCTCCAAGTTCAACACCTGGGGGTCCACTAGCTGAAGTTCTAAGGCCAAGCACTGTCACTGCCACCACCACCAGTGATGATCCAGAAACAATGGTGTCATCTCCGTCTGGGGTTTTGCACAAAAAGCTTGCTTCATTGTCTGATAGTAGTGGCAATAGCAGCCCAACAACGGTTGCATCATCAAGGGGACAATTCTGAGATTGGCTTCCTCAAGTTCCAGTCAAATGTAAATTAATTTTAGCACCTTCCTTCTGCTTAAGTTTCAATTCAAATGAGAGATATTGTTCTGTACTCTTTGTTTTGCTTGCTTGCATATCTAGCTGACTATGCTTGTTTTGTGCATTCGGATAGTCAATAGGCAAGGAAAAACTCTAATGAACAACAACCTGTGTTGCTGTTTATGTGAAGAAATATTCTCTGCTGCGATGAATTTCACCTTCATGGAAACTTTTTACGATGTTTACTTATCTCTACTTCCCGAGTGTACCATACCAATGAGTGCCATAGGATTGTTTGGTGGTGTATGTTCCGGGCCCAAGATGTCGGAAAAGACATTGATCATAGATCTGACTTTCTTTGACTGTCAACCACTTACCTGTTCAGTGTTTTCTATCCCCCAACATTATCAAGTACCATCATACCTACTCATTTTATTTATTTTTCTCTTGCGTACGTATGCACTCGTCTTATCTTATCGCTCTAAGTGTGCTTCAAAATTATTTTTCTATATTATATCTCTATTTTATATCAACAATTTAAATGTATGTATTGAATATTTGAATGCCATATGGGTAAAAATTGAAGTATATTAATGATATAGTTTTTTTTTTCTTTTTTTGGTCAAAGCCTTTTTTTCTTTTAAAGAAGTAGTAATTGTTAAAGAAGCGTTTGATTTACACTGTGATCCAATAGCTGTGGCTCCTCACCCTTTACTATGTTTCACTCGAAAAAGCACCAGGAAAGGAAACTTACTGATCCATGGTGCTAAGTAAATTGCAGCAGTTATCTTTTGTGAGACTAATTTCTGGACAGAGTATTCTGCAATTAATTAACATGGGTCGCATTTTGGTGGAGACTATAGCTGATTTAGATTACAATACAAAATAAGCATCAAGAAGACATGCAGCACTCTGAAGTGTTGCTAGTACAAAACGCTAGCACTTGTTGCAACAAGAAGATTCTTACCAACACATGAACAAAATGTTTTCTCCTGGTCTTAATTTTTTCCTAAGATCTTGCATTTTAAGGAAACAGAAAAATGTAAACATGTGATCTAAATCGATGATATCTGATGCATGGGCACTCTGAATCATTTTTGTGTATAGACAAGCAAAAATGATATTTTACTTCAGGTGTAAATAAACGAAAACAAACTTTATTATTGCGAGTGTTCAAGCATGAGTTTTAAGGGTTCATGCATGTAGCCTTTTTTATTTTTCCCATTTGGTTTCATTGCCAATTAGATGACATATCTTTAATAAATTATATCACATATAAATTCTATAGTCTTCATGATTCGCAAGTCTTTGTTATTTTGTCCTTTTCATATCGATGAAGTCTTTCAAACTTGGTAATTTATATGCTTTGTTAATTATAATAATAACTCTGGGTGAGATGAGTTATGATGAAGTGATTACTTCTACAATTGGTGATGTATATTGAAAAAACTTGAGAGGCGAAGAAATATACAATTGTAATTCCTATTTAAGGAAGCTTATCAGCTTTATTATTATAAACTATTAAACTTTGAAGTATACTGTATACATAAATAGAAGGTGTGAGACCAACATCACTAGGCCAGCATAGAGAGCCTAATTCCTTGAAGTTTTGTTAAGGCCTCTCTCATGGTCCATCGATCTTTGGGATGATGAGCTGTGCAACACAGGCCAACTCTTATAACAGCAACTAAGCACTCCTCCGCCTTGTGCGTCCAATGTGTGTAACCTTCACCGTTGCTGGTGTCTTCGGACCCACCGCCATGAGAAGCACTAGTGCTGAAGTCTTGTGTCGAAGAATATTCAGAATGGTTAATGAGCCTTTGATCAGCAACCTTCAGTACTTGATTCTTATCCATGGCTGGATCAGATTTGTTCAGGCTTAATCCTTCTCTGAACATTTCATCAGTTGGTTTTCTGGCTATGAACATCTCTAGAAGTAGGATCCCAAAACTGTACACGTCACCACAAGTTGAAACCTCGCCACCTAGACCATATTCTGAAACACATCACCGCCCAAATATTAGACGAGCATATCAAGTGAAAATGTGAAATGACTTTTATTAAGAGAAGATGAGAGGAGTGAATCATAGCTATGAAATCAAATCATGAATAGTCATAGATATAGATATATAGATACATAGAAAATACATACATATGCATAATTAGAGTGAGTAAAAGAAATTACAAAGCAGAAGAAAACCCCATTAATATTGAGTATTGATTAGGAAATAATATACTGGAGCATGCACCTGGGGCAATATAGCCGATTGATCCCTTCAGTTTTAGAGTGCTACTTTGTTTCTCCTCTGATGGATTTTGAGAAACAAACCTCGCCAATCCAAAATCTGCTACATGTGCAACCATATCTTCATCTAGTAGGACATTGGCAGGTTTCAGATCACGATGAACTAATGGTGGGTCACAGTCATGGTGCAAGTAGTCCATGGCAGAAGCAACATCAATGGCAATGTTTAGCCTTTGCAACAGTGTCAGAGAAGATCCCGAGTACTCATCATCATTCGGGTATAAACTCATCTCCAAATTACCATTGGGCATGAATTGCATAACAAGGGCCTTAAATTCATCTCCCTTATGGTCAACGCTGGAGCAAGAAGTGACCACCTTCACCAGGTTCCTATGCCTAATGTTTTTCAAAGCTTCACATTCTGAATTGAAACTTTGAGAGGCTTTGCTTTGTTGCAGGTCCAGAACTTTGACAGCAAGTGTGGTGGGTTCACTTTCACCAGTGCTGATGCTGAACACACCCTTATAAACAGAGCCAAAGCCTCCTTTTCCAATCAAGTTTTCAGCTGCAAAACTGTTTGTAGCAAGCCTAATATCACCATAGGATATATTTTGAGGTAAACCCCTAAGAGGGTAAGATGACAAACTGGTTTTCTCCTGCCTGCGTTTCTTCTTTCTGGACATTAGAACCCATAGTAGATAGAGTATTGAAATGAACAAAGCAGTAGCACCTGTAACTGCTAGTATGATAGGGAGCAAAATGCTTCTCTTCTTTTTATCTGCATTCACACACAGGACCACTCCTAATTTCTGCACCATTTCACTGTTGAGGCCACATAGTTTGTTGTTACCCCGGAGGTCAACCTGGCTAAGGTTTGTGAAAACACCTTTCATAGGAACCTCCCCTTCCAAATGGTTGAAAGACAAATTCAAGCTCACCATTTCCTTGGGCTTTTCTAAACTTTTAGGAATTGGGCCAGTGAGATTGTTTGAGGACAGATCCAAAGTCACAAGGGATACTAAATCCCCTAAACTATTTGGGATTGAGCCACTAAATTTGTTTCTTGCCATCATAAGACTCTTCAAGCTAGAAAAGGTGTCGAAATTAGGAATGTACCCTGACAGCTGGTTGCCAGAAACAAGCATGGTCTCAAGTTGCTCCATGTTGTTGACCTCAGAAGGAAGCGAACCATGTAGAGAGTTTCTTTGTAAGTACAAGGTTGTCAAGCTCGAGAGTTGAAAAATCTCCTTTGGTATGGTCCCACCAAGCTTATTCATTTCCAGGCCAAGAAGAGTCAATCTCTTGCATTGTCCAATACTTTTTTGAATTCTACCTGAGAATTGATTGTTTCCCATTGCAAGTCTATACAGGTTTGTAAAATTGCCAAAAATGTCTGGAATTTCTCCAGACAATCTATTTCTGTATATCAAAAGCTGCTCCAACTTACTGAGAGCTCCTAGTTCTGATGGTAACTGTCCAGTGAAACTGTTATTTTCAAAAGACAGGGATATGAGATTTTGAAATCTCTTCATCCCCTGAGGAATGCTTCCGGTTAGCTGATTATTGGCAACACAGAACTGTTGGAGATTGCTAGACAGGTTGGCAACAGAACTCGGAAGTTGCCCAGACAAGTAGTTATCATTGATCATGAGAATTTGCAACTGAGTGGAGTTCCTAAGGGAATTAAAGAACTGGAAATTCAATGACGTGGTGGAAGAGAGATAATTGTTACCAAGAGTCAAGTGGGTAAGATTTTTCAAGTTGTTGAGTAAAGGTATAGACCCATGAAATTTATTGTTAGCAAGATCAATCATTTGGAGATGTGAGGCATTGGATATGGAATCAGGAATCACCCCACCAAAACTATTGGTTGCCAGAGCGAGTGTCGTTAAATTTGGAAGGGCATTGCCCAAATTTTGTGGCAACTCGCCTGAGAGATTGTTCATTGTGACGGATAAGAAGACCAAGGAAGAGATGTTGAAGAGAGAAGTGGGAAACTCGCCAGTGAAATAGTTCTCTGAGAGTTGAAGTTGGGAAAGATTGTGGAGGTTACCCAATTCACTTGGAATCTCACCCACAAACTGGTTTCTTGCCAAGGCAAGAGCATTGAGAGACAAGAGATTGCCAATTGTTGGAGGGATTTTGCCTGTGAGATTATTGACAGAAAAGTCTAACCTTTGTAGATGATGCAGTTGGCCTAATTGTTCAGGAAGTGTACCAGTGAGATTGTTGTAAGCTAAGTTAATGACATTAAGAAGTGAGAGATGGGCAAACTCAAGGGGAATTTGGCCATGAAATCTGTTATTGGAAAGGTCAAGTGAACGTAGCTGAGTGAGGTTGGAGAGGTGAGAGGGTAGTTTACCAGAGAGGCCAAGTCCTGGTAGTGTGAGAGATTGAACTTTGTTACTGTTTCCAACTTTGGAGCAATTGACACCGTACCAGGTGCAGTGATTGGAATCTGTTGACCAATTGGACAGAGCATTATTTGGGTCAGTCACTTGGTATCTGAAGGAAAGAAGGGCATCTCTCTCTGCAGTGTCATTGCTGCAAATGATGCCATCAAAATGATGAAGTAGGAAACAAAGGAGCAAAATGGGTCGAGTTATGTGGATCATCATTGTGAGGAAGTAATGGGTAATAATTTATTGTTGGGTTTACACTTAACACTTTTATGTGCAGCTCAATGATATCATGCAGGTATTTATAACTGATTCTCGTTCAGATAATTTGATCCATGCTGTCTACAGGCTTTGCTAGGAAGTAGGAAACGGTCATAGTAGTTGAGTCAACGGTCATTCGCAGTGCAAAAGGTAATACTATAGTATTTATAAGTAGTTAAAAAGGGTCTAGTAGTGCCGTATTGGTCAGTGATTGAATTGAATGATAAACACAGTCCCATTTTGCTTTGTTGCTTGAAGTCACGGGAATTTTGCGACCAAACGATGCAGACTTTTTCAAATGCTGATCAGAACGTTCTTAAGATACATACAAGACTAGAAAATATTACAAATAACACACCAAGTTCAATTTTATTTTGATGTGTAATAAGATTCTTGACCACCCCCATTTATTTTATTAAATTAATAAATTGGTAGTCATGGACGCTTCACTGCAAATTATTTTCGGGTATTGCACAATCACTGGCATATTTTCCATCTGTGTCATGCTACCCAAGTGATTATTATATATTAAATTTACTTACCACCTTTCTAGTGTTTATAGTAGCATTGACGAACCAACACCGCTTGGCCCAGTGGAGTAATCTGCCCTGGGATTCGAGGGGTCAACCTGGTGCTCCTAGATTCGATTAGTTCCTGGGCGAGCGGAGATTAGTCTTTTGTTGAAAGCATTGGGACACTCCGTGAATAGCCAACAATGATCCTAAATAAAAAAAATAATAGCACTGACTACGTTAATCATCCTACGTGTTAACCAATTATTTCATGTATTTTTTTTATACAATGCATATAAATTTACAAATATCTATAGTCAATCCAACAAATATAAATCAAATATTTATTTCTACGTCATAATTAACTTAAAAGTAATTATTATTTGTTGTTTTGACCTTTCCAACTCAAAAGTGTTATAAAATTCAACTCATTTACTTTTATAGTTTTTAGTCTAACATCCAACTTCACAAAAAGTACAAAGACCTATCTTCTGCTGCTGATATAGCAGTCAAGCTAGTCTGTCTTTATTATTGATTATTACTATTTGGTCAAATCTACGAGTCGTTGCGTTTTTAAAACGGTTGAATTAAATGAGCAGTTGTCACTTATTTAGACCATTTTATTGAATATGATACATGGACACCATTAATAAAGTGAGTACTATGGGAGGAAGAAATAGTCTGGGGGTCACACGCATCTATCATTAGCCAATAGGAAGCGGAAGAATTAGTCATCGATGGGGTGATTAGGCTTTCCAAAAGATTAGATTTCCATGATCCCCATCTCTATAAATACCTATATTCTCCAAAATGATGTAATTCACATCCTCAAACTTGCAATTAGCTTGACATATAGATCATTATTTTTTGTAAGAAATGGCCCTCCTCACTCTCAGTGCCTCCAAATTGATGTCATTTGCTGCTCTTTTAGCAATACTTTTATTACTCATGTCTTCTGAGCTGAGTAGTGCTGCCCAACCCAATTTCAAACACGGTATGTTGCTGTTTAATTTTACTATAGCTAGTGAGAATCATATATTGCACCATATATATCCAATAACCATATGCATATTCTGAGGCTTTCATAACTGAAATTTCCCAACTTTTGGAACACGGGATTGATGATTTCTTTCTACCCCTGTTCTGTATCCTCTTTTTTCTTTTTATTGTTTCATTTATTTATTCACTTTCTATATGGTGCGCACTGCAGGGCGAAAACTTTTCCAAGACTCTCCGGCAATTCCCACTTATAAACCATATCCTGGTGGTGGAGGATATCAATCACCACCATATTGAGATTATTAACCATGAAGGCGAAAATAACCAATTTGCCAACAGCCAGTCTACTCTGAACTGCTTGCTCGCTCTGTGGCTAAATTGGAGGATGTTACTATATGATTTCTAATTAAGGAGTTATACAAATTATTTTTATATTGTTTAATTGGTATTATTAGAATAATAATAATAATATGGCATGTACTTTCAATGCAACCAGCAGAGCTGTTTAATTTGCAGTGTGTGAAAAATAAAATTGTCCCTTCTCACTCGTCTTTTAAAATTACTCAGCGAAATTTGGAGTATGGGAATTAATAGCAAATAATGCTTAGAAGGCATATCTTCTCAGAGAGTGCTAGAAGCTTCCCATAGTTTCAGCTCTTCCATCCATAACCGCATGAGCTGAATAAAACATTGTCAACAATTTTTTTTTATCGCTAACCTATATGTATTTACTATTGCATGATTTTAATAGAATAGTATTAAATTGACTTAAAATCACTGTCCAACTCATGCGTAAGTAAAAATAAAACAAAAGTTGTAGACAGAACAAAAATCATGCAAAAATAACAGAATTACTATAATCCAGTTCAATTGACGCCAGTTTTCATTCCTTTAAGTAAGAATATAATAGTTGTCAAAAAAATAAAAAGTAAGAATATAATAATGCTGCGATAGACTGAAAATCCATTGTGACAACCGAGGCCGGGCGTGGATATGGAACCGTTGAACCGTTGGATCCGAAATCTCAAAGCCCAATCAGATGAGCAGAGCACTTGCTTGCTTTCCCCATCTTTTGTTTTTGGTCAATCTTGCTTTCCCCATCTTATGTAGATCCAATATCACTTTAAGAAGTAAAGTATAGGGAATTTATATTCACAGATACATATTTTACTATCTGCACATACATATTTGTGGAACTATTAGTTTTGTGAGTGTATTTTTTTTCTAACACACACACTCCGCGAAACTATTAGTTCCGCAGGTTATAATTCTCCATGGAACTATTAGTTCCGTGGGTTATATTTTTTTTAACACACTCCGCGGAACTATTAGTTCCGCGAGTTGTAATTCTCCGCGGAACTATTAGTTCCACGGGCATATATGTGTTAAATTACAACCTGCGGAACTAATAGTTCCACAGAGAATTACAACTCGCGGAACTAATAGTTCCGTGGAGTGTGTGTGTTGAAAAAAATACAACCCGTGGAACTAATAGTTCCACAGAGAATTATAACTCGCGGAACTATTAGTTCCAATAGTTCCGCGGAATGTGTGTGTTAGAAAAAAAAAATATACCCACAGAACTAATAGTTCTGTAGACATATATGTGCAGATAGTAAAGTATATATGTACGAATATAAATTGCCTAAAGTATATAGTGTGTAAATTCGGCCCAAAACCTATTGTGTAAGTCCAAACATTTAATATTTTTAAAGGTTAAATATGTTTTTAATTACAACAGAGGAATATTCGTTTTTAATTTTTCAATTTTAAAATGTTTTATTTTCATCTCTTACTTTTTGAAACGTGTTACTATATTGAGAGTATTTTTAATATACTACAATATGGCTTATTGAAAACCATATATGACCTATTATAAAAAATAACGAACTAAAATGACATTTTTAAAATTGCAGACATGAAAATTAAAAATATTTTTTTTGACAAAAAAAGAATTAAACAAAAAGAATTAAAAATATATTTAACCTTATTTTGTTTAGTTATCTTGAATTGAATACTGACATCTTTTAATCTTTTGTGAAAAGCAAATTCCCTACTTCATATTATTCAATGAGAAGAGAAAGAAAGGAATAAATTCTCAAAATGGGCCAAAGATTTGGCTAATGAATCGAAAATTTGAACAAACAATGTCGATTTAAATTTACTTAGGATTCAACAAGAACCTAATTACATTCCCTACTCAACACTCATGATGTGAAGTCACTTTGGGAGATCATTCCCGAAACCATCAGGGGTACTGAGATAAAAACAAAAACAAATGGCGATTGATAAGTGTTGGGTCCAGAACTTTCACACTTCCTCTCAAACTCTCAAGACCCTTCTCCACCTTTCACACCCACCCTCTATATATATTCACAATCCTCACTCCCCTACTCTCATCAACAATAACAATTGAATTCCCTTCTTGCAATTCTTGTTTGTTTCTCAAAACCACTATCTTCTATTATAACTATGGCTCAAGCAACACTGTCGCTATCCACTACTACTTCACCTCTGCTGTCACAAAAAGCAGGGTACTCTACTAAGACGCGCAACAATGTTATTGCACCTTGCATGGCCTCATTTCCATCATCATCATCAAGGAGACAATTGCCAAGGCTGAGAAGAAGGGTGAGAGCAGAGGCTGCTGGTGATAACAAAGACAATTCATTGGAAGTGCATCATGTTAACAAAGGCGACAACCAAGGAACCGCCGTAGAGAGAAAGCCTCGCAGACTTGCCATGGATATTTCACCATTTGGTAAGTTCTCCATTCTTTTATAATAAGCACTTCCATTGTCCTTTTCATCAATATTGATCAATGCATTAATTTCAAGTTTCCAACTTGGATTATAGTAAGATTGAATATACCCCTTAAACTTGGTTTAATGATTATTAAATAATTTCCGCCCAGGTTGTGATTCTGTCATTGGTGATGCCTCGCAAATATTGTAGATTTATAGTTGTTGATAACAATACCTTAATAATGGAAAGTAATTTTGGCTGAAACTAGTCGATGGATCCGAATGAAATATGAGTCTTTTCCTATCATAAAATAAAACAAATGCTAACATAAAGTAAAACAAATGAAACAAATGAAATAATTTTAGTAGAAAATAAAAAAGACTTAAAAGGTGATTTAGAAGGTGACACGTACTCGGTTTGAGAGGTAACACGTGTCTTAACTAGTGATCTGTTTTTTTTTATAGTAATTAATTGATTAATTGGTTTCAGCATTCAATTGGAGTGCTGTGTGAAACATCAAACATGTATGTATACTAATAAGTTGTGGTGTGGCCTATTGCAGGCCTTTTGGATCCATGGTCATCCATGAGAAGCATGCGGCAGATGCTGGACACAATGGACCGAATTTTCGAAGATGCCATGACATTCCCAGGGAGAAACCTTGGAGGAGGAGGAGGAGGGGAGATCCGTACACCTTGGGACATCAAAGATGAAGAGCATGAAGTGAGGATGCGTTTTGACATGCCGGGTCTTTCCAAGGAAGATGTCAAGGTATCAGTGGAGGACGATGTGCTTGTCATAAAAGGTGAACACCACAAGAATGAGGAAGGTGGTGGTGGAGAAGAAGATTCTTGGTCAAGCAGTAAGAGCTATAGTTCCTATGACACCCGTCTCAGGCTTCCTGATAACTGTGAGAAGGATAAGGTTAAGGCAGAGTTGAAAAATGGTGTGCTTTATATCACCATTCCTAAGACCAAAGTTGAGCGCAAGGTTATTGATGTGGAAATTCAGTGACATGTAGCACTAAGGAACTCGTGTGTGTTTTCCCCTGTTTTTACCACTATACGGGTCTAACGATGTCGTAATAAGTGTAGAATAAATAAAGAAATATTTCACTTCTTCTTATTCCTCATATATTTCATCAGATGAAAATTATGTTCTCCTGGTTCAACTATGTCTATGCCTTTGGAACATCAATTAATCATAACCTTCCAAGGTGATGTCAAAAGGTACTAATCCTCCAATATGTGTATTTCTTAATTAGGAGCACGATTATAAACCTCTATTCCAAGTTAAAAACGAAAGTGTGATTACATAAATAATCCGCGAGAATAAGCTAATATAAGATACCTGCAATGCAAAGTGAATGCGAAATTTGGAAACTGACCTTGTGTAGTAGTTATTTATTATTTTATAAGGTTATACTTCTGCCTTGCATTCTTGTTATTTACATTCGTCATTTCTTTCTGTCCTTATAACCGAACTTGCTTAAAAACAAAACCTTACAACATCGACCATGTCTACCACAGAAAGAAAGATCAATGAATAACAAAGCAAGGAAGAAGGGAAAAGCAAAGGTTGAACATTCAGAGACAAGTACTGATTAGTGATTACAAAATTGTCGCCTCATTTTCAATTTTTGAAAACATGAAACAGTTAAAAAACATGAAACAAATTGAAAACAAAGTGACAACTTGTAATAAAAAGTGAAAATAGAAAATATTTTCTTAAAATAACCAGCCCTTAATCTATATGTTACTCATATTCTTCGGGTATGGAGTCCAATCTTGGCTTCCGATCGGTTGGTAAATTAACAGTTACTGTTTGAACCTGTGATAGTAGTAGATCCTCTACAGATATTTGTTTGGTCACTAATTGCTGAAGCTGCTGCTTCGTTATTACAACTTTGATTCTCTTTATCCCACTTCCTGGCTCTTTGTTGTTCCCTATAGATGTAAGATTTGGAGGGGAACAAGGAGGGGGAAGCAAGTAGTACAATCTTCCTATCTTCAGTTCATGATCTTGGGAGAGAGGCTCTGCTGCTATCTTTGAAACACCAATACCACTGGCATCAGGGAAATTTTTCAAGATGTCCTTCACATGGATTGGGAAGGAGCTAAACTCTAGTATCTTACCATCTCGTTTTGCTACCCTCACAACTTTAACATGCTTTTCCATGGCACCGGTTTTACAAAGAGCAAGGCAATTGCCCATTATTTTAGTTTCACTCTAAAGGAGTGATTAAGGAGTATGAAGTGTGAACACAAACGCTTGAATCAGATGGTGAAAAAAGGCCAAGCTTTTTAATTAGATGGCTATAGAGATACCTGCCATGGAAGAGGGGGGGGGGGGGGTTGAGAGGAAAATGCAACTTGTGAGTTTTTTGCGGGGTTGAGGGGAAAGCAAGCGAGATATATAGTGACTTAGTGAGGGTAGGGTAGGTTGTTTATTTTATTTTTTTTATAGAAAAAGAAATAGAGGGGTTTGTTTCGTGTGGAGTGGAGTGGAGTAGAAAGCTGCCTTTCCGTTAAGTAGAAAACTTGTGGGTTAGGGAAAGAGTGAGTATGTAAGATAGTTTTTTTGTGTTGTTGAGAATGGAAAATGAAAGATTTGTCCATACGCATGCATCTAAAAGACGGTTAGTGGAGAGTGGCGCAATTGCATTGCTCATTTAACTATTTATTAAGACCCTCCTATGCTCATATATATTATGGTTTGTGCCATAAACAGTCATTGATAAATTGGTACAAGTGGCACGGTGTGATAGGGTGGGGCGGTGAGCATGCAGCTAGCCTTTGCTTTTGAACTAAACTACCATGTCCTAATTTTGGTGGAGCAGAAAAAAAAAACTGCTAGAATCGGATACAATTGAGAGAGATATTTCGTTCCTTTAATATGTTCATCTATGAGATAGATACCTTACTTTTAAACCATATACATTGTCATGTTTTTTTTATTCTTTTTGGGTTGCATTAGCTTATGGTTTTTGTGACGTCAAAGACAAGTTATTAATAAAAAATATGGCCTAATTTCCTCTTACTTGCTCTGCGGCTCCAATTGTCTGATACTGATATACATAGACACAATAGCACAACACAACAAAGGGATGCAACAACGAAAGCCCATTTTCCTTTTGGCTATAGTCGAATGGGAAAAGATTAAGATTAATCTATGTGTCATGCTGAGGCAGTGACGTATATAACAAATTCAGTTCATATGACATGTTTCAGGTAATACAAGGCCTAGGTGTTAAGGTAGGTTGTACTTTGATTTTTATAGCTTAATAATTTGTTTATAGTTTAGTTAACATCTGCCAACTGCTAACTGCTATTTGGTTGTTTCTATTCAGTGTTCAATAAATGATATATATCACCAATCACTGTGTATTTGTATCTCATGGCTACTTTTAAATGGGTCATGTAACCGTAGCTAGTATGGTGGGGTTGCAATTGATCATAATATATTTTCAAATGATCTTGCTTTTTTTTTTCTTCCCTTTTCTGATTTGTCACACTCTTTGGGTGAGACTCATTACTAATACTGAGGGTGCTTCAATACAAAGGGCTTTCTCAATCTTTTATCTTTTATACATACAAATCAAATACTCTACCCATATCAATACAACATGATTTGGGTATAGAAGTTCAAAAAGAACTAGTGATTCAGAATATAAAGATTGAGAGGCAAACTTTTAGAAATGCACTTTAGATTGTCTAAAGCATAATAATCAAAATCTTATAACAAGTCCACATTGCTTCTTTACTTTCGATGAGATTTTTAATATACAGTCAGAATCAACAGCTACATCTAACCATTCTTTGAAAATACCACATTATCTGTAACTTTCTGTTAGTTCTATTGAAGACTGAATACAATCAATATTTACATCCTCCCTACAATCTTGATTTAACAGATGGAAAAAACGAAACAAAAGATTAAAAGCCTGTTTGTATGAGATTATAATTACTGCAAAAGTAGAAAAAACGTGTCCTGAGATTTTTTTTCAAAAGCTCATCTTTCCTTCCTTTAGCAAGACACGATTTTGGAAAGAGAAAAATCTTATAAAAAGCTGACACTTAATGGACAACTAATGCGGTGAAATTGGGGATAGAATCAAGACTTTTCACGCTATTCAATATTTTTACTACCGCTTAATAGATACACAAACTGTAGGTTAATTAAATCGAATGCTTCATTGTGCATTCAGCAGTTCACACATTCTTGAATTTAAAATTTTACTATAGTATTAATTAGTGGAGAAGATTCAAGCACTAGTGCGTCAGGGTCATGGGTATACAAAATTGTTATAGGTTTTGCTCACTCGCTAAGTATGCACCCTCAAAGAATGAATAAACAAGTGTAGTTGCTTTGAGTGCCAGTAGGTATAGCCTTGGGTCCCAACTTAATTAAGAATGTCATTGTCACAGTTGATAAAGAAGAATCCGACAAAGATCTTCTAAATCCACAAAGCCCCCTTTTGTTTATGTTATTGTAAATTTGTTGACCTCCCAGATTACTAACTCCCTATTTTGTCCCCTCTGCAGTGTCAGTGTTGCATATCAAATTGACCTGACCCTGAGCAGAGTTAAAAGCCCAACATTTTTTTGGTGTTAATTAAAGAAATAATTAATGTATTTACATAAACAAGGTGGCTTCTAAGGCGAGGGGCCTTGCAAGGTCCTCACCAGTGAGGGGTCCATTTGACCTAGTATGGTGGTAAACATGGGGTCAAAATCACAATTTTAAAATGAGGTGAGGCAGTTTTGTAAAGATAGTAATATTTGCAAAAAACTCCACCTCTTTTAAGCTTTCAAAATACAGAAGCTCTGTAACTCTACCCTGTGACTCTAACAGCAGAACCAACCATTGGATGACAATCACCATGTTGTGGCAATTGGACAAGGAACATACGCTATAAAAATTTCAAATACTATTCTTCCAATTTCAGCACCATATAAAGTGAAACAGACACCATGAGATAGAATGCATACACCGCATCTTCATAGCATAGGAAATGAAATCTCTAACAAAAAATCTCTATCATCAAAACTTAAGATATTGAAGATTACTGAGAGAAGAAAAAGCTTGACCTAATATTGACTAGAAAGTGGACAAGAAAATGAAGCTATGTCATGAACAAACACTACACATTAAGGCCAAAATGACATCCAGTCCAGATCACCCACCCGTAAGTATTAGTCCTGGAAATCATCACCATGAAATGCATTTAAAGCATCTTTTAGCTCAGATTGATCATTGCCACACTCAGTGCTGTTCCCAAGCCAACTTAAGTCAAGTAAAGCATCAGGCCACATAAAATCTATCCGATGCAAATTTTCGTTGTTCTTGGAAAAGTAAACTGGGTAAATGCTTTCGTGCTTAATATCATGATATGCCAAACAAGAGGAAAAAAAATCATTAATGAAGGGCATAGTCCATAATTACAACTAAATGCTATGAATAATATGCTAACCTTGAGCAGTATAAAGAGGGAGAAAGGAGTAGAGGGAGTGGGTGAGGTCGTGAGGGGAAAAGGGCTGCCGCGGCAATACCGGAAGAGATGGCGACGACGGCCGGAGGTGCGGCGGAGTTGGACAAGAGGTTTGGGTTCTTGAAGGAGTTCAAGAGTAGGCCGGAGGTTAGGGAAGAAGTGGGTTGTCTCAATTGTCAATTGCAGAAAATAAAGGATCAACTTGCAACACTTTTGAAAAACCAACAACAGCATGTTAGTAGCATGTCACTCAAATCAATATCAGCCGTTGAAATATTTTATTATTATATCTAACGGTGTTATTTGCTCCCTCACTAGTGAGGGACTTGTTATGGCACTCACCTTATAAGCCACCCATAAACAAAGTTATTCCACAGATTACTTGTATCTTTTAATTGTATGTTCACATTTCTTTTAAAAAAGGAATTCTAAATCTTTTAATCAATAGACATTTTTTAACATTTTCAACTTTAGAAATTAAGTGAGAGAATAATTTGAACGGATGTGTCCTGGTCATTGAATAAGGCCATGTTTGGATAACAAG
This sequence comes from Glycyrrhiza uralensis, assembly GCA_030159175.1. Taxonomy (NCBI): domain Eukaryota; kingdom Viridiplantae; phylum Streptophyta; class Magnoliopsida; order Fabales; family Fabaceae; genus Glycyrrhiza; species Glycyrrhiza uralensis. The sequence goes on from BRZY01000005.1 coordinate 45,683,187, forward strand.
CTTATCTACTGCTTATGGCATAAGTTGTATAAGCTACTTTTATAATCGAAGAAAAAATATAGTAAAACTTATTTTATATAAGTCATAAGCTGTTTTGATAAGCTATCATGGGTAGCTTATGAAAAATAAGCCCAAAACAGCTTATGAATCAGTTATAAGTTGTGTTCATAAGCTCTGCATAAGTCAATCCAAACAAACCCTAAGTAAGTTGTCTGCTTGCGTAGCCAAATAAATTTTTTGATCACTTCGAATAATACATATCAATAAAATCCACAGTAAGTAAGTTTTGATCATCTTCCATGGCCATCAACATCTCGCCACACCGTGTTATAATCTTTTTCCATTCTAGTATAATAAATAACCATTAAAAAAGCTCAAATTTCCATTGGACTTTACTTTTGCTTTCAAAAAGGGTAATTATATCACAATGGAAAAGAAGATTTTATTCCATTAAGTTGTATTGACTGAGATAATTATTCATAGTTTAGTACATAAATACAACTTGAATTATCTGAAACATATTTCTTTCTATCAATAAGTGAATAAAGCTTTTACACCGACATTATGTTGATCCGAGTAGAAGTAGACTTATCCCATAGTCAAGGTCTTAGGTAAGATAGCTAATCAAATTAACCAGCAAAAAATAATCATCAACGAAACATGTGAATACTCCACAAATCATGGTCAGTTGGTTTAAAAAAAAAAAGACTCAACTTTTATGGACATCTTTATTATTCACGGGTGCAAATGCCTTGTTTATTGTTGGGTCGCAGACAAAAATACACATTAAAATGGTACTGAACTTGGTCAAGATTCCAACAGCCCCTTTGTTTGGATCCCAAGTTTAAAAGCTACAAAAAGAATTGGGCATTGGGGCCCATATGTTTGTGGAGTGGACCCTCTACCTTCTTTTCAAACTTTCATCTAGTCCTGCATCTAGAGGCATCCACTTCAGTCTTCATACTCCATATCATTGCTTGCAAAATTCATACTCCGAGATTTTCAGATTAATTCCACATGTGCACTACAAAGGCTCAAAGAGTATGATTTCCGTCAGTGTAACCATAATTCTTGGTTAGCTTAGGTGCCCTTTGTTGTAGGAGCAACAATTCCACACGCTTCCTTCATTCTCTTTTGTCTGTGTGGTGATTATTACACTGGGGCTCCTCTTGAGGAAGTGCTTAATTTCCAATGCAGTGGGTTGTTAGAGACAAAAGGAAATGGCGGCGAGCCAAACCAAACAAACCACATCAATAGATAGAACAAAGACAAAAGGTGGAAGGTAGTTAAAAGCTTTATTCTGCTTTCGAGCGAACCGAACCACGATAGTTTTTCACTTCCAAGATTCCACTTTCACGTGTTTTGAATGAGGGATCACGTTGCGTGAGGGACTCTGAAGAATGGTTTCTCTACTTATTTCTTTCCCGCGGTACAAGAGTATTATACAATAACAGAACAGTAATACAAACATAAAGATTAGTATCCACACATGCCTTAGAGTCTTGTGCTTTTTTATTTGTTCCTTCTTTTTTTGTTGCAGAACACCAGCACCAACATAAAATATGTGTTAAAAAAATGATATCAAAAATACATTACGAACATTGCTCCAACGATGTAAAATTGTTCCCATAATTATGATTTCAGGATCCAAACTCTGGTAAAGTTAACCAAACATCAGTAAACCAAATACAAAGTTAAAATCACAATTCACTTTATTGTGATCAACTATTACTAAATAAATACCTTCCTAATATATAATGATAAAAATCATGTATAGAAATTCTAAAAGTAAACTTTTATTTTTTCTCTTATTAACTAATGCTTTAAAAATATGATGTAATAATCGAATTTGACTTCTCTAAAGTGAGTAATTCATTTTAGAGAATAAAATAATATATCTTATCATAATATATTCAAAATTTATTATGCTTACTCACTTTAAAAGAGCAAAAATCCGTAATAATAATCCACAAAATTGTCCTAAAAAATTCTATATAAAGGAACTTATATGGTTGTATGTTTTTGCATTTTTTTACACTTTCAATTTCATCCACAAAATTTGCCTTTACGGACTGGACTCAATCTAACATACTGCGAAGGGGGTGTTGGTAAATACACCCCCATAATTGTCTATCCATTCCATTTTAAAGATGAAATTTCAAAATTACTCTTTCTTAATATCACGTTTTGTTTTTCAGAATTTCAAAATTGCGTATTTTTATGCAAAATTTGTATTCCGAAAACTCAATTGCATTCCGAAAACTCAAGTTTCCGGTCGAGTTTCTGGAATACAAATTTTGCACCGAAAACTTGAGTTTCTGGAAAATACACAATTTTGTGGGGTAGATAGACAAAACGTAATATTAAAAAAGGATAATTTTAAAATTTCAAGTTTTAAATAGAGTGTATGACTAATTTTGGAGGTGTATTTACCAACACCCTACTGCGAATTATCTCAAATTGCCGGCCCAAAATCTTTTTCAACCCAATGGACTGGCCCAAATTCCCCGCGGAAAAGAGGGAAAAGGAAAAATGTGATATCTTTTTATTTTTGGTTTATCAGAGAAATGTGATATATTTCCATTGAAGATTTTGACATAATATCTTTTTTATGGTTGCGACATGTTTTTTTTTCCGTATCAACCTCAATATTCAATAAGATCATTTCACCAAAACAACATTGTTCAAATTATACCAAAATCTATACTAAAATTCAGGCTAGTGGTCTCCATAGTTGAAGCCTAGCCGTGAGTATAATTTATCTCTTTTACACCCATCACAATCTATAAAGACATTATTTTTTTTCTTGAAATCCTATAAAGACATTATTGCTTCAGCACTAGTCCAAAAATTGAATAAAGAATTCCTCTTAGGTCCAGTTTAGATGTAAAAACTCTAGCTTTTGACTTATAGAGAAGTTAGTCTTATTTTGCTTCTTATTTTTCTTATATATACAAAAGAATGAATGTTGTTAAATAGTCATTAATAGATAGATATGTGTTTTTGGAAAAGTTAAAAAAGATAGCTTTTAAAAAATGTGAAAAACAAAAGTTAATTTTAACTTCTTTGAGAAATTGTTAATTAAAAAATACATGCTAGAAGTACTTATGGAGAATTTTATTCAAATTAGGTCTTATTATGATATTATCTATGCACTTAGCAGTAAAACGTAACAAAATTACCCTAATTTTTATATATTTGATAAGAAGACATACGAAATAAAGTTTCTTTTCTTGGCATTGCCTTTTGAAATAGAAACTCACTACCCCTAGGATGCTAAACTCACTACCCATCAAAATCATTTTCACCTGCTTTTTTTTTCTTCTCCGTTTTGATCCAATCAAGAATGCCTCGTGATCATGGGAATGGAACTTTATAAAACACTACTTTTTATCCAACTAGAAGGTACCCTAAGTGGCTAAGTTTAATTTAACCCTAAAGGGGTGACATATTTTTTTTTCCTCTCTCGTATTAGAAGCACCCTACCAATAAAGCTATCCCAAATCGCGGTTGACAACAATTTAACCCCAAAAATGGGGGGGGGGGGGAAACATATGGATTAAAAGGTAAATGGGATATCATTAATACTATATAATAAAATTCTAAATGTACGAAACCGCTTGGTTGCCTCCACGTTCTTCTCTGTCTCAGTAGAGGGAAAAAAAGATGAATTTTATGCTTGGATGAGTAGACACAGACACAGTCAATGAATTTTCTGTTTTTCTGCGTGATCCAAACGCCCCAACATGGCCTCGACAAATTATTCCACGCGGTAAGCATAATAATGATTGCGTTGTATAATACTATGGAAAACGAATACATGGTAGTATTAAATAAAATAAATGATGGAACGGACGAACGAAGATAGAAAGTTGAATACAACCAGACACGTATCTTTGGACCCATTGAGAAAAGTTGGGAAAGCTTTGATTTGATACGGGAAACATATGAAAACGGCATTTATAACCCCAAATTAATTCCCAAAACACACGTTACCATGAGATTTTCGCAATCCTTCATATCAATCATTTGTGTAAGTCGATCTAACGGCATCCATAGAGGTGTGTGTGTGTGTGTTTTATTTTTGAATTGCTAAAAGAGGATATTGAGTGACATTAGAAGTACGTATATATCAAAAAAAAAAAGTACGTATAAAAAACATCATCCAAAATTATTTATTTATTATTTATACAATATAGTTATTCTCATTTTGCCTACTTTCTAAGTTACTTAATTTTACTTTTTACATTTTTTAAAAGCTATCTTTTTTAACTTCTCTAAAAGCACTTGTTTATCTATTAATGACTATTTAACAACATTTTTTCTTTTGCATATATGAAAAAAATAAGAAACAAAATAAGACTAACTTCTCCATAAGTCAAAAGCTAAAGTTTTTGCATCCAAACATGACCTTAATACACTACCAACATGATATGTCATGAGTGGTAGACATCTGTCCTTTAAACATGATAGTGAGGACCTGATATGAGATCGATCTCTTAAATAAATTTCAATACTTTAAGGAATTAACAAGGGATTAGTCATGACGTATAGAGGATTCCGGATTAAAAAAAAATTACTCTTTTACACCATGATATGCACAAATATTGCATAAATAATTTTTGTAGTTTTTCTTTTCTTTGCTTTCTATTTTTGGTTTTCTCTGTTTCTCTGCTTTTACTCCCTTTATATTTTCAACCCTTCGTTACTATTCATAATAAAGTTTCTTGTTAAGGGAATCTTTGTTGTAGAATCTGAGGAAATATTATTATCAGTATGAAAATCAAGTAGTTTTTCTTTTCTTCTCTAGAATGAACGAGAATCACTCACTGGCTTTAGCACATGTTGATGGGAAGATTTTCCTCTGGAGGAATTGATGTGATTGATTGTTTACCGTTTTCACACTTTACAACCAACCAAACGGCTATTCTGACTTTTCGATCTGTCTGTGTCTCTTCGTTTATTCGACGGTTCTTTTAAGTCATTCAGGGATTTTTTGTGAATTGAATTCAGAATATGTCACAGCCAAGGCAAAACAACAAGATGATGATGATGAGTCCGAACGTTGCCAAACAAGTTGGTGACACAACACATACTAAGATTTTTGTTGGAGGGTTAGCTTGGGAGACTAAGAGAGACACACTGAAACGCTATTTTGATCAGTTTGGGGAGATCTTAGAAGCTGTTGTCATCACTGACAGAAACACTGGAAGATCAAAAGGATATGGCTTTGTAACAACAACCACTCTTCTACTCTATTTTTGCACTACTTTAGTCTTTTATTTACTTGTTGGTTAATTCCTGGTTACTGACTCCATTCACTTTTAATCTTGGCCCTTTTTGTTTCTTAATCTTAGGTGATCTTCAAGGACCCAAATTCTGCAATACTAGCTTGCCAGAATCCATATCCTGTGATTGATGGAAGGAGGGCTAATTGTAATCTTGCAGCTCTAGGTGCACAAAAACCTGATCCATCTATAACAGGTCAGGTTTTTTTTTCTCACCTTGTTTTAATTATAAAATTTCTTGATAGTCATTTTGTAAATCTAAGTAGGTTTTAAATTGCAATCGCAGTCACTGTTACATCGCGATCCTTGATATTGTGGATAAATGCGGCCAATGCGGCCGTAATTGTAGTCGATGTGGCCGCAATTGTGGTCGCGATACGATTTTGGAGACTCTAAAAATCATGACGTTGCGGCCACAATCGCGGCTGCTGACCGCAATTTAAAACCACTAACTGACCCGTATTCCTTGCATGCAAACCAAAGCAAACATGTAGTTATTGGCTAATAAGGTTTCACATTTTGACTCCTCTTACTGTGGCCTTTTTCTACTTTCAAATGTTTCAGGAAGGCAGAAATTCAATAGCCCTTCATGGAATACGGTACCGATCCAATTTCAAGGCTCCTCCACTTATTATAATCAGCATATACCACAGTATACATTTCCATATCCACCCTATAGGTATGCAATTCAAACATGTAAGAAGTAACCCCTTTTATATCTGTAAAATTTATCTAGCAATTTGTCACATTGTGAATGAAATGCTTCCTTCAGGTACCCTGCTTATCCTCGCCCACAAGACATTTATGGAATGGTTAGTTTTTAGTCTAGCTGGATAACCAAATTTGTATAAAACACAAGGATGGATTGAAAAAAATGTATTACTTTTTTTATTTATTTAAATTTTGTTGTTTTCTGCAGAACTATTATAATGTGTACAGTGGACAGCAGTTTCCATTTCGCTGGTTTCTAGCTTATAGCCAACCTTTCTATGGTCTTAGCAGACAACAGTTTGTTCCAACAGCACATCTGAAAAAGACACAAACAACTGACATGTCACCTCAGGAGTTTGGCATGTCAGAAGCTATTTCACCTTCTCCTTCAATTTCCAGCACTGGTTTAGTATCTAATCAATTGCTATAATTTTGTTTTGACTCAAAATTTTCAAAATCTTGACTAATTTCCAATTTAATTTGTTGTGCATTGGATTAAAGCAGGATTAATCACAGAAACAGTAGGTGCAACAGAGGTGCTAGGACCTCCCCAAGATCAGAAATCTTCAGCTTAAGCTCGTGATGAGTGGCTTCCATCAATTGACTAGAAGAAAGAAAGCAAAATGAAAAATGACACTGCTCAAATAAACCAGAAAGCTCTAAGAACATTTTCCAATGATGTGGTCCAGCAAAGTTACTATAAATCAAGCAATAACATATTGAGGTGATCTTAGAGGCCAGTCACTGATGAAATGAGTCACGGATTTGTTCATTGTCTAGAATTTTTATTTTTATTTTACTTTGAGAATTCTGATGCACAGCGTTCATTCTTTAGTTTTTCCATTTTTTTTTTAATTTTCTTTTCTTATCGTGGGATTTCCTGCTATATTATAGTTCATAAAGGGAAAAAAAAATGTCTGTTATTGTTCTTTTACTCTCACACCTATATTTTGCATTCCATAGTTACTCCCTATTGCCAAACCCAAGTTTGTATTAGCTGAGCTAAAACTGTAGCAGGAATGTTAACAAATCTATCTTCTTTTATCCGAAAGGTTATGTTAACTTGGTAATTTGCTATGTAAAGTAAAGGAAAGCTTCCTTTTGTAAGGAAAATGTTTTGTAAACACCCTAACGAGCGAGAAAGAAATAGAAAATAGAAAAGTGATACATATGATAAGTGACATGATTTGACAGAAAAAGAAAAAAATGAGAGGTTTTGTATAGATGTGATAGAGTGTCCATGTTAATTTTATAAATGTTGACTCATTAGATTACACAATTATTTATGCTTTCATAAGTTGATCGAAAATACATGTCTTTGAGTTTTATAAATAAAAAAATTGGATGTTCGAAGATTTTTTTTTATGATTTCTAACATGTAAATACATGTTTGAGAAGTACATATAAAGTTACAGTTAGATTAATTTAATTTTATAAAATTTATTTTAATTGAGTGAAATTTTCATATAAAAATTTATTTTAAAAATAAATTTTTAATATAAATTCTTCAAATCAACATAAAAATTATATTTTTCACTTTCAGTGAAATAGGTGTTTGAATACAAAATCACAGTTGATAGAAAAAATAATCAAATATATTTTATTTTTAAAGAAGAGTTTAATAATTATATCCTAACAATATAAACATTATTACAAAGACGTTGAGGTATATTTTATCATCTTATCATATTTACAGAAATAATAAAATATGATATAGTAAAATATAACTAAATATTTATATAATTTTGTTATCAAAAAAATATTTATATAAATTTTTTTATAATATCTTAAATTCAACAAAAATTATCATTAGTCTTTTACAGATGTTGAAAGCTATCAAACACCAACACAAATATATACACCATAAGAATATGAATATATTCTAAAACAATCACGTCAAATCATATCTCGCTAAACTTCAAAATTTGATCATAAAAAAAATTAAAAACTTCAAAATTCTGCTAATTCCCAATACAATTATATCCAAACAGCGGTGAGAACAAGAAAAGTGACAATTTAGGGGTTTATAATTGTCTCACATGTGAATTTCAGTCAAAAAAAAATTGTCTCACTCATGAAAGCATATATGTATATATGAACATATAATAAGGACAACAATCAATTAAATAGGATAGGGATCAAATATGTACATCACATCCCCTTGTCATAACAACGTGGGACCAACATCAAAGTTTCCTGTCTTTAAATGGATAAAAATATGAATTTTAAAATTATAATTTTATTTATTTTTTAATTTTCTTAATTATTTATTTTTTTAATCTAGCATAGAGTGTATTTGATTCTTTTCATAATATTAAGAAGAATATGAAAGAATATTGTTGTAAAAAAAAAAGAATATGAAAGAATATTACATTAAATATTCATTTACTTTCGCATCACTTTTTCATCCAACCAGACAGGCAAAGAATCGACAAAAAAAAATGACAGGCAAAGAAAAAAATATATTCTTCTTTTTTCTCATTTTTCCCCAAACTAGACAATATCAAAATTTACTCATTTTTGCTTTATTTATTTGTTCTCCAATGTTTTCTAATCATTCTCTTTCTTCCTAATTTCTTCTCACATCAAAATGAAGCAGTTTGACAAGAAATCTCACAATTTTTTTTGGTGCACAGAAATCTCACAAAATGGTCACGAGACAAGTTGGATATTACTACCATGCAGAGACTAGACAGTAGTAGACAATCAAACATCAAACCTTATGCGGCAATAGAAATAGAATTTTCAAATGCCAACAATCTATGAAACACAAGCATTCAATTTTTCCTTTATTTTTCCTATCTTTACTTTTCAGCCTTTTTAGAAACAACTAGCCGATAGACCCAACCGATACAAAATATTGGTTTTTTTTCCTAACATAAACAGTAAGATAAAATCACTAACAAAACTAATTTGGAGAGAAATAAAAAAAAATGGCTAAGAAGTGACACGTGTCTCATCCATCCAACACCTAATTTTCTTATATAGTAATTGACAAGTAGGCATGGCAACGGGGCGGGGCGGGGGCGGGTTTTACATTCCCCGTCCCTGCCCCCGATAGTGCTCGGGTTTCCCCGCCCCGCCCCGCCCCCGATCTTGGTCGGGGTTGAAAAATCAACACCCATCCCCGCCCCCGGTGGGTGTCGGGTTTCCCCGCCCCGCCCCTGCACCCGCACCTAGTATTTTAGAATTTTAATTTTGATAGAATTAAAGAAATTTAATACTTTATTTTTTAAGACATTTTTTTAATATATTTTGTTAGACAAATAATGAAGAAATAAAGAATTAAAAATGTAATTTTTTATAATATTAATGCATTAAATATTATATTATAAGTGTAATAAATGTACGGGACAGGTTTGGGGTGGGTATTAGTTTCCCCAACCCCGACTTTTAAATGCGGAGAAAACCCGAACCCGTCCCCAGTCAAAACGGGTTTTCCCCATCAAAGTCAGAACGGGTTCGGATGGGTACCCACGGGTTCAGGCCCCATTGCCAAGCCTATCAACAAGTCCAACAAAAATTAGGAACATGTCTGGGTGACATTGATGTATATTAGGAAAGGGGGGCTCTCAATCATCCAAAACCAAACAAGTTGGCCTCCTCCCGACAAGAAATCTTCCCCAGAACCTGCCTAATGGTTGGTTGAAGAAATATAACACTAGCAAACAATTCTAGCTTATAATAATAAATAAAAAATGAACATAGTAGAAAACCGAAACGGTACAAGAGGTGTCAGTGTTGTTGTCCGGGGGTTGTCCAGGTTATTGTAATAACAATAACGGAGAAAGCAAGGTGTGAATCAGCTATATACTACTTGGTATGGCATAGGAGAAAGATCAAAACAAATATCCATGCGGAATTGCAGACAACCAAATAAACATCTAATGACTAAAAACAACGGTTTTGGTGACATGTTTCTTCAAATAAAATTCCAGATAACATCCAACCATAGATTCGTGGCGCTGCAAGATCAACACATCACATTGTGCATCATAAATTAAGTGCAATTAAGATCCTCGAAGTACCATCAACTCTACAAACTAAACGAAGAACCCATTTAACCCATGGGGAAACAAAGATACCATAGTGCGAGACATGACGACAAAAGTACCAACTAAACGCCACAGGTTTGCTTAGAATATATATATCTGTTTCTATGTACGTATATATATGTAGCAGCAATCAACCCGAGAGACCTGAAATGTCGATTCAGTGCATAGAATTACGTGGAGCACGAGCCCTGACTGGTGTCTTCGATGGACTTACCCTGCATACCAGACATAAGAACGGTTTAAGCGGCATTAAAAGAGTACTTTAAGTTTTTAGGAAAGTTGAAATCAAAGAGAAATCGATCCAACCTTATAGGCAGTGTGCCCAAAACCACACCACTACAGCTTAGAGCTGCAATTGCACTCTCAGCCTGAAAGAATGAGGCAAAGAAAATCTTTAGACAGTGAAAAACAAAAAGACACACGGCAAAACAAACAGTAGCGAAAAAATATTTGGAGACAACTTTAGTGCTTGCTAACCTGTAAGCACAACATAAAATTCTTAAAAACAAAAGATTTGATTAAATTTCAAAGACAAAGAACTTTAATCATTTAAATATTTCTTGTATTTTGGCATTTTACTAGGGAAGTGAAGATCAGGACCACACCAATTAAGAACAAAACCAAATGCATAGATATATCATTCAAAGAGATAATTTGAAACTAACTGCGCCAGGATGATACAAAATACAAACATTACACAAGTAATCTTCGCAGAAGCATCTTATTGTTTGAGAGCTTCTTTGCATTCAACACAATTTGTAGTGGAAAAGTAAACGATATAATTTTGAAAATAGTCAAAAGATGATGACCAAAATGCAGCAGCAGGAGCTGGAATAAAAAAAAAGTGGGTGAAAAGAAAAAGCATTGGGCAAGCCACAGATCCAAAAAACATGCAAGCAACTCAAGATCACTACTAACCCAGGTCAACAGCAGAAGGCTGTGTAAAGCTCCATTTAAGTTGAAGCCTGAGTTTAATAAATACTGTTTGGATGTGATGCTGTTAAGGGTGCTTACAGTGCAATTTTTGAACGAAAATAACTTATACACACTGAAATTCATATGCACGACAATTTGTCCTGTACTCGGTGGTCAACAGCAGAAGGCTGTGTAAAGCTCCATTTAAGTGAAGCCTGAGTTTAATAAATACTGTTTGGATGTGATGCTGTTAGGGGTGCTTACAGGGCAATTTTTGAACGAAAATAACTTATACACACTGAAATTCATAGTCAAAAAATTGGTTAAATTGAAATTTTTATGCTCAAAACAAAGGGAGTGTTTGAGTATACAACTTAATTAAGCTCTTTTTCAATAAAACTATTCTCTGGAGCTTACTAAAATAAGCTTAAAACAGCTTGCAGATATGTCATAAGTTATTTTTATAAGTGTATCCAAACACGGGTATGAGTGGTTATGTCATGAGATATCTCAAAGTCGAATGAGCTTAACAATTCAAACTAAGGAAACCCGAGCATGGGTGAATATAATGGAAGACAGACCAACATGGTTGAACCATGAGTCACCATCATGTCATTCCTAAAAATTTATTTGTACCTTATTGAGCAAGCCTAAGTACCACTGCCCTTTCATGGCCCAAGGTGAGGCCCCACCATAAAATGTAAAGCAAATGGATAAAGCATCTCTTAACCACTAGATCACAGATGCATCGTACTGAAGCACAATACATGCAAAGAGAAATGAGTAATCAAGTATAAAAAATATTTATCCATTTGGACTTCCAGAGATGAAAGCATATTTAAGTACCAGAACAAAGACCAACAAATGCCTCTTAGAACCTTCCCCATACACATGAATTTGCCAATATCCCCCCTCTTTTCTTCCCTCCAGTTGCTCTAATTACACCTTAGTACACTAGCTATGTCCAATGCACGCTACATGAATGAAGTGGATTTTCTACCTCAATGCTGCATCTTAAAGCAAGCAATTAAAGAGAGAAGCATGCCTTTTGCTATGAAAAGCTAAGATATTAGAGACTCCCACAAAACCTAACATCATAAACTTCTCTTTTCTCTTGACTCTTTTTTAGGGCTGTCTTAGTGGATAATGTGGACTTACTATTACTACGAAACATGATTATTGACGGGAGAAATACAAACAGAATGAAATTGTTTTTAGGAGGGAGGGGGTAACTGCATTAGTGCAAATGATAACTACAAACCCAGTAGTAGTACTCAATCTGAGGGTTCCAACTTCACAAAGCCATAGAGAATATTAAAAAAATAGCTAAGTAAACCAGAGTTGACTCAAATAAAAATAAGAAGGTCGAAAAGCTAGTAAGCAATTACCAGGGTGAACTCAACAAATGCAATTCGAGTTGAATGATGGTAATCCCCGAGAAGCCTCAAGCGTTGGACCTAGATAATACACCAAAACAATGGAAAATATTTTACAAGATACTTACATTCAACTAAGAACAAAAACCCAAGCATTGAAACCAGATGAAAATACCAAAATAATGGAAAACATTAAAAAAAATCATTAGATACTTAAAATTCAACCAACAATAAGCATTATAAGCCTGGTTCCACGAAAAACTACCAACCTCTCCACAGATTGATTCAAAGAAGTGTTTCACATCTGCTTGAGTAAGCTGCAGTGGTAACAAGAAAGGAAATTTTTAAGAATTATGAGCCCCAATTGCTACAAAACAGATACAGAACAAGACCAAACAGTTCCTCCAAGCAAGATTCTAGGAAAATGTCAAATCCCAAACTACCTTCTTGTCAATGTTTGTGCAATAAATTGTTCTTGAGCACATCTCCCTTTCATCCTCAGACTGAGAAATACAGCACCATTACAAAGGTAAGACAGAAAATAAATAAATTATTAGTTCACTCTGGTCAACCATCTTCTAAAACATGTAATAATAGGCATCTCAAAGAAAAAAACATTACCCTGGGCAAAAATGTTGGATTAACAGGTGCAATGGCAGTTTTGGAAGGTAGCACTCTCAATGGGTAATATCCAAGCATGGTTCCAGAGAGGCTCAAAGCAGCCCTTGCACAGTCTGCAAGCATAACACTGTTAATACAGTGAAATGTCAACAACAATTACAGCATAAGAACAACATATATTTGGTGGCGGTGTTACCTTCATCTGTAAACTCAATGAAGGCAAACCGAAGAATAGAATTGGGATCCCCGCACACACGGCAATCAACAACCTATGCAGGAAAGAGGAGTTGAATCAGTAACATGATCCACCACCATTAAAAAAAAACAACGTAAAAATATAGCCGTTTCTACCTGGCCACAGTTAAGAAAGAAAGCTGCCAGCTGCTCTTCGGTAACCTATAGATTATTACAACAGAAAAACAACAACCCTTGAAATGAATACACATGGCAATCATTGTAAGCTAGCTGAAATGAGAGAATCCACAACAAGACAGCTCAAAATCGTACCAGTTGGTCAATGTCAGACACATAAACGGTCCTCCTGATCATCTCTTCTCTTTTCTCCATATCCATTTTATGATTGACTCTTCGCTTCCCGTGATTATAGCCATTCTTCTTCTGAAACACATTATTATTATTATTGTATTGAGAAGAGTGAAATCACGGTATTGGAGGAAACCAACAAAGAAAAAAAATAATCAAAGGAATTGTCAAAACAATGTATTCATAGTTTCATACCCTTCTGTTAGTTTGGCCGTTAGCATTACCATAATTATTGAGGAGTATAAAATTGTTAGTGTAACCAAACCCAGCAGCAGGTCCAGCTAAATAGCCATTTGTTAGTGATGGGGGAACAAATTCCTCAGCCATGGGGTTCAGCTTTGACAACAGTTCCTCCAAATCCCTCATTTCACGCTTGAAACTCTCGCCCCCATTTTCCCCATTAATCACATACCCATCATTGTTCACCACCAACTGCTGATTCTGGACAACCCCATTTGGGTGCATCTGATTCTGACCCATTTGATGATGAGCCTTGTAGTTGTTGTTATAATTACCGTTGGGAACTGACATAGCGCTATGAACTCTATTATCGTGGTGGTGTTGGTGGTTGAAAACACCACCGTTGTTGTTGTTCAGATTCTGATCGCTCCTGGGTTTCGATTTCTCCACCTCGCTTGAGTCCGATGACACTACGCTGTTGTCCAAATTCTCAGCAACCGCCATAATCACTTGTGTAGAGATGAAAAAGCTTCTACCTTTCTTCTCTTCTATCAGCTTTTTCTGTGAATCTGTGTCTGAAAATTGTTAACAGACTAGTTTATTTTATTTAAGTATATAAATAAATAAATAAATAAATAATAAAATAAATAAATGGCCCATAAAACCTTGTTTGGAAAAATGAGCACACCTGGTTTGGTTTTTGGTTTTTGGTTTTTGGTTTTTCTATCTAAAATGTTTCCATTGACATGAGATCGAGCTGACCTGAAGATTGTGAGGTACAACTACTTTAAAACCCAGCATAAAAAAAATAATGTAAATAATTAGAAGAAAAAAAATGAAATTGGTGAAAGAGAAGGAGGTTTATGATATCTCACTAATTTACTGAAGAAGGAGAAGGAGGAGAAGGTGGATTGTTGTGGAGAGAGGTGAAAAGGGTATTCTTCGGATCGTCCGTTTTCGCTGCACTGACTTTTTGTTTGGACCTTCCTAAGAAGAGAAGAACGTCCCAATTTGATGTCTTTGGGTTGTGAATGTGATGACGATGATGAACGTATCAAAGTGAAAATAAATAAATAAATAAAAAACAAAATGGACCCAATTTTTTCATTAATTTCCATGACTACCCATGATTCACACATGCCATCCATCATCCATTTCATTCTGTACATCATGATACATGATAAACAAAAGGTCGGCATTTGAGTCTGACTACTAAAGATTTCATAATTTTTTTTTATTCTACGTCGAGGAGTATCTCACTGCCTGTATAATGGGAATTAATTTCTCTCGAAAATTTATTTGGCACCTCTAATGGATGACATCCCTTCCAATTGAGATTTTTTTCAATACTCAAGGCTCAAATTCAAAACCTTAATTAAGGAACAAGAAACCTTAATCACTTACGGTAACTTCATTTGATATTAAAGACTTCATAATTAATACTAATTAATCAGTTACTTTTATTTAAGAAACTTGTCAAGGATAGTGAAATTTTGGGATGTGAGAATAAATTCTTATTGCTCGATTATTTTAGCATAAATTTTTGGTTTAATTTGAGTCGAACTAGATAGAGTATTTATTTGAGTTAACTGTCATTTTAGCCCCTGAAATTGTGAAACAGTCTCACCTAGGTTCTTAAAACTAACAAAAAGACAATTTAGTCCCTGAAATTGTAAAACGTCGGTCAAATTAGTCCCTAAAATTGTAAAACGATGGACTAATGTCCATCGTTGTAGTCCATCGTTTTACAATTTTAGGGACTAACTTGACCGACGTTTTACAATTTCAGGGACTAAATTGTCTTTTCGTTAGTTTCAGGGATCTAAGTGAAACCGTATTACAGTTTCAGGGACCAAAATGACAGTTAACTCGTATTTATTTTTTAGATTCACGTAACTCAAACCGAAACATTGCTTAAGGAAGACCAATTTTATAAAATTTTTATAAATAAAGTTATTGTCCATTTAAAAACCTTATTGCAAAAATAGACTTTGAAAAAAGTTTACCATGAAGGTCATATTCGATTTTTAAAAAGACATGTATTATAAAAAGAGTTAACTCTCATTTCGATCCCTGAAATTGTAAAACGATTTCACTTAGGTCTTTAGAACTAACAAAAATGCAATTTAGTCCTTGAAATTCTATATCGTCGGTCAATTTAGTCCCTGTCGTTACATCTGTTTTTTTAACTCTATTTGATGGGATGAGCTGACATGTTAAGTGCCACCCAGCATCCAAGCTAGCTTGACACGCGTTGCCCAATTAGTAGGGACTAAATTGAAGGATTTTTTGCAGGGACTAAATTGAAGAATTTTTTGCAGAGACTAAACTAACGGTTAAGTGCTTCCCACTCTGTATTTAATTCGTCAATTGAGTCCCTGGAACCCTCAAACCAAAATCATCCTCATTTCCACCATTGTTGTGCTTCCCACTCTGTACAGAATATATTTTTCGTGCCCAACACCATTACACCCTAATGGCAATACCAACACACTACGTCTGTCTCTATATATAAGAACTTTTACAAAAAAAAAATAGGTTTTTTTCATAAGATCTCTTTCGAAAGAAATCCTGCATTAATTATTTTTTCACTAATATATCCTTATTTATTACACTATAAATGCTATAAATCTTCCTCTCTCCTATAAGGATTGAGAAAGTTTACGAGATGAATAATTATATATTCTTTTACCATTTATTAAATTCTTCTACTTATTAAATGGAGTATTTTTTATATTTTCAAGGTATTAAATTTTTTACTTTTTCATTAAATACTTACTTTATAAAGTAGAAGAATGATATGTAGGAGGATTTGTAAAAGAGTATAACATTTCTCTTAAGAGATAGTGGGCAAAGAGAGATTATAAGACCCAATAATACTAAAGATAATTTAGAAAAATTATATAAATTATTGATAAATTTAATGTTACTAACTAAATTAACTAATTTTCTTAAAGAGTGAGAATTAGTTAAAAAGTTTTTATATAGTTACAAAGGTAGTTGTATAATACCAATGATGTGATATATATAGGTTGAGACTGGCATAAAGCACCATCTGGGTGCTTCATTTTTGGAGCACTTGTTTTCACTTCTAGTATTTTTGGTGATCGATGGCTGCCATTTATTACCTGCAACCGGGTGTCCAGGTTTTTATTTATTTTCAAATTTGCCCATTTATTTTTCAAATTAGTCCCTTAAATATATCAAATTTTTAAAAACTAACCAACTAAAATAACATAGATCTGGAAACCCAAGAATGGCTTCAATGGCATCTTCAAGCACCTTCTGCAGCAACCTCAAGCTTCACAACAAACCCAACAACAACAACACCAGTATATCAAATTTTTAAAAACTAACCCACTAAAATAACCTAGATCTAGAAACCCCTTCCCAATCCCACACCACCACCATCGCACCCTAAACACTCCTTTTTCACCTTAATGTCAACGTTAAACCACGGAGAAGGCCCAATCTCCAGCAAGGGTACCACATAATCTTGTTGGTTTCATTTTAATTTTGTTTTTACCTTTTTTCCTCTTGTTTTTGTTGGGTTGATATTTTGAGCATTATTGGAAAGAAGAAAATCGAATGGGTAATTGTAGTGTTGTTGGACGATGAAGGAACAGTTTCTTTACTCCTTCACTTTTGTTTCTCTTCCTCTAATCTCTTCACCTGCAACTGCTACGACCTTGAGAGGGGGGGGGGGGGGAACTAAAATTAGATCAAAAAAAAACTTAGTGTATTTGAGCATCGAATTAGTGAGATAAACGACAATTGTAGAGGAAGATTTTGGAAGTTCTTGATCTACTGTGTTTTCATTTTTCCATTTTATTATTATTTTATTTGTCATGGACCTCATGGTCTAGTTAGTTTGATTGCTCCCATGCCCATCGTCATCATCACTACCACCTCCCAAATCGCAGCAACAAACCAGAAAAATCCAAGATCTTCAACTACCCATTAACGAGAAGGGTCTCAAAACCTAGACTTTAGCTAGACCCAGTTGTCAAAATCCTTGCTTTCACCACAGGGAGAGCCATATCCTGTAATCCAAAGAGATCTGTTTTTCTAGCTTTTTCCGCTGGGCTTTTATTTTAAACGCTTCAACTTTGTTGCTTTATGAGAATTTCCGTTTGGGGAGGCCTTTCACTAAACACTTTCCATCGTTTGTGATTTTGCTATTGTATTACTTCACTGAATCACCTGGTTATCACCTTCTAAAACTTCTTCACTCTCAAATCTGTTTAGTGTATGCTCAAGCCATTCTTTAGGCTCTGCCTTTTCTCAGCATGCTAGGGAAGATTGTTGAAAAAATCGACAAACTTGGTAAAACCTAGGAATAAAAAAAGCATCTTTTAGCTTCATATCTGATACACTGTTAGCATAGATTTGTTTTTGATTGCTGGGTCTCTTGTTATCTTGGTTGAGCTGTCATGGAGTTCATGGGGGGTGAAAATTTTAGGGGGTGCCTTGTTCTTTTGTTCTTTGTTGTGTTGTTAGTGGGTCCAGTGTGTGGGATTGGTGCTAATTTGGGCACACGAAGACTCAGCATCGTCATCACCGGTTGTGCTCTCAGGTGTAGGGAAGAACAATGTGGGGGTACTGTGGGGATCTGGTTGTGCTGTTTTTGTTAAACATGATAATATAAGGACCAAAGAGTAAATAAATCAACCAGTCACGAAACTTGCTATTATAGGTAAAAGCAGGTGCTCCAGGTGCTCCAAAAATAAAGCACCTAAATGGTGCTTCATGCTAGCCTTCACAGTATATATACCCAAAGTCTATGTATTGAAAGATATTAATTCTTTGAAGGAAAACACTTTATGGCAAGACAAATACCGATACGAAAATGAACGAATCATTTACCACCGTTGGATTTTCCCTTTTCATCTCTTGATTCTTTTTCTCTCTGTAATCATTGTCTTTAATTTACAAGTTATACGCTTTTCGTGGTCATAAGTGTCGTGCCATATAACACTTCTGTTCTTTGAATATATTTTCATAAATCCAATAAATTAGTCTCGTGTTTATATGCGGAGGATCGGAAAAAAATATATTCTAATGATGTCTAACCACTCGCTTCTCATGCGTCCACTTGTCCATTGAGGTTGGTGAAGATGCGGCTTGCTCTGAAAACGACAAAGCTTCCCGGTAAACATTTCCAGATAAACATCATTTATTTTGTTTTTACAAAAACCGAATTTTAAGAGCACACCGTCACTTGCGATAAAAATTACAAAAAAAATACAATTTTTATTTTTTTTGTATATTTTGTCAATTTGTTTTTATATATGTGCTTAAAAAAATTGTAAATGAAAATCATACGAGTCTCGGTAAATAAAAAGCAGAATAGATTTACATAGTTTGATAAGATCCCGAAAAATTCAGTTAAAATAAAAAAAAAATACGTTAAAACGGTTTATTGAGAATGTCTTATTAACATTCCTAATATAGAAAAATACATTATTATTGTATCACTACAAAGCATCGTATAAGATATGTAATCTGAATTCTGAAATATAAATGCGGAGACAACTAACAAGTGAGATCGCTGTGTTAGAAATGTAACAAACGTTGTCTTGGACAGTATATATTTGTAAGGCTTAAATATATTTTTAGTCTCTTAAGTTTAGAAAATTATTATTTTTAGTTTTTTATTTTTAAAACGTAACTTTTTAATCTCTTATTTTTAAAAGTGTGTCACTTTTAGTCACTGTAGCCATATTTTAAATTTAAAAAGTATTTTCTAAATTTAAAAGGAGTCAAAAAATAAATTTAAAAAATTCTTATAAATTAAGCGAAAGGGGTAAGGTGAGAATTAGATTTGGGAGAGATTAAAATATAAATTTAAAAAATATTTTTTAAATTAAAAAATAACCACAAAGACTAAAAGTGATATATTTTAAAAATAAATGACTAAAAAATTATATTTTAAAAATGAGAGATTAAAAACAATAAATTCCTAAACTTAAGGACTAAAAACCCTTTCGTAATCTCAAAAAGCTTTGCGGTATGTTGTTGGAAAATTTTGCACCAAATTAGGTGATTTCTTTCGGGACATTTTACTATTAAAATCTTTATTTTTGTTTTCTTTCCTTATTCGTGGAGGAAGTAATATGATAATGCGTATTAAGCCTTATTTTGTCGGTTTACGAGTTAAAAGTATTGCGCTTTGACCAAAAAATACATCGCCATGAGCCATCATTCATTGGCTAAACAAATTTTATACATAAATTTATATTGATTAAGAAAGTTAGTTAATTTTTTTTTTAAATTTTATTAAACAATAAACTTTATTTCCTAAATTATCTTTGATAAAAATGGTCATTTAAATAAAATTTATAATAAATAAACAATATTTTATAGAAAAAATCATTAAATATAGATGGAATTAGTTATAATTTATTTATATTTGAATTTATGAAAAAAGTGTGTAAAAGAATATGTTGCTAGCACCGCATAAATTAAAGCAACCACAAAACGTTTTTCATGCTATCACCTCAAATCTAATGTTAGTTACTCCTTTTCTTAAGGATATGTCAAGTCAACCCTAATAGCTATTAGCATTATTTAAGCTTTAATGAATGACTCTACACGTCATTAGACTATTTTGCCTTTCAAATTCAGTTTGTATATACAGTGGGAGTCATAGAATGGTTTAATGATTTATGAAAGAAATATATAGATTTGAGTGATATAGAGATCATGAATTCAAACTATTTCTACTAATATAATATACTAATATACTAACTTACTAACATTTGCCTATAAAAAAAGTTCAGTTTGTATAGTTATTTTTTTTGGAAACCTGCGTGTTTACACGCAAATCTGTCCAATGTGTGTCACGTAGACTCCGATGTTAAAATTGGATGACATAGTGATGGAGAGACCTAATTATAATAACTGAGATAATTAAATGATTCAATTTGATCAATTAGAAACTGTGACCAAAATCACACAATCACAATAACACAAGGAACAAATATTCAATTAAGAAAAAAAAATACATCCAATTCTTCCCACTTATTTCCAAGGGATCATTTCATCGTGCATAGTCGCAATCACAAGAATAAGAATAGAGAAAGATTCACCTTATTCTCTATTCCTTTTTAAGCTATCTTCAACTTTTTGTTATTATAATTGTTGTTATATATTTGTTTAAAATTTCAAGACAAAGGGTGTCCATTTAAAATCAGTTTTTAACAAATTACATAAAAAAATTTATAAGAGAATCAAATTTAAAATTTATTTTATTCTGAAATTATTCTTTTTTAAAACATAAATTCTTAATCAAATAACCAAAGGCGGGTTCAACTTTTTTTTTTCTTGTTACATTAGATTTGTCAAGGTTTACGATATGTTAAAAATTTGCTTATTTGTTTTTTTAAAGAATTTAATTAAAAATATATTTAATAATTTGATACTAATTATGGAAGTTTTTTCTAGAAAAGTAAAAGTATTTTTTTTAAAGATCATTTTTAAAGATCATTTTTATAATTTTAAAATAATAACTTTTGAAAAATTCTAAAAAATGTTATGTTGTAAAACTATATATATTTTTAAAATCTAAAGAATTGATTCTCACCAAACACCCACCAATGGGACGATGAAAGTGTATCATAGATATAGATATAATACTATAAAATTGCAACGGTGTAGATTAAAGTATGAGGAGGAAGTGCAACCTGCTTAGGTGGTATGGGTTATACTGTACTCATATTTGCCAATAGGGGCATGAATTTATACAAAATCGCATTTGGTATCACAAAAGTATATAAAATTTGAAAATTGCCCCATCAGGAAATAATTTTTTTGCGGCTTATTACTTAAATTATGTTATATTACTTATGTTAGATCTTTGTAACATACGATAAATTTATATTATTGCAGGTTTTTTGACAAATTTATATTATTGTAATTACTTATATGTCTGAATTAATTTATCTCTGTCACCTGAAGATGACTTTTGATGTTTTATTAAATTGAATTTGCATATTAAAAATTTATGAAATATTTTTATGTAAAATATGTTTAGAGGTGGTATTAAAAAATTTTTACAAACATGGAGGCTAGCCGAAAACTACGTCAGTGGGAACAGTGGTGGAGGTAGAGATTTTTTAGGGAGAGATTTTTCTAAGAGAGGGGGGGAGTGTGAGAGAGAGGGAGAGAATTTCCAGAGAACGAGAAAGAGAGAGCGAGAGAGGGGGAGATAGAGGAAGAGAGAGGTTTTTCAAAGAGTGAGAGAGAGGGGAGAGAGAGGGAGAGAGGAGGGGGAGAGAGAGCGAGAGAGATGGAGGGGGGAGAGAGCGAGAGAGAGAGGGATAAGTTTTTCAATTTGAGAGATAGAGAGTTAACAAAAAAATATGTCTCATGCAAATTATGAAGAATTTAATTATCATATTCAAACAAAAAAATTTAAAAATGAAGAAATTTAATTACTCTATCAAAACAAAAAGATTTAAAATAATGAAGAAAATGCAATGGGGTTTGAAACATGAAATGAATAATTAATGTGGTCAAACTGTCATTCTCATAATGTTGATGGGAGAAAATTAAAATATACAAAAACCTATAGCTACAGGGAAAAACCGGTAAAAAGGAATCGACCCATTGGTGGGACAATCGCTAATTGTCCCATGCTATACGCCACCACTTAAAAGAACTTTCAAAAACTCTTAAAATATTTGAGTAAGCTTTTTTCAAGAAACAAAATATCAAAATAACTGATTAGCATTTTTTAAAAAAATGTTCTAAGTGATAATTAAACTATTCAACAAATATTTAGTCTTCTTCAACAATTTCAACTTCTTAACACAAGATTCTGACTCTTCCTCTGTTCGCCGTAAGTGTTTGTTTCAGTTTTTTTTTTTGGGTCAAAGTGTTTGTTTCAGTTTGAAATTGAATAATTGTCAAGTTTTTCAACGTTCAACCAAGAGAGGGTCAGTTTTTGACCAAAAAAAAAAAGAGAAAGGGTCAGTTGGACCCCAAAAAAAAAAAAAAAAACCAAGAGAGGTCAGGGAAGGAACCTTCCCAAGGAACCTTCCCTTGGGAAGTGGTAATATCAAGACGAGCCCCTTTGATTCCACTCAATTGCAAACCATTCTTTCCATTTTAGTATTACGAGGAGAGTCACTAATATACTATTTTTAACACACTCTAATTGATTAGTTGAAATACATATAGATCTCACATTGGAAATAAGTCCCATTAAATAAGATGCAGAACTCACATGATTTAATGAGACCCATGTGCACTTCAGCCAATCAATAAAAATGTATTAAAAAAAGTGTGTTAGAGAATGTATTAGCACTCATTATTAGTATGGAATGAATTTGGTGTCCCCCTTTTTTTTTATATACAAAGGAGAAAGCAAGAAAAAACAAAACTACACAACTAACCAGGGCAAACTACAACCCCGAATATCATCAGCTATCAAAATGCCTAACATAGGATTAACCACATCCGGTAGGACCCAATCCAACGGGGCATCAAGACCCTGTTTGGCTAAGTAATCCACACAACGGTTAGCCTCCCGGTAAAAAATGAGATAAAGACGGACGCCAATCAGGCCGCTGGAGATCAACTAATTAAGATATCTTTAAGAATAGGCCTGAAATTAGCATTCTCAGTTCCACCTGAATTCACCATATTAACCACAGTAAGAGAGTCCATTTCAAAGGCAACATTAGTAAGCTGCAGCTGTCTAGCCAGCTTGATACCCAGACGAAGAGCCCACAGTTCCGCCCATAAGGCGTTACCCGCTCCTCTGACAAAGCACAAAGGTTACAATGGAAAACAAATTTTCTGCACACTGGTATTAAAGTTAATATATTTATATTTTTAATGATGTTTTTGTAAAATATAAATTTATTTTCTCTTGATTAGGATTTGCCTTTAAAATAATATCAACAAATTAGATATTTTATCATGAAGACACGACTTCATCTAACATGGACCCGTTGGAAAATGGTCCCAATAGTGAACCTGGATAATATAATTGTTAGATTTAATGTATATTTAACGAACGACTTTGATGGAAGTCAAACAACTTGTAAACCATTTTTTAAGTAGTGAAAGCTGTGATAACTGCAATTTGGTCCATGGAAGAAATTAGTGCTGTCTTCAAGATGGTACACAATACATCCACCATCCTCATCCAGTCTGAAAACTCTTTATCTTTGTTTTAGAAATTTCATTTTTTTTAAAAAAAAAAGACAATATTGGCTTCTTTCATGATTATGAATGAATAATGATTTGTTGCCATGATCATGAATGAATGGTGTAAGATTTGTTAATTTTATTGCAAAGTTTATACAATATTTGCTGTGACATATCAAATGGTGGCAACCATGGCTCTCTCGTTATCCTCTCTCCGTTCACTGCCATGCACTTAGAGCTGACAAAATGGGTCGGGCTTGGCAGGCCGGACCGAAAAAGCCCAAAAAATAGAGGGTTCAGACACACAAATTTGAGCCCATTTTCAATCTGGGTTTTTTTGGCCCGGTTTGACAAAGTCCGAACCCGATAAAGCCCGAGCCCGAAGCGGGCCGCCCGAAAAATATAGACTAAAGCCCGAGCCCGAAAAGTGGAGGGCTCTGGCACACAAATTTGAGCCCATTTCCAATCCGATTTTTTGGCACGGCCCGATAAAGCTCAAATCCGATGCGGTCCGGCCCGACCCCGACCCAAAAGCCCGTTTTGACAGCACTTTATTTTTCCTCATCATTATTGTTATCTTATCTCAACTTCAGAACCATTCTATATATCTCACCAATCCAACCCATTTGCCTCAGATTGAATTTTTCCTTTGCCGAAGGCAATTGCAACAAGAGTGACGGGGTTAGTAGTGGAGATTGTAAAAGTATCTTCGAACTCAACGTAATTATGAAATTATTTTTGTACAAACATACTTTCGGCTGAAAACCAAATATACTCATAGAAGTTAAGGTGACAATGGAAATTCCAATATTCATCTTTTGGGGTTTTGGTGGTATCTTTCTAAGGCTCAGATGGAGGAGTTGGTGGGTGTCAGTGCTTGTGTTCTAGGTGACATGGTTTCAAGGCCTAATATTGGGGTTTTTTTTTTGTCATTAAGGCCTAATGTGAAGTTGAATGAGCTTGACTTTTTGTCAACTCTAGTTTGTTGGGACTATTCTCAGTTTCACACTCATGGATCTCCCATTCTCTTGGCAACTACAATTAATGCCGTTTGGCATCATTCTAAGGTACCAAACCCTCAACGATAATTAGTTCATGATGGAGAGAGGGCTTAACCCCTTGGCATTCAATTAGCCAGTTACTATCTTTTCTGGTGTTGGCATTTTTTTTATTACCGGGGACTATGTCTTAGAGTATCTACAATGGAGTACTTCACTTTAGGGTGTTTACGTGGGTCTCACTAGTACATATTATCCATTTTTATCTTTTTGAACTTAAACACCTTCTAAGCATTTTATCTCTCCAACTCAGCACCTCTAAAAAAGTTCTTAAATAGATCCCACCAATAATTTATGTATTAAGTTATAATTACTGTTACTATTTTTATGCAAAATATTTTTTATTAATAAAATTACTTTTACTTCTGTCAAGAAAAGTAATTTTACTATTACTATTTTTTTAGAGATATTTATATACATGTTCTTATTCATATTTTAAAAAAATTAACGTTAATTTTTCTACTCCAACTTTAACTCATACACATTTTAATGGTTATTTTAACAGTAATAAATTAACTGTAATCTGCATGTAGCTGTAACAAAAAAAAATTAACTGTAATAATCTTTTACCATTTATAATTTTGTTTTATAGTTTTTTTTCCATTTCACAGCACTTTTTATTTAACAGCTTTTTTTATTTTTTTATTTTTTTATCCATAAAGTAAAGTATGACTTACCATGCATTTAATGAAGGGAGTGTTTAAGAGAAATACTTAACTAAGCACATATGTTTAATAAACACCCCAACAAAAATATTCTCTAATGTATAGTTCTTAATAAACATTGGTGTTTTATTTGATGAAATGCTTATTAAGCACCCCCGTTGGAGATACTCTTAGATTACTAAAGTCTAAAAATCCGTTAACTTTGCAAAGAAAAAAAAATTAAAAACCTAATTTTAAAAACCTAAAAATCCTGCTACGGCCTATGAATCTATAGGGGGTTTATGTTTTGGACCATTTTGCAAGTCGAGCATGTGAAGAACCAACAAACGCAATGCCACATTGCTTGTGACTTGGAAATTTGCATGCATTCCGACTACCCTTGATTTTATTTTCGCTGCAGTAATAACTACTTATGCACATGTTTCATGTTTATCTTGTTTGAGTATACTTTTATTTATTTAGGGATGAAAATAGTTTTACTAGACAGAGTTTTCTAAGACCCAAACCGAACCTATGTCTCAAACTCATGGCCTAAACCTGACTCATACTTTGTGGCTTGAAAGCTAATTTAAAAGTCTATTTTATAATAAAAGTTATAAATAAATCATAAGCTTATCTCTAAATAATTAAATATAAGTCAATAAGTACATAGTTTTAACACAATAAAAATCTAATATAATAAAAAAGCGACAAAAAATATTATTATATGATTTGTATTTACTTAAATAAGATTTGTAAAATCTGTTAGGCCTAAAAAGCTTTTTAGATGACTAAAAATCTACCATTTTTAGGTAAAAGAACCTTTCTTTTAAAAATATGGGGATGGTAGGTGGATGAACTCTTCTCTAAAAAGAGAATTACATTAAGAAAAAGGAAGTCGAGCAGAAATTGGGAACATGTTTGGGAAATATTGAAATATATAATGGGATTAGATGAATGGGGGACTCGAATCATTCCAAAACCAAGGGGGTCTGTTTGTTATTCCAAAACCAATGGTTGGTGTTTGATTTATTAGCACGTGTTTGGTTCCACGTCCAGAGCCCTTCTACCGCGCGTCCAGAGCCTTGAACGCAGAAGCTTGTGAGAGCAGCTTCTCCTGTATCGTGCGGTGGCGGTGGAGTAACCGGAAAAAACAAAGGTTGGTGGGAGAAACGTGGCCAGTGAAACACTGAAACATAATTCTAGCAGCCAAATAAACAGCTAATTGCTAACAAAGGCTTTGAAACATGTTTTTCTTTAAATAAACTATAAACTCCGGATGTCAGAAACATAAACTATAAACTCTGGATGTCAGAAACATCCAACCATAAAATTCTCTCTGTTGCGAGACCGACCGTCATAAATTAAGCCTTCAAGATCCTCAAAATACCATCCAACTCTACAAGCTAAACACAGTTCATAACCCCCAACGGGAAACAAAAGATACCACAGTGCAAGATTTGAGGAGAAAAGTCAACTAAACGCCACAGGTACCTTAGAGTATATCTGTTTCTATGTATGTATATATGTAAATATCTCTCTCTGAGCAGCAATCAACCCCAGAAACATGAAAGGATGATTCAGTGCATGGAATTACGAGGAGCACGGGACCGGACCGGTGTCTTTGATGGGCTTACCCTGCATACCAAACATAAGAATGATTAGCGAAACATTAGAAGAGTTCCCCAAAGTTTTTAGGACAGTTGAAACGAAAGGAAAATTCGTTAATCCAACCTTATAGGCAGCGAACCCAAAATCACACCGCTACAGCTCAGTGCAGCAATTGCACTCTCAGCCTGCAAGAATGAGGGAAAGAGAATCTTCAGACAGCTAAAAAAAGAAATGAGACAAGGCAAAACAAATAGTCATCCAAAAAATGCATGGAGACAACTCTGTCAATACCTACCTGTAAGCTGAACATATAATTCTTAAAAGCAAAAGGTATGACCAATTTTTAAAGACAAAAAAGAACTTTGATCACTTGAATCCTTCTTCTAATATGGCATTTCACTAGGGAAGCGAAGATCAGGACCACACCAGTTAAGAAAAACTCTACAGATGTATCTTACAGAAGAGAGAATTTGAAACTAACGAAGCTATCTTATTGTGTGCTTTATTGCATCCAACAAAATAATCAGTGAAAAAGGGAACATAACAATTATGAACACTGCTAAAAGAAGAAGAAGGAGATGGAGGGGTGAAATCGCAACCGCATTACTGAAGGCCACTAACCTGGGTCAACAACAGAAGGTCGAGTGTGGCTCCATTGAAGTGAAGCCTAGGGTTACATATGTAATATTTGGATGCATGGGGGTTGGGGGCAAGTGATCTTATAGTGCAAGTCTTGTACGAAAATTATCTATACAAACTGAAATTCATCACTGCAAAAATTTCATTTAAGTTGAAATTATTAAGTTCAAAACAAGGTCCAACAAAGCATAACAGCTCGACTAATTCAAACTAAGGAAACCTAAGCATGGGTAAATAAATCTATAACAGAAGACAAGCCAACATGGTTGAACCAAGAATCACCATCATGTGATTCCTGAACCTTATCCAGAAAGCCTAAGTACCACTACCCCTCTGACTGCTCTAATCACACTTAGAACACTAGCTACGTTCAATAAATGCCGCATCCATGAAGTGGATTTTCCACCTCCATGCTGCAATTATAGAGGCAGGCAACTAATGAACTTTCAGGTCCACATTATAGTAATTCTTGTAAGCGCACTCCATGAATGAATAAAGGTGACTAATGCACCCATCCTTCTCTCATACACACTCCATCATGGGAAAAAGGTAAATAGTGAAGCCATCATTCTCTCATAAATTGTGGGGGTTGATTATTTCCAAAGGAGGAGCTACCTAGAGTAACTTGACATTACTGTCCAGTAAATAGGTACAAAACTAAGGGAACACTCAGTCCAAGATTCAATTAGCCTTTTCTTTATGCAAACAAATTTTCCATCACAGCCTATTTTCATAACATTATGGTCACATATTGGCTCCAGATTTGCAAAAAGTATTTCCTTGATTAGCATGCTTCCTAATATAGTTTTCCTTCTTTATTTTTTAAATAATATAAACAAGGAAATAAACTTGCATTTTGCTAAAATTGCAATGAAACAGCTAAGATAGTGTAGTTGAAATACTCGCAGTGTTGTCAACGGCGGATTATGGCGGCCAGCCAGCCAAAATAAGAACGAAAAAAGAGAGTAAGATGGAGATGAACCAGAGAAAACAATGTGGACTGAAGGAGAAAAAAAGAATCAAATAACAGAGTTGAGGAGATAAAAAAAATAAGGAGCAGAGGAGAACAAAGAACATCAAAGAAAAGAAAAAAGATAACAAGAAAAATTAAGCAGATAAAAAAAGAATTAAAAAAGGAAAAAGAGAACAGAAAAAAAGGAGATGGTTCACTGGAGGAGGTCACCGGAAAGAAAGAACGAACAGAGAGATGGAAAGAACAGTGTACGTTGATACAGAAGTGAGAAAACAGGAATGAGAGGTTGCAGCTTTGTTTTTAGGGTTTTTCACCCATGGGCCTGAATTTTCCGGGTTGGGTCATGCTATCCGACCCCTTTTCCTTTTTGTTTTTCACAGACTTTTCCGCCATGGTCGCCAATAGCGCCATGAGAATGGCGGCGGCCATGGCCAGCCATATGAAATCCGTCATGCCATAGCCTTTGTATGGCATCTTGTCAGATTTCCACCACGCCATTTAAAACACTGAATACTCACACAAAGGAAATGTTTTGCATAATAGTGTAACATTCCATATAAATAAATATCGGAACTCCTAACATTCTCTGACTTGAAGTACGTTAGCACTTAGCAATCAAAACCATTTTCTTTAGACAAAAAAACCAATCCCTTTAAGTGTTATATAACTTGCATTTATTGATATCATTGTAATTTAATATTAGTTTGTTATCAAAAAAAATAATTTAATCTGATAGTCTTCTCTTTCCCCTCTTTCGTATGCATGATCATCCCAAACTGAGAGCTTACTTCGAAGTCAGAATCAACCCAAAACATTACTCCTACATGAAAACAGCATCAGCTTGCTGGTAAAAAACAAAAAGGAGGAATGTGACCAGTGTCACTTGAGGTGGCCAGAAATTGTAAGAACCGACAACAGACCAAATCTTCATCAAATCCATTGACGAAGATACAGATTTACAGAAGCTGACAATTTCTACCAATAGCTTCAATGTAGATGATGAGGAAGCGAATGGGAAGCGAGGCGAAGCTATTCCCAATATTTGATCGCAAATCTGCCATGAGAGATTTACAGTTCCCCGTGTTTTGTTTTACAAACATTAACTGTACCAGTGTACAAAACTTAAAAAGGAAAGAGAGAATTCTAGAGAGACAGACACACAGTCTGGGGATTATAACTTCACAAAGTGATAAAGAATATACAAAATAGCTATGTAAAACAGACTAGACTCAGGTAAAAATAAGACAGTAAAAAAGTTAGTGAGTAATTACCACTGCGAACTCAACAAAAGCAATTCGAGTTGAATGATGGTAATCCCCAAGAAGCCTCAAGCGATGAACCTAGATGAATAAACAAAAATAATGGAAATGTTTTTACAAGATACTTAAATTCAACCAAAAACAAACAGTCAAACACTGAACTTAGACAAATACACCAAAATAAAGGAAAATATCTCATAAGATCCTTAAATTCAACTACCAATAGACACTATAAGCATAGTTCCATGAATAGCTACGAACCTCTCCACAAATAGATTCAAAGAAGTGCTTGACATCAGATTGAGTAAGCTGCAGCAGTAACAAGAAAATAATATCTGTAAGAATTATGGGCCTCAATAGCTAGAAAACAGACATGGAAAAAGACCAAGGAGTTTCTCCAAGCAAGATTCTAAGAAAGTATCAAATCCCAAACTACCTTCTTGTCGATATTTGTGCAATAAATTGTCCTTGAGCACATCTCTCTTTCATCTTCAGACTGAGAAATACAGTATCGTTAAAATGGTAAAACAGAAACGGGGTACATTATTAGTTCACTCTGGTTAATCATCTTCTAAAACATGCAATAAGCATCTCTATGAATAAAACATTACCCTGGGCAAAAATGTTGGATTAACAGGTGCAATGGCAGTTTTTGAAGGTAGCACTCTCAGTGGGTAATATCCTAGCATGGTTCCAGACAGGCTCAAAGCAGCCCTTGCACCATCTGCAGGCATAATAACACTGTTAATACAGCGAAACGTCAACGATGATCACAGCATATGAACATCATTTATTTGGTGATGATGTCACCTTCGTCAGTAAACTCAATGAAGGCAAACCGAAGAATAGAATTGGGATCCCCACATACACGACAATCCACAACCTATAGCCAGAAAAGACGAGTTGATTCAGTAACACGGTCCACCATCATTAAGAAGAATAAAAACAAGCACTCATCATAGAAAAAACACAACCGTTTCTACCTGTCCACAGTTGAGAAAGAGAGCTGCCAGCTGCTCTTCAGTAACCTAGATGCCAACAGAAAACAACAAACAATCCTTCTAATGAATACACATGGCAAACATTGCAAGCTAACCGAAACGATAGAATCTAAACTACAAGATAGCTAAAATAAAATCTGTACCAGTTGATCAATGTCAGACACATAGACAGTCCTCCGAATCATCTCTTCTTTTTTCTCCATATCAACTTTATGATTCACTCTTCGCTTCCCAGGAACATAGCCATTCTTCCTCTGCAACACATCAATCAATATTGTATCAACAAAAATGAAACTTAGCATGGTATCGGAAGATAAATAGCATGAATCAAA
This sequence comes from Glycyrrhiza uralensis, assembly GCA_030159175.1. NCBI lineage: Eukaryota > Viridiplantae > Streptophyta > Magnoliopsida > Fabales > Fabaceae > Glycyrrhiza > Glycyrrhiza uralensis. Next base: position 45,714,551 of record BRZY01000005.1, read on the forward strand.
CTAAAATATTCATACCCTTCTGTTGGTTTGCCCGTTAGCATTGCCAAAACCATTCTGAAGTATGAAATTGTTAGCATAACCAAACCCAGCATTAGGTCCAGCTAAGAAGCCATGGTTATTGGCAAGTGAAGGGGGCACAAATTCCTCAGCCATGGGATTCAGCTTTGACAAGAGCTCTTCCAAATCCCTCATGTCACGCTTGAAACTCTCACTCCCTTTGTCACCATTCTTGACCCCATCAATCCCATACCCATCATTGTTCACCACCAGCTGCTGCGGGTTCTGGACCCCACCATTCTGACCCATTTGAGCCTTGTAGTTGTAGCCACCGTTGGTGGGAGCTGAGAGACTGTTCGCAGGGTTGAACACACCACCAACGTTGTTGTTGTTGTTGTTGTTGTTGATGATGTTGTTGTTGTTCAGATTCTGATCGCTTCTGGTTTTCGATTTCTCCACCTCAGTTGTTGTTGTTGAGTCCGCTGACACTACACTGTTGTCCAAATTCTGACTCGAAGAGCCGATTTTCGCACCAACATTCTCAGCCACCGCCATAATCACTTGTCTAGAGATGAAAAGTTCTCACCTTTTTTTTTCTCCGCTCTCAGAATTTCCTGTGAATCTGTAACAACGGATTAAACTAGTAAAAAAAAACAATAATAATGAGAAATGAAACCCCCCAGAAAAAACATATATGAAAAAAAAAAACGTACCTGGGTGGGTTCTATCTAAAATGTTTCCATTGACATAAGATCAAACTGATCCTGAAGATTGTGAGGTACAACTACTTCAGACAAAAAAAAAAAAACACACACACACACACACACAAAAATAAAAGTGAGAGAAATTGGTGAAATAAAGAAGGAGGTTTATCTTACAGATATAGATGACGATGAAGAGGATGATGATGTAAATATATTTAGAGAGAGAGAGAGAAGGAGAGAGGTGAAAAGGGTATTCTTCGGATCGTCCGTTTTCGCTGCACTGACTTTTTGTTTGGACCTTCCTGAGAAGAGCGATGTGATGTGTTGTGTTGTGTTGTTGGGTTTGTGAGAAATGTGAGTGATGGTGATGAATATGTTGATGAATGATGAACGTATCAAAGAAAAAAATGAACATCCATGGACATGACCCAATTCATTTTTTCCATTTTATTCTTCTCATTAAATTTCCATAACTGCCCATTCAGTCACACATGTCGCCACGCTTCTCACTATACGTCACGCATCCGCCAGGCCAGGATACATGGTATATCAAACAAAATGTGGGCAAAAGCCATGGATTTTATATTCAACAACACTTACCTTTGTGCTACTCGAATGAAAAATAAAAAATTGGAGATGTTGGAAATTAAACACTTGTCACTTAATTTCAGGGATTTATTGTTCTCAATTGGAAGGACAAATAATAATTATGTGAGATTAATAGAAATGATTTTTAGTTGTTTGTGTAAAGTATATTAATCTTGTTTTATACTTTTTCTCTTTTAAAATGTGGTATTCTTACAACGTAGATAATACAAGATGAACTTGATTAGTTAAGTTCTTTTATAGCCATAATAGTTTCTAATTTGGTTTTCGTATTTTTTTTCCATTTTGGTAATCGTATGTTATGTCGAAGTTAAATAGTTAATCGGGTAGTTAATTCGGTTAGTCATTAACCTGTTAGTTAGTTATAGTTAGTTATGTAATTATTAGTTTATCATAATTTTTTTTTTGTCACCGTGTTATTGAGTTTATCATAGCTTTATTATTTATTGTTGTATATAAAATCACATGAAATGAAGCCTCCTATATATTTATTTAGACTGGATGAAAAATTTCGAGATCTTTCTCAACCACCATTTTCTCTCAAGTTTTGAGATGCAACGCCAATTGTTTTCTTCTTAATTTTTTTTGTTGGTTTACCCTCTTTCATTTTGATTAGAAATTGATCGGTGCTATGGCAAATAGTCAAATACAACTATAAATGTTTTGAGCCCAATCTTTATGTTGCCCGAATGACAACCTTGATGCCGCAATTGCTTTAGTCTCGAGCCACGACTATACCTTCAAATAAAAAAAAAAGAAGCTACAATTCATTAATGGAAGCCTTCCTAGACCCCAGGTTGCAAATCCTGTGTTTAGAGCTTAGGATAAATGCCATGAACTATATTTGAATCCCTTTGCACCTTGGCGTTTTATGGTTTTTTAGGTGAATAATAATTGGTAGCTAGAATGGGAAGGCATCCTCAATATTAACAATCAAGATACCAATGACATGTTACGACTACTAATAGAGCTTCATCCAGATGATTAATGTAAAGTCTTATGCCAAGTGATCACAGCTACGTTTGTGAAATTATATATATATATATATATATATATATATATATATATTATCAAGTCATGTAAAAATTACTGATCATCATTTAACTACAGGTATCAGTGGAAGAAACAAATAATAACGTGAGATTAATACAAATGATCAATTAATCTTTTAAATTGGGTAATAGTTGATATGAAAATGGTTAATGGTCTTCGATGCTTGATTTTATATCATTAGTGGTATTTTCTATAATAATTTTAGTTATTTTTTCTTGGTAATTATTTGGATAAATGTTGTTCTAAGTTATGATGAATTGGTGTAATTTTTTTTTTTAACAAAGATCAATTGTGTGTGTGTGTGACTATTTATGTAAAGTTTATTGATTTTTCTTCTCAATATTTTCACTTTTTTTATTACATCAATATTTTCACTTTTAAAATATGATGTTCTTACATTATTAAATATAAGGATCTTGATTTATTAATTATAACCACGCATGAACAATATCAGAACCCTCTAAAGCTTCTTTATACAGATTTTACCCAATAGGGAGAGGATGGGACAAAGAAGAATAAGATTATAAAATAATTTTGAGCATTACAAACAACAAAACTTAAACCAGAAGGGTAAATTAACCTTATCGTATGCCGTGATCATTGCTTAAATGCCAATAGTTATGAGAATTCACTATGTGGACATCCCTAGAGAAAAGAGTGATTGTAGACTAATTAAAATTAAAATAGCTTATGTATTTCATTTTTTTTCTTCAAGAATTGCTTGTGTTTCTTAATTCAAGGTACAACGGAGTTTGTGATTTCTTGTTTATCATATAGGCGTTTAAACAAAAAGTGTGTGATAGTAAACGCCTATATTATTAAAATATTAGGCTTAATAGGCACAAAAAATATTTGGCTTAATTGTATTTTTGGTCTTTGGGTATGTGATTGACGATATTGGTCTCCAATTCTAATTGTGTCATTTTGACGACCAAGTAGCCCAATTGTTAGAACAAGATCTCTCTATCATTGTATCATCCCTTTTTTAACACAAAAAACCTATACAACACAGTAAAACTGATTTGACATTTGAGTCGGGTCACCATAACACTAATGACGTGGCAAAGACTTGCATATATCATAAATTTTTAAACAAGATTGCATATGCTGCATCCAAGAGTATTGTTTGACTTGCTTTTTAATTTTTTTTGGCAATATGCACCGTCTCAAGGTGGCTCGACTATGTCAAATCAATCTCATGTGTGCCCTTTTTGGTGTTAAAAATTGGACAGCACAATAGCATAGGGACCTACTTGGTTGCAACAAACCAACAATTGAAATAATTTGAGACCAAAATCGCACAATTATCATGCCCTAGAGAACCAAAAATACAATTAAGCCTAGATATTACTATTAGAAAAGAAAATTGCGTAAATCACGTTTGTTATTTCCTTTAGGTATGCAATCTTTCAGAAAATAGTGCATATGTATGCATAATGGTGGAAATAGCTAAATAAGGCAAGCTAAGTTTGCCTTTGTCATAACTATTTAATTAATTAGTTTATCACCCAAAAAAAACTATTTAATTAGTTGGACATGTTTCTCGAGTTTCAGCCTTAATAAGATACGATTTAACAATTTTTGTATTTGGCAAAAATCTTTGCACAAGACAGCTATATGATGCCAAAACTTATTTGGCCAATAATACACGAAGATATTCGATAAGTTAACAAATCTAAGTTTTCAAATATTTGAATTAATAAGTCTTTTAAAAAAAAGATTTAAATTAATAAGCATGCATATATATTAAATTAATTAAAATTATTTTTATATTTATATTTATGAATTATAAAACTTAATATTTGTGTGTGTGTGTGTATTATTACGTCGAAAACAAATAAGATCCCGTAAGTGGCGTACTGTCCAATTCTAATAGAAATAGAAATATATACAATGTAGAATTGTGATTGTAGTTCTGGAAGTATTTTTATTTTTACTTTTGTCTTGCCTGAACTCTAAATCCATAATGGTTAATTTGAGTTTTATTTTAAAAGTTTGTTCATATTAGTTTTTTATTTTTAAAATAATTACTCCACGTTTATTTCATTTGGTGTTTGTTACACAAAACTGTTTTTTATTTGTAAAGCATACATTGAACCTTTTATATATTTTATTAATATGCCATATCTAAGTTTAATTTTTTATGATAGACTTAATATAATTAATTGTTAATTAGTCAATTGTTAACGGTTATTATTTGTTTAAAATGACAAAAATATACTTATTAATTGCAGGTTTTGACTCATTGCATATAATTATCTTTATATTTTAAATATAATGTTAACCAAAAAATTCCTCGTATTTATAAATGCATTATAATATTGGTGGTCTACAATATTGTTGATACTAAAAAGATGTGCTTGTGATCGAATTTATTTTCCATCTGTCTTCTATTTTTTCCCCCAAAAAGTATGAAGAATGCGGATCACCCAGTTGCGATATATGTATCTATAATTAATCAAATTAAATTAACAATTAATTATAGCTATAACCATACTTACTCGTTTTAAAAGTAAGTTTGGAGGATATATTGGTTAAAAAAATGTAAGTTTAGAGGAGTTTTATTCATAAGAGATGTACCTTTAAAATTTGATAATTAAACTATGATTTGTCATTTATGTGTGTTATTATAATTTTATTAACATAGTGTTGCCATATTATTATTCGTAATGGCAACGTTCTAAAATTATGTATGAAGTATGTGAAAATTAATTTTGACTGGATCAAAGAACAAAACGTATATATGTTCCTGCTGTTTTATTTTGTTTCGGGGCGCGGCGGCGGCGGCGGCTAAATTAGTTTTGCCAGCTTGTACAGAATTAAAAAACCGAACGCATGTTAATTTCTATCGTCAAAAAAAAAAAGAAGAAAAAAAAAGAATGCATGCAACCTATTACTGAAGTATGTCGGTGTTTGTTGAATTGTGGTCCAATTTTTCAACATTCAACCAAGAGAGGGTCAGAGACCTTTGCCGTAGGAGGTGGTAATCTTGAAATTCAAGAGCCGCAGCCCTTTCAATATTAATTAATTCCTCGTCTTATACTACATCCACAGCCATCTATTGGACCATCTATTTTTTTTTTCTGGTCGAAATTGGACCATCTTTCTTATTTCATCTCCTATTGTTGAATTAATTATCTGAATTTCTATATACATTTTACATGACAACGGAACAAATAAAAAAGATGATAAATGAAATGACAATTTGGAGAAACTAAAGTGAAATAAATAAGAGTTAAGTTTATTTTTAATTATGCTTGTATATTTGGGAATTTTTAACATAAAAAAGATAGCTCAAGATAATTTTGTTAATTTGATCTTTGCGCTTTATGTGAATTAATAGTTTGCGCCTCTGTACGCATGTCCTTGGGTTAATATTTACAACTTCATTGCGTATGGAATGAAATTTCTGGATGTACTTGCAGCATTGCCCTATCACTGAGTAAAGGCATGGCTGTCAGGGCACTAACCACGAACACAGCAAGGGTAAATATTGCAAGGGATCAAATCCACCACTAATTTTAAAGATGCAACGTGACGTTTAAGTAGCCGATGCTAACCTAACGAAATACAAAAAACATGACCGCTTTTTCATGACTAGAATTACAAAGTTTAATTACTAGTTACAAAACCGACAACAAAAAAATGAAGATTTTCCGCAGTAAGAATACCCAACTCAAGACAATCACAACTTTTTTTTTTCTAACATTTTAGTCAAAACTTCAGAATTTTGCACCTCTAAGCGGTTCAATTTTTTAAATGAGCGTGCGCACGTGCATTTTGTTGATTCAAAAAGAATTTACTAATGACAACACCAAAAAATACCTTAAAATGCTAATAATTGTCATAGGACTCCCCGTTGAAAAGTACAACCGTTAAGCTAATATACGACGTTCTTGTTTAATTGAAACAGGACTAAAATGGTAGCAGCAAGTTAAGTTTGGGTCCTACAAAATCACCAAACTGATAACACAACAAATACCACGAAAACAGCTCTGGTACAATAATGTTTTTTCAATTAAACAATTTAAACCAACTCAAATATAATTCCAATACTGGCCAGAATAGGACCGTAGCTCCAGAGAACCACCTGCACTTGTCAGAAAATCAACCACTAGTCCGACAGCACCTGCAAAGAAGTTCATGCGACATTAAAAATTTCTATACCAAATAATGTAAAAGCAAAGAAATAGGCATACATTAACTAAAACTTGAGTGATTTACTACTCTTTTATGGTAAAAAAATAAGGAATGAATTTATCACCCAGAAGTTCATTCCTCGATGTGTTTGGGTTTGCGTTTCACAAACATCTTGAATGAACTTGATTTTATAAAAATATGGTCATAATTGAGTTTGAAATAGAGTGATTTGTGTTTAGATATTGTTATACTTGTTATACTAAAAGCATGTTAAATGTAAATCTTAGTGTAAATTTTTTCACCTAGAGCAAAACATCTTTTATCACTAACCGAGGTTTGAAAACAATCATTTTGATACAAAGAAACCAAATATCCAAATTTTTACAATATCACATTTGATGGGCGGCAAAATCAATTTAGAAACTCCACCATGAATCCAAACACACTTGAACTTGGAAGAAGGCAAAATGTTACAAAAACGTGCTTCATATAATATCCAAAATTTCAATTTTTCAATACATATTGATTTATTGGAAATAATTTCAATTGACATATTTCCTGCTTTACTACAAAAAGCCAAAAAAACTTATGGTAATCTAAATCATTTAATTCAACAGCTTTAAATACCTGGCGTGGAGATCCTGAGCGTGATCGTGATCTTGGCCTGTTATTGGATAAACAATTCAGTGCATAAAAATGGTGGATTTACACCAACATAAAACCATATTTAACAACAGTACACCTTATATACCTGGAAGATTTGATTGGCGATGCTGATCTGGACCTGGATCTAGACCGTGACCTAGACACAGATCGCTCCAAAGATCTACTGCAGAATGAAATAACAGGACTTTCCATAAGCATGTCTAAAAAAGCATGAAAATGAACCACAAGACAATAACAGAAAGTGACAGCACCTTCTAACCCTTTTTGGACTTCTACTCCTGCTGGGGCTTCTGCTGCGGCTCCTTGAACGACTGCTCTCGTACTTCCTCACCTGCACAAATAGTAACAAAAATTATTGCCCACAACTTTTATTCAGGTGTAACTCTCCAGATAATACTTCTCACACAACCCATGAAACAATACTGCACTCTGCTTCAAGTGAGGGGATACAAAATTGTTTTATAGAAAAATAAAACAAAGACAAAACAAGCAAGGGTGAGATCTATCAGCATGTAAAAGTTGTTCAGTTTGAAAGATTTACGGCAACAATCACATGCATTAAAATATTACTCCAGATTTAACCCTATCACAGACGAGAAATTTTATAAATGTAAGTAGAGATCTAGTTACCCGAATATAAGATCTTGCCCAAGGATTTCTAAACTCAGTGTCATCCAGTTTCCGAATCTGTGAAAAAGAAAATATGCTAGAAAACATATGGAAGGGGAATCTATTCGCAATCTTAGTATGATTCATCAAAATGAGAAACTTACAGCATATTTCATGTCATCATAATTAGTGTAATCAACAATGCCAAAAGTCCCTAAACAGAGAACAATTGTATGAGTGACGATAAGCATGAAAACTATATTGTAAGCATAAAATCTACTAGAACAGGAAAATATTATGTAAAAAACAAAGTTAGAAGTAGCCATCTGAAATCACAAAGGCTTGTACTACGTTAGGTACAAGCCCATAATTATTTCCAGAAAACCACTCTTGCACCTTTCTAATCATTACATCTGTATAAACACAATTCCATAGATTTGTAGTTCAGTGAGTTGACAACAAGAACAAATTATCAGCAAAAAACGTAGATGGCTTCGTGCATTAAAACCTTGCAGACCAGACTGTCTAGGCCACTTGATGGCACAAGTCCACTTCAATAGCATGCATTTATCTAGAACCAAATCTTAGTTTCCAGTGGTCCAAAAAGCAGACCATTGTGGCTCGTTCATGTACAGATGCAGAATTTAAAAATCTGGCCAGCACAGAAATGCTATCCTGCTATAGCATTTTGGGTTCTGCTATCCAAGAATAATAAGCATGACAAAGACAAGCACAACCCATAAAAATAAAAATTAAATAAGAGACAAAGGGAGCATCCACCAGATACAGCAGAAAAAAACAAACATGATCCTTACTCCAATGTAAATATAATAATATAATAAATGGTAACAATCTGATACAGACATAGCAAAACACAAACCAAAATGAAGGCGTACCTTCACTATCACGGGAAACCTCAGCAAAACAAACATCACCAGCTTTCCGCATATGATCCTGAAACCAAATATTCAAAACATAGATAATAAGGTGATAGTGATTTAAGTATTTGTTAATTTTTTCAGTAGTAACATTCTGATACCTTCAAATCTTGCCAGGATGCAGAAGAGGGGAGTCCACGAACAATAACTGTAGATGACCATAAAAACTAAGATGTATGGTGTATCCAAAATCATGAAAAATACAAAAACAAAAATGTCTTCAATAACTATGGCTGATATGTGATACACATAAAACAGCTATATCTTGTAATTCATGAAACATATAAAGCAAAGAAAACACATGCAAAACCAGTTTCTGCAAAAACTCAAATTAACACACATGCAGGTGATAGTAATGGACAATGGTTTCGGAGCTCTATGTATTAAGACTGAAAAATCATAGAATGACATGAATCTAAAAAATTTCATTCTTCAAATCAAAATCAAAATGATGAACAACTAAAAACATAGCTAAATGGGTGAACAGTCTTGACAAAAAAAAACTGTTCAGCATCTGCTCCCTATCCTTTTCTATATCAAAAGAAAGGATTCTCCTAATAGACACACCTCGATATTCAGAATGGCGTGAGACGCCAAAACGGCCCCCACCTCCTCCTCCTCCTCCTCCGCCTCCTCCTCCACCTCCACCACCATACCCACGGCGATCACTTGATGATGGCCCTCTACCACCATGGGCAAGTTCCACCTACAATAGGAACAGATGAGGCTTACCAAAGAAAAGTATTCACCCCAAAGGATAAAAGTTGGAACAGCAACTTACCCTTAACCGACAACCATCGAAGTTGTATCCATCTCGACCCCGAATTGCTTCTTCTGCATCTCGAGCATTGTCAAACTGGCAATCCAGAAAACAAAAATTAATCTGATGGTATAAATAAAGGAAACCACATACACAGAGTTGCCGACAAATAAATACAAGAGAAAGTAAGGATAAATACCTCAACAAAGCAATAACATGGAGGGCGAGGAGGAATCTTCAATTCAATATCCATTATGCGGCCATACTGTAGAGGGAATAGTGGAAAACCATTGTAACACAACTCCATTAGTACACAACTACCAATCCCACTCATCAACCCGTAGAACTATAAATAAGATAAACAACAGGAAATTTGCTATACAATAAAGGGTGCAAGCCTTATCCTTATGGTAAGCAACCTAAGCCAATTATAACCTATTCAAAAGTAAACGAGTTCCACAAATAAAATACGAGGCTTGCTCATAAGTCATAAGAATAAACTATTACAAATGATTTACTTGTCAGTTAATAAAACAATAACCACCAAAGGCTTTTTCCATTAGGTGGCATCAGCTACTTGGATCAAACAACACAATAATATCCTGTCATGAATCATGTCTAATGACATATTTACTCATCCGCTAACATAATCATAATTGTTATCCAGTGGGTAAAACCAAAAAATGCATGTAAAAAAATGCATGGTTTTAGTAAAGAAATTCACATTTCTGAATTTACAATAGCTTGAATGTTGGTTCCAGACAACTGGTAGATATAGGGAAATACAGAAGCCAAGCAAACGGAACATACATAAAATATAATGAACTGGATGCACCAAAATATATTACACAAGAAAAGCGCCCATCAAACCTTGTAGAATAGATCTTCAATTTCGGATTCTCTTATATCAGATGGCAGGTTGCCAACATAAATTGTGCGAGAAAAGCGACCACTCATATTTGATAGAAGTTATATAGTTCCTCTACAAACAAAATTAGAAGATCATTAGCAAAGAAGAAATCTATCATTTTCTGAAGCCATGCCTAAACCTGAAACGTCTAACTATGGTAATCATTACTCTAATGATTACACAAAAGTAAATAAAACCAAACTATGAAGCAAACCAATAGAGCAATCCTTGAGATGAGCCGTGCTCCACAAGCTCCATTGCTCATTTGCTCCAAGATGCTCCAAAGCTATAACAATATTGAAATTAAATTTGATCTCCCCATCCTTTCCAGAATATTAGCTAGCAGGCATAGCATACATCTTCTGAGAGTGAGCAAGAATCTCCAATTATTTAAAAAAATAACCACAACTCCACCCCGATTCTCCCACTCCCTCTCTATATCCCTATGTTTGATTGCAAAGCTCATATTTGTCCAAGCGCTTGTCATCTATCATAAAGAAAGCATTGGTGTCATGAGATCAAATTAAGATCGACATATACTTAAGTATTTACCTTACTCAGCTCTCTTTTAACAGCATTGAAAAATCAAGCCGGGCAAAAATTGCAACATTACCCCTAATTGTATTTGTGTACACTTCTTTAGCTTAATAGTCCTGGATATGTAGTGGAACTACATTTCTCTATCCTCCCTATCTGAACTACACGTGTATAGCGCAAACCGTTTAACCAGCCTCTTCAACCTCTTATACATATTTCACCCCAGTGAAACACAACTTAAGAGACAATCAAATCAGCTAATATTGGTGTTACCATCCTATAAAGTCTTCAGAAAATGCTAACAATAAACAATAAAGTGCACAATAAAAACCAAGGTTCGAATTCAATTGAAAAATCCAAGCTCACCGATGGAATTGAGATCAAATTTACCTCAAAACCCTAATTGAATAGAGGCGTGCAAAAAATGCAAAATCAAATAGAAAATAATGATTTGGTGGACGCCATACCGGAAAGGGAACAGCTTGAGCACCCAATCGAGCCTTCACGGAGCTGAAGCAGAAGCTGGCAAACACGATCCTTTCGAATTCGAGCGAGCGAGCAAAGAGAGTAAGCTTAAGGGACTGGCCACTAGGGTTGAGGTAAGAATTTATGGATCCAAAACGGGTTTGGGCCTCCACTTACAGTACCGGCCCATCTCTACGGTCAAAGTCAAAGTAACTGTCAAAATATTGTATTGTAAATCTATACAAAAATCCATATCCAAAAAAGAAAAACGGGCCGTTGCCAAAAAAAAAAGAAAAACGGGATGTCATGTCAGCAAGGGAGAATCTGAAAATTTCGTTGGAGACCGAACCATGAAAACCGGAATGAAATTAACTTTTAGCAGTAATGTTTTGAAAAAGAGCCAAAAAAAATTCCGACCTGCCGGATTCGAACCAGCGACCTAAGGATACCAGCATAGGAAACCCAACTACAGTCCTCCGCTCTACCAACTGAGCTAAGGTCGGCTTGTCGTGTGTTGGTCTAATACAAATATAATTTATTACTTATGTCTCTATGTAAATAATCAATGTGCTTTTCAGAATCTCTTACATTATCGTTTCTTTAGGCTATGTTTGGATGGAGAGTTTTGGAGGGAAAGGGAGGGGAGGGGAGAGCTTATAATCTCCAATTCCTCATTGATTGGGGAGTATAAGCCCTCTCTTTACCTCTCTTTCCCTCCAAAATCCTTCCATCCAAACATAGCTTTATTGTTTTTAAAATCTAACATTTGATTAATTACATTCATTATTGTTAATGCCACAATTACATCTAATATGATTTTGATTTAATCCCTCAATTTTCCGGTTATTGCAAGTAACTCCTCCCATCACTTCTATTATACTTAAAACTCTCAAACTCTTATATGTTATGATGTTATATTCTGTTCCCTTTTAATTTATAACTTTTTTTTTAAAGAAGCTTACAACTTATTTATCAATCCTTAGGTGTGTTTTGCGTACTTAACATACACACACGTCTTTTATGATGTTAATTCTATTTCCTTCTGACTTATTTATCAATCGTTACATGTGTGTTTGTATGTTAAGTACAACTTAATAAATGTTTAGCTAAAATATGCTTTAATATCATTTTGGTCATTCCAAATTTGCTCGTTTTGATTTTAGTCCATGTAAATTTTGGTCAAAGTTTTTTGGTTCAACAAATATTTTTTTTTTATTTTAGTCCTTTTAGTGATTTAGGGCTGAGGTGGCATGGACACGTCACCTTATTAATCATACGTGTCATATTCAAGTGCCACATAAGCATACCACGTACGTACGGTCAAGTTTACAGGGACTAAAATCAAAACAGGCCAAATTTGCAGGGATTAAAATCAAAACAGACTAAATTTTTTTCTTCCCTCCATCTCCATCTCCACCACCCCACCCACTCTCTCTCTCTCTCTCTCTCTCGTTTTCTCTCTCGCTCTCACCACCACCACTACCACCCAAACACTCTCTCTCTCGTTTTCTCTCTCTCACTCTCGTATTCTTTTTTTTTTTGGTCAAACGGATCAAGGTCATAAAAAGGCAAAGCCCAACCATACGGCATCTACAAATCAGCCAAATAAATTGGCTAACATACATAGCATAAGCAGAGTCACATCAACTTACAGCAATACATACCAAGACACGCTGCTGAAAACTCTAACAAACACAGACCAATACTAAACAACTAACACCAAAAGCAGAAACAACAAAGAAAACACAGAACAAACAAAGCCCAAACAGCAACCAAAACAACAAACAACCACCCAACCAAAGGAACAAAGATCAAACAAAACCCAGCAAACCAAAGACATCTAAAAGATTTCTGAGTTGGGTTAGGTTAGGCCCATTTGGGGCACCCAAAACCTTCTGCCTCACCAATTTGCCCAGATGTCAAAATCAAGCCCAAAAATAGCAGCAGTATCTCTCAGCCACGCCAATGAAAACGAAGCACACAGGAAAAGGCACATAAGCCGGGAATCCTGAACCTGAACATGTCGGAGACCGGAGATACTGTGGGCGACGGAGAAGGAGAGCCAAGTGTCGTTTCATCAGTGTTCCAGAGGTAAAATGGCAGCTCGGAGAAGCCCTTGATCCAGCTGCTCCGGCAACGACCAGCAGAACCCACCTCGAGATGAGCCCATGAGCAGCGATGGTAACCAGAGGATGAAGGAGTGGGGGGGGGGTTCGACGTCCAGGAAGGTGGCGCAGGGGGGCGGTCCGGCGAAGGCGCGGCGGCAGGAGCTCAAACCGAAGCAGGAAATGACGGGACGAAGCAAGGAGTAGATCAACGGCTGGGAACAAAACAAACAGAGCATAAGACTAAAGGGGAAGAGGAACAAGGTCGACGAGGATGAAGGATGCCAAAGGCGGCGGCAGCAATAACAGGGGAGAACAAACACAGAGCCAGCACACAGAGATCGGAGACGAGCACAAAACAGAAGGACAGAGAACGGAGGGGCCACCATCACGCCCAAACGGCGCAGCCAACACGCCAACACGCGCCCTAACGGCGCGACCAAACGCACCCCAAAACGGCGCAGCCGAAAAATCACTCTCGTATTCTTGAACAAGAGAATTCTGCAATAAATGAAATTCTGAGTTAAAAGCATGAAAGTACACATTAAAAGTTTATCTGACAATATTATGAATTGACCAAACCTTCATTCAAGAGCTGCGCATGCTGAATGTTTCCCAAGGACTTTCGGCATTCATTACGTCTCGTCTTTCATTGAAGCACATGTTTTGTTCATTTACAGGGGTTCTTGGTTCTGCAATTTCAGTATGCATCTGATCATCAAGTGAAACGCATTCCTTGTTAGCTATGTTTGGGTGGTGGTGGTGGTGGTGGTGAGAGAGAGAGAAAACGAGAGAGAGAGAGAGAGAGAGAGAGAGAGTGGGTGGGGGTGGTGGTGGTGGTGGTGGTGGAAAAAAAAAATTGGTCTATTTTGATTTTAGTCTCCGCAAATTTGGCCTATTTTGATTTTATTCCCTACAAATTTGACTCTATGTACGTAATATGCTTACGTGACACTTGAATATGACACGTATGATTAATGAGGTAATATGTTCATGCCGCCTCAGCCCTAAATCACTAAAAGGACTAAAATAAAAAAAAAATTGTTAGACCAAAAAACTTTGACCAAAATTTGCAGAGACTAAAATCAAAATGAGCAAATTTGGAAGGACCAAAATAATATTAAAGCCGCTAAAATAAGGTGAAAACTAGGGTGCACAAGGAAAAACTAGCGCAACAGTGCACAACAAAGGACATAATGGACAATGTAATGGGTAACAAAAAAAAGAGAAAAAAAATCACCCCTCTGGCAGTTTCTTCCTTGCTTCTAGGCCACCTTTCCTTCACCAAGTTCCATTCCCCTCGCCACCGACCATGACTTTTTTATCATTATAGCACCATTTTTTTTATTATTTCTCAATCTAGCACCATTTTCTTCTTATTTTCTAAAGTAGCACCCTTTTTATTAAAATATTTATTTTTATTAATTATCAATTAATTAAATATTAAATATTAGTTTAAAATTGTAATTAAATTGTTAATTAATTGAATATTTAATTGTTAAATATTTATTAACCCGATTTGTTAACTAATTAATAATATAATTATATAAAATAGCTCATATTGATTTAAAATTTAAAGTAGACCTACATAGACAGTGGTGTGACTGTGGTGAATTTCAGGCACTACACTATCCATGTTTGCATGTCATCGCTGCTTGTTCCCAAATTCACCACGACTACATGATATATGTGCCTCCCCAGTACAAATTGTAAAATGTATACAGTGTTTATCGCGAAAAGTTCAAACCGGTGCCTCACCGTTCATATTGGCCAGAATACAATGGAATTAAGTTGTGCCACAATCCAGCAATGCAGAGAGATCCAAATAGCTCTCCACAATCCACAAGGATTCGTACTAACATGAATCAAACGGAAAGGAGTCGTCATCCCAAGAGATGTGGACTCTGTCGAAATTAAGGGCTGGACTCTGTCGAAATGAAGGGCATAACAAGAAAAACTGTCCTTATCGTTTTGGAGCTGATACACAGCAGTAAAAATTTTCTATAATTTGCATTTAGTTCACTTTTGTATCATTTCTGTTTTTATCACTTTTGTATTTGTATTTTTAAATTTTAAATCAATGTGAGCTATTTTCTATAATTATATTATTAATTAGTTAACAAATCGGGTTAATAAATATTTAACAATTAAATATTCAATTAATTAACAATTAACAATTTAATTACAATTTTAAACTAATATTTAATATTTAATTAATTGATAATTAATAAAAATAAATATTTTAATAAAAAGGGTGCTAGTTTGGGAAATAAAAAAAAAGTGCTAGATTGGGAAATAATAAAAAAATGGTGCTATAGTGATCAAAAAGCCACCAGCCACCAGCCATAGATCTGCATCATTGACAGAAATTTCAAGGACCCACTTCACCATAAGGTTGCTAAAACACATTATAGAAACCTCTAACCCCAACAACTATGTAAAAGTTTCAAAACAACAACCTAACCCAACCTAGAATTTCTCTGTGCAATTTGTCTATGAAAACAATATTCTCTACGGCCACAAGCACCTCCACCGCGAAAAAGAGAGAGAAACGGGAAGAAGAAAAACTTTGCAGAAGAGAGAGAGAGAGACTTGCACTCTTTTTCTTTCTTCAGCATCCGTCTCCGTCACAGTCTTCCTTGTTCCACTATGGTCGAGGCGGTCGTCGTCGTAGTGGCAGGCGTCATTCTTGGAGTCGTCGAGGTATTTGGGCTCGTTCTCGGAGTCGTAGATGGTTAATACATCGGCTCGCCAGAGGACTGCTCCGATGCCGTCGCCTCCGAGGTAGCGACTGTTACAGGAAACTCATCGCGGTAGGTGGCAGTTGTTGAAAGGCTAGATGATGGTGGAGCGTGGCAGTGATGTTGCAAACTTGCAATACTAGTCAGAGAGAAGAGAGACGGGTATGGTTAAAATATGACAATTATACCCTCACTCACAATATTTAATCTGGACCGTTGATACATAAAAAATATTCATCCAACGATATATAGAGCACTTGTGCACCGGTGCAACTTTTTTTGTTGTGCACCCTAGATGGCACCCTAAAATAAAATAAAATGACATTCGTTGAATGAAGGTTTGATATGAAATCCAAGGACAACAAACTGTTGTCATCATCGAATTAAATAGATAACCCATCCAAATCCTTTTTCTATGCTTTCTTAGTTTTCTACCGTTAAAATTTGAGTAAATAGTCATTTTGGTCCTTAAGTGTTAGGTGGTGTCACTTTAGTCTCTGACAGATACGAATTGGTCGCTTTGGTCCTCAACTATCAGTCGTTAGTCACTTTAATCCCTCAAAGTAATACTTACTATTATTTTGATCTCTGAAAGTGACTACTTAACTATCATTTTAGTTCCTCAAAATATTCACTTTTCTGACAACAGGAACCAAAGTGACTAATTCGTATCTATCAAGAACCAAAGTGACACTGTCTAATACTCTCAAGAATCAAAGTGATTGTTTATTCGTTAAAATTTCATAGGAATTCTGATGTTTTTTCTTGACTCGTATATTCTCCATTTTTTCCTTCCTAACTTGTAGGAAGTCATCTTGGGTAATCACCACTTGGCACTTGTAGTTATGAATCGCCGTGTTAATGAATATCCACAGTACACGACTGAAAAATAGGAGATATGTGATATATATATATATTGTACAAAACAAAAACAAATGGACTACAGCTATATATACCATGAATAACCTCTAGACACAAAATCTGCATCGAACTTCATCTGTTGTGCTACAATTAAGCGGACGGCTGATCTTTTTTTCTTCTTCTTTTTGTAATGTATATGTTACAACAAAAATTCCGTTTGAAGTGGTAAGTGAAAAAAAAAAAGAAAAAAAAAGTTCTCTTTGTCCATGGAAAAATAACACAAAATTAATGAAAGAATAGATTTTGAATACCCATATGCGCAGCAAAGATAGCATCGAGACATGTACGTTGCCGAAGCATGTTATGACCTATACCTCTCAAATTATGGAAAAATTGG
The DNA here is from genome assembly GCA_030159175.1 of Glycyrrhiza uralensis. Taxonomy (NCBI): domain Eukaryota; kingdom Viridiplantae; phylum Streptophyta; class Magnoliopsida; order Fabales; family Fabaceae; genus Glycyrrhiza; species Glycyrrhiza uralensis. The sequence continues at coordinate 45,732,040 of BRZY01000005.1, forward strand.
AAGCTGTATAACTATAGACTATAGTTGTGATATGCACATCCACTTTTAGTCATTCGGATCCATTTCCTCATCTTGATCCCATAGTGGAGTCTGATTGTTTTTGCCACCATTTTTGTCAGACTCAGATTCATCAACAAAATCATTACTTTCATAATCCGGCTGCCCATCGTCTTCCGATTTGACCCCTTCTTTTCCCGACGAACCTGCCTTATTAGCATGCTGCATCCATTTGGGGCAAAGGTCTTCGCCTCCATACAGAACCTGCCCATCCTCACCTCTGACACTATTAGCAACCTTGGCAGAAGCTATTCTACAGGAGCACTCTGGAAGTGGATGTGAAAGGAACATTGCTGGTTTTGACAAGAGAGAATGCCTTATGAGGCCTTCTTCAGTCAAACTCTCGTTAAGATGCTCCTGCACTAAAATCGTCCAATTGTATTTGGGATGGTACAAATTCTCACGGGTCATGTTGAAAAGTTCCACAACAACTTTCCTGTAGAAAACCAGATCAAGCAGTGTCACAATAAAATGTAAAATTTAGGGACACTTCAATGGAGAAATTCCAACTACTAATTAAAAAAACCAGCAACCACGTGATTTTCAGAGAAGTAGCATGCCACGAAGTTTGAAAAATAAGGAATGGAAGTTCATCATACTCATCACTTGAGATACAGATATGCATGCAATTCTCAAGGCATCAATCAACACAATCAATAAAGAGAAAAAACGACTACATTCAAAAAGCACATGTGGGAAGGAAGGCATATCATGCAAACATGTGGTCTACTACAAGAGAATTGTCTTGTCTAGCATTTGTTTTCAAATTTTCAATTCTGACATGTATGGATTTCTGAAACAGAAGGGAAGCTGTAATAGTGTTTGTTAGATAAACACTCGAGACAACATGCAATCTGTCTGGGAAGCATTGCTAGTTGTTGAAGTGGAGTAAAAGGTGTAAATGTGGCTTGTCTTCCCTACATCTTTAACCCTTCCCCCACCTGGCTCCAGCCCAAAAAGCAAGAAGTCCTGAAAGTATGCCCTATGAGGCCTAGCCATTTTAGTTCCCTAATAAAATAAGAGAATTTAATGCTTGCTATGAAACTTTTTAATATCATACTTCCTTTATGAATATCAACAAATTGAGACCGATACCCAAGTGCATTTTACCTGTCTGGTCGGTATGTTCTAAAAGAAGCAGTCTCATACAGCCGATGTCCCATGACAAGGCTTGAAAAATCTGGCCATCCACTACCATCATTGTCAAATCCAGGAAAGAAGGCATCTGCTTCCAAAGAAACAATGTAATCAAGCGCATCCCAAAGTAACCTGTGTGCTTTCATCCTCAGATCCATAGGTGAAGGATCAGGTTCTGTAGGGGTCTCAGTGATCCAACCATACCAGCCTTCCTTTTCATGCTGGTAAATTGGTCTATCTGGAGGAGGAGGAAGAGGCCGAGGCCGAGGACCAGCCCTCTTCCATTCTTCTTTAAGTTCTTCCTCACTTTTTGCAGGAGATGGCCAAAATATATTTAGAGGAAGAGGTGTTTCAGGTCCAACCAAGTCAGACAACTCTTTCTCACTGCACAAGGAAGTACGATCCAATGTATTGATAAACATGGACCGCAAAGGAATTAAGATACGTTGGCCTCCAAATGTTTCAGAGCCAGCCAGGTAAATGATTGTTTTGGAAGGATAACCCATTACTCGGAGGAGGATGCCAACCTGCAAAAGTTGAAACAACAAAAAACCAAATCTAACTTCCGTATAGTAAAATTTTGAAATTCCAAAAGACAATTCATATTTATCAACAAATCTGGAAGCAATGTTCCCAAAAGGCCACATTACTTGAAACTTTAATTATAAAATTGGTTGCTCTAAGAGGCTGATATCTCACACACACACTAGGAGCCATAAGCATCTTACAGAGTTTGTCCACAGCTGTTTGAGTCCACTATGAATTCATTATTTTCAGTTCTAAAGCTCTTGATTGAAATACCTCTATTTCCAAATTTTACTCAAACAAAGGATTTTAGTGTCGACGGGGAGCCTTGACACAACAGTTGCAAGGCAAGGTTGCGTACAGTAGACCCATAATGGGTCTGACCCTTTCTTGGACCTCGCCGTAGCGAGAGCTCTATAGCACAAGGTCCAGGTTGACCTTTTAAAATATTTCGGTGTTGACTTCCTAATTTACTTCATCCAACCACAAAGTTAGGCATCAGGGAAAGATATGTATTAATTTAAAAATATTATGGTTCCAACTAACCAAAGGAAAGCCACACCACAGCTGTTGGAGTTCACATCATGTGACTCGAGGTCATGTGTACAAGTTGTAAGGTTCAGCAGGCATTTTATCAGTTATACTTCTAACAAATGTATGTGATAATCATAATGAAATGAACTCCCCTCTCCTGTAAATGTTGGTACCTACTACAAACAAATTGAATATCCTGTTTTTTTGGAACTGTCCAAATGACGTTCACCTTTTACAATTGTTGCAAAAGAAATCATACCCAAGCCAACAGTTTCCAGGGAAAAAAAAACTATTCTGATCATATATTAGTAGAGTCATTCCATACAGATGATAACACTTGACACACAATAAAAGCATGGCATGGCATCCATCCAGGATCAGTGTAAAATGGAATCAGGATTACTTGGGTCTTTGTCCCCAAGGGCAAAAGGCTATTTTTGAGAAAATTTTTAGAAATGACAGTAATTATAACTGAAAATAGGACAAGAACCAAATAATCACTACCAGGAAACCCTACTGGAAAATTTATCATACCTCTTCAGGCATGAGGGGACATAGACCTTTATCTCTTCGCAGGTGTGAATCTACATTCAATTCCTCATGAAGAATTCCTTCCTTTATCATTTGAGCCCTTCGATGTTGTATTAGTTCAGTGTGTACATCCTAACAAAACAAAACCTCAACAAAATAACCAAACAAAAAAAGGAGGAAGGGAAGCAATGGGTATGGAAGAACATTGTCGGCGTAACTCAAATATTACAAATCTATATGCAGTGTAGAAGTAGAAGAAACAAAAAAGAGAAACACAGCAAACCTGAAAAAGTTCAGCACAGCCATTGTATGCCAAGGTTTCTCTCAGTAAGCCAGGATGGTATGCTAAGAAGGGTTGCCCCAACGATCTCAACCTTAAAAAAGCAGCAGAAGTATCTTACACATCAACTCCAAGAAACATCAGTGTGTGACGGGCATAGCACGACCACCATAGAGAAAATCCATATAAAACTCTACTGGCAACTTAAATTGTTAGGAACCCACGATAGAAATAGAGAAAGAGAGAGTTGTTTTATTGATTGACTGATAAATTAATAGAAGGAAGATCTCTCCCTCAAGGGTTTCCCCTTATAGCTGAGTCATGGCTCTGTTTACTCAACAATAACATATACGAATGATCACTCTATCCTTGCATTCCCTATTTATTACAAAACTAATTCACTCTAACTAACTAGCTAACTGCTCTGAGTGTGCCTAATTAATTTTCTCTTCTCTTCTGTCCTAACATAAACCCAATAATTTTTAACAAACTACATTTTCATTTTTCTTATATTGGATAACAGAAACACCTGGATTTATGTATTTTGAAGAACCAACCCCCCCCCCCAAAACAAAACAGCAGTTTCAAAAAACAAGGGAGTAATCTATGTGATCATAAAGCACATGCAGATCAATTAGTTTACAAGAAAGGTATTCATACTTGTGAACCATCCGACGGCCAAGCGTTTTAATTTCTGGACGAAATTGAAGGGCATGGAAAGCAACCCTGCATCTTAGCCTCTGAATCTCTGCCATAGTAGATGGGAGTATGGACTGCAAAAATGTACATTATTCTCAAGTTAACTCTAGCAAGTTGGTCAAAAATGCACACGCACAAACAAAAAGTGTAACAATGAAAATTCTAGTAGCTAAGAAGCTTAAAGCACAATAAAGAAGCAATGCCCTTACGACAGAAAAAACACAACATAAGGAAGCATTTGAACAGAGGGAAAAGGCATGGGTGGTTAAGCTGATGGCAAAATGATGAAGGAATTACAAACCATTTTTAATATTTTAAATGATCAAAATGTAGGAAATAAAGATAGTTGACTTGCAGTCAACGTGCAAAGTAAAAATATGTGATGAATTACCAGGAATCTAAGAATCTAAATACTAAACATGAAGCACTTCAAAGAGTTAAAAGTCCTCCACTTCTTATGTGCATTTGTTAACATGTTCAGACTTTCCTTGTTTGCATAAGATTTTTTATTTTTTTTGATAATCCTTGTTTGCATAAGGATGAAGCAAGCTGATAAAGTATACACATGGAAGTCTGGAGAATACTTTCAATAAAATTTAAATATGAAATATTCTATTATCTGTCTTCCATATAGATAATATTTACTATCCACAAATAACAGAAGACAGATGCTTCCTGGACCTGGAGTAGACAACAGCATCTACAAAATGGCAATTTGAAACAATAAGATCAATTGAAAATTTTAGGATGCTGCAATACCTGCAGAGCTCCACCATTGGCAATAATTAATCCAATAACCTTCGATTCCTTCAGCTTTGGTAAAATTTCTTCGACATAATAGTTTGGAGTAGTTGAACTTTTGGGCTTAAATGTAGGAAATTCATTTCTTTTTCTCCTTTGCATCAAACTTTCAGGCAGGGTCTTTGCAATAATTACATCATTTTTGAGATATGCTACGAACTGCTCCTCATTATAAAGATAAGAAAAACTCTTGAACTTCGAGCTGAATAAAGTTTTAAAAACATAAATAAATTATATATATGCATCAGAGCAAGAAAATATTAATAGCATAAAGCACAGTGGCACACTAATGACTGCACAAAACTTGCATCACATACCTTATTCCTTTTGAGCGAGTACTTTCTTGAATTTCTGGAATGACAAGAGTAGCATTTAAAAGCCTAGATATGGCAACCAGATCACAGATCTATGAAATCAAGAAAACTATTGTTAAATTGCAAGCAATAATAGAAATGGCTTTTCAGCCCAAAAAAGAAAGACTACTAAACACATGGTGGGTCATACCGATGATCTTATCTTTGCAAACCCACCAAACACTTTTGCATAGATGAAACCATTGCTCTGCTCCTTTGGAACTGTGAAGAAAAGAAACACAAACTTGAAGTGGAGGATGTGGAGGATGCAGAGGATGAAAATGGCACATGTATTAACAAATGAGGAAATATATATAATCTTTAATACGGTGAGCTCTCTGTTAAATTTGTCAAAGATCAAAATCACACCAAATAATAGTAGCTTAGTTAAATACATTCTTAGACAAACTAGAGAACACTCAACTGTTATAGCCAACTTAAGGTTATGCCACAAATTTTCACTTTGCCATTTCAGTTACACTCATGAATGAAAAATGTTTCAAAATTAGATTATAATCAAAATCTTATTTTGAAGATCTTCTAAAATATGAAAGTAATACTAATTTCTATGGAAAAAAATTAAACATCTCCAAGATAGCATGGAACAGAGATTTGCATAATCTAGAATCTGGTTACTAGATAATACCTTTGCAATGGTGAATGAGTATATGACTTTATTTAATAAGTAACTCATATATATGTAAGTGAAAACAAAAGGCAGATCATAAAGATGTAAAATATTTACATTCCAACAAACATTTATCTCATGCCCACTAAATTGCAAGCCTAAAGTGCATATTTCCATTCCTCCCACGTCTCCCTAACAGAAAAAGCAAAGAAATTTGAGGCAAAATATTACCAGAGTAATTGCTTCTAGCATTGGCATTAGGCTGCAATGCTTCCAAAGACTTTATTGAACCCCATATCTTCTTATTCTTTACACCCTGTAGCATTTCAAGCAAACAAAGTCAAAATAAGTAAATAACTTAACTGAAGACACATAACACTTGACCATACACGAGCAGCAGATACATGTATAATAAAAACTAACCTGCCTAACCATCACAGAAGCAAAATCTTGAGGAAGACTAGGCATTGCTTTATACTGCACTATGTTAACAGTCCACAACTTTGCCAAAGACAGATGAATGATGATGGAAGCCACTGATAAAGTGACCACAGAAAGAACAACCCATTTTATCTTAGTTAAAAATGCCATCTTGGCTTTGCGACTCTACATAACCAATCCCAAACCGGCCAACTCTGAACTTAGCTGCAACATCTACAAGAAAAATGCACAAACAAATCGGTTCATCAAAGAAGTACAACAGCACAGTGCTACGAGTTGACACAAGATAAGTACAACATCCACACACAAAAAAATAAGAATTGCATCCTTCCACATCTGTGTACCTCAACCGAGTTACCAAATTCCTCACACTTATTTTAGTATATAACTTGCATCCTTAAATGACAACCTTTCATAGTAATCCTAATCCAATCTCCATTAGGGCTAATACCAGAAATTACTCATGCAGCATCACTGCCACATATGCTATTAACAAAAAAAAAAATTAATTATATCACTGAAAAGACAAATTGTTCAATTAGTCAGATCATGAGAAATGTACAACATCCAACGAGAGCGGTCATGGGTTTCAATTAACGGTGACATAAAATGAGAACCAGAGGAGCATAGTCAAACATGCAAACACAGTAAGTGCCGGAAAATGATAAAAACATAAAGGCGAAAAGTGTGACATGTTCGATGTTTGATGGACGCTGTGTTAACTTGCAATGCAATTTGCTGTGACACGATACCTAGAATAACTCTGGAAGGGTGCGGTTTTCAGGGTTTCACGAGAAAAGCACCCACCCACCCAGCCTGCCGGTGCAAGTGGCGTCGGGCGTCTCAGCTGGATGCTCAATCAATTCCACGGTTTTCGATTGGATCTCCGATAACGAGATTCGGATTTCGGACACTGTTCTGGAATCTTCGGTTGGGGGCAAGGAGGGTGTTTGGATTGTGGAATATTATATTATATTATATTTATATTATATGATTGTTGTTGTTGTTATTGCGATGGATTTTGTTTGTGTTGGGTGGCTGGCTGGTGGTGGTGGTGTGAATGCGGGTTCTTGTTTGGATCCAGAGATAACTCACGGTCACGGCCCTCTTTTGCCTTTCGCCTGCAACCTCACAATCACGATCACAATCACAATCACATGGATCTTTATTCAACTACACTCTTCCCCTTATTCCTTTTGAGTATTTTGAGTTCAACATTCGCACTGCTAGTGTAAAATGTCAATGGATGAATCATGAATGAACCGCATCACAGGGCAATAAATTTTTTTTTAAAAATATTGAATATTTAGAAATTGATTGATTATTGGGGCTTATACCCCTCCAATTTATCAAAAAAAAGAAAGAAAAAAATTGATTATTTACTATAAATGGTGCTTTTTTTTTGAAAGAAAACAAAATCATTTTTTCACAAAACTTTTGATTATAAATTATTTTGAGCACGAAGTAAATTAATGTAAAAATGACATCAATAAGAATATTTGCTGATTATATACTTTTATAAATTTTTAATTAAAATAAATTGATTCAGAAAAATATGTAGTGATTTTTCAACATGTAAAGATATAGAAAAACTAAATTTAAACTTTAAATAGCGATAAAAAAGATATTATTTGGTCTAAGGTTGTTCTTAAATAATTAAACTAAAAAATATTGTGGCATGAGGTTAGCTTACTCGATCAAGATTCAAGACACTTTGCCGTAAAGATTACAACAAACCATTTAATATAAAACAGCTATCTGTCATTTTCTTCATTCTCTTTCTTATACCCTTCCCTAAAAAGGATGAAGTCCTTGGAATTGGGTAAGTTAAACCTCACGAACAATTTAATATTAGGAGCATATTTTGGTTAATTATTTAAATAAGATAAAAAAAACTTATAGATATATCATAAGTTATTCTTATAAGTGTATTCAAATACTAAATACTAATACTAATAGAGGTAAATCATCAACAAAAAAAGAGGTACTGTTCTGGGCCGAATTTACACCTGCGACCGCCCCAGTACTACACGGCTCATTTTGGGCCCAAATGTTTTCTAGTCAATTATAGTTCGCTATGGGTAACAAACAAAAAAGTTGGCTATGTACTAAAAAATATCGAAGTTGGTTCTCATAGTCATCATCTATCATCCATTCAAGATAAAGACTTTTATTGACCAAAAAAAAAATGATAAAGGCTTTTCTAATTGCATATACCCTTATTTCTTACACACATATACTTAAAAGCTAAAAAGACAATTCTGCAATGTAACTTTGACAATAAATTACATTGTAAAATTAATAGTTCTACAATGTATATGTTCACGCGCATGAACTAATAGTTCCGCATTAACAAATACACTGCGGAACTATCAGTTCTGCAATGTAACTTTGACAATAAATTACATTGTGAAACTATTAGTTGCGCAGTGTATTTGTTTATGCAGAATTAATAGTTCCACAGTGTGACTTTGATTCTTATGCATTTTGTCTGCGTATGTGTAATGTTATTTTTATATATTGTGGAACTATTAGTTCCGTAGTCAATTTTGTTCATGTAGAACTAATAGTTCCACAATGTAATTTTTTGTCAAATTCACACTGCAGAACAAATAGTTCCACATCAACAAATACACGGCGAAAGTATTAGTTTCGCACTATAATTTTGACACAAAGTTACATTATAAAACTATTAGCTCCGCAATGTATTTATTGATGTGAAACTATTAATTCTGCATTGTTAAGAAATCGCAAAAAAAATAACTCAAAAACGAAGATAATTGTCATTTTAGAAAAAAAAAAATATTAAGTGTGTATGTGTGCAAAGAAAAATATATATGTGCAATTAGAAATGCCCCAAGATAAATGTACAAACATTGACCCCAAAAAAAAAGATAAATGTATAAACTGAGTTTTTCTCCCTAAAACAGGGTAGTCTCCACACGCGTAGAGAAACTAATCCTTTTAAGCCAAGTAAATAAAACTATGAGATCAACTAATCCCATAAAGTCGAGTAAAACATAAAGCAAGAGACTCGTGTAATCTCATCAAACCACCCGTGGTCGTATAAAATGAGTTTGGTCCTAAAGACATTCAAGCCACCTTTGTTAAAATACAAGAGTAAACTGATTTGTTGAACGAGCCAACTATCACCAATGAATAGCTTAACCAAACCTAGCTTGATCAACCCGGATGTAATTTACAAACGCCAGTTTTTTTGTAAAACTCCAGTATAAAACAACTGATAATCTCATCTCTTACCACCTTGCCTAGTTGCCTTCAGTTCCCCAGAAACTAGCATAGTAGCATTGCCTCCCCAGTCCACCTTATTATAACCCAAATGCATACATACTACGTTTCGAAGAACAATAGAACGAATTTGGCTTTAAAGGATAAAGGAATGTGGTAAATTGCTTTCCCACCTAATACTTACAGACTGTAGTAAATACGCTACATCGATATACATTTTTCTGCAGGCTGCAGCGTACCAGTGTATGCCATAGCAAATCTGAGACTTTTCATGTTCAGTGCATGCCATAGCAAATCACTGATAAGACTACTCTAGAAATATTATGATGTTCATATTTTATCCTACTTTCATCCCACCCTCTTATCATATTCATACTTAACTTATGACGTCCACCAAATGGGCCCATATAGTTTATATTGAATAAAATGGCATTGGGAAAATTGGGATATTTGTTTTTAACTTGGGTTCGTATGATACATCCGTGTATCAGGTGACAAACAGAATAAAAAATAGACAAGTCATTCAGAAATTCAGTTACCACAAATATATTAAAATCCACCAAAACTCAACAATTAATTCTGATAGTCGATTGGCTAAGACTCACTTCGATAAAAAATTTATAGAACAAAACAAGTTTTTGATTCAGACTACAGCAAACAATAAGAAAAACCTACTCATCAAACAAACTAAAGCCCATCTCATCGTCACTTTCTTCCTTTGGCTCTTCCTGCAAACACAAAATAGCAAAGGGAAAGTTCACTATGTATGTACACTAAAAGCTTTATGCAGTGAGATATGTCTGTGCAGTGCATGCTGGAAATTTGGCATCGGAGTAAGTAGAATCGTACGAGAATGTAAAGGCTTGGCTAAAAAGGTGTAATCTTAATAGCATAAATTTGGACAGTACATTAAGCTATAATACTTTTATAAACTTTTATTTCATTAAAGGGCATAAAATCTCGCTTAAAATACCAAACGGGGATAAAGATACTCATACTTCTTTTGATCGTTCATCTTTCTCAAATCTCAATGAAACAAGAAGAAAAAAAAAGCTTAATGAGTTGTTGAGGTGAGCGCAATTATGGAAAATAACAGTTTTTTTAAGACATGAATACAAATTGACCTCAAAGCACAATGAGCACCCTAATTCCCAGCAGAGATACATATCTATTTATAACAAAAAAGCACCTAATTGCAATTTCTGCAAAATTCGTTGCAGCCCAACAGGGTTCAACAAGATGCTTTAGAAAAACAACAAACAAAAGTAGAGAAAAAACAAACACAGCCCAGAGAAGCTGTTCTATTTTACAAAACAGAGTGCTATCTTTAATAAGCGAAGACCAAAGACTTGCATCATTATTTCTTATTTTAAGAATGAAAAATGAGGAGTGAATCAACAAAAAAGTCCTTGAAATTGCAATGCATAAAATTATTAATATTTCAAATTAGTCATTGTAATTGAAAATAATGATATTAATCCATTTAGTCACTGATATTGGCCAATAGGGACTAATGTGACTATTTTCTCTGAACAAGTTGAGCATCAGGGTATCCATTCACCCGGCCTTAAATTCATCACCTAAATATCCAACTGAACACCAATGCGTTGATTTTAAACATTAATGTATCACTATTAATCAACTTTGTGACGTGAAACATTTTCAATTTTCTATATTATTTGGTTTCCAGAGACATCAAATAGTGATATATCAAAAGCAGAACATTCCTCAAAAACATTAAAAACTAGTACCTTCTTTTCCTCGGCGGCAGGTGCGGCGTCGGCGGCTCCACCACCGGCGGCGGCAGGAGCGGCAACTGCAACGGCGGCACCGGCGGCGCCAGCGTTCAAGACGAGGTCGTCGACGTTCCTATTCTGGGCAAGCTTGGCGAACAAGCCGGGCCAGTAGGATTCGACGGAGACGTTAGCAGCCTTCAACAAAGTGGCGATCTTCTCCGCCTAAGAAAAAGAGAACACATAAGAAATGTGAGATCTGTGATGATAAAAAAAAAAGGAAGAGTTTGAAGGAGATGATAGACTAACGGTGATTGGGATTCCGTCATCGTGGAGAATCAAAGTGGCGTAGATGCAACCCAACTCGCCGGAACTCATTGCTGCTACTACGCACAGATTCTACTAGGAGCTGCTGCAGCTGCTGCTTGTCCTTGTGACTTGTGGCACGGGAACGACACTAGGGTTCTCGAAATCGACCACTGCTATGAATATATATAGTGTTGTCTGTCAGAGAGCTAGGGTTTCTACAATTTGGACCCCCCATCGTATATGGGCCTTCAAACATAATTTGGGTTTTTCTTTTGTTCTGAAATAACTTGTCAAAATTGGCTTATTTGGATTGTTGGGTTTAAGGGGTCTAAAAAATCAACTAACTTGTTCGTGAATTATTCGAACTTATTTTTCAAATATTCGATCAAATTCGTTTTTTAGTTAAATAATTAAGATTAAGTTGAAATTTTCACTTGGTTATTTGAGTAAGTCAAGCTTATTTTTTTTGTATGTCGGCATTAGTACTTTATGAATAATAATAATTTATGTGTGTGCGTATTGTCTAGATAATTATAAATTTATTCAATTAAAAAAAATAATTATAAATTTATTTATTATATTTACATGAAAGAATAATATTTTATTAGGCCTACTCACACGTCGGATTCAGATCCAAAAAGCCCAATCAAATTAATAACTGGTAGGGTAATTTCCGGCTTGTTTCTTAGACGAGTTAGCATGGATTTGGGTCAATATTGGAATAGGCAAGTTTTTTGGGCCAAATCGAACTTTTTACCAATTTTTAAATACACGAATTGAGCCTAAATTAATGCACGAGGTGATTTAAAAATTAGAGGATTTTTCTATCCACACATATATATTTTTTTATCCACACATACATGATGCAGAATGTTTTAAAAAAAATACTTGCAGAACTAATAGTTCTACATTGAAGTACAACGTGCGAAACTTAATAGTTCCGCATCATATATGTATTCGAAAAAAAAATATACACGCGAAACTAATAGTTCCACATCATGTATGTGTAGATAGAAAATACCAAAATTATATCATAATAGCCCAAAGATTGAGTAGGCAAGTTGCAATGTTATATTGCTATTATTTCTTTAATTATCACTTAAATTATTTAAATATTTTTGTATCAATTAGATTAATTTTGTAACATATTGTTTTCATTTAATTCTCTATATTCTATGAAAAAACTCGTAAATTACATGAGATACCCAATATTATTTTAAACTTTTTTTTTTGTCACTATTAGTATATTATTGTAAACTCTTGAACACTGGTACAAGGCATGGGTAGTTGGAGAAGAAAAGAAAATGACGCATGAGATAGCGACGAATATTGTACAGAATACAGATAAGCCCTTTATGCTAACCAAAAGAAAGCGGTCCAATCCACACGGGTTCATGGAGTGGTGACCAAAGCCTCTGTTTTGATTCCTCACATCCATTGGCAAAGTTGACTTTAGGGTAAGGCGACTTTGCATAATTGCTTGCATTGGCAAATACTAACAACGACCTATAGTGTTTTATTTTAACAATAGCATGTATGCATTTCATCTAATTTACTAAGAATTGGTTGATGGAAAAAATTAAACCTTTTTAACAGAAAAAAAATTAATAAAACTGTTTAATACACTTTATCTAAAGGGATTAACTTGACTTTGCTAGTATTTAGAGTTCGATCCATTTAGATAAAATAATCCAAAATCCGATTTTACTTATCTCATATTCGAACAGTGATTTTAAATTATCGAAATATGTAATTATAAAGATTAACCCTTTAATCACTCTTAATAAATGTTCTTTTACATGCACGGCTTGAGAATGGAAATGCTTTTAAGAGACCCAACATGACAAGTAATCAAATAAGAGTGCACATATGACAAGTGATCAATGAATGCGTCAGACAATTTGACATTATCAAACCATAATTCACACGCATCATTAATTAATTGGGCTATCTTTTTTGTTGCTTCATTCAGATCAACAAAACAGTACTTCCTCACCTCACAAGAACAGACACAGTGAAACAGCAGCACCAGTACCTCCACTCGTATTCTCCGAATGACTAATACCATTACCATGAGTACTATCAGCAAGAGTAATATGAGCTTACCACTGGATACAATAGCTGAAATACTCTCATGGTTACCGGTTGATGCTATTGTACGCTTCACCTGTGTTTGCAAGTCATGGCACTCCCTCATCACACACCCTCAATTCATCAACCTCCATCTTTCCCATTCCGTCAGAACAACCCCCGGACCCAACAACAACCACGGCATGCTTCTCTTCGAACAACAACCGCGTTACGAGAACGGAACCCTCTCTTTGGCACCCTTTTCCGGTGACGCCGTTTCACCCCACACTGTGAAGATTCCCTACCCCTTCCGTGACGGCCGTGTTCACACGTGTCACTGCGACGGCTTGGTTTTCGCCACCACGTACTGGGCCAGTGTCTCCGTTCTCTGCAACCCATTACTGAGGAAGCAAAAGCCGTTGACTTTGCCACGATTCGAGGGTCGTGGGTTCCCCGGGAGTGTGATTCTGGTGGATTTCGCATTTGGGGTTGACATTTCTAGCGGTGACCATAAGATTGTTAGGGTTGTGCTTTATGCTGATTGGGAAAAAGATAATTATTTTTGGAACCATAATTTTTGGACCTCTGAAGTCAAGGTCTTTTCTTTTGGGTCAAATTCGTGGACAAGGGTTCCTGATTTACCTTTCAATGATTTAAAGCTCTGTACTCCCTCTGTTCATCTCAACGGTGCTGTGCATTGGTTGGTTTGTGATAGGGATTATTACTCAAGCGAGTCACTCAGGTTTGTTATTGCCTTTGATCTTGCAAGTTATGAGTTTCACACACTTCCTGTTCCAAACAATATTCTGGAACCTGGGAGGAGTGGGACTATGATGTCGTCGTGTTTGATTGTTCTGGATGGTTGTCTCTGCTTGTGTGTGAGTGATGGTGCAAAGGCTACTCAAGAGGTTTGGATGATGAAGGAGTATGGAGTGCATGAGTCTTGGTGTAGGCTTTTCATATTTGAAAACTGTGAATTGCCTTGCAGGCCTTTGGTTTTATCCAAGACTAATGGTGCCAAGGTGCTTATGGAACAGGGCTCTAAGAGACTGTTTTGGTATGATTACATTAGTGGGGGAATTGAGGGGGTTGAGATTAGTGGCATGCCTTTTGCCTTTAATATAACGGTCTGTATTGGAAGCCTTCTTTTGCTTGATGGTGATCCTATACAAGCTGCTCAACTATAGAGCTGAATGGGTTTACCCTTATCCCTGGTAATTGCTTGTGACTTGCTAGACCGAGGTTTGTGCCCCTCTTTGGAATAATTGCCTTCTTGTTGGGCATTATGAAAGTAGGATTCATTTAGTTCACTTTAGGTGAGGTGGGAGTGCCGTAGCAGTGTTGGCTTGTTATAGTGTTATTGTTATTTCAATAATATCTAAATTGTAAATGTCTTTAACTATTTATGATTTGTCACGGATGATAATCCGCTGGAAGGTATTGAGCTCTGTAAACTGCTCCAAAAGAAGAAGCAAGGACCAATATTAAAACATAGCAAACTATTTTAGTAAATATAATTATAATAATAAATACATTTGCTTACTCTATTGTCACTAATAATTTTTAAATAGGAACAAAAATAATAATTTCTAAATGACTGTGTTGGTTAATGACAGCTGCTAACTGCTATACCAGTTTTTTTAAAAGAGAGGGAGAGAGAGAGAGAGAGTGATCATATAAGAACTATTGTACCAAAAGCAATTGATTAACATTAACACACGTCTATGTATCTAATCATCAATGTCCACATTTATGAAAATGCCACTGTTGAAGGGTGTATAAGCTTAACATGTATGAACTTGTAGAGATGAAAACTATTATGCTCGATCATATCTGTGCTCCACAATTCGGTGAAAATATTTTTCCTCTTTGAATACTCTGGAGGAAAGTTATTGGCAGCAACCAAGTTCCTTGGTTGGTTCTGATATCCCTGCTAGTTGCATACTTTGTTCCGTGTAGTGAGCAAAGTAGTAGTATACTGGTATTTCAGAAGAGTATAACTTTAGCCAAACCCAAGGAAAAGAAGAGCAATGCTCTCTGGGTCAACTCCAAGGTTCTGATTTATATGGGCCAAAATCGGGTTTGATCTCTTCAGTTCAGAAAGAGTGAATCACCAATTTAGTATGTAGGTATATATATATGGGAATTGCTATAATATTTCCACTAGCTTTTATGAAGGTGTAAGTTAGCATCCTACACCTTTTTAGTTAGACAAAAAAACCATTTCTTTTATTTTAAAAAAAAATTAGTTTCTTGGTAATAGTGTAATTTCTCATCTGTTGTGATGATCCCTTTAGCGTTCTCTCTCTTCCTATTCCTATGATACACTGACAAAAAAAATGAACAACTGTTCCTTGGTAACAACAATTTCCCACCGATTGTGGTGCTGTTTCGTCCTCTCTTCTCCTCCTTCCTCTTAACTAATCCTCTTCAAAGTGAAAGAAAAAAAACAATTGCATCATCTCAGGAAAATGGCAAGTAAAATACATATTGGAGCACTCAAATACATAGTAGTAGTTTTTTAAGTGGATCATTCAAATTGTTATTGAAATTGTAAGATATTGTTTATTTAGTCTTTGAAATTATTAAGGGCTTTGCCTTTGAGATCTGTTTCTTGTTTTTAAATATTTTAAAAAAAATAGTGTTTTTTTGTGGGGATGAGACATAGGATTAGAGAGACAAAGAGGTCTTGGATTCGATTTCTCGTGATAACATAGTATACAATTACTCATATTTGATGATAAAAAGGTTAACTAAAGTATTGTAATGTACAGATATTATTACCGTGTTGGTCAAGCACGTATGTATAGGGTCAACAAGAAAGTTGTGGAAAATTCAATTGAATCAAAGTTGGCTTACCATTACGAGTCAAAAAGGTTGAACGCGTAAACGGTTATTCCAGTTCAACTATGCGTCAATGCAAGAAACTTCCAGGCCCAGACCAGACCAGAGTCCACACAAAACACACCGCATAGAAACTTCATGAAAATTCCAAATATATCTTCCACGACTCTACCGCTTTCCACCCTATTCCAATATAAATACTCATCACCATCGTTTCATTAGAGCAGGCACAACTAATCTGATCAAAATAGTAGAAAGATCAACCAGTTTTCCTTCGTCGATTTTTCTTTCAAACCCTCTTACACAACACACGACAACATGTTTATGTCTCTCTTTAGCCACTTCGAGATCTCGCAGGGAGAGAAGTGGATGTTTTCCTTGGGTATGGGCCCAGTAAAAGATGGAAACACGAAGCCCAACAACAAGGAATCCACTCCCTCCTCCTCCGTTGCCGCCGCTGAATCCAAAACCGCCGGAAAAGGTCTGAATCCATCAACACCCGGTGGGGCCCAGGCCCAGCAAAACCAGCACCGTCTGAGACCGAGGTTTGCGCCGGAGTTGGATGGTCTACACTGCTTTGAATCCATCGTACCCTGCTGATGATGATGGATTCAATTCGTTTATCATCATCACATCATCATAACAACAAATCATATGCAACTCGATTCTATTTATTTTTTATACTGTATAGTATCATCAATAGTCCAGAAATTAAGCTATGTACTTGTGTGGGTTCAAATTAATAAATTATGTTCACCAATAACATGATTCTGTTTTTTTTTTGTTGCTAATTATCACATATTTGTAATTCTTTGTTTCCGTTCTGGCAAGCAATCTCGATCTATCATCGAATTAAGCAAGCTACAACAACCAATTATGCAAACAAATCAAAGGGTTTCATTAACCGCAGTTAAATTGTTAAGCCTGCCAGATATGAAGAGGGAAATAATTGAGACCCTGGAGTGAAGACATGGCTCAATTCCAACTTCATATGTTTCTTTATGGCGAACTAGAAGTTGTCAAAAAAAAAAATCACCTTTTTAATAATTCTGATTATGCATAATTAGTCCAATGATTATGCGAAGCATGTGTGCAGAGTTTTACTTCCAGTACTTAATTTAACCAAATATCCACACATGCAGTGCATGTTTTTTGAATGTTGCTGCCAAACTTTCCCCTGACTCTCCTCTTACTCGTTTTCTGACTACCGACTTGATCAATGATGAGTCTGTTTCAAAAGCATATCATATATTTCAAAAAAGTTGGTAGTCACTCCTCTAAATATGTAAATAATTTCGGCAGTTGATGAATAAGTCAAAATTGATATTAGATTAGACTGAGCAAAAGAAGGGAAAACTATTTTTTTTTTCCAAAAAACGGCAGATATTTTGCAAGTGACAACTACTCCCAACTCCAAGCATGCCCGTGGACCGTGAAGGATCATAGGAAAAAATGCACGAGCTAAATTGATGATGTGGTTCTACATTCAGATGACGTGGCCTTCTGTACCACGCTTGATGCAATGATTTCAATATAAAGCTATCTTCTTCTTGTCAAACTTGTGATTCTTGTTTTGCATATGGTCGGTATCCAATATTGGGTAAATATTCACCGTATGTAATGTAATTTCTACAGAATCGATAAAATTGGCATGGTGAAATAAAGAAAAATAAACGGTTGAAACGTATCATCGATGGAAGAGGGTAAATCTCCACTTTGCTGCACATGTCATAATGGGAACTCTTTTATTGAAGTGACACAATTGTAAGTGGAATGGAATTAATAATTTGAGCAGAAAATTGTTCCTCACCTATCCAACTATGAACGTGCTCTTCCTCTTCCTGTGAATTGTCAATTCACAAGAGTGTCTTCAAAAAGTGTATATTTTATATTCTGAATAATGGTGTTTAGCCCAGGAGGGCATGGATTTACTTTGCAGTAGGATGAGTACTGTTACATTCATATGAAGTAAAAAGGGATAATGAGATTTCTTAACGCTTGGGAAAAACAATATTGGCTTGGTACAGCAGTAACATATAGAATAAAGGAAGGCTTGATGTGGTATAAATTAAATTCCTATGTTTCTTTCATTTCAAGTTTACCTTTATCAATCCTTATTGGCCCTTTTTATCCATCCATTTCCCCTCTTTACAGACCATTGTTTGCTTCTCTTCATCACCAAGGCATATTCTCAATTATCTTTCTCTTTCGGTCCGTCCACCCTTGTCATATATGTCGCTAAATGGCTAGTTTGTTCTTTGATTCCAAGAATTAAGCTTTCAAAGGGATCGAGCAATGGGCACGGGAAGTATTTATGCAGCTGTGCCTGCTCTTGCTGCTGCTGTTGGATTTTATTTCATAGACAAAAACTATGTCAAGGTATGATAGGTTATATGTTTTGTTTTATATCATACATTGAACAAACATTATGGTCTGTGAATGAAAGAAATGTTATGTATTATTTTATTATATCTAAAGTTCAAGATGTCTCTCATCTGTAGGAAATAAGAAAAGGGTTTATGGTGTCCAATGAAGAAAGGATAGCAGAAGTGAAAGATCGAGCCAAGACCCTTCAAAGGCCAAAATTGGCACCACAGCTTGATGGTTTGCATTGTTTTGAAACCTTTGTAATGAATTAAGTTCGCTAGAGGCTGGTTTGTAAAAGTATTATTATTAAAAATCACTTTAAAGTTTGAGATAGATCCAATTTTTGTGTGTTTATTTCAATTTTAAAATGATCATCTGCACAACATGTCTATATCATGTTCCAAGGTCAAGCCATTTTGTCAATTTGATATGGGAAAAATATTGGTAAAGCACTCATCGTATTATTGTGAATGAATAAACAATAATATTTTCAATGCATGGGTCAGTATACTAATACTAATGAATAAACAAACAAAAAATGTGATATGATTGCATCGCGATGTCTAAGGACACCTGCACAGAATTAAATATACCACCATTTCCTGCCGTCAATTTAATATATTTAAAAAGACAAACAGTGTTTAGATTTAAAAATAGTTATATAATAGATAATTTGAAGTCTACACCATCTCCACCACCAGTACCCTCCCCCTCCTCCTCCACCCCCTATGACTTCAGTTCTTCCCATGTGAAAATATACTCAATGCAAGAACAGTAGAAATAATAAATGCAATGATTTTTTTGGAAAAATATTCACAATGCAGCAACGAGGAAGCCCTCAAAAAAATTTACTCAGGAGGAGCACAATCAATTCTAGCCAAATGACCCAACCCAACGGAGCCATTTAGGTTTAGGTTTTTCTCTATCCACAATGAAATAGTAAAAAAAAAAATGAATCATATTTCATAAACCAATAATTGGTTAAAAACGAATTCAAATTAATCTTCATCTTATCATGTTTTTATTTATTGAAAAACATATTAAATACATACATAAAGTGATATATTATTCTTTTTCTTAGTAATATCAAAAGATTATAATAGCGTAATGATACATAATCTATACTGAAAAAATTCTGATAAGTAATGATGCAGCATTTTTCTAATAGTTGCAACAGCACTCTACTGAAAAAATTCTGATAAGTATATAATAAAAAAAAATCTGATACGTAATGATGCAGCATTTTCCTAATAACAGTGCAACTGCATGTTCAACGGCCAAAATAAAACTAGAAAGAACTAACAAAAGTGAAACACGTATCGTCAATATGTCATGTCGGATATGTGAACACGTTTAAATAATAACAACCACTTACGGCGTCATCAGTTTGTGCTCCATACATTGTCTGAAGATAAAATCACCAAATGGAACAAAGTAAAAATTTATTGATTATTGCCACTATAAGCACAAATGTATTGAGCCAACATTACCAGATATCTTAATTACAAAATAGGAGGAACTAATAAAGATAGATTTTTCTTATTGCTACTGAGTTTGTACAACCGTGCAGAGTTTTGAAATTCTGTGGTATTGACCAACTCATGGTCCAACAAAAAAAGTTAAAAAAATCCTCAATTACCCCCTTCCCCAACTACCAAGCCGGGACTTTCTCATTTCCCTTGACTTTGCTTTTCTAATTATACTTGATTTACCCAAAAAAAGAACCTCTAAATTATCAAGTGATAATAAATAAAGCAACAATAATGGATAAGAAGAGATCAGCCAAAACACTGGCTTCAAGAGATTGGATGCACCTCTAGTTCTAACTATCTTTTACCTATATTAGCAAATCTTCTAGCAACACCAAACAGAACATACTTGGTCACCAATCCCCTGTCAAGACTACAAGCAAGAGCAATAGCGCCACCGATGACTAGCATCTTGGGTACGTTCACACCCTGCGGTTTCTCAGAAGCAACCACACTTTCAGTCTGCGGTGAATTCTCGGAGGCTCCAACGGATTGCAAGTAGTCGGGGCTTACTTTCGTGTTGACCTGGGCCATGAAGGCTGAACGAGAGAGTGGAGCTCCAGAAGCTCTTGCTTCTTGATAAGCACGCAAACCGGGCTCAATCTTCTGTACCATTCCCCACATGCCTTTCCTTACTCCAAGCTTTGCAATTTCCCATGGAATGCCCATTTCTTCATGATGGAAGAGTAAGACTTCACATGCAGTCAGTTGGCCATTACCTCTCCTTGATTCAACTGTCAACAAAAAACAGTATATCAGCCATAAGACCATAACATGCCTAGTAGTGAAGGAATAGCTAGTTTAAGTTGTGGGTTAGACAACTCCATGTAGTTGATCTGTTACACAAATTACACAAGTAATTCAATGACTGAGTGATCAAAACAAACCTGCTCGAATGCACCAACTAGAGTAGTACACGTCAACACGTCTAGGTTTGTCACGTCTTGGGATTGAAGCACAATCTACCCCCTAAAAGAAAGAAAAAAAAAACACAACGCAAAAAAAAGGTAAGAACAACACTAAAATATAACCATCCTCAATCAAGTTCTTCAAATATTCCAGCAAAAAAAGTGAACATTCTGCAAATACCTTCGTGACACAATAGTATGACCTTCCACATTCCCATATTCTTCGACCAATTATATACTCTCTGTCTTTACAGAAAAAGGGAAACTGTACCACAGACAATTAGCAGCAATAAGCACATCAGACCAACAACCCAAGACAACAATGAATTAAACATAACATAAATAAAACAAGTTGATAGGTTTTGCACCTTTCGTATCCATTGGACTTTCATGGTTCCGGTAGTAGGACACTCTTCTAAGGTTGTCGAGGCTGCAAGCATATCATCCCATTTGGGTCGGAATTCATCATCCCAGAATAAATCCCTCACCATCTCAGGGGTTGCATCCTCAAAAATAGTACTACTCCGATATTGGGGAGGGCCATCCTAACAAACCAACAAGACAAAAATAGGTAAGCTGAATAATCATTAGAAAATGATTTCAGTGAATTAAACTCTTAAAACTAGCAAAAGTAACATACCTTTGGTTCTCTACGCCATGCCTGGTAGCCCATAGTCGGGGTAGAACGGTCCATCATATGTATCCAAGGGAGACCTCCATCTTTCTCCTCCACAAGCTGGCACAGATGATGTAAATCCTCCACTGTAAGATCATTAGAAGTTTCTTCACTGGAATTGGGTGCCCTGCACAGCAAAATAACATGGCATAACATAAGCACACCACATTTTCATTGACAGTTACACAAACCATTTATGCAACCCAATTTTATCCCAATTTAAGCAACACATCCAAAAAAAATCTTATCCATAAGTCTTCCACTCCCAATTTTATCGGCAGTTCAAGTAAGAATATAACAACTAGAGCACTCCATCATAGACTGATTTATGTATGAATTGAATTGAATTTTGATTTAATAAATTGATTAGTGTTGAATAACTTAATTCCACAGGGTAGCAAGAAAAATCTCCCCCCCCCCCCCCAATTTCCTTACAAGATAAAACATAATAATTAAAAAAAGCAAAACTCTAAATTTAACCAAATAACTAACTAGTGGATAAATTCAAAAAATACCTGGTGGAACCATCAGAGGAAGCCTTTTTATTGAGGGTCAAAGATTCAGGGTTTGGGGATTGCATTGTAATAGATTTAAGGCAAGGAGAGGAAGAATAGGCTTTGATGGAGGAGAATCTAGAGTTAGAAGGCGAAGCCGAGGATGGTGAGGCAAAATCCAAGGACTTAGCAAGGGAAGTAGCCAACTTCTCTTTCCCCAAGCTCGCCCATTTGGGTTTCCACAACCACCCAACGACGACCCCAAAGAAAAATGCTGCCCAAAGAGGACTGAAAAACATCCCCATCGCAGTACACACGCCCAATATTGCGGGGTTCCCCAAAACATCGTAAAAAGGCTGAGGCAAAGCCATAACAACAAAGAGTTTCAAAATCAGAAGGCCCAGAAGGAAAACTGTAATAAGGGAGTAACTAAAAAGTAAAGGGCACACCCAAAATCTTCCCTTTTTCCTTTATTTTTGTTTTTATTTTTCTCGCCTTCGGCACAAACTAAGGAGAAAGAGAGAGAAGGTTAAGAAGGAGCTGCAATAGATTTGAGGCGTAGAAAAATCAGGCACAGGAAAAAGGAAAGGAGACAAATTGGGGGAAAAATCAGAGGGAGGATTGATTATGACACGAACGGTGGGAATAAGATAAGAAAAAGGAGGGTTTGGGGTTTCAGTTTCAATACTAAGACGACACCGTCGTGTGGCGGGTGGGGGAGCATACAAGAATGTGGTATTAGCAATAAGAGGAACCAATGACGGTGGTTTTTGTTAGGTGTTGGGAGTATTGGTGGATATAAAGGGATGGGAGTTTGAAGAGCCAATGAGCGTTTTGGGGAATCAGAGGCCAAATTAAAAAAAAGAAAAAAAAAAGAAAAGGAATGGTGGCGAAATGTGAGTGACGTGAGGAGAGAGAGAGAGAGAGAGAGAGAGAGAGATGCGTGTGAATTTGTACTGTGAATAAAAACCGCGGGGTTGGAACTTGGAAAGTCTAAGTTTCGTCAAATTGAAGGACGGTGTTGTGTTTATACTTTATACGGAGTAGTTTATAGTTTATAGAGAGGCGATTCAATTGATGGCTGGCCAAAGCGAGTGAGTGGTGCATTGTTTTTTGTATGGTCACTCACCGAGCCTTTCCCAGGCCTTGTTTTTCACGTTGTGAGAGAGCCTCGTTTTTCTTGCATTTTTTATGTTTCACAAGTCACAACATTTTCCTTTTTACTCCATTTCTTTTTACTTTTATCTTTTATTATTATTGAATTATTTTTTGATCAAATGGACTAGTATTTAAAAATTATATTTAATGATAATAAAATAAATTAAAATATTAAAATATACTACCTCTGGTCTAAAATATAAACAGTATAGTACAAAAACACACAGATCAAGAAATGCTTTGAAAATGTGATAATCTTAATTAATACTCACTAGTTTTAATACTTTTTCAAAAATATCCTCTTCGGTGTCTATCGTAAATATGAATATTGCATTAAATGAATGGTATAATTGGAAAACTAGCATTTAATTTATTTGAAATTAGTGAATGTTACTTATATTTTGAACAAAAAAAAGTGTCTTTGTTGTTTATATTTTGGATCGGAGAGAGTAATATTATAAACTTTTAATTTTAGAAAATCCTTGAAATTATCTAATTGATTGGAGAAACCAAAGAAACTAAAATCAGTCTTTGATTAAATAATCATTTTAGTAAAAGTTAATATTGATTTGATTTATTCATTATAAAAATTAACATATTTATCTATACACTGAGATTGTTTCATTCTAAAAAATTAAAATTTATTATATCACAGATAGTATATAACAATCCATAAATACTATTATTTTTTATACATCATCCTACCAGCACAGTTTTTAAAAGTTTTCCTACATTTTTCATCTTGCATTTCTCTTTTGTGGCACTACCGACCAGTTTTGTTTGATTACAAATTTGCATTCAAACGCACAATCAACAAGTAATAATTCACTTTTCTTCCCCAGTTTTGCCTTTTCAACAAATTAGGATTAGTCCTTCAGAATTAGTAAAAGTTATAGTAACGTCTTATTAGTATTTAATTGCCTGGTCAACGATTGATGCCTGTTGAGCAGTTCTCACTTGGTCGATGTAGTTGTTATTGGAATATCAAATTGGAGAGTCAAGTCTAAATTACGCTTTCCAAATAGGAGGCAAGGTAACATTCCACATCATCAAACTAACACAAGTTTTCATTAACTCAGAGTTTGAAGCTAGACCAATGTGGATCGTTGACACAGATATATATGGATGCCTAGCCTAAGGATCTCAATGCGCGTGATGCCTGGTCTTTGGATATGAAAAATGTTGATAACATATTTTTTGTCATTTAGAAAAATTATGTAAATCTCGTGAAATAAAAAAGACCAAGTTAATATTACATGAATTCAACTAATAGTTGCAATGTAAGCAAAAAAAGTGTTAAAATAAAGTGTTGCTTGAATGTATTATTGTTATCCAAATGGGGTTAATTTTTAATTAGTTCATGTGAAAGTTTCTCAACTTATATAATTATATCGATTCAGCGCACCAAAAAAAAAATTTATTCGATTCTTACAAATAATAAATAATCATCAAAAGTTTATAAATATTTATAAAGAAGTTAGGTCAAAGAGTTTTTTAAAAAATGTGGTGCAAAAAATAATTTTAGCTTATACAAAAGCATAGTATTACCTAAAAATACTCATAGTTGTTACTCACTTCATTTTAAAATAAATAATGTTTAGATACTATAATGAAAAAAATCATATTAAGTGATGTTTTAGATTTTCAATAAAATATTAAATATTTTTTCCAATTTTATCCTAAATAAATAATAAATGCGATGGTTTTTAAGCAATACTTAGTGGATTTGTAGAAATTGAAGAAAAAAAAGAATAAGAATAATTTAGTTGAATTCTACTCATCAAGTTATTTAATGTTTTCTTAATTCTTATAATCTTAAACATAATTTATTTATTTTGATCAGTAAATATAATTTATTTTAAAATAGAAGAAGTATTATAAGATTATTTTAACTTTTGTCATTCTATACATGCTTTTTTTTTTAAACATTATATACATGCTTGTTTAAAAAAAATGTAGTGATTTTAATTATATTTGTTAAGTCAATGTACGCCGTAACATGTGCCGCATAAAATATACGATAAGACTTTGGGCATAGCTTGGATTTATGAGTGAAAAGTCATTCGACACGTCTTTGAAACATTGTTTCTTTCGTGAATGGAAGCACATGTTTAGACCAAACTGAAGGACACTATGGGAAGGGAGGAAAAAAAATTCCACACCTACCATGCTCCACATCATTGTGATCGAAAAATTGATCAAGTGAGCATATATATGCTAATTAACCGCAGTATCCGTAGCAACGTATGAAGAACAGTAGAACTTGACATTACAAACATAGAGAATGTAATGCAACTTGCAGCTGGGTGGGTTTCCATTATTGACATACGTGGATTATTTAGGAATGACATATCGAATTGGATCCAATGGGTCAACCCACTTAATCTGTATGATGGGGTAGGTTAGGTGACTCAATTAACCCTGTCCACCGGCAAATCAATGGCAGAACATTATGGGTTGACCCGTTGAGTTAATTTATTTTTTTTACGATATTTTTAACTATTTTTTTATATTTTTGGACAGGTTTTTGGTAGGTCAACCCATCGTTGACCTGCCAACCTATCAAAACTCGTCATTTTTATAACCCCCATTCTATTTTGGATGAAATATATATATAAAATGGGTCAAATTTGATTTTGGTATTGACAAAAACTTTATAGGTTTTTAGTCTCTAAAAAAAATACAAAAAAAGTGTATGGTAGTCCCGAGTAAGGGATTAAACAGCACATTATTTTTGTCAAATTTTAAGGATTAAAAATAAAAATTTTAAATGGACTAAAAATATTTTTAAACCTTTTATTTTTTTTTGGCAGACCAATCTACCTTTTAAACAATATGGGTTATTTTTTTCAACCCACTGTTCTTGGCAGATTAATCCACCCTACTCTGTTTAAGGTGAGTTAAAAATGGTTTAAGACTGATTGACCCATTTTGTTGCCCCTAAGATTATTATTGTTGTTTTAAACCACATCACAAGAGTTCAACTTTCATCCATTGATATCAAGTTAGAGTAAAAAGTTTGTGTGTCATATTTAGGAGAGTCCAAACTAGCTAGCATTGAAGAGAATATTATAATTTAAAAGTACACATTGCTACAAAATATTTTCAACCAATTAATCAAATGCTTTGACTAAATGCAAGGGTTGATGGCAAGACGGGGCGTTTTGGCTGGTGTTGCTACCCCGAGTTTTTGATAGCATTTTTATTGTTTCTTTTGCCAAAGTATTTCATAGAACTATGATTTATGGACATCTCATAAATTTTACAATTTCTCTAACATCTCTTATTTTTTTTTATTTCTCTCTTTTTATCACATCATACCACCTATCACATCTATTACTTTTCTTCCCTCTATTTCTTTCTCTCTCTAATAAGTATATACACCTTCATGGGTGTGCAAGGGTGGATTTTACAATGCACAAGCAACTAGTTTTGTGCATGTGCACAAACAGGTCCCAAATTGGCAGTAGACAGTTTTAACTGTCTTTCCATAATTTCGATATTCTCCCTATATGTTACCCTTAATGTCACTGTATGCACCAATTGTTTCGTTATTTTAGTTTTGACCCAAATACAAATTAAAACGCATCTCATCCCCTAATTTTCTTTCTTCTTATTTTCCTTTCCCGGTCCCCAATCTGCAGAAAAAACCCTAGTCTTCTTTCTTCTAATTGCTTATCCTCCCAAACCCACAACTACTGAATCTTGAACTACTATCCCATCCCCATGTGAAGAAGATCTTCCCCAATGAGCACTCAGGGGTGAAGTGAGGGCAGGGGCTTGCAAAACAGAGAGAGATGGAGGGTCCTATAGTCTGACAATGGTGGCTCAGTGATGGTGTGCGACGGTTATGCACGGTGGTCGGCCAACTCGCTTAAACAATGGCTTTGCTGGGTCTTGGCCGAAGGCATGAGAGCGAAGATCTGAGTTCGTTATTGGGCGGCTCCTCTTGATTGTTTTCTATTCTGGGTTTCCCTTACCGTAAACTAGAGGGAGTGTTCTTTTGTGTATAATGGGTTTTTTTAAGGAAGCTTTGTGCCTTGGGAACCCCGTTTTCCCACTGCCCCGCATACTCGTTCCTGTTCGCCGGTTCTCTAGCCTCGACTACACATGGGTGTTGTGTGCGAAACATGGGCTGATTTGATGGGTTGCTAGATGGCCATGGGATGAGGAATTAACTGGTTCAAACTCTTAATATCTATTAATTATTTTGCAGGTGAGGTTGATGAGGTCATATACGATTAAAGGAGGAGGCAAATTGGAATTCAATCATGAGATATAGTCTTTGCCTTCCTCAATTGATGGAGTGTGAAATGAGAAATCCCAGCGACGAGTATCAACTTTTGTTTATTTTGATTAAAATTGGTTTAGAATTTAAATTAAAAGGGTTTAATAATTAAATTTAATAAAAATGATTCACCTGTCATCGTATAACACCACCAAAGTACCAGCGAGGACCAAATGTAAAAACATAGAAAAAAGCAAGAACTAAAATTAGGAGAAAAATGTTGTAGGGATTAAAATTAAAAAAGTGATATTTTATAGGGACTAAATATATATTTAACCCAAAAAAATATATACTTATGTTAATAACTTGTATCCATTTAACTTAAGTTAATATGGTTCAAAGTTCTCACTTATGCGATTAAAACAATTTTAATCACAATATTTTGTTAAATAATTTATTATTAATATTTGAGTAAACAATCACTTTGATCTCTGAGAGTGTTAGGTGGTGTCACTATGGTCCCTGACAGATACGAAATTAAAAATAAGTCATCAACTGTCAACCGTTAGACAATCTCAGGAACCAAAATAGTTGTTTACTCTTAATTATATCTTACTTAAGTTTTCGAGACTATTTCCAGAATTTCAACAATTTAATGGTCAATTTAAAAAATGGAAACTTTTGGGCAAAAAATGTAATTTCACAAAAATATTGGGTTTTATGAGGATTACAAGGAACAGTAAGAACCAATCGGCAAAATTTTAAACAAATACTACATTACTTCTCAACAGGTAGCCCTCCTTAAATTTTAGCCATTGAATTTAAAAGTAAAGTAATCAACGGTTTAGGAGTCCATTTATGCACATGCACAAAACTAGTTGTTTGTGCATTGTAAAATCCACCGTGTGCAAGTAATATTTTTCTATTTCATATTCATACGATCTAGTATTGTCCTCTCAAAAGTAGTGGAGGAGGTTATAACTAGTTGTATATCCTCATTATCCCTGAGAACATGACCTACAGTGATACTTGTACTTAATATTATGTTTTGAGTTTTTCGAATAAAAATTCAAATAATAATTAATAGTCAACACATTTGCCCTTGCTGCTCATAAAAATGTGGATATGATTGTAGTTTTTTTTGTGTGCACAATTTTAAAGCCGATATATATCGTGAAAATTGCTCTTGGCTTGAGAGTGGTGATACGCTATATATATATGAACGATTATTTTTGGTGTCATTATATGTGTGCCAACTAATTTGTGGGCCAACTAGAGTGACCATCGCTAAATTAATTCAAAAGTTCACTTAATGCCATTAATACAACTGCTAGATTTACAAGGTTTAGAGCAATTATCTTTCTTCCTGGCATAAAAAGATAAGAACAAATATATTGTTAATTGAAAATGAAAAACGACGGAAATAGTCTCCCCCAGATTAGCGACAAAAACGAATTGGTTGCCAAATTGACAGGGACAGGGCAGAGAAGTGGCTCGTGCATTTTCTACGTATATGCCCTTCCGTTCAGAAAAAAAAAAAAAAGAATTCGGATTCCTTGCGGTCAGTAATCCCGCATTTACATAGTTGGAGCAATTTGGGCCGTTCGATCGAGATTGAATGGCGTAAGATTTTTGAGATTAAACTCGATTTAAAATAAAATTAAAATCTTTAGCCTTCTAATCTCAATCAAACGACCCAATTTTCCCTGACTGCGTGAATACGAAATTCTCCAAACTGCATGAAATCCACATTAAAAAAAAAAGGCAGGGTTAGATTTAAATAGAATCTGCTGTACAAACCAAATAAATGTCATAATACAATTGTTGAAGATCTCATTGGTTATTGCACATGAATTTTTAAAAACAAGCTTTCACGGGGAGTCACATCCCCATTTTTAAGGAGTTATCATGCTCTTTATTTATTTATTTATTTTATTATATATTTTTAGAAAAATAAATAAAATATATGATACTCTCCATTATATATATATATATATCATATTTATGTCATTTATTTTTCTTAAAAATATAATAATAATAATAATAATAATAAATAGAGAAAAAATTAAATAGAAAAAAATCTTAACTTATTTTTAACGACCAATAAATGGATTTTCATCAACTTCTTAATGGCATTAAACAAATAATGCTTAGCCCCGTCCTTTTATCAAAAAAATAGGAAAAATAAAAAAATAATTAAGACAAAGGACAATGAGAATCAAACCGACCATTTTCAAGTGCACGTCCCATCTCCTACTCACTGATGTGCTAATTAATTAGCCTTTAGCATTGATTTTTTTTTTTATCAATCGGAAAACACCTTTAGCATTGATTTTGATATAGAAGTACATTTATATTTATGAACTCTTCCGTAAATTACTGCACTTTACATACATCTACGTAACTTCTATTATCCAATTATAATTACCCTTACTTTATCTTTTTATATACGTACATCCAATGCACGATTCTAAATTAAGCAAAGAAAAAATTTGAGCAAAGGGCAGAAACTACATAAACAGAAGAGATTCGTAATACACACACAGATCACATCACAGTATTTTACACACCTCTTAATTAAAATAATATTAATAATGTTTCTACTAAATGCCCAAACTACATGAATTAACAAAAAATAGCACTAAATATTTGCAATTTCTTAAACTCATATTTTCCCCCCTCCATTTCCTGTCCATATCTATTGGTATGTGGTGGGAGTTGAGATCTTTTTCTATTTTTTTTTCTCTCAATTTTTTTTATTATTATATTTTTAAAAAAATAAATAACATAAATATAATACATGAGTGTCACTTGTTTTATTTATTCTTTAAAAAATATAGTAATAAAATATATAAATAAAAAATAAATAGAAATTTTTTTAACTCATGTGTGGTGGACTAGTGGTTGCGTGGGTATGTATGTGTAGTCAACATTCCCGATCAGTAGTAGCAAACTGTAGCACAGTGTTTTTGAATTTCAAAACACACAGTGACAGACACTAGTACTACCCAGTGAGTCGCTCTTGTCCACCACGTGTCACTCACCGACGAGTGGCGACGCGCATTGCGCACTCCCTCTTTCCCCCCCCTTTTGCGACTGTCTGCCATTCGCATTCACACTCTCCACAAATTTCAATTCCACCTAGAATCTTCTTTCCCGTAGTGAGTGCTTTCCTTTCTCCGGCCACTATGATCTGCTCGGCTCGAACCGGAAAATCCGGTTCGAACTGGCTCGACCGTCTCCGGTCCAACAAAGGCATCCCAACCGGCGACGACCTCGACCTCGACTCCTTCCTCCACAGGCTCAACACCCATACCCATTCCCCTCAAGCCCGGCCCACCGACCCGGCCCGTTCCCGGCCCACCGAGACCCATCGTGACCCACCGCCATTGACCACGGTCCTCGCCGAACTCTTCAACACGGGCACCACCCTCACCCTAACCTCGAAGAAATGCCCCAGGAAGCAAACGAACCCTAAAATCTTCCTCCCTTCTTCCGCCACCAACAGCGGCAATGCCCCCGCCGGAACCAGCGGCGATTCGGCGGTGGATCGACGCGGCGGCGGCGCGGAGGCGGAGGAGGAAGAGGAGGGGAACGAGGACGTTAATGAAGGGGAAGAGTTGAAGGGTTTCACGAGAAGCGAGGTGACCGTGATTGACACGAGTTGCCCCGTGTGGAAGGTGGATAAATTCGTGTTCAGGAAAAACAGCGTTTGGAAAGTCAGAGAAAGGAAACCCAAGACCAAGTTCTTCGCCAAAAAGAAGAGCAAAGCCACTCACGACGAGCTCGATGATATCGATAATGGAATTGGGTCTTCCAAGTAAGAGCATACGTACGTTAAATGTTGCTTCCATCAATCAACTTTTTTTTTTTTTTTAAATGTGGTTTAAACTTGGAAAGTTATTATTATTCACAACTCATATACCTTAATACCTTTGCTAGCGCTCTGTATAAGACTATAAGTATAATTTTTGAACTGTGTTACTCTTAACTGTGTTACTCTTACCATATATGAGTAGCGCATTCACTGTATTCATTTTTCGTGTTTCTGTATTGGTTGTTGCTGTTGTGGAATGTCATTTGTTGTCTGCAACCGTTATTGCATGCTGGGAAAATGGTGATGCCTTTATATTTTATGTTGGTTTCGGCACATTGATCCCTTTCCTATTCAAGGCTTGTGTTGGTGGGACTTTTTACAATGATTGTATCAGTGTTCGTTTAACTTTTTATGATGGTTTCATCATCTCACCTGCCAAATGTTGATGAACTTAGGCTTGACAGCATATTTTTGGTTAACAATAAATTTGCAATCATTAGTGCCCTATACGGAAAAATCTTTAGTTTCCTCGCCTTTTATTATGATTGCATGGGATCTAACTGGCTACTACATAACCCTTTCTACCGGGGCTCAGTATTTTACCTATAATATTTTTTGGGGTTCTCTCTCTGGTTATCATGGAATTTCCTGTTCTGACTTCTGATCTTAAACTTCATAAGGTTAACTCTCACTAGAATTTACCCTCAGAAAAGTTCACGCCACAGCTTGTATAATATAAATAAATGTTGGTGTTATTTAAGAACTAAGTGCTAAGAGAAAATGATAATACTTCTCATTGCACAGATTCATATCTAATTCCTTCCCCATGTTCATATACATTATATAATCTTTCCTTAACAGCAGCTTTGTGTGCTCAAATATAACTTTTGTAAGTTATTCAAGTCTAATATGTCATGTTAGTTATGATTTACTTTACTTGGGTTCCAATAATAGAGATGTCAGTTCAATTTTATGTGATGTCTAGATGCTTGAGTGGTTCTTACATGGGTAATTTGTGTTAATTTATTAATTTATTGATCTTATGGGGTGCCAACCAAACCTGATGGTATGTTTTAATGGTTTTCTGTATATTCAGGCACTTTGTGTTGAATAAAAATGGTTTATAAGGATTGTGTTACCAATTGAGTCAGAGTGCTTCTTTTAGGGCTGCAATGTTCAGCTTTTTATACCATATTTCATTGTCCTTCTGCTACTTAATTGGTAGAACAAGTACAAGAAAAAAAATACATCTAACTATAAATGGACAAACTGCCACCTTGCAATGGGTGGAGGTTGATGTGGTGCTTTTATTGAGATAGTCCTAGTTCTCTTTGGTTGAGATTGACTTGGAGATCTGTTACTATCACTTGTATTCTCCTCTTTCTCAAATCTTAGTATGATGATAATTCCTTTAACTATATACAGCTGTTGGTGGTTAAACTCCACCTGACAGCCAAAAGTAAAATGAAAAGAAGGAATTGGAAGAAAGTAATGTCATGATGATTTATTTTACTGCTAGGAAACTCTGTTATGGAGTGTGGCCGAGCTTCTTGCTGTGTTTTGAAGATAAACCCCTCTGTTCAGCCTAGTTTTCTTTTTTCCTTTTATTTTATGCTGTTCATAATAATAGTTTTGAAGTGATGATACTCTCACACGCATCTTACTCTTTCTCTATAAGCCATTGTATATTTGACTAGCCTCTCTTACACTTTTATAATTGGCTTAAGTCATTCACACACAACCATTATTAGACAATTGATCATCATCCATAATTTTATCCTTATTTGTTCCTTGTCGTAAAAAAGAGAAGATTGCATTAAATTCCAGGCGATATTATTCTCTTTATACTTTTTACATAACTTTTAACACATGCTTTGTTGCAATTCAGCATGAAATCTCCATGTGTTTCAAGAAATCCAGTCTGTTGTTTTCAATTTGCTCACTCTCGCAAAATTATACTTTCATGAATTCTGTTCTTGATGATCATCTTGCTTTAATATTACCATTCTACACCTCCCTCTCACTTTCCCATAATTTTTTTGGGAAGTTTTCGCTAGATATCTTTATGTTGTTTTAATGTAGATATGGAAGCAAGCTAGTTTTCTGCCAACTGATATTGGTTTGTGCTTTGTGGTGTTAGGGAACGGCCTTGACAATATATTGTAGAATTAATCAGTTTGTCCTTGATATTATTCAATTTTGTTTCTGCAGGAGTAACGATTGATAAACTATAATGCCTTGCATTTTTCTTTATTTTCCCCCTATCATACAGATGATATGCTGATGAATATATATTATGCTGAACCATGTTTTTCAAGTTTGGAAGCAAGTGATTACATACAATTCTGTCATTGCATGAAGCTGATATCCACATTTCCTGGATGTGGCATGCTTCAAGTACACATAATGATGCAGTCCTGAGAATTTTAATATTTCTTGTGTTGCCATGTCCAGGGATAATGCAGTCAACATGGGAGGAGAGAAGCCTGTAAAGAAACAGAAGGTGATCTAATACCTCATCCCAAAGAGAGGCAAGTGCACTTACTTCGAACTGCTTGTGGCTACTGATTTTTCTTTTGATGCTCTAATCAATCTGTATTGGTATGATGAAGTATTTGAAGAGTAGGGAATGGAAGGAGATTGATTTAACTTGACTACAAGGTAGTCCAGATGGATCGATCTTCTGCCTTTCATTTCACCTCTTCAAATACTTTCTGTTTTTACATTGACTAGAAATATACCATAACACCTTGCAGGTTCCCTTTTTCCAGGTGTTACCAAAAATCAAGAGGGGAAAACACTTTAATAAAAGCCATTGCTTAGTAAAAGAGCAAAGGAACAAGAACAAAATTCAACAAAAGCTAAGAGTGACAGAAAATAATAGTTTTTACAGGTCATTTAATTACTTGAAATTTTAAGTTGGCTGCAACAAGTAATGATGCAGGCTTCGCCTTGGTGCTATTTGATGGTGACACTACTGGTTTTCCATTGACATTTATCAAACAAAAACTATATTTCATGTTGAAAAGAGCTAGGTTCAAGTTACCTTTAGAGTTCCAAACATGTAATTGTAGTGTCAAAATTTTTTACCTCCGTAAATTGTCTCTTCCATTTTCCATAACTTGAAACATTCTTTCCTCAATATATTTGCAGCTGTTGCTTTTCTTTTCGTCATTTGTTACTAGGATAGATTCTCGTATCAAATAGATGATCATATTTTGGGATAATTCTTATAGAAAGTGAATTAGTTTAAGTTCAGCTTAGCAATTAAGAATAATGGATTGGTGATGAGAGGTTTTAGATTGTTTAGGTGTCGAAATAGAGCAAGTACACCAAGGCCCAATCTTCTCAAACGTATGTTTGTTTAAAAAATAAAAAATTTGTTCTTTGAATAAAGATGATTTGGGAAGAGTGAGCTTGTGCTTGTAAGGATGCAAAACGGAGATCCAAACATGGTGGTCATCTCCCTATTACAACTTGATCTAGAAACCCTTCACAACTTACCTTGTTGATCACCTGACCAGAATGACACGAACAAAGGAACAAATATCTGCCCAAATATCAGAGAGAGAGAGACAGAGAGAGTGATAACATAAACGATACATATTTTTATTATAACAATATTTACTTGAGAAAAGATAATTGAATTTTTGTGATAACCATCAGAATTTAACAAAAGATCATGAATTATATCGACAACTCAGTTGTAGAAGTATATTCTTGTAAAGCCCTTTCTAATTCTTACAAATTTATCAGAAGACATGGATAGATAAAGAAAATATATCTATATATTTATTTGTTGCCTAAGAATTACACATTAAATGAGATTATACAAAATAAGAAAATATGAAATAGTACAAAAAATGTAATATTAGTTTTTGGATTATGCGTAATTTTAGTAAGATTTCACGAAGATATTAACAGCTCAGTTTTAATGTCTCCTGTTGTGAAGCACTTTCCTATTTATGGAATATTTTTACAAAGACATAAATAGAGAGAGCAATATATACTTCCCTTGTCCAAGAATTGTATAGAAGATGAAATTACACAAAAATAAGGAACTATGAAATCCTAGAAAAATATAATATTATTAGTTTTAGGATTCAATGGCATTAATTAATAATATTACATGATTTTAGTAATATCTCGTTAAGATGTCAACAATCCACTTGTAGAAGTGTCTTATTTTTAAGCACGCACGCATTTAGAAGATTTTTTGAAAAATCTTCATCTTCTATTCTGAAGCACTTTCCTGTTCTTGGATTCATGTACGTAGTGACCAACAGAAGGAGACCGTCTCGCATATCACTAGAGGAAAAATCACAGTGATAACAGTTCCCCGCGATAAGATTGCCCATGTGCTCAACAAAGTGAGTTTGCCAAATGCACTGTGTCATAGGTCCACCTATATGAAATTGACAGAATATCATTACTTTCTTGAAACCTTTTGATGGTGTAAGTTTGCATTGTAAGGCACCCTGTTATTCTCAACTAAGATTTGGATAATCAGCTTATTTCAAGAATTAAAAGTCCCGTTTGAGCTTAGTGGAGGAGATGGGGGATGGGATGGCACAAGGAAATTGCTCCAAGAGCGCACAAGGAACAAGTGTGTGTAGGGATCACGGACATACAGAGAGCTCTTGAGGTCTTTTCCAGGCCTTGATGACCAAGAAATATTCAGGGCAATAGTTTGATTCCCATCTATATCATTAGTTACAGCGAAGGGAGCTTGTAATACAGTTTCTCAAGGAATGTGGGTTAGATTCAAGTGAACTCTCCAAGTTCTTGATTAATAAAGCATCCCTGTTTGACTTATTAAATTGATTTTTTTTCTTTCTTTCAAGTTCAGCTATGCTTCGAGTTCTTTATTTTAGACGAATTTGACTTTTTCAAATTGATTTTAATTAAAAATGTATTTCAGTGAATTATTTATATTTGAAAAATGTTTCTTAAAAGTAACTTGATTATATCATCTATATAATTATTACTGATAAAAATAATTTTAAAATTTGTGAATTATTTTGAATTTAATTAATTTAATGTATTTTTAATTTATCAAGTAAAAAAAGTTAATTAATTTACAATATTTTCTGCATTTCAATACAAATAAAAATAAAACAATTTTTCAAGGTTATTTTTATAAAAAAAAAAAATTTGGTCATTTTTTTTTAAACATAGGGAAAAACAATTTTTCAAAACAATTTTAACAATTCTGAAGACAAGACAGCTAAGTATAATTTTTATTTTTAATTAATAAATCAAAAAGAAAATAATATTGAAACCTGTAAGATGATTTTCCTTTCTCCTCCTTATTTTACCCGTCACAATCAACACAAACCATACGTGCGGGGTGCAGCGCAGCAACCAGCATCCCCTTGTTGCGAGTAACTTTGCAGAAATGGCGTTAGCACTCACTCTGTTGTTGGCAAATTGTTCATCTTGTCGTTCTTCTTCAATCACGTTTTTTCATCCATACCCACTGTACCCTTCACACTCTCTTCAACTCTCCCTCCGTTCACCTTCAACCTCTTATCAACCTCGACCCTTGTTCTCCCTCACCCTCCTCAGACCACAACCACCAAACAACGACTACTTCCGTTTCCAACCCTCCACTCATGCATTCTCCCAGTGCCGCTGCAGCACTATCCACGCCGCCAATGTCGCCGCTGAATTCGGTAAATAACAACAATAACTCCTCACAGTCATTTTCTCAAACATCTAAGAAGCACTAGTCTGTGTCTGTGTCTCTGATTTGCCCCATTTTACCATAGTTAGTTATGCGGTTAATTTTCTGTTAGTAGTTCAGCTATGCTTCTCGGATGTATCATTGATTCAGTTTTTCAGATTAATCAATACAATGAGTTTCTGCCACTAACATGACCAATGCTTTTGTTTCAGGGATGCTTATCTCTTTGTTTGGAGAAATGGGGATCGACTTCGAGGAAACCCAAGTGCTCTTGCTCAATGCCCCTGAAATTACCTCTGTGCCACTGGATTCACTGAGTGCTCGGGTTCTCTCTTTGCAGTCTCTGGGGTTGGATCGTCTTTCCATGCATCAATTGGTTACAGAGAGCCCAACTGTGCTAACTGCTAAGGAAATTGACCCCTTGTTGACCTTTTTCAGAGATGAATTACAAGGACAGCTTGAACAAGCACAGGTGAAGCGTCTCTTATCTGCCAATGAACCAAAATTCTTGGCCGGTTTTCCTCAGAAGGTTCAACTGCTCATTGACCGTGGTGTTCCTGTTGACAAGATTGTCCATGTGCTCAACAAAGTGAATTTGTCAAAGGCAATGTGTCATAAGTCAATGGATGAAATTGACAGAATCATAGCTTTCTTGGAACCCTTTGGGGGTGCTGGTTTGATTGTGAGGCACCCTGCAATCCTCAACTATGATTTGGATCATCAGTTGGTTCCGAGGATCAAGTTCCTCGCGGAGCTTAGTGGAGGAGATGTGGATGCCACTGGGAAAGTGCTGCATAAGTTCCCCATTATCCTGAATTATAGTGTGGAACATGTTGAGGGACATGTACAGTTCCTGAGGTCTTTTGCAGAACTTGATGACCAACAAATATTTAGGATAATGTTAGTGTTTCCAGCTATCATTACCAATAGCAGAGAGAGGAAACTGCGTCCTAGGATACAATTTCTCAAGGAATGTGGGTTAGACTCGGGCGAAATCTTCAAGTTCTTGATTAAAGCACCTTTGTTTTTAAGCAGTTCATTCCGCGAGAACATCGCCTATAAGCTTGTGCTTCTGGTCAAGATTGGATATAAATATAGGACCAAAGACTTGGCAATGGCGATTGGGTCTTCCACTAGAATAAGCTGTGAGAACATGCAAAAGGTGATAAGTCTATTCTTGAATTATGGGTTCTCATGTGAAGACATTTTTGCTATGAGCAAGAAGCATCCACAGATACTGCAGTATAATCATGCTTCTCAAGAGAAGAAGCTGAAGTACTTGGTAGAGGAGATGAACCGTGACATTCAGGAGTTGCTGCTGTTTCCTGCATTTCTTGGTTACAAGTTGGATGACAGAATTAAGCATAGGTATGAAATAAAGAAGAGCACAAGGGGGGAACAAATGTCTCTCAATAAGCTTTTAACTGTTTCATGTGAGACGTTCACTGGCAAACAACGAAAAAAGGCCTCCGCTGTAGAATCTGAATTGAAATAAAGGTGAACAAGTTAATTTGTTTCCCTTATCATTATGCGTTAGTTTTGCTGCCCCTAGTTATTTTTGTTTTATTCCTTATGCTTCAATGCCTTTCACAAGAAACATTACTGGATGGAGTAATACTTCTTCCTCAACACTTCAAAACAAATATCCCCATACTTGGGCTTTGTTTGGGAGTTAGGAGGGAGGGGGAGGGGGAAGAGAGGATAGACCGCTTTCTTGTTTGCAAAAGCCTCAAGTCTTCCCCTCCCTTCCCTTCATAAACCCCCATGCCACACATAGCCTTAGGCGTTGACGGCAAAAAAAAAAAATGAGACCAGCCACAATCAAGTACAAAAACCGGCGGTCGTGGCCATCAAGGCAATAGTGTTTTAGAAGTAACAATTTTCTAGTGCAAAAAAAAAAACCTTATTTTTCACTAGCGTCACTAGCAACTGCTGCAGATATACAAACCACAAATTGATTTCCTTGAAGCAGTGAAGATATTGGTTTTTTTCCCCATATTGATGCAATGCTGTTTCCTGAACAACTTTATGCAGGAAATCCATTATATATATTCTCTATAATAGCATTTCCGAATACAATCTTGTAACTTAATGCAGATGATGCAATATAATCATCCTACTTTTCTAGACAAGATGAGTATTTGATAGAATAGATGATATTGCTTGTGATATTGTGGAGTTACTGGTTTTTTTCTTGCATATGTTTATAGATGGCACTTTTTAAGCATAGGTGTATAGTAGAGTTGGGTAACTTGAGCATTGGCTCCAATCATGTACCACCAAAAAGAAGAGTATAAGGGAAAAGAAATGTCTCTCTGAATATATGCGTAGTTTAGCTAATGTCAGATTTTCCCTCTGTTTTATATGAAGTTGGATCCTTAACTTTAGCAGCCGGATCAGGTGCCCATAAACGATTTATCAAAAACGCATTTTCGGGTGCTTGTTGGTTCACCTAATACAGACAGAATTTTCAAGTGATCATGTACACTTCATGATTGAGTTGACTTTTGAAACCGAGCTTAGTCGTTCTTCTCACACTTCATCTTTTGGTCATTTGGACATGCAGGTCTTGGAGGGACTGTACTGAAAAGGTGGTTGACTTTGATTTTTATGGCCATGTAGGAGTTCATACAAACATTGTTGCTGAATTGGGTTATTCCGCTGTCACTCTTGGTTGCTTCGGAGGTACGAATTCGGCGTATGATGTGTGAATTAGATTCTCGATCGCCTACTTGAACGATAACTGAGAATACTGTTGATTTACAATATAATATACAGGCTTTGTCATGGTTTACCGAGGTACAGGAACTGCTAAATCCCTCGGTAAATATGCATTGTATGTATATACAGTCCTAATGCTAATTTTTTCATGTCATTTACTGGATGCATGAATTAAATCAGCACTCACTGGGCTGATGTAATCTTTGCATCATAGCATTTTTTTTAGCTCTCTCAGGCTTCCATCTGAGGTTCTTTGCCAACTTAAGTAATACCTCAAATAATATTTTTAATTTTGCATTATGAATTATGTAGTAACTAAATTCTATTATCTAGAACCATTGTACATTGAGGAATACAGATACCATATTGCATACGCACTAGCAGGTAAAATAAGTCTTGAAAACTGCAGAAGTCAACATTGTAACTTTACGTGGCTTTTTTACCATTGTAGCACCATTTTTTTTATTATTTCCCAATCTAGCACTCTTTTTTTTTTATTTCCCAAAGTAGCACCCTTTTCATTAAAATATTTATTTTTATTAATTATCAATTAATTAAATATTAAATATTAGTTTAAAATTATAATTAAATTGTTAATTAATTGAATATTTAATTGTTAAATATTTATTAACCCGATTTGTTAACTAATTAATAATATAATTATATAAAATAGCTCACATTGATTTAAAATTTAAAAATACAAATACAAAAGTGATAAAAACAGAAATGATACAAAAGTGAACTAAATGCAAATTATAGAAAATTTTTACTGCTGTGTATCAGCTCTATAACGGCAAGGGCATTTTTTCTTGTTATGCCCTTCATTTCGACAGAGTCCACATCTCTTGGAATGACGACTCCTTTCTGTTTGATCCATGTCAGTACGAATCCTTGTGGATTGTGGAGAGCCATTTGGATCTCTCTGCATTGTTGGATTGTGGCACAACTTAATTTCATTGTATTCTGACCAATACGAACGGTGAGACACCGGTTTGAACTCTTCGCGGTAAATATTGTATACATTTTGCAATTTGTACTGGGGAGACACATATATCATGTAGTTGTGGTGAATTTGAGAACAAGCAGCGATGACATGCAAACATGGATAGTGTAGTGTCTGAAATTCACCACAGTCACACCACTATCTATGTAGGTCTACTTTAAATTTTAAATCAATGTGAGCTATTTTATATAATTATATTATTAATTAGTTAACAAATCGGGTTAATAAATATTTAACAATTAAATATTCAATTAATTAACAATTAACAATTTAATTATAATTTTAAACTAATATTTAATATTTAATTAATTGATAATTAATAAAAATAAATATTTTAATGAAAAGGGTGCTACTTTAGGAAATAAAAAAAAAAGAGTGCTAGATTGGGAAATAAAAAAAAATGGTGCTACAATGATAAAAAAAGCCACTTTACGTTGTCATTTCTATGTGGTTTCTTCAAAAAGAAAAAACTGGGTGGACCCTGCAGGCATCCTACTGTGAAAAATTCCCAATCCAAAACCGATACTGGCGGGAAAATGCAGTTTTTTTTATGGAAGGCCTACCATTGCCCCTGCAATACTGAATAAAACCAAGGGATATCATGGTAGCTTTCTAGAGACATTAGAAGGCATGCATTTTATCTTTGATAGCTTCTATGCCTTCTAATGTCTCTAGAACATCTGTCAGTAAAGGGCATTTTTTTGGGCTAGGTTCAAGGCATTTTAGAGTAACTTGTGCTGCTTGCAATGCTGTCTTAGTGATCCCCTATCCTGGCATCCGTAATAGTTTTTAACTTTCTTTTATAGGATCAACCCATTCAACCAGATTCTACTGCCCTGTGGTCCTCTTTGTATCAAGTGCGTTGGCATTTCAAGTAGCACTACACCAAACCCATAAACATCACTCTTGACATACAAATGACCCGTTTGAATAAACGACACACAACCCGTAGCCATGCCAGAAAGCATTAGGACCGTTTCTCTGTTCAATTATATTATT
Source organism: Glycyrrhiza uralensis (assembly GCA_030159175.1). Lineage (NCBI taxonomy): Eukaryota > Viridiplantae > Streptophyta > Magnoliopsida > Fabales > Fabaceae > Glycyrrhiza > Glycyrrhiza uralensis. The sequence goes on from BRZY01000005.1 coordinate 45,773,817, forward strand.
CTAAACTTCAAATATTTTTCATAGAACATCCAATTATGTGTGTAGATATAATCAATCACCTGTCGCAATGTATTTTGCATTTTGGAGCAGCATAGCCAAATGTGCCAAGACCTGGTGGTCACTTGAAACTCCATGCAACACACAATAAATTTTGCTACACGCAAAAATGATCAACATTTTATGGTGTAACCTGGAAAAGCAATAAAGACGAAGCAGAACAAAACCAATGATGAAAGCAAGTTGTGGCATTGTTAGGATAAAAGGTGTTATTCTGGACGTTATGTGCAGCACACGAAATGGTCACTAGATATCCAAGTGTACATCATACTTTAAAACTTGGTTTGCACTTAAAACGCCAGTGTCTCCAGTGAAATTGCCTATGCACTTCTGGCTCCAAAGAAATTGCCATTATTATCCGCTAATCATGTACAGGCTCTTATGTTCTTACAAAAAGAGTTGCTCGTGAGTGTCTTTCATTCTTTGATAGTGTGTTCTCTGGCCGGATCAACCACCACAGACTCCAATTTATCTGCTTCACCATCTCCTTTGGGTATAATGAGACCATAACCTCCTTCTTTTCTTTTGTATACAATATTAATCTCCCCTGAAGCATAGGGATTACAATTTAGTTCTCAAGGTAGGGGAAAAAATAGAGTGTTGATACTTGGGGGGACAAGAAAATGGTGGGAGAAACAAAGCCAAACGAAAGGTAGCTAAACAGTATTTGCTCACCGGTTTCTTCATTTCGAAATCCATAAAAGTCATGATCAACATTTTCCAGCTGATAAATTGCTTCGGACACAGTTAATGGCGGCATGTCAAAGTATTTTGTCCGAACAACCTGTAAAACAGCCCCCACCACTTGAGTAAGTGCAAGTAAATAAATAACAAAAGAATAGCACCATCCCATGATAGGCAGTAATGTATCTACCAATACAAGAGTAACTCTACATCCAAACCATAAATTTCAATTACTTGTTTGCAGAACAATTTTCAGTTCTATTTCTAGAATATATCATAAAATTATTTGAGAACCAAATAAACAGAAACCAAGATCAAGGGCATGAGATAGAGGAAAAGGAAGCTAAATTAAAACACAGAAAAAATGAAAATTGAAAAGAAACTAAGATTGACAAGTATGAAGTACTATCTACTAACCTCCTCAATTGATTCTTCCTCCTCCTCTGCCACCTGCGGGGATATTTCCTCCTCATCCAAGGGTAAGGGTAGTTGCTCTACGGGCTCCCTAACCTTCAACCTATTGAATCCCTTCATGTGGCGACCATGATCCGTCTCCTTTTCCTTTATCTTCCTCAACTTTCTCTGAATGATTGAGGAAACCAAATCTATACTCCCATAGGTACTTTCTGCATCTTCCTCAGCCCGTATCACTCCATGCCTCTTTGTAAACAAAGTCACCTAATGCAAATCAAAATCGATGAATTAATTCAACCCAGTTGGTGTTCTTTTTGTTTTGGGGGGTGGGTGTTGCAAATTTGCAATCCCATTCCCATGTCACCAAAAATTGAAAATTTTGAAAACCACCATGTTACCAAAAATTGAAACTTTGAAAATGCAAGCAAGCAGGGTGACTTCGATTACCTCACATCTACGTGTCCTGGGTCCTCGCCCAAATTCTCCTCCTCCACGAGTAGAGAGCCTGACATCAACCTCCCTTACTATGTGACTGTGCTTCTGAACTGCTTTCCCAACCTTCTCCTCCACGTGTTGCTTCACCGCATCAGTGAGCTAAATCCCCAACCCAGATTACAGATTAGGTCAAGTTCATAATAAAGACAACAACTTTGAGAGAAAAAAAAAATATTGATGGGTGATGAATTTTGCTAATTAACGAGTGACAAAATCGTACTACTTGCCTCCATATTTTTACCCTGTATGATTAATTTGACGGAAGAGAGTGGACCGTCCCATGACATGCGAACGGAGAGTGAAGCGCGGCGTTTGGTAGTGGTGGTGGGTGAGGTGGCATATTTGAGTTTGAGCCATTGGGGTGGGGCGAAGAATGTTGTGGAGGGTGTCTTGTTCTTGTAGAAGTGGGGTGGAGCAAGGATACAGCGCGTGGGAGAAGGGGAAGATGAGGAGGGGAAATGAGAATGGGGCATAAAGGTTGTGTGGAAGTGGAAGGAAGTGGCCATTGGCATTGTTAAGGAAAATGGAAATGAATTACTTAGACGAGGGTTCGGAGGGTGTTGTGTTAGATTCTGGGAAGAATTGTAGGTAGTGGGGGATGGATGAATTGCGATGATGGTGGGAGGGAGGCAGTGACTAGTGTGTAATGTCTAGTGAGGGTAACAGCATTAATTAACGGGTGTGTGTGTCTCTTTGTTCTTCTTGGATCAGCATGAACATTACACGCGGGACATTCTACGGCCTGGTTTATCCATAACAAGAGAAAATGTGGATAATTTTCTCAAAAAAGAAAAAGAAAATGTGGATAAACCCCCTGAAAGCGAAAGAATCATGTGCTGGGTGGACATGTATATCACGGTTCACACTTTTTTTTTTGGAATGCAGAATTATGAGTGTATAAAAAATGAGATGAGATTAATTAATTTATAATTAAACGATAAAAATTGTAAGTATGAGATAATAAATGATAAAAATTATAATTAAACGATAAATATATGAATGAGATGAGATAATAATATATGTTGACGCAACTCTACTACTATATAGAGAACTGGACAGAGTCCTATAATCCCAGGTTTGAGTGGGCAAAGATGTCTCTTATAATAACTAGTGGGGAGAGTACATGCATCACACCGTGCCTCCTGTATTGATATCTATTTTTTATCATTAATTATAGTTTTAGTATATTGCATAATTTTGAGTAAATTTAAGCTATACAGTGGTTATTATCTATGGTTGCAGTAGTAGTTACCTCTAGACTCTAGTTAGTTTAAGGACATTTTTGAGAGTAAAAAAGAATACACAAAACATGGATATGGACTTTATTAACCCGGGCCGCCATTGCGGCACATAGGAATCTCATGGTAAGTATTAGGTAACTGCCATTCCCACTTCTGTAATGGGATAAGTGGGCCTTGATGCATGATGTTATTATCATGGGCAGTTGTAATTGTAATTGTTTTGATATGATATGTACAAACCCGGGTTAAGGATAACCGTGTTGGATTAATTCGTCTTGATATAGGGATGCACCTTTTGCCTATTGGGCTAATTAATCAAGGAATGTAGTAAGCTGAATTGATGAGTATGCGGTATGCACACATCGATTCCAATGAGTACGTTGCTGAGTTGTCGTTTTTGTTCGTTCCTATCCTATGAGTCTACATGACCTATCTCCCGCTTAGTTTGACCAGTCCTTGTGACCAGATGTCTTGTTACCGATAGAATTATTGACGTGGCACAAAGTAATTGCGCGATGACATTTTAAACCCCGTTGTTCCTTCCCTTCGCTTTTTCAACATCTTCTTGTTCTCTGTTCGTTCACACAAGTGTGTTTTCCACTCCACTCCACTCCACTCGTTTTTTCGCCACGCCCCCTCTGCGTTGCCATCTTCAACAAGGCATATGTATTATTGTTCTGCCTATCTGAATAATAGCTTAAAGCATGCGCGGGAAGTTGAAGCTGAATTAACGTATGGTAATTTAGGCTATGAAATTAATGGTATATTTGTTTCAGCAACTCTTGGGGGGTTTAGCAGCGCATGTGTGATTGTGATGGAGGAGAAACAGTATTATTATTATTGATCTCTTTAAGAAATCACGCTGAGTTTTGTAGTTGAAGTTCTAGAAGTACTTAAAATTGCAGACTTTGAGATTATCCCATATCAAACAGAGATGCTAAAAAATCATCTTAAAAACAAAATTCGAGAACTGCCGAAAAATTTGATACTTGGAAGGATTTCAATGCTAACATTAAGCTCATGATTCATGATTCGTGGGAACCAAATTACTTTTTCGTGACAGGAAAGTTTTATGCTACTCATGATTCATGAAGCTTCTAGCACATGTTGGAAAAACTCTTGTACCTTCTTTACCGTTTACCTTTTACCATGAGCATTTTGTGTGCATATGGCATAATTTTTTTAATTGCCATTGCCCATGTATTTGCATGAATTGACGAACTGCATAATGCCAGCCAGAGTCTAAAACAGGGTCAATACTGTTACCTATTTCCAAACACTTGGAGACCAAAAGGTATTCTATTCTATATTAATAAAAATGAGGCATCAACCAATTGACTTGGTAGTGGTACTCATGCTTTGCATCTGAGATCCTGAGAAGAGTGCACTAATAATTTAATATCCGAGTTATGCTATTTAGCACTAAAAAAGAAATACGAAAATGTGACAAATATATTTTGGATGGCAGTGATTAAATGTGTGTTTGGATTATCATCTAAAACACGTCTCAATGTCACTAAAGAGAGAAGTAACACTATTATTTCTTTTTCAAACTACGTTTAAGAGGGAGTGAATGGAAAACCAAGCTCTAAATATGAAAATGTGACAAATAGGTTTTTTATTTATTAGTTTTTTTTTTTACTTTTTTCAGAAAACACTCATACTTTGTAATTTGTATAGATTCATCGACCAGTTTTAATGGTAAAACAGAGTATAATTGGTGCATAGTATATAAACTAGTGTATTCACCCGTGCTATGCATGGGACATATAATGTGTATTAATTATTTAATTAGTTCTCAACTTTAATGTAGATTACAATAAAAAATATATTAATTATGGTCAAAATAGTAAAATAATTTAAATAGTTGTTGTAATAGACATGTCAAAAACATAAATGAGCATGAACTCACCCGAACTGACTCAAACTTTGACTGGGACAACCTGCTTTGACGGGTTTAGTAGTCTAGTTTGGGTTTTTATTGTTTTTCAAAGACAGACATTGGTGGGATATTGAATTGTCCTCGAACCCACACTGATATTTAAAATATTAATGTAAAAAATAATAGAATGGTGGGACTTGATTTATGGTCTTAGATTTGTTATAGAAGTTTGCACTTTTAGAAAATTATTGTTGAGTTTGATTTTTAAATTGTTTATAATTGGATTCTCATGAGTTAAGTTCTTTTTTATTTAACAATTTTAGAAACGGTTTATTCTTCCCATAGTTTGATGCTTATAGATGATGTAGCCTGTATTTGGTTCCCGTGTTGATTTTGTTAGTCTGTATTATTTTTTGATATAAACGGAAACAAAAACACAAAACAAAACACTACCTAACTAAACGGGATGTACTACATCTCATAGCATCTTTGGCTACATACAACCTAAGAAAAGGAGGAATATCTTCAAACACAGTCCAATCATAAGACGTAACATGCCCACAGGATGCAAGAACAAGTACACCAATTATTTTAATGTAGATATAGACAAGTTTTCGTGTAACATATTCATCTTAGTGTGTTATATTTTAACTTAATTTGTCATATTTTTATCTTTAATTACTTGTATATCTTAGTTATTTTTTATTTCGTACTCTAATCTTAATACATATCCATACAAATTTTTCATCTCCCCGTGTATATTAATAAGGGTTTTTGTTTAAAATGTATTTCCATGTTACCTAAATATTATACTCTTCCAAGGATTAGTATAAAAATAAGGAAAAAAAACTTTATAGTACATCAACCCGTGTTATACATGATATATATTAAAGGCTTAAATATGTTTTTAGTCCCTCAAGTTTGGGTAATTGTTGCTTTTAGTCTCTCAAATTTAAAACGCCTATTTTTGGTCACTCATTTTTAAAAATGTGTCTTTTTAGTCCCTAGGGCTATTTTTCAATTTGAAAAGTATTTTTTAAATTTATATTTTAACCCCTCTTAAATTCTGATTCTCACCTTACTCGATTTTTTCTAACTTCTAAGAATTTTTTAAATTTATATTTTGACCCCTCTCAAATTTAGAAAATACTTTTTAAATTTAAAATATGACCCCATGGACTAAAAGTGACACATTTTTAAAAATAAGGGATAAAAAATAGGCATTTTAAATTTGAAGGACCAAAAGTAACAATTTTCCAAATTTGAGGGACTAAAAACATATTTAAGCCTATATTAAAATATTCATTCAACCAAAAAAAATAAATTATATATTAAAATATTCACATTAATGTGTATTTGATATTAAAAGATTTACACATAAGTAATTTATTTTCATATAAAAAAGCTTTTTAATATTTAATCTATATCTGTACTCATATATGAATGTTTTCTTATATCTGTATCAAATTTTTGTCTTATATTTATAGTTTTAATTCACACGAGATAATACTCACCAGTATAAATATTTAGTATTTTGATATTAGTAACTATACATATAGATATTAGTGTTTAAAAAAATTCTAATTTGTTTATATAAAAAAATCCATAATAAATTAAGTAAAAAATTAATAAATAAGATCGAAACTAAATCTAAATTTTATCTATGTATTATATTTTATATAATTTCTTTACTAATCACTTTACATATGATATTAACATTCAAAAGAAAAATCTAATTTGCTTACACATGTTTTTAATAAGTTTGTTGATAGCACATAAGATATGAATTAAATTTATAATTTTCAAAAAGTTACTTTTATTAGCCCTTGTACATATAATATATAGATTGACATTTAAAACAAATTTCAATTTGCTGGCCGAAATAATGAACCACTTGTTTTTGAAACCAATCTAACATAATAATAATTTTCCATAAACTACTTTTACATAAATCTTTTTTTTAATACAATTTTACATGAGCTATCGTTTTGTTTGTTTAGTGGTGCTAAAGCTTGTGTCTTTTTTAAATATTTACTTTTTTCTCTTTTTATTGCTGAATAGATAATTTAGTTTGATACTTGAGTTATTTTTGTCAAATAGTTAAATAATTGGTTATTATCCTTTTATAACTATTGTCTTATTGGTGTTATGTTATGATAGAAATAGGTTGAATGTTATTTTGTTTTTAATCTCCTGTTATATCAATTGTTAATTCTTCTATTCCAGGGACATGGTTACCTTCAAACTAAAGATTTATACTTGAAAAATGTATCTCATAAGAGACTTGTGATATTAATTTATTATTATTATTACCATAGTGAGCAACCAACATGAACCCGCGAACCCAATTTAAATTATTTTTTATTAATTAACAAATTATGAGAAAGATAAACAATATTAATTTGTTATTATTATTACCATAGCAAAAAACCACATCGTACAATGTAATCAATTTAAATTTAAACAATTGATTATTATTACCATAGTTGGAAACCAATATTAACCCAAAAATTTAATTTAAACCGATTTTGATAATTAATAAATTGGGAAAAGAAAATCAATATTAATTGATTATTACTACCACTGAGGGAAACCATATTGTGCAATGTAATCAATTTAAAATGTGGAATACCAATCATTAATGTTCTGAGAATCTGATATTAATTGAGTTTGTTGGTATGTGTGAGTTTTATATGGTTGTAAAAATATTTATTAAAAACTATGTATTTTCATTTATTGTGTTTTATTCATATTTTTCATAATAATCAAATTATTTAAAGGTATTAAAAAGAAAATAATCAAATTTTCTAGGACAAAGGAAAAGATTTACCAAATAAATCAGTCAGGTAAAAACATCAAATGAGAAATAAATAACGATAACAATATTGATTAATATAAAATGTATATTTTTTATTTTTTATTAAATATTCTTAAATATAAAAAAATTAAAATTCATACTAATACCGAAGATATCAAATTTGAACTAACATAAAAATAAACTCTTTTATTTATTATGTGATCTTGAGAAAAATCAATTTCAAATTGTAATCTCGAGAAAAATCAATTTCAAATTAAGATAAAATAAAATTATTTCCTAAATTTGAACATCAAATTCAAATCAAGATAGATTAGATCAAGATCGAAGAGATATTCCTTTCAAAAAAAGATGAAAGATAACTTTTTATTTATTTCATCTAATATTAAACGTTACAGTAAAATATTTTAAAATTTTAATATTTTTCCCAAAGCCCAAAAAAGATCAAATTCAAACTCATAAAAAAAATGCCACATAAATTCAAATCCACAACATTTAAAAATTATTACAACATTTTATATAAATAAATAAAAGAAAAATTAAAAGCCAACACATATCTACCACATCATTATGCAATCAAATCAAAGAAAATAATATTTTTAATATTTTTTTCTATTGTTCCATACAAATTTTTTTGAAAAATATTGAGAAAAATACGTTACTAAATTTTGGGTCATTATTATTGGGAAATACAAAAAATGTGACAAATATATTTTGGATGCCAGTGATTAAGTGTGTGTTTGGATTATCATCCAAAACACGTCTCAATGTCATTGAAGAGAGAAGTAACACTATTATTTCTTTTTCAAACTACGTTTAAGAGGGAGTGAATAAAAAACCAAGCTCTAAATATGAAAATGTGACAAATAGGTTTTTTATTTATTAGTTTTTTTTTTTACTTTTTTCAGAAAACACTCATACTTTGTAATTTGTATAGATTCATTGACCAGTTTTAATGGTAAAACAGAGTATAATTGGTGCATAGTATATAAATGATTTTATCATTTGTGCATATACAAATGGCCACAATCTCAATTGTCAAATTTTAATTAAAAACAATAAATATCTATCTTGTCCAAGCTAAAAATGATAATTGTGTAGCATATTCTAAGCTTTATCTTCGATCAAACTTATAATTTATTCTTTCTCAAAACTTTAGCAATCTTATTTTTTATTTTAATATTTTGGTTATTTTAAAATATGAAAATATATTTAAGTATTTATTTTTAATTTATAGCTATACCTATAAATTTAATTGAAAAATGAAATAATAACTAGAGTATTTAAGAATTATGGACATTATAGATTAGGCAAATTTACCCAGAAAGAGGGTATATTAATGAGACTCTATTCTCACCGACAGTTTTTTATTTTTACCGATATTTTAGTATGTTAAAAAATGCCACTATTGAACCCGTGGGGTCGTACCTAACACGCGCGCACAAACAAACTCAATAACTCATGGTTCAACTTTTCGCATTTGGCCATCTCGATTACAATGAACAACACGGGTTTAGAAACCAAAAAAATAAAACGGCTTTAGAGTCAAAATAATAATATGAATTAATAAAAGTCAATCATGGGATCTTTTTGTCAGGTACGTTGACAAACCTCTTGAGCTGTCTATGAAATTATACTATGATATTCGTTAAGTTTTTTTTTTGACCAAATGATATTCGTTGAGTTAAATAATTATAAAAACAACATAGTTTAATAATGTTTATCATTGTTTAAAATAATTGAACGAACAAGAAACGAAGTCTTTTTAGTGGGCATAAAATAATGGAAATAGAATATTGAGTGCTACGATCACCAAAAAAAAAAGACAATAGAATAGACAATTACCCAATATAAAATAACATTGAGTTGGGTTAAGTGTCAAAGCATTTGTAGAGAAGTTGTCGAATCCGGATTGGAGTAGGATTATTTAAATAGTTAAGTTAACCATAATAGGATTCAAATTGTTTATTATAAGTTAAATGGCCTCTCATATGGTAGCAAATGAGATGTCGAAAAGTGTCTTTATAGTCAATTCAATCACTGTATAGTTTTATGCTCCACACTTTGGTTCTATTCGACAAGGTCAATAAATTAGCTTATAATTTATTTGACTAGTTTATAAACTTATTTGACCACAATAGAAATGTTCGGTAAATAAATTTATATCATTAGCTTAGAATTTTTTTTTAGAAGCTACCTCATGAAACTTATAGTTTATTGTTTTTTTTTCATTTTTACTTTCATTACTTTAATCTTATTCCTCCATTACCCTCTATTTAAATTAAAAAATTTTAAATTAATAAAATATTTTAAGATTTTATTTTAAATATTATACTATTTTTACTTTTTTACTTATTTTGCCCGATTAAAACACAAATTTTCTATATCATAATATATTTTTTATCTATAAAAAAGTATATTGAGAAACATATAAACATGTTATTTATTTTATTGTTTCATTTCATATAAAAAATTAATAAAAAAAGATAAAAAAATTAATATCTTAAAATAATATATATATAATTCATACCACATGTCTTTTTACATTTATCAGTTAGTTGAACAATTAATTTTACCAAATACTTTAAATTCAATCAGCTAGCTTTTCAGCTATTAGCTATCAGCCATTAGCTATAAGCTAGCTTATCAGCTATCCGCTATTTCATCAGCTATAAGTTAACTTATAAGCTATTTTTGTAGTACAGAGCCTTTGTAGTGAACATATGCATTCTCTTAATTTTAAATTTTAGATCTTTTTTAAGAAAAAATATTTTTTTGATCACTTAAACTAGTAGGCATTAGATCACACAAACTCCTTGTTTAATGAGATATGCTTTTGAACTTTAATATTGTATTGAATTGATTTTAAATTTTTTAATTAATATTTATATATTTTTAATGAAATTAGATTGAATAAAATGCTAAAAAGATATTAATAAAATAATTATTTACCCATTAAATACTAAAATTTTTATCACCAATATTTTTTTATAAATTATATTAATAGTCTAGAATACTTCTATTTTATTTTTTTATAACTTACTTATATTTTAATAGAGGCTGTGTACGGTAAAAGAAGATAGAAAATTCAAGGAAACCAACGAAAGGGCGAGTAGTCAACAACTTCACACCCACGGCGCGTGATGTCTTCCACTCCGCCTCTGGTAGATAGCGTTTGACGACTTCAAAGCCACAAAACGAGACATCCCCAACTAAGTTGCCACGTGTCCCACTATCGTCCATGGGATTCGTGGGCAACCTCAAAGCACTCAAAAATATCTTCGGGATATTTGGTTAAAAATCTTATAATATCTTTCTCCGAATGGGTCCCTTCGCGCACACACGTTTTGATATTTTGGATATTTGGGTGGATGGATGGAGCTGGAAGGAAGCGATTATTAGCGGAAGAGAAAAAGTAAGAACCAAAGAAAACAATAAAAAAAATAAATAAGAAAAAGGGGTGTGAAATAATATCCACCACCAGCACCAAACCAACCACGGGGAACCCAATGGGTATTTCGCTTTAGATCTTTGGTCGAAAATCAGATCTGAATGATGACGTGGACCATGTGGGCCACCCCTTCCAAGTCTCTAGATATTTCGGGGGACGAGGATATTTTCATTAGCCGTTGGATGAGAGGGCGGTTAACGTTGGTGTCTCATCCAACACCGTACGATGAAATTAACAACTGTAGAATACAATGCCTTTTTCCTTTTTCTCGTTTAGTTTTTTTACCCTCCAAATATAGTTTTCGAGGGAGGAAGCAAAGATATCAAATTGTGTGCTGCTAAGGTTTTTGGTTCCCGAAGAAGAACCAGTAACCACTACCTGCGAAGATTCTGATGCTATACTGTGATTCGGTGCAAAAACAAAAACAACAGCAACATGGGTGAGGTGGTATTAACGAGTGGTGAGAAGTTAGCGGGACCAGTGGAGGAGGTGGAGGAACAGAGGGTGGAGAGGGAAGAAAAGGAAGAGGAAGGGAGTGGAACTGAGAGCAGAGGAGGGGGTGAATTGAAAGGGCTCATGAGGTGGGAGAAGTTCCTTCCAAAGATGGTTTTGAGGGTGCTTTTGGTTGAAGCCGATGACTCCACAAGGCAGATTATAGCTGCGCTTCTCAGAAAATGCAGCTACAAGGGTACTTCTTTTCTTCTCTTGCTCAATTTTTCACTTTTATGGCTTTGCGTGCTCAATTGCTTATAATTGTCATATAAGCTCGTTCCGATTTTCAGGGATGAAACCTTTAATTTGATTGATTGTAAATATTGGTTTACCTTGATGTCTGAGTTTTTTTTTTGGTGAGCACCTTGATGTCTGAGTTGTTAATGGTATATTTGACCGGACATAAAGCAAAAAATAAAATAAAAGTTACTAGTACTGAGTATAAGTCTTTGGACTGCAAATTTGAGAAAGTATTGACATATAAATTTGTTGCAATATCAAGTGTGTATCTGCAGACTTCAAAGATTTTAATTCTAAGGAATTAATTAAAAAATTAATGGGTGGAAAAGAAAATTTGTGCACAAATTACAGGCATTTTGTTTTTAATACTGTTTGATAAATATTTCCTTAGGAAAAAAATGAAATTTTTTTTTATCTATTTTCTTACAGGTAAGTGATGGGGTTAGGGTTCAATGAAAAGTCTAAGGAACTGATGGCACCTTTAAATTTACTTTATTTTTGCAAGAGTCTTGGTAGTCTAGAAATTATAGGGTTTTAAGTCATAAAACATGATACAATTATTTTCAATGTCTATATGCCATAAAGATTTTATACTATCTGCTTTTTTCTTCTTGTTTGAATCTTGTAATAACTCTGATCTGTTTTGAGCAGTGGCTGCTGTTCCTGATGGCTTGAAGGCATGGGAAATACTCAAGGGAAGACCGCACAATATCGATCTAATACTTACAGAAGTGGAGTTGCCATCCATATCTGGCTATGCACTTCTCACATTAATTATGGAGCATGAGATTTGCAAAAGCATCCCTGTCATAAGTATGATATCAAAGATAAATCTTTACCTGTTTGCTCAATTTTCCCACTTTACGAATACTTTAATTAACTGTTCTGCATTTTTTTAATGCTTTTTGCAGTGATGTCTTCGCACGATTCAATTAGCACAGTATACAAATGCATGTTGAGAGGTGCTGCTGACTATCTTGTTAAGCCCCTTAGAAAAAATGAGCTGAGGAATTTGTGGCAGCATGTTTGGAGAAGACAATCAGTAAGGACTTCTGCTCTCTCATTTTTCAGATCCTTTTCCCTTTTTCTCTTAAATACTCAGATTTCATTCATAAAAATGAATAAAATTTAAATCTATTGCTTATTTATTCTTTCAGCAGTCAACCACTGGCATAAATGGTCCCCAAGATGAGAGTATTGCACAGCAGAAGGTTGAAGCCACTGCTGAAAACAATGCTGCTAGTAATCGTTCTAGTGGCGATGCTGCTTGCATTCAGAGAAACAAGGAATTAATTGAGAAAGGAAGTGATGCACAGGTTAGTTTTCCAGATCTAGAAATCATTATTTTCTATATCATTGCTGTTATGTGAAGATATTTGTGACAAAGGATAAAGAACAGACATGGTTCAAGTAGATTTGATATGTTGTCATCAGATTACCTTTGGAATTTAGATGGAATCATCGCATTATCCTTCCATTTGTTTTTGCTGGTTAAGTCATTGCAAAATAGAAACTTAACTATGTTAGTTATGTATCAAATTTTTTCATGTAATATATATGTAGTAGTTAAATTTTTCTTTATTTATATATGATGTGCTCTTCAATTTTGAAACCCCTCCCAACCAAAATCCTGGCTTTGCCCCTGTTTGAACTTTGGAAGACTACCAAACCATGTAACCTTTTGTATGATAGCAGCCCTCAATTTAGATTGATCAACTCTTTGTATGTACTCCAACTGCATAATGTTTTCCAGGGTATATTTGTCTATATTATTAAGTCTCTTATGGTTAAAAGAAATTTGCTTTCAGTTTGGGTTGTCTAGATGAAGTTTTCTTATAGAGACTGCATGTTTTCTGTCTGTGGCAGAGCTCTTGTACAAAGCCCAACATGGAAGCTGAGAGTGGCCTGGCTGATAACGTGCAGGAATTTTCTACGCCGAAATGTGGTGAACCATATCCAAGTGGAATAAAGACACGAGAAGTTGAAATTCAATTAGGCCAGGCACCGATCACGCATGACGGTCATGTGGGCGGTAAATTTAATGCCAAGGATGGTGAAGATCAAGAGCATTTTCGGAGTGGTGAGGCCCATGACAATCACTATGTTGAAATTAGCTCCTCTAAGAAAGTTATTGACTTTATTGGAGAATTTCATGCTCATCCAAACTGCAGTCTCAAAAATTCCACAGTTAATTGCACAGGCAAGTCCAACTTTTCTCCAGAATTGGATCTTTCTCTGAGAAGATCTCATCCCAGCAACTTTGAGAAGGAGCTCACTGAAGAAAGGCACACCCTCATGCATTCTAATGCTTCAGCTTTCAAGCGGTAACTGCTAAAACCCCTTTTGATTCTTATTTTTTCGTTTCTGAGATTTTAAAATTTCTCCAAGTTACTTTTAGTGCTCATAAACTAGTAGAAATCAGTTGGTTGCTTGTAAATGGCTGCTCATCTTTAACTGATTTACCATGCAGGTATACTAACAGGCAATCACAAGCGTCGCCTGCAGTGTTAATGAACTTCTCTGATCAACAAAGAGAACAGAAAACAAATTGTGAGAGAATTGTCTCCCATGACACAACTGGCTGCAACTCAGAAGCTTCAATACCAAGTATGCAAAGATGTCTTATGTCTCCAGCTACAGTCCAATCAAAAGAATTCGAACTCGCAACTCCACACTCCCATCAGCAACACTCCCAGCAAGGTCATTCTCTCCCAATTCCTGTAAAAGGCGTAAGGTTCAATGATCTATGCGCTGCCTATGGTTCTGTACTTCCTCCAGTGTTTTGTACACAGTCAGGTCCACCATCGATGCCAAGTTCAGTTGTGCTCCTTGAACCAAACTTTCAAGTGAATGCATTTTATCAGTCAAATGTCAAAGAGAATAGTTCAGAGCAGCAGCGTCATGAACCTCATGGTCCAAATGGGAACAGCACCCCAAACCAAATTGTGTACGCACAGGAACACCGGTCAGAACGCGCAGAGGATCGAGGACTTATCTCCCCGGCAAATGATCAGAGTGGATCCAGTAGTTTCTGTAATGGAAATGCAGGCCATCTTAACAGCATTGGTCATGGAAGCAATTGTGGAAGCAGCAGCAATGTTGATCAAGTTGCCACTATTCGGGGGGCAGCTTCAGAGGGCAAGAATGAAGACCTCACAAACAGCGGATATTCGCATCGGTCTATCCAAAGAGAAGCAGCTCTAAACAAGTTCCGCTTGAAACGGAAAGAGAGATGCTATGAGAAGAAGGTATATCCCTATTCACTATCAGTATAAGAACCTTGTATTATAACATGACACATCATTGTTTTCCAAAAGATGCTTACTTTTTTGTTATACTTTTTAACAGGTTCGATATGAGAGCAGGAAGAAACTAGCAGAGCAGCGTCCCAGAGTGAAAGGACAATTTGTTCGACAAGTACATCCCGATCCTCTCTTGCTGCAGAAAAAGATAGCAGAGAACATCATTAGTTGATTTATGACTCGGTGGAGTAGAGCATGCATTGTTAGTATAGTTGCTTCAAAATTTTGTTTTATTTGGTCCTTCAACACCAGAACCACTTGATCTGTATATGCTTTCTAAAACCATTTTTTCTCCTTTGCCTTTCCTTTAGATCCTGATATATAGTATATATAATAACCTCAGTATATAGTTGTAAGTTTATACAGTTTTATAGAGGCTTTCGTGCTTCATCATTTAATTATTTTTCCATGGAATTGTTTACTTAGAAGAACTCACTGATTAATGATGTAAATTCAGGAGCTTCTTATACAATACCATAACGTTGTGAAATTTTTTTTTATTTTTGTATATAACAGCAACTAGTTAATTGTTTTTTTTTTTATCTTGTTCAAAATTTGTACCTTTTAAAAAGATATTGTTGGTTTAAGCCACACGTGGTTGCAGGTTTCTCAAGCGAACTTTTCTTAAAGAGTGCATTTGAAAGAGTTTCGAAAATGATTCCCGTCCCACCACCGCCCCTATCCATATGACCCCCCCCCCCCCCCCCCCCCCCCTCCCTCCCTCCCCTTTAAAAAAAAGGGAATTGAAAAAATGAAAAATAAAAGGATTTTCTCTTGGTAGCTGCATCATATCAAGACGCCATCTGCCTTTTTAAGGCTTTGCAAGTTATTTCGGAGTTTGTGATGAAGATGAGATATTCAATTTTTTAAGAAAAATAGAGTTCATTTTTTTTAAAGAGAATGTATTTTATAGAATAAAAATATATTTTAAAAATTAGATTAATGTTTTTTAGAAAGCCAAAAACCTTGAAGAAAGTAATTTTAATTTTTTTCAAAAAAAAAAAAGTATCCCAACACCCCTTTTCTATAAGATGTAAAGAATGCAAGTATAAGAAAAGCTAGGAGATTAAAAACAATTCCCTTTACATGCTAATAATATCTTGAATGACCTTATCACCTGAAATTTTGAATTGCGTAGTTGAATTGCGGGTAGGCATCATCTCCACTCTCCTTTAAGTTTGTGGATAAAAATTGAGAAGAAATTGGACAGAATACATAGTTCAGAAATGGACAAATACAAGTAGCCAAATGCATACACTCAATCAGGGGACCCCTTAGCATTCTGGAAATAATAATGCCAAAAGTTGTCTAAAGTGTAAACAAGTGAGTCCCCCACCGTCCCCCTTTTTCCTTGCTTGTAGTGTACTTCTCAACATCCAAATTTGAAGCCTGTGTTACTTTGCTTGTGTTTTGACAATACAGTTAGCCTATTTGGTTGATTTCTTAGGTTTGTTTGATTTCTATATTCTAGGGATCTTATTTCTCAACACAATACAATGTACATGATTCAAAGAACCAATATATAGCATGTTTGGCTTTCAGTTGCAAATATATGTTTAGGTAAGTTCTATAATTACTTTAGGTTCAAACATACTTTCACAGTCTTCAAACGGAAAACCAAATATTCACATAATCAGAGGGGTTGAGAGTGGTATTTTATCCCCCAATAAAACCAAGGAAACAAAGCTGAGAACAGATAGTCTTTGAGGTCCATGGGCAAAGACACAAGTAAAAGAAATTGAAAAAATTGGACCAAAAAAAAAGAAATTGAGAAAACAAACAAAGCTGAGAAGAGGAGAAACCACTATGTTAAGGGGTCATCAACTTTCTCTCGAGTGAAGGGTTCAAAATACTCAATAATAACTGAAAAAAAGGAACTTTCAATGTCAAACGTCTCTGCTATGAGTGATGCTATCTAAACTCCTCACTAGAAGGGTCCAATATAGGCAAATGGCCGAAAATTAAAGCAATGAATTATGAAATGGTCCACCATCACCATGGATTGAATTGATATGCATGATGAACATCCCATGGTAATCATCTGCTTAATTAAGATTTTTTATTTGGCTAATCAATTGCTTAATAGTGTATAAAGACTTTGAAGACTATTCATATTTCATATTGATTCAACTATGGCTAATCAACTGCTTAATAGTATATAAAGACTGCTTTAAAAAAAAAAGTATATAAAGACTTTGAAGACTATTCATATTGATTGAACTGGGAAATCAACTAAGGCTGGCCCCACAACTGGGAAATTATCTCTGAAGTGGGACCTTATCTCAACTTAAAATTTATAAAGCGAAGCTAAAACACATTTACGGCCAAGAAATCATCACATAGTAACAATAATTTCCAAAGGGTTTCCAAAAAGCCATTTTACAGATTCTGCATGTTCCCCTCCTTTTTCCTGCTCACCTTGTTGTTTTATTTTGAAATGAAAAATTGCACTGATCACAACCACAAGTCTTTGCAATTTTCTCTGAATAAAAACACCTCACTATGCAGCTAGCTAGTATCATAGTTTTAAATTGCAGTTCGTAAATGTGATTGTAGCTGCAATGTCATAATTACCGGTGTATGAATTCGCATTGCAACAGCAATTTTAGCCCATCGACTATATTTATCCACAATTTTTTACAATGTCGAAAATTACCGTGACTGTAATTTAAAACCTTGGCTAGGTTATATTTTCCATGGGCTCAAGGGAGAAGGGGGCATGCCAGACCCAGTATGCCACTAGGCCATTTGCACCATATCTCCCAATCATGAAGAAAGGCAATTTACGCTACCTTCTCTACGGCTCTTTTAAAAGCATTGCTTTTGCTTTTCTTTCTTAATCACCCATTATAGCTTCCATCACCGCATCCTCTTCAATAATCGTGTCGTGGCAGTATCAGATTGTATCAGTATATACCATATATACTATCATTTAAGTTTTGCAAATACCAAAACATCGTTATCACAGGACATCCGATATAATTTGTGATATAATTTGTGATGTGGGGCCAACTTATTATGGGTGAACCTTCTTGTGTGCCACGTGTTTCGCTACTGTGATTACAGCTGGTAATAACCACTAGTGCCATGCACTTCATGCGCCCCATTGGAAATTAATTAGTCTTTACCGTGCAAGTAAAAACTTCAAGATACATATAGGATAGAAGACTGAACTATGTATCTAGTTTTTAATTTATGAAAAAAAGGCTCGTATAAGTATTATGAAGAAGTTAAATGAAAGATTTTTTAAAAAGATTGAGGTGACATAGTTAATTTCAGTTTATATAAGAAGTTATTAGTTAGAATACCAATCTTTTTTATTTTTATTTTTATAAGTGCTTGTAAAAAGGTTCATTCAAACTGAAATTATGTCTACTTTGAATAGTAACCTGAGGAATTAGAACACTTTCAATTTAGTCCTAGTTCAAGTAACACCATTCTATTGAATACTTCAAAGTTATTAAATATGAAAGCCCACATAAATTACGAGTAGGTTGTGGGTTCAATTCAATTTGCACACTAATGTTTTGTTTGGCTTCTCCCCATTCAATTTTCGCTTAAAATGCCCAAACAGAGTTTTGTCTAAAATAGATTTTTTTTTTTCATTTTCATTTTTCAGTAAGCTTTTGCGCACCCAATTTCACCAAAAAGAAAAAGGTTGGATTGGGTGACAGTTATTGCCCCAATTTTGGTCGTTTGTGTTGTATGGCAGTCTCAATCATCTCATTACACAAACATTTGAAAGTGACCAAAGCGTTTTACGGCCTAAAAAGGGAATACTGTGGAAACAACCGTAAATACCTGTAACATTAACATAGCTAGGTTAGATTTTAGGCTTTCTACAGTTACATATATGAACTTTTTGCTCTTGTTAGCCTTTTAAATCTGAACGTGTAACGTGCCAATTTATTTTAAGGAGAGGAGGCCAAAGCTTGTCCCACTGAAAAACTTTGCTCCGTAATTCCTTGCAAAAGGAGAAATCATTTTGGTTGTGAAAGTGGAGAATGGTGTCGAGTCAGGTCATCTGGTTCAGATGCACCTAATTAATTACCCTTAAACCAAATTACATGTATAAAATGTAGATAATTATGTGTCCCGAAGTGCACAGATCTTTAAAGGGCATTTGCCTTTTTCTTTTATGGATTTTTTTTAATCCAACGTAAATAAGGTCTTTGGGCTCATGAGGTATTTGAACTGGCTATAATATTAATTCTCGATTCAAAACTTAGTCACACTTAAACTCATTGTCCATCTCCAAAGGTGTTTTTTTTTGCATGATTTGAATATTAGTCTTCTCCTACAAGCTTAGTGTGTAGTTAACATCTGAGTCATACCCATTAGATATACTAAGGAGTTTTATTATTTGCATGTTATATTTTTACACCATTTTTACAATTTTCTTAATTGAAAAAGTTTAAATAGAGAAAATGTGTCCAAATATATTTTTCTTGTTTTTATCCTCTAAAGAAATAGTAAACCAATTATGCAAAGAAAACTATATGTAAATAACATTTATTTTTTGAAAGATATACATTATTATTCTTTTGAAAAGAAGGGGAAGAAAAAGTATATGCTTCATAAATCTGAATTTTTGCAACATTTTCAACTGAGTTTACAGTTTAATTTCCCATACTAATGAGACGCGTGTGCGTGTGTAACATGCTACTATTTCCCCTACACATGAAGCAATTTTCCACTTTACCACTTTAATTTCCTATAACCATATATTAATTTCTTCTAATTATATACTACCAATCACCACACCACAAGGAGGGGCATAGAGCTGCCAGTCAAAAGCATGCTCTAGACAAAATAATTGCTGCTTTTTGCTCTCTTTATAAACCACCCCACCCCCCTCTTCCTTAACGTTGTAAACATCCCCCTCTTTTCAAAGCTTTCATCTCTCTCTCACACACTCTCTCACAAATGTCTAAAATCACAATAACCTCTCCAAAACACTGTGCTACCAAGCAAGGAGTGAAAATCGATAGGAACTACAAGAAGCTCTTCTTTGCCTTCTCATCATTTTTCACCACGATCCTATTACTCATCCTTCTCATCTATTTCATCCTTCGACCCGCCAAGCCTCAATTCTCCCTCAAGGAAGTCGAAATCTACCAGCTGAACCTCTCAGGTCCAAACCTCAACTCCTCCATCCAACTCACCCTTCTCTCAAAGAACCCAAACCAGAAAGTTGGCATTTACTACGATGAGCTTCTGGTCTATGCAACTTACAAGGGTCAGCAGATAACAGGTGATTCCTCTGTGCCTCCCTTTTATCAAGGCCAGGAAGAGAGTAATCTCTTAACAGCTTCTCTTGTGGGACATGGGTTACCAGTGGCACCTTCTCTTAGATATGAATTGGGTCGTGAACAAACCAACGGAAGAGTACTTGTTCTGAATCTCAAGGCTAATGGGAAGCTTCGTTGGAAGGTTGGAACTTGGGTCTCT
Source organism: Glycyrrhiza uralensis (assembly GCA_030159175.1). NCBI lineage: Eukaryota > Viridiplantae > Streptophyta > Magnoliopsida > Fabales > Fabaceae > Glycyrrhiza > Glycyrrhiza uralensis. The sequence continues at coordinate 45,794,341 of BRZY01000005.1, forward strand.
GGTCGTTACAGGTTCAATGTTAATTGTGTTTCTGTGATCGCCTTTGGACCCTCTATGTCTTCAGGTCCTCTTACTTCAACGCAGGGGGCTCAGTGTTCTACCACAATTTAAACTACTATATATATCCCGTAACTACAATATAATCTATATATCACGAGGAGTGCTACTAATACATTCTTTTCAATATATTCTTTACGATGGGTTGAAATTCATGTAGATCCTTCTAAATTATATGGGTACGGGACTAATTGTCAGAGTGATAGGACTCACATGAATTTCAACCGATCATAGAGTATAAGTTGGAAAGAGTACGTTAGAGAGTGTCTTTGCGAGCGAGTTCTCCAAGTTTTCTTATTTTCTTCATATATTGGTTGGCTTTGTATTAAAAACGTATTTTGCAGCCACTGAGTGATTTGTAAATAAAATATATGAATGATAGGACCTAAAGGATGAATATTTGATGGTTAATCTTATCTCTTACGCTTTTAGTTTCATCTCTCTATCTTTCTCTTCTCCACTTTGTATCTAAATTGATTTTGCTCTGCATGTGCTGGTAGAGTGCATGGTAATTAAACGGGGTAAAATAAAAAAGGAGCTGATGGATGGATTTCGTGGTCTCCTAGCTTTTGTGAGTGGATCCATGAGTGGATATTGGATCACCTTTGTTTCTTTGGTTATTTTGTGGATACGAAGAAAAAAAACACTTTGATTGAAGAATATGTAGAAGAGATTCCGAGGAGAAGAGAGAGGCTAAAGAAAAAGGGAGGAAAATTTTGTTGCTTTCTTTGGAGAGAATCTGCAGATTTTGCATGTCAATTTATCACTTTTAAGAATCATATATGGTATACTTTAATCAAACTTTTGGTAACCATGAATCGGCTTACATTTTTTTCTTCTCTTTTTTGAACAATAATTCCCAGGATATGTATGAGATTGGCCATGCATGACTCAAACGAATATACTGGGGAATGCTAACAAAGGGAACGAGGAAGTGGATAGCTAAAACACTTCCCCTTTTGATTACGCCCCAATAGCTACTTCGTCTATACCAGCATTTTTCAGCATTTTTAGTTTCTTACATATGCTGAAGCTGCCCCAGTTGAATTGAAGAACTTGCGTACTTAACCCTCTAAGATTGGTCCCAATTAGTAGCTACTATCCAAATTAGGTGAAAAGGTTTGTTTGGGTGGTTGCTGTATACTTTGTGTTGTGATTTAAAGGCTTAAAGCTAATGACTGACCAAACAGATGTGCAAGTGTAAAACCTATAAAAGTTAACGCAGCTAATTTGCTAATTAATTTAAGATCAGATCGTCTCTCTTGAGTCAAGCATGACACACGACATTACTCCTCTAATATAAAATCATACTTCTTTTCAAAAGAATATAAAACCATACTGGTACAATTATTATAAAGTCAGATAACTTTTACAAGATTATTAAAAAAAAAAAAGGGGCCAGAAACCCACTACCTACCAGTCCCTACAACAGGAACTGAATATTAACATGAAAATGGTAGAATAAACAGAGAAACTTGACAATGGCAAGCAATACCACCCACCATCCCAACCAATTCTCAATGGATGTTTACATATAAATCAAGTGAACAGTATCCAATTTCAATAGGCCTAATCAGGGCGTGACACAAATACACATGCTAGCCTTCAAACAGATCAGGAAGCCCTCTTTCCCATTTAGCAGAAACAAACATTATGGCAAGTATTTGTCCTGCATAGGATCTTTCATCAACAAGGTCACCCTTTCGGAACCTACCACAACAGAAATCTTTATAAAAAGTTACTTTAATTTGTTTCTCTTTATTTCTCTTTAGAAACTAAAGTCTCCAAGTAACATTATTTAGGCCATGAATATGACACGGGCTTACCCCATTGCGGCGGGCTTCAGATTTTTAGTGAACCATTTTCTTTACATCACTTTTTTACATGTTAATCCTGCTTAGAAAAATAACTATTATACAAAAATTATTGTGTTAATTATTTAGGACCAAACTATATGAAAATTTCTTTCTAAATCCCATGGTTGTAACATGTATGACTAATCTCCGACGGAGAACTTGACTAGCTATTTTTAGTGGGGTCTCTTCTCCCAACCACGTTTATTACATCCACAAGGCTCGAACCCGAGACCTTTAAGGGATCTAAGCCCAGTTTCACTCAGACCAGCGTAATGTTGGAAACTTACCTTTAATTTTTAACTCAATAAAAAAAGTAAGTAAATTAATCAAAATATATATTGGTCAAGGTATATATATGTGAAATGAAATGAAAAATGATTGTTAAAGTTTGCCACCAACAATGATACTATTGTTGTCCACAAATTAAGAATGAGATAAAGAGGTTCAATCTTATGCAAGAGGCAATATTCTGAGGTGTTTTCTATTAATGGAAGTAATTTTATGACATTTTTGAGGACTAAAAGAAGGTTAATAGAAAATGAGACTAAAGTTCTACCCAACTTGACCACAAATAGTAGTGTGTCTTGATGTCGGGGGCAAGCGGTGACCCAATAATTGGTTGTTAATTTCTTGGTCAAGGACAAGCAATTTCAAAAGTGCTGCTGGGAAGATTAGTTTGATACTTCACGTTTGAAAAATTAATGCGCATCGCCTTTTGATGTACATGAAAGTCGCTTCCGACCATGTTATTGTTAGGCAATGCCTTGGTTATATAGACGAACCTGAAGTTTCAACTTCATTTGCTCTAATTCCGTGTAACTTTTCGAAGGTATCAAACAAATTTGTCAAAAAGTTGAGTGCATATTATTATTACATGTCCAGCTTGCTTCTACCATCTCCAACTCCAAACCCCTACTCCTCATTCATTATTAGTATGTACGCAAATGAGTAGGTACCCACGAAGAACTTCACATAATTAAACTTAGTGACTTGGTGGTTGAGCATAGGGTAAGGGCACCACCTCTTTCAAAAGAACTGTGAAAAATCTAGGCATGGCCCCAGTTTTAATCTGTGATGCAATATTAGTTTACTAAAAAATATGAGACCTCATAATGCTGGAGAAAATCGGAATAGTTAAAAATACAGCTTCATCAGCAAAACTAATGAATAGTATGTTAATTTGTTTTAATATGAGCGAGGTCAACTTTTATTTTATAAAATATATTGCTAAAAAAAACTATGGGTTTTTTCCTATGCTAATTCAATATTTGGTTTTATTAATCAACTATTAATTTACATGACCTTGTAGTCTTCTAATCTAGGCCGTCATGTTACAGCACTGCCACAGACAAGAGACAGCAGTCAAATTAATTATTATTACAAAATTATTTTAACTTTTATTTTCATGTTAACACTGTTTGAAAAGTTTCTCCAAAATAACTTCTTTTCACGCAGTATAACTAGTGTTTGATGTGTTCTAGCACAGAGAGAGTAGAGACAGTTCTGCATAACAACGCAGTTATAACAGTTCTGGATAATTTATGATAATCTATGCTTGCTTCTTATAGTTGGTTAGAATTCGTTGCATATCAGTTAGGTAGTTAATTTTCAACTCTGTCATTAGCTTTACACATGTATAAATAGCCCCTCAGTGAAAAGAAAGAAACACTCCCTCATTTCATTTACAGAATTTTCTGATATACCCTCTTAACAGATGGGAATTTTGCCATTCAAGAAACAAAAGCTTCCATACATGATACAGCCATGTCAGAGTCTGCCAATACATATGCTGGGAAATTCATGGATTCTTAGACTGGAATGGGAAGTTATCCAAATATCCATCATATGGTCACAACTCACATAAATATGCCATAATGCAAAACAGTGAAGTGAATAGAATCATAGAATCATGAAATACATTGTTTACAACCAATGTAAGCAGCTAATGCAACATTATTGCATAGAAAATATAAAATTCTATACCAGTAGCAATGGCTTTATTGACATGACCTAAAAGCAGCAGTTTTACTCCATCTGTAAAACTCCCAAGACTGAAAAATAATTATGTCCCACCCTAGTATCCCAAACCAAAATCTCATAAAAATGCTATACAAGTACCAAAACTGTTAGTGGTATCAATATTCATATGTATAAAAACTTTCAGCATAACATAAAGCATATTCTCCCCCTCCCCCTCAAAATGTCAGCTTTAAAACCTTGGAAAAAAAAGCCCCAACATCATCAAGGATTGATGGAATCAGAATCAGCACTAACCCACGTCCAATAATGTTTCTTTACAGAGACAGCCCCGTGTGCAACACTCTTGTCGTCAGAATCCTTGTACTCATCCACCTCGTAGGTGCAAAAATCAACCTCAGGCAAACCCTCAACCGTGGCATTCAAAGTATGCAAAACGTAGCAACCGGGCAAACCCGGATACGACCCGGAGTCTCGCTCCTCCACCCTCATCTCATACGAATTCGGGTCAATGGCCACAATGTCACCCACTTCAGTTTCCGGGTCAGACCCGATAACGGACCCGAGCTCTTCCCTGATGGCCCTAACGGCGGCGGATTCGGGGTCCTCGTTGGGCTTCATCTTCTCCGACAGTGGCCGTCCACGCTTCCTGACGTTGCCGTCGGAGAGCTCCTGGTGCGATTCCACGAGGACCTTGCCGTGTTTTCCGGTGACCCGTACGGTGACGACCTGTACGGTTCGAACCGGAGGGAGGGAAGAGTCGTCGAGTGAGGTCTCTCCCTGTGAGATCTCGAGCCAGAGGTTGTGCACGTTCTTCGTGCCTGGCTTGACGCCCCACGTGGCGAACGAGTCGGAGGGTAAACGGGGTTTGAGCCATTTGGAGAGGGATTGTGGGGATGCGAAGCTGTGGCGGCGATTGATGGTCTTGTTAGGGTTTGAGGGTGATGGTGATGAGGTGGCGGAGTGGGACATGGCGGGGATTTTGAGGAAGCGGCGAGGGTTGAGAGGGAAAGAGAGGAAGGGACAGGTTGTGGTGGTGTGGGACCTGGTGGAGGTGAAGAGGAAGCAGACGGAGAGGGCTGTGAGGAAGAGATCGGGTAAGGAAGGGAGGGACTGTCCTACGAGGTTGTTTAGTGGCGGTGGGGACATTTCAACCTCGGTGGTTGTTTTCCGTGTACAACGAGTTGTGGTTTTGATGACGATATTGATGGGGTTGAAGTGGGGTAGTGGTTGTTGTGGTGGTGGTGATGGGGAGGTCCATGGTATTGGTGGGATCGAATTCGAATGAATTGAAGACAGAGGAGTTTTATGGAAAAAGTCAAAGAGAGAGGAATAAGAGGTGTGGGATGGGTTGGATATGGAAGGAGATATTCGGGTTCTGGCTGGCTTGTATTCATTCTTTATTGTTTTTTCTTTTTCTGCTTCACAGTGGTTTGGGTTTGGGCCTTGGCTTGGGGGTCCTCTCTTTCTTCATTAGTACTACGTGGCTTCTCTCTGCTTCATTCATTCACTGTGCTGCCTCTTTGTGGTCACGATTGGATACCAACAGTTCAAGAAAGAATCGCATAATATTTTTAATTTGTTTTAAACCATATTTCTTTTAATTAATTTTTTTATGAAAAACATATGTTTTTAGTGGTCGTTATTGTTTTCAGGTTAAGATAATATGTTAATTAACAAATTAATAGTTGAAATTTTTCATTTTTCATTTTTCTGTTGAATACAAGATATTATAATTATAATTCACACATATATTATAATAATTTCTTAATGGATCAAACTAAATTATATAAAATTAAAATTTCATTAAACCTTATACCATATCGTATGATGTCACCAACTCCGACTGACAACTGCGATTGGTTCTCATCTCAAGGTCTCGTGTTCAAGCCTTGAATTTGATAAAAAAAAAAACAGCGCTATTGAGTATACAAGCTTCATTTGCTTATGCTCACAAAACAAACTACTTCCATAATTCTGCTTGGATTATGAATTACGTTAAACCTCACGCCATTATATTCCCTTTTATCATCTAGACTAGGTTACATTATTAATTTGTTTGTTTATACTTGAAAAACGATCATATTGCTGAAGGAACCTACCATAGCTTTCGGGTGAGATGTTGCACGTCTTCCATAAGTGTTAGTTCTAACTCATAACCAAGGTCTCTCAAGGTTAAAGTGAGTAGAAACATGTTAGCCATTAGATGATTCTTCCAAGAACAAGAATGTGTATTTATCTGTCTTGTACTTTACCTTTAATCAATTCAACATGAGAATTAGAGAGAGAGGGGGGGGGGGGGGGGGGGGGGCAACACAATCACACTCTGCCCTCTCTGCCAGAGATCAACATTACCTACCAGTAAACAGAGATCAGCAGCAATTCTTTAACTACGCAGACATCCTTCAAAATATAAAGGAAACATTATTCTTTAGTTATACAAGGGGAGGTCGTGTCAAGCAAAGTATTTGACCAACACTAGGATATCTGCAGAAAAATAATGAATAGGCACAAGTGAGTAGGGCGTTTATGAATATCTTTATAAGTTTCCTTCTAAAATGGTAAATGCATCAAGTAAGCCAACTTATGTATGATATGAGTACTATAAACTACATATCCAATTCTAAAAATTAATCACATAAAACTTTAAATGAATTAGAGTCATGGGCTTCACAACTATGCGATCCCGTCACTTGTGAATGACAGAGACAACAGCCAAAACAGACATGAGATGTAATTGAAAAGTATATTCATCAGTGCACAGTTTGATCCACGGAGTAGTGTTACTCCAAAATGTCACAAGTATATTCATCAAACACCATTAGTCAGTAATTGTAAGCATTGGGAAAAGAACAATGACAGGAAGTAGTCCTTACTCCTTATCATCAGAATTACATTATTATTTATAGCATTATCAACATTGTAAAAACACCGGAAAGCAAAACAAACTCGTATACACAGCTCAAATATCAATATAGCAAACCAATGCAAAGGGGGGTGTGGTAAAGTAAACTGTAGGTCTGAAGCTACTTAAACCACCAAGGGTTGAGTTTAGCCTTCGTGATGGGAAGTTTTAAGGTTATGTGACTGATTCATGTAAACCACATGATTTACAGAGGAGATCAAAATATAAATGTTGAAGATCATAAGCAAGTGGGCTTAAAGACTGCTGAAACATTAAACAGGAAAATCAATGCTAAAGACAGGGGAAGCAGAGCATTAGGTGGGAAGTTAGTTAGAAAACACAGAATTGTTATATGCGATAAGTGATGCCAGAGAAGCAATAATTCAGGAGGGTAACAAAAGCATGAGTTAATTTTTTTTTTAAAAAAAAAACGAACATTTTTGTTCACTTGAAATGAAGAACAGCACGCTCAAAAGCAATATCAAATGGACACCAACAAGAGGCATATTCTTAATGAGGGAATGAGTTTTTGGGCAGAGCTTCAAAGTTAATATGCAATTGTTGAAGCTGATCTTCAATTTACACTAGCAAGTTCAAAATTGCAATAGTCTAGGAAAGTCATATTCCCACACTGCAGAACTGATATTAATAGTAAGGATAAAAGAACATGCTTCTTTGAGTAAATACAGCAACAACAATCAAGTCTTTTCCCACTAGGTGAGCTTGGCTATATGGATTAATCAATTAATCAATGCCATAAACTCTTGTATTAGGTCCAAAAATAGGTCAGAGACCTCTAAATCTCTCTTTATAGTTTGACCTATAATTTTTCTTAATCTCTCTCTACCTCAACCATTGGACTATCCTCCATTTGGCCAATCCTCTTTACCACTCTGCTTTCATAGGTCTTCTTCTCACATGCTCAAATCATCTAAAACGAGACACTACCATCTTTTCTACGAATGGGGCTACCCTAATTTTCTCTTTAACGATAGTATTTCTAATCTTATATTGTCTTTTGTGACCACTCATCTATCGTAAAATTCTAATCTGTGCGACACCAAGTTTACTTTCTTGTTGATGTTTTACCACCCAATATTCAGTTTCATACAACGTTACAACTCTTATAACTATGCGGTGAGATTCTCCTTTAAGCTTAAGTGGTTTTGTGCTTCTTTGAGCAAATGCCTACATCAATGGCATTGGCAAGGTTGCTCCCAAGCCCCAACAAAGGCATTATCAAAGTTTCATAAACGAGCGCTCATTCACTGGATTGCCACCACTTCTGCTTAGAAAATTTCTTTTCCAAAAAGTAATGGAGGTGCCAAAGCAGATGGTCAAAACTACTACTGAGACATACATACCAGTGGCAGGGTGTTCAATAACAATCATCAAAAGGGAATAAACTTTGAAATCTTAACTAGCATCAACTAGATGGGCAACAATTACAACATTAAGTCGGCCAATTCCATCTTCAACAAACAAATGCAAAATCAATTTCCCTACAAGCAACTACGATAATACTACCAACTCACTCCACATACACAGTACTAGTTTGAGACCACCAAAAGAAGTTGTGGCATACGTCTCCCATTATATTGAATAGTAATAAGAAGCTGAGTCCTATCTAGTACTTAGTACACACAATCAAGTTACAGTAGACTCCTCTCCTCAGTCACCAGAATGTGTAACACAGGTTTTGCATCAATTCATCACTATAAGTAAGTTACAGATATTCTCTCACCTGAAAGTAAACTCAAACCCTCAAAAGCTGCATCTTGTTTGCAAAAGCAATAGCAATCCAATCAGGCTGAGACGCAGGCCACTGAAGCTGGTTAATTTCACACCCAGCAGAAGAATACATAGACATTGGATCAATCCCATTTGGACCAGCCACGGTGGGCAACTCCCAGATGAGAGCCTGTGCATCATCCCCAGCAGAACAAATGTGCCTAGAGCTTCGTGGGGCCCAAGCAATTGCATTGACACAAGCACGGTGCCTCTCCAACTCAGCCACAGGCGTGGTGGGCGACCTAATATCCAAGATCACAACTTTATTACTATCCATCAAAATTGTAGCCATATACCTCAAATCCTGTTTGTTCCAAGCCAAACGGAGCAAAGGGGTATCGGGTTGAGGGCTCTCGTAGATAATGGTGGAGTGCTCCTTATCCCTCAGGTCGAAGATCCTAACGGACCCATCTGCGGAAACGGAAGCGAAAACGCGGGATTCACCCCAGGCGATGTCGTATACCTCCTTGTCGTGTGCAATTAGCTGCGTTTCGACGACGCCCCTCTCGATGTCCCAGATGGTGCAGGTGGTGTCGATGCTGGAGGTTCCGATGCGTTTTGGGTCGATGTCGTTCCAGTCGAAGGAGGTGAGTGGGGCACAAAACTCGCTGGTCTTGCTGTTGTTGAAGAGGGAGAGTGCCTCCACGGAGTTCTCCCGTACCTCCCAGAGGCGGAGGTAGTCGCCGGAGGTGGCGAGGAGGTCGACGCCGGAGGTTTTACGGAGGGAGGAGTTGGCGGCGGGGTGGAACATGAGCTTCGTCGGTGGGTAAGGGTGGTCGAAGGAAAGCGATGGTTGGGGTCTTATGGAGAGTGTGTCGGGGTTGAAGGAGAGGATGTCGATGCGGTTTGTGTATTCCTCGATGAAGCTTCCAACTGCCACGCGCTGCGAGTGGGAGTGGGAGTTGGGAGAGAAGGCCATGGCGTAGAGTGGGTAAGGGGATTCATATGTTACTGAGTTTTCGGATCGGAGGTGGGATTCTTGGGTTGAATTATCCATTTTTTTTCTTCTTCCGTGATGGTGTGGTGGTTTTTAATTTATATATATATATATATATATATATGCAGTGGGCTGGCCTTGGAGAGAAGGGGGAAGGTGTGGGAAGATGGAACTGAAAAGTTAGGTGGCAAAAAAGACGAGAGGGAAGAGTGAGTCAATGAACGAGACTCTTTAGCGAGCGAGCGAGGGTGTTAACTTCAACTTCTTCTACGCATGGTTGTGGGTGGCGGCTAGCATGAGGTATCCTGTAGGGACCCTCACCCATGAGGTACTAAAGTTTTTCAAAGTTTTTCATGAAACACCAAAATTTATCATTAGATATATTAATATAATAATTAAAGGCCCAGATGAGTTATAGAAAAAAAATGAGAACACATAAGTTTTTTTTCACACAATCCCACTTCCCCCCACCACCCATTCCCTTTCCGTTGGGCCGGATTCCACCTCCACCACCACACTTCACCATTACCTTCAAGCTCTTACATTTTTCACTACCCAGTTTCCTTTTCACCCCAGCCCCCATCTTCTTCTTCTTCTACTTCTAATCTTTCGCAGTGCCAGAAAGCTTCAAAGCACAGTCAATGTATCAAAACTCTTCCACTTCCCCCACCACCCCATTCTCTCTCTCTCCTCGCTCTGCCTCCCACTCTACCTCGCCGGACTCCTTGGCGGAATCGCTGATATGCCATTCGCCGGGAGAGTGTTGTCGCCAAGGGCGAGGCACTTGAAGATGAAATCGAACAGCCTCAACGTCGTTTCGAGCTCCGGGTCGAAGAAGACCCCGCCGAAAAATAAACGGAAGAATCTCTCGATGATGGAGATGGTGCAGACGGTGATGTTGGTGGTGAGCTACGGGGGCGAGTGGTGAGCTACAGGGAAAAAGGTAGGAGCTTGAAGGGTAATGGTGAAGTGGGTGGTGGTGGTGCAGGTGGAGTCAGGCAATGGAGGAGAGAGAGGGGTGGGTGGTGGGGGAGGGGTGGGGCAAAGATTGTGTGGTGAAATTGTAGGTGTTTTTATTTTTTTTTAACTCATCTGAGCTGTTGATTATTAAATTAATATATCTAACAGTTTTTATTTATTTATTTTTTGAATGGACCAACAGTTTTTATTTAACATGAACTGTTATTGTGACCAGTTTACCTATTACAACAGGTCAAAAACACTGGTTCATGCATGAGGGACCCTACACGGTACCTCATGCTAGCCGCCACCATGGTTGTGGGGGTTCCCATGTTGGTTGCAAAAGTCGCACACGAGAGGGTGTTTGTTTTAGTGTTAGCTATGGGTGTGTTGTGGTACGCCAGAATTGACGAGACAGGTAGTACCCGACTGGAAAGTCAAAAGATTCTTCTCAGTCACCTACGGTGAAGCTCATTAGCTCACCGTGAGCCAACAAAGATGACGGGCTACAGGAGGTATTTCTGTAAGGTTACATTTTATATTGTTTATAATTGCAAAAAAGTCCCAAAATTTCTCCCCCCAGCTCTCTGGTTTTTTTAGGTGTTAATTGTGTTTTAAACAAAATGGGTGGATATTTGGATAATAATGCTGATCCATACCAGGTAACAAAATGGGTAAGCACACCAGATCCATAACACGGTCTACACCAAATTAAAAAAGGCTGGCCCATTTATAATGGTTATGACACCGGCCCAAATTTTAAAGCCGGTTCAGGTATCCGACCCTGTTTCCACACCCGGTTTCTAAATCCCGGTTTTTACTCATCACCCCGCTTCGATTCTGTTCGTTTACGTTCTGAGTTCTCTGATTCTCTCTAGTCTACTCGTATTCCTCTCTTTTCTTCTGTAAACGAAGAACCCTAACCTTGAACCCCAAATCGTTGCTACTGACCCCTAAATCGCACCTTAAATTCCAAAAGTCAGACTGTGTCAAAGTGATTCTCCTTCCTATTATCCCAAATCGTTTCAGAAATCGTTGTCTGTGACTCCAAAATTGAACGCTAGTTCATCACCACTGTTCGCAGATTCATAAGCTCTTCAGTTCGCAGAAACCCAAGCATTTTGGGTCGCCATTGTTCACAAAAATCGCAAGCTCTTTGGGTCGCCATTTGTTAGCAGAATCGCAAGCTTCCTTTGAACATCTTCAGGTTCCTCTCTCTAACATCTCTGGTCATCATTGTTTCCATGTATCTTTTGATTTTTCATAGCATATTTCTTACGACATTTCTTTTAGTTCTATTCCATTATCCATTTAACTGATAATCAATGGATATTTCAACTGTAAATTTGGGAAGGTGTTACTATTATTTGAAGATATAGTGTTCGATGAAATGCTTATATGTATGTTTGGTATGAGTATTTGTACTGAACTTTGAACTGTGTATACTCTTTTGCTTCTTTTCTAGTTTAATATATAGAACTGCTTATGTTTTTGGATGAATCAAAGACATGCGACCCATCAACCTTTATCAGTTTCAAAATAGTTCGTGAACAGCTAATAGCAGTGAAGAATTGCCTCTGCAATTAATTGAGAAACTTTGGCAGCATACAGTTTCTAACTTTACCTATCTTCCCTTCCAAGTGCATAATAAGAGAGTTTGAAGTAGTCATGCACAAAGCATTTTTAAAGCTAGATGGAAGTTTTAACTTGGTAATAAATCCATGAAGAGAACCAATATGACAAAATATAGAGCAAATAATAGCAAAACACAACCTCTGGTAAGTAACCAAAATGCATTTAGGTCTGGTTTAACAAGAGATACATGAGGACAAGAGAAATGAAAAGGGAAAAAAAAAGGTGGAATGTAATCGGTTTCTGCAATGTGCTTCAATCTGCAATCGGTTTTTGCTCACTTCTTTTATTTACCTGCAATCGGTTATGCCTATTTATGTTCTATTTATGCTCTAGCTTGATTGAAGCTGTAGATGGAATAACATGCTCCAAGCCTCACGATCCAATGATGTTAATCCAGAGAAAGAAATATTTTAAAGATAAATTATTATGTTTTTGAAGGAACAATAATTTACGCTTGAACGACATATATAGGAATGACATGCAGGAACAATAATTTCTGAAGGACTAGTAGGTCAAGTATGAATTACCGGTAGTAGTAAGAAATATGCCTTTTTAGTGCTTGTTCTTTTTGGAATATTTATGTTTCTATTTATGTTCTTATTAGTAAAACTTGATTAGTTTCTATTTATGCTTGATTGGTTTGTGTAGAGCTGTGAGATATTAAGAGGCATTGTGCAAAGCTTCCTAAATCTATTATTCTTTTTACTTGTAGGAATTAGCAAGCGTGAATGCTTCTCAGGATAATAGTCCTAAGTTGAATACCAATGCTAATAATAGTAATACACGGTCATTAGGAAACCAATCCATAGAAGCCTCTACTTTTCGTGGCAAAAGTGATCCTGCATGGGAGTATTTTGGATTTAAAAAAGATGAGGAAGAACTAATGTATACACTTGCATTTATTGTGCAATAAGTTATAGAGGAGGGGGCATCAATAGAATGAAGCAACATCTTGTTGACATAACGGGTAATATAAGCTCTTGCAAGAAAGTTCCTCCTGATGTTTGTCACCAAATGCTAGAGTTAATAACAGGTATCCAAGAAAAGAAGAAGACCGAGGACCTCAATGATGCATATGATGATAACTTTAATGAGGGGGAAGTACAAGAAGTTCAACATTCCCCGTGTACTACTTCCAACAAAGGAAAAAGAAGAGCTAATGTTGAAATTGGTAGTTATTTTGCTCCAAGGACAACTCCTAGCTCCCAACCAACTCTAAGAAGTGTATTATCTAGCAAAGAAGCAGTACACAAAGCTGAGATGGCAATTGCTAGATGGTTTTTTGATGCTAACATTCCATTTAATGCAACAAGGTCATCATATTTTCAAGCTGCTGTGGATGCAATTGCTGCCATTGGCCCTGGTTTTAAGGTTCCATCTTATCATCAAATGAGGGTTAACTTATTGGGAGATTGCAAGAAAGAATGTCAATTACTTGTTGAAAGTTATCGTGCCAATTGGGCTAAAAGTGGATGTACAATCATGGTTGATGGGTGGAGTGACCAAAGGCAAAGAACTTTGATAAACTTTTTAGTTTATTGTCCAACAGGTATAATATTTGTGTCACCCTTGAGTTTGATAGTTCGTAATGTACTTCATAGTAGTCTACTTAATTTGTTTTTATAATAAATATTGTACTTTATTGTTTCATAGGTATAACATTTGTAAAATCAATTGATGCATCTAATGTTGTGAAAGATACTCAGACATTGTGCAATTTGTTTTCTGAAGTTATTGAATGGGTTGGACCTGCAAATGTTGTTCATATAGTCACAGATAATGCAGCTAATTTTGCAGTTGGTGGTAGATTGTTACATCAAAAATATGAAAATATTTTTTGGTCTCCTTGTGCTGCTCATTGCTTGAACCTCCTTTTGAAGGATATTGGTAGCATGCCTCATATTGCAGACCTTGCCTCAAAGGCTTCAAAGGTAACTACTTTTGTGTACAATCATATGATATTTTTATCTTGGTTAAGGAAAAGAGAAGGTTGGAAAGAAATCGTATGTCCAGGATTGACTCGATTTGATACTACTTTTATAACATTGAAAAATATTTATGATCATAAGCATGATTTGCAAGCTTTGGTTGTGGACAAGCACTTTGCTAGCCTCCATAGGCTAGCAAAGACTACAGCAGGAAAAGTTGTTAGTGCAATCATCTTGGATAATAAGTATTGGAATGATTGTTTTACGATTGCGAAACTTGTTGCTCCCATCATCCGTGTTCTAAGAATTGTAGATGAGGATGAAAAACCTTCCATGGGTTATGTCTATGAGGCCATGCAAAGGGCAAAGAATGCAATCAAAGAGATGTTTAGGAATAGGAAGTCTCGGTATAAGCCTTACACAGATATTATTAAGGCTCGATGGGATAGACAATTAAAGCACAATCTTCATGCAGCAGCTTACTTTTTAAATCCTGCATTTCTTTACGATGAGAAGTTTTGTGAGAAGAAAAGGGTCATAAAAGCACTTATTGACTTGTTCGACATAAAGGCGTTATGTCCTGATTATTGCAAAGCAATTAAAGAGATTCAAATCTATCGTGACTGACAAGAAATTTTTGGTCGACCAAGTGCTCTTACTGTGACAAAAGCAGTACGACCTGGTGAGCACCAATATATAGCTTTAATGTTTTATATACTTAAATAGTTATGTGTATTTTTTATTTCTTGTAGCAAAGACTAAATATATTTCTTGTAGATGAATGGTGAAGATTGTATGGGGGTAGTGCTCCGATTTTGCAGAAGTTAGCAATTCATCTCCTTAGCCAAACTTCTTCTTTGGGGTGTGAGAGAAATTGGAGTGCTTTTGAACGCATCCATTCAAAGAAAATGAATAAACTTGAACATCAGAGACTAAATGATCTTGTTTATGTTGCTTCTAATTTGCGTTTAAAGAATAGGTATAATATTTCTCTATGTCAAGAGTTGAAACATTGCTTTCACTTTTTTTTATTAGCATAATTACTTCGCTTTTTGATATTGTAATATTTTATTATAGGTGGCACTACAAGAAGACATCTTATGATCCCATTGATTATGAATCCATTGATCAAGTTGACTTTTGGGTGATTGAGGATGAGGCAGAAGCACCTCCGGAGCTTGATATTGATGAGTTTGAGAATGTTCTTTATCATGACGGTGCAATTCCAATTCTTGGTGGTTCATCGACAAATATTGAAGGTTAATATTCAATTATATTGAATATGTTTTGTATGTAAAGTATTATCTAAAGTTGAAATTTTATTTGTCTTATTTCTTATCTAATTAGGTGATGAATAACTTGATACTACGGCATTTCAATTTGAAAGTGGTGGTAGCGAATCCACTAGTGAAGATGTCATGGCTAACATATTTGAATATGAAGGAATCAACCTCAATGAATGTTATGATTATTGAGTTATATCAATTATTTGTAATTTTGAATGTTTTATGTTATGAATATATTTAGTAATGAGGTTTAATTTTCTTTACAAAGTTATGAATATTATGTTAGTTTTTGTTCAATATTGTTTTATATATTATGTTAAAAATTTAAATAATATTTAATTATTACTCGATAGGTTAATACAACCACGGTTTGACTATTAAACCTTAAACTAATATCTTTATTGTTCAATAACTTGTCTGATTTAAACTGTATTGGGTAGGCATGAAAACTATAAAGAAAATAAAATAAAAGGGGTAGAGAAAGAAAATCTCATGTAGAAACAAGGTGATCTAAGCCACTCATATCCTTTCGTGTTGCCATAGAGCCTCAAAGCCTTTGAATAATCTTAAATTTAATATTAAATAGGTTAGTTTTTCTATCACAGATAAGAAAACAAAATACAAATTTTGAAGAAATTGAGAGAAATCGTCTGGAATGCCATGCAAAGATAGTTCTTTTCCTTTACATTTTTGTCATTTTCTAATTGATACGATGTAGATTTAATTTTTATATAGCTGGCCTAATATATTTTAATAGATCAATGTGAAATTTTTATTAACTAATAATACTTTAAAATTAGTGTGTATATATATTTGACTAATTAGAATTTTAATAAACATTTTATTTAACCTATATATAATTAAATTTTCATCCCTCAATTTTTTTTAATCGATTAAATTTTATATTTTTAAAATTAAGCAATTTTAGTTGACAAATTTCTTCTGCCACACCCTTTAATTTCTTCGACGTCATTTTTATCTAAAAAAAAATTACAAATTGGTTGCAACATCTGGTTGTAATATCTGATCGTAGATTAATCTAATTAATAACGTGTGTTTGGTTATGTGGTGGTGAAAGTTGGCATTGACTTAGTGGATTTTGTAAAATTGATTTTATTTAAAATTAAATTTATAAGTAAAGTGATTTATATTTATATATTTTTATTTTAAAAGCAAGTTTGAGATATAACTTAATGTAAAGTTTTTAACCTAATACAAAAACTATAAATTTTAACTTCAGTTAAAATCAATTATAGACAATAAAATTGCTTTTACTGTAAATTTTCAATCACCTTCGTATAAAAAAAAATCACGTTGTACTCTTCAAATTTGAGATTAACTCCTCCTACAGTTTTACCAAACATGCACCGTAGCATACTCCAAACTTGTCCTGCGTGTATGCATTTAACAAGAGGGAACAAGATGGTGCCTTGGAGCATGGAATTGGCATGGGTATCAGTATCAGGGTATGGACGTCATGTCTTGTGAGGGCCAGCAACAGCAAGTGGACTTGGTCCTGTATGGATAAAACGTCACTACATCGTTATATGATGACGTAAAAGCCATGACATATGCATATGGACACAAATACGTCAAAAGTAACAGCTGTATCGATCTATTTTAAGTAAATTTTTTAGCATTATCATTTTCGTAATATACACGGCATCTTTTGTTTTTTTTCCATTTTTATAATAACCGGTTCGGTATGTGAAAGAGTGATGTAGAAGTAGAACAATTTTCTTTCTAAAAAAATTCTTATATATATATGGTGGTGTTTAGCCTTGGTCCAACAAATCTTTTTGCCCATGGTGGTGCCCGACGGTGTAGGCGTGGACCAGACATGTGATTAGCACGTGCGTCAGACACAGACCGTTGATATTTTCATTAATTAGGTTGACGGCTGTGAGTGCTGGTTGGTTACCTGTTGTATGTCAGTTTGTTGAAAGTTATCAAATTTGCTATATAAAGGGTTCAAAAATGTTATCATCTCGAATTGCAGACCGTGTCAGAGATGCTGCAAAAGGTACTATTGAACCAAAAAGTTGAGTGGTTCAGGAATTTAAAAAATGAAAAAGTAGTAAGGGTGGACCCCATTTTTTTGTCCTTTAGCTTGAAGGATGGTTTAGACTTCACTGTATCCGTGATTGATTGAAAAAAAAATTATATTTGTATTATAATTAATAATCTCTCCCTGTCTCTCTTCGAAATCTGTTGTAGGTAGGCACACTCCATCTTCCATCGTCTACCACTCTACCTCCATCGCACAAACACTGTAAAATGATAGCAGTTCAAAACCAAGAGGATAATAAATGATTTATTGAGTTAAAAAAATTGATACATGACATAATACAGAATCAATAAATCGAGCTACAAAAAATTTAAAACAAAACCCATAAAAGCACACCAACTTACAAGTTTAAACAATCTCTGTTCATCACTTATTTAAACATTCTCTTCATTTTTACTCTTATTAAAATTATAATTTTTACTCTTATTAAACATTCGAACTTGGGTAGCATCACCTTCCAAGCTGATTGCGCTCCCATCCATCCCAAAACAGTTGAAATCCATTTCTAAGCTTAGCAATAACAGTCTTCAACTTCTGTTAGACAACCTACAAATGAAAATCATAATAAATAATAAATATTCATATATCAAAATAATAATAATAAATATTCATTAACACAGAAGTTAGGACACTGCAGGGGAGAAGATAACACACGAAAACCTTCATCTGGGTGCGATCTAGGGAGGAGATCGACTAGATCTGTGAAGAACCTTCACCAAATAATGCGATAGGGGAAGGAGAGATGAACAATATGCACCCAAAATGGTTGTTTAGATTCAATTAATTCAAATTGGTTCTTCATTCATTTGCAATTAATTCCAAGCGAAAAACTATGCTCTTGCAGAGACAACTTTTCGTTATTATCAACTTATACTGTGTGCACAGCAGCTTTTACACATGGGGTAGAAGTGAAATTATACTAAGTTATGTGGAACTTCTATAATTTTCGTATGACCTACTTTTACCGAAGCACATGCAGGGCACATGGGCTCTTCCACCGTGGAACAGCGGCACCACCATGGTCAAAAAGTTTTATGGAACCAGGCTAAATGCCACCATATATATATATATATACTATGTTGAATGAGAAAAAAATAAGAGAAAAGGAATTGAAAGAAAAAAATGAGAGAATACTTGCTCTTATTTAATCGTAGAGAGAAAATAAAAAAATTAATTCAATAATTATGTTGAAATAAAAAAATAACAATTAGCGTTACTTGCCATGAGTAGGGGATATAATTTAAAAAATAAGGGGATATTCTAAGAAATAATATGACAAAGGTTTGTTTGACTATGTGATAGCGAAAATTAATTTTGACTGAATTAATTTAATAAAATTAATTTTAGTTAAAAATGAGTTGAATACGTAAAATTATTTATGTTTAAATATATTTACGTAAAAGTAAGATAGAAAATAATTTTAACCGGAAAATTGCGTAATTAGAAGCAAAAGCTCTAAATACCAACTTCAAATTAGTATCCATTTTGGAGAAAAAATCAATTTTACTTTAGAATGTCCAAATATATCAAAATCAATTTTATGTCTCTGGAATCACTATTGTCTTTAATAAAACTGAATCCAAACATGCACTAAATATGTTTAATATCACTTTAAATATATAGTGAGTTTTATTTTTAGTATATACTCTTTTTTTGAGTTTTCATCTCTGTAAATTTCATAGTCACGTTTTTTGGTCCTCGGCGTTATCTTCATTTTAGAGTCACTTACGTGACGATCAAAATGCCATGTGTTAGTTAAGTGTGCTGAGGTGGACTGTGACTGCGGTGACAACATGGCAGAGTGGGTTTAACTTTAAATGGTCTCGGTTGGATCTGCTTTGTCAATGATGGGTTAATTAGTTGCTAAGCAGGGTTAAATTACGCCAATGATTTTGAAGGAAGGAAAGAAAAGCCATAAAGTCCTTTGAGGATATGAATGAAGTCTTTCAACAATCGTTAGCACAATTCAGCCTAAAAGTTTTGCAAATTCATAAATTTTCTAACACGCATTAGAATAGATAAATCAAATTTACGGCACGAATTTTGTTATCATGGGATTTCTACGAAATAGCCAGTAATCAATCACATAACAGCTGAGGGAGGAGAGAGAAAATCATGAGAGGATACAAAATAATCTAACGGCAAAGAAATCTTCGTAAAATGTGGTCCACATTCATTTCAATCCAAAAAGCATTTTTCTTGTTCCAAATGACAAATGTGATCAACGATATTTAATTTCAGAATTATTTTAAAATTTTATCAATTTTAGATACCAATTTACCTTGTTCCTACCCTACAGAGATAATGGTGATTTAGAATTGGGGAAGGATGACAATGATAGCAAAGAAGTGCAAACAGTATTTCTATTATATGCGAGATATCTGTATTCTGTATCACTTATAATGTTGGTTTGCAATGTTGCACTTTTTGACATATTTTCAATCACACATTTGCATTGACGCAGTCCAAATGACAAGAGTGAAACTTGGGCTAAACCCGTCGACTCAGTTTTTTTTTTTTGTTTTCTCTTTAAGATAGAACAAAAATCACGTTTTTTCCAGTGAAATGAAGATGGGTTACTCTGTTCCAGTGTCAGCGACTTGAAAAGACATTCCGGCAGGTCACGTCCAAATATCCTGGTGGCTTATTGGTTCAGGTTTTAGTGACCAAGTCTTGTGAGGGACACAAAACGAAGGGAAAAAACCAAACCCACGAAAAGGACCCCACACCAAATTCGGTGTCGCACATGGATGATCCTGTACACCGTCTAATAAATGAGAACCAACCATTGACAAACAAAACCCAAACATGGTGATTGGAGTCTTCAAACCGACCTATACGTTGTGTATAGTGAGAGGCACTCTCATGAAATGAACTTGTCCTACATTACCAATAGGGCCGCAAATGGTTTGCATTTTTGCCTCGCAAATGGTTTGCTTTTTTGCCTTTTTTGGCGCCATTTGGGGTGGACTTGGTCATTCCGCGGACTACCGACGTAAATCTTGGAGGTACACTAATTTGTCATCAATAGTTTTATCATTATTCTGGAATGGATTATGTTAATTAATAGGAGTTATTGTAAACATCATATTTTGTCCTCTTTTTTAATCTTGTTTTCTTAACATCATATCAATTAAAAGAAGAAGAGAGGTTGCATAATAAAAAGGTGTTGATGCATTGTATCACACGTCTAAGCCATAGACTTGTTTCACTTTATTTGATGAACTATTCTTCATAAAATATTATTCATTTAATGTAAATTTTAATTTCAATTACTCTCTTATTAAAGATAATTTAGAAACTTGAGTTTATTTTATTGATAAGATTAATAAAATTAAATAATGTCAACTAATTTTTTTAATTAATGTGAGTTAGTTTTATTTATTTATATATAAATCCAAAAGAGTATTTTTGACGTTCAAACCAAATACACTCGTAGGAAAGTGGCATTCCGTGTCTCGCGCTCCAACTGAAACGGCAGTCCTAGAGTTAACCCACAAGGCTCTGGAGATAATGCAGAGCATACTCTGTCTCTGATATGTGTTGCTCATTTTCAGGTAATATCGGCCACGTATTGATGATGATGATGATGATGATAAACATGAATATATCAAAAAAAAAAAAAGATGACGATGATAAACATGTGCCCGTGAAAGATGCTTGAGTTTCGTGGCTGCTAAATCATGCGATCATCGTACGCAATGATTTCCTTTCCATTTTTTTTTTATGAACAACATATATAATTTTAAGGACTTTGACTCGATATTTTTCTGAACGAATCCAAGAAGGCACAAGATGCAATATGTGTGCATGATTAACATCCGCATGGTTTTTGTTCTGTGCATTCTTCCACTCCTTTGCTATATAATATATAGACATACATACACTATACACACGAAATATGTACTAACTATATAACACACTAAAATGTTCTAAGAGCATTTTCATCGGTGGGTTCTTACAGAATTTACCTATTAAGTAATGTGGACCAAGTAATGGAGCTCTGACACAAGTGGTACCTAACGAGAATGGATACCTGTGCAAGCACCAAGTGCTTGCATTGTTTTGTGGGCCCGATTGTATTTTATAAATAAAAATGAGTGATGTTTGGTTATTAGTGGAATCCATTTAAGAATTTTTTTGGAATTGCTGGGTCGGAGGAGTTGAGTACCTATTAGGTACTTGGATTAAAAAAATAAAAATGAGTGATGTAGCAAGTGGTGTCTATTTAAGTACCCAAAATTGGGGTGCTCCACTAAAAATGCTCTAAGTGTCAATAAATATAGCCACATAAATATTGACCAAGTGAACAGATCAGCAAGAGAAGGACATCGGCTTATGATCCTATGATGTTTTTTTAGCCAACCATTATAGACACACACTAAAAAACATGATTGGTGAGTTTTTAGTGAAAGAAGATTTAAAACAATTTAATTGGTCCAATTTCCTCCTATGCATTTAATTAGGGAGCGATTTAAAAAAAAAAGACTCCTAATGTAGGGAGAGGCAATTGAGAATTGTGGTTGTGTTCTACCAATATTTTGGCATGAACATCTAGCACCCACTATGACTTAGATGAGCTCTTTTGTCTCTTAGGCTCAAAGCTTAGAGGTTGTGTGTCGTCCCGGCCAAGCGATGACTTATACAAAATCCTTTGCCTATTTGGCTCGAAGCTCAAGAGGTTGTGTGCCATCCCAACCGAGCAATGACTTGGACGAGGTCCTTTGCCTATTAGGCTCGAATCTCGAGGGCTGTGTTGTCTTGGTCGAGCGATGACTTAGATGAGTTCCTTTGCCTACTTGGCTCAAAGTTTGAGAGTTGTGTGCCATTCCAACCAAGTGATGACTTAGGTGAAGTCCTTCGTCTCTTAGACTTGGCGCTCTGAGGGCTGTGCCGCCCCAGCCAAGCTACCACAAACTGCCAAAAGGCCAATAATTACAAAATGTTGATAATGGTTTATCAAGGAGTCTCATCCTAACGGTCTATTAGCATGTGAAATTACAACAATATATCAACCTATTATTGCAGGGAATCAATTATCCCAATTTCCTCTTATGCATTAAGTGAGCGAACAATTCAAAAAATGACTCCAAACATGGAGAGAGACATGTCACAAACTAGAGTACTCTTATTGAAGACTAGGATTGTGTTCAAGGAGAATTCTGGCATAACGTGCAAAAGTTAACAAATTGCAGGCATTCTTCCTAAAAGATATTATTCGAGTAAATAGCCAATTTAGTCCCTAAGAGTGTTAGATGATGTCGCTTTGGTCTTCGACATATACAAAATTAAAAAAAAGTCATCAACTGTCAGTTGTTAGTCATTTTAGTCCCCGAAAGTGATTACTTAACTGTCATTTTGGTCCATAAAAATTGTTACTTTCCATACAGCAGTGACCGAAGTGACTAATTCAAATATATCAAGGACCACAATAAAACTACTTGACACGATCAGGAACCAAAGTGGTTATTTAATTCACTTCATTTTTTTTTTGATACAGTATATTATTCACTTTATTTATTTTTTTGATAAAGATGTTATTCACTTTATTTGATTGCATTCTACCGACATCAATTAATGCGTGAAAAATATGATAATCAAAACTATGTACCACATTAAACATGCACACTAAGTGTTGTTTATTCAATATATTTTTATGAATTATAAATTTGTCCTTGATGATGATAAATTATTAATTAACCAAAGGACCAAAAGTCTTTAAATATTTCTTTTAAGAGCTTCCCCTGTTAGGTTAAAGTCGAAAGAAGTAGGTTAAAGTCGAAAGAAAAATCTTTTATTCATAGCTCAGTGTTTGAAAGAAAAAAATATTTCTTGCAAGATTTAAAATGAGGGGTTTACGTGTCCAGTTGATTCGATATGATAAATCCGGCAATAAATTAAATTAATCTACTTTACATCATATTCTAGCCTGCCAATGCGGACTGGCAGATAATTCCGCTTCTCTCTGTTGTACCATTTTTTTTGGAATAAAACAAACATTTTATGTTTTGGATTCTTAACTCTCAAACTTTTTTTTTTCTGCACTCTCAACTAAAAATACACACACACTCGTTTAGCTATACAATTTTCTTAAATATGCTTATTATAAATCTATATGAATTCTTGTGATTATAGGCTATTTTTTTTATAAAGATATAGGCTATCTTTATTGCAATACAAGAATAATTAAAATATTAAGTTAATACATCAAGCAACAAAAATAATAAGCATTTAATTGTTTTATGAAATTAATATAGGCTATTTTAAGTCGAAATATCCATTTTTCGTTGATGGCTAATCTCCACCGGAGAACTTGGCTAGTCACTTTTAGTGAGATCTCTCCTCCTAATCACATTTTTTCTATCCATAAGGCTCGAACACGAAACATTGTTTAAGGGATCCGAGTTCGGTTCTACTCGAACTAATGTAATATTGGTGAAATACCTATTTTTATGATAAATTTATCTGATTATTTAATTGTTTTATTTAAGTTTTCTATAAGTTTTTTATTTCTAAAATAAGAATAAAAAATTGTTTGAATAAATGTTCTATAATTATTTATTCTCAAAACCCTTTTTTCTATTTTTTATAATAAGAACAATAATAAGTTATAGTTTTTTTTGACTACTTCTTACATAATTTTGCTGTTGTTAGTTGTAGCCCAAGACACTCCATTGTTGGTGTTGCTTAGTATTGTCATCTAGCACCCTCCATCACTCCACCGCCTATGTGATCGTCTAACATCCTTCATCCACCACCATTCACCATGCTACCTTGACATTGTCGACCACAATTGTTGTCGTCACTTGACACTCTCCATTTTTACAAGATGTTACTATTATGGTCAACTAACTCCTTTCACCTATCATTGTTCATCGTGCTATCTTGACATCTTTCACAATTGTTGTCATCACTTGACACTCTATTTTTAAAATATGTTCTTAAAACAAATTTATCATGCATGGATATTGTTTTCTTACCTCTATGACTGTTTTCAAAATAATATTACCAAATAGATTTTTTTTGTTTTATTTTAAAAAATAGTTTTTGAATAGATTTTTTTAAAACAAATAAAGTCGATGAGGTCCTAGATCAATAGATAGATCTCTCTCTATTTTCTTCTCATTTAAATTTGACAACGTCATCTAATATTTAAATTACTACTAGGTGTTTTTATTATTTAATATTTAACTTTGTCAACATATTTTAAATAAAAAATCAATGATGTATTTAAATATATAATTGACAGAAGAACTAAACGTTGGTAAAATATATATAATCTTTTTTTTGAACTAAGGTAAAGTATAATGTTAGCACTTGACATTAATTCGATTTATGTCTCAAATCATTCAAGAGGGAAAAACTAATATTTCACCTTAACTACATTAACATAAATTTTAAATAGAAAATAATATATAAAAATTGAAATTGAAAAAAATATCTATAACCATTTTTTTACATTTTTTTATAGCAACAGGTAAAAACAAAATTACATATATAGATAGGCAGGGAATGCCACAACTATTAGTCTTTTTTCATACACATTAAGTGAATGTTTGGAAACGCGATGGAAAACCGCCAGTCATCTTTCTGTTCCATTGGTCGTCTGTTGGGTTTAAGGATTTGAAAATCTGAACTCTGCTTTGCTTGGAGATCCGCCGGTCTTGATGGGTTGGAGATCTGCCGGTCCGCGCGTGTCTCCTTCCTTTGGCCGCTGGGAGGTGTGTTGTATGTCGCTGTGGGTGCTGTTTGTGTGTGCTGTTGCGCTTCCCCCTTTCGTTGTGTGCTGGTCCGTGCCCCTAGCGCTCCCCCATTTTGGTTGTTGGTGTTAGGACTCGCGATCTGTGGGTGTTGGCTCGCGAGTGAGGCTGTCTTCGGACGGGTTCGGCTGCTGCTCCACTGTCGTCTCCTCCCTCCGTCGGGAGGTGCTTCTCTGCAGGTTCTAGAGGGTGTTGGCTCATGTTCTGTGGGCCCACCGCCGCCACTGCTCGGGTTGGGGGGTTGTCTCTGCCGCTGCTGTTTCATCTCTTGTGTGCCGCGAGTTTGGCTATCTTCGGACGGGTTCGACCTCTGATGTTTTGTCGCTGTCGCCTCCTTCCTCCGCTGGGAGGTGCCTCTCTCTGTGGGGACTAGAGTTTGTTTGGTGGTGGTTTGGCCGTTGCCATGGGTTGGTCTGCAGTTGTTTGTGGGTTGGTTGTTGTGGTTCTGTTGTTGTTTGTTGTTTTTGCTGGTGTTTGTTTTGGTTGTGTTGGTGTTTGTGTCTTCGCCGCTGTGCATCTTGAGGGACCACCACCACCCTTTGCTGCATCTTTCTTGCGTCGCCGCTGTCGGTTCTTTTTGGGTCTGACCCTGGTTGACTGATGAGTGATAGGTTATGGATTCAGGATTCGTGACATGTGAGCTTAATTTGTTATGACAGAAGGTTCTGGGTGTCTCAAATGGACTAAACCCAACCCACTCAAGGATATCCCAAGGATATCCTTCATGTCTGTATCCTTTTTGGTGTGGTAGGTGTAGGTTTTTTTTTGTGTTCCTTTGTGTTGTGTCTTTTAGTCTTAGCTGTTTTTCCTTGTCGGTAGAATGTCACAGCTTGGTATAAGTTATAGCAGCGTGTCTTGGTTAGGATTTGTGTATTTCTTGTGACTCTGCATATACTGTTTTCCTTACTGTAGATGCCGTATGACCGAATTTTTCCTTTTATGAACTTGTTCATATTAACCCAAAAAAAAAGCTCCAATTATGCATTTCCAAACACACTATAAGTCAATTAATGTGTACACATAGTTAGTCCTTTTTCCAATCAAATTAATTCAATTTTAATTAAGTCAATTTTGTACAACATTGTTTTGTTATTTATCAAAAACTGAACCAAATCAACTAAAACGAAGTTGGTGAATTTGAATTTTTATTCACGCGAAGCTCAAATCAAACACAAAAACCAACCCGAGCCCCATAAAAATCTTGGAGTAAATCTTTTTTTTTTATTAATGAAACTTGGAGTAAATATCAAATAATAAGTAATTAACCAATAGGGGTGAAAATAGGTCAGACTGCTTGACAGGAGCTTATGGTCTAGCCTATATCATGTCCAGGTCAGGACAAATTTTTTCATGAAATAGTTCAGATTAAGGCTTTTTGAAAAACCTATTTAGCTAAAAATGTCAGGCTTCAGGCCATCTAAAAAGCTTTTTAAGCCTAATAGACCAGCCTATTTAAGTAGACATATGTAATAAATTTTTTGATAGTATTATATTTGTATTATATGTTTTATAATGTGTTAAAATTATATATATTTTTACCTTTTAAATGTTTAAACATGTTGACCTATATAAAGACTCAAGCCTATAAAGCTTATTAAAGAATAAAATTGTGACTCATTTTGATGCTCTATTGCAAAAATAGATTTTTAACTAAATTATTATGAAGGTTACATTAGACTTTAAAATAAATATACTATACAAATAAGTAAAACGTTGTCCTTATAAAGTTTTACTCACCCCTATGTCTCATGCCCTAAATAACAATGATTTTAATCTTCATATATAGTTTAGAGTTTGTTATACATAGAGATTTTTTTCGTTGGCTTATTAGCCTATGCAAGAGTAGGTCAGATGACCTACTTGAATCTCTTATCTTGAATCAGGTCTTTAAATAGACTAACAAGTCAAACCAGACTTCAAAAATGGTAAGACCTAGGCCTAAAAAAAAAGTCTATGATAGGTAATAAGCCAGACTTAGGCCTTAAGATTTTTAGACAGACCAGACTTAAGCCTTACAAAGCCTAACTCAACCTAGCCTATTTCCACCCCTATTAACCAATAAGATATCGACTACTCAATTGTGGGGTCACCTCTTCAGTCTAATTTTTGTATATATAAATGCATGCTATATCACACAAAGGACTCATCTTCCTCGAAGCTGCTCGATTCCCAGTTCCCAACTCCCAAAGGACTCTGTATTTTGGGTCCCTGTCGCTTTTTTCTTTCCTAGCTGGTTCTTTTGTTTGTTTCTTCCCGACCTATATAGTAGCGCTTTAACTACCTTTTTATTTAGATAATGGACACAAAGGTTCTTTCTTCTGGAATCCAGTATTCAAAATTGCCCGATAGTTATGTCCGACCCGAATCAGAGCGACCCCGTCTTTCCGAAGTCTCTGAGTTCGAAGATGTTCCTATCATCGATTTGGGCTCTCACGACAGAACCCAGATTGTGCAGCAAGTCGGTGATGCCTGCAGGTCCTATGGCTTTTTCCAGGTCCCGCCCCATGTTTCAACGTTTTCTCAATTTTTAATTTTTTTTTGACAAACCCCAATTTTTAATTTATTATAATTATAATTATTGTATAATACAGGACATATCATGTGAGACTATAACAAGTTAAATATAATTTAAACTATGGGGATAAAAAAAATTTCATTATAATTTTATAGTTAGAATTAACTCCTGGTTATATAATATAATTTGTCACCATACTACTGTACTATGATGACACTGAGATTTGAACATATAGTCTTATGTTTATTATTCAAATCTAGTTATTATCACTTTTTTTTTTTGTACAATGATGACACTGGGGATGAATATATCATCTTATTATCCAAATCCCTAACTACTAATTCAATCTTAGGGGGTTAGCTGATGTAGTTAGATTTTAATATCGCTAGCTAACTTTGGGAGATATTTTTTATTTTTTTTTGTGATTGAGCTAGCAGGTGATTAATCACGGGGTGCCTCTAGAAGCATTAAAGGAAATGTCAGAAGTGGCATATGGGTTCTTTGAGTTGCCTGTAGAGGAGAAGCTGAAGTTGTACTCAGATGATCCCACGAGGACAACGAGGTTGTCTACTAGTTTTAATGTGAAGAAAGAGGAGGTGCATAATTGGAGAGACTACCTTAGGCTCCATTGCTATCCCTTGGACAAGTATGTGCCTGAATGGCCTTCTAATCCACCTTCATTCAAGTAAGTACCCTTTCTGTCTCCATTTAATTTCTGTCGGCCATACATTTGTAACCGTGTGTGGACATGTGTCGCTACCTATAGCTGACTAGGTCTCACAATGTGACTTGTTTTATACTCATAAAATATGATAATATAATATGATTCATCCATTGATCTTATCAAAAGAAATTTGTGATGCAATATATGTGATGGCTTTCCTGCTTTATGACGTGATAAAAATCTTGCTGTTACAGCATTTTTTTAATATTTTTTAATGAAAAAAGGAAAAAGCTAATTTTTATTTATCTCCCTATTTTGTTTTTTCTAGAGTCGGTAGAAAAAGGATACAAATGTAAGTATAAAAAATAATTTGGCTGGAAATCAAGGCTGACCCTATATCTAGGTCTAAAACGGAATCTAAAATAAAGTCTTTTAAAATTAATAAAAATAATTTAGTAAAATTAAAAATTATAGGAATTTTATTTAAATTTATTTTATTTAAGACAAATTAATTAAGGGGGTAGAATTACTAATTAATACACCATCCTATCCATATTATAAGTAACATAATACAAATATACACATACCAATGAATGATTTAAAATGGGATAACATAGTATAAAAATACACAGACTAAAAAATGTTTTGAAATAAGATAATCTAAGTTAATACTCACTTATTTTAATTTTTATTCAAAAATATTCTTTTTGGTGTCTTTTGTAAATATAAATATTGCTATAAATAATGATATAATTAAAAATTAGCAGTTAATTTATTTAAAAATGGATGAATATTTATATTTATATTTTGGAACAAAAAATAAGTGTCGCTTATAATTGATATTTACAGAACGAGAGAGAGCCACAGGAAAACGAGAGGCCCATTTTTGAGAGATTTTTTTAATTACTCTTAATATTACTCATTAACTAGTTTTTTTGGTACATTAGTTACTAATTCTTTAGACTATTTAAATAATATGAAAACAAGTAAAAATAATTTTTGCTTAATGTATCAGCTCGACTCACTTATTTTAAAGAATAAAAAATTAGCTATTCTTAATATTATTTATTAATTAATTACCAACTTTGTAGATTTTATAATGAAATAAAAGAAAGTAAAAATATTTGTTTCACCTAAAGAACGTGTTTAACCCGTTTTATGGTTGAGTCAATTAATTATGTTGAACAGTAAATCTGTAAATGACTTTAAAAAATAATGATATATATGCATAAACTATTTATATATGCACGTGCATGTTCTAATTTCACGTTATTTATCATGTTTTCGTTTGTGAAATTAACTGCAATCCAAGCATCTTTACACCTTTAAAATACTACTATAAAACTACTCAAAAAATCAGCGCTAGATTAGTTTTTCTAGTTAAGTTTTTCAAATTGCAAATCGTTCAAGTCAACAGTTGTGGCTGACTTTTGTTACTTAAGACGTGGGGCAGTATATGTTCATAATTTTGACTTAGTTTGGGATAAATAAAAAGTCTTTTTTTGGTTTGGTTAAAAGAAGCTTATAAAAAAAGTTTGGTTTAACTTTTAGTTTTTCCTCCCTTGTTTGGAGTGTAAGGAGAGAATAAAAATAATTATAATTTATATCATACCTTTTTAGAAAGAAAGAGGTATTTCGAACAAGATAATATAAAATATACAATTATAAAAAAAATGCCCAAAGAAATAACTTGATAATATGGGATGATGGTGGTGGGAAACCGCTAATTGAATTAGCCCTTTCTAAATGAGTTAACGGAGTTAGCGCCTCTTGGATTTTTGAACAAAATTAGAGACAAATCAGTACTTTATATTTATTATTTTTTCTAATGTTGTGCGACATGCTTGTGAACAACAATTTACATGAGGTGTTCAAGTGCAGCACCGAAAGTTGCATTTGCCTTCCCCAACAACCAAATTATATTATTCAAATAAAAAAGTATATGTGTGGCGTTACCTCACACATTAATGCCTCCTATTATTAAAAAAATGTTTATGTTTATGTGATGTCACGTAGTGATAGCATCTTCAATTTGGCATGTGAATGAACCTCTTGCTCCTGTACTTGAGCATCTTTGCATGTACTCTACTAATGTTTAAGGGTGTCATAAGCCAACAAAAAAAAAAGTAAGGCATTGGGTCATTTAATGCCTTGTATTCTTTTTCTAATTCAAGAAGCGTTAAATACACACGTCTTGTCTTACAAGACAATGTCAGACAAGACAAGACATGTCTTGTCACAATATTAAAGACATGTCTACGTAAATAGTTTAATTAAATATTTATTTTAATTATTTTAATTTTTTAATCAAACTCTAATTTATAAGCTATTTTAAGAAATTTACTGAAGTAAACTTTTTAAAATAAATTTATTTTTCATTATCTCTCTCTTTTTTTGGTGTGTACAAGGGGGATCAAACCCCCAAGAACAAATCAGCTAAAACCCTCTAGGGAAGCAAGTACTCGCTAAATCCGCTCTAACAATAAGCGAAGCAAAAATAGGAACAAAATAATAGATTCTACTACACAACTTATGATTTAAACTAAACTTTGCAAAACTATCAGCAACCTGGTTAGCTTCCCTTAAAATATGGACCAGGGACCAACCACTGTTCAACTCCAAAATACAACGGATCTCCCTGACAGTATTGTAAGCAGGATGCTGGGAGTAGCATCCTCTATTCACAAGTGAAACGACAGTCAAGGAGTCCGATTCAATGATCACTCTCTCATAACCACAGATCTGCACAAGCTTGATACCAACCAAAATAGCTTCCAGCTCGGCTTCAGTAGTGGTTCTAGAACCAATGTTGGATGAGAAACCAAGAATGAAGCCCCCTCACTATTCCGCAAGACCTCCAATGCCAGCATCTTCACCATGATCAATAACAGAAGCATCACAATTAAGCTTGACCGTATCAACCTCAGGG
Organism: Glycyrrhiza uralensis; assembly: GCA_030159175.1. Taxonomy (NCBI): domain Eukaryota; kingdom Viridiplantae; phylum Streptophyta; class Magnoliopsida; order Fabales; family Fabaceae; genus Glycyrrhiza; species Glycyrrhiza uralensis. The sequence goes on from BRZY01000005.1 coordinate 45,825,609, forward strand.
GGAAGCCAACAAATGTTCCTATGAGATAGGCGATCAAAATCCCGAATTCTAGCAAGGGAGAGCGCTTCCTCACTTTGTTGATAAGCAAGAGCTTGACAAAAAATCATTCTCCCAACCACCCTCGCAACAGGGGTCATTCCCTGAAAAATTAATTCATTCCTGCACTGCCACAAACTCAAGAGAGCAATACCAAACAAAATATGCCATTTAACCCCTTTTCTTCACTATTCATTTTTCAAATTGGTGCAAATCTAAGATTGGATTTCACCCAAAAGAAAACTGTGGGGCAAGGCATTATCAGCCACAAAAGACCAGACCTGTCTCGCAAAAACACAATCTCGCATAAGGTGGATAGCAGATTCCTCTTCCCTGCTGCAGACAGGACAAATGTTTGACTCAGCAAAACCTCTCCTCCACCTGAACTGATTAGTAATCAAAGCATCATGAGCCAGCTTCCACAAATGAACCCTCCTACGTTCAGGACCAACCCATCGCCAAATGAGTTTGAAAATAGTCTCAGAGGAAGCAAGACTACTATCAAGCAAAGACTCATAAGCAGAATTGTTAGAAAACCTCCCATCAGGACAAGGATTCCAAGCCACACGATCACAACCCCTATTCCCATTCGGAGGAGGAAGAGTGATGATCTTCTGCATAATCTCCTTAGGCACCAGACCACGCAACTTGTCCATCAACCAAATCCCCTGCCCATTGACCAGGTCACACAACCGATAATTTCTTTCAACAATAGAAAGGGTTTTAAGTTGGAAATAGGCCAATTTACCCACGTTAGGCAACCACAAATCCTCCCAGCAGTTCACATCCAGACCATTTCCAATGCGCCAAATGCAATTCTCCTTTACTTTCCCCCACGTCTTACAAATGCCCCTCCAGAGATTAGACCCACTCCTATCACCATTAATATTTGGGATAAGATCTCCACCGCACTTGTACTTGGCTCTAATAATCTTCACCCATAAGTCATCACTCTTCTCAATAAGGTGCCAGCCAACCTTCATCAAGGAGGTCTGATTAATGAGCTTTGCAGATCGCAGCCCAAGGCCTCCCAACTCTTAGGACAACACACTTTCTGCCAATTCACAGAATGAACGTGTCTAACACCATCCATATCTCCCCATAAGAATCTTCTCTTCACATAAATGATTAGGCAAGTACGCAGATTGCATCACATACTGAGGTAGGGATTGAACCACGGACTTTGTAAGAGTAAGGCGTCCAGCAAAAGATAAAGTCTTAACTTTCCAGTTGCTGAGACGTTGATCCACTTTATCCAAAATGAACTGGAAAGATCTTCTGTTAACCTTTTCGTGAAGAATAGGAACACCGAGATACTTCCCTAGGTCGTTCGTCACTTGAAACCCCGAGACATGGCAAATCCGGTTCTTGATAACACTATCCACATTTTTGGAGAAGAAAATGTGAGTTTTGGATTCACTAACTTTCTGGCCCGAGCACCTGCAAAACAAATCTAAAATATGTTTGGTCAAAATGATTTGTTCCTCACTAGCCTCTGCAAACAAGAGGACATCGTCCGCAAAAGCCAAGTGAGACAAAAGAGGGCCACCTTTGGCCACTTTAATAGGCTTTCAATGCCCATGCTCCACAGCAAGGTTGATCATTTAGAACATCTTCTCAATACAAAGAACAAAGAGGTAAGGGGAAATTGGATCCCCTTGCCTAATGCCTCTGGTCAGCTGAAACTCCTCCAAGGCTTCCCCATTCCACAACACCTTCATACGCGACGAAGAAATACAATGCCAAATCAAATCAATGAACTCTCCTGGAAGCCCAATATCCTCCAAAGTATCTCTCACAAAACCCTAATTTAGCCTATCATAGGCTTTTTCTAAATCAATTTTAATAACCATCTACCCCCGCTTCCCTTTCTTCGACCGCATAAAATGGAACACCTCTGAGCCACAATAATATTATCTCTGCTCTGGCGGTTAGGAATGAAACTACTCTGACAAGGATTAACCAGAGTTCCCATGACACAACGCAGCTTGTGAGCGAGGAGCTTGATAACAACTTTGTACGCCACATTACATAAACTAATAGGGCGAAAGTCTCTAACACAACAAACATTCTCAACTTTTGGAATAAGGGCAATCAGGGTGTCATTTATCTCACTAATCTTCTCATGATTCCTGAAGACCTAAAAAATCATCTTACAAAAGGAATCACCAACAATGGACCATTGACTTTGAAGAAAAATGGCCTGGAGACCATCTGGGTCAGGAGCTTTTAAACCCCCCATATGATCAATCACATTGAAAATATCACTCTTAGTGACCTCCTTCTCAAAGGAGGCAAGCTCTTCATGAGATAAAACAGGAAAAGCTCCAGCAAAACAAGAACTCTCATAAGTGAAATCATTAGAAAACAAACGCTTGAAATAATTAGTTACCATAAATTCCAAACTAGTTTGCTCTCCAATCCAATTCCCCTCTTCATCCTACAAAATATCAAAATTATTTTTCCTCCTTCTGATGGTAGTAACACCATGAAAGAATTTGGAATTCCTATTTCCAAATTGCAACCATTTTGATCTAGATTTTTGGAACCACAAAAGTTCTTCTTGTGCAAGAACCTGCTCAAACTCAGACCACAACCTCCTTTGAGCTCTCTCTAAATCCTCAGAAGGTTGGGACGTTAATCTATGGGCCACCCCTTCTAATCTCTGGATGAGATTACGTTTACGTTCAAAAAAATTCCCAAAGATCCTTCTATTCCAAATTTTGCACCTCTCCTTGGAAACGATTCACCTGACTTCTCCACTCAGCATTTCTAGGCCAACAAAGAGACAAAAACCTGGGAAAATAAGCATGAGACAACCAAGACGCCACAAACCGGAAAGGACGATGCCTATTATTAGGCCTATGCACTTTTTTCATTTGAACCATCACCGCTCTGTGATCTGACTTGAAGAAAGGAAGATGAATGACAGAAGCACTGGGAAATTTCAAATGCCAACTCAGGTTGCAAAACACCCTATCAAGCCTTTGAAAAAGATTCCCATGCTTCCAAGTAAAAGGTCTACCTTGGAATCCCATGTCCAGAAGATGACACTCCTGCACCATCTCCCTAAAATCCTGTCTACCTCTGATAGCAAAATTTTGAGCACCTCCTCTTCTTTCATGATCAGCCAAAATACAATTAAAATCACCCAGGACAATCCAAGGAAGATCCAAAGAATTCCCCAACCGAATTAAATCAGCCCAAAGATCATTGCGTTTAACATACCTAGGACTACCATAAACAACTGCCACCAACCACGTTACCTGAGAATTCCACACCACTTTAATGTGAACAAACTGGTCAGAACACTCTAAAATCTCCACTTTCCAAACAGCCAAATCCCACAAACACCAAATCCCTCCGGAGTGCCCCCTTGCATCAACAATATGCTGACCCGAAAAGCCAGTTTTCCTAGCTTGCTTCAAGGCATTCGACCCACTGGAATGAGTCTCCAACAGAAAGATAAGAGAAGCTTTATATTCCCTCCGTAATTCCTTAATCAAGGATGTGAAACCCTTAGAAGCAGTCCCACGACAATTCCAAGTAAGAAAATTCATTAAGAAATAGTTTTGAGAGTTTGCTCTGAGAGTTGATCTCCATGCTTCTCGCAAGCAACCATGACCCGAGCTTGGGTGTCTTCTGTATTATTCTGATTGGGCCCAACCTCCACTCCTTGAATAGCTTCATCTGTGAGGGAGGCGGAGACTGCAACAGGGATCGAAGGAGAAGGTTGAAAAGATTCTCCTCCAGCACCAGAAATAGACTTCAGGCTATTCAGAAATTTCTCCTTTCCTTTTCCCAGTTGGGCTCGAGTGCTATTAAAAAAATCACCTTTGTTCACACGGTCATAAACAGCCTTAGGCCCAGTCACCAAAAAATCATTTCCTAATGGGCCTAGGTTGTTAACAGACTTGAGAGTTTTCTTTAAGTTCCCACTGTACCGGGCCGCCTTTTTAACATCATGAATCCTGGGTCCCAGTCGGGCATTCCTACCCCCATTGGCATTTCGGACTTTAGCAGGACCAGGTGGGCCTGAGGAAGCCAACTTCTTTAATTCTTCATCTTCACTCTCGCTGATTGGTTCACTTTGCCCATCCTCTACGTCAACCTTTGCACACTCTTCCTGTTCATTCAAGATGTCAAACCGAGACTTACCAACCTCCACAAGTCCCATCGTAACTTTCCTTGCAGGACTTTTGGTGCCTTTTGGTACAAAGGAAGCACCATTACGCCTTTTTGCTTCTTTTTTAGATAACATCCACGGGCCAAAATTGATTTGCCCAACCCCAGTGTCTTGGACCTCCTCCCAAGAAGAACCATCATTATGTCCCCTCACATCCTACATGTCCATCGCCATATGCATAGGCTTAGAGCATCCAGGAACATCATCACCTACTGAAGTATTGGGAACTTGCACCACCTCGCCCTTGCTCTTTTCTTCACCACCCTCCGCTTGGGTCACCAGAGTTTTAACATTGCAAGAATCTTTCCTATGGCCACAGATACCACAGTTAAAACAAACAGAATGTAATCCTTCATATTCAAGATTCAGCTTCTCACCCCTAACTTCGACAAAAGGAACAAGGGGTTTAGCCAAATCCACCTCCACACAAATACGAGCATACTGTCCTCTGTGTTGAAACTGAGTTTGTCTATCCATTTTGAGATAACCTCCCAAAGCACCGCCCAGACGGGTGAGAAATTTTTGATTGTAAAGTTCCAGTGGTAACTCTGGAATCCTGACCCAAACAGCCACCTTGCTCTCACATCTAGCTCTCTTGAGAAAGTTTGGTCTCCATCTCTGAACCAATAAGTAATGGTCTGCCACCATCCAAGGACCTTCAAATAAAGCATGTTTGTAATCATCTTCATTCTCAAAATGAACTGCAAAAAATCCTCTTGGCATATCAATGATCTTTACCTTGCCTTTGTTTGCCCAGTCTCTAGTAATCTTGTTCTCCAGCACTCTATAGTTTATCTTTTTTCCCATCACATTGACCACAAGAGTTAGTCGCCAAGGAAAAACCCAGTCTTGAAGTTCTTCATCAGATATACCGGAATAATAGGAGTAACTCCATCTTCCCCCACTTGTAATGGTTCCACAATCTCCTGCTCTTTGTACCATCTATTCTCCGGAAGACCCTCATCGTCCCAATCTTGGAACATATCCTCATATTCACCCTCCAGACCAGGGGTATGAAGCACAGCTGCCCTGAAACTAGTTTTCATTTCTTTTGGTGCTTCTTCCTCCATCTCAACCTCCACACCAGCCAAGTCCTCATCCCGCGTTTTCACCTTTTTAGTGACTCTCTAGCTCGGGTCCTCTTTCTCGGAGGACAAAACCCTAGCAGAGACCATATATGTTTCCTTCTTTTTTTTCAGTTCATAAAAAGTGATATTAATTGTTAGTTGATCACTTTATATCTCCCTTTTATTTTCAGGATACAAAATTTAATTATATTTTGATGGAAGAGAAAATTTCAAAAACAATACGCGTCATGGGTGCTGGAGAAATTTTTAGCTACATTCGTACAAATAGCACGATTAAACAAAATCATACAATTTGATATTTATTGATAAGATCAATAAAATTAAATAAAATTAAATATCTTTTTTAATTAGCTTAAAATAATTATTTTTTATTTATATACGAATCTAGAGTAATATTTCCAGACGAAATAAAGATGAGTTAATTGGAAATGAATTCTCTATTTTTATTGCTCTAAACTGTTATAGGAAATTAGGAATAGAGTTTGTGTTATTGTTTTATTTAAAGTATTTTAAAGATAAAACATGCAAGATTATTGGGAAGAATAGTAAGCACTTTTAATTGATAGAAAAATACATCAAATTATCATTATATGTAAACGTAACTCGCTTGACTTTTACAGTCTTTTTTTAAAAACAAAAACTAAAGGGAAGAGTGGGTATAGCCGAACAGGAGCAGAGAAACAAAACTGAAAATGACGGGAAATAAATAAAAAATTAGCGTATTAAAGTTAAAATTTTAAATCAAAGCTCTTAACATTTGGGATAAGTCTAATTCAATTTCAAAAAGTAATAGCTATCCAAATCTTATAAACACCTAACTTGAACATCTGAACGCAACTTGGATCTTGAGAAATACGCTCAAGAGGTAAAAATTTCAAAAACTAGTTCAATGAATGAACATTACTCAAATCATATTAAAATTTTTTATTTGTATTTTTAGTCGAGGTGAGATGAACATAGAATAAGAAAATATTTTTTCTTTTTGTTACACATAAATATCTCGGGTCTCACCCTCTTGAATAGTTGAATTGTTGATAGGGTTATGGCTTGGCGGTGACGTCATTAGATATTTCCGTGTTGACGTCACCTCTTTAATGGATTCATCTCCTGATCTGATTCTTGTCCCTACCCCGGTCCCGGTTTCTCTTAATGATGATTTAATTTAAAAATTCTCCTCTAATCAGACGCGAGTGTTCCACTATTTTTTTTGTGTTCCACTTTATTCTAAGGAAAAAGTTAAATTAAATTTGCGGACACTTAAAACAAAGTAGATGTGTAACTAGAATGTTAGGATGTTGAATTATTGAACTCACTCCCACGTTTAAGGAAACAGACTTGAAGAACATTTAAATTAAGAAAACATTTAAGGAATGATTTATTCAGTGAGAAAAATAATTTTAAATGTAGTAAGCCACAGCCCAGATAGTTAAGACTATTTTTTTGGTCGTTAGACAGTAAAGACTTCTACCGTGAAAAGACATCCTTTCATTTCATTCAAGTTATAACAATCTCTTTACTTTTGGGGTCTTCTATTTCCTTTAACATCACATCATTTTCTACAACTACTATATATACGTGTATGTGTTTTTTTAAGTATCCACGAGTCTACTTAATTAAACCTAGTCTTATTTTAGTAATGTTCACTGTTTATGATAAACAAGTCCCCACCGCTAATTTTTGTGTCGGTTAGGAGGGGCCGAATAATTAAGCAACATAATTGACAATTTTGGCAGGGAAACAGTGACAAATTACTCAAAGGAAGTTAGGGAATTGGGGTTCAGAATACAAGAGTACATATCAGAGAGCTTGGGGCTAGAGAAAGATTACATAAGGAATGTGTTGGGGGAACAAGGGCAGCACATGGCAGTGAACTACTATCCACCATGCCCAGAACCAGAACTTACCTATGGATTGCCAGGGCACACAGACCCAAATGCACTTACAATTCTGCTCCAAGACCTTCAGGTAGCTGGCCTTCAAGTTCTCAAAGATGGCAAATGGCTCGCCGTTAATCCCCACCCTGATGCCTTTGTCATTAACATAGGCGATCAACTGCAGGTAACTAACTAACTAACTAACTCCTCATTTATTATATGCATTATGCAAGCTTAATTCTCTAACTCGATTTAGGAGCATTGACTCATTCACACACGTCATATATTTTGAAAGGTCCAAATTAATTTGTCCCTTGAAGTAATCAAGTTATTAACAAAAATTTCTTTTGTTTGATTTAGCTTTCTGTTACACGTATTCTAACCATGATTACCAAAACTAAATCAGACCGGACTAGTCTGTTCAACCGGTTGGATTAGGAATCGGTAAGGTGTTAGGTCAATTTAACCAGAAAAATTGAAATACGCAAAATAAAAATAGAAGGGTGTTTGTGTGAAGTAAGGTTTTTTTTTTAAAAAAAAAAGGAAGAGGAGATATAAGAAGTAAAAAGTAGAGTGTGAATAGCAATTTCCTAGAATAGGCCCATGATCCTTAGAGTAGACATGATTGGGCCTGTTAGGCTAAGCCCTCAGGTTATAAGTCCATCAACAGCTCTAACTGCTTATAGTTTCAACAACACTCTTTTTGTGGTCATATAATGATGTTGGTCTTTTGGGGCTGTTGTACTATTGGCCTGTTGGCCTTGCCTTCGGGCTTGTTAATCCACGTATTTTTCAACAAAAAAAAAACACTTTTTATGTTGAACTTGATTGGTTGCAGGCTTTGAGTAATGGGCTTTATAAGAGTGTGTGGCACCGGGCTATTGTTAATGTTGACAAGCCAAGACTTTCTGTGGCTTCATTTCTTTGTCCGTATGATGAGGCATTGATAAGCCCCGCAAAACCACTCACAGAAGATGGATCTGGAGCCGTATACAGAGGATTTACATATGCAGAATATTATAAGAAGTTCTGGAGTAGGAACTTGGACCAAGAACACTGTTTGGAACTTTTCAAGAACAAGTAACCTTCAGAGTGTGTTTGGGAGTTTTAGAGGGGAGGGGAGCGAAGAGGAGGGGAGAGTTTGTGATCAATATTTTACCTATTTGAATATTTAAGAAATTATGTAAAAACCTTTCAAAGCTCTCTAAAGTCATTTTTTTAGTGTATTTTTTGAGTTCTCCCAAATTAGAGGATTTTTAGAAATATACTAGAGAAGATGACTTTAGAGGGTTTTGGAGGGCTTCAAAATATTTTCTCCATACTTCTCTCCTATCTATACAACTAATATATTAGAGTAAACTCCCCCTCTAAAAACTTTTTCCGAAACACACCCTTAAGGTCCCATTTTCAAGAACCAAAAATAATAAGGGTAATAAAGGAGGGAGGGTATTGGACAAAACGAATATCTTGATATATATATTTGTCTTTTACTCTCCCTTTCTTCCTATCCAGTCCTCACTCCTAGGAAGCAACATATTATTTTCAATTCTCTATTTCTTTTTACCGTTTTTATTGTTAATGTATTTGCTTATTACAAATTCAAGTTGGTTGGATAACTTTATGTCAGACAATCATCGATTTCTGATGAATTGATTAGCGGTGAGACTCAAATGCTTATTCTTTTACTCCATGTGGAGGAAGTCACATATTTCCCCAGAAGCAATCATGTTCTATTAGCTTTATGGAAGGAAACTAGAAAGAATGAATACAACACGGATACAGATATAATAAGTCACAGCATGGCTATGATATAGAATTAGTAGAAAGTTAATATAAAGGCTTAAATCTATTTTTAGTCTTTTATTTTTTATTGAGTTTCGTTTTTAGTCTTTTATTTTTAAAATGTGTCTTTTTAGTCCATCATTTTTGAAAAATGGTTTCTTTTAGTCCCTTGGGTCATTTTTTAATTTCGAAAAGTATTTTTTAAAATTATACTATGACCCCTCCCAAGCCTGATACTCACCTTAACCCGTTTTTTCGTTCTCCTCCCCCTCCACTGATGCACAGCGGCCCCCCATCCCCGCTAGGAGTAGTTTCAACGTCCTCCCTCGAAGCCACGATGAGATGTGGCCTCTTTCTCGTTCTCCTCCATGTGTAATCACGGTGGCCGTCTCTCTTCTTGCCATTGTGCGCGGAGCTCCTCCCTTGGCCGCGCGGGGATGGGGGTAGCGCGGTGCATCAGTGGAGGGGGAAGAAAATGAAAAAACGGGTTAAGATGAGCATTATACTTGGGAGGGGTCAAAGTATAATTTTAAAAGATACTTTTCGGAATTAAAAAAATGGCCCGAGGGACTAAAAGAGACCATTTTTAAAAAATGATGAACTAAAAAAACGCGTTTTAAAAATGAGGAACTAAAAACGGAACTCAGTAAAAAATGAAAGACTAAAAACAGATTTAAGCCTAATATAAATTATAAATCTCAAATCAAAATATAATATTTTAAAGTTCGGCTACTACTCATGTGTTGAACCTTGAAAAACTCTTAGTGCTGCTTATTCATTCTTGGTCCAAGAGAAGCATAAATTAAGGTAAAGTATCTAAATTTAGAACTCTATTGCTACAGTTGATGTTCCTCATATTGCTGTAGTATATATATATATATGGGTATAACAAGGCAAACATTGCTTGCTATCTTTTTATACATTGAAGAACCACTGGCCATATAGTGCCCTAATTGGACAGAGATTAATGTGTTGACTCTTTGTCATATATATTGTTCTGTTCATTCAAAAAGGGCGATGGAATAGCCACCCGTCAGTGGAATTTTATCACTATATATACGGCTGTATTGAAAAACTTTTGCTATTTATTTACCCAATGGAATTTGGATTCCTTGCAGTAAGAAATTGGTATTGTTATTTTGAGATTAGATAGCTTATGTTCCAAATTTGTATTTTGAATCAGATCTACTAAAGTTAGATTATACGTCATCCAATTTTGATCCAATGATACCGATTTTTTTATTGTAGCAACTGCGTGAATTAATAACCATCCGGATCCAAAAAAACAGCTGCTAAATCTAATTAACTAATAAAGAGTTGGCATTCAAGAGAAAACGTAGAACATTAATAACCCACAATATGAAACTTGTTATTTATATAGGCGGTATTACATTGAACTTTCTCATTATTATTTTCCTAACCGTATTCAATAAAAATGAAAACATTTTTTTTTCCCGGGAAAGCTTTCGTGTAAGTAGCACCACAACCCAACCACAATCTCGAAACTCAGATGCAACAACTGTCATGAATCCACGCGAAAAAAAATAAACTTAAAGCTTCTTAAGAAATTCCATGACGTATGTGTTGAAAGCACAGCAGAGGACTCGGAAACCTTGGAATCCAGCACCTTTAGCCAGAGCCTCAAACTCTTTCTCTGTTCTCTCTTTCCCACCTGGGTTATGAGCCAACATGATCACATCGATGTGAACCACACCTTTGGTGGCCAAGCTAGAGTCTGGTGCCACTGGGAGAATGCATTCTGCCACAATCACTTTCCCGTTGTCTGGAAGTGCCTCGTAGCAGTTCTTCAAAAACTTCAAGCAGTGCTCATCACTCCAGTCATGACAGATCCACTAAAATGTATATAAAAAGAGGTATTAATGCCATTATTAGCATGAACAAGTGGAACATGATTTGAGGTATCAAAAAAGGTAAAGGATAAAACTTGATTCTAACTTCCAAACCAAGATGATGAACTGAATATAATATGAGTGTCTTTTTTTTTTGGTCAAATACTATATGAGTGTCTTAACTTGCAAGTTCAAGTGTTTTTCACAACGTGAACTGTTGAGTTGCTAGGCCCAACCTTTTTTTGGTTGGAAGTGTGTGAGATACTTTCTTTTTCATTATTTTTATCTAGCTGCTTTCACTGAATTAGTATAAATAAAAAGGCCCCACCAATAGTATTAAGAGTAGGTAAGAAAGTGAAAGGATTCAGATTATAAAATGCACCTTCATAAAAACAGCATCAGCTTTTGGAACACTGACAAACATGTCTCCACCAACATGCTCCACTCCTACATTAAGAAACATGAATGTCAATTCTACAATAGAGCAATATATATTATGATCCAAATATGTAAAGTCTAATACCAACTACTGAAGACAATGCCAAGTAAACTAAGCCGGGCCCCTAAACTCAAGTCACATGATGATATGAACTTGAAAAAATATTGTACCTGGATAAGATGGAGCATCTTCAATGACATGGGGCAAATCAAAGTTAATGCCTTTTATAGTGGGATACTTTGAGACAATCATGTTCACTACAGCTCCAGTCCCACCACCTACATCGACCAGAGATTTAAGACCCTCAAAACCTGTGTATGTCTCGAGAATTTTCCTCATCGTGATGGTAGAGTGATCAGCCATCCCCTTGTTGAAAACCTTGTTAAACCTTGGATCTGTCCCATGGTACTCAAAGGCTGTCACCCCATATGCCTTGTTAAATGGAATGCCCCCTTCAAGGACTGCATCTTTCAGGTAGTACCTACAACAACACAATCATGTCAACCCCTTGAGGACTAATCACTCATTTTTCAAAGTGAGTATTTTTAAATACTTAAAATATTCTTAAAAATATATCTCATTCACTAAGTTGTCTTGTTCAAGCTAAAATTATATGATTGCAGTATATGACTCGCTTTTATCATCAATTAGCAATTTAGCATAGCCCTCTTGATTAAAATATCAAAGTTCGTTCAACTACTCGCATCATGTAGACAAATAAATATAAATAAAACCCGGATAGTCTTGAGTGTTGACAAATACAAAAGGCCCAAAATAGTCTTGAGTGTTGACAAGTAACTTGGACCATTACGCAATTGTCTAACTGTTCACATTGCTATTGGGTTGGAAGCCTTACAAGAAGAAGATTGGTTCACACTCCATCGGTGGTAGGTGAGTTGGTGACCACTCAAAAGTGAGGGTCCCCCGTTGTCGTTTCAATTTTCATAATTTGAGGCTTTTGACGTTAATGTTTGTGGGACAATCGTCCTCCGTGTAATCAAAGCGGTTCAACCTACTCTTACCATCTCTGTTATTTTCTACATCCAAAATGTTACGCCACCCCATTCATGATTAGCTAACATTATTCTTACATGAAGTTTACAAATATGTTTGATAAGTAGTTACTATTTCTAATAATGCTTTTAATATTATCATAAAAATTAATGCTATTAGTAATATTTATTTAGTTTAAAAATAAAATTTTAAAAAGACAAAAAAGTGTAATAGAATAGTGTGCAAGTGGTATCATGAGAATATAAGATTTCCCATTCTTCATAGGGAGAATAAATTTAAAATAAGGAAAACATGGATAAATTATATTCTTGAGAAGCAATAAGTATTTTTTTTTTTAAAACATCTACCAAACATGAAATATTGTATTTGCAAGTTTACTTTCCCTTTTTCTAGATGATAGTGGTCAATTTAGACAAGTCGCAAAAGTCACGGTGATGTTTACAAAAAGCTTATGTAGGGTCATATAACAAATGTGCGTATGATCTAAGTAACTAGCAAGGACTGGTAACTATGTTACATCATGAGTTCAATTTCATTATATTCCTTGAAGATTTTACAGAGAAGCTGACAATCTTCCTCTGTGCAATCTTTCTTGTTATGTGTATGAATTTCACATTTCTAATTTGTCCTATTTCTGAACAGAATGGAGATACATTCTAATTCTGTTATGGACTAATTCTCCCATTTAGTTACGTGTTGATGCATACACTTTGACTTAATAATGACAATTCCTTATATACCAATTTTTAAATTCGCAATAAACAGAGTTCCACTAAAAGCTCCTTCATCCCTTCTCTTCTCTTCTATTTCCCCCACATCAAAAACTTTCTAAAAAATAAGAATGCCTACAATAAGTTACTAACTTAAGACGTAAAAAAAAAAAAAAGAAGAGAAGATTAAAAGTGGCAAAACTATCATTTATATGCTTCTAGCGGATTGAGCCAGTTAAAGTTTTAGAATATGGAGTTTTGTGTTGTACTCCAATTACTATATAAGAAGATTTCGCCCTCTCAAATTGTGACACATGTAATTGTTTCATTTTTTTTGTTTTTAATTAAAATTATTTTATTTACTGTTATTATTACTATTTTTTTTAAAAAAAGACTAATTCTTTATGCAGGTATTCTTTGCTGTAGCAATCCGGTGTTGTCCTGCTGTTAACGTCACTTTAACCACTTATTTTATACAACTTTAAATCTTGACCATTAATTCATTTTGTTCCAAAAAAATAAATAAAAAATACAAGTAGAGAGAGAGAGAGAGAGAGAGAGAAATAGCCTAAAGCAGTGAATCCAAATCCGGCAAAAAGGGACAGGGTAAGAAATAGTGGAATACCAGCTTTCCATGAGTACTTTATCCTGATTCATGAGGTTGAGAGCAGCAAGAGAGACACCATCTTGGTTCTTGACCAAGTACTTAGCAACAGGGGCAAGACCATAGAGCCTCTGAACCTTCCCATCTTCAAGTGTACGGAGGGAGCAAGTGAGGATACTGTAGGAAGCCAAGAGTCGCAACATGCGGTCGAGCATGGTTGGTGCATCGGGGTTGTTCTTTATTGGGAGGTGAGAAGCAATGTCATTTGGGGAAAGGTGAGCACCAGGGCCAGCCTTGGCAATGATCTCCAATAGATCAAGCTCAATAGCTGATTTTAGAATCATGGGGAGTACAGAGGCAGAGGCTAGTTGCATGGCAAAGAGGTTTGCCTCTTCGTCAGATACGTGGGTTGGTGTTATTTGGGTCTCACCTGTTGAACCCATGGTTGAGGAAAAGGGAAGCTTTGCTGGGGAAAAAGGGTGTGGGATTGGATTTAGAGCTTAGAATTAGATTAGAAAGTGTTTTGGTGTGAGTGTGTGACCTTTGGTACAAAGTGGTTGGCTATATATGCATAGAAGAATAGTGAAATGGTTTGGTTGGTGTCTATGGTCCATCCATTTGCAGTTGGGACCCACACCAACCACCACGCCGAGGACCCACTCAGAGAATTCGTGCATACTGTATATGGGAATACTTCCATATAAGGAGTACCGACGATGAATACAAGTGAAAAACACCCCTCAAAAAAGAACTGGTATATCATTTTGCCAACTTCACGGAAATTGACAATTGGCTATAGCTCTCAATGAATGTTTTTCATTAAGGTTTGTTGCATGAGTTAAATTAGTTTATATATTTTAATTTTTTTTTTGAACTTTTTTATTTAATCTTTCTGGAAGTACATGTGAACACACAGAAGGATTCTCTTACTAAAATTAAGAAGTTTCTAGATAAGAATAGAGGATAAAAACATACATACTTAATTTAAAAGGTTTTGTGAATTAGAAACCCGTGAATACAAATGAGCTTTGCAAGTTTCATAAGGTTGTACATTTTTAGCTTCATGGTTTTGTTTTTCTTTTTTCCAAAGCTATTTTGGAGGTGGCTTTTACGTAGTCTTAATAAATATAGGACCATGGACGGTCTAGCTTGCTACAATAGGTTTAAGTATTTATTTTTTGTTTTGCAGTTAGAGTATTATCATTTTTAAAATCATGGTTGTATCTTTGGTCAAAGAAATATGAGGAAATATGATGCTTCTTTAAAATTAACGTTCACACCCCATATTACCGATCAAAGCCAGAGATATCCATTAAAAGTAGCATTAAGAATCTAAGTGTGAGTTGTTAGTCTCACGTTAGCTAAAAATGGGATAAATGAAATGAATATAAAAGACAAGAAGCAATATATACTCAATGTCTTAAGGTTTTGTTGCAAACAAAAACCCCTCCCTAAAAAGCCCTTCCCTTTTGTTCCGTCATGAACTCTCAAACACGCCCCGAGAGTACACAGCTCACCGGCCTGGACTCTAATGAAAAATATCGAATTCTAATTTGGTTATGGTAGCATCAATGACAAAAAAATAATAATTTGGTTATGGTAGCATTCTCACATCACTCGGGTTAACATCTTACCTAATTTATAAATTTATAAAAGAAACGACGTCCAACTACAATTAGGCTTAGCTAGCGGAAGAGGAAATAACTGATCCCACTGTCGTTCTTAAAGTACAGCTGTCGTCTACTATTTTTATTAAGCCCAAAGAAATTTTGCGAACAAATTTTACTTCCTTCACCAAATTTGGGTTTCTTATTCATGTTTGACACTACGATAAAACAATGAAATAAAATTAAATATTTATATAAAATTTATTTACAATATCGCTGCTATTAAACTCTTTATATAACTGTCAATTTTTTATTTAATTTTTTAATGTTAATCTAAGTATCTAATAATTCTAAAAAGGATTGCACATGTGGTCCCAAATTTAACGAGACAGAAAATGATCATTTCCACTTCCATTTCTTTTTATTTTTATTTCTTCCATTATTTCGTTTTTGAAAAATAAATGAAATAGAGATAATATACATATATAGATGATCATTTATTTTTTATAAAAGCATAGTAATAAAAAATAGAGAAATAAAAAATGGAGAAGATTTTTTCCTACAAGACTCTTTTTTTTTTTTTGATCAACTACAAGACTCTTTTATGTGCCATCACCGTGTGTTGACACCTCCTCCAAAAAAAGATAGAGATGGCTTTCTGTGGGCTTTTTTGTTTGTAACATTGTCAATATTGGGCTGAATAAAAAAAATGATATTCAAAGGCGTTAGTTATGGGCGAACCTGGGAAAACCCAGCACCCCAGATACTTCGATAGAAGGTGCGGGAGCTGCCACACTCGGAACGACGCCGCATTAGTCAGGGAACACGAAAGGTCATGGGAATTGGGAGCTACTAAAATTGGAATACTTATTTTACATTTTGTTTGAGCTGGTTGAGCTGACGAGTTCACTAGCCAAGCAGAGAGAACAGAAGAAAGCAAAGCAAGGGTGGGAAAATGGCAGAAGAAAATGAGGATAAGAAAAGTTCGATCCTTTCTTCGACAAAAGAGGAGAGCCCAGTGAGAGCCGTGGTTTGTCTGAGAAGAAAAGAGGATATGAAACGTTTCGAGGAAACCGAGGAGTGCTTCATCTTAGAGTTTGACCCATTTGAGTCCCTTGACCTTTCCAGGCTTTCGTTGGACCACAACAAGAACAATAACCATATTGACGATGGTCTCTCCATTGTTGCTGAAAAGGGTCCGGTAAATACATCTTCCATTCTCCCTACAAAAACCGTCGTGTATAGTTTCCTCTGTTGTTATTGTTTTTTCCTCGTACATGTCTGTTTGGTTACTACTACTGTTGTTGTTGGCTTGTTGCTTGCTTCTTCACACTCGTTTCGTGAAAATTACCGCGAATCAACACTGCTGCTTAAGGGTATGTTTGGATGATAAAAAAGTTTTCATTTTTGAATTAAACGGTTAAGAATATTTATTTGTTACTCGGAAAATATTTGGATTAAAACTTGTCAGACTGTGTGATATTTAAGAATTGGGATTGGAATGTTAGATTCGGAGAAATATAAGATCATGGTCACTCCGTTAGGTTTCAGTTACCTTGTTAATTATTGTAATGAACAATGTCATGCGATTGCTTTCCTCCGGAATCGATTTCTTTTACTTAAATAAATGGGGTTTGTCGTTGAGCTTTATTAATTCTGAGTTAAGTGCTGATGAATATTTATTTTTTGACAAATATTAAATATATAGGTAGCTTGCAGAGATTACCCGCATTCAAGACATTTGTGTCTTAAATTTCCGTTCACTACTACACCTCATGAGAGCTACTGTGAAATGGTAATGATGGGAGTTGAGCTCTTTAATTTTTTGTTTATTCATTCATCTATACCTTGCATCTGAATTAAAAATCTCTAATTGGTTGAATGCAGTGTCACTGTTATGCGTGTGATTCAGCTGCTCCTTGTAAGGACTGGACCCGACCCATACTTCCACACTGTGATGCAGATAGCTCTGAGTACTGGAAGGACCAGAGGGATATGCAGAGGAACAGGAAGATACTTTTAGGTCCAGAAGAGGCTCACTGATTAACAGTACACATGCTGCGCATTGTTTGTTTGTATATGAAGGGGAATGGTAGACGGGAAATCAACTTGGGATTTTGCCTTTTGGGTATGCTCCACCAAAACTATTGCATAGATTATGTAGGCATACTTTATTTTTGTGGTTATATATGAGGATATATATAAGAACGTGTGCTGGCAATTTACGTTTTGAGTGACTAGGATGATCTATATGAACATCATGTAAATTCTAGTTTTGCAATAGGGAATTGATGATTTCGGTTTAACTCACTGGTGTGTCGGGCAATCTTATTATGACGAATGAGAACGAATGAATAGAACTGAGTACATTCTAATGATTTAACTCCTTTGTAATAAGTTAATTATGACGGGATCTGGATTCAAAATATGAGTAAAACATGTGTCATTAATAAAAATTGAGTATTCAAAAAGGCTAAAATCTAAGTTATTATTTAATTACAATTTAATTTTAAGTCTTATGCATAAGTTCCCTTAATATTCAAATCTCCTGCCTTAGGTCTTATTTTTAGTGAGGATGTTAGAGGCTGTGGCCTCCCTAGAAAAATCTCTTGTAAAAAAATACTTAATATTCAAATCTTATTTGTATAAATTTTTTTGTGAGAATAAAAAATTGCAAAATATAAAAACAACTTGTTTAAACTTTAAACACATTCTTGATTGATTTTTATTGGTTTTTGATTAGATGTGATTGATTCTCTATTAATTTTGTGATCGATTAGCTGATTTTGTGGTTTAACGGACCAAATACACGACCCATTTGTCTTTTTTTGCAAACAAACCGGTCGATCCAATTTGATTCTTATCAATGGATATTTTACACCACACTAATTAAAATATTATTATTAGAATTCATAAACAAAAAGTAGAATATTATAAATTGCTTATATGAACATAATAAATTATAAATATACATATTCATAGTATTAAAATAATATTTAAGAATATCTCCATAAGGTTAAATTTTAATAAATTTACTAAATAATAAAAGGTGTAGCTTTCCTTTTTTTTATTTTTTTATTTTTTTTGCTTACAAGGGAAATAAAAAAACACAAAACAGAGAACACCTATCTACACCAGCGAGGGGTACTACATCCCATCCTATAAACAATAAAGACTCATGTAATTTTAATAATAATTTTTAAATCAATTAGTATTAGAGAAAATAATTAATATTTTTATTTAAGGAAAAATTGCACTGACCTCCCTTGAGGTCTTCTCAAATAACACTCATACCCCCTCTAGTTTTTAAACAAACACTGACCTCCCTTAGTTGGTTAACCAACTGACACGTACACCCCTTTTAACTTAGCGGTGTTAAGGACCCACACCCTTCTTCCCCAACTCTTCAGTCATCCCTCACAAATCCAAAAAAGCTAGCAGCAATTTTACATTGCAGAAGAAGCATAAGCAGCTATTGCGTGCTCTATACGATAGCCTTTTTTATAGTGCTTCTTTGCTTTCCCTTTCCGATAGCAACTGCACCTCTGCTCCCTTGCCAATGTTTTTTTTTGTGATTTTTTGGGAGTTAGGGGAGGTATTCGGGCATCTTCACTCGTCTTCTTCCTCGCCATCTTCACCAACACCAACCTCCTCCGCCACGCCAATGCCGACACCTCATCGTCTTCAGATCCCTCACCCCTCCTCATCGCCCTCGCCGATACCGCCGACATCATCATTATCCACGTCGGTGCTGTGGGCTACGATGCCACCGCGTGATGCAGATTGCAGTGGCATCTAAGCATCAGATGTTTTTTTTTTTGAAACCAAACTGAGAACATCAGCGATTATACAAGAAGAAGTGCAAGGAGGAGTGGTTTGGAGCAGCCTGACAGTACACTTCCAAGATAGGAGTGGTTCAGTTTGTTTCTCGTTAGTAGCATCATGGAGACATGGAATGAGCCATGTAGCAGCTGCCATAACATTGCCTTCCCCATCTCTGACACTAGCACCGATTCCCCATCTCTATTGTTCAGAAGTAGCGACATCAACATTTAGTTTGTATTGACTTGAGGGTGGTGGGTTCCACTTGCTATGAGCTTTTTCAACTAGGGGTGCCTGGGTTTGCAATCTGGCTAGGTGTTTGGTTGACGTTTCAGTTTTTTTCTGCTCAAACGATTTGTAAACGGCGTTAATCTACAGGGGAGGTGAGTGTTTTCTAAAAACTAAAAGGGGTGTATGTGTTATTTGAGAAGACTTTATGGGAGGTCAGTGCAATTTTCTCTTTATTTAATGTAAGAGTAAACTAAATATTTTCTTTTCCCGAGTGGAATGATATATTGAACCGACAGAACCGTCATTCCCTCTTTTGGATAGAGGCATATTTATATTGAACCGTAATTCCCGAGTGGAGTTTTATTAATTTATATTTGGAAAGAAAATTAAAAAGGAAAAAAAAAACCCAAACGGTCATATTTCGAATCATGGAAATTTTGTATTTTGAATTTACAGGACTATTTATTTAATATCCCTCTTTTATCCCCTGCGTCCCTGCGCCGGAATTGATTCAGTTTGATGGTTGGCGAACAGAGGAGAAAAAGAAAGATGACGCCGGCCAGCAAATTGGGTCGCAAAAAGGCAACGCCGCTCCCACAATCACCAATCGATATTGACAGTCCCATCAGAGCCATCGCTTGTCTGAAGAAAGTCGACGACATGAAGCGTTTCGAGGAAAACGAGGACTGCTTCATCCTAGGATTCGACCCTTCGGACTCTGTTATGCTCTCGTGCGACGATGATTCTCCCACTACTAGTAGTGTTCGCAGCCAAGATGTTGATGATCTGTGTTTTGTTGCTGAAAAGGGCAAGGTAGGACCAGTACAACTCACCAGCATTTGTTTTCATTCAATTGAATTTTGTGTTCAGAAAGTTTTGATTTTGACGGAGACCCATTTTGCCACATTGTTAAAAAGTATTGGAATTCAATATTTGAAAAACTAAATGTGAAATTGAAAGCATTGATGTTTGGATTCACTTCTAGGAGAGAAAAAAACGATGTAAAATTGATTTTGACATATTTAAATATTTTTCATTAGAATTGATTTTGTTTCTAAAATGAATTCTTACATAAAGTTAAGATTTAGAGTTTTTGCCTTCTAACATGATTTTTAGCTTTAAATTTACTGTTCAATTCACTTTTATGTGAATAGATTCAAACATAAAATCACTTTGTATTCATCGCACTTCTAACCAAAATCAATTTTCATATACGTAAATCCCAATTTTATTATTATTAAAAATATTGTCTTTTGTCATTGATTCCTGATCAAAGATACTGCTATGTCATGCAGATAGCCCTTAGAGATTACCCTCACTCAAGACATCTCTGCCTCAAATTCCCATTCAAGACCACGCCTCATGAGAGCTATTGTGGAATGGTAATCGAACTTGCTAACTGCTATCTTATATTATATATATTCAATATTCAATTGTGTCTGTAAGTGTTGTAGATTTTTTTCTCCCACACTAACTTTGTCACAATTAATCTTTTGACTGGGCACAGTGCTACTGTTATGTTTGTGATTGTGCCGCCCCCTGTAAATACTGGACCCTTGGCCGTCATTGCAATGCAGAGAATGTTGGTTTCTGGAAGGATCAGAGGAAGACTATGAAGAAACAAGTTCATTAATCTGCCAAATTCACGTTCAGAAACTTGGCATTTGGGGGGTGTTAGACTTAGTCATTTAGTCCATAGATATAAGTACAAATCGTGTAGGCCAAACATTTTGTTTGAGAAGGCATGTGGCACCGTGATAGCTTATTTTTGGGATTAGGATTATGGATTCTGTTTACCATGTTGAGAGCCTTCTCGACTTGAGTTTGATTGAGGCAAAATTTTGTTGCTTTAACTGAAACTGTATGTAGTGTGTTATTTTTCCATTAGCCTTCAATGGAATGAATCTAATCTAAAAGAGTCATTGATCATGAGCTGTTACTGCTGCTGGACCCGTTGATGTTTTATTTCTGATTCTTTGAGAATTCTATCTACAACTAGTTTTTTACACTTTGACGATTTCCATGTATGTAACACTTCATTTCATTCCAATATAAAGGCACTAGAAACCGGCACATGTATATATATCTATCTGTAACCTGCACACAAGGCTATCAATGGTTCAACTCATTCTTTTGATGTTGCAAACTTGTTTATCTTTGGAACTGGAAACAAATGAGCAAGATAATTCAGCTGGCTGAGACTTTTTTTTCTTTGTAATTATCAAAAGTCAAAATAAACAAAATGTATTAAGAATATAAGTGCTCGAGTAAGAGTTGCAATGACTACTGAAGAAGTAAGAGAGCGTCTGCAAAGTGTGCTATTTGTGATCTGTCACAGGTGTGACACGTTTTCCTAATCCTTAAATCTCCAATGTTGTCATTTTTGTTGCTGCCACTGTAATGTTGCAGATCTCATTATGGCATTATGAAACACGTGAAATTATGAAGAAAGTTGCATCTTATATTCATATTCATTTGTATACATTGCTAATTGCTAATCCCTTGTCCACTCCTTTCCTAATTCTTTATCTTCGGATCCGGTCCGGATCCTCTCCGGTCCCTTTTCCCCTCAATCTGTGTCCATGTTAATTTCTAGCCATTAGATTAATCTAATGGTTAGAGATTAAAACAAAAAAAAAATACAAGAAAAACACCACAGCATCATCCCTTAGGATTGGGAACACCCACTGCGGCACCGGCTTATTTTCTTTTTAATTTTATTACAAAAATGTTACAATTTTTTTTAAAAAGATTTGTATTTTGTAAGATCTAGATCCTTTATTGTTGTGGTGAGTCTTGCATGGGACCCAGATTGTGTACAGTTAAAAAATCCCTACAATCTTGCAGTCGGCGCATAGATAACCGTCGGATCAAGATCGGTCGGCTCACGATTTATCCTCGGTTTTATTCAAATTTTAAAGTCGATTTATTCTTGTCCATCCGATCAAAATTAACAGTCCGAATTGTGACTGCATACTGCAGGTACTACAATCCATTTCCATCTTGCAAGTTGCAACTAATGATATGACAGGCTTTTGTATGACAAAAGATGTGTTTTTTTTTTCTTTTAATAAAAAATAGAAGGATACAAATTCAAATTTTGTACAAAAAGAAGAAGTTAATCCCATGCATCTTATATAAATATTTTTTAAAAATAGTGGCAAAATATTATTTTTATAAAAAATGAAAAGAAATGATATGATGATTTTTTTTCTTTCTAAATTACGCATGGGATGATCATATAGATGAGAATATGAGGCCCGCTCTGCGTAAATTAGTGATTAGTCTACAATAGTTTTTTACTCATTAATTGCAAGTCTACGTGGGTTAACCGTCAAAATAGACGAGTTAAACGATGTTTGATTTGAGAGTTTACAATTCAACCATTTACTCATAAAACTTAATTTGTTAAAAACTCTCTTTCTACTTATTTTTTCGACAAACTCTCTTTCTACTTATTGTAAAGTAAGAAAATATAAAAAGTGAAAAAATAAATTTTTTTAACGAGTAAAAAACACGAACCAAACCACAAGTCTATACTCCCCAGTGTATTCTCAGCCATCTATGTATTTTCTCTCATTCCCTGATTGGTTGTAAATTAACTCGTGATACTTTTTATACCAGTCTTTTCGTACTAAAAAAAACACATCCCAGAAAAACAAATACGGAATATTCTAATTTTGATAGAATAACATGCTTCAAATAGTTGAAATTAAATGTCCAAAGTTATAAACCACTCTCACATTGGTCCATAAAAGTGATAATTTAATTACTTGAAATTGAAAAAATGAAAAGGGAGAAGGATTTGTCAAAAAAAAAAAAAAGGGAGAAGGAGAGAAAATGGATGAAGGTGGTGGTGTGATAAACTGGGCCCAAATAAATGAAGGGCCCAAGAAATAGGAAAACCCTTGAGCTGAGGCTGAATAAGTAGCAAAGAGTGTTATCCATTTCTATCCATCATCTATACTGAGTAATCACAACCTCCGCCGAGTGAAACCCCTAACCCCCCCCCCCCCCCCCCCCCCCCCCCCTCTCTTCACTTAACAGCTCGGAGTTATGTCTCCAGGTCCTGTTGTTGACGCTACCCCCGAGACCGAAGCTGAGCAACAGGTTTCCCCTGCCGACGAAACAACCCACAAGAAGAAACCCCAACCTCAGGTTGTTCCTTATTCACTAATTTAATTATTACTGTTGTTTATTTTTTATTTTTGGATACATTCGGTTGTGTTTTGTTTTGTGTATGAGTTGCTTGGATTGGATTGATTTCGTTTATGAAGTGGTTTGGTCTCTCATTTCCGCTTTATGATGCTGTTTTTCTTCAGGAGGACGATGCTCCCGTTGTTGAGGACGTGAAGGAGGACGATGACAAAGATGAGGCCGATGATGATGAAGACGACGATGACGACGACGACGATGACAAGGAAGATGGCGCTCAAGGTCATCCACCCCTTTCACTGTGTTTTCATTTGTTTGCGTATTCTGACCTAATGAAATGGCTATTTGGTATTTGTTTTGTGTCATGGTTAATTATATATATCCCCATGGTTGCTGTCATTATCAACCTTTTGATTTATGTTTTTCCTTTTGTTGATGCTTTTTTCTGGGGTTTGGGTAGAGTTCTGTATCTTTCCGATCTAACTTACTAACTATTAGATGAATGATGATATCTACTTAGTTTAAACAAACTGACATGTGGCTTTCTTAATCTTATCATGCTTGAACAACCATGGGATCTCTGGTCATAAATCTTCATGCATATAAAAACGGTTATTGTTGGCTCATGGTTGATGTTGAAAGTGAACATTTGCTTCGTTGTCTTGGCTGTCATTTTATATATCTGTTTATAAGTCTTTGGTTATTAGCTTGTTTCTGTTTTATGTTTGAGTAAAAGCATTATCTTCATGTGGGTCTAACCATTTGCGTGTTAAATTAATTAGCAAAAGGCTGTCTCGGAGATACATTGGTTGTCGGTATATGGTATAATGGTGGGCACCAAAAGGAATAAATAGGAGCCTTGGGAAAAGTTTGATTTTGTCATCATTTGATTGATTGCCATTTATGCTCTTTGGATTAACAAGCCGTTATCGGTTAAGTTTGATTGTTGCTGATGTGCGAATTTATCACGTGTGCACTGTTTTGTGAACTGCTGGTAACGTATAACATATATTAACATATATCTGAGAAATTTAACGTATATTTGAAGGTTCTCACTGAATCGGCTGTCTGTGCCTCAATTAGCAAGAAGGATGACCTCTTATGTAGTCTTTGACTACACTGATTCTGCCCACTGAGCTCACTCTTATACTTCTGTTATAATATTTGGGGTTGTCTTTGTTGATGGTCAACTTAATATCTCAACCTCAACTATGTTTGCCTATTCAGCTATTGCTTTTCTGTGCTTATGAATCTTATATGGTGGAGTTTACCTGTTTGGATGAAAAAAATGTGAACTATAGTAGTACTAATATTGGCAAGTAATTGTTGCTAACTTCAGGATTGAAGGGCTTTACCTAGAGAAAATAACAATGTGTTTCTGCACTTCATTACCTTCCCTCTGTTGCATATCTATACTGTATTATGTTTGTTTGGCATGTTATCTGTTGATCCTTTTCATAAATCTGTTTTATTGGACTCTGAGATGCAGGTGGTACTGAGGGTTCAAAGCAAAGCAGAAGTGAGAAGAAGAGTCGAAAAGCAATGCTGAAGCTTGGGCTGAAACCTGTCACTGGCGTTAGTCGAGTCACAATCAAGAGAACCAAAAATGTTAGTATTTACATATCTTGCTCTGTGATTTTATGTGGGAGATGGGTCGCGTCTAACCAAATTATTTTCTGTCCTTAGATTCTTTTTTTCATCTCAAAACCTGATGTCTTCAAGAGCCCAAATTCCGAGACCTATGTCATATTTGGGGAGGCAAAAATAGAGGACCTGAGCTCTCAGTTGCAGACGCAAGCTGCTCAGCAGTTCAGGATGCCAGATATGGGATCTGTCATGGCAAAACAAGACCAAGGTGCTGCAGCTGCAGGTGCACAGCCCGAGGAGGAAGAAGAGGAGGTTGATGAAACCGGTGTGGAGCCGCACGACATCGATCTGGTCATGACACAAGCAGGAGTGTCAAGGAGCAAGGCTGTCAAGGCTCTCAAGACTCACAATGGGGACATTGTTGGTGCCATCATGGAGCTCACTACTTAGTTGGGCTTTGTGTTCTGTCTGTATCTTTGTTCTGGAATAATTTTGGAATTAATATCCGTAAGAAGTTACTATAGCCAAGACCATATGACCATATCAATCGTCTATATGTTTAGGGTTACTGTTTACCTCATAATTTTGTTGCGTTTCTCTGTTTCACAAAATATTCCGGGGCGACATTATGATCACATACTAGTTTGTTTAGATAGTGTTATTGTTTTTCTCCTCCCATTACTAGTCACAACCACCTGTGATCCGTTTTTCTTTGCACCAAGATTGTACAAGAATTGTGCTGTTGGTTGAGTTTATTCTAGGAATATATTTGGTTGCATTTTTGCAGCTTTTTGAGTTTTTAATGTCATTTCTTATGAAAAAGGCTATTTTAAACATGCGCCTAGACCGGCTGAGTTTTGATTATATTATATCCATCCCAGCGGCATCTAAGTCTTGTTGCTATAATAATTGTATATTTCGCACTGGCAAGAAAATCCCACTGAAAATAGTTATGCACCAGAAGAGTTCATGCTTTTAGACAAAACAAGATGACATTATAAATCTAAACAACTTTGCAGGCACAAGCTACAAACTAATCGTAACATGGTAGTGTAATATAATACTAGTTATGAAATATGATAGATACAATAAAATATCATAATTCAGAGGACCATGACAGCAGGGATAAATAAAATAAAAGCATTCAAAACTTTCACAAGTTCCAAAATTAAAGCAGGTTTAAAATAAAACAAAGTCCCATTAAAAAAAAACTACCTTCTCAAGTTTGAGTAAGATTTCAATTGCCAATTCGATTTTAAAACAGTGATTTTAATCGAGTAAATATTTAAGGTAAGGAGAAAACTTAATTCATGTCAACACCAAACCCATTAACTTTCACGCCATCAATACTTCTTCTCCACCGAGGTAGAACCTCCATTAAACTTGACTATGCCCTCTTGTTGCATAGTCACGCTATTTTACGTTTGTTTAGCATGTTATGTTATTTGTTACGTGAATAGACCACGTGAAACAACATAATCACATCAATAACCACAACAACAAATCCATTAAGGACCTGTTTGAATTGATTTATGCAGAGCTTATGAACACAGCTTATGGCTGATTCATAAGCTGTTTTAGGCTTATTTTCCATAAGCTACCCATGATAGCTTATCAAAACAGCTTATGGCTTATATAAAATAAGTTTCACTATAATTTTTCTTCGATTATAAAAGTAGCTTATACAACTTATGCCATAAGCAGTAGATAAACTTGTTATACAAACAGGGCCTAATTATTAAACGGTCATGTGATTTTTTTTGGTCGGAAAAAGGGTCATGTGATGGATGAAACAAAATCACTCCTTTCACCAGACAAAAAGGTTCAATTTGACCCAAAAAAAGAGAGAAAAAGGTGCAATAGAGACGGCCCAATCCAAAGATGTTATGGCCCAAGGAATGTGTAGCCCATAACAGGAGGACAGGGGAATGACTAATGGAAAAAAAAAAAAGAATAGCAAGAGTGTCATCATCCTAACCGGTCAGTATTGTTATCTATCTATCAGGCTATACTGTCGAGTGTTGAGTGAAGCAGAAGAAGAAGAAGCCAGTAGCCATGTCTCCAGGTCCCGTTATTGACGCATCCGCCGATGCCGGAGCCGACCAACAACTCCCCTCCGTCGAGAACACAACCCACAAGAAGAAACCTCTGCCTCAGGTTGCCCCTATTTCCATCGGAATTACGTTTCTATTCTCTACTCTCTGGTTTCGCTCTCTCATTTGCTTCTATGATCTGTTTTTTTTTTACTCAGGAAGACGATGCCCCTATTGTTGAAGATGACGTCGATGACAAAGACGAAGAAGAAGACGACGACGACGAAGATGATGACAAGGAAGACGACGCTCAAGGTCCCCTCCTTTTAATTTCATTTCTCACGACGTTTTCTGTTGTTCACGTTGAACCGCTATTCCTTTTTGTGGTATTTTTTATTTTTGCTGTCGTTATTCTTTACATTGTTTAATGGATTTATTTCCGGGTTAAACATGTATTTAGTACAAATGTTCACTATTTCAATTTCAATTTTAAAACATCTTATTTTAGATGGTCACATGTAGTTCTCAAAATATCCTCATTTGTGTATGATTTCCTTTACGGTTTAACATAGAGGTTACATGACAGTACTTGTATATTCTTCAATAGGATTTATGAGCTAAGAATATATTGTTCCTGAGGACAAAATTACTATTGAATAGAATAATCACAGAATGTGTATGCTTGGTAACATGATTGTTCCATTTATATCAGAGAATTGTTACTTTTGAGCCTAGTTGTAGATCACCATTATAATGGTAGAGATTCTTTTATAGACGATGAACTTGATGTGTTAAAATTAAATCTATTCAGCTAATTTCTAATGTTTCTGTGCTCACTATTCTTATACAATTTTGAGGTTTCTCTTTCATGTTCAACGATAAAAATTTGTGCTCTGCAGTGGCAATTTTGGCAAATGAATAACAGTGTTGCGTAGTTATAGGGCTTTTTAGCTCGAGAAAACACAATGTGCATTTTTTTTTATTACACATCTTCTATTGCAATATTGTATCCATGTGCGCCCTCTGATGTTATCTGTTGATCTGTTTACTTGGACTTTGAGATGCAGGTGGTACTGACGGTTCAAAGCAGAGCAGAAGTGAGAAGAAGAGTCGAAAAGCAATGCTTAAGCTGGGACTAAAACCTGTTACTGGTGTTAGTAGGGTAACAATCAAGAGAACAAAAAATGTGAGTTATTACCGTTACATATATAGTTATTTCTGTGATCTGTTATGGTAGACGTGGAGCTCCTAACCAAATTATTTTCTGCCTTAGATTCTTTTTTTCATCTCAAAACCCGATGTCTTCAAGAGCCCGAATTCTGAGACCTATGTCATATTCGGGGAAGCAAAAATAGAGGATCTGAGCTCTCAGTTGCAGACACAAGCTGCTCAGCAGTTCAGGATGCCAGATATGGGATCTGTCATGTCAAAACAAGATCAAGGTGGTGCAGCTGCAGGAGCACAGCCCGAGGAGGAAGAAGAGGAGGTGGATGAAACCGGTGTGGAGCCGCACGACATCGATCTGGTCATGACACAGGCGGGAGTGTCCAGGAGCAAGGCCATCAAGGCTCTTAAGACTCACAACGGGGACATTGTTGGTGCCATCATGGAACTCACTACTTAATTATGCTTTATGGTTTATTTGTATTTGTTTTCTGGGGATGATTTTGGGACTAGTGCCATCCTTAAGATATCGTAGCCAAACCATATCCAATATTCTAATGGTCCATGGGGTTTATTTACCTCAAAATTTTTGTTGCCCTCTAAATTTTGTGGTACGACATGATGATCATTGATTGATCATATTATTGTTTTGGTTTTTTTTCACTCATAATAGCCTTCTTTGAGCTCTATTTCTTTGCCCCATTAGAGATGATGATGAGGTTTGGGCTGGCTGTGCCAGTGGAAATTCTTTTCTCCGTTGCAGCTTGAGACATTTGTTTAATCTTTTAGTATAGGGTTGGTTGATTGGTTTGTTTTTTGTTTTATTGTTTTGGTCTGAGTTGGTCTATAGTATCCATACGTGCGAGTTGCGACGTCTCCATTGAGCTTGAAATTCTAGTAGTCTTTTGTAATATTGATGATGTGATTAAATTGAATTAGTTTTAAAATATAAGATGTTTATTGTAATTAACAAGTTTGAAACGAGCTAGAAAAAATAACATTTACTTATAATTATATTGAAAGGTATAGATGAACGTTAACGTGTAATTTACTAATTTAGCATTAGTCTTTGTAATTAAGCGTGTTATGCATTGTTGTGATTAGATGGTCTCTTGAATTATGCAAACTGAAATTGATTTGGATAACGTGAGTAGATTCTTACTTGTGGCATAATATGGCAAGCCGTCCATTTCAAGAAAAGTAAAAGGACCTCGATCAAGTATCAAATGACAGGTGAATGCCCATTGTGCAAAAAGAAAAGAAACCAAAACAAAGTTGTTTGCTTTGTAATTAAGCATGCAAAACCAGATTAAACACGCCACAGAATTTTTTTGCTAATCTTTACTGCTGCAGGTACTTCAATCCTTCAACAACATATCTAGCTAATAATGGCTATTGACCACCCTGCAATTTGTTCTAATCTCTCCAGCATTACCTGTTAAGACACCAATTTGACCCATCTTCACCATTGCATCCGCAAATTTGCTTGCCCACAGATAGGGATTCCTTGCATTTTGATTCACTTGGGTGGCTGTTTCAGTGTCAGTTAAGAGAGTCTGATCAGATGTGAACAGGCCCCGATTCGCCAAGACGCCAACATAGTATCCTACATCCGCAATTCCGGGGCTGGAAGGGTTCATTGGTACCACCAAGTTTGGGTTTGTGCTGCCTTGTGGACATTGCCTCTTCAACAATGCAGCATATGAGGGATCTAAACTTGGATCCTGCCTTGAAGTGCTACTGAAGTTGTATAATCTGTTGCTGAATGCAGAGCAATGAGAGCGGCCGATGGTGTGCGCTCCTGCGTACACAAAACAAAAGTATATGTCATTGAGCCACTGGGATTGTGTTAGTGGTGAGAGGTTTGTGTAATATACACAAGGTCTTAGATTCAAATCTCATTGTCACCATTGTAAAAAAAAAAAAAGTATATGTCGTTTACAAATTTAAGCTATAAGCAAACCATTTAAAATAGATTATCTTGAATCTCCTACCAGAGAGAGTGACCATTTCTTCTTGTGTTAACCCCTTCTTTGCAAAGAGTTGTGTAAGTTGGTTAACATTGAAAGTTGGAGGAGGCAAGTTTCTTGTTTCTGAAGCTAGTGATACTCTGCCATCTCTTCTTCCTGCAGGAACATCATAACCAGCCCCTCCAGCCTGCATGAAGAGAGGAATGATGTATCATGTAGTAGGATCATTTTGAAATATAAGACTTAACCTTCAAATGTTTCTAGATAGACACACTTACTAACTCCACACTATCCCTTGCTGCAAATGCAACTATGTCAGCACATGAAACAACTCCTTGGCACACCGCTTCAAGTCTGGCCTTGGCATTATCAATAACTTCATACCCTCGGAGACTTGGCTTATTTGCTGGTGAGTCTTTCTCTGCAGTGTTTGAGGGGGTAGAATCAAGAAGTACCGATGCATCACACCCCTGAAATTAACAATGCGGTTAAAGTTAATCGAATCACAGTTAGAGTCTGATTGGATAATTTTTTCTATAAACACTTATAGTATGAGTGTTTAAACTAATAACTTTTCATATAAGTTGAAGTCAGTTTTTATGCTTCAATTTGTTTAAAAGCTCTTTTTTTTTAACTTCTCCATAAACACCTATCTATTTATCATTTAATAGTTTTTTCTCTTTTTCATATATGAGAAAAATAAAAATGCAATGCAAAGTTAACGATACCAAAAATGATACGATGATATCCAGCTACCATCTCTATCTTAATCAAGCGATCATACCAAAAATGAACAGCATTGTGTGCAAGGTGCAGTATTTGGTAACTTTGAGAAATCATACCAAAAATGGCTTTATATTTATGACTTACTCTGATAAAGCAATCATGAAAATGCATTCTTACAAGCCCAGCAGCAATACCAGGATCCTTATCATAAGCTTTTCTGACCTCATCTTTTACTATGAACTCAGCCATGAAACACGAATAGCTGTAAAAACCATATTGCAGCTGAGAATGAGCACTTTGATTCAACAAATATATGACCAGAGCTATAATGACACTACTAAGTTTTTTTGGATTCATTTTCTTAGGTAATTAAGCTTATGAAATAATTATTGTCTATTTATACGCAGAAAAGGCAGTGATTAAGGGGATTATTCTACCCTGTAGTGCCATGTGATAAGGCAATATGCTGGAATGTCATTGTTATTTGATGATAAAGAATGCAAGTGATTGGGGAGATATAAGAAAGGACAAATAAAACAAGTTAGCTTTAGTGTTATGATAATGTCACTTCTCATATGATTTGACGCGGTGAAAGGGTGAACAATACATTTTAGTTGACTTGAGTGCACGAAAATCCAAATTAGTTGTTAAAGTTGAATGAATACATTAGTGAATATAATAGTCCCAAATATTGTGTTAGATAATGTGCATGCTGGGTTAGTTGAATTGTTACGCCAATTTCATTAGATTCCGGGAAAGAAGGCATGCACTAGGAAAAATGATTTTCAAATTAAGCATTAAATACCTTACACAATTTCATAAAGTCGCATTTTTAAGGGTAGTTTTATGTTCAAAACCATTACTTCTCATGAATTACTTTTTCATAATGGGATTAGGTGCACTGTGATTCGTGACAGAGTGATGGTCACTACAAACCTAAACCTTAGAACATTTTCGATAGGATTCTTTAACCGGGTTCGTCCTTCTCTGGTTTCACCATTGGAGCAAACCACTATGACATCCACGTGTAGTATAAAGTAAATAAACTGTTCACGCTGGAAAATAGACCCTGGGCTCTGGTGTCGAGACGGAGGACCACTCTGGCTGAAGCTCGGGGTCTATTTTCCAGCATGAACATAAACGTATAAAGATGTGAGATCACTCGTTGGTTCCATTTTAAGTTCTTCAGGATTGCACCATTGAAATGAAAAGTTGGAGTTCTAAAATCTTATGTGACATCATAGAACTTACTAAAAATGAGTTAAACAACTCAACTTAGATTGTACCATGAGAGATACTCTTTACATGGAATGGTATTCAGATGTTTGTTAGCCTTCATTAATTAAAGGCTTATTTGATCATAATAATCCTCTCTTGCTTTAGGGATTTTGGCCCCCACCGGCTCGCTCCTCTCCGAAAGTGTGTTTTGTAGAGATCGATCATTGGTCCTTTCCCCCCACAAGCTGGTGTATTGCCATTGAGTCACTCATTGATGAGCTTTATCCTTTTGACTAGAGAGTGATGTACCCGCTCAAAGACTTTTTCCGTTTTCTACTTAGAGCCGTGCTCAATTATTTTACGGTTGTGATAATAGTTCTGTAAAATAGAATCATTTTTCCATTTTGAGAATCCATGCAATACCGGGATTACTTCTGTAAAAGTATTCAATTTGCTGGCTACCGATATTTTAAAATATATTTGCCGAAGTTTTGTCAAAGTTTAATTAATGTTTCTCATTTAAACAATTTTCTAGTAATGTTCAGATCACATGTTCAGTTTTTTAAAAGGCAAGGTGTTGATGAAAACTATGAAGCTGTTGACCAAAAAAAAAACTTTGAAGGCGAAGTAGTGGGATGGTGACTGTGAACTGTGAAGATGGCAGCCGCTTTAGTGAAAAGCGATATAAATGGGCCGGTGTGTATGTGCGATCATGAACATTATAACTGTGTTTATCCGTTAAAATCATTAGTGCTATTAATCAATCTCCAAATGAATTTTTTCTCCCTACAACTATTTTTTTTTGTCAGTGGGAAATAATAAAGAACAAAAGCAACTACAATCTAACACGTTCATTCACCATGGCATCAGCCAAAAGGGTTGAAGAGAGAGCTAGTGGGCATAGGATCCAGGAGTGGACGCCTTCTGTCATGCTGCTCTCATATTTTGCCAGCCAATCTGCACACTAATTTTAAATATTTTATTATTTTAATTTTAAGATTTTAAAAGATAAATTAAAGTTTTAAACTTATTTAACCACGAGATTGGACACAAGTGGTTAATGTGCTCTATCTAAAGAAACGGGTTCGGTTATGACCGGTGTTCGTGGTTATAGACCAAAAAGTTTTAAACTCATTTTATTGATTTTAGAATTTTGTCCAATTTTTTTATTTCAACTCATAATGTCTCATACATACTTATAATGACAGGAATTCAAGTTATTTATATCATATATTCATACCTCACGAGAGCAATGTATAATTTCTCAAATAAGAGAAGAAGACATGGTAATATAAATTTCTCACATGAGAGAAGAGTGTTTTTCACTCGAAAATATATACCAATACTTCAATTGTAAAAAAAAATTTCAAAATAAAAATAACAGCGCTGACAAAAGAATAACTACAAACCAAAATCCAAATCAAATAAAACTAAAAAAAACTAATAGTTTAGCTTAACCAAAAATTTCCAAAGAAAAGTAATATTACCAAAATTGCGGAAATTTTATATTATGGAAATTGTCTTTAACAATTAGTCCAACAAAAACTCAATACCAATACCTAAACCTCAGACTCAACACCTTTGTAATTTGTTGCACCCAAACCTCGCTACCTAATGCACAAAAAAGGTGTTTCAAACATTACATATTAGGTTGACCAAAAAATGAAAAAACATTACATATTAGTTCATGGATGACAAATACGACAACGCCAAACATCGAATTCTTTTTCTTTGGCAAAAACAAAAACTCACGGTTAGACAAGAGTTTTTACCTAATTACTATGTATGAACTGAGAGTTAATTACTCAGCTATACTCGTGAATATTCCTAGTTGAATACCAAAAAGAGACAAGATCATTTGAAATGGAGCTAGTATGTTATAAATTCATGTGTTATTCTAGAAAGTTTATTAAAATAAGTTAAACATTGCATAAATCATTTTTATAAGGCCCTGTACTTAATATTATCTACACGAGCAATTGAGTAAGCACGCACAATATAGATAATAGAAAAACAAATACTAACGGAGTTATATACAGACACGGCGAACCAAATCCTGCAATGTATATGTCTGACAAAGATAATAAAGAACTCTAAAGCATAAGCACTTATTCAGTCTTATAATATAATCCAACTCCAGCGGTTTCAAAATCAGGCTCTTCTACACGTGTTCCCAGTCTGATGCAAAGCCATCAGAGTGATAGTTAGGAGGCTGAATTTCTTGATTATACTCCAAACCCAGATGAGTCTCCTTTGGGACAGACTTGTCCACAGCGGTATAGGAATTGCTTTGACTCTCTGATGATGCATTTTTTGTAATCACTGTGTCCTCTATTCCTTTGCCAGAAAATCTAGCTCCATCTAACCATTTCCCTTCTGAAGATGGAGAAATTGGATCTTCATCCCGGAATTTAAGAAAATGAAATCTAGCCAAAACAGATGCCTCATAGTCAGCCATGTTTTTTCCAGGAACAGGAGGATCCTGGCAGAAATTAACCTGGTTTTGAACATCTATTTCCCTAGGTGCCGACTTGTCTGCTGTGTCTGACGGTTCCTCCAGATCAATAGTATCGATGCATGGCTTGTCATTCCGGGCTGTGAGAACATGGTATCGGGCCATTACAGAAGCCTCGTCATTTCCGGTTGCCTCCTTGTTTGCGCCGGAACCAGCATAGTTCTGGAGGAAACTAACCAGGTCTTGGCCACCCTCATCATTTCCAGCCGCCTCCTTGTTTGTGCCAGAAACAGTATAATTCTGGAAGAGATTATCCAGCTCTTGGCTACCCTCTTCTTCAGGTGTCAATGGATTAGGCTGGTTCATATCGGTGGAAAATTTCAACTGAAATTGTTCCTTTGGACTGGCAGCATATGAGACAGGCAAATCCCGGGCAGAAGAATCAGGGTTTGGATAATTGTGCACCTCAGTTGCAGAACTCTGACTTTTGCTTAAACTAGGAATAACCTCAAATTTTGATTGCTCCTCCACATCTACAACATTGTATAAGATACAAAAGCAGAACATTAACTTAAACAAAAACTGAAGGACAAAAAATGAGTCATATTGAAACTAAGGGAAAAAAATGTCAACCTCTTTGCTTGTAGGAGTGTTTCTCCATTTCCATCTTCATTTGACTATAGCGAGCTTTGTAATTGACAGAACACAGTGCAGCTTCAGCCTCGAGCCATAGGTTCTTAAATAATTCAGCCTGAGACTCTGTTGCTTCATCATCATGGAAATTCTCACTAAGAATGTTCTTTAAGGCCTATGAATCAAAAGAATACCAACACAATTGAATTTTTCAATTCCATTGTAATTTGAACCTGAGTAAAGAGGGAGAAATAACGCTGCATGAGATATTAAAGCACCTTAGTCATTTTCTCTGCCTCCGTCATTTCTGCATAACCCCTTGGGGAAATGGAATCTGAAAGCTTTGAATGTGGTCTCCCAGATCCAGAATGCAGGTTTGCCTCTAAAACAAGAGGATTCTCAGGCTCAACCTTAGAGCTCTCTGGACCTATTTTGGTTGATTGGGGCCTCTTGAAATGCACATTCTGGGAAAACATTTGGAGAACATAGAGACGTAATGCAGGGCTAATAATTTAACAATTATAAGTAATAGTACCTCCTTCACTATCACGGAAACAAAA
The DNA here is from genome assembly GCA_030159175.1 of Glycyrrhiza uralensis. Taxonomy (NCBI): domain Eukaryota; kingdom Viridiplantae; phylum Streptophyta; class Magnoliopsida; order Fabales; family Fabaceae; genus Glycyrrhiza; species Glycyrrhiza uralensis. The sequence continues at coordinate 45,861,353 of BRZY01000005.1, forward strand.
TAAAACAAGAAGCCTGCCCTTTTCTTCTAAAAATATGGGTAAATATTATTGTCTAAACAAACTATGAATTAGAATAATTATTATATTGCATCATCTATAGCTTACATATATCTCTTTTCTGTTTTACATTTTACAATATAAGTATGTATTAATATTTGTTATCTGTTTCCTCTTTTTGATGGGATTTATTCTCGTGCTTAATTTAGAGTCAAAAGATGTGGTTGCATGTTAACATTACAACATATAAACTACATTTCTTGCTCAGAAACTTACAGTCCATGTTGTGTCTCATTCTCTGATATATTCAGTAACTACTGTTTTTGATGCAGAAGTTGTTATCATATGGAAAGAAGATTGATTTACTGTGATGGCCAACAAGGTGGCTAAGTTAGTTCGAATTTTTTTTCATATTTTATTCTACATGTGTGAAAAAATGAATTTCATTTTTTGTTAAATTCATATGATCAATCAATGGGGCAAATAAATTATATACATTTTCGGCAACTCGTATGAAAAAATGTTTCCTATCCTCTACAAAGGTGCACGTTATTATTGAATAGAAGAAATAAGAACATACCTGTTGAAGCTCACATGTTTCTCCAGCATGTCTAGACATTTCTGGCTGATGGAAAAGACAAGTATTAAGATTATGGATCACATTTCTAAGAATATTGCAATCTTGCTCTTTCAGTTCACAGCCATCCTGTAAACACTGAATAAGAAGGAATTCTGACCAATTTTGCATCATATTAACCAGCATTCCGGCACCTATCGGCAGTGGACAACCTTCCACTGAAGAAGGCAAAGACAGGGCATGTTGTGCGGTACGAAATGTACCAGATTCCAAGCATTTATTCTCATTGCATCCAGCAGCTGCATCATCTATGCATAAAGTATGTAGTTTTTGAGACACCAATTTGTTTTCCTCTATAACTTGATGCTCATTGTGGGAAGATCCAGACTCACAATCAACTGGCTTGGTTGGTGGTATGCTATTTTCCTTCATTTCAGTAATATCAGCTAGATATTGGAGCCCATAATCACAGTTTGGCTCATACTGAAAAGGTCCCGCATTCACTGCACCATCTGATTTGCAATCTTTAGAGGCAAACTTTGTTTCTGAAAATTTCCTTGGAGAACCTGCTGATTTTTTTTCCTGATCAACAATTCCAATGTGCATTTGACAGCTATTTGACTTGTAACATGACTTCTTGACATTACTTTCTGTATCAAGCAGAAAATTCTGAGGCTCCTGAATAACAGAACCAAAGCATTCTTCATTCTTGTGCACATGTTCTGGAGGAAATGCCTCAGAAGACTCATAATGAGTAAAGTGAGCAGTAGGAGCTCCCTTCCAGCAAGGTGAGTCTACAGCAGGATTACGTTGATCACCACACTCAAAAGATTTCTCAACAGAACTGACATCCCCAATAGCACTGAGTCTCAAGCTTAATTTATCTAGAATTGGGTGGGGATTTTGAGATCCATGCCTTGCTTTAAATATATAATCCACATGATCACTTGAAACATTCCTGTCTGAGATCATTGCATTGTTTGATGAGGAAGGTTCATTTCTCTCTAGATGCATGTGGAGATGACCTAAACCAAAGCAACCAGCAGTTCCAGGACTCTTCATGGAATAAGTCTCCTTTAAATTATAGAAATTATTGTGTCCAAGGTCTCCATCTGCTACAATATTGCCAACATTCAAATCTGTAACTGGCCCTGTTATAGGTGTTGTAGAAACAGCATCAACTCTTGCTGGTTTATCATGCTGCCTAGAGTGTATGTCATATACACCGGTGTATGAGAAGTGATGGTTCCCTGAATCCACATCTAATTTCAAAGGGGCTTCATGATGAGTTTCTAGAGACAACGGAGAGGATTGCATAACAGGTGCCCCTGAAAATTCGACTGGCATAGGTTTCATAGTTCCCCACCAGCAAGATTTATCATCTAACTGATCTGCACTTGTAGGCACGCTATGTTTCTCCCAACCAGTCATATGTGGAAACTCACCATGACTAGAGTCCTTTAAATCTTGACATCCTGCAGTCAAAGCGAAAAAACCACACTTATTTTTTACATGGATGAAAGGTTGAACTTATCAGTTTGAAAGAAAGCTTAAATTGAAAAATATTTTCAGAAGATATTATTTGAATTGGAGACAGAAGCTTCACTAGAAGTTTGAAACATTAATTTGTATCACTGATTTACTGTAAAATGCTTAGCCGACAGAAAATAACAATTGCATATAAACTAACTATTCTTTTATTTGTTCCCTTCTTCAAGTGTGCTTATTTCAAATACATTGTGCTTATTTCAAATACTAATTATGCACTCTTGGAACACGTCAACAATGAGCTAAAGAAATTAGAAAACCACTAAAAAACAAAGAGGCAATCATACCTTGGTTTTTACCAAAAAAAAAAATCATACCTTGGTTCATTCCTTCTTCAATCACCGACCCAGAAACATTTGCTTGGTTTGAGGAGAAACTGCTCCCAAGTGCCACCTGTTTACCTTTACCACCAGGGTTGAATTCAGCGAAATTTTGACCAGTAAACCCTAACCCATGCAAATTCTCAGCATAATCACCACGAGAAGAGGAAGACCAATGATCAGGTGAAGTGTGATGATCATGGATTGCATATGAAGGGAAGTATGGTTGTGCTTCAACAACACTTGGTGGTTGTTGTTGTGTGCAATCAGAGTATTGATCCTTATTAGAAGCAGCAAAACCACCCAGGTGAGGGAACTGGGCAGAAGAAGATTCTAGAACTTGAAGACCCGAATAACCGTATGGGCTTGGAGAATCCAATTCTCTTATGGGGTCAGAAAAGAAATCGTAACCATGACGATAGTTAGCAGGGAAGTGAATAGGGTTAGGGGTTACAGCATCTGATGAATCCATGATCGGAGCCGAAACATCACCACCGTGAGTGGTGGGTGTGGTTCGGTGATGGTTAACGCTGAATGGTGCTGCAAAAGCTGATAAATTTGAAGGTGGTGTTGCGAAATATGGTGGCCAATCGTTATACAAACCAAAACCCTTCTTCATTGCTTGCTTCTGAACGAACGATCACAGTCAACAAGACACACCAAAAAAATTAACACACCAATGAGAATTGGAAGGAAAATTGATGTGAAAATTATAACAGAGTGCGACTAATTAAAATTGCATAATGATGGAAAATATAATGAGCGTAACAGAAGCAGAAAATAATTTGGAATCGTATCCTATCAAAGGGGTGTGAGAGTCTGGAGAGGAATGGGGAAAAACAGGGCTGGAAGGAACGCAACGCAATTGGTGTGTGCTCCACTAAAATTCAGTTTGGGTTTTAATTGTTGAACTTGAAATTACCGATGAAAAATTCTATCCTTAATATTTGTTTGAAACGAAAAATCTAATCTAAAACCGAACGTGTATCTATCCAAATCAATTTTTAAATTAATTTTGAAATCCATTGATGAAAAAAATCAACCTTTTATATCAAACAAAAAAAATCAACTTTATTATTTTGGCTTAAATATATCTTTGGTCCCTCGTTTTTTGTTTAAGTTCATTTTTGGTCCCTCAAATATCAAAAATATTATTTTAGTCCCTAATCTTTCAAAAATCAGTCACTTTTGGTCCCTGGGGCCATATTTTAAATTTAAAAAGTATTTTCTAAATTTATACTTTGACCCCTCCTAAAGTCTGATGTTCATCTTAACCTGTTTTTCTGTTCTCCTCCCCCTCCACTGATGCACCGCGGCCCCCCATCCCCGCGCGGCCAAGGGAAGAGCTCCACTCGAACAAGGGAGGTTGCGCACAATGGTGGGAAGGGAGGGGGCCACCGCGATAGCACAGGGAGGAGAACAAGAGAGAGGCCGCATCTCATGGCGGCTTCGAGGGAAAACATTGGAACTACTCCTAGCAGGAATGGGGGTCGCGATGCATCAATGGAGGGGGAGGAGAATGGAAAAACGGGTTAAGGTGAACATCAGGCTTTAGGAGAGGTCAAAGTATAAATTTAAAAAATACTTTTTAAATTTAAAATATGACCCCAAGGACCAAAAGTGACTTATTTTCAAAAGATTGGGGACTAAAATAATATTTTTGATATTTGAGAGACCAAAAACGAACTTAAGCCAAACATGAGGGACTAAAAATATATTTAAGCCTATTATTTTTTAGATATATATTTAGAATATAATTCTTTTTTTTGGTGAACAGAATATAATTCTGTTTTTAAAACTGAGCATGTATCTATATTCTATTGTGGTCGAATTTTAAAATTTAAAACAATATTTAAAAAATTAAGATCGAGCTCATTATCTATCATAATTTTATTTTAAAAAAATTAAGAGCTCAAAAAAGGATTTAATTAGTATGCACCTAAAGAGTAAAACTTTTTACACAGACATCCAATCATATGTTATCATATAGATATTTGTACTAATATTTTAGAAAGTAATGTTACAATGTAACACTATAGTGAGATGTATTTCATGCCACTTATATTTACTTTATTTCTTATATTTGTTCAGAAAGTACCATTATAAAGTCACGCGATTGAACACAAGTGATTATCTAACTAAATATCCACTTTTCCTCCGAGGTTGTGAATAGTGATTTTTTTAATTACACAAGGAAATAAAAGACAAAAAAAAGCAAAAAAATCATTATTTAGCTTAAAAAATAATTATTAAATATTTACCATTTAAGTAACTAATAGATAAATTAAGGTTGTGTTTGATAAGTCCAATTCGCTAGTTTATAACAAATTTCACTAGTGGATAACAAATTCAAAAAATAGAATTGTTTGTAATAGTTAATTTATGACTTTTTTTGATATTTTATAAAAAAAAATTATATGCTAATTCAAGTAGTGTTTAAGCCTATAACTTATAGTGTATATTATTCTATTATTTTTACCCTCGTTATACACTATTAAATAAATATGTTTTGTATGTTTTTATACTAACTATGTATTTTTTTTTTTTGGTCTGAAACTATGTATGTTGTTAAGTATAATTTTTGTGCGTATGATTTTTCAATATAGAATAGAGTATATAATTCTTTTTTTTTTTTTGTCAATGTGTATATAATTCCATGGTAAGGCAAATTGCCGCTGACGTTACAGGCTACAGCCCACTGGGCCCTGGCTAATGGGTATATTGCCCCAAAAATCAATGAAAACTTCAAAGGCCCATGCAACGCTTGAACATATAAACACAGATGACAACCCCCTTTATAGTTCATATGGAAAGCTAGGGGGACATATTATTCAAGGGCATGAGTTCGATCCCCACTCAAGCTCTTTTTCCCAATTCTCAAGTGTATGTGTATGACAAAAAAAAAAAGACAGGTGGCAACATGCAAAATTAGTTTTTGTGTATAGGTGAACAAAGAATATTATTTAGAAAACTCACAAGCATTCAAAGACTATTTTAATTTTGTTTCCTTATATATCGTAAATTTTTTATCCAAACTCGCTGCTAATAGCTGACAATCAGCTTGATTATAATGGTTAGTAAAACCTAAAAAATGTTGTGTCTTCTTTTAAATCCACTTACTAACATATAGTACTACTACTATGGACTCAACAAGTTTTTCCTTACAAGAAATCAGATTCTTAATTCACAATCTTTCGGCATGGCTATATATTTCTCTTCAGTTACTATATCATTATGTGTTTTTCTTTAGAAGCAAAAGAAAGCTACACAAAAAAAAAAAAAATTCACATCAAGCTTAGTACTATACTATAAGCAACATATTAACATCCGCAAAATTATAAAATGGGTCCCACTCTGATGAGGCGGATTTGATGTCTTACCATGACTTTTTCTTTATTAGGCTATATACATCAGATGGATTCAGACCTCATAATTCAGTAGCACCACCATGTGAAACCCACCCTACCCCCCTGATTTCTGCCATAGGAATGTCTAATAATAATAATAATCATCATCATCAATCTATAGAAGTGATCACCGAACATCAAATAATTCATTAACCAAGTCCAAACTAATTGAAAAGGAAAAATATAATAAAAAAAGTGACAGGATACACATTTCGATCGGCAGCCTGCATGTGTGCAAGTGCAATGTTTATTTATATGTACCCCAAATCCCAAATAATATATCGTACATACATAAAAAAGACTGAACGATATATTACCAAATACTCCCTATATTATCTAATTTGAACCCGTAATTTGTTCTTTAATTTCTCTCGATCTCCCTATATTATCTTTCTTAATTTGATCCAATCCTGTGTGGATGAATATTGTTTATGAAATGCAGCATGCATTGGGATTTTCATCACTGAAGAGCTGAGGTGGAGGGATTCTTTCAACCATATAGAGTGGCTGGTAATTATAGTACATCATCCTCTTCATTCCTTCCACCTCATCAACGTAGTTTCCATTATTCTCATCACCGATCAACACTTCTTCGCCAGCTGTACCCTTTTCTTCTTTGTTCTCATCATTCTTATTATCGTCACCACCACCACCCTCCTCTCCTTTCTTTTCTTCTTCGGGTTTATTAGCCCCTTCTGGTTTATCAGCTTCTTTGTTTTCTGGTTCAGCAGGTTCAGGTTCTGGCTGGGGAACTATTTTGGCTTGCTTCTTGGTGCGTCTATGGACATAATCCACTAGCTTGTTTTCATCCATGGTACCCCTCACTATAACCTTCCCTGTGCTCAGCTCTGTCACTACTGTTTGAACTCCTACACTCACAAACACATATATCTCCACATTAATTACATAATTTATTTTATGTAACAATTACTAAATACTGATACCTAAGATGCACGGAGACACTTGAAAATATTAGTTAAAACTTGAAAAATATTAAGAGAAATAAGAGAATTTGAGCAGAATTTATTTATGTAATAGCCTTTTTAGTTTTATTTGTAACTTGCAATAAGAGAAATAAAGTCGTTTCCAAGGGTGGCCCTGAGCATGCATGGAATGAGCGACCGCACAGAGCCCCATTTTTAGAGGGCACCAGGACTCTAAATGTACACAATCAAACCTTGAGTTTGCTTAGGAGTCTTTTAAGATCTATTATTTTTTATATATTGCAGATCAAACTATTAGCTCGCTCAATAGAATATTTTAGCAATACAAGACATATATATTAGGAGATTTTTGGATTTTTGTTTAGTATTGAATGTCTCAAGTTATTCTCTCATAAGGATTTGAAATTATGTTGCAAAAATATTGAAATTTATCTAAAACATAATAATTTGTGTGATCTTGATAGTGAAATTCTATTTGAAGAACTAAAAGTCATTAGAGAGATTTTAACAGTTGAATCAAAATCAAGCTTTATAATATTGAGTTCTTTGAAGACATTTAATTGTTTTCCCAATGTATACACAATTTATAGAATAATATTAACTATCCTCGTCACTATTAATGCATCTGTTGAGAAATCTTTTTCTATATTAAAATTAAAAAAATCTTGTTTATGAAAGAATTATTTATAATTTTGCAACAACAAATACTAAAACAACAATACTTAAATGATTATAAAGACACTATTATTAAAGTTTGCACAGGCCCCCAAAATCCTAGGGCCGGCCCTGGTCGTTTCATCACTTTAGTTGACAAGAAGAAGTGGCCCCCATGTCTTTCTTTTGAAGTGCAATCCTGATGCAGGACATGGACCATGTGTCCTAAATCACATCAATGCCAACCAATTTGAGCAAAAGCATGCCACGTCAGACTTCCACCATCTAATTGCTGACTTGGTAATCTGTGACAGTACAATGCATGAAAGGATGGATATGCAGAAAACCAGGAGTGATATTGATTCATCCTTTATGTGATCCCTTTTCTAATATTCTCTTGTTATTAAGTGGTTCATTGAGTTGGTTTGTCACAATCACAAAACTACATTGGCACCACAGAATTTAATCATTAAGAAAGCATATGTTAATTAATTCTAAGGAAATATTTCCCCCCAAAAAAATCTCTTAAAAAACTGCTTAAAATTTTTCTCAAAATAAGCTAATTCAAATCTGTCTTTGACTACAAGTCTACAACCAAGAAGATAGCCAACACATTGAAATGAGGAGATAAATGGTACCTCTCATTTTGAGTATCTTCCCTTTGAGCTGCTCAGCACAGGCTTCACAGTGCATGTTTACATTAAGTTCCACAGTAACTGGTTCACTAACCTGGAACAACAACCAATTATTAATTAATCATTAACTATCTAGATATAATTAATTTAGCTTTTCTTTTCTTAGGCAAAATCAGAAAAGAAAAGGTCTAGTGATACCTGAGAAGCAACAACTTCTGGTATAGGTCCTCCTTCTGCTTCAGGCAATGGAGATATAACTTTGGCTACTCTCTTTGTTTTCTTTGTAATAATGTTGCAGATTGCTTGAGGCTCCACTATTCCCTTTATGATCACTTCATTTTTAACCATATCAATTACAACTCCCTCAACTCCTGTTAATTAGGAGATATATAATTAAATACAAAATGAAAATGAGTGGTGTACATGTGGAATATCAAAAGCAAAGAAATGGAGTGACAGAATAGAATAGAACCTCTCATTTTCATAATAGATTTCTCAATTTTCTTTGCACATCCCACACAATGCAAGTCTACAAACAACACACATGGAGATGGTGGTTTAGGCTCTTTCTTCTCCTCGTCTACTGGCTTTTCATCAGCTTGTTTTTCTTCTTTCTTCTCCTCTGTTGGCATTTCCTCTGGCTTGGACTCAGCCTTGGTTGGTTCCTACCCAATTGAAAAAAAAAAATTAAGAACAATAAAAACTAGTCTGTACTAGCCCAGAATTATGCAAGATAAGATAAACTGATATCACAAAGAAAGTAGAATTAATGCCAAAAATGAAGGCTCGCCTGTTTTGCTTCCTCACCCATTTGCTATATTAATTGAGAATGAGAAATCAATTTAGTATTCTGATTTGGGGGGAGAAAAAGGGGTCCTAAGCATACAAGAGATGCAGAGGGTTAACACAATACACAAGTGATCAAGTATAGAGAAGGCAGTTATATCATGAGGAAGGGGTAGGAGTATAATAGGTGGCAGGTGGTTGATTATTTAGTTAGCATATAAAGCTAAACTGAGTTGTTCAAGAGCACATGTAGTGCCACTATAACTGCATGAAGAATCTCTTAGTTTAATATTTCTTTTGGAATTCTTTTCAAACTTCAAGGTTGATGATAGAAAGGAGGGGAACCATTGGAACATGGTTATTAGATTATATAGACAAAATAGAGGGGAGGTTAATGTTTGGCAATAAGGCCAAGTAGGGGAAATTAGAGAGAAAAAGACATCTTTTGAAAATGATAATACTGCCATTATCCACCGACTGGTAGATTTTTCATGACAAGGTGTTGAGGTGTCATTCTGTCGTTACATTACATGCATGGCATGTGTGCAACAACCTGGAGAAACTACATAGTTTTGTGGAATACCTTACTACCTAGGTATGGACCTCTTTGTTGTGAGCACCTATTCTGAATCTGATTACCAATTTTAATATCCATTTTTTCTCCACATCAGTAATTGCAGAATTATTTTAACTACTAAGCAATATCTAGGCTAAATTAAATAATGATTTAGCATTGAGATTCTCTCTATGTACATGTGCATTATATTGTAAACATTCTTTAAAAAATTATCAGATTAGTGACATTAGTCCTAATTCGAAGTATATATGATCAGGTTTTATGCTGCAGTTAATAGGGGTGATTCGGATTAGGACTAATGCGTTTGATTAATCTAACATTGTTAAGAATCTTTCTCTGCTAGCATAACTGCAACATTTAAAATGATTGGCTCAAACTCTCAGAAGTATTTCTTTTTCCTCTCCAAGGTTATTTTTTTTTTCTCTTGCTGATTATCATTCTTAGCCCAATACCCATCTCACACATGTATAAGGCTTGCTTATAAAATAATTTTATTTGTTAAAAGAGGGAGGCCATCTGCAATGGAGCACCCACTTTTGGGTGTTTAACTGGGTCTCACGTGTACACATCACTCATTTTTACCTTTTCCAACACAAGCACTCAATAAGCACCCAACTCCTCCAACCCAGCAACTCTCAAAAATTTACTAAATGGGTCCCACCAATAACTCCACATCCAATTAAAACCCACAAATACATGTGAGACCCGTCTGGAGAGAGAAGAGAGAGAGTGCTTGTGCAAGCACCACTTCCTATTAAACACCCATATTTTTTTTTCCTACAATGAGGATACCTAATAAGCACCCATTAAACATCTTATTGGAGTTGCCCTGAGTGGCAAAAAATTGCGCATACATTTATTTATCCCACAGAAGCTTAAACTTGGAGAATGTGCCTATCAAGTGAGTTTGACCTCACAAGCTAGTGAAAATCCAGATGCAGTGTAATAACCAAAAAGTGGTATTAAACATTTTCCTTTGCCTTATACATAATAAGTTGGAAAAAGAGCAGTTAAGAAATCAAATGAGGCAGATGTCATGAATGTGATCACATATATATTGTGATTTCTTAAAATGAGTTTAACTGATTAAGCATTCTCTTTCTACACGAATTAGTGCTTAAGCAACGCATTTCGGATTTTCATGACATATGGTTGGGATGTGAATGAGGCGTTGGTGGGGATGAGGAATACTTGCATTTTGCGTGTAAAAACTAATACTAAAGTTGATTTCCACATGGGCTGTTTGTGACCTTTCTAGTGTCTATGTATCTTCTTCATTTCTTGTACCTTCAGTAGATTGAATTATAAAATATTTCTTTCTGCATTTATCAATTAATTAATCCTCTCTTCCTCTATTGGATATGTTGACTACATTCAACATGCCAATTGAACATTGAACATTGTATGCTAACTAAAGTAATGAGGTGGATTGGTTAGGTAAATTTCTTCTTCAATCAAATCAAAGCCAAACCAGACCCTTTCGAAGGAAACCTGAATTTAATTAAGGGAATTTCTATCTACACATACATGATTTTCTATCAACACATACATGCTGCGGAACTATTAGTTCCGCAGGTGTATTTTTTTTCGGACACACATATACCGCGGAACTATTAGTTTCGCGGGTTGTAATTCACTGCGGAACTAATAGTTCCGCAAGTATTTTTTATTCGTTATGTGTGTGTCCGAATTGAATTACAACGCGCGGAACTATTAGTTCCGTGGTGAATTACAACCCGCGGAACTAATAGTTTCGCGGTATGTGTGTGTCCGAAAAAAAAATACACCTGCGGAACTAATAGTTCTGCAGCATGTATGTGTTGATAGAAAAACATGTATGTGTAGATAGAAATTGCCTTTAATTAATCCTTTTTAAACCGGGTAGTCTGTTTTCAACAGTTCATTTGAAAAGCTTTGGACTTGATTATTACTGCATAGTTTTGGAACCATGCTAAAAGAAGAGGCCCAACTTACTAGGCATATATGTAGTAACACGTGGAGATGACTCATCAGTCGTCATTGTGCACTAACACAAGGATGCTTTAAAACTAAATCCCCTGCTCTAGTTATTTTGGTGAGAGATAAATTCTGTTGGTGGATAAAAAATTAGATTTTGATCATGTAGGAAAATTGGGGTAGTCTATTACATGGGAAAGAGAGCTGATTAAGATATCCTAATATGTGTGTGGTCCCTTCTTTTGTTAGCTTGGGTAGTTAAGAAGAATCTGGATGGTTGCTTAGCTTGATTAGGAAACGAATCATCCTCAACCACCTATTCTCATTTCTAGGTACAAAACATGCCTGTTCAATTGCATGATAAATCTATGATATGATTATTCGGACTCTTGGCTTACAGCCATTTGCTAATCAGTGTCGTTATGCCATTGCTTTATGGTGACACGCACTCAGCTTGTGACACAACCACCCGATTCCATGTGTCCACTTTGTTGTTTGTTATTTTCAGCTAAAAAGCTAAGCAAAATTATTATCAATAAAGGAAAAATAATAGGATCTGGCCGAAGGGCACTCTCAATTAAAGGGACTATGGTCATCGTCGAATTGTAGCCATCATTTCAATTTCGATCAATATGTAAATTCTGCAATATTCTTGAATATTCCTCTTGCTTTTTTGGTGGGCACCATATATATGCATCCTATTTGGTAGGACTCATTCTCAAAATAATGAGACTCGTATAAATTTTAATCAATCACATAGAGCATTGAAAGAGTGTGCCACTACTATTTCTCATAATAGTATGTTTGTTTCTCCATCCATCAGCTTGAAACGCACTCCATTCTACCACTTTAGGTCTCTTGTATCTTATATTATTTTCATTTAACTCATTCCTAACCATCGTGAGACTACCACTTACACTTGGATTTTTAACACTAGCCGTATAGCTTAACGATAGAATAGAAACTAATTGAACAATTTTAAGGGGAGAGAAATGTACATGTTCCTTCAATGCATGCATATCAGCAGTAATAAAACGAATTTCACTGAACACTATGCTCATTTAAATACAACTCGGCAACAGCAGTGTGCAGAGCTGCCCCAATTGAAAGAACATCCTCATCAAGAAAGAAAAAGGGGGAGTGTGGGGAGTGAATGGATCCCACTTTCTCATTTCTGATTCCAATGGAAAACAATATCCCGGGAATCACTTCTTGATAGAATGCAAAGTCTTCACCTGCCATCACCCTCTTGGCTGCATGGACATTGTCTGGACCAAGCAGAAGTTGGCCAACTCTTTCCACATGCAGATGTAAATCTTTGTCATTAACAGTAGCAGGATATGGTGTGAAGTCCTCATCTTTGAAATCGACATAAGCTTTGCATCTGTGCACAGCTGCCTGTCCTTCAATGACCTGCAAGTATTCTCTAACAGCATGAGCAAAACAAAATTTATAGATTGAAACTACAAAATCATTAGGTTTACTATTCATCTTTCTATTACCACTGAGAGAGATGTATGAACAGCCCAAATGAACCACTAAAATCTAGACAGTAAAACAAAACTAATGTATAGAAATAAGCAAGAAAAGTTAAAGGGGGTATGTAATTTGTGAATCAACAATACAAGGACCGTTAGACATGCAGCCTATATTCAATTGAATCTCCAATTCTGAAAAAATAGTAGCAGACAGAAAATATTAAGGGTGACAGTCTTCAATGTGAGACTTCTTATCTCCAATGTGATTTTATGGACAAAATAAAAGTAAATAGATTGCAATAAATGAGTATTGCAACAGGTAGTAAGTTTTAACAACCAACAGTTCAACTAGTAAAAGTCTTTCACTTATGTTAATGATATCTACACTACTCATCACTATAAATATACCTCTTTTAATCGCTGTCTGAAATGGTACATACTTTCAGTTGTCTGGCTCCTCAGAGTACCTCCAAGTTTTACATAGGATGGGATCACGTTCAATGCAGTCCCACCTTTGACATAAGTAATTGATATCACCTGTGGCCAATATAAAGTTGAAAGCTTATAGAAATCAAATAGCATAAGCCTAGACCTAATGGAGTAAACAATTTTTTGCTTAAGATAGAATGAAATTCACCTAGACTTTTAGCTATATAAAACAACTGCTAAAGAGAAAAGCCAGAGAAGAAAAGAGGATGCATGAAGACAGATCCACAACCATGGACTTAAACAAAGTTTTAGGAAGTTTCTCTTTCAAATTTGTTGTAACTAAATGCTATGGATAAATCTTCTAGCGAAAGTCAAGATTGAGAGCAGCACATACTTGACTGTGAAGAGGATCAATTTCCCTTGAGACAAGCTGTTGCAGTGCCAATATTGCAAAAGATGTAGCCAGCACTGGATCCATAGTCTCGTGGGGTGATGCAGCATGACCACCTACTCCTACAATTTTTGCCTCAAAGATGCATCCAGCAGCTGTAAGAGGCCCTGGAGCTGATGCTATGACCCCAGTAGGTGTTGTATCATCAATATGAACAGCAAAAATTGCTTCCACATCTTGAAGAGCTCCTTCTTTTATCATTTGTGAGGCACCTCTAGCTCCCTCCTCGGCGGGTTGAAAAAGAAGTCTCACAGTTCCCTTTAATACCAAAGAGGAGGGGGCAAGCCTTCAGACAACAGATTTTGACTTTTAAGTAGCTATGCATGTGTCAGAATGTTAGGAACCCAGAGAAAAAAAAATGGAAAATTGATAGGAAGAATCAAAAGAAGAGAACAATTTTATTTGAATACTGAGAACAAGAGAGAGAGATCTCCTCCAAGGGGTTTCCTTTCTACACTGCCTACTTATATAGGGAACGAGCCCTAAGAAGCTCAAGAAAACTGTATTTATAACTAACATAACAGAATGTGCTGACTGCAGATTCTGTTTTACAATTACTAACCATCTATTCAACTGAACACAAAAATAGGCTACAATACTGATACATGTACATTACATATGCAGCTATTACTGTAATAGCACTCGACAGAATAGAATTAATTACTTGGCACTCAAATGAGCACAATAATTAGATAAATATTGGAGATGACAAAGGATTAAGGGTTGAATATGATTGTATCATATTTATTATTCTACATAAACAAGCCAAATGTCAATACTATTGTTAATCAATGTAAAGCTTGGGTTCTGACTCTAGGAATGATTAAATTCTGATGCAAGGCTGACAGAAGAATCACCTTAAAGAGACAAACACCATAAGCCTAAAAGATATCCACCCATGTTAGCAAAACTGAGAATTTGAAGAGAACCTTAAGTTTATGTTGCCGCTGGTTGAGCAACTTTGCAGCCCCAAGTAGCATCGTTGTGTGAGCATCGTGTCCACACGCATGCATCCTGCCGTCAATTTTGCTCTTGTGTTCCCACTCAACAAGCTCCTAAGCATGTCACCAACATCATATCATATCAAAGACATTTATTTTAACATCAATCAATCATTAATTAATTTTACTATTACTATTATAGAAAATTAATCCCGAGAGTACATGTCACTTTCTAGACTATGATACGTGTCAACTCTCCAACTCTCTTTATTTTCGACTAAGATTGTTTTATTTGTTGGATTTTTTTTTTACCGTTAGGGAAAGAAGTAGGGGGTTTTACCTGCAAGGGGAGTGCATCGATGTCAGCACGAAGGGCGATGATGGGAGGAGAACCAGAGCCAAGTTGGGCAACGATGCCAGTTTTGGAAACTGGGTATGTATAAGGTATGCTAAGCTTGTCGAGTTCCCTGCGTAGAAGAGCACTGGTGTTGTGCTCTTGGAAAGCCAGTTCTGGGTGCTTGTGAATCTCCCTTCTCACTGAAACCAACCAATCTTTCTCTTTCTGGGATGCACTTAGAATCTCTTTGGCATATGCATCATGATCCTCCTCCTCACACCTCACCACAGCAGAAAAGGAAGTGCACGACAGAAACACAAGAAGCATATGAATGGCTGCCATCGAATGTCTCACAACAACTCTCTCTGTTACTCCCTAGTTCTTTTTTGTCGCTTACAAGCCACTCGTTGACCCACGTCCATCATGGGATTGGGTTGGGCTCTTATCTTTCATGATTACAAATAACTAATAGCATGGGAAGTAAAATTCATAAAATACATGCCCATTTACATATAAATTTAATTATTGGCCTATTATTTTTACTTTTTATAAAATCAGGTTCAATTTCAATTTCGGGGAAAATAGGGTTTATCTTTATAATTTTTTATTTTTTTATTCGTTTTAATTTAAGAACTTCAATTTCGGTAGTAATTTAAAATCCCGTTCTTGTTGAAGGTTAATAAAGATGTTGCTTTTCTTGAATATATGGATGTTGAGAACTATCGTTCACTTCTTGCAACGGTTGGCGTTTTCTTGAATATATGGATCAATGGTTCAGAACTGTCTTTCACTTCTTGCAACGGTTGGCGTTGAGGCGTCTGTTTCCGATCCAGGGTTCTGCAAGCACCTTGCAATTGGCAGCTTTGTGAAACGCCATTCTTTCCTAATTACTGCTGAGGAAGGATTTATTAGAGGATTTGATTCGATTCCCAAGTTTCTCAGTTAAATGCTTAAGGAAATTATTAGTTTAAGCCAGGTGGGAAGGTCACACTTGTTTTATTCTTTTTGAGTTTTAAGAAATTAAGGTATAATTTCTGATGAAGTAATGCTAGTTAGCCCGTTAATAAACCCAAGTTGGTATAATATTATTCGTCCATTATTTTATGTACAAAACCCTTGCATCTTCATGCAACACTAGATAAACGTTACATGACTCATCACATACAAGACACTCTTATGCAATCCAATAATTCAGCATATAAGTTATATTTCCTTTTGTCTTCCTAATAATTGTTCAAGGTATTCATCCCTTGTGTTAATATGAAATGGAGAAACAACGAACTCAAAAGTCAAAAGGTGGAGCTGGGGAAAAAATTGAAAATAGTGAAACCGTGAAACTGGTTGATCTAATGTTACATCAACAGAGTCAACAGACTAGCCAACCGCGTGGGGATACATATTATACACCAACTATATATATGCACGCACACACACATTACAAATCTAAGAAAGTCAACCCTACATGCCTCCCCTCAACTGGCTCAAAAAAGAAATGGAGGCAAACTACAAACAAAGGAATGATCTCCTAGCAGTTTAAACTTCAAGATATCCCCATATGTTAGTTAAGACCACTGATAAAACCAGCACAAAGGCAGAAACTACAAAAAAAACAGAAGACCACATGGTGCGATTGGAGGAAGCCTTTGATTTCGATATATGAAGCACCCTCCTGAGAAATAAGAAGTCTTTTAACCCCAAGGTGGAACCTGCATTTGCAACTTGTTGAGAAATCTTTCTGTTGTCAATTGACTCGGGTGTCTTCTGCAGTTTATTCACATAATTAGTACGAGTAGCACTTTCATCAGCAGCATGATTTTCTGCAGATTTCTTCTCCTACAAAAGAGAAACAAACCTCACAACACATCCAGAGAGACAATCTCCTAGACATCAAAGGAAAATAAACAAACTTCTTACCACTGCAATGATTGGTTTTGAATTATGTTGTTTTTGTGCACAACTCCCATCTTTCACCGTCCCATTTGAGCCATGTGTAATTTTTGACAAACGAATTCTCCTGTGTGCAGTACCTTGCTTCAAGCTTGTACTCTGCAGCTCATTTTGTGCCGCTCGAGTCCTTCTTATGATTCCATTATCACCACTAATAACTGCATTATAGTCTCTTGGTTGCCCATAATCATTGACTACATTGTAGTTGTACGCTTGGCCAACATTAACATGCGATGAAAAAGCCATCTGGGAATCATTTTGTAATAATACAACATTGCTCTTATGATCATCACCACTATGGTCAAAGGTGACGCCAATGGTGCTGCAAAATTCTGGTGTTGTCACCGAAGGAATCCTTCTGTCAATTGCCTCCTCAGGATAAGCAGTTTGCTTATACTACAGCATACAATAAGACTAACATTATAAAGGATACACAACAAAACCATGCTAAATTGTAAGAGCTGCAACTGGGAGTTACGAAACTACTACATGTTATTATCGTGGCAGAACCTGCCCAGAATGTCCAAACAATAAATAGTGTTACAACTGTTACTTACAGTCATGCTCATCTTGGCTACTTCCACATCTGAGTCACTGCCGGAACCATTAAACAAGGGGAAGTTCTGCTGTTGAGTACCGGACTCCTCATAGGAGATTTGGTCCCAATTCACATCTGAATTTAAGAAGTCTGAAATATTTATCTCATTTGTACCATATTGAAGACCACATCGACCATCTGATTCATTGTTTGCTTGATAATTAAGTTCTGGCGGCATATGCACACGTACTGGGGAGAAAAATTTGTCATCTAATAAGTCATTTTTTGGGTCATAATATATGTCGAAGTTCAGCAGCTGATCAT
Source organism: Glycyrrhiza uralensis (assembly GCA_030159175.1). Classification (NCBI taxonomy): domain Eukaryota; kingdom Viridiplantae; phylum Streptophyta; class Magnoliopsida; order Fabales; family Fabaceae; genus Glycyrrhiza; species Glycyrrhiza uralensis. The sequence goes on from BRZY01000005.1 coordinate 45,879,199, forward strand.
CCTGCAGGAAGCATCGAGTATAGGTACTAAATCAATAAATCCAATGCATGTAAAATCAGATCGGGGGAATGAAAACAATAAAAGAAAGGAAGAAACCCATACATATAATAAAATTGACTTAAGCTCTATGAATGTTATTAATTATATTATATCTTAAGCAGCTCTAACTCATAATTTAAAGATAGGTATATTGAACATAAACATAAAACTACTATTCTCATATAAGCGTCTCTTTTTTAGCAAATAAATATCGAGATCACTTTTACTATCCTCTAAGTAGCATAAATTCTCCATCATGATTTTAAGAAATGTATTATGTTATGTTCTTCTCCTAGAAGAACTATGTCTGAGTAGGGATAACAAAATTAAATTATTATATTATATATTATATGTCTTATAATTACTAACCTCTGATTACTAGTAATAATATATTATAACTCAGTTAACCCATCTAACCTCTGCAGCTAGTTTTACAATTTGATTCTGAGCATCATGAGCATCGTATCCATCACCAAGGCAATCAACTGGGGTTATAATGTTGGATATTGTTTCCTCAGAGATCGCGGGGATAACTGTCTGGTGCTTATCATCTTCTGTGACCTGTGACGGGCATACTGCAACAAAAGCTGGATCAGACTGTATTTCTTCTGGAGAGTAATTGGCAGCCAGAGCAGTTGAAGTAGTCTGCTCCACTTCCTCACAGTTTGAAACTTCAAGGCTCTCATCTTGTTTCTTAAATAATCGACAAAGGACATATGCATTCTGAAATAAGTCAAAGAAACCAATTGACAGTTTAGTAATTATTATCATCTTAATATAATTCCATAGCTATTTGTAAATTGCGGTAGAGGCACTGGTAATTAATAATTACTAATTTGTACGAAGTAATGCATAAGAAATATGAGGAGGATAGAGGCAATGGAAGTGAAAAAGTATAGTGTTTGATATTGAACAAGAAAAATGAAACACTAGTTCACCACTCAACAGTCACCGGGAGCTTTTATAAACCAAATAATTATAAGGGGAATTATTTCAAAGATATATTATATGCAATTCACGGAGGTTGATCTCAAACTCGGCAAACAAGAGTTTCAGATAGACACAAGACTTTGAGATCGCATCAAATTTGAAAGCAAGAATTTTCAGCTTCAGCAAGTAGTACAAGTAGGAAAGGAGTGACCCTTAAGTTAAAAAAAGAACAGAAATAAGACACACAAGAAACAAAAATTAAATCAAATAGCCGATTGAGTCAGTTTTACTTTATTTAATTAAGCCCAAATTATCTGCAAAATGAACATTTCATAGACCAAATAGGAAGAAGAATGTGCTTTCAACCATCAAATTTAACAGCGTTTCTTATTTTCCATATATGAGAAAAATAAGAATGCAATGCAAAGCTAACTTCTCCATAAATTAGAAGCCGGGCCTCTGAGCAGGACCTTAGTAAAAACAAGGGAGGAGAAAAGAATGGACCTGTCCTGGGTTGGTACCATCAAGCTCCTTCAGGGTGGGGCGGTACTCGTGCATAACCCAATTGGTCCTCTTCCCCTTGGGTGCACGACCATTGTAGAAAACTAAAGTCTTCTTCATCCCAATCAAGCTGGACCCAGACTTGATCTTGCGATCCTTGCCCGTTGCCTTCCAATACCCATGACTCGTTGCTCTGTTCAATCGATGCCCGTTTGGATACTTGCGGTCCTGTGGACAGAAGAAGAACCACTCTGGATCCTTGTTCCGTATCACAGACAAATCTACAACAAACACACACCAAGAGATGAAAAATCAGCAGCTGAAAAAACAAAAAAAACAGAGCCACCTCAAACTCCATGCTAACTAACTAGTTCTTTCTTTCAGAGCAAGTCCACATACTCCTATCTGTAATTCTACACCATTTATTCCACACTCACATTATCATGAATCCATGATCAATTCCTTAAAACAGCTAAAATAGTCTAATATGCACATAAAACTAAGAATTTGCAAACGGTAAAACTCCAATTTAGGTTTAGAAGTTCAGCTTTAAAAAGCTGTTAAATAGATGGCCGGTTATGAATAAGTTAAATAGGAAATTTAAAAAAAATTGAAATATAAAAGCTCATTTCAATTTATATGAGAAGCAAAACTCAATAAATATTTTTAGAATAATTATCTAAACTTGCTCAAACTATAATTGGGAAAGGTTCAAGGAAAGAAAGAAAGAAATACCGGGCATGTCCCAGGGTTCCCATTTGCAGACATCAATTTCTCGGATAACCCAAACCTCGTCACCATTCCCGTTGATCTTCTGTCGCAGGTAGTAATTGATAAGTTCCTCGTCCGTAGGCCGGAATCGGAACCCTAAAGGTAGCGAATTCAGTGACAGCACCGCCATCTCTTCCCCATGCGTGGGACAACAGTCAACAGAACCCATTCACAATCACAACACAAGCACAACAAAAAAAGAGGAGAAACCTTGAAAAGAAGGACCCTCGATCAATTATATAAAGAAATAATAATCCGAAGCAGAAGAAACTGAGAATCAATGGAATAATTCAGAGGATTTAAGGGTGTGATGGCCCATAGCTTTTTTCTATCTATCTCTTCTATTTTTTTTCTCAGGCACGCACGCATGAACAAAGAAAGTTTCAGTGACAGTGTAGTGACTTGTTTTTCGCACTTTACGTATGGAGAAACCGTGTTTAAATCCCTCGTATATCCCGTGTGCGATGTTTTACCCGCGTTTTTTTGTGAAACTACGATAATGCCACAGTTGTCTCCTGTTTATACGAAGCGTTGAGCGGAAGGCAAGTGTCAGGGACTAGATGGGGAATGAAAATTTTGGGACGGTTGGTCAGAAGCACTATATAAGGGGGGGCGTAAAAAAGGACATGTTGTTCGACGAATGAGCTTCCGTCACGTGGCATCAACATTGCAGGATAGGAGCCCTCATTTTACGTGCTCAGTAAGAAAACGACGACCACTGTAGTACCATTTTTTTTTGTTGAAACTAGTCTAATTTCGTAATTTTATTTTTTAATGATATAATTATTTTGTTTATAATTTTATATATTTGTTTTAATTTGTTTTTTTTTCTTGATTCTTGATTTAATTTCGTATACTTTTATAATTTATATCGTTTATAAATATTTTTCATTTATATTTTTAAAAATTATTGCATAATACACAACTTGTGTTTGTTTTTTTTTTTAGGATTTTTTTTATCATAAAAAATAGTTCAAGGCATAAATAATTTTTTTTTTAGGATTGATAACTTGTGTTAGTTTTAATTTTTAAATAAACAAACGACAAACTCATTCTCTTATGTGCAAATCGACGCGTCGTTCATTTTTTCACTCCTTTTGCTATCTTCTGGTCTTTCCCTCCTCCATTATGCATTATCCTCCTGTTTCTTTTAGCTTTTCTCCTTATTATAACAGACATGGTTTTCTGATTTTGAGATATTTTGTGGATTTATTTATCTAGTGATACCCTATGGTGGGAGGCTCTATAAAGGAAAAAGCGATTATGTGACGCACTGTGGCTGCGGGTTAGTGTCCGACTCTTCCTTGTTACTTGTTAGTGTCCGACCCTTCGCATAAAAATAAAGATAATCAATTAAAAAAATTATTTTATTTAAAGTCAGCAGTGCCGCCCAATAAGGTTAAATACATGTATGGGTCAAAAATAAATTTTAAAGTGAAACCTTTTTGTATATCAAGGTGGATATAAACCGTTACAGATAAATATTTTTAATTTTATATATACTATTAGTATATAAAATTTTATCAGTGGGCTTAAAGCAAGGACTTGGATTGCCTTACCCTTAGGTTAGCTCTGAGAGTCAGCAATTTAATAAATAATTTCAATTGTTATAAAAAACAAACTATTGATATTATGTATACATGAATAGTAAATCGTATATGTATTAGAATTAATGTTAATATATAGTATATATTCATATACACAACATAGGGATCATATATCTTTGTACAATAATAATATTAGGCTTAGCATAGACCACAACTCAGCTTATCCTTTTTCTGTTTATTTTATCAGCAGTTTAGTACATTCATTAGGTTTGTTATAATTCAAAATACATTAAAAGGAACGAATTTAGTGAATGTTGGAAAAATACATGACACCATGGAAGAGTTATATAAAACTACTAGCTTTGATTTCTTATGATTATTTTTCATCCCTTCTATGAATGGAATATATTCTTACTTCTTATTTAGTCTATTTTTGAATACCGTCTTACGTATTTAGTGGGAATGTACTCCATATCGTTGATAAAATTGACGCCTGGCCGCCTGCAAAATGAAATTGGATTTAAGATAATATTCGTTGTCATTCGCATGATTCCTTTCAAGTTTAATAGAATCTCTGATGATTGTGTTTATTATGGAAAAAGGTATGTCCTATTCAAAAAAACTACCTTCCTACAACCTCCATCCGTTGAATGTTGATTTTTTAATAAGGTTCTACGTTTGAGTCTTGTAATTAATATATAACATATATATATATACACTGAGTAATTTTTATCCTCTAGTGATTTTGCTAGTAGGTAAAGTCTGGCTATAAATTGTTCTATTACTGAGGATCAAACACGGCCGAATCTGTCCCTTAGACAAAGTGCATTAACTATTTACGCCCAACATCGTGGTTAGTGATTTTGCCTAATTTGAAATAGATTAACTAGGAGTTAGGATATTCTCTATTTTTTTTCTCTTCATTTCTTTTATTATATTTTTGGGAGAATAAATGGAATAAATGACACTTGTGTATCATATTTATGTTATTTATTTTCTCCAAAAGTATAGTAATGGAGAAAATTGTGAGAAAAAAAAATAGAAAGGATCCCAACTTGATTAATTAGGGTCTAATATAGTTTCTAGATTATTTTTATAAGAAAGAAATATATTAGAAGGGAGTATAAGGGGTATTTCTTTAATCCATTACATATCAAGAACTATATATTAATTAAGAACATGAAAACACCCCAAAGGGTCACACACCAAAATGAAAAGGACAAGCCTGATGATAATCTATTTTTCAACAAAAAAAAATCCTATAATTGATTTTTTATAAACAAATATTAGTAATTAATATGTTATACGGAGATATCTAAATCTATGACCTCCTTAATACTCTTATGTTTTTTTCCAACCGCCAAATCATCTTATCACTCCATGGATACTACTATACAAGTACGTCATGGTTTTTGTTATATATAATCGAGATCAATTTAATAGTTGTATCGGTTACTTTCAAGTTCTACGAAAAGTTTAAGAGTTTAACACTTATCCGGTGTTAATTGATCTCATCTCTTATCGGTGAATATTTAGACTGTTGCTCAAAAATAAATATAGAGATAAAAGATAGATAAGCTTTGAAATGTTAAAAATCGATGATAACACTTAAGCAACTCGAGGTTAGTATAAGAGAGCATGATCGAGACTGGGCACCAAAATAAACTATATATTTTCGTTTTTTTAACCACAAATTATATCTACTTTTTTGTTTAGACATTTAAATATTATACTAAATATTAAGTCTATACTATTGTCTAGTTATTACAGTGTATAATCATTTTTTTTGAAAAGGCAAAAATTTTATTAAAAATAAATCAACTAAACCAGAACACAAAATATGCCCTAATTTAGTTATATGAAGAGAAAACATAATGTTATCAGTGTATAATCATAATTCACAAGTGTGGTGGCCTTCTCAAAATCTATAACAAAAATCTTTTTATAGGCTTGAATGGTTAGACCAATTTATTTATCATTTTTTTATAATATGCTGACAAAAAGAATTATTGTTTACAACTGTATTATAAAGAAATCATATTGAACTAGTAAGAAATGCGTATTAAGACAAGTTAATTTGTTGTAATTTGCCTCACCACCCAACTTTGGTACGTACTTATCATAACTACCACAGTGATCTCATTTCGATTCTACCATGACAACATCTCTCTGCCTAATCTTCTCATGCCACAATAACTCAAACTCCAAATGAGTGAACCACTAAAATGGTTATTAAAAATGTAGGACACTGTTAATTTAGTATTTAAAATTATTAAAATTTTAAATTGGTTTTTAAAATTATAGACTATCAATTAAGTTAGTCCCTTTGTCACCCCCAATTAACTAATATCATTAAAAAGACTGATGTGACATGTTAACTGCATTGCAAGCTCCCACGTAGGGCTACACGTGGCAGCCTAGTCAAACGGGGTCATTTTGACACACTCAAAGACCATTTTGATAATTTTTTTCCAACATTCATATTACTCTCTCTTGTTCCTCCTTTTCTTCCATGTGAATCGTACATTCCCTAGAATTGCATAAACTGATCACCTCCGAGAGGAGTCCCACATGGGAAATGTACTTTGATATGATAAGATGTGAATGTATGTTTCACTTATTGATATTCAAATTTCTTTAAAATTGAGTTATTGATATTTTTTCCATTCATGCTCTCAATATTTAATCTTCATCTTCATTAGACAAAGAGAAGAGTTAGTTGACGACCAAAGTGAAGAGGCACAAAAGTGCGTGTTTAGTTTTATGGTGTAAAATATCATAATTGATTTTATCTCTAGGCCTTAGTTAAGTTTGATTAGAAGTGATAAAAAATATTTTCGTATTAGATTAAAACTTTTACACTAAATTTTACCTTAAACTTATTTTACAATAAAAATATCCAAATGTGAATCACTTTATTTTAAACTCAATTTTAATTACGTTGATCCGAGTGACACTGGACTCGGATCCCTTAAGCAAGATCTCGAGGTCAATCTTTGTGGATAGAAAAAACGTGGTTGGGAGGAAAGACCTCACTAAAGGTGGCCAGGTTCCCCAGTGAAAATTAGTCATCAGCAAAACTAGTGGATACTTCGCACTAATAACGTGATTAAAAAAACTCAATTTTAATTAAATTAATTTTATAAAATCAAGTTAAGTCAAAATCTATTTTAACAAAAGCTACTCCTAATGATGTATTGATGAAACATAGTCTAGACACTGCAAATTTAACTTTGGACCAAAAAAAACACTGCAAATTTAACTTCAGGTGAAATATTCTGTCGAAAAAAAAAACTTCAGGTGAAATATATGACGGGTGATGAAGATTGAGGTAACCCGTTTTATAAGGCGGAGGAGAGGAACCCAACGGAGTTCTAGAAGCAAACAAACTAGTACTACGTGAATGGGAACAAATGAGTTATCTTAACCGCGAAGTCAATTAAGCATTATTGATTGGTGGCATTACTGTCAACTTCGTCATTATTATTTTCTTCCCGTGTCTTTTATTTATCGTAGGAATCGCTTATAGCTGAAAATTAAAACACGTGGTCAAATGGATTTTCCTCCTCGTAACGGTAGTGCCACTACCATATACAGAGACCCAATATTTTTTCTAAATAAAATATATTATCTTTTTGATATTTTTTTACAAATTAGTAAAATAAATATATTAGTTTTTAATACTAAACCCGACTATGAAAACTAATAAAATAAAGAGCATTAAAAGCATAACATCCAACTCAATTTAAAATTTTAATTATAAAACTTAATAAATATATCATGTAAATATAGAATAGGTTGAATACTATAATATTAATAGATGCAAGTGAAGAATTATCCAAACTCATTTAACGGATAAAAGCCGTATCTAAAATGAGTATTTTCTCATAAAAAAAAATTGAGTATTTTCCGTACGTGAGTATCAACTAAAGTTTAGTATAATTGAGATCCCCACTTATAAAAAAGGAAAACGATTATAATGCTTCAAAACTAGTACAGAAAGCTGCCCACAACCACAACAAAACAGAGCTAATCCAGTGTAGACGTGTAGGCCTAATCCTGGTTCCATCCAGAAGATATATCTATCACTACCGCTGCAGTATTTGAGAAAAAGAAGGAAAAAAAAAAGATTGTTTACAATCACATCCTTATTTTCTGCCTAGCCTGTTTAAGTGACATGGTATTGAATTTAGTCATGTTTAATGTTTTTACTTCTACCTCCCGCGTGTTTTATGCGCACACTATTACTCAAGCAGAACTTAATATGCTGCAATTATGAGCGTGACAGGATCTCATCTCACGTGCCGGAAAGGCGAAAAGGGGGGAAAAAAGAAAAAGTGAAACATAAAAAAGGGAAGTAATTAAAGCTAAAGATATGCAATCAATATTTCAATATTGCACTACTAAATCATTGAATGTCAAAATTACGGTAAAACACATTCCAACCTGACTACAAAACCTTTGCGGCTACAAGTTGAAACTCACCACCACAACGTGCACTATGTATGCGCGCAGCTGAATTTTGGACCTATTAATTTGGCAAATTTGCACTATTCATTAGTCATAAAAATAGAAATTCGTAGTTTTTTTTTTCTAAGAGAAATGTCGTATGATTTTTTTTAGAGAAGGAATTTGAGTTTTGAAGGTATCCATCACCAATCTGAGACTTCCACATGATTATCTTTGGAAATACATTGCCCAATCCAACTTTATTAAAAGAGGAAGATGTTTCCCTTACTTTTATGGATTAACAATTCACATTTGTGTTGGTGCAAATTAATGCCAAGCTTTACACTTTTCGTCGCATACGGCTCCAGCTTAATGGGTGGAGTATTTTTTTTTTTTGCTACAATGGGGTGGAGTATTTGATTAGTAGTTTACTTGATACAACTCCCATTTGATGTTGACTAATGACTACGAGTGTATTTGTTTTAGATTTCCCGTCCCCTAGAATCGATTTTGAGGGAATGAGGTATCAAGCTCATTTGGGAGAAAGTGTTTTGGAAAGCCAAATTCTTCCCTTTGAGGGTCTCTAAAATCTAATATATCTAGACATGTTTTAAATCCCTTCGTATTGTTTGCAGTTCATTACCTTCCTAAAAGTATAATCTTCAGGCTTTATTTGCATGCCGTGTTTGTTTGCTTTTGATTAGACTTTTGGAGACTAATTAAGGTGGCGTTTGTGCTAAAAGAAAATTTCTCTTTTTAATGTGTGTTTTTAGAATTTGTGGTTGATAAATAAAATCTAAAATTAAACTGTCTTTTAATAATTCAGATTACTTTTACTTCCTTTTTCAAATTTTGCAACTTCCGAGGAACAGGGTGTGGGAGAAAAACTCCAGTGCTTATATTTTAATATTAATACTAACTTTAAATTTAAAGGGTCTAAGAGAATCTAACTTTAAAACACTTTTTTTTTTATCGCTAACTTTAACACTCTTTAATAAAGGGAAGTAAAGCATGGATTGTAGGATTGACTGGATGAAGTTTTGTAACAAATTTGTGGCTGGAAGATCATCAAATCGATTGACCATTCTTACTTACGAAAGAGTATTTATATAGCCCAACATATTCAACACTTGGCTTGATAACTTGATCATTTGCTTCGTATTCACTTTATACTTATTTAGAATGCTGGACTTTTAGGAGTTAATTTTCGACACAGTTATAAATTACGAGATATAAGTAGAAAACAATGTCAAGAAATTAATGCGACTAACTATAAACTATTCTCCATATAATTTTTTGATGCATGAAAGAAGCTAATCTCTGTTCACTTTTTTTTTTGGAGAGGGAGGGGGAAGGGTGAGGGTGGGAGGGAATTAGGCAAGAACAACATGATTTTTTTTTGTCACCATCGTCTGAATTAGCAAATCTTAAATTAATTAATATGGCTACAAACGAGGATATTATACCCACTTCTCCTTTATTTTCTCAACCGTCTACCAAAATGTTGCAAATAAAAAATAGATTCAACCATTGAACGAATGACTTGCCAAGTCATTAGTCAAGAGTTGCATAGAAATTTGTACTTCCCAATCTTGAAATGTTTAAGGTTAGTCATGGTTGTTAGCCAAAAATGTCAGTTAATAGCTATATATAGTTAGAAATATAGGTCTGGTATGAGGTATACCCCATTATAAATGAAACACTAGTGATCTCTTTATCTCATCATTGATTTATTATTTGAAAAAAAATGATAGAAATTAATAATGAAAACTTATCAATCAATATAACAAGTCTTCGTTAAGAAAATGAAACAAGCTTTAGTAACAGTTGGTCCTATTCCTATGCTTCAATCTATTCGTTAATTAATCATTTCGCAGGTGTTCAATGTCAATTACTTTGGCCTATTAATTTCAATAAATGTAAAATATTAACCATGTTTGTTTAATTTATAATTCTTGTAATTCTTTTCTGAAGTTCTTTTCTCTGGCTTGGATTTTAAGATTCAGAATGCTCCATCACCTGAGTTGAGTTCTAAGAGAAACTATTTTCATCGAGCTAGCTTTATACAATTTGAATTATGTTACAAGATACAATGTGTCTGAACTCTCCTCTATCTAAAAGAAGCTCTAGCTAGAGGGTGCATCTCACCAGGCTACAAAAACGTTTGATGCCTAAGACCTATAATCAAACAACTATACAAATCATTCTTCTTCTGTTTCCTTTTGTCTAATATCTAATATCTTTGACCAGAGAAGAATCAATGAATGGGAGAAACAAACTGGGTCACGAGTGTTGCTCACTGCAAATGCACCATCAGCAATCCAATATATTTAACTTCAAATTGCCCACTTGAGTTTGTTTGTGTTGTCACTGACTATTGGGGAGTCCGGGGGAGCACCGGGAAATGTGGGACTAACCACTCACACTTGTCTTCCAACAATCACCTCGATATCACTTCTAGCCAATGATAATGCAGTGGTCACAACAAAGGGCTGTTTAAAAGCTCCCCAGAAAAGAACTGTCATCTTGTTTTCAACTTGTTTCCAGTTTTCACCCATTCCTTAATACTGTGTGACATCTATGTACAGAAGTCTATAATTCTAAATCCTAAGCTAGAGCGCCAAAAAAGCATTTTGTGTCAGCAAATCATCTGGGAGCATGGCATTCTAATTGGCGAGAAAACTACGGTAAGCCGTGCATGATCAGAAAGGGAGTAGTCTTCAGGCCATCTACCTTTCTCCACCTCAGGAGGAAACAGAACTGCATTTTTTACACTGAAACCAATTGTTTGTTCCTGAACATCATTTGAACCATCCTCCTGCTCCCTATTGTTGTCGTCGGTTGAACTCCAGATTTGCTGCTGCAACCGCATAATATCAAGACCATGATTTAGCCAACAAACTAGGAACAAAGCACCAAAAAAGAAAGAATTTCATCTTCTGCACAAAACATTGCTCAAATAAAGCCATTGCTCAAAAAAAAAAAAAAGGGCCTGTTTACTTATGTTTTTATTTCCTATTTACGCTTTCAATCACAAAACTGCCACCTTGTTTCACTGTTTCCATTACAAATATTTGAAAACTGGAAACAAGTTGAAAACAAGATGACAGTTTTGTAGTTACGTTTTTTTCAAAGTAAAAGGGACTAAAACTTCAGCATCCACTCCACACAGAAATTTTTTTACTTCACTGAATGACAATATTTTTCTTTTAATTGTGCCTATACAGGCTATATTGTTCTTGTTGGATCACTCCTGATTAAATGCCAAATGCCAGCTATAGTTTCTCTGAACTACAGATGATAGCACTCCTTAGTTAACATGTTTATGTCTAATGACACAGAAACTATAATAATGATTATCATGTAGATTGCATTACTCTATGCCTTGTAGAGAAAAGCATTTAGATTTCCGGGTTAGTCATTGATTGCACAGATACAACTTTTACTCTCAGAAAAAAAAAAATCAAGACTTCGTAGTCTTTTCTTGCATGATATATTGATATTTATTTAACATAAAATTTCATCTGAAGTACTTTACCACAAATTCTTTATAATCAACAACACCGTTTCCATCTATATCTGCTTGGACCCACAAGTCCTTTATCTCTTCCTCACTCAACCCATGGCAATGACCAATTAAATTGAGCTGCACAGAATTTACAAAAAAAAAAGCATGTAATCACATGGATTTCTCAGAAAAACATGTGCATTAAATGAACTTTTAGAGTGCTCATCCAACACTTAACACTGCAACAACATACCTGTCGAAGTGCTTCACAGAAACCAGAAAAGGTAATGCAATCTTCATTATCGGCCTTTAGAAAGGCAAATGCATCACTCTCTGTCAATGAAGCTCTCCTCACTAGATACTGAAAATGGATAAATTTATTTTGTGAGTGACAATCCTGTTCCACAAAAAAATGGAAATGTGCTAGTTTTGATTTGACAAAATAACACCTTTTCTACATTCATAATAATGAGTAGGTTAGAGGAAGCTTTACATATATAATTGCAGTGAAATGAAAGCATGAAGAAGCATCACACCAACAGACAGAAAACAAGAAGAACATGGCACCAAAGAACAAGATATCCCCAAAGTCCATTGAAATTTAAATGATAAATGAAGTAATCTCCCTCCCTGACATAACAAGTTTTAAGCAATGCTGATTTTTGACTAGCAAACTCTATAACAACTTGAAAATCAGGATCCTTGTCCAACTTTGAAAATTTTGCCTTTATTGACTTCACGGTCAAATTCTTCCTTGTGCTAAAATGATAAAAATAATATGCTTGATAACCAAGTCTAAGAGGAAATGTTATATGATTACCTTGAACATGCCAAACACTGCTTCAGTCCAACTTGCTTTTAGTAATTTTCGATATTTGTCAGGATTTAGAAGCCAAATAAAATCAACAGCACATATATTTCCCCGATGGTTGCGGTGGCTAACCCACTGCATTGACAAAATGTTAAACGAATATAAGTGATTGACTTATTGTCCAGCAGAAAAAATTCCAAAGACAATGCTAAATATATGACCTTGTCAGCCTCTGCATCAGTGTACTGATGTGCAGTATCATAAGATGATACAAAACCCTGAGACCTCAGGAACTTGTAAACATGTCCACGTTTGCTTCCATTCCAGTCACTGAAAAGTAATAAAAGGTTGTAAATAAAACACACTGTTCAAGAGTTTTAAATAAAAGAAGTACATGTAAAAGTCACATATGGAGTTTACCCGCATAGCATGATTGGCATTGGCTTGAGTTGGAAATCATTCTGATAAGATTCTACATATTGAAGTATCTTGTAGACCTGCAGAAAAGAAATTTTTAAGACGTGTCAGTTTAAGTGCAGTACCAAGCCAGCATTTGTTAAAAGTGATTTTGACTAAATTTGATTTGATTAAAATTGAATTTGAAGTGAAGCGATTTATGTTATTTAGTGTAAATTTCTCAATCTAATGCAAAAAACTATTTTTATCACTTTTAGTCAAACTAAGTTTGGAGGCAGTAGTAACTAAACATCTGTATTTGTACTAAAATCACGTTTAACACGAGGTAAAACAAATTCTGATACTTTCCACTGTGAAACCAAACACGCACTAAATTGGCAAGTGCTTGGATATATACCACATTTGATTTCTTAGATACCTGTTTCAGTCGTACAAGAGATAGAGTTGCATCATGAGGAAATAGCAGGTGAGTGTTAACAATCAGAATTTCCTGCCTAATGTCACCGTTTCGCCACTGTGAAAATGGAAGAGCCAGTTCAACATGTAGCAGTTGAGCCACACGATCACCAATGTCATTGAAGTGCAACTCCTTATAATTAAGAATATTGAAGTATTCCGTTTGCACTGCTATCAGAAGTCCTGTAAAACCCAGGGGAAACACTATATGAGAATTTGCATTTTATAATTCGTTATTTGTTATACATTATACATTAGCATTAGCATATGTGCGCTTCGAATGAAACTAACTGACTGAAATTTTCATTCCCAAGAAAACATTGGCTATGTGAAAGAGTTATATTAGCCAGAAAATTATATAAAGGGAACATACTTCTCAATAAAAACAAATTTAAATGCCTGTTTCCTTCCTCAATAGATATTTTGAATTTTCTAAACCTGTCATGTGGTGTTCTATTCCCGTTTGCCAAATTCAATAAATCAACTCATCAGAATACAAAACCCCCAAAATCCCATGGAAAAAGATATATAAAAAAAGTAATTAACCAATTGATATTAAATAATTAGTGATTAAAAAAAGATGAAATTCTGAGAAAACTGATAATAAAAAAGGGGTATTTTTTATTTTCCAAAATTGAGGGAGAAATGTGCATACATACCGTCTCCACGGTTGTTAGTCCTTCCAAGCTTGAAACTAACATAACCAGCATCACCAAGTCTTTTCTCATACAAATTAACAAGCTCTTCGTTTCCTACCCAAAACTCCTGCACAAATTACTCAACATATTAGAAGCTCAAGGGACATGATATATTATATGACATGAAACTATGAAAAGTAACCATATCATAAATTAAACACAAACCTGAAGACAAATAATGGAAGACCTTTCATTCAACAACCAATCCAATATCCTGTGATTCCTGGCTAACCAATAAGTTCTGTAGTCGCTCTCACGACAACTCGGGTCCTGCTTCCAAAAAAGCATCATATTTGAGGTTACCCTTTTAAGGAATTCACTATGCAAAGAAAAAAAAAACAACAAAAGGAAGAGAATTAGGAAAAACCTCATCATTGATGCGCTTGTAAATGGGAGCAAGAATGTTGAAAGTAGTGCAGGTAATGCAAGGTTGTTGCTGGTTTTCATTTATGGAAGAAGCAATTGCAAAACTCCCAATCCTTGAAATCCTTCCCATCCTCTTAGCCCACTTCGCCATTCTCAATCTACGTCCCAAAACCCCCCCAATATTGCTGTCCCTATATATACAACCACGATAATGGTGATGATGATGACAAATGATAATAAACAATAATATATTTGCGCAATTCCTCACAAAAGCGAAGACCCTGTTGGAAAAAGCATCCTTTTTTATCCTTCCCAGGAGACAGTGGTGGTTAATTTTTATTTAATAAACATTTGTTTATTTTCATTTTAAATTTAAATTTTACTTTATGGAAAGTAGCCAGCCTCAATTCAACAGGTTTGGTTTCTGAAGAGAGGAAAAGGGTCAAAGGTTAAGGAGGAAAATGAAGAATAACGTTGTTGTTGTTGTTGCAATGGAATGGATTATGGAACGTTGCCCCCCCACGGTGATTGAGAGAGCACACACAGAGACACAGAGAGACACGAACGCCGATAATAGCAATCGTTGCCCCCTTTGGGATTTGACACACGTCATTTCGTTCATTGCCTTATAAATAGATTTTTAAGATTTTTTATTTTTATTTTATTTTTGTTTTACCACACCGCACATAACTGCTCAACCGAAACATACACATCAAATTCATCATGCGATTAATTCGCCCTAACCAACTTGACCCTCCACTCCTTTCCATTCTTCTTCTATGCCTTTTGGTATTTTTTTTTTGTTTTTATTAGTATATGGATATGGATAAATTCATAAATTTTGGGATCTAGTAAATTTTATTTTTATTAACATAGCTTTATTAATAATCCACAAAATTCTTTCCGATTGAAATCTAGCTTTCTTCTTTGGGGAAAAAATGAAAAAAAAAAACTCCATTTTAAAAGTGAGACATGTTACTGGACTTAACTAACAATATTCACATGTGACTTTTAATTGAAAAGATGAATTTAATTTAAATGAGCAGATATTGTAAGAAAGTTTTATACAAATTCCTCAAAAAAAAAATCTATGATGTTTTTTTACACTATAGTGCATAGTAAACTAATTGTTTGCATTTTTAACAAATGATTTTAAAACAGTTATTAGCATTTATTGTAAAAAGTTTGTGAGGAGAGAATAAATTGTGCAAATTATGTTTTTTTTTGAAGCATTGTTCAAATTATGTTTAAGAAATATGGATAGCGGTGGGGGGGCGCAGTGGACCCTATTTTTTCATTATAATCTTTTTCGCCGAAAGGAACATGTTACGTGAAAGAAAGAAATCAACGAATCAGCGTCTGCTTCCGTGACGGGCAGCCGAGGGTGAATGTGAATGATGGCCACTGATTGCGGATTCGGCAGTGGAATAGGAATGAAGTCTGTTGTTAAGGCTCAATATTCCAACGTGCGAATTGCGAATGGTTTCTTACCTTCTTGTGAGGTCTTCTTCATATTCTTGTGATTTTGTTCCAGTACTCTAGAAAAAATTCGAGAGTCTTTGATTAGACTGAAATTTGATGAACGTAAGGATTATGATGAATATAGTTTGAACTTTGAATAAGTAAGAAAAATATCTATTTTTACCCCCGAACTCACGTGACGTGAGTAGTATTTATGCGAATCGGTTTTCTTTCGGCCTTTGGATTTTTGGACAAAAAAAAATCAGTTAATGAAGTAAGTATTGGGCCTAGCCCAAACTGATTATATTTTAAAGCCCAAAACCCAAGCAACAGACCCGCCCAATAGCAATTGACACAGCATTGATCTCATATATAGGAGTCTACTAGGGTTTTGGGTGTTGCATTCTGGAGACAGAGTCACAGAGAGGCCGTAAGAGAGAGTGAGAGAGAGATTTAGTTAGTTGCAGAAAAATGAAGACGATTCTATCTTCGGAGACGATGGACATCCCCGACGGCGTGAGCATTAAGGTGCACGCCAAGGTGATCGAGGTTGAAGGTCCTCGCGGGAAGCTTGTCCGTGACTTCAAGCATCTCAACCTCGATTTCCAGCTCATCAAAGACGAGGAAGGCAAGAGGAAGCTCAAGGTCGAGGCCTGGTTTGGGTCCCGCAAAACCTCCGCCGCCATCCGCACCGCACTCAGCCACGTCGAGAATCTCATCACCGGCGTCACCAAGGGATACCGCTACAAGATGAGGTTCGTCTATGCTCACTTCCCCATCAACGCTAGCATCACCAGCGACAACAAGTCCATCGAGATCCGAAACTTCCTCGGCGAGAAGAAGGTACCCCACTTTCACACAATCCCTGTTTTAATTAAATCCCTTGATTTCTTCAATCTAGATAAACGATAGCATTTTGTCATGATTGGTATAAATGATATAGACTTTAATATTCGTGATGTGTATTTCAAATGATTTAATCTCTTATTCATTTGGTTTACTGGTTAGTAGTGTGAGATTTGCTAGTATTGAATAATGGGTGAATCACTAATTTAGTCCATAAAATTGTAGAGTACTATCAATAATTTTGTAATCAAAGATGGAATGAGAGAAAAATATTTTCATATAAGCTGTTTTCATAAGCTATTTTGGTTATCTTATTAAAATAGCTCACTCAAACACACCCTTATAACTGCTTATGTAAGTAGATAAGCACAAATAAGCTTGAAATAAGCCAATTCAAACTGTCTTTAGTTGATAGCGCTCTACAATTTTAAGGATTGAATTAGTGATTCACCACTCATTAAAAATTTTACTGTGAAAATTTTAGCACAAGGATGATGTGAGGTCTTTTTTGTTGACTTGAATTGTGTATTTGGTTATTGTATCCTTAGGTGAGGAAAGTGGAAATGCTTGAAGGCGTTTCCGTTGTTCGATCTGAAAAGGTCAAGGATGAGTTGATTTTGGATGGAAATGACATTGAGCTTGTTTCTCGGTCTTGTGCCCTTATTAACCAGGTACACTTTCATTCTCTTTTGCCCTTATTATTGACCCTGTCCAATTTGCTCTTGATTAGATTTTGAAGTTTTTTGTGTGTTATTTGCAACAGAAATGCCATGTTAAAAATAAGGATATCAGGAAGTTCCTTGATGGTATTTATGTTAGTGAGAAGGGAACAGTACATACTGAAGAATAGATGGTGTGGGACTGAAAACGGGCACATTGTTTTTGTAGTTTGATTCCAGCTTCTCTTCTTCCATGGATTGCTTACTGTTTCGTGGCCAATTTTTGGAGACAGTTTTGTTTAGCTTGTTGAGATTGGATTTTTCTGTTATCCAAGTTTACTTTTTGGAAAGATCTTATTTAAATTAAGGCCCAGTTTGGTTCCTCTTAGCCCTCGCTCAGTATTCTACTCAAGGTTCTGAATTGCAGATTGCACTTGCGGTTGGTGTTACGGATTTTGCGATTAAGGGTATTGAGTGTTGCAAGCGGATTATAGTTGCTGTGACGTGATTTATTAATAATACCAAAATTATCTATTATTATAAGATTTACTAATTTATAAATTTATATATTTTTCGTATTTATGAGATATCTAGAGGAAAACATTAAGAAAGATTAAATTTTTTTAACCACGCGTAAGTTCTCTCTCTACTGTATAAAGTTTCTGTTTGGTGTTTTTTCTCATCTAAAATTTTTCACACCCCCGCAAAATAAATTCATCCCTCACCAAAGTCTTCGTAAGTGTCCCATTTCTTTTTGTCCTCAATATTTTCGCCTCAACTCAAATAACTTCTTCGTACCTACCTGTTTTCCTCTCTCCCTCACCTCTCTTGCCTTTTCTCCCTCAACTTGGCTTCACCATAGTGCGCCAATAGCCATCTACAATATTCACCGTTGGCTACAGCCACTCACTCATCAATATCGTATCCATTTATTGTTCGTAATGTAAGCGTCATGCAGTTTAATCACAAACGTAATTGAGAACCAAAGGTTTGGACCTTGCCTGGAGCATGAATTGTAACTAAGACAATTTTAAAATCCTAGATACCTGAATATGCAATTTTATACTACTAAACTGCAAATTGTTAGAATCATATAGGATGCGATATGCTATATACTTGGTCTATTATGGTCGAAAAGTAGTCTTTTCTTTTGTATTATGGCCCTTTTTTTCTCTAATAATTGAACACCCATGATTCAAAATCTTTCAATTTTGAATTTGCTGAAGAGACCAATCGACTACTGCTCATATGGAGGAGTGGAGCCGTGTTCCACAGAAAGAACGAAAGGTGCATTTTCCTTGGCAAAGACAAGGCAAGTATTGGACACCATATAATCCTTGGGCTGAAGGCTGCTGAAGCTCAATGTGATAAATAACATTTAACACATTCTACCAAAATAAAATAAAAATTTAACACATCGTTAAAAATACAAAATTAATAATTAAGAGAGAGAATAATAATTTTAATAAAAGAGAGAAAATAATTTTCACATAGATGTCATAATGTTATTAAAGAATAAAGGAATAAAGAAGGAGACACGAAAAATAGTAAGACATGTGATTGCCATCTAGGTACACTCGTTTGGTATTCTTTCATTGCCATAAATTAAAATTTTATTGCATTTTTAGCCATTTTATCATTCTGAATGTGTGATTTTGATCTTTTAATATATTCTTTTTAAAATATATTCTGAATATGTGTGATGTGTTATCATCTCTCACAAGTTTACTGTGTATTACCAACTAAATCATACTTATTAGATATGGAAAATATTTTTTAAAAGATATTTTTAGGTACAATATAAGAGAAGTGATTATTATACTAAGCTAAATTGGTCAGTAAAGTAAATTCGTTAAAATTAAAATGTGGCATGGATATATCAAATTTTTATCTACAAAATCTCAACAACCAAAAAAAAAAAAGGGAAGATCCGAGGGATGAGGTTTTACTAGGGCTTTAGTAAAAGCAAGCAAGCGGCGAATGTGAATTGATGAACACGAAACAAGAGGTTGCTGTTGGAGTTATAGTTGCAGTTGCAGAGTAGTTCACTCCAACGCATGAAAATGGCTAGCATTTGGAGAACCACTTCAGCTAGAACCGCACTTCGTTATTTCAGCCAGTCGCTAGCTTCAACCACCACTCCGAGCCACACCCCTTCCCTCCCCTCTCGATTCTCCTCCGTCCGCTATCTTCGCAGCAATCGCGATCCTATCTCCAGGTCAAAATCTCATTGCTACTAGAAATTAATTAATTAAGAAACCATGGATTTATTTAATTTAATTTTTGAATTGTTGATTTCAGGAATTATGATATTATTCCTCCGGTGAACTGGGGGATTCGGATTGTGCCGGAGAAGAAGGCGTTTGTAATCGAGCGATTCGGAAAGTACGTTAAGACTCTTCCCTCCGGAATCCATTTTTTGATCCCGTTCGTTGATAAGATTGCTTACGTGCATTCGCTCAAGGAAGAGGCAATTAACATTCCCGACCAGTCTGCTATCACCAAGGATAACGTCACCATCCTCATTGATGGTGTGCTTTATGTCAAGGTGTCGATTCGGTGTTGTGTCTCTAATTTATGTTATTTTGATTCCCATTTCTTCGTTGAGTGCTTTGTGGTGTGATGTGTTTTTTTTTGTTTGAGTGCAGATTGTTGATCCTAAGCTGGCTTCTTATGGGGTTGAGAATCCCATTTATGCTGTCATTCAGCTGGCACAAACGACGATGCGTAGCGAGCTCGGTAAGATTACTCTTGACAAGACCTTTGAGGAAAGGGACACGCTGAATGAAAAGATTGTGGTGAGTTTAGTTCCTTGAACTTGTTGTTTGTGCTATAGTCATTTTAGCACCGGTTATTTTCTTTCTCATTCTGTTTTCTTATTTAAGGAAGCATCGTAGCTACTTCAGTTTCAAGTATTCTTATAAGTGTGTTTGGGGATTTCTTTTCTGTTGGAAATCTGCTGGCACATGTTCCGATGCAAAACGAACTGAAAAGCAAGGTTTATGCTCCTTTTGCAAATGTAATTCTTGGCCAAACATAGTACGCTTGTAACTGTAAACCAAACATGCCCTAAATCTCGTTGGTGTAAATCTTGGCACAGAGGTTAGTTCTGAAAAGAATGTGCCTCTTTAGATGGATCTATATGGACTTGGTGGAAGGATGATTTGTCTAACGTATGATTTGATAGTCCTGTTTGAATCCAATTATATAAAGAAAAGGGGGGGGGGGGGGGGAAATAAGAAAGGAACAAGACAAGAACTAAAGATGAAAATTCTGTAAGTTTGTGTTGGTTGTGTGATATTGGCTCCTTTCCTCTTGTTATGAGATGCAATGTGGCTTTAAGTCCTTAATTGATAATAAGTGATAAGTGATAACATAGGATTCAGTTGGTGCTGTGGATAGGAAAAAGCTAATTTCATTTCAGCAACTTGACTTTAATACATTTATTTAGACTCAGTTTGGATTAAAGGAGCATCTCAATTAAAATAACTTTACGGTTCTTCACTTAGTAAAAGTGTTTATAAGCTTATAGGCGTTTATGGAGAAGATAAGTGAGAGCTCCTGAAAAATTGAGATGCAAAAACTAATTTCAACTTATATGAGAAGCTATTATTTAAAAAAACTCATAGTTAGATCACTGAAAAGAAAAAGAAGCACAAAGGATAAGAAGTCAAGTCACCAAGTATTATTAATCTCAACTAGATATCAACAAGCCTTCTGAATGATGCAGCAGTAATATAGAGAAGTGGCTACAATTGAACCAGCAAAGAAATGACCACCCAAAATAGTTCTCGGAATTACCCTCACAGGACTAAGCCCTTACAAAGAGAGATGGCTCTCAGACTCCACAATACAACTTCCGAAACAGAATACCCTCTTTCTCCCACTAACATCCCCTTAAATCCCCTCTGCCAGACTGCTACATGGGTTTCTGCAATGGGGAAAATTGACATGTACCCTCCTTTCCTTTCATAAATTTATTATGTATTTTTATCTGGGGTTAGGAAACAATTCTTTCAATTGGTTATGGGTTTGATTTATTTTTGAGAAAGTTTGAGCATGTTATTCTCTAGTGCTTTTGCATAAGTTGTGATCAAGAATAATCCAAGAGTGCTCTTCATGGTAGGTATTCACTCATAAACCCAGAGTGCTGTAGGCTGGAGTGCTTTTCTGACTCAAATATCAGTTACTTGCCAAATGAAGAAAACTCAACATCATTTATTACAAAACTATCAAATGTTTACACTAAAGGTCTATTTATGGACCTTACCAAGCCAAACCCCTGATGAGCTATTCCTGTTCTAAGCTAGAATAAGATAATCTATGATAGAATAAAATCCCTAAATAACAAATAACATTACATATACTCAAATCTAAAACCCTGATTATGAAATGAAACCCAAATAAATAGCAGAAATCAAGAACCCAATCTACATCATTCCCACAGGTTGAGAAGAACTCTTCTCTAGGGAGTCAAAAGACAAATAATTATCACCAAATGGGTCAAATCCAATTGACGAAAATCATCCTCTGTGATCTATGTAGCATTTAAAGTAGGACAGTCCCTCAACTTCATAAGGTATCAGTGAAAAGGAGAGGAAGGTTCAACATACTCATCCAAAAGAGTATAAAGAACAAGTCTTTCATTTGTGACAAAATTGTTGCAGGAGTCCATTAATGTGGCTGCAAAAAGTTGGGGTCTGGAGTGCCTTCGATATGAAATAAGTAAGTATTTGGCAATGTATGAACGATTTTCCTTTATTTTTTACTCAACAGTTTCTGTGTAATTTCTCTTGTGGTTGTCTTTCTGCAGGGGATATCTCTCCTCCACGTGGAGTAAGAGCAGCTATGGAGATGCAAGCAGAAGCTGAGCGGAAAAAGAGAGCTCAAATTCTTGAGTCTGAAGGTAATCAATTTGATATTCCAATTCTTCATATGTTCAAGGATTTTACATTATTTCTCATCCTGGAATTAGTTTTAGTGCCCATGTCATTCAAGTTTGTAGCTTCTATGTTTATTGGCATTGATGAACTGTAGTGCTAAACAGGAGAAAGGCAGGCCCACATAAACATTGCTGATGGAAAGAGGAGTTCAGTGATCTTAGCATCAGAAGCTGCGAGGATGGATCAAGTTAATAGAGCCAAAGGTAAATTACATGATATATCAGTTCCAACTTCATATTTTGTAACAATATTAATTCTTTAAGATAGCTTTGATGTCTGTTGAACTTGATGTGCTAACTCTATTTTCAAACTGTTATCTATATCAGTGTATTCATATTTAGATTCTCTTTTTGTGATGAATGATTCTCTGCATGACAAGATGATGATGAATTATGGATTGGACCATTCGTACCCGAGTACTGACTTGTGTTCTATTTTAACTTGCCACCATTAATTTTGTGTTCAATTTAGCATGCTATCATCATCTGTTTTCTTCATCTATCAATTGCTTTTGGAAGAAACCGCAACTGATGAGCTTGATTGATGTTCCCATGCGATATTGTCACTTGCCCTTGATATCTTCAAAACCTTATAGTTAACACTTCTTTTTTTCAGGTGAGGCTGAGGCCATCCTTGCCAAAGCAAGAGCAACAGCTGAAGGACTCGCTCTCGTGTCACAATCCCTAAAAGAAAATGGTGGACCAGAGGTGAGGTTATTCAGTTTTTTCTGTTAATACTTTTTGTTCGTATCATTTTAGCAATTTTCTACTGCTACCTGAAAAGAAAGTATGGAATGCAAACTCCTTATGCTTAGAGTTCTGTCATTTGTATGTCAATGATGCCTGGCACTTTTAAACTTCGGATATGCTAGCATTCCAGCCAGATGTGTTATTGACTGTGTTTGTATATAAACTACATTATTGCAGTCACAGTTTTCAGTGCAGGATCAGGTTGACTGTTTTTTATGAAATGTTTGTTTTCTTAAAAACATTCAATATCAGACCATATAAATGCATGTTTGGAGTAGCATTTAACCCACCCGAACTTATGTTTACAAACCTTTATTTTGTTGTAGCAGACTAAAATCAAATTTGCTCTTTAAACACACATTTGACTGGGTGCATTTGGATAAACAACTTAATTAGAGCTTATTCGATAAACGCTTATCATATAAGAGCTTGTGTATAAGCTTACTATACAATTAAAGAGCTTATGACCTTCAACTTTGTATAGGCTTTGTATAAGTTGTTTCTATAAGCTATTCTTGATGAGCTTATGAAAATAAGCTGAGAACTTATGAAAATAAGCTGAAAAACTGCTTATGAACATGTCAAACTATTTTTATAAGCTTTTTCAAACACTTGTATAAGCATTTATGCCATAACATAAACTCAAATAAGCTCTTCCAAGCGTACCTAAGTAAAAATAAAAAAAATAGCTTTTGCTTTGGGTTGAAAATTTCATACCAAGTTTTAATATAAAACTTGAGAAAAGTTTCCTAGTATAAATTACATCTCTTCAATTTCAATTTAACCAAAATCAATTTTGCAAAATCAAGGTAATCTAAAATTAAGTTTGCAAATGCTTGTCCAAACACACACTGAACAGGGTAAAAGGGTTTATTATGTATTTATGTTTGAGTATGTGTTATGTCTGGAGGTGGAAAAAAATAGTGGTGAGTCTGGTGTATAAAATTTCGTCGTAATTAGCACATTTGTTTGAACATTATTGAGTCTCATGGAATACCAGGAAGGAATCAATATTGTCATTTGGTTTGCAGGCAGCAAGTTTAAGAATAGCAGAGCAATATATTCAAGCTTTCAGTAACATAGCCAAGGAGGTAATAGCCTACAAGCTGATTGATGTGCAAATTTACACATTGCACAATTTGTTTACTTTGAAATTTATTTTATATTTGTTACTTTTCTTTTTCCTCAGGGCACAACAATGTTGCTTCCTAGCTCTGCATCCAATCCTGCTAACATGATGGCTCAAGCCCTTACTATGTATAAAAGCCTAATTGGCAATGTTAACAGTGATAAGCACAATGGGACCGCACCCCCTTCAATAGCAGGAAAAAAAGAAAGAAATGATTCCTCTCGTGAGTTTGAAGATGACAGCTCCACAATCACTACTACAACTAAAGGAATCCCAGATCATCCTGGAAAATCTGGATTTTCACTTCAGAGTCCCCCCAAAAGGGAATAGTCTTTGTTTTTTACATACGTTGCCATTCTGATGGATTCATTTGGTTTTTGGTCTATGGATGTTATTGAGAAAATTGAGTTCGGAGTTCGGATAGTGAGAAGCAGAAGAATTTGATTGGATTTATTGATATTGCTAGTTGTAGCATTGATAACAGGATACGCGAAATTTATGATTAGACAATGAATATCTCTTTCTTCCTGACTGGCAAATTTGGGGAGGAAAGGGGTGAAAAGAAAATAAAATATTCTGCTCTCTCTTGTATATCCATTCTACTTGTATTTTCTTCCTTAATTAATGCTTTCCTGCACACTAACTGTGTGGCTTTCCTTGAATTTAGCTGAAAATTTGTGAAAGGGGGTAGATGGTTTTGCAGACCATTTACTGTATTGGAACGCATGGTATTTCGAAGTATTTACCAGGGTATAGACATTACTTTTTTCGTGAGCTTAGGTCTTGTTTTTTGTTTAATTTTCAAAGAAATTACTGATTTGATTTGTTCCAAAAATTTAAATTTGATATTCCGTCTGTAATTGGATGTCCAAATGGTTTGAGCATGAGGTATTCCATTTTTAGGGGCCGAAGTTTTTACCAAAAATGTAATCGTTTGCCGGCAGGCTGATTCACAGTTTCTCTGAAATGCCTTACATACTAGAATGTTTTCTGGTAGTCAATCGTTTCACATTCATCCTGTCATAAATCATAATACTTCGAACCCAATGATTCTGGATTTGATTTTTATCCTCATCCAAGGTTTAAAAGATACATCATAATAGCTGTCAACTTATCATCCAAACCACACCATCCCCGGTGATGCAATGCATATACCTACCCAACCACCGCACCCAATAACAAGTGCAAGAAGACGGCAGTATCATGTAAAGGCCATTGATTTAACGATTTTCAAAATCTGGATAAAATCAGACAAGGTTATACAATACATCATCTGGATAATAAAAAGGTAAGCATTAGGGACGCGTTTGATTATTATCACGGATGGCTTAAAGAAACAAAGCAATAACTCTATCTAACAAGTGGAAGATGACATTCAATTCAAACAGAAATTCAAGTTTGACAAATGACTTTCTGAACATCCTGATTCTAAGTTAACTTCTCAGTTTCACTATGATTGATCTAAAACGATAGACATACATACTAGTAAAGTTCACTTGAGCAACAAAACTTATCCCATTGTGACATGTTTCATCTCTTCATTTCTTTTATTTACAACTAAAATTCATTTTTTATTGAGTGTTTTTTTACAGTTTATAAAAAGAAACCATGTATTTTGTACAAGTCAGGGTCAATAGACCAATATACAAAGTAAAAGAATGGCCGTATCGTTAATCAACAAAAGAATTCAAAAGGAAGGAAGATCGATATATCTTTGTAATTCCTGTATCAAAACAGAGAGCAATGCGCCCAAATGCCGAAATTCTAACTCATGTATTTGTGTATATATTCCAGTATTAGAAAAGACCAAAGAAAACGGAGAAGGCGAGCACAATGAGCCACACGATATGAACCAGAAGGAGTGCCTGAGCAGAGAGAGGGGTAGAACCGCCATTCCCCACTTCACAGAACCCCAACTTCGCAACCTTCGCGCCCGCACATGCCGCTTCCGTGCACCCGCACCAGTAAGTCACGCCGTCCACGCCGCAAACCGGGTCCGTCCTGAAGCACTTCACGGGGCACGACGGCGCCGGCACTGCCCCACCGCACGCGTTCTGACCTTCGCCGGCTACTTGGGAAGGTAACCGGATCACCGGCGGCGAGGGCTCGTCTTCTGCTATCAGCACCGATGGGAAGACGCAGAACACGAAGACGACGATTAAAAAGCGAGGCGCTTTGGAGATTCCGGCGGCCATGGCGCGTTGATCGGAGAGAGGCGAGCTTTAACCGTAAAGCTCGCCTGATGAATTGGAGAACCCAATGGGAATGGGATAGCTTTTCTTGATTGAAAGAGGGTTGAAATTGAAGGGTTTTTTTTTTTTTGTTGGATCTAGGGAGAGAAAAAGAAAAGGAAGGGAAAGAAAGAAACTTTGTCGGAAGGAGAGGTTTGCTTGGAAAATGGGTTGGGAAATGAGAATGAAAATTGAAAATGCAGAGAGGAGAGGAGATGCGTTGCCAAAAAGATGGCAAACTGATTGGGACTTTTCCTCTGCTTTCTGCGTTTTCTATTCTTTTTCTTTCTTTATTCATTCATTCATTGGGTTTGCAGTTTGTCCATTCCTTTCTTTTTTTTTTGGGGGGGTCATATGTCCATTCCTTTCTTAACTAGATTAGTTAGTACATTGGAACTAATAATTTAATTTACTCATAAATAATTCAAAATTAATAATTGTATTTTTTAGAATATAAAAACTAGTTCTATATTCATTTATTATTGTTTCATTCTTATTTTAAATACCAGTGTTGTGTGTGTGTGTGTGTACACTTTTTAATGATTAATTAATTTATATCATGCGAAAATCACAAATATAATGTTATTATAGAAATAATTGAATTAGAGCAATAAATTTAATTACCGATAATTGAATTAGGGCAAAAAATACCACTCCTTTTTTTGGTAGAGATAAGAGGGGAAAAAACAATAAACGAAAAAACAAATACCACTTCTTTTAATTTTGAAGATATATATTAAAATATTTCACTCATTGGCTATATGATTGATTTTTGAACATTAACAAATTACATAAAATAAAATGTTTTTTTAAAGGAACATAAAATAAAATGTTGAAAATTTGACTTTATTGTAATTAATTTTTTTCTTCATTTTTTGTTTTTTTAGTAGTTTTATTTTTATTTTTATTTTTTAAAAAATAGTGAGACTAACTCGTGAGCCAACCCACCAATCTGGGGTGGGTTGAGTTGAGTTTTGTATTTCTTGACTCATCAAAAAAATAAGTCAATTTGACTCGTTCCACTTTTCTCCCAAATGATGGTGCCGGATTAAAGACAACAAAGAGGATCCTCTAGCTGCCCCCATTGAGAATCCACAACCCTAGCCTTAGAACAGAAAAATGATGTTTAGACATCCCAAATTCCAATTAACATATAGAGAGATATCATGATAAAAGATAAATGAGTAACAGATGTGCTAGATTAATGATTTGATAAAAAGATAGTGATAAAAAAAAAAGAAGAGTATTAGATAAATATTATAAATTAACGTTCAAAAATCATAATTCTTAATATATAAAATAAATAGAATGGAAGAAAACAAAAGGAGACAGAACAACAAAAGGGGAGGCTAACTGTCATAACAAACTCAACGACCATCTATGTGTCTACGAAAGAGTCGCATATCATTTGGCCACAAAACACCGACAATGCCAGGCAAATTGCTATTTTTTGCAACCCAAAAACTGCTCCAAAAATTCAGACCACACAATGCAGCTAGCTATATGTATTTACCATTCCTCCAATATTCAATTGTCTCACCCTCAGCACTCTTGATAACAATTGACCTTAATTTGGTGTGTTTTTCCCCCAGCCCCACCACACACAACACAACCTCCTCCTTCACATTAACATTTGTTAATATTCAATAATGGGAGGTTGTGTGAGCACTCCTAAGGATCTTGCATTGAATGAAGGAGAGAAAGTCCCACTTGAGTCTCCCAACACAACACAGAATGCTGAGGGAGAGACAACCTTTGCTCAGGATCAGAACACCCAAGAAGGAGGTGATGAGAAGAAAGAAGAGCCTTTGGTAGACCACTCTGTCTCTGAGAATAAAGAGGAGAAGAAGGAAGAAGCCAAGCCAGAGGAGGCTCATGAGGTTGTTGCCACTGAGACCAAGGAGGAACCAGCAAAGGAGGAAGCTAAGGCTGAGCAACCAAGAGCAGAGGCTAAAAGTGATGAACCCCTTGTCACCCTGTGATGAGTGTCTCTGATCCCCTTCTAATGATAATAATATATATATATATATGATCCTGAGCTAAATTGAATTCATGATGTGTGCCAGGGAGTTGTATTTGTTGAATTCATTATCATAATTGTTTCACTTCTTGGAGCATCATTTCAGAAATAGAATAATAATTATTTTATTTACACCGTAACAAATATGTGTGGACTTTTTTCTTCTTTGTTGGCCATATATAGTAAAATTAAGTGTTATGTGGACCAAATATATTTTCTAATCTATTGCAATTTGAGGTTAGTGTGCATAGATTAAAAAATATTTAATGCATGGAATTAAGACATTATATTGTACTATATAAACTAAAATACTCTTATCTCATTGATTTATTCTTTTCAATTTTGTTTAAAATAATTTTTATAGCAGTTATTAAATAAGGATATAGTTGGACAAAACATTAGTGAGGTTTTGGAATTGTAAAACAAAAATACTTTAAAAAAAAATGAAAAGGCTAAAACTACATTTAATAAAATTACAACTATTACCATTCTCTTTCATGATAAAATAGATAATTAATTGAGAAATGTTATATCTTCCTACAAATATTCTTACATATCCTCCTACTACTTTATAAAGTAAAAAAGAGAATACAATTAATATCTTGAAAACATAAAAATCATTTAATACTTACTTTATTTAGTAGATAGGAGAATTTGTAGGAATAAAAGGTAGGAGGATTTAAAATTATTCTAATGAATTACATAGTCATTATACCCTTTCAAATCTTTGATAGTTTTAGCTTCTTCTTTTTTGTCCTAAAAATTTGGTTATTTTAGAATTTCAAGAAATAATTTATTGTTTTTTTCTAACTATACCCTTAATATAATTAATAAATTTTGAGTGGAATAACAATTAGAATAATTAAAAATAGTAAAAAATATGAAAACATGTAAAATAATAAATAGAGACATTTTAGTCTAAAATTTATTTAATTAATTATTCTTAATTTGTCTAACTAAATATTTGAAACGGATGGAGTATTAATTTTTTTTTGGATCTTGTAACCTAATGATTCCAAACAGTCAACTAATTTTCCCATCCTTTGTATCATCACTCACAAATGAAAAGTTCATTTTCCAAAAACTTATAAATACTCTCACCGTTCTTTTTTATCTGTCGTTTCATGTTATTTCATCATAATTAAGAAATCAATTAATTGGTAAAAAATTTCCTATCATACCCTTATATTCAATTATCCAATTAGTCTTAGATACATTCACATTCACGTGTGTGTATTAGTAATAAGTTTATGTTATTGGAAAGTAAAATAATTTTTGAGAATAGAAGTATTATATATAATTAGTCTTTGAACTTCTCAATTACTACATTAATCAATTTATGAAAAGTGTGTAAATAATTAATAAAATTAAAAGTATAATTATTAAAATATAATTTTAAACTATCAAAATAATAAATAAAAAAAAGTAAGATTTCTTTTAAAACCAACAGATAAAAAAAACGGAGGGAGTATGACCGTAGAACCTTCGAACAATGGTAACGATGGAAGTAAATGACAACAAGAAGACAGAAGATCTTTTGACTTTTCGAGACAACATAGAGGTGACGTGAATGACTCAATTCCAACAAGACGTGACATGGCCGCTTTATGAAGCACGTAGAATGATAATTTATATATGTTAATAAATTTGTCAATTTAGTATTAGTATTCTAAATGGTATTTTTTTTAGTTTTATATATAAGAAATAAAAAGAATTATTTTTATGGTCTTTTTTATAAGAATTAATGTCTTATTTTTATTAATATTAATTATTTATTTTTAACACTTTATTTTTATTTATTATGAGACCCATAAAAATAATATCAAAAGCCACTAATATCAAAAAGGATACTTTTAGAAAATTATAACATTATTAATTATAATTAATCAATCAATTCCAATACACTTTTTTAATTTTGATAATTTTGTATTATATTTCTTATAAAAAAGACCAGAGGTAGTATTAAGTAATCACAACGACACTAGAAACTAGAGTAACTCACAAATTGTGAAGAATTTTTGTTAAATTTCATTACTTTCAAGAATCGAAGTAACAATACCGGCCACTTTTAAGATCAAAGTGGCGGTTTAGTCGTTATTGGACAGAGCCATTGTTGTCAGCTGAAAGTGCAACCAGTTTGATGGGTTCCTCCTCTGCTTTATTATCGTCCTCTTTCACAGTCAACACCACCAAAACCAACAATAACGGATGGCTCACAGTAGTGAGCGCCCAATTCACAATCAACTGTGACATAGGCTGTTATGATTCAACAGATAAACCTTTTGAACTCTCCTTTTGCCGGATAAAAAAACCTTCTATACCATTTATCAAAAAAAAACCTTCTATACCATAAGGGCAGAAAGAGACACAAAGGGAAACGAGAACAGCAACAAAAGAAAGAATAATATATTTTAGCTATTATGTACTATATACTTTTTCATTTTCAATCTTTTTTTCAACAAAAGTTATTTGGCTTGAATTGTTCTTTGTTCACTACATTAATTGTTTGAACAATTTTGATTTTGAAAAGAAGAGAATTCCGCTGAAGTGCTTTGTTTTTTAGTAGAACAAATATTAAATAGATTGTGCTCATTTAGAATTAATAGCTAAATTCTTTTGTGTTTATTACCCTTATGAATTTTGTGATGAACTACTCTAAATTTGCATTATTTACACTTTTTTATTTTATGATATTATGAATGTTTGGAGTAGGAGTTTATAATTGGAGTGATATTTTAATTGAGAGATATTTGAAGCTGGCAAATCACTTTTACTGGGATGGGAACCCAAAATAGGCTTGAACTTAACTGATTTTTCAAGTTGTAGTGGGTTATTGAATTGTGTCCTCTAGAGTCGAGTATGAACTACAAATGTTAAAAAGTTGGCCGCAAAGGTGGTATATGTATTTGGTAAAAATGACATTGATACAAGAAAGGTAATTAACAAATTATAATGTCTAAGTTATGGTTTAGGTAATATTAATTTGCTAATTTATTAGGATAATAATGCATCATTTAGTTAACATATGAATGTGACTTTCTCTCTTGAAGCTTTAAATTGGACCTCATGGTTTCATATTCTAGGTGCAAAAATTCTCATATTTGTGATTAGTTCTTTTGTAGTGAATCAGAAGTTATAAAGAAGTCAGATGTGTCCACACCGTTGAGTGAAAATTTATATAGTTGTGATTAGTTCTGTCATAGCACATCGAAAGTTGCAAAGAAGTCAGACACTTTTACGCTATGGGTGTGAATTTTTCCACAGCTATGTTTTTTTCTGTTGAATCTTCGAATTAAACTTTATGCTTTCACACCCCCGATAAGAGATTTCCAGATTTCCCACAGTCGTATTTTTGCTGTTGAATCTTCAAATTGCACCGGACAATTTAACACCCTAGGTGTGAAATTTCTCACAACTATGATTTTCTCTGTTGAACTTGAATATTCGAATTGAACATGACGTTTTCACACCCCCAGTGTGAAATTTCCAAAGGTTGTGATTTTCTATATTAAATCTTCAAGTTGAACTTGACGCTTTCACACTCTTTATGTGAAATCTATCACACCTGTGATTTTCTCTATTGAATATTCAAAATTCAAATTGAGTCTGACATTTTTATTATCTTAGGTTGAAATTTCTCACACATGTGATTTGCTCTGATGAATCTTCACACCAAGTCTGGCATTTTCACAAACATGTTGCTAATTTTAAGATTAAATATATTTTTAGTTCCAATAAATAGATAGATATTTGCTTTTAGTCCCTAAAAATATTTGTCTCTTTTTAGTCCTTTATTTCTATGAATGACTCAATTCAATTATAACAAAATTTGTCACAATATATACTACTCAAGACATTTGAATAAATATACAACAAAGATATTTGTAAATTTATCATTAAAATATATTTTTTACTAGAACACAATATTATACTCCCACATATTTTTTTTTTTCGGTGCAACGCAGGTCCAAACTCCAGTTATTAAAAATAGCTTTAGATCTTGTGAATTAGTGATTCCATAGAGTCAACTATTTTCCCCATTGTCATCACTCATTAATGAAAAGTCGAAAACTTTTAAATATGATTGTGGAACCTTTGAATTGAACAATGGTAAACGATGGAAAGTAAATGACAGCAGGAAGAAGATAAAAGATCTTTTGACTTTTGGAGACAACATAGGATATATAGTTATTGGGCAGAGCCATTGTTGATAGCGGAAGGAGCAACCTGTTTGACGGGTTCCTCCTCTGCCTTATTATCGTCCTCTTTCACAGCCAAGTTTACCAAAACCAACAGTAACGGATAGCTCACAGTAGTGAGCACCCAATTCACAATCAACTGTGACATGGGAGACACATTGTGGTTATCAATTTGCCATGCAACTGCAGCTCCCGCACTCTGTATTCCTTTGTAGAATCCAGTGTACCTGTGTTAATTGCACAAACAACAGTTGATACCCAAATTTTAAGTATGATCAATTCAGTAAAAGAATTGCTAATTACTGCTCTAAACCTTTTAGAGCATTGGTCAAGAAATAAAAAGTAACATTTTTTTTTTTCAATATTTATTTAATATTATTAATGTATTGGATATTTAATTTTTTGACCAATTTCTCATTAGCACAACTCATAGAGTTAGTGTGTTTGGTTTCCCAGACGAAAAATGTCAAAATTGATTTTGGATTAACATTCAAACAAAAATCACTTTACTCCAAACTCAATTTTAACCAAATCAATTCTACAATATCAAATGATGTCAAAATTATTTTTATTTTTAACTAACGCTCCCCCAAACACTCAAGTTACAAAATCAACTTTCAATCAAACACACACTTAATCAATTACCCTTCTTCATTGTGCAAAAGCTAAAACTATATGATAAATGGAACAATTAATCAAACAATCAAACAGTAAAATATAATCTGCCTTGCATTATTACCTGCTAAGAACCTCGGAGTCGTTGGCAAGGGCTCCAATAGACCAGTAGACCATGCTCTGGAACATGGCATCCAGCAACCCAAAAGAGAAATACAACACAAATGGCCCAGCAAAGCTAGAACCAGAGTCCTTAAAATCCAACACCTCGCTCCCGTGGCGGTGCTGTACTCTAATCTGATTGGCGAGTGCACCACCCCATATGACAGACCCAAGAACAGCAACCACAACAATCCCAACAACCCCTCTCTTCTTCCTGCTCCTAAAACTGAAATCCATGGTGTACCCAATCCCAATTGACCCCATCATCTGTGCCCCCCAGTAGAACACATTGTTCAACCCTCTGGTCCTCAAACTGAACTGCGTCTTGTTAACATGATTGAACTGGTAGGTGTAGAAGAAATTGCTGGACCAAGCAGCAGGGAGCATGAGAAGCATCTTCCAGTTGCAGAAAAGCTTGAGAATCTCCACACACTCAGTGGCCACATTGGAGTACAACACATTAGCGCACCTAGTTTTACAGAGTTTGGGAAGAATGAAATTATTATATTACACTCAAAATGATCAAATACAAAAGTTTGCTCTGAGAAACTATTTCTTATTTTTATTTCTTGATTTTTTTTAATTTGATTACAAAATTATCATATTGTTTTTAATATGCAGGAAATGGTAAAAACAAAAAAAATGATTGTTTTCACTTTTTTATGTGCAAATCTTTAAAAACAAAAGAAATAGATTGAAAACAATATATAACAATTTTATAATTAATTAAAAATAAAAACAAAAAATATTCTCAAAGAACCCTTACAACAGAATAGCATAAACAAAACAGCAAACTAAAATTGAATTAGTTACACTAACAGAAACAGTTACAACTAACTTAAAAGAGTGGTTATAATTAAGTGTAATACCTAGTCCCATCATCACGAACAACCTTACTCGCGGGCAAAATAGTCAGTGACAATATAACCCCAAGTGACATGAAAGCCATGAAGCCTATGTAGGTTCCATCATTAACAGTGGCAGCATCATCACCACGGTGGTAATTCAGAATGAAAGGGATTAAACCACCGATGACACCACCCATGTTGAAGATACTCCAGAAAATGGAAATGTAAGTGCCCTTTCGATTCATTGGAGGGTAAGAGGTCATGATAGCACCCTGCGCTGCCCACAATAGCCCTGCTCCGATTCCGAGAATTGCGCCGGCGACTATGGCGAAGGCTTGGTGTTGGTAGTGATTGTAATAGAGGAAGGAACCAGCGTAGAGGACATAGGTGGAGCAACCTGCGAAGAGTGTGAGGTGGGGCCCGAGGATGTTGTAAATGCCGCCACCTAGGGTTCCGAAGATGGCGAATGTTGTGTAGAGTGCTGTGAGGGCGTTGTTGGAGGCTGTGGCGTTGACTTGGCCACCACCACCCATTCCTGAGAGGGCGTTGAACATGCCTGGGCAACAGAAACAGACCAACCCAATAAGGATTATCTGAACTAAAGGGGAATTGTACCTGAAAAGGGAAGAGCTTTTTGTGATTTCGGGTGTTTGGGTGCCTGATTCTTCATTTCCGGTGGAACCCATTTTGCCCAATTGGCAAAAACTGAACCTTTTTTTTTTTTGGTGTCTCTGGAGTGTGTGAAGTTGGTGAGAGATGGGGAATTGAGGAGGGTTGAATTGAAGGGGATGGAATAATTTAAGGGGAAGAGGGGAAGAGTGAAGCCAAAGCAGAAATGGGATGCTGATGCAGATGGTGAGATCTGCTGAGTCCTATCGTTATGTGACGATTTTGCCCTCCGTAATAAATGTGACAAATTTGGAGTAAACGTTTTGTACCGGGCACTGGCAGTGGCAAATTACATTCTCTTTTCTGTCACTCACCAAGATGAATCCGATTCCGCACCATGATGATGCGCATGGCAGCCAAGCGTTCAAGTCCAAAACGCTCACGCAAGCCCCTCTCTCCGTGAGAATACGGTCTTTTTTTTTCCTATAAAAAACTGAAGACGTTTAAAAGAGGATTTTAGACTCACTGCCTATAAACCATAAAAAAACAAATTGAAAATTTGATAAAATAAAAAAATGATTTTTTTTAAAAATATATTCGATTGGTTTTTTATTTTTATATTGAAAATGGATTCAATCCGAAATGAACTAACCATACTCCTACATGTACTAATGTAGTAACTAGTAACACGCACGAGTTTAAATTTGATTTATTGTTTAATAAATATAATTTATTAAAAAATTGTCAAAAATATCATAATATATTTTAAATAAATTTTATGTTTTATTAACTACCTCCGGTCCTATTTATAAGAAACATAGTATTAAAATTACACAGACCAAAGAATGCATTGAAATGTGTTATTTTTCATTAATTGTGCTGTAATTTTAAATTTTTTTCCAAAAATACCCTTGTATTAAATGAAAAATAGGCAAACTCTTAGTAAATGATGTAATAATTAATGAGGATAAAATTGAAAAGAAACAATTAATTTTATTGAAAACAAAGTATTATTCCTTATAAAAAATGACAAAAAAAACTATTTTTTGTTTCTTATAAATAAGATTGGATTTTAAAAAATTGTTGTTCGTGATTCATTAAATCGTGCGATGAAAACTGATTATTATTTTAGATTCAAAACTCTTTAACTAAAATTTAATTATCTTTATTTTAATTTTTAATACAATATAAGTGAAAATTTACACAATTGATAAACTATTGATCATTTTAGTTTAGACATTATATTTTGTTGGCAAACATTTTAAGTTGGTTCCCAAAGTTGAATACTTAAAATCAATTTGGTCCATAAAATTTACTTATGATTGTCAAATTAATCCTTAGACTTGTTAGTTAAATTTCAAAATATTGCTTAGAACTTTGGATGTAATGTCTGGACTAAAATGACCAAAATTTACAATTTTAGGTTTTCATAAATGTTTTTGTCAATTTTTAATTTCAAAAACTAACCCAAGAGCACCTACAATTTTAAAGATCAAATTGATATTACATTTTATTTTACTTTTGCATGAGCGGTTAAAATAATTTATTAAAAAGGATACATATAATAATACATACACCAAAAGTATTGTGTAAATTAATCAGAATAATCATAAATGCTAAAGAGTAAGTTAATTTAATAATTTTAGAGCGAACTAGTTAATTGACCATGTAATGTATGATTTTTTTCT
Source organism: Glycyrrhiza uralensis (assembly GCA_030159175.1). Taxonomy (NCBI): domain Eukaryota; kingdom Viridiplantae; phylum Streptophyta; class Magnoliopsida; order Fabales; family Fabaceae; genus Glycyrrhiza; species Glycyrrhiza uralensis. The sequence goes on from BRZY01000005.1 coordinate 45,915,851, forward strand.
AATATAAATAGTAAAAACAATTAACAACGAAACAATTTTGATAAGAAATAAAAGAACTTAAGAGGTATTACTTTTTCTGATATAGTATTGATAATGCATCCATTATTGTCTATGAATTTAGGTGATTCTGTTTTAACTTTGTACTTATCCATTATCTAATGAATCTCATGTGAGTCTGCACGGGTTACGGTAAGACCAACGGAGTAACAACAATAAGGATCTTTTTGTACACTGGCCCACGGAATCAACGCCGTGCCATTGTACTATGATTAGGCAATTGAAATGAACACTTAGATCCATTGCTGTTGTCAACGTTCAACTTTCATGCGTATTGAAAAGTCTTCTAAACTCATTATATCAGTTGATAGTGGGTTATTTTAATTAATCTTATAATTGTCGTTTTGCTATCGTGTTTTTCTTTTTGTCGAACAATGCAAGGAAGCCGACTTTGGCCGGCCCAAATTCGATTATTTGTTTAATCCAAAAGAAAATTCGATTACCTGTTTTTTTGTCTCTCTCTTTTATATTTTTAGCCCTTCTTGTAACAACATTTTATCCACTACTTGTAAATTTTAATCTTAAAAACAGTGGAAGTCATTTTGGCTAAAGCTAAAATGTAATTGCTTTTGGTAGTCAGTGAATGTTTGCTTTTATGTTGGTTGATTTTCTGTATTCACGAATTCTTAAGCTCCGTTATTACAAAAACATCAAAGAGTTGCTCTGCCAAAATTACATTCATTCATTCATGTTATCAAAAAGAAGAAATTACATTCATTCAGTTGGAACGTTACCCAAACATGTTGTTAGTAGGTGGGTAGGATCGTCAATGACTTTCTCCGATCAATTTTAAACATCCTAACTCGAAATATTAGTGACAAGTGTTTTTATACCTTCAGTTTCAACATAAACATCATAGGCGTATTAACCATCATATATATAGTTGTAAAGTGTTTTCCGTTGCTTAGTCTAACTAACATAGTATATCATATTACCTATCCAACAAATTCAGACCAAACGTTGAGGATATATACAAAACAGAAGTGAACCTTTCTATTTTGTAAGGCATGCTACTTCTAGATTAACAAATCTTATTGGTACCGTCCGTTACTTATGGGGATCTTTTAATTAATAAATCAAATTAAATAATCTACCTTCAAAAAATCACTGTTTCGTCTAGCAAACCTCACCCGTCTTAATTTCTTTTAATGTGTTCAAGCATCTATTTTTACAAGTTGTGTCCTGTTTTGAGCGATTGCAATTTGAAGGGGTTCTGGGAAATTCAGGCAGAATTAGATTGCGGCATTGCATTATTAATTAATTACTGCCCCTTGGATTTTACTTGTTGATTTAACATTATTATACAAACATCACGAGAATACATTGCTAGTTAAGTTATATGTCAAATTCAGAAATTTTAAGATGCTAGACTGCTGGCTAATCACAATTATATTGATTTAAAAATGGCATGTTTAACATTTTGCATAAGTCATGATTGGTTCAAACAAAGTTTAGATGACAGTTCTATGCCCGCACAGACAGACCCCACTCGATAGCTCTGTTGTTTGCTTCAGTAAATCAGAAGGGGCAAAGGAGAAAAATAAGTACTAGCTTTGTGAATGATATTATACTGAATTTTGATATGATAAATTTAACTTTTCCATGCAAATGCTAACAATGCCCATATAACAACGGAAAGTAAAGTTGTTTCCAGTGTATAGGTTGTATAACTTATCTTTATATATATAAAATAAGGTGTACTTGAGGTTACAATTTTTTCACCTAAAATAGAGACAATTTGAGAATATGTAATCTATTATATATTATATAGCAGGATTATGCCACGTAGGACAATGCCACGTGTCACCCCCTTACTCATTCAGTTTCCCGCCTAATGTTTTGTTATTTTCATTTCATTTTTGTAATTCCTATTATTATTAATATGACTATTTAATTGTAACATTATTACAATATTTCAATCATAGAGTGATAATAATGGGAATGAGGCTAGGAGGACTTGATGGGCAACACAACAAAGGCAGAGCGGAATCTATGCAAGATATTTATGTGTTAAATATGTCTTGCAAATTCATTAATAACCAATAGTCATTTTTAATTTCTTAATTATAAAAAAAAGTCATTCATAAATAATTTCATATATTTTAGTTACTCAGCAAATACAAATAATCAATTTAGTGATAAACTACAATATTAAATTTCGGATTTTTTATAATTTATAATTAACGGTTATTTATCAAAAACAAATTATTGCTAAAAATATTCACAAATGTCTTATTTAAATTCATATTCATATATAACAATTAACCACTCATAGACAATACATAATAATAAGCAATATTTTTATGGAAATGATGATAATAAGTAATAGTCATTCACAAATGACTGTCAATGACTATGTGTGCCACAACCACACCATTATCAATTACTTTTATAAGGAGGATTTTCTTGCCTTTTGTTTGTTCTATTTGGAATTACTCATTTATCCAATTTTTTCTATAAGTTCTTTTTGTGTCATAGAATTTTGATTAATTTCAATTTTTTGTGAAGCTTATGCAGGGTAGAGCAAAATCAAGAGGTTGTACATATTTTCTTTAAGGTGAGGTTCATTTTTAAATGTTTTAATTGTACTTCTATTTTTCCTGCCTTTTTTCATTTTTTGTTGATCTATTGCGCAAAATCTCTACATAACTAACTATATTTTCAATTTTAAGGGAGATCCTACGTGAGAATAAGTATTTTTGTTTTCAAACATTTGAGTACATCTTGAATTATATATAGGTCTTGCATAGTATTCTTTTATATGCATTACATTTTAATTGCAAAGGACATGCTTGATCTTTTTTCTAAAATGAAAACATGTATACTATTTGATGAGATTATATGTTCATGTTTTGATATTTGAAGGATAACAATCCGATTAAGTACTTGATATGGGAGTTGCATTATGAGCAAGTACTTTTCACATTTTTTTACTAATTTGACTTTTATTTTCTCTTTCTATGAACAAATTCTTGATTCTTGCTTTCCAGATTCTAACTACAATTGCAATGATTAACATGGTTTTATTTGTGGGATCGATTTATTGTGTTTGAAATGACTATGTGAAATAATATTTGTTTCATAATATCACTTTTGGCATTTTCATGGGTATATACATTTTGACATTATAGTGTATTTGAGGTTGATTCATTTCAGTTTTATTGTGTTGGACTTTTTAAAAAAATTATCCTTGAGTAGATTTGTTAATGATGATAAGGTGTAAAATTTTTTAATTTTTCTGATGTTCATTTGGCATTATTTGCATTGTTTCAATTAATTAATTTTAAATTATTGTCATTATTGCAGTTTTGAGTAGTCTTATATTACTTTTGATTTGATTAAATATCTTTTGTGTTCATTTTATGTTCATATACTGATTAATTTTTTTAAATAATTTTTATTTTATTCTATACTTTTTAAAATTCATTCATTTTAATTTATAATACATGTTGTTTTTGTGTTCTAAAACAAATCAACTCAAGGTGTTTTTGTATTGAAAGTGAATGAATGAATGAAAGTATTATTCACAAAGTATGTAGAAATATTCCCTAAGAAAGAGTATGTAGAATATACTCAGATAAGATTATTAATCTAGCAAAGAATACCAAAATATAAATTATAAACAAAAATTGAATTGTTTCATTATTTAAATAGAGATACAGAGGGAGTTATATATAAATATTGCCATCAAAAATTTCTTCAATCAATTCTCTTACATCAAAAATTTATTTATTGGTCGTTTTTGCATCCGTCCAGGCTTTAATTAAGAACTATTAATTGGTTAACTTTGAAGCTTTTGTTTGTTTTGATTTATAATTTAATATTGTTCATTTTTTTTAATTTGAAACCAGTTTCTATGTTGTTTCTTTAGGTATGTGGTTCTTTGTTTTGTCTAATAAATCTATGATAATTTTGTTCGATATTTGATGATTTTGATCTTATTTGTTTTTTTTAAGATTTCAACTTAATGCAAGTTTTTTTATTTTAACAACTTCTTTCTAAACTCTCTAATATTAATTTGGCTTTGAAATTTTTTTGTTGGCGTTCTCACATTTTCAACTATATATATATAGAATGACACAATAGGCTTAAATGTGGGTTTCAATTAAGAAGAAAATGAGTTATTTATCTATTATCTATTATGCCATACAAACAAGGTTTAATTTTTTGTTTTGTAATTTTATATTTTGTTTTTTCATCTTTGTTGGGGATATATCATATTATTAACAAGCTAATTCATTTCAATGTAAAAAAAGCTAATTCATTTCTATGATCATAAATCAATAAAGAAAGAATTATTAAGGCAGATCATTATCATTATAAATATAGAAAATTGAAGTGAAAGACAAATCGCGCCCAATGGATTTTTTTTTTGGTTCGGTGCGTCCAATGGAAATTGAACTGTAGGACGAGCAACCACAAATGGGCCATAATGGGTTTAGCCCATCAAAGAAGCCCGAAAGACCGATATGGACCAAGGAGGACGGTTGTGCTTTCACGTGTCAAGTGTCAATGGGAGACTAAAGTCTCCGCCTAGCACAATTGTTTCCTTGAAGGCACCACCGCCGCCATCACGCAATGGTCTTCCCCGTCAAATCCAAAGCTTAGGGAGTATCGGAGGGCGAATCTAGGAGGTTCAAGCGGCCTCGGCTTGGGTTGAAGTGAAGGGAGGGCTACATCAGTTTGGGCGGAACGCGTGTCTTCCCTTGGGGTTTGCAGTGTCGCCTCCCTCGTCGAGCTTGGAGCTCGCTGCGGTGTTGTTCTCCTAGGGTTCGTGCCTCCGTGAGTTGCTCCGGGCTATGCCACGTCTGGTGGCGGTTTGGTTTGTTGGTTTTTTTTTTTCGTTGTTGGTTTGGTGTTTTCTGTTTTTTTTTTTCCGTTGGGTTCGTTGGATTTCTGTGGCACTGAATGATCTCCTCCCTCGCCTTCTCTGGATGCTTGCAGTTGTTGGTCCTGGTTGGGTGGGGTTTTTGGCTTCGCGTGGTGGCCCTGTTGGGCGGCGCTTGGTTGTTTTTTGTTATTGTTTTTGTTTTTCTGTTGCTATTTCTTTTCCTTTATGGTTGTTTTAGATCTGGTTTGTGGTTCCATCGTGCTGTTGTTCTGTTGTTGTGCTTCTGCTTTCTTTTTCGTTTTGTGCTTGTGCTGTTCGGTGGTTGTTGCCGTCTCTGGGATGTGGTTTCTGGACAAATGAATCAACGCTTTGCTTTCCTTCTCCGCGACCGCTAGTGTCTGTGCACTTGAAAGAAGAAGAAAAAAATTGACATGTGGGTTGTATTGGTTGAGTCAGATGAGTTTGAATGCCCCAAATGGGCCACACTCATACCACTCATTGATTTGTTTGACATGTCGGATGTTGCTCGGTTGTTGTTTAGTTGAGTTGTTGCAGTTTTGTTTGTTGGTTTAGATCCGTATCCTTTTTTTGTATTCTTTTTTTGTTTTGGTAGTTGTAGTTTTTATGTATTTTCTCCTTTTGTTTTTGTTCCGTTGTTTTCCTTGTCTGGCGTAGGTAAGATATGTTACAGTAGCGGGTCTTAATTAGTAGTGTTGTATTTTGTGTGACTCTGCGTATACTGTTTTTCTTACTGTAGATACCGTATGACTGAGTTTTACCCGTATAATGATATTCCTTTTATTGACAAAAAAAAAAGACTAAAGTCTCCGCGGTTTGATAAACTGAAAAATGAAAAATGAGACGTTAGAATAGAAGTGTGAAAAAGCGAAGCGAGCGAGCGAGAGAGAGAGAGAGAGAGAGAGAGAGAGAGTCGTTGGGTACACGTGACAAACAAGCCATAAAATCATGTTAAATAAATAACTCGTTTGATCTTTTGTTTTTTAAATATTAAAATTAAAATAAAAGGGTTAAGAGTTAAGAAAGAGCGTTGGATCCGCTAGTCTATCCAAAATCGTAGGCAAGGGGTGGGGTGAAATTGCATTTGGGGGGAATTTGACGTGCATTTGGTTTGCAATTAGATTTGTCGTATGTGGGGCGTCAACCCCACAAGTGTAGAGTCAGCAGTAGGAGAGTATTCAGCGCCAAGTTTTCTATAAATACTTCCACTCCTTCTGCTCCTTTTCTAGTTTAATGTAACGTAGTTAACTTAGTTCCTGTAGAGAGAGAGAGAGAGAGAGAGAGTTTCTCTGTGTGTGGGTGAGAGCGAGAGCTTTGTATTTTTTTTGTTTTTGTTTTTGTAGGTACTGAGGAGGAGGAAGATTTTGTCATTCTGTGGGCTTCACCTAGCTGAAGAGCGTGTAAGTTAATTTCCCTTCATTTTTTCAACTGTTATCGTGATATGATACTTAAGCGTGTGTGCAGCATGTATGTGTAAAGCAGTTTTGATGTAAGGTTTTCTGGGGAGGAGAATATCGATCATAATTTTGGCGTTTCATTGCTGATAGAGAGCGCGTGCGTTAATTGTCGTATTAACTGTTGTTTTGGAAAATCCCAATTGGCCTCGGTTTAGATCTGTTATCGCATGTGGGCATTTGTTGTATGCCTAGAATAAACGCTGTTTGTCAAGTGCAGATGGGTAGTTACATGGAATTTTGTTCAAGCTGTATGAATTAGATTCTCTGTTTTTGTTTTTATGATGTCCTGTGTGTGATGTTGTAAACTTGTAATCCTTAATATTGTGAAAAGGTGCGAAAAAAATGGGATTGATGCAGGCCGCGATTGCCATCGTGATGTAGTTGGCATCATAAACCTACCTTTATGCCGCAATTGCATTTGCTGACCCCAATTTAAAACCATAGGACTATGAACTTTTGTGGCTGGGTTCCCAATTTATTAGGCTTTCTCATTTAGCAAATGTCTTTGACGCTTTTGTGAATGGGAATAAGATATTATTGACTCACCCACCCTTTAGAAGAAAGAAAGGTTAGGTGAAATAAGAAAACCAGTTAACGGTGGTTGGTTATAAACTTATAATGAGTGCCAGTTCTTATATGTCTTTCCAGCTAGTCGGTAAATTTTCTCTCAAGTTTGACTGAGATTGTATTGTTGTGGTGGGCCCTGCAGACAATTCAGGCAAGGCCTTGAAGTCAGAGTGTATAAGATTACTTAGGAGTTGCTGTTTCTGACTGAAGGAATGGAGGAGGTATATGGCAAATCTATGGTTGCAGGTCCTGCAAATGTTATTTATCTGTCAAGTATTTTGGGCCGAGATGGTCCGATTCCTGTTCACAAATGCGACTGGAAATGCAAAAATGAACATGTTTGTGGAAACATGTATCACTGCAAGCTAACAGGGCTGACTCACGTCTGTGATAAAAACTGTAACCAGAGAATTCTGTATGACAACCATAGCTCCCTTTGTCGAGCTAGTGGTCAGATTTTCCCCTTTACACTGGCAGAGGAACAAGCGGTGAGAGGTGTTCGAAGAAAGCTTGATGTGGAGAATTCGCCCACTGATAGTTGTGGTTTTAAGCGTAGAAGGGGGGATGCCCAATTCCATCCTTCTCCTTTTGAGAGATCTTTTTCTGCTGTCAGTCCTATTTGCAGCCAAGTTGGAGATGGCATGGATACGAACTAGATATATCTTATATAACTGAAAAACTCTGTCATTTTCTCTCGTCCTTTTGTTTTTCCCTTTTTTCTGTCAGATAAGTATGAATAACAATCTTGAACAATTATGGATTACTCACTGGTGGACACAATGTATGTCCATCTATCTATTGTTGGAACTCCATATTTCTAATATTAAAGTAATGTAGTGTTGAAGTAGCTTAACTGTTGAATGGGGATTTGAGCAGGCTCTCTTTAGTTATTCAGACGTGTATGAATTCTGAATTGACTTCAGTTTCTTGCTCACCATAGTGAGCAGACTATTCTAGCTGGCTGTTGATGTATATCTTTAACCTTTATGTGCTTGGATTTGATTTAGGAACTATGTATCAGCAATGTACTTAATTGTAAACCTTATCTATCTGGCTGTTAAGTTTCTAGTGTAACTGTAAACACAGGGCAGTGCTATTCCCAACATTGGTGTACCCGTTACTAATACTTCTGCTATTGAGTTGTATCATGTTACTTCTCTTGTTTCCCCTTAATTCCATTAGAATATGTGATCATCAATGTTGTCTCTAGGTTATGTTGATAACCTTGGCTTCTGGAAACTCAGGTTCTCTCTAGTTCCTCATATGAACAAAGTAGTTGCTTATATGAAAACTGTTTTCTAGTTTTGCTGCCTAACTCTTCCTAGTTCTGTTGCAGACTCAACAGAGACAAGATGGTTCATAGTTCACATTGTCATCAATCTCACCATTCTATTACTTTTCTTTCTATGATTTGACTGATGACTGGATTGTCCAAGTTTAATGTTAACTTATGCAGGTTTTCTAGCACTTGCTACCAAGGAGCTTCAAAACATTTGTGTTGCAATAATGAATAACATATAATATAGTGTTGTTCTATGTTAGAAGATGAAATACTGATACGTGTGTTCTTACTTGATGTAGGTTTAAGCATTGCTACTTACGCTCAATTTTACTTCTGCTGAAGTTTGGATAAGACAACGTTTATGGGGCTGTAAATAGTCATGAGACTGAGCAAGTGATCCTGAGAGGAGGACGTTAGAAGAGTTCAAGGAAAGGGGTAGTTTTGATAATCTTCCAAGTTTGGGTGGATGATCCAGACACATTATAGAAAGATGGAAAAAAAAAAGTACTAGTATATGCATATACTCAATTCCAATTTAGAAATATAACACCTCGCTGAGTTTGGGTTCCCCTGGATCATCTCTTGCCTGTGGACAGTGTGGTATTGATTGAAAGTGATTTACCCTTTATTTGAGTTTTGAATGTAAATTCACCCTAGCTTTTTTTTTTTTGGTCCAAAAATTCACCCTAGCTTTGATGATGTCTTTTTGTCAATTTTTTTTTCTTTTGTTTTCTAGGCAGACGTAAGTTTTGTATCCTGATATTGTAATGCAGGAAGTTTGTAAGCATATCTCTTCTTTTATTTCTTTAAACATTATTGTAACGTCTTATATATAGCACAACAATGAAATTGAAAACAGTCAAGTTTCGTGTCCAAAGATTAGTGCAGTCGATTTTTTATTTTTTTCATCTCAATCTCGAACCAAATCAACACCCATGAATAGGTTCGTTCTTTTTATTGGAAATGTGGATTTTGTTGGTCTTGATTTTCCAAGAAGAGGATTTTCAACTTTTATTTTGGTTATTTCGTCTTTTTCTTTCGAACAACAAAAAAAAAATTGATTATCTTTTTGTAAGTTTGAATTTTGTTTGCAATTGTTGACTTGTATTAAGTGCTAGCAATCCCATCGTTATGCTAACTTTTATCTCTCATTTTGTTCTCAAAAAACGAAACCCTTTTTTAAGTCCATAATTCTTTTACTTCACCCTATTTTATCACCGCAATTAAAAAGAAAAATCATACATTTCTCTTATATTTTTTTCTCTATTTAACTTTTCTCCACCTATTTTTTCACCCAGAACAAGAAGGACGAAGAAGAAGAATTGTGAAGGAAGAGAGTCTCTCATAACGGTAGTCTTCGATATGGATAGCTAGCATGGTTGACCGAGGTTGTGGCCAGTTTCTGTTTTTTTTTTTTTGGTCCAATGGCCAGTTTCTGTTTAAATGTTCTGCTTTTGCTTCCCTGAAAGGGGAACCATACAAAGTCTCACTCTAACGTATTATTTAGTCCAACTTATTCTATTCAGGAGGAATCCTAGGTCACTTTTTCACGATAGTCCCATGCAACTTCCTACATGGTACAATTCGAGAGTTCCTGCCACGTTTCTTTGAAGAAATTAATGATTTCTCCAGTAAGAAGGTCACATAGAATTCCAGGTTTGTACAGTTTTCATGCAACAGCAAAGGCAAAGAATTGTTTCCAAATGAGGCCATCCACAATAAAAGAAATACTAAACCTCTAAAGCTGGTCTTGCGGCTGAGGATTTCATCAAAGCAACGTAATAGCTTTGTGGGTTCGTAATGCATACCACACAACACACAACTCCCTCCCTCCTTCAAAATCCTTATAAATCACAAACCTTGTTGACCATTCCCTTGGCCATTAATCCCTCTGGAACCTACATTGCCAATTATAATCTTTGAAAATGTCAACGAGGGCATCCTGGAAGCTCCCCAGCTCCCTTATAATTCTCTTTGCATTCTTCTCCTGCTCTTTCTCTTACACATTCACCATAACCAATAACTGCCCCCATACTATATGGCCCGGTACACTCGCCGGTTCAGGGAGCCCTCCACTTCAAACAACTGGATTCCGGTTGGACTCAGGCCAAAGTGTCAAACTCACCACTGTTCCGGGGTGGTCAGGACGGATATGGGCAAGGACGGGTTGCAAATTTGACGCGAAAGGAATCGGCAAATGCCAAACAGGTGACTGTGGAGGAAGGCTGGAATGTGATGGAAGTGGTGCTGCTCCTCCTACCTCATTGTTCGAGATAACACTTGGTGGTGGCAATGGACAAGACTACTACGATGTCAGCATGGTAGATGGTTACAATTTGCCAATACTTGCTCTACCACGAGGTGCATATGGCGGTGCTTGTAATGCCACAGGTTGTATTAATGACATTAATACAGGTAAGAGTTTATTTAAAGTGCAATAAGTAATTAGGTATTTAAATGAGAAGTATGACACGAGTACCTTCTACAATAAATAAATAAAATGCAATGATATATAGGTTGCCCTAAAGAACTTCAAGTAGTAGGAGGAGATGAATACCAGAGGGTAATTGGGTGCAGGAGTGCTTGCGAGGCATTCAAGTTGGATAAGTACTGCTGCAGTGGAGAATTTGCCAACCCACAGACATGCCAGCCTTCCTATTATTCCACCATTTTCAAGAAAGCCTGTCCAAGAGCTTATAGCTATGCATTTGATGATGGCACCAGCACTTTTACTTGCAAAGCTTATGAATATGAAATTGTTTTCTGTCCCAATGGGTATTATTATACATCATCTCCCACAGTTTTGATTAATTTCTCTTCTCTTTCAATTTATTGCCATACAAGAAAAACCTAACCCACAACTAACATTTTACATTACAACACAGGATGAAAAAACCAAATCGTGCATCTCCTCCTCCACCAATTAGACAGCCCTATCGGAAGCATCAGCAAGTCACTTCCTCATCAAATACTCTCTTACCCTTTCCGGTGCCAATCTTTTTCTTTATTCCCAGTCTTATTTTCTTAGCATATGTAAGACACGGCCAGTGATATAATGTCTGAAAAGAATTCCACGAGTGCCTTTAAAAGGAGGGGAGACAAAAAAAAAAGCCACTTAATGAGATACAAATGACGAACAGCGAGAATAGAACCCTCTGGAAACAAATAACTCAGAAAATACTCTTCCAAATTAGGAGCAGACTGATAGTATCAGCTAAATATCGCCCATACCCAGTCATAATTTCTGTCTATCCACCAGCCTCATGAGATAACTTGTAAATTTTGCAGAAAATTGTTCAAATTCATTGACTCAAATATTCTATACTACATGTTATGCAGAAAATTAAGTAATAAAGTGGCCCTTCTCCGTAATAATAGCCATCTAATGCAGATAAATTCAAAGAAAAGAAAAGAAATAAATAAATTGAAATAACATTCACCGAAGAAGAAACTACAATGAGTATATTGAAACAGGCCTGAAAATGAGGAACATAATAAGAAGAAATTGATGATAACTCATTCAGCAGATCATAAGCTTTCAATTCTTCAGCTCAGGGTTTGGAAAGAACTCTAACAGCAGCTGTTGTACTGTCACCAGTTCACCATCCCTGTCACGGGCAAAGTGATTAAGCATCTGCACTTTTAATTCAAGGATTGATTACTTTAGTTCCGTGGCATATACAAGAAATTATGGAATGATCCTTTGACTCATTTCTTGGTCTTCGCCCTCTTGGAACTTGGGGGTTTTTTCTTTGCTGTCTTCGGCTGTGATTTTCCTCCAGTACTTCTACCTTTTTTCTTTTCAGCACCCTGCATCCAGATTTTCAGAAACTAAGTATGTATGCACCAGCATTTTCATTTATTAAGGACAAATCTAAAACCAAAAGCAACTGTCAGGAAACTTACTGATGTTTTGTCAGCCTTCCGTTTGGATTTACCATTATTCTGTTCCTCAGCATGCTCGTTTTGATCAGTTTGGTGGGTGGCTTTCTGCGTCTTGCCAGCTTCCTCATCAGAATCAAAGAAGAAACCATCCAATGTCCCTTCTCATATGAAAAGAACAGATGTCAGGAAAGGAATTTATGAATAATATAAAGGAAAACACTACCAGAAATAAAGGCCCCAGTTAATTGTTAGTAGATGCAAATAACCTTCAACCATAGTTTCAGCTTCATAAACACTAGACTGTGGCTTCAGCTGTATGAAGTCATTCATGATGGCTTCTATCTGAGAAGAAATTACAGGTTAAATTCCAACGGCAGCCCATATTTTTTAAAATCCTCATCACGGCTGATTAAATCACTAACAAGTAAGTGAGAAAATACGTAGATATGTAGATACTAGATAAACAACAGACCTTTGCCTCTGACTGCCCGAAGCTAACCTGAAAAAATAACAAGCTCATATGAAAGCAATATTTGAAAGGTATGATATCTTAAACATAGAACTCCAAGGCCGTTATCCAAATTAAAACTTTCAAGGTCATGATGTTAGATGCAGATTACATCCAAGATGATTACATACAACGCAAAAGGTCCGGCAAGGAACTATAGATGTTTTGTATATTGTTCCTGAAAAGATTAAAATTTGAACAATCAGATATACAGGTTGCAACCATCAAACATAAGCGCTGTATCAATACTCAGAAAATGGAAGACTTATAATGGACAGATTACAACAGCATATAACTTGGAGAAAAAAATCAAAATATCTTATAATGTAAAAAGCTAAGGTATTATGATTATGAGTCTGAGATTCCCATTTTTTTAAAACCTGTGACACAAGGTCAGCTGCTTTCTTGAAAACCCAACATGTAACAATCAGAATAGCACTTAAAATAGCTAAGCTGTATTAGGGCAATGTATACAAGTAACAGTATTATCATCAAGATATATGTGCTCGGTCTTTATATATTATTCAGAACAATAGATGTACACTGAAATACCTTTCAAGTCTAAGGACATTTCTTGATCCCCAGATGGGGAATCTGAAATAATAATCCGGCCTACAGCTCCCATATCGCCACTGAGATCTATGGAGTCACCTTGACACTCGATAAGTGCCTGCAAAACAGAGAAAAAACACATTGTCAAGTGCTCGTTTCCTTTTTCATGGATAAGGAAGAGGAAAATTAATAGAACAGATGTGATAAAAAGCTACAACATATCACATGATTATCAACTCAAAACAAAACTATAAATCAACTAACAACTTTTCTCCTCACAAAATTTTATTTGTTTTCAAAAGTGAAACCTCTGTTACTCATTTGGTTGTCCCTGTAATAGTAATTAAACATGGCCCTTACAATTATAAAACCAAACATATAGCAAAGGAAATCTATAACAGTTGCCACCTGACCTTTGTGCGGTGAACTTTCTCAGAAAGCATCAAAGGCAACATTGAGGAGGAAACCTGCAAGAAATAGCAAGCACAACTCAGAAGCCAGACTAGAAAGGCAGTCAATGTGGCCTTTGATAGTTATTACTTATTCATGTTTCAAAGTCATGGGAATGCTGTGAAACATTTTTAGGCAATCTTTATAATAATAATCATTCTTACATTTGCTTCAACAAGCTTTTCAAAAGTTTCTTCCTCTTCAACTTGCACATCTCCATCACCACCTGTCCCATTTCCAGATACCACATTCACAAAATGGAAAGGAAATCCCTATTTCAAATCCACATGCATGAAGATGGATCGATATCCTGCATTTTTCTTAAATGTTCAAAATTAACCATATCATACCTTTCCCCTTTGTCTTGCCCTTTGTTTTCTTCCCTTTTACTGGTGAGCGACCTTCCAAGTCTATTTGTTTTTGTGAAGATTTTTCTTTGGAAGCCTTTTTGGATGGAGACTTTCCATCTTTGTCAACGACAAATCCATCGCCACATTCTCCTTCACCAGGGGATTGAGATATTTGATGCTGCAAAGTTTGCACCTGATCAATATGGTCTTCACTTTTCGGGCTATGATCACGGCATGACTCAGAATCTGATGATAGTGTCCAAATTGAATGAATAGTTTCCTACGCAAAAACATTTGATTTTGGTATTATCAGTAATCACAGGATAAGTAACAGGCAAAACACTTATCTTTTATATAAGGTGCAAAAACGTAAACTGGATGAGAACTCTTGATGTATCAGAGTATGGCAAAGCACAGAAATGTGTTTTTTCTTCCTAAATTTATGAATACCACCTAACAATAAAAGCAGTGATGGCACGGCTCTTACTTTATGCTCCATATCCTTGTCAATGTTTGATTCATTCGCAATGTTCATTTCCTCCCTCTTTCCTGGATCATAATGAGAAAGGACAAAATGACAATTCAATGAAAAATCAGACTGTAGAATGATTTTCACATCCTATTACTTATGTTGATTTCATGTAGTCATCTTGAGAGAGAGAACTACAAATGCAAATCAAATATCAAGTGTACCCTTTTTCTCCTTTTGCCTGTCCAATTTCTTTCTCCTGGATGGTGTTTGATCTTCTATTTTAGGACTCGCTGCTGTCTTTCTAGATGAAGACTTGGCACGGCTTCCACCAACAGCTGTACTCTTGTTACTGTAAAGCTTTGGTGACTTTGGAGACGACCCTTCATCGTCAGTTTTATACTCATTTGAAAAGCTACCACCATCATGCAAAGACTCAGAATCAGAGGACAGTGTCAATGGCGAATGAGATGGCACCTAGGCAAAAAATACAGTTTGCCAATGAGTAACAGGAAAATGTGCAAGGACCAAGAGTGAAAGCATGGCGCCCATCGATCCTTAGGGACTGATGCACAATTTCAAGGATGCACTTACTATCAATGCACATGGAAAAAAAAACAATTATGAAAGTGTACAGAAAACAAAATCATGTTGCAAAAGAGCGAGATTGTAAGCGAATTAAATGCTGTAATCATTCGTTTTATCGTGATACCTGAAAATTACGCAACCAATCAGGGGAGCTGTCCCTAGAACTGCTCATTTTGAGTGAAGAATGAAAAACCGCTTTTAAATTTGATCCCTGAAGAAGAAGAAGAAAAAAACAGTTTAGAAATACGGTATAGGTGAGTGAAGCAAATGATCGAACAAGTTGTGGGCACGATCTTAATCATAGTGTAGAGATCGCTAACTAACTAGACTAACCTCTCAACACTAGAATCTCATAGAGACGGGATCAGCTACATAGCATAACAGTGAAATTGAATTGATTGCGCTGCTACTAATTACCCTCACGATAAGGGAAGGGAGGGAAGAGGGAACTACCTATCGACTGTCGAGAGCGGGAACTTTCTATTGGGCTTGCGGAACCGAATTTCCTCTAGAACTAGAACCCAAGTCGTATGCATCGTACAACTCCAAACGGCACGTCGTCTTGTACGAACTAGTGAATTATTTCATTCCGTTTCTTTTCTTATTCGTTACTATTAGAGCTGTCAAAATGAGCTGTGGCTCGTGAGTCAGCTCGGCTCGTAGGGTAAAATGGTTATTAAATAGCTGGTACGTTTAACTCTAAATCTTTTTGGCTCGACTCATTTAATCCCGCGAGCTGAAGAGGGTCAGCTCGTTACGAGCCGAGCTGGCTCACTAGCCACACTAAAAAATTAAAAAAATTAAAAATTAATTATTTTAAATATTTTTTTGTTTTTTTAATCATTTTTAAATATTTTTTAATCATTTTTAATATTTTTTTATTGATTCAGCCCGCGAGCCAGCCCGTGAGCCAGCTCGAATAATCCACGAACTCGGGGAGAGTCGAGCCGAACTGTTCATATTCTGGCCTTTAAAAAATCTAAACCAGCTCGACTCGGCTCGTTTATCTGCTAACTCAAACCGAGCCAACTCGTGTGAGTCGAGTTAGCTCATTAGTTACTATAACTTTTTTTATTTTACAACTAGTGTGGGGCAGACACGGACCCCACGGACCCCGTGTCTGTACCCACCATTCATTTTTTTTACAGTTGTTTTTTTCACATAAATAATTTTTTATAGTTAATTATTATTTAAACAGATAATTAATATTTTTAAAGTGGTTATTAGCGATTTGTGTGTGTTTTTTTCGGTTATTTGCTCCCTCTGTCCCTGTCTCTGTTTTAAATTTTAAATGGATTCGGTTATTATTAGTGGTTAAAAGGGTATATTTGGCCAAAAAATTAGGAGACCAAAAAACAGTTACACTTGGCTCTTGATAAATAAATATTCTTTAAGAATTTAACAAGTAAATATTATAGTTTAATGATTAATTTGAATTCACCTGTAATTTTCTTACTTTGTTATTAATTGTACATAATTAATTAATTTAAATATATAATATAAATTAAAACAGCTAGAATTTTTTTTAAAACAATGGTTTGAAATAAAATTTAAAATAAACCGTTAGTAATTAGAAAAAAAGGAAATTTAATGTAAAAATAGTTTAAAAGTGCTTATTTTGAAAAATACGATATTTGAAAAGAGTTATTTCAAAAACTAAAATTTGAGAGTTTTTTTAAATAAAAGTGCTAAATAAAGGGTGCAAATCACTTGTCTTAAAATAGGAGAGTTGACATTCTCAAAACTCGCAAACTACATGAATGATTTTGTAGAATATAAAAAATTAAATTAAAAAAGTCAAAACGTGAAAATACAATGTTTATGATTTTTATTTTTTAAAATTTAAATATTGGTGTAATTGAAAAAAATAAGTTTAATAACAATATGTAAATATCTCATTATATCTATTTTAAGGTAGCCCAATGTCAGGTCCAATTCAAGGCTCATACCAACTTAGAGCATGATCCAAACCCGTATTTTTTGTTTTGGGAAGGGCGGGGGGGGGGGGGGGGGGACGCAATTGAACTTACCTCACCGTACGATTGTGTGGTCCTTCGTCTGCCAACATACAAAAAAAGATGACGCATTCAACACTCGTATCGAGACACGCATTTTGACGCGAGGCAGCATCGCCCCCGACCATAAGGACACTTGGCTTGGGCACATTGTCTAGAGGTAGGACCACCACGGGACCCATTATATATAGAGACGAGAATTCCTTCGGCCAAGTATGTACTCTTCTATTCTATCCTCACTCTGCTAGAATCTTCTTTGTCTTGAGCACTGAAGTGTCTTTGTAAGTACTCTCGGTCGTGCACCATCATAGGAGGCCTAGGTCTGACATCTATTCCGCTCATCCTTTCGACTGGGCCGAGAAAACGCAATTGAACTTACCTCACGGTACAGATTGTGTGGTCCTTCGTCTGCCAACATACAAAAAAAGGATGACGCATTCAACACTCGTACTGAGGCACGCATTCTGACGCGAGGCAGCATCACCCCCGACCATAAGGACACTTGGCTTGGGCACATTGTCTAGAGGTAGGACCACCACGGGACCCATTATATATAGAGACGAGAATTCCTTCGGCCAAGTATGCACTCTTCTATTCTATCCTCACTCTGCTAGAATCTTCTTTGTCTTGAGCATTGAAGTGTCTTTGTAAGTACTCTCGGTCGTGCACCATCATAGGAGGCCTAGGTCTGACATCTATTCCACCCATCCTTTCGACTGGCCGAGAAGAGGAAGAACAATATCTAATGTTGAATAATTGAATAAATTTAAATTTTGTTCAAATGAATTAATTACCTTGAATAACTAATTAAAATGTTAATTAATAACGAGAAAGTTTTTGGTCGATAAAAAAGAAGGATCTACATCAACCTATATGCCATTAGGCATGACCACACATAACATAGAAATCACGCTTAGAAAAGGGTGGACAATTGGCTAGAAGACTAGGTGTTGTAGCAAAACTAATTACTACAAAATAGGGGAAAGGAAACGTTAAAATTACCTTTTGGGAGAGGTTTGTTTGATATCCAAAATCAGAAAAACTCTTCGACAATAATAGGACAAGTGGGGAATGGTGGGGTAAACCACAAAAATGTAAGCAGAGCAAGTTCTAAATGTTGGCTAGGTATACATCATGTGGTAGGAGGAATGGTTATAAAATATAAACCCTGTAGACCATTAGACCATCCACAGAGGGGCAGTGAAGAAAGACCCCCATTTTTTGGTTGAAAAAAACCCCTAGTACAATCCGTGACTTCATAAAGCAAATATATGTACTTGACCAAAAAAAAAATGTAGGTGATTACGTACTCAAGAATAATGGCTCAAATTTGCCTTAAAAAAAAAATAATGGCTCAAATGGACTATAATATGGATATGGAAGTGGACTTTACGGTGCAATAGTAAATAGTTGATTTCAAATATGAGACTTTAGGTTGACCAAAAAAAAAATGAGACTTTAGAAAAAATTATAAAAATGAATTGTGTCATCTTGTGAATTTTTTCATATGACGTGTCGTTATTAAAATCCATGGACTTCAAAGTCACAATTATGAATCTTTCAGTAAAAAAAAAAAAAAAAGTCACAATTATGAAAAAAATTGATATTAATAATTACAGAAATTAAAATTGATAGCAAAAGACTTTTCACTTACAGTAGCTATGTCATGACATGCTTTACACATAATGTGCCCCTCAGATCTAAATTTTATTATCAGAAGAAAATTTTGATGAAAAGTATATAAAATGAAATAAAAAATAAATGATGTTCGTGCACATCCCAATCCCATTAATCAATGATAATGAATGAGTGCAACAAAGCGACCTGACCTAGTGTGTAGTGAGTACGAAGCGGGCACCGTTCCGGTTGAAAGGGCCGGCGGCTTGTTTGATAGGGTGAGAGGGTGGGCAATTGACTTTTTATTTGTTGTTTGAATAATTGAATTAGTAGTACCTTGTATCAAAAAAAAAAAAAGAATTAGTAGTACCAATTAATTAACTGGCAATTGTTATTATAAAACGGGGGGCAAAAGACGAGACAAAACGAAACGTTATCATCTATCATCAACAAAATATCCTTTCACACATAGCAGTTTTGCGGCATTGTTTTTAACTTTCATGGAAAAGGGGAAGCAAGGAGTGATGACGGTGTCGATGCCGAAGGGGTTACCCCAGCAACTTCAGAACCCAATTGACCAACTCCAACTACGCTACAAGGAATTAGAGACCGGCTTCAAGCTCTGGCTCTCCAAACAGTCCCTTGCCGTCGAAGCCGCCGTCGTCACCGCCACCAGCGCCGCACAAGGCGCTGCCATCGGTGGCTTCATGGGCACCCTCACCTCTGATGTCACCTCCGCTTTTCCAACCCCTCCCCCTAACGCCTCTCTCGACCCTCAAGCCTTGGCCTCTCTCAAGCAAGCCCAGGTTCTTCATCAACCTCTAACTCGAAATCTTAGGGTTTCACGCTTATGTTATTATTATATGGAATATATGATGTACGAGGACAATATTTTATTTAATTTAATTATAATTTTAGGCTCTTTCTGGAGGTCCTTTAGTTCAAGCACGCAACTTTGCTGTCATGACCGGAGTGAATGCTGGTATTTCCTGTGTCTTGAAAAGGTTAAGGGGGAAGGAAGATGTTCAGTCCAGGTGAGTTTTCCATTACCTAGATTTTCTCCATTCCCCCCCCCCCCCGCCCAATTTTCATTACCTCAATTGTGTGTTTGGGTGCACGTTTGTTAAAAGTGATTTTGAATGAAATTGATTTGGTTAAAATTGAGTTTGAAGTAAAGTGATTTATATTTGGATATTTTCACTCTCAAAGCAAGTTTAAGGTAAAATTTTCAACCCAATGCAAAAGCTACAAATTCTTGCTTTTAAGTAGAATTGATTTTGGGCAACAAAATTGTTTTTTCATAAGAAAATCCAAACATCTTCATATAAGAGTCAAATCATGTTTAACCACCAAATGTGCGTCTAAGGTGCTACCAACGCCGATCCAAACACCCTATAAGTGCATATTTGGATTCACTTTTGTGGGAGGCAAAAGTGATTCCATAGACAAAATTGATTTTGACATGTTTAGATGTTATCAAGTAGAATTGATTTTTCCTCTGGAATGAACTAAATTGAAGTTGGGATTTGGAGCTTTTGCCTTCAAACGTGATTTTTAGCTTTAAATTTATTGTTCAACTCACTTTTATGTGAATGTGAATATGTCCAAACATGAATCATTTTACATTCATCTCATTTTTAACCAAAATCAATTTATTCAAAATTAATTTTAGTCAAACCGTAGAACCAAACACACACTAACTACTTTTGCGAGTGAAATTAAATCACTAACCCTAAATTATGTACACGATGTAACGATGTAATTGGAAAAATTAGTTTTTGGTTTGAATATTAGAAGGAAATTGACATCACCTGTTAGTTATTACCACTATGTATGACGGCTTGTATTGCTACCTTTATTCAGATTAGTGTCTAATTGTCAATCTCTTAATTCAAATGGGTTTAATTGGCTCTTTGGTGTCTTTTCCTACAATGTTGTGAAGTGTGTATTTTAGTGGAATCACTTGAAATTAAGAAGAAAATTTCTTTCTTCACATAATTCTTTATCAGAAGAAAATATTTGTAAAAAATTGAAATAAGTGAAAATGAAAACAGAGAAGATAATGCAATGAGTTTATGATATATTTGGCTTCCCCATTTTGCTATTACACGTTATCTGCAGGATCAATGTTTCTATTATTTTCAGACTTTCAGTAAGATTGATAAGTTATTTAAAAAAAAATTTAAAAAACAGAAATAAGTTATGGAAAGGTTTATATAATAAATAATATGTAATAATCTCCCTCTCTAGTTGTGATCTTCCTTTTATTAGATTATTTGTTATCTTCAGGATGAGGTATACATATATTTAACCTTGTGTAAGGCTGTAAGCCAAAGAAAAATTGCAGAAGTTAGTTGGGACAAATCTTGAAATGGCCCTAGAGAGTTTATGTAAAATAATAAGCCTTAAGATATTGATTTTTTTAATAACAAGTAGCCTTCTTCCCTCCATACTAAATTTAAAAAATTTATGTGAAAGGTTGACTATGATTGATAATGTTGAATGTTGAATGTTTGACTCTGGAACCAGGTTTGACAAAGTTGAAAGTTTGACTATGATTGATCTAGAAGAGGACATTTATAAGAGCTTTGTTTACCTCTCTTGGTGATATACTAGTTTACATGTTAAAAGAATTGTACAGTCAGTATCACTTATTTATTATTTATTTTCTCAAGTATAGGTAAATCAGTATCACTTTCTTAAAAATATAACAAGAACAACAACTAAGGATGTGTGATTATTTGCAAGTTGTAACAAATCAAAGCATCTGATTCTAAAGAAGACAGAAAATGCATGAAAAACTTTGGGTGAATTTGGAAGAGATTATTTGGGCTTAGCTTATGACGTAAGCACTTGTATAATTGTTTAGAAGAACTTATAAAAATAGTTTATGATATGTCCATAAGCTCCTGTATGATATGCGCTTGTTGAATAAGTGCTTAATTATATTCTTTACCCAAATGCCCTTTTAGTCTACAATTTACCAAAGTTTATACGTGTTACTATTGAAATTGTAGGGATTTAGATAGGGAAAAAGGAAGAGAGGATAGAAACTCTGAATAAGATTGATGTGGTGTATAGAGTCCATAATCTTATTTATACTAAAATACTTAAGAGTAGTGCTAGACTGCTAGGACAAGCCGAAACGTACTAATAGAATAAGACTAATAACCCTAAATATATAAGAAAAAAAGAAGTTCTAGCAACACAGTCTACTATTGTGTGAAATTTATGTAGGTCCCACTAAATCATTTGGGTTCTATTCCCTGTTTTGTCGAACTCATTCCCAAATTGGTGGGATCTACATATATTTTCAACCAATAATAGAGTATATTGAAAAGAGTGTGTGGCTAGATCTCCTCAGGTAAAAAAAAAAAAGGAAATATAACATAAATCTGAAAATTTCTCCCCAACATGCCATTGGCTCCCTATCCGCTGGTTTGGGGGTGCTTTCTCCCCTCTCCAACATTTTTTGTAACCAAAAAAAAAAAAATCTGAAAATTTCTCCTAAGAGTTCAGCTATGATACTCAATATTATGTGATACCAAAAAGATATTTTAACAGTCACTTTAAAGGTTCATCCTGCTGTGCTGTTCAAACGATGGCAAATTCACATGTATTAGGCAGAGGTAAAACCTATAGGAGGGGCCAGATTACCTAAAAGGGCCAAATAAATGGTGGTAATGTGTGAACGGTGGACTGTAGTTATGTGCATTCTCTGTTGTGTTATTTGCTTGGACTTAGTTCATGACATTATGTAACATTAAGTGTCATTGGTTATAGCCTCGATGGATTTTCAAATATATATGATCTTTGAAGGTTTTTCTGATTCCATAGTTGTGAAAATCTTGCCAACAGAGATTAACTATTAAAGTGGATGAAAATGCTCTTGATGCTTATCAGTCACACGTCACTGAATATTTTTTACCCAACAACAGCTTTTGTTCCTTTCCTATTTCTTAATGATCTGCTCAGTATTTTGATGCGCTATGTTCTTATTACAATCAATGTTCTTTCTTATAGCAGTTGTGATTTTGAGAATTCACTATATTATCCACTGCAGCATGGCAGCAGCTTTTGGTTCTGGGGCTATGTTTTCATTGGTAAGTGGCATGGGTGGACCAAATCAGGCAGCGAATGCAGTCACTTCTGGACTTTTCTTTGCACTTGTTCAAGGTGGACTTTTCCAGGTAGGCATGAAAAAATGTATCTTTTAGACAGTGTTGTAGACCTTTATTACTTTGTACCCCCATTTGGTGAGTGGTAACAATGATTGCTGCACTATCCATTTTGACTACATAACACAGTGAATGCATGTTGAATGTTGATTGATATCTTCTATATGAACAAATTTATTGGGGTAATCCTTGTTGGGCTTCTTCTATTACCTAGTGTTTAAAATTTTGAGCATGACTTATTGATCCATGTCCAAGTGTGATGTGCTTGCCTAGATTCTTGTTGTGTATAATGCAGGTTTATAATTTGGTGTCCCTTAACTCATAGCATGCATTAAACTAATCATTAATCATGCAGTTAGGACAGAAATTTTCTCAACCACCTGCTGAAGACACTCACTATGCTAAAACAAGACACATGTTGCACAATCTTGGACTTCAGAATTATGAAAAGAATTTTAAGAAAGGCTTATTAACAGACAACACTTTGCCTTTGCTCACAGACAGGTAGGAAATTTAATTTGTTGTGTCTATCAGATTATTTTTTCTTCACATAATTCGTTTACTGTTTATTGAATGAAAGTCCTTTGTTTTCCCATGATGTATTTCAGTGCTCTCAGAGATGTGAAAATCCCTCCTGGACCCAGGCTTATGATTCTTGACCACATCCACAGGTAGGAGTTCTGCTCTCTGTGTTGCAATATAGTAATAGTACTATTTCGCCGCTTTTCCATACTCTTTTTTTTTTTTTTGTCATTTGCTTTTTCATACTCTGAAATGCTAAAGTTTGGCTTCAGGGACCCAGATTTTAAAGAAAAGCGAGGAAGCCGGAGTTGACTGGCATGCGGAGTTTCCTGCCTCCGAACTTTTAGTGGTTAAAGCATTGTAGGGAGTTTGCAGTGCAAATGAATTTTGTCATTTTTGTTTATTTTGCTCTGTGTTCCATTGTTGTTGCAGTGTACTTGATAAAATTTGGTTAACTTAATAGTTATTTTGGTTGCCATGAAACGTAAATGGCGTAAAAGTATATGAACTTTATGAATTTATTAAGTTTAAATAAGAAAAGTCATTGCTTCCTTGTGGAAGAATCAATGATCGACCTAATTCCTGGGGTCTACGCAGATGATGATAATCCGTCCGGAAGAATAAGACTTGCACTACTGGTCTATTACCAAGAATGTTTGTGGTGGAAGTGAATTTTGCGTTTCTTAGGGCGTGTTAGTAATACTCCTTAAAAAATTTGCAGCAAGGATGCTCCGCCATAATTACTTTTTATTTATACTAGCAAGCTATATATTTATAAAAGGTGATTATTTTATTTACCTACATTTTAGTCCGTAGAAACTATACACTTAAGGCAATGGTGGCGAAACGTGAGAAGCATGAAAAACTGGTTTTGTTTGGTCGTGGGTTGATTTCATGATGGGAACTGGTTCACTTTTCTAGAATCGGTTGTCAAAATCTATTTTCTAATCTGACGGATAGAAGGCAAGCTGGTCAAGACTTTTTTTTTGGGTCAAATGAACGGGTTCATAAAGGAGAAAAACTCTAGTCATACGATATCTACAGCAAGGAAAACAGTATATGTAGAGTCATAAAAAATACAATCCTAACCAAGACACGCTGCTGAAACCTACACCAAGCTGTAACATACTACAGACAAAAAAAACAACTAAACCAAATGTTAGATCGGATAGTTGTGTTTTGGGCTTAGCTGTTAGGTTTCTATTTGGTGCGAGTTTATGGACATATTTCAAAAACTATTGATGCGTTGACCCAAAAAAACCTATTGATGCTCCTGTCCTGCCTAACACAATGTTCATACATGACCCCAAAAAAGTGTCCATAGAAAGGAAAATTCTAATAGTTGTTAAGAAATTATAAATAAAAATTTATTAAAAGAATTTATTTTTAAAAAATGGATGTTAAAAAACTATTTTGTGTGTGGTAATAATATTTTAAAAGTGAATTTAGAAAAAATGTTTTTGTTTGAATGATAATGTAAAATCAGTTTTGAGATGTACATTGATTTGTAGATCTCATACCTAAATTCAATTCTACTCTAACGAAAAAGACAGAGAATTTTACTTCTCTTAAATTCATTCTGCCTAAGATTGGTTTTATTTTTCATCTTAAATCTTTTTTTTTTTGTCGAAGGATTTTTCACCTTAAATCTTATCTTAACCAAATACAGGTGCATAGCAACCACATATTGTTGTCAACACTGTGTTTTAGAGCCTCCGAACTCTTGAAGAAACGCACTCTAGAATTCTGTTTCTGAAGCCCACACATACATAACTTTCTTACATGTTGCAGCTGGACTAGCATTACATCCGACAAATGAATGACACGACTACCAGCACCAAGTGCAAGCCTCGGGCTCAGCAGTGTAGTTGTCCATGATGGCGATAAATACAACACAGAAGGAAGATTTGATAATTATATTTGCTCTCAACAGTTTATACAAAACTATTCATCAAACTATGTCAAGTGAAATTAATCAATAATTTTTATATCATTAACTATAAATTTATTATTTATCTGTCTGATATTCTGATTTAACTAATTATCGGAATTTCTGAAAAGATACAATTAAGCATTTATCTAACTGAATTTATCATTATTTTGTGTTACATCACTTGAGAGTACTCAGCTCATTGTGATATTAAATGGTCTTCTTTTAAGAGATTTTTCATTTTAACAATTTTTTTATCATAGAAATACAATCTGTCCCCCCCCCCCCCCCCCTCTTTTTCAATTTTCCCCTTTTATGAGTGGCACGATATATTCAACCATGTCTCATCACAAGATGTATTGTTGATGTCAGATGAAACAGGCTTTTAAAATCACTAGCAATGGATATCATATCTCTTAGCATATGAAAGTCACCAACATCAAGTGGTTGAGTGAAAACGTATTAGATACGATCTAGACCACAATATAGCCACACATCATCATAATTAATTACCATAACTTCAAAATTCAAAGATATACTATCTATGTAAAATGAAAGCCCTTCCTAGGTGCTTCCTTCAATCTCGCTGACCCTCACACAATATATAGGACTAAGGAGCATATGCAACAAGTTGCAACTTGAATTAGTGAAAGATCATTATTGGGATTTACTACCATCCGTTGGCGTTGTCGCTAGATGCTTGAACGCCATTTGACATGTGGGCCTTGTAGCGTTTAGATTCATCAGCCCATGGCTTGGTAGTTACTGGTTACTAGTTATTACTACTATTGATGTGGTCCATTCGCGAGTCACGTGTGCAAACGTGCCTCTTCGAGTGCGCCAAAGGACAAGCTACGAAAGTTGCAAGTTGCAACTCACAAACGTGATCCAGCTTGCTAGACATAAATTTATCACCCAAGAAAAATATTAGTTCCTTGTTATCACATCAGTTCGTTTTCAAGTGTCATTTAAAAGTACTATTCTATAAATTAAGTGAAATGACTGAGAGAAGTTTATGTGCAAATCCAAACATACTATAGATGAACTAAGAACCATCGATCGCTCTCTTTTCTTTGGGTAAGCTAAACAGGTAACCTCCTTATTGGTTGATCGTGTGACTTTAAAATTTGGAAGTGAGGGTATGGGTAGACATGACTACAAAGAAAACCTATCAACTCTGTTCCCCTTTTTTTTCAATTTAAGTCTGTCCTCTATGCGTATGTATATTTTTAATTAATAAGATATATATATATATATATATATATGGAATATATTTAAATTTAATTAATACACGAGGATAGATATGTCAATTTTTTTCTAAATCTCGATATAAATTATGTTTTAATAAAAATATGTAATTAAGTATAATTTTGTTATTATCAAAGTTGTGGCCGAATTTCGAATTTTTGAAAGGGAAAAAAAAGAGACGATTAGTCACGAATATATACTTTTTTCAATCTAGGTAGATCCCCACATCCGGTGGTCAAGAAAATTTCTAGAAAGAGAATCCAATGAGGAGGACGATTGTGGCTCAAATCAAATTTTAAACAAGACTTTTTTCAATTCTTAGTTATACCGTATTTTCAACAGAGGAATTTTACACCCAATGACCCAAGGGGGAGAGAGAGAGAGAGAGAGAGATGCGTGCCCATGGGTGCAAGCCTAGGTTGTGATATGAAGTTTTCCAAATTACTTTTGCTAGTTTAGACTTTAGCCACTCGCTTTCTAAATTAATATATCATCACACAGTTGACGCAGTTAGCCACAACGAGTTAGTATTGAATAAAAATCAAGCAGTTAATTTATATTTTGACTTAAAACCAAATCGAATTAAAAATAGGAACTCAACGGCTCGTGTGACTAACTAACTACAAATGTGATACATATTAATTGCAGAGAATTCAAATGAATCAAATCCGTCTTGTTGAAGTTTAAATTAAGTAGGATTAGAAATTTATTTATTTATTGATAAGTCCTGTTAATACTTAAAATATAATTTCGTTTGAAAAAATATATATTTGGGGTATTCTTACTTCTTGACTGTAAAACAGCCATGGGGGGACCACACATATGCCTCTTTTAAAGGGAACCATGCAACCCGTAACAATAAAGAGAAGGGAATATTCCGCCACGTGTCAACTCGTGATTTGTAACAACTCCGAGATCGTTGGCACTACCACTACACCGGAGATCGGAGATACTCCGACGTAAAAATTTCTCCTCCCCCGTTCATATTTTTAATCTTAGATGCATACAGTTTCACGACAAAGCGAGCATAGCACGAATTAAATCCAAGAAAAAGAAAATAACGAAACAAGACAAAACGTATAGCGAGCATGAAGCAAATTCCCCGGGGAATGGCTCAAGTAAGGTTTCGATTTCACCCTGATTGTTTGGTACTTTAGTTCAAAAGAGTATATACACGTTGAAATTGCAAACTTTTGTTTCTTAACAGAGTTAGTTTCGTACAAGAAACATCAATCCTTAGTCCTGTATTTGAAAATGAGCTCCGAACCAAATTAAATCAAAACTCGCTAATGTCAAAGATCCCCTGTAATGTATTGCCGCTTCAAACGCAAGACACATCTCCATCACGCTGCAGGCTCCACCGGTAAAACAAATAATCACGTTGACATTACGTTTGAAAACGAGGCAGTTAAAAGCAAGGTTTTAAAGATGCGACCACAACGCGATTATGGAGACTCTAAAAACCATAGCATACGGCGCGCCACAATTACGATTGTGGACCTCAATTTAAAACTATGGTTAACAAACTTTATTGAGTAAAATTCACAGAACGAAAAAAAAAAGACCAAAGAACGTTAATTCAGGTCTCGAAGCCGAAATTCTAAAACCAATCATACTATTCTCAATTATTATATAATGTTACAAACAGATCGAACAGAGATTCGATACAATTCACGCTAATATGGATCATCGATCAATCATCATATTCAACATAATCATATACATCTAATGAAAACAATATTGATTCCTTGCTGCACATACAAAATTTTATTACAAGGTTTCATTTCCATAGATATATATCATGAGGAGGATGCCCCGGCTTGGTGGAGGAGGGTCTGGGCGCGTGAGAGCTGGTCCATGAGGGAGACGATGCGGGCGTGGTAGTCACGCGCCTGGTGAACGGCTTCCGCCTCGAGCTCACCGAGCTGGGAGCAGAGTCTCTCCTCGGCATCCTCTGCCACGCGCAGCCTCTCCCACGCTCTCTGAAGCTGGCGCCTCATCTGTTCCTCCCTCTGCTTGCTCTCCCTCAGCTCCCTCTCAAGCTCCTCGTTCCTCTTCTTCAGCTCCCTCTCTGCCACCGCATTCTTATTGCTCTCCTGTTTTCCGATCACCGCCATCATCGTCCGCGCCAAAAAATACAACGCGTATATATATCAAATTGAATTGAATTAAATTCTATATTTGCAGAAAAATAGGTATATATTTGGAGATAATAGAGATGCGGTGGAAGGAAGTTGGTTTTTCTTTTTGGGTTGAGTTGTGTGTGGTGTTGGCATGGGTATAAATAGAGCATAATCAGGTGTGTCCAGGTACAATGAACCTGGTTTTCACCCCCCGGTATTTAACCGCTTCAACGTTGCTGACGCATTTGCTTTGCTTTATTTTCTCATTCTATTCACCATTCTTTATTTTTTATCTGCTGTCTAGTAGTACGGAGTATATGTTATTTTTTTCCTCGTGTTTTGTCGGTTTGAGATAAAATTAATTATTCGACAAAATAATATCAATAAATAATTCAATAGTTATTTAGATCAGTCAAAAAAATATTCAATAAATAATTCAATACTTCGTCTAGTCCAAAATATAAGCAATATAGTACAAAAACACACAGACCAATGAATACTTTAAAAATGTGATAATTGTAATTAGTATTCACTAGTTTCAATTTTTTTCCAAAAATATCTCATTTGATTTCTCTCGTAAATATGAATATTGCATTAATTGAATGATATAATTGAAAAACTAGTATTTAATTTATTTAAAATTGTTAAATATTGCTTATATTTTAGACAAAAAAGTGTCTTTATTGCTTATATTTTAGACCAAAGATAATAGTTTCCAAAAGAAAACAAAGTCTTCAAATTATTGAATATCAGAAAAAAAAAATCCAAATAAGAAAATAATTTTTTTGGTACGTTATTGGTGATGAAATTTAAACTTAAGACTTCATCTGACCTATTTTAATTTTTTTCCTAATGATCTAAATAAAATAAAAAATGATAATACTACATTGATATTAATCACATTTTTTTATATATTTAAATTATTGAGCAAATTTTTATACATTTCATTGAATTATTTTGAGATATTTTTTATTAAATAACATTTGCATATAATTCGTCTAATAATATAATTTTATATAAAAAATACTAAAGAATGTGTTACTACAAAATTTATCTTCCTAAATTAAATCAAGAAAATTTTTACAACTATAAAGTATAAACCAAAACTAATGTATACTTAAAATTGTTAGTTTTTAAAAATCTTAAAAGTTAGTCTAATTAGTAAAAAGTTTTTTAATAATTATTTACATTCATTATTGATCGAAGAAATTTAAGTATTGATTAATAAAATAAACTTTTTTAATTGAATAATTATTATTTATTTTGATTTCCAAGTTCATAATACATTTCAAGTTACGTGATTTCATAGTTCCGATTAAGGTGAAAAAATAGAGCCCAGCTTTCAACTTGCGGGGATAGCTCAGTTGGGAGAGCGTCAGACTGAAGATCTGAAGGTCGCGTGTTCGATCCACGCTCACCGCAATTTATTTTTGGTTCTATTCTGGATCTTCCTAATTCATAGTTATCGTTCCCTTTCTCAATGTTGTTTTTCTCCCTTTGTTCCTGATTTCTGATAGGACGATATAGCAAAGGCGATATGGATTCATATTTATGGACTGCTTGCCCTTTTTGCGATTTACCAGTTCCCTCATCTCAACTCAATTGGTATGCGTCTTCTTCTTCTTCCCTATTCGATATATCGATATACTAATATGATTCTGCACATGCAGGCACGCCAACTCTCATTTTCATGATCTCAACGCCGATTATGGGCTGCCCCAACACATTCTAAAGGTACCCCATTACTCATTTTTCACTATATCTATGTCCTGTTTGAGCTCAGAAACCCAACTTATAGCTCATGGAGAAGTTAGTTTTAGTCTGTGTTTTTATTTTTCTCATATATATAAAAGAGATTAAACTGTTAAATAGTCACTATTAAATAGATAATTACTTTTAAAAAAATTAAAAAAGAGAATTTTTTGAAAAAATTGAAATGGAAATACTAATTTTAACATATATAAAAAACTATCGGTTAAAAAGCTCCTATTGTAAATGTTACTGCGTATGGAAAAAGTCATCAAAACAGGCTCCTATATGCACACAACCAACTTTGCTTTTCCACTGCTTTCCCTTTTACCCTTTTTAGTTAGATTATTGCAGTTTTGGTGTGTAATGCATGATTTAAAATAGAGGAATATTTTTTTTCTGCATATTCAGATGAGAGAGATGTACAAGCTATTCAATCTATGCTGTAGACTGTCTTACATTATATTTTGCAGAGTGAACAAGCAGTCAGTGGCTCGCCGCGGTATGGAGCAATTTCTGGAGATTGGTGTGGTGGTGAGAGTAGTAGAGATAATGGGGAATGCAAAATGGATGATAAAGTCTCTTGCTTGATTGGTTTACAGACAATGAGTGAGATTTACAAAGTTGAAGTGGGTTTGATGACCTTGTTGAGAAACTGTTTGGAGTCTGAAACTGAGAATGCGAAAAGCATTCTGTCGGGTTATGTTGATCATTTCCAGAGCCTCAAGTCCGAGGATGCTGGATGGGGTTGTGGATGGCGTAACATTCAAATGCTTAGCTCTCACTTAATAGCGCAAAGACCAGAAGCAAGAGAGGCTTTGTTTGGTGGTTCGGGATTTGTTCCTGATATCCCCTCACTGCAGAGATGGCTTGAGATTGCTTGGGAGAAGGGTTTTGATGCACCTGGATCTGCTCAATTTGATCATGTTATTTATGGTTCGAAAAAATGGATAGGAACTACTGAGTGTGCTGCTCTTTTGCGTTCCTTTGCCCTTCGGGCAAGAGTAGTGGATTTTGGTCCTAAGGAATCCCAATCTGTTCCGGGTACAAGTGTTGATAACACTCTGGATAAAGCAAATAATTATAAGATGGTAAAAAGTAAAGTGATAAAAAGCGAGGCTTATCAAGTTCTCATGGATTTTGTGTGGAATTACTTTTCTGATAGAAGCTCAATCCAATTCGGCCAACAACATGTTGTGATAAGTGAAAAATCGTGAGGGCACATTTTAGATGCACAGTTTTTAACCATACAAATAATTTTGTTTCTTATTGTTTTAATATTTGAAATCTTTCTTGGACAGGCCCTTGTACTTTCAGCATGATGGTCACTCAAGAACAATAGTTGGAATTCAAGCCAAACATCAACAGAATGGCATTCTACAGTATAATCTACTAGTTTTGGACCCTGCTCATGTAATTTACTGCCAGCTTCATATTTAGTTGTTAATATCTATTTTCTTAATTGTAATCTTGATGACTCCGAGCAATTGCATATCAGACAAGTGTCTTTATAGCTTCATGGCAATAAACTAAAGGAAAAATCATGGGAAGTAGTGAAATTGACATCATCCATAAAAGGTCTTCTCATACTAAGGACTGCTTTGAGAATGGAAGGATGAAGCTTTGTTTTGCCAAGACATTTTTGAGGGATCCAAAAGATAATGGTCTTTACAAATCGTAGAAAATAGAGTGATGATTCAAAACTCATGCTACATGAGCAGAAAGCTCTCACTTATCATTTTTCTCTCATGGAAAATAAGTGGCTGTACATATGTCAAGAACAACAGAGAAAGTGCATGGCAGAGAAAGTGGTGAAATGCAAATACATACTTGAATAAAATTTCTTGTTCTTTTATTTTATTATTTAAACACAGCT
The DNA here is from genome assembly GCA_030159175.1 of Glycyrrhiza uralensis. Classification (NCBI taxonomy): domain Eukaryota; kingdom Viridiplantae; phylum Streptophyta; class Magnoliopsida; order Fabales; family Fabaceae; genus Glycyrrhiza; species Glycyrrhiza uralensis. The sequence continues at coordinate 45,948,123 of BRZY01000005.1, forward strand.
GAACTAGTTTTGAGTTTTACCTTCCACTGGTCTTTTACATTTTTTTGTGAAGTATTTTATTTTCCAACTTGTTGAAAGAAAATAGTACATTACTTTTGATTGGCACCAGGATCAAACTACAAAACACAGTATATCAGAATTAGGACACTGATAATCTTCACTTATGCAGTTTAGTATGTTTGTATTCTTTGAACTACTATGAGCTTTATAATTCATTTATTTTATCAATAGTTGGAACTTGGAAGTAGTAACGTTCCTCTCTGTTTCACGCACACACACATTAAAAGGGATTATGGAGCATGACTATGCATCCTTTCAAGTCTCAAATGTTGTAATATATCATTGTAGAGTACGGCTGCTCTTGAAAGCTCACTAAGGCAGAAAGTTGGATGGCAAAAACTCGTAAAAAGGGGGATGAATACACTGAAGAAGCCACAATACCAGGTCTTACTTCTTTTAACAAAAATTTACAACTGCATTGCATCAATAAATTATTAGGCTTGACAGTCTTGATTCTATTTCAGTTATGTTATGTTGATCCCGGAATTGCTAGTGAGGAGGAGATGGAAAAGCTCAAGACAATTGATAGTATCTTCCTTGAATTTTAGGCAACCATGGAGCTTTGCTACATCCAGGCACTATCTTTTTATTTCATGTCATTGAACTATTTTTCTTGGCATTTATTCTGACCAGAATTTTATTACATTATAGAAGGAATTTAAGAAAAATCTAGTTTTATGAAATGATACAGATACTTTTCATGGTTTCAGATACCAGATCTTTGTAGAACTATCAACCTATGAGGTTTCATCAAAGCTCTGTAATCTGAATAACCTTGAATAAAGTCCTACGTCCTCTGCTATTAGGGTTGAGTGGGAGCCCATCTCGACAATTTTACCTTTATCCATGACGATAATGGTATCTGAGTTTATTACTGTGGAAAGTCTATGAGCTACTGTGATCTGGGTGGTTCTTGAACACAAGCCACTGTCTTCCTTCAGATTCATTGCTTTTATAGCATTTACTATAATTCTTTCAGACTCGGCATCAAGAGCACTTGTTGCTTCATCAAGGAGTAATATTGCTGGCTTCTTTAGTAAGGTTCTGGCAATGGCTATTCTTTGCTTTTGTCCTCCTGAAAGTTGGCAGCCTTTCTCTCCAACAACAGTGTTATATCCATTTGGTAGATTACTTACAAATTCATGTATATTTGCTTCTCTTGCAACCTCCACTATTTCACTTTCAGAAGCCCCATTATTGCCATAGCAAATGTTGTCTCTAATTGAGCTGTTAAAAAGCAATGGCTCTTGTTGTACCAGCCCTATTTGTGTCCTTAACCATCTTAGATTATATTCCCGTAAGTCCTTCCCATCAATTAATACCTTTCCCACCACTGGATCATAAAATCTTAGTAAAAGGGCCAAAACAGAGGATTTTCCAGCACCACTTGGTCCTACAAAAGCGACCTTTGATCCAGCTTCTATTTGTAAACTGAAATTGTCAAGAACAGTGACTTCAGGTCTTGAAGGGTAATTGAATTTTACATTTTCGAATTCGACATTTCCTTGGATCCTCTCGGGTTGGGAATCATCTGGTATGTCTGGTTCAATTTCAGTTTTATGGTCAAGGGTTTGGAATGCCGGGGTTAGTATGTTGATAGCAGTGACGACAGTTGGGATCAGTGTGTATAATTCTGTGATAGAAGGAACTGTGAGAGAAAAAATTTGGTATGCTCTTATTCCATCTTCAAATTTGGCTTGGCCTCTGTCAACCAGAATTGTTGTGTACCACAAGGCAACAGCGTGTGCAATGTTCCACAAGCAAAGGGAGAAGCCTTGAATGATACCGTATTTGATACTTTCTTTCCTGTAATTTTTCTTTGGAATTTCCATAGATGTTTTGGCTTTCTTCAGTACTTGTTCTTCATGACAGAATGATGCAATTGTTCTTATGTTGGTTGCAGACTCAGATGCAAGAGCAACAATCTCAGAATGTGCAGCAGAGTAGTCACCTGAAAATCCTTTGGCAGACTTGGCTTGAATGAGACCACCTATGAAGTGGCAGGGCATCACAGCCCAAGCTACCAAAGCCATTCTCCAGTTGACATACATACTGACAATTGTTGCGATCAGTATGGAGGAAACACATTGCACAATCACGGACATGCGATCAGCAATTATGATTTTGACCATGGCAGTATCACTGATAATGCGCGAAGTTAGTGAACCAACAGTATTATCAGGTTTGTCAAACCATCCTACTTCGTTGCGAAGCACACCTGCAAAAGTTGAAATGATTATTGACTGGTGTTTGTTAATCATACTTGAATTTTATGTATATGATTCATTGTTTTAGGCTTTATAGCTTGTGCCTGGATATTTTTCTCTAGGAAAGAGAAATTAGGTGAATGTGCAGAAATTCTAATAGGGAAGATCTGTTACCCGAATACAGAGCACGTCTGAGATTTGCCATGGCTTTTTCTCCAACCACTCCAAAGAAGTAATGCTGGAAGGTGTGGCTAAATAATGAAAGCAATCCTATTCCAGAGAAGATAGCTGAGAAAAGTCCAACTTTCCGTTTTGCATTATCTTTAAAATATGCTACTCCAATGGTTATGATGTAGAATCCAAAAAATGGCTTTGAGATGCCAGAGAAAGCTGCTGCAAACGAGCCAATAGCAATCTTCACCAGCTCCCTCTTTTTCAAATCGTACCAAATTCTGAAAAATATGTGTGTTTCTCTTGTGCTTGTCTTGTTCAGTTCCTTTAGTACAGAATCCTCTGTGAGATTTCTTTGGACCTCTCTCTGCTTCTCTGGTAGTGCTCTAGTTTCATCAGTATTATCTTCTTGGCGAGCACTTTTGTTTTTGGAAGTTGTAGCTCTATCCATTAAACATTTAAAGCTGCTTAGAGTTCTTCCTCTACACTTGTAGGCTCGAGATATACTTTAAAAAAATGAACATGAAGTGGATAATTACCTTAATTCAGGTGCTGGTTCAAGGTTCTGCATGCTGAATAATGCACTATAGAATTTGCTCGTGTCTAACAAGCTTTGGTGTGTTCCTGTCTGTACAACTTGTCCATTCTCCACCACAGCTATCATATCTGCATTTATAACTGTTGAAAGCCTGTGTGCAATCAAGATGACAGTCCTTCCCTGCATAGCTGTCTCAAGTGCTCCTTGCACCAGCTTTTCTGACTCTGAATCAAGGGCACTAGTGGCCTCATCAAGCAAAAGGATGGGAGGATTTTTCAGAATGGCTCTTGCAATTGCAATTCTCTGTTTCTGACCTCCTGATAATTGGACGCCTCTTTGTCCTAGCTGGCATGTCAGGCACACATATGGGCCCATTAATATTATGAATGGTAAATCCCATTAATCACAGTTCCTTATTTCTTGTTTTATGGCATTAAATGAAAAAGGATCAGAATATGATTAATGTATGCAAAGCATATGAATTAATACAATAAAAGGAAAATCAAACAAGACACAATTAAGCTAAAAAAAAGGTGACATGCTAGATTAAGTAGCTCACCTCAGTTAGGTACTGATTAGGCAGCTGTGATATGAAAGAGTGTGCATTTGACATTTCTGTTGCCATCTGTATCTCTTCATCATTTGCATCCATTTTCCCCAGTTTCAAGTTATCCTTGATGGTGCCTGAAAAGAGTGATGGTTCTTGGGAAACAGCCCCTATATTACCCCGAAGGAACTTCAGATCAAGATCCTTGATATTGCAACGATCAATGAAAACTTCTCCTGGAAGGTATTAAACAATGTCAGGCTTGACAGCATTGATTTGCGCTCAAGATCACACACTCAATTCCAACCATGCTATTAATTCTAATGCCCTATCACTGTCGTTCAGAATCTTTTTATATTATCATGTAATCTTGTATTTACACTCTATTTAATGAAATCATGTTGGCTATTAATGAGATGCCAAGTTGCACCTTTATTTACTAATTTTACTTAATATATTTGCTTGCATTGATATAGTTTGTTTACTGCTAAAAATTAAGCACATGAGATGATGAGAATTAACCATATGATAAAATAGAGAAATAAAAGGGAGAAAAAGTGAAAAACTACTTAAACTAACCTCTTGAGGGATCATAAAACCTGGTTACCAGGGAAATAACAGTGCTCTTTCCACACCCGCTGCTACCAACTAGTGCTACTGTCTTTCCTGCTGGGATTGACAAGGACAGTCCTTGAAGGATAGGTTTCTCCGGCCTTGATGGATAGGAAAAGTAAACATCTCGTAGCTCAATGTCACCTTTAATCTTCTTAGGCATCTTCCCTTTTGATTCGTTATTGTTTATTAGTGGCTTTCTTTGGATCACTTGGAAGACCTCATATCCTGCAGCTTTTGCCTGGTTGAATGTTTGCATGTCTGGTGCTGCATAAGTGAGAGATCTGCAGTTTCACAAAAAAATTTTTGTCACCGCATTATTATGAACCTTCATTTTCATTCTAAATAAACTAGCCTGTTAAGTTTTGTTGCTTCCTTACATAGCACCAAAAAGAATACTCATCACTGCAGCTATTATATCTCCTCCCTTTGCTCTCCCAGCTGTGACCACAACAGCTCCAACCCATACAATCAGAGCCCAAGAACAGAAACTCACAGTTTGAAACATCCCCGTTCCAACTCCTTTCACAAGTGCCTCCCCTTTGCTTATGGTGTACTGCTTATCCATGTTCTCTGTGAAGGATTTGATTGCAGTGCTCTCTCCAACAAAAGCATATACTGTTTTTATTTGTGATATTGTCTGTAATATCAATATCAGAGCTTGTTAAAATAGGCTGAGCTTTAAGTTAAGTTATGTCACATGGTGTGCATTCGTATGATTATTGATATTGAAGACTATACTAGTGTGTGTATACCTGCTCTATCATAGATGTAGCTTCCGAATGGTAAAGCAATTTGGTGGTTGATATGCTGTTCATTTTCTTGGTGTAAGTTGCCCCAATAATAAGAATAAGTGGGACAACCACTAAACATAGAAGTGCCACTTCCCAACAGCATATGGCAGCAATGACAATTCCAGCAAAGAAAGTTGCACAGCTAGAGGTGAAGTGACCCAACTGTGAGCAAGAAATATTTCACTTGGGGGTTATTTCATAGAAACGTGGTAAATTGATGAAAGATTTGGAGGAGGAAAGGTGAAACTATTGTGAGAATATGATTTATTTTGCTGACCTTTTCACCAATGGCATCTTGTATGACACTCATGTGCTTGCTTATTCCAGTGATGACTTTTGCACTTGTTAACTCTGTATCAAAAGCCCCTATCTCTTGGCTGAGGACTGCTCTTAGATATGCTAATCTTAGGCGAGATAACTGCCTTTCACTTGCATACATCCAACAACCAATCTCTGCATAATTTTAAACGTGATCAGGGCCATGATGATAAAAAGAAATAAAAAAGGAATCATCGATCATATGCATGATTTATTATGCAGTTTGTATTTTATAGAATATGAAATTCTTAATGTTTTTAATCAAAAAGTTAGTATTATTATGCACTTTACTCTTTAAAATAAATCACTGCTCGCTTAATAAAAGATGATTACATAAATTTAATTTGAATTCTTGATAAGCACGAAAGAAAAATATACCAAGTATCCCAGCAGGAAATGTGGCGATGGCCATGTACCACACAAATGGAACAACCTGAACCCAATTATCACAACCGATATTAGTTTATTCAAGTGAAATTTGTACTCACGACCCAAATTTCTATTCAACCGGTATGTGTTGTTAGTACTAGATACATATACGCACCTTTTTAAGAGCACGAACCATAGCATCTGTGTCATCAATATTGTTCCCAAAAGCATTAAGAGCTTTTCCTAACAAGAGATAGCCAATAGGAAGTGCCATGCCATGCACAACCGAACCTAGAGCTCCCAAACCCATCAGAATCCAGTCCACTAAGTCCGCATAGCTCAATAGTTTAAAGAATGGCAAAGCTCTCACCACGTTCTTCTTCTGCTCATCACCATGCCCATCTTCTTCTGCCATATCTGCCATTTCCACAACCTTTTGGGGTCTCCGGGGAGTCATTACTTAATTAACTAATGGCACAACACTACTACATGCAATATAACGTTTTTGGGATGAGTGATATATACTCTGATTGAATGATCTACTTAATTAGCTTATAATATAGACCATTAATAACTCTAACATTCAATTATCCATGATATATAGGAATGTGGGAAGAATATGCCTTCAAGAGATTACTTTCAACTTAATAAATAGTGAGAAATATGGCGTTGTGTATTCTTGGTTGGATTCACTTGTTTGGTCTGCTGACGGTTGATATGTACACAAAAGACATGCACTAATTTACCAAAGCTACGCTTGTATATCTTTCATAAAAAATAAAATAAAAAATAGCGACGTGTGTGTGTGTGTGTATATATGCCTAGAATTGTTTTCTTATTGCAACCCTTTTCCTTAGAATATTTGTACCTTAATTGACGTAAATATGCACAATTACTTTTGATTCTTTTCACTTCATTTTCTTTTTTCGAACTTTGCACGCCGGCTATAGTGCACATATTACTCTTGAATATGCATAGTTTATAACGACGGTAATGATTAGATTTTTACCTGGTGATTTTATATTGTAAAAAATTATCATAAAAAAATATTGTAAAAAAACTGAAATAATTTCTTTATTTATAAACATTAAATATGTGAGAGTGAGACTATATTTAAATTTGTGAATATTTATATTTAAAAAGAGATAATTATCTTAGCTTTTTTTTTTATGAGTGGATAATTATCTTAGTTTAATTAACGACGTACAAATTTTCATAGAGCAAACAAAATAATTATGTGTAAAACAAAGTTTAGATCATGTACGCGCGAATATCTTTCTCATCTAAGGACGTACGTCAAAGATTCTATAATACGGGATGTAATCTAATTAAATACGAAGCTAGTGTATTCGAGGAATTAGGATACTCTCTTAGTTTTTCTCGGATTAATGGTATAAAAATACACGGATTCCATATGTATAATGGTGAAAGTTCTTATAATACCAATTTTCTGCTGCTGCTTCTTTCTTTTGGCTGTGATCGATGGCTGAAACTTGAAGTAATATTCTGTCTACACTTTCACTGACGTGATGCCGCTATTTACGATATTCAACTCGATAAAAGACTATGAATTAACATGGACAGTTGTAATGAAAACATAGGATAGGATATCATATTTCATATATAACAGAACGAATCATCGAAATGAAGTCTTCGTTAATTAAATTCTTAATTATGGAAAATATATACACGCAGAGATATGTTTCAAATATCCGTTAAAGACGACGGACAGTTGTAATAAAAAAAACACAGGTTATTAACAATCAACAAAGAAGGAAAATGAAGTTTCATATAGTAATGGGCAGTTGTCGTATTCTACTGGTCTGACATGCACGTCCAACTATTATGGTTAATTCTTTCTTTCAATTTCCCCCTCCCCCCTCTCTGTATATATACCTATTATTTTTTTGGAAAAGGTTAATTTTTTACGAAAAAGTCATAATACGAAAGGTCAAAAAGAAATTTGATTGATTATCTCTGCCAAACCCCAACTAAACCATTTTTCCATTCTTAAAAGTTGGACAGGTGTCTTTGTTGGTTTAGTGACTTAAAATATTCGTAAGAAATAATATCTCTATTATTTTTTTTATGACTCCCCGGTATAATAACATCATAATCATTTATAATTGGTGGGAGTATCCTTTGACTACTAACACAGAAATGAGACATTGGAATAATGACCAACCACAATTGCCAGTCAAACCAACAGACGTTGGTAGGATAAATGTGATATGATATAAAAAGACATCAAAAAATGTGTTAATAAAGATTTATCCTTTTAAATAGGATTATACTAAATAATTACTTGTTTGCTTTCAATTTCATTTTTTATTTTCAGTTTTCATTACCAAAATATCCTCTTATTTTTTTGTTTTTCTTTTTTATATAAACCTTTAAAAACAATAAATAATAAAATAAAACAAATCATAAATCCTAAAACTAAACAAGAGACAGATGAACGCTAATCAAATCAAACCTCAGCTAAACCGACCCCCGGGTGGGCCACACAATCGGGTCTCAAAACGACAGGTCGTCTGATAGGCAAAGTGAAAAGAGAGGGAAAGAAAGCAAAGCTTAAGTTCACCCTCTTGTTTTGTTTCAGCGGTACTGCTGGTACTAGTAGTAGTAGTGTAGCGGCAGTGTAGTAGAATCTGATGGAGACTCTGAAAGCTGCGATTCCAGAAGGCCTGAAGCGAGTGATAGGGGAGAGCACCGTGGATGATCTTCGCGGAACGTGTTCTTCTCTTCACCGCTTCTTTCTCAACTTCGAGCCATTTCACCAGGTAATTTAAACCTTCTCGTCTCCCCAATCCCAACCGAACAAACCAAATCCCTGATTTCTCGCTCTCTCTCTGAGTCTTTCCTTTCGCTGTTTTCAGGTGGTGGCTCAATTGGCGGACCCAAGCCATGCTCTGTGCGGCAAGAGCAAGGATGCTGCGTTGCAATCCAAGCAGCTTGGCAATCACTGCTTCTCCAACGCTGATTATGCGAAGGCTTTGGATTATTATACTCAGGTGTATATTTTTTTTAATAAAAAAATAATCCTTATTACTCTTGAGGAAGTGATTGAAATGTGCCATGCTTTCATTTCATAGTTGAATTGGAAGGGTGCTGATAGTGATAATTGCTCAGCATTTTGGTCTCAAAGAAAATTGTTAATTCTAGGTTCTAACTGTAGTGGCGTTCTTAAAACTGAACCGGAAATTATTATTTTTTGAATCCCGTTCATTAAAGTCATGGCACTGAAGTCTAATATATCTCCCACTGTAGGATTGTTCGTTCCTGTTCTAATGACCTAACCAACCATGAGAATTGGAATTCCATTCTCATTTCATTCCATCCAACCAAACATGCCCTTAAGCGTATCTACTTTGTCTGAAATTGTGTATTAGGCTTTTTATTCTAATTTTATTTCATTTCTGAGCGAAGAAAATTTGTTAACCCATGTTCTATTAAAAAAGAATGGATAAATACAACCCGTCTGTACCTTTTCTTATTTTACCAAGTGAATCTGAATATATTGTCGCTTGTTTATTTATAACTGTTCCTTTACTTGCTCTCTTGTAATTTGAGATATAGGCATTACGCAAGGCTCCTTTTGAGGCTGGTGACACGGAAAATAATCATATTGCAACATTGTATATCAATCGAGCTACTGTATTGCATGTAAGTTCCATTGTAATGTTAGCTCTAAGCCTCTAACCACACTCGCATGCACTTTTTATGAAATACAAGGCTTGATGGAAGTTCCATTTATGCATGTGTGTGTCCTGCAGAAAATGAGTCTTTTAATAGAATGCTTGCGAGACTGCAATCGAGCTCTTCAGATATGTCCAAGCTACGCAAAGGTGAAAACTAGCTTCAGTTACCTTTTTCTAATCATAGTTTACTTGTTTTATGCAGTTACACACCATTATAGAAGGGGATGAAATTCTTGCATTTGTATCAGGTTTGTTTTGATAGGTTCAATAAATGTTTGTAGGTCAGAGTCAAATCATTTGAGTGGTTAAAGAAATATCATTAGCTTTTTTTCCCTCAGTACTTCCTGATGGAAAGAGACACACACACACACTCTGTGTGTGTGTGTGGTTTAGTAATCAAAATAAAGCAATTAGTTTGCTTTGCCCTTTCCCTCGTTGCGATGTGTGCAAATTTATTGGGGTTGTCTTTGGATTTTACTCACAAGTTACAATTTTAATAATTTGAAAAATGTGTATTTTGACATGCTTTGCTTTCCCATTCTAATGATCAGTCTCTGTTATGACACAAATGAATTTTTAGGTTTTATGTTGATGTTTGGTGTAGGTGGCTATGCTAAAGAGTAAGGATGCAAACTTGAATTCTAGTTTTTATTCTTCTTTTGATAATTTATTATTTTGGCCTCAGGCATGGTATAGGAGAGGAAAGGTGAATGCTTCATTGAGAAATTATAAAGATGCGATCTGTGACCTAAATATGGCTAAGAGTATGGAATCCTCAACTGGGGGGAAGAGACAAATAGAAAGTGAGCTGAAAATTATTTTCGATCAATGCAAGAGCACAAGTACAGTAATACAACCGCAACATAAGAACAGCTTGAATACAGTGGGTAAGAAGCTTTCCTTGTTAAGAACCTAAGCGGCAAACTCCAGCAACTAGCAAGTTGGTCAAGGCTTTGTTGAGTGCAATTTTGTTATGCTAATAGCATTAAAGTATGTTTAAAGTGACATTTTGCACCATAGTGTTATCCTTGCATATAATACGGAAAGAACCATTTTATTTTTCTCTCTTGTCGAGATAGTAAAATGGTACAGTGCATTTGTAGCAGGTGAGATGCCCCAAATAAAGCTACAGTGTGTCTCCATGCCTGACAAAGGAAGAGGCATGGTGTCGTCATGTGATATTTCACCAGGTTCTTTGGTTCATGCAGAAGAACCTTATGCTACAGTAAGAAATAACTATTTTCTTTGTAATATCACAAACTATCAATTTATTTATTTTGTCTAATTTTAGCAATGTTTATGGCTTCGTTCTGCTTGGATGGCACTCAATTAGTTTTTAAATTAATTTCTTCTAACTAAAATATACATGATCCCCTTCAGCTTAGTTTCCTGTTGAATTTACCCCATTGTGCTTCCAGTTGAAGCAAATGACTTCCTAAACTTCTACCATTGCTGTTGTGTAAACCACACATTCTGTTTACCATTCCATTTAAATAGAAAGGTGTGCTTTACACAATCTTACAAGTTTAGGGAGTTGGTTGCTTCAATTAGAAGCACAAGGGGTTAAATTGCAAATGATCTGTGATTCAGCTTCTTTTTTCTTTAGTACATGATTTCCTTTTCAGATAACTGGAGACTCCTGATCTCCCTTGGAACTTTAATCAGCAGTTCAGATTTCAAAGTTGTAAACCCAATTAGTATAAAAACAAATTCGTGCTTGTCATCTATATCAACCATAAGAATTTGCTTATTATATTAGCTAACTGTAAGAAAATAAGAACATGGTTTTTGTTGTCCATAGCTTATAAACATGAATCTGCAGTATTCTTGAGATCAATGGATTTGTTTTCCTACAGGATTACAAACTTACTTTTGGCAATATAACTTGATAACTTTTTTTCTCTCCAGATAATATTAAAGCAATGCCGGGAAACTCATTGCCATTATTGCTTGAATGACCTACCTGCTGATAGTGTTCCTTGTATATCATGTTCGATACCAATGTACTGCTCCCACCAATGCCGGATACAGGCAGGCGGGCAAATGTTCAGGATTTACCCAGAAGATAATAGCACTCTTAAAAACTTACCCAGTGATCTTGGAGAATATGCTGCTAAAATTATTCAATATAATGATTATGAACAAGAGATTGAGGATGTTACTGAACATAAACATGAATGTGAAGGTGTAAATTGGCCTGCTGTACTACCGTCTGAGATAGTTTTGGCTGGCCGAATACTAGCAAGATATTTTTCAAAGAGCTCATCTGAAGATATTACAGATTTTGTGGAAAAACTGGTATGTTTTAATTGCATGCAGTTATTCTGTTGAGCTAATTGTGTCATTGTTATTTGTTTGTGAGTAAATGAATGCTTATAGTTTCTATCCTTCCTGTGCAGGAGCTTTTTCATTGTTACGAACACATACCATTCGAAAGCAAATTGGATTCACATATATACGCCACTGTATTGTTATATTGCCTTAAACACACTTACGGAACTATGTTTTCCATTGATGGAGTCTCCATATCGCAGGTTGTTTTGGTACTCCTTTTTTTGTGTGTATGGATGGATGTGTCTATCTGTACTTCTATGAGTCTATTCATAACATAACCATCATTAACCATGTGTAGCAGAATATTTTTCCAATATGATAGGGCAAGAATTTGTTGAAGAAATCAATTTATTTTGATATTTTCTTGTATTTGAATCATTAAAATAATCAATCATAATCAAGTTTCATCTTTTTTTGTCAATACAGGTTATCATAATTATTTCTCAAATTAAAGTGAATTGTATAACTGTTATTCGTTTAAAATCAATAGATGCTCATGGACTATCAGATCAGTCTGGAGAATTTCCATTTCAATCCAGCATACATTTAACTAGTAATGTGGAACAGGTACATGTTTTTCTGTACATATATTTTATTTCATCATTTTTCTTTCTTCCTTGATACATTTTTTTGCTTGTTCTGTATTAACATATTTGCTGCAGAAGTCCTGCTACGATAGTTTAGACATTGTTGGTGCTGGTAATTTTTTCTGTGATATCCTTGGTGATTCTGTGGTCATATTCTGTTATTTCTCTCAGGTCAGAGTGGGTAAAGCTATTTATAAAGCTGGAAGTTTATTCAACCATTCTTGCCAACCAAATGTTCATGCATATTTTCTTTCACGCACTCTCTATTTACGAACCACAAAAGTTGTAGCAGCAGGGTGTCAGCTGGAATTGTCTTATGGTCCACAGGTAACTTCTTTTTGGTAATTAAAAGCAGTAATTCTTATTACTTGTCAGTTTTTTGGTTTGAGCCTTTTGAGTTTTGAATTATGTCTACTATTTTCTCAAGAAAGAATGTCCCTAAAGCTTGAGCTGTTAAAGAATAGTTTTATTTTTATGTCAAACATGCCTACTCGGACAAATGCCTTGGTGCTTTAGGCATAGATAAAACAGAGGCCTGCCACTGAAATATTAATTTAATTAGAACAGTGGGGGTAACTTGGTCAAAGAGACTCTGTTGCCTTGTCAAGAAACCAATTCCAAAAGCTTAAGAGAGAAAAAGAGGATGATGAATTTTCCTATGGTTTTAATGATGGCATGTGGGGTATTTTTGGCTTTTTGCTGGCGGCAAACTGAGGCTCAAAATAATATAATATTAGGTTGATATGGCATATGATATAAAGCATGGACACTTATTTTATACTAAGAATTAGGTCAAGTATTGATGTTGTAACCACTGGCAAAAACCCAAGCCCACTATTAGAAGATTCTTGCAACTACCGAAATTGTAGCAATCCTCCCATAGAAAAAAATGGAGTCAGCCCCCACTTAAAATAAAAACAAAGGATAAAAGGAATGATATACCTTTGAAATGAATTCACACTCTTCTACAGACTTACTTAAGTAGCATTAACCCCAAGGTTGGCATACTAACCATTTCGAAGTAATTGCACTAACTGCTTGTTGGGCTTTTAGCAAACCTCCCCAGTTAAAAGAATTGTATTTATACGGGTTTGGGTCCTTTCCCCTTTAACATAAAAAAAAAGAGCAAAACATGGAAGAAAAATGGTTTCCTCTGACTTTCAACAGTCAAGTGAAGTCTGCTGTATAAATGCCTTGTTTAATTGTTCAACATACACATACAGTTCTGTTTTTGCAGGTTGGGTTGTGGGATTGTAAAGATCGCCATAATTTTCTCAAAGATGAATACGCATTTCATTGTCAATGTACTGGTTGTTCAGAAGTCAATCTATCTGACATTGTCCTCAATGCTTTTCATTGTGTCAATCCAAGTTGTTCTGGTGCAGTGTTGGAAAGTAGAGTACTTGACTATGAAAAGCAGAAAATCAAACACTTCCCTATTGCTGACAAAGTAAGCCTTTTTGAGGGACGTCTATAGATGCTAAATTACAACTTTCTCTACATTATAAATATATGTAGTGTTGACTGTTGAGTGACTTAGAGCATCTCCATCGGTGCCTTTTTTCCTGTTAAGCAACGCTTCTTGTTAGGTACTCTGCGCTGGAGTTCTGACAGTCAGGGTACTTAACCAGCGAGGGTACCTCTACAAGAACTGGGTACTTATACTGTTTGTGTGGGTCCATTGTATTTTATAAATACAAATGAGTGATGTGTGGTTATTAGTGGGGTCCATTTAAGAATTTTTTTGGAAGTACTGGGTTGGAGGGGTTGGGTACCTAGTAAGTACTTGGGTTAAAAATGTAAAAATGAGTGATATGGAAAGGTGGGACCCATTTAAGTACCGAAAATTGGGGTACTCCAATGGAGATGCTCTTAGCATTTCCCTGCTGTCACATAAGTTGTGCAAGGGTGCCTGTGTTTGACCTATTTTCTGCCTTTAAAACCCTTCACTCTTTCAGGTTGACAAGAATGATGACATATATGAAGTATGTCTTCATGCGTCCAACCAAAATGATTCCTCTATTCCTATTCAACCTGGATACTGTTTGAAATGTGGTTCTTACTGTGATTTGGAGGCTTCACGTGCCACAGTTGACAAAGCCTTAATATGCATAAAAAGGTATGCACTGTTCAATTTAGATCCTAATAACAGCATCCTGAAGTACAGCTTTCCTTTTGCCTCTGAAAATATAATGAGAGCTAATACTTAATAGTTCCTACTTTGAGGCTAGCTAGATAGATCCTCTAGTTATCAATCCTTCATGAGCTCATAGTATAATAGATGGTTGCTTAATTTGGAACGGTTTACATCATGAAATATGGAAATGACAGGTTGCAGGATGCAATACTGTCAAGAGAAATTTCAAATGCTTATATTTCAGATGCTTTGAGATCTCTTCATTTGCTGAGATCAAATTTGCATGCATACAACAAGCTTATCGCAGAGGTGAGTTTAAGCCTCCTCACTTAAAGTCCTCTATCCTAAGTACAGATTTTCTATGTTTGTGCCAATGCTCTATGTTGTGTTATAGGTAAATCTTCCTTTTTTGTATAGATTTTATTTCCTGTTATTTGTACAGTTGATTTCATATTTTCGATTATTATTCTTTTTACTTTATTTTAGGATAGCCATTAATAGAATTTAATGTACCCTAGTCTGTATATTATAACCTTTAGCTGTGTCTCCGTCAAAAGAAAAAACCTTTAGCTGTGTACATGCTGAGAATTAGAAATAATATTCAATTTTTTTCTCCGCCTTTAAAGTCTCTAGAACTGTTTGTGTATGTTTTTGTTTTTGTTTTTGTTTTTTGGGGGGGGGGGGGGGTCCACTTGCACTAAGTGCAAGTCTTGGAATGTTGACCCTGTTTGATAACTTCATAAACATTGAATTTAACCATTCTAATCACAAATTGAAAGTAATCATGCGATAGATAGGGCCTAGAAGTTCTTATAAAATTTTAAACATTATTGATACTTACTCCATTTTACTATGTAATACGTACTTGAAAATATATGTAAATGCCCACTATACGTTACATACCTACAAATGCTTGATTGATCTCAAACTTGGTACGCATGATTGCATCATAATATCACATGATTCACGACATGATTGCAATATCTTTTCTTTTTCAAAAGCTCTTGCATGAAGCCTGGTAAAAACTTTCTTGAACACAAAATATGGTAATCCAAACACACTCAGTGATTGGATTGGTGAAACTCAATGTTTATACAATGTTAAGTGTCCAAGACTTACACTTAATGCAAGCGGATATCCACCCCGTGTGTGTGTGTGTATGTATGAGACCTCTATTGAAGGGCATGGACTGTGATAAACGAACAAGGTCTCATGTTTTAAATATGATGGTTTGACTTTCATTTTCCCGTACATTATCTGTTGCATGCAGGCAGAAGACAACCTTGCCCAGGCTTTTTGTTCAGTCGGAGAATTACAATTAGCTTTGGATCATTGTAAAGCATCTATTCAGGTAAAAATTCAGTTGATTAACCTACTATCTTACAGGTTGGCTTGTTTCTGCTACTCTGCAAAGGCAAAAAACAAAGGGGTGGGCGAGTAGAGATTTGTTTATTGACATATTTTTTATTTGCTAGTATCTCTTTCTGTATAGCTAGGACTAGCCAGTTATCCAGTACTTTTTTTCAGCAGTAGAAATATAAATAATTGTTTGTGGAACTCAAAAAATTGCCCTGCCTGTGGCGTAGCTCCTTAAATCATGGTGCATTGCTTAATGCTATAATGGGCACCATGCTATGAGGATCGAATGTGGTAACCCAGTGTGTGTAGCGATATAGAGAGGGGAAGATAAAAATGGAGAGCTGCTACATTTGGGATAGAGTCGAAGCCTGATCTAGTATGCTTCACAGATTTGATATGTTCTTTGGGAGGAGCCATTACGTACGTCCTGGGAAGAGGTGACTTGTGGTGCCACTGGGAGAAATGAGAGGTCCTGCAGTGTGCATCTTAGGTTGTGACTTGTGAGCATTTTATTATGGGAATTTTGTAGCTTGGGCTGTGTGATTTGTTGAGATCGATGATTGCAATTACAGATTAATTGTTAATGAATTAAGTCTCGTAGAGCCATGGATGCAGCTTTCTTAAACATGTTAAATTTTGTGTTGATTATGCGGTTGTTTGTTGTTGTATTGTCCTGCTTTTGTGTGAATGCTGTAAGAGGTCTAAAGTGATTCATTCTTTTATCTTTGGCAGATTCTGGAGAATCTATATGATCCTGATGATATTGTTATTGCTTACGAACTTGTGAAGCTTTCTTCCATCCAACTTTCCTTGGGTGGTGATACTGCTGTGGACAGCATTAGTCGAATAGGTGGTATCTTCTCACATTATTATGGACATCATGCAGACTTGGTCTTTCCCTATTCTCAATACCTTAGGAGAGAAATTGAGAATTTTCAGTGAGGGCTCTCCAATCGAATGCGTTTCCAGAAAAGTGAGCTATAGAATGATAGGAAAAAGCGTCAAAGCTTAAATGACAAGTCATTTGATATGAAAGATCTACAATAGTCAACGACCTCAAGAAAGGTTACTCAAAGCTCATCCAAGCAGTGTGGCAGTCAATACTTCTTGTGCGTAGATAAAGATGCAGGCTTTGTTCACTCCTTTATGATATTCTCTGTACTATAAACTAGCCTCCGAAGCGGATCATTGTTGATTGTGCTTGTATCAGGCGGGAACAATGCGGAGACTGTTGGACATGGTTTCTGGCTTTCTCATATGCTCTGGACATATGTGACGCTTCTGGGCTATCACAGGCTGGATAAAGGATTCGGCGAAGGTGAACAGCGCTCTAGAACACGAATTGAGGACTTCGAAGTGTATTCTCATCTATAATAGACTATAGTCCTCGAATCAAGATTTATGGTGCCCAAATTATGGGGGATTGTGTTATGTATGTGTAATGGGATTTGACGTGTCCACGCCATCCTTTTTTGCTTTACTGGGTGTGGGGATTCAAACATGGGACTCGACCTTCTGGAGATCAACACTCCTGCGTTTATGGGTGATGTAGGAGTTTAATGGAGGAAATTTTTTCAACTCAATCAAATCACTAAAAATTTTAAATGATGTTCTAATGCAATGATTATTTTAAAAAAAGTTTGATAGAAGTAAATGTCATTTTGGTAAAGTTTATTCAGAAAAATGAAAAAAAGTAACACAATAACCTCACTAATGGGTGGAAGAGTTTAATTACTATGCATTGATAGTATAAAAATATTTTACATAGGCATCTAATCATATTTTATCAGTGTTATCTCATAATAATTCCTAAAATATTTATATAAAAATCTACATGGTTAGATATAATTTGATAAATATTTGTGTAAAACTTTTTTACATTGTCAATGCATAATGTATACTCAATCATTACATGTTATGCATTGACAATCCAAATTAATTCCTAAATTTAATTTATTTGGTTTTTAATGTCCTAATTAATTCGACCCAACCGGTATAACATGTACCATTTTTACCGTTGTTTCTAAGTTTTTGAAACGGCCTTGCAAGTTGGAACCATTCATTAGAAAAAGGAATCTAGCGTTACGAAAATCTCCTAGGGCAATGGAAGTTGGAACCATTCGGGGACCGGATGATATGAATTATATTTTGAGGGAAAAAAATAAAATAAAATAGCTCGACACAGTTTAATGAATTTACAACATTCCATCCAACCCCACCACGTTTCCTAACTGTATATCATCAATCCACCGGAATTATTTCTGATTTAGCATTCGTTGATGCAAGACATGGACATGGCAGGCAGGAGAAGTAGGGGGAACTCAATGCTAAACCTGGCATGGACATGTTCCTCAAATGATGGCATAGTCAAATGATCTCAAGTGTTCTCCATAGTATTATTGAATCTTTGACTCGGACGGCTTGCTTACCCTAAAAGCTGAAAGAGAAAAGAATGACCTTCCCGCTGGAACACGAACATACAGAAGAAAACAGGAATGAATTAATAAGGACCACAACTAGTCAGAAAAAGAAAAATATATAATTCCATGGCAGAAAGAGCACTGAAATCATATTAACAAGTCTTCAGGAGTGAATCATCAAAATTGTCCTAAAATTATAAAGTGATGTCAATTTAGTCTCTGAAATTATTAATTACTAATATTTCAAATTAGTCCATAAAATTGAAAATCCTCGATTAAATTAGTTACTTTGGATGCCCAACAACGACTAATTTAGAATATTAATAATTTTAAGGACGAAGTTGATAGCACTCTACTGTTATAGGGATTAAATTGGTGATTCACCCCTAGTCAGTCATGGAGTTAATGACTGACCTCTTATGGCTGGAGCAGCACTCGAATCACGGCCACCTTGCATCTTGTGAGAACCCTTGCCATCATCTCTGCTTGCTGCATGGCAGAAATCTATAAATGATTAGAATATTGACATGAGGAAGGTGTCTCAATTTGAAAAGCACACCTTACCAACTTTAATCAGTCAAAGAGCAACATAAAAAATACAGCATGAAGAAAGTTGCATGAAATTAGGACGACATTATCTTTTTGACTTTCAGTCTCTACTTAGTTCCCAGTACCAAGGATGCTATAGTTGAGGATTTTCAGAGGATTAACCAAAATATGCCCCAGATAAGTAAATCACAGAGACTTCCAGCCAAAATTAGGCACCAAATAAGCAGAGCATCGCTTGGTTAACTAAGATGCAACTATATGAGGCTGTGCTGGCAAGAGTTTCAGCACAAGACATGAAGATGAGCAAGCACAAGGAAAGCATCAGATGTTTGAGCTTTTTAAGAAAATGTTAGGGGAAGATATAATATTAAGAGACAGGTGACAACAACATTGAGAATGCCAAAATTTATTACAATGCCACTAGATTTGAATGAGGCCAGGAAAATAAATTAAAACAGAGAAGCAACAATAAGAGAAGAGCAAAACAAAGGGGGAAATGTACTAGATAATAAGTTTACTAGTACCTGAACTTTCATATCCTTCATGTACTGAACTTTTTGGTTGTCCATAGCTTTTCATGTTGAGTGCAGCCTTTCTCAGTAGATTGTCAGCATTCCTTTTATTAGAATTTTTAAATTCTTCAGCATCATCCTCTCCTTCAGAAAAAACAGATGGGCTAGACCAGCCAGTAGAACCTGTATCGCCCTTGCTCTTCCGAGCAAATTTCAAGAGTCTTTTCAGACCTTTGGGTGCATCTTTTTGGTATATCATGGCAGGAGGATTCTCAGCATTTCCCCACTCACTAATGTCAGGTTCACTACTTTCTTCTTGAAGCATCTGCGATAGAGAATGGCGAACACGGGGACTAGTTGATCCCACAGGGGCAGCATTGGCCAGAGATGCAGGTTGAAATGCGCTATCCTCACATGGCTTGGGTAGCTCCAGATCCTCTTCTGTCTCCACCCAGGCTGAAGGTGAAATGGTTGATTCTTCTTCGTTCCTAGTATTCAAGGAAG
Organism: Glycyrrhiza uralensis; assembly: GCA_030159175.1. Lineage (NCBI taxonomy): Eukaryota > Viridiplantae > Streptophyta > Magnoliopsida > Fabales > Fabaceae > Glycyrrhiza > Glycyrrhiza uralensis. The sequence continues at coordinate 45,967,842 of BRZY01000005.1, forward strand.
ATTCTTCTATGTATGTCAAGACATCACCACCAGTAGGATCTTGGTCTAAGTTTTCTGTCTCACTGCATAGCAAGTGGTTATTTATCTGATTCTGAGGGTCTGGTTCTGTAGCAGCATTCTGATGACTAGGTGTCATAATGTCCCCATCTGAATGATGACTGACCGAGTCAGAAGCATTGACATTGACAACTAACTCACTTTCTTGATCATCAATAAGATCTTCACTGTCTCTGCGAGATTTGTCCATCTTAGGAGGAGTTTTTTTCTTGTTAAGATCACCAGTACCATGCCCCATCCGAGAACCCTTGCGTAGAAATGGTTTCGATTCCAATGGCACTACACTGCTTTTCTTGGTTCCCTTGTTACCTAAGCTAGTAGTCTTAGAAGGAGCAGTTTCCCCAGAACCTGGCGTCACTTTTGCTTTGATTGCCTTGCTCTTGTTTGGGACACCCGTCTGCCGCTTCTCATTCATGCTTTTGATGTTCTTGACATTGCTGGTCTGTGTTTCTTTCTCATTTCTGCTTCGCTGCTGAGATTTTTCCCTTTGTGGGCTTGGTTGGGGAACAGATGCTGTTGACACTGGCTTCCGACGTGTAGGGGTGCTGCTAGCAGAAGAAACTCCACGAGCTTTAGCAGGGGATGTCCCAGCAGCCCTTGGTGAAGGTGTTGCTGACCAGGACTTACGCATAGCAGGCATTGACGGTGATCTAGATGGCATCTTTTTTGTAACCGAAGGTTTAGATGTTTCCTTTGGGGAATTCGCAGGTTGAGTTGAATTTCTAAGAGAATTTTGAGGCAACTTTGTAGAACTTTTTTTACTTGCACTAACATTTTTGGACAACATTTCGGCCTTCCTCTTATCCAATAGTTGCTGCATTTCTTTAATTTGTGCTTCTTTTTCTACTCGTTTTCCAGCCTTCTCTCCTCGTCCTCGGAGTTTTGCATCCCTTTTCTCCTTATAATGATCATAAGACCCTCCTCTCTGCTCAAATGAAATAGTTTGTTTTTTGCTGGGCTGGGACTTTCCAAATAAAACAGGCTTACTTTCAACCATTTTTTTAAGAATCTGATTGAACTCTGCTTGCTTTTGTTGATTCCATTCCTCTGAGGCAACTAACTTTTTGACAATTTCCCCTCTTACTTTTGGATCCGTTTCTTCTTGATTATCTACAGTACAAGAATCTATATTTTCCTGTCTTTCTGGTTTTACATCGCAATCAAGGATCTCATTATTACTGTGACTTTCAGAAATAAAATCAGACACCACTGCTACTTCTGAATTCTTAGGAATCTCAGCATGTACCACATCATTGGAAGTCACTGGAACAGGATCTTCAGGAACAAGTTCTGGCTGGCCTTGAACAGAGGTTTCCCCCATACCTGCACTCCATCTTCTCAAGACAGATTTATTTGTACTAACAGACACATCTATTAATGACTTCCTCTTGTGAATATCTGTAGATTGATCCCGCTGTTTGCTTTCAAAAAGACTGATGGCATCTTGCACAGTTATCCGCCTTACATCAATTTCTGGCTTCTTATAAGGTTGTTCTGATACTTCCCCTTCACAACCATTTTCATCAACATCTCTATAAGATATCGGCCTCTCTCTAGCAGGAAAAAAATTGAGACTCTTGATAGTTAATGCAGTGGCTCTGCGGGGTCCCGCTCTTCCTATTTGTACTCTTCGCATTGGGGATGCTGACCTTCTGGGTGTTACAGATCTTGTTAGAGAACGACTTCTCTCAGCAGATGTTCGATCCTCATCACTTGAGTTAGAAGATTCCTCACTTTCTGTTGAACTGCGTCTCTCAATTTGAGCAACTTTAGCTGGTGAAACACCATACCTAACTGGTGCATCTGAATGTAATGGTTTGGACATCTGCAGGTCTTTAACAGCCCTGCTTGCATCATCATGCATCACATGACTCACATCACATGTGGGCATGGTAGTTTCATTGTTCAGGGGACCAACATCCTGTCTCTTTTGGTTTAGTTCTATAAACTTGCACAAAGAATGCCTGAGAACATAAACACAATGAAGGGAAAACGTGCTCAACAGCATAGCAATGTTTCTTAGTACGAGAGAAAAACATTTAAGTGCAATCTTGTACTTGTAATACACATTCTGAGGGGCAAATAATAAATTTGCCTGGAACTTACTCTAAATTAGAGGCACCAAAGTGTTGGGAGAATTTTGCTAAATAGGTCATCTCTTTAGGCGAGCAGTTAGTATCTATAGCCTTGTTAAATGTTTCAACTAACTTGTTGCTCAAAGCTGTGAGTCTTAGATCCATTGCTCGTAACAATTCATTCCTGGCAGCATATTTTCAGAAATCTTAACACTGGATGCAACCAATATATATCTGATAAATGTAATGTCATAGTCACAAAAACATACTTTGAAGCATTGGAGGACACATTGCTAACTTCAGGCTGTTCATATGCAATAAAATGTTAGTTGAAATATAAAGAAATGTAATCAAGCAAAAACCAGATAATTGAAATTGAAGAAGTTGGTTTATTGGTAACAGTGTGAATGAATTTGCAAAATGAACCCACTCTACAGTATTGGAGAAAAGGAATTACTATGGAAGTTGGTGCATCCCCACTTCCAAGATGATCCTCACGGTCCTGATTTCAAAAGACAACTATCAATCAGAAACTAAACACATCCTGCATTGATTTATTGAAAGACAGACTATCACCTTCCCGTATAAAGAAGCATGGAATTTTTTTGAATCCTCCAACTGAAACATCTCATCCATGACAGTATTGATGACATTTATCAAATCTGGTGAACTAACAACATGCAGGAACCTGAGAGGCAAAATAATATCAGAGCTAGTAAGATTTTCCAATAAGTAAAATACAGAGGAAAAATAAAGAATAAACCACTCTTTGATAGAAACCTTTTTAAAGTTGCTTTTGAAAACCATTCAGCACCATGCAGATTTTTTGGTAATTTAAGATCAAAGTTTGCATCAAATCCTTTAGCACACAAATCATTTATTTCAGGTACATGTGGCAATAAATGTTCCAAATGTCCAGCTGCCACTTTCTCGGATTGTTTCCCCTTACAGACATATGCCTCGTACCTATCCGACCACCATGGAGAGAAATGTGTAAATATCCAGTAAAAACAGATAAAATGCATATCAGTCACATTCAGGACAGGTTCAGTGTAAGCTATTCAATCAATGCACAATTGAATCTACTAAAGGAAGAACCAACTAGCAAAGGAAACCGTAATAACTATAATAGAGTACAGAAGCACAATGGATGAGAGTCTAAGACATATGATAAGTAAAATCCTGCTACCAAGTCATAAGAAAATGTTTTGTCAGACAACAACTTCACAATTATACTATCAAGTATTAAGATATCTCTAAAATCATTGAACAGATTTAATAAATTCTCCTTTTTATAACTAATGATTTCATACCTAATGATATAATATATTATTAAGATTTAAAAGCAAAAGATATTCTCATCTTTTATTATGCATGTTTCTTTCAAACTCGGTGAAAATTGATAAAAACCCAAATGATGGGGTTGGATCTAGAGGTGGAACAAAGTTGGGAATTTTAGTCTTAATATGTTTAGTTTTGCCAATTGCCAATAAAATTCAAATTGAAATTCTCGCACATAATAGATTGAGGTTTGAAATTTTTAATCCGCACAGTACCACAGCAGATACTAACCTGTTTTGGTTCGGAAAAATCCAAATTGTAGCATAATCCAAAGATGCACCACCGTCTATACCATCCTCCATTTCCAAAATTTAAGATGGAAAACAAAGGAACTTGAAAACCTGAAAGTAAAATAGTAGTTAGACAAACTAAAAGCAAAATGTCATTCTAAATTTGTCCAATACTCTTGGACCATTAAACAAACGGTGACACCAAGTAAGAACTGAGAACTAATCAGCACCTATCACATCCATGCAACTAAATCATATTTCATTGTCAAAAAAATACCAATACAAAAATTTAAAGCATACGCAATCGAAATGCAGAGAAATTAAGCAACAAATTTAACATAGTCAAACCAAAGGTCGATGGAGACTAATATGCATTTCATTTAAACATACTGTAAAGAAGTTGCCAAGCAAACAAAAAAAAGTTGTGAAGTGATTTTTTCAAAACATGAATCGCTGATTATCAGTAAGCACTTCTTAGTTGCATCATTGCTATGCGCCAATTTTTTAAAAAAAAAAAAAACACACACACACACACACAAATGATTCATTCGGGGGGGGGGGGGGGGGGGGGAAGCGCAAAGAAACAAAAATAGGAAAACCAAACAAAAAAAGAAGCGGTTGAGCAAGGAGATAAAACAGGGTGCGGTCAGAAATCAGAATCAGAAAGTAATACATATCGAGATCAATGAAGAAAAGGAATAGCTAGAAATGCGTGCATTGAAGTCAGATCTAGCAAGTCACCCCTAAAAACAAAACAAAAAATAAAAACCGCATAGAGAGAGTAAAAAATTGCAGTGAAGCAGATAAGGAACGAATAGGAAACCCTTGGATTCTTCAAATAGGGTCAGAACTCAAAATGAGGCCAAATCCAATGGTAACAGCACATGAAAGAAGAGAGCAAGAGAAATGCACTCTCACCTCTCCTTTAACTATCGTCTGCCTGAGATCTGAAAACGAGTTTTGTTGTTTATTATGTCACAGAGAGAGAGAGAGAGAGATCGATCTTGTGTGAAGTGAAAACAGTGTGCTGAAACTGAAACTGAGAGTGAGAAGAGACTGCATCCGAATTTGAATCGACTGTGAGATGAGCAATGAGTGATGTGTGTGAAGAAAGACAAAGTAAGCGAGTGAGTGTGTGTTTGTGCTTGTGGTCCGTGGAGGTCACTAAAACTAAACTGGTAATGCGCACAAGACGTTAATGCACCACCACTAGTACTACACCACCACCGCATAACTCCATCGAATTCGAATCGAATATATGTTTTGTACCACACGCGTGTCTCTCACGCTCCCCCACACTCTTTTCTTCTCTCGGTATTTTTCTTTTCCCTTCTTTCTATAAATGAACTTTACTTTTATTTATTTATTTTTTCCACCTATATATATTGTATAGAGAGCATGGTTTTTTTTTGTTGCATTGGTTGATGAGATGAATGAATAATTTTTGTGGAGTTAATTTAAGGATGTGCATGTTGATTTGAACAGGTGGGGAGGCAAATCAAGGGTGACAGAGATTGGATTGAGAAGAAATGGGAATAAAACGACAATTTCTCACCGCGACCAAATGCCATACATAACACGCGTGCGTGCATTTGGGGTTTCCAGATCCACACATAAACATGTTCGATGTTTTGTCCTCTAAAGTAAGTAAAATATAAAATAATTAATTTTAATTATTAATAAAAAATAAAATTTATTATTGATTTTTTTATAAATAATTAAAATTAATTATTTTACGCTCTAAAGTGGTTTGTTCATTTTAGAGGAGTGGAATGCCAATCTTTGTATACTCTCTCTGTCTCTCATACTAAAACTTGTCCACTGTCGGTAATGTACGTGTGTGCATCGTGCATGCCACTCAATCAATGTGTTTTATTATCTAACCACTTCTTACTAGTAGTACATTTTCTTTGTGCATGTATATTTAACAGTATATAATTTTTGTCTTTGTACGTAGAGACAGAGTACGCGCTTGGCAAAATGTACAAACAGCAAAAGGTTATCCCATATTTATTTATAGTGGATTTGGTTGCTTTTATTATGAGAATAGATAATTATTATGAAGTTTTTAACCTTAAACTATAATTTATTTTATTTCATGAGATTTTATATTGGTTCAATTTTTATTTTTATTTTACTAAATATAGGCTCGCTTTTTAAATATAAAAAAAAATCATTAAATAAGAAATCTAGTTTATCTTAAATAATATCTCCAATTTGAGTCTTATAAATAAAACATAAATACTACAAGAGCTTTATCATTACGTGGGTCCATCAACTTAATTGAGATTAGTCGAGTTTTAATATATACTTCGGATTTCCACCAAAAAAATATATATACTTTGGATACCAAGATTGTTTGATAAAAAAATCATATACGTCCCAAAGTAGTAGAATCTTCTTAACATGTAAAAGAAAGACTAGGATCGGCCTAGATGATAAACGACTACATTAAGCGCGGGGACCAGATCCAAGATCTGAATCAGATCAACGTTTCTTCATCAACAAGAGGAAGAGAAAAGAATACCGATTCTCATTTATTTATTTTTTTTAAATAAAGGGATAACGATTATTGATAACAAAATGAAAACTTTACAGGGATACCCATGAGCGCATGAAAAGCTTTACGGATCTCATAGCTTATTTTTCATTTGGTTACAATTGCATTTTTTGTTGTTGAAAAACTACTCAAAATAACTTTTCAAAATAATTAACAATCTAATTTTGAAAAAAACTTAAACAAATTTTTTAAAACTTTTTAAAATTGATTTTTCAAGAAAATATAAAGAAACGTAATCTAAAAAATAAATTATTTTTATAAAAAGTCAAACGAACAGGCCCTTATCCTGGGGCTATGTAAGTAACTTGATCGAAGTTTAAATAACCCGCCATTGTCTGGTTATTATAATAATTACGATATAAATTTTGGATAGTGCTGCTCGTAACAATTGTACATAGCCTTACAAAAATTGTATCCAAGTAACGCTTTCGTATGTCACTTCCATTTTGTATAGCATATCGTCCATTCCCTTCACACAAAATCGCTCCATGATCAAGATGGATGGTATGCGCGCCGTGTGCGCATTTGGTTTTACGGTGACAGATTTTAGTAATACACAGGTACAGATGTTTAGTTACTCTCATGCAATATTGATTTTGGCTCTACATCTTAATTTGACTAAAAGTAATAAAAGTTAGCTTTTACTTTGAATTGATAAATATACATTAAATTCTACATCAAATTTATTTTCAGTGAGAATAAATTATTTAAACATAAATTACTCTACTTCAAATTCATTTTTAATTAATTTTTGCAAAATCACTTTAGTAAATGATTACCTAATCACACTATTTTTCATCCCTAACCGACAGCTTGGTGAAACCATAATGCAAAGCTTGTATGTCAGCTTTTGCTGAGACTATATGTCAGATGGCAGAAAAGAAGCCTTAGAAAAAAGTAGGATAGAAAAGAACATAAAAGCGAATTGATTGGAGTACAGAAACTTGAGAAGGAAAGGTTGGCAAATCGTAAAGCTACCACTCTACTGATTATTGATTGCTTTTGTGCCTTTACCCCTTATTTGGCATCGCGGCCCTTCCAAGTTACAATCCATGTCATGTGCAAACGAATTATCCACTATAGCCACAAAGCAAAAAAGGAGAAAAAGAGAGAGATGGGCAAGGAAGAGGGTTGGCATCATTCACATATTTCGCCACATCAAAGCCGCTCCATTAATGTAAAGATAGATTACAGCAGAAGCAACATTTGGTGAATTACCAGTATATAGCACTTCATACAGGCTTGTTACTTAACTACAGAACAAACTCGCACAAGGCGTACATGACAAGGAAAAAAAAACACTGAATGACACAAGACCACTTATGGCATGTTTGGAACTGCGGTGAGCAAGCTTTCACCACACGGTGACTCTGAAGCTACTAGAGACAGCTTCCATGGTGACTCGGCCTCAGGACGCGAAAATCAGCAGTAACCAAACACATGCTTAATGGTGGTGCTACAGCTCACGAAAGTTCTTACAGCAGATCAAGAATTCAAGATAATCAACTTACCCATGAAGAAAAGCCAACAAGAAAACATAGGGCAACAGTAAAGTTAACACAGTACATCAGTTAGACCACACATGAACAAGACCGTGCCTATTTCCCGTATAGATCTCATTGCGCTCTTCATCATAGAAGAGAGCAGTAATATCTTCCAATGCTTCTGCGACTGTGCTCCTCATCTTGGAGGCATGCTTTCGCTTCCTCGAATTACAACTGCCACCTGAAGAACTGTCACTGCAACTGCATTTGTTGTCCATTGGAAAGCTACTGCTTGCTCTTATTTTGGCAAGACACTTGCCAGTTAAAATGTTGCTGACATTGATGGAGCCTGCTGCATAAAAGAAGCAGAGCCTGTTAGTGATGCACTTTTGAAGATAGGTGCTCCTTACCGCAAAAGATATACATCTATCACACACACATTGCAAACCATCAAATTTATGTGACTTGCTATTATGTTCTACATTTGAACATATAAAATCAAAATGTGAAACATTTAGCTAAATCAACTTTCAGGTCTGATGATCAAGCTGCAAGTTTCAAAAAAATCTCTCTCCAATTGTTACGTTGCATCACACAAGGTGCATTACTACAAAGGGATGGAAAAGGAATAAAAGTATGGAAATTACCGTTTCCTTCAGATAATGAATCATCAGAATCAGCTTTGCAGTAGGATATGATAAGATCCTGGTCACTGGTTATGTATATATTGTTTGTATTGCAGTCAGGATGCCACAAGAGATGATCCTCAAAAGAAGTTACAAGCTCTCCACGGAAGTTCCATACAGCCACAGTTCGATTTCGAAATGTCAGGAATAATTGGTTCTCGTATAGAAAGATAAATGCAGAAGGTGTCATAAATTCACTTCTGCTAACTTCTGTTAGCTCAAAAGTCCGCACCTAAAATTAATTTAAAGTCAGATATCTAGATGTAGAACCACATATATAATGCATGAAAAGGAAAAAATTACTTACGTCAAGAATTTGAAGGTTTTCATTCTCTTGCTTGACAAGTAGCTTTTCGTTGAACTGTTCAATAAAATCCACCTTCTTATTCCGATAGAGGAGATGGTTGAATGATTTCAAAACAGTACCATCTTCTATTGAAAGGATTTTAAGTGGGACGTGGCTACTTGCTTTAGAATAAATCAGCAACATGATCCCCGGACTAATCATAAGAAATCATTAAACAAGGGCAAAGTGATGTAAATAAAATATGACCACCCCAAAAAACTAAAAAAGAAAAGAAAAAGAAGATAAACTGGTCTTATTAAAAAGAGAAAAAACAATGTGATATGATTTCAGAAATTTGTGCATGACCATAGACCACATCTATGGAAGAGTTTTCTACAGGTGAAAGTAAAATCCACAAGCACGTCAAGAAAATTTACCTGATCTTAATCTCTTGGACATTTTTATCAGAAATGGAGTACAGCATTGTATAGTTTTTCAGGTCAAATACCTTGTATATGCTATAGGATAAAAAAAAGACAAGTGTCACTATCAAGAAGCCTTGATATATTATGTAATTATATCCTTTCACAAAAGTATCGGGAACAGTAAAATATTTACCTATCCTGAGCAGAGTATGTGAGTACCTTCCCATTTACATCATCAAACTCTACGAAACCTGGCCACTTCAGAGACTCGGATTCAAAAAGAGCAAAGCCAGCATCTGGTTTCCCTCTCCTTATGTATCTGAACAACATAATCATCTTAGCATAGAACACTACAACTAAAACCTGGAAATGCAAATATTGCTATTAACTGCTTTTCTTTTAGTTAGTGTGCATCTTTTGAGTGATTTAGCTTTCTCGGCCTTTCTTTGTTGAATGTGGGGAGTAAGGGTAAAGGGTAGGAGTTATAAAACAAAAGAGAACTATATGTACTCAATCCTTGTGCTTCTGCATTTCAAGGAGCTGTAACTGTCTGATGCATAGACAGAAACCGTGATAAGCGAGTCATTATTTTTGTTGTAAAACAGACTTCTTATAACTTCATCAGGACTGACATTCAAAAAGCATATCCTTTGATTGGTCTCTGCATAAAACAATTGAAACATGTAACATATATTATATTATAATAATATAATACATCCATTATAAGTTGCAAATGGAATGGAACAGCAGATAAATACCAGTTGCTAATACTACCTCGGCTAAATGCTGCACAAACACCAGATTGCGCAAGAGCAAAAACAATGTCCTGAGCTGCCACAATCTCAATAATCTTCGATCTTTTTCTCAGAAATGGCAATACCACAGACGAAGGACCTTTTGGATCATGTGTATCATATTCTTCCTGTAAATAGATCCATCAGACATGACACAACAAGTGGGGGGGGGGGGGGGGGGGGAATAAAACAGGCATACTTATAGCAAAGTACACGTCACTATCAAAACAGGAGGAACAGAGGAGTCTTCAACATCAATCAGTGATTTTAAAATAGAGCAAGCATTTCATCACAAAACTAGAAGCAATAATTTCAAACGTTGTATTGTACTACACACAAGTGGTGGGGAATTGCTACGAACAAAAAACACACTTAATGAATTAGGAGAGTTGGTAATCAGAGGGTGAGAGGGATAGAGATCATAGGCATAGGCCAAGTAGAGAGAACACTCTGAAGGTAACATATTGATTGATTAAAGAGATAGTGAACGATACATCAGTGCTCTTATTTATACTAGCTAGTGAGCACTAACCTTCTAACTAATTGGTGCCAACCAACTGTATTAGCCTAACTGACTATATCAATCAATTCTAATACAATTCTATTAAGGAGTAATATAGAATCAAAAATTTTATTCCATATCCCTCTACAACGGCCACATCATAACCTCAAACAAGTTCCCACTCTACGAAATCACAGTGTCACACCACGCTACTTTTCAAACTAGTAGTCTACAAGATTATGTATCGAAGAAACACAGAGAAAGACAGAATGCTTCATTCTGCTGATCTGTCTGAGCTGCTGTAGCTTCAAAATTATGATAATGAAACCATATATATAATAGTAAAAGACAAGAATCAACCAGATATACTTTTAATTTAATTTTTTTATTTATGCAGAAGCCCTAACCTAACCTAAGCAAATCTAAAATATTGTAACTCATAGTGAAAGAGGGCAAAAGGGGGGAAAGAGAGAATTGGGACCTGCAAGCGAATATTGCGGAATCTCTCCTGAGCATCGGTCATGGTGAAAGCACGATCACGCTTGGAGCTGATTTCGCGCCTCTGAAGCTTCTTAACGCTGTTGACGAAGCCATCCACTGAGCCACCACGACCGGGCCTCTTCTTCGCAACCACCCTCCGCCCACAGCAAGGTCGAGGGCTCACCGTTATCCTCCTCCCACCACCTTCCATCATCTCACCTCACTCACTGCCACATACCGAAAAAGGAACAACCCACCACCACAATTAGGGTTTTGTTCTCAACGGGGAAAGCTACTACCACGTGACGTGTGAGAGAGTCGTCAGCTAGCAACAAGAACAACAACGAGGAGAATGGAGAATGGAGTCCACCAATTCAATTCAATTCAATTCAATGGGCGTTGTCGATCCCGTTTCAAAATTCTGACTCCGACACTGATTGCTGCTGCCTCCAGCTGCTGCTAATAATTAAATTAATTTAAATTAAAAAACAATGAAAGATACAGATAAATAATAAAATGAACCTACGAGGAAAACAGTGTCCGAATCCGAATGAATGACCGTATCTCATGTTTTGTAATAATTAACGCACGCAGGCCTTGAGTTGTGGCCCAAATATGCAAACACCAATTTTAGGTAGTGCATAACTCTTCTAAAGTCAATAACTTATTTTACAGTGTAAAATAATTAATTTTAATTATTAATAAAAAAATTAAAAAATAATATTTCAATATATCTATAATAAAATTATTTATTTTATAATTTATTCACTTTAAAAGAATTAAATTTTTTTATGTAAACAAATTTGATCAAAAAATAAAATATTCAGAAAAAAAAATATAAACAACAAGTACTGTTTTCTTTCTGGAACAACATTAAAGTTTGACAAAAAAAATAATGTTAAGTAATTAAGAAAAGGTTAAATATATTTTTAATTTTGATAAATAGAAAATTGTTTACTTTTGATCTCTTAATTTTAAAATATCTCATTTTAGTTTGTCATTTTGTGAAATAGATCACATGTAAAACATTTTAAAAGTGGGAACAAAAACAAACAATTCCCTATTTACATATACTAAAAAATATTTATCCCTTAAAAAATCAATATAAAACAATATCATGTCATCTGTATTTTACCCTAACTTTTGAATTTTTTTCACAGAGAAATTTTCAAAGCACCTCTCTACCTCTTTTTCTTAGAGTTCTATCTAACATTGAAGATTTTTAGAGTTTGGGCTGACTTTTTAATACATTGAAGATTTTTATAATCTTATTTTACGAAGCCAACCCTCAAGATCAACATGATACATGTAAATTTTTAAACATTTAATTAAACTTAATTTTTGAGTTTTTATCATTTTTTTGACAATATTTTGAGTTTTTATCATGGATGTTAAAAGATGAGATACTTTATGTTTTAGTGTTATATAATACCACATTGATATTTTCCTTAAATTAATTACCTTGAAACAGAAAAGTTGGTCCTCTAGCACGATGAGATCTGCTTGCCTTTTTATATATTTATTTTTTAGTCATCATTGAAAAATAAGTAAAAAAATAATAATATGAAGAAATAGTTAAGCACTAGAAACAAAAGGTAAGCAAGAATTTGCACCGGTACATCAAATACGTTGGTATTAGGGCCAAACATAGGTCGGATTTGATACCATAAATGCCCTACACATCCAAAATCATGGAGACAAAAATATGGCCGAACTTCATCCGTTTAGGCCGTTGATTTGGGCGGGATGGGTTTTAGCAGTTTGGGCCTCTATTGCACCCATTCAACCTTTTTAGATCCAAGTGAAATTCTAACCAGTTTTTGCTTTTACTCAATTTTACAAAATATATACAAAAATTAGTCATGATTCATCAAATGGGTCAATCTTTTTTTTTAACAGCTTGAATTTTTATTTTAAAGTAGTCACGATTCATAACTTAGTTGAGCTAAGTAATAAAAAAACAAATTGAAATTGGTCGAGTTCAATCACCACATGTCACTTTTCAACCCGATAACCCACGTCAATCCATTCATTTGCATGATTTTGGGTTTGATCTTTTTCGTTTTAAGTTGGGCCTCAATTTTTGTTGTCAACTCGAGTTGTTAGGCCTTTATACTACTATTTGGGCTTCATGCTTTATCTGTTTTCTAATGAATCTCTCGCGCCGTGCTGGGACGCCTGGGGGCTGTTGCGCCAGTGGTTCCACCGCGCGCGGCCCCCCCACTTTGTTTGGTTTTTTTCCTCTTTCTTTTTTTCGGTTTGTTTGTTTTTTTTCCCTTTGTCTTGCAATCTTCTTGTACGGCGTCTTCTTTTCTGCGGTCATCTTCAACCTTCACCCTCCTCCATCTGTGTTGTGGCTGCTAAACTGCGAAGGGTGCTCTGTTTGCTGTGGTTGGAGGCACTACACTTAGCTTCGGATTGGACGTGATCCTTCCTCGTTTGGAGTGCGTCATCGTCTCCTTCCAGCTTGGAGGCTCTGGCTGTAGTTGCTTGCGTTGCCACCTGTGGAGGTTGTGTTGTTGGATTGGTTGCTGGAGTTGCAGTCGTTCGTCGTTCCAGTTCTGCTAGGGTTTTTGTGTTGTTGTGTTGGTTGTGGACCACTGTTGCTTATTGTTGTTCTGTGTTTTTTATTAAGTCATCTTGTAGTTTCTTGATCTGATGAGGCCTTATCTTTGTAGCTTGATGATTACTGGTTTTGCTGTTTAAAATGTTTGATGCAATATGAGATTGTGATGCAGATCTGGTTTACTGACCTTTGTTCAGAATGTGTTATGTCTTGCTTGCCCAGCTCCCATGTCCCAGCTTTTGAGGCTGCGGGTTAGGCATGGTGTTTCAAAGAAACAACGTTCAAAGTAATTGTAAGGCTTGGTAGAGAAGACAAAGGGATTGGTCAGAGTTGGGCTCGTAGTTAAAAGGCTTGTTAGATTTATGTTTTTTATGTTATTTGGTTTTTTAGGAGTTCTGCTTGTTAGCATTTAGCGTTGGTTGTGTTGTTCTTATCTACGGTAGCGTGTCTTGGATTGTATTATTCTATGTATTTGTGACTCTGCATATGCTATTTGCATTGGCCACTTTATTTGACTTTCTCAAATATAGATACTGTTTGACTGAGTTTATTCCATTTTATGAATTTTACCTTGACAAAAAAAAAATCATAAAAATCTAGCATTGTCCAACGAAAACAGAGACCGTCCAACAAAAACAGTGGCGCTCCTAGGGGGTCCCTCCTTGACTTGTGTGGGAGGATTTTCTACCTTCTCTTTCTCCCCACTATTATTATCATTTTAACATCACTTTTTTAATGTATCAACAATTATTTGAAGAAAAAAAAAGTTGAAAGGATTATGCTGCGTGCAGTGTGCAATGTACTATATACAAATACAAATTAAAAATTATTATATTTATAGTTATCTCCCTACTGCACAGTCTGCACATATTACTGATTTTTTTTAATAAATAAAGAAATGTTTTAGGCCATTTGGTATTATATGATCGGACCAGTCAGTCCATATACATAGGGTTTTCCAATAACATCAAAAACATATGCATGAATGTCATCGGCTCCCTCATGGTGTTGTCCTTTTATTCACAGTTTATTGTGTCTACTTTCCAATCAAAATGATTACGTGGCTGCATTCATAGAATCTTTCACCGGCTCTTGCTGGAGTGGAGCCTGCTCTCTCCCCTCGCACCCGGCCCCCCTCTTCTTTTTATCTCTCTTTCTCTCTAAACTAAATATCCTCAAATTAATTACAAATAAAACCCTGCAACAGGACAAAATATAAGTGTCTCTGTGTGTGTGTGTTTTTTTATATATGTTGTCGAGCAAATAAGCTTTGTTCAGTATAGTCCTTTAGAGAGAAAAGGTAGAGGAGGAGATGGAGGAGGTGATCTTTGTGGCAATGAAATTGGCTTCTTCACTTGCTTTTGTGGGCATTTTCAGCTGGATACTTTATCTATATGGTAATCTGTGGCATAAGTCCCAAAGGGTCAGAAGGAAGCTCCTAATGCAAGGGATTAGAGGCCCTCCACCTTCTTTTCTTCATGGAAATCTACCTGATATGCAGAGGATCATTCAATCCCAGGCTCGCAATAGCGCAAAAGCTTCCACCTTTGGCCAGTTTCTAGCACATGACTACTCTGCAACCCTGTTCCCATATTTTGAACACTGGAGCAAACAATACGGTACCCTTCTTTTTCATCCTTCTTCTAGTTTCATTTCAACGTTAAAAATGAAGTCTTTTTGCAACTCAGTAATGGTAGAATATGCATGTAGGTCGTAAAAAGGCTAATTTTTGGCCACATCATTCTTAAGTAATTTTCTTAGTAATACTGAAAAAATAAATAAAATTGTTGAATTTGTATATACCAGTGTAGTCAAAACTGGACCGGACCAGCCAGTCGGACCGGGAATCGGACCCTAGTCCGGAACACCCAGAGAACCGCCCTGCACAAGAACCGGTAAAAAACCAGAAAAATCGAGAAAACCAGTTGGACCGGTTCAATGATTTTTTTTATTTTTTTAAAAAAAATAAAAAAATCAAAATTTTTATTTTTTTTAAAGAAATAGATATCACTTTCTTCAATTGTTTATAATTTTGAATATTTTACATTATAAATTATAACTTTTATGTTAATTTTTGCTCAATATTGTATAAGATTTAGGGTTTAAAATAATATTATATACTATATATAGTATTATATATTATATTTATAATTTAAATAATATTATTTAATTATATTCCAGTTCAGCCAGTTGAACCCCGGTCGAACCTTTAAACCTTAAACTTCTGCTCTCACCGGTTCAATACCCGATCCAGTTTTAACTACCTTAATATATACTTCAACTTCTATCTTTATGGTAAAAAAAATATAGAGAGCACAGATTTGAATTTCTCTCCTGTTACGGTTTTACCATTTTTGTAAAATATTTTATATATTTAAACAACTCTGATATAACTTAAAAGTTTAAATATGCTTCATTTCAGGTAAATATGTTTCTTTTTTTGTTTTAGTATTATAAAAATATCTTTTTTATTTGAGTCTCTAAAAAATAAATTTTTATTATTTTATTTTAGTCAATATAATATTTAGATCATTTTGAATTAATTTCCTAAAACAAAACAAAATTGATGTCATATATATTTTTAGAGAATAAAAACAATATTATCTATGTATTACAATGGCTAATTTAATATGAATAAAATATTATAAGGACCAAAGAAAATAATGATGGACGATAAACAGTTTTTTATTTTTATTTTTTAGGAATAATATAAAAAAAATTGTTTGCAAGGCTCCGGGAAAAAACATATTTAAGCGAAATTTAAATGTCACGACTGAAGATAATAGATTCCCGGTGTGTTTGGTTTAAAAAAGGGGAGGGGAGGGGAGGGGAGGGGAGAGATTTTAATGGAGGGGAGGGGAAGGGGAGGGAGGAAAAAAATTTAATTAGATATTATGTTTGGTTGAAAGGAGGGAAGGGGAGAGATTTTAATGGAGAAAAATGTTTAATTTATATTTTATACTCTTATAAATTTTTTTATTAGTTTTTAAATAGGGTTATTTGAATTAATATTTTAAAATCTCTTCAAATCCTTCCATTATTAGAGGGGAGCCAAAATTAAGTGAGGAGAAATTTTACTCTCCTCCCTTTCTCTCCCCTCTTCTCTCTTCTAAAAAATTAAACCAAACATAAATTTTTTAAAATAATTTCTTCCCTTCCCTCCCACCAAACCAGGACTTAGGATTTTCATAGTTAAATTTCTGTGTGTGTATATCAAAAAAAAAAAATGTCTATGTGTGTGTGTATTCAGTGTGAAAAAGTGCGGGGGGTACCGAATCGTTTCTCATTTTCTCAATCGTCGTCGTCATCATCATCATATTTTTTTTAAAGATAGCTTACTCACTTTTGCCAAAAGCCCGGCTGAGTGTATACGTGCCTAATTGTGCAACCGTCTTGCACAATTTTTTGGACGACTTGCTGGTTGTAAGAGTGAGATGATCACGTTTTTCTGTAGTTTTTCCCATGTTAGTTTTTTTAAAAGTGAAAAGGGGCCAAAAGTCATGTGTCCGTGTATTTTCGTGCTCTCTTCGGCTACCGACTTGGTGGGCTTTAAGACATGACATGCCAATCTTTTTTAACATTCCTCGTTCCTCTTTATTGGATTTGGTATATCTTGTTAGTGGGAAAAATTGGGATTGGGATGGAGAAAGAGGAAAAACAGAGATTTTCCTAGTTAAGCAAACATGCCATGCCTAGGAGGATCTTGATTTTGAGACTTTGAAAACTAATAACTTGTGGACAAAATAGGGATGAATATATTCTTGGCAATCTTCTTTTTAAGGGTGCATTTGATACACACTGAGGTACAGTACATGCAGAACAACACAGAACATATGCTTGAGTTACAATGCAACTCTTTGTTATGTACGTACGTTGTTTGATGAACAATGGACAGCACAAGTAAAATAATATAAAATTTACTGTAATACCCCTTGTATTATATGAATATTAAATATATTTATTATATTAATAATAACATATTTATTACAATATATATAATAATATTTATTAAAATAGTTATTACTTATATATATAACATATATTTATTATATTGATAATATATATAATAAATATATATATTACTTATATAAATTTATTTATTAATAATTTATATTTATTTATCAGTATAAATTTATTATTAAAATATAATTATTTATTTTTAATATTTATTATATTAACAATATATATTTATTATATATATTATATAACATTTATTAAGTTGGGTATTTTTGTCATTCTGTAGTTTGTCCTTGGGACAAAAAGTTGTTCCCTGGTTTGTTGAAGGACAAGAATTGAGGGTTTTGTGCTGTCCATGATCTCCTGTTTTGTCCAATACCAAGAGTATTTTTTAAATCAAACAGAGAACAATTACTTTTGCACTGTCCAGTGCCTTACTTTTTTACAAATCAAACGCACCCTAAGTAATTAAACATTATCCTTTAACATTTTCAATTATTTTTAGTTCTGCACAATAATTTGATGTAGTTGCACATTATTGATAATCATTCAATCGGAATTGATGACTGTTTATGATTTCAATTATTATTGTCCTGCCTGCGTTTGCAGCTAGCTCACGGAACAATATGAACACCACTTTAATTTCTTCACCTTTTACTAATTGAGAATCTTTGTTTTGTTATTAAAAAAATTATTATTATTAAGGGAGTATAGTAATGCTAATATGTAAAAATATTTTAGATTAAAAAATGCAACAGTTGTACCAAAAGTATATTAAAGAATATCCAACAGACATAGATAAATCTACATGTTACATGAATAAATGATATGAATCCAGTATCAAGTAGTCCCACAAGAAGTCAAGCACCCTCTGGATTCATATCTCACTGCGAGACGAATGTTAATTTTTTATACGAAATTTAATTAGTATGTACTGACAGTGTAAAAATGTTTTACACAGACTAATCATATTCGATTAAAGTGTCATCTCATAACAATAATTCTTAAAATATTTGTACAAATATCTACATGATCAGATATGATTGAATATCTGTATAAATTTTTTTTATACTGTCAGTGTATATCAATTAATTAAATTCTTTTTATATTAGCCAGTGCAAGGAACAGTGACAATTACATTTGGAAGGGTCGTCTTTACATCTGTCCCCCCCCCCCTTTTCTGAAATTCATGGCCTCATTGGCAACATCTGCTTTAAATTGCCTATACTAGTTATAGTACAATATATGAATATATGAATAATAATTAGAATATGTTAATGGAGCTCTAGCTAGCAAGTAGTCATAGCATTGATTCATCTAATTCAGGGCCCAATATTTAATTAATGGATCAACACCAAGTCTAAATCTACCATCATTTTTATATCAAAAAAAAAAAATCTACCATCATTTGTGATCAAAACTTTCACCCTTACATTACACATCTAACAATTAGTGATTGGGGGTACAATGATGTCTGTATTTGTAGGTCTACTTTACACTTACTCTACAGGGATGAAGCAACACCTATATGTGAACCAACCGGATTTAGTGAGAGAAATGAATCAGTGTATAACTTTGGATTTGGGTAAGCCTTCTTATATAACAAACAAACTTGCACCAATGCTTGGCAATGGCATTTTGAGAGCCAATGGGCATAGTTGGGCACACCAGAGGAAACTTGTAGCATCCGAATTCTTCATGGACAAAGTTAAGGTAGTATTAGTATATATTAGTATTACTATACTCCCTTTCATATTATTTAAAATGGGATATTGATAATGGTAATGATAATGTTTGAAATTCATGGCATTGTGGCAGGGTATGGTTGGCATTATGGTAGAGTCAGCGCAACCATTACTACTAAAATGGGAGCAAATTATTGAGAACCAAGGAGATGCCACAACTGAAATTAAAGTTGATACCGATTTGAGGGATTTCTCAGCTGATGTTATTTCAAGGGTTTGTTTTGGACATTCTTATTCCAAGGGAAAGGAAGTTTTCTCAAAGCTTAGAAGCATCCAGAAGCTCGTGTCCAAAGGTGGCTTCCTTTTTGGGCAGAGTGGTTTTCTGTAAGTCAATTACATATATCACTCTAAAAATCTACTATCTTATGCAACTCTCACATTTCATTGATTAGAGCCTAAAATCAAATGATAATTGATGCCAGTGAAAAACTAAAATTCCGATCAAAGAAGCAAGACGAGATTAGTAGTTTGGAGAGAGAGATAGAGTCATTGATCTGGGAGTTAGTGGAGGAACGAAAGCGAGAATGCTCAGAAACATCCTCAACAGAAAAGGATCTGATGCAGTTATTGTTAGAAGCAGCCATGGGTGATCAGAGTCTAGGGAAGGACTTCTCCAAGCGATTCATTGTGGATAATTGCAAAAACATATACTTTGCTGGTCATGAAACCACCGCTGTTGCAGCCTCTTGGTGTTTGATGCTTCTTGCTTTACACCCTGAATGGCAAGCTCGTATAAGGACAGAGGTGGCTCAACACTGCCCTAATGGCATACCAGATGCTGATTCTCTCCCTCTCTTGAAAACGGTATATGCAGTTTGATTTTGCCAAAGTACACACACATACTATTAATTTTTGTGGTATTAGATTTTATGGTCTAACTTATCCCTACAAAACTGGCTTGTAAGGTGATGGGTGTCATTGCTTTATATATTTTTTATGGCCATATCTCTAGTCGATGTGAGACTTGTATTTTTCCCAATACGCCCCCTCACGCCTAATATTATTGTGCTTGGTGTGTGTATACTGTATAATATAGTGAGTGACCCGATTTTTTTTTTTTGTATCTAAGATAGACTCTGATACCATCTTAAAATCTTACAAAACCGGCTTATAAGGTGAGGGATGCCCTGCTTTATATATTATTTTATTTATGACTTTATCTCTAGTTGACGTGAGACTTGGATTTTTCCCAATACATACACTCACTTGATTTTGAGCCTTTGTGCAATTTATAATGAACCATTTTTTTTTCCACTTATTGCTTACAGATGACTATGGTGATTCAAGAAGTGTTGCGTTTATACCCACCAGCAGCCTTTGTGTCAAGGGAGGTATATGAAGACATCCAAATTGGAAACCTCAATGTTCCCAAAGGCACTTGCTTATGGACTCTAATCCCAGCACTGCACAGAGATCCTGAAATTTGGGGACCAGATGCCAATGGGTTTAAACCAGAAAGGTTCAGTGAGGGTGTCAATAAGGCTTGCAAGTTTTTGCAAGCCTATGTGCCATTTGGATTGGGCACTCGCTTGTGCGTGGGTAAGAACTTTGCAATGGTTCAACTGAAGGTTGTGCTAGCCCTTATCATCTCCAAGTTCAGTTTCTCTTTATCTCCTAGT
This sequence comes from Glycyrrhiza uralensis, assembly GCA_030159175.1. Lineage (NCBI taxonomy): Eukaryota > Viridiplantae > Streptophyta > Magnoliopsida > Fabales > Fabaceae > Glycyrrhiza > Glycyrrhiza uralensis. The sequence continues at coordinate 45,988,649 of BRZY01000005.1, forward strand.
TATACACATTCTCCAGCATATAGAATGATTGTAGAGCCAGGACATGGCGTATATATTCTCATTCAAAAGATTTGACCAGAGCTGATGATAGATGCAGATCAACCATCTTTAACATGTAAGCCTTTGGTTTCTCTTTGACGTGTGTTTAGATATAAAACTAAGCTTTTTGTTATAAAAGAGTTTCTCTCTTGACTTTATACTATTTTCCTTTCGATGTATATATATTTTTTATTTTTTATTATTATTATTATTATTGACGCTAGGAGAGGGAGAAGAATTATTATACATATTATCTATTTGTGGTTCGAAGTGAGTGTTCATCAGAAGGTTTATTGACGCTAGTTGAGGCAGAGCCACATCAGGTTCAACTACTTTATGGTGGGGTGGACAGAGGGACGAGTGCCAAGTAGGATACAACTAAAATTTAATGGAATGTAATTAATAGTTTTGAATTTTTTTTAAATATTATATTTAATTCCTTCAAAAAAATTATATTTAACAAATAACGATAATTAATGAACATATCGTCTACTACTAACCTTATAGTTCCGAAGGTTGCACCATTTGTGAGCAAAATTGCGAAAAAAAAAAAATATTGTGTTAAAAAGGGTGAAATGATACTATATTTGAATTTTTTTTTCTAAAACACTTAATATAAAACAAAGGTAGTATTGTTTAAGTTAATTTTATATTTAATAAATACCATATTTAATACTATTACTTAATTGAATTTTAATACACATAGAGAGATTTAAATTTTAACAAAATAGTTTAATCTTATATTTAATAATGATTAATAATAGTACTATCTTATATTTATTTTAATAATAATATCTTATATTTTTCCACTTGTATTCTTGCTGATTTGCTTCCAGCCTGGGTTGCATAGTAATAGTTATTCATAATCAATGAATGAATGTATTGTGCATAAAAAAAATAAGTAACGGAAGAGTTTTGTCCCTTTATATAAGTTAACCCTATCTTAACTCAGATAATACTAAATAAAATTCATAATGAATGAATTTTAATTGATGATTTGTTGCAATATTTATATTTTTGGTAATCCAAACCTTGTTCCTCTCACCTATAAACTCAGTGTGTGATGTCAATTGAGTTACACTCCTTGGGTAATAAATTTATTTTTAATAGTATTATTGAAGTCAATTTATATTTTTTAAATATCTAACATTTATTCCTTCGGTTTCATATTATTTGTCCATTAAGGTTTTTTCACCAAAAGATTAAAAAGAACAATAAATGAGACAATTTCGCTAAATTGTCTTTATAATTTATTAATAATTTCATCATATACTATTATCCTTACATTTTCCATAGTTGCACCGTCAAGGGTAAAATTGTAAAAAAGAAATTAATATCGCATTGAAAAAGTAAAAGTTACAATTGTTTTGAAACTTTTTTATTTTTCTAACTTGACAATTAATCTAAAACAGAAAGGGAGTAAAATTTAAGAAAGCGGAATAAGTAATCTTATAGTAATATTCAAGATATTATAATGTATAATTATAAATTTTAATATTTGTAATAGTTATATATATTAAATGAATTGTAATGAAATATTTTTATAGCATTTAATATACAATACTTAGTTAATATTTAATAGTAATATCTAAATCAATTTTATCTTTAATAAATATGGAATTTAATATTATTATTTAAACATTTTTTTCTATATATATGAATTTTTTCCCTTCTATTTGACCAATTCCTTTAATATCATTATATATTTTTGAAGGAAAGGAAAGAAATCTTCATATATTAAATAGTATGTTTTATAGTATTATTTAATCCATTTTAGGTATTTATTTCTCAAGTTAACAATTAACATTATCATAGAATAAATTTAATATTTAACCTTTCAAATATATATAAAAATAATTTTATATATAGTAATTAAATTACTTTATTATATAAAAATGTCATTAAATATTTTTAAAATTCATTAATTAAGGTAATTTAATATTTTCACTCTAATAAATATTATTAGTATGTATATTTAACATTTTAATTTTCTATAAGTAGTTTTTTTTTATACTTTTTATGTATATAAATTCAGCCTTCCCTCTTCATAAGATAGTATATTTTTTGTATGTTGAGCAAACTTTGTTTGGTAGCACTTAAGAATCAAACAAAGAGCACCAGAGAGGAAGGAAGAGATGGAGTTCTTTCTAGCAATGAAATTGGCTTCTTCAGTTGTTCTTGTAGGTATCTTTAGCTGGATACTTTATTCTTATGGTAATATTTGGTACAAGTCCCAAATGGCCAGAAGAAAGCTTCAAATGCAAGGTGTTTGGGGGCCTCCACCTTCTTTTCTACGCGGGAATTTATCTGATATGCAGAAAATCCAATCCCAAACCAACATAAAAAAAGCTCCCACCAGTGGCCATCCTAATGACCAGTTTCTTGCACATGACTATACTGCGACGCTATTCCCATATTTTGAACATTGGAGAAAACAATATGGTACCATTCTCCTCTCTTTTTTCATTCTTCTAGTTTCGTCTTTGAAATGAAATTCGGTAATGGTGGATAGAAGATGGAGGATAATCAATCAATTTCGTCTAGTTAGCGCATATTGCAGCATAATTTCTCTTAAATGAATGTGTGTGTAGGTTGTACACAAAAAAAATTGATTTTTGCCTCATCAATCGTATTGAATTTTCTTTAGTACAAGAGTCGTAAAATGGGGTTGATCCACTTAGCAAACTCATTTGACTAGCCAATTTTGGTGAATTAAGTTGGTATAATCAATCCATCAAGATCAATTATTTTTTAATTTTTCTAATTTGTGCAATGATCGATGTTTGTATTAATTTGTAGGTCTAGTGTACACTTACTCCACAGGGATGAGGCAACATCTATATGTGAACCAACCGGATCTAGTGAGAGAAATGAACCTGTGTACCACTTTGGATTTCGGTAAGCCTTCTTATATATCAGCCAAGCTTTCGCCAATGCTTGGCAATGGCATTCTGAGAGCCAATGGGCATAGTTGGGCTCAACAAAGGAAACTTGTTGCAGCTGAGTTCTTCATGGACAAAGTTAAGGTACGTACTCAGATTAAACTGAGTGTCTATAAAAAAATAAAATAAAGGGAAAATCAAAGTGGTAGGGACAATGATAATATGTGAAATTAATTCATGGCACTGTGGCAGGGTATGGTTGGCATTATGGTAGAGTCAACGAAGCCGTTACTAATAAAATGGGAGCAAATTATTGAGGAGCAAGGAGGTTCCACTGCTGAAGTGAAAGTTGATCCCGATTTGAGGGACTTCTCAGCTGATGTTATTTCAAAGGTTTGTTTCGGTCATTGTTATTCCAAGGGAAAGGAAGTTTTCTCAAAGCTTAGAAGCATCCAAAAGCTCATCACCCAACAAGGTGTCCTTTTTGGACATAGCGCTTTCCTGTAAGTCAATTCTATCTTAGTCTAAATTACTCCACTATCTTATGCAACTCATAAAGGTACACGAGTTTAACTAGGACACTTAAATTAGGTGGAACCACATGCAAATGCAAATTGTGTAATTAGCATTATTTCAAAAACTACACAAATATACAAATCCATCATTAAATTTAGTGGTAAGATATAAATAAGTCATAAATTTGAATTTCTGTGTATACTTGGTGCATAAAACTAATTGAAAAAATTAATGATAGTGAGAAACTAAAATTCTGGAAGAAGGAAAACGAGATTAGCATATTGGAGAGAGAGATAGAGTCATTGATCTGGGAGTCAGTGGAGGAAAGGAAGCGAGAATCCTCAACAGAAAAGGATCTGATGCAGCTGTTGTTAGAAGCAGCCATGGCTGATCAGAGTCTAGGGAAGGACTTCTCCAAGCGATTCATTGTTGATAATTGCAAAAACATATACTTTGCTGGTCATGAAACTACTGCTATCACAGCCTCTTGGTGTTTGATGCTTCTTGCTTTATACCCTGAATGGCAAGCTCGTATAAGGACAGAGGTGGCTCAACTGTGTCCCAATGGCATCCCAGATGCAGATTCTCTCCCTCTCTTGAAAACGGTACATATTGCAAATTGATTTTGTCAAAGCGCACACAGACACACACTATTGGAGAAAAATTGAAATCCCACATCAACTAGAGATAAGACCTAAATAGAGATTATATAAGCAGTCGATATGGGACTTTAAATTTTCTCCCATACACACTAGTCATTATATTATTATATATCTTATGAAAACTATCCCCTTAATTGTTACACACATACATGTTTAACCCACTCTCCCCTCAAAGGAAGGAGAAATTTGCATTGAAATCTCACTTGATTTTGGGTCTATGGACAGTTTATGGAATATTTTTTACTTACTACTTATAGGTGACTATGGTGATTCAAGAAGTGCTACGTTTATACCCGCCAGCAGCCCTTGTGTCAAGGGAGGCATATGAGGATATCAAAATTGGAAACCTCAACGTTCCCAAAGGTGTTGTCTTCTGGACTCTGATCCCAACATTGAACAGAGATCCTGAAAATTGGGGGCCTGATGCAAATGAGTTTAAACCAGAAAGGTTCAGTGAGGGTGTCTCTAAGGCTTGCAAGTTTCCGCAAGCATATGTGCCATTTGGAATTGGCCCTCGCTTGTGTGTGGGGAAGAACTTTGCAATGGTTCAACTGAAGGTTGTGCTAGCCCTTATCATCTCCAAGTTCAGCTTCTCTTTATCTCCTAGTTATAAACATTCTCCAGAATATAGAATGGTTGTGAGGCCAAAACATGGTGTTTATGTTTTCATTCAGAAGATATGACCGGAGCAACAAGGCATATTATTTGCATATTGCATTACATTTGAGATGTTTATCAGAAAAAATATATGTTGCTGAAATAAGGATTTTTATATAAAGGAAATAAAAAGGACGTGCCCAGTGGATAATGGAGCACAATCTTTATTTTGATTTATTGTCGAGTTTTGTATGAGAAAACAATCATGATAAAATAATTTGTGCTTTGGATATAAATTGATGGTAATTCCTTTGCATCAATTATGTTAGCTTAAATTATAATAGCACTTGAAATTTAGATACTTCATGTTGAATGAATTGATTATGATAGAATATGAAATGATTATAATTAATATGTATTAATACAAGTTTAAATTTGTGGTTAAGGTACCATTGCCTCTGATATGATGTATTACAGTATTAGTTAGGCCTCTAAAAATGAATGATGCCCAAATAGAATTTTCAGGGACACTGAAATGATGAATAATATTGTGATTCTTTGGTTTCCGACTTGTGAAATGTGTAAATTGGTGAGTTTATGTTATTTTGAGATGTTGAAAAAACAAAGGAGAATTTGGTAAGTTTATGCTATTGTCGTCTACTGTACTACTCTGGGTCTGAGGGGAAATGGAGTACACGTGCCATGTGGCTAAAACGGACCAATTTCCGTTTTATCCATCCAAAGTGGTTGTTTGCACTTTGCGCCACACAACACAAGCACAAATCAGAAATGGTGGCAACGGGAGTTGCAGCAGCTCACGCATACGTACAGTTAGAAAAACACTCCTACATGATGATAAAGGGTGGTTTGGGATCAAAATGGATGGAACTGAAATGGGTAAGGAGAAGAAGAATCAGCAGGAACAACTCACAAGTACTAGAGGAGGAGGAGAAGCCGTTAAGGAGACCACTTTTGCCGGTTTACATTTCCACCGGCCCACGCCACGTCGATCCTCAACATCTCCGAGACCTCTGCGCCACTTGCAACCACTCTTGCCACCGATTCCCAAACCTCCTCCCCGAACCCGAACCAGTGGATATTCACAAGCTCCGCATTGCTCTGTCTCACAGTGCTGTCCTTGTCTCTGTCTTCTGCAAACCCCACCACGTTCTCTCCGATGACGCTTTCGCCAACAAGTCTTCATCATCTTCTTCCATCATGGCTGTGACGGATTTCTTCACGCCGGTCTCTCCTTCCCGGGACCAATTGGTGGGCTTTGGCCGTGCCGTTTCCGATTTTGGTCTCACCGCTTCAATTTACGATGTCATGGTAACACTTATTGCCAACATTTTCAAAATGAAAAAACAAAGCTTAATTGTAATTTCAGTCTCCCAAGTACCGTGACTGCGATTTTGATCATCCATTTCAATTGTACCAATTGAGTTCTTCATCTATCTCAAATGTTACAATAAAGGTCTAATTATTATAATCAAATTGATCTCACTAAGTGATAGTCCTATGTGTGTCACATAGGCTCTTGACGTCAAAAATTGGACAGAACAGAGATAGAGGGACATGAAGTTTCCCTGAATCTCTATCATGTCCAATTTTTAACACTTATTCAGACACATAGAACTGAGTTGCACTCAGTGGGATGACATTGATTCTAACATTTGGATACCTGGGAACTAATTGATACAATTAGAATTGGTGATGAAAATCGCACAATAAGGACCAAAAGTATAACTAAACAAAAAAAAAAAAAGACTGAACTTTTCGTGGTTTCTAAATAGCCCACGAGTTGAATTTGACATAATATATTGGTTAGTTTGTTTCTGGGTTTTCTTAGTTTTGGGAATGAAATGTGTTTTCTTTTTTCCAATTTTAATTACATGTTATTGAGGACACTGCATTTTCCTTTGCGTTTTCCCAGCGATTCTTTTGGGTTACTCCACCATTTAGTTAACGTGCATGTATCAACGTGCTTCAGTGTCTCGCAGGTTATTCCATCCCTGCGAAGAATGGGAATTGGAAAGATGATTGTTAAAAAAATTGTGAGGTATGCATCACCTCTCGGCTTTCTTCTTTTATGATTCGGTGTTAATCTGCATGGTTGATTCGGTGTTAATATGCATCACCTCTCGGCTCTCTTCTTTTAAGATTTTGCCATGTTGTAATTGTTGTTATAGAGTTCTGTTTTGATATCCGCGAGTGTGCCTTTATGTTTGATCAACCTCTTGTAGGTATAATAACGTGCTTCTAAGTTTTGTTTTCTGTCATGTTTAATTTTTCAATGTGCCAGTTTATTCTTCCCTTGTTCTTCGCCATAAACCTTGTAGGTGCTGAATTGAATATCAAAAGGATGATGATATAATGGTCCTTCCTATTTTTGGTTAAAAATCAAATCACGAATCTCCAAATTTCTTGATGCCATCTCTTCCTTTTGCAGAATGCTTACAAATAGAGACATCTATGACATAGCAGCCCTTTGCTCAGAGGATGAGAGGTTGTTCATTACCCTTCTAGAGTGCCTAGTCTTTATTCCTTTGTGAACAGCAAATCGATGTTTTTTCAACTTTTTGTCAGGTTATTTTTTAAGGCGTGTGGATTTGGAGGTGACATTTTGGGCTCTACTACCATGATGTACACTAGAAGTGCTTCATCAACAAGCCAAGAAGGTGAACAAACCGTTACACGTGCAGGCCGAAAGCTATTGTTGGTTCCACCTCTCATTGAGAGACCCTAAAAATCATCAAGGACAAATATAATATAAAGAGTCAAGCTTCACTGTATAAACAGCAAGAAAAACAAGATTGTTGTCTGATCAACCAGAAGAGGTTCAACGTTTCCATTTTTCTAGTCATTCTTGGCAGGTGTAAATTCAACCGAGCAAGGAAAATGTCTAGTTGCAAGATTCTTTTGCCATGCATTTACTGTAAATGTGAAGTTTTGTGGCTTCTGGAACTGGAAGAATCGAGTCTTGTATATAATTATTAAACTCATATTTTTGTCATTAAATTAATCTTTTATATAAAATGTCGTTAAATTAGTCTTGTTAGTCTTGTATAAAATTAACAGATTCCTGTCTGCCTATGATGCACTCAACCGGAAAGTAAAAATGAAAGTTGGCAACTTGTCATAAGGGTGTCCCCCAAATGGTTCTTAGGTATAAGAATTTTGTGATATCAAAGAAAAGTATAGCCTTTAAAATACCACAAAACACGTTCACTTAGTCTCATTTTCTGCGTAACCCTTTATCTAAAGAAGCTTACAGCAGACAAGATCCCTTCAACATCTCGTTTTTTTCTTCCCTGTACCCTCTATGGGGACTAAATGGGTCGAGTTCTATTTGATATCTGCTCATGGACTACATCATTCGACTTCACTTTGGAAGCGTCATTGGTATGCTGTTGGGTGGATTGATCATAACAGCAAATATTGCACCAGAGTTGATGATTCTGGGAGTGCAAATCCTGTTTGGAGAACCAAGTTTGCCATTCCTGTTGACGATGACTCAGTGCCAAACATCCAAGATTTGGCACTGAACGTGGAAGTTTACAGCATAGACCCCATTTTTTTCACAGAAAAGCTTCACGGCTCAGCAACTATTGGTCTGAAAGAGTTTCTTGACAAGCAAGTAAAGAATTCTGAGGTGTCAAAGCCAATGCAAGAGCAAGTTGGGAGCTACCAATTACGAAAGAAGAAATCCAGCAAACCAAGAGGTTTTATTGATGTTTTAATTCGTATTTCTGAAGAAATGAAAGAGCCAAATTCCCACACAGGTATATATGATCATTTCATAAACCTACCAAAAAAACAAACTTGCCTTTCAGCTTCACTTTAGCTGTTCTTCTGCATTTAATATCTCATTTTGTTTCTCTTCTTTTAGCGAGCTCTTCAATTACTATATAAGAAAAGTAGGTCGTGGGTGGGACACGTGTCACTTCTCATGTTTTTTAATTTTCCATAAAAATTATTTCATTTGTCTGTACTTTGTACGGGTCCATCAGCAAGTATTTCAATAAAAGATTGCATAAATTGAGAGGAAGTTGACAAGTTTAAGTGTACCTGTAGCTTTCTTGAAAAATTCTTATCATGATCTGAAGCTGTAAGTTGGTTCAGTAGGTAGCAAGGAAGGAATAGTGCTCTTAGATCATGGAGACAATACCCAATTGACTGCAGAGGGAGGATTAAGGCAATCCTACCCGCAGAAGCCGCCTCAGGCTTCAACATGTCACCAGCCAGAAGATCATGAACAAACAAACGTCCCAGACTACCATTCAGTGCCATTCATTACTACAATCTCTGTGGGTGAACCAAGCTATCAACCACCTAGAACTAGGACTCCTCCATCACCACCACCACCCTCTAATATTGGCTATATTCCCACATTTCTCCCAAGAAATGATGGCTTGCCTCCAACCTTCACAGACATACCACCACCCAGGACAGCCCCAGGTCAAAGGGTGCCTCCACCAGGTGTTGCATTGGAATTAAGTGCAGGGGCATTGGCAGCTGGTGCTGTAATTTTTGGTGATGACTTCTTGTCAGGATTTGATGTTCCTGCAGGCCTAGGAGATGCCACTGTTAACATGGAAACTGATTATTATTATCCTCCCTGAACCGAGCATTAATCAGCTCAAATTGTTATATTTGGTTGCAGACAGCCTATCAGCAAACCAGTTATGGCTAATGGCTGTTGTATATGTTTCCACATTCTTAAGATTAAAATTGTGTCAAAGAAAATGCCGAGTTTCATTCATTGGTCTAAAACGTCAAGTTATTTTATCATTTTTCATTTAGCTCAATATTAAAATATTGGATCAGGATCATCTGCAGTTGTTTTAAAACTGCATGAGATCCAAGCCCTTTAAACATGTTTTATTGTATATTTAAAAAAAAAACTGCAATTCAATAAATTGAATGGCTGGATAATCGAATTCACTCCCTGCAATTACCCACGTCCAGAAATCGAATACATAATTTAGATTGGTGGTCCAATTGTAATTCTTGGTACATCTGAGACCTCAATGCTTGGCCCAATGGCCTATGGTGTTACAGAATACAGATCATTCAGGCAGGTTAGGATAAAGAAGATATCTTCAACTACTGTAGAAGGCTAGCAATATAATGTAATATAAAATTTCATTGTTTATCAGCACTTTCCACTTTCAATCTTTTCATTAGCTGGTCTCATCATGCTTGATGAATTTAATGAGTATGCATCAATACGCCTTCAATGGATCTTCGTCCATCCGATCGATTGCATTAGTGTGTGCCTATATTATATGGATCTTCTACCAAGTAAAATGGGAAGCTTGAGTTGTAAAAAAAATCACATCACGGGTTGTAGATATTGCTCGTTTGAATCACCCACTAATCTCCTTAGGAAGTTTTCAACAATGGAAATAAACTCCTCCACTTTTTCTTCATGTGGCAGATGGCCACATTGCTTAATTACTTCAAACGATGCTCCTGGGATGACACGCGAAAGTCTCTCAGCATTCCATGAAGGGACTAATCGGTCACTATCACCAGTTACAATCAGAACTGCACAGTCAAACAAATATCACCAATTATGCTCAAGATTCAACTCAGGGCTATCAAACAGGTTAGATTGCTGGAAAGAGATACATGATTTAACATGAAATCAGAAACAAGAACCATCTCAAAAGAATTCAAGGAAACAATCAAACAAACAAGCAATTATATAAATGAACCTATAAATTAAAAAGTTAAAAACTAAGTGCCAATTATTGATTTTCCCGGTTATAAAAATTGTCAAGTAGCATCGATTGACACTTAAGCAGTGATATTATGCCAACAGAACATTTTAACGATCCAGATTTGATCGTAACACAAAAGTATCCAGTGGATTGAACAGAGTAGAAAGGCATGAGCTTCATTCCATCTTGCATAATCTATCATAAACCAGTTAACTGATTCATTGCCACCAAAACTTATTCTACATGGCCATTCTAAGATGTCTTCCATCTCTCCTACTTTACTGCCATCCTGATCAGGTATTCAAAGACAAAGGTTGAATCGAAGACAAAAAAGGCAAATAAACATGGACACTATAAAGGGTTAGTTACCAGGACATGATATTTTGGTAAGTCTTTTAGTAAGGGATGGCTTTGTTTTAGATTCCTCATCCAGAAGCATTGCAGCAGTGTATTCCACCAGTGCCCTATCCCAATCCTTAATCCTCAATGGCTGCATTCAGTGCTAACATCCATGTGAGCATTGACTATTTGAGTATTATGACGAAAATAAAACAGAGAAAATAGTTACAGAATAGGAAAACAGGAAATTGCAATGACTACCTTTGTATAACCACTAAGGACGTGCTCAGAGACCTGTTTTGGGTCATACCATGAATTTCGAACTGCGGCAGTACCAAACTTATCAATTGCCATTCTTACCTAAGATTCACATGAAGAAAGGGCCATCAGTCCAGTAGTCATGACAAATTATTGCCAGTTTCAGTATGAGATTTTGCAGTCTAAACACAGAAACTAAAATGCACAAAAAAGTCATCCAACAAGAAACAATCTAACCAGAATTTCTTTATGTAGCTCACTATATGTACTTCAACTTTACATTTCGAGTAATTATGGAAATTGACAAAAAGGAATTACATGGAAGGCTTAAATAACTTTTTAGTCCTTGTAATATACATCTTTTTTTGGTTTTAGTCCATACAAAAAAAACAAATTTGTCAGTTTCCATCTCTGGAAAATAGGAATATTTGTTTTGTCGGCTGTAATCAATATAGTCTTGTAATATGCAGATTATATTGATTTTAGTCCCTAAAACATGACATCAATTTTATTTTACAAGGACTAATTCAACATGAACCAAACATTACAGGGACCAAAGCCAAAACAACGAGGATCAAAAGCAAAAATTCCTATTTTTCAGGAACTAAAACAGACAAATGTTTTTTGTAGGGACTAAACTTGAAAAAGATGTATATGGAATATCAATTCATTAAAAAGGTTTTCATGAGTTCAATGTAACAGTTTTTTTTTTTTGGTAACACCAATGTAACTGTATTTGAGCCAATAATTCCTTGTTTCTCTCAGATTATTATATTTTCCAATATTGATTGAACCAACAAGGTTGATGTAACTCGAATGAAGATTGGTATTACATTGGCAACAAACAAGTTTATTACCAGCATTATCGCAAGGGAAGAACGCAGGACAGCTGATAACAGTTTCCTGTACAAAGAGTTGACCATATCTGTCATCTGCTTCATCATCTCTGTTATTGCCATTGCAAAGTACTTGGTAATCTTGGACAACAACTTGTATAGCCCAAAAATTGGATTTTTTCTGATAGAACTGTTGTCTTCTTTCACTTGGTTATCTTGTGTTGACTGGTTCTCTTTAACAATTTTGGGTGTAGTAAGTGGGGCAAAAATTGCTGGCGCAACTAGGATCAGAGCAGCAACCCGTTCAGGAGCTTCAAAATATGTATTAACTGCTACAATTGAACCTGCTGAGTGCCTGCCAAATCATTTTGGAGACATCTCAGCTTCTAAGAAAAGGGCTACAGTCTACAGTGCAGAGGCATATTAGAATACATTTCTTTCCTTTGGTAATATTACCAGCTATACAATTTTAACATCTGATTTCAATGGAGGAGGTTACGCTGAAAAAGGAAAGAAACACCACCAGATATATGTAATTTTATTTGCCTACTGGGGGCATTCCTAATGTCTGATTCCATATATCATGACTGCTACCTCAGAACGGTGGGAAAAAAAAAAGCCGATAAATTTAACACTTACGATAAGATTAAAAAATGACAGTCATATCAATGCAGTGACCCATAAATGTAACAATTAGGATATTGATCACCAATGAGATGAGATGAATACATATCCAGATGCGGGAATGCAACTTATTGCCTATTTAGCTGTCAGCTTATAACTACTGTATGATCAACTTAGATTGATGAAAATTGCCCAACAACATCTTAGAAAAATAAAACCACATAGCAAAACAGAAGATAGAATATTCACATACCCCACTAAAACTGCTTTCTCAGCTTTTAATAAACCAATGAAGTGCAAGGTAGCAAGCACTGAAAATGCCGTTGAGTATGCATTTAGAGGCTTTGTGTCTCCTGTTCCTGAAGAAAGATGCTGGGATAAATTTACCCTCGATGTTAATCCAAAGGCCGGCCTATCAAAAGCGAGAACTTTCGAACCGGTGGCCTCAGCCAAAGGCTTCATAACTTTTTTCCAAGAGAATACTGAGGCTCCAAATCCATGTAGAAGAACCATGGGCAAATGTAGCTTCTTGATTTGATGAGAATGAGTCTGATTCTGGAGAATGCTTTGTGGTTGGGATTCGGCATCATATATCTTGTGGTGTATATGCACTCCTTTGAACTCACAAAAACAACTGTCTGGATCTGCCAAAAGCTTTGGATCCACCAATTCGTCCTGATCTATGCCAGCTATCCCCTTCTTTTTCTTTTTTGATCCTACATCCAACAACTGCTCTGTAGAAATGGGGCTCAACACAAAACACTCATATAAATAACCAAGCAACAACAATGACTTCAACCAATTATCAATTACTGTATAAGAAAAATAGGCCCCTAACTCAGATGCGTGTCTCAATTTCTTTTATATTTTGTCAAAATTATTTCGCTTGTTGGGTTTTTTTTACTGTTTATGTTAAGAAAAGACGTGTATTTTGTATGAGTGCATCGGCTAGTTTCTATAACAAACATAATCCCAATTAAAAGTTTTCATTTTTTTCCCTTTTCTCCTCCTAGTGTGTGATAGGGACCAATAGAAATGAGAGGCCTTGTGTGGGCATTTTTCTTTTTAATCCTATACTTGTTGGTTGATTCTCTCCGTCAAATAAAAAGAAGAAAGCAAGAACAAACAAATACATGGAATGGAACCACAAACAAACACTGAATTAAGGAAAGCAAAACATGGTGAAGTATTGAGAAGGGTAATGAAAAGAGGAGGAGAGAAATATACCGGAATAGTCAGCACCTGAACCGCTAACGGATGGAGCTGAAGAAACAGAAGCAACGAAGCTATTCTTATGATTATGAGACCGCAAAGGAAAAGGACGCTTGTGTGTGAGGCAAACATATGTATATGAATGTGTAGAGTTATTGAAGGTGGGAGTGGGATGGGTCACTCTCACCGACGACCCCAATTGCCCACAGTTCACACCGACTCTCATCATCTGATTCTGCTGTTACAATTCACTTCACTTCACTTTGACTAAAAATCAAAATCGCTTTTCGACCCTTCGGCTTCTCTTCAATCAATCCAGCTTAAGCTCAAATGCTCCATTCATTTACTGCTTCACCCAAACGGATAAAACCGTACACACCGTGGCCGGTTCTAATAAACACGTAACTAAACGGTAAACAACAATGCCACGTGCAGACAATCGTCTTATTTTGGGTTGATAAATTTCTCAGTGACCTGAGAAATTGCATTCACCTGTGAGGCTATACTTAAATAATATTTAGGCTACTTACCAAAAAAAAATAATATTTAGGCTTAAAAATATCTTGTGTCCATGTAAATATAGTGATTTTTGTTTTTTGTCCCTGTAAAATTTTTTTTTAATTATTCATCCCTGCAATATCGTAACTCTCTCTTTTTGGTCATCGTCGTCAGTTGTTGTTACAAAAATGCTGAGTTGGCAGACGGAGGTCTATGTGGCAGTGCCACGCTGGATCAGTGTGTCCATCTAGCATATGCTGACTGTGCAAGTTTGCTGACGTGGCTCTAAATTTTCCACTTTCCCTTTCTCCTCTCCCCCTTTCTTCTTCCTTATCACCTCTTCCCTCCCCTGCCCCCACCGCCATGGCATCTTCACCTACTGCTCCCACGCTCAAATAAAACACGATTCAGGTTCAAATTTTATAAAAGCGTATGGGGAAGGTGGAAAAGGAAATGAAGTCACGTGGTTCAGTTACGGTGAAAGGATTGTTGTATATGTTGTCAAAAAATCCAATCCTAATATTTGAAGTTTCCATTTTGGGTTTCTAGATTCTAAAACTACAGGAACAATTAATTAGAGAAATTGAAAACGTATTGGGAATTAACCAGAGCAAGATGAATATATGAGCAAAAGTGGAAGCTTTTTTTTTTATCGTGAAAAAAGATGAGAAAATCAACACCCACCCACCACTGGGATGAATCAAAAACATCCATTGTAATTTTTCTTTGTTTTGAGAGGAATCGAAACAAACGTGGAACACCCACCCACCATTGGTCGCTGCCATAGAACCACCGCAGTCCGCCCCTCATCCTCTTTCGACGACCAAGGATTGAGTCGAAGAGGTTCCACTCCCGGAGAGTTCGGCGCTCGGATCTTGGTTCCGTCCTTCAGCGTGACAGAGGTTATACAACGTCGAGGTTGCTGGAGCTGTTTATGTACTGCCCCAGCTCCATCACGCCGTCACGGTAACGCCCGTCGCTCAGCCTCTCGTGAACGAACTGGTCCGTTAACACCAAGCAAGCTAGCCAGAGCAACTCGTTCGTGTTCTTCCTCAAAAAGTGTACCAGCTCATACATCAAACACCCCGAGGGTTTTCCATGGAATGTTCCCAATCGATAGTACTCTTTCTTTCTTCTTCTGGTCTTAGACGGTGGGGGCAGCATGGCAGGGGAGGGGAAGAGGTGATAGGGAAGAAGAAAGGGGGAGAGGAGAAAGGGAAAGTGGAAAATTTAGGGCCACGTCAGCAAACTTGCACCGTCAGCGTATGCTAGATGGACACACTGATCCAGCGTGGCACTGCCACATAGACCTCCGTCTGTCAGCTCAGCATTTTTGTAACGGCAACTGACGGCGAGGACCAAAAAGAGAGAGTTACGATATTGCAGGGATGAATAACTATTTTTTTTTTGCAGGGACGAAAAACAAAAATCACTATATTTACATGGACAAGAAATATTTTTAAGCCTAATATTTATCATCTTTTTTTATTAAGGAAATTGTACTCACTTTTTCTTGGGTTTACTCTAAATCACACATTTCTTTTGTTTTGTAAAATAGAGGAGAGATATGTATAATAATTGAGCAAAGGTATATGTCTTTTTTTGGTCCGTTCTAGGGTGGACCCCTAATTTTAAAACTTATGGGTGGACCACTAATTGTGAACAGCAAGAACTGCAATAGATGCCGTTGGATTTTTTTTAAAGAAATAAAGGGTTGAGATGAGTTAAAATAAAAATGATAACAACTAAACTTTCCACACACAATACCAACCCCCACCCATCCCCACTCTCACTCCCCTGAATCTGAAGCTTTTGAAGTTGCTGCTCTGGTTGCCGACGACGACACGACTTTGCCCACTCACAGTGCTCAGTTGTGTAGGTAACAAGATGAAACACAAGAAGGGGGGTTGAATTGTGTTTCTAAGCTTTTAAAACTTTTCACAAATGTTGGACGCTGGCTGTTAAAAACGTTGGACGCACAGCTTAGTTCAAATATTGGACGCACAGTGTTTTCTGAAATATTGGACGCACAGAATAGTGAAATATTGGACGCACAAAAGATTGGACGCTGAGGCTTCCCTCTTAGTTTAAAAATTTGTTTTCTTTGTGCGATTTAAGGTGTATGAAAAACTTGTTTAAACAAAATCACTTCAATCCCCTTGGTTAGTAATAAGCACAGATATAATAAGAGATAAGGGAAGGAAGAAATAACACAAGTTTTTATACTGGTTCACCCTTTCCTAAGAGCTACGTCCAGTCCCCTCAAACTAGAGAGATTTCACTATCAACCTGATAGAATACAAGTATTCTTTGCACACAGCCTCTTCAGGCTAAAACCCAAGTATTCTTTGCACACAGCCTCTCCAGGCTAAATCCCAAGTATTCTTTGAACACAGCCTCTTCAGGCTAAAACCCAAGTATTCTTTGAACACAGCCTCTTCAGGCTAAACAACTCAGCAGAGTTTTTGATTCAAGTGCTGTCTAACTCACACAAGTGAGGATATGAATTCTAAAGCACTTTGAGAGTTAAGCAAACTCTCTTTTACAAGAAGAAAGAATAAATACAAGACTTTCTATACAGAGTATAACAAATTGCACAGCAGTTCAGCTCTTTCTTTTTCGTTGTTCAGTGTCTTATATTCTTCTTCTTGCTTCTCGGTATTTATAAGAGTAGTGAAGCTTCAGACTTGTTCTTCAGTTGCTCAACTTCAGCTCTCATAAAAGTTACCGTTCTCTAATAGCATTTAATGCTATTTTCCCGTTGCTCTGAGGAGATCTACTTCATTGTGCATGTCTGCGTTTTTTTCTCCTAAATCAGAAGCAACTTGTACTCAAAGTCTCAATTGTACAGTGGTTAATAATAATATCTTATTGAGACAGAGAGAATACACTGTGTAAAGCAGAAAGATGTGTTCAGAGATATATAGAGTAGTTAAAAGTACATTCTCTCTCTTAGTACACTTTCCACAGTGCTTTATGCTTTTCAAAAGTACGTTCAGAAACGTTGACAAAGTTGTACAAAAAAGCATTGTGTACAGCTATTCAATTCCAATAGTGTTGCTCAATAAAAACGTTTAATATTAAAAGCAAGAGCAATCGAATAGCAAATAATGAATTCTGCATATAGTGTATTGGACGCAGCAAGTAGAAGTTATTGGACGTATACCTTGCACTTACCAATCACACAGAATTCATTCATGCATTGGACGCATACCTGGTACTCTCCAATTGCACAGAATTCATTCATTGGACGCATACCTTTCTGTTGATCAGATGTCAAGTAGCATTGGACGTATGCCTCATTCTGGTTATTGGACTTTTGCAATTTCCTTGCTGTTCCATTGGACGATGAGCAGTGATTGTTGTACATTTGTTTTTCTGCTTCATTGGACGATGAATAATAGACTGAGAACTTGTCCTACTTTGCTTCATTCATCGTGTAACACTTTGTTCTTGTTCTTCTCATTTATCGGACGCAGAACAGTGCTTGAGTAACTCTGACTTCATTGGACGCAGAATGTTCAGTTTCATTGGACGCAGAGTTGCACTCTTGCTCATGCTGAACATTGGACTTTTGTCCTTCATATGCATTGGACGCTCACTGAATCTGTTCCTTTGAAAATCATTGGACTCTTACTGCAATTCTGCTTCTCATAAAAACATTGGACTTATACCAGTATTGCCTTGTACTTATCATTGGACGATCAGCATTCTTGAATATTGGACTTATGTCTTCAATGCCTTCTTATGAATCATTGGACGTATGAAATTGTCCTTGTGCCTTGTACTGAATTATTGGACGCACAACATTACTTGCCTTTGCTCAAACATTGGACGCAGAACTCTTCCTTCTGCTCAAACATTGGACGCAGAACTCTTGTGTCTATTTCAGTGCCAACATTGTGATGAGCTAGCTTATTGGACGCAGAACTGCTTTGCCTCTTATATCAGTAACTTCCTTCTGCCAAAATCACTGGACGCAGAACTCTTGGTATTTATGTTTCAGTGCCAACATTGGACGCAAGACTCACTTTGAATGCCAGCCAATGCCATGAAGAACTGATTGGACGCAGACTGCAATAAGCTTAGTTAGGCAACATTGTTATTCATTGTACAAGCTTAATACATTTTGTTTATCCTTTGTAAAAACCTTAATAGATTTTGTTATCATCAAAACCATAAAATCACTTAGGGAGTTTTTGTATTAAAAACACTTTTAACCAATTTGGTTCCAACAAGTTAGTCATGGTATTTTAACAAGCAATTGAAGCAAATCTCCCTCCGTCGCCTTCGAATGCAACACTGTTACACCGCCACTCTTTTCTTTAATGTTCTGTCACCATTGCATTTGGGCTCATTTTGAGTTTTGACCCTATTTGAAGAATCCAATGTTTCGTTCCTTATCTGCTTCACTGTAATTTTTGCTCTCTCTACGGTTTATGATATATTATTTTCAAAATCCCTATTTCTTTTTTGGGTTTTGTTGTTGTGTTGTGTGGGTTCATCGTTGTCATTCATGCAATCTGGTAAAAAGAAGAAACAGAGGAGAGAAGAGAGAAGAGAGAAGAGAGAGAAAGTGCCACCACCGTCCCCCGTTGCCAGCACCACGCATAGCTTTCTTCTTCCTCTCTATTGCGAGCAGCGGTGCATCCCCGTTGTCGGCACCACAAGTGGCTGTCTTATCTCCGCCACAAGAAACAGTGCATCTCCCATCGCCAATACCACACGCTGTTGTCTTCCTCGTCTCCACCGTTTGACATTGCCATGCCCCATGGGGAGACGTGGTTCTCGCAGTAAGTAGAAGAAAGGGATGGGGTTTCGTGGTGGCGGAAGGAGCGGCCGTGCCGTAGTCACCGTGATGCAGAGAGAAAGAAGAAGCCGCGGCAACTGTGCGAATGTGAGGTCCATTGCGGCGGTGGAGCAAGATCCATTGCGGCTGCGGTGGATGAGTAGTGTGTGTATTGGGTAGATCAGAAAAAATATGATGTAGAGAGTCCATGGTAAGATCACAAAAAGTAGATTAATCTAAGGGCTAATAAAATGGTCTGTGGTGAACCACCTATTTAATTACTTTAAATCCTACTTCACCACGGTGAACCACCTGGTTCACCCTAGACGAACCCTCTTTGTTTTGGTGAGCGAAAGGTGTATGTCTTCTTCAAAATAAAATCGGTCATTTCATACATAGTTTTGAATTTTCCTTATTTTTTTTGGTAAAAGAAGGCTTTTTTTTTTGGTATGAAAAGTTGGTAGAAGAAGGCTAAACAAAAACAGGAAGAAAAAAATAAAGGGAATTGGTAAATACACCAATATTTTTGGACATACACCTCACATTTAAAAAGGAAAATACCATTATATCCTCGTTGATTTGTTTATTTTTTTTTCAATTTCGCGTTGTTACCGGAAACTTAGTTTCTGGAATGTATTTTTGCATTCCGGAAACTCCAGGAAAAATTTACATTCCGGTCCGGAATGTAAATTTGCATTCCGGAAACTCCAGAAAAATTTACATTCCGGAAACTCCAGGAAAATCCAGTTTCCGGAATGTATTTTTGCATTTCGGAAACTCCAGGAAAAATTTACATTCCGGAAACTCCAGTTTCCAGAATGTAAATTTGTATTCCAGAAATTCCAGGAAAAATTTACATTCCGGAAACTCCAGTTTCCAGAATGTAAATTTGTATTCCAGAAATTCCAGGAAAAATTTACATTCCGGAGTTTCTGGAATGCAAATCTGTATTCCAGAAACTGGGGGTGTATGGCCAGTTTCCGGAAAAGAAGCAAAATCAGAAAAAAAAAAAACCCAAACAATGAGAGTATAATAGTAATTTCTTGAATAAATATGGGGTGTATGACAAAAAACTGAGATATATTTACCAATTCCCAAAATAAAACAGAGAGAAGACCCTGCCCAACCCAACCCAACCCAACCCAAGTCCCACTAGCTATCTCTCGGGTAATACACCCTCCATTCCTTATTTTATTCTTAGGAAAGATTTTTTTTTTTGTGAATTTTACTATATATTTTCTCTCCTCTTATTTTTCTCTACAATTAAACTTTGAAAAATTTATATATTCTTCTTATTTTTCTCCACCAGTATTTTCTCTTTAGACTTTATTTCAAAACAAAGCAAGAGTTAAAGCTTTTGTAAAAACAATATAACAATAAAAAACCACTCAATCATTTTTTTTCATGATAATGATTTTTTTTTAAAGCCAAAAGAAAATTCATTAAATAACGAAACTAATCTGAGTACAAGGTATGTCCAAATAAGCTAAAAAAATATATTTATAAACTATTAAATTTTTTTTGATATAACTATTAATTTTATTTAACAAATCTTTATACATTTCTCATGCATGTTTATATTTTCATTTAATAACTTTATTTTTAATTTCTTACATCTACATTTACAAGTTAATAACAAAAGTAATTCCTAAACTTCTCCGATATAAAAAAAAGGCAGGAAACAAACAAAGGAATCCAGCTAATGGAAAGGTAAAAATTGAACGAGAAACAAACAAAAAGAAACAGAGATAGGAATTATTAGGAATAAAGAATTAGGAATTAGGAAGAGAAGAGAAGCGTCTTCTGCTTCACGGCACGCTTAGCATTCCGATCCCGACTTCTTCGCTGTTCGTAACATATTAATATTACATGTTTACGCAATTCATTTGTTTTTATTACTTGTTTTGATGATCTTATGGTCCCCATTTCAATTTTCACCGCGGTTTTCAATTCGATTTTCCCAAACCCAAATGAACCTTTCCGCTTCGTGATTCGCTAATTTTTTTATCCTGTTCTCATCAATTATTGCGTGGGTTCCCCATTTTCGTTGTTAAAGTTTGCATCTTCATTTTCTTCTGATCGTGGGGTATATGTAGGCATCATGAAGTGAAAAATTGTTGCTGGGAAGAGTGGGAATTTGCTGTTTTTATTCATCAGACTTGCTCTGAGTGATTGCTACCCCTGGTACCCTCTTGCCTCAATCACATTTTTATCCCGCCTTGCATACTTGTCAAGATGTAAATATGATGCACAATGAGTATCTTTGTTTTGTTGGAATAATAATTACAGCTTAACTTCATATTGTTCGTTTCCTATGAACCTTGTTTCAATGAAAATTGGGAAGTAACATTAACCATAAAAAATATGATAAGAAATAAAGTTGTTATCAACTCATGTTTAATGATTGAAGCCTTGATCCTACTGTTATTACTGTTTTTCTTATGGTTGCTTTAGATTTATACATTGTATAGGTATGTTGCCTATTTGCTACACTGGATAAATTGATGGACCTTTCTATATCACTTAAATGATTAATCTGTTTGAACTTCGAAGAGCATCATAGACATGGTTGCTTAGAAAAGTCTGATGAAATTGGGATCCTAGGTTGTCAGTTTAAGTGATATACAGCCGTTAAGACTTAGGAGGAGTTCTGGTGGTGCTGGAACTACTGCATGAAAACAGAAAACTTGTAGAATTAGTAGTAGTTGCAACTAAAAGGTAAACCTCAGGTACATAGGTTCATGGAAGATATGAATAATTCAAGAAATGAGACAAGAAAGGACTGAGCAGCAGAAGGAGTATGAAGTGGGCATATGGTTACTTTCATTTGAGTTAGCATTATTCTTTTGATTGAAGAATTGCGTTGAGGCTCAAGGATTGGTTTAGCTGTGTAGGAGAAGCTCAGATTTTGTTGACATATATATCTAAATAAATAATGAAAATTCTCTATATATACGGTTTATAACTAAAAGAGTCTTGAATAACATTTAATTCTCATACTAAACTGAGAAATTTTGGATTCCTAAACATCTCGTGGACTATCCTTCCTATTTATTCCCTATTCACCTGTTTGGGTTGGTACTTGGTAGTAAGACACTCGACTATTCTTGAATACATACGATTTACGAAGACTGTAGCAATATAAATTTGTTGCATATAATAGTATTTGACAATTCCCTTCAACTACTTTCATCCCCCAGGTTGTGACTTGTGAACATTAGAGTCTGATTAAGAATTTGTTTCAAGTAATATCAAAGAATTTTTCATGTCTGTTACAATAGAAATCACCTTGTGGCACTTCACTTTTATAACTGGGTCAACTGTGGTTATTGAGTGCAGAAAATGTTGGCAGATAACCCCTCATCTCATATGAATTCATCTGTTTCAACGTCTCAAGGAATATTTCCAACTTCAAGGATCGGAAATTGTGAATCCCCCAATAGTGGGGCCTCCTCCTCTCTTTCCCGGCCTGATGCAGATATGAACGACAATGATGAAACTGATTTGCTATCGATATCATGGAATCAGGACTATGGTTGCTTAGCTGCTGGAACAAGTCATGGTTTTCGTATCTATAATTGTGAACCTTTCAAAGAAACTTTCAGACGTGATTTAAAAAGTGGTGGTTTTAAAATTGTAGAGATGCTGTTCCGCTGCAATATTCTAGCACTTGTTGGTGCTGTAGCTAATTCCCAATACCCACCCACTAAAGTTTTGATTTGGGATGATCACCAGAGCAGGTGCATTGGTGAATTCACGTTTAGGTCTGAAGTTCGTGGAGTGAAATTAAGACGCGATCGAATTGTAGTTGTTCTTGAGCACAAGATATATGTTTATAACTTCATGGATTTGAAGCTTCTTCATCAAATCGAGACTCTGGCAAATCCTAGGGGGTTGTGCTGTCTTTCATACCATTCAAATACTTTTGTTTTGGCTTGTCCAGGTCGTCACAAAGGACAGGTTCGAGTTGAACACTTTGGACTCAATGTGACAAAATTAATCAATGCTCATGATTCCCAAATTGCATGCTTCACTCTGACAATGGACGGGCTCCTTCTTGCAACTGCTAGTGTGAAGGGCACTTTGATTAGAATCTTCAATACAATGGACGGGTCTCGTTTACAAGAAGTAGGTTATTACACCATGGATTTAATTATTGCGATAAACTATTATTATTTCTAACTTCCTGCTTTATAATTTCTTTTTCTGGGAATTTTAATTTTCACATCTGTGTAGTACGAGATGGATTTACTGGAAAATGATTTTTTTTTGTAACAGTTTTATTTTATTGAAAAGTTTTCCATATTCCTCTTATAATTGATTGAATGTCGGAAACAGAGCAAACTTTATCCAACTCTAGAATTGAATGACATCTTCTATATAAGGTACTTTCATTGTTGTGAATTGTTATTGTGTTGCACACCCCTTTTTCTTGACCAGTCTTAAATTCATATAGGATGTAACAATTTTATTTTCCAACTTTTGGAGCTCTCCTTGCAATAATAACGTTTAGCATGTCTTGCAGTTTTTATACCTTCTTGAAGTAGAACTGTTAAGTAAGAATTGGTTTGACTTCTTTATCAGATTTCCTTATATAATCATGCTCAATCATCCTCTCTTTCTTGTAGGTAAGAAGAGGGGTGGAAAGAGCTGAAATCAACAGTATAGCTCTGTCTCCAAATGTCCAGTGGTTGGCAGCATCAAGTGACAAAGGCACTGTTCATATATTCAACTTGAGAGTGAGAGTGTTTGGGGAGGATAGTTTAACACATCCAAACACTGCTCAAGGGCCTATACTGTTTCATCAGAATTCTTCAACTTCTTTAGATCCCTTGATTTCTCCAAACACTGGTGCCAACCCCAATTCATCATTATCTTTCATGAGAGGTAAAATTGTTTTTCTTATGTAATGCGGAACACTTGAATTTTTCATAATTTGAAGAAACAATCATTTTTGTCCGGTTCACCAATTTGAATACTTATCCAGCCAAGGGAGCTACATTATGTGTGTGCGATTTTTCGATGATTTATAGGCCTTTATATATACATTTAGAAAACTTGATGGAATCACTTGATTCATATCAAATCAGCTATCTGAAGTCTCCTGTTTTTATGTGCAGTGCTGGGTATAAAATGTGATAATGCATGAAAAAAGATCACCCCCTCCTTAGTCCCCAGGTTTTAATTCCTTTATGAAGGGTAACTCTAGACACATGACACATAAAAAGTCAATTTCTTGTGCTCCATTAGATTTACCATTGGATTTGTGCAGGGTGACGTCAATACTTTTTCTGCACAAATCTACATGAAATCAATGGATCTGCATATTAGGTTTATTTATTTATTTGGTCTAATATATGACTTGTCCACGTAGCATTCCCCTTTCGGAAACTCCTTGCAAAGCATTGCTGTATTAACATCTCTAATAGAACCCATATGTTTAAGGATATTCTCTAAACCTACTCACGGTTCTGAAGCTTACTTTAAAGATGGGAAATTGAATAATATTTATTGTACCTATTGTCTTTTTTTTTTTGTTCTGACCATTTTACCTTGACAACATTGTAGGGGTTTTACCAAAATATTTTAGCTCAGAATGGTCATTTGCACAGTTCCACTTGCCTGAAAACACTAAATTCATTGTGGCATTTGGATCCCAGAACACTGTCGTAATTGCTGGCATGAATGGAAGGTATGTGTGTCTGTCATCGTCCTACTGTTATAGTGGACTTGTCAGTTATATGTATTCAACCCCTCGTTTTTTTTTTCCTTTCTAAAATTGAATCCTTGATCTTTAAAATTTTCAAATAAAGTTGAGGTTCGCATAACATCTTTTAGAGTGTCGCATGCTGTTGAAATTAGAGTGTCGCATGCTGATTGAACAACATTCAGTGAAATGCAATTTTGCTATCCTATCATTGAGTCATGTGATATTATTTGTGATAATCATGCGTACAAAATACAAAAAATTATTTTGAAAATATATCATTCGTTGAATTATTTTGAAAATATATCATTCGTTGAAATAAATTAGATTGATGAAGTACCAATTAATTTTTGAATTCATTAAATTTAATAAAAAATTATTTAGCAGCTTTTTTTATACAGCACCGTGTCTGTATAATTTGTTTCATTAACCTCAAAAAGTGGATATTTTAAGTGTATAACACAAGTTGATGTTTGTCGCTCCTCAATTACTGCTTCCTTTTAGCCTCTTCAAGATCACTCAGTGTATGTTTGGATACCTGTTTCAAAGCTCAAAATCACTTTGTTTCAAACATGATTTCATGAAAAGTTTTGATGTTTGAAAGTTTTGGTTCAAAATTGATTTTGCTCCCAAAAACATCTAAACATAAATCACTTCCTTTCAAACTCAATTTTAACTAAATAAATTCTACTGAATCAATTTTATTCAAAATCATGTTTGACAAATGCTCACTCAAAACACTCGCTCTTAATGAACTTGGTTCTCATCATTCTCCTCCTCCTTTCTTACAACCTCCCACTCTCTTTTTTTTTTTTTTCCCTTTCCGTTTATCAGCTTTTACAGATGCAGCTTTGATCCAGTACATGGCGGAGAGATGTTGCAGCAGGAGTATGTTCGATTCCTAAAATTTTTAAACTAGGCGCAGATGAACTATTTCAAGTACTACACATCTTCGCGAAGCAGTTGTAAGCTCTTCTCACGCACTGTAAATATGATGTCCCCAACACCAAGCAATAAAACTCGTGTGTCCTTATATGTAAATATGATGATGTCCCCTCCCATGTTGGAGGATCTTGTGATACATTGTTGTATATCTTGCTTGTATATTTTGTGGAATAAATAAAAAAATTGAAATTGAAAAGAAGATATACGGATAGCAAGTTAGCAACAGCGGCTTGGCAAATAAATATATTTTGTTACTAAATCTTTAGACGAGGTGACATCATCATCAATTGTAATGGGTGGAACAAAAGGTGGAACCTGAAGTTTCTGTATGACAAAAGGATGTAAAAGTAACATCATGCTTTAGCACAAGAAATAACATCTCTGAGACATATTATTATATATAAATGTCCAAGTAAAAAAAAATCAATTTTAACAAGTTAGGATTTACATAACGATGCGGAGCTTTCTAGGAGGGCGAGAGAAAACGGGAAGTGGGTGTAATATTCTACATCATTTTTTGGCAATTATTGCTCCCTTACTAGCATCTCCTTGGTCGCTAATAATATATGAACCTTCAATGCTTGCATGCCCAGAAGAAATTCTTCAGCTACATAGCATAATTTTAGCAAGATCATCACAGCTTAGATCTTGTAGTTTTCTCATCAGAAACAATCATCACCTTCCCTATAGCTTTCCTATCTTTGATGGCAGAAAAAGCAAGGTTGGCCTGCAAGGATAAGAAAATTGTTTACACCACCATATACTACTACTAGTCCCCATTGAACATCAATGAAGCACAGAGGCGTACATAAGATGAGGCAGTGGTACAAATTTCTGAATATGAATATCAATTCTCGTAAAAAGATAAATGTAAATGATAAATTCAACCAATAATCTATGAAAATGATTTAATTAGCCAATTACACATTGCATCGAATTTAAATTCAAAAATGTAGAATGATATAACACCAAAATTGATCATAGAATATTTCACCAAAACTTCACAAACTTAAAGAGAATAGACGGACATAAACAAGTTAATCATATTTACATTTACCCATTGGTCATTGAAGTTCCAACGAGTAAATTAGATACATAGATAAACGCTTTGTCAGCTTCAAGTCTAAATTGCAACAACATATGTGTAACCTAACCTTTCCCAATTTCCCACCGTAATCACTCACTAATTTTGACCTGCCGATGAAACAGAACCCCTAGAAGAAGAACATTGAACTATATATTAAGAGCAAACATTTATATCTTTAATATATACAAACACATACCTTCCAGTGTGGGTCAAACAACTATCTAATTTTTCATATCAAAAAAATGTATCAAATTGTCCAGACCTATTTAAACTGAAGTCAACATTGAACATGAATAAGGCCAGTAAACATGATGATTTAGACATATAGTACATAGCGAACTATCAAAAGCAATAATTTCCTTCAAAGAATTACAGCAGTAGTGAAATCTCTTTGAACAAATAGGTTAAAGTCTTAGAATGTACATTGAATTAGAGAAAAGAGAAAGAGATACACAAATTATTAGAACAGCTGTGACAAGGAGATTCCTGACCTCTGACAGGGGATAAGAATGAGAAATGTGAATGGAAATCAAGCCTCTTGCCAACCAAGACAGTAGCTCCTTGAAAGAATCTTCAAGAACACCTGGGAGGTGTATTTTATAGCTACTCCAATAAAGGCCATGTACCGTCCAATTCTGCCACAATGGTTTTGATTGGGCAGCAAAATACAGAAGTCAGAAGTTTAAAGATCCAAAGATCTCACTAGTTTGGTTTTATGCTGATATAATTAGGAGCTAATTGTAATATTTTCGGCCATACTACTTGATGTCCAATATTGTGCATCGTGGCAAGCCAGACTAAGCTTTTTCATTAATAAATGCTAATAATTGGTATATTAATTTATGCAGAGTCATTGGAAACACCCGGGAAAACTTAGATTTGTGTATATATGAGAATAGATGACAATATATGTTCAGGTTACAGATAAAAACATGTGTGTTAATTAAAAGCCCTAGTCAGCAATTTAACATAACTAAAAGAAAGCAGCCGTACGAGGAATGTACAAATTGTATGGGTCTGCTAGTATTCATTCCTGTTGTACCTTGACAAGAGCTATGTTAGCAGGGATGACAGGAATTTCTCCACTTGCAAATCCAATTATCAGAATGTTAGCTCCCCATTTCAGAAGCCGCAAGGATTCTTTAGTAATTTTGCCTCCAACCGGGTCATACAGGACATCAATCCCTTTAAGCATTCTGGCCTTAAGGAACTCTTTGACACTCTGAGTAACACTTTCATTACTCAAGTCCACCACATGATCAACACCAAGAGATTTCAAGAGCTGCGCCTTCTCAGCTCCCCTGACATGCAAAACAAGAAACACTCAACTAGTCAACTCCAAGGGATAAAGATAGCTATTAAAAGGAAGAAATGTAGAGCTTGTTCATTTAAGAATTTTTTTTTTCTTAACAAAATCACTTTTTTAGTGTAAAAAATCACTCGTAAGAATTCTTAATGTTTTGGGTAAACCTTTTTTAAGAATAGAAATTTCAAAATAATCAATTTTCAGTTTTTTTTAGATGCTGTTTTGAGTAGCTTATTAAAAACTCCCTAAAAAATTTAGTCACTTTTTTACCTAATCTAAACGCTTTTGAAAAAAAAAACAATCAAAGTGCATATTTGATTTTTAATTGGAGATCTTAAAGTAAAAGTATGTTTGAACACCAAGTAAATATAGAGTTTCTTTTGAGTAAATGTATTTGGATCTAAAAGTATATTTATAACTAAAAACCAAAATACCAATGTAGTCAGAACCAGACCAGTCATTGAACCGACGAAGGCAGGGGTTCAAGGTTCAAAGGTTTAACCGGGGTTCAACCGGGTTATAATGAAATAATATTATTTTAATTTTTAATATAATATATAACACAATGTTGAGTAAAAATTAACATAAAATTCATAACTTCTTAAAGAAAAATTAAACTTCAATACAAAATGTCATAATTCATAACATAAAACATTCAAAGTGATATCTGCTTCCTTAAAAAAAAATTGGCAGTTTTTATTTTTTATTTTTAAATAAAAAATAAAACTGAACCGGTTCAAATCGATTTTTGTCGGTTTTCTCGATTTTGATCAGTTTTTTTGGTTTTTGACCGATTCTTTGATGGTCTGATTTTTGGGATCGTCAGACGTCAAGACCCAGGGGGTCCAGTTTCCAGTTCGACCAGTTGGCTCGGCCAGTCCGATCTGGTCCTTACTACACTGCTAAATACCCTAACAAACTTGTCCATGGTTAAGGACGTCCATTACGCACACGGAAAGCATTTAGCAATTGACTACCTAGCAACAGCAATGACAACGGCACCGCATGCTTTTCCAATCTGTACAGCTGCATGGCCCACACCTCCTGCTGCACCCAAAACCAGCAATACCTACAATTTCACAACCCCACTTAACCACATAAAGAGACTTGAGGCAAAACGACGTGCATTGCATTAGGGTCTGTTTAGATAAACAGTTTATTTAAGCATATATGACATAAGCGCTTACGTAAGTTATTTTTATAATCAAAGAAAGAATGCAATTAAACTGATTTCATATAAGTTATAAACTGTTTTGATAAACTATTCTAGATAGCTTATGAGCCTATCGTTAAACTATTTCATAAACTCTCTCAAACACCGTCACAAGTGCTTATGTGAGTAGATAAATTTTGCATAAATCAATCCAAATAGACCCTTATTATTACATGTAAACTTGTTATTATACCTGACTAGAGGTCAATTGAGCTCTATGGACGAGTGCTACGTGAGAAGTGGCAAAAACTGCAAGTGCTCCAGCAGCAACTAGATTACAACCTTCCGGCACGCGAAACCTTCAAAAGCCAACAAGAACTTTACACACGTCACGGACAAGAATTTTAAACGCAACAACGGTGCTAAAAATGTAGCAGGAGGAGCAGAGACTCTCACAATTGGGTCTCATCAAGGACGATGTACTGAGCAAAAGACCCAAGAGTGGTGTAGGTACAAACAGGGTCTCCGACTCGCAAGTTGGAAACTTTGGGACCAACGGCATCTACGAAGCCAGAAAAATCAGAGCCGGGGATGAATGGGAGAGGGGGTTTCTCCTGGTACTTGCCTAGAATCTGCAAGTAGTTTGCGAAATTCAAGCTTGTTGCTTTGATCCTCACTCTCACCGCAGTCGGAGATTCCAATTGAGGGATTGGGTGATTCTTCGATACGAATATTGGGCTGTTTTCATCTTCAACTCCCACCGTTGGATCACCCAGTTTTCTGCACAACAGCGCTTCCATTTCTGTTATCTTTTCCTTTTCCCTTTGCACTAGAGTTTTATTTGAGGTGCCGGTTTTATGGTATTTGTAAAAGTACCTAACAGAATGCCCCATTAATTTAAAGAAAAATTACATAAATACACTGGATTAATAATAATTGTAGTTCGAAATTCAATTTGACAGGTGGGGATATTAGCAAATTTAAGGTAGTGTATGGATGACAAAAAAACACGTACTTGTAGATTAAAAAACATCAATCACATCCACTTAATTAAATATTGCTTTCCATGTTTTTTCTATGCCCCTAAGTATGCTCGTGATGCCAATGGACAAGAAACCCACGCGACATCAACTGCGGCATGAGTCATTATTGCCCAACAAACCTTCACGCAAGCTCCACCATTCTCAAGAGCCCCACCTTACCTCATCGAAGAAACCATGAAACCAACATGATACCATCCATCTACCATTCTTCCTCGTGCTACCATCTACCTCCTCCATCTACCATTATTCCTCATGCTACCATCACAACCTGGTAGCTTATTGTCCAGGTGGAGGCCTTCGATGCTATAAAATTTTATTCGAATCAGAGTGCCCAGGTCACATGGAAGAGGACAAATGTGAAGAAGGGTTAAGAGAATAAGGGAATAAAATGGATGGGTGAAACAAAATGTGGTGTGGCACCTGAAGTTTCTGTATCACAAAAGGATGTAAAAGTAACATCACCTTTTACCACAAGAATAAACATCTCTGATACATTATTATTATGTATAAATATTGTCCAAGTAAAGAGTACTTAAATTTGAAAGGAAAAAAAAATCAATTTTAAAAATTAAGGATTTACATAACGATGCGGAGCTTTCTAGGAAGGCGAAAGAAAAGGGGAAGGGGGTGTAATATCCTACATCATTTTTGGCAACTATTGCTCCCTTACTAGAAGAAATGCTTGCGTGCCTAGAAGAAATTCTTCAGCTACATACCATAATTTTAGCAAGAACATCACAGCTTAGATCTTGTAATTTTATCATCAAAAACAATCATTACCTTCCCTATAGCTTTCCTATCTTTGATGGCAGAAAAGGCGAGGTTGGCCTGCAAGGATAACAAAATTGTTTACACCACCATATAGTAAGTACTAGTCCCCATTGAACATCAATGAAGCTCAGAGACGTACATAAGATGAGGTAAGTGGCATAAATTACTGAATATAAATGTAAATGATAAATTCAACCAATATATGAAAATGATTTAATTAGCCAATTACATATTGCATCAAATCTAAATTCAAAAATAAAGAATGGTATATAACACCAAAATCAATCGTAAAATATTTCACCAAAATTTCACAAACTGATGAGAATAGACGGATGTAAAGTTAATCATATTTACATTTACCCGTTGGTCATTGACGTTCCAACGAGTAAATCAGATACATAGATAAACGCTTTGTTAGCTTCAAGTCTAAATTGCAACAACATATGTGTAACCTAACCTTTCCTCATTTCCAACCATAATCACTCACTAATTTTAACCCGATGAAACAGAACCCCTAGAAGAAGAACATTGAACTATATATTAAGAGCAAACATTTATATCTTTAATCTTTAATATATACAAACACATACCTTCCAGTGTGTGTCAAACAACTATCTAATTTTTCATATAAAAAAAATGTATCGAATTGTCTAGACCTATTTAAACTGAAGTCAACATTGAACATGAATAAGGCCAGTAAACATGATGATTTAGACATATAGTACATAGTGAACTATCAAAAGCAATAATTTCCTTCAAATAGTTACAGCAGTAGTGAAATCTCTTTGAACAAATAGGTTAAACTCTTAGAATGTGTACATAGAATTAGAGAAAAGAGAAAGAGATACACAAATCATTAGAGCAGCTGTGACAAGGCGATTCCTGACCTCTGACAGGGGATAAGAATGAGAAATGTGAATGGAAATCAAGCCTCTTGCCAACCAAGACAGTAGCTCCTTGAGAGAATCTTCAAGAACACCTGGGCGGTGTATTTTATAGCTACCCCAATAAAGGCCATGTACTGTCCAATTCTGCCACAATGATTTTAATTATAACAAAAAATAACAACCAACAATTAATACCAGCTATGGTAGAATTCATGTGAATTTGCAATGTGGGCAGCAAAATACAGAAGTCAAAAGTTTAAAGATCCAAAGATCTCACTAGTTTGGTTTTATGCTGATATAGGAGGTAACTGTAATATTTTCAGCCATATTACTTGATGTCCAATATTGTGCATCATGGCAAGCCAGACTAAGTTTTTCCATTAATAAATGCTAATAATTGTAATATAAAATTATGCAGGGTCATTGGAAATACCCGGGCAAACTTAGATTTGTGACTATATGATGTTCATATTACAGATAAAAACATGTGCATGTTAATTAAAAGTCCTAGTCAGCAATTTAACAATAACTAAAAGGAAGCAGCAATACGAGTATTGTACAAATTGTATGGGTCTGCTAGTATTCATTCCCGTTGTACCTTGACAAGAGCTATGTTAGCAGGGATGACAGGAATTTCTCCACTTGCAAACCCAATTATCAGAATGTTAGCACCCCATTTCAGAAGCCACAAAGATTCTTTAGTAAGCTTGCCTCCAACTGGGTCATACAGGACATCAATCCCTTTAAGCCTTCTGGCCATAAGGAACTCTTTCACACTCTGAGTAACACTTTCATTACTCAAGTCCACCACATGATCAACGCCAAGCGATTTCAATAGCTGCACCTTTTCAGCTCCCCTGACACAAGAATTATGCAAAACAAGAAACACTCAACTCCGAGGGATACCAAGATAGCTATTAATATGGAGAAATCTAGAGCTTGTTTATTTTTTCTTTACAAAATCACATTTTCTGGTGTAAAAAATCACTTTTAAGAAAGCGCTCACCCACTAATGAGAAAATCAATGATTGATAATCTAACATATTCATTATTTGTTATGCACGATTTTTTTAAATGCTATTCTAAGTAGCTCATTAAAAATCTCTAAAAAAATTAGTCACTTTTTTTTTCCCTAATCTAAAAATCATTTTTTTTCTTCAAACAAACGGGTCCGTAGTCAAGGACAATCAATGCCTGCCATTATGCACACAGAAAGCATTTAGCAGTTGACTACCTAGCAACAGCAATGACAACAGCACCGCATGCTTTTCCAATTTGTACAGCTGCAAGGCCCACACCTCCTGCTGCACCCAAAACCAGTAAAACCTACAATTGTAGTTCTTATAAAACTTAGACAGACCTTATCTTGCAAGTCGATTTTATGAGATTCAAAAATCCAAATTCTAAGAACTATCATATATACCATATTATTATTATACCTGGCCAGAGGTCAATTGAGCTCTATGGACGAGTGCCACGTGAGAAGTGCCAAATGCCACAGCAAGTGCTCCAGCAGCAACCAGATCACAACCTTCCGGCACGCGAAACCTTCAAAAGTCAACAACAACTTTACACACACATCACGAAGAAGATTTTTTTATTTTATTTTTTTTTAAAATGTAGCAAGTAGCAAGAGCAGAGTCTCTCACAATTGGGTCTCATCAACGACGATGTACTGAGCGAAAGACCCAAGAGCGGCGAAGGAACAAACGGGGTCTCCGACTCGCAAGTTGGAAACTTTGGGGCCAACGGCGTCTACGAAGCCAGAAAAATCGGATCCGGGTATGAATGGGAGAGGGGGTTTCTCCTGGTACTTGCCCAGAATCTGCAAGTAGTTTGCGAAATTCAAGCTGGTGGCTTTAATCCTCACTCTCACCGCAGTGGGAGAGTCCAATTGAGGGATTGGGTGATTCTTCGACACGAATATTGGGCTGTTTTCATCTTCAACTCCCACCGTTGGATCGCCCAGTTTTCTGCACAACAGCGCTTCCATTTCTTCTCTTTCCCCTTTTCCTTTTACACTAATCGATCGATTGGTTTCACTTTCACGTATACATTTGTGATTCCCACTTCCACCCGGATTTATATATATATAAATAAATAACCGTCTAAACTTTCGTGATGAAGACAAACAATAGCAGAATAAGAAGAAGAAAAAACAAGAAAGAGTATGAGCCCGTTTGTTATTAATTATTTATTTTTTTTAAAAAATATTTTTTTAAAGAAATAATTATTTGAATTTAATTAGTATGCATTAGTAGAGTAAAAAAAATTTACACAGACATCCAATCAGATTTCATTATGTAGATATTTGTGCAGATATTTTAGGAAATATTGTTATAAGATGACATCAGAGTGAGATATGATTGGATGCATGTGTAAAAATATTTTATACTGACAGTACATAGAAATTAAACTCTAATTATTTTCAATGATTTTTGATCTATTTGTTTTAACTTTTAAAAATAATCAGAATCTAAAAATAATCAGATATTCTGATTAAAATGAAAAACTATCTAAAGTTGTTTTTCAGAATTAATCAGATTTTAACGAAGAGAGAGAAGATTAAAAAAATAATTTTTATGATTATTAACAAACACAAATTAGATTATATACTTTCCATAAAAATCTCTAAAAAATAATCACTAAATTATTTTATATAAACATCACTTATTTTTTAATTAATAACAAACTGACCTATATTTGGTTATATTTTGTATATTTTAGGTGGAGTAGTGATATCATGTACAAGGGTGGTATAGTCAGTCATTGCTGTTTGTATTCAGTATTCAGAATGGATTATGGAACTCAATACGTGGCATGCTAAGAGTCTAGAGCTGGTAAAATGGGTCAGACTTGACGGACAGAGCTGAAAAAGTCCAAAAAATAGAGGGCTTAGACACATAAATTTGAGTCTATTTTTAATCCGGACTTTTTTGGTCTAGTTCGACAAAATCCGAACCCGGTAAAGCCCGAACCCGAAGCGGACCGCCCGAAAAATATAGGCTAAAGCCCGAGTCCGAGCCCAAAAAATGGAGGGTTTGAACACACAAATTCGAGTCCATTTTCAATTCAGATTTTTTGGTCCGGCCCGATAAAGCCTGAACCTTTGCGGGTCAACCCGAAAGCCTATTTTGCCAGCTCTCCCACGCCTGCTTATGTGGCATAATTGGTCATGAAATTTTATTCCAAGTCTTTGGAGTGTGGATAGTATTTTTAGATTACTGAAATGATTGGTATGATTTTCCGTTTGTCTTATTTTCTAAAAACAACAATTATTCCAAATGTGCTAAATATATAAACTAAAATACGTTGTAATTAAAAAAAAAAGTTTAGTAGTTGATGAAAAAAAAGTTTGGTAGAGTGCCAATTGAGCATATTTGCAATGATTTTGTGATATTGGCCCTTTAACAAAAGTGCTACTGCCCAAAATATTTGGCATGGATGTGCTTATGTTGGGGTGCAAGGTAACGGGTATGTTTGGGGTGGGGTGTGTGTAATAATTTTGGGGATGGATTTAATAATCCGCTCATATTCATGGGCATTCCTATGACGATCTGCATTACAGAATACAGAGTGCGGCCCAAACATGTGTTGCCTGCTTTTCGGTGCGTTTGAAGGATAAATGTCTTTAATTTGGATAAAAAAAAGGATAAATGTCTTTGACCTAAAAAAAAGGATTTTGCTAAAGGCACATGTGTTTCTAACCACACATACATAACAATTCAAAAGCCTAAAATACTCTCGTCGTATTTTGTTATCGTGCAGAGCTATTAATTCTGCACTGATGCAGAACTAATAGTTCCGCACGTGTTATTTGTATGTGTGTGTTACAAATAACACGTGCAGAATTATTAGTTCTACATCGGTGCGGAACTATTAATTCCGCACACACTCTTCTTCTTCCCTCTGTCACGAACACACTTCCTCCCCATTTTTCTTCTTCCCCTCATTCTTCTTCTTCCTTATTCTTCCCTCTGTCACGAACACACTTCTTCCCCCTCTTTATGCAATTCATATTAATCATTATGCCAATATATATAATTGTCTGATTGTTCCATGAACTTCTAATTCCAGATTTGTGAATCTTTTAGGTGAGAAGAATATAAAGGATTGGCATGAGAAGCCTGTATTATCAGGTTGGTTCTGCATATCGGTTCACTTCCCCCTTCCAGGTTTTGATCACCTCAATATTAGTTCATTTTTCATTTTTCTCCAAATGAACACCCCCTCAGCAAATTATTGAAGCAATTAATTGAACAACAGCTTGATCATGTACATACTTGGTCTTTTAATTGCATCCCCATTCCTTCGCATTTGCAAACCTCTGGCTCCACCTCTGCAAAAAATAATGCAAGCTAGCACATATGCGCGCCTGAACTGAGAGGGTGAATTCGGGGGGAAGAAAGATGGGGAAAGAAGAAAGAAGGGTTTATTTTTCCAATAGTGGTAGTTTTGTCATTTTCTAAAATTTCTTTTAAGTGTATATGTGTGCGGAACTGTTAAAAAAAAGAGAGACAGTTTGTGCGGAAGTGTGTGAATGAAGAAGACAATGTGTGTGTGCGGAAGTGTGTATTTTGATATATGTGTGTGGAACTATTAGTTCTGCATCAGTGTGAAAATTAGTTCCGTACGTGTTATTTGTAGCATATATAAATAATACGTGCAGAATTATTAGTTCCACGTTAATGCGAAATGAGGGTATTTTAGGTTTTTGTCCTGTTATGTATGTGTGGTTAAAAAATTGTGTATGTATATTTAGAAAATGCCAAAAAAATGGATAAATGTCTTTAACCAACAAAAGAAGAAGAAGGATAAATGCGTAAATTAAATGAGGAGGGAAACCGATCTTGAGCCTTGGACTTGAGAAATGGGCCTCAATAATATTGGACCGGTGTTTCTACAATTCTACCCAAAACAAAAAGAAACTTTTTGTATATATATTTTAAAATAGATTTATGTTCGACCAAAAAAAAATAGATTTATGTTTAAAAATGACAAATTAAAATTGTAACAAAAAATGACAAACTAAATTTATAAATAAAAATATATGTGAATGACTGTGTGCAGGTGCAAATTGTCCAGGAATGGAGGGAAAAAGTGGTGTCAACTGCAATGAAATTAAGAAAATGCAAAGAAAGCAGTGTTAAGATGTTTCACAAAGGGATGAGATTAAATTATTCTAGGAGTAATTTTTGGCTTAGTTACTCAATTCAATAATTCTAAATATGTATTAAATTTTATCAATTCAATCATTAAATATTGTGATATTATCTGAATGATCATGCACATATGTGTTGTAAGTTAAAAAAAAATTATTAACAGGTGTACTAAAATTTACTCCAATCCATAAACAAATAAAAACACAATTTCTAATAATTACTTTGCACATTGCTTTTTACATCAAACAAAATACCTCCAATATGAAAAACTAGATCTATATGGAAGTGGAAGTGGAGTATCTGATGCGTAATAACTATATCTCTATATTACCATGAGTGTGTGTAATGATTGCATGTATATTAACAAGAGTTGTGATTTTTGGAAATCTATCAATTTATAATTACACTTATCTAATTACACCATTTATCATATCTATTATTCATTTATCTTCTATTTCTATCTCTCTTGGTGATTATGCAGATCAATTTTCATTAAACAATATATATATATGGTCATTTAATATTATTCTTTTATCGTTCCTGACTCACCGCAATCAATTAAACATGAAGTCCGATCCAAAAGAGTTTATGAGGTTAAGACTGATATATACCTTCAACTATAGCAATTAAGTTTTGTACAAATACAAACAACAAGTGAACAGTGAGACCCATTATGACCTAACATTTGCTTTTTCAGCCCCACCAAAAAAAAAACTGAAGAAAAGTATATGAGAGAGAGAGAGAGAGAATCTCTGTGTTGTGCAAGAACCAGAAAGGAAAGTAGCAAAGTGTGGATTTGATTTTTTTACCTGAAAAAAAGATGTAATACGAAAGTTATAATCACACAAAGTTATAAGTGGGGGGGGGGGGGGGCACCCAAAGATTAAAGATCAACAAATAAATTACCACGTTCATTGCATCAGGGACAATGTGGAACTGCTAGTATAGTGTATTAGTGTTATATATATAGTCATAGATAGGTTGGACTGGACACGATGATTTTTCCCTGCAAAGTGAAAAAAAAGTACCGAAGTGGGGCATGCAGGTATAATAAAATTCATATGCAAGTGTTCAGAGAGTGTTGTGGAATCTTGGACAGTCTCATGGGGGAAGAGTTAATACCTACAAAGACCCCCCCCCAACGCGATGATCTGTTACATCCGCTACACAGTTGCGCACTGCACTATTCTATTTGTGCCAGGCAGGCATATATATCAAGATAATTAGGCTTACATATTACACACATATAAAGAAATAATATTGTAAGAGGAACATAAAGAAATGGAGGCAAAAGAAAGAAGGAGCTCCCCTTCAGTCCAAGCTAGCACTGAGGAAAAAAAAAGGGGTGCAATATATATATATAATATCTCCATCTTCATTCACACACAAAACTACTGAGTGAGTGTATATGAATGAGTCAGCGGATATATATATATATATATATATATATACTTCAGCAATTACCCTTTAATTTAATCCATGCCTGCCTCGGCTGAAGGAAGCCCCTTCACTCTCTTTCTCTCCCGGTGTGATCACTGTTGAAGAAGAATATGCAGCTGGCATTATTGGTGCAGCTGAAGAAACTCTGTCAGGGATGAAGAAACTCAGTAACATTATTGGTGCAGCTGGCAGAGAGGTGAAAATCAATCTAAAATTAATTAAGGCTCATCAATATGTACTATTAACATATAATTGAGTCTATTGAAAATATTTAATATACTTTGTGATGTATAAGGAATAAATAAATCCAGGTTTATAATTAACAAAAAACTTCAAGAAAATATATATAATATGATGAATAGCACAGCAAGAAATTATATTGTATACACACACACGGATCTTGTGTCAAATAAATCAACGAAAGAAAATCAGATGACAAATTAAAATAGAATTTTCAAAAGGACAACATTTAATATAAAAAATATAGACCGAGAGAAGAAATTAAATAGCTGGAAATTAATAAAGGCAATTCTATATAGGCCCAAAACATCAATTGATTCAAATAAAAGACCTGAAAAACTTAGAACCAGCTGAAAAGGGAGTAACAGAACACTAATAACTGTTACACCAGCAAAAAACAGATTCTTGATAAATGAGTAGCCAGTATGGGAAGGTATATATATCTGTCCATGCAAGTTAACAAAATTAGAAAGTTTCATTTTTTTTTAATGAAAATTAGTATCAACATATATATTAGCTAGGCTATATACCATAAATCATTAATCCAACAGAAAAACAAAAAAGAAAAGAAATATAGTTGGCATGGAACACCGTGAGTGCAGGAAACCCTAATTTTGAGAATCTTAAAGAAGAAAGAAGAAGAAGAGAGATTAATCCAACAGCATAAAATGGCCACACTAAACTATTTTGAAATATAAGAGAAAAAAATATGCTTTTATATATGAAAAAAGAGTTATTTACTAAATACTAAGCTTAGATATATATGACAGACAGGTAAATAGAAAACAAACTTGAACTTAATTGAGTAACTAGAAAGAAGGATGAGAACAGAAAGCTAGAAGATGAAAGGCAGGTGTTGCCAGAAACCCTAAAGCTGGTATGTTTTTAATATGGAATGGAATATGGATATGGATACATACATCTGTGTGCTGAACAGAGATGAAAGAAAACGAGTGTTATAAAGAAATCAATCAATGCTGTAAAAGACGAAAATGGACATGCAGTAACGAATTGAATGGCCAAGGATGATCTTTTGCAATGAAAATACACAGTAGTACTATTCATATTATTAATTTTAATTATTTTCTACTCTTTTTTTTTTTCCTTTTTTTAAAGAATAGCAAAATTCATAGAGACATATATCAATGCATGATGGGTCATTGTCCCCATGAGAGTCAGAGACAGGGAAAGTGAACTATTTAGGCCCTGTGTGGATAACAAGCTTATCTACTGCTTATGGCATAAGTTGTATAAGCTATTTTTATAATCAAAGAAAAATTATAGTGAAACTTATTTTATATAAGCTATAAGCTGTTTTGATAAGCTATCCTGGGTAGCTTATGAAAAATAAGCCCAAAACAGCTTATGAATCAGTCATAAGCTATGTTCATAAGCTCTGCATAAGCCAATCGAAACAGGCCCTTAGTGGCAGGGCAATGAGGGATGGATGACAGGTGGGGGATATATATTATATTAAATTTCACTCACAGTAATGTTACACTGCCACTTTTCTTTTTTCTTTTTTTTTTATCCTAAGACGAGATCCTCTCCTAATTTATTTATGTTTTTGTCTGCATAATTTTGTAAATTTCACTTAGAGTAATGTTACAGTATAACATTTTCGCATAATATTAACCGTGTTTGCTGATCCTCTGCTAGTTTATTTACTTCTGTCTGTACATAAATTTTCACAATTAATTTGTGCAGTACAAATAAAAGTGTAATATTGCGAACAATAACTAGTTTCTCCCAAAGAAAATGACAACTAATGAGAATTTATATATATGCCGACAACTTTTATTTTTGTTTACAGAGTGGCAAACTTCTTTCTCAGAATAAGGAAGGGACGAGAATAAATTGGAAACAGTCACTCTTCGTGAATATATATTCTCAATTATTCTGTCTTTCGTCGTATCTTTTACAAGTGCCAAAACAGTGTGCACTGTAGATATATATCTAAAACCATATTTCGAATTAATGCATTGTCATTTTTATACTTTTCACTGTTACTTTTACCAACATTGCATTGTTCCGAGTGGCACTAGGCTCAGATCTCTTAAGTAAGATCTCGTGTTCGAATCTTGTGGATGGTAAAAATATGGTTGGGAGGGGAGACCCCACTAAAAGTGGCCAGTCATGGTTCCCCGGCAAAAATTAGTTATCGGCAAAACCAGTAGATACTCCGTACTAATAACATGGTTAAAAAATAATAATAAGCTTATAATTAGAATGGAAAAAACTGATACAATGGAAAATTATAGTGGAGGTACAATTTAATCAAA
The DNA here is from genome assembly GCA_030159175.1 of Glycyrrhiza uralensis. NCBI lineage: Eukaryota > Viridiplantae > Streptophyta > Magnoliopsida > Fabales > Fabaceae > Glycyrrhiza > Glycyrrhiza uralensis. The sequence continues at coordinate 46,029,650 of BRZY01000005.1, forward strand.
AGTATAGTATACCTCCAAATTAATTAATTAAGTACATAAAATTCAAGTGTTAACACAATATATCTTATCTTTTATCTATAAATAAAGATGTTCTGTTTACATCCTTATACCCCACACTCTCTCCTTTCACTATACAAAAGTGGTATAGGAGTAGTGGTGTAAGAAAAAAATAATGTGACGTGAAATAATTTGAAGTGTTCATATTAAATATGTAGTTAAGATTTGCTATTGTTAAATATCAAACTCCACACACATGATGTGGCGCGGTAGATAGTTGTGTCCCTTACAGGTAGTAATTGGGTTTCATAAAAGAAGGTTAACTGTTCAGTCCCATAAAAGATAATATTAACTCGAATTAAGATACAACAGTACTTGTATAATATAGCATCTGTGTCAAAATATCAATATTTTAACATCCATGGATGATCTATTTTTGAAGCCAAGACAAGATTAAGGTTTTACATCAATGTCCGAAACTAAAATTGTGGCCGCAATATGATGATTTAGGAAGTCTCCAAAACCTCATAATCATGACAACCGCAATAGTGATTGTATCAACCGCATTTGTCCACAATTTTTCGTAATATCAAGGATCACGATGTAACCACAATTGCAACTGCAGTTTAAAACATTGTACAAGATACATGTTGATCATGATATCATAAATCATATTCAAGGGCTCTACACAATGTGTTTCCTTAGCTTTTCATTATAGCCTTCCAATTTCAAGGAGACCATCCATATATACATCACCTACATATATATGCATCTGTGGTTTTTCTTGCTTGCTTTTCCTAGTCTTATTCCCCATCATCAAAATTCCATAGCCTGTCAGCAGAGTACCTTACAGGCACTATCAACCCACGTGCATTATGCTCCACGACAGGCTAGCACACCCCATTTTTCCAAGCAAAAATTCTGCCCCTCCTAATTCCCATTGGGATCTAATGTTCGGTTGCACACTACAACTATTTCTTCAGCTTTCTACCTTGCCTGGTAACTAGCTAGCACAACAGATCATAACCAAAAGCAACCAGCAAAAGAGTGATCGTGTTTCAGATGACGAACAAAAAAAGGGTATTCAATACCTTTTTCTTAATTTACCGTATCTAATCATGGTTGCATTTATTGTGCCATCTGAGTACAAATAATTATAGTATGATTTTTTATCATCAAATATTGAAAAATAATAATCAGATTGATCAGTTCATAAAACCACCAGGGGTACCTTTAGGTAAGATGGGATGAGTCTTTCCCAGTTTAACCCAAGTCCTCGCGCGGTTTGATTCTAGGTCCGAGAATATGTACAGCAACCTTGGTTCTTCTACCCAGCTTGAAGGGATTAGTTCTCACACGCGCGTGCGATGATTATACCCTGATTTAGAGGGGGGGGGGGGGAGATTGACTTCTTGTCCAACATTTCTTTTTCTCCTCTTAGAAATTAGTAAGCAAACAAGTTACATATATATCCATTTTTTTTTCATTTTCCTATTTATCATATATAGTAACAATGGGATTTAGGACTATATATATGTATGTATCTATTTAGCACATGCGCTACAGCTAGTTAGCTTTCATTGCAATGAAATTATACTTAAAATATGGTAAAAGTAATTACTAGTAGTAGTGAAGCAGGGAGGGAGGGAGTACAACTAAATTCAGGAAATTAAGAAATGGACATGTCAGAGAAGGAAGAGAAAAAAAAAAGAACTCCCACAAATAAAAAGGCGATGACTAAAGTCATAATGGAATACATGAAGGTTGGCACTTTTGGTGGGCAGGGCCGGGGGGTCAAAAGTTCCAGTGATGCAGTAAGGGAAAGGAAGGAGGATATGGACAGACTATGGAGTGAATAATAATAATAATAATAATAATAATAATAATAATAATAATAATAATAATAATAATAATAATAATAATAATAATAATGTGATCTCCCACAATGCCACAGTGGGGAGCAGCAGCCAGACCATATACATCAATGGACCACAAAATTAGATATGGATGCAAAATTTAATTTAATCTTGTGCAGATTCGGTTTAGATTTATTTCCAAGATAAAGTTGACTTTAATTTGCATAATCATGTTTTGCACAATCGTGTAATTCACAACGTGCACATACGTACATGTGGTTCCAACTTTAGTTATTTATTTTATTTAACGTACATCTTAACTAAACTTTCAATGAGCAGCCACAGTCATATATAGTTCTCTCTTTGTACAGATTTGTAAATTTGTCCAAGTAGGATTATTTTGCCTTTCTCCATTATTTTATTATTCTCCTAAATCACGTTGTAAATGACGAATGTTTCAAATTGTGGTCGTCATTATAGTTATATAATTACGTCATGCAACAATTTAAAGTGAGATAAATTTAAACAATTTACAAAAAAAAAAAGTAGTGGTAGCTAGAACAAGCTAATAAACATGAATAGAAGGTAAGGGATTCGAATAGTATGCAAAATGTTCAAAACTTCATGTTGCCACATCAAAAGAAAACATAGGAACAACGAAATGTGAAGTTGTAATCAAACCTTCATGCCCAAAGTTTTCTTACTGAATCCGATAACCAATCTAATTATGTGATTATATAATCTTATGTAAACTAAGAGTCAATATTTACTATTAACCAAAAAAAAGATTCAATATTTACATATACACACACAAACACATTTTTAATAAATTAGTACAATAAATAAGCGACCAATTTTTAAAATGTACAAAATTTATGAATTTAATCTATACCTAGAAAAAAAATCAACCCAGTGATTCAGAGCCTTTCTCAAACTTTAGATAAAAAAGTGAGTTAAAAGTTTTGTGAAAAAATAAATTATTTTTAAAATGTTATGAAGAAGAAATTATTTTTCATTTAGTTACAATTATAAAAAGTTTTTACTTCTAAAATATAATTATAACTACAATTATTTTCAAGAGCTATTCAAAAATAACTTTTCAAAATAATTTAAAAATCTAATTTAAAAGAATTTATAAAAGTGATTTTTTTTCCTTCAAAATTAAAAAAATTGAATCAGATAGGTTCTAAATTGACAAAATTCAATGTTAGATCCACACGGGTTTCAGAGTCTGGCGGGCAGCCGCCTGAAACCCTTTGGATATCTGACCCCTTTACACTTTTGTTTGGTTTCGTAGAAAAAGGAAGCAAGAAAGGAAAGAGAAAAGAAATTAAGATAACTTTAAGTTTTACTTGCCATATATGTAATGTTTATAATTTCCTTTAAACTTAATTTCATGCAATCCATTGATGGAAAATATTACCAGACCAGAGTACCAAACATGACGTTTTTCAAGTAGATTTTGGCTCAACTCAAAAACATGATCTAAGCTAGACAAAGTGAGCTCAAAACAACTGAAAAAACAGACTTGTTGATCCATCTCCGAAGGTACGCATATCAGCAGGTTTTACCAATGCCCTGCATAATGGGCAAGTTCGTTCTCTCTCAAACCTGAAAAACGAAAGTAACTTTGTTGATCAACAGAGAAGTGATGAATATGATTCTGAATACAATCTAAATGACCATTCCTTTGCTAATTAATTAACACGTGGTGGGACCAAAAACTTGACATAAAATCAAAGTTCTAAAGTTTGAGGAAATCAGTGCTTCTGGTCATTAGGTGCAAAGCAGAGTAGCAGAGTGCACTTTATAGAAGAATTCCATTTCCATTAACAATACATTTTCTTCCCTAACTATTTTAATGCAGAAGAGGGCAATGATGCAATGATCACCCATCTCTCTTTCCTCAATATCCTATTCTCAATGTTCCATACAATTATTGGCTAAACTTAACAATGCCACACTTAGATAATAATCATAAAGAAAGAAATTGAAAACTATCAAGAATTTTAGGCCAGGATCGAAACCTAATAAATAGTCTGAAGATGCATAACAAGCAAAGGTTTCAACTCTTATTAGTAAAAATAGTTAAAAATTAGTCATATAAACCATTTCCATAATCTGAATTTATTCTGTAGAGAAGTATTATAGACAGCTGAAAATTCTAGCAAATAAAGCATTTGGACAATGCATTCTAATATTTAATTTAATAGAGGCAGCTTATGGAATATGCTCTAGACTGATAGCTTGTCCACCCCAAATAGTTATCTATTACTTTTAAAAACGTATTGTTTTTTTCTCTTAAATATGTAGTAGGATTTCAATTTAAAAGGTTCAAACAAGGAATAAGACTATGAACTGACCATTCGGATACACACTCCTCGCAGAACATGTGTTTACAGCACAAGAAGACAGGACTATGCATCTTCTCCTGGCAAATAGCGCAAAGGTCACCAGCTGCCCTTACCTGCATTTAAATGCCTATAATTTAGAATCACGGGTGACAAGGCTAACAAAAAACAAAAAAAGCGACTATACCAATATTGTTATATACCGAGGTTTTTGCCTCAAATGCAGAAAAACCCCATTATAAAGGAATAATAGAAAAATACAAATGAAAAAGGCAGCATTAAATAACAAAAGGTAGGTCAATCACAAGCATAATACAGAACAAAACCACATCAATGTATCGAAGACCTCCAACTCTGCAGCATAATCATATAAACAGTCCTCATGAAAGTATCCCATTAACCAAGTACTATAGAAAATATAAGAAAACCACTATCCAACAAAACACTGCCAAAGCAAGAAATAAATAGGAAAACAACATTATAAGTTCATTTTACAACTGCAATTTAAATTAAAGCATGAAGATTTAGATGGAGTAATGTTTTTGTCAATAGTGGCATAGTAAAGAATATGCGTCTGGATCCTCTGCAGCCAGAAGGTCTCTGCAGCTCTCTCCTGCAGAACTGTCAGTCATTGGATTAATCCAACGGTTGACAGATTAAAAGAAAAAAACTCTCTCTCCAACATCTCACATCGTAGTATTTCTCTCTTCCGCTCATGCTTCTCTTCTTTCTTTCCCCATCGCACCGCCAACCGTCACACTCACCGGGACTTCCACCACCGCCACCAGCGCCGCCGATCCATCAATGGCGGAACCCGGCAGCGAAGGGATGGAGTCACCCGGATGGCGGTTCCCGTTCACCCTTAACTCTCTGCTCCATTCCGTGAACACCTCCGCCGCCGCTGATCCATCGTTTCCCTTCCTCCTCTTTGCCGCCAGAGATACGTCGTCGGTCACGCAACTTCAGCAACTCCTCCTCCTACCTTTTATCTCCTTCGGGGTCGCAACACAAGACTTGGAGGAGGAAGAAGGGAGGCAGTTGGCAAGATTTGGTGGGCCTATATCTCTCTGCCTATATCTCTCTCCGGTCACTGCCGTCCCAACCCCACACCACTGGAACAAAGATCTGATCGCCGAAGGAGACGACAGAGTGACGTTGCGGTGCTGTAGAAACAGAGATCGGAATCCAGTGTGCACAATCCTTTTTTGTTCATTTTTTCCTTTTAATCTCTCAGCCGTTGGATTAAATCCAATGGCTGATGTTTGTGCTGCAGAGAGCCCTTGCTGCAGAGGATCCAGATCGAAAGAATATAGATCTAACATGTCTCCTCAGGTTACTGTCTTCGTAACCAAGTTTATGGTTAATTTGACTTCATATTTTCAAATGAATAAAAGGCTCTGTATCAGCAACAAAACCAACATCACCGCCATTGGGTTACAAATTAACTAATCATATTCATTTCACAATTACTGTGTATATTCCTAAACATTAAATTCTTAAATAGTAAAATTATCAGTTCCAAGATAGATTATTAATATGCAATTATTCATCATGTTAAATGTCCGCTTCATTAAAAGGCATAATTCATACTAGTAGTTAGTAATTGTATTTTAAGTAATATGATAGAAAACAGTTACATTAATTTATTCACCTTTATTTTCAGATTGATGAAATGTATTGTGGGTGAAGACATAACAGTTAACTCCACTGAAATATATATTCCCTTTATTTCATTTTACAAATGAAGGAGGTTTTCTTATGCATCTAAAATTTGCATACTCAATTCTGAATATGCTATGTAGATTTTGTATGCATTGAAAAAAATAAGAAAGCCAAAATTTCCAAGCAACATAATGGCATATTACAGCATCAAAACATCACAATAAAGGAGAGAGAAGAGTAATTATAATTGCAATTATTCACTTAATCAGAGCATTTTTCAGAATATTTACCTGTTCCGTTGTGGCATAAACCCCATAAAGAATTTCCTTTTTTGATAACGCTTTTAAGGCACAAATGAAGCATTGGGCCTAATAAACACAGAAGATTAAGGAAAACAGAACAGTTTAATGTCAAACACAAACGTCTTTAGAAACAGCGGTAGGAATGCCAATATTAAAGAATGAAAACATACCTTCTCAACTACAGATGTTAGCTTGAAAGTTAGATACAATCCTGTGGTCAGTGACGAGAAGAGACTTCCATAGTCCTTGTTGAAGAAAAATCGGTACCAAACTGGTGTTGGCAAGAAAGCACGATACAACAGCACAGTGTACTCAACCAGAGTTAACATTTGACCCTTGAAACAATTCAAATAATTTCAGATGGCCGTGGGAGGAAACTATACTTGAAAATTACATGCTTGTTTTGAAAAGTAAGAAAGCTACCACTAACCTGTCGACGGAAGTTATGGCCTCTGCTATTTTTGTAGTAAATAAGCAACAAACACTTGAAAGCCATTGCTGCTTGTCTCACCAATGTATCTGAAAGTCAATGAATATTGCGACCATGAATACCAACCAATTTTTTTTGCCATCAACAGAATTAGAATGATTACATGCAAGGGAAATACCAATATCAAGGAATAGACAAGACACGAAGAAATGATAAACCAAGACACTGGGGAAAAAAAAGCATATTCATATTCATATAACATTAAAGAGATTTACAAAGAAAACTACTAAAATATTAAGCAAACATCCAAATTTGGTAAATATTATTTCTTTATCTTTATATAGAACATAGAAAGGACTTCAAATTGGCACATAATGTAAGACCCACAAATCTTGGATCCACATTTAAAACACATTTAATATTGTAATCAATCCATTTAAATTTCACCAAGGTTTTCTGCATGGTATACAGGAGCTACATGAAACCTGAAAACTCTGAGAGAAACATTGAATTCATCTATAGCACTGGCGGAGCAAAACAATTGATATTAATTCCACAATTCATGTGATAATATCAATTCAGAGTCGGGTTCTATATGCTCTCAAGCTCAGCTCATGCTTGACATGTGGGATACACGAGTGTTCAAGCAATGATGTAATTTTTTTCTTTACATCAAGAAGGGAGAATAAAAGAGAACAGTTAACTTTTTGGTTGACAAAAAATTAGGGTGACGAAGGCTCCCCCGTCCTCCCCAAGGCTATGGAAAATATCAACCTCAACGAAGATCTATGATGCGATTACCACCAATAAGGGACCCAAACATTCAAACCCAAGTCATGCAATTTGGCATGAGCGGAAGGTTAACCAGGTGAGCCAACCCCCATTGGCAACTTTATCCTGAAACAATTTTTATTCTAGTTCAGTAAAGTCCCGCTGATTAAAGACAAAGAACCCATTTTATTGTACTCCTTCCACTGTTCCACACCCAAGATATATTTGAAATAATAAAATATTTCAAAATAGAAATGAGTTATGAAACTAAAAAAGGGAAGGCTTATCTTTCATTATTATTATAGTCAAGCAAATAAACCTACTATTGTGTTGAAACTTAAAAGTACCTTGTATGTTAATCAACCGTTCACCATTTGACCCAAACTGCACAATTATTTACTAAGGAGACGAATTTCTATTTTAATCACAAACTTTCAACATACATTGTACGTCACTACATCTTATAAAGCAAATAAACTGTCTGGCTAAACAAATGATAACAATCTAATAACTGCATATAGTGCATATACAGAATGAATCCATACCATTAACCACAATGATGAATATTGTATGCCAGAAAGGTTGTGTTTCTTTTGGTGGAATCATGGCCAGAGGGTAAAAAAGATCATCATTTCGATACCACCAGTAAATGCATATCACATACAGCATGAACCCAAAAGAGAAGCCAAGAAGAACAGAGACTTCCCGATCTCCCTGCAAAAGAGAACTTGAATTGAGCCTCTCTAATTTTATTTTCATCTTTTTATGAGGGGAATGGGAGTTCACAAGTAGATACTTCAATTCGGAATGGAAATTCTAAAGGACATGCAAAATTCTGTGTACAGCACCTTTAGAGCAGTCTGTTTCTTAATAATTTCATTTGACTTGAACATCAAGGCTGATATACTGATTGTGACAACAAAACCTGCAAGTTTTTATAAATAAATACCAAAAAGTTAGGTGGAAAGAGCCAATGTAGAAAATCAAGAGGAAACTGAAACTAACTATATGTAAGACGCAGTTCACCATGCCCCTAGACTGTAGTCTGTAGAATCAAATAATTCAATGCAAATAACAGTAAAAAAAAAAAACATGTTTATTTCCCTATTCACAAGGGATGAAAAAGCTGGCAAGAAGAATAAAAGATACACTCACAGGGAAGATATATAGTCTTCTTCATTAAGTATAACTTAGCTATTATGGAGAAAGGAACACCAAAGAAACACACGGCATCAACATAATCTCTCAATCAACTCTACAAATCCATCTTTACATTTCTTGTGATCAGGACAAATCCAATTTCCTTACAAAGGGGAGGAGCAGTAAACAAAAGACAGGTAAAACCCTACATCTACATGGTCCTCAGAAATCATGTCACAAAATATTTTCCTATGCTCAACCCCCTTCGTCAGTGAAAACACGCAGTGTTGAAAGCCACACAGCCCACACCAGCATTATTTAGGTCAGGAATTAATAGAAAACACTTAACAAGGTAGCAAAAACCGAAAATTAATTCAAATAAAATGGATAGCACATGTGATGTGTTAGTGAATAAGGATTCCACAGTTTCCATCACTCCAAAAGACAAGCAAGGTTTCTTTGTCCAACCGTCATTCCACCAAGCACATCCCCTGAGAAAAAACCAGACCACCCTCCAAATACAACAGGCAGCCAAGCTATAAGAAAGCAAAAACTCTCAATATCAAGAGCATCATGTAGAACCCAGCGAGTGTGGCTCAGTTGGAAACACACGCTAAGCTTGTGGGTGGGAGTACCGAGGTTAAATCCCAACAAAATACACTCTTGGGAGAGGCGAGAAGTTTTAAGTGTGACTAAGCTAAGCCCCAAACCAAGGATTAGTCCCATAGACAAAGCCGCGGGGATACTTTGGGGTGCCACTGGGGGGGCCAAATGCCCTAATTACGGTGGTTTACCAAAAGCACCATGTAGAAAACCAAACCCCAGACAAGGTTGAATACCAAAATAAAGAGTAAAGGCTGCAGGACTTCATTCGGCTCATCCAGCCAACAAGACAGGCATACACAATTTCACTAATATGTGACCAACAGAACTCAGTTGAGCCATACCATTGAAGTCTAAACTCACATATACCACACTTAAGAAACAATCCAATCCAATCCAATCGATTATGCAGGAGCATTTGAAGGCAAAATTAAAACAGAACGCAACACAACACAAGAAAAGCATATACCTTGCAAATGCTGGCGGATCAAAACAACCAACAGCAAGAGTGAGAAAGGGAGAATCTGCTCAACCCATTTAGCAATGAGCTGAAAATCCAACCTCGGGTAGTTGGAGGAGGAAGACGAGGAGTCCCTTTCCCTACCACCACCGACAACATCCGCCAGCGAGACCAGAGGAACCCTCTCGTTGGCGATAGCACGGCGAGCCTCCTCCGACAGCGTCCCACCCCTGCCACCACTTATCACCTCATGAAAATTCAATTCCCCAGCCCGGTTCCGGAAAGCCGAGGAGGAACTGTCACTCCCCTCTTGCTGCTCTCCACCACCAATGCGGATGGCAACTTCGCCGTCGCTGTCGCCGCCGCCGCCACCGGCAGCAGCAGAACCAGAACTCCGAAACCGAGGTCGCGTACGAGGTTGAGGAATCATGGTCACAGGCTCAGCAGCAGCAGCAGCAGCAGAAGAAGAAGAATCACCACCACGGGTGGTCCAGTAATCAAGCACGAGAGAGAGTGGAGAACGGTAGGGGAAACTCATCCCTAACAAATTCACATTCACAGTGCTATTATTACTACTACTACCGTTATTTACAACACCTCCAGAAGGAGGTGATGATGATGATTCCATTGCTCACGAGAACTTTGCAAACCCTAATCTGTTTTTTTCCTCCACCTACCCGGTTTTCCCTTTTGTGTCCGCCGTTTTTTTTTTGTTTTTCCAATTAGAGACGCGGTTTGTCTTGGAGGAAAAGATTTCGGTTTTTTAGCACGGAATTAATTGCGAGGGAAGGAGGAGGAAACACGTTCCGACATGGGAATGGAAGGAACTTTAATGAATGGACAAAACGGGGATGCATATTTCCCTTTTCTGGGGGAAAACTGAAACGGTTTTTCGGATTAAAGGACCTGGGGAAAAGGGAAAAAGAGGGGAGGGGGGGGGGGGGTTAGTTCATTTCGCGATGATGATGAGAGGATTCATATTCATTTCATTTAACCTTCTCCACCCAGTAACGGTGGCACAACACAACGAGAGAAGAACAAAGGTCAAAGTCATGAAGCGGAAACCTGCTCTTTCTTTTTTTTATTTTTTGTTTTCTTGTCTGTGCCTGTGCGTGACGACTGTGTCTGATCGCGTGAGAGACAGAGAGAGAGAGAGAGGACACGAGGTTACCGTTGATGATGATGATGATGAAGAAACGCGTTTGGACTGAATAATAACCGACGATAGTTTGTCTGTTGTTTTCTTTCCCCGGTCCCTACGCCCGCAGAAAATATCTAGGGAGGATAATTACTCACAAAATTAAATGGTGATGAGTATAGGTAAATCATTTAGTACTACTAATTCAGTCAAAAGAAAACTTAGTAGTAATAAAAAAAAATTAATACTCAATATGTACTATATTTGCACATATTTTTTATGAAATTATAAATATATTTCAACTAGTTTTTTGTTGAGATATATTTTTTTAATTCTATATCAAATGAAGTTAATATTTTCTATTTAGTTATTTCATGAAAAAATTATCACTTTTAAAATTTTAAATTAATAACTTCTAAAATATTAAAATTAATATTTCAAAAATTTCTTTAGAATAATCAAAAGATTTTATTCTTAGTTTATAAAAAAAAAAGATTTTATTCTTAATTTTGAAATTTTAAGTGTGAATTAATTACAATAATTTTTAAATATAATTAAAATGAATAATTGTTTTTTAAAAACTTTTGAAATACTTAAGATTTATGAAAATAATTAGATATTAATAATATTTAGATTTTATCTTAACTTATCATATACCCTACTGATTAAAATTGATTAACTTTTAACTTAAATAAAAACTAATTTATTTGTTTAACTTAATTAAAATTAGATTTTTAATTACTTTTAAGAATGATTGCAATTTCTAAAATTAATTATTGATTAATGCGAAATAAATAAAATAATATAAAATATCATTAATTGAATCACAAAAACATGGAAGGTTTTTTGTCATTAAAATACTTTATACGAAAAGGAACATTAAAATATTTATTCTTATAAAGAAAGAATAAAAGATTTTATGGTATAGTTTTAAAAATTAATAACAAATAAGATGAATATGTTTTACTTAATTATTTCATGAAGAAAAGTTTACTCTTTTATTTCAAAATTGTTTTTTTATAAATAGGAATTAATTATTAATTAATTAAAATTAGTAAAATTTAAATAATTATTTTAATTAAAATAGATAAATCCAAATCAGTTTTTTGATTAATTTATAGAATAGTTTTTTTTGGTCAACATTTATAGAATAGTTGAGAATTTAAAAAATTAATTACTGATAAATAATTTGTAAATATTCCTTTTTGCAACATATCGTGTGCATTATTAATAAAAATTAAATATTTTTAACTAATCTCTTTTTATTTGTTTAATTAATTAAAATTGATTACTTTGAAATTCTTACTCAAAACAACTTTAAAAAAACTTAAAATTGATTACTTTGAAATTCTTTATTATTAAAAAATACTTAACGAGATTTTTAACATAAAGTATAGTTGTCAAAACGATCTCAAACAAACGACTCGCAGTAATGATAAAAACAACTTCCCATAAAATAAAATAATTCAAGTAAATAAGGAACGTGCCATTAGGGCATCTTTAGTGGGATACCTAAATGGTATTTAATGGGTACCTATTAGGTATTCCCATTGTGGGAAAAAAAATTTGGATACCTATTGGAGAGAGATGCTTATACAAACATCCTCTCTCTTCTCTCTCATCGTAGATCTCACGTATTTTTGTAGATTATAATTGGATGTAGAGTTATTGGTAGGACACAGTAAATTTTTTAGAGTTGCTAGATTGGAGGGGTTAGATACCTATTAGGTACTTGAGTTAAAAAAAAAATAAAAATGAGTAATATATACAAATGAAATTTACTTAGGTACCCAAAAGTAAATACTCCACTAAAGATGGTCTTACTTTCCACAACAGTGACAGATAGAAACGAAGCATAACTCATGCTAGTTTCTATTAAATTCAGTGGGCGAAAGTTACATCACACACAGACAGAGAAAAGAGGGGGAAATGGTATTTCAAGTTCACATGAAGATGACATGAATGAAATGGAACATCTTAGTATTTAGACCAGCCAACATAATATAAATGTCCAGGTGAGACAGTAAGTGCAAATCACAATCTATGCCCCCTAACATGACAAACATCTGATATCTCCAATTCAGTTTAGTTTTAGCAACGCCAACAGCTAAAGCATGTATATAAACAATTTCACATGTTGCAGGATGGAACAGAAAAGGCAAAATGGAACAGGACAACATGTGTATGCAAATAGTTCCATTATCCCTTCCAGTTGTCTTTCCTCTTCCGTAACTCTCTTAAGGCTTCAACGGGAGACTTGCAGCCAACCTTCTCCTGCAAAGTTTTCAACATTTTACAGAAACGTTTCAGATTCAGCCTTATGTCACTTCAGACTTCAGAAGAATCTTGTTTAGGTTCAGAACTCAACTTATGGAGAAATTAGTTTTCCTTGTAGTCTTATTTTTTTTATATATATAAAAGAGAAAAAACTGTTAAATAGTCACTGTTAAATAAATAAGTGTTTATGGATAAATTAAAAAATAGAGTTTTTGTAAAAATTAATTTCAACTTATATGAAAAGCTATTAGTTCAAACACTCGTATTATAAGTACTTAAAGAAAAACTTAAGTACTTAAAGAAAAACTTATCCAAAATGGCTCAAAGGAATGGAATTTCCATTCCTTCATTCGATCAATGTGCAGTCTCTCTCTGTTTTATTTTGGTTTAATACTCCTTTGAAGAGTGGGGGTGATGGGGTGGTGGCAAACAAACCTGAACCTCAAGTAGATCAACCCTCATAAATGGGTTGGTCTCCAACTCTTCTTCAATGGTTGAGGGAATTGTAGGTTGGCCAGCTTGCTTCTGGCTCTGAGCCCATGTTAATTTCTGTTGTATCCTCGAATTGTCTGGTTCAATTGTCAGGGCGAATTGCAAATTCTTCACTGTGTACTGCAAACATAACAAATTCAAACTCTTACAGTTGATTAATAATATAAAATATGAAAGAGGAGCACAACATAATTAGATAAGTAAACCAAGAATTTGATCTTTTAATTCTCTATAATACAATTTTTTTTAAAAAAAAAAGAAAGAAGGAATTTAAGCTATATATGTAGGTCAGAAGTCCAAAAGTACAAACTGAAGTAAAAGAATCTAGGTATGTTCTTCATGCCTCAGGCTGCACTACTGATTAAGTGGGTGTTTGGAAACCCGGTGGAGGCAACCAAACGCACGGTGAAGCGAGGGAAAATCAATTTTGGGGTGTTTGGGTCATTTTGTCTCGAATTACTTTTGGAGCTAAAATCAATTCTAAGGTAAAACTAGGAATTGTAGTTTTCATGGTGGTTTGGAATCAATTCTGAAATTTTGATAATACATCTTTGAGATTTCATAGTAATTTTACACTCAAAATCAATTTTGATCCAAACTATCCAAACAACATGAACCGATAAAAATAGTTTTTTTGTGAATTTATCCAAACATAAATCACGTTACATTCAACTCACTTTTAACCAAAATCAATTTTACAAAATCAATTCAATCAAAATCAATTTTAGTCACCGCATAACCAAACACACACTAAATCTAAAAACAAATTGTTTTGTATTAAGCATAGTTCACAACCTCACTAATTAAGAAGTATCTAGAGAAATCCACCACTTTTAAAATCGTGAATCACAATTATTGGAGAACATATTTCGTGAATGGGACAAGATGCTTAAGGAATTCTGGGAGAATGCAGTCATGCACATCTTCATGATTGAACTGAAATTGTAGAATGAGTTAGAACTCAAATATATTTGTTTTACCTTCTGAATTGGTAAATACAGGAAGATTTTTTGAGCAAACTTAGCATCACCTCAAACTTCTAGAAATAAACCATTTTCTCTATATCCATCAAATTGTTTATTCTCATCGGGTGAAGTCATGCAGCATAAACTAATTGTTGAAAAGACTATGTGGTTCCAGCATCTAAATAAGATCAATGACATTCCGCGTTAAAAATAATTTTTTAAGTAAGGAGAGGGGATTTTAGTACTATTTTACCTCATGGCCACAGTAAACTCGGGTTGGCTTTGGTAATGAACCTAATGTTACACAGAGTGACTGATACATCTGTTCTGCAGTTCCTTCAAAAAATTTGCCACAACCAGCAGTAAAACTGTGAAAAAAGTAATAAAAAAAGTAAATCAGTGGGACCTCTTCATATCATACACACAATTGATACAAGTTTTTACACAGAGAGAGGGAGAGAGAGAGAGCCAAAAAGGTAAGCATTACACACTGATTCCAAGCACTTTGCAAAGTTTGCATAGCTTTTAGAATAACTTCATTATCTGTTTTCCTAAGAACTCTTTCCTATTGCACATGTTTCATGAGAACTCAATAAAATGAAAAAGGTGTAAAGACTGTTAGCTTACCAGTGTATCTCCAGTAAAAACAGCCGGTTGCTCATCCTCTTTGCTAGTAAAATAGTAGCTTATGTGACCTTTGGTGTGGCTGAGCAGGTCAGAAAAAAAAGGCTTATGTTAGCAAAAGAAAACAAAATATATCTGGAGAAAGGGTGAATTGATGTTTGACTGCACCAGGGATTGTCAAGCAATAACATTTATTTGGTAACAACTAATAAGGGCAGTGAAGCTGGTTACTGCCTTTTTGGTGGCTTATAACAAAACTCAATGCTTCTATTGGTTTTGCCAACATATAGACAACATTGAAACTCTAACCCAGTGCTTGGAGTAATGTAGCTTTAGAATAGAATAGAAAATTAGAAATGAAATGATTTACAGATCCTGTTAAAAAGGCAAAGGTATACCAATCATGAAATATAACACACTTGTAGATGAGTTGGATTCTTAAGTGAATATCATTCCTGTATACAAGAATTTTTTATAAATGAAATCAATTCTTTCATTTCAAAGATTCCAAATATAGGTAACAGGGGAAGAGAACCAACCCTTTGCAAGACAAAATTCAGCAAGCAATACACAATTCTCAGCAATCAAATAGTATGGTTAGCAACTAGCAGTTTAATGACCTTTTCAAACCTCTTCTAGCATAGTACCATGAGGGCACTTAGACTATTTTCATTCCATATGAAATGAACTAATGAAGGATCAGAAGGAGAGACCATAAAGTTACAGTCCTATTGTAGAAATCCAGGCTCTCTGGTATAAGGGGTAAGGGAGCTAATAGTAATAACAATATGCAACTGACAAGTTCAATAGCCATACCAAGGTGAGTGAAGAGACAATATATTAATATCAGCCCCAAGGGATACCCTATCCCCATTTTCAACTTTATTAGTGCAACCCTTGACGTTATCAATTGAACCACCATAGACCTTGATTCCATGCACCAATTGTTTTATCTGTTCATTTCCACCAGCATATAATGACATAATAGTTACAAACTCACACAGCCAACAAAGATCTGAGGTTCATAGACAAGTACAATTGTGTAAACTGCATATCATAATTCTTTCTCAAAAGCCAACAACTGAAAGAATAACAATAATAATAATGGTGGAGCATAGAAATGCATTATGATAAAATTCTCACTACTAGCTAATATGAAAATTACTAAGATTCAAAGTTGATAGAAGCAAAGTATACAAATTCTACAATTGAGTGAGGGTAATTGTAATTTCATGTGCCTGTTGTTAACTTAACAAAGGTTATTTATCTACATATTTGTACAATCAACTTATGCAAAAATCATATAAAACAAAAATGAAAAAAAACAACAACAACCAAGCCTTTTCCCATTAACCATTAGGTGAGGTCGGCTACATGGACCAATCCATGCATGTATTAGATTAAAAAATAGGCCATTTACCCCTAAATATCTCTTAATGGTTTAGCCTAAGTTTTCCTTGGTTTCTGTTACCTCTAACTATTGGACATTCATTTGATCAACTCTCCTTACCGAATATGAGATTCTACAATCTTTTCTAGAATGAGACTAGTCCAAATTTCTCTCTAATTATTGTATAACCGCTCAACATTAGTTTCCATACTAACATTGTGGTAAAATTTTCCATTAAGCTTGAATGATCCCCTGAAGCATTTCTCTATTTCATGCAACTTGTTTAGACCCTATGGTTAGTTGACATCTCTTTGTCTCCCCACCACTGATATGTCAACCGTGGTTTGGATGTGTTTAACAAGCTCTAAAACCAATATAAAAAATATAGAACAAAAAAGTCTAAATTCATTTTTAGGACAAAAGGTGCTCGTCGTTATGCATGTATATTGTATAGTACAAATTCAGATATTTAATATACAGAACAACCATGTTAATCGCAGTTCTAAACTGAGCAGAGCTAATTGTAAAAGAGACATGATTCAAAACCAAAAAGTGAAAGCTAGTTGGTGCACACCAGTGGTGGTGCGTGGTGAGGACGAGCTTGAGATTGACCCCATACGAATTGGCAGCTTGGAGAATCTTTTCAGGCTCTACAGGATCCACCACTGCTCCTTCTTTGGTGCTCTCATCAACGATTCTGCAGCAGTGCAAAACCAAATTGAAGTGTATTGGCCAATAATTTTGGGGGGGGGGGGGGGGGGGGGTGGATAAAATGAAATGAAATAATGATAGTAGAGCATTTCGAAACCCAGCAAGCTGTGTTCAAACTGTGTATAAGTGTGTGTTTATGTCAAATTTGGTTGGGATCGTGAAGAATAGCGCGGACTTACAGGTATGAATAATTGTCTTGAAGACACGGAACGTGGTAGATTTTAATGGTTTTTAGTTGGAGTATGAGACGAGAGTAAGGTGCAAAGTGCAAACAAAACAACTTCGTTTCATGGCTCCGCTGGTTTGTTTGGTCCTGAACTGCCACGCAACGCACCTCTGACGTGTCAAAAGGAGAAGCAACTCTCCCACGATTTTAGGAATTGTCTCGACTACTATTCTTTTTCTTTTCCTGATTTCGATCATAATAATGTTTGTAGCGCAATAAAAAAGAATTTTAAAAATTGAATATTCTATTATATTTTGTTTAAAAAATATTTACATGTATCTATATAAAAATAAAAATATACTACATTTTTTATGAAATCACATTGGCATCTAAACCAAAATTTATATAACAAAAATTACACTTTAATTAAATATTTTTTTAATAAAGATTTGTTTTAATTTTACACTCTCTATTTCTTTTCTTTTGTTTTTAGTTATAACAATTTTAAAAAAAGGATAAGAAATTACTATGTGGATTACAAGATTTTTTTTTGTTGATATAACTAGAAAGTTGACCCGTGCGATACATGGGTCTGACTGTTGTTTTTATATATAATATAAAATAATTAATTTATATAATAATAAATTGATATGTGAAATATTTTAAATTTATAATAGACTAATAGTGTTATTTTGTGACATTAAACATGAAATCTTGCAAAAATTAAGAAAGAAAAATAGAATCTATAAGCAAATACTATTATATTAATCAGAAATAAAATTGAAAAATAAATAAATTTATAGCCTATAGAAAATTATTGGAATAAATAAATGAGTGAAACCTGTAAGCAAACACCATTTGGTGATCAAAATTAAAATCAAAAAATAAACAAATTTATAGATAGTAGAAAGTTGCTGAAACAAATAAATGAATGAAATCTGTAAGTAAACACCGTTTTAGTGATCAGAAATAAAATCAAAAGAAAAATAAATTTATAACCCATAAAAGTTATTGGAAAAAATAAATGAGTGGAATCTGTAAGCAAACGCCATTTGGTCATCAGAAATAAAATAGAAAGAAAAATAAATTTATAACCCGTAGACAGTTATTGGAATAAATGAATGAGTGAAACCTGTAAGTAAAAACCGTTTGGTGATCAAAAATAAAATAGAAAGAAAAATAAATTTAGAGCCCATATACACTTATCGTAAGAAATAAATGAGTGAAACATGGCAAACACCGCTTTGATGATCGAAAACAAAATTGAAAGAAAAATAAATTTATAATCCTTAGACAGTTATTGGAAGAAATAAATTAGTGGAACCTGTAAGCAAACACCGTTTTGGTGATCATAAATAAATCGAAAGAAAAATAAATGTATAGCCCGTAGAAAGTTATTAGAAGAAATAAATGAGTGGAATCTATAAACAAAAACTATTTTGATGATCGGAAATAAAACAAAATAAAAATAAATTTATAGCCCGTATAAAGTTATTGGAAGAAATAAATGAGTGAAACTTGCAAGGAAGCACCGTTACTTTTGGTGATCGAAAATAAAATCTAAACAAAAATAAATTTTATAAACCGTAGAAAGTTATTGGAAGAAATAAATGAGTGAAACCTGTAAGCAATTACCGTTTTGGTGATAGGAAACAAAATTGAAAGAAAAATAAATTTAAAACCCGTAGACAGTTATTGGAAGAAATAAATGAATGAAATCTGTAAGCAAACAATGTTTTGGTTATCAAAAATAAAATAAAATAAATAAATTTATAGTAAATGAGTGAAACCTACAATAAATAAATTAGTAAGACAAACAAATGAATGAATTCTGTAAGCAAACACTATTTTGGTGATTGAAAATAAATGAGTAAAGTTATTGTAATGATTGCTACAGCGATTAACTATAGCGATTACTGTAACAAAAATAAAATCAAAAGAAAAATAAATTTATAGCATGTAAAAAGTTGCTAAAACAAATAAATGAGTGAAACAGGTAAGTATACACCATTTTGTAGATCGAAAAATAAATTTATAACCCGTAGAAAGTTATTATAACAAATAACTGAATGAAATATGTAAGCAAACACTGTTTTAGTAATAGGAAATGAAATTGAAAGAAAAATAAATTTATAGCCTGTAGAAAGTTATTGGAACAAATAAATGAGTGGATTCTGTAAGCAAACTTCATTTGGTGATCAAAAATAAAATAGAAATAAAAATAAATTTATAGCGCGTAGATAGTTATTGTAAGAAATAAATGAGTTGAACCTATAAGCAAACACCGTTTAGTGATCAAAAATAAAATAGAAAAAAAATAAATTTAAAGCCCATAGACAGTTATTGTAAGAAATAAATGAGTGAAACATGTAAGCAAATACCGGTTTGGTGACTGAAAATAAAATCAAAAGAAAAATAAATTTATAACCCGTAGACAGTTATTGGAAGAAATAAATATGTGGAACCTATAAGCAAATACCGTTTTGGTGATTGAAAATAACATTGAAAGAAAAATAAATTTATAGCTTGTAAAAAGTTATTGGAAGAAATAAATGAGTGGAACCTGTAAACAAATACCATTTTGGTGACTGGAAATAAAATGAAATAAAATAAATTTATAGCCTGTAAAAAGTTATTAGAAGAACTAAATAAGTGAAACCTGCAAGCAAACACTATTTTGTTGATCGGAAATAAAATTGAAATAAAATAAATTTGTAGCCTATAGAAAGTTATTAGAACAAATAAATGATTGAAACTTATAAGCAAACACCATTTGATGATCAGAACTAAAATTGAAAAAAAAATTATATCCCGTAGACAGTTATTGGAAGAAATAAATGAGTGAAACTTGTAAGCAAATACCGTTTTGGTTATCGAAAATAAAATCGAAAGAAAAATAACTTTATAGCATGTAGCTAGTTTTTGGAAGAAATAAATAAGCGAAACCTGTAAGCAAACACCTTTTTTGTGGTCAAAAATAAAATAGAAAAATAAATAAATTTAAAGCCCATAGACAATTATTGGAAGAAATAAATCAGTGAAATCTATAAGCAAACATGTTTTGGTTATCGAAAATAAAATAAAAAAATAAATTTATATTCCATAGAAACATATTGGGAGAAATAAATGAGTGAATCAGTAACCAAACACTGTTTTAGTGATCGAAAATAAAATAAAAAAAGTAAATTAAGAGCCCGTAGAAATATATTAGGAGAAATATATGAGTGAAACTTGCAAGCAAATACTATTTTGGTGATCAAAAATAAAATTGAACAAAAAATAAATTTATAGCCCGTAGACAGTTATTGAAAAAATAAATGAGTGGAACCTGTATCAAATACTGTTTGGTGATCAAAAACAAAATAGAAAGAAAAATAAATTTATAGCCCATATACAGTTATTGTAAGAAATAAATGAGTAAAATATATAAGCAAATACCGTTTTAGTGATCGAAAATAAAATCAAATGAAAAATAAATTTATAACCCGTAGACATTTATTGGAAGAAATAAATGAGTGAAACCTACAATAAATAAATTAGTGAAACAAATAAATGAATGAAATCTGTAAGTAAATACCGTTTTGGTAATTGATAATAAATGAGTAAAGTTATTGTAGTGATTGCTGCAGCGATTAACTATAGCGAGTGCTGTAACAAAAAAAATCGAAAGAAAAATAAATTTATAGCATGTAAAAAGTTGCTAAAACAAATAAATAAGTGAAACAGGTAAAGCATATACCATTTTGCAGATCAAAAAATAAAATCGAAAGGAAAATAAATTTATAAATCGTAGAAAGTTATTAGAACAAATATATGAATGAAACATATAAGCATACACCATTTTGTATTTTGTTGATCGAAAATAAAATTTAAAATTTAAATAAAATAAATTTATACAGCATAGAAAGTTATTAGAATAAATGAGTGTAACATCTAAGCAGATACTATTTTATTGATCGAATATAAAATCGAAAGAAAAATAAATTTATATCCCATAGATCAAATAAATGAGTTAAACCTATAAGTAAATATCATTTTGTTTATTAAAAATAAAATTAAAATCAAAATAATTTTACATCATAAAAATCTATATCTATACAAATAAATAAATGAGAAAAACCTATAAACATTTATAGTTTTCTATCACCAATTTGCACTAACGGTAGGGGAGAGATACTTTCCCAACAATTTTCCCAATTTGTAAAAAGCAATTATGCAGAGTTAAAAGAGCAAATATGTAAAAAGTGAATGAACACGAGTATGTACTGTAGCAAAAGGGATTAATTTTTTCTAAAATAAATAAATAGTAATTTTTTCAGTTAAGCGGGAGGGAGCAGTAGCACCAGAGCAAAGCGGGAAAATTTTTTGTAAGAAACTTACACGTGGAAGCCAAGGTTTATTCTTTTAATATATAGTAAATAGACAAGGAATTACAAACCAGAAACTATGTGGATTACAAGAATTAATGGACGATAAGAGGCAGTTTTATATCGGGAATTGGTAAATATACCAATTTTTTTGACATACACCCCACATTTAAAAAGGAAAATACCATTATACCCTCATTGATTTGTTTAATTTTTTTTTCAATTTCGCGTTGTTACCGGAAACTGAGTTTCCGTCAGTTTCCGGAATGCATTTTTGCATTCCAGAAACTCCAGGAAAAATTTACATTCAGTTTCTGGAATGTAAATTTGTATTCCAGAAACTCCAGAAAAATTTATATTCCGGAAACTCCAGAAAAATCCAGTTTCCGGAATGTATTTTTGCATTCCGGAAACTCCAGGAAAAATTTACATTCCGGAAACTCCAGTTTCCGGAATGTAAATTTGTATTCCGGAAACTCCAAGAAAATCCAGTTTCCGGAATGTATTTTTGCATTCCGGAAACTCCAAGAAAAATTTACATTCCGGAAACTCCAGGAAAATCTAGTTTCCGGAATGTATTTTTGTATTCCGGAAACTCCAGGAAAAATTTACATTCCGGAAACTCCAGAAAAATCCAGTTTCCAGAATGCAAGCAAATTTGCAAACTCCAGTTTCCATACAATTTGTATTCCGGAAATTCCAGTTTCCGGAATGCAAATCTGTGTTCCGAAAACTGGGGGTATATGGTGTGACGCCCCAAATTTTCACTATGAGAGATAGAGTGTTAGTAAAGGGGGATTATTGTCAATATTAGGATTTTGATGAGATTAAAAGTGGTTTGGTGCTGACATAGAAAGTCAAACGGAAAAGTCTGTAGACGTTTTGACTGTCAGAATAAGAATATAATGATATAGAAACCCTAATTGGAGTCAGAGAAGTGATTTGAGGATGTAAATAGTGATTTTATAATATTTGAGGATTTTAGGAATTTATTTGGGAATTTTATGAGAAACGGATAAAAATGTTACTGTTTTGGTCCCTGTAGTTTGACTAGGTTGGATTGTGAGTGGGTTTGGAGACCAGAACATGTCCAGAAATATTTTTGAGGATGCCAAATTATGTTTTACATTATTTTAGAATTTTAGAAATTATTTTGGGAATTTTTAGAATGACAGACAAAGAATTGCGGTTTTGGTCCTTGTAGAACGAGAACGGGATAGCAGGGAGAGCAGGTAAGTGCCAGAAGCTTGAGAAATGATCCAAAATCAACCAAAGGAGTACCCAATGATGTTTTTATAATATTTGTGATTTTTAGGAATTTTCTGGGATTTTTCTGAGAAAGTTCATTTTTACCCTAAGTTACGGGTTACGGTAAAAACCGAAAAGTTACCGTAATGCTTCTAAGCTTGATCTTTATGAACCAAGATTTTTGTGGCACCTTATTTCCATGGATTAGGACTTATTTTAAGATTCATGAGAGTTTTTACCTCAATAGGTAATTTCTAGACAATTTTTACTATGAAATACAAAAATTACCACACTTAATTACCTTGAAAACTTACCATTTACCATGGTTAAGGTGAAAAATTATTTTCACCCCTCCCTTGGACAGCTGCAGGTCCAGATTTAGTGTGGAAGAGTGTGGAACATTTTGATCCATGACTCACAAATATTGGCCAATGGGAAAAATTCAAGAAGGGATATTTTGGCTCATGACTCATCAATGTAATAATAGCTTAGAAAAAAATCTCCACAAGGGGGATAAGGGAGAGAGGGCTGGCGAGACATAGGGAGAGGAAGAGGGGAGTTCTTGTTTTATTTTCTCCATTTTGATATTTCACCATAACCACTTCTCACACTTTTTTCTCCAAGTTTTTACCAAAGTTAATCAAATTTTCTCAAGGATTTGCTCTTGATTTTGGAATCATCAAGCTACTAGGATATTGGTAAGAACTCCATGGCTTAAGTTTTCATTTTCTTCTTCATGGTTCATGAGCTTAGGGTAGTGTTTAGTTCATCTTTCAAGTGTTAGAGATTGTCCATGGATGAGTAAATTTATTTGGTATTTGGATGGTGTTGTGTTTGATTTGGAAGGAGTTAATCAAGAAGGAGGAGAAGAGGAAGAAGAAGGGCTTGGAGTTAGGGATTTTCTTATACTAGCAAAAGGAAAGAGGTAAGGGGAAACTCTCTCTAGCCACCATAATTGTATAAGCTTGTGTGGTATGTAATTTTTATGCTTTGATGATGATGCCTTATAGATACTTTTGGTGGAAGATTCCTTATGCTCTTTATGAAAGGATTTTATTTATGTTATTGGTAAAGTGATTGTCTATGTGTTGGTGGATGATTGATTGAGTATGGGTGAAGGATTGGTTGTGTGTTGATAAGTGATTTTTCTTATTTATTGATGAAGTGATTTTCTATGAGTGGATGGAGAGATTTCTCATGAGATTGGTGATATGAGATTTTAATAAAGGC
The DNA here is from genome assembly GCA_030159175.1 of Glycyrrhiza uralensis. Taxonomy (NCBI): domain Eukaryota; kingdom Viridiplantae; phylum Streptophyta; class Magnoliopsida; order Fabales; family Fabaceae; genus Glycyrrhiza; species Glycyrrhiza uralensis. Next base: position 46,053,830 of record BRZY01000005.1, read on the forward strand.
ATGAGTATGATATTCTTATGAGTGAGGATTGGTACTTGGGGAAAGTTGATAGATTGGTAAGCTTAAAACTATGTTTTTGAAGAAAATTGGATCTTTAAGTGCTTATCTAATTGTGTTATTGGAAATCAATTTAATGAACTAGGGTTCATGAAGCTAAAATCTGGTTTTGGTACTTAAAAATGATAGGAATGGAGTAAAGAATCAAACTCTAAAAGAGAACTGAATTTTCGGATTTTTGGCTAAGTTTCCAGAACTGTTCACTCCCCGGGTGTGAGGGTTTTCACAGGTGTGAACGTTTCTGCCCTGAAAACACTGTATGCGAGAATTCAGGGGTCAAAATGTAATTTTTGAAAGATTAGGGGCAAAAGTGTAATTTTGGAAAGTTTCAAAACAGAATGTAGAAATGTGATTTTTGAAAATATAAGGGCTGATTTGTAGAAGGAATATTTTTGGGCCAAAAGTGTAATTTTCAGAAGTTTTGGGGCAGAAATGAAAATAAGGGTATTTTTGGGTCAGAAATAGAATTATAGAAAGTTTTCCTTAAAAGGGTTTTCCTAAGTGAGCTATAAAAGTAAAATGGAATACAATATAAATTGTGAAATGTAAATGCTTGGCGACATGAAAAGTGCAGTGTGATATAACTGCTGTGTGATGTGTGGAAGGCTATGTGCCATAAGCTGTGTGAGAGGATGGTGTTGTTTCATTGGCTGTGCCAGACTTTGTGCCATTTAATGCTGTGTGCTATGGAAAAGGCTGTGTGCCATTCAATGCTGTGTGTTATGTGATGGGTCTATGACTGATTGTCATTGGACTGGATATCTATGGATTGTGTTTTTTTGGGCTATGTGCCAAGTGTTGTGTGCAAAGGGTTGTGTGCCAAGTGTTGTGTGCAAAGGGCTGTGTGTCAAGTGTTGTGTGCAAAGGGCTATATGTCAGGCTGTGTGCCAACTGCTGTGTGCAAACAAAGTAATCTCCATGGAGTGCGGGCTAAATGCTCGTGACTGAGTGTCGAATAAATGAGGAGTTTGAGGGAAAAGTAATGTCCATGGAGTGCGGGCTACGTGCTCGTGACTGTGTGTCGAATCTGTTATCAAGAGATGGCCATTAGAAGTGCTTTGTGTGAATACATGTTTATGTTGAATTCTTGTGATATGTTTATGTGTGAAACGGTGATGCTTCTGTGTGAAGTTGGACATTGTGATCTGTGTGACTTAAACTGATTATGCTACACATGCATGTGTGAGTGATTTCTGCTATAAAGGGTCATAGTATGATTTTTGCATGAATTCATGTGGTATGCTACTTGTACGATTATGGTGATAATTGCGAAAGAGAATTTGACCCTTGCCTATATGTTTTGTGCTCATTGGAACATGATTCATATAGATGGACCACTAGCTGGGTGGACCTGTCAGGACTTGAGGATTGAGACGTACTCTGGAAATGAGTTAACCTAGTGGAAGGGCAGACGAGTCCTACTTTCGAGTTAGAGTTTCCTTAATAGAGCTTCTTGCAGAAGTTCTTAGTGCTTGACCAGCATAGGGAGTCAGTACTCTTTTGTAAAGGAACAGATTTTTATATGATGTATTCTTTCCAAACATTGGTTTACGGAAAAGATGTAAATTTTATCCAGTAATTGCAACTCATTTTCATACGTTGAATGTTGAGTTATTTATGTTTATTTTTAATATCTTTTAAGAAAAAAAATGGCAATGAAAATCTATATGTGAAAATTAATTAAGTTTGTCAGAATATTTCCGAAAGAAAACCAGACTTAAAGAAATTTATTTTTCGCATTTGGGTTGGTTACTTAAGTGTAATGCCTTCGTGGAAGAGGGTGTTACATATGGCCAATTTCCGGAAAAGAAGCAAAATCAAAAAAGAAAACCCAAACAATGAGGGTATAATATTAATTTCCTGAATAAATGTGAGGTGTATAGCAAAAAACTGAGATGTATTTACCAATTCCCTTTATATCCGATGCTGTGATTACTGAAGTGGACAACTAAAATACCCATTGGGTTTTGTATCAAAACAAAAAAATACCCATTGGGTTAGCTCAATAGGCTAAATCTTGTTTCGAAACTGGGCCCAAATAAAAAAAGCCCGACTATAAACGACTATATATACAGGTCATCTTTTTAGGGTTGGGTTGTCTCGTTCGTGCCTGAACCTTACGCGTTGTGCAGCGGGAGAGACTTAGCCATGGGGAGGAGTAAGCATCTCTCTCTACCCTCAAAATTGATTGTTTCTCCATTTCAGATTTCGATTTCATCTTGTATGCTGATTTTAATTTTAATGAATTTACCCTCTCCCGAACGATAATTTACTGCTGCGTTTTCAGCTGAAATGAATTCTTAGTTGCGTATGTTTTTTTGGATTTTGGTGTATCCTTTAATTGCTGTGCCTGATTCTAGTGGTTTTATATTCGTGTAGCTAGATTGATTTGTTCTCTGTGACTTTTTGATTGAAATATGCTCTGGTGGGCGATATATTACAATTTTTATTATAGCGATGAATGAAATATATTTTATGTGCATGTCTGTTCATCATGTAATTGTAATATGCAAATTTATTGTGTATATGTGCATGAGGTTGAGTTTTGTGTAAAAGGTTCATTGGTTTGATTTCTGATTGTTTAAATTGTTTTAAAAATTAAATAACTTTGAGGTGGGGGATAACCTGAGATATATACTGCTCGACAGATTTGATCGAATAATTACTGTTGTTGTTTAAGTCAATTCAATGTTTGGTTTATTTTTAATGCATTTTAGATCCAGTGTGCATAAAACTGTATGGATCTATCCAAGAGTTTTCAATTAGGAACTTCTTTTTAGATGTTATATTATTCTGTGTGACTATAGTCCTATAGTCCAATTGTTTGGTATGGATGAATGATGATGGCTGAATGGTAATACGTGTTTTTGTTTCATATAATCATGGAAAATAGTATTTGAAATTTGGAATGAAATTGGCTGGTTTTTATTTGTCTTTTTCATGGCATGATGGTAATGATTAATTACGTTTGATTTAGGACCTGCAAGATGTTATCGACAGATCAAAAACAAACCTTATCCCAAATCACGCTTCTGCCGTGGTGTTCCTGATCCTAAGATCAGAATTTATGATGTTGGTATGAAGAAGAAAGGTGTCGATGAGTTCCCTTTCTGTGTTCATCTTGTTAGTTGGGAGAAGGAAAATGTTTCAAGTGAAGCATTGGAAGCTGCTAGGATTGCATGCAACAAATATATGGCCAAGTTTGCCGGAAAGGATGCATTCCACTTGAGGGTCAGAGTACATCCATTCCATGTTCTCAGAATCAACAAGATGCTTTCATGTGCTGGAGCTGATAGGCTTCAGACTGGAATGAGGGGTGCATTTGGAAAGCCACAGGGTACATGTGCTAGAGTGGCTATTGGTCAGGTCCTTCTTTCTGTCCGTTGCAAGGACAGCAACAGCCATCATGCTCAGGAAGCCCTCCGTCGCGCCAAGTTTAAGTTCCCTGGTCGTCAGAAGATCATAGTGAGCAGGAAATGGTATGTATTATTTCTTTTGGCAGTTACCTTTTGCATCTGAACATGAATACTTTCATTCTGATGCTGTTGCTTCTGTAAATATCTAATTTGGATCAGTTGAGGCAGTTGTTGTAACACCTAGATTTGAATTATGAATCATACATTATATGTTTTCTATAAAAAAACCTATAATTTTTTCCATTGTCATCTTGCGATAGTTTGGCTTGGGTTTGTGACCTTTTTGTTCAAGGATTTTATTAGGTTTTATTTTGTTTGGGTTCTTTATCATAAGAGATTTTTTTTGTTGTATTTGGTTTAACAGTAGTTGTTTTAAATGTTTGCTCAGGGGTTTCACCAAGTTTAACCGTACTGATTATCTCAAGTACAAGTCAGAGAACAGGATTATGCGTGATGGTGTGAATGCAAAGGTAATTGAAGCTGCACTTTAATCTACTTATGCATCGTATTTGAAATGGAATTGCTTTTTTTATTCTGAGGATGTTTATTTATTTATTTCAAGCTTGGATCCAGATTTGTACAGAGCATATTTTTGCCCTGTGCATTCAATTGATCCATTTTTTAAAAATCTATAGCTTATGAAATTGACAACTTCCTTCATGTGGTTTTGCAGCTTCTTGGGTGTCATGGACCATTGGCAAACCGTGCACCTGGAAGAGCTTTTTTGACTGCTAGTTCTAATGCTTAGGCGGTCTGTTATTTTGGAATATTAGAGACCTCGACCATAATAGCAACTCATGACCGTATTTGCGTTTCCTATATTTGTTCTGCTCGTATCTAAATTTGCTATTTTATTTCCGTTTTTGCGAATCACCTTGAATGGAATGACTGTCATATATTTTGTTCGGTTCTCCTTGCCTTTGATGGTTTTATTTAGCGTTTGACTGTCCTTACGACAGGGATGTAAAACGGGTGCTTTGGATTAAATTTTAATTGGGTTTAAAAGTGGATGGTCAGAAACATGCCTTTATTCATGTGATTCATTATGTTCAAATAATTTCAATGCATTGGTGATCCAATTGTAAACTTGCGTAAAATAGTTTAAAATTCAATTAACTTTTTTTTTGCATCCGTTTTTTTTTTATTTTTTTTGATGGAGGGGAGGCGTTTTTTATTCTCATACATTTTACACTTAAGTCTATAGTGACCTAATATTTTCTGTCGCAATCGATATCCGGTAATGGCTTGTCCCCTTTTTCTGTGTCCACGAAAGAAAAAGAAGCTATTTCTATCGATTTATCTCCCTTGCTCTTGAGGTGCTGCGCTGCTCTGCTAGGGTTTCCACCTAGCAGTAGTGGGTAGCGTTTGGGTGCGCCGTTTTGAGCGCCGTTCGGTCCCTAGTCTGCTAGGGTGTTGGTCTCCTTGTTATAAGGAGGGTTCTTCTTCGTAAGTGTTTCGGTCCTCTTCTTTGCCTCTGTTTTCATTGTTCTCAGCGCTCCAGCGTCCTTGTTCGTCTCCTCTGTTGTTCCGTTGTTCACTCCCTTGTTCGTCCTGCTTCCCGCCGTTCTCCCTCTCCCTTTCTTTGTTGGTTTCTGCTCTTGATGTGGTCTTTCATGGCGGCCCGCCTCCTGCAACCACTAGAACCACCGGCTCGGGGTCCGATCCACGCTGCTTTGTTCTTCTCTGGGACGATGCTGCAACGCCTAGCTTACCTCCTCTGGATACTCCAGCTCCTACTTGTTCGGATGCAGGGTTCTTGGCTGCAGAGTCATCCCTGTGTTGCTTGTCCTTGGTCCTGGCTCGGAGATCTGGTGGCTACCACCCAGGGTTCTCTCATGAGGGCCCCTGCTTGTTACCTTTTGGGTCAGGCCTAGGTTGATTGAAAGTCCTTCGGTTCTGGAAAAAGACATGTTGGCTGAAACTGTTGAGACAGAAGGTTTTCGGGGCCCCAAATGAGCTTAACCCAACCAACTCATTAAATTTTTCACATGTATGTATCCTTTTGGTGTGTTAGGCTTTGTTGTATCTGTTTCTCTTTTGTTGTTTACTGCTTTGGTGTTTTTGCTTTTAGTGTTGTTTTCCTTGTCTTTTGGTTTTTTCAGCAGCGTGTCTTGGTTTGTACTGTTGTATCTAATGTGACTCTGCTTATGATGTATGTTGTGGCTACTTTGTTTAGCTTCTTTGATGTAGATGTCGGCCTTCTATGTTATGAACTTGTTCTTTAACCAAAAAAAAAACTCCCTTGCTCTTTTTTTTTTTTACATTTAAAACCCGTGCATTATCTTTTATTGCAAATTAACAAACACCGTTTTGTACACTTACATTATCTTTTAGAGAGATTTTTTTGTTGAGTATTTTGATATTTTGTATGATTTAATATTAATATTTTAGTTGGTGAATTTTGAGTGAAAAATTTGATATGATTTATTCAAATTCATTTTATAAAGATTTTAAGTTGAAAATAAGAATTTAAAAGTTTTAAACAAATAATAATAATAATATAAAAAATTAAAATCACACATTGTCTATAAGAAATTGACCGAAAAGGTGTGATTAAGTATTTTTCATAAAGTTCAAAAATACATGTTTCATATATGTATTATTATCATTTAAATTGCATGAGATTAACTATTGTAATCCAATAAGTGTGACTACTTCACGATACGAACTTGTAAGTGAGAGACAAATATTCAATCCTCACAAAACTCACCAAGGATTAGTCTCATCACAAAAAAAAGTTGGCTACCTATAAAACTCAAATTAAATTAAATCCAAAACTATTTAAGTTGAAAATACACAAAGATGACCATATCAAATAAGCGCGAATTTATTAAAGAGGAAAAAAGAATCATATACATATGGGATTTGAGTCCACTGTTTTTTTATTTATACAGATCCTGTCTTGTACAATACGGTAGAGACCGAACAAGGGGGTGTGAAGAAGGTACCTATCTGCGTGGATTGTTTCCTTTCCTTTGAGATTTGAAACCTCCAATTTCTTATTCCATATGGTTATTGCGTAACCACCTACCTCGCCCCTGGACAATGGACATGACGATGTCACATAATTGAGACACACTTCAGATAGAGGAAATCATTATTCTCTCCGGTGCCGTGTTTGTGTGTTGTTGGGAATCGGAAAAATGCAAATGTCAAGAGCAAAATGTTGTTCCCAGTACACATTCACCCAACTCCAATCCCTTCTCCGTGGCACCATCAACCACCACCGCTTCACCTCTTCCTCCTCCCCCGCGCTTCCCCATTATTCTTCAAGTTCTCTTTTTGCCCCTTCATTTGTACCTAAACAAAAACCCACCCTCTCATCGTTGCCTCACTCCTATTCCTACCCCACCGCTTTCAGATTCTTCTCCTCAAACTCAAAGCCCTCCTTCAATGCCAAACCTGGCTTCGGTGGTTTCGCCAAGAAGGTTCTGAACAAACCCGCGGCTGCGTTGACCTCTGCCATCCCACGCTACCGTGAGGCCGTCGTGATGCAAATCGAGGCCTTCTTCAAGAGGAATCAGCTCCTTCTGTTGGGTGTTGCCGGAGTTTTCCTCTGTGGCCTTCTCTGGAAGCTTCTCTTTGGTGTTGCCAACACCTTCATCGCGTTCTCCGAAGGCATGGCTAAGTATGGCTTCCTTGCCCTTTCATCTGCTATCGTTGCTTTTGCTGTAAGTCCTTCCCTTTCCTTCATTCCCCCCATTTCCCCCATTTCCAATGTATGGAGGGTGTGTTTGGGTAAACAACTCAATTAAGTGCGTGCTTATGAATAAATTGTTTTTATAACCGAAGAGAGAGAATGAAATTAAAATGTTTTCATATAAGTTATTTTTACAAGTCATATTATGGAGAGCTTATTGAAATAAGCTGAAAATAGTTTATGGACTTGCTATAAGCTATTTTTATAAGCTCTCACAAACGCCTACACAACTACTTGGGATCATGTGCATTTTTATATGTGAGTGACATTAACATTAGGAAAGTTGGCTTCCTTAGTCACCTATTACTTGGGACCTTGTGGGGCTGCCACTGTTTGTTGTGATCCAGCACAGCTGTTTAACTTGAGTCAATTAGATGTTTTAGACTATTTGAATTATTGAATGGAGGCTCTTCCATTGAGGCCATCACTAGTTCTGATTGTAGATAGTAGTTTATCTCAAAGAAGTTTTATAGGTGGGGATGAAAACTGTGCATTTTCCTTTCCCGATATACGTATTACGTGGAGAACTGCTGCTGGAACCTGTCATTAGTGAGTTCTGCTTTAACATATGGATCGTTGTCTAATTATTTTATGCATGTTGCATCTTTAAGGGCTTGTATTTGCGCTCAAGGTTCACAATCAGCCCTGATAAAGTTTATAGAATGGCCATGAGAAGACTTAACACGTCTGCTGAGATTCTTGAAGTTATGGGTGCCCCCCTTACAGGAACTGATTTAAGAGCCTATGTGATGTCAGGGGGTGGGCTTACATTGAAGAAGTTCAAGCCAAATATTAGGAGCCGGCGTTGTTTTGTCATTTTCCCCATAAAAGGTTCTGAGAGAAAGGGTCTAGTCAGTGTTGAAGTCAAGAAAAAGAAGGGCAAGGTAAATCAAGTCCTATCTGTTTATATCGTTTAACCGCTTTCATAGAATTTGTTGGTCTTACATTGACAGCTGTTGTATATCTTATTCTGTATGAACATCATCTTTCCATTCTGCATCAAATACTACTAATATTGATAACTTGGGTGCATTTTGTCATGAGTTTCCCGAGATTGTTTTCATGGAAAAATTCATATCTGGCGATTGGTTGTTCTAGCTTTATCAGTGTGCATGATATGCCTTTCAAAATCATGTCCTTTTATTTCTTAAAATAACCACATCAGATTTTAGTAATACATATCTGTGTGTGTGGGTGTATGCATAAAGAACACTGCAATAGAATGATTGGTGGCTGGCAACTTGCTATACATAACATAGGGTTGTCAGAAGAGTCAGCTGTGCAAAGATGCTATGGGTATTGGTGCTCTAATACTTTAATTAGGATGGATTCATGAAGTAAGTAATGCATTTGTGGATTTCTTATTGTAGAGAAACTAAAGCATGCTTTAAGCCCGGATTTTGCATTACTTGTAGAAAGACTGAGAGGAGAAAGGAGAATCTGGTGTGCACCAAATCATCCAAAGCTAGAAGTAATATACTTGTGTTAGATATCTCTGCAACTATCATGATGTAGATCATTTAGTGGTGCAAATATGACTTGCTTGCTCTGTTTTTTTTTTTTTTGGTAGGCATGTATCAGGATATATCTAATAGTGATAGCGGAAGCTTAATGAGAACTAAAGGCTTCTAAGTGGATATTGATAGAAGCAACTGCAACTAAATTTCTAATTTACTAATGAATGTTTTGTTATTCCAATGGTTTGGTTAACTGTTTTGAAATATCGCACTTCTTCTACCAGGAAAGTACTGATGCCAATCGCCAACTTTATGTTGATGTCTACTTGTCATGTTTATAACATTTTCATGGTATAATAAAACTAGATTCTCCACAATGTAAGTCTATTTTTTACCTTATAGATGATTGGTAGGCATGCCATGTAAGTCTATTTTTGAGATAATAAGATAAGATACATAATTATATTATTGTAGTACATACCCGCAATGCAAATAGAAAAACTTAATTAAATCAACTACAGTTTATTTTTAAATTTTGTTTAATTTTTGAAAAAACTATGATAGTAGTTTTCTTTGAAGTGATGCTAGTGGTTATTAAAAACCAAAGACCATCTATCTTCTAATTTATAAAATTTGAAAGGCTATATGGCATTTTATAATGTTCATCATTGGATCTTCCCTTACAACTGATTTCTGGGTTTATCCCCTTATGTAACTGCTTATTTTTGTGCCCATCCCTTGTCTAGGTACTACCAAGATATCAGGCAGATAGCTGTTTTTTTGTTAGTTTTCTGTGTAACAAAACTATCCTTTTTCCCTATAATTATTATGTTGGAATTATTAGTAAGAATAATTAGCCGACCCACCTAGTGGGATAAGGCTTTGTTGTTGGTTGTTGTTATTAGTAAGAATAATTCCCAAGAGAAAAAGAAATGTATAATGCAGAGGGTCAATTCATGCTTCAGGGTTTGCTTACTTAGCCTTTGCTGTTATCTTAATATGCAGTATGATATGAAGCTGCTAGCCGTTGATATTCCCATGGCTTCTGGCCCAGACCAGCGGTTGTATCTGATTGGGGATGCAGAAGAGTACCGGGTTGGTGGGGGGCTTATACACGAGCTAAGAGACCCTGTGGTGAAAGCAATGGCAGCAACCAAGGAATTTGATGATCTTGATGAGATTGAGGAAAAGGAAGATGCTGAAAGAGAACGTCTGGAGGCTGAAAGAGAACGTCAGGAGGCTGAACGGAAGCACCATGAAGAAATCAAAAAGCTTGAAGATAGTAGCACGAAGCAATAGTCATTCATGATGTTTCTCTTCCGATTTCTTCTCTTGTTGATTACAGGACTTGTTTTGTTGTTTAGAGCACATTTATTTTGTATCGGTTCAAGTTTTCCCAAGGTTTAGAGTACCTTGTACCACAAAAGGCCAAGATTATCTGAACCAAAGTTGAGAAAATAAAAGCTGACAGGGATCAACAGGTTTCGATGGTGCCTTGTGTTGAGTGTATAATCCTTGTCTATGATGTGGTTACTATCGTTGGATGTCATTTCAGGTACCTAAATTTGACCCCCTGCCCCTTTCCTGTGGAGAAACTTGTTTCTAGTGTTGCTCTACTTTCCTCCGAGTTCCAAAGGATTCTCCATAGTGCCTAATTGGTGCCTCTTCACAAGTTACAGCTATTGTTGAAACTATGAAGTAAAAACCAAGTGCTCTGACCATTTCAGTTGAAGCATTTTAAATTGTAGTTAAAGTGAGAGAAATTGCTTGCCAATAAAGTTGATATAGCACATATTAAATTATACAGACTACGGTTCTGTTTGGATGCAAAAACTCTAGTTTTTGACTTATGGAGAAGCTTATCCAAACTGGGCCTACACAGCAAAATATTCTCTTGCTTAGGAGCTTCTTAAAATCTTTCCCAGAATACTTTGAAGTCTTTAACTCTGTCGGGTGAGGTTTTTCCCCCTTTTCTTGTTGTACAATAGTATTTATCAATGAGGTTTGAACCTAACATGCGTATTACTCAGACTCTTCACCACTAGCACAATTCTAGCAAGTTTTTTAACTTTTAGTCTTCCCTTCTTTAGTATTTTGGGGCAGGGAATAAAAGCAAACGAAAGCCTTGCAACTTGCAAGCACATGCACTACTGGTACATATGCATTGAATGACACCGCAGTTAGGTTTGGAATTGGAGAATTTAAGAGACCTATGCCTTCCAGTGAGTGACTCAAATATCCAGTACATCTACAACGTGTCTGGAGTAGATGTGAAAATGACACGAGTTGCCCTATGATATTAATGAGGCACTTTTCTCAAAACTACAAGTGAAAGTGACTTAGGAGTTCACGTTCCATAAGAGCCCCTTCAACTTCATGTTAAGACTCACGCCCCTTGTTGAACTTGCACTTTAATATTCATTAGATGTATAACATGTAACAATGTCTCAGAGAATTTCTTGTCAGGGTTAAGTAGTAAGCAATAAGCATATCAGATACCGACTGACTGGATTAAGGGTGTATTTGGAAAAACTTATATAGGCTTATCTTATGATATAAACACTTATATAAGTGTTTTGAAGAATTTATGAAAATAACTTGTGATGTCTATAAACAGTTTTCAACTTATATTTGTAAGCTCCCCAATATATCTCATAAAATAGCTTATATAGAGTTTATGCAGTGTTTAAATCCATAATATCCGGTTATAGAGGCAGATATTATATGATAATCACTTATATATAAGCTTTTATACGATAATCAATCATATCAAATAATCTCTTATTAAGTAAGCTATTTATCCGGATGCACCCAAATTATTGTTTCTTTGTAGCATATAAATTGAGAATTGTTAGTTAACTTGGTTTAATTTTTTCACTTGCACAAGACAAGTGTCTCATTATGAGAACAACCTTTTGAGGCGCCATCCTTTTCACAGAATAAGCTAAGAGGAAAACAACTCCACGAAACATGTAATCACTAACATTTCATACAATGTAAAATTTCCCATCCAAATAGAGAAAAGTGCCCAATGATGGTTAATGTTGACGTGATGAATTACAAGTGACAGCCCACCTATAACCTAGTAACGATGACATTAGTGAGGAAGGGAGGAAGGATTTCAAGTGGTTCTGTAACATCTAACTACCTTCTTCGTGCTTATATGGATAACTCATTACCCGGTTGGCCCCATTGTGGTCTATTGTCCCTCTCATAAACCTAGCCAATATGTGCCAAACTGCCAATTTTAAATAAATATGTTTAGTTTCTCTTCCTACTTTGTAGTTCATCACCGGTCCTTGTCTTCTTATTCCTCTCTAGTCAAACCACAATAGCTAACAGTTTATTATAAAATGACAACTAAGAATCAAAATGCTTATCCAACTCAACCCTTATAAAGTATATGTCGTTTTCAAATAAAAACAGTGAAAAAACTCAACAAACAAAAACAATTTAGCGGGTAATAAAGAGTTGAGAAAGTGATACAAGTCATGGAAGGTGACACGTGTCACAGTCTGATAGGTCAAGACATACTTTTCTTATATAGTAATTGATGAGTAATAATTGATAATTGAATAATTGATTATTGATGGGCTATGGTAACATAGGCCAGTTTTGAGCTGAGTTCATTCTTTCGTTAATACTAGAGATTATGGTCTATAAGTTGGTGCAATTCTAAAGTGATCATCATGTTGACCTCTCCTTTTAGTCCTCATGGGGACCATTGATGGGTTTTGATGATGTTGAATATGAAATCAAAACGCAATTATGTCAATCATTGTCCTCTTTTTGAATCTGTAATTACTCCTTCACGAAAGGTAATTCCAACTCCATCATAACCATTATTGGGAGGGACATTCGTTCATGTAAGTCTTGACAAAAGAGCATTGGTTTTCATACCCCTCGCCAAAGAGTTGGAGTATGAGTCAGAGGAAGTTTTTTTTTTTTATTGTAGATAGAAATAGAAGAGTTAAAATTTCAGTCTTGTTGAGTGCAATAATCATGGGGTAATAATGGGTTGGTTGGTTGGTACTCTTATTATACGGTCCCTCTCAGTAGACATGTCAGCAAATCCTCATTCATGCGCCTACACTCTTGGTACTTCTTTTCATACCATTAGATCTACTCAATATTCATGGAGAAATGTTATATCCTCCTACAAATCTTCTTAAATATCCTCCTATTACTTTATAAAAGAAGAAAGAGAATACAACTAATATCTTGAAAACATAAAAAATATTTAATGTTTTCTCCATTTAGTAATTAGGAGGATTTATAGGAATAAAAAGTAGGAGGATTTAAAATTATTCATATCCATGCATTGTTCCTTTTAGGTCGGTCTATTTTCATTAGCAAACAGGTGGACATTAATATACTGAATACTATAGTTAGTTACATAAAAGACTTCGCTGGTATAAACTCCTCATTATTATTGCTGTCATTTTAGTTAAGTGAGAATTTTCTTTCATTTTTTTTTTGGTTTTTTCATCAAGAAACATTCAGCTGACCTCACCCTCTCTTTTTTTGTGCTGTGTGTGAATCTCTTGACAAGAGAAGATATCAGATTCTGATGCTACCAACTCCAACGGTGTTGAGTAGTGGTAAAGTACCTTTAAGAGAAACTACACTCCCTCTTAAATGCACTAGAAGTTTAAGTCCTGTTTGTTACGCTCCATTTCATGGATGATATCCCCTTACTCTTTTTTGTGCAGTGAATAGTGATGCTTCACTCTATGATGTGTTCTTGGTGTCCCCCAAAACTGAGTTTCATACCAAGGTAACAATATCTCTCACTGCCTTCAAATTTCCAATTTGAATACTTGGAACACTTACAATGATATTGTCCATGGTTAAGGATTGGAAAAATAAGGTGTTTCTTAGGAAGCTTGTCTATTTCTGGTTACCTCTGTTGCTCATAGTTTTGAGTCACCATAATTGTTCTTGGATCCTGGTCCCTATATAATTTTTATTGTTCTTCTTAATAGATCTGAACACTGTGTATGTTTGTGTGTGTGTATCTATTTATATGAATATATTGGCTTACAATTGGAGAATTATTCTAGTATGATCTGTTATGTCTTCAATTCCTTCTCTTGTGGCCTTGTAATTTTTTATGTACTTTTTAATTGGGATGATGGACAAATCTTTTGTTTTGCTTGCCTTTAATGGAATAATCAGCAAGTTGTTTTCATTGAAATGCTGGTGGTATGCTTGCTTTGAGTTGTTTAGTGCAATATCCCTTTAATTATCCTTTGTTTTCTGTACGTGGCTAAATCTGGTTCATCAAATAGTTTTCAGTCCTTTCTGCAGTATTCACTGACCAGATATGGTGGCAAAAATGAGAAATCAACACCAATGATTTATGTTGATCTTTTTTAAATTAGGAGAATACAGTCCACTTTTGTGAAAGAATGCTTTTTTTTTATAAAAAAAAAAAGTACAAAGGAGAACCGAACTTTAGCTTTTTCTTTTTTAGTTCTATTTTTTCTTGGATTCTCAATTATCACAATGCCTTTTTTTTTTTTTGCCTTCCCCCTTCTTGGTTGTTTCTGAAACATATAAGCATCGATTTATGAATTATGAGGTGATTTCTTTATTCTCAGTGTAAAGTGCACTTTAGTCCCTCCAGAATTTAAAGTTCACAGGCAAACCTTTGGCTTTTTTACTTTTTCTTTTTTTAAAACGGAAGAGTCAGTATAACACTTCTTCAAGTATTGAAAGAATGAAAATGCCTCAACTGATGCATCTGAAAGAAGGAAGTAGTACCTTTCCTTACTTCAAAACCTGCTTAACGGTAAGCACGAATAAGACTGTCTCTTTTTATTTTTTGTTTTTTATTTTTTGGTTTCTAAACAAAGCTGCAGTAAGTGATGCCATCCGCATGAACAGCAACATTTCGTACTAAAATTCAATTTTTCAGAGAAACAAGTTGTTTTGAATTGTTTGATATCAATTCTGTATGATTTTTAAGTCATAGTGTATTGTTCCTATCCCTTTCATCCTGTAAACTTGTAAAAACCATCACTTTCTGTTTGAATTCTGCTTCACTTTAAAAATTGAAATTATCACTGATTATCAGACTAGGTTCATGCAATCATGCTTACCCCCAAATGGCTCCATTTGTCTGAATAAAAACTAGTTAACTTTAATTTTGCATATGTTCTTCCACTTTCCTAGCTACATGACCAGCTAACAACTCAGCTTTGTTTTCCAAACCAGGAAAGGATGAAGAACAATTAAGCTCAGAAGTTGGAACTTATCACTTGCCTTGATTTCACACCAAAGCAAGACATGAAGTTACAGTTCTCTATTGTTGCTCTTGTTCTATTAAGCTCCTCCACACTGTCTTCTCTCTTTGGCTTGGTTGTTGTATCTGCTGACTTGAACTCTGACAAACAAGCTCTTTTGGAGTTTGCTTCTACTGTCCCACATGCCCCAAGGCTCAATTGGAGTAACTCTTCTTCAATTTGCACCTCATGGATTGGAGTGACTTGCAACGCGAATCAAACTCGTGTCATAGGCATCCATCTCCCAGGAATTGGACTAACAGGTTCCATTCCTGAGAACACCATAGGTAAACTAGATGCTCTAAGGGTCCTAAGCCTTCATTCCAATGGCCTTGTAGGAACTATTCCTTCTAACATCCTCTCCATTCCTTCACTCCAATTTGCACACCTTCAGCACAACAACTTCTCAGGTCTAATTCCTTCTTCTGTCTCCCCAAAACTCATTGCACTGGATGTTTCCTTTAACTCCTTCTCTGGCAGTATCCCACCTGCATTTCAGAACCTGAGAAGACTCACTTGGTTGTATCTCCAAAACAATTCAATATCAGGAGCTATCCCTGACTTTAACCTCCCAAGTCTCAAACATTTGAATTTGAGCTATAACAACTTAAATGGCTCTATTCCAAGTTCCATCAAAACATTCCCTTCTACTTCTTTTGTTGGTAACTCTCTCTTATGTGGGCCACCTCTCAATAATCATTGCTCTACAATAATCTCCCCTTCTCCTTCCCCAGTTTCCCAGCCACTCTCTCCACCAACCACCATCCAAAACCAAAAGGCTACCACTCATAAGAAAAGCTTTGGCATAGCTACTATACTTGCTCTAGCCATTGGGGGCATTGCTTTCCTCTCTCTACTATTCTTGGTGATCTTTGTATGCTTCTTGAAGAGGAAGAAAAACAGTAAAAGCAGTGGCATACTGAAAGGGAAGGCTTCTTGTGCTGGAAAGACTGAGGTTTCAAAGAGTTTTGGGAGTGGGGTGCAAGCAGCTGAAAAGAACAAGTTGTTTTTCTTTGAAGGTTCCTCTTTTAGCTTTGACCTTGAGGATTTGCTAAAGGCTTCAGCTGAAGTTCTTGGGAAAGGGAGCTATGGGACAGCATACAAGGCTGTTTTGGAGGAGGGAACAACAGTGGTGGTTAAAAGGTTGAAGGAAGTTGTGGTTGGAAAGAAGGAGTTTGAGCAGCAGTTGGAGATTGTGGGTAGAATTGGGCGCCACCCCAATGTCATGCCCCTTCGAGCTTATTACTATTCCAAAGATGAGAAACTTTTAGTTTGCAACTACATGCCAGGAGGCAGCTTGTTTTTCTTGTTGCATGGTATGTGTTCTAAGCTGACCCACATTTCTAGAGTGAATCACCAAAACCATCTTTGAAATTGTAGGGGTATTGTCAATTTAGTCCTTGAAATTGTTAATGTTTCAAATTAGTTCATGAAATTGTCTGATAGAGACTAATATGATTGAGAATTTTCAATCTTAGGAACTAATTTGAAACATTAACAATTTCAAGGACTAAGTTGGCCGTGCTTTACAATTTTCAAGAACTAAACTGGTAATTCAGTTGTCACATGTATTCATTCACCAATGCCAATTGTGATATAATGTTCTATGTCTTTGCCTAATTGTACCATTCCAAACAATAGGAAACAGGGGTAGTGCAGGAAGAACTCCATTGGATTGGGATTCAAGAGTGAAGATTGCACTTGGGGCAGCCAAGGGAATTGCCTTCATCCACTCAGAAGGGGGTCCAAAGTTTGCACATGGAAACATCAAGTCAACCAATGTGCTCATAACCCAAGAACTTGATAGCTGCATCACTGATGTTGGATTGACCCCTCTGATGAATGCCCCAGCAACCATGTCAAGAGCCAATGGCTATAGAGCTCCAGAAGTCACTGATTCAAGGAAGATCACACAGAAGTCTGATGTATACAGCTTTGGTGTGCTGCTTCTTGAAATGCTGACAGGAAAAACCCCATTGAGGTATCCTGGGTATGAGGATGTGGTTGATCTTCCAAGGTGGGTGAGGTCTGTTGTGAGGGAGGAATGGACAGCTGAAGTCTTTGATGAGGAGCTTCTGAGAGGCCAATATGTTGAAGAGGAAATGGTTCAGATGCTTCAGATTGCACTGGCATGTGTGGCTAAGGGGCCAGATATGAGGCCTAGAATGGATGAAGCTGTTAGAATGATAGAGGAAATTAAGCAACCTGAGTTGAAGAACCGGATATCCTCTGAGTCTGACTCTAATGTGCAGACACCATAACTCTCTCTTTTGCATGTCAATCAGATGTTTGTGGCTGTCCTCTCCTCAACCAAAATAAGCATTTTTCATTGTAAAATATTAATCTTTTGTATTCATGTTTTGGCCATAAAAGTTTTCATGTATCACCCGATTGATTATTACCTTTTTAAACTTTTGGCTAATTGTTGTTCAGTCAATTGGAAATAATTCAAGTTTCATCATCATGCAGACCAAAGAGTTCAACTAACTAACATTTTGTTTTCCCTTCAATTAGTGGATGGTCCTAGTAGAAGTGGATTATGACCCCAAACAAACTTTGAGTCTGCTTGGATAATTTTTCTATAATCACTTATAATGAGTTTTTGAACTAATAGCTCATCTTTTCCATATACGAGAAAAATAAGAATTAAAACATGAAAATTCATTGTTAAAAATTGGAAAATAAGATGTATGGCAGCTTAAGCCTAGTATCTCCACATTCTTGGGCATCGTTTGTGTATTTTAAATGATTTATCATTATCATTATATACCAAAATGTATGTCATACGGTAATCTGAGTGAAAATGCCGGACTCTACCTCCTAAAGTTTATAGCAGCAGTGACATTTTGACAATATTTTTATCGTTAATATTTCTAAAAGATTCTTATATTCAATACGTATATAATACTAAAAACTTCAGTAATATGAACATTAGAGCTGTCGAAATAGGCTAGGTCCGATGGGCTAGCTCGATAAAAAAATGGACTAGGATAGCAAAATCTAGGTCCGAAAATATTTTGCCCCAACCCGGGCCAAAAAATCATTGGCCCGAAGTGGGCTAGCAAATGGTGGGCCAGGCTGGCCCGCTGGCCTGACTGTAATTTGCTAAATTTGCTTACAGACTTTCACACCATGGGTGTGAATAATTACACAGGTGTGGAAGCGTCAGTTCTGGCACTAACCTCGGTTACAGATCGTTTCACACCACTGTTGTGAATAATTTCACAGGTGTGAAAGCGTCAGCCTCCTACAAATATCTTATTTTTTTTACTACTAAACTAGCTTACAATGCGTTTTATACTCAGGGTGTGATTAATTCCACATGTGTGACTGCGTCAGATTTCTATAAAAAATATTATTTTTAAAAAAGAAATGAGCTCATGGGCCAGCCCGTTTGGCCCGCAGCCCGTGGAGGGCTGGGCTGGCATATTAGTGGCTCATATTAAAATTGCCCTGGCCTGACCCGAAAATGTGTTGGCCCGTTGTGGGCTGACCCAAATGGGCCAAACCGGCCCGAATAAACAGCCCTATTGAACATGCGTTTGAAATAGGTTCCCTTACTAGATTGTTGTTTCGGGGACCTACACGTTTATGACTAAGGTTACAGTTCAATGGGCTGTTGTTGCTCTAAGGCACTAAGGTCCATTTGTGCATGCTCAATTTGTTGGTTCTGGCCTACGAAAAATTTTGCTATTGGATTTTAGTTTCCTGTTTTTCAACTGAGAAGAAGAACACACGGTTTCCTTTTGGTATCCATTTCCTTTTGACTACTTTGGAATTTATACAAAATGAGCTTCCTCGCCCGTGAATTGCACAGGCAGCACATACTAGGATATATCATTCATGCTCATTTGGAAATTAAATTTTGTGACACCTCGGATCAAAAGTCAATCCACTAAACTCGTCGAAATAAATCATGGAACTAATTCATGGATACCAAAAATAAATAATGCTATCCCTGTCCTTCAAAAGATAGGAAGGGCGGAAGACTAAAATTTGACATTATGCTCTGTCCATACCAAAATAGCACAATTCCAGAAAAATTTACTCATCCAGCTTGCTACTGAAGCCTCTGAACTGGGTTGACAAGAATTTATCCAGCGATTATGAACAAATCCTCTGCTCCTCAAAAATTCCAAAGAGCTTATTCCAAAGTGGCCAAGCAACTTCAAAATGAAAAGGGGGGTATTTATGGAACTTTATTATCTTGCTCAGTTATTTATGTGTCGCATTTCGCATGTGCCAAAAAGAAAGCTGGTTATATAACATTTTTGTTATAATATTTTGAATTTATTTAAAAAAATTCCAGCAAAAACGGGTGTGAAAGTTTATCCAGAAAATCAAGCCTTGTTTTGTGGTCATGTTTTGATTTTTTGGTCAACAAATATGCGCATCTCTTTTTTTTGGGTCAACTACAAATATGCGCATGTCACTCGGTGAATGGGATTTTTTTTTGGTAAACCTGGTTATCTTCCACACACAACTATGGAGACTAATCTTTTGAGGTATTAAGATATATTTAAGGGGTTGATCTCTCCCAACATATACTCTTCTATACACATGGTCAGAGATCAAACCTTCAACGGTGTCACACCATATTGGTCAACGAATGGGATTTTGACCGTAAGGAGACCCGCTCATACACCTGCAAAGAGTGGCCCATTCCTCAGATTCGATGGCCAACATACCACATGGATTCTGGATCTAGTGGGCCTAAGCTCAGGGAACATAGCATCAGCACTCTAACTAAATTTTTTTGTCAAAAGATATTTGTCAAAAGAAATTTAAAATTTATTGACCAAAAAAAAAGAAATTTAAAATTTTAGGAGTTGCTTTTACTTATTCTTATATAAATATTTGAAAATTAAAAGTAAAATGAAAATGAAGTGATCTTTTTATAATTAAAAATCAAAACATAAAGCATTTGCTTAAATTAAGCAAACTCAAATTTTTTTATTTCTTATGTGCTTTTTCAAAATAAAAATAAAGTAATATTTTATAATTTCAAATAAAAACTCAAAACAAATAAACCTTGTAGGTATCCGTATTCTCATAGTCACACCAATTCTTTTTAACATGATATTATCTATGATCCAGAGTACGTGCTAAATGCTAATGCTCTCGTGCAATTCTCTTATCACTTGGTGTTCACTACTTTTTGATAGTTATTCTTCTATAATTCATATGGTTTTATGTACATGTGCTAGATGTATTTATCCAGTACTAATTATTTAACAAATCACAACACACGATCAGCACTCGGAAATTTGAATAAAATATAATTCCATCTAAAATTATCTTCAAATTTATATTCGTTTTTGAACTCAATGAAAGTCATATCTTTATTTTTTTTTAATACAAGAAAGTCATATCTTTATATAGATTGTGTAAACTTGTTGATATAATGATTACGCTGCAGGCATCATCTATCAAATTCAATCACATAAATAAATTCTCGTGCACGTGGCGTACTGCAGAGAATATGTTCTCCTCTTATTGCTTGAGGCATTTAACAGAGGTTGAGGAAGACGGAGATGGACAGTGAGATTCCCTCTACAAATCAATGATGATAATATTATCTAAGCAAGCAAATCCCATATATATTCTACAATTATTTTCCTTTCTTCATATGATAAAAGGAAAATAGCACATTGATCAGTTTTAGAACAGCTTGATTTATAGCACTTACCTATCCCCATATCGGTCAATTGCTTTTATCCAGCGGGATGTCAATCATTTCAATTTATTCTGAATTTTATCCGCGTCAGAATTATTTTTTTTAAAGTGAAAAGATGCTAATAACTTTAATACTATTACAGTGTCTACAATTACAAAATTTTAAGAGTAAAACAATTACTCATAGTTGAACGAACACAACTCATAAAAAAAAAAAACGAACACACATCCATTTAATAGCAAAAAATCTAATCCATTGCTGATAATTTTCATTCCATGATTACCTATTAGATTTGAACCTAATTGTAATCCCAAATCGGATAAGTCTTCAATATTTTACGAACTTATGCTTTTTTCTCGCTTGCATTTTAGTATTTTTTCTATTTTTCTTATTTATTTTTTAAGATTGTTTCACAATAACTAACGAATCATTTAATTGATAAATTTTCTCCTGCTATACTTTTGTCTTTTTACTATCTCACTATATTCATTTATTCTCTCTTTACACTAAAGTGAATAGAGAATGTATAAGACAATTAATGGTAATAATGGTATAATTGACAAAATATAACATTAAGCTATCAAAATGCAGATAAATAAGAATAATATTTTAAAAAAAATGGACAATTAAAAACGAACAGAGAGAGTATCAAACAAATTAAAGGAGAAACGATAGTATATAATGGTTGATAAATTATTCGGTCATGATACAATCAATATTTTTGATAAATTAATTAGCAAATCCATTTCTCACAGCTGCAGGTATTTTTTCTTTTTGTAGAATAAAGAAGGAGGGCCAATAAAAGAAAGAAAGAAAAAGGAACATGGTTGGTGCCCCTCCCTGTCCGTCAATCATCGATCACTAGTTGCATATATATCCAACAACGTCATGACTCAAAAGCAAAGGAAGCAGCAGCTTTGAGAAGGAGGCCAAAGAGGAGGAAAGGGGTGGAGAAGAAGGGACTATGGTCACTGTCAAGTTCATACACTGTAGCTGGTGGCCACCTATTTATCATGGCTTCCTGTTGCTCTGTCTTCACCACGTTGTCATGCCTTGTCCTTATGTACACGCGTCGCACCTTCTCCACTTCTTCACCGTCTTCCTCGCTGAATCGCGCACCCGTCAATGCTAGCAATGGCCCTGGCCTCAACAGCATTGCTGCCAACGTCGAATCCTGTAATGCATCATCATCAGCAAAACATTTCCATGCGTGTCATCTCAATTAAGGACATCTTTAACGGGGTGCTGCTTAAT
Source organism: Glycyrrhiza uralensis (assembly GCA_030159175.1). Lineage (NCBI taxonomy): Eukaryota > Viridiplantae > Streptophyta > Magnoliopsida > Fabales > Fabaceae > Glycyrrhiza > Glycyrrhiza uralensis. Next base: position 46,075,678 of record BRZY01000005.1, read on the forward strand.
AGGTACTTATTGGGTGCTTATTAAGCACACCAGCGTAGGGGGAAAAAGTGAGTGCTTAGTAATATGGAGTGATGCTCGCACAAATATTCTCTCTCATCCCTCCTAGCAGGTCCCATCTATATTTGTAGGTTTTAATTAGATGTGGAGTTATTGGTGGGACTCATTTAGTAAATTTTTTAGAGTTGTTGGTTTGAGGGGTTGGATGTTTATTAGGTATTTGTACTGAAAAATATAAAAATGAGTGATGTATACACGTGGGGCCTAGTTAAGCATCCAAAAGTGAGTGCTCCATTGGAGATGCTCTAACACATAGTAATTCATTGCTAACATGTTATTGGTAAGACCAAATCATCAATTTAGATCTTAAAATTATAGACCACAGTTAATTTAGTCCATAAAATTATTAATATTTCAAATTAATATCTAAAATTAAAATTTTTGTATCATATTAGTCTTTATGAGACAATTTTAAAAACTAAATTAATCGACCTAAAAGAATTTATATGATCGAAGATTTTCAATTTTTGAAATTTCTTTGAAATATTAATATTTCACGAATTAAATTGATACCATCTTACAATTTTAAAGACCATTTAGTTATTCACTTGAATTATGACGATTTGAGTAAATCACCCATTTATTTCGTGAAATTATAGTGTCATCAACTTAATTTTTAAAATTATTAATATTTTAAATTATTTTTTAAAATTAAAAAATCTTCGATCATATTAGTCCCTGTTGGACAATTTTAGGAATTAAATTGACTGGTCCAAAAGGATTAACCTGATAAAAAAATTTAAATTTCAAAAACTGTTTCAAAATAATAATTTCAGAAACTAAATTTGATAATATCTTATAATTTTAAAAACAATTTTAGTAATTCATTCATCACAATTTCTGGCTGGCTAGAATAATTGCCATAAATGGTCCTACGCGTGACAAAAGCAGAGGATGAAATTAAATGTGAACCAAAGCATTTGTCATGTGGGATGGGTACCCTACGGCTAAAAAATGACCCGAAAAAGTGACAAACGGTTCAACAGTTCTATAGAGATTTAGCATGCACAACATGTTCTTTATTTTTTTTGGTCATGACGCACAATATGTTCTTAACTTCTTTTTTGGCGGAGAGAAATGTACCTACCTCGTGAGGGCTCAAAGGATAGATGATTTTGCGTTGAAACTCTTTCTTTATCAAAGCACTGGTTGGAGGCTTATCCTGTCCCAATCCAAACCCTAGCTCGTACACATCCCCGAACTCTGATAAGTCAGGTACTCCCTGCTTGTTGATTGATATGTATACACAAAACCAAAAACAATTCCTAAGTATCATTAATCATTAATTATATATTCATCTCTATTATTTTTAGGCACAAAATAAAATACTATAGCTAGTAGCTACTACTCTATTGTCATCAATTGTTTGTTGCTTTTCAATCATTGGAGATACATTTAACCCAGAAAATTTGCTGTTGTAGGACAAAGTCGACCAATGGAAAAGGCAGGGTTGTCGGATTGGAACCCATTCTGGTTGAGAAAAAGGGAAGAAAAACAAGCGAATCGACAATTTCTTGTCTCTAAACAAGATAACATTATTTAAGATGTTTATAATGATTAATAGAAGGATTGCTATTTTATATATAGGGGTTTAGATGGCACACAATTATTGATGGTAAAACGAGAGTAGACACAGTTGTTATAATGACTGTGAATAAAAGTCAAAGACAATTAATTAGCTTTGTTCGTGCACATTCTGGTTCTAGGCTCTCTGGAGATTGGGTTAGTGTTCGATTCCTTTTCATCATTTGTTTTTTCAGAATTAAAATCTAACAATCTATATAACATAAATCATCTGCACCCCGGATCACAAAGCATGCCCATTTTATGGATCATTATTGAATTACAACTAGTTTGTTGTCAAAGCCTGAAAAAGAGGTAAATGAAGGCCATTGACTAAATTGAGAACTCTAATAATAAGCTAGAAGAGGGAAAAGTGTTTCCTAGACAAGGGAAGAAGAGGATAAAATAAAATAGAGAAAGAAATAAATCCCCAATTATTATTATTATTATTATTTTAAATCCCGTTTTGATAAACAAATTAAACTACCCTATTGCGAAACAGCTGCTGATTTGTTTGTATATGGCGCTACCCTTGGGGGGAAATGTGAGAGTAGGTACATACATGTATGACTCTTGTGAACCCCAGAGTTGCCAAAGAAATAAAATGCTTGTGAAGACAGTTGGCAACCAAATATATTTCAATAGAGCATCAGCAGCGGCATCCTTGCTGGATTCCAGACACTGAGCAACAATGGAAGCCATCACACATCACTATCATATTCTCTACCCTCCCCCTCAAAAGTTTATGCTACTACTTGGCATGGCAACTAAGTCAATTATCATAGTTCTTATCCACCCTGTATATAAATACTAATCAATAGATTTGTATAAAATAAGAGTCTTTTTTTAACGTAAACCATAAAAGAATTTAGAATTTAATAAAACAAAATAGTTTTAATTAAAAATAAAAAGATATAGAGATATATGTCCTAAACTGAAAAGTGAACACATTTCTCATATCAGACACTTTTCTTATATAATAATTAATTAATTACGAAGTCCCGAGGCTTTTTTTGTTTCAAAAAGGAATGAAAGAAACGTGCACGCCGGAATGAATTCATTTCAATCTTAATAAGCTAATAATAAATGCAGAACAAGACAATCAAATTGAAACGGGGAAAGGAAAACAGAACAGAGTATTGTGACTGAAAAGGACTCACATCTTTAAGATCTTCATCGGTGTAGTATCCAAACTTAAGCATAGTTGCTGCCACATACACTGCTAACCGGATCTTATTTGCAAACTTGTAACAGGCCTGAGTAATACTCAACCCTCCAGCACTGTGCCCCACCAATATAACCTATAGCAATCAAGCACATCACTGATAAGGTCATCAATTAATTGGTGTAGCCACGCACTCTAGTTAATTAATCACATATTATATATTCCAATATAATATAGGCTGGAGAAAGAGACATATATGGAGAGAGAGAGAGAGAGAGAGGGAAGGGGCTCAATACTCAATAGACAATAGTTCAATTCAATACCTGTTCATTCTCAGGCAAAGCAGACATGAAATCAATGAGAGGTTTATTATAATCATCGAAGGATAGAATAGAATCAGCATCAGATTGATCAATTCCACCACTTTTGAGGTCTATGCATGAGACCTTGTAGCCGGAATTCTCCATGAGGCACCGGATTTTGTACCAGCACCAACTTCCTCCACTTATGCCATGTACCAGCACAAAGTGTTGTTTCAAGGGAATACTAATATTAATACCTTCTTCTTCTTCTTCTCTTGAATCAACTACTCCTTCTTCCTCTCCTCTCACTGCCATGGCTTCCTCTGCCTTCACTATCATTATGCTTATTATTGCTCAGCTTCTTTTGCTTTCAATGTTATTGTGAGCATATATATATATATATATATATAAGATAAGAATAGTTGAGGGGGTCATGATTCATGAGTCATGACGTTTCCCTTTTTATATTTTCCTTGTTTCATATTATAGGAATATTATTATTATTCAGGGGTTCATAGATATAGGGGTCATTTCAATCCATCATCAGAACTTTGAAAATGTCAACACGAACAACTTAATATTATAACTCAGTCTTTGCATAACACTGGCGTACGGTATGATGCACTCAGAGCAGGCCAATGCCTATATGGGCTCCAAATTACAACACTACTGTGCTTGTCAGGAGTATGCACATGAGTTTAAAATTAATTGGTCTTGGTCATATGTAAAATAAAAGGAAATTTTTTTGACACTAATGAGAAATAAAGAGTATTGTAATAAAAAAAGAGAAATAAAGAGTAATAATAAAAATTTATTAATGTCAAAATCTTAATAAATTATAGATGGTATAATGTACTAATGCTCAAATCCTCTGTTTTCAGGAAGCTCTCTTAGTAAAAACATTGATTTTATTTTTACTAAATAGCAAAGAATTTGAATGTCATATATATATATATATCATTGACATTAAAATTGAATTGATGTTAACAAAATAAAATTAAAAATTGGACATTCGTGCAAAGAAGATTTAGCTTTGGAACTGGTGTTTCGTCCTTCAACAAGACGGCAGAATTTTTTTTTTATTTAATGCCTGATTGCCTGGTTATTTAACTACCCTTGCCCTTGGTATTGGCATTGGTCGGTCACTCGGTTGGACCGGACGTGTGTGCAAATTAATTTGTTTTTATACTACTACAATCATCCATTCATCCCTAGATTAATAAATTTAATTTGAATTCCAAAAAAGAATTTAATTCTATTGTTGAAAGTTGCATAATTTATCCCTTTAATTTTGTGATACATATAAATTAATATATATTTATCTTTGAATTAGTTATTTAATTAAATTTTCGTAATATTTTAATCAATCAAACTTCCTCAATCAATATTGAACATAATAATATATCAATAAATTGTCAAAAAAAATGTAATTTTCTATTGATAAAATTAAGTCTTTTACATATATTTTATATTTTAATTTGATCTTAAAATAACTTTTTATTAATAGAATTTATATATTTTTACGTTTTACTTTTTTTATATTTCACATGTGCTTAATAATATGTGTGCAATTAATGCCCGATATAGTTTTCAATGATACATGATCCTGTGACACATTAATTTGCAATTAATTATATTGAGGGTATAGTTAGAAAAATGTGATAAATTATCTCTTGAAATTCTAAAACAACTACTAAAGTTTTGGGACAAAAATAAAAAGCTAAAACTACCAAAGATTTAGACCAGAGGGAGTATTAAATTAATCATCCACCAATTGATCAAAATAAAAATTAATCATCCACCATGCGTGTTTAATTATTAGGGCAATGCTGGCCGACAATATCTTTTTTTTTCTTTATTGGTTATACTGTATAACAATAATTTATAATAATGGACACTGGGCATTTTAAGAGACCATTTACATATACACAAGATTTTGCTGATGGCCTTTTATCTCTTTCGTGCAACAGGATGACCCATATACTCCATATGGAACATTTCCTGGCTATCAAGCGTCATGTGACATAGCAGATAGCACTATTAATCAAGGAAAATAAATAAGTTTCAAAGCAAGAAGAAATTAATATTTTGTGGGGAACAAGAAAAGGCTTCTCCATTTTCATGAGAACGACCCAAACGTGTCCACCATGAATGGCGGACAGCTGAGCTTCACGAAAAGCCGACCCCAACAAAACCCATAGATCGTTTGAACTCCCAATTAGGGTGGGAATAGAATAGACCACTTCTATATCTACAAAATAAATTAAGCCATGACTTTTATAAAAATAAATTTAGCTAAAAATGTTGGACTTTAGGCTATTTAAAAATTCTTTTAGACTTAACGGGTTGGCATATTTAATTAAACACAAATAGTAATTTTTGTGTAATATTATTATTGTATATTAAAATCTTATAGTTATTTAACTTTTTTAAATTGCTTAAAAATAACCTTTTTAAATATTTAAATATGTTGATATATATAAAAACTCATGAAGCCTGTAAAACTTATTTAAGAATAAAGTTATAATCAATTTAGAGTTCTTATTACATAAATAAACTTTTAAGTATGTTACTGTGAAATTCAGACCTTTAAAAAAAAATTATACCATATAAAGAATTAAGTCTAACTTACCCTTATTTTTCATGTCTCGAGAAGCTGTGGTTTTAATTCTAGATTATAGTTTGTTATATATACAGTTTTTCTTTGTTTGCCATAGCTCAATATAGAGCTGTCAAAACGAGCCAGCTCGGCCCACACGAGCTGGCTCGATCCAAGCTGGCAGATAAACGAGTCGAGCTGAGCTGACTCGAATTTTTCAAGGGCCAGAAAATAGCCAGCTCGGCTCGGCTCTCCCCGAGCTCGCGGGTTACTCCAGCTGGCTCACGGGCTGGCTCGCGGGCTGAATCAATAAAAAATATTAAAAATGATTAAAAAATATTTAAAAATGATTAAAATGATTAAAAAATATTTAAAAACAAAAAATATTTAAAATGATTAATTTTTATTTTTTTGGGTGGCTCGCGAGCCAGCTCGGCTCGTGACGAGCTGGTCCTCTTCAGCTCGCGGGTTAAATGAGCCGAGCTAAAAAGACCCGGAGTTAAACGAGCCAGCTATTTAGTAACCCTTTTAGCCCACGAGCCGAGCCGAGCCGAGCTGGCTCGTGAGCTACAGCTCATTTTGACAGCTCTAGCCCAATACCCTATTTAGGTATAGGTCAGATGATGTTATTTGAAGACTTTAATAGGAATTAGGCCTTTAAGTAGGCTAGACCAAGTCAGACTTTAAAAAATGCTTCTTAACAAAAAAAAAAAGAATTTAAAAAATATTTGGCTTGACCTAAAAAAATGCCTATAACAAAATAATAAGCCAGTAAATTTTTTTAAACAAGTCAAACCTATTTAGGTAAAATCTTGTTCAATCCAACCTATTTTCTCCCCTACTCCCATTTATACGAATGGAACATGTTTGATCTCTTAAAAGAACATAAAACATGTGATTGAATAATTGTACGAGACAGTATTCTAAGGTAGTGAAAAACTCATATTCATATTACATCAAAATTAAATCGTAAAACTAATAATTAAGAAAATTAAACTAATGATCATGTTGAAAATTATTTTGACGATTATCTTTTTGGTTTGATACTCCACCAATAAAAAATAAAAAATCTCTTTGATTTGATAAAATTAATGAGGGTTGAGGACGAAGAAGAAAGACAATGACTAACGGGCCTATTGGGCCAGCTCTGACAAGTACTCCTAACATTTTTGAAGTTTTATTCGTTTATTTTCCCTTAGAAATTCAATATGTCTTTTTTCGGCCATCAAATAGCCTGGAACTTTGGGTCAGCCAAGGCCCACACTTTAAGGGGATTGTTGGAACAATCGATCTAATTATGACCAAAAAAAGAAAGAACAATCGATCTAATTAATTAATCATTTATTAATATAGTAGTATTATTTAATTAATTGAAGTACTACTACAGTACTACTACTAGTTGCTTAAACAAAAAAAAAAATTTAATTGAAGTACTCCACTAGTATGATTTGAATTTTGGGGGCGAGGAAAGGCGGGATAAATGAAAGGTACCGGAAATTGAGGGGCCACTTCTCACTGTCATTCGGCCTTTTCATTTGGCTCTCTCGCCTATCCTTTAAATCAAGCCAACCACTCTCTCTGCCTTTTCCTTTTCATTTGTTCTCACCTTTTCTGTCTCAACTCAACCCTAAAAATACTCACTGCTATCTTTTCTTTTTCTTCATCTTTCTTTCAGCTCTGCACAGGATCAGGTCAGTGAACACTGAACACCACATATCGTATCTATTGTTAAATTGCCGATCATCTTCTTCTCTCTGTTTTATGTGCTTTTACGATTTCTTTCTCGACTTGAATTATTTCAGATTTTGTGTTGCCGATTCACCCCCAATTCATTCGGGTTTTAATTTTCTCCTTCTGTTCTGTATCTGGGGATTCACTGGATTTTGTTTACCAACGCCGTTTTCTTTTCTTTAATCTCAATTATTAAAATAACTAAAATGTTTTGTTTTGTGGTTTCATCGTAATTCCCTTTGCTTGAAGTGTTATACTGTAGATGAGAGAGTCTTGCGGGCAAGAACGAGAGTAACTAAGTTTGCCCCTGTTGTGAGGTTGCTCACTCAACAGATAATTGAGCTGGAGCTTGAGCTCGAGCTCGAGTTTTGGTTATGCTCTAAAATCTCAGCTTATTGAGCTTTGGGTCATCCGTAGAACAATGACCATGGTTGCTATATGTAAATAAATTCATCAGCATAGATAAACACATAAACAAGCTTGTAAATTATGGGAAGCGTTATCAGCAATTTAGTGCTCACAACCACATTAAGGTCTTAAACCTAGAGGGAGTGAGTGAGCGGCTGAGCGCGTCGGTATGTGAATACATATATAAGTTGCAGAAACTCACTCACACAGGACTAATAATAAATGTAGGTCTGAAATTTTATTTGCTTGTACGAACGAGTCGTAGGCTAAAAAATATGAAGTCTTTTTTATGTTCTTAAATTTTATTGTTGCAGTCACTGCAGTAATTGACTTGGGAGCAGTTGGATGAAGATGGAATGACCCACATCTTGAGGAGTTTGTTTTTCAGTTGGATTTGTTGAGGTTGAAATGTGAGGAGTTTGATTTTCATTCAATAGCTCCAATGTGCAAATCTAGTACTAGTACGTATATAGTATTTTGGAAGGTCGCTCCACTAAATGCAGTCTTGCAAGGAGACATGATAATTTTATAAAACTTAAATTAAAATACCATCTGCTTCACAGGGGTACTTTTGAGCTACAAAATTGTGAGTTTGATTGTTGAGATTCAAAGTGTGTGCTGTGTCGGCTGTTTTCCTCTCGCTATCTATAATTCTATATTGATTGTAGGATTTTGAAATTTTAGCTAAGAGCTGGGTTTTCAAGTTGTTTTAGATTTATGATACTATTTTAGATGTACTCCATACCTTAGGAAAATGATGAGGAAAAAGGCGATGATCGGTAACCAAGTGGTTTTGCAATCTGGGTTTATTGTTCATGTTATATGTTGAATTTCTATAATTTGAATGACTTGTTCCTTGCTGATTATTGATGATTGGAATGGTAAAAGTTGTACCTCTTAGGACTTTTATTTTTCTTCTTGTGCAGAGTTCTTATCATAGACTTTACCCTCTGAACCTCAGATGGAGGGCTCTGGCGATTCTGATGTAGGTAGTGACCAAGGGAGTCTATTGGTGACTCCATATTATACTCCATATAAGAAGCAGGTATTACCGAAGTCTTCCCGTCAACCTGTCAATATGGACTTGTCTCCTAGCTCAGATGGTGGTGATAGCTCTGTGGCTTCTATGAAGGAGGGCTCTAGATCACCTTCCTCATCATCCTCGGATTCAGAACCTGAGTCTGTAATCCATGGCGTGCCAGTGAATACGGATGGTGAGGGATCCCCTAAAGGTATTAAGCTGAAAGAAAACTTTCCTGATACGGAGCAACAAAATCAGTTAGCTGGGGAGGAAAAAGAAGATAATAGTATGTTGTGGGAGAGAGAGAACAGAAGTTATGATGAGTTGCTCAAAAAGTTCCTTAAAAATGAGGAAGAGCTCAGAGTTTCCAACTTTAAACTTCAGCTTTCAGAAGAAGAGATTATCAAGTTGAAGACTCAAGCTGAGAAAAGTGAGGGTGAGCTTGATAGTGTGCGGAAAGAATTAAAACTGAAAGAGGATGATCTTGAGTATGAAAAGGGACAGGTACTGGATTTGCAAAAACAGACAGCTGAGTTGGAGACTCATGTTCCAGATTGTTGCTACAAGATTGCAAAGTTGGTGGAACAGCTGGAGGTTGCTAATGAACAGCTCAAGATGTCAGATAATGAAATTGCAAGGTTAAGAGAGGAACTCAGGAGTAGTTCATCTGGCACTCATCAGTTGCAAGTTCAGCTTGAAGAGGAACGGGAAAATGTGTCCAAATTAGAATGCCAGCTTGATTCAGGGAGAAAGCACATTCAAGAGCTAGAAGACAAGATGACATGGTATAAAGCTACTGAAACTAACCATGAACTTGAGGTGCAAAATTTGAAGGCTGAAATTGTTGATTTACAAGCACAGTTTTCTTTGGAGAAAGATCAGTTGCATTCTGATATTGTAAGTTTGTCAGAAATGAAAATACAGCTGACCTCTAGACTGGTGGAATGGGAGTCTAGAAGCAACGAATTAGAAGGCAAATTAAGGCAATATGAAGCTGAAAAATTGAAACAAGAAGAGCTGCATGCTACTCAAGAAATGGTTTTGCAAGGTGAAATCAGTTCTCTGAAGGAAGAACTTGGTCAGAGAAGACATGACATAGAAGCTGTGAACAAGGAATTTGACATGCATAAGCAGAAGTTTGATATGCTCGCGACTGAAAGGGATGGGGCCAATGCTAAGATCGATAAACTTATGGCTGAGATAAGCTTCAGAGACGATAAAATTGCAAATATGGAGAGAGAGCTTTCCCAGCTACACGCACAACAGGTGGAGCTGGTCTCAGCATCTGAAACTAGACTGAATCTTGTAAATGAGTTGAAACAGAAAGTGGAAGAACTTGAAAAAGAGGTGACTAGACAGAATGATGTGATCTCAGATCGGGCTGAGGAGAAGAGGGAGGCAATACGGCAACTGTGCTTTTCACTTGAGCACTATAGGAGTGGATATCAAGAACTTCTTCGAGCATTTACCGGCCATAGGCGTCATACTGCTGTAGCTTCCTAAAGTGACAATATCCAGTTGTGTGTCATCGTTTTATTTTTGTTTTGTAGATCTTTGCGTATTAATGATTTTGCATGTCTTTCTGTTATTCCTGTTATGCACCTAAACATTACATAATAGTAATGTCTTGCTTCCTATCGAATTAGATCAGACAGTCACATTGTCAATTGACGGTTGATGAAGTCTTCACGTTTATTTCTTGTTCTTGATTTCTTCTGATGGAAAAAAGATATTCTTCATCAAAAAAGGTTCTTTAAAGTGAGTCTATCAGTAAAATGAAAAGGGTTATTCTCCCTGAATTTGTGAGTTAAATTCATGATATGTATACTTTGAAATGAATTAGTAATGCACCTTAGCGTAATTTTATCCATTTTTCAAAGTCTAGAGTATCTAAAGATTATTTAATCTAGATTTCTGGCGTCGAAAGAGATTATTAAACGAGCTACCCATTTCATTTAAATCTTTCTTGTCCTTTGTTTTTCAATTCTTTGATTTGGATACAACCCGACTCCAGGATTAGGTCAACTGAAAACTTGGCACCAGTGAATTGGTTCATTGACTAATTCTCAGATACCTACGGGCGGCTACCCTAATCTTCCACTCATGTCACTGGATTTCATAGGATTTGTAAAGATCCGTAATTGTGTGACCATCCCGGCATTCCATGTACCAATGAGAGGACAACAACTGTCCATAATTCAACGATTCTGCGCACCTCATGTATAGGAAGAGCTCGATCTATCTATATATATATATATATATATATATGGATGATGAATACCTCTTCAGGGACATGCAATTGAGTGTTGAAATGTGTCTTTATAGATAGATATCTGTCCTAGTGCTTCATCTTGTAAGATGATAGTCTAACCACTTGGAATGGAAAGAAAACCCAAACTCTACTAGGACCTCGGACAATGCAAATTAAAAATTTATCTGTTTTATTTACCTCTCTTCTTGTTACTGTTACCCTCAATTCTCAAGAGTCCAGTCTCCATCACTTCGCATATGAATTCGTCAAGGTCTATTGTCAACTCCGCGGTAGTCAACCTTCGACCAAAAAAAATAAAAAAGTTCCAAAGGATTCTTGGATCTTACTAGAAACTAGCTAAGGAAGCCCTGTTGCTGTTACTGCTGGCTGCAAATTAATTGAAAAATTTATATAGTCCCCATGAGTTGGATTAAATTCCTTGTCCTAGTATTCAATGCGTCTGGATTAAATTAATTAGTAGTAGTACTAATAGTATTTGATTTCTATTTTTTGAGAGTACATGTATAACACGTCTTTTGAGTTTTATATCAAGATAAATTAAGAATTTCTCTTTAATTATTTTCAATTAAAATAGATTTTCACTTCTTAGAAGCAAAAAAGAGAAGGAGATTTTTACTTCTATTAATTTATTTAATCAATTATCAATATTGGACATAATGAGATAGTTATAAATCACTATTAACATAATTTTTATAAATTATTAATTTAATTTTTTTAATTTTATCAAAATTAGAAATCTAAAAAATATATTTTAATTGATTTTTTTTACCATTATAAAACAATATTTTATTAATTGAATCGGTACTTGTCTCTTTTATATCTATTATTATTTTATATTTTACAAGAAATATTTACTATTAATAGTAGAAGAGGTCTAACCTGTTATAACAGGTCTTATTATCGGGACCATCGATGTTAGAGTTTTATATTTTGATGTTCCCTTCCCTTGTAGATGGTTTTCCACTTGAAATGCATCATCGCATTTTATTTTATATGATATGGGATCGGATGATTTTGGGGTTGAATTATGTATTTCTTACACATTCTTTAATACATATTTTCTACACTTATCTGCTTTTCTTCAAATTTAAAATAGACATGGAAAAAAGTTTGAAAAAAAATGATTACTTTGACATTATCTCATATACTTAACGGCTTTGGAAAAAATTTCATTGGGGGTAACAGCACTTGAAGAATAAGTGCCGCATGCAGTGCAACTCATATGACAGAGAGGGTGATTAATTGACCCATTCAGACGCGTTCCCCCTTTCGTGGGTAAGTTGACCTAATCTCCATAACTCAAATTTTCTTGCCAGTTTCTATTTGCTTTCACCCCTTCCACATTTTTAGTTTTACGCCAATTGCTAATCAGTCTTTTAAGGAATTGAAATTAATTTTTTTAAATAGTTTTAAAAATTATTAATACATTAAATATCATAATTTTCAATAAAATTGTTTTATACCTATATTAGTGATTTCTTAACCAGTCTGTTAATAAAACTCCAATTCTATTTAATTTATCACCATTTCAATTCAACATTTATTTTTCTGACCTTCACAAGACAAGTTTCAGACTTCCAATCAAAAATCGGGCACTGATTTTGATAGTAAATCAGCATTGGCTCCACATGTTTGGAATCGCGTTCAGAAACAACTCAAACACCTGTCTTTTTTCTCAATTCAGTTTTAATTAAATCTGAGTGTAAAGTAATTAATTATTATTTTTTCTCATGGGACCGGGCCCATAAATGGTAGCGCCGACTTTCTTCCAGGTTGTTCATTCCAATTTAATTCAAATTCATCACCCACAAAACACAAACACGGTGTGGGAGAAAAAGAAGAGAGACACAACAAACTCACACACATGCACACAGTGAACAAAAAGCAAAAATAATACTAATTCAAAGGCAGAACGAGGAGAGAGAGAGAGAGAGAGAGAGAGAGTAAAGAGGGGAGTACTAGAAAAATGAATACAGGGTTTTGACCTTTTGGGAGTTCTGGTCAGAGTTGACTAAAAGCCCTTTTCTATACACGAAATGGAAGACTCTGTTAGTTGTTACTGTTCCACGCAGCAGCAACAACAACAGCAACAAAAGGACCTTACCTTATCATTGCCTTTCACATTAATTTCTAATTACTTAATTTGGTCGTAATCTTTGCGCTAAAGGTTCTCCTTCTACTACTTCTTCTCCTTCATTTCCCAACACGTTCCTCTACTACTCTCTTCTTCAATATTAACACAACCTCCTTCTTCTAAGTCCTCTCTTCAATCTTCATTCTTCCCTTCTTCCCCTTTGTGGTGTTCTCATGAGATGTTGTCAACTGTAAGCACGTACCTCTCCGATCTAACCCGCGAACCAAGGTACATTCATTCTACATGTCACAACTAGTTTCTTCTTATTCTTCATCTCTTCCTTTAATTTCTCTTTTAACGAAAAAAAAATGGATTATATATTCTTTTTTTGCCTATTATGAAGTTTTATTTTCTAGCTTTTTCACTTAATATGGGTCTGGTTTCATTTCCTCTAGATCCCAATTTTTATTTTCTGTTTGAATTATATATCTCCTATTTATTTATTTTCATGCGAAAATGGAAGGAATCCGTATCAGTACTGGTTGGGTTGGGCCTCTCTTTTTTCACGAGAATAAACTGGACATGTTTTATTTGTGGGATTATTATTTAAAATATTAATTTGAGATATTAATATGTGTGGCTGGCTACCACATGTAATTACTACCCTCTCTAGTTGTTTTTTTCTTTATTTTTTTTATTATTATGTTTTTGGAGAAATAAATACAATAAATGATATTCTTTAATATTTATGTATTATATTTATATTATTTATTTTTTTCAAAAACATAATAATGAAAGAAATGGAAAGAAAAACAAATGGAGATGATCCCGACTCGTTTGCCTGTGTGTTTGCACGTGAGAGAGATTCATTAAACAACTTCCTTGTTATATGTGCGTTTTCCGCTTCTTCATTTTTTGTTTGTCGTTTTTTCATTTGTCTTGCTTGCAGCATAATTGTTTACCGTTTATTCACTCAGATTAGAATATAAGAACAGAACCGGCCGGTAAGCTATGATATCAGATATCTTTAGTTTCATGGCCTATATATGGCTATGGAGTACATACAGAACTACCTTAATTAGAAGATGAAATGGATAAATTTGAGAAATTATGGAGTATCTATAGTAGCGATGTTTATGTACTAAAGTCTAAATTACTAAAATTAGTGTTAGTATTATTATTATATGATTATAACTGGTAGTTTGGTATAAGTAGCTGATTCAAGACATGTATCAAAAAAAAAAAATATTAGCTGATTCAAGACCCCAAAAGGTCACCTTTGCGGCGTTGTCCGAACTTACTAAATACTGTGGAAAAGTTTTATTATAAAAAAATAGTTGTGTTGATTTGCTGGCTGTATCTTGCTGTTGCTTAGTACAATTTTCATTTATTTGAATGCCATCACTCATCATACTACTACTCCTTTTTTTTTCATAATTAACTAAGCAATTATTTTATAATAATTCTTATTGATTTATTTTTATGCAGACAGTGAGAGTATTGGGAGATCTTTGTTTTCTGAATTCGGTATTTGACTTTGACATCTATATCTGTGCAAAATCTGTGGCCAAGACCCAACCTTTGGACTATAACTAATTACATATTTGGAGTAATGTCTGGTGAGGTGGTTCCTAAACTTCGGTTGGTTAAATGTCCTAAATGCTGTCAAGTTCTTCCAGAGCCTTCAGAATATGATGTGTACAAGTGTGGTGGATGTGGCACAATTCTTCAAGGTGAAAAATCTAATTTTTGTATAGTACCAATGTACTCTTCAAATGTTATTCAGTTACAAAACACTGCAGAAAAAAATAGTTTAAGGCTGCTACACTTTTGAACTTACATAATGTACTTGGACTGACCGTAACCTTCAATATCTTATTCAATTGTGAACTTTTTCAAACCAATTTTTTCCTTTCTTCCTGATATGGTTTATTCTCCCTGCTTGATTGATGTAAATGTCTTCTGTCCACTCTATGAACCAAATACTGCTGCTTTACTCTGTTGACGAACCAATTATGCATGTAATTTTACTAAATTTTACTGATTCTATTCAACACATTAACTTCTTATAGTTCCGAACCACTGATATCCTTTTATTTTCTTTTCATATAGCCAAGAAACGAAATGTGACTGCAAACTCGAAATCAAGTTTACAAGAAACTGATGCAGCTCCTATAAATAGAAAGCATCATGTTCCTCCCCAGGAAGATAGTTTGATGGCAAAAGCAACTACTTCTTCAGGAGAATGTTCTTTGGATGGAAATGTTGGAAGGGGTCAAAATGAAAATGGTGAGTACAATGGCGGTCAGCTTGTACCATTCAAGTTCTCAGATGAAGAACTGGAAAGTGAGTTGGATATCCATAAGTTGTCACTCAGAAGGCATAGAGTGTCCAAGAAAGAGGGTTCAAATAAGATCGCTCACTGTGAGATTGAGGAGATAAATGATGGAAACCTGTCATTAGAAGGACCAAAAGAGGAGTTAATTTGTGCATCAGATGAAGATGGCAACAATGATGTCAAATCAGCTCTGGTAGGGGTAAAGTCTGAAATGGAAATTACTGAAAGTAATTTAAGAGGAGAAGAAGAGTTAAATGAAGGAAACTTGTCACTAGAGGGAGCAGATGATGAGTTAATTTCTGGATCAGGTGGAGAAGATGCCAATAAAGAAAAGTCTGAGGTGGAAATCATTGGAGGTGACTTAGAAGGAGTAAATAATGGCAATGTGTTACTAGAAAATGCAGAAGAGGAGTTGATTTCTGGATTGGATGGAGAAGATGCTAATAATGAAAAATCAGTTCTAGTTGGTGAAAACCTTGAAGTGGAAATTACTGGAAACAATACAGCAGGAGAAGAGTTGAATAATGGAAAATTGTTATCAGAGGGAGCAGAAAAGGAGTTACATATACGTGCACTGGAAGGAGAAGATCCCAACAATGACCAATCAGCAATAGCAGATGCAAAATCAGAAGTGGACACTACAGAAAGTGCTTCTACTACTAAAAAGCCAAGCACTGAGAAGGGAAGCATTTTACGTGTTACTCCTGGTAAACTTGAAGAAGGTGGTACATCTGATAATCCTGTATCTCCTTCTAATAAACATCAGAAGCAAGCCCAGAAGAATATTCACCGTAGCTCTGACCGTGTAATGTCTGTGGATAGATTAAATACCACAGAATTAAGCGATCACAGTTCAGAGCTTGGTGGTGTTCTTGGAAAATTGTCTAAATCCCCAACCACTAGAAGCTCTTTTGCTTATGATGGAAGCCTCTGTTCTCATGATGGAGTGGATGAGCGAGTTTTGAAGAATGCTTACACCATTGCTGACAGAAGGACCAGAAAGGGTAAAGGCCTTGCTAATAGCTTGTCATATGGAGATCCTGAAACACAACATCAATCACATATGCCCAATGAAAAGCATCATGTCATGAAAGAAAGCAGAAGGAATCAAAACAAAGTGTTGGAGACTACATGGCATGGTAATCCACATTGGATGAGAACAAAGAGAGATGAGTTTCCGCCCAGAATGCCTTTCCATCGAAGTGGTTCCCAATCTCACTATGAGAGTGGCAGGCCATCAAATAGAATGCATGATGAGCTCTACAGCAGCCCAAGCTTTCTTTCACATGACCCTCGTGAGGATACTGACCAGGAGAAGATGAAACTGTTGAGAATGATTCATAAGTTGCAGGGTCAACTCAACAAGACTCGCTATATGAGTGGGGAAACAAATGGAAGACTGTCCACAGGTGTATCTTACAAGGGAAATCATATTTCTGCATATCATAGCCACGACCTTCATGAGGGAAGGTTTTCTCATGCTCAGAATCATCCTAGGTGTAATGGAAGGTGTAGTCATGGATGGCACCAAAGGCATAAATACTCACGGAATCCTTATTCAGCTGAGGCAACAAGCAGTGCACCCCATGTTGATCATTCTTGTTTCCACTGCTATCCCCATGTCTCAGCGGATTCGCCTCCACGTGTTCTTTTTCAATATGAAGATTCATATGGGTCCTATCCAAGGCAAGATTATTGCTCATCTCACCGCTCTTATTCTTCAAGTCCACAATGGTTCACAGCCTCTAAACTCCCATTATATGGCAATGAAACAAAATCTGATGATCAAAGGCATAGGGCTCATGAGGTGAGGAAATATTCGAGGGAGAAACTGAACTTGGCTAAGAGACATCACAGGCCAGTGGCAGGTGGAGCTCCTTTTGTCACTTGTCATAAATGTTTACAGCTGCTGCATCTGCCTGCAGATTTTCTCCTTTATAATAAAAGGGCATGTCATAAGCTGAAATGTGGTGAATGTTCAGAGGTGCTCAAGTTTTCACTGAAGAATGGAAGTCATATAGTTTCTTTTTCACCAAATGCTATAGGCCTTCCATCATCAAGTGAGCTTAATGATCAAAACGAGGTGATTAGTAGCAGTCTACTACCATCAACTTCTCATGCCAACTATTACCAATATTCACCCTCAGAACCCATTTCATATTATGAGGATTATGGGCCTTCTGTCTCTCAAAGCTACTCCTCAGAAGGGGATCCTGTTTTTCTGACACAATTCCATCCCTTACATGGCAGTGAATATGGTAACGCAAGTGCCTCTCATGGTACATTTGAGCCTATAGCAGAGAAAAAGATTGCTTCAAGATATTCTAGTACAACCAAGGCTCCAATGGAGACAGATGAATCAGCTGACTTTTCCTCCAATATGTCTGGTTCTAGGAAAGTGTCAGCAGAAATGGTGGTAAGGCCACAGCCAAAAAGTTCATCACTTCTTAAACTGATGGGTTATTCTACACTAAGTCAAGTGATAAGAGGGAGCTCATACTCAGTTGAGAAAATGATCCGAATCAAGAAAGAGAGCCATAATTCTCAACAGAACTGAAATGTTTGGTGAATCTAAACTGAAGCTGGAAAGATCAAGAATGAGGGAGTTCTCAATCAGAATTTGAGATGTAGTATTAAAGCAGATATACATGATGCCTTTAGGTGACTTGTTTCATAGTTTCTTAAGTATTTGCTATCTTGAACTAGGCAATAGGTGTATTCAGAAGCAGTAGCTACATTATTCAATTTTATGTATACCAGTTTTGCAATAGGTGCTGTGGACGTGTCATACACAGAAATTAAGATGATTGTTGTAAAAAATGATTTTTGGTGTATAAATTGTTTAACGAGAGTATTTCAAAGTATTCTTAAAAAATTAGAATTACCTTTTGATAAATAGTAATTTTCTTATGCTTCTTATGTTAATATAAGTGTTAACGAATTTTCTATCCAAAAATAACACTCATATTTTGTTTTCAATAACACCTTGTATTTTTTTTTTTACATGTAGTTTGCTCATACAATATACAAATTGTACAAAGTCATTCCCAGCAAATCTTACAAACGCATCTTGTTCTTTGTCACGCTCCTTGTTCATTTCTTTTTAGAATGGCTCAAAATAAGATTATTTTACAATCCACTTTCTTTGCTAGGAACATGTAAAAAAAGGGTACACCTCACTTTAAACTCAATTCATTATCCCCTTACTCTAATCAATTCATTAAATGGTCCCTTTCGAAATAAATTTTGTGGTCCTCCTTAACGATTTTAAATTTTTTGGTCCATTAAAATTAAATATTTCTTGTTAGTAGCCCTCACCATCAATTTGCCCATAAAGAACAAAAAATAGACTTCAAAGAGGCAGTTAATCAAATAAATTATCTCAGGTCTGTTTGTGTATTATAGTCATACATGTAAATGCAAACTCAATTGCTTTGTTTTCAGTTGAGTCCGAACATGTATATACTCAGCAAAGTAAGCACGCGAAGATAGGACAAGAACATTCTTTCACATACAGTGTTGGTTGAACTTGAATGCAATCATCCATATGCAAGTGTGGGAGCCCAACTATATGATTCAATCATCTGTATCTGAATTAGATTCTAAATCTTCATCAGCTTGCGACCCAAAAGGTCTCATCCTGTTTGTATTGGCTTCCAATGGAGGCAGTCCATCATCATCACTTGCGTCCATCTCATTCTCTTGTTGGGAAGTGATTTTTTCAATTGAATCATCTACCATCCCAGATTTAAAAATTTCAGGCCTATACAGAAACCATGATTGAAGGAGTGAGTATATGAAACCTTGGATATGGATACCATTAGATGCTACCATATAATATCCAAGTATGATTATTCAACAAGGGAACCCAATGCAAGTAAAACTGTATAAATCAAAGCTAACAACAAGAGCACACCATTCTGGAGATTTCTGCAGTGCTCGAACTTGTTCATAGTAAAGAACTTGAGAAACAAGACATGCAACCTTGCTACCTGATTCAAGAGCCTTTTCCTTTCCACTTTCATCAGCCACCACGAAACTTCCTACACATTGAGAAAGCAGCTTGGGTTGGTTCATCAAGGAATTAAAGGCAGACCAAGAAAGCAAATAGTTTTCAAAACTAATACACAGTTCAACTTTTAGATCTCTGCGTTTCAACATCAAATTCTTTTGCTGATGGGTTGGAATTACATGAAACACAGATGACTTGATAATTCTCTAGCCAACTCCCTAAAAGCTCAAAATCAATGTATCCAGCCGTATACACTATAATATTTCAAGTTTGATGCCTGTGGATTGTTTGACAAAATGGGTTGGTGGAGTGGAGTTCACATGGCTTTTAAATGATTCCATAACCTACATGGACAAATTCCTAATTAACATAGAAGAATTTTCCAAATTCTTGAAGAATGAGGCAGTAAAGGTTTGAGTAAGAATAGCTAGTTAGGAACATTTAAAAAGATAGACACTATCCATTCCCTGATTGAGCATATGACCAATAATTCTTCCACTAATGTCCAGAGCTCAATAAAATCAACAACGATAACACAGAAGCATTAGTTCACCTAGACAAACACATACCATGGGTAAAGCATTTAGCTTTTGGTTTCTAAAAGGAAAGTGAATAACATATTGAGTAGCTTTTGAATTAGGACAATAAGTATTGAATTGCTTCTTAAATAACACAAACCTCGTTTTATCCACATGCTTTTCTGAAATTTCGCAGGAAATAGGGCTAGTGATTTCTCGCCATGTGCATCCATGACCTTGAGACAAATCAAAATGGAAGGTTAAATAAGAACCATACATACAAGTCAACAATGATAAATAAAGAACAATTGTTTTTCTCAGCACAAAGACATACAAAGGGGAAATTTTGGAAGACTTAAAACAGGTAAAGCAGTACCTCGATGAGATTGGAGCCTCGAAGAGACACCACCTGCACGATGTTTTGCCCATCTTGAAGAGTTACATGCTTTTCCTCCGTTGCCCTCTTCAAATTCTTCCTTCCTCCTCTCATGGCCACCTAAAACCTTAATTTCTTGTAGCTAAAGTTTGTCACAAAACTGCATATCACAAATGGCAGCTACATCACAAATTAACAAAAACAACTATACTATGTGAAAACAGAGAACAGATAGCAGATTGCATATGTCAATGAGACCAGCATATTGCAAATTGTTTTATTTATTTACTTTTGATAATATATAACAATATACTAAATGAAAAAAAAAAAATAGTGCTACAATGCGATGCAGAGGGAAAAAAAAAAAGTATATAAAACATGCACCCCGTAAGCATGGGGCCTGTTAATGTGAATATTATTTGAATCCAAATAATTAAAGGGATACCTCTGAGTTGCAGAGTGGATGCAGTGTTGCGATTTGCGAGCAGCTTCCTTGTGCTTAGTTGAGACTTCCGTGTGACGGCGACGGTGGAGGGAGACGGCGCAGCGACGTGGCGTGGCCGAGGGCGATTGCGCGCAGCTTCCTTGGCTTTCTGTCGCGGCGTCACTTTCTGTGGTTAGTAGGGCAGCTGCGATCGCTACATTTTTCCTTTTAAGAGCTCCCATTCCAAAACGACGTCGTTTCCTCATTTTGTTTTTCAAAAAATAAGACCTACACTTTTGGTGTCTCAATTATCGTGACCCAGTTTTTAATTGCACAAATTGAGTCACACAATTGTTACAATTAAGGTCATATGTGCAATATCATCCAATTTGCATAATTAAAAACTATAGATGACTGCATGTGTCAATTACTAGCATAATCAGTCAAAACAAAAAATGTCTGGCATTATTTTCTTGTGGAGCCTGGAGGCTTTGTGTGTTAATTAACGTGGTTGATTGATGTGGTCTACATTATTCAGAAAATCACATGTTGCCAAAACAAAATTCAGAGGATAACAGAATATGGCTGAAAAGGATGAGACGTGACAAGTGAGAAAGTGATATTATTCATCAATCAAAATTGCCATCGCCTTACATTCAAAATTGATGCAGAAACATCACCCGTTTGCATCGTACGTATAATGACAGCACATAAAATCCTAAATAAATAAGGCTTCCCATTCATCGATCGTTGCATTGTTAGTTGGGACTGTTTGTCATTAATTGCCATGGCCTGAGAGAATGGATTTCCAAAAGAGGGTCTAGGTCTAGTTGATTCATAAAAAAATCACATTTTTTGTCCCACTATTAAGCAAAATTTACTTTAATTTGTAATAATAGTTTTCAGGAACCCATTACTGATCATTGTCCTTCGAAGTCCAACAAAACAAGCTGGAAAAGCCCAAAAGGCCATAATTTAATACTTGTATGTTAATTAACTATTGGAAGCTGAAATCAGATAGCTGAAATCAGATTACATGTCTTATAAAAAAAAAAAATCAGATTACATGTCATGCTTGTGTCAATGTATGTACTTTTTTTTTTTGGTCAATTTCAATGTATGTACTTTAGATATCGAGGAAATGGGAACAAAAACAAGCCTTCAAGCCCGTTTTTAGGTTTTGACTATAAACAGTGCGGAAGTCAAAGTAAAAGCTTTTGAAATTAATGTACCGAAATTACGTGCTTGCTTTCTTATACGTCGGCACTTAGTTTCTTCATCCTCATCCTCATCATCATCATAGACATTTCTATTTTCCTTTTTTGTTTTTTTAGACATTTCTATTTTCTATATCTAGAAACTATAAACGATTTTATTATTATACTATATATGTAAACAAACCCAATCTTCTCCTATGTGTGCGCGTGTGTATGAAATGAATTTGTTATATATAGGTGTATGTATATCCTAGAACTATTTTTGCTAGTTATATGGATTGGAATTTATTTTTATTTATGTATATTTATTGAACAATTAAGTACAGGAAATTAGTCCAAAACATGAATAGGTTCCTTTTTCTAAAAAAATAACGCAAACAATTTCACTATTACAATTTACATGGAGTTTGAGTAGGGATAAGACCTAGTAATAATAAAACCTAATGGGTGCCCCGAAAAATGGCCTCTTTCAAACGCGTGACCTTGTGTATCACTAGCTGCCGATGGCCAAGTTGAATACATCAACCAATAATCTAGAACGATGCCACGTGTACATATTGAGCATAGAGGCAAAGCAACACGTGGAATCGGGCTTCACCGACTCTAGTTAAAATATATTTTTATTTCAAATAATAATATTTCAAATTTGTTTATTATTATTTTATAAACCCAAAAAATAATAAAATTGATTTCAAATTTTATATAAAAAATATTAACAAAACGAGGAAATTATATAACTAAATTGATTTTAATTTTTTTTGAAATTAAAAATGAAAAATATGCAATAAATTAAACGTGCACGGAACAAGGTTGGAACTTGGAAAGTTATAAAAGGCAACACAAGCCTCTAGAAATAGAACCCATTCCAAGGCATTATTCATGCTCGGAAAAGTTGATCCAAACCAAACCATCATCAAAGAAAAAAGAAAATGAAGGGGTGTTCGTGTCACAGCCTCTACTCTTCTTCTTGTCTTCCTTTGAGCAACGCCACCCACAATACCCACCTTGTCATTTCACGTCAAAGTCGTTTTCCTCGAAATATAAACGTGGCCAAGTCGACACATTTGAGCCTCAATGTGGAGAACCGTTTAGTACAGCAACAACGAAGGAACGATTATGGGTTTGGGGCGGTGGTGGGGTGTATTGGGAATTGGAGTTCGGTAACAGAGATGGAGAGAGAAGTGGAAGCTGAGATGAACAACAACACCCAAGAAGAAGATCAAGAGAAGTGTGACACTGGAGATATGGAAAGGTTTAGGAACAAATGTGGAGGAGAAGGGAAAGGGGTGGTGGAGATGTTGGAGTGTTTAGAAAGGGAAGCGATTATGGGTGAAGATGTTGGGAAAGAGCCTACGGATTACAACCGAAGGGCTCACATATTTGATACAAGCTCTAAAGTGTTCCAAGCTCTTAGGGAACTCGATAGCCAGTAGTAGTAACTTGAGATTCTGTTGATCTAGTTCTAGTTGAAATTAATAAACCCCGTCATGAAAATCTTAGAACGGGAATGTTGTTTTTTTCTATCTAATTATTACAGTGTACTTGTACGATAATATATCATTGCTCTTTTAATTCTTTTTTTTTTTGTGTGTGTGTGGTCTTTTTCGACCTCTCAATTAAAATTGGATTGCAGCACTGCATTTATATTTCTTTTCGTCCATCATGAATAGCATGGCTCAAACCCGAGAAAATGGATTCTCTTCCGCTACACCTCTGTAGCAGAAAAGATAAGGGTAAAAAGAGAGAGAAACTAACAAGATATAAAAAGAAAGAAGAAAATTAAGAGAGACAGAAATAATGGAATTAAACTTGGCTAGATGGATTGTTGCAAATTTGATTTGCGCATACATCTGAACTCCATGTTAATCCTTTCTTCTGGAGTGAGCGGTTGAAGCTACTACCAGTAAATTTCCTCAACCGAACACATAAGAGTCGTTCTAAGACGTTCTGGTTATCTGAGTTAGTGATGATAATGTATGGGAGTGGGGTCTCCACAATACTAAAAAGAATGCTACTTGTACTGTTATACACGGGAATAAGGCTAAAGGAAGCAAACTAAACTGTTCTGCATTACAAGAATTTGAAACTCACCAACAACGCCTAAGCTGACACCCAAACGAAAATTAATCCCTAACCAGAGGAACCCAGTACTTGCCGACCATTTTGTTATGTAATCACATAGGTTGGATACCATTAAATACTACAGTGACTGCCGATTGAAACCTGAGAAAAACGTTGGTGCAATTTTATGAGATGCAATTGCAAATCAACAACAAACTACAATAAAAGAAAAAGAAAAAAGAAAACTCAAAGCTAAAAAGAATAAAAAGTACATTTTTGCCTAAACAATTTCTAAATGTAACAGTCTGAGTTGAAATATCTGGCGCTACTGCAGTGCGGAACCGTAATAACATCGCACGTTCTATATCAGTAACAACTGACAACAGCTCTTGAGAGACACCAGTGACCACTACACTAACAGAACTTCCAACGGTTATTGCAGACAACACAAGTGACATAGGTTGTCATAGGTTCATCAGCACTGCGAGTCTGCATCTGGTAATAGGTGCACTTCCTTTGGCCACACCGACCACACTTGAATTGATCAGTTGTAGCTTTTGGTTGAGCTCCTCGCTCACAGTCAAACAGAGCCTTTTCCTTGATTTTCTCAACCTCCTGCTTCCTTTGCTCACTAGCCATTTCTGCTGTGCTCATGTTAATCAGCCGCTGCGGCTCAACGACACCGAGCAGAACTTTTCTCCGGAAATCTGGGTTATTCTGATCCTTAAGGTTGAACATTAAGGACCTGTACTTGACCTTTTGGGCCCCATTTGAAGGACCCCACTTTTCAAATAATACAGACTCCACTGTCACAGCAACACGGATAGGATCGCATGCATTAACTTCCTCCATCATATCTTCATCCGCCTCTCCATAGACCTTAGATAGAGCCTCGTGGAGAAGTTCCCTTATTTTGTCTCGCGTTGCATCATTAGATTTGATCATAGTCTTTAGCTTTGGAGGAGTGGCAGAGCTGGATGACATTCTTTTTACTTCAGAAACTGGCTTTTCCTCCTTGGCTATCTTCTCCACCTTGACGTTGGTGGTACGATCGGTCTTTTCAATTTTGACATCCACATTTTGTGCCTTCTTTATACTTTCTGAGCTTGACTTTGATGTACCATTCCTATCAATTTTCTCAACCTTCACAGTTTCACCTTTTTCAACCTTCACTGAAGGACTCTTCTGCATTTTCCCAGCTTTAGCTCTCTCCCCATTTGGTGAATCAACCTTATCATCAGAGCCCCCGTTCTTGTTTTTGCTTGTTTCCTTGATGATTATGCCTTTCCATATCTCAATTAGGTCAATAGCAAAAGCCCGAATTTTCTGCCTGGGGTGTTTAGTGAGAACTTTAA
Source organism: Glycyrrhiza uralensis (assembly GCA_030159175.1). Taxonomy (NCBI): domain Eukaryota; kingdom Viridiplantae; phylum Streptophyta; class Magnoliopsida; order Fabales; family Fabaceae; genus Glycyrrhiza; species Glycyrrhiza uralensis. The sequence continues at coordinate 46,101,171 of BRZY01000005.1, forward strand.
GATGTTTCCCCACCTGAAAGATGACATCAAAAAAGTTAAAAATCAATAAATCTTTAAGTCATACAGATAAAGCAGTGAAACTGATGCAGATTTCAAATCAATTTGGTATCCCCTTAATCTTTTTCATTGGTTTGGGAGAAGAGGGGGGGGGGGGGGGGGGACTCAGGATTGAACTTTACAGTTTACACAAATTCGTATGATAAACCCATCTATTTTTTTTCTCCTCAATTTAGGGGGATACCAAACTGACCCTTGAAGTCGTATTATGAAAGAAAACGACACGATGGATTAGGTGCAGAGCCCACCATTAAACAGTCATGTTTTGAGGGAAAAGGAAAGGATCCAGATCCCAACAGAAATTGCATAAACTACCAAATAACATACCCCAGATGCGAGGGCAGACTCCGGAAGCTAAATAATTTAGACTTATATTCAAAGTAATGCTAAAGTTCTCCAGTTAAGAAGTTAGTTGAGGGAATACTAGCAAAACTTTTGTAAACAAACATTATCAAAACTTCAATAAAATACCTCTATTAAAATTTAAACATGCCCACCACACCTTATAACTGCATGACCCAATTTAATCCCAAGGAACCTTCTGATTCATGATTAATCAGACCCCCCCCCCCCAAAAAAAAAAGACGTGTTACTTTTGACATTAAGCCATTTACAGAACCTAAGGGTTTGTTTCGGAGAGAGATTTTTGGAGGGGAGGGGAGGGGAGCGATGAGTTTATCACCAACATTTGAGTTTTATGAAAAGAGGAGAAAGATGTGGTAAACATTTGAAAGCTCTCCCCAAGTACATTTTTTGAGTTCCTCCAAATTGGAGGTTTTGATTCTTTTATTAAAAAATAGACCTCCATACAAGATAGGGGGTTATCCTCTCTTTCCTTCCCCTTCTCTTCCCTCTCAAATTGGCAAACCCCTCACGGATTTGGCTCCTCTAAAGTGAGTAAAGTGTAAAGTAATTAATCTTAACCGTTAATGAGAAAATCAAGGGATAATATTCCAACACATTAATGATTTGTTACACATGTACTTATAATATTCACCATTGATTTTCTCATTAATGGTTGGGATTAATTACTTTAGACTCTAACAAATCACTTTAGAGGAGCCGGATCCACCCCTCACCTCCCTTCCCCTCCCAACTCCCAAACAAACCCTAAAAGTGAACATCACAGCTCATCCTCAAATACAAATTTACCACTCAGAGTGCAGAACACAGACCAAATTAAACAACATTACGACCGAAACAATGTCCTCATCATCACAGTCAAACTGTATTTTGTTTTCAATTGAACCCTAACAACCGTGATAAGATGCAAAACATATCACCACAGAATGTAACACAGCATTTACCAGTGTCTTTTAACGCTTCAAATCACCAATTTTTTAAAACGAAATTTCGGTAAAATAAAATTGGAAGCTAAAAAACAAAACTGAAAAGAAAAAAAGTAAAAAAAAAACACAATTGTGAAATAGGAAGAAAAAAAACCTGGGTGTTGACAAGAATCTTATAATTGACGGGGAATTTCTTAAGCTGCTCGAGCGCATCAATGCATCGGCTTTCTTCGTGTTCGCCGTTGGTGGAGGTGGACGCATCCGCCGCCTTCTTCGCGGCTTCGTACAGTTCCACCAACTCCTTCTCCATCGAACCCAACCACTTCCTCCTAATCATTATAACACAATAACCAAACAGATCAAAAACCAACCAAAATAAATTAAAATGAAAATGAAAATGAAAAAAAGATAAGAATTGTTGAAAGTGGGATAGAGTGAGTTTGAGAAACTCACCACCAGGATGGGGCCTGTTGTTGTGTCCTGCGGCTGCGGTTCTGTTGGCAGTGAAGGAAAAAGAAGAAATCGCCCTCACCCCACCAAGTGTATCATATAAACGGAGGATCATCTTGAATCAACCAGATCGGACGGTTGGTGTTGCGTTTTGTGTTACAAAGGGATAGAACATTCTCGATCCGGTAATTCCGATATATTGTTTTACTTAAACGAACAAAAAGAATAGAAAAGAAAAGAAAAGGTTATCTTTTTTTAATTTTTACATATGAATATTGTGTTTTATATAATTAATTATTTTTGTAAAATGACTAATTTGGAGTTTTTATCATTTTAAAAATATTCTCTTTTTGAAATTGACAATTATGAATATCATAGAAATGTCCAATATTTAAGATTAAAATTGTTTAAAGAGTTAATAAATTTGAAAACATTGTTTACTAGTCAGTAAAACGTAAAACATATGAATACCTGTTTGAATATTCTGCAATATGTTTTTCTGGTGGAAAACTTTGAATTGGAACTGGTCTCATAAGGTGTGTGTAGTATATTTTTCCTCCAAAAAGGTATGTGTATATTTGAGGTGGACAATTAATCAATTATGTTTTATTTTCGATTTTATTGTACTATTTTTAGGGGTATTGGCGAATTAGTGAATGTCGTCCAGTAAAGATTTTATCTTTCAGAAAAATGAAGCAAAAGATTTTTATTTTATTTTTTTGGATTTTAGTAACTAACTAGGAGGACTTGGGTAGGTATCCGCAGTTGTGTTTTTTTCAGTTATGTTGTTTGCTTCATATTTGGTGGGAACTAGGAACCCGAAAGATACTTTGCGTCTGACAAGTACCAAGAGTTCAAAACTAACAATTAACAGCCCATTTGTTTTAGATTTTTCTCAACGCAACAGTGCAAAACAGTGACCAAATCATACCTCCCGATGCACTTTTAGTGAAAGCTAGTCATGTGCTCCTTTTCCTTAACGTCCGTTTGCGACGTGAAGAATCTAATACAAACACACGCTTAAAAAGCGGATCACCAGTGATATGGGAAGGAGTTTATCCAAGACTTGAAAGAGAAAAGGTTCCGAACAGTTCCATGACAAAAGGGCGGGGGGAGGGGTTAGAAACCCATTAGTTCAGGGGGGAAAATGGAAATAAGTTACATTACGTAAAGTCTGTGTGCGTGACTGCGTGTGTTCTCCCATGCGGTTAATTGCAATTCATGGATCATAACAAGCTCCCTGAAGAGAAGAGTTGCGATCAGACACAGCTATATTTATAAAATCTTAAGTCCCAGTAAACTAGAAATTTGTTTTGATTTACCAAAAAAAATAAACATTCATCTTCACAAGTTATCAATCAAGGTAGCTTGATTAGACCACAAATCACACTTCCCACTTGCTTAGTGTTTTGAGCATCTATACCCTCTCTCGAGCTTAATCTTTCTGCTTTTATCGATGTCTATCAAGTCTTTCAAACTGTGAATTTATGGTCCTTCATATAAACAATAGCATCCTCGGTAAAGGATGCTAATTGACACAAATTTATGGTTGGCTCATTCAAGATAAAGGAGGACGAAGTAAGAAAATTTATGACAAAATCTCCGGGACAAAATAACCAGCACACAACATTAAAATTTATATCCAGATCCACCACATAACATCAGAAAAAAGGTATATTTCAGCAGAAAGCAACATTGTTCTACTGTTATTCAGCTACCCATCCTTGACATGATCCAAAAATTCAAATCATTCTTCTCAATTCCCAACTCATTTTTGCTCAGGCTCTTGCTTCTCCAAGAAGGTCTTCCTCAACCAGCCCCATGGCTATAAATGATTTAAACAAAAATGCATTAGAAGTGCAATAAGATTTAGCAAGAAAGCATATATGAATACACGCATAGAAGCAAAACGACCATATTAACACAAATTATCAAATTAGAGAAAACCATGAATAGTCAGTCATATTACCCACCCAGGAAGGATGTTTAAGCCAACTTCTGGCAACATCCCCCGCGCAAGAGCACTGAAGATGCTTAAAAGAACTAATAAAACAAATAATATGAGTAGAGCTCTAGCAACTTGCCTCATGAACCTGTTCTATTTAAAGACTGAACATATTCAACTTAGAGTATATTCCATTTGGAGCCATTACTGTAGTCCTTTCCTCACAGCGACCTATGTATGGCTTTTTCCTTACGTAACGTTATACAGACATAGAGTTAAGTGACAGACTCTTATAACTGAGGTATATGCTACAAGGAAAGGGATGGGAAGTAGAGGGATAAACACAAGGGCAAGGAGGACACAATAGAAATTGAAGGGAATATTCATGTTGTTAAGTCCGGAGCATAACCGAATACTGAGCTCGAAAAGAATAGTGGGAGGTACAAATTCAGATGGGGAGAAATGAGAATATAAGAGGGAAGGATAGGTAGGAGCATATGCATGAATTGAGAGGATAAGAGAATGGGTTTGGCTGATCATCTGCAGAACTCTAAATTTTTATTTTCATTTCTGCAATTTTCAGTTACTGTGAGGAGCAAGTCTCAATTGTTCAGTAAAAATCAAATCCTGTCAAAAGGTTTATGACAAACAATAATTCCATCAAAACCAAGATCTATATCAAAGAGTTGGGGTCATTTAATCTGTAAACCCTATCTCACTCCTCAGTCTCATACTTGAAGAAGGAGAACATGTAATGAGAACAAACGTCAATTTTGGAATGTCTATTTGATAGACAGCATTCCTGTTTTTTTCAATGTGATGAAGAGAGAATGTCAAATTCAAGAAGCAATCTACTCAATAAGATGCCAATCAGAAGATCATATGAATCAAATTTTGTTGGAACTTGGAGTATAACTTGTACGGGGATGAATTCCATCACCACCACAATCGATTGAACATCCATGCCAAATATGTTTGGTCCAGCAGAAAGCAGAAAAGAAAGTTAAAATTTATGGAATGACATTGTATAAGATATTGATTAAATATATCAAACGAACACCAATGAATCTCGAATAAACAAAATTTAATGGAAGTTTTTTACAATTTTTTTGTTCTATTTAGCATGGATTCATTATTATGACCCTTTTAAGAGGATAATAAAGTGAAATTCATGTGAAAAAACCACCACGGATTTTTTCCCATCCCCAATTGAGGGCCCAGAGATCCATATGCTGGTACAATTTATGACATGATTGCGACTAAGAAGCAATTAAGCCAATCCCCAACACGTGATTACGGATTCAACTAATAAGACAGCTCCATTGATGATCAGTAGGGAACGGAGAACGTTTCAATATGTAAAAAACAAAGGATGAAAAAATTCAGAATATGAATATTATATGAGGCATTTCGAACATGAGTTTAGATTTGAATATACAGAAACAGAGGGATCGAGAGCGAAGTTTCAGATCAGAATGGAACGTCACCAAATGTGATGAGCCAAACAAGGTATAATGTACAAATCCTTAGAATCGGACATAATCTTCCTTAGGCAACATGAAAATCCAGAAAGAAAAAAACAAAAAATAAAAATCTGAATTATTATTATTGACGGAGAAAAGGGAGAGTTTACCTGAATGAGGTAGAGAGCGCCGGAAGCGGCAGCAACGCCCCACATAGCGGCGGATTTGACGTCGGTGGCTTGGAGACGTAGACTCGCAGGTAAACATGCCATTTCCTCGAATCTCAAATGTCTTTGATGCGAAAGAGAACCCTAGGAGCACCACTTCAATTAATTCCGAAAGTTAGGAGAATTGTTGTTAGTGTTATCGTTATTATTTCCTCCAATTTAAAACTTTAGTGAGGTTTTGGCGCATAAATTAATAAATAATAAATTGGATAAATTTTAGGTTAAAATATTTTTATTTATTATTTTTATTTATCGTAATTATTTTTTCACTTAAAATTATTAATTATATTAAGTATATAGTTAAAAAAAGTGATAAATTATCTTTTAAAATTTTAAAACAACTACACTCACTTAGTATTTTTGTTCAACAATTAAGCGCCTACGAGTAAAATTTATTTTATCTGTAATTATTTTTGGATATTTATCTATTTTCAACACTCATTTGATTTGATAACTCTATCTTCTTGTAATATCACTCAACTATTACTAATTTCACTTCTCTCTCCTATCTATATATATAATAAAGCAAAATGTTTTCAAAAATGAAATTTTACACGTGTCAATACTACGTTTAATTTGAGAGATTTTTACTCAATATTTATTCTAAAGGATAACAAAAATGGAAACCGAATGATTCTCTTTCAATTCAAAATGGAATATGCAAATCAAGATTAATCAAATATTATTGTGCCCGAATCAGCATTAAATGTAAATTTATAAACAAAATTAGAAGATTATTGTATTTTGCTTTCTTTCACATATCCATTTATTTGATTTTCTTTCCCATCATTTTACCCCCATCATTTTCAACAAATGCATCCAATCGGTGTCTCTACCGACCCGTCATCTCACTCTGCCATCATTGGTGGTTGGTCCTCTTATTGGGTTGAAATTGTTCATCTCAATTCAGATATTAAGATTAATTTTAATAATTTTATTTTTAAATATGATTATCCTATTTCACCTCCTCCTAAAATACTCATGATCATTGATTTTTTTTAACAAAATTTATATGAACATTATGCAACATTTGATTAACATCCATGACAAGCACAATAGCCTTGAAGTCATAGTGAAGCCCTTTCAGCTTTTCGTGTCTGTCCAAACTTTCATGTCTCTTCAACTATTCATTCTCTGGTATGATTTTTTCTCTCTCTTTTTTGTTCTTTCTTTTCATATATATTTTCTTCTTGGTTTTACTCTTTCATTGCGATGACTATCACTTAAGACTTTCGATTGAAGGTTAGATTTTGTTTTCTTTTTACTCTCTCTCTCTCTCTCTCTCATTTATTCATTTTATTATATTTGTATCATGGTTATTCTTCAGATCAATTTCTCATTTAAGGTGAGTTTTTTTATTTTATTATTAATCATTTTTAGTTGTTATTTAATTCAGTGTCTCTCTCTCTCTCTCTCTCTCTCTCTCTCATTTATTCATTTTATTATATTTATATCATGGTTATTCTTCTTATCAACTTCTCATTTAAGGTAAGTTTTTTATTTTATTATTAATTATTTTTAGTTGTTTTTTTTTTTTTTTTTGATTCTACTTCGAGGAGTATCCCACCGCCTATACGGCGGGGACTAATCTCCCGCGGGAGTTTGTTCGGCACCTCTAATGGGTGGCATCCCTCCCAGCTGAGATTTTTTCCATACCCAAGGCTCGAACCCGAGACCTTGGTTAAGGGGCGAGAGGCCTTAACCACTCACGCCAACCTCAGTTGGTCATTTTTAGTTGTTATTTAATTCAATGTTCGAGATCTCCATATTTTGATTATTTTTTCATAGTCTCCATATTATTGATATTGTTTGATTTTTGTTTTGATTTTATTCTATTCATCAACTTAAACTTATTCTCTAATGCGAGTGATTATTTTTTAATTCAAAACATATACATTGTTTTTGTCTTTCAAACAAGAAACACCATCATGAACGAAACAAAATTTAGCAACTTATTTTTCTCAATATTTTTAATTTGTGGTTATTTTTCCATTTTATGCAGATACATTATTTTTGTCTCTCAAACAAGAAACATCATGAATGACACGAAATTTAGTAGCGTATTTTTCAAAATATTTTTCAAGAAATTATGTTTGGAATATTAGAAAAATTATTAAAAATAATTCTTTTATTTGATTGCATAGTGATATTGGTAGATATGTGTTGTCTTTTATTTTCCGTTAATTTATATAAGATGTCATAATAATTTTTAAATTTTGCGTATTTTAATTTATGTGGCAATTTTTTTTTGATGAGTTTGAATTTGATCTTTTTTAGGATTTGGGAAGAATTTTTAAATTTTAAAATATTTTATTGTAATGGTTAATATTATATGAAATAAATAAAAGGATCTCTTTCATAATTTTTTGAAAGGAATATCTCTTCGATCTTGATCTCTTCTATTTTGATTTAAATTTGATGTTCAAATTTAGGAAATAATTTTATCTAATCTTAATTTGAAATTGATTTTTCTCAAAATTACATAATAAATAAAAGAATTTTTTTTATGTTAACCCAAATTTGATATCTTTGATATTAGTATGAATTTTAACTTTTTTATATTTAGGAACATGTAATAAAAATAAAAAATATTTACTTTATGTTAATCAATGTTGTTATCATTATTTATTTCACATTTAATGTTTTTACATAACTAATTTTTTCATTAAATATTTTCTTTTGTCCTAGAAAATGTGATTATTTTCTCTTTAATACCTATAAATAAATTGATTATTATAAAAACTATGGATAAAATACAATAAATGAGAATAAATAGTTTTTAATCAATATTTTCACAACCATATACAAGTCACATATACCAACGAACTCAATCAATATCAGATTCTCAAACATTAATGATTGATATACCACATTTTAAATTTAAAATTGATTACATTACACGATATGGTTTCCGTCTATAGTAGTAACAATCAATTAATATTGGTTTTCTTTTCCCAATTATTAATTATCAAAATCGGTTTAAATTGAATTTGCGGGTTAATATTGGTTTTCAACTATGGTAATAATAATAAATTATTTAAATTGATTACATTGTACGATATGGTTTCCCGCTATGGTAATAATAATAAATTAATATTAATTTTCTTTTCAGAATTTGTTAATTAACAAATATCGATTTAAATTGGGTTCACGGGTTATTTTGTTCACGGGTTAATACTGGTTTCCCACTATGGTAATAATAATAAATTAATATCCCAAGCCCTTTATGAAATAAATTTTTCAAGTATATATCTTTAGTTTGATGGTAATTATATCATTGGAATAGAAGAATTGACAATTGGGATAACAGGGGAATAAAAACACAATAACATGACACCAATAAGACAAGAATTATAAAAGGATGATAACTAAGTATGTAACTATTTTAAAAAAATCAAGTATCAAACTAAATTATTTATTCAGCAATAACAAGTGGAAAAACTAAATATTTAAGAAAGAAACAAGCTTCAGCACCATTAAAAAAGTAAAATGATAGTTTGTGTAAAATTGTATCAAAAAAAAGTTTATGTAAAAGTAATTTATGCAAAATTATTAAAAAAGTAAAATGATAGTTTGTGTAAAATTGTAACAAAAAAAGTTTATGTAAAAGTAATTTATGCAAAATTATTATTATATTAGATTGGTTTAAAAAACAAGTGGTTCATTATTTAGGCTCACAAATTGAAATTTCACTGCTAATAGTTATTAATTTATTGACGGTTTTTAATGACGGAAAGTTCATTATTCGTCACTATTTTAGTGGTCACTAATTTAGAGACAGTTATAAATTTCATATAATTCCCGTAATTCATTTTCTAATCTAGTTAATCTATTTTCTCTTTTATTTAATTTATTTTGATGTTTTATTAGAAATTTTGATACCATATCGATTTCATTTATATTTCCATGTCTTATATGATAATTCAAATGTCTACAAATTAAACTTATATTTTCTCTAGTTCTGTTTATTTTATCTCTTAAATCATTTATTTTATTTTCATTTTCAATTATTCTAATTTGTATATCTATGATGTTCATCTAAATATCCATTCAAAGGTTTGAATTTTTCTTTTAATCTTAATTTTTCTAATTATTAGGTTTCCAAGTATTATTATAGTTTCTGTAATCTTAGTTTTTATTTTAGTTATTTTTATACTAGTAATCTTAGTACTCGACATTTTTCTAAAAGTATTTTAATGATCTTAGTGCTCAAAATTTTTTCTAAAAGTATTTTAATGATCTTAGTGCTCTGATACCAAATTCGTAGGGGGTGTACATATTTATTTCAGGATTCATCTAGGTTATTATTTTCTATACTTTTCATTAATTGCTCATAAGTTTCATCTATTTGCATCCTAATAATGCTAAATCAAATTCATATTCTAATTCGTTATTATAAATTATTGTTTGTGCGCATAATTTTGCATATTCCTGACATATGTTTCTTTTTAATTCTTTTGGTAGGTTTAATTTCCATATACATTATAGTTTTTCATAGAAATCTTTTTCGCGGTTTTTTATTTCATCCATATATATTACGTTGTGAAAATCTTTTATTTTTACCCATGCTGTAATAGTTTTATCTTTTATTATAAACCTTGCGGTATTTTTATCTGGTTTATCTTTTATTATAACCTTAGCAATATCTCTATCTATCTTATTCATATTTTAATCTAAAAATTCATTATTTTCTAAGGAATCTAATAGTTCTTCAAAAATATTTAGATTTCTTCCTAAGTTAAAACTTCTTTCTAACTCTTCTTGTTCTTCTTCTAGTTCTAATTTTATTAGAGTTGTAGTTAAAACATAATTCATTTCATCTTCATATAGTGCAATTTGTCCACATATTTTTCCATAATCTTCACATAATTTTATTTTTATTTCTTTTGGTAAATCTAGTTTCCAAATATGTTTTAGTTTTTCAATAAAATCTTTATCAATATTTTTAATATATTCCATATATATTTTTTGAAAAGGATTTCGTTCTTTTACCCATATGTTGATAATTTTATTTTTTATATTAAATTTTGCAATATTTTTACTCATATTTTATTTTTCAAATATTGAGTTAGATCATTTACTTGATTTGCTAATTTATTAATTTTATCTTCTTCTATTTCCTTTTCAGAAATATTTGTTAGTAATGGTAATTTACACATTAATAAATTTGGTTTATTTATAAAAGTTCCTAATTCTGTTATTTCATTTCTTTTAGGATAATAAATTTTTCCTATATTTTCAAATAAACTTGGTACATCAATTCTATCATTATTTCTGAAAGTAATACTATGATGTGAATTAGTTAGTGCATAATTTACGCAATAAGTTATTGAAAATATTTTGTCTCCTGTTTTCATTAGATTTTTTCTTAAAAATTTATGTGCAAGTGTTAATGATTGTTCTAATCTTTGAGTATTTAAAGGTATTCCAATATTTGGGTGGATTTCAAATTTTAATTTTACATAGGCTAAATTTCCTTCTATTACGCCTAATATTTTATCCTTTATATCGGTTATTCTATCATCTTTTAATATTAATTTTATAGGTGAATTTATTCCTTCTTGGAAAGTTGCTTTTATTAATATTTGAATTGCACCTATATGTATATATCCAATTTTATTTCTGCGTTCTTCCTTTTTTATATTCTTTTTTAATTCCATAAATTTTTTCTTATTTAATAACTGTATACTAGTATTTCCTTGAGCTTCTTCAATGTCTATAGGAGCTTCATTAATCAATTTTCCATAATATATAATATTTTCTTTTTTATTAAATCTTTGCATAATTTTTCCAAGTTTTTCCTTACTTTTCATATTAGCATCCTTAGTTAAATTTAAATCTTCCTTCTGTATTTTTCTAAATAAAGCCGAATCAATTAAAATACTTCCTTCATAATAACCATCTTGTTCAGTAATTTGTAAATGTTCTATATCATTATTACTAATTTTTTCACAATCCATGACAAATAAATAAATTAGATGCAAAATAACAACGTACCTGACTTAGTTTAGTGAATTTCGTGCCCACTGCTGCTTCCGCAAACAGATTGAGTAGTGCAATAACTGAAGTCTAAAAATTGAAATAACTCAAGTGTATAAACTGAAATAAGTAGAGATTTTATTTCTGAGTAATATTTAGTACAACTGAGTTGTTAGGTACACTCTCAAGTACCCGACTAATCCTACTAGGACTAGCACAAAGTTTCCAAAGGAAACATTTTCTCCAAAGGAGAGGGTTGACAGCTTCTATGTTTTTTGCCGTGTCTTTGCCTCTGTCTCCAACTTCTTACTTATAAACGCCTAAAGTCACTGTTCCTAAGTTCTGATCCTACGCTACAGTATTGTACATATAATTGGTTTTTTACAATTTACACAGTAACTTATATAATTGTAGGGCGGTCGATCATATCTTCGTATCTAACTTCATCCGCTACGTCCTTCGCTTATCTCCTCTTTTTCACGTTTCCACGTGATCATCTTCTTTCAGTTCTTCACGTAACATTTATTCTTTTTGACTTTTCAAACTTTTTTTTTTTTTACACATAATGTACACTGATTTTTTACATTGGGTCTTTTTACAAAGAGCCTTACATACTTACATCAGTTTCTACATTACTCTTCTACAATTATTTCATCTGAGCTGTTGTCCTTATCTTCTTTCTGGACTTCTGTCTCTGTCTTTGTAGTACATCTTTCACATGCATGGTTCCCGTTCTGCCTTATATTTTTGCAGAGTTGGTTGAGTATATCCGGATGGTACTCCATCGTGGGTCCCTCAAGTGCATAGTATGGGTATTCGAATTCTGTTAATGTACTCATATCTTTTTCTCTGATTATTTTTCCATTTGTTTTATTTAATAATATCAGATGAGGTCCTTTATACATCATTCTGACGAAAGATCCTTTTCCAATGCCCTGGCACTGGTTGTAAATGCTTGCCAACTGGTTTGCAATTATTTCCTTCATAAACTCCTCAGTATATGCTTCCTTCTTTGGATCATCCAGCAAAGGAAAGTTGTTGTTGCTGATGCCTATATACACGAAATGTTTTGCTTGTTGCCCAGTTGAGAAATCTGGGTAGGCTGAGTAAAACTTCAAGAAAATAGTCCTTTCTCGGGCTATATTCCTCTTAAAAGCCTGAACTGCATCTTTGAAACCATGTGGAAACAAACTGATTTCTTCAAGATTAGTACTTAAATAAAGACATTCAATCATCCCGAATTGGAATAAATTGAATACCAGTAATTGAGGTGCTCCTGGTGTAATAATTGCTTTAACACCATAAATATTTCTATCAACTATGTAAAAACAGTTGATTTTTTCAGATTCATTCCAATTAATTAATCGTTGGAAATGCTCTTCGAATTTTTCATGAGAAAACTGAATTCGAAGTTCATGATCCTTTCGACTAATTATTTGAAAATCATCTAAGGAAGAAGGAATTCTCCCTAGTATTTTCATGCCTGATTTAATTGGTGGTGAACTTTTTGCTGTTTCTGAAAAAGTTCTGGGTCCAAGATATATTTTTTTCCCTTTTTTCTTTCTCTCTGCATCATCAAATTCTTCTAAAGCCTCTTTTGCTTTTTCTTCTGATGAGTATGATTTGTGGATGATTCCTGGAATTTTTGTGCAATGTGGTGCTGCTTTGTACCAGTCATCATAAATTCCTGGAAATGGTCCATTAAAAATTACGTACCATTTTTTGTTTTCTTCTTCGTCTTGATTCTTCAAATTTGTTGGAACTGCTTTCATCAATAATCTCAATTCCTCAATTTGTAGCTCTGTTACTTCCATGTCTCTTTTGAGTAATTCTGCTTCTTGCATCTTTTGACCAAAGAGTGCTTGTTGCATTTTTAATTTGCTTTCCAATTTCTTCAAATCCTGCTCCATTCTCTTGACAGTATATCTGCAAGAACATTCTTTTCACCTTTAATATGAGATATTGTATAATTATATTCGGCTAATTTCATCTGCCACCTTATTAGTCTTCCCTGTTTATAAGTACCTTTATGGTTAATATTTTTAAAACCTGCAACATAAGTACTATCAGTTCTAACAATAAATTCTTTATCTAGCACATAAATTCGATGTTTTTCTAGCATTCGAATTAAAGCTAATGTTTCTTTTTCATGAGTAGGATAATTAATTTCACTGTCTGAAAAGGTTCCAGACATGTATCGACATAATAATTCTTTCTTTTGTCCTGGAGGTTTTGCCTTCATAACGCCTCCCCAACATTCATTTGATGCATCTGTTTCAATAATAATTAAATCATCATCTGAAGGATGATATAATTCAGGAAGATCTTGACATAAATGTTTTAATTTTGTAATAATTTCTTCATCGTCCTTGGTCCATGACCAAAGAGCATCTTTCTTCAATTTCTGCTGGAGTTTTCTCCTTTCAGCTGCAAGATTCTTTATAAAACCTTCATTTGAAATATAGGTTAGTAATCCAAGAAATCTTTGTAATTCCTTTTTATCCTTTAATTTGGTTGGAAAATTCTGAAGCTTTTCTAATACATGTTTTTGCATTACTATTTTTCCTTTTTCTATTTCTAATCCTAAATAGTTAATTTTGGTCTGGGCTAGAACTGCTTTTTTCCTACCTAAAACCACTCCATTTTCTAGACATCTCTTAAGAACTAAATTTATCTTTCTGAAATGATCATTTAAATCCTTATTAGTAAAAACTAATATATCATCAATATATATAAGGCAAAAGTCTTTATAATCCTTAATCACAGAATCCATTCTTCTTTGGAAAATACCTGGTGATTGTTTCATTTCCATTGGTAAGACATTCCATTCGTATTGTCCTTGAGGACAACTAAAAGCTGTTAATGCTTTTGATTCCTCTGTAAGCCTTATCTGATAAAATCCTGACTTACAGTCAAAAGTACTAAACCATTTCATATTCCTAACTCTTTCAATAATTAAGTCGTTTCTAGGTAAAAAATATGCATCTCCTTCCATGGCATCATTCATCTGTTTATAATTTATTACCATTCTCCTTTTTCCTCTCTTAATTTCATTATGATTTTCAACATAAAATGCTGGTGCTGAATGTTTACTTTTTGATGGTCTTACTAATCCTTTTTAACACATTTGTTTAATATCTTCTGCAAACTCATCTCTATCCTGTTTTGTATAAATCATAGGTTTGCATTTTATTTCTTTTATAGGGTCTTTTAATTTTAATTCTACTAACTCTGTATTTTTATTATTAATTTTTGGATCTAGTGGGTTTTCACTACATACCTTATCTAAAAGTTTTTCAATATATGCTGGAATAATTCTACCTTCTTCTGCATTCATTAGTACATATCTCATTTTTTTACATACTATTCCTATTATCTCACCACGTTTCAGCTGACTAAACTCTGAGTAATGACACTTTGTATAGTGAAGGATTGGTATTCTAATTATCTCTCTTATTTGCTTTCCTCTAATATAAGGGGTTCTTAACGTCATATAATCTAAGTATTGGCAAAAGGGTGCGTATAATCTAAGAAAATTATTTCCTAATATCATATCTACACCTGTTTGTTGTTGATATATTATAGGTATTATAAATAATTTATTTTCTATTATTAAAGTTGTTTTCTTTGCTATCCAACTTAGAGAATGTACAGATCCATCTGCAATTGATACTCTTGCTGGGTTTCTTACTTTTTCCCATTTATCAAATAATGTTTTTGTTGCTATACAAATACTTGCTCCAGTATCTATATAAGCTTCCGTTTCTCTATTATTGTTTTTAATTATTATTTTAATATAAGTACTATTCTGATTCTGTCTGTGAAGATAATTCATCTTCTGAATATTCATATATACTCTCTTCAGAATTACTTAATTCTTCTTCTAATGGCTCTAAATCATATATTTGATATATTCTCTCTATTAGTTTTGACTTTTCTTTTACACCTTTCTCTTTTCTCTGAGGACACTCATTTGCGTAGTGGCCTTCTTGGTTACATAACCAACACATACATTTTTTCTTTCCTTTCGGACAATATTTTCTAGGGATTTGTCTTTTCTTTCTAAAATATTTTTTATTCCTATTTTTATAAGCTCTTTTCTTTGGATATGTTTTTCTTAGCTTAGGTTTCTTTCTGTAATATTTTTTCCTTTTTCTAGGTTGTTTACATCCATAGTTTCCTGGTAATTCTAATTCTGGTAGGTCACAACATATTTCATTTCTTCCCCTATTTAATTGTCTAATTGTTGCTCTAGCTAGGCATTGATTTCTCATTTCTTCATATACTATTTGTATAACTCCTCCTAAGGTATTAGCTATCTCTCCTATTCTTGTTTTCCAAATGTCTTTTATCTTTATATTAAGAGGGTATGGTAACTTATCAATAAATAATTCTTTGTACGTATCCTTTGATGTATTATCTAGTTGATAATAATATTTTTGATATTCGCAGATAAAACTCCCTATTTGACACATATCACATATTTTCATTTTATTTAAATGTGACTTTGCATTTTCATGTAATAAGTTATTTACTCCTACTTTATTATGAAGATATTCATATCCCGTAAATTCTCTAGAAATTAGTTCACTAATTAATTTAGCAAAATCTTGGTTAGTATTTACAGTAGCTGCATATCTATACCACATTTCATTACTAATAGTTGTTAAATATTGTCTAACATTTCCTGCTGTTTTCATTAGAATTAATCCTTTTATATTATCTAAAGAAAGATTACTAAATCTATCATCTGTTGAAATTAGTAATATTATTTCATTAACCCATTCTATAATTGCATCCTCTTTATTTCTAACACAATCCAGATTTAATATATTTCCAGATTTAGTATATTCATTATGAGGTTTAAATTCATCTGGTATTTTTGACCATTTTCCATCTTTTCTAGCATATCCTTTATTTTTCATTGTTTCTTCTTCATATTTATCCCATGCACCATCTTTATTATAATAATATTCATCCCATTTTCTTTTTTCTTGTTTTACTCCACTTGTTTCACCTTTTTCCATAAATATTTCATCATATTCAGAATCTGATGGGCTATTATAGGCTAGAATTATTTCTTCATTTTCATTATTTTCTTTAGGGGTTTGGTTTTGCTCAATTTTTTGTATTTGATTATTATCATCTTCTATTATTTTTAATTGTTCTAACAATTGTTGAATTTCTTCTATATCATTTGATTTTCTTAAATTTTCTAAATATTCTTCTTTTAATTCTTCCATGTAGATAATGGCTTACTAAAATTTATAGGTTTCTGTTATCTCATTTTTAATAAATCTTCTAAATCTTTTCTTGTTATACATCTATTGTTTTCTTCGTATTCTAATAGATTTTCAAGTTGTTGGAGAATTTCTTTGATTTTTTCAATTTCATTATTTTCCTCAATTTCTTTTTCTTCGTTTATATTATCTAAAGTTTCTCTTATATTTTTTATATCATTATGTCCTTTTGATATTCTCATATATGTATATTCTATAATTTTATTTGTGTTTTCTATTAATAAAACTATGTTTTTATTCATTTTTTCTAACATTTTAATTATTTCAAAAATTTCTTCTGATAATTTCATTTCCGTCGCCATTTAATTATTTTCTAGTAGTGTAGTGTTTCGGGTATCCAGTAGGTATCCGGATCCGATTAGCCTATAGTGTTTCGGGTATCCAGTAGGTATCCGGATCCGATTAGCCTATCACTGCTAATAGTTATTAATTTATTGACGGTTTTTAATGACGGAAAGTTCATTATTCGTCACTATTTTAGTGGTCACTAATTTAGAGACGGTTATAAATTTCATATAATTCCCGTAATTCATTTTCTAATCTAGTTAATCTATTTTCTCTTTTATTTAATTTATTTTGATGTTTTATTAGAAATTTTGATACCATATCGATTTCATTTGTATTTCCATGTCTTATATGATAATTCAAATGTCTACAAATTAAACTTATATTTTCACATACTCCATCCACATGTCACACTCAGATGAAAAGTTGCACCAAAATCCATTCATAATTAAATCAATAATCAATTAATAATTAAAATGCTAAAGCAAATATTTCCTATCCACAAATTAATTATTGAATATCAGACCCCAATTATGAAATAAAATTGTACAGTCTAATTTGAATCCAATTAATTGTGTCCTCAATTAATTCTTGCATTAATTGTAAAATAAAATCATATCTTATCTTCAAACCAAATAAATTAATATATTAGGAAAAAATAAAACCGTATCCCCAATTAATTATTCAATCTTTCTTAATAAATAGTGTACCAAAAAAATGAAAATCTCTATCTTTATCAAATCTCTATCTTTCAATCAGCAATAAAAGAGTTCTCTAAGATTCTAAAATTAAACGTTGGTTTTAAGAGTCTCATGCAACCTATTTTGGTTGCTTACCCAAAATAATACTCAATCAGAAAAGAGGTAGCATGTTTTTTACGGTATCTATCTATCTATCTATCTATCTATCTATCTATCTATCTATCTATCTATCTATAAATAATATATTTACGAATGATCTTTTAAGACTCATTTCACGCATGTCATTCTCAGAGCATTTTCAGGATGACGTGTAATTTTGCATTTTGCGTTACCGCCACGCTCTCATCCACGTGTCACACTCGGAGGAAAATGTGCAATTGATTAAGGCTACCTCCTAGAGTCTTTATGGTTTGATTCTTTATTAATTTCTTTCCCTTTTAGAATGCCTAAATCAATTATACATTAAATCAATTATCAATCATTAATTATTGTAAAATGGTTGAATCCACATATTTAATAATTTCAATTTTTACTTAAATCAATTAGGATTAATCAAATTCACATAAATTATTAAATTCAATTCAATAAAATATTATTTTATCCATAAATCTATAAATAATCTATAAATAATACCTTTATGAATCCTCCTCTAATCACCATTTCATGCATGTCGCTCTCAGAGCATTTCAAGGATGACGTGTATTCATGTTATGTATTCTTGCCAAATTCCATCCACGTGTCACGCTAAAAAAAAAGGTGCAATTTATACATATAAATATAATTAATGCATTTACAAACCCTCCTCAAAGAACCATTAATTTCACGCGTGTTGCTCCCACAACATTTTAAGAATGACGTGTATTTTTGCTATGCGTTTCTGCCAAATTCTATCAACGTGTCACACTGAGAGAAAAATGTACAATTATTTATAGGTCATCTACTAAAGTCTTTGTGATTTGATTCTATAATTTCTTTCCTTTTTAAATGCCTAATTGCATGATTGAGGATGTGTTTTAATTTCAAATAAAATCTTGAAATTGGGATTACGCTATTTTCACTATTTGTGATCTGTTATCAATTAATCAATTATTAATTATTGTGAAATGAATATCAAAGTATGTATTCACATTGACTTGGAAATTGTATTCAAATTGGGATTGGGATTACGCTGTTTTTTACTATTTGTGATTTGCTTTTTTTTTTTTTACATAAGCGCTATTTGTGATTTGTTTTCAAATTTATTTTTATGGTTTGATAAAAATATTTTAGTATGTCAAAATTTAGTCTGATTGTTCATTGTTATTTTAATATGCCAATTATTAATTGTTAATTGAGAAGGTAATTTGGAAATCAATTTAGATATTATTTATTGAAATTCCAAATAAAATCCTTGAAATATATTGTGTTTCAACTAATATTGGCATATTTCTCAAAATTAAAAAAATTCAATATTAGCATTGCTTTTTTGTTTCAATTATTTAGCAATTATGATTCTTGCCGGACACAATAACAATAATAATAATAATAATAATAATAATAATAATAATAATAATAATAATAATAAATTGATTCATTCGGCTATTTTTAAACTGAATCAAAATTAGCTCTTTAAATTGAGAAACTCCTGTGTTTCTCCAATATGTTCATACGATTCAATTCAATGCTCCTAAAAAGGCAGTAGTGAACTACTATATTGTCCTATTATTTGTGATCCCATCTATTCGAATTAGAATCGAATGCGTGATATACAAGGAAGTTTTTTGAAATATGTATTCATGCGCCAAGGAGATACAGGTGGGGCGTGCAATATATGACGGCGAGAAGGATGAAGAGTTGTTCGAGTTTTGTAACTGATGACACATCTCCGAGTGGCAGGGGTACGAACGTGAAATGGAGCAAAGAATTCGGGGCATCACTATCTTGGTCATGATTTCTAACTTCATTGAACCATTTGTTTTTTGTTTAAGGTTTCTCATTCTATATCAAGTGCAGTTAGATTTGGTGGCCACTCTTATCTTATGTCAAAAACTCTATCTATCTCTTTTTTTGCTTTATGCATGTATTCTTCATTGCAGGAGCTTCTCTTTGTTTGGCATAATTTTGCTCTCTGACCTTTTATGCTTCGAACACATGGATGCAAACACATACTTTCGGTATGAGTACCTAAATAGAATTTTCTTGGTTTTGGATTTGGACTATATATAAATGATAAAACTAATTCCACATTTTTTAAGAAATATTTCAATGAGTCCTACTAATAATAGACTACGTGTGACGAAGTGATTTAATCAGTACTTTTCCCAATTCATATCCATGACCTTTATGACTTTGTATTGATGACTGAGTTTATCTTTGATCCCAATTTTCATAATACTCCATATAGTGAATTTATATACCATATATATGAATATGAATATTCATGACATTGCAGTTAATATTACCACATAGAGTTTAAGGTGCCAATGTGTTGAAGCCCATGTATATATGTAAGCTTACTCTTAAAGCAAGCTTATGTTATCTAATTTTAAAGCTGCATGTTGGATTCTGGTACTTATTAGTGATTTTTTAATTTTATACAATGGAAATTTTTGGGTACCTTTCATATTAGTTTTTTTCCTTTTAGTTTCTATACCATTGTTGCATATCATTGTCACTAACCTAGAAGTCTGTATATGCTAAATGCAAAGAAATTTACAGTTTTGGTCTGTATATGCTAATTATCACTTGATGCATAAATCTCTTGCTTTGATAGAAGGCTGGTCTCACATGAATTCTTTCCATGGGCTATAAGTATTTATTTTAGTTACAGGAAAAAGGAAATTAAAGACGCGCGGGTTGCTGTTTTTTTCAATAAAATTACTTTGTAATTATTCTTCTGGATAATTTTTAACCGGTGTTCAGTCTTGGTGTTTCCGATATCCTCGGTTTATTCGTTTCACCATAAATAAACCCAACTACAGGTTAGACCTATTTTTTTTTCTCTGTAATTTTCAATAAGGAGTCAATATTTTGTAGTTGGTACTTGGCTTTTGTCCTATTACAAGTTCTCTTTGTTTCACTATGATGACAAAGCTATTATCTCTGATCTCTTTCTAATATTCCCAAGTCTTTAACTTACTAGCTTTGGGGTCACGATAGAATAGAAGAAAAAGGTTTTGCAAATTGATTTTATATCATGCCTTTGGTTATTTTGTGAGCTGCAATTACATATGAAGCTGAAAGCAACAACTTTCGTCTTATTACCTAACAGAAAGGCACTTGGAGTATTTGGGGTATTTGAGAGAGAAGAGTGCCTCACAATTGATAGTTTTTTTAGTAACCTTTATGTTGCAATGGATCTTGCAGGTATGTTGTTTTTACATACTCTTTTAGAAGTTAAAAAGTTTAAATTTCAAAAACTGGTTATATCATCTATGTAATGTTGTTATTAATGATTACAGAATTTGATGGGAGTAGATTGGGGTGGACAAGATTAGTAACTTAAGGTGAATATAGTCTCAGAATTTTGCCTTTTTGTAGCTCAGTTGGTCAAGTTAATGTGACAATTCTCTTTTTAGCGAATAGTGATTCTGCATCTAAGTCCCTATAATAAAAATACAATATTTAAAAATTTAATATTTGATATTGTGTTCATTTGTTATTTGAAATTGTATTCATTGTATTAATTTAAATTTAAACTGATATGATTTGTATTTATTATATTGATTGAAACCATTTTATTTGATTAATTGATTCAATATTGCATGATTCAAATTTATTTTCAGAGATCAAATATCATTAATGATAGTGGACCACAAATTATATATAGCATTATGATTATGATATTATGTTCATTTGTTATTTAATATTGTATTTATGTATTAATGATTTAAAACAAAAGTCAAATTTATTCATATAAAAGATTTTTTTGGATATCTAAAGAAAATTTATTTTTTGCTGAACCGACGGGGCTAAAACCCCAAATATGGAAGAAAAAAAACTAAAACCTTTGGAATACCGTAGAAGACAAGTTCGCTATCAAGGGAATAGAAATAACACTGATAGGTGAATGTTATACACGGGGAGGAGCTTTTTATGCTAAAGCAGCTAAACCATATTAACATATGAATTATACTTTATTATAATTTTAGAATTTTTTAATTCATTGTTATAATAATAATTTAAATACATACATATATGTATATATATATATATATGCTTGCTTACTTTTTTTTTACTTCAATTTTAATATATTCTTTTATCTCTTATAGTCGTAAGAAGTTGTAAACAAGTCATATGCATTTACACAATTGTGATTTCTTTGGTTGAATGTGCAAATTGAACTTGACACTTTCACACCTTTGGTGTGAAAAATACCACAAATGTAATTAGTTTTGTAATAGCACATCAAAAGTTATAAATAAGTTAGACGTCTTCACACCTGCAAAGCTTTCACTTGAAAATTGACACTTTCACACCATATGGGTGTGGAAATTCTCATAGACTTGATTTTTTCTGTTGAAACTACGAATTACCCAATGCTTTCTATCAAATATATAAACTTTTTTAAAAAAATTAGTTCTCATGAACTTCAAAAATATCAAGTACGTAGAGCATGAGTATATATTTTTGTGGATAAATACAGGGCCAAAGCCCCAAAAGAGAACTATTCAAGAACAGTACGAGGAGTAGACACTCTCATTACATCAGCGAACACCAAATGCCCAGCATGGGCAAGGGGCTGCTCATAAATTGAACATAAATATATTTATCTATAAACACTAAAGTGAAAACAAGTAGTGGAGATACATATATGTAAGTACCATATAAAGCATTAACATCTAAAAATTTATTCGATAACAACTATAGTTATGTTCATGAATAATTGTTTGATTGGAAATTCAAGTTTTTTACTTAATTTTAACATTGAAGTATGAATCAAATTTTAGTAAAATTTATAAAATATATTTTAGACTTTGTTTCCCCGTGCATTGCACGGGTCACTATGCTAGTGGAGATACATTCTAAATAAGAACCCTTATTAATATGCGCATAGAGATGAAAAATTTGTATGAATATGTATTAAGATTAGAGTAAGAAATAAAAAATAACTATGACATACAAGTAATTAAAGATAAAAATATGACAAGCTAAGTTAAAATATAACGCAATGAGATGAATATTTTACATGAAAGCTTATCTATATCTACATTAAAATAATTATTGCGTTGATGCTCTTACTTCCCATGGGCATGCTACGTCTTATGATTGGACTGTGTTTGAAACAATTTAAAAATCAAGCTCAACAATAATTTCTTAAAAGTGCAAACTTTTATAACCAACATAAGACCATAAACCAAGTCTCACAATTCCATTATTTTTAAATTAATATTTTAAATATCAGGATGGGTTCGAGGACAATTCAACATCCCCACCAATGTCTAACTTTGAAAAACAGTAAAAACTCAAACTCGACCACTAAACCCGTCAAAGCAGGTTATCTCCATCAAATTTTGGGTCGGTTCGAGTGAATTCATATTTATTTGTGTTTTTGACATATTTACTCACAATAACTATTTAAATTATTTTACTATTTCAACCATAATTAATATATTTTTTGCATTATAATCTACTTTAAAGTTGAGAACTAATCAAATAATTAATACCCATTATATGTCACATGCATAGCACGGGTGAATACACTAGTATTATTATCTTTCTAAGTGTACATATAATAGCATATAGATGTTTAAAAATCATTTTTCTTATTTTATTAAATAATAACTAGAATGTGACGATTTTTTACCCAAAAAAAACCTAGAATGCGACGAGTTACTAATGTATTTTTTTTAATAAAATAGGCTTAATTATGTTTTTGGTCTCGTGAATTGTGCAATTTTAGTCAATCTCTAGTTACTCGATTTTAGTCCCCTCAGATATTCCAATTGTGTATTTGGTTCTCGTATTACAATTGCGTGATTCTGGTCTCTATGTATCCCAATTGTTATAATCAAGTCCCTCCATCATCATGTCATCTAATTTTTTTGGTCAAATGTCATCCATTTTTTAATACCAAAAACCTACACTACACAAGTGAGATTGATTTGACATTGAGTCGGACCGCATAGGTTGGCATATGCACCATATCGAGGTGGTCCAACTCAGTGTTAAATCAGTCTCACGTGTACCGCATAGGTTGGTGTTAAAAATTGAAAATTGAAGACATAATAACAAAAAGATCTGATTGCAATAATCATGTAATTGGTAGACAAGGAATCAAGATCGGATAATCGTAATACTTGAGATCAAATTCGAGCAATTGAAACCTAAAAAAACAAAATCTTGCGCAATCATAATCATAATATATTAATGACAAAAGTGCAATAATATGCCCGTTCGGGCCTGCAAACCCCATTATGTAACTTTCAAACTGCGACAAGGCTATGGCCAAGTAGTCCTGTGAACCCCATCGATAAAACAATTATCCTATTTGCACATCATTGTTCTTGCCATGGTGGTAAGCTAGTTGCACCGCAGTGATCAGTAATTCAGTACCAATCAGTACTCCCATGAGAAATAGTAAGTAACGACTGAAATCTAATACAAATAATCGAAGCAAGAAACAAACAAGAAGATAAAACCTCTCTTGATTAGAAAGAGTAAATTTGGATAAACGTTATGCAGCATGTGTGAGTGAAAATGTTAAAAAAAAAGATACAAAAACATAAAAGCGAAGAGATGGATATATGAGTTGTCAATTCTCATCACAATGGAAAGCAAAAAAGTCATGTTAAAGACGAGATAAAAGAAAAAGATAATGAAGATAAGGAGAAAAGGAGGGAAATTCTAGACATGTACAGAGACACAGCTTTGGCGTTTGCCACTTTCAAAGAGCCAAATAGTAGAAAACTATGAAGCATGGGCACTCCGAAAATGTAGTTATACTCAGTACCGGTATTTTTGGATACTTGTATAGTGCGTACCAGACAGGGTTAGTCTTGGGATTTTGGGGCCTTGTGTGAACTTTAAACATGGTGCCCTCATAATTATTGAAAAATTATTCTCCTAGTATTTTTTGCTGCAAAATCACAAATAATTTTTTCATAATCAAGATTCTTTAAAAAATTATTTTTCAATAGATATCAAACCAAGAATATTTAAAAATTATTAAAAATGTAATTATATAAATTTATATATATAAGTAAAATTTTACCTAGTACTGGTGTCTCCCAAAAAATGAGGCCATGTGCGGTCGCTCACCCCGCGCATGCTCAGGGCCACCCCTAGTACCGGAAACGTACCTTGTTTTTTTACTTTTTTTTTCTTGGATGAGTACTCGTAGTTAGCTGGTACATACCTGGGTACGATTGGTCCAGAAAGACATAGGCTTCGTCCAAAACGGGCGAGGTCACACTACTAGAGTAAGTGAAATTTATGGTCTTTTCTATTTCTTTTAAAATCCTGGTGTACCTTGCTAATACTAGTTTGGACTTCTCTTCCATCTTCTCCTGCATTCACCATTATTCTTTCTTCACTTCATTGTTCTGTTCTTGTAGGCATTTTGTTCTTCTTTGTCGAGTTACCTGGATGCTTTATTTCTTCTTTTTCAAGCATATTTTTGTAATCATGTTAACAACACAAATTTAGTAGTCACGATTTTTTGTGGAGATTTTGGTCATATTTAATCTTATAACATCTTAATTTTTCTCTTTAATCGATATACCCGTGTTTTTTTTTTTTTAAATGTTGTATCGCCGTACCGTACCTATGCAACATAGGTAGAAAAAAAATGAGTTGTTTGCATTAGCCCGAGAAAATAGTTACAATTAAATTAAGCATGCATAAAAATAATAAAAAATCGGAAAATAAAAATGAATTTAAGAAGAGAGAGGAGAATGATAAAACAAATTAAAGGGAAAACACGTTAAAATAGGGGGACCGAAAAGAGGAGAAAAGTCAGAAAACTGGACAGAGGCTACAGTGAGTAGAGCTGTAAAAAAGGGTTACATCGCTTGAGTCAACCCGACTCGTGGGGTTAAACGAGTTGTTAAATAGCTGGCTCACTAGACCTCGGGTTGAAATGGCCTGATCCACTTAACCTACGAGTTGAAGTGGGTCAACCCATAGCGAGTCAGACCAACCCGCAGGTTGCATTAAAAAAGTTAAAAAAAAATCATTAATATTTTTTGCTAGTACTTGGACTTGGATCAATAATGTTTATTATTAATAATAATAATGTTAGATTAATAAAAAATAAATAATAAATAATGTTTTTCATTAAATTTTTTCTATTTTCTAGTATTTTAAAAAAAAATTAGATTTTTTAAAATTTATTATTTTTTTATATTTAGTGACCCAACCCGTGAGCTAGCCCGTGAACCAACTCGCATAACTCATCAACTCTTGGTGGGTTGAGCCGAGTTGTGTATTTCCTAGCTCACCAAAAAAGCGAGCCAACCTGGCTCAACCTGGTTTGCCCCCAACCCGTGGCGAGCCTACTCGGGTGGGCCAGGTTGACTTGTTTTGACAGCTCTAAATTAGTGAACGACCTGTCTGGGTCTCTAACGGTGAGAGACCCATTTTATCATGGACACGTACACACCTAATCAAAATCCTAACCAAAATTTTTTCTCTGTCTACAATTCCTCTGTCCCAAACCCGACCCACGGTCACCACCGTCGTCCACCACCACTCCTCCTACTCCGGTCACTACCATCGTCCACCACCACCCTTCCCACTCCAATCACCACCGCTCTCCATCTCCAGTCACCACTACCTCTCCCCCTTCCCCTCCGGTCACCACCGTCGTCCACTACCACCCTCCCACTCCGGTCACCACTGCCAGCATGAAATTTTTTAACGTACGTGTGTGTATATATATATATTTACTAATTGTTTGAATTATTTTTCTTTTAGACATTAATATATGATTATTATATAATTTTATTTAACTTGTATTTTGGGTTCTTATCTTAAATCTAGTCTTAATTAGACTCGAGTATCATCAAATTTTGGAATCGGGCAAACATTATAACTTGTCCCAACCAATCCAATGATTATAGATGACAAGGAAATTTAGCACCACTCATGGGCATTGAAAATTAAATTAGATGAATGCTAGTATGACTTTCATTTTATCGTACTCCTCGAACATATTTTTTATCATTAGTTTATTTAGAAAATTTAATGAAATTACCTCATAAATATATTGATTATTTTTAAAGAATATTAACTTTTCATACTAACCTAATAATAAAAAATATATTAAAAATATGTTGTTAATAAACATTAAAAAATATTTACTCAAAAAGACTTGACTCAATTGACAATATATGCTAAAAAATTCTGCATAACACATTTTTAGAAAAAGATGCAAAATTTTTTTAATGTGACTAAACTTTAAATAAAAAAGAATAAAAACTTATAGGAATACCTCGTATACCCTGCAGCAAGTCAAATACCCTAATTATCATAGATTAGGAAAAAAAAAATGGAAACAAGAACAGTTGTCCCCTTGATATATACTCTTTTTGTTTTTAAATATAAAAAAAATATATATTTAGACCAAATATAATTCAGATACATATATTTTTTTATTTATATTAAAAATGGAGAGAGTACGGTAATACAGCCTGGTAAATATATATTATGTGAAAACGAATTAGGGAGTGACGTGGGCATTGCATCAGGAGGGCAACGTCATGGTTAGCTTTATAAGCCAAGTCAGGGAAATTGTTATTGTTATGTGTAGAAAAATTTATCCTTTCTCACATTTCAACATCAAACCCTCCTTTCTCAACATTTTCCATTCACTTGGATCCCTCTTTCCTTGCAAAAACCTACCCTTTTCTTCCTCTCTCACCCCCCCACCCCCTTTCGACGTATCTATCTTCTTCCCTATTTCCCAAATCCAAAACCAAACCCACAAGACAAGAAGAAGAAAAAAGAGATCTTGAGCCAGCAACAGAGCAAATGAGTGTTATTAATTTCCATGAAAAAGAAAGTGTGATCGAGTGGGGCAATAAGAGGAAGCGAGTCATCAGGGAACTGGTTAAGGGTCGGGAATATGCTACTCAGCTCAACCACTTTCTGCTTCATCGTCAGAATCCTACTGCTGCTGCTGTTGGGTCTCCTTCCGCTAAGGAACTTGTGACCAATGTCCTGAGATCTTTCGCTGACACTCTCTCTTTGTTGACTTCCTCTGAAGCTGGTACTGGTAGCAATGATATTCCGAGGTCTGAAGAAGATTCAAGAGAGAGTAGGAAGAGACTGTTACCAGCCCCCACAAAGGATCGAAGAGGTTCCTACAAAAGAAGGTCGATCTTCGATCCCTCTTTGCCATTCTCTGATCTAATATTTCTTTTACAGTGATAAATAATATTTTATCCAGTTATAGCTTATAAGCTAAAAAAGAAGTTTTTCAATGATTTGGGATGCTGGGATTTGGTGGAATTGGGATGTGTACGGAAAGTATCACCGTCATGTACGAGAGTAAAGATACTTTTTTTTTTTTTGGATGAAGATACTTTTAATGGACGGCGTTGAATTTTCATTAGTACAAGAAATTTTGACGGGAATTCCTTTTAAATTTTTAATAGCTTAATTAATTAAGTAGAGAGGCTTGTGGTGAAATATTTAACAGATTCTGAAGTCTGAATGTTTATCCTTAATTATGTACATGTATTACACAAAATGACATGCATGTCCTAAATTGTTGCGCAGGAAGACTGAACAGACATGGACCAAAGTCTCACATACTACTACTGATGATAATCATGCCTGGAGAAAGTACGGACAGAAGGAAATCCTGAATTCTCAATTCCCCAGGTAATCATTTGTTTTCCTAAATTGCTCCTTCCATTTATTCAAAATGAGCTGCATTGACGGCCACATATATACGGAAAAATTGTTTATACTGTATATATAAAGCTTTTATTCATCAAATGGACATGATAACATGATGAGTAAATCATTTAGTGATATTTCAACAATTTCATGATTTGTTATGTACTTATATTAATTTATTTATTCATTGAAGTAAATTGCATGGCCACTTTAAATTTTTTTTTTGATACAAGGCCCAATTTAAATTTTCTTTAAATTGAGTTACATACTTTTAATTCATATTTTTTATAATTAATTTTAGTATTGAAATATAATTATTTTCTAGTTTTTTTAAAAGAAAATAAAGAGATTCATTTGATTAAAACGCAACTAATAAGTTCATGTCGATACATTAACTTATGCATTAGGTATGCGTATGAACATTCCTACTCATCATGCAACTAAGTCCATATTGTGTGTGTTTGCAGTGTATAGATATTATAATTATAATTATAATTATAATTCCTAATTTATATATAGTATATGCATTAGTCAATTGCATATATATATATATATAGCTCGTCTCTTTCTATTTTTTTGTTCCTTTCCTTTCTTTCCATCTCCGAAAAAAAATTTGAGGTAAACAATGATTTTAATTGGCTTAATTTGCTGGGACCTGGGAGTGCTTCCTTAATTTGTGTTTGTTTTTTTGGTGTATGAATACTTCCTTAATTTGCTGATGATCATACCAAGATAGAAATCACATTCAAACAACTGCAAATTAAGTAGACTTAGGAAAATTGCTGAACATTCAGACTACTAATTATTTCAATTCATTTGGTTCTTAATCAGAACATTGGACCACTCAAATTTCTCAATCATCTTCTTTCCAAATATCTGTCACTCAAATTTCTTAATCATCTTCTTTCCAAATATCTCTCATTCATGCTTCAAAATCGGACTCTACATCTTCATCAAAGCAACCAGGCTTTGATAGAATTTAGTATATTTATAATTTAGTAACTTAACTCATCCCTATAAAACCGACTTGTAAAGTGAGGATTAACTCTGTTATATATTCTCAATTTAAACCTTATCTCTAGCGGTTATGCTATTTTGCGCGAACAAATACTATACGAAAAGCAACAACACAGGTTTTATCCAATAGAACGAAAGTAGAAAAGTCAAGGAGGTGACCATACAAATGGGTAACCAATCAGAAAAGGACACTTATTAGTTCGTCATGTTTCGTGCATAATTGAGTCGTACGATTCAACATTTTTCTATCTCTAGTCGATGTGAGACTTTAACTTTTATCCAATAGGTATTAATTACTGAGTTTGACTTGTTTTTTGTTTCAAAAACTTTGTCATCTAACTCACCTAGCTCCTTTTTAATTAATGATGATAACTTTGCAGGAGTTACTTCAGGTGCACTCGGAAGTATGAACAAGGATGCCGAGCAACCAGACAGGTGCAACGGATACAAGAGAATCCGGCTAAGTACCAAATTACGTACATTGGCTTCCACACATGCAAACCCACCACCACTACTCTAGAAGAGGCTCCACAAGCACAAATGGTCACATATAATTCTGACACTACTTCTTGTTGGGACTCATTTGATCTCGTGAATTCTCAGCCTGATGAATCAAAGATCACTAGTCCAACTGAATCACAGGATCCCCCACAAAGCTCCCTATCTATAAAACAAGAATATCCCAACGACGACAGAACAACTAGTCCGAGTGATCTCATCACAGATAACTTATTGGATCCTAACCTGTGGTCTGATTATTTGAAGGATTTTGAACTATCCAAGCCTCCTGCCATTAATATCCGCTTTAAGATGGCATCTCATGATAATATTGCAGATACTGTGTATTCATCATGTTGTACTGATCATGATGATCACTCCCAAAATCTGCACGAAATGGATCATTTTGGGGTGTTCTCTTCTGATCCTCATTTCACCACCGATTTCATCCACTTTTGACGAAAGTCATATTTGCCTTAATTAGTTAATTAGCTTCGTACGTAATCTTAATAACTGTTGAGATTGAATGTATTTATTAGAATTTAATTTTCCAAATGTCATGTAAATCACTTTGATCTTCCATGTCATCAAGCCATTTGATGTGATGTAATGTACGTCTCTTTAATTACAGAATCCTGATTGATTATTGTAACATTTTCCTAATTAATTATACAATGTGCTTTAGAAAGATTGTACTTGAATGATAACATATATAGAAAAACCAACGGTTTGTAAGTTTTATCAGCTCGATCTATATATATCTATTGCTTTTCTTTTTATAAATTTTCTTGCAAGGTAAGGTAATGCCTTGGAAGATTTATTAATTAATTAATAGTTAATACAAAGGGATTGTGGGACATGCATGTCCTGCGGATCCAATGAACCAAACTAACAGTGTACGTAGTGTTGTGAGAAGCATTGAAGTGATGAACAGAGGATTTGGCGAGATATATATATATATATAGCCAACTGGACATGGTGAAAGGGTGCGCGCAGATTTGAGCAAGTGGGGTAGAATAGAATCATAGAAATGTGGCCAAGTAGGTGGAGTCCAAGGACATGCGTATAGAGAGGGTAATTAATGGGTGCCGTGGAAGATCGATCATGATCATCAGAGAGCAAGCAAGCCGGGCTACCGCTCAATCTACCTAATGTACAAAATGGGGATCTTTTTTGTTCAATTAAAGCCTTTTTGTTGTATACGTACATTGGCTGGCATCTTCCTGCAGCCATCACTCCACCCTCAACACGACATAAAACGATGGCGCAAAAGATATAATAATTTTGGATAATTTCTTTCTAACAAATTATAAATTAATAATTTTTTATATAAGTTCAAATCAGTTTTTATGTTTTTTTAAATCTGTTTTTTAATTAGCAATTATCTATTAAACAGTAATTGTTTAACATTTTTTTCTCTTTTCATATATATAAAAAATAAGAATATAAAATAAAATTAATTAATATCTTTTTTTTGGTTTAAGCCAGAGTATCTCGTCGAGTCGGGTAGGACTCGATATCTACGTAAGCTAAAAGTGGAACTTCAATTTTTTTAATAATGAGTGGTTACTTATATAAGTTCGTTGCACGGTTAATTTATTATTCAATAATTGTATAATTAGATTTCCCAAATATTATCATTCTCTAAAAATAATTCCCACTCTCATGTTAATTATTAATTCAGCAGCCAAATTAATTATTAAATATGATAATCAATCTTTATCTAATTTCTCCTCTTGGCCTCTTTGGGTAAATTCAATCCCATTTATATAATCTTCAGCTAGCCGGAGGGAAGAGAGATTCCATACTGTTAGCGCTACTGCTACCACCAGAGTTGAACATAACATCAGCCACATCCACCACTAGTTGTGGTGGCGGTACCAAGGATGGTGCCGTGGAGGACACGTGGCAGCAGATGTGGTTACCTCTGTATGTTACTTCGAACATGCTAGGATTTTGATCTTGTCTCTGCACTTGCTTCCTCGCTTGGCATTCATATAATTTCTGGTGTGTGCACCTGTAGTAACTCCTGGGAAGAAATTAAACCACCTTTTCAATTTCGAATCAAGTAAAGTAAACAAGAATAATAATAAGTTAAGTTAATTAATAATTAACTAATGCATTTTAAGATGTGATTTTATTGATTGATTGATTGAAGTAGATACAAAGTAAGTAATTATAAGAAGGACATATTTGTCTTGTTCGATCAATTTGCCATATCAACTGAATCAAGTGGTCAGTAGTGTGCCAGAGAAATTAATGTCTTGTTGTACTATATATGTGGGGTTGTGGGAGTCGATCACTTTCTGGGCCATCCGTTGCTGACTATTCAGAACTTCATGGTAGACCTTGAGATTTTAGGTACTCGGGGTAAATTGATAGAATGATGTCTTATTATTTTTTGTGCAATTTTTTATTGTAAAATTATTAATAATTTGTTCACAATCAGGGTTTTTTAAAAATTATTTTCAATAAAAATCAAAGCAAGACTATTTAATCTACCTTGTAACATATATAGTAATTGTAAATAAAAATTTTAACAATTTCAATTTAGAAAAAAAAATTTTAGCAGATATAACAATAACAATGATAGTTAATATTATTCTATAAGTTGTACATACATTAGGTAAACAATAAAATATCTTTAAAAAACTCAATATCATAAAGCTTGATTTTGACTCAACTATTAAATCTTTCTAATGACTTTTAATTCTTCAAATAGAATTTCATTATCAAGATCATAACAATTATCATATTTTAGATAAGTTTCAAGATGTTTGCAATATAATTTCAAGTCTTAATTAGAGAATGATTTAAATCTTTCAATATTAAACAAAATTCCAAAAGTTTTCTCATATATATGTGTTATACTACTCTAATATGTATATAAGTAGCAAAAAAAAATTTAGTGCCCCTCTAAAAAATAAAACCCCAAGCAATCGCCCCTCTTATCCACCCTCAGGGCCACCTCTGCAGAACTTGACCAACAATGAAGCTAAATATGGCATAAAAAAACAGAGAGTGAGAAGTGTACATCGGTTGCTAGCTAGCTGTCAAAATCTATAGGCGCTTATTGTTTGTGGTTTTGTTTATAGGTACTATTGATGATTAATAATTCAAGAAGAAGGCGTTTCAACTTTCAATGCTTGTAGTTGGCTAGCTAGGTGACAATTTGTTGCTTTCTTTTTAAAAAAAACTAATTTGTGGTATAATCTTGAATTAATCAAAGAAGGATTCTACACTCCGTATTTGATAATTATAATATACGAGTGTAGAATCTTTCTTTAATTTGAGTTTTTTTTATTGATCAAAAACTCGAATTAAAGAAGGATTTTATATTCATATATATTATAATATATTGCAATAGAGTACTAAAATCCTAATGGCATTGATTAGTTATGCTGATGAGTAGAGTTTATAGAGTAGTTTAATTTATTAATTAACTAACCATTACTTACCGTGGGTACTTGGAGCCAATTATCTCTTTTTGGCCATATTTTCTCCAAGTGAAGCCATCCTCCGGTGGCATCTCTGTGTTGCCAAACAGTGGTGCCGGAACTATTATTTTTCTTTTTTCCAGATCAATGTTCCGCCTGTTGCTAAATAATGTATATATATTAAGAGATAATATAATTATCATCATCAGGCCAAAATATCCAGGGGAAACTATATTGTAAAGATATTATATCAACAGGGTTTGCAAACAATTATACAAAATGATATGAATCGGGAGTACTTATTGAGGATGTAGAGATGTGTGAGTCATGTAATAAAAAAAAAAAGAGATGTGTAAGTCAAAGGGAACGGCGATGAACTTGCAAAGGCCACAAGAGAAGAGGATATGGCATGCAATGGTGTTGGGTCACTGGTGGCGATGGAAAGGGTTTTGGGCTATTGGGGGATTAAGAGGAGGTGGTTACTACCTAGGGAGTTGGGGAATATTGACCTTGGGTTGACAAAAAAAAAGGAATATTGACTTTGATGAGAGCAATTGGAGTATTCGTTGATTTATCTAAAATGCAATGCAAATCATAATAATCGAATCGAAAAATCAAAAACAAAAAATAGAAAACAAAAAACAAAAAAAATAGCATTTTTTCCTCTCAGGATTGGATTTTTTAGATCTTCTACGCCTATATGTATGTGTTTATTTAATAATTAGCTACATGTATTCAAGAATTTGTATGAATTAAAGAATTTATTTGTTATATATTTGTTCTTTCAGAGATTTTAATTAGGTTTAATTGCAGTTTTAGTCCCCATATATATATTGTGCAATTTTAGGTTTCAATCGTGCGATTTTAGTCTCTAGATATCACAATTGTACAATTTTGGTCACATGTTTCCGATTGCACAATTTTGATCCCTATTGTAATTGTGCAATTTTGATCCCCATATATTCTAATTGTTACACTTAGGTTCATTGTTACTTTATCGTTTTTATCATCAAAAACCTACGAGCCCGATACACATGAAATCCGCTAGGTGAATAATTTTTTTTTTTGTTTGAGAGAGATGGATCATACCTTCTTCGTGAGCGTGAGTGTGATGCTTCAATTGCCTGCACCTCTCCTTGAGATCCCTTAGACCGCGCCTCAAACGGCCGTGTGGTGCTCCTCGAAGCTTGAAGCTGCTGCTGCATTTTAAACAACTGATCATCATCCACAATTGTCATTGCACAACTAGACCTGAGCCATTCCTGCATTAATAGAGTTGTATCCATCTGAGGCTGCTGCGTTTCATGAAGCTGCTGCAGCATCTCATCAGAAAAGGAAGACAGTGATAATAGCCTTTCTTTTGTACAACTCAGTGTCCCAACTATCTCATCAATGGACAAAGACAGCATAGCAGGCTGGTTGGCCAAGTTGGGTAGTTCTGTTTCAAGATTCTTAGCTAATTCACAAACCCGCCGAATAGAATTAATCACCTCTTCCATGGCTTCTGCGTGTTTAATTAACTCTGCTTTAAGCTATGGCATATAAAGATTTCAACACCAATTAACACAATATTAGGGTCGTGTACTCGTAGAACAACAAGTTTAATTTCTTGGTAAGACTAATTAGCTTCTACGTTGATGCTCTCTCTTATAGGGAAATAAGTTCTATAAATATAAATTAATAGACAGAAATTAAGCACATGTGTTTTCATTCACACGGTACTCAAAAGGAAAAAAAGCACATGTGAATGTGTGTGTGGAAACGATGACTTGGTCATTGGTCGTAGACTCTTCTATATAGTCTACTTGAGATTTCAAACTTCTTGATAATTTTTTTTGTTCGGATATATAGAGGAAGACGCTTTGCCCAATTGAGACGATTAACTTTCGTTGATGGGTTTCTAGCTTGGAAATTTTCTTCTTTATCTGAACGTGTTTTAAGCGGTTAGTCCTACTAAGGTCATGGATTAATGCATGGTCCTTCATTCCCACTTAGTATTACTCGGCATACTAGAATAATTTAACTGGACAAACTAAGGTCAATGTTCGTTGGTCCATGACATGCATACATACCATAGCAGGAACATGATCACTGCCGCGCAAATGATGGGCTGTGAATTGTATGAATATTTTAAATTTTGAGATTTGTAATAATCATATTTAGTTTATTCCAAATTATTATTTTTTCCAGTCCAAATAAATTCCAATATATTGCTTTTAGCTGTATTTATATATTTTTTTGAAAGTATTTTCCCCATCCAAGTTTAACCTTTGAATATATGGAAACTGTCATGAATGATATGCATTCTAGAAAGACACTTAATGACGGCAAGGCTAGCTGCAAAATTATTTTCCATTAAATGTGGACTTCTTCAATTCCTTTTGAAATTTATATAGGGAATTTCTTTTACAATTGAAAAAACTAATTTCATGGATCACTGATTGCAAACATGTGTTTGACTGAAATAGTAGAAGCGGCTAAGTTGAGGGCTTGGACTATTGGTTGACAGCAAAAGTCCCTGGGTTTAGTTATTCACTTTCAAGCTGGTTAATTGCTAAATCTGGGAACTTGTTTGCAACTTGTTTAGGTGGAAGGCATCTAATCTAATCTAATCTAATCTAAGTACAAATATGGGGGGAGGCCATAAGGAATACAGGGGAGGAATATGGCCAACGTTGACGCTTGTGCAGATGTGATATTGTGTTGGTAGCTAAGAAACCCAGATACATAATACGACACGGGTACGATACGATACGGATACGGAAATACGGCAAATTTTAAAAAAACCAAGATACGATACGGCATAGATACGTTAACAAAAAATTATAAATATAAATATATTACATAATTACATAATATTTGCAAAAAGACACTCTCATTAGTCATTACTAATTTTTCATTAATACATAAACATATGTCAATAGATGATAATCAGAGGAAAATCTAGTAGTAGTGCTAGAACTAGAGTGTTCTTCTCCATCTAAAGCCATTTTCTTTCCCCAACAAAGTTATGAAAACTGCAAACAAGGAAAGGTCAGCTTGTGAGAACTGACTTTATGAGATAGATTATACAGCTAGCAGCAGCAATACTTCGAGTGAGGTGAACAGGACATACTAGAAGGAGCTTTGAGTGAGTTTGAGAACAAGAAGAAGCTTTGAGTAGGTGAAAGACTTGGTCTTTGAATGGTCTATGTGAACAAGAAGAAGGAAGTTTCGAGTAGGACAAAGAAGAAGGAAGGAAGCTTCGAGCTCTGTAGTTAGAACAGAACAAGGCAAGTTCAACAGAGTTTTGGAGTATCGGAGCCGTATCTGAGCTGGCTTTGACGTATTAGAGCCGTGTCTCCGGAGTATCGGAGCCGTGTCTCCAACGTATCGTAATTTTTAAAAATAAATAAATAAAAATTAACAGATACTCCCTAAATACGTATCGGGACGTATCAAAACCGTATCAGTATCGGATATGTATCGGATACCGATACTTCTGTATTTTTGGAGTATATAGGCTTCATAAGTTGGTAGCTAGTCACCTAATATTGTGAAGGATATAATTGTATAATATGGTATATATCTATTGTACGAGGCATGATAAGGAGACTTTCATTGAGATTCTGCTGGGAAGATGATCATGGAATGGTAATTCTGCTAAGTTTTTTGTGTCATGGGAATAGACTAATGGATTCTGATGTATTATGAATTGCTGTTTTAGTCTTTTGTTGGTTCTATGAAAGATAGAGCATACTGCTGTCTGATTGGGGGCCGTCATATAAGTTCAGATTCATCATCATTTTGCAGTGTGCTTTGGCTTATTTGGTTGTGATCGAGGTGAAGGAATGGATGGCGACATTAATTCAAACTATCTTTTTTCTATCAGTGAGGTAACGAAGGATCCAAGGAATAACTGGTGGAGAAATCAGTATTGGCTTACCAAAAAGTGAACTAATTAATCCAACTCAACTCACCTTTTAACCAAGTTTTCTAGTAATTTATTAAAATTAGTGACATTTTTTTATGATAAAATAAAGCTTCCAAAGTTAAATGGACTCTGACTTCTGACTTCTGAGTGCCGTCTTGCTGACTGTTGATATTTTGTCCACATCCAAATCCAACGTTCTTAGCCGAAAGAAGCTTATTAGTTCAACAACTCTGTTGCTTCACTATACTACCTATGTAGAGTGTGCATATTCACTCATAGTGGTACACATTAGATGGAGAGAGAGTCAACCACCCATGGCTACAACAACCTTGTTTTCTTCTTCTTGTTACAATTACAAACCTCGCTCTCTTCAGTCTCAGATTCATCACCATCTGCTGCAAAATCAACCCATGTATTCCCCAAAGAAGCCCTTCCCACCAAATCTGGTTACCTACCAGTGAGTCCCATCACCTCCAATTCCTCCATTTTCTACACTTTCTACGAAGCCCAGAACTCCACCTCACATTCACCAAAAAAAAAGAACTCCACCTCACCTCTCTCCAAAACCCCACTTCTCATTTGGCTCCAAGGTAACCCTGGTTGCTCCTCCATGATCGGCAACTTCTACGAGCTCGGACCCTATCGTCTCACCAACAATTCCCTCACCCTTGAACCAAACCCTGGTGCTTGGAACCGAATATTTGGCCTCCTCTTTCTTGATAACCCCATCGGAACAGGTTTCAGTGTTGCCTCAACCCCACAAGAAATCCCAACTAATCAAAACGACGTCGCCAAGCACCTCTTTGCTGCTATCACCACGTTTCTTCAACTTGACCCTGTTTTCAAAAATCGCCCTATTTATATCACTGGGGAAAGCTATGCTGGGAAACATATTCCTGCAATTGGGTACTACATATTGGAGAAAAATGCTCAATTGTTGGATAAAAATGCTAACTTGAAGGACTCTTGAGTCTGAGGGAGTAGTGGTGAATTTGGCTGGTGTGGCAATTGGGGATGGGTTAACAGCCCTATAACACAAGTGACTACTCATGCTGCCAGTGCTTACTATGTTGGGTTGATCAATGAGAGGCAAAGGAATGAGGTTGAGAGAGCTCAATTGGAAGCTGTTGTGTTAGCCCAGATAGGGAATTGGAGTGAAGCAACGGATGCTAGAAGCAAAGCCTTGAAGGTGTTGCAAAACATGACAGGGTTGGCTACTTTGTATGACTATACAAGGAAAGCTCCCTATCAAGAGGATTTGGTTGCTCAGTTCTTGAACATTGCTGAGGTGAGGAAAGCCTTGGGGGTGAACTTTGATGAGTCATTTGTGTATGAGGTATGCAGTGGTGTAGTTGGGACTGCATTGCATGCTGATGTGATGAAGAGTGTGAAGCACATGGTGGAGAACTTGGTGAGGAGGAGTAGGGTGCTGTTGTATCAGGGTCAGCATGATTTGAGGGTTGGTGTGGTCCAAGAAGAGGCTTGGGTGAAGACAATGGAATGGGAAGGGATTGTGGAGTTTCTGAATGCTGAGAGAAAGGTTTGGAAGGTGAATGGAGAGGTTGCTGGGTATGTGCAAAATGGGAAGTCACTCACCAATGTTGTGGTTTTGGGGGCTGGACATCTTTTGCCTACTGATCAGGCTTTGAATTCTCAGGCAATGATTGAAGACTGGGTTTTGGAAAGGGGTTTGTTTGAAAGTGTGCCACAACAAGGAAATGTATATAGAAACTCTGTTTATGTTGTGTAGTAACTATTTGAGATTAACCATGAGTCTCATAAGTCTTTGCTGAGCTGTGTATTTCAGGGTGAATGAGTAAACATGAAAAAGAATGTATTGTATTGTTAAGTAATGTCAAGCAATAAGCAAGTATTGCAAGCAGGTTTAATTTTGTGGTGTAGTAAATATCAACTCACTATATATATGATAATTAGTACAAACGAAATAGGCATGGAAATTCATTTTGCTTAAATTTATAAGGAAAAAGTTACAGCGGCTTCCTCCCAGCAGCTCATATACACTAGAATTTGGGAAGATGCATTAGAATTTCGACCAGAGAGGTTCCTAAGTTATTATGCTGCCAAGTTGGAGTCGACCAGAGAGGTTCCTAAGTTATTATGCTGCCAAGTTGGATTACTGGGGCAACAGGTTTGACTGTTTGAGTATCTTCCTTTTAGATCAGGAAGAAGAATTTGTGCTGGGCTAGCTACCTCTTGCAGAGATGCTAACATATAATCATGCTAGCTTCATTCCTTCTTGCAAAATTAATTCCTTTGAGTGGAGATAGTTAAGCCTAGTGGCACGGTGCTTGAAATATGCTTTGGGCTTGGGCCGCCACGGATTGTTAGTCTTGGGCTGCAATTGGCCTTTACTCTTGGTCCGGAACAGATAGATGTTAAATTTGTACACCCTCTGCCTTTCCATCAATTTCTTACCAAACAAGAAGGACGATCGAAGAGAATTTCTATTTGCACACGTCAAACACACACACAAAGTACTCCTTTAAAGGTAATAATACTCCTTCCGTTTCAAAATTATAACTTTTTAAGGTTAATGTACACAGATTAAGAAATATTTAATAGAAGTAAAATATAGTTATAGATAGACTAAAATACCCTTATTTAATGAAAGAGTATTTATGACAAATTATCTACAAATCTCTATATTATTAATGTCAACTACTCCCACTAGTAGTTATTAAATAAGGATATAGGTGAAAAAAATAATTAATGATACTTTAGAATTGTAAAATTGTAATAGTTTTGAAATAAAAATAAAAGACTAAAATAGCTATAGTTTTGAAACGGAGGGAGTAATTAAATTGCGGACTAGTTGCGTGTCATAAGAAACCATGACAAATGATTCAATGACGTGTACTTATAAATGCAACAAATACACAACACAAATAGGGAAATAGGGAAATCTTATTACCAAAAAAAATAGGGAAATAGGGAAATCTAGTTTTGAGAGACAGAAGTAAAGGTGTTATGTGACAAATAATTTTAAGGAGCGACGCTATATATTTTTATAGATTACTATAAATAACAATAACAATAACAATAACAATTATTTTAAGGAGCGACGCTATATATTTTTATAGATTACTATAAATAACAATAACAATTATTTTTAATTTGTTTAATTTTCATATTTTTGCACAAGTCATGATATAATAATTATGGTATATTAGATGGGAGACAGTCATTATACCACTATTTTTAGCATGCCCTAATGCACAGTGAAGGTTGTATCTTTTTTTGTTTCTACTTTTTCATGTCAACACTCCTGAATCTGATGACATTGGATTTACTTATATAGTAAGAGTATAGGTATGTTTGGATTGATTTATGCAAAACTTATGAATACAGTTTATGATTGATTTATAAGTTGTTTTGGGTTTATTTTTTATAAGCTACCTTGGATAGCTTATCAAAATAGCTTATGACTTATATAAAATAAGTTTCACTATAATTTTTCTTCGATTATAAAAATAGCTTATACAATTTATACCATAAACAGTAAATAAGCTTATTATCCAAACAGAGCCTATATCTCATTGACCTTCACTTGAGAAAGCAAATCACGACCTACTTCTCTACGTCAGTTTTTGTGGTCATTTCCAAATTTTATACGCAAGGAACTTTTTGTGGACATAAGGGTAGAGGAACTTTCTGGTAAGGAATAAATTAGCATCTAAAATACGATAAAATTAAAATAATTTTAAACAATTAATTATGGAAGAAACAAACAAGAGTAAACTGAATTGAAAATTTTCGTGGCAATTGTGGCCACTTTTGAGAGAGTTTGTTGCTAACTAAGGGGCCGTCCAGGGTGGTTTTAAGTTTCTGATTTTTAGTTTTAAGAGTTAAATTTGAAAATAAAACCTGTTCGGATAAAATGAAGTTGAATTGGTTTTTTTCTTAATTTTAAAACAGTTTTAACAGGAATCTCAAAACCATAAAAATAGGCTTTGTGATTCTTGTTTCAGTTTTAAATGTTAAATACTCCCATTCTCTGGGGTCTAGAGGTGGGTATGCGGGTAGCCCAGTCCGCATACAAATGGATCGAACCGGCCCGAGCTGTAAAATAAATGGGCCTACATGATGTGGCTCGCGTCTGACCCGCATAGTCCACGGGTTAAATAGGGTATGCTTGTGGGCCTACTAAAGAAAAAATAATAATAAAATATTCATTAAAACTATAAAATTTAATTAAAAAATTGGCAAAATGGGTCGGCACACCCCTGCCCATTTTTTGCTTGCCTCGCCGAGTAAAGTGGGCCAAAAAATACAGTCTACCTGTTTAAGGGCGGGTTAGCAGCTTGGCGAATGAACCGTTTTTGGCAGCTCAAGCCCAAGACAAAAAAAAACAGAAAAAAATCATTTAAAAAATAATATAATCAATTCGACGAGCAGGCCAAAGAGGGTCGCATGTTGAAAAAACCCAACTCGCCAAAAGCAGGTTAGGCAGGGCCACCCGTTGGGCCTATCCCGTTTGCCACCCCTAGTGTCATCCCTCCCATGTCTTCACCGCTAGAGCTGGCAAAACGGGCCGGGCCTGCGCTGACTGGGCTGAAGAAGCCCGAAAAATGTAGGGCTCGGGCACAAAAATTTGAACCCGTTTTCAATCTGGGCCTTTTGGCCCTGCCCGATAAAGCCCAAACCCGGTAAAGCACGAGTATGAAGCGGGCTGACCCGAAAATGTAAGCTAAAGCCCGAGTCCGCCCAAAAAATGGAGGGCTCAGCACATAAATTTGAGCCCGTTTTCATTCCAGACTTTTTAGCCAACTCGATAAATCCCGAAGCCGATGTAGGCCGGCTTGAGCCCGGCGAGAAAGCCCGTTTTGCATTCACCGCCATTCATAGTGAGGCGAGGTAAAGAGAGAGACTAAACTAAAAAAAACTAAAACTCATAACTGAAACTCAAAACTCAAAACTCAAAACTGAAACTAGATTTAATTTTTGAAATT
The DNA here is from genome assembly GCA_030159175.1 of Glycyrrhiza uralensis. Lineage (NCBI taxonomy): Eukaryota > Viridiplantae > Streptophyta > Magnoliopsida > Fabales > Fabaceae > Glycyrrhiza > Glycyrrhiza uralensis. The sequence continues at coordinate 46,143,526 of BRZY01000005.1, forward strand.
TTCAAAACATAAAACCAAAAACCAGCCCAAACGAAACATAAAATAATAGAATTTCAGTTTTCCCATCGGCCTTGTCCATTCTGAAGTGCCTTCAGCCAGCTTCGTTTATAGGACCAAATCTAGGGCCGGAGCTCTTTAAAATATTTACAATTTTCCTTAATGTGGTAAACATTTTAAATATATAATAATGTGAAAATTAATCATGTGTAGAGTGTACCTAACAATTGAAGTTTTAGAAGTAATTAGTTCATGACCCATAAAAGAGATAACCCTCACCCACTATACATCTCCCACATAAAGGATCTTTCATCTTTTAGAAGGCTTTGGAATTGGGTTCACAACACCCCTTTTGAAATTTTGAACAATAGAGCAATCAAAATCTGAAATGATTTCGGTTACCTGATGACTTGAGGTAAATAAATAAAATATTGGAATTCAAACAAATGAGTAACAGAGTCAGCAATTTTGATAATGACCAAATTAAATGACATAATAATTAGAATCATCGAGTCTGATTGCAACTTTTAAGAGTAAACCAATATTTAAAGCAACCGTAATAATGAACATGTAAACCACCTCAAGAATAAGAAAAGGTGAGAAGAGCAGTAAAAGCAACGAGAGGAAAGAGAGCAAAACGCGTAGAAGCCTCATCTAGGCCACAAATACAACAAAACCTTCCAACATGCTTTGTTCAGTAGAAGCCTCTCAAAACGAATATTCTTTACTTATATATTCATTCTTTATACAATCACTCTCTTTTTCTTTCTCTAACAGCCACTGCATCAGATGCTGTTGATCCGCTCATTTTGACTGCAATTTTCCGGTGCTTAATTAGCTTTGTGCTATCACACCAAAAATTCAAGGTAAGAAACAGATGGTAATTGTGTGTGTTTTTTTGTAATGTTTACGTTGATTTCAATGTTTTTTTTGTTTTTTGGTTCTAATGGGGTGCTGTTAATTCAGTTTGTTGGTCCAGGTTGAAATTGTTGTTAATAATGGACCAACAACATGAGCAGAGAAAGGTTAACAAGCGGAACAAGTTAATGAGATGCTGTTGCTGCCCGTGTCGTGCGGCATCATGCATGTTCAGAGGAATTGGGAGATGCATGTTTGTCACTTGCTACCCTGTTGTGCAGTGCTTGGGTTTGGATGAACATAGACATCGCCACCATGGCCACCACGGCAAACACTTCGATTGGTGAAAACATAAACCAGAGTATTATTTTAAGGAATCAATCAAATGCATTCATATATATTCATACCCTGCTTTGAAATTTTTTATATTTCTCTGGGGGATTTTTGGGAAGGTTGAGACTTGAGAGGGATGAATAAAATGGTTCTCAATTTGGTTCTCTTATCCTTCGTGTTGTTGTAAATTAGCTTTTGATCATATTCTTTAAATGATGTATAAACAATTTGGCATTTTGCTAGAGTTCTGAGGTATTGTGTTTCATCAATTCAGCCATCTCTTTTGCTATTGAAAAGTTGTTTATTTATCGAGTTCTCATTAGTTGATTTCACTATTGGAGTGTATCTAAGTGACATTTGTGTTTAAGCAACTTTTAAGTTGAGTTTCATATATAAGCAACTCTCATTGAATAAACAACTTCCAAGTTGAATTCTTTTGCTAGTTTTCTTAAATCTCATGTGGCATTGATCCATAAAAAATGAGTTAAGTAACTCCCATGAACAACTATCGATGCTTTAAACAAACTATTCTTGGATAATGGAGGCAAAGGCAAGGTAAATGCTTGCCTGATTAGTGATTTTCAGTTTGTTCTACACCAATAGCCTAATCTAATCTCCCCCTCTGGCAACAGGAAATGTTTGCATTAACCACTAACCATCAGTCCATCACTTTCAGCGGCAAGAGAAAGTTTGAGGTTTTTCATATTTTTTTTAAAAAAAAAGTTGTAACAGGTAAAACTAACTTCCTCCACATTCAAGCAGGCCAAAAAATTTAAAAAGACAAGAATTATATTCTAGGAAAATTGGTATAAATAAGAAGAGACTAGACTAGAGTACAGAATCTTGAAAACAATGATATGCATTTCCTACTCCTAAACTAGTACAGTTAGTAACCTTCTGGTTAGGGCCTAAAGGGCAAGATTTTAACACTAGACAGCCATGACAAAATACTGGGTTCTGGAGTGCTGCCCACATTGCCAAACCACAAATCTTACATTGTTGCCTTCTTGCCTGAATTCTCTTACAAAGTTAAGTTTTCACCTCCCCAAATTCATCAACTGACATGTCAGTTTTTTTACATCAGATTGTTTAAGAGGCTTTAACATGAACATCTGAGCTCCTTCTTCCAGACACCTGCTTTCAGCAGAACACAATGGTTGAGTAGATTGAACAACAGAAAGATACATCGAGAGACAATTTTGACTAAAAGATGATATGGCTAATGCTAGGAATTACTTGTTAATCCTTGTTGGTATGTTCTCAGATGACATGATCACTACCGGAACCTCCTTCATTACAGATGATTGCTGTTCACAAAAGAATGCAATTTGTGGTGGTTAATGTTACATCACTGAATGCAACAATGTACAAAATAATAAAAGGTTGAATGCAAGCACCAAACCAAAACTAAGTACCTTAATTTTCTTAAGCAACTCGTAGCCTGTCATCCCTGGCATGCAATAGTCTGTGATAACCAAATTTACTTTGGATCTCTACAAAAGCAACAAATAATGTCTAAACTAGTTAGCAAGCAGCAGCTTGTGTACTAAAATGTGGGCAGAAAAAATAGAACTTTGATTAATCTGAAAAATGGAGAAGGCTTACCCCATTCATTGAGTTCTGTTCACCACTTGTCAAGCCCAAAAACTCCAATGCCCTTGGCCCATTTTCTGCAGTTGTAACTGTAGCCAAATAACATTAGCCACCAACCAACCATATAGCTCAAGAGTGAACCACTAAACCCCCAACCCAACCAAAAAGCCCATTCAAAAAGTAGTCTTTTTCAAACAGAAACACAGAAGAAGAAAAAAAAAAGCATCAAACATAAAGAGGGTTACTGCGCATTTTTCTTTTTCTCAACAAGAAAAACGTGTGAAACTAAAACTAGTTCAGCTTGTAAAAGTGAAAGGGAGAAAACAAAACAAAACAGAACAATGCTTTAGTATCTGTATGTACCTTTGCAAGAAGAGTTCCTGAGGAGTTTCTCAACAAGCTTGCGATCAATGAGATTGTCATCAACAGCGAGAACATGAGGAACGTCACCACTTTCCATGACCCAATTTGAAGAGGAAGAAGAAGAAGAAGGTGCAGACCCAGAAGCCATAAGCGTGATCTTAATAAATAAACACACACACAAGAATAAATGATACTCTCTGGCTCCTCGTTTTCCTCTCTCTCCTACGTTTTCCCCCGCTACTAGTAATGAAGATGGTAACTAACTGGTATGTTATGTTACACAAGGTAATAAACGCAGTTGCAATAAAGGAGGCTGCTACAATATTAATTGTAGAGTATAGAAGAGGACGAAAAGAAAAACAAAAACGCTTTGTTGTGTGACAAGACCTGCTGTACAAATGAAGAGAGAAAAAAACATAAAGGAAACAAAAAAGAGAGATTGAAAGTCACAAGAGATGTATGACTATGAACGTAGTAACGATATCCTAGCTAGCTATATATGCACACAGAGCAAATGGATATGAATTCGAAGGTGGTGATTGGTGAGCGAGGAATTTTAGAAGAAAAAAAAAACAGAGAGAGAAAGAGAGAGAATCAGATTTTATATCAGAGAGAGATTATCAAGTCACAGATATTTCGTGATCCTTTTCGGGTATCTAAGGATTTGATTCAGTCCCCACCATCACCCCATTTTTTTGTATTCAAAAAAACCAAATCCCACACACCCACACTCTCGTCATCAATTCATTTCTCTCTCATTTCATTTATAGTTTCTTTCTTTTCTGTCTCACTTGACGAGATTTCAGCATCACTGTCTGCACTCTCTGTTCTCAGCATTCATGCATGTCTGTGAGATGCTCACCCTGTATCTCCTCCTAGGGTATGTTTGGTTCAAAATAGACGCGAGGAGTGGAATGATTTTAATTGAAAAAATGGAGAGATTTAATTAAATATTTTGTTTGGTTGAGACAAGAATAGATAAGAGATTTTATGGGAAAAATTGACCAATTTACATTTTTTGTCTTTGAAAACTTTTTTTGTTACTTCTAGTTAAAGTTATTTAAATTAATGTTTTAAAATATCTTAATTTCTCCCCAAATCTCTCAGCATTTGAGGGGTGCTAAAATTGAACAAGGAGGGATTTTGTTTTTCTCTCTTTTTCTCTTCTAAAAAATTGAATCAAACAGTTTATCAAAAAAAATAAAAATAAAAATTGAATCAAACAATAAATATTTAAAATATTTTTTCCCTTTCTCCCTCCACTTCTCTCCTATTAGATACTATGCTGAGGTAATATTTGGTTGGAGGAAAGTGGTGGTAGGAGAGAGATTATTTTAAATATTTTTTATTTTATTCAATTTTTTGGAGGGAAATAGAAGAGAGCGAAGCAAAATTCCTATTAGCTCAATTTTAGCTCTCACCAATGTTGGAAAATTTGGAGGGAGAAAAGATTGTCTAAAAAATTGTAAATTTAATAATTTAAATAACTTTACCTAAAAACTAACAAAAAAATTCTAAGGACATAAAATGTAAATAGTAAATTTTCTCTCTCTCCCCTTCATTCAACCAAATAGTATATTTAATTAAATCTCCATACTCTATTAGCATTTCTACTCTCCTTTCAACTAATTAAAATAGAAGAGGAATGAAAAGATTATTTTAAATATTTTTTTGTTTGATTTTGGAGGGAGATATACAAAATCTCTCCCACTCAATTTTGACGATGCAATGTTGAATATTTGGAAGAAAGAGAGAATGAGTTTATAATATATTTCTTTATATCCAAATGGTATATGGATATAAAAAATAAATCAGTTTCATTTCTACCCTAACTAATAAAAATAGCTTAAATCATTTTTCTCCCCCCTCTTCTTTAAACTAGATGTTGCATAACCAAGAGGGGTTAAGCATAGCGAAAAGGTTAGCTTTCACAAAGTGGTAAACAACAGTTCAAGTACATGCTCAAAAAAGTGATTATATTTAATGCTCGACTGTACTTCAAATAAGAACGTCTCTAGTACAAGTATAACTGCGAGGAAAAAACCAAATGTTGCATAAAACTAAAATGCAGCCCATTACAATTTACTCATAAATTTCAACTAAATCTATTTATTTAAAGAATATTACCGTCTAAGTTATCAATACTGCATAATTATATTTTTCAATATATTTTTAATTTCTTAATTTTTTTTAACTAGTGTTTCCTCATAAAAAAATTAACTAGTGTTTCTGACTCACTACTGATTTCTCTTATAATGTCATTCCTGGAAACATTTTTTTTCTTTTCAAAATGCAATGTTATTTAGGTTGAAACATAAACTCACTTTTTTTAATGACGAAAAAGTCAACTCAAAATAACCAGAAGAGACGGAAACAAATCCATTGTTGGAGACACAAACAAAATTGGTATCTGGGGAAGAAAGTATGAAATGAAATAATTAGGATGGGGATGTGAGGAACATGTGTGATTACTGTCACAATATATGAGACAACAAGCATGTGCTCCTTTTGTATATATTTTTTATGGGTAGAAATGACTTGTGCTATTTTGATATGATTGGATTGCATCTGTACCTTGAGCAATTCAACATGTTTTGGGACATAGCAGATTTGATTTTCTCATATATATTTTTTCCTCTGTGTCTGATATGGCGAACGTATCTCCAAGTCACTTCCGCCATCTGGATAAAATCTATGCATATCAAGTTTGATCTTGAGACGGAGCCTACATAAAATCTAGGGGTGTACAAAGACTTGGCCTAGTCTGTCAATTCGTTTTGGTCCAATGGTTTTGGGTTGGATCTAACTCGAATTCATCAAATGAAAAAGGACAATATGACAATCTAAATTAATAACTCGGTTTTGGGCTGGGCTGAACTCGGGTTGACTCTCGGGTCACCTATCTCGTCTCTATTATACTTGTTTTATATATTATCTTGGATTTGAAGATTTGTCAATACTGATATTTTCACATCTGAGATATGAAACCTTCCACAGGTGTGGTTATCACTAAGCTGGAAAAGTTCTTTGTATCAACATTGACCACACCAGGGGTGTGAAACTTTCTAAGGGTGTGGTCGCTTCTAGGGTTCCAGTTCTGGAGGTTTCATAAGCGGGCCTGCAAGTCTCACACCTGGGGTGGAAAGTTTTACCCAGTTGTGGTTAGCTCTGGTTTGGTTTGTGCAGTATGAAACAGATTGTTTCACACCATGGGTGTGAGAGTTTTCACAGGTGTGATTCGCTCAAATTTAGAGAGATTTTTTCTTCTTTGCTAACATTAGGTCAAATGATAAAATATAACATTCTATTTATTATTTTTTAAACAAGTTAAGTTATCACTTTTCTAATTGAATTACATGACCAACTAATCTATTTATTTATATATTATTTTGTCATTATTTATTTAACTTAAAAATTGCTTTTTGGTCCTTGATATTATTTTAAAATCTTAGTCTAAAGATGCTATGTAATGTCCCTCGAGTCAACTCGGTATTGTCCTACTTTGACCCGGTCTTCATTGAACCTGCATATCATCGAGTTATATCGGGTTAAGAACAGGGTTCGGGTCTCAATAATTGACTTGGTTAAACTTTAAGGCCGGGTGAGAATTAGACGTAACCCATCCCACGAACATCCCTAATAAAATCTATGATATGATTTTTGTATGGTTAATTGTAAAGTTAGCAATTCATTTTAAAATAAATAATAGGTAAATGAGTAATTGATTAATATTACAAATATATGAAGTATGATAAATTATAAATGTAACCAAAAAAACTATTAATTCTTAATTTTCATTAATAAACAAAATTATTTATTTTATTTTTCCTCACTTTTGATGAAGTCAAATCTATGATTTTTTAAGTACATTTCAACAGAAAATTTCTACGTATCTGTGGGTCAGAATCGTTAATTTGTTTTCTTTTCCCTTTTTAGGTATCATGACTCGGTTTAGTCCACTGGCTGTTTAACTGTACGGACTACTTCTTAGGCTGCAGAAATGAAACTCAATGTGAACGTGTGATTGTGTCATCAAAATATAAGCTGCTATTTACAGAATGGAAGAGATAGAGAAAGATTCATTCTTAGAATCTAAATCAAATCCGTGTCAAAGTGCTCTTTTTGAGTCAACAAGAACCATTCAACTTGCAAGTCATTTCATTTTTTTTAGTATAATATTATTAAGTAAAAGATTTAAATCTATAATTTCTTTATCATTTTAATTTTTATATCCTTCACTCAAATCACCAAATCATTTTTTTTTATACAAAATCACCAAATCATTTTATAACTCCTGTATTGATATATATCCAACAAATTTAAATTTTATAAAAACATGATATACTTTTCTATCTTCAAAACTTGGATGAAACACCGCCTAAGCTGATTATTTGCTAGTCTACTTACTATCTATGTAACAGTCAAAGGCAGTCATCGGAAACATAGTCTGACGTTGGGAGGAAAAATGAATTGTTTAGGTCATGGCCCCATCTTGTCAGAATCCATGGTAGAGTGCAAATGTGGATAAAGCTTTTTTGTTTTAAGTCAGAAGATGTACTCTAGGCGCTCACCCTTTGCTCCTTTTGAGAGTACTAAACGGGAGGAGGATAATAATAATAATAGTCATAATAGTAGTAGTAATACACCTAATAATTGTGAAAGAAAACAATTAAATAGAAAAGAAAAATTGACACCAACTCATTTTTTTGGAGAGTCTTATTTTTTTTTAAATTTATTCATTTATATGTTTCGCTCATTTAATATGAAATTTACTTGATATTTTTCATATTTATAATGATAGAATATTTTCTTATCTAAGTAAATAAGCTAAGAGAATTTTTCTCTCTATTTAGAGCCTGTTTGGATAGGCTTATTTTTAGCTTATTTGGGCTTCTCTACAACCATAAGCTCTTATGAAGGTGTTTGGGTGAATTTTTAATAAGAGCTTATAGGAGTTTCATAAGAGTTTATAACAATTTTTCATTAGTCAACATTTGTAGCTTTCGCGGAGCATATGCTCCACTAAAACTTAGCAAAAGTGAGGTGCGCGCTTGATCCTTGTTTTGCCTGTTTTTCGTTTCTCTGCATTTTATTTGTTTTTTTTCCGGGCTCTCTCTTCCTCTGTTACTTCACCGAGTATTTGAAACCATAATTCAGTGTTCAGCTCTTCACGGTAAGCCAAGAAATTTTCAACGCAAAACTCACACACGATGACCATTGAAAGCTACGTGCTAACCAATCTCTGTTGTATTTCTTCATAGCACAATAGCACACCGTTGGGGGGCATAATAATCTTTTTTTAAATGAAAAGATTTTTCATTTAAAAGAAAAGGCAAATAAGAGAAATGCGGATAAAAAACTATGCACTAAATTATAATTGCATATTTAGTCATATTTTCATTATTAATGTTACAAAAATTATGAACAAATGAATGATGATTTTTTTTTTAATTTTAATCATGATTTATGATAATACTAATTTTTAGTTTTTTACTTTTAAATTTTTTAAAATAATAATTTTGTGCTATGGTCATTGGTGAAATAGTTAATTTTTAATATATTTTAATTTTAAAAAAATTATAACATCTTATAAGTGCTTATAAAAATATGCATCTAAACAACTCAATTTTTGTATAAACACTTGTAAATGTGCATATCCAAACGCAAATAGTTTATGTGTATAAGCGCTTATGACATAAGCTCTCATGCGATAAGCTCTTATGTCATAAGCTCTTAAATAAGCTGTTTATCCAAACAGGGCCTTGGTATATGATTGGAACTACATTTGAATGCCCTGAAGGTACAACTATGTAAAAGTTTCATGTTGTAGTTTTTACTGTAGTTTTCTACGGTGAAAGCAAACACATGCTTAAACAAAAACTCTTTTTCATCTTCTCTTCTCTTCATGATGTTCTAACTTCAATCTTTTAATAAATAAAAAATTAGAGAATAATTAAGTTAGCGCAAATATTTTAAAAATACGTATATATGATTTGAAGGTAGTACATCATTTTATTTTATTTAAAAGAAATGAAACAATTTGTTACAAATTTTGATATTTCACATCTTGTTGAATGATAGCATAGCAAGCACATCGTCAAAAAAAAGTACTTATTCATTCATCACGTGACAATTAATCGGATATAATACGCAGGTAAAATAGTGATTGAAATGGCTATTATGTTGGAATCTTCAACCTTGACTTATTCCTGTGCTAGTGCTACTGCAGCTATATATTATTAACCCCTCACAATATGGTTGCTTTTGTTTCTAAATCTGGAAAGACACCACTAGATATTGTATCAAAAGAAAGACACCACTAGATAACAAGGTAGATGGAACAAGACGGGTTGTTTGGTTGGTTGGAGTGACATTCACATATTTCACATTATTATATGACACAGTGAAGCTGCAAGTAAGTAAGCTGACCCTAATTAAACCTATAGCTGCAGTAGCACTATATAGCACAGGAATACGACAGAGATTCGCCAAACACGTACCTTCGAGACGCGGAAAGAAATGTCATTCATTCGCAATCACAAATTCATAGCATTCCAAATGTCATCACAGAATAGATACTCCACTGAAAGGGCTGATTTTTTTCAGTCTCTAAAAAGTAAAAACAACAAAAAATTATGTCCCAAAAATAAATATAAGAAATGATTTTATAAAAAACTGTTATTTGATACTGTATAATAAATAAATAAATAAATAAATAATGTAAGTTAAAATCAATCTTTTTTTTAATGATTAAAATCAATCTTTTTTTTGGGTCATGCTACCGTGAAATTGTTTCCAAGTGATGTATGAGTGGGTATAGTTTTGGAATAGTTTTTAATAATTTTGTAGCCTTTAGATTTAGTGATAGAAAAATCAATGGTCAAGATCTGTTCATGAAAATTAAAGAATACCAACACTTACCCACACACAATTCTTACCCCTCTCCCCTTCTTCTTCCATTCTTCGCTAACGCAGTAATGAGAATCACCTTCGCAGGTCACTCTCTTTCCCTCTCTCAAACGTCTCATTCTATCACCATCGTTTTTTGTTTTTTATTTTTTAATTATTGGATTATTTTTTAAATTTAGAGTTAAGGTTAGGGATTTGACGCGAATGGAAGGGAACAGGGTAATGTTCAGAGCTTCTCCGGCATTGGGAGCATCCTCGTTGCCGTTGTCGACTTCGAGGCGATACGGATTCTCGTCGGCGTCAACAGTGGTGCCAGTTTGCCGGACGCCCTGAGCTGCTGGTTTTGTAACCGGGAGGTGAAGCTCGAGCTGCCAGACGACGACCAGGGGCGGAGAGGTCGAATCCATCATCTTCCAACACACTGCTATCTCTGGTGCTCTTCCACGCGGCCACAACGGAGAAAGCCACACCAAAGAAAAACACAGACAAAGATAGAAAAATGCAATCTTTGTTGTTGTTGCTGATTCAAACAGTGCAAATGGAGCAGCAATGATAAAAATAGGGGTTATGTGGAGAAAGGAGGGTTCTTTGAGGCTTTGCCTGTGGAGGGATTGGTTCGGGTATCCACGGTAGAGAGGTTCATTGCTACTTGCTCAAAAATGGGATGATGGAGTGTGATCAGTGATGTTGTGATGAGTCACTCGCTTTTGAATTGATTGCGATGGCACAAGGGAAGGGTGCATGAGAGAGTGAGAAGGGGGGTAGGGATTGGGTGGAGAAATACTCACTTGTTCTCATTTTTTTGCCAACTCATCTAAGCCCTTGATCAAATCTAGCAGTTATAAAAACTATTAAAAAAATTATGAAAAACAATTTCACCCATGCACCACTTGAAAACAATTCCACCCTAGCATGATTTTTTTTATACAAAAAAAATCAATATTTTTAATGCATGACGTATCCACAAATTGAATTTTTATTTTGAAGATCTTACTGCTATAAAGTTTGGCTTATACAATTGCTGCACCTAATTTATAACACTGTTAATGTCTAAGATATTCTCTCTCTCTCTTTTTTGTCGAAAATGTATAAGATATTCTTGTGTAATTCATTATAATCATGATTTTACATTCATGTCTAGTGAGAGGATTTCAATTTTGGGTCTCCACTTCAAGAACCAATTACGAGCATGTTTGGATTGCAGTTTGCAATCCCTAGAAGTATTTTAGGATTGTTAAACTCAATTTGTACCGGTTTGTATGATGTTTAATTTTTAGTTTTAAAACTCATTTTGACTGCAAATCCAGTTTGAAGTAACAAAGACAAAGAGGTTATATCTCATTTTTACTTTTATATTTGAATCATTAATAAATAATAATTACACATTTAGAAATGTTTTTGATCAATATCATTCAAACAAAATTTATTGTCTAACATACTTTTGAGATAAAAGCATCCAAACATAAATCACGTTAGAGTAAATTTATTTTTAACCAAATTTAATTTACAAACTGAGTTTGCTCCAAATTTACTTTTATTAATTTTAATCCAAACACACTAAATTGGTTTAGATTTTGAATATTTTGGATTTTAAAACCACTGAGAAATGGATGTGACTGCTAAGGTTTTGTTTAAATATTTGTTGACTGAAATAAGACAATGGAAAAAAAATAAATTGGAATGGAATAAAATGCTCGTTCCATTTTTTGGGTAGAGAATGCTCGTTCCATTGTTTCAATGTAGGTGGAATAAAAAAAAACTCCATTTTATTCCCCCAAATTTTAAAAGTTATAGAAAAAGAAAAAGATATTAAAGGGAATAAAACGAAATAAATACATTATATTATATTTCATTCAATTATATCTTATTTTAAATTTTAAATAATTCAAACAACAAAATCTAATCTCTGGAGTCATTAGATTCAAATCTGATTCTTCTAAAGTGAATAACTCCAAAGTTTAAAGTAAATAATTTATTTGAGTGTAAAATAATCTAAACTATTGAATAAATCAATGGTTGATACTACAAACACATACAAAAAAATTATAAATGTGTTAAATTATCAATTTTTAATTTTCTCATTAGTGATTAAGATTATTCACTTTACCCTCTTTTCACTTCAGAGTAGGGATGTCAATTGGACCCAGACCCGATGGATACCCGTAAAATTTATCCACAATAGAGAGGGTAATTATCCACTTAATGGGTATGGGTATGGGTACGGGTAATTACCCGCAAATTTTAATGGGAATGGGTGCGGGTACGAGTACCTTAGTACCCACTCCACCCCAAACCCGCACTATATATATATATTATTTATAATTATTTATATATATGTATCAATTTAATAAATATATATCAATTAATATATATATACGTATCCTCCTTCAAAAAAATAAATATATACTTATCCTCTGTTGTTTTGTTTTTTCCTTTTTTCTTTTTTGCGTTTTTCTGTTTTCTCTTTGCTGTTAACATCCAAAAAAAATAAATATGTATTAATTTAATACATTTCCACCAAAACTAAACCTAGAATGTTTCCACTTTTCAAATCTCAAACTAATGAATGTAATACGTTATTTTTAAACAGATTTTGGATAGTATTAGCTCAGCCTCAGCACCTGCAAGTTAATGAATTTATTATTTTAAAAGTTTATTGTAAAATTTATTTAATGTTTAAGTTTGATTTTATGTATTGTATTTCAAAACCTTATTATGCATTGTAATATGTATTTAATTTTTACCATATATAATATTGTGTTACCTTTGAGAAATTATTTTTTTCATTTTTCATCGTAAAAGTGCAGGTAACAGGTACGAGAACTGGTACTGAGATACCCAAAGAATAAGAGTACGGGGATCAAAGTTGCTACCCATATAAGTATAGAGCCGGATACAGATATTTTTTCAAACTGCGAGTATGAAAACGGGTACTATAATACCCTACCCATTGCCATTCCTACTCCAGAGCTTGTAGCATTTGAGACCATCTAACCGTAATAACCCTTGGTTGGTTCATAATGCGTTGTAAAATTAGTAAATTTTTTTAAGTCTTTCGATCTGTTTTGCAATGGATAAGGTTTTTACTTTTTTAACTCGAGTCATTGGATTCGTGATCAAATTTGTAGTAGCATTTAAGACCATGTAACCGCAACTGCAACATAATAGTTACGTTTAATTCACGCAGTTCAAAACTTGAAAATATTTTGTGGCACTAACAATCTGAGTGGTCAACAACAACAATGAATGGGCAAAAACATCATCATCATTTTATAGTTGCTCTGGGAAGGGATGATGTACATGGTCCACCAGAAGTCATAAATGGTATTCCCTTGAATGTGGCCAAGCCCTTGTCATCAGTGAAAAGATGCTGCATGGACAAAACAGAATATATCCACGACCTTCTGAACACCATAATAACTTCCCAAGTACAAATAAATAAATAAACATCACCAAAATTTGAAAACGTTAAACTAACTAGTGCAAGGACAATACCGGTGTAATCTTATCCAGCTGTTTCTTTTTTGGGTTAAGTACATCTTCTGGCTTTCCATCAATACTGAATTAGAAGAAATGACTAAGTAAGGGTAAAATTAATGATATAGAGTAAATTATATACAAAGCACAATATGACAAACAAAAAATTGAACGATATGCAGTCTAGCAAGGGCTATACAGTTGAGAATCTGAGATATCAATCAATGGTTGGATATACGTTAGAATGAGTGGAATGAAACTCGAGCTTATTATAATTCAGGTGATGTCTCCACACTATTATTCAGTAAAATTCATGTAGATCACATTATATAATGTGGGTCTCATTTCCTATTTGATGAGACCCACATCTAATTGTGTGCAAAAAAGTGTGTTCCGAGCATTTCTCTTAATAAAAATCCCCATACCTAAATGGCTTCAATGACCCAAATGTTCAAATAGATCCAAAACTATTTTTTTAATCAAAAGAAAAAAAAATGTCACCAACCTGCTAATTCACAGGCCAAACCCACTCCAGTCCGTTTATTATCAACCCATGTAAGGATGGACTGGCCCAGACTAGGTTGGCCCATTACCCACTTTCAAATGAAATTAGTCAAGTTTAGAAGCACCAGAAGACAGTGGCAAACTTTGAACTTTCAAGCTATCAGCTAATACATAGTTGGATGAAATAGTAATATTCACTTTCAATACTTTATATAGAGGATTAAACATGTCACATTAGTAGGAAATATGCATCTGGCTGCCTGGTCTAAAGATTTTGAACAGCATACCCGGAAAAAGAAACACGCTCCCCAATTTTAGCTCCTTCTGGAGGGAGCAAGGGCTCCACAATGGTGGAACCTTCATTTGAAGCACATAAGACCTGGAAAGAGGAGCCAAAATACATACACAGCCCTTAAGACTAATTGACCATCACGAGATACAGACTACAAAACAATATAACTTGTGTAACAAGTATGAGCACGATAAGATAAAACGAATACCAGTCCTTCAGACATCACATCCCGTAGTTTTCCAGGTTTGACATTTGTAACAAGTGCAACGCGACGGTTCTGTGCAGTGAAAACAAACAGCAGGACCATGAGGAAGAGTAATTACAATTCAAAATGAATACAACCAATCATCATACTTGGTTAGGTAACTACATTACCGTCAACTCATCTGGACTGACATACTTTGCCAAACCACTGACAACCTGCCGCAATTTGGCATCGCCAACATCTATCTCCTCAACTAGCAGACTGCATCATTTAAGTTCATTGATATCAATATTTATCTAAACAGGTGTCAAACATATCAAAGTACAGAAGCATCAACTCTATTGCTGTCAATTTAACATTCTGCATAATTATAAAAAGGTTTATTGGTAAGTTTGCCAAAGGACCTATCCGCAGATGGATGCTTCCATGCTTTGCGAATTACTCCAACTTGAATATTAAGCAAACTAACACTAACTTCATTCTCTTTTTCAGCCACTTCTTTGTCAGCAGGTTTTGGTTTTGCCTTGGCTTTGGTTGATTGTGTGTCTCCCGTTGACTTTCCCTTAATGTTACAAAAATAAATGAAATGAAATGTAAAGCCATAGAGAAGCAACTGTATTAAGATGCAATTATAAAAGTACAAGGAGTAAGAGAAATTGGCACTTGTAACACAATCTTTTCTAGTAACAGATATCTGACTATCCAAATAAATATCAACCTTGAGGGAAATTCATATGATGAGTGAAAACAATAACACTTTCCAGCATTTCTAATCTTCTACATCAAGAATTGTCAGCCTGGAACTAAAGTAGTATTTCAAATCATTTTACCGTTCTTAGTTGTGTCAATTTTTTTGGATAAAATTACTGTTGTCAGATTTTGTGTAAGAAGGTTAATTTTCAAATTCGAAGGAGACCCTTAGTGGAATTTTTGGAGTTGTTGTGCGACTAGAAGGTCATGTGTTCGGGTCGCGGAATCAGCCTCTTACAAATGCAAAGTAACTAAGTAAGGCTGCCTATAATGGATTTGGCCCTTCCCCAGACCCTGCCACTGCCATGGTGGGAGATTTATAGTACCAGGATCAATTTTCAAATTTAACAAATATATTATTATTGCATATTATTACATATGTATCAAGATGGGTGTGTATGAAACATTTATCTACCCAACATGTAGAACACCAATTAACCTACAATTTTTTCCCAAAAAGGATATCATAGATCACACTCGCATAACCTCACACGATATATGTCATTATCTGGGTTGTCCTCCGGTGTAGAAAAATAAAAGCATTATATTGATTGAATAAAAAGTGATCACTGTGGGAAAGAAAAAGACTGCCTTACTTCAGCTTTGCTTTTATCCTTAATTATGTCTGCTTCTGACTTGTTTACATTCTTTATGCTTTGCTCAGTCTTGTTTGGTTTTAAATCAGGTTCCACAGCTCCAACAGATTTTGTTACCTGCAATAAAAAAAATAAGAAAATGAAAACTTGTCACCTATTATACTTAACAAAACTCCATATGGATGCCTTAGGGTGCATAATAGAATCTCTGAAGACATGTCGACGGGCATGGAAACATTATTCATTCTAAATGGCATGTGCAATTTTTAAAGGATACTCTCATTCTCCTATAAGGCAAAGGCCATTGACTTGAAGCGAACATTTGAGGTTTTGTAGGAAACTGTTTCGGATTTTACCTCAGTACTAGACAGTAGCATTTGCAAGCCAAAAGACTGAGCCAATACTTAAATCAAAATCAAAATATTACATGCAAATTTAGACTATTTTAATTTGTAATGACATTTCCCGAAAATGTTAACAAACCGATGCCTAAGATGACTACAAATGTATACCTTGGTGCTTATCTTTGTGTATGAAGAAAATACTAAGTAATAAGGGAATGATTTCTCACCGGAGGCTCAAATTCAGGCTTCTGAAACAATATTTTCTCAAATAGGCCTACAAATTCCTGTTTGTGCTGATGAAAGAATAACACGGTCAGAACAACAATAAATTGTTTTGCTACAAAGGTGAGAGAAACTGAACTGAATGCATTTATTAATGCAAATTCAACAAAGCTAGACAAAAGTGCACTAATGCAGAGGTTGAAAGACTTCTTGAATATTTAGTCAACTTAGTAATGCACACATAGCTTATATAATTGCTAAGAAATGAACCTAGACATTTAACAGTATCAACCATTTAGAACTGCAGTCTTGAGGTCCTACATGACTATAGGTGTGGAAATGCAAACACTTCAGTTCATCATACAGAAGAGAAGGCATCTCCTCAGAGAAAACACAAAGGGTACTCAAAGGTCAGATTATCTTACATCATACCCAGCAAAAATGTCAAAGTCCCCAGCCCAAAACGTTTAAATGGACTTAGATTCATGTATATGATGCCCATTGTGGAATTAAATAAGTACAATAAAGTAAGATTCAAACTGCAGAAAACATAATCTTTCCACTTTTCCTATCACATCACAAAAAGGTATCGCCCAGTTTTCGTTATCCACTATCAAGGGTCAGTGTTCTATTTTTTGTACTATTTAAAGAGATTGTTAGTTTTTTATCTTTGCCAGTTGTTGTAGGAGTAAAAAGATGAAAATAGCACAAGTAGCCTTCATCTAAACCAACTGCAACATATTTACTATAATTCACGGATTCCCAAGATGCCTAAAATATACAATGGATGTAGCACCAATCACCAGAAATATCATGTATGACTTAGTGACAATGTTATGTAATCTCTTAAATGTAAACAGATATGACCATAAGCACACCTGATATGTAGCATTACCTGGATGTAGTCCATCCATCTCATCACATGTGGTAAATTATCCTTGTTCGTATCTGAAAGGCTGATCTGGCAATAAGCAACCAAAGACATCTAGTTAAAACATAAAAATTTGATGCTTGTTTAACTAACCAATTAAATTTATTCTGTTCTGTTATTAAAATTAAATCAGCATTCAGCACCTTCTGTTTAGTGCAAAGGAAGATTAAGATAACATCAATCTAACACAATAACAACATATATCCTCAACACAAATCAAAATTTTATTGACGTTGATATATGTTAGATGTACATATACTGGCTAAACAAGAAAGAGAGAGCCATTAAAGACAAAAAAATAACTCTTGTCTGACCAACTATTTAAGCTCAGGGGGAATGCGAAGCAGTTCTCTCCTCTATAAGAACAGTAAGTATGACAAATATGAAAGTGTGAATACCAGGGAAGAATGAATCACTGAAAACACTATAACATCAGCTTCAGAGGGTTTCAATCCATTGCCAAGGAGCACAGACTTTCCAGAAAGTTCATCATTTAATCTCTTGAGATTCTCAAAGCATGCATCAAGGTCCAAAGGGAAGGCATCTGCAAATGCTACCCACTTCAACACCTAAATATGAAGAATATACAACTCGGAGTAATTAACATAAAAAGTGCAAAACAAATAAGTTCTGTGTAACATATCAATTACTATAGTATGAAACACTAAATTTAGATTCCCAAGTTAGCATTTGATATTAATGCTCAAAAGTACCCAGAATCAATTTCTGATGGATCAAGGGCTTTTAGCTGCATACAGGAGTATGCTGTGAATCCAAAGAAAGAAGAAGAAGCGAAAAGAGGAGGGGGATAAGCAAGGAAACAGAAGCATGTAACCCAAATGATATCAATGGCCTAATCAATCAATGCATATAATGGTTATGGTTAAGCCAAATGGAGTTAAAGCCAGTTAGTTACCTCATCAGAGTGATTAACCCCAAGTCCAGATGCTGCTGTGATGTTTAAGTAAAGAGTCTTAATATCGCTGTCTAAACTATCAGCCGGAATAACACTCTGCAAGCAAAGATAATTTGCATGAAATATATTTATCACATGATTTAAGTGGAGAACACTGCTACTGTCTATCACTCTATCTAGATTTCAAGATGGATATTCTGGTGTTCCTGAAATCATGTCATGACTCTCAAGTTTATACTTTAAAGTAGTAATATCTGGCGTGACGCACAATACAGACCAATGATAATGTACAGTTGCATGAAATGAATAATGTATGGGAAATTGGGGAAGAAAATAATGGGGCATGGCATGCACTTACAGGATCCAATGAAAGGTGCTTGCAGAGAGCCAAAACCACCGATTTTTTTCTGCTGTCAACGGTAGCCATCTCTGAGGAGTGATGAATGACGATTTGGGACTGTTCTTATTCTCCCTTCGACTTCAAACACTCTACAATATTCCTAAATTATTATGCTTCGGTACTTTGCCTTTGCAGGGTTTTAGGTTAAGGTTACTGTCGGATTTTTCTTGTCATCTGTTTTGATTGCGGATGTAAACGGTGTCGTAGTAACTTCCTTTAGATTTCATCAATGGGCCTACCCGGTATGGTTAAGGGCCCAATAACTAATATCTTGGGCCGAACCGAAGATTGTTTGTTCTAAACAAAAATGACGGAAAATGTGTTTGCCAGTACCAACAATATTACGTTCCGTTTATTTTAGATTTATTTTAGTCCAAAAAGGGTTAGTCCAAAAAAGGGCCAATTTGTAAGGCAATCCATAACTGTGGAGCCATTTTCTTTGTCCTTACTTAATGAATAGAAGAAGGGAATTGGTAGGTCCCGTCAAATCCAAAGCTCCGGGTGCGTTTCTCTGCGGCCTCCACAGCTTCGCCATGCCTCATCCTCTTTCTCAGGCGACCCACGAAGCTCCTCCGAGGGGGTTTGGAAGGCACTGCCTCAGCATAGGTTCGGACGCGTGCTGTCCTTGTTTGGAGTGCGACGATGCCTCCTTCTGCTGCTCGGAGTTGTCTATCTACGGGTCCTGGGTGGTGGTTTGGGGGCTGGCCCGTGGTGGGCCTCGGTGGTCCGGGCGTGTTTGATGGTCGCGTTTGTTATCCCCTGTTTGGGTGTTTTGTGGTTTGTTTCAGTTGTTCTTTGTTGTTGTTTCAGTTGTCTTGTTTGATTCTGTTGTTTCTTTTTGTTTTCGTTCTGTTGTTGTTCGTTCTTATTGGTTTCTGTTTGTTGTTCGTGATTGCCTTTGCTCTGCCACTTAGGACCCTGGCTTGAAACTGCGGTGGCTGCCATGGCTTCTTGGGTTGAAGGTTTTGGGGTCCGTTTGGAAAGAAAAAGAAGAAGAAAAAATATTGCAAGAGTATGACATGAGAGCTGACTTGGTGAGGTTGATGGGTTTGAGACCCCAAATGGGTCAAAACCAACCCACTCAAAGATTTGTTTGGACATGTCATTAGCAGGCATAGTAGTTGCTTTGTTGTGTTTTTAGTGTTCTGCATGATTTCTGTTGTTTCTCTGCTGTGCTGTGTTTTAGTCTAGTTTCATGTGTTTAGCTTCTGTTTTGTTTGTCAGCTGCAAGTCTTTGGGTTGTAATTTTTTATGCTTTGTGACTTTGCATGTAGCTTGACTTTGACCAGCTATGCTGGGCCACTTGTACTGCCTCCGGGCTTCGGACTTTGTCCGTTTCTAATGAAATTCTACTTCAACCAAAAAAAAAACTTATTGAATAGAGATTTTAAAAATACAAACAATTATATATAGAAAAGCTTTTTTTTTGGTCTGAATATCAATGTATTGATAGAAAAGCTATTTTTAAACATGCAAACCCACACTTGTGCTCTGGAGTAGCAAATCTTTTCCATAAAATTTTAGCTTATCCAAAAAAATATACAACCCACGTGCCGCCACTGAGTTCCAAACATTGGCCAGATTTTACTTGGGTAATTATAATTACTAGCATGTCTAGCCAGAGGATTAACCATGAAATAAACTATATTTCTTATCTCAAACTATATTTTAAACATGCAAACCCACATGCCACCACTGAGTTCCAAACATTGGCTATATTTCTTACCGATTATTACACTACTGGAAAATGAAAATGACGATCCTATTATATGTTACTCTATATTTTTTATCAGTATTTGTGTGCTCATTTGATCCGTTGAACTTCATTGTATCAAGTTCGTCTCGTTCGTCCATCTTCGTCCTCGCATTTGATCCGTTGGCATTCTTTGGACCAAGTTCGTCTCGTTCCTTCATCTTCGTCCTCCCATTCGATCCGTAGGCCTTCTTTGAACAAGTTCGTCTCGTTCTTCAATCTTAGTCCTCCCATTTGATCCGTTGGCCTTCTTTGGACCTAGTTCGTCTCGTTCCTTCATCTTCGTCCTCCCATTTGATCCGTTGGGCTTCTTTGAACCAAGTTCGTCTCGTTTGTCCATCTTCGTCCTCCCATTTGATCCGTAGGCCTTTTTTGGACCAAGTTCCTCTCGTTCGTTCATCTTCATCCTCCAACTTCATCCGTAGGCCTTCTTTGGACCAAGTTGGTCTCGTTCGTCCATCTTGGTCCACCGACTTGATCCGTAAGCTTTCTTTGGACCAAGTTGGTCTCGTTCGTAAGTAATATGGACATTGTTCTCTTATAAAGTAAAATAAAATAAATTCAAAGCGGTCCTTTTATTTTGCTAAAGTGACCCACACATACATGATACGTACCCTAAACAAACATGCGGATTTGTCACCACCTGTGTGGAAGTCAAGTACAATCAACCTCAATGGCAGATTAATTTTTGATGTCTTCAAATTCCATTTTGCTTATGTTATTTTTAAATGAACAACGGGTGTTACTCAGAATGAAAGGGATTTGATTTTATTAAAAAAATAAAATAAAATGTGGTTTCAAATTTAATTTTGAAAATTATATGTACAAAAAAATATTACTATTATGAAGGATTTTTTTTCTTTTAATGCCTCTCGCCCTTCTTAAGATTGATATCTTACCAATTAAATGGGAATACTATGATACATATTAATATCCCTGAGAAGGACCAAAGCAAACAGTGAGATAAAGTAAAACGGTTCTTTTGTTATGATAGCGAAAGATCAAAAATGGATATATACTACTAGCAAAGACTGAAGAGAAATTGCATTGCTGTAAAGGCTGCAAGTGCAAAGATTGACCAATACATGGTTTCCAGAGCTGTGTGAGATTCTCTACCACTTTGTTTTTGGAAGTCGCAAAAAGGCTTTTTTCATATTCAGAGGGACCTAACGGTACCAGAGTTTTGGCGTTTACTCTTTGGCCCTTTCATGACCATCTCACTTGAATTGACATTCTTCAAATTTTGTACATAAGACATAAGAAGGCATTTTATTTGTTTCACCAAACTATCTTAATCAAAACATTCAATTGTAAGTTACTTCTCTGTTCTCCCACCAAACACTTTTTTCATTGATCAATTGTAAGTTGCTTAGTGTTGTAATTTAGTTGTACACATGCTTAACACCGTATTTGAGCATCAAATTTAGTTGTAATTTCCATTTTTTATTGATCGTTCTACTTGTGATTGCATGACATAATCTCAGCACGCATAATAATACTTACAAAATAAAATATAGGGGGTGCAATAATGCGAAATTAAAAAGGAAGGGACAATTGCTAGAACTAAAAATCCACATGATGGGAATACCTGCTCCCATGGCAGAAGCAACTGAATGAAATTCAATGAAAAATATATAGAATTCAGTTTGAGTGTCTTATTCTGTTGGTTGGTTGTTGCAGAATATATAAACCCCAAAAGGCGCTGGAGATAGGATATATAGGAGGTAGGAGTCAAACACAGCGCCACAAAAGAGTGCGAGCATAAGACAGAGAGGTGTCGCCTAATTCGCTGCCTCTGCTGAATGGAACTCACGGGCTTCTTCTCATCTCTTGTCCCTTCATATCCAAATGACTGTTGCGCCGATAAGTTACGCCACAGAGCAAACCAAATTAAGGTTGTACACATCGTTTTAGAAGGGGGGGCATTTGTAAGATTAATATATTAAACTTAATCGGTGATTAAAATGTTCACAATGATGCATTGATACCCATTAGGTGGGGCTCACTTGGCCAAACTTATGATGAAAGACTATCCTACAAAACCATATTTGAAGAGGGACAAATAGCTTTAAGTGTAACGAAGTTTCGAGCCTGGATTAGTTCTATAGCCGACTCAAAAAAACAAATGTTGTTTTTTTGTCCAAACTAAGGTATCGCGTACACATACGTCTACTGGCTAATCTCTTCGAGCCAAGCCGTACCATCTCACCCAAACATATATGGTGGTTAACAAAAATTGTTTAGAAAGAGAACTGTGGCCATCTCATAACTTGATTATAAGCTCAAATCAAAGCTTGATTATGTTGGATTTTTTTAAAACAACATTTGTATTTCAAGGATATTTTTCGAACGTTATTTAAAAAAATTCTAGAAAATTTTATTTTTAAATCATTTATACTCGTCGTAGTTTTTTTTTACCCCAAATTTAACCAAACATATTTTTTACGCTAAGGGGCGTTTGGACGGTTTGGTTACAATATATAAAATCGATCGGTTGGATATCGGAGTAGGTACTCTCACTCTTACTGTTAGCTTCCCAATACTTAAAGCAACAACCAGCTTACAGCTACCATTAACAGCCTTATTCCGAATTTGGATGTACCTTATTACTTTGAATCTTGGACAAAAAATTAAAATGTTACAGGCAATTTTCATCTGGTGGTCTTATTTGGTATGACATGAACATAACCACTTGAAACCGATGGAGCTCGAGTTGTCTTGAATATTCATCATGATCAATCTTATACCTACGTATAAATTATCGCATCTGTGAGCTAATCATACCATTATTGTTGAGTCCAACATTGCAAGGTAATTGGAACTTTTAGAGAGTTAATAAGCATATGTTTGCAAATCTCTATTTTTCATCCCGAGACAGTTGACCGCCGAAACTATCGAGTACTGGAGCTTCACATATCCAATGTGCAATGTGGCCCATTTGGCCACAGTTCCAATCCAAACACAACATAAGCAAACATTTGATTTGAGCTTATAATCAAGCTTAAAAAAGAATTGAGTTTGCATGTGTATAAAAACGGGTTGTACTAACTAATTATTTTCGTGTAAATTATTCAATTTATCCTAAGACTTCAAAATTCAAATCAGTAAGATTCCACACATCTCAGTCTGAATTGTCGTTCCAAATTTCACACATTAATAACATCAAATGCTACGTTTCATCAATAAATTTTTTTCATTTCTACTTCTTTTAAGTAGTACCTGAAGTACTATACCAGCGTTTGTCTTTGTAGAACCTAACAATGAATCGATGAAAAATACATATATGGTCCCCTTCTGAACAGTGATTATAAGGTTAAAATTAAACACAACTTTTTCAATGTTAGGGTAAATTTAGGAACTAGTACTCAGGAAAATGGGATACTAAGCTTAAATGAAATTCAAGAAGGCATGAAGAGATGGGATATGTCCCCCCTTAGATTTCTGCGCTGTTCCACACACCATTCATCCTTCACCATCTTCTGCACATCTCTCTCCCTTTTTCTTTAATTGCACCACCCACCATAGCCACCTACTTACTTGCCTTTATTGCTTTTCTTTTTTCTTTTCTGCAGCCAACGAACTTTCACTCTAAAGTCTTAAAAGTATAAATACCCTTTCTCTTTTCCTAAATTACTTGAGAAAAAGCCTATCCGTTCCCCATTTAACAATTAAAGATCACATGCTTGCCACCCACACAAACAAGTATCACTACAAAGATCTCATTGTAGAATTTTTATACGATAAGATAATGTAAAAAAAGTATATCTATTTTTTCAGTATTCTGAAATTTTACCAAATCTTAACTCATTTAATATTTGCAAAATAATATATTATTTTTGTATAATCTTATGATATATAAATATCAATACATTATGTTAGTCCCGATTAGTGAAAAAAAGAGCTTCTCATGAATAGAAAATCTTGTTTTCCGTGGAACTAAGGTGTCTTAAAACGGGAAAAAATGGAAAGAAATAAAGGAAAAAGAAAAGAAAATGTAATACATGATGTATGAAAAAATTAAAAAATAGAAAGAGAGAAAAATATATAAAAAAAATTAGATATGTCTTAGATCAGCGGCTAGAATATACCCCAACCAAATGAAATGCCAGTAACAGTCAACGGGGATTGTTTGGAATGGCTGTTTATATACTCACTTTAATTTATGGCAGTCTTTCAATTTTGTAGAGAGCGAAGGATGATTATTATTCCACTTGGTAGATGACTATATACATGCATTTTGCTTGTAGCCAGTTCAAGACCCTGAAGGTTGAATTTTGTCACTTAGGGGGCTACTCTAAAAGTATACCAAGTTAATAGCATATCCCATAGGCTATTTTGCCAGGTCATCTTCATTCCTTTACGTGACATGATCATGTCCTATCTTAATGCTATTAACTTGTACGTTCTAATTGCAAAAGTTACATTTATAAAGGGATAATAGAAGAAATAAAATCGAAGACTCCCCGCCAGAAAAGCAAACACTACTATTGAATAACTAGATTTTTTTTTTTTAGTTTGGCAATCACGCTTTGATGCCGATAATAGTTAAAATGAGAGCAAGGGATGATACTTGTAGGGGTGGGGTTCGATCGCCACCCTCCCCATTCATTCTCCCCCAAAATCTCCCCTCTAATGACAAAAAAAAAATTAGAAAACTTAAATGCGATACAAACTCAAAATAAAGGTTCGATGGGTCAATCATGGTCGAACCGGTTATTAAATAATAAATTAATATGAAATTAAGATAAATTAAATTTTAAATTAATATAAATAGTTCATATTATATATTTTAAGAGATAAAAAATTAATAAAAAAATGGATAATAAGTGTTTGACTAAAAAATGTGTTTTACAATAAAAATACAAAAAATTCTAAAAAAAAATTAACCGGTTCTTGTCACGGGTTTTGGGCCGATTTTTACTGGTTCTGAAATCATTCAATTTTATGGTTATGTGAATCGAATACCTGGCCGATTTCCAATTCAACCAGTCAAACCAATCAATCTTATATAATTTTGACTACGTAGATTTTTACACAAAGCATGCTCATGAAATATTGCTATTTTTATGATTTCAAATATATATGAGACTATATTTTTATGAATAAATATAAAATTTAGATGTGGAAAAATTAAAATTAAAAGAAAACTTGCAAGCTTGCCAATACAATCACGTGTAGTTTTTTTTTTTCTAAAAAAGTTAATGTATATTACAATTAACAAAATTCCACTCCGCGCAGAAAGAGCTAAAGAAAAAAACAAAGAAATCTCTCTGATTTCCACCAACGAGTACAATTCTAATCCAAGTGGAAATCATGGGCAATTGTCGGCTTAATTATAAACTTAATTAAATGAAAAACAAAACAAAAAGACAGAGGTATGGGGGGGAGGGCCGAAGGGGGGGGCAGTATTGGAAGTTTGAATGCCAGGTAAGCCATCCACGTCAAAAGCCAAAACGACCATGACGACGTGTCTGACACGTAGGACCCCAACCTCCGCATGGGTAACGCCACGTGTCATAGTTCTTATTTATTTCCCCCATCTACCAACCGGGTCCCCCTTTTGCCGTTAATAAAAACTGAATATTACTACTTCATTGTGCGTGCTCAGTGCTCACACAGAACAGCACACACAGACATTAGCGTGAGAGAGAGAGAGACGTTACTTTTCAGCGCCGGTGAGGAACTTGCGGTCACCTGTCGGAATTTCCGTTGAGTTTGTACATTTCCGGTAAGTAGCGGTGGGGGTTCGCCGTGAAGTTACTATTCCGGCAAACTCCAAAAGTGCTCTCTGTTCTTACATTTGGTGGTTTTTGGATCCTGTCTTAAACAACACTCTTGGGGTGCTGTTTTCTACAACTTTTTTCTGCTTTGTTTCACTTTGAAGCTCCCCCGATAAAAGAAAAGACGCCACCTTGCTTGCAGAGTGGTTTCTAGGGTTTGGTTTACACTTCACCTTCTCTGAGCTCTTCTCGTTTCGGTCACTTTTGGGTCTTCGGTACCTTTCCTCCATCTGCTACTACTGCCACCACTGTTACGTCGTGTTTCACACTCTTCTCTTTGACACATTCCTTTTTTTTCCTCCCCCATTTTCAAATCTAGCCGTTACAAAAAAAAAACACTGGTCCTGTGGTCCATTTGTTTTTTGTTTACTTGGTTAGAGCTTAATTTGAAGCTGGGTTTTGCTTTCCTTGTCCAAATTCAGAGCCTCTGACCCTCTTATTTTGATTTTCCGAGCTCAATTTCAGATGGGTGCCTGAGAAAATGCGAGTGCTATCCAACATGAGAGCTCTTCTTCCCGTGTGCCTGTTCTCGCTGCTTCTCGTGGCGGTAGTGACCGCCGTGAGCCCCTCCTTAAACGACGACGTTCTGGGGTTGATTGTGTTCAAAGCCGACATACAAGATCCGAAGGGAAAGCTTGCATCTTGGAACGAAGACGACGAGAGTGCGTGTGGGGGTAGTTGGGTTGGCGTGAAATGCAACCCCAGATCCAACAGGGTTGTGGAGCTTAACCTCGATGGGTTCTCTCTAAATGGAAGAATAGGTCGTGGCCTTCAAAGGTTGCAGTTTCTCCGCAAGCTCTCTCTTAGGAACAACAATCTCACTGGGGGCATAAACCCCAACATTGCCCGTATCGATAACCTTCGTGTCCTTGACTTGAGTGACAACAATCTCTCAGGTGAGGTTCCTGATGAGTTCTTCCGACAATGTGGGTCTCTACGACTTGTTTCCTTGTCGAAGAACAAGTTTTCTGGGAGCATTCCTTCCAGCTTGGGCTCTTGTTCAGCTCTTGCTACACTTGACCTCTCTTTTAACCAGTTTTCGGGTTCTGTCCCTTCTGGGGTTTGGACTTTGAGTGGACTTAGGTCTCTGGATTTGTCTGATAACTTGTTGGAAGGTGAGATTCCAAAAGGGGTTGAGGCGTTGAAGAATCTGAGGAGCATTAGCTTGGCGAGGAATAGCTTTTCTGGGAAGATTCCAGATGGATTTGGGAGTTGCTTGCTTTTGAGGTCTGTTGATTTCGGAGAGAATTCACTCTCCGGTGACATCCCTGGCGATTTGAAGGAGCTGGTGTTGTGTGGTTACTTTAGTTTGCGTGGGAATGCTTTCTCAGGAGAGGTTCCTGAGTGGATTGGAGAGATGAAGGGCCTTGAGACATTGGACCTCTCAAGGAATAGATTTTCCGGTCAGGTGCCAAGCTCTATTGGGAATCTTGTGTCATTGAAGATGTTGAATCTTTCTGCTAATGGTTTCACTGGTAATCTTCCTGAGTCTATGGTGAATTGCACAAACCTTCAGGCCTTGGATGTCAGCCAGAATTCCATGTCCGGAGGTCTTCCATCGTGGATTTTCGGATCAGATTTGGAGAAGGTTGTTGTATCAGAAAAGAGAACCATTGGTGGTGGTGCGAAGAGCCCTTTGTATTCCTTGGCTAAGGTTGCAGTTCAAAGTCTCCAGGTCTTGGATTTATCTCACAATGCATTTTCTGGTGAAATCACGGCTGCCATTGCAGGTTTAAGCAGCTTGCAGCTTCTGAATTTGTCCAATAACGTCCTGAGAGGTCCTATTCCGGCTGCAATTGGTGATTTGAAAACATGTTCTAGTCTTGATTTGAGTTATAATAAGCTAAACGGAAGCGTTCCTTGGGAAATTGGAGGAGCTATGTCCTTGAAAGAACTGATATTGGAGAAGAACCTCCTAACTGGGAAAATCCCAACTTCAATTGAGAACTGCTCTTCGTTAACAACTTTGTAAGTTCCTTTTCCCCTGTCCTGTTGTTCATTTTGGCATTTTATTTTATACATATTACGGTTGCCCCTTATAACTGATTCTATGTAAGTTTTAACCTGACAGATCTAGCTAACCTGCATGCAATATATTTGGTTAGAAAGTGCTTTAACTTACCTTATTTACTTGGATAGTTAGATACATTTAAACTGAAGCCAGCATGTTTATTCATTGTTGATATGCCCTTGATGGACACTTTTCTTGTGTTCTCCTTTAATCCATGTTCTATTGAGTCAAGTTGCTTATCAGAATATGATATATGATATATAACACAACTGAAGTCTCGACTTTGATTCGGTGTGGTATGCAGTTTTGTTATTTTTGCATAAGCATGCACAATGAATTGCTTATGTATTATTAATTCATTAGTAATAACTAATAAACGTGTTGAGTTCAATGATACTTCTCCTTTTTCTATACCCTACATTATAGAGAAAGCAAAAAGGTTGAAGAAAATATGTCCATAATACATCTGGGGGACGGATGGGGACAGTGACTTGAAATATTAACCCAATATCAGTTTTTTTTTCTTCATAAAATGACTGTTATCATTGTGTGGCTTTAAATTTTATGCCATTGCAGTTTCATACGTTGTTACATTTTTTTTAATGGGCAGTTTTAGTCTTGAGTTAAATTTTTATGTATCAGAGTAAGGTCCTACCTGTGTTTATTTTTATTACTGCTCTGATTCCCGGTTTTGCTTTTTTTTTTTTTCCTTTCGTTTCTGTTTTGGTACATTCTCTAGGATTCTATCGCAGAACTGGCTGAGTGGGTCAATACCTGTAGCAGTTGCAAAACTTACCAAGCTGCAAACTGTGGACTTATCATTCAACAACCTTACTGGAAACCTTCCCAAGCAATTGGCCAACCTTCCCAATCTTCTGACCTTCAATTTATCTCACAACAACCTTCAGGGTGAACTGCCTGCTGGTGGTTTTTTCAACACCATTTCGCCTACCTCCGTTGCTGGCAATCCATCTCTTTGTGGCTCTGCAGTGAACAAATCATGCCCCGCTGTCCTCCCAAAGCCTATTGTTCTGAATCCCAATACTACTACTGACTCCGACCCAGGTTCACTTCCTCCAAATTTGGGTCACAAAAGAATCATCCTCAGCATTTCAGCACTCATAGCCATTGGTGCAGCTGCTGTCATTGTAATTGGTGTCATTGGCATCACTGTTCTCAACCTCCGTGTCCGGTCCTCCACATCTCGATCTGCAGCTGCCCTCGCATTTTCTGCAGGGGATGAATTCAGCCGTTCGCCAACAACAGACGCCAACTCCGGCAAGCTTGTCATGTTCTCAGGTGATCCCGATTTCAGCTCTGGAGCACATGCTTTGCTTAACAAGGATTGTGAGCTTGGGCGTGGAGGGTTCGGGGCCGTGTACCAAACAGTTCTCGGAGATGGGCGTTCAGTGGCTATAAAGAAGCTCACCGTATCGAGCCTCGTCAAGTCTCAAGAAGACTTTGAAAGGGAAGTGAAGAAATTAGGAAAAGTCAGACACCAAAATCTTGTGGAACTTGAAGGTTATTATTGGACTTCATCACTGCAACTCCTCATATACGAGTATGTCTCCGGTGGTAGCCTGTATAAGCATCTCCATGAAGGGTCAGGTGAAAACTTCCTCTCTTGGAATGAGAGGTTCAACGTGATTCTCGGGACAGCAAAGGCCTTGGCTCACTTGCACAACTCCAACATCATTCACTACAACATCAAGTCAACCAATGTCCTTATCGATAGCTATGGCGAACCCAAAGTAGGCGATTTCGGCCTCGCAAGGCTGCTACCAATGCTCGACCGTTACGTCTTGAGCAGCAAGATCCAGAGTGCGCTCGGCTACATGGCACCGGAGTTTGCCTGCAAAACGGTGAAGATTACCGAGAAGTGCGATGTGTACGGATTCGGAGTCTTGGTGTTGGAGATCGTTACGGGGAAGAGGCCCGTGGAGTACATGGAGGACGATGTGGTGGTGCTTTGTGACATGGTGAGAGGAGCATTGGAAGAAGGGAGGGTGGAGGAATGTGTTGATGAGAGGCTCCAAGGGAAGTTCCCAGCTGAGGAAGCGATTCCTGTGATGAAGCTAGGCTTGATATGTACTTCACAAGTGCCATCTAATAGGCCTGACATGGGAGAGGTAGTTAACATATTGGAGCTAATAAGGTGCCCCTCAGAAGGACAGGAAGAGTTGTTGGGATGAATTTAAAAAAACTTGCCAAAATTACTTAACTAGGAGGATAGAACAAATGGGTTATCCGGCGAAGAAGAATCCGGTTTTTACTTATTTATTGCACACAGATGAATTGATTGTTGGAAAAATGTTATCTTTTCATTGTAATTGTTTTTTCTTCCCTTGTTAGTCTCTCTAGTAAGATTTCTCTGTTAAGTGTTATGCTACAATTAGGATTATGCCGGATTCTTTTTCACCGGGTTCCGTTTTGGATGATCCCCGTTTGAAAATCGTTGTTGCTGTTGCTCAATTTACTGATGAATGATGATGTTTCATATTCCAGCTTGTTTCTTTCGGTGTCGCACTTCATTTGTCTTGGACAGCTTTTTTCGCTTTTGTGGGTCTGGGAATGACGATAGGAGTATTTGTTTGTGCGCTTTTACTGTGAGTGAGGCGCATGCAAGGGTCATTATTTTGTTGTGCTGTCTTTTTATTTCTCTTTTCTTGTTTGGTGGAGAATCTTGCTGGGGATTTTGGAAAAAGTCAATCGTGACTCCTATTTGAGCTATGAGTGTTTTTGTGAAAATTAAATAAAATAATTTTTAATTTTTTTTTAAAAAAGTAAATTTAATTGGTAAAAGTTGTTTTTAATAATAATACTAATAATAAATTTTAATATAGAAATTTAGATATTTTAAAATTTTAATTCAAAAAAACTCTCAAAATGGTTTTCTGAAAGAATTCAAATATTATCTGATAGAGAGAATTATTTTAATGATGACTTGTAGACATTTAATTATATTTAATGTTTATTGACAATATAACTTAATTAAAAAAAATAAGAAAATTAATCTTTTTATTTTATTCAATAGTTAATTAAGGAATAAAATAATAGTTGATCTTATTTGATTTGATATGAAATTTTGGTCACACTATTTGAAAGACGTGATTTTAGGAGAAAAAAGTGTATCTCAAAACTATTTTTCATAAGAATAAGAACGATTATAGGGGTCGATTATAAGAACCGATCCGATTTAATGAGAAAATGTTAGTTTTTTTTTTCTATTTAATTTCAATTTTTTGATTATCACTTTTTTTATTTTTGATTTTTCGATTCGATTTTACAATTTATATTGGATTGAATCAATCGAAAAATAAACATAATATGAGTGATGAGGGATATTCATGTCCGTTTCCTCACCCCATCCATTGCCATCTCTAGGTTTGATGGTATACAAAGCATGTTATAATTTGGTCTTCCATGCACTAATCCAGAACTTGCGCTGGAATGGTGTGGTTGTGACTTGTGAGGCAACAATGAATTTCATGACATTACGACTGCCTAGATGTTAATTCCATTTATCAAACCCACGCAGTCAAGAGTTATCAAGAGCCTTGGGTCTTCCTAGAACCTAGATTCTTTTCTTACCACCCACCACAAGCATTTATTTATTCAAAAGGTTTATTAAAAAAATACTAGCGTCCCTTGGTTATTGGATTGTGGAATAAGATCACGCCATACCGGATATGATGCTGTCGGAATAGAAGCTTTCTTTTCCGTTTATAAAAATATAATGCCCCCCCATGTTCCTTCTTTAAGATCACATTTTTTATTAAATACTTCATCCGGTCAAAATCTTTAATTATTTAAGGTTTTAATATATAGATTAAGAAATAATTAATTGAACAAATTTTAGATTAAAATAATTCTATTTATTATTCATCATTATCAACTATCCTAATTATTTTTTCACTCAAAATTTATTAATTATGTTAAAAGTATAGTTGAAATAATGTGATAAATTATCTCTTTAAATCCTAAAATAATCAAAGTTTTGAGATAAAAATAAAAAATTAAAACCACCAAAGATTTAAACCAGAGGGAGTACTAACTTCTAACTAAAATCCCTAAAAAAAACTTCTAATTAAAAAAAAATCTTAACAAAAAAATCTTAACTATCTCACAACTAACATTGAAAAGAGAGAGAGATTGAAACACCTCTTTAGGCTTCTGCACATATTCTACTTCATTCTCTCCCCTCATCTTAAGTGGTGAGAGAGACAAAAGCATGGAGAAGAGCCGAAAGAAACGCTATGGAATGGGGTTGACAACGTGCATGTATTGGAGAGAAGCAGTGAGTTGTCTCGAACGGTGTTGGGCCCAAGAGAACCCAATGCATTGGCTTTCTCGTAGTCAACTAATAAGCACATGGACCATTCATTACTCGTTCTTACGAGATTGGAATATTAATCTCAAGTGGTCCTTATGGAGAAGTGTATACTCTCCGATAATATACTTGGTGTCTGTGTGAACAAACAGCTTATTTATGTACTTATGGTATAAACGCTTATATATAAACTATTTTTATAATCGAAGAGAGAATATGGTAAAACTGATTTCACATAAACTGTAAGCTATTTTGATAAGTTATCTTGGGGAGTTTATGAAAATAAGCCCATAACAGCTTATGAACTAGTCATAAGCTGCTTTCATAAGATATGTTAAACACGTTGATAAGTATTTATGTCAGTAAATAAGTCCAAATAAGCTCTGCATAAGCCAATCCAAACAGAATTTTGTAAGTGCATTGTGTGCTATACAATATATTTGAAATTTAAATATAATAAAAAAATATTTTTTAAGATATAAAATATATATTGTTGGTCAATTGATATAAAATATTTTAAAAAAAACTGCTTTAAAAAATGTGCGTCGTGCACAGCCCAGTACGTAGCAGAGCAGTTTGTTTCTTGTTTTTTCTCTCCACATTTTGGGCCATTTTGAAATTCCTCCAGCCTACCCAATTCATACCAGGCCCATGTCCCCCTCATGCGCTAAGCAAAGGAATTGGGCGCGGAAGGAATTAAAACACTTTGCCTCATCCCCGTTAAGCAGGTGGATAAGAGCTGGGGTGATATCAGTGTGGGTGGGTGTTCGAACCCCACCCCCCAATCCCCCCCAATCCCCCCTCCCTTGGACCAAAAAAAAAACAGTTTTAATTTTATGCTTTTTTCTTTAAAAAAAATCATTTTTTCCTTTTCAAAACACAATTATTTATACTTTCATTTTTAAGTTTTATCTGGGCATACCTTGTGTTCTGGTTTAACTGTTTTTTCTTAATAATATTTTGCTTTTCCAAAAAAAAAAGTTTTATTTCATTTGCTTCAAAATTTCAATTGTTCGATACAACAACCTTAAATCTCGCGTGGTAGAGCTTTACTGCCTATAGGGTCCTATTCGGTGCGAAGGAATTAATCTCTGCACGCGCGTGGAGATACTCTAACCTAGACAAAAAAATAAAAAATTCAATTGTTCGTGCTATTAAATTAGTCCATTTTTTTTGGCCAACAAATTAGTCCATTTTAAAATTTAAATTTTTACAATTAAATTTTGTTCCGGACCACGGATAAGCCGAATTACGGCCCAAACTTATAACACAAAGTGGCCCAAGTCTACTACACAACACACGTGGGAATGGCACACAATTGGAATTGGTTTCACAAAATCCAAAAACAGTTACAAACTTTACAACCACTTTAAAAACATATATAAATATCTCGAACTACACAAAGATAATGTAGGCTTCAAGGTGACAATGAGTGTCAACCTGTTGGGATGACTTGAAGTGTTTGAGTCAAGTACTTCCTTAGAAATACTGGAGGTTGTTTGGAAAGAAACATGGGAAAATCTTTGACTTATTGTCTATACAAGTAGACATTGTGGTTGTCTGCTCTACCCCAATAATGGAATCCATCATTAAGATGCTTTGAGTTGCCAAACATGGATATCACACCTACTGTTGAAGAAGGGATGTTCATGACATATAGACAGTGCCACATGCATATTCCTTTTAGCTAGCTAGGATCAAAATCTATCTAATAGTTGAGCAGTGTGGCGAGATATTTGGGATGCCAGTAAGTCAATTAAAATTAATAGGGAACACTAACTGGCGGGGGTTGATCATGTTTGGTTTGCAATTGTAAATATACAATAGATAATAGATAATAGTATTCATTCCTTTGCCTCTATGACTATTAGGGCGGATTTTATGGAAGTTTCCTTCCCTAGAGGCTTTTAGTCTGTTCTTTGTTTGCTGGGGGTTGTTGCCCCTGACCCTCACCCAAAAAAAATAGATAATAGATAAAATCTAACATTACAAGCTTAGATGTTATTGCACAAATTAAACATTTATGAATTTAACTATTTATTTTGGTCACAAATATGTTATAGAATCAATTATAGTAAAAACGCATTATTCCGTTGCAAATCTGTCACAACCTATTATAATTATTCCTAATATTATTGAAATGTTATGTTATTCGACGAAATAAAAAAGGTTGTATCGAATTATATTCCTTCAAAATTCTTTTAGATATACAAGTTTCCTTTTTTTTTTTTGAAGCAGATATACAAGTTTCCTTGAAACTTCATCCGTATAATTAATCACAAGACTTTATCCACAAATATATCAAAATTCAGTGGAAAAAGCTTTCGCAATTGACATTTTCACTAAGCGGCAAACCCTAATAGGTGACACTTACAATGCACAAGCAAATCTTTTTGTGCATGTGCACAAACGCCAAGCAAACTTGTTATAGCCAGTTTTGCCAGTTTCCATGTATTTCAACATTTACCCTGAAAACAATCGCCAATCCCATTGTATGGCCTAAGGTTTTATGTTTTAAAATTTGACCCAACACCAGAAATAATTTATGACTCCCTCTATTTTTGATATTTCTGAAATCTACCCCTCTCCCCAAAAGTTAGAAAACCTCCGATTTAACAACCCCCCTCCGTTCTTTCAAAAAAGAACAACCCCCAAACCCCCTTTGTTATTGTTGAAGATGGTTGAAAATCTATGTATGTGGGCATAGATTGGAGTGCGGTAGTGGTCATCGTTTATCCATGGAGTTTCGACGGAGGAAGCGCCTTCGAGTTGTTCTACAACGACAGTGACAGCTCTGGCCTCCGACCTCTTCCGCCGACAGTGTCGGAGTTCCTTTTGGGGTTGGACTTCAATCGGTTGCTGGAGCAGTTCTCGCAAATCGAGTTGAACGGTTTCGGCCGGCTGGAGAACCAGATTGCGTCTAAGGCATAGGGATGTAAATGGGGCGAGGGCGGGCACGGGTAGTAGCTACCCGCTACCCCCCCGGTTACCCGCCCCATACCCGTGCGGGTACCCGCTATCTAGCTTTTAGCCGGTACCCGCGATATCCACGGGTATTTTAAAAAATCTAAAAAAATTTATAAAAAAATAAAAAAAAGTTTATTTTTCCATACAACATTGTCCATAATAAAAGTCATTATAAGTATAGCATGAGAATTAATACAAATACATCAATAATACATATTTAGTAACTACTTGTTTAATACTAAAACAAAGAAAGACAACAACTAAAAATTACATCACTCTATAACACTTATATTGACCACTTTAGGAATATATATATATATATATATATATATATAGGGATAGGATTAAATGACACCAGGTGTCAAAATAAACTTTTACACCAAATTCTATCCATCAATTTTGATTTGATCCAAAGACTCATTAATTCGCTTAAATCTCTAACGTGATCCCCTCGCTATCTCCTCTCTGTCACTGCCTGACCTTTCCTTTCTACTGTGCCGCTCACCGTTCTCTAATTTTTGCCCTCTCTGGTTCTGGTCTCATTCTTTATCTCACTATCGGTAGAAACATTGAAGGATGTATATATACCACTATTTTGACAACCACCGGAGCGTTGACACTCATTGGTCTAGCAAATGGCTCAATTGCCAATTACGGTGCCACGTAATGAATGATAGATTTAAGGTTCTTGCAATTCTATGTCGTAGAATGTATGGCTGCACAATTACGGACAAATGAATAAGAGATGAAACTGCAATTGTAATCCTATTTTATCTAAAATAGTTTATCTACTTTTCTCTATGTGCTTTATTTTTATTCTGAATCATTCATTACTATTTTGGGTCCCCAAGAACTATTTTACTGCAATCCTTTTTTCTCTCTAATTTTTTTTAAGGACTTTTTTCTCTCTAATTAATTAAACAGTTTAATCTTCACAATGTTCTATAAGAACATTTTGTTGTGAATTTGTAGGAGAGGTAGGCTTCAGCACAATGAAAAAAATTTCCACTTATTTTCTCTCTGTTTATCTCACAATTTCCTCCATCTCGTAGGATCTTATAGGTGAAATTTTCCGCACTCAAGCCTGATGATAATACAACGCATAGAAAAAGAGAGTTTTAACAAAGGGGTATTATATATCAATTCATTTATAAAGTATGGAAGGTTGGCTTCCAATTGCTGGAGCAGTAAGATTGAAAGAGAGAGTTCTCAAATAATTCCAGAAATATGCTACCATTTTTTTATTTCCTTGAGAAACCTGACGAAGAAGGGGCAATCCCCATCGGCATCCCTCTTCCCATTCATCGCAGAGATAGATTTAGAGAATCAGAGTGTGGTGTCAAGTGACATGGTAAGTTATGTGAATAATTTCAGTGATAGTTTTTGGGTGGTGTCAGATTCATGCCAAACGATAGAGAACGAAACAGAGACATGAGAGTGAAACAATATCATGGTTGGCAGGGAAAGCCAGTGCGGGAGAAAGGAGCAATGAGGGAAAGACAGTGAAGGAGGACCCTGTGAGCGAAGCTGTGAAAGTAACAAAAAGAAGGAGATGGGGAAAAAACACAGTGAGCGCACGTGAGAGATTTAAGTGAATTATTATGAGTTATTGGATCAAATCAAAATTGATGGATAAGATTTGGTGTAAAAGTTTATTTTGACACTTGATCCTATCCCATATATATATATATAAAATAAAGGTAGTTAATTGTCTTAGCGGATACGGGTGCCTCACTACCCATCTCTGTCCCCGTTTATTAACGGGTACTTCAAATATCCGTTTACTTTACCCGTGGATACCCGTTCAAGTACCCGCCCCGTACCGGCCGTAGCAGATTTTATCCGCGGATACCCGCTGGTACGGGTTTTTTTGCCATCCCTACTAAGGCGGCGATCGAGTCGATGCTGAAGGTTGAGATCGGTGAGGCGCAGGTGGGTGCCGATGAGCACTGTGTCGTTTGCAAAGAAGCGTTTGAGATGGGCGTGGAGGCGCGTGAGTTACCCTGCAAGCACATCTACCATTCGGATTGCATTCTTCCATGGCTTTCGGTGCGGAACTCGTGCCCCGTGTGCCGCCACGAGCTTCCTTTAGATCACAGGCCGTTGGAAAACTGGGTATCATGTCAAATCGACGAAGAAGCGATCGAGTTAACGATATGGAGGCTTCCCGGTGGTGGATTCGCCATCAAGAGATTTTCCGGCGGAAGGAGAGTCGGCGAGAGCCACTTCCCGGTGGTGTTCACGGAGATGGATGGAGGGCTCAATGCAAACTGGGCTCCCAGAAGAATTACTCGAACAATGAGAAGCCACAGGGTTAGGGAAAGTTGTGGATTTGGGAGAGTTTTTCGCAATGTCTTGTCATTCTTCAGGAGACTTGGTTCTAGGTTCAATTCTTCTTCTTCTCGTTCATCTTCTCCCTCTTTATCGTCTTCGTATTCTGGTTCTGAGCATGTTTCTTTTTTTATTACAGTTCTGAGCATGTTTTTGTGAGTAGAAGAAACCCGCGGAGATGAAACATGAATTTTGTCATAAAATTGTAGCTCTTTTAGTAATTAATACCTTCTCTAGACACCAATCAGCAAATATTGATCAAACTTTAACATTACCTACTTAACAGGTTGCCCTTATGTAATATTGACCATCAGATTAAAAAGTACAAAAATGAAGGGCTCATGCATCATTTGTGCACATGCACAAAAAAATTTGTTTGTGCATTGTAAGTGTCACCAAACTAATATTCCATAAATTGTATGGATATTTTTATATTTGCATAAAACAAAGCATATAAATTTTTAAAAAATCTGAAACTATAAGAGATATGTATAAATAATTTGAAAATATAAACACAAGTAGCTGAAACTTAATTAAAAAAAATTAAATGTACAAATGTTACAATTATGTTTTGAGATGAAAAGCAAAAATTCTATCGTAAAAAATTGAAATGAATTATTTTGATAGAACTTAGATTTCAACAAAAAGAAACGATTTTTAATGTAAAAAAGTTCAAAGTAAATTATAATATAAAGCTTTTAAATAGTAAAAAAGTGCTATGTATCGATGACTCTAATTTATTATGAGATGATTAAGGACATGAAACTTTTTAAAATGGTGAAAAATTATTAAAAATTTGTGAATTAAGATATACAAAAACGACTTTTGAGGCCATGTGTTACTATACACCCTAGATGAGCATTGGAGTGATTGTATAGGTACCTCAGCGCTCCACCATCCTCCGTCATTGAGGAGGAAGTTATGCGACTTTGTATTGTCTCAGGGATGAAACACGAGCATTGGTCAGTTCAATATCAAAATTATTAAATAGAAAACTTAAAATTAGAAGAGGAGACAAAATGAAGACTAGAATATGTTTCTAAGCTCCCAAACAGAGATTAATATAATCTTGGTGTCAATGTGGGTCGGTACAAGTGTTAAAGGAACTAGAATTAGAGGTTATCGAAAAAAAAAAGGAATTAGAATTAACTGTTATCTTTCCCATGGAAGTGTGTTTGTTCAATTTTCCCTAGAGTAACTAATTAGGTCTTCGCTTGGACGTGGACAACTCCTCATAGAGATCCCCAAGTGCTGATCAATTGGGAGTGTCTCCGTTCTACTACTCTTTTTTCACCAAAAGAAGAGAGATTAATCTTGGGCACTAAACATAAATAAGAACTCACACGACTTATCAAGAAAAAGAATAGACTAGCTAGGAGAACCTCGATCGTTCTTTCTCTAGAGTGAGCCATGCAAATTTAATACATAAGAGTCACCAAACACAAATATATTATTATTCATTCCAAATGGATTGAAAGATACAACAAAAATAATATAAATCAATATAAATAGTTTCATATATAAATATATCTTTTGAAGACTGAATATTAATTAAACAACCCACAATTGAAATAAATAAAGCCATTACACTTCAAAGCTTAAGTGACAAATCAAGTTTGGAAGATTCTACAGTGGCCGTTTCTTCCGGCACGGTGGAATGAGGAGGATCACCTGTAGTTGCAGTCGGCGGAGTTGTTGGTTTGTCAACGACGACTCGGCTTGATGAAATATTATTGGTGGAAGCATTTGGAAAAAGGGGAAGTGTTATTCGAGCACCACTACCACCAGCACCACTACTACTGCTACTTCCACCATATTCCTCATGATATGGCCTTGAACTAATTGGGTCGTCACTTCTCATGATTCCAAACCTATCCAACATTGGTGACGAGTTCAGCACGTGGCTCCAAGGTTGAGTAGTACCATACCTAAATCCAGTGGAGTAGTTCCAAGGATAGGAGGGCGTGAGAGTAATATTGGATTCATCATTAAGTGACCTATTGAATAAGGATGTTCCTCTATAAAGGGATTGAAAGGGAACGGAAGTTGGAAAATTAGAGCAAGGAATTTGGATGGATTGCCTAAAACCACCACCACCACTGCCACCCCCACCACCACCAGTAACAAGGTCCTGGCGGAGTTTCGCTAGGGCACGCTCTTGTTTGTGTGCGTTTTGATGTCCTCCTAAGGCTTGTGAGGTAGAGAACTCTTTCTTGCAATAGTTGCAAGAGAAAGTCTTGACCCTTGTGTTTGTGGTTTCATTGGTACCATCTTCAGTGACGTTAGCCCTAGAAGATGACCCATCAACCACATTATTTTCTTCTTCTTCTTCTAAGGGTTTGGGAAAATCAAGTTCTTCTTCTTCCGCCTTCGCTTCGTTGGAAAGCTTCATGTCGTCGGAAGCCTGCTGTTGATCGAGTTCAGACATGATGATATCCTCCTCGTTCGCTCAGTTTTCACACCAATTATGCTGCCATGAAATATGGAACTTTTGAAAGTGAGATATTTGATTGAAAGGAGCGGGCATAGACTAGGGTTATTTATTTAGGATCAATGCAATAATCTACGTTAATTAATAGAAAGAAAATCTCATTTTTCCGTTATTATTTTTTGAATTTGTAGTACTGTACTAAAAGATTGAAGGATCGACTATTAGTGCTAAGTACTTCAATTGCCAGAAAACTTCCATAACTAGAATATGTGGATGTGTGGTGTTAGTAAATCACGCGGCTTTAATAGTTCACAACTGATGGCAAACGAAATTGGTATATATCTGAAATTTATTTGTTCCGAGTAAAACTAATTGGACATTCAAAAATTTCTCGGCAAGAAAATCTCTAGATGAGGTTAGCTATTGAAGGAAATGTGGAATATGATTAATGGCGTATATATATTTTTCAAAAACATAGCTTTTCAATATATATTCCTTCTACGTAAAAAAAAAAGAATATATATTTCTTCTCTGAATTTAGAGAAAATATTAAATATGCGATATGATATTTCACACTGAAGCCAACTTTGAGCCGTCCATTAATTTCATTCCTTTTCCATCGAATGGACGTACGCAACGATTGCTGAGAATGGCACAAAAACTTATGAATAATGCGAATGAATTACGAATGTCTACAAATGTTAAAATAAAGCCTATAATATTATCATAATAATAAAATCAAATATAAATCAATTGATTTTTTTAAGGAAATATAAATCAATTGAAGGTTACTAATCAATATATATATATATGCAAGTGAAAGTGGTTAATTAAATAAAAATTATATAATCCATACAACATAACAAGCAAAATAATAAAAAATAATAATTTAGCTAATAAGCTTTTAAATTGGCCAAAAGAAAAATAAAATAAAAAACTGTATAATATTGTACAATATGATTATAAATTTGTCTCGTGTGTGTATCTAGGGATGCTGATTTTATATTTATATTTATTACAGTTATATAACTATATAGGCTTAAATCTGTTTTCGGTCCCTTATTTTTTAGTAATTTTTGTTTTTAGTCCCTCAAAAGTAAAACACATCTTTTTAGTCCCTCATTTTATAAAAATGTGTCACTTTTAGTCATTGGGGTCATATTTTAAATTTAAAAAGTATTTTTTAAATTTATATTTTTACCTCTCCTAAATCCCAATTCTCACCTTAACCCCTTTTCCCTTCACCTCCCTCTCCATTGATGAACAGAGGCCATAAAGGAGAGGCAGCCATGAAGGGAAGCTCTGCGCGGCCAAGAAGGGAAGCTTCACGCGGCCAAGGGAGGCTGCGCACAACGGTGGGAAGGGAGGCGGCCACCACGATTGCACAGGGAGGAGAATGAGAGAGAGACCGCATCTCGTGGTGGCTTCGAGGGAGGACGCTGGAACTACTCCTAGAGGGGATGGGGGGCCATGGTGGTTGGAGATGTCGCAGTGCTGAAGGAGGAAGGGGACGGGAAGGGAAAATGGGGTAAGGTGAGAATCAGGCTTTGGGAGGGGTCAAATTATAAATTTAGAAAATACTTTTCAAATTTAAAATATAGCTACAGGAACTAAAAGTGACACATTTTAAAAAATAAAAGACTAAAAAGACGATTTTTTTTTTAAAACTAAAAAACAAAAATTGCTAAAAAACTAGGGACCAAAAATATATTTAATCCAATTATATATATACACACACAGACACAGGAACAAATCCAGAAATCTATAAAAATTCTCTAGACAAGGCCTTGATGAGGCCATCCATAATCCACCAAAGACCATGAAAGGTGAAACACCAATTCCAGTGCAAACACAATGGTGTACAAAAGGGTCATCCATGGCTGCTAATTAACATATGCACAAAAAATATAGCTCAATCTCATTGGCCGCTAGAGAGTAAATTAATTAATAAAATTCATTGGAAGAGAGAAATTAATAAAATGACTATTATAAATTAGGTTTAAATACTTTTTTCGTCCCTGCAAAATGACTGAATTTCATTTTTCGTCCCTGTAAAAAATGTTGTTTGTTTGTGATCCCTGTAAAACAAAAAGTTTTATTTTTAGTCCCTGCAAAATTGTTTTAGTCCTTGTAAAATTTAGATCATGTTGAATTAGTCCCTGTAATATGTGAACAATTTTGTTTTTAGTCTCTATTAAATTTATTTTACAATGACTACTTTGGCAATTATCTAAATATTACAGGGACTAATTCAACATGATCTAAAT
Organism: Glycyrrhiza uralensis; assembly: GCA_030159175.1. NCBI lineage: Eukaryota > Viridiplantae > Streptophyta > Magnoliopsida > Fabales > Fabaceae > Glycyrrhiza > Glycyrrhiza uralensis. Next base: position 46,186,086 of record BRZY01000005.1, read on the forward strand.
TTTACAGGGACTAAAACAATTTTACAGGGACTAAAAATAAAACTTTTTGATTTACAGGGATCACAAACAAACAAAATTTTTTACAGGGACGAAGAATGAAACTCGGTCATTTTACAGGGACGAAAAAAATATTTAAACCTATAAATTATAATATGTAAAAACAAAATGACCCTGTATGTGAGAAAACACAATTATATATCCTCTTTGACTATCAAAATTAAAATTTAGTGTTACCTGAGAGAGAGAAATTACGAACTGATCTTCTTAAGTCTTTTTTTTTACGGGTACGAACTCTTAGGTCTTCATTAACCATTATTTAAGAAAGTGAAAGTCCAATTGTAATTGTAATAATATATAAATAAATAAATAAATAAATAAATAAATAAATAGAACGTCTTTCATTCACATTTAATATCTCATTCGCTTAATACACAACAAGGACACACACGGCTCTGTCTAGATCATAGATTCTCCAAAGGATTCCAAGAATGAGAAGAAGAGGAAGAACCCCTCGTCCTCCTCTCAATTTCTTCACAATTCCCTCATGCAAATGTAATTAACAGTCTAGTTCACTCTCAATCTAATATGGTATTATAGTCTAAACTGGAATTTGCAATGCCAACCACTAAACCTCTGCTTTGTATGCTCCAGATCATGTAGTGAGACATGTCTGTAATTCCTCTGGTGCCGCAAAGCAACTCCTAGCTAGGTACTTTCCTAAGTCTCCCGTTAATCGAAAACCAAAAATTCTACTGAACTCCATTGCTCGGTACTTATGATTCACATTTTTGGACACAAGTAATCGAAGTAGGATTTTTTTCATTTATTTTTCTCTTAATTTTTTTTATTATTATATTTTTAAGAGAATAAATGAAATAAATAATATTCATGTATCATATTTATTTCATTTATTTCTTTAAAAGACACAATAATAAAAAAAATAAAGAAAAAATTGAAAAACAAATTCCAAACTCCAAGTAGTCTTGTCTTATATAGCGAATGACACTTTCTGACTTGAAGAAACACAGAAAGTATATCAAGACAGCTAATTATGATGATGTTGATAAGGACAAAGAAACTAGAAAATCAATGGTACGAGGCCAAGGTCTCAAAGTTCAATAAAGCTTTCTAATCATAAGCATTCCGCTTGAACCTGATACAGTAAATACTACTCCAATTAGCATATTATGTAGAGCATCTAAGGAGTAGATCGAGTAAGCAACCACTCATAGGAAAAAGTATAAACCCCCTCTAAAATTAAATATAAGCAAAAAATAATTTTAATATGATAATCTAAACAAAAATGATATTTTGACACCCAAACACCCAATTGACCACTAGAGATAGATAGGAATAGAAGAGAGATAAGTGATTGATGTGATAGATAAATGATGTGATAAGAAGAAAGAGATAAAAAGAAAGAGATGTGTTGAATGAGTGTTAAAAATTAAAAGGTATTAGTGTATCATAACCCTAATCTATAATACAAACAAATATTATACTAATTTTTCTCTATAAAATACTCTCGGTTTAATTCAAGTTATATGATCTCATTTATTAAAAATGGTTTAGATAGTGAAATTTATTTTTTATATAAAATTAAAAAAATATTGAAATTAATTTAACTAAATTTTTTTAATCTGAATTAGTCATTTTTCACTTTTTCTTTTTACAGTAGAATTAGTCATTTTTCTTATATTCTCCAGTCTGGAGTATATGACATGGAACGTGGAAAACGCCCAACAAGCAGTAGCACCAATATCCGCTGTTAAAATACAAAAAAAGAAAAAGAAAAAGAAATCACCAATGTCCCAAAAGGGCCCGTGAACGACGTCGTTTTTTGAGATGAAATCCTTAAACAAACGTTGATATAGGTTACATACGACACGTCGTACAGTTCATCTCCCAGTGAAGCCCTCGTCGTCCCGAAGAGGAAAGGACTGGCCCGGTGAGTGTCACACTTTCCTCATTCCCCCCAACTCCAACACAGCTAGCGCGCACAGGAATGGCAACTCACAAAGACACCGTTTCACTGTCTCCAAACCCTAACTGATGCTTATGGTCACGAGATTCTTCTCTCCATGATTCCAAAACCCGAGCTTCGCAACATGTCCTCCGAAGACATCGGTCTCGTTCCTGACCAGAGAATCGATAACAGCCTCACCTCGCCGCCACTCGTCTTCCAAGACGATCCCTTGCGCTTCAACTGCGGCACCGCCCCACACCGCCGGGTCGGTGACCCGGGCCCGAAAACCCGAGAACTCGCCGGCGGTTTCATCGACGAAAAGATGTTCGCCATCGATCGCGATCGCTTCTTCACCGCCCAGGGCTCGGAGTTCCGCCGGAGCGTCTATGCCGATTGCCACGGCCGCCGGGACAATCCCGATGATCGGAATTGGAGCGGCAACGGTGGCGCGTCTACTCCCAGCGGCGACGACTCCGACGGCGACGACGATGAGGATGACGATGAGGATGATGATGACGATGACGACGAAGGCGACGCCGTGGTAGATAGACTCGTCGGTGTTGGTGACGGGAGCAAGCGCAATTCCAATGCAATCACTGGTGTCAGCAATAACAGCGGTAGTGGTGTTGCAAATGGGAAAGCCCAGCATCATTCCCCTTATGGTATGAAAACAATATCACAGTTTTGTAATTAATTAATTAAGAATAAAAATAGGAAATGAAAACAGGAAATGGATTTTAGCTTCCAAAAATTGTTACCACTTCCTTTTGAGTTTAAGAATGTAACGTTTTGCTTTTTTGGGTCATTTTTTGAATCGTAGTTTCTGGAAGAGAGATACTGGGAAAGGACGGTGACATTGGGCAGTTGGTGCATAATAATGCGAGTGGTACTACTGATGAAGATCATCATCAGCGAGAAAGGTTAGGTAAATCACAGAACTCTGTCACCGTTGCTGAAACTGACTGTGAGGAGTACTATTCGCACTATCTTCAGGGCACGGAAGGGTCGGCTTCTGTGCAGAAAGTTATGGTGGATGAGAATGGTTGTGGGTTTAGTGGGAGAAAGGATGCTGTGTATTCAAGCGAGTCAGGGGAGTCATTGAGGGCAATTCTTTCAGATCCTGTTACGTAAGTCTCTTTCAGTTATAACTCTTTTTACAGCCTGATTTTAGGGGAGAATAAAAAAGGTTTTAGTGGGCAACAGGCCCTTTCTTTTATGCTATGAATTATGACCGTTGAGCAATATAATTTTCATAATTTGCTCTTGTTTTTTTTATTGCTAATGGTCTCCAACCATCCTTTTGTTTTTGATTAAATCGAATCAAAATCTAATTTGGTGTTTTTGATCGCCTGATACCTTGTTTGTTTCCTCAGTTGCTTACTTATGCTTACTTATACTTATAACAAACTTATCCTTTTTTATGTTTGATTGTTCATCTTCTGAAAATACAGTGGAACCCTTATGGATGATGCAATGATATTACCCTGTGGACATTCATTTGGTGGAGGTGGAATACAGCATGTTATTAGAATGGTGGGTTCTAAGCCATCAAATGCCATAATTTTCAGATTGACCTTTTCTGTGACTAGTCATCTGAAAAATGTTATTAACTATGGATCTGGTAATTTTCAACCTCTTTTTTCTCATGTATATCCCTCCATACAGTAGAATGGCAGGACTCTCCAAGCTACTAATGGCTATATTATGAATAAGTACCTGTTTGCAACAGATTCAAATTTTCCTTTCTTTTTTGAGAATATGGAAAATTATTGAATGTGTTTTGAAAAGATGGGAACTGAATTTTTATCAAAGTTGATTAAAAGTTCAAGCGGAAGAACATATGCAAGTTGATAAAAATTTATTGAATGGGGATGGACATTGTATGTAGCTTAGCTTTATTTCAAACTGTTCCTGCTTATCCATCAAAAAAAAATGTTCCTGCTTACTTGTAAGAATCAAATTCTACTTATGGTTCTTGAGGATTAGTAGATTACTCAAAAAGTTGTCTTTGGGAAATGCCCTGCATTCATCTGTATTATTAATAGACTAGAAATGTGAGTGAATGTTAATACGATTGTTTCACTTGCTGGTATATGTTTGGGTTGTGGATCAGCCAATAGTAGGCTGTAGAAGTGTTGAGATGTACACATGGGTCCCATCTGTTAAAATTTTACATTTGATCTGTTTTGGTAAGTGGCTATTGGTTAGTTAGCTCCAACTTAGGTTTCTTATTACCAAGTTTAATTTTTTAAATATTAGTCATTCAGGAATTTTTAAGTGGTCAACTAGCTAATATAGTTGTCGTGTGATGCATTTTCAGAAAGCTTGCTATACTTGTTCTCAACCCACATCTGAGGAATCAATATCTCCAAATCTATGTAAGTAAATTGTGTTGAAATTCAATTAATTCCACCCAAATAAGTTCTGGTCTCATGAACATTAATACTATCATCTTAAAGTTTCATTTTTGTTCTTCTCATTTCTTGTATTTTTTATGTTAGGTACTATTTTATGTATATTTGGTTTTGTTTTCATGCTTATATCCCTTTTGAAGCATGCTACATATATCCATTATACTAGTGCAAATTATAATGTCTAATTTTTTTACTTGAATAAATTTAAACTCCTGAAAAACCAAATCTAAATTATAAAGTACAATACTTAGTAATACTTTGATGCACAGTTCTGATTTTCTTTCTGGCATTTCTTCCTGTTGTGCTGGCTGCCTTGATCAGCACTTCGAGTTGCTGTGCAGGCATACCGCCGGGAAGAAGAGTCGCAATTTTACCGGTCATCCAAAAGAAGAAGAGAAAGATTTGATCAGGTGTGTATATCCATTCCCCAAACATGTTTATACCTTCATAGAGTGATAAGGAGATGAAAAGAAAATCAGGAACCACTTAGGCTGAATAAGTCACATATGTTTTACCTTGACATTTACCTATATTTTTTAATATGAAATATATTTTTCATAGGACAGGGTGGTTTTGGAGATTCAGCTGTTATGGAACCACCAAGGAGTAGAGGTGTTCAATTTCCATTTTCTGTGATGGACCGGGTTATCATAAAGGTAGTATGTAAACAGGCTTTGAGATTACTTATAAAAGTGTTTTTACATTTTTTTTTATAATTTAAAAAATCTACATGGCAAGTAATTGAAGAGAAATTGGATCAGGGGAACAAAAGGACACCACAACGCTTTGTTGGGCGTGAAGCTATTGTAACAACACAATGCCTGAATGGATGGTTAGTGACTTTACAATTTTCTTCCTCTAGTACTCTAGTTAATATCGAATCTTGGTTTGCTATGTTGATTATTTATTGATTTATTAATACAGTAACATGCCAATCTATTTATTGACTCAAAAAACGACAACAACCTGATAAGTAGAATCTAGTGTAAGTGAATAAAACCTCGCAGTTAATATCAAATCTTGGTGTGCTATGTTGATTATTGATACAGTAATATGCCAATCTATTTATTGACTCAAAAAACGACAACAACCTGATAGAATCTAGTGGAAGTGAACTTCGTTATTTATTAGTAGTTGTAAAAACTAGCAGTTGATATCAAATCTTGGTGTGCTGTGTTTGATTATTTATTGATACAGTGACTTGCCAATCTATTTAGTGATGAATAAAACCGACCTGATAGAATTTAGTGGAAGTGAACTTCGCTATTATTAGTAGTAAAAATAATTTCTAATGAAATATTAAAATTATAGTGAATAAAAAGTTGAAGATTTTCAATAGAGCATTATTTTTTCAGGATTCCAATTGTCAATTTTCTAGGGAGCGATATATAAATATAACAAGATGCCTCTCTGACATAGAAATATAACATGTTTGGCTGGTACTAGTATAGATCAGAAGTTAAATTTCATTGTGTTTGTGATGTACCGAGAAAAAAAGAGGGGTGTTGATAAATAAATTTCTTTACCTCTTTTTGAAGTTAGCGGCACATTCGTGGGTTGAGACATGGAAATAATTATGTGCGCTATGATAAAAAAACTAACGCTATTAAAAATAATATCTACAAGGGAATCATGATGGTTTCTGTCATGTTTAGTTCTATGCCTGAATGTTGATTTCAAGAAACTACGTTAAACTTGCTTCTGTCATTGATAAAAGACTTTTTTATGTACAGGTATGTGGTGAAGACATTGGACAATGCAGAGAGTGTAAAATTGCAGTATCGATCCCTTGCTAAGGTTTTGGATGATCCTTCAAAACCTGCCTCAAGCAAGATGGGACCTAATTGGCTTTAGATCTGCCGCACACTATCATCAAATGTGGTTGATAATACTTCTACACTAAGATATCTGCCACTAGATTTTGAGCATTTTATCGCCAACATACCAAACAAAATTTCTTGGTAATTGATACTCTTGGTATTCTTGCCAGAAAACTGTGCTAGCAGAGTTTGTAAATACAGAAGCCTTGTCATGTTTTGTGTTTCTTGAGAGTTTAGTAGTATCTTAGTAATCATTTTGTTACAATACAACAGTCAACAGTAACAGATTTATATTTAAATGGAAATTATTGTGAACTAGATATTATTGTTACAAAATATTGGCTTTGTACTTTATTTAGTATGACGTTCAGTGCTCGTCTCTCCCGCGATTTGGGAGGTGCCACAGAAATTTATTTATTTTAGGTTTAAATATGTTTCTAGTCCTTATAATATAAGGATATTTTACTTTTAGTCTCTATTAAAAAAATTAAACGTTTTTGGTCTTTATAAAAGTTTTTTCGCTTTTAGTCCTTTAAGTGGGTTTACCACTGATGTGTCCCATTTTGAACACAGTCAGCACGCCTTTGTGGCAAAAAAACATTGCCACGTAAGATCTACGTCAGCATCTCTCTCTCCTCCCTCCACCCCCACCCCCACCCCCACCCCCTCCTCTCTCTCTCTCTCTCTCTCTCCTCCCTCCACCACCACCACCCCACCCCACCACCTCCTCTCTCTCTCCTCCTTCCTCCACCCCACCACCTCCTCTCTCTCTCTCTCTCTCTCCTCCCTCCATCCCCACCCCAAATACAGTCGAAGATCGAAGCATCCAGTTCGACAAAGCTTGCACCTTTCCTCTGCATACCAGCATCAACAGAGGCAAACTAAAAGGCACAGAGTGGGAAAGATTCAACTTTGGAGGGAGAGAAAGAAACCCAGATGCAAAAAATGGAAGGGAGACCATCAAATAAAAAAAAAGATAAATGAAGAAATCTTCTGAACCGCCATCGTACATCTTCCCTGCATTTTCGTTGCTACTCGGGAGATCGACAAAATCGTCACCCAACAACCGAGAAGAAGACCAAAATCGCAAAAAGAAGAAGAGGCTTGTTATATTCCACTGCTACGAGATCGACGAGGACGACAACCTTCGAAAACCCGGGATGAAGTTTCTAGCTCCAACTGTGGCATCAATACCATCATGGCCAAACTTCCTAACGGTGGGGGTGGGGTGAGAGAGAGAGAAAGAGAGAGAGGAGGTAGTGGGTGGAGGGAGGAGAGAGAGAGAGAGGAGGTGGTGGGGTGAGGTGGGGTGGTGGTGGAGGGAGGAGAGAGAGAGGAGGTGGTGGTGGGGTGCTGCCGTGGATCCTACGTGACAATATTTTTTGCCACGTAGACGTGTTGATTGAGCTCAAAATGGAACACGTCAACGGCCAATCCACTTAAAAGACTAAAAGCAAAAAAAAAATTTATAGAGACAAAAAACGTTTGACTTTTTTAATAGAGACTAAAAGTAAAATACCCCTATATTATAGGGACAAAAAATATATTTAAGTCTTTATTTTATTATACTTTTACTATTGAAAATGAAGAAATGTACGGAGTTTTTTTTTTAAAAAAAAAAGATAGACACGAAAACCTAATTTCTCTCTGGCGGTAATGTTTTAATTATAAAAAAAATTCTGATTACTCATTTAGGAACTTATTTTTCTTCTGATTAGTTTCTATACTAACATTTTTCGTGAAAACGGATTGCATTAAATATCACTTTTCATTGTCAAAATTAATTCCTCGTTTTGCGTTTAAAATATTCCTCGTTTTTATAATTATTTATTATTTATAAAAATATGTATGAGTAAAATATATTTCTGTAAACGTTAAAATAAGTAGTATATTGTAATAAATGAACTTTATTAGACTATAATTTTTTATCAATATAAATTGAAATACTATAATGAAATCATGAGATTGTGTAAATTAGTTTTCAATAGTGTGAATGTGATTACTATTATCTACTACGTCCGGTCTCTGTCATAAAAAAATAAATAACTAATTTATCAAGATCAAGAAAAAATAGTTGAGTTAGTTAATTTTAATTAATTTAAAGGCTTAAATATACGTTTTGTCCCTGTAAATATATCAATTTTTGAATTTCGTCCCTGTAAAAAAAAAATTTGTGTTTCGTCTCTGCAATAAGAGGTCATTTCTTTTTTCGTCCCTGCCGTCAACTTTCGTTAAAAAAAAGCTGACATGGCAGACGGACTGCCACGTGTCGTCTAGTCATGCATGACAGTTGGGCACACTTATCCAGTGTGGTGACGACACGTGGCATTTCGTCTGCCACGTCAGCTTTTTTTAACCGAAGTTAATGACAGGGACGAAAAAAAAAATGACATCTTATTGGAAAGATGAAACATAAATATTTTTTTTTACAGGGACGAAACTAAAAAATGGATATATTTGCATGGACGAAACGTATATTTAAACCTAATTTAAATTTTATTCCAAAATTATCCTTACTATTTAATGGTTAAAATAGTTACACCCATTTGCATGGAAAATTGGTCCCATATAATAAAATAAGGGTATAAAAGAAATTCTAACAATTAAGACATTTAATAATGAATTTATGTTTCTTATAATTTGAACCAAAAAAATAATCTTATTTTATCTTATAATAAAAACCAGAGGTAATATAATCTATAACTATTATAAAAATGATATGCCCTTTTGGTGTAATTTTTTTGTTTATCTATTTTGCCCTGTAACTTTTAATAACTTCTCTTAATATTAATAGCTTTTATCATTAGAGATGCTTGACCAAATGTTAAATAAAAAAACATAGAGCGAAAACAGAAAAAATAGACATTTGAATTTTAATTTAATCCAACAAATATAAAAAAAGCGAACGTGCCTGTCTTTCTGCTTGTTATTTATAATATAATATTCATATGAAAATTTTAAAATTTTGGATTATTATTATATTTATTATATGTTTTAATATTTATTTACTATCTCATTAAAGAAAAATAAAAATAAAAACTAAAATTGAAATTGAAAAACCAATCCTAGATAATCCCTTTAAGATTGAATTGAACTAGATGAATTTCAATTTAGCAAACCAATTGGATGATAAAATTAGAAAACCAATGAAATCATATTATTAGATTATATGACTTATCTCTTTATCAATATCCAATCCAATTCAATATGCGAACTAACTAACAATATTTTTTTTAATTCGATAATATTGTTCAAAACACACGTTCACAAGTGTTGTGATTTGAGTAGGATAAGTACATATATTACGGGTGAATGAATTTATTTTTAGTCAAATTATTTTATAAGTTCTTATAGTTTCATTAAATTTTTAAATAACGCACACACACGTACGCAATCATGTGTTATGATCATTTGAGTAGGAAAAGTATATTACGGATGAATGAATTTATTTTTAATAATCAAATTATGTTGTAAGTTCTGATAGTTTTTTTTTAATTTTTAAATAAGTCCCTTTAATTTAATTTTTTACCCAAAATCCTTAAAAAATTTAAAAACTCAAATAAGGTCCTATTATTTTTAATTTATTTGATTTTTGTTATACTATATATATTAATTATATGGAAACTTAGATAAACTATATATAATAATTTATTGAAAGATAATATAGCTAAATTAATCCTAATATTTTATCCAAGCTTTTACATAAACTCATATAATTTAGTAAAAAATGACAAGTTTAATAATGATTGGGAACGTATTTAAAAGTTTTTAAAAGTACGAGACTCCATTGAGTTTTTCAAACTTTGAACCATTAATTAATTGAAACTTTTACCAAACTATAAACACATGCAATACAACTTAACCATTTTATTTTTCTCCATAGGCATATGCAAGACCAAGGAGAATAAAAGCAATAAACTGTGCAAGTTGACACCCCGAATTAATTTAACAATGAATAGCATCATTTGTGATGTTTGACACCCCAATTAACTAACAATATATAACTATCCTAAGATGAGACCGGATTTCCCTGTGTTGAATAACAATTAACAAAATAAATTTTATATAATATAAATATGCAAATTAGTTTGAACATCACAAGTGAATTAATCTGTCAGTTTTGGCAGCGGAACATGCGTATTTGGTACCTTCTCACACTCAACAATTCAAAGCACCCAAAAGCATTTTTCTTCTGTCGTTAGGAGATACAGAATTCATTGAACATAAGCAAAACCAACATCAGCAGGCGATAATAATATATCAATATTCGCCATCGGAAGAAGAACAGCCATTAATAATCTGGACAATAATTTTATTGTACTTTTAAATTATTTTACTCTATATTGTGTTTATAGACTGTGCATCCATTCAAAAATCATTCTTTCAAATCTGTACTCATACTTCCATTTAGCCAAATGATTAAATAAAATTAACAAACATTCATTGAAAGAAAGAGATCTCCCAGTAGAAACGAGTGGTAGCCTTTATTAAGAACCATTCACGTTTTGATCACTCAGATCACTTTGTAGTGTGTACAGACTACAGACAGACCCACAGCGATGCTAATCCCATTATATTGCATCACCATCGATCTTGAATCGGAACCAAATAAAAAAACAAATAACAATTCAATAAAAGAAGAAGAAAAAAATCCCCTAGTTTCCAAATAATGCTTTAACAACTTGAGAACTATTTCCAGAGTGTGACGATCCACTTAGCTAAAAATGGCATTCGCCCTATACAGATCCACATGCCTTTGATATAATATAATTGCAATTAAAAATAATTACTTAGAAAAACTGTACAATTGAATATCTAACAAATGGAATCAGTGGCGATGCCAGTGACTCTGCAACAGCCAACAATTCTTAAGCTGCGACTGCGCGGTTTCCCTGAAGCTTTGCACTCTCACCAAGCAAAAGTGGGTCGAGAATACACCCATTCCATTACCGGGTCCAGACCCGACCCGACTCGTCTTCAGCAAATAACAAACCGGGCCACACCCCACTCCCTTCCCCTGAACCACGATCCCCCACACCCTCGTCGTCCTCTCCTTCGTCCTCCCATTCGCACCACCACTTTCTCCGCCGTTCTCCGCCTCGTCGCCGCCCAACTCCTCCACGAATATAACCCCCTCCGGCAGCGGCGCCTCACCGGCCTCCCACCTCTCCTTCACCGTCTCCCAATCCTCCACCACCACCTCCTTCTTCGTCCCCAACGTCGCCGTTTTTTGGCCCTTGGGATAAACCTGCACCAGCAACGGCGCTTCCCTAAGATTCTTCACAATCTCCACCACCGATTCCCTCATCCACCGATCAAGCCTCTCCTGTGCCTCAACGGCGTCGTTCGCCCCTGAACCCTTGCGCTTCCCCTGCAGTCCCAGTTCAAAGCTCATCCGGTTCTCCCTTCCCTCCGCCGCCGCCGCCGCCGCCACCGCCGAGATCCTCCCCTTCCTCGCCGCCGAGCATACCCTATCGCCGAAGGAGACGGAACACGGCGGCGCTCGGATTAGATCGCACCGCTTCTGAATTCCGATTTCGGCGGCAAAGCGGTTGTTTCCGCCGCAAGCAATGCCAAGAGTCGACGACGCCATCTTCTACCGCGAGGATGGCCGGAGAAGAAAGAAGCCTCGAAAAGCACACACTCAGAACAAAGGGAATGAGAAAACGGAAACAGGTATATAAGTGGTGGATGCGTCTTTCTTTCGGTTTTGTGAAGAAGATTCGGTTGTAACTTGTATAAGGAGATAACAAACAAGAATGAGAAGCAGAGAGAGCACATATAAGAAAACAGAGGATGACGATGTGTATTTAATTGTTAAGTGACGCGTTCAAAATTAAAAGGCAGATAAATAGTGTACACTCTTGAATAATAATTATTAATTATTGATTAACAAACGAAGGGTCCTGATTCAATTGTGACTCGAGTTCTGACTCTGACTCGGACTCCTTTCCTTTGCTTTTGGAGAAAGGGGTTGAAACTGCTACGAAACACCAACAAAGGGGTTTGATTAGGTGCGGGTGAGTGTTTATCAGGATAGGGTACGATGTGAGCGAAGCCAGTTGTTTGCTACGGTTTTTAATGGGGTGGACTGAGTTGGACGCTTTTCAATGGGGGGTTGCAGTTGGAAGGTGTTGAGCTGGGTTGTAGTGGAATGTGTTATCCGAATGGCACGAGGCTCGGTTGCATTGGAGCGTGGCTTTATGTGTTGGTTGTGTTCCTCCACGAGGCTCACACGCGACGCTGGTAAACAGAACATGATAGGGAGTGTGGAATTTTGTTGCGGGTTCAGAGAGCCACGGGTTGTGGTTACTTTGACCGGCTGTGGTTGTGATGAACGGTGCAGATGTGATTTGGAGTAAAAGGGGTGAGTGTAGGGGATTGTTGGAGGGGTCGGTGTGTGACGTAAAGAAACGAATACGAGAACTGCACGAGGTGACACGCGAAAAGTGCATGGATTGCGAAGGCGGGCACACGAGGGGCATTCGCTTTGTGTAAAGCTTGGCCAACAGAGTGCAACGTGGATGACACGCTGGAACGAAAGATCTCCACGTCAGCATTTTCGCGGTATTTAAAATGCGGTAGGTTACATAAGCCTACGCAATTATTGTTCGTGCCCGTGTTTTTTTAATCCCTTGTGATTGTGACGATACAAACACAATCATTGCGAACCAGGATCTAACTAACTGCGTGGGAGAGATTTTTATGTGAGTAGATCTTTCGTGATTCATGTGACAGTTAACCCAACGGTTTGTTAACAACAACAACAACAACATATAACGTAGTTTCAATGTGATAAACATTCTCGAATGATAAAGATGAGATGAGATTAATAATGTGTAGGGAAAATCACATGATTATAATCTCTTAACTAATTTTTAAATTTGGAAGTATATGGAACGATATTTGCAAAAATAATCTGAATGAAGAAACAAGGGTTCAATACACTGCTTTAAGAAGCAGGAGATTTAACAAAGATTGATCGTGGATTTGATTTTGAAATTGATCAGTATTTGATAATAATTCTTAAAATTGTGGCAATTATAAGGATTTGTATGATTAGCGCCTAATTGAAAATTTATCAATATATAACCAACACATGATTGAATGATACAAACAAAATGGATTGCAATGCACATTGTCAATTAATCTATTTCTAAAAGATAACACTATTGAAAAAATTTAGAAGAATTTTTTTTTAATTAAACGATTAATTAAGAGAAAAATCATATTAATTTTATCTAACTTAACAAAGAAACTCTAAATATGAGTCATAATATAAACATAATATGTGATTTCACATAAAAGTATTACATGATTTCATGAGAATAATCCAAATTCAATACATAGGAGCAAATAATTTAGAATAAATTAATTAAAAGTTTTACAATGAAAAGTATTTTAAAATAGATAAAATATAAAAATGGTGCTTTAATAATAGGATTTGCATTGGAACCACTTTTCTTACACAAAAGTCAAATCGTTACATTTTGGTGCTATCAGCTGCTTAGAGCATCTCCATTGCAGCATTCCAATTTTGGATATTTAAATGGGTCTCACATTTTTATATTATTTATTTTTATTTTTTTAACCCAGGTACGTAATAGGTATTTAATCCCTCCAACTCAGTACTTCCAAAAAAATTCTTAAATTAATCTTATTAATAACCACACATCACTCATTTTTATTTATAAAATACAATAGACCCATACAAACAGTATAAGTATCCAATTCTTGTAAAGGTACCATCGCTGGTTAAGTACCTTGACTGTCAGAACTCCAGCGCAAAGTACCTAACAAGGAGCATTGCTTATCAGGAAAAAAGGCACCGATGGAGATGCTCTTAGAGCAACTCCAATGGAGTTGCTTAAGCCGTGTCTTAAGTCTTAAGATGCGTTGCTTAAATAAAAATACCATTGGAGCAAATGACGTGTCGTTGCTTATTTTTCAGATTTAAGAACCGTTGCTTGTATAAGCAACTCTGCTGAACCCATAAGCAACGTTGCTTAACAATTAAAAAAGCAATTTCCAGCAACCACCAACAACGAACAAGCAACATAACAATGAAAAAATGGAGGGAGAAATTGTTCTCATACCAGAACAAATCAACAGATCAATTAAATTAAAATTAAAAAATAAAAAAACCAAGAACAAAAGACCCAGATCAACATCACCAAATTCAGAAAAAAAATTAAAAATTAAAAATTAAAAAAAGGTGATCGGGCTACACCAGATGAAAAGACCCTCTCTGATGAAGAGCACCACCACGGGAAGGCCACCACCACAGGAAGGTCGTCGCTGCTCGTCGCCTACCGCCGCCGCCACGCTTAGGCCGCCATTGTTCCTCACCACGGGAAGAGCAGATCTTGTTGAAAAGGTCACAGCTTTGTGCAAAAAAACTCCAATCAGACTCCAGCAAAAAAAAGGTCACAACTTGATGGAGGAAGAAGAAAAGATGGGAGGTCTGTGTGAGAGAAACGAAGAAGAAAGTGCTGAGATAGGAAGAAGAAAGGGTGGGTAGGGTGTGTGAGAGAGTGGGGCGAAGAAAAAAGTGCTGAGATAGGAAGAAGAAACGAAGAAAGCCTGTGTGAGAGAGAAATGAAAGGAAAGTGGAAGAAGAAAGGTGGGGGGGGGGGGGGGGGGCGTGTGAGTCTGAGAGAAATGAAAGGAAAGTGGAAAGGTGGGGCGGGGGGGGGGGGGGGGGGGGGCATTTGAGTCTGAGAGAAATGAAAGGAAAGTGGAAGAAGAAGATCCATTCTTTTCAAAAAAAAATTATCATTTTTTTTCTCTGATGTGATCAATTGTGTCTGGTGATCAGCAGTTGCAAATTCTCTTCACGCATATATCCGAGATGTCAGAGTTACAATTTCGAGATCATTTTTTGTTATGCAACATGATTAGGGAGCAATATGGACTTAATTAAATTAAAAATTTTATGTAATTTTAATTAAATTATGTTATGCATTAAATAATGTTATGTATTCAATTATGTCATTTATTTTAATTAAATTATGTTATGTATTCAATTATATCATTTATTTAATGAAATTATGTTATGTATTTCTTATCATTTTAACTTTTTGTGATAAATAAATTAAATTTGCAATATTTATTTATTTTTTGAATTTCTATTTTTTAAAATCAATATATATATATATATATATATATATATGAATTAATGTTTTAATTTGAATTAAAAATATTTTTAAAATTAAACTATAAATATTTGGAGTCCATTGTGGGACCCACTTAAGCAACCCATTTTAAGCAACACCCATTGGAGTAAAAATAAGCGAGTGTTGTTTAAAGTCTACGTAACACTGTAGGGTCCACTTAAGCAACTTAAACAACCAAAATTAAACAACTCCATTATGGATGCTGTTAGTTATAAGATCGTAGGGCCTCAAACTCTATTGGTCAAGGTAAATTGACCATGGGCTCTAAGATATTGGTCTCATTCTTTTGTTCCGTGCTCTCTTTCTCTCTCTCTTCAAACCGCCCATTTGAGACATTTAGTGAGGTGTTGTTGACCAAAGAAAATGAAACATATAGTGAGGCTTTTTTTTTTGGTCAATTATAGTGAGGCTTTTATGTTTTCAAAGGCCGAGGTCCTTTGACCCAAAAGAAAAGTCTGCGGTCTAATAGCTTCTATTTATATTTTGGCTGATGCTCCCCGCACTAACATGACTTATTCCCTACACCCATATCTAAGTTTTTTTGTAAATTAAAAGACTGAAATATCCCTCCCTCCAAATCCCATTCTTCCCCTTCAGCGACAGTCCCTCTCTCCCCTCTTCTTCTTAATTGTTTTTTCTTTTCTCTCCCTCCAAATATGTCTTCCTATATTTGACCTTTGCAATTGTAGATATTAGACATTACTAGCCTCTTGCCTACTTAATTTACCCAAATAATGAACACAGACGACACATCTTAATGTATTTAAAATATGCTATTTGTCAGCAATCATGCTTAAAGCATGCTCACGTAGCTCGATCTCATAAACAAAACACAACTTTCAATTTGCAAAAGCAGATTTTTCTATCATGTCCATTGATTTGTTCCACACACAAATATATTGAACCTTGATACCACTACCAGCCCCCTCAACGAATACATAATAATGCTGATAAAATACAGTGAAGTGAAGAAACAGAGAACATTACGTACAAAATACACTTAATAAAGAAAGGTAGCAGACTTGAACACCTAAGTTGAACAAAAGAATTAGAACTCCTTCACAATACCAACAGCACCGATGGCCATATACAACAGCTGTAAAATTTTGTTCCGGAAATACGGATTCCGGAAATGTATTTGTACAATTCCGGAATCTATATTTCCGGGAAAAAATTGAAACCAGAAAAGAAAAACACAGTCGCGTGGAGGCTCGTTCTTACTCTTATGCGTCGCGGTTGAGTCCAGGATGAAGGTACGGAGGTGCGACGGAAGCTGCCTGGTACGACAACATCGAATGGAGGTGGGGGAAGGGGATCTCTGTGCGGGGGGCAAGGGAGCTCTGTTAGGGAAAAAATTGGGGTTGCAGTCACTCGATGCTAACAATGGCAGATTTGGGGTTGGGGTGGTTTTTAAGGGAAGGGTATTTAAGTCTTTCCGATTACAAAATAACTCAATTGTGGGTGCATGTGAGTAAGTCATGTGGGTGCAGGGAGCATCGCCCTTATATTTTTGGTGGTCTTATTTTCAAAGGCCTTAAACATGAAGAACTTTGGGCCTCTCCATGTACAAAACGTAATACCCAAGTAGTACCCCCCCGACAAAAACATAGTACCCTCATTTGAACCAAAAAAGTAATACCCATAAACGACAAAAAAAAAGTAATACTCACGTAGTTTTAATTATTTGTATTTTGGAAGCTCCCACATTTAATTGAGTAATGTTGGAACTATATGATAAAATTTTATATTAGTTAAAAATGAATTAAATAAAACAATGTATGAGAATACATGCACACATTAAATGTCTTAAAGTTTTAAGTTAAGATGTGGTGTTAAATTCATTTTCGAAGTCCATTGACACAAATTCTCCTACTGTAGGGTTTTTCCTAATATGCTAATAAGTGACTTTAGGGCATGGTTTCAATTTAGTGCATGTTTGGATTAATGTTGAAATTGAGGAACATAATTTTGCCAAAGCATGTAGTCTCTCTTTAATATTTGAAGAGACATCAAGCGAGAAACTTGCCCCGATTACACGCAAGTATATATAGATTTGTTCCAATATGTATGTTGTGTGTGTATAACATGTTTAGTGGAAACAATTCAAAGTGGGAGAAAGAGAGGGGAGAGTTGTTAAGTGTATATTAGGGTAAAGCTTTTAGCTTTAGGCCTAACCTATTTTCTAAACATAACACAAGGTATGATTTTTTGGTAGTAATAAATTTAGATTAAGGGAGATCCACCATGTGTAAGATCAGAAAGAACCACAAACTTCGATTAGGATTTGTAGTAGAATTTACTTATAGCCTATCAATGAAAAAATACAGGATTTGAACCCAAGTCATATAACTAGTGCAAGCGGATGGTCTAGTTATTTTTTTTTAAAGTTTGATTTGACATGAAAATACTATTCAAAAGGTTATTTTATAATATGAACTTCAGGATTCGAACACAAGTCACAATTAGTGCAAACGGAGGGTCTAATTATTTTTTTTAATATTTGATTTGACATGAAAATACTATTGAAAAGGATATTTTATAATATGAACTTTAAATAAATTATAAATTTATTTTTAAACAAGCTTAAGCTTAATTCTTTATATAGGTTAAATTTTTTTTTGGGTAGAATATAAATCAATAATTAATTTTAAGTTATTATTATAAATATCTTATATAATAATATTAAAAAATACTATTATATTATTTATATTTATTTGAATAGGTTGGTCCATCTATTAGTTTTAAAAGATATTTTTAGATATTTTAAAGATTGATTTTTTAGTTAAATAAGTTCTCTTAAAAAGAACTTTAACCAAATTTATTCAATAAATAAGTATGATATATTCATCCCTCAATCTATTTCCAACCTAACTACACGCAGTGTCTATGTAATATACTAGTCTTTAAACGAAAAAAAAAAAATCACGAAATGTTGATGCACAAAGCTATCAAATGTAGCACAACTCTTTCCTGGTCTCGTCAATAATTCGTTTTTGAAGTTAGGTAAGAGTAAGACAGGGCAGATAGCTAGATTGAAGAATCTAGCAGCCTAGCACAACATTTCCTAAGTTTAAAACCCTTTTTCTTTTTCTCTCTCGTTGTTTTGCTCTTTCTGAATTATTAAACAGGGATTATAGCCGCTGGATTGAAGGTAATAATCGAGGGGAAAATGAGCATGGATTGAAGACAATATAGTGATTTCGTACTTTTGCTCAATCCTCAATTCCTCATTTCCCACAATGCATTTTTTTTTCTTGACTGGAATAATAAATTTGATTTTAGGGTCCATAATTAATAAACAACAACATGATATGCAAATGCCACAGAAGACTATTGTTAGGTAGAATGAACGGTGGCGCTCGTGCCACCAACCGCATGGGTGGCCGAGGAACTTCGAAGCAGTCAAAGGCATCAAAATTGACTGGAAATTACATGCCAACGACATTCATAAACTCAATCCCTTTTCAATTTACTCCATTTCAATTCCAGGAATAAAAAATAAAACACTATTTTTTAGTTTTTACACCATTTAAAAGTTGCTAAATATTAAACTTTAAATCGTAAACTAATTGATTGATTGATGTTATTTAATATATGTCGGAACCATTTATTTGTTTGTTGTAAATTGGAAAATTAGAGAGTTTACTTTTTGAATAATTTTAAATTTTTTTATCTTTTATTCTTACAAATTCTCTTAATTACTAAATAGAGAATGTATTAAATATTTTTTATATTTTTAAAATATTAGTTATATTTTCTTTCTTATTTTATAAAATAGTAAAATAATATATAAAAAAATTTATAAGAGTATATAAACATTTCTCTTGGTGTTAAGTGTTAAGGTAACACTTTAGGTGTTGTGAAAAAAAAGGTAAGACTTTAGGTAGTGAGCAACATTAACTACAAAAATGTATCGAAAAGAAAAACATTAACCACAAAAAATAGAGGTAGCAACGAGCAAATGATGAACTCACAGGTACATCAACTCGCTCTACCTACCCGCCACCTTGTTTTCGTCCTTGTCAGGAAGGTCAAAGGTGTCTAAAACAAAGAGCATTATATAGTGACTGATCCATCATTTCCTACACCTCACCCTTCTCTCTAAAAAATCCACCCAAATTCTCCCACCCCATCTCTCTCTATCTTCTTCTCCAGCAAAGACAACTACTAGTAAGAGCTACCTCTCTCTCTCTCAACCAAATGAGTTTCTAAACTGCTCTTTATTGATTGATTTTAGGTGCTTATAATAATTATTTGTTTTTGTGAAATTTAATTTCAGTGGCTAGTGAAGTTGTAATGGTTGATGAGATCTCCTATCCTTCCAAGATTACTACTACCAAGCCCCTATCTCTGTTGGGTCATGGTAAGTTGCTTTATATCCTCCTCTTGCAAATTCCTCTTTCTTGATTAGATTTTGAAGATGGGGTATGGTCTAGATTTGACTGTGTTTCTGTAAACTGATGTTTTAAATCCAAGTGCCAAGTCAAAGTTTATAAACTAAAGGCAGCAATTAAGGGATCTAGATCACAGACTCTAGTGTTTAGTTTCAGAAAGGCCAATAAAACTGCTGGATTATTTACTTGATTCATGTTTGAAGTAGCAAGTAGAAACAACTCGATTTTTCTTCTTTGATCAGGGCTCACCGACATGGAGATCCACTTTCTCCAAGTGAAATTCTATACAATCGGGGTTTATTTGGACCCTGAAGTAGTCAGGCACTTGCAACAGTGGAAAGGTACACCTGCCAAGGAGCTCGAAGGGAAAGATGACTTCTTTGATGCTCTCATATCTGGTAAGTTATGATCTGTTCTGTTTTTACAATCCAACACAAGTTCTGAGTGAATCATCAATTTAGTGTCTGCAACTATAGAGCACTATCAACTTAGTTGTGGAAATTAATTAATATTTTAAATTAGTCACTGAAGTTGAAATTTTTTGATTGTATTAGTTCCTGTCAGACAATTCCAATAACTAAATTGACCGATCCAACAGGACTAATATGGCTATTGACAAAGCTTTGATATGAGCCCTTCTGTTGTATTAATTGGTATCAATGCAACAACAATGTTATATTGCCATTGCCAAATGCTAAGTAACAAGAGTGAATGACAGAATAACTGTGTATATGTGCAGCTCCAGTGGAGAAGGTTATTAGACTTGTGGTGATCAAAGAGATCAAGGGCGCACAGTATGGTGTTCAGATTGAGACTGCTGTGAGGGACCGGTTGGCAGCTGATGACAAATATGAGGAGGAAGAAGAAGAAGCTTTGGAAAAAATTGTTGAGTTTCTCCAGTCTAAATACTTCAAGAAACATTCAGTGATCACATATCATTTCCCAGCAAATTCTCCAACTGCTGAGGTAAAAGTGACAACATTAGCTTTTAGCTACCTTGTTTGATCCTTCATTGCTGATTACAGTTAACTTTAGTTAATGATGACATGGTTGTTTATTGTGTTTGTTATGCAGATTGTAGTATCTCTGGAGGGGAAAGAAGACTCCAAGTTTGTAGTAGAGAATGCCAATGTGGTAGAGACCATCAAGAAATGGTACCTTGGTGGTTCAAGTGCGGTGTCTCCCTCAACCATTTCATCTTTGGCTAGCACTCTCTCACAGGAATTGTCCAAGTGAAGAGAACTTGGAGTTGTGTAATAATCTTGAGGATCTATGTTTTGTGTTGCAATGCTGTTGTATTTGGAACTTTCTCCACACAATGTTTGCGGAATTCTGCTTTTTAACTTAAAGGAATAATAATGTTAATCTTGTGACATGCCAAATTCTTGATGTTTTATAAATGGCTATTATTCAAGCAAGTTAATTAGGACTCAACACTTCTATTAATTGTATAATCTCAAATAAGCTTTTCCAATTACACTCTATGGGCAAAACTAGTCTCCCTTATTTAACGACTAAGTCGGCCAATGGTTTTTCTCTACCTTTCTTGTTGTGGCCTCACTTATTGGACCTAAAGAAACTCAATTTCCCAGCTACCCGTTCGAGTGGATATATTCTGTTGACTCTAATCAATAAACAATCTCAGCTGCTCCAAATTTGTTTCCGTGCTAAAATTTTCAAAGCTCCCAACTTCGCATTTGGTCGATTACTAGGCCTAAATAGTATAGGTTTTAGTGAATAAAATATCCTTAAAGGTTTAGTGACCCATATGAATGTTTTTATACTTCCCATAACATTTTTAACATGTCTCCTTTAATAATGTCCAAGTCCACCCACCTAATTTTAACATATTTTATTCAAAATAATGGAGACATTAAGAATCAAACTCTATATTATTTGATCATAGATAATCTGATACATACATGCAATTAACTAACTATGCAAAAAAATAAAAATTAATTTGTGAAGACAAATGAAGTAACTTTCATGGCAAATTACTCATATTGAAGTCCAAAAAAGTTAAGATCAGAGAACTTGACCACAATATATTCCCTACTTCACTCATCTATGATACTTGTCAGCAATCTATTCTCTTGTAGATACTAAAGAAGATTTACATTTGGGAATTGGGATAAATACCTGTGTCATTCAGTCTCTAATGGTGGATATAAATGAGAAAGAATCTGAATTGAGCTTTACTTGATTGACAAGAGTACTATAAAAGAATAAAGGAAGGGTTTCCAATTTTCAGTTATATTGATGGTGTCACCATGATAAGTTTTGGTTGTCATGCTCTTCAATCCTGATTAAATTTAAACTTCTTTTAAGTATGGAATGTGAATTAACTTTGAATGCTGAAACAACTATCTATCTCTGCAAACTCATGGAGGGGGAAATGAGTATCAGCAAGAGCATCAGTGTCTGCTTTGACATGCAGAGCAAATGTCTTCCATGGGATATCAGATTGATGATCTTATGACAATGATTGCCAAGTCACATGCTGCCATTGTGATTCTCAGTGATAAATTCAGTTAGTTCTAAAATCCAAATGTTGATCATGAACTAATAAATATGTAATATCTAATCTATTTAAATATATATTAACTACTTGAATTACTTCTAAAATCTACTTGAGCTAAATTCAGATGATAAGGAAAGGCCGCGCCAGAGGGATGTAATAACGAAGAAAAAGGAAAGAAGATTGAACCAAGTTTGAAATAGTCATTCATTAGCAAGACCTATTTTTTTCCTCTTTTATTTTGCTGGAGACAAAAATGCCATCCAAGTATCCAACCAGTTGGGCATCGGTTGCCTTTCAATCTATTTACAGACAACAAACATTCAAGACTTGGTGCTATTTCTTATGTTAGAAAAACATGCACAAACACTGAAATGGTCTCTTGAAATCATCATCCAACAGTTTTTTCTACTCTAATATCTGCCCCCATATCTTTAATTCTTCATACAGTTACACAAGTGGACAGTAAACATGAAAAGTTCCATATTCAAGGCTACAAACATCTGCTCTCTATTTATTCTTCCTTCTCTTTACGAATTTTGACATTCCAGGGTAAGATTGCAACTCACAATTAGCCAGCTTCGTCCACAGCTACGGCTAAAGGCACTCCTAATGCATTCTCTACATGGTGCATGGTTCCTGTAGCTGCAGCAGTTTCAGAAATGGTTTGATCATGCTCAAGCAAAGACTGTCTGCAAGTAGGACAAGAGGAGTGTGAGGGCAGCCATGTATCAATGCACCTTACATGGAATCCATGGTTACATTTTGGTAGCACTCTAATTTTCTCCCCATCCATAAACTCCCCAAGGCAAATTGGACAATCCGTGGCTGCAAAACTAGTAATACCACTACCACCTGAACCATAAACAACTATTGGGATCTGATGCAATGCACTCTTCTTTAGGCCCTTTTTCGAGACTAAACGAGCCACTACATCATCTGGGGTCTCAAAAGCAAACCTGTGGCTACTACATCTTAGAGCACAGCGTACAATTGAGTTGAACCCCAGAGCACAAATAAGTGCACAAAGCAAGGCTGCTAAGATAAACACCATGTTGGTGTCAAAATTTGTGTCACCTGTGAGAGATTCCCTTGAACTATTCATGTTAAGTGGTGCAATTGAGCTTGAATCTATGTCAAGCAACATGCGGCGGGGACGGTGATGGAGAGCCATTATGGATTCTCGGTGTCAACAAAAAACCAACAATTCCAAAAGAAAAACTCAGAATTCTTGTACCCTTTTGATGTTAGCTGAGGTATATCTATGTCCTCTGCTTGAAAAGCTTGAGCAAATGAGCTTGAAAATGCACTGATCTAAGGAGCAAATAGTCCCAATTAGAAGTTTGCGAGGACTGAAACTTAATTCTCAGGCTCGTTAGAACCTTTGTGTAGCTGGTTTTAATTAGCTTTCTGTGATGTAGAATTGTAGAACTTCTTGCACTGGATGACTTGAGTGTAAAGGATTAAGGAACTTTATCTTGTAACAAGTGTAGGGAACTAAGCAAGAAAGGTTTTGAATTATCTTTCTCATATCAGTTATTTACTTGACCCTATATCAACAAGGAGGAGGACCCTTTTGAAGAAGCATCTCTTTGATTACAACAAGGACAAGGGAATCACATAGGAGAGGGATGGTGAACAGTATCCGAGATTACGGAGGATGAAAGCTAACTGAACCACTTTGATATAGAAGCACACGAACTCAAATATGCGACCCTCAAAGTCACTAGTGGCCTGTCCACTCTAATCCAATCAAAGCCTTCTTGCACATGACCCAAAATCCAATCAATTTTAATTTGGTCTCTGATTACATATCCTGACATCCTTTTTTTGTTTGTTTGTTTGTGATATCCTTGTAAGGCCTTTATTGTGTTAAGAACTCAATATTATTTTTTTTTGAAAGAAAAACCCACGCCACTTAAGCTACATTGGATTTTGTCCCCTTCCATCTTCGTTCCTTACTTTTGGTTTTTTAATATTTTTTGAAATAACTTACATGTTTTCACATTTTAATTTAAATAATGCATAAAAATAGATATTAAGATTAAGTAACAAACTTAAGAAACAAAAACATATTTTTAGTATAAACACACAAAACTTAACTTTATGACCATCATCGTGTAGAGTTGAGGTCGCTAAAACGGGTATATTTGTCATGTTAACTTTATGTCTTCTAGGAATAGAAACGGTTCAAGTTATTTCACATCTGAGTTTAATCTGTTTTCTAGATATAAAACTTAAATTTAACCTATTTATTTGATATATGTATTTTTTAAGATTTGCTATTTTCTCAAGTTTAACTTGGCTTGAAACTTTATTCAAATTCGTGCTTTGTATGTAATGAAGCATTTATCAAGTAACCTACTTCTAAATAGGTTTTTAGACTTTTATACATGTTACACTCCATTGTGTTGTGATGGCGGACGTTTTTAAGTAGTAGTAATTTGCATCTGTGAATCTGACGACCCAAAACGACACCGTAGAGGGTTCCCTTTAAGTACCTTTATACAGTAGGCACTGCAGAAGGCACCCAGCGCAACAAGGCAAGTGTGTGAGAGCGGAGAGGGAAAACGGAGCAGTAACTAACCGGATCAGAAAAGAAGGCGGCGTTCAAAACGATGTCGTTCCCGTACCACCGTCGATCCCAATCGGAGGTGCATTTCCGAATCCCCGACGACTTCGACCTCGAAGTGGATCCCTTCGACGCCCCTCCGCTCCATTTCCAACAACAAGATCCGCCACCACACCACCACGACGACCTCCTCTCCGCCTACATTGATTCCGACAATTCTGGATCCAAACACCAATCTCCCTCCTCCTCCTCCAAACCCGGCGGCATTGCGGAGGAGGACAGCACCAAAACCACCGGCAGGCCCGGTCACCGTCGCAGCAACTCCGCCGATGCCTCTTCTTCCTTATTATCGGAGGGAATCGAGGCTAAGAAAGCAATGTCCCCTGATAAGCTCGCCGAATTGTGGATCGTTGATCCTAAGCGAGCTAAGAGGTTCCTCTCTCTCTCTCTCTTCATTTGTTGTTTTTGGAAAACTTGAATTCGCTTATTTATTTATTAATTAATGCATTTGATTTGATGTAGGATTCTGGCCAATCGCCAATCTGCCGCGCGCTCGAAAGAGAGGAAAGCCTGTTACGTGTTGGAGCTTGAGAGAAAAATCCAAATGCTTCAAACGGAAGCAACCACTCTTTCTGCTCAATTGAATCTTTTCCAGGTTCTTACTGAAATTTTGAAATCTGTCCTGCTTCATCGATCCTTGTTAGGTATAGTCATTTTCTATGCTTTTCTAGGTCATCGTTGTGTACTCGTGTTTATCACACAAGTTTGCTGTGTTTTTGAATTATAAATGTTTTTATTATGTACAGAGGAATGACTCGCACACAATGTGTTCTATACATTACACAATACATATCACCCCTGTCAATACTTAATAATGATTGAAAAGTCAGACTCCTTTCCTTATAAAGCGAGGGAAGAAGAGTCAATGCAAATGATAACCGATAATTATGTTGTTTATTTATTTTATATGTAGCCCACTTACACTTGCACATATATCAGGTCAGATTTTGCACAATTTGACCAGCTATAATCTAACAGTGAAAATTGTGCAGATTGAGGTCATGTCTATAAGTACTCTCTTTGAACTCAAATATAAGTAGGGAAAAAAAACTAACTCGTTCTAATTAAGAATGTTAGTTAATTTCATTTAATTTCCTTAATTTCATCTAAAAGTTGAATTTTATTCCCTAAATTGCCCGTAATAAAATTGGTATTAAAATCTGAATTAAACAAAGAGTATTTTGTAGATGAATTCATTAAATAGGGTGAAATCAACTACCGTACCTGAGTTATTTTTTGCTTACATTTGAGTCCAAAAAAAGTATACGTGAGTAACATGTGTGTAGGAGGAATATGAACAAACAATAAACTTTATTATCAAATGAAATTTCATATAGGGCCCCACACTAAATATTGTGGACTCACTTTACTAGTGGGCCAATTCGAGTAACTCACCCAATTATAAAAGTTTGTGTTGTTAACACATTTTTCATGTAACATGAGAGTATTCAGTTCCTGTTGGACATGCTTTATTTACTTGCTGTGAGTGAAGTGTGAATAGGATGCCTTATCAATGTCAGGAGTAGTTACCCTATTCTTTGGTGATTGTTTTTTCTTGGCTTAGTGGTTTGCTTTTGGCTCTTGTGGCCATTTATTGTTCTTCAAAATGAAGATGCTTTTGTTTCCTTTAATTGCTATTGGTTTCCAATTTGTTTGATTCCTTATATTAATGGCAGGCTTTCACATTATGCTATCTGAGACTTATTCATTCTGAAACATCTTTTTCAGAGAGATACAACTGGTCTAACTACTGAAAATACCGAATTGAAGCTTAGGTTACAAGCCATGGAGCAACAAGCTAAGTTATGTGATGGTAAGTCTCAAACATGTAAAGAAACTATACAGATTTCTATGTCCCTGTTTCCTCGTTACTTGCTACACATGTTTAACTTTGACATCTGTTACACTGATGCTAAGCATTTTTGCTGGTTTTTGGTAAACCTTTGGTCTATTCAACCCCATAAAATGGGCTGATTACTGAGCTGGTACAAAAATTTTCAAACCGGTCCTAAACTGGTGACAAAGAGGCAGTCTAAACGGGTTGTTATTATTTTTTGTCATTATTTAAAAAAAAAATTGAACTCAATTGAAAATATTTTTTTAGCCGCTCAATGCCAAGTTACACGGGTCTATATGAGGTCCATAGATGAATTTTTATTATCTACCTATCTAGCCTCTTGTTATTATTTTTTTAATTACAAGAATTACTATGACCATTTATGTTAATTTAAACTTTTTATCTAACTTGATTTCTTATAATTTTAGCTTGATTTATTACTTAATATATTACATAATATTAAAAAATATATATTCATTTATCACTAGTTTAATGACTAGTCCGGTTGTAAAAGCATTGCTCATGATCAATTACCTAAAAGTAGTGTGTCTGTTATGTTAAAATTTCAGCCAATATATTGTTATTTACAACTTATTTGCCTGACTTCAAGCCTCCTTTTTAAAAAAAAAAACGATAAAATGTACAGCTCTAAATGAAGCACTGAAGAAAGAAGTTGATAGGCTCAGGATGGCTACTGGAGAGATGACAAATCATGCTGATACTTATGGTTTGGGAATGCATCAACTTTCATATTCTCAAGCTTCGTCTTTCCTGCATCAGCCACAACGTGGGCCGAATGAACTTCAGGCCATACAAATGCCGCAGTTGCATTCATTCTCATCTAATGTATCCACTCCCCACCAGCCTCTGTTTGATCTAGCCACTCCGTATGATTTGTCAGCCATGTTGTCAAGTGATTCTCTCGGCCAATTTCAGGGGCTGGACATAGGCCACAGGGTTTCTCATGCTCCAATGCCTGATGGCCCCTCCATTTCTGTTAATAAAATCAACAATGCCTTTTGATGCAATCTTGACCGACTAACATGTCACCACCCTGTTTATTGGATTGTTCATAGACTGACATGAGTGAGACCTAAATGTATTGATTTTTTGTTTTTCTATTCAATTCTTTATTTGATTAAGGGTGTATTTGGATTAGCTTATCTTGAAAATAAAATAAATACTTTATTTCACAGGTTTTTGAGAACTTCTGAAAAAAGGTAATTATTTCCCGAAAAGTAAGTTGAAACAAACATGTTTAGAGAGCTCTTTCTTTTCTTTTTTTGTAATCTTCTGTTAGACTTCAGATTAATTTATGGAAATCAAAATGTTATTTGAGTTTTTTTCAAGGTATATGATCCATTCTGATTCTTTCTGCACATTTTTTTACTCCTGTGATAATATACATGTACTTAAGAGCTTTGCTGATTGGTATGAAACAAATGGTATGAATATGTGAGAAAAGAGAAAAACAGAAATCACGGTGGAGAGTGGAGAGGAAAAAAAAGTGAGAGGGAGAGAGAGAGAAAAATTCTTTTACAATTACATTTTTCGTAAAAAAAAGGTGTGAAATCCATTCAGCATTTCCCTGTTCTTAATCGGACCTTCCATTCAATAACATTTCTGACTTCTCAGTCTTTGTGTACGCGTTTATGCTCTTAGGCACAGATTAGCAGGTGTTTGTGCCAGTTTTCATTTTCTACCTTATTGCACAATAGAACCATTTGTCATTAATTTCAGTTCCAGCAGTTCATACATATGGACATGGTATGTCATGGATGGACCATCATGTTTTGGTTTTGTGCATACAAAAGTAGAAATGTTTTGTTGGTTAAAGAAGCCAGTTGAATGAGCGCCTTAAATGTCCACCACGTATCTCAGTAGTTGGTCACGTATTAGGCAGGAAATAAATGGCAGGCACTTCTTGTTGCCATGGTCCCTTCTTTTATCCTTTCTACTGTTGTCTCTTTCGTTCCCTTTTCATTTTGATTTTCACCTTCTAAGGCATTTTCTGTGTTACATTTGCCGATAACATTACAGGCATAGGCGGACCTATGTAGGAGTGAGGGTGCCTTCAAATTATGTGTTAACGGGAGAATTTGAACATGTGACTTCTTTATCACTCTAACCCCTGCGTCTTTTTTCAAACCACCAAACCATTTATCATTCACAACATTACATAAAAGAGTTGCATTGCATAACGTTAGATTTACTCAAAGCCAAAAACACATCAACAGAACAAGGAAAGAAATAGCATGATATATTTCTCAGCTAGGCCGAATAATAACTGCTACTAACAATTTCATACCGGTAGTATTATCTGTGTAATTGTATTTTAAGGGTGTTTGGGAGGGAGTTTTTAGAGGGGAGGGTTTTGGAGGACTTAAATTAATGTTTTAGTTTTATAAATAGCTGAAGATTGGGGGAACTCAAAAAATGTATTAGGGGGAGGGCTTTTGAGGGTTTTAAAATATTTTTCACCTCATTTTTCTCTAATTATAAAACTAAAATATCGGTGTAAGCCCTCTAAAACTCTCTCCCAAACACATCCTAAGAAAAACAAGCGTAAAATATGTCTGATATAACAACACTTTATTACCATATAAGAAGTGAGATTTGTATATAATTTAAGGGGTTTCATGTAAATTTTATCTAATAATAAAAAGTATACTAAAAACTGTACTTATAGCTAATATTCAGCTCAGAGTGGCATCCTCGTCTCTGTCAAAATTGCAAAAGAATAATAGGCCAAAGTTTGCCCAGTAATCGCTTGAATTTTGACATTTTCGCCCAGCCAATGACTATCCTGTATTGTCATTCTCCACGGTAAACATTTCGTACGTGAAGTTCACCACGAAGTGTTATTTAAAAAAAAAAATAATAATCAAACTCTTTGTCACTTCAACCAGTAAACTTCAGTAAAAAAAAGGTTTTCAAGAATATGAGATGACCTTGACCAAAAAAAAAAGGAAAGAAAATGAGATGATAACTTCATATATATCTCATGTCTCAGGTTATATGTTAAATGAAAGTGATTAAAAGATAAAGGTTTACAAAGTTGAGATGAGATGACAACTTTGAAACTTGGTTTGGTAGCGCTTTCAGGTTTACATAATTAACCCGTGCTGACATATAGACATAGGCACCAAACTTGCAACCAATGGGTCACCCTTACAACGGATATGGGTGGCCTACTAGGTTACATCCCCCAGCACCCCCACTTAATTAATGCACATGGTAGGGTTTGGAACATGTTTTCAGTTTGCAGTTTTAACAATGCAGGAAACTACCTCTTTGAAAGACTTATTAATTATGTGTGTTCTACACATGAGTATGACCATTGCAGTTAACTACCACCGGAAGGTGACCCCTCAAAACCCTGTTTGTCAATGGTTCAAGCTCAATATCCACATTCTGGATTTTGCTTGTAGCCCAAGTGGGTCTAGGGGGACAAACCTTGTGAGTGGCACTTTCATATACATGGTCCCTGGACAAAAAATTATATGGATTTCATCCAAGTACCCGTTGTGTGGATCTCATTTCTTGTTTCATTCAGCCATTCCCCTAATATAGTGTTTGGTAGGAGAAAAATGGAGAGGAGAAAAAATTTATTTTAAATCTCTTATTTAGTTCAACTTTTTGGAGGAAAGAAAAGATGAACAAAATTTTTCCTGATCAATTTTAGCTCTCCCTCCAATATTGTGGATTTGGCAGGGAGTGAAGAAGATTTACTTAAATAATTTTATCTAAAATGTAACAAAAATGTTAGCGAGGTTAATTATAAAATGTAAATTAATCATTTTTCTCCATTTAAATTCTCTTCTCATCTTCTTTCAACCAAACAAGATGTTTAATTAAATCTCTCTCATCTTCTCTCTTCTATTAAAATTCCTCCTCTCTCCTCTCCTCTTTTGAACCAAACAGAGAGTATAAAGGAGATTATTTGAATTTCCTTTGTTTGATTTTTTAAGCACTAACGAGAATCCTTTTCTCTGTTTTTATTTCACTTGTTGTCATTATTGTTTCCCCGTTTTTAAACTCCGTTTGAAGAAAAGCTGGAATGTTGCGTGGTCATAAATGCATAGGGCAAGGAGCTTAATTGTTTTCCCTTCTTGGTATTTTTCTTTTTGGACACGAGTTCTCCGATTCTTTATCAAAAAATGACCCAAGCCTTGGCTTTCCCTCATGATGTTGCCTTCAGCTCTTCTAGTATGTGGTGATTAGCCACAAATCTTGACTCATTAGCACCGTAAAACGGTGCACCCAAATCACATTGTCTCTTTATCTTTTTTGCTTTTATACACGTATGGAAACTTCCCATATATATAATTGACAAAGATGAGATGATAAAGGCAAAAGGTGAAAAAATCCCTCACGGTGGTGATTAATTCATGATCAAACACCTCCTCTATTATTATTATTATTGTTATTGTTTCAACCCATTATAAGGAAGACAAATTTGCAGGCTTCATGAAAAGAAGTTCTTACGGTGATTTAAAAGGGACGTTTACGCGTGGCCTAATGTAACTTGCCACAATACAACCAAAAAGATTTGATACCCCCAAGCAAATATTGCTGATCTCCATTGTCTTTTTGTTATTACTATCCGTTAATTTAAAGTACTACCCAGGACGAGGTTTCCTCTTCACATATTTTATTACTATATTTACAAAAACGTCTATATAATTATAAGGATTTCATAAAACAATAATTAGATCTATTTATATACAGCAGAAAAACCTCAACTAATATTCCCATATTCCCAAACCAATCTATTGTGAAGCAAACAAGTAAAATAACCTAAGAACTTCATCAGTAACTTTAAAGTGAGTTGTTTATTTTAGACGAGTTGAACCTATCTATAAGTTAAATATATTTAATTTCAATAATCCCAAATTAAACATGTTATTATTGAGCATTTCATCAATTATAAATTTTTTCTATGGAATGTAATGGTCAAATCAGCTTCCATTATTAAGCGAATAATAAAAATAATCCATCTACTCGTAATGCACACCACTCACTCATATTACTAGCCACTAGGAGATTTATTTATTATTCTAAAAGTCATTATCCAAATTTGTTGAAATTGCTTACTAGTTTTATTTCCTCAATAATATCCACAGAAACGTCTCTACTATTTATTTATTTGTTTATTTTTGTGAAAATGACGTTTGAATGAAATGGGCCGCAAAGAACGGGACGTGCATGTGCCCCTAACATGGTAGGGCCAATCTCAGGTCTCCCCTCCACTTCCTTTTCCTACTAACAACACCGTCAAAAACAAAAACCCTTTTTGCCTCATTAATTACCACATGCATACAAAAAGGAAATGAGCATCTTAGTTAAAATGATGGTTGGAAGCATTGAAAAACTTTGTTTCATTAAACATAAAAATCAAACACCCCTCGTAATTCTCTTTGTTTAAAGCTTAAACTTCTTCATGTCCTTTCATTCCCTAAATAAACCCCTTGTAATAATAATAATAATAATAATAATAATAATAATTAATGTGTTTGTTTTTTTTGTTTCCTTTGATGGAACGCAACCACGTGTCCATTTGGCATATTCCAAATAGTATTCGGCTTGTTGCACTTTTCAACAATTTTACTGTACCCTAATGATATATGGACCCCCACCCCACACCTCCCACCTCATTGGGATGATGTGTGAGAGAGGTGGTGGGGTGTCCATGTATCACCCCTCTTTACTGTAACCGGCACACAAAGTACTTCAAGGTAAAACATTTATACTTACTCCTTAGACACACAATTATTCTTAGTATATTTTTTTTAATAAAATTGTTGAAAAATTACAACTATGAGCTAGCTTGATATAATTGTTTTGATTTAAATTTATTTTTGTGTGTTGTGGTATGGAGAGTGGGGCAACCAAATTTACTTGTTTTCACCGTACAAATAAGCATAGGTAAAAAAAATTTGGATTGTAGAGACAATCACATTAGTGCCTGCTAATTAAGTAATAAAATTTGCTTATTAGAATATGGTTTGCCACAGTAACCGACAAATAAAATATATTAGGATTCTTTCCAAGTATTAGTCAGCTGAAGTGACTAATATTATATGTGCTAGGATTAAGAGAGTTAGGCAAAGCAAAAGAAAAGGACAAAGAGAATTCACAGTTCTCTCATTTTTTTATGTTTTGGTTATCATTGTAGACTTTTGATCAGTTATTAATTTTTTAAAATTCTCTTTTAACTTGAGAGCCGTGACACACGTGTAATCAAAATACTTGAGGTATTGGTATCTGTGGAGTGCTACTGTTCATGTCGGTTATTTGCTCTGGCCTCTGAGCCTCTGATTAATATTATTCCCAATATTAAATCCTTTTCTTCTGCATACAAATTTATTGAAACTGTTTCGTCCTTTTCATACATAATAAGAAGAGCCAAATAAGCAGAACCCAGAAAAGGGTTATGATATATGTAGCTCTGAAAAGAAAAGGAGAGGGCAAGGGATTGTAGCAGCATTCATAAAACAAAATTACTACACCTTAGAATGGCTCATTGAATGAAAAGTGAAAATGGGGCTATTAATATGGTATTACTAGCAGTTTAGTACACCTTAAGAAATGCCAATTAATTCTACTTGGTTTGGTTCACACCTCAACTACAACTACAGCACACAAAGTTGGACTTATCTTAGAGGTTAGATAACCCAATATTAGCGTCCTTTGCTCTGCTATAAGCCGTGATTTAAGGGAAATTTTAAGAGAGAAAAAAAGACAAAACGAAATACAACCCTTTTCATACTTAACGACCACTTGAAAAAATAAACATACATAATAAAATTACACGAGATGTAAACAGTTGAGGAATGCATGTGCCAAGTGGGACCGTAGATTAAGCAGTTGGTAAGTGTAACCGAAACATTTGCATGTGCGCCTTGATTCGTGCTCTACGTACTGAGAAAAAAAATTGTGAAAGAACCAGTTTTTTGTGTGTGGTTTTGGCTCTCTCTTTAGACCTGACTTGTCTCTTTCGAGCATGAGACCCCACATAACCTATGCTTAACTTTCCTATATAAAGCAAACCAACCTTAGCTAAGCATTAAGCACCAACAAGCACTAAAAGCTCTCCTATCTTAAAAATCCCTTTGCCCCCTCAACTTCTCTAAATGGCAATTGCAGCAACCTCTTCCATCTCTCTTCTCTTCTTTCTTCTCAATCTATGCCTCAGGGGCACTTATGGTGACTATGGAGGAGGATGGCAAGGTGGCCATGCCACATTTTATGGTGGAGGAGATGCATCAGGCACAATGGGTAAGTTTAAACAAATACCTCGCCTTTTCATTTGGGCATATAAGGGGTTAAAAGGAAAAAGAACCTATTGTTGTGGTTCTTTTAATCGAGTGACTCGGGCATTTTAGTGCATGTTTAGTTTTTAGTTGAAAGATTACAAAAATATTTTTGAAGCCAAAGTAATCTTTTGGATAAATGTACGCACATTTGTAACTGAAAACCAAATATGCCCTTAGACATACAGTATGATTCCTTTTAGGCTTGAAGTTAAAAGTGAATCTCCTCTGCCCATTACATTACTCTCTCTCCCCTCTATTATTATGAGTCAAAGTTGTTGTCTTTGTCATTTGGGTATGTGGGTGGTTTTCTCATGAGATTGTTGTTATTTGCAGGAGGGGCTTGTGGTTATGGCAATTTGTACAGCCAAGGGTATGGGACAAACACTGCTGCACTCAGCACTGCTCTTTTCAACAATGGCATGAGTTGTGGGTCTTGCTACGAGATGAGATGTGACACTGACCCCAAATGGTGCCTCCCGGGTAGCATAATCGTCACGGCCACAAACTTCTGCCCCCCAAACCTTGCATTGTCCAATGACAATGGTGGCTGGTGCAACCCTCCCCTGCAGCACTTTGATCTTGCTGAGCCTGCTTTCTTACAGATTGCCCAATACAAAGCTGGAATTGTCCCTATTTCCTTCAGAAGGTAAACTAGACCACAGATCTTTTCTCAACATAAAACATTAAAAGAATTCAAAAAATAATAATTTTGATAGAAAAACACTTAAACACGTGTCTCAATCCGGGGAAGCAACACGTCTCCGGAGTGACACGTGTTCCAAGAACTTATTTTTTTTATATAATAATAGTAATTGATGTCATTGTTTGTAATTGTAATTATAAATGTTCTCCATTTTAATTTTTAAGCTACACATGTGCTAACATTACATGTTTATTTTTTGTTTGCTTAAAACAGAGTCCCCTGTGTGAAGAAAGGAGGGATCAGGTTCACCATCAATGGTCACTCTTACTTTAACTTGGTTTTGATCACAAATGTTGGTGGAGCTGGAGATGTGCATTCTGTGTCCATCAAGGGGTCTAAGACTGGGTGGCAAACTATGTCTAGGAACTGGGGACAGAATTGGCAGAGCAATTCCTACCTCAATGGCCAGAGCCTCTCTTTCCAAGTCACAACCAGTGATGGCAAAACTCTAACCAGCAACAACGTTGTTCCTGCTAATTGGCAATTTGGACAGACATTTGAGGGGGCACAGTTTTAGAAACCTAAAAAGTTCTCATTTTGAAGTTAAACAACTTGTTGTGTGTACTGTGTAGTATATGGCATTGCTCGGTTGTTATTATAGTTGAAAAAGTGTGAGGAAAAGGAAAGGTAGATTTAGGAGTTGTTCGTTACAGGCCAACATGGCCTCTAATGCTGTGGTGGCTCTATGGCACCCGCTAGGCCTTTA
Source organism: Glycyrrhiza uralensis (assembly GCA_030159175.1). NCBI lineage: Eukaryota > Viridiplantae > Streptophyta > Magnoliopsida > Fabales > Fabaceae > Glycyrrhiza > Glycyrrhiza uralensis. Next base: position 46,221,571 of record BRZY01000005.1, read on the forward strand.
TATATTTTATAATTGTTTTTTGTTTCAGAGATGCCTTTTGATGAATCAAAGGCGATGATGATCTCAATAGCCTTGTATATTTGATCCCCAAAATGGAATTAAACCAATTTGGGGGGAGTTTTTATCAATTTGATGATGCTTTTTGAATACAAGTCTTTTCCAACTTTTGCATCTTCGGTATCCATTATTATCTTATTTTCAATTTATTTTTTGTTTTACAATTTTGTACTTTTACAGTTTTTGTATAAATCCTTAAAAACAGAAGATAGAGTAAAAACAAAGTAACAATTTAATAAATAAAAGTAAAAACAAAAAACATTTTGTGAAACCAAACTATAGCCTTAAATATACTAACATGGGGCTAGAGGACCAAGCAGTGTGAAGTCAAGAATTTCGAGAAGTTGAACCATCTTTCTTTTACTTGTCTATTTCTTTTTGCACATGGACGACGGCACTTGTTTGACTTGGACCATCAATAGCAACTACCAAGAATAGAAATGCAACGTTTTCCCCAACCCAAAGGGTAAACCTTTAGTAAACGGTCCCGCCATGGCATGAGCTACCTAGCTCAGTTCTTTGTGCCGTATACAACTTTGTCCGGAAAAGCTTGTCAATTTTGTGACTAAGCTAAGCTACTATCATCATCCTTCCGGCCACAAAAATGGCTATGTCTTCTTACACAGAACATCATTACTTTATGATCGAAATTCATGACTAATGAGTGCATTTTAGTCAAATGAATATAAGATATTAAAAATTATGAATACTTAATGAAGGCAGCTTAGAATCTGTTAAAATAAAATATGCAGAAAGATAAAATAGGATATTACAATACAATATATTTCGTCCGAAGTACAAATGTTGAAGTTTTTTTTCTCCTTATTCTTTTCATTTTACTTTTGGCGAATTCACGACTCATTCTTTTGCCTTAATGACGTTCCACTAAGTACTTCCAGTGAGGTCTAGCCATGTGAAACCAGTAGCAGAGCACACCACGAAAAAGTATAATGTTTTTAGCAGAAGTCGGCAAAACATGAAATAATATTTTTATTGTTATTATTATCGTCTCTAAATGGTGGCGATTCCGAATGAATTGCAGAAATGTGTAGATATATAGATATATATTTCAAGGTCAACAATTGCATAATTCTTATCTAGATATATATATTTCAAGGTCAACATTTGATACCATTTCCAAAGTTTAGTGATACTACTTTGTAATGAAGCCCTGCTTTTTAATCAATTCTGTTTTGCTAAAGAAAAGGATACTCAATCATTTATAACTAGAACCAATGATTGGATTTGAATATAAGATTGTAACTTGGCTTTTAAATTTAAGCTCAATATCGTTTCCGTCGCATTGATTTTGACTCTTCCGGAAAACCTTTATGAATGTGGATGGTCATTAACCGATCATGGGCTCTTTAAGACCAAGATATTTATAATCCTTTTTTCTTTTACCAAAAGTTGTCCTGTTGTCTGAGTAATTACATCTCATACAAAACAAATCTTAGATCAAGTTTCTTATATTGATATCAAGTTTCCAAATTAAATGATAGGTAAATATTTTTTCCAATTCAGCTGAGATTATTATTTAATTAAAGAACTATAAGGATATAAAGAATTTATTTTTCTAGTGACACAACTACCTGCTTGTACAGGTTCATAAGCAAATTACACGACCCAAAAGTCGAGCACAAAGCCTTTGTAGCGACATCATTGAATCTTGCTAAATAATTTTCATTGGGAGAGTTTAAAGAGGAAAACTGGTAGAAGGAGTAGATGTAACTATTAAAAAGTTTAAAGATTAAATTCAAAAAAATATTGAAAGGCTAGGGGACTAAAAGTATGAGTTAACTTAAATCTCAGAAATTATTCTAACCTTTAAATTATGATTACCCTCACATGCGTGAAAAACCTGGTTAAGGGGTAGTTCCCCACCCACCCTGCCTCCCGCCTCCCCCGGCTGCGCACCCACTAAGGCTTCATGGGATTATGCCATAAAATCACATTTACCCTATTCTACGGATCTGTACTTAAATCCAAGGAAACTTAATTACGGGTTTTTATGTTTACAGCCATTCTCTGTACTTTATGGCTTGAAAAATGCTTGGTGTACACACTTTCTATGCATATCATCAGCTACAACTCGTAAGTAACATGCATAGGGATGACACTTACGGTATATGTGCTTTTTACGGCAAGGGTGCACACCCTAGATAGATAGTTGCATGCTCACATAGTAGAATATTGCCTATGTGCCTGGTGATGACATGAGATGGCAGAAAAAGGCTGTCACTTGGCCTTGAATCTTGATGGCAAGAGATTCCAGAAATTCGTTTTTAATTATGAAATGGTGTCATAATCATTTTAACGAATGCAGAACTTATGGAACTGACTGTCTGATTCTTTCTAATTCACATTTCATAAGTTAAATATGCTGCGTAATAGGCAGCCATGAGACAATTCTGGTAATCAGATCCAACAGCCAGACCACTTGAACCTATCTAACTGCATTCATTTCCCTCATTCTACAACAGACATTAAGAAATTGACCCCATAGCTCGACTCGTGTTTAAAACCAACCTTAGTGTACTTGCAATCTGTCTCACTTTAACCTCTCTATTCGTAGTCTCTCCAGTTCCTTGACCATTTGCCAATGTTCTAATGACAGGCTGGTCTCACCAAAGCTTAAGGACATGAGGCGGCCCATTGTTAACCATCTGTTCGGAGAAGGGAGAGGTGTAAATGGTGGGGGAACAACTGATCAATAAAGTTATGCCATGAAAAAAAATGCTACAATACATGTAATATAGTCACTCACTGACCTGCTTAAATCTTGGGAATTCAAGCTCCTATCTGCTTGTCTTGCTGCGACTAAATCATTTTCTACCACCTGAAAACACCCACAACAGTGTAAGGCTTATTATTATGCGTTCTCATCATAAATTTAAGTATGCTCTAGATGTCTTTGATAAGCAAATTGGTGGTTCCAAATAATAATGAACTAGAGAAATCAGCAAAAATGAATTCTTAATAGTAATGCCAACAATAAGCGCACTGGAACCTATTCTTCTAAATATTGTGAATTATGTGCATGCCTCTAGCTGAGACATTTATGGATTGCAGTGGATAATGTAAAAATCAACCTCGAGTGCCACTGCTGCCCAACTGAAAAATTTGTTAGTTCCTGAGTTTGTATGCTACATGTAAGGCTAACAGCCTGTTAGCCTTAGTAAGAGCTAACCCAAATTATTTAGCTGGTTTAACCCCATAGAACCTTTGTTCATGAAAACTAGTGTCCACGTCACTAGTACCTTCTGCATTTCTGATTCAATAGAGTGTGGCAGTTGCCTAACAGTAGCTAAATACCACCTCCAAGCTTCCAAAGCTTCTGCTGCCACAGCTTCAGAGCAATTGGTTGCAGAAGGCCGGAAAGGTACAATTACATCAGCTGGCAAGATATTTGATTTCCCCTCTGACAAAACTAGCAGTTGGACATCAGTTGTCATTTCCATTTTATAGTACTTGAAATCATATTCCACCTGAAACGCATACAAGCATATGTCATCATCTTTACTCGCACCTCCAAAAAAAATTGCAAAGAATCAATTGAAAATAGAGAAGTGTTTTTTAGAAGTAACAATTGTGCTGAGAGCAGAGAAATTTACCTCTCCGAAATGCAGATTCATATCATAATAGAACACAACCATGCAAAAAGATAGGAGAGTTAGACAAGCAAACAATTACCTTTTGCAACTCCATTAAACTTTTCAGCAACCTTGCATTCTCTACGCCCACCGAATTGAGAGTTCCAGCTTCTAATTGGGTCTCATCAACAATCAAGTGTGAACCTTCAGCTAGTTGCAAGACTCCAGTTTCCAATCTGCAGCATTGGTACTAAAACTTATAAATATAAATATAAATATTTTTATATATTTATATATTATTAGTAAGAAGTCAATGTTCGGAAAGATTATCAAATGTGATCACCTGTTTGTATCATAATTCTTTTTTGGTGCAAGAGAAGCAGTGTTCAAGTATTCCACTGTGAGAGGTATGCAATGTGTGAAAGGCACGAGGTTCTTGACAACAAGGTTTAGTTGCTTTCCAAATATAGACGCAGTTTCTTTGCTAAAACAAGTAAAGTTTACTGAAAGCTTTCCCACAGCAAGAGCATCCACTCTGGCATGCACCTGGTCAAAAGCAACCCGTCATGCAAACACACTCAAGAATGAAGGGCGGGTGAATTGGGAAGCATAGAATGAATCATATTTGAGCAGAAAAGGGAAATATGTAAGGCAAACAACAATAACCAGAACATTTACATTTACAAGGCATGAAATGACAGAAAGAAAAAATCTTTTAAGAATTGCATACCTTGGATAGGAGATGCAGCAACATGAAATGAGCAGCTACATCATCATTGCCAAGAACAGCTGATAGATGTCTTAGCAAGGCTTCCCTGATGCCTTTGACCAAGTCGGGCTTTGGCTGTGAGAACAAATACATGCTTTCTTAAGCAAGGTGTTTTCAAGATAAGAGGAGGATCCCAACTCAAGATGTTAATTGCTAAACATAAGCCATTTAGTCAGGTGAATAAACTGCATTTAGGTATGTATGAAAGTTACCTCTATAATAGGGTTATTCTGAAGGAAGTCTGGAACCGCAAGTTTCCTGTGAATAAAACAATGTAGGCGTGGTACCTGCAACTTAGAGGGAAAAAATGCAAATAAATATGTTAAAAGTTATAAACCAGATGCCGCGAGCCTGTGAGGACATACAAACTATATACAAATGCATATTGATATATATGCTTCATTATGGTGGTTCCTATAAGAACAGGCAAGCCTCTTATTATTGCTCATTGATCAAGTGCCCTCTGAGGGAGGATACAGAGCGTCTAATGTATATCTAAAATTCTTCAAATGTACATTACAATGCATACCTTGTTAGGTGGAAAATGGAGCAAAGGATCTTCACAAAATCCATTTGATAAATCACCATCTTCATTGTCCTCCTGAAGCTCTGGATCAGATGTAAGGATACCCACAAACTCAAAAATGTCATTCAGCTTTAATTCAGACTCTGGCGTATCATATATCTGGCATGATACACAGGAAAATGAGGAAAGAGATTCAATATAATTTTGAGAAATTTAAAAACAACCATAATTTTATCTCATGTCAATATAATACATCTCATACCTTAAAATAGAATAGACTAATTCTTACCTTCACAAGACAACGAGGTGAGTTGCCATCGAGACCAGGCATTAAACTCGTACTAGGGCCAGCAATTTCAGGCACAGCTCCACAAGATTGAGAAGCAAGGGAAGGATGTTCACATTCTCTCTGTAAAAGAAAGAGTAACACCAATTCTCAAAAGAACAAAAATAGAAGTTCACACCAATTATCAAACTCAAATAGTTGATCCACCCCATTACATGGGAGGAAAAAAATTAGATCGTCTAGTAAGCACATTAATCTCATAAAGTGGAAAATACTACTGGACCTATCAGTCAGTAACTCAGTATAACGTATAAGCTGTTCAAGACTTCATAACTCGTAACCTAAATAGGATAATGAAGACTTAGAGGTGTGTAAGCATTATTCAAGTTTGGATCACAAAAAGTTGGAGTTGGATGCAAGCTGTGCATACCATTTTTTTAGTGTTAGGAGAACCCTCAACCTCATCACCCGATACCTGCAAATAAAAACAGATCAGTAAGAAAGCTGAAAACACAGACATTACACCCAGTATTAGAGTTTTCAAAATTATAATAATGAAAATCCAACAGACTGACTCTGTGTGTTTCAATTATCGCATTTATCCTGAGGCATACATAAATAATCAAGAATAATCCGAAATCTAAACCATAAAGATGTATGGCCTAGAAATCCGAGGGTTACCCATGGCATGATAATTTTGTGAAGAATGAAGTCAATATCAACAATAATAAGCTAATAAAGGGAGGCAAGAAAATACAGGCATATCAGAAGAGTCATCATCTGCTCTCCTCCGCTTTTCTCTTTGTTCAGATGTCCAATCCATAGATTGATCGCCAACCGCTTCGGGTGAAATTTCAGCCCATGGATTCAGTCCCGGAACCTATGTATAGATAAATAAATGTTATTCCTTGAAAAGCCTACTAATTAGGACACAAATAAAAACTGAACATAGAAAATTGAGTGTTGGGAAGACATTAGAAATAATAATAATAATAATAATAATAATACTATAATAGAGAGAGAGGAAGCTCACCGGAACACAGTAAAGCAGTCGGCGTTCCCAGATTCGCATATCAGGCGAGGAACCCATGGGATACTGAGAGGAACCAATAGGATACTGAGAGACATCCATGAACTTGTTGGTCCTCCAAACCGAACCATCCTTCAATAATCATATCACATATCGAAAATTAATCATTGAGGCCAGAAATTTTAAGAATAGAGTGAGAGAGAGGGAAAAATCCTACCTTAAAAGCGCCGACATAAAATTCATTGCCAAGCATGTCCTGTATCATGCCACGAAAGCGAACTAGGGTATTGGGCTTCACATATCTGACGGTGGCAGGGGTGAGAAGCGGAACCTATTATTGGAGACAAGAATTTGAATATTATAATTAGGGTTTTGGATTTTTATTAAGTGAGAGAGAGGAGGGAGGATGAGAAAGATTGTTGACCTGAGAGAGTTGGGAGTGGTCGAAGAGGAAGCGGCGGAAGAGGTCGATGGCGCCCCAGTCGCGGCCGTCGAAAGAGGAGGGATCGGAACCGGAGGCAATGGCGTTCTCGAAGGTGGATCTCACAGCACCCAGTGGGTTCGCCAGAATATCGTACTGCGGGCCCACCATCGTCGTGACTCGTACGCTAACTGGAGTGGAGGCTGTTGGATTGGGAATCAGATTTCAGAATGCGTGACTGATGGGTTCGCGCGCTATGCTGCCGCTTTGTTTTTGTAGGTCATCATCATTTTCCCGCCAAATCTTCTTCGGCCGTTCCTTCCCGCCATTTGCTCACCTCGCTGCTGAGCTCACCCCCTTTTTTTTATTTTATTGAAATATATACATATTTTTTTTTTTATAAAATACACACACACACACACATATTCGTCCAATAGAGAAAAAAAAAAAAGATTTTGAAGAATAATGATTGATAACATAAAATCTACAACAAAATACAAGGTCACTGTTTAATGTTTGATGGAAGATTTTCTATTTAGCAAAAAAAAATTGGGATATGGCTATCGTACCAATTAAAATTGAGGGGTTTCAATATCTGCTCAACTTGACCCAATAAATAAATTGATGACATATGTTATGTTATTGTTATTATTTAAATTGATAACACATGTCATAGCAGGATGAAGAGATTTTGTATCTTCAAGCTTTGTTTTCTTTCGTAGTCATTGGTTTACAATACTCCTCATGGTTAATTTAAGGTTTTTTTTATTGTGCTAGTAATCAATTTATAAATAAAAAAATTTAAATTCATAAAGGATTATTGTGCAAAAAATATTTTATAAAATTATTTAAATAATAAGAAAAATATCTATGAGGTGGATTGTTGTAACTTACGTGTCTAATATTGTATAGACAACAATGGAAGGGTACCAAAACCCCTCCATGTTTGTTTGTGGGTACCAGCGAAATTCAAAAAAAAAAAAAAAATCCAAGTGTTTTCCAATCATGTAATTAGAGGCTTGAATACAGGATTGGTAGATTTTTTAAGGGGATTGGTGAGATTAACACGATAAAATAAATATTACAAACACTTCTCAAAATATTTATCAGTTTTGATCGTCATTTGTATATATTGTCTCAAAAAATGAAGAACCAATCTTGGATTCACCTGTTTGTCCTGATTTGTCAAAATGTGAAAAAGGAAAGCCTACACATTCTTTCCAAGATGCCTCTACCAGAACAATTGAAGTCTACATCAGGTAAGTTCCTTGTAAAGTTGGAAACCTTATTTCTCAATAATATGATTATGAAGATTCACCTGTGTTTGGTTAATTTATGATTCAATATATAGATGGTTGAATCACTAAGAAAAAGGCTTTCAGTTTTCCTAGAGTTATGACTTGTTTCTTATTTGATTCTTTAAGGCTAATCAAAGCTAACCAGGGAGCTTTAGCATAACAACAACAGGTTCTATCAAAAGAAAGCATGGCATAGCTAAGCACATTAAGCAACACTACAAAGTTCATACATATATAGCTAAAATATGATTCAAGCAACGATATATAACCACAAAGTCGGCGAAGTCTTTCAACTCATTCTTTAAAATTTGTATCTCCCATTGCATAGCGTTGATAGAACTCATAGTGGTCTGCATTAGGAGCTTTAGTTGCCGTGCAGAGCTCTCTGCTTAGCTTTGATAAACCTCAATTCCTGCAAAGTTTGCTATACATGGGGTGGATCATCCCACTCATAATCAAGAATAGCTGCCTGACCTTTGTTAATAACCGGGGCCTAATATTATTCATATTCTCCTGAGATATTGTATGAATTTCTTATAAATTGATGTTTTTTATGTGGGAAGCATTGCATTTTTAGTGTAAAGGGAATATGGAGAATGAATTGCATGGGGGTGTTACTAATAACGGGATATAAAGTCCGGCACTGGAATACGAGTACTTTAAACTGTAGTTATCCATTTTGCACACGAAAAATTGTCAAGGGTCTGCCTAACTTTCGAAGTCATCACTGGTCTGTGAAACATTCTTATTCTTATAACATTATGCTCTTTTTTTTTTCTGCAATGGAGATAAAGACCGAACAAGATAAATAAAAAAAATTGTATGGTCATGATTGCAATAATTCATTTGGCCAATGAAGAAACTATAATTAATTTTGATTCTTGTATTGACTAATATTAATACAAATGCTGAACATCTAATTTGATGTTCATGAATGGTGAATGCTGTTCACATAGAGAACAGTCTGGTAAAGAAGTTTCCTGTTTTGGACTTCTCAAGACATGCTACGTGAACATATCTTCCAAGCTTGTCCACTTGCCTTGCCTCCCCCCTGGTGTCCTTTTTGCACACCTTGCACGTTTTGTCCACCCACCCCTCTTCAACATATGCCCCATCCACTGCCAAGTGGAAAAAACCAATGTTTTCAGTTCTATTCTTTTACCAAGCCAAACAAACAGAATGAAAATGCTAATGTGTCATAGAACTGGGCATTATAAAAAACAGAAACGGGGTAAAGAATTATAACAAGAAGGGCATGAAAGTTCTCCTTCTACTATTAGCAGAAGAACATTTTGCATAGAACTGAAGAAGAAAATCTTGTATAGAATTTCATTAGTAAAAAAAGTAAATGAAGAATGATGGCTAATTGGCTATTCAATATGAGACTCATCAAGAAACAGACTAATTTCTCATTTCTTTGATATATATATAACAATAACTAGATAGTACCTTCAACATATGATTTGAAAAAATCCTTGTATGTCCCACCAATTTTCCTTCTAAGAGCTCCGTACTGCATTATTTACAAAAAAATAAAAAAAAACAAAGTTAGGATGGTCATAAATCATAAAGAATAAAAGATGCACAAATTTTACTATATTATGTAAACAGAAACAAGATGACTTGGAAGATTATAGTATATATACCTGTTCCCTGCTCATCTTTTCTCCAGACCTTGTGGCTTCTCTGGCATCTTCTATAAGCTGAGCATCTTCTACGGATCTGGCTTGAGAAAAATCAAGAGCTTCGGTGACACTGCTAAAGAAGGATTGCTCTTGTTTTTTCGTATTTGCTTCTTCCTTTTTCTTCTCCTGTTTGGCTGAGACTGAGAATTTTGTGCTTCTATTGAGCCTGCTGCTGTTATGTACAAGTCCTGACTTTGAAGAGAAACTGCTATAATAAGGAGGGGTCAAAGGCAAAGTCCCAAGACCCATTTCAGCTTCTCTGCACACTCGGCACCCTGAATTTGAACTCTGCTAGCTAATTATTACATGTTATATATATGTGTGTGTGTGCCTATTATGATGAGTGCGCTTCTTTTTTGCGTCATGAAATTGTAGCCACATGTTGTTGTCAATTTGTCCACAGAACTGATGCCACTCACAAAACCTGGTGGTTAACAGTGGACTATGTGGCACCCTGGGGTACTCTTAAAATGAGAGGATCTCTCTTCTCTTCCACCTGGTGCCACGTAATCATGTAAATCATCTTCATCATTAACAACTAAAATATCTTGCATAAGTAACACGAGGCCTCAATCATAAATGTCAAGAATCATTTCACGTTTTTTTTTTCTTTGACTGAATTTCCCGTATATTATGTATATGACTTATGACTTCCTTTTAGCAGGGCCATAAATAAATAATGAAAATATAGTCACATTTTCCTGGGTTTTACATGATCAGGTTGCAGATTACTCCAATCTGCACCATAGAGTGAGAGTGGGAGCAATTAACTTCTATGAAGTTGTAAATACTTTGTTTATGGATATTTTTCAAGACACATAAATAAGGCCAAGATTTGTCTGGACGAACGATTCCCTTTGTTCAACGCCAATTATAATACTGTTCATTTCCTTAAAATTACTTAAGCAAATATATATGCATTAATTGGTTGGAAGATATATTTTTTTAGAGATTGAAATCAAATGAAAATATGACACATTAACAAAAAAAAATTGTGTTTAAAATTAAGAATTTTCCCATCAATATTAGTTTCTTATTAATTAACTATTTAACCAAACAAAATTTTTATTCTCCTAGATTTTTACTTTCCTTAATTTTTTTAATCAATATTTTTTCCAATTAAACATCAATTATAATAAAATATTTGTAATTAATATAAAATATTATTAATACCTGTATTATTATTATTAAAATGATTTTTATCAATTAAATTAAAGTTATTTTTTTATATTTCACAGAAATACCTTGACTACTAAAAATATTCTGTGACGGGTACATAGTTATGATAGGTGTAATAGTTGTTTCTTATATTCTCTTCGTTAGCATAATATATAAAAGACTCTTTTTTTTGGTCGAATATATATAAAAGACTTCAACGCCATATCTTTACTCAAAAACTTAAGACATCGGATATATACAAGTTTTGTCTTTTAAATTCTGTTTGACCCATTTCTATCCAACGTGAATATACAACTCACACCGGAACTAACATCCTTATCCATATCAATATCCATATACTATATATATATTATATATAACTATATAAGCCTTCTGCTATGATTCCAAACATGCTATATAAATTACGTTAAAATTTCAATCACTCCCACAGTCCCATTTCACAAGAGCCTTTGTAAACTGCACGTTTCTCTGCCATCAGAAAGCCTATAACAACTATAAAAAACACAAGAAAAAAAAAGGAAGAAAGCTAGCTAATTACACGTTAGATTTTCCTTCTACACAATATAAACCATGCCAACCTCCAGTAGAGAAACTGGGGGAACCTTAAGCGCCACATCAGGGCCTCTACAATTCCTCCTCAAGAAATTGTAGCCATAGTTAAGTGCCAACTTCTTCAGGATTGATGAACCTTGCTTAGCTCTCACATAAGAATGTCCCAGAATGAATGCAATCCCAGCTTCTTGAGCTGCACGAAGATCCTCCAACTCTTCCTGCATTTGCACACCTACCTCAGACCTCGTGTCACCCTCATCATCATCAATGGCAAACCGCACTCTTCTCTCACTCACATTCACATCCATTGGTTCCATCTCAATAACATCATTCACACTTTGCACGGTGGGGAATCCAACAGAAACACTTGCTGTTGCCTGCTGCACACTTTGCACAGTGTCATATCCTATTGTTCCAATCACAGTTAACCTGTGACTTGATGATTCATTGGAGTTTGAACCATCATCCTGATCAATGCTCATGCTTCTCCCTCCGCGACGAGTTCGATACCAATCGTACTGGATGAAATCAGCCAGCATTTGTACTAGTTCAGACTCAAAGGAATCAACATCCTGATGAACATCGCGGTATCCATACCTGACTATACACCTATAGGACCTGTGTGCCGCAGGCCCCACGCGGCCTACGAGGTACCTTTCGGCGGCAGTGACATGAGGCACTGGCACTGATTTCACACACACGAATACGATGATGCGGTGGTACGCAGGGAGGTTGGTGACAAAGCGGGAGAAGTTTGCTGGGATGCCAGTGGTGAGATCAGTGAACACTAGGCCTATTCCGGGGACTCTAGCAACTCCCAAGCTTGGGCCTAGAGCTAGGAGCCATTCTAGTGACACCTTGTTGTGAAGGTCATATTCATATTTCTTGATGGTTGCATAGTGCCAAAGGAACATTATGATCATAAGGAAGAGGGCCAGGAGGATTGGGAACCATGCACCCTCGCGGAACTTTGTCAGTGAGGCAGAGAAATATAGCAGTTCAATTGAGCCAAAGAACAATAGGAAACAAAGGGCTAGGAGAGGGGGTTTATGCCAACAAAGTATAATCACCAAGGATGTAAGGCATGTTGTTACCAACATCACGGTCATCACTGCCAACCCTGCATCAAGTAAAGATTGACTTATATGTCAATATAATTAGCACCAATATTGTAAGTGTCTCCTAGATTTTTTTTTGATGAGTAGTGTCTCCTAGATATGTAGGGTAAACCCAACGGATCTAGATAAGATTCACAATAATATACATTAAAGCAATCCATTTGATTTTATCAGATGTTTGAACTTGCATCAGATAGCACCACAGAAAAATTCAATTGTTTCAACAAGGCAAAAATCATGATCCAGTTAATCATGCATATAAATTGTAACATACCTGATGCATTTCCCATGTGTTTTGTGTCCCGAAATCCAATGGTCACAGCAATACAGAGGATCATGAGAATCCAATTAATCTCAGGGATGTAGACCTGACCGTGTATCTTGTCTGATGTGTGAACAACCTTAACTCTTGGGAAGCAACCTAGAGACTGGCTCTGATTTATGATAGAAAATGTTCCGCTGATGATTGCTTGGCTTCCCACAACAGAAGCTAGAATGGCTAAGATAACCACCGGCCACCGCACGCTTTCTGCAGCCAAAACTTGCATTATGTTTTCTACAATATGCTTATAAAGGCAAGAACAGCCATATATTCTCAGGAAAATAACAAAGGCACTGCAGATAAGTTCATATATACATATACTATCATTGCCACAAAAACTTTTCCATCTAGTTGTTTATGTGCCTGCCTTCTAATGACTAGTTAGTAATTGCCTATAAAAAAAAAAGTGAGCTGGGACAATGAGTACCTGGAACTGAGACATAGAAGCTGATTTGGAGATCAGAATTATGATGTTGTGATAAGTAAGCAGCTTGACCCATATATGCCAGTATAAGTGCGGGATATACCAGAAAAGTGAATGCAATCTGCACATGACAAAGTGTTAAAAAGGCCTTCCCCAGGTCTGTAAGAGCCTGCTAATATTGCAGGGAAAAAAACAGTAGGAAACAGAAAATGCAAAAATATTATAAACCAACCTGAATGGCCATATAGGTGAAATGGCCAAGATCAGCAAACATAGCTTCTGAACCTGCTCACAAGGTCAACACATAAAAAGTCTTAAATCTGGTGAACTAGATTGTGGAAGCAACTATAGACGATTTACAATGCTTCATGTGAAACTCAAATCTACTGAGGCCATAATCTCTTGCTTTGTCATAGTGAAAGTACATTAAATTTGTTCTTTTAAGGGAAATAATGATAAAGGAGCAGTCCAGAGTTGGTTCAAAAGTAAATATGCACATAGAACTTAATCCATGTCTTAATTAAATTATAGTTTTGACTCTGTCTCTGAGATTGCTTAAAAGATGCTTCAAATCTAATAGTGCTACATATAAAATTAATAATTAATAAACATATTGTATACAGTATTCTAATTGGTATGAAAGCAACCACCAAAGGGGAATATTAGATTATGTCCCTGAAAAGCTTTCTCAGCCAAAGAAATTGCTAATGAAAGTTCTTTAAGTTTCTTATTCTCATTCTTTGTGTTTTCCTGATCTGCCAGATTGATATGAATTTATTCCAACAGTTAGACACACGGTTTGGGATTTACCTGTTATGCACAGTAATATTCCACCCAAAGACATCCATCCACTTGTCCTTGTCTTCTTCAAGAACTTGAACATATAATATGGTGAAAGAGCTGTATATACATGTGGATTCCATTTGAATATATTATACAAACCAAGTGTGCTGATGCACAGTAGCCATGTCAGCACAACTGGTGCAAAAAGGAATCCCACCCTATGTGTACCATAGTGCTGGAGTGCAAACAAACACACCAGTATGAAGCAAGTGATGGGAATCACAGCATCTGCAAATGCAAATCAATAGGTCCAATAATCAAATACAGAAACACAAGTAAGATTTCCTGCAAATTAACCATTCCTACTAATATGATAAGGTATAAATAAACTCTTCCATCACTGTATTCAAAGCTGACACTACTTCAAATGTTTTTCCAGTCATGTCATCTTCATGTGACAGTAAAACAAACTTCTTTGTCATTAATTAAATGATATTTACTCACCTGTGAAGATTGGATCATCATTAGTTAGTTAGGAAGTAGTTTGGTAGTTAGCTATGTGATATGATCCCTTATCCGTAGGCTGTTAAGCGGGTATTCGGGTAGTTAGTTATTTCTGGCTGTAACCGAATTGGGATAGGATTTGTTGGGATCATATATAAGGCTTAGCTAGGTCATCTTTGGGAACACGATGATGATGTATTAGATGAGAGAGTTTTCATTAATGATTGCTTAGAGAGTGCAAGTGAGGTTTTATTCCTAAAAAGTCTTGTACTGTGTAATCTGTTCTTTGTGATTAATGAGAGCTGCATCAGTGTGGACGTAGGAGACAATTGCTCCGAACCACGATAATCTCTGTGTGTTCATCTTTCTTGTTTGAGTATCTCTTAGTTCTATTTTCGTTTTCTTCTCTGCTGTTGTCCTTGATCGGTTCTGCGTCCAATACTTGTGTTCTTGATCGAGTCTGCGTCCAATACTGGTGTCTGTCTTGTGCGTCCAATATTAGTGTCAAACTTGTGCGTCCAATACATGAGTTAAACGCGTGCGTCCAATATCTGCGGGTGATGCGTGCGTCCGATGTTTTGGCGTCCAGTGCTTGACTGATATTGTGCAAATCTGGTTCGAATCATAACAAGTGGCATCACGAGCCAGGTTCTTAGTTCGCTTCCGCAATGAGCTCTGCAAGGTTCGATATAGACAAGTTCACTGGTGATAATGACTTCAGTCTTTGGAGGATCAAGATGAATGCACTATTGGTTCATCAAGGTCTTGATGATGCATTGGGAGGGCCAGCCAAACTCCCAGCAACCCTGTCAGAAAAAGAGAAGAAAGATCTTCTCAGCAAAGCCCATAGCACCATTATACTATCCCTTGGTGATGAAGTTCTTAGAGAAGTTGCCTCAGAAACTACTGCTGCTGCTGTATGGCTAAAGCTGGAAAGTCTGTACATGACCAAATCGTTAACCAACAAACTGTATCTGAAGAAGAAACTTCATCAACTGAAACTGGAGGAAGGAGGATCAATCAAGGAGCATGTTTCTTTATTCACAAAAGTTATTCTTGATTTAAAGAGCATCGATGTCAAGATTGATGAAGAAGATCAAGCTGTTATGCTGCTATGTTCTCTACCTCCCTCGTATGAAAATCTGGTTGACACTATGCTGTATGGAAGGGAAACTCTCACCTTGGAGGAAGTCAAGGCAACCTTGAATTCTCGAGAGATGAAGAAGAAGATTACAGACAACAAAGGTGAAGGAGGAGATGCTGAAGGGTTATTTGCTAGAGGAAGATCAGAAAAGAGGGAAAAGAATGGAAAAGAAAGAAACAGATCAAAGTCAAAGAACAAGTCAAAGAAATGCTATCATTGCCATAAAGAGGGTCACTTCAGGAAGAATTGCCCTGAGAGGAAGAAGAGCAATGGCAAGAACAAGGATTCTGATGATCTTGCTGTTGTGGCAGATGGATATGAGAGTTCAGATGTCTTATCAGTCACTGAAGAAGCCTGCAATGGTGAATGGATTCTGGATTCAGGGTGTTCATTCCACATGACCCCTAATTCGGAATGGTTTGAATCCTATAAGGCTACTGATGCTGGAAAAGTCCTGATGGGAAACAACAATGCCTGCAAAGTCATTGGTGTTGGAAATGTGAAGATCAAGATGAGTGATGGATCTGTCAGGGTCCTAACTGAAGTGAGACATGTTCCTGACCTTAAAAGGAACCTGATTTCACTTGGCATGCTTGACCAGGATGGTTGCTCATTCAGAAGTGAGGGAGGAGTTCTCAAGGTGGTAAAAGGGTCACTGATGATCATGAAAGGCATCAGGCAGAATGGTCTCTACAGGCTACAAGGTAAAACAATCATAAACCCTGCTAGTTTAGTTACTTTTACTAATGTTTGCTCTATGAAGCTGTGGCATCACAGGTTGGCTCACATAAGTGAAAGGGGCTTGGAAGAACTGCATAAGCAAGGATTGATTGGGAATGGTAGCTTTGAGAAATTGGAATTCTGTGAACATTGCCTCTTTGGGAAACAGAAAAAGGTAAAGTTCCCCCATGGATCACATACAACTAAAGCAATAGTGGATTATGTGCATTCTGACATATGGGGACCAACTAGAGTTCCCTCGCTAGGTGGAGCAAGGTACTTCATAACCTTCATTGATGATTGGTCACGAAAGGTCTGGGTATATCTACTGAAGCACAAGAACCAAGCCTTCAAGTGTTTCAAGCAGTGGAAAGCCCTGGTTGAGAATCAGACAGGGAGGAAGGTTAAAGTCCTCAGAACTGACAATGGACTAGAATACTTGAGTGAAGAATTCAATGTTTTTTGTAAGGACCATGGGATAGCCAGGCATAAAACAGTCAGGCTAACCCCACAGCAAAATGGTCTTGCTGAAAGGATGAATAGAACCATCCTGGAAAGGGTGAGATGTATGCTATCAAATGCCAACCTCAGCAAGAGCTTTTGGGGGGAAGCAGTTCACACAGCCTGCTATCTAATCAACAGGTCACCCTCAACAGCTATTGGGTTCAAAACTCCAGAAGAAAAATGGTCAGGCAAGGCACCTAGTTATAGTCATCTCAGGATCTTTGGTTGTCCAGCATACATACATGTCAATGAAGGGAAACTCGAACCCAGATCAAGGAAAGGTATTTTCCTAGGCTATCCTGAAGGAGTTAAGGGTTATAAAGTCTGGTTAACAGGTTCAGGAGGAGGAGGAAAAGCTGTGATCAGTAGGGATGTGGTATTCCAGGAGGATTGCATGATAAAAGGTGCTGAAAGCCAACCTGATACTTCTCAGACGCATGAACTGCCTGAAAGGGGAATTCAGTTGGAGGTGGAGAAGGTCACAACTGATAGGCCAGATGAGGAAGAACAATCAGATCCTCAACCATTCCAAGATGAAGGACCAAGCTCTTCCTATAACCTTGTAAGGGATAGGGAGAGAAGGCAGATAAGAGCACCACAGAGATTTGGCTATGCTGATCTCATAGCATATGCTTTGAATGTGGAGCTGGAAGACCAAGGCACTGAACCTAGAAGCTACAAGGAAGCAATCAATGATGATGACAGTGAAAAATGGCAAGCTGCAATGCTGGAAGAAATTGATTCCTTAAAGAAAAACAACACATGGGAGCTTGTGGAAAAGCCTGACAGACAGAGAATTGTTGGATGCAAATGGATCTATAAGAGGAAGCCTGAGGTCCCTGGTGTTGAGAAGGCCAGATTTAAAGCTAGACTTGTGGCAAAGGGGTTCACTCAAAGAGAAGGAATAGATTTCAATGAAATCTTTTCCCCAGTGGTAAAACATACTAGTATAAGAGTTATTTTATCACTTGTTGCTACTAATGACTTTGAACTTGAGCAGATGGATGTTAAAACAGCTTTTTTACATGGCCAACTAGAAGAAAAGATATATATGAACCAGCCTGAAGGATTTGAGCAGGAAGGAAAGGAACATCTAGTGTGCCTGCTGAAGAGATCATTGTATGGTCTCAAACAGTCACCAAGGCAATGGTACAAAAGGTTTGATTCTTTCATAGTCTCAAATGGTTTTAATAGAAGCTCTTATGATAGTTGTGTTTACTTCAAGAGAGCTAAATCTGGTTGTTTTATATATCTGTTACTATATGTTGATGATATGCTCATTGCTAGTGCTAACCTAAATGAAATTAACAAGCTTAAAGAACTGTTAAGTTCAGAATTTGAAATGAAGGATCTAGGGCCTGCAAGGAGGATCCTAGGGATGGAGATTGAAAGGAAGAGATCAGAAGGATTGCTTTTTCTTCATCAGACCAGCTATGTGGAAAAGATGTTGAAGAGGTTCAACATGCAAGAGGCCAAACCAGTTTCCACTCCCATAGCTGGACATTTCAAATTGTCCACTGATCAATCACCTAAAACTGAAGATGAGCTTGATCAGATGAGGAATATTCCTTACTCCAATGCAACTGGGAGCTTAATGTATGCCATGGTGTGCTCCAGGCCTGATCTTGCATATGCTGCCAGCATGGTCAGCAGATTCATTGGCAATCCAAGCAAGGAACACTGGTTGGCAGTAAAATGGATTTTCAGATACCTCAAAGGCTCCAAATCAGTTGGATTAATTTTTGGAAAGGGAAGACATGAGGGCGGTGAAGTGGAAGGGTTTGTGGATGCAGATTTCGCCGGAGACATTGACAAAAGAAGGTCTACAACAGGCTACATATTCACTCTATATGGTAATGTTGTCAGCTGGAAGGCCAATCTGCAGTCAATTGTGGCATTGTCAACCACAGAATCCGAATACATTGCTCTGACAGAAGCTGTTAAAGAAGGTATATGGCTGAAAGGTTTCATTAGTGAATTAGCAGGAAAGGAGATGCACACAGCAGTTTGGTGTGACAGTCAAAGTGCAGTTTGTCTTTCAAAGAATCAAGTTCATCATGAAAGGACAAAGCACATTGATGTCAGGATGCATTTCATCAGAGATATAATAGCTCAAGGTGTGGTTGATGTCAAGAAGGTAGCTGGAGAAGATAATCCAGCTGATATGCTAACTAAAGTGGTTCCAAACTCCAAGTTCACCCACTGTCTCAGCTTGGTGAATGTTGGAGCTTGCAACATGTGAGGTCTCAGCTCGAGACAGAATGACTTCCTAGCTATGGTTCCTGGAATGAAGATCCAAGGTGGAGATTTGTGAAGATTGGATCATCATTAGTTAGTTAGGAAGTAGTTTGGTAGTTAGCTATGTGATATGATCCCTTATCCGTAGGCTGTTAAGCGGGTATTCGGGTAGTTAGTTATTTCTGGCTGTAACCGAATTGGGATAGGATTTGTTGGGATCATATATAAGGCTTAGCTAGGTCATCTTTGGGAACACGATGATGATGTATTAGATGAGAGAGTTTTCATTAATGATTGCTTAGAGAGTGCAAGTGAGGTTTTATTCCTAAAAAGTCTTGTACTGTGTAATCTGTTCTTTGTGATTAATGAGAGCTGCATCAGTGTGGACGTAGGAGACAATTGCTCCGAACCACGATAATCTCTGTGTGTTCATCTTTCTTGTTTGAGTATCTCTTAGTTCTATTTTCGTTTTCTTCTCTGCTGTTGTCCTTGATCGGTTCTGCGTCCAATACTTGTGTTCTTGATCGAGTCTGCGTCCAATACTGGTGTCTGTCTTGTGCGTCCAATATTAGTGTCAAACTTGTGCGTCCAATACATGAGTTAAACGCGTGCGTCCAATATCTGCGGGTGATGCGTGCGTCCGATGTTTTGGCGTCCAGTGCTTGACTGATATTGTGCAAATCTGGTTCGAATCATAACATCACCTTACTACTACTAACATTATCTGGTTTCACTATAGATATGATTCATGACAGACCACTATGGCGTCGAGTGATCCATGTAACTGACCCCACCTAATGGGATAAGGCTTGGTTGTTGTTGTTGTTGTACTACTGCTAACATATTATATTGGAATATAGAGAATGGCATAAGCGAAACTTACACTGGTGGTGTTTCTTGGACATGGATACCTCCATACCAGATACCGCTGAGAAAACTACATGAATGGATGGCTAGTCAACAATTTGATGTGAAATTATTTGTGAAACATGGTTAATTAATAAGGAGGATTCTTACCAGAAATGGCTGGGGTAAGTAGTCCATCCCCAATTACCATACAAGTTCCAAGAAGAACCACAATTAGTAGAGCCGTATGCAAGGCCTTATTCTTCTCAAGCAGCATCTTCACTCTAGAAGTATCTTTCTCTGGAGGCTCCTCCATCTTATATGTAGAAAGGGCTTCATCAGCATGCTGTCGATTCGGTAGAAGACTGACCTTTGCATGCCTACAAATCAAGGAATAGAGAGCAAATGTACCCCCTGCAGCAACCATGACATGAAAAATCATCCAAGAGAAAAAGCAGCAGCATAATTGGTTGTTTCTCTCGTTTGTTCAGATAATAATGCTTACCCTCTCCATTATCATCAGCTCGAAGAACAACAAACACGTATTTGAAAAGTGGCACCAATGTCAGGGTCCAGAAAACAAAAGAAAGGGCCCCAAAAATCTCCTCATTGGTCTCTGAATGTTCAATATCTTCTGCAAAAGTGCTCGTGTAAACATACAATGGAGAAATGCTCAAGTCCCCATATACCACACCAAGGCTTTGGTAAGCCAAGAGCAGAATAGTCTTCCAAGAATCCTTCTGAAATGCAACTCAGCAAACTCACTCAATAAGCATTCTGAACTAAAATTTAATGTCCCACCAACCTCTTATATCAGCCAAATGAAGAAACCCACATAGGTACCACCAATAGAAAGTTGAAATCCATATAAAAAGAAAATTTTCATTTTCAAGTTTTTAACCTTTTCTTTTTCTGGCCAAGCTTTCCGAGTTAATAATGCACTAACCTTTGAGTTGCCCCAACACTTTCCAGGTTCGAGATCCATTTGCCTTACTCCTCAGTGTTCTTCACACAGAGTGTATCAGCTTCAGCACGCTGTTATCTGCAGATCTGCACTCAGCAAACCAAAGTAACCAGCACTTTGTTACAAGAGTAAAGGAATCTCAGAGACCAAACAATTACAACCCCTCACTCATCCTTGTCTGCCCCAAATCAGAGGCAATAGAAAGGAAAACATTCACTCTCTTTTGGATAAACTCACATGGCATCCATATCTCTGTCAAATCTTGAAAAGTGGGCACAGTGTTTTTTTTTTCCTTCACAAAAGTTAAGGAGGAAAGAAGATAACAAAATAAACATTATCCCCATTCCCCAAGATGACATTTTTTCATAAAATCAGGAGTTCATATAATATAATATAATATAATATAATATAATATATTTATGTTTCATATTAAAAAGGGTGTGAATGAATGTGATGCTGAAGGGAATGGAAAGAGAGATAATTAAAATAACCTATAAAAAAGGAGGGAGGAGTGGAGAAAGAAATCACCAAGTTGTGTGAATCAGATAAGCTAGGAACCACTCAGACAAAGAATAAGAAGCAAGTGCATATCATCCATCCAATAATCATTCAGAAATACCGGTTGTAATGTTGTATGCCACTGTCACTGCCACTGCCACCTCATTCTATCCATTTTTTTTTCATTTTTAAATTTCACCGTCCAGTCATCTACCTTTTTTATGTAATGGATGATGGAGAGGTAAAAAAACAAACAAACACCTCAATGTGTATTTGGTAGCCATTCATTTTCGGTTTGTACTTTTTCCAAAACTATTTTTGTGAGAAGAAAGAAATTGTTATTTTGGCTCTAAACTGAGTTTTGATTGCTCTCAAAGAAAAAACAAACTGACACTAATTTGTTGCCAAGTCCAACATGAATGATTTAGCCTTAGAGAGAAAGGAACCACAGTCGGAAATCTGAGTTAGTACATGGTAGTTAGGACAATTGATGAAGAAAACAGAACAATAAGAAGCTAATTTCACGGTCTGATTATTATCATGGATATATGCAGGAGTCACATAGCAGGAAGAAAAGAAAAAACAGAGAATACAATGTGGACTGTCCCCTTGATGTTGACACAAGGAGTAATCACGTGATTCAGCGACAGTTACAAATTCACTAGTCACAAGAGCCTACCCCAGCCAAAATATAAGGCCAATTTTGAGGATCAGTTATCATTTTCACTTTGCCTTCTCTTCTCCTCTCCCTCACATACTTTAATACTTTAATTTAATATCATAATACATAATACTATACTCTACCCATCATGTTGGTTCGTTTTGACATTTTATTTTAGTTATTTATCACACATCGCATGCGCATGCATAACCAACCAAACTTTCAAAGTTGATCCCCCACTCACACCTACTTTTTGAAATTCTTTGGTTCTCTATGGGCCGTTCCTATTTAACAAGTGGACCCAAATCCTATCTCATTCAATCAAGGAGTTAATACAATTTAGACAAAGTGGGCAAACCATAAATAAATAATAAATAGAGTAAATTTTTTTTCTAAGAAAGCACTAGAAGATCATACTCACTATTCAGAAAATGATGGAATTAAATGGACCATATTGTTGCAGCCATATCTAATCTAATATATATATATATATATATATATATATATATATATATGTGGCTACCTAAAAAGCAAGAGGGGGCATGTGCATCATCACTATAAATGTCGTTTGAAATGCCCATGAAACCTAAACAAGTGAACGTGCTCCTCACTTGTTACACCACCACCACTCCAATTCCTTTATGGTGACATTAATGCCTAGCTACCCTTTTTTTTTCCCGTTTTCTATTGCCAATCAAAACTAAGCTATATAATATACCCTTTTCTGGAATCACTTTTGTCGTTTCTGGGATTCACCAAAAAACCAACTTTTTGACCGCGACAGGTATCAATCACGTTCATTTTGAGCTTGAAGATGGAGACTTTCGATCTCGCACAGTAGTGCTTGTTCCTGCAGAATAAAGCATCTATCATCATCACAGATCATAAGCTTGTACTCATTAAAAAAAAACCACCACCTTACTTAACACGTTCTGTGAATAAAACCCAATTATACATAGTAGCATGCATGTGCAACACGTTGTAATGTTGAGAAGTGTGGTAGATCCTAATGAATCCATGAAATGAAATGAAAGGAAGCTATATATAGTTGGAACTCACTTTTTATATTTTGAATCTTTGATGATGCTGGCACTTTAAAGCACACTGACAGATACATCCAATTCTGAATTTACATAAAGTATTTCTTTTTTTTTGTCTTTTTTTTTTATAAGGTGAGGGAGTGAAGCCAGTTTTATGTTGCTGATTAAACGAACACACAGTGGAGGTGGAGACTGTGTAGTGTTAAAATTCTGTTCCGACCGACAGTGACGAATGTTGCTGAATAAAGAATGAGGGGAAAACAAAAATTACTATTTTTTTTCATATCTTGGGATCCCGCAGAACATGGGTAGAATCAGAGAATGGATGAATGTTCATTTCTTTTGGTAACACTATAGCTTAATTTGTCGGGAAATGTTTTGGATTATTACATATTTTTAATGAATAACTTGAATCTTATAATATATTTAATTTGATAAAAAAATTCTGGATTTATATATTATTACATATAATAAATGTTTTACACATTAAATTTCCATGTTATTTTCCATTTCCGGGCTTCGTCCCTCTCTTCAATAAAAAATACAATTAATTAAATAATGAATTATTTATCCAAAAAATTTTTTAAATAATGAATTTAAGGGGAAAAATTTATTTTTGACTTTTCAAACTATGCTATTGTTGAAGTTATTGAATTCTTCGGTAGGTTAAATCGAATTTGTGTCTCCTTGTTAGGTCCAAAGGATTCATGAAGGTTTAGTTAGATTCTACTAGTGTTGTGGCTAGTTTGCGTGTGGGAAGGATGTGGGTTGTGCAAGTGGTTCTGCGCTGATTTGTCGCATTAGGAAGCTGCTAGATCGGGAATGGGATGTTCGCATCTCTCATATTTTTGGGGAAGCTAATGCCTCTGCTGAACTCTTGGCTAATCTGGGTTGTAATAGAGATCAGAATTGGAGAATTTTTTATTGCCCACCGGCTGTGTTGGAACCACATGTTTAGCTCATGATGTTTCTGGAAAGATTTGTTCCTTTGTAATTTGTTCTTTTGGGCTTTGGTCCGGCCTACTGTTAAAAAAAATCAAATTTGTGATTGAGCAAAATTTATACAGGTATTATAAATATTTGATGGATGTTCATTTTATAAAAAAAAAATATACTGATCAATAGTTGATGAGATAATGATCATATTTTGTTATGTTATTTCTCTTATTAAGAGATCATATTACACTATACTATTTCTTTTGTTAAGATATAAGATATTTATTGTATTGGAACAATTCCTTACAAGCATGAAACAATATTGTATTGGAACTCAAGAAAGTAAAAATAAATTCTCCATTAGAGAAAAAAAAAAGGTGCGCGACCAGGATCTCAATAAAAAAAAATTTGCGTAACAAGTGTATGAAATTCTAAATAATTATTTCAATGTGGTATATGACGAGCAATTATTTCCTATATTATGAAATTTTAAAATTCAAATAAAAAATTAAATAAAATACACATTTTAAACTCTATACTATATATATATATATGGGTGTGCGCGCGCGCATAATTAATTAATGTAAAATCTAAAAAATATATAGATTAAAAGAGAAAATAGAAAAATACGAAATTCAGAGTTTATAAAAATAAAATTATTAAGAATAACACGTGTCATCTTTAAGAAAAGGAATCATAAAAAATTGAATCATTCCAAAGATTATATACGAATATTTTTCAATAGAAGTAAAAACACCAAATTCTAATTACTTTGTCAACTGCTCTAAAGAGACATTTGGGTTGTCTCTTTAATCGGAATCATAGGGGTGTTGTCGAATTGAATTACCTGCACAGCCTAAATGACCGAGTTGCCTACAAAGGTCACACATATATAAGAGGTGGTCATGGTTGAGGTTGAGGAGGTTGATTTTGGAACCTCATTAGACTTTCTACTTGCTTTGTCAGGGGCTCAAGCTGCTTCCATATGGCAATGTCTGTATCCATAGCCACAACACCAGGCTGACCCTGGTAACCCTTGTTGTACATCTCATCCATCAAATCATAAGCCATTGTAGGATTATTTTCTCTCAAAAGATTATCACCGACAACAGCATCAACCATGAGTCGGTTGATGGGTGTCAACCCTTCAAAGAAAACACGAGCTTGCTCCCATTTGGGAAGTCGTTGATGATCAAAAGGGCATCTTCTCAACAAGTCTTGAAACCGCTCCCAAACTTCATACAATGATTCTGACTCCAACTGAGCAAATGAGGCTATCTCTACCCTCCACTTGGCCAACTTTGAAGGAGGAAACCTGGTCATGAACTGCGTAACGAGCTGGTTCCATGTGGTGATTCACCTTGGTGGTGGTAGTGACCTCAACCAACAAGCCGCCCTAGGCTATCTCTAATCGCAGCTGTGTGACAGCATCATGGGAGACTCCTCTGTACTTGAAAGTATCACAAAGCATTATGAAGTCTTGGAGGTGCCAACCGTGGTCTTCTGTGGGTAACCCACCAAACTGAATAGATTTATGGATTATATTAATCAGCTCTGGGTTGAGCTCGAAACTCTCTGCTTCAACTGCCGGAGGGACAATGCTTCGTTCTATCTATGCTTCTTAGCCTTTCCTTCATGATGTAGTCCCCCATAGTGTTTTTTTTTTATTCCTCTGCCATAGCTCTATGCCTTGTTTGAATGTCTCAATCTATGAGCAATCTTTTCAACCTAGGGATTGGATTGAAAAATAGGAGAACAAGTTAGCATACAATTAAAATTAGCCCAAGAAAATAAGAGAACCTGATAAAAACTAGTGATGGAAATTCCCAAAAAACAGAAGCAAAAAACAACTAAACAAACAAAAAGGCATCAATAACTAGGATTGATCGTGTCCCATATTGCCAATTAAGCCTCGAGCAACAATGCCAGAAATTTGTTACGTGCAATATGCAAAGATGAAGACTACGCTTTCAGGCAATTGGTCCATCACACAAGTAATATAATAAAGAATCAACAAATTAACTCGATTATGGTAAACTTTGGGTGTTTGCTTCACTTGTATAGAATTAAGTTGCTACCCCAGTTTCTCTATAATCGTATATTTCCTTATTGATATTGCTAATCATCTACTCTTATAAACGGATAGCACAGCCATTCTGTTGGCCATATGTTTCAAAAACTTTGTCAACTGTGGAGCTGCTCCAACCATTTCCAATTCCTGGGAAGATATAAACATGGCCTTCATAGATGGCCTAATTTATCAAAAGGAAAGTAAAGACTCAATTCTTCTGGTGGTTGACAGGATAAATAAATCAACGCATTTCAAGGCTCTTTCTCATCCATATTTCTCAAAGCTTGTAGCTAAGAAGTTCATTGAGGGAGTAGTTAAGATCCATGGAATGACACAATCTATGATAAGTGATCGAGATCCAGTATTCATAAGCCGATTCTGGCAACAATTTTTCAAAATGTCAAGGACACATCTGAAAATGACCTCTGCCTATCAGCGGATGGAAAAAAATAAGTTGTCTCTAATAAAAAATTCCATGGTGTGTTCTGGCCCCAAACAGAACTCTTTTCTCTTTAATTCTACATTAAGAGTTGATTGAGACCTATCACAATTGTTGAAATCAGTTGAAGAAACGAGGAAATAAGTTTAGGGAAACTATGCACAGATCAAGATTCATGAAAATTACCCTTCAATATATGTATTCTCATAAGGAGTAATAGCTAGAGCTAGCAAATATAAGAGATCATAAGGTGTGACAAAAAAAAAGACCATAATGGGAAAGCTTTTATATTATCCAAGCAAGGAGTCCAGTGACACACACAAAAATGCCTAAAGAAAAATCAATAGGAAAAGGGAAGGTAAAGATATGAAAACTTGTAAAAATAGGCAGAGGTCAAGGGGTAGTGAACACGTGGGGAATCAGTGGTCAACAACTTAAAGAAGTATTGGTTTACGTAGTTGTTAGATACAAGGTGTTAATTTGTGGTCGTAGTGACAGTTGCATATACATCGAAATCCTTAATATTACAAATAAATATAGTTAGGCTTAAATAACTTTTTGGTCTCTATAATATAGGGGTGTTTTGCTTTTAGTCCCTATAAAAAAAGTCAAACGCTTTTGGTCCCTGTAGTATTTTTTTTTTTTTTTAGTCCCTTAAGTGGGTTGACCGCTGATGTGTCCATTTTAAGCCTAGTCAGCATGCCTACGTGGCCAAAAACACTGCCACGTAGATGCCACGTCAGCCCCTCTCTCTCCTCCCTCCTCTCTTCTTCCCTCTCTCCTTCCTCCCACACGTCACCCCTCTCCTCACTCCTCCTCCCTCCACCCCAACCACCTCCTTCCCCCTCCCACACGTCCCCTTTCCCCACATATCCCCCTCCGAGCACAACACCACCACCACTCAACACACAATACACATTAGACACAGAATCTGAGAGAGAGAGAGAGTGTGTGTGTAATAGACAACACCCTCTGTAGCGATCTCTTATGAGAAATTTACAGAAAGGGTGGGTGGGTGACTTAAATTAATTTTGTCAAAAGGTGCAAACCTTGCTTTGAGTTTGAGGTAGTTTCCCCTTTTATTTCAACGGGATTTAAATTAATTTTCTACACGTTCTTTCTTTTGTTGCATTTCATCAATTTTCCCCTGTTTCACAAAATCATTTTAGGGGTTTCTTTTTTCTTGGTCTTGCAAAATTTTTGGCTTTAATTTCTCCAATTCTTGGTGTTCATAACTCTTTGCGTTTATAATTCTTGGCGTTTAATTTCTGTTTCTCGGATTCTGATTTATGGGTAAGAGATTTTTGTCCAAATTATTGGGTATTCTTTCCTTTTCACCATTTTTTTTACAAAAACTCGCTCGGACCTCAAGGCCGAGCTCACCTTGTTCCTTGTCAACGAGGTCACTGGCAGTGCCCCCAACAAGCTCTCCAAGATGTAAATATCCCTCCTTTATTACAATAAATTCAATCAATGGGGTTTGTGGGAGGTGGTGGTGGGAGTGCAGGGAGGAGGGGGTGGAGTGTGGGAAGAAGAAGAAGAGAGGGAAGGAGAGAGGGGGTTGGGGGAAGGTGGGGGAGGAGGTGGTGGGCCACAATGCATCTAATATCAAGTCCCAAAAGGCTCGAAGAATCTTTTCACTGTTGTATATTACCATGGATGAAGTGATTTTCACCCATTTTTCCTTCAGAACGTGAAGCAATAAGCAGAAACGTATTTTTTAAGGTTTTGATGTTTAACATATACAAAATAATAATTTTAAAAAGATGAGGGAGTATGATACGTGGATGCGATTGAAGACGATGCGAAGAGAGAGCTGAAGAACCGGATTTGGTTGGTGAATGAATGGTGACTACTGACTTGCTTCCCCAAAGTGTTGTAAGCCCTAATTTAGTTGTGGCAGAGAAACTATATATAGGGATGTTTTGGGAGGGAACGAACGAGACACTTTGGAAGGAGAATTTGGGTTTCTATTTTTTAAAAATAAAATAAAAACCGTCTTATATTTATATTTATATATATATATTTGACGGTATATTTTTATTTCTCAAATACCATTTTTTTTGGGTCAATTCTCAAATACCTTTTTCAAAATCCTTGTTATTTTTTTTTTGGGTCAAAGAGGAGTTATATTGAAACAGACCGAAGCCTAAACATTACACAGAAGAGATGTGGTATACAAAGGCCCAAAACAAATATGCAATAGTTACCCCATAAAACAATAAGCCCAAAGCTATGTTCTGGAAGAGTCTAACCAGCTCTCAACTGCTCTATCAGCAAAGGAAAACAACGAACAACACAAATAAAACCAGAAAAAACATCTACAAAGCCTAACATACTAGTCTAGCACACCACAGACAAGAAAAAAGATATTCTTGAGGGGGTAAGGCCCATTTGGGACACTGACAACCTTCAACCTCACCAAGTTGCGCAGATGTCAGAGGGTGGCAGTGCTTCGACGAGATGTACGACAGTGCTTAAGAAACACAAAAGAGGGCACCTGAAAAACAGAAAAACAGACAACAACCCACAACGAAAAAACAACAAAAGAACAACAGGCGAAACCCGCCACAAACAACAGCTCAACCCCAACCACAGCGGATCCGGCAAGGACAAAGGAGCGCCGACGCAATTGCAAGAACAGCGGCTGCAAGCCTTCACGAATGGAGAAGGAGACGACTACGCACCTCCAAACTGGCCCGACTCTCATTCGACCCCATGCTAAGGGCGGTGCTCCAACCTCCCAAACCGGCAGACCACAGCTCTCCAGGCTCCAGCAGATGCTGGCGTACCACTAGCCTTAGCGATGGACAACAACAAAAGGGGAAGAGACACAAAAACCAGACGGGACCACTTCTACCTCCACCGCGCACAAGCCATCCTCACGGCCACACTGCTGCAACGAAGCTCCACCGGAGCTCAAGACGCCTCTGCGAAGCTCCACCGGAGCTCTAGACACCGCTGCGAAGCTCCAACGACGAACCAAACGACCTCCCTCGGAGATCGAGGGACAGCATGGCACATAGACAGCCCATAAATGGTGGATGGGGAAGAGGCAAGCATGCCTTTGGATTCGGCCGGGGGGGGGGGTCGACAGCTAGGATATTCGTGACTCATCTTACTGTTTCTTTTTTTTTTTTTGCGTCAAATCTTACTGTTTCGAAATAGGTTGAACTGTTGAACGGAAATAACAGATTAAACACATTAATAAGATGGGTCGTAGCCGGTAGCCTACCAAAGTCTTCTTTTGGGTCCATAAATAGAGTGGGTTGGGCTTTCCAGAGTATCAAACCACAAAGTGATAAGATCCGAGCAAGTGGACAATTTTTTATCCAATAAATAAAGGGATTTAATCTTTAAACAAAAATGACAGGTTTAATACTAACTAAAAAATCTAAAACCATAATGACCTAAAATACAATTTATTGTAAAATAAAAATACCATTTATATGAAGAAATAATACAAGAGGCCTTTTGTATCATTTTATATTTATTAATTAGTTTAATCGTAAATTTTATTAAACACTTCTAATTCAATAAGGACCCATTTGAATTGACTTATAACTTATTAGAACTTTTCAATAAAAATAGTTTAATGATTATTCATTCATGAAAAGTTTCTTAGAAGTTTATAGATATTTATGAGAAAGTTAAATAAGAGAGATTTAAAAAAAAAAGATACAAAAACTAATTTTAATTAATATGAATGAACTATTATTTAAAAACAGTTATTATAAAATTCTTTTAATACTTTTTCATAAATGCTTCTTAAAATTTATCTAAACTACCCCGATATTAACTTAACAAATTATGTCTAAAAAATAGCTTTTCAGCTTTTTCATATGCGGTTTATATGGTGATATCAGGGATTAGATCCCCCCCGCATTTCCCTTTCCCTACTCGTTGAGAACTTCTAAAAAAATTAGTAATATTTGGAAATAGACATGCTATGATCTATACGATCATTCTTCCTTTAAATAAACGTCTTGCTAATAATTATTTTGACAGATTCGAGAGAAAGGACCACTAAATATGACCAGTCAGCTTAACAAAGACTAAAAAAAAAATAGAAGAAAAACAAAGGTGTCGCTCATCTATATTTCATATCAATTATCAAGAACTGGATTCGATCTCAAAATGCCCTCATAATTAAAAACCAGAAGAAAAAACCTTTATTATTTACTTTGACAGAAATAAAATACAGAACCATAGCATCTCCCCACCATATAATAAATTAACAAAATTTATATAAAAGTTTATTTGATCATCAATTCACATGTAACTATTAACAGTAAACAACAACTAAAAAACCCACATATACCAAATTTAGATATGAAACTTTTCTGGAATCGTCTTTGGCGAGGTACATGACCATGGCACATAATCATAAGCCCATCTACAAAGAAGAAATTTAGGAACAGTATCACCAAATAGCCAATTGGAATTGAAAAAAGAATCAAAAAGGCAGAGAAGGGGCAGAGATATGTATATAATGTTAATTAAGAAACAAATTTAAAGGCCTATACATAGATCAATACTCACTTCATATATATCCACATCAGTGACCAGCACCAGGGCTTGGAATATCACCATGTTTTCTATAGAAATCATAATCATAACCGTAATCATCTCGAGGTGGAGACTCATCGTTTTCCATCACGGTGGCTCTGACATGGCATGCAATGCCTGTTGAAATACAAGTGCTCTCCTTGCTTCTTAATCTGCTTGTAGCTGCAATCTCTTGGCACATGATCAAAGACAGAATAAGAAGAGCTAGCACAATGAGCATAAACGTAGTCTTAGATCCCCTCCTAGCCATTTTATCGTCTAAGAAAAAGTGCAGAAGATCAAGGTGTATCTTCAAAAGTTGTTAAAGCCATGCCCGTTTAAATAATTTATAGGCCACTATGATCATAGCATGCTCAATCTTTGTCCATAAAGTAGGGTACGTAGTATAATTAGTTTCCAACATAAAGTAGGGCCACAAGAGAGCACAAGACCATGGATTGCTTATCTCTATTGACTATATGGTAAACAAAATGTTTTTAATTACAAAAGGTAACCCTTCTCTTCATGTTTATCCATCTTATATATAAATTAACTATATAATTTAAAGGAATAAAGTTTGGTAATGTCCACTCTTTTGACCATATAATATAGCATACACATCATCCTCCATGCTTCAAATATTAGCTCAATATAATTATGAGGTTTTGCGTTTATCTGTCTGGCCTGACCCCTTTAATTATATCAAATACTTCCTACGAACGTGAAAATGCTTGTCCAATAGTTCATGTTGATCGGATCCAGTTCCTCTGTTAGCAACTCACTTTAGAGTGTAAAATAAATAATTTTAACCATTGATGAATAAATTAATAGTTGATATTATAAGCACATGCATTATAAAATGGATGCATTGGAATATCAACTATTGATTTTCTCATTAATAATTGAAATTAGTTACTTTAAACTTTAATGGTTTTAGAGGAGTTAAATCCATGTTGATCAATTCGTCTCTCGGGCCAAGAAAGTTCTCCCAGATAGAATCCCTTCAAAAGTTAATTTAGTCCGTAGAAAAGTTCTTAACCCCGGAGAAGAGTTATGTGCCTTTTGTGGGCATTTCCACGAATTACTTGTACATCTATTTTGCCATTGTTCCTTTTCGATGGAGATCTGGTATCAAGTTTTTCAGTAGTTAGGAATTGTGCAGATCATTCCCCAAAATTTATTGCAGCCCTGTTTTCAACTTTGTAGTTTGGCACAAATTACAAAGACTAAGTGCATGTTTGAATTCACTTTTGTGAGAGGCAAAAGTGATTCCAGAGACATAAAATTGATTTTGACAGGTTTGGATGATCTCGAGTAGAATTGATTTTGCCTATATAATGGATTCTAACTTGAAATTGAGATTTCGAGCTTTTGCTTCTACACGTGATTTTTAGCCTTAAATTTATTGTTCAGCTCTCTTTTATGCGAATGATCAAAACATAAATTATTTTACATTCAACTCACTTTTAACCAAAATCTTAAAACAATCTTCGTCATTGTAGAACCAAACATTCTAAGAGGGTGTGGTTATTGATCTGGCATACTGTAGTGTGGTCATTGTGGGAACATAGAAATGGTATCATTCTTTCAAATGGAAACTGATTTTATGTCACTATTGGATAGAATAAAATACAGTTCTTGGAAGTGGTTTCTTGCGAAATCAAGGAGTTGGAGCATATCTACTTTCTGATTGGTACACTATCCCAAAGGGCTGCATAAAAGGCTCTGGTTTATGAAGTTACTGGATGTCAAATTGCATGACTTTTTTCATTCTAATTGGATGGTATTTTGGCTTGCCCTGTTTCAAGTAATTGCAGTATATGTTGGTGATTGCTATTTTTTGAGTAATGTTTTTTTAACCTTGATGATCTGGTCCTTTCATTGGTTGGGGAAGTTGCTGGTGTATTGCTCTCTTCTTATGCTATTGACTCGGCCCATTGGGATGGATGAGGTCAGCTGCTATGGATTAATATTTGGTGGATTATTCTGAAATTATATGGAATTTGCTCAATCTTGTGATTCAGACTTTAGGAGTGGGTAGCTTGACTTTTTTTTATCTAATCAATTATTGAGTTTGTTGACAGAAGGTTATTGAGGTTTCAACTTTATAAAAAGTTGCAGGGAGGTGCGTTTTAGTTTGGATGTGGATTATGGATTATTGATGACTTAATAAGAGTGTTTGCTGCCTTTATGTTTTGATTCTTTCATTTGGTGTACTTGTTGTATGGCCCATATTCTGTATGCCTTTGGGCTGGGTACCATGAATGACTCTTGTTAAGCTAACCTTTGGAACTACTTAATTAGTGCTTTAGTTTTTTTTTCTATTTAGTAAATATAGTTTGACTTTAAAAAAAAAAATCTAAGAATCAGATAAACAGTAAAATAGAAAATTGTAATACCATACTTGACAATCAAGAAACAAACTTATTGCAAAAAGTTACTAGGATTAGATTAATGGTGAGGAATTTGGATAATAAATTTGAGGTCATATGTTGAAACACCCAGTACACCTAAAAAAATAAACAAACTTATTATTTACCCTGCGGTTTTTTTATATATATGTTGCCATTATTATTTAATATTTTTAGTGTATGCACCCCCTTCTATCAATAAATATTGTGGAAGAGTCTATTGATAAAAACAAATTTGCAATAAGTTGAGATAATATTGGTGGTCATTAAAAGGAGAGCTTATGGTGGGTCATGCATGCTGTTGATTTTTTTCACTTAAAAGTGGAATTTCTATGTTGAATCTCATTATACCTTTCTTGGTTTTGCTATGGGCTGAGCTCCTTTGTTTTCTTCTTCACCTAAGGAGAGTTCCAATGTACTCCTCCATATTTATTTTATTATTATATTTATATTTATATATTTGTCAATCCCTATGTCTTTTCAACTTTCGGTTATCAAGCAACCAAATGTCACGACGTAACCGGTGAGTGTCACAACGATTTTGCTTTTCATAGGCAACAACCACTAATCCAGGCGTGTGTGTGTGTGCTTAATTAATTCTTTGGTCATGCTAATGTCATTAACACCAATGCGATATTCTTATGCTAGTTAACATCAGACCGAAAGGCGGAGATGGTTAAATCCTTTCAGAGGGGTTAAGTAAGGTCTAATCAGCCTAAGAGAAAGAAAAAAAGGCTAATATTTAAGGGCACGGGGAAGCTTCTCAGCCAGAATTGCACAACCATTCGTTTTGAGCTTTCTTGAATCTTTTACTAGTTAGAAAGCTTCGCATATCATAATGCTGGCATTAGTCTTAAAACATTATTTAATTCTATCAATTAATTAAAGTGGTGTTTGTGTAGCCAACGGTGTTTAATTTGGGGTAGAGCAATTATAATGACAATATTGAAGATCGATCTTGACATGCATCACACAGAGCAAGATGTATTTAATTACCTATTTTGGTGGATTTTGGTATATATATAACAGTAATTTTGGCAATAACATTTTCGCCACGAAAATCTCTGACTTGTCAGTAAAAAGAATGAAGGATTTAGAGGCTTTTGTGAATACCCCCCCCCCCTTTTCCCTTTTTTCTTCCGCCTCCACCGACACATTAATTATTAAAAAATATATTCTTTTTTTTTTCCTCTTCAATCTTTGAAGTGAAAACTACAGTGCATGGACATGGATGCCTGTGTTTTACTTTCACCCATGTCAAATGAGTGGGTTGAATATCTCCTTCCCACACACATTCCTTCTGAATCTTCGGGTTTTCAAATAGTGGGTTAATTTAATAAAATTTTGACATTCAAATCCAACCTATTAATGTTTAAACTCGGAGAATGACAAGTTGCATAGTGAGCTGTAGCATCAACGCGATTGTGGATGCAACATACCGAATTTGCGAATTTTTCAAGTTAACAAAAACTTAACGAAATGATCTAACCTTAACTTTTGGCATATATCTTGATTTAGAAAAGTAGTGCTAACACTTGGATCCATAGTGTACCGTCCGGCCGAGTAACGTTCAACCTGGCAATGCTTTTGACTACCTTCGCTCTTCTGGCCGGCTCGACGCTCGGGGGCCTGTGTACTGTCCGACCAAGTAATGTACGACCTGGCATGGAGTCCTAGCTCTTCCAAGACCGACCAAATGATGATATTCCCCTTTACCGCTGACCTGGTATGCCCTAGCCGAGATGCGCACCGCCAAACCAGTCCAGAGCCGACGTATTCCCTAACGCCGACTTGAATGCCCGTACCGAGGTGTATCACGACCGAGGTGACCAGAGGACCTAGGTTCGATCCCTGAGATCAAGCACCAGATCTTCCCCCATTAATGGGATCCCCAAAATCATGCTCTGGCAAGCAGGAGTTTCCTAATTTGTCTCAGATCATTAATGAATGGTCCCCCTTATAAATAGGAGTGGTCTAACCCTAACGAGGGTAT
Source organism: Glycyrrhiza uralensis (assembly GCA_030159175.1). Classification (NCBI taxonomy): domain Eukaryota; kingdom Viridiplantae; phylum Streptophyta; class Magnoliopsida; order Fabales; family Fabaceae; genus Glycyrrhiza; species Glycyrrhiza uralensis. The sequence continues at coordinate 46,257,131 of BRZY01000005.1, forward strand.
GTTGCAAAATTCGCTGGTGTGGCCTGAGACTCATCCTAGGGACTCTCACTAACGAACTAGGCTTGATTGGAGGTCAGATTCCGGCGAGAACACATAGTTACATGCAGTAATCATAAATAAACTTGGAGTTTTGTGGGCAGTAACGGGAAAAAGATTATGTATATAATTAATTCAATTTATAAAATCTATAAACCAAAAAAATTTCCCTTTTGTTCCAAAAAAAAATCTATAAACCAAATTAAACTAAAAAGTTTCAAGTTCACGTACCGTTAATTTTTTTGTTGCATAAATAAAACTGTTAGCATATGTAAGCTGGGAAGTACATAATAAAATAAAAATATTTATCATTCATTTTAATTAACCTAGAAAATATTAAGATATGTATATTTTACATCAATAATTTCCAACCAATAACCCTTATAAAAAAGGAGTGAATGAAACGTAAGTGTAGACCGTAAAAGAAGGGTAGAAGTGCCGTTCAAAGGACGCGGACTCCTTGAGGTAGAAGGCTCTAGGTGTTCTAAATGGGTAAAACTCAGCCCGCTCAAGAATACCCTTTTGATTGTCTGTGGCGTATGGTTGGTTGTGTCTCTGGGCTTTTTTGTTTTGTTCCTTTTGTTTGTATTGTTCGATGTGTTTTTTCTTTGCTTTTAGATGGACAGTTGGGAGCTATTTAGACTCACTCAGAGCATAGTTTGGGTTTATTGTGTATGTGTTAGCTATAGCTTATCTGTTATGGGCCTATGTATATATAGTCTCTTCTGTGTAATTTTTAGATTTTGGTCTGATCTAACATATTTCACCTTTGACCAACAAAAAAGGACGCGGACTCGGCGACTTTGCATTTGAAATTTGACCACTGGAAGCAAGGTGGAAATTGGGGGTATTGACGGTACTAAGTAATCTATAGTGGGAGTGGTGATGCTCATTCATGCTGTGGCAACACCACACGCTGACCCTGACCCAGTTTCGGATCGACCTCAACTTGCTCAACACACACAACCTCAGCTACCATATAGTCAACACTGATTTTTTTTTCTTTCACACACGCACAAAACACAGATTGAGTCCATCTATACTATACTCTTGCTGTTCATTTTAATTTTTAATTTAAAAACTAATATTTTATCTTCACTTCCATGTGACATACGTCAGAATACAATTTTGATTTGTCAAGTTTTGTTCTCTATTCAAATAAAAAATGTACTAATATATATTTAATTTCACAAGCTAGGACGGCACAGATTTTAAATTCTAAGTTTATTTCAAAATAATAGCTCATTAAATTAAAAAGATGTTAGTTGAAGTTTGATATATGAGTGTTTAATTAATTAACCTCTGTTGTCTCCTTGATTATTAAAAGAAAAAAGTTCCTACCAAACCACCCTTGATCGAGTATATCTTCTTAATGATATTTGATTCATTTAATTAATGGTGTATTAGATCTTTCAAATAATATAAGGGTACGTTTATTAGCTCATTTAAAATGTTCATTGGAGAGTTATGCAAAGATATAATTAATATGTTTCTGAAAGAATTAAATCTCCACTAAATTGCTATATACTCCCTCTCGATTCAATTATATGTAAAAAATACATAACTTCACACAGATTAAAAAAGTTAGTTAAACTCGTTTATTTTTCTTGATTTCATATGAAAAATGAACTATATTTACTAAACTATCCTTAATTTTATTTATTGTAGATGTCCCACAAAAGTTAAATTAGTTTAAGGATATATTTGACATAATAATATTAAATAGAGCATTTTATTTATATTTAAGTCCACTAAATAGAGACATTTCTTTTCTTATAAGTCCAAAAAAAATATATATTTATTTTACGTGATAAATCAATGCATTTATATAAAGCACTGTTGACACATGAAAGACTGTTACTTTATCCTCTTGTTATAGGTGGCATTTAGGGTAGTCAAGCATAATTGTTGACCACCATAGAGAAGTGGGGGTTTTAGCCGTTGATATAATACTAAAAAATTCCAAGGGTCAGGATGGAGGAAGGGCAACCGGTAGTAAAGGTTTAGGGATCAAATATATATTATTGCAAAAAGGGTCTTTAACTTCAAAGTAATCAAGTTGGTCAACAACATTTTGTTGTAATTATTAATGTGCATAATATTAAAACGTATTTACGCCTTGAACCCGATTTCCCTTTTTACAGTTTTTGACCGTCACCCTTATACTGGAACAAATCATGTCGTTGGTTCATTATTTACGTTGCACTTGTCCACTGGGTACTGGTTTACTATATGGTGAGAGTTAATTTGTGAAAAAAAATATATAAAAATTGAAGAAATGATTTGTAAAAAAAATCATAAATACGAAATTATTTGTGTATAGGTCAATATAAATTCTACAATTCTGAATATACCACAATATTAAATATAATAATCAATCATATTTAATAATAGAAACAGTGCATGCTTCCTCAGTTCACTAGCCATAGTGTTTTGAGGGAAAAAATCATTTGATCCAATCTACTTGGTTTCACTTTTTTGACTATTTGATCAGTTTGATTTTAAAATCAAATCTGATATAATCCGATCAACTTTATTTCGGTTTAAATTTGATTGTTTTTTATTTTCTAAAAAAACTTATAAGCATTTTTAAAATGGACAAAATATTTTATTAAAAAAATATTTTTATTCTTCATCTCATAAACCATATACAAAGGTATAAATAAATAGGTTTAGGTCCAGTTGGATAAATTTCCCTATAAGCACTTCTAACATGTATTTTTTAACTATTAACTTTTCACATAAGTTGAAATTAACTTTTATTTTTCACATTTTTCAAAAGCTATCTTTTTTAACTTCTCCAAAAGTACATTTTTTTTATTCTACATCAAGGAGTATCCCACTGCCTGCATGACGGGGACTAATCTCTCGCGGGAGTTTGTTCGGCATCTCTAATGGGTGGCATCCCTCCCAGTTGAGATTTTTTCGATCCATACCCAATGCTCAAACCCGAGATCTTAACCACTCACGCCAACCTCAATTGGTACTTATCTATTTATAAATTACTAATTAACAACTTTCTCTCTTGTGCATATATGAAAAAAATATGATGCAAATAAAACTAACTTCTATATAAGTCAAAAGTTAGAGTTTTTGCATCCAAACAGACTCTTATTCTAATTCCTAAAAGCATTAACTTGGGGTGTTCAAATCCAAACCGATCCAAAATAACCAAAAATCGATCAAAAATGTTGTTTTTGTTTTTTTTGGTTGATTTTTTGAAAACCGATCATACTGGTTTCAATTTTTGGATCTCTTCAATGAAATTGAATCAAACTACAACTAATACAAAAAAAAATCAAATATTATTTCATAATTTATTTTACTTACTATAATAATTACATTTTAGTCTGAGACTAGTCCATTAAATGAAAACCACCAGCGTTTTTAGTCCGACATCGTTTCTGCTACCCTCTCACAAAAATATTTGTTGCCGGAGCAAGAGCTGCATCTCGATCCAAGCTGCATATACCACTTTTGTTACGGAAATAAATCAATAACAACAAAATTTGGAAACAAAGGATAATTATGCAAATTTTGGGCACAAATGGTATTTTTATAAACTTTGGGGACAAACAGTAATTATACAAAATCAGTGGACAAAAGTCATATTGCCAAAAAACCGGCTTTACATGCAGCTATAGGTAAAGGGTCCACTTCTTTATAGTAGTCAACAATTATGCTTGACTACCCTAAAAGCCACCCTTATTATATCCTTCCGACTATCCTCTTGTTACTTTATAAAATAATTAAAGCCACATATAAGGCAATAGTGCATGAGATGAGAGAGAAAATCACGGGCAAGAAGAGAAAAGTAAAAACTTATCTGCAAGTGTTAAGTGTTACCCAGTTTACAAGCGCAACAACCACAGTACGGTTGTATGCTCTGATTAATTCTGACCTTGTCAACAACTTCTTCCACGTATTTCCCATTGAATTCCCATTAACCAAGTTGGCATCTTTAATGATCGGTACTTTCCATACGGTTTCTCTCACCTTCCCTCCCTTTCCCTTCCCACCACCCCCATGTTATATAAGTAATCAAACCTCACCTCACAATTCAAGCATTTAACTACCCAAAACCCATAAAAAAAAAAAAAAAACAAAGACATCCTCTCCAGCTCTCTCAAATTAATTCTCAATCACTCTCATCCTACAACAAATTAAACTAACCCATTTCCTTCCTCGTTGATTAGTAATGGCAATTAATTACCACCCACACGCAAACCACCACCTTGCAGTGGTGCTGCTAGCGTTTGTGCTTCTGATGATAACATCATCTGCCAGCAGGCCCTTGAATGATTTCAGCAGCAATCTTGCAGCCACTGAGCCCACCTTCAACCTCGCGCTTCCCACCGACGGGGTGGTGATGCCGGAGGAGGAGAAGATCAAGGAAGAGCCAGCAGCAGCTGGACACGTGTCATCACCGTGTGATCATCACATGATGAGACTCGCCGGTAGTAGTACTAGTGGAGGAAGAAAATATAAAGGGGCGGGGGCATTGATACTGAACATGCTTCCAAAGGGGAAAATCCCACCATCTGGACCAAGCAAAGGAACCAACGACCTCAACAACTAGTCATCATCTTCTGTTACTTACTCATTTTGTTACTTAATGAATACAATATACAGAGCAAGCATATACAAGGATATATAGTGGATATACATCACATACGCGTCAAACTGCAACTCTGCAAGCCATTCATTCATTCCAATTGCCTACTTGGCCCCCTGATCTCGTTGCTGATCTCACTTTATTTTCCAGATTTAAATTTTTCCATAATATATTGTTTCTTCTTTCTTCTTGTCATTTGTTCATGTAAATACTACACATGATATCATACCAAAGTTTGCAGAATTATACATTTTATTTACAAAAGGGTGTTCTAGCTTTTCACTGTTAACTTGGTGATTTTGCTGCAATGTTATGATTTTTTACATTACAAAAAACAAAATCATATACCCCGTTGATTGTTTGAATACAATTAAGCTTCTTGTTTGTTATGCAATATAATATTATATTTAATGTGACTGTAAGCGTGATACACGAATTTACGAGAAGTCATTCGGTTGAAATGGACTCCAAACAGGTCATATATTTATTTGGACAAGTGTAAGTGTATATCGTGTGTAATATTTAATTTGACCAAGGACACGTTATTAATTTAGAGCTATTAATATTTCGTATTTTGGTATATCCACAATATTTAAAAAGAATCAATGTAATAAGTATTTTTTTTAAATTTGCACAGTTCAATTCTAACTAACAACCTGCTTTTTTTTTCTATTGATAAAAATCAAGAGCTAAATCGTTATAATTGATAGAAAATAATTCTTTTGTTAGTTTAAATAATTCTTTTGTATTTCGTTTAGTCGTAGTATTAGGCGGTAGTTAGTTTCCCTTTGTAGAAAAAAAAAGTTTCAATATTATGCATTAATTTTAATTATATATTATTTAATAATTCTCAAATTTGAACCTTAGAAATTTAAGTAATACCCGTGCCACCTGCATATCCGATAATCACCGAACCAAGATTAAAAGTTATGATTTTTAAAAATCCCTCAATTTTCAACCTTTATTGAACACATCTCTTTCTCTCTGTCTTTTTTTTTTGTCATATCACTCATCTATCATATTTATTATCATTTATCTCTATAGGTGTCAAATAGAGATTGGGTTACGATGTCAAAATCTTTTTTTTTCTTCCAATATTAATGTTGTAAAGACTATATACAGAGTATATGTCATTTATAAAATGTTAACTAGAGTGATGATTCTTGAATATCCAACAAATATGTCCACCCATTCAACACTTAATTTCATTTCTCTCTATTAGTAATCAGAGGATGTGAGGGATAGAGGCCATACTCGTAGGAGATAAATAGAGCATAGGAATACTCATGTGACAATAACTCATAAGAATTCATATTGATTGATTAAAAGATACAAATGAGTATGGCTACACACTGTATTTATACAGCTTATTGAACACTAACAAAGCACTAACAAACACAACAAACTAACTGATTCAATAACAAACTCCTAACAAGCTTAACAATTCTCATTCCCGTAACACTCTCTATCTCTCTCTAACTATTACGTTGTATATTCTATCATTTTATTGTTTTTAAATTTTTTCATTTCTTCCTATCTCACTTTAATGGTAGACACCATTTGGATAAACTATTTTGGGTCTACGAAAATGTCCACTAGGCCGTGGTTTTTGCCACCGTTTTGGCATAAACCATGCCAAGACCACTTAATATCTGTAGCCATTTTGGATAGATTCACAAGAACCCATTTCACCTAATCGTCATATACATAAAGAAACCAAAGTTTTGTTAAGAAAACATGTGCCTCTATTTTAATACATCTCCTAAGTCCTAATGGGTAAAAACCGAAAATATATCAGTCTATATTTATTAACCTTATATACATAATAAGCCTAAAAAAAACTTATAATAGATATATAATATAGGAATATATATAATATAAATATACATTTTTTTTATGAAGATATATAAATAAACATGAGCCGCCTAATATGACCGAAGACATTATCCAGTCAAAAAAATAAAAAAAGACATTCATGTTCTACTCTAATGTAATGTGTAACATTTTGTCCTTCTTGTGAATAGTATGTGTTTGAAGTTTAATTAAAGTCACTAAGCAGTTGGCTTATTTGCTTGACTTGGAAGTGGAATTAGGAACGACTTGACACAGTCCAACGTATACTTTTCTGTATGCCCTCACTTCTGTCTCCGTTCTGATAAAACCGTGAAATTTGTTCTGATTTGTATTTCGAGCGACTTTAGTCGTTTTTTTTCAGTTTGTAATTAACGTAACGAAAAATGTTGTTATGAATATTTTATTATAAGTTGAGTACATATAAGAAATTGTTTCATATTTGACTTGATTGGAACTTAATTATAAAAAATTGACCAAAATATGTTTTTGGTCTTTATAATATGATATTTTCATTTTAGTCTTCATTATAAAAGTTAAATATTTTTTGTCTCTTTAATATATATTTTTTCCATTTTAGACCCTAAGTAAATTAAAGTTGACATCATTTAAATACTGAGATGACTCACTTAAATCTATCTCACCTTGAATACTTAAACTGACACTTCATCAATTTTTTGACGTTATAAGATACAAAATATGGTCATATGATTTTTATTTTTTTTATTTTTATTTTTGGTCATAATATGATTTTTATTTATAAAATATATAATGCTACTTTTCTCAAGCCAACTGAACCCAAGGTCGGTGAGTCATTTTGCGGGTGTTTTTCTTTTGGTCAACGCTTTACGGGTGTTTGTTTTTTTTTTTTGGTCAATTTTACGGGTGTTTGTTAAGTTTTAGAATGTAGAACGTCAAGCCCATTATTCGTTTTTGGGGTTTGTCGTGCTTCAGGCCTATGGATCAGCTTTGACAAAAAAAAAAGGGCCTATGGATGAGCAAACAATTTTCCTTTTCACATTCCCCCTCCCCCTTTTTGCATCTTGACACTGCATAGCCCCTTTAACAGCTGGGGTTCATCATTCATGCTTGCTTAACTTATGTGTCTCACTACTCCTTGTGGATAATTAACAGAGGACAAACGATACGTCTGAGCAATTGACAAAATCTTCTCATCAAATGGGTTATAGTGTGTGTTTTCGGAGTTTATGAGGGAATATAATAGTCCATGCGCATTCACCAGAAAGCAACGAATTATCCTGTTCTTTTTTTTATTATTACATACACCGTTACAGGTCATAAACTTCTAATTAATTAGTCCTTTTGGGTGGGGTCCTATCCTATTATACTAAAGATATGAGAGAAGTGTCTAGAGCAAAATATTATACTTAAACTTATTCGGGAGTGGGAACATTTCTAAACCTAACAGAGATGGAAGAACATGATATTTCATTTTCATCCACCGCTCAATCAATCAATAAAAAATTATAAAAAGTATTTGGATTCATAAGGAGGAAACTACCCAAGTAACAAGAAGAAGTAATAAGTTGGACTAATTAAGGACAGAATTTGGATATGATCAAAATAATATGAAAGGATAAACTAATCCAAATCCATGGCACATTATCACTGAATACTGAATAGTACAGATAATGTTCCACACTTCGACTACGATTCTGCATTTCGCAATTCAACATAAAAAAAGCATTCATTAGCAAATTTTGTAGAGATATCCATTTCATTATGCAACTAAAATTGTAGCACTGACACGTTACAAGATACAGAAATTGATCATTTAATTGGAGAATATTACGTGAGAGATTCTTATCCGCAAGTATATCATCGTTATCATTATTTAACATATGCTCAATTCATTTAGTAAATTACCAATATTTTCTTCTATCCCTTCATCAATGGCAATGATGATTCATTTCAACAATTGAATATAACAATTAAAAATAAATAAATAAATAAAAGACGATGACTGGTCTGACATAAACGTGGCAAGTCGATTCACATGTTGAACTTGAATGCTTGTCTTGCATACAGCTCCTACAAAGACACGATGATTTAGGTTTGTCTCCGGTGACTGTGTATCTGCGCCTGCACAAACAAAGTCTTGTACTTTTCCAATTTACATCGCTTTGAAGAATAGATGTTATTTGAGTATTAGGCATAAGGAGCTTTGACTCATGGCGGAGCAGAAACGGAACAACACTCTTTTCGTGCACTTGGCGATTCTGTTCCTCTGTGCTTCCTCTGTTTCGGTGTCAGCCAGAGTTGTGCTGCCTCTATTGCAAAGTTACGGGAAACCCATTTTCAGATCAAACTTCCACACTGTTTATGACACTTCAAAGTATGGTGTGTTTCAACTGAGTAATGGGTTGGCTCAGACGCCTCAGATGGGGTTCGTTTCTCTTTCTCTCTCTGGCTCTTTTGCTTTTAATTGGTGTAATTTCTGGGTTGCAGCCACAAATTGAGAAAGATCACAGTTCACAAACACATTCACAGTCACATATTTGCGATGGCCTCAAGCTTTTTTCTTCTTCTTTTGTTTCATTTAATTTTTCTTAAAAATGAAAATTTGGAGACATGACTTATGTGGACATGATTTGTTCTTGTGCAGATGGAATAGCTGGAACTTCTTTGCATGCAATATCAATGAAACGGTCATTAAGGAAACGGGTATTGTTTTATTGCTCCGATGCTACTAGTTGTAGAAGCATCACTTCCATTTCCTCAGTGAGATAGTGCATGCACGGATTGTGATGATATGATTAACAGGGAGGATTTCATTGACTTCATAAGCACTTTTCATCATCCCAATTTTTTTTATTTTTCGTTGTAAAATATAAAAATATTAACGACTAATGAAATCACTGCAAGCATTATTATGGTCCATATTTTTACAACTAATATCAGTAATTCAATCTTTTTCTTAGTAATTTATATCTACCAGTACTGATATGTATTATGTCCTTCCAGCTGATGCATTGATATCAACGGGGTTGGCTGACTTAGGTTACGTGTATCTCAACATAGGTATTGTTATTGTATGTTCAAGATGAATATTCTAACAGCAGGTCACATATTTCATATGTATTTGATGTTACAATTTACAATGTGCAGATGACTGCTGGTCTTCTGTGACAAGAAATTTGAAGGTCAGATAAATTCTTTTCTTTTCAATATTACTGGACCAACTTTAGAGCTATCATCTTCTCTTACTGTATATACTTGTCAGCTTTCAATGTTGTCTATCTTGACTTTTATGTTTTGGCTAATTAGTATTTAAGAAAGTAGATATGAATAGTCAGTCCTTAGATATATTTGAAAAATGGTTATGTATAAAGATCTGAATACTTTCTTTATGTTTCCAATGTGCTGGTGTATTTGCTGTTTTTTGGTGTATTTGCTGTTTTTAATGTTTAATCTAGCAGGAAAGTGTGAATCTCATACAAGATTACATGCACTATCCATTTTCTTTGTGAAATAAATTATTTTCTTGCAAAGATTAAAATGTCAATGATTCAAACACTCTCTGGAAATATATGTCGCTGCTTACTGCTTTTGATGTGGAAGTGCAGGGTGAACTGGTCCCTGATCCTAAGACATTTCCTTCAGGAATCAAAGCTCTTGCAGATTATGTGCATGGAAAGGGGCTCAAGCTTGGCATATATTCTGATGCTGGGTAGGATAAGATTAGGCAGACTTTTGCCTAATTCTAAAATAAATTAATCCCATGTTGATTGTGACTAACTGATTATCTAATCTCCTGCTCAATATTTTTTCCACTTCTAACTGTTATTAGGGTTTTCACGTGTCAAGTCCGACCGGGATCAATTTTCCATGAAACCGATGATGCAGATTTATTTGCCTCTTGGGTTAGATTCTACTATCTCATTTTATAATTTGTAGAATCGTAATGGATACTCTTCAAGTTTCATGGTCTTTGTGGAGATCCTAAGAATAGAAGTATTACATATGAGTAGGGTCAGGTTCAAGTTACATCTGATATAAATTATTTAGCTCTGCAGCCTCATATATCTTTCTATGGATTTGATTTGTTTTTTTAAGGAAATAAAACCAACCTTTTGATATGAAGTTCTAATTTGAGACATCATAAACACTGAATTTGGATGAGATGCCATATTGAGCCATTGAATGGAATTCTTTAATGTTCTTCAGAAAAATGAATGGAAAATTATGCCTTTCTAGATAAAACAGTTATGGTTGAAATTTGTACAGAGATGGTCTTCATGGAAATTTGCAGTGACCTAGACCTTCATAGATATTATTATGTCCACTGTGACATAGTTAGATTGTTAGAATCACAGCAAAACTCCAGAATTTCTATAGGAAATAGTGAATTAATACCTGAAAGTTAGTCTCATTGCTTGATAAGTTTAGCTACAAATTATAGTTGGTACTCTTTTTAATATGTTGACGGATCTTTTTATATCGTATTAGTAGTTTCATCTTGGTGACATATCTTGAGGTGCTTTTTGGAATCACTCCTTCATAACTAAGCATTTCAGTCACATTATTCACAAATTTAAATTGTTGCCAGTTACATTTTTCTTTAGTAGTTTATTAGTGAGTTTTTGCCCATTCTATCATTTTACCAGGGTGTAGATTATTTGAAGTATGACAATTGTTACAATCTGGGCATCCCTCCAAAAAAACGGTTTTTTTCTCATCTCTGTCTCCCAGTATTTGCAAAAGAAACAATACCTAGTACATATAAACTGAGTCAATGTGGTTGCACATATTCCAGATATCCACCTATGCGTGATGCTCTCAATACAACTGGACGTAAAATTTTCTATTCAATCTGTGAATGGTAATAAGGCTGGTTTGTTTTTTGTTATGAGTTTACTTGCTGTTAGCATGAAATAAATTTTCCAACTGTTCTTTTGTTTTTTCAGGGGTGTTGAGGACCCTGCTTTATGGGCAGGCAAGGTTGGTAACAGTTGGCGCACAACCGAAGACATCAATGATACATGGGCAAGGTTAAAATTCTTGATTTTGACTTATAGGTGGTGCATTTAACATTTTAGTAGGGATGTGTATAGTTTAATAACATCAGTATGGGTCATGGATACTAAAGATAGCATTTAACCAGATAAAACCAAAGTTCTGGGGTCATATATCAGTCCTGCATTACTGCCTTGGAATGTTTCTTTTGTTAGTTGTTTTCTGTTAACTAGTGATCCAGTATTATGGCCATGGATTATGTTAAAAAATGGCATGTGATGATGGCATTGATGGAAATCATGTGGAATTTTATATTATATTTGAAAAAGTTCTTAAGTTTTCCTTTTAGTTGATGCAATTTTTAATTATTTTGGCAGTATAATCAGAACATCGTTAGTGTTTCATTATGTTAACTTTGTATCCTTGTCAATGTATGATTATTTGGACTTTCATTTATAAAGGAATAATATATTTCCTTCTCTACATAATAGAATAAAGGGAAGTGAGTCAAGTGATGAGTGTATATACATTGGGTACATGCGAACAGATAACTGAAATATATTTTGATGGTGCAATGGTTACCCTTTATCTGGCCTTGGCTTGGTAGGTATGGAAGTATGAGGAAGGTTTCTAGGGATGAGTAGACATGTGGAATAATGTAATACATTCCCCATGACATTTCTGCATTATCTATTAGCAACAGATACTTTTTTTTTTTTCAAAACATGTTCTTGTTAAACTACAGATGCATGTGCCAACTGCCAAATAATTTTTTGTTTCACTGTCATTATAATACAGAGTCTAAACATATGATTGGCTATCATTCTTGTCCCAATTTCTGTATATAGGGTAGTCTAATTCTGAAAGTGATGTTTTTCTTGTTTAGCATGACAACTATTGCTGATCTTAATGACAAGTGGGCTGCATATGCTGGTCCTGGAGGATGGAATGGTACACTTATCTTTCTTGAAATTTTATTAATAATATAGAGCAAACCAGAAGCATTCTTACTTATCCCTCACGTTATTATTCCTGGACAGACCCAGATATGTTGGAAGTTGGCAATGGTGGCATGACTTACCAGGAATACCGTGCTCACTTCAGCATCTGGGCTTTAGCAAAGGTGTTGCTCGTAGTTCCTATTGTCCTCTCTCCCCTCCTTGTGTAGGGATTTGACATGGACTGATGATGCATACATTTATACTGGATCTGTAATCTTCACCTAACTGTCATCACCCATTTTTCTTTATGTTGCCCGATAATTTAGCTAGCAGGCAATGATGGAAAAATTAATCAAGGTGTTCAAAATTTGTAATTTGTGTCTGAAAAAAAAGGCCAGTCTGAATTTGTAATTTGTTTAATCTATGATACGATAGTAATTCTCACTTCACTTTCATTAGTATTGGCCATAATTTCTCGTGGATAAAGCATGAAGATAGACTTGCAAAGATCCCAACACAGATACCATAGCTGAATTTTTACACGTTCAAAATTGTGCATTTGTGTTTGCAGGCTCCTCTATTGATCGGTTGCGATGTAAGAAATATGACTGCTGAAACACTTGAGATTTTAAGCAATAAAGAAGTCATTGCTATAAATCAAGGTGTACCACCGCTTTCTATTTTTCTTTTATCAAGTTTATGCATAGTGCTTCTCTCTCTCTCTCTCTCTCTGTGTCTGTTATTGTTGTTTATATTGTTACTTGGTATATATTTTTGTATTTGTCTTATTCAAGAAGGTTAGATGAGTAAGGTTTCTAATTCTTATGTCTCTCTGCAGACTCACTTGGAGTCCAGGGAAGGAAAGTTCAATTTGCTGGAACAGATGGCTGTGGTCAGGTAATCTATTCTGTATCACCTCAGAGTGCATCTATGTGATAAAGCTTTGGCATTTTGTCTGTATTCTCAGGTTCATTGTAGTCACACTTTATAGTTATAATGGCGTCTTTCTGGATGAAGGAGCTTACATGCATCTTCATCTTGGACTAAGATAATTTCACTGTCCTGCTAATTTTACCTTCTAAAACATGAGCTATACAGAACATGTGGTCTCGTCTTTAAAACTATACCTGCTCTTAGGCGCGACTCAAAAAAGAATCAAGAACAACTAGACCACTGTTATGCACTTCTCTTTATGTTTGATATGTAGATTTTGATCATCTGTATTGTATTGCTACTTTGGCAGTACAAATCATTTTGTTCCTATTTAGATCTTAACATGACAAAGCATGTTGACTAATACCAAGCTTGAAGTTATGTTACTATATTTTTTTTTTGGTCAATCAAGTTATGTTACTATATGAAGCTTGAAGTATGTTGACCTTAGTTTTACATCTTTACAGGTCTGGGCAGGTCCTTTATCAGGAAATCGTTTGGCTGTTGCTCTCTGGAATCGGTGCTCAAAAGTTGCTACTATAACAGCTTCATGGGAAGCACTTGGGCTTGAATCTGGAATTCATGTTTCTGTGAGGGACTTGTGGCAGGTAAGCTTGCCCAGTTGCATGAAACTGCTCTAAGGCAGCCTTTCTGTTTGTTCTTATTGGGCTCAATGCCTCTTGGTGGAGCTTCTATTTGACTGTTATTTTAGTATACTTTACCTATCTATCTATCTATTATCTATTATCAATATAGAAAATTAAGTCCTAGGCTCATGGGCTTCTAGACTGTGAGATGTGTCATCTCCCAGACTATCATATGTGTCACCTCCTCCCAATTCTTTTTTATTTCTGACTAAAATTGTTTGTTTGTTGGTTTTTTACTATTTTTTTAGGAAAAGACCCATATAAATACGGGTCGGGTCCACAAATTAGTTTTATTAAAAACAATTCTCCCACTACTGTATAATTATTTTTACTATTTAAAGACATGTTAGTTACCTCAAATGTTTTTGCCCCTTCATTATCTTGCAGCACAAGGTAATAAATGGAGATGCAGTGTCATCATTCAGTGCTCGAATCGATTCTCACGATTGTAAACTGTACATTTTCACTCCATCTACAGCATCTTACTCTCTGTAAAGTAGCCCATACTTCACCCCACCCATGGGTTTTGGTCCATCTCTGTAGACTACTAGTTGGATGTCTATTGTAGTTGAAGATGCTGTTGCCATGCCCTTTCTGGATTCACTGCCTTTATGAAAGTGAACTAAATGCACCCGTGCTTGTTTATTTTCTAGTCTTCCTTTTTCAAATCATTTGTTGGTCAGACATGAAGGAGTTAAAATCTTCCATCTCAAATAAGTTGTGTACTATATGATGGGGTGCCTACTCGTGAATCATGATCACATGATTTATGTCCAAAATGTGGCCCCAGGGATGGATTTATGATGTTTGTAAAAGGTATGTTGTGAACAAAAGAGAGCCTGATAATCTAGTCTATGAACTTGGATCGTTTTGGTCAATTTATTGGCTAACTTCATCCTTGATTCTGTCGAGGTATGCAATATAATTTAAAAATATATTCTTTGATGTGTTAACTGAAGATTATTTTATTTTCGTCATATAATGAAAGGTGGATTCTAAGATTATCACTTGTAAATTTTATTGAAGTTTCTGTTTGGATTTGTTTATTTGGTGTCTAAAATAATTTTACTGAGTTTTTAAATATAAATCGATTTCTCTTTTAAAAATTAAGTAAATTTGAACATGAATTAACTAAATGTTATTCTATTTAAAATATATTATAAATTTTGATATAGTGAAAAGAAAGAGAATTTAAGTATTTATACTAAAAAATAAATCTAGTTATTTTTGCACAAATTTAATATAAAAGATAAAATAACATAAATACTTAATGGAGCAAATTCTTAAATTTCTGCCTGCGTTTTGACGGTAAACACATTAATCTTTGAAAGTGCAATATTAGTTCTTAAAATCCTCGAATGTTGATCGTATTAGTTCTTGAACATTGTGGATAAATTGATCCTTAAGGACTAATAGTATTGATGATTGTTAGGGATTATTGTGAGGTTATTGGGTTCTCAAGGATTAATGATTTCCATGACTGAATTTTTAAAAGGATGACTTAATATAATATAACATACTTGCGTTCTCTAGGAGTATAGGTGACGGCAGTTTTTAGATGTTTTTCGTCTACGGCTAAACAAACAGTGGGATCTCAATTCTTACAACACGTCTTGAAATATAGTTCACATATATTTACGATATACCATGTCATCACTCATAAAAGTTTGAATTAATTATTATACATATGGCAGTGAACGTGCTTTAGAATGCGCATCTAGGGTGAAACAAACACACTACTAGATTTCTGTTATAAAAAAAAACACACACACACACACTACTAGATTTCTGCCATATGTTGTATTTTGAACCTACAGTTTAACAGGTATTTATCCATTCCTCATCCCCTGAACTTATTGCAGTTGAATTACTATCATATCATGCACTGGCACCAATTGCTTGTGTTTAGGATTTCTCCGAGTCTTGCATATTGAGCATCGACAGTGGTTAGACACTGGTGCTTGCTAATGCATCACCCACCCTGTTGTCAATTAAGGGTGTATTTGGATTGACTTATGAAGAAATTATTTGGGTTTATCTACTTCTATTAACATAAACATTTGTGAGAGTGTATGGGAGAACTTATGAAAATAGCTCATGACTGACTCATAAGTTCAAGGCTTATTTTCATAAACAGCTTATTTTCATAAACTCTTCAGAATAGCTTATCAAAACAGCTTATAACTTATATGAACACAGTTTAACTACATCCTCTCTTTGATTATAAAAGCAGCCACTTATATGATAATCACTTCTTTAATAAGTGCTTAATTAAGCTATTTGCCTAAACTTTCCCTAAAATTATAAAAGAACTATTAGGGCATATCCATATTAGATTGTAGATGTTAGGGAACAAAACTTGATATAACCAAGAAAGTAGACATGACCTTCAACACTTGTGAGCATTATTAACAAATGCTCAGTTTGCTGTGACGGCATTGTGAATGTGGTTTTACAGCCAGAGGAACCTTCAGCTGCGCCCAAATCATCAAGAGACAGATACCTGCAGTAGTTCTTTGGCTATGCTAATGCATTCTGTCATGAGGCAATTTGTCTTGATTGCATTTGTGGCTATGTGAGACCTGCTAGCAGCATAACCCTTCTGCAATAAGCCAAGTAGCAGGTAAGTGAAATTTCTGGTTCCTAAAGCTTTATCTAGAGCCAGCATGAACAATCTATGATCCAATTATCTCATCAAACCAAACTTGGTAAACAAACCGACAACTATAACATTGCATACTATACACCAGGAATCCAGTCAGTTCTATTAGCTTTGTATTGGGCCATTTGAACAACAAAATTTTATACCATAAATGATTTCATGGCTTAACAGTCGTGTTTAATTTGTTGCATTTGAATTAGTATATCTATCTAATTTAATCTAATATACTATTGAAAAGATGATCTTGACATCATTTTCTACAATATTAAAACATTTACACAGCCTGATCATATATCAATGCAATTATCAACGATCCTTTAACACAATTTTAAAATAGAATGAAGTTAAATTTGTCCTCGTGAAACATATATTAAGTGCACAGTTATGACTTTGATTCTTTTACCACACTAAAGATTTTTTTTAGAGAGTACCTGGTGCATGGCGCTCATCAATGTCTTCAGAGGTGGAGAATTAATTTTTGCACGACTTGCCATCTGGATAAATAAATACACAAAACACTACCATAACTCGTTATTCCAACCAGAGTAGCTAAGATTATTTCACAATGCAATAAAGATATAAGAAGCACCTCATCCATCTTGATATACCCAAATGACAACTTGGGGTCACTTTCATCCACCATCAGTTTTATAAGCTTTTCAAGACTGTCTTTACCGTCACAACCAATCCATCCCCACTGCTTGGCCAGATCTAACATGTCCATAAGATATGCAGCATCATGAAGAGGCCCTGTCCAAAGAGGTCCTGACACCTGAAGGGATTTTGAAACCTGAAAAAAGAGAAGAAAAGAAATAGAGTGTTTAATACAATCACAGGAAGTAACAATTTTTTGTAATTTGATTAACTCTGGAAAATTAAATCCCCACAAATACATTATGGAAGCTTCAACAGTTTTCCTTATTGCTGTTCCATAGACCATAAATCATTCATTAAAACAACTGACAGAAATGGCAAAGAAAACACGTATGAATAATATGAATCCAAAAGGGTGGTTTTTTACAACTTAGTTTTATTAATAACTTATAATTATAATTACCTGTAAAAGCAGATTCAGAAAGGAAAAGCAATGAATAAATATACTTGGAACCGATCAGGTCTTATGCAGTAATAACAGTCAAAATAGGAATTTAAGCATAGAGATGCACAAGTTATCACTTTAATCCGAGAAGTAAATTATCCAGCAATATTCATTGACAACACAAGTTAAAATTTACAAAGATAGTTTGCCAATAACATTGACAAACCTCAACGAGGTGGCTATGTTTGAGTTTCCGTTCCAAGACCTTGAAACTCAGCTTTGGAAATAGAACATATTGGTTACTTCTTACAAACTCAATTATTGAAATTCATACAACATACTTTGAACAGATAACCAAACATAACCGTAATCTCAGGCAAACCAATACCATACCTGTGACATACTGCAGGAGCAACTGATCTGACCAAGTTGATCCCAAGAAAACTCATGGGAATTTCCACACTGGTGGCAATATCCAATGAAACCATAATGCCTACAGCAATCATAGAAGTATTAAATAAGAGAATAAGTACATCAAGCAACTAAAACGAGAACAACACACAAGATGTGTGACACAAACACAAGGATATATATATATCACCTACTGTCATGAATCTTCCCACGATTTAATCTGAGCAAGACTCTGAAAACAGGTCCATGATAAGCATAGTACGAAAATAAGGGAGTTATATGGTACCCCAACACAGCAGCTTCCCTTGCAGCCCCACCTATAAGCATTCGCAAACCAATCTCATTCGAATATGGCAAAGGGCGCACAAAGGCTCCATATGCAGCTAAAGAACTAGCCAGAGGAAAAAAAAAGGTAGAAAGTTATACAAACTACCAACAACCAAAGGTCTCAAATCCATTACAACACAACCACCATGCAAATAACAAAACACAAACCAGACATCACTACTACATTAAGATAGACAGTCACAAAACATCACAAAATTCAAAATCAGACCAAACAAAGGACTCATTTGGATTGACTTATACAGAGTTTATTTATTGACATAAACTGTTTGAGAGAATTTATGAAAATAACTTATGTGCACATAAGCTATTTTATACTTATTTTTATAAACTCTCTATAATAGCTTATATCAAAACAACTGATCGCTTACAAAATAAAAAGAAAACAAAGAATGAATATTTTTACTGATGAGGACGGTGGCCACCAGAAGAGTAGCCATCGGTGGAAGTAACATAGAGCAAGCCACCCAATTTCAAAGTATTCATAGCAAACCGCAAGAAAGAGGAATCACTCCCAAACGAATCAACATCAATGAAATCGAAGAAACTCTTCTGCAGATAATAATCAGTCATAACACGATTAGCTTCCAAATGAGTAACCACCCATCTATTCTCTTCACTCCCCGAAACCCTCGACAAGTTCTCCACAATGGTGCTTCCATAGCACTCATTTCCATCATTGGCCACAACAAAATCCGCTTCAGATTCCTTCAGGTACCGCAACGACCGAATCCCACAACCACACAGAGCATCGAGAACACGCAAGCTTCCGTTGACCTTCTTTTGCAGCGAAGCTGCGAGAACTCCGAGGTCTCTCCCGGTGGCACTCTCTCGCCGGTAAAATGCGCCGCCGGTATCAAACTCCAAACCCCTTTCGGTTTGGTACCCCTTTTTTTCGGGCACAAAGGTTGACACTTTGGAACAGTGACACTGAAATTGAGGAAACGGGTGTTGCGGGAAGTGAGGAGGAGAAAAGGAAAGAGCGAGAGTCAACATGGCCGGGAAATTGGTGACGGAAGGGGATGTAACTGTCTTTGTCTTTTTATGTTGAAAGTTGTAAATAAAAACGCCGTATTCAGTTACACGTGTGTGAATCAGGGATTAAAAGATGAGGTTTTGAAATTTGAATATCACAAGGTGAGGGTTTTTTTTTTATCATTTTTTCTTTCCATTTTCAGATATATAAGGAAGGGATTGTTTGATCCTGACACATTTGAGAATTAGCAGCTACCAACCTCGTTGATAGTGGGTGTGGGGGCCACCGTATCATGATGAGGAAGGAGGTTCTCCACCACCACATTAGGGTTTTGATTTGTTCAGCTGCGTTTCTCTGTTGGTGATGACGCTCTCGCTGTGTTGTGTTTGTTTGAGGGTCAAAGTTAACAACTTCTTGCGTTTTTTGAGGTAAAGTCTTTCTACCCTTTTGCCCCATGAACTTGTGTTGTTATGGGTGGTGGTGATGATCATTGAGGTGCAGGGTGGCTGGCCGAAATGGGGTTTCATGGGGAGAATTTCTGTGGCCCTAAAGTGTTTTTCATGCCCTTAATTTTTGCCAACACGGTTCTTGGTTCTTGGGTTCATCGTTGCTCAATGTGCCTTTGTTTTTGTCCTCCTCATTTCTACAATGGTTGAATAAATGGTTGTGTTCTACAGCCTTTTGCATAAAGAACCAAGCTTTTACTTCTTTGGGTTGGGACTAGGGTTTCTTGGTGTCATTTTCTTCTATAATTCCTTCAAACTCAGAATACTGAATTTGAATTTCTGTGAAATTTAGATATCTTTGTCATATTTGTGATATGCTGTAACATCTGAAATTGAAACCATAGCAAGGAACCTTTCTCTCCTATCCTCCACTTGTTCCAGCCACATATTCTCTGACTTTGCTCCTGTGCCCATACTTGTTGCACGAGGTCTTCACATCTTCATGAGTATGTGTAGCAATCCTTGTTAAATTCACTCAGGTTTTATCATAGTACTAAATTTCTATACCACTAGTTGCAAGGTTTAATGTCTTGGTTTTATCTTATGAAAAGGATAAGGAGATTGAGGAAGATTATTGGACATAAGTTGTGATGTGGAAGTGCCTGTCAACTTTATAAAAGAACATTCGTTTGTACAACTACAAGACTAGAAATGCTATACAGTACTTGCAATGCAAGAGGAAAAATGTCAAGTGTAGGGAAGATGAAAATGAAAATGTCAGGTGGATGAGTGGACTTGCAGAAGATGGGGATCAAACGTATTCAGGGAAACTTAGATTAACACCTATTGAGGAGGAGAAGATGGTTTGGTTATGTGTGGACCCAGGACTAACAGAGTCCTCAACTATGAAGCCCAGATACTCCAAAAATGCAAAAGTATCGGTATCCGATACGTATCGGATACCGATACGTCCCGATACGGCTCCGATACGTATCTAGGGAGTATATGTTAATTTTTATTTATCTATTTATTTTTAAAAATTACGATACGTCGGAGACACGGCTCCGATACGTCAAAGCCAGCTCAGATACGGCTCCAATACTCCGAAACTTTGTTGAACTCTGCCCTGTTCTATTCTAACTACAGAGTTCGAATCATCCTTCCTTCTTCTTTGTCCTACTTGAAGCTTCCTTCTTCTTGTTCACAGAGACCATTCAAAGACCAAGTCTTTCACCTACTCGAAGCTTCTTCTTGTTCTCAAACTCACTCGAAGCTCCTTCTAGTATGTCCTATTCACCTCACTTGAAGTATTGCTGCTACTAGCTGTATAATCTGTCTCATAAAGTCAGTTATCACAAGCTGACCTCTTCTTGTTTGCAGTTCTCATAAATTTGTGGGGAAGGAAAATGGCTTTAGATGGAGAAGAACACTCTAGTTCTAGCACTACTAGTAGATTTTCCTCTGATCATCATCTATTGACATATGTATTAATGAAAAATGACTAATGACTAATGAGAATGTCTTTTTGCAAATATTATGTAATTATGTGATATATTTATATTTATATTTATAATTTTTTTTAACGTATCTATGCCGTATCGTATCTTGGTTTTTTTAAAATTTGCCGTATCCCCGTATCCGTATCGTATCGTACCCGTATCGTATTATGTATCTGGG
The DNA here is from genome assembly GCA_030159175.1 of Glycyrrhiza uralensis. Classification (NCBI taxonomy): domain Eukaryota; kingdom Viridiplantae; phylum Streptophyta; class Magnoliopsida; order Fabales; family Fabaceae; genus Glycyrrhiza; species Glycyrrhiza uralensis. The sequence goes on from BRZY01000005.1 coordinate 46,278,687, forward strand.
CTTCTTAGGTCCTCAATGTGAATAGTGGATCAAATGGATGACAACCCAATTAACAAAGGTAGAGGAACACTTGAATAAAACACAAGAAACCATTTAGAAAGACCTCAAGTCAAATGTGTTTTTCTTTTTAATTTCGGTTTTGGATGGACAATTGACAGATGACCCTTGTCCCTTGTCCTGTCATGTCTTTCTTTTGAAGTAGGAGGAGAGGTGCAAGCATTTGAGTAGGAGAGGGGAATGGGTAGCCTAGTGGAGGATCGAACCCTCGACATCATTTCAGAACCTAAATCTTACTCGAGCCAATTCCGAGTAAATTACGTGCTCACTGGCTGAACTCAGTGACTTTATTTACCCATAAAACTCCAGATCATTTGTCGTAATAGTTAAATGCCTTTATTGTCCTTGGACGATCTTTCTTTCCTTTTCTTCTCCCCCTTCCCTCATCTTCTCTCAGATCCAATCCTAAATCAAGCTTATGTAATTAACAGTTCATGTGGGTATAATAAATACAAAATAGTCATGGAGGACTGCTGCAGTGGTCAAGCATATGATTTTCTTCTTTGTTGTATGCAAATTTGATAGATTGACACTGCACTATCTGCTCATTTATTTTAAATCTAACTAAGTAGACGTGTCGCATTTTTCATCCTGGGTTCACCCAGATGTAATTTGGCTAATTTCTTTCTGTTTTCACAAATGTTGTTCTCCTATAAAAAGATCTTCATTTCAGCTCACGGATCTGGTTTGCTGTTCTACGTGCATTGGTTGAAGCCAATGCTAATATATTGTGTTTTTGGTGTTGTCTTGGTTTTGTTTGCAGGAGATCTAAGTTCTGATAATGGCAGCAATGGATGATATACAAGAAAATTCGGTGCAGTCCTCTTTGCCTGACCAAAAACTGTTATCAATTGATGAGGAGCTTTGGCTGATGGCTGAAGAGAGGGCCCAAGAGATACTATGTACAATTCAACCAAATGTTCTTTCTGAGGTGAACAGAAAGGATATTATTGATTATGTTCAGAGGCTGATTGGAGGTTACTATGGAGCAGAGGTTAGAATATTTCAATTCAATTTTCATATTTCTAACTTTCTATCGGAGGACTGGGTTATGTATTTGATGTTCTCTTCTTTTAATCAAGTTGCTTTCTTGCCCTCATATTTAGTTGGGTGTTTTCTAATGTTTGCTGCTTTGAATGATGTGTATGTGTCAGATCCATTTTGATGTTTGCTATAATGTTCGTTGATTTCTGTTTTAAGAATAATTGGTTGAAACTCCTTTTCCTTTTTTTCTTTATATATTTCTTTCCTTTTAAGAGCTGTTTTGATACAAACATGATTTTACTACCTTAAGAAGTAATTTTACTCATTTAAAATAACCTAAAAATTTTGGAAGACCAATTTATCATTTCCAAGTCTTATGATCAATATGATCCTACATCTGTAGGCTGGCTTCAACTTTTCATTCAGTGTTTTGTTTCCTTTACACAATGCACTTCCTCATACCTTGACCAGAAAAGAAAACTTTTTCCATTTCATATGATATGATACTTCATAGGAACAGAAGCATGCTAGCACATATTGTCCCTAGCCATCCTAAAATTTGTAGCCAGAATTCAAAAATTGTGCAACCTGAAGGTCCTCCCCCCACAATGATAAGTTGCATTCCTCCATACCATGGAAAGGTGTATAATTTAATAATGTCTACATATTTTCTTGGCTTTAAGTAAAAAGTGCTTGAATTGAATAATATTATAGTAAATTTTACTATTAGTTGATTACTCGGATGAACATTTATTGAGTTGTGGAATTGTACACTTTCAAAAAAAGCACTTGCCTCAATTCCAAATTTGTAGATGTTTTTATTACCTGGACTGTCACTTTAAATTTTAAAAGCTTTTAGGTGCCAATAACAATTTGATTTCATTATGTTTATACAATGGCGACCATAAATGAACGTTTTACCTTTTGTGGGCCACCTACAGGTCTTCCCCTTTGGATCAGTCCCACTAAAAACCTATCTTCCTGATGGAGATATTGACTTGACAGCTCTCAGTCATGAAAATGTAGAGGAGGAAGTGGCACAAGCAGTATACAGTATACTTGAAAATGGAGACGACCCTGAATACCAAATAAAAGACATACAATATATACGTGCGCAGGTTTAGAAACAAAATTTCTATTTGAACTGTTATAATTATCGAATTCTGATTTCTTTGATACTTTATTTATCTGAACTATGGATTTTTGTCTTTATAAGATTTTTCATTTTCTTTTTTTGGCTTGTAAGTTATATATTTTTACCTAGCAATCTAGCATCAATAGTATATTTCTTGTTTTCCTTTAACACTACAGTCAGACAAATCTGAAATCTATCCACGCCTCTAGAGCCTTCTGAATAGTCATTGTAGATCATGCTACTGTTGAGTTTCAAGGAAAAATTAGTTTAATCAGACAAGATAGGTCCCTTGGATCTATCTCTGTCTTAGTCCATTTTCTAACTATGAATGCTAGTGTTTTGTGTTATGAAAGATCAAAGTTGTTGTTGTTATTGTTCAGTTGCCTATATAAATTAAATAAAGGACTGGACCAATTAATATTAAATTATCTGAGGCCTCCTAATTTCATTTACTGTTGGAAAGTTTAAGATATGCAACTTCTAAAACCATATCATGTTTCTATTACTTTTTCGGCCCACATACTAGGTCAAATTGAGACCTACATTTCTTCCTCCATTTCAGTTTCTGTTGTCTAATAATTTTGTCATGTTCGTGGAATAGGCTTAATAGGATTTTAAGCATTCCCTTTTTTTTTCTTTCGTTGTCCATCTCCACTGCTGTTATTGCTTCTTTATCTTTCTATATTCAAAATTATTCCTTTTCTCTGTTTTGCTGATTAGAAAGTAGTGTTTAATGTTTTTTTGTAAAATGATATCTCTCAACTTTATCAGACTTCCTTTTTTATGTTTGGATGATGGACTGCAGGTAAAGCTTATCAAATGCACAGTGAAAAATATAGCAGTTGACATCTCTTTCAACCAAATGGCTGGACTCTATGCTATGCGCTTTCTGGAGCAGGTAGATCTTATTTTTGCTAATTAATATGTACAAATAGTTCATGTTCTTTGAGTTTTACATAGCATGTGCTTAATATCTGTGCTAAAATTTCACTCATGTGGTACCGTAAGTTTGTACAGTTTATATAATGCTGAAACTTGATTATTGAGTAGACCTTATCTGTGGTCAGTGAGTTAGTATGTGATCATTCACATCATTCACATTAACTCTGTGGTCTACTCAATACTGGTTTTGTGCTTCTATTTAATCAGATTGATTTTTAGTGGACTCAGTATTGAGTTAATTGTTTACTTAGCCTCTTTCCATTTGCTTGCCCCATGCATTCTCTTGATAAATGATTGTTATCAATTCTCTCTCTCTCTCTTCCACCATATTTTATCCAATTCTGATTGAAAATTCAATTTTTTTCCTATTTATATTTAGGCTTGGCTAATTCTATTTTTCATTTAAAAATTAATTCTCAGGTTGACCAACTTGTTGGGAAAGACCATCTCTTCAAACGCAGTATTATCTTAGTCAAAGCCTGGTGCTATTATGAGAGCCGAATTCTTGGCGCACACCATGGCCTGCTATCAACATATGCTATGGAAACATTAGTCTTATATATCATCAATCATTATCATTCATCAGTGCGTGGTCCTCTAGAGGTGAGTGGAGTCTTCCATCAATATTCTTCACACCCTTCCAGCATTTGTATTTACATCTTCGTGAAGAATAAAACCACTGAATGGCTACTACTAGCAGGTTCTGTACAGATTTTTGGACTTCTACAGCACATTTGATTGGGACAGTAGTTATCTCAGTATAGATGGTCCGGTAGCCTTATCTACCCTTCCAGAAATTGTTGGTAAGCATTATTGAGGGTGCATAAGCAATTTGATGTATTAATAGTTTGATGGGATTATTTCTTTTGAATCTTCAGTCCTTGACACCGACTCGCTTGCTTGTCACAGAGAAACCAGAATGTGAGCGGGGTGGATTGTTGCTCAGTAAAGAGTTTGTGAAAAATTACAGGGATATGTGTTCTGCTCAAGCAAAGGCAACCGAGACTGTGACCCGTGAATTTCAAAGCAAGAACATTAACATTTTGGATCCTCTAAAACATGACAACAACCTAGGCCGTAGCGTCAGCCGAGGTGATTTTTCCTGTTAAAGCATCAATTGATTATGACAAATATTTTTTATTTGTATTTTAATTGCTTGTGAGCCAACTTCATACTTTATAGTGTCTTAAGGACTTGAGAAATTTATTTTGCTACTAATCTTACCCCATGGAAAGTATGAATGGTTGGAAAACATCTTTAAGTTCACTACAATGTTGCATGCTAGTGACAAATGCATCATTAAAGTTATTTATATTTGATATGTGCTCCAGTGATGACTTCAAATTTTATACATGATCATAAAATAACTACGGAGGTTGTGATTTTTTTATAATGTAATTTCAATTTTGTAATAGTTACTTTTTTTAAAACGCATACTTACTTTCACTCATCTGCCAACCTATTTACTTTCTGCCTGCAGGCAATTTACATCGAATAAGATTTGCTCTTTCCTTTGGTGCTCGAAAGCTTAAGGAGATCCTCAAACTTCCCGGAGAAAGCATGGGTGCGGCACTTGAGAAGTTTTTCATGAACACCTTGAATAGAAATGGGAAAGGACAGAGGGCAGATGTTGATGTTCCTGTTCCTGCATTTGGTACTGGAAGATCTGAAGAGTCTGTCCTCGTTGGAGATTGTGACAGTTACTATGATGGCCTGCAATATATTCAGTTGTATCGTAGTTATTCCATGCCATTCTCTGCAGATTCCAATTCTCCATCGACACCATCTCAGACTGATATGCTTATGCTGTCAACACAGCAAAACTGGAGTATGTTTTATCACAGCGGCACCAATTTGTATGTCCCTACACAGGCATTTTATCATCCAAATGCTTCACAAGCAACTTACAGCCTTGAAGAAGGAGCGAAATCACGAGGAACAGGCACGTATATACCTGACATGGTAAGTTGATTTTGTTTTCTAACTTTATTTATATTGTGATAACTCACTCTATTTATATACCATACTCAATATGTTTGAATCTTGCAGACTCATAATTCCTACTGGGATATGCGCGCAAGGGTGACCAGGCCAAGGAGATATTCTCCTCACGGGAGTGATAATGCATCGCCCAGATCACATCAAAGAAAGCAACCAGAGGAGGTTCATTCTGAGCCGGACATGAATGATAGTCCAAGGTTGTTTGAGCTTTCAAATGAAGATTTCCCTATTCTATCAAGCATTAGCAATACCAAATCATCAGCAGCCCCCGAGTCTTCTCGATCAACTGAGCAACAGGACCAGAGTTCCTCATCGTCTCAACTGAATATCGAGTTTGGAACTTATGGGATTTCGCAATCACTGCCGGAACTGCATTTGGGAACAGAGGATCAAAAAGAGGGTTCTGGTGTTTCCTTTTCGCAATCAATGCCAGAACTGAGTTTGGGGACAGAGGATCAGAAAGAGGGTTCTGATGTTTCCTTTTCTCAATCACTGCCAAAACTGAGTTTGGGAAGTGAGGATCAGAAAGAGGGTTCTGGTGTTTCCTTTTCTCAATCACTGTCAGAGCTGAGTTTGGGAATAGAATATCAGAAAGAGGGTTCTGGTGTTTCCTTTTCTCAATCACTGCCAGAACTAAGTTTGGGAACTGAGGATCAGAAAGAGGATTCTGGTGTTTCCTTTTTGCAATCACTGCCAGAACTGAGTGTGGGAACAGAGGATCAGAAAGAGGGTTCTGGTGTTTCCTTTTCGCAACCACTGACAGAAATACTGAGTTTGGGAACAGATGATCAGAAAGAGGGTTCTGGTGTTTCCTTTTCGCAACCATTGACAGAACTGAGTTTGGGAATAGATGATCAGAAAGAGGGTTCTGATGTTTCCTTTTCTCAATCACTGCCAAAACTGAGTTTGGGAAGTGAGGATCAGAAAGAGGGTTCTGGTGTTTCCTTTTCTCAATCACTGTCAGAGCTGAGTTTGGGAATAGAATATCAGAAAGAGGGTTCTGGTGTTTCCTTTTCTCAATCACTGCCAGAACTAAGTTTGGGAACTGAGGATCAGAAAGAGGATTCTGGTGTTTCCTTTTTGCAATCACTGCCAGAACTGAGTGTGGGAACAGAGGATCAGAAAGAGGGTTCTGGTGTTTCCTTTTCGCAACCACTGACAGAAATACTGAGTTTGGGAACAGATGATCAGAAAGAGGGTTCTGGTGTTTCCTTTTCGCAACCATTGACAGAACTGAGTTTGGGAATAGATGATCAGAAAGAGGGTTCTGATGTTTCCTTTTCGCAATCACTGACAGAACTGAGTTTGGGAACAGAGGATCAGAATGTGGATTATGATGTTTCCTCATCTCAAGGCACTACCCTAGTTGTCCCGAGTGTGGCGGCGGAGAGCGATGAGCAGATGGATTGACAGTATCTAACCTATAGGCTTATTTCATAGGATACCCAGGGTAACTCTAATCTGGTGCTTTGTTACTTCATGTCGTTCTCTGACTATACAAACTTGAAGATAATAGTCCAGTTCTCCCTTTTTTTGTTGTTTTTTCAGATGTAAATTTGGGAATAACTAGAATTGGTTGCTAGCGATAGATACAGACTAAGTAGGAACAAGTCATTGGTTGGGATGTTAACCAATTTTGTTCTGCCGTTGGTCTTTAATACCCCTTGTTCTTCTCTTGGGTGGGAAGAGTTTACCATTTCCCTTGGAACAATAACATTTCCTTTCTCCTTCTAATGTCCAATGAAGTTGTACATAATTTCTCTTTTGCAGTGAAACAAAATATAATACATTGGATACAATGATGGGGACAATCTCACCTTCAGACCTTTGTCTGATCCACAGGCAAGCTTGTAAAGTAATATGTTTCTCGTTGACAACCAAAAATCTTCAACAAGAAAGGCTTTTATACAAGGGTGTTGTGGGTACGGTACTTGTTTTTTTCAATAGTAGATTTTAAATGTTTGAAAGTTAAACGAAATTCAATCTCCACTGACTAAATGCTTCATGGCAATACCATTCAGTAAGTGTGGGTAATAACGTGCATTTGGGGTGTGCCGAATGCCAAAACAAATACACAGATGAATTGGGAGTGCTCTGTGTGGTAAAGGTTTTGCTTTTTAAATTCCAACCTTTCACTACAGTATATGTTCTTTCTACATTATAATAAACTTTGGTTAGCATAGTTCGTGCAATCTTCTACTCTCACGAAGTGCAGATCATAGTTCCCCCTATCTGACAGGAAGAAGCAAGCCAAATATCTTGCTTTCTCCTACCCGCAAGATAAATATATAAAGCTGCATGCTGTGCCTAGCTGGATGTGATGTCTTACTAAGGGGTGACAATGGGAAAGAAGTTCTCTAACATACTTGTAGTAAAGAATACTATACTGACTAATAATATGTTTTAGTTTTTGAAAGGTCTTACAAACAATTTTAATAAAAAAACTTATTTTGATAAAAAATATGTGGAGAAGTACAATTTCATTTTGTATTCATAATAGCTTTATCAAAAAGACTTTAATAGCTTGCTTATGGAATTATTTAAACTAAAGCAATTGTGATGAGTTTCACCATTAGAGTACATCTAAGTGACATTCGCATGTAAGCAACTCCTATAACTCTTATTTGTATAAACGATTCCCAAATTAAGTTCTACTATTAGGGTGAAATTTAGCAAGTTCCCTTAAATCCATGTGGGCATTATAGAGCTCACCAAAAGTGAGTTGAAACAACTCCCATAATCAACTCCGGAAATGCTCTAACCTCTGTCACTAGGAAAGGAAGCAAAAACGGGAATCACAAAACAGCGACATTCCGTACAGTTCCTCGGTTTGCATCCAAATGCATCCGCTTGTGCCAACATAGAAAAGGCAACACAGGTGCAGCAGTCTCCCTTGTACAGCTTGCGAGCCAATGTTCCTCCTAACCCAGTAAATGAACCATGACCATTCAACACAAGTTCTAACCTTGTTCATTTTATTGCTCTCCAAGCACGTCAACAGTTTCATTTTATTGTTCATTTTTTGTTTACAATGCATCCATTACCAATACTTGGCGATACATAGATTGTATCATGAAAAATGTAGTGCTCCAAGTCCAAAACAATAATGATCGACTTCAAAATAATAACATCAATGTACATTGCCACCAAGAAATCTATATGTAGAAAAATTAGCACCTCCGAATAACAATAGAAAAACGAAAAATAAAATACTTAACCCACCGTTAGATTCTATATTACTTGCAGCGAGGTGATGAAACGAGGTTTCAAAAGTGTTCAAATATATCGATATCTACGAGCCTACTAGAGAGACAGCGTTTTTTCCTTCCTTAAAGGGGTGTGCCTAAACGGTAAAAGCAAGTATTAAACGACTTGTAATTCAAAACGCTGAGATAAAAAATATATCAAGGTCCAATCTCATCAAATCAACCAAACTATAACGATCCAAAATGTAGGTCTAAAGCAAACAATTAGACGATAATATTATCCCTACACAACTGAAACTTCAAAAAACAAGCAAAAAGGAACTTGGGTTCATAACATAAAACCGATCGAACAAGATCAAAAATCTCAAAGTTTGCTTTTAGGTACGGACAGGGGCTCCTACTCCAGCAGGGCGAGGTGCTTGACCAGGCTGACCGGGCCTTGGTGCATCATCCTTAAAAAGAGAACCAAATAAACTTAATAAACACCACCAAGTGAAACATAAATCATAATTTAGCATTGTAAATAAAAAAAAAATAGCTACTGATCAACCATTCCTAACAATTTTTTAGCCACAGAATCAAACTCTATTCATGCAAACACAGCACATTCTCCCAAAGATTAACTGACCGCTTTTATACATCCAAGTGGCAATGTCTATCTTTGACAGTAAAACAGACTAATCAAAGTAAGCAGTGACTGCAAACAATCCAGGTCACATATTTATATGGGGTTTTCTGGACAAGGATAAAGTTTAGGCTTTGGCAGAGGAAGTTGGCCATCCTATTCTTTTTTTTTTTGGGTGAAAAGATAGCCATCCTATTCGATAACAGGCATTCACATTCACAAATGACTATAACCTATAAAAGCCATGAAAAGAGACTGACATTTACAACAGTTTACAAAATAATATGCAATTGACATAACATTTGAAAAAGGACAGAGGAACGAAGTTCCAAATATAGATAAAATCCAACAACGGAATACGGAAATAGAGACAGCTTTGATTAGATTAGGGTCCAATCTCAGTTCCTTGCATTACCATAAAGCACTCCACATGCAATTTCAAGGACAATTGTGACTCCACTAGTTGTAATCAAAAGGCCAGATACTGCTTGTGTTCTAAATTCATGTAACTAAGGATTTTTAAAACCATTTTGACACAGACTACGAATGAAGAAAAACAAAAAAAATAACATAAAGAGGTTAAATAGAGGTTACCCTGCGCCTAATGAAGCGCTGTGGAGGGTCACGCTTTCTCCTATCAGTGCGAGAACGAACCCTAACCACATGAGAGTGGATGGCACAGGAAACACAGTACTGCATCTTCACATACAGCTTAGGAAGTGTGTATTCTACAAATTAAAACAAAAAACAATCAAATAAATAACATAGCTATAATAATATATTGTATGTAAAATAAAAAAAATAAAGGTAAAGAATATTACGGTCATAGACACAAGCTTCCTGAACATCTCTAACTGCAGCCTGTTCAACAATGTTCCTCACGAGAAACCGCTTAATTGCCTTGTCCTGTTTATTTATTTATTTTTCGCAAATAAAAAAAATTGATTTAATATAAGCCGCATACAAATTCGAAGGTGCAAAAACCAAAGTGTGAAATAGAAATACCTTGGGGCAGCATTTGCCACAGTTGGAGCATCGAATGAATTTGACGTGGCCACGGCCATGCTTGTTGCGGCCTCCGTTCCTGCGCTTGAATGTCTGCAAAAGGACGAAATCAAATAGTGAGAAAGAGAACCTAACAGGATAATCGAAATAGAGAGTGAGATTTAAGATCAGATCTACGACCATGTTTCGTTTCTCCGAAGGTTCTTCGCTTAGCGTCAGGAATAGGATTAGGGTTCTCTGGGTGCTGCTGCTGAGAGTGGAGATGCAGACGGCACAACGCCTTTTTATATGGCAAGGGTTTAGCTAGATTTGATATTTCTGATAACGCCCCTATAAATTTTCGTTTCTGCGTTTTAACCCCTTTAGGTTTTCTTTTTTTAAATTTCAAACCTCCTTTTATTTAACTATATTACGAAGCTGCATGACACAACAAACTTTTAATTTGCAGTATGGTTTTTAAAACAAAAAACAATGTGTTATTTGTATTTAAAATTTAAAATATTTATCTTTATTTTTTTTTATTATCATAAAAATTAAAACACAGAATACTAACTTATATCATCGATATATTTATTTCCTACTGATCAAAAAAAAAATCATCGATATATTACAAACATTAAAAATTAAAACACAGAATACTAATTTATTATTACTTGATTTTTTTTGATATATTATTATTACTTGATTTAATCTGAAGTCATGTATTTCTTATGATAATATAAGAATTCATGATTTATTTATCAACTATCAACTCTCATCTTAAAAATAATGTTTTTTATTCCATAAAAAAAATACGTTTGTTAAAAATTATTTGTATGTAATCTAATGGCGTATTAGAAGGAAGGAAGGAAATATTTTATATTAGTTTGTAAATGTTTATAAATGTTGTCAAATTTATATCTTTTACATATGTTTGTAGTAGATATAAGAAGGCGACGTCTAGGGTGAGCGACGTCGACAAGTCGCTCACCCGTGAGAGACATATTTAAAACCGTTAGATGATGGATTTAAAAACGAACGGTAGATCTGGAGTCATAAATCTTAATATCCACGGTAGACTTCACCTCACCGGAACAATCCACCATGGCCTCTCCATTTCTTTCTCCGACGCTCTCCCCCTCCCTCCGTATCTTACCAATGCCATCTTCACCGTCGTCACCCTCTCCAAGATCGCCACCATCATCACCATCTGCTCCTTCACCCGCCTTCATGTCGTCACCCTCGTCGAAATCGCCACCATCATCTCCCTCATCGCCTCCTGCATCTACCTCGGCGGATCTTTGTACCCAAAAGCAAAATCTGTGCATCTACCTCGGCAGATCTGGGACGAGGTGCGGCCATGATGGCTTGCGATGGTCCAACCATGGCTGGGTCGCAGCGGTCGTGGCTGGGTCTGCGCGGGCGCCGTTGAACTCGGTGGTGTGTGGAACCGGGCATGCTGTCACCGTTCGACGTCGTCTGGTTCTCCTTGCCAGCGTTTATGGTGTTGTGTCGTTGATGATGTCAACAACACCGTCGTCCCGCAGTTCCACTGCCACCGTGGTCACCCCGATTGAGCTCCAGCCAACAACCTCGCCGACGAGCCCGTGTTTCACCACGGCTTCGTCGTCAAAATCGCTGAGCATATTCCACCGCCTCACGTCTCGGAGGGTGGTGGTCGGTGGTGGAGCTGCGGAGGGTGGTGGTCAGTTGTGTGTAGGTGGATGGTGGAGCTGCGGAGGACAGTGGTCGGTTGCATGTAGGTGGGTGGTGGAGCCGCGGAGGGTGGTGGTCGGTTGTGTGTAGGTGGGGGTCGTGAGTGCAGTAAGATAGAGAAGGCAAGAGTGATATAGTGTGTGCATGTCTACCATACATCTGCTCCAGATCTACCTTTCATTTTTTAATCCATCATCTATCGATTTTTTATATGTCTCTCACGGGTGAGAGACATGAGGGGATGACTCACCCTAAAAGAAGCCATATAAGAAAAGCAAAGACTAAACTTTTACATTCAAGTATATAGATTAAAAAAAAATGTTTTGACAAAAAAAAGGTGAGTAAAAATTCATTCATGTTGCATTAATTAATCCTTTTGTTTTAAAAAGTACAAATAAATTGAACAGAAAAAATGTTGGAAAACGAATGCGAAAAGGAACAGAAAAAAATAATAAACAGTGAATATTTTATAATTATATTTTCCAAATTTATTGATAGAATTTAGGATGACGTGAATTTGTGTTTTATTATTTTTTTGAAAAATTATTTTTTAGAGTTAATCAAGTTTAAAAAAATGATATTGAATATATTAGAGAATTTATAAAATGCATATAATTTTTGAAAAATAAATTCCCTTTTATTTAGTTTTAGTAAGACATTTGTTATCCAATCAAAAGCTATTTGATACTTTTTTGTTTTGTTTTTTATGTGACGATAAATAAAATACACAATAAATTAAAATAAATTTAAAATATTACTATATCATCCTATAAGTGATGCATAATTTCCTGTAAACAATTCCAACAAACACATGCAGTAAGAACTCTAACCAGTTCATCCCACAAATGAAGCTGTTAGTCAGGGGCTTCAATTTCACATTCTGTACGACTCTTATTCGAGCAAAAGGATCACACTGTAGAAGCAAAAAAGATAGTATCTTAACATAACTTCAAAATCCACGAGACATGAACAGACCATCAAGGTTTTTGGTACAAGGAATGCAGATACGAATGTTATTCCTCAGAAATAGCCCAGACCCTAATGAAGGTCTTATGATCTATCACTTCACATCATTTTATTCTATCTCTAACCGTGCTGCAAACCTGTTTACCCAGAGTTCCACATCAAGCAGTACTTTCAGACTAAGAGCTCTCATTCTCATACACTTCACTGACGTATTTCCAGTTAATAACTTTCCAAATGTTCTTCAAATAGTCTGGTCTAACATTCTTGTACTGCAATAAGAAAAACAAATGCATACATCAGAAAATCCTTAGAAAATTAATGTGCATCTAGGAATCTCAAAGAGAGTGTTCTATGTGTTTTCTTCTCTCTTTCTAATTGCCAACTACTAGCACGATATGAGTTTCAACATTGATGAGCGATGTAAAATGAGATACTCTTTAGGAATTGAAAGTGTGCTGAATATGAAGTCTCTCATCCTCACTATGTGCCATCCTAATAATTTCTTTACTTTGAAGGAGAGATAAATTATCTATCTTTGAACCTAATACTTAACATGACTTTGTGGTGTCGGTTGATCCATGTAACCAACCCCACTTAGTAGAAATTGTTGTTGTACAATGAAGAGGAGGTAAAGCATGATTGAATCTATGATTTCAGAAAGGACAGAGGTAATTTAAGCAGACTAGCAATAAAGTCCACGCAGGTGGGGATGATTGTGGGGGTAAGATAAAAGAGGGAGGGGAGAAAGAGGGAACCTTAAATAAAATATCTAACCAACATGGAGGGAGAAAAATGAATATTCTATTTTAAGTTGTAACATAACATTGACCTAAACTCTTAAAATAACAATCTTAAGTAAACTGTTGATTTTTTTTTTTTTCCTATTAAGCTGTCAAAGAAATGTAACTATGAATAGAAGACAATAAAGTTTTCCAAATTTTCCCTACATTCATCATTCAAAATAAGTGGAACTTGATCATAAACCTCTGAAAAAAGCACTGGAAAAGCTTCTGAAGGGCAAGTTTCATGATGAAGAAAGTCAGGGCATCTACTTTGTTGAAAAATAATTCTGTAGTTTTAAAGTTTTTTATCGCAATTTATGCATGCAGGTCTTGATTTTATCATGTTTCAAACAGTATGTGTTCCACAGAAACCCCTCATAATAGGCAACTTTAGTTCCTTCTCCTTAGTTTGTTTCCTTGAGACCTCATGTTTGTAGGTCTTCGTAATATAATTATATTGAGTTTATGTTTGTTTAGGTCTCTGATAGACCCATAACACATTTATGCTAGAAATAGAGAACAGGCTGCAGAAGAGTAAGCTAAATTGAAATGTTGGGCCACAGGTGTATGAAGAGAGGAGAGAGGAATAGTTGTGAACGCTACATTTCTTGGCAACTCATAAGTCATTATCAACACGCTGAAAAGATAAACAGTTTTCAAATAATGCCACCACAAAAATTATGCTGTCACTTCAGTAATGAACCAAGTCCAAAATTTTACCTGTAAGTAGTACGCATGTTCCCATACATCTATACCAAGCAATGGAACCAAACTTGGTCCCTTAGTGACCAGTGGGTCCTGCAAATAAAATGTTCAAAGTTACATCTGAAATTTGAGCATGAGGGAGGGGGAAACTGTTAACAAGTACCAATCTTTCAGCATCCTAAACACCATCAGCATTGTAGCCTCCACATTCCAGAAATAACTTATGGATGTAGGTAGGGACGTGACTATAAATTTTTTAAAATGTATGTCATAACCCAATCCCAAATAAGAAAAAGTATAGAAACTAATATAACTAGTAAAACTACAGGCATTGAATATATAATTAAACCAATAAAAATCTCAAAGCCTAAAAAATGAAACCCAGTGAGCCATATCATAATAATTAAGATTTGTTTAGAGCTTAACCCATTCTTTTGAGATTTCAGAAAAAAATACTAGAAAACCCAGGATAACCAATGTATACTTGACTGCTGAATCTCTCATTGATTTAGGCCCTGTTTGGATAACAAGCTTACCTACTGCTTATGGCATAAGCTGTATAAGCTACTTTTATAATCGAAGAAAAAATATAGTGAAACTTATTTTATATAAGCCATAAGCTGTTTTGATAAGCTATCATGGGTAGCTTATGAAAAATAAGCCCAAAACAGTTTATGAATCAGTCATAAGCTGTGTTCATAAGCTCTGCATAAGCCAATCCAAATAGGCCCTTAATGTAATTAATATAGACTATTGGTAATAGCAATATACGGTAAAAGGGTTTTGAATGGTGTTAAATAAGATCCAACAGAAATACAAAATTAGCTAAAAAAAGGCAGGATTGGTAGCCAAACCAAAATATAGAGACAACTTTCATTTACCATCGTTTTTTAGTTTGCTATAGATGATCTATGATGCCTCTTGGCAGCAAGGGAAACAGGGGAGGCTTGTTAGAGACGGAAAGGGAAGAGGGGCAGTTACCTGGTTTGCAGTGGTTTCAACCACAAGCCTCTTTAATTCTTTGTCCAGACCAAGCCACTGGCAATACAGACAAATTGATCAAAACAAAACAGGGCACTTCAATGAGCTCTAATGATACGCAAGGACCATACTCCATAGAATACATGCTGAAAATTTCAGAATCTGTACTACTTACCACCCATCCAGATCCCTGAAGGGCCGCACCTTCTGCATTCATCTTTTGTATCAATGCTTCCAAAGAACCAAAATGCGTGTCAATGGCCCACCCCAGGGAACTCTTGGGTGGTTCACCACCTCCTTCCTGCACAAGGTGTG
This sequence comes from Glycyrrhiza uralensis, assembly GCA_030159175.1. NCBI lineage: Eukaryota > Viridiplantae > Streptophyta > Magnoliopsida > Fabales > Fabaceae > Glycyrrhiza > Glycyrrhiza uralensis. The sequence continues at coordinate 46,294,086 of BRZY01000005.1, forward strand.
AAGTATTAGGTAAAAGAACCGCCGAAGACAATACAGTTTCCATGAAACAGAATCAAGGCACAAACTTACACGAACAGGAGCCAGATTTTTCCAGAAAATAGAATGGTTGATATGGCCTGCAGTAAGTAAATGATTATTAGTTGTATAAGAACTAGATTAAGCAACATTAAAAATCATGGAAAAAAAAACTCCATCATCCTTTGAAAAGTTTGTTTGGTTCATTTAAAAACCAGGCATGAATTTCCCTCACAGGGTAATAAATATGAAAAACACATCAAATATCTTCCAGGTTATACTCCAATCGTGCAATCCGCTGTTCATGCTTATTAAACACAATTCGTTCTCATCTAACTACCTCCTTCTGTTTACAAGAATAATGACAATAGTAAAATTTCACTAATCACAAAAATGTGTGGAGGAAATTCTCAACCCCAAACTTCCCGTTGTACACCTCGGCTATTATCAACAAAGGTCAGCTAACTTGTCATCAACAATAACCTAAAAATCAAGCTGCGCTTAGCTATACAATGAATCAACTTTTATTTCCATCGGCAAATGCGAGCAAATGACGCATTTGCCCTAATTTTTCATCCAATTAACCAGATGAAAAATGAAAAAAGAAAAAAAGAAAATGAATAGGCGAAAGAGAGTTAAGTGACCTCCGCCGTTGAACTTGATGGCACTTTGGAGCTTAACGATGGTTGAGGAATCGGCCTTGGCGACGGCGTCGTGGAGCTGCTCGAGGGCCTTGTTGTAGTTGGTGACGTAAGTCTGGTGGTGCTTCTGGTGGTGGAGCTGCATGATTTCGCCGCTGATGGCAGGCTCCAAGGCGCCATAGTCGTAAGCGAGATCGGGTAGCGTGAAGACATGCAAGCCACGGGAATTAGCTGCTGCTGCTATGCCCGCTCCGATGGGTTTCGGATCATTGCGGAGCACAGAGGTTAGGGCTTTTCTGCTCAATAGGGTTCGCACGGCCATGGAGAAAGACAAATTGACCCGGTGGTTCACTGCTTCTGTAACAACACTCAAATGGAGGATTCGATTCGATCAATCTCGAATGGAGTTGAGTGGACATATATATAATATAGGCTTAAATATGTTTCTTGTTCCTATAATATATGAGTGCTTTATTTTTAGTCACTATAAAAAAAGTCAAACGTTTTTAGTCTTTATAATTTTTTTTTTATTTTTAGTCATTTAAGTGGGTTGACCGCTGATGTGTCTCATTTTAAGTCCAATCAACATGCCTACAAAACCTACCATGTAGGATGTTACGTCGGCATTTTTGCCACATCATCACTCTCTATCTCTCTCCTCTCTCCACCCTCCTCTGATTAGAGCTGGGTATGCGGGCCGGCCTGGCCCGTTTAGGCCCGATCCGCAATAGCCCGCGTTTTGAGTGGATTGGGCCAGCCCGGTTCGCAATTTAAACGGGCTCATTTTATCAGGCCCGTGTCCGCACCGCTAAGTCCGCGGGCTAACGAGCCGGCCCGCGGACCGTAAATAAAAAAATGAAAAAAATAACTAAAAATAGGAAAAACGTTAAAAATTCAAGGAAAATAAATATTTACAATTTAAGTACATTTTTTTATAAGTAAAATTATATATTATTAATACTAAAAGTTGATTTTCAAGAGCACAAGGTATGCCAAAAAAAGCACCACAAACGAATACAAGATAATATAAAATGCTAGCTAAAGCCAAGGGAATACAAGATCATAAATATAGCTACTTCCCTTGAAGATAATCGCATCCTGTAAAAAAAAGTCACACCCGTGGTGTGGATACTGTTCTTGTCTTTCAGATTGGACAGAACCGTTCACAGGTGTGACACGAAATTCACCCCTGGTGTGAAAGTCCCAGTCAATGACTCATGGTTGTTTTCAGAACTGTTCACAGGTATGATGCCAAACCCATCATTGGTGTGAAACTCTCAGTCCGCGGGCCAGCCCGTAAAACCGGGAACCAAACCCGTTGGACCCGCGGGTTAAACGGACGGGCCAAAAAAGTCCGCATTTAAACGAGCTACTATTTTCAAGGCCCGTGGCCCGCGCGAACTGCGGGTTAAACGGACCATCTACGGATCAAGACCCATATACCCAGCTCTACCTCTGATCCCCTTTGTCTCTCTCTTCCCTCCTCCTCCCCATTTCCCACCACCCACTCTCTCCTCCTCCTTCCCTGTCTCTCTTCGCCCCACCCCAAAAACATATTTAAGCTATAATATACAATACAATGTTTTGTCACGGGATGAATATAAAATGATAGTAATAATATAATTTATTATTTTTTTGTTTATGGTGTGTTATGTTATTCATAACGCAGACGCAGTGTACAGTGCCCAGTGCCACTCACTCCGTGCAAGCTATGGGAGCGTTACAGCACAGCAGGAGCATATCATCAGCATATGCCATTGCATTGATATTATTTTCTCCTGCGTGTATTATTTATTAGTAGTATTTTTTAATTTTTTTATTCACGAGTTAAGCATGTAAACACGGCTTCTTCTAGGGTGAGCGATCCCCCCATGTCGCTCACCCGTTAGACACATTTTAAAACCATTAGATGATGGCTTAAAAAATTAAGGGTAGATCTGGAGTGGATGCACGGTGGACATATACACACTATATCACTCCTCCTTTCTCTATCTCACTTTACTCTACCCACAATCGATCCCCCACAACCAGACCACCACCCTCCGTGGCTCCACCACCCACTCGCACCACCACCGGCCGCGCGATGCGAAGCGTTGGAAGATGCCCGGCGATTTGACGACGAAGCATTGGTGAAACACAGGCTCGTCGACGAGGTTGTTGGCTCGAGCTCAATCAGGGTGACCATGGTGGCGGTGGAAGATGTTGCAGCTTCGTCGGCAATTTTGATGACGCAGCGGTGGGGGAACAGTAATACGGAGTGGCGCCGACGAGGTTGATCTGAACTTGCATCCGGGTCAAGTCCTCAGTAGTTTCTGCCGCAGTCTCAAGGTCGGTCATGGGGTACCGGCGAAGACGGTGCCGTTTCTGATGACAGTGGGGAGGGTGGTGCCGTCGGTGAGGACCTCCAAAAGATGATGATGTTGGTGATTCCATCGTGTTATGTTGCCCACGAGAACTTTGAAACCTTAATTGTTTTCTTGTCTTTGAGTGACGATTGTGTCGAGCGTATTGGAATTGGCCTTGTCGGTGGGGGACTTTGTTCAGGAAAGAAATGGAGAGGCCTTGGTGGCTCTGCAACAGTGAGCGGTTGTCTGGTTATATGCCGTAGTGGCTCCAATGGATCGCCATAGTGCCTCGGGGTGACCACGGTGGCGGTGGAAGATGTTGCATCCTACCGCCTCCTCGCCTGTGACCTTTCATCGCGCCGTACTGGACATGCCTATCTCGCGCAGCCCCGCCGTCAACTGCCTCCTCGCCATGTCCAGGATCGACGGCGGCGGTTTGGGTGCGACCATTTGTGGGAAGCTAAGGTGGGAGTTTGCTGTGGCGTGTTGGGTTCGGGGAAGATAAAATTTTTTTAGTGAAGTGAAGTCCATCGTGGGTATTAAGAATTATGACTCCAAATCTGCCGTTCGTTTTTTAATCCATCATCTAACGATTTTAATATATCTCTCACGGGTGAGCGACTTGTCAACGTCGCTCACCCTAGACGTCGCCTGTAAACACAACATAGCCAATCCAAATTAACAAGCACGGTGTTTCCTTGAAATGTAAAAACAAAAAATAAATTTCAAAAAATTAAAAATCAATTTAATTGATAAAATACATTTTATTAGTAATATAAACTATAAACTATTTAATAGAAAATAATAAACACTTCTTATTTTTTGTTCAAAATAAACACTTTTTTTCTTTTTGTCACAAATAAGAAGTGTCATTATTGCACACACCTAGGGCAATAAGGGCATTGGCAATGGTTTGGGCTAGATCGGTATTTTCTGCTTGACCCAAAAAAAAAGATCTTTTTTTTTGCAAATTAGGAGAGTATACCAATTCTTGGCTGGGTGTTGGTAAATACACCCCCATAATTTGCCATACACCTCACTTTAAACATGAAATTTCAAAATTATCCCTTCTTAATATCACGCTTTGTTTCTCATAATTCCAAAATCGCGTATTTTCTAGAAACTCGAGTTTCCAGAATGCAAATTTGTATTCCGAAAACTCGAGTTTCTGGCACACAAATTTGTATTCCGGAAACTCGACTTTCCGGAACACAAATTTTACATTCCGAAAACTCGAGTTTCTGAAATGCAAATTTTGTGTTCCAGAAACTCGAGTTTTCGAAATGCAATTGAGTTTCCGGAATGCAAAATTTGTATTCTGAAAATTCAAGTTTCCGAGAATATTCAAAAATTGACTTTTTATATATTCCAGAAACTGGAGTTTCCGGAATACAATCCGGAATTTCCGGAATACAAAATTTGCATTTCGAAAACTCGAGTTTTCAAAAAATACGCGATTTTGTGGGGTAGATGGACAAAACGTGATATTAAAAAGGGATAATTTTAGAATTTTAAATTTTAAGTGGGGTGTATAGCAAATTATGGAAATGTATTTACCAAAACCCTTCTTGGCTTTGGTACAGAAGTTAGGAACACAACCAAGATATAACTAGTTGACCAAAAAAAGAAAACAACCAAGATATTAACGAAAACAAAGTGGAGAACCAAGATTACGAGTGTCATTTCTTTTTCGAAAATATTTTCTAATTTTATTTTTAATTTCAAAATAATCACTTCTTTCAACACACTTCCTATTTTTTTTCTCTATTTCCAATACAATTTTTTGAAAACAAGAAAAAAATTGAAAACAATGTAATAATTTTGTAATTAAAAATAAAAAAATGAAAATAGAAGTAAACGGATACTAAAAAAAAGAGAAACAGAATTGCCGGTAGATGATTATATTTATCATGTTATTTAAGGCGGAAAAAGTTGACAAAAAAAAGGCAAAAAAAGGTTGACTGTGTATATAAAATTATGTAACATGATGTGAAAACATCAGCATTCACCAGGAAATATATGCTACTATGAGCCATATTTGTGGCCTAAGAGAATTGCGACACGACCATATAATTGTTCCCCTCTCTAATATTGCTGGTTGGCAAACGATTCACAAAATACTAACAAGACTAATGCTACTTAAAAATACGAAGAAGACTAGCATTTGGCAGCACTTCCTAATTCCATACGGATTATGGGTTTTTAGCCCTCTATAAAAACACTATAATAACTGTTCTTGACAATGATTTAACAAAGCCCATAAAGCATACTAGTCTTTTTCTTTGCTCCACACAGGGGACTTTTGTCCAACAGAATCAGTCACACCCCCACTACCCTTTTCCATATTAATGAGAGGATCAGATTCGCCTTCTCTTGCCTGGAAAAAGATTCAGAGAAAACGGTGTCACATAATGTTCATGTAGTAAGGTCCTCTTTGGATTTAGAAACCCAACTTCTAACATACGGAGAACTTTACTTTACATTCTTATTTTTTTCATATATGGAAAAAAGGAAAAACTTTTAAATAGTCTTTGTTAAATAGATAGGTGCTTATGGAGAAGTTAAAATAGAGAAATTTTGAAAAATTGAAGTGTAAAAACTGATTTTAACTTACACGAGAAGTTAATAGTTAAAAAACTCAGATTATAAGTGCTTATAGAAAAAATTATGCTCTAAATGATAGTGCAAAGACTCAAGTTTAGTTGGGTAAAACAAACCTGGGATGCTTGTGCTGCAGCTTCAACAGATTTTTGCTGATTCTCAAGAGTACAATAGTAAGAATATAGAATCATCCCAATCATGGCCATCAAGATACCCAGTATGTTTCTCCAGCTGAATGGGTCGCGGAGTAAAGTATAACCAAATGCCAATACAAGGCATGTCTTCAGGTGTCCAAGAACCTGATAGGTGACCGGAGATGTCTTTCCAATTACAAGAAATGTACTAAAATTGACAGAGATGGAGATAAGGCAGGAAAGAACTATGAAAACCTGCAAAAGCAGAAAGAAACAATGGAGAAGACATAAAAAACAACACAAGAGCCTGTATGAAAAATAAAAAAAGTAGGCTAAAGATGAGTTTTTTTTAATCTTACCGTCACTTGTGTTGTATACTTGAAAGCAAATACATTTTGGTTGGTCAAAAGTTTATCCAGATATGGACCAAAGATTAACAGGGTTGCTGCTTGATATGGACATGATTGATACAGAAGCTGGGTGGAAGTAACCTTATACTTCTTCTGGATAGTATTTGTCATCTGAAAGTGGCTAATTAAGGACAGGACACCCAAAGAAAAATGAAGTTGATCAACCATGAAAAAATTATCAGACAACCATTTTTGTAAAGCTTTCAAGAGCAATATAAAAAGATACACTTCTCCTAATTATGTTCAAATGATATAAATGACAGCCTCTCAATAAAGAAACTGAACTCGCCCAAAGACGAGAAGAGCGAGAGCAAGAGAGATTCCAGTCTAAAATGAGGAGGAGGGGGTGTCCTACATGTTAACCCTTGTGTATTGCACATTAGAGAACCTAAAAGAGACCAAGTTAGGAATATCATTAGTTCTTCACTCGGTCCATGTACCTTTAGAATAGGTTATTGTCTCAAGTGCCAAAGGCAAACACATGATATTTCTTTCCTTTTATAGTTGGCAGCATAATATCTTCAAAAACCACCTTCTATGGTTAAGAAATAGTGCATATAATATATGCCGTGCCGCAGAGAAACAGGTTCAAAATTTTGAGTCCCGTGATATATGGTTCTATTCAATCTATCACAAAACTTATCTCACAGTGTTGCTAAAAAATTTAGGTGAAACAATTTCTTTTAAGGATACTATCTGAGCAACACATGTTGTAATCACCGCCAGCAAAGATAAGAAAGATCCCAGAGCATTCAGCTGCAAATCTGTGACTGTTGCAACCCCAACACCCAGAAGGAGGATAGCTAGGGAAAATTGAATATTTTTACTGCAATGACAATGAAAAGAGAGAGTTTACAAATTACAATTAATGGAAAAACTATCAAAGGCAGCTACGCTTAGACGGTAAAAAAGAACACGAGTGCATGACTAACGGATACCATATTATACTTCAGGTCAAGACAATGAGCCAGGGAGGGAAGAATCAATAATGAGAAAAACAAAACGACAAAAATGGTAGGTGAATAAAACAATTCCTTCATTGACCAACACATGATTTACCGTTGCGATATTTAAGTATATATCGACAAACAGTCATAAAAATATAGTATAGATAGGAAGCTAAATGGAACCTGAATCTTTTCCCGAGAAAAAGGGTCTCCAACAGTACAGTACAAGGAATGATTGCAAGCTTAGTCATCTGAAAACAAATATCATAGAGACGTTCGAAGTCAAGAATAATCCAATTAACACGTGGGAAAAAAAAAGAACCATTACAAACAACCATACCTGATAGAAGCCAACAGAATTGAACCCCAGGCTCAAATTTAAAAGTCCAATTGAGATTCCATTCAAAATCCCAAATCCCATTACGGCTTTCTGCTCAAAAGGTTTGTGCTCAAAGAATCTCATTCTGAGTGCCACATGAAGGGAACAAAATGTGACAAGCAGATGCCAGCTTGTCAAAGTTGTTGCTGCGTGAAAGGACAATTTTAACTTGTAATCCCAGACAATACACCGAAATGTAAATAGGAAAGCTCAAATTTGCTATAACAGGGAAATAACCCAAACTATCAGCAAACACCCTATTTCTGGGGTGAGAAATTTACCTTCTTCATGAGTAGGACTGAAAATTAGCAAATGAATCAGGTTAAGAGATTCTAATGTTCAGGCGCTTCAAAAAATAGAATCAATAAGGTTTAAATATCTTTTTCGTCCCTGCAAAATGACCGAGTTTCATTTTTCGTCCCTGTAAAAAATTTTGTTTGTTTGTGATCCCTGTAAATCAAAAAGTTTTATTTTTAGTCCCTGCAAAATTGTTTTAATCCCTGTAAAATTTAGATCATGTTGAATTAGTCCCTGTAATATTTAGATATTTGCCAAAGTAGTCCTTGTAAAATAAATTTAATAGGGACTAAAAACAAAATTGTTCAAATATTACAGGGACTAATTCAACATGATCTAAATTTTACAGGGACTAAAACAATTTTGCAGGGACTAAAAATAAAACTTTTTGTTTTACAGGGATCACAAACAAATAAAATTTTTTACAGGGACGAAAAATGAAACTCAGTCATTTTGCAGGGACGAAAAAAGTATTTAAACCAATCAATAATTATATTCTATATGAGGCAATTTATATATTATTCCTATTACTCAATTGCAGTACCGATTTATGGAAGGAAGACGTCATCCTTGATTTGGAAACGGTTAACGAATAAGACAATGATTTATCTTCCAAAGAGCCAACATTTAATTCAGAAAAAGAAGGGATACCGACAAATCGAGTCACATTCCCATGAAGAGTATCTAGGAAACGACATTCCAAACATAAAGCCAAATGAGAAATTGTAAAATTCGACAAATCCAATCTCCAATTAATACTTCTAGTTTTACCAAGGGAGTGATAGGTAGAGCTGGTGGAAAATGATTGTTAACCAAGAGGGAAAATGAAGTACATTTCATTTTCCACCTGCTCATGTTCATGTTGAACCAAGCAAGTATAACGTAATTTTCATTCCGAAATTTCCACCTAAATAACCAGGCATACCCTAAGTGAATACTTTGCCTAGACCACAGACAGGCACAACACAATATAGCAGAAGGCAATAAGCTGCACAGAATAGGGTAGCAGCAAGTACAATGGAGCAACTTCCGAGTTCCAACAAAAAATACAAGAGGGAATCGATGGAGGGTGGGATTCAAAACCTTCAATTATAATGTCAAATCACACAAAACAAGGCTTATTGAGGCTAATAGAACAAATGGGTTGGTAAAGGGCAGGCCTAGGAGGAAATGAAAAAGCCAAAATACAAATAAGTAGCAAAAAAATTAAAGCATGAATTTGCAACAATCCAAAGGGGAAGTTACCAAAAATGAAATGCAGTGAGCTCATCAGCGCCTTGTTGCAAATTACAATGGACACAGATGACACCACAGAAAGAGTCAAGGCGCCCACAGTCCCAAGCTGAAAACGCTCTCCCTCGCCCATCTTTGTCTTTGCTCAAATACCTGGAAAAAAACACATACCCAATTTCCAAAAGTCAGAGAGAGAATCAGACAACACAGGAGTTAGAAGAACAAGACATTGATCAAGCAGAATCAGACAAACCCAGAAAATAAAAATCACAACTTTACCCACCAACAAGCAGACAGCGGGAGTTAAGGGAGAGAATTGTAAGAGAAGTGAGTGAAAGGGGTTTTAGATTTGGATCGAGTGAATGAAGAGAGTGAGTGATCAGTGATCAGAGTGGTGAATTGAGCATGGAAGGTGAAGGAGAAGATGAGAGGGGGAAATGGAAACGGGACCTAACTAACGGTGATTAATAAAAGAGGTGGTAATTGCATCGATTGCGTTTGGGTTTTGGAATGTTCCCAAAAACCGCGGTGGTGGGTGTGAAGAAGAATAGCAGTGTGTTGTGATGGCAGAGGAGCTTTGTCAATATCAATTATTTTTATTATCAGTACGCGCTTGCATTGCACATCAACTGGTCTTGACACCGAGGAAGCACTCGATATGGTAATAAAATAAAATATAAAATTAATACATGGAAAAGGGGGGTTAGTTAGTAAATTGGCATAATTAATGGCTTCCGTTACTTCTGCAGACACGGATCAAACCCATGTTTGGTTCGGTGGTTTGGTGAATATCCTCTTCGGCAGTCGGCACTCAATTTCTTGGAAGAATAATTCTGATTTGAGTCTGTTTAATTAAGAAATATTAAATTTTTCAATTATATCGTAACATGTATATATTTGTAAAAATATTTTACGAAGTAGTGTTAATACATGTTTAGCCAAGAGATAAGAAAAATTTAATCATGGAATATAGAACTTGAGTATCAGCTGAATTTGTACCTTTACATGTAACACATTAACTACTTTTTTTTTGACGAAAACACATTAACCACTTAAGTCTAATTATGTGGTTATATAGTGTTTCACCAAAAAAAACTCACCATATGCTCATAAGTATAATATCAGGGGTTCGATCCTCGCCTATGTGTATGGAGAAACATATGTTGAGAGAGGTTAACCTCTTAAATGGATTTCAGTACCTCGAGGGATTAGTTTCCACAGTTGCGCCTGGGCGATACCCGAGTTAAAAAAATAACTAAAATATATTACTTTTAGTCTTAAAAATAGGACTAGTTTAATTATTTTAAGCTTAGCTCCGGCTCGGGTGTCTTTTCCCTTATTTCTTTTTTTACATATAAAAGTATAAGTCCTTGGTTGGCAATGGGAAGGTCAATGAAAAATTTGTGGTTAGTGGAAGTGGTTACTTATGCAAATTTAAGATCTGACTCTTCCACTAATGACTCTTTTCCCTAGTTTGTTCTGTTTTTTTTTTCTGATTGATAAAAAAAAACTAACAGTTAATATTATTACAATTTTTGTAAAATGTATTTTCTTGATTTTCTTGTTAACAATTAAGATATCTTAGAAACCATATGACAAGTCGGTCTAGTGCTAGCCTTTGCTTAAATTCTCTTTCGAAATAAATTATTTACTTCAGAAGAGTTCAATCCATAAACTTAAATACAACAATTTTTTAATAGCCAATAATAAATAGGAAAATATATAAAAGAAAAACCAGGAGCTGCCGAAAACCAACAAAATAACATTCATACTTGCCTATTGATACCCAATGATGATTTAGAGCCTGTTTGTTTAAAATTAAAAAACATTTTTTATATAAAATAATCTAGTGATATTTTTTAGAAATTTTTATGTAGAGTAAAAATTAATTTGTGTTATTTACAATAATAACAATCAATTTTTTAATCTTTTTTCTCATCTACCACACTCATTGTACTCATTATTTCTCAAAAGCTACTCAAAATAACTCTTTGGCTCTCCCTAGAGACTGTACAATCCGATTGCAGAAACCAGCGAGAATAAATCATATATTGCGAAACTCATCATCATACAATTCGTTGCATATTCACTGTCTTTGGTGTGATATAATCGTGTAGCCTCCCAAAGACTCAAACCATCCACCCTCAAATATGGCCAAAATTGATGATTCTTGATTGTCATCAATCGTCATGTGAGTGAACACTTTTGTATGAATCGTCTCTTCTTGTTTAGGCATTATTCTCTCTAGTAATGTTGAATTTAGTTTTTAAAGAAAACTCCATGAATTATAGCCATAGAAACTGGAATAATGTAATAAAGATTGCCATTAGAAGTTTATATGTTAATTCAAGGAAGCAAAAATTGGAATATTTATATATATATGTAACATGATGTGAAAAATATCCAGTAAGTATTTGCTAAAACTGAGCCATATTTGTTGGCCCAATAACTTGACATGACCATGTATTTCTTTCCCCCACTAATATATTGTTTGTTGGCTATCAATGCACACAATGCTAAACTAATAGTACTGAGTGAATCAATTCACACCTGTGAGTATTTAAGACTGGAGAACTTTCTAACTAAGGATATAATTCCTCTATAGGTCCATATACTGTTCTTAATGGTGATTTGAAAAGCTCGTTTAGAGCTAGTCTTTTTCTTTGTTCCAGACAGGGGGCCTTTTGCTCAATACTGCACTTCCACTTTCCACATTAATGAGAGGATCAGATTCACCTTCTCTTGCCTGAAAACATTAGGATAACAAGGAATCACAAAGTAGTTTCTTGTAGTAAATGTTCAAGACAGAAACACAAGACAAGCAAAATGACTCGTGTACAGAAAGTCAGAAACAAACCTGTGATGCTTGTGCTGCAATTTCAGCTGCTTTTTGCTGACTCTCAATAGTGCAATAGTAGGAATATAGAATCATCCCAACCATGGCTACCAAAATCCCCAGTATGTTCCTCCAGCTAAAAGGGTCACGGACAATAATATAACCAAAAGCCAATACAAGACATGTCTTCAGATGACCAAGAACCTGATAGGTGACTGGAGATGTCCTTCCAATTACAAGAAATGTACTAAAATTCACTGAGATAGAGATAAGGCATGAAAGAACAATGACAACCTGCAATGCAGAAAATAACAATTGAAAATATATTAATAAAAAAATAGAGAGGGACTTTGAGATTAAAAGTAAGCAAACAAGTATTTTTAAATCTCACCGTCACTTGTGTTGTGTACTTGAAAGCAAAGACATTTAGGTCGGTCAGAATTTTATCCAAATAAGGTCCGGATATTAACAAGGTTGCTGCTTGATATGGACATGATTGATACAGAAGCTGGGTAGAAGAAACCTTAAACTTCTTCTGGATGGTATTTGTCATCTGAAATAAGCTAATTAAGGTCTTAACAAGACAGAAACACACAAATGGTTTACTATCCAGAAAAAGAAAAGGGTCATATTTTTCGAGCTGTCATGTGCATCTGAAACATATACTTCTCCTAAATTATGTTCAAATGAAATGAATAATAAGGCATGCACACACATACATACATACTTTTGGAGATAATGCATGTAAAGACTTGCAGACTTGCACTTATCTATAATCAATGAAAATAGGAGCCATATTAACTTAGAAGAAAGCTATCTTCTCATCTGCCAAATGCAAACTTAGATAACATGTTTTTCACTATGTAGTTAGCAGTATGATTATCGTGAAGAACATTTTAATAGGGATAAGAATATGATTTATATCACATTTTTCCTATGTAGTTAGCAGCAGATTTATCATCAAGAATAGTTCCATTGAGTTAAGAATTAATGCACATATACTAAAGCACAACAGATTCTTTGATTTGATTCATGATAAACATATTTCATAGTTATCTTAAAAATTTAGCAGTTAACAAAAGTGGAATTTTCTTTAAGGATACAATCTGAGCAACACACGTTGTAATCACAGCTAGCAAAGATAAGAAAGAGCCCAGAGCATTGAGCTGCAGATCAGTAACTGTTGCAATCCCAACACCCAGAAGGAGGACTGCAAGGGAAAATTGTATTCTTCTACTGCATATACAGAAACATCAGAACAGTCAGCACAGTTCAAGATTTATGCAAATACTATCAAAGGCAACTTCACTATGGCAGAAAAAAGCAACCAGAATAATGATAATGATAGTTTAGGTCAAAACATCAGGCCATATAGATGCCTTGAAATTTGTGGGATGCTACAAAGAACAGAAGGCACTTGTCATGTTGACAATGCATGGTGCCTTGAAACTTATTAGATGTCACTCTAAATGGATCTAATTGCTTAAAAGAAAACAGAGAGCGAGGTAAGAAGGAAAAAGTTGGGACACAAAACAGTTCTTTGATGGAACTTGCATAAATTACTATAAAATATTTGTGAGAGAGATATATTAAGAGATCAATCATAAATATATATTAATGATGGGGGGCTAAATGAGACCTGAATTTCTTCCCAAGAAAAAGGATCTCCAACAGAATAGTACATGGAATGATTGCCAGCTTAGTCATCTGAATGCAAATGTAAAAGAGCTTATTCAGAAAACCTTGAAAAACTGCTTAAACAACAGAAACCAAAATATTGCAAGGGAAAAATAGAACTGGGACAAAAAGAGATCACCTGATAGAAGCCAACAGAGTTGAAGCCCAGGCTCAAATTTAAAAGTCCAATTGAGGTTCCATTTAGAATTCCAAATCCCATCACAGCTTTCTGATCAAAAGGTTTGTGCTCAAAAAATCTCATTTTTAGCGCCACATGAAGAGAACAAAATGTGACAAGCAAATGCCAGCTTGTCAAAGTTGTAGCTGCATGGGAATCCAAAGATATGTATTAAAACCTTTAGGACATTATATTATGAGGTGTTAAGATTTCCTATTTTCCTTATTTATGAATTGGGCTGAAAATTGACAAAATTAATACTTACAAGATGCATGGGGACGGGGTTCAAAGTTACTAGTCGTAACTCCTTTGATACTTCCCCAAAATATCAATATCTTATTCACATAAGATGTTTGCATTTATTTAACATGAGTAGGAGAAATCCTTGACTGAGTAGGATAGAAGATTTTCAAATTGCAAAAAGAAGGGATATTGACACACCACCTCTTTTGCCCAAGAACAATATCTATTGAACATTGTTATTCTCTATGAATTTCCTCACACAAAAGTTATGAAGGTGTTTTAACCAATCACTATGATTTATAACAGTACAGGATAGGTATGGACAGTAATACATGGAAAACGAATAGAACACCACCACACTTTCACGCGTTTTCGCACGGTCACCTTTTCGTACTTTTCAGCATTTTAGATATCTATTAATCCAAAATCCAAGCACAAAGGACAATGCCGTACGAAAAATCCAAGCACAAAGGACAACGCCGTACTGAAAACTGTCGATTTCGAAAAATCCAACCTCGAATAAATACTTTTACCGTTAGGATCACAATCCTCAGCAGTTATAAAAATAATTGCAGGGATCTTAACCATAAAAGCCATTTAACATATGATAAAAAAAACTATAAATATAGTCTACATTGATTTGTACCATTACATTACAACTGCACGTGTGTAGTTATTTCTCATTTCTAGAGGATCTAAATCGTTGTCACTACTTGGTGGATGGATGGTTTGTTTATTTCCAAAATTTGCCTTGATTATTGATAGATTGATAGTACAAGTTGTCACTGAATGGTATATTCAAATGGGTTAGCAGCAGGCATGGAGCTACATTTAACAAAACCTCACGGAAGGCTTCAACTCCAATACTCCATAGGATGAAACCACATCTCAATTTAGTCCCCTTCACATGATCCCAAAGAATCCTAAGGCTTATCAACCCCCCCCCCCCTCCAACCCCAATTGAATTATCGAACAAGTCACGCACAAAAGCACATAAATGCAAGGAACACAGCAGTAATAATCACCAACAAACAGAAAGAGAAAAAAAAAAAAAAAGAGGTACAAATAAGTAGTCAACCATATCAATTTGCAAACAGCCAAGAGTCCAAGACCTCTCTCTATGAACTTACCGAAAATGAAATGCAGTGAGCTCATCAACGCCTTATTGCAAATCACAATCGACACTGATGACACCACGGATAAGCTCAAAGCACCGACAGTTCCCAGCTGGAATTTCTCTCCCTCGCCCATCTTTTCCTTTGTTATTCTAAACCAAAATAAAAACAAAGGAACAAATATTAATAAACAAAATCCACATTCCAAAAACCAAGACATGAAAAGGAAATCAGAGAACAAGACAAAGTACAAGGCAAAGTTGAGGGATGCAGGATTGGCCAAAACCCAGAAAACGAAATGACAACTTTAACCAAAAGCGCATTGAAAAAACTCACACGAGAGAAGCGAAGCTAAACGGGTGTGGGCGTGCTGTGAGAAAAAAGCTCTTGGATCAGGCGAAAACAGACAACAACCTACGATTCGGGGGTCATGTGAGTTTTAATTTTAATGTTAGGAACGAACTCAGTGGTTAGAAAAGAAGCTGCGAGATAATGCGGTTCGGTTAAAAAATGGAATGGGAATGTGAGAGCGAAAAACCGAACCGAACGATTATCAAGAAAGGGGAGAGTAGAATGAAAAATGCAGATCAATGCTCTTCTTGCAGTCTGCAGGGGACAGAGAAGAGAAGGGCCTATATTTACTTTAGTTGCCCAAAAAAATAAAAGCTAATTAATTAATGATCGACGTCATTTTAGAAACTTTACTAAAATACTCTTGGTTTTGCGACGCTCACTTTTTTTGTTTTTTCTACCTTAAAAAAGGATCCGGGAAATATGTCACTCACTTCCACGGTTATACACATTTCTTGATACTAGCTGCGTTGAGAGTTTTGTTTTTAAGTTATCCTAAAATATTTTTAGGATTATGGAATTGGAAATGTGATATTTTTATATTTGTAGCATGTTTGGGAAAACAATGGGACAAAAGGTGATTTTGTAAAAATTTGGTTGTAATATGTCAAAATTGATTTTACTTTGAAATATTGATTTAACTGAAAGGGATAAGAGTAAAATTTATTTTAAATTAAAAAATTTAAACTAAGTTTTACATGTTTGCTTCTAGAGTAAAACTAAAAACATTCAAAGGTAAATCGTTTCAATTCATATTCAAATTTAACCAAATCAATTTCATAAAAATAAATTTCATTTAGAATCACATTTGACAAACTATCATCCAAACACACATTTAGACCATGTTTGTATGCGATTCTGGAGACCCGTGGTGCAAATGGAAAAAATGGGTGTTCCAAGGCATTTTCCCCCAAAAGAATTTGATACCTCCTTTGGATCAAAATCAATTCTAGGAGGAGCAAAATCAAAGGCAAACATGTAGTATTAGTATATGTTTAAATAAAAACATTTTTGTGTATTATTGATTTCAAAAAAAATATGATTTACAGGTAACTTTTTCCATTTTTTATTCTCGTTGGAAAAAAATTGAAATTGCAATTTGAAATATGTTTCACGTCCTAATGCAATTGTAAATGAACATCTCAGCTTCTTCTATTTACATTTGTGCCCCTGTCTTTTTCTCGTCATCTCTCCCTTTCTCAAGTGTCATTGTTCCTTTCGACCTTTGACCAGGTTTGTCCGATGAGTGATATTTTGGGTGCACAACGATTTTAGGGAAACATTCAAGCGTTTTTCTATTTACTGTGAAAGTTGAAAATTGAAAGAGTTTTTTTTAAAAAAAAAATTTAATGCAAATAAACACACATATCCATCAATATTGCTGATCCAAGCTTTAATGGAAGGACCTTAAAACACTCAATATTTATTTACTTCTTTCTGTCTGATCTGTGCACATTTATGCCACTTCAGTTTCTATATGGATTAGGGCGTATATAAAATTTGGATGTAAGGAGAGGATAATAAAAAAAAAATACTAGTATAAAATGATTTTTTTATACAAATATTAATTAAAAATATAAAAATATTTAATTAAACTATTATATTAAAAGTATAATAATTACTTAATATTTATTTTCTTAAGTGAGGAAAACGTTTACTAGTGCATTAGGAAATAAAAAATGAAAACATTTTATTGAAAGGTATTGCAGTGCATACTAGAAGTGCATTAACAGCAGCACATTTTAATAAAAATGTGTAGTTAACTAACACTGGTTAGCAGGATCGTTTGAGTAATTAAAGGCATTAATAGTGTGTATTGAATGATCCTTAACTGATGCTTTAAGAGCATTAATTGGCATGTCGCTTCTAAGTGTAGTTTGAAATAATTACGTATAAATTAATTGCGCGATTAGGTCCCTTAATTTTTCTGTCATTTATAATCAAGTCGCTCTGTAAGTTTTTTGTCCAATAGATAATGGAAACGTGCTTGTGGCGCTTACGTGTTAATATGACATTTGAGCCAGTTTATGTCATATGAACACAAACGCCACATAAGTATTTTTCATTATCAAGTGGACGAAAAACTAACATACAGATTTGATGAGTAAATTAATTTTGCACATGAAACTCAATTTATCCTTATATTTATACCTTGAAAATAATTTATTCATCACTAAAATAAAATCAATTATTCTAAATTTGCCTTTAAATTATTATTTCTAAACACATTAATTTTTTTAACATCAACTCTTTCGCCATGGTTTCTTTTAAAATCAAACCGACTAAAATCTAGTTCAAATTTAATCCAAACAGATCCTAAACTTGCCGGAGGAACAAACTGTAGGGGCGAGGTGAAAATATAAAGGGATTGTTTACAAGAAACTGAAAGAAGACGATGGGTTATATAACTGCCACGTCTATTATTAACATTCATGGGGCTATGAAACCAGTCTGGGACCCAAATGGAAGCAGAATATTCACAGCTACTATGATTTTACATACGAGCATAATATAACATCTCACTTACAATCCCACACATGATACATGACCCAAGCATATAGCATGAAATAGCAATCAGCATCACTCAACATTCACCAAAGAATGGTAACATTTTCATTTAAGATAGAACAATTTAAACCTGATAATGCATTGTTGCAGGACTCTTGATGATTATGGTACTCAATTCTTTAGACTAATATATAGCTGATGGGGCACAGCACTAATCTTTCAGCAAATCATTTGCCTTGTTTAACCAAACGTCATATATATCAGGCGAGAACAGAACAAAGTGGATCTGAAAAAAAAATACTGAACTATAAATATAGATCATAAAAAGATCATTTTTATGCGATCCAAGTCCTAATCAGCAAAACTCCTTTCTTTCAAAATAAGCTATAGATTACCTCACCTCATACAGAATTTCTCTCGCGCAGAAAAAAGGATGGGCTGTGGATGGTGGGAAGAGAAAAAAAAAGAAGGAAAAATAAAAATAGATGGTGAAGAGTTTTGTGAGACAAAATATGTGTGAGAGTAAGAGAACTCAGATCAATGTGGTTTGTTTTTTTAGGTCTACAGTTCTATTTGGTTCAGAGTACTAGGCTTGCACCTTAATTTGTCAATTTTTTAACGGGCAAGGGCAGGTTTGACAAGTCTGGCAAAATTCTCCATAAAAGGTAGTGCAAACCCCAAACGTGATCATGTCTATGGAAATGTGAAATTCTATTAAAATAACAAATCCAAATGTATACTTGTTAATATCATGCCTCAGGCTGAGACCTCAATAAAGAAAAGGGAACAAACGGAGTTGTGGAATACCTCCTTAAAGTCATTTTGAAACTCTCTGATGGTAGAAATTGCTACAGTAGCAGCCTCATCGTAAGGATATCTGAAATAATGCAATGTTAAAGAGTAGTGATGAGCTTAATAAAATCAAGTACTTCAAAATAAATCAAATCCTGATGCTGCAATAACCAATATCCCAATTAAAGAATACAACCATATTTATTTGGAATAAGAACATCAGTCTGGTAAAGGTATAGTTGATGACAAGGCCTGGGATCTTCTCAAAATGCAAAGACAGGATAGGATTTGAGAGCCAGCAGACTGAATTTATTAGGTTCAATGGGAATTTTTGTCATTGGAAGTTGGAATATACATTATAGCTACAGCCTACAGACTACAATATTAACTATTAAATGATTGGCTTGGCTACTGTGTCATGATTTTTTAGTGCAAGTTTTTTCGAATGACAGAACTTTTGAACTGAATGACCACAATGGTCTTTGGGAGATCCTAAACATAACTTTTTTTCCCAAAAGGCAAATGAGAAGTCCATCAACATCAGCTAGACCTAGGAAAATGACTTCTCCAAACCAAAAGACTTCTAGACAATAAGATTGCGTCCAAACCATCATCTCGCAACCAACACTAAACTTCCCAGCTCCCGCCATACTTGCTGTGCGATCATTATTGGTAATCAGTGGCATACGGAGGTTGAACACATCAAAATGGCAAGGAGATTATTTTGAAGTGAACTTACCCATAGACACCACATGATATAGCAGGGAATGCTATATATTGAATGTTTTTCTCTTTTGCCACCCTCAAACTATTCCTGAAAATCAACCATGAACAATAAACATCTCATCTCATTCAAGAACAAACAGAATAATCATAATACTAATAGCTGCAGAAACAGAGTGTTGAACAACCTGTAAGCACTTGCCAGATCAGCAGCAGCGTTACTACTGGAATCGTAGATTGGTCCAACAGTATGAACAACATGAGAAACAGGCAATCTAAAGCCCCTGCATATATCAACAAGTAGAGTGTCCACACGAGAGAAACACAAACAAGTTGGATTCCATCTATAGGATCACTATCTGTTTGGAGTTCAAAAGTCCAACTTCTAACTTACGTAGAAGTTAGCTTTGTATTGCATTATTATTTTTCTCATTTATAGAAAAGAGAAAAATCTATTGAATAGTCAATAGATGCTTATCGAGAAATTAAGAAAGATAGCCTTTGAAAAAAATTCAAGTGCAAAAGTTAACTTTAACTTGTATAAAAAAACTATTATTTCAAAAACTCATATTATAAGTGATTGTAGAAAAAATTAACCAAACAGACTCTTAGAATAACCGTGAAACTAGTAGAACTCACGGCGTGATCCTCGCTTCCCCTGTTGGGCAACGAACTCGAGGCCTCACTTCAGGAACACTGTAGCATGCCTGAAGAAGTTCAGGACCAGCAGCTCTGTGTATGGCTGAAAGTGGGGTTTCATTTTTTTTTTTCACATTCAGTTACTTTCTCTTTCTCAATAATCAAGTGTTCAAATTTCAAAACAATTGAAAATTGATTATTACCTCCATCAGCACCACCACCTCCAAGCATTCTCTCATTTGCAGGGTTTACCTAAAAGAATACAAACAAAAAAAATAAAATAAAATCATTGATTGAATTTGAAGCACCATTGATTATAATAATAAAGTAGAGTAGTTGGTATTGGAGTTAGGGAAAAGAGAGAGAGGGAGATACTATTGCGTCGGAGGAAGAATCGATGGACCATTGGGTGATGTCACCTTTCTGAATGACCAAAGCGGTGGACGGAGACAGAGGGAAGCGAACGACACCGTAGTCTCCGTTGGACAAAGCGGAAGCGGCCATTCGAGAAGTGGGTGGTCACAACACGAAAAATTGTTGGGTTAGGGTTAGCGTTAGGGTTTGGATTTGAACAGAAAGTGAGGTTCTTTCGCATAAATGGTCGTGCTAACTCCAACTCTCTGCTCGTGTTTTGCCACAGTGGAGTGGAGTCACCAGAACGACGTTAGAGTGAGTGACACTGGCGGCAATCTGGATCCTCTGCAGCAAACAAGCCTCTGAAGCTGTCTCGATCACAAATATTAGCCGTTGGATTAATCCAACGACTGAGAGACTGTACTTTCGTCACCATTTGACTTGACACGAGTAAAAGCCATCAAAACCCAAACCGCAGCCTAACGAAAACCCCTACAACCCCCAAGGCCCCAACATGGCTAATGCGGCACTTGCCGAAACAACAGCAGCAGCAAAGCAATGAACCCATGTTTGATATTTCTGTCTTGTCGAACTTGGATGAGTTTGAATCTCTATTCCGATTGGTGCGAGCACGGGACACAGAAACATAAATCCCCCACTTCCAATGTTGTCCTTATCATCCAAGTTAAGGAAAGCAGCATTCGAGATCCCCTGCGGCTGTGTGTTCCGCCGAAACCTCAGAATGTTCTCTGCTGCGTCCGAGGAACGTGCTTCTTCGCCAAGCCCAGTACCAAACCCGCAAATGGGTCTTCGTTTCTGCATCTGGGTAGCACTAAAGTTCGAATCTTTTGGCACCCACGAACCCTATGTCTTGGTGAGTCAGATCATTTGCACTAACAACTGGTTCTCTCTTTACTGGGAAGCACTTGAGCTGCTAAAGAAATCTGGGGTTTTGATCACTCCCGATTCCGTTAGGGCTTTGATTAGGGCTTATTCCCTTGTGGGTCATACCGAGAAGGCTGTGGAGTCATTTGCTAGAATGCGTGAATTTGGTTGTAAGCCTGATTCTCACACCTACAACACGGTTTTGAAAGCTGTGTTGAGGAAAGAGCTGTTTGTGCTGGCTCTTGCGGTGTATAATATGATGCTCAAGTCCAATTGTGTTCCTGATGAGTATACTTATAACATGTTGATTGATGGGTTTTGTAAAATTCAGAACATTAAGGGTGCGCTCGAGATGCTTGATGAAATGGAACAGAGGGATATATTGCCCCAGGTTATGACTTTTACCTCTGTTTTTCATGGTCTGTGTCAGGGGAACAAGGTGGATGAGGCATACAGGTTGTTTAATGCGATGAAAGAAAGAGGGTGCCTGCCTGATTTGATTTCTTATAATGTTCTACTTGATGGGTTCTGCAAGCTTGGGAGGCTAGATGAGGCTGTTTCGTTTCTGCGGTCGATGATGAGAGATGGTCATGCCCTTCAATTGAATGGCTATAGTTCTCTGATTCATGGCTTTTTTAGGGTTAGGAGATACAACGAGGCGCATGCCCTGTACGCGAATTCGTTTAAGGAGGGCATTGTGCCAGATGTTGTTTTGTACACTATTATGATACGCGGTCTGTCAGCTGAGGGCAGGGTTGGTGAAGCCGTCAAGATGTTGGATGAGATGACTTGGGGAGGCTTAACTCCTGACACTTATTGCTACAATGCGATAATTAAAGGTTTCTGTAACATTGGTCTCTTGGACCGAGCACGGTCTCTTCAACTTGAGATTTCTGAGCATGATCAGTTTCATAATGCTTGCACGTACACGATTCTCATCTGTGAGATGTGTAGGGAAGGAATGGTTGGGAAGGCACAGAAAATATTTAATGAGATGGAGAAACTCGGATGTGTTCCTTCAGTTGTGACCTTCAATGCTCTTATAAATGGACTGTGCAAGGCTCGTAAACTCCAGGAGGCAAACCTTTTATTTTACAAGATGGAGATTGGGAGAAGTCCTTCGTTATTCTTCCGGCTTTCTCAGGGTTCTGATCGGGTTTTTGATAGTGTCAGTCTCCAGAAAAGGGTGGAGCAAATGTGTGAGGCTGGAGAAATTTTGAATGCCTACAAGTTTCTCACTCAACTTGCTGATAGTGGGGTTGTGCCTGATATTTTTACATACAACATTCTAATCAATGGCTTTTGCAAGGCTGGTAATATTAATGGTGCTTTCAAGCTTTTCAAGGATCTGCAAATCAAGGGACTCTCACCCGATTATGTTACTTATGGGACACTTATTGATGGGCTTTACAGGGTCGACAGAGAAGAGGATGCCTTTAAGATTATTGAGCATATGCAGAAGCATGACATTGAACCTAACTTTACAGTTTATAGAACACTTATGACTTGGTTGTGTAGAAAGAAGAAGGTCTCACTGGCCTGCAGTCTTTATTTGGAATATTTGAAGAACCTTCCTGGTCGGGACAATGATTCAATCAGTGACTTGAAGGAATATTTTGTCAGAGAAAAAGTGGAAGAAGCAATTCGAGGTTTACTAAAACTGGACTTCAGGTTTAGAGATTTTAATTTAGCTCCATACACAATTCTACTTATTGGATTCTGTCAGGCAAAAAAAATAGATGAAGCATTAATTATATTTTCTGTTCTTGATGAGTTCAATATCAATATCAATCCTACAAGTTGTGTTCATTTGATTCAAGGCCTGTGTGAGGAAGGGAGGCTGGATGATGCAGTAGACATATTTCTTTACAGTCTTGACAAAGGTTTCATGTTGAGGCCAAGAATTTGTAAATATCTCCTCAGGTGTCTTATTGTTTCCGGAGATAAAAAGGAGTATGCTGTCGATCTTTTTGGTAGGATGAAATCTTTTGGATACAGTTTAAATACACATCATTTTCGCAAGGCAATGTCCCTTTTACAATGATTACAGGGAAGGAAAAGCACTAAAAAATTGCTCTCAGAAGAGATTAAATAACACGGATTGATTCAGATGAATGAGTTTCTTTATTTGGCTCTTCGGTGAATATTTCCATTAAGGAAAATGGTTGTGAATCAGGAGGCTCCTACACTTTTCTGATGAACCAAAGGTGCCCTTAAACCTTATGTAAATGTTGAATTTTAAATAATTTTTTTTTCCAGAGTTGCTATAGAATATTATAGGTCGGTATTGCATTTGGCCAAGTATAGGTAATAGATAATGGTGTGAGATTCACTTGCATTGAAATTCATGACGTGCTGACTTAGTATATGGCAAAATTTCCTTGGATAATTGTTGAAGTTGAATAAGAATTTTTTGTTACTGTGCTTGTGTGACACTAAGAAGTTGTTTCTGTGGTGTTTATATTCCCCCTGTAGTGTCCTCTATTTGTGAACTCATTCCGTACTGCATTTGAAATTAGATATTATTAAAGCATTATATATGTGAAGAGAGGAAGTGTATTTAGATTTCTCTTCAGATTTTTCAGAGAGGAAGGGAGTAAATTGGATATTAAAGCATTAATATGCATTTGATATTGAATTATATTGTTTGAGTCCTTGCACACAATTTCATATTAATATGATGATAAATTGCTATTCACAGACAATGGCATCCAAAAAATGGTATGAACCCCAACCAATGAGCAGCTTACACAGGATGACTTTGGAAGAAGTGTAACTGAAAGGACAACAGGTGTTTTTTTGGCTGAAAGCTAGGAGGAGGAGCTTATGCGGGAAGCCGGTGATTTGGACATATCTAGCATGATAGCATTAACTGAGAGTGGAAGAATTGGGATAGAAAGAAATCAAAGAATGGAATAGGTTGTTATGGCTCCAAAGTACCCCAAGGCACAAGTGGAAGGGTGTGCCCGTCAGTTCCACCACAGTGGAATAAGCCACAACGGTACTACCAGCAATACCAGAAAGGGAAAGAAGTAGAAGAAAGGCTGCACTTTTTTCGGTTTTAGTCTTTGTAATTTTTCTTTCCCGTTTTAGTCTCTTAAACATAGGAAAAGTTGCTTTTGGTCCTTGTTTTAGTTTGTCCCGATAATATTTTTACATGTTGGAATTAGTTCGTGTAATATGTGGACCATATTGATTTCAGTATCTGGAATAGGGATTATATAAGGACTAATTCCAACATAAATATTATAGGGACTGAAACCAAAACAAAGCAATTTTTCCTATGTTTTAGAGGCTAAAACCAACAAAACTTTTTTATAGGGACTAAAACTGGAAAATCCGAAAGAGGCATTGTAATTCAGTCAGATGGTGATTTTTGTTCATCAAATACAGGAAAGCTCATGAAAGATGAAACAAGCTGTGAGAGCAAACAGTGAATTATTCTTTGTTGAAATTCAAATGAGTCCTACTAAATACGGAGTGAGACTCGCTGTGCATGAATTATTGAATTCCACTCAATAATAAAAGAGTGTGTTAAAATTAGTATGTTAAAGTATGTGTCACCAGTATTTGTCTGAGTTTAAAGGTACATTTGCGGCCTTGTAGTGAGAGATATCAACCAGGGAATTATGTTGCTAATATGGGATAGTTTAATCACTTGCATGAGCCAAAGTTGAGGAAGTTGAGTCTCTGAAATCAAAGCTTGATAAGGGTCTTCTCTGTTCTCTCCCATGTTCTCAAAGCACTCATTAATTGTGTGTTGGTGATTGATTAGCTGGAGACGAATATAAAATTTGATAGTTGACCATGCGGGTATGCAAGGGTATCTATCTATCTAGCCATCGACCACGCTTACCATGTGAGCAGTTTAGCTTTTCCATGCTTGCAATATTTGTGGTCCTCAATATTGGAATTTTGTCATGAAAAAAAGACCGAGAGAAATGAGTTTGAACTGAAGTGAATGCTTTCTCAACCGATAAGTATTGTCTCAAGAAAATCTGCGCAAATTTTGGGGCTAGATTGAGCGTGTTGTTCCGCAACCTCAAATATTTACGTGGAGGAGAGTTTCTGACTACTGATATTTTCCCTGATGTGAGAGTCTTGTCTCACTCATGAGTCGTGATAAAGGCGTTTGAGTGTTACAATGGGATGACTCACTCCCTTACTCATTTATATGTTTACAATTCTTTATAACAGTCTTGCTGTCTGGCGTCTGCAGCATGAGGCCATTGGATTAATCCAATGGCGACAGAACTGTTACAGAGAATCCTAATTCGTTTTACATGGTTAAGTTTGTCTTAGTAATTTAGCAACCTTCTCTTGCTTGCCCCACACTATTACGAAGTCTACATTCTACAATTATACTGCATTAGCCGCAAAATTTATTTATTTGCCAATCAATACTACACCGAATATTTCGTACGCTTTACAAGCTATGTGCATATATCTTTATGAATATGCTTGAAAAAGTCTCTTTATGAATATGCTTGAAAAAGTCTCCAGTTTTGAGCAGTATCATGGCATCTCTGCACCAACTCTGCAACAAGTAGAAACCTGTCCATCACAAGCATACCATTGCATCTCAACATCACACAATGTTACATGAAAGGGATATCAAGGCCTGAAATAACTTTGCACATCTCTATATGGGGATGACTTGGTTCACCCAAAAGTGCAAAAGCAATTGCAGACACCCAAAATCCCAATAACACGCAAACAATTTCCATGACAGAAACACTTACTTAATTTGTCAAGTTCCACGAAGAGAACGGACACGATTTTGAATCAAGTTCCTCTCCCAGTCTGCTATGTCCTCAAAAGCATTGTCTGGAAGACTCTCGAATGGCTCCTTCCATGGATCCTTCTTAGCTAAATCATAAGTAGCTCCGCGTATTGCTTTTTTATTCGGTCCACAGGGTCTCTTTGAAGTTAGCATGTCATATGCTGTATTTAGCTGTCCAGAGAAAAAGGCCACATTCATTAATGAACAAAAATTAACACTTAAAAGAAAACTGTGAACACATCTGTCACACTGATCTAATAGTAGTGTTTTTTTTCTCTCCCTATTCTCAGTAGCTCAAGCAAAACCTTACTTGTCAACACCAAAAGGATGGTGTGCAACCATAACAATAACACTCATGAAATGTTAAATAAGTGGTATGGAAATTGTTTCGGGATTCAAAAATAAGGTGAGGGTTTAGGACTTACATTCATGGGACAAAACCAGAACAAATAAGCAATTGCCACTGCTGGAGCCCTTCCAAGTCCTGCAGTGCAATGCACATAAACCCTTCCTTTTCCCTCAGAAATTGCCCATTCCAAGGATGAGACCGCTTTAGGCAGCTCATTTCGCAAAGAGTTCGGATCAAAGTCTACTGCCTAATAATGTGGGGTAAAAAAAAAGGTACACCAAAATGTGAATGATAGTTTAGTTTAAGGACAAGCAAGCAAAGATAACTTTTCTGAGGTGGTATATTGTCAGTTGATTAAAAGTACATGGATCCTTGAGGCTTGAGCAGGGCATAGAGATAATTAATGGCCAATGCATGACAACTCAAAACTCTATTTCCTAATGCAAGCCACATAGAGATTAATTTAGTATATGCTGTCTAGATTATCACATAATGCCGGGGCCATTTTTTTCATTTTTCTTCTCAATAAAGGTACTAAAAAGGGGGCTTGCTTACCGGCCTCCTCATGTGCCTAATTTCAAGTTCACGGCACCTTCTTTTTATTGACTGCAAGTCTATTCCCCAATATTCAACATCCTTATCCTGTTGCAAGTTTAGAATGTACGCCACACCTTCTTCCTTTTTAAGGTGATCTACGTCTTCAGGTTTCTGTGGTTGGGACCCCACAATCAAATTGTCAGTTATAACAGTGTAGTTCATACCTGAAAATCAGGCATCACTGGTTGTATCAGTTGAATGGCATTGTAGGGCCTTACCGTACATAAGGGCCACTCACATCAATTGCAAAGTTTATGTCTATACTCTGTCTGTGTTAATTAAAATTTCAAAGAATCTCTAGTTTCTACCATTATACCTCTTCAAATAGTGTTCGATCTAAGAACTGATGCAGAGAAAACTGAGAGATTCTCATTGAACAGAATTTTGGGAATGTGAGAAATGATTTCATTGCCTTTCAAAAATAACAAGTACAATATATAATACATATGGCTCACAACGTAACTAACTACAGCAACTGATTACTGAACAATGAACATAATTAGTTGTAACAGAATGATAACTAACTAACTAACTTTTACAGCTAAGCTAGTCGTAAAAAAGAGTGATCAAAATTATTGAATCGTTAAAATGTAATCTTTTAGTGCTAATCAGAAGCACCATAGAGCATGGTACTAAATTCTCAAAATCTCTCTTTTCTTTTGTTGGTGTACAAAACAGTGAGACGCCCTCTCCAATTTAAAGGTAAAAGACACAAAGTTCATACAATAATTGAAGATAACAAACAAGCATATAAACAAAATGCAATGAAGGAAAAGGAATCATACTATACTATTATGGTTCTATCAATCAAGCACCATCTAGCAATGCAACAGTAATAATTAACAGAAACCCGTGTGCGAGAATATTCATCCGGTCTCACATGTTTTGATATCAAACAGAAGGTAGCATTTTTCACGGAGCAGCAAGTGGCGAAAAATTACAAGAGTGGGAAATGTCGAATGTTTGAAATAGGATAGATAGAGAGGAAGGTGAAACTGACCCAGATCGTGGTGATACTCGTAAGGGTTCCTCATCATACTCTTCATAGCGATATTGTATTCTTCCATCCTGTCCTTGGGTTTAGAGGCCCTCTTGTTGCTCGTGGCTGGCTTCTCCTGGATCCCACTTTCTGATACCTTATTGCTGCAACAGATCATTCGGCTCCGCCTAACGGAGTGATTAGGAGGAATCATGAAACTGCATGGCGATTTATGTTTCCTTTGATTTGAGAGTAATAGCTGCTGCGTCTTCAAAGGGGCTCTGAATACTGAAGCGAAGCCAACGTTACTCACAGTTTCCATCTCTCCTCGCTTCTCTTGTGTTGTTTTGTCTGTTTCTCAGGATTGATTCTCGTCTTAATTTATTATATATATATATACGACATGTTGATGAAGCTGTTTTTACCATAACGCCCTTGGATATTAACCTCATTATTATTTTTTTTTGCCAAATATGAGGTGGGTGATAAACAGACGATAGAGCAAGCATGGATTGACTTACATTGATACAAGTTACAATTACAATGGGGAGAAGAACAGGTTCCTATTTCGAATCATAGCTAAGCGGTTGGTTGGGGGGTAAGAACGAAGATGTCATTGACGGTGACAATTGGAATTGGTAAGAGATGTTGGATTGGAAAAGGTGTGAGAGGATCACTGAGCGGTTGGTGGAAGAGGTTAGTATATATGTAAAGATGCCGCTCAAAGTTAATTCTAAAAAAAAAAAAAAAAAAAAGGATGCCGCTGAAAGTTATTACTCATTTTTTTATCTAGTTGAAAAAGTTTTTTCTTTTCTGTCAAAAAAGAAAGAAAAAGTTTTTTTTTTAAATTTATTTTACGGCCTAAGTGTTCATGCAAGTACGTATTTAGAATAATTTATAAAATTTAGAATAATATATTTTTGTACACTTTTATTCTCTCTTATCAATCTTATGGATTTATATTTGAAAATTGATTTTTCTCTATTTTTATTTATGCTCACTGTACTTGGTAAATTTTGTTCTTCTATGCTTTACCTTATGATGTTAAAATATTAGGAGCAATTTTAGAAGCTTCATCATTGGTGGGCTTTACCTTATGCTATACATAAATCTCATTGGTGGGCTGTTGGTCTAGTTTAAGGGCCTGTTTGGATTGGCTTATGCAGAGCTTATGAATACAGCTTATGACTGATTCATAAGCTGTTTTGGGCTTATTTTTCATAAGCTACCCAGGATAGCTTATCAAAACAGCTTATGACTTATATAAAATAAGTTTCACTATAATTTTTCTTCGATTATAAAAGTAACTTATACAGCTTATACCATGAGCAATAAATAAGTTTGTTATCCAAACAGGGCCTAAATATGTAGTATTTATTAAATAAACTATGTTAAGATTTTTTTCTTCAAAAATTTGTTTGATCATGAATGATAGACTTTAAGTTACTTAAAAGTAACGACCAAAAGAAAGTTACTTAAAATTCTTTTAAATCTCATGATTTGACATATTTAATAAATATAAATATTATTAATGTTATTGTTGATCTTATTGGATTTAAATTTTATTATGATATCTTAAAATTATATATACATTTAAAAATTGTATTATAAATATGTCTTTAAATTGAAAAAATACTACCAATTATTTGATTGGAAAATGGGTAAATATTTTTTTTTTCATAAATTAACTAAAATTGGGCATTGTCATTAATTGGTGTCTCATCTCCTGATAATTATGTTATTGTTGCGTTACTATTTTACAACAAAAAAAATCAACTTTGATTCAACATATCGTGCTTAGTTGTTTTTGTATGGCTTAATTGCATATTTTGTCTCGCAGTTATTGTATTTGTGTGATTTGGGTCTTTCAGTTTTTGATTGTGCGAATTAGGTCCCTCAGTTATCCCAATTGTTGCAATCAAGTCCCCATATCCCTATGTCGTCTAATTTTTAACACTTAGAGCCTATGTAGCACACGTAAGGATTGATTTTACACTAAATCGGGTCACCCTGGCATTGAGTCGGGACATCTTGGCATTGACGACATGACAAAGACTCTCAAACGTGAAAAATTTTAAGCAACATGTATTGCATCACGTGTTACCCGACTTGCTTTGAAATTTTTTTTGGCTACCTACACCATGTCAAGGTGACCTAATTTAGTGTGAGTCAGTTCTCGCGTGTGTCACGTTGGCTCTAGGTGTTAAAAATTGGACAACATAGTGATAGTGGGACTTGATTGTAACAATTAGGATAACTTAGGGACCTAATTCGCACAATTAAAAGTTAAAGGATTCAAATTGCACAATTATAATAAATGAAGGACTAAAAATACAATTAAGCTTTTTTGTTTTATATGCCATGGGAGTGGTGGAAGAAGAGAAACAGAACGAGAGGCTGGCCTCAAAACGGGCTGAATTTGACATGTGGAAATTTAGGCCAAAAAATATACAAATTTAAGTGTGAAACCGTGCTCTATTCATTCAAGTCCGTCGTGACATGTTAGTACTCCTATATTGTTCAATGCAATGATGCCATTCATTGACATTTCCATATTAAATTAAATTGAAAGCCATAAATGATAGTTTATCTTAATTTACACAATTTTTTAATAATTTTCACTATTTATAAGTGTTGTCGTTTATAATTATAAATATTTTTTTTATTCTACATCGAGGAGTATCTTATTGCCTACATGACAATGACTAATTTTTTGCAGGAGTTTGTTCGGCATCTCTAATAGGTGACATCCCTCCCAACTGAGATTTTTTTTATACTCAAGGCTCGAACCTGAGACTTTGGTTAAGGAGCAAGAGACCTTAACTACTCACGCCAACCTCAATTGATAATTATAAATATTTTACTATTTCTTAAACATTTTTTAATCAATATTATTTTAAAAATTAAAACAACTGTATAATGCATGTTTACGTGCGTATATTCAAAGTCAAATTGATCCATCCACCTTAGCCAACTATCCTGTTCAATTGTTAATGCAGAAATTGAATCATGTGTAAACAGAAAACAACTATCTGTATCATGTGTAAACAGAACAGGAGCTCATATATATAATATATATATATATTGTTTGACATTCTAACCATTTCATTTATTTTTCAATTAATCATTATCAGTACATAGTTAGTAACATGATTAATTAATGTTTTAGAAAGCTTAAAAAAGCAAAGACAGTGAAATGGTTAAAATTAGAAATAGAGCCATACTCCATACTGAGTAGTACTTTTACGAAAACTGAATAAACCCCAAAAATATATATCAATAAAATAAGGAAGGAGATTCAATCTAACAATAGTAACGATCATCAGACGGTTCACACCGTTATCCTCAAATGGCGGGGATTATCATTTTTTTCGTTAATTAATTATGACTAGCAATAAGAGAGAGGGGAGAAAAAATATCTCAAAATTTGATACCCTCCCTGCTGGCACCTTTTTTTTTTTATATTAGAAAGATCCCCCCCGTTGCTTGGAATCTATCCTTAACAAAAATAAATAAATAAATGCAATATATATAGAGCAAGCAGCACAAATCAAAGCTTGCCACTGCTCACTACAAGTCTCTGTTTTGTGCTCTGCCTCCCTCCCTCCCTCATCACACCCACGCAACCAACATCGAACCTTGATCTCATATGGATACATCAATTTATCCAAATCCTATATAAACGTTGTATTAACCAAACAACAAGAAAACAATACAATTATATCCCTCCAACCATCTAACAGAAAATGGAGGGTCAAAGGCCCACACTACACCCAACTCAACAATCCCAAATCTCGCGCCTCAACTCCTACGTGGCCAACACCAGAGCAGGGAAATGGTTCAAACTCTCCCACCGCAACTCCACCTTCACGACGGAGCTCCGAGCCGGCACCGCCACGTTCCTCACCATGGCCTACATCCTCGCCGTCAACGCCTCCATACTAACCGACTCCGGCGGAACCTGCTCTGTTTCCGACTGCGTCCCTCTCTGCTCCGACCCTTCCCTCCCTCTCTCCGCCTGCACCGGCCCCTCCCTCCGCGTCATTCAGCCCGGCGAGTCATGCAAGTTCGACCCGGTTAACCCGGGCTACGCCGCGTGCCTCGAGAAAACCCGCAAGGACTTGATCGTCGCCACCGTTGCTTCTTCCCTCATTGGAAGCTTCATCATGGGCGCTTTCGCCAACCTCCCCTTGGGCCTCGCTCCGGGTATGGGCTCCAACGCTTACTTCGCATACACCGTCGTGGGCTTCCACGGCTCCGGCAACGTCTCCTACCAGAGCGCACTCGCCGCCGTCTTCATCGAGGGCATGGTTTTCCTCCTCGTCTCCGCAATCGGCCTACGGGCCAAGCTCGCAAAGCTCGTGCCCAAGCCCGTCAGAATCAGCTCCTCCGCTGGAATTGGGCTTTTCCTCGCCTTCATCGGGCTTCAGAACAACCAGGGAATCGGGCTCGTCGGGTACAGTTCCTCCACTCTGGTCACCCTCGGAGGCTGCCCAGGATCCTCGCGGGCTTCACTCGCTCCCGTTATAACGGCCGCTAACGGCACCGTTAGTTTGCTCCCTGGCGGAACCGTTTCGGGGGATGTCTTTTGCCTCCGCGACAGGATGGAAAGCCCGACGCTCTGGCTGGGCCTGGTGGGCTTCGTGATCATCGCTTACTGTCTGGTGAAAAACATAAAAGGCGCGATGATATACGGCATCGTTTTCGTGACGGCGGTTTCGTGGTTCCGTAACACTAAAGTGACGGCGTTTCCTAACACGGATGCGGGTGACGCGGCACACGAGTATTTCAAGAAGGTTGTGGACATACACACGATAAAGAGCACCGCGGGGGCGTTGAGCTTCAAAAGCATAGGGAAAGGGCATTTTTGGGAAGCGGTGGTTACATTTTTGTACGTGGACATTCTCGACACGACCGGAACGCTGTACTCGATGGCGAGGTTCGCGGGTTTCACAGACGAGAAAGGGGATTTCGAGGGTCAATACTTCGCGTTCATGTCCGATGCCACGTCGATCGTGGTGGGGTCACTTCTAGGGACGTCACCGGTAACGGCGTTTATCGAGTCGTCGACGGGGATACGGGAGGGTGGACGGACGGGGATCACGGCGCTGACGGTGTCGGCGTATTTCTTCATGGCGCTGTTCTTCACGCCGTTGTTGGCGTCGATTCCAGCGTGGGCGGTGGGGCCGCCGCTGATACTAGTCGGGGTGCTGATGATGAGATCGGTGGTGGAGATTGATTGGGAAGATATGCGGCAAGCAATACCGGCGTTTGTGACAATGATACTGATGCCTTTGACGTATTCGATTGCTTATGGGCTCATTGGTGGGATTGGGACTTACATTGTGTTGAACCTTTGGGATTGGGGGTTGAGTGTTTTGGGGATCGTGAATGCTGCAGCAGCAACGACGACAAAGAAGCGGGAGCCTAGTGATTCACGTCATCCTCCTCCTGGGGTCAACGGGAACGGGGTACTTCAAAATCCAACTGCTAAAGCACTACAAGTAGAAAGTCTAGCCTAGTTTAGGTTGCGTAATTAATTAATTCTATAATAATGTGCCTTTTTTCTTATTGATATTGATATTTCATTTCACACAGGTTGGATTTTTGTGTAGGGATTTATTATTCCAGTGTGAATATACATGCCAATTGCTAATGCTATGCCTCAATTTATTTAATAGAAAAAAAAAACAAGTTTGATTTTTCCGAGGTAAAGAAAATAAATCAGAAACAGAGAGCCTTTAGTATAAAAAATCTCAAGTTTCAATTGCGTGTATGCGAAAAACAACAACTATCATTTACACAATCAGCATTTACAGATCAGAGAGCCTTTTAAGATCTGTATTAACTTTCCAACATTATATTGTGCCATTTTAGTAATTTGATTATACCTTGTTGGTATTCTCATAAATCTTCTTTATCTATAATCAAGTCTTTGCCATCATACGGGTCAAAAAGTCTTTATGTGGCATATGTTAGTACAACGAGCAATAAGAATTAGTCTTTGTCTTTTAACAGGAAAATTTGGCATTACCTTCAAATTTGGAAACCTCGTTTTCAATACACCAAAACATCTCTCAATGATATTCCTCAGTGAATAATGTCTACAGTTGAGTAATTCTTGTTTTTCTCGTGGTCATCCTTAATTTTTCACAAAAGTCATGCAAATGATCATACATCTGTATTCAAAATGGAGCAAGATCTGGACCCAAAAAAAAAAATGGAGCAAGATAACCAAACATAATGGATAAAATTGATTTGTAAAATAAGCAATATTCACCTATTGAATAACTCAAAAGTACTATTAACAAATGAAACAATATTATTAAAAAGTACCTCCATCGGGCTTTGGAAAATTATTTTTCACGAGCTAAGATACCCTTGAATCATTTGTCATCCCTTCCGAAGCAAAATAAACAAATATGAATAGCATGTCAAAATCACATATCGCCAATATATTTTGTGATATCAAAGCTTTTCTTCCTTGAAATGCATTTTTTATGAAATAGGGGTAAAAACATATTCATGTGTACCATCAATGACACCAATACAATTCTACATTTAAGACATGAATAATAGTTTATTGCAAAAACTAGTATATTCACCCGTGCTATGCATGAGACATATATATGTATTAATTATTTGATTAGTCATTAACTTTAAAGTAGATTACAATGTAAAAAATATATTAATTATGCATGAAATAGTAAAATAATTTAAATAATTATTGTGAGCAAACATGTCAAAGACACAAATGAACATGAATTCACCCGAATTGACCCAAACTTGACGGGGAGAACTTGCTTTAACGGGTTTAGTGGTTGAGTTTGGGTTTTTACTGTTTTATAAGTAAAACATTGGCGGGGATGTTGAATTGCCCTCGAACTCACCCTGATATTTAAAATATTAATTTAAAAATAATAGAATTATGGGACTTGGTTTATGGTCTTAAGTTAGTTATAGAAGTTTCCACCTTTAGGAAATTATTGTGGAGTTTGATTTTTAAATTGTTTCAAACACAGTCCAATCATAAGACATAGCATGCCCACGGAAGCAAGAGCATCAGTGCAATGATTAATTTAATGTAGATATAGATAAGCTCTCATGTAAAATATTCAGCTAAGGGCTTGTTTGGATTGACTTATGCAGAGCTTATGAATACAACTTATGACTGATTCATAAGCTGTTTTGGGATTATTTTTTATAAGCTACCCATGATAGCTTATCAAAACAGTTTATGACTTATATAAAATAAATTTCACTATAATTTTTCTTCGATTATAAAAGTAACTTATACAGCTTATACCATAAGCAGTAGATAAGCTTGTTATCCAAACATGACCTAAGTGTATTATATTTTAACTTAGTTAATGTGTCATATTTTTTATCTTTAATTACTTGTATGTTTTAGTTGCTCTATATTTGTACTCATATAAAAATGTTTTCTTATATATATCTGTATCAAATTTTTTTGTCTTCTATTTGTAGTTTTAATCCCCATGAGATAATACTCACCGATATAAATATTTAGCATTTTGATATTAGTGACTATACTTATAGATATTAGTGTTTAAAAAATTCTAATTTGTTTATATAAAATAAAATCCACAATAAATTAAGTGAAAAAATAATAAATAGGATAGAAACTAAATCTAAATTTTATCTATGTACTATATTTTTATATTTTTTTACTAATCACTTTACATATGATATTAACATTCAAAAGAAAATTCTAATTTGCTTACATATATTTTTAATAAGTTTGTTGATAGTAAATAAGATGTGAATTAAATCTATATTTTTTTTGAAAGATATTTTTATTGTCTCTTTATACCTATATAGATTGACATTTAAAATAAAAAATCTTTTATTTATTATGTAATCTTGAGAAAAATCAATTTCAAATTAAGATCAAATAAAATTATTTACTAAATTTGAACATCAATTTCAAATCAAGATTGAAGAGATATTCCATTTAATAAAAGATGAAAGAGATCTTTTTATTTATTTCATCTAATATTAACCATTACAATTAAAATTTTAAAATTTTTCCCAAAGCCTAAAAAGATCAAATTCAAATTCATCAAAAAAAAAATTTGACACATAAACTCAAATCCGCAAAATTTAATAATTATTATGACATCTTATATAAATAAAAGAAAAATAAAAGACAACACATATCTACCAGTATTATTAAGCAATCAAATAAAAGAAAATAATATTTTTAATATTTTTTCTACTATTCCTTACATAATTTCTTGAAAAATATTGACAAAGATACACTACTAAATTTCGTGTCACTCACGATGCTTCTTGTTTGAGAGGTAAAAATAATATATCGGCATAAAATAAAAAAAATAATCACAATTTTAGAAGTATAGAAAAAAAATAAGCTAATAAATTTTGTTTCGTTTATAAAGCATCTTGTTTGTAAGGCAAAAATAATGTATCTATTTATAATTAAAAAATAATCACAAATCAGAAATAAAGAACGAAAACCTTACCAACATAAAGTATAGAAACATTAATTCTAAATAACTAAAAGTGATTAATAAAAAAAAAGAATCGCCTTAAAAAAGAAGTTTAGGATAATGAATAGAAAAGTAGTGATGATCTTCGATAGAATCAAAACAAAAATTAAACAATATCAATAATTTGGAGACTATGAGAAAATGATCAAAATATAGAGATCTCAAATATTGAAGAATAACAACGATACAAATAATAGAATAAAAATGAATAAATAAAATATATTAATACATGAAATTATTAAGATATAAGATTAAAAACACAAAAGCTAACATGTAATCGAGAGAGAGAAAAGGCAAAAAAGAAAACAAAAACTAACCCTTAATCGAAAGTCTTGAGTAATAGCATCACAATGAAAGAGTAGAACCAAGAAGAAAATATATATGAAAAGAAAGAAAAAAATAAAAAAAATTATACCAGAGAATGAATAGTTGAAGAGACATAAAAATTTGGACAAACATGAAAGGCTGGAAGTGCTTCCCTATGACTTCGAGACTATTATGCGTGTCATGAATACTACTCAAATGCTGCATAATGTTCATATAAATTTTGTTAAATAAAATCGATGATCATGAACATTTTAGGAGGAGGTGAAATACGACAATCATATTTAAAAACAAAATTACTAAAATGAATCCAAATATCTGAATCGAGGTGAGCTACTTCAACCCAAAGAGAAGAGCTGCCACTAATGATGACAGAGTGAGAGGATGGGTCGGTAGAGACACTGTATGATGAGAAAGAAAATCAAATAAATAGACATGTGATAGAAAATAAAACACAATAATCTTCTGATTTTGTTTTCAAATTTACATTTAATGCTGATTTAGGTACACAATATTATTTGATTAATCATAATTTGCATATTCCATTTTGAATTGAAAGAGAATCATTCGGTTTCCATTTTTGTTAGCCTTTAGAATAAATTCTGAGTAAAATTCTTTCAAATTGAACGTAGTATTGACACGTGTAAAATTTTCTTTTTCAAAATATTTTGCTTTATTATATATATAGATTATGATTATCTATCAATAACTAAAAATATGTATATAGAAAATTACCTTAAATAACAAAAATATTTGTGTTGTCCGTAATATGAGGATATGTAGTCATCTAACTTTTTTTTGTCAAATAATCATTTTGCCTAATTAACTTATAAATTGTCCTGAGAACAATTTTAAACAATTTGCATATATATATATATATATATATATATATAATGAATGTTGAAAGCGATCAGTACATGACCCAAATTTCCAACATTCTTCAAAGTTTCACAAACAGGGTTTCTCTACTCTTTTTTTTTGTTTTTAGTGGGAATGAAAACAAAAAAATGCACAAAAGTAAATAGTATTTCCTAAAGTATTGTTTCGGAGTTGGAAGAGAAATGAGATGAAAGGATTTGCGAGAGGGGGGGGGGGGGGGGGGGAAAGAAAGAAGAAAAGAGAAGATCATAATGCCAACAACTTCGATCATTTCAAGGAAAGTGTAAAGAAGGACTTTTGAAATTAATTCCAAAATCACATAAATCAATCCCCTTATTTTGGAAATATTCCCAAAACCCTTTCTTTCCTCCTTTTCCGTCCTAAAAATCTCTCCTAAAGAAAGCCTACAAAGCGGTAATTTTTAAAATTATCGAGCTAGTATAGTTTTTAAATTAATTGTCAACTCAGTCTAATTTTTTTGTAAATAAGTCATGGTTGCATAATGAAACGTGGTTTTCTCAAAACAAAGTGGTAAGTGATCACAAATTATTTGGATATTATTTTTTAATAGTCGTATTTCACATTTTAGAATCTAACACTTGACCCCGAAAAAATTATTATTAATTATATTATATACAAGTCAATAATAGTGGCTATCACTTAATTTCTTGTAATCATTTTCGTTTTGGAACTGTGACTTTTGTTTTGAAAATTAGCGGCTATCACTTAATTTATTATTACACCTACTTATTTTTAGGGCTCACTCACAATGCAACACTGAAAAATTGGTTCACTGGTACACTAATTTCAGCCATTGCTTTAATATTAATAATGAAAAATTGCAGGTAGCTAGGATTTATGACTTGAAAAAGTGCAGCCATTGGTTCACTGGTGCACTACGTAAGGATTTCAACCATTGATTTTTGCCTATTTCTTTGTTTTTTGTCCAAATTTTTGCCTATTTCATGATACATCAGTTGACAAAAAATTCCAATAATTATGTTATAAGTTGTTAATGTGGTCCAAAGACAATTTCCCCCTAGGTTTACTAATTACTAGTATATATATTACTTATAAGGAAAATTTATATAACTAAATATTTGAGAATGGGAATTCAATGGGAATTTAAATATTAGTGATGTTAAATGGACCCGGCTAAACAAATCCACATTTTAATGGGCATACCAACATAGCTCGCCCAGATTGTGTTGCTATCATTTCTCCTATAACTATAATTATTTGCACAACTAATGATCCTCGTGGTTAGTCTCGCTTCACTTTTTTTTTTGTATAGTCTGAACCCTAAAATCGCCTCCTTCTTGTAGACGCCGCCACCTCGCCTCACACCGCCGTTTCCCGTCTAATCCAAAGGCACCATGTGTTTTTTTCCCCCGCAGCTTCGCCGTCCCTCAGCCATGCTTCCCCCGCGGCCGCCAACTCCTCAGTTACGGGTTGGAGGGCGCTGTCTTAGCCTAGGATCGGACGCAAGCCGCCCTGGTTTAGAGTGTATGTCACCTCCTTCAGTTGCTGGAGGAGTCTCTCGGTGGGTCCGCGATGCTGGTGTGGGGTGTTTGTTGTTTTTGATTAGTTTTTTTGTTGTCGTTTTGTTTGTTGATGCTTTCTGTTTGTTGTTGGTGGTGGTGTTGTTTCTCTGTTGTTGTTGGTGTTGTTTTTCTCTGTTGTTGTTGTTGTTGTTGTTTTTGTTGGTGTTGTTTTTCTCTGTTGTTGTTGTTGTTTTTGTTGGTGATGTTTTTGTTCTCTGGAGCACCGCTGCATCGATGGGCCTACCTTCTCCTGTTGTGGAACTTTGCTTGGAGCTGCGGTGGCTGCCATGGCGGGTGGCTGCCTGTTTGGTCTGGGTTGAAGGTTTCCAAGGAAAAAAAAATTTGCTGAATGAATGACATGTGGGCTGTTATGTTGAGGTAGATGGGCTTGGGGCCCCAAATGAGCCAAATTCAACCCACTCATTTAAATGTTTGGACATGTCGGAGGCGGGCTTGATTGTTGCTTGGATGTGTTTCAGTTGTTTTTTTTTTTTCCATTTCCTTCTCTGCTGGTTTTAGTTTATTTTACTGTGTTTGGTTTCTATTTCCTACTAGTCAGCTGCAAATCTTTGGTTTGTAGTTTTTATGCTTTGCGACTTTGCATGTAGTTTGACTCTGGCCAGTTTGTTACTGAGCCATTTGTACTGCCTTCTGGGCTTTGGGCTTTGCCCGTTTTCTAATGAATGAACTCTACTTTGACAAAAAAAAAAAGATAATTTTTTTTTGGGAAAATTATAGAGAAAAAACTATCAAGTATTGTTATTCCTTTCTTCCTGAAGTTTCACAAAAAACACGTTCTAAATTTTCTTCTGAAGCTTCCCTCGTTTAATTTTTGAATTATATTTTCTCATTTTTTTATGTTATTCAAATTATTGCACTTAAATTTGATAATTATTAATTTAAAACATTATATCTACATTTCTCTTTTTAAATTAAACAAGTGAAGTTATAATATTAAAATTTATAAAAAAAATCAATCACAAAATTTTAACATATCATTATCAGGTGAAAATCTCATGTACGTAAAAATAAAATAATTCATTGTCCTTAATTTGTCATTGTATTGCTTCCGAGACCCACACAAGAGCATTAACGATAAGTCATTAATTGGCTTATACATATGGCAGTTAATTAAACCCGAAACAATATATATCTATCTGTGTCACACACACACACACTCCTACATTTGATAGACTTGAAATTCAGGATTTAACGTTTTATAATTTGTATGATTCCTAATTATCCCAATCTGTCCCTTTCGTAGTGGCAGATAAGGGAAGCAATGTGGAGCTAGCTAGCTTAAAGTATGGCACCTAATCCCACTCCTTGCATTGATGTTTACACCATTGTGCGCCAAAAAAGGTTTGGCTACTCGTATATGCCAGCAAGCAGTACCCTGTTTTAATTTATCCAGCTCATAATAATACACATCCTTTTCAATGTCGCTTTGTAATTGATGAATGAATGACAGTTTATCCATAATAAAGAGGAAGATACAGTTCTTTATAGCAGGAGTACCGTTTTGTTCAGGCAAATTAAAGAAGTTCTGAAAGCCACTCAGTGCGACAAGTTAATTAGTTAGTTATTCCAAATAGGAGTATTGTT
This sequence comes from Glycyrrhiza uralensis, assembly GCA_030159175.1. NCBI lineage: Eukaryota > Viridiplantae > Streptophyta > Magnoliopsida > Fabales > Fabaceae > Glycyrrhiza > Glycyrrhiza uralensis. Next base: position 46,334,980 of record BRZY01000005.1, read on the forward strand.
TTAGAAGGAAGGAAACTTTTGTTTCTACTTGTCTATGTTATTTTAGAAAGTCTAGGAATTACCCACTACAGTAGCTGAGGGAGTAATTCTTGCACGTGAAAGGTACAACTTAACAAAAGAACTGCTACAAGAAAGGTAACAAATAAGAGATAAACAGAGAGAAAGGAAAAAGACCAAATTAGATAAGATAAAATAAAATTAGCACATTAGTACTGTTTGAAAAAGGATGTTTGGAAATCTCACATGCTATTAAACACGTAGAGAGATAGAAATAGAAAAAAAAGTAGTAATAAAAGTGATATAAAATAGAGGTAGGTATATATGTTGGTTCAATCCATTTAGGCACGGTTCAAATTGGCCTGCATATAAACAATCAAAATACTTATGAAGGGACTTAATTGTAATTGGAATGAAAATTGACATGCAGAATTCATATAACTGAAAATAGAGAGATTCAAATCACACAATCAAAATAGAGACCAAAATTGCAAATTTGCAATTGAGTTTTTTTTTTATCATTGTACATTCGAATGAAATTCCAAGGTGCATATAAAAGATGTGGGTTTATTATACATATATTTGACAAAATTAGTAAACTGATCCCTTATTTTTAATTTTTTTTTTCAAATTAGTCCTTTATTAATTTTTTTTAACAACAAGGTCTCTTATGTTTATTTATTTTTTCAATTTGGTCATTTTCTTTATTTGTTGATTATGTATCCGTTTTTGATTGGTCTCGATTTACTGTATACTATCACTTGAGACCAATCAGTAACTGACACGTCATTAAAAGAACTAAATTAAAAAAATAAATAAACATAAGAGACCTTATTGTTAAAAAAATTTAATAAAAGACCAAATTAAAAAAATTAAAAATAAAAGACGAATTTACTATTTTTGCCTATATATTTTTATGGCAGTGGAGCTCGGTGGGATTTGCTAGCCAGGTTGTTGCCACTTTATGACCATCACGTGTCTTTTTAACAATGGGGATTGGATGTCCTTTCGGGGTGAGAATCCCACTAGTTGTTTCCATTGCAAACAAGACCCCAACGTATCTGTTGGGTTAAGAAGGAGAGAAAGTTAGAAGAGGGCCTTTTCAAGTCTATTGATAGTTTGACACAAAACCAAGAAGAATATGTTCCCTCATCCAATTTCTCTCGCGTTTATAAAGCTATCAAATCATCATCAAACAGGATACAAATCTAATTAAACCCGAATTAGCGAGAGAATAGAAGTTTTGAAGCCAATCAATCTTCTAAACAAGGAGAATTATGCTGTCCTCGTACGTTGGTAAAAGCGTGCAGCATTGCTCATTAAAAGAGGTCCCAGACAGGTGGGTGGCCTGTGTTCGCTTTTATTAATTCCCCACTGGGAAGTGTCTTCTTAGATTGTGGTTGTGATCACACTACAAAGACAAAGAAGTTTTGGGAAAAAAAATGTGGTGTGTATGTATGTGACATAAGTGTTCAAAAAGACGTTATTTGTGTTATTTTAGATTTGTTTTTGTTTGTCATAAATCAGTTTTAAAATGAATAATTTATTAATAATTTTATCTCACTAAATTTTTAATTTTGTTAACAAGTCCATGTCTTCAAAGACCAAAAAATAAAAAATTTGCGCAAAACTCTCCCCTAGTTGTGAATCTTCTTTCAATTGTCCTCGTTCCAATTGTCTAATTTTTGTGGGCGCTTTGGTCATAATTGTCAAATGGTTAGGTGAGTAGGTTTATCTACTTCACTCATATTTTTTAAAATATTTAAAGCAACTTTTTTCTTGTATTCACATTTTCTTCAATATTTTTTAAACCAAATATCTTTAGGAAAATACTTACGGAAAAATTGGTGGAACCAATCGCATTAATGACATATCTACAGAATTGATATTGATGAAACAAATTGAAAACGTTATAAATGATCACAAAAAATTAATGATGCATTATATATATAAGGAGTGCTAAAGTTGATTTTTTTTTTTCTGATACAAAGTGCTAAAGTTGATTTGTTAACCCGCGTGTGTCCTTAGAAAATAGAAAAATGGTTGATTGTGCTTAAGTTTTTTTTTTTGGAAACTTGTTTTTTTTTACCAACGTGGCACAATAATATGATAATTTAATTTAAAATTTGATCTGTTTGAATTTTTAATTTTTAATATTTTATATTAATTTATTACTTAATATATTATATAATATTAGAAAATATATTTAATCATTATTAGTTTAACCATTGTTTAACTGTGTATCACCATTGAAATATGAATCAATGCCTTCACAGATTCAATGACTTCAATGCCTTCCTTGCCCCGGCTAGGGTCAGCCCAAAGGTAGGCAGACAAAACCCTTATTTTAAACTCACCAGTGAAATTTTGTTTACTATTAATATATATAAAACTTTTTAGTAGTTGTTTTGACTATGTAATTAGCACATCTATGTCCACTTTAAGGTACAAGATTTGAAAGATAGATATAGAAAAAAAAATTAATTTTTAAGACCTCTAATATTTTTAAACCTACAAATGTATTGGACTGTATTAGGTCGGCCCTGACCCTCGCCCGCAACTCCCTATACCATTACCAATCCCCTCTACGATGGAAATTAGGTATCCCACCTCCACCCTTGTCCCTAGAGCTGGCAAAATGGGCTTAGCCCACGATCGCCTGAAAAAATGTCGGGTTTGGGCACACAAATTCGAGTCCGTTTTTAATCCTAGTCTTTTTAACCCGAGTCCGATGCTGGTCGGTCCGAAAATAACAAAGTAAAAACCCGAGCTCGGTGTGACTCGACACTACGCGGACCGGGTTTGGGCAACTAAATTAGAGCATTTTTTTTTAATCTGGACTTTTTAACCCGACCTAAAACCTGTCAGATAGGCCCGTTTGTCGGCTCTACTTGCCCCCACTCCCACATTAATTTGAAAACGGGGAAATCTGACCCTGAAGCCAAACTCCATCAAAATAGATCTTTCCGTCAAAATCGGAGCAGATTCTATCATATGCCAAGAAGTTTGAATTCTTTTTTCATGCCTAATTAATTAAAATTTATCTCTCTACCATCCTCGAAAGCGAAACAGCAGATCTATTGACGTCACTTTTAGATCCCCTAGCTAGCCTTCTACTGGATAGCGGAATTGCGGCAAGTAACTTCTTCCTTGAAGGAGGATTTTAAAAAATCACAGAAGTTGTGCACAACTAGTTAATGTGTTCAATATAAGGGGACGGTTTCAGTTAATACCGTATTCGATCATTAGTGATGTAACAATCTATGACTAAATTTTATTTACCTCTAGCTAAACACAAATTAATTTATTTATGATGCTATGGGTATAAAAAAAACACGATTTCAAAACCCACTTGAATTGATCCAATCATTCAATTATTGAACCTGGGTCGCAGCAACTTGAGGGCAGGAGTGTTGTTATTGGGCAGACATATATCATAGCTTGCAGCATTGAATTGAATACCTCAGCTACTCAAAGGGGGGAACGTACTGGGATCTCTGCACTCACTTCTGTCCAATATTAAATGACATGTACTGTGCCAGGAAGGAACGGACTCAACTAATAAATGAACCACACTCGATTGGAACTTGACCAGTTGCAACTATTGCAGTACATATTGCTAATGCGAGAAAAACTTCTAACAAGTTTAATTATATTAATAGCTGACACTTCCAAACGTTTCCTTATTTTTATTATTAATAATGTTGCAAAATACCTCCTCTGTTAGAATTAACCTTTTGAAAAACCTTAAAATATACAGTCGATCCTATCCTTAAATTGCCCTTTTAGGATGAATAAGGACACATAAATAAATGCCAATCAGAAATGCTTTATCCATACTAAAGACAGCACAATCCCAATAGAAGCTATGGTAGTGAGGCTAATCATCCATGTTCAGTTGATATCATATCATTAGTACACAAATGAGCTTGTGCACATGCAATTTGACATAACTCAAAGTTAAATATATGATTGGACCAAAAAAAAAAGTTAAATATATGATTATGTTTCTTCATAGTATATATCGGCGCCCACCGTTAAATCAAACCTTGAGGTCAACTAGTTTATATTTGCGGACTACGCTTATTATACACACAATTCTTTATATTTCATTATTCGATCACAGCTATTTTAGGATGTGATCGGCATATGCGTATCGAAGGATCCGACTCCTCTAAAGTGAACAATTCATTTTTAGAGTGTAAAGTAAGTAATTTTAACCATTGGTGTATAAATCAATATCATTGATATTACAATATATGTATAACAAATCAACTTCTAATTTTTTCATTAGTGGTTGAGATTAATTATTTTATTCTCTCCTCACTTTAGAGGAATCAAATCTCGTACCGAAATATGTGCACCACACATTTATCTATAAGTAACTTCAGGTTTAATTTCAAGGAAATTAATGTAAAATTATACTAGTTAAATAATTATAAGACGAACTTTTTTATTCAGTGTGACGTGCATTAATGTTTTTGGTATTTATTTTTTGTTTAGACTAATATCTAGAAGTCATATTGGAATTTTTCTGATATATTTTTTATTCACAAATTTAAATTGATATCTTATTTGGGAAAAATTTAAGTTCTTCGCCACTTTTGGGGAGTCAATAAACATTGCTACATTATTGATCATATATATTAAATTTGATATTTTTAATAAATATTTTTTATTTCTTGATTATCTAAATAGTGATTAGTGGGATCCTAATTATAATAATTAACTGTAATTATGACAGCAGCAAATATCAAAACAATAAATAATCGAAGCAATTATGATTTCTTCTCCGGAATAGCATCATGCAAGTTGGCTTCTTAATATACGCAATCACTAGCTAGCTACTGCGACATTTTCTTTGAACGATTATGACAAGCACAAGCGAGTAAATCCCAAGGGGGATATGGGTAAAAAGCAGAACTTGAACTTTCTATCATATTATTTTCCCTTTCTCTATTAAAATAGTTTTCTTACCCACATGTGACCTCTAAAGTTCGCCTATAACATGCAAAACAGCAAAAAGATTGAAGTTAAGAATGATTTCCAGAATGGGCTATGCTTCAGACATAAATCTTCATCATGAAAATTCTATGATAGCGACTGATATATAATATTTAAAAAAATCATGAAAGCAAGCAAAATATGATATGCGATTAGTTCTTGCCAAAATGTTTATAATCATGCTAGTTTGGACGTATAAATGTTTATCATAAGTTTCTATGAACTTAATCATTAATTAGTCACACTTTAATTGACTGCTTTATGGCATGTCTAAGTGGGATCTTTAATAATCTCAACACATTTCTGATTCCTTAATCATAAGGGTTTCACTGAATCCCTACCAACTTTAGACAAAGCAGACAGAAAAGGAATGCTAGCTCTTCAAATCAAAATCCAATTACCAGCAAAATTATTAATTTATTAGTAATTTATTCTAATTCTTGGGGTCCCACTGTCCCATGCTGTGAGTGTTTGAATGGTCCTGGATCAAATGGGAGGTCCTTTTTTTAAGTCCTTCGCTGTAATGGATTGGAAGCAGAAAATTAAAAAAAAAAAGGCTATTTCTTCCTTTTCTTTCTTTGATTTGTTTGGCTTAAATTCTTTTATTTTATTTTATTTTATTTTATTTTTTCTGGCTTTGCTAGTGAAAGGTGATGTTGGCGTCAAATTACAAGTTGGCTTCAAGTCGCTTCAATTTAGCCTTATGTCTATCTTTATCAGATTTTGTTGGTTTGAGGCATCAAAAAAATCCCAACTTTTCTTTCCATGTGGATGTAACACAAACAGGACACTTTCACTGCTTCTCCTCAACACTTTTTTTTTTGGTCAATGCTTCTCCTCAACACTTGACACGCATCATGTGAAGTTCGATCACTTTTGGGCTCTTTTTCTTAACGCGTTATTGGTATGCCTGTGAGTGCTTCCACACCTAATATGCTACACTAACCACCCAAAGGGAAAACAAATAACAGATTTTTGGTTTTACAGTAAAATAAGTACCCTGTTTTAAGATCTCTCCGTGTCTCATCCTACTTAAGCAGATCAAGATGATAAAGACCATTTGTACGATATAAGAATCACAAAAAAAGGACAAAATTTAAATACTTTTGCTAAGTGGTGACGAGCTGAAACAGGATTGCAAACGTGTTATCGATAAAATCATGTAATGAAGGAGAACTCCACTTTTTTATTTTTTAAGAAATAAGATTTTATTTCTAAGATAGAGAACTTGAGATACAGTTATAGCAAGATTCAAATATATTTTTGGTTAACTTAATTCTAAGGAATTGATCTCTAAGCACAATTGCGAAGACTTTGAGGTATTGTCGTGGATTAACCTCTTCCATACAAAGCCTAGAATGGACCCCGTGACATATCATACGTATTAATAAATAAATTATAGTATCTATAACTATTTTAGTGATTGAGATAACTCATAGTATGTTGTTCTCGAAAAGTTGAATGTTTTGTTGTTCACAGATGTTGAGTGACACCAATACAAATAATTGAATGGAGTAGTAATTTCAATCAAATAAATGATGGAATCTGTTGAGTGCTTCAGACCTGCAAAGCCAGTGACTGGACAATATAGCATTATGACATCAATTATCCAAAGCCATTAATAAGATAGATTTATACTTAAAACATGTGCCACATTTAGAAGAAGGTCATGTGAAACCCAACTTTGGCTCAATTGAAATTACACAATCGAACTCATGGATGAGAAGATTAAGATTAAGATTCAGTCTCTACAAATTACACCTTGAATATTATTAGTGAGGAGTAAAGTCGTGAAAATACCCAAATACCACTTAGAACCAAAAGCTCTAATTACAGTGGTATGGTGAAGCCACGAAGTCAGTTTTGCAGTATGACGAGTGGAAAATATTTTCACAAACAGTTACATAATTTCTATTATTTTTTATTGATTAAAGATTACTCCATCTGGTTCTATATATAAACAAAAAATTACTTTTTTGGTTCATTGAATAACTCATGTATCTGGTCATTGAATAACTTATGTATGTGGTATATACTATAGACCAGATACATGAGTTATTCAATAAACCAAAAAAGTAACTTACTACTTATATATAAAACCGGAGGAAGTACTTAAAATTGAATTAATTGAATACTCACTTTTAAAAGATTTTATTATCATTTATCCTAAAAAATACTCCCTCTGTTTTAAAACTATAGCTCTTTTAGTCTTTTATTTTTGTTTCAAAACTATTGTAATTTTACAATTCTAAAGTATCATTAATTATTTTCTTCCACCCATACCCTTATTTAATAACTATTAGTGGGAGTAGTTGACATTAATAACATAGAGATTTGTAGATAATTTGTCATAAATACTCTTCCATTAAATAAGAATATTTTAGTCTATCTATAATTATATTTTATTTTCATTAAATATTTCTTAATCTGTATGCATTAACCTTAAAAAATTATAGTTTTGAAATGAAAAGAATAAGTACAAGTAAATAAAAAATAAAATAAAATGATTTGCACAGAAGAACACGCAGAGATGTCACTTCAGAGTTTGGAAGCAGGAGCTGGAACGATTTTATGATGCTACTGAGCAGTGGGAAGTGGGAACCCTCTTCTTGGTGGGGGATACAATTCAATTTCAGGATCATATCTCATTCTCTGTTCCTCATATTTGTCTTGAATGGGACAGAGAGAGAAGAACATCTTTTTCCTTTTCATTTATTATTCTTCAGGCATTTCATATCATTTGTGGACATGTGGGCTCGTCATTACTTTCTATGTTTCTCATTTGGACTTACCTCATAGGTAAATGTTAAAACACACGTTCTTGAACCGAGAGATCGGGGTGGAATTAGTTCACAATTCAGATTGAGTAACACTTAGGCTTTGTTTGGTTCTGAAAAGAAAGTGAAAGGAAAGAATGTGGCAAGAAAAGCAAGTGAAAGGAAAGAAAAGGAATAGAAACTAGGATGATTTTGTGGTTGTTTGGTAGAAGAAAAAGTGAAAGAAAAGAAAGGTAAAACTTTTTCTTCCCTTGTTTAATTGAGTAGAAAGTGAAAGGAAAAAAAAATATAAAATGACAAAAAATCCTAAAAAAATATTTATTTAAAAAGATGAATAAATATATAATATATAATTTTAATACATTATAAAAAACTAATATATTAATAAAACTATAAAAAAAATATTATCTATGTTTACTTAAATAAACTAGCCTATTAGCATAAAAACATTTTAGATGACCTATAGTATGATATTTTTAACTAAATAGATTTTTATAAAAACTTTGACTTTATTTATTTCATGAAAAAGTATGATTTAATATAGGCTAATCCCCTGTCAAGAGTCTGACATTTTCTCACCCCTAACCAAAGGACAATGGTAAAAATTTTATAATTTAATACGTTGATAATTTTACAAAAATACTTATTTTTAATTTCTTAACCATTTTTCTTAGAGATTCGTTAGTATTTGTCCAAGCCTCACCAAAAAAAAAAGTTAGTATTTGTCCAAGCGTGTGTTTGTTTCTTAGCTGAGCATGAATTTGGATGATTTGTTGGGCCAAAAGTAACAAAGGAGATCCGTTGGCCCACCGACGTTGAACCGATTATCTAACTAAAAGACAAACATCTGACAAAAACTAAAACTAAAAAACAAACACACGCTAAACACACAACAAAAATTCATTGCCAAAATCTTTCTGCTCTACTCTCCGTCAATTCCATGCAATGTGAATGTGTTTGTATATAGCTAATACAATTAGCAAGTATTTTGTGCATTTTCCTAACATTCTGTTGGTGTTATTGTTCAATCAGAATATATTATGTAGACTTTTTTCTTTAAAGTAGTTGAATGATCATGGATGATATGAAATAAATAGTCTACTGGTTATGTTTTGATTAGAGAACGGTACTAATAAGACTTATAGTACTATATCTAAGTTTTGTTGTTTTCTAAAAGTTCATAAGATGTAAAAAAAATTAATTAAAAAATAATATTTTAAAAACATTTTAATTAATAATAGTAATAATAAGATTAAAGTAAATATAAATATATATTAAAATAATTCAATATATTAATTATTATTTACACACATGTTATTAAGAGTCACGTATATGAATTTAATTTGATGATTTTACAATGATTTAATTTTGATATATTGACATAATTTTACATCATAATTTAATTACATGTCGTCGCATGATTAGAAAAAATTGATTGCGGTCAAAACTGTATGATATATTAAATTATTTCATTAACAAAGAGTAAATAACACGACAATTTGTAGTTAAATAATGGTTTAAAAGAAATCTCAATGACATTCAATCAAAATGAAACTTATTAGTACCACTCAATAATGATTGATTGCAGTAAAAGTTGACTCCGACTTCAATTACTCCAATCAATGAACTAAGTTTATATTTTTGTTGTTGGTCAAACTAAGTTTATATTTTTTTTTGTCAACATGAACAATTTCATAAAGGGAAAAACATCAGCTATACGACATCTATAACAAGGAAAACAACATAAGTAGAGCCATAAGAAATACAACAAGTCTAACCAAGACACGCTGCTGAAACCTACACCAAGCTGTAACATACTACAGACAAAGAAAACAAGTAAAGCTAAAACATAAAAAAAAACATAAAAAAACTACACCTAGCACACCAAAAAAGGATACAAAAAAGGATACAGACATGAAGGATATCCTTGGGATATCCTTAAGTGGGTTGGGTTTAGCTCATTTGGGGCACCTATAACCTTCTATTTTAACCAAAATAGCTCGCATGTCACGGATCCAAAACCCAGCACATGATCCCTCATGATGTACAGCAGTAAAGACAACAACCAATAAAACCAACAGACAGCAACAACATAAACAACACGCAACAACAGAAAGAAAACAACAACGAACAATAGTAACCAAAAGGCAAACATAGACAACACCAAACAAAAACACGAACAAACCAACTCTAGCAGATCTGGAGCTCCCCCACAGCGGCAGCGGCAGCGGCAACGGTTACAACCACGATGAACCTCCACGCTAAGTTTATATTTTTATGTACCAAATGTGATGTGTGGTCATTAATTTAGTAGTATAAATAACTTAGCTCCATTAGTTTTTTTTTTGGTCAATAGCTCCATTAGCTTTGGGCTTACATAAAATTCATGGTTGAACTAGTGGGTTCGTTATTGTTTTCAGAACATCGAGTATCATTTGACCAAAAACAAAAGAACATCGAGTATCATAATAAAACAATGTAAGTTCATGACCAAAAAAAAAACAATGTAAGTGAAATCAAAACTTTTATCACAATTGCAGTTGATACTTCACCATTTAACAGGAGCCATTTTCAATTACAACGGGCCATAGTACTCTGTATCACTATCAGTAGAGACTCTGTTCTATAAAATGACAAATCCAACTTTTAAAAAAAATTAAAATGCCCATATATATAAAATGCCTCAAAAAGTTTTTTTTTCATGCAAAGTATTTATTCTACGTTTTTTTTTCTGGGAATCGAACCCGCCCTTGTTTTTATTGCATAGCTGTCAGCGAACAGAGGGAATATCAGAGGACCTGCTGATTTGCAGCTTGCCTCTAGGGGCTAATTACAATTTGATCAATTTCAAACCATAAATAATCTATTTGATGTTATAGACAACATTTGTAATGTGCTCATAGTATAACTAAGTATTTGCTACAAAGTTAGGAAGGGAAAAAATTCTTATGAATGGTCAAGGAAACAAATAAAAGGTTATTATTTGCCTTGGTCTGGAGAGGAATTTTTATCCATCTCAAGTGACTGCAGAATAATTTTTACCAAGTGTATCTGATTAGAGGCTCAATAAAACCTGATTCACTATTTACAAGGACCTTCAATGCATATGACTAAGTAGTTATGAGTTTAACAATCGTGTAGTCTCAGAATAATTCATCTTTAATTTCTGCTCAATTATGGTTTAAATGGTTTCTGACTTTCAGTTGACTGATATAATTTTAGCATTCATTAACGAAAAGAAAAATTTACACCAGTTGACTTGTCCATCGGTAATATGAAGTTGTCTCTTCAATGCATTTACACAAGATTTTTACATGCATATTGCTAATTAACTACGTACACATGGAATGCAATTATGCTTCACATAAAAGCAATCTGCCATAGGTCTATGCTTTAAATAAAACCTACGCTATAGCAATTACAGCTTGTGCAGAAAAAAATTTAAGCCCAACATTTCCACTTTTGGTGATGAACAATTTGAAGACTTCAGCTCAGATGAGAGATAGCACAAGGTACTGGTAGTGCATTCTTTTGTCCTTGGACAATTACCACATAAGGGAAGGGATAGTGGAACAAAGAGTAACTGCTTCCCATTAACGATATTCCCCTTTTTTATATATACCAAATAAAAAGAATCAAATATTTTGTATCAGAAAGCGAGATTTTTACCTGTCATAACAGTAATGTTATTTCGATGACTTTGTGAAATTCTTTTCATAAACTCCAAAGGGCGCTTGAGGGTGCTTCAAAACATTGCATAAAGCACCTGAAGAGGCGCATATATGAACGTATTTCGTATCTTAACTGGCGATGCTAGGGGAATCACTTTGTTTCGGGGGATTGGTATTTGATTATTGAATTTTTTTGTATCCAAGTAGTCATACTCATAAGACATAACCATCGCCTTTTGCTAGTGCTGTAGAAGTTTAGAGAATGAATGTCAATTATTCTCATCATATGTCACAAGGACCGATCAACCCGTGCCTGATAAGTATAACTAATTAATTTAGTTATTACATTACAGCTACTTGGGGTACCTCCTCGAAGGTTTTGATGAATTATTACAGTTAAATGATTGCCTTGCCTTGCCTTCAAATTTCTAATAGTGTATAAGAATTGACTTATGAAACTTCATCTCTTATCTGCTATAAGCCTATAATAATATTCACAGTCACGTTAAATAGTGGGCATTAAAATTAAAGTTTCTTTTAGTCCTTATAAACAATAAACAAAGCAAGTGTGTTTTGAATCATTGGATCTTCCTACTTCTATTATGATAAACGAAATTAATCATCACTCGGTAATGTAATTGTTGGATGCACAAAATAAAATTTCATGAATTAGTGTTAATTAGGGGGGAAGGGAAACAAGTGTTGAAATTGACAAAAGGAGCATCAAATGCATATTTGAGCATGTGATACTGATACATGGCATCATTGAGGGCTTGAGGCTGCCAAAACGTGTAGAAAATCAAAGTATATTTGCTCACATAATAACAAAAGGACTAACCGCTTCACATCACATTCACATAACAGAAATGCTAATCACATGCACGAAACGGCATGAATCCAACGCGGCTTTGTATAATACTGTAATATAATGTATAACAATTATGTTGAATGGCGCGACAAGATATCAGCACGAACAATAACGAAAGAATCCAACCTTTGAATTTTAAAACTAGCCCACCCATGTATGGTTATAAATGACCATATGTAACCATGAGGTTGGACACACGTGATTAATGTGCTCAATTTAAAGGAATAGATTCGACTAGTACTCGTGTTTAATCTCCGGTGATGGAACAATCCGTAGCTAAGCTTTACTCACCTTTTGACTGAACACAAATTAATTCAGAGTCTCTTTCTCCCTGGGATACTGTGACCCCAAAAAAAATTACCATGTGTTTTCATTTCAAAGCGTTAAAAAATAACAAGTCAGTGTCGTGCGGTTGGTACGTATCAACTTCCATCGCTCCATATAGTAGTGCTGGACAGCTAGTTTTGTACCTTTAATAATGCTGTATAGACTAATTTGTGAAGCATACAGAAATTGATTGCACGGAAAATGAAAAATTCATGCCACCCGTAATATTACGTTTTAATTCTTATTTATTTTGAAAATAAAAATAAAAATAATGTTTAAGTGCGTATCTATAAAATTGTTTAAATTTCAACTGTGAACAATACAATTTCCTTTTCCTAAAATCGAAAGGGTGCTGGGCGTGTGGCTAACCCAGCCTCACATTGGCCATTGTTGCAATTCGTAAATGTTTCCCACTAATTAATTTTAAAAGTAAAAATGCGCAATTATATAATTTGGCTATTGCTGAATCCATAGAACTATAGAGCAACACTATATATATGTTTTTTCGACTTTTGGGGTGCATGCTGGGGAGTATTGTTAGACGTATATTTACTCAACACCTCTTCCATCTCTGATCTCTTTATAATTTGGCAGACATGGAAGACAAAAATTACACTCTAGATGGCACGGTTGATCTTGGTGGACGGCCTGTGCTTTCTTCTGTAACCGGGCAACAGAAAGCTTGCAGTTTCATCCTTGGTAAATTTCTTAATTATGAGCTTTATAATTGTAAGTTTTGAATATAAAAAGTTCATTGTAGAATGCGAAAAGAAATGGTTATGATTCAAAAACTCAACTTTTAACTTATAGAAAAATTAGTTTTGCATTGTATTCTTATTTTTTTTATATATGAAAAAGAGAAAAAACTATTAAATAATCACGTGAGATGTGGATGCCACATCATTAAAATTATCTATGTACGTGGTAAGCGCTGATGTGGATCTTTGTCGTCCATGTCATCAGTTAACACCAGTAAACTAACGGCAGGGACCAATTGTAAAAACGTGGAATAAATCGGGGACCAAAGTTAGGAGAAATTTTTTGCAGGAACTAAAACAAAAAAGTGATATTTTATAGGGAATAAAAACATATTTAACCCTTTTTCTTATATATGAAAAAGAGGAAAAACTATTACATAGTTGCTGTTAAATAGATGGCAATTTCTACGGTTCCGTTATTAAAGTAACGGTTTCGGTGACGTTAGTTTTGTAACTAAGATTTGTGTAAAAATATTTTGCAATTCAGTCCCTAAATACTAAAATTTTATTTTCAAATTTTCATTTAAAATTATAATTACCTTATCTCAAATTTAAAATTATGGGTAACAAAGAGTATTCAATTTTAATACGAAATGTGGAACGTCTTAGTAGCCTATGTTGGATAAGTGAAGTAAAGCGATGCAAAAACAGGAGGAAGTAGTTATAAAATGAAAGAGATTAGGGACTACGATGTAATATAAAAAAATTATAGTCTTTAAAAGAAATAATCTGACGTGGCAGTATTGTCATTGGTTAATAACGGCACCATAGAAGTCCCCTAAATAGATAGGTATTCATGGAGAAGTTAAAAAAAGAGCTTTTGAAAAAATTGAAAAACAATAGCTGATTTCAACTTATATGGGTATATTATAAGTGATTATTATTATTATAGAAAAAATTATCTAAACAAACTGTATGAGCTAGAACTGAGAAGGTTATCACATATCATTTCACAGACAACACACAAACACATATTACTGCATTGATGCATTATACTTCTTCTTGTCAACAAATCATGAATTATTGCCCCTCAATTATGTATGACTCATGCTTTTGTTTGTATGTTAAATGCTAGTTTTCCGAGTATTGGAGAGATTTGCCTTCTATGGGGTAAGTGCCAATTTGTTGAATTATATGACAACCCAACTCCACAAAGACGTGGTGTCATCAATAACCAGTGTGAATAACTGGTCAGGCTTATCATGGATTACTCCACTTCTTGGTGCTTACTTAGCAGATTCTTACATGGGCCGCTTTTGGACAATCACTCTTTCATTGCTCATATATGCCATAGTAAGTTGTAGTTTTCTTTTTCTTTTTTGTTTGCAAGCTATTTGCCTATTTGTCATCAATTACCATTCTTGTTTTTTTTTTTTCTCTTCTTTTGGTCATAAATTTCAATAGTGATAATTTACACAGGGTTTTGTGCTTCTGGTCCTCACAACTTCACTAAATAGCTTGAGACCCACATGTGCAAATGGAATTTGCGGCAAAGCATCTAACTTAAAACTAAGTTTATTCTATTTATCACTATACATTATAGCAATTGGAAGTGGCGCAGCGAAACCCAACATGTCAACTTTTGGTGCTGACCAATTTGATGATTTCAGCCCCAAAGAAAAGGTGCTAAAAGTTTCATTCTTCAACTGGTGGTCGTTCAACAGTGCCTGTGGCACTTTAATGGCCACTCTGCTTGTTGTGTACATTCAAGAGAGAATTGGATGGGGATTGGGTTATGGCATAGCAGCTATTGGTTTTCTACTTTCTTCAGTTACCTTCTTCATGGGCACCCCAAGATATAGGCATAAATCTAGAAAGGCTGGGAGCCTTTCCGTGGACTTTATCAGAGTCCCGGTTGTTGCTTTCAGAAATAGGAAGCTCCAGCTTCCTAGTAGCCCTTCAGAACTGCATGAGTTTGAGTTGGACCATTACACTAGTAGTGGAAGACGAAAAATTCACCACACTCCCCATTTCAGGTTTGTTATTTACTACTACTACTCAGCTCTTGCTTTTCCTTAATCTAATTTGCAAGTCAGGGGATTTTTACTTTCTTTCTTCTCTCAACAGTCGACAACCAATCTTATCATGATAAGCGATAACTTGATTAAAATGGCTCTATACATTAAGAAATTTGATGAATATTGCTTGTATTCAATCAATCAATCATTCAATCACTATATAAGAAAAGTAGGTTTTGACCTCCTAGGTTGTAACGCGTCTAATGTAATGACACATGTCACTTCTCAGACTATAACACGTGCCACTTCCCCAGTACTTTTTATTTCAAACTACAATTGTTTTGTTTGTTGATTTTTTTTTACTATTTGTGTTAAGAAAAGACCCGTACTTTATATGGATTGGGTCCTTCAACTAGTTTAAGGGAAAACAAAAACCGATGAACAAAAGGGATATGATCTTGTCCAATTGGTATATGTTTTTTTGCATTTAACACTAGAATTGCACAGAACCAGCAAAACTACTTCATGAGTTATGATACTAGCATAGGAAAGTCGGAACAATCACAAAATGAATGTATTGTTGCAATTGTTACAATGATGAAGCAATTCTTGTGGTTGATAAATTGAATTTGAGTTTTTTATTTATAAACATGATTTGAGCATTTACCAACTGAACTAATTAGGATATTTATGTGGACAAATCTGCTTCTTAAGGTTCTTAGATAAGGCTGCAATAAAAGAAAGCAATGTAGATGACTCAAACCCTCCATGCACAGTGACTCAAGTAGAGGGAACCAAGCTAGTTCTAGGGATGTTCCAGATATGGTTACTAATGCTAATTCCTAGCAACTTTTGGGCAGTAGCAGTTACCATGTTTGTCAAGCAAGGTACAACATTGGACAGAAGTTTGGGTCCCAACTTTGACATACCAGCAGCCTCACTCTGGAGCTTCATAGTGATCACCATGCTCATTTCTCTGCCCCTCTATGACCGTTACTTTGTACCATTCATGCGCCGAAGAACCGGAAATCACAGAGGAATCAAGTTGCTTCAGAGGGTTGGCATAGGAATTTCCCTCCAAGTCTTATCTGTTGCAATAACCTGTGGTGTGGAAATCAGAAGAATGAATGTCATAAGGAAGCAACACATAGTTGGGCCTAATGAAATAGTCCCTATGAGCATATTCTGGTTATTGCCTCAGAATATTCTACTTGGTCTTGCAGATACATTCTTCAACACTGGATTGCTAGAATTCTTCTATGATCAATCCCCAGAAGAGATGAAGGTCCTTGGAACTACGTTTTCGACGAGCACGATAGCTGCAGGAAACTACTTTAACAGTTTTCTAGTGACTTTGATAGATAAGTTTACAAGGAAGATGGGTGGTAAGAGCTGGATAGGGAACAACCTCAATGACTGTCACCTGGATTACTATTATGCTTTTCTTTTTGTGATATCTATGCTTAACTTTGTGGTCTTTCTGTGGGTATCAAGTGGATATGTTTACAAGAAAGAGAAGACAACTACAACAGCGGTGAATGATATTGAGATTTGAGAGCAGAGCAGAATGAACTATAGGTAGGAAAAGGTTCAAAGCAACAATTAATATAGGTGGCGGCCTAACAATGGATCTGGGATGAGCTCTCACACCATATTAAAATTTTGTATTTTGATTTACTGGTCTAATTCATCCATGCAAAATCGGCCTGTAAGGTGAGGGATACTCTTGCATCATATATGCTTTTATGGCCTTATCTCTAGATATGAGACTTGGATTTTTCTCAATAATAATATGATACTAAGTATCAAATTAGACATAGAAAAAATGGTAATCCTAGCTGGAAAGTAATTTTGTTGCTTAACTTTTTAATAATAATTCTTTTTTATAATATACTCCATCTGAATTTGAATATAAGCAAAAATATCTAACCTTACATTTATTAAGAAAATTAGTTAACTGCAATTAAGTTTCATGATCTCATATAAAAAATTAGTGTAGTCTCTAAATTACCTTTAATAGTTGCATAGTAAATTGTTACTTGGGAACAAACTGTGCATTAGAAAACAAAATTTAAATTAACTTAATGGTATTATAGGAATAATGTTATTAAATGAGATAGAATTAGTTATTTTTTACTTATATTTGGTAACAAAATATTTTGGTATTTTTTGCTTATAATCAAAAAAAAAAGAGTAGAAGTTTTATTTCCTAAAACAATTGGTTGTGTGAAATAAATTTAGTTTATTTTTCTTGTGAAAAATATTAGTGTAAAAAGATTTACACAGATATTCAATCATATCTCATAGTTAGTGTTATAACATTACTTTCTAAAATATTTATACAAAGATTTACATAGTGATCAGATATTATTGAATGTTTATGTATTCAATCGTTCAAAAAAGTGTTATTTAATTATTTTTCAAACTAATGATTGTAATTAATATTTTAAGTGAAAATTTCGTTTTAAACGACCAAAATCCTGTATAAAAAACTTCCCAACAGGCAGTTTTGGTGCAAGAATTCTTTTAGGAGTATGCATTCTTGTTTATTATCTAGCCATGCTGTTTGTAGTCCATTTCAAAATTGTTTGTTTTGTTGACCAAAAAATACTGTTTGTATTGAACAATATCGAAAATTAATGAGTTTATATTTTAGACGAATGCCATGCGGTACCACTTTGAGTCGTTGACTCTCCATCTCCAGCACA
The DNA here is from genome assembly GCA_030159175.1 of Glycyrrhiza uralensis. Classification (NCBI taxonomy): domain Eukaryota; kingdom Viridiplantae; phylum Streptophyta; class Magnoliopsida; order Fabales; family Fabaceae; genus Glycyrrhiza; species Glycyrrhiza uralensis. The sequence goes on from BRZY01000005.1 coordinate 46,353,048, forward strand.
AAAAAGAAGACGACAAGCCGACACATAAAGCAGTTTATGAAATCAGTTCTAGAAAAGGCAAACTCTCTTTTGACTTTACAGTTACACACGCATATAAAATCCAATTTTATTCCAATAAAGAAATAGTACAGTCACTATTATAAGTAAGTAAATCAAACGCTAATTTTTATTATAGATTTTGATAGAATTAATTTTGAAAAAATTAATTTAAAATAATTTATTTTAAAAATTGAGATTAAAACAATTGATTTTGCTGTGTTTTTTTAACAATAATTGAATTGTGTTAGTAATAATATTTTAAAAGTGAATTTAGAAGAGTTGATTTTGTGTTACAAAAAAAAAAGAGTTGATTTTGTTGTGATGATAAAGTATAAACACTTTTAACGTGTTCTTACGTCTAGAATCAATTTTATTCAAAAAAAAAATTAAAAATTGTTACTTGTATTCAAATCAATTTTAACTACTCTAAAATTGATTTTATTTGCCACATTTTTTTAAAAACATATCGAGTATTGTAGCAAATCAATTTTCACCCGTAGATCATGAGTTTAGATGCATATCCAAAAAGGCTAAAAATCGTTACATGAAAATCAAACAACTCACCTTCCAACATCAACAAACCAATTTCAAAACATGACTCATAATTAACATAAGTGAAATCTTTCAATTTTTATCTAATGCTTTTAATTTATATACTCACTACGCTAGATCCACATTCATATAAGATAAGGAAGGACAAGAAGCACGTCATCTTTCTGTTTAACACACGACCCAATCATTATGAACTTTGTCGGTTCCATAGTCAAACAAATGCCAATGTGAACCCAATCAGTTGGGTGAGATGCTCCCTTTAATTTAATTTTGACAAAACATAAACGTAAAGGTATTGCTAATTAGTATCTCTTTTTTTACCAAACTAATCAGTATTTTTTTTAACCAACTAATCGGTATATTTGACGGTTAAGAAATTAATAAATAAAAATTAAGTGAAAAATTAAACTTTTATTATGAGAGAATATGAAATAGACGAAATCAAGTCATAAAAGTGGTCATATGATCATTAAATAATTTATAATATCAACAATCCATGGACGATGAATATTGTATATAACAAATCTTTTATTTATTAAAATGTATTTAATTATTTTTCCTATCAACTATCGGGACATTTTTAAAGTATACTCACGTTAAAGGAGTCAAATCCAAACTTTAGCAAGCATATATATAGTTTGATTTCTGTCTTAATCAATTTAAAAGTAGTGTGGGACCGTGGGGGCCGGGGGATTCCTTACACAGTAAAAAAAAAATCAAATGTTTTGAAGTTAGGAAATATTTTAGCATGGCTTTCAGGGTCAAAAAGATCAGCAACCTTGTCATAAACCTTCTAGTTTCTCAAAAGATGCACTCCTCACGCTCTTCATGCCAGTTTCATCGAAAGAGATCACCAAACGCGCAGCGACTCCACATATGAAAGTCCACTATTGCCAACCTGCAAAGGGAGGGGGAAAAATCGCCCAAGAAAAAAGTCAATAGCGCAGCTATTGAAATTCCAGAAAAGAAAAAGATGATAAAGTTCTTATTTTAAGTAACTATTTTTAATTTAAAAATTTTAGGGACGAGTTAATACATTATCAAATAATAACATAAAAACTTACGCTAATGAGAAGATTAATTGTAAACTAATTAAATCAGTTGTAAGAAAGGAATGGACTGCCCAAGTAGCTATAGATTGAGCAATCCCCATATCTTCCCCTTCAAATTAATCATGGAAATTGCAATTCTTTCTTTTATTACTTCTTGTTTTCCCTGGATTCCTTTGTATCTTTTGAAATACTAATTAATAAAGGACGGCCAACAGGTTAATTTAACCATATAGTTTGCAATTTGCAAATTAAACAACATATATTTAAACGATCTGTTCCAATTTTATGTTTATGGTCATGGTGATAACTGATGAGACCTTCCATTGTTAAAGGATGAACGAAAAATTTGAGTGATTATAAAATGGTTTGGTGTTTTGAGAAAGGAACATAGAGGTTGGAATAAGGAGGTCATGTGTTGAAATTTTCCTACTAACATAATATACTAATTACTAACATTTGTCTATTCAAATAAAAAAATGATCCAAAAGATGTTTAGTCGAACCAGCTTTATAGTTGAGGTGAGGCGATAATTAAGGATGCTTGTCTCTTTAAATAAGCAAAATAAATTATCGTGAGATAAAAAGAAAGAGAGAGAGATAATTTTGAGAATTTATATAACTTAATTTTAAATGAAAATAATTTTACCATAAAAAAGAAATATTGCAATTTATCTTTTATATAATAATTTGAGTTTTAATTTTTAGAGTGAGATTATCTTTATATGGTGTGCTTTCTAGATTACCTAAAAAATCACACCCTTTTAATGATGTGAAAATGCATGTGATTACTGAATGATAGTGTATAAAAGTTTACATTATTAGTGTCTTAAATCTAAACTCTTTTAACTCTTTAAATTGAGAGGAGACATTACCACATCATTAAATCAAGTCATAACATTAAGAGAAAATGATTTTTTTTATACAAAGGGGAATTGAATTTGAACCGATATAATATATCTTGAGATCCTTGATCATTTACGCAACTATAGTTGAAACTTAAAAGTTAAAGTAGTGATATTACTCATTTAGCTGAACTCAACTACTTCATTAAACAAATATTTTAAAGAAGAAAAAGCCTTGCTCCAATTGAGGTTGAATCTTCAAAAAAAATGTAGACGGAGAAAGTAAGATGAACCTTAGGTACTAAGCAAAAGCATGCATGTAAGTTTATTAGTCAACACTAGTATTTATGTCTACAAATTTTTAGACCAAGTAAACCGACTAGTATGGAAATAAGGATGCTTAATCATTGTTAATAATGCTGAAATAGTCAAAGATTAAGGTGTGATTATTATTAGTCATGCATTTTAGTATGTAGTAACTCCTTACTATAATAATTATATATGCATGGAAGTGTAAACTTATTTTATAGGATATTCAATCATATTTTACTATTTTGTTTCACATGTATTTCATCATAATGTGTGTTTTTGTGTGTGTGTGTTTATATATATATATATAAAGATGATAAAAATATGATTAGACATATGTGTAATTTACACACACTATATGAGTATTTAGTACATTAAACTCTTGGTATTATTTGAGGCTATATAATTAATTGAAGAATATATCACTGAAATTAGACAAGAGAAGAAGTTTGTTACATACTTATCTTAAACGCAATTATATGATTGCTGTAGGCAACATTCGGCAGCAAAGGCTGAAAATGAGCCATTAAAAACCCTTGAGGCATTCACACAACAAAGTAAAACCCGCGTTGAGACAATTATATACTATTGGATAATTAAGATAGTGAAATTGATAAAGTTGTTTTTCTTTATTATTATTATTATTATTATTTTGATTGAGAGAACCCGCAAAAGTAACGTAACCAAACAAATATTCTCATGATCTGCACTTACATTCTGTTAAAATCGAAGTCAATTACGGATGACTAAGTAAGATTATATACGCTTGTTTTGTTTGTTTGTTTGTTTTTTCTGGAATCTTTGATTATTTGTGCAGTCAAAATTTCTGTCGTGTTGTTTGGCCCGCAGGAAAAATGTGACACATCAAAGCGTTATTCGATGGGCCCCTCAAGGAGGAAAATAGTTTACCAAACAATTGTAAACCCTATGACAAATCAGGGCAGGGAGTAGCCCAAGTCGTTGGGTTCATTGAAAAATATGACGCGGGTTTACACTTTCTTGTCTTTGAATTGATTGAATCAAATCATCACACACCGATAAACCCCATTTTTTTCTAACATGTCATGATCATAAATTAATGAATACATGAAGTTTCCATAACACCTTTTTTAAAGTTCGCATATTAATCGCCAATTTCCCCCATGCACAACACAGTCTACGTGTTAGGTTACGATAGCTGCCAAGCCAAATTGCCTTGAGACACATTTGAATTGACGGTGACACCACTACTATAAATATGGAACTTCTCTGTAAGCACAAAACACAAAAACTAGAGCTAATTAAGTGAGCTGCTTAGAGGGAATTTAAGCAATCATCATGGCTCTGTTTTGTTCTAGATTAACGATCCTTTTGGCTCTCTCTGTTCTCATAATGGGGAGTGCCAATGCACAACTCTCTACAAACTTCTACTCCAGTTCTTGTCCAAAACTGGTTTCCACTGTAAAATCCACAGTACAATCCGCCATATCAAAGGAGACCCGCATGGGTGCTTCCCTCCTCCGCTTGTTCTTCCATGATTGCTTTGTCAATGTAATTTAATTTTTATGCGCCTTCTCACACTTATTTTTAATTTTTTAATTAAGCTAACTTCTGCTCATTACCTTAAAAATAAAAATTCAATTAGTGAGAGAAATATGAAATTCATTTCAAATTTCGTTACTAAATTTTGTGACATCAAAATTGGTGTCATATTTTATTTTTTCGACTGCTGATCATTCATTCTTTTCTAATAGTGGTTTCTATGACATGTAGACATTAACCAATTTTAGGTGAAAAAGATAGTAGACTTTTTATTTTTTTTTAAACCGATCATCTAATGAAAATTTAGCGTCTAGTGCAAATTTTTCTTTAATCTTTAACTTTCATACATATTATAATCACACCATGTTAAAAATTGACAATATTGCAAATGCTTATGCAGGGATGTGATGGTTCAATTCTACTGGATGACACATCAAGCTTTACAGGGGAGAAGAACGCAAACCCGAACAAGAACTCAGCTCGTGGGTTCGAAGTCATCGACAACATCAAGTCAGCCGTAGAGAAAGTGTGCCCTGGAGTTGTTTCCTGCGCTGATATCCTTGCCATCGCTGCCAGAGACTCCGTTCAGATCGTAAGTGCTAGCTCCTCAATTAATTAAAGAACCAAAGTCCAAAAGCACATTATTATAAAACTCACTGTATCCTTAATTCTTAACTGAACACATGCGATTGAAGTAAATATATTCAATTATTTGTTTGAATTTTGGTGATCATATATAGCTTGGAGGACCTACTTGGAATGTTAAACTTGGAAGAAGAGACGCTAAGACGGCTAGCCAGTCTGCTGCCAACAACGGCATCCCTCCACCCACTTCTAACCTCAACCAACTCATCTCAAGATTCAGCGCTCTTGGACTTTCCACCAAGGACTTAGTCGCATTGTCTGGTATGTGTATCAACATATATCACACTGATCGATCGATTTCCTAACTAATTAATTACATGTCTCATATAATTTCTCAATATTGGCTACATTAATTAGGAACACATCATTTTCCTTTCAATAACTTGCCACTTCTTTTCCAAATATAAACAATAAAAAAAATTGAATAAAGGAAACAATTTTCGTGAGAAATCAAAAGATAAGTGTTTAAGCCAGAAATAATATCTGTCTCAGTCGAGATCAATTTTTTTTTATATAATAATTGATTGATTAATTCGGGGTCAATCTTGGTTCAGGGGGTCACACGATTGGGCAAGCAAGGTGCACAAACTTCAGGGCACGAATCTACAACGAGACAAACATAGATAGCTCCTTTGCAAGCAGCAGGCAATCGAGCTGCCCCAGGGCATCAGGGTCAGGGGACAACAATTTGGCACCCCTTGATCTTCAGACACCAACTTCCTTCGACAACAGCTACTTCAAGAACCTTGTTCAGAAGAAGGGTCTCCTCCACTCTGATCAGCAACTCTTCAACGGTGGCTCCACCGACTCCATAGTGCGTGGCTACACCACTAACCCCAGCTCCTTCTCCTCTGATTTCGCCAGCGCCATGATCAAGATGGGAGATATCAGTCCTCTCACTGGATCCAACGGAGAGATCAGGAAGAATTGTAGAAGAACCAACTAATTATGTCCGAATATTATTAATTAATTAAAGGGGTCCTACGCATATATACATAATTGTCTTTGACATGTGTGCACAATAAGTTGGTTAAACATGTTTTTCATTGTCTTTCCTATTCAGAGCAGAGGACTCTGGTGTACCGTATCTTGCCTTGTCTTATTTTGCTTCTTTATTACTTTTTCTTTTTTTGGCCTTTTCCTTTACAATACTGTAGGAATAGCCTTTGTCAAGAAGGGAGATTGGTTTGATCTACGAGTTCGCTTGTGATTTTCCTTTATATATAACGGGATTTCTCTGTTTCTTAAGTATGTATGTGTTCCTTTTTTTAAATATTTTCTTTATATATAAATAGATTGTTTCCCAAAGTTTTACAATTCTTTTATTTTCTTTTTCTTTTTGTTTTATGCCAAATTGTTGATAATTTGCTTCTATTTGGTACATCATGAATGTTCAATTTAATCAATTACATCATTCAGGCTGCTTCTTTTTTTATACACATAACTGTCTGAAACGAAGTCTCCTGCGGATAGTATTCTTTGTCCCACTCTTTCATCCAAAGTACAGAATAACAGTCTTGTTTATAAAATTACACACCCTACTATCACATACTCTCTCCTGTCCAAAACATAAGCAACAAAGACACTTTTTTTATCTAAAATATAAGCAACATTCACTAATTTCAAATAAATTAAATGTTAGTTTTTCAATTATACCATTCATTTAATGCAATATTTATATTTACGAGAGACATCAAAATGAGTATTTTTGAAAAAAAATTAAAACTAGTGAGTATTAATTAAGATTATCACATTTTCAAGACATTTCTTGGTCTGTATGTTTTTGTACTATATTGTTTATATTTTGGACCAGAGGTAGTATTACATATATACTGATAAATAACTGTCAGAAGTATTTTCTACACATGATTGTCTAATAACTACAATTAAACAGTTATGACATTAATTAATTATTTCTTAATTATAAGTGCCATTAGTCAGTTATTCCTACCAAATCTCGGCAGTTTAATGAGCTAAGTCTTTAAACTGCTTAAGAAAATCACTACTGAAATATCTAAGAAGGCAAGGTGGAAAGATAACGTGATCCATTTGTTGTTAATGATCACCGGCAACCAACAACCAAATGTTTTTCAGTCAAAAAAAAAAAACAAATGCTTTAATCAGCAAATCAAGCTCACATGAATCATGATTGTACTTTTTATTGCATAAAAATTATTAGGCCCAGTTTGGATAAACTTCTTCATAAGTACTTTTAGCATGTATTTTTTAACTAATAACTTCTTATGAGAAGTTAAAATTAACTTTTGCTCTTCACATTTTTTAAAAGTCATCTTTTTTTAACTTCTCCAAAAGTACCTATATATTTATTAATGACTATTTAATAACATTTTTTCTTTTACATATATGAGAAAAATAAGAAGTAAAATAAAACTAACTTCTCTATAAGTCAAAAACTAGTGTTTTTGTATCCAAACAAAAGTTTGTCTTTTAAAATTACATGTGTCGCTTTACTGTTTTTTAAACATCTTTATCAAATTGATAAATATTACCAAAATTGCCATTAAGGGTATTAAGGCTTTTTTTTTTTTTTTGGTCAAAAGGGTATTAAGGCTTATAATATTCCTATTAGCAGTAAAAAAAAAGGCTTATATTTCTCTCCCATGTCATGTTCTCTTGATCTATTTTGCAACTAGCCTTTGGATATTGGACCCTTTGGGCCAAATATTCAAGCCCGTCTTAATTTCGCATGCTAGCTTCTCTTCGCATTAATGAGTCTGTTTGACCAAAAATAACATTAATAAGTCTGTAGCAGATTGTGGACAAAAAAACTAAGTCTGTAGCAGATTCTGTTGTTAACGATTATGAGCGGCTTGTTTTGGATTACGAGTGAGGCTTCTTAGGCCATAAATAGTCATGCTTGCAATTTTTTCATGGACTTTTCTTTACCCACCCCCACCTTTTCTCCGCTCACCCATTTTTAATTTATTTTTCCAAAATGACAAAAAATGTCCCTCGGAAAACTCTTAACAGAACACCCTTGGACCCCTTTTCAGGGAAAACTAACACTATGTTTGGTTGCAAAAAGAAAGTGAAAGGAAAGAATGTGGATGGAAAGATAGTATAAAGAAAAGAAAAAGGATGAAAAGTGAAAAGATTATTTAGTTGTTTGGTAGAAGATAAAGTAAAAAGAAGGAAAGAAAGATAAAAGTTTTATTTTCCCTTATTTGATTGAGTAAAAAGTGAAAGGAAAAATAGAGATATTTGTGAAATGATAAAAAAGTACTACATAAATAACAAATAAAATTATAATTAAATAATTAAATTAAGGGTAGTTAATGTCCTTTTGTCCAAATGAGCCTCGGTTCTCTCGTTTTCTCTCCATGACTGGGTGAAAAGCATTATTTGCTTTGGAGTACGTGATCCTTTTCCTTTCCCGTTTCTTGTAAGTGAAACCAAACTAAGGAACACAATTTTCGATGCTCTTTTCTTCCCGATTATTTTCTTTTCTTCGATTTTCATTCAAAACAAACACAGCGTAAGTTTCTGTAACCTATTTAATCTTATGTAAACTTAGTTTCTATAGTGTGTATTTTGAAAAACAAGAAATTTGATTTTCTTTTTAACATAGTTACTACTTACTTCAATTCACTCCCATTCAAACACACCCACTCATCTCTGTACTAATTACTTGATCAAAAAAAATCTCTGTACTAATTAAATTAAATAATTAATATGCCACACTAAGACCTCTATTAAAATAATATGTACCTTCCCCTAAAATTTTTTTTTTAAAAAAAAGTCAAGATCCAAATCTACCTTTTACACAGTACGTGGACTGAAAATATAGTCGCCCGAATCACCATTGATAAAATCAAAATAATATTATTAGTGTATGTTGGCAAATTGGAAGAAGAGTTGAGTGAGATCCAAGTATGCATGCTCCAGTGAATAGCTCGATCTTGGAGTACTCATCCCCCTCTCTCACATGCATTGATTAAGAGTTCAAGAATTCAGAAAAATAAAATGATCATACAGCGAAACCCTTTCTTGAGCCAGGATCAAATTAAATAACCCAGATGAGAAACTTTGAATATAGCAGTACTATAGTACACTTGACGACATCAATCATGAATTTCAATAAAGCCAAAATATTAATTATCTTAATTATGGTTTTCGAAATGGTAAAAGGAGGATCATAAATTTAGTTCAAATACAAAGAATTAATGATGATTGGGTTATGTCAACACCAGGAAGATGCCACGAGTTTAAGCAATCATGACATGGGACCAATACATGTCACATCTATAAATATAATATAATATAATATAATATAATTAATTAAGGGTTCTAAGTTTTTAACAAGAGTCAAAAGCAATAATATATGTACACGAGTATGGTTTGGCTGGCGCATGTCATGCAGAAAAAAGAAAGGTGTAAAATAAAATAGAAGAAATTAAAGTGCAAGTCTTTTTCTTTATATTAATTTCTTGCTTATACGACTAAGGTTTCCTCTTCGCGCCCCATTCTGGACTAGCTGAAATCCCCACGCCAAGGAAACCCACTCTTGAGAAATTCAAATAGCTGCCAGTGGAATGGAGTATGACCATCCACCAAATACGTTACAAATCACCTATATATGTTACTTCCTCCTGTCTCAAATATAAGGAAAAAAATACATGTATCTGGATCATATAGTCTCAAATATAAAGAAAAAAGTACATACATCTGGATTATATATGATCCAGATGCATGTACTTTTTTTGATCCAGATGCATGTACTTTTTTCCTTATATTTGAGACCGGAGGGAGTATGAATGACCTAGGCACCTAGCCTCGTTTAATTTCCATTTTTATTTTATTTTTCTTTTTATGTTTTCAATTTAAATTGCATCACACCGATCGTACTCTCTGTCTCCACTGATGCGCTCTCAAATTAATTAATTACACATAATAAGCACCAATAAAATATGCCATCAATAAAATTTTCTACAGAATTAATGAAGCGTGCAGCATGAACATACTACATAGGACAATGTATATGAACCAATGTGTGATCAAATATGAAACGTTTATTTCTTGATCAAAAGATGCTGTTCAGTCAAAATAAAAAAGGAAAATATTATTGGATGGCTTATGTGCCAAGATACAGCATATAGAGAGACATAGGAATAAAAGAGAAATAAATAATAAATATGATAAATTGATCTGATATGAAGAGATAGATAGGAACAAAAATAGGTGTTAGATGGGTGTTAAAAATATGTACCGAACATTCAAAAATCAGGATTTTAATAGATTTTCTTTTGCTTTTCCATAAAAATATATTTTGCAGGGTAAATGCAAAGAGTTGAAATTAAATTCCGCATTCGTCCTTCCTCCTCCTCCTCCTCAGGTGTAACGTATGTGCTTCGGTGTGTGATTTTGGGTGACGGGAATGATTCATATACAAAAGAAGAGAGAGAAAGAGAAAGAGTGAATATGTCTACAGTGGAAGACTCAACTTCTGGGTGCAAATTAGCAATATCTGATACAAGGGATAGTAATTAATATAGTTTGACACTGCATATATTAATACAAGTGAAAATGATAGATAACTTGACATAAAAAATAGCTCAGTTGTAAATATGTTTCTCAGAAGTTTTAATTCTGATCGCAAGCTTACCTTTTGTCTCCCGCAAACTTCATTTCAGACAGCAAACTCAGATATACTTCAGTGTGGCACTGATTAACATGTTTAAGAAATGTTAACACAGTCACGAACCAGAGATGTCACGTGCTAAATTAATTCCAACCAAAACAATACCAGGGATTAATTCCCTTTATTGTCCTTTGCCTCATAAAATGAAGAAGAGAAGATTGTGTCATAAGCTTACTAAGGGCCTGTTTGGATTGGCTTATGCAGAGCTTATGAATACAACTTATGACTGATTCATAAGCTATTTTGGGCTTATTTTTCATAAGCTATCCATGATAACTTATCAAAACAGCTTATGACTTATATAAAATAAGTTTCACTATAATTTTTCTTCGATTATAAAAGTAGCTTATACAGCTTATGCCATAAGCAATAGATAAGCTTGTTATCCAAACAGGGCCTAAGTAGGGATTGTGTCAACATCGGCTGTATTATATACTATTAGAAAAAATTGAATTATTGACGAAAATTAAAGATAGAAGAAAAAAGTAAATTTGTCACTAATTTCATTTCTAAGTGTTAGAGATTCCAGAATTAGAGACAAATTTTGTTTTTTCTATTTCTAATTTCCTGTCGGACATTCAAATTTTTTCTAATTGCGAACTTAAGACTCGGGAAGAAATTAATGCAGTAAACCACATGATGAAGGAGCAATTTCCAATATGATAGTAGCTTTAGCATGAAAGGAGTAGGAGACACTAATGTTTAACCAACCACAAAGAGATCGAAAATGTTGGTCATTAATTAATCATATGGATTAAGACATTAACAAGAGGAAAACAAACAAAAAAAACATACACAGGCAGGAGCATCAAAACTCTCCTTTTTCTTTACTTGTATTCCACCTTGATGACAAATGGAATAAATATTATAGTTTTTAGTCTCTGCAATAATTAAGATTTAACCAAAATAGGAATTATTATGATGATCACTTGGATTAATCCTGCTATAACTGGTGGGATCCCTCTGTTGTTGGATGTATATGGAAGAAGAGGAAGAAGTTGGAGGAAGAGGAAGAGAATTAGGAAGAGGGGGTAGTGGTGGTGGTGGAGGTGGTGGAGGAGGAGCAGCAATTGAAACAACAGCCCCAGAGGAAGGGAGCATTGTTGGCACATGATGATGATGATGATGATGAGAGGAGGGTGGTATCATATTATTCATGTTGTTGTTAGCTTCCCTGAGTTTGTATTTAAGTATTTCAGCTCTTACTGCATTGAGTTCAGCCTGTAAAGATTGAACTTGTTGTTGCAAAGCAGAAATTGCACCCATGCATCCATACACAGGGTCTCTTAGCCTCACATTTGCCTCATATACAAGACTATTTGCTGCATCCGCTCTCTGACACTCCGGCACCTCCTAATAAAACACCCACCATCACATACACCAAAAATTAATCATTACTTTTTCTTTTAATTAAAATCTATTAGTGGAATTAATACATATGGTATAATTAATTAATATATGTTTACCATGAGCATCTTTGAGACGTTGCTGGCACCAAAGACTTTGTGAACAGAAGCAAACTTTTGGGGCTCATGGGGAGAGAAATAGGGAGAAAAGGGGCATTCTTGGGCACATCTTCGTCTCAACAGTTTACATGCTGCACAAGGGGTAACGGTATTTAGGGTTCCAGGAGGACCCAACACATGTCTTCTTCCCATGTTCTGAGAAGAAGAAACATCTCCTTCCCTCTTGATCTTCTTCCCTATCTCATCAAATCTCTCCCTATACCGTACAACCATATATGAAAAATTTAATTAGCAGATATCATTCATTAATTCACAACAAATTAATCAATTATCTAATATCATTTTTCAAGGGATCACCAAATTAATGAGCTCCCAAAAGGACTAAATTAAAACCTATTCATATAGAGCACTAATCCACTACTATATTGTTCTGAAAATAAAAATAAAAAAGATTGACATGATGGATAGGGGAGAAGTTTCAAGCTAGGAAGCAGTGTGTGTGTGTAACACTGTATAAGAAGATAGCTAAGAGTACTTAGAAGAGATTTGTGTCTGTTACCTTTCTCTGGACATTCAGGCATACCCTCTGAGTATGAAGTAGGAGTCACTTAAGGAGAGAATAGACAGAGAGAGAGAGAGAGGTTGCTAGAGAAGATCCAGAGGGGAAGAAGAAAGGAAAATATGGGTAGAAAATAAGCGTGCTTAAAAGGCAAGGTATACTATACAATAAGGACATAAAAGTCCAGCTCCAGCTATATATTTAATTGATTTAAAAGAAATAGACAAAGGGATTATGCTGTGTAGAGAAAGAAAGCGTGAGAGAAAGGGTGATCTATATGGGAGAAAAAGACAGTTGTTTTTGTTTGTTGTTAATAATGTTTCAAACCTCTCTGGTTTTATTATGTACGAGGATTTCAGGAATTATATAGCTAATAAATATATGAGTTAAAGAAAAAATAGTTTGTGAAGCTAGCAAGGCTGGAGAGGAAAAGACAGATCGAGGAGAATATATTGTTTGTGTTGCATAAATGCCAGCTCAATGACTGCTTACTCACGTGTGAGTTCTTAAATGTGTTTGACTTTCTTATTCAGCTTTCTGATTCAATTGCAGCCATGCATGTGGTTCTTGCTTCTTCTTGACAGGTCTACCAAAAATTGGCAGGATCTTTCTATGCTTTATATATTATCAATCAATAAATTGAGTATGTTTGTGTTAATATCATATTAATTGAGTAAGTTGTTTTTTCTGTTATTCACCCACGGTATCTCAAAAGGAAAAGGGGCCAAAATTAATCTGTGTTTGGTTGATATAGGTAAGTAAAATTTGACTACGGATTATTTCATCACCAGGGATCAGTACAAGTTAAACTCGTCCCTTTAAATAGAACACATTAACAACTTACATCCAACCTGACTACGTTTCAAATTCAAGTGATAGCCATTAAATAAACATAAACCAGTTGAACTTGCACAATTTAAAATGTTGATATATTATCAAATTCAAAATAATAACCCACTTTGAGATCGGAATGCTATATATATATATATATATATAGTTAATGGTGTCTAGATAGCTTCTTTTGAAGAAAAAATAAACTGTAATATTATTTATAGCGTGCATCCAATCACCGTATAGAAACCGCAAGCTGGTCCTTCAAATTAATTAACATGACAAGATGCAGACTCAATCACTGACTCTGACTTCGTTTAGTAGTCCTCAACATCCCCACCTTTAGATTTTCTTATTAATTAATGAACAATATAAAAATATATAATATATATAATTTCCCTACTGATCGATCTTTTGTTTACTTTATAGAGCTATTCGTGTGTTGAGTGAGAAGGTTTCTGTTCCTTCCTTGATGTTTTTAGTTTAGTTGTGGAAAGGAAGAAAAAAAAAAAAGAACACACTTATTGATCATTCTTTAAGTTGATAATTATTTAATTGCTTCGAAACTTTTAAGCCAGCTGAAAACGATTCCTCTTTGGTTAATAATATTATGCTACTGCAATAAGGAAAAAGATTGGACATCTTTCAAGATAAGTTGATAATCTTTAGAGAAGAAAATGACTTATGTCAATAGTAGTGTGATGGATAGATAGATAGATAGAGGGTATGGTGATTTGGGACATCTCACCCAAGCTATCATGTGTGGGAAAAATCATTTTCTCATTTAAGAATCTAACACAGTTGCTTGATTTCAACAACTCTAATTTGGCATATAATTTGAATTCCCTTGTAGATGACTAAGACAGTTAACTGCTTAACTATATTTGTCCTTCACACAAATGACATAAAACATTTTTCCCTTGAACCACACCTTAACTTAATACAAAGAAACAAAATGCTAGCTACCTTTCAATCACATAACATATGATGATGTAAAAGACTAGAATGGAAGAAGAGCTACTCATCATCACCACGATATATGATGAGTCGACCTGGCAGTAATTAATATTGTACTTTATCACAGAACAGAACCTAAACTAGATTATGCAGAGATTAGTACAAATCAATTGGCAGTGATAACGGTCATTAAATATATATATATATATAATCCCTATTTGTGGGAATGAGACATATATTAGGATTTTGAGAAGTGTTATATCAAAGTGGGTGGTGAAAGAGAGGGGAAGAGGAGAGAAGAGTAAGAGGGGTGTATTTGGAGAGGGGGTGGTATTATATATTAAATTACGTAAAAGGGGATGCTTAGAGTCTAAGGGAGTGGCACCATCCATTCTTGTTTGACCCGTATTTTGAGGCTTACAATTCGCCCCGTTGTCCTCTCACCGCCAACCTAACTTCTCACAATACTTAAAAACTCCATTCCCTCTCCTTTCACTTTGAGGGCACCAAAACCCAGAAATAACCCCCACCGTGCAGTGTCACCACCACCACCATTTCTACTGCGCATTATCAGGTTAATTGGCCAATTCGTGTGCATTGGTTAATGTGGGACAGATTCTCTTCGATCTACTTAATTAAGTGGTACTTAAAAATCAACCCTTAAAAAAATTATTAGGTCATTAATTTCCATTTTTTTTCAATTAAGTACTAATTAAGCCAACATAGAACATTCGTTCTTAAATTCAAAACTTAAATTGAAGGGTACTATAATACATATATGAAAGTCTTGTGTCAAAGGATGCATGGTCTTCTTACTTCTAGTGTCACTGTCAAGAACTTGAGCCTAAGGACATTCCACTATATATTTCCCTTGAGTGATTGGGCATGGAAGGAGTGATATATATGCGAATTATTAATTAGTTACTGTAACACGCACAAGATCAGTCAGTCAATCAACTATAATTTTAATAATAAGGTTGATTTTGCAAACTTTGATCTAATTTCGAAAATTATTTTTCGGATTCGAATGCTTATTTTTTTCCCCCTGTTTTAAGAAAATCACGTGTGTAACATGAATATAGATAAGGATATACTCCCATGTATACATGTGTGTGTATCCCCTCATAATTAATTAGCGAGTTAAAGTCCCCTCATATTAAATTTTAGTTTTAGTCTTGAATGTTATACGAAAAACTTGCTATAAAAATAAAATGAGTCCTACAATCTTATGGGAAAAAATTATTTTTTAAGAAATAATAACTTTTAAAGACTTTTTATGTATTTGTTTTAGTTTTTGAAAAATAATCTAATTTTAACGAGACAAAAGATTAAAAAAATGTTTAAAAAGTTAATTTTCATAAACGTAAACAAACACAAATAAATTTATGCTTTCCATAAAACTCGCAAAATATATATTTTTAATCTTAAATAAATGGGCCTAAACTTAGACCATCAACAATTTGGGCCCAAAGTATTTTTTTTGGTCATACAGGGGGTATTTTTGGGGGAGGGGATGTGGGTGGGGCCCAAAGTATTTGGCAACCCCAACTTGAGGGTCAAGCTTGGATATGGGCCCATATCATTTGAGAATTTCTAATCACACATACATCGTTTTCTATATGCACATACATACCCGCGGAACTATTAGTTCTGCGAGTTTATTTTTTTCTAACACACACATGTCCGTGGAACTATTAGTTCCGCGAGTTGTAATTCTCCGCGGATATAATAGTTCCACGGGTTTATTTTTTTTCCAACACACACATGTCTGTGGAACTATTAGTTCCGCGGGTTGTAATTCTAATAGTTCCGCGAACAATTATAACCCGCGGAACTAATAGTTCTGCGGACATGTGTATGCTAAAAAAAATAAACCTGCGGAACTAATAGTTCCGCGGAGATGTATGTGCACATAGAAAACCATGTATGTGTTATTAGAAATTCCCTATCATTTTGAGGTGATTAGGGCTTGCAATTAGTCTGTGGGGCGGCCCATAGGAGACTAATTACCAAGGGAATTGGTAAATACACCAATATTTTTGGACATATACCCCATATTTAAAAAGGAAAATACCATTATACCCTCGTTGATTTGTTTATTTTTTTTTTCAATTTTGCGTTGTTACCGGAAACTTAGTTTCCGGAATGCATTTTTGCATTCCGGAAACTCCAGGAAAAATTTACATTCCGGAACTCCAGTTTCTTGAATGTAAATTTGCATTCCGGAAACTCCAGAAAAATTTACATTCCGGAAACTCCAGGAAAATCCAGTTTTCGGAATATATTTTTGCATTTCAGAAACTCCAGGAAAAATTTACATTCCGGAAACTGGGGGTGTATGGCCAGTTTCCGGAAAAGAAGCAAAATCAGAAAAAAAAAATCCAAACAATGAGGATATAATAGTAATTTCCTGAATAAATATGGGGTGTATAGCAAAAAACTGGGGTGTATTTACCAATTCCCATTACCAATCCCATTTAGGTGTTGTGTTTGTGCAGGACAGCGGTCGGTGTCCCTGTTTGTCTCTGAAGGCAAGCACGGTCAGCGATTCGTATTTCGGCAAATTTGCTTTCATTCTGCGGTGATTAAGGTTCATTTATTGCAGGTTTTTCATTGTCCCTATGCAATCCATGTTCGCTTTTTTTTTTCCCGTTGTTGTTGTTCACATGAGATATGGTTGCTACGTAAAATATATTTGGGAAAATTGAGATTTTGTTAAGATGTACATCATAATCTCGTGGTGTATGATGTGGTTGTAACTAAATCTTTGTTGGATGCCATTCGTGACTGTTATTTGTATGATTTGTTCGAAACTTTCATCGTGCTGAGTCTGGAGCTCTGTTATTGTCCACCAGAGTAAGGCATGACCCGATGCCATCATCACCCTCAGGAGAAAGAAGAAAAAAAAGATAGGGCGAGAATTTTGTAATCAAAATTTGGAAAGGTCTTATTTTAGTTGTCACAGTCGAGAACGTTGATGCATAACACGGATTATATTGTCAACAACGCAACCTACTAGACACTTAACTAGGTGGGAATAATAGAGTAAAATGGTGCTCAACTAATGCGATGGTTAGCATTATATATATAGTTAATTAGTTTCAATTTTAATCATGGTTGCAAATTGCCAATTTTCTAGCCAGTTTGAATTTTTTTTTATAAGCACTTATGATATGAATTTTCTAACTAATAGCTTATCAGCTTTTGCACTTCAATTTTGATTAGTTATTAAAGTTAGAACTATTCTGATGTGTAATTGAATATTTATATATCATGAAATCTCTCCATAAATTGATATGAGGGCAGGAAGAAAGCATTGCATTTTGTTGAGGATTTTGATTTCAAGAGAGAGAGAGGGGAAGATGTCAGGTATGGGAGATGGGTATGTGGGCACTGCCCAAGATGCAGTTCGGATCCGACGGCTGGAGAAACAAAGAGAAGCTGAGCGTCGCAAAATCCAAGAGCTCAAAACCAAGTCGGCCTCCGCCAAGGGCCAGCCCGGTCTCCTCCAATTCGGCTCCAGCACTTCCGAGGTACCATTTCCCCTTTCCTATTCCCTTTTGCTTTTCTGCTTTCAAAATTACAATCCCTAATTGACCTTTCATGTTTCAGATTCTTGAGACTGCATTTAAGAAGGAAACTGTCGGTCTGGTCACCAGAGAGCAATATGTCGAGAAGGTATGTAATATATCCATTCCATATGTTGGTTTGGGTTCCCTTTTTAATCTCATTATTATCCCTTACATGTTCATATCTTCATACTATAGTCATGTGGTGCGGTGTGGTATCTAATGGAATTCTCAATTCCAATATGCAGAGGGTTACTATTCAGACCAAATTAGAGGAGGAAGAGAAGGAGAAGCTTCAGAAGCAACAACAAGAGTATGTTTTCTCCCATTACTTTGTTTGCACTTTCTTCATCCTTCATCATCACAATGTATTCCTCCCTTTCCAAACAGGGAGGAGGAGCTTCAACTACAAAAGCGCAAAAAAAGGAAGATAAAGGGAAATTCTCGATTGTCATTTGCTGAGGATATTGACAATGATGCTCAGGAGGAGGAACCACATCATAGTAACCATTTTTCCCACTACTCTTTACTTCTCTGGTTACCTTTCATATTTTTGCTGTTTGAAATCCTAGCTTTTATTCATTTGTTCATGCAATGGCATGTTGCGGCGTTGCCAGACTGTTTTAATACAGAATTGTGAATGATCATTGATAAGTGATGTTACTACAAAAACATAGAAAAAGCATTTAACTTGCTATGCTGCTGGCAGATAATCTGGAAACAAGTAGACTACACCATGGTAAGCTTGGTAAAGACCCCACCGTTGAAACTGGCTTTCTACCTGACAGGTGTGGCATCTCTCCTCTTTTCTTTTTCTTCCCCAGTACCCCTCTCCTTTTGTTTGTTGGTTGTTTCCCTAACGTTTGGGCATAGGAGTGCTGAGGATTTTGTTCAGTGAGCGAGAGGCTGAGGAGCAAGCTGAACGTGAAAGGCTGCGCAAACAGTGGGTTCGTGAGCAGGAGCAAATTCGAAGTCAGTCTGCTAACTCTTTTATAATAGTTCCCATTTTCTTTGAACTCTGTTTCAAAAAATGATAAAAGTTTGAAAAAGCATAGCTTGCGGAATATGATTATATTATGGAACCAATTATGCTTAATTTCCTCTTGGACATAGCTTAAGCTGATACGTAAAACACTGATAACCATATAAATGTTAATTCTTAATTATGTTGTTCCTTGGGCTTCAGATGAGCCTCTTGAAATCACATACAGCTACTGGGATGGAACTGGCCACAGGCGTGTGATTCAGGCAAGTAAAGGCGGCCATGTGCTTCAACTTACTTTAAGTATCAAAATTAATATGCAGTTACTATATAATATTATACCTTGTGTCTGAACCATTTTTTTAATATGATTCAGGTACGCAAGGGCGACACCATAGGAGAGTTTCTTCGAGCAGTCCAACAGCAACTTGCTCCTGAATTCCGAGAGATTCGAACAACCTCAGTAGAAAATTTGCTGTATGTAAAAGAAGACCTTATCATTCCTCATGTAAGAACACAAAATTGTTTACAATTTCAGCAAGTCTCTCTGTGCGTCTGGGTGTATGTGTGCCAAATATTTTTTTGATAACAGAATATCTGTCATTTACCTGTTTCCATGCATATTACAGCAACACAGCTTCTATGAGCTAATTGTGAACAAAGCGAGAGGCAAAAGTGGACCGGTATGTTTCTTTTATTTCTCTCTTTTATTTGTGTCGCATTTCATTTCTTTCAGGTGTGTATCCAAAATTTTCTGAAAACGTTACACTCGTGATTTTTATTTTTTCCAAGAAAATATATTTAACTCCCTCACCCCAATTTATGTGGTGTTTTTTTTGGCTCCCTTAAGGAAAAAATATTCCCTCGCTGTCCCTGTAAATGGTTTCTGAAATTGAGAAAAGATAATAGTTATGTTTTCAACTTTCTAAGTAGTATTATATTTTTATTTTTCTGCTGTTAGGGTCAATTTCTTTATATATGTACACACACCTTCAAAACTGTGAAGACATAGAAACGAGGTTCTCAGCTACAAAAATGATTAAATAAATAAAAAAACTGTGATAAATCATATATAAGGTGGTTGAAGGTGCGATACAGAGCTGACATTTGTACAAGTGCTTACCAAACTAATAAACTATCCTAGTTGTTTTAATTAAATTTATTTGCTTTTCTCTATGGGTGTAGGGATACCAGGGGAGCGGGGAACGTTGAATGATGATTCATTTCAGATCATCCATAATAAACTAATTATCCATGGTTTAGATGAGAGCATTCAGTTCTTTTTGATCGGTAGAAATTCTTGTCTGAAGAAGTGTCTATAACACTAGTTTTCTTAATAGATGTAAATTAATTCGAAGAGAAGATACTAAAACATTCGTGAAAATATAAGAATTTTTTTTTTTCTAGTGATAACTTTTGGTTTTGTTCAGTCATCTATATTGCTTTGACGTTGCTGTTGATGTTTATATGCTTGCTGCTTAAAGATTGCATTTTATCTGCAGTATCTCTTCCCTAATTATCCTGCAATGATTTGCAGTGTTAACGTTACTTTTTTTTCTCTAAATATACAGCTTTTTCATTTCGATGTGCATGAGGATGTACGAACCATTGCTGATGCCACTATAGAGAAGGACGAGGTACATTTTCTGGCATCTCATCATGGTTACAATTTTGAAATTCAAGTTTACAAGATAATGAAAACAAGACAAATGCATGTTTGTCTTTGGGTGTTCTATTAAACTTGTCTTCTGGCTTCTTGCTCTTAGTTATTTATTCTGATGTTCTGATATCAATCAATAGTCTCATGCTGGAAAAGTTGTGGAAAGGCACTGGTATGAGAAGAACAAGCATATATTTCCTGCTTCAAGATGGGAGGTACCATCTCTCTCTCTCTCTCTCTCTCTCTCTCATGTGTGCACAGTTCATATGCTGGTCTTTATCGTCTTCACCTCATAGTTGAGCATTATTTGTACATATGTTAAACAAATCTCTATTAGGATAGAATCTTCTGAAGTAGCATATTTATTATAGATAAGAGTGCTTATGACGTGTAACAGCTTATTACATAGCTTTTGATTTTGATTAAATTATTTTCATCTTCTATTGCAGATATATGATCCAACCAAGAAATGGGAACGTTATACCATCCATGGAGATTGATTTGAGGCTGCCAAATAGCTTTATTTGGATTTGCTGCTTGACCTTTTGATCTGGTCATCAGCTGAGATGATTATGCTTCCATTCGCACCTTGATGGTGTTGGTTTATTATATTTGGTAGTTAGTAACAATTATTAAGGGATACACACAATTTTTTATTTATTTATTCTGGTTGCGACCAACCTTATTTCTTCTGAGTGACAGAATTGGAACAGCCTTTAATAGTGTGTTTGATAGTCTATTCCATCTCAGCCACTCTTGGACTTATTTAAGTATAAACTACAAAGATGCATGTCAAAAAATTATTTTCTGTGTAAAAAGAGTTGTAGCGGACAAAATTGGCTCGTGGTGTGGTGGGCCAATCATCAATCTTGTGTCTGTAATCGGGAAATCACAGTTTTTCTAATCTGAATCTTGTTTGTGCCTTGTAAATAGAGATTGTTTATGGGCTTACTTTTTATTTAGCCTTGGTTGGATGATTAGTTTATATAATCACTATTCTTGGTTTTAGACTATAGATTGTACCTCTAATAAAAAAAGACTATGGACTATAGATTAGCTTCAATTTATAATTATTGATATTTCGGCAATTATAAATAAGATCTAGAAACGTTAATTGGATCTAGGAAACCAAAACCTATCAAGATTTGATTGAAAAATTTCCATCATAATGACTACTTAAGACGATTCATCATCATTGACGTGAGCATATATGGGCTTTGAGCTCATTTCTTTAGCAAGTAAAATAAATAAAAGCTCTAATATAGTAAAAAGGACAGCTTAAGCAGAAAGCACCCAATGCATTTTATAATGGTAATTCTTGCATGAACAGAGTGCGAGCCTATTGAACATAATTACTTTGTATCAAACTAATAGTAGTAAACAAGGCATCAAAACTCGTACTAGAATTACTTTAATATTATGTTAAGATTCTTACTGGTTGTGATTAATAAACACGTACTCGTACAAGAATTATTGTTTTGATTTGTTATCCTACGGCTTTGAACGAGGGATGTGTGGAGTATAATGGATTTTGACCTAGGCATTTCTTCACAGGCTATGAAATTTGGGGGGATTAATTGTTCATCTCCTCCCCCTTCACAAGATGGAGAAAATGGACGTTTTTCAGTTTTTAAGTGTATGTTTGGTTACGCGTTCCAGGACGATGAATGCACGTTTGGAGCCTTCTGACGCAATTATTCTCTTTTCTAAGTTGTTTGGTTGCTCAAAAGAAAATCGATTTTGCTTCCAAAACTTGCGTCTAGCAAAAGCTAAAATTTGGAGCTTTCACGATGACTTGAATCGAGTATGTTGCCTGACAGCTATGTTGCATAGATAAGGGTATAGCACCGGTACCCGATACGAGTGCGAGTACGGCGATATGACATTTCTAAAAAAACTAAGGTACGAATACGTCGATATAATTCTTTTAATATATATATATATATATATAAAGAGAGAAATTAAGATGATGTATGCTTAAACATGACAAAAATATCTACAAAAAATCCTGACTACAAAAATATTCTCTACCATAATCACAAACAAGGCAGACGCAGGTTAAACTTTTTGGGGGCATTTGCCCCCACTTACTTTCCATGTTTCTTGACATAATATATAGGGATGAGATCAAATGACACCAGGTGTCAAAACAATGTTTGACACCAAATCATATCCATCGGATTTTTTTAATCGAATGGCTCTCTTTTAATCACTTAAACAGTCACGTGCCATCCTTTTCTGTTTTACTTTCTTTCATCGCTGAAGAAACGCTACTGCTCTCTCCCTTTCTCTCTCTCTTGTTTTCCTCCTCTCTCGTGTTTTCATCCTCTCTCATTACCAATTGAGTCGATGATGCAAAAAAAATAAATTTAAGAGTATCTTTACTTCATTGCTTTGTTGACATCGTTCATATATGCATGCTTTTGTTTAGAGTTGATGCAGTCATATATAGTATCTGTGATACAGGGGGATTTTTTGTATACATTGTGCCGATTTTAGGATGCCTATCTATTAATGGATTCATGGATATGCACAGGGGTTAATGTTAGTGTGGTTAAGGGAGAGTTTATGTTAGTTTTCTGATATTAGGTAATTATAATAGAATTGTTCCCGTCTCATGAATAGAAATCAATGTATTGATTGGAGTACCTCTCGTGTTCATCTTTTGAATAAAATATGTGAATTTTTTTTTGAAAGGCGAATAAAATATGTGAAATAATTTTAATAAATAGAAAATATGCCATTTACCGAAATGCTGTTGGGTTAAACTTCAGTGAAAGTAACTTAATGGCATCTTTCATAGCATCTGGATTTGCCAAAAGAACTTGGGTAACAAAATGAAACTCAACGGAAAGGAATTAGACATAAGAAAATATTGTTATCACAAAGAGAGAGAGAGACGAGAGAGCGAAGAATAAGAGACGAAGGCAAAACTAGAAGCATGGAGAAGGTTCTGGCCTGGAACGAGAGAGTAGAAGCTACAGTAGAATTCTCCAGCAACCAGGCAAAGAGGCGAAAATGAGCAGGAGGGAGTTTACTGTTTACAAAGGACCGGCACGTGACTGTTTAAGTGATTAAAAGAGAGCCATTGGATTAAAAAAATCCGATGGATAAGATTTGGTATCAAACTTTGTTTTGACACCTAGTGTCATCTGATCTTTCCATATATGATATTATATTATATATTTGGTGTCTATAGTCCACTCACGTTTTAATCCACTAGAATTGTTCTCTATATTTGATAAAATTACCTCTAATAACATTCATTTTATATCTCATTCAAAGTTTTAAAATAATTGAAAAGATATTGATTATCTCATAAAATTATTTCAGAATTTGGGGGGATTAATGATCTTTCTATAAAGCCTATAGAGAGCAGAAAATGTTGTATATGGGTTGTGTATTTGCTTTTAAAGTTAATTTTGATAATACCAGTGACAACCGTAACAATTGAAATAGTATTCTCTACTATAAATATTATCAAGAATCGAATGCAAAATTGTATGAGAAAAGAATGATTGAATTATCGTTTAGTTACTTTTACATAGGGATATATTTTTTATAATATTGAAAATAAAAAAATTATTCAAAATTTTCAAAATATGAAAACACGTAGAGAATAATTATGATGAATGTTATATTTTCAAAAATAATATATTTTTAATGTCACCAATTTAAATTTATGAATATTGCCCCCACAACATAAAATTTCTGAATCGGCCACTCATCACAAAAATATTGATTTGTGTTTAATAATGGTATTTTAAT
Organism: Glycyrrhiza uralensis; assembly: GCA_030159175.1. Taxonomy (NCBI): domain Eukaryota; kingdom Viridiplantae; phylum Streptophyta; class Magnoliopsida; order Fabales; family Fabaceae; genus Glycyrrhiza; species Glycyrrhiza uralensis. The sequence continues at coordinate 46,377,458 of BRZY01000005.1, forward strand.
CGTATTTGAATGGTAAAGATAGAATCACTTTTGATGTATAAATATAAAAAATGTTAAGTCCCACATCCAAAATTGATTTTATTCAACACAAAAGTTACAAATTTTTACTTCCATTAAAATCAATTTTACTCACCCCAGAATCAATTTTATCCAACGTATTTGTTGTACTCAAACACATCCCATAATCAATTTTGACTATTTGTGATCGAAAGGGACGTTCCACGGCAGTAACCAAACAGGCACTATATCATTGATTAACGAAATAAACTACTCCATTTAGACATCTCCGTTTCAAAATCAAACACAAACACTGTCGATTAATCAATGACTGTCGCTTTACAAGAAATATTGTTTTTCTTTCTAAACAAAAAGAAGAGAACAATTGAGAAAAGAATATGATGATTAGCCCAAAATAAAGGCCAGAAACCAATTAAGGAGGGGAGATAAGAAGGGTACAAAGAATCAGAAAATGACAATGGGTAGAGGAACCAAAAATAAAAAAACTAATTCCCAGACGCATGTACAAATTTTTTTCAAACCGATGATATAGAACAGAGATCGTCAAAAACTTGTCTGATGTTAGGCCTCTCATTTACAGGGAGAATACACCTGAGAGATGTTGCAAGCAGTTGGTCCATCTCTTTGGAGGATTCTTCCCCACCTGCAATGTCTCTGTCTATACAGTCCATTACCCTTCCTTCTCTCTCACACAGCCTAACCCAATCTGTGAGATCAACAGCACCTGATTGCCCTGATATTATGTCACCTGCACTTTTTCTGGTCAACAGCTCCATTAGGATCACACCAAGTGCATACACATCAGCCTTGAAGGATGGAGCTGGTTTGGATGCAGTGGCAAGTTCCGGAGCACGGTATCCGAGTGCTCCTAGATTTAGTATCTGCTCTGCAATCCCGGCCGGCATCATGAGCCGGTGCAGACCGTAGTCTGTAAGGCGAGCACTGAAATCAGGTCCTGCTAACAGAATATTTGTCGGCTTCAGATTTCCATGGGGAAGCCCTCGATCGTGGAGGTATAGAAGACATCTTGCAACATCAACAGCAACTCTTGTTCTCTGGCTGAATGATAATGGCGAGTGCCTCCGGGGTGTGGTCTCTGTGCAAACAGATATATACATTGATGTTATACTCAACTAACAAAAAGCTCGTGTCATGTCACAATACTCCTGCATGAACAACCGGTGCTAAATAGAGAATGCAAGAGTCCTAAACATGTCTCAAATGAACTGTTTCACAAGCTGTACCTTGGGGATACTACGACACAAAAAATACCCAACATTTGTTAAGACACAGTCCCTGAAACTCTACAATACACCTAGCAACAGCCATGCAACTTGTACAACTGCAACAGTTTCAAACACTATCTGAGAGCAGTCTTTGTCTGCCAGAAGTTGGGAGGAAGCCAGTGAAAATTGACACAGGCAGAATGGATGGCTCATAGCATCTAGCTACATAACTTTTTCCTTTCTCAACAAGAAACAAACTTTTGGAGTCAAATCCAATTTGAACAGGCAATGATCTACTCACACTCCGCCACCTAAATAGGTAATGTAAGTCATGCCCCCAAAATCCATGCAATGGGTTCATGCACACAATTTCTGTACAACCCCCTGTCAAATTATCATCTATCCGTGATGTAAAGGTTTGCGACCCAAGGAGAAAAATACTCCCACTAGTTACAATTACATTTAATATTTTAGCAATTACCAAGCAGTTACAATTTCTTTGTTGGATGCTTATAGGTATAAGGAAATTCTAATTTCTAGAAGGAAAACGCATGTTCATAAATAAAAGGTATGCACAGTGCAGACGATAACTATAGGACACAATAAATGCTAGAAATAAAAAGTATAACTTCAAAGAAAACACAAGTGGGGGTAGGGTGGGGGTTTGGGATGTGCCAACAGAAAAGTTAACTATTACCATAAAGATGGAGGGCCAAGCTGTCCCCATGTATATAGTCAGCTAAAAGAAGCCTCTCCTGTTCCCTAGGCCCCCAATAGGATGCTCGTAAAGGGACAATGTTTGGATGCCTCATAGAACCAATCCTTTTAACTTCTCTAGCAAACTCCTTTTTGTGTTTGACCAACCCCACCCTTAGCCATTTTACAGTCAACATATGACCACTGTCCAGAGTAGCTTTGTACAGAGTGCCATGGCTACTTCTGCCAAGGACTTCAGCTGGAGCTCGAGATAATTCCTCTGCAGTGAATGCTAGTGAAGAATCCAGGAAAAACAGTTCCCCAGCCAGTCGATCCGGTGAGTAAACGTCCAACATCACTGGCTTTTCACAAGCCTCTATAAAACGTGGTGAAGATGACAATGGGGAACCGGGAGAAGACTTTCTTCCAGAAGATGTGGGTGGGTTATCCACCAAATTAGGATTTACAGATGCTGAACTAGTTGCTACCATTCCCTGAGGTAAGCCATGCTCAGAAATTTCAGTTATAAACTCTTGCTGTCCAGAGAGTGACCTCGAATTGGAAGTCAACAAGTGATCATTTGAAAAGCTCAACGAAGTTGTTGGGGGTTGCACATTTGTATGGAACTTGAAGAGGGAGGACCTTGCAAGTCCTCCTAACTTGGCATCTCTTCCAGTATTTTGACCAGCAAACTCACTTCTTCCATGAAATTCTTTTACTTGTGTTCGATGATAAGCCAATAAAACAACAGCAATCATCACAGCAGCACCCACAGAGGCAACAATAATTGCTATCCTGATATTACCCTTTGAACTATGATGTTTAACTTTTTCTGGAATATTATGTGGCACTGAAGAAGATTCAGGAGAATAATCTGGTAACATTAGCTTTTCATTTCCAGGGTAAAAGGATGAAGGAGGGAAGTGGCGCAGATTTTGAGGAACACGACCAGATAGATCATTATTGGACACATTAAATACAGTCAAGCTAGATGGAAGCTTATCGGGAATATTTCCAGTAAATTTGTTGTTAGACAAATCAAGGTACTCCAAATAAATAAGTTTGCTCATTTCATTTGGAAGCTGTCCAGAAAAGCCATTCCTTGCCAGATTCAGCAGTTTGAGCGCGCCCATCCTACCTATATCTGAAGGCAAGACACCTTCTAAAGAGTTATTAGATACATCAAGATATTCCATTGGCTGATAAGGAGGCATAAGTAGTAATTCACTTGCCCCTGAACTTTGAAGCAAAAGTGGTCCTGTAAACTGATTTCCAGACAGATTTAGTCTTGTCAGTGATGATGAAGTAACTAAACTACCTGGAATGGATCCATTAAGTTCATTCACACTTAAGTCAATGGTAGACAATTTTGAATATGTCCCTAAAAGAGGAGGCAAGGATCCTGACAGCTTGTTTGAACTCAGATCAATAACCTCCAATGTGGCTTCCCAGTTCTGTATAACAGAAATATCACCAGATAACATATTCCTGCTCAAGTCTATGACTGTACATCTTTTCATAGATGTTGGCAAAGAGCCTGATAAGCCATTCGATGAAAGATTCAAAATAGTTAAAGTTGTGGAGTTAATTACAGCAATTGAGCCTGCACATAAGCAAAGATATGTGGACCAATTATATTTACTTCACAATAAAATAATATACACCCGCCAAAATCTGAAATACTTCACAAACTGTGATGCAAAAAGCATTTATATTTACACATTACTTAAAAGAGCCTCGTAAAAATTTACTTGACAACTGTGACATTCAAACATGCGAAATCAATTGCAAAAAAGAAGCTTTAATAATACAGTGAGTAGAATAAAGCCACTTTCAAACGCAAAGAATAAACAAGAGAAATTCATGCAGAAAAAAAATATAAGACTCGATGGAGAAGAAAAAGTTTTGCACTGAAGGAATTAAGGAAAAGACAAGACGGACCAGGATTATACATCCAGCATGAAGGAAAACATCTCAAAGGTCATCACTGCACTAGAAAATACGATAAACAAATGGACCAAATTCCAAGCATCGTAGGATACAAAAACACCAAACAAACAATGCCTGGTTGGAGGTAATAAAGCCATTCGCAAAGGATATGTTCATTAGAAGAAATGTATAACATAAAGATTAAACACCATTCCCTTCCCCTCTATTTCTCCCTATCTTCCCACCCCCTACCCATCCTCCCTCCCTTCTCCCTCTCTCTACGCCTATTCACGGACAAATATGTTGATTTTATTTGCAAGCTCATTGTTTGCATTCAAGCACATGCGAAATAGAATTTATAAACTTCGATTAAAACATTTCCCCCACCCCCTCCACTCACCTTTGTGGTAGAACAAAATTCCATGATCGAAAAGGTTCCCCCGTTTTCAGTTATGCACCTTTTTCCATATCAGATATTACTAAGATGCATATGCATGCACACAAATACACAATCAAATGCATGCGTATGCAACTTTTGGCTTCTCCGCTTTTCATTTTGGTCAAGTAGCGAGAGGGTGGAATAGAAGTAAATTTTTGTAGTATTACATTTCAACATGTACTCCTAAAATTGAGCTTTAAATAGTGGTAATTCTGTCTAGACAATACTTGAAAAGAAACAAGCCCGAAAAAAGGGGCCAAAAAAAAAGAAAAAGAAAAACATATATCAATGCTCCACTAGCTAATGATCCTCAGCGAACGACATATGGAAACCCTTTTAATTAGAGTGCTTCCGAAACAAGAGAATAGGAAGACGAAGAACCCTTTCTTATACAAGCAGATAAACAAATTAGTAAATTAATCAAAAAAATTGGGGAAAAAAGAGAAATAGAAAAATATTTACCGGTAAACCCATTGGCACTAAGATCCAATTCTTCCAAGGGAATTGAATCGTGCAACAATCCCTCCGGCACGGCGCCGAAGAAGAGATTCTGTGCTAGCCGAAAAACCCTTAGTGCAGGTAAGGACCCAAAAGAAGGAAGCTCACCCCTGATCAAGTTATCACTCAAATCCAGAACTTGCAAGTTCCGAAACAACCCAACGGTGTCGTTTTGGAAGAACCCTCCGTTCAAGTTGTTGTGGCTAAGGTTCAAGAACCGAACCGTGTTGGCGAGAGAGGAAACGTTCTGGAGTGAGAGTGAAAGCCCACCGAAGAACTGGTTGTTGCTCAAATCGAGGTGTTCCACGTTGTGCATAGTGGAGATTAGGTCTCCAATGTCAGCCCAGAGACCGTTGGAGTGCAAATCGAGGACTTTCAGTTGCTGGAGGTTGGTGAGACCAGTGGGGAATCCACCCTTGAACCGGTTCAGTGACAAATTCAGGTAATTGAGACCCCACAGGCCGTTGATCCGAGCAGGGATGGGACCGTAGAAGTTGTTGTGTGAGAGATCCAAATGCTGGAGCGAGGTGAGGGTTCCGAGTGAAGGGGGTAACCTTCCGGTGAAACGGTTACCGGCTAGGCTTAGGTTTCTGAGCATCTTGAGGTCGAGGAGAGTGTGGAACTTGAGTTCACCGGCGAGGCCTAGTTTGTCGAGGACGATTCCGGTGACGTTTCCGGTGAGGTCGTCGCAGGTGATTCCCTCCCAGTTGCGTGGGCATGCGGTGGTGTCGTCGAGTGAGGAAGGGTTCCATGAGTCGAAGACGCGGCCCAGTGGATCTGTACTTATGCCTTTCTTGAATTCAAGTAGAGATCGGAGCTCCGGTTGGGAACCGGAAACCGGAAGCAAATGCGCCACTGAGGAGAAGAACAACAGCAACAACAACAGCTTCATCGGACTCAATGTGGTTGCAAACACACTCCTTACTTATTCATTGATGGAGAGAGAAACAGAGAGAGACAGAGAAAGAGAGAGGAACCCTAGAAGGAGTAGAAGGTTAACATCATCATCGAGCGGAGGGAAGGAGGAGGGGTTAGAGAGAGACAGAGACTGTGGTATAGGGTTTGGTTTTATTTTATAAATATTTTATAATTTCATAAATATTTATATTAATATAATTTAGAATTTAATTAGTACATCAAAAAATTTACATAAATATTTAATTATATCTTACCATGTAAATATTTATGTAAATATTGATTTAATTGAGTTTTTATATAAATTTTTTACACTATATTTTCTTTAGACTGTTTTACTTATATTTCAGTCGAAACGGAATAAATAACTATTATTAAATTATAGTATAATTTATAATAATAATAATTAGAGAATGGAAATGGGGAGGGGGTCAGGTGGAGTGTTGGTTGGTGGGGGCGAGTAACTACAGTCTGTAAAGGACAACCTCCTCGTCCTCTCTCTACCTTCATTCATTCATTCACTCTCTACTGTATGCTGTGCTGTGTTGTGTTTGTGAATTGTTTGTGAGAAACAGTAACGGCAACTTAAAAGGTTTGGGTTTCTGTTTTCTCTCTCTATCTAATATCTATTCCATTCCAGCCCTACATACACGCACATGCATCTATCTAACGCCTCTGCACGCCGTCACCGTCTACCCTTAATTATTTGCTGATTTTGCTCTCTTGTTGTTATATTATTATAAAAAATAAAAAATATAATATAATATCTCTCACTCGCTCACTTTACTCTGTGTGTGTGTGTGTGTTGTGCATTGTGGGTAGGTTTTTCGTCTTTTTCCTGTATCAGTGCTTACTTACAGTTTCTGCTTGTGTCGCTATTACCAGCCACCCCTTGCAATCATCCATCATCGTCATCGTAAAGTAAAACGAAACGCCTTGTAAACTTCAGCTGCGCTCATAATTACTCTTTATCGGCCCATTTTCGATCGCCACGTTCCTTATTACCAGTTACAGCTTTTGCCTTTCAACTTTAATTAGCATCGACCAAAAACCCAGTTTTATTATTCTGAGAAGAAAAATGGTGAAACGAAATCACTCAAACATAAAAATAAAATTAAATGTATTGAATAATAATTGATTAATATTTCCTTTTGAGTATAGCAAATAGTAGTTTTAATTTTTTTGTATTAATATTTTACCGCCCATACAAAAAAAAACTTGATAAGTTTTATTTTACACCGAATTTAATTAATAAGCCCCGGTACAGATAATAAAAAGTCTAAGATTAAACATATTGATGTAAATATTAAAAAAGGGTTAAGTTCATGAATCATGGTCAGATAATAATTTTCAGCTATTAGTGAATGATGATATACTCATATTCATATTGAATAATTGAAATTAATTATTAGTGTTACGTTAAATGTGGATTTGACGATAAAGGAAGAAAAAAAAACAAAAAGAAACGGCGTTAAGGTGAAGATATGGGGTTAGATAGGTGGAACTAGGGATGTAAATGGGGCAGGCGGACACGGGTACTAGTTACCTCTTATTTGTCCCGTTTGGTATATTCGTTACTCGTATTTGTTTCATATTTATATGGGTATTTGTTATTTAGATTTTAGCGGGTACCGGTGAAATCCGCGGGTACCGGTGAAATCCGCGGGTATCCGCAGATATCTATGGATATTAAAAAATTAAAAAAATTTATAAAAATTTTATTAAAAAAATTATTTCTACACAATATTTGTCATAAGGAACATCATATTAATAAGATTAAATTATACCAATCATAAAATTTTAACTCAATTGTTATATCATTAATTGTTCAATTAAATAAAAATAAATAAAGCTATAAAATGAAAAATATGAGTGTGAGAATTAATACATGACACATCAATAATACATATTTTGGAGTCACTTTGTTCAATATTAAAACAAAGCAATACAACAACTAAAAGTAATGTATCACACTCTAATACTTGTCAAATTGTGTATTGATATTTTACTTTTTGGCATGTATATAAATAAAAAGATAATTATTGTAATTTTACTAACGGGTACAGGTATCCGCGGGTATAGGTACCTCACTATCCGCCCTCATCTCCATTTATTAACAGGTACCTTAAATACCCATTTAATTTACCCGCAGGTACCCGTCTAACGGATACCCGCCCCATACCCGTAACAAATTTTATCTGTGAATATATGCGGGTATAGATTTTTTTGCCATTCCTAGGTGAAACAAGGAGCGAAAGAAATAAAAGAGGATGTCTGGAAGAGAGGGGAAGGAATGGGAGGGGTGCAAATAGAATGATGCACCCACTACAACTCAGCTTCAACTCCTATCCCCGTTTTTCCATTACCATTTGACCTCATTCTCCTTCCCTTCCATGGATCTCAACAGTCATCACTAGTAGTTTATTCTTTCGGCTCCATTGCTCCGTCTTTCTTAGTAATAACTTCACAAAAAGTTTGCAACACAGTTTATTTTATGCTTTCATATTTTTTTTCTATCTAGTACTTTTTTACTCTACATACAAAAACTTTAAAAATGAAAAAAAAAACTTCACCAAGATACCCGTAGAGAAAAAAAAAAGTTACAGTATATAAATTCTCGTGAGTACATCCCATGCATTTCATCATGTCATGTTATGATTATTTTCATAAAAGAATACTCGCTCTTATCTTTTTGATTTAGGACCATTGTTGGCTATCTACGGAATATCCCAATACTTTCAACTAAAGACTACTCCAACTTTTGTTTAAGTTATAGGTATTTTAAAAAATTAAATATTTATTTTAGGGTCATAATTTGTTCTCTGCACTATACTAAAAGATTAAGATATTTATTTATCTATAACTATTATAAAGGCGATACACCATTTTGGTGTAGCCTTTTTATACCAAAAATGTCCTTCAACTCTATTAATCACCAATAAAAGTCTATAAGCAAATTGGTAATTGTAACTTTTATAAATTGTAATTAATGGTAAAAAAAAGAGACATAAACACAGAAGACACATTGTGAATACAGGCACTCTGCCTGCTCCCCACTAGTGACTATAAAATGAATCTACGTACATAGTAATTGTTTTTGGTTTCCGGCAAAAACCTTCCAATCATATTTTTTTGGTCAAGTAAACCTTCCCATCATAGATCATAGATTGAACAAAAGGAATACCTCCAAAAGAATTTGTGACCCAAAATTGGTAATAGCAGGTGATCGCCACTCCGCCAACAGGCAACAATTGGGCCTACAGACGTTCAATTATTCATGGAGGCCCAGGTTATAATTTATAGATGAATTGCTATAGTGACTACAATGGTTTCTTATAATAAATAAATAATAATAAAAGAATAAAATTGTACCAATATTTGTTGGTTGAAGTGGCTGGAACTTGCTCCCTTCTGAGCAATGGTTTACTTTAATTTCAATTTGATGCGATAATTATAGAAATTTTTGAATCCAAGTTAATGAAACAATAATTGCAAAATTAAATTATCTTAGACAAAAAAGAAATATGAAACAAATAAAGATGGACAAAAATAACAATTTTATAAGTTTTTAGACATAAAAAATATAAGAAGTGTATGCTTTTAGTCCTTGGTGAGGACTAAAACCACACTATTCTTGTTAAATATAAAGATTAAAAATATATAAAAATTTTATAGAGATCATAATTAAATTTTATAAAGACTAAAAATATATTTAACCCAAAAAAAAATACTGAACGGTTGGCGACACTCCAAGAGTTTATCTAGATCACCCTTCTAAAAATTAAAAAATATTCTAAGTGAGAAAAACACCAAGTTTAGCCAACCCACATCTTTGAGGGTCGAGCTTTCTGCTGAGGAATCCGGAGACAGGATCAAAAAGAAACCTGAAACTCTCTATTTGAATACAAGTTACAACATTATATAAATACCAACATATATCGTCGGTGCTGTGCCTGTACTATGATTTTTCTTCAGACCCTTTATTATTCTTTAATTTGTTATAGAGTAGAGGACGCTAGTCTTTTATAGTTTGTTTTGTTGAAGATTCATTTAATCAAAAACTCAACAGTACTTTTCATGTTCCAAAGTCTCTGGCCAGGTACCATAAAATGAGACTCTCAAAACCAGCAGCATGGTTTCTCTTTCTGCTTTTCATCTTCGTTGTGACATATGTTGTTGTTCAAAGGGAAGCAGTTACGGATGAACGAGTTGCCCGTGGTGGTGGTTCTGCGAATTCTGTCACCATTGTGAGTTTGGACTCTGAAACCCCCTTCTCAGTTTAAAATCTATCTCTTTAATTATATTTCTGTTTTGGTGTTTTGATTTTTGGGTATGTAAAATTGTGATCAAGCTTGTGCATTATTGCTCAAGATAAGAAACGATTTGGGTTAGCTCAAAGATTTTGGAGTGTAACTGGGTCATTATATACTATGCAGAGAAGAGGTGACTGTGAAAAACAGGGCGTTGAGTGTGAGGAAGAAAATGGTGGGACAGAAGACACTGATTTGGAGAATGAAGACTACATCTACACCAACTCTTTATTACCTTAGATGACACACATTGCTTCATTTGCTTGTATTATGAAGTAATATCCTTATCTCCTTTACTGAATTAATGATGTATTGCAGTTGTGATCTTGGTCTAAAGCTAGCCAGCCATATTTGGGATTGTAAAGTATGGATCTACAAGTTTACTCCACTTACTGTTCTCTGCAATTCATTGGGTTAAATTTTGTGCACAGGTTTATTGATCACTAGATAGTGAGGGTTGCACTCCAGTACTATTCCCGAGTCTTATACTATAGTCTTCCTCTCTTATTTTTTATCTTGTTCTTTGCTTTGTTTCCTCCTCCTCTTCATACATACATTTTGATCATCTTGAAAGTAATGAATTTGTCCCTTTGACTGCTTTCTGCACTTACCGATTCATAGAAGTTACTAGTACTTCATATTTTTAATCAGTTGCCGACATACTTCTTGAAGTTGAGATTCATTTGATTTATAATAATACGATATGTGCCTTTTCAATTGGGTTCAGCTTACATAAACAAAACCACTGTCTTTTGAGAATCTCAATTTGAAAAAAAATTTGATGTGTGTTTGTATTAGATTTTCAAACACAGGTTAGGGGCCAAAATTTAGTTTGACTTGGTTAAATTTGATTTTGGCAAAAAGTTAGTGTGTTTAAATACTCAATATGAAAATTTAAAACGTGATTTTGGAGTTCAAAATTAATTCTAATGAAAGGAGATTCTGAGTTATTTTTTTATTTGTAAAACTACGTTTGGATGTGAGATTCACAAAATTTTTTATATTTATATATTAAAAGTGATTATATTTTTAGCATTTAAATATATACAAATCAATTTTTCTGAATATAACTTTTTTAAAATTAATTTTTTAAACACAATTTTATCAAAATTTAAAACGGACATTTGGTAATTAAAGAGAAGAATATGCCACTCCTAGTGCAGTCAAAATTCCAGAGACCAAAGTCAAACGAGTTAACTGCAACATAGAAGATTCTCGTTTATAGAAACACGTGGAGGTGACAGAACATACCCATGTGGGATGCCTTATTAAATTGCCGTCCTTTATGAGATTGCAACCCATTAACATATTCTGTTCCATCCTTATCAGTTATCACTTCTATCGTGATTTTTGGCAGCATTAGGTCCTTACATCGTATGCCATGTCAAGCATTTCACTTCGGTGCATGTTAGAAAAAGTGTATTAAAGAATGTGTTGTTAACATTCTTCTCAAATCTAAATGTTGGAGTCGGTGAAGCAGACAATGTGAATTCAGTAGCCTATGAACATGCAGATGCAGTAAAAATTACTAGCATAACCCCAAAAAAACCTGCTGTTTAAGTTGCAATTTTAAATTCAACATGCATATTGCACATACTGACATGTTCATTGAACAAATTTAATGTCAATTTCAGGAAAGGCTTCCTCTCCAAATTTTGGTAGGAAGCTGCATCGTAGGCAGCATATGGTAATTATAACAAGGCTCATGGTACATATTCACTCAGAAAAAAAATTAACTAAAATGTTAACAGAATTCAGTTAAATTCAAGTGGAGATATTATTAGTGAAATACTAGTATATACAAACCGTACGTAATACCAATACTATATGCGACAATGATTTTATGTAATTTTGAAGGGGGGCGGGGGTGGTTAATGATAAAACGTGGCCAGGCTAGCTATTGCAGAGCCCGATGTACTTTTACAAAGCAACAGGAACGGGTGAACAGAAAAAGCCTCCACCATGTTTGTTAGATTTTTTTTTTTGGTCGAAGCAACCATGTTTGTTAGTTGAAAGTTTTAGTATGAGCTTATGTCTTCCAGAATGTTGGGTATTACTCTTTTTTTTTTGTCAATAGGTATTACTTTCTTTTTTCCTTTGGTCAATTAGGTATTACTTTCTTTGAGCTCCCCAAGTCATAATCCCTTCCATGCTCTCGAGGTTGGCTTTTTTTTTGGTCTTTTTTTTCTGGTCTAGGATGTTCACTTTTTTTTTTGGTCATAAACGAACTTATATAGAAGAAGGGGCAAGGCCCACGATTACAAAGGCACCAGGGCCATACACTCAGCATAAGCAACATTAAGGGATGTTGACTTGTAAACATGACCTTTGTGCTACATATCGGCCCAAATTCAGAAATGAGCCCAAGAAACCCTATAAATAAGGGGAATTCCTATTAACACATACATGGTTTTCTATATGCACATACATCTCCGCGGAACTAATAGTTCCGCGGGTTTATTTTTTTTAGCACACACATGTCCGTGGAACTATTAGTTTCGCGAGTTATAATTCTTCGCGGAACTATTAATTCCGCGAAGAATTATAACCCGCGGAACTAATAGTTCCGCGGAGAATTACAACTCGCGGAACTAATAGTTCCACGGACATGTGTGTGTTAGAAAAAAAATAAACCCGCGGAACTACTAGTTCCGCGGAGAATTACAACTCGCGGAACTAATAGTTCCACGGACATGTGTGTGTTGAAAAAAAATAAACTCGCGGAACTAATAGTTCCGCGGATATGTATGTGTATATAGAAAACGATGTATGTGTGATTAGAAATTCCCTAAATAAGGGACAACCACGCACAAAAAACAGAAGAAGCAAAATTAAACCAAAAAAAAACATTAATGTTAGTATGTTACACACACCTATGACACACTCACTACACACTTCATTCTCTTATTTTACTCATTAGAATAAGATATAATGTGGGTGTGTGAGTATTAGTGTATCATAGCTCAAAAGAAAAAGGCAATAAAAGCAGGTTGGGAATGAGTGATGACGCGGCAAAGTACAAGAAAGGTAACATTGACGAGAACAAACACGACGTTTCATTTCAAATCAAACAAAAACAAAGGGGGGAAACAGTTAACACTCTACCTCTCGTGCTCTTGCTCATTAATAATCACGGTAGTGTAACGTTGGGTTCGCTCGAAATTTGGGTGTGCGTCGTTTCACATCAAATTTCCAATTTCCATGGATACTTCGTCTTTAAAATGAAGAAATTGCGATGGAAGAAGAGGACAAGTGCACCCACACGGCTGAAATTGAGGGTTGTTCCCCACAAACAGAAGCAGCAGCACCAACAATTAACGCATCCAACAAGAGAAGAACTTCGATGAAGAACAACAGGAGGGTAAGCTTGGAATTGGATGCTTCCGAAACGACACCGTTGTGCTCCTCACAGAAGTCCAAAGGTAAAGGTAATAAGGGAATAGCGTGCAAACGACGGAACCCTAGAGTCCCTGTTCGCCGCCCCAGGTCTAATGTAGCCGCCATTGGGCTTCCCCTTGGAATGTCGTTCGCCGCCGTTATAGCTCAGGTAAACGCCGCCGTTAAAGCTCATTTCCCGTTTTACTAAAGATTTTTCCACCGTACCTTCCAATTTCACTATTTTTATTATAAAAAATGATCATTGGACACCCATATGTCATTCTACCACTTGAGAGAGATAGGAATAAGAGAGAGAAAAATGATAGATGTGATAGATGAGTGATGTGATAAGAAGAGAGAGATAAAAATAGATAGAGGTGTTGAATGAGTGTTAAAAATAAGTGGGTGTTTAAATATAATTGTTCTTTTATTATCTCCCTGCTTCTTAATTGATAATAATTGCTTTGCTTTCTGCTATTTAATAATTTTGAAAACTCAAAATTGTTGCTTCAGTAAAATCTGCTATATTTTCCTTCTAATACTAACTATCATAATGTGATGATGCTAACAACCTAAAACAATCAATTCTAGTAAGTGTTTTAATTTCCACAGTTATTTATTGGTCTTGTGCATGAGAATCTCTCTCTTTTTTCAGGTGTTGTATAGAAGAGATGCATCAGCTGAGAGTATGTCTCCCAGTCATCTTTCGTCGGTAATTTTCTTCCTTATTTTTAACGCAAACTTTAATAAATTTGATTCTGGCTTATTCACATTATTGGCATAATTGTGATGTTTAGCAAAAGTACAAAATGCAATCTATCAATCAATTACTATTACTATATAAGAAAAGTAAGTCCTAGCTGGGTTGGGACAAGTGTGATCTCCCAGACCCTTTTATTTCATGTCAAAACCGTTTCATTTGTTGGTTTTTTTTCCTGTTTATGTTAGGAAAAGACCTTTACGTTGTAAGGGATCGGTCCATCAGCTAGTTATTAATAACATATAGCTGATAACACAATTGGAATTATCCTGCTATCCTTATATGCCTCTTTGTCACGTGCTGAAATTTGATTTAATTTTGATTCGAGCCTTGACTATTCCACTGTGTTTGTCTTCCTTGTAGATGTGCACGTCTGCTATCAAAGAATCTCTAGCCAGTGTAAGCAAGACATCAGTTGTTAATTCATCCCCTGATCGTGATTTTACTACATTTCTTTGGCAGCTTTCTTGTGTCAACATTAAGCAAACTCCACCTCGTGAAAGTGATGTCTGTGTGACACTTGTTTTGACTTCTGCCTATCCGGCCGCAGGTTTTTGGAGACAAGCTAGATGGTTTGACGAGGAACTTTGAACAATCTTTTGATAGCACTTTGAGTACTCTTCGATTAATTTATGAATCCTCTACAAGCAATGAAGGGAATAAATTTAGTAATATTAAGATGGCAATTCCAAGTTCTGAATTGAACAAAGGAGATCACACGGGTGATATTGCTAACGAGGATGGTCATTCAGAGCCACTGTTGCAAGCTGAAATCCAAGATCAATCAATTAGGCGTGAAGAGGTCAGGGATAACTTTCATTTGGATCCAGTTACTCGTGATCTTACTTTGCATGGGCAATCAAACCAAATGGTTTGTTTTTCTCCGACCTCTTCTGGATCTGTACTTAATAATCCTATGATTAGTACATTTGAGAAGTCTATTGTGGAGCAATGCCGTTCTAATGACCTCAAGACAATTGAACTTGGCCTTACAATGAAAAAATTGAAATTGAAAGAGACGGAATTGGCTCTCAGCTACGATTTAAATGATATAGGGAGATCCAAGTTAGCTATGGAAGCATCAAAGGCATCTTTCAAAGCTGAAAAATTTAAGAATCAGTTAGAAGATACGAGACATGGTGAACTGAATAAGAAGTGCATAGACTGTCTTATTGCTGGTCTGCTTATTATGTCATCCTCACTTTTTTATGGTGCTTATGTTTATAACTATGAGCGGATTAGTGGAGCTGCTGAATCATGTACTCCATCGACAGAGGCAAGTATAATTTTTTTTTCCTGGTTTCAATTGGTTTGATACACATCAAGCTACTGCATTGTTCTTTGGTTTAGCAATTACTGGAAAGTTTCTTTTTTTTTTTGCCTTGAGTTAGATCTATCACTCTATCAGTTTGACAAGTAGTCAAACTTTACCAGCAGCCTTTTTCTTGAATGTTCATTGTGGAATCCTTTCGATGTGTTATGGACTACCTAGTAATCATTGCCTTCAATAATGTCAGGGTTTGAGTAGCTTGTTATTGCATTGTGAAAAATAACTAATATGGAGCGTATCATTGAAATTTTATTTAGAAAAGAAATCATATTTGTCTATAAGATTTCCTTGTTTAGTTTTTCTTTTTTAAGTACATCTGTGTCATGATCAAAGATTCAACTTATCATCTTTCCTTTCTTTGTAATCTAATTTAAGAATTAAGGTGCAAACTATGTAAAATAGGATGTAATTATGACAGTACTAGAGTGATTTCATCTGCATATTATTTCAGCATTGCCTTTGCTCAATTGGGAGATATTAATGGTGTGCCTTTTCTATTTCAGGAATCTTCCTCCTGGTGGACGCCTAAGTCAGTGGTCTGGTTCAATTCAAGCATGCATGTTTTTTGGTGTCAAGTTCGAGTTATGAGCCGGATGGTGTTTGGTTTCTTAATGATTATTGCAGTTGCATATTTGCTCTTCCAACGGTCAGCAACATCATCATCACAGACTATGCCGGTTACTTTCATCCTTTTGATGTTAGGAATCGGTTGTGGCTATTGTGGCAAGCTGTGTGTAGACACACTGGGAGGGAGTGGTTATGTGTGGCTCTTATACTGGGAGACTTTATGCTTGCTGCACTTCTTATCTATTGTCTGCACATCCGCTTTGTATTCAATCCTTCATGGACCAGTGACGACACTGCAAACAACGAAGGAGAATACAATCTTTCGGTATTGGATTCGCCGATTTTTGTTCTATGTTACTTTGCTTCTGTTTCTTCCGTTGTGTTGTGGTCTCTTGCCTTTTGCTAGTTTAAGTCAATGGAAAGACTATTTTATGTTGAAGGCGTTAGATTTCTACGGATCCGAATGGTAAAACACTGTTTTGTAAGCCTACTTAGGAAGCACCATCAATTGTATTTGCCTGCAGCTGGTTTTGTTTAGTTCATGTTTTGCTAATTATTTTCTCCTATGTTGTAACATTTGAAGTTACGCTATTAATGTTATATTGTACGCATTTGATGCTGGATTAGTAAAGTAAGGATATGATCTAAATTGGCTGACATATCATTTCAGCTGGAAAATTCTTGCTGTAGATCCCTGAGTTGACTGTTGAATACTAGCGTGATTTTGAACATTATATTTTTAGTTAGGTAGGTTGATCGATGATCGATTCTAATACATGATTGATACTTGAAACTGTATCAGTTCCACTTCTAACTGATAAAATTAAGATTTACGTTTTTCCTTCTGTTGTTCCTATTAAATCCACTTATGACTGGCAATTAACTGGATTTATAAGTGATTATTTCATTAACTAATAAAGCTTGTGCGGTTTTGATAAAGCCAAATTTTATTAAAAGTGCTTGAGAAGTGACATAACAGGGATCACGATCTTTTGTAGTTATAGTTGTTTCTTAATTAGAGAAGATCTCAACGATTATAGTTTTATTTTCTTGGGTTAATGTTTTATCATTAGTTGATATTTTTATTTTGTTATTACTAATTAAAAAGTATTATATTATTTTAATTTTATTTTTTAAAATTTATAAATTCTCAAAAATGAAAAACATTAAGGTGCAGGCCTAACTTATGGTACAAGTACAGCACCTAGTGAATATATTTAAAAAGGATAAGGTAATCAATAGGTTACTGATAAATTTCATAATTGTAATTTATTCCATGTAACCTAAATAGCCCTTTATTTTCATTCGTATAGCATCGTCGTTTGGTCTGGCAAAGAAGTGCCGAACTTGAACTTTCCCACCGCTGATACTGCAGGGGAGACGAATCTCCTACCGTGTGTCCTTAAGGCCAGGGCACGTTTCTGTCAAATAGAAAAGATAAGATGATAATAATAAAAGAGAAAGAGAAAGGTAACGGTTTCGGTTCAGCAGCCCCAAATGCGCACCGGCTCCACGCACTTTGAGTGATAAGGAAAGCGGAATGCCAGAGCATATTAAAAGGGTCCTACCTTAGTTAGCTTAGCTATGGTGAATGGTGAATATTTGGCGCCACTACTGCAGAAAGAGCATTGTCCTGTCCTCCATTAGTGGATCAATTCACTTGCGTTCCGATTTGTTCTTCCCACCGTCAACAAGATTCTCCCTTTTTATCCTTGTCCTATTCCCTCAATAGACTATAGCTAATTAGAAGTTTAGCTAAAATAAAACGGGAGAAAGAGTTTTTATTATTTAAATTAAAGACAATTTTATACAAGTTATGTTTGGTTGTAAGAAAATCGAGATAAAGTTTTCATTATTATATAATTAAGTGAATTAGAGATTAGAGGTTCCGTCTCTGCATGATCTTATTTTAAAGTTTCCTAGAGTTTGAATATTTATTAAATAAAATAAATATAATTATTAAAAATAAAAAATTGACTTATTCGATAAAGGATAACATAAGAAGGGAAATAGAGGGCATCTTTTTATCCAAAAAACCGAATATGTTACAAAAAACTATGCTAGTCACCAAAAAAAAGAAACTACGCAGTTTAACTGTAATTAACCGGGGTTTCACTTCAAAGGCAGATAAGAAATTAACAATAGCCAAGAGGAGTGGAAACGTATTATTGAGCCATCAACAACACAACAGTGTCTGTCCACCACTGGCACTGCGATTTTCTTAGAACGGGTGGCCCCTGTCGTCCCAGTGTAGCCAGTACCATTACCCGTCAGGTCAGCAGCCAAGTCACCAACCCAACCGGTTCCTTTCATCCACTGTTCGACACGTGTCAGTCTCGAGTCCATTCGCTAGGGTTGGAGTCAGCGCGCACGGGGTTTCGGCCTTCTGCTTCGTTCCCTTTGCCTTTGTTCCACCCCAAACTTTTTGGCCAAAAAAAATTAGTATTAGGAACAACGAACAGATTCGTTATTATTATTAATTAATATTAAAAAAAACAAAACACAAAAAAAAGGTTCAATACGACTTCTCTTCTTCTCCCTCGGAAAATTCCACGTTCTCTTTCATTTCTCTCGTATTATTATTACTATTAACAGTGTTACTGTCACGAATAGTTGGTTGGTAATCGAATCACGAGCAATGGGGCCTGCAAAACCCTAGCAACCTTTCGCCGCCTTTGTCTTTGCCCACAGTATGAACCTCACATGTAAGTAACTGTTTTATATTGCTTAATTAATAATACCAACTTTGAAGCCTTTTCATATTATTGGGACGCTATTGCTTTTTGGTTCAATTTATGGGGCGATGTACAATTTCCAACATTTCTATACAAAATCTCTCGCTATCATCAAATCCTAAATCTTCCACATAGTTTCCTCCTTTTTTTGTTTTGTTTATATTCCTGGAAAATTGGTATATTCTCTCTTCTCTTATCTCTGCTTTTTTTTTTTTGGAATTTCGTTAACTTATTGTGATTTGTTGTTTTTTTTAGACATGACCGAACTAGTAGATTTTTTTTTTTTTATTTTGTTTTTGAATTGTTGCGCGTTTTTGTTAACTTTTGAGCTTATTTTAATTGTACGCTTCCTTGGAGATTTCTGTTTTGTTCTCGTGCGTTGTATATTAATGATTTCATTCATAATTTTGTTTTAGCATGGATCACAAATATCTATC
The DNA here is from genome assembly GCA_030159175.1 of Glycyrrhiza uralensis. Classification (NCBI taxonomy): domain Eukaryota; kingdom Viridiplantae; phylum Streptophyta; class Magnoliopsida; order Fabales; family Fabaceae; genus Glycyrrhiza; species Glycyrrhiza uralensis. Next base: position 46,396,696 of record BRZY01000005.1, read on the forward strand.
ATCTAGCAAGCACAATTGAGTTTGCTGACGGCTGTGGGGAATTTGAAATTGGAAAAGCTTTCAGCTGGCTTGGGGTAGTTGAGGGATAGTGCTTTGTGTCTGTCACTGATGGGTGAAGATAGCCCGCGCGTTGGAGGGTTTTCAGCTGGTCTGGCTGTGATATTGAATGGTGAGGACAGTAAGAAAAATTCGCCGAAAACTCGGCTTCTTTCTTGCTGTGATGATTTGGGCCAACAGTCTGTGGAGCGAACCATTGAATACGTGTTTGGCCTCCCCAACAGATCACTCAATTCATTGACTGGTCCGGTTGACCGCAATGTTATTCGCTCTATCATTAGGAATGACTTCTCAAGATATAATGCGAAATCTGGTAATTCTTCTAGTGAAAGAGATAGGATTTGTGGGCCTGATGTTGTAGGCCTAGAAGTAACCAGCATATGCGGTGATGTCAAAATCATCAAGTCACCTTTTCTTATAGAGAGTTTGGCGATGTTCAGTAGTGCCAGGGCTAATACTTGTGTTTGGAAAGGAAAATGGATGTATGAAGTTATGTTAGAAACATCTGGCATACAGCAGCTTGGTTGGGCCACTCTTTCTTGCCCTTTCACTGACCATAAAGGCGTTGGCGATGCTGATGATTCATATGCTTATGATGGGAGACGAGTTAGCAAGTGGAACAAGGATGCTGAGACATATGGTCAGTCATGGGTTGTTGGTGATGTCATCGGATGTTGCATAGATTTGGATCGAGATGAAATACTATTTTACAGGAATGGCAAGTCACTTGGGGTGGCATTCCAAGGAATTCGAAAAATGGGTCCTGGTTTTGGTTATCATCCAGCAATTTCTCTCTCCCAGGGTGAAAGATGTGAATTGAACTTTGGGGCCCGACCCTTCAAGTACCCAATTGAAGGCTACCTTCCTCTTCAGTCTCCTCCTTCCAAGAGCTATTTTGTCACGCGTTTGCTACAGTGCTGGTCAAGGCTGTTGGACATGCACTCAGTGGAACGAGCTGAGCATTCTTTAGCTCAGAAATTGAGAAGAGTGAAAAAATTTGTTTCATTGGAAGAAATTTTTCATCCTGTCTCTTATGCTATATGTGAGGAATTATTCTCTATACTTGAAGCAGATGCTGAACATGCAGAGTATATGGTTTGGGGTCCATTGTTGTCCTTCATGTTTGAAGTTTTTGGATTGCATGCACCCCATGACTATTCAAGCTTGGATAAAGTAGTTGAAGTGCTGCTACAGTTTCAAGGATCACATGTACTGTTTGAACACATCATAAATGCCCTTTCCCGTGGTTGCAAAATGGCCTCAGTGGTTCTAACCGAATGTCCTTACTCTGGATCATATTCTTACCTTGCATTGGCATGTCATCTACTAAGACGAGAGGAGCTTATGGTGCTTTGGTGGAAGTCACCGCATTTTGAATTTTTGTTTGAAGGTTTTCTGTCACAAAAGACTCCAAACAAGCAGGATCTTGACTCCATGATACCAACTGTTTGGTGGCCTGGTTCATGTGAAGATGCATCTTATGAAGGTAACATGATGTTGGCAACCACAGCTTTGTCTGAAGCAATCAGCAAGGTGAATTCTTTTTTTCCTTGCCTTAGCTGTATTTTTTAGTTATTAATCTGAGTTGATTTGCTGTTGCTATTTAATATTTGAATAATGAATATTCAACAAGCAAACAGTAAAGCCAATAAGATTTTGAATACAATGATCAAAGTTATCTATGGCATTGTTTTGATTGATGGAGTAGGAGAGTAATACAAAGTAAGGGGAGAATGTTAGAAAGTGAATATAAAGAGTAACATGTAGTTTATTCCTTAGGATATAAGGTTGAGCAAAATGAATCTTTACATTTTATTTAGGTTATTATTCTTGTTGATTATGAAGTCACCTTCACTTTCATCTCATAATCTTCTTCTCCATCATATTTCCATGGACATAGCACGAGACTCGGGGTTAGGGATTAAGGGATACCGTAAACACTATGCCCTCAGAATTTTCTGCAAAATAGAATAAAAATTTTCATTTGCTAAATATTTCCTCTCATTTTTTATCATATAAATATTATGCTAATTATTTAACAATATAACGTAAATAGTAAGGTTGGTTCTGTAAATTTTATGAATAATATTTCTTTCTTATTTGAGGGTAAAATTCTGCGAACTGTTGTGCTCTTGGATGCTTCTTTCATAGTTTCCTTAATTTTTTCTGAGTGTTCGTTTTCCACTTGTAGATTGAGGAGAAGCATAGGGACCTCTGTCGCTTAGTTATACAATTTATACCACCTTCTACACCTCCCCAATTACCTGGAGCAGTATTTAGGACATTTTTACAAAATCTTCTACTGAAGAACAGAGGAGCAGAGCGAAATGTCCCACCACCTGGAGTTTCTAGCAACTCAGTTCTTGTTTCAATTTATACAGTTGTGCTCCATTTTCTTTCTGAAGGATTTGCCTTCGGAGATATTTGTGGCTGGTTAAAGAGCTGCAAAGCAGATGTTGGTTTCCTTCATAGAGGTGGTCAGCAAGTTTTTCCCATACACTTGTTTCTAAAAAATGATCCTCATAGAACTGATATTTCCAGGCTTGGGGGATCCTATACCCATTTATCAAAGCTACACCCTGCAATTGATCATGAAATGGAAGTGGTTCAATGGGATGAAGGTTGCATGGATAATGAAGAAATCAGAGTGACTCATTCAACTAGGCAGAAGCCATGCTGTTGTTCTAGTTATGATTCTGAATTTACAAGAAACTTGAAGGTTCCAGCTAAATACCTGGCCAAAGGTTCTCGGGGCCATTGTAGCTCTATTCCAGAAAGACCTGCTCATGTTGCTGCTGAATGCAGTGATGAGAGTTTGAATGATGAGATAACAGATAAACCTAGCTCCAGCGACCAATCTGAACCTGAATATGGTTACCGCCAGATGCACCGTATGAAATCTGTACCAAAGGATACTAATATTTCGACAGCTACGCTACAAGAAGAAGAACTACTTGATGCTTTGCTATGGTTGTATCATGTTGGTCTTGCTCCGAATTTTGGAAAGGTGAGATCATGTTGGCTAAATTTATTATGATATAGCATGTTGATGGTGAGTGACTTGAATTTCTCCGAAAATTCCTCAACCTTTTTGGTGAAGATTGCAAAAGAAAAATGTAAAGGAGTTGTGGGCATATAAATGGCTTATTTATCTCAGTCCCCAAGTCAAGAATAACTAGTGGCACTCTGCTAAGGCTAATTTCTTCTTTTTTAGGACAATGCTTATACAACATATTATTCAAAATGTATATAGAACTTTCAGACTTGGTGTGCGTTTGTATTAACTTATTTTGTGTCCAAAACAGCTTATAGTTAAAATCTTACCAAGAGAGCTTTTGAAAAAAAAAAAGCAATTTTTAATCCCAAATTAATCAAAACCAAACATGCATTGAAGTCTTAGCTCCAATTAAATTACATTGACCTCCCTTGAGGTTTACCTAAATTACACTCACTTACCTTCCTGTTTAGAAATGTCTGACTTTTCCTTTGTCTTTGGTTTTTCACTTGTGCGGAGTGTATATCTGGAAAGAATTTAAACGGGATAGCTGTTTGATGAGAATTCGTAGCAGAAGAGGTCAGTCAATGTAATTTCTGAAACAAGAGGGGAGGTTAGTGAAATTCATGAACCTGCAGGAGTATCAGTATAATATACTCTTAATTTTCCTATAACTATTATCTTTCTAACTTTATTAAGGAAAATATTATGAGAAATGATGTCTGGGCATGTGCTAGAAAACCATTTTCTTTCTAAAATAAGACGGGAGGAAGGAAATCAATACACACATTTTATTGAACAATATTTGGTATATGTAAAACTGTACGAGCATGATTTGCATGACACTAATTTTTCATCTAATGGTGAATTTTATGAAAGATGCGTGCTACATAAGTTATTTGTTAGTATCAATTCAATTTTGCTATACACTGGTGTTAGTCAATCCTAACCTAATGGTAAAATAATCTTTCTCTGGTTCTCAGGACTTCTACTTTGCTCGTCCTCATTTTGGCCGGTGTAATTTTTGAATTTTCCAATCACTTAATTGATTTTGAATATCATTGAAATCATACAGAAAATATGGAAAAGTGATATGATTCATATGAATGCTATTCTTTCTGTTTTTACAGGCATCATACTACATGACTCATCAGGCACAGTCAATCTCCCTTTTGGAGGAAACTGATAAGCAAATAAGAGAACGAGCTTGCAGCGAGAAAATGAAGCATTTGAAAGAAGCTCGCAATGAATATAGAGAAGAGGTTATTGATTGTGTTAGGCATTGTGCTTGGTAAGATGACCATATGATGTAGCACTTGAGTTAATTTCTGGATATCAGTGATGTAGCATCAGGACGCATATATTTCTGGATGCTTCTCAAATACTAATTCTTGATTACCTTGAAATGCTTATTTTTTGTTGTTTTCCTTATTCTGTTTTTCTTTATGGGGTAATCTTGCTTTACAGGTATCGGATCTCTCTATTATCTCGATGGAAGCAGCGAGGAATGTATGCAATGTGCATGTGGGTTGTCCAGTTGCTATTGGTTCTTAGCAATATGGATTCAGTGTTTATCTACATCCCTGAATATTATCTGGAAGCTTTGGTAAATAAGCATTTGTCATTGGTCTAAGTTTAACAAAAAAATTGATTCACTCAAGTGACTCAACCACAGAGCACAAATTTCTTCAATAATTATCTGCTTCAATGCACTTTTTTGTTTTGTTTTTGCTGTTACTTATCTGTCAAACATTTTAGAACAAGTATCTGACGCATTCTGCTGAGACTGAGGGAGAGGGTCATGATATAAAAGCGTAAATTTGATATGAATTTGGATAGAAGTCATGCTTATTAAGCCTGCCTCAATTAATTTGCTTAAGTATACATTAATTCATTTATTACATTTCCTCTCGGCTTTTCTTATAATTATATAGGAAAAAATCTCTTGGCATAATATTTTATCCTTCATACAGGTCGATTGCTTTCATGCGTTGCGGAAAAGTGATCCTCCATTTGTTCCGTCCACAATTTTGATCAAGCGCGGACTAGCTTCATTTGTATGTGTCACCCTTTCAATTTCAATTTCAATTTCAATTTCAATTTCTTCATTCTTTATATTTGACCGGTGGATGTAAATGTATACTTGATATTTGTTTCTGTATTCTGATGAATGAGATTTGAATCTGCAGAATTGTGTGGAAATTTTTTTTTGGACATTCATATGTATTTTTTGGGACATTCTGATGTAATTTGACATTTCTAATTCTCTGCACACATCCCTTTCTTTTCTTTATTTTTACCTTCACATGTTTTTCTCTTGACTGCAAACATGCATGTTTGTGCGATTTTCTTGCATAATGGTAAGAATTGGATTGTTGATGGACGTTTATTTCAGCCTCATGGATTAAGCCAAACAATAAAGATTTATTGATGCAAAAAAGAAAAGGAACTATGGTTGTTGAAGAGTGGATTAGTTGTGCATACTATAATGATGAAATTTACTGTCTTACGTATGAGTATTACAAATTAATCTTTATGCTTGTAATCTTGCCTTAGCAAGGTTGTCGAGTGTTTCTACCATTAGTTCTAAGTTATGCTTGGATATCTTTTTCACTAGGTCACTTTTGTAGTTACTCATTTCAACGATCCAAGGATATCAAGTGCGGATCTTAGGGATCTTCTTCTCCAGTCTATATGCGTCCTGGTGCAGTACAGGGAGTATTTGGCTGCTTTCGAGAGCAATGAGGCAGCCACCGAAAGGCTGCCAAAAGCTTTATTATCAGCATTTGATAACAGATCTTGGATCCCGGTGATGAACACACTCCTGCGATTATGCAAGGGTTCTGGTTTTAGCTTTTCAAAGAATGGAGAATCATCTTCATCATCAGTTCTTTTCCAAGTATGTAACAACCTCTTTTTGTTACCACGTAATTTTTGCATGGATTGATTTCTCACCAGAGATTCTTCCCCTTTGACTCTTGATGCAATGCAGAGGTTGCTAAAAGAAGCTTGCATAAATGATGAAGGATTGTTTTCCTCTTTTCTAAACCGTCTATTTAATACACTTAGCTGGACCATGACGGAATTTTCAGTTTCTGTTCGAGAAATGCAAGAAAAGTACCAGGTATGAATATCTTTTTCTGTCCTTTATTGGATTTGCATCTTGGTTTGCTTTCTGTCTTCTTATTCTGGTGGCTTAAGTTAGTTCTGTAGCAGTAGTAGTACATATGCTACATGGGATCTAGGATTTAAGTTTTTTTCTCACTCTTGTAGCTGACTATTTTTCGATTAATCTAACTTGTTTTGTTTTGAAGACATCTTGCAGCATGCATAAGATAGAAGTTGTTACTTGTCTAATTTAAACTCTAATGGGCCTTTCTGATATATCTGTGAATTTCATTCCGTTGATTTATTGTTGAAACATTTCCTTCACAGGTAATAGAGTTTCAGCAAAGGAAATGCTGTGTCATATTTGATCTTTCATGTAATCTTGCAAGGATTTTAGAGTTCTGCACCCGCGAGATTCCTCAAGCATTCCTTTCTGGACCAGAAACAAACCTACGGAGGTTAACTGAGTTGGTTGTATTTATCTTGAATCACATTACTTCTGCAGTTGATGCTGAATTCTTTGACTTGTAAGTTCCAATTTCTGTCACTTAAACTTGAGTTTATAGACCAAAAGTTTTTTTTTTTTTTTTAAAATTTGTTTATCCATCTGCCATACATGGATATTGCTTCTTGAGAGACTGATAGTCCAACCTTATTATCACCTAACTTGACCCTTAATAGAGGCTCCTTGAAAATTTGGAACCATGCCGGTTTGTTGAAAATAGTTTCCATCGATGGATTTTTTTACGGGAGGTTGCCCTTTTTATTCTTTTTCAGGTCCCTTAGACGGCATAACCAATCTTCAGAGAAAGTAAATCGAGGCATGATATTGGCACCTCTTGTCGGGATCATTTTAAATTTATTGGATGCTACTAATTTGGCAGACAATCGAGAGAACAATGATCTTTTGGATGTTTTTGCAAGCATGGACTGTCCAGATACTGTTCATTATGGGTTTCAGTATCTTCTGGATTATAACTGGGTTAGTTGTTGTCACCCTTAATCTATGTTCTTGATTCCTTAGCATTCAGAATGCCTAAGTATTTAGAATGCCTTTGTTTCTAATGCACTCATTATTCCGACTTGGTGCTACCTAATGCTAAATAAGTAATAAACTAGGCCTGGAAAGTTCAACATTCATGCTGGAAGTTCAACATTCATCTTGTTCCTTTAATAACCTCAATATCTCACCATATCAAATATCATTCTAGCAATTTGAACATTTTTATGTTGAAGATTTGATATTAATTTGTTGAAGTGAGGCTTATACTCTGACACTAATCATGTTTACCATCATTTTGCTCTTCCATTTCCCAGGATGGATCTTGTCGTGGGGAAGCTTATGTGGCAAAATATGAGCAGCTAGAAAATTTCCTGAGCCTTCTTACTTGCCGCACTGTGTCACATGATAAAGTGGATAGTGTTGGAGATACAGACCTTGACGATAGCATGTGCTGCATATGTTATGCGTGTGAAGCAGATGCCCAGATTGCACCTTGTTCTCATAGGTCTTGCTATGGCTGTATAACTAGGCATCTTTTGAACTGCCAGAGATGTTTCTTTTGTAACGCTACCGTGACAGATGTTAGCAAAATTGACGAGAAGACAGGCTAAGAAGCTTCTATGTTGTGGTTGCTTGGTTCCTGTTTGACGAGAGCCAGTCAGTAACTGATTATTTGCCTATTTATGAACTTCATACCTGAGAAAAGACTAGAACTGTAGAAGAAAGAAGAGCAGGGGGGAAATGGGGGAAAAGTAAGGAAGAAAAAAGGGAGGTTGGGGGAGGGGGTAGTTGGGTAGGGATTGATCTGTTCAAGATGGTTAAGTGCTTCAAATGGGCTATAAGGAAGCTGCCATCGGTGAATTAAGAATTTTGTAGGCTATGTTAGAGGGTATTGTGCTGTAAATATGCGATGTAAATGGCAAGCAAAATCGTTAAAGTCTGTCTGTCTGTCTCTCTCTCTCTCTCTCTCTCTCAGGAAGACAACTTCACTTTTCATTAGATTGGCTTGGAAGGAATGACCAAAAAATGAAAAGATTGGCTTGGAAGGCCGTTCAAACTCCGCAGTAGAACAATATGGTTAGATGTTGCACTAGGATTACTTTTCAAAAGGCTAATAAAGTTATTATGGAAAAGAAATTGCCTTGACAAATGTGATGTTGTACTAATTTGAATTAGTGCGAATCACAGGGTTTTGTCCATCACACTAAAAATGATTTAAATTACATTTGTAAAGAAAGAGGCTTTTCAGGCCTCCCTGTTTGGATAACAAGCTTATCTACTGCTTATGGTATAAGTTGTATAAGCTACTTTTATAATCGAAGAAAAATTATAGTGAAACTTATTTTATATAAGCCATAAGCTGTTTTGATAAGCTATCTTGGGTAGCTTATGAAAAATAAGCCCAAAATAGCTTATAAATCAGTCATAAGCTGTGTTCATAAGCTCTGCATAAGCCAATCCAAACAAACCCTAAGTGTATTCTGTATTTGAGTGTAATTAGTATTAAAAAGCATTACTCAAGTAAGTTTAAAAGAAAATTTTACTGCACAGCGGTAAGAGTTATGTTGCATAGAAATGAATGTTGGATAGTAAAAAACCAAAAAGAAAATAAAATCCATAGAATATTGAAAGAATCTGGTTATAAGTGATTTGAGCATATATGGAGAAAGCATGTAGTACTAGTGAAGAGGATGATAAATCAAATGGATAATAGTCTATTACTCACAGGTGATAAAAGACCAAGAAAAACTATAAGGAAAATCATTAAAAAAAGATTTGGAATTAGATGATTTATTTTTAAATACAAAAACATCGTATTTTCATAGATTAAAAACATGTTTAAATTTAATAGACAAACTCATTTTCTTTATTTATTTATATTTTGATTTTCCAGATGTGATATTTCCTGCTTTCTGTGGCCCACGATATTGCAGAAAACCGAGGCCCATGAGCGAACCGGTCGGGTTCTAGTTTCGGAGAGTGCGAGGTGGAAAAGTGAAAACGGCTGTTGCGTGTTTCGACCTGTGTCACTACTCACTGTAACTGTATCATCGATTCACAATCACAACGACACAGAGAAATGGTGAGGTCCCTGCGATTTCAAGCTTCAGACCCAGGCACTGCTCCGAGATGGAAGAACAATGCTTCCGCCATCAACAACATTCAACAACAACAACAACAACAACGTAGCGTCCTCTCCTTTACAAAACGCCCCGCATTTCCCCAACCCTTGTGCTCTCTGACCACCGCACATCCATCACCGCAGCATTACACCTCCACCATTGGATCTTCTTCACCCCCTCACCCCTCTCACTGGAACCTCACCTACCGCCATCTCACTCTTCTCCAAGCCTTTGCCTGCGTGGTACAACTACAAACCCAAATCTCTTATTTATTGAAATTGCGTAGTAGATTTATTCTCCAATTAAACCCTTGTGTGTGTGTGTGTGTGTGTTACTACTTTCTTGTCCTTTGCAGATAGCGATTAGTGCAACGTGGCTGTTTTGTTCTGCGATTCCCGCCCTCCTGGTTTGTGTTCTCTCGAAAACCCTTTTTTTTTTTTCTTTTCTGGTAATAATGATAATAATAGAACTGAACTGGGGTTATTAGCTTAATTAATTAATTGTGATTTGTGAGACAATGTGTGAACTGTGAAGGCTTTCAAGAGAGCAGCTGAGTCACTGGAGAAGCTGATGGATACCACAAGAGAGGAGCTTCCCAATACCATGGCTGCAATTCGGTTATCCGGCATGGAAATCAGTGACCTCACCACCGAGCTCAGTGATATTGGGTTGTTGCCATGCATTTCTCTTTTTAATTCACTCTCTCTCTTGTGCTGTCCTGCATATTATAGTATAATAATCACAGTTTCATATTGCAGTCGCGATTGTGGCGATTGTGGTTATGTCGTGATACAGAACTTGATATCGTGGCTGCAATTACAACCGTGATACACTTTTAGATACTCTGAAAACCATGATGATACTTTGAAAACCATGATGTTGGGGCCACAATCGCGACTGCATACCTTAATTTAAAACCATGATGATAATAATATTCATGTAAATGGCATTAAAATAAAATAAAAAAACCTTGTTTGGCTTTCACTTTCTGTGCTGCAGCCAAGAGATTACCCAAGGTGTTAGAAGCTCCACTCGCGCAGTTCGGTTGGCAGAGCAGAGGCTTCGTCGCTTGACCAATACTGTGCCCCCTTCTTATTCATCTTCAGGTTACCTACCATATTACCAATCATGGGTGTCTTAGGTTCCTATCACTTGATGGGTCAAACAATGTTCTTCATTTGGTTATAGCTTCGTTGCAGGGAATGGGCAGCCCTAAAGCTGAGAATGACCCTGCAGTGGCCAGAACCGCAAGGAGCGTGAGAGAGGGCATTGTCAAGAGTCGTGCTGTCTTCCAAATCTTTTTCACCATCGCCCGATATTCCAAGTTTGCTCTCAACTTCATCACTGGTCGTAGATAAAACTAAGGGCCAGAGAAACAGGCCATATTTTCTTCATGGTGAGCAGCATCAACGTTCTCTTCTCTATTATGTGTCTCTCCTTTGTTTTATTCCCCTTAGAGAAGGATTTGGACCCCCTTTCTCTCTATTTGTTCTATATGATCTTTTTGTTTGTTAATAGTTTGGTTTGGTTGTGCAGTTTTGGCTTACGTTTCCCTTTAGACGATGATGCTACATGGTCTAATGTAATCGATAGTGTACTGAACCTAAAATGAACAACAGATTGAGTGCATGAGTTCGAACTCTCCAAAAACTTCACACTTGCATTTGTTGTTCCCAACTCCTATACTCCTAATAATATCTTTATAAAATTTAAGATGGGACTATTAATTTCTGAAATTATGATGGAGTAACTTTTTTTTTCCCAAGCTTTCATGTACATTATAACCCTTCTATGTTCTGCTTTCAGCTAGCTATTGATCACTGAACTTGTTTGTTTATTTTTGTAGGTATGAACTTGTTTATCTAAGATCAAGATGATGAAAAGCCCCGAACTACATATAAGTCAGATACGAGTGATGTGTTTCCTTTAATTGCCATTTTTCAAATGAAAAAAAAGTTGCTCTACAAATAGTTGTTTCAGGAAGATATGTGCTTGTAGACTGTAGGGCGTTGTATTGGACGTAGGGAAATGGGGTTTCGGAGTTATTACTTAGATCAGCCTTCTTTGGTCAAGACTAGACAATTTTGTTTGGACTCTTTTTCTCCAGGTTTTTAAAATCAGATAGATTATTGAACCATTGAAGGCACTTGTTCAGGTTTAAATGATCTAGTCGTGGTTAAATTGATAATAGTTAAATAACAATATTTTAATCTTTAATATAATATATTAAGCAATATTAAACAAAAAATAACATAATATTCATAACTTTCTAATATTAAAAATTAAGCTTCACTTGCGAACTGCGGTTGAAGAAGAAGCAAGTTGTTGCAAGTCACTAGAGGTTGTTGCTGAGCGGATCGAACAACTTGGGGACTCGGGGCGCAATGCTAGTTCTATGAATTTGTAACTGAGATCCAAATAGAGAAGGGGGGAAATGCCTAGCAGAAGTCGCAAAACGACATCATTTTGCTATTTTTTAAAAACATAAAAAAAAATGGAGTTTTTCTGTGGACTACTGCAAATAAACCACCATTTTTGGCCGGTTTTACACCGGTTCTACAATTTTTAACTGATTTTTATTGTGGAGGTTTGGAGGGTCGTCTAGACCTTTTCACCTTGTTCCTATGATTGACGATGAAAAGATAACGAATTGGAGAAGATGACAAGGGGGATCATGTAGTTAACAATGAAATCATTTAATAATCATCGCGCTGATTCCTGTTCAATGTTCAGTACCCTTACTAGAAGCAAAATGGGGATCGGCATGAAAGAGTAGACAGCCCCGAATATTGATTTCATTTTCGGCATATCTGGCCAAGCGGTACTTATTTGAAAGTGATGAACATGAACAATGCCAAGGGAGCGTTCTTGAATTCCTGGAAAACTAATAAACGAGACAAGTTCATCTTGTTTTTGTACCGCGCGCGTAGAAAATAAAGAACAGTTGTTTCTGGCTAGGCCCCTTCTTTAATTAGGAAAATTAATTAATTAATTAATCTATAAAACATCTTCATTCCCTTGACACTTAAAATTTTCAATAATAATATATAAAAATGACCACACCATCACCTTATTAAGCGACTTAAAAGGATAATCTACAAAATCGAAACGATCAGCTAAAAAGATCTAAGACCAACACCTTCATGTTATTCATTAATTAATTAAATAAGCTCACAAAATCGTGATATATATGCATATGCAACTTCGTGGAAATGAAATTTTAAGAGGAGGAACGATTGATTTGGCCTCCACGTCCTGCACTTAAGGGTGGTCTGGGTGGCCTCCTCAACGCTCGCGATGTAGTGGGTGTTACTTCTTCTACTTCACCGTCTTTCCCAAGACCGAGGCATTTGGAGAAAGCTTTCACGGCTTGTTCTATGAAATGGCATGCGCGGTACGAATTCCATGCTGATTCTCTTTCTCCCTGTTGCGCCGTTCTTGGCGTCTCCATAATATTTCCTTCCTCTTCCGCTTCCCCTTTCCTTACTTAGCGTCTCGAAAATGTCTCAGCGAAGAGACACTTGCCACAAAATGTGCGTGTAGTTGTTTGTAATTGTTTCCCCTTTGGTTTTAGCCGTTTAATAAGGTTTTGGGGTAAGGTGCATGATGTATGTATGTTTGTTTTGTAGTAAATTCACTAACATCACATTTGCATTGTATTGCTAAAAAAGAACATGGGTTTTTCTTCTTCTTCTTTTCCCTCTCTCTCTCTCTCTTGGATAAGATATAGATTGGAATTTGAAATTTGAAACCTGGTAGCTCCACACCTGTACAGAGTTGCAGACGACACGTGTGTTCACGCTACAAAGTAGAGCAGATAGACATTATAAAACGTGTAGCTCAGTCCACGTGCAAGTGGAGCAGGCATTGAGTCCACTTGAGATCAAAAAAGAATCATGCAGGATACTGTGTTTCAGGTTTATAATGACTAACTAATGAGTTGTGGGTTATAGACTAATAGTTACTATATGACTTACATCTATAGTTAACTCAAATCTTCCTTTCATCAATTGTGTAATTAATTGTTCATCAAAATTAAAATTATTTACATGAATTGTGTTCGTGTATCGTGTAAGATTTTAGTAGTTTTTACATAATTTCAAATTGTGTTTATTTTACAAAAATACTCTTATAACCATCCATGAAATCATATAGCTGTGTGCGTGTGCCAACACGATGCGTGATGATGAGTGGCAACACGCTGTCTCTTACTTTGCCCAGGATAGGATAAGAGACCTTGGAATAGCTGATGAGCTGCGAGTATGCACACATCGTGGGTGAAGCCATGTTACCACTTACCATCACTAAGGGTCCACAGAAACTAAAATAAATTTCCCGTGGCACTTTCAGGGAACCCATATCCGGAATGCAAGTACTTTCTCTAATGAGTAAATGAGTTCCCACAAATTCTAGGCATCCCGATTGAAAATGAACCTTTTGTGATCCGGATTCTTGTCCTCAAAGATTTTCGGTATTTACACAATTAGCATATCTTGACTATTGAATCGAGATCAGACTCATAATTTTAGTATATATTTTAAACTCGATTTATTCATGAGACTTTGAGCGACCGATCTCTCTTATGATAGGGAATCCATTTCCAACCTTTTGAGTTTAGATATTGCTGGCCAAATATGTGTACTTCATGTCAATATCTTCAAGTGTACTTGATGATTATATAATTTTGATTTCTTAAGTTTCAATTGTACTAATTAAATCATCCGAATATTCCAATTGTTTCAATTAGATCATTTTGTCACTTTACCATCCAATTCTGAATGCCAAAAACCTACATAACAAACATGGTTTAATTCGATACTTAATCAGGTTGAATGTACACAAATTTCAATTAACCATGTAGAATATGTTAAGATGTACTACCTCTTGTCCTATTTATAACAAACAAAAAAGAGTTTGTCTTTAGTCCTTTTTTATGAGAAACAATGATTTATTTTCTGCAAAATTAATTATTTTTTCCCAATATTACCCTTATTAATTATTACACAATTTTGGATTGTTATTAATTATACTATATTATCTTTAGCCATTTAATACAATGGTATTTTTTGAAAAAAAATTTAAAATTATAACATTATTAATAAAAAATAACATATTTCAGTATATTATTTAGTCTATGTGATTTTAATACTATGTTTCTTATAAATAAGATCAGAGCTAATATTACTAACATTTTTTTATTATTGTTATTCGGCAATTCTTAAACCCGATTGCTAAACAATAAAGCACTAAATAAAAACCAACACTGCGTTGTTAAAAAAATGAGAATGAGATGGTTTTTACAAATTGCATGATTAGCCAGTAGAAAATATTTTTCAAGCACTACTTTCCTCAATATCAAGTGGTATTGGACGGCTATGCCAGCCTAAACTTCATCATTCAAAATATCAGAAAAAAGACCCATAACCATCACTATCAACGTTTTATGTTGGACACTCCATTAATGTTATATTTAAAAAAGTAACTACAACAATAAAGAGCGGTATCTAGATCAATATCATATTCAATAGAAACCAATAGTGTGTAATTTATAAACTGAAAACGAAAATGTGGGTCGGTGTCCTTGTCACATCATGCGTACTCAGCAGACATTTGGTTCTTTCTATTTTAATTTGAAAAAAAAAACCTTTTAAATTTTTAGTAAAATTATAAAATTGTTAATTTTTTTATGTATTTTTTATTTTCAAGATTTTATATAAGAAGAAGGAAATTTAAATTTTCCTAAAAAAAATTTAACATACAAAATAAAAAATGAATATGTTAGCTGTTGTATAATTATTATTACTAAAAATAAAATAAAAAAAATGCTTACTTCTCTTCGGATTTCGGCTATGTTAATTTTGTTAAATCGTGTAAGAATCACTATGTTTAAGAGCAGAAGCGTTCTTCTGCGCCACTAAAATTGTGGAGAAACTCGGGGCACAAGCGGAAAAAGGAAAAAATGACGAGGAAGGTGTCGAAAATGACGTGCCTTCTTTTTTCTTTGCCTTTTTCTTTTCACGAATGACAAATTGACAATAACATGATTTTCATACTCAACTTTCTTTTCATTTTCTACGTTTTCGGTTTGATGAAGTATCAGACGTGGAATCCTCCAGGCCAAAACATTTGAGAAATGCCACCGTGGCTAATTGGAAATAATGGCAAGGGTGGTAACTCAGCGATGAAGCCTCCCCTTCCGTAATCTCTTCCCTTCTCGTGCTTGTTGAACCTGTTCCTATCTCGTCTTTAATGCTTAGGTTCTGCCCACCCTGCTGAAAATAACTATCAATTCACCTACCTCGAATTATAATGTACCATTTTTTAATGCATATGTTTCCTAGGATTTAAGATTTCATATTTAAATTCCCTCAAAAAAAAAAGATTTCACATTTAAAGGAATTGATTAATTACTAAATATACTCAATATATATCCCCTTGGCCCTTACGACTATATACAAACAACAGTAGGAAAGAACACAACTGTTTAAATTAATTGAAAAATTGCTAACAATAGTACTATCTTACATACTCTTTCAACGAAAAGTGAAACCAAAGATACAGTATAATTAATCTTCTGTCGAAATTTTGTATCTATACATGTTGATAGGCATTGAATAAGAAGGGATTTATTAAAATTAACCAGAAAGAGATACACATAATATGTTTTTGTTATGCAAAAAAGTAATGTGTTCATATCTTTTTTAGTAAATTATCAAAAAATTTAATAAAACTATATTTTTTAATTGCTTATTACAATAGAGATTGGTGAAGAATTTCCATATCTTTCGTGTGAAAATTTCATATAAAATGATGCCTTTGGGGAAACATATCATGTCAGTCAACTTCCACAAGGCACATCACTCACTAATCTTAGATTCAAAAACTTGTTGAACACCATGAACCAACATTGATTTTTATTCCCAAATCAAAGCTTAAAAGTAATTCTGGTTTTGACCGATAAGAGATAGTAAGTTCCTTACCACTTGGATCAACTGGGATTGGTAAAACTTAAAAGTATTTGATCCTTCTAAAGTGAATAATTTTTTTTAAAAATAAAACATCTTAATCATTAATGGAAAAGTTCAAGAAAATATATCAAGAGAAAAATCGAGTTGATTTTTTTAATCACCAATTAAATTCTTTCCTTTTCCCCTAAAGTTGATGAGTTATTTTAGAAGAGTGATGAGGCTAGATGGGACAATTTGAGCAGATAGTAATTACTACAAAACAGTTAGAAATTCTCCCACCCTTCTTTCTTCTTATTATTAGAAACATATTTTCCTGATAAGACACGAGTTTTCCTTACATTAATTATATCCCAAAATCAAACATGCCTACCCAAATAAGCAATATCAACTGCAACATGATTAGGACAAGAGGGCCAGGGCCATGTGTGGTGACTCCATATCCATTTCCTAATTTAGATACCACCGGCCTTAGAAAAAGTAAAATTCAATTGAGTAAGTGTTGGATGAATAATGATTTTAATTTAAGACCCGCTATCTCACATAAGATGAGAAGAAGTTTATCCAACAATTTTGTTCCTTTTACTCCCGGTTACCTTTTCAGGAAGAGAGAGAGAGGGGGGGGGGGGGGGGGGGGGGGGGAGATGCAATGCATTGATGCAACATTAGTCCAGTTTAATAGAAAACACAAATTTGCTTTACCTTCGCCATAGGATTCTCAAAACCGTTTTTTTTAATTTCCCAAAATTTCCTTGATGTTTGAGTAAAACAAATGAGAGAAAAAAAAATAACTATTTTTTTTTAATTTAACAAATTTTCCCTTGATGTTTTGATTATTTGAATAGACATATACAACAAGAAAAAAGTTTTATCCCACTGGCGAGGTTATTTGAATAGATATATACAATAGTATATCTATTACATTTTTCCTCTAATATATGAAATACAAAATTCTTTTATTATAATTCTCATCTAATGCCCGTGCACGGGCTCACAGACTAGTTATAAAAACTATATGCTTTATTTAAGGAATTAAATAAACTTCTAAATAATTGCTTCATGATACATTATTAGAATCCACGCATTAAATTATATTTTAAGTCTAAAAGCTTTTAGATGGATAAAACATGGTTGAGATGAAGAAAAAACAACTTAGTAGTTGGTATCTCTTCACCAAGCCTTCTGTGAAATAGTAAGTTAATACTTAATATCTCCCAAAAAAAAAAGACACAAAACAAAAGAAGAAGAAAATAAAAATAGGCTATGTGAGGCCAAATACTCGGATTTCTTCGAGCAGAGGAGATCAGGGAAATAAAAAAAAAAGGATAATCCCAATTGAAAGAGTAAAGTTGATAAGAAAGAGAAAAAAAGTGGGTAACACTGACCTGCGGATGCCGTTGACGGTTGGTTGAAACAGTGGCCGTTGAATCGTGGTTGGTGAGTGGTTTGTCAATCATCTGAATCTCATCGCAAAGGAACCCTTTGGCAGAGGTGGAAGCGGTGGCCGTAGCGGTGACGGCGACGGAGACGGTGGCGCCACCGTCATCGGGATCTAAAGGAAAGACGGCGAAGAAAAAGAGGAGTGCAAGGAGGAGGAGCATGACTATGAGTTGAATCCAAATCAGCCATGGGATTCTATAGCTCCCTACTGTGAGCTCGTCCCCTATATTGAACATGTTAATATGTGGACATGGAATTTGATAATAAATAATAGTAATACTAATAAATAATAACAACAACAATTATTATGAGGAGAGAAAGAGAATGTGTGTGGTGTGGTGTGGGAAAGAGAGGAACAGGAAAAGTTTTGGGGTGGGGGAAGAGTTGAAGTGGAAGAGACGTTAGGGAGTTAAGAGCCACAACAAGGGGGTAAAAAAAGACACACGGACGCAGACACAGACACTAGCGTAGCCAAACGAGGATATGAGTCACGCGCCGCTTAACGCGTCGGTGAGATTGCAATTCTCCCTTTTCACGCCATCACGGGAAAATTAGAGAAAGCGAAGCGATCGCCCCTACTCTGCTTGCTTCTGATAAAAACATATACTACTAATATAGAGTTTATAGAAGTCCATTTACTTGTGTGGGGTTGAAATCGGGGTGCCGTTGGTGACGCAACCTGAAAACGACGACGTTTCACGCAAAAGCGGATCTACAAGTTGAGCATAGTTTATGAGCAAATATTATAATCCGCAACTTGTATTTTTCATTTTTTGTATTTAGTTGATCGGGTTTGTGAAGGTAACATGCAAAGAGATAAGAGAGATTAATTAAAGATTGACAACTTAATTAACGATATGATTTTTATTGTGTCCTTTTTTTTGCTTCGCCGATTAAAAATAGACAACTTAATTAAAGTACAACGCTATTTATTTTATACACCAAAAGGCAAAAAAAAACGTTTTTTAAATGCCATAGTTTTTTTTTTTACGGATACTACATTCATCATTATTGATGCACTTGTTGCTTCGAAGAATTTTGCTTGCAACATTATTGAATCTTGAAAGTTGCACCACTTCGTGGGTGAAGAACTACTTGTCGTGGCTTTAGAAAAGGAAAAAGTTGTTAACTTGTTTATCACATTTGCTTATCCACAAAAAACTTGTTATCACATTTTCTTAATATATTGTTTTTACCATTACACAGAAGAGGAAAGTGTTGTATCTTTTATGAGAAAAATTGAATTCATAGCTTTTTGGTTTTTAAGTTGAATTCATAGCTTGGAATAATTTACTAGCAAATTATTTTTAATTTCATTCCCTTTTCAACTATAGAACAACTTAGAATAAATAAGCATTTATCGTATAAATGATTATTAAATAAATACTTAATTAGGTTATTTATTCAAGCACCTCTTAAAAGAGACATTTGGAAGAACTTATTTGGTTTTATCTTATGTTCTAGGTATTTGAAAAAAATTATAAAAATAATTTATGATATGCTCATAATTTGTTATTTTCAACTTATTTCCATAAATTCTTTAAGGTAATTTAGAGAAACAACAAACACAATTAAAAATGTCTTTGAAATATTGAAGGTAAAATATATTTTTAGTAGTTATAATTTTAGGTCTTTAAATAACGGGGTAAAATATATTTTTAGGTATTTCAAGTAATTATAATTTGGGGAAGCTTATTAAAATTTTGAGGTAAAATTAATAGAAAAATAAGTTAAAGACTATAAATACGTCCGTGTGGAAAAACATGATAAACTAGTTATATAAACTCATTTATCAAATATGGTCTATTTTGGACAAACGAGTTTATTAAATTAAAACTACTTAGTAACCAAAAAATAAATAAGGGGAAATTACACTAACCTCCCTTGAGATTTATCTAAATAACACACATACCCCCTCAATTTTTTAAATGAACACTAACCTCCCTTAATTGTTTAATGAGACGACAATGATACCCCTACACTTTAACGTCCGTTCCTACCATTTTCTTTCACGGTGCTGGTTTACAGCCTCTACTCTAGACTCAGCCCTGTCCCCTCCTTAATTGCCATTTATCTCGTTCCTCTTTCATAATATAATGCAGTATGGTAGCTTTACACCCTCTAGAATTTAGACTCTCCCTGTGTTGCATTTATTTCCTATTCTTCTTCCTCTTTCAAAATAGAACGCAGCTCTTGAGACAAAGCCAGTAACATGGTCATGAAAAACTAGGTCCATTGCTTCATATTACCTTTTTATATTTAGTTTGACTCACCTGCTGAGTGCTGTGATTTGGCTCATTTTATTACTTAAGTTTTATATGAATAAATTAGATAGACTAGTTTTTTATTTCTTTTTTGTCTGATGCGCAAGATAACAGGTTGAAGTGTATTTTATTGTAGAAATCATGAAGGCATAACATACTTTTTTATGAATTATGTTTCTGCAAGTGGTAATTTCCCACTAGCACACGAGTAAACAATATAATCCATAACTTCTTGTTGACAGAAGGTGATTTTCTGATTGTTCTCACCTGTGTTGGTGAAAATGAAAGAAGCTAGGCACCAATGTTTTAAAAGTAATAGATTGGTGCAAGATGAAAGATGAAAAAACAGGGGGAAAAGAAAAAGACAATGTTTCGGGATTTTTTCTTCTTTTCCTCGCTAAACGGTGTCAATTCTAGGGGAGGTCAGTGTTTTTTGAAAAATCCAAGGGGTGTGTGTGTCAATTGGATAGAACTCAGGGGAGGTTACAACAATTTTCCCAATAAATAAAACTACTGGCCAAATATATTCATAAAAAATTTCTATCTCCACCTAGGATATAGGAACCGATAAACACCGCCCAGTGTACTCTTGTTGGGGGCGACTCTGGTCTCCTTCACAGGGTGCCAGCCATCATTGCTGTTGTTAAGATTAGAGTATTTTTTTTTGTAAAAGGTGAGAGTAATATTGATAACGGGGCAAACCCAACGATTACACAGAAGAGATCTTGAATACATAGGCCCTGAACAGAAATGCTATAGTAAACCCATA
The DNA here is from genome assembly GCA_030159175.1 of Glycyrrhiza uralensis. Classification (NCBI taxonomy): domain Eukaryota; kingdom Viridiplantae; phylum Streptophyta; class Magnoliopsida; order Fabales; family Fabaceae; genus Glycyrrhiza; species Glycyrrhiza uralensis. Next base: position 46,417,420 of record BRZY01000005.1, read on the forward strand.
AACATTAAACTTAAGCTAAGCTCTGATGAGCCTAATCAGCTCCCAACTGCCCAACCTAATCAAGGACTCCACAAGTAGAAGTGATAAAACAATGTTGTTTATACTCTAATCTTAACCCAACAGCTAAGATTAGAGTATAAACAACATTGTTTTATCACTTCTACTCGTAGAGTTCTTGATTTGTGAGTTTTTTTTCCCGTTGTGGTAGGGTGTAGAACCTTTTTTTTTTGTCATAGGGTATAGTACCTCTTTAACCTTCTACTTGTCAAGGATCACTTGTCCAGTTATCCATTCCTCTTTTTTTTGGTCAACTTATCTGTTCGTTCTTTGTTTTTGTAAAGTTTTTTTTATATACCGAGGGCCTCAGGCCCAAGTCCGTACCTTTCTAATATAGGATTTTTCGTATCCACTTACACATATCTATCTGAAACTTGACTCGAATTTTTGGACCCAAAAAAAACTTGACTCGAATTCCTGACATAATCCAGCTTAGCTCTGAAATATAATTCAAAGCTTAGCCCTATGTCCACTCAGAGCTAAGCTAAGAGAGAACCAATAATTCAAAACATATTTAAATTATGGTTGCTTCTAGGGCGGACCACCCTTATGGGTGGTTCATGGTGAACCACTAATTGCAGAAGTTTCACAAAACTTTAGTAGCCATTAGATTTATTTATAAAAGATCAATGACCCAAATCAATTAAGAAAAAAGAGATTACACACATAGGTTATCCCACACAATCACACCCTACCCCTCCCCCACCTCCATTGCACCGAGTCTGAGACGCGGCTCCACAGATCCCGTCGAGCAGAACCCATGTCCTCGCTGTCGGAGTTCGACGCCAAGTTCTTGCTACTAGATTTCCCAACTGCCATCGATTGGGGCATCGTCTTCTGCCGCTTGATTTCCCCCAGCAGCTCCTTCTGTCCTCGCTTGAAATTCTTGTTGGCGAATTCCCATTTGTCGGGAATAGTCTTTCCGAGCCCTTGAGTAATCCACCATCAACTCCGGCGCCACCCCAAACATCTCTACCGCCATGGCTAGTCGCTGCTCCTCTTCTCAACTACCGTCATGGGTTTTCCTCAAGACGCAGATCAACATTGTAGAAGTGAGAGGGTTGTCTCTGTTCTCTGTCCCTGTTGCGGCGATTGGAGTCGAAGGAGGTGGTTTGGGATCGGAGGGGCGGTTAATTAGCAGAAAGGAGCAGAGGAGACGGCGTACTTGGCAAACTCTCCGAGGAGGACGTGGTGGACGAGGCGGACGACGTGCTGGCCGTTCATAAAGCTGTTCGTCCCCGTGGCCTTCCTCCGTTGCTAGTTTCTTCTTGCCTTGGTCATATGGATGACAGTGAAGGAGAGATGGGTGTGGATGCTACCCATTGCAGGTTGCCGAACTGGGGTTAGGGAAGAGAGGTGGGGTAGGGATTGAGTGAGGTTAGGATAGTTGTTCTCATTTTAATTTTCAAAAGATCTGAACCTTTAATTTTTGTTTTAACAAATCTAACAATATATATTATTAATGATGTTATTGGTCCACGGTGAACCACCTATTTGTTTGTTTAAAATCAAACTTCACCATGATGAACCACCTGACGGAGCCTTAAATTATTGATTCTTTTTTTTTTTTATGTCAATTCTTATATTCTCTATATTTGATCTATTTCTAGTCAATGTAGGATTAAGGCTTGTATTCCTAACCTGGGTTGGATTTAAATAGTTAAGATGATGTTATTAGATCCAAACCTGGTTCTCGTCACTACCAGAGTCTAACATATCACTGAAATCGGCAACCCACAATATTATTCACCAAAACCCAACTTAGTAAACAAAACCCAACTAATATAGAAGCTATGCTATTTAAAGCATGTTACAAGTACAACACGTGCAGAATCGGGAGAGCATTCGTGAAATTGAGGCAGAGAAATTAGGATCATAGGATCATAAATAAACAAATTAAGTCCCGAAGATCTATCTTAACCCGCAAAAACTCCTAACCAAACTTCAACGGCGCTCAAACCTTGTGTATTGTAACCTGGCCATTCCTCTCTCTCTCTCTCTCTGATGGCACTGATCTTCTCTTCCCTGTTCGCCAACACCAACCAATGGGGGAGCCAAGATCTTCTGCATCATCACAAACCTCAACGTCTCAACCACCTTCTCCTCCACCACCACCTATCCCATTACCCCAAACAATCTCCCTCATCCAACCCTCCCAAAAGAAGAAACACAACAAACCCAAAATGGTTCGCGTCTTCCGTTCCGTCTTCCGATCCTTACCAATCATAACCCCATCGTGCAAATTCCCGTCACTCCCGGCGGGAATCCCAGACAGCCACCACCACCACCACAAGACCGTCAACGGCGGAAACGGCGGCGCCAAAGTCTCCGGCACTCTGTTCGGTTACCGAAAGGGACGCGTAAGCCTCTCCGTTCAGGAGAGCCCAAGGTGCCTCCCTTCATTGGTGGTTGAATTATCAATGCAAACCAGCGTGCTTCAGAAGGAGATGGCGGCGGGTATGGTTAGGATTGCGCTGGAATGCGAAAAACGGCCAGAGAAAGACAAAACGGCGTTGATTGAGGAACCGGTTTGGACGATGTATTGTAACGGGAAGAAAACGGGTTACGGTGTTAGGAGGGAGGCGACGGAGGAGGATTTGAATGTGATGGAGCTTCTTAAGGCTGTTACCATGGGTGCTGGTGTTCTTCCGTTGAGACAGGGGGACGTTAACGTTAATGATATTCAAGATAATGTGGATGGAGAATTGGCATATATGAGAGCCCCTTTTGAGCACGTTGTTGGGTCCAAGGATTCTGAGACTCTATACATGCTGAGCCCCGAGGGAAATACTGCTGGGCCTGAGCTTACTATATTTTTTGTCAGGATTTAATTTGATTTAATTAAGAATCCGAATGTAGGAAAGGGTCTTGTAAGTTTGAATGAGGTTCAGAGGTAATTGAGGATAGAATATTGGATGATCCAGAAACTAGGGTAGTCAAAATTAATTGTTGTTGTGTACTCGAATCATATATGACTTCTTTTTTCTTTCGTTCAAGCATTTACGTTTAATTGGCTCTTGTGTCGAAATCAAAGGAATGAAGTATAGATTAATGTGGAGAGCTTTTGTTTGAGTTCGTGAAAATTGACAAGGTATCAAATTTGGCTTGAAAATCACCTAGCACTTATGTCATTGATATGAGGCGAGTTTATTGGTTCAAAATCATCTTGCAGTTGCTACGACAAAAATAAAAAGCGGGCGGAAACTGGAAAATAAGATCATGGCATGAAACAACTCATTTTCACACGATGAATTCGAGCCTGTTTGGTTACACGGTGAAACACCCTGAAAGCGCTTTACACACTTTCAGACGCGATTTTACTCTTTTTCTAGTTGTTTGGTTGCTTGAAATAAAATTGATTTTGCTCCCCAAACTTGATTCTACCAGAAGCTATAAATTGGAGCTTTCACGGTGGATTAAAATCGATTCTAAATTTTTAATGGTGTGTGATAGGATTATCTTCCTTCATTACCCTTTCCTTCCTTCAATTTTTTTACCAAAAGATTCAACCAAATAGCATCAGAGAAGGGAGGGAGAATAACAGTCATATAACCGAATGAGGAGGGAAGATAAACCAATGTGAAAAATTGCAAAAACAAGAACAAGGGAGAGGGAGTGCAGAAAAACGCTCCAAGAACAAGGACCCCTGTTTCCTTCCGTGATAAGGTGCTGGTGAGGGGCGATCGTTGAAGGGTTGGGTGAGAGGAAGCAGGAGCAATGAGAAAGGTTATGGGTCACAGAGCAGGAGTTAGAGCAAAAGGAGTAGAGAAATGGTTTTGAGAGAGTATCGGAGTGCGAAATAAAAGATTTTTTTCAAGTGGATTTGATGTGAACATCAAAAGAGTAGAGGAGCTCTCTGTGAATATCAGAGCGTGAATACGAGGCTTTTTTGCAACAGTACCACGTTTGAAAAAATTAATTTGCCATTTATCATTGTTTTTTTTTTAATTAGGTTTCTACCACTATTTTTGTTTTAAGTGAGAAGTCCTATTTCCAAAATCGGACTTCTCACTATGTTTTTATTTTTTTTTTCAAAATGCCTATGAGAAGTCCTATCCCCTAAACAGGACTTCTGAACACGTTTTTTTTTTTTTTCAATTTTTTGTTTAATTTTGACGGTTTAGGGTTTAGTTAAGGTAGTTTATAGTGTTAGGTGATTTGTGATTTTAGGGTTTAAGTAGTTTTAAGATTTTGGGGTTATTCAAATTTATTTATTTATTTTGTTTATTAATTCAATTTATTATTTAATAATTACTACAATTAAGTTAGTTTATGACTTAATAGTAAATAATAATACAATAAAATAATTACATTAAAATTATAAAAGGAGTACAACGATTCACATTTCTTACTCATGTGTGGAATGTCTAGGATTGTAATTAGGACATTTATTCCTACTATAACCCTCATTTCGACACAGTCCACACCTTTTAGGGTGACAACGCCTTTCTACCTGATCCATGTCAGTGCAAATGCGGATAGATTGTGGATGACCCTGTGGTAGCCTCTGTATTTGTGGATCATGGCACACTTGAGGTCTAGTATATTCTGGCCAATATTCTTCGTTGGGCAACACACTGAACTCTTCATGGTAAACGTTGAAGATGTTTTCCAACTTGTACACAGGAGGCACATATTGTACCTATCTACTCTACTACAACTGCAAGACCCTCACAGTTATGTATAACCCTCCAGATGTTGGACCTAGTATGCCCACACAACGACGTCCACGACGTACTACACGCCGACAACTTAGCCCCCCTGTTGCTTTCACTCTGTCGCAACAACATTTCGACCCACCTTGCCATTCATTTTATTGTATTATTATTTACTATTAAGTCCTAAATTAACTTAATTGTAGTAGTTATTAAATAATAAATTGAATTAATAAACAAAATAAATTAATTAATTTAAATAACCCCAAAATCCTAAAACCACTTAAACCCTAAAACCACAAACTACCTAACACCATAAACCACCTTAACTAAACCCTAAACCGTCAAAATTAAACAAAAAATTGAAAAAAATAAAAAAAAATGTGTTCAGAAGTCCTGTTTAGGGGATAGGACTTCTCATAGGCATTTTTGAAAAAAAAAATAAAACATAGTGAGAAGTCCGGTTTTGGAAATAGGACTTTTCACTTAAAACAAAAACCGTGGTAGAAACCTAATTAAAAAAAAATAGTGATAAATGACAAATTAATTTTTTCAAACGTGGTACTGTTGCAAAAAAGCCTAAATATGAGAGAGTAGAGGAGCTCTCTTTGTTAAAGTGGATTTGATTTGATGTGAAAAAAAAACTGGATTTCAATTGATTTGGAATCCATTATCCACCTATTTTAATAGAAGATTTTTTTTATGGGAGAATCTAGAGATTTGTGGGTTAATAGTGATTGGTTGGGTTGAGATTTTTCCTTTTTTGTTAATTCCGTTGGGTTGGGAGTTACATTGCTGGGTTGAGTCTCGTCATATTTTTTGGTAGCAAACAGGAAACAAACCAAAAAACAATCATTTTTTAATTTTTATATTTATTTATAATATTTGTTACATATTATTTTCAAAATTGAAATATATATAAATAATATTATAGTTTGAATTAAAAATAAATTTATAATTAAAGTATGTATATCTTGGATTAATTATGAAACTCATTAAAATAATTTAAGCAACCCACTTCAAACAACTTTTATTGGAGGTCTATTTTGGTAATTACACACCCAAAATTAATTTTGATATAAAATATCCAAAAACCAAGAATTGATAAAAATTAATTTTCCTATATATGTATCAAAACAGAAATCACGTTATGTTAAACTCACTTTTAACTAAAATCAATTCTATAAACTCAATTCTATCAGAATCAATTTTAGTCACCACAGAACCAATTCAGCACATCACGGTGAATTTGAGGTAAAATAGGCCACAGATTTTCTATCAAACCAAATGAAAAGAGAGAGATAAATACACTTTTTTTCTCTTATACCAAACAATACACTAAATCTACTCTATTTTTCACATCATTCTCTCTTCTCACATTCTCTCTCACCTCTTTTTCTCTTCTCTATTTCTTCTCACAACCAAACATTTAGTCTTTTAAAAAGAGAACGGCCATTGATAAAAACAAAAAAGTCCAATATATTTATCCGTCTTATTAATTGAAATACAACCATTTAATTAATGAAAAAAGATTAAGTTTATAAAATTTTATACAATTAAAAATTATTTAATATCTCAGTGCACCATTTTACTAAAATATTGAATAACAAGGCGATGTAAAATGGCAATAATTTTGAACAATGTTGTCCCTAAATTATTCAATATTAATTCTAAAAAGATTAAATTGATCAGCCATGTAAATTTGGGGATGATTTTGTATATCAGGATTCTAGAATGAGTGCAGTTGCCGCTGATAAATGTCTAACAACGAATGATGTTATGAATAGAAAGCGACAAAGCAAGGCGGTACGTTGATTATTGTGGGGTTTGTCTCGGATCAAACAGTCACGACAGACTGGTTCATGTTCTTCCTCTCCTCACGTGTTTCCTGCGTCCACTCTACTCTTCACTCTCACTCTTGCTGAAAAAGAAGGAAAAAGAAAAAATCGTGTGCCTGGAAGGGAACTGCAAATAGTCATCAAAACTCAAGTAGACAGAGAAAGAGATGTCTCTCACTCTCAATAATCTCAGCATCTCAGTGTGTTCCCCACAAGCACAGCTACAACAACAACAACAGCGGTGGACCTCATCGCCCACTCTCAAATTCAAACCCAAATCCAAACCAACACTCTTCCTCACTCGTGCTTCTTCCTCTTCCGCTTCCGCTTCCGTTTCCTTAGCTGAACTCAGCGTCGGTGAAGATTTACCGTCAAACTACGGGGATTGGCTTCCGAAGACCGACCCTGACCTTCGCAGAAGAGCCGGTATTCTTCTCCATCCGACGTCGTTTCGAGGCCCCTATGGGATCGGCGATCTCGGTGACGAGGCCTTCCGTTTCATTGACTGGCTCCACCTCGCGGGTTGCTCCCTTTGGCAGGTTCCCTTTCTAATTCTTTCTTCTTTCTTTTTCCCTTCACATTGAAACAACCACCATTGATTTGGCAGCATGCCTCAACTATAACTTTCCATCACCTTCAATCTCCCATGTTTAACTCTAACTAGCCGATGGGAACGAAATAATTTTGGTAGCAAATAAAAAAATCTGGAAGATCATAGTATTCCAGTCTAGGAGATGACACGTATTCCGGTCACGAACATACTTTTCTTATATTATAATAACAATTAATTGATTATTTCAATCTGAATGTGCATTTTTTGCAGGTTCTTCCTCTTGTGCCTCCTGGCAGAAAGGCTAATGAAGAGGGATCCCCTTACTCAGGCCAGGTTCATCAATCTTGTTCTAGAGTTGTTGTTGTTGTTGTTGTCTAAGATTGAATTAGTCGAGGCTCAAACTCTTTTTCAAGCAAGCCAATTGGGTTTGACATTTTGCCTTTTCAGGATGCCAATTGTGGCAACACCCTCTTGATCTCGCTTGAAGGGCTTGTTGAGGATGGTTTGTTGGAAAAACACGAGCTTCCCAAACCAATGTGAGAATTTTTTTTTATATATGTAAGCCGAGTAGAGACATGGTTTTGAGCTCTTTGCTTTTCAGTGTTTCCCCGTTTGCCTATCGTATAGTTTTTTGTTAAATGAATGCAGTGATGCAGAGCGCGTGGATTTTTCGGTTGTTGCTGACCTTAAGGATCCTTTGATAACCAAAGTAAGATGTTTAGAAGCATCGTTACTGCTAGTATTGTTGTGTTGTGCACCTCATTTAAAATATAACAAGGTGTTAAAATTGGTTGAATAATAAACTGAATTGAATATTTTCCATCCGCTAGTAATTTTATGCTTTAACTATCAATTATAGAAATCATTCCATTTTGTAGAAGTCTGTCCAATATATTTGAATAATATCCTTGCACGCACGACACAACCTCCAGACTTCACTATTCTCACTGGCTATGTGTTAGCTCATTCACATTGGACATCCAAGTTCAAATAGCCATCGTGTTCACACTTCACAGTGCCACCGTGCACCATAGCAATAGCACTAGTGGCTTATGCATCTACATATGCTACAACTACCTCAATCTTTACATAAAAGATAAAACTGTAATTAGTTAAGCCAGATACCATTTCCAAGGGATTAAAAAGTGGGCCTAGAAGCTAGAGCTCAATGATGAAATTGTTCGATATATAGAACCGAAATCAAATATAATTTTGAGTCAATAAAAGAATGGTAGTTTGGCCTTGAGCAGTTTTCTAGTCATTTCATCAGCCATACTAGTTTTATCAATGGAATTTAAGAATTTTGCCAGGGAGCATACCTAGAGTTTTTGCTTCAATAATAGTCTACAGATACAATTTTATTTTCCTGGAAAAATCTAGTTTCGCAATGGTGAATTGTAAAAAACCAAAATTGCTCTATTGTTATTCAGTTAGTGGTCTGCAGAGTTTTTTTTTTTCTGTTTTTTTTTGTGATTCTTCCTTTGTCAGACTAGCATTGCTCTATTTTCTTTACATCATTAAACTTTTCCATGCCTTGTGTGCATCTGTTACTTCATGTTAATTTTCCTCTTATTGAAATCCTATTTTGTAGGCTGCAGAGAGGCTCATTTCAAGCAAAGGGGAGCTCAAAACACAGCTTGAGAATTTTCGTAGAGATCCTAACATATCAAGTGAGACACTCATTTAGTTGCAATTCTGTTGCCTTTTTTTTTTCTGCTTGTGGGGGATTCTTGACCCTCCTGTTTTGTGATACTTCCTCTCTTAATGCATTTTTCATTTATCTAAAAACTATTCAACTTGGATCATGTTGAAATAAAATATAGAAACTTGTTCTGATGGGAAAATCCAATCAAACAAATGCAATAACATCTAGAAACTTTCCTTAATTTCTGTTCAATGATTGTGCCAAGACAATCAATTCAAGCTAGAAACAAGTTAACAATTGAGTACTCGTGAGTATTTCTTACGGATGCTTGGACTGTGGAGATGGCTCAGGGGTTCTAGGACCATATGTTGCAGAAGTTGGAAGGGAAGAAACATTAGGATTTGTGGCAGTAATAAGTGGAATACTGAGGGGACAGAAGTCTTGAACATTGATAGATTGCTCAGGCATTTCTTTTAGAAGAATATACACGAAGATGCATGCATCAGTCTGAACAGCGAACATTAGCTAGTTCTTTGTTTCTAAGACTTCCCTAATGAGGTTTGTCAAAACTCATTTAAGGATCTTTGTGTTCAAGGCTGTAATATCTTTTCAATGTTGTAGGCTGGCTTGAAGATGCAGCTTATTTTTCTGCTATTGACGACAGTTTAAACACACTCAGCTGGTACGAGTGGCCCGAACCTTTAAGAAACCGCCATCTTGTAGCTCTAGAAGATATTTACCAACAAAAGCAAGATTTTGTAAGATCATAAAGAATGCTATAATTATCATTAACACTTTAACACTTTCTCATTGTATGTCTAGTTATAACCAGAAGTGGTCTTGATGAATCATTTATACTTTTGTATGCAGATAAATGTATTTATTGCCCAACAGTTCTTGTTCCAAAGGCAATGGCAGAAAGTTCGCAACTATGCACAGAGTAGAGGCATCAAGATAATGGGAGACATGCCCATTTATGTTGGTTATCATAGTGCAGATGTTTGGGCAAATAAGAACCAATTTTTACTGGTTAGTAGTCTCCGAAGAATATGTCTCTGAAGTCTGATCTAACCTTATCTGAGTGCATTTTGTACCCAGTGATCATAAATCATCTCCATTTATTTATCTGGCAGAATAGGAAAGGCTTTCCTCTTTTAGTTAGTGGTGTTCCACCTGATTTCTTCAGTGAAACTGGTCAGCTGTGGGGCAGGTTTGATGCTAATCCTATTATAAATGTTTTGCCATAAATCTTAATTTTCCATGTTCTTTATTCTACTCTTGTCCTGATTTCAACATCAAATGATCTATTATTTTTCTTAAATATATCTGCTCATCATGTAATTATGGTTGGCATTACATCTCCCCTGACGTGTTGTTAGGAACCTTTCTTGATGGTAGGTAAAAACCTCGCAGCTTAGTCGCCGGAAATAAAGAGAAAACTGAATACTTTTATTAAATGAGAAAGAAAGATACACAAAGGAGCACTCTCCTTTCACACTGGCTTAACCCAGTCACAATAACAATCTCCTCTCCCCTTCTCATTCATTGGAATCCCCTTTTATAGAATTCTAAACTGACTAATGCTATCAGAAAATAAATCTTATCTCTATCCTAACAGATAATAAACTTAAAACAGAAAATAAACTTTATCTTTATCTCCTAAAATTAACTGATAATAACGGAAATCCTAAACCTAATAACAAACTGATCCTGATCACAAATTGATAACAACCCTAAAACTGGCCTAGAACCGGCCCTAACACGTGTCACTTTAGTTCCTTTCATCTTTCCATGCTTTAACCATCTATGGCTGTGTGACAATATATCCTGCCTGATTATTTCTTTAGACCCTTTTTCAGCATTTTTCCCCCTTGGATCTTTATTTCTATTGTAATAATTGCCAGCATATTATATTGAAGAACATTGTAGTAGGCCTCCTGTCTCGTTTAGATTACAGATTTTCTACTTTTAATTTGTTCATGTTTTAATGAAAAAGCCCTCTGTATGATTGGAAAGCCATGGAGAAAGAAGGATACTCATGGTGGATACGTCGCATACGACGTGCACAGAATTTATATGACGAATTTAGGATAGACCACTTTAGAGGATTGGCTGGATTTTGGGCTGTTCCGTCTGGTGAGTTTACACTGAGCTCTTTTCACATTTTTGCTTGATGTGATGTTTTTGTAACATGCGTAAGCTCTACATATGTGCAGAAGCAAAAGTAGCCATGGTTGGAAAGTGGAAGGTCAGGTCCAGTCATTTTGTTCTACCTTGATCTATTTGGTTAAACTATAATCTGCTGCATAATTTTGTTCTACCTTTGATCTATTTGGTTATTAAACTATAATTTGCTGCATGTTTAAATATTTGATAGGTAGGACCTGGATTATCCTTCTTTGATGCCCTTTTCAGAGCTGTTGGAAAGATTAATATTATAGCAGAAGACTTGGTACGTATTATCAAAACATGTTCTGAAAATGTGTTTAACTTTATTGCTTAATTAGTCTCATAAGGGCCACTGCTTCCCATTCATACTTGACTCTTGCTGTCTGCTGAGGCAAGCCCTTGTAATTTTTTGGGTTTGTGATTTATGGCAGGGAGTTATCACCAAGGATGTAGTGCAACTAAGAAAATCCATTGGAGCCCCTGGAATGGCTGTTCTCCAGTTTGGTAATAATTAGTTGCTAATTTTGTTCATCATCCTTCAGTATCATACTCTGAAGTGATTCCAAGTCACCCGAATATTTTCTTGTCTATTTTACTTTGTCCAGGGTTTGGAGGTGGTGCTGATAATCCTCATTTGCCTCATAATCATGAGTGCAATCAAGTTGTCTATACCGGGACTCATGACAACGATACAGTAAGAATTTCTTCTGCCATACATTTGCCAATGCAGCCAATAAGATTTGTAATATGGGCACCTATTATTTCATAAAACATTTTACTTAATGAGATAAATGCATGCGACCAACATGTGTAGCTTATAATATCTTAGCAGTTTTATTTGCATACGTCTATGTAATGTCTTAAATAATTTTACCCGTCAACACTGAAACCTGGACAAGGAATGCGTTTCTGCTACAGGTTAAAGGTTGGTGGGAAGCTTTGAACGAAGAAGAGAAATCCAATGTGGGTCTCATTATGCCATAGCCAAAATGTAGTAATGAAATGTTATTCTTTTGATCAAGTTGGATGAGAGTTCATGTCCTTCTTCATTTTCATGTTTCAGGTATTAAGTTATCTTTCATTAACCAGAGAAGATGACATTTCATGGGCACTGATCCAGAAGGTACTGGCTTCTGTTGCTCAAACTGCAGTAATACCCATGCAAGATATTCTTGGACTGGGGAATTCTGCCAGGATGAATATTCCTGCAACTCAGGTAAAAGTTCATGCATAGTGTTCATAGTTTGTTCTAGCAACATTAATTTATTCAGCTGTAGAAAAAAAAAATATCTTAGATGACTTAAACTCTGGAGAAATATTTTTAGCCCACCACCCACCCCCCCCAAAAAAAAAACTAATGAAATTGTTGATCTCGTGGCCAATGTAGTTTGGAAACTGGGGATGGAGGATTTCAAGTTCTGTGAGCTTTGATAGCCTAGAGAGAGAGGCAGCCAGACTTAAAGAGATGCTTTCAATGTATGGCCGGCTTTGAATATGGAATCCATTTTTGAGTGTAAAGTAGAAGAGTCATGCTTTGCAATGGCAGCTTAAGTGGAGAATGCTGAGCCTAAGTGTTTGTTCCCAAGTTGCTGGAGTAAGCATGATCTCGTGATCAATCAAAGCTGGGTGCCTCGCGTTGTTCAAGAAATTTGAGAAAGTGGGATATGCCTTTGTGAAAAGTTGTAATGGTACTGCAAATTTGTAGGGCTTGCCTGTATCATTGACCCCTGGTGATCTGACACCATCACCTGAACCATTTAGGTGACATAAAGGAGCAACTTTGCAATGCCCAGAAAATTTAAATGCTGAAAGTTCAGAATAAATTTGTAATGATATGCATGATGAGTTCAAAGAGGATGCACGGAGCAATATTATCAGATTGTTGTATGAATTCAAGCATTATTTTGTTTTTGTGATTCATAGGATAAGAACCCAAAAAATCAGCATCTGAGCTTTGTTCATACGGTGACAAAGCTAAGCTCTTACATCGTATAATGATAAACAACATGGTCATTATAATGAGAGAAAAAAAAAGGTGGCATGTTATCAATCATCAACCCACAGATGTGAGGGCAGTGAGGCATCATGGTCTCTTCAGCATGCACAAATATGAAGCTGGCAAAATCTCCGCGCTTCTATTTTTACCATAACATTGGATCCAAATTCTCAAAACATTAGAAGTGAAGTGCATTAAATTCTCACGAACATTATAATATGAATATACAAATTCTTATACTTCCCCCAACGAAAAGCGGTTACAAAGATATTCCAAATTTGGTTATACTGCCATAAAATTGTGATTTCAGTCAGAATGTATTCTATCATGGGTTGGGGGGGATATTTTGCGTTTACTCTCAACATCCTTGTCACATCACATATTAAACAAGAGAGCTCAAAAAAACTAAATAAAAAAAGTTCACCATTTGTTGAGAGTGGGATTTGAACCCACGCCCTTTCGGACCAGAACCTTAATCTGGCGCCTTAGACCAACTCGGCCATCTCAACTCTGATGCTGAATGCATGCACCAATCTAAATAACAATAACAATTACATCCATCGTAACATTAAAAAAAAATGAGAAAATAAATGATGAATTATTTTGGCAAAAGCAGAGAGTGCCAACGCCAAGAACGAAAAAGAAGCATGTCGTCCTCAGAAGTAGAAGCAGAAGCAGAAGCAGGTGTCAACAATAATAACAACAACCACTTGATCCCGTCCCTTCCAGATGACGTTGCAGTGAACTGCCTAGCACGTGTCCATCGCTCCGAACATGGAACCCTCTCCCTCGTTTCCAAACCAATCCGCTCTCTCCTCTGTTCCTCACTCTTCTTCAACGCCCGCTCCCTCCTCCACTGCACCCAGCACCTCCTCTACCTCACGCTCCGCACACGCGCCTCCTCCCTCCAATGGTTCACCCTCCACCACAACCGCCTCCTCCTCCCCGTCCCTCCCCTACCCTCCCCCGCAATTGGCTCCGCCTACGCCGTCCTCGGATCCACCATCTACGTCATCGGCGGCTCCATCAACGACATCCCCTCCCGCCAAGTCTGGCTCCTCGACTGCCGTTTCCACCGCTGGCTCCAAGGCCCCTCCATGCGCGTCTCCCGCGAGTTCGCCGCTGCCGGCGTCGTCGACGGTAAGATCTACGTCATCGGCGGCTGTGTCCCCGACACCTTTGCCAGGTCCGCCAACTGGGCCGAATTCCTCGACCCCGCCGCCGGCCGCTGGGAGAGGGTCCCAAGCCCACCCGAGATCCGGGAGAAGTGGATGCACGCCAGCGCCGTCGTGGACGACAGGGTCTACGCCATGGCCGACCGAGGCGGCGTTGCGTTCGACCCGCGGAGCGGCGCGTGGGAGAGCGTGGGGACCGAGCTCGACCTCGGGTGGCGGGGGAGGGCATGCGTGGTGGACGGGGTTCTGTATTGCTACGATTACTTGGGGAACATTAAAGGCTTCGATGTGAAGCGAGGATTGTGGAAGGAGTTGAAGGGTTTGTACTGTTTGCCGAGGTTTCTGTGCGGTGCCACTATGGCTGATGTTGGTGGGAAGTTGGTTGTCGTTTGGGAGTGTGGAAATGGGAAAGAAATGGAGATTTGGGGCGCTGAGATTGAGGTGAACAAGAATGAGGATGATGGGGAATTGTGGGGTGAAGTTGGTTGGTTCAATAAGGTTCTTTCTGCTCCTAGAGGCTCCTCCATTGTCCACTGTTCTGCTGTTGCCTTGTGACCCTCACCCTGCCTTATCAGGTATGAATAGTTTTTATAAAATGATTTGATTAAAACTGAATTTGAAGTGAAGTGATTTATGTTTGAATGTTTTTATTCTAAAAACAAATTTAATGTAAAACTTAGTATGAACGTTTGAAAATCAATTTTGACACTTCTCACTGTAAAACCAAACACACACTATCAACTTACTCGGTCACAGTTGGATTACTCATTCCTTTGTTTATTTCACTAGACCAATTTTGTGGAATGTGTGTGTTGTGTCATGGTTGAAAGAATGGCAGTGAATAATGTACTTTGCACGAGTCGTAACATTTTAATGTATTGCATTCAGTTGTGTAGCAGCCTTGTGCCTCCCTCCTATAAAAAAATGTATTGCATTCAAATGTCATTATGTTTCACTCCATTATACATTGGATGGGGGTGGGTGCAATGTGGAGTTGAAATTGTGTAGTGTGTACGAAATTTAAATTGCAGGAATTGCTCACCCTTAATAACATATTAGTTAAGACTTGAAAAGGTTACAGTTTAATTCAATGCTCAATAGTAGCAATATTAAGGTAGCTAGTTCAAGGCTTCCAGCAATGACTAGGATGGAAATGATGGAATAGCCACAGGGAAAATTTTCATAGTGGCCTTAGTTTTGTGAATTGGGTTTGACTCGTGACTGCCATATGGCTCTTGAGGTTGAGAATTTTCTTCATGGAATTCTACATATTATGTTTTCTACATTTGGTTTTTTTAATTTGAAGATGTTATACTTTTTTTGCCTCTCGTTCTTGTAGGCAATAATGTGTTTTGATTTGTCGTCGTTGTTGTGATTGTGGTGATATTCTTTCTTCTTTATTTCAGGTCACCTGTTTATATCAACACTTGTCCTGCAAGATCGAGATCTTGAAACATCTCATGATTTTGCATTAAATTGCTGCTACTTGGTCTCTGCAAATTCCTTCTAGTTTGATCAGGTGAATTTATGGCTCCAATGATGTATGAATAAACAGGAGCTGCTCAAATAGTAGGGCATCTTTAGTCTTTACAACTGTATAGTTAGCCTGTATAGTTTCTCACACTTTCATGGTTCTGCTGTGCCATATTCCCCTTGTGTTTGTGTTTTGTATCTGGGTGAATTTGTAAGTTGCACATAGTTGGTACTAAATCCCGCACCCAATAAGTTAAGTTAGTTTCGGGGTTTATATCATTCCACGTTTACATGGTTATTCTCGTCTTGAGAAAGTTGAGGCTTAACTCATTCGGACAAAATGGTCGTGGAAAACGTGAGCTTATGACTATAAAAAATTGCTGGTTGTGTGTGTATTACTATTCAGTTGAGAGTTATGCACGTGACTTTTGTATTTGGCTCTGCAGAGCAATGCTGGTTGCACATCACTTCCACTCACATCTCTTCACACATGCATGAATGGCAGTACACAACCTTGCGTTTGTGGGTTGATAGTGAATAGCGTCTAATTATGAAAAACAAAACGCGTTCATCATCTTACTGGCTCGCGTTTTTTAAGTTGCAAGTTGGTTGTGAGGAGATAAATTCTTACCTAGATAAATTCTTACCTAATTCAGTGAAAAACCTCACTTAAACTAATAAGGTTCAATAATATCTTTTGGTACCACATTTTTATAGGGATAATAGTACTCTAATGGGTGCCCAATTCATATATCAGTGATGTTTCGCTCGGAAAATTTAATGTTTTTGACAGTAGGTGTGTAGCATCAAATTTGCCCATGGTTAGTACTGGATTCAAAAAACATAAAAGTAGTTTCCTAATGCCCTCTTTGGAAGGAGGATGCATAAGCTGATTTATCCCATTTGGATTACAACAAACATCGGATCCACTCGTGTATATAGAACAACAACGAACCAAAAAAAAAAATATAAGTTAAATGCTTCCTATTGCCTGTGAAGTTTTTCTTTTTGGTGAAACAGAAAGACATTGCCTGTCAAGTTATGCCAACACATTATGTGCATAAACACTAAATATGTGCTCAATTGATGTTGCATTACATCATCTTTTTTCCGAACAAAAAGATCTCATCGTAATTTGAAGAGAGAGATATAACAATTATAAAAGCATGGTTGTGTTGAAGTCTGTGCTAGCATCATGCTTAACAGCCATCTTCACCCTTTAGAAAGCCTTTGATTTGTTCTAGCGCCTGAGAGATACACAGGCACAATGTAGACAAGTATCAATGATACCAACGTAGATCAGTAGGTCTAATTTTAACTTAAAGGAATGTTTCAGTTGGTACAAAGTGACAGACCTCTATTGTGATAACAGTTGGAGATAGACCCGACATATCTCTTTGGCCTAGTTTTGCTGCTATATCTACACAAAATGTAGTTGGACACAATTCTATAAGTCACAATTCTATAAATAATTTGCAACTCCCTTTCCTATTCCATTCCCACAAATTCCAAAATTCTTATTTCAAAAAGATGAAATAGCATTTGAAGACATATACTTTCCAAGGAGACCCTGGCGTTGGCATTGGCATGGCATTGGCATACGCTTCGCCTCTTTCTTCATAAAGAGCAGACAAACGCTTGAGAGTCTGCAGTGGAATTCCAAAGGATGAAATTAAATAGTGGGAAAATAATTTTGATACAAATTCCTAGCTAAGATCAATTCCTCCCACTGTGACTTAAATTCCTATTAAGAAGAGTATTAGCAACACCCATTCTAACACTTTTTTTCTCTATTGGTTGAAATTCATAGAGGTTCTACTGTATCATGTTGGTCTCATTCCTTATTTGGTGGGATTCATTCTCAATGTAGTAGAACTATATGAATTTCAATCAACAAGAAAAGTTGTTAGAGTGAGTGTTAGCATTTCTCGTTTCTAAGTTTTTATTAATTACTATCTTAATTTTGCAAAAGAAAATACTCTCGGCATGTAAGAGAAATATTGTACCCCTTTATATGCATCTTCTTTGTCATAATGTAGAAGTGGGCGAGAATTAGTTCCAACAGCTGTTATTCTCTGAGCCAAGGCTTCTATAGGTACATCCAACCAAACACTAATCCCCTGGCGCATATATTTCCTGGCAATGATACAGTTATATGTGCAGAGAGACTGAACTGAGAAGAGTTGATGGTATAGCATAGGTAAAACTTTTCTCATTAGTATGTAAATTATTATACCAATTGATGGGCCTCACAACAGCACCTCCACCAGTAGAAATAACATGTCTATGCATCATTGACATCTTCCTCAGTACCTCGGTCTGCAACAGTAAAATTAGCATGAAAAATGAACAGTAAATACAATAAAAAAACAAGGAAGAAAAAAGAACAATTCACAACACCCACCAGTTAAAGGCTAGAAGTTTAAAAATAAAAATCTTGAGAAAAATTCCCCATATACTCTGAGGGGCAAGTAAACTGGAAATTACATTGTGCTTTTTAACTGACCTCCTTGTCACGAAAAAAAGCCTCTCCATAGTGTTTGAATATATCAGCTACAGAAATCCCATCAACCTCCTCCTCCACCAATGCATCACTGCTCCCATAAATACGAAAATAATAATGATAAATATATGCAGAAAATGTTCAGCGAAATTTTACTGTTCCCATGAAACCAAGTATTTGTATTGTGATAGACAAACATGCACATAATAATCTCTACCAGGAAACTTGTAGACCAATGTAAACCATATTCCTCAGGATAGCTAAACCCTGTTTAAATTTATTGGATACAAATATAGTCATCTGATATCAATCAAATATAATCACCATGCTGAAACCCATTCTTCCTATTTCTTGCTAGTCTATTGGGTATTCAAATTATCCTCAAAAATCATTTTTTTAACTTTGGAAAAAAGACAGAGTTGGGCAATTGCCATACTGACCTATCAAAAAACGAATAACAAAGCACTTGTGACAAAATCTTCCCCACAGTTGTCTTCCCAGAGCCCATCATTCCTGCATGCCAAATTGAAAATACTGAATAACCAAAGCGATTATATTGGGGATGTATACCAGGTATAAGCACAGATACTACTATCAAGAAACTGACCAAGAAGATATATACAGCGTCCATTTAAATACGGTTCGATCTCTTGTGATTTACTCTGAAATTTTATTGATTCAAGTAAGATAATGACACACATATATAGATGCTTAGGCAGACAACAAACTAAGCCCAGATTACTATTTCTTGAATCCTTACTACAACAGAAGGGTATTGAATCTCTACACTGAAAAAGGGCTTCAATTAGTTAAAAATGACACAAGGGCATCATGCTTTTTACCTTTAAAATCAGTTCTTCATCAAGAGGAGAATGAAAGCTTTCAGATTCCAATATTGAAGCTACAAGAGTGACATTTGAAACACAATGTCAACACTCAAAATAGGCAGCATTAATTGCAGTCAACAACAAACTAGATTTCATCCAAACATATTTATTTATACACTTTGCTCAAAGCCTCAAACACATGCCCAACCTTAAAGGGTATAGCAAATTAATTTTTCCAACCAAACAACGGAGGGAGTAATGATTGAAGCTGACCTCGATAGAAATTGATCTCAAGGATCCACTAGTAAGAGTATTTCCCTTTCTCATAGGCCACATAATGATTTTCTATATAGATAACCCACCATATCTATTCTCAAATATCTGTGCCATATTATTTCAAAATAAAATTTACACATTATCTTTTAAAAAACTTCAAATACACTTCTTTTTCTAACAACGGTTTTATTATGCATGTTTGGTTTTCAGTTGAAAGATTATAAAATTAGGCTTTAAACCAAACCAACTGTATAGTTCTTTTGGGGCAAACGGTACTTTTACACACTAACTGAAAACCAAAGATGTTACAAATTGCTAACGGAAATAAGATATATAGCAAGCACGTTTTAAAGCTATAATGGAAATAAGAAAAATCATAGCTTAGAAATTGTCAAATTAAGTATGAGTGGTTTTTATAGCAACCAGGAACATTGTTGTACGAACACGGAACTTCCGTAGGAACCGTCCTGCTCCAACTCCTCGTTGAAGGTTTTGCGGGCTGCAACCTACGCGAAACAAAAACCTGAAGCTTCTTTGGCTCCATAGAACCACCATACATTCTCAGAGAACCCCTTGGTCCTGTTCTTCCAAGCTTCTCGCAATGCACCATTGTTGAAAAGTGCAAACTTTGAACCGCTTTAGCTTCCATGGCAGTGATGGCACTTCACTTCAAAAACAGCTGCTGAATTCACCGATACCCCAATCAATGCTAAAATGAAAAGGGGGAAAAAAGTTTCAGAATATCTTTAATATATGGAATATTGGAGTGGGTGAAACCCAGAATGAAGCTTAATGGGATATATGGAAATTAAAATATTGGATATCTCACATCAAATATGACTTTGACTTGAGTTAGTTTGTTTGAAATATGTTGAAAAGGAAATGTAACAGAACAGAGAGAAATTCCGAAACCTTAAAATCTCACCTCGTACTTCTTACCTGGAGGCTGGAGTTGGAGAAAGGTTGTACAGAGAGAGAGAGAGATTACTAACCTGGTTAAAAATTCTTTTCTGAAACGGATTTGGGTTGTCTTGCAGATGTTTTACACTCTCCAGTCTCCACACAAATTTTTTTTTGATACACCAGTCTCCACACAATTTAATAACGAGCTAAAAAAACTTATTTATTTTTATAAGGATTTTACTTTTTTAAAACAATGTTTATATTACTGTATTTTCAGGATTATATGTGTTTTGAATAATTATTAGATTTATATTCAGTGTACCTATAAGAAATTGATTCATGTATTTTGATGAATCAAGTAAATTCATGTATTAAAAAATTTAATTAAAACCCAAAAAAATATTCTAGTTCTGATTCTAATTCAATGTAATGATGTATCATTCTGTAAAAGAAAATTAGTTCACCAAAAAAAAATTCTGTAAAAGAAAATTCACTCACCAAAAAAAAATTCTGTAAAAGAAAAAAAAAATCACCGGGTTGGTGTTGGGGAAGTACCCTTTGGTCAGCGAGTGGCGCTGAACGCTCATCGATTGCGTCGGACATCGCGGGTCAGGTAGGGGGAAAGGTTGCGTCACGTGACACTGTCACATCACAGCATGCTCGCCAACCACGAAGAACTCGAGGAAATTCTTTAATATAGTTGCTTGTTTTGAATCGGGTTAATACATGATTTTTTTAAAGCAAGGATTAATACATGATTAAAACTTTGAAAATTGCACTTAATTAATTTACATGATCCGTTTCGTTAATATCACATTATCACGTACTTCCTGAAAAAGTCAGCAAAAAAAAAACGTACTCTCCTTAAACAATGATACTAGTTCTAGTATCTAAAGTGGTCGCCGCCATGCCCGGTGGTACAATCATGATTGGAGAGCCAAGTCTCTTATCCAATCAAATGACAGTGTTGGCAAAATGAATCGAGTCGATAAAGTCTAAAAAATATAGGATTTTGACAGACAAATTTGAGTTCGTTTTTAATCTAAGTTTTTTTGTCCGACCCGATAAAGTCTGACCAAATCGAGCTCGCCCAAAAAAATACAATGTTAAAGTCCGAGCCCACTCAAAAAATAAAGGACTCGAACACACAAATTTGAATTTATTTTCAATCCAGACTTTTTTAACCCAGTCCAATAAAGCCTGAACCCAATGTGGGCCGATCCGCATAGGGTCGGATAGCCCATTTTGCCACCTATACCAAATGATATGAATTAAACTTTTAATCAAAACCATATTTTGAACCCTTTAATTTTAATTGTAACAAAAAAACCTTTAATTTTAATTTAAATAATTGTCATTAAATATTCTTATTCATCACAATAAATGACTATTTTCACATGATATGATTTATTTATCTATATCTATATACACACATATATAAGAGTAATAAAACTTTTTGAAACATTTTTAATTATTGCTTAAAATTCATCTAAACCACGTCACATTGAAAATGAGTCATATCAAGCAAGACAAGACATACATGAATTAGTGAGACCTAACAAATAGTGTGTTAAAATTTAAAAGCGTGTGTTAACTAGCATTAATACACAATGTCAACTTTCTTCTTTTGGGTCAACATACACAATGTCAACTAAGAAAGGCATGGAAGAATTGGGCTGGGCTATGAAGGAAACAAGTTGCGGACCTGTCATTGGGTTTGGGCCCAGAGTGGAAGGGGAAGACCCAGAGAGATTGAAGGGGTAGTATAATAGATGGAAGTGGAAGGGAAGGTAGGGTTTTTCGTGGCAGTGGTAGCAGCAGCAATGGCGCCGAAGCAGAGAAGAGCGAGAGTGAGCAGGAACCCCGAATTGATAAGGGGTATCGGAAAATACTCGAAGTCGCAGATGTACCACAAAAGGGGCATCTGGGCCATCAAGGCTAAAAACGGCGGCGTTTTACCTCGCCACGATCCCAAGCCTAAACCCGAAGCTCCCGCTGAGAAGCCCCCCAAGTTCTACCCTGCTGACGATGTCAAGAAGCCGATTCGCAACAAACACAAACCAAAACCCACTAAGCTCAGGTCCGTCACTCCGCCTTTCATTTTTAGGAAATGTGAATAACGTGTGTTGTTGTTTTTCAATGTTGTTTTATTACTTGAGATCTAAAAAAAATGGTGGTCTAGGTTGCGAATTTTAGATGGTAAGTAAATGATGAAATACATTGCACTCCTTTTTCTGTCTACTTACTCGGGGACCTTTTATTTCAATTATTATAGAGTTTCTTGGCTTGTTGTGAAGACTGAAGATAGAGCTTCTTGTGATTTGAATGACTTTATATCTTGCTTGTTTCTGTTTTTAGGGCTAGCATTACTCCCGGGACAGTGCTGATTCTTCTTGCCGGCAGATTTAAGGGCAAGAGAGTAGTGTTTCTGAAGCAGCTTCCTTCTGGGTTGCTTCTCGTAACTGGTAAATTATTGTCAGTGTTTGTTTAATAAGTTATTTGTAATTTTCTTAAAGAATAACCATTTTGGTCCAGCTACAGTCTGTGTCATTGCTAAAGCTGTATAGTGTGTGTGTGTGTGTGTGTGTGTTGCGGCTTCAACTTATACTGAATATTGGCTCTTGTTATATTGCTTCTATTGTTTTTGTTTAATGAGTTTTTGCAAGGATAAGCGTTTTCCGATGGATGACACTTCATTTTTTTTGGGTCAACATCGAGTGGTTGAATTTGATTGTATGTTTGGTGTTCACCGTTGACCCGTGATAAATAATTGGTTTGGAAACTCTGTTTTTCTGTTTTATAACTTGAATTAG
Organism: Glycyrrhiza uralensis; assembly: GCA_030159175.1. Lineage (NCBI taxonomy): Eukaryota > Viridiplantae > Streptophyta > Magnoliopsida > Fabales > Fabaceae > Glycyrrhiza > Glycyrrhiza uralensis. Next base: position 46,440,303 of record BRZY01000005.1, read on the forward strand.
AGTTGTGCAGCTGTTTCTGTGCTTAGCCGATAATGTCTCTTAATTGCATTGTGTGTCAATGCATGTGCGTGTGCGTGCTAATGCTTGTGGTTATTTCTGAGGTTGTGTACTTCTAATACACTTTGACGGTAGCTTTTGGTGCCTGTTGATTTCCATTTTGAAGACATGACACTCTTCACTCTTCCTTAAAGATGTTCTCTACTCTCCAGTCATCTCTGGCTGGTCTTAATACGTTTCTTTCTCACCACTTCAGGTCCTTTCAAGATTAACGGAGTTCCTTTGAGACGTGTTAATCAGTCTTATGTTATTGGCACTTCAACCAAAGTAGATGTTTCTGCAGTTAATGTAGATAAGTTTGATGACAAGTACTTCTCAAAGGAAGTCCAAAAGAAGAAAACAAAGGGAGAGGGCGAGTTCTTTGAGGCAGAGAAGGAGGTTAGTTTGTCGAGTTTTCCTGTTCTGTTATTTTTTTTATTTCTCCTTGTATCAGTTGCTGGTGTTTGCTGATCTATGTGCTATGTTGTTGCCAATGTAGGAGAAAAATGTGCTCCCCCAGGAGAAGAAAGATGACCAAAAAACTGTTGATTCAGCTTTGCTAAAAGCCATTGAGAGTGTTCCAGAATTGAAGCCTTACCTAGGTGCCAGGTTTTCCTTGAAGGCAGGCATGAAGCCTCATGAGCTAGTCTTCTAGAGGAGAAACAAGAGTGTTAGAGAATTGTTTTTCCCCATATTCGGTTTTTTGTGTTGAACTTAGTCCTAAAGTTGTATTCATTTACTGATTTAGCAGCTCTTTCTTGGTAATAGACATCTGACGAACGTGTTTTTATGTTGTCAACTGATCGTTCCTGGGATTTTCCTTCCTTCAATTTTGCGCTCGTGTACTAGTTGATTTCATGATTATGAGGCTCTATTGTTGGCATACGACGGAACGAAGAATTGTTTCAAACAAGATAAAAAAGGATAGAGGATCTTCCTTTTAGACGATCACGATACAAAACGATTTTTTTTGTTTTGCTTGGGAAACCATGAACGATGCAATAATGAAGAATTGTTTTAACAGATGGAGACCGTGTTGGTTGCCTGATAAAGCACATCCTTTTTCAATATTTCATTCACAAAACATTCCAAGTTGCTACTTCATTCCATCTTGGCATCTTTTTTTTTTCCGATTACATTTCATCATAAAAACATTAAAAGAACATGATAATTGTATTCTATTTTGTTTCATTTCTCTTTATTTCACTATTTTACATTGGATGTCCAAACACTAGATAAAATGGAGTGAAATGAAAAAATTACAACTTTATTATTTGGATTTTTTACAAGGCAATTAAAAAACTGACTAATTCTCATGCCTCTCAAATCAGAGAGAGATGGAAAAGAGAAGGGTATTTCATGAAATGAAATATTCTTGTTCAGTTCTAATTGATTCTATTCTATCAGTTCAAATATAGATGATTGCCCACTTTTCAGTGGCCTCTATTTTCAAAGACTATAATAAATTTTAACTGACCGATAATTGAGTATTTATAATTAATAAATTCAACTTTGTTTTTACATACAACAACATGTGATGGTATCATGGTAGCATATGTAATTCATTTGTGTATTTGTAATTCATGTGATGGTATTGAGTATTTTTTTTTGTATCGAAAAAAAATTAAGGTCGTTTTTTGTTTTGTTCTTGTTCTCTACATGTTTTGTAGGCTCAAATTCATTGGAAATTGGTAAATACACTCCAACTTTTTAGCCATATACCCCATATTAATGTGAAAAATTCAAAAATACCCTCCAATTTTGCGTATATTCCAGAAACTCTAGTTTCCAGAATACAATTTTTCGGAATACAAAATTGTATTCCGCGGAAACTCCAGTTAGTTTCCGGAATGCACGCGAAAACTGAGAATATTTTTAGAATTTTAATATTAACGTGGGGTATATGGCAAATTTAAGTGGGGTGGATTTACCAATTACCAATTCATTTGTGTCAGTAGATAGCTCGTGACTCGTGAGGATTGTTGGATAAAAAGGGAAGTCAAGCCCAAACAACTTTCAAGCTAGATTATTTTGGGCCTACGCAATACGAAATGCCTTTGTTTGCTCATTTTCTCTTCGATTCGAGAGTCGAATACTCTACCCTAGGTCCCACCATAAGTATTCCTGCAACACATTTGTTCTAGCACCTTCTTCGCTCTCCTCTTTCCCCGGTGCAACACACCGCTGTAACAATTCACCACCGCAGAGTTGTCCTAGTCCAATCTCACCTCACTTCTCTCCAGGAGTAACTCTAAACCTCTTTTTGTGTTGCCTCCGAGTTTATCTCTCTTCAACAATGGCGACGGTGATGCAGAAAATCAAAGACATCGAAGATGAGGTACCTATGCTTTGCCTCATGATACTGCTTCGTTCAATCTTATTCTGAATGGAACATAGGGAAATGGCTTTAGACATGCGATTTATTCGAGTGAAACATTAACCTTTTAGACAGCAGTGTTGATTTTATTTTATTTTTAAGAAAAATTGATAGAATTGTTTGTATACTGCAGTAGTGTTTTCCTTTTCTGTTTCGAATTCTAAATTTACTGCCATTTGATTAGGAATCGTTTTTTTCTTAAACTATTTCTGAACAACCTAATTTAAGCTTCAGAGTTTGTCCTTTAATTTTTATTTGCATATCAATGTAAATATTTCATCCTTCGTTTGATTGCTAAGAAGCTTCCTTGAACTTCCTATTTAAGAATTGTGGCCACTCTAGTGGTGAATTAAGTCTGCTTGACGTTTATATGTTGTGTTTTCTTCGGAATTCATATTGTAATTATCACTGTTTACGTTTTCAAATGTTTACACATCAAGCAAGCTACGGGTTGCGATAAATTCCATGGTGCTCAAAATAAGTGAAATTGGTGTGTCAACTAAACTATACTGCAGTTACTGCTATGTAATAGTCATATTTGAATGTGTATTGGTCGAGTTGACTATGATAAGGTTTTACGCAAATGTTATTTCCATAAGTTCTTATCTATGATGGAAAATGTTTCATTTGAATCTTTGTGTGTAATAACTAATTCTTTTCTGTATCTCAAGACATGGTAATCGATACCCAGCCAAAGGAATGGATGATATATACTGATTGTTTTATATGCAGTAGCTGCAAACTTTATTCTGTCATTGGGTTATTATTTTGGGTATGATTATGGATATTTATATTTTGCAGATGGCAAGGACTCAAAAGAACAAGGCGACTGCTCATCATTTGGGCTTACTGAAGGTAAGCATGTTAGTGCATTTTGTTTGATTGTTAAATGGCATACATGGAAAACAGTGAAAAATTATATGCTGTTCTGTTTTTTTAAGGTGGTTGATTGCATGTGTTTTAGCTTTAGTTGAGGTTAATTTTTCAAAGACAATGGGACATCTTTTTATGTTAAACTTGTAGAGGTTGTTTCCTTCAAGTAATGATATATTGACATGACTTTATATGAGTTGGTTGACTGGGATAATTGGTACAGGGAATGCATTTAGAAGTGCATCTGTTCAGGATCATATAACTTTCCCTACATTTCACTGTGGAAGTTGTATTTATAGGCATAGGCCGAATAGCACATTCTGCTTGCGCAATTGGCTTAGTTCATTCCATACATTATAAGGATTCTTATTGATTTGTATAGTGATTTGTTCCTATCCCTTTCCCTATATTCAAAGTGGAAGTGATATTAGTACACATAGCACATTCTGCCCATGGGTTGATCTATTCTGTCTTCTCTCTCCATTACAGAAATTCCTACTGATTTGTATAGTCATTCACTCATTCATTTATAATTTGTAATTTTAGGTATTGCTAGTATGTGTATGTCCATTTGGGTAAAAATGCTAAAATATGAATATATATATAACTTTGAAAGTATGAAATCTTATACTGTTTATCTATGTTTTTCTTGTTTCTATGGTCCGAATGCTCCTTGCTATTAATTTCTTCTGATATGCAATATTGAAGGCAAGATGGATGTTCTCTTATTCTGCTTCTATGTGGAAACAGCTTTCCATCAGTATTCTTATTATAATTTTATTCCTTATTACCCTTTTTTTTAGCTTTTGCAGTTCCTCTTCTGTTTACCTCTTTTCTGTTACTATTTTTGTTGATGAGCTGATATTATTAGTAAGTATATGGTGCCAGGCTAAACTTGCAAAGCTGCGGAGGGAACTCCTTACACCTACATCAAAGGGAGGTGGAGGTGCTGGTGAAGGTTTTGATGTTACTAAAAGTGGGGATTCAAGGGTTGGTCTTGTGGGCTTCCCTTCAGTTGGCAAATCTACTCTGCTAAATAAATTGACTGGGACATTTTCAGAGGTATGGAAGTATTCCACTTCTCATACATCTTCTTTAATTAAAGTTGAATAATTTTCTCTTTGTATTGGGTTTGGGTGATGGGCGGGCGGCATCACAATTTGCTAAACTATCTAAGTTTTAGCTTTTGTTAAAGAATTTTCTGAAATTTTTTACTTGTTCTGGTATGTAGGTTGCTTCCTATGAGTTTACTACCTTAACTTGCATCCCAGGTGTGATCACATATCGTGGAGCTAAAATTCAGGTATCACCACATAAGCAAGCGATACATTGATGAATTTATCACCTTCTAAGGACAAGAGGTTCAAAAATTTTCTTGTGGGTTGAAAAATTTGGGATGCCTGCCTAAAGCTAAATTTAGTTTTCCCTGACTATCAGCTGCACGTGTGCTTTAGTTTATAAGGAGCATCTTTTGGAAATTGATATATGGGTTTTGGTGCATTTTATTTCTCTTCTCTGTATTTTTTCACTTTTTTCCTTTTGAATGGATTATTAAATTGAGTTGCAACTTGTGTTGTTTGTTGTATCATCTATCCCTAGATGACTTAAAACAAAAAAGAGATATACATTCAAAATTGATTTAAGCTTTGTCTTGTCACTTGTTTCTGTTGATATTTTTGTCCATATTATAAATGAATGTATACGGGGGTTTATTTTGATTGCACTATAGTTTTTTTTTCCTAATTAAAAAATTGAGTTTTTCTATTTCGGGTTCCTAATGTTTTGCCAATCTAGGCCTGTTTCTATTGTCAAATTAGGCATCAGAAGATTTTCCATATGAAGTCTCTAGTCTCTACAACTACACAGAGAGGTGTTTCTTTTGTAGTTTTTTTTTTAATTTAGGCCTTAAAGGGTTAATATGAACTTTATTCTCGAAATCTATCATGTGAGACAAGATGGTCCCAGTAATGTTGTTTATTCAAAAAATGAAGTTTTCAACCCCGAAAATTTATCCTCAAATAGTTATGACTTCATGAATAGTTTTCTGTGATTGCAACTTAATCATATGACAATTTATGATAATATGACCGTGATGCATATCTAAGTTGAATTTTTTAGTAGTAACTTCAATTTCGTGTGGCAGTTGCTGGATCTCCCTGGAATTATTGAGGGTGCCAAGGATGGAAAGGGTAGAGGAAGGCAGGTATAATACTAATATGCCCTCGTCATGGTTCAACTGCATTTGGTATTTGTGTTGAGATAATTTCCATTAGCGAAGTATGTATTTTTAAAAACTGTTTCTATTTATCTTTTGCTGAATCATAATACATTATTTTATATTTGTCCCATCAAGTTTCTGTTAGAGCATTGGACGTGTTTAATATTTACTTATACAATTAACCTTACTTGGTAATGACATAGCTTTCAAGTACTGCCTACAAAATATTTCATTTTGTAGCAATTAACGGCTATGTTCGAATGCATCTTTCCTCTTTCACATCTCATTTACACAGAGACGAACACTAATATATTTTGTTTTGTATACTTTTCTGCAAACACAGGTTATTAGTACTGCAAGGACATGCAATTGCATTTTAATTGTTCTTGATGCAATAAAGCCAATAACTCATAAGCGTCTTATAGAAAAAGAGCTAGAGGGATTTGGTATAAGGTAACATGTTACATTGTATATTATGTCACTGAGTATGTGGTCTACTGTAGGGGACTCCACTTATTCTTATTCTTATTATTAATAATGCATGCGGCAGCCTATACTTAAATGAGTAGTTCACTTTTTTTCAACTCTTTTTTAAATATATTTCTCAATGTAGCATGAATATGATGAATGAAGATTATATTGGTTAGTCTTTTGGCTCTAAAATTAAGCATTTCTGGAATTCTGGCTATTGGCTGATGGCAGCGGTTGCACACTTACACAGTACACTCGTAGGCCTGGAGCTAATGGGATTTGATTTGGGTTTTGCTGAGGTGTGCATCATGTCATGAAGTGTGATTCTGAGAGATTATTGAATCTTGTGGAGGCTTGCTTCTTATTGGGTCTTTGTGGAAGCAGCCCCTATGAATAAGCTTTATTATCTCAAGTTTCAAACTTGTCCATTTTATGTACATATTAACCAAAAATGTACTGTTAGAAACACTGCTGATCTTGTTAGTAGTCTCATTTGATTCTGTTAAGCATCCTATGTTGACTTTGGTCCAAATAAGGAAGGGATGGAAGAGCAATAAGGTATCATAAACCTGTATAAGCAACGAGGGAAGTGTGACTACATGTAACCACCTGCATGTGGCTGGTGGGCCAGGATCTGCTGGGAGAGGAATTCAGTTAAATGTGTGCATGTTATGGACTTCATTGTCTGTGGCTGTTATGCCATTCAAATGATCAAAAATTCAAAATCTCTCTCACACCCACATATTTTGATGTATTTAAAGAAAATTTTGATTAGAGTTATTCCGGCTTTTATTTTCTTTCCTTCATTGCAATTTGTTTCTCTTTTATTTATTAGATTTATTTTCTGACTTTAGGTTAAACAAAGAGCCACCAAACCTCACTTTCAGGAAGAAAGATAAGGGTGGAATCAATTTCACCTCAACTGCCACCAACACAAATCTGGATCTTGATACTGTGAAGGCTATATGTAGCGAATACAGAATTCACAATGCAGATATTACTCTCAGGTATGATGCCACCGCCGATGACCTTATAGATGTCATCGAGGGCAGTAGAGTATATATCCCTTGCATCTATGTTGTGAACAAGATTGATCAGATCACACTTGAGGAACTGGAGATCTTGGATAAGCTACCTCATTATTGCCCAATCAGGTAATTCTTCATATCGCTGGTCTTATTAATTTATTATTACCTCAATCCTTTTCTCCTTTTTAAACAAAAGAAATTATCATTAGAATTTTATACATCCTTATGAAAAGGGACTTGGAGGTTATTATTTCTTGATTATCAGTAGTTTTGAGGGATTTCATTTTCTTATATTCTACTGCCTTTGATTTGGTTCCTCTGACTATAGTTGCTTGGCGATATGCCCCTATTTCACACATCTGCCTTTGTTCTGCCCATTCAATCCCCCATACCCATGCCCAGAAATTCGATTGATTGTTAAATTATTGTTTTATGTCTTAGTTTGATGTTAGGTAATCTCTCTTTTGTATTGCGTCTAGAATATATAGTTCAAAATTGTCACGCGGATAATGTACGAAGTATATCTATGTTTGAGAGCAATTCTTTTAGGCCTTTGTAGAAGTTTGAGTGATTTTTTCTAACTATTATTCAGTGCGCACCTGGAGTGGAACCTTGATGGGCTTTTGGAGAAAATTTGGGAATATCTCAACTTAACTCGTATTTATACTAAACCTAAAGGGATGAATCCTGACTATGAAGACCCTGTAATATTATCATCTAAGAAGAGGACAGTGGAAGACTTCTGCACTCGCATTCACAAGGACATGCTTAAACAGTTTAAGTAGTGAGTACCTGACCCCAAAACTTGATATCGTATGCTTTATTCCTTCTTAATGTTGAGCAATTTCTCATGTTTGCATGAATGAGGAGCAATACATATGATGATCAACTTTGGTTTTTCAAGCAATAAGGTCTGAATTGCTGTTAGCTTTATTAGGAAACCTTTCATTAATATGCAGCAGTCATTTAGGCTATTATCTCTTGCTATAAACTTAGAATGGGTCTTTAGTTTGATGAATGAACTTAGTTTGGGGCAAAGTGGCATTTTGATTTGTGAAAAAGAGAAGTAGATTTCTTCCTACTGCTCCTGCCCCCTCACAATTTTTTCCCTTCAATTCAATGCTTACATTTTCTAAATGATGCAGTGCTCTGGTCTGGGGTTCAAGTGCAAAACACAAGCCTCAAAGAGTTGGCAAGGTTGATTCTATACTCAATTTACTTTATTTTCTGTAATCATTCTTTTTCCTAGTTCTGTATTTCTACTTTTCTCTCTTCTCCCTCATTAGTGAAAATGTCATGTAATAAGTGGAATGCATTGTTACACACCAGGAGCATGAACTTGAAGATGAAGATGTCGTTCAGATTATCAAGAAAGTATAAATTCGTCGTAGTCAAGACTTCTGAAACCTGATCACAATGCCTGCACAGAGGTACTAGAGGATGCTCAGAGCAGAATCAAAGATCTCTTAGTGAGCTTTTCTCCAAGGTTGTTAGATCACACTCCTATTACTAGTTTTGTATTCAGTTGGGGGTTAGGTGAAATGCAAGTTTGATGCGTAGTTGAACCATTTGTTGTCGAGGGATGCTGTTTTTGCATTATTTGGAAACGATGCGTCATGTGGGATTATATATATGTCTTAACAGTTTTGATGGGTGGAATAATCGGGGCTGTTCTTGTGAAACACTAATAGGATTTACTGATATGTTGGTTTGCTGGATATAGTTAGATCACTGCTTGTGTTGCGATACAAATTAGATCTGCAAATCCATACTTATGTCGCTGAAACAAACAGAGGCAAACCAGAAAAATTGAGCTAATTATACCCTATTGCCATCTGGATTTGACGTGTTACAGTTGATTGGTCGGGGATATTTTCCCATTTCCTACTAGTTTGATTTGCTAAAATTAATCTTTGAAATCAAGCACTCTGCATTATGAATCTCTCGATGATGGTTTTGGTCTTGCTTATAAAATCTCTAGTGATTGCTAGCTACCTGAAGTACCCAAAAGATGCCATAAGAGCCATTAATTAATACGGGTTTAGTCAATGCCCCGGCAAAAGTGGAACTGTATGGCTGGCAGGAGCAGCAAGCAAGAAAGCGCGTGGACACTGTGATGCTCATTACTTGCACAACTGAATTTCAGTAAAGCGGCCACAAGTGGTGGAGCTGAAATGTGTATATGGTCCAATAACCAGAGGAAAGACGTCTAACAAAACGAAACCGAGGTTTGGTTTGGAATCAACGAAACTTTGTCAGAATAACTAAACACGGTTCATTGTTGTCTTGGAACAACTTTAATGAATCACCTCTACAACGGTCAAGGAACGGAACCGCTAAAAGACAAATCCAACCTGATTTGTGAGTGTCCATAATTAACTAATTAAATTAGGAACAAAAGAAAAGGAGATTTCATTGTCAAGAGCATTACTGTCCTGAATTGCCTCGTCATCATATTTTGGAGCTGGTGGTAAAGTTTTATCAGTCCTGGGCGGCATTTACATGTTTAAACATCTTTTACCTCTAATTAGATACAAAACATTTCAACAAAAATAACATAAAATAACCATTGAAGATAGGGGCTTAAAGAAGAGGTTCATTTTTCTAAATCAAGAAGAAGGGCAAAGTAATTATCACCAAGCGCTAAAACATAATTGTCCCACTCCACGATCTTCAGAAAGACAAGAAAAAGGTTGTGGATGCCCTTGAATATCAGGCTTTTACACAACAGTTGAAGTAGCTGAAGAAGCTCCTCCTTGTCTGTCATAGAAAAAAAAATCAAACAAAAAAGTAATACTTCAGGCGCCACAAATATCGTAGTCCAATATTTTGTGCACACAGAAAATGAATATGATTTACAGTAAATTGAATATTGAGTTAACTGTCATTTTAGTCCTTGAAATTGTGAAACAGTCTCACTTAGGTCCCTGAAACTAATTAAAAGACAATTTAGTCCCTGAAATTGTAAAACGTCGGTCAAGTTAGTCCCTAAAATTGTAAAACGACGGTCAAGTTAGTCCGTCGTTTTACAATTTTAGGGACTAATTTGACCGACGTTTTACAATTTCAGGGACTAAATTGCCTTTTCGTTAGTTTCAGAGACCTAAATGAAATCGTATTACAGTTTCAGGGACCAAAATGACAGTTAACTCTTGAATATTCTATGTAACACTTCTAAGCTCCAACAGAGATTTTTTAATAAATAAATAAAATAAAATATTATACAAGCGATCACCATGTTTTATGGCCCTCTTACCAATGAAATGAATGTAATTGCCCCAGACATCCACTGCATGTGCAACAACTAAAATTGCGTGTTGCCTTTGTAAATAGTCATATCATAAAAATAACAATATACATCCTTCAACCTAACCACCGCCCTTACTTAAAAATAGCGAATCATGGGTTCCACAATAATAATCTAATTATAATGTATGATATCCCCTTTTCTCTTTGGATTTAAAATATGGTTTCCACAACAAGCTTCAGTCAAATAAGTAGACGACATATTAACCAGAGTTGAGATCTTTTTCATTTTTTTTCTCTTCATTTCTTCTATTATTATACTTTTGGAGGAATAAATAGAATAAATGATACCCATATATCACATTTATGTCATTTATTTTTCCTAAAAGCATAATAATTAAAGAAATAGAAAGAAAAAGAAATAAAAAAGATCCAAATACATTAACCAACAGGCCCCGACCTTAGTTTGGCGGCGTTGTTTTTTAATGCTACTAGAACCTCCTTTCCATTTGACCAAAAAAAAAAAAGAATCTCCTTTCCATGAGGTGTCTTGACGGGTTGTATTTGTCTCTGTTTTCCATTTAAAAAAAAAAATCCAACGTATTATTTTTCTCACTACTTTCTCTCCAAACCATGTTCATCATTAATCATCATTATACAAAATATGGCACGGTAGCTAGAAATGCTGAAAACTACATACTATGTGCTTTACTTGCTTAAAATATTACTTAGATAAAACTCCCAAATTAGTCCCTATAAAAATTTAGTGACAAACTCATTAGTTTTTAAGAATGCAAAAAATAAAAATCACATTCTAGTCCGTAAGAACCGCAAAGACTAATGTCTCTGGTGCTCAAGGACAGAGACGAACATATTTGACATTTACAGCTCTTCGGGCTATGGTGAGATTTTTGCATTTTCAAGGACTAATGTGTTTACAGCTAAAATTTAATTGAAAATGGAGATTCAATCTTTTTAATTTTCTGTTTTATCTCCTTTCTTTCAAAGCTTTTATAGTGTCATGATGGGCAGACAGAAGATTATACATAAACGTTCAATTTAATTCTTATTTGTGTCTAATTCATCCTGATGAGGACTTGTGAGGCTAGGTTCGTACGCACACTTGAGACAATCAAAGATAGGGAAGAAAGTAAAGAAAGAAAGCTTTGACTCGAATGATATTTGATGAAAGAGTAATGAAAACTACGATGAGCAACTCTCCCTGTCAATTCATGCCACAGTTTAATTGCACCTATTAAATAAAGATTCATGTATATATATTCATGCAGTCAGTTAACTATTGTAGGAATCGATTTAAATTACTTTTCACATACAAATCAAAGGAAAAGTCACTCATCAGCAACAGCTACTGTATAAATAACAATGCTGACCACCCCACCATATTGAGCTATGACCAACAGATATTTTGCATAAACTACATTGCCCTTCGAATGGTTTTAAATAGTAGCTAACAAAATAAAGAATAACAAAGCTGACTAGAAAATAGAAATCTTACAGTTGGAGAGTTGGTTTGGTGGTAGTGGGGATGCTGGCGCTCACTGTGGTCAGTGTTGTTTATTTTGTTTGTGGTAGAAGCCACGAGTTCCTCTTCATTACCAAGACTTGCCCTCGAGACATTTGTCTTATTTTGCTTCCTCATTTCTCGGATTTTTGAGAAATCCAGTGAATAGTCTGGCAATTGACCCTTCTGATCCCAGTCCCCAAACTGTGGCACCGATAACCAAGGAGCATTTTTCTGCGTTGAAAAGATTTATAGGTTACAAGGCTGATCACCATAACAAAAGGATCCACATTCTTCTGTTATAGACTTATAATGATTCATAATAATGTAAACAATAAGATTAGAAGAAGGTGCGTAATTTCCCATTATGAAATAAAAAGAAGTTTATTAGTTAGACAGACTGCGTTCTGCGTAATAAATTTTCTTGAACCTAATGAGTAAGTGTTGAAAAGTTTTGACTCCAAAACCAGAAGAACCATTACTAGCAGAGGCAAAGTTCATAATAAAATTAATTATTATAAAAAAATGATATATTTTAGGGTTGGTTCATTTCATGACATTCATACAAGAGAAAACTAATGAAAAAACAAAACAATATCTAAGTACTTTATGGCTTATATAGAAATTCAAAACCCTCTAGTCCTCCACGCTACCATCATGATAGAGGAAAGAGGTAAAGGAATGAATCACCGAGAGGTATTTGATCATCAATTTGCTGTATCAAGGGATTAATGATTAATAATTTGCACGAATGCAACAGTGATACCATCATATAAAAATTTGAACAGAAAACAAACAAATTGATTGATTAAATTAAACAGAGCTAGAAAAGGAAGAGCATCATCATCATCATCACAGCAGCGTCTAGCCGTCTACTCAGAAGGTGCGTGTCTTCAATAACCAAAACAAAAAAAGATCAAATAACAGAAACTAGGCGCTTTCAAACGCATGCTACTAACTAAGATTTTCGCAGAAACTTGATTAATTAGTTTTGAAAACTAATAAGAAGACTCTGCTCTATCTCTCTATTTCTCTGTTCAGGTACATAAACTCAGAGAAATCGAAGCTTGCAATTCCGAGCACACAGAAACATCAATTTCAAGTAAAAAACTATAATAATAATAATAATAATCGTGCAAACAAATAGATACCTACATAGGCGTCGTCACAGGGGAAAACGCAAACGTTTAACGAGCGAGAGTGATGAGGAACTTACCTCTTTACTTTGCTCCATGATAGCGATTTCAGATCTCGAGAGTTGAGAGATATTTGCAAAGAGTTTTCAGTTATCCTCCAATGATACGCGCAGCTGTTTCAGCATATGTGTCTGATTCCGCTCTATATATACAAACACAATAGCCAAAAGAAATTCCTTTAAATTGGTTTTTTAGTGGTTGTTTTTTTAAATAGATTATTTTTATCGTCAATCAATGGAAAAATCCTCCCCGTCTCTTTTTCTTTCCATTTTTTCACTTAGGGTGTTATTTATTTTTTTCAAAAACAATAATGAAAAAAAAATAAAGAGAAACTTATTCCGTCAATTAATTAGTTACTCCCCAGTCCTAAAATAAGTTATGTTTAGGATTTTTTTCACATAAATTAAGAAAAAAGTTTAATTAGTATGTTCTAACATTGTAAAAAAATTTTACACAGACACATAATTAAATATCATGTTTTTTATGCACATATTTGAAGATTTATTATTATGAGGTGACACTATGATATGATATAATTGAATATTTGTGTGAAGTATTTTTACACCATTAATACATAGTAATTAAAAAATTTATATTTTATCAAAATTATTTTATTTATTAAATATTTTTACATTTAAATTAAAAAAACTCGTATTTTATACAAGATATTGAAATGAAACATAAAAATGACACTTTTTTTACGCGCAAAATTATTAGTTCTTCTTTGTTGTTGCCTAGTTGGAGTTGTGTAGTTGTGTACTACCAGGACCAAGGATATACTCTGCTGTACACCAGCAAATAACAATCTTCTATTTCATTTATTATCGCTTTTATTTATTGTTTCTTCTTTTTTTCGTGTTGTGGTGCCCGCCTTTTGCCTTCGCTTTTCTAGCTGTCTTCCCAGCACAAGATATTCCCTTGTTTGCCCCTCACAGCGCCAACTACTTTCCTCCTTTTTCATTCTTATCATTGAGGGTGCCACAAAATTTGCTTAACCTTTTCAATATTATTGCCATTATTATGACCAAGGAGATGATCATAATGTAGAGTTGATTAGTCAATGAAATTGGTATATTTGACTATTTTATCGGGACCCAGCTAATTTATTTCTTCTGTTGCAAAATGAAAATGAACGGTAAAGTCGTACACTCGACAATGACAGATACTAATAAAAAGGGAGGAATTCCTTTTTCCTGAAAAATAGAAATTCGCTAAATCGGAACAATCGTTACCGAAAGAAGAGAGACAAGGGAACAACGGTGTAAAGAACATTAATTATTTGGATTTTTTTCTTTAACTTCTTTAGTTTCAATTATTGCTATTATTTTTTGTCAATAGTTTCAATTATTTAAAGCCTTCAATTATTATACGGATTTTTTTTTGGTCAACATTATATACGGATTTCAAATTAGAAATTTTTATTATACATTTTTTTTGTCAACAAATTTTTATTATACATGAAAAAGGGCCTATGCACTAATACTTATTGGATTTGTTCACCTGATCCAAGATCCGTTCCGCAAGGAGGCGGGTTTCTTTTCTCCCTTTTTTTGGAAGAGGAGTTTTTTTTTTGTTTTGGGGGGCGGGGGGGAGGGGGGGGTGGTGGTGTTCCTGGGAGAAACAAGTTTCTCAACAATCAACATCACAAGCTCACAACGATGTTACAGCAGTGTCTCTTAGTTAATAGTATTATATTTTGTGTAATTCTACATATGTTGTTCTCTTTACTGTAAATGTCATATGACTGGATGTTACCCAATCTATATAAACAAAACTCACAACGATGTGTTGCAAAATTTTGGGCCTTTTGTTAGAGTCAATCAATTGTCTTTGTTTTGGACCTTTCTTTTCAACAAGAGGGGATTAGATTGAGGGGGTTGGTAATTACACCCACTTTTATTTGTTATCCACCCCACATAAACGTTTTTGTATAGTAAAAATACAAATGTGCCCTTTTTTGTTTTCTTCAGTTCCCCATCCACCCCACGTCTCCTTCCTAGGACTGTTCACGAGCGAATTTGGATTAGATTTGGCCAAATCCATTATCCGAACCGATCAAAACACGACGGGTTGGGTTGGATCGAATTTTACTTTTTTTTTCCTCACTAAATCTGAACTGAACCAACCCAATCAAGAATGAGTTGGTTCGAATTGGGTCAATCGGGTTAGACATAATAAATATTCTTAAAAAAAGAGGCAAGGGATAAGAAAAAAATGTGGCCCAAACGCCCCAAACACAGAAGAAGGAAAAAATGGATTCAACCCAACATAATATAATATAACTAAAGCAAATAAAAGCCTTGACATTGACAAAAAAAACAAATAAAAGCAAAATAACAAAAAAAATGGATGGAACCCTATTTTCTAACATTTGCGCCGCCAGCATCTCATAAAGTGTCCCATGAGGCATATACTCATAAACAAGCAACCTCTCCCCCATCTCAGCGCAATAACCCAACAAGTTAACAATATTACAGTGACGAATCTTGCAAAGGATCTCCAACTCCATCTCAAAGTCACGATTGTTGGTGTGTATAATAGTAGCAGCATTGGCTCTCTTAACAGCAACCACTCTCCCATCGGCCAAACAAGCCTTGTAAACAAATCCATAACTCCGCCGCCGCCTCCTCTTCCAGCGTGTCGACGCTCCCTCCCTCTTTCTCATTTCGTGAACCCCTCAATGCTCCCTCTCCTCTTCATCAGATCGAAGGCCGAAGCTCCACCAACAGATGGCGATGGTTCCTCCACCGCGAAGCTCTCCAACAGATGACGATGACTCCTCCGATGTTCGCCATTTTGGGAGAGAAGAGACGACAGCAAGCAAAGTTTTCTTTGATTCTCTTGGTTAGTGAGAGAGGTATGAGAAAGAGAGGTATGGGAAAGAGGATCTGAGATCGTGACTGAGGTCTGAGGGTTAGAAATTAACTAATTAAAACTGATAAATGAGTCAAGCCACGTCATCGGTTCGGGCTCACGGGTTCAAAAAAATCAAATCTGTAATTCGAACCAAACCAGATCGGATTTAAAAGGGCCGGTTCGGATTTGGACCCGAACTATGACAAAATCGAAAAATATGGGTTGGGCCGGTTTGGATCGGTTCGGGTTCACAGGTTACCCGAACCCGTGAACACCCCTACTCCTTCCCGCTTCGAGATTGAGGACAGAGAGGATAAAACTACAGAGAAAATAAAAATACAAAGAGGACAGAGACAAGAGAGAAGAGGATAAGAACGCGGCTCACCATCGCCTTCTATTTCTTCTTCGTCTTTGTTTTCGTCAAACACAGTGTGAAACGCTGTGGAGGTACATTTTTTTTTTTAAATCTCTTATACAAACCAAAAATTGGAATTTTCTAGAAAAAATAAATTTTTATACTATCCGAAAATTTCAATTTCTAGATAAAAATTCAATTTTTACACTATCCGAAAATTAGAATTTCCGGTAGTTATAAAAATCCAATTTTTATACTACCAAAAATTTCAATTTCAGGATAAAAATTCAAATTTTATAAAATTTCAATTTTTATACTATCAAAAAATTGGAATTTTCGGTAGTGTAAAAATTGAATTTTTATATCTACCGAAAATTTCAATTTCTGGTAGATATAAAAATTCAATTTTTATCACTTTTAGTGATAGACACAACCGTAGGAAGAACAGAAGAGAAGAAGCCCACAATCGCCTTCAACGTCTTCTTCGTCTTCGTCAAACGCAATGGAGGTACAATTTTTTTTTAAATGTCTTATATAAACATGATATTGAAATTTTCGATAGTTATAAAAATCCAATTTTTATAACTATCGGAAATTCAATTTCCGGTTAACATGTATTATATATGTTTGGATGATCTGGATATACTGAGGTGAAACATTATGGGATGAAGAGTTTTTCTTCTGTGCGTCTTTGTTTTTATCCCCCGGTGGAGCACTATAGCCAAAAAGCGTTTCCGTCATTTCTTCATTAAACCTGTCAAATATTCATCACCAAGAATATTAGCAACCAATTGTAAATTATTCTTTACATGCAACAAAAAAGAAGTTTGAGATTTATCACTCAGTGGAATGATCCTGCTTTTAGTTGATTCCAAACCATACTTTGATCTGAGTTGGTTTGGAAAGGGGGGAGGGAAACCAGTGGGAAGGAGGAAGACCACCGAGGGTTGGGTGTTTTGGGAAGGGGAAGGGGAGACCGTGGGGTGTACGGTGGTTCAGGGAGGGGAGGAGAAGGGTAATTTGGGGTTTTAAAATGTGTTAAGTGGGGTGGATATCCAATTTCCGAGAGTGTATTTACCAACTCCCTTAGATTGATTTTGAAGGAAAATTATCCAATCCAGTCACTTTGATTTTATTGTTTTACTATTCAATTAGTTTGATTTTAAAACCAAATACAATCAAATCAAATCTAATTAATTTTAGTTTGGATAGGGTTAGTTTTTGGTTTTTCAATTGCAGCTATAAATATTAAAATAATTTATAAAATATACAAATTAATCTAACATCAAATCATCAAATATCACATCCCAAATACAACTCAATAATAATTCAAAATATAAAGACTTAAATCTATTTTTAGTCTCTTATTTTTTACTAAGTTTTGCTTTTAGTCCCTAAAAAATAAAACGCGTCATTTTAGTCATTTATTTTTGAAAATTTGTCTCTTTTAGTCCCTGTGGCCATATTTTAAATTTGAAAATTATTTTCTAAATTTAGGCTTTGACCCCTCCTAAAGTCTGATGCTCACCTTAACCCATTTTTTTGTTCTCCTCCCCCTCCACTGATGCACCGCAACTCCCCATCCCTGCGCAGCCAAGGGAGGTTGTGCACAATGGCGAAGGGAGGCGGCCACCGCGATCCCACAGGGAGGAGAACGAGAGAGATGTCGCATCTCGTGGTGGCTTCGAGGGAGGACGTTGGAACTACTCCTAGCGAGGATGGGGGGTCACGGTGCATCAGTGGAGGGGGAGGATAACAGAAAAATGAGTTAATGTGAGAATTAGGCTTTGGGAGAAATCAAAGTATAAATTTAAAAAATACTTTTTTAATTTAAAATATGGCTCTAGGAACTAAAAGTGACAAATTTTAAAAAATAAAAGATTAAAAAGACACATTTTATTTTTAAAAAACTACAAACAAAAATTTCTAAAAAATGAAGAACCAAAAACAGGTGTAAGCCAAATATAAATTCCAAATATAAATTATAACTTAAAAAACAAAAACACAGCAAATAAGAAATAACAACATTGAGGGCTGGGTGGTAAGACAATTTCACCCAATTTCGCTGCTATTAGAATAGCTGGTACGGGACGATGCACGTGGAGTAGAGAGGGTTATGCAAGTAACCCAACATCAACACGCGTGGCACAAAAGTAGAGGGGCCTTATAGCGCTTGTGTGTGCTCCATACAAAACTCATATTCTACCCGCATCTTTATCTGTAGGCTGGTTTTTCATATTTGTGCACTTTTTTTTTTTTTGTGGCCAGGAGAAACCCAACCCAAGAGGAACATTTCGTTAATTTTTTATTTCCAAAACTTACAAATCACACACGCACACAAATATTGTCAAGTTTCACTGCTTATTTTTCCTATCTAAACTTTTTCCACACTAAAAGTTAATTAACTGTAACATTCTTCTCTTTTTATTTTTCTTATAATCTTATAAATTCTTTGGATTACTCACCATTGTTTATTCCTTTGACTAAAACTAAGATTTCAGCTATATTTTCCCCCTCATATTTAGGCCATTTCTAACTGCACATACACAACCTTTTTCCCACACATACACTCAAACTTTAAAAGACAAAAACACCCTCAAATTTGAAAAATTCCTCAAACTTCTGCAAGGCAAAAACACCCCCAACTTCCGCAAGGTTCCGCTTTACTTCCGCAGGGCAAAAACCCCCAACTTCCACAAGGCAAACACACACACACACACACAAACTTCCGCAAGGCAAACACACACACACACAACTACCGCAAGGCACACACTCTCCCGCGCACACACTCACACTTCCGCACCACAGACACACACACACACTTCTGCGCACACCACTCTCTCTCTCTATCTCTCTCCTGCAACTCAAGCTCAGCGTTAATGGAGATTCAAATTCCAAAGAGAAACAACAACAACAACAGTAGCAACAACAACAGGAAGAAGTGGTAGAAGACACCGAAGGTGGAGGAGAGACGAAAATGCAGATGAATACAGCAAATCTGAGATCGGAGGACGACGGTGACGAGGACGATGAACCATCCTCATTCTCCAGCAACTTCCAGAGCACTCCCTTGCGGAATACTATATAATGGACAGAGGAAAAGGGAGAAGAAGGGAATGAATCGGTTTCTACAAAAAAAAAGAAGGGAATGGATAGGGATAATCGCGGAACTATTATTTCCGCATTTGAAATAAATTCGCGGAACTAATAGTTCCGCAAATGTTATTTGTAGCACACATACAAATAACATGTGCGGAACTATCAGTGCGGAATTAATAGTTCCACACAATATCAAAACGCAATAAGGATATTTTTGGCTTTTAACTGTTATGTATGTGTAATTAAAAAAAGATGTATGTACCTTTAGAAATTCCCCATATTTATTAGAATATAATGATGATATATAAAATATAAAAATTGTATTTAAAAACATCATATTTTTCTATTTCTTAATAAACAACCTGTGAGATGCACGAAAAGACCCTCGATATTTCTTAAATGTTTTATTTCTTTTTAATCAAACAATCAATCAATACAAAAAGCTTACAATCCCTTCATTTTTATCTGGGTCTTTTTCAGTTTTATCTGGGTCTATCTCACTCCATTCATGTTAGAAAAAAAAAGTAGCATTTTTTTTAATAGAATGCAATTGGCAATGAAACAATGAAACGATAAAATTGAATTATTTATATCTATTTTATTTATCTTCCTAACTAACAAGTGTAATTGCCTCCAACTAAGAAGTGTAATTTGATTAACAAATTGTCAAATAGAACTAAACAAAGCAAGAAATCCTATTTGGACCACTTCATGTAAAGTTTATTTAGTTTGTACTTATCAGATTAAACTATTTTGAGTTTATTTTAATAAACTATTTAAAATAATTTATCAAAACAATTTACCATTTATATTAATTCAGTTTAATCATATTATCTTTTCAATTATAAAATAAAAATAATTTATAGCTAAGCACTTACTATATAATAAAACACTTAATAAGAGATAAATGCTTAAACGTTTATCCTATCCCAACAATACATGCGTAGCTAAATCGAGCGGAACCGGAAAAGTCCAGTAGCACACACAAGTCTTTTTATGTATGGGCTGAAATTCTGCGGAGGCATTCGTGGGGTGGAGAACTCGTTTCATCATCTTTCTTCTCACTCCTCCCCACTCCCTCTCCTCAATCTTGTTTTGTGATCATCAAATCAAACAACAATGGACTTCACCGCGAAGCTTCATCACCTCGACCTCACCGGCGCCGTCATTTTACATGCACGAAAGCCCTCCACACAACAACCACGACCGTATCTTCTTCCACGCTACGCCGCGAGACCCAACAACATCAACAACACTCATTTAATTTACCCCAATCGATTATTCTCCGGCCCAAAAAGGCCCAATTATTCCCCTCCCCGTTTATCCGCGGTGGCCGTCGACACTTCGCTGGCCCAAGACGACATCGAGTCTCTCTTCTCCTCCGACCCTTCCGTCGATGAACGACAACTCGTCGCGAATAAGCCATCGAACACCGGCGCCTCGAGCGTTTCCTCCGGAGTGAAGTTGGAAAACATTAGCAAAACCTACAAGGGTGTGACCGTGTTGAAGGACGTGAGCTGGGAAGTGAAGAAGGGGGAGAAAGTGGGCCTCGTTGGCGTGAACGGCGCCGGGAAGACGACCCAGATGAGGATAATCGCGGGCCAGGAAGAACCGGATTCGGGTAACGTGATTAAGGCCAGGCCCAACATGAGAATCGCGTTTCTGAGCCAAGAGTTTGAGGTGTCACTGAGCAGGACGGTGAGGGAGGAGTTCATGAGTGCTTTCAAGGAGGAAATGGAGGTTGCAGCTAAGCTGGAGAAGGTTCAGAAGGCGCTTGAGGGTGCTGTCAATGACTTGGAGTTGATGGGAAGGCTTTTGGATGAGTTTGATTTGCTTCAGAGGAGGGCACAGAATGTGAACTTGGATGTCGTTGATGCTAAGATAAGTAAGTTGATGCCTGAACTTGGGTTTGCTCCTGAGGATTCTGATAGGCTGGTGGCGTCTTTCAGTGGTGGATGGCAGATGAGGATGTGTCTTGGCAAGATTCTACTTCAGGTATTCTATGGGTCTGTTTGGATAACCAGCTTATTTGAGAGCTTGTGGTATAATTGCTTATCATATAAGTGCTTATGTATAAGTTGTTTTTATAATAAAAGAGGAAATATGGTTAAACTAATTTTATATAAGTTGTAAGCTGTTTTGATAAGCTATTTTGGAGAGCTTAAGCCCTAAACAGCTTATGATCTCTTCACAAGGTAAGCCTAAATAAGTTCTGCATTAGCCAATTCAAATGCATCCTGGATCATATTACACTTCACAGCATGCTGCTGTTATAGGGTATTGCGAATTACATCATCATATATAGTTTTTTTTTTCCCACAAAGTTTATATTACTTTGCTCAGTCCAGTTGAACCGAGTAATAGGTATGATACAATTCTGTGAACTGTTGCTTTGCTTCCTAGATTATAGTTGTCTCATTGGCTGCACTGTTTTGTGGCAATTATATTTAATGTAGTGTAGTTCTGAAAATGTTTTTTTTTCCCTTTCAAATTAGCTTACTGATAGCCTTATAACTGATTTTCTTTATGGTTGTCTTTTCTCTTCACTCTTTAGTGTATCATAATACTTGCTTATTGTTAACCATGTGCTAACATAACCAATGTTACTATGGAACATGCATATTGATTAATCTTTGATGTAGATTATGTGGGTTTGAGTGTGAAAGTGTTGCTGATAAGTATGGCAATCTGTCTTCATTTTGCAGGAACCAGATTTATTATTGTTAGATGAGCCCACAAATCACCTTGATCTTGACACCATTGAGTGGCTTGAAGACTATCTTAACAAGCAGGACGTGCCGATGGTTATCATTTCCCATGACAGAGCTTTTCTTGATCAACTGTGTACGAAAATTGTGGAAACTGACATGGGTGTAGCCAGGACATATGAGGGAAATTATTCTCAGTTTGTAGTTTCGAAGGCAACTTGGATTGAAGCACAGTATGCTGCATGGGAGAAGCAGCAGAAAGAAATTGAACAGACAAAGGACTTGATAAACAGGTTAGGTGCCGGAGCAAATTCTGGCCGTGCTTCATCAGCCGAGAAGGTATATGTGGTCAACTGATCCAAAGCTGACAGTTCAATTAAGATGTGCTATTGCTTGTACAAAATGTTAACAAGCCAAAAATACTCATTAAATGGGTTTGTCAAGAACCAGTTCTCCCAAAATCATAAGGATGAAGGTTCATGAATGATTTAATATCTTACACATTTCTCATACAAAAGTTCTTTGAACTCAAAGCGTAGACAATGCACAAACCCACCCTACTTTGTGCTGAAATTCAAGTTTTTGTTTAGAAGAGTAGGAGTAGCAAGGATCGAACTACTAAACACTTGGTTATGGAGGCTTTGATACCACGTCAAGAGCTAACTCTTTTAAAAGCTTAAATTGTTGGGTGAAAGTTCATGAATGACTTTATGTGTAACAGGCTTGAAGCGACCTTAAATAATGATCGCTTAAATGACTTAAAAATCCGGTGCTTGTGTTAATTACTGAGATAGCTGCATTGCATCCTTCCACATTGTAAATATTAATGTTTTGTTGTTCTTATGTTATTTGCTTAAAAGAATTTCCCCTTGTACAGAAATTGGAAAAACTTCAGGGAGAGGAACTAGTAGAGAAGCCATATGAACGGAAACAAATGAAAATCAGGTTCCCTGAGCGTGGAAGGAGTGGAAGATCTGTTGTAACAATTAAGAACTTGGAATTTGGCTTTGAGGATACGGTGAGTTAGCATGATCTTTCTATAGAAAAAGCAAGTGTTAAAATGTTTGACCAGCTGTATGTATGTCACAGTTTTAATGACATCAACTGATCAAGTTTTTCTGTGCCAGAAACTCTTCGACAAGGCAAGTCTTACAATCGAAAGGGGAGAAAAAATTGCCATTATTGGTCCAAATGGATGTGGCAAGAGTACTTTACTGAAATTGATTATGGGTTTAGAGAAGCCAATCGGGGGTGAAGTTATGCTTGGGGAGCATAATGTATTACCTAACTATTTTGAGCAAAATCAGGTGTGCCACTTTACTTAACGAAATGCTAACCATAATCAAATTGATCATGGTGCCGTTGGTTACAGTTCTTCACATCAAAACTTTTATGTGGTCAATATATTTTTAGTGCTGACTTGATTTAATTAACAGGCTGAGGCACTTGATCTGGACAAGACAGTGCTTCAGACAGTAGAGGAAGCTGCAGAGGACTGGAGGATTGATGATATTAAAGGACTTCTTGGGCGTTGTAATTTTAAATCTGATATGCTTGACCGAAAAGTTTCCCTGTTGAGTGGTGGTGAGAAGGTAAATTCTAGATTTGTGTTTTCTTTTTCAGTTGACATTCAATTAACATTTGTGAGCCATGTAACATTCAAATTCTAGCTTATTTCTATGATTGCATGGTTCATTTTTTTAACATCAAGTTCAAAATTCACATGTAATTAGTTAACTGAGAATTACTTCTTTACTTGCAGATTAAATAAACTTTCAGTTAAATGCAATAGACGTTTTGAAAATCTCAGTGCTTTCCTTTGAACAGTGTTAATTGCTTGAGTGAAATCTTTAGGATGATTGTCTTTAAAGAAATTTAAGAAACTAGAAGAATTAAAATAGCTAAAATATCAAGATGTGTAATCCAATTTCAAACATTAAGATGGGTGATTCTTTTTTATTCCCCCATAAATGTATTTGATAATATTGGGATATATTAATATACTTGCATTCCTTCGGACATTGTCATGTACTGAAGCATCAAGAAACAAGAGTGGTATATACATGAATTAATCTATTTCTCATTAGGCGTGATTTACTCTTGACAAAAAATGGAAACCTGGTGGCTGGTAAGCTCCCATCATGGTAGGGTCCAGAGAAGTATCAGACCCATTGTGCTATAAAGCTCCCCTGTTTTACTCCTAACATGTATATAATTTTTTAATTTTTAATTTTTAATTAAATTCTTTACGTGCTTCCATGGTACTCTTCAGGTGTAACAATAGCTTCACTAGTTTCATTGCAGTGTTCTATCCTTTCTTACTAACTGCATATGATGCAAAACTATTTGGGGTTCATCTTGTCTCTTTTGTTTTACTAGGCAAGGCTGGCTTTTTGCAAATTCATGGTAAAACCATCAACTCTGCTTGTTTTGGATGAACCAACCAATCACTTGGATATACCATCTAAAGAAATGCTCGAGGTTTGCCTCATTTTTTCTTATGCTTCTCCTTATTTAAAGCTCATTATCACCCATATGCCTGATGATTTCTTATTCTTCTATCAGGAGGCAATATCCGAGTACGAGGGCACTGTTATCACAGTATCTCATGATCGATACTTCATAAAGCAGATAGTTAATAGAGTGATTGAAGTTAAAGATGGCACTTTACAGGATTATACAGGCGATTACAATGTAAGTCAATTGATCCTCCCCCTCTCTGCCCCTCCCCTTTCTGTGTCCATTGAGTGTGATAATAATAATATACATTTCTTTTAAGTTTTGAGGGCACAATTTACTATGTTTGTGGTAACTTTGTGATCATTTCTGAAGCCATACTTTCATTGAATGACTTAATTGGTAATATTTTGGCTTCTCATATAGCTCATTAAAATATTATCCAGATTTTGTATATAATGAATACAGCATGATCAGCCATCACATGGCTTATTACAGGCTTCTAACATGTTTGAATCTGAAAAAATGCAGTATTATTTAGAGAAGAATCTCGAGGCTCGGGAAAGAGAGCTTGAACGCGAGGCAGAGCTTGAGGACAAAGCTCCTAAAGTGAAAGCCAAATCTAAGATGTCTAAGGTAAACTTTCGTTAAACTCATATGGATGGGGTGTAAATAGTATTGAAGAACTTCTGGGATAGCTTATAAATTCTAATTTTTAAATTATTTTTTTTGTAATAACAGGCTGAGAAAGAAGCACGGAAGAAGCAAAAGATGCAGGCCTTTCAGGCAGCAAAACAGAAGTCCAAAGGTGCGAAAAATGCAAAGAGATGGAATTGAGTAACCCACCATTACATCACAAGAGCTCCTCCATTTTAGACTAGTTTTCCACGTGAGGAGAATAGAAGGTGAAGTAGCTTATTGAGTTAGCTACTGCCTTTGTATATATCATGTATGAATAGACTAAAATTGTATGAATATAATTCATCAGAATATAGAAGCTTGATTATAGCATATGCGATTCTGGCCAAAGTTTGCAGTCTCAACAGCAACTTGTTTTTTTGGGTCAAAAAAACAGCAACTTGTTTTCCAGGCAACGCAAAAAAAAAAAAAAACTGATTCACTGGACCACAAGATCAGTAGAGCATCAATGTGAGGTAAACACATGGGTTTTGGTAAATACACTTTACTTTTTGACTATACAACCCACTATAAAAATGTATTCCGAAAACTCATGGAAACTGAGTTTTCCATTAAAACACGAAATTGGAAGAAGAAAAAATCCAAATCGATGAGAATATAATAGTAATTATCATTTTAAAGTGGAGTATATGACCAAAAATTCAGGTGTATTACCAATTCCTAAACACATTAGCATCTACTGTGCCATATGATATTTGACTCATGTAATGCGAGTGACAAATGAAAGCAACTGACCCACCCAGTTATACATTGTTTGGCCTAAGAAAACTTCTCATCCAAAAGAGGTATTTTTGGGCTTAACGGGCTTAATATAAACAATAGGGAATTGGTAAATACACTTCAGTTTTTTGCCATACACCCCACATTTATTTAGGAAATTACTATTATACCCTCATTGTTTGGGTTTTTTTTCTTTCTGATTTTGCTTCTTTTCCGGAAACTGGCCATACACCCCCAGTTTCCGGAATACAAATTGTATGGAAACTGGAGTTTGCAAATTTGCTTGCATTCCGGAAACTGGATTTTCCTGGAGTTTCCGGAATGTAAATATGAATGAAAGAAACAATGTTTTACGAAAAACTTCTTTTTCTTCTTCTAGAAATTATTACAGATCTCAATTTATTCAACAATTGGATTGTTGGGGTTATCGTATTATTAGTCTAGGTTTTCTCTTTTTAACGATAGGTATTCTTTCTGGAGCAGTATGGGCTAACGAGGCATGGGGATCATATTGGAATTGGGATCCAAAGGAAACTTGGGCCAGAATCAAAGAGAGATTCTGGGATAACACCATTGACGAAACAATGCAATAAATTCAATAAGAACATCTAAGAAGTTCTTATCTGATTTCTAGTATAATTCTGATTTCTAGTATAATTGAAAATATATATATATATTAAGCATAAATAAAAAATATCTAGAGATATCCTAGGAAGTAGGAATTCAATTTCGTTATTGGCCCATTTTTACTTTGTACTTTGCAATATTGGAAGTATTGTGCAAAGATTCAGAATAATTAAGAATATCAAATTCTATTTATATATCCACGTTTTTTATTAACCGAACTCTTTACAAAAGAGATAAAACAAACGAATAAGAAACAAAATTCATTAAGAAGTAGTCCAATTGGTAGTGGGTTTCTAAGAATCAAGCTACTTATCCCCAGGTCCTTGGTTCGAATCCCACGGAGGGTAAATAACACCACAAAGGGGGGTGGTGAAGTCCTATGAGTAAATATACCCGGTAAAGATAAATCCGTGGATATTACAAAAAAAAGGCGCCCTTTTTGTGGTCTTAACGCTTATGAGGCTTTCCCCTCGTGCTAGTGCTCCACTCATAGTCTTCTCTACCCCCATGTAGAGTTTTTGCCTTCCGTGGGATCCGAACCTTGCACTGGGGACTTATGCAAAGATTCTTAAGAACCCACTACCAATTGGACTAGTGGAGTTTCCGGAATGCAAAAATACATTCCGGAAACTGGATTTTCCTGGAGTTTCTGGAATGTAAATTTTTCTGGAGTTTCCGGAATACAAATTTACATTCCGAAAACTGGAGTTTCCGGAATGTAAATTTTTCCTGGAGTTTCCGAAATGCAAAAATGCATTCCGGAAACTCAGTTTCCGGTAACAACGCGAAATTAAAAAAAAATTAAACAAATCAACGAGGGTATAATAGTATTTTTCTTTTTAAATGTAGGGTGTATGTCCAAAAAAATTGGTGTATTTACCAATTCCCTAAACAATATGAGCTAACCATGTTTAGGTATCAGATCGGTTTTTTCATAATTACATATTTTTTCACATGAATTTTGTTCACCAATAAAAATATTAAAAAATTGTTACTTAGTTCTCTCTCTCTCTCTCTCTCTCTCTCTCTCTCTCTCATGGACATGATTAAAAAGGGTTTTTTTGAGATAAAAAACTTTTAATTTAACACAAACTCAAGTCCTGTGTAAGTGACTCACTTGATTAAATTAAGTGATATAAAACTGAAAATATCGGATTCAAATCCCTTCTCCTTTCCTTCTAACAATTAACTCAATAATTAGTAATTACTTAGCTTTTGGCCTATAAAAAAAAATTAACAAACTCAGGTAGAAAAGGTATATAAACTGTTTTACTTGATCGGGTGTTCGTTGTCGTTGTTGCGATTAAACTAAACCCTAGACCCTGGTACATTAACTAACAAAACCCCGTAAGCCGCCTTACGAGGAGAAGAAGGAAGAAGCAGAGCAATGGGTAGAGTGTTGCTAGGGATGCCGGGGCCATGGGCCGACGATTATCGCGAACCATCTGATGCCTACACCACTAAAGTTGGAGGCCTCCCTGTAATTAATCAATCAATCATTCCATCTCTTAAACTTGTGATTGCGAATATCAAAAATCATCTTTGTCTCTGTGTGTCGTTAGGGGCTTTTAAATGTGTCACTGACTTTTTTTTATTTACCATAGGATTGGCCCCTTCCCATCAATGCGGATTTGCTTCACTGTGCTGCCTGTGCCAGCAACCTCTGCCTCGTTGCCCAGGTTTATCCCCCACTCTCTCAGCATCACCATCGCCTCCTTTTCATTCTCGGTTGCGTTTCGCCCAAATGTGGAACCCGAACCCCCTGGCGTGTTCTTCGCGTTCAGAAGGTTGCTGACGTGGACACGTCTCTACAATCACACAAACAACCCGAGGTTCCAAATGCCAACTCCGGGGAAGACGAAGACGGAGATGGAGATGGAGAAGGTGACATAAATTTTGAAGAACTTAGCAGAGCTCTCTTTCAAGCTGGGACTCTGGCTTCTAAGACTAAGACCAAGAAACAACGGAGAAAGCGCCAACACAAACGCCCTGCATCTTCTCCACACCCAGTACCAACAACTCCACTCCGTAATGATATGCCAGGTATAAACAAGTTACGAAATGAATCACCAATTTGGTTCCTGAAATTATAGGGCACAGTTAACTAAGTTGACATCGATAATTTTAGGGACTATTTTGGTGATTAACTCAAAAGTTATTCGTGTTTGTTGTTGTGCTAAAATTGTTGTAACTGGTGTGTTGGTTGTTTTCAGTGGTGCCTTGCTTTTATATATACACACAGGAAGAGCTGTCTCCCGGGGATCTTAGTTCTGTATGCTCTAATTACTCGTCACTTTCTATTAAGGAGAATGGAAGTGATGTTGAGGATCATTCACTAGCTGCAGAAGAAACCTGGGAAAAAGAACATTATGAATACGATAAAGCTTTGACTGCTGATAGGACTTACCTCAAGTTCAAGAAACGATTGGATGCATATCCTGAGCAGTGTTTCAGGTATGTAACAAACGATGCTTTGTAGTGAACTACAGTGCTAAATGCGCCTGACCCACCCTTATCGTATATTTTGGTCTCGATCCAATTCAGTTTAAATTACTGGTTAAGGATTCAGTACAGTCCACCATCTTCTTTGAATGTGAGAAACAATTGTAGAGACTAGAGCGATAGCACTAGGGTCATAACTCATAATGTTGGCTTATAGTTTCAATTGGAAAGTGTATGGTCCTGCTGTAACTGTTAAGAACTGATCAAAGAGGTTATTCAATGTATTTTAATACTTATACATTGATCATGCATTCTTGCTATCATTCTATTATTTATATTTTCCATAGCATCAAATCTTTCTTTTTTCTCTGCTACACTCCCTCCCCTCCCTGTTTTTCTCTTCCCTCCTATTTTTTGGGCTTAAGCAACTGCAACATGCTTTTCTATCATTCCTTTGTGTAGATACTCGCATGGTGGGAAGCCGATTTTAGCTGCAGCTGATGAAATAAACCCGGGAAGCTGCAGGCTCTGTGGCAGGCCAAGGCAATTTGAGATGCAGTTAATGCCTCCATTACTATACTTTCTACAAGAAGCACTTGAAGGTGACCAAAGACAGATGGTTGAAAACTGGGATTGGATGACCCTTATTGTTTATACTTGTCCTGAGGTTGGTATTCTGCCACTACCAATTTATCTAGATAATTATTCCTTGCCCTTTCACAATTGTCAAAATATAAGAAAGGCTTAGTAGTGAAAAAGCTGTTAGATGGCATCTTGTGAACTTGTCTTTATGTGCCTGTTATGTTTCTTATGTCTTCTTGATTTTCTCAGAGTTGCTGTGAAGAGACAGAACAAGCAAAGTCCAATAGTAATGGCTGGATCGTAGTAGAGGAGGCTGTTGTAGCTCAATATGAGGAGTCCATTCCCATTCAGCTTGGCTACTTCTCATGATCACTGGGGTTGATGTAAAGAATACAGAACTTCTCATTTCATGCATAGAGAACGTGTGAAGTTCGAGAAAACTATACAAAATTGAAGTATTGAGAAAATTGTCAAGTCAATCAAAGAAAAGGATCTAAGAAAAGTGTAATTAGTATTGACATTGTATTCTACAATGAAGATTTGGCGAGGTAAGTTTTTTACTTTTATTGGTGTGCCTTGAGGAATCTTGACCTCATGTTTCGCCTCCAAACTCTTGGTTTGAACTGTTGAGAACAAGAAGATGGATGTTGCATTGCATCCACTGCCTTCCCAGGTCTTTCTAACAAATCTATCTTCATATGTCAATAATTTTGAAGCAGGCTTCCTTAGGCTCTCAAATTGTGGAGCAACCAGATAAAGATGTCTCACTCATGTCACGACTGTCTCAATTTAAATTATTGCTGGTGAAAGTTGTAGGTGAATCCGTAGAAATGTTTCTCATGAATTCAATGTCTAATTCATTTGAATTTGTAAATGCTAAGAATTTTCAGTCATGCGCAAGTATATTTGTTTACCTCATAATTAACTGTTGCAGATATAGGAAGGAATTCTTCATGGAATATCTATCCAATGACAGTTTGTGTTTTTTCTTGAAGAAGCAACTCATTGGTTGCAGATGAGTGATTCTTAGAAGAGTTTGTTGCAAGATAAATACACAATTTGATCTGAGTAGAGTCTGTTTGGATGCAAAAGTTTGAGCTTTTGACTTATAGAGAAGTTAGATTTATTTTGTATCTTATTTTTCTTATATGTACAAGAGAGAGAGAGTTGTTAAATAATCATTTATAAATAGATAAGTATTTTTGGAGAAATTACAAAAGATAGCTTTTAAAAAATGTGAAGAATAAAAATTAATTTTAACTTATGTAAGAAGTTGTTAGTTAAAAAATATATACTAAAAGTGCTTATAAAGAAGTTTATCCAAACTGGACCATATATTTTATGCATTTTTAATTGATCCCTAAAGTGATTGTTACATACTCTCTCCGGTTTCTATTATAATTTATAAGAAAATATATATAGGGTTATTTTTCTGATCCTAATCATAAGAAATAGACTAATTTTTAAATGCATTAATGTTAAAGAGTCATTGACCCATTCCTTATGCAAGTGGGTGCCCATTTTAACCATTTACTATTATAGGTATTTTTGAAATAAAGTTTAATTTAATTTAAATTAACTAATTTAATTATTTTTTATTAGTTTTGATGAATCGGTTATTTATTTCTTGTAATAGAGTACAAAATAGTCTTTGTATAAAAAAAAGAGTACAAAATAGTCCCTTCCGCAAACACTAACAAATTATTACATATGGTTTTCAAAAAATCTTAATGGAAGCGCACACGTGGAACGTTACCTCGTAGGGAGGTTTCTACTTACTATATTGTGCTTTTATAGTGCATTCAATGATGCTTAGCAACATTTTGGACATCCGCTTAAATTACTACTGGCTGGAATTGAATAATGACTAAGACGCAGAAGGGAAGAAAGACTTGAGTGGTGGTTCTGCTGAAATTTCTCTCCTTAGTTCATCTTTATATGATAAATTTGACTCACTAAAATTTGAAATAATTTTTGTACATATATATAGTCACGTGTCTTTTCTGTTTTGTGATGCATGATTTCTTGAGAGTTTTAAATCGAATCAGTATAATTGATTTAATAGATTTATTGAGAAAAATCTAAGTCTCACATTGCCTAGAGATAAGGCCATATAAGAATATATAATATAAGGGTATTCCTCACTTTATAAGTCAGTTTTGTAGAGATGAGTTAGGTCCATTAATTCTAAGAAGAGTATATCAAAAGGCTCCTGATTAGAAGAACGAATTAAGTCTTCGCTTGAACAAAAGGATCGAGGTCATACGTGAAAAACCTTGCCGCGGGACCTGTACGTCTTTCAATGTGCTACTGCTATGGCTATTTGGGTTTCTAAAAATACATACATCCCTGAAACGAAGTGAAGTTCCAGATCCAGGATTAAAATTACTTATCTTTTAATTTAGCATAATATAATTAAAGGGATAAGGAAGGAGCAACAATAAGTGGAAAATTAAATGCTATATAATGACTGGTTCTGTCATATGTGATTTGGACAAAAGTCACAAATCACTCGATGCTGTAGTACACGGGAATGCCCCACTACAAAATGAAGTTAAACACTTAGACAAAAAAAAAAGTGAATTTAAACACTGGCCAGAGGAGACGTGTCACCCTTGTAAGGAATCTCTTTAGGCTTTAATTTGGGCAAAAGGGTGGCGATTTCCAGTTTTTGGAAACAATTAAGAATCCAAAATCAGGGTATAAATGTGCAAATCAGTCTAACTGACTCAGGAGAAGGCTTCTTGGTCGTCAATAATTGGGCACTTCAAAAGGACCATTGTTGACCACACAATCTTGATAGTCCAGCACTCCAGCTAGTGTTGGAAGCCAGACTTTATAATATCGCAATGAGGAGAAATAAATATATATGTATACACTTATTTATAATGATTTTATTATTTTAAATTGAGCTATTATTTTGAAAAGGAAAATACGAAGTTTTAATTGTTAATAAGAAAATCTAACATATACATACATATGTAATATAAACTTCAGTAACAAAATGTATTATAAACTATTTATTATTTTTTCATTAATAGTTTGAAATTTATTATTTTAC
Source organism: Glycyrrhiza uralensis (assembly GCA_030159175.1). Classification (NCBI taxonomy): domain Eukaryota; kingdom Viridiplantae; phylum Streptophyta; class Magnoliopsida; order Fabales; family Fabaceae; genus Glycyrrhiza; species Glycyrrhiza uralensis. Next base: position 46,472,876 of record BRZY01000005.1, read on the forward strand.
CCTTTAGAATAAATTGTTCACTTTAAATAATTACTCCCTCTGGTCCAAAATATAAGCAACATAGTACAAAAATATACAGACTAATAAATGTTTTGAAAATGTGATAATCGTAATTAATACTCACTAGTTTCAAGTTTTTTTCCAAAAATATCCCCTTTAGTGTCTCTCGTAAATATAAATATTGCATTAAATGAATGGTATAATTGAAAAACTAACATTTAATTTATTTAAAATTGGTGAATATTACTTATATTTAAAAAAAAATGTCTTTATTGCTTATATTTTAGACAAAAGGTAGCAGATCTTAAAGGTACATATTGGAGCTACTCATTTTTGGTAAAGCACTAATTAAAGTACATTATGACACACAAGTTTATGTAATCATTTATTATGGAGTGATCGATAACGCATTTATTCGTTTGTAAGCAGCTGTATCAATTTCCTTCATAAATATCTATAATAGTAAAACATAGAAAGGTCGTGTTTTTTTTTATTGAAAACACTTGGACACATTTATCCGGTCTTTTTTTATTAATAACACTTTTGAAAAAATTAATTTGCCATTTATTATGGTTTTTTTTAAATTAGGTTTCTACCATTGTTTTAGTTTTAGATGAGAAGTCTTATTCTCAAAACCCGACTTCTCACCATTTTTATATATATTTTTTTAAAAATGCTTATGAGAAGTCCTATCCCCCAAAATTGACTTTTGAACACGTTTTTTTATTTTTTTTTTCAATTTTGACAGTTTAGAGTTTAGTTAAAGTGGTTTATAGTGTTAGGTGGTTTGTGGTTTTATGGTTTAGGTGGTTTTAGAATTTTTGGGTTATTTAAATTAATTAATTAGTTTTGCTTATTAATTCAATTTATTATTTAATAATTACTACAATTAAGTTAGTTTAGGACTTAATAGTAAATAATAATATAATAAATTGATTACATTAAAATTATAAAAGGGGTATAACGGTCCACATTTCTTACTCTTGTGTAGAATGTCTAGGATTGTAATTAGGATATCTGTTCCGGCTATGACCCTTATTTCGACACAGTCCACACCTTTTAGGGTGACGATGCCTTTCTACCTGATCCATGTCAGTGCGAATGCTGGTAAATTGTGGACGACCCCGTGGTAGCCTCCACATTTGTGGATCGTGGCACACTTGAGGTCCAGTATATTCTGGTCAATATTCTTCGTTAATTGGGCAACACACTGAACTCTTCGCGGTAAACGTTGAATATACTTGGATTAGAGAACAGCGACGACAGCAATTACCAACTCAGACCTTCCCAGCCTTCTCTTGCGATGCAACTAATTGAGAGGGCTGCCGGGGTGGTTCTTAATATATATAGTTGGTCTCATGATATCACTTGGTGTATAATATAATCATGATCAATATACATATGGTAATGGCTATTGAAGATAAGCATACAACTGACTAATTAGTACATATTTGGTTTTCATAAGATTATAAAACTACGTTTGAACCCAAACAAACCCTAAGAATTAATTAGGCTGCAGGGCCCAATTAATCATTGGAGTGCACCAACCAAGGACATTGGGCTGTAGTAGGCGGTACACGGGCTCTCATGATTGTGGACTCCATCATAAGTGGTTAACACATAGCTTGAGTCTTCCCTATCCCTTTCCACCCGTTTCTTCACACTGCACCCTTCGCCTGAACACTTGTAGTAGTTCCTGCAGTGTGCATCATTATTGGTGTATCAATTTTTTAACTCATGAAACTCATCAAAATTTTAATCATAATAAGTAACTAAGAATCTAAGATGTAATTAAGATGATGATTTTCTAAATGGACAGACCAAAAAAACACCTGTAATTTTAAGGACATTAATTCTCTCTATCTGACATATGTTCACAAAAAGCTAATATATAATACTTAATTGTCAAAAAAAAAAAATACATAATTACTTAATTGTCTTAACTGCAAATGAAACACCATCTTGCTACCTTTTTATCAATTCAAGCACAAATCAACAAATTAAATGAGAACCACACATACGCTCAGCATATAGAGTTAATGTATCTGGGCCCATTGTTACTGTATATATATATATATTATTAAGATCGAAGACTCCATCCATGTCCCCCTCATCCACTTGCTAGTATATATCAGCCGCCACAACATCTATCTGATCATAGCCGACATGATTTTGATCGGATGAGTAAAGTGTAAGTGCTCACCAGTAGCTAAACATTAATTAATTTGTTTAGTTTACATATATGCTTCTAATTAAATTCACCATCCTATTCCTAACATATATATATAATCTCATGTGATTTGTATACATAGCTAGATCACATTAATTAACGACACACAGGAAGACAATTATTAAAACAAAGCATTAAAATAAGTCAACTGTTATAACCGTTACCTTGGGTTGGGACTGTTCTTCACTGACTTCTTTCCGTACTTCCTCCATTTGTATCCATCGTCCATAATCTCAAGCTGCGATCTGGTTCTAAACGTGATCCTTCTTGGGCTCACTTCTGCCGTGCTTTTCTTAATCCCGTTTTTGCGTTTTCTGTCAAAGGAATCCAGAATAGTATACGTTATTATTATACTTATATATATATCAACAATTAATTAAAATCTCAAATATTATTTCATATATATACATAATAAAATATATCATATAATTAGACACAGTAAAAGGAAATACAGAGAGCGAGAGAAAAAAATTAAGCACTTGCATGTTGTTATTGTTGGGAGAGGTTTCATCACCGAATCCATGAATATTGGCATCGCTGGAGCCAGCTTTATTTTCTGATGACTCAGTTTCAGTACTTTGTGACCAATTAGAATCTTGATGATGATGATGATCAACGTTAACGACATCATCATCATCGAGCATGAGATAATCAGATACCATGAAATTATCAGAGGAGGGAGCTATATTTACGGCAGAGTATTGATGACCGTAATAAGGGTTAGGAGGATTAGGGTTTCCAAAATAGTAGTCCATTTTGCAATTGATAGATAGATGCGTAACTGAAAGATGATGGATGGATGATGCAAAGACCAAGAGAAGAGAATTTGGTCTTTTAAATATCAAGTGTGCTAGCTAGTAGTGCAGCCACTGGATATATATTAATAGAAAAATTCCGTAATAAAAAAATAGTTTTATCCCAATATGCTTGCACGGAACGATCCTTACAAACATCTTCCTGGAGGATGCGCCGAAGGCTCCTCTTTGAGCCACGTGTCAACGTCAGAGACGTTAAGGTGACGTCATTGTGATGACGAACTAGTAGGGGCTCACTCCCACATTGGATTGGATTTGCATTAGGGGAAAGGTTAACGTGTATTAATCTCAATTCAAATAATACAAAAACCTATTCATTTTCTCTTCTCTTTATTTTTCTTACCCATTTTTTCTCTAATTTATTTCTACATCCAAACATACTGTAAAGTTAAAAGAAAAATAATAAATGTGATATATAATGTGATAAAAAAAAATATGTATAAAAGGAGATGTAAAAAATAAAAAATAATCGAAAAACTCAGGCATATCAATTATCGAGGCATATTATGGCAATTTCACTTGCCCAGCACTTATCCTATTATTACCGTGTTTGGATCCTCTACAGCCCATTTTTTCTACAGCCTCTGCATCCTCTCTATCTCTCTCTTGATTTCTCTCTCTCTCTTTATCATTCCTTTATCTTTTTTCCATCTTCTCTCTCCTTCCACCTCTTATTTTGCCTGCTGTAGAGGCAGCATGCCGTAGAGGATCTGAATCCATTATTACCACTAGTGGGGGGCAGGCACGGATGCCTACACCCACATACAGTTTTGTTTTACAGTTTTTTTTTTATTTTATGGTTATTTAATTTATTTTTTTAAAATATTAAAGGGGTAAAATGGGGAAAAAAATATGGACACTAAAAAAGGGATATTCCCTTTATTGTAGTTATAGATTATCTCTTGTGGTTTCATTGTCTAACCAAACATGTAGTAGCTAGTGGGCCATCGCCGCTTATCTAGAAACTGGATCACAAGGCAACTTCTGCGAGCCACTGATATATTTCCCCTAGAATGCCCAAATTCAGCACTCTTACGTTCTTTGCAATAAAATAATTTTAAAAGGTTCTACTATTTGACCAAAAAAAAAAGTTCTACTATTATTCATTCATATTTATAGGAGTAATATAAATACCAGCATTCAATGAAACAAGAGAATTTAATATGGTCCTTTTTGTCGGTATTTTATTCAAAGATAACTTAAAAATAACATTAGAATTAATTAAGCTGGTATAAACTGCAGTTCATATACATTTGTTTAAATTTTGAAAAAAAGCTGCTTTCATGAATTTTTAATTTTTTAAAAAACCTACAAGTTTTAATTTTTAAAGAAATTCCTAAAACAGATTTTTCATATTTAAAAAACTTATATATTATTATATTTTTAAAAAAATTCAATTAAAAAGTACTTTTCTTGACGAAATAGTAAACATATGCTTATGAACTTACAAGTTCAAACTTTAGTATCTTCACTGTAAAAAAAAAAGGAACATTTCAAAAGAATATATTCTAAAAAAAATGGGAGTAATTAATTTAATCATATATATGTATACGGACAATATTAAATTTATCTTATGCGGCTTAAGATAAAGGTGCGTGTTTTAACTTTCGTTATAATTAAAAGTTAAGTTCACACTTCTTTTATCATCTTTTGTCGTTTTAATGTATTTTCTTAATTATAACTTAAAAGTATTTTTTAAGAAAAAGGAAATGCGATTGGTATATTCTATATATCAATTATTAATTATTATATTAAAAAAATGCCAAACTTATTTCCTCAACATAAAAGGTTAATCATGAAGTGATAAGGTAGTCCGGTGCTTCAGAGGGAGTAGAAATTAAGGTATGAGTTTAAATCTTCCTAACACAAGGAGACTAATATTTTTTTTTTCTAAAAAGAAAATCAAATTAAGGATGTATAGATAATCTCATTCTATTATAAATTAAAGAATGTCAGGACGTGAGAGAAAGAGGATGTCAAAAAAGTAAAACCACCTGGAATATAATTGACTCAAAGAAAACTAGAGACGACATTAATCTTAATTAAGGGCATCTCTAAGGGGAATTCTTACGGGGTATTTAGAGGGTTTTTATTAAGTATTTTTATTGAAGAGAAAAAAATGAGAGTATTTAATAGGGAGTAGTGTTTCTATATAGAGCTAGTAAAATGGGTTGGGCTTAGTGGACCGGGCCGAAAAAATTCAAAAAATAGAGGATTTGGATAAACAAATTTGAACCCGTTTTCAATCTGGACCTTTTTGGCTCGGCCCGATAAAACCCGAGCCCAAAACGGGACGCCTAAAAAATATAGGCTAAAGCCCGAGCCCGGACCCGAAAAGTGGAGGGCTCAGACACACAAATTCGAGTCCGTTTTCAATCCGAGCTTTTTTGGTCAAGCCCAAAAGCTCGTTTTGCCAGCTCTACTTCCACAAACACCCTCTCTCTTCTCTCTCCTGACGGGTCCCACATGTATTTGTGGGTTTTAATGGGATGTAGAATTATTAGTGGGATCCATTTAGTAAATTTTTTAAAATTACTGAATTAGAGGGATTGAGTTCTTATTAGATACTTGTGTTAAAAAATGTAAAAATAAGTGATCCAATAACGTGAAACCCATTTAAATATCCATTTTAAGTGCTCCTTGGATATGGCTAAAAATGACTTCCGAAAAGTATACGCAGGAGTTAGGACTTTGGAGGACCGTAACCATCCATGGCGCAGCTCGCGCCAACAAAGCACCACTTCACGACACCCAAGTCGTCTCTCTCAGTCTCTTGGGTGGCTTATGACTTGAGTGACGACTAATAAGTACTCGCGCGTGGTTTCGGAGATAACAGATTATCTATTTCAATAATAGAAAATTAAACCTTTGATGAAAATTAACTGTAGCTAGGACAGTGGACAAGCTATTCATGGACACGTGGAGGCTTTAGCAACCATTTTCACTGATCATCACAGTTAATTACTTGCTGTCTTGCTCACTGTTTCCGGATTTTCCATAAAGCCATGCAATTGCAAATTTTTCAACAGTAAAAAACTAAAGGCATACGTGGTGTGGTTATGAACTTTTTGGTCGACCCTTAAAATCTTACTTTTTTTTAGTATTGAATAAATTTTATGTGAATGTATTTAAAAAATACACCCTTTAGATTGAATTATAAACAAAATAAATATTAAATGTAGTGGTCTAAAATATAAGTAAATATTAACTACTTCCACATCATTTAATAAGTTTATTCACAAAATATCTTTTATTTAATACAAGTTTTAATTTCAATGACCCATTTTATTAAAGACATTTTAGAGAATAATGTTTAATTTTTGATGAGATCAAAAAAATTAAATGTAGTTAACTAATATTTTTAATCTATGTAAATTAGTTATTTTTTGCTTATATATGAGTCCAGAGTAATACTATTAATTTTTTTATTAAATATTTGTCAAAAAATATTTATTAAATATATTATCAATGTTGTTTCAGAAATTGAGTTAGCTGATAATTTCAATATTGTGCCACTGAAGGAACAATATAATTATAATTTTTTATTCATATCTATTACTCAATAAAAATGGTTTAAGAAAACGCATAACAAACCAATGCAACCTGTGTGACAACACGGGTACCATACTAGTATAGTTATTACTAGGCAATTTCTATCTACACATACATGTTTTTCTATCAACACATACATGCTGCGGAACTATTAATTCCGCAGGTGTATTTTTTTTCGGACACACACATACCGCGGAACTATTAGTTCCGCGGGTTGTAATTCACCGCGGAACTAATAGTTCCGCACGTTGTAATTCAATTCGGACACACACATAACGAATAAAAAATGCTTGCGGAACTATTAGTTCCGCAGTGAATTACAACCCGCGGAACTAATAGTTCCGCGGTATGTGTGTGTCAGAAAAAAAATACACATGCGGAACTAATAGTTCCGCAGCATGTATGTGTTGATAGAAAATCATGTATGTGTAGATAGAAATTGCCTTATTACTATTGTGCCATGGCCAATATAAATATGTGGAGCCCAATATTAGCTTATTTTTGCACGCCATCTTTAGCACAACGTCCTTTTCTGCCCAAAAAAAGAAGCACAACGTCCTTTTCTTTATTCTCTTATTAATTAATACATTAATTAATATATATACATATAATATAATTTTAGTCAATATTACCTTTGGGTTAAGTTCGGTGGTGTTATAGAAGAAGAAAACCTAACTTAGTGCAGGCGGCCTATATCATCATCATAATCAATCACATAAAGAGTGCTTCGTCTCACCTTCTCAATTTGGCAATAATGCACACAACCAATTTTCTAGTCATCTATGGCACTTCTTGTACTCTAGTTGGCCTTTTTGTTAATATAATTTAAAAAAAAAATGCACACAATCAATCAGCTTCGCCAGAGTAGCCCGCCTAGCTAATAAGTAGCTATTGTATGGGTTAAAGTTCATGGACTTAATAACCTGTTTAACTTACATTAATCCACACAAATTAAGATTAGACATATTATAAATCCGTTTGAAAATTAACCCGCAATTCAAAGGAGATATTTACACAACTTTTTTTTATATAAATTTGTTTTTATCTTAAAAAATAATGTTTACTTTAATTTATATTTTTTGCATGATCAATTTAACTTTTATTATTATATTGTATTGTGTAAGATATATAATATGAGTATCCTATATTAATTTAATATTTCACATAACTTACTTTTTTTGTAATGAGTAATTTTATAATATAATTGTTATTTTAAAAAAGTAATAAAATTAAACATAAATGAATAAAGTGCTATATTTTTATTTCACTAAAAGTATTTTTTTTGGTAGAGTTCTGCTTGAAAAGTATTAAAGCATACATACATTAATTAAAATGAGACATATATAAGGTCAATACAATGTGAATTTTATTTGGCATTTTTAAAATAATGTAAAAGTAGGCATAAAATTAATAAATTAATATTTTTTTTTTGAAAGAAAGAGGCTGAAGCCAGCAAAGATTACAATAAATTAATATATTTTGATTTCACTAAAAGAGTATTTTGTTTCAATAAAAGAACAAATCGTTCAATTTTATTCTATGCTCCACTATAAATCCATATATGGTATTCGTTAGAATCTATTTTCTTTATGTGAATGTTATAAGAACAGTGATAATCCAATTAATTAAAATCGCTTTCGATTAGGACAGAAAGAGATTTTCTCTTAGCCGGACGATTTGACAGATCCTACTTCTGTCATGACAATTGCACACGATTAGATGTTGTTATTATAATTTATATTATCAAATGAATTAGCTGCCAAACGTATTTGTCATGCAGTTGATTCTGGTTGGTATCAAATGTGATTTCAATTCCTTTGATGGCTTTATTAGCAAATGAAATTGTAGGATTATATGATTCATCCAAATAAGACATGATAATGACTTTTTTTGTGTATGATGAAATTGTTAATTATTCGTTATTTTTTTGGGGCTATTTGTCGCTAGCGATTTATTTTAAATTATTCCAAGTCACAGTTCAAAGTTGCGACTTAATTCAGATAACTAGCTAGCTAGTAGTAAGTTGTACACATTATATACAATTTCTCTAAAGATATATTAAATAATTGTCTCGCATATGCACACTTTTACATTCTGTATTCCCTAATGGTCCATGGACCCTCATCCCACACCCACCCCACACCTCTCACCTCATTGGAATGAGGTGTGAGAGGGGTGGTGGGGTGTGCATGTATCACCCCTCTTCTGTATTTCGTAGCCCAAATTCATGACTCCCTCTGTTTTGATAATTTTCTTCTAAAAGTTAAACTAAATCATTGATACTATACTAACAGAAAGGGATTACAACCGCCCCAGTAAAAAGTCCCCCAAATAGGAAATTAAAAGTGATGGCATGGCATATCACCAACGTTATATCAATCATGCTCATGCCCCATGAAACATTAATTACCAGTACCAGCTACATAAATTTTTCACGCAAATGTTACATAAAACAATGACAATCCAACTAAAAGGCTTCCCACTATACGCATTGCGGTGAGCATGTCTCCACTGCTCTGGATTTCTATAGGGAACAAGCAAGTTCCATTTGATGGATCTTTTGTGACAATTGTGGCCAATCCATTGAAATCGCATGCCTCAACGCTCTGATCCCTCGTCTGAAAGTATTGGTTGAAAGCATAGGAGGCATTGCCAGCAAGATCTAAATCCCCACAAGAACAACCATATCCCAAACTTGTACAATCAGCACCAGTGCAAGCATAGCCAAATGCATCAGGCACCAGGCTCAAGTTCTTGACATCACTGTTCAGGACACACCATTTGTGTTCTTGGTAGAGAACCCCTTTTGCTTCTACGGGCCATTTGTCTTCTCCATTACGAGAAAAATCTATTGGGAACTTTGGCTTTCCATCATAACGGAAAATCCCCCAGTGACGCTCGAAGTTGCCAGGGCCAATACTCTTCAAGTTCTCATCGAAAAGTGCGAAGAGGTACACATCAATTGGTCCAGGGCGAAGTGGGGTTCCTTTCTTGCTTGCCATTTTCTTAAGGAACCCTTGGTAGAACCTTTGTGCATTCTTGACATTAGCGTTTTTGTTACCATCAGTTGGCCACCCAATTTCACCAACCACAATTCTCATGTCATGGTAACCAGCCTTCTTCATTGACCAAACAAGGGTATCTAAGTTTGCATCAAACACGTTGCTGTATTGTGCGTTCTTGTCTTCAATTGTTTTGCCCTGGCTATCGAAGAATGCTAATTCCTGTGGAAAGTTTTCGTTTTGGTACAGGCTGAGGAAAGGGTATATGTTGACAAGAAATGGTGAATCCCTTTCGTGAAGGAAACGCAGTATTTGTTCCATGACATCGCGAATGTTACCTCGGAAATCTCCATCTGATGGCTTGTTTGAATGGGACTCGTAAACATCGGCATTCAAAGCCGTGGTCACCTTGACTCTGTCTCCTAAACCAGCCTTGTCGATGGCCTTTTGAATATTTTGCATAGATGGGAATGTGGTCGTCACATATGAACCGTTGTAACTTTCCAAGAATGGCTCATTCCCAACGGATACGTATCTGCAATAACATAATTTGGTAAGGAGAAGAGTTTTTTTCCCTTTTTTTTTTGAATTTTCACCAATCTAATCAAAATTATGATATGATGCAACAATTCTGTCGTTCACAACAGGATCTTGGCTGTTGGATTAATACAACGGTTATTGAAGTTGATCTCTCAGACAACCGGACCGTTGCAAAGAATCTGAGTTTAATGTAATGTGATTAATTTATTTTTTTTTGGAATTTTCACCAATCTAATTAAATTTATGATATGATGCAGCTCGAATTCTCTGCAACAATTCTATCGTCTACGACAGGTTCTCGACCATTGAATTAACACAATAGTTAACCGAGTTGATCTCTCAACCATTGAATTAATCTAATGACCAAGATTCTGCTATAGACGACATGACGGCAACAAAGAATCCGAGTTAATGGAATATAACTATTGAATCCTGTGTGAAAGAAGTTTAATGCCACACATATATATATATATATACCTGATGTTCACGCCCCCCTTATGAAGATGCTTGGTGACATTTTCTTTTACCCAATCTTCTGCATCTCCTTCGCTTCTAGAAAATTTACTCAATTGGTCATTAGGAATTCCGATCATGACTTCAATGTCTGTACCGGAAAAAGCACTCACGGTCCAAGAATCTGCATCGAAAAGCTTCACCTTCTTGATCCCATTGTCCTTCAGCATTTTCGCCACAATGTGAGGTTGCATGGGGTGGGATGCAAGTGCACCCCAATTGATACCAAGACCTGGTATAGACTCTGCCCCTTGGGCACATTCTAGTTGCCAATAAGCTAGGACCAGTATCAAACAAAGAGCCTTGGCTCGAGTCATGGTTCGAGCCGTGGCTGAATTGGTAAAATATTAAGGTAACAAAGGTGAGAGTGAGATGTAAAGTTTATATAAACAAAGTTTTGAGTTTCGAAAACGAAAATAACTTGTTACTATTTGAAGTACAACAACAACATCTAAACCAAATATGGGGTTTGCTTAGATGTTTTTAGTTACAACAACGTCTAAATAAAGGGTACAGATGTAAGATTTGGGTAGTTACGTAACTCCGCTGTTAAATAATTTTCTAATTGTAGTTGCCATCATGCATAATAATTAACAAATCATCAAAAAAAAATGCATAATAATTAACAGGAAGTGAATAACTGAGTGTTTAAAGAAAGAAACAGAACCAACTTAGTTAAATTTTGTCTATGATGGTTATTGAATATTTAAAACGACAAGTGTTGAAGAAGGTATTATTAGTACACGATAGTTTTGTGGTCACCTTGAACCTTCTTTTCATTTTTATCCTTCATTTTTGGGGCATTTCTATTTGTCCCCAACTTGTCATGGAACCTAAATTGGTGTCATGGTTCTTATATGTTTATAAAATTATTACTGAACTTATATTTGTTTATAAAAAAATAAATTTGGGTAAAGACAGATTCTTCAGTAAATATTTGAATGAAAGCATTTTTAAATAAACAGAGATAGCCATAGTTTATTCCTCTCCTATATTTTGATAATTTTTTAATGTGTTTTAATGAATTAGTTTATATTTTAGACTTATATTTGATGTATTTGACGAAATTAGATTTTTTATAACTTGATAAATTTATACTTATATATTAAAAATAGTTTTTTTTTGGTAAGATATATTAAAAATAGTTTGACGAAGAATTCAAAAAATCAAATTAATTAATTTATATGAGGTTGGATCAAATCATATTTATATTCTGAATTTGATCGAGTGACATTATAAAAAAAATTATCAAAGACAATTTGCCAATACCCCTTATTGATTGAACTTATTTGGTCAGGATTACTCAGATTTTTTTTTTTGTTCAAATTACTCAGACCGTTCCACCTACATTTCATTGTCTTTTTTTTTTTGGTCATGAACATTTCATTGTCTTAAAAAAAAGAATGGGACGTAAACTATAAACTATTGGGCTTTAAAAGAGCCCCTAGCAAACATTGCCTCCTTTAACTCATAATTAGTGAAAAGATATTGAACCTCTTTGTAGAACCAGCTTACTTAATGCAATTTGGGAACGAAAAACCTTTGAAAGGAAGATCAACCCAAGAGGTGTCATTAGTAATGAAGATTCTGAAAGTAATTCACCACCATCGCTGTGACCTGTGAGAATGTCATTTTCATGTATCTACTAACTACTTCCTTCCTCCGTCAACAAAGCCTCAACATTATTTCTTATTTTTTCTGATGAGGGTGGAAGTGAGACAGAAAAACCTCCGTATTGAAGTAAGATGGAATCATGCTTTTTCCAAAGATCTTGTTGCAAAACGTTTATAAAGCAAATCTAACTTAATATAGCAATTTATCAATAATCATAGCCATCCAGAAAAAGATACAACACGACTTATAAGCTACATACATACTACTAATGTACAATTTTTATCAACATTCTTTATTATTATATTAAATCCTATGCCGGTCCCACTAATAACTTGAAGTCTTGAACCCACTTTTATTAGTGGAGTAAGCATGACATTTCATCCAATAACAAGGAGTTTTAAAGAAAAGACCGTGTCAACCGAACTGATAGGAGGATACAACATGTCTTTTTCTTTTTGTCAAGAAAAAAAATGTCGAGAAAGAGGTGTCTGTCCACAATGGACTTAAGAGAATAATGATAGTTGGACACCCCATAGTGTTACAATCTATTCAACACCTCTCATCTCTTTATTCTTGTCACATCATATCATTTATCACATCTATCACCTCTCTCTCTTCCATTTCTTTCTTTATAAACATTTTCCTTTTACAAAAATGTGCCTAATGGCATTGCATTACTGATTATTGTCAAGACGATAAGGAAGAAAACATCCTATATCTTCTTTCCCTACTTCCGGTGAGAAAATTGACCTCCGGATTCCTTCTGAAACTGTTCTCGAGATGTTTCTTTTGCTGCTGCTAAGGCAATATCATCAAGAAATCCCCTCTGAGGAAACTCTTCAGGAACCAGAGCTTGATATGTTTCAAACTGCCTTGCAGCCTCCTCCTTTTTATCCATGAGACTGTATATTATTCCCTGCAATTTGTTTTTTTTAACAAACCAATTCAGTAATTTCATGAATGGAATCAGCCAAGATCACTTTTATCTCTTCCTGCTTAAATTCCACTACCACAGAAAGTAGCCCTTCCGTGAATTATCTTACAGAATTATGTTAGCAAACTGATGACATTATCATAAATAAGAACATATAATAAAGCTAGAGGGGGTGTAATTTTGGAAATAAAAGTCAGCCACCTGACCAGTGAAAGAAAACATACTTTTGAAGTTCAATTCATCCAGGACAGACAATGCAAACACAGAAAGTAAGAACATGGAACCCCTCTTACTCTTAGAGCACTCCAAAAAAATTGATGAATGATACTAAATGAAGTTTATTGAAGAAAAGCCATAAGACAGTGGATAAAAGAGGGGGAAACTCTAAAGTCCAAAAGTATTTTGTTCAACAGATGATTAGCTCCATTCTTCACTCAATTGTTTTGTTTGTCTTTTACAAAATTTGTTAGTTTCAGCGAACTGGCCCATTTGGCAAAAATGGCCAATTTTCTCGTTTTTTACCTGGTTCATCAGGTCTTAAACTTAACTAACCAAGACCAAAAGATTCAACCAAACCAATTTGGGGAATGTGTCAATAATTTTTTGGTCCAAGCAGCTAGTAGAATCAAAAAACCATGATCGTAATTCATTTATTTTTGCAGCTTATTTATAAGTTAATAGATTAATATGTAAATGAGCTCATAAAAGGTATTCCAATTTTGAATTTAGAAGACCATGTGAACATAAATTATGGCAATATCACGATAAGACAGTAATTTTGTCACATGAACAGCATATGAAAAGCATGGACTATCCTTAGTCGGAACAAATCTCATTGATTAACTGGTATACAATTGTATGCTCAACTCATAAAACTGATGAGAGAAAAATACTCTCTGTTTGCCATCAATATTACCACACACAACACACACACACACAGGGAATATCAATCCATATCAATCAAGTGAGAGGAGTGGTTTATCATGAGAGTGAGAAGAACTAATTATAACCATTAGATCATGCACTTCAAGATTAGAACATCATAGAATGTGACCTTAACGCAACTTCTAATCTTGACCATCCATGTTAAATTTAATGGTCAAGATTAGCTCTTTTGATGCTTCCACTTGATATATATGTATATAAAATCTTTTGATAGCCATTGTGCTTGATTTGAAGACACTCACCTGGCAGAGATAAGGCCTAAAATCTCGAGGATTTTGATCAATCAAATCTTGAAATCTTTTTAAGCCCTCCTCCAAATCACCCTGCAGAGCACACAAATGTTATGCATGTCAGATAATTACTCCTAAAACATATTGTTTATGCTTTATGAAGGAGAAAACTTCTTTGACACTAGAACAAATTTAAACAGCTCCATCCCAAGCTGATGGATCAGCAGTTCACCTTTACAACAAGCATTTGTGCAGTTAAGATTCTTATATTTCTCTCCTCCGTAACTTTGTTTTCATTAGAAGCTAACTCTCGAGCCTTGTTCAGCATTTCAAATACAGCAGGACCCTCATTGTTTTTGTGCATTACCATAGCCAGACCCTGTAAAAGAGAGTATCACTCATCTCAATCCTAATGAACAAGCATGACAAACAAATGAAGTGTCATGGTAACTTGATTTCATGATATGAAATTGTAATACAGTTACGAATATGATACCACATATTTTTTTAATATACCAGCCACATAATGCTGTCAAGGAAGCTTCTAACAAGCCACCTTCAAAGCTGAATATAAAGTAAGCAACACATCTCTCAGAATGTAGATATTTATTCAACTAATCTGATCAAATCCAGCCTAAAGAATGCATACAGCAAATGGAAAATGCCAAAGTAAAAGCAATTCAATCCAAAATAAAAATTCAACTCATTAATACTAGTTAAGGTACTAAAATAAGACCAAGAAGCTTGTTAGAAGAAGAACTCTCTGAACTTCAAGGCAGAAGCTAGATCAGTTGAAACAAGGCTTACAAGGCATTGACTAATATACCTTTCTCGCAGAAATAGTACAAAATGATATTACCAGCATACTTAATAAGGAAATGAAAATGGTACAGTTAAAACACAATTGGCCATAGCCCAAAACTTGATAAGCTGCAGAACCATGACAATACATCAACAATAAATATGCTTACAACAATAAATATGCGGAAGTTGATATTATGCTCAGAACAGTATAAGCATAATATTTCTAGTGAATGAGCATCAAGAAATAAAAATTAAAGAACTAAGGTTAGATTTAAAATGAACTAGCATGTGATGTCAACGTGCAATCAATAACATCATATTTGCATAAAGAATAACAAAGGATTTATCTTTTTCATAGCATAACAATGTTTGTGATCAGCACTCCTAATGAGCATGATAACTAGCAACACAATTACCATCAACATTCAAATAACATAAATTCCAGTAGATTTCCAAAAAATTCTAATCGCTCATTATCAGCATATGACTAACCAAAACCAAGCATTCCTATCTATCCACCCACTTTTTTAATCAAGATCAAAATTCAAACTTTGAGCAATATTATTTCAAAATTCCATCAGATCAAATAGAGTTGGAGAGAGAGAGAGAGACTGAGAAACATTACATGCAGAGCTCTGACGAGAAGAGGCTTTTTCTCCAAGATTTGGCTGTACAATCTTTTAGCCCTACTCAAGTTCCCCATTGTCTCATAACACAGTGCCAGCAAAAGCCTCCACTCAACCTCATTTGGCTCCACATCAATCAACCTCTTCACAAACTCCACAGCCTCCTTGGACTTCCTTCTCCTAAT
The DNA here is from genome assembly GCA_030159175.1 of Glycyrrhiza uralensis. Lineage (NCBI taxonomy): Eukaryota > Viridiplantae > Streptophyta > Magnoliopsida > Fabales > Fabaceae > Glycyrrhiza > Glycyrrhiza uralensis. The sequence goes on from BRZY01000005.1 coordinate 46,488,866, forward strand.
TTTCGCATGCACAATCACCTTGAGAGCCTCAACGTTTCTCGGGTCCTTCTCCAGAATCTTCTCGTACATTTCCTCCTCCTCGCTTTTCCCTTCCATGGGTTTCTCCTCCTCATCCTCCTCCAATACTCCACCAGAATCGACGGAAGGCACTGTTTCCACTGCAAAAGCAGCTCTTTTGCCGAAGCAAAACGTGAAGACAAACGACCCAATGAGTAAAAACGCTATCTTTTCTAAAATAAAATTTGATAAACTCCTTCGAGGTGAGAAACTTGAGAAGGGTGTGCGGGAATTGGTGCGCATTGACAAAAGGGTGGCACGAACTTTGGCGGGTTGAAGGGAAAGTGATAGGTGTTCGTTGTTGCGGCTATGAATCTGTGGCTTCATAACCGAATTGGGGAACTTTGATTGGGATTTCGAGTAGATGAAGAAAGGGGTGATTGTAATAGAAGCCATTTTACTGTCCTTGCGGGAAAAATAGTCACCGGCGGTCGGCGGCGTATATGATGGAAAGAAGACACCCCTTTTTCTTCTTAGTGCCGCAGTAGGCTGTAGCTGCCCCCCTTCTTCCCACACTACTCGCTTAATTGTTGAAGATATGTTTTAATGTTTTTTTATAGTAAACCATTACTTTTGTCTTCTATTTTGTAATTTATTGGCAATTTAGTCTTTATTTGTAGAAAATAGACAAAATTGTCCCTGATATTTATTCTCATTGGTCACTTTCGTCCTTCCGTTAATACGCTGTTAATGATATTGATGTGGCACGTTAAGGGTTTGTTTGATTCAAAGAAGGGGAGGGGAGGGGAGGGGAGGGAAAGGGAGGAGAGAGATTTAATTAGAAGTTGTGTTTGGTTGGGAGAAGGGGAGGGGAGGGATTTTAATTGAGGGAATACACTAATTTACTTTTTAGACATTTGTAAGTTTTTATGTTTAATTTAATTTAAGGTTATTTAAGTAAATGTCGTTTAAAGCTTTCTTCTCTCCCTCCAAATCCCCCCAATATTGGAGGGGAGCCAAATCCCTTCATTCCCCTCCCCTCCCCTCATTAAAAAAATGAACCAAACAAAAAATAAGTGCCATACTGATATAGACACATAAGAGGGACTAAAATGATAATATTTAGCAAACAATATACAGAAACTAGAGACTGAGGGACGAAAATAATATTTTATAACATCATCTTTTTCTTCCTTGTAAAATAGACGCAGGAACCTTAACTCCGAAATCTGTTTCAAAAATGCAGAGAAGAAGGAGCATGTGTAGCGACCCGCGATTCATTTGCTTTGTTTATTTAATATGGATTCACCGAGGAATATACATTACACCTTCCATTATTCAGTTGCTTATTTTTTCTTGTTAAGACAAATCAATGTTTTTTATTGTCAATATTCCCGGGATTCTTGTCATTATGTGGTTTATTATAGCAGCAAGTTTGCAATATTTAGTTACTTCTAAAATCTCAATTTTTGTTTTGGGTGAGGTTGCTAATTTAAAGGGGGTGTATTAGATTGGGAATGTAAAGGATTTTGATAGATTTTTTTGTGATGAAAAAATCTTGTGGTATTTAATCAAGACTTTTTAATAATATAAAAAAATCTTGTGGTATTCAATTAGGATTATTATGACTTTTTAGAGAGTGCAATGAAATCTAATGATATTCAATTAGGATTATCATGACTTTTTAAAGAGGCCAATGAAATCCGGTGGTATTCAATTGAGTTTTTTACAACTTAAAAAAAGTCTCATGGTATTCAAAAATATACAGATTTTCAAGGATTATTTTGCATGGTGGATTTCATGAGACTTTTTTAGTGTAAGATATAAAGATCAGACCCATCCAACAATCTCACCCAAATCCTCAAGACTTCACAGACTTTTTTTTTTCCCGCCATTGCAACAGTGTCATACTCACCAAGTAATTTTTTCTTTTTTCCTTTTCCCGATTATTTTCTTCATACATTCTTTATACGTTGAATATACTTGGATGACAACATTGTAAATATGTATATACATTTTTTATGTATTTTACCTCCCCAAATACTATAATAACCAAACTTGATCTTTCCATATTTTTATTTCAAAATCTTCCACAACAGTTTCTGGTCAAATGTGATTTTTTCAATTTTTTTACAAACTCTCTGTATTTACTAATTTAATTAATATAATAAATTTATCTTTTTTCTAATTTTAATTATTTTTTTATTCGTTACCCTCTTTTTTATTTTATAAATATAATTGTTTTCTTAACAGGTTTCATTTATATTTTTCTGTTTCTATAATTTTTTAGGCTGTAAATTTTTTTAATTTTATTTTTGATAAATATAATAACATTTCTTAACAAGTTTCATTCATATTTTTTACTTCTATAATTTTAGGATATAAAATTCTTTCTTTAATTAATTTATGATAAATAAAAAATATTTTTTACTAGTTTCTCATTTATTTTTATAATTTTATTATTTCTATAGACCAGAAAACTATTATATATATATATATATTATGTGGTGTGCTAACACAAAAAGTATTTGTGTTAGCATGTGCAACACTACATAATTTTCTTCGCAAAAAATGTCGTTTTGATGAATTTTCAATTGAACTAGTAGACCAATTTTTACCTTCGGTATTACCAGTTAACGAATACTATAATTTTGAGTCAACAGACGAATCTTCATCTTTAATATTTTCTTTAGTATTATCAGCTAGTATGACTTATATAGAGAATTATTACTTAGAAGGAGATAAGATACAATCAATTTCTTTATTTTCGTTTTTATTGACTCTTATAACTTGAAAAATTTATTAAAAATCCATGAGATTTTTTATAAATCCATAAAGTCATTTCAAATCTTATAAATTCTTATGATATAAAAATCATTTAAAATCCACAAGACTTTTAAAAAAAATCTAATAAATTATTACATTCCTACGAAGTCTTTTAAAATCTATAAAATCTGTAAGACTTTTTTATGACAAAATAGTCTTTTAAAATCTCAATCCAATACACCCCCTAAATCAAGTATTTAGCTTTGCTTTCCACTGCAAGTCCCCTTCTTCAAAAGTATTTCTCCAACAAAAAAATCATGGTTAGCAGCATCACGAAGGTAAAATTCTTATATGATTTGTTGGGTTTAATTTTTGATAGCATGTGGTTTATGATGTCAAAACTGGTAAATGGAACTGCTTGAACAATGCCATTATCTAAGAGGAGGAGGCCATTGGGGTAGTGGGCGGGCGCTGCAGGGGAGGGGGCATGGAGAGAGGGAGCATTGGGGTAATGCTCTTATTTATTTTTTTGAAAAAAAAACTTGAAATAAAGAAGCAATCAGCAACACCTTCATCCCCTCTCCGACACTCTACTCTTCCATCCCCTTTTTGCAACGCTATGGCAATTCCTTCTCCTCTTTCAACCTCTCTGTTTCCTCTCATTGCTCTCTCGAATGTTACTCTCAAAGGATCACTTGAGTAACTCCAACTCTGTTGATTTAGCAAACATAAAACCCACCCAACAAATTTAATAGCTTCATCTGCCTAGTATTTCAAGTATACAGGAATTCAATTCATAAATTAAAAATTGAATTTTCAACCAAGGCAACAGAAGAGGTTTCAGGCGCGTCAAAGCAGAAGGACATTGTAGTTAAGAAGAAGAAGAACGACAACAACAACAACAACAACAACCAAGGCAAAGCTCACTTGGCCATAAAAGTAGTCAATTGCTGTTAGGAAACAATGTCCATGGCTCCATGCTTATCAAAACGAAAATCAAAAGGAAGCAACGTTCATGCTTATCAAAACAAAAAACAAAAGGAAGCAATATTCATTGTTCAACTTTCAATGTTCATATAATATTACATCATCGTCTGCGAGAGTTTGAAGATTCTCTTGTTTCTCAGCTCAATGGTTTTTGTGTTTTTTTCTGCATTTTTCTCCGATGGGTTGTGGTTATGGATGGTGGATGGCAATGACCTTTCAGTCACTGGGTTTGGAAGCTCTGTTTTTGTTTCTTTCCATAGAATGCGAAGAAAAAAGAAACACTTTTTTCCTCCACCGGCGATGCATCCTCGGCAGGGTCGGTTTCAGGCGACGGCGGAAGTGGTGGCCCGGGGGGGGGGGCGACCTGTACAATTGCTCCTCTGTCCCGTATGTCGAAGGGGTTTCTGAGTTTCGTTGTTGTGTGGTTGCTTCTGTATTTTAAGTTTTTTTTTAAAGAAAAAAATAGGAATCCACGTTGCGCAATCTGGACCGAAGGATTTAATCCCTGCTGACTGGGATTAGTTGTGTGGCACTTAACGTGCCACATCAACACCGTTAACAGCGTCAGTTAACGCTCACTAATGGAGGAACGAAAGTGACCGATGGTGATAAATATCGGGGATGATTTTGCCTATTTCCTAAAGATAAGAAGGAAATTGCCAGCGAATTATAAAGTGAAAGACGAAAGTGATGGTTTATTCTTTTTTTAATTAGTAAAGTATATTAATAATTTAATTTTCAATTCCGTCAAAAAATAATTTAATTTTTAATTATTTTAAAGTAATTTTAGTTTAAAAACTATATATTGCCCATCATAAAATTTTAAAGTAATTCTTTCAATTATGTCTCATTTCATTTATTTATATTATTATAAAAATATTTTTATCTATTAAATTGAATTTTTAAAGTAATTTTAATTTGTTGACAAACCAAAGTAATTTTAATTTAATTTTTATATTTATATATAAAAGTACTCATACACTACACTACACGAAATACTAATTTGCCAGATTAAGTATTTATTTTTTTCACTTTTAATTTCATCATTCAACCAAACAAGTAGAAAAAGATTTTTTTTTATTTCTCTTAATTTTCTCTGTTCAAATAATATACAAAAATCACGTATTATTTTCTTTCATTTTCTCTTTTTTTTTCTTTCTATTTTCTATTTTTCAATTTCTTGCCACCTTAATAAAGCCTTTAGCGATTGATTACGCACTCTCTCACGTTGGGACTCAAGCGCGCGCCCTTTCTATTATAACTCGATTTGCCTAGTAACTTGGGTTTGAAGCATGATAAACGAAACTTTTATTCTAACAGATCATGATAGAAATTTGACCGATTTTCAATTAATGATTATATTAGCGTCGATCAAGCAGATACATTCATTCCATTTCCAATAAGATCCTCCTATAAAATCGCATTGAGGTGCCATAGGCTTTACGTTGAAAATGAGAAAAGTTGGAGCGGAAATATGTACATGTAACTATCATTCCAAATAAAGGGTATGGGAAAGACATCTGTTACTTATTTGTGTAGCGCATTTATTTTGACGAGGAAAATGTTCCCAGCTCCATATACATGAGTTATTCAATGATTCAAAAAAATAACTTATTTTTTATATTTAGGACTAGAAGGAGTATTATTCTATTTGTTTGCACAGTTCAAAGCTTATTATACATGTCAAATATATAATTCACTATAGTAAGAAAATTTAATTTAAATCCGGTAACTTGTAATGGCAAACATAAGTAATAATAACGAAGACTTTAAGATACAGTAATCCTCCATCATGGAGGGCCCTATTCTCGTCCCCTTCAAATACCTAAAGAAGAGGATGAACAAAAGTTTTTACAAGTGTTACTGTGTTAGAATAAATCACGTTAGATGTAATAAAATAAATAAATCAGGTTAGAATAAACACAGTAGAGTAACTCTCTCTGTCAGCATGATATACATGCTTATTTGGCAATTAGAACTGCATATCTCTAACCATGCAGAAATAGAGTAACTCTCTATGTGAAAGCTTACCTTTTTTTTATAAGCATAAAATTTATTAAGAAAATAACTAAATTAGAGCACAAGATATATCCAGATTTAACTATATAAAAAGAACAAAATTGTTATCAATACAAAAACGGCTGATCTCCTTCCGTTAATACAAAAGAGCTAGCGTGCAAACGCATCACTATAGAGAAAGACATTTCAACTAAGTTGGCACCCCAGATTCTATCTATCATTTGCAGCACGCGAAACTCACATGAGTAACTAATAAAATCACCCCAGTCTATGAAATCTACACCATGGAAAATCAGACCCATTCACAACTGTGAGAGAAATCTCACCCGTGGTGTAATGACGAACAAACAAGTATGAGATTACATAGAGCTATTCAGATTGGTTCACAACTGTGGAAAAATTACCACCGCGGTGTAAAATCATCAGTCCCAAATGCAAATATAAACCAAAGAGGCACACAAATTGTGGAGAAAATCCTACCCTCACCGTGAAAACGTCAGACTCGAATGTGAAAAAACAGAATAGTACACAACTGTGAAAATATTACCCCCCAGGTGTGAAAGCATCAGACCAAAATGCAGGCATAAACCAGAGCAACTTACGATTGTGGAGAAATTTCCATCCCTGACATAAAATCGTAAAGATAAAATTTCAATTTTATTCTTCAACAGAAAATTTTTGCATCGTTGAGTGATTCCCCTTCAAATTCCGTAGTATGATTTGTGCGTTCTCCCCTTTCTCATAATGCAAAAGGGAAGAAAAAAAATGCGCCTCATCATATATGTAGCACTTGCTTTTCAGGGAACAGCAAATAGACAAGTTTTGGGGTATCATGGAGTGGCAGATATATCTGGTTAATTCAGATCACATCATTTTGATTAGATATAATAATTAATTTCATCTCAGTTTTGGATTTGGTGCCAGTAACACAGCAACAAGAAGGAGAGCAGCAAGATGTGGAGCGAATCACCAAAAAAAAAAAGCAAGATGGTGGAGCGTGCACGCATGTCAGTGCAGCTCTGTGTTGTGCCCTTCGTAATTGTTCTACTTGAACAGTCATTTTCATACACACTTAGACGACCATGATTCGCTGATGTGATACTTTATTCTTTTGCTGCAGAGAATGTGTGCAGAGTTGAATGCTGGTTCTCTGCTTCTAACCCGCCCCCTTTAAGGCTCTGTCTACGGTGCGCTATCAGTGTAGGACGCGCACCGTGCGCGATTAGAATGGCTGGGGTGCACCGTGGACCTGCAGGTTAGTCAACCGTCCAGATTTGTTAATAAAAAATGACGGCTCAAATCGAATAATAACAACCTAATGAGCAGCAGAGACATGTCCTTAAATGAATAGTAAAATTACAGTGGGCATCGTGTTGCTATCTAGAAGTTCAGGGGGTATAGATGGAAGGTTGTCAAGGTCGGCCGTCGGTGGTTCTGAGGGGTGCCATTGTCGGAGAGCGCGACGGATATTGCGCTGGAGTGTGTGCGGCGAGCGGTGGTGGGACGAAGTGAAAGCAAAGGCTTCTCACCTTAGATCGCAGTAATCTGTGAAATATTGACAAAAATGTGTAAGATGAATATGTGAAATTTTTGTAGTGAAAGATAATATTCAATCTCCTCCGTGTGCCTGATACGATCTGGATTCCAACTTTTTAATCTTTTTCCAAGTGAATTCCATTCCAAATGATCCCACTGAGCATGATAGGATATTAATTAGGATAAATATATAAGACATACTACTATACTAGAGAGAAGAGACAAATATTAGAGGTGGTGGGGGTTAAGGGGAATTGAAAGATGGGTTGGCGTGGTGGGCATAAGTGGGCTTAACACTAAGCCATGATTTGTAGGTCCAAGGTGAATCACCCACCGCGAACTCACAGTCCCAAAACACGGAAACGACCCACTGCCACGACCCTTTTTTCACTCTGCATCCTCTGAATGAGCTTGCTGGAGGTGTCAATAAGAGCAGAGACGTTTCTGTGATTTTGATTAACGTTTCTGTGTACGTTAATGGTGTTTTTTGGGTTAATGTGGCAATCACTACATCGTTTTTGTGGTTGGAAAGATGATGAACAGTGATAGATGGGGGGTGAAGAAGAAGATGAACAGTAAATGGGGGTGAAGAAGAAGATGAACAGTAAATGGAGCTGACCCATCGTTTTTTTTGTTTGAAGCTGACCCATCGTTTTATTAACAAATCGGACGGTTGTCTAACCTGCAGGTCCATGGTGCACCCCAGCCATTCTAATTGCGCACGGTGCGCGTCCTATACTCATAGCGCACCGTAGACAGAGCCCCCCCTTTAATTTCAACTTATAATTGGTACATAAGCAAAGCTTTTTTTAACAGATTATGGTAACGATCGTAAAAAAAAAAAAACAGATTATGGTAACAATGATTGAACATTTGAGATCAAGTGAACTATTTGAATCTCTCTTATTAGTTTAGTTTTAATGGCTTAGCAAAATTATTATCTAATCATATTACCACTTAGAATAAAATAAATGGACCATTAATTACCATATATAGACTAGTGTGTTGGGAATTCAAGCGTTAGTTATTAGTCTTATATTTTTTTAAAAATTAAATTGTATTAAAATAAGACAGTAAGTACTTTCTCCTGTCTTAATTATAAGTAAAAAAAATTCATATTTTGTGGTCTTAATTATAAGTAAATTTAACTACCTTTTACCCTATTTAATGAGTTTATTCCAAAAATACTCTTATTTAACTCAAATTGTATTTCCAATGTAAGAGAGGTGGAATGAATAGTTTTAATTGGTAGTCACTAGCCATATTGGGTAATTTTGGAATAAGTTTTATTTTTTAGCTAAAATCAAGAACAATTAATCTAATTAACTGACTATCTTAATCAACGTAAAATTAATTTATTTTGCTTATAATTGAGACTGGAGGAGTATAAGAAGTGGTCTGTCCAAAAATAAATACAAAGAATTGTTTATAAACCCAACTCACTGCTTTCTCAAATGAACAACCCTCACACTTGAATATATCACCTCTATCTCATAAACGTCAACCCAAATTAAAAAGTAATTATACAGTATTTTTTCAATAATCTACATAGTCTCAAAAGAAAATCAGATTATATGCCAAGACTCATATATTGTTAGTCCTATATTGATTATGAATGAGCCAAAAAATAATATAAGAGACAAGACTCATATACCAACAGTTTTATTGTCATGTTGTTGTTTATTATTAAGAGAAAACGAGGCATTTGAAGTTTTAAAATGCCATGCAGACTTCATTTTTAATTCTCCAAAACTTAGATCTCCATCTTCCAAGTTCAGCACACACCAGCTGTTTCAAGGAAGGGAATTGGGGAAAAGAAAAAACAAGCAACATAGATAGGATTTTAAGAAGAGGAGAGATGGCACTCATTAAAATTGCAGACTTTATGGGCTAAAGTTTACAAGACGACATTTGACATCAATTCTCTCTTTCGAAATCCAAAGAAACGTACAGATAATACAAATGCATATATATATATATATATAAATCAACAGCGGGCGAGGTGTCTTGTCACAACGTACAGCATGTTACTGTAGGACATGGGGTTGTCTCTGGAAAATGCAGTTTCTTAGATAGATACGGACAAGTATTGCAAACCCACGCACAGAGACACTAGAGCCTAGATGGGGAAGGGGCGTGCGGTAATCATCATATCATTCCATACAATTGGAGATGATTGACATTAATTCACATCATGTCCACCACAAAATTTATTTTAAATTAATTTGTTATTACCAGCTAGCTAGACTCCAAAAATTACTAGCACTATATATGTTAGATATTATTATTAATACGGGTATAAAATTAAACACTTTCATTTTTAGCTTCCTCGGACTCGGAATGATTTAACTTTTATATAATTTTTTGGATAGATAAATGTTACTGGTAGAAAAAATTTAAATTCATGATTTTTTTATCACTTTAATTTTTATGTTTTTCTCTTAAATTATCTTATCACTCCTATTTGATTTTTATATAATAATAATAGTAATTAATAATAATAGAAATTAAACGTGATGACATATTGATTGTATAATTAATTAATGTTCTATTTATGTACGTACAAGCTACATAATCTCCCCGGTAATTAAGTAAACAATTATTTCCCGTCATGCAATATTATTATAGAATCATGTCATGATAAATATGCGGCGTCACATATTGGGACTTTAGTCCTGTCTCCTTAGAACTCAAGGACCATTTACTGAGACAATAATTAATTTGTATGTAATTATATATGTATATATTATCAACCTTGGCTTAACAAAGAAATTGTGATACACGTGCTACGTACGGTACAAAGAAAATATGATAATTTATGTCTACTCGAACATATCAAAACTAGATCGAATTGCGTTCAAATTAGACAAGTAATTTTTTTTATCAAAAAAAAAATTAGACAAGTAATTTTGGCAAAATATGTGAACGATATTATATACTCCATTTGTCCCAAAATCAGTATCATCTTAGTAAAATATATTTGTTTCAAAATAAGTAAAGTTTTATGTTTTTAATGAAGTATTAATTAATTTATTTTAATTTTATTCCTAATAATTGTGTAGTGTATCTATTTTTCATAATAAAAATTAAATTTCATTCTACTATTTATTGTAAGGTTAATTTGGTAAATTGTTTCACTTCTTTATTTATTATATTTTTAATCTGTGTAAAAAAATCTAAAATAATATTACCTCCGGTTCCATATATAAAAGAAAATATGGTTATTTTTTTGGTCCAAATTATAAGAAACATAAACCCATTTTAAATATATCAATTGTATAAAATTCTTTTTATACCCATTAGAGAGAGAATAATATGTTTAGGAATTTGAAGTAATTTAATGTCATTAAATATATAAGCCACATTTTTAATCATTTACTATTAGGGGTAATTTTGGAATAAAATTTATATTAATCACAACTAATTAACTCATTTAACTATTTTTTATTGGTCTTAGTGAATTAAGTATTTATCTCTTATATATGGGATCACAGGTAGTACTTATTTTAGGACTGAGAGAGCAATATATAAGGAGGGAGAGAGAGAGAAATAACTAAAATAGAAATTGAGGAGCACCAAAGAGTGTGGATTAGAGAAATGTTATATTTTTCTATAAATCTTTTTATATATTTTTTTACTATTTTATAAAATAAGAAAGAGAATACAATTAATACCTTAAAAATATAAAAAATATTTAATACTTTTCATATATAATAATTAAAAAAAATTATAAAAATAAAAAAATTTAGAATTATTCGTGTGGATTAATATGTGGTGGTTCGAATGCCATAATAGCCACCTATGTGCAGTGGCAAAAATGAAATGATGCATGTTTGCCACTGCATGCCCTTTCTCCAACTTTTACTTGGGGTTTAAACAGAAAAAAAGGAAAAGGGTGATCATTTAAAATCCATATATAATATAATAATTAAGACTAGGGGTTCTTCTCTAGAGCGTAGATAATGCCAATTGCCAATATTAATCATATTATTACCGCGGTACGTAGCCATTATGACATCATCAGCACGTTAGCCTCACGCCAGCAAAAATCTTCACATACAATTCCTAATTATTATAGTTTTTTTGGGTGGTAAAAACAATTCCTTCTTATATTTACTATCTGACTATATATCAGTGATGTTATATCTCCATATATGACAAATGTTTTTAGCAGTCTCTTAATTAATAAAAATATAAAAATATTAAATAAAAAGCCTTTAAAGTCTTGAAAAACATTTAACAGTTTTTAATTTGTTTTATGAAAAATAATTATATTAATTTCTTTTAGAGTATTTTATTTATTATTGCTTGCATTAAAAAAAATTAAGAAGGATGAATACTATATGTATTAATTAATAATAAACAATTTTTAACAAATTACGCCTTGATTGAGCTTAATTAATTGTTTTATAATAGTATAATTATTTGAGGAGATAAAATACTTATATAGAATGAAAATTATTTCGCATATTCATCTTGAGTTACAAAGATAATAAAATAAAAAAATAGAAACCTATCTATATTTTTCATATAGTCAAATTGATTTGAAGTAATAAATAATATACTATTAAATTATAAAATATAATACCTATATATATAGAATGTCTAAATACATTATCAAGTGTTAATCATATAATCTTTGTTTGGTCGCACAAAAAAATCTAACGGAAAAATCACATATCCTTGTTTCACTGTAGAAATAATTACTCAGCAGCTACTTTCTACTACATTCATCAATTTTACAAATGAAGTTAATCATTTAATTCTTAGTTAAACAACTAGATGAAGTACAAAAAGAACACATAATTGTTAAATTATGGGTAAATTCAAACCGGCAGAGAAACTATGCTAATGCTTATCAATGGCCACATTGGTCCACATATTTTTAGGCACACAAAATATAAAGTTAACAGCGAATGTTATGCAATTAATTCAAGAGATGATGACAATATTATAAGGTTGGTGATATGCAGGAATTTGAAAAGAAAAGGGTAGGTGTATGTGGGTTAGTTCGAGTTTTTAGGGAGTTAAATAACAAAAGGCATATGAAAAAAGGCAATAAGCTTTTTTGCTGCAAAAAGTCAAATAGAGCCTCTTTCATCCATCATAATGATATCTTCCCAGCCGATGCAGGGGGTGTGATAGATTTGCACCCAAGATTCACCATCATTGTCCTGTGATATTTTTGCTTTTATATATGGTGCCCCAAAAGAGATCATCTTTATAGTAAAAATGATATAAAACAAACCCTACAAAAGTGAATTATACCCGGCCCTCTTTTTCACTTTTTAATTTTTTAAAGAATCAATGGTGAATTGGTGAATGATAATATTCACTTGTATTTGATTATTATGTATCCCTCGTTCTATTATTGTGCACTCAACAGGTTTCGCTTTTGCCCATGTTATAATTATTACCTATAATGCAACGGGGCTTAATTGCATGAAAGTTTCATACATTTTTTAGGGAATTAAGAGAGAAAGAGAGCAACCTCTCATGAGTTGAAACCGTTTGTCTTGTATTGTTGACTTCCATGACACAGTGAAATTCCACTAACCATGCAGGACACATGGAATTTCCAAGCTTTATATATATAGGACTAACGGTACCATTATTATTTGAAGGAAAATTTAGCAAAACCGCAAGCTTTAGAATTTCCTTTATTTTCCAAGCTTAATTTAAAACAAAATATTTTATCAATTGATGTTTATACTCCACTCAGGTAGAGAAATAGTAGACATGATAAAAGATATGATGTGACAAAAAATAGAGAGATGAAAAAAGATTAGAGATATTGAATGGATGTTAACACTTTAAAAATATGTCCAAGTGTCACTACTCTAATTTTAATGTTATATGCCCACTTATTTACTCTCCTAGCTAGCTAGCTAGTTATTCAAGCGTACACATATATATGATGTGTGAAAGAAACTTTAGAAATTAATTAACATCCTTTGAAGAAAGAAAAGTAAGCCAAAGCCAAAGCCAAAAGGGAAAGTTGGTTGAGCGACGACGTTAAAAGATATATAGTTCCAATTGATGGTGTAACCTCAACGCCAAAGTTCGAGAGAAACCCTCCAATATTATTGTTTCTGTAAACCTCTACCACTTGTCTTCCCTTTTTTCATATCTTCTCAAAGTCTCCAACTTTGGGTAGAGGGAAAGAGACTACTATAGATTTTTGGATCGATAAGATTGGAAGAGAAGGGAAGTGATGTCAACAAACCAAAGCTTTGAAGAGCAAGATCAGATCCCAACGCAGATGGAGTTCATTCCTTTTCCTCCTATGGCTATGGGGTTCCATCAATCTTTGAAAGCCATAAGTGCAATAACTCCTTCACTTTCGTCTGAAGCTGTAGATTTTGCAGAAACCCTACTCGCAACCGCTGTCCAAAAACCACGGGAAGATCTCACTTCTAGCTTGGTGGGAGCCGGAGGAGGAGGCCAACAATTTTCCTTGAACAGATCGAGAGTCATTAATCCATGGTGAGACAATCACAACTAAAAAAAGTTGAACTATCCATAAAAATTTGAGATGGAAAAAAAAAATTGCTTCTAATTCCATCTCTGAGTGTTAAAGATGACAATTAGAGACCAAATTCATTTTTTGTATCTCTAATTTCTGTGGGTAATTTAACTTTTTTTACTAGTGAATATTCTCTTTAATTTTCACATATCCCATGTGCACCATGCATGTATGTATTAAATATTAATTATGTATGATAATTAGCCATACAAGCAATTTGATCTTCTAAAAAGAGTTGGGACTTGTGGTTGCATGAATCTTGTTGGATTTAGGGCATGGGGAGAAGTAACTGCAGATTGCTTGATGGGTAAAAGAAATGGAGGAGGAGATGATGATCATGACCATCATCATCTAGGGGTTTCTGCCATCAAGATGAAGAAAATGAAGGGGAGAAGGAAGGTGAGGGAGCCTAGGTTTTGCTTCAAGACTATGAGCGATGTGGATGTGTTGGATGATGGCTACAAGTGGAGGAAGTACGGACAGAAAGTGGTAAAGAACACGCAGCATCCAAGGTACATATATTTATTCCCCGGCCAGTTCAACTGGAAAGCATATTTGTTTAAATTCTATACTCTCTCTCTCTCTCTCTCTATAATATCCCCAACCTCTCGACCCCTCTCTCATTATATATTGTTTTATACTTTTGTGATTTATCAGAATTATATATTTGGGTCATCATTGATGATACTGATGCTAGGTTTCACTTTATGTTTTCTGGGGAAAAAAATATGTAAAACAGGTGCTCTGTAAAGGAGAGGATATGTAAATTTGCCAATGTTGAAAGTTAGAACTCTCAGATGATGTCGCTCATTGAACATTTGAACATATGATAGCTTAATTTTGCTATAGTCCAGGTTAATTTGTGCAACCTTTGACTTTATCGTCGCTTGGTGTCGGGGGATCCAAAAGCGTGGAGATCTCCACTAATGAATTAAATGATAATTTTCAAAAAGTAATTATGCTATGTTATATATAAAAGAATGACTAGGAGAATTATAGGCTTATATATAAAGCGTGAATTTACAATGAAAGGATTAGCCTAGCTAATGGGTATTATAAGAGGGTCTTTGTTCCCTGCCTTGATTAGTACTCGAGCACCCAGTGAGGGAACGAATTCACCAATATACCAGGCTAGCTAATGTGAGAATATATTTGCTCTTCATATGGCCTGAGGAACTTAATCTCGGTTGAAGCAAGCATTGCCAAGTTTAATTTGATGCATTTGATTTGACCAGTTAGTGATCTCATGACTGCACTTTGTCGTTTGCAAGCTAGCTTAGGGGCAGCTGAACTATAAAATTTTGAATAGGGGTACACATATTCTAAATTAAACTTTCAAGAATTAGTAAATTTCATCTATGCGAGGGGCAATGAGAAAATGTTTGCAGTCCCACCGTACCCCAGAACGCGGGGCTAAGAAGTAGGGCCTGGTGTCCCCACACCCACCCCCGCCCCCGCTCAAGCCAGCTAGCTCAAAGCATCCTGTGGAACATTAATCTGTCTGTTGACAAGTTTCTTAAAATTTCTGAAAAAAAAAAATTAATTTAAACATTCCTCCATTTCTAACATTATTTAACAGTTTAACGGTACATATATATTTCTTTTTATCTCTCTTTTTATTACATCTGGTATATCACAGCTATTATTACTCAACCACGAGGTTGGACACAAGTGGTTAATGTGTTTATTCTAAAGAGATAATCTCGATTAGAACCCGTGTTTGATCCCCAGTGAGAAACAATCTATTGTCAGACTTTACTTACCTCTCAGCTAAACACAGATTAGTTCATGACCCCTTTCTCTTCTCCCCTGGAATACTATGGTTATAAAAAAAAACTATCATTAGTCTCTCTTTATTTCTATCTCTTTCAAAAGGGATATATATGGGTTGTCCAAGAAACATTTTTAAAGAAATTACATGATTATTTAATACTTCCAAATCTTGGGCGTTGGGCGAGTGATCACTTAATAACTCTAATTTTTATATTTATTACATGCATCTATCTATTTTTCTCTTTCTTTTTATTGTATCGCTCGTTGTATTAATTTCTCAATTTTTTAATTCGTTTCCTTTTTATTTTTTTCTTTTTCACACCTCCAATTGAAGTTTGAAAAAAATCATTTTTTCATAGTATATATATTTCTTTTTTTTTTTTTGAAATTACACAGTATATATATATTTCGCTGCTGCTAATGCATGTGTTTTGGGTACATTTTCTGTAGAAGCTACTACCGTTGTACCCAAGATAATTGTCGAGTAAAGAAACGCGTGGAGCGCTTGGCTGAGGATCCAAGGATGGTGATAACCACATATGAAGGAAGACATGTGCACTCTCCATCAAATGAACTTGAAGACTCACAGAATCCATCTGAACTTAGCAATTTCTTCTGGTAGTATATGTATGTATACACCAACATATAACATTTACATATGTATACTTTTAAATCCTGGAGAGGTTTGTTATGTGGACAGTAGAGGGAAATGAGTAAAACTTGACAGTGTATTTTCGGGAAATGAAGCATGCTTTGATTCATTGACGTCAATTTTCACTCTTTTCCATCCACTCCTCCCAATTTTCAACCTTTTCCAAAACCTGACCAGCACCTGTAACCAGGTTTTGATATAATCCACATTCCTCTCCAAAGCTTAACACAATATTTGATATTACCCATGTATTGCTTTAACCAGACATTAATTATCCTCCCCAAAACTCAAATCAATATTTTAACTGAGATACCGTCCACAATGGCTTTTAATTTTGTTCCCAAATTCATATTACTATTACTTTCCACTACTGTTTAATTTTTTTATTAAGCCACGTGACCCTACTCCCTCTGTTTTTTTTATTTTAAGGTTGTTTTGCAATAATTAAGGAATCATTAATTTTTCCTTTTATACCATTGTCTTTTTACTATACATATATCCTCATTTTCTTTCTCTACATTAAAGTGTATGGAAATTAAATGTATAAAACAATTAATGATGATTGACAATGGTATAATTGACAAAATACAACCTTAAACTAACAAAATAAAAGATAAATAATAACAAAATTCTTCTTAAAAATAAACAATAAAAAAGAAACTGGGAGTAACACGTACCATATTAAATCACACTTATGTGGTATCAGCTTTCACTACATATTTCTGTCAATATTAATTATATCTCTTAATTTGAACAAGCTGCATTTTTATTATTTAGAGGGTACATTATGATAATAAACTTTTCGGACCGATATCCTCATCAATAAAAAAAAAAACCTATGGGCTTTTTTACCATTTTGGTGTAATTTGATTTAGTAGTTACCAATTTGGTGTAAGTTGACTTTTTTTTGTCTGTATGGGGTAAGTCGCACTTCCCATTGTAGACTTCCAGAGTGATGTCTACAATGGGACTGTAGACTTCGTTCTTTATTTTTTTTCTTTTTCTGAAAAGCAGAAGTCTACAATGCCATTGTAGACTTCTGCTTTTTTTTGGAAACCGTACCCAAGTCGCTAACACGATGGACAAATTTGCATTTCTGATTAGAAGTCTACAATGGCATTGTAGACTTCAGTTTTTTTTTTAATTCCATGTAAGCCAAATACCAATTTAAATACATTTTTTCAAACATAATAATTTAAATACCAAAGAAATAAATTACATGTAAATTAACATAAAACAAATGAAAATACATTTAATGGTCAGATGAAGTGCCACAATGAGGTCGTCTCCTCCTCCGTGCCGGCTGGACCCTGCGAGGCTACTCTGCTTCTGCTTGGGCACCTCTTGTTCTTCCACCACGCACCTCTTGTTCATCATTGCGACCATCATCAATATTATTGTCATTATCATCACTACTCTCATCACAAATAATGACAATAATATTGATGGTGGTCGCAATGATGAACAAGAGGTGCGTGGTGGAAGAACAAGAGGTGCCCAAGCAGAAGCAGAGCAGCCTCGCAGGGTCCAGCCATTGCGACCATCATCAATATTATTGTCATTATCATCACTACTCTCATCACAAATAATGACAATAATATTGATGGTGGTCGCAATGATGAACAAGAGGTGCGTGGTGGAAGAACAAGAGGTGCCCAAGCAGAAGCAGAGCAGCCTCGCAGGGTCCAGCCGGCGCGGAGGAGGAGACGACCTCATTGTGACACTTCATCTCACCATTAAATGTATTTTCATTTGTTTTATGTTAATTTACATGTAATTTATTTTTTTGGTATTTAAATTATTATGTTTGAAAAAATGTATTTAAATTGGTATTTAGCTTGCATGGAATTAAAAAAAAACTAAAGTCTACAATGCCATTGTAGACTTCTAATCAACAATGCAAAGTCGTCCATCGTGTTGGCGACTTGGGTAGGGTTTCCAAAAAAAAAACAGAAGTCTACAATGGCATTGTAGACTTCTGCTTTTCAGAAAAAGAAAAAAAATAAAAAGCGAAGTCTACAATCCCATTGTAGACTTCACTTTGGAAGTCTACAATGGGAAGTGCGACTTACCCCATACAAGTAAAAAAAAGTCAACTTATACCAAATTGGTAAATACTAAATCAAATTACACCAAAATGGTAAAAAAGCCAAACCTATGTCATAAATCACCAATAAATTTGTAGTTAACCCGCTATCCATACCATGCTCGGCCTACCCCCCTTCGAATAGCTCAGTGGATAAAGAGTTAGGGGTGATACCAAGAGGGTGGGGGATCGAACCCCACCCAACTCCCCCCCCCCCCCCAAAATTCCCCCCTCCCCCTGACAAAAAAAAACCATGCTCGGCCCATATCTGTACGAGTATCCGCGATATAGATTCTAGCGGGTGCCAGCGATATCCGTAGATACTCATAGATATTATTACTTTTTAAAAAAATGTATTTTTACATAATATTATATATAATTTTAACTCACTGTCATATCAATAATTGCTCAATTAAATAAAAAAAATAAAACTACAACATGAAAATCATGATAGTAAGAATTAATACATCACACAGCAATAAAATATTCTAAAGTCACTTGTTCAATATTAAAGTAAAGAAAGACAACAACTAAGAATTAATATATCACACTCCAATACTTTGTCAAATTTAAGGATATATTTTAAGGGTATTTAAGTAATTTTATCTATGGACGTACTTGCTAGTACGGTACCTCAATATTCATCTCCGCCCATTGGTAAATGAAATACTGTTTTATTATGAAGAACGAATGTTTGGTAAAAATTAAAAATTAGGAAGGGTGAAAATGAATTTTTTAAAAATATTTTTTAAATTTTAAAAGGCCAATGAATTAAAAATGATGCATTTCTAGAAATGAAGAACTAAAAAAATAATTTTCTTTTGAGAAATTAAAAGCGAATATTTACCTATTTATGAAAACTAAAAATATATTTAACCCTAAAAAATATTTTAAATTTAAAAATATGGTCACACAAATATAAGTGACATTTAAAAAAAAACTAGCATGTTGACCCATGCGATGCACGGGTCCCGCTGATTTCTACACATGATACGAAATCACTTATTTATATAATAATAAATTGATATATAATATATTCTAAATTTATAATAATGTTGATTTTGTGACATTGTTTATAAAAATTTACAAAAAATAAAAAGATGAATTAAACCTATAAGCAAATGCTATTTCATTGATAAAAAATAAAATAAAAATAATTTTACACCTAAAAATTTGTTGGAATAAATAAATATGAATTGAACACGTAAGCAAATACTATTTTATTGATCAAAAGAAAAATAATATTGCAATCTAAAAATTTACATGAACAAATAAAATAAAGATGAATGAATTGTAATAAAAAATAAAGATGAATGAAACCGGAAGCAAATACTATTTTATTGATAAAAAATAAATCAAAAGAAAAATAATTTTATAATCTAAAAATTTATAGAGAAAAAAAATGCCCCGTAAGCAATCACTATTTTATTGGTTAGAAATAAAATTAAAAAA
This sequence comes from Glycyrrhiza uralensis, assembly GCA_030159175.1. Lineage (NCBI taxonomy): Eukaryota > Viridiplantae > Streptophyta > Magnoliopsida > Fabales > Fabaceae > Glycyrrhiza > Glycyrrhiza uralensis. The sequence goes on from BRZY01000005.1 coordinate 46,508,660, forward strand.
AATAATTTTATAATTTAAATATTCATAAGAATAGAGAGTGAATAATACAACTCGTAAGTAAACACAATTTTATTGATTACAAATAAAATTAAAAAAAAGATGAATAAAACCTGTAAGTAAATACTATTTTATTGATCACAAATAAAATTATTTTTCTTTTGTTTTAAAGAAAAAATAATTTTACAAACTAAAAATTTAAAAAAACAAAAAAAATGAATGAAACCCATATACAAATAATTTTATTAATCAAAAATAAAATAAAAAAAAATATTAATTTAACCTGAAATTTTTCAAAAAATAAATAAAGATTAATAGAACCCTTGAACAATCACTATTTTTTTTTATAAATACAGCTAAAAAAAGAAAAAGAAAGCAAAAGTGATATATTTTTTTTTAAGGGACTAAAAATAACGATTAATTTCCCCCAATCCCTCTTTTCACCGTTTCGATTCTTCGAACCCTTACGTTTGGCTCTTCAACCTATTTTTCTGTTCTATGGCTGTGGCATTTCTCTTCTTCTCAGACTACTCACTATTGACAATGGCGAGGGAAGTGAAGAAGGAACCGAGGCTGAGGTAGCATTGTAAGGCAAGGACCACAAGGCTGGGTTTACATTTTCGGGGATTTGTTGCAGAGAATGTTATGGACCGAAAAGCTCACCCCGGTCTGACATGGAAGTATGGAAGCAAAGCGCACAATCAATTGTGGGCGGCCGGAGTTCGCTCCGATCGGCGCCGGCCGCCCTCCGCCGGAGAGTCCATGAGTGCCTCAGCTCTTACAAATGCACACTAACCCGCCCCTCTTTCTTCAATTTCAAGTTCTTATTATAACTATAAGCTCTGTTTCATACAATTCATATAATGCACTCCATTCCTCTTTGCAACAACACTTTCAGTCTTTCTCATCACACGCGGGGTTTTGACATAATTTTATTTTTGTTGTTATATATGTAAATAATGTAGCAGCAAGTGTACTCTTGAAACTGTTTACAATTAGTAGGTTTCTGATGTCTAGTTGTTATTAGAAGGTTGTTTGCAATGGTGGATGTGTATTCGCCATGTCTATTAAACATATTTTTTGAAATTGTTTCAGGGGTTGTGCTGTGCTCGCACCTACAAAATTATACTCTGTTTTTCAGGTACAATCTCAACTTTGATTCTTTTCGTTCTCAATGTTGTACTATTGGAAGAGCTTTTATAATATTTATATTAATGTTGCTAATTCATTAGAATTGATTTTTTCAGAAATGTGATGACACTGAGCACTCTTGCTCTTGCACCTTAGCAAGCAGAACACTGTTAATCATGAGCAGGTGAACACTAACCCCAATGTACGTAGTGTCTGTTATAAAACAAAAGGAATAAGATACCATAAACACAGGAGTTAAAAATTGTCAAAGAGTAGCTGTAGCTGGTTTGTATTAGGCTCCTTCTAGAGCATGTGTCTCGGCTCGGCTCAGGTTTTTGTTAGATCACTAAACTCACAGCTCTCAGATTAGTAGATAGAAAGAGTTAGACTTGCACTATTTTATTTTAACAAATCCAAGATAAAGAAAGACTTGCTTCCCAAGGTTTTCTTGAGAGCAATACAGGTTCTAAGAAAGCATATCTGTATGTGGTCATTGAATGATCTAAATTTTTAACAATTTTCATAATTTTAAAGGACATCCATAAATCTATATTCATTCCAGTTAAATTTTCATAATCAAGAATTACCAATCTAAGATTTCCAAATCATTTGATATTTGTTTCTGCAAGGATTAAGCCATGTCGAAAACTTGCCAATCTGATGATTGATACTCTAGGCAAAGGGGAAAAGGAAATATTTTTGCCCCCCGTACAAGGGACATTGCTGCGGGACTTAGCTTGTCAAGTTGCCACTATGAAGATATAATCATGGTTGATGCTATGAATACAATACATATGCACAACAACGTTCTTGAAAAGTCTTCAGTCAAATGTTGAATTTGTGAAGATTGAAACTATATAAAACAAAGTTTGACAGGTTCTAAGTACACTTCTAACTGACCTTTTCATACTTCTTCATGATCTTGGAAAATGCTGAGAGGTTCATAAAACTGATGTGTCCATTTGTATAACAAATACATAACACACTGCTTTAAAAAAAATAAAAAAGGAAGGCCATTTTACTTTTCTTAGAAATTGAAAGATTCCATGATTTGTTTATTACCTATAAACTTCAAGCTGGGGAAGATCAATGGAAGCGGGAAGGTAACTTGTAGTGAAGGTTCATGAGTCATTTAGATATTATTGCAGAAAAGATCTTCGGCCTTGTATTATTAAAATCGTTACCATAACGTGCACACAAGTGTAAGTCATCTTTTATCTAACCAACACTGATTTTTCTACCTACAGCGCCTTACACTGAGGTTTTTCGTGTGAAACAATTACTAGCAAATTAATATATGTGATCAAAGTACTTTCGGTCTCTATATAGTACTTTTCCTTAAATTTTAAATAGACTTTCTTCTCCCATAATAATAATATTTTCCAAAACTGCATCATATATTCCTATTTTCCACAAAAATAGCACCGCACCGAGAACCCCCATGTCAGTACTCTTTGAGTCTTTATCATCTTTATCTACTTTTAATAATTAATAATTTACACAGGCAAAAGGACAACTTGGACTCCGAGCTAAGTTCTTGTCTTAGAATTTGAATCGATCGACCTCACGGAATTGCGTTTAGGAATGTAAATGGGGCGGATCGGGTATGATTAGTGGCTACATGCTATTCACCCCGTTAAATATATTGCTATCCGTATTCGCTTCATACTCCGGGGGTATCTATTATCTAGGTTGGTATCTGTTATATACGCGCCATGTGGATATCCATGAATATTAAAAAATTAAAAAAATTCTATGAAAAGAAATTGTTTCCATACAATATTATCATAACGAAAATCATATTAATAAGACTAATTATACCAATTATTATAATTTTAACTCAATTGTTATATCAATAATTGTTCAATTAAATAAAAATAAATAAAGCTTTAAAATGAAAATTATGAGTGTGAAAATTAATACATGACACAACAATAATTCATATTTTGGAGTCACTTTGTTCAATATTAAAACAAAGCAAGACAACAACTAAAATTAATGCATCACACTCTAATACTTGTCAAATTATGCATTAGTGTTTTAGACTTTTAAGTATGTATATAAATAAAAGGGTATTTTTTTTGTAATTTTACTAATGGATACGGGTACCCGCGGGTACGAGACCTTACTACCCTCCTCCGTCCCCATTTATTAGCTGGTATCTTAAATATTCATTTAATTTACCCGCGGGTACCCGTTAAGGTACCTGTCTCATACCCATAACAGGTTTTATCTGAGAGTACCCCGGGCACGGTTTTTTTTTGCCATCCCAGGTGTTTTGCTACTGGAGTGAATGGTGTTCAACGCTAGCATTTGTTTGAATCCACCGAAAAATATGTGAAGCGGAGACCGGAGAAACAAATCCAATCTTAAAAAAATATGAGGCGAATTATTGAACCGGTATCAAGTGTTTTTTTCCAAAGATTATATGTTAGTATATTAGATTGATTTCAACATCAAAATTAGATAATAATAAAAAATGGTGAGCCATATAAGGCGAATTGTTGAACGGGTATCAAGTGTCTTTTTTCTCCAAAGATTATATGTTAATATCCTAGATTGATTTCAACATCAAAATTAGACAATAATAAAAAATGGTGAGCCATATAAGGCGAATTGTTGAACGGGTATAAAGTGTTTTTTTTTTCCAAAGATTATATGTTAGTATATTAGATTGACTTCAAAATCAAAATTAGATAATAATAAAAAATGGTGAGCCATTTGATCAATCGATCAGGAACTGTACACGGAACGATTGTTTTAAAAACTCGAAATGATTTGTGTCCTTGCAAGACATTGCCTTGGAAGAAGACTTAGCGGATAGTGGATAAACTAGCTAATAGTGGATGAGTTTATATTGGATAGCTATAGTGGATAAATTAACAGATTGAATTTAAAGTATTTAGTAAAATTAGCAGCTAAATTAGTTGATAAATGTACAATAACATAAAATGATGTTTTTAATTAATGCTTACATTTCTTTAATCAATATAATAATAGACATATAACAATAGTATTATAATTAAAATAAAAATTAAAGATAATATTCATATAGTATTATATTATTCTAAAATAATAAATAAAATAAATGTATCACTAGTACTACCTTTGGTCCTATTCATAGGAAACAAAAATGGTTTTTCTTTGATCCTTTTTATAAAAAATAATGTTATGTTCTTCACAAAATTAATTACTTGTTCCCAATTTTATCCTCATTAATTTCCACACCACTTTGTGTTGTCATTAATTACACCATGTCACCTTTAGCCATTCAATACAAAAGTATTCTTAGAAAAAATCAAAATTATAACACCATTAATGAAAAATAATATATTTCAATGCATGTCTTGGTCTGTGTAATTTTAGTACTATATTTCTTATAAATTGGACTGTAGGTAGTATTTCAAAATAAATTAACAATATTATTACGATTCATTAGAAAATAAGAACCAATAGTGAGAAAGAAAGGAACATGTAAGAGTGTCAAACATGAAAAGTGAGAGTGATAGCGTAGATTTTAATTTTATTTAATAGAGGATAAGGAATGAATTTAATAAAAGTAACGAGGGTAAAAATGAGAAAAAAAAATCATTTGCTATAAGCTATAAACTCAAACGCTACTTGAAGTAGTATTTAGAAAAATATTATAAGCTCCTAAAAAAATACTATAAGCTACCTATTACCAAATATTTCTATTTTTTTAATCCACATTCACTTATCAAATATGCTATTCGCTAGCGAAAAAAACTTACCAAACAAAGCCCGAATAAAAAAATAGTAGTATAAGTCATTTGACTCTGAATTGCACACACAATGATTGTTTTAAAAACTCCAAACGATATGTGTACTTGCATGCCATTGCCTTGGAAGACTAAAGAGAAAGTGTGTGTTGTGTTGTTGGTGTGTTCAGTTTAGATGGGTTCCGTAGCTGTTGTGTCTTTTCCCAATGCATCTTCAATCGCTACCGGTATTTATGTCTACTTGCTTTCACTTCACCTTTTATTTTCTTCTCCTCTTCCGATCTCATCAGTCTTACCTATAAGAACATTTAGGGGCTGTTTGTTTTGAGCATTTTCTATTTTCATTTCCATAAAAAATAGAAAATAACAGTAACAATATGTTTGGTTAACTTTCAGAAAACATTTTCTTTAAAAATATTTTCAAAATTGAACCCAAAAATGAAAATAAAAAAAAACCATTTGCTGTGTTTCCATTCTCAATCTTTTGAAAACGAAAATGATGAAAACGCGTTGGCATAACTCGTAAATATAATACTGTTTATATTATTTCATATACGCCGGCGATGTGGGACTTGCAATATCAATTGGGCGTGGTGATTAATCACTGCAAATAGCTCGGTCTTTGTTTTTCTGGCTTTTTGTGCCCCCACGTTAAAAGATAGACAACACAACACAGTGGCTCACATATTCTTTTGGCTTTGAGTGCCCCAAAACTATTTGGACAGAGGAAGAACCGGTTTGTATTAAACAAAACAAATTATCCAAGCCGTGGCTTATGATTTGTCTAGCTCTTCTATTGATTAAATAAATTGTGCTTCCTGGCCGTGAAAAAGTTGGGAATTACAGTGAAATAACAGTTTGGCACTTCCATTCAAATTTTATATCTATATTTATAAATAAATATTAAACAATTTAACATTATTAAGGATATATGTGATAAATATTTTTTTTATATTTTTATAATAAATTCTTTTATTTATATTGTTCATCAATAAAATAATTAATACATATTATTATTAAAAATTTATTTTCAAATTATGTATACAAAACATTTTATGAAAGTTTTATCAAAATTGGTTAAACCAAACATATTTTTAATATTTTTATTTTTTGAAAATAAAAATGTCAAATTAAAACAAACATATTTCCTAGATCTTAAAATTTTGAAAATGAAAATAGAAAATAAAAATATGAAATGTTTTCACAAACCAAACAGTCCCTTAGTATTTAGCCAATTCATTTTGCTAACTAACACAAGGAACCATTTGTAGGTGGAAATCTTTGGCGGGGCAAAAATTGCGTCAAGAATTACTATGCAACAAGTAAGATCTTATTACTTTCTAACTTGCTGGATTGATATTTAAGTCCTTATCACATTTTCTTTTCATCCACTGTGTGAAATAAATGATTATGTCACTTGTAGGATTGAAATATAGATTAAGAGTGCTAACAAAAAGATCTTGAGAAGGTTAGGATTCATATAGGTGGTCTTTCCTTTATGTAATACACAAGTGCTGCCCTAGAGTCTCAATGGGTGAGTTTTTTTTTTTTATGTTTGTCAACAAATCTAAACATAATCAATCGAATTAAGATCATATTTGTTTGGTTTGAATCATTGGGTTAATATAAAAAATTAATTAATTTTTAAAAAATTTCCTCACATGATATCTTTTTTATTTCTATAAAATTTTAAACTTTATATCACTACAAGTTAAAAATGTTCATACTTTAATTATTTTTAATCTAACTTTTTACGAATGAACTCATTCTTCCATTATATATATTTTATTTAAAAATCTCTATTTATAAAAGTAGAAGAGTGCTGATATTAGCATTTGAAGTATTTTTTCGCACAAACTAGGGTTATTCGACATTTCCTTATTAAGTATTTTTTTTAATTATTTGGTATTCCTTAATATGGTGGATTAGTGGGTTTGGCTAATTAATGTGTTTTAATTATTATAATCCATGCCTCTCCATTTGTCTCTGTTTATATTTGGAAACCATTTGTCTCCTTTGGTTTCTCTCCGTACGATGGGATATGTGAATCATTCTCGTCATTGCCTTTCAAATCTATATAGTTAATAATAATAATAATAATAATAATAGTGTAACGAAACTATTTATTATTTTGAAGCTACTATTTAGGATAAATAAAAACTTTGGATTCTCGACAATATGTCATGTCATGTGTTTTATATTGTAAGCTCAAATTATATTATATATAATATTTTTGATGTACAATATATTTTTGTCCTTAAATTATTCAAACCCATATGACTAAAATATTTGAAGATTTTTTATTGAGTTTTCCTTTGTACAATTGTTTTCACTTTTATTTTCTTATTAATGATAAATAAAAACTTTGGATTCTCGACAATATGTCATGTGTTTTCTATTGTAAGCTCAAATTATATCATATAAAATGTTTTTTATGTACAATATATATGATTTTTTCCATTAAATTATTCAAACCCATATGACTAAAATATTTGAAGTTTTTTAATTGAGTTTTCCTTTGTACAATTGTTTTCGCTTTTATTTTTATTTTTATTAATGATTTGTTTTCTCTATTGTTTGAGGATAATTTGACTTTATGTTATTAGTTTTCTTAATAGCGTATGATTTTCTATGTTATTGGTTTTCTTATTTTCCAATTATTAAATATAAATTAAATTTAAAAAATTTAAAAAAAAATCCAACACATATATAGCACTGTGTTGAAGCTTTGAATTGAACCAGATGCATTCACACCATGGTGTAAAATTACCCACAATTGTGATTTGCTCTGTTGATGTTTCAAATTGAGTCAGACATTTTCACACTCTTGTTGTGAATTTTCCCACAGCCATGATTTTCTACAATTAAGCTTCGAATTTAACCTGAATTTTTCACACCATGGGTGTGAAATTTCCCATAGCTTTGATTTCCTCGATGAAGCTTTAAATTGAACATGTCTCTTTCACTCCCGGGGTGTGAAATTCCCCAAATATGATTTCTTATATTGAAACTTTGATTTAAAGCCGACACTATCACACCCCTACTGTTAAATTCTTACGGCTGTGATTTTTCTTTTTAAGCATGATGTATTTCTATAGAAGATTTGCTCGACTTTGACAAATTTATATTTAGTTTTTTCAAAGGTGCATATGATCGTGATGAATAAAAGCATTTTTGTCTCAATCAGTGACCAAGTACATTAATAATTTATCAAACAATTATCTTCACAAATTGATAGTGTGATCAAGATATTATTTCTATGTCTATGAGAAGAATTTGTTATCTGATAAGTGTATTTTAAGAATTATGATATATATTCTTGAGAATATAATTGAAAAACAAACGCATTTCAGTTTAAAACATGAATCTAGCTTTTGTTCTGCATGGTCACTGCTATTAACATCTAACGTTTGGTGCTTTAGGTTCTTATACACCAAAAGCTTCACAACACAACTGGAAAATTGAAAAAGAATATAATTTTTTGAGCCCTCAACAGCCAAGTTTGAAGCATCTTTACAAAGGCATTGAAGGAGGGTCTACATATCAAGAATGCAATGGAAAATATGTTGTGAAGACGGCCCCTAAACCATCTTTTGAATCAGATCCTCGATCTATTGAACGAAAAAATATTATGGAATCTATCAAAAATTTCTTGGATGTTTTCTACATGTTTTGCACTCCACGCTCATTTATTGCTCTAGTTAAGTTCAAACTTGTATAGTTACTCTCATAAATAATTCTCAAATGTTATGGTTAATACTTAATACAATTCATTTGTATAAATCACTTTTTTGGATAACTATAATATTCTACATATTTTAATTGCACTAACTTTTCTATTTTTGGGTAGGCATTTGGCGCAATTTCTTCATGTCTCCTTGCAGTGGAGAAATTATCAGACATATCTCCTCTATTTTTTATCGGTGTGTTGCAGGTGAGACCCCAATATGTTGTATCTCTTTTAATAGCCAATTTCTCCTTTCCTCATAACTTTATTATTACCTTTTTTTTGTATGTTTCAGGCTGTAATACCTTACTTGTTTATAAGTGTTTATGTTCATGGTATAAATCAACTGGGTGATGTTGAAATAGACAAGGTATGCAACCTATAATGTGGATCAATAATAATTTATTTATTTTTATGTATTTTGATTTTTTATATTATTCTAGTAAAAAATGTGATAGTGTTAGAATTGTTGTCTAGTTTATCTAAAAATGGGGTATTCAAAAACATACATAGATAAAGTGTATACAAGAATACTTGCTCACATGCAACAACTTGAGCAGTTTATATGATTTTGACCACCAAATTGGGTTATATTTCAGTTTGCCAACCCAATTATTGCAGTGTTTGATGTGTTCAAGACTGCAGCCTTGAGCATTTTATAGCTTACAAACTTCTATGTGTAATTACTATATGGATTGTCCTATTATTAACCTGTGTTACATGTATTATTGCAGATAAACAAGCCATATCTTCCATTGGCATCTGGAAAACTTTCCTTTACAACCGGTGTCATTATTGTTGCATCTTGTTTAATTCTGGTGTTGTATAATTCATCCTTTTTACAATGATATTTTTTAAGATGGACTTCACCGATAGAGTAAAAAGAGGCTTGTTGTTTTATTTTCTTGTACAGGGTTTAGGGCTTGGTTGGATTGTAGGTTCGTGGCCCTTAATTTGGTCTCTTATATGGGGGTCTGTGATATGTGCTGCTTATTCAGTCAATGTGAGTTCCTTTGAATTGCATCTAAACTTTCTTTTCACCGTCATTATTTAAGACATAATTATGGAAAGATTATGAATGCAAGCCATAACACATTGGTTGGAGTTGCTGCCATATGTGACTTGGAGGTTAAGGGTTTGAGTCATATAATGTCTTCATTTTAAAAATCTATACGAGCAATTGTCTACGATTTAGCAGTACTTGTATTGTCAAATTCATGCGATAAATTCAATAATATTTGTTTATTTTGTTTTTCCTAGATAGATATTGTATGTTTAAAGACAACTATGATCTAATTATCCCAAAACACATGAGTGGTTTTATATTTCATATCTAACATATCTCTTCACACAAAAGCCCATTGTGTTTGAAGCTTGAGAACTGCATTTGTCCACTTACTTTTGTTAAAATTCAACTTTTTATTTGAAAAAAGGGGGGCGGCAAGACTTAAACCCTAGGCCACTTGGTGTTTTTTATTTGAAGATGTTTTGAACGCAAATAGAAAAATTGTACTTCTGAATACTTTTCATCAATGATACTAATTATCACAAAAATAAGGCTCTAATATGGTGACCTCATATCATGAATTAATTATGCCAAAAGCTTAATTATGTGTTTGGTAGAGCTATATTAAAAGTTCAATGAATTTAAAATAATAAGAAATGAAAGCGGCGCATTTCAAATCTCTTATTTTTTTATCCTATAAAATATTTTCAAAATTCCTTTATTTGACGTCCAAACAAGAAATTTTATACCAAATCATTTAGAATTCTCCCAACAAATACATTATTAAAATTCATTCCCTAAACACACACACACAACTATTGCATGAAGATACATCAACACGGGTGGTTTATATTACATTTCTAACGAAGACACTCACAAAGAAAGCCTCAATCTGAAAATTTAATTGATGGTCATAGCATAATCTTCATAAATTGATGTTTTTTAAATTTTTTTCAGGTGCCCCTGTTGAGATGGAAGAGGAATCCTGTGCTTGCGGCAATGTGCACTGTTGTTAATTTAGCTTTTGTACTTCCGATTGCAAATTTCCTTCATATGCAGGTTTAGTCCTATAACTAATCATGATTTTTAAAGACTTTAAGTTCTGGATAAAGCATGCATTAGTTTTCATACACGAAGCAACACTAATAAATATTTCGCCCAAGTTTTTTGGGCTGGTTTCAATAAACTCACGGTCAACTATTGAAACCACCATATAAATATATTGATATAATTTTGTTATATAGTCTCATAAGAGGGAATATATTATCTAATAACTTTATCATGATATTAATTAAAATGAGACGATTCACAAAAAAATAAAAATGTAAAAAGAACAAGTACATTTTAATAATAGTAGTGTTGGCAGCATGATGTCTGACTCAGGAACACTTATGGTACACCACTGGTGCTTTATGTGTTTAGGCCATTAGCTTGATATACTTTTTATTAAAATAAAAAGTATACCAATTTAAATACTTGATCACGTGGAGCATCGGTATACCTATAAAAATTTGAGTATACTATAAATGTAGTCGTCCGACTAGTAAGTCATAACTTTATATAGAACAAATTTACCTTCCCTAAGAAGTCTTGATATTTTTTGGTTGCTAATTCATGTAACAATGTCCAGACTTTTGTCTTCAAGAGACCAGCTTTCTTTTCAAGACCATTGATTTTTGCTACTACATTCATGGGCTTATACTCTCTAGTCATAGCATTGTTTAAGGTAAATGCCTCTAGTTTCTTATAATATACATATATTTTCAACATCATACTTTTGTTCAACATGTGTGCCTAATAATTTATATAGGATATACCTGACATCGAAGGTGACCAAGCATTTGGTGTCCAAACTTTTGCAGCACGTTTTGGTCCAAAGCGGGTATGTTTTTCAAATACAACATCTCTTGTGTATCCCTTGGTTGCCCCTAACCAATATTTGTCAGGTATTCTGGATTTGTATTTCACTTCTTGAAATGGCTTATGGAGTTGCCCTGTTGATGGGAGCAACATCTTCTTACCTATGGAGCAAAATTGTCACGGTAATATGCTTATTACATGTATAGATTGCAGTCATACATGAATCATCCACTCAATCAGTAATTTGTTTTCTACTTGGAGAATAGGATGGGGTGTGTGATTTTGATTACCAAGTGATAGAATGTTAAAGAAATATCTTATACATCTTGATTGTACCTTAGCTTATCTATATTTAATTAGGAATGATAGTCTATTCTTAATATAACAGAACTGACTATTTTTTATTTTGTACCATATCCTTCACAACAATATCAATATAATTTGTTATTTTGAGTATTCATTTTTGTTCCACTATATCTAAATGACTAAAACCCTATGATTTCAACAAGAAAATCTTTATAATAGTGAGTTTCAAGGAAGTTGATTTATGTACTTGTATTCCTTTTTATGTTGCATTTATACCATATATTGGTTGGTTAACATCAACTTTTGGCAAATGTCCATTTTGCACATCTCTTCAAAATTACTAAATTAAGGTGCTCATTTGCAGTTGTAAATTTGGCATAAAGTTTATTAGAATGCAGCAAACACCTTTATTATCAACTCATAATATGATGTATATCTATACTGAAATAAGAAAGTATATGCCTAGGAATGTTGTCTATATTGCATAGAATATCCCAACTTTATAATCTTGATAATTAGTGTCAAAAGGTAAAAATTGATTTTTAAAGGAAACATTCTTTCATGAGAAAGCTTAGGTCTACATTATTGATTATTGATTTATTTTATAGATCAGTATAAAGTGAATGTAACATTGTTTAAACTATCCAACAATGTCTGAAATTTATTCAATGCTATTAATGCATTAGGGCTTGGGACATGTTGTTCTTGCTTTAGTTGTCTTGTACCGTGCCAGATCTGTAGATTTGAGAAGCAAAGCTTCCATAACATCCTTCTACGTGCTTATTTGGAAGGTAATTATCAACATTAAAGAGTATTGTTTACCATTTGAGGTATTCAATATCAAGATTATTATTCAAAAGAAATTGTTATCTAAGTACTTTTATCCTATTTTAATAAAAAAGTTTGTTTGATTTCCAATTACTTCCAAATTTCAATTGAAATAAAAAAAACACAACGAAGTTATTTTTGTGAAAATGAATTTCTTTGACTAATTTTATTATGACAAATTAAACAAAGTTCAAAGTGCAAAACATATGGGGACATAACTTATTGCCACTTTATCTCTATTTATTTTTGAATTGTTAGCACTAAATTCTGTTTTTTCTCATATCAAGTGAAACATGATCTTGATCCTGTATTGATGTCATGTTTCTTATTGCAGCTACTGCATGTGGAGTACCTTCTCATGCCTTTGGTTAGATGAGGATGCTATGACATTGTTGGCTTGAGAATTTGTTGTGTTTAAATGTGTCCACTTTCTCAAGAGAGATAGAAATATGTCAAGCCAATCATCAGGAAATATAGTCACCATAATGTGTTAAAATCATATATAGAATTTGAACATGTCTACCTATATATAAAATTGAGTCTATAAGATTATTTAATAATAGTGAGGTGTATACCAAATTTGATTTTGTGTTACTTAAAGTGAACTTCTGAATATTATTGAATAGATTGTATGCCAAATTTTGTGTTCTCATAAAGTGTATGCGAAATTTGGTGGGTGTATTTAACAGATCCCGTTATTAATAGCAACAATTTGGGTGCCTTTTTTATTCGATCACCGGGCCTAATTCTTAACTTGTTTACGACAAAACATAACTGCCCACTACTGCTGGAATGGATTGGGTAGACAGATCCATGGACCAAATTCTCCATCATTTATGTTCCTTTCTTTTTTTTGACAACAACTCCATTTCTTTTCTTTTTTCTTTTGGTCAACAACTCCATTTCTTTTCGAGTAAGGGACTTTAGTTTTGGGCTATGGGCTGTTATTTGAATGGTAATTGGTAACAGTACAACAATATGATCACTATATGTCATTTAAGTTTTAAAAGAATTATTGACCAAAAAAATAGTTTTAAAAGAATCGCTTACGAAATTTTAACCAAAGGGGAAGATGGATGACTATTCACGAGGAAGGATGAAGAAACATTAGATAATCAAGTTTAAAAGAAAATAAATAAAATAGTAATACATGAAAGCCAATTGTCTATTCTTGTAATTCATGAAAAAAAATTTTACTATTTAGCTTTGCGGAAGTTTTATTGTTTTCTTAGAGGGAAGTTAGAAGACTATATTTCACTTTTTTTATTATAATATCGAATGTAGGATAAAACTATTTGAATTTCAGATCAAAAATTAGAGGAGAACAAGATAAACAAAAATTTAGTATTTGTATAATTAATTCTAGGCAGAAGCATGAAATTAATAAATCGCTAGTGAATTATTCTAAATTACTCACTGTTTATTTAACGTTTCTACTAAGGTTCTGTTTAGAAATATCTTTGCAAACAAAATAATACCTTTGTACATGTATAAAATAAAATATGCGTGTGCGATGAGTATTTTTTATTTAAAAGAAAAAAAATATTCTAATTGAAGGAAATAGTTGTTGACAACTCAACACGCGCGAAGGAGAAATTGGGAAACTGCTAAACTCAATGAATACCTGTATCATATGTCATAAGTCACATATATTTTTTCCAAGTTTTTATCATTAAAATGGAAAGGAAGCACTCAAAAAAAAAAAAAGGAGCTGTCAATATTGGGCCACATATGATTTATGAATAAAAGTGTAGCCATAATATATAAACCGGACTGGCACACGTGAGATATGGAAGATTGACGAAGTTAGGAATACAACTTCTCCCCAAAAAAACAAGAAAAATGATTGGTGGACACCCAATGCCAATCTACCACTAGAGAGAGAAAGAGAGAGATGAGATAAAAGTGATAAAATAATGTGATATGTGATGTGATAGTTAGAAAGAGATAAAGAGAAATGAGAGGTGTTGGATGGGTGGATATATTTTTTGGGTGTATGTGTATCATTGCTCAAAAAACAATACAACACCACGACGCGTATATACATATTTATTTATGGGAAAAGCAATATCTTCAGAAAAGATTTTGTTGTATTTATCAACAAAAAAAAAGATTTTGCTGTAAATGCATGCATGTGTAACAGTTCTAAATTACAGAGATACATATGTTCCGGAATAGGTTTAATTGTTAGCAGAAAGCCTGTAGAATCATGTCTTCAACTCAGTTCAAAGAACAAAATAATAAATTAAAAATAAAAATACTACTAGAGTGGTTATAAATCAATGAATTTCACCAAATCTATGCATATAGTTGCCGGAGCCATCAATCGGAACCTGTTTCACCTCCCCTACAGTCTCCCGTGAAGACCATCGTCACCATTCATGATCGTGTAGTAGCAATCCGTTGAAAGCTATCGCCGGAGATAACGCGAGTCTGATTGGGAGAAGTCACAGCCGTGGACCTTAAACAGGGGTTTCAATCCAGTTGGTTTCTCTTCTCTGATACTTTTATTTTCTATTTTTTTTTATCGTATATGATGTGTGTGGTTGAGTGCACCTAGCCATAGTTTTCTTTGCCCAATTTATTGTTGTGCGTTGTTTGGGTGCAGGGTGAGCGGTGGTTTAATGGATGATACTCTGGCATGGAGGTGTAGTATCATGATCGTTTTTCTTTTTCTTATAGTTGACTTTCTCAACAATTTACCTTGGTGTCTTCATTCTTTATTTTTTTTCCTCTTTTAATTTTCTTATATTAGTCATTTTAGTTTTTAACTGGATTAATTATCATGACCTTTTCCTCCTTTTTTATCCCTGTGATATTGCCACATTAAGTTTGATCCCTTTTTCTATTTCTGTTTTGCTTCTTGAAATTGCAGGTGCAATTAATAAACAATGACAACAAGAAGAAAGGAATGACCAGCCACTGCTATAGGATTGCATACAAGTCCGTGGAACGTTCTCTTACTGATGATGAATTTAACGATCTGCAGGTATTTAAATATAATTAGAAATATCAGTACAACTATAACTACTCTTGGTTTGATGTTGTCTTCTTCAATGAAAGTCCATAGGTGTTTCTTTATTACAGTAGCCTGATTGTGAAGAATTAAACACTTAGGCAACTATATGTATAGATTTGGTGGAATATTTTTATAACCACTCTAGTAGTATTTTTATTTTTAATTTATTACCAATCATTTGATATTTGTTTCTGCAAGGATTAAGCCATGTCGAAAACTTGCCAATCTGATGATTGATACTCTAGGCAAAGGGGAAAAGGAAATATTTCTGCCCCCCGTCTTTTAACAAGGGACATTGCTGTGAGACTTAGCTTGTCAAGTTGCCACTATGAAGATATAATCATGATTGATGCTATGAATACAATACATATGCTCAACAATGTTCTTGAAAAGTGATGAGGATGAAGGAAGCATTAAAAGGATGACTTAAACAAATTAGAAGATTTCTTGCATTTATAATTTGTAATTAGGAAATTGTAATTAGGATTTATAATATTTGTAATTAGGAGTTCTAATTAGCATTTACGTGTGGTTTAGGCCTTGTTTTGGGCTGGTTTAGCTAGAGTAGCTTGTGTTTCTTTTGAGCTATATAAGCTCATTCTTGTGAGACAATTCACAATTTTTGATGAAATGAAATCAGATTTGAACTCTATTGAGTTTTGTGAGAGTGAGATGCTCTCCTAGGGTTCTTGGAGAAAAACTTTGATCTTATCAAAGGATCCAATCCTTTGTGGCGATCTACACTTGCTTATCAATCATTTCATCCCTTGGATGATTGTGACGCGCATCATCCATCTATCCATTTCTTCCTTTTTCCACATTTTGAATTTCTTCTTATTTGGTATGTTCTTTCTTAATTTTCAATCTGTTTGTGATAGAAATCTGAATGCATGTTGATGAATTCAATCAAAGAACGATCTTTTTTTCTTATCAAAAAGTCTTCAGTCAAATGTTGAATTTGTGAAGATTGAAACTAAATAAAACAAAGTTTGACAGGTTCTAAGTACACTTCTAACTGACCTTTTCATACTTCTTCATGATCTTGGAAAATGCTGAGAGGTTCATAAAACTGATGTGTCCATTTGTATAACAAATACATAACCACAGGGTAACACTGCTTTAAAAAAAATAAAAAAGGAAGGCCATTTTACTTTTCTTAGAAATTGAAAGATTCCATGATTTGTTTATTACCTATAAACTTCAAGCTGGGGAAGATCAATGGAAGCGGGAAGTAACTTGTAGTGAAGGTTCATGAGTCATTTAGATATTATTGCAGAAAAGATCTTCGGCCTTGTATTATTAAAATCGTTACCATAACGTGCACACAAGTGTAAGTCATCTTTTATCTAACCAACACTGATTTTTCTACCTACAGCGCCTTACACTGAGGTTTTTCGTGTGAAACAATTACTAGCAAATTAATATATGTGATCAAAGTACTTTCGGTCTCTATATAGTACTTTTCCTTAAATTTTAAATAGACTTTCTTCTCCCATAATAATAATATTTTCCAAAACTGCATCATATATTCCTATTTTCCACAAAAATAGCACCGCACCGAGAACCCCCATGTCAGTACTCTTTGAGTCTTTATCATCTTTATCTACTTTTAATAATTAATAATTTACACAGGCAAAAGGACAACTTGGACTCCGAGCTAAGTTCTTGTCTTAGAATTTGAATCGATCGACCTCACGGAATTGCGTTTAGGAATGTAAATGGGGCGGATCGGGTATGATCAGTGGCTACATGCTATTCACCCCGTTAAATATATTGCTATCCGTATTCGCTTCATACTCCGGGGGTATCTATTATCTAGGTTGGTATCTGTTATATACGCGCCATGTGGATATCCATGAATATTAAAAAATTAAAAAAATTCTATTAAAAGAAATTGTTTCCATACAATATTATCATAACGAAAATCATATTAATAAGACTAATTATACCAATTATTATAATTTTAACTCAATTGTTATATCAATAATTGTTCAATTAAATAAAAATAAATAAAGCTTTAAAATGAAAATTATGAGTGTGAAAATTAATACATGACACAACAATAATTCATATTTTGGAGTCACTTTGTTCAATATTAAAACAAAGCAAGACAACAACTAAAATTAATGCATCACACTCTAATACTTGTCAAATTATGCATTAGTGTTTTAGACTTTTAAGTATGTATATAAATAAAAGGGTATTTTTTTTGTAATTTTACTAATGGATACGGGTACCCGCGGGTACGGGACCTTACTACCCTCCTCCGTCCCCATTTATTAGCTGGTATCTTAAATATTCATTTAATTTACCCGCGGGTACCCGTTAAGGTACCTGTCTCATACCCATAACAGGTTTTATCTGAGAGTACCCCGGGCACGGTTTTTTTTTGCCATCCCAGGTGTTTTGCTACTGGAGTGAATGGTGTTCAACGCTAGCATTTGTTTGAATCCACCGAAAAATATGTGAAGCGGAGACCGGAGAAACAAATCCAATCTTAAAAAAATATGAGGCGAATTATTGAACCGGTATCAAGTGTTTTTTTCCAAAGATTATATGTTAGTATATTAGATTGATTTCAACATCAAAATTAGATAATAATAAAAAATGGTGAGCCATATAAGGCGAATTGTTGAACGGGTATCAAGTGTCTTTTTTCTCCAAAGATTATATGTTAATATCCTAGATTGATTTCAACATCAAAATTAGACAATAATAAAAAATGGTGAGCCATATAAGGCGAATTGTTGAACGGGTATAAAGTGTTTTTTTTTTCCAAAGATTATATGTTAGTATATTAGATTGACTTCAAAATCAAAATTAGATAATAATAAAAAATGGTGAGCCATTTGATCAATCGATCAGGAACTGTACACGGAACGATTGTTTTAAAAACTCGAAATGATTTGTGTCCTTGCAAGACATTGCCTTGGAAGAAGACTTAGCGGATAGTGGATAAACTAGCTAATAGTGGATGAGTTTATATTGGATAGCTATAGTGGATAAATTAACAGATTGAATTTAAAGTATTTAGTAAAATTAGCAGCTAAATTAGTTGATAAATGTACAATAACATAAAATGATGTTTTTAATTAATGCTTACATTTCTTTAATCAATATAATAATAGACATATAACAATAGTATTATAATTAAAATAAAAATTAAAGATAATATTCATATAGTATTATATTATTCTAAAATAATAAATAAAATAAATGTATCACTAGTACTACCTTTGGTCCTATTCATAGGAAACAAAAATGGTTTTTCTTTGATCCTTTTTATAAAATATAATGTTTTGTTCTTCACAAAATTAATTACTTGTTCCCAATTTTACTCTCATTAATTACCACACCACTTTGTGTTGTCATTAATTACACCATGTCACCTTTAGCCATTCAATGCAAAAGTATTCTTAGAAAAAATCAAAATTATAACACCATTAATGAAAAATAATATATTTCAATGCATGTCTTGATCTGTGTAATTTTAGTACTATGTTTCTTATATATTAGACCGTAGGTAGTATTTCACAATAAATTAACAATATTATTATGATTCATTAGAAAATAGAACCAATAGTGAGAAAGAAAGGAACATGTAAGAGTGTCAAACATGAAAAGTGAGAGTGATAGCGTAGATTTTAATTTATTTAATTTTATTTAATAGAGGATAAGGAATGAATTTAATAAAAATAACGAGGGTAAAAATGAGAGAAAAAATCATTTGCTATAAGCTATAAGCTCAAACGCTACTTGAAGTAGTATCTAGAAAAATATTATAAGCTACTAAAAAAATACTATAAGCTACCTATTATCAAATATTTCTATTTTTTTAATCCGTATTTATTTGTCAAATCTGCTATTCGCTAGCGAATAAAACTTACCAAACAAAGCCCGAATAAAAAAATAGTAGTATAAGTCATTTGACTCTGAATTGCACACACAATGATTGTTTTAAAAACTCCAAACGATATGTGTACTTGCATGCCATTGCCTTGGAAGACTAAAGAGAAAGTGTGTGTTGTGTTGTTGGTGTGTTCAGTTTAGATGGGTTCCGTAGCTGTTGTGTCTTTTCCCAATGCATCTTCAATCGCTACCGGTATTTATGTCTACTTGCTTTCACTTCACCTTTTATTTTCTTCTCCTCTTCCGATCTCATCAGTCTTACCTATAAGAACATTTAGGGGCTGTTTGTTTTGAGCATTTTCTATTTTCATTTCCATAAAAAATAGAAAATAACAGTAACAATATGTTTGGTTAACTTTCAGAAAACATTTTCTTTAAAAATATTTTCAAAATTGAACCCAAAAATGAAAATAAAAAAAAAATCATTTGCTGTGTTTCCATTCTCAATCTTTTGAAAACGAAAATGATGAAAACGCGTTGGCATAACTCGTAAATATAATACTGTTTATATTATTTCATATACGCCGGCGATGTGGGACTTGCAATCTCAATTGGGCGTGGTGATTAATCACTGCAAATAGCTCGGTCTTTGTTTTTCTGGCTTTTTGTGCCCCCACGTTAAAAGATAGACAACACAACACAGTGGCTCACATATTCTTTTGGCTTTGAGTGCCCCAAAACTATTTGGACAGAGGAAGAACCGGTTTGTATTAAACAAAACAAATTATCCAAGCCGTGGCTTATGATTTGTCTAGCTCTTCTATTGATTAAATAAATTGTGCTTCCTGGCCGTGAAAAAGTTGGGAATTACAGTGAAATAACAGTTTGGCACTTGCATTCAAATTTTATATCTATATTTATAAATAAATATTAAACAATTTAACATTATTAAGGATATATGTGATAAATATTTTTTTTTATTTTTATAATAAATTCTTTTATTTATATTGTTCATCAATAAAATAATTAATACATATTATTATTAAAAATTTATTTTCAAATTATGTATACAAAACATTTTATGAAAGTTTTATCAAAATTGGTTAAACCAAACATATTTTTAATATTTTTATTTTTTGAAAATAAAAATGTCAAATTAAAACAAACATATTTCCTAGATCTTAAAATTTTGAAAATGAAAACTATTTTCAGAAAATGAAAATAGAAAATAAAAATATGAAATGTTTTCACAAACCAACCAATCCCTTAGTATTTAGCCAATTCATTTTGCTAACTAACACAAGGAACCATTTGTAGGTGGAAATCTTTGGCGGGGCAAAAATTGCGTGAAGAATTACTATGCAACAAGTAAGATCTTATTACTTTCTAACTTGCTGGACTGATATTTAAGTCCTTATCACATTTTCTTTTCATCCACTGTGTGAAATAAATGATTATGTCACTTGTAGGATTGAAATATAGATTAAGAGTGCTAACAAAAAGGTCTTGAGAAGGTTAGGATTCATATAGGTGGTCTTTCCTTTATGTAATACACAAGTGCTGCCCTAGAGTCTTAATGGGTGAGTTTTTTTTTTTTATGTTTCTCAACAAATCTAAACATAATCAATCGAATTAAGATCATATTTGTTTGGTTTGAATCATTGGGTTAATATAAAAAATTAATTAATTTTTAAAAAATTTCCTCACATGATATCTTTTTTATTTCTATAAAATTTTAAACTTTATATCACTACAAGTTAAAAATGTTCATACTTTAATTATTTTTAATCTAACTTTTTACGAATGAACTCATTCTTCCATTATATATATTTTATTTAAAAATCTCTATTTATAAAAGTAGAAGAGTGCTGATATTAGCATTTGAAGTATTTTTTCGCACAAACTAGGGTTATTCGGCATTTCCTTATTAAGTATTTTTTTTAATTATTTGGTATTCCTTAATATGGTGGATTAGTGGGTTTAGCTAATTAATGTGTTTTAATTATTATAATTAATCCATGCCTCTCCATTTGTCTCTGTTTATATTTGGAAACCATTTGTCTCCTTTGGTTTCTCTCCGTACGATGGGATATGTGAATCATTCTCATCGTTGCCTTTCAAATCTATATAGTTAATAATAATAATAGTGTAACGAAACTATTTATTATTTTGAAGCTACTATTTAGGATAAATAAAAACTTTGGATTCTCGACAATATGTCATGTCATGTCATGTGTTTTATATTGTAAGCTCAAATTATATTATATATAATATTTTTGATGTACAATATGATTTTTGTCCTTAAATTATTCAAACCCATATATGGCTAAAATATTTGAAGATTTTTTATTGAGTTTTCCTTTGTACAATTGTTTTCACTTTTATTTTCTTATTAATAATAAATAAAAACTTTGGATTCTCGACAATATGTCATGTGTTTTCTATTGTAAGCTCAAATTATATTATATAAAATATTTTTTATGTACAATATATATGATTTTTTCCATTAAATTATTCAAACCCATATGACTAAAATATTTGAAGTTTTTTAATTGAGTTTTCCTTTGTACAATTGTTTTCGCTTTTATTTTTATTTTTATTTTTATTAATGATTTGTTTTCTCTATTGTTTGAGGATAATTTGACTTTATGTTATTAGTTTTCTTAATAGCGTATGATCTTCTGTGTTATTGGTTTTCTTATTTTCCAATTATTAAATATAAATTAAATTTAAAAAATTTAAAAAAAAATCCAACACATATATAGGACTCCAAGCTAAGTTCTTGTCTTAGAATTTGAATCGGTCGGCCTTACAGAATGGCGTTTTGCTACTGGAGTGAATGGTGTTCAACGCTAGCATTTGTCTGAATCCACCGAAAAATATGTGAACCGTAGACTGGAGAAACAAATCCAATCTTAAAAAAATATGAGGCGAATTGTTGAATGGGTATCAAGTGTTTTTTTTCCAAAGATTATATGTTAGTATATTAGATTAATTTCAACATCAAAATTACATAATAATAAAAAATGGTGAGCCATATAAGGCGAATTGTTGAACGGGTATAAAATGGTGTTTTTTCAAAGATTATATGTTAGTATATTAGATTGACTTCAAAATCAAAATTAGATAATAATAAAAGTTGGTGAGCCATTTGATCAAACAATCAGGAACTGTACATGGAACGATTGTTTAAAACTCCAAATGATTTGTGTCCTTGCATGACATTGCCTTGGAAGAAGACTCAAGCTTTGTTTGGCAAAAAATAGCAGATAGTGGATAAACTAGTTGATAGCGGATGAGTTTATAGCGGATAGTTGATAACGAATAAATTAACAGATTGAATTTGAAGTATTTGATAAAATTAGCGGTTAAATTAGTTGATAATTGTACAATGACATAAAATGATGTTTTTAATTAATGCTTACATTTCTTTAATCATCTTTAATCAATATAATAATAGACATATAACAATAAACATATAACAATAGTATTATAATAATTAAAATAAAAATTAAAGATAATATTCATATAGTATTATATTATTCTAAAATAATAAATAAAATAAATTTATCACTAGTACTACCTCCGGTCCTATTTATAAGAAACAAAAATGGTTTTTCTTTGGTCTTTTTTTATAAGAAACAATATTTTGTTTTCCACAAAATTAATTGTTTGTTCCCAATTTTACCCTCATTAATTACCACGCCACTTTGTGTTGTCATTAATTACACCATGTCATCTTTAGCCATTTAATGCAAAGGTATTCTTAGGAAAAAAAATCAAAATTATAACACCATTAATGAAAAATAATACATTTTAATGCATTTCTTGGTCCGTGTAATTTTAGTACTATGTTTCTTATAAATTGGACCGTAGGTAATATTTCACAATAAATTAGCAATATTATTACGATTCATTAGAAAATAAGAACCAATAGTGAGAAAGATAGGAACCCGTAAGAGTGTCAAACATGAAAAGTGAGAATGATAGCGTAGATTTTAATTTATTTAATTTTATTTAATAGAGGATAGGGAAGAAATTTAATAAAAGTAATGAGGGTAAAAATGAGATAAAAAATCATTCGCTATAAGCTCAAACGCTACTTGAAGTAGTATCTAGAAAAACGCTATAAGCTATTGGAAAAAAGGAATAATTCGAAGGGTCTGTTTGGATACACATAATTTCAGCTTATGGGAGCTTCTCTTATACCATAAGCTCTTATGGAAGTGTTTGGGTCAATTTTTTTTAAGAGCTTATTGGATTTTCATAAGAGCTTATAACATATTTTCATAAGCTCCCTTTCCAAGCTTATGGGTGTAGCTTGTGCGGAGCTTATGACTCCACTAAACCTTAGCAACCCTTCAATCCCGTGGTCGAGTCCTGCTTCGCCCGTTTTCCTTTCTTTGCGTTTTTTTTCTTTTTTTTTTCATGCGGTCTGTCTCTTCCTCGTGCGTCCCTGAAACAGAGAGCCCCACAAATCACAAAACCCTCGTTCCCAATCTCTCTCTTCCTCGTGCGTCCCTGATTGGGGCCAACTGCAGGTTTATTGAAGAAGATGTGTTGGGGCAAATTGGCACTGTTGGAAGCATTGGGGTGTTGTTTTTTGTGTTTGTGTTTTACCGGGTATTGGCCTACCTTCACTGCTAATAATTATTAATTTATTGACAGTTTTTAATGACGGAAAATTCATTATTCGTCACTGTTTTAATGGTCACTAATTTAGAGACGGTTATAAATTTCATATAATTCTCGTAATTCATTTTCTAATCTATTTAATCTATTTTCCCTTTTATTTAATTTATTTTGATGTTTTGTTAGGAATTTTGATACCATATCGATTTCATTTGTATTTCCATGTCTTATATGATAATTCAAATGTCTACAAATTAAACTTATATTTTCTCTAGTTCTGTTTATTTTGTCTCTTAAATCATTTATTTTATTTTCATTTTCAATTATTCTGATTTGTATATCTATGATGTTCATATAAATATCCATTCAAGGGTTTGAATTTTTCTTTTAATCTTAATTTTTCTAATTATTAGGTTTCCAAGTATTATTATAGTTTCTGTAATCTTAGTATTTATTTTAGTTATTTTTATTCTAGTAATCTTAGTACTCGTCATTTTTCTAAAAGTATTTTAATGATCTTAGTGCTCTGATACCAAATTCGCAGGGGGTGTATATATATTTTTCAGGATTCATCTAGGTTATTATTTTCTATACTTTTCATTAATTGTTCATAAGTTTCATCTATTTGCATCCTGGATAATGCTAAATCAAATTCATATTCTAATTCGTTATTATAAATTATTGTTTGTGCGCATAATTTTGCATATTCCTGACATATGTTTCTTTTTAATTCTTTTGGTAGGTTTAATTTCCATATACACTCTAGTTTGTCATAAAAATCTTTTTCGCGGTTTTTTATTTCATCCATATATATTACGTTGTGAAAATCTTTTATTTTTACCCATGCTGTAATAGTTTTATCTTTTATTATAAACTTGGCAGTATTTTTATCGGGTTTATCTTTTATTATAACCTTAGCAATCTCTCTATCTATCTTATTCATATTTTAATCTGAAAATTCATTATTTTCTAAAGAATTTAATAGTTCTTCATAAATATTTAGATTTCTTCCTAAGTTAAAACCTCTTTCTAACTCTTCTTGTTCTTCTTCTAGTTCTAATTTTATTAAAGTTGTAGTTAAAACATAATTCATTTCATCTTCATATAGTGCAATTTGTCCACATATTTTTCCATAATCTTCACATAATTTTATTTTTATTTCTTTTGGTAAATCTAGTTTCCAAATATGTTTTAGTTTTTCAATAAAATCTTTATCAATATCTTTAATATATTCCATATATATTTTTTGAAAAGGATTTCGTTCTTTTACCCATATATTAATAATTTTATCTTTGATATTAAATTTTGCAATATTTTTATTCATATTTTATTTTTCAAATACTGAGTTAAATCATTTACTTGATTTGCTAATTTATTAATTTTATCTTCTTCTATTTCTTTTTCAGAAATATTTGCTAGTAATGGTAACTTACACAATAATAAATTTGGTTTATTTATAAAAGTTCCTAATTCTGTTATTTCATTTCTTTTAGGATAATAAATTTTTCCTATATTTTCAAATAAACTTGGTACATCAATTCTATCATTATTTCTGAAAGTAATACTATGATGTGAATTAGTTAATGCATAATTTACGCAATAAGTTATTGAAAATATTTTGTCTCCTGTTCTCATTAGATTTTTCCTTAAAAATTTATGTGCAAGTGTTAATGATTGTTCTAATCTTTGAGTATTTAAAGGTATTCCAATATTTGGGTGGATTTCAAATTTTAATTTTACATAGGCTAAATTTCCTTCTATTACGCCCAATATTTTATCCTTTATATCGGTTATTCTATCATCTTTTAATATTAATTCTATCGGTGAATTTATTCCTTCTTGGAAAGTTGCTTTTATTAATATTTGGATTGCACCTATATGTATATATCCAATTTTATTTCTATGTTCTTCCTTTTTTATATTCTTTTTTAATTCCATCAATTTTTTCTTATTTAATAACTGTATACTAGTATTTCCTTGAGCTTCTTCAATGTCTATAGGAGCTTCATTAATCAATTTTCCATAATATATAATATTTTCTTTTTTATTAAATCTTTGCATAATTTTTCCAAGTTTTTCCTTACTTTTCATATTAGCATCCTTAGTTAAATTTAAATCTTCCTTCTGTATTTTTCTAAATAAAGCTGAATCAATTAAAATACTTCCTTCATAATAACCATCTTGTTCAGTAATTTGTAAATGTTCTATATCATTATTACTAATTTTTTCACAATCCATGACAAATAAATAAATTAGATGCAAAATAACAACGTACCTGACTTAGTTTAGTGAATTTCGTGCCCACTGCTGCTTCCGCAAACAGACTAAGTAGTGCAATAACTGAAGTCTAAAAATTGAAATAACTCAAGTGTATAAACTGAAATAAGTAGAAATTTTATTTCTGAGTAATACTGAGTACAACTGAGTTGTTAGGTACACTCTCAAGTACCCGACTAATCCTACTAGGACTAGCACAAAGTTTCCAAAGGAAACATTTTCTCTCGAAGAGAAGGTTGACAGCTTATGTTTTTTGCCGTGTCCTTCCTTCTGCCTAAGTCCTCCTATTTATAGATGCTAAAATTACTATTCATACATTCTGATCCTATGCTACAGTAATGTACATATAATTGGTTTTTTACAATTTACACAGTAACTTATATAATTGTGGGCGGTTGATCATATCTTTATCCGCATCATCTGCTTATCTCCTCTTCCTCACGTTTCCCTCAATCCACGTGATCCCTTTACTTTCAGTTCTTCACGTAACAATCCTGCTACATTTAATGTGCCTTTGACTTTTCAAACTTTTTTTTTTTTTTTTTTTTTTTCACTTTGACACGTAGTGTGTTTTTTTTTTTTTTTTTTTTTTCATATAATATACACTGATATTTTACATTGGGTCTTTTTACAAAGAACCTTACATACTTACATCAGTTTCTATAATTATTTCATCTGAACTATTGTCCTTATCTTCTTTCTGGACTTCTATCTCTGTCTTTGTAGTACATCTTTCACATGCATGGTTCCCGTTCTGCCTTATCTTTTTGCAGAGTTGGTTAAGTATATCCGGATGGTACTCCATCGTGGGTCCCTCAAGTGCATAGTATGGGTATTCAAATTCTGCTAACGTCCTCATATCTTTTTCTCTGATTATTTTCCCATTTGTTTTATTTAATAATATCAGATGAGGTCCTCTATACATCATTCTGACGAAAGATCCTTTTCCAATGCCCTGGCACTGGTTGTAAATGCTTGCCAACTGATTTGCAATTATTTCCTTCATAAACTCCTCAGTATATGCTTCCTTCTTTGGATCATCCAACAAAGGAAAGTTATTGTTGCTGATGCCTATATACACGAAATGTTTTGCTTGTTGCCCAGTTGAGAAATCTGGGTAGGCTGAGTAGAACTTCAAGAAAATAGTCCTTTCTCGGGCTATATTCTTCTTAAAAGCCTGAACTGCATCTTTGAAACCATGTGGAAACAAACTGATTTCTTCAAGATTAGTACTTAAATAAAGACATTCAATCATCCCGAATTGGAATAAATTGAATACCAGTAATTGAGGTGCTCCTGGTGTAATAATTGCTTTAACACCATAAATATTTCTATCAACTATATAAAAACAGTTGATTTTTTCAGATTCATTCCAATTAATTAATCGTTGGAAATGCTCTTCGAATTTTTCATGAGAAAAGTGAATTCGAAGTTCATGATCCTTTCGACTAATTATTTGAAAATCATCTAAGGAAGAAGGAATTCTCCCTAGTATTTTCATGCCTGATTTAATTGGTGGTGAACTTTTTGCTGTTTCTGAAAAAGTTCTAGGTCCAAGATATATCTCTTTCCCTTTTTTCTTTCTTTCTGCATCATCAAATTCTTCTAAAGCCTTTTTTGCTTTTTCTTCTGATGGATATGATTTGTGGATGATTCCTGGGATTTTTGTGCAATGTGGTGCTGCTTTGTACCAGTCATCATAAATTCCTGGAAATGGTCCATTAAAAATTACGTACCATTTTTTATTTTCTTCTTCGTCTTGATTCTTTAGGTTTGTTGGAACTGCTTCCATCAATAATTTTAATTCCTCAATTTGTAGCTCTGTTACTTCCATGTCTCTTTTGAGTAATTCTGCTTCTTGCATCTTTTGACTAAAGAGTGCTTGTTGCATTTTTAATTTGCTCTCCAATTTCTTCAAGTCCTGCTCCATTCTCTTGACAGTATATCTGCAAGAACATTCTTTTCACCTTTAATATGAGATATTGTATAATTATATTCAGCTAACTTCATCTGCCACCTTATTAGTCTTCCCTGTTTATAAGTACCTTTATGGTTAATATTTTTAAAACCTGCAACATAAGTACTATCAGTTCTAACAATAAATTCTTTATCTAACACATAAATCCTATGCTTTTCCAACATTCGAATTAAGGCTAATGTTTCTTTTTCATGTGTGGGATAATTAATTTCACTGTCTGAAAAGGTTCCAGACATGTATCGACATAATAATTCTTTCTTTTGTCCTGGAGGTTTTGCCTTCATAACGCCTCCCCAACATTCATTTGATGCGTCTGTTTCAATAATAATTAAATCATCATCTGAAGGATGATATAATTCAGGAAGATCTTGACATAAATGTTTTAATTTTGTAATAATTTCTTTATCTTCTTCGGTCCATGACCAAAGAGCATCTTTCTTCAATTTCTGCTGGAGTTTTCTTCTTTCAGCTGCAAGATTCTTTATAAAACCTTCATTTGAAATATAAGTTAGTAATCCAAGAAATCTTTGTAATTCCTTTTTATCCTTTAATTTGGTTGGAAAATTCTGAAGTTTTTCTAATACATGTTTTTGCATTACTATTTTTCCTCTTTCTATTTCTAATCCTAAATAGTTAATTTTGGTCTGGGCTAGAACTGCTTTTTTCCTACTTAAAACCACTCCATTTTCTAAACATCTTTTAAGAACTAATTTTATCTTATTAAAATGATCATTTAAATCCTTATTAGTAAAAACTAATATATCATCAATATATATAAGGCAAAAGTCTTTATAATCTTTAAGCACAGAATCCATTCTTCTTTGGAAAATACCTGGTGATTGTTTCATTCCCATTGGTAAGACATTCCATTCATATTGTCCTTGAGGACAACTAAAAGCTGTTAATGCTTTTGATTCCTCTGTAAGTCTGATCTGATAGAATCCTGACTTACAGTCAAAAGTACTAAACCATTTCATATTCCTAACTCTTTCAATAATTAAGTCTTTTCTAGGTAAAAAATATGCATCTCCTTCCATGGCATCATTCATCTGCTTATAATTTATTACCATTCTCCTTTTTCCTCTCTTAATTTCATTATGATTTTCAACATAAAATGCTGGTGCTGAATGTTTACTTTTTGATGGTCTTACTAATCCTTTTTCACACATTTGTTTAATGTCTTCTGCAAACTCATCTCTATCCTGTTTTGTATAAATCATAGGTTTACATTTTATTTCTTTTATAGGGTCTTTTAATTTTAATTCTACTAACTCTGTATTTTTATTATTAATTTTTGGATCTAGTGGGTTTTCACTACATACCTTATCTAAAAGTTCTTCAATATTTGCTGGAATAATTCTACCTTCTTCTGCATTCATTAGTACATGTCTCATTTTTTTACATACTATTCCTATAATCTCACCACGTTTCAGCTGACTAAACTCTGAGTAATGACACTTTGTATAGTGAAGGATTGGTATCCTAATTATTTCTCTTATTTGCTTTCCTCTAATATAAGGGGTTCTTAACGTCATATAATCTAAGTATTGGCAAAAGGGTGCGTATAATCTAAGAAAATTATTTCCTAATATTATATCTACACCTGTTTGTTGTTGATATATTATAGGTATTATAAATAATTTATTTTCTATTATTAAAGTTGTTTTCTTTGCTATCCAACTTAGAGAATGTACAGATCCATCTGCAATTGATACTCTTGCTGGGTTTCTTACTTTTTCCCATTTATCAAATAATGCTTTTGTTGCTATACAAATACTTGCTCCAGTATCTATATAAGCCTCTGTTTCTCTATCATTGTTTTTAATTATTATTTTAATATAAGTACTATTCTGATTCTGTCTGTGAAGATAATTCATCTTCTGAATATTCATATATACTCTCTTCAGAATTACTTAATTCTTCTTCTAATGGTTCTAAATCATATATTTGGTATATTCTCTCTATTAGTTTTGACTTTTCTTTTACACCTTTCTCTTTTCTCCGAGGACACTCATTTGCGTAGTGGCCTTCTTGGTTACATAACCAACACATACATTTCTTCTTTTCTTTCGGACAATATTTTCTAGGGATTTGTCTTTTCTTTCTAAAATATTTTTTATTCCTATTTTTATAAGCTCTTTTCTTTGGATATATCCTTCTTAGCTTAGGTTTCTTTCTATAATATTTTTTCCTTTTTCTAGGTTGTTTACATCCATAGTTTCCTGGTAATTCTAATTCTGGTAGGTCACAACATATTTCATTTCTTCCCCTATTTAATTGTCTAATTGTTGCTCTAGCTAGGCATTGATTTCTCATTTCTTCATATACTATTTGTATAACTCCTCCTAAGGTATTAGCTATTTCTCCTATTCTTGTTTTCCAAATGTCTTTTATCTTTATATTAAGAGGGTATGGTAACTTATCAATAAATAATTCTTTGTACGTATCCTTCGATGTATTATCTAGTTGATAATAATATTTTTGATATTCGCAGATAAAACTCCCTATCTGACACATATCACATATTTGCATTTTATTTAAGTGTGACTTTGCATTTTCATGTAATAAGTTATTTACTCCTATTTTATTATGAAGATATTCATATCCAGTAAATTCTCTAGAAATTAGTTCACTAATTAATTTAGCAAAATCTTGGTTAGTATTTACAGTAGCTGCATATCTATACCACATTTCATCACTGATAGTCGTTAAATATTGTCTAACATTTCCTGCTGTTTTCATTAGAATTAATCCTTTTATATTATCTAAAGAAAGATTACTAAATCTATCATCTGTTGAAATTAGTAATATTATTTCATTAACTCATTCTATAATTACATCCTCTTTATTTCTAACACAATCTAGATTTAATATATTTCCAGATTTAGTATATTCATTATGAGGTTTAAATTCATCTGGTATTTTTGACCATTTTCCATCTTTTCTAGCATATCCTTTATTTTTCATTGTTTCTTCTTCATATTTATCCCATGCACCATCTTTATTATAATAATATTCATCCCATTTTCTTTTTTCTTATTTTACTCCACTTGTTTCACCTTTTTCCATAAATATTTCATCATATTCAGAGTCTGATGGGCTATTGTAGGCTAAAATTATTTCTTCATTTTCATTATTTTCTTTAGGGGTTTGGTTTTGCTCAATTTTTTGTATTTGATTATTATCATCTTCTATTATTTTTAATTGTTCTAACAATTGTTGAATTTCTTCTATATCATTTGATTTTCTTAAATTTTCTAAATATTCATCTTTTAATTCTTCCATGTAGATAATGGCTTGCTAAAATTTATAGGTTTCTGTTCTCTCATTTTTAATAAATCTTCTAAATCTTTTCTTGTTATACATCTATTGTTTTCTTCGTATTCTAATAGATTTTCAAGTTGTTGGAGGATTTCTTTGATTTTTTCAATTTCATTATTTTCCTCAATTTCTTTTTCTTCGTTTATATTATCTAAAGTTTCTCTTATATTTTTTATATCATTATGTCCTTTTGATATTCTCATATATGTATATTCTATAATTTTATTTGTGTTTTCTATTAATAAAACTATGTTTTTATTCATTTTTTCTAACATTTTGATTATTTCAAAAATTTCTTCTGATAATTTCATTTCCGTCGCCATTTAATTATTTTCTAGTAGTGTAGTGTTTCGGGTATCCAGTAGGTATCCGGATCCGATTAGCCTATATAGTGTTTCGGGTATCCAGTAGGTATCCGGATCCGATTAGCCTATCACTGCTAATAATTATTAATTTATTGACGGTTTTTAATGACGGAAAATTCATTATTCGTCACTGTTTTAATGGTCACTAATTTAGAGACGGTTATAAATTTCATATAATTCTCGTAATTCATTTTCTAATCTATTTAATCTATTTTCCCTTTTATTTAATTTATTTTGATGTTTTGTTAGGAATTTTGATACCATATCGATTTCATTTGTATTTCCATGTCTTATATGATAATTCAAATGTCTACAAATTAAACTTATATTTTCTCTAGTTCTGTTTATTTTGTCTCTTAAATCATTTATTTTATTTTCATTTTCAATTATTCTGATTTGTATATCTATGATGTTCATATAAATATCCATTCAAGGGTTTGAATTTTTCTTTTAATCTTAATTTTTCTAATTATTAGGTTTCCAAGTATTATTATAGTTTCTGTAATCTTAGTATTTATTTTAGTTATTTTTATTCTAGTAATCTTAGTACTCGTCATTTTTCTAAAAGTATTTTAATGATCTTAGTGCTCTGATACCAAATTCGCAGGGGGTGTATATATATTTTTCAGGATTCATCTAGGTTATTATTTTCTATACTTTTCATTAATTGTTCATAAGTTTCATCTATTTGCATCCTGGATAATGCTAAATCAAATTCATATTCTAATTCGTTATTATAAATTATTGTTTGTGCGCATAATTTTGCATATTCCTGACATATGTTTCTTTTTAATTCTTTTGGTAGGTTTAATTTCCATATACACTCTAGTTTGTCATAAAAATCTTTTTCGCGGTTTTTTATTTCATCCATATATATTACGTTGTGAAAATCTTTTATTTTTACCCATGCTGTAATAGTTTTATCTTTTATTATAAACTTGGCAGTATTTTTATCGGGTTTATCTTTTATTATAACCTTAGCAATCTCTCTATCTATCTTATTCATATTTTAATCTGAAAATTCATTATTTTCTAAAGAATTTAATAGTTCTTCATAAATATTTAGATTTCTTCCTAAGTTAAAACCTCTTTCTAACTCTTCTTGTTCTTCTTCTAGTTCTAATTTTATTAAAGTTGTAGTTAAAACATAATTCATTTCATCTTCATATAGTGCAATTTGTCCACATATTTTTCCATAATCTTCACATAATTTTATTTTTATTTCTTTTGGTAAATCTAGTTTCCAAATATGTTTTAGTTTTTCAATAAAATCTTTATCAATATCTTTAATATATTCCATATATATTTTTTGAAAAGGATTTCGTTCTTTTACCCATATATTAATAATTTTATCTTTGATATTAAATTTTGCAATATTTTTATTCATATTTTATTTTTCAAATACTGAGTTAAATCATTTACTTGATTTGCTAATTTATTAATTTTATCTTCTTCTATTTCTTTTTCAGAAATATTTGCTAGTAATGGTAACTTACACAATAATAAATTTGGTTTATTTATAAAAGTTCCTAATTCTGTTATTTCATTTCTTTTAGGATAATAAATTTTTCCTATATTTTCAAATAAACTTGGTACATCAATTCTATCATTATTTCTGAAAGTAATACTATGATGTGAATTAGTTAATGCATAATTTACGCAATAAGTTATTGAAAATATTTTGTCTCCTGTTCTCATTAGATTTTTCCTTAAAAATTTATGTGCAAGTGTTAATGATTGTTCTAATCTTTGAGTATTTAAAGGTATTCCAATATTTGGGTGGATTTCAAATTTTAATTTTACATAGGCTAAATTTCCTTCTATTACGCCCAATATTTTATCCTTTATATCGGTTATTCTATCATCTTTTAATATTAATTCTATCGGTGAATTTATTCCTTCTTGGAAAGTTGCTTTTATTAATATTTGGATTGCACCTATATGTATATATCCAATTTTATTTCTATGTTCTTCCTTTTTTATATTCTTTTTTAATTCCATCAATTTTTTCTTATTTAATAACTGTATACTAGTATTTCCTTGAGCTTCTTCAATGTCTATAGGAGCTTCATTAATCAATTTTCCATAATATATAATATTTTCTTTTTTATTAAATCTTTGCATAATTTTTCCAAGTTTTTCCTTACTTTTCATATTAGCATCCTTAGTTAAATTTAAATCTTCCTTCTATATTTTTCTAAATAAAGCTGAATCAATTAAAATACTTCCTTCATAATAACCATCTTGTTCAGTAATTTGTAAATGTTCTATATCATTATTACTAATTTTTTCACAATCCATGACAAATAAATAAATTAGATGCAAAATAACAACGTACCTGACTTAGTTTAGTGAATTTCGTGCCCACTGCTGCTTCCGCAAACAGACTAAGTAGTGCAATAACTGAAGTCTAAAAATTGAAATAACTCAAGTGTATAAACTGAAATAAGTAGAAATTTTATTTCTGAGTAATACTGAGTACAACTGAGTTGTTAGGTACACTCTCAAGTACCCGACTAATCCTACTAGGACTAGCACAAAGTTTCCAAAGGAAACATTTTCTCTCGAAGAGAAGGTTGACAGCTTATGTTTTTTGCCGTGTCCTTCCTTCTGCCTAAGTCCTCCTATTTATAGATGCTAAAATTACTATTCATACATTCTGATCCTATGCTACAGTAATGTACATATAATTGGTTTTTTACAATTTACACAGTAACTTATATAATTGTGGGCGGTTGATCATATCTTTATCCGCATCATCTGCTTATCTCCTCTTCCTCACGTTTCCCTCAATCCACGTGATCCCTTTACTTTCAGTTCTTCACGTAACAATCCTGCTACATTTAATGTGCCTTTGACTTTTCAAACTTTTTTTTTTTTTTTTTTTTTTTTTTCACTTTGACACGTAGTGTGTTTTTTTTTTTTTTTTTTTTTTTTTTTTTCATATAATATACACTGATATTTTACATTGGGTCTTTTTACAAAGAACCTTACATACTTACATCAGTTTCTATAATTATTTCATCTGAACTATTGTCCTTATCTTCTTTCTGGACTTCTATCTCTGTCTTTGTAGTACATCTTTCACATGCATGGTTCCCGTTCTGCCTTATCTTTTTGCAGAGTTGGTTAAGTATATCCGGATGGTACTCCATCGTGGGTCCCTCAAGTGCATAGTATGGGTATTCAAATTCTGCTAACGTCCTCATATCTTTTTC
The DNA here is from genome assembly GCA_030159175.1 of Glycyrrhiza uralensis. NCBI lineage: Eukaryota > Viridiplantae > Streptophyta > Magnoliopsida > Fabales > Fabaceae > Glycyrrhiza > Glycyrrhiza uralensis. Next base: position 46,543,914 of record BRZY01000005.1, read on the forward strand.
TCTGATTATTTTCCCATTTGTTTTATTTAATAATATCAGATGAGGTCCTCTATACATCATTCTGACGAAAGATCCTTTTCCAATGCCCTGGCACTGGTTGTAAATGCTTGCCAACTGATTTGCAATTATTTCCTTCATAAACTCCTCGGTATATGCTTCCTTCTTTGGATCATCCAACAAAGGAAAGTTATTGTTGCTGATGCCTATATACACGAAATGTTTTGCTTGTTGCCCAGTTGAGAAATCTGGGTAGGCTGAGTAGAACTTCAAGAAAATAGTCCTTTCTCGGGCTATATTCTTCTTAAAAGCCTGAACTGCATCTTTGAAACCATGTGGAAACAAACTGATTTCTTCAAGATTAGTACTTAAATAAAGACATTCAATCATCCCGAATTGGAATAAATTGAATACCAGTAATTGAGGTGCTCCTGGTGTAATAATTGCTTTAACACCATAAATATTTCTATCAACTATATAAAAACAGTTGATTTTTTCAGATTCATTCCAATTAATTAATCGTTGGAAATGCTCTTCGAATTTTTCATGAGAAAAGTGAATTCGAAGTTCATGATCCTTTCGACTAATTATTTGAAAATCATCTAAGGAAGAAGGAATTCTCCCTAGTATTTTCATGCCTGATTTAATTGGTGGTGAACTTTTTGCTGTTTCTGAAAAAGTTCTAGGTCCAAGATATATCTCTTTCCCTTTTTTCTTTCTTTCTGCATCATCAAATTCTTCTAAAGCCTTTTTTGCTTTTTCTTCTGATGGATATGATTTGTGGATGATTCCTGGGATTTTTGTGCAATGTGGTGCTGCTTTGTACCAGTCATCATAAATTCCTGGAAATGGTCCATTAAAAATTACGTACCATTTTTTATTTTCTTCTTCGTCTTGATTCTTTAGGTTTGTTGGAACTGCTTCCATCAATAATTTTAATTCCTCAATTTGTAGCTCTGTTACTTCCATGTCTCTTTTGAGTAATTCTGCTTCTTGCATCTTTTGACTAAAGAGTGCTTGTTGCATTTTTAATTTGCTCTCCAATTTCTTCAAGTCCTGCTCCATTCTCTTGACAGTATATCTGCAAGAACATTCTTTTCACCTTTAATATGAGATATTGTATAATTATATTCAGCTAACTTCATCTGCCACCTTATTAGTCTTCCCTGTTTATAAGTACCTTTATGGTTAATATTTTTAAAACCTGCAACATAAGTACTATCAGTTCTAACAATAAATTCTTTATCTAACACATAAATCCGATGCTTTTCCAACATTCGAATTAAGGCTAATGTTTCTTTTTCATGTGTGGGATAATTAATTTCACTGTCTGAAAAGGTTCCAGACATGTATCGACATAATAATTCTTTCTTTTGTCCTGGAGGTTTTGCCTTCATAACGCCTCCCCAACATTCATTTGATGCGTCTGTTTCAATAATAATTAAATCATCATCTGAAGGATGATATAATTCAGGAAGATCTTGACATAAATGTTTTAATTTTGTAATAATTTCTTTATCTTCTTCGGTCCATGACCAAAGAGCATCTTTCTTCAATTTCTGCTGGAGTTTTCTTCTTTCAGCTGCAAGATTCTTTATAAAACCTTCATTTGAAATATAAGTTAGTAATCCAAGAAATCTTTGTAATTCCTTTTTATCCTTTAATTTGGTTGGAAAATTCTGAAGTTTTTCTAATACATGTTTTTGCATTACTATTTTTCCTCTTTCTATTTCTAATCCTAAATAGTTAATTTTGGTCTGGGCTAGAACTGCTTTTTTCCTACTTAAAACCACTCCATTTTCTAAACATCTTTTAAGAACTAATTTTATCTTATTAAAATGATCATTTAAATCCTTATTAGTAAAAACTAATATATCATCAATATATATAAGGCAAAAGTCTTTATAATCTTTAAGCACAGAATCCATTCTTCTTTGGAAAATACCTGGTGATTGTTTCATTCCCATTGGTAAGACATTCCATTCATATTGTCCTTGAGGACAACTAAAAGCTGTTAATGCTTTTGATTCCTCTGTAAGTCTGATCTGATAGAATCCTGACTTACAGTCAAAAGTACTAAACCATTTCATATTCCTAACTCTTTCAATAATTAAGTCTTTTCTAGGTAAAAAATATGCATCTCCTTCCATGGCATCATTCATCTGCTTATAATTTATTACCATTCTCCTTTTTCCTCTCTTAATTTCATTATGATTTTCAACATAAAATGCTGGTGCTGAATGTTTACTTTTTGATGGTCTTACTAATCCTTTTTCACACATTTGTTTAATGTCTTCTGCAAACTCATCTCTATCCTGTTTTGTATAAATCATAGGTTTACATTTTATTTCTTTTATAGGGTCTTTTAATTTTAATTCTACTAACTCTGTATTTTTATTATTAATTTTTGGATCTAGTGGGTTTTCACTACATACCTTATCTAAAAGTTCTTCAATATTTGCTGGAATAATTCTACCTTCTTCTGCATTCATTAGTACATGTCTCATTTTTTTACATACTATTCCTATAATCTCACCACGTTTCAGCTGACTAAACTCTGAGTAATGACACTTTGTATAGTGAAGGATTGGTATCCTAATTATTTCTCTTATTTGCTTTCCTCTAATATAAGGGGTTCTTAACGTCATATAATCTAAGTATTGGCAAAAGGGTGCGTATAATCTAAGAAAATTATTTCCTAATATTATATCTACACCTGTTTGTTGTTGATATATTATAGGTATTATAAATAATTTATTTTCTATTATTAAAGTTGTTTTCTTTGCTATCCAACTTAGAGAATGTACAGATCCATCTGCAATTGATACTCTTGCTGGGTTTCTTACTTTTTCCCATTTATCAAATAATGCTTTTGTTGCTATACAAATACTTGCTCCAGTATCTATATAAGCCTCTGTTTCTCTATCATTGTTTTTAATTATTATTTTAATATAAGTACTATTCTGATTCTGTCTGTGAAGATAATTCATCTTCTGAATATTCATATATACTCTCTTCAGAATTACTTAATTCTTCTTCTAATGGTTCTAAATCATATATTTGGTATATTCTCTCTATTAGTTTTGACTTTTCTTTTACACCTTTCTCTTTTCTCCGAGGACACTCATTTGCGTAGTGGCCTTCTTGGTTACATAACCAACACATACATTTCTTCTTTTCTTTCGGACAATATTTTCTAGGGATTTGTCTTTTCTTTCTAAAATATTTTTTATTCCTATTTTTATAAGCTCTTTTCTTTGGATATATCCTTCTTAGCTTAGGTTTCTTTCTATAATATTTTTTCCTTTTTCTAGGTTGTTTACATCCATAGTTTCCTGGTAATTCTAATTCTGGTAGGTCACAACATATTTCATTTCTTCCCCTATTTAATTGTCTAATTGTTGCTCTAGCTAGGCATTGATTTCTCATTTCTTCATATACTATTTGTATAACTCCTCCTAAGGTATTAGCTATTTCTCCTATTCTTGTTTTCCAAATGTCTTTTATCTTTATATTAAGAGGGTATGGTAACTTATCAATAAATAATTCTTTGTACGTATCCTTCGATGTATTATCTAGTTGATAATAATATTTTTGATATTCGCAGATAAAACTCCCTATCTGACACATATCACATATTTGCATTTTATTTAAGTGTGACTTTGCATTTTCATGTAATAAGTTATTTACTCCTATTTTATTATGAAGATATTCATATCCAGTAAATTCTCTAGAAATTAGTTCACTAATTAATTTAGCAAAATCTTGGTTAGTATTTACAGTAGCTGCATATCTATACCACATTTCATCACTGATAGTCGTTAAATATTGTCTAACATTTCCTGCTGTTTTCATTAGAATTAATCCTTTTATATTATCTAAAGAAAGATTACTAAATCTATCATCTGTTGAAATTAGTAATATTATTTCATTAACCCATTCTATAATTACATCCTCTTTATTTCTAACACAATCTAGATTTAATATATTTCCAGATTTAGTATATTCATTATGAGGTTTAAATTCATCTGGTATTTTTGACCATTTTCCATCTTTTCTAGCATATCCTTTATTTTTCATTGTTTCTTCTTCATATTTATCCCATGCACCATCTTTATTATAATAATATTCATCCCATTTTCTTTTTTCTTGTTTTACTCCACTTGTTTCACCTTTTTCCATAAATATTTCATCATATTCAGAGTCTGATGGGCTATTGTAGGCTAAAATTATTTCTTCATTTTCATTATTTTCTTTAGGGGTTTGGTTTTGCTCAATTTTTTGTATTTGATTATTATCATCTTCTATTATTTTTAATTGTTCTAACAATTGTTGAATTTCTTCTATATCATTTGATTTTCTTAAATTTTCTAAATATTCATCTTTTAATTCTTCCATGTAGATAATGGCTTGCTAAAATTTATAGGTTTCTGTTCTCTCATTTTTAATAAATCTTCTAAATCTTTTCTTGTTATACATCTATTGTTTTCTTCGTATTCTAATAGATTTTCAAGTTGTTGGAGGATTTCTTTGATTTTTTCAATTTCATTATTTTCCTCAATTTCTTTTTCTTCGTTTATATTATCTAAAGTTTCTCTTATATTTTTTATATCATTATGTCCTTTTGATATTCTCATATATGTATATTCTATAATTTTATTTGTGTTTTCTATTAATAAAACTATGTTTTTATTCATTTTTTCTAACATTTTGATTATTTCAAAAATTTCTTCTGATAATTTCATTTCCGTCGCCATTTAATTATTTTCTAGTAGTGCTTGCCTTGAGGCGCATCAAGAGTTGAAAATTTCTGTTCTTTTTGGAAAACCATATGAAGACTAAAACGTGGTGTTTCGAAAGGGATGAATCAATTTGTTGGCTCTCCTAGTGCAGTAGCCACAACCTTGACTGGCTAGTTGATTCGTGCTAACTGTAACTAAAGAATGAGAGAAGAAGAATTTCAGGGAAGAAATAAATAAATATCTTCCTTACGGAATATATAATCTTTATGCTATTACTTTCTTATTTTGCGGTTATTAATTATCAGCGAATAGATTACATATCATTTGTTATTGTTTCCTGCAATCAGTAAATACTGGAAAAATCAGTAACACCAAAAAGAAACACACACAACAACACTTGGAGAGGAACAACAAACTGTTTTCCACTACTGGGTCACTTGAGAGATTCTAAAATATTTTTCTCAATTCATGTGTGAAGGGAAATGCTTGACAGTACAAATTGTTTACGCAGGAAATCACACGAATTCATTGTTGCTTGTATGACATTACACAATTTTATAAGAAGGAATGACACAGATGATGAAGAATTTCGTTTATTTGATGAAAATATTGAGTTAGAGGATTATGATTTATGATAATACTAATTTTTAGTTTTTTACTCTTAAATTTTTTAAAATAATAAATTTTTATCATTTTTTAAAAATAATCATTTTGTGCTATGGTCATTGGTGAAATAGTTAAATTTTAATATATTTTAATTTTAAAAAATTGTAATATTTTATAAGTGCTTATAGAATTTTGCATCCAAACAGCTCAATTTTTATATAAGTACTTGTAAATGTGCATATCCAAACGCAAATACTCTTATGTCATAAGCTCTCATACGATAAACTCTCATGTGATAAACTCTCATGCGATAAGCTCTTAAATAAGTTGTGTATCCAAACAGACCCTAAATCCTCATATCTTTTCTTCTTACAAATCCTCCAAATTATTAAATGGAGAAAGTATTAAATGTTTTTTATGTTTTTGAGATATTAGTTGTATTCTCTTTCTTATTTTATAAAGTAGTATGAGGATATGTAGGAGGATTTTTAGGAGGATATAATATTTCTCATAAAAAAAATAGTAGTATAAGTCATTTGACTATGAATTGCACACAGAATGATTGTTTTTATAAACTCCAAACGATATGTGTACTAGCATGCCATTGCCTTGGAAGACTGAAGAGAAAGTGTGTGTTGTGTTGTTGGTGTGTTCAGTTTAGAATCTTTAGATGGGTTCTGTAACGCCCTTTTTCCCACAAGGAACATCACATGAAAAACTAAAACTTAATGCGAAAAATCGTCTTTCACAAACCAAGGTTACCAAAATTGGTGGCTAATTTTTTTTTTAAAAAGGGTCTTATACGAAAAGATTACACACATCTCATTTAGCCATCCAGAAACTCAGAAGAAAAGAAACATCATACATATACATATATATATATATATATCATCATGTCAATATATACAAATCTTGCGCTGGCAAGTATAGTTTGGAACCACGACATAGTGGCCAAAATACAACAACTTGACATAAGCAAATAAAGCGATGAAGTTAAACCTACAAAAGCTGTAAAATCCAAAGGTGTGTCAAATACACAACACTGAACATGTATACCCCAAACCTAGGCTGGTCGCTAACAGACACCTACAACCTAGCACTAGACACCCCCACCTCTACAGACCTAAGACGATGACGTCTCATCAGGGTCCTCCTCCGGGTCCTCCTCCTCCTCGGATATCTCAATGAATACCCGCTCTGGGTCGTCTCTCACTTTCCTCTTCCCCCTATCTGTGTGTCCCGACGGTCCGGCAGAAGCGTCAGAAGAGCAACGTAAGGAACGGGGGACGTCGGTCTCACGGTCCTCGGTGGTGAAGCTGGTATCACAGGTGGAGCCATCCTCGGTAGACGTGCCTGCTCCAAGGTACTCTTCCTTGGAGTGTAATGCGTGCGATGGAACATACGTCGGTACTCCGGAACGGATCCGGTTACCTGCGAGGATAAAGGTCTCTCCTCCTCCTGTGCCTCTCCTCGGCTGCTCCACAGGTGCAACGGGTGCGGCTGCCAGCTACGCATACTCTCGATAGGGATATAAGTGTCCAGAATCATATCTCGCTCCAAGACCTCCTCGGGGCCCAGCACCCCTCCTCTTGTCCTGACCACGTGTCCAGTCACCGTGGCCCATTGGGAGATGGGATCATAAGTCCATCCCCCACCGTCGGCATCGGCCTCAAGGGGCCGGAAGCTCTCCCTCACTCGGGCTACCAGAGGCCTCATCTATGCATAACGTACATACAGATACAGGAAAACATGCAAGGGTGAATTTCTTTGCACAAGTTGAAATCCACTGAAAGGGTGCATATGAAAAAGGAAAATACTACATAATACATTCCAAGAATATACATATAGAATTACTTTTTCGCAAATCTTTTAACTAAGATATTCAATCATCAACAAGAGACACATCATCGAAGTAAAACACATAGTCAAGCACACACATAGCATTCTAGCATAATGCATGTCACTTCAATATCTCTTTAATACACCGATGCACTGCTCCATGGAGACTTCTCTTCCTCAACTAAGTAGAGCGAAATGGTTGTAGGATAAACCTAACATAATAAACCAATCGGTCCCCTTTTTCATGGACATGGTAACCATCAGTCCCCTATTTTATGAACAGGTTTTACAATTATTCAGTAGAGCTACTATCACCTTAACATAATAAACCAATCAGTCCCCTTTTTCATGGACATGGTAACCATCGGTCCCTTTTTTCAGGAACAGGTTTTACAATTGTTCGGCAGAGCAACATAATAAACCAATCGGTCCCCTTTTTCGTGGACATGGTAACCATCGGTTCCCTCTTTCGTGAACAGGTTTTACAATTATTCACAATCCATTACATAGGATTGTATGCTCTAATTTGGTAAAAGCCACGTCTTTAATGCAAATGACAATATATTTGCAATCACAACAATACGATTAATGCGGTCCCTCGTCGTAGGGTTTTTCGTCGCCACGTGTTAGCTTTCATCAAACACCGTGTAATATTATTGTCCTCAAGTTTATCATCGCCACGTATTGATCCTCGTTCAATACCGTGTAAAAGCATTTATTTAAAAACATAAGGTTTATGGAAAATTTCTCTTTGAAATTAAAGTTCTTCCTTAACTTTAACTCTCAAATCCTCATTATTATTTTCTTCTCACTTTTCTTTATAAAAGGTTTTAATTAAAAGCTTGAGTAGATTCTTTGAAAATTTTACTTAATTTCCTTTACTTTTAAGTATTTACAATTCTGACCCCCTAAGAAGTCCAGTTTCGCAGTTCAGCCCCTATTTTTTTTGAAAAATTAGGTTTCTGGCCCAAAATGCCTAGACTTTGCGTTTCTGCCCCAAAACTTTTGTGAATTACATTTTTGGCCCAAAGTGCCCAGACTTCGCGTTGCTGCCTTAAAACTTTTGTAAATTATATTTTTGGCCCAAAGTGCCTAGATTTCGCGTTTCTGCCCTAGAATTCCAAAAATTTATATTTTTGGCCCAAAAGCACCCAGATTTCGTTTTTAACCCCTTAAAAATCTGAAATTTGATTTTCCTCCCTCATTAATTGATTTTATAGCTCACTTAGAGTATTATGGAGAAATAGGATTTAATATGAAATCTTTTTGAAACTTATACTTAGAAATTTAGTGAAAGGTATCTAATTAAGTATTAACTTGAATCCTAATTGATTCATTTGATTTCATTTGAAAAACTTTATCATTAAAGCTTTTAAGTCTTCTTCTTCCACACTTAGTCAAATATTTTCAATTCAATCTCAGTCACAGTAAATCAAAGCATGTGAAATATCCAAGAATCAACATTCATCAATTAGGGAAGATCACAATCAAGCCATAATCAAATATACACTCAAAGAAATCATTTATAACATATTAACATACATCATGAACATAGCATAAAACATACTTCACCAAACATACACTTAGGCATTCCAAATCACCCCAAAGCATACATATGATTTTTCCAACAACACATAGGCTTATAAAAAATTATCATGCCTCAACCAAAATCATACTTTAACTCATATACATAAATATATAAAATTACATATTACTAATAGAATGAAACTCATTCAAACACCCAATATGAAAACTCAAGTCTTTGAGTTTTTCATGAAACATACAACATACACATACATATCCTTCCCAACTTATTGAGAAAATCCCCTTACCTCTTGAAGACAATGAAAATGGGCAACACCAAAAATCACGTTCACTCTACACCAACACCAAGTGGCCTCCTTGAAGCCTTGATATTCCAACACTTAGAAAAATTAACCTTTCACAAAATACACAAAAAATAAAACCATAAAAATGCAAGTTTTATGAAAACAACCAAATCCTAAGGTATAGAAATTTGAGTAGAGGAATACTTACTCAAATCTTGAAGCAATATAGATCCAAGATGATTTTCAAGCTTGTAGGTTCCAATGGAATGAACCTAAACCAAGAAAAAACTTACTTTTAGAAAAAAGAAGAACACAAGCTTTCATGGAAAAATGAAAGTGGTGAAAATGAAAAAATGAAAGAAGTTTATGGATTAGAATGATGATCCAAACCTTTTTTTGTAAAGCTTGACTATGCAAAAACTCAACAAAACTTAGCCTTTTGGTGTATGGAAAAGCTTGAAAGTGAAGAGAAAAATGGAGGATTTTGGTTCAAGTGAAGAAGATGAAATGAAATGTGAAATTTCTCTCTCTCCTTTCCCTATTGAATCTCGGCTGAACACAAAGGAGTGGGGGGAGTATGGGCTTGCTTACTTTGGAGTAGATGGGAGCCATACCTCATTTACCTAATTTTGAAAAAATTCAAAATTAAACCCATTTGACCCAATTGACTTTTGGGATATTTTTGGAGAGTGGATCAACCCCCCTTGTACGCCCCAAACAGACTGGAAAATGGTGGGACTAAATCTCATCAAGTTAGGGTTTAATCGGTAGTTCAAAGTAGTAAAAACGCGTAGTTTTCCACCCCTTTTTAGATAATTACTTTTCTAAAATGGGTAAAATCATGATAAATAAATTTTATGACTTGAATATGGTATAGAAAAATTTAGAAACCCAAAATTAAATTTTTAGACTATTTTTCATGTCCCGGTTTACCTATAAAGCACCAAACGCAGGTAAAATAAAATTTTTATGAAAATTTCCAGAATTTTTTTTAAAAATCACAAATATTATAAGAACCACTTTTGGTTCTTTAAAATATTATTTTGGAGTAGAAATGACCTCCAGAAAAAAATACTGAACCCTTCCCTGCATCACGCGAGAAAGCGGTTCCCGGAAAATCTCAGTTTTGCGAACTCTATTACTCTAAACCCTTCAAAAATAAACCTAGGATATGAATATTATTATTCACACCTTAAAACTACAAAAATCATTAATTAAATAATTTTAATTAATTTAAAGAAAATTAAAAATCAATAAAAACTATTAAAAAAATGAGGGTGGTTCCGTAGTTGTTGTGTCTTTTCCCAATGCATCTTCAATCACCACCGGTATTTATGTCTACTTGGTTTCACTTCACCTTTTACTTTCTTCTCCTCCTTCAATCTCATCTGTTTTACCTATAAGAACATTTAGTATTTAGCCAATTCTTTTGCTAACTAACACAGGGAACCATTTGTAGGTGAAAATCTTTGGCGGGGCAAAAATTGCGCCAAGAATTACTATGCAACAAGTAAGGCCTTATTACTTTTTAAATTGCTGGACTGATTTTAGGTCCTTATCACATTTTCTTTTCATCCACTGTGTGAAATAAATGATTATGTCACTTGTAGAATTGAAATATAGATTAAAAGAGCTAACAAAAAGGTCTTAAGAAGGTTAGGATTCATACAGGTGGTCTTTCCTTTATGTAATACACAAGTACTGCCCTAGAGTCAATGGGTGAGTTTTTTTTTTATGTTTCTCAACAAATCTAAACAAAATCAATCGAATTAAGATCATATTCGTTTGGTTTGTATCATTGGGTTAATATAAAAAATTAATTAATTTTTAAAAAATTTCCTCACATGATATCTTTTTTATTTCTATAAAATTTTAAACTTTATATCACTACAAGTTAAAAATGTTCATACTTTAATTATTTTTAATCTAGCTTTTTACGAATGAACTCATTCTTCCATTATATATTTTTTATTTAAAAATCTCTAGTTATAAAAGTAGAAGAGTGCTGATATTAGCATTTCTGACATTTTTTCACACAAACTAGGGTTATTCCTGACATTTCCTTATTAAGTATTTTCTTTTTTTTTTGGAATTATTTGGTATTCATTAATATGATGGATTACTGGGTTTGGCCAATTAATGTGTTTTAATTATTGTAATCCATGCCTCTCCATTTGCCTTACCAAACTTTTATCGCATATTTATTTTTGGAAACCATTTGTCTCCTTTGGTTTGTCTCCGTACGAAGGAATATGTGAAGCATTCTCATCTTTGCCTTTCAAATCTATATAGTTAATAATAATAATAATAATAGTGTAATGAAACTATTTATTATTTTGAAGCTACTATTTAGGATAAATAAAAACTTTGGATTCTCGACGATATGTCATGTGTTTTATACTCTAAGTTCAAATTATATTATATAAAATATTTTTGATGTACAATATGATTTTTGTCCTTAAATTATTCAAACCCATATGACTAAAATATTTGAAGTTTTTTAATTGAGTTTTCCTTTGTATAATTGTTTTCACTTTTATTTTTTATTAATGATAAATAAAAACTTTGGATTCTCGACAATATGTCATGTGCTTTCTATTGTAAGCTCAAATTATATTATATAAAATATTTTTGATGTACAATATGATTTTTTTTCCTTAAATTATTCAAACCCATATGACTAAAATATTTGAAGTTTTTTACTTGAGTTTTCCTTTGTACACAATTGTTTTCACTTTTATTTTTTTATTAATTATTTGTTTTCTCTATTGTTTGAGTATAATTTGACTTTATGTTATTAATTTTCTTAATAGTGTATGATTTTATGTGTTATTGGGTTTCTTATTTTCCAATTATTAAATATAAATTTAATTTAAAAAATAAAAAAAAATTCCAACACATATATAGCACTGTGTTGAAGCTTTGAATTGAACCAGATGCATTCACACCCCTGGTGTAAAGTTACCCACAATTGTGATTTGCTCTGTTGGTGTTTCGAATTGAGTCAGACATTTTCACATCCCTGTTGTGAATTTTCCCGCAGCTATGATTTTATACAATGAAGCTTCGAATTTAACGTGAAATTTTCACACCATGGGTATGACATTTTCCATAGCTTTGATTTCCTCGATTGAAGCTTTGAATTGAACATGTCGCTTTCACTCCCCGGATGTGAAATTCCCCACAAATATGATCTCTTATATTGAAACTTTGATTTAAACCCGACATTATCACACCCCTGGTGTGAAATTCTTACAGCTGTGGTTTTTCTTTTTAAGCATGATGTATTTCTATAGAAGATTTGCTCGACTTTGACAAACCTATATTTAGTTTTTGGCTTAAATATGTTTTTAGTCCCTCAAGTTTGAAAAATTGTTGTTTTTAATCCCTCAAATTTAAAACATGTGTTTTTTGTCTTTCATTTTTAAAATTGTGTCACTTTTAGTCCCTAGGGCTATATTTTAAATTTAAAAAGTATTTTCTAAATTTGAGAGGGTCAAAATATAAATTTTAAAAATCTTTAGAAGTTAAGGGAAACGGAGTAAGGTGAGAATCTGGATTTGGGAGGAGTCAAAATATAAACTTAAAAAATACTTTTCAAATACCCCAATGACTAAAAGTGACACATTTTTAAAAATAAAGGACAAAAAAAACACATTTTAAATTTGATGGACTAAAATCAACAATTTCCCAAACTTAAGAGACTAAAAACATATTTAAGTCTTAGTTTTTTCAAAAGTGCATATGATCGTGATGAATGAAAGCATTTTTGTCTCAATCCATGACCAAGTACATTAATAATTTCTCAAACAATTATCTTCACAAATTGATAGTGTGATCAAGATATTATTTCTATGTCTATGAGAAGAATTTGTTATCTGATAAGTGTATTTTAAGAATTATGATATATATTCTTGAGAATATAATTGAAAAACAAACGCATTTCAGTTTAAAACATGAATCTAGCTTTTGTTCTGCATGGTCACTGCTATTAACATCTAACGTTTGGTGCTTTAGGTTCTTATACACCAAAAGTTTCACAACACAACAGGAAAATTGAAAAAGAATATAATTTTTTGTGCTATCAACAACCAAGTTTGAAGCATCTTTATAAAGGCATTGAAGGAGGGTCTACATATCAAGAATGCAATAGAAAATATGTTGTGAAGACGGCCCCTAAACCATCTTTTGAATCAGATCCTCGATCTATTGAACGGAAAAATATTATGGAATCTATCAAAAGTTTCTTGGATGTTTTCTACATGTTTTGCACTCCACGCTCATTTATTGCTCCAGTTAAGTTCAAACTTTTATAGAGTTACTCTCATAAATAATCCTCAAATGTTATGGTTAATACTTAATACAATTCATTTGTATAAATCACTTTTTTGGATAACTATAATATTCTACATATTTTAATTGCACTAACTTTTCTATTTTTGGGTAGGCATTTAGCGTAATTTCTTCATGTCTCCTTGCAGTGGAGAAATTATCAGACATATCTCCTCTATTTTTTACCGGTGTGTTGCAGGTGAGACCCCAATATGTTATATCTCTTTTAATAGCCAATTTCTCCTTTCCTCTTGACTCTATTAATACTTTTTTTTGTATGTTTCAGGCTGTAATACCTAACTTGTTTATGAGTGTTTATGTTCATGGTATAAATCAACTGGGTGATGTTGAAATAGACAAGGTATGCAACCTACAATGTGGATCAATAATAATTTATTTTTTTATGTATGTTGAGTTTCTATATTATTCTAGTAAAAAATGTGATAGTGTTAGAATTGTTGTCTAGTTTATCTAAAAATGGGGTATTCAGAAACATACATAGATAAAGTGTATACAAGAGTATTTGCTCACATGCAACAATTTGAGCAATTTATATGATTTTGACCACCAAATTAGTTTATATTTCAGTTTGTCAACCCAATTATTGCAGTGTTTGATGTGTTCAAAACTGCAACCTTTTATAGCTTACAAACTTCTATGTGTAATTAGTATATGGATTGTCCTATTATTAATTTGGGTTACATGTATTACTGCAGATAAACAAGCCATATCTTCCATTGGCATCTGGAAAACTTTCCTTTACAACTGGTGTCATTATTGTTGCATCTTGTTTAATTCTGGTGTTGTATAATTCATCATTTTTACAATGATATTTCTTAAGATGGACTTCACTGACAGAGTAAAAAGAGGCTTATTGTTTTATTTTCTTGTACAGGGTTTAGGGCTTGGTTGGATTGTAGGTTCGTGGCCCTTAATTTGGTCTCTTATATGGGGGTCTGTGATATGTGCTGCTTATTCAGTCAATGTGAGTTCCTTTGAATTGCATCTAAATTTTCTTTTCACCGTCATTATTTAAGACATAATTATGGAAAGATTATGAATGCAAGCCATAGCACATTGGTTGGAGTTGCTGCCATATGTGACTTGGAGGTTAAGGGTTTGAGTCATATAATGTCTTCATTTTAAAAATCTATACGAGCAATTGTCTACGATTTAGCAGTACTTGTATTGTCAAATTCATGCGATAAATTCAATAATATCTGTTTATTTTGTTTTTTCTAGATAGATATTGTATGTTTAAAGACAGCTATGATCTAACTATCCCAAAACACATGAATGGTTTTATATTTCATATCTAACATATCACTTCAAACAAAAGCCCATTGTGTTTGAAGCTTGAGAAATGCATTTGTCCACTTAACTTTGTTGAAATTCAACTTTTTATTTGAAAAAAGGGGGGTGGCAAGACTTAACCCTAGACCACTTGGTGTTTGTTTATTTGAAGATGTTTTGAACGCAAATAGAAAAATTGTACTTCTCAATACTTTTCATCAATGGTACTAATTATCACAAAAGCTTAATTATGTGTTTGGTAGAGTTATATTAAAAGTTCAATGAATTTAAAATAAAAAGAAACGAAAGCGACGCATTTCAAATCTCTTATTTTTATCCTATAAAAATACACAATATTTTCAAAATTCTTTTATTTGATATCCAAACAAAAAAATTTATACTAAATCATTTAGAATTCTCCGAACAAATACATTATTAAAATTCATTCCCTAAACACACACACACACTATTGGATGAAGATACATCAACACGGGTGGTTTATATTACATTTCTAACGAAGACACTCACAAAGAAAGCCTCAATCTGAAAATTTAATTGATGATCATAGCATAATCTTCATAAATTGATGGTTTATATTACATTTCTAACGAAGACACTCACAAAGAAAGCCTCAATCTGAAAATTTAATTGATGATCATAGCAAATCTTCATAAATTGATGTTTTCTAAATTTTTTCAGGTGCCCCTGTTGAGATGGAAGATGAATCCTGTGCTTGCGGCAATGTGCACTGTTGTTAATTTAGCTTTTGTACTTCCGATTGCAACTTTCCTTCATATGCAGGTTTAGTCCTATAACTAATCATGATTTTTAAAGAATTTAAAGTTCTGGATAAAGCATGCATTAGTCTTCATACACGAAGCAACAGTAATAAATATTTTGCCCAAGTTTTTTGGGCTAGTTTCAATAGACTCATGGTCAACTATTGAAACCACCATATGAATATATTGATATTATTTTGTCATATAATCTCCTAAGAGGGAATATATTATCTAATAACATTATCGTGATATTAATTAAAATGAGATGATTCACAAAAAAATAAAAACGTAAAAAGAACAAGTATATTTTAATAATAGTAGTGTTGGCAGCATGGTGTCCGACTCGAGAACACTTATCGACCTATGGTACACCATTGGTGCTTTATGTGTTTAGGCCATTAGGTTGATATACATTTTATTAAAATAAAAAGTATACCAATTTAAATACTTGACCACGTGGAGCATCAGTATACTTATAAAAATTCTAGTATACTATAAATATAGTCGTTCGACTAGTAAGTCATAACTTTATATAGAACAAATCTACCTTCCCTAGGAAGTCTTGATATTTTTTGGTTGCTAATTCATGTAACAATGTCCAGACTTTTGTCTTCAAGAGGCCAGCTTTCTTTTCAAGACCATTGATTTTTGCTACTACATTCATGAGCTTATACACTCTAGTCATAGCATTGTTTAAGGTAAATGCCTCTAGTTTCTTATAATATACGTATATTTTCAACATCATACTTTTGTTCAACATGTGTGCCTAATAATTTATATAGGATATACCTGACATCGAAGGTGACCAAGCATTTGGTGTCCAAACTTTTGCAGCACGTTTTGGTCAAAAGCGGGTATGTTCTTCACATACAACATCTCATGATAATTGGTTGTTCCCTCTTGTGTATCCCTTGGTTGCCCCTAACCAATATTTGTCAGATATTCTGGATTTGTATTTCACTTCTTGAAATGGCTTATGGAGTTGCCCTGTTGATGGGAGCAACATCTTCTTGTCTATGGAGCAAAATTGTCACGGTAATATGCTTATTACATGTATAGATTGCAATCATACATGAATCATCCACTCAATCAGTAATTTGTTTTCTACTTGGAGAATAGGATGGGGTGTGTGATTTTGATTACCAAGTGATAGAATGTTTAAGAAATATCTTATACATCTTGATTGTACCTTATCTTATCTATATTTAATTAGGAATGATAGTCTATTCTTAATATAACAGAACTTACTATTTTTTATTTTGTAACATATCCTTCACAACAATATCAATATAATTTGTTATTTTGAGTATTCTTTTTTGTTCCACTATATCTAAATGACTAAAACCCAATGATTTCAACAAGAAAATCTTTATAATAGTGAGCTTCAAGGAAGTTGATTTCTATACTTGTATATTCTTTTTTATGTTGCATTTATACTATATATTGGTTGGTTAACATCAACTTTTGGCAAACGTCCATTTTTCTCATCTCTTCAAAATTACTAAATTAAGGTGCTCATTCACAGTTGTAAATTTGGCATAAAGTATTATCAACTCATAACATGACGTATATCTATACTGAAATAAGAAAATATATGCCTAGGAATGTTGTCTATATTGCATAGAATATCCCAACTTTATAACCTTGATAATAAGTATCAAAAGGTAAAAATTGATCTTTAAAGGAAACATTCTTTCATGAGAAAGCTTAGAGTTATATTATTGATTTATTTTATAGATCAGTATAAAGTGAATGTAACCTTGTTTAAACTATCCAACAATGTCTGAAATTTATTCAATGCTATTAATGCATTAGGGCCTGGGACATGCTGTTCTTGCTTTAGTTGTCTTGTACCGTGCTAGATCTGTAGATTTGAGAAGCAAAGCTTCCATAACATCCTTCTACGTGCTTATTTGGAAGGTAATTATCAACATTAAAGAGTACTGTTTACCATTTGAGGTATTCAATATCAAGATTATTATTCAAAAGAAATTGTTATCTAAGTACTTTTATCCTATTTTAATAAAAAAGTTTGTTTGATTTCCAATTACTTCCAAATTTCAATTGAAATAAAAAAAACACAACGAAGTTATTTTTGTGAAAATGAATTTCTTTGACTAATTTTATTATGACAAATTAAACAAAGTTCAAAGTGCAAAACATATGGGGACATAACTTATTGCCACTTTATCTCTATTTATTTTTGAATTGTTAGCACTAAATTATGTCTTTTCTCATATAAAGTGAAACATGATCTTGATCCTGTATTGATGACGTGTTTCTTATTGCAGCTACTGCATGTGGAGTACTTTCTTATACCTTTGGTTAGATGAGGATGCTATGACATTGTTGGCTTGAGAATTTGTTGTGTTTAAATGTGTCCACTTTCTCAAGAGAGATGGAAATATGTCAAGCCAATCATCAGGAAATATAGTCACCATAATGTGTTAAAATCATATATAGAATTTGAACATGTCTGCCTATATATAAAATTGAGCTTATAAGATTATTTAATAATAGTGAGGTGTATGCCAAATTTTATTTTGTGTTACTTAAAGTGAACTTCTGAATATTATTGAATAGATTGTATGCCAAATTTTGTGTTCTCATAAAGTATATGCCAAATTTGGTGGGTGTATTTAACAGATCCCGTTATTAATAGCAACAATTTGGGTGCCTTTTATTCGATCACCGAGCCTAATTCTTAACTTGTTTACGACAAAACATAACTGCCCACTACTGCTGGGATGGATTGGGTAGACAGATCCATGGACCAAATTCTCCATCATTTTTTTTTGGACAACAGCTCCATTTCTTTTCGAGTATGGGACTTTAGTTTTGGGCTATCGGCTGTTACTTGAATGTTAATTAGTAACAGTACTACAATATGATCACTATATGCCATTTAAGTTTTAAAAGAATTATTGACCTGTACCAAAAAAAAAGTATTGACCCAAAAAAAAAAGTTTTAAAAGAATCGCTTACGAAATTTTAACCAAAGGGGAAAATGGATGACTATTCACGAGGAAGGATGAAGAAACATTAGATAATCAAGTTTAAAAGAAAATAAATAAAATAGTAATCCATGAAAGCCAATTGTCTATTCTTGTAATTCATGAAGAAAAAAAATACTATTTAGCTTTGCGGAAGTTTTATTGTTTTCTTAGAGGGAAGTTAGAAGACTATATTCTCACTTTTTTTTATTATAATATCGAATGTAGGATAAAACTATTTGAATTTCAGATCAAAAATTAGAGGAGAACAAGATAAACAAAAATTTAGTATTTGTATAATTAATTCTAGGCAGAAGCATGAAACTAATAAATCGCTAGTGAATTATTCTAAATTGCTCACTGTTTATTTAACGTTTCTACTAAGGTTCTGTTTAGAAATATCTTTGCAAACAAAATAATACCTTTGTACATGTATAAAATAAAATATGAGTGTGCGATGAGTATTTTTTATTTAAAAGAAAAAAAATATTCTAATTGAAGGGAATAGTTGTTGACAACTCAACACGCGCGAAGGAGAAATTGGGAAACTGCTAAACTCAATGAATACCTGTATCATATGTCATAAGTCACATATATTTTTTTCAAGTTTTTATCATTAAAATGGAAAGGAAGCACTAAAAAAAAAATTAGGAGCTGTCAATATTGGGCCACATATGATTTATGAATAAAAGTGTAGCCATAATATATAAACCGGACTGGCACACGTGAGATATGGAAGATTGACGAAGTTAGGAATACAACTTCTCCCCAAAAAAACAATACAGCACCACGTGACGCGTATATACATATTTATTTATGGGAAAAGCAATATCTTCAGAAAAGATTTTGTTGTATTTATAAAAAAAAAAAAGATTTTGCTGTAAATGCATGCATGTGTAACAGTTCTAAATTACAGAGATACATATGTTCCGGAATAGGTTTAATTGTTAGCAGAAAGCCTGTAGAATCATGTCTTCAACTCAGTTCAAAGAACAAAATAATAAAATAAAAATACTACTAGAGTGGTTATAAATCAATGAATTGATATTTAGGATTATTCATAAAAAAAATTCTAAAATAAGTGTAATCAATATGTAGTTACAGACTTACAGTTCGTTCTCTGGGTTTCTGTATATTAATCTTCAATGATACTATACTTACAACCTAATTAAGAGAACTTTCTTAATATTATTGAACAGATTGTTAATTTGTGCATTCATTTATGCATTTTAAACAAAATGTTTTACTACGAAATAATATATGCACACACGAACAAGTTTCTCGCAACCGTACGAAATCCAAATTTTTAGGCATTATGCAATCCAACCTTCTTTTCGAAGTGCCCACGGACATTAGCTTCGATTCTTCAAACTAGGTGTTTACCTTGAACGCCTCGTTCTCATTGCCCCCAAAACAAAAAATTGAAGATTACAATTGGAGACTCAAAACTTTGGGGATTAGAAAATTGGGGGTGGAAAAGGAGCACGTTGTTTAAGGATATAAGAAGACAAGCACGTGAGCCTCTACTAAAGTCCAAGTTTAATTATCCTTGCATTTTTTTACTAAGCCCAATTTTTATCAAATTTTAAAATCACTTACTTTGAAAAGAATGCGCGTGGCATCATGGATCTTAAATTAGTATTATTGGTAAAACAAATACTACGTAAAAAGCCGGGTCGACCTCGATCGAAAAATAGGTTAAGCCCAAAGACTAAACAGGGCTTCCTTGAACGCACATACCGGTACCACCGGAGACCCCCACGTGGTCCCTCGTGTCCTCCACGTTCAAACCCTTATTTCAAGGTATCCTACGTCTTATAAATTTTCATTCCATTTCATGGATAACAATTAGTATATAGTTTACTTGAGTAATTTGTTTTCCTTCTAGTTGTTTATAACCATTAATGTTACCGCCATCTCCAATATTTTTCAGGGTCACTTTACCATACATAAATTGAACTACCTCGTCACGTAGCAATGACAACTTTTTGCAAATAGTTCGAGACTTTATTAACGTGTTCCACACACACACACACACCGAATCTCCTTTGCTTCTCAGTTTTATATATATCATGTCTAGTATATATAAAGACTATATTAGTTATATCTCTAGTCGATATGGATCTTAACACTCTCTTTTTGTTCTCTTTTTAAAGTGAGGAAATTGGTACTGAGATCTGAGCTTGACTACAAATATTGTAGACGCTATTAGTTAATGTGTGGATGGGAAGATTTAAAACATTTTACGTCTCAATTATTTGGAAGGTAGTAGAGCAGTAGTATAGTTTAAAAATTAAATTGCTCTTGAACGCGTTGAGAGATTGGAGGGAGTGCATGGCCCAGATTTGAATCTAACAACTTCTCTTTTAGAAGACAAGCCAAAGGTTTTATGCTGAACGATGTCCGGTGAATGAGGAACCCCAAGCACGTATTATGGAATTATTAATTCAATTTCTTCTAATAAATAATTGAGCTGTGTTCACTCTGGCCAAAACTTTTCCAGTTTACTCCTATACGTTTTCTACTCATATATCGCTCACCTAACATTTCGCAGAATATATAACTTACAACTAGATAGTATCCTTCCCCTTTTCTTTTCTCTATTATTAATGATCATCATCTAACACTTCAAAAGATAAACAATTAGGCCCTGTTTGGATAACTAGCTTATTTAAGAGCTTATGACATGAGAGCTTATCGTATGAGAGCTTATGACATGAGAGCTTATACCCATAAGCTATTTGTGTTTGGATATACATATTTACAAGTGCTTATATAAAAATTAAATTGTTTGGATGCATGATTCTATAAGCACTTATAAGATGTTATAACTTTTTAAAATTAAAACATATTAAAAATTTATAAAAAATCATAATATATCACAAAATAGTTATTGAAAATGAAAATTAACTAATATCATTCGTTTATAAAATGATTATCATATGAAAATATATGTTATAAATCAAGAAAGGAGATTATTTTAATATGATCCAAGAAATTCTTGATTCGAAAATAACTAAAGAACCGAACAGGTAACGTCCTAAAAAATATATGGCCAAATTGTTACCAAAACTTGAAAATCATGCACTGGTAACCCAACTTTTTCCAGAAGCACCGTTCTGGTATGTAGGATCCGTAAATTTGGACAGAGGGAAATGAGGCAGAACTTTAATCAATAATAAAAATCTAACCAACATACCCCCTTTCCTTCGGTCCAATCAAGATAATCCTTCATCGCATTGACTCCCGCAACAGAATCTCACGCAAACCATCCTCATTCAACAAGTGAGGGAACGAGGGATTTTTTAGCAGAGATTTGGGATTCCATTTTCGTGACTCCATTTTCTTCTGAATCTCACGCAAACCATCCTCTTTCAACATTCCATCGTTATAATTAATTGGACACGAAATTTGGGAACGAGGGATTTTTTAGCAGAGATTTGGGAACGAGGGTGAGAGAAGACAGAACAATCGAAGCAGAACAGAGCAATCGAACTGCAATCGAAGCAAAAGAGTGAAGATAGAAGAGGATTTGAGCAGAGATGGGAATGAGTTTTTTCTTCGAGTGATTTGGGAACAAGGGTTCACGAGAGAGAAGACAGAGCAAAGGTTTCCGAGAGACGTGAGAGAAGACAGCGTGCGAGAAAAGAAATTAAAATGCAAAGAAACAACAACAAAAAACGAGCGAAGCAGGATTCGAGCACGGGATAGCCCGATGCCAACCTTTAGTGGAGCATAAGCTACCCGTATAAGCTACAAAATGGAGCTTATGAAAAATTCTCATAAGCTCTAATGAAACTGCCATAAGCTCTCATAAACAATTTACCCAAACACCTTCATAAGAGCTTATGGGTGAAGAGAAGCCCAAATAAACTAAAAATAAGCCTATCCAAACAGGCTCTTAATGACGTATTCTCCTCCAGTGGCCAAGTGCAAGAGAGACAAAAGGGCAATATTGCCCATTACCTATTTTTAAACCATTCAAATAAGACTAGCTAGTAGCAAGGTATTATATTCGTTAATGGAATATAACCATAGCCATTCTAAAAAGTGAAATTTGGTACCTAATAAAAAGTTATGTGAATTGAAAATTTGTTGGGCTTGTTCGATAATCAGGAGCCATAAAAGCCAGTAAAGTACGGGTTTTTGTTTTTGGTGAAGCCATTAAAATACAGCTCTACCATATCAAAACAAACACCTATTGTATCATTCCAAAGAAAATGAAAACAACCTGACTCGGGAAAATAAAATTTGACCAAAAAAGGGGGAAAATAAAATTTATTAAACTTTAATTATTTTAAATTTTAAATTTAATTTCCCTATTTTTTCAAAAAAAATCAATTTCTCTATGTTAATTATGTATATCATTTTTATAATTTGAAATATTTTTTGTTTTTTTTTAATTTTACTTAAATTAATTATGTAAAGTGTTATAATTTTTTTTTGATAAATTATGTAAAGTGTTATAATTTTAAATATGCTTAATTTATATCCTTTTATTTTTACTAGCTCGTTTTAAAATCCTTATACTTACTGGTTACTTACATTACATGTGTCATTACTTATCTGAGATTCGGAATAAAAGGAGCATGACCCGGACCATGTTTGGAATCTGCGAGGTTTTTTTTTATTTCATAAAAGAAATATATTTTTATTTTAATATAAAACAACTTACGAAAAGATATTTTGTTATTTATTTTCTAAAATGTTTAATTTAAATTCTTTTATATTAATTTAACATAATATGAAATATCTTTTAATTAATATTTCAAAATTTTAATGTGAATTATGTATTTATTTCTTTCATAAATCTAAGACTTTCTTTTAACTATATATGTTTTTAATATAATTTGTATTTCATTTAAATTTAAAAATATACATGTAATACACCATAGTACCCTACTAACCATTGTGTGTTTACATTCTCACTTTCACATATTGGACAAACCATAATTTGAAAATTCAAACTTTCTAAACAAAAATCTAAACATGCTTTAATTTACATTTGTCTTTACTGATCCATTGCTAAGAAGGAAGAATTATAATTCTCTCTATTTATTCTATTATTATATTTTTGGAGAAATAAATGGAATAAATAATATTTTTTACTATATATTTATATCATTTTTTCTAAAAGTATAAAAATAAAAAAAATAGAGAGAATTTTAACACAGGAAATAACGGACCATGACCAATGTCCATGTGTGGAATCTAAGGGCTTTCCTTGAAGAAAACAAAATTCTAAAAGAAAGATATTTTAAAATAGCAACTTACCAAAAAGTTGAATGCTATAAATATTGAATTTTTTAAAGTTTTTCCTTGCCCGCGTGAAAATAACACGGCGCAAAAAACGAAAAAACAAAATGAAATTTGGCAGTTGTGAATGAGTATTTTTCGGAAAAATGGATGATGAAATGGTTGCCGTTAGATTATAGCGTATGGTGATGATAAGGTGATGTTTATCGGGAAGGTGGGGCCCGAGGGAGAGCGCACGTGGGCAGGGGCAGAATGCAGCGATAGATGAAGGAGCTGCTCATAAGTGGAAAAGGTTTACAATTATTTCGTGTGCCCCACTTGCCCCCATACGATGCCCCCTTTCATGTCAACTCTTTCAAAATCGAACGGATTCAAAAAATTAACCACAAATCGATTTAAAAAATTGAAAACCAACAAAAATTGTTTTTTTATGTCTTTTGGATAGTGTTTTTTGCAAAACCGAATCGAATCGTTTAGATTTTGGATATCTTTACTAAAATTAAATCGATCCAAACCGAACTGCAATTTATAATGTTATTTCTTTTGAACTTGTTTAAATGTATTTTTAATTGTAAATTGTTATCTAACATATGCTATTAATTAATTATTTGTGTGTAAATTTATTTTTGCAAGTATTATGTGTGTTAAATATTAATTCATAGCGGCCTTTGTGTGTGTGTGTTAAATATTATTTCATATTTTTTATCTCATTTAGTTAATAATTGTCTTTTGAAAGTATTGTTTTCTATAACCATTTTTTTAGGAACGACCTTTGTGTTTAAATATTGGCTTTAGAAATAGTAACCCAACGAAAATTATTAAAACGAAGGTTGTTGATTGGTATTTGATAATATATTACAAGTAAAATGTAAGCAATATAGCATTGCAGTTGATATTTTCTTTTAAAAAATTACAGCCGCAAAAATCGAAAACCGATCCAATCTAAACCACATGTTTTGGATCGGATCGGATTTTTTAGAAACCGAACTGAACCACATGTTCTTTTAAACTTTGGATCGAATGATTTTTTGTCTCAAAATCGAACCGAACCGGGCTGCAAACACCCCTACAAGCCTCAGGTCCCACGTGTGGCGTACCGTGCTCCTTGCCCTACAACATCACCCCATAATTATTAATTAATTTTATAATTTTTTATTTTTTTTATCAAAATATGTTTTGATTTTAGATTTTTAAGCAAAAAATCAGTTTATAAGTTTTGATTTTTAAACACCTCTCGATTTTTAATAATCATCTAATATGTTTCTTTTTTTTTTTTACGACATATACTACTAAAAAACTGGTGATCAGTGACCGATTTTTGAAATATTTTTAAAGTTTTTGTTTAATTCGATTGTAGGTAAGCTTTAGAGACCGAAAAATCTGTTGCTAGTTAGTGACCGATTTAGAGACAAAATTCATATATTAAAAATAAAATAAAATAATTGGTGGTTAGCGACCTAGTGACCGATTTAGTGACTGAATTATAAAGTTTGTATGTAATTTGACTGTAGAGACTTTAGTGACCGATCTTTCAGTCACTAATTAGTGACCGAATTATAAAGTTTGTATATAATTTGACTGTAGAGACTCACTAATTAGTGATAATATCACCAAATATCACTCATTTGGATAATTTATTTCTCTTCTTGCCACATCATTATTTTGGATATTAGGTATTTGAAAATCATTTATTGTTATTACCCCAACATTCTAAATCTTCTTTTATGGGTTTTTTTTTATTAATCTCCGATTTAATTTGACTCGAATCAGGTGAACCATATGTGAGATAAAATAATCCCAGTATCTATTTTCTCCATTTACAAGTCTCGGACCTGATATCTTATTTAAGAAAAACCAAATTCCTTATTAGACTATTAGGCATTGATTTTAGGTTTTTTTTTGTTACCTGAGTATTTTATTTTTTACTAAATATTATGAATTACTTCAAAAATTATGTATTAGATACTAATTTGTCCCAAAATAAGTGACTTTTTAGTAAAAAGATTCAAAATAAAATGTCATTTTATTTTTTCAATGAATTATTAATTTTTTTTCTAATTTTAAAAAGAAAAAATATTAATATAAAAGGAAAAGAATATTAATATATAATTTAGATAATTATCTTAAATAACTTAAATATTTAATAAAGATAAATACATAATATAATAACATGTCACTTAATTATTAACATATTTTAATTCATTAAATGGAATGACAATTTAAGATTGAAGGATGTTATAAAAAGTCAATTTGTGAAATGCCATATTATTTATTTTAAAATAATTACCACTTTTAATATTTAAACCTTTTCAAATTATTTATCATCTTAAAATCAGGATATATTTAAAAAAAATATTTTTATTAAATAAAATGAGATAATATAAATGAATTTAGATCATAATTGAATTAAATAAATTTATATTTCCTCAAAATAAAAAATGTAATTAAACAAATGTTGCTATGGAGGAATACAAGCAAATGTTGTGTCTTTTTTTTTTATTTAGGACCATTGCTGGCTACTCACGGAGTGTCCCAATGCTTTCAACGAAAGACTAATCTCCGTTCGCCTGAAAACCAAGTAAAGGTTGACCAACACATTTTTTAACTCCGCGGGAATCAAACCTGGGAGCATCAAGTCGACCCCCCGAGTCCCAGGACACGTTACTCCACTGGGCCAAGCGGTTGGACCAAGTAAATGTTGTGTCGTTTGAGAGAGTATCAGGGTTTTATATATTTTTTTTATATTTTTTAAAAGAGAAATTTAAATATAGAATTTAATTAAAATATATAGAGTAAAAATGTGGAAAAATAATAATAATTGCGAATTCTCATCTAATATACTTTTAATATATATACACACCATTTAGGGAATCGAATATTAAAAGTGTGTTTTATTATGATATATACTTGATCCAAGTTTTCGTCAAATATATAAGGTGGTGCGCATCATCAGTGAACGATATTGAACTTTTGTACTGTTATTCAATCAAGAAGAAGAACTAATCTGCTAATTGCTAGAGAAAGAAATGGTTGGAACAGCGAAAACGGAAACGGCAAGAAAAGAGAATAGTACATGCCCCATCCCGTCCCGTACGTTGCACTTCTAAATCTACCTGATAGATCTTGACCAAAAAAAAAAAAATCTACCTGATAGAATGAATGAGTTAGTATGTGCGACCAATCATGGGACCATAAACGATCCTCCACACGTTTTACTTACATTAGATTCTTTTTCCTCAACTCAAGAGTCAAGACCATATCATATGTGCACTACTTGTGAATTTCACGCACTGATTGAGGATGGCCCCTCCTACCTCCTCTCGGACTACTCTACCATAACCTTTTGTCGACATATCTTTCTAGCTCGTAGTTTTTTTATTTTTTTTAATAATCTTTGAAATTTGTAGTTTAGTTGGAACCTCTTCATTTTTTCACATTACAGTTGTTACTACAGTTTAATATTTATAAAATGTTGGAAGTCCCACATTGGATGGTCAGGGCGCCTGTGCAGTGTTTATATAGCTGGGGGAATCCCTATCTTTCAAGCCGATTTTGAAGGGTGGATGTGAGCCCCAGCCGAATTTTTAGACGGTATTTTAATATGGTATCAGAGCCTGTGCCTCCCGGTAGTGTGGATACTGCCGCATGGCCAGGGGCCTGTGCTAGTGCTTATATAGCTAGGGTCGTACCATCCCCTCAAAGTGCTTTTGAGGGATTAGAGGTTCCGATGCCGAATTTTAACAAAAAGTAAATCAGATAATTGATCGTTAAATTAATGAAAATGTATTACACATTAAATTTTAAAAGCCAAAAACTCTCAATTAGCTATATTAATTAATTACAGGCTGAATAATTTATAATATTATCTTATATCTTCATTATAAATTCTGCTTAATTTATAAAGTTTAAAACTATTTAAGACCATGCAGAGTATATTTTTGTAATTTAAAAATAAAAAACTTTATAATATATAATTCAAAAAATAAGAAACAAAAATTACATTTTATTTTATTGAAAATGATAAAAGAAACTTGAAAATGAGCCAAGGTAAGTCATCAAACTAGTTTGGACCCACTTTCACTCGTGTGTTAGAAATTAGTAACTGTAACTCATATTGACATTTCTTTGACAAAAAAAACTCATATTGACATTTCTATTATATATATTGAACCAATTATATTTCACTATTTTATTACATAATAATATTTTATTTAATTGAAAAATAATATCAAAATATGATAAAATAATAAAATGTTATTGATATAATAATTATTTGCTTGAGACAATTCATGATTTAAAATCATTTTAAATATAAAATAAGTTAACTTATACCATCCTCATGAATTTACTCTAAATTTGGTAAAAAAATATATATGGATTTACTGTAAATGTAGCACTATCTTTTAGTACTATTTTATTTTATTTTCTTGAAAGCTACAACTCCCGTTTATAATAACTATTTCTTAAATCACGATGCTAAAACGCTTATTTAATCACATTACTTTATTATCAAAGCATCAGATAACATTACTCTAAAAAAATACCAATCTTAGGCCAATGAGCGTTTTAAGGAATCATCACGTGGTGATTAGTACTATATTATCTAAAACTTTCGAGTCAAATCAAGCGGGACCCGAAAGCGATGGCATCGTTTCGCAAAGGCGACGTTGTAGTAGGGTATGCTTTTCCGACAGAACCAGGTGGCCCATTGGCCCACGTGTCACTCATCCTGCGCGTGTCATTCTGATAGCTGTCGCTCGGAATGTGCGAACCACACGAATCTTAATTCACAAACCCCCTTATTGGGCTTTGAACAACTTCTGTATGTTATGTATGATGATGAAGTCGCAAATGCTACATTACACACACATGCCTCGAATCAAATACCAGAGTTTTGGGGTCAAACAGTTCCATCACTAGCTAGCTGTTCACAAAAATGTACATGCCTTATGGTTGTGGGTGGCGTTTAGGGTGGTGAAGTAATAAAACTTTACCACTATGGTGAAGTGGGGCCAGTAATAACAATAGTCTTTGATTTAATAATTTTATATTTATACGGATAGGATCAATTACCGGATAATTGAATAACAGGTAAATGCCCAAGATTAATGTAATTGCAATAGAGGTCAAAATATATTACTTATTTAGACTATTGGCTCACGCTTTTGTAAAATATGAGTTCCTAGCCAAAATTTTAATTTTAATTAATTACAAATTTTCCCATAAAAAATTATAATTGCTCGGCATCTCTTTCCTTCTATCTCGATCTCTTGCTCTCTCCCTCTCTCTCCCACCTCTCTCTCTCTCGTTCTCCCACCTCTCCCTCTATCTCACTGTCTCTATCTCCCTCCTCTCTTATTTTCTCCCATTCTCTCCCACCATCTCTCCTTCACTCTTTATCTCTCTCGCTCTCTCTCCCGATCTCTCGCTCTTTCTTGTTCTCCCCCTCTCTCCCTCTCCCTCTCAACTTCTCCCTCCCCTCTTTCTGTCACACATTTTGATCTCTCCCCTCCTCCCTCGTTATCTCCCCTCTCTCTCGCTCTCGCTCTCTCCCCCTCTAGCTCCCTCGCTCCCTCTCTCTCCCCCCTCTTGCTATTGCTCTATCTCTCTCTCACCAGAGAAAGGAGCGAGAAGGAGGGAGAGAGAGGGGGGAAGAGATAGAGTGTGAGAGAGGGAGGGAGGGAGGGATAGTGAGCGAGAGAGGGGGAGAGAGATAGATCGAGAGGGAGAGCAACTGAAAGAGAGGGAGGGAGAGGGGGAGAGAGAGATATAGAGTGAGAGAGGAGAGTGGGAGAGGGAGGGAGGGAGAGGGGGAGAGAGATATATAGAGTGAGAAGGAGCGGGAGAGAGAAGGGAGAGTATAAAAACAAAAGGTTTGAACATTGCAGAGATTATTAAAAAATTGTAAGGACTAAGCACAAAAATTAATATATTTGCAGGGATGAAAAAGATATTTAAGTGAAAAAATTATTACTCAAAAATTAAAATGATGTTTTATTTATAAAAATAAAATTAAAAGAAAAAAGAGACTATTTGCGATTTTCATAATATATCACGCCAATTTTTATAATTGATGAAATTCTAGGCATATTGATCTATTATAACAATTTATGGGGAGAAAAATCTAATATAGATAAAAACTGGATTACCTGTTATCACAGGTGATGGACCCACTTCACCATGGTGGTGAAGTTTTATTACTTCACCACCCTAGAAGTCACCATGGTTGTGACACTTTCAATATGTAACAATAATAACACGGTTGAGTTTCGTTGAATTACTAACAGTGAACCAGAGTCAGAGTTCCGTAAACAAAACCATAAGGTTCCGTTTCAATTTTTGAATTCCAGGTCCCTTTCCGTGATTGATTTTTCTGGCTGCGTAGTTTTTTCCCCCCCTTTTGTTTTGTGTAGTTGGGTGAAGGAGGAACAAGATCATTGGAAATACCATATTATATATCATTATATTATATAGTACTATTTTTTAATTAACCATATTTTAAAAAACATACAAGGTTATTTCCAGGGGAATATTCACAATTAATAATATGAATTGATGGGTAATTTAACCGTACGTACCATCTTATGTACTTTCGTAACGACACCAGCATTGTGATTATCTAAATCTAATGACAGATTAGAGGACTAAAATGTTGCCAACTCGTTCAGAGTTGTAACCCAGGCAGTGGAACAAGAAACGACAGGAGATGAACACAAAATAAATTAAAACTAGAAAGAAATTGTTAAGAAAGAAGAAACAAACATGTCATTAATTATATGAATAAATTAGTACTCTGAGCTCTGAAGGACTGAGAAGGGATGGTCATGTATTGTATTTAATAGGCGAGACGTGTTAACTTTTTATGCTTTAAATAAATAAATTAAATATATATTCGAATTAAATGCAATATCGTATTTTCTGCAGATTGTATTTTCAATTTTCATCAGTGTATAACGTGTATGGCCAACGAAGCTATTTTTCAAAGAGTTTACGTTGGTAAGGAAATATGGTAGTAGGTGTTTTTCTCTCACGCAAAGAGACATACGCAAAAGTTAAATTGCACATGTAAATTTAATATACAATTAAACAAAACCTTTGTTATTGTTATTAGTACGGGTAATTTGTCTCGGTCTAATGGATACCATTCTTTATTATTGATGGTTCTGGCATAAGGTTTACAAAAATACGTGGCCACTACAGAGGCACATTGTCCTAGTCACAGAGAAAGTAATAATTTACTACCACGTCTAATGATCCAGATCATCACGTGCAAAGCACGACATCCATGGAGAACAGACAAAATGGATTCGTTTTACTCCTTCTTTTGTTAATCAGAAATGAGCAATCACTCATGAGGTGAAGATTCTTGATAATTATGAAAAATATACTAGTTTCGTATAAAAAGGCTTTGCAATTATGAGATTGGGGGGGACTTTGATAGATAAGAATATGGTCCAACCAAACTTGCCATCTGTTGGGGAAGTAGAACTTCTTAAGCTGTTTATTTGTGGTCCTAACTATTATTAATCATCCTAAATAAATCCTGTGTGACAATAATTACCATAACACTCAGTTTCCATAGGTCATGGTTTGGTCCATTCCTCTTTTTTTTTTTTTTTCCCAATCTTAATTGTGAATTGTGATGGCACATCACCACGCACACGCGCACAAAATGTCTTGGGAAATGGCATTGCGCACAACTTGATTTATCTAATTGCAATTTTATCTCAACTTGCAAAAGCGGGGGCATTTAATTTTGACGTTGATCCAAGAAACGTGCACGCTCAACAGGAAAAACGGAAATGGTGAAACCCATAGTGGTCCTTAATTCAAGTGGCTTATCTGTTCCTTTTGTTTATTAACAGGAAAAATCCACCAGAAAAACGGATGTGATAGTAGCACGGTGATAGTAGTAGAAGATAAAAATACGGACAGCGTGTTGACTCCTGATATCTTACATGTATGCTCAATTAGGCCAAAATAATTTAGCCAGCTGAAGAAAATACCATAAGTAGAGTGATGCTTTTCCCAGAAGAGTCCTTAAACTAGCAAACAAAACAACACAAGAGTACGTAAGGCTCAAAAAAAGGGTATAAATTTCTTAATCAAGAAAATTGATGTTAAGAGTCAATTTGAAGACATATTTTGACGTATTAAAATCCGTAAATCGCAAATCGGAGCAAAAGTTGCAGTTGATCAAATTGGGAGGGGAAGGGGGGGGGGGGGGGGGGGGGGGGGGGGGAACAAACCAAACGGCCTAAAGAAAGGGCCAAAAGATCCTCCACTTAGTCGCCATCACTGGGGTCGCAGATTCAACAGAACCTTTTTCAGGATTATATCTGAAAATGAGAAGTACTTTGAAATTCTAGGAAACACACAGGTGGGTAACAAACTGAAGCTGTTTATATACATGTTAAACAACATTTTTTATGTATAAAAATAACAAGACTACATACATTAAAGACCCAGGCTATCCCCTTTAACCGTTTCCTCTTATATCTGAAATAATTTGAAAGCGGCAAAGAAGAAAGAAAAACACTTTTGGGGAGCTGAAAGCGTCATCTCCTCCTCCTTTCCTTGTCCTTTTTCCCCCTTCCTCCACAAAGAACCCTCTTAAAATTTCCCGGAATCTGTTGCCTAATGCTTGCTCAATTCAGGGGCTTCTTTAATACTCATTTCAACCATTTCAACTGCATTGAAACCTTCATCTTCGGTGGCTATGGTAGACTGAGAATCCCCCATTCCAGACCCTGCCTGGATTTCCTTGAACATTGCCATGACTTGAATCATTGTAGGGCGCCGCCAGGGTCTGTCATCCAAACAAGCACATGCTACCCTTAAGTGCTGCAAAAGCTCAATCTCCAGATTGGGGTCTTCTTTCATGAGTTCCGGGTCGAAAACATCGCTTATCTTCATCTTGGCATGTTGTTTAACCCACCCCACAAGGTTGTTGTCACCGAAATCAGCCGAGTCCGTTGGCCTCTTCCCCGTCAGCAGCTCCAGTAAAACCACACCATAACTATAAACATCACCCTTGGTGGAGCATCTAAAGCTCTGATAGTATTCAGGAGGAACATAGCCCGGGGTGCCCGCCAGTGTGCTGACACTTAAATGGGTATCCATAGCACTCATAAGCCTAGCCATTCCAAAATCAGAGACCCTGGCTTCTAGATTTTCATCAAGCAACACATTGCTTGATTTCATGTCCCTGTGAATGATGTGGGGGATACAATTGTGGTGAAGAAAAGCCAATCCCCTGGCAGCTCCAATTGCAATCTTTCTCCTCACCGACCAGTTCATCTTGATCCCGGCTTTCTTGGGGTCGTGCAGAACATCTTCTAGGCTTCCATATTTCATGTACTCATACACCAACAGCCTTTCCTCCCCAACCTTGCAGTATCCCAGAAGGGGAACGAGGTTCCTGTGCTTGATCTTCCCAATGGTTTCCATCTCAGCAGTGAATTCCCTGTCCCCTTGTCCGCTGACATGGATCAGTTTCTTGATGGCCACAACACTTCCATCCTTCAACTGAGCCTTGTACACGTCGCCAAAGCCTCCGGAGCCAATAAGACTGTCATTGTGAAAGCCATTGGTGGCCTCAAGGAGATCCGCAAAAGTAAGCTTCCGAAGCGGCTTCTCAAAGGTCGCAAGGTTTATGCTAAGCGCTTCACGGGCACTGGTCAGTTTCCAGCTGACATTATTGGCCGTGCCCGAGTGCGAATTGCCATTGCCATCAATGTAGCCATCAATGGCAGCCTCCTTTTTCTTCCTCCTCTTCCTGGTCTCAATGGCAATAATGATCAAACCGAAAACGCAGAAAAGTGAGAAAAGCAATCCCATTGCCACACTCCCAGCAAGTGATGCCTGTCTCCTGTGAGACCTGTGGTGTAGGGCATCCGCATTGGCTCCGGAGTCAGCCCCACAAGGAGGAAGAGGAACCCCACAGAGGCCAGAGTTGTTCTGGAACTTGGTAGCCGAAAATGTATCGAATTGACCGGTTTCCGGAATCATTCCGGAGAGATAGTTGTTGGAAAAGTCGATCTCAGTGAGCAAGGAAAGCCCGGCCAATGCCTGCGGAATCTGGCCCTGGAGCCTATTGTTGGAGAGATCAAGTATGTTGAGGTTCTTCATCTTTCCAAGCTCTTGCGGAATGTTACCAGAAATGTTATTGTGACCCAAATGCAAGATGTAAAGATAGTACATTTCCCCAATTTCCTTTGGAATAGTACCGGACAACATGTTGTGGGAAATATCCAAAAAGATCATGGAACCATTGTGGTTAAACGTTGGCTGAATCTTACCTCCATAGACCCTAGTGAAATTGCAAGGGTTCCTGGTGGAAATCCTGTTCAGCTGTTGCTGACTGATCCCTGCAAACTCCAGCAAGTTCCCAGCTCCATGGCACTCTTTGCTACCGTCATTCTTAATGTACACATAAGTCTTCCCGCTAATGAAATTCACCGCAATCTTCCCCGATTGCTTGAAAAGCTCCGGCGGTATCGCCCCCGTGAGCGAATTGGTGTTCAGATCCAACCATATCAAGCTGGGGCAATCCCCGAGCTCCGGCGGAATCCTCCCGGAGAAGGAGTTGTTGCTGAGCTTCAGTATCGCCAAATTGGAGAGCTTCCCAATCCACGCGGGAATCTCTCCGGTGAGCCTGTTATTGGAGAGTGAGATCCAATTCAGTTTGGTGCAGTTCATTAGCCCAGAAGGGATGCTCCCACTAAGCTCGTTGAAGTCAAGGATCAAATTCTCGAGGCTCTGCATGTGTCCAAGCTCCTGTGGTATCTCCCCGTGGAGATTGTTCAGCCACATGATTAAGTCCTTGAGCTTCGAGAGTGACCCTAAGCTCGGAGGGATGGTTCCCGTGAGGAAGTTGAAGCTCAAGTCCAAGGCTACGAGTTTGGAACAGTTGCTGAGCGTGGGTGGAATAAAACCCGTGAAACGGTTATTCTGAAGGTAAAGTTCCTTCAGGTTATTGTTCCCGGGATCTTCGCAGAGCCACCCGGGGATTGGTCCGCTGAAGTTGTTCGAGCTCAGATCCAGCGATTCAAGACTCGGTATTAGCTTCGACAGTGACTCGGGGAGTGGACCCGTGAACTCGTTGAACGACACAGCAAGGTCTTTAAGGCTACTCATCTCTGTAAGAACCTCCATCGGGAGCTCGCCGGTGAACCGGTTGCTCGATATGTCGAAGAACTCGAGGGAAGTGCACGCGCCGAACTCGCGTGGGACGGGGCCGCTGAGGTTGTTGGAGGAGAGATCGAGTTCGACGAGGGTGGGGCAGAGGTCGGCGAGGCGAGAAGGAATCTGGCCGGCGAAGTGGTTGGTTGCGAGGTAGAGGAACTGTAGGGAACCGGAGGGGAGGGACGGAACCGGACCGGTGAACTGGTTACCGGAGAGGTTAAGGTGGAGGAGGTGCTTGCAGGGGGAGATGGTGCGGGCAATGTCGCCGAAGTACTTGTTGGCAGAGAGGTCGAGGTGTTGGAGAGAAGAACAGTCGCCCAAGGAAGGAATGGAGACGGAGAAGTTGTTGGAGGAGAGGTCCAAGTAGCGGAGCGTGGCGGCGTAACCGGAGAAGTCGGTTTCGCCGGTGATTTTGTTTCCTCTGAGAGCAAGGTACCGGATTCCAGGGGTGAGGATCCAGGGGAAAACTCCAGGACCATAAAACTTATTGTAGGAGAGGTCAATGATTTCGAGGGCGGAGCTGAGCCTCCACCGTGGGGGTGAAGAATCGAATTCCAGAGCATTGTTGGAGAGGTTAAGGGATTGGAGGGAAGAACAGGAAGCCAGAAAGGACAAGTCAGAGAAGGCTCTAGAGAGGGTGTTTTGGGATAGATCTATGGCGGTTAGTGAGGAGCTACACTTGGAATGGAGAATGGGAGGAGGGGAAGTTGCTGTGGTGAGGTTTGTGGATTTGAGGGTGAGGACTTGGAGGTGGTCGAGGGTGAGGAGATAGGTTTCGACGACGGTGAGGTTTGTGTTGAGAGGGATGGAGGTTAGGTCTATGGAAGTGATGGTGGTGGTGGTTTGGTTGCAGGTTACGCCGGTGAATGAACAGGGGTTTTGGTTCGGGAGCCAGTCATGGAGAAGGGATGGGTTCGGGAGAGTGGCTTTGAAGTTTAACAGCTGTGTGGCTGGGTCTCTGGAACTGGAAGAAGAAGCGCACCAGCATGGTCTTGGGTGAATAAACAGAGAGAGCGAGAGTAAGAGCAGGAGCGAGAGGGAGTTTCTGCTGTACAGGGGTTTCATTTTTTTCGTGAAGGCTAGCTATGAGATACACAGATAGTGAGTGAATGGAAAAGTGTGTGTGTGAGTGAATGACTGTCTCTGTAGCTGTGTCTAGGGTATGAGCTCTGCCATTAGAGAGAGAGAGAGAGAGAGAGAGAGCTCAGAAGCTCTGGTTCAGAGTTGAGAGAGAGAGAAAGAGTATGAGGATTACAGAGAGAAAGGGAGAGTCAAAAGTCGGAGTAAGGAAGGTAACAAGGGTATTTATCAAGTTGAGGAGTGGACACAGCTGTTGCTCACATGCCATGTGACACTCTCTCTATCTATCTCTTCCATAATAGTAATATCTAGTTTAATCTACCCATTCTGTTTTATTTTTTCTTTTTTCTTTTTACTTTTCCCCCAACTCTTTTCTGATTCAAACAAAATTGTTGTACTATTTCCGTCTCTCTAAATATAAATTTTTTTTAATTAATTTATATTTTTTTAAAAATTAGTTAAATTAGTTAATAGCGATAAATTTATCAATGATTTATTATATTTTTTTAAAACTAACCTTAATACTTATTATTATCTCTCTTCTCTGTCCTCTCTCTCGTTATTTAATTAATGTATTGAAAAATATAGAGTAGTTGGATAATCATAAGTATATTTTAGTCAAAAAATAATTAATATAATTAATTTTTTGAAAAAATTCTTATATAAATAGACTTTTATTTTTTTGTAAATATTCGTATATTTAAGGACGAAAGTAGTATTTAATAATAGGAAGACAGACACATTTAATAATGTCATTATTAAGACACTAAAAACGCACAATAATTCATTCATGAGTAATTAAGATCATTTAGAAAGTTGACTAATTAATTTAATTTAAATTTCTTGTATTTATATATAAATCTTAATTATAAAATTGAAAAAATATTTACTTTAAATTTTATTATCTTTCTGTGATTTTTAAGCGGGTCATTGAATTATGTCTTTTTAAAATAAGTTAAAATGAGATTTAAAAAAAAATAATGCGATACGAGGTTTATGAATTAATAATGAACCTATACAAATACAAATGGATACATTTAAAAACTAGAACTACCAAAAAAAGTAATTTTTAGAAATTGTTACTACTATTATCTATTCACTCCAAATTATTTTGATATGTAAAAGGGAAAAATTGTTAGGTAAGGAATGTCAAAAGTTAGTGAGATAAATCTAATATATTTTCCCAAGAAAAAATGAGATGAGATTAATTCGAATTTTTTTGAACGGGAGATTAATTAGAGCTAAAGAGAGTAGTTTGTGACACTTTTTTTGGTTTCTCTCACTAAAATAGATTATTTATTCTTTTTTAACTTTCCCCGTACGTGCGACGAAGAACTGACCCATCGCTATCAATCAATTGAGATTCTATCTCCTGATTAAATGGATCTTTTTTTTCTCTGAGTTTTAATTAACCCATCTCGACAGTTTTCAACTTTTTTTTAATGTTTTTCTCCTACATTCTATGGCTTTTTTTTATCGGTATCACTTTTAAAAAAATTAATTTATCTTTTATTATTATTATTTTTTAATTAGATTTCAATTACTATTTTTATTTTAAGTGAGAAGTTCTATTCCTAAAATTAGACTTCTCACTGTGTTTTTTTTAAAATACTTATGAGAAGTCTTATCCCTTAAACAGGACTTCTGAATATTTTTTTTTTATTTTGACAGTTTAGAGTTTAGTTAAAGTGGTTTATAGTGTTAGGTGGTTTGTGGTTTTAGGATTTAAGTGATTTTTAGATTTTCGGGTTATTCAAATTTATTTATTTATTTTGTTTATTAATTCAATTTATTATTTAATAATTGCTACAATTAAGTTAGTTTATGACTTAATAGTAAATAATAATACAATAAAATGATTACATTAAAATTATAAAAGGGGTACAACGATCCACATTTCTTACTCCTGTGTAGAATATCTAGGATTGTAATTAGGACATTTATTCCTATTATAACCCTCATTTCGACACAGTCCACACCTTTTAGGGTGACGACGCCTTTCTACCTGATCCATGTCAGTGCGAATGCGAATAGATTGTGGATGACCCTGTGGTAGCATCCGCATTTGTGGATCGTGGCACACTTGAGGTCCAGTATATTCTGGCCAATATTCTTCGTTGGGCAACACACTGAACTATTCGTGGTAAACGTTGAAGATGTTTTCCAACTTGTACACAGGAGGCACATATTGTACCTATCTACTCCACCACAATTGCAAGACCCTCACAGTTATATATAGAACCCTCCAGATGTTGGACCTAGTATGCCTACACAACGACGTTCACGATGTACTACACGCCGACAACTTAGCCCCCCTGTTGCTTTCACTCTGTCGCAACAACACTTCGACCCACCTCGCCATTCATTTTATTGTATTATTATTTACTATTAAGTCCTAAATTAACTTAATTGTAGTAATTATTAAATAATAAATTGAATTAATAAACAAAATTAATTAATTAATTTAAATAACCCCAAAATCCTAAAACCACTTAAACCCTAAAACCACAAACCACCTAACACCATAAACCACCTTAGGCTTTTTTACTCTTATAACACAAAAAAAAAAATTATTTACCAAAATAACACACTTTTTTTTTATTTACCAAAATAACACACTTTTGAATATAATATTAATTTAAATATTTTTTAATTAATTAAATATTAATAGTTGGTTTAAGATTGTGATTAAGTTGTTAATTAAATTAATATTTAATTGTTAAATATTTATTAACCCAATTTGACACAAAAGACAAATACATCAATATCTCTGTCTCCGCACACTGATCGGAACACTCCCCCTCTACTCCTTTTTTGTCACAAAAGACAGAAACATCAATGTCTCTGTCTCCGCACACTGATCGGAGCACTCCCCCTCCACTCCTTTTCTGTCACAAAAGACAGAAACATCAATGTCTCTGTCTCCGCACACTGATCGGTGCATCCCCCTCCCCTCCTTTTGTGTCACAAAAGACAGAAACATCAATGTCTCTGTCTCCGCACACTGATCGGAGCACTCCCCCTCCACTCCTTTTCTGTCACAAAAGACAGAAACATCAATGTCTCTGTCTCCGCACACTGATCGGAGCACTCCCCCTCCACTCCTTTTCTGTCACAAAAGACAGAAACATCAATGTCTCTGTCTTTTGTGACAAAAAAGGAGTAGAGGGGGAGTGTTCCGATCAGTGTGCGGAGACAAAGATATTGATGTATTTGTCTTTTGTGTCAAATTGAGTTAATAAATATTTAACAATTAAATATTAATTTAATTAACAACTTAATCACAATCTTAAACCAACTATTAATATTTAATTAATTAAAAAATATTTAAATTAATATTATATTAAAAGTGTGTTATTTTGGTAAATAAAAAAAAAAGTGTGTTATTTTGGTAAATAATTTTTTTTTTTGTGTTATAAGTGTAAAAAAGCCACCACCTTAACTAAACCCTAAACCGTCAAAATTAAACAAAAAATTGGAAAAAATAAAAAAGTGTTCAGAAGTCCTGTTTTGGGGATATGACTTCTCATAGGCATTTTTGAAAAAATAAAATAAAAATAAAAGCATAGTGAGAAGTCCGATTTTGAAAATAGAACTTCTCACTTAAAACAAAAACAGTAATAGAAACCTAATTAAAGAAAATAGTGATAAATGGCAAATTAATTTTTTCAAAAGTGATACTGTTACAAAAAAGCCTACAACATTCTATCGTTTTAGTTTTGGCTATAATTGTCAAGAGAAAGATTAAGATAAATAACAATCCATGCTTGTTTCCGTATTTTCCTTGAAACATGCCAATATTTAGACAAACATACCGCTCAAGGTTTTCTTCATTTTCAGGATGATCTGATCCCCCCCCCCCCCCCCCCCCCCAAACACACTTTCTGCAACTTCTTACATTAATTAAGTTAAAACCCATGGTTTATATATTTTTTGGTTACAAACCCATGGTTTATATCATTTAAATTGTTTTGTTAGTCTGTTATGCTAAAAAAAATATAAATTTATATGGTTCTATAAAGTATTCTTGAACTTATTCTAAATCTAACTTTTTTTAATGTTATACCTTGTAGTGATTTAATTTTAAAATATGAATAATGTGATGGAAAATAGAGAATTAGAATTTAAAAAGTCAGTTATAAATTTTTTTCACATTGTCTAGTAATGAAAACCTCCATAAAAGAGTTCATGATCTCTCCTTCTCAAAGATTTATAAAAGAGATGACGGTCTTTCCATTGTAGATACTTTGATAATGGATATCATAATTTTAATGGCTTCAAACCATAAGTCTATTAGGGTTCATAGAATATAAATAAAATACTAATGCCAAAATTTACACATTTTAATTGTAAAACTATCTCTAATATAAAGAAGTTATGTCTATGAAAAATGACTATATGAGTGAAAATCGTTCTACTTGTCACCCTTTACACGTCCCTAGAGGTTTCTTTTGTGTTTATAGGAGAAGAAGTTAACAAGATGCACGTGTTACGCGGTTTAAATTGATTGAATCGTCCAAATAGGTGAAAGTTATTACAGGTCATTATACGGTTACTCTTGTTCGAACATTTAGATGGCGGGGAGGAAAACAACATTCATTGGTCATTGAATCTTTAAAAAAATGACATGTACGAGACAACTTCAATTCAAAAAACTTGATGCATTTTATAATAAAATAAACCAAGAAACGGGTAATTTTCTTTTTGAGCAAACCAAAAAATAGAATGAACATTCGATGACTTTAAATTTTATGCTTTTGTAGATTATCAACGACAATTGAAACAAATATGACAAAAACTGATCTGTACACAAAACACATGAATGATAACGCAATTGAATAACACAAGTAGATTCACGAGCAACACATGCGTGACATGGATAAGAAATGAGCATCGATTCAACACCAATCCTATGTTATCAATAAAAAAAATTCAGAAATTAGACAACTTTTAGGCCTATTAAATCATAATTGACAAATGATAGTGAACAATGATTCCCTTACACAACCCTTAAAAAATATCTTAAATGAACTGCAATTTAATTAAAGGTATATAAAAAACTTGAAAACATTTTTTGAAAATATTATTTTTCTCATGATGGGTACTTACAATATATGCATAAACTATAATCACATTCTGCATGAGTTTAATATAGTCAAGAGTGAATGAAACCCAACTCATTAAATAAAAGCAACAAAGTGTCACTCTATATGTAATGTCTCGGTTGTTTTTTAGACTGACG
This sequence comes from Glycyrrhiza uralensis, assembly GCA_030159175.1. NCBI lineage: Eukaryota > Viridiplantae > Streptophyta > Magnoliopsida > Fabales > Fabaceae > Glycyrrhiza > Glycyrrhiza uralensis. The sequence continues at coordinate 46,585,089 of BRZY01000005.1, forward strand.
ACTGTCCCCACACATCAACACGGGTCTTTTCAGCATGCTTTGTCCTCACTCACATGCTTCCCAGGAGGTCATCCATCCCGAAATCGCTCCAAGTCAAGCACGCTTAACTATGGAGTTCTTAAGTGATAGGCTACCAAAAAGAAAATACATCTTGTTGGTATAAGTAGTACCAATCAATTCTATTAAGCTTTCCTCAACTGTACAGTCTCATGCCTGCACAGTCTCGGAATACCTCTCATTCGGGTATGATTTCGGTTCATTCATGTACCTCTTCTCCTAGAAGCCTGCCAGGAGCCACTCCTTGTTCGTGCCTCTCTACACCGACGGTCACTCCCCGCACTCGTTGGCCTCAGGGTGTCACATGCCCACCAGCTTCAACTTGGTTCGTCCCCGAACCATACCGTACTGGGAGAGGACCAGCTCTGATACCATTTGTAATGTCCTGACTGCTTTTCAGATTGACGACTGTCCCCACACACCAACATGAGTCTTTTCTGCATGCTTTGTCCTCACTCACATGCTTCCCAGGAAACTTCCCAGGAGGTCGCCTATCCCGAAATCGCTCCAAGTCAAGCACATTTAACTATGGAGTTCTTAAGTGATAGGCTACTGAAAAGAAGATCTTGTGGTATAGGTAGTACCAATCAATTCTATTAAGTTTTCCTCAACTGTATAGTCCCATACCTGCACAGTCTCGGAATACCTCTCATTCAGGTATGATTTCGGTTCATTCATGTACCTCTTCGCCTAGAAGCCTGCCAGGAGTTGCTCCTTGTCTGTGCCTCTCTGCACCGGCGATCACTCTCCGCCCTCGTCAGCCTTAGGGTGTCACACTATAAGTGTAATGTCACAATTGTTTTCTTGATTGATGAATGTCTATTTAAACCAACACGTGTCTTTCCAGCATGTTTTGTTCTCACTCATGCATTTCCCGGGAAAATTTTCCAAGAGGAAGTCAGCAAACCCAAAATTATTCCGAGTCAATCACACTTAATTTTGGAGCTCAGAAGTTATGGTCTATAGAAAAGAGGATGCATCTAGTTTGTATAGGTAGTATTGGTCAATTCTACTAGGTTTTCCTCAACTATACAGTCTTATATTAGCACAGTCTCAAAATTCCTCTCATTTCAATATGAATTTGATTCATTCATGCGTCTCCTACCCTAAAAACCTGCAGGAGTCACTCTCTGTTCATGCCTCTTAGCACCAACAATCACACCAGCCCTCATCAGTCACATGTGTCACATGCCCACCAGCTTTATTCTGGTTTGTCTGCAACCACATCGTACTAGGAGACATTTGACTCATGCTATTTTGTAACGTTCCAACTGCTTTTTAGATTGATGTTTGTCCCCCCACAAACCAACATTTGTCTTTTCAACATGTTTTGTCACCACTCACACGCTTCATAAGAAAACTTCCCAAGAGGTCACTTATGTCATAATTGTTCTAAGTCAAGCACACTTAACTTCAAAGTTCTTAAGTTATGGTCACTTGTAAACTCTATTAAGCTTTTCTCAACAGTACAATCCCATAATAACACAATTTTGGAGTCTCTCTCATTTTGATATGAATTCAGTTCATTTATGTGTCTATCGATCACCTAGAAACTTATCAGGAGCTCCCTTAGCAATCACTTCCTGTCCTCATTAGTCTCAGGTGTCATAATAAGAATTCACTTTGGCATCCCTCAAACTAATTCTCTAAAGCTAAACAGATCCCATACCATAATGAACCATATAAGATTTCATACTCTGCAAAATTTCTTCACTTTAAAGAAGTTTCCATGCTGGATAAAATGATAAAAACCATCACAATGAAAAGCACCAGTAGGTAGGTGTAAATACCAGACCACACACTATAAGAAAAGTTTCAGGTAAAAATTAAATGACTAGTATAGTCATTATGAGAAAAACATAAGACACATAAATCACAAGGACCACAGGCGTAATACCTCTTCAAGCCAACAACGGTTTCTTTTAAACTAATTTCACTTGGTGTGCCAATTTGCTCCATTTCTATGTAGAATGTGTTTGGGGTTAGATTTTTTTCATGAATAGAGCAACAATCTATTATGATATAAAAGAATTTCAATCAACAACAAAAACACTGTAAGTGCTTGGTAGTTATAATTATACTCATAAGTTAAGATTGAAGGCAAACCTCAATGGCCAGCCAGAATGCTATCCCTTTGTGTGATTTAACATCATAATTGGTTGCTTGAAAAGAAATTCATAAAGCAAGATCAAAAAATGGAAGTGGTAAGCAATTGAACAACATATCATAAATCTATAACCTTTTTTTTTCTTTTGAAAAGTCAAGAGATTAAATTGTATTAACAAAAAGCCACTTAAAGCAAAAGAAGTGCCAAAGGCAACTACAACTCACAAGAGTTCAACAAAAAGAGTAAAAGACACCCTGTTACAAGAAAACTTTGACCCAGTAGCTGCTGTACTGCATAATTTAGTAGCAACACCTAAGCAAGTAAGAAAACAACGATTCACCTTAAAACAACAACAAGAAAATGTATCTAAATTAGCAAGTATCTTGTGCATTGCATGGTATTTTCAAACTAAAAAATAAGAAAAATATTTGATGGATAAAGTATTTTAAATTATGAAAGACACACACACACGAAGAGAGAGAATACGAAGTTTATACATATATACTACTGTACTGTATTTCTCTTTTTTTTTGGTCAAAGGATCAGATTCATAGAAAAGGGGATAAACCCCTGCCATACGGCATCTACAAACACACAGGCCAAACACACAATATATGCAGAGTCTAAACACATACAACATTTCAGTCCATGACACGCTGCTGTAATCACCCAGAACACCTAAAGAACAAAACCAATCGTCTTCCCCACGAAGCCTCATTGTTATTTTGAACACTGTTTCTATGAAACACCATATCTAACACGCTGCCTCAAAAGCTGGGACATGGGAGCAGGACAAGGGTGGAGCTGGAGATGCAGGAGGCAAAGGGCAGTGGTCGGTCGAGCAGCATAACGGCGGCGCAGAAAACGAGCAAGATGGAGGACTAACGAATAGAAACGAGAAACAAAGCAACAACAAATGAAACAACCAGCAAACCACACCATAAACGACCAAACAACAACAAAAGGCCAAAAAAACTACCTTCAGTGAACCACCATCAGACTTAGATCGGGCGGCTCTGGCGGTGGCAGGAGGCGGATTGCCATTGAAAACCTATTACCGCCGAAGAAGACAGAGGCGGCGGAGCAGAAGAACAATGGCGGGGATGCGAGGTGAGTGGGAGGCGGCTGACGTGGGGGATCTGTTGATGGGTAGGACAGAGGCCGAAGAACCAACGAGGGCGATGAACTGCAACACGTGCTCTCTAACCAGAACGACAACCCACTCCCAGCGGAGCTGGAAGAAACACCTCCTGCAAAGGGCCAAACCCTAGCAGAGGAAAGAAGAGGCACCACGCGGGTCCCCAAACTACTCTGTTCCTGTACTGTATTTCTCTTATGTTTCTGTTTAGTTCAATGGGCATTGGGCCCTTATTGGATCTCAGTCTGATCTATAATCAGCTATACTTGAGTGTTGGGTTATGTCTATAATCAACATTAGTTATTTTATTTCCTTATTTTATTAAAAAAGTAGTCTTTTGTTCAAAGATAAATTTTAAAGGATGAATGAACACATTGTGGCATTTCTGGCAAAAACAAAGGAAAACTACTTAAAATGTAAATCATCTAGAAAGTAAAAGATATCTCCCTGTCAAGAAAAGCCATTTTATATCCTTAAAATTCTAAAAGCCCAATCATCTGTCTCTCAGCAACAAATTTTTCATAATATAGTTTTTTTATATTTTATTTTCAAACTATCAAAGTCTATTCCTTCAATCAATAACTTTTTCATAAATTATGGGAATATACTATAGCTTTTAAAGCAAGCGGTTTCAAGGACTTAGATGAGGATAGGTTATATCTAGGGTGGCGTTTCTGGTGGTGAAGTGGGGCCTTCACAATGTATGAGCCATTTATAAATGCATTTTATAATCAACGGTTGGGATCTGTAACCTTGTACTTGTATGGAAGGTTTGAAGCAATGTTTACTGTATTTGCGTAGGAGCACTTACAAAACTGTTTAATTACTAGATTTCCATAAACTTGTTGAAATACCGTATTAAAGGAAAAAACTTAATATAACTGTATTTCTAGACCTAATTTGTCTTTTTTTGATGATTAATTTATGTATACTTCTCGAACACTTGAAAATTTTGTCATTTTTTTGACATCCCTTTGTACGATTTTCGGTTGAGAAATTTAAAGCATAAATAGTAAAGGTAAAAGGAAATAAAAATATCATATATTTGTTGGGAAAATTGTAGACATTGTTAGAGTGATTTGGAAGAGTACAATCACAAAGTTTGAGAACATTAAACTTAGTTTTAGATTAAGCTAACTCCATATTTTAGTACGATGGGGTTAAGATGTTTGTTAAAAACTGGTGACTTAATCGATTGGTTTTAGTCAAAGTTGTGTTATGCACCACACGACATGTAAATTGACAACATATCGAACCTTAAATCGTCTATCTAGCTTATGAAAAAAAAAAAAAACAGAGTGCATTTATGTTGAAGTGAAGGTGGAGTTTGTTGGAAACGCGTTTGCTATTCAAGATGCGGAAGAAAGCAAATTTGGCTACAATTGGGTGACTAGTGGCGGTCTGGCGGATGTAATATGTTGGAATCCATGAGGTTCCCAGTTTTCCTTTGAAGCAGAAAAAAACCAGCCGACACGATTGAGCAAAGGTTTATGATTTTCTTTTTGTTATTTTAAAGTATGTATTTGAGTGGTAATAAAATAAATTAAAATATAGTTTTGTAAATATTTAAGAATTGAACAAGTGTGAAGACATAACTGCAATCATAATATTAGATTAAACCTTAACGAAATCCTTTTAGTAGGGAACACATATTTTCTATTTGACTAGAAATATAAAGAAATAGAAGAAAATGTGATTACAGCAACACAAACATCAACAATATTGTGTCCCTTTTTGTCTACTTGAGTACAACAGTAAAGAAATAAAAGAAAAAAGCAGATGTTTTTGTCCTAGTAAAGTTAAGCTTTCAAATCTGTTTTCGAATTGGGGGGATCGATCTTCGTTTTTAAAAAAATCCAGTCAAAATATCATATTTCTGGTTCTCTATGCCAAAATATGAGAATTGCAAATTACTTGGGGAGAAATAACTAATTTAACCAAAAAGGGGCATACCTCCTATCACAGGTGAAGGGCCCACTTCACCACTGTGGTGAAGTTTTATCACTTCATCACCAGAAACGTCACCTATATCTAGATATATCACTCAACATTTAATTAACCTCGTATGTTTCACCGTCTAAGCATTACATGTTAATTTTAAAGGAAAAATAAATAAGCACAAAAAGAAATTCTTGAAGATGTCAAATGTCTAAAATTTGGATTACCTCAGCATCAAGGCCCTTCTTTTTGCAGAAAGCTTTAAGAGCATCACGATAGTTTTGGTTGAACCATTCCAAAATTGCCGAAGTAGTGTGTACAAGAACATCAGGTCCGACATATTGACACTCTAGCAAATTAATTTCAGACTGCAATTTTTTGGACAGGTAAAACATGCATATAACTTACCATAGATCTGTATAAATTCAATGTTTTTCTAAATAATGTTTCGATTTACAGGGAAAACATTATTTAGCACATAAAACCAGTTTTGAGATACATGCCTGAGATCCATACACAGAGTGTAGCTTGATTTCTAGGATCTCCAACCGATAGAGTGTTGAACTAGTGTCTCTTTGATCATTAATACTATTTGAGTAAAAATCTTCACCATCCAAAGGTTAAAAAGGAAAAAGTTTAAAAGGAATTTTATCAATGCATCTATGATTCTTTTTTGTCAAAAAAATAAGATTTCGTATTTTGCTTAGAAAGAGGAGGCTTTGCCTCTGCAAGTACATAGATGCAACATGCTTGCAGAACTGCAATGATAAATTAGCTAGCCTTGTTGGTATATTGCAATACTAAGTTTGAATGCCTAGACAGAGACCAATGGACAAGATTAGCTGAAACCCAAACAACTAGACATCATAAGTTTTCAAGTCTTACCAATGAATAATTGAACTCAGAATGGGATCAATCTCCTTATCTGAGCCCCATGACGTGTTATGCAAATAAAAGGGGCTAAGTTTCAGTAGTCTAACTTTGGTTGGGGAAAAATGTCAAACACTGCCCTAACACACAAAATAAAAACGTTGATAAGCCAACTGGGCAATCACATTTACATACACATTCACACAGAGAACGAACCTGGAAGCAGTGATGCAGTTGTTGGTGTCGACAAAGGTGAAACCAAAGAGTAGCGATGCGCACAGAGAACGACGAAGGTTGGGAGTGCACCGCGCCTCTTTACGACAGCAGTGTGCGACAGAGAACGCGACGACAGTGTTGCAGCGATGCTCATTAACGCGAACGGTGGTGCCTCGTTGACGGTGGTGAGTGAGGAGTGGTGGTGGCGGCGGCCAGCGACGGTGGAGAAAGGCGACAATGAGGGTTTGGGGGTTGAGATTGAGGAAGAGAAAGGAAAGTGCAAAAGTGAGAGGGAGAAGTAGGACACATTAAGGGTTTAGTGTTCTTGGTATCTCTTTTTACATCAGTTTTTGATATAACGGATGTAAAAAATACAACTTTTTACAACGGGTATATAGATATCTGATGTAAAAAGTGACTTTTTAGATCGGTTATACAGACAATTGATGTAAAAAGTCCCGCGAAAAGTTTAAAATCACTTTTTTACATCGGTTATAGATACAACTGATCTAAAAAATTATATTTTATTTACAAAAATACCACCACATTTATTTTTTATATCAGTTGCACATATAACTTATTTAAAAACTAAATTATATTCTCTAATTTGCACTAGTGATTTAAGCTCCTTTCTTGTGGTTTGTATTTATAGTAGTAGTCTCAACATTTACTCTGGATAGAAAAATATTAATAATTAATAAGCTGTGTTAGTCAAAAATTTAAACTCATAATTTTCTTATCACTCCTAGTCTGTGTCCCTCCCTCCAAACCCCCTTATAGCTTCTTAGTCAACATTTAAAATAGGTTATGAAGTAAGCATGGTTAAAGTCTTTTTGTGGTTTTATGTAATTATAAACTGTAATTATATTAGATTTGTGAATAACATATTTTAAAATAGAAGTGCGTTGTAATAAAAGTCTTATAAGAACAATAAAATAAATTTGTATATGTGTATGTGGAGATATATTTAAAAACGCACATTTAAATTATTTTTTTTTCATTGACCATTGAAACACATTTACTTTTAGTCAATCCAAATTGAAATTGAATTATGTTATTTTTTTTGTTACATTTTTCTTCACTAGTAAAAATAGGTGGGGGATGAAAACGGTGTGGTGGCAGAGGTAGAAAAGAGATAGGATGTAGCAATTCCTGAAAAGAAGGAGAGTAATCAGTTTTTACAGTTACTTGAATATCTTCTCTCAGCAAATGGAAAATGAAAAAAAAAAAAGTGAATCTATGCTAGCGACAACAAAATTTATCTCGTTCACTTCTGCTTCAATGCTTTCCCCACTCTCTCGTCGCTTCATCGGTATCGTACTCGCTGAGTTTTACTATCCTCACCCACCTCACAACTCACGTATCTGTCCTACTCATTTACTCTGCCAACACTTGACTTCATCTGCTGACCATGAACATCCACGTATGCATTTCTTGTCACGTGGCACTCATCTAAACTTAGTAGTAGCAGTAAGGATATTTTTATCTTCCAAAAAAAAACAAATTTATTTTATTTTTCAGTACACAAAAAATGCCGTTAAAAATGAATAATGATATCATACGCAGGTTTGTAAGCAAGTGAGCGGAAAAAGTTTGTTGTTAAATGAGGGTGACGTGGCTGTCAATTTGTCACCGTCCTCCTCCTTTCTCTCTTTCCTCTCTCAGCAAAAATGAACAGCAGATGAAGCCACCAGAAACAAAAATTTTACTCCCTCTCTCTCCGCAATCTAAAAGGTCCAAAAGAGTATGATTTCACAAGTGGGACCCAATATTGATGGGTTTCTTCTCACTCTCAGCATGAATAAATGGGCACTGAAAATGGGGAAGAGAGGTTTGGGTAGTTATATGAAAGTAAGGAATAAAAGTCAAAAAAATAATTAAAAAATAGAGAATAGTAGTAAATGAAATAAAGAGTCTTATAAATGAGTAAGTTAAAAATATTAATAAAAATAAGTTGAATATTAACAAACATTTTAAAGAAATTAATTAAGTAATTAAAACTAAAATTTCAATATTTTTTATTTTTATTCTGAAATAAGCATCTTATATAGGATACTCGACAGAATTTTTTAAAAACTAAACTATTATATTCAACAAATTTATAGTCATTTAAAATGTAAGTAATAACTAAAGTTTACATTTTTAATAGAATAAATATCTTTATACTTTTATTTCTTATTCAGTGTTTTAAGGTCACTTGTTAGCACTTGAAAAGTAGGGTGTTATTACCAGTGTGTTAAGTGTTTTAGTTCGGCAATTAAGATCAGTGTAGTTAAAATCGGATCGGACCGGACTGGCCGGTTTGACCGGTTGAACCAGGAATCGGACCCCTGTTCGGTCCGGTACTTCCTGAAAACCGACATGTCAAAGAACCAGTCAAAAACCGAGAAAATTGACCAAAAATCGGATTGAACCGGTTCACACTTTTATTTTTTATTTTTTTAAAAAAATCAAAAAAATCAAAATTTTTATTTTTTTAAATAAATAGATATTACTTTCTTTAATTATTTGTAATTTTAAATATTATATGTTATGAATTATGACATTTAGTAGTAAAGTTTAATTTTTCTTTATAAAGTTATGACTTTTATGTTAATTTTTGCTCAATATTGTATAAGTTTAGAGTTTAAAATAACATTAATATCATATATAATATATAATATTATATTTATAATTAAAATAATATTATTTTATTATACCCCGGTTGAACCCCGGTCGAACCTCTGAACCTTGAACCCCTGTCTTCATCGGTTCAGTGACCGGTTCAGTTTTAACTACGCTGATTAAGATAGATAAAATATTCATTGAAAAATTACTATTAAACAATCCAATGCTTTCTACAAATTAAAGAAACAAAATAAAACATATTTATTATATTAAAATTACCCTTTTTTTTGAAGAGAAATACTAAAATTACTCTTAAACAATCCAATGCTTTTCTTTAAGATAATTGAAATAAGTGCTCTTACCGTACACTTGTTAACCAGGTTCAAAAATTAATAATCGGAAAAAAGGGAATAATAATGATCATTATAATGATGGTAATGATTATGATGTGGAGGGACCTTAAGCTGCGATCAACACGTGCTGTTGTCAAGTGTGATTACGTGGCCCAATAACAGAGTTTCATGACATCCACCATCGATACCTTTGACTGCTCCGTCACCGACACGTTGGCCAACTTGTCACTGTTACTCTCAGCAGCGCCTATCAAACATATATTGCCATTCAGACGAACACGAACCCATTTTTCTTTTCCTCGTGAAATTAATGACGAAATATAATTACCCTCTCCCCGTTTCTTTTTATTTGTCTATTTTGAATATAAAAAAAATGGAGGGAGTATTTTTGAAACTAAGACTTATGGTTAAATTAAGAGAGATCAGCTAGATTTAAATAATATTTTAGACCTATAATATGGATTTTTATTTTTGTTAAAAATTTTGTTTGATTTGAGTATTTGAAATGTAAAAAGTTTATTTTTGTTTTTTTGTCTCCATTTTAGTCCTTGTAATATTTTTCGTGTTGGAATTGGTCTATTTAATTAGTCCTTATATAGTCTATATTTTAAGAATTAAAATCAACCACGTTGACATATTATATGAACAAATTCTATCATAGACAAATACTACACGGACGAAAATGAAAACAATTAGGATCAAAAACAATTTTTTTATATTTTAAAGACTAAAATCAAACAATTTATTTTAGTATGATGAAAACAAAAAGATCTATATTAAAAGAATTATAAAAGATATTTAAGCCTAATAATAATATGATTGTGTTTGATGATCTTAATTAATTTTGCTGTGAGGTACATATGGGTGCTGCACAAAGCCAAAATAAGAGAGATAAAAGAAGGATCAATGATCAATATGTGTGAGAAGGAGAGATAGAGATAGAGAGGACACCACACGTGCACAAGCACGCGCATAAAATAATTGAAGAGTTGGAGGGTCCTACTTGAAAGGACTGTGTGGGGTCAGGTATACCCTGTGTTATTAGAAGTAGTAAGTGCAACAAGGTAGCTCTAGGTGGGAGAACATTGAAGGAAGGAAGGGGCAGTGGGGTGCCCCAAAACATTGAATAGAAGAAAGAAAGGGGGGTGGTGGTGGTGGTGTGTGGGACAAGGGATTAAGGGCGTGCGCATTGGGTGAGAGTGAGTGTGTCTAAAAATCTTCAATCAAAGTTAAATAAATAAAAGGTGATTGATGTTAATGAAAGTTCTATGATTATTATCTAGTGCTTTTATCATCGGCTTGAGAGAGATGTGGAGGGAGGAGAAAGGGTGTGTGTGGGTCTCGCCGTCTTTTTGGTCTTTCTTTGCATCAAATTATAACAAGTACAAAAGAGAAAATGAGAATGAAAATCAATGCCACACGAGAGCCATGGCCTTTTGAGAGCGACCCTACCCAATTATTTTGGCAATGAACATGTAAATGCCAGAGAGGCCATGGCTTTTTGATCACTTAGTTAAACTTTGGTAATTAGTAATTACATTACCAAAGGAGTTAAATACTTGAATTAGCAACCGTGACATGTGATTTAATTTTGGAACATTTTAATCTTTTCTTTTATTCGTTTTTCTATAACGAGTTTCGAAGCTGACCAAATGCTTTATGTCCTCCCCCCGCATATGCATAGATGAGGGCTAACTTGGAAATATTGCCAAGATAGATGAAGGTTATGGCAAAAGTATGTTGTCGATGATTTTAATTTTGGAAATTTGAACTTTTTGACAGTGTTGATTTGAATTAGCATTAATATCATTCAGAGCAAGTTACTTAAAAAAAATCTTAACATGTGTTAAAAAATACAATATAAAGTTGGAAACTGATAGTGTAAGTGGAAATAGATACGCAAACACAAATAGCAATTGTACAATTACAAGACCATCTAACAATTTCCACTTCCCCACCGAATTGTTAGGCCAGGATGGCTTGGTCACTCTTCCACGGATTATAAATTGAATAAAGTGGGACCCGTAGCAGCTGTATTAGAACCTAAATTTTGACATATTATAAGCAGATTTCTCGGAAGAAAATTTCTCTATCATCGTTTCTTCTTAATATTGTAACGTTATTTGGCTAAATTTATAGTTTTGATAGAATTCAATTAAATTTAAGCTAGGAGCAGTTAGATGAAATAAAGGAAACAAGCATGGAGAAGGATTTGGATTTCCTACTGTGTATTTTTTCTCTTTGCCATTTATTTTTTTATTTTTTTTTGGGCAAAATGAATTACTAGTGATGATTTAATATTATGCAATGACTAAGACTACATTGACAGCAGGAATAACTAGGGATGTAAATGGGGTTGTACGGGCAGTAGCTATCCGCTACCCGCCCCGTTTGATATACTCGTTATCCGTACCCGCCCTATACCCGCGCGGGTATCCATTATCTAGGTTTTAGCGAGTATCCGTGAAATCCGCGGATATCCATGGATATTAAAAAAAATAAAAATTCTATAAAAAGTTCTATTAAAAGAAATTTTTTCCATACAATATTTGTCATAAATGAACATCATATTAATAACACTAAATTATACCAATCATTATAATTTTAACTCAATTGTTATATCAATAATTGTTCAATTAAATAAAAACAAATAAAGCTACAAAATGAAAAATATGAGTGTGAGAATTAATATATAACACAACAATAATATATATTTTGGAGTCACTTTGTTCAATATTTAAAAAAAGCAAGACATTAACTAAAAATAATGCATCGCACTCTAATAATTATCAAATTGTGCATTGGTGTTTTACACTTTTAGGTATGTATATAAATAAAAAGAAATTTTTTGTAATTTGACTAACGGATACGGGTACCCGCGGGTATGGGTACCTCAGTACCCGTCCTCATTCATTGGCGGGTACCTCAAATACCTATTTAATTTACCCGCAGGTACCCGCCCCCCGTACCCGTAAAGGATTTTATCCGCAGATACCCGCGGGTACGGATTTTTTTGCCATCCCTAGGAATAACAGGGAAATACTATAACAAACAATCTGAGTCCGAGAATTATGCCACCTCTTATGTTAAAATTTTTAACTGTCTATAATTTTGTTCTTTCTATACCTTGAGGATTTTGTTTTCCTCAACTATATTCAAATCATTATTATTGTAGCTGCATGTACCATATCTTTTTTTTTGTTTATATCCAGAGTATCCTAGAGGGAAAAAAGCCTTTAGACTAATCTGTGTTCGAGAAATAAATAAAGTTTGACAACAGATTATTTCATTACCGGGGATCGAACACGAGTCCTAGCCGTGTCTGTCCCTTTAGATGATGTACCATATCTAAAATCGTATACGGAAGAAATTATATGAATCGAGGAAAATGCATTAATATCACACTCGGCAATGAACATCATTAAAGCAACCAAGGTATCAACATCATACAATATTTTTCCCAAACAACAACAATAATTCTTAAGCAAAGGAGTCTTCTTTGTCCACGTTAGAGAAAACGTCCATGGAGGTTTTGCGTTGAAAAGATAGTAGATTCACGTGTTTTTAATCCCATTCCATGCATCTTCTCATTCTTCTTCAACCTTTAACTCTTCTCCTTGCGGGCTTGAATTGAGTGAAAGCAGCTCCAATGCAAAATATATAACTTGGTGTGAAACACTTTGGTTGCTATTTATAGTCATTTCTCTTTCGGTGTGAAACACATTTTTTAATTTTCCTTTCTTTTTTTATTCATTGATATTTTTCACCTCATATTTTCTTCATACTTTTTTCTTTTTCCCTCTCCAAAATTGGTATGTGTCTTCTTTGACATGTTAGTGTGCATGATAAAAATATTCTAGAGAGTGTAACGTACCTAGGATTAAATTTTTTCATATTATTTTTTATCATATATTGTTATTTTATTACTATTATTACTTTTGTGTTTTCGGCTGAAACTGTAAAGAATTATTTATTATTTATCTTCTCACTAATTTGGGCCCAAATGATTGAGCTATGGGAACCTACTCTTTTTTTGGGGTCAAAGAACCTACTCTAATTTAATTTTTATTCTCCTTTGACTTTCTAATTGGGCTAACCAGCCCATAAGAACAAAAAATAGAAAAAATTAAAAGAGTTACTACAAAATTAGTATGTTTAGATTCCCTAGCCCTCTTTGGACCCAAAAAAAGGACTCCTTAGCCCTCTTCTTCAATACAAGTTTATTCATGACCAAAAAAAAAGACTCCTTGGTCACCTTGACCAAAAAACATAGACTCCTTCGTTACCTTTGACCACACAAAAAAAAACTCCTTTGTCACGTGTAGTTTTGCTTGATAAATATGAGAGATATCCAAAATTGCGACCAGTATTGAGATGGTATCCACTTTTTAAAGCCAAAAGCCTATGTGATACAAGTGATACTGAGTACACTTTTACATAGTATGTATTGCTAGAAAATTTCTCATAGTAAGTCGGCAACACGCATGATACAATTTAAATTTTTTAATATGCGGGGGTCTTTGTCATATCATTAGTGTTAATGTGATTCGACTTATGTCAAATTAGTCCACATATGTAATATACATAGGCTTTCGGCATTAAAAATTGGGTAAATTAAAATATCGAAGAAATATAATTGTAGCAATTGAAATATTTTAAATGCAATTGAAATATAAAGATCATAAGACTGGGTGCCAAAACTACATTTAATCCTTACATTTAATTATAGAATTTGTATAAATTGATTTCATCAGGATAATATAATAATTAATTAATTAAAGAAGTGTATCAGTGTATGTATGCATTCTTACAGCTAGAAGTAGGTCTCTCTCTGGACATGGACATTGTAGGGGACATAGGGGCAATTCTCTTTCAGGCAGGAGCTATCAGTATCTCACTCTCACCGACATAGATAAGCCCAGAAAGCATATAATACGCTTCTCATTGGTGATTTCATTCTGCGACTGTAACAGAATTCACCACACCACAGGGATTCCTCTCTATTGTCCTCAGACAACTTATAATTTCTCCATCATCAGACAATCTTTGATGATAAAGAAAACAAAAGTCAATATATCCAAATTCCAATTACTAGTTTTGTTATATGTATCCGTATCAAATCTTTTAAGTAAAGTCTGAGAAAAAATATGGCTGAAAGAGAAAATTTTACTAAATCAACAATGCTATATGACAAGACAAAATAATGCACGAAAGGTTACGAAAGTCAAAATCAGTCAATCACAATTATATAGTGGGACCCATAACCATACATGGGGTGGGTTGGTATTATATATGAACGGTTAGATTTTGTTACAAATTGACGTGGAGTACTCATGTCTGTCCAAAAAGTATTTTCCTTACTAAATATAGTTAACCAGATTTTCCAATAGAAATTAACCATCAATAAAGCTATCGAATACTTGGTACCAATATCCTTAGTTAAAAAAATAACAAGCCAAGTAATACAAATTAAAACGAAATAGCTAAGAGATTTTTCAACCAAAAAGGAAAAACAATCCTAATTTTTTGTCTATGGACAGAACCAGGTGCTGGCGAGATGCTACAGACGTGTTGGTACATGACGCCTTAAATGTCAAATATTAACCTAATATTTGCTGTTTTGCATGAATGCGTCATTTCCCATGTCTCAGAAAATCAGGCTTTTATTGTTACAGGTCCCGCTTTCCCATTGTCTCAAAAGTGCAGTGTTTTTTTTTTTTTGGTCAAAAAAAGTGCAGTGTTAAATTTGCAGATCTAGCTGTTATTGGGACCATGGCAAGTGCATCCTACAAAAAATCTTCCAAATAGGAGCAGCTTTTTTTTTTGGTCCATCATATAGGAGCAGCTTCAATCATTCAAGATTGCGTTACTCCGAAGCCCACCTAACTCAACGTTAAGAATTTATTATTCTGCTCTTTTATTGAGCTCTGGCGTTCCGCGGTACCACTTGTTTTATGTTTTTTTTTTCCTTCGACGAATTAATCTCTAATATTTCTTTTTTAAAAAAAAAAATACAAATTTTACTTATTTCACTAATAAATATAAGTTAAACAAAATGTTTAATGAAAGATAGATTTAATTAATAAAATTTATTTTAGTAGTAATAATAAATAAATTAAAATATCAAGATACAAATATGTAAAAATTTTAATTATAAAAAACTAAAAATTAATTTAACTGATAAAATATTAATCTAAAAATGATTTATAATTAAATATATTATGTCTAATATTAACTAAAGGCAAAATTTAACTATTGATTAATGAAATTAAAAATGTAAAAATCTCATTTAGTTAAATAACTAGTTAAAAAATAATTTCATATTAAAACTCAACAGATATATCACTAAACTAAACGATGAAGAAACACGATTACATAAAAAGAAAAATACATATTTCACTTTTAAAATTAAATACTTAAATTTATTATGTAAAGATAAATTAGAGATCACATGAAATATAAGAAAACCTCATCGTCTTTTTCGTCCATGACTAGAAATTCCTACAAGTATAGCTGCAGGGTAATTAAACCTTTGGGATTCGACGGCCACATATATTAGTGGTTTTACAATGTAATTTGTCCTGCTAATAATCCATAGGATGCAACTCGGTCAATAATATGGACTCCATTACTCCATATTATGCATGCCTTTTTTTTTTTGGTCAAAATTATGCATGCCTTTTTGAAAACGGAGTTTCACTTTGTTTTTGGTCCTGTTTACCGGTGCCTTAAGTCTTAACAGTAACTTTGACCAAAAAAAAGTCTTAACAGTAACTTTAAGGCACCAATTAAGAAATTCAGAAATAAAAAATATTAACATTTAGTCATTAGTAAACATCAAATAATGTATTTTTCATAAAATGGGCATTAGTTAGTATTTGTCTTTTTCTTTATTAAAAAAGAAAAAAAGTTTAGGGCACCCATGTAGTCGTCGATCGTAAGAAGAAAGTTGACAAGTGAGTCAACCATGACGGTAAAAATGGAATAACTCTTTAATGTAAAAGTAACAGTAACAGTAACATTTTCTATCATAAAAAAATTGGAAAATGATAAAAAAAAATGAGTCAATGAGTTGTCTTCCTCCCTCCCTCCCTCCCAAACAATTCCTTGACACAAAAAGCAAAGATATATGACTATGATCTATAAATAATTGGGAATTCCTTCTAGGTATAAAGAAAATGAGTCAGCTCGCCTAAAGGGCACGTGATTTTCCTATGCACTTCGCCAGAAGTTTAATCACTTTCTCTCCTGTGAACTTTTACTATTTTCTATACCTTCTCATCTGGTTCAGATGACACAGGCAGTGCACCATAATCCTGTGTTTTGGTGGAAGGAATGGAAAAACTACGACGCTCCTTACCCCCTGGCTTAGAAGAAGCATTGCCATACCAAATCATTCCCGCTATTGCAATGATCATGCCCAGAACAACTTGTAGATTGAGACCCTCTTTTCCAAAGAAAATGAATCCTAAGAACAGGACCAGAATAGTCTTCATATGGCCAAGGACTTGGAATGATACAGCCGTAAACCTACCAATGCAGATGAACTGGCTGAGATTTGTCCCAACCGCGATAGTGCAAGACAGAATGATGAACAACTGCAGACATCAGGAGCAGCTAAGTTTAATAATAGTGTTCTAGTAGTCACAGTATTCATGGTTGTTTTTATGAGTGAAGGTACACTATACAGTATTTATAAAGTTGACATAAAGTGTATGCATATTCGGATCCTCTTCTTTTTCTTAGGAAAATGCGAGTGTCATTTTCAGAGAGAAAGGATACAAAAAAAGCGTGCAGACTGCAGAGTGAGTCCATGCACAGGAAACAGTTGGTCCCTCTACAGAATAAATTGTGCTTCTCAAAACATGACAGTATTTTCCTAAGGAAACGGGACAGGATCCAAACCCTAACAAATTGATAACTAGAACCAGATTTGGTTCTAAGTAGACCAAACCCTCACAACTTCAGGATGTATTGCGAGCAACTAGTTATTCATGAGTACAAATTGTCATGCATACAGAGCATTTATGAATAAAAGGAAGAGCAATATGCATGCCACCACCGTACAGATAAAAGTAAATGTACATGGATGATAGTGCATGGATACGTATGCTACTAATTATATTTGGCATTAGGCTCAAGCAACATCATATGCCAAGGAAATCATTGTAGAAGCATAATTGGCAAATCAGGATAGGTACAATATGAATCTCCAACAAATCCTAAATGGGAGCAAAAGATACATAGTAGATTATATAAAACTAATTAAGATCTTCAATTCACAGGAAACTCATTAAAAAAAGGTAATGATTCTAAGAGATAGTTTCTCCTCCGGATTTGTTCATGATAACCAAATCTGATAGATCTTTAAGTTCTTAATAGAAAATTGCTCATAACATGTAAATTTTTTGAGATTAGATTGGTCATATTAAGAATGCAAAGAACTTTTAGTGTATAAGTGAATTTAAAGGACTAGTTAATGCCCTGAGAAGTACAAGTTTGTACAAAATACAGAAATAATTGTGTCCACTTTTCAGGATTACTTTCTTTACTCTAAACATTCTGGAAGAAGATGCTATTAGCCAGAAATCTAAACATTAAAAAGAAAAGAAAACTAGAAAAGAAATAGAGAAACTTACAGTGGATGCCAAGCCATAGTCATAAGCATCAACTCTTTTGTTTGTCAACAAGTAGTCCAGAAAGGGGCCTACTAGCAGTAAACTTGCTGCTTGTGCTGGTGCAGTGTGGCCCAACAAATTAAATGATCCAATAGAATACTTCCTCTGAAGAAAATGCACATACTGCACAAAATGTTATATAAAATATCAGCCCAACAAAGCCTAGATTGCATGAAGCCCAAAAAAAATAGGAAGAGTTGGAAATATAATAAATCAAGGTCTGTTGCAGAAGATGCACCTGAGAATACTGCTTGATATAAAAACGAAGAAAAACAAAGAAAATTTGTTGCAGCTTTCCCAATTTGTTATTTCTAGATCTATAACAAGACGATTCATTCTTACATACATGAATGTTACTAGGAAGCATCACGAACCTAGAAGTGAATATTTACCAATCTTGAACATCCTTGTTAAGATTAAGGTTTGATATAGTGTCAGTGTGTTACTTACATACTGCTGCAGTGCTGTGCTCCAAACTGCTATCACAGCAGCTATGAAACCCTTCGCATTGACACTGACATCGGTGACTGTACAGACAGCAACTCCAATCAAGACCAATACAATACTAAGCTTTGTGTCCCTTGAATATCGCACATTGTCTAAGACAACTTCCAGGAAACAAGATACTGGAATCATACTCAGCTTAGCAATCTGACAATTTGATTTCAAAGGAAAGAACTATTATAAATGCGTATCCTTGTCACCGTGAGAGTTTAAGATTTGATATTTTACCAAAAGCCCAAAAGTTACCTGATAGAAACCGACTGAGTTCCACATTAAACTCACATTCATTCCAACAATGGAGAAATTAGCAAATATGACAAATTTGACGATATCAGAAAATGGCAGATGAGAGGTCTGGATATATCCCAGTGATTTAAGAATGACTGTCAACAAGGTTGTCGTGGCAAAATGCATACCAGTTAAAGTTGTAGCTGCATAATAGCATTATAAGATATAGAATGTCAGTACTCAGGACTAGCACTGCGGTTCAGAAGCAATTTGTAGCCTTACAAGTTACATAAAAAGAAACCATAATTGGTTGGCTAATGGCTAGTTATATAAGAGATATTTAATTGATCATCCAATGCTATTGTCAGTAGTTTAAAACTTCTGTAGCTGTGGGACATATAAACAATAATACTTCTGTTATCAATCTCAAAACCAAAAATCACAAGTTGTTTCAGAAAAGCTTTCCTAGTGAAAATTTTGAATGCCTATCTTGAACATCACAACGAACTTTTTGGATTGGAAAAAATTACAGATTTTTGGAATGAACATCACAAATACAAGAAGTTTGTGAGGACTGTACAACGTCAGCATGTCATCTGGAAGCATACCTTCTACTCAGATTTTCTTCCTATCACACTTTATCACTAAAAGTAGTATTGTTCACAAGCATTATTGATGCCAATTTGTGCCCTATTTACTACTATCAACCAAGATATAATGGATGCAATTTACAAATCCTAAGATAAGTTTATACTGCACACCATCAATAACAGCCAGACACAATCAATACATTTTAATTTAAAGTATTAGTATAGAGTTAAATTAAAGTGAGGAGTAAACTATTGAAAGTCTCTATATTAGTATATTATAGTTTCTCACCAATCACCAAGTCAAATACCACCCTTTAGGATCTTTTCTACACCGTTTCCATGCAGATAACATTTCCACTCCACCAGGTCATTATATAGTCAGCAAAACAGAACCACAACCCCAAGGGTAACCCAAGCCCAGCTACTAAAGTTGTACAATCTGACTGAAGCTAATTGGTAATGTCAAAGTGAAGTATACACACATAAAATATCTAGTCTATTATACCAGAAAGCTTTCTCCTTCTTTACTCTTTCACACACACAAAACACATATCATACCAAAAAGGAATGCACAAAATTAGTAGTTTATATCCAAACAAGACATGGATAAGTAAGAAGCATGACATTTTTAAATTAAGGGCATGACCAACCAAAGACACAAAAGAGGGGAAGAAAATGGAAAAATTCACGATGAGGCCATACCAAAACTAAAACCATATGTGGCCATCAGGGCTTTATTCACAAGGATTATTCCCACAGATGTGACTACGTTGAAGGACCATGATGCTGCATCAAGGGAAGCCTTCCTATCACCTTTGCTTGCAGAAGACATATTGAATTAGAGCTTCCAATATACAAACTGGACTTTTTGCTGGGCTGGCTTTATGCAATGAAATGTACCACTAGTTTCAAAATCCCACGGCTTTACCTGTATGGAAAATAAATTAACAAAAGCAGTAAGCATATGTGATATTTCTATTCAAGTAAAATCCCCATACACTAGTCCACACTCCACAGAAAGGACTTTTGTCCTAAAATTAGAGAGCAATTTTTGTATTGTTTTTTGGTTGGGGGGGGGGGGGGGATTAATAAACTACCATGACCAATTAGACCATATCAGTTTATATTGATATACAAACAAGAAGACTTGTGAACAAAGGAAATCAACAAGAAACATGAAATATTGATATCAGTTATGCAGAGGGTTGACATCTGCAGCAGAAAAGAATCATCCATTATCTTCTCCGTATAAAAAAAAAACCAGAGACAATTGAATCTGATATTTCGATGAGAAGCTCCTTTTTTTTTCTGGTCAAAACATCCGAAATAGGGAAAAACAAAAAACCAAAAAGGAAAAAAGGAAACAGTCAAGGTTACAAGGACGGGGACACGAACATTGAAGTTAACGATATACACAGTGAAACCATGACTAACAGCAATGATAATCCTACTTCCTCAAAGACACAAATCAGCTCATGAAAACCAATAACCAGCGAAATCAAACCAGAATAGCACAATCCCCATCAGATCCATTACTCATTTCGATCATACAAAGTAAATCACAGCAGATTTGAACTTCAAATGGACCGAAATCACGAAGTTGCAATAATTCCCAAAGCTGAAAAAATAACTTGACCAAAAAGTTACGCTCAAACCGAATCCAAAACAACGGATCCGCGATCCCTAATCAAGGACTGCGCCAGTAAGAATTAAGAAACCATAAGAATCCCTAATACACACGAATCTCTCTCTTTACTTTATTTATACGAAAAAAAAGGAAACGAGTTGAATCGGATGATAAATTAAACAAGCTTGTGATATGTGAAAGCATTAAACGACGCACCGTTTAAAGGAACACGATGATGTGGTGATGCAGTGGGAGTAGTTGCCGAAGATTTGAGGAGCAGCGTCGTGTTGGTATTTCAGCGAGAAAAACAAAGAGCCCAGCTCATGAGAAGCTTTTAGTTCTTTGTTTCTCTCTGATTTGGTTTTGGGTCGCGCCTGATTCGAGGGTTCTGTGTGTGTTCGGTTTTTTAAAGCGGAATTTCCAGGGAGCTTCTGTAACGTGCAGATTCAGTGATCGAACAAAGAAAAGGCGAGTTGCGGGGAAAGCAGCAACAGCAGAGTAAACGGCATGTTCATTAAGAAGATTAATAATACTACTAGTCAACTTCACACCCGTAACATAAACATAGTTGCCGGCAACTCAATTCGTAATAATTAATTAATTAATTTAAGCCGAGGGAGAAAAAAGTGATTAATTGTTAAAACTTATGTAATAATATTACCTACTATTAGTGAAAATTTTGATTCATTAATTACTAATTACTAAGTTTACATTCTGATAACCCATCGTAGCTTGGCTGGGCCTCTTTAGTGGGGGAATATTATCATTCAGTGTTGTTTTCTTCTTTTGTTTGGTGTGAAATTTGACCTTGAATCTCTATGCTTTTTTCATATGCTGTGTTTGTTTGGTGTTAGCATGGTAATTTTTAGGTCATTTTCCCATGCCATTCCGCGTCTCTCTGTCTGTGCGGTGTTTCTTATCAACGAGAAATCAAATTAGTCCGTCCTTCTCTTATTCTTATTTTTTTTGCGAATCAAAGCAGTTTGTGTTTGCATGAGTTCTCTCATGGTTGGTGATTAATTTTTTCCAGGGAAAAAAAATTAGTTGCTATGTGTCGATCATGTAAGCATCATCCATTTCATTTTCTTTTTAACGCGTAAAGTATCACGTAAGTAAATCCTTGAGAAAAATATATCTTGTAGAAACTAATATGAAAGGACTTTTATTTCTTTTTTAATTTATTTGTCGAGCAATCTTGACAATTATTACATAGATTAATTAATTAGGCACTTTATTTCCAAATAGATCCTGGTTGTCCAAAAAAAAAAACCCCTCCATCCTGGCATGCTCATGTGATTAACAGAATATATATCATGTGATGAACAGTGAAGTTCCCACAACTTAGTTTTGTATCGACTTTTGTTTTAGGACATACTTTTATATAAAAATTATTATGAGTTTCTCATACTAATTAATTGTGCTTAAGAAAAAAATTAAAATGTAAATGCATCAGCATAACTGTCAAAATATTAATTGTTTTTCTTTTACCTTTTCCATTTCAGCAACTCTAAGCAAAAGTCATCCCACAAAAACACATTCATATCATTTTGCATTTGCCCCTCCAATATACATATTTTAATTGAAAGGCACATGCGCAGCCTTCATCGAGGGATTCAATCGCAGCATACACATATACGAATTTCTCCTTTTGAAGCAAAGGGGACACGGATGCTTAGTAGGGGTGGACAAGGACCCGCCACCCGACCCGGAACCGAGCTACCCGAATGCACAGACAAGGAATCGGGCGGGTTGTAGCGGGTTTTCGGGTAGAAAAAATATAAAGGCGGTTGCACACAGTTTGGCACGGTCGGGCTCGGGTACTGTAAAAAAATTCCGTCGGTATCCGAACCGACCGACACAGACACAACAAAATATACTTGATATAATAATCATATAAATGTATGCTTACTTGACTTGTACGCGTATCAATTTTATATAAAAAATTAAAAATGTACAGAGGGACAGGCGCACAGCTACACAGCTAGTGGCTATAGGCACCCTTTCCCATACATTGAGACGCACAAAGGCACAGGCAACAGCTTCACTACATTAAAAAAAATGTTATTTTTACAGTATTAAAAAAATCAAAGGCACGTGAAAGCAAAAGGAGATTCATCTCCTCATCCCTCCCATTCACCTTTCATTTTTATTTTTGTTTCTCTCTCTCTTCATTTCTCATCCTCTCTCTTTTTTCTGGAGAGCACAAAGCCGCCGCCTCCTTCACCCCATTTCCGGCCGCCATAGACTTCAAAACGCTACATCCCACCGGTTAAAACCTTCCTTCTCATCAGATCTACATAAGCCCTCAACCACTTTTGAAGAAAAAGCAACACTGTAAAAGAAGGAGGAGGGGCCGCGGACGGAGAAAGAGGAGAAGTCTTGTTGCGAAGGCAAAGGCAGATCCGCTGCGAAGGAGAAGGTGTCTGTCGATCTTACGGCAGAGGCAGACCCGTTCTAGACTTCCGGCGAGGAGTTCTGGCTTCCCGACGAGGTGATCTGGACGGTGCTTGGCCTCTGGGCACTGTAGTCCACACAGCAACAGTCCCTCCCTGTTTTTTTCTTTTCCTCTCTGCCTCTGTTTTTTGGTTTTTATATATTTTTTTGTTTTAATCTGAGCTGGAGGGGATGAATGTTGTATGTATTTTTTATTTTTGATTGACAAATTGCTAGTTTGATTTGTCTTCTGGAAAAGTTTGCAATTTCTTCTTATTCTGGCTTCTGAAAGTAGATTTTGAGGATCTATGGTGCGAGCATAGTTTGTTTCTCTTTTTTTATTCAAACCCGTGTCAACCCACCCGACAAACCCGAGGTCCGACGAACCCGACACCCGACGAACCCGAAGGTGCAAATGGTCGGCTGCGGGCTTAAGATTAAACATGTCGGTTTCAGTCGGTTTGGCATATTTTAGCCCGAAACCGACCGAAACCGACCGGTGTCCAGGCCTAATGCTTAGGTTTGGACTGCTCTAATGTCTATTTTTTAAATGACTTTAAATCACCTTCCAGATCAGTTAGCACACTTTTCGTCAAATTCCTAGCTTGTCCTCGCAAAAGTGTATTTTCCTATTGTGTCCAAGTTAAAATATCAAAATCCCAATTTTGACGTGTAGACATGTGGTCTTGTAGCACTGGCAAGTCATTTACAAGCGTGGGCCTATATCAAAATATAAACACGTAAATGTTAAAGAAAAATGATCTTTTGACACTCAATGTGTTAATATACTCATAGAAAGAAAGTAATAGAATAGAGGTGAATGATAAATATTATAGATAAGTAATGTGATAAGAAAAAATAAATAAATAAAAAGATACGAGTGTTAGATATTAGGTGTTAAAAATTGAGAGTTGTTCAAAAATCTGAAAAATTAAACGAGCTATAACTATTAACCAACGACAACTATGTTCGTGTTGTGTGTGTACGTGAGAGAGTCGGATTATTGGAAGCTTTTTCTACTCATTTCATGTCTAGAAAGGAACAGATTCACCAAGACTACTTACATAATTAATATAGAACATGCTTGATTATGATTTATTGCTTGAATTGCATGTTGCATCAGAATATTTGTGACATTCAATCAGAATCATACTCAAATTAGGGTTTTGAGTACAAGAAATGACTTATACATTACTATTCATATTAATGTCATTGTGATCAATTAGGATCGCGAGCATCATTGCCTGTCTATGAAGATTGAGGGTGAGCTTAGTACACTTTAGGGGGAAATAACGAAAACAATATAGTGTAGGCTTCGTTTTTGCCATTTTCAGATTTTTTTGTTCTGTTTTTTTTTGGACGTATTCTCTATAGCTTTGTTTTTTTGTATTATTTTGCCATCGGTTTTTGTGTGTTAACAATGAAGGTTATACGATTTTCAGGATGGCCACAATTCATATTTAGAACTCACATAAAATGAAATCTCTTCAGTGCTGAAACTCCTCTGAAAAGAGGTGGAGAAATTCAAGGATAGCCAAAGGTGAGCCTATATATGCTTTTAATTTCTTCCATATAGTGTAATGGAAAATCTATTGGCAGAAGGCGAACAATTTATAGGCATAGCAACAAGAGATGCAGGAAGCCCGACAATTTTCTGATCGAGGGATATTACTCCCTCCGGTCCAAAATATAAGCAACAAGTCATTTTTTGGTTCATTGAATAACTCATGTATCTGGTCTAATTTTTATTTACTTGTTTTCCCCCTTTTTCATGTCATAATTAGGTAGGTGAAGACACACATATTATATTATATGAATATGAATTTAGAATACTGATAATACTTAATGAATAGATAATTGTGCTTACCGCGAATAGCCTTTGCAAGGTGAAGCTCCTGAAAAATAAAAAAGTCAAGTCTATTTTTAAGGAGCTTCACCTCTAGAATTCCTCTTCTAAAATTTATGTTTGCAAACTTTTCAACACAAATAATCTACTGTACTTGGATGCTGAAGAAAGAAACATATACCATGCCTTTCCTCTTCGAAAGTTTGCTTCCCCAGAGGTTAATGTACAGACTGTGAGTGGAATATTCTATCTTTCTGTTGGCCTGCACTCAGGAGCAATGATAATCTATTATTGAAATGTATGTTTGATGTGGCTCATTTACCAGAACTCAAAAGTTATTTTTGTTAGTGGGTGGCATTTAACATGGACCACCATAAAACTGGTCCATGATGAAACATGACATTTATACCCTTGAGTGCAGGTTGGACCGGTTTTTTATTAATAATGATATTTACCCAGAAGTTTATATATATGTAAATGTGGCCCATTATATTTCATAAATAGAAATCAGGCCCCACTTTTTTAATGCAGCAAATCACACTGCCTGAACCAAATCACACTGGGAGACACCGAAAAATAATTAAGAAATAATAATCAATTAATTATATAATTTTTGGATAGTCGATGGTCAATGTTCCCAGGCAGCTGCTGCTTCTTTCTTCCTTTCTCCATTTTGGAAGAGAAGGGAAAATATGGACTTGCCTCATGTTGACAGAGGAAGAACGAGTTTTGAGGACAACGGGTGAGGCTTTGGGCTTGGCAAGAGTGGATTTAATTAGCGAGAGTGCTAGGTATCAGAGGTTTGGTTTTGCTGTTCTGATAGAAATCTTCTCAAAAGGAAATCTTCTCAATGGCAACACAGAGAAAATCAGGGAAGGGTTTTACTGTTAAACAGAGGGTTTCTTTAATTTTTTGTCCTTTTCATTCTTTCTTCTCCCGCTTCCTTTCTTCATTAAAAAATTCTTTATTTTTTATTATTTGTTGAGATGTATTTTCTTTGGTCAAGGGATGCATTTTTTTAACTGTGATATTGCAGTGTACATATGGAAATATGGTATAAAAAATGCTTTTTTTTATATATTTTTTAAAGCAAAATACGACTGACCCAATTAGCTCGATCTGATCCAACACATTCTTCATTAGGATTAGGAAGTTCTTAGGTTTTTTCAGAAAATTTATTAAATTTAATATTTAATATCATATACACATATATAAATATAATTATAAATGTATAAATATGTGTGTGCGCGGGGTGGATCATCCCTAATGCACCATTTGTTTCTTTTATTTTTTTCCCCGAAATAAAAAAGTTCACCTTTTTTATTCTATTCTTCTTCTATCAATATTATGTTGATTTGAGTGGAACTAGGCTTGGCTACTCAGATTCATTGAGTAAAATCTCGTGTTTAAACCTTGTGGTGGAAAAATGTAGTACTTAGAAGAGGAGATCCCACTAAAAGTAGATAACCAAGTTCCTTGGCGATATTAATCATTAATCATTAATTAATAAATAAAATGGTGTTTGCTTACTATTTTCATTGATGACTAAGGGCCTGTTTGGATTGGCTTATGCAGAGCTTATGAACATAGTTTATGACTGATTCATAAGCTATTTTGGACTTATTTTTCATAAGCTACCCATGATAGCTTATTAAAACAGCTTATGGCTTATATAAAATAAGTTTCATTATAATTTTTCTTCGATTATAAAAGTAGCTTATACAGCTTATGCCATAAGCAGTAGATAAGCTTGGTATCCAAACAAGACCTAATTAAAGTGGTGTTTGCTTATGGTTCACAACTTTGTTTAATTAATTCCTTCACTCTATAACCAATATACTAAGAGTAAATCGGTAAACAAATTGATAAAAATGATTTATAGTAAAAAACTTGGAAACTAAACTAAGAGATAAATATACTATTATATATAAAATTAATCAATTTTATAAATGAGATTGGGGTAGGAATTATGGTATTTATCTAATTATAATTTATAAAACACGCAATATTTGAAATCACACCTCATTTGGCATGACACCACCGAATAACAAAATTTAAATTGATATTAATTAAAACGAAGATCCACATCACTACGCCAAATTTAGTCTTTTATAGCGCCTTATCTGTAGCGTTTATTGAATAAAGCACTACAAAAGAAAACGCGGAGCTTTTTTGTAGCGTTTTTCTACAGAAAGCGCTACAAATGGATATCTGTGTTTTGACTTTCTGTAGCGCTTTCTTGGAAAAGTGTTACATCAAATATTCATTTAAAATATAAAATAAAAAAAGAATTATTTTCTGGTTTTGTATAGCGCTTTCCCTAGAAAGCGCTACAAATGTTTTAATGAGATTTTCAACCCGCGTGGAAGAAACGTTCTCAGTTCTCTCATTCTCAGTTTCTCTCAGTTAGTCTTCGATTCTCAGTTTCTCTCAGTTAGTCTTCCATTCTTAGTTTCAAAACACCGTTGCCGTTGTGCCCTCACTCTCAATTCTTTTGTCAACACCACCGTTCGACACTCTCAGTTCGTTCGTCACCACCACGTCACTCTCAGTTCGTGCGTCACCACCGCCTTCGCATTCACAGACGTTCGTTCACTACCGCGCCCTCACTCTCAGTCTCACCGCGAGAGACACCGTGAAGCTCCACCATACTTAGGCCGCGAGAGATGCCACCGGCCGCTACCGCGAGCAAAGGTTAGGTTTTCTTCTTTGCTTGCCATTCTCAATTTTGATTTTTTCTATTTTCTGGTTCATTCCATTCGCCATTGCTGCTAGCTGGGGGTTAGGGTTTTAATTTGATTTTGTGTGTTCAGGTTCTCATTGTCTCTGCTCATTCCTTGTCTCATTGTGGTGCCTCCATTTTGCTCACGTGTGTACAGAGGTTGGTTTCTTAATTTTGCTTCATCTTTCCCTCTTATTATCATGAGGTTAGTCTTCAAACTATCCATATTTTACAGTAGATTCAGAGGGGTAGGGGCTAACTCAGAAGCCCCAATTTTTTATTAGGGTTTATGAAATTTCATGGTTGCTTCTTGAATTTTTGTTTTATTTTTATTCTTTAGTCCTCTGGGGAATTTGACGTAGCGCTTTTCCGAAGAAAGCACTACAATAAGATAGCTTTTGTAGCGCTTTTAAAAATGCTACAAAAAGTGTCTATCCTTTTGTGACTATCATGTTTATAGTGCATGGAAAGCGCTACAAAAAGTGAAAAAAAAATAAGCACTCCAAAAAGCATTTTTGGTGTAGTGCATGCATATGCTAACAAGTTACAAGTGACTATGTGAAGATGAGGATGAATGAAGATGAAAACGAGAAACCAATCAACCACATGCATGCTACTATGACAACAAAAAGCAATGGACAAAGAGTAGAAGAGACACATAAATAGCATGAGAGAAGAAATATTAGATAAAATGAGCAACTTAACATACATCAATAAAATTAGGAATTTATCAATGTGAGACAAAGTGCATCTCTTTCGAGAGCAAACAACAAACCTACTTAATTAAGGCAACTAATACAATGCAAAATTTTAATCAAAAAAATAATCATTTCATCGTTTCAGTATTTTTCCTCAATTTTTTTTTCATTTGGGTATATTTTGTAAATATACTAAAAAACACATACAAAATGCAATTATAAAAAAAAATTAGGCCTCTCTTAGTTATTACAAAACATTTACTTAAAAAACCACCTGAAGAGGTATCCTATCTTTCATCTTGACCACTGAATATTTATATAATATATCCATGGTATAGGGGTCGACTGGACCATCATAAACCAGTTTTATGGTGGTCCATGTTAAATGCCACCTTTGTTAGTGTGGTATTGACATTTTCCATATCTGCAGATTATAATTCGCAAGAAGGCCCTGTTTTCCTCTATTAGCTACTCTGCACTTTATGTCTGTTTTTTTTTTCTGGATAAATCACTTTATGTCAGTTATAGCATCAGAAAGGTTGACTACTTAAATATCAAAATGGAATACCACAAGGTGAAGATACTGCACACGGCGAAACCCAAACATATATATTGCTTTCTTCAGTCTTCACATACATATAACGATGAAATAAGTCTTGGGGTAAACAGGAATTAAATGGGTACTTAAAATTTTTTTAATTAAATAATAATTTGTGGTTATTGTGTATTATTTTGCAGATTACTGTTTTAAATCATATTCTGTTTGAATATAAAGAATGATTCTTTGGGACCTTTTGATCTTGACATGCCAGCTATAAAGCTTATTGGCAAGGACAGTGTTGGCATCGGTGGATTTGTTATATGGCAACTCAAATGCATGCATTGGAGGGTACCTAATAAGTAACAACTCCATCATTTTTATTTTTTGAAGATTATATAGATTGTACAAAAAAGAAGCAGATACTGAAAAGACAAAAATGTATAAGAAGGAAACCGGCCTGCCAGAGTATTGGGATTCCATTGAAATTTGAAAGAATTGGCAGTATAGCACAAATAAAATAAATGTAGTAACTGCTGTTATCATGTCTTTGCTTTAGTCCTGCAATTTTGAAACTGTTCTTGTCGTCCGACATTCTCTTTTTGGGTGTATATAATTGAACCTTTCATCTTCAGTCTGCAATAAAATTCAATTCATTTGAAATTTGAAAGAAAGTTTTGAGGGGGACGAAAATGACTGATCTACCAAAGCCGGGTTAAATTCACTTGACCTTCAATTCAATAATTTAATGACTAAATTCTGTAGTGATTAAGTTATTGGTGTAATAGGTTAAAAAAAAAAGAGGCAGGTAAAAAGAAAATTTAATATTGACATTTGACACTATTAAATGTTCTTGGCCCACTCTTTGTCAGTGAGGTCACTGGTCAGTATCAGATTTTATAATAAATGAAATTAAAAAGAAAGGAGGAAAAAAATATGTTGGCAGCAATTTTTGTACGCACAGTTTAAACAGCAATGCAGTTAAAATTGCACAGAGTTAGCTCACGGCATTATATTAGTTAAACATAAATCTGAGCTCCAGTGGCAATTGAATGAATTGCAATTGTAAGTTTGAAGTTGTGTAATATGACTACCCTGAAAACAAATAAAAAAAAGCAATTCATTTATTCTCACAAATTTTTAACTGCGATATTTTGTAGGCTTAATTGCATATTTGATCCCTCAGTTATTGTGTTTGTACGATTTGGGTCCTCCAGTTTTCAATTGTGCGAATTAGGTCCCTCAGTTATTCTAATTGTTGCAATCAAGTCCCCATATCCCTATATCGTCCAATTTTTAATACCTAGAGCCTATGTGGCACACGTGGAGATTGATTTTATACTAAATCGGGTCACCCTGGCATTGAGTCGGGACATCTTGGAATTGATGACATGACGAAGACTCTCAAAAGTGAGAGATTTTAAGCAACATGTATTGCATCACGTGTTACCCGACTTGCTTTGAAATTTTTTTTGGCTACCTACACCATGCCAAGGTGACCTAATTTAGTGTGAATCAGTCCCCGCGTGTATCATGTAGGCTCTAGGTGTTAAAAATTGGACAACATAGTGACAGCGAGACTTGATTGTAACAATTAGGATAACTGAGGGACCTAATTTGCACAATTAAAAATCGAGGGACCCAAATTGCACAATTACAATAACTGAGAGACTAAAAATGCAATTAAACCTATTTTTTATTAGCCAATGCTAATTGAAATAATAAATGAGTTTACTTTTATTTTTATTTTCTAATTTGAAGTGTAATTACAAAATTGTTACTTTATTTTTAATCTGTTTATTTATATAGGAAATAGAGGAAAAAAATTGTTTTGACTATGTTCTGTACAAATTAAAAACCAAAAACAAATTAAAAACAAAGAGTTAGTTTTATAATTAAAAATAAAAATAAAAAAACATAAAACATAAAACATAAAACGTTTTTTTCAAAGTAAATGACCTTTAATATCACATGTTCTCTTGGGGCATTGTTAGTGTGATTTTATTTATTTATTTATAATTATAATTTTAAAATTTAAGGATTATACTAATTATTATTTTATATACTAATTATATTTGATTGATTAATAAATAAAAAATTAAAATAAACAGATAAAAATATATTTAAAACATATCTATTAATTATACTTCTCAATTTATAAATTATTATTATTCTAAAGGACACTTGGAAATTAAACAATGGACCAAGTAGTAGAATACTGTGTGTAGTGTAACGCCATATACTTGTGAGAAAATGATTAGACGCTGCCGGTTTTCGTTAGGACCAGAGTTTCCATGTAATCCCCGATCATTAAATTTTTCATCCCAGCCTCAATCACCATTGACGGAGAAAGCATAGGTTTATAAGTCAGTTTCTTCTCTCCTTCGGTTGCATAATAATTCCAATAATAATCTTATAACCAGGCCAGCTTGGAAGTTAATTAGGAAGCTTCTTTAATTACCATGCTCTGGCACTGGTGAATCAGAACCCCTTCTCTTCCTTGTGTTTATATGACATGTCACCGAAACAGAGATATTAATCGCCATTATTCCAAGTTGCAATGGGATGCGTTTTTGGCAAGTTTTCTGATTCTCCGCCTCGCAAACCGAAGCGGCATGTGAAGAGAGTTTCCAGCCAGAAGAGTACGAGGAATAGTAAACGTTCCTCTAAGAATGTGGGGCTAAAGAGGGAGACATCGTCTCAGAGACCAAGAGTGGTGAGTAAGGACGTCTCAGCTTCGGAGAATGAAAGAAAGATTTCACATGACGTGAATGCTGCTGGTGGTGTTGTTGTTGTTGTGAGATCAAAAGAAGAAAAGGAAGAATCACATGTTGCTGTAGAAGAAGAGAAGAGGGAGATTGAGGAGAAGATGAAGAAGAAGAAGAAGATTATTTCTAGATATGATTTTGTTGACGGGTGGCCAAAGTGGTTGGTCGATAACATCCCCAGTGATGTTTTGGCTACTCTGGTTCCCAAGAGTGCTGATTCCTATGAAAAACTAGCCAAGGTAGTAATGCCAACACACCCAATATTTGTTTGGCTAATTTATTCAACTTGCCCCATTCTAATGCACAATGACATATTTGCGCATTTGATATGATCATGCATATGCATGATGCCTCAACAAACTTTATTCATTCAATTCCAACTTTTTCCTGGTCCTTTGTAGTTTTAATTTTCCCATGATGGTGTATATTAACTTCTAAACAAATGTAATCCTTTTTGAGATCCCACGCCTATCAGAGTGTAGCGTGTAATTTTTAAGATTTTACCTAATACAAACTGTAGTATTTACAAGAATTTTATACAAACAAGCTCATAGTCCTTATAAGACACTAGTAGTCGTCGCCATACACGGGAATGAATTAAGCCATCAAAACTGAAACACAATTTCAAAGATGGCATCGGAGTCTACGATATATCCAATATTCTAGTAGTACTGATCACCTAAGTACATGATCTACATGAACTGAATTGTGTTTATTCCATGTTGGGTTAATTACAGATAGGACGGGGAACATATAGCAATGTGTATAAAGCCCGAGACAAGAGCACGGGAAAGATTGTTGCTTTGAAGAAGGTACGGTTTGACACATCGGATTCTGAGAGTATCAAGTTCATGGCAAGAGAGATCATGATACTGCAGACGCTGGATCATCCCAATGTCATTAAACTCGAAGGGCTTGCAACATCAAGGATGCAGTATAGCCTTTATCTGGTTTTTGAGTTCATGCAGTCAGATCTTACCCGAATTATCTCCCGCCCTGGGGAGAGACTCGCCGAGCCACAGGTAACTGGATTTAAATTCTACCCATTATTTTTAATAGTTAGAATTTAAGATGTTTGTGATTTTTTTTTTCTTCTGCTAGAAAAGGTTGTAATTAATGTCATGTATATTGATCTGCAAAATGCCAGTGTTAATGTCTCTGATTGAAGAATTAAAAGATTATTGCTTTAGCTTCTGTTTGTCAATAGCTTTTTGATTTGCAAGGTCAAGCTTAAACTGTGACATATATAATACAGTTTTTTTTTTTTGTTGGGTACAAGATCAAGTGCTATATGCAGCAGTTGCTTTCTGGCCTCCAGCACTGTCACGAGAGGGGAGTTATGCACCGAGACATTAAAGCTTCAAACTTGTTAATTGACAAAAAAGGGGTGCTGAAAATTGGAGATTTTGGGTTAGCAAATTCTTTTGCCATTAAATCTGAAGGGCCTCTTACAAATAGAGTGGTGACACTTTGGTATAGAGCTCCTGAACTACTTCTAGGTTCTACTGATTATGATTATGGCATTGATCTCTGGAGTGCTGGATGCCTTTTGGCTGAGATGTTTGTTGGAAGACCAATTATGCCCGGCAGGAATGAGGTAAAAAATTAGTACATATCAATGATCAATGAAAACTTCTCCCATTTAGATATTTACACTAATTTTTTCTATCAAAAAAAGATATTTACACTAATTTCAAAGGTTTTTGAAAGCTAGTTAGTGAATGCGACAAATAAGTTAATCCAATTTCTAACATTATCTGTCAAATTAAAATATAATTTACTTGATGGTATCGTACGTATGGCCAGGTGGCGAATCGCCGACGTTGAGGTGCCATATGGCATATATATCTTGCTAATATTTTTTTTTGAATAAATGCTAATAATATATTCTATTAGCAATCAAATAGATGTCGCAATCATCTATCATCTTATGTTTGAAAAATAATAACAATTAAGGGAAGAGGACATCATAGAATCATAATTAAAGGAATGACTTGCAGTTTAATTATTAAATTTTGGAATTGGGACGACTCCTTTAATTTTTTTTGGTTGAGGAGATGCTAATGTCTTCAACTTCCATCGTGATTGTTTATGTCTTCTATGAATCTAATACGTCTTTTTCTTGCCATCATTATCATAAGGGATCGTGATAACAAAAAGTATTAATTTATTAAAACATACAATATTTAATATATTGATATTTTAAAAAACTACTTTTCATTTTAATTGTTTAATCAATGTCTTAAAATTTGCATTATCACAATAATATTCTTTTCTGGTATTGGTAACCGTCAGAATATTTGGGTCTATAGAAGAGAAAAGTTTATAGATCTTATCCACCTTATAAAAAAACTCTCCTTAATTATAATTTAGAACACGTGTTGATACACGAACACCCCAAATTATTATAGAAAAGTTACATGTACACACAATGGATATGTTTCACACCTCTTTTCAATATTTTAACTCATTGAAATTGTCACATGAGATGTGTTAGATAGGTGAATTGAGTGTCCAAATAGCAGAACTCAAATTATTACTATTCATTCAATACTCCTCATCTTTTCTATTTCTTTTTTTTTGTCGCAGCATATTACGCATTATACATCTA
Source organism: Glycyrrhiza uralensis (assembly GCA_030159175.1). Taxonomy (NCBI): domain Eukaryota; kingdom Viridiplantae; phylum Streptophyta; class Magnoliopsida; order Fabales; family Fabaceae; genus Glycyrrhiza; species Glycyrrhiza uralensis. The sequence goes on from BRZY01000005.1 coordinate 46,619,618, forward strand.
TTACTTCTTTTTGTTTTATTTCTTTCTCTCTTGGTGTAGACACTTATTGAGGTGTGAGGGTGTCTATAAACATTTTCCTATAATTAATTTTGTTTTCATGTCATTGCGGACACGACCCTTTTAGAAAGGATTTATTCAGTGATAGCAGTTTTTTCAATTCTGATTTAGCTACTAATTAAGCAATATTTCATGTTATATACATACAGATTGAACAGCTCCACATGATCTTCAAACTTTGTGGTTCTCCATCAGAGAGTTACTGGAGAAAACTGAAGCTAACTACAAGCTACCGGCCGCCACAACATTACAAGCCTAGCTACCGGGAAGGCTTCCAAAATTTTCCTTCCTCTTCCTATGATCTGTTGGCCACACTTCTTCATCTCGACCCTTCCCATCGTGGCACTGCTTCCTCTGCTCTCCAAAGTGAAGTGAGCTTTTCTCTGTTTTTGCTATATGCGTGCATGCATCTTCTTGCTTTTGTGTTAATTGAGTTCATTTCATTTTTTAACCATTTGATATTTTCATTTAATAACACGGATTTGTATTAAAAATTCAAGTCTATAGTCAAGATGCATAACTTTCAATAGCTTTGAATAAAAAAAAACAAATAAAATTGGTTTAATCCAACAGACAGAATTGACTTCATATGATCTCCCGAATTGTATGATATTTTGTGTCTTAAAACTATATATATACAGTGTTCTCAAATTGCAGCATATGCTAACTTTTTACTGCTTTCAGTTCTTCAAATCTAGCCCATTAGCATGCCAACCTTCAGATTTACCAGTAATCTACAAAGATGAGGATGAACGCTTACGAACCAAGAGACGCAAAAGGTATATGCTATTAGTTCAATAACTTATGGGAAATATTCATTAGATGGACTACGTTACTAAATTATGCATTCTTAATAGCAACAGAGAGCAACATTGGATTTCATGTTGTCATATGACTGAAAATTGAAGTGTTAATTTGTTGCTTTTCATGATATAGGCAAAGGGCTGTGAAGAAAAGGCAACTATCTCAAAGAAGTAAAAGTGATGTCAGTCAATCAGGAAAGAACCAAACTGAAGAACAACTTGGGAGGGATTTGAAATTGTCAAAAGAGGTGAGTTCACCCCACTTATAATCCTTTCTTTTTTGGTAAAGCCACTTATAATCCTTTAAAACAACCTCATGGGATGTATGTAATGGATATATTACAGGAGAGAAAAAAAATACTAGTAACACTTTTTGAGACACTTTTAAATATTAATGTAACTTAACCCAATGGACGTGGCTCAGTTGGCAATACACTGAGTTACTCTTAGGGAGAGGCAAGAGCTTTAAATATGACTAAATCTCGAAGCGGGAACCAAAGGTCCTAACAATAGTTTACCAAATAAACCACTTAATGCACCTTTATGGGTTTGGCAGGAGAAGAATGTGGAACAGAACAAAGAAGGTCAAGAAACGGGGAATAGTGCAACAAGCAGCACATCGTCGGGCTCAAGACTACTCATGACCGAAGGGAGCAATAGCATGAATGCATCTATATCCCCACTTTTTCTCCCAATGAGTGGGAGAAAATTATCCCCCAAGACCGATGGTCACCCGAATGCTCTCAAGAACATAAAGAACTATAGTACTCTCGTACAGGCCTCTATGATTGATATGATCCACCACAATAATGAAGGCGACGAATTTGCTCAGCTTCGGAGGTCCTTCTCAACGTTCGATTATCGACTTGATCCGGATAAGCTAGCAGATCTCTATGGATTACCTAAAAAGATTTAGTCTTGGTCTATCCTAGCACATACATGTTATTTTTATATCATCATTTAATTCTGTTTTGTCTCATGGTTGAACGAAATAATTTGACTAGAACTTTCTCAACCATTTAGTTAAATTCTTTTAATTAATAGCATTACACCACATGATTAAAATGATCATAATGTAAAAAAAAAAGTTATACTATTAGATTAAAATTAAACTCTGAATAAAACAATTGGGCCGGGGAATTCGATCTATAGCCCAAACTATTTGGTGTAATCTCAACGATTTTATTCTAGGACTAGCATATTCTGGAAATGTTGCAACTTGGCAATTCTACAGATATAATTAATTTTCGAGAGAGAGAGAGTGAAACAGATTAGTTAGTAGTTAAAGCATTTCTGGAAAGAGACATGCCGAAGCTAGAACATAACTGTGATTCTTCTATTTTCCCTTGAATAATACAATCCTAGAATTCTTATTTTATTATGAATACCCGTCTTTATGATTACAACTCCTGCGTGTACTGCATATATAAGGAAAAACTTTGGAACGGGAGATGACGATTTTAAGGATTTAATACTTGGGAACTTTTATTATGCTTCAATTCATAATTCAAACTGTTGAATCAACAATTAATTTAGAATTTAAATTAATATTATAGTGTATAGTGTATTTAATGTTTTATATTCCAGCAGTGCTATTTCTTACGAATGAAATTGCACGAATTCAGTACGAATAACGATGATCACATGTGCTACAAGCAATCTCCCGGTCTAGCACTCAAACAACAGTTGGTCTAGCACTCAAACAACAGTTGGTCTAGCACTCAAACAACAGTTGGTCTAGCACTCAAACAACAGTTGGTCTAGCATTCTGCATTCACCCACCACCACCACATGCTAACACCCTGAACTATAATTGATCCTCCTTTTAGGCCTGAACACCGGTCGGTTTCGGGCAAAAAACTGCCAAACCGACTAAAACCGACATGTTCAATCCTACACCCGCTGCCGTCCATTTGAACCTTCGGTTTGGTCGGATGTCGGGTTCGTCGGGTGGGTTGACACAGGTTTGAATAAAAAAGAAGAAATTGCAGAATAAGAAGAAATTTTAAAACTTTTCCAGAAGGCAGATCATAAAATTAAGCTACCAATATGTCAATAAAAAAATACATACAACATATTCATCCCCTCTAGTTCAATTAAAACAGGAAAAAAAACACTACTGAAACCAAAACAACAAAGGCAAGGAGGAAAAGAAAAACAAAACAGGGAGGGATTGTTGCCATTTTTCTACATCCAAAGACTCAGATGAAGTGCACAAAATTTTGGAAAAAAAAAAAATAAACTGGTAGAACAGAAGTCAAAAACAACACAACCAAACCAAAAATTGCAATACAGAAAAAGAAGAACAGAGAAGGTTCTAGATCTAGCAATAACAGAAAGAAAAAGATATACATCGTAGATGGATCTGTCACCACGGGTCCAGATCTACCACCTCTACCAAAACCCCATGGCCAACGAAGAAATAGACCACGACGGTACAAACAAGGGTGCCACCACGACCACCGCGTCAAGAACCTCACGCAGCCGCAGATCTTGAGCTTCTGCTCCGTGTTGGTTCTCACCGTTGAGCGTTGAAGCCAGATCTGTGGTCGTGCCTCTGTCAGTGCTTGCAGTTGCATAAAGAAGCCTCAGGTGGCGGCGGCGCATGAAGAAGCCTCTGTCAGTGGACGAAGAAGAAGCCTGTTGTGGTTGGGTTTTTGTGAGCAACTTCCATTTTTCCTCAAAATTGATTGAGGGCTTTTGAAGATACGAAGGAGAGGAAGGTTTTAACCGGCTGGGATGGGCGTTTTGTGGTCCATGGTGGCCGGAAGTGGTGAGGAAGGTGGCGGAAGTGATGAGAAAGAGAGAGAGAACTCAGAGAAGGAGAGTGGATGAGAGAGAAAAAAATGGAAAATGAAGAAGGGGGCGGCGCTGATGTGTTTTGGGGAGTGAAGATTAGGTTTTAGGGTTAAATCAACGGCTAATATTAAGTCTACGCATAAGAAAGGATTTTGGCCGTTAGATTAACATAGATCCACGTGTTAGTGAACCGGTGAACCCCTATTTACTTGCAACTTGCAATTGGTTCGGTCGGGTTCGGTTATTTGCGAAATTTTCTGGACAAAACCGAACCCGACCACTGCTAAAACAAGGGAATCCAATTTCTTCAACCCGGTCACCCGAGACCCACCCTTAACCACCCAACTCGGTTCACCCAGCTTGGGGTTCTTCGGGTCTGGTTCCGGTCGCTCAAATCTGTCCAGCCCTACCTCCTTTGACCGCCTTGGTCACCCTCTTCACCTGCACCTTCTTTCTTTACTTTTGAGTCCATCAAGTAGACGTTGTTTCCAAGAATGCTACTTCATTGTATGTGGGAGGGACTGTACAAATTCTATACAGTAATGACCTTGTCTTTAGTCTAAAGGGGTTCTTTGTCTACTGAGGGAGGGGCCATGTGTTGTGCTAAATGTAAACTATCTAACACCAAACTCGGGAATTTCAACGAGTACACCAGGAAAGTTCCCAGGAAAGAGAGGCGGATCACTGATCACTTAAATACCAAAGTCTTTCCTAGCCAAAGCTTTCCTAGAAATGCACTATACAACCCAACTAATATTTCTATATATAAAGCTAATGAAATTTAATACAGCGAAAATAACAACTATAGAAATAAGACAGACATTAAACAAATATTAATGCAACAGTAAAGAGAGAGAACACCTGAAATTTTGGGCACCGCTGAACACATTTACTATTCTCAAATGAGAGAACTCTAAATTACAAATAAGGGTTTAATTGTAAATACATACAATTAATACACACTTGGCATTTTTGGGATACAATAATACAAATGGTGGAGGGTCTATATATAGGCTACAAATTGTTAGAGGATTTTTATCCCAAGCAATGTGAGACTTCTCCCACAAATAACAAAGAGCCATTTTTAACAAATCTCCACCTTGGCGACTTTGTGAGTCACGAACAAACTTCTACAATCTCTTGTACAACTTCAGCAGCACCTCTAAATTGCATCTGTAGACGCTTCAAATATGCAGGACATTAGTCAAGTTCAAACAATGCTTGAAGTTGATTGTTGTCACTACCTTGGTCATCATATCTACAGGATTATCAGCAGTTCCAATCTTCTGAAGCAGTATTTCACCTTCTTTGATAATTTCCTGCACAAAATGATACCGGACATCAATATGCTTCATCCTTGCATGAAACACTTGATTCTTCGCCAAGTGGATAACACTTTGACTATCACAATGCACATTAATGTGCTTTTGAAGAATTCCAAAGTCTTTCAGCAAGGACAAAACATATTGATGTCCGGTATCACTTTGTGCGGGAAATTATCGAAAAAGGTGAAATACAGCTTCAGAAGATTGGAATTGCTGATAATCCTGCAGATATGATGACCAAGGTAGTGACAGCAATCAAGTTCAAGCATTGTTTGAACTTGATTAATGTCCTACATATTTGAAGCGTCTACGGATGCAATTTGGAGGTGCCGCTGAAGTTGTACAAGAGATTCTAAAAGTTTGTCCGTGACTCACAAAGTCGCCAAGGTGGAGATTTGTTAAAAATGACTCTTTGTTATTTGTGGGAGAAGTCCCACATTGCTTGGGATAAAAATCTTCTCACAATTTGTAGCCTATATATAGACCCTCCACCATTTGTATTATTGTATCCCAAAAATGCTTAGTGTGTATACATACAATTAAACCCTTATTTGTAATTTGGAGTTCTCTCATTTGAGAATAGTAAATGTGATCAGCAGTGCCCAAAATTCCAGGTGTTCTCTCTCTTTACTCTTGCATTAGTAAACAATGTCCGGTTGGGAACACTACTTGTGGACGTTGCTCCCTCCGACTTCTTAACTTCTTAACTTCTTATTCTGCCATTTCTAATACTAATACAATATTCCAATAGCTTTACAAAGAATTTACAAACAAAGCCTAGGATAGAACCTAAGCTCTGATACCAATTGTTGTGCTAAATGTAAACTATCTAATACCAAACTCGGGAATTTCGACAAGTACACCAGGAAAGTTCCCCAGGAAAGAGAGGCGGATCACTGATCACTTAAATACCAAAGTCTTTCCTAGCCAAAGCTTTCCTAGAAATGCACTATATAACCCGACTAATATTTCTATATATAAAGCTAATGAAATGTAATACAGCGAAAATAACAACTATAGAAATAAAACAGAAATTAAACAAATATTAATGCAAGAGTAAAGAGAGAGAACACCTGAAATTTTGGGCACCACTGAACACATTTACTATTCTCAAATAAGAGAACTCTAAATTACAAATAAGGGTTTAATTGTAATTGTAAATACATACAATTAATACACACTTGGCATTTTTGGGATACAATAGTACAAATATTGGAGGGTCTATATATAGGCTACAAATTGTTAGAGAATTTTTATCCCAAGCAATGTGGGACTTCTCCCACAAATAACAAAGAGCCATTTTTAACACCATGAAATTCTTTGGGCAATTTGGGGGTGAAGGAAAGCTTTTGCTCAAGGTAGTGGTGTCGAAGAAGGAATTTGGCTTTGGTGGAGGAGAGAGCGGTGTTGCAGAGAGGAGGGGTTGTCCGACTTTGGGGAGGAAGAGAAGGTAAGTTTGTTGCAGGGAGGGAGAGAGGCACAAAGGGATAGAAACGTCAAACGAGGGTGAATCAACGGTTACTATTCATTCATACTTTTTTCACGAAATGTAATTCGTAAAAATTAGCATTTTCCGTATCCTAGTAAAACTAGATTCTTATAAAATTTATAACAAAAAACTGAAACATTAAATTATCCATTACGATATGCTTTCATTGACACACAAAGGGCCTAAAATTAAGGACAAATTAATAATCAAACATAACTTTAAATTGAAACAAATTTTAATTTGGTTTAGATCACTCATCATCGCAATGGTCGTCCACAACCACAAGCTTGTTTTTGATCCATTTGAAACTGCTGCGAAAGGAGGATTTGAGCTTAGCTTCGACGGTGAACATGTTGTAGGAAGCTACCCTTTTTCTCCTTTTGACCTTTGGGTTACCACCATTACTGGCCAGAACATCATCTCCTTCGCGGTTTGGACCGTTGAAGCTGTAAGATGTGGGCCGATCCTCGAATCCAGCCCTGACGTCTTGATACGAACCGGAGAAGGATTTGCTTTTCTCCATGTCCCAATATATAAAAATGCTTCACACTTCACAGGTTCATGGACAGGACAAAGGCTCTGTTTAACAATGATTCCCAATTTAAAGAAGGCAACTATTTGCAGTTGATTTTATTTATGTGGTGCGTGTCTCTGATGGTTACTTTAGTGCTGTCTGTGTGTACTTGAACCATCAGCATATTCTTGCCCAATAGGAGATAGTGGAGTATGGGACGTCATGAGCGAGTTAATTAGCTGTTCCAAGATGAAATGATTACCAGTTTGTGACATTAATTGTGATTGGATTCACATATCAATACGGTTGACTCAAGGGTAAACCAGCTCAAATCTTTACTTTAGAATTTAGACCAATTAGCAAAAGATTAAATTTTTATTAGTATTTATAAAAAAAAAGTTTTATTTGTGGCTGACTTAACATAGTAGTAACCTGAGTTCGCGGTTACATACAAATAGTTAATGTGTTTCATTGGTTTAAATTATTTTATCTACTGCTACCTATGTTATTATCATCCCACCAAAACTATTTGCTATATGATCGTTGTCAATACTGCTGCTATTCGCGTTGTTCTTACCAAACGTAGGTGGTGAGGTCTACAAGCACCAGTGGGATTGTGAAGTGCCACTTGTAGAACTAGAGAGAAGTGAGATACAGTCACTGCCCACTTCTTGTGATCAGAGTTGCAAACAATCTGATTCTGATTCAACGCGGTTCCACAAAGTTTTGTCACACCAAAAGAACATGTAAATTTAGAGAAAAGAAAAGCAGTCAAGGCCTAATATAACATCAATCGTGTGGTTTTAATTTACTCCAAAATATGAATTGTTATTGATTTTAAAAATTCACTCATCGATGATCGATCAGTGACGAAAAGAAAATGTCCTGTAAGTTCAGAAATCAGCCAAACATTAATATAAGTACATGTGGTGGTCGATGAAGGACAAGGATATCATCATATCATATATTTTTCTTAATTCAATTTGATGGTAATGAAAACCCAAACCCGTTTGTAAAAGGGCCATCATTAACCCGTGAAAATAATGGTTAGCTTTAGGGATGTAAATGGGGCGGGGCGGGCACGGGTAGTAGCTCCCCGCTACCCGCCCCGTTTAATATACCTGCTACCCGTACCCGCCCCATACCCGCGCGGGTACCCGTTATCTAGATTTTAACGGGTATCCGTGAAATCCGCGGGTATCCGCGGATATCCATGGATATTAAAAAATTAAAAAATTCTATAAAAATTTTATTAAAAGAAATTGTTTCCACACAATATTTGTCATAATGAACATCATATTAATAAGACTAAATTATACAAATCATATAATTTTAACTTAATTGTTATATCAATAATTGTTCAATTAAATAAAAACAAATAAAACTATAAAATGAAAAATATGAATGTGAGAATTAATACATGACACAACAATAATATATTTTGGAGTCACTTTATTCAATATTAAAACAAAGCAAGACAATAACTAAAAGTATTGTATCACACTTTTATATTTGTTAAATTGTGCATTGGTATTTTAGACTTTTAGGTATGTATATAAATAAAAATATATTTTTTGTAATTTTACTAACGGGTACGGGTACCCGCGGGTACGGGTACCTCACTACCCACCCCCATCCCCATTTATTGGCGGGTACCTCAAGTACCCGTTTAATTTACCCGCGGGTACCCGTTAAGGTACCCGCCCCATACCCGTAACAGATTTTATCCGCAGATATCCGCGGGTATGGGTTTTTTTTGCCATCCCTAGTTAGCTTTACATAAGCCCATCGTTTGAGGTAGGCCCATTGCATGCATTTATTGTGCATTTTGTCACCAAAAGTATGTTTTTTTTTTTATGCAACACCAAAAGTATGTTGAAACTGAAACTAAGCTCCCCAAAAATAAAAAAAAAAGCCCCATCATGGTACCGGCCTCAACTTTGATTAGAGCATTTATTTTTTCAAAAAAAATGATATAATTAATAAAAATTATTCCAATGATGGTATGCAAATGTTCTATTTTATTTGTTAAACTAGCTTAATAACCCGTGCCTTACACGGATGTAAAATTATATTATTTTACAGATATTACAAAAACAAAATATTATATATTTTTAGATTTTTAACCTAATACAACCCTACAAAAAATGATTTTTAAGGTGAGCATTATGCATGCTTAATAAGCTCTATTGAAGGTTTTTTCTCCAATATATGTTTTCAAATTACTACACCCAGTGGCTTTAATTTTTTAAACAGTACAAAATTAACCAAACAACATGGTGTCAAAATTAGTCTAAGAAGAATTTAAGAGGAACTAAAATAAAAATAATAATTCACCCTTCCGATATACTATATATTCTATTCCGTGTAAGTAAACGAAAGTTAGTAATTAGTATTCCATGATTAGTTAATAGATGTCATATGACGGTAGGGACCAAGAATAGTATTTTAGAGGGATGAAAATCAAAGAAAAGTTTTTATAAGCACCAAAATTAAAATTCATCATTTTATAGGGACTAAAAACGTATTTAACCTATAAAAATTTTTAGATGTCAAATAAAATATTATTAAATTAAATTAACAAAGCAATAAATTGAAAGAATATTTTTTAAGTTTAAATTTTAAGAATTTATTACATTAGAGTGTGACTATGTGAATCAAATTATTTGTTATGAATGAGATAACTTTAGATTAGAATAAAATTATTAGTTTCAATTTTTTTTATTACATTATTAGTTGCAAAGTTATTGTATCATAATATTATATTTGACAAAATAATTATGTGAATTGGTAAATTTTGTTTATTAAATTAATTGCATTCAAATAAGTATATTCCCAATATGTTTTCATATAGATATATGCACATTTCTACATGATGTAAGTATTTATGTCTAAATGTATTAGGCTTTCATGTTTACTTATTGTAATCTACATATTAATATTCTTTATAGCTAGCTGTTATATTATCGTAAGTCATATCCGTGATATGATTTTGTTTATGATTATTAATTATTAATTATTAATTGATTGATATATCTTAAATTTGATAGGAATGAATTATTAATTATTATTTGAAATTTAAAACAAATTAATATAATAAATTCACTTTAGGCGGAAAAAAGAATTCATGTAGTATTGACATGTGACATAATCCTAAGTGGCAAAACCTTGATATATAATATATAATAGATAAAATTATTAGTTGCAAAGTTATTTTAACATAATATTAGTTGACTAAATATCCAATACTATATAAAAAATCATCCAATACATGTGAAAAACATAAAAACCTTGTGGTTTATGTAAAACAAAAAAAAAAACATTGTGATTAATTTGAAATTTAAATTTGAATTGATGATATTTTTGCTGATTGATGGTTTGTTTTTCCTAATTTATGTCTTGATTGATTATTTGCTATAGTTACTAATTAATTGTGATAGTTACTAATTAATTTGCCTTAATATTAGTTATTATAAATTATCAGTTGAAAAAACTTAGAATAGAAATATAAACAGTGTCAAAAATTGGATGCATCAACACTAAAAAACAAATTATTTGTTGTTCATTAATTGTTTTAATCAATACAAAATGAAAAACTTACCAACACAAATATGAATGCATTTTCTTAGCTTGACTCTCTACCGAAGGAAAAGGATGCATTGACACTAAAAAACAATTGAAAAGTAAAAAATGATTAATCATAAAATAGAAAGAAAAAAACTCGCCCTAGATGGGAAGTTGGGATTGATAAATAGAAGAGTAGTGACGAACTACTTTGGAACCAAAATAAAACCAAATTACATCAACAATATGGAGACTGCAAGAAAATAAATAAATTAATTGTCAAAATATGAAGACATCAACAATACAAAAATACTAAATAAATAAAAAAGCTTCAGTGATATGAAAAGTCAGTACACAATATAAAAGAGTAGACGAATAGCAACAATATTAAAACACACAATAAGCAAAAAAAAAATCAATACATACAAACACTAAGAATACAAATACTAAATAGAAATATATAAAAGGTTAACCATAAAGTAGAAAAATAATAACTTATCATCAATTAATTAATTTGAAATTGAATATTAGTATAAATGATGATTGATGACTCATTATTAGCCCTAATTAAATACATGATTAATTAGTTAGTTGCCATGAATTGGTAATTAAAAAATTAAAAATAAAATTACTTTAGGCGGAAAACTGAATGATCTTAGTGATGACACGTGGCATTATCCTACGTGACAGATCCTGCTATATAATATATAATAGATAAAGAAATTTAAGTATTGATTAAGGAAATTAAGAAAAAAAATAGTTTTTCATTGAATAATTAATCAAGGTTATTTCACATTAAATGAGAAATCAAATTTAATAGACAGAAATGGATAGATATAACTTAGTACTTAAATGACTATCAAAATTGAATCAAATTGGAAAAAATAAAGATTGTGCATCACTCACTCGTAAGATGCATGGCTTCTTTAGATTGAAGTGGTGCATTTTAGATAATAAAATACATAGATAAATTAACAGTTAAAATTATGATAAAATACGAGCATATCTATAATAAATTGTAAAGTTATTAAATTCTCAAACGTTTTTTTTTATCAAAGGTCATAAATATTACACACTTTATTATTTAAAGTATGCTAGAGATGCCAAGTCCCTCACTCTTATACTATGTCCTCCATAGGAAGCATGCATGTTCGAAAATAGAAGGGAGGGAAAGGACAAGCACAATACTTGTGAGTTGTGCGGTAGACATTGTTGAGTTAGTACAGATCAAGTATAGTAGCATAGACCAACAAAAGCATGTGAGCCCGTGCCCTCGATCCCTACTATTTTGTTCAACTATGCAAAGACAAATTAAAGCTATTAGTCTTATTCATCATTCATTAGGCAAGCAAACCCCAAACCAAAGCTTGAATAATTTTCTAATCATCTTGACGTGCAATGCAAATCTGACATGCGATGGACCATGGGCTCCAAAACTAAGGCCCATGCAGGGCCAAGGTCCACGCGTTTTGATTAGACTAAGGGATGTGATCCACTGGCCCCCAAAATCTTGATGTAGAATTGGTTCAAAAATCCATGTGGTGTAGTTTAAGTGGTTAAAGAGCTCGGGTGATAAGTAAGATAGTGGAGGTTCGATCCCCATCCGCAGCCCCTGTATGTGTGAGCAATGAAGGAAAAAAAAAGAATTGGTTCAAAACATGGTCACGTTCTACGGTTCTACCCCAACTAGTTGTTGTTCAATTTAAGTTGGGGAGTTTTTCCTTCCCTTATATATTTTCTTTGTTGTCATGGCAGTCCCTTCATTGATGTCATTTTGTGCTTGACATGCCAACCATTCTAATTGGAAATGTACAAGTTGGAACATCACCTAAACTACCACCATTCGGCTAAAGCTTAATTACCATTCAACTGTTTGGGTGGTGTTCTCTAGTTTACCGATCCCATCATTTGGGATTATCATGACAGAACGAACTAAACAACAAATTAAAATTCATAAATAGGCATAGCAAGAATCACAAATTAATTGTGTAGCGAATGATAAGCCTATGTTTTTTATTCCAACAAGGGATAAACGAACAGGAAAAATTAAGTTTAACATTTTTAGTCCTTCCTCTGTTTCAAGCAATTAAAGGAAATAAATAAAATAATTCGAGTTCTTTCTTTTAAATTTGCTCAGAAGTTGATAAGTATATATATCTTTCTCTTTATTAATATATATATATACTTATAATCACTGTTTTGTCTTTATTATCCTTGGCATTAATGGGAAAGATAAATTGATGTTTTATTTATGGGCAATTAAGGGACAAAGCAGCCCCACAATTAGATCCCTCTGCATTCCATCCCACGTGATTTTTCTATCCGCAACATTGTTGATCACCTAAATTACTTGAAAATCATTGAAGCCCCACGTTTGTGTGTGGCACTGGTATATACACACCCCCAAACGAAAGAAAAAGATGCTTCATAAATTTGCCTCAGGCTGTCAGCATATGTCTGTAGGGAAAATTAAATTAAAATTCACCACGTTCTTGAAAGATTGAAAAAGAATAGGTGTTAGCTTCAATCCTCTTTCACTATTATGCATAATTAAGACCTTACAAATACCTTGTACATATAGGGTATTTTAGAAGAGAAAAAAAAGAGTTACGGATCCCCCCAATCCAACTAAAAATTTCTCATTTTCTGTGTCCTCTTTCTCTTCTTTCAGTTTAGATATTTCTTTGATTTATTTAGTTCATGATTCTTTATATCCATATCTTTGGTTGCCAATCTTTGTTAATTCATGAAAGACGGAGTGCGCAAAATGTTTGAGGACACAAGGTGCCAACCAAATAACATAAGAGGGAATGAAGCCATATCTGTTTTTATAACTTGGATCCTGTTTTTCCAAGCAAATTGATGTCATTTTGTGGCAGGACAAATCAGGAGACATTGATTTGGACCTAAATTGTAACAGTTGTCCAAGAGTTCACCTCATGTCTTTGTATCCTATTGGCAACAACTTCCTCTCCCTGCCTATAAAAAGAGGACAACCAGCTGAAGATATCTTATACAAGTCCAAGGTTTCATAGTTGTATTATATCATAAATTCAAGTAATTAAGATGGCTATATTACCAAGCAAACGTTTTCTTTTGGTTGTTTTTCTCTTGCTTTGTTCCATCTTTATTACATCTAGAGGTGAGCTAACTCTCCTGTATGCTTCATCAATGTCTTTCCAAATTACAATTAAATGTCTAATATATACATACATACATACATACTTAATCAATTAAAGTCTATCATTCTTTTCAAAAAATTAAAGTCTATCATTAATTAATGTGTTCTTGGGTGTTTCTTTGCAGCCAGAAATTTGCGAGAGATGAAGGATGGATTAGCTGAAGTATCGCTTGAGAAGGGTCACGGTAATCTGGTTAAGCCAAACAAAGGAGGGGAACAAGATATTGAACATGACTTGGCTACAATGGACTACACTCCTGCAAAAGGGAATCCTCCAATCCATAATTAATTAAATCCCAAGTTTAAAAAAAAAAACTCAGTACTTTCTGCAATTCTATGATTATCAGTGTATACATTGAGGCTAGGATATATCCGACTTGTGTTGAACAAGCACCAGGGTAGCTGCTGCGTAATCATATAAGTTAGAACTCATGTGTAAATAATTTTTGAAGCTAAGAGAATGGGAAAGGGGCATAGGCATAGTTTTTATTTTTTAAAGTTTTATATAGCACCAGATACTAAAATAGCTATGTAGATGTGCCAAATTACCAGAAATAGATGCTTAATTAATTAATATATTCACCCCCTATATATCTTATCCTTACGCAAACATCTATTTCTTCCCCAGAAATGCATTTGTTCCACTTATGGAATACATCTCAAGTGATAGTATAGTTTTTCTTGAACATATGTGATGTAATCATGTAAAGAAGGTATATAACAAAATTTGCGGTATGATTAGTTGCTAATGCAACGATATATATAAACAATTTGAAAGAGCAAGCCTTGGTGGAGAATTAATCCGATTGAAGCTTTTATCAGTGTTTAATCTTCTATTTCTATATATGATCAGTATCTGCGAACATTTGAAGTAAACTCGCATATTAGAACTTGGAAGAAACTGTAGGAATGCATGAAGGTAAATGAGACAGTGATGTACGCAAATGCGAAAAAGAGAGGATCAGTCGTCAGCCATGATCAAAAACCATATCTAGTACACATGAAGGCAAACAAATGTCAACAAATGTAATAATACATCTGAAAAAGAACACTTTTATAGTCTATATGGCATTGATAAATTTGAGTTTATAGCCTATAGGTTTCCCGTGATTACATGCTATATTGCTATTGCTATACTACACACCCTGAAAAAGCGCTCTTCTGTATAACCACTTTCATGTCATCTTCAATGGAGTATCCATTTTTTGGTACTTAAGTGGATTTTATTTATATATATCACTAATTTTTATTTTTTTTAACTCAAAAATCCAATCCCTCAAACCCAACAATTCTAAAGAATTTACTAAGACTATGTTTGGATAGGGATTTTTGGAGGGGAGAAGAGGGGAAGATTTATAATTCCCAATTATCTTGTTTGAGAGTTTTTAAAATTAGAAAAAAAATTTACATCTTGGTGTCTGCTATCTTCTAAAATAATATTTTCTTTATCCTATTAAAGTCAAACAAGATAATTGAGAATTATAAGCCCTCTCCTCCCTTTCCCTCCCCTCCAAAAACCCTCATCCAAACATAGCCTAAATAGGTTTCATTAATAATTCTACATCAAATTATAACCCACAGAAAAACGTGAAACTCACGAGGAGAGAGAAAAGAGAGAGTGTTTGAGCAAACACCCCTCTCTCATAGATATCCATTTTTTCTCCCCACAATGGTGGGTACTTAATAGGTACCTACAGGTATACCATTTAAGTACCCCATTAAAAATGCCCTGAGAAGTTAAAAGTTTTTTTTTTTACCAAAGAAGTTAAAAGTTAAAACAACATTCACTCGTCAATTTAGCCCAACTTTATAAAAAAAAAGGTTACTCGTCACGAAGCCACACAGACCCACTTTAATAGAGTGCGGATTAAAAAGTGTGTTAATTTGACCCAAAAAAAAAGTGCGTGTTAATTAATTTGCTCGACTTGGCCTTTTATCAATTCTACCCTCATCTTTGACCAAACAAAATATAAAAGTCAACATATTATCTCTAGATGACTAACAGGGGATTGGCGAAGAAACTCCATGAATATAAGCCCACATGGGTAAAATAACAAGAAAATATACCGAAAAACACGAGAGAAAAAAATATCGTAGTAAATAAATAGCAGTGAGCAAAAAAATTAAATTATAGTTATTGATTATAAATTAATCATTGATATTGTGATTAGAGAGTTGTTATTCTTTATTTTGAATATATTACTTTACATTATGTTTGGTTGGAAAAAGAAGTGGAAGGAAAGAAAGTGGAAGGAAAGGTAGTATAAAGGAAAGAAAGAGAGTGAAAAGTAAGAGATTTATTTAGTTGTTTGGTTTGAGTGAAAGTGAAAGAAAAGAAAGATAAAATATTTCTCTTTCCTTGTTTGTTTGGATGGAAAGTGAAAGGAAAGAAAGACACATATTTAGTAAATGACACAAATGCCCTCATTTTAGTAAAAAAACATATATTTAAAAAAAGGATTTCTAAAAAAGGATTTTTTTACATATTTATCTTACAATAAAAAATAAATAAAATTAAATACAATACAAGGAAAAATATTATTTATTATTATTGTTATATTTAATAAATATTTAAATGGAATATTTCAAATAATTATTATTCTTTTATTATATATTTTTAATTTTTATCTTTGTTAATTTTACACGTAATCCTATTTATAAAAAAAATTACATGATCCTTTGTCACCAATTTTAAGCGGGGTGCTGTAGAGTGCCGGATAGCAATTTTCAAGAGTTGTTATTTTATTTAACCTAGCCGCCACTCTTAGAGAAAGAAACTTTGCCTCCTCTCTAAAAATCGTCTGCTCCTCTTTCTTTTTCTTCCACTTGAGGGGTGGTTTTGGACCATTTTTTGGTTTGAAACCACCCATTTACTTCGTTTTTAGTCTATTTCTACCTTAATAAGTAACTTTTTCACATAGATCTCTTTTTCCTCTCTTGTTTCTTTCAGTGTTTTTCGGCATCTGTGTCGCTGGTGTTTGTTTCTCTCGTCTTGTTCTCCCGTCTTGGTGCGGTGTTCGTTTGGTTCATATTGGTTGATTTACTTCGTTTCACTACAGATCCTCCTATGACTGAGTCGTCAGCGTTGCAGATCCGGAGGCGTGGGTACTCCGGTCATTATGAGTTTGTCATTTTTGTAGGTATTGTCACTTTTGATGACATTTTGCTGTGTTATGCTATTAACTTGGGTGCTGTGAGCTTGTTCACAGATTCATCCATTTCAGTTTTCAGCAATGTTGAATTTATAATGTCTTCGATGTATTTTACCGATTTGAATGAATGAATACCTTTTTTTGTCAAAAAAAGAGTTGTTATTTTATTTAAAAAATACAAAAGCATAGCATATGAAGATTTCAAAGCATAGACAGCGCATTTTGATCCTTTTATCAAAGTGATGCATCGTTCCTTCCGTTTTTAGCTGTGGGCCCCACAGAAATTTTCCATTCTTCCGTATCTTTCTTTTGATCCAAACGGTGGAGCTATTTTTGAAATTCGTGTTTCCATCCTCACACCTTTCTTTCCGCTGAGTTTCCACCGTTCCAAACAATGCGTTAAAGTGGTCAAATGGTGAGTTTCAGAATAAGGAATTTTCTAGATATGACTTATAGTTGGAGTAGGTGGAGGAAATTTCTTCAATTTCAGTCATAATTTTGTTTTTGGTCTTGCAACTCTTCCTCAATTAGGAAATCTCGTGATAAAACACGATATAGCTAGGGTAACAAACATCTTAATCACAATAAATTAATGTGTCCTTTCACTTATGAAATATCAGTGCTTTGTTTATTCATTTCGAATTTGATACTTATCATTCTCACCTGAAATTTTAATACACGTATATGTGTGCATTTTTGGGAATGAATTCGAACGCAGGACTACTAGTTAAAGTGAAAGAGACTCGTGTCATCTCATCTAAATCCCCGATAGTTTTATAACGAATCATGATGAAAGTTGTATATGCTTTAAGCCATAGCCTAGCCACTTGGTTGCTTCTTCATTCTCTGGATCATTACTCTCTACCATAGTCTTTATTAGCCCTCTAAATCATGTTCGGTCCATGCGCAATTTGTAAGTGACAAGGCAGGCCTACCAAGTTGGTAATCAACGGACCCGTCCCATGTGATACATACGAACATTGTCTATTGTCTTACTCTTCTAAAGAAGGAAAACATTGTCCAATGTCTTATCCAAAAGCGATCTTAGTCTCACCAGTGTCGGGTTCTCTCCCTCCATCCATTAATGCCTTGCATCTTCCATGATTAATTAATCAAATCTCCTATGTGTGTACTGCAATCTAACTCGAGGGGAAGAAAACAAGAAAAACAAACAAAACTAGCATTATCAGTGGCAAAGAAAATAGGGGTACGTTAAAGTTAACCAAACTTGGCATTGCCTTCAACAGTGCACCAAAGCAATTCAATGATTGCTACTAGCTCTCAAATGATGCATGAACTTGAAAACTTTTGTTCATTAATTAACTACTCCTACAGTAAAAAAAAATAATACGCATTTAAAAACATCTAATGCCTTTTTCTCACCCCAAATCAAGGGCTAGAATTGCAAGAAAATACATACCCTTGTTCTGTTCCAACCATTATGTGTGATTTTAACCATTTACAGTCTGTTTATATCAGATTTTGGGGGTTGCACTTGCAAACGTCTGTTGAGTGAAAGGAGCAAGGGACCTCCTTTGGATAAAAAGTGCATTGGGAAGCCAAATTGTTCTGTTTGTAGCCTGCACAATCTCAAACAAACACGCTTAAACGGTTGCCCTTAATGAATTGCGATTTCCAAAAGAGCCCTTACCATTGAGTTTGATTGACAAGCATCCAATTAAAGTGAATAAAAGAGGGGAAATTGTTGATATGTGAATTAGGCCAAAAATGTTGGCAGGTGATAGCATATATAACACTATTTACTTAATCTCTTCATATTGTAAATGTAGAGACTAGAGAATTGATCACAAGGTGAAGTAAGATATGATGCTTCAGAATGGCAGGGTAAACAGGTTACAGGCCTGACATTTATGGCCCCGCACCAATGTTGCAGGGCTTGAAGGTATTCTCTTGTCTGCATATTCCGGCACATATCCATTGGCCCAACTCAAAATTTTGATACATTTTTCTCTCAAATTTCAGCAAACCACCGACATGAATCATGTATATGTCATTATCTGATGGACAAGAGGTGAGTGACATTTTCAACTGGTATTAGTTAGTGAAAATTACTTACAAATTGCAAGGTCTTACGCTCAAGGAAAATAAATGAGATGAGAGATCAAAGATAATTATTGCTTCAATAGCTATTATTTTCACAGAACATTTTTATTCTTTTCCACATCATCCATAGATTATAAGTGCAGTTATAAGTACAGCAGGTATATATTAGCTGTTTTTTTCTTATCAAAAAAAAAATATTAGCTGATTTTTAAAAGTAAACAAGGCTTTAATTTTCAATGGCTAATTCAATTACTAATAAGAAAATTCAACACTAATCTGTGACACGTGTTATCTTTTAGCTTTTTTATTTTCAACTAAAATTATTTTGTTTATTGGATTTTTTATTGTTTTTATTAAGAAAGACACATACTTTATATCAATCAGCTCCATTTAAAGAGAGTTCAATTTTTTGGACTACGCTTGATAGAATCCAAAGACAGAGACAGAGTCCTAAATGGGAGTTTCTCTCATGTGACAGAACGGGTCGAGAAGATGAAATCCCTAGCCTTTTGTTCTGAATTTAGGGACAAACGTTATCACTAACTAATATGCATGGAACAATTGGGGAACAATATTAATATAATATATACGGGAAGCAAATGACGATGAAATGAAAACTGAGACAACACAAATACACATATTTACAATATAGGTCGACATTCATATGGAGATCTTTCCCCACAAAAGCATAGATAGCCATCGATTTCAAAACCAGACAGCAATGATGTTGACCCTTGTAGAGACCATCAGGGTCATGTACAATTCACCACTATGGTTTGTGTAATTATGTAACCAAGGTTTTAAATCAAGGTCCAAAATCGAAATTGCTATTGCGACATAATGGTTTAGGGAGTCTCCAAAATCTCATCACGACGGCAATTGTGATCATATCAGTTGCATTTGTCCGCAATTTTCCGTAATATCAATGATCGCAACGTAACCACAACTTTGACCGCAATTTAAAACCTTGTATGTGCCCAATAATCTCAGTGGCACATGGCAGTTTAACTAGCTAAGCTAGAAGCTGCACTGCCAATCGTCTATGTCTATATATAGGAGCTAAATGAGCATATGCATGGTATATTCAGATAATAAAAAGCAAATTATAGAATAGAAGTCTAAAGTCTAATTGTATAAGATGGTTGCTGTACAAAACAAGCTCATTCTACAAGTGATTTTCGTGCTCCTCTGCTTCTTCTCCAGCCATGTCCAAGCTAGAGGTACCTTTTGTCCCCAAAAAATATCCATAGCTCAAAAAGATCATAACATTGGATTTAGAATATTCAATTCCCATGTCTTTTTCTCTCTGTTTTCATTAATTTGTTTTTACATTTTTTGCATATGCAGCACGAGTATTGAAAGAAAGTAGCAACCTTACTAGCAAGGATCATGCCAACACAACTCAACATAGGGAAGTGCATGCTGACCTATTTAAGCCAAAAGAAGAGGAGGTTAACGTTGATGGTGAAGTGTTCTCAATGGATTATACTCCGGCCTCAAGGAAACCACCGATTCACAATTAAATAGTTCGCAATTTTTGGTATAATTAATAAACTACATATTATTGTAAAATTGTACTGATATTCAATAATATGTTACACTATTTTATAAGGTGATAATGTTTTGCTTAAAGGAAACTATCTGTCTCAACTCTCAACTACGCGAAGATGATAATGATCTTGTTTTATTTCTCAAGTTAAAGATCAGTTTGATATTCTCTTAAAAAGTTCAAAAATTGGGGTAATAATATTGATGAGAAACCATATAAAATATTTATTGCTAATTTAGGTCCTTAAAAACAGTAAAACACCAAGCCCACATAAAACAATATAGTTGAAGTTACCAAACGATAAAGCTTGCCCCGGATCATATGCATGTACTAGACATCAGAGTTCTATACAAATATCACCCTGGTCCCTGTCTCACCATTTTCCCCCTTGTATGCTCCATCTTAAGCAAGATCAAGCATCCAACTATAGTTTTATTCAACATTATATATAACACAATATGTGCCTCGGATCTCATACATATATTATAGTTTTATCCAACTCTAACAAGGATAGAAATTTATTATGAATAGTATACAAAAATTATATTTCTCAAAATTTAGTGCAACTATTAAACATGAAATTGTACTGTTGAAAGGTATCACAGTTGCCTTATAATTTCTTGTATGTATAATGAATTATGAATTTATTTAAATCTTAACTGAAGACTTTTTAATCGATAACTATATATAGTTTCTCACTTTTTTCTCTCTAAAATGTTCCCTTAGAATCAAATTTCAATAAAAGGCATAACTTTATATTGATAACAATAATAATAAAATGAAAAAACTCATGGGGCAAATTATGTTCATAATCCATACAAGATAACTTAACAAGATTAAACGTGTTACAACAGGAGAGTTGGCCTCTCATGCATGAACAGGAATTGGAGGAACAAGAGGAAATTACTGAACTAAGATAAAAAAAAAAATAATGATTCAGCAGTCAGCACCATCCCATACATGCCACAAAATCTAAGCATGAATGACACATAGAACTAATTAAAGTAGTGATAGTTGTATACCCACAATGTCACTGTCCATTTAACACTTTTTATTTCTTGTTATCTCTTTGGTCTTTTTGTTATACTATATCACCTATCATATCTATCATTTTTATCAATTCTATTTCTTTTTTTTGGGTGCTACAAAACATTTTCTTATATAAAACTAATGCACGATAAAACTAATCTCAAAGAGACTCGACAGAACATCTAGCCGTTATCATTTAAAAAAACAAATTCCAACAAAAAAATGTTATGAAAAATACATGCTCAACATAAAAAAGTTATAACACACCAAAGAGTGAGGCTACTTGCTTGCAGAGTTCTCTTATTCATTCTGAAAGTCTACAGCAGTGCTTTTGAGGCATTTGGAGATTGATTTTTCAGTCAGAATTTTCGTACAGATCTTTCCTGGTACAACAACATTCAGAATGATTCACACCTGGGATGTGGAAATTCTCCAAGGTGTGATTATCTCTCTTATGGAAGGGGTTTGCACCTGAAACTTTCACATTGGGGGTGTGAATTATTCACAGTTGTGGGTAAAACTGACTTGGAGTGCGCTGTTTAATACAGAATTAGGCAGTGGTCTATTCTATTCTGGCGCAATTTCTCAAGAGCATTGAGTAAAGGACTGCTGGTTTCACACCAGGGTTGCGAAAATTTTCCCACGTGTGATCAGTCCTGGTGTGGAGGGGGCTTTTGCTGCAGCATGATACAGATTGAATCACACCAAGGGTGTGAATATTTTCCTAGATGTGATTTTCTCGGTTTTGGAGGGTTTCTTCTTTCTGTTTGGCATCAGGTAGTAGGGGGATGGAGCGATGTTAGGGCCTTTATTTTTCTTTCTTTTCATAATTTGACATTAAGTATTGCATTCTTTTCTTTGCATGTACAACCAATTATTTTGGTCTTTATTGTATCTCTTCTGGGTTGACTATAGCTGAACATATCTTGTGCTCATGCTTAGCTTAGGTGGCACTTTTTATTTATAAATTTCTTAGCTTATAAAACAATACACCAAAGAGTGAGGCTACCTTCTCAAGCTCTGTAGTGTTCATTATTATTTTTTCTTTTAACGAAATAGGGAAACGTCACAATTTTTTTTTGGGGTTTTATTTTCTTGAAAAAAAAAGTGAAAACTCGTTGCTTAAGACAGAATTGTAGTTCGACCAAAAAAAAAGATAGAATTATAGAAACGAATTGGGCCGGAATGCCCAAAGAAGAGGACAGGCCTGCGCTAGTATTTGGGATTTGGTAAATACACCACACATAAATTGTTATACCCCACATTAATGTTAAAATTCTAAAAATATCTTCTTTTTTTTAATTTTGTGTTTTTACCAGAAACTTCAGTTTCCAGAATATAAATTTGATTAGAGTTTTCAGAATACAAATTTTAAAAATTGAAGTTTCTGGTAAAGACACGAAATTAGAAAAAAAAAAGTATTTTTAAAATTTCAACATTAACGTAGAGTGTATGGCAAATTGTGTAGAGTGTATTTATCAACTTCCTAGTTTAAAATAGTTAGGCCCATTTGGCAAAAAACAGTTAGGCCCATGACAATAGTTGAAGTTGTGAGTAGTTGGGTGCTTTCTCTTCTTTCTCCACCCATGCACGCTTCCAAACTACAATCGGCGGCGTCGTCTTCTTAGTTCACTCCATTAAGTTTCCCAATTACGACCGTGGTTATGGTATGCCTCCACATGCTTCTCAAACTCTAGATTCTAGATCTCATTATTCTTCCTGCACTTCTCTTTTCTGCTATACTAAAATTAGAAGCTGCTAAGTTTAGCGTAGTTCTAAGAAAATGGGAAAAAACTGGAATGATTGAGTTTAAATTTTGATCACGTGAGTTGATTGATTCGCAGGAGAACGCGGGGAATTTAGACGCTGCCATAGAGAAACTGTTGAATGAGGAGAAGCATGCGAGGCTCGCCGGCGACGTCTCCGCCACCAGAAACGCCGTCACCGACATTTTACGACTCTGCTTTGAGGCGCGTGCTTGGAAGACCCTCAATGACCAGATTGTTCTCCTGTCCAAACGTCGTGGTCAGCTTAAGCAGGCAAGGGATCGTTATTTGTTTGTATTTCATGCCGAACAACCTATATGGTTTTTATTTTTGTTGATACAATGTGTGTAGGTTTCTTTTGACTATAAGGTGTATCTAGGTATTAAGTTTTGTGTATTAACCAATGCCTAATAGTATATGGTGATGATTTATGGAAATCTTGTTCAATCTATGCTCCATTAGAGAAGGGGGGGGGGGGAGTCTAGGTCAAGCGATCTTCACTGATTCATTGAATACATTCCGAAATCTGTTTTTTAACTTGTAATTCTAGCACACAAAAAAATAGTTTGTATTTTTGCCGCATGCTAAGGACCTTGTAGATTTATGTACGAGTAAACATTCTGTAAAACATGTGCATTTTAGAACTTGTAATTTCTTATGGCTTGTTTGGAAAACAAGATACTAGACTTGCATGCTAACAACATCAGACAGGAGTATACAAGGGTATGTTTGGATTGGAGAGTTTTGTAGGATAAGGATAATGAGGGTAAAATTTTTGTCTTATCTAATTTAGTAATATTTTGCAAAAAAGAGAATAAATTAATAGATTATCATGGAACTTAATATCCCAATCCCTTGTTCAATTTTATACACATTGTATAACTCTTTTAATTCAAAAATGAAAATTTTACCATTTCTTTCCTTTTCCTTCAAAACTTTCCAAAGGGGCAAAAATGAGGGTAAAAAAATTCAGGGATCAGTTTTCAATACAAGTGTACTAACAAAACTTGTTCATGATTTTTTTTCCCATGTTTTTACTCCTATAAATTGATTATTGGATTTTTTTACACACTTCTTTACTGCTGTACCAAACCAACCATAGATATATTTAATATTAGGAATCTGCAAAGCTTGGCATTTGAGGACTCAATTTAATTGCTTGGAGTTGAGATTTATTCTAGTTGTCCTGCAAATGGTACAAAAAATCATGATATGGTCCATTATTCATAAGTCTATTCTTCGCACACAGGCTGTAACAGCAATGGTCCAGCAGGCTATGCAATATATTGATGAGACACCAGATATTGAAACTCGCGTAGAACTCATCAAAACATTGAACAGTGTATCTGCGGGAAAGGTGAACTTAAGATGTTTTCACTCTCCATTCCCTTTTTTATCTTGCAATGTAATCTATCTTCTAAGATGTGTGTTTGATATGTTGCATCATTTGTTAGATATACGTCGAGATTGAGAGAGCTCGATTGATCAAGAAACTTGCAAAGATTAAGGAAGAACAGGGGCTCATAGCTGAAGCTGCTGATTTGATGCAAGAAATTGCGGTCAGTGTAAACGTTGAATGCTGTGATTGCTTTTATTATATGCCTTTGGTTTTTATATGTAACTAAGTAATGCAATTAGCTGCCAGTTCACTTATGTTACTGGTATTCTTAACAGGTGGAAACTTTTGGTGCCATGGCCAAAACTGAGAAAATTGCATTCATTCTTGAACAAGTATGAGACATTTTACAGGCCATTGATCTCTTCTGTTACAACATACAATTTAGTTGTTGATTTGAGAACCTCTTGCATGAAATTGTGCAGGTTCGTTTGTGCTTAGATCGCCAAGATTATATTCGTGCACAAATACTCTCAAGAAAAATTAGTACAAGAGTATTTGATGCTGATGCTTCTAAGGAAAAGAAAAAGCCTAAAGAAGGTGATAATGTTGTTGAAGAAGCTCCTGCAGATATACCATCTCTGCCGGAATTGAAGCAGATCTATTACGAACTAATGATTCGGTAACTGATTCCCTATGTCCTGTTGTCTTGTTTTGCTTGTTCCATCTGCTGCTTGGGGCAGGGTGTTAAAATCTGGATGTGGTTTTGCTACACTTCATGTCAAATGGATAGTCAAAATGCAGTGCTTTATTGCTCACTCGCTTGTTTGTACTTTGTTCATGTGATCTAATAAAGTTCAGGAAAATTAGGTTAGTTGGATGTTGTGTTCAGTTCTTGTTACCCACAGCTTTTTAATTCCATGCTATTATCTGTTTCAGTAATGTGGAAAGATATTTATTAGTGCTACTATAATTTGCCTTCATGCTGCATTTTTTTAATGCCTTCTTTGATGATGCTAGCATGCTGATCATATCATCTTTGTCAGTTTGTTGTCATATAATGGTTTCCGTTTATCCTTGAAGGTATTATTCCCATAAAAATGATTATCTTGAAATTTGCCGTTGCTACAAGGCAATATATGAGATTTCATCTGTCAAAGAAAATCCAGCCGAGTGGATTCCAGTAGGCTTTCCTTTCTTTCTCTTTATTTGATTTATCTGTTATGGCCAGTTTGTGTTTCTTTCTTTTCTTCTGAATGTTTTCCGTACATGTAGATCTTGAGGAAAATATGTTGGTACTTGGTTCTATCACCACATGATCCAATGCAGTCAAGCCTTCTCAATTCAACCTTGGAGGATAAGAATCTGTCTGATATTTCAAACTTTAAGTATGTCCTCCAAATTCTAGTCTTGCATGCATTCTGCCGTGTTCAGATATTTTGATTATGCTTTCCTTGTCATTTGACGCACCTGTTATATGTTATGCCTTAGGTTACTGTTGAAACAGCTGGTCACTATGGAGGTTATCCAATGGACAACTCTTTGGGATGCATACAAGAATGAGTTTGAGAACGAGAAGAACTTTGGACAATCATTGGGTGAAAAAGCAGCAGAAGATCTGAAGGAAAAAGTAATTGAACATGTAATTAGATCTCATTGTCGTGTTTCTTTCACCCCCTCCCTTCCTTGAATTTGCTTGGGAGGTATTATGGATGTGCCTTGATTTTCACACTTCTTCATGTAGAATGTGAGCATTAATGTGGAGTGTTTTTGTTTCCTTGTCAGAATATTCTTGTTGTATCAAAATACTATGCAAGGATTACTTTGAAGAGACTTGCAGGTCTTTTGTGTCTCAGCATTCAGGTAGATCCCTGCTGGTATGGTATGCTGCTTCAGTTCATCTTGTTGTATGATCTGAATTAGCTACATGTGAATATAGATGTTGCAAACTTTTCATATGAAGATCCTTATTGAGTCTCCCTACAAAAATTCAGGAAGCTGAGAAGCATCTTTCAGATATGGTTGTGTCTAAAGCACTGGTGGCAAAGATCGA
The DNA here is from genome assembly GCA_030159175.1 of Glycyrrhiza uralensis. NCBI lineage: Eukaryota > Viridiplantae > Streptophyta > Magnoliopsida > Fabales > Fabaceae > Glycyrrhiza > Glycyrrhiza uralensis. The sequence continues at coordinate 46,646,299 of BRZY01000005.1, forward strand.
TAGACCTATGGGAATAGTTTGTTTCCAAGCAGCCAAGGATAGCAACGACCTTCTTAACTCATGGGCAGCAAACTTGGAGAGACTACTTGATCTTGTGGAGAAGAGCTGTCATCAAATACACAAGGAGACCATGGTGCATAAAGCTGCCTTGAAGGTTTAGGAAAGTCCATATCACTGATAAAAGTTACAGGTACAGCTTTTGTCCTTGTCCTCCGTTCTCTTACTCTTACAGCGAATTTCCTTTCTAAGGTTTTTCCTCTTTGGTCACAATTCTTTTGGTAACTGCAGGTGAACCCCACCCCCCCCCCCCCCCCCCCCCACCAAAAAAAATACATGTGATTTTGGACAGAAGGTGTCTTGTCAGGATGTTCATATGAATTTCACTGATTAGGTTGGTGAGGAAATTTGCATTAACGATGATGCTTTTTTTACATTTTATATATTGTCAATCATGCAATGACGGTAGAGCTATATGCTTCGTAGCGTTGTAGACTAATGATACCTTACCACTGACATATGGCAGGGTCCTAAACGGTCTTGTTTTAACAGTGGGAAGAAAATTATTGCGTGTTCATTTATATTAATTTTTTGTCTGTTTATTTTTCCCGTATTCCTTGTGCTCACTAGTCCAGTTTCTTGTGCATATTGCCATATTGGATGCACGCCTTTTGTTAAATCCTATTCAATAACGGGATATAATGATTCTTATAAGCTTTGCAGTTTGTCATGAGATCGTTACTTTTTCCTGGCTTCAGCTCCATGATAGCTTGCATGACGCCATGACCTTAATGGTGAACTGGGCGATTCGTGCGACAGGTACTGCCGGAGTTAAAGATAATTAATGGAAGAATTTTTTTTTTTTGGTGAAAAATTAATGGAATATAACTTAAAATGTAAATGTCTCAGAAAATAATTTAAAGGTTCAAAATATGACTATGCAATAACTCATTCATAAACGTAAGTGTCATTTCTTCAAATTATTTTTAGATTTAATAAATCATTTGAGTCAATGGTCTTGTGTTGTTATTGCTTGATCTTGAAGGAATGTTTGTTACTTGCACAACATTGTCATTGCTTTTCGGTATTTTACACGCCACTGAACTCTTACGTGTGAGTGCTGAACGAGTAGCTTAAGTGTGCAGTGTACATTCTCGCTTGCTCGTTTGAAGAGGACGTGTAAAGGCCTAAAGGAGGCTTTAAAGAGAAAATCTGTTTCCCAGTTACGTTGCTCCGACGAAAGGAAGAATTATATTGAAAGACTCCGCGAACCTTTGTACACATATCTTTATCTGTTATCCTCTGTTTAATAATGATATTTACTTAATCACTTGACTTCTCTAAAGTGAGCAATTTATTTTAATGTGTAAAATAATTAATCTCAATTATTGATTTGAAAAATCAAAGATTGACATTATAAGTATATGTATAACAAATCATTTTGTCAAAAAAAAAAAAAAAATCATACATATGTTAGAATATTATCTTTTGATTTTTTTATTAATAGTTAAGATTATTTATTTTTACACTTTATTCACTTTAAAGGAGGGAGACAAATCCTACTTAACGTGTGTCATGTGTGTTTTTTACCTCGAATAATTCGCATCGTGAATATTCTTGTGCGAACTAATTGTTGCTTACGCAGTCGGGCAATGTTTTGAATATATCCGCATAGCCGTCAATCTCAGGATCCTTGAAGTCAAATTCATGATCCTACCTCTAAATAAATTTTCACTTATGGTACATTTTCGACTTTCTTTCGAGTGTTTTGCGGAGGCATTTGGACCATCCTTCATCTGGAGGTTTGAATGAAGAGCCTAAAATAACAATGAGCCGAATGATGTTTGAATAACGGGTTACAAGTTGTAACAAGGACTTTGGACAATAAAGTATAGCAAGAAAATAACTACGAGTAAGAGACGTCGTTCCTAGGTTACAAATTGTCAAAGGCATTTATTCTCTTCCCATGTTCAATAACATGCCACTGTTTCTTAATTACAAAAAGCTATAAATCAAACATGTAAATATCATAATTTACTCACTAATACCTATTAATCTGATTAATAATTCCCGTTTACTTTTGTTTTCGGTTCGCAACCAAATAGTTCTCGAATATTTGAAACTCATTTGTTTAGATTTTTTTGTATAACAAAATCACTTTTAAGAATTCTTGAAATGTTAGGATAAGTTTTTTCAAGCATTAGAATATCAAGATGATTAGTTTTCAGTTTTTTTAGAAGCTGTTCTGAATAACTTCTCAAAAAAAAATTCTAATTATTAATCTAAAAATCACTATTTTTGAAGTTACACAGACTAGCCTTGAAAGTCTAACAAAGAAAAAAATTACAATTTACTTTCACACAAACACCATCAGTTCATCACCATCTAAAATCATGAATCATGAATGGATTGACAAGCTCGTCGTATGTGGCAATTACAAATCAGAGAGGTAGGTATATAATAACGGTTTTAAAAAAAATTGTAATAAAAGGAAGAGAATTACTAACTAGATATAAAAAAAAAAAAAGAGAGAGAGAGAGAGAGAGAGAGAGATCATCCAGAGGGAGAAGAGCTATGACCGGAAGCTGACCATGGCGGCAACTGGGTTGAATAAGTGCCCTGCGTAGAAGTCACAGAGGGAGACAACGAAGAAGCCATATTCGTAGATGCCATGACCCTGTTATTATTGTTATCATCATCATCATCACCATAATGGTTCCTTCTGGGGAAGCCCGAGAGGTGGAAATAGTCGTAAAAGTTGGTTGAAGGCTGAGGAAGAGGTTCGGCGTGAACAATTGGGTCAGTGGACGTCGTAATGCTGCTCCATTGGGTAGCCGGTGCCGGTGGTGGTGGTGGTTGTTGCCGGAGAGTGACATTTTCAGGGAAGTTGAGTTTGGCCTTGTTGCCTCTGAAACGCAGAGCAGCCTCGTCGTATGCTCTTGCAGCTGCCTCTGCCGTTTCAAACGTACCCAGCCACACCCTCGCCGCTTTGAATGGGTCTCTTATCTCTGCCGCCCATTTCCCCCACGGCCTCTGTCTCACTCCTCTGTATTTTCTTCTCCCTTCTTCTGATCTCACCGCATTATTCTCTGTTGTTGTTCTGTATTCGTACACTGCATTCCCCATTTCCCCTGCTGTTACTCTTCTTGTGGTTGTGCCACTGCTCCAATTGCTTGAACATTCTGCATCTGTATGTATCAATGCACACATTAATAAAAATAATATAATAAATAACAAGGTTTGTATTTCAAATTCACCTTAAGTACATAACCATAAAAATATACACCTTGTCTTACGTTCTATAAGTTGTATTACTTTAAATAAAAATTTAAAAAAATAAAAAACATAATTACTCTGTGCTTCCATTTTTATCGTTCAATACACTATATGTGTTTGACCGACCCCAGTGGTTGTGATGTTCTGATGTTAAAAAAACACAATTAAAGAAAATAAGGGCAGTTTATTTTTGTTTTCTATACAAATATTTGAAAATAGGAAATGGATTGAAAATAAGATAACAGTTTAACTGGAAAAAAAAAAAAACAGAAAGAGAGAATGTTTTCTCAAAATAAAGGAACTAACAGAACATAAAAGCCATTTCCGGAAAGAAAAAGAGTTAATTTGGTGTTTACTTGATATTGGCATAGCAGGGGATGAACTACTGTCATCTTCCCTACTTCTCTTCAGAGAAGAACTAGCAACATGATAATTAGATGTAGAAGTAGACAAAGGCGGTGTTGCAGAAGAAGACATGTTTGTTGTTGTGACAACTTCACCAATTGCACTCGGTTGTTGTTGATGATGATGATGATATTGATCATTTGGAACCATATAGTACTCCCCACCGCTTGGAACCTCTCCAGAGACAACGTGGGTCAAAGCTGAGACCATGGCTGACATCTCTCTCTCCCTATTCAAACCTGGAAACATCATTTCCATTGACAATGCCGCAGGGTCATGTATCTGTATCCCTGTTTCATCTCTGTTGTCCACTAATTTGTCTTTAGGATTCGCCACCTTTAACAATAACACACACGTGTAAATGCAATAATCTCCCTTAAATTATTGCTGTTTTTGCATGCAAATATATGTATATCGATTAATCCCTTCAATCACCAATATTCTAACAACCCCATGAATTGTTCATATATATATATACGGCTAGGATTGAAGAAAGGTTCAAATTGATTGCAGCCGCCATAGGGAAGAGTCAGTCGGTGATTAAATGAAATGAAAAACAAAGTACAGAACTTTTGCACGAAGTTATTGAAATATTAAGACTACCCCCTCCGAAAATAAAAATAATAATAATTATTAACTAAAGCATATTAAGCGGTTTGAAAGTTTCCTATAGTAATTAATTTCCCTATTTTTGTTGTGTAGTATAAGGGTGGAGAAATGGAATGATACCAACATTGAAAGCAAAGGATGAAGCTTAATTAAAAAAAATTGATTATTTAGTGGGGTTAAATTAGATTAGATTAGAAAGAGTGTAGCTAGCTAGGTGTGAAGGCTTCACACGCTTGCCGGCGCTTGTGTTGTGTTGTGTGTGGAGAGAACCTCCTTTGACGGTTGGCAACTCGTTTGAGCCATTAGTCGGTGATGAAAACAAAAAAAAAAAGCAGGCGTGTGTAGAAGCCGACATGAAGAATAGTACAAAATTTATATAGGTCCTTTTATTTATTTTTACTAAGTCCCTTTTACGGAGAAATATTAAGCTAATTATGGAAATGCTATTAATACAAAAATATTACACAATATATATATATATATATATATATATATATGTCATCTGTTTTTTACATTTTTATTATTTAGAAAAATCTCTTGTAGTTTTCCTTTATTCACTTTTTTTATTAATGAAGTTGTTATTTGGTAACAAGAAAGTATTAGAAAATGTCAAAGTTTTATTCTATTGACCTTTTATGTTTTTTTTTTTTGATAGATCGAATTGACCTTTTATGTTTCAAGTTAATTGACCATCATGAAATATTAAAAAAAGTCTAACAATATAGCGGCTTTGAAGCTTGTGGATGTCCTGTTCTCAAGTCATGAAGAAAAAGGGGATATATCACATAACTAGATTTGGTATGACCCACTCGGTACGTGTACTCATGAGTGCTAATGGTTAATAATGATCCATTTGTCACCCAGTATACCTCCATTTATGCCCAGATGATATGTATATAGCCGAATTACTATAAGATCATGAAGCCAAGGGCTGCAAATTAAAAGTGCAAAACTGATCCAGGGACCCACGTTATCGATTGTTCTTGGATGTAGTTTTCTCCTACATTAGATGATGGAAAAGTTATGCATGTATGCATGCAAGCTTGATTAAGTTTTTAATTATTTTGAAAAATATTCCCATCTCGATCGCGATTAAACCAACACCATCCAGCAACTTCTGTAGGTACGTAAGTGAAAAAAGAAAGCCCTTCTAAAATAAATTTGCTTGTCCTTAAAATGCACAAATAGATATACTAATTTAGCTTATAATTTTAATATATAAATGAATATCCTGATATAATTAATTTAAATTTAAATTAAAGATAAGTATATCATGATTATTACTTAGTTATTCCAGACATTCTAGATATGTAAAAGTTGGCACGTCTATTATATTCCTCCCTGTAAACATGACCTTCTTTCAGTTTTGCTAAGAAGCTATACTACCTGTACCAAACTAGGATTAATGCTCAACTATTCTTGTAGAAAGTTCTAAAAATTAAGTGGATAAACTTACAATTTAAAAGTAAGTGTATCTCGTAATATCTTCGATAAAAATATATCAACCTTTTGCATTATTTTCTAAAAAGACTCGTAATTATCCCTTAACATTGTTGTAGTAATAATATTCCCTATGTTGAAAATCATATAATTAACGTTTAATTTAAACAGTTTTTTGCTCGATTTGGGTATGTCTGTCTATTGGTAAATAGTAATAATAAATAGAGTAATTTAGTAGCTTTTCAGGACCATCGATCACAGTCAACGCCACCTTCGGTCAAACGATACTGGCGCACGCGGTATCAATATATCACCAGGGAATATGGATATGGTTGATAAAAAATACGTGTACATTGTGCCAACCAAAACACCCTTCACAGATTCGATGATCTGTTCTTGAAAAACAAACAAAACATATGGTTTCAAAGATAACACTTGAACATTTTCCTCGTATTCCTCTTTTCTATCATTATACAGATCATATGAATTGTCAGTTTTATATATCGATCTTGGAAATAAAGGTGATTTGTTGAATGAAATAAGATAGTAAAAACCCTTTTTTTATAACTAATAAAAACCCACTATTTGTCTAAAAACACAAAATTATATCAAATTGCTCTATCGAAAATTCTAATAAAAACGTAATTGTTGTTTAATTTTAATCCAATATATATAACTTATAAGCAATTACCTAAGTACTAGGTAAACTTAATTCAAAGCATTAATTTGAGAAGTCTTCATGATGTGATTGTGAGATGGTTTTCACTCTCTCTTTTTCAACTTGAGAAAAGAATAACGTTGCTTACTCTCTTTTTTTTTCTGTATAAATGGTGGTACATTAGTATTAATATTCTAGACAATTGACATGGACTTCTCAACGTTCGTGTCCGTGAGTAATAAATTTTCTTAAGAAAATGTGTTTTCATTGATATATTAATCATTCATAAAACATTTTTTTATTTACTCTGTTTAATCTGAGTTGAATAAGGCAGAGTCATATAAGAGACAAAACTCTTTTAATATCTATTTTCAATCAATGCCGGCGGGTATGGTATGTCGTCGTTCTGATTGCCGATGCCATAGGGACAGTGTTCCAGCGAATTAGGGCTTAGTGTTGGGTGTTGTTTTTCATTTTTTACTTTTTTTTTCCTTTTGCTTTCTGTCAAAAAAGTTGTGTATTTGCTTTATTCTGAGAGATCTCCAATGATTCAACTCAATATGGGTTGCTTAATCCACTTTAGTGGGTTCTATCATGTCACATCATATTTTAAGAACTCTAACTATATTTCACTCCAACGGTGAAATTAAATCCTTAAGAACCCAAAATGAGACTCACAAATAACGCTATATCTCTATTTTTACTTTCAATTTCATTGATTGACAACATAAAAAATATTTTTTTATTGTTTAAGTACCGGAGCGTATATAAGCAACATAACTTAAATTTAGATGTCATGTCATTGAACTCCAATAGTGAATTATGCAAGGAACGATTCCTTAAATTGAAGAACCCATTAAGCTCTCCCAATTGGAAAAAATGCTCTAAGGCTCCGTTTGGCAAAAAGTAGCGGATAGTAGATGAGCTTATAACGAATAGCTGATAGCGGATAAGCTAGCATATTAAATTCAAAGTATTTGGTAAAATTAGTGGTTAAATTAGCTAATAAATTTAAATGCCATAAAAAGACATTTTTAATTGATGCTTACATTTTTTTATTTTTTTAAGAAAATACTTACATTTATTTAATAAATATAATAATAGACATATAACAATAGTATTATAATTAAAATAAAAATTAAAGATAATTTTTATTACATCGTGCTATTTTGGCACTACTTGTGCTATTATGGCATTTTTCTAATAAATAAGTTACTTTTGACTTTTCAAAAAAAAAAATGAACCCCTTTACGGCAGAGTTTGTCACATCTGTAAAAAAAATAAATTTACATGGCAATGTGAAACGACCGATTGACTCTGCTATAGCCTCTTTATATGATGTAATCACACCAGGGGAAAATTTACACCCCTAATGTGAGCAGATCAAACTCTTCTACAACAAAAATAAAACAAGAATCACAAATAATTTAAATTTTATAAATAAGAATCAATAGATGAGAAAGAGATAAACCTAAGAGCGTCAAATATGAGACGTGATAGATTATGGTTTATTTTATTTTATTTAAAAGAGGATAGGGAATAAATTTAGAGTAAAATACACTCCTCTCTCCTGAGAGATATCAATATTACACTCGCATTCTCTCTTGTTTGAAAATACACACTCTCCTCCCTTGATAGATACCAATATTACACTCTTCTCCTCTCTTGTTTGAAAACACACATTTGTTTTCCTTTAAATATAAAATATAACACATTTTTCTCTATTTTTGTAATTTTCCATTAACGTAAAAGTTAGTATCTGTTAAATTATTTTTTATTACGATAATAATTTTTTATTTTTCATTTCATTTCCTTTTTGCCTCATTTCCTTTCTCATTTTAATTTTTTATTCTTGAAATCAGAATCACCGTTTCAATGCTTTCACCACCACATTCCACCAACAATGGATTTATTTTGGTTTTAGTGGAATGTGGTGGTGAGTGACGCTGAAACAGTGATTCTGAAATCGGATTGGGAAAAAAATGGGACAAAAATAGAAATGAAATGAAATATAAAAGGTTATTATCGTAATAAAAAATATATTAACAAAGACTAACTTTTACGTCAATAGAAAATTACAAAAATGGAGAAAAATGTATCATATTTTATCTTTGAAGGGAATAAAGTGTGTAATATTTGTATCTCTCAGGGGATAGGAGTGTATATTTTCAAACAAGAGGGGAGGAGAGTATAATATTGGTATCTCTCAGGGGAGGAGAGTGTGTGTTTTCAAACAAGAGAGGAGATGAGTGTAATATCGGTATCTCTCAGGGGAGGGGAGTGTATTTTACTCATAAATTTAATAAAAATAATAAGGGTAAAAACGAGAGAAAAAATCATACGCTATATGCGCTAAGCTCAAATACTACTTCAAGTAGCGTCTAAAAAAACACTAAACACTACAGTAAAAACGTTAAACACTACCCATTATCAAATACTTCTATTTTTTAAAATCCGTTATCCACTAATCAAATCTACTAACTACTAGTGGATAAAACTTACCAAACGGGTAAGTCCATCAAGTGCCGGTAAGCTATCTACCAAGATTTAAAGTCTCAAAAGATTTCTTCAGAAACAAAGTCTTCTTAAAAGATAAAACAATAAAATATGGTTGACATTTGGACAGCACTGTGGAGGCCGGTTGCTCAACTTGCACATGGCTTTGGCCTGTTTGAAAATACCTAAAGTCAACACCCGAATAATAATAATAATAATAATAATAATAATAATAATAATAATAAGGAGGGATCAAATTACACCGGTCTTATTTTTGGACGATGTTACACCACTAATAACTATTCACCGGATAATTATATTCTAAAACTCACCGTTGGATTAAAAGATACTATCATGTAGATCATTCCTATAAAATTTCACATCAATCTAAAATCATTTGATGTGTCATTGAGATACGTCAAGATTAATGTCTTTTAAAGTGTATGAATTTTGACATATATCAATGACACATCAAACAATTTTAGATTGATGTGAAATTTTACAAGAATGATCTATATGATAATAACTTTTAATCTAACGGTGTTTTAGAATATAATTATCTGCTGAAGAATTATTAACAGTGTAACATTGACCAAAGTGTTACACCGGTGTAATTTGATCCCTCATAATAATAATAATAATAATAATAATAATAATAATAAAGAATGGGTCAAAGTCAATGCAGGGGCAGAATGGAGGGCGAATTTGAAATTGATATTTATTATCGAGTTGGACTCAGGCAAACTGGCTTTTGATTGCTCTCGCAAGTTTTGAAAACATATGCTACTGCAAATTCAATACATGTCAACGCAGGTTTTTCTTTATTTCTTTTGATTTAAAATATTGTGTTTCTTTTCAAGTGGTCATTGACTCAATATTGTCACTCATCCATATTCAGATGAGTTACACTCCATCATCTACGTACATTGTTCTTTATTGTTGTTTTGCTAATATTGATCTGAGCATCGGCTATCGGAATATACCAATTCAACCTTTTGCAACAAAGTTCTGAATATGATATACCCTATATCTTGACAATAAGAGGTGCATTTTTAACAAAGAGCGACTTTAGAGAGAAAAGGGGAAATGATAAATTATAATTATTGATTAAAAAGTTAGTAGTTAAAATTTAATCACTCACATTAATTCATAATTAATCACAATCTCAATGGTTCATATTTCTGTGTTAACTATATTTTTATCGACTTGATATATTACTTTAGAGCACATAAAAGCATCATACAAGGGTAAGCAAATACAATTAATATTTGATGCCAATATAAACATAAACATAAATACAAATACTGTACAAAACTTTAGAAAATAACACGATTTGGCATTCAAATCTTGAATAATTCATCTCCGCAGACTCCATGCCCGGAATGAATCTAGGCAAAGTAATCTTACTTTTTTAACAGTTCAACTCCCACAAGCCAAGCACTCCTCACGGTTTGCAAGAGAGCACACCATTTCTGCCATCTTTGTATCCTCCTCATGCTTCACATTAGGCTTTTCCTGCATTCACCACAGAAATATTTCACATCAAGATGTGCAAATCACATAAATACAAAAAATGATCACAATAGATTCTTACTACTTGGAGAGCAGACATATCAACAGTGAACTTAATGGCATCTGCTGCAGCTCGTGATCGGAGATAATACATCCCTGTCTTTAGACCCTTTCGTCATGCCCAGACAAAAAAAAAAAGAATAGCATTCAGCAAATTGTTGGAATTGAAATCCCCAACAAAACAGATGTAATTTCAGAAAGAAGAAAAAAGTGCAGTGGTATCTCACGTTTGAAGATTAATGTCAAGTGTCAAGGAAACAACATTGCAAACTATTAAGCTTGTAGAAACAAATAGCAATACAGAACACTTAAGCCCAACTATATATTTGTGTTTAAATTTATCTCTTCGCTATTTTCCCCTTAAGACATTGACTATCAGTTGAAGGTAAACCCATGTAGAATAGAAGAACGTTTAGAATGAATCTCAATAACAATATATCCCACCAAGACAAAAAAAAATCCTTTATTGATGCAAACCATGCATACAGTCCCGTGCTCAACATTTTTAACTTCCTTTCATATAAAATTTGCTACCTTGGACCATGCATAGAAATGCAAGGAAGTCAGCTTTCCGAAGTTAGGTTGATCCATGTGAATATTTAAGCTCTGACTCTGATCTATGTAGCATCCTCGATCAACAGCCATATCTACCAATGTCTTTTGTTTGATCTCCCAAACAGTTCTGCTCATACAAAATTGAGTTGAAGTGAATAAATTAAAGCAAACTTTTGGTTAGTTGAGAGATCATAATTCTCATACTTGTATATAGTCTTCAGTTCATCAGGTATTTCTGGAATTTTTTGAACTGAACCATCTTCATATATAATATTGTTCTTGATTGCAAGAGACCATAGTCCCATTTCAGTCAAGTCATGAAGAAGATGCTTGTTCACAACAACAAATTCACCACTAAGAGACAAAAAATTAGTAAAATTAGATAGGACAATAATACACCAAGACAGAATAACATGGGATGGGAAAGCAAACCTTAAAACTCTACGGCTGTAGATATTTGAAGTATATGGTTCAAAACACTCATTATTTCCAAGAATCTGGCTAGTAGATGCAGTTGGCATAGGGGCCACCAGAAGTGAATTTCTCACGCCCTTTTTTGATATCGTCTCCCTAAGTGCATCCCAATCCCAACGATTTGAGGGTGTCACACCCCACATGTCTGGTTGAAGAATTCCCTGGGAAGACAAAAATTACCTAAGGAACTAGAAATATCTTGGACGGATAGATTGCCAATTCAGACCTTGGAATTTAAGTGGAAAATGCAAGTGCACACATGTGTGGTGTGCCACTGCATCAGACAAAAACTTGGCAGTATAATTACACTTGTATTCAGGACCCCAAAAAGGAGGGCATGAAAAGCCTCGGAAGCCTATATACCTTGCTTAAAGGACTACCACTATATGTCTCATAGGGACCTTCTTTTGCAGCCAAGTCAGATGAAGTTTTTAGAGCATGGTAGTATATAGTCTCAAATATATCCTTGTTTAACTGATGAGCCTGCATTTACATCCAAGTAAACTATCAAACTGAAGTACATCTAACTTAAATGGATATAAACAACAGCCCCAAGAACAAGATTTACCTCTGGTGAATCAAATGCCATGCCAAGTAGTATGAAGGTATCGGCAAGACCCTGAACTCCAATACCAATGGGTCTGTGCCGTAAGTTAGACCGTTTTGCATTTTCAACTGGGTAGTAACTAACATCAATTACTTTATTCAGGTTTGTTGTGACTATCGCTGTACTCTGAAATTAGTCATAAGGACAACCATTACAAATCTTGTTATATACTATACCTCTGTATACATGTTGAAATACATGAACGTCAGTTATCGTTAACAAGAACTATACCTCTGCTAGTTTATCAAAGTCAAAATACCGATTTCCAAAGTCTGTGCTTCCAACAAGCTTGGATGGATGAGACTCCATTGGCACACCCTATAGTATGGAGAAATGCATTCAGATAGGGAAGAAAAAGTTGGTCTAGAAACCAAATCATGTGAGCCCAATAAATGGAGCATACAACAGAAGACCTACCTTTTCTCTTACATATCGTGGTAGTGCAATTGATGCCAGATTGCACACAGCAGTTTCAGTTGAACTTGAATACTCAATTATCTCAGTACACAAGTTTGACGACTTAATTGTACCCAGATTCTGCTGGTTGCTTTTCCTATTGCAAGTATCCTAGGATAAACAAAAATGCGGGATTCATTCAACAGATAAAACGGATAAATACAAAATCTAGAGGAAGAAACATATAGTGAACGTGCAGGCTACCTTAAAAAGCACATAAGGGGTCCCAGTTTCTATCTGTGACTTCAGGATTTCAAACAAGAGGTTTTGTGCCTGAACAACCTTCTTTGCTTTTCCCTATGTATTTAATAAAATGTATTGAGTAAAAACGCGGAGCTAATATGCAAAAGCACTTCCTGAAACATGCAAAAATGAGCCTACGTGTCAAGATTGAACTTACTTCTCTTTCATACTGATGATAAAGCTTCTCAAATTCCTCACCCCAGCGATCTGCCAAACCTGGCGCTTCATTGGGGCAAAACAAAGACCATTGTCCATTAGTCTCAACCCTTTTCATAAAAAGATCGGGCACCCAAAGAGCATAAAACAGATCTCGAGCACGATGCTCTTCCTGCAAACATAACACCAATACATGGTGATAAAAATAAATGATGCTTAAACAACTAAATGATAACAGTCAAAAGTAAATTACCACCACCTTTAAGCTCATCCAATCATACCTTTCCATTATTTTTTCTTAAATCCATGAACTCAAAAATATCAGCATGCCATGGTTCCAAGTACACAGCAAATGCACCTACAAGAAGCACAGAATCATGCAGGTAAGGAAAGTTGCAACTAACAAGGAGTTCACTAAATTTAGGAATTACTTAACTACTTAATTATTTACCTTTCCTCTTGCCTCCCCCTTGATCAACATAGCGGGCAGTATCATTGAACACTCGCAGCATTGGGACAAGGCCATTGGATGTCCCATTTGTCCCACGAATGTAACTGCCTGTGGCACGAATGTTGTGAACGGAGAGACCAATTCCTCCAGCTGATTTGCTGATGGCAGCACACTCCTTCAAAGTATCATATATACCCTCTATACTATCATCTTTCATGCACACAAGAAAGCAACTACTCAGCTGCCAAAGCACATAGACAGTCACTTAAGTGAGGTCTTAGAACATAAATTCACCAATGTATACAAAAAAGCAAGCCATGGAATCACACAAGAGAGGGGGAGAGCTGGGAGAGATGAATGGCGGGAACATAAACTGTAATCGTACTTGAGGCCTAGGTGTTCCTGCATTGAAAAGAGTCGGAGATGCATGGGTGAACCACCGTTGAGACATCATGTGGTAAGTTTTGACAGCAGATTCTATGTCATCCTTGTGAATTCCCACAGCGACCCTCATCAACATGTGCTGAGGCCTTTCCACAACCTTACCTTCAGCCTTCAAGAGGTAGGCACCCTCAAGGGTTTTGAAACCAAAATAATCGTAGTCAAAGTCCCTGTCATAACTGATCTCGCTGTCCAAACGAGCAGCATTCTATAACCAAACAGAAAACATTAAAACTTAAAAGTTGAATTCATCACATCAAACAACATAAAAATAGCTAAAGAAACATTTATTATGCATTTCATATCCCAAATCACAAAATATAAATAAATATAAACCGATCTTCTGATATATGGCTGTCAATAATTGCAAGATAAAACACTATGAGTCCCATTCTACTATATAGCTTTTATAAGTTACTATACAGGGTTTTCCTAACATGAAAGACTTAAGATGACACATGTCCTAATCAGCACTTATTTAATTGATTGATTATTATTTTTTATCTATATGAAAAATGCAATAAAAAGTTTCTTTGCAAAAAAACAAAAAATTCAATTTCCCCCCAAAAAATACTACCATTAAAAGCTTTTTAAACCCATTTTTAACTAAAAACTAAAAAATGTTTTTCCCTGTAGAAAAGGACGAACTAACACGCACTTGAGCAAGACTATGCATGGATAATTGCTATAAAAAAAATGAGAGGAGGTACCTTCATGATTATTTCATAGACATCATCAGCGATCATAGGAGCCTTCAATCCAGATCTCTCATCAAAATGATTGTACATGATCTCGACCCTGAATCCACCAAAATTACTATCACAGTAAACAAAAAAAAAACCAAACACGCGTTCATCATTAATTACTGTGACACTTACGTCTCTGAAAATGACTTCTTCGTGTTCTTGTGCAGATTGAAAACAGCGATCCTAGCAGCCAACTGAAACAAATAAACAAAACAAGGCAACAACAGTTACGATTATTAATAATCCATCCATCCATGAGAGCTTCGAACCTTAACGAAACAAATGGAAGGAAGGAAGAAAGGAACATACAGAAGCGTAGTCAGGGTGGTTGGCGGTCATGGCGGCGGCGGTTTCAGCGGCCAATTGAGCAAGTTGAGTGGTGGTGATGCCCTTGTAGATGCCGGCACACACTTTCTGAGACACCAAAACCGGGTCACAGTGATCGGTGTTCAACCCGTAACTTAGTTTCTTAAGGCGCGATGTTATCTTGTCGAAATGAACCGCTTCTTGCCGCCCATCCCTCTTTACCACATACATTTCTACTTTTTTTTTGTTTTGTTTCAGATGAGGTTTGTCGAAATCAACCGTTTTGGCGCATAAAGATGCAGGGGAGGGAGGTAACAACCGCGTGAATAATCTATATCTATATCTATGTCTGTATCTGTATATATAGTACGGTTGAGGGGTGGGTGGAGGAAGGGCGTTTTTTGAAAATTTGAAATTAGGGTTGTGGGCTTGATTGTGCTTCCCGCCAAATTGTCCTGGGTTCTAATTCTAATTTTGAATACCTTCTTTCTTTCTTGCATCGTAACAATACGGTGTGGATGATGGATTGGAATGTGTAACACTCTGTTGAGTGGGGGTTTCTCTTGGCGCCGTCTTTCTTTTGGCGCGACTTGGGTATGTTGGCGAAGACCGTTGGATTTGGCGAGTCCACTAGTTTGGACGGCTGTAAGATAACACTTCTTCAGCACTTTTCTTTTCCGCTATTAACTTCTTCGGCACTCTTCTTATTACGGTTTTTCAATTATTATTTTTTTTGGTCAACAACGGGTTTTCAATTTTGACTTCACAACTCACATGGACATGGCCCACGTGGGCCATGGGCAGTGTACACGGATTCCTATTCCTATCTTGAAAGAACAGGTAAAAAATTATATAGAAGAAAAAGGAAAAAATTATAATATTATTTAAGTAGAAAAAAAATAAAAAAAAAATTCAACTACTATATAAAAAAATTAAGTTATAATTTTACTTATTTCCTTAAGTGAAAATATGAAAAACATAATTAATATAATATTTTTTATCTTGAGAAAATTAAAAAAAATAAATCAATCCCATACAAAAGCGAAAGACGTATGTAATTAGATAAAACTAAATGTAAATATGAAAGGTCAAATGCACTCTTTCTCCCTAATTTATAGGTTTAGTTGCATTTTCTATCCTAATCTTTTAAATTATGCACTTTACTCCCCCAATTAAATGTTACTTGTTGTAACTTCCCCTTTTAATATAATTTCACTATTAAAGATAACAGAAAATGTTTAATTAGTTATCCATACAAGTTAAATGACCAAATTATGCATTTTTTGAAATTTTTATTCATAGATGAAAGCCTATTTAAAAATTTTATTGAAAAGTAAACATTTAAATAGACTTTCAAACCAAACTTTGAAGTAGATCAAGTCGAGTCTACAAAATCGATCTATATCAAACTAATAAATCAAACTTAGGCCTTAAATTTTGAAAGTAGATCAAACTCAAACATTAGGCCATCTTTAACAGTGGGTGCTTAACACCTTTCCTGGTTAAACACCGTGCTTACATCGTTGGAGTTCTGACAGTTTGAGTTCTTAACAGGAGTTGGTCCCTGCACAAGCACCAGTGCTTACACTGTATGTGTGGACTCAGTTACATTTTATAAATAAAAATAAGTGATGTGTGGTTATTTGTGGGGTCCATTTAAGAATTTTTTTGAAAGTACTAGATTGAAGGGGTTAAGTGCTTATTGAGTACTTGCATTAAAAAATATAAAAATAAATGATGTGGCTATATGGTGCCTATTTAAGAACCCAAAATGGGTTCTCCCTTAGAGATGCCCTTACAACCCTAACTTGAGTTATTTTCACCCCTATCCATAAAGAAAAAACTATTTATTCATCCAATGAGCTTTGAGTTTGGATGAAAGCAATTACTCGCAAAAATTATGAGATATATAATTACGGGTTTCGGCATTATATTACTCGACTTGACTCATGTCGCACGATATGTTTACTATATCTATATACATATATATCTTATAATTAGGATAGGATTTGATAAATTTTCAAATATTTTTAATTGAGTTTGACATCACAACTTGTTTGATACTTTTTTTTTATAGTCAATCATGGTATCAAAATACTCTTTATTTTATTTTTAATTTAGTAGCATATCACACTTTTTGTCAATATTTTTGTTTTCTATTTATTATAGTTAATCTTCGCATCAAAACATATTTTTTATTCTATTAATTTGTAAAATAAAGACGCATTAAAAAATAAATAAATTTCATTTAACTAAAATATGAATAACGTGTGTGGATTCAAGCACGCAAGTGTACTGACTAGTGAGCATGAAATTTTTTTTTTTGGTGAGTGTAGAGGGGCAAAGCCCCACTACAACAAAACAGAATCAATAACCACGAGGGTACAAGGTATTACAAACATCTCCCAATAGAGAGTTAACTAGAAAAACAGGAGCAACATCAAACAACTTAATAGGCATATTTAAACTAAGACCATGGTTGGCCAAGAGATCCGCAACTTGGTTAGCTTCACGGAAAGTATGTGTCACTGAAATTCCCCCTGCATCAGCAGAAAGCATGTTGATCTCCCTCACAAGAGGATTGCAATGATGAGAGACCGGGCACCCCCCATTAATGAACTTTACTGCTGTAAGGGAATCAGTTTCAACCTGTATGTGCCTAAAACCTCTAGTCTTCGCAATCCTTAAACCATGGATGATTGCCCAAAGCTCAGCTTGTGGAACTGTACAGTTCCCCAACTTGGCAGCATAACCCCATAAGAAATTGCCGTAATGGTCCCTAAGAATCCCTCCACAAGCAGCAGCTTCCGCATGCGACTTAACAGAACCATCACAATTCAACTTGACATAACCGTCCTTCGGAAGAGTCCAATTGATCAAAGCTACACCTTGCTGGCTGATAATGTTCCTGGACAAACCCTGCATCATATCATTGGAATATTGAATTTCAACAATGAGCTTTCTTATTCTAGCAGTAATGCGAATTGGGCAGGGTTGAATTTTTTTGAAGACAAATTCATTTCGGCTCCACCACAGTCTGTCGAGAGTCGTTGCAAAAACTATATCCCACTCCCCAAAATCTCCTATACTTTTGGACCTCAAATTCCCCATTAACCATATTCCAAATTCAAGCTGGTCAAAAAACCCAGGAATTAAATTTGCCTTCAAATTCTGCCAAACTCTTCGCGCAGTGCCACAGTCTCGCAATAGGTGCAAAGAATTCTCGGGGCTTCCCTTGCACACAGGACATAGGTCCGAATCACTGATACCACGTCTCTTCCTAACACAATTTGTCATTAGAATATCGCGGACAGCTTTCCACAGGAAGAGCCTCACTCTTTCAGGACCCTTCCATTTCCAAATGAAAGGGAAAATGGCCGAGTTCTGGATATAAATGGGATTAAGTAAGGATAAATATGCCTTCGCAGTAGAAAAGGTCCCGTCTACAGAACCCTTCCAGGCAAGGGAATCATCTCCCAAGGCATCCTTAGGAGGCAGGAGGGTCTGAATTCGCTCCACAATTTGACTAGGCAAACGGTTCTTCATGCGGCTCCAATCCCATTGACCAGACGCTGTGACAAAGAGATTAACTGTCTCCAACTCCTCATTCAGACTAAGAGGAGATATAGAAAGGTCCTTCAAATTCATGACATTTGGAACCCACGGATCAGTCCAAAAGTTCACAGCTTTCCCATCCCCCAACCTCCAATTCAAATTGTCTCTGACCAGATTCCAATTCTTGCAGACTCCTCTCCAAAAATTAGTGCCTGGTTTGTCAGATTGGATCTTAGGCAAAAGGTCCATTCCACATTTATATTTAGATCGAATAATTTTAACCCACATATCATTCCTTTTAACACACATGTTCCAGCCAGCTTTCATCATAAAGGAAGTGTTTATGTCCCTTGCTGATCTCAAACCCAAACCCCCAAATTTTTTTGGAATACAGATAGAGTTCCAAGAGGCAAGGTGCATATGTCTTTGATTTTCCGTGTCCCCCCAAACAAAATTCCTACACTTTCTGTCTATCTCATCACATAAAGCTCTAGGAATATAAGCTGATTGCATTACATAACTGGGCATAGCTTGAAGCACGGATCTAGCTAAAGTTACACGACCTGCCATAGACAAACAGTTAGTCTTCCAATTACTCAGTCTTTGGTTGACTTTGTCTAAAATAAACTGATAGGATTGCCTACTACTCCTTTGGTGAATAAGAGGTGCTCCCAGATAGTTCCCCAAGTCTTCCGTGCTAAGAAATCCCAAGGCCTCACTCAACTCTTTTTTGGCTTCCCTACTCACATTCTTGGAGAAGAAAACTCTCGTTTTATCTGGATTTACCTTCTGACCAGAGCTCTTACAAAACAGATCAAGAACCGTTTTCATCACATCCACTTGCTCCCCTGAAGCTTCAGCAAAAAGCATTAAGTCATCTGCAAAGGCAAGATGAGATAATCTCGGGCCATCTCTAGACAAGCGAATAGGAGCCCAGTATTTTTGTTCAACCGCCACAGTGATAAGGTGGAAAAGTCTTTCAATACATAAGACAAATAGATAAGGAGATAGTGGATCTCCTTGTCTAATACCTCTAGATGGGGAAAATTCCTCAAGAGCTTCGCCATTCCACAAAACTCTCATTTTGGAAGAGGATATACAGGCCCACACCAAACTGACAAAACTGTCGGGAAGCCCAATATC
The DNA here is from genome assembly GCA_030159175.1 of Glycyrrhiza uralensis. Classification (NCBI taxonomy): domain Eukaryota; kingdom Viridiplantae; phylum Streptophyta; class Magnoliopsida; order Fabales; family Fabaceae; genus Glycyrrhiza; species Glycyrrhiza uralensis. Next base: position 46,665,885 of record BRZY01000005.1, read on the forward strand.
AATCAAAGTGTCTCGGACAAAAACCCAGTTAAGTCTATCATAGGCTTTTTCCAGGTCTATCTTCACAGCCATCCAACCAATCTTCCCAGTTTTCCTTCTCATTGAATGAATCACCTCCTGAGCAATAACAATATTATCCCCACTCTGTCTGTGGGGGATGAAGCTACATTGGCAGGGACTAACCAACTCTTCCATAACCACACGAAGTCTCCTAGCAAGAATTTTTGTAATCATTTTATAGGAGACATTACAGAGACTGATAGGACGGAATTGTTTCATATTCACCACATTATCAACCTTAGGAATGAGAGTAATTAAGGTTGAATTAATTTCCCCCACTTTACTATGGTCAGCAAAAATGTCTAAAATCAGCTTGCAGAGCCTCTCACCCACTGTCTCCCACTGACTTTGATAAAAAATAGCCTGAAATCCATCTGGACCAGGGGCCTTGAAACCCCCCATATTCATGATAGTTTGGAAAATTTCCTGCCTGCTTACCCCCCCTCCCTAAATCAACAAGAGAGTCTTGGGAAAGACTAGGAAAAGCTCCCTTTAAACAAAAAGAAGTAGTACTTGAATTCTCAGCAAATAACTCTTTGTAGAAATTAGACACCATTCTTTCCAGCTCAGCCGGGTCCGAGATCCATTGCCCCGCTCCATCCTGCAGAATATCAAAGGAATTTTTTTTCCTTCGAATAGCAGTCACCCCGTGAAAGAATCGGGAGTTACGATCACCAAAATGGAGCCATTTTGATCTGGATTTCTGATACCAGAGAATCTCTTCTTGTCTAAGAACCTCCTCATACTCTTTCCAAAGATAGTGTTGTGCTTCTTCAAGATGAGGACTGTAGAATTGGCCCAGCTGAAAAGCAATTCTATCCAGTCTTTTTATCAGTCTCTGTTTTCTCCTAAAAACGTCCCCAAACACCTCTTTGTTCCATTGTCTAAGCTCTCCTTGAAGAGTCGTGATTTGCTCATTCCAGCTCACATTAGGCCTCCAAGCAGTATTCAGAAATCTCCCAAAATCGGCATGGGTTAGCCACGCAGCCAAGAAACGAAACGGTCTTCGCTTCCTATTCTGCTTGCGTCTGTTCTCCATTCTGATTAGAATGGGTCTATGGTCAGATTTATAATGGGGAAGATGAAAAATCACAGCTTCGTCAAATCTGATTCTCCATTGAAGATTAACCAAGACTCTATCTAACCTCTGCAAAAGGCTACCTCCCTTCCAAGTGAAGGGACTACCTTGATATCCTGCATCCACAAGTTCACAATCATCAACAAAGTTCTGGAAATCAATCATACCTCTTAACATGGGAGAATGTGATCCTCCCATTCTTTCATTTACAGTAAGAATGGCATTGAAATCTCCCACAATTGCCCAAGAATCATGCACCCCCAAATGAATATTTTGGAGATCGTCCCACAGAGATCTTCTCGCCTGGAGTTGAGGTTTACCATAAACCACTGTAAGCACCCAATTAGCCTCCCGTTTCCACCCAACCTTCAAATTCAGGAATTGCGTTGACTGGCTGATAATATCTACCTTCCACAACGCTGACTTCCATAAAGCAATAATCCCACCAGCATGCCCATTAGCATCTATTATATAGAACCCATCAAAACCAGTTCTACTCACAAACTTCCTAACTTTATCTCCATTAGCATGCGTCTCAAGCAGGAAGATCATAGAAGCCTCATATTCCTTGGAAATGTCTCTTATGAGAGAACTAAAGCCTTTTTGGCCAATCCCTCTACAATTCCAGGACACAATATTCATGAAACACACCTTTGAGGTTGGGTCGAAACAGAACCCAAGCACACCAGTTCAGGGCTTACTCCCTGATTTCCATCATCACCAGACACCTGCAGGTCTATATCTTCTATTGATCGTAGGACCGTCTTCTTGCTTCCCTCTTCCCCCGAAACGATTTTCTGGTTGAAATTTTGAATCCCTAAGTGGAGATCCCTAAGGACATCAGAATCACCATAACAACCCTCTCCTTTCCAATCCATTTCCTCCTTCCTTGCCTTTGTAGCAGGAATCTCCTCATTTCCGGAAGCTCCTAGCATTTGGGAATCCTTCTCTCTGCTAATCGAATCCTCTCTCAAGGAACCAATCGGATTCAAAAATTGGTCCCTTGTTTTCCCCAAATGGAGTGAGCCTTTCACCCGAACTGGGCTCTGCACCATCTCTTTTGCCTTTTTGATGCTTTTTGTAGAAAATTGTTTCGTTCTGGGCCCCAAAGGCCTCTTGGCTGGTTTGTTTTCTTTCCCCTTATTAACCCCCTGAGGATTTTTCCCTCCTTTTACGCTCCTAACCTTCTCTGGCCCAATAGAAACCTGCTGGCCCATATTTGGTTGGTTCAGCCCATCAATAACAACAACATTACTTTCTTTAAGAGCCACCCCCTCTTCCTTATTAGTATCTAGTTCCATCGAAACTTGCTCAATTCCCTCTGTGAGTAGGGAAAACCGAGAGCCTTTGACTTTAGGCGTAGGCCCACCTTCACCCATCATCACCTTTTTGGGGATTTGCAACTTTTCACTACCCCCAGCTTCTCTATTGGCTGGTCTTTGGCGCTTAACTTTTTTAACTGTCAGCCAGCTATATTGGTCACTTTCAGCATGATCTACGCTTCCTTTATCCCCTGCTAGCACTGCTACTTCCGTCAGAGATTTTTTCTCTCCTGTCCCCTCAGGACCCTTACCTCCTTCTTTGTCCATCGGATCTTTTTCTTCCCAGACTGGATCCTCGCCCCCAACAGCTTCTTGTTTCTCTTCCATGGCTGCTTGTTTCTGCAACTCAGGGCAGCTGTCTTGTTTGTGGCCATACCTCCCACATGCGAAGCAAACTACATGCAGACCTTCATACTCCAAGCGCATAACCGCTCCCATCACCTTAATCGTAGGGACAAGCTTTTTTGACAAATCTATTTCTACACAGATCCTAGCAAACTGCCCTCTAGACTGGATGGATGTTAACCTGTCTATCTTAAGGAGCGATCCAAGCTTAGCTCCCACCCTCCACAGGAATCTGTCATTATAGAATTCCAGAGGAAGTTCTGGTATCCTTACCCAAACTGCAACTTTGCTCTCAATTGTTGCATTGGTTATGAAGAATGGCCTCCATCTTTGCACCAGCAAATAGTGATCTGCTAGCATCCATGGTCCGTTGAACAGAGCATGGAGATAATCTTCAGTGGATGTAAATTGCACAACGTAAAATTTTTTTGGTAAATCAGTGATTTTTAGGGACCCTTTTCTCGCCCAATCACGATTGAGTTTATTCTCTAGCACTCTAAAGCTCACCTTCTTCCCCATTAGCGTGACCACCAATGCCTCCTTCCATGGTTCACTCCAATCTGCTAACTCGGCATCTGAAACGCGTATTTCTGGACAAGGATCATAAACATAACTGCTTTTGTTATATGCTTCCTCTTCCTCCTTAAACTTATACCATTTGTTTTCAGGCAGCTCCTCTTCCTCCTCAGACCTCCTAATTAGAGCTCCTCCCATTTGCATTAATTTTTCCTTAAAAGATAAGGCTTTTGGTTCTTTCAATGCTTTGGCTACACCCACACCAGCATCTTCTTCCTTTTTCCCTTCCCCCGTGTCCGGAGGCTCCCCAGGGTCTGACTCTCTTACCTTGATACATATCGGTACACTACTCATGGTTCACCAGCAACGCTCGCTTGGAGAAGTTGATGAACAGCTAACTGTGATTCAATTAAGGATGAGCACTGATTCAACTTATTTATTTAAATTACTTAACCTAGTGAGCATGAAATGAATAGACACTAAAATTATAATAGCGGCAGATTTTTTATTTTTTTATAAAATAATAGAGGCAGATTTTGAGTCTGGGTCCATTTTTTTTATTAATATAAGAGGAAGAGTTTGACCAAAAAAAAGAGAGGAAGATGATAGCCAATAAGAGAAATGCTATATTTTTTTACAAATTCTCTTATATAATAGGATTATTTTATTATTTTATAAAATAAAAAAAATATAATTAATATCTTAAAAATATAAAAAATATTTAATATTTTTTTGTTTAGTAATTAAAATGTTTTTGTACGAATAAAAAGTAAAAAAATTTAGAATTACACAGAAATACTAGACTCTCATTTAAATTCTATTAGCTATCTCTGGTATCTCTCAAATTAAAGAAAAAAAATTAGTTTTGGATAAAGATTTTATTTCGTTATATTTTATTTTATTTACCATACATTATTTTAAATAATCCATGACAAAAAATTTACAATTTCGCAAAATAATTTATTCCATTTAACAAGAAAAAATGTTGGTTGTTGGTTGTTGCTGCCGTCGTTCATGTGTTAATTTAATTTAGTCAGGATTCAATAACTCCTTCCATTAAAATTCAATCACCCAATTATTAAATTATATGTTCATTATATGTTCATGTTGGGTATTCCGAACGTAACTTGGAGGATAGAGAAAGGGGCACATCCTCGAAAGCCACGTTAGCGGTGACAATCATAAAACCTTGCTGGTGACTCTGTGTGGGGGGTGGGTTAATGCGATTTATCCGGGGAGGGTGTGTGTGTGTGTGAGTGAGCAAGTGTTGCTTAGCATACAAGAGAGATACACTATAGGAAACCCAAATTAGGCTTGGAATTTGGAAGATCTGCCAATTTTAATTTTAATGGTATAAATATCATTTGAAACTGAACCGAAGAAAGTGTGAAGAGCGAAGAAGATGGCGGAAGAAAAAGAATCAACGTCAATTCCTCTGAGTCAAGCTGACACAGCCTCTGGCGATGATCCCGAAGATCCAGCCAAGTCTCCCCCAAGCTCCCCCAACTCCTCCACTCGCAGGGTCATTCCCTTTTCACTACTATTCATATTCATTACACTCCAAAATAGGGCTAAATCGTTGGATCTTGTTTCCTTCAGTGATATTTATTTATTTTATTTATTTTTTTGGGATGTTGATAAGTCAACCAAGAGTCCTGTCGCTGGAAATCGGAAAATATATTGAAGTTCATTTTCTAATTTGTTGCTAAGATGCTGTAGGTTTTGCTTGCTTTTTGCTCCGATGAGCAAGCGAGATTATCCTTGCATTGTTCCCCTGAAGTGTCCTTACCTAGAAAATTAAAAATAAATTTGTTAAAATAATACACATGAAACAATGATAAAATCATAAGAAGTGTCCTTGCATTGATTGCTGGATGTTCATGTTGGAATTCAAGGCTGAATCAGCGTGAGACTTTCCTCAAACAAAAACGACCATGTTGCTTTTTATGATAAGAACTTCTAAATGATGAAGATGAAGTTTAACTTACCCGATATATGCATATGTTCGGCATGACATGTAGTTTGTGTTGTGGAGTCTCACTATTGATTCATTCTGTGCATTTGTTTCAGGCTTGCTGCTTTTTTCTCCAGAGTTGGGTCTCAAAGAAATTTATGACTGGATGGTAATGGATTAAACTACTTATCGAGATGACTGATTGTTACCCATTATTGTCAGCCTGACTATTCGTTTAATTTTGAATTTGCAGTGTAGTTCTTTTCCCAGTTGCAGTTACCTTTTTTATTACATGGTGGTTTGTTCAGTTTGTTGATGGTTTCTTTAGTCCAATATACTCCAGCTTTGGCATTGAAATATTTGGTGAGTATAAATTTATTTTCTATCAAAATATGCACACACACACATTATTAGTTGTTGAAACCTCTCGTATATTTTTTCTTTATTTTTAATCCCTCTCTCTGGTGATCTGGTTCTTGGTACTTGATCTTATTCTTTATTTTGGATGCACTATATTAAGTTTAAAGGCTCTTGGTTTGTGGTGCAGGACTTGGTTTTATTACATCGCTAGCTTTTGTATTTCTCATTGGTGTTTTTGTTTCGTCATGGATGGGCGCCACTGTCTTCTGGATTGGAGAATGGTTAATAAAGCAAATGCCCCTTGTTAGACATATATACTCTGCATCAAAGCAGATTAGTGCTGCAATATCTCCAGGTATGTTCTTCATAACAATTAGTCCAATTAGAATTTAGCCAAAAAAACACTTACGATTGGTTAGGTAGTGGGATTTGAATTCACATAGAAGATGAGCAATGGAAAATGCTATTGAGTACAAATTGTACTACGAAAGCCATACAAATTGACGTGTCAGAGTTTCAATGCAAATTGTTTTTCATCCTGTTCCTGTCTGGTGTTTGTTCATGGGACAAACTGGTTGATCAATTCTGAATTCATCAATTTTTGTATGAAATTATTCATATAAATATCACTTTTCTTTAGCATTATGATGAAGGTGGACAAGAAAAAGGTACCATAAGAATAAGAATAATAACAAATCTAGGTCGGTTATGGCATTCTCTAGTTGTGAAGATAAGGCAGGTGAAATGATGATGGTTTTAGCATTGGTGATGCCATGTGTGTGATGTGGTGGTAAAGGATTTGTAATAGTAATAGACTAGTGGTATGGTGATGGCGGTTGTGGCAAAATTGGTAATGTGTAATATGTTGATGTTGATACAAATTAACTAAGGTAGATGAATACATGTATTGTATTCATCTATTGAATTTAATAGGTCCAACCATTTCTTGGATCCCGTCATGGTGGGAGCTTTATGGCACCAAGTTGTTTTGTAAATGAATACATGTATTGAATTTAATGCATTGGTTATTATAATAGAATGCTTGGGCAAATAACATCAAACAAGTCTTTGAGCAGTGTGATTTAAGTGCGAGACTGACTGGCTGATAGAAAACATTTTGCTGTTTTGAATAGATATTATTAGCTTTGTCAAGTTATATGACGTGGTAATTGGTAAATAGGATTGGTTAATAGTTTCCTTATCATTTTACCTGTCAGCGATTTCTTTTAAGCCTACACACCTTGCATCAGTGAGTTGTAACTATCCTATAAAGTTAATACCTGACATATTGACCATTTTCAAGTATTGGTGAGAAGGATGTGCAACCATTTGTCATGATTTTTATTTTTAAAATTTTCTTTACAGATCAAAATACCACTGCCTTTAAAGAGGTAGCAATTATCCGTCACCCACGTGTTGGTGAATATGCTTTTGGCTTCATTACATCAACCGTTATTCTACAGGTACTTTGAACATTATAAATTTGTCCACCAACTTCCTTATATTTATTTATATTAATTTTTTAGGGTTCCCTTTTTTAAATTTGATTACAAGTAAACTTCATCAGTGTAGCATATGATTTCGTTTAAGTAGAAGTGAAATGGAGTATATAGAATTTAGATTTAGCAGCAGGCACACAAATTTTAGCTTTGGTGTGAATATTGAAAAACATGTCATACCACAAGTCTCATGGTTTAAGTCTATATCATATAAAATGAGGAGGAGACATGAGACATATAAACCATACGATCTAAGTGGGGTGGACCAAACAGAGGAATACTTTGGGTGTAATTTTTGATAAAAAGTATCACTCAACCATAAAGAAAAGTCTTACTGCACAACTGTAAAAGCTATAATGCTGTATAGGATTGAATGCTGGGTGGTAAAGAGCCAACAAGAGAGTATGCCTTGTGTTGCAAAAATGAGAATGTTATGATAGATTAGTAGATACACAAGACAATATTAAGAATGAAATTATTAGAGAGAAAGTTGGGTAGTTACCATTGAAGAAAAGATGGCAGTGTCTTGTCTTTTAGGTGGTTTGGGCTTGTGTGGAGAGACCTAAGGATATACCATATGACGGATAGTCCAGTGGTTAAAGGTAGGGAAAGACCAAGGAAAACTATAAGATAAACTATTAAGAGAAATTTGGATATAAATGATCTATCATTAGACATGTTTCATGACAAGATATCATGACATCATTTGATCCATGTAACCTAATGGAAAAAAGGCTTTCGATGTTGTTATTGTTTAGGGTTCCCTTTTTATAATTTGATAACAAGTAAACTTTATCAGTTTCTATTATTTATAATGCTTTAGTTTTGCAATATAATACATCTATGATGTTGGTGCTGGAAAACACACTCATTGATATCACATATATGGTTACATGTTCCATCTTAATGAGGAATTCACATCATTAGATCAATGTTGAATAATCTCAATTAAAGGAACATTTGAAGAAAAGGGAATATGCTTACGGAAGATATGGTTCTACTATAAAATATTTATACTTCCTACACAGACAAACAGGCAAACACACAAGTATATACTATATGCCCATGCATTTATGTGTGTGCGCACCTGTGAGATTTGCAGCAGCGTATAAGTCTAGTGTGTTCTGTCTTGATTTTTTTATCTAGTATATCCCTCCCTGGTTAATGGTGCTTTATCTTAACCGTTGTTTCCATAGTTCATTTATTGTCAAAAATTAGGGGCTTGCATTTATCTCGTTTTCATCTGAAAAGGGCTTCATCATAATCTCATTATATGTGTATCCTCCAATGAATTTTGTGTTATTTTCTGAGGAAATTACTAATTTTTATGTTTTGTTATATATATATATATTTAACCGTTAATTTTATCTTTTTTCTTCCATCACAGAAAGAAAATGAAGATGAAGAGCTCTGTAGTGTTTTTGTCCCTACGAACCATCTGTATATTGGCGATATATTTTTGGTTAACTCCAAAGATATCATAAGACCAAATCTTTCCATTCGAGAAGGCATAGGTAGTTTCCCTTTTCGTTGATTGATTGGAAAGTACATTGTGTGTGTGTGTGTTTATTATGCCTGGTCAACAACGTCTATGGAGAAGCAATTTAAATGAGGTTCTTTTTATCTCATCAAACTCAAATGTAAACTTTGCCATTTGACATTTTTCTGGATGTAGAAATTCTGAAACTATTATTTACATTACATTTTTTTTTAATTCATGGTGTAACGTTCGTGTTGATGGTGATGCAGAAATCATTGTTTCCGGGGGAATGACCATGCCACAGTTGATATCTCCCATGGAAAGGGCTGCTCGACCGAACGAGAGAATCTCTTTGAACAGAATTGGATAAAGGAATGAACCTGCGGCTTAAGATATGACTTGTAGTTGTGCTTGTCGTCCATTATAGCATGGATGGCCCATATGGTGATGGGAATTGTACTCTGAACCACCTTGTGATGGAATTTATATACGAAAATTTGTTGTTTAATATTTACAGTTTCCGTCGAAGTTCAAATGAGAGTAAAATACCTTGTAATAATGTAGTTATAATATTTGTATTCCCTTCTTTTAGCTCTACTCTTCTCCATCTTCCTCACAAGGGGCTACATGACTTTCTTTTGGTCATTCATTGTAGCTCGTTTTATTTTATTCACACGAAATAGCACCAAATCCAAGCGCTAGGATCTCTATGAAAATAAAATTGATGAAAATCAAAATATATGAAGTGAATGAAGATCATTGAGAGATTGTTTTGAGATGTCAATACGTTTCATTTTTATTTTAAATTTTATAGAACAATTTTTCAGTTTGTTAGCTTAACCCAAGTTACATTTATATTTCTATTTACTTCAAAAAAAATTACATTGAGTTTGTTATTGATTTTTCACCTTCACCGAGAGGCACATATATGTAAAAAAAAAATTAGACAATTATCTGATTAATGAAAATCAGATCATTATTGATAAATATGATTCCGCACTTGATTTATTTTTCATCTTTATATTTTGAAAAAAAAGGCTATGAATTAATGAATTAATAATTACAAAGCCTCCACTTGGGTTGATTTTTTTTTTTTATTATCACCACTTGGGTTGATTTGTTACGGTGATACATTTGCGTTGCGTATTTTTCCAGTTTTCCACCTTATTATTATTATTTTTCCCCAGCAATATTTAAGCTCATAGATTAGGGGGACCAGTGGAAGGAAGCACCCAAACCCGTCTTGTTCTCACTTCACTTCCTTTTTTCCTATCTATCTGAGGAGAAAACCCCCAAAACCCTAGAAATTGAGAATTTCTCAATCCTCAGAGACAGGGATTGAGAGAAGCATCAAAAATGGAGTTCGACGAGTACGATTACTTGGAGAAGGCAGTGGAGGAGCACGAAGACAGAGACTCGACGAAGAAGAAGAAGAAGGATAGCGGCGACAGGTCCGAAAGGAGCTACAGGAAGCGCGAGGAGATCGACGAAGTCGCCGAAGAGAAGAGGAGCAAGAGGTCCAGGGGCGACGACGAGCATGGCTCCAAGAGGGATAAGGACCGTGATGACCGCGACAAGGAGCGTCATAGGAGAGACAGAGATGGTGAGAGGAGTAGCAGAGACAGGGACAGAGATGGTGAGAGGAGTAGTAGAGACAGGGACAGGGACAGGGACAGAGACAGAGATAGGGAGAAGGACAGAGACAGAGAGAAGGAGAGGAGAGATAGGGACAAAGAGAAGGAGAGGAGAGAAAGGGAAAGGGAGAAGGAGAAGGAGAAGGAGAAGGAGAAGGAGAGAGAAAGGAGGGAGAGAGAACGGGAGGAGAGAGAGAGGTCAAGGAGGAGCAGGAGTCGTTCTGAGAGAGATAGAGAGAGAGAACGGGAGGGGAGAGAGAGGTCAAGGAGGAGCAGGAGTCGTTCTGAGCGAGATAGAGAGACAGAACGAGATTTCGAGACTAGAGATGGCCGGTAACGCACTTTCCCCTCAACTTAATATTCTTCCTTATTTTTTGTGAATTCTATTCTTTCTACATTTTGCTCCGATTGCATTATTGGTCTGAGCTATGGGGTACTTTGACAAGTATTTTCAGCTTAGGCTTGGTCAGTGTGTGCTGAAACTTGTTAAAATTTGATTGCTAAAAGAGTAATTCTGTTATTTATCAGCTATGCGGTTACTGAAATTGGCAGTTCATTTGAAGCATATCCCTAATGGAATGAGTTTTGTCATTCTGTAACTTTGCTCGGCTTATCCCTGTTCCTTTTGCTCCCTGGTTATTCAATTTCTTAATCTTAATACATTTTAGAAAAGCATACCCTTGAAAATAAACTCGCAGGTTGTTTCCGCAGCTAATTTTCTCGATTATATTATGTCATTTTTATGGTATTGCATGCGAAGGAAATGCTCATGAGCTAAGTTGCATGGGTACGGGCAGGAGTACCCATACCGTTATGGGTGTGTGTACTGGCCTACCGGGTAAAGCTTGGTATAGTTACTGCTGAATATATTGCAATATAAAATATAAAACATAGACAATGAAGTATTTAAATCATAAGATAAATATAATTTTCATAATGTTCTGACTCAAATAAATACATATCTACAGAAGGGAAGTTGTAATGGGAGTGAAGTAGAAGTTTGTTTCATTTAGCAGCTAGGATGATTCATTGTCTTCTCAATGTTAGGACTCTGACAATAACTTTGACTAATTTATCTCGAGAAAATAAAGAAAAATCCCTGACCAGAGGCACTGGTATTTATGGATAGCTAATGATCATTTACTCCCGTTTACTATCACTAATGCTAATGATCTTATACTTGGTTAAACTGTACATGGACATGGATACAAATGAGCTACACAGAATACCAAGTATAAACCATTAACAATGTTATGAATTATGCAATCTGAATATCAGTTTCAAATTTGATGAACTTTCTCTCTCCATATTTTCTTATGGTTGAATTTTAATTTGAATTGCAGGAGATTTAGGGATAAGAAAGAGGCTGTTGAGCCTGAGGCAGATCCAGAAAGGGATCAGAGAACTGTTTTTGCCTACCAGGTTATTGGTTGGCCCTTTTATGTTTTTGTTTTGCATTGTAAGATCTGATATATATATTAGGTTATTTGGCGTCCTGTTCTGATTATTTCCAATGTCCTTTGTGATGATTACAGATGCCCTTAAAGGCAACAGAGAGAGATGTTTATGAATTCTTCTCAAAAGCTGGCAAGGTCAGTTGATTTTAATTTTAACATACAGTTTGGTGCAATTTTTTGCTTTGATTTCTATCTTTACTATTTTACAAAATAGAGATGACTTATGCCATTGGAATGGCATGGTCGTTGATTTTAATTTTTGGATACCATTTGGTGTAATTTTTAATTTTTACATTGATTCCTATCTTGTTTTACTAATTTACAAAATGGAGGCGATTTATGTTGCCATTGGAACCTTTTGGGTGTGTGCATGTAAACTGTATATGCATATGTTAGGGTATGATACTCTGCATAATCTGTGATTGAGTGTGACAACAATCAATATTCTCTGCCAGCTTCAGTTTCAAGTTGTCTAGTGGCTGTATTGTGCTCAACATTCTGTATATGTGTGGTGATTTAATAAGAGGTTATATGGATATTTTTAACCCTGAGATGTAGTTGTTTGCATGCTTAGTGTGGATGTCTTGTATCTTGATGACTCCTGCCCTGTGATAATTCTTCAATTCTATTTACTTCTGATGTTCCTTATTTTCAGGTGAGAGATGTCCGTCTGATCATGGATAGGAACTCGAGACGATCTAAAGGAGTTGGGTATGTGCTTTACTGTAAAGTAATTTATTCTTCATATGCATGCACTATTGTGGTATTAGGATGTCAACTTTCAAGAATCATGTTTAACTGTATTCTTAAATGGACTAGCAATGCGATAATGATGAGGGATGATGGGAATACCTTGCACTCATGTTTAATCAATTCATGCTGCGTACTCAAGGTAGATGACATAATCCTGGTTTTCTTTTGGTCCTTTCCTAATTTTATTCGTCTACATTTGCCATACACACACAGTGAGGATTTCTTTCTTATTTTATTGAGACTTTTCAGTATATATCACTTGAATTGGCTGAGGTATCTTGATTGGGTAGATGTGGAGGAAATTTTCTTTGGCATTCCTTTTTCTATTTTTGCTCCTCTTTTTTGGGGATTGGAGATGGCCAGTGGGATGAGATGCACATATGGATTTCGTGTTATTTTGCACTTAGAATTGTTTTGACAAGTGACTCAGTACTTGGTCAGCTTTAAGTTGGCTTCCTTTTCTTAGGAATTGAATTTTATTTGCACATATTTAAATGAAGATGAGTTGCTGGTTACCTTATCCTCCCAGTCTTTATAATTCCAGTGGTCCCTCCTTTCTAATATGGTCTTCTCTTATTCTCTCTTGATTGCAATATATGTTTTAGTTTGTATTTTTATTATATCAGGCTAACATTTTCTTTACATGAGTCAGATACATCAAAAGATGCTCTCATCTTGAGCTGTCTGCACTAGAGTTTTTGTTTCTCTACATCTCTTTGCTGTATGCTTTGTAAGTTTTGATTGCAACTGTTTGTACTTTGTAGTTCTGAAAAGTTGATGCAAGTTCTTGATGAGGCTGCAGGTATATTGAATTTTATGATGCCATGTCAGTGCCAATGGCAATTGCTCTCTCTGGCCAACTTCTTCTTGGACAACCTGTAATGGTCAAACCTTCTGAGGCTGAAAAGAATCTAGTTCAATCTAATACTATTAGTGGAGCTGCTGGTGTGGCAGGACCATATGGAGCTGTGGACAGAAAACTGTATGTGGGGAACCTTCACTTCAACATGACTGAGAGTCAGTTGAGAGAGGTATTTTGGTTTTTGCCGTCCAGTGATTATGTTTTACATGATTTTTTTTGTCAGTGCCATCCATCATTAGGAATACAAATGACAGAGCTAACCAATAATTTATTAAAAATATACCCTTAAAAACAACCATGTAGTTTTCCTTCCTCTAAGCTGGTTTAGTGCATCTAGTCTGATGTCAGACTTTAACTCATTAAAATCTTGATTTGGTATCTTGTCATTTATCAGCTTCTGACATATTTTTTCCTTTAGATCTTTGAACCATTTGGTCCCGTGGAGCTTGTGCAACTACCTCTTGACCTGGAGACAGGACATTGCAAGGGTTTTGGGTTTGTTCAAGTTCGTTACTAACACTTCACTTCAAAAAGTGTTGTTTCCGTTCCAGTAATAATACTGTTACTTATCTCTTTTTTATATTAATTCTTGGACAGTTTGCCCATCTTGAGCATGCCAAGGCTGCTCAGAGTTTAAATGGAAAATTGGAAATTGCTGGCAGGACTATCAAGGTTGATTTTTTTGCTTTTACTTTGTGTGTGTGTGTGTGTGTGTGTGTGGATCTGTTTGTTTTTTACTTTGCCTGTCCTTATGTTTGTAATTAATGCTGTGTATCACACACAGGTTTCATCTGTAACAGATCATGTTGGAAGCCAAGATACAACTGCAAAATCTGCAGATTTTGATGATGATGAAGGTGGATTGGTAAGTCTACACTTGTATTAAACTTCAAAAATGGTTTCCACAGGACAATGTGTCCTTGAAATTTGTATCTCATCATACAATAATTTTATTTAGGTGGATGATTATTTATTCAGCTTGTTGCTTATTTAAATATTATTTTAACAACTATCAATTCTAGCTTTAAATGTTTACAGATTGATGATTGATGACGAGATTGTCACTATTTGATAAGTTTGATGGATAGGTGTATTGAAGTTTTGGTCCTGTTGAGCGTTGACCATTTTTGCTCTTTTTATGATTGGGTAGATAGATTCTGAGAAGGCATCACATGATTGAAGATGTCAAACAAAACAAATACTAAGAATGACTTCTTGTGTTTATTTATACCAGATTCACTAGACTTAGGCTAAACATGGGTACTTCCAGCATTTCGTATTTCCCTCTTCCCCAATATGGTTCAAGATCTGAAGTTTTTATTTCTTTACTGCTTTCACATTTTCTGCAGTCAGAAGCTGAAAAATTTATTTCCCATCTAATTTATTTATCATTTAGTCTATTCTCTTCCTACTAATGAGTTTCTTGCTCATTTATTGTGCTTTTTTCCCCCCCACTTTTCTTTACAGTCTTTAAATGCCCAATCAAGAGCATTGCTTATGCAGAAGCTGGATCGCTCTGGCATTGCTGCAAGGTTTGTCTAAATATTTTCCTCTTATATTCTGCAAATTTGGCAATTATCTTAACAGATTCCAAACACTGCAGCATTGGTTTACCCACTGTGAATGGGTCAGCTCCTGCTCAACAGGCTATTAGCTTGCCTGTTGGTAATCCAGGATTAATACCAGCACCAGCTCTCCCAACACAAATTATGCCTACCCAAGTGGCCGAACCTGTTGGAACCCCCACCGAGTGTTTACTGTTGAAGAATATGTTTGATCCAACCACTGAGGTCAGGGCTAACTGATTGATTGCAATTACTCCATATACTCTTTCATGTAATGGAAGTACTAATATCAAATATTACAATATGCAGACTGAACCAGATTTTGATCTAGACATCAAAGAGGATGTAGAAGAAGAGTGTTCTAAATTTGGGCGGGTGAAGCATATCTATGTCGACAAGTAAGTTTATGAATGTGTTATGTGTAGCAGTCATCCAAGAATACTCCATTCCTTCTTCCTTTTATTTATTTATTTATTTATTTATTTCCATTTGCACTTTGTTCATACTTGCCGTTTTTTAATTGATTCATCTTGTATACTACAGAAGAAGTGCAGGTTTTGTGTATTTGCGGTTTGAAACGGTGGAAGCAGCAAGTGCTGCTCAACGTGCAATGCACATGAGGTGGTTTGCACGCAGATTGATTACAGCTATTTACATGGTGAGCATTTATTGTCTGGAGTTCCCTGCCAATTTTATTTTAGTTTTTACCTTGTATTTGTAAGAGCTTGATTCCATGACTTGAACCTATGATCTGAGTCACATTGCAGCAACTCCAACTTGTTAACCCAAGCACCCCTTTGATTAACATGAATTGAATTTGTGCTGAAAAGAATGAAATAGAATGTAATGAATGAAATCAATCATCAATCATCAATCAATAATCAATAATATATACATATTATTGCAACATAAATAAAATGAACACAAAAAATGAACAAAATGCTTGATTGGCTTATTGGGTGTCTTCTTTTGAAGGGTTTGGGGAATTCTTTCCTTTGACCTGATAAGCAGTGGGAATCGAACCTATGCCTTTCAAGTGAAGTTCATTGATTCCCTGTTGGCAACATATCTCCTGATCCATGTATATTTGTGCATTCATTGTTACCGGACATGGTATCAATCTTGCAAATAACATAGTATTTTCACCTTTACCGATGCCAACAAGATCGAGTCAAGAGAATAAGTAGGTACTGGGAAGTAAATCTTGCTAGAATAAAGATGCTTTTTTGTTGGCAATGACTTCCACGTATTAACATCATGTTACTGGAAGATGGGCGCTTAGTTAATTGTTCCTTTCCGTGTAATAATTTCTGCCAAATCTTGCTAAATTTGAGTTGTACAGGAAACTTACGGTGGGTCAAGTTATATTTAAATGCTGTTTTGTGTAGATGTAAAAATGGTGTGCACAAATTGCTGATCAAATAGCATGCCTGAAGTTTTGCTGCACACCTTTTCCTTTAAACTACTATCTTAATAAAAAAATGTTTGTGTTTTGCAGCAACCTCAGGTATATGAAGCTAAGTTTAAAGGGGAAGTTTGAAGAAGTGCTTACAGACAGGCCTTGGAGCTCTTAAAGATGACAATCTGCTTATTTTTCTCATATTAGTTTCAGAAAATGAGTTTTAGTTCATAATTTTGATTCATGACTTGTACCAATAGATGTATGATTACAGAAATTCAACTGTCCAGGTGGTGATATTCATGATTAGTAATACTATTTTGCATGTATTTTAACCATAGTACTGTCTTTCATCTTGTTTATATTTTTGGCGCTAGACTCGTGATATGGGAGTGCTACTGGACAACAAAGTAGTGACTTGTCCGATACAAAAGGGTGGTATAAAGCATTCAGCTTTTACCTGTTTTAGCATAAAGAAATATACAGAGTGGTGGCTTCCACTAAATTACCATTGTGCAAAAAAAAAGGTTTGGTTGTAACGCATTTGTTCCGAGATGCCTTTGTACTCGCTCGTTTTAGTTAAACTACCGTAAAAACCAGTTGATGTCACCCACTCACCCGTAAAAACAAGAAAAGATTATTTTGAGAAGGATTAAACTTAGAAACAGTTCTCTATGTGTGGTTCTTGCTGTTGGCCAATCACAACATAACATGTGGAGTATTTTTTCCACATCAGACCCAGAAAAGCAGGACCCAATAACCCATTTTGTTTCGTGATGTCCCGTTAATAGTCGCTGTTAACTCTACTAAACCCACTTCTCCTCTCTCTGTTTCATGTTTCCTGCATCTGTTGCAGCAAACCTGCTCTGCTGCAGCACCCTTCAATATATTAGCTTCCGCTTTGCTACTCTGAAGGTGAATATATAAGAAAGGGAAACTAATCGCTATCCATCCATTTTGAACAACCCAACAAGATTTCCTTCAATAATAAATAACAACGGGTGCACCTCCTTGCTTGCCACTTCTTGTTCGGTTTGCTTTGTTCCATTCTCAAGAGAATATCCATCATTTCGGAGGCTTCATTCTTATGTTAAAGTTTAAAAATTGTCCCTTTAATAAAATATTTTTGCTTTTCAATTTACCCGATTTTAGATGTGTTAAAACCAATAAACTAGGCACTATAATTTCTACCACTTAGCCTTTTTTGTTTATATATAACAGGTGAATTGAAGTCATAATTGAATATATGAATTATGGTGATCCTGTGAGACTCAGTAGATATAGACTTCAGGTCCCAGTTTGAGCTTGCAAGGCTTACAAATGATGGAATAAGATACGTTTATGAGTAGCCATCTTCACCTCTTAATTAGAAAATAAAGGAAGGATAGCATTTTGGTTCTAATGTAATGAATTCAACCATAGCCAAAGGCTCAATCTAGTAGCAATGGAAATTTGCTGATATTGTCACTTAAATATGTTCAATTGTGTATTGATAGTTGGATACATTGACATTCTCGCCATTTCAAATATGATTGCTTCTCACAACTTTTCTTTTTATTTGGCCATTAATTATGAAATATAGATGTTGCTGCATATTATAATCCTTTTTTATCCATCTAAAACATGGTATCTAAAGCTCAATTGGTACTCAATGTGGGAGGAATAATATTGGTATACCAGACCGATTCGCCATTTCAACTTCAGCAGCTTGAGCGATAGAAACCCGTCTTTGTGATGATAATTTATACTTATTCTTGGGGGTTGCAAGCTCATGATTATGGTCTTTTACAAAAGATGTAACAACATACTTTCCACTTGCTACTCGACCAATGACCATGTGTGCTAAACATTCAGTTCTGATATCTTTGTGGGTCATTTTTTCTTCATTATCTTTTATCCTCTTGAAGCCTTCTTTAGAACAAACAAATTTTCTAGATACCACAGTCTCCTTATCTAATTTGCTTTTATTTCTCCAATCTCTTCTAATGCTAAAACCAAGAAACCCAGCATACATATTATAAAATCTATATGCATGATCTTCTGTATCGAACTCCATGCCAACATATGGGATTATGTCTTCCTGAGTCACTTCATGCTCAACATTATCCTTCCATTTAACTATGAATAAATGAACAAATAGGCAATAGTAAACACGTAAAACTAATGAAAAATAACATTGTAGTGTAATATGTGTCTTTAAAAATAGTAGAAAAAGACTAAATAAATAAATAGATATTGTCTATTTTTATTGAATGATCAACACATTCATATTAATATACGGGAGATAATTAGCAAATGCATTCTTATACTAATATAATCTAATTGGGTCAAGAATGCTCTTTTGAGGACAAGAACGTAGTTTTATTATATTTCCTCTCTCACCCATTGTATCTCCTCTCTTTTTTCTCACAAGAACAGCCAAACAACTTCATCGATCAATAAAAAGTAGAGAAATACTTACCCTTAGAATCTAGACTCACAAGAGCGTTATCATACTTTCTTGATCCATTGACATCGTTCTCGATAACATCACAACATGGATGAGTAGTGATTACTTTCCCTTTTTCTTTATCATTGTTTGACACCTCCGTCTTCTCATATATTCACCTTCAGAATAGCAAAGCGGAAGCAAATATATTGAAGGGTGCTGCAACAGAGCAAGTTTGCTCAACAGATGCGGGAAACGTGAAAGAGAGAGAGGAGAAGTGGGTTTAGTAGAGTTAATGGTGACTATTAACGGGACATAAAGGAACAAAATGGATTATTGGGTCCTGCTTTTCTGGGTCTGACATGGAAAAAATACTCCACATGTTATGTTGTGATTAGCCAACAGCAAAAACCACACATAGAGAACTGTTTCTAAGTTTAATCCTTTTGAGAAAACACCACACCATATTCTTGTAAATATAAATATTTAACTATTAATTATTAATTATATTTTAATATTTTGTCACAATGTTAGGTTTAAAGAAGTCAGTTAGCAAGAGTACCATTCTTATCACCTTTTAAAAAAGTCAAGTATTCATGAAAAGAAAATGGCAACTGGTAGCTTTGTCCTTGTAATTTTTTGTCGATAACCAGCTTGTCCTTGTAATTCTTAGAAGATAAATCCAATCATCGCATCCTTTAATGCTCTTTTTAACTTATTATTATTATTCGTGTGGAAGTGGGATTTATGTGAATTTTATTAAATAGAAAATAAACCCCACATGTGAGACTTGTATATAATTTTTTTATAAATCTCACAAAATTCACACGATAATAAATGTCAAAAATAAAAGTGTTTAATAATAATTATAGTAATTGTTGTAATGAGATAAACACTTAATGAATGAATAAAATTGTAATTTTTTTCTGAAACATGTTACGAATAGCCATTTTCATCGTTATCTATTATTTATTTATTTATTTATTTTGGTCCAAATCGTTATCTATTATTTTGTGTGTAAAATTAGTGTTGTGATGGGTAGGGAGGCCCATAAAAGCCCATTGGGTAGTAGTTGGGAAGGATCGAATCGAGGTGAGTTTGGCGGTCTAATAGGCGATAAGACCGCGACCTCATAGCCCTACTCATCAGCCTTTTTCCTCTGCTTTGACGGAGGCAAATACCATACCGTACCATACAACACAGTAGAGAGGAGAGGAGAGGAGAGGAGTGGTGAAAGCGCTGCATGTAAGCTTTCTTCCTTGGTTTTTTCGGGTCCTAAAATTCAAACCACAAAACCATATCCCCAAAACCTGTCTCATCTGAGAAGAAGCGTTATCCCCCCTTCCACCAAAGCCACTTCCATCTTAGTACTACTCTCCCACAACACAACGGTCTCTGATTCTCTAAACCCTAGCAATTGCATGCTGCCGATTTCATGTTTGTCGTTAATTGAAAATTGCTTTTGCGTTTCTCTGTTTAGTTTCGTGTTATTCAGATGGATAGGTATCAGAGGGTGGAGAAGCCCAAGGCAGAGAGTCCTATAAATGAGAACGAGATACGCATTACTACTCAAGGAAGGATGAGGAATTACATTACCTATGCCACCACTCTTATTCAGGTTACTATCATTATATCCCAATCCCCCATTTTCGTGCATTCTTATCTATCCTATCCTATTTACTATCTATTTTATTCTATTTTCTATGTAAGAAAATTAAGTCTGAGACCTTTAGGATGTGACACTCCTTACCTCTAATGTTGTGACATGTGTTATCTCTTCAATTTTGTTTATCAATTAATCAATTAATATTACTATATAAGAATATCAATCAATCGATTACTACATAAGAAAATTAACCCGTCTCTAGATTGTGACACATGTTATCTCCTAGACATGACATGTGTTATTTATTATTTTCAAAGACAAATGGTTTTATTTATTAGGTATTTTTTACCGTTTTTGTTTGGGGAAAAACCCCGTAAAGTATGGTTGATATATATTGACTAGTCAATAGACTAGTTGACATTTTATTATCAAGCATTCTCACCGAGAAATTGGGCAATACTCAGAAACACTTGTATCGTGCCCCTGCTGTTTATTTGATTAACTCCGTGACTATAATTTTGTTTGTGAACAACAGTGGACGACATTGCTTTTGTTGGTTCTTCAGTTGAAGTAGGCTGAAATAAGATTAATGCCGAGTGGAACTTGTGTGTTGAGGTGTTTTTTTAACTTTAGAAAACTTTGGGGGGTGCAAATTTAATTTTCGTCTGCCTTTGTAAATACTTCCAGTTTGTTCTATATCACCTTACAATAAGGGTGCCTTTGTTATAATCTTACAAATTTAAGGGAGAAACTTTTTCACAAGTAGATATTAATGGATTAAAGTTTCTTTTCACTTTGTTTGGTATGTTTATAAAGAGAGTAACTTCTAAGACTTAAGTTTCAATAATCTCTTAAAATTGGTTCAAATATAAAATCTCATACACGACTCAGAATGGAGTGGCTAGAGAGACTCAAATATATTTGAAACCAGCTGATTGAAACATAACATCATAGGAAAGTACAATATAATATAATCACAAACCAAGAAAAGAATGGGTTGAAAAACAATTGTGAGGTAAAGAATCTGATAACAGACAGGGTAAATTGAACTTTTACAATCAAATCAATCAAGAAAACTGGTAAAATAACAATGAATTGACAAAATGAATCAATGAAGAAAGTTTCTTTTGTAAATCAACATGTCTGATGCTTGAGAAAGAAAATAATAAGGAGCCATGCAAGTCAGAGTGACAAGTGAGCAAACAGAGTCCAAGAGAGATGATAGACGGATGGAGTATTAGAGTATATGTGAATGAAGATAGTGATGACCAGATTGATAATATGTGGGTTGGGAGAGGGTAATAATTTGACCCTGACTTGTCAAGCTGTAAGTGGGGGGAGACATTCCTTCCCAAAAGAATTTGCTCCTTTACATAACTGGTATATCAAACTTCCTATTTCTTCTAAAACTTTATTTTCTCTGGACTTCTCCCCAAGTCCCCATATTACACCCACACTGAACTCACGGGTTAAGAATTAAAGGATGATTTATATCCAATATTTTGTTTGACGCCGAAGTAAGCAGAGGATAAGTGAATGATGAGGTCACAGTGTATGTGCTCGAGTGAGGTTTGGTTATATGGGCATTGGGATGTAGTGGTGTGCATGAGGCATGTGATACTGATGCCAATGCGGCCGAGATTCTCAGCACTGAGCATTGATTACAGCAACCAAATGGAATGTCTGAAAATTCGCCTAACATCCTGCCATTTCATCTGGGTTGGACTGCAGGTTTTGGGAATTAACTTGGATCCGGATCTAGATCAATGCCTTGTGGTTGGGTGACTTGGGACTGGTTGATGGCCTCTCATGTTTGGGCCTTAAGGTGTTCCTTGTCCGATGCAAAACAACTTACCGATTTTTTCTAATTGTTTGCATCGGATAAGGAACACCTTAAGGCCCCAACACTGAACACTGAAAACTGAACCCACCCTAGGGGTGAAAATTTAAAGGATGGATTTTTGTACAATTTTTTATATGAAAAATTAATCCCAGAAATTTTTGCCTCCAATTTTTAATGTTGCACCAGACTAATCACCAGGACCATAATTCTTCTTTGTTTGTGACGCTGGTAACTTGTCCTTTTACACAGGCTGAGGCTCCATGGAAAAAATTATATTCTGTAGATAATCTTATTGTAGGACAATCATCTCCCCCCTTAGCACTTCCTTATTTTTGCTTTAGCCTATTTTCCTCTGTATATTTTCATTCTTTCTTTAATGTTTACTTAATCATTTTTCATTGATTTTTGTGCTGTTTTTAGGATTTTTCCCTTTTATTTTTGTTTGGTGTGATCCATACATGCAAAATGCAAGTATCAATTTATCCAGAATCAATTAATATTTTACTATTTTTTGTAACATTTTATATTGCCCAACTTGTATTTTCTGTAGGAGAAAGGATCTGACGAAATTGTTCTCAAAGCAATGGGACGTGCAATAAATAAGACTGTAATGATCACTGAGCTGATAAAGGTGGGAGGGTGGATATCTTTATGGAGTAACTTGGTTGGGCTTTGTTTGTCTTACTTTTGTGACTGCTTTGTCTACTTGTTTCAGAGAAGGATTGTTGGTCTGCATCAGAACACCCTTATTGGATCAACTGATATAACTGACACATGGGAACCACTAGAAGAAGGCCTTCTTCCGTATGGCTTAATTTTTCCTCTATGCTACCCTATCAAATAATTTCTGCGTGCATGGGAGTGATTGTTTTGGTTTTGTTTTTTATACTTGCTCAGTTTGGAGACTACTCGCCATGTTTCAATGATCACAATTACTTTGTCAAAGAAAGAATTGGATACATCCTCCACGGGGTAAGAACTGTTGTGATATTGTGTGACATCTGTATCTCTAGATGCTGTTGTTTCATGCTTTGTCTTTTAATAGGCTTAGTTATTTTTTAGGCAAGCTACTTGGTCACTAGTTAAGATTCACTTAATTAGTTTCTTTCATGAATCACGATTTTTATGAGTTTGCTGAGTTGTGCTGTGTTGTGCTTAGTAGTAAGTGTTGAGTTTGCTGATTTTTATTTGTATCATATGTTGGCAAGATTTAAGTTGTTTTTTCCTCATGCAGATACCAACCTCCTCTTCCAGCTGATCAAGTAAAACCTTTAAATGAATATGAAGAGGAAGGAGGTGAGTTAACAGTTTTTTCTTTTGATATTTCAAAAGAGTGACAGACTTGTGATTATTATGGCATGTTTAGTTGTTAACTATAATTTGATCTGATACAGAAGGCTCGCCAAGGATGCGAGGAAGAGGGCGTGGTCGTGGTCGTGGTCGTGGAAGGGGCCGGGGTAGAGGTATTGCTGAGTACTTTGTTTCACTTATTTCACTGTTATTGGCTGTAGTATAAATTATAGAATGATCAGAGTTGCTTTCTTGAACTCTTTATTTTGTTGTGGTTTCTTTTAAGATACAAAATTTACTTATCAGGAGACAATCTATTCTTCGTAGGAATGTACAATGGGGGTATGGAATATGGTGATGGTTGGGATGGAGGACGTGGCTATGGTGGCAGAGGGCGTGGCCGTGCAAGGGGTCGTGCTTTCCGGGGACGGGGACGAGGCTATGGTGCCCAGCCGGTTGGGTACTACGACTATGGTGAATATGATGCACCACCTGCCCCACGTGGTAAGCATGCAAGCCCACGAAATTTAGGTTTCCAGATAATGAAGATAAGTTGTTATGCATAAGTTACAATTGTTGTGTTATCTGATGAAATTCTGATTAATACCAGTGTGTGCCGGTATAGCTAATGGATTTGTGTTTTTTATTCGAGTCTAATACTTTGCAGTGCTATTTGCATTACATGTTGCTTCCTATTGAATTAGGCTGCAGAAGTTACTAATCTGAATTCACCAACTGTTTTCGTTGTTATTTTAATTTCCTTTGTGCCTTGTGTTTGTTACATGTTTCAACATTTTACAGTTCTCGTCCTACAAGCTACTTAAGTGGTCATGGTGGTAATTTTTGTTTGATGCTTTTGCAGGCCGGGGACGTGGAAGGGGAAGAGGACGTGGACGTGGGTATAACGCAGGCCGGGGAGCAGCTGCTTGATCACATGGGTGTTGGTTATCATGTATATGTTCAGTTAGAAGATGGTTGAGACTATTCTGCTTAGTTCTTTTGTGAGGTCTGCTTATTGTTTTGGTATCATTTTGAAGCGTTCAGTGTTGCATCCATGTCCCTGCAGTTTTGTTTTGGTAGTTCTTTTCCTGTGTAACATCTATAGTTTTTAAGTTTGGTAGGTTGAGTTAGATATATTTCCTTTGTTTAGACTTCGAAAAATATGGAAATTGTAAAATTTTTTATAGAAATTGTTGCAGTAAGTTTTTTCCAAGTTCCGCTTTAGAGGATGTTTCAATATTCCTATACTTGAAATTTTGGGCAGGAATCATGGTGTCACACTGTTATCTCCCCTTAACGAGCACCTCTTTGAAGAGTCTAACTTCCTGTCTAGTAGCAACTTTGTCGCATCCCTTTCGTTTACGAGCGTCAGTAATAACATATGAATCCAAGTCATTGCAACAACTGCTTTGAAAATTCTGAGTCACTTGAAAATTCCCGACCATATATGATATAATCATATAATAATAAATAGGAACAGTAAAATTATTATTTTTATTGAGGTTTATTTATTTAGTATCTGGAAGTTACATTAGTCACATTAGATGAACGAATGGAACTCAAAGAGTTTTTTTTTTTACTGTTCAAAGGATTTGAATTTTTTTATTCAACATTCGAATCAAGACTTTACTTAAATGAAATTAAGCTTTAGCAACTTGAACTAGCAGACGTGGATAGAGAGAATTATAGTCATTCTCGTACTTTTATTTTGAATTGCATTCAATATAATTAATGTCCGACACTAAATTAAGAGGTCAATTCTTGAGTGGGGTCTGTCATAATTTTTAAGAACATATTTATCACTTCTTTCTGTCAAAAAAAAAAAGAACATATTTAGTAACACGTGACAACCGAACATGTGACAACGCAAGGATAATTTCTAAATGTCGTACATACGTACAGGAAAAAAAAATACAAAATCAAAAACAAAAAAGCAAAAGGCAGTAAAAGCTTTGGCAAGTTATCCTTGTTAATCTCTTCAGTGTAAATGACCCTTTCATATCACTTGTTCATACTTCATAGCATTGTCTAATACAAGTTTAACAACAGAAAATTTCAGAGAAAGTTTCAAACTTTGTTGGCATGAAACACCTCAGACAGCCACTTAAGGTTATGCAAAACGACATTCAATGGAAGTTTGATCGAGGAAAAAAGTAGGATAATGAACTGTAGTATATATGGTCAGCATTACATGTACAATGACAGTCTAGCTATATGTGCAATATTGTATTCCATTTTTGCTTTGATTTAAAATAGATAAACCATGGCACTGCAGGGAATACTGATCAGTCCCCAATGCTTAACTTAGTAGATAATTGGTGACACAAAAATGTTAAAACAACTACCTTCATAAGTACTATATACATTTATAGACATATATTATAAACAAACTGCTCTGGGAACTTCTGAACACAGTTTGGTACTTATGGACATATATATTATAAACAAACTGCTCTGGGAACTTCTGAACACAGTTTGGTACTTATAGACATATATATTATAAACAAACTGCTGTGGATATTGATGGAAGGTACCTAGCTAGTGTTAGCACTTTAGCTAGAAAATTTGAGAAGGTAAATGATCAAAGATGAAATTAATATAATTAATCCTTCAAATTGAAGTTGTATGCAGTGTAAATTAATCCTACTCTTGAAAGAAACAGATAGGAACTAATTAAGCACGTATTCTTCGTCATAAACGTAACTCTTCTGCATCAATATATAGCTTATTGAATTACTTCTCCATTAAATTAATTCTGAAACTTTTTCATGATTAATTACTTCTCTACATTAGGGACAATTAACCCATTAACACCCATTCTTAATTTCCTATATACGTATAACATTTTGGAGTATCCACCAACATCAGCAGAGAACAGCTAGCATGCAAATGAATGCGCGCATACATAATATTGAAATACCAAACCCATAAAACCACACAATATTTAAAAGTAATATGATCAAGATATATGTATATGGGTGAGTGTGTTTCCATAGTAGAAAACTTCATGATTTCTGCAGCATGAGAAATTAACGACAAAAATTATACCCATAAGTAAAATGAAAAAAAAAATCTTTTTTTTTTGCCTCAGATAATTTTGGATTGAATATTCAAGTTGTCGATCCAATTTTGATCTCACAAAATAACGAATTAATTCTACCCATCGCCACCAGTTTCGGTTTGGAGGCAAGATCATGTATGTACAAATGGAAGAAACCATAAACTAAAAAGGAGAATGAAAAGTTTCTGTCTGTCACTATGAATACACACTTTGCCATTGGTATTGATAATAAGCTAATAATAATAATAATAATTAAAGTGCTGTCAGGATTCCCCTACCTGATTAATTCACAGCAAAATGTTGGGGGTGACTTAGACTCCTTCCTACCTGATACTAATTAAACCCTAGTTCTAGCTGCTAATTGAGTTGTTTAATTAATTACCTTGCTTGTTGAAACTGAAACTCAACTCAAGCACTCGCCTTTCTGCCTCCTCCTCCTCCTCCTCCTCCTCCTTCTTCTTCTTCTTCACTTTCAGTACTAGTAATAATGGGTTTTGTGACCCTGTATATATCCGCAAGAGACCGATATTTCTTCGGCCTCTTCTTTGGCCGAATATCAGTACTCTCATTCATCTTCTTCGCTCTTTCTTCCCCACCTGAGGAGGAGATTCTCTTCCTCTTAATCCCCCTAACATCAACATCGTTGTCGTTGTTGGTGTATAATTCGTCGCTGAGCTTCATAAGCTTGTGAGCCGCAGCCACCATGTCATGAGTAGACTCAGAAAAGGGATCATCTTTCTCTTTCTCATTCTCATTCTGATTCTGATTCTTCTGGGTATAATTGGTACTTTGATCAGCCATTGCAATATTTATTCAAGTGAGAGGAATATTTTTGAGAGAGCCTGTGACGTGTTTGTGTGTTTCTCTTATATATAGTGTATCTGTTTGGTTTGGTGTCGAGCGCGTTTTTTTTTCTAAGGACTGAGGAGGGGATTTGTACGTGCTGTATAAGTTCGGTTTCAGAAAGAGAGAATGGATGAGAAGTGGGCCCTCACAAGAATGAAAGAAAAGGAAGAACCAAGGTTGGTTGGTTCTGTGAACTTGTTTGGATGGAATCAGTTGAATGCATGCTACTAATTCATACTATTATATTATTATTATTATTATTTTTATTTAAAACACATTTATTACACAGTTAATGCTGATCGTTGATTCTCTTGCAAGTTGCAACCATGCTTTTATTATTGACTATCTATCTAACGGCTGCTTTTCATTCATTCCCATCTTTCTTTCTTTCTTTTATTTTTCTTTCCTTATGCAAATTGAGAAATTAGGTGTATATCATCTTAAATCTTAATGGAGTAATAACAATAAATAATAAAATATTGAAATATGCCTAAAAATATAATGTTTTTTAATCTCCGAAATATTGAATATAATGCCTTTTTTTTTTACTTATAATACGTTGTATAATGTATATCATAATTTCTCTATGTTTTCAATTACATCTCTGAGATTTCCATGTTTCTCAGTATTATAAGGCTTTGCAATATGGTGTGATATGGTCCAACCAAGTTTACCCGAGTCATGATGGATAGAATTGTAGAAATCAACCATGATTTCATGACTTTGTGTGGAATGTAATAGAATATGGATGCATGGTGGGGTCCATGTAGGCTTTTAGATTGCATTCCAACCGTCTGATTCTTTTTTATTTTTTTCCCGTTTTATTTGTGGGGGTCGGATCAAGGGAGACCACTTTGGCCTTCATGGAAAAAGTCAAATTTGTCAAGAGACAGAGTTGTTTTGACCAGTATAATCTCCTGTGTATTTTTTGCTGCTATTCACTTCGATTGCAAAGTGCTAATTACGAGAATAGACATACTAGCTAGCCTATGCTTTATATATCTTTCAGAGTAATAAGAGTGGGGGTGGTATAGACATAGTAAAGCTAACCCAGCGTTTTTATTGAACATAATAATTTAAACTGATCGATCATCTGCTACCCTTGCAGTTTTATTATTTCATAGAAATTAAGTGTCATTAGCGTACGTGAAGACCTAGGTTTGCTAGCTAGCTAGAGTTGGATGATGAATGACAAATAATGATTAAATTGGTTCTAAGGAAATTAATTAGTAAATGGCTGTGATATATGTATGTTAAACATTTCTCTTGGATGTAACAGAGTATACAGTTGAATTTGGATCCTCTGTAGTTTGAAGAAAAACTGCAAGAGAGGAGGTGTAATTTCTAATTTGAGAGTTCACGTTATTGATTTATATTTACCGCAACGCTTTACCGTGTCATAAAATAATTTTTAAGGATTGAGATCTTTTCAGTTTTTTTAAATGAAAACACACAAAAAAAACATGTTAAATAATACGGAGAAGAAATTTTGTATGAGAGTAACTCAAAAGATGTATTAGATGGAAAACTTTGGAGGATTTTGAAGGTCTTTAAAATATTTTTTACATCTTTCTCATCTACTATAAAACTAAAATGTTGGTATAAGGCTATAAGCCCTCTCTTTCCCTCCAAAAACTATCTCCCAAACAAACCTTTATCAAATGTTAAAAGACTTATTACTTAAATACATTCTATACTTAGTAGTGAAATTTACAAGTACGTGCACTTGAGAGGTATACGTTATATATATGGAATTTATTTGTAGTCAAAAATTTATTCTTCGCTTTACTGGTCATATATAACAACAAATAGTCATTGCTTAATACTTGATCAGGGTGCAATGAGATGGTCACATATTTTTCATGAGGCAAATCAAGTAGTTGATAGCAAAATTTGGCTTTTCAATTCATAATGTGTATATGATTTTGTATGTTGTTCCCACTTTTATTTTGAGTGAATTACTAAAATCGTCCATGAAATTGTAAAATATTATCAATTTGCTTACTAAAATTATTAATATTCTAATTGAGATTTTTTATCATATTAGTCTTTTTGAATCATTTATTCCATTGTGTATCATATACACACTTCACTACAAAATGCTTTTAGCTTCCTTTATGGATAATTCTCTGATGAAATTAAATGACGAATTGAACTGGAGCTGTCATAACTCATATGCATGTTTAATTGTGTATCATATGCATGTCTTAGGAACAACACTTAGCAGTAGCGTTAGTATATTCCTATAGAATTTACCGTCCATACGGGCACGCTGTTATAACTCCAATTGGGGATTAATTTTGAGTTAAAGATGATAACTAAAATGCCTATATATGAATTATTCAAGTTAGTAATTAATGCCTTTTTTTCATCTAATCAATAATCTCTCCCAAGCCAGCCTCAACCAAATCAAATTCCTCCTGCACAGTACTCCATAGGAGTTCCCATCACATTTTAATTAGCCAGAGTACATGCGGAATCTATAAACAAAAAATATCCATTATATCAAAAACATGCTTCAAATATTCCCGTGCTTCCCTCTTAAATATTAATTAACTGTTCATTCAAATAGGAGCGAGGTATATTCAATCTCTAGTAGTATCTCCATTTGTAAAGCGCCAAGCATGTATATGATCTAAACCTTGTGGAAACAGGAGGAGTTATAACAGAGAAATTTGTATGCAACCATACTATACACTTAGATTTGTATTTAGCAGCCGGTCAATAGCAGCCAGATGGCTAGAGGGGCCGGCCTAGTGCACTTGCTGAACCAGCTTGAATACTTTGCCTCGTTTTTCCACTTCTTCGCTTGTCTCTTTCACCTTAACTCCCTCCCTCATTTATGCAGTTCTCCTTCCCTCCATTCTCCCTTTTATTGCATGTCAGAACTTATTTGGGTTTATCTACTGATATTTGTCAGTGTGTTTGACAAAGCTTGTTAATGATTTATAAGCTATTTTGAACTTATTTTCATAAGCTCACTATGATAACTTATCAAAACAGCTTATAACTTGTATAAAATCAGTTTCACCATATTATCTATTTGATTATAAAAATAGCTTATATATAAATGTTTATGACATAAGTGCTTAAATAAATTTCTTATCAAAACAGACCCATAGTTCTGTACATATGTAACACCTCCAACCAACTCCATACATAGACTTTTTGTAATTCTTTATCTTCTTCTAAAACAAACATCATCGCATGCTAACACTTCAAAAAACTCATATCTACGTCTTATCTCTAGTCAATATATACCGACTTGCGTTTTTCCCCAGTAACATATTTGTAATCTTACCAATTGCTTATCAACGACCATTGTCCCCTCTCTCTCGAGCGCAACATGGAATGCAAGAAATAGATAGTATTTAACCCCTTTTGTGAAAACCAAAGTTATTCATCATCTCACCATAAAATTAAAGAGAAACGAAAAGGGGCCAATTGGAATACCAAGTTATGGAGACATTTGATTTGAGAGTCAACAACATAATGTAACTAATAATTGACAAAGGCGGTGTTTACTGTTAAATAGAGTTGATACGATAGCTAATTTCTCTACACAAATCAAAAAGAGAAAGCTACAAGAAAAATAAAAACCATAGTTAATTAACAATTATATATCAAGATCAGCTAATTAAATTCGTAGTTGTTTCCAATTCGATCCTACCTTGATTTAGGGTTTTCTTTCATTCATACACTCGTCGCCTTTGTCCCCTTTCCAGCATCCATGGGTATGGGTGTAGTCGCCATGTATATATTCAAAAGAGACCGATATCTTGATCTTCTCTTCTTCTTTCCCCCAAAAACCTGTTGAACCTTATTTGATGATGTAGTTACGGCGCTTACTATTCCTTGATCAACCTCGTTGTCGTCGTCGTCGCAGGTTCTGTTCCTCTTGCGGTTGATGTTGTTGCTGCTGCTGCTGTTGTTATCTTCGTCGCTGAGCTGAATAAGCTGTTGAGCAGCTTCCATGTCCGACTCAGTCATCTCGTTTATGCTTTTACGCCAAGGAAGCGCTTCTGCTGCCATTTGATGGTTAATTAGATCATAGATTTTTATTCATTCAACTAAATAAATCAGGATTCAACATATATAATTCTAACTCTTACTATGACGTGTTTGGTGTGAAGCGCGTTTTGATGCCATGCCACGTTGTTGCGTGCCGTGAGTTTGATTTAGAGAGAGAGAGAGAGAATTGAGAGCAACAAGAAACTGCAAGATATATATGCTCCTGTGTTTTTTTTTTTTTTTTGGAATTTTACAGAGTCAATTGGTTACTGTTGATTAATTGTAAAATCACATGTTGACTTGAGGGACCCTTTTAGTAATCAATCTAACGGTTCACATTCCTGCATACATGTACTTTTGGATAAAAAAAGAAAAATTCTATATCCTCCTACAAATCCTTCTACATGTAAAAAATATAATTAATATCTTAAAAATATAAAAAATATTTAATATTTTCTCTATTTAGTAATTAAGAGAATTTGTAGTAATAAAAAGTAGAAGAATTTAAAATTATTCTAAAAAAAATGATTTTTAGCACCTCAATTAATATCCATTCTATACTTTGACAGATATGAATAGGAGAAAGATGAGTAATATATGTAATAGGGGAGTAATACAACAAGAAGAAAGAGATGGAAAGAGAGAGGTTTGATGAGCGTTAAAAATAATTAATGGGGTTCAAAAGTCATAATTCTTTAAATAAAATTGGTTTTTTTCTTCAACAATAATATTTAAACACTCACTTATGTTCAACGTCTATCTAACACATCTTTCTCTTTTTATCTATCTCTTTCACTTTTGACATTACTTGTCTATCACATCCATTACTTCTCTCTCTTCTATTCTTTTCGAGTTATGATATATGTTGTTGCTGCAAATGTCTAACACGAATAAAAAATAATAATGATAAAATAAAATAAATAAATAAGTAAGTAAATAGGCTGAGTCGCGGACTAGGTCGCTCTCTTTAAGACGTTTCGCGGCTCTGCCCAATGTGTGCAGCAGTATACAATCTCGTCGTCCCCAGGATAAAACAGCCCTCCAATACTGCGTTTGGGAACTCTCTGCACAAAAGAGAACCCAACAAACCAACACCCGCCAAAAATTCAACTGCTCGGTATCTCAATAGAAAACACAATAGCTTTAGAAAACTTTTCACAATTTCAGACTTTTCACTCTCTATATCTACCTTCCCTCACGGTTGTTGTCCTTTTATAGGCAAGAGATATAACCAACAAAAATAAAGAGGAGTTAAAAGCCATAAACACAAATTAAACCAAATTAAACTCCAATGAATTGCTTGATGATATGGCTAAAAAAAAATAGAATCCAAAGGCAAAAGGAATCCAAAGTTAATGTATCAAATTATATATAAAATATAGCTAAAATAATTTGACAAATCTATTTTTTAATAAAATTATTTCAACAATCCCCCACTTATTTTTATTAAAAAATATTTTTTCATCGAGTAGTAAGGTAATACAAAATAAGATTGAGCATAAGCAATGGTGTCCGTAGACTTGAACCATTACGTAGTATTGATGCTTTAGATTTTACTAGAGTGACTCGTAGTCTTGAACTCTATCTCTAACAACATCACACACACAATCTTTCAGGGTGTAGTTTCAAAGCCCGTGCATTACGGTCATACACGTTATCCCAGTATAGTGAATGCTCTAGAAATTTTGCCCAAAATTCCATAGAAAGCGGCCTCACTTTCACATTCACATAGGTGAGTCTATCAAGGGTACTCCTGTAGCTAGGTACCCCACTCCAAATAGAGTATAGAACTCATTAAGAAATTAATTCAACCTTTCAACACTATAGGATATCATGCTCTAAAAATTATGAATGAGACTTAAACGAAATATCATAGCATGATTCTCACATCTCCTTATAAGTTGTTATTACCCTTTGAACCTATTTCTTGGGATCTCCAGTCCATAGGTTGGGTTACCCCTATAAGAGACAATTTAATCTATGGGCATAAGTCTCATTCCTCTTGAGGTTTTGAAAAACCTTCTCTTACTAATCCTTTCGTCAAAGGATTAGCCAAATTTTCTTCAAACCTCACTTGATCCCTCTTACTGTTATAATAACAGTTTTGGATCTTTGCAATAGCCGTGGTACTATCACAATGGATCAATGTGGTTGGTATCAATTTTCACATATAGAAATATCTAGCAGCAGGTTTTTTGAACCACGCTACTTCCTCACAAGCAGTTGCTTGTGCAATCATCCCAATCAGCATCGCCATAACCTTCTAGTACAGTGGGAAACTTTTGATAATGTAATCTTAGGTTCATAGTCCTTTTAAGGTACTTTATGACCCTCTCAATAGCACACTAGTGCTCATTACTAGAACTACTAGTAAACCTACATAGTAACCCCACAACATAAGCAATATCAGGCCTAGTGCAATCAACAACATATTAAAAGGCTGCTAATGATGTTCGCATACTCAGATTGATTAACACTGTTACCAGTGTTCTTGAACATCTTTACACTAGGATCATAGAGGGTACACGTTGTTTTACAATCAAGGTAAATATATTTCCTTAAAACCTTCTCAATATAATGAAACTGATTTAAGGAAATACCATTTTCAATTAGTAATTTTAATTCAAAGAATTACATGTACTCCACCAAGGTCCTTCATGTCAAAATTTTCACAAAGCATATTTTTGACATTTTTCACAACATGAAAATTAAGCAAGTCATCCACATATAGACAAATAATAGTGCAAACATTATTATCTAATTTATAAAAAATGCACTTGTCACATTCGTTAATATTCCAACCATGTAAGATAACCAGACTATCAAATTTCTCATGTCATATAAGTTAAATACTTTAATATTTTGACCAGGACAACAAAACCATAATATACGAAGAATCTTTCTCAGCATTATAAACATAAAAAACAGGACCAAAACGTTTAGCCACATATATATGCTCTTACTTCTTAGAGGTTCATCTAAAAAAAAAACATTAGAAATACTTGTTCTAATTGGTGCACTATAAGAAGTAGAACCCCCACTATTTTTCAATTTAAACGGAAAATGGTCTTCATAAAAATCAACATCATTTGATCCAATAACAATTTTCTCATTTAAATCAAAAAATATATAAGTTTTGTTATAAACAAAGTAGTCTATAAAAACACATTCATATGTGATAACATTACGATTAATGCATATATCAGAATGTAAACATATTCAACAACAAATAATTAAATATATCAAAAGCATCACTCTTATTTTTCATAAGGTATACATATGTGAAATTAGAGCAATCATCAATAAAAATTATAAAATCATGCTTCTTATTTCTAGTTAGCACTCCATCAAAATTTACATATATCAAAATGTAACAAATATTCAAGAATTTCAATTCCTCTATCAACTGACTTTTAAAAAGTCTTAGTAATTTAGCTCAGCCACAAAAATCACAATTTGTAAAATCAAATATAGACAAATTAGGAATTAAATCCAAATCACTCGTAATTTTTTCATGGGTGCTATTCTATTTATAAACATGAGACGGGAGACAAAAAACTAAATTGTCTTAATAACAATTAAACAAATCAAAACCAATTAACATCTAAAGGCTAATGGCATCCAATAGCTAAAGCAATAAAAGCCAATAAACCAAATTAAATCAAATAAAAACCCAAGAATATATACTTCCAACAGCTAAAGAATCAACTAATGGAAATTAATCCAAAATTAATGTTGTTCAAAAGGCTAAAAAGTTATCAAGGTAGCAAACAGATAAAATTATACACGTTTGCCAACATCTACAAGCATAAAACATTAAAACTTATTCAAAGCTAATATATAATACATATATATAAATATATATTTAATAAAATCATTTGAACAATCAATTTGAATATTCTATCAGTAGCATAATTCTTCCTTAAAAAAAATTATTCTTTGTAAGGGTATCCAAATCAGCCTCTTTGGTTTGAGTAAATATAGCTTTGTTAAGGAGATAGCCCAAATAAGTTCTTTCTCATCTTTGGAGTATCCATAACATCCTTATGAACTATAGTCTTTTCAAAGGTAAACTTCAATTCCACTTCTCTTGTCCCAACAACAATTTCTGATTCTTAGCAACAAAATAAGTCTTAAAAATAGACTTATCATAGTAGACGTGACGCGTTGCGCCAGTGTCTTCTTACCACCCCTCGGATCCACCAACAACATTGACCCTTAAGTCGGCAGTTTCTAGCCAAATGACCAAACTTACCATAGTTATACAAGTTAAACTGTCATGAGGGGAGGTTTATTTTTCAGGACAACAAAAGTGGATTTGAAAACAAGAACCTCATATTTTTATCTTATCACTACTAGAAAAATTAAATTTAGAGACGGATTTTAGCGAGGGAAATTTTTCCCTCTCTAATAGCAACGAATTTAGCGACGAAAAGTATTTTAGTAAATTAGCGACGGATTTAGATACGGACTAGTTCTTCTCTAAATATTTCGTCACAAAATTCGTCGCTAAATATGTAAAATAATTTTAGCAAGGAAATTAGAGACACACATGATGGCTCTCTAAATGTATTTGCCACAATGTTTATCATTGCGCATGCTAATTACATTTAATGATGGAATTTGTGAAGCAAGCTTCCCTCTCTAATGTTTTCCGTAACAAACCTCGTCGCATCGCGCCCTTAATTTTCAATTTTCAGTGACCCGCCTCTAACTCTTCCCCTTTTCACCGTGCCTAGCGCGCATTTCCCTTTCTTTCCCTCTCTCATTTTCAACTTCACAATGGCTTCACTTTTTTCAGCTCACGAGGTAGCATGATGCTCCTCCTGGACAGAAGGTTGGTCTCGATGCTGCCAAGAGGACCGATCGTCTTAGCGTGATGCTAAGGCCGACAAGACTACTTGAAGACATTCTTAGGGTTTTGATTTATTGCAAGTTTTTCAAATTTTACGTTTGCCCCAATTGATATGAAGCTTTCTATTGACAGTATATTATATTTGTTTAAGATCTATTTCAACTCTGCAGTTTTTCAAGCATGTCGAAGTGTCAAGCATCGTGTTTGAGCAATATGACGGTCAACACAGCAGCAACCAGCGTCTCATCTCCGTCCACACCGACCAGATCAGGAACCTCGACCTCTCCTTCGTCCTCTCATGCCTCTTCCAACTCCGTGTCCACTCCCACTTTGACTTCGATACTTTGTCGAAAACATTTGCGTTTTGGCCTGCAAGGTAACCACCTCCATCTCCCTGCAATCTGTATTAATTGTCATCCTTAATTTTTTTTTGTGAGTTTAATAAAAGTGAGAGCCGTGAAATACAATTGTGCTGGAATGGAAAGTCTGTTGCACCTTTCTTTCTCTATAAATTAAATTGAATCCGAGAATGACACTCTGTTCAACTGGAACCTCAAACAGTTAAGAAGATTCTTTTGAACCATTGGGAAAAGTCTTAGGAAGAGGGCATCATCTTATTCATCCGAGCTCACTTGTGTCAATTTAAGATTTGCTTAAAACAAACAACAAAACAGGGTGGGAATATAGAATCTGAAATTTGCCTGAAAACTGACATGAACCAGGTGAGATAATTATGTGTTTTGCTAGTTCCACGACCATGAGACTACAACTGCAAAAGTTGAATTTGGGAAGTTAGGAAGCTACTATACTAATTAAAGTTTACGGACACTCCTAACATGTTTCAAAGAGAATGGAAGTACTTTAATTTTCTACCTTGTTGCCACTTGATGCATGTGATCCTTTTGATGTGCTGTCATGCTTCTTTTTTTGTTGGCCGTTTTCTAAATGCAGCAATCTCATGCTATGTTCATTTTTGGTACCCTCACACACATACACTCACCTCCTTTTCTTATTGGACCGTGGGAAACTTTATTGGTTTGGGTGAATCGGTCTATCTTTTCCTATAGTTGGTTTCGTTCTATTCATGATTGCCCTTGGTTTAAAATAGAATTGTTCTTGGTCCAGTAAGGGGTTGAATGAAATTCTAAGCTTCCTCTTGGATCCCAACATGTGTTTTTACAAAATTCTTGTTGTGTATCTTATCGTGCACTGTGATTGCCTTATGAATTTTGATAGAATATCTTATGGCTAATGATTTTAGTTTGTTTACTGACTGATATAATTTGCTTACATCATATGGCCTGGACCTGAAATGCCTTTATTTAAGTCCTTTGGGCTTTATAATTGCCTCCTCGTGAAATGAATGATTGATTGTTGTTAGAACTTTTAACAAATGAATGTGTGTTAACTGACACTGAAATCGCTCAGTCATGATTTAAGTTCAGCATATAATCTGAGGTAATACATATCTTTAGTAGTACCATTCTGGATTATAGATTGGCTGAAGTAAGAGAGGTTAAAATGATCTTATTTTGTGTTTGAAATTTTAGTCAATTGTAAATCCACACTCACAGTATTATCTTTAACTCCTTGGAGTCTAGGACAATTACAACAGAGATAACTGGGCTAGTGGGAACTTGAGAAAGATATAAGAAGCTAGAGGGAATCTATATGAACAAAGAGTCAAGAGTTAGAAAATTATTCAATGAAATGGCATTTGATTGCTATTAGTGTTATTGTGCCCATATAATTTAAATCCTTCTTTTCGGTGTAATATATAATTTAAATTTTGGATGAGTTTCAAATATACAGATAGCCACCAACACACTGGAGAGAGTTGCTCCTCTGACTCATGCAGTTGGCAACGTGTTGAAACCTGTATTTGTGATCGGATTTCACAAGTGTTTTAATAAGTTGTACTCCTCTGACTCATCCATGATATTTTGTGCTTTAATAAGTTTCACAAGTGTTTGTTTATTTATTTTGGGTTTCCATGCCCTTGAAGAAAAGTTACACACAGACACACACACCTTATTGAGGATTTGACATTCTGACTGGCTAATTGCTTCCCACAGGTAACAAGATTTCCACCCAAACTGGTGTAGGAACAGCCATTGCAATTGCTGGAGTGGCACTCTACTCATTCATCAAAGCCAAGATTGAGGAAGAGATCAAGCGAGTGAGCTTGTTTCTATTGATTTGTACCACAATTTGCATATTAAATTGGTTGAACAGTTAGGAACAGACTTTTTATGTGTGTTTTTTTTTTTTGCACTAAATTAAGTTGCATACTTTGATACCTTTATGAACGTTATTATTAATGGATTTTATATATAAATGGTTGATTTTTATTTCTTTGGATGTTGAACTGTTCAAAGTCTCATCTTACTACAATTATTTTGAACTTATTTGATATAGAGTTTTTTTCATTAAAAAAACACACATCTAAATATTAGAGAGGGATAAATTCCGTCACTAATTAGAGACGGATTTTGTGACGGAAAAGTATGTCTTATCACTTTTTTCCTCGCAAATTCCCTCGCTAATTAGCGAGGGAAAGTTTCCCTCTCTAATTAGTGACGGAATGTTTCCCTCTCTATTCCGTCACAAATTTGTGACGGATTATCTTTTCCCTCGATAATTAGTTTGTGACGCCCATTTTAGCGATGAATAATTGTCCGTCACAAAATCCGTCGCTAAATTTGTTTGTGACGGAATTTTATATATTTAGTGACGGATTTGTTCCCTCTCTAATTTTAATTTTTTTAGTAGTGTATTTTCGGGCTTCCTCCTCTATACATAATTGAGTAATTAAACTCTCTAGACAAAACTCTTTGGTTTTATGCCAAATGATTTCTTAAAAACATTTTCCATCTAGGAGGTAATTTATCTATCATTCTAGCTACTTGAAATTGTTGTAAAGCCATACCTTTGAAGATAATTTCATCGATCACATTTTCTGGTAGAGTAGGCTTGTTGAGATCAACTGGAATGGTGTCGTCCACAGTAGACATGGCAGAAAATAAAAACGTCATAAAATTGTTGCTGCAAATGTCTAACACGAATAAAAAATAATAATGATAAAATAAAATAAATAAATAAATAAATAAATAAGTAAGTAAATAGGCTGAGTCGTGGACTAGGTCGCTCTCTTTAAGACGTTTCGCGGCTCTGCCCGATGTGTGCAGCAGTATATAGCCTCGTCGTCCCCAAGATAAAACAGTCCTCCAATATTGAGTTTGGGAACCCTCTGCACAAAAGAGAACCCAACAAACCAACACCCACCAAAAACCTAACTGCTCGGTATCTCAATAGAAAACACAATAGTTTTAGAAAACTTTTCACAATTTTAGACATTTCACTCTCTATATCTATCTTCCCTCACGGTTGTTGTCCTTTTATAGGCAAGAGATATAACCAACAAAAATAAAGAGGAGTTAAAAGCCATAAACACAAATTAAACCAAATTAAACTCCAATGAATTGCTTGATGATATGGCTAAAAAAAATAGAATCCAAAGGCAAAAGGAATCCAAAGTTAATGTATCAAATTATATATAAAATATAGCTAAAATAATTTGACAAATCTATTTTTTAATAAAATTATTTAAACATATGTACACCCAAAAATTTAATCCACCCATCCAACACCTCTCATTTTTTTTATCTCTTTTTAACTATCACATTACATATCCCATCATTTTATCACTTTTCTCTCATCTCACTCTATCTCTCTCCAATGATATATACCCCAAGGATGTCCACCAATCTTTATTCATTCTTTTCAATGCCAAAATGTAGAATGACATATAGGCGTCGATAAACCTTTTTTGTTTTTTCTTTTAGTAACTCTTGCCAAAAATGTTGGAGATGTTCAATCCGTAGCCAGCTGGCACCTTAGCCATGGAATGGAATTACCAAGGCATGTTGTCTTCGGTAGAAATTGGAAATTTGGAACGCTACTCATACATTGGACTAATGGACTGAGAGGGAATCGGTAAATACACCAATTTTTTTGGACATACACCCCACATTTAAAAAGAAAAATACCATTATATCCTCGTTGATTTGTTTTTTTTTTTTCAATTTCGCGTTGTTACCGGAAACTTAGTTTCCGGAATGCATTTTTGCATTCCGGAAACTCCAGGAAAAATTTGCATTCCGGAAACTCTAGAAAAATTTACATTCCGGAAACTCCAGGAAAATCTAGTTTCCGGAATGTATTTTTGTATTCCGGAAACTCCAGGAAAAATTTATATTCCGGAAACTGGAGTTTCCGGAATGCAAATTTGTATTCCGGAAACTCCAGGGAAAATTTACATTCCGGAAACTGGAGTTTCCGGAATACAAATCTGTATTCCGGAAACTGGGGGTGTATGGCCAGTTTCCGGAAAAGAAGCAAAATAAAATAAAAAAAAACCCAAACAATGAGGGTATAATAGTAATTTCTTGAATAAATGTGGAGTGTATGGCAAAAAACTGGGGTGTATTTACCAATTACCGGACTGAGATGGGTGGGTTATATTGAGAATTTTTTTCTCAATTTCTTTTTTTCTCATAAGAAGTTTTGGGTTTGAACAAGAGAGTCCAGTCCACTTTTGGCACCCGTGGAAACTTTCAAATTCACAATTTTGTTGGTGCTCGCGGAAACCTTTAAATTGCTTTGGAGTTTGGACAGTCTTCTAGAAATTTATATGAAACTCCCGTTTTGGCGGCTTTATTTTAATCGTAACTAGTACGTAAATAGGAATCTTAAAATCGGAATTAAAAAAATAAAATGTTAATGTGAATAATCTATATATGTAGTATGTGGATAATTTTATGTGAACTGACATAAGTAAAATGTGAGTATACATATTTTGAAATGAAATTAGTTATAATTAAATAGCAAAAATTCACTGGACATGTATTATGTGTGCAAGTGTGTAGTATAACATCATTCTAGTTAAGACTGCTTGAAACTTCTATGCATTATCGTCAGGAAACAAAAAAAAAAGCATCATTTAGTTTGACCAGTCAATAACTCACTTTTCCTCATTCGGTATTGCAAAAGCGAATTGAAGCTCGAATTGACTTCAAAATGAGCAACAGAAAGGGAAATAGGTCGGTCAAGCTGAAAACATATGAATGAATTCATAATTTCAGAGATTCTTCCTGTCACTGTTTTGAACGGGTGGAAGGAACGGTCATATTGACTTAAAATCAGGAGTCTCACTGTAACCATTCCATTTTGCCACTTAATTTCCTTTTCTTTTTTTTGCCACTTCATTTTTTTTCACTTATTTTCCTTATAATAATTTGGCTAAGCAAATAAGCATTCGCCTTCATGAATACACCAAGAATTCAGACACATCAGTCTTTTCATTTTTCCAAGTATATCAAGCACATAAAATTAAAGTTTCTGAGTGCCAATTATAGAATCTAACACCAAAAGTTTGGTTGAGGATACATAATAAACAGAAAGAACACCTGTAGAACAAGAATATCCATCATTGTTGGTATTACAAATGAAGAAGTTACATTAAGGTTCAAAGTTTTAGGCAAGAACAACACCTTAAGACATGACAACTAATTCTTGACACTGCTGCTGATCCCTCATTTTGAGGAGGGAATAACTTATCATTCACTGCTCCTTCTTATAAGAATACATAGAACTTGAAAAAGAATAACACTTAGGACTCTCAGAAATGTAATGAAAGAATAATTGGAAAACCCCCTATTACAGGTAACAATGTGTTCAGCTCCGCCACCCCACTCCCTTTTCCTCCGCTATATCTACACACCCTAAAAATAAAAACTTTCATCCAAAAATGCGTGCAACATTGCCTCCGAGTGTCATATCCAATGAATTTGCTTCTTTCACGATGCAACCAAGTGTAGCTGGAAAAACTCGTTCACCTTTTTACTTCATGTGTCATCACAATTCAATCCACAGATTTCTAACACGGGGCCATCTCTTGACACAAATGGGTTAATACGGACCCACATGAGAGTCAATATTGAAGCCAATAGGATTGACCAGACCAATACGATAGTTGGCATCCTATCTTGTTTACCCAGTAACCCCTTGAGGAATGGGTAAAGATGGATGATGACCCACAAGGCAAAGAACAATCTACCAAAGAGAGGGCCCCATGAGTCATACCCATTGTTGATGGCATCTGAGACCCCAACCACAACCCCAACAATATTTATGATTAATAGAGTCATTGGAGGGATTAATAGTGATGTCCACTTGAAGATATAGAGCTCTGAGAATTCGCCATCGTCAGCTGCTTTCGAGGTAACCGTGAAATTTGTGTCGACACCGCCCAATACCTTGAGCAAACCCTGGAAAAGGGCAAAAAGGTGTGAAGA
This sequence comes from Glycyrrhiza uralensis, assembly GCA_030159175.1. Lineage (NCBI taxonomy): Eukaryota > Viridiplantae > Streptophyta > Magnoliopsida > Fabales > Fabaceae > Glycyrrhiza > Glycyrrhiza uralensis. The sequence goes on from BRZY01000005.1 coordinate 46,708,465, forward strand.
AACACCTCCAATCACCCAAAACTGTTCATTTCTCCACCAATCATCTATACCAACACCACCCCACTGCATCTCAAGGATACCGGTTGCTGCAATGGATATGAAGAGGGCCATGAACACAAGACTTGCATAATTGCTAATCTGCATATTAAGATAGAAAAATGCATGTTAGAACCCATACCTACACTATAGACTAATGCTATATAAGTAAAAAGACCAAGAAAGTGAAAAGAGCAAACCAAATACTACTACTACCCTTCAGGTAGAAAAATAAAACTCAAATTTGAAAATATGTTGGTGTGTAAAAAATAATTCTTGACAAAAACATATTGTACATAGACTTAATCATATTGTACATAGATACTGCACACAAGCATACCTCAGGTACGATAAATTTTCCAGTCAGAAGACATATAGCTGGTAGAGTGCAGTAAACTAGCAATGGGATGGAAGTCAAAGGATATACAACTGAATTTATGTACGAAAATCGTTCCAACGACTTCAGCCCGCCACCATAGCCATACCAGATAGGACAATGTTTGCTCAACAATATCTCAACAGATCCAAGGGCCCACCGAAGAACCTGGTGCAATCGATCTGAAAGATTGATAGGTGCTGACCCCTTGAATGCAGGCCGCTTAGGGATGCAATACACAGACCGCCAACCATGGCAATGCATTTTAAATCCAGTCAAGATATCCTCTGTCACAGAACCATATATCCAACCAACCTGGTGATAACAAGAGCCCAAAAATAAGAAATGTGAGAACTAGAAAACTATAGTTTTTCAAAAATTAAAAAGTCATTCGCCATTACTTCTTTTCCCCATTCCGTTTTGTCTTCATAGCCACAGCTGATGACCTGGATCGCTTCCTTTAAGAGTGATGCAGGACTCGGGTCATGTGGAACTCCACCATTTTCTAAAAGAGTGGAAGCTACAAACACTGGAGACTGCCCAAACCTCTTCTCCAACTTCATTTGAGCCAAATTGGATGACTTCTCCTCCGTAGTGGATACTACAACAGAATCAATTAAGTGTTACTATCCAGAAATTTTATTACCTAACAGTGTATTAATTTGTAAGGACAGCTGCATGATCCAAATTTCTCACCTTGAAGCCCCTCCTCAATATTTTCAAGTGCATGTATCTGCCTCGATGCTTCCCTGTGCTTCACCCTCTTCTTCTCCTTCTTGGTGTTCACATTCTTTTTCTTTCGAGAGCCACAACATAGGCAGAACCATTTTGGCCAACAATTACAGGTTTTGCTTGGGGGCTTCTTCTTGGCAGGCGCATCAAATCCATAGAGCGCTTGCCGTCTGAAAACACATCCAGTTCCAACATAAATTGGTCCTTGTAATCCATCCAGTCCTTTCATATTGATCTGTTTTTAGTTTTGGAGTCAGTACTGATAAAAAGCAAAAAAGAAAAACATCCAAGCACGCAAAGCAACATGAAACATAGAACTTACATCAAAAAATACAACATTCCGGTTTGAGTATCTATCATGGCGATCAATCCCATCAAATCTTTGAGGAAATTGTACATAGCAAATTTTTTTCCCAATTTGAGGGTCCATCATGAAACACATGGCTTCTCTAAGTGCCTTGCTATTGTTGATGTAGTGATCACAATCAACATTCAAAAGATAAGGCGCATTTGAGATGATTGCAGACACCCGTACCTTCAAATATTATTTTTTTATTATTATTATTACAAAAAATTCATTTGAGATCACTGAATCAGCAGTTGACCTGAATCAGAGCCAGAATAAAAGTAGACTTACCAGAGAATTCATTGCCCCAGCCTTTTTGTGATGATCAAAGCCTGGCCGCTTTTCTCTAGAAACATAAACTAAGCGAGGCAACTCATTTCCTTCAACATCACGAACACCATCCTGACCAAGAAAGACCTGTAAAAAAATTACAATTTCCATCTTCAAAGGTCAGTGCAATGTTACTACTAGAATCCAAATTATCTAATCAAAGGCTTAAACAAGTCTACTAGCAAAGCATGAATGGTTGCATAACTGTATTGTAACTTCAAATCAGTTTTCACTTCAACCAAGTAAACAGGCATTAATAACCACCAAGTATCTCTTACAAACATTTATAGAAACCAATTCTTATGATTAAAACAAAACTCAAAAAGAATATTGTAAAACATTTGGATTTAGACCCTTTGAAAGGCAAGCTTTCCATATAACCGTGCCTTTTTTATCCAACTTCTTGTAAATTTAGAAATTATATACCATTGATTTTTCCATTAATGTTATCAACCCTGCACTTTATATCATTCAAATCCTCAACATCTCACCAGATGCCAAGCACCCAAAACTAACATAAAATAAACCACTTTTGGTATCTGTTCAACAGATATAATCTTACCTGAATCATGCCAGGATGATCCCTCACATTATTTCCAGGCCATGGAGTTCCATCCTGCATTGTCCATCCATCCTCAGGAACCTTTTGTGCAGTTGCCACCAAACTGTTTATCCTCACCTTAAATTCCTCATAATCTCTCTGTAATAGCAAAATGAATAAAGGCCATTAGTAGTTCAAATATTTTACTGTTGTTTGCAACCTTGAGTGCAAGAAATTGTACACACACACAGACACATCTGTGTGTTGTTTAATTGAATTTTTAATCTGTTCATTTTAGTCCTTACTTTTCAACTTATTAGTCTCCTTGAATTCACCAATCGCATACAATGTTGTCCTTATTATGATTTTCAATCCAAACATTTTTTTGTCAAATGGTAATGGGTCATATGGTCATTGATATGATTGTTTTAGATAGGAGAAAATTTCAAAGTGACCTGACTCCATTTTACAAAATATATATATATATATATATTGGATGAAGGTTTACTATATGGACAACATTGGATGTAATAGGTTTACAGAGGGACTAAAATGAGCAAATTGAAAATGCGGGAACTAAAATTAATATTAATAATAAGAACAATTACACTACTAAAAACTTGATTAGGCCTCTGTATAAAAAAAGTGCAAATAGACAAAATTTTGAAACCTTCATTGCTCTTCTTTCCCTGACAAATGCTGGGTGTACTTTATTTTTCAGGTAATCAATCTTCTGATTGAAATACCATTCTGGAGCTCGGGGCTCAATATTATATTTTTTACAAAATGGCACCCATTTCCTCGCAAATTCAGATGTTTCCGAAAGTGCCTCAAAAGTAAGCATGGCAGCACCATCATCTGAGACATAGCATGCAACTTTATCAACTGGATAATCAACTGCAAGGATAGATAGAACAGTGTTTGCTGTTATCAGTGGAGGTTCTTTCATGGGATCAACTGTGCTGACAAAGATGTCCACACTGGACAGCTCAGATGGCTTCCCTTCTTTTTCATACCTGCAGCCATGTATGAAGTAAATATTGAGACGACATACTAGGAATTTGATTATGAAAAATATAAAATATATTAATCGTTGAGTAAGGACTCAAAGCAAATCATTAAACAAAAGCATCAGAAGTGGTAGCATCAATTACCTCAGTGACAGACGATCAAGGTATGTTTCTCGCACTATTGGGCACCATTTTGGAAACTGGTCCATTATCCATGATACAGCAAACCATATTTCACAGATAACCGATGTCAACCACAAGCCATATGCATCATTAACTGGGTGGAGAATTCTATAATGAAAGAAAAGCCCAAGGATTACAAGGCGGAGTATTATAATTATTCTGTATGGATTTATCTTGCTAGAAGGGATGGGTAGCTTCCGTGAAAGTGGCTGTCTGCCTTCATCCATCCTGATAGAGTATATTGAGAGAAAAATGTTTAGAACCAAATAAAATCTTACACCTAACAAAACAATAATAGATTGCTTCGCAAAAGCGTAGGTATGTATGCACCAGCAACTATTTTAAAATGGTTTGCCTCAATAAAATACAGAAGCATAAGGAGGGAAGCACTCTTCAATTTCTGCTCCAATCATGGAGAAGTAGTATAATTTACAAAGATGAAAAGGAGAAAAAGTATGAGATTTACATGGGTAAATCTGGGTCGTCCAACTCATCACCAAAATTTCCATTATTGTTATTCCCTTCATGCTTCACCACCTGAAGTTTGTCATTCTGCCTTCTCTTCCAGTCCTCCATCCGGTCTTTCCAAGCCACACTCCCATACCCATACACTGCAATATCTTTCTTTGGAACCATTGACCTGGGTTGCACTATGACAACAGAAGCAACAGGGTGACAATTTATACAGATAATATGAAATGTAGAACTGCAGAATGTAACAGTTGTATAAGACATACATGGAATAGACTGATCAGTATAAGACAAGGGATGAACTCTTCCATTATTCATGTATGGGGGAACAATTAGAGCATGTCGATCAGAGGATATATCAGGATCCTATAAAGAAAACAATATTACATAGGAATTATTGTCACTAGTATGTACAGTAATTCAAATTGAGAAAAGCACAAACAACATCAAAAGGAGAATTCACAAACATACCTCCTCCCCATAAGTCAAAAGTGGGATTTCAGAATTGAGAGGAGACATGTCATGTTCCATATTTGCGGGGATGCCAGATACATTAGAATTAGAACCACGTCCAGTGTTAAGATGTCCAGAAAGCATTGAATCTGAAGTAGGTTGCAGGCCGAAAGCATCAGGATGTCCATAATCAAACTCATTGTCTAAGTCATCAATATCATCCTCATCTTCGTCACCTTCAACCCTGGGACTACCTGCAATTTCATTTTAGTTAGTGAATGCCTACAGTAGAGGTATGTTATAAAAGTCAAAATGGATAATATAGAAACAATTTTACCTTTGATACGTTTGTATCTGGTCTTACACTGTGGACATGCCTGATTCCCCTCTCGTCTCTCATACTCATAGCATGGCCGACAAACAGGGAAAGCACACTCATTGCAGGCAACAAAGGGCTCACCATCCTCTGTAATCTCTATCTCATCCCCACAAATCTGACATATCTGTCCACTCAATTCTTGGACAGACTTAATCTGATAAGAACCAAACCCAAAAAAGAAAGTGTTATTGCAATCTGAGGTTTTTAAGGGCACAATCTTTATAGGAAACTGAAAATGGCTTTTGGCAAGCAAGTATACCCCTGCCATTTGATATCAGGGCAATGCCATTTTTGAAGTGGCATGAAATTACCATAGGCATATATTCAACTATGTGCTCACTGTCAGGGGACATGTGATCACCATTGGCATCTCAATGTCCACTATACAACTAAAATGCTTACTATGAAGGGGCATGCGATGACTTTTCAAACCAATGGCAATTTAATATGTCTGATCTTATGACTTAACCATGTTTCATGAATTTACATATACTATCTACTCATCAGTTCCCCTTTTTCTTTCTATAAATGTATACACACACCTATCAATACCAATTTGTTCCTCGCACTGATCTATAAATTATTAAAAATTAATTTCATATATATATTAATCAAGAAATTTTATCATTAATACTTTTTGTTAATTACTGCAAGTTGTGTTTTTGAATATCCATCCACCATCTAAATTTGCCAAGTGAAACCAAACAAATACATCGGACATGTGTATGCATCTAAGGAGTCAAACCAAGTGCAAAATCCTACATGTCCTTGCATCTTAGATGCCTGAGCTGCCAAATGCCTTCTAATTCCAATATAAGACAGGAAGACAGAGAAGAAGACAAATTCATGTTCATACTCTTAATTGATCTTTCATAAGCTACCAATATTTCACCATGGAAATCTCCACACGTGTGGCAAAATCATGGCAATTGATTCCCCTTTTCCAGTCAACCAGTCTTGAAATTTCACAAGGAAAATACAGATAATAATTCCCAAAAAATTCTTATGCATCTTACAGCACCTTGAGACTACAGAAGGGTCAAACTGTAGAACAATCAATCAATTTAATCTGACTTTTAACTCCAAGAGAAACCATAATTTTGAGGAGGAAAGCAATTTCGTCTCTGGCCAAGTTTTTAGGGGGAAATATCATCATATTTTGAATGGAAAAAAAAATGACAGGAGTAAGGTAGGTAGCAATAAAAACGGAGCAACCATTATCCCCAACTATTAAATGAAAAAATGCATAAAGACAAAAATGAGCAAGGTAAGCACCGAAGCTCCATCAAAACACAAAATTTTCGTGATGGGGATTTGTTGGTATTTGAGAAATACCAGAGGCACAAACATGTGCGTCACACTGAGACCACCGACAATGAAGAAAAGGAAAAGTTAAAAAAAAAGGAAGAAAAAAAAAAGAGATGGGAAATCCCCGTGCATCACTGGAGATCACAAGAAATATGCATACAGATTAAGTGCAGAAACAGTGTTCCAAACCCTATTTTTTTGGGCATTGGCAAGAACAAAACACAGAAAATGAAAAGGCAACGAGATGCGATTGTAAATGAGAAAGCAGAGAGGAAAAGCAATGGAGAGTTACCCTTGCATTCTCGTCGGCATTGATGAGCACGAACTCGTTCCTGTTGTGGGAACCAGCAACGAGTCGACCTCCCGTGTTCATCACTCACACTCTCCGAATCAAACTCAAAACCAATGCCTGCTCTGCTCACAGAGAACATCCACTTTCTCTCACGTACAGAGAAACAAGGGAAAACAAAACGGATCCGAAATGAGTTTGATTTTGATAGTCACAGAAACTAAAATAAATTAGGATTCCCTCGCACGCCAAGTCTCCTTCTCTTTGCGACCAGGCTGGTCCTAATCTGTGGCAGGGACAGGGACAGGGACAGGGAGGGAGTGGAACATAGAAAGATAGAGAGAGTGTGTGTTTGGAAACAAAGACGCGTAAGAGAGAAGGAGGCACAGAGAGATCCAGAATCAATGACAATGAATGAGTGAGAGAGAGAGAGAGAGCGGTTGTTGAAAAAAGGGGCGAGGGTAAATGAAAATGAAATAATTAAAAAATAGATTATAGAAAAGGAAGGGAGGGAGGGAGGGAGGGAGGTGGGTGGGGCCCAGGTGGAGGTGGTGGCGCTGGGCTGTGCCCCACCGGAGTTTGGTGAAAACTTTTATTACTCTCTTGTTTGTTGTGTACAGCTGCAAATGAATAAATGAAAATAAAAATAAACGAATATGGGTGTAATTCTGAGCGGGGGAAAATAAAATTAACTTTCGTCGGCAGAACTCAGAAGACTGTTTTATTATGCAGTGGGTAATAAAAGGGATTCTGTTTCGAAGTCGCACGGTGACGGTGGGTGTGGTGCGAAATGGAAATCCCTCACTCACTGTGGGTCCGATGTGAAGAGAGAGAGAGAGAGTAGTACTACTACTGGCCTGGGTCTGGCTGGCGAGTAGGATCTGCTCACGCGGCGTAGATTATGTCTTTCCTTAAATAAAATATTGAATTGAAAGTATCTACAGCTACACAGTGTGTAGTTTGTTTGTAATGAAGTGGCATGTGTATGTACAGTGTACAGTACTTCTTTTGTTTATTTAATTTAATTAATTAATTTTAGGCGTTTGCTTTATCTTCTGACAATCTGACCGATAAATTAGAAAAAACCCAAATACGCGAGTGTTTTTTGAGCAAAAAAAAAAAAATACGCGAGTGTTTAGCTAGCTGTACGGACCCTGTTGGATTATTACCCTAAAGTGTTGACTGTATCCTCCGGTAAAACAATATCCACCGGGTCTTTGTTAGCGGTTGTGCTCCATACCCGATATACCATGGATCCATGTTTTCTTTTATGATCCACTGTTTATACTTTTTATTTTGTAGCTTTTTTATTCCAAAAGTGTAGTGACTTTTTGTGAAGTTGATCTTTCAAGTTCCAATTCCACTAATTGGATCCCTAATAGGTTAATTGTTACAAATAGGTTATTCAATTATTGTGTCATTCAACTTTTAATAACAGTAGCTAAATATAGAATCAAAAATTATTATTAGGGGGTTAAAAGTCAAAGATATCAAGTCAAAATTTTTTATTAAAGGGCCAATAATCATAAATACCAAGCCAAAAATTTAATATACCACATAATAATAAAAAATAAAAGAGGATTATAATTAAAAGAGAAATAAAAATAAATAAACAAATTTTAAGGACTCTTCTGAGTGCTACATTTGTTACATTCATATTCAACCACTAATATTTCTTTATTATATAATAGTAGTAATAATCAACGCTCCATGCCTTCGTGAAACGTTCTTTTCTTTTACTATGGCTTTTTCTCTAACATGAATGAACGGTAAAGCAAGGGAGTGAGGGACTTCCAAATGCAGGCAATAGCCATTGTCTAATCTTCCTACAGAAATGGATAAATTAAGGTAAAAGCCAATGCCATAAAAGAAAGTATTGACCGATGATTATTGAATATTAATATGATTTATTGTTATTTTTTAGATTTAATTATATGGTTTTTTTAATAAATAATTATATGGTTTTAGTTTCTTACCAACTTTTTGAATGAATCTAATTATCTCTATTTTTGCCAAACCTCTCTAGCAAGTCACAACTTAAAAAGCATGTGGGCGAGGTGTACGGGGACAATCTAGTTCGAGCCAGTTATGAGATTGACAAGCGGTGTAGTGGGGGACCCCATTGACCCAACGTATGTTCATAATTTTGGAATGGGGACAACGAGAACAAGAAGCCACAGCCCACAGCTGGCGAATGTGTTCGCCCGCGTTGAAATGTTGATGGTTTTGGTGGAAACGGGAAAGTGAACTGTGAACCACACGACACCCTAACCGGAACAGTTACTCATCAAATCAAATCTTCCTAACACAAAGGAATAATAAAAGAGAAAATTGGGGCATAGTAGTATTTTGACACGTTGAATCAATGGCCCATGGCATTTAGCAGCCGAAGAAAAGGACTACAGCTCAGTGCCAGTTCATTACCACTACCCTGCAAAGCAAGTAATTAAGCAATCTTATCCTTTCTTCCTCTTCTTTCATGTTAACACGGATTTTTCGTCGAGCAATGATATTTATATATCTCAAAAATCAATTTATTTATCTAATTCTTTTTATTTTTTTTAATTATTATATCACATTATTTTATTATTTTTTTCTCATCTCATTCTATCTCTTTCTAGTAATATATACCCCAAAAAATTTCTACCAATTTTTATTTTTTTTCATCCCAGGATTCAATCAGCACAGCAGCCACCAAATGCAGTTTTCTTTTTTTTTTTTAATGAGGAAATGCAGTTTTCTTTAGCTAAATGTATGTCATAAAAATATATAGACTTAAATAATTTTTTGGTCTCTATAATATATGATTATTTTTGTTTTAATCCCTAAAAAAAATAACGCTTTTTTATCCCTATAAAATATTTTTTTGATTTTAATCCTTGAGGTGAGTTGACCATTATTAAATGGTGAGGTGGCTGAACAGCTCAGCTGACACATCATCTATTTTGTCCACATCAGCTTTCTCTCTCTATCCCCTCTCTCTCTCGCCCTTCCCTACCTCGTTTCAACCACCGCCTCCACCTCCCCCCTCCTCCCTCTCTCTCCCCCTTTCCCCGTCACCCCAAACCTGGTAATCGAAGCCCCATAACTGTTTTAATATGTACCCAGTCTCTTTCTCTACCACCCTCAAGATCCTCAAAAGCAAAACACTTCCTAGGGTCCCCTGTACGCAGGTTGTAATCAGATTCATTTTATGGCTGTAAGTTGTAACATTGGTGTCTATCACTTCAATGCCTAAATTATTCATGGCCTCCATTAATTTGTTGAACGTTCCCCTCTTCTTGTCAATGAATTCATTGACCCACACTTTATTCCCATCAATTTTTGTCACTTAGACCCATTCCTGTGGAAAGTAACTGCACCGAGGTTTGTAATTGTAGTTTTAGGGGAGATTCATTCGTTAAATGAAAGAAAGGAATTTATAGAAATCTTGTATCCCCCATTTCTTCAACTCATCTGCAGCATAAAATACAATTCATCTATTTGTCTCTACTACTTGACAGGAAACGAAGTGAACAAAGAAAGATAAGATGATAATAGCCACCCCAACCCCCCAAATTCATCGTTTCAGAGAAATAGAGCTAGTAGCCAACACTCGTGCACTTTGATCTTGGCTCTCATCTTTGGTCAGGCTTCGATTACCAGGGGTGGGGTGATGAGGAAAGGGGGAGAGAGAGGGAGAAGGAGGGGAGGGCGAGGCGGTGGTTGAAAAGTGGCAGGGAAAGGGAAGAGAGAGGGGGTAGAGAGAGAAAGCTGAGGTGGACAACATTGATGATGTGCTGAACTGTTCAGCCACCTCACCATTTAATAGTGTTTAACTCATTTCAAGGACTAAAAAAAAAAAAAAAATATTATAAGGATGAAAAAGCGTTGACTTTTTTTTATAGACTAAAACAAAAACAACTCTATATTATAGGAACTAACAAGTTATTTAACCCAAATATATATTAATTAAAAAATATTTTATATTTTTTATTACTTAAAAGGATAAATCTTAAATGCTTTTGTTTTCTCATTTTTTAAAGTGTGATAATTTCTGTAGATGCTTTCATTTTCCTGTAGTCGCATGTTATTGTTTTCATTTTTGTGACACATGTCTTATATGTTCTGTTTGGCATAATAGTTTATTCTATATTTTATGACATAAATTATATAGACTATTTTTATAATCGAAGAAAAAATATGGTAAATTTTATTTCATATAAGCCATAAATTGTTTTGATAAGCTATCATTGGTAGTTTATGAAAAATAAACCCAAAATAGCTTATAAATTAGTCATAAATTATATTAATAAACTTTACATAAACCAATCCAAACAGACCCTACGTATTCATGGCAAATCAGGTCAATATCTTTTACTTTTTAATTAGTCATCGAGTTAAAGAAAACTTTTATTTTTTAAGTTGTTGATCAATATTCAAATTTTTAGTTAGATATTTAAAACCAATATCAAATTAACTCTTATTAATTAAAGCAGGTTTTACATTTAGACTTAAAAACTTCAAACATCCATTTTTGTATATTTAATTATTTTTTCAGAAAAGTATTTTTAATAATTAAACCAATTCTATTAAAAAAGTAAATTTTATTTTTATATTTTACCGATATATATAACTAGCTACAGCCCGTAAAATGCATGGGATATTTATTAATTAATAAATATTTTTACACATTAATTAAAGAAATGAAAATATAAATATATAATAAAAAAAGAATGTATTAACATGTCCATTGACATATTATAGAAATTAACATCTTCATAATTTTGTGAATTGCATACATTTCTTCATTTGAAAAATATCAAAAATTAATATAAAAAACTTAACATTTAAAAAATATCTACCAAATGAAAGCGTATAAATAATTCTATATCTAACACTAACTTATATCAATACACTCCTTTTTTCTGTTGCAATAGTCAAAACGTATAGATCATCAAATAATGCATAATGAATAAATGTTTAGGGAATTTTATCGAAAAAATATTGCAAAATTTAAGGAAAATGATATATTACTTTTTTTTTTGTCAATGATGATATATTACTTTTTTTTTGTCAAAATGATGATATATTACTTTTTTTTGTCGAAGAAACATTCATTGTAAACGGGCAAAGCCCAATGCCTATAGGGTAATACAACAGGCCCAACAAAGTGGTCAAAATCAAGCTTAAACATTGTCCCAAAGCATTCACAATACAGACCAAGGACAAACACCTAACATTGCAAACCTAACACTACAACAAACTAGAAACCAGCAACTACACAAAGACAACAACACCAAAACAACTGAAAAACCACATAAGGAACACCAACAATACAACCTAACACAAACCTGACATGGCAAAAAAAAATTTATTGGGTTGGATTTGCCCATTTGGGGCTCCCAAACCCTATTGCAATCGAGTGACATAGCGGAGTGTGGTTCCACTCCTCTACGTTTTTTTTTTGTCATGAAAATTCATTAAGACAGGGCAGAGACCCTGGGCGCAAAAGCCCAAAAACAACAACATAAACCCAACCCGAATTTGGACCTCTAGCCCCAATTTTTTCGTCAATGACTGAAATTCTTTATTTTTACTTTGAGAGTTCACTTTATTAGAATTTAGAAAAGAAAAGCCTAAATATTAAAATCTATTCTGAATTATCGCACATTAAGCCGAAATAAACACTAATTAATCAATCAAAATTTGTAAAGGTCAGCGAAAACGGAATTGTCTGTGTAAATTCTGTTCAAAATTTGCAAAACGCAGGCAATTACATATCTGCATGCTTCAAAAGCTTTCCATATTCCAATTCACCATTGATAAGCCGTGGCAGTTATATAACCCATCGTCTTCTTTCATTCATTCACCATCACCACTAGCTAGCTGCATTGATTAAATACGAATTAAATTACAAATAACAACTCGTATAATAATTAACAGTATAAATAGTTTCACCCTTGAAGAGCTTCCCATCAACATCTAATCCCTGCATCTGCCTAACATCAATTTCGTGAAGTAAGTGACAAACCACAAAATTAAGCACTCATTCGACGATGGCTATGAAACAAGGAGGGTACTTAATGTTGTTGTTGATCACCCTTGGTTACCTCGTTGCACGTGGAACAGCGACAAGGGACTTGGTGATGATGAAGCAACCAAAACAGGACCTATCGACAAGGCTAATTCAAACGAATGGGGACCAGGTTGACTGTTGGAGCTCGCTATTGGAGTTAAGATCTTGTTCCAACGAGATTGTGCTCTTTTTCACCAACGGTGTCGCCAACATTGGCCCCGATTGCTGCCGTGCAATTTCTGTGATAACACGTAGTTGTTGGCCTGCAATGCTTACTTCTTTGGGTTTCACTGTAGAAGAAGGTTATGTTCTACGAGGTTACTGTGATGCTGCTGCTGCTGCCTCTGCTTCAACCCCTGCTTTGGCCCCTCATGGACCTGCAAATTCCATCACTGTTTAAACATAACCATATACTAATGGAGAACTGAGAAGGCTTTGATTTAGGATGTGTTCAAGCTCTCTCTTATGAGCGAAGCTTGGTTGTTTAATTTCCATGGAAATAAGGATAATATTCTCCTACTTAAATAAAGCATTTTAATTAATTGGCTAAATGCAACTCTTTTTTTCTTTTCCTGTGGCGCATTTTGAGCTTGGTTTGTGCTAAGTGCTACCTGATATTTTTGCTAGCTAGCTAATTAAATAAAATAATGTAACAGAGAGCTACTCCATAATATATTATATATGCCATTATTTCCTTTAACCTCTCTTCTGTTTTTGATTTTTATTATGGTAGAACTCGTCTCAGGAGTTAGTAGTTTCTGCTATGCTTTTTGAATGAAACCATTTCGGTATTCAATGAAATGAAGAAATATCCGATGCAGATACCAAACCGTGAGTCTGTGAGATAAAATGGTTATGTGGTTGATCATCATCAACTGGCCTATTAGCTCAGTTGGTTAGAGCGTCGTGCTAATAACGCGAAGGTCGCAGGTTCGAGACCTGCATGGGCCAATAATGGATTTTGCTAATTGCGATCTTTATTTTCTTTTGACTGACTACATGTTACAACAGAGAATCCATAAACTTCAGTTAGCATTTTTTTTTTTGGATTCCAAACTGCATTTAACATCAGGACAGGAACATCTTTTCAGAATTCTTATTCCCTTACAACGGGATTCCATACACCATAAACTTCAGTTAATTCTTGTACTATATAATAAGCAGGTGCCACCATCGTCTTTATAGCAATATGGCATCACTGGAGCTCTTGAAATTATAAAAGCAGGTTCAAGAGGCAACGGGGGCAAAACAAAAGCAATACCGAAATGAAGAAATTTTATAGATTTGCGATCGTTGTTTTGTTTCTCTGATTTTCAGTAATGGATCAGGCTGTGTCTTTCGTTTCGGTGTGGTGGTGCTGTGTTTCGATGGCTGTGTGTCTTGCAGCACGCGTGTTCTTTTTTCATCTATCTAATGTACTTTTTCAAAATAATTTAAAATGACTTTTTTATTTTATTTGAAAAAATTACCCAAATACTTCAAAATATTTTAGAAGTAGGTGACACTTAATATGGGTTTGTCACTTTTATTCCCACCAATGGGTCATTGTGTTTTTGACGTAGATTACCTGTGAAAAATGTTTGACTTTGATCCAATGGACCAGATTGATGACCTGCTACCTGCTATTAAAATATAGATAATATTATTATATATTTGTAAATCTAGGTCTACAGAAATTTAAATTTCTTAAAAAGCCTCAATCTTAAATTAACATGGTGATTATTTTTTTTTAGGTAAGTGTTGGGTCAATGGATCAGACAAAACGAAAAGGCCTACTATCCAAAGTTGTTGGGTTTTTTGACTGAAAAGATGTTTTGCAAAAAGCACCTTGAACTTCTTTGGAGATATTTTTATTTTTTAAATAAACCCTCCGTGTGCAGCCACACTTGCAAGTTCCAACATTCTAGTTCAGAAAGCATGGCCTTCGCCACCAGTGCTTTGCTTTCTACAAATTTCCTAGGAAGCAAGGTGTTACAATCGCCCCCAACCCCCAAAACAACCAAATCATCCGTTACGCTACCGTTATTCTTAAACGCTCAGAAGCCAATTATTAAGAATAACAAAAATTCAGAACCACTAAAATCTGCGTCTTCTTCGCCGTGGTTGCGCGTGCGGCTCCCTGTTTTCGTTGTCTTCTTCATCCACTGTCTGGTTCTTCGTTTCTTTTTCTTCGTTTTTTTTCATTTTTCTTCCCTTTCCTGCCGTCGTGTCTCCTCTCCGGCGGTGGAAGAACCTTGATCGCCGGTGGGCATGGAAGAACCTTGAGCTTCTCTTGCTGATTGGCTCTCTTATGTTTGTTTCATGGGAGCAATCTTTTTGTTTATTTCTTCTTAACGATGGCAGGATTTATTTTTTCTTAATCAGATCTGAATATCCTTAATAATTATAATTATCAATACCTTTATTTGCAATTATTCTATTTTGCATATGAAATAATTATACTTTTTAGGGGGTGCAATGTAATTATTTTTAACCTGTAAAACCTTCTATTGCAGGTAACTGACCTATTTTCCATTAATGAAAACAAAAGTAACAAACTCATATTAAGTGTCACCTTAGAAGTAAACTTTTAATAAAAAATATCTGTTTAGAAGTAAGAAATTTATTTTATTAATTAACAACAAACATTTTCTTAATCTAAAGTTCACTTTTGAAAAGTCAAGTTCACGGACTTGCTATACTACTATAAAACAAAAGCTTCTTCAACACACCACTCTTTAGAGTTCAAACTGAAAAGCTTCTCCAACACACTTCAAAATTGAGTTAATTTTTTTTCTTCTCTCTCACCCTCACAAATCTCTCATACTCACTCACCCGCACAAACCCCTCTCTCTCTCTCTCTCTCTCTTCATTCTTTCTCTCACACACAACCCCTCCCCTCTCTCTCTGCCCTTGGAGCAACAACACATGGTGGAAGACAAGAGTGAAGGGAGGAAATGGAAGGAGCTATGATGGGGAATGACGAACAGGCAGCTCGGGGAGGAGATCGTGCAGCTTCAACGCGGTTGAGGGGTTTCATCTTCTCTCATCACTTCTCTATCCTCCGTTTTACTTCTTCTCAGTGCAAACCTTCACCCCAACTTGCGTTTCTACTTCTCTCTCTTTCTCTGGCCAGAAGTAGGCGGTGATCGATATCAATGTGGCAAGAAGAAGGGGTCATGGAAGTGGGAAATAGAAGACAAAGCAAAAATAGAGAAGGAGAAGAGGGAACAGAGGGAGGGTTGCATTTCTACTTCTATCTCTTTCTCTGGGTATTTTGTTTCCTTTCATTAAGCGCTTATATTTCCCTTGCAGATTTGCTTCGGTTATTTATTGCTTGCTCCCTGATGTCATGGTCGACATTGTCTAAGTCCTCTGTTGAGGGTTTCGAATTTGGTAGTGATGACAGACTGAAAAATTTGTCTCCAGCCACAGGACCCCGTTAGAAGCTTCAGAAGCAACAATTTTATTTTTGACTGGGAAGGTTTAAACTTAATAATTTATTCTTCTACGTTTTCTGATTGTGTCTTGATTTATAATCGTGAGTATCATTGTTGGGCTGTCAATAGTGGTTTTTAGTTTGTGTGATGAAGGAAAGAGAAATGTATTGATGCAATAAAAACTAAAAAACTTTGCTTCATTTACTTCAGGTAGTCCAGATTATAATGGTTGTTTTACGCCTAAAGTCAGACAAGGAAAGATAAAAAGGTATTCTGTCTAAGGTACTCTGTCGCAGTTGGTGTTTAATCTTCACACTTTAATTTTTTTTAACCCTTATGTTTTTTGTAGATTTAGACAAAAAGGCATGTGTCAATGATAACAACCATTATGTAAAACAACCATTATAATATGGAAAATGGAAAAGCAGAACAAGGGACGAGAGTGGGGTTTTTCTGGAAATCCAGTGCTATATTTTGTTGCTATTTTAGGTATATATTTTTCACTCATATTACTGAAGTGAAATTGGATACTGAGCATATTATTGTCATTGAGAATTTGAAACATGAGCATCTTGAGCAAGGCAAATGGAGCTATTTGGAGATTATCATGGTGAAGAAACTAATGTTGACATGATTAATGATTCATTTTGTACCATAGATGCTTTGGAGAAGCAAGATATGCTTAAGTCATGGAACTTTAAAGTGAATTAAGTGATGGGAAAGGTGTGTCGGCTAGGAGGGATGCTTCAGAAAGTAATATTTAGGATATTTTTCAGAGACAAAATGTACCCAAATTGCAGGAATATGTAAACAAACATTTTAGAGAGTTCACAGATGTCTGTTGTTTGTCCAATTGTCCTTTATAAATTGAACTGTCATGATTAATTTTATTTCAGCGTCTGAATTTTTATATTTTGTTGGTGGTAGGATTTGCTCGCAGTCCTTTGAACTGTCAAGGTTGTGGAGTGATGATAAAACCATCAGCTAATGAAGGGGATAATTAAGAAAAAAACAAGTTAAGCACATAAGAAAAATGTAGAAATAAATAGGTGTGTGTGTGTGTGTGATGCATTAATGATATCCTAAAGGCATTTACAAGCTATTGTTGAGAAATAATTCACTTTTAACTTATTATCTCAGACAAAATATAAAAAATCGTTCTAGGCCTTATTATTTGTGACATTATTTTCTTTTAAATCTGCAGTTTTTTTTTTGGAAAGACAAAATAAAAATTATTAACTCGAAGTCTGGAGCACAGGCTATGCTAAGACTAAAGACTATATCAGGCAAAAATATAAAAAGCTGTTCTAGGCCTTATTATTCGTGATATTATTTTTTTTTAAAGTTGTTTTTTTTAAATGACTAAACAAAATATATTCTTTACTAAAATTCTGTGGCACAAGTTGTGCCAAGACTGAAGACAAAAAAACAGAGTTTGCAAGTCACCTGTTACAAAGGGTGGCGTTTATGGTAGGACAATAGGAAAATTGTCCTATGGTAGGACAATCCAAAAATGCCCCTACATATTTTCAGAATACCCATTGTAGATATCATATAGACCATTGATAAACTAATAAAAAATTCGATGGTGTAGATTGTGCTGGGTAACTTGGGTAGCAAGTGGCCATTGGTTTAAAAACTTATTTGCAATGAGGGGCACTAAAATATTTAATTTTGATTGATTTTGCCATTTTGGAATTTACTTTTAAAAAAGATAACACTAAAATCTATTTTTGTTTTTATATTTTTAAAATCTTAAAGAAATTAAGATGAACAAACCCAAATGTGAATCGGACTTTCATGCCCCCAAAAGCTTGGCATAGGCAAAATATAAGTAGATTAATAAATAAAGTTAACTGATGGCACCAGTAATAAGTTTTTTTTTTAACATTAAAGATAGTCAATATTATTGAACAAAGCTTGACCTTAAAACAGAGATCGAAACTTTTCAAATACATTCTGGACATTCTTCAATCCATATTTTATTATGATTACAAATAGCATATTTAGCTAAGCAATCAGCAAATGAGTTCTTTTTTTTTTGGCTAGCAAACACCGAAAATCAAATAAAAAAATAAAAGGGGCAGCAGCTACGCGCATAACAGAGAGCAAATGGGGAAGGGAAGCATACGACGACGACACTGGTTGAGGCATCGAAGGACACGACGGCTCGGGCGTGAAGATGGTGACTGCGTGAGGTGGATATGTATCATTGATGTTGGCGTCGATGGAGTGAATATGCAAAAGAAATCGGGTGAGGATGGGCTATGGGTTTAATGTGATATTTGCCACCCATATACGTTAATAATACTATGAAAAAATATATTATTAAAGTAATAAACTAATATGATAAAACTGAGTACACTACTATCTTACAAGTATGTAGTGGAATTATAATAATTAAAAAATGAACTATAAGTTTGTAAATATTTAATTTGGCCTAAATACGTGTTCAAGGCTATTTTAATGTGATTAATTTTAAGATAGTCCTTTATTCAATTTTTTTAAGTTTTTATTCTCATCAAGAAACTATTTTAAAATGTAGCTTAACATCCGATGTCCCTACGTCAATATCAAAGAGGAGATGTACCTACAAAGGACCAAACGACGACGCATTTTTGTGGGAAGGTATAATTTGAAATTATAAACTCTGTCAGGGGTCAATGTGCATTTCTATGTAAACCGGTGTTTGTGAGTAATTTCTCGATTTGAGTACGGTGGACAAATTCTTCTATCGGCCCACCATAAATGCCACCGTTACAAAGAGTCTAATTGTCTAAAATCAAAACTACATCACCTAGCATGACATTTCTATAGTATGCTGCATATATTACGAATTACATTAAATCAAATATCAATCTATTAAAATGAGGAAAATATAATTATCAAAACAAAACGGATGGTTAAGGGATAAAAGATTTCCTGTCCTAAAGCATCAAGCAAGGGTATTTTCGACTCCAGCTTTGTATTCTTTTTCCCATATTACGCTTAAACATCATAACACAATAACCATAGTAACAAGGAAGCAGTGCAATATATGACCAAGATTACAAAAATCCGCAACTGCAGCATGCCTCATCTAACTGGCAAATGTTGCAACAGCTCCATTCGAAAACTGATTAGTGCCATGCAGGATTATTTTGTTGCCTTTATATTTGTTTGTAATCAAGTATTAGTTTTATTTGGTGGAGGTGTTGTTCCTAAAATAGTGTATGCAATATTTTTCCTTTTTCCCAAGGAAGTGTTTTTTCCTCTTTGCATTAAAAGCGTTAGGTTCAATTTAAAGTTTCAATTGAAGAAATCATAGTGGTGGGAAATTTTACACCCGAGATGTGAAAGCGTTAGATTCATTTCGCAGCTTTATCAGAGGAGATCATGGTTGTGGGAAATTTCACACTTGGGTGTGAAAGTGTCATATTCAATTAGAAGCTTCAACAGAAGAAATCATAGCTGTGATAAATTTCACACCCAAGATACAAAAGCATTAGGTTATATTCTAAGCTTCGACGGAATAAAAATGTGAGATATAATAGCGACAGGTTATATTTGAAGCTTCAACTTAATAAAATTTATTGTTATTATTATTAAAAACATTTTTTTGTGTTTTTCTTACATAATTGAAATTGATAAAAATGTCTTGGGTGCCAAAGTGTTATGCGAAAATTCTACAACGCTAGGATGTGGAATGTTTTATACAAATATTTTAGGCCTTTATTTAGTTATACTTTATGAAACTTTTTGGACATTTTATTTGATGCACTTCTTGCAATACCCAGAAGAGAAATCACAGGAAAAGAAAGAATTAATAGATTATATACTCAAATGAACAACCTGCAATAAACAAAATAGCAAGCCAAATGAATTATCATTGAACCCACTAGCAATTGTGTGTCTAGAACTTTTCCAGAGGATTGCTATGTTTGCCATACACCAAGAACAAAAAAAATTCTTACAATATCCAGAAGAGAAAATCTCAGGTAAGTGAATTATATACTCAAATGAACAATCTACATGAAAAAATTGGCAAGCCAAAGGAATTATCATTGAACCCACTAGCAGCTATGCAATGGAGTCGTGTTAGTTTACTGTTATGAATATGAATTATGAATATAATTTTCCTTTAGTTAGTTTGCACAATGCATATATTACCAATATTTAACTTTATGCATGGAATGGCTAATTACAAGAAACATATATGTCCTATTATAAAACTAAATTTCCTGATATGGACCGTATGTCCTGTTCGAGTAATTGAAGACAACGTGTACAAGTACAAAAATATTTTGAAATAGAATACAACAACTCCCTTTCACTTACAATATAAATATTATCAGGTACTTTGATTTAGATTATTAATTAAAATGCAATAATATGTTATTTATTAATTTAAACTTAAAATTACAATTATTCTTTTTTCATTAACCTACAAATTGAATTTTCTTGCCCGTGCCGTGCGTTGCACGGGTATAAATACTAGTAATAATACATTCAAGATGTTACCTAGGCAAATTATTTTAACCTGTTCGGCAAAATATAAATAAAAATTTGTCGCTAGATAAATAAATGTTTGTTGCGGACTAAACTGCTTGTGAGTTAGAGACATCCTGTCATTTTCTGATTTGTTTTACAGTGGTATATGAAGTCCGGCCGGCCTGCGAAATTGGCCACCATTAAATTAAGGAAATGATGTTATACATTAATATTTCTTCTACAACTCTTATAAATAGATATAGGTGGCAGTATTTGTGCAAAATATAATTATGATCAGTGATAATTAAAAATAATAATTTTAAATATATAAGGACAAGGTGATATGTGAGAAAATGATTCTTGGACACCTTCACAAAGATAAGGATAGAATCAAGGTACTCAGAACCGAAACGATCATTGAACCGGTGAGAATAAAAGTTCAAGGTTTAGATGTTCGACTGGGGTTCAACAGGATTATAACTTCATAAAAAAAATTAAGCTTCAATACAAAATGTCATAATTCATAACATAAAAAATTCAAAATTACAAATAATTGAAGAAAGTGATATCTGTTTCTTTCAAAAAAATAGAAAAATTGACAATTTTGATTTTTTTTTAAAAAAGACTAAACCGGTTCAAATCGGTTTTTTTTTTTTCAATTTTTGCAATTTTGGTCGGTTTTTTATCGATTTTTTACTGGTCTAATTTTAGGGATCGTTCGGACCGGAGGGAATCCAGTTCTGACTACACTGAATAGAATAAAGATAAATGATAGCAAATGCGATATATGAGTAATGTGATAAAAAAAACGATAAAATGAGAGAGATATTAAATGACGATTAGAAATGGATGGATATTCAAATATTATTACTCAAACGCAGGAGCACAAGGACAGTACTAGGGACCCAGAACAGAACCGAATCATGAACATTTTTGGAGAACTCTGATTCCCTTCCACATGGACTCCATGTAGTAAGAAGGTTGGTTTTGTGTATAAACTCCAAATTTGAAGTAGTGGGAGCGACCACCACGGCCCGTTGCTTGGTAAACCTGAACCCCATCAACATAAACCCTGACGATAGAGGCCTCCACATCATGGATCACATTTAACCGAAACCACCTGTCCCATATGTTTGGAACCAGGACTGAAGCCCTATAATAAAAAAGAGAACCATTATAGGTTCTAACCATTAGGGTGGTCGCATGAGGAGGATCTGACCCAAACACCTGCATGATTGACACGCCAGAAGTACCATTTGGCACAAACCCCTGCCCTTCAAATTGCCATACCCCAGAGGAGTAATCGTAGCCCTGAAAAATAAAGTCACATGATACAATTAATATTATATGCATATAGTAACTTATGAGCTTATAAGACTAAAGAAGAATAAGAGAAAGGTTGTATTTAATTTCAGCAAATTAAGGAGAACATTGCTATAATTAGTTTACAGTGATGCGAATTTCTGATCTAGGCCTCGTTGTACTATTCTGGGACAGGGGTTTGTCTGTGGAGTATACCCAAAGCTTGTGCACTCCATCTATGAAACTGTAGCGTTCAGATACGGGTAAATCGTAGGGCTTGTGGTTCTGAAAATTGGAGGTGTTTAGTGGGAATTCAGTGAAACCGAGTGTTAGGTCCACCACGGGTGAGGTGCTTGTCCTCTTCATGATTAATGATATAGTATAAACTACCATGTTCAGAAGAGCAATCTGATGATTCAAGGTGCCCATAATTTTGGGTTCTAGATGAGAAATAGTATAAGTTGAAGCTGCTAGCCTAAAATGATGATGATGAAACTAAATGCATATGATGTGGGCTGAGTGCAAAATTTGCTAGTGTGTGCAGCCTATTTATAACAATATATAACGGTACCTGTCAAAGTTTAATTGTTTTGATTCCTATGTCATTTACCTATAAGTTATGATTTTGGACATCATACTTTTTTCAACACTATTCTAAAACCTCTAACTTTTTTATAACAAAACCTCTATTTCTTTCGTCTATCATATTTATCACTTATCTCTCTTTTATTCCTATATCTCACTAGGTGTAAATTGGAGTTGAGGTGTCTATCAATATTTTTCTTTACCCATTTGGATCTGTTCCTTATTTTTCACTTCTTTTTCGGACAAATTATTTTTATTTTAAAACAGTCAGCGCCGTCCGCACCCGGGCACTTGTTCCTCGTATATTCCTTTTCTCCCCCTTTTGCTGGGAATCTCTACAAGCAAAATCACGAGATATTTAGCTCGAGTCCAAAGGAATAAAGGCAAAGAGTGAACATTTTTTAAAAGTATATTAACTTTTAAAAAAAAATAGACCAATGGTAGAATATATATTTTTTTGACTGAAAGAGATAATTTTGTGATAGTATGCCAATAGTCGAATATTGAATATTACCTTCTGTGGTCACAGTTCACACACACACACACACACATACAGAGAGGAGTACACAGTGAGTAACAGTGTTGCATATTAGATTAGATAGATAGATTTTGAGGGGGGAAATGGACTTGTATAATCTCTCCATCAAAACTTTTGTCATTTTCTCAAACAACATATTAATAATGTTCCGCAAGCAAAACAATGGGGATATCCAAATCCTTTCATTCTCTGCATTGTTTTGTACTTGAATTCATGCAACACATTTTTTTTTGTGAATGTCCCTTTGTATAAGAAGTTCTTCCAACAAATATCTATTTGCAAGATGCATAATTTAGCACTTTATTAAAGAAATAGAAAAGTAAAAAAAAAAGTAGCCATTAACTCATAAAAAATTATAATTGAGCAGAAGCAAGTTAATTAGTCTTTTTGAAATATTTATCAGTAACTTTTGAGGACAGTAGTTGATTGAAACTTTTTATTGGTAATAAAGAAGGGCGAAAACTCTTACTAAGTTAAGACTCTACGAGAAAAAGAGACACCATAATGGTTTCCTAATCTTCGTTTTTTTAATCACTCTTGTGTGCCTATTAGTAATGGAATAACTATTATTTTTTGAATGCTGTCAAATAGAACAATACTAGAGTATCTCATCCCAACTAAGCTCATAACCAATCAGAGGCTGTCTATTAAGACTAGGAAACTGATTTTTATTAAAATAAGTCTTCTCTCATGTTGTAATTAATTATTAAGAGTCATATGTAAACAAGTTCTCTCTGTTTGTCTTGTCTTATTCAAATTTGGTACTTAAATACAATGAAAGCACACACTATTTTTTAAAAACTTTGATATCCTTCCAACGAGATTCCACGTAGTTGGAAGGATCATTCTGTGTGTAAACCCCAAACTTGAAGTAGTGAGTATCGGCTCCACGGCCAGCTCCGTCGTATTTGAGCACCCCATCAAGGTAAACTTTAACATTGGAAGCACCCACATCATGAATCACGTTCACTTTGAACCACCTATTGTAGATGTTCTGAGCCAGAACAGGGGACCTATAATAAGTCAACGAACCATCATATACCCTAAGCTGCGAGGTTGTAGCAGAGGAGCTTCCACCAAACACTTGCATAATGCACACCCCGGTTGTGCCACTTGGCACGTAACCATACCCTTCAAATTGCCATACACCAGATGTATAATCGTACCCCTGCAAAGTGGATTCTTAGATCATGTCATGCGTGTCTCTTAAATGTATGGTTTAATTGCATTTTTTATCTCAGTGAGATTTTGGTTCTCAATTTCAACTATGTCATTAGTGTCAATATAGTTTGACTCAATGTCAAATCAGCCATAGAGGCTCCTAACATTAAAAATTGGATGACACAGGTGACGATTGTGATACTAGGGAATAAAATCACGCAATTAAAACTTGCAGATCAAAATCAGTGAATTGCAATATTTTGGGGACTAAAAATATAATTAAGTTTAAATGTTTTTAATAAAATAAAATAAAAGAATGATTGAATAAGCATCGAGGTGGGGCTTACATACATTGATACGAATCTCAGTGCGTGGCTTTGTATCGCTGGCAGGTGTGTGAGGCTTGTCAGTGGAGTATACCCAAAATTTGTGCACTCCATTTGTAAAGCTGTAACGCTGGTTTACTGAAACATCATAAGGCTTTTGGATAACGAAGTTTGAGTTATCTAACGGAACACGGGTGAACCCTTGAGTGGGATCGACGGCAGCCAAGGCAAAAGTGGCTTGATAGATGATTAATGGCCAAAGGGTCAAGCGCAAAATTGGTAATCGCTTCATTGTTTTAGGTGGAAAAAATGACTTGCTCTTTTTTTTTCCTGTGAGGATGGCTTCATTGTGCCACATTGATGTGGGAATATATAGAAGAGAGTCAAATGGTTGACAAGTATGTGGGGTGATATAACTTTGAGGTTCAACACGTTTCACTCATTCGTAATTGGTGTTTAGAATTAGATCGGTGGCTTCTAACTTTTGTTTATAGATAGATGTCTTCACATTTTTTTCCTTTTTTTTTTATCGTTTTTGGTCACTTTTTTTCCTCTTATTTATCTAAGAAAAAATAAAATAAATTTATATCCAAGAATTATATAAAATTCAGTTTGTCCGTTTTCTTTGGCCATGAATTCAGAATTAGATCTTATCTCGTATTTATGACACATGCATGAATCCTTATATTATCTTAGTAAGTTAGGCACCGTGTCATCCAAAATACTAACAGCTAGAAGTATAGAACAAAAGCATTGTGAGTACTGAGCAGTCTTGGAGAAGTGTTTGTCCCATGGCCATGGGTGAAAGCGGTGTGTGGAGCTATCACATTCACAATCCCCATTTTGTTATATTTGTCCAAGTCTCATCCCCTAAATCAGCAAAATCTTTGACTTTCTCTTTATACCAAGGGAGCACAAGGATGAACTCCTACGCCAAACTTGCATTGTACTTTCAAAATCTAGGAATCTTATCGCACTTTTTAGAGAGTCTGCTCCATACTAATTTTCCTAAATGCATTCCATACAGGATGTTTCGCACTTACTCTGCTTGCATAATATGAACTATGAAGCACTTGTACGCCAAACTTGCGTTGTGCTTTCAAAATCATATTATATTATATTTATTTATATATTAATACAATCGAGTGTGTCGACAAATATTAATTAAATTTTGATTTATGTAGAATTTTGTATACTTTATATATATAATATAACAATTTATAAACTTTTTTTATTGTATTATTTTAAGGTTGGATTGATAAAAACTTACAACAACAACAAGAAGTATTGTTCTATTATGTGGGGTTGGCTACATGAATCACTCAACACCATAATTGTCTGTCATAAAACATATCTATAGTGAGATTATTGACCTCTAGATCATTCTTAATAGTTTCACCTATTGTTTTTCTATGTCTATATCTGCCTCTAGCTATTGTATTGTCTCTATCTGATCTATTCTCCTTAGTACCAAATCTATAAGTCTCTCATACGTGCCCAAATCACCTAAGCCTAGATTCAACCATATTTTTTTATAATAGGTGCTACCTCGACTCCTTCTCTGATTCTATCATTCGTAATCATATCTTGTGTAATCTTTCCATTCATCCAATGCAAGTCCTAACACTATTGATGATTAGAATGAATTGAAAACATGTTTCAATTCAAGGGACCAATAAGCAAATTTCAATTTTTATTGTTTGATACATATAATTAAAAATACAGGTAATCGATATTAACCATAATGAATCAAATGATCTTTAATAAAGGTGCAGTGGTGGAACATATCATTGGTGATCCACCTTTTTTTGGTCAAAATTGATAATCATCCTTTTTTTGGTCAATAATGATAATCATCCTTAGACGACACCTAAGCACACACTAAAATAAAAAATGCAAATCAAACCGAGTGGGCGGGATCCATGTTAAGAACATAGGTGGCATATCGAAATGGATCACAGGCCCATGTCCATAAAAAAAATCGCAGAGTACAGACTGTCTTTTATTGACCAAAAAAAAGACTGTCTTCCCCATGACGCCCCCCCCCCCCCCCCCCCTCCTCCCCCCCAATTGGTTGACCATAAAAGACCCTTTTTAATTAATTTGAAAATTTGTTTAATACATATTAATTAATTAATTTGTGCTTATCGCCTGCCTAAACAATGAGCGTAGCTGGATAGGAGGAAGCAAATCCTACCTGTCTCTGCCTCATTCGCCAAGTTTGCAACGTTGCAACTCCAATATCATAAACAGACAACACATGTCTCAATATTCTTGCAATTATTACATGTCGACTGTAGAGTAGAGGCCACGCCGAATTAAATCAAGAAGGAAATAAATAGATAGAAATTAAGAAGAAAAGAATAAAACAGATAGAAATATAGAAAACAAATAAGAGGAAATCTGATCTATCTCTTTTTTTTTTTTTTGATAACAAAATCTGATCTATCTCTAAAAAGTCGTCTAAAGTGAATGCTGTTTTTGTCCGTTCATCTCCCTTAGCCCACATCAAACACCAAAAAAAAAAAAAAACCAAACCAGCTTCGCACCAAACCACACACACCAAGTAGGGTGGGGGTATTGGTCACCGCTCACCACCCGCTACAGCCCTCACCCTTACCATACCAATACCACTCTCCATCCATCCACCCTTCAAATTAAACAAAAGCTAAAATAAAAAACAAATTTAAGAAAAGAAAAGAAAAAAATCAAAGGGTTTTTTTCTTGTCGAATATACTCTCTCATCATCATCTTTCACTATCCTATTCTCCAGCATCCACAACTTGAGAGAGAGAGAGAGAGAGAGAGAGAGAGAGAGCCTGCATCATCAATCGCAATTCCAAACCTTCTCAGATCTATGCCCTTTTTATTGCCATTACTATCTCGTCGTTTCGATCTACCGGTTGCCGTTTCAGTGTCTCACGACGCAGCACCACCACCACCTCGTTTCCGTTTAGATCCCGTGATGATGTAACAAGGAATCTTCCGAGATTCTTCTTCGTGCGTTTGTTAGCGTTTTTTTCTTCAGTTGAGAAAGGAGAGAAAAAAACAAAAACTCCTCAATCCTCATCTTCCTTCAACACTATATCAGAGTCTCCGATTGATCGGTCAACGCACGCGCTTCGATTATGGATTTGGACGATTTCCGATCCATATTGGAAACGGCGGGCGTCGACGTGTGGACGTTCATCGACACCGCAATCGACGTCGCTTCAATGGATTACGCCGGCGAACTGAGGCGCCGGCGAGACGGAATCGTCGAGCGACTCTACGCCTCGACGACGGCTCCTCCGCCGTGCCGGAATTGTGAAGGCGGCGATAATACACTCAGGCAAAACGGCAGCAACCAAATCAAAAAACAGAGCAGCCCTAGCCCAAGCCCCGAACGACAACGACAACCACAACAACAACAACGCCGCGGCGGCGCCTCCTCCCCCGCAACGCCGCAATCTCTCGAAAACGAGGAGGAGTTAGATCCTTACGGTGGATTGTTCGATGATGAACAGAAGAAGGTTCTAGAGATTAAGGAGCAACTAGAAGAACCTGACCAGGTATTGTTGCTGAATTTAGTGAGTGCTTTTTATTTGATTAATTAGGAATTTTTTTAATTCGCTCTCTATTTTTTTCAGTCTGAAGATTCGTTGGTGGAGTTGCTGCAAAATCTAGCGGACATGGATATCACATTCCAAGCGTTAAAGGTGAATGAATTTCGCATTGAAACGGTTATTTTCCTTGTCCTTGTCCGTGTTGATTTTTTAGTTTTGCTTTACAACGGTTGTTTGATTTTGATTCCTGTAGGAGACTGACATCGGGAGGCACGTGAATCTGTTGCGGAAGCATCCTTCCAATGACGTTCGGCGATTGGTGAAGCTTCTTGTCAGGTTTCTATAGAGAGACATATATAATTTTTTCTAATTTTTTTTGCAGAAATTAATAATGTTGTCATATTTGGGAGCATTGTAGCTTCAGTAAGTACTAAGTACAGTTCGTGAACAACGCCTCATTCATTTGTTATTTGCAGGAAGTGGAAGGAAATTGTGGATGAGTGGGTGAAGTTGAATCCGCAGGGAGGAACCAACAACACTCTCATGGGTAATCTTTAATTCTTAATATTTGTGGGAATTTTAATTTCTGAGTTGAAAAAGTACAAAATAAAAAAAAAGGGGTGGGAACTGGGAATCTTCTTCATGTGAAATCATTAGCATGAGTGATTAATGATAAAGTTGGCATGACATTTGCAGCTGATGGAGACTCACCAGTGCAGAAAACCACCCAAAATGGACATCATCATCAGGTCAAACAAATCTTCTTCTAGTGCTTTTTGTTGAGAGAGGAGAAGGGTCTTTACTTTGTTTGGCTTTGCTAATATTCTATATTCCTTTTGCAGATTCCTGATTTTGCGTACTCGCCAAATCCACATAGTGAGTATTAGCATCCGATTCAAGTCTTTTTGTTGATAACTGTTGCTTTGCTTGCATTTGGTTGATATGTATTGCTTTCTGCTGACAACACAGACGGGAGCTCTGGGTCTGACCGCAACAACTCAGAAGCAGAACCAAAACCAAAAGCGATTCCCCGCAGAGAAGCTCCTCCAAAACCAACGCGATCACCACCAGTTACTACTACCCATCCTTCTGCTTCTCAAAACGTACGGATATATGATTTTATAAACCCATGTTGGAGTCTCTGGCCTCTGAATGTGGTTTTGCTAAAACCACAGAGGGTGAAAACATAACAATCCCTCAAGTTAGAAACCTAAAAAAAGGCGATAAATGTGGAGCTTGAAGTTAATAAAGTGTCTTGTCTTAGGACGTTATTGTCATGTCCTTGGTCTTAAGTGATCCTGATTTAATGCTGAATGATTGCACTGCAGAGACAGAGAGAACAGAAAGAGAGCAATTTTGAAGCTGAGAGGCTTGCGTCGGCTAGAAAACGGCTTCAAGAGAACTACAAAGAGGCTGAAAATGGTGGAATTTTTGTTTCCATAATAATTTTCATTTTCATGCTAGTTCTCTGCATATAAAAACTGACAATTTCGTATGTGTTTGTGCGGTGTATATAGCCAAAAAGCAAAGAACGATTCAGGTGATGGACATCCATGAGTTGCCAAAGTCAAAACCCAAGAATAATGGCTTTTTTGGAAAGCACAAAGGTGGAGGCAGTTCTCAGGGAAGGCACTGGTGATAACATGTTCCATTGTTATAGAAAAAAAAAAAAGCTGGTGGTGGCTTCGGATAAAAGTCGTAAACCGTGTTCACCCCTATGGATTTTCCTCCCGATGATGAACCTATTTTTATCTTGTGGTTTTTATTTACTTAAATTAATAATAACCGAAGAGAGAGGAAAAAAAAACACTTCCTTTCTGAAAGGCCAAACCCGCTTTTGTCCTTTTGTTGAGGAGCACGTGATTTCAGGAATCCGGATAGGGATGGAATGGGAGTGTGGGGGTGAAAAAGGTTTTTCCTTAAAGATACAAAAACATGTTTTTTTTGGATTGAAGTAGATTGGGTTTAAAGGATGCCTTATTCCATTAAGGGCAGTTTAGCCTTTTTCTTAAACAAAAACAGCAAGAAGGTCAAGAATTGATCATATTTGACCCTTTAATTGGGGGCGCTGTCTGGGAAGCTTAGTTGCTGGCGCAATTAATAATGGGTTCTCCGGTCAATGCTGGGAAGTTAACATCAGGGAGTATGTTTTTTTATTTAACTTCTCTCTTGGGCTTAATTAATTAGTTCGGTGGATAAGAATGGTCGTTTTGGGTTTGTAGATTACGTCAGACTTTATTGATTTTTGTTTTTGACGAAAGAATTTTAGAAAATTGAAATTAAGCTAAAATGATAGACTTTAAGAAAATTTAAAACAATATTGGTGAATTTATTTATTTTAAAATTGTTAAATTTTTAAACAGTTGAATATCATTTTAGCTTGATGTTTGGCGAAAATTTCTTTTCAATAATTTGAATAGGCGAAAACGAAGCAACTTACGACATTGTTTTGTATGGTGAATTGTGAATGTGGATAAACTTTTGAATTTAAGCAATTTTTTAAGGATATTTATTTATTGTTGAATTAAATGAATATTTAAGTTCAAAAAGAATTAAATGAATATTTGAAATTTAGTGAGAAAAGAATGTTGGGTAAGAACTGAGAAGAATGCAAGTGTACGTACTTCTTCCATTGCCTTTTTCCGCAAACACAGTGGCTAGCACATCACCAGTTAGCTTGGAAGGCATAAAAATGTAATAATTCATCAATGAAATTCCTACGTTTTAAAATTCATAAAATGTAATCAGTAATAAAAAATACTATACAATTATAATTTTTGTATATTGTCTATTATTTTGAAAATAATTATCACAGAATAATCAGTTTTATTATTCTCAAAAAGTCATAATTTATTTAAATAGAAAATGATAGAATATACAAATAATTACACTGCTTTTCTTTCAAAGTAACTATTTAGATGGTTGGAAATTACGCTTATGAAATTCTCATTCATTTGAGATTATTTAAAATTTCATAAATGTTTTCAAATTATATGTAATATTTTTTAAAATGATAAAAGTTTTAACTATTTGATCATATCGTTTACTTTTTTAAATCTGCATGACATATTTGCAATGGAAATAATTATTCGCCGTTTATAATAGATAAATTTCTTCTGTAAAAAAAAGATAAATTTCTTATAGAATTTCAATAAATTTTTTTCTTGGTGTGATTTGTGAAGCATTAGTATTTGTTAAATGCTTCATGCAACCCCCAGTTTACAAATACGAAAAAGGAGCATTATTCAGAGAGAGCGTGTAAATTTTACGAATTGTTTGGATGAGTGGCGGTGGAAGAGAAATGTAGCATTTCACAATGGGTATAATTTTTCTTATGTGACAGCGAATCTTGGTTTACTAATTGGTGGAATACTAAACAATCCGAAATTTTCTTGAATATCATTCAAGAAAAAAGTATTTTAAAGAAATTCATAGAATTTGAGATCAATTGGTTAAATGAATGTAGTAATCAATTAGGAATGGATGACTGAGTAAGTTATCAAACTATAAGTGGATTTTACAATAAAACAAGCAACTAGTTTTGTGTATGTGCACAAATGCACTCGAATATCGTTGATTAGGGTACTTTAAAATTTCAATGGCCAAGATTTGAGAAGGGCTACCTGTTGTTCAAGTAATGTACTATTTGGTTAAAAGCTTGTTGATTGGTTCCTACGATTCATTGTAATCATCACAGAACCCTATATTGTAGAAAAATTACATTTTTGGCCCAGACCTTTCTATTTTATGTAAATTGACCATTAAATTGTTGAAATGATGAAAATGGTCCCAAAAAGTGCTAATTTGTAATTATTAGACATTGATATTTTGTATGTTAATATCTTGACTTGATAGAAAAACTTTTTTTTAGGATAGTTTATAGAAAAAATGAATTAAGATATATTAATAATGAATTTAATTAACTAATAAAACATTGTGATTAAACTTATATCCAAATGCACTCCAAAAAAACCCCATATATTAGAAAAATTATATTTTTGCCCAACACTTTTCATTTTTTCTAGATTGACCATGAAATTGTTGAAATCCAAAAAATAGTCCAGAAAAGGGGTAATATGTAAATAGTAGACATTAGGGGTGTTTAAAACCGAACCGATATAAAAATATAACCGCAAATTGATCAAAAAAATTGAAAACCAATCAAAATCGATTTTTTTGGATTACTTTTTTGCAAAACCGAACTTAACCGCTCGAATTTCAGATATCTTTACTAGAACCAAACTGCAACTTATAATGTTATTCCTTTTGAACTAATTTGAATGTATCTTTATTGTTAATATTGTTAATTGTACAACATAGGCTACTAATTAATTAATTGTGTGTGAATTTACTTTTTATAAGTCCTCTGTGTTAAATATTAATTCATAGTAACTTCTGCATATGTGTTAAATATAATTATTTCATATTTTTTATTTTATTTGTTTAGAATTGTCTTTTGAGAATACTATTTTCTATAACTACTTTTTAGGAATGACATTTCTGTGTTTAGATATTTGCTTTAGGAATGATAACCCGTTGAAAAGTACTAAAACGAAAGTCGTTAATAATTGGTATTTGGTAAAATATTAGAAGTGAAACATAAGCAATAACATTGTAGTTGATATTTTTTTTAAATATTACAATCGAGAAAAACTGAAAATCAATCTAATTTAAATTGTATTTTTTGGATCGGATTGGATCGAAAATTTTTAAGAAAACAAATCGAACCAAATTGCATGTTCTTTTAAACTTTGGATCATATGACTTTTTGTCCCAAAATCGAACCGAACTGAGCCACGAATATCCCTAGTAGACATTAATATTTTGTACATAATATATTAAGATTTTTACTTGATAGAAAAACCTTTTTGCCTTTATATTTTTCTAAATGTTTAATGTTTAACAATTTTCCTTACAAAAAAAATGTTTAATAATTTTTAAACTTAAACGAGCACAGTACCAAATCCACCCCTTTTCTTCTTCTTCCTCTCTTCCACCACCCTACCAGTAATAGATCTAAGATTCAAAACCCAGATCCTGAGCCACTGATCAGAACCGCACCACCACCACCATCCTTTTTCTTCTTCTTCTTCTTCTTCTTCTTCTCTGCTGCATAGCCCCCACCACAACACAAGCAGATCTAAACCCATCGTCCACTGGGTGAAGAAAAAGGAGTCCGAAGAAAAGGCAAATGAAGCACACCAAATGAACAGTGATTCAGAGGACAAAGAAAAAGAAAACGAAGAGGAAGAATAAGACACAGAGCAAGAGAGTAACAACAAGAAGAATGAGAAGAACGAGAATCAACACGACACCTTGTCCCCGCGGCCGCAAAGGCCGACGGCGGCAGATTCATTGCCGGTAGATTCAGCTGGGTTTCATAGATCTGAGGCGGAGTACCATTTCTCAGACACCCCAGATGTCGCTGTCCCAATTGAAGAGTTGAACTCCATCATCTCAAAGTACTCCGTATGGGACACCTCTGACTGCTAATGGTGATGGCAGTGGTGGTATGGGTAGGGGAGAGGGAGAGGGGGCATGAAAATGAAACCCCAATCCCACTGAAAGGGTTTTTTTTTTACTAATGTAATTCTTACTGAAAGGTTAATCAGCTGGCATAACACCTTTTCCAACCTCATCCTACATGTTTCTATTAAGACAAACGCCCAAGATCAAACAATAGAAAACAAAGTTGAAAAGCAAACACGTTATTATCCAATATAGTGGGAAAGGACCAGATCTGTGCAAAAATGATGATAGATAAAACTCCAGATCTGATAAGAGGGAAGGGACCCAAATAACAATAGATGAAAGAGTGGGCAAAAATCTGGGATTCTTGGTTGTTTTGGGTGGATAGTATGCAATTTAGTTTGCCTTGGGGTCAAAAGTAAAATAAGAAAACCATGGGACATACAATGACATTAAGGCTAACATATACGAGAATATTGAAACTATCCAAAGACAGGTAAAACTGTCTGCACATGCACAAATCTAATTGCTTGTGCATCGTAAAATCCACCTGTCTTTATCTATGTTCTATTTATTTCTTTATATTAACTCATTCAAATAAGCAATTGATAAATTTTATCAGTTTTCTCATTTTTTATTCATGCGAACAATATATTAGACTTCATGCCAAATTAGACTTGACCACACAATATATAAATTTTATCCCTTTTTTCATTATTCATTCGCGCAAACGATATATTAGACTTCATCGCGAATTAGACTTGACCGAACACCAAGTTAGGCTATTTTCCTAACAACGGATTGACACAACGTAGAATTAACTGTCATTTTGGTCTTTGAAATTATAATATAGTCTCATTTAAGTCCCTAAAACTAACAAAAATACAAATTGGTCTCTAAAATTATAAAACGACGGTCAAGTTAGTCCCTGAAATTATAAAACGTCGATCAAGTTAGTCCCTAAAATTGTAACAGGGATTAACTTGACCAACGTTTTACAATTTCAGGGACTAATTTGTATTTTTATTAATTTCAAAGACTTAAATGAAACCGTATTACAATTTTAGGGGCCAAAATGACAATTAACCCAAACTAAAATGGAACTTAAAAATGCCATAAACGATAAGCGTTATTATTAAAATTGTTATTAAAATTGCCCTAGTTTAACATTCTCACTAGACGTTAATTTCCACATAACATTAAAATCTTAAAGAGAGGAGATTTTTTAGACTACAAATGAAAGACCTAACAATGGTTGCAAATCTTAACTAAATAATAATAATAATAATTCTGATCTGTCGTTACCTAGTGAAATAGAAACTGTGGTACCCAATGACCAGAAGAAAAAAAACGAGGTTAAAAAAAAGGATACAAGGCCTTGAAAGAATTGGGTAGATACCGCATCGTATCTCTCACGATCCTTTAAAAGAGTGTCATGAGTCATCGCCATAATATGATCACATGCCAAGAAAGCACGTAAAAGACCAAACCCAAATGCACCCGCGTAAATAAAATGATCAAACAGAAAGAATTTTCCCAATTTGCAACTAGCAAGTATCTGAATCATACTCGATTGGAACACCAGTACCATGGCAAGCTAACACTGCAATCTTGAGTGATGAGAATCCCAAATTTACTATAAAGGAATTCTAGGACCCATGTCCTGTTTACACCAGGAACCCCTCAGTTTTGCATCTTTGACTCATCTGCTTTATTATTGAAGCCATCTAATATCCCACTAATCAGCTTCTCCTTTTCAGGTGAAGCTGGGTCAGCAACAAATGAATATTTCACTTGAGATCTTTGCTTCTCTCTGTAATTCCCTGAAGGTTTTTTGGGAAGGGTACCCGGCATGGAATCAGTGGATGAATGTAAAATTTCGAGCAGATGATTGCCCGAGACGTTAACATTGTCAGACTTCTTGATACTATTCTCTCCTTCCTTGCTGCTGTGCCACAAATCCAGAGATTGCCAAAAAGAACTGTCTTGCTCTTTACATTTTGGCTTTCCTTGTTCTTTTGGTTGAGTTAAACAAGGGTTATCTTCATCAGATTCAGAAGAATCATAATCAAAGGCAATGGGTTCATAATCAGGATGCTTTGGTGTATCCAGTTCTTTGACTTTCTGAGTTAATTTTGACTCCAGATCATTCTGATTGGTATTGCGGACAGAAACAGGACCTAATTCCTCCCAAGGAGATTCCACGTTGTCATCTTTTGGGGCTGAATCAGATAATTCATTATCTGAGTCTAAGTCTGCATGACTAGCATTGGTTACTTGAGTTTTGAGGATAGAAGTATCCGAGTCAGAAGCACAAACAGCAGGAACTGAAGGAAAAATATAAGTGGATTCTAATTTAACCCCAGGCATTATCTGTAATAAGGATGCCAACTTATCATAACCAAGCTTCTTGATATCAAGATGATAGCCATACCTATCAACAAATTGTTTCCGAAAACAACCAATATTAAATCCCTCTGGGTGTTCCCTCAATATCTCACACACCAGTTTCTGACAGTCTACTAATATATCATTTCTAGATCTCTCAGTATACTTTGTTTCAGGGGCAGCTGTGGAAGCTCTAGTCTGATGAACACTCTGAGAGTGTTTTTCCACATCATGTTCAAATGATTTTTGCAAGTTGGACTGTGGTGTTCTATTTAGAAAGAGAGATCTCAAGCCATTTGCACCATGAGATTGGCCCAACGATGAGTTCTTCTGAACTGGTTGAGTTAGCCTAAAAGGAAATGCTTGAGAGGGGCTTTCCTCCAACCATTTCTTCTCTACTATTAACAATTCCACCAATAGAATGATATCATTTTCGGTGAGAGATCTAAGAACCATGGGTCCATGCTTTTGTAATTTATGAGCCAGATCCTCCCTGACACAAATAACACATAACAAAATATTATTAAATTACTCTTTCAACAAGTAGCTACATGACGATCACAACAAAATATTGAAAGGTCACACAACTTTCAACAGTAACTTCATGATACAATAAACGGGTTACAATTTTTTCTTTGGTTGTTGAGGTTCAGATAAGAACAAGGCAGGAATGAACGCATAGAGACAAAAAAAAATTGGTTATTATCCATAGCAAAAAGAAATTTTTTCAAAAGATCTGTAGAAAACTATTATGCAAACAAACCTGCTTCTTGACTGGGAAAAAAGAAGTGATCCTTTGGGCGTGAAAACAAAAGATTCCATGACATTCCAAAACGAACCATTAGAAAACAACTCAGGCTTTGCCGAATGACTAACATCCTGGTGCAGTTCTGAAGACTTGGGCTCTTCAAAATGACTAGCAGTCTGGTGCATTTCTGATGAATTGGGCTCTTTAAAATGACTAGCAGTCTCGTGCACTTCTGATGACTTGGGCTCTTCAAAATGATTAGCAGTCTGGTCCAGTTCAGATAACTTGGGATCCTCAGAATTACTAACCATCTTGTTCTGATGAGCAGGCAAATCATCAGACTTTGCACTCCTTTTCCAGAATGGCCACCAACTTCTAATCCAACTAAAGAAAGTAGAACTTTTGCTGTAAGTTTCAGCACTTACATCAGGTCTTTTCTCAACCAGAGAGTCGTCAACTTGTGAAGAATATGAGCTGGGACAAAGCTCATCAACCTCCTTTCTAGTTTGATTCTCATGTTTGTTCTTTGCTTTAAATTTTCCAGATTCACTATTTGCAATATCATTGTTTTCCACATCAGAGCGATTTCCTGATGTGGTATATTTTTCAAAAAAATTGGGACTTGCATCCTTAGACCTAACAACGTCATTATCTGACGACTTTTTAGATCTCATTTTAAAGGAATCCATCTTAGTTTTGGACTCTTCATTGTCTTTTGGTGGAAGTTGAATATTTGACAATTGTGCATTAGCCACACCCATGACCTTCTCACTACCCAGAGATGATTTCTGCAACTCATTTGGAGGCTGACCCACTTGCTTTTCAACAAATGAAGGAAATGGTGATTTACCATCCACATTTTCCTCAATAGGTTTGCCTTGAAAAGGGATTGGTTGGAATGGTTTTGAATCATCATCCATGCCCCTTTCGTATGACGAGGACATTGTTTGAGTCCCATCTGTATCTCTATCCATATCCATATTTCTACCCTCATCATTTAGCTCTGGTGTTGTTGTATAGCCCCACTCCTCATTCTTAACAGCAAATGTCGTTGATGGTGCAGTACTGCTCTCAAAGGGTTCAGGAGATTCTGAACGGACCCAGTGTACTGAATAATTACCGCAACCTAAATGCTTGAGTTGTACATGTGGTATTGATAATAGAAAGCGGGAAAAATTTTTATATCCAAATGAGCTTTTACCCAAACACACATCATATTTTGCCAACTTTGCACGAAGATCTGTAATGGGGATCCCATTTGGATGGGAATTCAATATGCCCCTAATCTGCTTTATAACTGACATTGGAACACCACCTGACTTTAAGTCAGAGGGAGGTTCATGGATCTTCACATTTTGTGAAGATGTAGACTGTTCGGCAGCTGAGAAGGGGTTTTGAAGAGGCACCTTAGAGTTTCCATACCAAGAACCAAACGGTCCATCAGGTGGGTGGTTGAAATGTTTTCCAGTAAGATCTTCTCCCTTGAGCAATGAAGACCACTGCCACATTATAGTTGCTGCACTGCAAAGAGCATCAGGAGCCTTTCCTGGAATTGCAAGCAAAATATTGTAGTTATTCATTCTTAACCGGTGCAATACGCCAGCAAAGTCTCTATCACCAGATATCAGAAAGAGATGCGCAGGTGGAGGATTTTGGGAAACCCAATACATGAGATCAACAAGAAGAGATCTATCAGCACTATTTTTTCCACCTGCACCAAATTACTTAAAGTTATTATAATCTGAAAAGATAAAAATGAAGATGAATGAAACATTTCAGAAACTCCTGAAGCTATATATTATGGACTGCATACTAAGGCATGAGCTGTAAACCATTTGCGATGATTTATTAACAGCACCTACATTTCGAATATGATGAAATGGTGAACTTTCACCAGAACAATAAGAATCAAGCCCCACAACAGACAAAGACACCACATTCAAAACTATAACCAGCAGGAGTTATCTAACAGACACAAAGAGGAACTTTCATGTTACTCCTTACTCAAATAAACTATATCTAATGAGTTTTTAAATCCTTCATTTACCCCTCCCCCACCACAAATTTTCCAAAGCATGCGTTTTGTCCCCTAGGATATTCTGAATCACTGCAAATCATCTAGTTTTTGTCAAAGGGCCCAAAACTACGACAGTGTGCAGCACATAGGTTGCTGACAGAAGAAAAAAAAAGGTAGTGCAAACTGCTACAAGACTTATGGTCTGGAACAACAGAAAACCCGTTGATAGTTTTTCTGGAAGAAAATTATCAAAGGTGTGTCAAATTCTTTTTGCCTCATTCGCCAAAACAATAACTTGTCCATATTTGTTTTTACCAAACTATCAACAGCTCCAATGCTTTCAAAGGAAAATAGATAAGTTTCTGAAACGTAAGAGTGATAAAATGTAAGGCATTCAACACAGCGCAGTGAAAATGATTCGAGACCGTACACCTCATTATCTAGGTTTTCACGAGTTATAAAAACTGACAAATTATGAGAACAAAGCAATCGCGCTTAAAATCTAGGAACAATCACGCTTTGCTAACTAAAAAAAAATGGTTAACATCTCAAGCTGAAAATGTGAATATAAATAAATAAAATAAAAAACAATGATAAGTGGGGTAAGAAAAGGAACCGTTGGGAATGTGAGTGAGATGAATCCCAGTGAAAGCGAGTGCTTCCTGGTTGGACCTGGAAAGCTGCAAAACATCGCCGAAAGCGGTTATTTGAAGAGGACCCTTAATCCCGTTGGTTCTAACGGCGTCCGTGATAGCGGGTACCACCTTCGAAACGTTAATGCCAGATGGCACGTTGCAATTCTCGAAGTCCCACCACACCGAAACCCTCACGTTGCGTGGCTCCTCGTCGTGGCGCCTCCAGTGAGAATGCGAAGGAGAAGATGAGAACTCGCACACTTGAAGCCGAACGAGAAGCGTGCGAGCTTGTGATGATGGTGATGAACATGAAGAAGGGAAAAATAAGAGGCTTTTTCGGAGAAGGGGTCTCATCGTTAGGGGATCGGAGGTAATCGGAACGGGAAAGGAAATGAGAACAGTGGCAGTTACAAGTCGGTTACTCCATCTGTGAGTTTGGGTAGAAATGGAAAGGGGAAGGGTTTAGGAGATTGGAGAAGATGACAAGTAGTGAAACTAAAACCCTTGCATTTTCTATTCTTTTTTTTGGTCAAATTGCATTTTCTATTCCAAATTTGGGTTTAGGACCAAGACTTATTGGGCTTGGGGATTTGGGCTCGTGGCATGTGATGGGTCCATACATTTTATTCTTGGGATATGTTATTTGCACGCTTGATTCTTTTGTTTGCCTTAGATAGGACAGGCGGCCACTTGGCCACTTGTTACCGGCAAGCCAAAATCCAATGTTCTTTTTTAAAAAAATAATAATAAATATAAATAATCAATATGCAAAGTAAAAGTTTATTTTGTAAAAAAAAAAGTTAAATATATTTTTGATCCTTTATATTTGAGAAAAGTTCAATTTTTGTCATTTTTCTTTAAAATTGATCTTTTTAGTCCCTCGTTTTTGGAAATATACTATTTATAGTCCTTGAGGCCATTTTATAAATTCAAAAAATATTTTTTAATATTTTATTTCCACCCCTCATAATTTTTAATTTCCACTAAACCCCACCCACCATTTTGCGCAGAGAAAGACCACCGCACGCAACACCGCCATCTCCACCGTCTCGGTTGCCTCCACCACGACGCCCCACCGTCCCCTAGCCCCCAACCGTGAAGCCTCCTTCCCCTAGCCCCCTCAATCGATATGTTCCCCCTCACCGTAACCCCCTCCGGATACAAAGTGAGAGAGACAGAGAGAGAGAGAGAGAGAGAGAGAGAGAGAGAGAGAGAGAGAGAGAGAGAGACATACCTGGACGGTGGGGCATCGTGGTAGAGGCAACCGAGACGGTGGAGATGGCGGTGAGTCACGCGCGGCGGTCTTTCTCTGCGCAAAATGGTGGGTGGGGACTTAGTGGAAATTAAAAATTAGAAGGGGTAAAAATAAAATATTAAAAAATATTTTTTGAATTTATAAAATGGCCCCAAAAACTATAAATGATACATTTTAAAAAATGAGAGATTAAAAAGATCAATTTTAAAGAAAAAAGACCAAAATTGAACTTTTCCCAAATATAAAAGACCAAAAAATATTTAACAAAAAAAAATTATGTAAAATCAATTGATTTTAAACAAAATTAATTTAAAATTTAAAATTGGAAAATTTGATGCGAATCCACCCGTAAGGCACTATTATCTTTCAGTTATTACTAATCATGGTATCAAATAGAATACTTGAAAATTCGCATAAGGTATTTTCAAAAAGTCTCTTTCTGAAGGAACTACTAGTCTTTTTTTTTGGTCAAGGGGGAGGGGGGATTGGGGGGGGGGGGGGGGGTTGGGTGGAGGATCGAACCCCCACCTTCGTTGATATCACCCCAGTGCTCTACCACTGAGCTGCCTAGTGGGGGATAAGGAACTACTAGTCTATCTGTATATATCCTTTCAATTGAAGAAAGCATTTTTGGGCACCGGCCCTTTCTAGTTTAAAAAAACATTTTAATAAAAATTTAACAATTAAGAGAGAGAGAGCATCATTATTTAAAAAAAATTAAGTAATATATCATTTGTTTAATAAAAATTTAAACCATTTGTTTCTATTAAATTATTACTTTTGGGCAGAAAAAAGCGAAAGGTGAGATGCTATAATAAAGATTTTATTTAAAAATTAGAGTGCTTAGAGAATAGATACACCACTGAGTTTTGTAGTCCAACTGTAAGTTGATCA
Organism: Glycyrrhiza uralensis; assembly: GCA_030159175.1. Classification (NCBI taxonomy): domain Eukaryota; kingdom Viridiplantae; phylum Streptophyta; class Magnoliopsida; order Fabales; family Fabaceae; genus Glycyrrhiza; species Glycyrrhiza uralensis. The sequence continues at coordinate 46,749,729 of BRZY01000005.1, forward strand.
AAGCATAAATATTTTCGCACCCATTTCTCGTGCACTGTTTTCATTTTGGGGAGAATGGGATTAAGCAGCAACCAATTTGAAACTATATATATGCACTTGATTGGTGAAAATCACATGTTGTAATCATCCACACATATTTTTCACGGTCAAATGGGTGAATTAGGGCCATATTTGGCCGTGTTTGTAATACAATTAATATATTCCGGGATGAATTTGATGGCCAAGGCCGCATTTAACGGGGGAATGAATACCTGTGTGTTTGTCTTTTATAGACAACTCATTGGAGCCATTATTTTGGTCCCTTTAGCCTTGATATTTGAACGGTAATGTTGAAAATGATCTGTTTTTACTTCCCTAGATTTTTATCTTGATTTTCCATATGCTGTGTACTTATATATATAACTAACTGACATATGTATTATATTATATGGTCCAGCAAACAAGCAGTGCCAGTGCCAATCTCATTTATGACCATCTGCAAGATTTTTATACATGCATTATTTGGGTAAAATACAATACTACTATTTAATCTTTATGTGATTTCTCAACAAATGCTGCTACCTTGACAAAGAACCTTTAGGTCTATAATCCTACTTTGTTGCTTTTCAGACTTACTTTGGGTCTGAATGTGCATGGTATTGCCCTTGTTTACACGTCAGCTATGTTGGCTGCTGCAATTGTTAATTCCCTCCCCGCTTCTACATTCTTCTTTGCTGTTCTGCTAAGGTAATTTTTTGGAAAATCACTATTTTGTTATGTGTATGTGCTTCATGAATTAGAGTGACTGGCAAATACAATTTTCATCTTCTAATGATATGTTGCAGAATGGAGAAGGTAAAATATAAAGACAAAATCTGGAATTGCGAAGATAGTAAGTGTATTACTGTGCATGGCTGGCGTGGCGACCTTGGCATTTTACAAGGGACCCCAGATAAGGGGTGCGCACCATCTCCTATATGGATATCACCACAGTCAACAACTTGAGGATCATTTTCATCTAGCAAAACATGGATATTGGGTTCTTTCCTCTTGTTCCTTTCCGTCATCATGTGGAGTTTTTGGCTTGTAATTCAGGTAGCCACCTATGTTGCATATTTGTGCTATTCCAAGCTGTGCTAAGGTCTAGAATGAATAGAAACATTTAGGTGTTACTTTATGAATCCTATGCTTTTTTGGTAATTTTCTTTTGTGTTTAGATGACGTGCACACACTATTCTGGTTGGATTTGAATTTATTGCAGTCAGGAATCACGCATTTAACATGATTATGAGATCAAACGACTCACATTCGACCTTGGCATTTTACAAGGGACCCCAGATAAGGGGTGCGCACCATCTCCTATATGGATATCACCACAGTCAACAACTTGAGGATCATTTTCATCTAGCAAAACATGGATATTGGGTTCTTTCCTCTTGTTCCTTTCCGTCATCATGTGGAGTTTTTGGCTTGTAATTCAGGTAGCCACCTATGTTGCATATTTGTGCTATTCCAAGCTGTGCTAAGGTCTAGAATGAATAGAAACATTTAGGTGTTACTTTATGAATCCTATGCTTTTTTGGTAATTTTCTTTTGTGTTTAGATGACGTGCACACACTATTCTGGTTGGATTTGAATTTATTGCAGTCAGGAATCACGCATTTAACATGATTATGAGATCAAACGACTCACATTTTGAGTATGTGTTTTAGATCCATTTTAGTAAATAAAAATATGAGTAATCCGATCTCTAGTTTTGGCCTAGTTGATGACTCTATACTCATTACTCATTCTCATCCAAAAATAAAAATAAAAAACAGGCACAAATTCTTAAAAGTTACCCTTTGAAACTAAGGTTCACGACCCTTCAGAGCCTATCAAGTGCAATTCAGTCATTTGGTATTGCCATAGCTTTTGAAAGAGATATTCAGCAGTGGAAGTTGGGTTGGAACATGAGATTGCTTGCAGTTGTTTACTGTGTAAGTATCAAAGTAATAATGCACTCTATTTATGTAACTTCTTTTCTATGGTGCATGCATTGATGGTGACAAGAATGTTATATATTGTGATGTTTGATATTTAATTATGCTATTTCTTGCTTTAGACCCTGATGTCTGCCGGAACAACTGGTTTGTTATGCTTACCAATCCGATAGATTTTGATTCATCACCAATATCTTTTTCTTGACCATGAAGATGTTTCAAGTTTAAGTTGGAATCGGATCACCCAAGTTCTAAAAAAATGTTGGAATGGAGGAAAAATAAAAATAAAATGGAAAGGACTCTGTGTTCATGCAGCTAGTTGAAATATTCAATTCAATTGTCACTTAGCAGTTAGCAGTTTAGGACTAAAAATCCGGGGGGCTAACCTGACGTGACCGCAATTAGGTACTATGCATTGTATGGAGTTAATTTATTTATGGTTTTCCCCACCATTGCACTAACATAAATGAAATGATGATTATGATGTCTGTGTTAATAGAATCCTAAATTAAACTAACAGGGGACACTGGTGAGTGGGGTCGCCTACACCATGCAAGCTTGGGTGATTGAGAAGAGAGGACCAGTTTTCCCTGCAATGTGGAACGCACTGAGTTTTATAATTGCCACGATAGGTTCCATGTTGCTCTTGGGCGAGCCCCTATGTGCAGGGAGGTGAGTGGCAATTATACTCTGATGTTTTTTTTTTTATTGGGTGGATGAATTCATACTCTGATATTTGGGACACGTATATATAACTGAATTTATCACAATACTACTTTGACCAGTAAGTACAAATTCATATTTACCCCATGTATAAACATATTGATATTGATACTACTCTAAAATTAATTAAAAATAACTAAAATCGTACGATGGGACTAACAAAAAATTACAATAAAATCTTTGAAATATTTGTCTGGTACTGAAATATTCCTTTGCGTACAAAGAGATTCGGAATATTTGAAAGTTGAAATCCTTGAAATTATAGTATTAAGCTTGCAGTCCCTTATTTGAGGAATTGTTATCCTTCCAAAGTGCAGGATACTTCAATCCGTTACATCAAGTTAAATACCATGTTAATTACCTATGTTGCCCCTAATCCTCACAAATTTGGACGGTCTGTTTTTTCAGCGTTCTGGGTGGGATTTTGCTGGTGTTAAGTCTGTACAGTGTTTTGTGGGCAAAAAGCAAAGAAGTAACGACTCATCAGAATTCTTCACCAGTTGAAGCATATAAAGAGCGTGCAGAGGTGAAAACAGAGGCCGCTATTAGCGAACCACTACAACCCGCATAGTTTTTCTTTTTTCTTTTCTGGTTTCCATTTCTATTTATTTAATCTCTCTTTGGAGGCCAAAATATATGCATCAAATAAGCAAAGCTTGTTTGTACTGATTTAATTGGAAACCAAAAAGTCTTTGATTGCACTTGAAACTTAATTATCTTAGTACTAACGTGGGAAAAGTGTGCGAATGTGAAGATAATTAGATACATATGAAAAGCTATATCCTTCAATTTTTTAAATACCATGATAGTGTATGTTCGGTTTATAATCGAAAAACTACAAACTTACATTTTAACTCAAAATAATTAGAGAGTTAAACATGCATTTTGTATTGCAATGGAAAATCATAGACCCACACTTCTGTAATATAACCGGGACGCTGTCCTGTGTTTATAAATTTGCACTCACAAATATATAAATAAGTAGTCCATTTTAGTGTTTATTCTCTTTTTTGTTTTTTCCCCAAAGAATAATGTGAAGAGAGGAAATTTCACCTCAGCAACCAAAATTTCGAAGTAACTAGATGTGACAATTTGTGCTTGACTGCTTGTGCGGAGATAATCAATTGCGATCGTATACTTCTCTTGCCCTTTTCCCTCTGTTTCTTGCATTATTTATTGCCTTCAATCACTAACGTTATCAATTGAAGTATACTTTGTCTTGCTTCGTTAATTGGGAAGACTTCACAATCTAAGGAACGAGTTTATTTTGAGATGAGAAATGATATATCTTCCTACAAATCATCCTATATATTCTCTTACTATTTTATAAAATAAGAAAGAGAATACAACTAATATCTTGAAAACATAAAAAATATTCAATAATTTTTTCATTTAGTAAGTAAAAAAATTTGTAAAAATAAAAGGTAAGAGGATTTAAAATTATTCTTTTGAGATCCAATATCATTCCGGGCCCTTTTGGTATAAAGAAAAAGGAGAGGAGGAAAGGAAACGACAGAGGAAACTAATTAACAACAGCATCAAGCTTTACGAACACTGTTTTTGAGGAGTTGGTCCTCCACACATCCTAACTTAAAAATATGATAAGTGGAAATGTGTTCACTTTATTATTACTACGGTGTCATTTGTTTGCTTTTTCTATTTTTATATTTTATTTTATATTTTTTTATTACAATACTAACCCTCAAGTCCACCTCTTCTCCTTGTTCTATATTATATGTCAGTTGTTACTTGAAGTTTTTCTTTAAATAGAACGGTTACCATAAGTTATAAGGGCAAAATAAACCAAATAAAAGTGTAAACCAAAAATAGGGGTGTTTTTGTTACCCCATATTGTCTTTATTAATAGTTATAAATTAATAGTTATGGATTTTGAGAAAAAAAAGATTAATAGTTATAGATTATATAGAATCGAGTTTTGATTAGCCGGCCGGCATTATCAAATTGAAATGATTCATTGAATTAATTTCCATTTTGATGTTAAAAGGTGACACGAACGCCAACTTAATTATTTTAGTTTATCTAATACTGTTGCTTAGTGGATTCTACTGTATTGTGAAGTAACAAAATACTGATGCTTTACGATGCTGTAACCTGCCAGTGGCATGGCAGTAGCAGGTTTAAAAAATTGGCTATATCTTTTTGAATTTATGAAACATTCCCAAGAAGCAAAATCTCCCTATCCTCTGTTTACGGTGTCTTGAACTTTAATTATGTATGGTAGAATTATGTACTTGAATTGTAGTGTGGTAGAATTATGTACTCAGTAATCTCAATTACCACTAGTCGATTGCAACCAACTTAATAGGCTTACGATATGTTTGAGCCAAAAAAATGGACTATAACTAGAACACAAATAATCTATTTATAGTACGTCAATATTCTCATCTACGACCCTTAACTTCTAACTTTGAAAGTTATACATATATAACTCTATAATCTCCTATCTCCTATCTCCTATTTATTACAATCACGACACTTTCCTAGCTAGGATGATAACTACACCTGACTCAGAGTTAATTCGCAGCTAATCAAATCAATTAACCAAGTCCTATTGCTGTCCTTTCAACATATCCAAAGTACTAGTAGTTCCTTAATGTATCTACCTATCTTAATGCCCTCGATCCCCTAACAATCAAAAGGAAGAACATGCAGAAACCAAGAACATGCTGAGCTTTCATAGAAATAGAAATCCAAAACAATCACATGCAAGCTGTAATACAACACTTTGAATCACAATCACACAAATAGAATCATGTACACTCACCAATACACGAGTAAAATATAATGACAACTATATTGAGATGATTATCTTTCTTCTTTAAGTTTGGGTACTTTTCCATCTATTAAGTTGAACATTTGAATTAAGTTATTTTTTGAAATAAGTTAAACATATAATGATTTGCTCTAATTAATCAAAAGAGAGTACAAGACATGTCCTCAATATAGGTAGCAGTGCCTGAAAATAAATGTCTCTTATGAACACCGCAAGAAATGAAATTTGTCCAAAAAAATTAATTTATTTGATCAATATTATTTTTATATTAATATAAATGTATTAAATATAAACATAAATATCGAAAATATTTGATATTTCAATTATTACTTATAAAATATGCAATTATATCTATTTTTATATAGAAAGTATCGAAAAAAGAAATTAAGAAAAATAAAAATTAGGGAGAGTAAAAATTTTGTGTGAATGAAAAGTTAATTGAGAAGAAATTAATATTAATTTATTTGGATTTAATACATAACTCTGGAAATTAATATAATATGGAAAGTCTAGTATATGCATCATAACATGAAGATGGCACACAATTTCATTAGAATTAATGTGAAGGATAGGATAACTCCATGGGATTTTTTTTTTGATGAAGTACTCCATGGGATTTAAGAGTGAGGACTCAAGTTTTATATATATATATATAATATGAAATATGAGGATGGATAAAATTACACCGGTGTAACACTTGGACAATGTTATACCACTAATAAATTTTGTTTACAAAAAAAATATCGCTAATAACTTTTCACTTGATAATTATACTATAAAATCTATCGTTGGATTAAAAGTAACTATTACGTAAGATCATTTCTATAAAAATTTACATAAATCTAAAATTATTTCATGTGTCATTGAGATATATTAAGATTAATGTCTTTTAAAATATATAAATTTTGACATATTTCAATTAAATAATTGAGTCACCTAATGCCGTTTGGATTTAATGCATTTAAAGTGAAATGATACATTTTAGATGATAAAGTATATGGATAACTATTGATTTCAAAAAAAAATTTACAGTTAAAATTGTAATAAAATTAAAAACATTTATAATAAATTATGAAATTATTAAAATATTAACTAGTTTTTAATCAATCATTATAATTCCGCGTTTATCTGTTGATATATCTTTCACTCTATAAAAGTTAAATAATGATTCTAGATAAGAAAAAGACTTAAATATGTTTTTAGTCTTTTATTTTTTATTGAGGTCCGTTTTTAGTCTTTTATTTTTAAAACGCGTCTTTTTAGTCTCTTATTTTTTAAAAATGGTCTCTTTTAGTCCCTTGAGTCATATTTTAAAATCAAAAATATCTTTTAAATTTATACTTTGATACCTCTCAAGCCTGATGCTTACATTAATCCATTTTTTCGTTCTCTTCCCCCTCCATTGATGCACCGCGACCCCCCATTCCCTCTAGGAGTAGTTCTAACGTCCTCCCTTGAAGCCACCATGAGATGCGGTCTCTCTCTCATTCTCTTTCCTATATGATCGCGGTGGCCGCCTCCCTTCTCACCATTGTGCGTAGCCTCCCTTGGCCACGCAGAGCTCCTCCCTTAGTCGTGCGGTGATGGGGGGAGCGGTGCATCAGTGGAGGGGGAGGAGAACGAAAAAAATGGGTTAAAGTGAGCATCAGGCTTAGGAGGGGTCAAAGTATAAATTTAAAAGATACTTTTCGAATTTAAAATATGATCCGATGGACTAAAAGAAACTATTTTTCAAAAATAAAAAACTAAAAAGATACATTTTAAAAATAAAAGATTAAAAATAGATCTCAATAAAAAATAATAGACTAAAAATAGATTTAAGCCATGAGAAAAAATTATGATTCATATATAAAAATCAGTATTGGTTAGCTATGATTGCTTACGTCGGTACGAGGAATGAGGAAGTGCGATTGACGAATTGATAATCTCCCTTTCCTTCCATCCGATTTTCAGTCCCCTGAATTGTGTCAATTCAGAAAAAAAAAATTTATCTCATACTTTTTATGGTTAATTTTTAAATAAATGGTCACTGTTTAATTTTGAAAAGGAGATAAATTTTTCTGAGTATGTGTGGTCCACGTGTTCCGCAGTTTGCAAGCTGAATGTGGTGCCTCATTCAAAAAAAAAAAAGGACAAAGCACTATTTTAAGCACGAAATGAATTTCATGCCATGGAAATCCCGTAGGAAAATTCGCATCAAACCTGTTTCTTGCAGTTTTTTCTGTAAAATCTGCAGGAAAATTCATAGAAAATTGGTGAATTTTTAGCAATGTCTCACTATGTAGAGATCATATCTGCTGTTAAAAATTCACAGACGCGGCAAAAGCCTCCTCACTCCTATTACCAAAACAAACCCCGACCCGAAATACATACACTCATTCATATTCATAGAATTAATAGAAATTCTCAGAAAAGTTTAAATATACGTTTAAATCCAAAGTTATTTAGAACTCTTTTTAATCAAACATACTCATCGACTCAAAACATATCACAATTGAAATGTCGTTAAGTATAATCTGCAGGATTTAATACCAACTCGATTTGGTATTTGCCCAAGATGAATGTTGTGTAATTTTATATATATATATATATATATAAAAGAATGGATCAAGTTACATGTAATACTTTGGACAATGTTATATTTTAAAATTTATCATTGGATTAATAATTATTATCACATAAATGATAGATTATTTTTATAAAATTTTACATCAATTTAAAATTATTTGACATGTGATGGAGATTCGTTAAGATTTAATTATATATATACACATGATGTATTACACATATCCATACACTCATTTGTTGGGGATAAAGTAACCAAACCAACAGTTGGAAACGGCCAATAGTTAGCTATGATTGATTGCTTAATTGTATTACACGGGGATTGCAAACAAGCGGGATGCCACGTCAACAATTAGAAGGATGTAGGGTCCCCCAAACACTAAAGCAGCTAGCGTATCATCTTCCTACACACACACACATCCCCGTATGTCCTTCTCATTTTTTAGACACAAGGGTTGTTGACCTCATTGCCCTCGCGCGTGTGTACTGATATATTATTATTTATTTGTGTGAACTGTAAAACACCTCACCACTCACTCACTCCCTCATCAAAACGTCTCAAACCCAACTCCCAAGGAGTGACAAACAGGGGAAAAGAAAAAACTAACGTAATAATGAAAGGGAAAAAGCCCTATGTGGTTGTGTTTATCATACAAGCCATATACGCTGGTATGTTCCTACTCTCAAAAGCTGCATTCGACCACGGCATGAACAATTTCATCTTTGTCTTCTACAGACAGGCAGTAGCAACCCTTTTCCTCATCCCTTTCGCTTTCTTCTTCGAAAGGTGTGTAGAAGTTTAATGTCTTATATATCAATTACTCATTTCCTAGATGCATGATCAATATATAACATATAATAATAATTATATATCTTAATTCAACTTTTTTTTTCCGGGGTAATTAATGTGACGCTGCAGGAAACTTGCACCTCCTCTGTCCTTCGGGACCTTCTGCAAGATTTTCTTCCTTTCTTTCTTCGGGTATGTCCAAATATTGGGTTGATCAACATTGACATGTAACATATTAAAATTTAATATATATCGTACATGATGGAGATTATTTATAGGTCAATTTGAAGTTTATACTTTATTTAATTACATGGCATTAATTAATTATATGATTTATGGAGAGTTGTTCTGTGTTTTCCCCCTTCATTAAAATTTCAGGATTACTTTGAGCTTGGATGTATATGGTGTTGGTCTTATTTACACCTCTGCAACTTTGGCTGCTGCTACCACGAACTGTCTTCCTGTCATCACCTTCTTCTTAGCGCTCCTACTCAGGTGGGCCTCACACATGACATGATATCATGATATAGCTTTACATTTTATTAATTCGATTTGATTCAAATCTAACTCAACAGTACTCTTGATCGAATTAACATGATCAATTGTTCGTCGACCATTAGGTGTTTTTAAACGTGATTAAGGTTCCAGTTTTGAGCTATTTGCACATACTTTAATTTCTATGAATAACATTCGTAGCGCACCTAAAATTCTACCCATATATTCCCTCTTTCTTTTGATAGGGGGATACTAGAAAAAGCATGAATTATGTATATTGCTTTTTACTATATAATAATCATGAGTGAATGTCTAAAACTTTTAGACAAAAGAACTAGACAGGTATATACTTTAAATATTATATCATATGAAGGTAGCTTGACTACTGTTGACACACAAAAAAATTGATAAAGGTAAGGCACTTCAAAAGTAGACATATCAGATTTGAGATTCCATTCATATGTCCAACACAGTGATCTAGTAAAACTTTCAAGTGATCAATATTCTCACCTGATGTTTATTTATTTTTATGATTAATCATTTCTTGGTCAAATTATGATTAATCATTTTTTTTGGTCAAAATTATGATTAATCATTTTTTTTTGTCATGATTAATCATTTTTTTTGGTCAATGGTGATGATTAATCATTTTTTTTTGGTCAATTCATGATTAATCATTTAAGTTTGTATATTTTGGTGGCCTAAGTGGGCTGGGCTGGCCCAGCACAGTTCTAGCCCACCTCCGACAAAGCTACCTCCCCACCCACTCCCTTTCCCCTATATCCCCCGTGTGTGTGAGTTGACCCAAAAAAAATGCCTTGCTATTTGACCCAAAAAAAATGCCTTGCTAACATCTTGATCACCTTACCCCGACACGTGTTGTTGGGTCTGGAACTTCAAATATTAATAACAATTTTAAAAAATTAAAAAAAAAAACTTTCAAGTGGAAACCAATGACCGGGAAGATTCTTCCCCATTGAGGTCTCATCCCTCACTTTTCTAGCGTAATGAAAGCTTGTGTATATTAGAAGAAGAAACGGTGTGGCCATGTGGGTTTCTCACTTGACTAGTACTACTATACAAAGACGCGGATGTCACGATCACGTGATCACGTGAATTTCCGTTTCCATGAAAATTGAAATAATACAAGAACATTGTTATTATTCGGTACAAAACACTTCATGCGAAAAACACACGAAATGTCACTCAATCAGGGAACGTGAGATATGTGAACAGTACTGCTAATAATACATGGTGGTCAATGCACGAATTTAACCATAACTGTTCGATCACCTTAATCATGTCATGTATTGTTATGAGTGCTCACAGACTCCATATCCCCCAGTAATTGGTTAATTGACATTTAATTAGTTTGTTTTCCATACAAAGTGATTGGTACTCAATAGCACCATTCTGGATGTGTCGGCAATTTATTTTAATAGTGCATGTAATTATAAAGTAAGGAATATCTACAATTGGTAAATAAATCAATGGTCTAAAATTACATGCATATATGAATAATAAATCATAGATAAGCTAGGATTTTCATTAAAAGTTGGGATAACTTGTTTTAGTCTCTCCTAGCACATTCTAGTATACGAATTAATGTTTTGGCGTCAAGCCCATCAGCAAAGGGAATCACATTATCAACTGTGTGACATCTCATTAATTAAGCCTTCTAATCTTTCACTAATTAATACACCATATTAATCCACGTGAGATAATTAATTTTGTATTAATGAAGGATTGAGAGTTTGAAGATAAAGACGACAGCTGGGATTGCTAAATTGGTAGGCGTTGTGGCATGCTTGGCTGGTGCAGCGACCCTTGCCTTTTATAAAGGTCCTCATTTGAAACTTTTAAGCCATCATGTTCATCCCCTTCTGGGATACCATAAAAGCGAACAACATCAAGCTGATGATCATGCTGCATCTGGCACATGGATAAAAGGTTGCTTCCTCGTGCTGCTCTCCAACATATGTTGGGGGCTGTGGCTGGTGCTACAGGTAATCTTACTTTTTCCCCCCTAGCTTTTACGATCGACTCTTAAGTCATATATATATATATATATCCTTTAATTAATTAATTACTAATTATATTTTATATTCTAGTCATCTAAGTTATAATTTCCTATTGATTACATATATAGGCTTTTGTCATAGAATGCTACCCTTCAAAGGTGCTCTTCACAGCTCTCCAGTGTTTCTTAAGCTCAATTCAGTCTTTAGTTGTTGCCTTGGCCGTAGAAAGGGACATTGAGCAATGGAAGTTGGGTTGGAATGTTAGGCTCCTCGCCGTAGGATACGGTGTAATCCTCTCAATTTCATCACTAAATTCAATAATTTACTTTTATTGATCTCTAGTACACATCATATATTTATTACTTATTATTACTGGCTAGCCAGAGATATATGTGTAATGTATAAACTCAATTAGGCTGACCGCAATTAATGGACTTGTGTTGGTAGGGAATAATTGTCACCGGTTTCACATATTACTTACAGACATGGGTTATAGAGAAGAAAGGACCTGTGTTTTCTGCCTTGTCAACGCCACTGGCTCTGATTATTACAATCTTCTCCTCTGCAATTCTCTTGGGCGAGATAATAAGTTTGGGAAGGTAATTAATTACTCCACTAGCTAGTAAATCAATTTTTGCAACTTCTAGTTTTGTCTAATTCTTTGATGGGTTTTTAAATTGGAAATTAATAGTAATAAAAAATTACATTAAGTAATCAATTCCTCTGTAGTGATTGGTCTAATTACTGCACAAATTAATTAAAGACTCATGCATGATCATCCTGTACATGAGGAACCAATATAATAAAAAGCATGATTGATTTTGGTGTTTGATGTGCAGCCTTTTAGGTGGGTTTCTATTGGTTCTAGGACTATACAGCGTGCTGTGGGGAAAGAGCAAGGAGCAAACACCAAAAGCCTCGCTAGACTTGGAGCAACGAGCTGGAACGGGTGTTAATTAATTAATTAGAGTGAGCTCGCAATTGCGATGACGTGTATGAATTGATGGAATTAATAAGCCAAATTGCTTGTGAAGAAGGCGATATATTGTTTGTAATTTTGCCAACAGTTTATACATGACCATATTACGCCCAAGCCTGCGGAGATGTACCAGACAGCATATTTATACAAGTGAATAAATCAATGACTAACCCCCCACCCACTCTTTTGGCTCATTGGTCTGTAAGTGCTGTTTTATCTTTTTGTTTTTATGTTAACTGGGTTGAAATGGTCTCCTAATATTCGAGATCTAGATAAGCCAGCTTTCAATTTTCGAATAGTTAAAATTCAGTATAAGACTTGATATGTATTGGTGTTTCCACAAATATGAGCACGTTTAAAACCTTTGAAATTCAATTACAGAGTGTTTGATTTAAAGAAAGGTATAGAGGAAAAGAGTATCAATAGAGGGGAAATTACCAATAATGCAATTATATAGGTTCAAGCATAGGTATTTTTTTTTTATCAAAGGTGTTTTTGAAAATGCAAAGTACCAAGGAAAGTACTACTATGACATGCTCATATTTTTTCCTTTGCCATCACTATAGGTGTAGTCATACTAATTAATGATTTGAGTCACTGTCAAAAGATCCTCCAATGCTCAAGTTCTTCTCTTGCCATGAAGTAACTCATGTATATGCAGAACTCGAATCAATAATTGACTCAATCAAAGTATTGGATAAATGAATTATTGAAATATATATATATATACATAAATTAATGAATCACTGGTTAAACTAGTACCTAGTATATATTAAACAAAATTTAAAATTCATAATCTATAAAATTTATACTTAAAAATTCCAGAAAAATATACCATACTTTAAAAATGCATGCCATACTTCAATAGATATTCACAAATTCGTTGTTTAAATTTATGATTTTAACACAGAACATTATTTATAACTCTTAGCTATTTTAAGAGAACTTAAATAAACACTTAACAAAATCAATAATCGTTAAGATATTTTCCAATTTCATATATCTAATATATCAATATCAATTTATTTACAATTGATCGAACAAGACTCTTCTAAAATAATTTTAAGATGAATGAGCAAATTTTTATTTTCGGTACATGCTTTGCACTTCTATATCCCATTGGGCCTTGCTGCGTAATGCGAGGCCCATGGTTTAGGAACGTGAGGCCTGCTCATTCCATAATGACCAAACAATTGGACCAAAAAAATAACAATGACCAAACAAAAAATTGTTCTGGTGATACTTGATAGAGAGACAATCTCGGCGCAGCTGTGGCCTTACCTCAATCCCCACAATTGCAAAGCTGTTCCCTCTAAACGACACCGTCGTGCAGGGCAAGTTAGGCTGCAGATTCCTTCGATTCTGGTCTGAAAGCCAGCCAACCAGAGGCTCAGAGCAAATAGCGAACGCTTTCGATCTCCGTCGATATGCAAATACCGCGATGGCGAAACTTGTTGTCCATGAAGACTTACATCGCCCCCTCCGCCACACGTTTCTCTGCGTTTCATTCCACTCCGTGTTCGTGTCAGAAATGGAAGAGCAAATCGAACTCCGTGAGTTTCTCTTTTTTTTTTCTTTTTAATTTTCTTATTTCGAAAGTGCATTCGTTTTTCCTGTTTGAGTGCTGTTGCTCTTGTTCTCAATGCTGTATGGTGGAGTAGTATATCGATTAGTTAGAAGAAAATAAAATTTCAAAATAAGCACTTTAATCATTGCAGCATTTTGTTGTTAATTTGTTATGCACTATTGCTTGGCTGATAAGTGAATTGCCACATTTGTCTATGGGGAATTATTTTCGCCTTTGAAATCCAATTTTTGTATGCTCCACTCCTGAGATCAATTATTACTTGCCACCGGGAATTGGCTTACCCTTCTATTCTTGTGTGTTTATCTATCATCTTTCTCAATGTGGTTTGTTTATGTTCTCATTTTTTTTTTCTTGGACGAGGGATTAACTCTTTACCAGCTATGAGAAGGTTTGGAAATTAATACAGTGCTTTTTTCCCCCTTTCGTGCAGGATGTAAAAAGAGGACAGCAACCATCCAAGGTATATGACTATGCGTTGTGGCATTTAACTGTAGAAAAAACATGAATGTTTTGTTTCATTTTCCTTAGGTGATCTAGCGCATATATTTTTATCTAATTATTTTTGGCGTTGTTAAGTACGAGCAATCTATGAAACACAAAGATGAAGCATTTTATGGGTTCTAAAGCAGTAAACTAGACTAAATTGTGTGTTTTCTGGATTACTCAAATCATGTGTAAGCATGCCTCTATCACTGGAAAAATCTTGAGTGTATTTGTTTTAGGATATCTCCAATCATTCCTTGGAGAGTGAAGTTGGGAATATAACATTCCCATGTTTGGCTCAAGCTTTGAAAAAAATATTCCTAGTCAATATTCATTCCCAAGAAAGCTAAATACACATGTTTCCCTTGTCTTCTATTCTCACGATTAGAGGTGGGTATCTTACTTTCCCATTACTTCCCACCTTCTATCACATTATTTCTTATTTTCTTCTATTTTTGTTTTTGAACAAAATAAATTTAACTTTTTTTATAAAAATAAATTCTAACCAAACATGTTAACGAATTTACCCTGGAATAACATTCCTGGTTATAGTGTTCCTAAGAATATTATTCCAAGGAATACAATGATACAACTTGAAACAAAGGCCCCTATGTTTTGTGCGTATTAGATTGGATTGCATGCCTATGGTCAGGTTTTACTGATTTCTCATTTCTCAAGCTCAAGGAATTTTTAACTATGAGGTGCAATGGGATTTTTTTAATGAGATGTGCAAGTGCAATATCAGTTGGGATACATAAGGGATTTGGATAGAAATTTGTCAGCATGTAGTTTAGGACCGATATAGTTGTTTCTTTCCTGCTTATTTGACATCCATATAATTATCGATATCATCGCTTCACTGATGTTAGAAATGTTAATTTCAGAATCAAATCAAATATATTACACGTCAAAAGCGTGCTGATGCAAAGAAAGCTCTCAAAGATCTCCTTTACAATAGTGGATCCTCAAAATTTTCATTTGAGGTATGCTCTCTACAGACTACAATCTTGATTATGTTGAGAAACTTTGACAGTTTATGTTACTATTAGCAATACCCTTTTTATATTGTTTACTGTTGCTACGATTGCTTTTTTTTTTCTGGATGATGTGGGCAAAGTTTGTGGATTAAAAAATATTTACTGCCAACACAAGAACTAGCTGCTTTTGAAGTAAATGTTTGCCCTATTTAGATGGGACTTCTGTCGTGAATTTGTCAACATTGCCCATAGATAACAAATGTAGGATATATATATATAACTAAAAAAATTACATGCTGAGTAAAGTCAGTCAATCAATTTGGATTTTATTTGGAAATAGGGTAAGGCCTCTCTCCCTGATGTAGCATGAGCAGTGGCTGCAGAATTTTGTCCTCCCACCTACAATCAAAGAGATGCTAATGAACTCATTTTTATCAAAAATGAAATCAGTTCTTTTTCATACATTTGGATATATTTTTTCTTGTGCCTAATATAATACCTCACATTGTGTTCTCTTTTTTATGCATTAGAATTGTTGTCAAAAATTTGCAATGGTAATGTTTTATGATGTAAATTCTCCTAGGACAAAGAAACAAAATGGAAACTCGAAGGAAACTCCAATGATCGTTCAAATAGCTATTCCAATAAAGGTCAATCAAAGTCTGGTAAGCGGTTTGGTGGAAAACCACAAAAGAAAACTAAACGTGAGTTCCTTTCAGTTCACATATATAGTTTGTTCCTTCTTTTTTTCTTCACCTTTTCCCTCCCTCCCCCCACGGGCCTGTAGCAAATTATTTTGAGGAAAATGGATAGACCTCCTGTGAGATTTTGAAACATTACAAATTTACAATTATCCCCTGCCAATGGGACAAGTTACTAGAATTCTCTGGTTATAAATTTGAATATGCAATATTTCAAATCTCGAGAATTATGTCACAATTTCACTCAATTTTTAATGTATGTTCTGTAAGTTTGGAAAATGCACACCTCCAGCGACATATATTAGCTTTACAGTGCAATCATTATAGCTAAAATTTTATTATGTTTTGGTGCACGTTGTAGTCAATTCAATTTATTATTTGTATATTCTAGACCAGTAAATAATCTGAACATGGATTAATGATGTTTTGTTATGCCACCTGGGACTTCCTTGTCCCACTGAATGTTACTTAAAATTAAATTTTGTTTACTTTCCTAACTATTGATCTCCTTTATACTTAAGGAAAAATCAGAAGAGAAAGTTTCTGTGAGGACTTCGATGGCGATCCTGAACAAGTATTCCAGGCAACATTTGGTAACAGATGGTATACCTGGTCCTTCAGCAATTTGAGGGGATCTTCTTTTGAATATTCTACATCCGGGTTTGAATGGAGGGAACATCCAAATAGGGCAAACAAGTGGAAAAGTCCAAGTGACACTGAGTGTGATGATGATGATGATGATTCATGTTGTGTAGGATCAAGTTCTGATAGAACTATTCTTGGTTTGCCTCCAACAGGTCCATTAAAGATAGAAGATGTTAAAAACGCGTAAGTGATTTAAGGTTCCGTTTTGGTGCAAGGTCTTGTACCAGACATAAAAGACATCATACACACATTACAAACTGCTGAACTCTCTTTATTGCCCTTGCAGTTTCCGATTATCAGCTTTAAAATGGCATCCTGATAAGCATCAAGGCCCTTCCCAGGTTTGTTTGAAATATTTGTTTAGCCTATCTGCCTCTTAAATAAGCTGTTAGAAACTTAATACTTCACATGTTAGGTCGGCAGCAAGCCCACCCTACTCAAATCTCACATTATTAGTACAAACTTACCTCTTGGGAGTAGGTGTAATTTGTGCACCTTCCTGAACTGCTGTTTATATAGACCCTCTTGATGAATATATTTTTAAGCACAAAAGTAGTTACCAATTACTGTGAAATTGACATTATATACCATTTACAAAATTTATGAGCAATGTAGAAACAACCAATCCTTTTCCCTTTGGTGGCTTTTATGGTGCACTTTATATCTGCCATTGATTCAAATGACTTCTACGTAAATGGTTGATATTCACTAGCTGTAACTTGTTAAAAAGGTTGTTTGTAAAATTCATATTTATAAAAATTTCCCAAAAAGTGAAGATTGTTTACAAGCCCTTCAAAAAAGAACGAAAAATGAAAATGGAAAGGAGCAGGTGGCTGTGATGAGTTGCTGAGCAAGTCGACGTCGATGTTTTTCTCAATGTTTGCAAAGAGATAAAATATAGGTTATATTCCAAATTATAAAAACTAGGTGCACCATAAAAGCCACCTTTCTCTCTCCCTTATTTTTCGTTTTATATATATGTGCCGTCTGATCTTTTGTTTACACTTTACCTCTTTGATATCAGGCAATGGCTGAAGAAAAATTTAAACTCTGTGTAAATGCATACAAGTCATTATGCAATGCTCTCTCCCCAGTTTAGGTGGCAATGTGGCTTGTTAAAGCTTCCAAGCCAGTTATGATCTCCATCAGAGCTGGTCAATGGTGTAGGATTAAATTTAATTTGTTGCATTTTATTTAAAATAAAGTCAATATTTGCAAATTGCAACTATTTTTTTGAATGTTAGATATGTGCTCACTCTAACTAAAAGAGAACTGAAGGAGGTCCAGTCGGAAATATAGTCATTTTTAATGCAAAATTTAACTAATAATCCGTTACAACTGGATGTTCCCGTGAAATACTGGCATATCTTCTGATGGGATCATAATATTTTTGTAGGTTTCCTTTAAGCGTAAATATGTAGTTTTTTTCTCAACGCAAATGAGAAAGAGTAATGCTTGCTTAAGCAATTTTTACCCAAGATATTTTTTTTTTAACTTCCATTGAAATTGCTTTTAAAGTCTTGCAAAAACTAAACCAAATGAACTGAGTCTTTCAGATAAATAATGGAAGGTTGTTTGGTTTTTAGTTGTAAACATGTGTGGGTTTAAATGTACGTTTGTCCGAAGGAATTGCACCGTTTTCCAAAACTTAAATTAAGGACATAAAAGGTGTTGTTTGTTGATGAGTCAAGGCAATGTAAAAGAGGGATCATGAAATGCCCATGAGAAAGTGATTCGAGTCGAGTGGGGGAAGGGAGGAAAAAGACTCCTTTTGCTCTATTGACTGTGAATACGGGTTTCACAAAAGTTCATTCTTGCATTTGTTAGTACCATCTGGGAAAGAAGCCAGCCAATAGCCATTCCTGATTCCTCTCGAGACTTCAGAGAGAGCAATGGATGACCAAGGTAAAGACAAACTGGACCATTAGCTTTAGCGCTCGGCTCTGGGAGAGTGAGTTTGCACGGTTGTTTGGAAGCCTTTTCATCATTGGATCCTTTTATAATGGAAGCTATCTACGTGTGGATTCCAATTGGAATGCAATTCAAACCAGATTACTTGCTTGTGGATTCTCCATAGATCACTGCAATGCAGCCAGAATCTATAGAGAACATACTCTACTACTATAGAGTATAATATACATAGGCTATAGCAATAGGCTTTTTGACTGGCATTGCCCATCTAGAAAATGACTGTTATAGTGCACAGAAGGAATGGTGAGATATTGGATTTCATTAATTTCACAATTGACACTTTAAGTGGAAATGAATTCAATAAAAAATTAAAAAACATATTAACAACTAAAAACAGAGGAGAACGACGGAGGAAGAGATCATGAAGGCGTAGATCAAGATCAAGAAGCCAAAATGGAGTGCCCAATTCCTCTTGAACTTACCAAAATAGCTCTCAGGGGGTTCCTGGTAGTGAATCTCGAACTCCTCGTCAGCAACAACGGCGGTGTCATAGTCACCGGCGGCTGCGGCGGCGCTCAGCCTCATCTTCATCTCCCTGAGCTTCTCGGTGGCGAGGCCTAGGGTGAGCTTGTGGCAGCGCCTCTGGTACTTGAAGCCATTGATGCACCTGAGGGTCTGTGCGACGGAGACGTAGAAGATGAGGTGGGCCATGGAGAGGAGCGTGATGGGGATCCAGCAGTGGCGACACTGGAGACGCTGTGGTGATTGGGCCTGGGCTTGGGCCAGGAAGACGAGGCCCAAGAAGATGAAGAACATCTGGAACAGCTTGTGGAGCTCCTTCTTTTGGAGGTCTATGGCACGCTTCTTCTCCAGGGTCTTCTCGAAATGCAGCTGTATGATGGTGTTCAACGCTTGGAATGCCGTTTCTTTTGAAACGACACCGCCTTGTTGGTGTTGCTGGTGGTGGCTGCTTTCGTAGTCTGCCATGGACACAAACACACTGAAACAAAGCTGGTCTAGCTGTGTGCTCTGCTTCTGTTGTCTTGTCTTTGTCCCAAGTTGAACGTTTGGAGGTGGATGGAGTTGGTGAATAGTAATACTAGTGTCAAAAAAATCAAACTATTATATATGAAATTTATTTCATTTTGTTTTATTTTTCTTAAGTTCTTTTTTCTTGGGTAGTACGATACGCAGTCCTGAATAAAAACGAAATGGTGGCTATCTCGATACGTTTTTTCATCCCAAGGGTTAAATAAAATACTGATTGCACTTAGCAGAATGAGGAGCGAGGAAGTGAGGGCACCCTTTTTAAAGTTGCAACCTTTTTAGCCAGGCGTTGATGAGTTAACGCACCTGGCAGTTGGCACTAAACTTAGATTTAAGATTTTTTTTTTTTGTTTCCTCAACTTAGATTTAAGATGGTACTAATGGTTTTCACTCTTCAATATCCGTTCCGTTCCGTTCATTGTCCTAGCCCCATTAATGCTGTCCCTTTCATATTTACGGTCATTTAATTCAGCATGCTTTTGTTTGGATTCACGGGATAAATAAGGAATAAATCTGCTTTTACGAGTCATTATTGTTCTTTTATGGGCCGAATTATTATTGTTTTGATTAAACATGTACAAATAGGGTGTGTAGTGTAGTTATTTTTAAAATACTAACTTTTACATAAAAATTACTTATTTGTTGTTATGTATTCTATATATATATATATATATTCTTGTTCTCAATTTTATGACAATTTTTTCACACTCACACAGTGCGCGCATGTATATTTATTCTATCTAACAATTTATCTAAAAAATGTAAATTTAATAAATCTATCCAAATAATGTGATGTTAATATAATAATTATACATGTCAAATTTTAGATGAATTACACATTTATAAATACACAAATTTATAGGTGATATTTCATATATAGTTTAAAATATATTATACATTGAGATGTCAATAAGTTAAAATTGTATGTAATTTTATATACTCGATCTACCTCACAAAAATCTTCAATTTAATAGTATTTTTTTAAGGATTCAATTTAATAGTTAGATTAATAAAATTCAACATTTTTATGATCTTTATGATGTTGAGAAATCTTGAGTCTTGACATACTTACACCACGTGTCTAAGAGATCTTAATTCTATGCACATACATGCACAACTTAACTTCACTTTTGAGTGTCTTTTCAAATTATAAAAAAAAAATTGTTTATCTATCATTTTAAAAGTTTAAGATAACGTCAATTACTATTTTACCAATTTTATTCTTAAACATGTATATAATTAATTAATAAGAGAGAGAAAGGAGAGAGAGAAAAAGAAAGAGAGTATGGCTTGATGTGGTAAGCGGAAAAAGAGAAATAGAGAAAAATGTAAAATGGACATAAAAATTAAGGTACAGAAATCAGGGATGTATTAATATGACCTTACGGCTAAAGAAGTTTAATTTCTATTTTACTAATTTTTTTGGTCGAAAGTTTCTATTTTACTTTTTTTTTGGGTCAAATATGAGATATATTGAAAAAGGCAAAGGCCAAATATTACATAGAATGGACCCTGAATACATAGGCCCAGAACAGATATGTCATAGCTAATCCATACACAATAAACTCAAGTTATGCTCTAGATAAGCCTAATCAGCTCCCAACTGCCCTACTAACAGCAAAGAAAAAACACAACGAACAAAAAACCACAAACAGAAGAGAAAAAAAAAACACAACCTAACTCACAAGCCTAGCACACCACATACATGAAAAAGAATATTCTTGATAGGGATTAGTTTGACCCATTTGGGGCACCTAGAACCTTCATACTCAACATATTTGCACACATGTCCAAACTAGCCCACACACAACCAACAGAGGCGGAGGCAAAGGTGGTGCTTCAGCGAGAGGCACGGCGGCGCAAAAGCACAGAGACGGAAACCTGAAACGGAGAAGAAAAAAACAAGAACAGCACAAACAAAAACAACAACACACCGCAGACCACCCAACGAACTAGCCAATGAACCACCGCGGACCAATCTCCAGCAGACCAGGAATAGAGGCAACAGCCCACCCTCCACAGCTTTGACGATGGTGCTTGCAACTCCACCGAGACCCATCACACTCGCGGAAGACAATTCTATTTTACTATTATTATTTTTTTGGTCATCTTCGGGGAGGGGGGTTTTTGGTGGGGGGGGAGTGGGTGGGGTTCGATCCCCCACCCTTACAAGCAACTCCCAACACTTTACCACTTGTGCTACACATGGGAGTTAATTCTATTTTACTTTTTTTTGGTCAAAAATTCTATTTTACTATAACAATTCTATTTATGAAATTTGGGCCATGTTGGGCTCTTTCTTTTTGGACTGGGTTGATATTTTATGGTTGACAGTTTTTGGGCAGCCCATTACAAAAATGAAAGGGCAAACATTTTCTCAACGCTCTCGCGGTCCTGGATTTCAGGAAGGAAAAAAAAAGTACAACTTTTCTTTTTATTTAACGTTCTGAGAAACGGTGAAAAATCCCTTTTGTCGTGGGGAAATATTAATCAAATCTTTGGTTTAATTTTTAATTATGTGATTAACTGATTATTATGCATTTTTCATAATTTAGATCAAATTCAATAATTAGTCATGATTATTAAGAAAAATATAATGTTATTAAAATGAATTTTAGAAAATATATATGTATTAAATAATAAATAAATGTTTAATTAAAAATGTCCTTACTTTTGGAATTCTACCACAATTAAGAAATTAATTACAGTAAAGATAAATTTTGGTTTCAATTTACGAAACAAATCCAGTTGATGCTTTTATTTAATAACTAGAATTGTTAAATATTGGTAATTAAATTCTAGATAAATATAAAAAAACACTAATTTCAACATTAATAAATATTATAAAGACTATAACCAAAAATAATTTTCCCCATATTTTAAAACTAAAACCAACAAAAACTTCTTACAAAGGCCAAAACAAGAAAAGATATATATCAGATGGACTAAAGAGTTACTTTTTTATTTTTGACAAACGACTAAAAAGTTACTTAAATAAATAAATTTATGTTCTTATCGGATCACATGGATTAATCTGGTTGCAATCAACCTCCTAACATTAGAATTAGATAGGGAAGATTAAACTTTCTATTAAGCCAATAATGCCTCAGTGATTACATTCACCCAAATAAAAAAGGTGAACCTAAGCACAAGTTTTGGTGAGAAGCAAGAGAGAGCAATGATGCACATCCATCCATCCACAATGATAGCCAACTGCTATGCCCACGCGTGGCGTAATAATCCATTCAGCCACTTTAAACAAAAGCAAAAAAAAACACACACACACACACTTTTCATTTCACCACTATGCCATTCTTTATTTATCACAAAGAAACAAACAAATCCAACCATTTCCCACCTGATCACACATGGGTTTACAAACTTCTAGGGAATACTTTATACTATTACACGCCCCAGCAGTGACTTTTACTTTTTACAGACAGAAGACAAATCTCTCTCTGTCTTCCCTGTGCGTGTGTTCTGTTTCCGTGTATATCCATGTTCACTCAACAAAAAAGCCCCGATGAAGACTAAAGATACAGTGCATGTAATAATGTAACTGTAATAATACATACAAAAAACACCACACATGAGATTGGTTCGTATTCTAAGGGGAAAGAAACCCCACGTTGGTTGTCACACAAGAAGAAGTAGTTGATTTCAATTACTAATAAAGAATCATCAAAATCAACTCATGATTGGTATGGAAGGACTATTGTCAACCATCTGTTCATACCCACCTTGATCTTCATCATTATTATCATTATCATCTCCCTGGTGATGATGCTGGTTCTGATCCATGTTCTCTCTCTCAGCATCTTCAGATGAACACTGATCTCTCTCCTGTTGTTGACTCTCCATAATATGCATCAACAGCTCCTCAGGCTTTAAATCATTAATATTGCCTGCAGAACCAGCCGAAACCGACCCATCCACTGCTTTCTTAGGCTTTTTGTTACTGTATAAGGCTTCAAGGTGGTGATAATAGGGACATGTTTTGGAATCCATGGGCTTCCTCCTATTCTTCTCCTTCATCCTCTTGAAGTACTTGTTTATGTTCTCCCATTTCTCCTTACACCTCTTGGCACTTCGATCGTACCCAAGCCCCTTCATTGCCAAAGATATCTCCTCCCAAAGTGGTCCTTTATTAGAATTATTATTATTATTATTATTAGACTGCACAACATCCATCTCTGTTCTCAACCTTATCAAAGCCTCCACTTCATCCCTTGGCCATCTCGATGAACCCACTTGCATATTGAAATTCAAATTCCCAATCCCACCTAATTCTCGCTTCTCTCCTTCCCCATTATTACCATTAATTTCTTGTATGCCCTTATTGTTGTCTTTCTTCTCATTTGGAACCTGATGATGATGATGATGATGAATATTGTTCTCTGACTCTGGTTCTGGGAACTGCACCACCACGTTTTCGGTGATCTTTTTCAAGAGGGCAAGCACGGCTTCATCTTTAGCTGCGGATATTGACCTTTCCCGAGCCAGAAGTTCGCGTTCCCTCTTGATCCGAGCCAGCTCTTCAACCTTCCAAGCCTCTTCCCGAGCCATTCGTTCCTTCTCGCAGTTTTCCAGTGCCTCCATCAGCTTCCTCTGTAGCTTCTCTTGCCTCTCTATCACTTCCCTCATAAGCCCCTCTAAAAACTCCCTCACCTTCCTCTTCTTGTTCTTCTTTCCCTTCCCCTCGCTTTCCTCTGAAGAAGAAGAGGAAGTTCCGGAATGTTCCAATTCCAACAACGAGTCTTCTGCACTACTGGGGAATCTAACCGAACAGGGAACCGCATCTTGGATGACGTCATCAACGTTGTGGGTTGTTGTTGGGGCGGTTGCAGCTGATGCAGATTGTTGTTGTGGGTGTAAAGCTTCTAATTGCTCGAAAAATCGATAGGTCTTGCCGTTGTTGTTGGGTTTGCCACAACGGCCTTCTTTGGTCCTTCTATGGTACTTGTAAATGTTCTCAAACTTCTCCCTGCACTTCTTCGCGCTCCTTTGATATCCTAGCTCCGCTAATTTCCTAAACAGTACAGTAGTCCGTTTTCTAAATTTAATCATTACATTAATCTTCAAAATAAATAATAAATAACATAACATAACATAACTATAACTAAGAAGGACTATATACTATCATTCACCAAAAAAAAGAAGGACTATATACTTTGATACTTGTACATATAGTGCTAGACAGACACTACTAGTAGTAGTATTAGTAGTGGTAACTCCCAAATGGAAAACGGTTAGGTGGGTGATGGGATTTTGCGGCATTTATATATGGAAGTGATTAATGGTGGGGATTTGGAAGAAGAAGAAGAAGAAGAAGGAAGGAAAAAACTGACCTTGAGACTTGTTCCCAGAGAGGAGCTTTGGGGCTGGCATCTCTGAAGGCAACGTCCATTTCAGACCTTATCTTGAGCAAAGCCATTGTCTCCTCTCGAGGCCACCGGCTCGACGACGACGAATCCGCTTTATACCCATCGGAAACCGCCACGCCACCACCGCCGGAATCCCCTGCCTCCCGCGTCTCCTCGATGGGATTTTCCGGTAAAGTTGGAACTTCCAGCATCAGTTTTCACCGAATTAATTACAGCTGAGAAAGAAAACTCTCTTGTGTGTGAGTGAAGGGGTGCAAAAGAAGAAGAAAAAAACAAAACAACGTCGGTGAAATTTGAAAATAGGAAAAGGTAATTTCGATAACGGGTATGTATTTGGGTTGTGAATTGTGTGTTTTCGATTTGAGAGGAGCTCGTACTCTTGGTTCTATTCTAGTTCTAGCTAGTTCTACTTCTTCTACCTACTACCATACACCATTATTCTTATTATTATTATTCACAGGTTAAATAAACAAAGTTACAAGGAAAGGGGTGGTGAATAAATAAGGAGGGGGTTATATTATTATTTAAAAAAAGTTTCAAATTTTAAAGAAAAAAAGAATTGTTGAAATCGAAATCGGTGCGGTGAGTGAGAATGGGATGGATGATGATCATTCAGATAGATTCCATCCAGCTACACACACCTATCACCAACATGGCGGCGTGTCATTGGGTGGTGCGTCAATCGTTATTACAATATTTGCCACTTGTCTAAGTTTGACCTTTCGAAAAGCAGTGACCCGAATTAAATTTTGACAGCTACGGTCAATATTAGTGGGCTTGTTTTATCCTTTTCTTACCGAAGGAGGCCCTGAATCTAAAGATGATGGAGAAAGGGTAAAATAGGGACTCAATAGTGAAAACTGTGGTGGTGGTGGTGGTGGAAGGGAGGAAAAGGACACTTTGGGGCCCAATGAAAAGTCGGTTATTTTTATCGTGTGGCAGCGGAGTTGGGTTCGTAAGGGAAGGCCCACAGAGCCCACATTCTTGTTCTGCACGTTTCTGCCGCCTCGCTGGCTTTGCCCCACACACCATACAACAATTACGTATGCCATAAATTTTTCGGCTTCCACTGGTATTGGCTGTCGGTGAAAAAACAAAAATATCTGCCCCGTTTCTTCATCTTTACTAGTATTGCGCTAATTGGGGCAAAATTGGTTGTCACCTAAAACGCATGACTCTTGCGTCTTTTGGGCAATGAAAATATATAATTGTCGTGTATTTAATTTTGTTAAGACAAAACAGCAATCTTTTGCTCTCAGTTTCAAGTCAAATATCGTTTTTCCCGAAAATACTCATACTCATTATGTATATCTATATTTATTTGATTTTATTTCAGCAAAAAATGATTGCATAAATAACAGGTTGAGTTCGTTAAATAACACAGCAATGAGTTATATTAATATTATAACGAAAACTAAAGCGGCGCACCCTGTTTTATTTTACACTTGATGCTTGGCATTTTTTTCCTTATCCTTAATTGTCTTCCTACAAACATTGAACATTTTGTTTTTGGTCATGACAAACATTGATAGAGAGAAAAATAGAGACGGTCAAAGCAAAGGAGTTGAAATTAAATTACATAGGTCCCTGCCCCAATCAAATATTGTGAAAGTGAAGTTTTTATTTTTGTTGGCTTAAATATGAATTTAGTCATTCTAAAAATTTGAGTTTTGAATTTAGTTTTTAAATTAAAAGTCAACGGTTTTTAGTCCTCTTAAATTTAAAGTTTTTGAATTTAGTTCTTTTTTTGCGTTGACCCGTGTTATGTCACCTTAAAACGCTTACGTGACACACTGTTAACCACGTCATTTATTTATAGGGATTAAAATCAAAACATATAATTTTTTAGAGGGGCTCTCCTCCACACCACCCCCTCTCTCTCCTCTACCACCACCCCCTCTTTCTCCCCCTCCTCCACCACCACCACCACCCCCACCACCCCCATCCCCTCTCTCTCCTCCTTTTCCCTCCTCCTCTCTCCTCCACCACCCCTTTGAGTCCTATTTCGACTTTGAGTGCTAGCTGGCCGTTCGTTTTGTAGTAGAGATTGCGGTGCTCTTGGCATTCGAGAGTAATGTGCGCTTAATGGGTTGTCATGCATTTGTGTAAAGTCTTCAACTTTGGGTGTTGGGTTGCTCTTGGTTCAGGAAATGGATCTGGTTTATTGCTTTGTTCTTCGTTTGCTAATAGTGCTCCCCTCGCTTTTCTGTTCCTCACTTCCACTCTCAAACAAATATATCTCCACATTATTATCGTTTTTTTTTTCTAGATAGAATTTAAGCTACAACAAATTGAGGAGAGAGGAGGAAGGAAAAGGAGGAGAGAGAGGGGTGGTGGTGGTGGAGGAGGAGGAGGTGGGAGAAGCTATGAGAGAAAGGGGTGGTGGTCGAGGTGGGTGGAGGTGGAGGAGAGAGGAGGAGGGAAAAGGAGGAGAGAGAGGGGGTGGGGGTGGTGGTGGTGGAGGAGGGGGGAGAAAGAGGGGGTGGTAGTGGAGGAGAGAGAGGGGGTGGTGGTGGTGGTTGAGAAAAGTCCCTCTAAAAATTATATGTTTTGATTTTAATCCCGTAAATAAATGACGTGGCCAACAGTATGTCACGTAGGTGTTTTAGGGTGATATGACACGAGTTAACGTAAAAGAGAGACTAAATTCAAAAACTTTGAATTTAAGAGTACTAAAAATCGTTAACTTTTAATTTAGAGACTAAATTCAAAATTTAAATTTTTAGAGAGACCAAATTCATATTTAAGTCATTTTTGTTTTTTCCTTATCAAGGTCAGGAATTTGCCAAGTAGTGATGATATTATAGATGGGATTGAAAACTTAACAGCCTGGGAAGGGAAGGGATATATTGTTGGGTGGTGTGTAGTCTAATTTAGCGGCGGGGTATGCTTTTTTATTTTAACCCTGTTCTTACTTTTTTTGATTAATAACCCTGTTCTTACTTGGTTGAATAACTTTGGGGTTTCATTTCGAAAATGTTATCCTTGGTTACAGTGGAAAACGACAGCATATATCCTAGTTGAGTAACGTAAACAATTCCAACACTCACCACGCGAGGCACACTCCTGTCGTTTTCTTTAACCCTATTTTCCTTCTGTCTTTATCAGTTATCACCTTCCTTTTTTACCCCTTCGCAAACATTTCATGGGACGGCCAAGGATTGCAATTTACTAAAAAAAAAAATTACACTCACATCTAATCATATATTATCATGTAGATATTTGTACAGATATTTTATAAAGTAATATTTTGAGGTGATATTGTGGTGAAATATAATTAGATATCTGTGTAAAATTATTTTATAGTGTCAATGCATAGTAATTAAGCGCATAAACTAATAAGGTTGTTTTTGGTCAATAAATACTTAGGTTTTTTGTCAAAAAATACTAAGTTTTTTTTACTGAACTAAGGGTATTTTTGTCTATGATTGAACAAAGTTTTTTTTGGGTCAACCGACTGAACTAAGGTTTTTTTGGTCAAACTGAACTAAGGTTAATCATCACTAATTTTGGTGAACCCAGCAAGTAGATTCTCTTGAGGTGCTGATTAATATACCTCCAAATTTGGCCATCCACTTCATTTTAAAAATTGTTACTTGAAATTTCAAAATTATTCTTTTTTAATATCACGTTTTGTTTCTTGAAATTCAAAAATCACATATTTCTCGAAAAGTTGAGTTTCTAGAATACAAATTTTGTATTTTGGAAACTTGCATTTTTGGAATGTAATTTTTTTATTCCAAAAACTTGAATTTTTGGAATGTATAAAAAATCAATTTTTCACATATTCTCGGAAATTCAAGTTTCTGGAATGTGTAAAAACTCAATTTTTTGCATATATTTCAGAAATTCGAGTTTTCGAAATACAAATTTGAATTCCGAAAACTCGAGTTTTTAGAAAAATGCAATTTTGAGATTTCAAAAAATAAAACATGATATTAAAAAAGAATAATTTTGAAATTTTAAATAACAAAATTTTTAAAATGAAGTTTAAGGATGTATTTACCGGCACCCTTCTCTTTTTTTTTTGGTCAATAAGAAACACGTTCATAAAAGGGAAAACCCCAGCCAAACGGCATCTACAACAAGGAAAACAGCATATGCAGAGTCACAATAAATAAACCAAATAAAAACAAGACACGCTGCTGTAACCTATCCCAAGTTGTACCATACACTGACAAGGAAAACAACAAAGGAAAAACATAGAGAAAAAAAAAACTACATCTAGTGCACTAAAAAAATGATACCAAAAAGGATACAGGCATGAAGGAAATCCTTGAGATATCATTGAGTGGGCTGGGTTTAGCCCATCTGGGGCACCCAAAACCTTCTATCATAATTAATATAGCACACATGTCTCCGATCCAGAATTGATGATCTCTCTAGATGTACAGCGGCACAGATACAAACAGCAACAAACTAGAAAAGAAAAAAACCAACAACAGACAACAACAACAAAACAACAAAAAACACAAAACTGAAAAGGGATCCACAAACCATGGCGGCCCAACCCAAGACACCGGCCAAACCACCACTAAACCACCTCCAGTACCCACAGCGAGACACCTCCCCGCAGAGGAAGGAGTCGACAACAACAATCCAGCAGATGTCGATCCCGTCCGAAGACAGCCAAAATAGTGGCGCACAAAAGATGAAGCAGTTGCGACATAGAACTCCCCTCCAAACTGAGCAAAGGTGGCGGTGAACCCACAGAACGTAAGCCAACACCCACAGAATCCCGCAGAGAGGCACCTCCCAACGGAGGAAGGAGACTACAACGGCCGAACCCTGTTCGAAGACTGCCTCACAGATCACAAGCCAAACCATAAGCCAGAGAGGGGGGGCGCAGGGAAGTGCAAAAGGCTGGATTCCAAGCAAGCTGCCAACAAACACAGAACCAACAGAGAACCCACCCTCAAACCTCAACATCGACTTAAACCAGACCAGGCGAAGGTATGAGAGGCTCCTCCAACAGCAGCAAGAGGAACGCCCATCGCAGACCAGTAGCGGCATCAGCCCCCTTCATAGGGAACACAGGGAACGCAAGACAGAGGAGAAAAACAGAACAACCGAAGAAAAAAAAAGGGATACGAACACGACCAACACAGGAACAACAACACCACCACCAAACCGAGCAGCAGCGGCGCGGATGGAAGAGGAAGGAGGTTGCAAGAGGCTGGAGAGAACAAAAGAGAAAGAAAAGGAAAGAAAACGAAAGGAAAAGCAAGGAGCACGAAGGGAAAAAAACAAAAAGGGGGAAAGAGAAGAGGACAAAGAAAAGGAGAGGGAAACAGGTTGGGGGCCGCTCGCAGTCGCATTACACCAGCGGCGGCCCCAGCATGGCGGTTTGAGATGCCTACAAGAGGGAAAGGAAAACTACACCCAAGGTTGTTTTTTTTTTTTTTGGTCGAAACACCCAAGGTTGTTTAAGTCCAACACTTCCCGGCACCCTTCTCTTAAACAGAAGCCCACAGTACGATTGCACCATTTCCTGAACCCAAAATTTAAAAAGCCTCAAAACCCACTTCTGGAGACGGCTTGGTGTAATGATGATTCACGCTGGGCTCCAAGTAACAAAATAAACCCAATTTTTTTTATTTTTACTGACAAAAAAAAAAGAAAATATTTTTTGTTTTCTATTTTTAATTATAAAAATGTAATCTTATTTTTACTTTACTTTATGTTTTTGAAATTTTGTATAAAAATAGTAAATATTTTATTATTTTACTATTTTCTGATTTTTAAAAATTAAAAATCATATATTTTTTAATCAACCAATCCATTACTATATCAATTTTTTTTGGTACACATTTTTTTTAGTACACACTATATCAATCATCAATTAGTGTATATATATATATATATATATATATATATATAAAACAAAGTTGATTCTGACATCCAAAATTGTGACACATGTCACTTCTTGAATATTTTTTTATTTTTAAACTAAAAATATTTTGTTTATTAATTTTTTATTATTTTTATTAAGAAAAGACTCATATTTAGACCATAGACTAATTTTAAATTAAAAATATATTTTTTCATGTTAAACGGATTTGAACTCGAAACTGGAATGGTGTTGGATGATATTTCATGCACGTGTTTATCAACTAATTAATTAGTGAGTCTTGCGGACATGTGGGACTTGCATTTGCATATAAATGGTGTTAGACTGTGACGTGCATCATTTGTGTATTTATTCTTAATTACTACAATTTTTAGACGAGGCTAGATCTTCGTTTTATACGATCCGATAGAGAACTTGTAATTTCATGTTATAATTTTTTACAAGTTACTTCAATTCCTATTCCTATCTGTTAATATAAATATTCGTGAATTGTAATAATATATTAAAAAAATGCTTTATAATTCGATTAGTTTTTTTTTCTTTTTGTTATGGATTTTGAAAAGACACTTGTAGGCGACCCTTGTCAATTCACTTGGTTGTGTTTTTTTCTTTTTGAAAACAACGATTGTACATATTTTAATCCAAAAAGTGTATTTGTAGGACATCATATTATCCGCCTCTGACTTGGATAAAACTTGCCCAGATATCATAAACAGGATTGGTGCCGGATGGGGTCAGGATCCGCTGGTTGATGCTAAATCAATGGTTAACCATCATCGATGCATTTTGTTTCTTTGAAGTGGACGGACGAATGTAAAGTAAGTAATTTACTTTAGAAAAAAAAAAGTACAAGACATCTAATCTAAATATCAATAACAAAATTAACAATAAATTCATTATTGCTGTACATATATAATTCACTTGTCTTTAGAGTGGAGCCTCATCCGTGCCGGAAAATAATTGAACATGCTCAACAACTAATTATCACTATCAGCGAAGACTGTGTGGGTCCATGCGAGTTGCGACTTGCATATAATTGGTGTTAGATTGCGACGGGCACATTCTGGCATCTATCCTGACTATGGTCTTCATGCCTATGCTACCTCTTTGTTTTTTAAGTTTGATCTTTTAATTCCTATAAATTGTTCGAATTCCTTTATGGTTTATACAAATGTATACTCAGATCTGGTTTAGTAAAAATAACTAATTGAAAGTTGAAAAGCTAAATTTTAGTACTTGAGAACTAATAGGCTACTTGATTGAATTATAGGCTCGTTTGGTGGGCAATGGACATGTAAGATAAAGATTGACACACAATATCAATGTGATATGATCTTACCCAATACAATGTTTGAGGTGGAATAGACAATATGATATTGGCTTTTTCACTAACTGGTATAATTTTATTTAGAAATTATTAATTTGGTGTAGATTTGAAAAAATTTACCAAATTAGTGTAAGTCGTATAGAGCATCTGCGACTTTGAATTTTTTTTTTGAAGTCGTCACCCAACAATACGATTTCTGATATTTAAATTTTTTTAAAAAATTACACTAAAATCGTATTTTTCTCTTACGACTTTGCATAATTTTTGTCTCATTAAAATGAAGTCATATGATCTGTATACGACTTTGATTTTATTTAAATTTAAAAAAAAAAATAGTATGTATGAAATACGACTTCACAAAGTTTAATTTTTTTTTAATAAAATATATGAAGTCGTTGAATTCCAATACAACTTATACTATTTTTTATTTTTTTTAAATATCAATTAAGTCGTTTATTTATTGTACCACTTCATTATTCTTACTAAAAATGAGCTGGTGGTGTAGGTGGAAGCCCCGTTCAGAGAGTTGTTTTTCATTTCGCTCAAGCACTCCGAGAAAGATTCACAAGGAAACAGGAGGAGGAGGAAGGGTACTGGAACTGATAAAGGGAAAGTGATGAGAGACTGAGAAATGAAGAAAGGGAATTGATTGAGAAGTTGGAGTTGGATACTAACATAGCCATTACATGTCATCAAAAACTCCCTTTCAATCAAGTAATGCAGTTCGCTGGTGTGCAAGCCATAGTGGAACACGTTGCATCCAAATCCAAAATCCACCTCATAGATCTTGATATTGGGTGTGGTGTGATGTGCACCTGTTTCATGCAAGCACTGGCAGAGCGCCAAGAAGATAACCCAGTTGAGTTTCTGAAAATCACTGCCATTCATTGGTATTTTTTTAAAAAAAATAGTGCAAGTCTTATTGGGATTCAATGACTTCAAATATTTTATTAAAAAAAATTAAACTTTGTGAAGTTGTATTTCTCACATACACTTCACTTTTTTAAAAAAAAATTAAATAAAACCAAAGTCGTATACAGATCATACGACTTCACTTTAATGTGACGAAAACTATGCAAAGTCGTAAGAGAAAAATACGACTTCAGTGTAATTTTTTTAAAAAAAAAATAAATCTCAGAAGTCGTATTGTTGAGTGACGACTTTAAAAAAAAAATAAAGTCACAGATGACCTATACGACTTACACTTTCAAATTTACACCAAACTGATACCAGTTTGGTGAAAAAGCCACATGATATTATATAAATTCTATTTGTGTAACAAAGTTACCCCTTCTTTAGGCAATGACAATGGTAAAGGTCTCCCATGGCGGTGAAGATCTTAGGTGGCGGCTAGGCGATGGTGGTTGTCACAGCGGTAGCTATGAAGGTTTTTCAACCGTGGTGGCAATGGTGTCAAACAATGTCAAGTGACATATGTATGTGGCAGATGGTAGTAGAGTGTATCAGGCAATGGTAGCAGCGGTAGATGCTGGCCGGTGGCAACAATAGTGAAGGGTGTCAGGTTGTGGTGGTGGTAGAGGGTGTCTGGCAGTGGTAGTACTAGTGGAGGTTGCCCGTTGCGGTTGATGTTGCTCGACGGTGGTAGTGACAACGACACTTAATTGACGAAGGTGGTGGAGGACGGTGTTGGGCAACGATGGAGGCCACCTACTGGGGGCAACGACGGTGTATGGCGATGGTGGTGGTGGCTTTAGTGGATGGTGTCAGGTGGCAGGTGTTGCTATGTGGAGAGAGAGAGAAGAAAGAGAGAGTCAAAAGTAAGGGTAAAAAGGGGGAAAAACCTCTATCATATCCTATTTTAACTCAACTATTTCCTGTTAATAAAAGTTACACCGATGAATATAATATGACAAGCCAACAAATTATAAGTTAAATGAAATATCTTTCAAAAATTGGGCTAGAGATTATTTCATCAACAGGAGAGAAATCAAACTCAAATACTAATCAAGTTTATTCCTTTAAATAGAGTGCATTAACTGCTCGCATCAATCTTATGGGTAATATAGTAGCAGTTGATCCTAGTCTAATAGTATTAATAAGTAGTTTCCTAAAACTCAATAGTTTTGATACTTGCTTTCCAAATTTTTGACTTTAAAATAAAATGAATGTTTTTTCTTAAAAAATTGTTATACGATTAAAATCTGCAATAACAAAAAAATAACTAATCGTTGACAAAAAAACTAATCCAATACCTGTACAACGTAGTTTTTCATTTGATAAAAAATCCAAATAAATTTTATAATATTTTTGCAAATTTTAACCAACACAAGATTAACATAAAATAAGAAGAAAAAATTTATTTTTTTTTTGACAAAAGAAAAATTTAAATATTCTTATTACAATGAAGATATGTATAAAAAATTATAATTACCCGTGTGTAATTTTTTGACCTAGCTTTATTCACAGTGGGCTTGTTTGGGCAAAACAAAATATCCACCACTAATTGGGAATTTGCTTTTTCAGGAGAGCAACTCGCAACCTCCCTCACTCCATGCATGGAGACAAAATCACTTTTAAAAAAGGAAAAAAGAAAAGAAAAAATATAGGTGAACGAAATCGAAAATAAAAACCTAGCTGAAGCAGAAGCAAGGTAGGCACCAACACACAGTGAGGGTGGTTTCACAGACATCTTCTGCAACGGTTCTGTCGGCTTTGTGAGAGAAGAAGACAATGGCGACAAAAGCTTTAGCCTTCGCTGTGTCTCTGAATGACCTCACCAACCGCTTCGGTTCCAAGTCGCCACATACCGGCGCTAAAGTTTCCGTTTTCTCTGTTAGATGCTCTGCCGGTAACCGTTTTTTTTTTTGCAGTTGCTTTATGTTTTATTTTCGTTCCCTCTTCTGTAGCATTTGGTAACAACATGAAAAAATTGCGATTGTTTTTCCCCTTTGATGTAAATATTCTCTTTTTGGCTCTGGCGTTGGGTTTTATCTGCATGAAACATAGGTAATGGAGAAAGGCCTTGGAAAAATTCAGATGCTAGACTTGTGCTGGAAGATGGTTCAATCTGGAAAGCAAAATCATTTGGTGCCTCAGGAACCCAAGTTGGCGAAGTTGTTTTCAACACATCATTAACTGGGTGAGGCAAAAATTGTAAATTTTGGTACATGTTGATTTTATGGCTTGCTTTCAATCTAATTAAGTGGCTGTTTTCCTTTGTTATGTATGATTGTATGTGATGTGATTCTCAGGTATCAAGAAATCTTAACGGATCCCAGTTATGCTGGCCAGTTTGTGCTGATGACAAACCCGCATATTGGGAATACTGGCATAAATTTTGGTTGGTATTTATAATTCTAATTCTTCGTGAGTTTTTGAATCCTTGTGCTTGGAAGCCATTTTGAAAACTAACTTTTGATTCACTGCTTGCCAGATGATGAGGAATCAAGAGAGTGCTTCCTTTCTGGTCTAATAATTAGAAGTTTGAGTATCAGGTTGTATTCTCATGCTCATGCTCTGGAAATGGTTTCTATTGATTGAGCTTTACTTTAGTCTACTTACTCTTCCTGTCTCTTTTGCTCAGTACCTCAAACTGGAGATGTGCGAAAACTTTGGGTGATTACTTAACAGAAAGGAATGTCATGGGGATTTGTAAGTGATTTTTATGAGAAGTTGTTTTGAGATGAACATTACTCTCTGCATGACTCTGATTTTTTTCCTTTTGACCTTGATGGTACTTTGTGATGCAACAGATGATGTTGATACACGGGCAATCACACGCAGATTACGGGAAGATGGAAGTCTTATTGGCGTTTTGAGCACTGACAACTCCAAAACAGATGAGGAACTACTCCAGATGTCTAAATCATGGGACATTGTTGGTAAGGATATGAGTCTTGGAGGTTATGTTAGTGTTTTTTAGAAGTGGAATTACATGGCTGCTATTTCACATTTGCAGGTATTGATCTAATAAGTGGAGTGTCGTGCAAGGCTCCACATGAATGGATTGATTCAACGAAGCAAGAGTGGGAGTTTAGCTCCAATAAAGGGCCTGGAGAGACTTTCCATGTAAGTTTATGCAGTAAGCTGTTGGTTCTGACTCCTTGTTGAGTTTTGGGTAATTAACTTTACGCTTAATGGGGATGAATGAAACTGTAGGTAGTTGCTTATGATTTTGGAATCAAGCATAATATACTTAGGCGCCTAGCATCTTATGGCTGTAAAATCACTGTTGTGCCAGCTACATGGCCAGCATCAGAAACTTTGAAGTTAAAGCCAGATGGCGTGCTTTTCAGCAATGGCCCTGGAGATCCATCTGCTGTTCCTTATGCCGTTGAAACAGTAAAGAATATTATCGGAAAGGTGCCTGTTTTTGGAATTTGCATGGGCCATCAATTGCTAGGCCAGGCTTTAGGAGGTACAACCTTCAAGATGAAATTTGGTCACCATGGAGGAAATCACCCTGTTCGTAACCTTCGAACTGGTGATGTTGAAATTAGTTCTCAGGTATGCAAACTAATCGATTTTTTTCTGTCACTATATATTTATTAGCAGTCCAATTTCCACCATAATTATATTTAATCAATTAAATCCATTTGAATCCATTAGTTGTGAATGGGGAGACAAAAAGAACATTTGTTTTAGACCTATATTTTTTGCCCCATAAGGAGGATTGGAACCTGGCCCCTTTTCTTGAGAAGAAAAGAAAATTAAACCAGAACTTGCTATAATAGTGACTGATGGTAGAAAAAACTAAGCAACTGGTTATCGATACCGTCAGTTCAGTTCATGTCCCCATTGTATCAACTGATGGCATTATTGGACCTCTAGTATTGTGATGGGGTGGAAATCAGCATAACAAATTGTCAAATTCAATATATAGCAGCAAACATGTTGAAGTGAAAAATATTATGTGCAGTCCTACATTTGTTGTGCCAATCATGTCTTTGAATCAAATTACAGTCAATTGAGATAGCTTGTGTTCTTCTAACTGTTCAAGTCATTATCTTTTATCATGCCATGTAGTATTTTGTCTTTTTCTAATGGCCTTGGATCATCATAAATTGATATATAAATTGCCAGAACCACAACTACGCGGTTGACCCTGCCACACTGCCAGAAGGAGTGGAGGTTACTCATATTAATCTTAATGATGGAAGTTGTGCTGGTCTTGCTTTCCCTGCTCAAAAGATCATGTCGCTTCAATACCACCCTGAAGCATCCCCTGGACCTCATGATTCTGACAACGGTGAGAGACTTCAAACTAGCACTGTTTATTAAAAAGAAGTTCGGTGTTATCATCAATCTATCTGGCTATTACTATGTTGAGAAATGTTAGGTTCAAGAACAGGATTGTGTGTTTTGTAGGATGTATTCATTGGATTCAATTTTCTTTTATCATTTCCTGATATGACTTAAATTTGGATTTGATCAATAATTACTAATCTGATTGTTCATAATGCAGCTTTTAGGGAGTTTGTAGAGCTAATGAAGCAAGGCAAAAGCAAAACACCCAAGGAAAACCTGCACCAACTACACGTGGCACATGCCTTGGATGCGTAGTCCTTGAAGCGAGCTGCTATCCCACCGGGGCTAAAAGAATAATGCATCCTATAAAAACTTAGGTTCTTAGGAGTGTCGTTCTATGATTTTGTAGATGAATTCAATAAGGGCTTCCTTGGGGTTGATTAAGATTTTGTGTTTATTTTCTGGACAAGGGCTAGCTAGTATGCCCATGATTGTCATGGCCTTGAATTGAGGGTTAATGTACTCAACGCAGTATATCAAGAACCAAGTTTTTGCTTGCTATTTGTATAACCCAAAGGTTTATTATTGTCTTTCACTTTTGAGAAGCTGATCATTGTCCCACAACCTCATCCTTTTCCCATCAAGAAGTTACTGGCAACAAAGTTAAAAATGAGGGCGAGGTCGGGATCACCAGAAACATTAACAGCACCTGTTGACTTAGTTTGCTATTCCAATTTCCAACTCATGGTCTTGTTTCTCTTTCTTTCCCTTCACATTTCTCATTAATCTCGTTGGTTTTTTCACTTTTTCTCAGGTTTGGGCACTTAGTCCTTAGTCGTGAATGTGTGATGCTTCTTAAATGGAGTTTATTTGGTAGTTCGGTTGATGGAGAAAACCAAAAAAGAAAACCATTATTTTGTGAGTATATTTCGTTGTTTTTTAAATTTATTTTAATTTACGTTGTTTAAAAACTTAATTTTTTATTATAATTATTATAAATTAATAATGCTGTAAAGATATTTTATAAAAATAAAAATTTAAAAGTTAATAAATCAACTACAATTTCTTGGAGACCTTTTTTCTTGTGTTCGAGATTAAAGTTCAGTCAGAAAGACTAATATAGCATTAAACGATTTGCTTTGCCTTGTAATGTTCGAAATCCAAATGCTTCAAAGTTCAAACGAATTTTATCAGATTTCACCATGTTTAGTTGTATTTTATCAGAATCAGTTTGTTCTCACAAGTTTAACTAGAAGTGATAGATTATAGCTTTTACATTACACTTGTTTTATTTTATAACAAACTTAAGATCATCCTAATCAATTTTGCAAAGCAAATTTGTTAAGTTTGCCGGGATTCAAATGGCGTTTAATGAAAAGAATTGTTCTTTTACGCTTCGACAATAAGTTTCGAACAACCAAAAGATTAGATACTACCCCACCACACCTTGAAAATGGCGATCATTTTTTATCCTCTATCAATTACCATGTTTGCTTGAATTGAATGTGACGTCTATTTATCTCTATAGCTGTCATATGTCAATTTAAATTGATTTTAAGAATCAATCAAGAAAAGATAAATTAGTGAGAATATAATAATTTTCTTTTTACCATACATAGAAAGTAAGCGGATTATTAATTTTTTATATCAACTCGTAATTTTCTCATTCCTCACTTTCAAATCCAATTTTTTAGTATTCCTTCACTGTATTGTTAAAAGCTATTCTCAAAACTGAAGTTAAAGAGAGAAACACCCAGTCAAGCTTTACATGAGTTGAATCCTATTTTCGGAAGAGTTTTACCAAACTATCTCTCCTGTCTTAAGGATTAATTATGCTTCTGCAAACACTCAGTCAAATACTTCCATTAAAAAAATCTGAAGTAAAATATGAGTAACTTCATATTATCGTACACATTTATACATATTTATACATAAAAATTCCTCGAGAGATCAGGTCTTTGATTTGTCACTAAATACTAACTTCCTTTTTTTTTTGGGTCTATGAATTTGTTTTTTATTGTTGGTACTAATATTCCTTTCAATCTTTACTCTCCTCCCAATTTGTTACTTATACAACTGATTCCTACGGTCCTTTGCATTTGTTCAAAACGCAGCGACAATATTGTTCATTAACATTGCCAGCCATAGTGTCATCTTTTTTTTTTCTTCACCCACAATATTTCATGGAAAAGGAGCCCTATTTGGCGAAGAGATAAATAAAACATGACCACGTATTCCATTATAAGGAATCAAACTTGACACCAGCTGAGCCTATACCTCTAGATAAAGCGCATTAACAGATTGTTCAACCTCGTGGTTAGCCATATTGTATCATCTATGCACTAGGTTTGGATGTAGATTACTGTTGTGTATAAGGATGTAGATGTAGATTACTGTTGTGTATAACGAAATTACCAGACCATTTCATTAAGAACATAGCAAATAACCATGCTCAAATATATTATTTCAAAAATAAAATATAAATAAATTTAATCGATCGCACAATTGGGGAGTCTATAAATAAAAATCTTTCCCCTTTGTATTCGTTGTAAGTTTGGGATCGAGCAAGCATGCAAACTGTTTCCGAAAAGGGTCCGGAGATCCAAGTACACCAGTAATTAGGACTTGTAGGCATCATCAACTTTTTGAATTTCAGTTTGCAATGGCTGAAACGAATGGATTGGCTCAGACATTTTAGGCATTCCAAACCGAAATCCCAAACATGCACCAACACTTTACCACCATCTTCTCTATTCAGTATGAGTCTATTAACCAATACTCTTAAAAGTTAGTATTATATTATATTTTATATATATATATAGAAAGCTTTTATTAAAAAAATCACAACATTCAGATATTTAATGCATTAGTAATTTAAAAGCTACAATTTTAATAAAACTTTATCATTTTAATTTCTTAAGGAGTTTATGCCTGTAAGCACTTTTTTTTTGTTGATATAATAATGCCTGTAAGCACTCTAAATTTAACCGGCAAGTAATTCATGTATAAACTCAATTGAGAATTTGAGCGCGAACTGACGATATTATAAAAATTTTCGATACATATAGCTATAAGCATTCACATAAATGTTCCAAACGGGGGAAAACCTTCAAATGTAAACTCAGAAAGGGGGCAAAAGGAAATAAAATAAGCATCACAATCACTCCTTACTACAGACAGACAACCTAATTAAGAAGGCATGGATGAATTCCAAGGCAAAAAATACCTCTTAACTCTGTGCCCGCCACATCCAGAGGGCCGCCACAGAAAATATGATACATCAAGCTCAGAATATACCCTCCGATGATTCTATCTCACCTCTTATCCATGGCAATACAGTTCACATGACATGATAGAGACACCAAAAAACAACCACAGCAAAAATAACTTACCCTTGTCGCATCCTTTTGGACTTAGAAGCACTTTCTATGGACAATGGATGGGCCAGACTCATCGTATTCGCCCTTAGATATCCACATCTGCAAAACCAAAACATATTTTAGAATTCAATCTAATCTAATTGGCATACATGGCGAAGTGCTAATTTGTGATAAAATAATTACCTGCTGGAAGGTGCTGAGGGATGCAAGGATTGATCCTCCAATCCAGACACTATACTTTCTCTCTGGTGGAGCCACAACCTTAATCTTCATGCTGCTAGGAGCCAGAGCAGTGATCTCCTTGCTCATACGGTCAGCAATACCAGGGAACATAGTTGACCCACCACTAAGAACAATGTTGCCATACAGATCCTTTCTGATATCCACATCACACTTCATGATCGAGTTGTAGGTGGTCTCATGAATTCCAGCAGCTTCCATTCCAATCATAGATGGCTGGAAAAGTACCTCTGGGCAACGGAATCTCTCAGCTCCGATTGTGATAACTTGTCCATCAGGAAGCTCATAGTTTTTCTCAATTGAGGAACTGCTCTTTGCAGTCTCGAGTTCTTGTTCATAATCCAAGGCAACATATGCAAGCTTCTCCTTTATGTCACGGACAATTTCCCGCTCAGCTGAGGTGGTGAACATGTACCCTCTTTCAGTGAGGATCTTCATCAATGAATCAGTTAGATCACGGCCAGCAAGATCCAGACGAAGGATGGCATGAGGGAGTGCATAACCCTCATAGATTGGCACAGTGTGACTCACACCATCACCAGAGTCCAAGACAATACCTATTTCAGAAAGTATTTGATTGAGGGACAGAATAATGAGATGACAAAAGTATGAACTGAGACAGATGGATACGAATACAAACCAGTTGTACGACCACTTGCATAAAGAGAGAGGACAGCCTGGATGGCCACATACATGGCAGGCACATTGAAGGTCTCAAACATGATTTGGGTCATCTTTTCTCTGTTGGCCTTTGGGTTGAGTGGGGCCTCAGTTAGAAGCACTGGGTGCTCCTCAGGAGCAACACGCAATTCATTGTAAAATGTGTGATGCCAGATCTTTTCCATGTCATCCCAGTTACTGACAATACCATGCTCAATAGGGTACTTCAGAGTAAGAATACCTCTTTTTGATTGGGCTTCATCACCCACATAGGCATCCTTTTGACCCATCCCAACCATCACACCAGTGTGACGAGGTCGGCCAACAATACTGGGAAACACAGCCCTAGGAGCATCATCACCAGCAAATCCTGCCTGTACACAGATTTAAAATAAACAAATTGTTCAGTAAGGAAAACAAGACTATTAGATGCACAGAAACATGACCAAAAGAAAACTACAATGTACTAACCTTCACCATTCCAGTTCCATTGTCACAAACAAGGGGTTGAATATCCTCAGCATCGGCCATCTTTTACTAAACTAGAGTATGCAGGAAAAAGATTGTCAGTACTAACAAGAATCCAGCAAGATTAGGTTTACTTCAAACACTATCTTTTTTCTACATAAAACAGCAAAAGTACACATTGCATTTGCGTATAACATGCACAATTATCAATGGGAATAAAGCAAACAAATGAAATGACTCAGTATTCTAATATCTACTTTATCAATTACTTAAATTATATAATTTGAGATTTTCAAAGAAAGATGGAGCAGGAAGTTCATGCAACAAACATAGGATGAGAGCATGTGCATCTTGTAATCTTACACTAAAACCTTAAATTTTCTCTGACTCAGGGTATCTCAAATTTCCAGATATCAAATGAAGTTCTATGAAGAAACAACAATGACTGGAAGAAGAAAAAAAGAGAGAAACTCCCACATAAAAACCAGATCAGACCATAAATCCAGCAAACAAATCAATAAAACCAGAATCACTTTGAATGTAAACACCAGAAAATGGAATCTATGGCCGATCCATCCACAATAAAAAAAAAAGGTCTAGTTTAGATCTAGGGTCTAGAAGATCAGATTCAGAACCAAGGTGAGTGATAGGCCAAAAGCATCACCAGAACACAGATCACACACTAATTATCCATAATCTACTCCGTCTCAGTAACATAGATCAAGTAATCTGAATCTCAATTATCGATCTAAAAAAATCCAGATATGGTTCCGATGAGGCAGGTAGCAACTCAAACAGAAAAGAAAAAGAGCATTGCTAGACAAATCTGAGAATACATGTTCGAGATTTCAAAAAGTACTGAGACTGTGAGCAAAAGGAAACACATTTTGAAGCAGAGCTATAAAGCAAGCAAAATCCACTTAAAAATAATCGGAATAAATAATGAAGTAGACAGAGATAGAGAAAATGAATACCTTGGAGTAGAGAGGAAATGGATCGAGGAGAAAGAAAAGCAAGCTCGGAAGCTCCAAGTCTCTCTTTTCTCTTCTCCTCTGTAATTGAGGCTGCGATAGGGATAATAGAGAAGGGGGAATGAAGCAGGAGAGGGGGGTATATATACACGGGTGTGGGTTTAATTGTGGTTGTGGGCGTTAGTGAAGAAAATGCATTTTGAAAATTGAAATTAGAATTTTGGGGGTTTTTTTTAGACTAAAAAAATTGAAAATTGAATGACAGGAAGACAGAGAGAGAGGGAATCATTTCGACCACGAGAAAAAGATAGATAGGGTGACCTGGCTGACAGCCTTTTTCTTTTCTTTTCTAACTAGTA
Source organism: Glycyrrhiza uralensis (assembly GCA_030159175.1). Taxonomy (NCBI): domain Eukaryota; kingdom Viridiplantae; phylum Streptophyta; class Magnoliopsida; order Fabales; family Fabaceae; genus Glycyrrhiza; species Glycyrrhiza uralensis. The sequence goes on from BRZY01000005.1 coordinate 46,793,257, forward strand.
GTAGTTTATAATTGTAGCAAAAATTACAAAAAAAAATGCATTTGGTAAACGATTCATTTAATTGATGAATTTTTACCTTATTGATGATAAAATATAAATTAAATTATAAAAAATAACGAGCATATAAAATTTTGAGTTTTAAAGATTATAGTTGAAAATTTTATTTTAATTTAATTCTAATTTTGGAATGTCTCATTTTACCGAATCTTGAATAAAGAAATTTGAATGTGAATTTCAAAAGAGAATATTTTAATTTATTATAAAAAACTTTGAACAATAATTAATTTAGTAATTTAAAGCATTTGAAATTTGAAGAGAAAACCAGCTCTTGTTAATTGCATATTACATACCCAGTGAAATAACATTCGGATCACAGACGAAGGAGGGGTGATTCTTTTCTCTTCAACCGCTTTAAGATTCAGATTCCCCTCTTGTCTCATGATCTATTATTAAATATGATTTATGACCTAGAACAGAGGTTTCATTTCATCCATGTAATCGATCTTAGCTTAGCTAATGGAAAAAAAAACTATTGTTATTGTTATTGTTTTTGTTGCAATCAAGCAACAATTGAATTTGGTATCAAGGAATTTAATTAGGAACATCTGCATTTGGGCGCCAATCTCTAGAGGTAATTGGCATGGTTTTCCGTATAAGGAGATTTTGTAGGTTAATTTTAGGGATATGTTAGGGTTGTGGTTGAACTCGGGGATTTGTTTTGAAAATGAAATTGCTTTATGGAATTTCAAGCTAATCAACAATCTCATTGAAAATTATAAAGCCTTCCAACATCGCAGTTGTTGGTACTCTTCAACTTATGTAAACGATAATGCAAAGCTATCCTCCCTAGCATGCATCCTCAAATATAAATGCATGCAAAAGGAGTTGAAAATTTACTATGGCAAATGCTCAACGCAAATAGTATAAAGAATTTGAGTGTGTTAGGCGGACGTTTGTTAAATGCGATTTTTGAATGAAATTAATTTAAAAATTTTGATTTAGTTGAAATTGAAATTGAAGTGAAATAGTTTTTTTATATAAAAAGTGAAATAGTTTATATTTAGATGTTTAAAGTTATTTTTATTATTTCTAGTCAAAATGTGGTTTGGAAGTACAATCAATTTTCTCTAATAATACTAAAATCTTGTTCTTTACTAAAATATGTATGTTACGAGGCAAAATTAAATTTGATACTTTTGATTGTCAAACCAAACACATACGATCAACACATTAAAGCATGCTCATGTCTTCCAACGTAGAAGTGGTGTCAAGAGACATTTTTTATATAAAAAATTATATTAGGGGAGACACATTTTCATGTAAGTGATGAAATTTACACAGAGTCTATCATTGAGAATATTTAGAATCCGAAGTACCTAAATCATAACTAATACGAGTGAGAGGTCCAATCATCCGTTAAGTAATTAGATAATAGGAGTTTGTAAAAATGGAAAAATAAATAGCGAAATGGTCACTTTAAAACCCTTCAAAATATTAGTTTAAAAATATTTCAGTCTTATTAATATGACAATATTTTTTGTCATTATTTTAGCTATTGGCTTATAAACTTTCAGTCAACCATCCATTAAATTTATGTGTAATTCTTTACATAACTATGGATGATTTTTACAAGAGCTTTTGTTTTAGGCTATAAAATTATATTTCAAAAAATGATATTATATGCAATGTTATTAATGGGGATATTATTCCTAGATATATTTTGTAAATGTATGAGCATAAGACAAAATTTCATTCACCCGAGCGGGCGATGGTCTGATGGGGAATCACCACCCGCACCCACCCATGCCTCATTGTCATCTCCAGTATTGTTTTGCCCACCTTTTATTTTGGTTTTGATTAAAAAGGAAAATTTTAAAAGGCGAACGATAACTAGAAGAGTTTTGACACCAAATTAATAAAGCACTACGGGATTTATATCGGAAAAAAAAAAAACACTCCGGGAAACATATTTTAAGAAACATCACCATTATCCTGGCTGTTTCCACTCTCCATCATTATTAGCATCCTATTTTCAATTTTCTCCTATTCTTTAAACTAGTTTTGGCAACAATGTGATTGGAAAGCAAGTTAAGAATCCAGAGGGAGCCCCGTATGCTTCTACAAGTGATTAATGTGAATAAAGTGATCGTGTAATCATGTAATCTTCATAAAAGACTGACCAATTTTAACTAGCAATATTCAAAGTTTTAGAAATGTAGCTGTTGTGCTCAAATTGAGATTTTATATTGTTGCGGTACGATTTTTTTCTTACTTTTAATTAATTAAAAGCTTACACGTGCTTACACATGCTAGGAGCAGGCGTGTCCTTCTTGCTCCAACTAGATATGTCCCAATGAAAGATTGAAAGTTGGTTGGGTTAGCAACACAAGTATACAAAATATATGGAATTGAGCGCTATCTCTCATTCTCTCCCTCTCACTGTACGTGTGTTCAGACTTTGGAGCATGTTTCAATACAGTTTTATGGTTTATTATTTATTTAATTCTTTATTTTCTCTAATTAATTAAGGAATAGAAAATACTAAAACAGGATCAAAGAGATTAAGCTAAAGATGGGTTTTCACTTTTCACGTAATTATTATTTCTTATTTTTTATAAAAATCATTCTTTATCTCAATACTTTATCTTCGGGGTGTGCACACATTGGGTTGGTTAGGTTTGACTCAATTCGTTACCCAACCCGACTAAAAGACATTGGTTTGATTTGGATTGAATTTATATTTATATTTTTTTAGTCAAACCAACTCAATAAAAAAAATGAGTTGGTTTGATAAGTCGGGTCAATCAGGTTTGATATTGAAAAAAGTTTAAGTTGCTAAAAAACTGTAATTTTTTTGGATTAGGTTGGTTTAGGTCATTGCATTACCTAAACTTGTGAACACCTTTAGTTATTGTAGCACTAACATAGTACTATAAATTATGAAAAAAAAAGTGCCACATCAATGAGTTTGATAATCAATTTCATGGGTTCAAAATCTAAAATTCATTACCCAAACCAAACTAGTTGGGGCTTGGTTGCGTAACATAAGGATTCTATTGTATAATAAAATATTTATTCGATTTTAATTTACTATTACATATTAAAAATATTTTTATTGCAATTTTTAAACAATAATATAGAGACATAATTAACAGCAAACACTAGTAGATGAAGCAAAAATTATTAATAATTAATTATATTGGAGTCGTTAGAATACAGTAGGATGTGAAACAACAAGTGAATTCCACGCAAAGATTTAATTATTACTGCTGGCTTCAATATAACTCATCGTATATACTATAGCGTACATGTGACGCGAAGAGATTTACTGGCGTATAATATATTGGGCCGTTGGGTGGGGTGGGCATAAGCATAGTCATTTTCTCCACGATTTGCATAGCATCATTTATGTATCAACTTCTTCGAAGAAAAAAACAGACACACATATTGGTAGACAATTTTCCTCCCCCGGATCTGACTATAATTAGGATATGATGGACTTTTGCATGTTTACTTTAATTTCAATCCATGGTCAAATACACTCATTTGTCTTACGATGGAAGAAGTGTATATGATAGGGTATATTTCCTTAGTACTCACTATCATCTTTTTATCCTTTCTTGCTACATGGAGGAGGTGGTTGCCTCTCTTAGTCAACTAACTTAGCGGGCAAGCACCAATCATTGCATTTTAATTAGTTCAAATTTGAAGGGACCTATCATATATATATATATATGAAGGCCACCCTCAATGAAATCATGAAGATGTCTTCTTTTGAATGTGCTACTACTTATCATAAACGAAAAAGGAGAGGGATCAACAAGATTTGTGATCTTTTAATATCCAGAGTTCAATTCTCCGTACACCCTGTTTCTTTTAGCAAATTTGTTTAACGGAACAAGTTGTTGAATTCAATGGCATGGGCCACGAATAATCTGTGGAAGGACAAGAGAATAAATGAAGAATTGCTTCTTTTTTTTTTTTTGGTCAAAGATTTTCAGTTATTGCTATAGATAGCTAGGAAGCTAGCCCTTGTCTTTATGGGTCAGGGGTCCATTAGCCCGGCCCGTAGGTCATGGGCCGTTGCCAACTTGCAGCATATTGAAACATGAACCTCCCTCTTGACCAATAAAAAAAACCTGCCTCCGACTTTGCATCTGATAAGTTTTTGGTAGCATATGTTGATTAGTTTGGACCCAAAAAAAAGGTCTGATTAGTTTGAAAATATTTTTTGTTTTATAGATAATAGATAATATAAAAGTAATAGATAATATACTTTATACTTTATAAAAATAGTAATTTTTTTCTGTAAAAAAAAATACTTTATATTTTTTATTTTCTATCTTAAATTTGGTATAAACATGATTAAATTAGTATTTTTATTTTATCATTTTTTATACAAATATTTGAAAATAAGAAATATAGCTAAAATAACATGGTATTTTTATAATTATTAATAAAATAAAATATCCATGGTTAGGAAAAATGCATTTTTCAACTATTTTGATAAAAACAAAAATGCATTTTTTGACTATTCACATAATAGACTTTTTGATATACCAATGACGATTCATTGCATTAGAATTGTAAGTTTGTAACCATAAACGAATTTTACCCATCATGCATGTCATCAGTCGCGGAGACAAGGGGGGGCCGGCATATGCCATGGCACCCCCAAATTTTGAAAAAACTATAGTATTTTATATATATGTTAATACGTGGTTACCCCAAGTTATCTAGGCTAGTGTAATTGCATAACTAATGTTTCTATATAGCTCATTTGACGTAATTGAAATTATTATATATAGTTTTAAAATCGGAATAATGTCTTATGTGTGTGTACAATTCTACATACACATATATACTATCTTGTTGTGGTTACACAAATTGCTGTAAATTTTTTCGTCACTTTTCTATTTTAATGTTGTAACCTCATGAGTTTTGTTATTATGTGAGGAACGATTGAAAATCATGTGTGTTTTAATTTGAGTTTAACTTTTTTTTTACATGTATTTTGAGTGTAGCTTTGTACTTAATTTGCAGCAAAACTTAATCATCAATTAAGAATGACCTTGATTTGTAAGATTTGATTATAAGACTAATACAAATTTGAGAGCAACATGAGATTCACAAATTTAATACAGCATGAGATTTAAAATCTACTTAATTAGAGAGAATAATTAGTTATATATCAAATTTTTTTCTCAATATAGGTATATAAAAACATATTATAGCTATATATTTCTTAACTACTTATAAAAATATTAATTATATTTCAAAAATTTTGTTTATGTTATACATGTAAAAATTAAATTATTAAATTTTTTCATTGAGTCGTATACTTTTTTATCTTGACACCACCCAAGTAAATTTTCTGGCTCTGCCCCTGCATGTCATGGATTTTCACAACTAAGTCAGTAAGAACTGCTAATAGAAAACTTGTTAATAGTTGGTATTGTCAAAGGTTTGATCATTTTGCTAAAGATGTTTACTAGTGGTAGATTGATTTTGCAAGAAGCACTTATTTATTCACACACACACACACATCTTTAACCAAAAGGAAGCAACTAAACAAGCCTTAATTTACACATTTTTAACCAATTAAAAACCAATAACTGCTAGCAACATAATTAATTAATATTAAAAGCAATGCAGAAAAATACGGTATATTTTCAAGGAGTTCGATACATTTCAAAGAAGAGAACATCTGGGCATGGAAATGTTGCCACCCTTCACCATTTCCAGAAAACATTGGAACCACACTTGTACTTGTCCTTTCCTTCGCATTCAATTTCCAAATCTTCAGAAATGAATGGCACTTTCTGCATAAATAAAAACCCAGAAAAGAAACAGGGGAGGGGAAAAAAACAGAGAAATATTAAAAAAAAAGTAAAAAATGAAAAACTTGGGATTTAATTGGGAAAGCAAATAAATGAATTAATAACAGAGGTTTGAGGTTAATTAATTAGAGCTAGACCTTTTGTTTGGCAAGATCTTGGCAACCAGTGAAATTCTCAGGGAACTTGCAAGTACCGAATTGCACGGTATATGCTCTTGCAAAGTTTGCTCCACTAGTGGCTAACCTCTTCTTGTCATTCAATTCCTATATATAGCATATAAAATCAAATTAATTAATCTACATTAGTAACATTATAGTATAATGGCAAAAGGAGAAAAGGGTAACCATCACATGTGGCAAAGACTATTGATTAGACCTTGTTGGCCTTGCTCCTTTCAAGGTATTCTTCAATGACCCCAGCATTGGCAGAGGAATTATTGGAGGCTGCAGCTGCAGTGGTGAAAAGGGTAGCTGCCAAGAAAGCAAGTGCGGTTCTCCTTCCTTCACTCGCTTTAGATTCTTTGGTTTCGGGAACTATGGCTTTCTGGGCCTTTATCATAGGCAACTTAGAACCTGAGAATGCTGCTGGTGATGTAACAGAAATGAGCTTGGCATTGAGCTCAGAACAACCGGTGCCAGATATGGCATAGCTGCAAGCCAATACGCCAGAGTTCATGGAAGCCATATGGATGCTATAGTTCTGTTCTGTGATGTCTATCAGAGTCAAAAGGAGGGGAAAAAAATATTAAATCAACCTTTGATTTTGCAAATTGCAAGGACCAGGGGCTAGGATAGGATAGGTTACTTTTTGTTAGTTATTGTAATTACTACTTTTTGTCTAAAATATAAGCAACATAGTACAAAAACATACAGATCAAGTAATACTTTAAAAATGTGATAATCTTAATTAATATTCACTAGTTTTAATTTTTTTTTCCAAAAATACCCCATTTAGTCTCTCGTAAATATAAATATTGCATTAAATGAATGGTATAATTGAAAAATTAGCATTTAATTTATTTAAAATTAGTGAATGTTGCTTCTATTTTGGACCAAAAAAAGTGTTTTTGTTGCTTATATTTTGGACCGGAGAGAGTATTATACTACTCCAGTCTTATATATAAAAAACATAGTACTAAAATTATACATACTAAAGAATATATTGAAATGTGTTATTTTTCATTAATAATATTATAATTTTAAATTTTTTTACACAAATACCATTACATTAAATGGCTAAAGGTGACAGTATAATTGAATGATATGATAATTAATAAAGGTAATATTGAAAAAAATAATTAATTTTATTAAAAATAAAATATTATTTCTTATAAAAAGGACAAAAAAAATTATTTTTTATTTCTTATAAATAGTACCAGAAGTAGTAGATATTATTATTTTCTACGAGATCGATTATGATTTATGGATGACAAGGAGGTATGGGATGATGGACGTAATTAAAGATTGTGGTTGGTGTGTGGATAAGGTGAGATTGCCTTGTTCCTATTGGCAAATCTGGCTCTCCATGCTATATTTGGGGCGCTTAAGTTTCTATGGTCCAAATAGTTATTGGACCACTTGAACTTTGATATGTGATTCGTATAACTCGGTGGGGATTTTTTTTAGTAAGTTACTTTAAATTTTTTTTAATTTCGAACTTATCCAATTTTTTATTTTTAAAATTTACACAAAGTTCTTCACAGGGAGAGTGTTGATTTTAAAGTGGATAGACACATATCTTCGAAAGATTAGACTTTTGGTTATTTAACTTTGAAAATATTATCAAATTGAATAGTAAAACATCTTGATTTGTAGGATTACTAGTATTGATCACCCGTATAATGCACGGGCTAAGTAATTGTATTTGTAGGAAAATACTGATGTTATCTAATTAAAAACATTAGTCATATTGGTTGCATATAATTTGAGAGCATAAAAGACATATAAGTTAAATCCAGATCTAGATACATTCACAACCACGAAAAAATTCACAGCCATATTGTGGAAACGTCTCCCTATTCATGAAAATTGAGTCTTCTAATTTTAGAATCAATCACAACAGTGGAATAATTCACACCACCAGTGTGAAAGCATGATCTTTATTTGGATTGTCTGATATTTGCAGAACAGTCTCATTAAATGGTTGAAGTTTATTTGCAAATCCTTGCACATCAATGATTTACTCCTGCCAATATTATTTCCCACCACTGTTTCCTGTCAACTTGATAAAAAGTTTATAGGTCTATTATTAAATTCATGTACTCATTAATTTATTGACATTATTTATGAATATGAATTTCATTGATTGTAAGTTGAGATTTTTGGTCCTGGTTGATTGTTTTTTAATCGTATGTTGTATGAAGACATAAAATTAATCATATCAACAAAGTAGTCTAGGACAAGCTACAAATTTACTAGTATTTTTTTTTTGTAACCATGTTATTGGTGCAAAGTATTTACTGGTTTTGCTAATAACTAATTTCTGCCGGGGAACCTGGCTGGTCACTTTTAGTGGAGTTTCTCCTCTCAACCACGTTTTTTTTCCATCCGCAAGGCTTAAACCCGAGACCTTACTTAAGGGATCCGAACTGAGTACACCAACTTAATATTGGTTTACTAGCATCTAGTTACAGATTAATAAGACATTAACTATGGATGTTGTTAGTAATAAAAATTATTGCTGCAGAGTATAAGCTACCAATTGTATTTACTATGACATGACATTTGATATTTTATTTATGAATGTTTGCACTGTACGCAACATATATCCAAATCTTAGCACCTCCCATTGATGCGAATCTTGATTTACGCCCAACAAATTAAGGAGATGCAGGAGCCCCCACGAAAGCATACGGGCAAGAGGTTAAAAACAGCATTCTGCATAAACATTTTCACCACCAGTACTAACTCTAGAGTTGAGCCAAGACACCATAGAAACCTAGTTCAATTCTTAGGTAATCAACTTAAAATTCTGCTATTTGTGCATTCTGCTTTGGCATGCTTCCAGTACTCACAGGATCACGAGGCCGGAATGATTAGTTTTTATGCTATCCCAGATAAATAATGCAGATCCGAAGTTATATGTGAATCCTATAAGGTATTCGGTTATTTAATTGATCTCACTGCATTTATATATTGTGACCATTATACCGGGATTATGCGCATAATCCCCATCCCTTTTGCCTTTCCATATCTATTTATGGATTTCTCCCCTGTATTTCCTTCCTTATTGAATAATCCAACTTTAATTCCTTTATTAATTCGTTTGTATTATTGGACATCATTTTTTTTCTTTCCGTGTTACTGCATAAGAGAGTCGATCTGCATACATCAGACATGAGTTGTCAAGAACAATGATCCATATCCACATTACATATGCATGGCTGTCGTTGTAAAAGTGAAAAAAATAAATAAATGCGAGAGCATAAACTGAATGAATGAGGATTCGTAGTTCATTTTACCCTCAAAGGTTGAAGCCATTAATTATTATATACTCCCTCATGTCCAAATCTTTGATTGTTTAAAGTTTTGACACATAGATTAAGAAATAATTAATTGAATAAATTTTAGACTAAAATGACCCTATTTATTATTCGTCATTCTCAACTATCATAATTATTTCTCCACTCAAAACTTATTAATTATATTAAGGGTATAGTTGAAAAAATGTGATAAATTATCTCTTGAAATCCTAAAACAACCAAAGTTTTGAGACAAAAATAAAAAACTAAAACTACTAAAGATTTGGACTGGAGGGAGTAGATTCTATCCTTCTATTTTTTTTGTTTTGTTTTTAGTCACTAATCTACACTGGCCTCCAAAAGCTGAAGGCATTATTATATAGATTCTTTCCTTTTTTTTTCCGGTTAGTTTTTAGTTACTATTTACTAATTTATTAATCTACAATAGCCTTTTTCTCCCGCAGAAAGCTTAATTGGGATCTAGCAAAAAATTATTAACAAGTAATCCAGCCATTAACTATTGGTGAATTTAATTTGGACAGCTTGCTTTTGAGATCTTTCTTTTTATATTGCTATCTTGGCTTTAATTTCCTGGTTTTTCTTTCTCGCCGTTGGTACAAGTACAACACAAACATGCTTTAACGCTAATGCTCCGCTTGACCTATCAGTGTCCCACGGCCCACGACGCGCACACAACAATATTTAGCATATGAAATTTTCATATGTTGCAATAACAGATCATATTTAATGTGTTGAGCTTTAATTGGCAAATCAAATTTCAATCAGTGTGGGATAGTGTGGTTAGTCAGTGTTTGCAATGAAACATCTTCGTGAGCTACTATGCTACAACGTTTCCCTTTATAGTACACTTATTTTGATTTGAAATTGATTAGTGGTTTTCAGCCTCAGCTTCCATTCATTTATATATATGCTCCATTGACTGGATACGCCACTTTCAAAATAAAAATTCCTTTTAATTTTTCCTTGGTCTCCAGTTAGCAATCAAGGGTGTGATAGAGATATTATTATGATCACATGGGGCACTAGAGCTGGTGCAATACCAATCATATATTTCTTGTGATATTTTAATATGTTTGAGTTGCATGGGATTCAAATTTGTAATTAATATATAATATACGATTCTGTGGTCATGCATGACCTTCATTCCAAGAAAGTAATCGCCTCAAATTATTTAGTGCTTGTTTGTTTTGGATTCATATTGTGGTAGGAGATAAATATGTATGAACAATTTATATTGTTCTGCACCTGAGGCTCGCCTTGAGAGAGGGTCGATTCATACATCATGAAGGTATCCGCGTGATACCAAATTAAGATCAGGAATTCCTGGGATCTACTAAGACCTAATGAATGGGGTACAAGGTGGTACAGGTTTGGTAATTTGGGGAAAAAGATATAAGAGTTTGAGAAATAAGGATGTCATGAGTTTAAATTTCTCATTAATATAATATATTTATTACTAACAATTGCATGTAAAAAAATGAATGACTGGATCTGAAGAGAGTCACGCTATAAAGTTCTCCCACTAACATGGTAAAGATATCATCTATGGATATAATCGTGGCAACTCACACAGTTACTAAAATTTTAAAAACATACATATATTTATACATTAAATTTAATTTTTTACTCTACCGTCTAAATAAAATTATTTCTTTTGAATTTATTTTAAAATGTCAAATTAATTTAAATTTATTTTTTGACTATTCAATTCTCTTAACATCAAATTTTCAAAATCTAAAAATAACCGTACCCTTACTTTACCAGTTCATTTTCTTCTGTCCCAACACAATCCCATGTACTACCTCTGTTCCTAAATATAGGAACTTTTACAAAAAAAAAAGTTCCTTTATATAAGAATTTTTCCAAAAAATCAGTTGTATTAATTATTTTTTGACTAAAATGCCCTTATTAATTGTACAATTTTGTTTACCCAATAAACCATAAATACTATATATTTATTGTATATTATTTCTCTCTCCTATAAAGATTGGTGAATAAAAACAAATCACCCAACCACTTTACTTTTTTCAATACATTAATTAAGTGAAGAGAGAGGGGAGAAAGAGAGATAGTAATAAGTGTTAGGGGTAATTTTAGAAAAGTATAGTAAATTATTGATAAATTTATTGCTATTAACTAATTTAACTAATTTTTTTAAAAGATATGAATTAGTTAAAAGATTTTTATATTTAGAGTAGGAGGTAGTAATTTATAAATAATATGACAGTTGTAGTTTTGGTCAAACGGAATTAAAAAGCATTGTTTAAAAAATAGAAAAATAATAATGTTTCAACCCTCTTTCTTGTTTCTAAATATTTATACAGGAAAATATTAAAATAATTTTATCAATTCATATTTTAAATATAAATATTTAAAAATAAGAAAAGCAGGAAATCACGTAAAGTAATGTGATTTTCTATAAATAGAAACAAACACTATTTTCTGAAAACAACCAAACGGACCCGCGGCTATTGTCTATAGTGACTGCTGGCTCGGCATGTTAAATTGACTTGGTTGCTTAAACAATCTAGCAATATGGTTTGTTGGGCCATTCAATTACGTCAATTACTTTGGACCCAAAAAATATTATCTCAATTACTTAGTGCATGTTTGGATTAAAATTTGTAAACTTAACTTTGCATTAATTTTTTTGCAAACTGAGTTTTCAAAAGTAATTATCTCCTTACTTTCATTTCAAACTGAACTTGAAATCAATAATTTAGTTTTGTAAATATCTCAAATTGAAAACATGCCTTCAAATATATTGAAGAAACCATATAAGTTTCCTGTTACATAAAGTACCACATTAGATCATTATTATTGAAAAGAATGTAATTACAATTTGAAGTTGTTTTATACACATTTGGGGGGCAAGGTGGGGGTTGTAAAACTGAAACAACAAGAGTTTCAACGCTATATATATATACACACATTCACCAATAATCACTGCATTGATTGTGGGTGGGTTGCTAGTCTGAACTAAAGCTAAAGCCATTCTAATCTAATTCTAATTTCTAATTTCTACTAATTCTAATACAAACTCGAGGCACACAGTGCCAATTCCAAAGACTAGCTAGTGAATTAGCTAACAACCTCCCTATAATTACGAACCAAACCTTCAGGCTCCAGTGGCGCTATGGTTACAATTGTTTCTGGAACTGGTGGCAACACTAGAGGTGTTGGTGTTGGTGTTTGGGATGATGAGGTGGCGCTATGGTTGTTACCCTGCTCCTGCCCGCACCCAACAATCTTTTCGCAAGTCCCAATAAGGCACTGTCTACACTTGGGGCAAGAAGAGTGTGAGCTTAGCCACTTGTCAATGCAGCGAACATGGAACCCATGGTTACACTTGGGCAAAATGCGCACCCTCTCACCATTGGTGAAATCCGACAAGCAAATCACACACTCCGAGTCAAGACTCGGCAGGTTCAGGTTCAACTCGGCCGAGTAGCTCACCGTTGGGAAAGTCTTGAGAGCTTTCTTCTTCACCCCTGTGTTGGCAACTCGTGCTGGAGGAATCGCTGAGTCACCATTATTAATGATGACTAAATTGGAACACCTTAGTGCACACCTTATGATGGAGTTCAAACCCAGTGAACAGATAAGAGCACAGAGTAGGACCGAGAGTACCATGACAACATTTGCATCGAAATTTCCATCTCCAAGGTATGATGACTCTGTTGTTGTTGAATCGTGGCCGTTTGTGGAAGATGCTGATGGGGGGTTTGCTGGTGATTGGTTGAGTGGGGAGTGGAGGAGCAACCTTCTTGAGTGGAAGTCCTCAAGAAGGTCATGGAGGAGTGGTGAAACAAAGGATGTAGCAGCATACATGTTAATTTTCTTTGTTGTTGTTGGAGGTAGTGTTAATGATTTTCATTTGGGGTTCTCGTGGTTGGTTGGCTCAGGGGATTATATATAGGGAAGTTGACAGTGTTGGATTTGGTGTCAGGCTCTCATTTTAATATGACTGACATAGAAATAACAGCAACAGACTCACTAACATATTTTTTTAACAATTTTTTAATGATAAGTTGAAATTCATAACATAAAAATGGCCGAATAGGTTACGAGATCCACGTGAATTTCACTTAATAATAAAGAGTGTGGTGATATAATTATTTCTATTATATACTATCTTTGTCTTTAATTATAAGATATTTTTGACAAATTTGTTTTTTTTATAAGAAGTTTTTGAAATTGTGTCATGTATTAATTGATTTTTATACCCAATTACCTTATTTATTATGAATATTTTTTTGTCTCTCTCTCCTATGATGAATAGAGAAGAGAGAGATAATACATTAATTAAATAGAAGAGGATAAATGAAAAGAGAGAGATTATACTAAGGATAGTTTTAAAAATACAATGTAAATTATTGACAAATTTAATACTATAAATTATATTAACTAATTTTTTTGGTAAAAAAAATTAAGTTAAAACCTTTTATAATTAAAGACAGAGATAGAGATAGGAATTTGGTTGCTCGGAGTAATTAGAATATTCGTGGAAGGTCGTGGTCAGATTGAGGGTATTTATGATTTATCTCTGTCGTTGTAGCTGCCCCGTTGAAGATAGATGTCTTGCTAAGTATATGGATCCTCCACTAACTGAAACCTTTTGTAATTGGCTTTCCAATCAACACATGGGTCCATTCAATCCCACCTTACACGCAGCAGGGTGTGCCACGTGGCAGTTTAGTTTCGTAATTATATATACGAGGAATGAGGTTATTCTAAATTTAAGCATGAACGTATCTTTGTTTATTTATTTATTTATATTTATATTTTAAAAATAAGCCCACAACAAAAACTTGTTTTGTTTCATTCGTATAATGGTGTTCCCCCAGGGACCCACGACCACATGAAGGAATTGGCAATTGGGAAGCTTCCTTGTAGAGATGATGGGTTGAAAGTTGAAAATTTTGCTTTAGATTCCAAGGTTCACTTATGTCCCATCTTTTGGGTCCCAACGAAAAAGGATAAGATCCCATGATAAGCAACTGGCCTCATCCGTACTTGCCAATGCCCATAGGAAATTAAGTTTAATTTTCGGGGTAATGGATTTTCTTTTCCTTTCCATCTTCCCTTTGGTGGAACGAATGGAGCTAGGTTCTATACTGAACATATATCATTCATTCTTCTTATATATATAGTCATGGGATTATTTACTGCTTTCTACTAACAAAACAAAAGAAAAGAGAATGATATTAGTACAAGAGAAATTCCTTGCTATGATGTTGATTTGTAATTTGATCCTCCTATATATAATCAGAAGGATGGAAATAATTTTAGTTTCTGGGAATCTCAGGTGGTATTGTTTCTTTTACATATACTCATTATAATACAGGATTGTGATGTGCACAAATTTGCTGTATAGTGATTTAATTTCCAATATTTAGAATCACAACGAATCACTTATTAGTGATTGATCGAATAGCTGGCTGACTACTACATGATTGTAAGTTGTAATTAACAATAATAAGGAACATTTATGAAAATCTCAACCAATTAAGTATCTTAGTATCTTAATTAGGGAAAATTGATTGCACCTGTAGAATCAAAACCCACCCGTATATGTATCGTGCCTATGTATATATCATTCCTTGTATTTGGCACATAATAATATATTATGTTTGCAATATGTTAGTGGTGTATCAGATCTGAACAGGTTATCACCAATAAGTTGGTCCCATTATATCTTTAATTCCGTCGTCTGCGAGAGAAATTGTTTTACGATCTTCAAATCATGTGCAAGTGGGATAGATCACAATCTCTTGGGCTTGCGAGTTGTGGATCCTGAATAAAGCAGCATAGTTAAATGACAAAATTGTTCAAATGTATGAGCTAAATTTGATCTCAATCTGATTCTGTTTGTCACCAATTGTACTTTTTGGCTTTAAAATCGGTTGTTGATGGCGGAAAGTACTTGCATTTAGGATTGGATATTATAAAATTTTATGAATACGTGGAGACCCGGGGGCTGTTTTTCCTTTTCCTTTTTTAAATTTTTAGTTGGTCGGTTGGGTATTTGTTTAAAGTTTAAACTTAAAAAGAAAAAATAATTTTTTGATTGGGTAAAAAGGTAATATATTTTTAGAAAAATGATTATTTTAATATTTTGATTCTTCAGAAAAAACTTACTCGAACATAATTCTTAAAAAATTTACACAAAAAAGTAATTTATTTAAAGAATTTCAATCAAACAAATATTAATTTTGGATTTAAAATGAGTCTAGTCACAAAACTATACGAGAAATAGTATCACAATATCTCTATATAATTATTTAGTTGAGAATTGATAAATGTTTTAATTCTTTTTCATAGTCCTGTTTTTGATATATGTGAGTGATTTAATTCATAAATTATTTAAATTGTTTTATTTTTGTTCTTATGTAATAGAAGAGTAACATGAAATAAAGTAAGTATGCTTTCCACGATTCTAATATCTATTATCTTATTTCTCCTTCAGCTTGTTCTTCCATTCGGTTATCATTCTTAACTTCTTTGTTTTATTGTTTCATTACTTCTTTAAGTCTATATCTGATCAAATTTAATAAGAATTTGCATTATAATTCTATTGACTTGTAATTCCAGTGAGGAAGTGATTTCTTTCCTAAATTGAGAACTGAAATCACGAGTTTTTGATTATTAATAAAATTAAAATTATGGTAACAAATGGAGTGATGGTGGTTTGGTGGTACTTGGGACAAGAATATAAGAATTGAGGTGACAACAGGGGTGTTCAAAACCGAACCGATCCAAAAAGCTAACCGTAAACCGATCCAAAAAAAATTGAAAACCGACAAAACTGATTTTTTTGGATGTCTTTCGGATGAGTTTTTTGCAAAACCGAACCGAACCGTTTGGATTTCGGATCTCTTTACTAAAACCGAACCGATCCAAATCGAACCACAATTTATATGTTATACCTTTTGAACTTGTTTGAATGTATTTTTAATTGTAAATTACTGTCCAACATATGTTATTAATTAATTATTTGTGTGCGAATTTGCTTTTGCAAGTATTATATGTGTTAAATATTAATTCATAGCAGCCTTTGTGTGTGTGTTAAATATTATTTCACATTTTTTATCTCGCTTAGTTAATAATTGTCTTTTGAAAGTATTGTTTTCTATAACCATTTTTTTAGGAATGACCTTTGTGTGTGTTAAATATTGGCTTTAGAAATGGCAACCCAACAAAAATTATTAAAATAAAAATTCATTGATGGTATTTGATAATATATTAGAAGTAAATCGTAAGCATAGTTGATATTTATTTTTAAAAAAATCACAACCGCAAAAATCGAAAACCGATCCAATCTAAACCGCATTACTTTGGATCGGATCGGATCGGATTTTTTTGAGGAAGAAAATCGAACCGAACCGCACGCTCTTTTAAACTTTGGATCAAATGGTTTTTTGTCTCAAAACCAAGCGGCGACACACCCCTAAGTGACAAGGAGGTCATGGATTCAAATTTTTCACCAACGTAATATACTAGTTAGTAACATCAGCCTATAACGCTATAGGAAATAAATTCTAGTAACAAAGACAATAAATCAACTCCAAAAAATATATATCTTAGCAAGAGCCTTCAAATTTTTTGGATTATTCCAATAGTTTGAGATTATTAATCAAATATAAATTATCCTTATCCTGTTCAACAAAATGAATTTATCTCTATATGATATTTGATCACATAAAAAAAATTCTAACCAGGCCAACCCAAAAGTTGAATCGTGGAGTTTTTTCGATCGGACCGTACAAAATGTTTTTGTTCTCTTGCCCCCTGCGGGTACTCCCTGAATACCACTAGCTAGTAGTAGCTACTACCTGGATGCATATCTTGGTGGGTTGGATCTCACTACGGCCATTGTTGCTGTTGGACCCACATTCAGGGAGAGATCAGATAAGGGTAACAGCAAGAGAGGTCCATTTCAGTGGGAAAACACATAAGATTAGATTGCATCTTTTGTAGGGTTTTGTTATTTTTATGAATAATAAAACAAATGTGATGCACGTGCTTTGTCGTCAATTAGGATATGCTTGGAGTTAGGAACTAGCAGGATATATATTAAACATGCACTTTTTCAAAGTTTAATTAATAGGCTTTAATATGTTTTTGGTCCCTCTAAATATTGGCGTTTTGAATTTAGTCTCTCTAAAAAAAGTCAAAGTTTTTGGTCCTCAAGAAATCAATTTTTGATTTAGGTCCCTCTTTTGCGTTGACTGCTGACATGGCACACTGAGGTCCCTGTAAAAATGCTGACATGACTTACATGCAGAGGGACTAAAATCAAAACTTAATATTTAGAGGGACTAAAATCAAAACTTAATATATTTAGAGGGACTAAATCAAAACTTAATATATTTAGAAGGACCATGTCAGCATTTTTACAGGGACCTCAGTGTGTCATATTAGCGGTCAACGCAAAGAGGGACCTAAATCAAAAAATTGATTTCTTGAGGACAAAAAAACTTTGACTTTTTTTAGAGGGACTAAATTCAAAACGCCGATATTTAGAGGGACAAAAAACATGTTAAACCCTAATAAATATATATATATATATATATATATAGCATATCAAGTGAGAGGACTTTTATTATGAGATAAGTGAATTATATCCATAAGATTAAACCATAAATAGTCAAGATTAAAACATAAAGTCACATGACTTTTTTAAGTGGTCATGTGACCACTAACTAATTTTTAATCCCAACCATCCATGTATAGTTATATGGTCTAGATTTAATCTTCTCACCCTCTCATATTAAAACTTCTCTCACTTGATACATCCATATATATATATAAATGTTTATATACACACCATTGTCCAATGAATATTACAGCATCATGAAATTTAATCTTTCACATGGTTCTCATATTTTAGTCATTGCCACTAAAATCAAAACTGTACATGCCTAAATGAAAGCTGTACGTGTTTCTATAAACACAAATTTAACATTTGCATGGACATCATGCTGCAGAAGCAGAGGAACTATCTATATCTGTCACTCACTTATAAGCAACAAGTTTTTCATCTCTCTGTAGCTATGGAACTCTTATAAATTCTAATGCATCAATTGTTGTTTACTTATTCATTATTGTCCCACCAGACATTTTTCTCACAGCTTGCTTTAGTGCCTCTAGAATCTGATTGGGTTCTTGAATGTTATATTGCTCCAAGTTTCAGGACGTGTGCCCTGTGACAAGTGTTCAGAAGTGGAGAAGTCTTGATGTTATAAGACACAATAAGAACAGAATAACAAATAACAAATTTACAGTATTTAAACATTTGATATTTCGAAAAATTCACAATCACTTAATAAGATCAAATTAAGGATATTTATATTGGTTTACACTGTGGAAGAAGAGTCAAATATAATTAAATAGTTATTATTTTAAATAAAATTAAACATTTACCATCTATAATTTATAACTATATATAAAGAAAACGTCATCTTTTAGTGTCTTAATTTTTTCCCAAAATTATCCTTTTAACTAAATATTTAAAATTTAAATTTAAATTCAACTACAAATAACTGTATGATTACTTCAATAATAACTACATATCTGATATCTATATCGTATTTTAACCATCTATTATTAACTCAAAAAAATTTAATAAAAACAGCTAGTGTCTATAATTTTATCTTGACTCCGGTTAATTGGGGATTATTTTCCATCTGTTAGATGCTGATTTGGTACACCCATTGATATGTGCCACGTGTTTGTCAGAGAAAATACAATGGAAGTTGAAGAACATTCGACACATAACAGAACAAGTAGAGAGAGAAACACCGAACAAAGAACGGCAGCAGAAATTTGTAGGATTAATTAATTAATTAAAGAGGAATGGAATGTAGTGATTGTGAAGGGAAAGGCAAATTGGTAGGAGTGGGAAAAGACTGCTACTACGTTTTGAAGTCCAAAATCGGAGAGGGTTCTTTCTCGGTAGTGTGGAGAGCTGAACAGAGACCAAGCGGCGAAGAGGTGGCGGTGAAGCAAGTCTTTCTCTCCAAGATCAACCCTCGCCTCAAGCCTTGCTTGGATTGTGAGATCAATTTCTTGTCCTCTGTCAACCATCCCAATATTATTCGCCTCCTTCACTTCTTCCAGGTTCTCTTCTCTTCTTTTTTTATTCTTTCATTTCTCAATCTTAACTAAAATAGTGGATGATTTTCCTTTTTTTTTTCCTACCCCTTTTGTTTAAAAACACGATATTTTGAAAAAGTTTATTTTTTTGTTTTGGGTATTGTTTGTTAGTGTTGATTTCCCACTTTGTTGAAGCTTGTTTTTTGGTAGCTATAGGGTGATGGATGTGTTTACCTGGTACTGGAGTTTTGCGCTGGAGGGAATCTGGCTTCTTATATTCGATGCCATGGGAGAGTTCAACAACAAACGGCTAGAAGATTCATGCAGCAGCTTGGTAACTTTTATCTTCATTGTCTGTTGTGTTGAAATGTTATTTTCTGGCAATGGTGCATACTAGCATGGCATTGGCAATTAACACAGATTGAACTGTGTTATGCAGGCTCTGGTCTAAAAGTATTACACGCTCATGGCATCATTCACAGAGACTTGAAGCCAGAGGTAAAACTAAAATACTGGAATTTGAATGGAGCAGGGTACAATTTTAGAATTGAAAAACTTGAGTGGTTTATTTATGTCATTACCCACTTTAGTTCAAGATGTCTTATACAGTACCATTTGTACAAACGTGACTTACAAGCAATTAATTTAATTTCTACTGAGAGCTATTAGATTCTGTCTTGTCTATAACTAGAATTGTTCATGGAAACCAGACGAGGGTTCTAAAGTTGTTAGAATTTTTTATCATGTGCATTTGCTTAGAGTTTTGAGTTGGGAAGTTTACCCAATCTAACTACCACGTCGCAGATACTTCAGATGTAAAATGTTGTATTTATCTGATAACAGGGCCTTTTATTTTTGACATTTTGTTATTCTGCTGGTAGCAACTACGCAAACTCAGGAGTAGTTAAGAGCTTAAGACTACTTTTCCTGTTAAATATTTGAAATGCTAAATGGTGGAATGTGTTTTCATGAAACAGCTTACGAATAGCAAAAGTTAAAAAGGATTAGTTTTGTTTTTTAGCTACCCATTTACTTTATAAGCATTGCCCTTTTTTTATTCTGTTACTGGTAATCTATTTGTTGTGACTGTCGTATTGCGACCTGAAATTGGGTGCTATTGTTGAATCAGAACATTTTGCTATCAAGCCATGGGACTGATGCAGTGCTAAAGATAGCTGATTTTGGTCTCTCAAGGTAGTTATCAGTTAAGGGGAATGAATACAGAGTGGAAGACAATTTATTTGTTTATTTATTTTAATTTATTACTCTGGCTAACTTGACGACAACTTTTCCTTGCATACAATGCGGAGAACTGCGCGCCCAGGAGAGTATGTTGAGACAGTTTGTGGAACTCCATTATACATGGCTCCTGAAGTTCTTCAGTTCCAGAGATATGATGACAAGGTATCAACTCTCCTCACTCTTGCTTCCAACATTATTTAACTAGCTTTACTGAATCTACTTAATTATTATAGGCTGACATGTGGAGTGTTGGGGCCATTCTTTTTGAGCTTCTAAATGGCTACCCACCTTTTAATGGCAGAAATAATGTTCAGGTCATACCATAACTTTGAACAACAAATATTCAAAAACTTCTGTCTTTGATCACTGCTAATATAGAAATGCTGGTTTCAGCTGTTGAAAAACATCATATCCTGTACCTGTCTTCCATTTTCTCAATTGATTCTTTCCCAATTGGATCCTGACTGTCTTGATATTTGTTCAAGACTACTATGCTTAAATCCAGGTTATGCATATTTCCTGTTCCACACACACATATTTCTATTCACTCAATTTGTTGTGAAAATCTATTTTTTCCCCTGAAGTATTTGCACCCTGTTGCAGTGGAGCGCCTATCTTTCGATGAATTTTATTGGCATACCTTTTTACGAAGAAAACTGTTTTAGGCGTAGCGTTTATGATCTTCCCCTAGCAGGTCTTCTTCAAAACTACAAAAAAACATCAACAAAAGTTAATGCCTTTTCTATTCCATATTTGATTTTTCCTCTCTGAACATTGGACCAGTGTCTTGGATTACTTGACAAGAATTTCAGCAGCATGGAAAGTTTTTCAGTTCACAAAAGTAGTAACCTTCCTCATGTGCCTGAAGGTATATCCACACCTATGCAGCATAAAGCATTTTTTCATTAAATTTGCAAAGAGTACACGTAGTTGAAATAAATATCTAAATAGAAATTCTATTGATGAAATAATAATTGTTTCATTGCTCGCTCTCCCCCCCCCCCCCCCCCCCCCCCCCCCCCCCCCCCCCCCCCCATCTTTTCTCTTCCCCCCTGCATCCATATCATTTTATTGATCCAGTCTGGTTATTTTCGTTCACTGCTGGCTTCAACTGAACTGCTGTTAGGTAGCCTTTTTTCATGATAGGCAAGAATGTGATAATATTCATTACTGAAAATAAGTTGATCTACTTGTATAAACAGCTTGACATAGTTCAGTGATTGATAATTTTTTTCCTTTCTATCAGTTACTATGCTAAAGTTGCAAGATTAATGTACTTTTCTATCAATTGAATGTTTGCACTTAAATTTTCTAGTAGCTGTGTGTAATTATGTAAAACCGATACATCTTATTGAATTTCTTTGGGATTTCAAATCTCTATAATTTGTCTACTTACTGAAATCTACCGATCTAAATTTACAGGGAACAATTTAAAGGACCAGTCTGTTCTGGCATGATTTGAAGAACGGCCGAGGGTAGGAAGGCTCTTATCGTTAAACATAATTTATTTTTCCACTAGAGTTTGCTCCTTACCCCCTAGCTTGTGCCATGTAAAACACATATAATGGACGACCGTATAGATATAATATAACTGAGAGAATATTGAAAACTGCTTAAATATTTTATTTATTTGTTTCGGACAAAAATTCTGAGACGAGTAAAATGAAAGACTTGCACGCAAAGGGTGTTTGAGTACATCATATAACCGGCTCGCAAAAAAAATTATATTTTATAAAAGTTAATTTTGCATAAATTTGACTAAAAATAATAAAATTACAGCTTTTCCATTAAATAAAAAATTTAGACAAAAAAAATACAAATTTACTTTAAATAAAAAACTCAAATATAAATCAATAATTAAAATTAATTTACAAAATGAACATCATTCAGAATCAATATCAGTTTTACAAATGCCCACCACGACACAGTACATTGTTTAAGTGATGCTAGAAACTTGGATACACCCAGGGGCGGACACCGGTATGGTTCAACCCGTGAATCCGGTTGACCCGAACCGACCCGACACATATATTTTGGTTTTGTTCAGTTCACTGGTTCAGTTTGGATAAAAAATTAAAGAACCGAACAAGTCCGGTTCGGGTATCGGTTTTTGGTTTTTCACAACCGAGTAACCCGAACCGAACCGGGGTAATAAAAAAACACAGAAAACATGTTAATGATATGTGAGAGTTATGTAATGTCCAGAATCATAACTTCAAAAAAACGAGACCCAGACTATTCTTCGGTTCCTCTTTCTCTTTCTTTTCATCTTCTAAAGTTTTCTCCCCTTCCTCTATCTGTGCAATGGCGGTGAACTACCCTTTGGCAACGGCAGCGACCTCCTCCTTCCCGCGGCCTCTGTGAACCAAACAAGATCAGATCTGCTCACAGTGGGACGTCGGAGACCAAATCTACTCACGGTGCGATGGTGGAGACTAGATCTACTCGGTGACAGTGGAGCCACTGTGATTCTTCAATCCGCCTTCTTCTTCCTCTTCTTCACTGATTTACCAATGTTTCTCTGTTGTTGGGTTCTCCATATAAAAATATGATGGAAAAGTGAAAACTGAGAGGGGGGCGTACAAAATTTTTTTTTGGGTGAAACAAAATGGAAAAATCAATATTTTCCTTCAACTTGTTCTGCTGAAAAGAAGGGGGCGTACAAATGTTGAAGTGCTCTTTTTTTTTTTGGGTGCTTGTTGGATTTCTTTGGTGCTTGAATGTTGAAGTAATCTGGATTCTGGCCAATACAGAAACAAAAGGACCGCACATCATTTGAGCAAAAAAAAAAGGACCGCCATCTTCCTATTTTTCCTTTTTTCTTTCAATTTTTTTTGTGATTTTCCAATTCTCTATTATTTTAATATTAAACACGAGACCCGATCCGAACCAACCCGTTTGGTTGGTAACGGGTTGGTTCAGTTCGGGTTTTGACCCAAACAATGTACAAAACCGAACCAACCCAACCCGCACACAGTTCATCGGTTCGGTCCCATATATGTCTTGAACCCGAACCGAACCGACCCGTGCCCAGCCCTAGATACACCAGCAAGATTGTTGAATACCAATGACGGTTACCGCATAGAACATAGTGCAGCTAAGCTTTCCAATTCATCGATATGCACATAGACAAGGCTAGCTATATCACTCACTCCATGATTCTGGTTGACACAATGTGTGATGAAACGACTAGAAAACGGGATGTTATTCTCTCTGTATGTGAAGCCCCGATCCCATGTTTCATGTATGATGATATTATTACTATAAACTTCAATGAACTCTAAATCGTGCTTCTGAAGAAAATTATTACGATACACAGCATATTTGCTTACATACAAAGTTTCTATATTCTGTACAGCTACTTAAGGAGCACAAACCTGAAATGTAATGAGCAATAGCAAGATAAAATCATTCCATTCTTGTGTCTGTAAAGTATTGCAAAACCATATGCTCGCTCAACGGTCTTCCTTTCGAACAGCATTTGGATTAGACACCATGTCCATCATCATTTTCTCAGGAGAATCCTCCCAATTTGCAAATGTCTTCAGGTCAATCTACAAAATAGCATGATAACAAAGTGTTACTGCTGTTCTGATTTATCAAAATTTAATTAATATTTGCAACAACTAATTGGATAAGGTAGAATACCTTTCGTCTTTGCTCAGTGAAAAGTTCTTCTCTCTTCTTATATGAGTTTTGCACTTCCTTGGCCCCTTTCCCGCCAAGTCCCCAAACTTCAACTTCTGAAATCAGAGCTTCAATAGGTAGAAAACCCTGAAACATAAGAGAAACAAACAATAGCTCAGAAATATGGAGTCATAGGGACAAGTGCAGTTCTTTAGTGGTCATTGGTCAATGGCCAAAGATACTTTTGAGTTTTGATCAATCCCCGTATACTCTCTACATAATGCATACTCTCATGTCTCTTCTTAAGTCATTGATATCAGCGCTAATATTTAAAAAATTGTCATGATATAATAAGTGTTAAGGGAAATTTTACAGCATGAAAGAGTTCACTGGATAGATACTCTTCGTATACTAATTCAAAAATAATACTTCCTCTAGACTCCATTATAAGCAAAAAAAAAAATCTCAAATGTAATGGTCCAAAATATAAGCAAATCATAAATGATTTTACCTTATTTAATGAACTATTTTCCATAAAATACCTTTCATTTAATGTAGATTTTAATTTCAATGACTCTTTTATTAAGGGTATTTAGAGAACGGGGTTTATTTCTTTGATAAGATCAATAAAGTTAAATGAAGTTAACTAACTTCATTAATTACCGTGGGTTTTTTGTTTTTTTTTTGGCTTATATATGAGTCGGAAGGGAGTAGTTTCAATCGTAGAACATACTTTTGATACATGCATTAATCAGTATCTGGTTACAAGTTCCACATTCAAACCGCAAGTATCTTCAGCAATAGAATTGTACCTGATCTGGAAAGAGGTAACCACTATGGTAAGTTTTGTCAACAGCATGATGGCGAATGGTCACTTTTGAAAAATCATCATCTATAAATATTCTCTCATTGCCAGGAGTTCCTCCAAATGCAACTCCAACTGGCTTTGGATGTGGTTGGTATGCTCTACCAGTTGGGTGCAAGTGGCTATAAACAAAATTTTTTTCCTTACCTGTCAATAGTTACAAATGTAATTGGTTTCATTGTTTCAGACAAACTGATCGGCTTCAAAAAAAAAAAGAGAGAGTAAAACAGGAACAACAAAAGGAACACTGTCACCTCTACTACCTACCTGTAGGAGGAAATACATGAAGCACCGGGCTTACAGAATATAAGCAACCAGTGTTTCCATAAAAGATATCTTTATTTTCAAGACCTTGATCTGTTAGGACACCTAGAACCCATTTCCTGACTATGGAATTTCCCTCATGAGCATCTCCTGAACTTGCAGCAATCAAAATTAGCAATGGACCATGGTAACCTTCAACATTAGACCAAAATCTGTTGAGGCCTCTTCCATGAGTGGATGACCTATGACACAGTAGACATTTGATGTCAATAAGCATTTCCTTTTCCCCCAGGTAAGTCTTGTAAACAAAATTACAAATGTTGCAGGTCGAACAACAAACCAACTCTAAGTCAATAAAGAGAAATCAGAAAAACATCACAATAGGTGACTGAGATACTTATTTCCTCATTTTAAAAAAATTGACAAGTATCCCAAACTAGTAAACCAAAATAGCATGATGAAGCTATGATTAAGGATCAGAGATACAAACCGATAGAGAAGGCTATCATCCATTCCAGCTCCACCGGTGATAAATGCTCTAGAAATCTCTTCATTTACTGCACTTCTCTGTGTGATAGAAATTGCCCATGCCCTTCCTTGAGTTAAAATATAATCACATGCAGTTGTAGACGAATTATCTCCAACAGAGGAGGAATTATTGGATGCCATATCATCCTGCCATCCAGTCAAGAAATTATTTATCTTGCAACACCTACGAACCACTTACAAGATACTTCCTCTCATACAATAATAACTAATGATATGGAGAGAGAATGCTCTAATGCTACATTGTTTTAGTTGATAATATAATGAAAAATATAAGTATATTATTGAACTAATTAATGACACAATGACAATGAGGCAAGACTTCATAAAAGCTATGCACAATAACTTGAAAACTACATTGTTTTTCTCTGCAAACGACAAATGCATACAAAGAGTACTAGTGAGTAGTGACTATAATCCTAAAAATTATCAGTGATAAGACAATAAAACAATGCCAAGATAATTCTTCATGCCAATGCATTAATAATTAATAATTAATCAACAAATAACTGAAGTTACTAAACAAGAACGACAAATCAATTAGTAAAAAACACAATTACTTCAAGTGGTAAGTGGACACCAACGGTGTGTTTGGAAGAGCTTATTTACAGCTTATCTGGGCTTATCTTATGACATAAATACTTGTGTATGTATTTGGGTGAACATATGAAAACAACTTATGACATGTCCAGGAACTGTTTTCAGCTTATTTCGATGAGCTTTTCAGGATAGCTTATGAAAACAGCTTACAACTTATATGAAAATAATTTAATCTTATCCTTTCTTTGATTATAGAAACAACTTATTCACAAGGGCTATATGACAAACACTTATTTATAAGCACTTATATGATAAACACTTATAAGTGCTTACACAAAGACTTTGACACCATGTGTAAATGGATCCTAACTCGTTTGTGTGTGAGTGTGTGTGTGATGATCACTTAAGCCGTTAAATTAAATTAAATATATATATATATATATAAATACAGAAATTACCCCTGCAGTTACTGCCATGTGCAGTCTTGCATGAAAATACAGCCTTAAGCAATCCGGGAGGCATGGCACTGTACTCATAACCCATGTAATAAACTTCCCAGCAGGAAGTTGAACCTCTAAGCTCGAGACGTCACAATCCCACACATTCAAGCCACCCTCAACTTCGGCACACGATGTGATAGCTGACATTACCAAATGACTTAAATCTGGCACACTGATATTTCCCTTCCCTTTCAAATCCCTACTACCCCATGACATAACCCAACACGTGGAAAGAAGCAGAAACACATGGCTGGGAAGAAGGTACCCATTCATCTTGCTATCATCATCCCCGGATTCAAACTCGAAATTCACAGGCACATTCGCTCTTCCTGTTATATCAAGGAACACCCTGAGAAGCATGTTCAGCGAAATCGACGCAGATACACGAGCACAGCACTTGTTATAACCTTTCACAAACTCAACCCAACTTATTCCCCCTTTATCAGCCATGAAAAATTGATCAACTAGTGATGAACCTAAGTGATCCAATAACACCGGAAACGAATCTAGCACCGCACAGTAACTTCGACCTTCGCGAGCGAAACCGAAGCTTTGCTGATAACAACGAGTTTACACGTCAGAGAGTTCAAGTAATAAATGAATAAATAGATTCGAGAACGAGAAACTTGGTAAGGTTTTTGAGTTGTACATACCTGTAGATTTTCTAAGGGAACGGTGTTTGTTTCGGAATTGGAGAGCTTGGAGAAAGCTTTCTGAAGCATGGGAAGAGCTCCGGTGGAGGCTGCGACAGATTCCTCCTCCCGCTGTTCCGCCGAAAGCTTCGGCTCCGCCGACGTTGACGCTCCCATCGCCGACGTTGCGTCGCGTCGCAGAAATCGCAATCTTCTGGTAGTTACTTGATCTTTTCCAAATCTGGAAGTAATCTCGATCTCCCATTTTAAATGACATTGTTAAAATCATTGGATTGAATTAACGGCCACGATTGGTTTCGAGAATTTAATCCTATGTGGCAACGGTATCAAAATATTCGGTACTCCCGCACTAAGTAAAGACGGAAGAGGGAATACTAACCGAGAACGACGGCGTTTCGAGTACGCAAAATATGCCGCCGGCGAAGAGAGGGAAAGCAAAGACTGAACCTAGGGCAACGACTCCGTCGGAAAAACCTAATAATTTCCCGTCTTGTATTCGGTGCGTGCCTCCTTCCTCCGTCGCTATAACCATCCACGCCAAACCCGGTTCCAAATCCGCATCCGTAACAGGTCTCTCTCTCTCTCTCTCTCTGACGTTTCTTCGAAATTAGTTTATAAGAAATCAATTATGGTGTTTTGATTTTTGGTTTTCTAATAAGTAGATGTGAGCGATGATGCGGTGGGTGTGCAAATTGACGCACCGGCCAGGGATGGCGAAGCAAACGCCGCTCTCCTCGATTACATCAGCTCTGTAAGATCTTCTTCCGAATCTCTCTCTTTCGTGCTCACTTTTCAATTCTTTTCGCTGTGGCTGTTGTGGGTTCTTTTATATTTGTTGAAAGTGGCGTTGTTACAAAGAATCAGTACCATAACATTCTTGTGATGTTACATTGCCAGGTTTTGGGTGTAAAGAGAAGACAAGTCTCTCTATGTACTGGTTCTAAGTCAAGAGATAAGACAGTCATTGTGGAAGATGTAACCCAGCAATATGTTTTTGACGCTTTGGATAAAGTCTCAAAACAGCAGTTATGAGGCAATTGGAAAAAAGTGGAAAAAATTGCTTTTCCAGTTGGTTTTCAGTTGTAAACGTAAGTTTGGGTCTAAAAGTAGATTTGTTTAAAAAGAACTTTATAGCTACTTTGAGTTCAAACATACTCTTGTAATCTACCAACTAAAAATCAAACATGTACTTCATTGTTGGGGGGGCTTCTTGCTGCTCTACTACCCGTTTTCCACAATAAGTGAAGCCAGAATATTTGATTACCTATTTTCCTGTTAGAAGAATACCAATGCTCTGGATGCTATAAAACCCTGCACTTGCTTGTTTGTATTGCAGCATCCTTTTTGACAATTTCATGTAGGTTTATGCTGGTTATGTTGGGGTCTTGTTTGTTGAGTATCATATATGTCTTATAATCTTCTCTTTACCTCCGGTAGCTTTAATTGTGCATACTAAGAATTATTTCATATCTCCATTAATCTGATAGATTTAGCTACTCTACAACAATCTACTGCAAAACATTGCCTCTCTGTAGGTGCCTACTCCTCCTTTTGACTTGCCTTTATCAGTGAGGACAGGAAGAATTAATTAACAGTGCTTCTTTCATATCATTTTTCACATAAGTTTTTTCTCAAATTGCGTACGTAGCTGTATTGAGTTTGACCAGAAAAACAAAAATGAGACCACTGGAATTAGTGTGGATGCACACTCACACATCAATAACTCGTGCACATTTTGTTAAAAATATTGTATAAATTATCATGTTGGATCATTTTTAGCGTTGGTATCTAACTTGTATATTGCATCTCGCATTGTCTCTTCTACATGACCACGCTTCTTTCGGTTCTTGCAAAATCTAAGCTGACTATTTGAGTAGTGTGACCTGTGCTTCTCTCCTTAGCTAGCTGCTTGGAGCTAGAAGAGAGAGTAGCTCTACTTAATTTTTGTTATGAACTGGTAATTTGGTTGAACTTGAGTTTAAGTGGTGTGCTTGAATTGCTTTTCTTTTATGTGGAACTTAGATACAGCCACATTGGAATTTGGAAGTATCTCTCCATTCTATCACTTTGTTTTTCATGAATACAAAAAAGATACAGCGCATTTAGGATACAGTCATTCAAAAATTTTAGAAACAGATTTCGTGACAGCAAAGAAATATGACTGCACAAGGAAAGCTGTAATACAAAATCTTTTCTAGATAATTACTGTGTTGACAGGAAAAGAAAAAGAAAAAAAGATGATTGCAATGGACCATAAAAGATTCAGAAAATAGAATCATGGTGTAAGCTATTTTTTTCTGCTTTAATAAATTTATGATTGTATAGGTACTCTTGTGCAGATTTTGGGCATAACAGATGTATAAATATTACTATTTTTGGGTAAAATTAACTGCTCATGTAATTTTTCAGGGCCAGTTGTTAGGTAATATGCTTCAAACAATAAAAGTAAATATTTTTGTTTTCTTCTTTTGTTTGACAATTTAAGGCATTTTTATTTTTATTTTTAAAGGTTTTAATCAATTACTGACAAGTAAGGATGGATCCAGAGAATATTTAAGGGAACAGTCTTTGAAAATGGACAATATTGTAAACCCAATTTTCACAGATGCGATTTCTGTAACAGCAGAAATGTTCAGCAGAAGAAAAATGCCAGAGGACCGTGCCCCTTTTTTATTTAAAAATAATATTATAAAAAAATAAAAACAAATACGAGAACAGAGGAATGACAGGGATAAATAAAATGATTGAAAAAAGAGAGTGGGAGATATTTATAGTGAGAGAGGGATAAAGTATAAATAAGATGTGGTATTAGAAAATGATCGTCTTGCAAGTTTTAGCTGTTTTTAGAAAAGAGAGACAAACAGGAGAGAGAGGTGTTGTGGTTGGAGGACGAGGTGGTTGTATGCAATTCATCGATACACAACACCTCACCAAACCTCACGACACTCTATCCATCTCTCTCTCTCCCTTTCTCCCGCTCCATCCTTCGATTATTGCTGCATTTCGTTTCCTCTTCATCTTCTATGTGATGTTCGTTCCTCTTTCTAAGCTTTACGGGGTTCCTTCTGAGAAATTCAACTCAGAAAGTCCTGCTCTCTAAGGTATAATTTATAAATGCTTTTATTTAATTTCCTCAACAAAAAATTATTTTGGCTTTTCTCTATTTACCAGTTATTTATTTTCATTAATGCATGCTACAATTCGTTAAATTTCGATTCTCATCTTCGTTAAACAATTGCTCTATTATGAATTTGATCCCAATTGTGCTTGATATGTAGGGTAGGGATTGTAGCACGGTATAGATGGGTTTGGTGGATACAGAATGCTCAGAGGAGGGTTCAGGGCTTCTAGAGCCTCCTGATCCTGATGTTCTTGAAATTGATCCTACTTGTCGCTACATCAGGGTAATGTAATTGTGTGTGTGTGTGTTTTTTCCCATTTCCTTTTTCCTTGCACTAAGCTGATGTTACTTTTTACATCCATAACAGTATAAGGAAGTAATTGGCAAAGGAGCTTTCAAGACGGTGTATCCATTGTTTTTGGTTTCTTAGTGATGTGTTCCTTTATTATTTTGGTTTTTATAGCAGTATTTCACTACTAATTTCATTCTTTTACCTCATTGTTTATTGTTTCTCTATTCCCTATTAAAAGAAATTTTGTTACAAGGTATATTTGTTTTCCTTAATTTGTGGTTTAATTAGCTACAAGGCATTTGATGAAATCAATGGACTTGAAGTTGCATGGAGCCAAGTCCGGATCGATGAGGTATTGCAGTCACCGGGTGACCTAGAGAGGTTGTACTCAGAAGTGCATCTATTGAAGTCATTGAAGCACAATAACATTGTAAGGTTCTACAATTCCTGGATTGATGACAAGCACAGGACTGTTAACATGATTACTGAGTTGTTCACCTCAGGGAGCCTCAGACAGTGTGTTCACTATCCTTTGTAAATGTGTTTAATGTGTTTTTCTCTTTTATTATGAGATCAACCTTTTTGTTAGTGGATTTGGTGTATGATTTAGGTACCGTAAGAAACACAAGAAGGTTGACACGAAAGCTGTTAAAGGATGGGCAAGACAGATTTTAATGGGTTTAAACTACCTCCATAATCACAACCCACCTATTATACATAGGGACCTCAAATGTGATAACATATTTATAAATGGTCACCAAGGAGAAGTTAAAATTGGAGATCTGGGGTTGGCAACTCTCATGAAACAGACTAATGCCAAAAGTGTAATTGGTATGCTCGTCTATTTTGTTGCTTCGTTTTTTTGTTAATTTCTTTTAATCTTTTAAATAGTAAAAATGGTAACAAGATATTTAGTAAGAATTCCCATCTCATAGCTGTAATGTAAGAATACTGATGGAATCTTTTTCCTGGCTTCTCTGTCTCCTTGTTGTTTGATTTCTACACTAGCTGTATTTAAACGTATGTAATCCTGCTCCTGGTAGGAACCCCGGAGTTTATGGCACCTGAACTGTATGATGAAAATTACAATGAATTAGCTGACATATATTCTTTTGGGATGTGCATGCTTGAGTTGATGACTTCTCAGTATCCTTACAGTGAATGTAGAAACTCGGCTCAGATATACAAGAAAGTTTCGTCTGTGAGAATTGTTATCAATATTATTATTCTTATTCTTTAGGCTAGTACGGGGATGCTTTGGTGATGTATATTTGATGTTGCAGGGAATAAAGCCTGTTGCACTTTCCAAAATCAAAGATCCAGAAATAAAAGCGTTTATTGAGAAATGTCTTGTCCCAGCATCTCAAAGATTGTCAGCAAAGGAGCTTTTGGTGGACCCTTTTCTCAAAGTGAATGGTTCGGCAAAGAACCGTCCTCTTCCATTACCAGATATTGTTCTTCCCAAATTTGGAGCCTTTGAAAATCGTTGTCTGATGTCAGAAGGTCCTGCTAGTGCACGTATTGGATCCATTTCAATGGATCTTGGTGATGCCAATGAGCTACCGTTGATAACTGTAGTTTATAATTCTGTTGATGATGCATCGTCAGCTCCTCCGTGTGTTGAGATACGAAGGTTGAAGGGAGGCGATATATTCTTCCTAAAAGGCGAAGAAAATGATGCAAACTCTGTATCATTAGTTCTCCGGATATCTGATCAGAGTGGTCAGTATTTAGTTGATTTTTTACTCTCCTTAACTGTGTTTTGAATTTGTTAGTAGAAAGTTATGTATTTGGCATCTGAAATGCAGGGCGAGCAAGAAATATCCATTTCATATTTTACCTCGACAGTGGTACGGCTATCTCGGTTTCAAGTGAGATGGTTGAGCAACTCGAACTCGCCGAGCATAACGTTAAATTCATCGCCGAGTTAATCGATCTACTATTGATAACCATGGTTCCTGATTGGAAACCTTGTGTAGTGATTGATCACTTAGTTTCTCCAAACGGTAAGCGAACTCGTCTGAGCCAACAGAAAAGAGACCCAGAAGTGGCAAAATACCAAGAAAGCTCATATGATTCTAACCAAATTGTGGCAGCAGAAAAAGAAAGCCATGATACTGTGTATTTTTATGAGGTTTTGTCTCATGCAAGCATTGGTCTTCAAAGAGAAATAAAGACAGATGATATGTGTTCTGTGAAGTCGTATACTTCTGCAGCATCAGACTTCAATGATAAGAATATTTCTGGCGTTTCATTCAAGTCTGTTAGTTCACAATTTACAAACTTCAACTTATCTACCAAGAGTGTAGGGAGTCAAACCTCACTTGGATCCGAAATTGGGGTTCCATGCATGGAAAGCAATAATTATTCCATCAGTGCTTCCTCCTTGTCTGAACCTGGGGATGAGTTGAAAATAGAGTTAGAGAAGATTGAACGGCAATTTCAAGAGGCGATTAAAGATTTATCCAAAAGAAGACATGAGGCCATCATGGAGACCCAAAGGAGGTTGTCACAAAAAGTACAATCATAGAATAATTTTATTAGTCTTTTTAGTTTTGTTTCTCATCCTATATTCATGTGACAAGTGTAAATAGTGCATTCTTTATGATATGGTTCTTTTTTAGTCATTGTGGCATGGAAATTTTTATTTTTATTTTGCAAACATCTATTGAAAATTATCCTTGATGCCATATTAACATTTCTGTATCAGAGTTGCACGAGATGATAGTAAAACTAGAAAGTAACCTGAACCGACACAACACAATTGATGATGGAGTTGAATGTAGTTATCGAGTTCATATATTGTTACTTATTTGTTTTGCCATGCGTTCCAATACTAGTTTTAGATTTTGGTTGAATTGTGTTTGATAGAATTGTGTTTGAATAATTGATTTTAAAAAAATTGTGTTGAGAAGAATTGATTTGTGTTTGATAATGATATTTTAAAAGTGTGTTAAGAAGAATTGATTGTGTTTGGATGCTAAAAGTAGAATCACTTTTGATGTATAAATATAAAGAATTTTGTGGGTCCCACATTCAAACGTGGTTTTGCAAACGGAGAAACAACCCAATGCCTCCTTCCACCAGAATTGATTATAGACCCAAAAATCACGTTTTGAATTTTCACGTTTGGATAAACAAATACACCCACTTTTGGCCAAAATCGTATTTGACTGGTCAAACACGATTTTGGCCCTCAAACTGCCGTTTGCAAATCTAAAACAAACAGGCATAAGTGGGTATATTCATTAAGTTCGTGCTTATGATTTAGTGTCCGTTTGTTTTAGAATTTGGTAGAATTGTGTTTGATAGAATTGTGTTTCAAGAATTGATTTTTAAAAAATTGTATTGAGAAGAATTGATTTGTATTTGGTAACGATATTTTAAAAGTGTATTCAGAATAATTGATTGTATTTGGATGTTAAAGATAGAATCACTTTTGATGTGTAAATATAAAGAATTTTGTGGGTCTCATACCCAAATGTGGTTTTGCAAATGGAAAAGCAACTCATGACCTTCTTCCACCATAATTGATTCTGGACCCCAAAATTACGTTTCGAATTTTCACGTTTGGGTAAACAAATACACCTACTTTTAGCCGAAATCATATTTGACAAGTCAAACTAGTCAAACACGATTTTGGCCCTCAAACGCGTGTTTCAGATTCTGAAATAAACCCACACTTAATGATGGTATAGCTAAAAATCGATCAAACATTGAATTTTTAAATCAAAAGTGGATGAAAATTTTATCTATATTTCTATATCTATATCTATATACATATATAAAGGGAATAGTAAATAATAACTACCTTTTGGTGTAGTCTTTTTGTGGACAAAAATGCCCTTAATTAAATTGAAAATTGATAACTACCATTATTGTCTTCTTAACTAAGAATTTGAATTTAAATATACACTAAGAATTTGAATTTAAATATACATAATAACTATAAATAATTACTTAATTCTTTGCCTAAACTGTTATGTGCCAATTTGTAAAAAAAGTGAGGGAGAGGCAAATCAGGCACTCCTGATGTACCCCTAGTTACAATAATGATTATACTTGAGAGATTTATTTGTAAAATGACTCAAATCAAGGGAGTTACATACTCTTTTCTTGAATAAAGCCAACATGTAAAAACCTCAATAAAAATATTGCATCGTCTTCATTTCCTAATTAGACATTTATGAAAACTATTTAGGATAATACTCAATTAAAGGGCATTACTTGGTTAATGCTCATTATTCACTTCCTTTAAACGACAAACGTGGGAAAAGCATGCGTTAAAATTTCTGAAAGCCATGATTACAAATAGGCATCATTTTGAAAATACAGTTCTAATTATGGACTGCATAGAAATGTAGGCTATATGGATTTTAATAATTTATTATGAATAGCAAAAAATTAATACGAAATTTACTAAATAATGCATATTCATTGTTAGGAGAACAAAAATGGAATTTTCTCCAAGAATAAAAGATTAAAAAGATAGTGATGTCATTTGTATGTATGGTAGGGATATCCAAAATTGATTTTATTTTTGTTAAAAGTAATTTTAGTAAAATTTAGGTATCTCGATGTTTGAAGAAAAAGAAATTCTATTACCCAAAATTAATTGTATGGATTTGTAACTTTTGCATTAGGTTAAAAATTTACATTAAATTTTACTTCAAGCCTACTTTTGGAGGAAAAAATACAATTATATATAAATTATTTCACTTTAAACTCAATTTTAACCAAATCAATTTTACAAAATCACTTTTAACAATTCTATTAAACGACAGAGCATGAATGTGTTGTGATATCTCTCGCTTAACACTCTGGTCAATTTCATGACTCTTGGATTTGTTGGGTTTTTTATTCTGAATAGATTTTTATGTCTTAATAACACTTCTCACGTTTCTCCTTTTTTTTTATAAAAAAAATCAACTGAAATTCTTGTGTGGTTATACCATATATGATTCATGGATGAAAGTTATTATCAATGTAGTTAAAACTGGACCAGCCGGTTGAACTGGATCCCTATCCGGTATGGAACACTCCAATAATCGACCTGTGTGAGAACCGGTCAACAACCGGGAAAATCGGCCAAAACTGGAAAAATCGATTCAATCTTTTTTTTTTTTAAATCAAAATTTTCAATTTTTTTATTTTTTTTAAAGAAATTGATATCACTTTCTTTAATTATTTGTAATTTTGAATATTTTATGGTATGAATTATGACATTTAGTAGTAAAGTTTTATTTTTTTTATAAAGTTATGTTTTTTATGTTAATTTTTGCATAGAATTTAGGGTTTAAAATAATATTATTTAATTATATCCCATTGAACCCCGATCGAACCTCTAAACCTTAAACTCATGCTCTCACTAGTTCAATGACCAGTCCAATTCTGACTACCTTAGTTATTATACATGAATTATCAATTATTGAACTGTAATACTAGAGTACTAGACACAGATGCGCACACACGTACTAGGTACGTGTGTAATGTGTGTATACAAAGAGAAAGGGGTGGGGGGGACAGAGAGAGGAATTGTAATACACTAATACACGCAACCGGGCCATGACATTGAGATCACCTCACCCCGCATTCAGTGGCATCAGATTCTTGCTTGCATCAGGGTGAAATGGTGAATTGAATTCAACGGAGTAGGTAAATGCCCAGTCTACTAGTGCTACCCATGACTACAATCAATGGTCACTGGTCAAAAACTCCTTTTATTAACCTTAGAATTGAATAGTCCTTTACATAACACCATTAATTAATCAATGAAATGAAGTCCCAATTTTCTTTTGAAAAGCAGCTTATATTATAGAATACTGATTTTGAGTAGTTGTGAAAATACGGGAAAAAATGCATGTGTATGTAACAACAATACTATACTATACGGTATGCGTATTGGAATCTTTCCTCTCATGCATGGCAGAACATTTAGACCTCATAATAATATGGAAACTCTCTGGAATTTCAGTGGTTCACACTCCAAAAGAACAAGACAAATAAAAAGCAATGTTAGAGATTAAACATACATTTTCCTCCTTTAAGCAAAAAAACAGAGAAATCCAGCTAACAGATCATATTACATTCTTCTGAAACAAAATGATACACTGTGATCAAACATACAAAACAATGAATTTAACCATTAAAAACCACCTCATGCCCCGAATGTACATTAGTTAAAATATTACCTTTTTCTCGTCAAAAGAGAAAATTGAAACAAAAAACCCAGAAGTCACCTTTGCCCAAAACTGCCTTCTGAATCACTAGGGTGATCTCCAACTTTGGAAGCCAATGTCATTGTGCTTTCTTGAAGGAGAAGAGTACGGTATGGGGATTCTTCTTGGCAAG
Source organism: Glycyrrhiza uralensis (assembly GCA_030159175.1). NCBI lineage: Eukaryota > Viridiplantae > Streptophyta > Magnoliopsida > Fabales > Fabaceae > Glycyrrhiza > Glycyrrhiza uralensis. Next base: position 46,830,677 of record BRZY01000005.1, read on the forward strand.
AACCCAAAAAAGTGACCCGTGTGCTGTTGCTGAGATTTTGGCTTAACTTTGAAGAGTACATTTGTGGTTCTTGAGCCATGACAGTGGCCCATTATGCAGAGGAACAAGATTAGCAAGATCAACAAAATTTGAGGTCTCCTACTATGTAGTAGAACCATTATGTAGAGGCTTCAAGGGTCAATGTACAAGGTGGTGAAGACTGAGGAGTAGTGAAGATGAAGTTGGGATGAGGGTGACTAATACTATGTTTTGAGGAAAATGAGGTGGAAATGGTCTGAAACATGGGCAATTAAATGCAAAAAAAAAAACCTGTGATTGTCAGATTTGAGCGTGTTGGTTTTGTTTGAGAGAGTTCATGTGGTGTGTGTAATTTGCGCTGAGGGAAAGAGGGAGGGAGGGAGTGAGGAAGGAATAAAGGGGTTGAGTCAAAAGAATTCGGATGCTTCTACAAGTAGTAGTAATGTTGGAAGCAGGAAGTTGAAAAGCCTGAAGGAAGAAGCTTTTTGGAACAGGTCTTTATGGGACAGAGTGAATATTAGAAATAGTGAAAAGAAAAATATCATTATAGAAAAAATATTATATTTAAAAATGAAAAGAAGAGGTACATTAAGAAAAAGCAAATGAAATTGGGATTTTTTTTTGGCTTTGGGTTGAATACCAATAAAGAAAGGGAAATGAAGCAAATGGGTTTGTGTTATGTCATTTTTATTTTTTTTTGTGATTAGGTGAATGTTTAGAACCCACTCCCGTATTAATGGCTGGACTACAGAACTAGGGACTGTTGTTTTAGACCCTTTATTCAACTTGTACACAGGAGAGGTTGTACATGTGGCCAAAAGAGTGAACCTTTTGTAGGCTTTGATTTGAAGCGCTCTCTCTGATTCTGTGTCTTCAATTCAACCCATTCCCCGAATTAAAGGGGGCTACTACTGCATTGCCTTGTCAATGACTCAATGTTCACTTCAATTCACAGTAAGTAAACTACTACCAACTTGCGTACACTCTGACCTCAATGTTTCTTTCTCCATCTCTCCCCCTCTGTTCCGGTTTTCAATATTTGCTACTGTTCATATTTGATTTCCACTAGATTTTCATTGGAGCTCCAATTTTTGTCCTCCGGATTCACCCCTCACCAAATTACACCTTTGGTTGTCAAGAGTCAACAACACTCCCGTGTTTCGGTGTTTCTTCTCTGCTCGGGATTATTCAAGTTCGTCCAAAGTCCAAATATCAAGTGTATGCTTGGTTCCGTATTTGTCGAAAATGAAGTTGGTTTTGTAAAATTGATTCGGTTAAAGTAAAGTGATTTATGTTTTGATGTTTTTAATTTGAAAGTATGTTTGATAGAGTGCGAGTTTTGGCGCAGCAGTAAGATTGTTGTTTTGTGATGTGAGGATTACAGGTTCGAATACAGAAATGATCTCTCTGTTTGCAGGGATAAGATTACATACGTGTACTCTCTTTGCCAGAGTAATCATACATCTATGCTTTTACCAAAATCAGTTTTAAAAACACACACCAAATGTGTTTGAAATTATATTCTCTTTGTCTAAGCCGTGTTGGAAGACTAACATACAAGAAGAGGATATTTTTTGCATACATGATTTACAAGTGAGCTTTCCATGTGATTTAACAAATGTAAAAAGGAAAAGAAAAGTGCATCATCCAACCCCCCCAAGCAGATAATAATTAAATGCAATGTCAGTCAGAGCTTTGAGGAGGACTGGACCCATGCTTATGCTTATCTAAGCTCCACTGCTGCTTCATTAACCCTTGTGCAGTGCCTGTTTCACTGCTTGTCAATGCCTTCCCTCTCAAACCCCTCTCGAGTCTTGATGATGATGGACATGCTTTGGGCCTCACTTGCTTAGTGCTCTCTGCTCTGTCCCAGCAATACATGCTAATTGCAATGAATTTCCTTTCTGCTCTCCTCTTATTTTTTTTCACACTTCAGTTGCTTTGAAACTTTTATCAGCAAGTGCAGATTTCAATCTGCCTAATTAAGGGCACAAATTAAATATGACTACTTAGCAAAGGATCAATTACATTTAATTAGCCATGTTTGAGTAGTCACTAGTCACCATTTAAGACACATCATTCTAACATTTGATAATGAGTCCCTATATTTGGACACTCGAATCACCCATTTTACACTTGCTATTTGGCAACTTTAAAGAAAAATTATTTTTGAATACTCAATATCTATTATAAACCTAAAGAGATATAGAAACAGAAGAGAGATAAGTAATAGATATAATAGATGAGTGATGTGATAAGAAAATAGAGATAAAAGAAAAAAGAAAAGCGTTAGATAAATATAATAAATATGTGAGTATTTAAAAATTATTGTCGCAATTTATAATCACTTAAGTGGTTGAAAAAATGTATGTGAGAAGTGGTGGAGTGTCCGTGTAATATTTCTGTTTGAGAATATTATCTTTTGCTCCTCACACCATCCTCACGTAGTTGCTGTAGTCAAACATATTGGATCAGATGGCTCACATGCATTTTTCAATTTGAATTCTAAATTGATTTATGAAATCTAAACATGAGCTGTTCAATTTTTAATCCAGCAATTTGAGATGTTTGACTGCAGTAGTTACGTGCTTTTTATACTGCAAGAATCTGGTTTCCCATAATTCTCCGTCAAAGAAGTTGAAATTCAATTGCCATAGATGGTCAAATTGACGGTGAGCCTATAGGGCTATAAGCAAATAGTTGAGGTCCCATGACACATTGCCTCTCAGGCATGCATAATGCATACATTGTAGATTTTAATTTTACGGATATTGCTTAACGAACCATTAGATCTAATCTAATCCAACAATCATAGCACCAACAGTACGAATCTGGGGGGTCCCACTTACAACTTGAAAATCAACATTCAAAATGAACAAGGAGAAAGAGGTGAACTAGCGATGCATCAACAGAAGTCAAAAAGTCTCCTCCTAGTAGGCTACTACTAAGATCGTCCCATTGATTTGCGCCGTCTAATATGGTCCAGTCGAAAGATTGGATCACGTGGTCAAGTGGGCCCATCACCCACTATTGCAAGTTTTGCCTGTTTTATGTGAAATTACATAGCTGCCTTACAAAATATAAAGAATCAAAAAAAGTGACCTTAATTCAATGATATTTCAAACGAGACCCAGCAGTTTCTACGGATACATTAATTTAGGTACCCTACTTCTCGGGTTGTTCTTCCTTATTCCCGAATACCCTATTTTCATCTATTTGAGGAGTGTTGTAGCCCCCATCTTCGACCTCATATTTTGTAAAACGTTCACCTCTTTTTTTAAAATCGGTCATCGCAAATGTATTGTAGATCCAGATCTATGTTTTTTTAACTTGCTAAGGAGTGTTGAAGAACCAATCTATTAGCAATAGATCTGGCGAGAAAGAGAGAAGACCAACCACAGATAAGCACACCAACATGCCCATGCTAATTGGATATAGAAAATTTGACCCAAAAAAAATGCGGTCTTACTCTTTTAAGTTTTGTGTCCAGACATGACCAACAAAAAAAAGTATTATCTCCATACATTCATGCATAATTTCCTCCAAATAAAATAAATTCATGGAAAATATAATCATTTACACACATTATCATGCTTTACATTCTTTTTTTAACATTTAATTTCAAAATATACATTTTAACATAAATAAATCAAAACCACAATAATCAAATAATTCATACTGCATCTAACAGACTTTTAATTTTATTCAACCAAACATTAAGAAATTTATTTTCCCCTAACATCATTCACTTAAAAGTTCCCTACACGATCATTTTTCTGCCACAATTTGAATCCACATTCTCAATAATGTAATATAGGCATCCACTGTTTCCTTAGTCCAATATATTATTTATCTACAAAATAATATTCCATTAACTGTTGGAACCAAATTGGTTAAAAATATTTTTAATACAAAAACTCCCTAAGTGATTTTATAGTTTTAATGATAACAAAATGTATTAAGGTTTTTACAAAAGATAAACAAAATGTATTAAGCTTTTACAATGTATAACAAAGCTGTCTAACTAAGTTTATTGAAGGATGTTGCAGTCTGCGTCTAATAAATTAGTTCATCATGACATTGACTCATATTCAAAGTCTGAGAAGCCTTGCGTCCAATGTTGAAGTCATCATCCAATATTGGCACTGGAACATATATGGACACCAAGAGTTCTGCGTTCAATGATCAATGTTGAGAATACTGTTCATCGTCCAATATTCAGCATAAGGCAAAGACAATTCTGAGTCCAATATTCAACATAAGCATAAGCAGCTCTACGTCCAATATTCATGAGAAGGCATTGAAGCTATAAGTCCAATGTTCAGAATGTAGCTATAAGTCCAATGTTCAGAATGTTGATCGTCCAATGATAAGTACAAGGCAATACTGGCATAAGTCCAATGATTTATAAGAAAGCAGAATTGCAGAAGTACAAAGTCCAATGATTTCCAAAGAAGCAGAACCAGTGAGTATGCGTCCAATGCAAATGAAGGACAAAAGTCCAATGTTCAGTTTAAGGCACTGAAGTTCAACGTCCAATGAAACTAAACAAACAAAAGAACTGTTCTGCGTCCAATGAAATCAGAGTGACAAAGGTACTGTTCTGCGTCCAATAAATAAGAAGGACATCAATCAAGTGTCATACGACCAATGAAGCAGATTGACAAAGGTACATCAAACAACTGTTCTGCGTCCAATGAAGCAGAAGAACAAATGTACAACAATCAACTCTGCGTCCAATGGAACTATAAGGAAATGGCAAAAGTCCAATAACCAGAATGAGGCAATACGTCCAATGTTGCTTTGCAACTAATCATCAGAATTGTAAGCATAAAGATGCGTCCAATGAATGAATGAATTCTGTGCAATTGGTAAGTACCAGGTATGCATCCAATGATTTCTACATGCTGCGTCCAATACGCAGAATCCATTACTTGCTATTTATTGCTCATGCATTTAATATATGGAACATATTTATTGAGCAAATGATTTGAAATAAATAGCTGTATACAATGTTTTTCTGTACAACCTATTGTCAACGTTTTTGAAAGTACATATGAAAAGCATAAAGTACTGTGGAAAGTGTACTAAGAGAGAGAATGTACTTTTATCTACTCTATATATCTCTGAACACATCTTTCTGCTTTACACAGTGTATTCTCTCTGTCTCAATAAGATATTACTATTAACCACTGTACAATTGAGACTTTGAGTACAGGTTGCTTCTGATTTAGGAGAAAGAAACGCAGACATACACACTAAAGTAGATATCCTCAGAGCAACAGGAAAATAGCATTTAATGCTATTAGAGAACGGTAATATTTATGAAGGCTGAAGCTGAGCCTTTCGAAGAACAAGTCTGAAGCTTCATCAAAGCCTATAAATACCGTGAACAAGAAGAAGAATACAAGAGACTGAACAACGAAAAAGAAAGAGCAAAAACGCTGTGCAATTTGTTATACTCTGTATAGAAAGTCTTGTATTTTTTCTATCTTCTTGTAAAAGAGAGTTTGCTTAATTCTCGAAGTGCTTTAGATTTCATATCCTCACTTGTGTTAGTTAGACAGCACTTGAATCAAAAACACTATGCTGAGTCGTTTAGCCTGAAGAGGCTGTGTTCAAAGAATACTTAGGTTTTAGCCTGAAGAGGCTGTGTTCAAAAAATACTTGGGTTTTAGCCTGGAGAGGCTGTGTGCAAAGAATACTTGGGATTTAGCCTGAAGAGGCTGTGTGCAAAGAATACTTGTATTCTATTAGGTTGATAGTGAAATCTCTCTAGTTTGAGGAGACTGGACGTAGCTCTTAGGAAAGGGTGAACCAGGATAAAACTTGTGTTATTTCTTCTTTCCCTTAACTCTTTTTATATCTGTGCTTATTACTAACCAAGGGGATTGAATTGATTTTTATTCAACAAGTTTTTCATTCACTCTAAATCGCACAAAGAAAGCAAGTTTTTCAAACTAAAGTGGAAGCCTCTGCGTCCAATCTTTTTGTGCGTCCAATATTTTAGCACTCTGTGCGTCCAGTGTTTTAGCACTCTGTGCGTCCAATGTTTTAGCACTCTGTGTGTCCAATATTTCAGAAAATATTGTGCGTCCAATATTTGAACTAAGCTGTGCGTCCAACGTTTTTAACAGCCAGCGTCCAACTTTTGCGAAAAGTTTTAAAAGCTTAGAAACACAATTCAACCCTCCTTCTTGTGTTTCGTCTTGTTATCTACATTAACATGTGATTTATAAATAAAAATTAGTACATCTTGAATTTGCCACATCATCATATATTTTCTAAAAAATGTCACGTCCACCTTGCCTACTTTGCAAATTTTAATACTTAAGGTCAAATTTTAATTTATGGAAAATCAGTGGAACTTATGGTAATTCACAAATACATGGACTCCTCTATTGTAAATACTTTTTAGGATCACTTGAACCTAACTATCGGGTATCCCTTTAACAATCCTAGCCAACCGTATTTTAAAATATTATATCAATGGCCACAAACAAACTTGACCTTGTGATCCAATCTTGCGACTTGACCATATTAGACGCCACCTTGATTTGCTGGCATTTTAAAAAAAAATGGACCTCACTATCTGCGTTGCTACTTGCAACGCTACCTAAAGAAACAAGAAAATTATAACCTGTTGCATCACATTTTTGCCCTTTCCTTTTTAGCTTTCATGATTCATGAAATCGTACATTTTCAGGGGAAAAAGTTCCAGGCTCTCATCTACCCATGACATTGGAACAATGCCAAAGGGTCAGGTTATCAAGAAAGTGAGAAAATAAAACCATACCAACGTAAATATGAGGTGCCTGATGATGGTGACTTTTCTCCCCCCACCCCTTCTTTCTCTTTCCTCAATTCAGCTTTCATTTCTGTGTGGTACTCAGCCTTGGTTTTTGTTGTTAGGGGTCAATTTTCCATCCCATATATGACCAAAAACATGGGGTGTGAGAAGGAACTTTTTTTTTGTGTGAGGGTGTGAGAAGGAACTTCAATTGGATTTTGTGGAGAAACTAGTCAGTTGACCTGTGCGATGCACGGGTCTGTCCGTTGGTTTTTATATATAATATGAAACGATTAATTTATATAATAATAAATTGATATGTGTTAATTTATATCACAAATTTATAACAATGTTAATTTTGTGTCATAAAGCATGAAAACTTATAGGAACTAAGAAAGAAAAATAGAACCCATAAGCAAATACTATATATCATATTGATCATAAATAAAATCGGAAGAAAAATAAAGTTATAGCCCGTAGAAAGTTATTGGAGCAAATAAATGAGTGAAATCTGTAAGCAAACACTGTTTGGTGATCGAAAATAAAAAAATAAAAATAAATGTATAGCCAATAGAACGTTATTATAACAAATAAATGAGTAAAACTTGTAAGCAAATATCGTTTTGGTGATCGAAAATAAAATTAAAAGATAAATAAATTTATAACCCGTAAAAATTTATTGAAACAAAAAAGTGAGTGAAACCTGTAAGCAAACACCGTTTTGGTGACGAAAATAAAATCAAAAGAAAAATAAATTTATAGTCCGTAGAGAGTTATTAAAAGAAATAAATAAGTGAAACCTGTAAGCAAACATTACTTTGGTGATCAGAAATAAAATCGAAAGAAAAATAAATTTATATCTCGTAGAAAGTTATTGGAATAAATAAATGAGTGGACCGTTTCGGTGATCGGAAATAAAATCGAAAGAAAAATAAATTTATAACCCGTAGAAAGTTATTGAAATAAATAAATGAGTGAAACTTGCAAGCAAACACCGTTTTGGTGATCGAAAATAAAATCGAAAGAAAATAAATTTATAGCACGTAGACAATTATTGAAAGAAATAACTGAGAGAAACCTGTAAGCAAACGCTGTTTTGATGATCAAAAATAAAATCGAGATAAAAATAAATTTATAGCCCGTAGAAAGTTATTGGAAGAAATAAATGAGTGAAACCTACAACAAATAAATGAGTGAAACTTGTAAGTAAACAATATTTTGGCGATTGAAAATAAAATAAAATAAAAAATTTAAAACCCGTAGAAATTTATTAAAAGAAATAAACGAGAGAAACCTGTAATAAAAAAATAAGTGAAACAAATAAATGAGTGAAATGTGTATCAGTAAGCAAACACTATTTTGGTGATCGAAAATAAAATCGAAAGATAAATAAATTTATAGTCCGTAGAAAGTTATTGAAAGAAATAAATGAGTGAAACCTGTAAGCAAACGTCATTTTGGTGATCAGAAATAAAATCGAAAGAAAAATAAATTTATAACCTGTAAAAAGTTATTGGAAGAAATAAATGAGAGAAGTCTGTAATAAATAAATGAGTGAAACAAATAAATGAGTGAAATTTGTACCTATAAGCAAATACTGTTTTGATGATCGAAAATAAAATCGAAAGATAAATAAATTTATAGTCCGTAGAAAGTTATGAGAAGAAATAAATGAGTGAAACCTGTAAGCAAACAATGTTTCGGTGATCAGAAATAAAATCGAAAGAAAAATAAATTTATAACCCATAGACACAAATTTATAGCCCGTGAAAAGTTATTAGAAAAAATAAATGAGTGAAACAAATAAATAAGTGAAACTTGTATCTGTAAGGAGATACTATTTTGGTGATCAAAAATAAAATCGAAAGATAAATAAATTTATAGTCCGTGGAAAGTTATTGAAAGAAATAAATGAGTGAAACCTGTAAGTGAACACTATTTTGGTGATCGAAAATAAAATCAAAAGAAAAATAAATTTATAGCTGGTAGAAAGTTATTAAAAGAAATAAATGAGTGAAACCTGTAAGTTAACATCGTTTTGGTGATCGAAAATAAAATCAAAAAAATTAAATTTATAGCCCATAAAAAATTACTATAATTTAAAAATTTACTGGAACAAAAAATATTAACAAAACTAATAAATAAATACTATTTTATTAAATAATTTTTTTGGATTTATGGGAAGAAATAAATAAGTGAAACCTGTAAGCAAACAATGTTTCGGTGATCAAAAATAAAATAGAAAGAAAAATAAATTTATAACCTGTAGAAATAAATTTATAGCCTGTGAAAAGTTATTAGAAGAAATAAATAAGTGAAAGAAATAAATAAGTGAAATATGTATCTGTAAAGAAATATTATTTTGGTGATCAAAAATAAAATCGAAAGATAAATAAATTTATAGACCGTGGAAAGTTATTGAAAAAAATAAATAAGTGAAACCTGTAAGTGAACACTATTTTGGTGATCGAAAATAAAATCAAAAGAAAAATAAATTTATAGCTCGTAAAAAGTTATTAAAAAAAATAAATGAGTGAAACTTGTAAGCTAACATTATTTTGATGATCGAAAATAAAATAAAAAAAATTAAATTTATAGCTTATAAAAAATTACTATAATTTAAAAATTTACTAATTATGAGGATTAATATTTTTCAATCTCTTTTTTGGCACAATGTGAAGCCTGAGAAATTTTTGTTACACTGTAGCTAGGGGAGGAAACGTTCTTTAACTTTCAGTAGAGTTTTTGAGCAGGAAAATTTTCATCCAAATACTGACGCGTGTAGAACTTTTTTTGTTCCAACACCAAAAAACGTTCTTTTAATAATAGTAATAGATAGATAGATGGTTCGTGGGAGCGAAACATTATGGAAAACATTAATGTTACACACACACCCACCACACATCCATCACACACCCTATTCTCTTATTTTACTCATTGGAGTGGGGTGTTATATGGGTGTATGGGTGTCCATGTATCATTGCTCTATGGAAAAATATTTTTGCACACTCCACGTGCCATAATACACTAGGAGAGAAATACAAATAAAAAGGAGAAAAATGATAGATGAGGTAACTAGTGGCAGCTACGAGCCCATGTCGACTCTAAAAATTTTAGAATTCTCATGGGTACCTCGATTAAAATGGAAAAAGACCATCTTCTTTTTTATCCATTTTCTTCACTATTATGCCTTTGGGTAAATAAATAAATTAGAAATGATACACACATAGTGAAAGAATATCATTTATTTCTTCTGAAGTATAGTAATAGATGAAATAAAAATTATAAAAAAAATATAGAGAGTTTTTTCTTGACAAAAACTTACATAATTCTACATGAGTATTATGTTATCTCAATGTTGTCTTGGGTGAGAAATTACTTAATCGACTTCCTTCACCTTTCAAGCTCAGACCTTGGAGGCTATGTGCTATCCTGATCGAGTTCTAATGGAACACCCTGGTCTCATCCTCATCATTAGGTCAAGACCTTTGGTTAAAGGACGAGAGACCTTAACCACCAGGGGTGGCCTTGAGCATGCACGGGAGGAGCGACTGCATATGGCCCCATTTTTAGGGGACACCAGTACTAGGTAAATTTGTACTTATAAACATATATATATATATATAAGTAAAAATTTGATATATGTCACATGATAGATTAAATAGTCTTACTTTGATATCTATTGAAAAAGATTTTTTAAAAAACCTTCATTATGAAAAGATTATTTGTGATTTTGTAGCAAAAAATGCTAGGAGAACAGTTTTTCAATGATTATAAGGGCACCATATTCAAAGTTCGCACAGGGTTCTCAAAATCCCAGGGCCGACCCGGTTAACCACTCACACCAACCTCAGTTGGTATTTTAAAAATTCATTTAGTACTCCATGTACACACACCCCTTTAAAATAATTTTGATATCCTGCATGCATTTATGCTATTTCATCCTCAAAACCAATATGCACCCTTACATCCAAACCATACCCAACTCAACTAAATGGACGACCAAGTTCCATACCAAACATAGACTAACCAACCATTTTGATCGCGCGATATCCGCTGCCTTTGTAAGTGCTGAATCAGTTCTGTCCTCTTGCACGGATACGTATCACGCTCATCATTTTTTTTTGGGTCATTCATGCTCTTCATTTCCTTTTTCCTCTTTTTTTGGGGGGGGGTCTATAACTCTATATGCTCATAGGCTCATAGCAGGTTAGTCCGAATATAACAGAAGAGATTGGATTAACCCGTGAAAATATATTGGAATTTATTGTGGGCCGGGCCGACATACAGATTCAAGGTCCAACACAACAAGGACCCCGTCAGCTTAAGACATGGCATGTCCATAAACTTCAAGATGGTTTTGTAACTTTTGTTGAACAAAAAAAAGACTTCAAGATGGTTTTGATAAAAATAAAATAAAATTTTGATATAATAAAATAAAATTTCTTTGACACTATTTTTCAGTTTTTTCTCTTAGTATTTCCATGTCATAGAGAGCATAATTAGTAAAACTGGATCAGACCGTCTGATTCGATTGATCCAAACTATAACCGGCCTGCCATCCTGTCCAAACAACCCTCAATTCCATTCCATCTCTATTTTTTTATTCCTGTCATGTTTTCTTCTTGGTAGTTGGTACCATGCCTCGAAAAGTCGAAATACCTGAAATGATTTGCTTAGCAACAATGCACATCAAATTATAAAAGGAAAGGAAAAAAAAAGAAGGCGGTTCCCGAAATACGGGGTAATTTGGTTAGATGAAACAATAAGCAATTAAGGATGACCATTGGTGACTTGCAAGCAAATATACAATGATTAATTTTGTCCGAAATAACAATCGTTTCAAAACAAAATTGAAGACCGTGGAATTGAAGGTCCAAAGGTCTATCTAGTTCCTATAGATCATATAACTCCCCGTCAAGTAAGTCAAGCAGAAGAACACGTTTTTGAATTTGAAATGATGACTATATTGAAAATCCCTTGGAATATATCAACAATTTGTGCACTCTTTAGTGCAATTGAGTGGTTGGGTCTTATACCAATCTGTAAAATGTCTATTTATTTTAATTTTAATTCCATTTTCTTAATGATGATTAGCTTAACAATATATTCAAAGCATTAACCAATTATTGGGAGTTACTTATGTTATAGTTGTTTATAAGAATTGTTTATACAAGGAACCCAATTTATAAGTTGCTTACATATTGAAATACTCCAATGATGAAATCAATTAATACAGTTGATTAAATTTTAAAAACTATATGAACAACTCTCATTAGAAATTTTCGGTCACACTTGATCATCCACGTATGAACGTTGGAACTTGAAACTTTTCCCAAACGGACTTGGACATGAAAAAAGTGGTGGCCGCTAGCTAGACAGTGTTAACGTTGAGTCATTGACACTGAACTGGATTTTGGTCGGATTAAGCATAAGCTGCAACTGGAATCGCTAGGTTTTGGTCAAATTTTCACAATAAATAAAAGTCCAGTGTAGTGTCCCACTCGTTGAATACTTTGCACGCGCCCATGAACACTCAGTGTCTACGTACGTACTCTGAGTGTTTGCCGCATGAATCAACTGCCCCTACGCCACCAAACACCAAATACTTCTCACTTTATCTTACGTAATTCATGCGTTCAAGTATGAAAGTTAAATATATATATAATTAATAATATAATAATATTATGTACAGATTCACAAATAGTCACTTGACATTTTTTAATATTTTAAACTTTTTTAAGTTGTTGTTTTATTTTATATATTGACTTTTTATTTTACTTATTCATATCTTTCTTTTCATTTCTCATTTTTACCAATTCATATTTTTATTTTGGTTTAAATAAGTTTTTAATCTCTGTAATATACTCATTTTTTCATTTTAGCACTTACAAAATTTTTGTGTGTTTGTGTCTCTGTAAAATATTTTTGTTTCATTTTAACCCCTACTGTTAAAATTTCTCTATTAAGTTGGCTAACAGAAATCACAGTAAGCAATGACACGTGTCCAATTTTATTTTACAGTATCCTTGAATCTGTAAAATATTTATTTATTTATTTATTTATGTGACACGAGATTTTTAAAAAAAAAAATGAAATGATGATAAGGGAAAATGATAATGACTACTAGTAGTTCTTTAGGGTTGCTTTCGGTGCCATTATTACGCTATAAAACATAATGAGTCCAATAAAAACCACACTCTCTCCTCGCCCGAGGGAAAAAGTGAAATTGAAACAACCCCTTCCCACGGGCAAACAAAAGAGAGACATAATGAGTCATGAGGACATGGATATATCTTGAATTCTTGATCATTAGTATAGTACCCATAATTTGAAATAATAATAATAATAATAATAATAATAATTTGTAAGTGGTGTAGGAAATATAACATGTTATCGAACATTATATTTTTTAAGCAGAAAATTGAAATACAAGTCGTGCGAGCTTTTCTTTTTTATACAAATACAAATTAATGACGCAATTTAGCGAGAACAGTATCGGATATAGGAGTGGCAGCATGCATTTAATTAGAATGTATTTGTAAGATACTAAACAACTGATTAATTGTTCCAAGGTTAACGTAAGAAGTACTACGACATAGCTTCTATCATCAATTAAACGGGGACAAATGATCGATAGAGGCGGAGGATGGCAATATGGGTCCAGCCCAACATGGCGACCCGTTTGGCCTGTAAGACGGGCCAGTCTGGGCCAATGTTTTTGAGTTCTGGCCCGTTTAGGCCCGAGAAAAAGGGCCAAAAGTGGATTGACCCAAAAATGGCGGGGGGGGGGGCGTGGCCCTTTTTGTTTTATTCCAAATAAAATAATATTTTTTTTATTTTTTAATTTTTTTTATTTTAACGGGCCGACCCATTTTGGACCCGTCGGCCCGCATGGCCCTCGCTTAAACGAACTGGGGTGAATTTTCAGCCTATTTCTGAATACCGGCCGAGTTGGCCCGTTTTTCCGCACCGGCCCGTCCCATTTTGCCATCCCTAGACGGAGAGATGATATAAAGGCTTTTTTTGTGACGGAAGGGATGATATAAAGTTATTTGCTCTTTAATGTTACTACCAGTTATGGGCTGTGAGAGAATTCAAACGAACGTAAACATACTATATATGTACATAATGTCAATTATTTGCTACAATAATATCAAAGTTTAAGATAAAGAAATCCATGAAATAATTACATAACAACGGTTAAAAGAAAACGGTTTGTGCAATTAGTAAGTATATTACATAACAATGGCCCTTTTTGTTTTATTCCAAATAAAATAATATTTTTTTTGATTTTTTAATTTTTTTATTTTAACGGGTCGACCCATTTTGGACCCGTCGGCCCGCATGGCCCTCGCTTAAACGAACTGGGGTGAATTTTCAGCCTATTTCTGAATACCGGCCGAGCTGGCCCGTTTTTCCGCACCGGCCCGTCCCATTTTGCCATCCCTAGACGGAGAGACGATATAAAGGCTTTTTTTGTGACGGAAGGGATGATATAAAGTTATTTGCTCTTTAATGTTACTACCAGTTATGGGCTGTGAGAGAATTCAAACGAACGTAAACATACTATATATGTACATAATGTCAATTATTTGCTACAATAATATCAAAGTTTAAGATAAAGAAATCCATGAAATAATTACATAACAACGGTTAAAAGAAAACGGTTTGTGCAATTAGTAAGTATATCTTAGAAATGTTTGTCAAAAAAAAGTATATGTTAGAAATTAGAATTTTTCTCAATAAATATAACATCTTTTAGTTCTGTTTTATTTTAAGACACTGTAATAAAATAATATTACGTCATCAATAAAATAATATCCAGCTTGTGATGGTGCATAAGAAAATTTTCGATAATCTTTAATTAATACCAAACTTTTACAAAATAAAATTGTCTTTAATTTGATAATTTTTCACCTTTTTATTGCAAAGCGGCATCTTCAAGAATAGTCATCACAGGAATAGGAATACAAATTTTCTTTTTCAAAATCCAAGGGTCAGAACTCCCCAACCCAGGAACGATACAATCAATCAGGCCCACTCAGCCACAAAACCCAAGAAAACAAAGAAATCACATCACATCACATCACATACAAACGTGTATTATGATATATTTACACCCCACAAATATATTTACCTATCCAACATTTCTCATTTTTCTTTATTTCTCATTAACTATCACATCACATATCTCGTTATTTTATTACTTTTATCTCTTTCTAGTGATATATACCCCATAAAGTGTCCACGTAACTTTTTCCCATACAAAAATCCTTCATTGCTATTGTGGTTGTGGTCCCCTCCAGGCCCCACCCCACGTTCTCCTCTCCTCCCACCTCGATCACGTCCTCACTCCTCATCATACGCATTTACTACTTCCCTAACCCTTCCATGCAACCAAAGAAAAACAAAAACAAACCACTCCCTCTGCACGTGTGACCCATTCTCATCTTAACCGTTCATCATGTCCTGGTCAAAATCTGACGGTCCCTATGTACCCAGCCCAGTAGGAGTAGAAAGTAGAAACGCACACACCACCATGTCCGGGTGTCCCATTTGTCTGTCCCCTCCCCTCCCCTCCACAATTCCCTGGTTGACCAAAGACCAAAACCCAAGCAAAAGACAAAGAAACCCCCAAAATGGAAAAACAAAAAAAAAGCAAGCATCTTACGTCACCCACCTTTGACTCTCCCTATTATCTATCTATCCCCTTCCTTTAAACACCGAATTTCTCTTGTCCGCAACATCTCCTGATTCTCCAACTCTCTCTCCCTTCCTTCTTTTCCAACTCTCTCTCCCTTCCTTCTTTTGTTTCTTTTACTCCCACACTTCCTTCAGCATCGATCGACCAACACCATGGTGAGAGTGAGAGATGATCTATGCATAACCGTTCCCAGCTTCTTCAAGTGCCCAATCTCACTCGACGTGATGAAATCCCCTGTGAGCCTCTGCACCGGAGTCACCTACGACCGCTCCAGCATCCAGCGTTGGCTAGACCAAGGCAACGACACTTGCCCCGCCACCATGCAGCCCCTCCACACTAAGGACTTCGTCCCCAACCGCACCCTCCACAGCCTCATCCAGATCTGGACCCACTCGCTCCACCACCTGGCCAACCCGCCCGATTCCCCTTCACACCCTTCCCGGGACCAAGTCCTCCAAGCCATCTCCGACCTGCGCTCTCACACTGACAACAACCGGTTCGGCCCAATCAAGAAAGTGGTTCGGTTCGCCGAAGATTCTGACTCGAACCGAGCCTTCCTCGCGAAAATCGACGGCTTCGGGCCACTGCTGGTTGGTTTCCTCGACAATGTCGACGGCGGAGAATTTGAATTTCTCGAACAAGTTGTCAGGGCGTTGGGTTTGGTTCTGGATAAAATCGAAGATCGCGAGGGGTTGAAGAACCAAATGTTGAAGGGGGAAACGAAGAATCCGCATTGCTTAGATTCACTGCTTCTCGTTCTGCAACGTGGAAGCACCGATTCGAGAATCGCCTCCGCTAGGGTTCTGAAATCCATCGCCGTTGACGCAGAGTCACAGCTTCTCATCGCCGAGAAGGAAGGCCTGGTGGCCGAATTACTGAAATTATCGGCGCCGGAGAAAGATCCGGCGACGGTTGAAAACTGCCTTGCGTGTTTGGTTGCAATTTCGAAGCCGAAACGGAACAAGGCGAAACTGGTGAGTTTGGGAGCAATGAGGACGCTATCGAGGCTTCTGAGGGAGGAATCGAAATCGAACACGGTCGTGGCGGTTGTGGAGAATGTGCTGAGGCTGGTTGAAACGGCGTCGTCGACGAGGGAAGGGAGGGAAGA
This sequence comes from Glycyrrhiza uralensis, assembly GCA_030159175.1. Classification (NCBI taxonomy): domain Eukaryota; kingdom Viridiplantae; phylum Streptophyta; class Magnoliopsida; order Fabales; family Fabaceae; genus Glycyrrhiza; species Glycyrrhiza uralensis. Next base: position 46,847,300 of record BRZY01000005.1, read on the forward strand.
GCTGTGCGGGGATAGGGCGTGTTTGGCGGCGATACTGAACAGGGTTCTGAAGGTGTCGAAGGTTGCTACGGAACACGCGGTGACGACGCTGTGGAGTGTGTGCTATCTGTTTCGGGATGAGAAGGCAAGGGAAGCGGTTGCGGAGGCGAATGGGTTGACCAAGATTCTGTTACTGATGCAGAGTAGCAATTGTTCCCCTCAGGTGCGACTAATGTGCACGGATTTGCTCAAGGTTTTCCGGGTTAATTCCAAATCGATACTCTCTTCGTACGACACCAAGACCACACATATTGTGCCGTTTTGATGCACTGCCACTGGGAGGGAGACACATAATTGTTTTTTTTTTGTTTAGAAAAAGCTTGTGTAATTGTAAATGATCAAACGAAATTTTGTTAGTCAATAGACACAGAAAAGAAAATCAAAAATGCCCCCCCACACGCAAAACAACTTATGTTAATAAGGTGTGTTTGAATTTCTAATAATAATAATTGAATACATGTGAATTTGGAGTATTTTTTTAAAGAGTTATGATATATGTACACTATAAATATATCCATCTATTTAGGGGTGTAAATGAGTCGAACTATTTGTGAATTATTCAGGCTCGGCTCGTTAATTGCTTGTTTAAGCTCGTTTGTTTAATTAAACAAGCTAAGCTCAAGCTTAGGCTCGATTATTTAAATAAGTCAAGTCCAAGCCTTACATGTTCAACACTAAGAGCTCGTGAATAGCTTATTTAATATTATATATAATAAAAAATTAAAATTACATAGACGTTACATTTTGTATAAAAAACATTTTTATATAGTTTGACAATGATAATTTTTTATAAAAATTTATTTTTGAGTTAAAATTTATAATATAAAAAATAAAATAAAAAAAAAGTATTTTAGTTATTATGACTTTTGAGTTTTTTATTTTTTTTTACCTCATAATTTTCAAAGGTTTTTTTGACTTTTTCTTTCCTCAAGTGTTTTTTACTACTAAACTTTTACTCTCCACCTAAAGGTTTAATTATGAACTTGTTATTTATTAGATTATCTAAATATAATAGTGTAACATTTTTTAATTTCATATACGACATGTTGAACACTAATTTTTATTAAATACTAAAACCTATAAAATTTTAAAATAATTTTAAAAAATTCATAAATGAACCCACCAGTCAAGCCCAAACTTTACTTTTTTTAAGAAGCCCAAGTTCAAGCTTTTAATTAGGTTCGTTTAAATAAATGAGTCAAGCTTGAGCCGCCAATATTTTTTGCAAGCCAGGCTGAAATTTTAATTGTTCGACTCGGCTCGACTCGTTTACACCCCTACATCCATCTAACACCTCTTATTTCTCTCTATCTCTCTCTAACTATCACATCACATATTTTATTATTTTATTACTTTTCTCTCATCTTTCTCTATCTTACTCTAATACTCCCTCCGTTTCCTTTTTATCTGTCGATTTTTAAGAAAAATTTTGTTCCTTTTTATCTGTCATTTTGATAGTTTAAGGTTATATTTTGACAATTATACCCTTAATTCTATTAATCGTTTTACACATTTTTCATAGAATTAATTGATGTAGTAGTAGAGAAGTTCAAAGACTAATTAAAGAATTCATCTATTCCCAAAAATTATTTTACTTTCCAACGATATAAATTTATTACTAACACTAATTGTTTCACTGTAATTCAAAAAAAGGGATGAAAATGTTTAGAATAACGTGACACATTAATATAGAGAGATAAAATAATATAGTGAAAAAATAAAAGTATAATAAGAAAAAATTTATCAATTAAGTAATTTCTTAATTATAGTGAAACAACTTTAAACGACAAATAAAAAAAAACAAAAGAAATAATATACACCTCATGGGATATCCATGTAACTTTTCCCTTTCTCGAATTCGCGAGGGATTCAAGAGTTTTAAACGTAGCAAGGCAGCGGAAGTGGTCCTTGTAATAAGTTAGGGTGAAATTAATTAAAAGCTTCCACTGAGTGTGCACCACCTGTCAGTCAAATTGATGATTGTGGTACTACGCGGTCAAGCTCAATGGTTTTGCTGCAACACAAATTCAAGCCATAAGTGATAAGCCCACACAAGTAATTGTGTCATAAATACGATACGATTGTAGGGAAATAGGGATGGATGGCAACGTGCGGCTAAAGGGTATGGCTCGTTTGAGTAGAGTATTCATGTTACTCCGTTGAAGAACAATATCTCTAAATCCGTACTCTCTCTCTTTTCCATTTTTCTTTTTGATAACACTCTCCCATTTTAATTTTTGTTACTATTTATATGTAATATTATATTTTATCAATTATATCTTTATTATCATTAATTGTTTTATATACTACCTCTAGTTTCTATTATAAGAAACAAATCACTAATTCATCAAGACCAAGAAGAAACAATTTAGTTTGTTGATTTTAATTAATTTAAATTTTATCCTAAAAATATCCTTATTAAATGGTTAAAATACTTGTACTCACTTGTATGAGAATCCTTATTAAATGGTTAAAATACTTGTACTCACTTGTATGAGAAATATAAATTTTATAATAAAATAGGGGTATAGAAGAAATTTTAGCGATTAATGTATTTAAAAGCGAGTCTATATTTTTTTATATTTTGGACAAAAAAATAACATAATATTTTCTTATAATAGGAACCAGAGATAGTATTATTTTTTATACAATTTAATATACAGAAAGTAAATAAATATGGTAGGACAATGAAAAAACGATGATATAACATGAAAAAATATTGTCAATTGAATGATTTATTGATTAATGTAAAATAACCTTACAAGACAGGTATTAAGGAATTGGAGTAAAATTTATTACTACCTTCATCCCATATATTTAGTGATTTTAGTTTCTTTACCAAAACTTTGATTGTTTTTTTTATTTCAAGATATAATTTACGTATTACTTTATTCCAACTATACTCTTAGTATAATTAATAAGTTTTAAGTGGAGTAATAATTAGAATAGTTAAGAATAATAATAAAAACGTGTAAAATAATAAATAAAGACAATTTAGTCTAAAATTTACACAATTAATTATTTATTAACATGTGTATATCTATACCTTAAACCACTAAAAATAAGGGAAGGAGGTAGTATTTGCGTTTTAGTTGGGAAAATACGTAGATAATCAGCCATTAATTTGTATTTTTTACATGACATATGTGTGACTTTGAAGAAATTATTTTTCCTTTTCACCTTTTTCTTGCATGTTTCTCTCTGGTCTCTACATAGTTTCTTGATTCTTTAATGAAATGAAATAAATATCTTAATACGAAAACTAACTATAAAAGATTAATAAAGTAAATGTCATTGATTAAAAGTTTAACACATTTTTTTTTGCTTTGCAAAGTTTAACACATATAACTCAATTTAAAAATTCTTAAAAAATATTTTGAATCTTGACTATATATAAGATATATAATGAATATATTGTGCATAGGATTGAATGCTATAATAAACATATTTGTAATTTTTTGTAAGTTATACCCAGATCCAGACGCATCTTATAGGCAAAAACCTACTTATTCTAGGTAATTTTTTGCGCATATTCATTGAATGCAGTGTCATTCTAGATGATCACTTATAATATTAATTATTTAATTATGTGAAATTAATTTTAATTCAAATGAATTTGAAATAAAACAACTTTTTTTTGATAATATTTTATATTAAATTTAATTTATAATAAATTTTGGTATGGAGTTATCAAACATATATACACTTTAAATTTTATTTTTATTTGTTTTAACCGAAAGAACGTGCAAAAGCACCACAATAAGGAGAGAAATCCCAACTAGGCTGGATTGCAGACCCTATCCATCTAAATTAATTTGTACTAGTTAAAAACTACACTAAACATAATTTTTTTAACAAATCATGTTACAACATACAAGCAAGTCAACAAAACCTGTAACTTCGACAGTATCTCTTCCTTTAGAAAAAGTAGCATTATATATATCCGAGTGGCTCTTCCTCGTTTGTAATAAAATAAGAAATTATTGATATAAAAGAATAAACTAAGAAATTATTGCAGCAGCTGCGCGTCTCTATCCAATCAGGAAGATTTCAAAAATGATCATAAAATAAATAATAAATCGGATATATTGCACTGGGAATGCGTTGGGTGGAGTTTTAAACATCAAGGCAGTTAGATAATTAATCGAGAAGAGCATCGTTTGTCATCATTTTTGACCTATAACAACGCGGTTTCTATAAATATTATGAAACTTATTTGGTGCTAAAGTGAATATTCATTTTTCATCAAAAAAAAAGTGAATATTCATTGAACTTGTATCTTTAAGGATAGACACGTTGCTGAAATAAGTTTGTGTTTGGATTTTTTCTCTCCTAGTTTCAGGCTTCAGAAAATGCAGGAATCACATGTTATTTTAATATGCATAAACTCAAAATTATGTGTTTGAGGAATTTAATTTAGAATTGTGTTTCAACCAAACCACGTTCATGTTTTGTGTTTGGATTCAATGCATATAAAACAAACATATTCTCGACTCTCGAGAGAGAAAGAGACACGGTGCCGCAAAATGTGAATTAGGGTTACTTTGCCGAGTGTAAAGGGAAGCTTTCTCTTTCAATTAAATTTGTCTGTTTGCAATTAAAGAACGAAAAAGATAGGAATCCCAATTCAAAAAGAAATGGGTTAACTAAAACTAAAAGGATGGAAAGCGATACATTATAGGTTTGACCACTCCAATCCCTACGCCATACATGCAAACTGAATGGTTTTAGGGCCCCTAAACAATGTCCACCTTCCATCATTAAATATAAAATAACTTGATCAGATTTGAAAAATTCAATAAAATTATATAGTTAGTTAGCTGATCAATAATCTTGAGAAAAAGGGGCATATAATATATCCGGTCTTCATAAAAAAACGTATAGTTCGTCATTTGTAATAAAGTACTCCCTCCGTCCCTAATTATAAGAGATTTTTTGCAAATTTGTTTGTCCCTTTTTATAAGAGGTTTTTGAAAATGTGTAATGTATTAATTAATTTTTACCCAAATTACCCTTATTTATTGGAAGAGAGAGGTAGAAATGCATTAATTAAATGAGAGATAGAAAGTGAGAAGAGAGAGGTACTGTTATTAAGGACAATTTTGGAAATACAATGTAAATTATTGACATATTTAATACTATAAACTATATTAACTAACTTCCTTGATGGAAGATAATTAAGTAAAAACCTCTTATAATTATAATTAGGGACGGAGGGAGTAGCTATCTTTGGTTTGACTTTTGACCCAATTTTAAATGAACCGGTGATGTGGAGTAGTATGATGTATTTCGAGCATTAATAAGTTTCTGCCTTTATTATTTTAGTTGTGTGTGTGGATACATTAAGTTTCCACAATTTCAATTTTACTCTATAGTATACACATGTACACATACACTTCTATTTGACAAAATAGCTAGCCCATAAATAACCATCAGGAACTAATTGAGTGAGATAACACAGACCTCTCATAGTTTAACTAGAAGACTTGAGTTTGAATTCAGGCTATGAAAATACAACAGTCTTAAATCTCGTGTGGTAGAACTTCTGCGTATAGGGTCTTACCTGGCTTAAAGGAATTAGTTCCCGCACGCGCGCGGAAAATCAGATACCCTGCTCTAGACAAAAAAAAATCCATAAATAAGGCGAGATCTAAAAAATTAGCTCAAAGCTTAAAAACTACTAGTTTTTAGCTAAAAAGCATATTAAAAGCTAGTTTTTAAAATAATTATCACTTTTAATATTTTAGTTTATTTCAATTGTCTATCCTGTTAAAATTTAGAATATTTTTTAATTTTATTCTTATTTTAAATATTTTTATTAAATAAATCGAGGAAGTTATATAAATAAAATAATACGTCTTCAAAATAAAGAATAATTTTTAAAATTTTGTGTAAAATTTTTAAAAAAAATTATTTTGACATAATTATTTAAAAAAAAATAATTTCTATCAATTTTTGTTTGGAGATCATATATTTTATCAATAAATTAAAATAAATAGTATAATATTAAAAATAACTAAAAAACAGTATCCCATTAACGAAATAAAACACGAGAGAGTGTACATTATTTTAGTAGGATTGATCCTCAGACATATGAAACTTCCTTTAACATTATTTTAGAATAAGTAACACAATATTACTTTTGCTTGTTTGACGCTTTGAGGCTGAGCAAAAACCAAATCTTAAATCTTTGCTCACCTATTTAGACGGTTCCTACAGTTACGTTCATGTAGTTGAACAGCTCAACCCAGCTGATCCCACTTGGTTTTCACAACAATGGTTTTGATTATGTTATTTTTTGCCATTTTTTCTTCTTTGCGTTTCTTCTTCACCAAAAACAAATTCAAATATCTTTCGAAAAAATGTCATGAATGTGTAAATTTCTTAAAAAAAGAGAACAAAATTCAACGTACTTCATAGGGTAATTTTGTAATAAAAAAAAACCTACGCAGTTGAACACAAAAGTGAGATATTACTTACTTAAACATATTAATAATTTAATACCAAAAAAAAAGAAGTGGATGGAAGAATGAACAAATAAATGCCGTGGAAATTGGCATTGGAATCTCAAATAAGTTGGAACAATATAATAATATTTTTAGAAGTATTCTTTTGAATTCTTTATTTTTTATGTGAAGGAATTAAACAATTATTAATAAAATCAGTAGTATCACATATCCTATGTCCAGGTTTGTTTGATGGGCATGCATTGGATTTTGGTTTGTGTGAACTGTGAAGAATGTAGATTGCTGCAGGTAGCCGTAAACCCGGTTTCTCCTAGGCACTCCTTTTTAATTTTCTTGTTCTAGCTGCTTTCTTTTTTTTTTTTTTTTTTTGGGATCTACTACGGCATAAATCTCGAGCGGATAAGTGACCTGTCTGTGACCAAGCATTCACACTGTACAATTTTTTTTTCTTGTTATTTTTTTTTGAGTGAAATGTCGTTTTAGTCCCCGAGAAATTTGGGCAGTATCACATTAGTCCTTAAGAGATAGAAAATTAAAATTTAATCCTTAAGAGAGACAAACGTTTTTCACTTTGGTCCCTACTGTCATATCTCCGTTTTGCAGTGCTTAGTTGGCACGTTAAATGCCACGTATACTGTATACATCCACGTGTGGCTCCATCTGTACACCACGTGGACAGGGACCAAAATGAAAATCTTGTCTTCTCTCTTCATCTCCTCTCTCCCACCACCACCGAACACCCCACCGCCATTGCCACCCTCACCCTCACCCTCACCCTCACCCCACCCCTATCTTCTCTCTCCCACCACCACCACCACCACCCAAGCCATGGCCACACAAAAAAAAAGACAACAGCGATTATGCACATAAGACTGAGGGTCTGTTTGGATTGACTTATGTAGAGCTTATGAACACAGCTTATGATTGATTCATAAGCTGTTTTTGGCTTATTTTTCATAAGCTACTCAGGATAGTTTATCAAAACAGCTTATGACTTATATAAAATAAGTTTCACTATAATTTTTCTTCGATTATAAAAGTAGCTTATACAGCTTATGCCATAAGCAGTAGATAAGTTTGTTATCCAAACAGGGCCTAAGCATAAATCATAGCTTAACAAGTATTCTTGCGGCTCCTCTTCTAACAAAAGGAAAATTGAAATCCCTACGTTCGTAGAAATAGAACTCCTCAATTGAGCAAATAACGAAGAAGAAGAAAACACTCAAGTGAGAAATTACATCAGATTCGGAATCAGAAACCGGTTTTACACAAGTCAAATTCAAGATAACCATCAGAGAGCAAAGCCGACAAACTGAACATGAGAACCAAAACGCACTTCAAACTAAATGCTCCCAAAACAACCGAACAGACTACACCTCCGCCATCCCTCTGCCTCTGCCTCTGTTCTTCCTCTTGCAAATATTGCTCCTTATTTTTTCCCATTTCCAAAGCATCTGGAATCACATCCACACTTCTCTCTCTCTCTCTAAGCAGCGATGAATTGAGATGAGACTATGTATGACTATGCACAACAACGCAACACGCAGTTTTGAAATAACCTCATTAAGAAAAGGATTCACAGCTTTACCAAAAAAAATAATAAATTAGGATTCACTATGCCATTACACTAAACACACTACGGGGACGTTATTTAGCTTTTTGATCTTGCTGAAGATTGGCATATTCTCCATTAACTTTTTCCCTGATTTTGCTTCGTTGCCGGTTGCTATGGCTACAGCTACCCGTGTCGACAGCGACGAGGTTGTTGCTACTCCCAACGGCTACGACGAATCGGGATTCGTGGGGTGGGGGTCGGGGTTGTGGTGGCCATGGCTTGGGTTGTGGTGGTGGTGGGAGAGAGAAGATAGGGGGTGGGGTGAGGGTGAGGGTGAGGGTGGCAATGGCGGTGGGGTGTTCAGTGGTGGTGGGAGAGAAGAGATGAAGAGAGAAGACAAGTTTTCATTTTGGTCCCTGTCCATGTCGTGTACATATGGAGCCACACGTAGATGTATACGTGGCATTTAACATACCAATTAAGCACTGCTAAACGGAGATATGACAGTAGGGACCAAAGTGAAAAATATTTGTCTCTTTCAGGAACTAAATTTTAATTTTCTATCTTTCAAGGACTAATGTGACACTGCCTAAATCTCTCAAGGACTAAAATGACTCTTCACTCTTATTTTTTTCATAGAATAAATTCGAATCTACAGTTTTTCTTGTTAATTTTTTACTGTAATACAGATTAAAAACTAGAAAATTTTGGGTCCAGTTACTTTAAGAATATATTTTTTATTTTTATTTTTAATTAATTATAAAACTGTAATCAATCTGTTTTCTATTTTTTTAAAGAGTTGTATAAAAAATGGTGAAAACAATTTTGTTACTATTTTCTGTACAAATATTTAAAAACAAAAGATATATTGAAAATAATATTACAGTTTTATAATTAATTAAAAATAAAAATAGAAATGAAAACAAAAAAATATTTTCTTAAAGTAAATGAGATATATTAGAAATAAAATAATTTTTGAGTAAATGAAAATCTTGAATTTTTTTTTAAGGAAAATCTTGATAAACTACAACATTTCTTAATTAATATTTTCAGAACACTTGTTGACAAATCTTATCTATACATATAATAAAGAGAATAACAAGAAATGACTATCTTTTATTGTACATTTTTGCTTCCCTATTCTATCCTTTTATGTGCTTTAACGAGTTCAACCCAAACCAGCCGGTTGAATGACATAAGTGAAAAAACCAATTTTCTTTATTTTTTATGAAAATCAATTTAAGTATTTTATTAATTTAATTTTATATCTTATCCAAACAATAAAAATAAAAAATGCAGACCCGTGCTCGTCTGACCGCTAGTTAATATAATTATTATATGAGTGCAACTGTCGAATATATATATATATATATTTTAGAAATAGACGGGCCAAAGCCCAGAAAGGATGTCGCATGTATTTAGCTATGCCGATTATTGATTTTTTGCCTTCCAAAACTGTTGTTCGTGGTTGTGTTGTGGTCTAAACATTTTTTTTTTTTGACAAATGTGGTCTAAACATTTAAATGGCATGTTTTTGGTTTTTGGTTTTTGTGGGTGGCGTGTGAAATCCACGTAATCCACGTAATCATTGCTGTACGTGCAAGCATTATTATTTTCATAATTCCGTCACTTACTTGAAATCTAAGGCTGCCTGCCATTGCATGCTTACCATTACCTCCTACTTACCATAAAGTGGTGGTTTTTTTTTTTCTCTCTCTCTCTTCATTTCCGTGTATATTTCTCAAAACTCAATTGCTTGTAACTACCTAATAACCATGATTCGGGCTATCAATGACAGATACACTATATGATGAGCAATGGATTACGCTAATGCTACAAGAGTTAATCCACAACACTTTCCACGCATCAAATACATAATTGCAGATACATAATTATTTGATTGAACAACTGCGTATAATTAGTAGCCCATCCATTTCAATAACCGTAATAATTGAGAAAATAATTGTATACTCCACACGAATGCTTATTCTGCATTGGAGTATACTTTTGATTCTTGCTCAAAATATTTTGACTGCATAAAAATATACTAAGTTGGAGTATATTCTTTTTAAAGAAGTCAAATCTCTTTATCTATTCTTTTTTTTAAACAACACGTTATTTATACTTTTTTTTTAATTTTTAAATTCAAAATTTCTTAAAATAATAGAATATTTTATAATATTCTCTTTAATTATTTTTTATATTTCATGTTAATTCAAAAATTCGAAAACAAAGGACCTTTTTTTTTGTTGTCATTATAGGATACTCGTAGCGATTTATTATTATTTTTTTGGTTGAATCGTAGCAATTTATTTAAGACACGGACTCCTAAAGCGACATACAATGTGCCTTATATTCCAGCCGGTGATCCACAGGACCATTGATGCTATTTGGGCCTGAGGCCCTGTCCAAGTCCCGAACTCACTGGGCTGTTTATCTTATGCAGCCCTTAAGATGCCACGTTTGACCATAAATTTGACCCCAAAAAAACCATAAATTAAAAAAAAAAACGCAACAAGTTTGAGAATAAACATGATTTTGCATATTTCCCTTTGAGAAAAAAAACATGATTTTGCATATCGGTCTTATTTTTTCCCATACCAAACAAAACACGAGAATAAACATTTTATTTCTACTCCGGTTATCATTTAACTCAATTTATTTTGTCAGCCAGTGGTCTCAATTTGAAAGTGCAAAGAAATGAAATAAAGCTAGAAACAACTGATGAGAATAATTAATACGGCGCTTGTTAAATTGTAATATGATTGGATTGGATCAGCTGTTCAGCAATTTGACCTTATTCCAGCCATGGGTAGCATGGGAGAGTGTTGCTATTGCCTTATTGGTATTTGCTCCCATTTTTGGGGTCACATTATTGGTATTTGCTCCCTTTGAATTGAAAGGTCAAAAAGCAAAAGTGCATTTGCTTGATTTGGGCTTTCATCTTCAAATTAAAAATGCTACAGTCCCACGTGAGCCTTCTTGTCTTTTGGGCTATACTGCCTACATCGTGGGTCATGAAACAGTCTTGTGCTAGTGACTCGCCTATTTGTGGACGACATCACTTTTACTTCAATAATTTTTTTACTTATACCATCTAATTAATTCAATGGTTTTTTTTTTTGGTCAAGGAGAATTAATTCAATGGTTAAAAGTAACAGAGTATGTTACGGGTCAACATTGGTAAGGTGATCTGCACATATATTGCTCTCCCAATTTAATAACCCAAAAAATAAACATCACTAACTTGACCCTATTTATTATATTTAGGGCCTTTTAATATGGATTAAAAAAATGTTCTTTTTCTTCTACCCTTACCCTTACCCAATTCCCTTTTTGAATAATAAAGAAAAATCTTATATTTTAATACTATCTCCGTCCCTAAATATAGAAACCTTTACAAAAAAATAAAAGTCTCTTTATCTGAAAACAAAGATGCATTGCAGAAACACCAAGCAAGGTTTACATTCCCTCTCCCATTACACAACACAGGAGGCTCTCGAGGGCCAACGGTCAACCTTATCAGCTTATTATTTATCCATAATATTAACGTACCTCTCACCTTATCCTATATTTAAAATAAAATAAAAAAAGCACACCAAAGTAGACCCCATGATCTGATACGTTTTTTGTGGCAAAGATACTGTGAGAGAATGTGGAGTAATGTATGCCACGCTCACTATTTGATACCCAAATACTGTTATGTTCTGCTGGGAACCGACAGTTAGATAAATGTATACTTGGAAATTGATGTAGGATCATATTCATCTTAGCTAGCCATTTGACTTTCAGCAACATTTATACGCTGATTGATGCTGATATATATACATCTCACCATCTCAGGTATTATACTTTTTTCTGTATTGGGAATCCAAGTGAGTTATTAGTCCCATGACCAAGTACGAGCCAAAAAGAATATAAAAGACAAAACCTATATACCAAATGTCTTAAAATTTTGGATAAAAATGTGGTGTTGCGATGTGTTACCCGTGGTGTTGCTTAGGACAGGTCCTCCATTTTGGGCTCGGCGGAACTCCCTATACTCACTACAAGTCATGTGTCGTGTTACACATCCTCTCTTAACAAAAATTTGAAAAACCATTTCCAAACGACGTCATAGCTATGTGTTTGAAGGAGGATCCGCAAAACTCTTGTTCTCATTTGTTCTTTCTATTGGCCACATTTCATAACCAAACAACAACACTTCATGATTAACTTCTTTTTTTCTTTTCCAGATTTTGTTCTTTTTCTGATGTGAGATAGAACAAACACGAGAAACGACAGACGTGCAAGACCAAACTACGAATACCCATTTCAAGAATAATTTCTCGACATAACTTTTTTCTTCTTCTTTTGACAGATATTGGGCACATTTGAGTGGGACGTGTACTAATGTGGTGTGTTATGGGCGATAGATATTCGTAACTTTTGAACACAATGTCAGCGTTCAATCCTCATAGGCCGAGTATATGAAAGAGCATTTGATGTGAGAGAATCGAAAGATCAACTTTTACATTGATCTCAGTATCTTAAGAAATTCATCATTACAATTGTGCATGGAGAATACCTATAAAACAAAAAAAAAAATGAGTGGGACGTGGCTCAAAATGAAAAGAGAAGAAGATATATGGCCATAAGAATGGTGTATCTCTAACAGCAATTTCCAAACCGATCCTAATTTTATGGACCACACAGCTCATCTGTAGAATTGGGTAGTGCGTGTATATATGCATTTTTTAATATTGATAAGAAAATTACATAATCTTTTTAAGAGTTGTATAAAAGATTACTCTGATCTGCATGCACATTAATAATCTTATGAAGACCATGATCATCAACAGTTTTCCAGATAAATATCAGTAATTTGGTAGACCAAATCTATGTTCACATGCACTCTCAGTCTCAGGTAATTGTAGATTAATCAATGAATCAAGCAGGAGAGGATCTTCGTATCTTCAGGATAGTCACAAATCTATATTTAAATGGACCAATCAAAGTTAGCTACAAAAAAGGCCGAGTTTTCAATTTTGGAATATTCATATGTAGGCATAAAAAAAAAAGATCTACCCGAATTCCACTTCCACCTTTAGCTGAATGTAGGAAGAGATAAACGAACAGATTTGAAGGAGATTGAATGATTGGAGGTAAGTGAATGGTTGTGTGCATTCCAAGTCGAATATATTTCTAACTAATGCAATAAAAAGAAATTCCAATGAAATCAGCGGAGCCTCCGAAGAAGACAAGACGGCATGTGGGTGGGGTCTAGATTTTGGTCACGTAATATATTTGTTAATAAAATTAATAATCATACAATACCCCATAGATTTGGTAAGCCAGCAAGAATTCTTTTCTTACGACCCATGAAAATAACACGAAACAAAATCTCTGCTTTGTTGTCCCCTTTGAATTGGCGATTTTTTTCCATACTGCTCCACTTTTATATAGACAATAATTTAAGGTGTAGTTGGATTAAAATCTATAAAATTGATGTTAGTTAAAAGTGTGTTTGTGTAAATTATTTTATGTTGAAATCATGGTCTCGTTTAAGGTGGACCAATGTAAAATTAGTCCACCAAACCCCAATCTATTGTAGGCCATTGATATAATAATAATTTAATGTAACGGTAAGGATGTAAGAAGGGTTAGCTGATGAGCCGGTAAATGAAGAATTTTGACATTTTTGCAAAGAGATGTCTGGAAAAAGTCATAATTAAAATAAATAATACTGCTAAGACCCACTGATTTAATCAAAATTATAGTATTGCCAAACAAAATACCATAATTACCTAGGACAGAAAAAAGAAATTTTTTCTCCTTTTTGAATGATGAACGAGCAGTGATTTTCAGTGTATCCGGTTCATAAAATATTGGAGGTGTTGAACTATGACTTGCATTTTGTGATATTGTTAGTATAACTTTTTTTGATCAAGATATTGTTAGTATAACTAATAACTAATTGATGATTTATTTAAAATTGTACCATTAATATTCTTAATAAGAGCAGTGATATGGACACTCTCTTTTACACATTTTTTTATATTATTTATTATTATTGGGTCTCAAAGTCTCAGACTCTCGCCTCCTATGTTCTACAAGTGAAATGGTTCCCATGGCTGCTCTATGAAACTGAAACGTCTCGCATGGTTGCTCTATGAAACTGAAACATCTTGATTTAAAAAAATCCTTGTATTTTATTTTTTAAATCTACCAACAAACTCAATGGAAAATGAAAGGCCTTCACGCGCCTGGCCTCAGTTCTTTCAACGTCATTATTCCCGAATTTGTAAGATTACTTGATTTCTGGTCAAATGGATAAAATGAAGCGAAGAAGCAAGTTATCAGAGAATGGGTGGGGTTACACCATGCTTATGTGCGGTGCTTTTCACATTTGGCAGTGGGAAACGACAAAGATGATTCAAATAGTGGCCATCGAAGACGTTGTTGTTTCAGAATGCAGGCCAGGGGGAGAAGGTTTTGAGACCCAGTAAGGATTAAAAAATAAAAAAAAGGTGTTAAAATTCTCTAAATGGGAATACCCGGTAATCAAGTGAAGGGATAAAAAAATAGAGTGATGTGGCTTCATAATGACATAAAAGATGGACATATATAATGTTATACATTAAAGGTTAATGTTTGAATTTTATGAGTTATTCAAAATTGTTAAAATATTTTAAAATGTGTCTGTTGTGTGAATTAGTTTATATGAATAGCATTTAATATAGTCAAAAGTAATTGTGTGGTAATTGCAAGTTAATATTATATAATTTGAATGACATATAAGAACATAGTATTAATAAATAAATATAAGATTGTGTTTAGTAAAGAATACCATATTGATGTATTATGTTTTTTAACAATTAGACGAACCTATAGAAAATAATATTTATGTTGTTAGTAACCGTAAATATTACATTAATAAAACGTCGTCATTTATATCGTTAAAGTTGTTTACGTTGAGCATATTCAATTTGTCCTTTCAATTTGAACTTGATATTGTTGTAGTTATTATTGTTTATATTTCCAATTGAGTTAATTAATAGCAGAATAGAACATAAATGATAAAAATTTACAACAATAACAAATACTCTATCTATCCTTCAAAATTACAAATACTCTATCTTAAACTTATTCACAATCAAATTTTAAATAAGGAAAAATCTCAGATCTAAAAAATCTCATTAAATCTCAGATCTAAAAAATCTCATTAAATCTTACGTATATATTATAATATCATATATGATAATAGATAAAGTACAAAATGTGTTTGTATAACAAAGACTCTATCTAAAATTTATTCAAAAATTAAATTTCAAATAAGAAAAAAATCTCATTAACTCTCACATAAGTATTGTAATATTTTTTGGCCCCCGCTTAGATGTATTTCTGGATTTGTCCCTGTTGATAATGTAAGGCGCCGACACTTTGATATCTATCATAAGGAAATAGACAAATTGGTCCATGACTTTGATGACGGTCCGTCAAATTAGTCCCTCTATTAATTAGTGTGAGTCAGGTAACAGTGCGAACATTGCTGATGTGACACATTAAGTGCCACCATGACACACACACTTTAATATCAACATTTTAATGTACTAGATATTAAATTAAATATCTAAATCAGATATTACTTATTAATATTACTCAACACACTTAGTATTTGAATTCAAATTACTATTACTGATATTAAGTAATGTTGGCATGTCTGTAAATTAAACTCGAACAAAGATTTAATGAATACAAAGTTTGAGTATTTGCATGCAGACAAAGATATTACTGCTAATGGCAAAAAAAGATGATATTTTATTGCAAAAATATGATATTATTAAAAAAAATCCCTTACATTAGGATGGTCCGGGGGCTGGGGATTATAAAAAAGAAGTTTTGCGTAGGATTTTTGGGTTTTAAATGAGAGGAAATCGAGAGATGATTGAGGAGAGATTTGTCCCTAACCACTAGGGATGCTGTTACCCTATCAGCCTCCGTGGCTTCCACATTTTCCTCATAAATTTAATGCTTCTTACCGTCCATTAATTTATTCCGCATATTTTTCCAATTATTCAACTGAATTTGTGTGCTATGTATTGAATTTTTTTTATTCTTCAATTCTCTTTCTCTAGTTTACTTTTCGTCTTTTCTTTTCTGTTTTTTTATTGATCCTTTGCTTTTCTATTTATTATTAGTGGCATTATTTTCCAGGTATATATAGTCACGCCCGTGTGTGCGTGTATGCATATATTGTATATATGTATGCAAAGACACCTACGGGTACATGACTATATAAAAAGAGTAACATGACTATATAAAAAGAAGAAGACATCAATTATGACTCTGCTTTCCCCTGTGTGCTATCTTCTTGATTGCAATTTGCATGCATACTGCTAAGGGATTGAGGAGGAGAGTTCTTATTTGAGGTTAGTGCTCACTACACTGCTCAAGTACTCCTATTATTTGTTGTTATGCTTTTTAAGTTTTCTAGCTGTTTCTGTACTTCATGAATACGAATGAATGAATATATACGCATATATGAAGTTTCCAGAGAGCTTTTGAAAAACTATTTGTGTCGATTTCAATCATACTGTTGAGCTTCCTGCAGTGTCTGCTTTCAATCTTTCTCCCTCTATTTGCTTGTTGGTGTGTAATTGATTCCTTGTCTGTTTCCTGAGATAAAAGCAAATATGGAAAGGAAATCTCTAGAAAATGTAAACCCCACTATTTTCTGGAGCAGGATCACACTTATCTTGTTTTCTTTCTCCTTTTTTTTTTACCCTTTAATTTCTTGCTTTGTGATGTATGTATATGAAGCATTATTGTAAAGCAGAATGAGAAAGTGAATGCGACCCAAGAGAGTAGGGAAATCAAAAGTCACGATTGGCATTGCCAAACGCCTAATAATCCATACATGATACTGCTCCGTGGTATGTAATGCTAACCTGCGATTAAACGGAATTACTCTATCCAATTTTTTTTTCCATGTGAAACCCACATGAAAATCTTGATGCTAGATATATATATATAAATAAACTGTTAGGACAGGTTGACCAAAAAACACTGTTACAATATCTACAATGATGGTTATTATGTGTATTCTTACGTATAAGAATCGGTTCTTATTTTCTGTTGCATTGGAGCTGACTGACGTGTCTACCGCGTATAAAAACGGTTCTTAGGTTCTTATATAAGAACTGGTTCTTATACATTAAAAAATTGTTTTCTTGCAAAAAAACGTAATTGTGAGACCCGCTAAAGGTGAGTTAAAAACCAATGTCAGGTTTTATAATTAGAATGAAAAGTAATGAAAATTCTTAAATTCTATATAGCATTTTTGACTCTACTAAAAGAGAAATAAAAACTCAAAACGGGTTCTAACATAACATTAGAGATGCTCTTAGGCGATCTCCAATGTTGATTCTTATATAAGTGTTTTTTTACCAGCACTTATATAAGTGTGATATTAGATACTAAAACCGGTCTTGATAAAAAAAAAAGATACTAAAACCGGTTCTTATTTTTGATACCAATGAAGTTGACTAACTTGGCTGCCATGTAAAAACAGGTTTTTACCCATTAAAAAATAAAGATTTTGAGGTCAATTAGGGGATTTACTAAAAATAAGTTAGGAACTCAAATTAGGTTTTATAATTAAAATGAACACTATGAGCGTCTTAAATCCTACGCACATGTTTGAATCCATTAAAAGAAAATATGAAGCTAAATTGGATTGTTGCAATTGGACCTGCTGTTGCTGTAAGGCTCATGTTTTTTTTTTTTTTATTAATGTAAGGCTCATTTTGTTGATACCAAAAAAATGGCCCTTGTGTAGTGTCAAATTTGTAATAGTACGCTGATTATTTTTTTGTTTTTTTAATCTGCAAATGCGACATAGACTTTGGTCTTAACGCTCTCGATAGGCCTTTTCATATTGTCAGTTAGAATAAAAGCATCGAGCATGCCTGTGACAATTCTCACATCTCTTGTCCTTGCACTAGACAGTAACCTGGAACTGGCGGCTGTGTTAGATATTTGATTCTAGGTTGAGCCACTTTTTTCAAGTGGCCTTCACCTTCACTCCGGTACCCCAAATCCTCCCCCGTACTTCCTAAATTTGTACTAATTTCATAAAGAAAAACCAAAGTAACACAAATAATATGAAATGGTACGTATGATTGATTGAGCACATACTGTAACGCTTGTTTGGCTCATATGTATAAAAGATCTATGTCAAACTTTCTACAATATATTCCGTGATTTTTTTTTATGTTATTCGTTTTAATTATTACAAAGGCACATGATAATGCACACACAGCACAACTTGGCATGAAACGATACACACGAGTGTAAGATTCTGAAACATTCATTATATTACAGCTAGTGCTTTGTGTGGTTCGGGATGCTGCATTAAGCAGATAATGAGGCCAATTTTATTCAGAATTCCATCATAAAAAAAAAAAATTATTCAGAATTGAAAGGGGCTTCTCACCGTACACACTCTATAGTGGCAGTGGCTCCACATTTATTGAGGTAATACACCTACCGCGGATATTCCTCAAACAAATTATCTATTTAATTAACCTTGCCCAATAGGATCTTCATCCTCTCCCAAATAGCATAATGTGGTCCCCTTTGAGATACAAAGATACACAATTTTTATAGATATAATAACTAATAACTAAATGATTTTTAAAAAAAACAAATAACTAATGAATTTTATAACCGGTCATCATAAATTCTTACATGATAAAAATCGTGTCTTTTTCTCAACAAGAGAAGATGAAGATTCACTTGTTAACTTTTTCAAAAAAAATAAATTTATAAATTTTTTAACTAATACCATGGTTTAAACTAGACCTGTTAGTGCAAGCAGATTCGTGGGAATAAATCTAAAAGATTTAACTGCACTTTTTGGTCCCAAGAATTACACTTGTATGATTTTGATTCCGTAGGTTCTAATAGTCATGAGAATTTGATTCTCAGTATGCCAATTACAATCAGGCTTTTCTATCACTATTTCGACAAATTTTGAAGACTGAGAGGGCAATTGAGTTAACACTCAGTCACGCCACCTTAGCAGTTAGCACTAATACCGTGGTTAAGAAAATTACTTTTTCAAATTAAACTAGACCTGTAACTGCAAGCTGATGGCTGGGAATAAATCTGAAATTAATTAACGTAAAATCAAGGGTGTGTGTAAATGGTGGAAGGGAAGGGTGATGGAAATCGTGTGACAGGGGAGGCAGGTTTTGGAAGCTTCGATCGGTACTAAGTGCTGATAATGATGTATACCATGAACCATCTTATCAGTTATACTTTTCTATTTTTTTTCACTGGTTTTCTTTCCTAAAAAACGCATGTTACTCCCATCTTCCATTCCACTTAACTCTGCTTTAGCTAGCTTCACCTTCCCACAACCCTTTTATCCAAAAAAAAAAAAAACTCCTGAATAAACAATACTACTAGATGGCAGGGGTACCCTACAAACAACACTACACCGGCCATATCCTGTGAGTGAGAAAGAACGAGCTCTTCCTCCAGTGCTGTGCCTAAATTGGATGAAGGGTCCTCTCTCTTCTCTCTCTTTTTCTCCCTCTCAATCTCTCTGAGTTGTGTTTTGTTTCACAAACTGAGTCACGTGAGTTTCTTGTTGTGGCTTGTTGCTCAAAAATCCACCCGAAAGGACAAGCCCAATTTCAAAGAAGTTTCTTTTTTTCCTGTAACCCCTTGTGCAGAAAAAGGGTGAAAATCGGGATTGGCTTTCAGAGAACTGATAGCTCGGGGTGATAGAAAGTGGCAAGAGAGAAAGGTCCTTTCCATGTCATTGACATTGGAACCCAAGGTATATTAGTATATCATATCATATAGTATCATATTATAAATTATGAAAAATAAACTTTTTTTTTTCCTTTGTCTCTTCTTATGTTATGTACTGAGTCTGAGACCCGTTCTCAAGGTACACACACACCCACACAACAAGACTTTTCCTTTTTCATTGATTTCTTTCCTTTGTGTTAAAAATGCCAACTAAGTCTACATGATGCCAAGGAACCCCATAACAGAAGATTCAGAGCTATATAGGTAGAGCGGGTAGTAGTAGTAGTAGTAGCACCTTGCTAAGTGCTACCCCAATTAAACCCCTTCATTAAATGGCGCAGGCAAAACATTACACTGAAACACGGACCCCAAGAAATTAAAAATTTTCTGAACTGCATTGTTGCAGGGTTGAAGAGAAGAGAAAGAGAGAGAGCTGGTGGGTGGTGGTGTATAATGTTTTGCTGTAATAAGGAGCCCTACGATGGTTGAAAGTGGACACCTATCACTATTAGGCCCCTTTAGTGTTTCTGAGTCATCGCTTTCTCTAGGAAGAGTAAAAGGGTAGTATTTCCTCTTAGCTCTCCAGTACTACTAGTTGTTGTGCCTATCACTTCTAGTACAACTACTACACAACACACTATAACTAAACCATTTTCAATTTCACTCCTTATTTTTCTCTCTTCTCCCACTTTAATTTGTAACAACAGCCATTAATGCGCCTTAAAAACAAAGCTAGGAATATCATCAATCATGGAATTATCTAGCTGTACAGTTTTTAATTAATAATAATATCATCAATATATCATCCACGCCACTTTTTAATTCCCACCCTGCTCTATTATTATTCCCCTTCACGAAAGGAAAATCTATAAAAACAAAAAAAGAAACACCCATTTTTTTTTTTAATTTGCAGCTAGGAAAAACATGATCGAGTTCCTGTTAATTTGTTTAATTGGTCTGAAATTTTGATCCCTGGTTCCTCATTCAGCGTTGTCTGTAATTTTGATTCGCGATATTTATGCTTCATGAATCAGGTCCTTCCCTTCTCAAAATGGAAATGCTTTTAAAATTCGTTACCTTTTTGTCTCTTCACTTTAATAATTTTGCTGTAATGTGTGTTTGTCCATGTTAATCTTGTGGCACTGATTGATGATTGATTAATTAAATTAATGACCCATGATGCTGAAATGCTGAAATTCTCTCTCTTTGGTTGGTTAGTTATCTCACAGATAATGATGGGTGGGGGATTATTACATTTACAACAACAATGAAGAAGGTGTTGTAGAGTGGTGGTTGTTGCTGTTGCAGAGAGTAGCGTAGCGTCTTGTTTACCGGGCCGCGCCGCTCGTGTTTGTCGCTCGTGCGCGCGCCTCATAGCAGTTGCAATCTTCAATCAACAATCCCCAAAACAAAACCACATCTCGAGGTGTGCCTTAGCTGGTTTCTTTTCTGGGTGACACGAGACACACACACACACACACACCCTTCTTTTCTTCCTCCGCCAGTTTCTCTCGTGTCTTGAGCCGTGGCACTGGTCACCACCCCTTTCTTCTTGCTTCGGTTCACTGCACTTGGGTGTGTGTGTGAGTTCGTGGGATCCTGTTTTATATATGACCCTTGACTTGTTCCTGTGGCCACAATAACTGGAGGGTCGGTGGTGAATGTTGAATTTTCGTGCTCTTGCTTAATATTCAAGACGGGTATTGTTTTCCATCTCCAAAGCTCTTGGCTTTGTGTTTTCTGATTTTCCAATTCGGTTTGGTTTATTCTATGTAAGTCTGTTTATCGGGGTTTGGTTTGGAGAATAGTTTATTATTACTATTTTTTTTTTTTTAATTTTTAAAGTATTGGGATCCTGGGGACGGGTTTCCAACATGCAAAGAACTGTTGTCATTGGTTGTCTTCTGGGGCTGATGGTTGGTTCCTCGTACTTGGTCCCTGCTTGTGCTGCTAGTAACATTTTTTATTCCGCTGAGTTTCTCACAATCAGCGAGGGAAACTCGGTCCGTTGATTTGGGGGCTTTGTGTTGATATTTAAGGTGTTGCAGGGCAGTGAGAATTTGTGAGTAAGGGGAAAATTTTTGGAAAGTGACATTTTTATTTTTTTTCATGTGGGACTTTTTTGTTTGAGACTACAAGATATGCTGATCTCTGATGAAGGAGATAGTGATGTGTTCTTTGACTCGGTGGATTGTTTGTCACCTCCCCGAGAGACAAAACAACAAGAGTTTGGGTATGAGGTTTGGGTGAATGAGCCTCTCAGTGTGAAGGAAAGAAGGGAACGGTTTCTAAAGGGGGTGATGGGTTTGGCTGATGATGCTTCTAGTTCTAGTTCTACCAAGGCTTGTTCTCAAGAGGAAACTATGTGCTGTGATTTCTCATCACTCAACTTGGTGGGACTTGAGAGGATCACGGATGATTGCAATGGAGCAGTCTCAAATGCTGCTTGCAATTGCATTTTTCCTGCTGAACAAGTTCCTGAGGAGGAGTTGTCTCTCTTGAAATCGGAAGTCACTTCTGAACCGGATGCAAGTTTTCAAGGGAAGGTAGTACATGATGAGCTCTCATGTTCAAATCAAGAGCTAAGGCATAGAGAAGCTGAGGCTCTAGAAGAAGAATTTCAGGACGTTGATATGGGTAAAAAGAACAAGAAAAACTTGTGGAAGCAATTTGTAAAGAGTGGGAAAGGAAGTGTTGGGAAAGTCAGATCAAAATTGAATACAGGGACGAAGAAAACTCGTAGGATAAATGTAAGGCAGAATAAGAAGAGGTGGATGGAGTTCAGTGCGCTATATATTGGACAAGAGATTAGAGCACACAAAGGCTTGATTTGGACTATGAAATTTAGTCCCAATGGCCAGTATCTAGCTAGTGGAGGTGAAGATGGTGTTATCCGCATATGGCGCGTGTCATCGCTGAATGCTTCCAGTATTTGCTTCACTTCAGAAGACAGTGTCACTGGCAAAGTGAAACATGACATCTCTAGTTCTGGGAAGAAACACTCAAGTCAATCCTCCATTGTTCTTCCAAATAAGATTTTCAAAATTGAGGAATCCCCACTGCAAGAATTACATGGTCATTCCGGTGATGTGATTGATTTGGCTTGGTCTAATTCAGATGTGAGTTTTTTAACTTGTAGAAGCTGGGTACTTAATTATGCAATAAGCTCTATTTGTTTTGATTGCAACTTTTATGAAATCTGATCTTAAGTACCTGTTGCAGATCCTTCTTTCCTCTTCTATGGATAAAACTGTTCGTATGTGGAAAATTGGCTCTGATCAATGCTTGAAAGTTTTCCGTCACAAAGATTACGGTAAGTATAAGAGCAACAAGCCTTTTAATCTTCATTTTCGGTAATCATCTTTTACTGATTAACATATTTGCAGCATGCTTAGTTCATTTTCATTATTTGCTATGATGTGAAATATTAGCATATCTTTATCTAACAAGTATACTCATAATTGCGTCTCTTTTTAAACGAAAGCAGTGACGTGCATTCAATTCAACCCCATCGATGAAAATTACTTCGTCAGTGGCTCCATAGATGGTAAAGTCCGAATATGGGGGGTACATGAAGAGAGAGTTGTTGACTGGGCAGACATACGCGATGTCATAAGTGCTGTAAGTTACCAGCCGGATGGAAAGGTATGTTATGAATACTTGACTGAATCTTTCAGGATTCTGGATTTTGTATGTCTTTTTACTTGTCACATTTCTGGTAACTTTTTTCTGTTAGATTTTGAACATATATGGTTTTTTATTTATGCAGGGCTTTGTAGTTGGTTCCCTTTCTGGCACTTGCCGCGTTTATGTTGCTTCAGGTATTTATTTTTGGGTTACCTATTACTAGTCATGAACCCCCCTCCCCACAAAAAAAGAAACAAAAAGAAAAGTGACATGAATTGAAAGGAAAGTCTAAATTGGATTTTATGGTTCAGGCAAACATTTCCAGCTTGAGGCACAGATTCGTATTGGTGGAAAGAAGAGAACATCTGGAAACAAAATTACTGGCATTCAGGTTTTATTCTTGAAATTCCTCACTGCCAAAATGTTATGCTTTTTACTTCCTTGATTAACATTAGATCACCCAATTCCATTGCAGTTTTCCCGGAAGAACCATCACAGAGTTATGATCACATCAGAGGATTCCAAAGTTAGAATATTGGAAGGTGTTGAACTTGTTCAGACATATAAAGGTAGAGAACCAAGTGTTGATAAGTCAGTGAGAATCACTTCGACTTATAAATTTCATTTTTCTATGTTTTTCTCTTTTGTTTGGAGCCTGAATAACTGTGAGCATGATATGGCAGTATGATCTGCTGTCCTTCATCTGTTGCCTACTGCTATTTTTAGACCTCGGCAATGTTTAAGAAATTGGAAAACATTTCTGCTTCATTTTTAATGACTAGCCTGTATATCTAATGAAGAGTAATATCTTTTTCTTTCCATTTCTCGCCATAAACAGGTTAGAAGTCTAGATTCTTAAATAAGTGCTTGGAGTATTAAACTACTCAGTTTATCATGGTCCCTGTCATAGTCTAGTAATCAGCAGATAGGGACCTCGTGTGTTTGATTCTTTTGAACTATTTCCATATGAACGTTACATAATTTCTCCAATAAAAAATAGTGTATTTGATCCCTTTTACATATGCATGCTTCTACTCTTTTAAACTTCTCATATACTATGCATGCTCTAACTACAGGTTTTAGAGCTAGGTGTGTTTTAGGTTTTGCATGTGGATTGCATGTATTCCTTATCTGATCCTTGTCTTTATTAACTGTGGCTTTTATATGATTGCAAAACCCACCTGAGCATTGATAAATTTAAGATAATAATTGTCTCCTCTATCTACATTCAAGATACTTGCTTTACATGGAATGTTCTAAGTTGGTTGATCATACGACCATTTGCAGGCCTTCCAAAGTCAGGAAGTCAGATGTCTGGTTCATTTACACCAAGTGGAAAACACATAATTTCAGTTGGAGATGACTCTCGTGTGTATATTTGGAACTTCAATGACTTGGGAAATGCTTCTTCCAAACAGACAAAATCCGAGCATTCTTGTGAGTACTTTTGCTCCGAGGGGGTCACCGTTGCGATACCTTGGTCAGGCACGAGTGCGGAACAAAGGGGCCCTCGCGACGATTTTTCCAGCTATTCTCCCGAAAAGCAACACCAATTAGAGGCTGCTCATGGGGTTAGAGAGTCGGAACGTTTTTCTTTTGGCAGTTGGTTCTCAATCAATGGTACGTGCCGAGGCTCTATGACGTGGCCTGAGGAGAAGCTTCCCAGTTGGGATTTACCTCTTGCAGAAGTTGAATTTGGTCACCAGAAGCTCTGTCTCAAGGATCCATGGCATGACAGTTGTGTGCCAGAAACATGGGGACTATCAATTGTTGCAGCTGGTTGTGATGGAACCATCAAGACATTTCACAACTTTGGGTTGCCTGTTAGGATTTAGGACTCTCAAAATCAAAGCTCTATTGATTTTGCCTTTCCATGATGCCTTTGCTTGGTAAAAGTGGACACATTCATAAAGCGAGTTTCAAGGCCTTGGATTTTCAGTATATCTTGCAAGAAATTTGAAGCATGGAGTTAGATGATCTTGGTACCTGATCAGCTAGAACTATGCTCATAGCTACTAAATTCATGTTAGATGCCAAAACCTTCTGACATGTTTTGCGGATTTGTACATTTATTTTAGTATGCTGCTAATTGAAGTGGCCTGCTTGTAGAGTCAGGCCACAAGAATCCTACTCTTCTTTTTGTTAAACATTTTTTTGTGAATATTAGTCAACTTATACAATAGGTACAGATTAAAAAATTAAAAGTTTTGTTAGATATGAGCGTCTGAAGTTTATAGAGTTGCCTTTACTAACAATGACTGTTAGCTTTGCTTGTAACCGTTTATGGGCTATTTTTGGTGTATTAAATGAAAAAAAATTAAAAATGGTTTGATAATTAGCATGACCCTGCTCAAGGATGACACGAACAACCTAACTTTTTATACATTATTTGTTACTCAAACATGCATGTTCTTTGATGTACAATTGTGCAAATACAAATACCCTGATAAAATATAGAGTATCTATTTAAATAAATCCCCAAATTGTTCCCTGTATGCACTCTTGTCCCCAAGCCTTTAAAAATTAGAACCCAACGACATTTTTTTTCCACTCAAAATCATTCTCAATTTCTCATCAAAATAAAACATTGAACGCAATTAGCGTATTCCCTGACGAAGAACGAAGGTAGCATCCTATGTGTATTCAAAATGACATACAAGAGAATTCAAACCAAAATCTTATTCTTTTTTTTTATACAAAAAAATCTTATTCTTAAATTTTACTGAAATTGGCTTAATTGATGAAATTGATTTTTGTAAAAGAAACAATCTTGAGCTAAAACCGATTCAAATTCTAAATATTGTCATCCCTGTTCCACAAGGAACAAAACCGATGTATCAAAGCTAAAACCCCTATGACAATATTGCTATCAATTGGACGTGATTATTTGAGTAATTGAAAATCTCATAAATTCAAAAATACATATAAAATTAACAAATATTCCATATATCACCTTGTTTGTGAATTTTTTCTATTAATCATTATATTTTTATGTCTTAAGAAACATTAAATTTACACGTGGAAGACCGTTAAATCTACCATAGTGTCTGGACCACTCCTTTTACGCCGCATGGACACGATGGGGTTTTTTTTTATCAAAATGGTGCATTTTGGTATTAAAATTATTAAAATGGTACAAATTTAAATTTTATTACTAAAATAGGATAAGTCATAGCTATTACTGGCAATTTTTTCTTTTTTTTTCTCTTTATAGCAAAGTCACAGCTAAGACTGACAATTTTATTTTTTTTTAAACAGTACAGAAATCGTAATCTTGATTGATGACTTTCGTTTATTTTTAATTTTTATAGAAGTCGTCAGTATAAACGACGACTTTGAATTTTTTTTAATTTTTTTATTGAAATCGCCGGTGTGAACGGCGACTTCCTTTTTTTTTGGCAACCCGACAAACAAAAAGAAAAGTGCTCCGAGAAATCAATAGCAATGAGCAAGGAACGGAAATACGACAAACAAAAAGTGCTCCGTGAAAAGAAAAGAAAAACAAAAAGTGCAATGAATGAATGAATTAAATAAGAAAAGAAGATTATGTGGAGAATGGTAGGACCGGGCAGCGCAGCGGTTGACGAACTTTCCAAGTGAGCAGAGAGTGACACGATTAGGGATCGTGAGTGTGACTGAGGATGATTCCTCAATATTCTTCTTCTGGCGTTTCCGATTCACCAACACCAAGTAAACCGCGTTCCCTTCACGTCCAAAAGGTGCGCTACGCCCCCCCTTTCTTTATTCTCATTTTATTACTCTTCTTCTTCGTAAACAGTTTCTGAAATACCGAACTAGTTCAGTCAATTTTTACAGTGAATTTTGACTGAAGAATCGTAGTCAAAGTTAAAAGACTAGATGTTGTTTTTATTCTTTTGTAAAAAGACACAACAAGCATTGTATACGCATAAAAGGCCTGCTTGAGAAAAGAAGGACCAAATTGTGGACAATAACATCAGAACAGCTGATTGCAATTTTCTCTCCCTTCAAAATCCACATCCCAGTTACACCACTTGCTAATCCTCTCAATCACCCACAACAACTACTGTATCAACACAGTATATCTCTTTGTTTTACACACTCTTTACTCTCTCACCTTTTTTTATCTCTCCTTTTAGTGCACCAATTACATTGGAGCCCCAAATCGGTTGCTATATCTTAGATGTTGCCTCTTCACACTGTACATGGCGCATTTGGCGTTGATGTGGCTCCCCTCCATGATTCTATATTTACTATTGAACACATGGGTGGTCACTTTCCCATTTGTATTATCAAGCTAAATGTTCATAATTTCCTTGATATCATAATTATTCAACAATTATATAGTGTTTGGTTAGAGGGAAGTAGAGGGGAGAGGAAGGGAGAGAAGGAGAAGGATCATTTTAAGTGTTTTTTGTTTGGTTCAATTTTTTGGATTAAATGAAATGGATGGGAGGTTGGGATTTTTAACTCCTTTCGATATTAGGGGATTTGGAGAGAAGAAAAGATATTTTAAAATATTGATTTAAATAATTTTACCTAAAAAGTAATTAAAAATATTTTATAAAGACATAAAATGTTTTTTTTTTGATAAATAAGGACATAAAATGTAAATTGGTATTTTCTCTCCATTGAAATTCATCCTCTCCTTTTCTCTCTCAACGAAACAAGATATATCAAATTAAATCCCTCCTTACCTTTCCCTTCCGTTCCATTAAAATTCCTTCTCTCTCTTCCTCGATTTTGAACCAAACTGTCCCTTGAGAAAAATATTTACAATTTTTACAAATCAATACATTTTTATCATTATTAAAAATTTTAAACAGTGCTAAAATTTTCAATTTTATCCAACACCTTCTAAGTCTGCATGCACGTCCACTAAGCTTTGCCTTGGTGATACTGACGCCACAATTTTACCTAGGAATACTTCTTATCATCCTTTCCTACGATTTAATCCAACTCTCTCATACAGTGACATAAATAGAGATGTAATCTATGGTTTTATTTAGTTCAATTTAAAGCATATAAGTATTGCATTGAAATCTTGCACCAGGATTTCGCTCCCTTTCTTGATTCTCATTGGGTGGTGTTAATAAAAGGTGTATTTAGACGCGCTTTTAAAAAAATGTGCTTTTATGGCATGGTTTTTTAATAGGCTACTCTTCCTAACTCCTAAGCAAAGTACTAAAACTATTCTTTTCTTTGTTTTTGTCTTTTTTGGGGGAAACATATCCAATTATCATAACATTTTTTAGTCATACTTTTTTAATTAAAAAAACATTTTTTTCCTAAAAAAAACTCAAAAGAAATGGATCTATTGACTTGAGTTCATGGTGAACCAATAGGTGACAGCATACCAACCATTCAAAGCATAATCTGATGAGTGCATATTATAAAATTCTATCGAGGATATAAAATTCAATGGAGGATGTGCTGCCACAAGTAGGGGCATTCTTACATGTGTCGCCCCAAAAGCAACATTGATATGTGTCGGTTTCAATGATTTTGAATAAAGTTATAATTTTTTTAATAAAAATATTTGGATTTTGAAATGGTGATTGTTAGCAATATTTCCCTTTTTGTCTTAAGAACATTTCAACTTATACCTTGTTTCGTGGCCTGGTATTAGAATGTGTGTCTATGATTGTTTCAATTATATTTACAGACAGATATCTGTCTAATATGTGGTGATAAAGGTGATTTGAAGCGCCTCCTATACTGTATCCAGTGTAAAGCTTGTGCTGAGCATAGGTATGTTTAGGTTAAGTTGTCATTCTGACTATTCAAATCATTGACAATTTTATGATTTTGGATTTGGATAATTGGTTGGGATTCTATTTAGCTGTAATTGGATTTAGAGATCTATATAATTTAAGCCAAAAGGGGCCTCTCTGCTTTATATATTACTAAACAATAAAGTATCAGAATCGTTATAGTAACTAAAATTTGTAAAACTAAACTCTTAACTTGTTTCTAAATTCTAATTAGCTGACACCATATGGTTTGTTGTACTACTTTTTACATTAGCAATATAACATGGTAAATGATCACCGGAGAAACTGCTACAACATTTGTGAATTTAAATGATCAGCTAGCAGATATTTCACTAAATCCCTAAGAGGCTCTTGAGGCCACTATATATGTGACAATTAAGCTGCATATAGGTGCATGCAATATACACATTTAATACCTTAATATTTATATACATGTACAGTCAAGTAATGCTCTGATTAAAGAGCTTACCATTCTTGTAATTAGGATCCTAACTTAAACTGTACCAATTTTTGTGTCATGTGTGGTCTGATTAGACCCACAATTCCTACACACTCTTATAATTTCAAGTGGAAGAATGAAGTTGCTCCAAATTGGCCCTTCCCATAATAAAACTGGGGCCTAAGATGTTGTATACCATTTTTGTTGCTTGATATTTCTAAAATATGCTTAATAAGTAGCATATGTATTTGCAGTTATTGTCTAGAGAAGATCCACAGGGATGATGATGGGAATATAATCTGGAGGTGTGAGGACTGTGCTCCAAATAACCCCAAATGTGAATCTGTACAATTAAGAAAAAGTGAACGCATAAGTCATGCAACTGAAGCTAAATATAACAGGATGATAATGAAAAAGAAGAGTGTTGCAGTTAGAAAACAAAAATCTGTTGGATCATCTAAAGATGGAACTGCTGAATGCCTAAGAAAAAATGACATTGAGAAGAGAAGGCAGCCAATTCTTGAAGATGAAAGTGTTCTTCATGAGGAGCCTGAACAACCTGAAGATCCTGTGAATATGCCATGCAACAAGCAAGCACTGGAGTATGAGAAATATGTTGACCCTGAAACCATAATGTCTCAGCGCCTGCATTATCCAGAGTTTGTCAAATATAGCCGTGCACAGCCACTCAGTGATCCAATTTGGACGTGAGATCTTTTACTATATTTTCTGTGTTGTTGTTGCATTTATAGGCTTTGAGTAATTTCCATCCCTAACTATTGATGTAAAGTTCCCAATAATATTGTTGAATTGCCTTTACAGAGTTATTTATGCAAGTCATATTCTTTATGCACATCTCTTCCTCTTTTGTTTATAGGGGTCAATTTAGATTGAACAATGCAACACATTTTCTTCTTGTTGCTTATATATCAAGTAAAGCTTGCTCAAAAGTGCATTCGGCAGTAACAGGGCTACCTAGGCTGCTTGATGTGGAGATGTTATTAAGATGCGTTATTTGGCCACAGAGTTTTGGCACGTATCCACCTAACTGTGATAGTATTGCTCTCTATTTTTTCCCCCTGTATGAAAGGTATGCTTCTGATTCTGCATACTAATTGGTAATGTCATGTTCTAGATTTCCCTTGATTTTTGGTATTCTCTTAATTCAATTAGGGATGAGATGGTATTTGATGGTGTGCTGAAGGATGTGATTGGACAAGATCTTGCTCTCAAAGCAGTCTTTAACAACGTGGAGCTCCACATTTTTTCCTCACATTTATTACCCCCGGATGATAGGCGTATGTTAAAAGAAACTTGTGCTTTTTGCAGAAAATTTAGAAGAATTTTTCTGTTAGGCATTTGATTCAGTGATTTGTCCAATTTTTTCCAGGAATCTGCAAGAAGTATTACTTGTGGGGTGTTTTCAAACCAAAGCCAAGAGAAATGGTAGTTGACTTCTAATCTTGGATCAGATCAGAGGAAACATCTTCTCATGGTTTTTTTTTTTTGGTCAAAATCTTCTCATGGTTCTATGTAGGGAACATTTTGGTGTCCAAGTAAAAAGTATTATGGGCCAAACACTCATGTTGGGGGCAAAGACTTATCAATAGCTCGTGATTTGTGGTCCGCTATGTTGGAATGGTATGGAGAGGTGGCAATTCGGGCTTTCGGGCCGGCCCACATCGGGTTCGGGTTTTATTGGGTCGGATTGAAAACGGTCTCAAATTTGTGTGTCCGAGCCCTATATTTTTCGGGTCAGGCTCGGGCTTTGGCCTATGTTTTTCGGGTGGCCCGCTTCGGGCTCGGGCTTTTACGAGTTCAGGCTTTGTCAGGCCGGGCCAAAAAAGTCCGAATTAAAAACGGGCTCGAAATTGTGTGTCTAAGCCCGGTGTTTTTTCGGGCGGGCTCAGGCCGGCCCGGCGGGCTCAGCCAATTTTGCCAGCTCTATATCATAGGTTTTTGGTAAAGTACACTGTTACTTTTTTTGGTAAAGCAATATCATAGGCTTAATGTTGCTAAATCCAATCATTTCTTATGTTTGGGATAAAATTGCAACATCATGTACGCCATAAAGGATCTTTAAAAAAAATTTGAAACAACTTCTGCAAAACTTTGGAGCTATATTCATATTCATATTTAATATTACAGCCTTTAAGGAAGAAATTTTAAGTGAATGAACTAATATAATTAATAACAATAATTTTGATTGGACCCACAGTTCCTACTTTTATATTTTCAAGTGGAGGAATGAAATTGCTCCCAAATTGGACCTTGCCATGATAAAACTGGGCCCTAAGATGTTGTATACCATTTTTGTTGCTTGATGTTTGTACAATGGGAAATGGTAAATACACCCCACATTTTTTAGACATACACCCCATTTAATGCTGAAATTTCAAAAATACCTTCAAAATTCGCATGTATTTCGGAAACTGGAGTTTCCGGAATGCAATTTTACATTCCGGAAACTGGATTCAAAATTGCATTCCAGAAACTGGAGTTTCCGGAATACAAATTGTATAGAAACTGGAGTTTCCAGAATACAAATTTGCATTCCGGAAACCCGGAAACTGGAGTTTCCAGAATACAAATTTGACTGGAGTTTCCAGAATACAAATTTGCATTCCGGAAACCCCCACAATTCAAAAAATTTGCATTCTGGAAACTGGAGTTTCCGGAATACAAAATTGCATTTCGGAAACTCCAGTTTCCGGAATATTTGTAAAAATGGAGGGTATTTTAGAAATTTTCATAGTTAAGTGGGGTGTATGACTAATTTTTTGTGGTGTATATACCAATTCCCTTGTACAATATGCTTAATGCTTAATAAGTAGCACATGTATTTGCAGTTATTGTCTAGAGAAGTTCCTCCTAAAAGTACTGATAATTTTTTTTTATCCAAAGTAAGTCTACTACAAATTCAAACAAGTTATAAACCGCAGGTAACATCTCCGTAGCCATTAAATTAGTTGAGACTTGGGGAATAATGAAACATGCTAGCAGCTAACATCTCTTCATGCAGAACCAATAAAAGCGAGAAGGTTGGCACTTCCATAACCAGTAACCATTGCATGATCGAAGTCCAGTGACCCGAGATAGCAAGTTAATATTGTCTTCTCTACGATTCACGTCAGCTTAGTGTGAAAAGATAAATATTTCTATGTACTGAACAAAAGATAAAAAAAACTCTACATGCATATTAATATTTAAATCACATGGATATTTATATTACATAGTAAGAAAAGACTATATTAAAGCATATTAACTCTTAAGTTATAGGATAAATATTTACATGACATATAAACATAAATTGTATACACACATTAATATCTAAGTTGCACGTATACATATATACATCGCACTACTAAACTTTCTACAAAAATATATAACAGTGTTTAAACCACAAGGTAAAATATATGTATTTTTTTTGGTACATAAAATATATGTATTGCACATGCATAAAAACTTTAAATGCAAATATATTTATTTTAAAATAATAAGAAATATTTACATACATAAAAATTAAAAGAATTTAGATGTAAATGCATTGATACATAAACCACGAGTATAAATATTTACATAACAAAAACAGTACTATATCAGTATCTAAATCACATGACTACTTGCAATATATATAGAAAAAATACATAAACTATTAATATATATAAAATTCTAAAAGTACTACACACGTATGATCTCATACATACGTAGCTAAGTGTGTGTGAATATCTGTTTTGTACGGCATGAATTAAAATAGTAAATTAATATTTTCTTACAAGTTTACAACACAACAAAAAAAAATTGGTGAAGTCAATATCTTTGCACAAAGGTCAACAGATGAGTATATATCTATTTCATTTTTGGTGCCAAAATAAATAAGAAAAATGATTCATAGACACCCAATATCTATTTAACACCCAGAGAGAGAAAGAAATAAAAGAGAGATAAGTGATAGATGTGATAGATAAATGATGTGATAGGAAGAGAGAGATAGAAACAAAAATAGGTGTTGGATGGGTGTTAAGAAAAAGTGGGTATACATGTATCATTGTTGAATAAATAAGTGGAGTAAATTGTTGTCTGGGTCCAACTCCAACCTTCCTCTCTAACCTTTCACTCACACGGTCACACCCCGATTTTCTTCCCCTATCGGCTGTCACGTGGTCATGAACTTGGCGGAGTCTCCCACCGGCGATCCCTCGCCGCAGTCATCAAAGAAAGAGCTGCAAGGGCCATGTCCACCACCTCTCAAAATCAGCAAAGAATCCCACAAGATCAAGAAACCGCCGCTGCCGCCGCCTCCGACCGCCCATAACCGCCACCACGCGCCGCCGCAACAACGGGAGCCCGTCGTAATCTATTTCGTTTCACCGAGAGTCATCCATGTCAACAGCCCCCGCGACTTCAGGGACATCGTCCAGTGCCTCACCGGCATGCCTCGCGCCGACGAACCATCCGCCGGACCCGATGACGTGTCGCCGGCGGCGAGGCTTGCATCGATAGAGAAGACGAGCCCCCTGAAGAAGGAAAGGAGTTCTCAGAGCAGAGATGATGACATGACGCAGATGTCGGAAGGAGTGGAAATGGGTCAATTCCCCGGTATCTTATCGCCGGCGCCGGGAACTTTGCCAATGATACCGTCCGGATTTTTTTCGCCGTCGGCGATGGACCAGTTGACGGCGTCGTTTTATAATGAGTTTTGGTCACCGAGTAGTTTCTTGGGGAGTCCGTCGGGTTTTCTTTCAGTCCCTGATAATAATGTTTCTCCTCAGCCGTCACCGAATCTGTTCAGTGACTTCAGTCTTTTCGACTAAGTTTTTTTGTCTCTTTTTTCTTTTTCTTTTCCACTTTCTTCATGATTGGGTAGGGAGAATTTAACATTTAACATTCAAATTCAATTGCTCTTCTTGTGCCACAGTTTTTTTTTAGAAAAAATGAATACAAATACTTTGCAAGTGCAGATTCTGGTCTACTTCACATTTAGCTTATTTTGATTATTATATTGATATATTGATTACCAACTACCAAGTGTCATGGTTGATTATGAACTCTCCCTTCGTAATATTATTATTTTTAATTTGAATTTGAATTTTAGCTTCACGACCCAGAAAATTGTATTCCAGAATTTTAGGGATATACAGATGTTTTACTGTCACAGTAATTATTGCTTAATTTTTATTTTGACTCTTAATATGTGAAAATCACATTGGATCTCAACTTATACAAACTGAGTCGCGTGATTAAGGGAAATCAAACTCTAATTACTAGTTAGGCCAGGTTCTTATTTTTAATATCATTGGAGCAAGTTGATTTGGTTGCCATGTGTTAGAATCATTTTTATGCAAGAATCGTTGTTACATATTAAAAAATTAATTAGTGTTAATTATATTTTTAGCCCCCTATAAATTGAAAGATATTCATTTTGGTCTCACGTTTTCTAAAATAGACACTTAGTCCCTTGTGGTAACTTCATTGAGATATAAGTGGAGTGAGTTAAAGAGTTTTGACCCCATAATCTGTTATTTAGGATTAACATAGACAAACCTAAGTTATCACTCTGTTTAACACATTATCAATTGATTGAACAAATATATTATGAAAAACTACAAGTGGTCCATTTCAGAAATGGCTGAATGAAAAGTGACAACTGCACTGTGACTGTTAGATCGCAGATTTTTGTTGATTTTGATTTTTAGTTAGCTTAGAAAATTAAATAACCGTATCCCCAATTGTATTTGTCTCATTCGAGTTTGTACTGAATTAGCATCACTGTTTCATGAAATAGGAGACCGGAAAAGGATATTTTAAAAATAAGAGACTAAAAATACGATGACTAAAAATATATTTAACCCAAAAAATTAATTTTCCTAAAAAAAAGTGATTTTGGGGTCATTGTGGGATCCAATGAAAGTAAGTTAAGTCATCTCCCATACAAAAACACAATTTGAGAATTTCTTAATTCTCTTATAGTGGGTCTAACAATGTCACATGTGATTTCGTTTTATTCCAAAACTTGATCTGGGTATGTAAACCTATATGTAGCATATTTCAAAACAAGAACACGTCTCATGGTTTAGAAATCTCATGTAAACCTATATATGTAGCATATTTCAACCCGTACGATCGTGATCTGGGTATAGCAAGGTGTTTTCCTCACAAGTCATAGAGCATGTCATTTTCTATCTATTTTTCTCCCAAACAAAACGGATGAGTGATAAGATTTGGTTATAATTCAATTAGATAGATAACTAGAAGTAAATTTCATTTCTAGCATCGACACATGCATGAATTATAGATTTGATTTTTTCTTCAGCCAGATTTCTTTATTAATTGAGCATCCATCTCTTCACACACTTGTCAAATTGTACTCTTTCATTATTAAATATTTAAAAAATATTTTTGTTGATCCAGAAAAACATAACAATAAATATTTTTTTTAAAACAGAAATTACATCCCAAAATGAAAAAGTCCCTTTTATATACAATAGGATATAAATTATTTCGGATTAATTATTTTAGATATGAAAAAATAGTTTCAGGAAAACCTTTATAATTAGATGAATAAGATGAACATCTAATTAATACAGTATCATAACATTTTGATTTCTATATATTTTAAGGTTTTTTTCTTCTAAATATGATATTTACAATATATATATATATATGCTCATTTTACAAGTTTAATTAGAATATGAATTTTGCTAAATTCCAACTATTTAATCTAACGCTTTTTAGTTCATTGCATGTGGTTTGATTTCATACAATGACACGTAAGATATGTATTCATTTCCATATCCTATAATCTACAAGTTTGGATTTTTTGTTTTATTAAAAAAACTAGTAAATTAATTATAGCTTTTTTTGGACAAAAGAGCAACTGTATTTCATTTATAATCAAAAAGAGGCTATACAAGATGGTGCAACAGAATAAATGAGAAAGTGCAGTAAATGAAATATATTTAAGATTTTTAATGATCGAGCATCATTTAGAATGTATATTTAAGGCCATTACTTGATCAGACCACAAAAGGAAAAAAAAAAAAAAAGGTCAATTGAGGAATGGGGATAACTCACTTACCCTTTTACTAAAAAAGAAATAAATAGGGCAAGTGATTTAGTAGTTAAAATCTTTAATTTTTTTTTGGCTAATGAATCTTTAGGACACGACTCACAATGAGCCATTTTAATTGAGCACATTCAATTCGTAACTTCTAATCTATTAATGATAAATAAATCAGACGTTTTGTAGTAGCTCGCTCGAGACGACTAAAAAAACAAAATGACTCAATTAAATCGTTGCTTAGTCGGACGGCATCGGAACACGTAAACAATTCCCATGTCCAAGTATATATAAAAGATAAAGGGACTTGATTAAGCATTAATTACTCAATTAGGATAAAATAAAAAAGACCCATGTTAGAGTCTAATACGTACAAGTTGGATTTTGAGAAAATACTAAATTGTGTGAATTTTATTTTTCTCTACAAAATCAACCAAGGATGGTGTGATTTAAATAAATTGGTATAATTATTTTACACTAAATTTTTTCCATACATCATTATCAATCCCTAACTAGTTATTCACAATTTCGTGAGTGTTTAATTTGAAAATTTTCACACTCATAACAATGGCTGGGTTATTTTGTAAATAAAAAGTTCTTACTTATCTATATGACTAAGTACAATGGACACAATTAATTTCTCATGATAAATACAATGTTTCCCTCAAATTTTATTTTTGGAAAAAGCACTATAATTAATATGCACATAGTAAATTAATTAATGATTTTGATTTTGATTCAATGTATACGGATTTAATTTCAAATTCAAAACCACTCTCATATTTTATTACTACTTCAGTAAAAAAAGAAAAACAAATTCTTAAATATAAAAAACTAAACGTTCAAATAGTCAAAGCGTTGACACATCAAACGGGCGATTTTCGTCTCATCGAATGGAAACGGCTACGACTCGGTAAGAAAACCCGGAACAGTTCGCAACGGCGCACGCATAAAAGTTAGTGCGTAGGCAAGGTGCACGATAGCAAAACCAACCAGAACCTTCCACGTCACAAAACGCAGCATTCACCTTCTTCCACAGGGAAAAGTGTCACACTCTCCCGCGCGTGAGCGTAACCGAAAAAAAAAACACAAAAAAGGGAAAACAATAAACACAAAGCCATTTTTAATTTTTCCTTTTATTTTCCTCTCCTTCTTATTTCTTCTCTCCATTCTCCACAGAGTTCACACCATTCTCGTCTTTCTCCATAGAGAGCTCTGAAAAAAAACGTTTGTTCTCTAAATTTTCAATTCCCAATCCCTTTCGCGACGACATGGCTCCAGCGACATCATCGGCGGCGGCTCAGAGACAAGTCGGCTTCAGCCGCCGCACGCATGCGCCGCGCCACCCTCGGCGTACCCGACGGGACTCACCGCCGGCGAAGAAGTACAGGTCGATGGCGGATATAATGGCGAGGGCGAAGTACGCGGTGGTGGAGCGCGAGGATTACAGCGACCTCATGTGCGAGCAATGTGGCTCCGGCGACAAGCCGGAGGAGCTGCTCCTGTGCGACAAATGTGACAAAGGCTTCCACATGAAATGCGTGAGGCCAATCGTGGTGAGGGTCCCGATTGGATCATGGTTTTGCCCTAAGTGTACTTCTGGAGGGAAGAGAGTGAGGAGTAAGGGATTCTCTTCGTTTTCGAAAACGTTTTTTGTTTTTTGTTTTTGAGCTTTTTTTCGAACATGCGATGATGAATGTGGCATTGTGTCTGATTGTTTTTATGTGTTTTAGGTTTCTCTCAGAAGAAGATAGTTGATTTCCTTGGGGTTAAGCTGGATTCTGAAGATGATGACAAGGACAAAGGTTCTTCTTCCCAGGGTAATAAAATGTGCTGAAATTCGAACATGTTTGATATCGAAACCTTTTTTTATTCTTCTGCTTTTATTTTTTGTTGTTATTTTTTAATCCTTTTGATGATCGTTTATGTGAACACATGGTCTGGATATTTGTCTTGCCATTTTTCTATCGAGCTTCAATCAATTGTTTGCCTCTTTGTGAAAGGAATGTATGTGGGTTGAATTTGGTTTCAGGGTTTCATATATCATTGCTGCACCAAATTATATATGAGAAAAATTATTGTTTATCGGGGCTTGGCTCATGAATTATATCTATGTATTCTGTGTATTCTGGTAGCTTGTTCTTTCGGATTTATTAGACACATGAATGAATACATGCAATGATCTTTTGGAATTTGTTCTGACCTTTTGTGAATGGCAGCATGCACGTCTGGGGTGAGGGCTTAATATTTTTGAGCCTTATGGGATGCAGTTCTCTGGTTGTGGAGTGTTTCTTTACAAATTTTGCATGGATATGGACTACAGATGTTTCCATCACAGAGCTCCACAAATTTTAAGCTTGCTTTGTAATAGGTTATCATGGTTATTGGTATTATCAAATCAAATGGGCAATTAAGTAGGGTTTATGGTGCCCATAACTGTATGATTAGTAGACCAATTAAAGCTACCCGCAATTACCAGGGTTGTCAGTTGAGCGAACCGATAGCTACTAAAGCTTTTTATTTTATTCCTTATTCCTTATATGCATGCCTCCCCTTTTCATGACAGTGACATTGACATTAAGATCAAATCTAACAAACATGGTATTAGATGAAAAGATTCATCTTTTAATTTCAGTTGCATGACAATTTGAAAAATTATATTTGAGGCAGCTGCAAGGTCATATTTTATAAGCTTGCAGATTTTGGTGCAATTGGCCTCATGCTGTATCACTATGAAACCTAACCTGTTGTTTGAAGGTAAAGGAGGTCAATCAAATGCCTAACTGCTTAGCAGTTGTTAAAGTTCTCCTTTTTCATAGGGTTCTTAAATAATAAAGATGATCATCTTCTGCAAATTCTATGGGGATTTTGGCCAAATGGTCATTCACATCAGCTTGTTTAGCATATATACATGCCTTCATGCCTGTAGCAATGTCATGGGGCTTTTTTTTCCCTTTCATGAATAATTCTAAACTCCCTTAACCTTGTACGAAAATGCACTGGCCCCATTCAATTCAAAAATTATGTGTACCTCTTAAAATTTATATGAGCAAAAAAATTTAGCAGCATTTAGGTCAAATTTCAATGCAATAATTGCTGTTTTCTTAATTACTTTTATGTCATAGTATGAATTTATTGCAGCACATCACCTTAACAGATAACTCACATACTACATTACAATAGAAAAATGAAAGTACAATGACGCTTGAAACAGAGACACCAAAAAGAAAACAATTCTTGACGATAAAAAGACTAAGAGACAGTTTGGATAAACTTCTTAGGAAGCACTTAAAGAAAAATAAATATTCAAAGAAGCTTGCAATAACAATGAATTTTTTTGTTGGAAATACGCCTTAATTGCGGTCTGTCCCTAGCCGCCTTAATTGCGGCGACTTTGAGCTGCCTTCATTGCAGCCACAAACACCTTCACTGTGTTGGGTTTGAGGGGGTGTGTTTAGTCCCACATTGCCTAGAGATGTGGCCTAAGTAGAGCTTATAAGGCTTGAGCAGTCCTGGAGTCCTCACCTTACAAGGCGGTTTTATGAGGTTGAGTTAGACCCTAAGCCAAATTCTAAGATGGTATCAGAACCTATCCTAGATCCGTTGTTGGGTTGCTCGCGTCGTCCACGCTTCAGGCCCATAGCCCTGGGCGTGAGGGGGTGTGTTGGAAATATGCCTTAATTGCAGTCTGCCCCTAGCTGCCTTAATTGCGGCAACTTTGAGCTGCCTTGTTGCAGCCACCAACACCTTCATTGAAGAGCTCCCATATGCTAGATGCTAATCCAAAACTGGACCTAAGTGTTTAAGTTGGCATTTCCAAGGAACAAGAAGAATTGAAATGGATGCTGGAGTCATGATTTATGCTAAGACTTGGAATTAGAAAGTAAATTTTGACATCAATGTAGATAGATTGATTCAGTAGAGGTCTATCATTTGGCAGCAAATGAAGTTACTATGGCAACTTAACCATTAAAGTTAGATATTCATGTATTTTCATGGAAACCAGAAAGATTTTGGCTTACCTTAAAAAACGTTTGATGTTACGTTTATATGAGCTCTTCGTTACGACTTACGACTAATGAAGGAAAGGCAATAAGTGATGCATGTTAATAATGCCTTTGGATATTTGTTCCTTCAGGTTTTTGCTGAAATTTGTTCTTGTATGCTTGTGTTTTCCTAGACTGGCAAACACTTTTGCTTTCTTGTTTGTCTCTATTGCACACAGGATGTACCATGAATCTTTAGATAATCTTTTATCGGTAAATGAGGCAAACAGAGTTACTTTTAGGTACATTTTTTCTTATCATGTTATGATATCATGTTCTAAGCATTTAGGTAATTTGTAAAGTGTACTGTTAAGTATAATTTTCCCTCAAATATGTTTGACGTCTATGTATGATATCTGATTAGAAAATATTTTCTTATCTGTTCTGGACTTCTAGATGCTAGGAAGCGTCGGAGACGTTCAGGATCTCTGGTATTACAGAAGAAAAAGAGGAGACTTTTACCATTTGTTCCTACAGAAGATCCTGCCCAGAGACTGAAACAAATGGGTTCCCTTGCTTCTGCTTTATTGGCATTGAATATGAAATTCAGTGATCACCTCACATACATGCCTGGAATGGCTCCTAGATCTGCTAATCAAGCCTACTTAGAAAACGGTGGCATGCAGGTCTCAACTGATTAATTTTCTTGTAGATTTTTCACCCCAAAAAATGGACCTTTAACAAACAGGCTAATTAGTTGCACATTTCCATCATTGTGTTCTAGTTTGATAGAATATTTTTTATTGTTTTCCTGTTAGATTCTTTCCAAGGAAGATACGGAGACCTTAGAACACTGCAGAGCTATGTTTAAAAGAGGCGAATGCCCTCCCTTTATGGTCGTTTATGATTCATGTGAAGGGTACCCATCTTAAACCCATTACCATGAAGTAGGGAGTCAGTTTATGTTACACTGTTACCTTAATAATTAGCGGACTTTCCTTGATATTGTGATGTAGCTATACTGTGGTGGCTGATGGCCCA
This sequence comes from Glycyrrhiza uralensis, assembly GCA_030159175.1. Lineage (NCBI taxonomy): Eukaryota > Viridiplantae > Streptophyta > Magnoliopsida > Fabales > Fabaceae > Glycyrrhiza > Glycyrrhiza uralensis. The sequence continues at coordinate 46,889,072 of BRZY01000005.1, forward strand.
ATCAAGGATATGACAGTCATTGCTGAATACACTGGTGATGTGGATTATATTAAGAACCGAGAATCTGATGATTGTGACAGTATGATGACACTTATTCTTGCAACAGATCATTCTAAAAGTCTTGTTATCTGTGCTGATAAACGTGGAAACATTGCTCGCTTTATCAATGGCATCAACAATCATACTCAGTAAGCCTGTCTCACTTATGTCATGTTAATCTTGAATAAAAAGCATAGAACAGGAGGAGGAGGGGGATGTAAAGGACCATAACACTTGGATTTGTCCTTTCATGTGGACTCTTCTATTTTTCCATGCTACACCATTCATATGGACATTCTAATTTCCATGCTTCTTGCAGTCCATTTCATAAGTTGTTTGGCTTTGGCATGCTCTTTAAAGAATTCAACTTTGTAGGATTCTAACATCGTAAAATGTATTACTTTTTACGTGCAATGATATTGCTATTTCTTAAGTTTCTTGTATTTAAAACATATCCAATTTTTATGCAGGGAAGGTAGGAAGAAGCAGAACTGTAAATGTGTGAGATACTGTGTTAACGGTGAATGCCGGGTCTTATTGGTTGCTACTCGTGATATTTCCAAGGGGGAGAGGCTTTATTATGATTATAATGGTTATGAGCATGAATACCCGACTCATCATTTTGTCTGAGTAAAAGTCATAAATATCTCTTAATAATCCTATAGAATTGGGACTCAATTTTAGACCCTCGTTGAAGGTTTTTCATGATTCTCTTGAAAAATTTGTCGATTAGTTCTTGCAGATAAAACAAAAAATTTCTTAAATTGTTGCCATGGGCAATTCATTGTAATTTATGCCGTAGAGCTGGCCCAATTATGTGTCTTAGATATGAATAGAATATCCTAGAAAAACTTTCTTCATTTGGTTTATGTCTCAAAATATGAGCTGAGATATACATGTTTTTCTTTTACTACAGTTTCAAGGAATTGAAAAGATTCTCAGATTTTACTTTTAAGGTATTACATTCAATCTTTATTTTCTTTTGCTTATCGTTTATTATTTCCTATAATTATTGGTTTTGAATGTAATATATTGGTCAATCCTGTTTTGTATGCCAACCTAAGCCTTGAGAGATGAGATATAGGTTTATACTTGAAAGTGCACCGTTAGATGTCTTTCTCTCTTTTTTAAATGTATTTTCCTTGCATTCAAAAGTAGGTCTATTCATGCGTTTGTTAAAATCCGTATATGCATGGCCGCCTTTTGTAGGATGTATTGAATTCTCTCTGGCGGATACCGATTTTGAATGAATCTCATGTTGGAAATTCAGTTAATTCAGTAGTTGATGTACTATAGAGATTAAATTATTCTTTGTTAACCAATGGAGGTTGGTGCATATGATTGAACTCTCTATCTACACTAAATTCTACTGTAAATTCTCATTAAGGTTGGTGATTCTTATTGGCCTTGCATGAGGTGTACCTCCCTTAATCTAAACTTTTGTATTCTTTAAAAATTAACTCTCATTGTAGTGATAAATAAAAGAAAAATGCTAATTGGTATGAATTTTGTTTCGTTAATAAATAAATACGAATGAGTGATAGCCGTTGATTCACTCTCTTTTTCTATCCCTATGTGCCCCTCTCTCGCTCCTGGAACGAATTTACCTTCCTTTCAACTCCAGAGTTGGATCCATCTTCTCTCTGCAAACCCACTTTCTCGTTCACCAAAGCCAAATTCCGTCTTTGATACTGCAACTTCAAAGAAAAGCCTTCCTTCAACCCAAAAGGTTTCATGGCCCCTCCCTCCATTAACAAAGAGGACAATACTTAGGTGCAGTTCCTTAAGTACTGTAATTACTGTACTCTAATTAAAATATCACATGTGGACTAATTATTCCACAACATATTACACCCCTGATAATTTTGGTTACTGTACTTTTGTTCCCTTGCTTAAGAAAAAAAAATGAGTGGAAGACGATGAGTGTATTAGATTTATGGTTTTTTTATCTTAGTTTTGCGACCTAACTCATTCCTACAAAAACAACTTATATGGTGAGGAGTGTTCTTGTTTTATAAACTCTTTTATGGTCTTATCTCTAGTTGATGTGGGTCTTTGGTTTTTTCTCAATACACCCCTCACGCCTAGTATTATTGGGTTTGGTGAGTGGATAATATGATAGGTGACTCAATAATTTTTTTGTTTTGGATTTAAGATAGATTCTGATACCATATTAGATGTATGGTTTTTGTATCTTAGTTTTGTGACCTAGCAGGGTCTATTTGATTCTATTTTTGTTTTTACAAAACTATTCTATAAAACAGTTTTTAGGAAGTGTTTTTAATAATAAAAAAGAAAAACTATTTGATGATATTAATGTAAAAACATTTTAAGATTTAAAAAAGCGATTGACAAACTTTCCTCCAATAATAAAAGTGTTTGATAGATTTGTGACTCATTTAATTGGTTTTTGCCTTCTAAAAACAGAAAATACAAAACAAAAACAACAAATATATATTCATGAGTTTTTGTTTTTAAAACAAGAACAATTTTCAGAAACAGTTTCACAAAACAATTTTGTCAAACAAGTTTTAAATTTTGTGTTTTTAAAAACAGGAAATTGTTTTCCAGAACAGTAATCAAAATAAGCCAAAAAATCAGGGCATATTTGATACCTGTTTTTAAAAATTTTAAAAAAATTAATTGAAAATGTATTTTTGTTTTACTTATTTTTAAAACTTTTTTTGGTTTTTTATTTTCAAGGACAATAAAATAGAAACAACTCCCAAGTTGTTTTGTTTTTGTTCCTGGAGAACAACTTGATTCATTAATGGTATATTTGTAAATAAGTTGTTTTAAAATTCAGACCTTCATCGCTCTTCACTCTCTTGCCTGCAATTCCTCACCTCTATCACTTCATTAATGTAATGCTACACTAATTTTTAGATGTTATTTGAAAACATTTTGTCAATTTCATTTAATTAAGTTAATTATTTTAAATAAAATTTAATGGTTGCATACTACTATTTTTATATCTATTTTTTGTTTACACATGATATAATTCTTAAGTGCATACTAAATAAATTTTTTTAAAAAGCATTTACTTTTAAATCATTAGTGTGCACCTTTTTTTGGTCAACATTAATGTACACTTTTTTTGGGGTCAAACATTAATGTACACTTTCAATAAATCAAGTTAGGATATAAACCACAATTTCAAACAGTAGTAGTAAAGCCCATGAAAATGGATGTATAAAAATAAAGCCCAATAAAACGGGTGGGTGAGGGGAATTTATATTCACACATACATCAATTGTTAATTGTACATACATTAAAATAGGAAAAGACCAAAATACCCTAAATCCCTTTCTCTCCCTCACACTTCAACACTTCCGCACAACCATCTTCTTCCTCTCCATCACTTCCGCGCGCGCGCACACACACACAGTCATCTTCTTCCTCTCCACCTCCCTCATTCTACTTCTGCAACATCCGCGCAGATCCAGCCATTGAGTTCGTCGGCGTCGGCGCACTGCCGCGCAGATCCAGCCACAATAGCCCAGCCATGGTTGGACTCAAGCCATCGTGACCGCACCTCGTCCCACAAGAGAGTCCCTGATGCGAATCTCTCTCCCTCACTCCAGGGTTTAGTGGTGGTGGTGGTGGGTTTTGGGATTTTTTGGGTGGTGGGTATTTAGGCGGTGGGTTCTCCCTCACTCCAGGTCTCTAATGCGGTGGGTATTTGGGCAGATTGTTGGCTCTCGATTCCCTCTTTGTTGTAACAGTGAAGCAATTGTTTTGGGGATGGAGAAGACGATGTGCTTGTGCGGAAGTGTGTATTTTTTTATGTGTGCGGAACTATTAGTTCCACACGCATTATTTGCAGCACACACATAACATTATTTGTAGCACACACATACAAGTAACACGTGCGAAACTATTAGTTCTGCACTGATGCAGAAATAGTTTCGCACGTGTTATTTGTAGCACACACATACAAATAACACATACAAATAATTCCGCACACACATACAAATAATTCACACTGTTGCGGAATTAATAGTTCCGCATGATACAAACACAGAGAGTATTTTAGACTTTGTACTATTACGTATGTGTGAATAACAATTGATGTATGTGCATTTAAAAATTCCAGTGGGTGAGTTAGTCGTTTTAACTTTTAAAGCCCATCAAAATATCATTGAAGTTCAAAAAGTTTACAATTTTGGGCTGTTTAATAGGCCCACCATTTTGATCAAAAAATAGGCCCACCATAATCGAAGCCGAATGGCCGAGGAAATAGTTTGCCAAGCCCTCGTTGCCACTTGCCGGTTGCCACCATCTCTCACTCCACTGAACTGAATCGTTTCGTGCAGATCGCAGTGTGAGAAAAAGGTAGGGTTTTAGGTTTTAGCTTCTGCGTCTGCGAAAATGACCAAGTTCAGGAAGCTGGGTCGACCCACCGGTCACCGAATGTCCATGCTCAGGTTAACATGCTTTCCATTTCAAACCTCGAAATTGCTTCACCTCTTTTTTTTTTTGTCTGCAAAAGATGCTGAATTGTGGGTACCCAATTTCCATTTGGTTTTTTTTTCTCCTTACTTAGAACCATGGTCTCGCAGTTGGTGAAGCACGAGCGCATCGAAACCACTGTTGCCAAGGTACAAATCAAAATGACCGCATATTTAAGAACGTTTCGTTTACGCGTTTGTGAATTTCAAATTTTAAAATCTTAATCTCTTTTCCACTCTCTAATACTGTAATTTGGTTGTAGGCTAAGGAGATCAGAAGGCTTGCGGATAATATGGTACAGCTTGGAAAAGAGGTTTGTGCTAGTGTGTTTATGGTTCATGTTGATTCGAATTAATTTATACAATTAGTTTAACTATTACACCTGATGCTGATTTTACATTGAGTAGCTTATGAATTCTACCAGTTACGACTTTAGAGTTTAGAGTGGTGAATTAAGTGGGTTGGTTTATGCCGTGGAATTGTGGAAATATGTGATACCTTTTTGTGTTTGCTGAAGTAGTGCTTCATGTGAGGTTGAGTTCAGCTGTTTTCTTCGTATCTGCACTTTGAGATTTTATTGAAACCCTGTATTTTTTTTTGGTAACTATTAAAGTTCTTGTTCTGGTATGGTTGCCAGTGTTATCAATGGATTGGGCTATAGTTTACATTATAAATTGTTTTAGGGATCCCTATGTGCTGCAAGGCGTGCTTCTAGTTTCGTGCGAGGAGATGATGTCCTTCACAAGCTGTTTACAGAACTGGCTTATCGGTACAAGTAAGTATTACACCTTATGTAGTTTCAGTTACCAGTTTGTTAATGTTAATTGTGAGACTGAACAGACATTGTGTTGTGCAGGGACAGAGCTGGTGGGTACACCAGATTGCTTCGGACTCGAATTCGAGTGGGTGATGCTGCACCAATGGCCTATATCGAGTAAATCTTTGTTTACTTTCTGATAGTCATTAATTTATACTCATTTTTTCAGTTCTGTTATTTTGGTGACCCTGCTCAGTTTCACTAAAGAAGTGATTGTTTTCTCATTGGTCTTGATATTGCGTATCTTCCTAATCTAGTGTGTTGTTATAGTGTAGTCCTTCAAATCTTCTAGGTTACTTAGAATGAGGATATTGAGATTGAAACTTTTAAAAAAAAAAATATTATATGCTTTGAATGAAACAGGTTCATTGACCGAGAAAATGAGCTTAGGCAGGCAAAGCCACCAACTCCTCAAGCACAGCAGAAAGCACCCCTTGATCCCTGGACACGATCTCGACTCAGCAGGCAGTTTGCACCTCCCAAAGTGGCAAAATCTGAATCTGATTTGTGATTCATTCGAATGTAATGCTGATGCTATGTTTTGCCCCAATAGTTTTGAGATATCTGAATTTTGGCCTTGCTTATTTTATAAATCTCCTCATGACTTGGAAGAATAAAATAATTCTCTGCCTACTACTACAGGAAAGTGTTCACTGTTATGTACAAATAATTCTGTCTCCTAGAGTTTTGATGCAGCCTTTGCATGTTTGTTTGATTGGAACTTAATATCTTCATTATAAGCTGTAACCCCAAAAAGACAATGAATTGCATTCAGCTTAAAAGAGAAGAAAGTTAAATGAATCTACTTGTCCTTCAGTAAGAGTTAATAACTTGTTAATAAAATTCTGAAGGTTTTTTTTTTCCCTTCGGTCTCTCTTGAGCATAAATTAATAACTTATCACGCCACCTCGTACTGTAGACTGTAGTACCCCTCTTTTTCAAAGAGGGCCAGGCTTAAAGTTACTTGATTACAAAAACATTGCAGTGGCACTCTACATCTGAACTGAATAATTGAATTGTTACGTTTGGCGGTTAAAATTTCTGCACCGGATGCGGTGCTGTGTTTGCTTATGTGTTATCTATGATTCTAATTGCCTTGCACGGCAATGCATGTGGCTGGAAGCAGTTGCGCACAATGCTTATCAGATAGGAAAAATAAAAGAGAGACAAACTTGAAATTGCATGCTCAGGAGCACAAAGATACGTCATTGGGAGATTAATTGGAAGCCAATAAAACTAAGTCCCAAGGGCTTCGAACAGTTGGATTTACATTATGAATCCATGCATCTCTATCTTCTGATTAAATAATATGTATATCTATCAAAAACTATACCTTATTACCTAATCTGTCTTGTTTAGACATTCGCCATTGTAGCAAAATTGATGTTACAACACTAAACCTTAGCTTTGTTAATGTATATTAGAGGTTGCTTGGTAAGGTCATGCAAGTGCTGAGGAACAGCCTAGTCGTGCTCTTTTTCCCCACGTATAATTATTATGGGATAACATGTAGCCTCTTTTTCTTTGCCCCACTTTTGTGGATGAAGTTTTCCAATTCTTGCTAATTCTAAATGACAAGTAATGCAGAGGGCAACAATGTTTTCAATGTGGTCCAACTCCTATGCAGTCACAGTCTCACATATGCCAAAACTCAACCTTAGCCAACAATGAAAAACAAGTGGATAAAACTAAGAAGCACAAAATCTTCTTTGCCATATAAGCCCACAAGAACATGAAACCAAATCTTTACCGTAGGATTTGCTTTGCTTGCAATACAGTATACGTACTGTAGTCTGGCTCACGTTTCCCACATTATCGTCATCTCTCTTTTCTCACGTCTTACTATAAAGTAGTATAAACAATTCTATATCTGTCAAGTCTGTTCAGTTATACTTATAATACTGCCACCTATTCTGTTCTGTTATTAATTAATAAATTAATAAACTAGACTATGAAATTATCGACATTTAAAAAAAAATCAACTAACAATAATTGTAGTGAAAAATAATTAAAAAGAGATAGAGAAATGACATATTTTTTAGTTTGAGAGATGACACATGTTCTAGTTCAAGATGACAAAACTTGATTTTCTTATATAGTAATTAATGATAGAGTGATAAATGGAAATTTCTTCCCAACACTAGTAGTAGTTTCCTCCACCATACATTACGTCTTAACTTGAGAGCAAAGACTAAAAGAATTGTGAAGCAAATACAAGAGGCGGCAGAAGGGAACAAAGGTGGTCAACTGGTGCAAGACTGCAACGTTCCTTTGCTGATTGATAAGAAATGTTTTTTTATTTTTTTAATTTCGGTTAATTAACCTTCTAATTGCAGTTTTGACGAATTTTGATAGTGCTAAGACCACATGGGTTAGGTGAAATAGTCCATGAAAGGACATTTAAACGAATGTGATCAATTTGAAGGATGAATAATTATAATCGCGTTATATTATAGGAATGAAAGAATAAACACAAGAGTGCCATGTGTAGTTGTCTTGGCAGCTAATTAGGTGTTTGATGCTGCCCTCCAATTTCTTCAAATGGAGATGAACTTCATTAGTATTAAACATTATGAGAAAAATTATAATAATAATGAAAAGAGTGTTTACCTACCATGGATATGGAATTAACTAAGTCTGGTTTTTTTAAGAAAAAGAGAAAATTGTGAAGGGGAATAAAAATCCTGAACATTTATAGAAAAATTAATGATCATGGGCCGATAGGTTAGGACTTAATTAGGATGTAAAACTAGTCTAAAGGCATTAACAGCCCTCCTTTGTTGAAGGACTTAATTAGGATATAGAAAAAAAATTTCCCATGACAAAAAAAAAGATATTGAATTTTTTTAGGAATAATTGGGTTTTGCTATTTGACACGAGACATGGGATTGGGACATGTGGTCACCTTTACTCCAAATCCAATGAACAATTGTTTTCATTAACCTAATCTCTAGTAAGAAGCAACTACCCTCACTATAACGACAAGTTTAATTTTCCATTTCTAAAAATGCTTTTAATGACAAAACCCCGACTAATCAAGGACCAATTTAATGGAAAGTTTGATAATTTAAAAGTGAACGCAATAAACTCATTTTGTCTTTACAGTATGGAAATAGTAAGAAAAAGGGCAAAGTGTTTGCATATTAGGCAGCTTAAATATTAAACTACTAACAGTTTTTTTTTGTCAGTAAAAAGAAGATCATTGCATGGGTATAACCCAGTCATACGGCACCTACAGTAAAGAAAACAGTATATACAGAGTCACACAGAATACAATACTACAACCCAAGACCCGCTATTGTAACCTACCTTACCTACGTCAAACAAGGAAAACAACGAAACAAAAACTAAAGAGAAAACACATAAAAAAACAACTACCAAAACAAAAAAAAAGGATACAAAAAAATGATACAGATCTAAACCAACAAAAGAAACACCAGCAAACACCCAACTAAACACCAACCGAACATCCTCCGACATGTCAACACAGATCAATAATTGTTAGGGGTAAATAATTCTGAATTTTAATTTCCATTTGCACCGGAAAGGAATCAAAAGATCTTGCAAGACATTGATTGCTAAGGTCACACATACTTTGCTAACTATTGACTTCCATAGCTATTAAGAAGAGTACATTAAATTGTTCATACTATATGACATGTCTTCTTTGTATTATTATTATTATTATTTTTTGGTGGGCATCTTCTTTGTATTATAGTGGCTTGTCAACTAAAAAATTAATAGTTGATTTAATAACATCAGAAGGGGTAAAAGTAAAATGATTATTACTCCTACAATGAAAGAAGAAAAGTTAGTAATAATAAAATATAATAAAAAAATAGAGAGATGAGGCAGAGTTGGTGACTACCAAAAAACTACAATGAAACTGAAAGACAAAGGAAGAATTCTGAAGGACGTTACTCAGTCACCCTGTCTATATTGTGACTCAAACGCCCCAACTATGCCATCAAGTGTGTTTCTTCCATCACCTTCTTCATAAGCCTTCAAAAGGGTTCTGTTTTGGTTCTCTCTTTTCTCTATCTGTGCTTCACAACAACATTGTTTTTCCTTCTTGGTCTGAATTTCCACATATATATAGAACCACGTTTTGGCCTCCTCAGGATTGTGTTTTGCCTGCTGGAGTAAATTAACACAATGTACTAGCTTCTTAACACTTCTATGATTCTGTCAACTTATTTTCTTCTTCTAATTTGGTTTTCAGTTAGAAAATTGAAAAGGTACGTTTGAACTCAAAGTAATTATAGAGTTCCTTTTATGCAAACGTATTTTTAGATCTAAATGTACGTTTACAATTGAAAACCAAACATGACACCTCAATCTGTATATTGTTTTCCGTCATAACCCATATATTGTGTTGTGATTTTTGTCTTTGAATATATACTTGAAGTTGGTTTTTCTAGAAGTTCTTCTAATTTAGATTTGAGTAGTTGATTGAACCGTTTCTTTTTGTTAATCTGTTTTTTTCGTGGGCCTCGATCAAATTCATCAAAGTTGGTTCTTCATTTGTGTAGATCAGAAGCAGATGCTGCATGCCCCTGTAGCTGAATATAGTTGATATGAGAGCAACAATGGGAACTTCTCCTCGTGCTGTTGAAGCTAGACACCGTTTGCCTGCAACCATGTGAGTGATCATAATTTCTTCTTCCCTGCATATTCTGCTTCGTCCTTTCTCATCTGCTTCTCCCATTAGCTTGAACAGTTCCTCCGAATAATCATTGTTTACTGTTTAGGAGCAATTATCATCACTCTGGATCCCCTGCTGCAGGCAGCAGGGTGTTGTGAGTGAGGGAAGAGAGAGAAAAAAGTAAGAGAGATAGAAAAATGAGGAGAGAGACAGAGAGAGTGGATCTCTCTGCAGCGGCTGCAGAGGATCCAGGTCCAATTATCATAAAGAGAAGTCATGTTTACTATCTTTTAGGGTGCGCTTTAAAAAGTTGGGGGTTTCTACGGTCCCGTTGATAAAACAACGGTTTTGGAACCGTTGTTTTATTAATCAATAATAAACGAGAGTTTTGCCACATCAAATTATTATTTTTAAAGACTATAATTTTTTATATTATATTGTAGTTTTTAATCTTTTTTATTTTACAAATTTGGCCGTGTGGAAAAGACCTATGTCTGTAGATGAAAGTCCTGTTTTTCCCTCTCCTGTTTCAGTTTTATGATCGGTGATTCTCCATGCCTGATATTTTGTTCCTTATGGCCTCCGATCAACCACCGACGAATGTTACCCTCTCCGCCGCCGATCTGGTCTTCGACGACTACTGCTCCATCGCCGCCGACTCGTGGTCCATCAAGTCCGAGTACGACAGTACTCTCGACGATGACCCGTGCTCTGTGCTCCAAGAGAGGTGGGTTTCGTGGGAGAGAATACGAAAATCCGTCAGTTTACCCGTAATTTTAAAATAAAATTTGAAATGAAAATAAATCTAAAATTTAAGGACTGAATTGCAAAATATTTTCACCAACGGGACCGAAACCGTTGTTTTTACAACGGGACCATAGAAATTGCCTAAAAAGTTTATTTGAGCTTATTTTATGTCTTAAGCGCTTATAATATATCTATAAACTATTTTTAACTTATTTTCATAAGCTCTTTTGGACAGTTTATAGAAATAACTTATACATGGGGCCAGTTTGGATAAGCTTCTCCATAAGTACTTCTGACATGTGTTTTTTAACTAACAACTTCTCATAGAAGTTGAAATTAACTTTTGCTCTTCACATTTTTTAAAAGCTATCTTTTTTAACTTTTCCAAAAGCACCTATCTATCTATTGATGACTATTTAACTACATTCCTTCTTTTGCATATATGAGAAAAATAAAATGTAAAATAAGACTAACTTCTCCATAAGTCAAAAACTAGAGTTTTTGCATCTAAGCAGTATCATAGTTTAGGTCCATAAGCTCTTTGATCGTAGATTCAACTTATACATAAGCTCTTATATAATAAGTACTTATTAAATAAGCTCTTAATTAAGCTGATTATCCAGACACACTCTTATTGCCTCATACATGGATGATGGCATGCCAAGACTTCTATTGAAACTTAATTATTACTGCAATATGTTAAAAGGCAGTCCTGCGTAATTGTTCTTACTCTCGGCCATCAAATTCAAAATCACATTTCACCTTATAGCTTTGCTTTTGTTGAAAATTTCACCTTATAGCTAGGAATCGTCATTTTTGTTCCACGCATGTATGTACCTACTAGGATTTGAAGTATTTCGTAATGTTGTCAAATCCTTTTCAAACAACAGGGGTGCGAACTGATCCGTATCATCCTTCCTATCTTCTGGAAATGACAATGACATTTTGTCTCGAAATATCTCTCATTTACAGTCCAAGGAAGATAACCAAGCAACTAAGTTCATATCAATCTCACCCTCAATTATTTCATGCTTTCTTAAACCTATATAGCCAATGATTTAGCTTTGCCATCGTAGTCACGTAGGTAAGTAGGTGAGGAGTATTTGTAGGGACCAACCATATATAATATGTAATATATAATATAATATACGAGAGAATGTTATTTTACACAAAAAAATTCTTGATTGATTCTTCACTATTTAATTTGATCAGTTAAACTTTCTTTTGAATGAATCAAACTGTGTACAATCTGCTCACAATAAGAAAGTGCAATAATCAATCAATCAATCTTCCGCTCTAAATTTGGGAGGATTTTGAATTGGACATTTTAAAACCATGTGAACCCATGTGATTATTGTGCTTGCTTTGAGCTTAGGAACGATTATGGGTTTAAAAAGATTTGGGCGAGTGACAATTTGCATGACATAGCAAAGAGAATGATAACAGTTACATTTGCATGATGTTGGAGTTCAGGTTCAAGTTGATTTCAAAGTCAAACTCCAGCATTTAAGGACTTAGATTACAATATCACCAACAATAGTGACATTTAGGCTTCAATGAGGTCTATTAAACCAATAAAACTCATGTCTGCTGTAACTTATTTCTCTTATATTATCATCTACAGTGAAGATTTATACAAAAGAAGACTACCAAGAAGTAAAGTGAAGGATGTAGAGAAGCCTTTCCACTTATCTATCCAAGATAGAAGCTCAAGATGCAAGTTTTCTTTCTTGAAACTTATCCTACTGATAACCATTTGCGGCACTTTTGTAATGCTCTTGTACTCTCCAGAGGTTTACAATACCAACCATTTATCAAGCTCTGGCTCTCGGTACGTTTTACTATACCCTTAAAACATTTAAGTATCTACAAAAAAACAATGAAAAGAAAGAAAGTTGAATATTTTTCTCCTGTAGTCTAAGTATCTCTCCTAATTTTGTGAACAGGTGGATATGGGGTGGCTTAGATCCTCGATATATATCGAATATAGAGACTGAATGGGATGATATAATGAAAATCACAGAGAAGCTAACAGGAAAAGATGAGTTCCAAGGCATTGGACTTGTAAATTTCAACAAGACTGAAACTGCTAAGTGGAAGCATCATTTTCCTGATGCCACACATGTTGTTCTGCCTCTGGAGTATGCTGCAAACAATGTGACATGGGAGTCTCTATACCCAGAATGGATTGATGAGGAAGAAGAAACTGAAGTTCCTGTTTGCCCTTCTCTACCGAGTCTTAGATCTCCTGGTACAAGACTTAACCTCATTGCTGTCAAGCTTCCTTGTCGGAATGGGGGGAATTGGTCTAGAGATGTTGCTCGTTTGCACCTTCAGCTTGCAGCTGCTGCACTTGCAACCTCTTTCAAAGGCAATTACCCCTTATATGTGCTCTTCATTGCCAACTGCTTTCCAATACCAAACCTGTTTACCTGCAAAGAACTGATTGGACGTGAAAGGAATGTGTGGTTATACAGACCAAACTTGAGTGTTTTGAGAGAAAAAGTCCAGCTTCCAGTTGGGTCTTGTGAACTTGCACTTCCTATGAGAGGCAAAGGTAAGTTTATTACTCTCTTTTCCATCTCTCACGTTCTTGAGACACATAATATCATAATTACATGACTTCAAAAGCATAGTTATAAGTATCTGTGTGCTTATGGATCAATTTCCCATTGCACAATAGAATGTTGATTTTGATTATTGTTGAAGACCCTGAAAGCCATTTAACATAAATGGAGATAGGACCAAGAAAATGGCCCCCTTTTTTCCTGCTTAAACATACTACATTCTCATGCATGACCATGAGAAATAGACTTCAATATTTTCAATGTGATTATTGCATTTGTATTTGCATGTACTATCATGTTTTTGTCATTATAATTTTCTTATCATTAAAATTGACATGAAAGGAATTGAAATGCAGAACTGGTATACAATGGAAATGCTCCCAGAGAAGCCTATGCAACAATTCTGCATTCAGCTCATGTTTATGTTTGTGGGGCTATAGCTGCTGCACAGAGCATTAGGATGTCTGGATCAACTCGAGACCTTGTAATACTTGTTGATGAGACAATCAGCAGCTATCACAGAAGTGGTTTGGAAGCAGCAGGGTGGAAGGTCAGAACAATCCAGAGAATCAGAAACCCAAAAGCTGAAAAAGATGCCTACAATGAATGGAACTACAGCAAGTTCCGGTTATGGCAGCTGACAGATTATGACAAGATAATATTCATTGATGCAGATTTGCTCATACTCAGAAACATAGATTTTCTATTTGGAATGCCAGAGATCACTGCTACCGGCAACAATGCCACTCTTTTTAACTCGGGTGTGATGGTGGTTGAGCCATCAAACTGCACATTCCAGCTCCTGATGGATCATATAAATGAGATTGAGTCCTACAATGGAGGGGATCAGGGGTATTTGAATGAAATATTCACATGGTGGCACAGGATACCAAGGCACATGAACTTCTTGAAGCATTTCTGGATTGGTGATGAGGAAGAGAAGAAGCAAATGAAGACCATGTTGTTTGGTGCTGACCCTCCAATTCTCTATGTTCTTCACTATCTAGGCATGAAGCCATGGTTATGCTTCCGGGACTATGATTGCAACTGGAATTTTGATATTTTTCATGAGTTTGCAAGTGATGTTGCACATGCAAAGTGGTGGAAGGTGCATGATGCAATGCCTGAGCTTTTGCAGCAGTTTTGCCTGTTGAAGTCAAAGCAGAAGGCACAGTTGGAGTGGGATCGTAGGCAGGCTGAGATAGCAAACTACACTGATGGGCATTGGAGAATCAAAGTTAAAGATCACCGTTTGAAGAAATGCATAGATAATTTGTGCAACTGGAAAAGCATGTTGCGGCACTGGGGAGAGACTAATTGGACAGATGATGAGTCTTTAACTCCAACACCTCCCACCATTACTACATCATCTCTTTCTGCTTTATGAGTTGTCATTGTCACTTTCTAGTTTCCACCTTCCTCGCATACTATAAGTTTCAGTGTTAGAAAAGAGGGATAAAGGAAATGTTCTTTTCCCTTATACACATTTTTTTATGCATAAAAAACGGTGTATTCTACGGCCTTTCTGATCATATAGTAACAGATTTCACCACAACTCAATTTTTGAAGGAATTACCTCAATGAATTGATAATGTATGACTCTCTTTCAGGATTTTATCAATTTAATTTAATCACATGGCTTGGTCTCGATTGAAATGAATAGTTGCTTTCGGGATTTGACTTAAAATTTGAATGCAAATGCAAACAAAACACAAGGTATCCAAGTAAAGGGGCAGAGACCTAGCAGGTTGAACTAGAACACACTATATATACATGATACATCTAACGAAACTGCAAGAACCCGTTCCTTGTCAAAATCCAATATAATATAAATACTATCACACCATGAGTAACTGTCAGCCACAATCTTACGAGCACATATAAACAATAGAGGTCCAGATATAGGAGCATAAATTCTGGAACAATTTACACACCGTTTCACGTTTGCATAAAATTTATGGACACAAGGACACCATTGCCATTTTGTTATGTCTAGTAGTGTTATGGATAAAACGTTGGGGTCACAGAGATTATAGAACTATAGAAGTCACCATAACGGATTTTCCTTATCCTCTTTGTTTAGTTACAACGGATGGAAAGCTCTGTAGACTCTACTAATTTTGCTTGATCAGATCATCATTCAATAACACATCATCCATTGCTCAAAAAAAGAATATAGATCTTCTAAACGAAGGGGCAGAGGGCTAACCTAGTAAAAATGTGTAGGATCACCCGGGATTATATCTACCAGCAAAACTGGCTTAGGATTTGGAGTTTAATCGATACGGCTTTTGAAATCTTCACTGTATCAGCAGTTAGGTGGAAAAATTCTCCATTTAGCTGATGCCTCCAATTCATCGCTCTTCGATCCCTCTCTCCCTCCCGGGATGAGCTAATGACTGAGATGATGAATCCAATCATCTCCTTGAATGAAACTCTGCACTGAATACGTGAACACATGCTCCGCAGGGACCTGGCTACTCCAGGGCACCCTCTGAGTCAAATTAGAACCAGGTCCATTGTTCTCGAATTCCCCATAGTAAAGTGTCTGCAGAGCGAAATCCCCACTCCACGGCATCCAACCCTGTGGTGTGATATGGGCTCCCAAGAATGAATGAATGAAAATTGTTCTGGAATACTCCTTCCATGGCCTCCCCAGATAGTTCTTGTGTACTTTAGGCTTGCTATTATACAATGCCATGTATTCCTCAGTACCATTAACCAAGCAGTTCTGGAAAACAAAAGCTGTTGACTGAGCAGGGTCTGTCCTGCCATGTGCTGTAATGGCATTCTTCTCCCCCTTCTCCGGCCTGGCTTGCCTGGGCCGGACTAGGATCTCGCAGTCTTGGAAGATTGATGCTGAGTTTCCAAAGATGAAGTCCACATTGCCCAGGATACGGCAAGATTTATAAAATTGCCGCAGGGAATGAGCATAGAGAGTGTCTTGATTGCCTATGAATTCACAGTTCTCAATGATGGAAAGATCACTGTCTGATCTGAAGGCTACTGCTTGGTGAGCATCAGGACCTGCCGTGTTTTGGATCGTGAGATCCTTTGCCATGAATCCATCCCCAAGAACCCCTGCCAAGTTAAATCAATCAATCAAGTCACTAATTAAGAAGACAACAATGCTCTATGCATGCCACCCCACTGAAACAAACAATGTTACATTACATACATGTCATACTTCTTCAGATCTGTGACCCATTTGCAAAGCGAGTTGACTTGACAAATTGAAATCAGATAAATCAAAATAACTATGTTCCGGATTCTGGAGAAAACTTGTATTATTATTATTATATATAGACAATAACTATCATGTTCTACCGAGGTTGTAGAAGCAAGCAACCCACGTAAATCATATCATAAAGGCTAGCAATTTTTTTATATGACATTTCCTAAGAAACAATTTTTAGTTTAAACAAATAGAAACATTTGCTCATGATCGTTGAACTAGAACTTCTAGTTAACCATTGTCAAATACGAGTCAACTCAAACTCATGACCCCATGACAAAGCCAAAGAAATACAGACTGGCCCACAGGATATATTTGTTTAAAGTTGTCGTCTTCTTCGTTTGGAACAAAATATAATAATAAATAAAATAAAAAGCAAAAATCAGGGAGTGGGGTGATAAAAAGAGAAAGTAGCAGCAACAACCAAAAGGAAACTGGGGAATAAAACAGGTAAACCTTAACGAAAACAAACTCACCAACGGTGGCAGTGTCATAGGTAGTCATCCCCAGTAGCCCCACGTTTGCAGAGCCCGTGATGACGGTCTTACCCATGCCATCACCCAAAAACACCACGTTCCTCTTCCTCAACGGAACCCTAACCCTCTCCTCATAAACCCCTTCCTTTATGTGTATCACGAACCTCCGTTCCCCAACGCCGACGTCATCCGGAGCCGCATCAACCGCTTCCTGCACCGTCCGGTAATTACACCCGCCGTTTCCCCCGTCCTTACACACCGTAACGTCCGGCGTCAGTTTCACCGGCACCGACATTCCGGACCCGACGCCACCCGACCCGGACCCCTCCCAAAACCCGTCACGCTCCGTTAGTGGCGGCCTCCACGAAGCGGTGTCGTTTCCAAAGAGGTCGTAGGAGACCATCATGCTAAGAGCGTTGCTGGAGAGGCATGTGAGGGAGTCGAGAAACGACATCGTTTCGGAGACCAATGAGGTGTTGTTGACGTACTTGAGGCCGGACCAGCAGCTGTACTGGTAGGACAATGCGGCTGTCATCCAGGCACGTGCGTCCTTGGTTTTGCCACGTGGGAGGGCGTTGGAGGCGAGGGAGGTTCGGTATTGGGAGTAGTGGAGGACCTTGAGGCAGCTCTTGGAGGCTGTGGTGGTGCGAGTGCGGGTGAGATTGTCTGCGGTGGCGTCCAGGATGGACTTCACCATGGATCGGGCGGTGTGGAGGTTTTGGGAGGAGAGTGAAATTGCGGATTGGATTATTTGGAGCGGGGTGGGGTTTGGGGGAAGATTGGATTGGGAGAGGGAGGAGTGGCATTGGTGAGGGAAGCGCGTGGCCTTGCAGGCTTGTTGGATCTCTGCGGAGGGGTCGGGGAGGAGTGTGTGTGTGCGCGTGCGCGTGTGGTTGTGATGGTGGAGGGTGGCGGAGGAGTGGGAGAGGAGGATGAAGAGGAAGAGTAAAGGGAGGGATATTGTCATGGTGAGGGTGATGAAGAGGGTGGATCTGGAGATTGGGATGGGTTTAGTGGGTTTTCTGATTCTGAGATGTGTGGTCATCGTGAGTTGGGATGAATTGTTGGAATTTATTAATTATTTATTATTATTAGTGATTGTGAGGGGAACTGGGGAAGGGAGGTTCTGTTTCAGTTATTGTTGGTTGGGGGTTTGGTTAATCATAATGGCTTCCAATTTCATATTAAATTGGAGGTTTTTTTTTTGTTACTTTTGTTTATTTTGGGACTGATGGGGGTGTTTGTTTGTTCTGTTGTGGTGAATTTCGGGTAAAGGGAGAGAGACTGAACGAGGGTTTGGTGTTTTTTTTTTTTGGGAGGTTGAGGAATTGATTTGTTTGGTTCACGGCGACAGAAGAAGAGTACTGAACAGGGTAATACGTACTGGGTAATTCGAGATTCACGAATGTGACATGGAGGGAGGAGGTGGAAGTGATTGTGGTAAGAGGTAAAAAGGGTGAGGGTGGTTCATTACTCATTGTATGCGATTGGTGGATGCAGAGTAGTATTTGGTGTGTCAGTTTGTGAAAAGTGGAACGTGAAAATGACGGTGGACTGTCTGACCTGTGGCCACCATCGACAGCAGTGTCGGCCGAATGTGCGGCCAGTCGGTCCACACAACTCACGTCCATGACTCCCGCCCTCACCCTTACCGCTGCTTTTTCAATTTTCTATTATTATGCGTTTTATTTAATAATATATATCTTTTTCATCTCAAAAAATCAAATCAATTCAATTAGATTGGTTTAGTTTATATTGTCACTAGTCATGCACCCGTGCGACCACACGGTTCTGTTGGTTGACATATAATTTTTTAATATAAAAATTTTCAAAAAGAAAAAAAGATAAGCTCATAAGTAAATCATTTTATTGGTCATAAATAAATAAAAATTTTATCAAACAATAAAATATAACAAAGAAAATTAATTATAAAAACATAGTGATGGTTGCAGAAGAAAAATAAATAAATTTATAGCCCATAAAAAAATCATAAAATCAAAAAAAATAAATTTATTGCAAGTAGGAACAAATAAATGAGTAAAATTATTGTAGCGATTTACTGTACGAAAATAAAATTGAAAGGAAAATAAATTTATAGACCGTAGAAAGTTATTGAAACAAATAAATGGGGTAAAATTAATGTAGCAATTTACTATAGCAAAAATAAAATTGAAATAAAAAAATTATAGCTTGTAGGAAGTTATTGAGACAAATAAATGAGTGAAATACTGTAGCGATTTACTATAGCGATTGATATAGCAAAAATAAAATCAAAAGAAAAATAAATTTATAGGGCATAGTGATTTAGTGTAGCAAAAATAAAATCAAAATAAAAAATTTATAGCTCGTAGTAGAATAAATGCATGAGACAAAATACTATAGCGATGTACTGTAGCAAAAAATAAATCGAAAGAAAAATAAATTTGTAGACTGTAGAAAATTATTGGAACAAATAAATGAGTGAAATCTGTAAGCAAACATCGTTTTGGTGATCAGAAATAAAATAAACAAAAAACGATAAACTTATAAGCAAATCATTTTATTGGTCATAAATAAATAAAAATTTTATCAAACAATAAAATAGAACAAAGAAAATTAATTATAAAAACATAGTGATGGTTGCAGAAGAAAAAAAAATAAATTTATAGCCCATAAAAGTTATTGGAACAAATAAATGAGTTAAACATGTAAGCAGATATTATTTTGTTAATCGAAAATAAAATTGCAAGAAAAATAAATTTGTAGCCCGTAGAAAGTTATTTGAACAAATTAATGAGTGAAACCTGTAACCAAATATCGTTTTGGTGATACAAAATAAAAATAAATTTATACCCCGTAAGAAGTTATTTGAACAAATAAATGAGTGAAATCTATAAGCAAACACTGTTTTGGTGAACGAAAATAAAATCAAAATAAAAATAAATTTATAGCCCATGTGAAATTATTTGAACAAATAAATGAGTAGAATTACTGTAGTGATTGCTTTAGCAAAATTAAAATAGGAAAAATGTAAAATTGTAGCCAACAAAGAGTTATTAGAAGAAATAAATGAGGAAAACCAGTAAGCAAATATTGTTTTGGTGATCGAAAATAAATCGAAAACAAAATAAATTTATAGCTTGTAGAAATTTATTGAAACAAATAAATGAATGAAATTTGTAAAAGAACGCCGTTTTGCTGATAGAAAATAAAATCAAAACAATAAATTTATTGTCAGTAGGAACAAATAAATGAGTGAAATTATTGTAGCGATTTACTCTACAAAAATAAAATTGAAAGAAAAATAAATTTATAGACCGTAGAAAATTATTGGAACAAATAAATGGGTGAAATTAATGTAGCAATTTATTATAGCAAAAATAAAATTAAAATAAAAAATTATAGCTTGTAGGAAGTTATTGAAATAAATAAATTAGAGAAATACTACAGCGATTGATATAGTAAAAATAATATCAAAAGAAAAATAAATTTATAGAGCATAGTGATTTAGTGTAGCAAAAATAAAATCAAAATAAAAAATTTATAACCCATAGTAGAACAAATGAATGAGACAAAATACTATAGCGATGTACTGTAGCAAAAAATAAATCGAAAGAAAAATAAATTTGTAGACTGTAGGAAATTATTGGAACAAATAAATGAGTGAAATCTGTAAGCAAACACCACTATAGTGATCAGAAATAAAATGGAAAACATGATTTTTTTCGAGAAACTGACGCGTGTACATTTTTTGCCCATATGAAATTATTTGAACAAATAAATGAGTGAAATTACTGTACCGATTGCTTTAGCAAAAATAAAATAGGAAAAATGTAAAATTGTAGTCAATAAAAAGTTATTGAAAGAAATAAATGAGAAAAATCTATAAACAAACATTGTTTTAGTGATAAAAAATAAATCGAAAGCAAAATAAATTTATAGCTTGTAGAAATTTATTTAAACAAATGAATAAATGAAATTTGTAAAAGAACACCGTTTTGGTGATAGAAAATAAAATCAAAACAATAAATTTATTGCTAGTAGGAACAAATAAATGAGTGAAATTATTGTAGCGATTTACTATACGAAAATAAAATTAAAAGAAAAATAAATTTATAGACCGTAGAAAGTTATTGGAACAAATAAATGAGTGAAATTAATGTAGCAATTTACTATACTAAAAATAAAATTGAAATAAAAAATTATAGCTTGTATGAAGTTATTGAAATAAATAAATGAGAGAAATACTCTAACGATTTACTATAGCGATTGATATAGTAAAAATAAAATCAAAAGAAAAATAAATTTATAGAGCATAGTGATTTAGTGTAGCAAAAATAAAATCAAAATAAAAAATTTATTGCCTATAGTAGAACAAATAAATGAGACAAAATACTATAGAGATGTACTGTAGCAAAAAATAAATCGAAAGAAAAATAAATTTGTAGACTGTAGAAAATTATTGGAATAAATAAATGAGTGAAATATGTAAGCAAACACCACTACAGTAATCAGAAATAAAATGAAAAAAATGTTTTTCAAGAAACCGACGCGTGTACATATTTTTTCACTAACACCAGAAAACGTCTTTTTTTTGTACCGTAGCAGAAGTGGACTTTTGAGCGAGCGGGAAAATTTTGTCCGAGAAAATGACGCGTGGAGCAATTTTTTTTTGCCAACACCAAAAAACCATATTTTAATAATAGTAATAGAATAGATAGATAATAGATGTTAAAATACCCACCATATTATATAATCATATCAAAATTTTATCTTCATATATTATTTTTATATAAATTTTAAAATTTATATCATTATAAGCTAAAAAAGTATTAGATTTTTTTATCGAATTGACGAGATCCAATGATTTAAAACTTGTTTCTCTTAGATCTCTATTATCGAAGGGTAATCATGGGTTTAGTCAATCTGATCTAAGGGTAATTATGCTTGACCTGATAATGTGCATTAAAAAATAAAAATTGATTTAGTGTCTATTTATGCTAGCATTTTTATTTAATTAATATGTTTTTGCCTTTGTTATTAAAGGAAACGATGAAAATGTGTATGTTTTGGGATCTATGTATATTTTATGATTTTATTTAGCATAAATCCGCTGAGATTTTTTTTTCTTTTTTTTTTTAAAAATCGACCTAGTTACCCGGTCCAACTCAACCCGTTAGTGGTCGGGCTGGTTTGGGTCGAGTTGTGTGGAAAAACAAAGAAAAAACAACTCATACAAATTGATTTAGTGTCTATTTATGCTAGCATTTTTATTTAATTAATATGTTTTTGCCTTTGTTATTAAAGAAAACGATGAAAATGTGTATGTTTTGGGATCTATGTATATTTTATGCTTTTATTTAGCATAAATTTGTTGGGATTTTTTTTCTTTTTCTTTTAAAAAAAATCGACCTAGTTACCCGGTCCAACTCAACCCATTAGTGGTCGGGTTGGTTTGGGTTGAGTTGTGTGGAAAAACAACCATCCCACCCCTATGGCATACACATTGGTTTGGGTCTGGTTTTATGGTGAAACCCGACCTGCCTTTGTGATAACTCATAATAAGCACTAGGAAAAAATTGAATTACTAGTGTAAATTTGATGAAAGAGAAAATGTTGTTTCGAGAGAGATTGACTCGAGAAATCAAGTTTTCTCGTTTACTTCCACCATGTAACGATGTCGTTTTATATTTTACTTATTATCCCATTTTCCAATCTCCTGTGACTTATTGTACATTTGGTTAAGATTTTTGAGATGGCAACAAAAACATAAGTGTCCAACACAAAATTTAATAAAATAAAAAATATTGTCTAAGTTGAACACTTATAAAAGCCTCTAAAACCCTAAAACAAACAATCTCTAATTCATTTGTGCAAGCCGCCGCGATAAGCGATTCATTTAGAGTCTTGGAGTTCAATCGTTGTTGTGCTCTATTTGGTGGACTATTACTTCGCCATCAAGTGTTGGGTATCTCACGAAACCGATTATCCTTTTAGATGCATTTTATGCCTTTAGATTTTTTTCGTTCTCACCTTTTTTCTCTTCTGTTTTTATATAGTTTTGCATAAAGAATTATTTGGCCAACCATATTTGTTTTTATTAATTGATATCTAAGTTGTTCATTGCTCTTAGGTTTTCAATTTATTGACTTTTAGTTTGTTCCGATGTTTTACTAATAATGATAGTTTGATTTATGGATGTCCAACTTAGAAGAAAATTAGGTTATAGATTGATAATGTGAAAATGAAAAATCGGGAGCAACAATATTTTAGGAACTCCATGATTATGGATATTGAAGGAAAATATGGATATAATATTTGTTTTGGTATAAACACTCAGTTTAATTTTAGTCGAGCTAAGTGTACCTGTATAAGGGGGTAAAGTTATCCTGACATCTATTTTTCTCATTCAAATACTCAAATTTGAAACCTTATTTAAGGGAAAACAAACTTCTTAACACTTAAACCAATAGGCGTTGGTTAAGAAATAATATTGAAGAAAATCAATACTTTAGTTGACATGTAATTAGAATAGTTGACTGATTTAGATCAGACAATGGAATTGACGGTAATGTCTTGATCCTAAAAGATTTATGTTACCACTATAGACAAGAAAAAATATTTATATGCTTGGACATGGTGTTTGCTTGTTTTGGATATAAATGAATGCAAATGAGAATAGTGTGAATTTTGATGCAATTTTCCAAAGTAGCAAATTGTTGCTTCGGATGCAATGCAATTTTTGCTAGAGTTGATTGAGTATTTATTTATTTATTAACAATACATTTTGGCCACCTTCTGTCCTTCTCCTCATCATAAAAATATTTCAAAATTAAGTTTTTTTAATTGACTGAGTAGACTGATTTTCAAGTTGTTATTTAGGGTGTGTTTAAAAGAACCTATTTGAACCAGTGAGTGAGTAGTCTGATTTTTACAAACCAGATCTTTATGGCTACATAATGAGTCTGTTTGAATTGGCTTATGCAGAGCTTATGAATACAACTTATGATTGATTCATAAGCTGTTTTGGGCTTATTTTTCATAAGCTACCCAGGATAGCTTATCAAAACAGTTTATGGTTTATATAAAATGAGTTTCACAATAATTTTTCTTTGATTATAAAAGTAGTTTATACAACTTATGCCATAAACAATAGATAAGCTTGTTATCCAAACAGGGCCAATGTCTTATTTTTATTTACAAGTACTTGATTATTTTTTTTAAAAAGGAGGTTATATATATTTGCAATAATTTGACACAGAGATGATTATTACTAGTAGTAAAATGCATTTTTTTCTATAAGGTATTTATATTATAGGAATAATATATATTTTATTGAATTTTTTTTATTAAATTTCGAGATGGAAATATCCGTATCAAATGTCATGAACTGTTTAAAATTTAAAATAGAAAGAAAGAGCACCATATATTGGTGGCAAAAAAACAAAGGAGAGAGACTAAAAAAGAAAAGGGAAATTCAGCACAGATATCTGATATTTGTTGACGAGACGGAAGCGAAGCTCCGTTGCGCTCTCTTTCTCTCTCAAAGCTTCGACATGGCAAAATTACATGCTCAAGTTCAACTCTAGGGTTTCTCCCTCCACGCTCTGTTCATCACTCACTCGTGACTCGTGAGTCTTCTTTCTCAACCTTACAATGCCCTTTCATTTCTTTTCTAGGGTTTACCATGTCTCCCGCAACTTCAATCTCGAGCTTGTTTTGAAACCTAATTTGTGTTGTCTTTCATTGGTTTCACGTGCTTGAATTTGAATGTGATGGATATATTCGTACATATTGCTTGTATCTTTTGATGAGTAAAGGATTCGTAGTATCATAAATGTTGTTTATGCGGTAGACTTAGACTACTGCTTCCTAGATAGCGACTTTAGATTTCCCCTGTCGCCAATACTGAAACGGAACTTTGGAGAGATGAGAATGAGGAACCGTTAAAGTTGTGGTGGCAGCAAATTTTGAGTAGCTTATCTTTCTCTGATTGCTGTATCCATGCTTTGTTTTAGACTAACTATGTTTAAGAAGCACTTCCGCATTTGCTATGGTCACTTCTTCATGTGTCGGAATATCTCCCCAATGTCTTATGAACAGAAACTAGTATTCTGATGCTTAATTTTGGATAGAATTTGCCCAGTTTCACTATGGGGCTATGGGCTTTGCTCATGGTTTTTATTTTATTTTCTAGCCTTGCCTTGTTTGTAGTGTGTAATCACTGTCTTATTATATACTACAGTTGCCCACAAATTATTTAACTGATATCCATGGAAGGAAACTTATTCGGTCACTTCTACATGTTGACCATACCATAACACTACTTTGTTCTCTAGGCTATCTTCCATAAAACTGGCTGGATTACCAGATGCCAAGACATTAGTCACTCTAGGTAGTTCCTTAGTTGGGTCGGAGTCTCCTATGTGCTTTAGTTCTATGTATCCCAGTAAGAGTACATTATTCCAAGTGCTAATATTAGATACAATTTTTCTGCAGTAATTCCATGTGATCAATGCGTGGAGGTGTTACCAAGTTCAATCAAAGTAGCTGGTATAAATATGTTCCAAATGACATTTGATCCTTCCACAAGAGCAATATTGGATATTTAACCCTAATCCATTCGATATTGGATAGTTTTGGAGTGGAGAAGTTTTCAATATATTCCGAGATAGCGGAATAAACCACTGGCTAATTCAAGGACGGGAAAGGATATGCCGCCTTGTGTACTAGATATCACCAGATGAACTAGTGCCCTATGTGCATCAAGAAAAGCATTGAAGAAAATCAATGCAAAACACATTGTATCCGTGATCTGATTTTCGAGTGGCCAATTGTTGAGTGTTTTGAAAACATTACGAGATGCATTGAATCCTATGTTGTAAAGATGCTGTACAAGTTCCATCACAGATGTAGATCTTTCATGGTGTTTGGAGAATATGTATAGGCTTTGGAAAATTGTTTGGAAGAGCTAGATTTGTGTATTTGTCTGTTTGAAGATTAAAAGCATCTTTGTTATTTTGTTGTTGAAATAAACTTGGCATCAATTTTGAGGCCCTGACATATGCTTTCTTTGATTATTGAACCAATTAGTTACGGATGACCAGGAATTAGGAAGAGTCTATGAGATTTGAGACTTGCCGGCTGGTGGCTACTGGCATTGCTAAAAGGTTTATGTATTTATTGGGTTTAGGCATCATTAAGAAATGCTTAGGTTGAGTTTGATGTGTCATATAAGGAAGACCTGATTGTATGAGCAAATAGTATCGGGCCTTAATAGGTGTTTGGTAGTATAGCCAAAGTTTGTTATCCCAATTCGACCTTATAAAGCTATCCTCTCCTTAGGACTTCATATGATCTTGTAGTATATTCATTCAACCACAATTTTTGTCTCTCACACCTTCGAGCATCCTTATCAACATGGCCATTGCTCTCTGACTTTAACCACAACTGTCATTGCTATGATCTTTAGATTTTGTTTCCATGTTAATTTGGTGTCATCAGGGAATGCACACATCCCTGAATTCCCCTACTGGCATTGATAGGGTTATTCTTTGAAAGTTTTTTCGACTCTTTAGACCTCAGATGAGGTGTTTCATTGGCTTGAGGAGATAAGAAGGAAGGGCATCCTAGTGCTATAGATTTCCTGTCATGCGGGTCCAGTGAACAGAGGTGAAGAAAGATGTGGGGGAAATGGGACGGATATTATACGAGGTCATGCATAGTCGCTTTTTTTAAAATTGATTTTGCTTCCTTTGCTGAAGGCTAGCATTCTTTTTCCATGGAAGGAGGTTTTCTTCCTCTGCAATGGAAGAAGGCTTCTCCCCCTCTCATTATATTTGTTATACTTATAATAAATATAAATATCTTTGTACATTGATAGGAAAAATCCTATCATAAGGAGATTGTTCTACTATTGAGAAAATAAGAAGAAAATACAAAATAAAGTAAGAGCACCCCAAGCTCAAAACTGAAAAGGTGAAAGAAATTACATACCCCCTTCCCACAACTAACCAACTTGTTTGGGCAATCCCCACAGATTTATTTTCTCTCTAACTTTCCCTTCATGGATATTAGTGTTAACCTCCTCCTATCTGCTTCTTGGGTATGTGAGAATAAACTTGCAAAGGTTTTTTGGGCCCATTACCAATACTTTTTGTTTTTTATTTACAAAACCTTGATACTTTTTGTTTATTTACAAGAAGTCTGTCATTTATTTTATGATTTTTGTTGCTTATGCTTCCTAGTGTGTTATAGTCCTCTAGTGAAGAAAAAATAGTTGAAGAATGTAGATAGGTTTCAGCTTTTTGGTGATTTATGTGTTGTTAATTCAGAGTACACTGCATTATTCACAGAGAAGCTTTACTGCTTTGGTAAGTGAGATGAGCGGAAGTGGCAGAAAGCGCTCTTCAAAGTGGGATTTGAGAGATGATCCTGAATTTGCACCTGGTAGCAAGCAATTGCGGTCTGGGTGGTCCTCTGAAGATGTTGCTGGTAGCAATAGTTCAAAATGGTCTTATTTGGAAGGAAATGATAAATTCAAACCTGGTATGGGATTTTCATCCAAGGATGGAGGCAGAGGAATGAATAAGGACGATATTATGAATAAAGACCAGAGAGTTTTGGATGCAACAATGGAATGGGACACTGATGGAAGTCACAACAAGAAAATGTCTCCTTGGTTAGAGGAATGGAAACAAAAGGAGTTTAGTCAATCCCCCAAAAATGATTGGAGCAGGTCAGTCAGGTTTGTTTCTCTACTTAGTGTGTCTGTGCTGGTCCTATTTTCTGAATATCGATGGAAGCTTTGTTTCTTAGTATTTCACTGATGGTTTGTTGTGGGAGCATGACTGCAGATAAACTTGATTGTATATATTTTAATTTTAATTAATATTGTGATGTTCAAAAAGTCAAAAAATATATAACTCTTTTGTCTTCTAAAGCGCTTGCACTTCAATGGTGGAGCTGTGCACCCTCAGTAAAATGCGGTGACACTCCTGAGCTCTCAGCAGTATTGTTGGGTCTAAAAAAAATAATTCACTAGTTAGAAACATTCTTTATTCATTCAAAGAAATTTTAAACAGATCTTACACATTTTTTCCATATATATTTTTTCTTTATTACAGACACACTATGCATGCAATCATGACTGGTCATGTGAGATCTATTTGATCTTTTAATCTTGACATTCACACAACATCTAGTAGCCCTATATTCAAAGTTTTATCTTCTGGAGTAAAGCTCAGAGAGTGCAGTTTTAATGGTTGTTTTTAGAATAGCTTTTATACCAAAAGACACCTGTATTTCTCTTATTAAGATTTATCTATTATGCCATGTTCTGTTCCTTTGTTTGAGATGATGCATCCCATGTCTATTTATGCTGAAGAGCTTGTTTCTTAAGTCGGTATTTGCTTTAGTTTCAAGCATATCCTTGAACTTTCTGGCTACTTAATGTTTTAGTTTTTTCCAAGAAGGTAGTCATTATTTTCAAACCATGTCATCATATCCCCTAATAAATATGTTGAAGATATTCATGACAATATTATGGTCAGTGGTGGTGCATAATATTTCTAGATGCAGCTGTTTTTTTTTAATTGTCTGCCTTTCCTTGCATTTTGGTCTTCCTCAGTAGTCGGAGCAGAAGCCCTCCTCATGGTTTTAGGTGGGATTCAGGAGTCAATGACAGAAATAGGATGAAGGTCGGAGGATCAATGCAGCCATGCAGAGATTTTGCTGCTGGTAAATGCAGAAGAGGAAGCCTTTGCAATTTTCTTCATCATGATAGCCAAAATCATGAGAATAGTTGGGAAAGTAAGCACCGGGAAGATGGAGCTCCAAGATATTCTCTTAAGAGCGGTAGATCTAATGAAGCTTGTATTAACTTTGCAAAAGGCAGGTGTAGAATGGGAGCATCGTGCAAGTTTGTGCATCATAACAATTCTGATGGATATGGTAAAGTTTCCATGGATGAATTAACTAGAGAAAAGGAAATCGATAGAAGGCACAGAGATAGTTATTTTGAGCAGGGTGGCGGGCATGGGCCAAACCACATTGGTGA
This sequence comes from Glycyrrhiza uralensis, assembly GCA_030159175.1. Lineage (NCBI taxonomy): Eukaryota > Viridiplantae > Streptophyta > Magnoliopsida > Fabales > Fabaceae > Glycyrrhiza > Glycyrrhiza uralensis. Next base: position 46,918,087 of record BRZY01000005.1, read on the forward strand.
TACTCCTTGCAAATATTTTGCTAATGGAAATTGTCGTAACGGTAAATTTTGTAGGTTTTCTCATGATAGACAAGCATATAGGAGCCCTAACAGAAGACTAAGGGATGATAGATGGGCAAGCAATCCAGGTGGAGATCATCAAATGTTGGATAAACGAAAATCGAGTGATTCCATTAGTCCTAATAGAAGGCAGAGAGCAGATAGGTGGGGTTCAGGTGGCAATATTGCCAATGCAGATAAAGTTAGGGACAGTCCAAAGCAGAACGATACAGTTGCTGCCCCTGATACAGCAAAGCAGATTGAGGACAAAAGTGGAAATGTAGGTGCTACAGAGCCTGGATTTACTGCTTGGTCTAAGAAGGATGGACGTGGTAATGGTTTTGATAAGATCAGAGTGCATGGTAAACCACCATTTTCAAGTGATAAGAAGGAAACTGACAGTTGGATAGCAGAAAATACTGGTGCCAACATGCAAGTTTCCCAGTCAATAGGTACAGGCATTTGGGGGTGTGATGCAGAAATGTCTCCTGATTGGAATTATAAGATGAGATCTTGCAGTCATAATGAAGAGCATGGACAGAATAAGCATGGGATAACCCAGGGTGGTACATCTTTAGCCACCTCTGAGCATGGCAGAATACAAGTTGCTCCAGGTAATCATATGCTTGATGTTCCTGTAATTGTACATCCCTTGTAAATTGAACCCAATTTTTTTAAAAAAGTAAAATGTTATATGTGAAAAAACATTTCTCCTGATTCACGCAGCCCTAAAATTTTCTACTGATTTTCTTGCAGGACAAGGCTTCAAACAAAATGCACAGAATGTAAATCCTTTGCATTCTTCAGGCAACCTTGCAGTTGGACAAAGTCAAATGGCAGTTCCCATTCTTCCTTCAAGAGGAGGAATTGTTGATGGTATGCACAACCAAGAAATCTCTACTGAGAAAAGGTACACTGTTGAACCAAATATCGTGGATGCAGGCTTACCTGCAACTCCGAACGTGGTAAGCAAAGAACAGCTTGCTCAACTTACCAATATTTCTGCCTCTCTGGCTCATATCCTTGGAGCAGGTCAGCAGCTGCCACAGCTTTATGCTTCTTTAAATTCTCATGATCCAAAGGACACTCCTTCCCTAGCGAAAACTGAAGTGCCTGCCATACCTGTTTCCAATACATGCATCAAGCCAGATCCTGCCATTGGACTCCCGAAGCAGTATGATCCAATGCGTGATGGTATTGAGCCAAATAATGCTGATGCAAGTGGGGTACCCCCTGCCATTCCTCCTTGTACGAAAATTGCAGAAGATGAAGTAGAAACTCCATCACAGTTGTCTAACTCAGGAAGACAAAATTGTGGTGATTCTATTAAAGCTGCCTCCTCAGAAGTTGTCAAAAGTGATCATCTGGTGCAGTTGCAGCCAGGTCAAAACACACAGGTTAATAAGGATATCAATGAAGTGGTAGCCGAGGAAAGGAGAAATTCTCCAGATGATCATAAAAGTACAAAAGAGAATGGTCCTCCGGAAAACATGGACCAAAATGGTGGACCTGATGAGTCCAAGAAAACAAAGGATATGAAGGGGATTCGTGCATTTAAATTTGCATTGGTTGAGTTTGTTAAGGAGCTTCTGAAACCAACATGGAAAGAAGGTCAAATCACTAAAGAAGATTATAAAACAATTGTGAAGAAAGTTGTTGATAAAGTAACTGGTACCATGCAGGGAGCCCATATTCCCCAGACACAAGAAAAAATTGACCACTATTTGTCATTTTCAAAACCAAAGCTTAGCAAACTTGTACAGGTCAGTGGTGGTTAACTTGCACATTACCGTTTTATTTTTGAAGGATTTCAAGTCTCCCCCATTTTACTTCTACAGATGAAAGTAAATTTAGATGAAACTCTGAAAATAATCGAGTTTCTTGAAGCCTTTATTATTTTTTTTTTTATACTGTGAAGCCTTGATTTTTATGTTATGGGATTGGGCAGTTGCCCAAAAATGGGATTAATTTTGAGCAGAGAAACGTGCTTACCCATGATTTGATGGATGTAGATAAATTTAATCATTACACTTTATGAAAATAATCAAAGTAATTTTGGGGACCTTTTTAATAAAATCATTAAAGAGGATGTCCTCTTTGTAGAAAAGATGAGTCCTGTTTTTGGTGGTTTGAACATGTTGGAGATGACTCTTAGAGGGTAGACTAGCCGGATGATAGTCTTATGTTAGAGGGAGAGGGAGACTAAAGAAAATTATAGGCCAAACCATTAAAAGATATGGATTTAAGAGATCTATCTATAGACATGGTTTATAACAAGACATTATGGTGTTGTTTATCTAAGGAGTGGCCCCGCTTGCCAGGAAAATACCTTTGTTTTTGTTGTTGTTTGCTTATAAATTTACCCAATTTCTTAATTTTTATTCATAAGCTAGTTATTTTGTCAATTTAACAAAATCTCATGGATTTTATTTTCTCTATCAAGAAAGAACAACAAATTCAAATTGAACTTTTACTTTTCATTGAACCTTTCCTGAATTCATCAAATTGTTGCAACCTAATTGATCTCTGTATGATTCTCTGAGTTCTATGTTTTGACTATAATCGTTGCTGAAGGTGTACACTAAGCTCTATTTTGTTATCAGAGTTCTATGATAGCTTCTGAATCTACATTTACGTTTGAGACATTTTCTTTTGTCAACATTTGATCGGTGGGAGACCAATGACAATTGATTACTTGTGGCTTTTCCATCCTGTCTTATAATTCTTCTTCTTTCGGTTGCAGGCATATGTGGAAAAGGTTCAGAAGGCTTAGTGCGATTATAGAAATTTGGCTGCCAAATCTATCGAGTATATTTTACTCGGTGTTTATTGTCTTGAATGTGTACTATGCTTCCTTACCGCTGGGAATTCTCTTGTCCTTTGTGCGCGCACTTAAGTTTCACATCATTGCAGCTCTTGCGTACATCCAATCTAAGAGCTTTCTTATTGGCCTTTAATTGTTTTTCCTTCGTTTTTGCGGAAAAAAATATATTGGGTGTTTGTGCCATTAGATGTTATAATTTGGAACTTAAATGTTAGGCAATTGTTTTCAAAACCGTTTTATTGTAATCATAGGAAAAATCCGTTTCCCTTCCAAAACACAGAAATGAAACCAAAAGATGCTGAAGGATTTGAGATTCGACGCTGATTGTCAACCGTCAATAAATAGTCTGGGTGTGTGGCGGTCATTCTATTATAATAGAGCAATGATAGTAGTATACTTAATCCGCTATTTTTAGGATTTGGCTCTTCTAAAATGAGTAAAGTGTAAAGTAAGTAATTTTAATTATTAATGAAAAAATCAAAGGTGATTTGTTATACATGTATTTATAATATCAATCTCGATTTTTTTATCAATGATTGAGATTAATTACTTTATACTCTAAAGTGATTTGTTCACTTTAGAGGAGTTTTAATATACTCTTCATAATTGGGTTAAGTTTATGTGAGTCTCATGAAAATATCTCTCATTTTATATTTGATGGGATTTATATAATTGGGTTAAAATGTTATCCTTTTTCGTATTAGTTCATATAGCCTCCTTGAATGCCAACTAAACCAAAATAGAATTAAGAATCCCAACCCAAATCTTGTAAATATCTAAAACCAGAAGAGTAGTTGGGATACGACTCCGAGTAAGCTTTCCAAAAGGTTATTTCAAGACCCAACAAGAGTAGCAGCACTTTTTTCTTGAAATGGAAATCTGAAATTCCTCACTTTAAGCAAGTCACTATATATATTCCTGACTCTGAGGAGGCCATAATGAAGATGGAGTTGAATTCCATGACGATGACACCCACCCTCTTTAGTATGTGGTGGTGGGAAAGTGAATGCATGGGGTGCATGGGTTGGTGCCTGCAGATCTGACCAAATCCTCCTCGTAATTCGTAAAGATGTCATTCCATATATACACCAACTCTTCTTTAAAGTGAGTAGTATCCTTGAGGTGAAATATAACATACCCCCACACAGCTAGTTAAATTATTCATCGATCATAAAGGAATATAAATGATTTTTTTTTTCCAGTGATCTATCAAAGAACCTATAGTTTCTTTCACATTTTTAGTCCACTGAACCTTAAAATAATCAAGTAATTAGAAAGTACAACATATCAGAGTACAGAAGCAGCTATATATAGCCCATAGTAGTATTTCATAATTTGTGGCCATGGACACGGATACTAACCAGAATACTATTGCTAGCACATCCATAAATCCTCATGAGAAGATGGAAAGAAACGAACATAATATTATAGTCCATCATCATCAAAATCTCATCATGGGTTCTGAAATTTGGCCCTACTATAATTACCACCACCACCCTCTTCAGATACCATCATCCTCTAATGGCATGCAGCAGCAGTTTGAAGAAGAAGAAGAGGGTGAAGTAGGAGGGATGAAGGAGATGATGTACAAGATGGCTGCTATGCAACCGGTACTGGAGATAGACCTTGCAGACAGCATAAGGAAACCAAAGATGAGGCGAATAAGCGATGATCCACAGAGTGTGACCGCACGGCACAGGCGACAGAGGATCAGTGAGAAGATCCGCATCCTCCAAAGACTCGTCCCTGGTGGGACCAAAATGGACACCGCTTCCATGCTCCACGAAGCCACTCTCTACCTCAAGTTCTTGAAGAGGCAAATCACCAAGCTTCAATCAACTACCCCAACTCCACATCAAACTGCAATGTTCCTACCACCACCTTATTGTTACCCACCGCACCTCCTACCTCCAATTCAACAACCATCCCGCAGGTGATTCCTCCTCCACCTTTTATGTAACCTGCCATATATCATCGGGTAATTAATTAATGAATAATTATTAGTCATCGATTTGATTTAGTGGCTAAGTAATTAGGGGGTGATTTGGGTTATTATATATATACATAAGTAATTAGGGCATGATGTTTGTGTATGTTGATGATGATTAGTGTTTAGGGGGGACACAAAAAAATCAAGAAAAAGAAAAAGAACAATTGAAGTGTAATTAAGAGGTAGAGTAATATTTTTGGGGAAGGGAGGGTAGTCATGTGTGAGGGAAAAGGTTTGCTAGGATTTTGTTGACTAAAGTAACTCAGGAATAATCATAATTCATAACGGTTGGTTGGCCCCGGGAAAAATATATTTGTGCAAATATTTTAAAAATTACTATTACAAGACGACTTGACAATAAAATATAATTGAATGTATGCATCAAAGAAATTTATGCCGTTGGTGTGCAGAAATTAAACTCTATTTATTATTGAAACCGCTTTTAACATAAATATTTCAAATGTGAGTTAATATATTTAAACACATATTTACTAAAAATTAATTTTGTAAAATCAAATGCATTCAAAATCAATTTTACAAACTCGAAATTTGAGGACCCAACCGCAAAGACAAAACCAGCTTTCTATTTTAATTGTAACAGCAGGAAATGAGGGAGTGGATTGATCTGCACCCATTTTCAAGCCAACACAAGTGGGCATGAAATAAGCAAACCCCTGAATAACTTACAAAAAGCACGTGGCTGTGCTGCGCAACATGATCATCCTCTTCTCTTTAACCCTTTCTTTTCCTTTTCCTTTTCTTTTTGTTCAGAACTCTTAAAAGTAAACTAAGAAGCATAATTAATATTGTACATATATATAAAAAATAAATTATGAAAATTTTAAAAGTTTAATTGTAGTAATTTTCAATAAATAATTATAATTTCACATTTTCTCTACATATCGATTGCTGATTTTATTGCGGTGAAATCATTTTTAATAATAGCATTGCCATTCACCATCATCAGTCAAAGCTGAACGAAGAAACCAATGGATGTTGGGAATTGCAATGAATATTGTGACATAAGGCAGTTATTCTGTCTTCTCTTGCATGTGCCTGATTTGGGTGAAGAATTGCAAATATTATGATTTTGGCTCATAAGAGAACCGGTATTTTTTTTTTGGTCAAAGAAGGTGAATTACATTCATACTGGGCCAAGCCCAAATAAATACAACGAACAAACCCAACAGCAGGGTCACAGCCAGATAAGGGAATTGGTAAATACACCCCAGTTTTTTGCCATACACCCCACATTTATTCAGGAAATTACTATTATACCCTCATTGTTTGGTTTTTTTTTTTTTTTCTGATTTTGTTTCTTTTCCGGAAACTGGCCATACACCCCCAGTTTCCGGAATACAGATTTGCATTCCGGAAACTGGAGTTTCCGGAATGTAAATTTTCCCTGGAGTTTCCGGAATACAAATTTGCATTCCGGAAACTCCAGTTTCCGGAATATAAATTTTTCCTGGAGTTTCCGGAATGCAAAAATACATTCCAGAAACTAGATTTTCCTGGAGTTTCCAGAATGTAAATTTTTCTGGAGTTTCCGGAATGCAAATTTACATTCCGGAAACTGGAGTTTCCGGAATGTAAATTTTTCCTGGAGTTTCCGGAATGCAAAAATGCATTCCGGAAACTAAGTTTCCGGTAACAACGCGAAATTGAAAAAAAAATAAACAAATCAACGAGGATATAATGGTATTTTCCTTTTTAAATGTGGGGTGTATGTCCAAAAAAATTGGTGTATTTACCAATTCCCGCCAGATAAACATTAGCAACACACATACATGAAGAAAGCAGCTAAGCTCTGGAAACCGAAACAGCACATCCCAAACACACATACATGAAGAAAGCAGCTAAGCTCTGGAAACCGAAACAGCACATCCCAGCTACAGACTTAAAAGCTCTTACCTATTTTGACCAAAAAAAAAGTTCTTACCTACAAACAATGACTATAGTACTTTGTTGGTGTTTTTTTTGTTTTTTTCTTTTGGGCGCTATTCTCTTGCTCAAATGGGCCTTGAAAGATAAGGTTAAGGTAGTGTGTGCGTGTGTGTATATATATATCCACATGATTTAGCTCAAGTGGTTAAAGAACTCGGGTAATATATAAGAAAGTGGGGGTTCGATTCCGACCCTAACCCCGTGTGTGAGTAATGACAATATATGTATACAGTCATGAAAATAATATGATATTACACAATTGTTGGAATATTGATTGATTTTCTTTCTTTTTTTTTTATAACAGAATATTGATTATTTTTCACATTCAAAAGAAATTTATTATCAAATGATGCAAGAGTAAAAGCTATTTATACTTCATGAGACAACTTCATTCAAAATGTATATGCAAAATTATTAATTGTATAACATTGCTCAAATATTGTATCAGTGTAATTTGATTCTTCCCCATATATATAAGTAAATATCAAATATAATATAATATTACATATATATGAATGTATAGTTTATCTACAATTTAGAGTGTATGATCAATATGTAAATATTACATTTTCATTAGTTGTATTTTACAAAATGTTATCATAATGTATATAAAGGATCTATTTACTTTGTTTAATAACTACTTATAGAATATAAATTTAACAAACCTAACCGTAGAATTTCGTGGTGTTATTTCAACTATCATATACACCAAATTTTTTATAAGCTAGATATTCATAAGTATATTATTGTATAGTTGACATTTGCTTATATTTTAAAAAGTATGCTAAATTTTAAATTTTTTTGAACAATATATTATTTGTTAAATTGAAATTATTTAATGATGAAGTATTGAATAATTTTAAATTTTATAAAAATTTATAAACTTAATCTAGTCAATATTGATAACTTTTAATTTCTATAAAAGTGAATTCCTATCCCCCATATGTGTCCCATGTCGGTCAAATATCTTTCTAAGATCTCTTCAAAAGAAGGATAATTCTTCAACAAGGGGATATTTATCCACTACCGTGATACAGTAATTTGAACACAATCGTTGAACCTTTTTCTTATTTTCTTTACCAAACTACGACCCATGCATTCGTTAATTATTAGTGGGAGATAATTAACACGCTTTCCTTAGTGGGAGATAAAATTATTAGCACAATCCTTATCAACTTTTTGCCAGCACTAGCCAGCTTCAGCCAAATATGTGGGGCAGCGCTAGATAAACATGCAAATTAACCTGCACCCACACTTCAAAAAAAAATATTACACCACAAATCCATTATTTCTTTGGTGGCGTTTAGAATGTGTCATTATAATTATGTCCCAAGAATAGATTACAATGTTTTGACCATTGATATAATAAATATAAAATTTAATGGCTAGAATGGATTACCAGTTACCAATTTAGAAAGTAGAATTAATCTAAAAAGTTATTTGTAGAGGAGTGCTCCGGTTTTTTTCCAGATTCACATCAACAATATACCGTAATTGTGTAAGAACCCAATAGGTAATAAAAATTATTCAGAATGGCTAAGCCTTTGTACAGTTACAAAAGTTAATGGAATGAATATAAATGTCTATTTTCGTTTGTTGACCATGATAAATGTTAGGTAAGTGGGTAAAGAATCACTTTTAGGTTGTAGTTTATTTTTGTTATTTTTCTATTGTAATTTGGTTTGGTGGAAGGGAGACAGATAGTGTCATTTAAATCACCTTTGATTGTTTAAGTTAATAATGTGTTGTTAGTAAAAATAATCGAACAATAAATTTGAGAGTATATGGTGAAACGGAGATAGATAATATTATTTAAATTATTTTTGTAACTAATCATGTATGTGAAATAACGTTTTTGCGTCTTGACCAATATAAAAAAATAATATTGTGATTTTTTTTGATATAAATATGTTGTGAGTTCTTTAGAGCTTATTTAATTAAGTAGCCTATATTAGAGGTAAATCTATAGAGCTTATTTTTTTAATTAATTATTTTGACAAATTTCATGCTCGATTGGGAATGAACCCCTAGTACTGTTTCACCGACACAAACGTGAAGTAGTGGTATCCGTGAAGGTTGGAATGAAAAGGGGGGGAAATGTTAGGGTTGTCTTTGTGTTCTTAGACAAATTAATGGATTTATTTAATTTTTATGAGAGTTGACAAAAAAAATTAATTTTCTGAGACCTATTCATGTATGTCAAGAGTCTAATTAATGGATTTATTGGGTCTTTCACAATTTCACAAACTTTAGGGTCGAATTCAAAATCTCATAAGTTCTAGGTATAATCTTTGAATCATATAAATAATGGGCCTCAAATTTGGAATACAATAAAACCGGATCCACCTTTGATAATGGGTAATTCTGCACCGACTTATTCTTAGGACATAATTGTGATGACCCATTCTAAAAGCCACCTTATTTCTTTTTTGGTAATTAAAAAGAGTCAAAATTTGGCAAAAGTATGAGTCATGTGAGGATGGTGTAAAAACTTAATTTAAAGGTACGAAGGAGTATATCCCATTAGTTATTAACCACACACCTGAAGATTTTAAATTGTGATCACGGTTATAATTACATTGAGATCCTTAATATTGTAGAAAATTATGGACAAATACGGTCGATGTGGTCGCAGTTGCAGTCATAATGCGGTTTCAAAAATTCTAAAATTCATGATGTTGCGGTCACAACGGTGATAGCATAGCGCAATTTAAATTCATGACTACATCCAGAACATAAAAAGATATATATATATATATATAGTAGAAAAATTAACACCAGAGCAGAGTTTGAGTTACAGAGTGAAAACCATTACCAATTGAGATTATCAATGATCCCCATAGCCACATCACAGATATGCTTCAAATCAACTTCTCTACGAGCAAGTTCAGGAGGGTAAACCAAACCGGGATACCTTTTGAATGCGTTGTGACAAGCATTTGGGTAATCTCTTGCAGCTTCGATGTGCATGTAAGCATAGTCATATGCCTCATTAGCCAAATCCTGAACCGAAGCTTGAAGGGCATCACCAGCATAGGTGTACTTATCTGCACACTCCTTGAATACCCTTTTCAAGTTGGCGTTGTTTGTGATGAGGCCACTAAGCAACTTTGAAGACAAGTAGGTAGAAGTTGAAGTTGCATTGGTCATTCCAATCCCAACCATGATCACAGCTAGGCCCTTTGTGTCTGCATTTGGGCTGCTAGGATCAGATTTGAGGGAAGAGAAGCAGAGATTGTAGTACTTTGTGTTCTTGCAAGTTGTATTGATCAAAGTGGAATCTCCATTCACAAATGGATCATGAGGGAGTGATACTAGAAAGAGGAGAAATAGCCACAAGATCTTTGAAGCCATTATAGGGTGTTTGTTGTTTTGGTATGTATCTGGCACTGGTTTTTTCTTGAGGGGAGAGGTGAAAAGTGAGGAGGGAGCTATAGAGAGAGTTAGTTCAAACTTTCAAAGTATATAGAAAAATTGAGGCAATAAAGTCAAGAAGCAGAGTTATATGATTCCTTTCTTCTTCAAATCAATAAGGTCTGCCTTGACAGCCTTGTCGGGTCACATGAATAAATATATTAAATATTCTACCCTATGGTCTTGTAATGGGACCTTACCTAAAATCTTGCAATATTCCATTCAGGACAAATGGCGTGTGTTACAGATATAGATGTTTTGATCAAGACTTCACGTGATAAACTCTTTTCATGAAAGAATCTCTTCTACTAGGACATTGTTTTTGAGTTAATCATCACTAATTTAGTATTTGAAATGGTAGATTACTGTCTATAAAATTATTAATATTCTAAATTAGTCTATTAAATTAAAAATCTCCGATCACATTAACCTTTATCGGACAATTCCAAGGACTAGATTGACAAAACCAGAAGGATCAATATGATAAAGGATTTTCAAATTCATAGACTAATTTAAAACATTAACAATTTTATGGACTAAAGTTTCAGTTGATTATTCACTCCATTGTTTTTTTTTGGCTGTAAATGTGATTTTCTATTTTTTTTGGGGGGTGGGGGTGGCTACCCTTAATTAGTTGTAAAAAGTCAGTTGTTTTTTTTCTTCTTGTATTTACTACTATGTGAGTGATTCAAGGCTTTATTTGGAAGGTAGCAAGTCAGCTACTCATAAGGCTTTCTTTGTCTACTAGCTAACATCTTAGAGCCCAGTGTCACGGGTCATAAACCAACAAAGTATCTAGACCCTCAATCCCATATCAATTATGGTTTGATTTTGAAACGTTCCTTGCTTTGGCAAAGGGAAAAGGCAGCAACACTTTAACCTCCGATTATTGGGTCCTTCTTAGATTTTATTATAGACATAAAAAGTTACAAAACTTTTTATGTTGGGCACTCCACTTTTTTTCAGATGATGTTGTTGATTTACTAAAGATGAAGTCTCCAATTCAGCTATAATATTACTGTAAAAAGCAATAACTAATCAACTCATAACAAGTGATTTGATTAGATTTTTAATAAATTTTCCCAACATGAAGATTTTAAACTTCAGTCTCACTCAAGGATAAGGTGTATATATTTGTATAAAAACACAACAGTACATGAGAGCCTTGTTTTAATATGTACAAAGTACAAACGTATGAGATTTGTAAGAGATACAATAACTTTTATACAAAATTTAAAGTACAACATTGTTTTGTTACAGTGACCACTGACCACAGCTACATGTATGTATGCTCATGTAGATTTTATTCTCCAACACCAGAAGTGATTAATTTAAAGAAATTCTATTCAGACATGCGGATTATACAACGTAGGCCCTCCCCTTTAAGCATGTACTCAAAGGCTTTGTTGATTTCTGAGAAAGGTATTTCATGGGTGATGAATTTCTCCAGTTCAAGTTCCTGTCACATTTGAAATAATTCAGAAGAAGAAAAAAGTGTGAGAAAAGTTATTCATGTAGAAATTTCAATAAATTTTCAATTTTTTCATGTCAGTTAATAGCAATCATGAAACATGTTTTGACTGAAGAGACAGTCTTTATGATTTATCCATAGTTATCTTAATTTGTGTGACAAAATTTAGAATTGCTGAGATTGATCAGGTGACAAGTAACATGGTGTCAGGATTTAGATGATTCCCAATCACAGATAAACCAAATTTATACCCCCGTTAAAAACTTGAGTCTCAAGTAATGTGTTGGTGCATATAAAGTAGAAGTGAATCACTAATCTCAGATTCAAGTGATATTCTCATTGATGATGTGATCAACTAACCTTATTCATGTACATCTCCACCACCGATGGGAGGTCAGAACGTGGTTTATAGTTACCAAAGAAAGTACCCTTGAGAGTCTTTTCATTCAAGACATTGATTGGATGGGTTTTGAAAGCATCATCTTTATTTGGCACACCAACAAGTACAGCAACACCCCATCCCTACAAAGTTACATATAGAAAAGGTCACAATAAGAAGGGAAGGATTTTGTGTTTTGAAAACATGCATTAATGCACCCTAGTTAAAATCATGGAAAATCCAACGAATGGAGAAGAAGCTCGAGGAACTTTACATCATGCACACATTCAAATGCAGAGATCATAGCATTGATACTTCCAGTACACTCAACACTTCGGTCAACTCCCCCTCCAGTCAATGCAACAATAACCTGAAATGAATTGAAGAGATTCAAGTAAGTGTAAAAGCTATGTATAGTTATTTCATGTCAACTCAGTTTATATTAAGTGATTAACCTCTTGAACAGGCTTGTCATAATCTTTTGGATTCACAAACTCAGTAACTCCAAACTTCTTAGCTGTAGACAAAGAATAAGCACATTTACAACAAAATTAGTGCAGAGTTATTTAATATCTTTGATGTATCAGGATCATCAATAGCAGGATGACTGCATGCTTATATTTACTATATATAATCAAATAACAGGACTTCTTATACTGCTTCTCTCACCTTCAATAAATCTCTTGGAATTCAAGTCAACCCCAATTATCCTGGAAGCACCAGCAAGTCTAGCTCCCTCAGCAGCCTGCAGAAAATGTAAAAAGAAAATATATATATATAACTGTTGCAGTAACCAGTAATAGATGCACCAAAATTTTCCATTTTATTTGGGAAGAGACAACTCACAGCGAGTCCTACTGCTCCCAATCCAAATATAGCTACTGATGAACCAATGGTTGGTTTTGCAACATTCAATGTAGCACCAAGACCTTCAGTATCATCAAAACCACTAATGTTGTTAATTAATCGAGAGAGAAACCATTCAATTGATTAATTAAGAGAATAGAAAATAGAATATTATTGTAACCTGTTGAGATTCCACAGCTCAGAACACAAACTTTGTCAAGTGGGGCAGAGGGGTTGATCTTGGCAACACAGCCAACATGAACTACAGTGTATTCACTGAAGGTGGATGTTCCAACAAAATGGTATATTGGTTTCCCATTGATTGAAAACCTTGACTTGCCATCACTCAGCATCACTCCACGGTCAGTGTTAATCCTTAGGAGGTCACACATGTTACTTTCCTCTGATTTGCAGTGAGGACACTCCTTGCACTCCCCTGTGAACACTGGAAGCACATGATCTCCAGGCTTGAGATCAGTCACACCCTCACCAACACTTTCCACAATTCTGAAAGCACAAAAAGAAAAAGAGAACTAAAAAGGTTGAAAACAAAATATTGCATAATACACTCATATAGATTAAGAAACAAGCTATTTGTTTTTCAAATGGAAATTGTGCATACCCGCCTGCTTCATGACCAAATATACGTGGAAATAACGGTTTCTGTCCCTGCAAGATGATCAATTTAACAATCTCAAGCATGTGTACAATTATAAGATAGTGAAGTAGTAGTATCATACTATCATCATTTATACTAATTACCTTAGCTTCCCAGAAGTAGACATCAGTGTGGCAGAGTGAGGTGAACATGATCTTGAGGCGAACCTCATCTTGCTGTGGTGGAGCTACCTCCACTTCCTCTATCACCAGTGGCTTTCCAGCTTCCCATGCCACCGCAGCTGCAACGCAGTAGTAACTTTAAGGCTCATTTTGAATTAACCTCATTTTTATAAGCATATATAGATATAGATGTTTATGGAAAATTTAAATGAGAGAGCTTATGAAGCTAATTTCAACATATATGTAAAGCTATTCATTGAAAATGAGCTAGAGAAACAAGTCATGGCCATTGGATCATCCTTTTATGGCTATGCTTACAAGTTAAAGTCATGCAATTTTATTTTAAGCGATCATCATATTACTCTTGAATAATTTCTAACCTTAGACAATTGATGTGAAAGTACTACCTTATTATAAGAGGTGAAACGAGTCAATTTTAATTCTTCAAATCTCACATGAAAGAATGATCACGTGTATATTACATCAAGAAACAAATCAAACCAATGCAAGCAATTGAAGAAAGTTGGGTGTTATGTAGCCAGGGATATTTTGCATGGCTTAACAGGAGCAAGTGAGCCAGCAAGTATATAAAGAAAACACAGGGGAAACAGATACAAACTGTAGCAGAATACCTTTGCAGCGTATGACCTTTCCAGCAGTGGGTGAAGCCATTCTCTTTGCTTTCAAACTCCCTAATTGACTTGACTTCTTGTCTAGTAATCACTAATCACTCACACAAACACAAAAGCTCTTTTTCTCCTTTTCACTGTGCAGAAATGAATTTGTTTCTGGGGCATATATATAGTGCACCAAAGAAGGAAAATTGTCATCCCCCATTTTTTTAAAAAGTTAACAGACTTGCAAGAGGAAAGAAAAAAAACAACGGAATTCGCTGGTTTTTACTCTCCTGACTCACAAGCCTACAAGCTGCGGCGCCTTTGTTCTTGTCTAGTGTCTGGTTTCTGGTGGTTGACCTTTTTTTCTGACATAATATAATAGACCAATTGCTGTTAGCGTGCAACTTATGAAGTTTCAATTCCGTATGCCAACAATTGGATCGGAACAGAACAAGTCAACCAGGTTGTGTTGGGGCCTAGCATAGCAAGTGCATGCCATTAAAAAAGTACATTTTCTAGTCTGTACTCAGGGGAGACATAAATCCCAATATCATCCGTTAACATCTTTGTCAACCAATTATCAAATTGATTTAACTATATGACGAGGCGATAACTGATTAAAAACATTAAATCAATAAAACCCTATGAGGGGTAAAGGAAAACGGTCATATATTCGTTGTTTTAACCATGAGTAGCTTAATGATTAAACCAGTCTGATGATTGGTTAACTGCACATTTGTCAGAGGTCTGTAAAATTGGTTTCTGCAACAATCATTTCTAGAATAAAAACAGTGATGCGCCTAAGATTTGAAAATGCAAGGCACTCTTTCGCATGAAAGGAGTAATAATCAAATGCGAAAAAGGAGCGAGCGCAATACTTCCCATGAAAAACAGGTTTCAGCTCAGTGCTTGGCTGCGGAGGCATGACAAAATATCAAGTTCAAAATCCTCAACTCAAAAAACTCGATCAATATCAGGAATAACTCAATTTCGCACATCACTATCACTTTTACATCATCGGGTGTGTGGGGTTCTATAAGGGACCAATCGCTGAGCAGGACTGGTGATGAAAAAAGCATGTAAAAGAAAAAGCGGTGCAACAATCCTTCCCCTTTATCATTAAAGATTATGATCACAAAGTAACAAATATATAGGAGCATTTCAAGTCAATCGATAAATTTACAATTGCCTCATTAACGTATCCCTATGAACTACAATACGGGTAGTAATGCCTTTCACTTAACAGCTCATACTAGAACTCCTAGTGCTCCATCTGTGACAAAAAAAAGGCCTCTTTCACAAAATTGAATGAAGTTATGCAAACTCCTTCAGCTAGTTTGTTCGGGAGAGGATCAATCTTCATTTTGATAATATGCATTGCAAGTTGAGATTCCTGCTGATAAGGAACTGAGCAAGGGAAGGAAAACATCCTGATGGAGCTAGTCTGACCCATGAATTCCATCAGAGGTGACAATATTGGTATTTCTGTGACATAACTGACTGATGTTTTGTATTCTCTTCCCCAATAGATAGCACCTGTCCATGGCAATCAAAGTTAAATAAAGCATGTTCCAGCTATCACCTTATTTCATCACTCACCACAGCCACAACCAAAATCAAAATTATAAAAACTAGCAAGTAAGAATATAATAAAATGCCCACAAACCTGTAGGTCAAATATAAGTTCCTCTCAGATGAAATGGCTTGCCATCAAAAGTTGTGGCTTTTCTTTCTCTTCTTCAATCACCCTTGCAGCTTCGTCTCTAATTTCTTGAGCCTTTTTATCCCAGATATCATCTACTAGTTTCCAAGTTTCATCACTAACAATTTGCGTCTGCAGTAAAAAGAAGATAAGGAAAATGAAGGAGTAAAGAGAAGTAGCATGACACATCAATGCGACCTATAAAACAAGGTTTTGGCATAAACCTCTGTAGGGCGTGGTGCACCAAATGTCACAAATCCAGCATTGCCTGGCGCAAATGTAACCCTTCCAGGAAGACTGATTCCATGGATTCCCCATCGTCCAGCATAAATCAGTGCTCCATATTCATCAACTGGACTCACAGATGGCTAAAAAAGGCCCAGGAAAATATTATCTTCCACAAATTACCATTTATTAAACCAAGAGTCCTTAAAAAAACCAACAAATGAATTTCAAGTAGTAAACACCTCCCAAGTCACGATCTTTAAATGCTAGAATACTTCCAAATCATGTATTAAATATTATATTAATCATGTCACTAGAAAATCTCAAAATCACATCACATATATAACAATGTTAAAGGCAGGCAACTGACAAAACAGGGCAACATTCTCCACTTTAGGTTGAGTTGAGATCTACCTGAGCTACACGAGGAGCACTCTTATAAATGTCCCAAATCTCCTCAGCTTTGATTTTCCCCTTTTCAAGCAAAATATCTGCATAACAAGTATGTAGCAATTTAGCAGTAAAACTTAATTCGTAAAAACAGGTCCTACTATCATGAATTAATCTAAATAACTGCCAAAAGAAATTGTTCATTTGTTAACATGCACACCACAATAGAACCAGACCTGTGATTGTCTCAACTGCTGAATGGTATTCTCTTAACACGGATGCAGACATCTCTGTAGCATAACGCATATACTCATCTCGGAGTGCTTCAAGCTTCACTGTAAGCTGTACAAAACAGTTGAACATAAGTTGTGACACGACTATACTCAAAATATTTCTATCAAGGGAAACAGTATGTATTGAAACAAAAGCTGTTAGACTTAGATCCACACACATACATTAGGCACAAGATCACTTTCTTTTTTGTAATATGCTTTCCCAAAAGCAGTCAGTCCCGTCTGCAGAATTAAAAATTCTGCACGTCTTGAAGCTTCTAATGTTGCCTTTGCAGACATCCAACACAAGTTGTCAATCCCAAACATCTCCTCCTCGATTACCCTTGCTACAAACAAATTTAAATAAGCAAATAGCTTAATAACCAAAGTTCCGATCCTAGTTAATAATCTTTGTGGCTAGCTACAGAAAGCTCTCTGTATTATTCTGTTCAATGGTATACAAATATTCTCTGAGCTTATATTAAATAACCTTGTCTTTGTTTGTTTTCGTGACCAAATTAATTCATCTAACATTGGAAGTTCACATGTTGAAACCTACTGCTAGGATCCTTATTCCTTAGCAAAAGTTATCAAAACCAATCATGAAATAGGGGGTTAAAAATTTAAGATGACATAAATAGGGTCCATTCAATAACTTCAAAGATTCACAAAATAAAAGGCAAAGGAACATGCCAAAAAAAAAAAGTTTATATAACAATGACATAAAAATTGTCTCGACGCAATCTTCATATTATTGGTTTGTCATTTATTCTAAAATAATGATTATTCAAGAGACGAAACATGAAGTGTTTAAAAATAAAAAATGAAAAATTCATAAATAAAATCATATTTCAAAGAAGAATTTCCAAAATGACCTGAAACTCAAACAACTTACGAGCACAAGCACGCACTATAGAGTTTATGTAATCTGATTTCCTAGCAAAAACCCGTCCAGAAACTTTAGTATAACGCATATTTGGCTGGCTGCGGATAGAATTTATATCAGTCTGCAAACAACAAGCACACAGTGATAAAGATGAAACAATCATGTTTCCACACACACAATGAACTTAACAAAATAAATAACAGTTACCTCAACAAAAGGGCGGTAGGGTTCAGGAAAATAACAAGCAAGAACAGCAACAGCTGCCTCTCTGTATGCCAATCTCAGTTTCATTTCTTCAGGAACTTCAGTAATATCCTCTTGCCCTGTTTCAAATGTTCCTTTTTGCTGCAAATCCATAAGATTCATAAGAGGGTATAAAATGCATAAAAGATGCATTGAACATATCATAAGAAAGAAAATTATTGCCCGGCCAGAAAGTAGAGAAACCACCAACCCTTTTTAATGCCTCAAGCAGCTCAGCTCGCCCAATGTAGTCCAAATCCTTCCTGGCTGTCAAAATTCCAGCTTCATTCCTGTCATTTAATTCGTGATATTAATATATATCAGGTTGTATTCTGATGACAGATTGATGCAACAATTTCAAGCAAAGATTATTTACAGTATATTCTGTAGCTCTGCCCCAGTAAAATCTTCTGTAAGCTCTGCGATTTCCTTAAGTAGAATCTCCTTTTCCTCCTCTGAGCGAAAAAATTTATTCCTAGCATGCACCTAGTTTGCACAAAAAAGAGGAAAAAGAAATTTAAGATAATAAAATACTAGAGGAAGACAGGATCCCATTAAATGAAGGTTTTGGGGATAAATACCTTCAAAATGGCAAGTCTTCCATCTTTTAAAGGCAAACCAACTCTGATGATCTTGTCAAAACGGCCCTTCCTCAATAGAGCAGGATCAAGAATATCCAATCTATTTGTAGCGCCTATCACGAGGACCTGAAATTCATGTTCAGTATATCAAATCAAATAACATCTTTATGATCTTGGAAACTAATTAAAAGCTTACCTGTTCTGTGGAAACTTTGAAGCCGTCCATCTCAGTCAGTATCTGAAGTAATCCTTGTTCCCTTTCAGCACCTCCCTATATAATATATAATATGTAATGTAATTACAAAGAGAGGTTTAATTGGATGGAAGTAATCCTAGCTAAATTCATGCATTAATGCTACAGAAATATTAAATCCAAAGTAGTTATCTTATATTCTTCCATAAATTTTACAGACTTTGGAGTGCAAAAACAATGTAAAAGTTGTTTGTATCTTACTCCGCCAATATCAGGCCCTCCACGCTTGCTACCAATAGCATCGATCTCATCAATAAAAATAATAGAAGGCGCAAATGATCTTGCACTAGCAAAAAGGTCTTTGACACGAGATGCAGCAACCCCTAGAAACATCTGGGGAGGAAGGCAAATTGAATGAGCCAATTTCAATTTAATTTTAAAGTTCAAAATTAATTAAGCATAAAAATAAAAATTGAAGACAAGTCTTATGCATGCAATTTTTCACATCTCAAGGGTATATATTATCATACATTCCCACGATTCCATTCATCTAGACAAAAGAACATTGTGAAGCACATGATCTACATACAATTAGTTAGCACACTGCAATTAATGCCGCCATATAAATATACATTTTAGTTCTTCAAAGGTACAAATGTCATCAATTTGGTCCTTCAATAATAAGCACATCAAAATGGTCCATTAATGTCAATTTCTGCTATCAAATTAGTCCATTTTGAAGGACCAACTTAAAATAGACATTGAAAGACCATTTTGATGGATTTATCACTAAAGCACCAAAATGATGACACTTGTATAAGTGGGTGTTTACTCTAAATTTTATCTACAATCCCATTCTTTAAAAAAATTTCATGATTTTGGATATAGATATTGAACAAATACTTTGTTCCAAAGTTCTACTTCTAGCTAACTTCCATTCAACATATATGAACATCTTTGGAGAAGAGGCAGCACCTCTACAAAATCCGTGCCACTAGCTGCAAAAAAAGGCAACCCTGCTTCACCTGCAATGGCTTTAGCCAGTAAAGTTTTACCAGTTCCAGGAGGCCCATGAAGAAGTACACCTTTTGGACAATAAATTCCTTTGTCTTGAAACTCCTCCTCATTCTTTAAAATTCGGACAATCTCCTGTAGTTCCCTCTTTATATATTCCTGGCCAGCAAAATCATCAAATGTAACACCAGTTCTTTCTTCTGCAGATATAAATTTAGCCCTGAGGGGAAAGCATAATAATTAGACTCCAGTGAAAAGAGATTGGTTGTCAAAATATTTTTCTTTTCTTTTTATTTAGAGAAATTGCACTTGAGATTTTCCAACTATTTTCAACACACAACCAGTCGTAACTTGTAACGAATCAGTCACCACTAAACCATATTTCTTATAGGTAAAGGAAGGAAAAGACCATGATTTATGACACAAATATAGAGTTTGAGACAATTTTCCAAACAGCAATTGTATATAGCCCCTCTTTGGCTACCAAAACTTAAAGGGTAAGGGGATTGATGACAGGTTTCACTGAAGTTTCAAATTTTAAAAGAACCGTTGATTGTATTTGCTTCTTTCTATATTTTCCTTTCTTATTTCATTATTTCATTTTATTCTTGATATGATATAGTTTCCATAGATAGAGTAGATACACAGATGTAATCTCTCTCAATCCCTAAGTTTTAGGGGTTCCTTTTTCTATACAGAATGTATATATTTTGTATTATATCATTCCTCTTCTACCAACAAAAAATTTCATTCCTGAATAAAAAAACAGATCAGATTTTCAGCAGTTTCAAGCACAAGAAAGAGAAAAATGTAGGAACATCATATTTTCCTTCCCCACAAATTGGTTCTAGCAAAAAACCACCTAAATCAAAAGCATTAGCTGTTAAGACCAAAGGAGATAAATTTTCCAGTAAATCTTAATTACAACCAGAATGACATATATCAACCAGCTAAAAAATCACAATACACAAAAAAATGAAATTCCAGTCAACCAGGGGGAATGGGGTAGGAAATAGAGAGAAAATTTCTCCACTTACCGACTCTTGCCTAGAGATCCAAGTGAATGTCTTCTTAAGACTGGCTGCCTAGCTTGTGGGGTAGGAGTTCCCAAATCACAAGGTATCAATTTTGCATATATTGGTCTCATCAAATTATCAATCCACAAATAAAATCCAACAGCCAAGGCAAGTCGCATAGACCATATGACTGCAGTTGCAACCGTTGAGTATACTTCAGCAGGTACAGCATCTACATTAATGACATCAACATTTACAATCTGCTGGTGCAACTTTCTCCAAACATCATTCCAACAATCAATTGGCATTCGATCAACCACATGACGCCGAAAAACAATATCCTTAGAATTCCCTTCAGTGCCTGATGCTTTCTCATTTTTGTAATATGGTAAAATAACTGCAGAAAAAAGGCAACAAATATTCAGCAATACACATTACAATCAGACATAACTAAATTCATGCTTTCTCATTTCTATCTTCTGTTAGTTTAGGTGTTCATAACTTAATTCATGATTAGCACAGTTAGATTTTCTCAAACAGACAGCAATGCATCACGCACAAAAATGGTGATGAACATGAATTAATTTTATCAACCACAACTAACATATGAAACCCAAAATTAAAATACAACAAATCAAACTAACAATTGATAGGAACGCAAAGAGAATATAAAGCAGAGTCTTCTCTATTTTCTCTTGGTTAAACTTTAACACCAACTGTATCCGTGTTAACTATCCTAAGATTCTCCTACAGTATATTCACATGAGCAAGAATCAAAATAAAGCTCGTGAAACGTCTGTAATAGCAACTAGCCAACCGGTTTCATTTCAAAGGTTAATATCGAGTCCAGAAAAAGAAAAATCTCCACCTGATATCGTTTGACCATAGTTAGAGTACTCCAGAAACTGGACATTATTCGAGTCAAGAAGTCTCGAAAAATCACTGAAGTCTATCCTGTGTGAATTTTCAGGATCCCATTCTGTTCCCTTCAGTTTCCCACGCAACGACAACAAAGCCCTGCTCCACGAGGAAGCCATCACAAGCTGCCTCTCTAACTGCAAGTTAGCCTTCCTTTCAAGTTCTTCCAAGTCATTTACCCGTTTCCTTTCGGCTTCCTTCAGTTTCTGCACAGACCAATCACAATTTTTTCTCTCTCATGAATTCACAAGTTCCAAACGCCAAATTCCCAGTTTCTAAAATTTCATTAAACTCTTCACTTTTTCTTTATTAAAAAAAATAACGGAAAGAGAATATAGAGTGTGGAAAAGCGAACCTCGAATAACTGAGCAGACTTGGCGTCTTCTTCGTTGGAAGCCGCTGTATCTGAACGAGAATTGGATTTGGAAGCATTGACTCTGAGTTTGCATTGATTGGTGCAGTTGCGAGGTTTGTTATGTGGGAATCTAAATGTAGTTCTAAGAAGGCGTTGAGAACGAGAGGTGGAGGAGCGAGGTGAAGAATGGGTGAAGAGGGTTTTAGGAGGGAACAAGGGTTTTGGGAGTTGAAGCAAATCGATTGCATTTGTAGCTTGAGAATTCATGATTAGCGGCGATACGGGAAGAGTTTCAACTTGTCATTGGTGTCGCTAAACTCCACTCTAGTAACTAAGCTATATCCGAATGTCACTGTGAATATCTACTTTCTGGTTTCTGAAGCTCGTGTTGGGATTGAGGAAGATTAATTATTCTATCTTCGTTTCTTTTCTGCTAAAATAATAGTAGCGTTAAATATATTTTTGGCTATAACAAATTTTAATTTTGGTGTCAGTAATTTTCAATTTTTCCAAACTTTGAAATCTCCGCAAAATAAATAAACTTTGATTTTTATATTTATAAAAAAACTATTTATTTTCTCTCTCTAAAATTTAAATAACTATTTTTTCTCTAACATTCATTGTAATAAATAGTATTGATGGTAGGGTTTAAGGGGAAAAAAAATAGTGAAAAAGTCACATACTTACATAACATCACGTAAATATTATTGGGTGCCGAAAACAACTATTTCAAGTTTTGGAAAAGTTAAAATTAAAATCAAATTACAATAATGATCAGAATTAAAATTCGCTCGTTAAAAATAGTGATCTCAAAACTAAATTAGAATTTCCGTAGTACTATTAATTATTTTCAATTTTTTTGGTCAACTCTTTAAAAAAAAGTGCCTAAAGGCTAAAATGTGTCAAACTTCGAATTATTTACTCTTGACACAGAGACTTTTCTACTTTTTTTTTGGTCAAAACAGAGACTTTTCTTAATCCATCACTGTATCACGCCCGTCAGGCCTTTAACGTAGGGGAATCGATAAATACACCCCAAACAATTTTTCATACACCCTACATTAATATTGAAATTTCAAAAATATAATTTTTTTTTCAATTTTGTGTCTTTTCTAGAAACTATAGTTTCCGGAATACAATTTTGTTTGTATTCCGAAAACTCCAGTTTCTAAAATACAAATTATATGAAAATTGAAGTTTCCGGAATACAAATTTACATTCCGAAAACTGAAATTTCCGGAATACAAATTCATAATACAAATTTATATTCCAAAAACTGGAGCTTCCAAAATGCAAGTTTGCATTCCAAAAACTTCAGTTTATGGTAAAAACACAAAATTGAAGAGAAAAAAAAAGTATTTTTGAAATTTTTACATTAATGTGGGGTGTATTTACCAATTCCCTTAACCTAGCAGTGTTAGAGGAGCTGGAGTTGTTTTTCCATGAATTAAAATATATAATACATATACATATACATATACATAATGTCATACAAATCATGTCAATCCAACAAATATGAAAAGTAATACATTTCTTGAGTTTTAATAAGTAAGAAACGTTAATTAAAGAGAATTGTTAGAATACAGCTAAGGAGCTAAGCTGCCAACATCGTTTCTGATCATGGGTTTCCAAAAACCCCACGACCACATAGCTGTGCGGCACAGGCAAGGAACCATGCCTATCAGAAATGGCTAATTACAATTACTATCTGTCAAAAACAACTTTACAGATAAACAGGACCCTCCAAAAGTTTTGGATTGGAACTGGAACTGCAGTTTGGTTTCTCTTTACGTTCTTTCTAGTTTTCTTGCAGAACCACATATACACTCGGGGTATGGATTTTCATAAAAGGGCTCTTCAGTCCTGAAACGTGCTCGGCCTTTGACTCCTGGTAAGGAACCTTGTCTTTTCCTTGGAGATCCTTGTCTACACGTTTAATCAAGAAAAATAAGCAAGTTCTTTTGACTTTATTAATTTTCAAACTGAGGTAAAAGAGGGGTAAAAAAAAACTTCTATATTAAAGAAAATGTAGTTGTAACCAATTTTAACTTCAAATCATCAAGTCATACATTATAAGGTCACAAATCAGGAACTAGAAAGAGAGGGAATCTAGTGAGCACAAAAACCCGCTCATCTCTATGGTCTATTTTGCATAAGCATGACTTAGCATTATGCAAGAAACTCACCTGTTCTTGTGCATCTGCTGCACCATATGTGACAGCGCGGCTCCTTCTTCTAGCTCTCCAGTTTCCAGCTTATCAAAAATTCCAACAAGTCCTCTCCTGAAAATAAAATGAATAAGAAAACTAAAAAAGAGATAAATTGAAGAATCAAAAACATAAAAAAGGCTTTTTCTCATGGGGAATCAAAAGAAAAGAAAGTAAAACAAGACTAGATACCTAGCGGTGGTTGAAATGTATCAACACCCCCAAGAAAATTCTATAATTATAATATCTTGAATTCAGTACCTGTCTGGGTTGATTGTCTTGCGGTGACCTAAGAATCTGCGGTGTCCCTCAACAGCTCTTGCCATATTTCCTGAATATGATGGAACAAATACATCACTCTCTACAGAGATTATGTAATCGAGTGCAGCAGTTTGAGATGCATGATTGGCGAAAGCTTTCAGCTCTTCAGGGGTTGCAAGGGATTCCTGTTATCATTTACCAATCAATTAATCAGGTGCTGTTGAGCTATTTGTTAACACGGTAAGACAACAAAATGATTTTCGCACCTTAAAGATTAGATTAGGGAAGCGGGAGGAGAGCTCCGAAAGATGAGTATTACCACCATAGATCTCCCCTGCTGCAATGTATATTGGTGTTGATGGGGGAAACCGAAGAGCTTGAAGAAAAATGCCCACCTCCTTTGGAGTCAGCGGACAAAATCCTCCAATTCTTTGTTCTGTTGAATTTATCTTTTTTACTTTCCAATAATTTGTACTCTCCCTAGAAAAATTGAAACAAATTTTTATTAAAAAAACATCAGTACAATAAGTATACATATTTCAAATACATGATAGCATATATATAATAACTATTGTTACCTCAAAATTCTCAACTCTTCAGATTCTGCATCTGTCAGACCATATGCACAACCAGTAAAAGACAGCATATCTTTCTCATATCTCAGATGGAGAGCAATATATCTTCCTCCACGTGATCTCAGCCGATCCACCAACCTCTGTTTTTTCACCGTCATGTATGCTCAGAACCTATTTTACCAGGAAGCCCCATGTAGACATCTTAAATGCATCGAAAGTGAAGGATATTGTAATCCTGGGATCATATGCATCACTTTCTAGCATGATGTACAGAAATATTGGACTTAAACTCATAAGGTTTTGAACCTAACAGCTTTTAAGCATTCAAAATATTTAAATATTTCAAATTTATTATCTAAGATTTCTTGTACTGAATCATTAAAGAGATAACCACATTCTAAACTCCCACAAAATTTTGAACTATGGATATTTAATTTGTCATGCATCCATGTTTCCTCAAGTAAATCCTTTTAAATCAAAATTTTCTTATTTGTCCACTGTTTCCATAAGAATTGTAAACACTTTTTTTGAAAGATGAAAGCAACAATAGTCTGAATCCTATTATCTCTCTTTCTCCTTCACAGTACAACTTTTTCCTTTAGGTTTTCCAGTTATTATTTGCCAAATTTGGAGAGGAAAATTTCATATTTCATTTCAATTTGTTTCCTTCCACATATGTTCCCATTTTTCATTCTCTCTCAATTGCTCCATAAAAAATGCATCAATTTGTTTAGTATTATAATTATAATTATAATATAATTTATAATGAAAAAAATCACACAGGAATTGAATCAATTATTGCCTCTTAAATCAACGTTCCGTCATTTTATCAGTTAATAAACCCCAATACGATGCACAGATATTTTTATAAGATATCTAGGACACTAGGAAGTAGGAACGACACCCAAATAAAAGGTCAAACAAACCTTTCCTAAATTTTCAATCGGAGGAGAAAATCGAAGTGCATGATACATTGCACGGCATCTCAACCTCTGGATGTCCAAAGGAAGATCATTGTTTGCAAGTCGGGAATCTGATTTTGCAACATGT
The DNA here is from genome assembly GCA_030159175.1 of Glycyrrhiza uralensis. Classification (NCBI taxonomy): domain Eukaryota; kingdom Viridiplantae; phylum Streptophyta; class Magnoliopsida; order Fabales; family Fabaceae; genus Glycyrrhiza; species Glycyrrhiza uralensis. Next base: position 46,944,282 of record BRZY01000005.1, read on the forward strand.
ATCACCTGGAAAATCAAATCATTATTTCCTCAAGACGTTCAGACTACGAAATAAGGTTTACAGCAAAAAAAAAACAGAATTTGAAGGATCCAAAGAAGCACAATAAAAAATATGAAATCACTTGCTGAGCATGAAGATAGAATTATTACTAACTATACTTTAATTTCTCTATATTACTAAATTTTCTTGATGGGGTAAAAAATATCAACTCGGGTGCAACAACATGAATTATTGTAATAAAACTGTAATGCCCATATTCATACTCGTGGACAAATATTTACATTGAGCTGCCAGCCTAGCCTATCACTCATTTCCTTTTCTCTAGGTATTTGTATTGGCTATATTAAAGAACAAAGAGGTGGATTGGAACACAAAGGGTCTCTGGTGTCTAGTCAGTCATACTGCTACTTTTCACAAATAGAACTATTCAGAATCAGATACAAGAAAATTGAAGTACTGATTTGCACAGGGAACTGAGTTGAGATTAAGCAAACAAAACCATGTTTGCCGATTAGCAAGTTTTACAATTAAGCCTTCTGCAGAAAATGAGAACCACCAGAAGTTGTTGATCATGTAGGGAAAACTTGTGTACCTGATAGTCATTCCATAACCTTGTCATCTCTTCATAATAACCAACTCCAGACCAGGAAGTAAAGTGTTTCCTGGCCTGAGGGGCAGTTTCCAAGTTCTTGGGAAGTTCCTTAACAATCCTGATATCTCCTTTCAGGGATTCAATGAAATGAGAGTCGTCGAATATATCTGAAAATACACTGTGCACATGCCCAATAAAGAAGATAATAATTGAAAAGGATATAAATTGCATCTATTGGAGCCAAGTGATGCTGAAATAGAGTATACCCAGAAATACCTCGAGTCTTGCCAGAATGAACGTTTATCCAATTGAGGGATGACTAAAGTTGCATTCATTATATGTGCCACAGCCACCATGTCTGATATCTATAGCAAAAAGGATTGATTACTCAAGTACTAAGGGGAAAAATATAAAAAGATATAGGTAGAATAGAAGTTGCCTTCACACATAGTCACTACCCAATCCTAAAGAAGATGACATTATTGCAAACTGAAATCCCTATGGATAAGACAAAACTTAATTTGCATTTCAGCGTATACAATGCATTATGTTTACCAGGTGAAATGAACAACTGAGGTCTTGCATGGATGGGAAAAAAGATATAATGTTCACAATTGCCAGAATGAAAACAATAAGGGGGAAAGACAAGAAAATGAATATCAAATTCATATACTTTGATGCCAAAAGAAGTAACTCAAAGACTTTAGTCAGATACAAGAAGGTTAAAATAGCAACTCTACAACGCTTTAATATGTATTATCACGTACTAAATTTTAAAACTGTAATTGAATGTGAATATTTGACTATACATACCATTACAGGCATAAGAGCATGAATATAGCTTTTATATAAGCATTACAACTTACAAGACATTGCGAGAGAGGGAGAAGTGACTTACACCAGTTCGCATTTGATTTAGTCCTCCATTACATCTAACAGTCAGATAGCGATCAAATCCTTGGGCACCTGATGCAGTAATAGTGTAAAATGTATTTAAGAAAAGGGGAGAGAGAGAGAGAAACAAAATGCATTAGACAATCATAGCAAGGCTATGCTATGATTGACAACAAACTACTATGCAAATAGATGTAAACATCTGAAACCTTTATATTTAGCAGTCGGCTTGACACACGGGTGTAAACCATGACTGAAAGGAGAATCCCAAAGTTTGTTGCTGTACACGTTGTACTCAGGTGACTCTGGCACCTGTAGCAATATGCAACAAAAAGCAGCGGTTATTGAGAGTGAACAAGGGAAGGAAAACGCAAAGTGAAGCCTGAACTTCCAAAGTGCTAGCTAATATAGCGAGAACCAACAACACTAATTGTTTTTTTGACACCATTCGAAGAATAAAAATCTCTACAGTTGGCATACATTTTTGCACCTGTGATGCTTTTTTTTTTGTGACTAAAATTGATTGGAAGACTTGCACTAGGGGAAAAAAAACTAGCAAACAAACCTATAAATCATCAAAACTGTTAAACGCCACAGTTGCTAAAATTTTCTTCTGTACGCAGAAACTCTCGGTTTTTCCTCTCGGTTGTTGAATGTAGAAATTAGTTAAGACGAATTCAAAAAAAAAAAGTTTAACAACACAAAATCAGCATCAGACTTGGATCTCTAACAGCAGCGTGGATCAAATCGAAGACACACAATTGAATTCGTTCCGGATCCCTAAAATTTGATTCGATTCGGTTCCTCGAGAAACAGGAGAAGAAAGAATAAAGGAGGAATAGCGGCGTGCGTAACTACCTGGTGAGATCGAGAATGATGAGGAAGTAGGGGATGTGGTTGATCATCTTCATCATCGACGAGGAAGCTCCTTGCGTAGAACAAGAAGACGAAGAAGGAGAAAGCAAATACGAAAATGGTGTAGAAAGTGATGATGCTGGGAGATAGTTTTCTGGTAGTGGAATGAAATCTAGCCGTCAAGCCTCTGCTTACCATCTCTATTCTCTATGCCTCGCCTTCTTTCTTCTTCCCTCAACGGGAGTGATGGATGGATGAACCCGTGTCTGTAGTGTATGAATCCAATTCCGACACTGTTATTACCGTCTAGTGAACATAAAAAAAAAATGTACTGCGAAATGGATCAAGCAGTTGATATCGTATCGTATCGGCAACATTTGTTGTTTTTACTCTCGTATAAAATTAATTAATAATTAATTAATATCTTCACTGGTGAATATATTTTAGTCACTCAAAAAATGGAATTCGTAGGCAACCCTTAGGACAGTACTACTTTGTTGAGTAAGTGCCTACTGGCCAGTTTATTTTGTAACAACATTATGTTGGTCTGAGTGGCATTAGATTTAGATCTTTTAAGTAATATTTCAATTTTAAACTTTTTAGATGGAAAAACGTAGTTAGAATGGGAAATCTCACCAAAGGTGATCAGTCAGATTTCCCGCGAAGATTAATTATCGGTAAATTCAGTAGATACTTCGCACCAATAACATGATTACCAAACACACAACTATCTTTTTTTTTGTCAAAGTTTTTTAAACTATCTTATGACAGCATTTAAACTATCTTATGACCGCATTTATCAACCAGCATTTTTTTGGCACAGTAACTTTTGGAGGGAGGTGGTATTTTTGTCTTTTAATTTATAAAAAACATCAGTGCGGGTTAAGTGTGGGTGTAAGGAGCCATTCATTGGGTGCAGGGAGCAATTTTGTCAAACCCAAGACCCAAGTCTGAACTGCCTTGGAGTCCAGTTGAAATATAGGCCCATGTTTAGATTTGACAATTGCGCACGCCGCACAGACAACATTAGGCGCTGAAAGCGAAGACCATTTTGACCAAAAAAAAAAAGAAAGCGAAGACCATTGGACCAAAAAATAAAAAATAGGCGCTGAAACTTGAAAGCGAAGAGTAAAAATTAAAAATGACCATCATCATTGGAGGGAAATAACAACAATGACATGTATTAAGCGGGGAAAACTGTGAAAATCTAAGCTAACACATGACAATCTCTGAAGATTTATTCTAGCTATAGACTATAGATAACAATACTACAACAAACGACGACGACCAAAATTTTCCTAATAATATTTAAAGGAACCGAAGGGAAGAGAGGCTTCTTCGACTAATAATATCGGTCCCTGATGATTTCAATTGAGATTTTGGTTGATGTCTTCCACAATGGCCTCAGCATCCATTTTGACTCCAAATAAGCCTCTTCTTGCTAGTCCTGCACAGTACAACCCACGATCTCCCTTCCAATGGCTTGGGTAAGCATTTTTCGGCATCCCATTCTCATTTAGAACATATTTATAATCCTGCAAAAATTTCAGACATCATCAAATCCATCAATTAACTAATTTATAATTATTGTATTAATTCAAGATTAATTAAATCTCAATTGAGAGTTATGAAAAACATGAACAAAATAAGCACAAAGATCATGTGGTGTTGATTGATACCTTAAGCCATTGATTAGCTACGCTTTTGTAGCCAGTAGCGAACACGATCGCATCAAACTCCTTTTCCATGTTGTTCCCAAAGATGACCTTCTTCTTCTCAATTCTCGTTATATTGGAGGGAATAACCTGTTGGTGGTGGCAGGAATAATTAAGAAGAAAAAGCACCATAATTAATCGAGATATTAGAGTTTTACATTAACATCAAATAATTAATTTTGATTGTTTTTTGTGTGATATATATATATATGGACATTGTGTGTGTATATGCATGGGAAAGGAAGGATCGTATCAAAATCTAAACTGTTGGACTAAAAATTATATAAAATTTTAATACGTCAAAATTAATGTCGTATATATATATTTTTGAAATATATGATAGTTGTTCAATTTTTTAATAAAATTTAACACAAATTGAACGGTTATAATTCAACAACTAAATTAACAAAAATCACAAACCATATGTTACATCCCACCAATACACAGACAGAGTGTTAACTAATTAAGTACCTTAATTGCTCCTTCCTTAATCTTTCCAATGGTTCCAACATCAATAACTGTAGACTTCCCTGTAACGTTCTTGAGATATAAAGGCCCCATTTTGGGACGATAAATCCCGTACTTGGATAGATCCCCATATTTCAGGTTTGCCAAAAATGTAATGAAAGTATCCACAACCTGGACCGGCAAATATTTCACCATACGCATACCTTGATGGATCAATTCTTTGGTCATAACATGAAACTGCAAGTCAAAGACATTTTTATTTTCATCAAACAATAATTATATATGTGTAAATCAATTGTTGCATTTAAACACATACACACACATCATAGTGAGAAACTAAAACCAGTCATCCATATACACAAACGGTCGTGTCGACGCATTCTTAATTTTGAAAGATGAATATTTATAGAGCATTAATACAGGAAAAATATTTACTGATAATTTGTATCAAACAAGGTGGTGAATAATTTTTTTTTTTAAATGATACAAAAACAGGTAAAAAAAATATGGTAAAAAAAATTTATGCATAAATGGGAGAGGGGACAAAGGCCCCTTTATAGTTCTCAATCAAATGCTAACACACGTGCATAGGAAAATAATATAACATGGTATGAAAGTTATGCAACACTACTAAAAAATTAATTTTAGTGACAAAGAATTAGTATAAAAAAATATGAATTTAATGACGCCAAAATTAGTGACAGATTTTATTTTAAATATCTCTAATTTTAATCGCCGAATCATTTTTTTTAATAGTGTGAATGTGTCGACGAAATAATATTCTTGCATGGAAAGAGTGAAAGTTAAAAAGAATAAAAAATTTACCGGGCTTCTCACGACAATGGAAGGTTTAGCACCCCAGTTATGGAGATCATAAGCAATCTCCATTCCAGAGTTACCACACCCAACAACCAAGACCTCTTTTGCTTCATATTTTGAACCTGATTTGTAGTGTTTGGAGTGCACTATCTCTCCTTCAAAGCTTCCAAGTCCAGGCAAATCAGCTGGAATATACCCTTCACTATTCTCACCCGTGGCAATCACAAGAAACTTCCCCACATAAGCTTCCGATGTGCCCTCTCTTGTGTTCTTTGCCTCAACCCTCCACTTGTTCCCAACCTCGTCGTACGAGGCAGACTCAACCGTGCGATAGTAGCGAGGGCTTATGTTGAAATGTGCAACGTATGTGTCTATGTATTGGAGAAATTCGGCTCTGGATAAATAGGTTGGGCTTGAGGGTGGGTGAGGCATGAAGGGCAAAGAGCAAAACTCTTTAGCCAAATGGAGGTTTAGTCGATCATAGGCGTTTTTCTTCCAAAGAGAGGCATAACAATCCTCTCTCTCTAGTAAGATATGAGAGATAGAGCTTTTTGTTAGGCACGCTGAAATTGCAAGGCCAGAAGGACCAGCACCTGCAATTACCACCGTGGCTGATTCCTCCATAATTTTTGGAATTGGTATCGATCGAGGTGATATAGCTATATAGACTATAGTTAGGCCAATGTACTATATAGTACTATTGTCTCTGTTTTCAAACCCAACTAAAACTTGTAGATTTTATATGCGTGTTTGGAAGCTCCAAGAACATGCATCGATTCATGAATGAATGACACAATTTTGCAAAGGATGTTTTGGCTTGAATCCACATTCAAAGAATTACTGCATATGATTTTAGTTTAAAATCTTACCATATAGCAAAATGTATAATTAATGTTAGAAATGGAAAACAAAAAATAATTAAGAAGGTTATATACAAGGTTTCATTGTTCATTGTCAGTGTTTCGGTATAGGGCTAAATACAGATAATTGTATATTGAGAAATGTACATTGTGTTTTTGGTAGAGGTTCCATTTTTGGAAATAATTTAATATTAATTTTATTCACCCTTATATAATAAATTAGAGTATATTTTTAAAATTATTTTTAGTTTTTTATTGTAATTTCTCATCAAATTAAAAATCATGCATATCATTCTTAAATTCTCTTTTCTAAAAGTTTTTAGGAACTATTTTTTTATAACATAATGTGAACTATTTCAAGTTAATTATGCATAACGTTTTATATGAATTTGATAACTATGCTCTGAGAATGTACAAAATATTTTACACAATCATTCATTTTGTTAATATTGCTTTCTAAGATATTTTCATAAAAAACTACATGGTGAAATTTCATTGAATGTCTGTGTAAAACTTTTTTTAACGGTCAGTGTATACTAATTAAATTCTTTAATAATCATATTTTTCTTTGCCAACATATATTTTTTAATTTGTGCCTGAATTGATCTTACATCGAATTTGTAACTTAAAAATTATTTCTTTTAAATACTTTTTAATCTGAATTTTTTAACTTCAATTGAGTTTAAATATGTATGTGTGTGTGTACTGTGTATGCAGTGTACACGATATTCATTATATATTTTGTACGTCAATCGAGATACACAATCATTTTTTATTAACTAATTTGATATTATATATTAAAATTAAAATTTATGAACTCTTGATTTATAATTATGGAAATTTTTAACCTATCATTGTATCTAACCATTAATAGATTTAATATAAATAAAAATCTATATATATAATAAAGCAAAATATTTTCAAAAAAGAAATTTTACACGTGTCAATACTACGTTCAATTTGAGAAAAGTTTACTCAGTATTTATTTTAAAGGCTAACAAAAATAGAAATCAGATGATTCTCTTTCAATTCAAAATGAAATATGCAAATTATAATTAATCAAATAATACTGTGTCCGAATCAGTATTAAATGTAAATTTGAAAACAAAATCAGAAGATTATTCTGTTTTGCTTTCTCTTACATGTCTATTTATTTGATTTTCTTTCCCATCATTTTATCCCCTTCATTTTCTAAAAATGCATCAAGTGTCTATACCGACCCGTCCTTTCACTCTGTCATCATCATTAGTGGATGGTTCTCTCTTTGGGTTGAAGTAGCTCACCTCGATTCAGATATTTGGATTAATTTTAGTAATTTTATTTTTAAATATGATTGTCCTATTTCACCTCCTCCTAAAATGATCATGATCAACGATTTTATTTAACAAAATTTATATGAACATTATGCAGCCTTTGATTAGCATTCATGACAAGCACAATAGCCTCGAAGTCATAGCGAAGCACTTCCAGCATTTCTTGCCTCCAAATTTTTATATCTCTTCAACTATTCATTCTCTGGTATGATTTTTTTTTCTCTCTTTTTTATTTTTTCTTTTCATATATATTTTTTTCTTCGTTCTACTCTTTCATTGTAATGCTATCACTCAAGACTTTCGATTAAAGGTTAGTTTTTGTTTTCTTTTTAGTCTTTTCTCTCTCTCGATTACATGTTAGTTTTTGTATTTTTAATCTTACATCTTAATAATTTCATGTATTAATATATTTTATTCATTCATTTTATTTTGTTATTTGTATCGTTGGTATTCTTCTAATCATCAACATTGGCTTCTCATCTAAGGTTAATTTTTTATTTTATTATTAATCATTTTTAGTTGTTATTTCTTCAATGTTTGAAATCTCCGTACGTATTTTGATCATTTTCTCATAGTCTCCAAATTATTGATATTGTTTAATTTTTGTTTTGATTCTATCGAAGATCATCACTGCCTTTCTATTCATTATCCTAAACTTCTTTTTTAAGGCGACTCTTTTTTTGATTAATCACTTTTAGTTATTTAGAATTAATGTTTCTATACTTTATGTTGGTAAGATTTTCGTTATTTATTTCTAATTTGTGAATTTTTTTAATTCTAAATAGATACATTATTTTTGCCTTATCAATAAGATGCATCATGAACGAAACAAAATTTAGTTGCTTATTTTTCTCGATATTTCTAATTTCTGATTATTTTTTGATTTTATGCAGATACATTATTTTTGCCTCTCAAACAAGAAGCATCATGAATGACACGAAATTTAGTAGCGTATCTTTCTAAATATTATTTATGGAATAGTAGAAAAAATATTAAAAATATTATTTTCTTTGATTTGATTGCATAATGATACTGGTAGACATGTGTTGTCTTTTATTTTCCTTTTATTTATATAAAATGTCATACTAATTTTTAAATTTTGCAGATTTGAGTTTATGTGGCAAAATATTTTTGATGAATTTGATTTTGATATTTTTTAGGCTTTGAGAAAATTGTTAAAATTTTAAATTTTTTATTATAACGGTTAATATTAGATGAAATAAATAAAAAAGATCTTTTCATCTTTTTTTTTTAAAAGAATATCTCTTCAATCTTGATTTGAATTTGATGTCCAAATTTAGGAAATAATTTTATTTGATCTTAATTTGAAATTGATTTTTCTCAAAATTACATAATAAATAAAAGATTTTTTTATGTTAACTCAAATTTGATATCATCGGTATTAGTATGAATTTTAATTTTTTTTATATTTAGGAACATGTAATAAAAAATAAAAATTATTTATTTTATATTAATCAATATAGTTATCATTATTTATTTTTCATTTAGTGTTTTTACTTAGCTAATTTATTCATTAAATCTTTTCCTTTATCCTAGAAAATTTGATTAATTTCTCCTTAATACCTATAAATAAATTGATTATTATTAAAAATATGGATAAAACACTATAAATTATAAGAAATAATTTTTAATCAATATTTTCACAATCATATAATCTCATATATCAACGAACTCAATTAATATCATATTTTCAGAACATTAATGATTAATATACCACATTTTAAATTTTAAATTGATTAAATTGTACGATATGATTTTCCTCTATTGTAGTAATAATCAATTAATATTGGTTTTCTTTTCCCAATTTATTAATTATCAAAATTGCCTTAAATTGAGTTTGCAGGTTAATATTAGTTTCCAACTATGGTAATAATAATAAATTATTTAAATTTAAATTGATTACATAGTACGATGTGGTTTCTCGCTATGGTGATAATAATAAATTAATATTTATTTTCTTTTCCCAATTTGTTAATTAACAAAAATTTATTCAAATTGGGTTCACGGGTTAATATTGGTTTTCCACTTTGGTAATAACAACAAATTAATATCACAATCCCATTATGAAATACCTTTTTCAAGTATAGATTTTTAGTTTGATGGTAATTATATCACTGGAATAGAAGAATTCACAATTGACATAACAGGAAAATAAAAATATAATAACATGCAACTTACTTCTATTATAACATGACTCCAATAAGACAATATCTATGAAAGGATAATAATCAAGTATTTAACTATTTGTCAAAAAAAATCAAGTATCTAACTAAATTATCTATTCAACAATAAAAAGTGAAAAAACTAAATATTTAAGAAAGACACAAACTTCAGCACCACTAAACAAACAAAATGATAGTTTATGTAAAATTGTATCCAAAAAAAGTTAATGTAAAAGTAATTTATGCAAAATTATTATTATTATTATTATTATTATTATGTTATATTGGTTTTAAAAACAAGTGGTTCATTATTACGGCTAGCAAATTGAAATTTGTTTTAAATATCAATCTATATAGGTAAAGAGACTAATAAAAATATCATTCAAAAAAATATAGATTTAATTAACATCTTATTTACTATCAACAAACTTAATAAAAAATATATGTAAGCAAATTAGAATTTTCTTTAGAATGTTAATATCATATGTAAAGTGATTAGTAAAAAAATATAATACATAGATAAAATTTAGATTTAGTTTCTATCCTATTTTTTATTTTTTCACTTAATTTATTGTGGATTTTATTTTATATAAACAAATTAGAAATTTTTTAAACACTGATATCTATCCGTATAGTCACTAATATCAAAATACTAAATATTTATATTAGTGAGTATTATCTCATGGGATTAAAACTACAAATATAAGAAAAAAAATTTGATACAAATATATATAAGTAAACATTTTTATACGAGTACAAATATAGAGCAACTAAGACATGCAAGTAATTAAAGATAAAAATATGACAAACTAACTAAGTTAAAATATAATATACTTAGATAAATATTCTATATGAAAGTTTATCTATATCTACATTAAAATAATCGTTACACCGATACTCTTGCTTCCCGTGGGCATGCTACGTCTTATTTTTAAATTAATATTATATACTTCAGGGTGAGTTCGGGGGCAATTCAATATCCCTGCCAATATTTGATTTTGAAAAACAGTAAAAACCCAAACTCGACCATTAAACCCGTCAAAGCAAGTTGTCCCTGTCAAGTTTGGGTCAGTTCGAATGAATTCATTTCATTTGTGTTTTGGCATGTTTACTCACAATAGTTATTTAAATTATTTTACTATTTCATGCATAATTAATATATTTTTTACATTATAATCTACTTTGAAGTTGATAACTAATCAAATAATTAATACAAAATATATGTCTCGTGCATAGCACGGGTGAATATACTAGTATATAAAAATAATAGAAAGGTGATGTGGTTTGAGTAAAGTCGAAAAGAGTTATGTATCAAAAGATATTTTGTGTTGATGGGATAAGATTATTTTGGAGTATGATGTTTTACCTGAGATTCTATATTTTATCTGAATTAAGGGATTCCGTATTTTTAAATGAGAAGTGTGATTTGGCATTCTTATCTGAGAAACGTGATTTTGTGTTTACTTGTGATTCCGTGTTTATTTGAGAGTTAAGTCATAAATTGGTGTTTGTGGTTACTAAGTAAAATCTCTCGGAGTAGCGGGCTGAATGCTCGTGGTTGTGTGCCGAAATTCCTATGGTAAAATCTCTAAGAGTGGCGAGTGACTTACTCGTAGGTGTGTCCCAAATTTAAGTGAGTAAAGTCTCCAGGAGCAGCGGGTTGTTATACTCGTGGGTGTGTCCCGAAAGTCATTAAGTAAAATTCCCCAGGAATAGCAGACAGAGGCTCATGGGTGTGTCCCAAAAATTTAGAGAGTGTATGTGAAATTACTGTACCGACGATGTTTTGTGTTGTTTTTGCCATTACGGTACAGGCAAGGACTTGGCATTTATGTTTATTTTGAGGATGAGTATAACAGTATTATTGCGTGATATTTATCATATGAATTTTATTTGTTGTGTGCATTATACCTGTTAAGTGTCTTAAATGATGAAGATTTTCATCCATGCCTACTTTTCATGTTTTGTTCATATGTGGTTAAGTAGATGTTTTTCCCAAGGAGTGGGCTAAGCCTTAGGAGAATATCTGATGGAAGTTGTTGCACGAATTCCAAGAAGAATCAGTGTTTACTATATTGCTTTGGGTAGAGGTCTAGGGATTTGATCGGCTCAGATGGTCATTGTTCAAAGTATTTTGAGTATCTTGAATTTGCTTTGTAAACTCTGAATATTTTTATATGAGATGAGATTCTCTTCACAAATGTATTATTTTACGTTTCCGCATTTAAAACCTTTCGAAAAGAATTAGGGAAACATATTCCCCATCATTCTCATCTTCTTATTTAAAGGAAGAAAATTTTATATGCATTTTCAAAGAAGGAATGCTGAGTTTCATCAGATATTTTTCTAAGTATTTCGAAAATTCTTGGTAAACTATAGTGTAATATCCTTTTTGGAGAAATAGTGTTACAGTTGACGTGAGTGATTAAGGCCTCTCGCCCCTTAACCAATGTCACGGGTTCGAGCCTTGGGTATGGAAAAATTTTAGTCTTCGTCATGTAGGCGGTGGGATACTCCTCGATGTAGAATAAAAAAAATGCTTATTTAATAGTAGATATATTTTGTGTATGAATTTGTACATTATCTCCAATATGCTAAACAGTAAAATTAAGAAGAAGAAAAAAATCCGTACTCCGGAACAAGGTAGTCAGAATCGGACCGGTCATTGAACCGATGAGAGCAGGGATTCAAGGTTCAGAGGTTCGACCGGGGTTAAACCGGGACATAATTAAATAATATTATTTTAATTATAAATATAATATATAATACTATATATAACATATAATATTATTTTAAACCCTAAATTCTATACAATATTGAGCAAAAGTTAACATAAAAGTCATAATTTTATAAAGAAAACTTAAACTTCACTACTAAATGTCATAATTCATAATATAAAATATTCAAAATTATAAATAATTGAAGAAAATGATATTTATTTCTTTAAAAAAAATTGAATTTTTTTGATAAAAAAAAAGTACGAATCGGTCCATCTGGTTTTTATCCATTTTCCCTAATTTTTTTTTATTTTTGATCGGTTCTCACGCAGGCCGGTTCGCAGGGTCTTCTGGACCGAACAGGGATCCGATTTCCGATCCAACCGACCAATCCGGTCCAGTTTTGACTACCATGCTTCGGAATGATTCCGGATTGAGCACACAGAAAAAAAAATTAAAATGAAATAACAGATATGATCGATGACTGTGTTTTTTTTTTTAAATTCTATCTTCCCCAATTATATTTCTACTAGATCAGTCCTTTTAATGCTTTATTTATTAATGATAGATGTATGTATTTACCCCAAATATTGTATTGTGTACGTGTGAATTGTATAAAAAAAAATTAAGAAGAAAACATACTCCTAATTAATGTAAGCAATAAAATAATTGATACAATGAATTTTTTTCTCTCATATATTTAAACGCTTGATTAACAAATACATATTATCATGCCTGGACGGTGAAACAGTTCTTTTTTTTATACACACACGTGCACATTTTGACATTAGATGTAATCATGTGTATTAAAAACTTACTTATATAACTTAATAATTTATAAAGTAAATGAAAACAATAATTTAAAACATTGAATTATGTCTAATTATCTTGATTATTATGTATATAAAAATTCTGATATTTTAAACATCTACAAATATGTAGTTTAATTATAAATATTTAATTATATTTTTTAATATTTTTATAATATATTATTCATTAAAAGTGTACGAACTGATTAATTAATTTTTTATTTTCTGAATTGTATCAAATTTTAAACATGTGATGTATTTTTTTTAAACTTTTAATTTAACTATTTGTTGGTCAAATTTTAAATTAACTATTGGATTTCTAATTCTTTATTTTTTGTGTTGAGGGGGCCCTAGCGGCCCAAAAACAAAACTACACTGCGATCCTACGCGGAGTAGATGCATAAGGGAAAGAGCATTAACTTGACCAAAAAAAAAAAAGGGCATTAACTTGACCCAAAAAAAAAGGGAAAGAGCAATAATTATTACATGAGAAAAAATATTTAAAAAACAATTCATGATATTACATGGTAAATACTATTAAATATATTTTTTGTGAAAATAAATGCAATTCATAATATTTTGGTTTTAGTTTTTCATCGAATATTTATATTGACATATATATGTCATATATACATATAATCTGAATGTATCTGTAATTCTAAAAGAACTCTGCTTAAAACTTTAAACGAAATTCATTAATTATCAAAATATAGTTAACATAATACTACTTTAATTTTATTTGATTGATAGAAAAATAATCCAGAATATTCATGCATGTGGCCTCAATGTATATGTGATTTCAAAATAATATTGTTTGAGTTAATTTTAGAAAAAATATTTAAAGATAGTTAAGATTGAGTTTAAATTATAATAAGATTAATACGGAAAGAAATTATATTCTTTATGTCAGATACTACCATATATGGCAAAATAAATTAGAGTGATAAATTGCGCATTTTCTCCTTCTAATTTTGTTTACATTTCTATATACTGAAGCAAAATATGTGTAAACATAATATAATATATATATCTATAAATTATATTTGATCGTAATTGCATATGCGATGTTGCGGTTAATCCTAACATAATAGAAAATAATCCTAACATAAGATAAAAAGTAGTGGTGTAAATGAATCAAACTATTCGTGAATTATTTGGGTTCAGCTCGTTATTGCTCACAAAAGCTCGTTCGTTTAATTAAACAAGTCAAGTTTAAGCTTAAAATTGGACTCGATTATTTAAATGAGACAAGCCCAAGCCTGGCAGACTCGACGTTAAGGGCTCGCAAATAGTTTGTTTATATAAATATATATATATAGAAAATAATATATAGTCAAAAATTAAAATTACATAGTACTGCAAATTTATTTTTAAAAAAATAAAAAATAAAGTTAAAAAAAATGAAACTGTCCCAGCATGGCAACTTTTAGTGCCGGTGGTACAATTATTGATGCATATCGAGTTTCTTTGGATAAAGAAATTGTCCAAGCATTGATTTGTGAAGCTGATTTGATATGTCATAAGTATGGTAAGGAAAAAAAAAAACCAAAGGTATGATAATGTTTTTATTTAGTTTATTAAGTTTGTTATTTAGTTGAAATTATAATATTTAATATTTATATATTTTTGTATTTTGTGTGTTCAGGTGGACAATATTTTGAAAAAGACTATCCTACCAATAAATTGATGATGGAGATTTTATCAGTCTTTTTTATTGATATTATGGAAATATACAAAACTTTATTAAGTGTTAATCTTGAAGTTTTCTTTTGGTGGTAGTAAAGAAGTTTAATTATGAACGTTTTATTTGCTATATTATCTAAATGTAATAGTCTATATTTTTTGAATTTCATATACCACATGTTGAACGCTTAAATACTAAACCGATAATGTTTAAAATTAATTTAAGAAAAAATTTATAAATGAGCCGGCAAGCCAAGCCCAAACTTTACTTTTTTCTAACAAGCCCAAACCCAAGCTTTTAATTAGGCTCGTTTAAATAAATGAGTCAAACTTGAGCCACTAATTTTTTTCACAAGCCAAGCTCAAGCTTTATGTCCTCGGTTCAACTCGACTCGTTTAAGGCCCTAAGAAAAAGGCTGCAGTGTGCAATATAAAAGCAGAAGATATATAATAAAGGAACCCGGCCAAATGCATGATATTTATGATGAAGATTTATTCATGGTCACAAGGAACAATATAAGCTAGTGTCTCGGCACTACTGTTCTCCCCCCAATGCATCACACATAATTAAAATTGATCATGATTATTTTAGTTAAGTACACCACACGCACTGCTTCAAATTAAGTTCGAATCTCATTTCTGAAATTCGAGAACAGCCATGTAAGGATCAATATATATAGAAGGCACGGAAACGAAGAAACCCAGCAGAAATGCCCAGCTGTTTGAATTGTTCTTCAGTCCTGTGTTTTCCCTTTGTTCTGTACATTGTCATTATGAATATGTCTCCACCCAGCAACGCTCTTGTTCTTTGACTCTCGTCGGTCAGCTCCGGCGACACCGGCTCACACACGATCATTTTCCCATCCACCGGAAGCGCCTTGTAACAATTCTGCAACACCTTCTTGCATTCCTCGTCCGTCCATGCTAAACACACCCACTGTGTGCACAAGTGCAATGCAATCATTCAACGGAAAATACCATGTTTATATTAATTAATATAATTAATATATTAGTATTAATAATTCTCGTACGTGTAAGATTTGGCCAGAGAAATGTTATATTTCATGCTTTTCAAATGCTATAATCAATTCTGAATTTCAATTTTATACTGACAAAAGTACCATATGATGTTTCTTCTATATAATTTAGTTTAGCAATAAACGAATATTATCTGAATGGTCTATATATACATAAAAAAATACATTAATGGTACTTCTCCAAAAATATTATTAATTTATGCGCTTAGATAATTTTAAAATTGCCAAATTTTATTATTTTAATATATGATGGTAAGAAATTGAAAAACTTGCATGTTGCAAAATAAAATTAATAGCACTGTGCTTTTAGAGGAATTCATTACATTACGTTAATACTTCTTTTTTTTTTTCTGTTTCAAATTAACAGTGCTTAGGGAAAGAGGAAATTAAAAATCATTACTATTTTACTATCGTGTTAAAGTTGAAAAATACGGAGTGAGAGAGGCACCTTCACGAAGATAGCATCACCAGAGGGCACAGATTCAAGTGCGTCACCACCGACGTGGGTTATACCTATAGCATATATATGTTTTGCATGCCACACATGACACGAGTAAGAGTTAAATCGGATAATTTTATCAACAAATTCTTAATTATAAAAAATTAAAACAATCATGCAATTAATAAGTATGGATATTTTAATCATAAAAGAAAGAGTACTGATACTTCAACGCCCAATACACCCTTCCCACACAATAGTACAATTTTATTTAGACATTTTTTTATAAAAAGGTGTGTGATGGGTGCATCGAGTGTCTAAGTATTATTTCCCTAAAAGAAATACTAGTAATTTAACGCATCCCTTGTGACGTGAATAGTTGAAAAAAGGTGCAGAGGAGTTGGAGCAACTGTTAAAGTAACATTTTCGTTACAAAAATGTTTCATGGACACTTGATCACTCATTTAACACCCACTTAATGTATTGTATATGTCACATCGCAAGTGTTGAGTGGGTGTTGGTTAGTGGTCCATAAATCAGCACTCTTTTCGTTATTAATTACTAGGTAGATGATATTGTCAAAAAAAGGTAGATGCTATTAATAACGTGATGCCACTAATGGCAGTGACGTGTGTGTATATATATATACCTGGGAAGAGTGGGGCAGAGGATACCATATCGGGCAGGTCGTAGTTGATGCCCCGGCGCACGTTAGGATATTTCTCCATTATCATGCGGAGAGTAACACCAGAATTGCCACCAACGTCAACCAGAGTCTCCACCCCTTTGAAGCCATCGTAACGCTCCAGCATTTCCCTCGTGAACGGCACCGACATCCCAGCCAACGACTTGTAAATCAAACTCATCACATCTGGCCGCTTCATATAGTACGCTATTGCGGACTCTCCGTTCGCCTTCTCGAACGGCTCCACCGTTGGATCCTCCACCGCCTCTCCTACCAACGGCCATGCTCGCATCAATGCATCCTGTGCGTAGTGCACACACATGCATATATACACACAAGCGTTTGTTATCATCAGATCATATTTTTCACTTGTTACTGCAAAATGATACATTTTTCTAACACACTCTTTTTAACACTATGATTTGACGAAATTCACATGAATCCTATTATATCATGCGAGTCTCTAAATTCTCAAAGTGGTAAGATTCACATGAATTTTATGAAAAGTGTGCTGGAAAGAATGTGTTTAAATGTGTTGTTAGCATTTCTCTTAAAAAATTTATGGTTATTAAAAATTTTGGCTTAATTCTACTTTTGGTACCACAGTTATGAGCAATTTTAGTCATTGAATTTTTAATTGAGTAAATTAGATCCTTTTATATTATCTCAATTATTACAATTAAAAACCTCTGTCACTATATCATCTAATTTTTAACACCAGAATCCATGTAATACAGGTGAAACAGATTTGACACCTGGACATGTCACCTTGACACAGTGTGTCCGGGTGTTAAAAAATGAACCATATAGTGATGGGGCCTGATTGCACAAGCACAAAATTAAGCCTAAATATTTGAATCTAAAATTAATAACCTGATGGTGCTGGAGAACATATGGCGCGTAGGATAGGCCTTGGTCGTCGGCGACGAGAGTTTTGCCGACGTCAGTGAGGGAGTATTTCCTCTCGCCACTGCTGTTGAGGTGCTCGGCAAAGATGTAGTAGGTGGTGAGCAGGCGAAGGATGCGCTGGAGGTTCTCCGCGTCGCCGCCGCCGTGTGGACGAACGGCGGCGAGGATCTGGGAGGCGGAGAGCGGAGTGTGGCAACCGCCTCGCCAGATGGTGTCGGGGACCTTCATGCTGAGGACGGCAACGAGGGACATAGGGACACTCATCATGTGTGCAAGTTCCAAAATGGCAAGTCTCGCTTTGTTTTGAGACCTTACAGTGCTGCTACTGTTAACCACCTTCCCGTTCTCCATTGTTTGCTCTTTGCTGCTCCTCTCTGTTAGATACTCTGCTTGTTCTGTTCTTTCAGCTGTGGTAATAGAAGAAAGCACATCACATATTTATAACTACTTCAACATAGTATAACTGATTGCATCGTCGTCGACAATGTACCAAAAACCACACCCACCGTGACAGTACTGTTCAATTATATATATTAATTTCGATAATTTATTTTGTCTCGAGTTATTTGTTTATTACTAAGATAAGATAAGATTAAATGTATCGATTATTTTTTCAACGTTACTCTTAATTATTTATTAAATTAATGATACGTATTCGAAAAAATGGGTTAAAGTGAACATCAGACTTGAGAGGGGTCAAAGTATAAATTTAAAATATATTTTTCGAATTTAAAATATGGCTCAAGGGACTAAAAGAGATCATTTTTCAAAAATGAGGGCTCAGTGAAAAATAAATGACTAAAAACAAATTTAAGCCTTTTTTTATATATAATTTTGTGTCCTTACTCTTTCATTTAAATTCGTTATTTGTCCATTTTTAAGTAAAATAAAAAATCTTAATCCCTAACCTCTCAGTACTTCTCACTAAAGCTTCAATTAGGATAAATAATAATAGAAAATATATTTTTATATCTAAAGTAAAATATAAAAAAATCACATAAAATGTTATTTGGTTTAATAAAAAATTTATAAATAAAAATGAAGTTAAAAATCAATATTTTAAATTTTAAGATATTAGATAAATAATTCAAATTAATTAAAATATTATAAGTGAAAATTATTTAAAAATAATATATATATATATAAATGGAACTTATATAATAAAGCATATAAATATGTTTTTATGTCATTTTATATTTATCAACTAGTTCAACCGCTAATTTTATCAAACACTTCAAATTTAATTAATTAGCTACCTTATCATCTTAATTTCAGCTAATTTATCCACTATTAACTTATAATATTTGTCAAACAAGGCTTTAGAGGTCAAAAGAGAAAATATAAGGTGTCATAATTTTGGTTTCTATTTTTCATTGTAGTTTGTATTTTAGTTATAAAAATATTATCTTGTTTTTTATTTTTTTTATTTTAAAAAAGTTGGATAGAAAAGAGTAATTGTTTCACTATTTCTTATATAGAATCTTAGAAACAAAAAATAAATTTTAAAAAATGTGGCATTTTATGATTAAAAGTAAAATAAAATAAAAACAAATAGAAACATAAATCAATTAAACACTTAATGAAATAATGATATTATAGTAATTTGATATTTTTAATTAAATCACATTTTTCAATAATATAGTATATATTTAATTTTTTTATTTTTTGCACAACAACGTCAATTAACATATATACGCAAACATTCAATCATATTTCATCATATAGATATTTGTGTAAATATTTGAAGAAGCAATATTACGAAATAATACCATGGTGAGATATGATCGGATACTTATAGTATCCAATCCATTGTGACCCATCACTCTTGAATAATGTTTTATTAATTTTGACGAAGATATTTTTTTAAAAAAAATTAGATTATAAAGTAATACCAATGATTGATATCATGGGAGTTGTTGTTTATGTGTACGTAACATATTTTATAGATTAATAAAATTAAAGTATTATCGGTATCACAACTAGTGCTTTTAATTAAAATTGGACCGGTCATTGAACCGATGGAAACAATGACTCAAGGTTCAAATGTTCAATTGTGGTTGAATCGATAATAATTAAATAATAAAACATCAAATCTCAGTTTGTGTGTGTGGGTGGAGGAAGGTGGTGGTTGTGGTTGGGGTGGTGGGGGTGAGAGAGAGAGAGAGAGAGAGTGTGTGTGTGTGTGGTGGTGGTGGTGGTGGTGGGGGTGGGGGTGGGGGTGGAGGAGGAAGGAAGGAGGAGGTGGTGAAGGAGAAAGGGGGATTAAAATCAAATCTCAGTTTTAGAATGGACTAAATTCAAAATTTAAAATTTTTATAGGGATCTATCTGGTGCTGTGTTATTTATGTAAGCCACGTAGATAGGTCACATCAGCGTTTCTGCCATATAGACATGCTGACTGGGTTATAATGTGCCACCCAGCAAGTTAATTCACCAAAAGGACATAAACCAATTTTTTTTTTCAAAGGACCAACTTTCGTTGACTTTAATGGACTAAAATAAAAAATCGAATATTTACAGGGACTGAAAATATATTTAAGCCTTCTTTTTTTATTCTATTTGGGACTAATAATTCTATTATTATATAGCTGGTCATTACTTTATAGATATTCTATTATATTACTTTTAACTAACAATTCTTTTTTTTTTTTTGACAAAAGGAAATTTAGCTCATCTCGTTAATAATAATAGAGGCAATACAATCTGGCAAAAAGCTAAAACTATGAGAACAAGCGTTAGTAGTAGACACTGCCACCCTTGCAAGAGAATGAGCAGCTATTAACTTGTCTCTTCACAAAGTAAACCTTATAATTCGGATTCAACCTTAACAATTCTATTAGTTTATAAATAAACTAATAATTATATTTCTATTTTACGATAAGTGTGGTTGCAATAGCTGAATCACGCACAACCAAAAAAAAACAGCTGAATCACGTGTAGTCAGTTATTTGTTATATCAAATTTGGTTAGATTATTTTTTTTACTTATTATATAATTAATTTGAACCACTAAAAATACTAAAATAAATATTTTATTATGACATATCAAAATAATTATGTATTTTAAAAATATATATTTATCAAAAAATAAGAAAAATGATAACACAATTTTTGGCACACTCTCTATAATTGATTAAAATTTATAAGGGCCCTATTATATTTGAAAATGAGTCTCATTAAATCAAGTATGTGACCCACAAGATTTAATGAAGTCCACATGATGTGTTGGAAAGAATGTATTAAAAATATTAAACATAAACAAGTTATTTATTCTCACTAAATTATATTAATTAAAATATCTAAAAAGCCATTAAGGTTGCGTGGAATGGATGGTAAATATCTGAGAGTTGCACGTAAAAGATTTCCAAATTCACCAAAAAATCTAAAAAGCCTAGTGCATAGCACGGATACCATTCTAGTTCTCCTTTATTCTTTCTCTTTGTTTTTTTTTTTGGTGAACATTATTCTTTCTCTTTGTGCTTCAAGGTTTCAGCGTCTCGTTTATCGTCACATACTATATCAGAACTTTTTTGTGAAGCAAAATTGAATGCTTTGTTTATTTTAGTGGAAGAAGGGAAGATGCATGTGATGATTGTGAATTGTCTATATATTTTATTTTATATTTTATTTTATTTTATATTTTAAGAGTAATGCCAAGTACACGTAACCATGACTTCACTCCTAGCTTTAAACAATATTAACTTGCTTCAATGCTTTGGACTTGATTATGTATAAAGAAAAAAAAAATTCACGCTAATTAAAAAAATTAATTAATTAGATTAGTAAAAAATAAAATTTATTCCCAACATTTCTCTTAATGATATTTCCTGCATAGAACAAAAAATAAAATTGATACTCGTAACACTAGTACAAAAAAGGTTTTTTAAATCGGGTAAAAATGGCTTTTTAAATCAATTGTGAACCGATTTAGATTCAACTGATTTAAAAAGTGGGATATTTTTTAAATCAGTTGTAAAAACCGATTTAAATTATCTTTTTTTATCACGGTTTTTAACCGTTTTAAAACACATTTTTTTTGCTGAAAATTTGACTTTTTAAATCGGTTGTTACAAACAACCGAAACAACCAATTTAAAAACCTTATTTTTTAAATCGGTTTTGGCAACAACCGATTTAAAAAGTCTCCATTTTTTTAATTTTTTTAATTTATACATATATATCTCCATGTAAACGATGCAGAACATAGCAAATTCAACCAACAATATAGCCTATCTAACCAACAATATAACTAATCCAACTAATTAGCAATATACTGACATCTTTTTAAACTTGGGAGTTATACCACATATGAGATTATTCATTATAAAGTACTCGTCATTTTAAACTTGTGAGTTATTCTGACATCTTTTCCTTGTATTAAACTATAGTGAAACTCATTCATACATACCCTGTTATATATACTTGACATAGCTTAGATTTTCTTTATAGAAGACACTTAACCAGCTTTTGATTGAAGAAGCAATAAATTAAAGTTGGCAACATACCTAGTTGCCTAGTTGGGATCAACTCTCTCTACTGGAGACCACGGGTCATGATTGACCTGTAAGGACATTGACATAAGGAAATTAGTGATATTTGATTCGAGCAAATATGAATTGAAAGGAGAAATCAAATATGAGCTTGGCATATTGATACTTGATGAATTACAACAAAATTCTTCACTTTACCTAGCTCATTCTTGGTCAACACTTTGCTGAGTGACATGTGCAAGATGCAGCACATGCCACCATTCGAACCATCTCATTAGAATCATATTATCTTTCATTCTGGAGCCTTTGATCAATCAGGGAATCAAAATTATCATCTATGTGAGCAATAATTATCTTCTCCAATAGAATAAAAGAAACACATAAACTCTCTATTTTATAAATATACAAATAAATATAAATGCCTATGAATTTACAGTTAGGTGGCGTTGGAGCATGGGGCAATCACCTCTTGCATCTAGTTGGGGAACAAAACAACACAAAGACTTATTATAAAAGCATGGATACCATGATCACCCATCAGAACATGAAGCAAAGCAAGCAAGTGAGATATATAATGAACAAGTTACAAGAAAATCATCCTTGAAAGGACAGTAGAAAGACTTGTTCTCATATTAGAAAGATAAAACAGACAAAAAGCATATCAAATTTCAAAACAGAACTAAGAAAAATCAATTATTAGAAATGCAATTAATAATAGTTTCTTGTATTCAAAAGAGGAAGGAATTCAATTACTTACCAAATATCATTTAGCTCACTTTCTGCCCCAAGTGGAACACATATTGTGCATTTTCATGTGCCAAAGCTTTAGGTGAAGCAGCTAGAGACTCTGCTTCAAATTTGGAAATTTCATCACGTAATTCAACAGCAAAGGCATAATCCTCATTCTAAATAGCACTTTGGAGGTCTGAACTGCAACCAAAACAGGATTAGTCACTATCAGAGTTTATGTTGAGCAACATATTATGTGGAGGAAGAAAAAAAATATAAAATTGGCCAGTAAGAATGTGTTTGTTTTCATGTTACCAAGCCCTCGAACATCTGTTCACCTCACAGTTACAAATATTGGCTTTCACGTTTAGAACTTTAGAGTGCTATTTAGAATGAGGATTATGCCTTTGAAGACAATCCCCTTATAGACTGTTCTTTAATCACCTGATCTTCAACCTACCATAAACAATATTTATCAAGGAAGCTGTAAGTCATTCAGTGCTCCAACACCAAAAAATTTAGATAAATTGAAGACATATATAATATATAATCATATATATAGACAAAGAGACATACACGGTACACCAATACACATGCCCATTGCTTCAATTTATAAAGACAAAAATCCTCAAAAAACATACCAGATCTAGTATTATACATATATAGTTCTAGTATTATACATTGAGTAGAGTGTTTAGCTTTACCAATCAAGGTCATATCATAGGGTTTATGCGCAACACTGGAGGTTCCTTTGGAAGCATTGGCGAGAACTCTCTCGCTTGGCGTCAATGTCATTTTCCTTGCCGAGTCTGCCCGATTCGAAAGCAGCAAAACAAAATTAGGTCAAATCAAAGAACGATTTGGGGAAAAAACAAACAAAGAGTAAATTACTACTTAGAAGGAGAAGGGTGAGAAATGAAACTGACGGGTCGACAAGTGGAACAAAGAGTAAATTACTACCTCAGATGGTGGCAGCGACGTTGCTCGTGCTGCTGTCACGGCGGAGAAGAGCAGAGAGTGACAGTTAGAGTGACGAAGAGAGAGTGCTGTCACGGGCCACGGCGGTAAAGAGCTGAGACGTGAGAGTGAGAGGGAGGCGGTCACGGACCACGGTAGAGAAGATCTGAGCGATGAGAGTGAGGGTGAGCGGGAGGCGAGAGTGAGAGTGAGGTTTTGGGAGGCAAAGGGAGAAAGGCAAAGAGCACGCATTGACAAAGGGAGAAGGAGGCGACACGGGTTTTGAAATTTCTGTCCACTTTTTAAATCGGTTATTCAAATAACTGATTTAAAAAATTTACTTTTTAAATCGGTTATTTAAATAACCGATTTAAAAAGTAAATTTTTTAAATAAAGTGATATCTAACCGTTGTAAAAAAGTGTTTGCAAAAACAAAAAACACATTTTAAATCGGTTTTTCATACAACCGATTTTAAAAATCTATCGTTATTTACAAAATTGCCACCGCGTCTAGTTTTTAAATCGAATCCGCCAATAACCGATTTAAAAAGTAAATTATATTCCCTATTTTGCACTAATGTAAACATTTATTTCTATCTTTCCAATGTGGCTGCTAATTAAAACTAGTGTTTTTTCCACCTTCCTTATGCCCAGCAAATTTTTTTCCTCCCTTCAAAATTGTATTTTGTAAAATATTGGCGCTATAGGCTTAAAACACTCTAATTGAATTTTGGTTATGTGCTGTCATTTTTTGGGTATAAACAAGGGACGAAGAAGAAAAAGTGTGAAAATTTCAACAACAAAAATGTAGTGTGGAAGAGAAAAGCCAGTCCTTTTATGCTATCTCCTGTGACCGTTATTCTTCTCCATGACTAATTTTAATTTCACATGTGTATTTACTTTACGAAGGCACATTGAAAATAAAACTTGAGTTAAATAAATATATTTTTGAAATAGTTTCATTAAAGAGGATTAAAGTAGTTAAAATTGTTTATATTTTGGACGTCCATAATACATGAATTTTCTTGCTTATATCATGTCAAGAAGGAGTAAATTAAATATGTATGTCCTAGAATTAGTGGGTGACGCTGACCACATACGGTTGGAATAGGTGTGATGAAAAAATTGTCGTGTAGATTTAATAATTTTATACACATTGATTTTACAAATGCACGTGTCAATATTTTATTATTATGTCGACATAGAATGTAAATACTAAAAAACACGAGGATGGATCAAATTACACCAGTGTAATATTTTGGTTAATGTTACACCGTTAATAATTCTTCAACGGATAATTATATTTTAAAACACACCGTTAGATTACAAGTTATTATCATATAGATCATTCTTGTAAAATTTCACATCAATCTAAAATCATTTGATATGTCATTAAGATATATCAAAATTCATACACTTTAAAAGACATTAATCTTAATGTATCTCAATGACACATCAAATGATTTTAGATTGATGTGAAATTTTATAGGAATGATCTACATGATAGTATCTTTTAATCCAACGGTGAGTTTTATAATATAATTATCCGGTGAATAGTTATTAGCGGTATAACATCGCTCAAAAGTTACACCAGTGTAATTTGATCTCTCCTAAAAAAACATTCATTCATTTGATATGACATTAAACCTAATTCAATTCGTTTAATCTTTTAAAAAGCAAACACAGGAAAATATATTTCTACGCTATATGATAGTGTATAGATTTTTCAGTCAAAAAAAGATAGCGCAAGGATTATTAATATCACGTCTTGCTTCTTAAATATTCACTTACAAAACATGCACACGCATAATTATCGTTCGATCATGGTAATTTTTGTTGGCACAAATGTTTCATTCAATTCCAAAAAAAAAATGTTTCTTTATTTGTTCCTTTGTCTTCATGGTGCAATTGGACAAAGACACTACAAAGTACAAATAGAGATAAAAGTTTTTTTTAAATTGAAATTGTCTCTATAAAAAATATTTTTTTTATACAACAAAAAATATTTATTTTAAATCCTTATGAATTAAGATTATAGTATATTTTAAACTAGATGAATAGTAAATATAATATTACTTACTTATTTTAAAGAAGCCTTGCATAAAAATAGGAAAGCCACTCACTCTCGAAGCTGGGAAAGAGCATATTAATATAGAAAAAAAAAACTGTTATTTGGATACTCATTGGAGTGTATATGACCTGTTTGGCATAACAGTTTATTCTACAGTTTATGACATAAGTTGTATAAGCTATTTTTATAATCAAAGAAAAAATATGGTGAAACTTATTTCATATAAGTCATAAGCTATTTTGATAAGTTATTCTAGGTAGCTTATGAAAAATAAGCCCAAAACAGCTTATGAACCAGTCATAAGCTGTGTTCATAAGCTCTGCATAAGCCAATTCAAACAAGCCCTATATCTAGAGAAAGAAAATAGAAGAAAGAAAAATGATATATGTAATAGATGATATAATATAACCAAAAGAGAAAGAAATAAAGATATGAAAGATGTTAACTGAGGGATATCGTAAAGATATCCATAAATCATTCTCCTATGCGAAAATGCTTTTTTTTTTGTCATCAAAATGCTCATAAGTTGTACGCCTCAGTCAAGCTGCAAGTTTTTTTTAGTGAAAGGGGCCAAAAGGCCCACAAATACAAGATACGGTTGGCCCACGAAATTTGCATGAAGACAAAATGGTGTCGCCTTTTCTGGATACCGGGGGCGCCTTGCTTTTGTGTTTATGTGCTTCCAAAAATAATAAAACAGCCCCTAACCCTAAAATTTTTTCTCTCTGCAGACAAGCTTCCCCACCAAACTTCTTCTTCTTCCCCGCCAAATCCAAACTGGCTCTCTGTTTTCTGCGAAAGTGCCGCCGTTCTGCCTTGGTAGGTTGGTGTTGTTGCTCACCCAAGCTCCTTGGCTTGGGTTGGAGGTGCCGCCCACAGCGATGGGTTGGGCGTGATCCTCCCTGGTTTTTGGTGTGCGTTGTCATCTCCTTTCAAGTGTGGTGGCTTTGGGTGGTTACACAACCGCCGCCGCCGCCGCTGTGGAGTTAGTGATGGCGTTTCTTCTCCAGATCTGCTGGAGCGTGTTGTTCTTGTGGTTTTTTGGTTGTTGGCTGTGTACTGTTTTCTTTTCTTCTCTGTTTTTCTCCATGTTTCAGGAACGCGACTGTGTTTCTGTGCTGCAGTGCATCTGCTCGGCCACCACCACCCTCTCGTTACTGCATCTCCTGCTCCGCCCTTGACTACCCTGTTGGGCCGAGCTTTGGTTGGGTGTTTGTTTGGGGTCCATGACATGTGAGCAAATTTGTTGAGGTTGAAGATTGGGTGCCCCAAATGGGTCAAACCCATCCCACTCAAGTATATCCTTTTTTTCATGTCTGGTGTGCTTGGCTGCTGTGCTTGGTTGTGCTTCCATTTTCTGTTTGTGTCTGTGGGGTTTGTGTTAGGATGGGTGTTTTTTTTTCTTTTCTCTGTTTTTTGCTGTGTTTTTTTTATTGTTAGTTGTGTTTTTCCTTTGCTGTTTGTTAGGCAGTTGGGAATTGTATGGGTCCTCCAGAGCGTAGCATAGGTTTAATGTTTATGGGTAGCTATTGCATATCTGTTCTGGACCTGTGTATTCAGGGTCCTTTCTGTATTATGTCCGAGTTTGTCCGGTTATCAATATATTTCTCAACTTTGACAAAAAAAAAATTAATAATAAAACAGTACGAATAAATTCTCAAATTTATTTATGACAAAAATATAATGCGTTACATTATTCTCATTAAAGAAATCCCCACGAGTTCTCTCAATTATATTTATAAGCCTGCAGCCAACGAGAATTGACACAGATGATTAAATTTTCTGCTCACACTAGCTATAACTTATATTTGAATCTTAAATTTTTCTGTTGGTAGACTATAAGTAAATTTTATTATAAATTCTCGCTGAAATTGATGTTTTTTCCTAACCTTCCATGGAGCGTATCTCCCATAATCTAAATTTATATTTACAATCCATTTTTTTTTACATAAGCCATGTTTATCTTTATGGTATTTTAATTTTACTATATACTAAATCGATTCGTACGTAAATGTCGTCTCTATCGCCCCTAAAGTTTAATTCAACCAAATCGTCTTCCCTCGTATCTTACAGGAGATCTTTTTGTTAGTAATGTATGAATTGTTTTGTCCGTTGTGTAAAACAAAGGATTATAAAAAAACATTAAAAAAAGGCTTAAATTTGTTTTTGGTCTCTTATTTTTTTAAGTAATTTTCAGTTTTAGTCTTCTATTTTTAAAACACAACTTTTTAGTTTTCTATTTTTAAAATATTTCACTTTTAGTCTTTGGGGCTATTTTTTAATTTAAAAAATATTTTTTAAATTTATATTTTGATCTCTTTCAAATCTTAATTCTCACATTATCCCATTTTCACTCACTTCTAAGGATTTTCTAAATTTATATTTTGACTCCTCTTAAATTTAAAAAATACTTCTTAAGTTTAAAATATAGAATGAGAGACTAAAAATTTATATTTTAAAAACAGGAAACTAAAAATAAATATTACTGAAAAATGAGAAATAAAAACATATTTAAGCTTTAAAAAAATCATAAGTATTAACACACCTAGGAAATTTGTGTTAATAAAAGGAACAATTTATTTAGGAATTATCTATTTTAATTTTTGAAATACTTATTTTTTTTAAATAAATAATTAAATATTTCAAAAGTTAGAAATACTTCTTTATAATCCACATTTATAGTGTTGTTTGAATTTTTTTTTAAGTAGTGTTGTTTGAAATGTGACTTTAATTGTCACAAATCTGTATTTTTAATCTCTTGTGACATTTAAAACGTGGTAATTTGTCAATGAGAGAAAAGTAATTGTACGAGATAGACTTCGATGCGTGTGTTGTTGGAAATGTGACCTCCAGTGTCACAAATCAAAATTTTCAATCCGGTATGGGAAATGACTCATGACATTGCAATATGTAACCGTTAATGAGAGAAAAGTGGTGGAGGGAGATAGGCATTTGACATGTCTAACCCTATATTTGGTTTGTAAAAGAAAATAAAAGGAAAAAAAGTGAAAGGAAAGCAAGAGAAAAGAAAGGAAGATAATGAAAAGTTAGATATTTTTTAATTGTTTGGTAGGAAAGAAAAAAAACATAAATTTTTTTTCTCTTATTTGATTGGATAAAAAGTAAAAAAAAAGAAGAAGATATATTTGTGAAATGACCTAAATACTCTATGTGAAAATAAAATATGATAAATAGAATAAAATAGTAAAAATATATTCTCACTTATATAAAATAAGTAAATAAATATTTATTCAAAACTTAAATTAAATAAAAATATTAGTAATTTTAAAAATACTAGTATATGTGACCCGTGCAATGCACGAGCTAGATTTTTTTTTGTACGTGAATGAGAAATGAATAAGATATTTTCATATGAAGTAATAATCAGAATCACATTAACCTTAATAAATAAATAAATTATTGCATATGAATTAATAATGAATAAAGAGAAACACAATATATTTTGGACACAATGTACTCCCCCCGTCCCATAAATATATATACTTTTGCGCAAAATAAAAATTAAATTTTCTTAGATTAAGAAATTATTTAATAAATTAGTTGGTGATAAAATAAAAAATAATAAAAATGTATTTATATTAAAATTATCATAAAGTATAATAGAAAAGTATTTAAATTATATTATACAGTTTAATTCTTTAAGTGATTCACATGCCGATAAGATTTCACGTAAAATATTTGACACAATAATATAGTTTCAAATAAAATGTTTAAATGCATGTTATATTTTATTTTTAATTGTTACATTAATCAATTTACAGATATTAATTCATAAAAACTCCAAATTTTCTCAACAACATAAAATGATCAATAAATTAGTTAGATGGTAATATAAAAAAAATAAAGAAATATCTATTCTCATTTTTTGTATTTTATTCATACTTTTTGTTTTATCAATTTATTTTTAGACATTAATGAGAGAAAATTCAATTTTATTTGGACAAAAGAGAATATTTAATGAATTTATTAGGTAAAAATGCTAAATGAAAAAGAAATAATGATTATAACATTGAATAATATGAAAAAAAAAAATTTTATATCTTTTATTACTTGTTCCTATATATCAAAATAAAAATAAAAATTTAAAATTCATACTAATTTTGAAGAGATAATTTTTTTATGACCCTATTAGTGCAAAGTATCCATCACATTGTATCAAAAAAATATCCACCACATTCTTTTATTTATTAAATCATATAATCTTGACAAAAATCAAATTCAAATGAAGATAAAATAAAATTAATTTCAAATTTTTAAATCAAAATTAAATCAAGATTGAAGAGATCATTTTGATTATTTATATAATTTTAAACATTTTTTCACATCCTAAAATCAAATCTTAAACCTTTTTTGACATCCTAAGATTATTATATAATCATAAACGTTGTCCCCCAGTTTCATTAACTGTTGCAATTGGGTCCCCCAGTGAACTGACGGAGCACTGACGGAGGGACCCAATTGCAACAGTTAATGAAACTGAGGGACCTAATTTGCGCAATTAAAAACTGGGGGCCAAAAATGCAATTAAGCCAAATATAAATTATTTTACCATTATAGTTATTTCATGGTCAACGTTGCGTCTCATCTCTTTCACCGAAAATTTAATTTGTTTGAATGGAATAATAATGTTTATAGCTTTGGGGTAATTTTGTGGGAGCTTGCAACATTGCTCCCATCTGGTGTTGTCTTTTATCTTTTGATTCCCGTTTATCAACCGTTCAAGTATGTTTTACTATTGATTCGGTTATATATGTGCATCTCATGTGCTGTTCTTTTTTAGAGAGTTTTTTTTAATGTTCTTAGTGGTGCTAGCCCCGAGGCATCATGGAGAGATCGCTTAGTAAAATTTGGATTTTGTATACTCTAGAGCTACTTCTTACTGTTCATTTTTTCTTTCTCTATTTTTTTATTTGGTTCTTTCTGATAGTACTTGGAGATAGATGTTTCATATTTGTTAGAAGTAACGTGTTGGTTGTTTGAATGATTAGATAATAGATACTTTGTTTTGGTTGTTTAATCATGTGGTGTCCTTTTTAAAAAAAAAATCATATGGTGTCCATTTTATTTATGCAAGTTGAGGTTTTTTTACAGATACAGGGTGAGTATATGGAATCAGTGAAATAGTTGGGTGTCAGATACAAGGTTATCTGCGTTTAATTATTTTTCCAATGTTTGCTAATCTCTTGATCTACTTGGGTTGAAAGCTGGGGGCCATGTGCAATTAATCAATGTTCCATCACTTTTACATAATTTGTGTGGATGGTATTCTATTGTCTAGGTTTTCCTTCCCTATATCTGATATTGTAAATAGTTATGGGTTGTGATTTGGTAGGTTAGGCTCATTAGAGATCAATGGGGATTGGAATGGAGCCAAAAAAGAGAAATGTGGATGGATTAAATCAGGTACAAATAGTAAAGTTTAAATTACCTAATGTAGACAGTGTATTTTGAATATATCTAAATTTTTCCATGTGCCCTTTCAATACTGTGGCACCAAATGATGGTAAGTTGGCACAAGATATTGCTGTAGTGTTTAATTCGTTATTTTAATTTGATTTTTTGCATGTTTTGCAAGAATTTTGTTTCCTCTAAAATGATTGGTGTGTGGTTATTTGCATATTGCATAATGGCTCTTGGAAGGCCTTTATGGTTTCTTGATAGTTTTTTTACTATGAGACATCTGAAAAATAATGAGGCATATCATCCTCACTATACACCAGAGATACAACAGAATTTTGTATATATATATATAAGAAAAAACAAATTTTAAATTTGTTCATATAAAAAAAAATTGGATACATAATTTTGTTCTGAAGCAACGGGGCTAAAAGTCCAAATATAACAAAAAAGTAAAACTCTATAATACCACAATGGACAAGTCCTTAGACAAAAAAAGGACAAATCCGCTATTATGAGAATAAAAATAACACTAGGAGGTGAGTGTTAGACACCGAGAGTAACTTTTTTCGTGAAAACATTTTAACATAAGAATTTCTAGAAACAATTTATACTTATTATAATTTTAAAACTTTTTAATTCATTGTTGTGATTAGTTCTATAATAACACATTAGAACTTATAAATAAGTTAGACGTCTTCATATACCTGTGAAATTTGTCACAACTGTGATTTACTTTTGTTGAATCTTTTCATTGAACTTGATATTTTAACACCGTATGGGTGTGAAGATTCTCATAGATATGATTTCCTCTTTTGAAGTTGCGAATTACCCGATGCTTTCTGTCAAATATAACATTTCTAAAACAAAAAATTAGTTATCATGAACTTAAAAAATATCAAGTACGTAGAGCACAAGTATATTTACCTATACACACAAATACGAAAACAAGTAGTAAAGATACATGTAGGTACCATATAATTTATTAATATCTAAAAATTTATCCGATAACAACTATGGTTATATTCATGAATAATTGTTTGATTGGAAATTTAAATCTTTTTTATTTAATTTCAACATTAAGGTATGAATTAAATTTTAGTAAAATTTATAAAAAAATATATTAGACTTTGTTTTCCCGTGCATTGCACGGGTCACTATACTAGTTTGATAAAGAATAATAATGTATCTACAAAAAACAAAAAAAAACTAATTACAAAAGAAAATAAAAAAAAACTTAATAACACAAAATATAGAAACATTAATTATAAAAAGTAATCAATAACTAAAAATGATTAATATAAATATACTCGCCATACAGGAGAAGTTTGACTTGATAAATATATAGAAGAGTAACGATGGTTTTCGAAAAAATCAAAACAAAAACCTAACAACATCAAGAAAATGAATAAATACTAAAAAGTAATAAATAAAAATGATTAATAGTAAAATAGAAAAAAATAGCAATAATTATGAACTCAACTTAGATGAGAAAGTGTTGATGAAATGACAATAATACAAATGATAAAACAAAGTGAACAAATGAAAATATCAATACATATATATATATATATACACACTAAGATCTAAGATTAAAAAGACAAAATAAAAAAGTAAAATAAATCAAAGTCACACTCACCAACCAAGTAATCACAATCATATTCTCTTTTCAAAAAAGCAGCTGGCTCAGTAAAAGAGAATTCATTCCCTCAAATGACAGCAATAGTCACCAATTTTATCGTTGAATCGATGGAAAAACGTAGCTTATACAAACGATGTGTTGTTCGATAGCTCCCATCATTCACATCCACTTTAAAAGTGGACATAGCATAGACATAATTTTCCTTCAAACCCTTGCCAAGCTTATATATTAATTCCCGCTTCATAGTCGCGTGGATCTTGTCACCCTTTTCAAAGAAACAAAAAAAGTATTATTTAGGTTATTACACTCAAACAAATTAAAAGAGAGTTAACAATACCTTGTCGTCCATAAGGATCATCTCTTGGGAGTAGGGCAACTTGATTTTTCCAAAACTCGGTACGCTCCATAGCCGGACAATCCTAACCAACAAA
The DNA here is from genome assembly GCA_030159175.1 of Glycyrrhiza uralensis. Lineage (NCBI taxonomy): Eukaryota > Viridiplantae > Streptophyta > Magnoliopsida > Fabales > Fabaceae > Glycyrrhiza > Glycyrrhiza uralensis. The sequence continues at coordinate 46,977,996 of BRZY01000005.1, forward strand.
TATCAAAAATAGAATTATATCTTGCAGCCATTGGTAACAGAAGAGTCAGTAATTTAGTAAGCAATAAACAAAATAATGAGTCGTATTAATTTGAAATAGAATCACGACCTTATAAGAATCCTTCCTGCCCCATGGTTTATAGATGCTGACATAGGGTGCGAGTTATTTTTTGATTAGAATCCAAAATTTCAGTTGGTTGAGGATAATCGCTGGAATAAAAGAGGAAAGGAAGAATCAAAATTTTTTTGTAGAAGTAAAAATGGATGTAATCACAATGGTTTGATTGAAAGAGGAAGAATCACAAAGGGGTAAAATAAAGAGAGAATCGTTGTTTAAAAAGGAAGAATCAGGATTTTATTAATTATTGAAATTATTGAAATGGGTAAAAAAATGGGTGTAATCCTTTTTCTACGGTGATATTGAAATCCCATTTGATTTATTATTATTGTTATTTTAATTCGTATTTCAAATAAGTTGATTTGAAATTGATTATAAATTATTTGAAATTGTATTTTAAATAGGTTGATTTCATATTTCAAATTATTTGAATCATGCAATGAAAGAGAAAAAGAAGAATTAGGATTTTATTAATTTATTAATTATTGAAATGGGTGTGAAAATGGATATAATCATTTTTCTATGGTGATTTTATGGTGATATTGAAATATTATTTTATTTATTATTATTAATTATTATTAGTGTTATTTTAAATCGTATTTCAAAAAATTTGATTTGAATCGATAATAAATTATTTGAAATCCTATTCAAACCATTTTAACAATAAATGCACAAAAAATCAAATTTTAATTATGATCATCAGAAATGAGAAAAAAGTATAGTAGATTATTTGCAAAAAATGGATTAGCAAAAACATAATAACTACACTATTATTTTTACATATGGTCGAGCCCTGAAGATTCAAATAATTGTTAATTTTTTTATGAGAAAAAGGTATAGTAACTTAGTATTTTTCATTTTTTACAAATATCATTTTAACAACAATTTTATTTTAAATCGTATTTTGAAACATTTGATTTGAATTGGTAATAAATTAATTGAAATCATATTCAAATCATTTTAACAATAAATGTGCAAAAAATCAAATTTTAATGGATAAATCTGAATGTAATATTAAATTATACAAATCAATCAATAAACCTATTCAAATCCAATCAGTCAAATTGAGCCTTGAAATGTTCTCAAAGTGACACGTGTAAAAATGAGTCTTGAGATGGTTCGTCTTTATATATATTATAGATTTATTTTATGTTTAAAAAATATTTATTTAATAAACACAACGAATCAAGAAAATAGGGCTCACTTGCTACACGGATTCTATGAGTGCTTTGAAATTAATCAAAGATCAGTATGGTATTTTTCACATTTATGCCGCTATCATTCAAGATATTCGAGACTTGCTGAATTTACCTTGGACTGTTGATCTGTGCCATATGCTGCGGGAAGGGAACCAATGCGCTGATCACTTCGCGAAACTAGGAGCATCTAGTGTTGAGAAGCTTCAGATCTTTGATGTGCCTCCTCCGGATCTGCACATGTGTTTAATTGGGGATGCTGCTGGAACTGTGTTCCCGCGTGGTTACCCACGACTGGAGCCAGCCCTTTGAGTGTTGTCTTTGTTTCCTTTTCTGGCTTTGCTTTTCCTGTTTGTATCTTTCCTTATCTTTACCAAAAAAAAATCAAGAAAATAGGGGTATTATAGTAACTTGAGCTAAAATCCCATCTCTTCTCCCACTTTCTGCCCAAATTGGAAGGAAGAGATTTTTCGGTGGGACCCACACTCTTTTTTCGTTTCTCTCCATAATCTCTTTCAACCAAACAAAAGAAAAGATTTCGTAAAATGTCTTTTCCATTTACTACATTTCTTTCCACCCATTTTCATTCCAACCAAACACAGGCTAAGTGTTGTCCCTCTCTTTTGTTAATTGTCATGTCAAAATACACAGCAATAGGAAATTGCTTGCACTGAAATTTAAAAATAATTTGTACGGGTTGAATCTATAGTTATCATTTAAATAAAGGATCAAATTGTGAGTTTAAAATATCTGTGGAGACTTTTCGATTCTTTTTTTTTTTATTACAGACTTTCCAATTCTTCGTGTGACTATTCTTTCATCTTAGCCGTTTTATAGATGACTCGCATATAAACCATTATAATCGATGTCTCACCTTACATATAAATCTTTCAACCAAAAAAGAGAGTAAATTTGTCCTATTGTTCATCCAGCAAGACGCGCAAAAATCTCCTTTTCAAATGGTTATCACATATTGCGCCATTGTTGTGCTGTTGCCGTGGTTATTCTTTTTCTTCTTTCGCATTCTTTTCTACCTGCAATGGTAGTCTCTCTCAACTCAACGAATAATATTAGGTCAATTTTTTTTTCTTTTTTTCTTTTTATGATAAAAGGTTAACACACAAGGAGGAAAAAGGAAAGCCCCTTACGGGACATTTTCGTACGCTGGTTAAAATAAAAATTCAATTATAGATGTACATGGCAATGGCACCATTCTTATGTGTAGAGCTGACAAAACGGGCTTTCGGACTGGCTTGGGTCAGCCTGCATCAGGCTCGGGTTTTATCGGACTAAACAAAAAAAAATCGGATTGAAAATGAGCTCAAATTTGTGTGTTCGAGTCCTCTATTTTTTGGATTTTTTCGAGTCAGACTAGGGCTTTAGCATATATTTTCAGACCAGCCTCGCTTCGGGCTTGATCTTTACCGAGTTCAGGCTTTGTTGAGCTGGGCCAAAAAAGTCTAAATTAAAAATGAGTTCAAATTTATATACCCGAGCCATATATTTTTTAAGTTTTTTCGGCCTGAGTCACATATCTGACCATTTTGTCAGCTCTTATGTGGTTGTGCATGCCTCCACTGCTAACAGATATCAAAGAGAAGACAACAAGTTTTATTAGAGAGAGAGAGAGAGAAAAGAAGAAGAGAACAAGAAATGGTAAATCAAAAGTTTAAAAACTTCGAACTCGCACGTGTTATTCTTAATAATCCTCTTTTTTACCGTGCCAAACACTTTTACTGAGTTTTTTTTTGGGTCAAGAACACTTCTACTGAGGTTAAATTCGATTAACAAATAACATCACTACTGTTAAGGAGGAACCATGTTTATGGTGATTGGGCCTTGCTACAGCCCAAGGGCCCAAATTATTACGATAACTTTCTGACAGTCATTATGAATACTTGGGAGAGCCAGGCGTGCCTGACATATTGGTCTTTTTTTTTATTTTTTAGATATTGTTGTATAATTAGATTAGATGATAGAGTAATTTTTTTTTATAAAAGATAATAAAGTAGTTGTGATTATAGAGTAGTTATTGATATATTGTGGGTAATTATAAAAAGGGCAAAATTGGAATAGAAAAATGCTCTACAAAAAGTTAGTATTGCCATTATATATAGTTATAGATGTGGGTAGTTATAAAAAGGACAAAATTAAAATAAAAAAATACTCTACCAAAAGTTGATATTGCCATTATATATAGTTATAGATGTCAACACCAAGGACTGCATTGACCAAAAAAAAACACCGAGGACTGCTATTGTTCTCTAACTACCTCCCTCCCTCTGTCTTGGGTGATTTTTTTATCTCAAAATTTTGATTGTGTTTGGGATTTTAAGATATAATTATTAATTTTTTTAATTATGTCTTTAATATAATTAATAAATTTTGATTAAAATAATAATTAGAATAGTTGAGAATAACAAAAAATATTAAAACTTATAAAATAATAAATAGAGATAATTTAGATTAAAATTTACTCAATTAATTATTTTTTAATCTATATGTCAAAATCTTAAACCACGAAAAATATAAAATAGAAATAATAATTTATAGTTGATGAAAGGAAGTTGAAGTCGGTTTAGCTTGTAGTGTAGATTATATTATATAACCTCAAAACTAATTAGAAATTGATTAGATGTAGGGATGAATGTCTATTCCCCCTTTTTTTATGGATAACTTATAAAAGAATAATTAGTCTGAGTTTAAATTACTTGTGATTTTAATTGTGTAATTGTAACCAGAGGCCAAACTTTGAATTAATTACTCTTTTTTTATGTTGTACTTTCTATCCAATGATTGTAAGAGCAACTCCAACGGCGTTGCTTAAGCCGTGTCTTAAAAGTTAAGATGCGTTGCTCAACAAAATTTACCATTGGAGCAAATGACGTGTCGTTTCTTAATTTCAAGATTTAAGATGCGTTGCCTGTATAAGCAACTATGCTATTTCCATAAGCAACGTTGTTTAACCATTAAAAAAATCAATTTTCAGCAACCAACAGCAACAGAAAGAGGAGGCAAAAATGGAGGGAGAATAACAGAATATGATACATTATTGTTCTCACACCAGAACAAATCAACAGTTCAATTAAATTAAAATTAAAAAAAGTACAACAACCAAAACCAAAAGACCCAAAACGATCCTACATCAGATTCAGAAAATTTAAAAAAGATGAAGAGGATGTGTATCCTACACCATGAAAGCATTCAGATCCGGCACCACCACGGGAAGGCCGCCGTGCTCCTCACCTACCACCGCCGCCACGGGAAGGTCGCCACTGTTCCTCACCACGGGAAGAGCAGATCTTGTTGAAAAGGTCACGACTTTGTGTAAAAAAGTTCACCACAACCACTCAGACTCCATGCAAAAAAAAAAAACTCACAACTTGATAAAGACAAGGGGACAAGAGTGGGGATAGGTTGATGGAGGGGAAGAAGGGGTCTGAGAGAGAGGGAGAAGGGGTCTGAGAATGCGGTTAAGGTGTAGGGGAGAGAGTTTGAGACGAAGGGGGCGGCGGTTCATGGGGTATGGAGGGGGTTGAGAGGAAAGAACAAGTGGTGTGGGTGTGGGTGAGTTGAGAGAACAGGGGGTGTGGGTGAGTTGAGAGGAAAGAAAAAGTGGTGTGAATGAAATTGGGAACTGTGTCTGGTTGCAAACCGTGAAATATTGAATGAAATGAACCGTGTCAAATGTGTCAACGTGCCCAATGCAAAAATTAACTCCATTTTCTTGTTAATTTTGAGATTCATTTTTTTGTGAAAAAATGTTACCATTTTTTGATAACAATATCTAATGCAAAACGTGAAATGGACCAACCGTGTCAATTGTGTGCCCAATGCAAAAATTAACTCCATTTCTTTGTTAATTTTGAGATCCATTTTTTTAAAAAAAATGTTACTGTTTTTTATGACAATGTTATCCTTTTTTTTTTGTTAATTTTGACCGTTTGTCTCACGACAAAGTTATCGTTTTTTTATTGTTTGTATCTATTCTTATAAATATCTAATTAGTTAATTATAATATGTTTGTTTTTATTTTCTCTCAATTTTATTTTCTCATCTTTCTAAAAATTTCAATGGATCCAAGACAGTTTAATATTGAAGATTAGAGTGATTTTGTGCAAAATTACCCACCCATTCAATTATGTCATTTATTTTAATTAAATTATGTTATGCATTCAACTATGTCATTTATTTAATGAAATTATGTTATGTATTTCTTATCATTTTAATTTTTTGTGATAAATAAATTAAATTTGCAATATTTATTTATTTTTTGAATTTCTATTTTTTAAAATCAGAATATATATGAATTAATATTTTAATTTAAATTAAAAATATTTTTAAAATTAAAATATAAATATGTGGGGTCCATTATGGGACTCACTTAAGCAATCTATTTTAAGCAATATCCATTGGAGTGAAAATAAGTGGGTGTTGCTTAAAATCTATGTGGCATTATAGAGCCCACTTAAATAACTTAAGTAACCCAAATTAAGCAACTCCATTGTGGGTGCTCTAACGTCACTACTGTAGAGAAACAATAAGTTACAAATACAAAGTTTGAGTCTTGTCACTGCAGACGGCAATCACTTTATGATATGATGATTCCTTAAATTAGTTAGTTTACAACTCCGTCTCTCTTTTTCCAATTGTGGATCATCGTACTCACGGCTTGTTGGACAACAAAACAAACAGAATAATTTGTCTTGGTGTTTGATGGAAAATTGGGAAAAATAAAAAGGCAAAAAATGTTAAACTATACATCAATGAGAATCGTTTCCACATGGTTTATTTTTCCTTTATATGGTATTGTACCCATCAATCATCAATGATATCCACCTTGTTTTTTCCCCCCCAATAATATAAATTTCACTGAGATTGGAAATGGAGGGAAATAACATAATGTCCCCACGACCATAGGAGCGTGCATCTTACAGTTAAGCGCATCTTAGCATTTTTGTTTTTACATTTTTCATTTTTATTCTTAATTAATTACCGTACCTCACCTTAATTTGTCGTTCTCTCACGTAACAAAAGCAAAAACGACGACCATTACCACCGCACCATTGCCACCGTAACACAACACCGTCGAAACGCCGTCGTTTGGAACACGGCGCGAAGATCCATTGCGGCGTTCGATTCAATTCAATTCAATTCCACGCTTCTCATGCTGTTAGCGCAGGATTCACATTCCACCTTTTCACGCAATTTAGGCACCTTCATCATTCCCTCCAATTGAAGCACGTGTGGGCGATTCCTCGGAACATTTCCTCTAGTTGTTCCTGCCGCAGCTTCTTCAGCTTTCGGAGCCCTAATTCGTAGCGTGGATTGTGCCGCTGTATCGTTTCCACGATTGATGCAAGGGTTTTCTTCTGCTAAACTTGTCTGTCGTTTGAATTTTTCAGCTGACGCCCGAATCGGATAGCCGACGAGGGTGGCGGTTCCGATTCGTGGGAGGATTAGGGTTTTCGGTGAAGATTTTAGGGATTTGTAGGGTTTAAGCATGCTTTAGCTGGTGATCTAATTGAAATCAGGGTGGTTTGGTCTCGGTTTCGGTTTTCCCTTGGGAGGGTTTGAATTGATGATGGTAAATTCAAGATGGTGAGGTTTTTAGGATTGACTCGTGGGGCGGGTGATGAACCCAGAGAGATCGCTTCCAGGCCCAATCTGACGAGTGAGTCCAGTGAGAATGGGTGGCTCATCAGGTTCTTTGACTCGTCATTCTTCTGTGAGTGGATTGCTGTTAGCTACTTGTACAAGCATGATCACGCAGGGGTGCGTGATTATCTCTGCAATAGAATGTATACACTTCCCTTGCAGGGAATTGAGAGTTATTTGTTCCAGGTGTGTTACATGATGATACACAAGCCGAGCCCGTCTTTGGATAAGTTTGTAATAGATGCGTGCTCCAAGTCGCTTAAGATCGCCTTGAAGGTGCATTGGTTCTTGCTGGCGGAGCTTGAGGACTCTGATGATAATGAAGGGATTAGTAGGATTCAGGAGAAGTGCCAGATTGCAGCCACCTTGATGGGTGAGTGGCCAACCCTGATACGGCCTCAAAGTGCCCCTTCAAGCCCTGGTGGTAAGAACCAAGTTTTGAATAAGATATTGTCATCGAAACAGCGGTTGTTGTCGCTAACATCTTCACCGCCTATGCAGAGGTCTTTTACGTTCTCGCCTTCTTCGTTAAACAATTTGCAAGAGGATGGTAGTCCGCAGTCTCCTGAAGAGAACAAGTTATTTAAAAAATTTATGCCCAGTCCTAAGGTTAGGGATGCTTTGCTTTTTAGGAAGTCAGTGGAGAAAGATGACGATGACCCTGAAAAGAATGGCTTTTTCAAGAGGCTTTTAAGAGACAGCAAAGGAGATGATGAGTTGGGAATGAAAATTCGAGATGCTTTTCTCTTTCGTAAATCGTCTGAGAAATGCGATGAAGACTCTGAAAAGGACAATTTCTTTAAAAGGCTATTAAGGGACAGTAGAGGGGATGATGAAGACTTTGAAAAGGATGGTTTCTTTAAAAGGTTATTAAGGGACAGTAAAGGTGAAGACGAGGATTTGGCCTCAAGTTCAGAGGGATTTTTTAAGAAATTGTTTCGTGATAGCAAGAATGATTCTGAGGATAAAACAACCACTACAACAATGGAAGATGAAGAAAAGGAGGGATTTTTTCGAAAGTTTTTCCGCGAGAAATTTGAAGATAAGAAGGATGGAAATATTGGTAATTCTGAAGAGAGATGTGCAAAGCCTGCTGAAGAGGATGAAAAAGAAGGGTTTTTCCGGAAATTATTTAAGGATAAATTTGAGGACAAGAGAGATACCAATGATAAAATAGAAGATGGTACCACCAATGTTGAGGAAGAAGAGCCTTCTGAGTTTTCTTTGTTAAAAAAACTTTTCCGTGTGCACCCCGAAGATGATAAAGGCAGTTCAGCCAATGAAAACAACAATGGTGGCTTAGTTGAAAGTAGCCCAGGTACAGAAAATTTTTTCCGCAAATTGTTTAGAGATCGTGACCGTTCAATTGAAGATTCAGAGTTATTGGGGTCAAAAATGGAGAAAGAGGTCTGTTGAATATTTATTTAACAATTAATATTTAGTTTATTTGTATATTGGTTGATTGTATTGCAAAAAACTGTGAAAAACTGTGAACCGAGTCCATGTTCATTGTTCCGCCACATCAAACAAATTTTTTTTTTAACCATACAAATGGCTTAATGGCACTATGATATCATGATACAAAGTCCAATTTGCGGTGTCCCCCTGGATTTTGACATTGGTTACATTTTTCAACCACATGATTGGCTACCTGCACTCGTTACTAGTAACAGTCACATCATAGACATGGGTGCATGATATTTTGCAAACATGATAAGAGGCTTGAGAAATGATCATTATTGGCAATGGCTCTGATTGTAGTTGTGGGTTAGAGTTAGAAGAGTAACATAGATATCATTGCATTCTGAAATCTGTTTTCTTTCTTCTTCTTCTTCTTCTTCTTCTTCTTCTTCTTCTTCTTCTTCTTCTTCTTCATATTTTTGCTGGTTTTAATGTTAGATAAACAGCAATTTCCCATCTATCACATTCTTATGCCTCAATGGGATTTTATCATGTTACTTTGATAGAAGCATCCTGGCTCGCCAAAGCAGAGAAATGAGAAATCAGGAACAAAGCCCCCACTTCCAATTAATCCATCACAGTTTCGGAAAGGAGCTTACCACGAGTCATTGGATTTTGTGCTGTCATTATGTGAGACTTCATTTGGGTTAGTGGATGTTTTTCCAATTGAAGATCGCAAACGTGCTCTACATGAGGTTATTATTTTTATTTATTTTTTTACATTTTTCTTTGATGTTTTGTTTATCTAATTGCATAGAGATGGAAGTATGTATGTATTTATATACATGTTTGAGTCTATTACGTTCTAATGCTTCTGACACATACATATTCTTTGTTATTCCTGCGTTTCAAGTCGCTTGCAGAAATCAATTTACATTTAACAGAGACTCAGAATACTGGAGGTACTTCTTAACTATTAATGACATTGTTTTAGTGATGTTCAATGGGGCTGAATGGATTCCACTAGTTGTCATGTGTTTCATGTTTTCATCTGAGCAGATTAAATGTTATTTCCAAAGAGTGATTGAAAATTTTCAGTGGCAGTTATGCCACCTTTCATGATGATGAGTCAGAGACTTTTAGCTATTTATTTTTCATTTTTGTTTGAATTCCCATGATAAATGGTTTAGTTGTCAAATAGATTGGCAGTTTTTTTTGGTGGAGAAACTGGTGAAGTTTTCCATACATCCATCTTTGCTTTTTTTTTTCTTCCCTTTTTCTTTTCATTTCTCTTGGAATTAATGTTTAGAAACTACCACATTAAGGGCCCATTTTGGAGGAACTGGTGAGAGGTTTCTCTATCATGTAGTTGAAGTTATTGTAGTTGTTGTCGTTGTCTGTTGTAGTTCTTTACTTGAAAAATATATCTTTTTTTTTTGGTGTATCATTTATGTTACTACATTCCCTCTGCTTACAGTTTTCATTTATCGTCTTGCCTGTATACGAATCTTGCTTTTCCTATATTCCTAGGTGTTTGTTTTCCATTGGGAAAGGGCATGTACCGTGTGCTTCATATACCTGAAGATGAAGCTGTTCTCTTGAATTCTAGGGAGAAGGCGCCTTACCTGATTTGTGTTGAAGTTTTGAGATGTGAAATGCCAAGGTATTACTTGGATAATAATCCTCGTGTGTGTGGAAACTAGTGCAATAGTAAGACGAGAATCACTTTTCTGATATGTTGGCTTTCATGTGAAACATTTTTTATAGCAATTCCAAGGAGGCATCCAGTTCTCAGAAACTTTTTAGAGGTGGAATCCCTTTGGCAAATGGAGATGCTTTCTTGCAAAAGCCACCCCCTTGGGCTTATCCATTATGGACAGCACAAGAGGTGTATCGTAATAGCAATGATAGAATGTCCAAATCAACTGCTCAGGCTATTGACCAGGCAATGACGCATGTATCTGAGGCAAAAATCAAAATCGTTAGTGTGACTCTTTCTGTGGAAACACAATTACATGGCCAGCTGGAGAAGACTAAAGTGGATACACATGGTGGCGGTTGGCATCCTGCTTCAATTTATAGGGAGGGTATAGAAGAAATGACTGGACCAGGACATGAAAATGATGTGGAGTGGGTACGTGTAGTGTTGAAAGCTGATCCTGGGGTTAGAATGGTAGATATTGAAGATCAAGCTCCACGACGGCGGAAGGAGCATCGTCGTGTTCCAAGCACAGTGTTATTAGAAGAAGTAAAGGTGAGTCTTTTGGTGATATTTTGGGATATTGAGGATACTATTTTCATTATTTCATCTCTTTTGGTACTGATGATTGATCCTTTTTACTTATGTTTTTTTTTTATCAAGTCCTCATTTGGTGTTAGACTTGTCAAAGAAGGTCAGCCAAGTCTGCATAACAGACTAATTCACATATATCTTTGGAAATATACTCAAGCATTAGTTCACCTGATTCTTATTTAATGCGGTTGAAACTGTTTTACTGCCACTGGCTCTTTTTTAAACCAGTAATATGTCAATTTGTCAACTTCCAAGTTTATTCATCCTTCTCCTGTGCTGGAAACTTAAAATTTCATCATATCAGTGTCTAATGTCTATAGGCCAAAATTAATAAATTCAGCTAATTTAGATGATTTTTCTCCATAAATTTGTGGTCTTGCCTTTGGTGGTTTGGACATGTGTGAAAAAGTGTAAAAGCACTGGTAAGGTGCGTAGTTAGATGGGAGGACAGTCCAATAGTTAGAGGTAGAAAGAGACTCAGGAAAACTATAAGTCTAACCATTAAGAAAGATTTGGAATTAAATGGTTTGGCTTCAGACAGAATTCATGTTAGGACATTATGGTGTTACTTGATTCATGTAGCTGACTCTCCCTAGTGGGGAAAAAGCTCTTGTTGGAGCAGCATAAAGTCCACTGTTTTGGTGCACATAGATTCATGTCTGCTTGTCAATATAATAATGTTCAATGGAAAAATATTGGGTCATGTATCCCGTTACATGACAATATAATCAAGAACATGAAACATTTGTTCAGTGAAAGATACTGTCTTTCACAAGCCATGACTGATGGCATGTAATATAAACAAATGATAAAATGTGAATTAGGATTATATCTTGTAACAAATTGATCAGTCATGTCTTCGTTTGGCATTTCGTAGTTCATGTTACAATTTAGTTTTTGCTAACATTTCAAACATATGCTAGGCTGCGGCAGCAAAAGGGGAAGCACCTCTTGGACTCCCTTTGAAAGGTGCTGGTCAAGATTCATCAGATGCACAACCAAGGGTAAGACATAGTTTTTGTGAGTTTAGTTTTGTTTAACCTTAAAAATGTGTAGTTGCTATACATGAGATGATTCCTCCAAACAGGCTAACGGAATTACTCCTAAAGCCAGTGATGCTTTGTCTGGTGAACTTTGGGAGGTAAAGAAAGAGAGGATAAAGAAGGCTTCTATACATGGGAACGTACCTGGTTGGGACTTAAGATCTGTAAGTATATTTATCGATAAATTTTTTTGATGGATTTGTCGTTATTTTGGAAAGTCATGTAGACATGAATTCAGTACATAAATGAGAATAGTTTATCAAAAAAAACAAAACATAAATGAGAATAGTAAACAAACATGAAGAAGGGCACCCAAGTACCTCTTGATCAATCATTTTTTGTCACCTAAAGAAAAGTGGTTGGTCTATTACTAATTTTCTATTTGAGCCATTTATCCAGAGTCAGAAAATAATGTTCTGTAATTGTAATTATGTACGAATTGCAATTTCGGGTGACGTTGAGGATGTTGTACTGTTATACATACATATTGTATGGGATACAATCCTATATTTAAGGGATATAATCCATTTATCCTTCATTTTTATTAACTTACTAAGGGCCTATTTGGCACATATGATTAGGGATGGGCATGGGTACGGGTGGGCTCGTGAACCCGACCCGACGGTTGAAATCCGGGTTGGTTCGGATCATCGGATCGGTTCGGACTTGTAAATGGCAAACCCGATCAGTTTGGGTTGGGTATCGGGTTTGACAATTTGAAAACCGAAGTAACCAACCCGAACCGAAGGGGTAGCTTACGTTTAAAAAAATGCTAAAAAACTGACCATATAGTAATTGTTTCAGAAAACGTGTCCTGTCTCTCAGACTCATCAGTGTCTCAGCCTTTCATTTTCCCATCTAGGGTCCCACTGTCTCAAAAAACGCGTTTCATCGAGTACAACAACGCCTCCTCCTCCGATCTGCTACACGTTCTTCTTCTTCCTAGCTCTTCATTGATTTGGGGTTTGCCTTCTCCTCCGTGTACAACAGCGCCTTCTTCCTCTTCATCGATTTGCAGTGTGCCTCCTCCTCCCTGTACAGCGGCGCCTTCTTCCCTCTTCTCCATCAATTTGCGCGCACCTCCTCCTTCGAGTACAACGACAACCCTCTTCCTCTGCGTTCTTTCTCTATTTGGAATGGATCGATCCATACTTTGTCTGGACCATCATCGTTTCTCTTCTCATGTGGCACTTTTGGAACTCTTCTTCCTCTATTTTGGTTCTGCGTTCTTTTTCTGCCTCTGCGTTCTATGTTTGTTGTTCTCTTCTCAAATAGTAACTTCAAAATGTATTATTAATGTTGTTCAGAATGGTATTGTGATCAAGAGGTGGGCAAGTAATTTAAAGTCTCTCGTTTTGGTTAAAGCATTTGTTTTTTTTCAAATTTTTTTCTCTCTCTTCTAATTTGTTTCCAGATTTTCCCTTTCTTATCATTTTGTTATTAAATCCGATACCCGAACCGAACCAACCCGAAATAGCACGGGTTGGTTCGGGTTTTGACCCAAAAACACACAAAATCGAACCAACCCAATCCGCATACTATTCATCGGTTCGATTCAAAATATGGCATCAACCCGATCCGATCCGTGCCCAGCCCTACATATGATGGGATAATGTTTGATGGTATAAGACCTGATAAAATTTTAGTACAATGGTGTAACATCGTACAAGATAATGTATAGTATGGCATACAATCCTATATTTAATGGTGCACTTAATAACATTGGATATGATAAAAGTTGATATTTTTACAAAACACCCTTTACTTAAAATATTTATAGTTACATAAATTTGTTATGTTACACTATTACAAAAATAAAGTCCCCCAGTTCACCAAAAAAAGTAAAATAAAGCCCCCTAAGTCTTAAGAAAAAAAATTCAAGATCACATACATTTAAAAAAAAAGAGGTCATGCCTGTATACAAAAACTAAGAAAATTTAATAAAAACCTAAATCTAATAGCTAGTGACAGATTTAAAGGAGCCTTGCAGGAAGCCATTTAACCTTATATTTATAAATGTATATGTAATATTTTTCTTTAAAATAGCATATGAATATATTTTTATAATTATGCAGTACTAATACTATATAATCAATTATTAAAATTAATGTTTTATGCAATCCAAAAAATAATAATGTTTTATAATGTTTTATATGTATAATTGATTTTTTTTAAAATATCATTAAAAAGCTCGACGATAATTTAATTTATAATTTTTATAGTATGGAAAGTAACATACTTAACATTATTACAATACATTTGATTTTGTTGAAAACATTATTTAAATATTTTCTTTTTATTATCAGCTACTGTTGACATCATTATTTTTCTGGAGCAAATTCAATATCCACGTCCACCAGTACCAAAGTATCAATTCGTATTTCCTTTACGTTTTTATAAATATAGAGTCTAAAAATATTAATATTAAATATCTATTTTCATTAGCTTGTATAAAAAATTTGAATTAATTTGCTTTTGAAATTTCAAAAAATAATTATTGCTCAAAAGAAATAGTTTTTAGCATTGTATTTTGTATGAGCTTATACATTAAAACCTAATCAAGGCTAATCCCACTTACAAGGCTTGATTATGTTATCCATCAAGATAGCAACTAAACAACAATCTGAAAGAATGTTCTCCGGCAGTGCAACTATGAGGAAGGTTGACAGTTGACACAATTTATTGGGCAAGCTTGCTTTTTGGGTAATACATCATGTTTTAGCATTGAAGACTCTTGTTAGGAAGATGGGCTAGCCGTGAAAATGTTCTCTATATATTCCTATTAATGAAATATTTCCTTCATTCTTTGTGTGTTGTTAGAGAATAGAGATTGTGATGCCCATTTAAATTGCCCATTTACATTGTGCATATTATGATGGAATCACATATTAGAGTCAGGAGTGAGAATGTATATTTAGCAAACAAGACCTTGATTTTTTTGGCGGTTGAAAACTGCATTATCTAGTCTGTATTTTATTTTATTATGGTTCTGTAAAGTGTAAAGTATGGTCAGTCTTTGTTCTTGATGAATTATTTGATTATCTGGTCGTCAATATGTGCTTTGAGATCACAAATCACTCCAGTATGATAGCAGAGTTTCCCCTTTTCACATAGGTTATTGTAAAGAGTGGGGATGATTGTAGGCAGGAGCATCTGGCAGTTCAACTTATTTCACATTTCTATGGTAGGTGATCTCTTTTCAAACTTTTCCTTTGCCCCTTCATATTCAGAATTTAACAATTATTGTTCCGGTGATGTTCATTATGGTTCAAATACTTTTATTTTTGGATATTGTTTTTGTTGTTTGTTTTCCAAACGAACTTATATATGATTATGGTCAAATAAGACGCATAATATGATTCCTTGGATTAAAGTTATTCTCCATTTATTTGGCATTTCTCGTAGACCTCATAATCTCATTAAACAACTTTGTGAGTTATCTTATGTCTCTCTCCCAGCCCTTTCGATACCTCAATAGGTAATATTATCTTGTCTAACTGCCTCACCATTTGCCATCCTCTTCAATGTTTCTTTTACCTCTTAATCTCCAATACATTGGTAGTAGGAGTAATTTTGATCCTCCTCTCTAATGTTAAGTCCGTTAGAGTCAATGTTTGTTTTTATGATCTCATTTTAAGTTCCATTTTGGATATGCGCACTGAGACATGCTAAATCTACTTGATTGCAGTTTTCGATGCAGTAGTTGTAAATTAAAGTGGAAGTATGTAAAAGCAAGATTGAAATTATCCAGTGAACTGGCTGGATGTGCCTAAGATTTGTTGATGATGCATGAGTGGATCTTATTTTACTGTATTATGACACTGGATTACACCTGCAGATTTTTGTCTGTTCATGTCTCTTGATCTGTTGCTTATAATCATTAGATTTTTCATTCTAGATATTTTCCAAGAAGCTGGTCTACCTCTCTGGCTGCGCCCTTACGAAGTGTTATGTACTTCTTCTTACACTGCTCTCATTGAAACAATTCCAGATACGGTAATTCCATGCCTACATATTTCAAGTTTATTGAAATGTCAACATTTTTGTCTTTACTAATTAATAAGTATTTATATGATTTGTAGGCTTCTCTACATTCTATCAAGAGTAGATACCCCAACATCTCAAGTTTACGTGAGTTCTTCATTGCTAAGTATCAAGAAGATTCTCCAAGTTTTAAACTTGCCCAGGTAATGTTGAGTTGCAAAGATGCACTGCATTATTGTGGATCGACCTTGTTCATCGTATAATTTTCCACAAATACTTAATCAGGCATCTGTTCCACTAGCATAGATATGTTTCACCTTCTATTTATTAAATAATGTTTCTTGCATCAATTTATTGAATAATGTTTCTTGCATCATTTTACGAATTTTATTATGTGGTGAAAAACACATTGATTTAATGTTAAAATTTAAGATATCATTTATTATAATCTGATGATTTGTTTACATCTTTTGTTTCAGAGGAACTTTGTTGAAAGTATGGCTGGATATTCCTTGGTTTGCTACCTTCTGCAGGTGTGAAAAATCTCACTAAACGCATGCATGTATTCTCTACAAATGGTGCATTACCTGCTTAAATTTCAATTTGATTCATAGTATTTTGCTGTTTATTGTTATCTCTACCACTTCTCATTTTTGCTTTCTTTTCATCCAGGTGAAGGATAGGCATAATGGGAACCTCTTATTGGATGAAGAAGGTCATATCATACACATTGATTTTGGCTTCATGCTTTCCAATTCACCTGGTGGTGTTAATTTTGAAAGTGCACCTTTCAAATTAACTCGGGAGCTTCTTGAGGTAAAACTGAGACCATTTGCTGTTTATTATAGACCTGACTTTTGAGTGTACGATTGATCGGTTGCTAGTTTTTTCTTATACAATATCCCTGACAATGTGGTCGTGCTAGGTCATGGATTCTGATGCTGAGGGCCTTCCAAGCGAGTTCTTTGATTATTTCAAGGTAGTGTGTGTGTCTAGAGAGAGAGTCCGCATATGGCCTTTGATTTTATTGGCTTTGAATTGTCTGATGTTCTGTCCCCTGTAATTCAGGTTTTATGCATTCAAGGCTTCCTTACTTGCCGTAAGCATGCTGAGCGTATTATTCTTCTTGTTGAGATGTTGCAGGTAATATAAATGTTAGCTCCCGCCTCCCTGCTGTGGTCCCTGTGTCATCTAATATATATCCTGCCTATGTTCCCTGTCTGGTTGTGATTAGTTCCTATTCCTCATAGCAGAACAGGCTACGTTATGATCTATTTTTTAGATATGGCCCAAACCTAATTCATGTCCCCTGCTCTTGTGCCAACTTCTACTTTTAATTATTGGCCACCATTGCAAGCTGTTTAATGTTCAGTGACTAATCCAACTTTGCCTAAGTAACGGAATTTTATGCATTTTGAAATAACCTTGCTAGCAGTCTACTGACTGTCAAATCTCATTATATTTACATTCCTTTATAAACTGAAACATACTGTACTTTATTTCCAAACAATTGGATGCTTACATCTTGTGCAAAGAGCAGCTATCTGACATAATTCCTGTAGTGAATTGTGGTTAGTCTATCATTAGCTATCTTATTGTTATTATGCATGGGCATGAGCATGGGCATGGGAAGAGAAAATCGGGAAATACTCATATTCATGCGGGATGTTCCCTGAATTGTTTTCTAATGTTATCAGGATTCTGGTTTCCCCTGCTTTAAAGGTGGTCCGCGGACAATACAGAACCTAAGAAAGCGATTCCATCTCAGTTTAACAGAAGAGGTTTCAGTACTAAAATTAGTTACTTTCTTAACTGTCAATTTTTTGCATGTGATTGTTACATATTTTTTCTCTCCCTGCAGCAATGTGTATCTTTGGTGCTTTCACTTATCAGCAGCAGCTTGGATGCATGGAGAACAAGGCAGTATGATTATTACCAGAGGGTTTTGAATGGAATATTGTGAGATTGTTTGTCAGTGGTGATCATTTACTTGTTCCCTTTTCACTGAGCTTGCACGGTTAATGCTAATCAATTAGTATTGCATTTACAAGTCATTGGAGGGTGGTCGGTTCACTGTGGTATGGATTTAAGAGTGTTTGTAAGGTAATAATTAATAGGTGGAAATATGCAGCCTCTTCTCTTCTGATGGTGATGGGAGTAAGATTAGTACTTCAATAGCCTACGAGGCTAAATTTACTCGAGCCGAGTCCTTTATTTTTCCCCTCCTTGTTTCTTGTGGATGAAGCTCTGCTACTTGGAGAAGTTGCATTAGCCTCCTAATTGCTGAGTGCAAATTGTACAGTGATTTTAGCGGGAGTACAGAAAAGATTTTTTATTGGATGTGGATATGAGTACTGTGTAAACTGTTTGATTCGTTGAAGCCATGGGGGTGCGTTGAATTTTGAGCAAATATTGACCTGGTACGTTTTGGATATCTGTTATCAAGGGCATTCCCAAAGTTGATTCTTCAATACACCGCAAAATTGTTGTCAAAATTCTTTAATGGAGTTTGATTGTATAATGTGCAATTGATCCTGTTTACTTTTCACGGTGAGATTTGTTCACCTTCATATCAATCATATAAGTTTTGCTGACTATGGTGTCTGGAACCCAGTTTTTACCTTTCAGGTTTGTGATAAGTGGACACTCCATCACCCATCACACACCCCATCCCAATGAAGTGGGTGGTGTGCCATGGGTGTGGGGCGGTGGTCCATGGGCCATTACCGATAATTAAAACGCATCCAATGTGCTACAGCGCCTCCTAACATTAGACAATAATATTATCAAATCAATTAATTAAAATAATGTTAAAATATGTTGCTATATTTTATATAATAATATTTTATTATCTATAATAATATACATTAATTTTGTCACTTCAGTTACTGCTCCATTAAAATAAGTTGCATTTTTTCTACTGTTTTATGTATTTTTAATTAATCTATTCAATTAAAAAATAGTTAATTTAAGTAGGTTCTTATTTATAACATAAGGTGCTTCTAAAGATCATACTCTAGTACTACGTACAGTAGCAGGAGTGCCTCTCGGTAGGGATGGCAAAGTGGGCCAACTCGTCCCGCTTTGTCCCGTCTCGCCACTAATCCGCCTAAAGTGGGGCGGGTTAAATTTGATAGGTGTGTTGAAAGTACCGATCCGCCCCGCCCCGCCCCGCAGCGGGTTGACGGGTTGGCCCACCATCAATTAAAAACCCTTTAAAAATAGAGAAAATCAACAAAACATGGTATATAGATAGACAGGTTAACCCGTCAAAAATATTTTAAAAATAGAAAAAATACTAAAAAGTAAGAAAAAATTGATTTTAAAAATTAAATGGTAACTCGACGGGCCAACCCGTCCTCGGCCTGCCTTTTTAGTGGGTTATGCGTGGCTGGTCAAAACGGGTTGATGGGTTAAGAACCACAACCCACCCCGCAAAAAAAGGTTTAAACGGGCCAACCTGACGGGCTCAACCCATTTTACCACCCCTACCTCTTGGATGTAGTTACTGTTTTTCCTACCTCCAAATTAATTGAGTTCCTTTTTTGAAGAAGAAGAATTGAGTTCCTATTTTAAAAAATATATATTTGTAGTTATTATCTATAGTATTTTATAGATAAATATACTGTTTCTGTCTGACGACAACAACAATAATAATTAATAAAAATAATATTAAATATGTTGTATTTTTTGACAGAAAATATGTTGTTATTTTAATATATAATACTATATTATATATTAAAATAACATCATATTTTTTGTCAAAAAATAACATCATATTTTCTGTCAAAAAATAATTTATAATACTATTCTATTATCTAAATTAATCTAAGGGCTCGTTTGGAGTACAGGATAAGACAGTCAGGATAGGATAAACTATCATATCCTGTCTTAATCCATTGTTTGGTGAGCCGACAGGATAGGATAAGTTAATCATATCACCTTATCTTATCCTGTCTTTCTAGTTAAAATTATATCCTAGGGGGGAGACTGGGTTAGGACCAACAGGATAGGATTAAGATTTTTCTTACGTTGACGCTTATCTATTAAATTAAAAAAAATTATATGAAAATTAAAAATAGTAAAATAAAAAGTATTCAAAATAAAAAAACTAAAAATTTAAATACAAAAATTTGATTTATATTAGTAAAAATTCAAAAAAATTAAAAAAATAATAAAAAATATCAAAATAAATAAAAATATTTTTTTTAAAATTTAAAATAAAATATAAATTTAAAAATTAATAATAGAAATTTAAAAAGATGAAATAATTTAAATTAATAAAAATAAAGAAATTTAAAATTACTTTTAAAAAATATATACTTTTGTCATTTTATATTATTTATATTATATCATACTATACAATACTATTATTTAGTCTATCTCAAATATAATATTGAGATAATATAATACTATTAGGTTTATTATTCGGTGTGTACCAAGCATATGATAGGATAAATGCTTATCATGTCTCTATCCTATCCTACTCTTATCCTATCACACTGTCCTATCCATCCTTATCTTATTCTGTGTACCAAACGGGCCCTAACAGTTTATATAAATTTTGTCTCGTCCACTATAGTACAGCTACAGTAAATAAATTACATTTTTACTGCTTGCCTTTTGTAACCTTAGTTTAGTCCTTGTAATTTTTATTTGATCTTTATTCCTATAAATCTGTAATTATTATTTTTGGTCCCGATAAAATGAGTAATTTTTTGTTTTGATCCTTGTAATTGTTTTTTATTTGATCTTTATCTTCCCAAAATCCAAAATCACTCTTTTTGGTTCTTGTCATTTATTTTAGGGAAAATAAATATCATTCATTTTAGGGTTTAAGAAAAAAATTTGGAGTATCATATGTTGATAGAGGTACCATAAACATTAGTGGATGCCCACCTAGTAAGGCCACTTGACATTCCGTTAGACATATAAACAATTAAAAGTGTCTCGTGATCATAGCAAAGATCAAAAACAGTGATTTCAAATTTTAGAGAGATAACAATCAAATAAAAATTTTACAAGGACCAAAACTAAAAGCATTCATTTTACAAGAAGCAAAAATATATTGAACTCTTAAATTAATTATATGTTTTTAATATACTCCCTCCGATCATTTTTATAAGAAACAACATAATATATTTTTGTGGTCTTTTTTTAAAAGAAACAAAATATTATTTTCAATAATATTAATTGCCTAATTTCATTTTTATCCTTATTTATCACAAGATCACTTGCAAGGAGCTCGCCTATTTCCCATGCAAGAAGAATATGAAAGAACACCTACCAAAGGATTTTTTGAAAAAAATAAATTAAAGCATCATTAACTACAATAAACCCATTTCAATGCATTTCCTTAGTCTTGATTATTTTGTCGACATATGTTTCTTATAAAAAAGACCAAAGGATGAAATATTTGTTTATATTTATATAAAATAATAATAAAGTCTCGTGCTATGCACGACTATATTTTAAAAAAATAAAGAAAGAACCATTTACTTTTGGTATAACTCTTGTTAGAATTACTATGTTTAATAACTCCTTATAAACATTGAATTTTATCAATCTAATCGTTGAAGTCATTATTTTAATGATCATGTACATTAAAGTTTAGATAATTTGGACACTCATAGCTATACAATTTTATAGTCAATTTTTTACTTTTATTTTAAAAAATATATTATACATTGAATCAAAGTTACTTGATGAAGCATCAAATATTTTTAAAATTTTATGAAAATTTACATACTTGATCTACTTAGTAAGAAATTTTAATTTGACGTTGAATCAAAGTTATTCCTAGAGTAAGCGGGGATTTATCATTCTTAGGGTTTATCTAAATATTATAAATCTTGAATTGTCCATCAATGCAATTGTGGTACTAAGTCAGCAAGTCATATCGGTCGAATTGATATTAATGTTATTAAACTCGACACATTCATTGACTCAATTAAAGTAGTGGGTCATTGAGTCATTGGTTCAACCAATGAGTCGCTAATTGAACTAGATACACATAATTGTCAAATACTCGATAATAATAAATATAATATTTGAAAGATTTCATTTTAAAATAACAATTGAGTGTGTGATTAATAGAGTTTTTTTAATAAAAATGCATTTTTTGGTCAATGGAAAAACAAAATCAGGGGCCCAAAAAGTGGCCCAATTGTCCAACATATCACACTACCAACAAGTACAACACAATCGAAGGGGAGGGGGGGATTATAAGTGGGCTTGCAAATGATCGGGGCCCATTGATTCACACAACGAAAAAACCCTATATATAAAACCTGACTCCGTGTTTAGGGCATCCCATTAGCGCAGCCGATCGACACAAACGACAGTGGTAAAGACAAATGCTCGACAACTTGGCAGTGATGAACAACCGCGACGTAGCAGAAACCGACAATGAACAAGGAGAATACATGATGGGTAACATTCTACTCTCTTATGTTATTTATGATACTTAAATAGATGTTTTAAACACAAGCCTTGTAATAAAATCAAATATCTTAAATCATATGAAAGTGACATTAATTCAATATCTAGTACAATTATTTCAAATTCACAACTAAAAAACCAAAATTCTCTATTGTTGCATCCGAATTCATATCAGCTTCCTTTATTGATCTCCATATGTCACACAATATCATTTCCATATCCTTGATCTTGATGTGGAATGTTGTTGTATATACATATCTAAAGGAGTTTATCAATCAATCCAATGTAAACCGCGGTAACCGAACCGAATAACTGGAAACCGAAAAAAGAACAAAAAACCAAAAATTGAAAAACCAAAAATAAAATATTGGATAGGATCGGTTTTTGGACTCCATAGTAAAACTGATCCAATCAAAACCAAACTGATTTCTTATATACGTATACTCTTATTCTCAAAACTACAAACTATCCTATATTTTTATATAAGAGATGTTAAACAATTGATATTTTAAGACAACATCGTATAATGTGATGTATGGTGCGATCATTATATAATTGCTAGTATATTTGATTTATTTATTTGTACCTCATTTATGAGATGAAAAATAAAAATATTTTTGTAATAAATTCTTTTTGTCCATTTTAAAAATGATTATAGCCTTTTTTTATGAAAAACTGAAAATCAATCAAATTCAAACAAAAATAAATTAGATTGGATCATATCGATTTAAAATTAAAATCAAATCGATCGGATAATAAAAGAGGAAAACCTTAAAAGAACTAAATCAGATGGTTACACCTCTCAATACCATTCCGATCCAATCCACAAACACTCATAGTCGATAACACCAATAGTGTGTTTTACAAATCCCCATTAATTTAATCACAGTGTAACAAAGTTAACTACATAACATTCTATTGTATCAAGGCTTTAAGTTACAGGAAAATAACACAACCATAAGTTCGTAAATAGATTCATTACCCGGATGTAGAAAATTTTATTAATTCACATTATCTTATTTATTTGATTGGTTTAATTATACTTTTAGTCTCATGGGTTTCAATTGCACGATTTTAATCCCCTAAATATCTAATTGTTATGATTAGATCTCTCTATCACCGCATCATCTAATTTTTAACATAAAAAACTTAAGCAATACACATTAGACTTATTTGATATTTAGTCGAGTGAAATAATCTTTTAAATTTTTTTTTACAATATTCTGACAATAATCCTTTCGATTAGTTTTTTTGTATTCACTAGTTAGAAGAAAGAGAAAATAACCCGAAACCCCTCCCACACGAAACAATTTTGTTTTTAATTTAAAATAAAACCCTAATAATATAAATAGAAACCCTCGCGTGTTTTAGACACTCACTCTCGTAGTAGTCCAAAAATTCAACCATCGAAAATCGGAGCGCGAGAGCTCGTGCTTCCTCCTTCCTTCTCTGGTAAGCTTCTTCTTCTTCTTCACTCTCTCTCGCTCGCCAAATCGCAAAATCCACATTTTCTCCGAAATGACATAATTGAATTCGCAACAATGTTAGGGTTCCACTGTGCCGATGACTTTTCTTCTCAAAAAGGCATCGTCATCATCCATTGTGGTCTCCCAGTGCCATTTCCCATTCATGAACAGCAGAGGCAGGCTTTGGTGTTCCTGGAATGTCTTCTTCCGCCACTGGACTTGACGCTTAACCTTCCTCCTCATTAGGGTTAATCATTCAATCAACTCTCTTAAGTTAATCCCCTCTTTTTCCCCCTCTTTTTGTTGCTGGTGCAGACGAGGTTGTTTGTTTTGTTTTGTTTTTCTCTCTTCATTTCTAGTGAGAGTTTGTTTGATTGGGGTGTAGTTAAGATCGTTAGTTTCTGAAGCACTTCATTGTTTGGGTTTTTTTGTCTTTCTGTTTTTGCGATGGCCGAAACAAAATTGATTCCAGGTTTTCGGTTCCATCCGACTGACGTTGAGCTGGTTCTGTATTATCTGAAGAGGAAGGTCTTGGGTCAAGGGTTCCCTTTTGATGTCATTGCTGAAATTGACATTTACAAGTATGCTCCGTGGGATCTCCCAGGTATGCATGCACACTTGTTTTTTCCTCTGTTGGTTGAGTATTCTTATTCTACTTTGTGTTCCTCATGCGTCCCCCCTTTCCCAATGATGAGGTTTTTGTTTGTTTGTTTGCTTTTTTCAGATATGTCTCTGCTCAATACTGGGGATTTGGAGTGGTACTTCTTCTGCCCCGTTGGAAGGAAATATTCCACAGGTGGGAGGTTGAATCGGGCTACTGAAACTGGGTACTGGAAGACGACCGGGAAGGACCGGTCAGTTGAACACCGAAAGCAGGTTGTGGGAATGATAAGGACACTGGTGTTTCACACCGGCAAAGCCCCTAGGGGAGACAGGACCGATTGGGTCATGCACGAATTTAGACTTGAAGACAGGGACCTGGCTGACAGAGGCATTCAGCAGGTAAATGATTTTGTCCAGCGAAATGTGTGTATCAGTTGGTTGTGAACTGAACTGTTTTGTTGGATATAAGTGTGGTTTTTAGGATCTGTGCCTGTGACTGCAAATGCATGCAATTTTTAGTATTCTTGCTACTATTATTACCCTCTTTTACAATGGAAAAAGGATAGTCTTTAATGATCAACATATTTCAATGCATAAAGATTACAGCTATTGTTCGATATGGCATCTAAACGGAATTGTGTTTTTCCATGTAAATCTCTACCCCATAAAATGATTCATACTGCATAGCTGTAGATATTCTGTGTACGCTTAACTTATATGGCATAGAATGGAAGCCTTTATTTGTTATCTTATTACCGTGCACTTGAATACTTTAGCATCACTTGGTAGTTGCTGCATTCTTAGTTTGATTTGTTGACTTTTTGTCTCATTGTATTTTTCTGGTCGTTGTTCTCTTGAATTTATTTTAATTGTTCTACTGGTTTATTTGTATTCCAGGATGCCTATGTGATTTGTAGGGTGTTCCGAAAAGAAGGTCCTGGTCCAAGAAATGGTGCACAGTATGGAAAACCATTTGATGAGAAAGACTGGGACAGTGAAGAGGAAATCGATCCTGTACAATATGTCCCTGTTGCTGCTATGGCTGCACCAGTTCCCATTCTACCCAGTGCAAGTCATATTTCTGTAGCAAGTGACATGCTTGTCTCTGCAGGATTGATGCCCTCTAGCTTGACACATCCTCCAGCTCCAAGCAATCAAGTTGATGATGACATTTTATCCCTGCTTGATATGTTTACAGGTGATGATAACGCATGGGCTGAGTATCAAAACCATGGGATTGAGGTGTGCAGTCTATTTATTTTTATTCATGTGCATTTTTTTGGGAAACCTTGGCATGATTGTTTTTCTTTTTTATGACTTGTGTCCAATGCTCCCCAATTTTGGTAGTCTCCGTCTTTACCCCAACAAATTTTTTCTATCCTTTTTATTCGGTATTTGGCTCCTCATGAAACTCCATCTTGTTTCGGTAGTTATATATGAAATTATTGCAGATTTTATAGTCCTGCTCTGGCTTCCTCTGTCTGCCACTTGCTGAATTGCATGACGTGTTATTGATAGGATTCATAGTGATGTAATATTGGGCCAGGGGGTTATGGGGCCCAGGGTATTAAAAGTTTATACTAGGAAAAAGAAATAGAGGGCAAGTGGCAGCAAGGTGAGAGGAGGTTAGCTTATGTGAGGTGGTAGGAAGTTGGTTAGAGGAGAGAGAATGTGTTGCTAGTTGGTTATTAGGAGGTGATGTGAGCACGATAGAGGGGAGAATTTTGGGGACAGAGTAGTTGTTACTTTGAGCAGAGGGGAGGACCTTTCTGTAGGAGCTCTAAGCTCTGGAAATCATTGTGTAGCTGATTCTAGTGCTGAATTATACAGTTTTCTTCTGTTGTTCAGTCTATTCTCTTAGAAGTATCTCTTTGGTTTTGTTTTAATTATCAAGTTCCCTATCAGTTATACTATTTTTGGTACAAAAAATTTTAGGCTCTGAACTCAGAGCACTTGTAGAGTCTGTACATTTACCACACCCCAAAGAGGTGAGTTTTTTTTTGGGGGGGTGGGGGGGACTTGAACCTGTCTTCTTCCACTTGACCGATCCCTTGGGGTTATTAGTGTTAATCTTTGTTCTACACAAGTATGAGCTTTGATATATACTTTCAATGATTTAAGGCAGTGCTATATTCTGTTGTTGTGGACTTAAGTGTCGTGATAATATGCTGGGTACCCCCTGCCCCCCAAAAAAAGGTAAAGATTTTTCTATTTAGTTGTTAGTTTTTTCGAAGAAGGAAACTAAGAAGCAGACATAATTTTGCAATCTTCCCATCTCTTTTGTTTAGGGAGGGTGAAGGTTTTAGGTTTGATTAGATTTTTGTCTGGTAGTTTGCCCTGTTATTATGCTCATTCTTGTGGATTGCTGTAATTCATAAGGGTATGTTGAGTTGCTGACTAATCTTTAAAAACTGGATTAAAATAAAGCAATCTTGATGCAATCTTGTATAATAAATTTCAATTGTTTAGAAATTAGAACCTACTAATCAAGATGGTGGAGGTATTTGTTTTTCTTGTCTTATCTATAAATTTATTGAGTGGCTTTTGCTGTAGATTTTAATCCTATAATATATGCAAGCATATTAAATCTGTCATGCTATTTTATCCTCAATCTCTTTCGCTCATATTTTTGATTTGTTTTAAATTTTGTAATCATGTGATGACTGAAGGTTGACAACCCTGGTGAGGCAAACAATGCGGAAGGTGCACTTGATTTAGATCCAAATGAGATTTTTGTGGACTTGGGAGACCTTGACCGCTTGGCTGGGGACTTGGGAGACCCTGACCGCTTGGTTGAGTTGGATGAAGGACACGGTGGCCAGAGAGATGAAGACATTCCAAACGAAACGGGTGATCTCTCTGACCCCGAAGGAGACTTCTTGGAGTTGAATGACCTAGATGTGCCATTGCCGCCATGGTTCTTCTGGTAGTCTCTTCCTATTTTCCGTTTAAAAACATTACCGTGGCATGGATTTTGACTATTTAAACATTAATTTCTGGAATAAGCCAACGTGGTGTAAACTGATGAGAACGTCAGAAGGTTAGGTCCCAGTGATTCGTCTGATTAACTCTATTGTTTGATTAAAACCTGGATATGTTGAAAGTTTTTCAACATCTACATTCATTTCTTTTTTTCCGTTGATGATTAATCTTTGTATGTGGTAAGCCCCACCGCGAGGCCACGTGCCTCTAAGAAGAGATGGCGGTAGTAATTGTTTTGCATACAATGCAATATCCGATTAGATGATTCCCTTTACTTTGAGTTGCATTAACAAACTATGCATAAACCAGAATTTGATTTTGCTGTTCTGGGTATCCTCAAGTATGAGGTCCAGGAAGATGGTTAGTTAGGGTTGCTGCCAATGGGGTTGTGTATTTTGAGGTTGAATTCGAGAGTTATTGGAGCACAAGGTGGAAATATTGAATCTTTAAACCAATTGGCTATTTGGCTATAAGGGTGGAGGGGGGGGGGGGGGGGTGGAGGGAGACATGTCAAGATATCCCACCCTAGAAGCCGCCAATAGAAATTACGTTAAGCGTGAAACAGTATATACTAACGCTATTCCAACCTCGAGATTTATTAGGATTAGTTGTATTTTTTTCCCCTTGTAAAACGAGTAATAAGCGATCATTTCCTTGTTTTCTGATCTCATTTTTTCATTTTTTAAATTGTTAACAATTAAATAATTTCATCAATTTTTTTCCGTAAAACTTCTAAATAATCATTTTTTCTCAAAAATTTCATAAATTAAACTAGTTAAACTATTCCAAATTATCAAAATTCACTAAGTAAAACATTATAGAAATAATTTTTGATTTAGCCCTAATTCCACCATTCTTTATAAAATTGTTGAAATTTGTACTATATTATTAATTATTAAATTAAATTTTGAATTTTCCAAGTTATTTTTCATCTTAAGATCATGTTTTTTATGCCGTTTTTTACAACAAAAGAACTTTCTAACTTGTCAGCTTGCAACTGTAAATTAACTTTTCAAAATTTAGCTAGTTTTTTTTTTTTTTGGTTAGCTTATTAGTTATTTTAGCCGATAAGTCCCAATGTTGTGATAACTTAAAACTGCAATAATGCATTCAGTAACCTACCTTTCATCATGGGATAGCATTCCCAAAAAAATATGAACGGAGCTTGGAGCTATTAATGCACACCCTAAACAAGAAAACAAATAAAGAGAAGTTAAAAAAAATCTCCTAGAAAATTCGATACCATTTAGGCATTATAAGTTGCCAATACAACAATCTATGGAGTTTATCTACGTTATTGAGTGTACATAGTTCAGAATCCCTTACCTAATTGCAACTCTTTACATGGTACACAAACAGTGAAGGTTACAAATAAGAGGTTACTGTTTTACCTTGATTCAAAGGCATAGGTTTCAGACCCTCTTAAAAAGGATCGTCGCCACCAAATTTGGAAAGCTTTGCTTAGATTGGGACACTCAGTGCCATGCCTTGAGAAGTACCGAAACCATTCCATGAACAAGGTGTATTGTTGCTTTAGAGGCAGAGTAAGAAGTGTCTGACCCATAGCCTCTTGCAAGGCCTTTATGTCAAGCCCTTTTCTGCATCTCTGCAGCCAACCAAAGTCTAGCAGCATAGGCCTGAACCACGCCTGGAGAAGCCCCGACCTAGCTTCCAACCGGCATTGTAGTTTTCTCGTAGCCATGGCGACAAACAGAATCGCGGACACTCGACTGAGTTCATATCTGATCATGGGGGATGCATTTTCATGCATTTCAACAAGTTGGTGCTGATCTGCCCATATATCCACAAAATCATCTGCTATTTGCCCATCAAGCATGATTTCCAGCAACCAGTTGATGTTATCAACCTGTCTCGAGATGCGCTCGATCAGCGGTTTATTCGTGTCTTTCTTTCTCGACTTTTCCTCAGGAGGGGTGGTGTTAGATGCCTCCTCAAAGAGGCTGACCAGTGAACCCAGACATGAGTGGCAAACAGAATATAGATCCTCCTTGCTGAGGTCAAGGTGGTTCTTCTCATACACTGAGCTCTTGCAAAGAAGACCCTTGACCAGCGACTTCAATTCATTCCTTGCATTGGCATCCACACAAGTGGTGATGGACCAAACAAGTTGCCGGGCTACATTCGGCTGGGAATCCGCTGAATCGTGCAAGTAGAGCCTTCCCAGGATATCTCTTGTCGTTTCATCGTCGAACCTGAATCTCGTGAATAGGCTCCTCAGTTTTTCTTCTTCTTCTTCGGTCCAAGGAACAGCCTCAAGGTATTGTAAACAGGACAAAACACCCTTGGTGAACATGATGCCTGCTGACACCTAGTGATACAAAGGGACAACCGTGTAAGTAAGAGACTAAAGAGGCACCAATGTGCAGGCTCAACAAAATAAAAAGTTGCATCAACAACAAAACCATCAACAAGTTCAATTGCAAGTTCTTTGTTATTTTTTATCGATCTTGCTCCTTGTCCCTCCATGTTTTCTTTTAGAGCAATGTTATGTTATATCTAACGAATTGAGAGTCACACGAATTTAGAGCTTATATCGTACTGATTCGTGCAAAAGCAATTCATAAGATTCAGCATTATCCTTTCTTTTAATTCCATGCCTCTCTTGGAACTAATCCAAACCAAACAGTTTATTCCCTTAAATGAAAAACTCCGCACGGAAATATTAAATAAATTAAATGCAAGGACAAACAAGGCAAAGACCCAAAAAAATAAAACAAAAATTCAGCTATATAAAACTTAGAAACAGTTTTTTCTACCATTGCATCTGCATATAGATCAAATATTGCTTATATGTCCCAGAATCTTCATTCTACAACCCAAATTGCCCCAAAGTCATATTCATGCAAGTGCATTATAAGATGCTTCAAAACAGAAGCATAAACATGAATGTCATTTGCAGTTGAAATAAGAACAACAAAAGTAAAAATCATAGTGATACCGATAATCATCCAATTAAAATGTAATGATGCATTAATACCTAGGTTAAACCATAATCACATCAAAAAGGGAAAGAAATCAGTAGTAACCTCCAAAACATCAATGGATCGATAAACGCCAATGTTGAGGAGCCTCTTGGGAACATCCTCCTCGAACATGAGCTCAATGGTATCTCTGAACACTCCCAAGTTCTCCACTTCCGGAACCTCTATCCTACACATTTTGCTACTCCCACTCGAAGAAGAAACCCCTTTCCTATAATCCGCAATCAACCCAGCAAAAACCTCCGAGTTAGCACACAGAACCCCCGAGTTCAGCTCCAGAACAACGCACCCACCATTCTTCCCCCTCAGGCTCATCCTCACGTCGAACCCATCTCCGGCACCGGGACTACCCGCCGGCGGTGAGGGTACAGCAGCGGCGGCGAGGGGTGCACGGAAGCTATGAGATCTTAACTGGGGAGCGGAATCGAGTGGCGGAGAGGGAATCGGAGCGGCGGCGGCGGCGGCGTCTTCGATGGGGGAGACTCTGCCGGGGGATAAGATCCGACGAGGGTCGATCCGGCCCACGATGCGTGAGCCCGATTTAGTGCTCTGAGGGGAGCTCGGGACGGAGAAGCTGGGCTTTGATTGGGCCTCCGGTTTGGGCCGGCGAGGCTTGGTTGGAGGGTTGTCGGGGCTTGATGGCGGAACCGCGAATGAGCAACACCATGTTCGGTGTCGGCGCCGATACGAAGGGTACTCCATAATAGGGATTTGGTTTGTGGGAATGAATGAATGAATGAATGGACAATGGAGTCGACCCTCTCTGTCTCTCTCTCTCTCTCTCTCAGAGGTTAATTAAGAAAGAAGAGAGAGTGAGGCATGGTGACGTTGCTCTGTGTGTGTGTGTGACTGCACATTGTTGCTTCTTTTTTTAACAGGAGGGGCTTGAGTTGTGGCTGGCAGGGTAAGGTGTATGTAATGTAAGGTGTAAGGAGCATTTTTTCCCCCACTCACTGTAAGATTCTGGATTTATCTATGTTTCGTGGAGAAATAAATAAAATTTAATCATATACTTTTTCTGTTTTTTATTATAAGTAAAATACATTAAAATATTTTATTTTTAAATATAAATAAAAAATAATCAATTCTATTTTATTTAATAATATTATTTCTATAATACTTTTAAGTTAATTTAATTTTTATTTTCTAATATATAATTTGTTTTTAAGAAACAATTTATCATTAAAAATAATTTAAGAATTATATTAATTTTTTATATAAGATTAAAAAACTTAATTATAATTAATTAATTTTTTTAATAAATATAAATTTAAATATTTTTATTTATATTCTATAGATAGTATTAAACAAGCAAGCAGGAGGAGCAAATCCAAATTGCAAACTGTCTCAACTGCTAAGCTAAAGCCAAGACTCAAAGAATCAAATTACCTTTTTCCTCGTTTTCTTCGCCCCAAACCAAAGCGTCACGCTTCCCCATAAAATAAATCGCCTCAAATTCCAAGAGTTCTTTTCCTTTTTCCTTTAAAAAAAAAACATTAACAGCCCATCCTTACATCTTAACCACAAGTTTGGATATACTTGATTTGGTTCAGGGGAAATTGAACAGTGTTCTGCAGCTTCGAAAATTAGTATTGAGAGCAAAGAGCAATTGGTGCCACTATGCCATTTTATTACTCTCTCCTGTCGATATTATAAGTAATATAATACAAAAATATATAAATTATTAAATACTTTAAAATGAGATAATTTTAATAAATATTTATTAATTTTTTTTAAAATATCATCTTTGATATTTATCGTGAATATAAATATTACATTAAATAAATAATATAATTAAAAAATTAACATTTAATTTATTTAAAAATTGATAAATATTACTTATATTTTAAAAAAAAGTGTATTTCTTCCTTATAATTTTTAATGGGGAGAGTATTATAGGTGTGGGAAAAGCACCAAAATGGTGCAATTTTTTGTGCTTTTTAATGAAATGGTACAGATCAAAAAGATATTATCAAATTGGGGTAAGTCACAGGTGGCATTGGCGACTTCTATTTTTTTTAAAAAAAAGTGAAGTCGCAAGTTGTATTGGCGACTTCACTTTTTTTAATTTTTTTTAAAAAAAAAGTGAAGTCGCAACTACCACCGGCGACTTCACTTTTTTTTAAAAAAAATTCGCTGATGGTATACAGAAAGTGTTAGGCAGTGTTATTTTGGTCTCCAACAGATACGAAAATAAAAAAAGATTCTCAACTGTTAGCCGTTAGTTACTTTGGTATCTGAAAGTGATTATTTATTGTCATTTTAGTTTGACCACAGAGACCAAAATGGTTGTTTACTCTCTTAGCATTAGTTTTTTTTCTTACCCTCGAATTTAAATTTATACTCAAAATAAATTTTTTATTAAATTCATACCAAAGTCATTTTTTATTTATTTGTTTATTTTACTAATTAAATTTTTTTATCCGATTTCACTAATTAGAATTTAAATTAACTAATGCTAAAAGAGGACTTTGAGTATGAATTTAATAAAAAATCTATTTTGAGTATGAATTTAAATTCATGGGTAAGAAAAAAAAACTAATGTTAAGAGAGTAAACAACTATTTTGGCCCCTGAGAGTGTCCAACGGTGTCACTTTGGTCTCTGTGGTCAAACTAAAATGACAATAAATAATCACTTTCAGAGACCAAAGTGACTAACGGCTAACAGTTGATGATCTTTTTTTATTTTCGTATCTGTTAGAGACCAAAATAACACCTCCTGACACTTTCTATATACCATCAACGAATTTTTTTATTTTTATTTTTTAAAAAAAGTGAAGTCGCAAGTTGTAGTTGCGACTTCACTTTTTAAAAATAAAAAAAGTGAAATGGTCAATACCACCTGCGACTTACCCTAATTTAGTAATATCTTTTTGTTCTACACCATTTCGGTAAAAAACACAAAAAATTGCACCATTTTGGTGCTTTTCCCTATAGGTGCTGTTATGTTAATAACTAAACTCTGTGCGGCGCGGGCATTGAATAAGGGTCATCAAGTATAACCACATTAATGTTTTACTACCGGTTGGTGCCTTTTATTTTTTCTTATTGCATATTGATCCTTGATATTAATTGTGGTTGGAGGGTTTATAAATTATTGTAACTGCAAAATAAGGACAGTGTCCATAAATCCGCTGTTCGAATGACTCACTTGTTAATGAATCCTTCTCTTACTTCACTTTACAATTATAAAACTGGTACGGTGTGGCTTTATAACATTGATTAATAATTAATGTGGTAGGCTATATAGTATCCCTTCAGTTGAGGCAATGTCATCTACAGCAGGCCACGAGGCACTAGTTTCTTTTTATAGTATTCCAAAAAATCACAACCCAAAGGATCATTCTTGTTCCAATACTCATGATCACCAACCATAACCATAACCAATCTGGCACTGGTTATTGCTTCTTCCCTTATTCCAATTTAGTTTTAAGTGTTCTATTCTTCTATTTAGTAATTTTTCCATTATGCCTTCACCTGCACGCACGGACAACATCAACTACAGCACTTCTTTAAAAACACAACAATTAGACATTTATTAATGTAATATACAACACTTAATAAACATTTACCAGTTTACCAATCCATATTATTCATGCCAACTTAACACACTACTCAACATTGATATATGGCTATTTGCCAGGTGTACAATTGAGATTCTAACATCCAGACATTCCCCAAATAGTTCCACATCATCCCCACTATAACATCATTATCTTTTCCACTTCCTCTATCAGTTTTCATTTTCACCTCAACTACTCTTCCACTGTGGGTGGAAAGCCTGGAAACCCGCAAGCACCCGTCTTTCCCTATATTAGCAATATACTATTGTCAGACATAAAGTGGCATGGGAAAGCAACTCAGAAATCCATGCAATATTTGGTCGACCCATCAAAATAGGAACTTTTAAATTCCCCAACCCATAATGGATGGGGCAGCAAAACAGGGCCATATTAAAAGGAATAATTCTATATCTTTCTACTATTTATTTCTATAAATTTTTTTATTTACTAAATTGAGAAAGAATTAAATTTTTTTTTATGTTTTTAAGACATTAAATGTATTTATTTTTGTTTAATACTTACTGTATAAAGTAGTAGGAGGATATGTAGAAGGATTTATAACATGATTTAACATTACTCTATTAAAAGACGAGCACACAATTATGTCTCATAAATTAAATGGATGACATTAAACGCTTGTTTAAATTACTCTCTCTAGTTCAAAATTTTAATTGTTTAAGGTTTTGACACACGAGTTAAGAAATAATTAATTGGATAAATTTTAGACTAAAATGTCTCTATTTATTATTCATCATTCTTGACTATTCTAATTATTTCTCCCCTCAAAATTATTAATTATACTAAGGGTATAGTTGAAAAAAGATGGTAAATTATCTCTTAAATCTTAAAACAATCAAAGTTTTAAGACAAAAAAAAAATTAAAACCATCAAAGATTTGATCCTGAGGGAGTAATTAATAAGCATTGATTGGTAAATTAAAGTATATGCAAAAAAAATCAAATAAATTATAAATAAATACTAAAAAAACTAGGTAAATATGAGATAATGTGTGTGTGTACTTGTAAATGAGAAGGAACAAAAAATTTTAACAACGAAAGATGAAAAGTATTTTGCTGAGGTAGCACTAGCCCGTCAATATATGGGTTTGAGCATTTTTACCTTGCTTGTTGGGCAGGGAAGGGAAGGCATGCCCTTTTCCTTTCAAACTCCAATCATTTATTCCATTAAATGGTTAATTACTCTCAATTCAATGTCTCCATTTCTTGCTCACCTTGCTTCAGCCTTAATTTAAACACGATTCGGGGATGGCTTCTAGCTGTTTTTGTGTGTTAGGCACGGAACATCGCGTTAGATATAAATATAAAAGGTAAATTAATGAAGCCCTCTCGTCTCGTCTCGGCATGATATTGATACCATGAGTGGCATGCCCTTTTTTTTTTTTTGCAATAAAAAAGAACAACAAATGAACCACATACACACTCTTCCGCACAATTCACACATGATTTGTCTATTGTTTGGTTACATTTTTTAAGAGTTTAATTACTGTGCACTAACAGTATATAAATATTTTATACAGACATCCAATAATGTTTTTATCGTAGTGTTATCTCATAATAATAATTCCTAAAATTGAGTCATATATGCTTAATCATCTTATCTCTACCATGCATGGCTAGTTCTTCGACCCCATCAATTGCAACTGCGTGGCTGCTGGCCGCCATGGGAATATCACGCTTCTTCTTCTTCTTCTTCTTCTTCTTGTTATCGGTTATCGTATTGAATCACAGCTGGATATGCACTTGTCCTCTCTTGTCTTCTATGGCCGCCAAGAATTGATCCTTTAATTTATGTGAATTAATGCATGACATATGTAGTTATATATGCTCCGTTGTCCTCATCGTGCGTGCGCATGCTATGTTCTTAATCTTTACTATTAATTTGCACCACACACCCACACATGCTTCGTTTAGATCTTTCCCATTCTTTGTATCATTTTCATCCCTCACTCACTATAGACGCCACCTAGCCCTAGGGTATAAGTAGCAAGCGTCGTACATACCCGAGGCATAAGGCACATGGATACATATATGATGTACATCACATTGGTGGACTCCATGTTTATAATTGATTACATTTCTGGACTGTATATCCAAAAATTAAGGACATATAAAATTTTCCATTTTAATTATTATCTTAAGATCATATAAACGTTATTCTCAATATTTTTCTAATTCAATTTTCTCTTAATATATATATT
Source organism: Glycyrrhiza uralensis (assembly GCA_030159175.1). NCBI lineage: Eukaryota > Viridiplantae > Streptophyta > Magnoliopsida > Fabales > Fabaceae > Glycyrrhiza > Glycyrrhiza uralensis. The sequence goes on from BRZY01000005.1 coordinate 47,013,964, forward strand.
CTTTAAAAAACATTTACAACGATTAGTTATATTTATCTGAATTAAAATTACAATCTGTATTCCAAATTTTATTTTTTATTTAATTATTTAAATATGATGAAAATGAATTCTTGACAGTTAATATAAATTAGGACAACACAATAGCCAGATTACAATCAGAAGTTCGTTATTACAAAGTGATATTTATTATTTAATTGAACTCAATCTTCAACTATATTAAAGATTTTACTTTTCTCATGATCTAGTTTGTAGTTGTACACCATAATGGTTTTTAAAACAACAGTAAAATATAATTAATATTATTGTGACATGAAATTAGCTGAGCTACTGATAGTTTAATAAAGGTAAATTATTGAAATATCAATCTTATGTCTGTGGGAAATCTGGAGAAGGGATAGAGAAAGTGAGAATGGCTGGAAGCCATGAAAGCTGAATATGCTGCTCTCATGAATAACAACACCTGGACATTAGTTGACTTACCTCCAGATAGAAAAGCCATTGGCTGTAAATCGGTTTTCAGAATTAACGAGAATCCTGATGGCTCAATCAATAAATACAAAGCTAGGCTTGTAGCCAAGAGTTTCCGCCAACAGTTTGGGTTTGATTTCAATGAGACATTTTCTCCAGTAGTCAAACCAGTCACAATTAGAATAATCCTCACTTTGGCCCTTACTCATGGTTGGACCATCCAGCAAATTGATGACAACAATGCCTTTCTCAATGGCATGCTTAGTGAAGAAATTTACATGACATAGCCACCAGGTTTTGTCTCCTCTAACAAGAATCAAGTTTGCAGACTCAATCGAGCTCTTTATGGTCTCAAACAAGCCCCGATGGTCTGGTATGAAAGGCTTCATGGTGCCTTACTTCAGTTTGGATTTTCTTCCAGTAAATGTGATCCATCACTCTTTACCTATGCTAAGGGTGATACTCGAGTTTATGCTTTGGTCTATGTGGATGAAATCATACTGACAGGGTCATCTTCTGCTTTAATCTCTGAACTGATCACCAAACTCAATGCCAAGTTTGCTCTCAAACAACTTGGGGAACTTGACTACTTTCTTGGCATAGAAGTCAAACGCACACCCCATGGGTCCTTGGTCCTCTCTCAAGCTAAATATATCAGGGAGCTATTAAATAAGGCAGACATGTTAAAAGCCAATCCTATTGGAACACCTATGATCAGTAGTCTAAAACTGAGTAGATTTGGCAATGATTCCATCACTGAACCTCAGCTTTACAGGTCAATCGTTGGTGCACTGCAATATGCAACCTTAACAAGACCAGAGATTTCTTTTAGTGTTAATAAAGTATGTCAGTTTATGTCTAATCCAATGGAGACACACTGGAAAGTTGTGAAGCGAATTCTGAGATACCTGAAAGGTACTCTTACCTATGGTTTGGAACTCAAACCTGCAACTCAGACAGCCAGTCCTATGCCATTATATGCCTATAGTGATGCGGATTGGGCATCAGACCCGGATGACAAGAGGTCAACCTCGGGTTACTGTCTTTTTCTTGGATCAAACCTTATATCCTGGTGCTCTAAGAAGCAAGTTTTAGTGGCCAGGTCCACTGCAGAAGCAGAAATACCGTAGCATGGCCCATGCTACTTCTGAGCTACTTTGGGTACAGTCTTTGCTTATTGAACTTGGTGTGTCCTTTGCAAAGCCTGCTCTATTTTGTGACAATATGAGTGCCATTGCATTGTCCCATAATCCAGTATTGCATGCCCGAACTAAGCATATGGAGCTCGACATACACTTTGTCCGAGAGAAGGTTGTTTCTCAATCCCTGTCTGTGTGCCATGTTGCTGCTGCTGATCAACTGGCTGATGCTTTCACCAAGCCCTTGGGAACTTCTCAGTTCGGTCTCTCAAGAAGCAAACTCAATGTGTGCTCCTATGTTCCACCACCTTGAGTTTGCAGGGAGGCTAATAGAGTATGTGAAGTCCACGTGTGAATGTAATTCGGACATTAGTTCCATTAGTCAGTTTAGAGTTGGCTTTCTGTTAAAACAAGTTTGTTGTAAGGTCACATGCATTGTGTGATCATATATAAGGATGTAACCTCTCTGTAACCATTTGGGGATTTCATATTCAATACAAATCGATTTCTCTGTTTTCTCTTCTTTCCTTTATCTCTGTTTTCATTAGTTTCCATCCAGAACGTAAAGAATCATACAAAATTTGATATTCAATTCTTGATCAGCTTCTACAGGGAAAAAGGAGAATAAGAATGATGAAGGCGGTTGGATACAATTTTATAATACTTTGAAATCAGGATATATACATAGTTCTCTCATCAGTATTTAAGATTTTACCAACAAGTACTGGCTCGGAGAATTCTTCGCACTATAGCAAACACAAGCCAGTGTCTTTTTCACGCTGTATGCTGCAGAGGTAAAGTTAGGACTAATAGGATACTGATATACCATACACAGTCCATATATGCAGTATGCGCTGGATTTGAAGCCCTCAGCAGCTGAATGCTGCAGAAAGGTAATTGATTGGGTCTTTACTTATTCTTCTTGCCACCAGCCAGAATGCGCTGGATTTGAAGCCCTCGGCTGAATGCTTGGTTGAATAGCAGCCTAGTTTGGAATTCTGAAACAAATGGGAACCATGCCAATATGGCCACTGGTGCAAAAATAACGACTGCCATCAGGTATTCGTAACCCCTTGCCAAAGCTTTGACCGACCCCCACATTCCAATGGCCTTCACCAATGGCCTGCATGCTTGTGCTATCTGCACAAGAAAACGCCACACCAGTCAGAAAGAAGTGATTTTACATTCACCGTACAGGAATCACCAGGGAAACTCATTTAATTGCATGAGTGAAGGAAGAGACTTGAGTTACTTGATTTTGAGATCTTATATCAAGAGAAATGATTAAGGCTTGTAATCTGAATTTGAGAGTACGGCATTTATGATTTAATTAAATTAGCCATTGCTATGATGAGTGAACATGCTACTCGAGTCAGCAACATGGAACAAACCAAAAATAATGATCTAGGCCTGAAGGTGGTTAGTGGCGACTACTACACAAGTGCCAAGACAAATCCATGAAGGGGCTAAGGCTAACATAGGTCAAATGTGTCCGGGATACAAACAGGTGTTTATTCGGCAGGATCAAATGAGATAAATATTCACCAAATAAGAGGTCATGACTACCAAACAAGTACCTGTATAAGTGCCCATGCGGTTGGCAAAAAGGCCAGGAGGCTCTGAAAGATGTCTCCAACTGTGAGACTAAGCAGGGTAAACATTAAGCCCAGGGCAACAATGGCTCCAATGAACAGAAACAATTTGAGAAGACGAAACATCAACTGGAAATCTGCGCTGAACTTCTTTCTACCCATGGACACAATCTGCAGTTTCAGATGCCACCAATTAATAAAATCATTATGAAGCACAAGAAGAAGAAATGCTTTTATTTAGAATGAACTTTATGATCACTGAATACCAACCTTCAAGATAACCATGACAGCTACTATTACTAGCCAGGACAGAGCATAAACCTGAAGAGAAAATGCATGTCAGCAAACTCCTCTATATTTACTGCATTTTTTGGGGGTTAGGAATTGTGAGGGTGGTCTCTAATGAGATCAAGGTATTTGGAAAAGGAATAAATTCCATACCCAAGAAACTATTTTATCTAATCCCTAGTTAACAACACACTCCCAATTACTGGGGTAAAAAAGTCTATTTTCTGTTAGCATGAATATTTTATTATAGTATGAACTTAGGTGTTAAAGAAGTTGAACCCTGTCACGTAGGTTGCAGAGTTTGACATGACAACATTAAATAAAATTAAAAGTTAGCAAGCATGATTACCACGATGCTCTTTTCACCTCTGGCTACATGGAGATGATACACAATCCCATACTGATAGACAAAGAAACGCAGGGCAAGAAAAATTTCGCATATCCGCCCCACAAACCCAGAGTGCTGCAGATGCTCCTGTTCCTCATCCCACCATGACTCCCAACTCTTGTTTGAAGGAACACCAATACCACCTCGATTACTTATCCATTTATTCCAATCATCCCAGTCCTCAACTATCTTCTGCCACTCAAATCCTGATGGATTAAAAAGGAAAGGAGAAAACAACCAAGAACAAACCAAAAACCACATTGACCATGAGAGAATAGCATATCCTGCTGAATCAGGTGTTGCTGCTCCATAAATCTTATAACAGATGAGCAACATTAAGAGCTCAATCCCTTTGACGAAGTGGCTCCTAGAGTACAGCCTGTAATTTTCAGCAAACTTTTCATGGCGAACAACAAAACCACGCCCAGTTGCTCTGTACTTTGCCCCTCCGTGCAGGAGAGTGCGCCCAAAATAGTGTATTTTTGTCCCTAGTGAGAAAGTGAAGAAAACAGGTGCTAGCTGCAACTGCATTATTATGAGGTCACCTATAGCAGTTCTGAACCCTCTCTCTAGTCCAATTTCCATCACCATGGGTAACGTCATTAAAAGTCCTATTTGAACAAGTGATTGCGAAGCCATTGCTGCCTTTAGTGTATCATCTCCCTTTCTTTTAGCTAACTTCACTATTGCAGCCTCAAATCCACTCAATGACAGGTACAGTTTGCCATATAGGAAAGCATAAGACGTAAGGACCACAATCTGTGAATCAGTAAAAGAAAGATTTATTGCCATATGCAGAATTAACAAAGCATAACAGAAAAACACAAATTCAAATGGGTTCATTTGTAGTTCCTCAAAAGAAATTGTCAGCTCTCAATGTAACAATACTCAATCAGGTTCTCTTTTTGTGGGTTGAGGATATACATGGTTTAGTTTTCAAGTAAAAAGAGATTAGTTTCCAGATCCATTACTCATATTGGGATTAATTTGTTTTTTAAAAAAGAAAGCAAGAAACTGTTTAATTATACCAAGTTTTGAGCAAAAATAGTAGTAGCAGCAGCAGTATCTATAGAAAACATCAAGTATTGTTTTGCTTTATCCTAAATGCATTAACCATTACCACTGAGCTGATATAAAATCCAATGGTCGTAAAATAAAATGATAGCATGCGGAAAAAGTCAAAACGATGGCCCAGCCGGTAAATATCTCTGCTTATTGTCTGCTCTCCATTGCCACAAGCCACTTTTGCTTCAAAAAGTGATATCTGATTTAGCCCAACATCTCTACCCTTTCCAACTTGGATGTATTCATGATGGGTAATATTTCCACGTCGTAGTGTTGAGTTGAATCCTGTATAGGCAAAGACATATGACACGGAAAAAGAAATATCAAATATTAATGCTAACAAAGATGTTTCAAGAATATTACCAAATATCGATGCTAATAAAGATGTTTCGAGAATGTTTACCGGCAAAAATATCCTCGCTCAGATTGATGCCACGAGAAGCCTTACTCATTCCTCCACGGGTAATGTGGAAAATTCTATCAAAAACGTCTGGATGACCATAGTGGAATCGTACCCTAGAATTCAACAAATCCATCATAAGCCAGAAAATGTAAACTCTGTATGCATTCTAATGATTTATTTCTTGCAACAATAGCAGAAGAAATGGAAAAGAAAGTTCACAAATTATCGTCTCCAAAAATTTAAAGAGAATGGGGGATGACAGCCCAGCAAAAAAAAAAGCAAATAAGAGGCAAGGAAAAGCATAAAATCCATCAGTAGGCAAAATTTGGATGAGTATCATTTGAATAATTAGTTAAGCATTGAAAGAGGTTTTATATATATTGTATGAATTTCTCTTTTAAATAAAACCATTGCTTTAACTTCGGATGAGGTCTTGTAATAGACAATTGTTTGGTTGGAGGTTCCTTTAAACAAGTACTAATATATAAGTCAAACATCTCATGAAATCACTAGACTTACTTCAGGGGTCTTGCAAGAACTCTTTGACCAATTGTGACAAAGCTTGTTTCTTGATTTGACATAAACCAAGCCAGGGAAGAAACACTGTAGCAAGTGATAGAATTAAGTAATGTGGGAACTTAACATGACAAATTCTCACTGTATATAGAATAAAATTCATCAGACCTGCCAGTGAAGATATGCTCACGAACACCTAATATAGTAGGTCGGCGCACCCCATGGTCCTCATTAAATTCCTCCAGAAGATTACGCATTTTCAAAGCTTCTTCCAAGTAATTATCCTAGAAGAAGTTTGCATTACACCATTTTAAAAGCACTGACACCTAGTTTCACCTTGTAGTCTCAGAAGTTTATAATTATTTTCTCAAAAAAAAGTGTATAATGTTTTACCTGATTCATGTCGATAGTTTGAAGAGCTTCTCCTCTAGTAAAAATGATTGCATGGTTTTGATTTTCAGGCTTCCCTTCTCCTAACTTTGCTGGACCTGGCAGTTTTATTCGATATATTTCCTTCGCAGAAAATAATAAAACCATAAGTTCAAAGGTATTCATGAGTGAATTAACTTATTTTCTGACATCAATATGCACTTACTTGGTCATGATTGTCCACAGCTTTGACCAATACAGAGTAATAAACTTTCTGTACTTTTCCTCCTTCTCTTTCCTCAACTTCATCAATATATGCCACACGAAGCGCGGGATTGCTACAAGTGAAGAACCAGAAATTATATTCTTAAATCAAGTGGGTTTCAAAAACTACAAGCCAAATAAATATTGTATTGTACTTGAATTGAGTGTAATTTATTAATTGGAGAACATACTTAACCATCAAATTCAGGATGTCTGTTGCATGGCGGTCTCCACTACGCTTCTGATTCCCATAGTTCTGACAGGTAGCGATATATGTGAATTTCATGTCAGCAACAGCCTCTAAACTGGCATATAGTGATCTATGACTCTTTTTATCTTCCTCAGATGGAACAGTAACAGCTTTATAGCCATCAAGTATCTCTGCCCATAAGATAGAAGAAAACCATACAATCATGAGCATCTATTCTTGGCAGATAAAACTACTCTTTTGCCACCATGAAGAATATGAATATATAGTTATAAGTGACAGGTCATGCATTGATAAGAAAGGGCAAAGGACCAGGATTTGAAAAGGCTATGAATATCATGCTTGCCACTGCCACAGTACCTACTAGATTTAGCTAACTAGATTGGAATAAAAAGAAATTATTCTTACCCTTTTCATTAGCCATATCAAGAAAAGCCTGGAGCTTAAGAGCCCGTCGGTAGTACATCATTCCCCTAACTGCATTAATTTACAAGTACAAAAGCTAAATTATTAATTGACCAAATCCAGCCTGCAGGGATGGAGAGGGAGAAGCCGCCATTACCTGTCCTGCTAAGCGTTTGCCCTCGTAGTGAGGCCCAGTGACGTAGCTGCAATATATGCTCGTCTTTTTCCCATATTTCACTATCTTTCTTACAATCAAGTCGCTCCATGAAATTATTCCACTCATCTGATTAAATTACTAAAGTTTAGCCAGTCCTTCTCTACGAGCAAAATACAGTCAAATTATATAGTGTTAGTTATATTACAAACCAGGGTAGATCTTCTGCAGGTAATATATGATTGACACGCCATCTTCATTTTCAACCTCAAGGTCATTCTTTGAATAAACAGTCTCTTCACTGTAGTATGGAGTTAGGACACTGCAACAATGAGAAAAATGTTGTTAATAAGCACAGGACATGTTAGGGCAGAATAAGGACAGCTAGGGTAGTTAGTCCATTAGTTAGTTAGAAGAGTGTTACTTAGATGAATAGGGGGAATTAGGATGGAGGGAAACATTCAGTGAATTTGATAGTGTGAAAGGTGAAATCCTTTGTGAAGGGGAAACCCTTGGAGGAGAGACCTCTCATATTCTCAATCATTCAATAAACTATTAAATGATGCAGAAAAAAAATAATTCATGTCTAACATATAACACATTAGAAGGGGGGGTCTTGGCACAGCGGTTGGAGTTGTTTCCATGTTAAGACTGCCTATAATGGACACAAAATGGGTCCCACCCTCCCTTGGATCCCACCATGGAGGGAGCTTCATAGCACCAAGTTGCCCTTTTATATAACACATTAGATGTACACAAAAAAATAGTACTCTTCATCACAATTGAAGGAAAATACTGTATAACCCTGAAGGTTATAGCTTCTATTAGTTCTAGGCGGATGTCAACATTTAATATAATTAGTTTAATATCCAAAAGAAAAGGGTGAAGTTCCTGCAGACATTGACATGTATCTTCATGACCATGAGTTCTGTACAATAAACAAGCATCCGACCTGAAAGAGAGCATTTTACGAACTCTAGGAGCACGAGGCATATTCATGAACAATGAATTGGTAAAGAATGCAATCCTTCTGCGGGCTTCAAGGTTTGTTGGAACCTCAATGGCAGATTCCCTCACCGTCAAGAGTAAATATAGACGTCTGATCTGAAACACCCATAAGTATTCATACATCACAGAAGCATCTTTGTAGTTTTTTTATTTATATGAAAAGATAAATTTTATCAAGGAACAAGAGAAGCATCTGGAAAGTTAATAATAATATAAACTATAAAAGTGAAAATGTTGTTATTTATTTATATTAATATTACTAATTACCTGTTCCTCCCATTGTGCTGTAACCACTGGAGGGAAGAGTACAGCTGGTTTTGCATCAGTACCAGCAAAAAGTTGCCTTCCAGTATCCTTGCTACTATGATTAAGTTCTGCTAATTCACTGATCAACACATCATGAAGAGCAAACATTATTATTTCTAACGAAAGAGAAACAAGAATATTTATATTTCAAATTCAGTGCAATTATGTTAACCAACCTGATTTCATTTACCATCATGTCACGAGTAAACACTTCTAACATGTCTTGCAACAATACCACCACCGTGTCTCGCTTGGATGAATTTGCATCTTTCTGTAACCAAAAAGGAATATGTAAGCTTCCAAATAGGATAGTTAGAGACAAACCATTTAAGACTACAAAGGGAATATATAATTAGTTTTCCTTCAAATGACTCACCAAAATTTCCACAAGCTCCACAAACTTCTTACAAAGGGAAGGCAAAAATCCCATGCGGAAATTTGTAAGAAGTGCATTTTTAGAGATGCTGCTTTCAACTTCCTTTATGATGACAGAGATTGTCCTGTTCCATCATAATGAACTCAGAACTACTAATAATGATATAATTTTAATGAAATTTCTATAAGCTTCAATTCTATCCGCTAATTAAGAAAAACAACACAAGCAGCTAATATAAAATTTTGAATGACCTCTATAATGCAATATGGATTTTCAAATTGATATGGTTCAAACTAAAAAAATGATTAAGCAAATTAACCATTTCTTCCTTTATTTGTTTTGGGTTGTCAAGTGGTCTAGAAAGACCTTTTAAATATTAAAAGACTTATAAATGAAAGATAAAAGCACACAATACAAGGCTAATTACTGTTCATGGAATTCAATGGAAACAGTAAAAATCACATTTAGGAGTATTCGTACAAAAAAGAACTTGGGAAAGCAAAGAAGGATGGAATGTTGACAGAACTGGATCACAATTGTGCTACCAAAGAAAATATGCCTTCACTGATAAGGCTTCTAGTATGAAGTGTAAACTAAAAGATACAAACATCAATACTAAAAGCCACCTTATTTCAGCTTCTCCAACCACCAAAGAATTTAGAATATGTTTGAAAGATTCATAGCATTCAATCACAGCACATTTCAAATATTCATCTGCACATATGCGTTTCCAAAGATCAGAGTCCCTTCCTCGAAATTGAGCTGCCATATCCAGTGCAATAGGAATCTGCAAAGGTTGATAGGGAGTCAATTATATGAACTGGTAACAAACACGAGAACTTAAAAAATTGAATTACACAGACCTTGCTTGCAAGCAGAAATGGTGGCCATTGAATTATTTTCAGGCTAGGATCTGATGAGTAAGGAACCAACATAAGATCCATCTCCCTGGAGTGATGCAAACATAGTTTAGTCCTTGATAGGTCATAAATGACAAATCAAGAGATGAAGGAGAAAGAATAGAAGTTAGGAATGAGGACAGAGAAAAGCAACTATAGAGTTTGACTCTGAGGCCTTTCCTGTCACTTATAATATCTTCCTCCCGGAAACTGCAAATAATTTCGTTCCATAATTGGGCAAATTTAGCAGCTTCACTCCTTCTGCTTGCGGAAATCTATACAAACATGGAAACATAAGTGAAGATAAATAATTATATTTAGCTTACACTAGCTAGCAATAAGATGAAAATGTGATAGAAACCTCATCAAAACGCTTTGAGAAAGAGAATCCCTTTTTCTGTTTCTTGTCAGTAGGAACCAAATATGTGTTGAATGCACCAGGCATTGATTGAAACCGTGATCTTAGCATGCTCAGAGTGCGTATCTGTGAAGACAAATAGACAACAACATTAATGGCTGTTAAAAGATTGTGACTTGAAGTATTTTATCCTTTTGGTGTTCTACTAGAATCCAATCTGAAATTCTCCCATAAAATGAAAAGAGAAATTTGATTTTATTTACAACTTGGAGACTTCAAAATTTCATTAAAAAAGATATATGTAAGTGATGATCAGTACTTAAGGCGTCCAGAAGGGTCCTGTAAATTTCTTGATTAAATAGATTTGATTTTTTGTATGCACACATATTTTACAAAAATAAAAAAACCAACAAAAATAGTCAATTCTTAAATTCTCTCCAGATATAAAATTGACAATGACCTCTCCAAGACGATCAAAGGCTCCAAGAACACCACCACACACAGTTGAGAAGATGGAATACCAAATTTGAGTGTCCATGAAATAAACCTGCATTCAAAATGTAAAGTGAGATGTTATACTGAAAAAATTTATCCCAAACAAATGAAAAGGTTAACACGTGAACATGGCCAGGAAATATAGCCACACACCATAAGTACAGGAACCCAGAGTGCAGCAACTGCACCATAGTTATGTGGAGCTGCAAAAACCAGAAATATTATATCAATGGAATTAAAAGAAAGTTACAATTGAATTTAATTAAAAAGGAGAAGAAACTACCTTTGGGGAAAAACTCATGCCAAGCAAAATCAACATGACGAATGCTCATTATGTCCTTAGTTGGCTTAACAAGAGGTTTGATCTGAAGATAGAGACAATGGTCAAAAGAGGCCCAACAACTTCACAAGACATTATTAGGAAAATAAATACTGCTCATGTAAAAATTACCTGGACAAAAAAGCTGAATGAAAATTTGGCAGCCAAAAGAATCACCCAGAAAAGAGTGTACCTGAAATTTGAAAAGAATTTAACTGATGAAACAAATTTCAAACAAAAAACAGGAGCACAAACCTTAACTAACACCAAGAACGTATTGTTCTGCGAAACTCACTTTAGGAGAGCAAATTGACTCTCATGCATTCCTCTTCCAACATAGATTCTTGGCTGCATAGCGAGAAATAATAATTCAGAAAATGAACAAATGATTGTAAAAGGTCCCATGATATTTAAAAGATAGGCATTTTTCAGCAACACAGGTAGGCTTTTGAAAGATTGCAAGTCACTAAAAAACTCATATTATTCATCCATTTTGAACATCCAGAAAAGAGTGGCTTAAAAACAAAAAAGTTGTATCATCAGGCCTCTTCTTTGGTGGTCACCCACAAGGTAAAAAGGTAGGTGTTTTCCCTCCCCACTATTTGAGTTTGTCAGTTCAAACCTTGCACCACGATTACACCAAAAATAAAACTAGGGATGCAAACTTTGATGCTTTGGTAGATCATGGATGCTGCCCTTATGAATGAACAAAATCATGGTCATTAATAGAATATCAATTTTATAGCCAAATTTTTGCTTAAAGAATATATTAGTTTTCACTTAAACATAAGCACAAAAAGATTGCAGTAAAACATAGAGAAAAGGAAAGATTTAGGGCAGCTAAAGTTGGATAAAATATAAAGAGAATGATGAAAAAGATTTTTAAGAGTTTGAGATTTACAGAAATTCATTAGACAAGTTTGGTGCCATAAATAGTTAGTATTTTTGTCATGGGTGCCCAGGAAAGTGGAAGAAAGCCTTGATCAGACAAGTTAAATAATGGGTCCATTTGTTTGCGCTTTTCTTAGAGAATAAAAAATTAATCAAAAGATTTTTAAAAAAATTTATAATAATTATGTAAACTTTTGGGGAAAAAAGAAAAAACTTTAAAAAAGCTGTTCAGTGTTTTTCCCAAGAGCTAAAACAGTAGCTGCTGAGAAAAAATACTAAAAAAATTACATCAAACCAGGTTTAATTCCTGAACTTTAATAATTTATAATATATTTATTTCAGGAAAATAAAAAGCTTTGATTGTTGTTGTTATATTTATTCTCGGCAAAATATATGACAACATTAGGCTGAGGGCAAATAGAGTAAAAATAATTCAGTACAAAGTGCTTCACTATCAGTTCCTACCTGTAATGGAACTTGCATCGGTACACATGTATGTGCATGTGCATGTACTTATGCATTAACAGTTAATTATACGCACTTGGGTATATTAGGTATATGCTCTTCACAAGACAGATGTCAATGTTATCCAATATCCATTCAAATAAAATTGACAAAAAATTGCTTCTCACTGACTTTTATGACCGGGTGGAGATATGGATTACTTTCACAGTGAAAAATAAGTTCATTGAAACCAGCATGATACCAACAAAATAAATTTAAGTCATGATTATGGAGAGAAATAGTTAAATGTGCAAGTGAATTAAATGAGATGACACAAAGTACCTGTGACCACCATAAGAGGAGTCTAACTATGTGCCAGTCTGAGTTTTCAATCCAACGCCTGAGCAGTGGGAAAAGAAAGAGAATGGCTGCTAGTAAATTTGGAAGTAGATACACTGCAATTGCCAAGATATACAATGGTGGAATCCCCTTCATTTGATGAAAAAAGGAAAGCAATGTCTTGACAATCTCTGGGGCACCCTTGAAGGAATGCACATAGAAGAGTGGAAGAACAATAACCCAAAAAAGACTAACAATGACTTTGAGAACATTTCGTAGCACATCAGTGAATCTCCAACGATGATAGCCAGGAAAGTTCAGAAGCAGGTCCAAGATACCTAAATCAAAATAAAGAGGAACATATGACATGTCACTTTTTCAACTACTAGGTTAAACAAAAATCAGTATTAAAAAAAATTGACACTAGTTCTTCTGATAGTGGTATGATAAATTTACGAAAACAAAGCCATCTAAGCAAATCTGTCATACTTTGAAGTAAGCGCAGAACGGCTGCTGTGATGAATATGCTAGAGAGATTATATAAGACATCTTTACTAAAGATTTCCATCACTGAAATCCCTTCCCACGCAATTATGAGCATTACCTGTAATAAGAATGTTCTGGTCTTGTCAGAACAACAATCAGGGGAAATATTGACACAACCATTTACTTCTGTTGAAAACAAATACCTGCAAACCCAGTAAATATAATGTCCAAAGACGATCAAAACTGCGGAAAATGTGCCAGAATGACCGGGTCTCAACAAAATTTGATTTGCCAGTTCTTCCAGGTTTTTTCGGAGCACCCTTTCTTCCCTGATATGAAATTTATATAAGCAGTGAAGTGGATTAAGTATTTTACATTCAAGCAAGTTACTTCTTAGATTAAATGTCGAACTGAATTGATACCTGTGTCAAAAATGTTGATTTAAAAAAATCGCCATCATCACGCATGGGCCATCCAAGAGAAAAGCAATCAGGTGACCTGCAACAAAATGCAACAGTCGTTAAATCAATAAATTGTCAACTAACAAAAGATGAAACAAGGAAATGAAGTTGGTTTCAATAAGAAATAAAAGCCAAACCAACCAGAAATACTCATTTAGATCATCATAGTTGCACCAGGCTGAGTGAGGAGCCGTTCCATTTCTGCTCTTCCCAGCTTCCTGCATTAATTAATTGATTATAACTCATCACTGAGAAGAAAGTTACCTGAAGCAAGCTGACAATGTCCATAACAGAAAAAACTCATACCATTTCAATTACTCTGTATATGGGAGTTATAACCTTGCGCAAGAATGCCTCATCATCACCACCATAAGAAGGTTTGATGTTTTCACCAGTAACAATGCTGACATTTCCAGCCAATAAACCATGAAGTTCATATGCCATCTGAAGTTATAGTTGAATATTATTAATACATGCAGACATTACTAATATACACTAAAATATAAAAATTAAAAATAGAAAGCAAAACGAGTTACATTTCATCTGCAAAGACATTCTGGCACAGGATATTGTGAAACATATGAAAAATCTGTACTCACATTGTGAAATATGTAGCACAGACACTCCGGCATGAAGCGAACATTAGATGCTTCACCCCATATGAGAAGATACAAGCCCATATAAAGTAGCTTCCTCTGCTGTATCTCTTGCTGACCTTGAGGAAGTCTATGTGGATGAACAAGATAAACATTTTTAGCATAACAAAATTCAAATTTATTCTTCAAAATTTGATGAGGAAAAATAGGACAAATGTTGCTAAAGGGAACTGTTATATCTTACCGTAAACTATGTTTTCGTCCCAAAAATTTGCACCATGTTTTGTAATTCTTAAAAAGACCATTCATCACTGCATCGACCGCGCGATCATCAAGCTGCAAATGAAGAACAAAAAAGAAGAAAAGTGGAATTTAACTACAGGTCAGAGCATAAGAGGCTACCCTGATAGCTATATAAATGTAATTTTGATGAGATTTCTCTTTAGCTCCATTCATTTTAATTCAATATTACTGTTTTGCCAAATTCAGGATGGAGTGAAAGACAGCTACGTGCCTTGTTGAGAGGCTCAGGTTTTGGGTGTAGCCTTATATGAGAGTTAGCAAGAAGCAGAATCAAATGCTCTCTCTGGTTCCTGACGTTGTCTTTCTGAGGCATAAAAAAAAAACCATTAACAATTTGTTAGGGCTATACTGCCTATACAAAGAAGTTCTATTTGGGAGCAAAAGACATGCCTGGAACCCAAACATGGCTCTAAGCCAATCAAGCACATCCAAATCTCCAGTTCTCTGCCGATGTGCCTCGAATGAACTAGGCCAATTCAAGCCACGAGTATTCCAGAGCGCAGAAACAGCTGCCTTAATCTATAACATGGAAACAATGTCAAGGACCTCAGTGCAATTCCAAACAAAAAAAAACAAAGTCCACATCAATCGCAGCAGAAGTGATGATATACTTCTTCAAGCTGCATAATAGGCTGAGAAGCCCCAGCAGAATCCGACGGAAGAATGTTAAAAGGTGCATAAATTTCCGTCTTTTCCTGGACATCTCTAGCAGCCGCAATAATCTGAACACACAAAATTCATTACTGTCAAGCCTCCAAGATATGAATGCCGAGAGAAAATCGATGCCGCAGATACCCATTCTTCACAGCAAAATGAAAAAGAAATGTACACAGATCAATATATACTAACCTCAGGGGCTACTTCTTCGACCTTCTCAGTCTTGTTAACGGCACAAAGCACTTCGAAAAGCACCCCAGCGGTCTGGTAAGCTTTGCCCAGCTGTGCTCTGCAGAAAGAATTTCAGGGGCAAAGGAAGAGGATGAAGCAGTTAAGCATAGAGTGGAAGGAAATATCCCCATCTTCACGGTTCACACAGCGTAAAAGGGCATGTACTTACCTGTCTGCTTGCTCTCCTTGGTCAAGAGACCTGACATAATGCACATAGTATTGGTGATAATAAGCCTGGATTTCCCTTGCATCTGTCTTCTTAATCCGAGCGGCAAGACTGGTTGCATTGTCCTAGAGTTCCAAAAATTATGTCAGTTGAAGTAGAAATCAAAAAGCTACTCTTCTTCACTCTTCACTACCTGTTCCCTTTTCAAAAAGGAGGGGGAAATACTTAGTTCAATAATGCGTTGCGGCACCCAACAGTTTTTCAGAGAAACCCAAAATCAGTTATTGGGAACAAACCAAGTGAATTCCTCATCTCATTAAGAGACTCCAAGCTAACCGATCCCGGTCCCCATCTCTCCTTTCCAAAAGAATTTCCCAAAGACCCCAATTGAGTTCTTCAAGCCCATTGCCACCGGGGAATGAACTACAGAGTCTCCGGAGTCCATCACAGTATATCAAGGCAACAAACAAACGATAAATTTGGTGTATCGGCGCTGAAAAAGGATCGAGATAGTGCGAACCGCGAAGGCACTAGCAGTACGGGGTACACAATGTCGTTTTGGTGGGGAAGTGATTTAACTTGAGCAATATAATAAATTATAATTATAATATAATAAAATAATATCATTATTATAATACTTTGTTATTAATCAACCAATACATTTACTCTGTATAAAAAAAAAATCAACCAATACTTTTACTTATTCCTAACACTTATTTAATATTTTTATCTCTTTATATTTTTTTTTTATTACATTACTTATTACTTATCTATTACATTTATCATTCATCTCTCTTGTCTTTCTATTCCTATCAAGGTTTTTATGGCATAGAAAACATTTTTTATCAATCAATTAATATTCAAAGCATATATTATATTTATATTTTTTATAATAAAAAAGAGTAATGATACATTGATACGGATATAAATATTGTCAAAAAAGAGTAAAGAGTAATGGTACGGATTACGGAACAATCAAACAAAAAGTAAGAAAAGGACAAAACAGTATGCATGCAGAAAAATAACAGAATCGGAATGTGGAGAAAAGAGTTAGTTACGTACCCTCTCCAATCGTTGCAGCAAGAGCGTCTTGAACTGCCTCACACCACGTCCGCTGGAGCTCTGATCCAACCGATGCGCCTTCTCGAACGCATAGAATCGACCTTCCACAAACAGCAATATCAGTATTATTGTTAGGCATTAATTCACTACTACCTGCATAAACGAGTACGCATGGAAGGAAATGAATATCAATTGCAACATACAGAGATAGGCAACCCTAGGGCGCTCGCTTTCGATCTCGTTGGCAACTCGGAGAATGGGCGTGATGGAGGCGAGTGAGGAAGGGACGACAACGTCGTTGTCGAATACCTCCGTCGAGAAGGTCGTCATGGCGGCGCTTCTCGACGGCCGCCGAGTCAGCGTCGACGGTGCCGGCTCTACACTCGACATTGCTGTCGACCGACCCGACCCCCTCGATCGCTATATATCAGCCTTCAACCTATACTCTCCCTGCACCCACCGCGACAACAACAACAACCAAATTCAAATTAAAACGCAACATTATTAATGCATGCATGCAATGCATAAAATGAAATTGAAATTGAATTAATTAATTAATGCACGTGTATATATATATATATATATATATAATCTTGCTGCTTCATTGTTGATTGATTGATTGATGTATACCTTTTCTCTCTTCTCTGTAACTGGGAATTGAAGATCAAAAAGAGAACAAAAGAGATTTAAGAAAAAATGGATATATTTGGGGGCGTGCGTCTCCTGCGCGGCACGGACCAGAGCAAGAAAAAGGAGAGGAGAGAGAAAGGAGGCGGGAAAATGTGAGAGGGAGGGAGGTGACACGTGGCGGAATGAGAGAGGGGTGATTAGATGTCACACGCAAGAGTGGGGGCGAGGAATGGAATGACTGGAAGAACACCGTTTCCGGAGACGGGAAACGGCAGCGAATTGACGACAACGAAATTTTGTGAAGATATTTTGTTTTTGAATGCTTCAAATTAGAGTTTGGTCGACATTATCGATCAAAGTCCCGTTTTCTTATTTCCGTTGTATTTTCTATATTTTCTTTTTTTCAGTAACTAGCTTAGGCAAATCCAGTTAATAATTAATAAGATGTATTAACATGCAAATTAACAAAATTAACGTCCCAAATTACAACTGGCCGGACAATTATGTGAATGCATATGAAATTAATTAACCAATTCACCAACCGAACGTCAATGGAGTCTCAAATATTTGATCAAACGATATTGACTATATGTGTACTCCAAATTGCTCTGTGGCGATGGCGGTTGTGCTGATCTGTACAAGGTCCTTACTCCTTCCTTCTGGACCTCATTTCATTCCGCAAAATCTGTGGGTCTTCTGTCCATTTCATGCTATTTAATTACTTGAATATTAATTACTACTCCATTTTAATGTTTTTTTTGCTAAGTATCCATTAATATAATATTAATGGTACACACACATATATTCAATATTATTTTCATTACATACTATATATATAAGCCCTCCCCTAATATAGGAGAGAGGATTCTCGAGAGTTTTAAAATATTTTTTTATATTGTTTTCTCTGTTTATAAAATTAAAATATTGGTATAAACCTCCCAAAATATTTTTCTTCAAAAATTCTCTCTCAAACAAACCTTTAGAAGTCCGTTGAGAAGTCCTTCACTCGTTATATTGTCTCCCTGTGTTATGTGGCAGGGCTACCAATCAATCCAACGTAAATCGTGGTAAAAACAAACAAAAAAAATAAATTACATCAATAATCACTTGATTTCATATCCAATTAATATCCCCTGCCTTAAGCCTTTTATATGAGAAAATTTGTAATTGATAGAATCATGGCGCTATCTTCCCAACGAGTTTGAATATCATAAAAACATACAAGAAAAAAATACTTAGAAAATGAATGTAACATCATCTAAACTTGCATCACTACTAAAAAACTTATTATTAGTGACCGAAAATTCAGTTGCAAAAAGGCTAAATCGGTCATTAATTAAATTAGATGGCGGCCAAATTATTGACCGATTTAAATCGGTCACTAAAGCAGTGAATATTTTATAAGATTGAGTGATTAAGTTAATCATATATTTGTAATATTAAAAGATTAATTAATGTATAAGATATCTTTGAAATTAACCAAAACAATAATATTTTGCATTATTTATGAACTAAATTAATGACAATAACTTCTAAAAGACAAAAACGATTATACTTGTTTTTTTATCTTAAAAAATAAAAAAAAATAAACAAGTATATTCCATGACAGAGGTTGGATTATATTCCATGACTTAAAGAAATGTGGAACCTAAAGCCAATTGACATTGAAGCACATGAGCAATCATGGACGCCATGTTCATCTCCTACTGCACTTAATGCATACATTTGTTATAGGTCCTACAATAGAATAAATCCAAGAGTAGTTAAGAGAAGTTGATCTAATTTATATCATAATTCAGATTTAAAATGGATATGGCTTACCCCACGCCAATTTTAAAAACAAATGTTCACGCACTTCCACAATAGAATTAATTATTGTTCCTTCGTTAATCAAGCATTAATTTGATTAATAAAAAATAAAATAAGATTAATTGATTCCCTGCATGCATGATTCATGAGTCATGCATGACCCACTCACCCACCACACCTTTGGAACACAATTCCAGAGTTTTTTTTTTTGGTCAAACAATTCCAGAGTTCTGGATTCATATATAGGTAGCTGAAATAAAGCTAGGTAATTTATACCCGCACATACATATTTTGCTATCTGTACATATATGTCCGCATAACTATCAGTTTTGCGGGTTTATTTTTTTTTTCAACACATGCTATGGAACTATTAATTCCGCGAGTTGTAATTCTCCGCAGAACTATTAGTTATGCAGACATGTATGTATTGAATTACAACATGCAGAACTAATAGTTCCGCGGAGAATTACAACCCGCGAAACTAATAGTTCTACAGTATGTGTGTGTTGGAAAAAAAATAAATAAACCTATGGAATTAATAGTTTCACAGACATATATATGCAGATAGCAAAGTATGTATGCGCAGATATAAATTGTTTAAACCTTCCTCACTCCGTAAGCATGCAGCCGCTGGCCCAAAGGCCCTGTTTTTTTCCTCTTTGTGAAACCCATATAAAATATGAGTTTTTTTTTATAGTAATAGTAAAAAATTAACAAATATAATAATTATAATTAAAAATAAAAAAGAATTGTAGGAGATAATACATGTCACAATGAAACCTATACATCAACGAATCTTGCGAGATTAATGTTGTGATCCCTTTAATGATATAGCTGATATAATTCATGTGGTCCTTATACTATAGCACATGGCAAAGGCAATTAATCAAAAGTGTCATTTGCTCCCGGGAACCCAAGTTGAGTTTTATCATTTGAGTAAAAATAGTAAAAATTCTTAAAATCCTATATGTCATCTTTGAGCTCACTAAAAAAAATTACAAAAACCCAAAGTTAATTATAGTATTGGAGATGCTTTGTCATTGTGTACTCCTTTTTGTTTTTTTCCCCTTTATTTTGTTTTATATTAATTATATTGATGAAATTTATGAAATATATATTAAAGAAACAATATTGTTCAACTGTCAATATGATATATATAGATCTCTTATAACTTTTTATTAAATAGATTATCGGGATTTATTCATTTTGTATACCTCTTTTCAATTATGAGATCTGGGGTCATTTTTTTCTTGACCCAAACAACCATGAGACTATAGGTCCAGGTCAAATCAAACACATTACCCCTGTGTTTGGTTTGAGAGAAATAGGTAAGAGAGAGTTAAAGAAGAAAGAAATAAAAGAGAAATAGCAAACTTCTCCTGTTTGGTTTGAAGAGAAATAGAGAAAAGAAAAACAAAACTAGTGGATCTCATAACTTTTTCATTTCTTCCCACTTGAGCGAAGAAAGAGCAGAGAAATGGGATTCGTTTTTCAAGTTGTCCTTCCTACCCTTGTGTTCCTGTTACTCTTCCATGCACAGCTCTGTTCCTATTTCTTCTTTTTTTCGTTTTTTGTCGCCATAATCCTCCAACTTGGGTTATGTTTTGTGGGTTGCTTCCCACTTTGTCTTCTTGCTCCCTCCCTGCTACCATCATCCTTTCACTACGTATGAGCACAAGACTAAAAATGTCTTTCGATTTTTTAAACTTTGCATTCTATGATTTTTAAGTTTTCAATTTTTGTTTTTTTCCAGAAAAAAAATGTCTCGAGTTTTCAATTTTTAAGTTTGCATGCCTGACTGCAAAATGAATATTTTTAATTTATATTTTTAAATATAATTAAAAATATAATTAAAGTGAAATAAAAACTAAAATATAATATAGTAGGGGTATTTTTGTCCATGTATAAAATAATATTATTTATCTCTTCTCACTTTCTACTTAACCAAACAAGAAGAGAGAGAACTTTATACTTCTTTCTCTTCTCTTTCTCTCATATCAAATAATACCAAAAATCTATTCTATTTCTCATCTCTTTCTCTATTCTCTCTCTCTTTCTCATGTCTTTCTCTCTTCTCACGTTCTTCTCTCAACCAAACAGGGGTCTGAGACTCGGTAACCGTTGACTCCCAAAAAAAGACTGGGTAACCTCTTTTGCTGAGTGCTGAATCTGACACTTGCAATAATATATATTGGTGTTTTATTCTTAATTTCAACACACAAAAATAGTAATTAGATAACATGAACAATAAATACAAATATCAGCCCCAATGTTGCGTATAGAATAATACTACGGAAAAAATAAATAAAATAGAATAATAATTATAAATTATAATTATAATTAAGTAATTCATGTCTGAAAATGTTGACTGAAACAATACTAGCAAGTAGTATGTTTGTTTTAGATACTGACTATTGTTAACACGAGTCAACTCGCAGTTGATATGGAATGAAATGTGTTCTTCCTTTTGGCGAGTGTGTGTTGGATCATGTGCCAATACTTTTTTGCAATTATATAAGATAAGATTATAAGATTTGCTTGAATAAGCCACGTTCGTTATAATCTCAAATAAATAGGCATAGAGTATTTTGCATAAAAATAATGATCTATTTACGTGAAATGTAATTTAGCGACCTACGTACTTTTGTCCTTCTGATTCCAATATATAATTCACGCAGACGCACATAATTTATCATTTTTTTAATTTAATTTGATTTTCAGGTGTAGTAAGCTGTAAAGTGAAGAGGTTCTAGAAACTTTTCGCTCTCGCGCAGTTGCGCGAGTATTGCTGCATTATTGCAGACACATGTTAAAGTGAGCTGGAACGATCGATCACCGTTGAAATGAGACAAGAGACTTCTGAAAAATGCACAGTGTGAAGCCAAAAAACACGGGAAGGTAGTAGGTCGTAACTCGTGGGAATCTCAATCTCAATTGGCGTGCCTATTTTTATGTTAAGTTAAAAGTAAACCCACAAATATCTGCAAATTCAGCGTTGGGCGTTGGCGTCTTGGCGTTGTTAATAGGAAGAGTCATCCGTCAATTTCAGACAAATATTAATGGTGTTAAGGTTGCTTATATGACACGTTAAATTTCATATTGATATGCACACGTGTCACTTAGAGATCAAATTAACAGTGTTTTTTTTTTAAAGCCAATGATCACCAAATTAATAGTATTTAAAAATAATAATGCAAAAATCAATTGTGAATATTTAAAATCTTACGGATACCAAATTGATTTTAGTTAAAATCTCCCTTGAATTTTAATGAAAAAAAACTCATTCTCCCGCCCTCTCTATTCCAACGACTCGCATCGGCAACTCCAACGACCCTAAATCAACAACTATGGAGGATTGTGCCAACACAAATTGGGTTTAAGCAAATCATTTTAACTCCATAGTTGCCACCAAAGGGTTTATGTTAAGCTTTTTGTTCAATATTTTGTTTTCTATTTTAGTGGTAGAATGTACTATATTTCAAGTTATAATACAATGACTCTCATACGTCAAAAGTTGCAAAAAATTAAATAAATAAATAAATAACACGAAGTAATTTTCATACGCTATACTCATATGCCCCTACTCTTTTGCCCATGCTCCTACACCTTCACTTGACAATCAACCATAAAAGTAAAAAAATAGCATGACACACATTAAATATTGATACATAGTATATCAGCAATCCAATTTCATCTACCAAATTTGACGTCTTCTAAGGATTTTTTTTTAAGAGGAAGAAAAAAGACAGCTTCAAATTTATCTCATAGAATTGGTCCTTGCATTTTGAAAATTCCATCAATTTGATTTTTAATTAACAAATATGCGTGCTAACATAACACTTAACATGCCACATCAACAAGATTGACACCGTTATCTAAATGAAATTGATAGAGAAACTAACTTAATAGATGATGACCAATTTTAGAGAGCAAACTATCTATTTCTTAACATTAGATATCAAAGTGATGATTTGCTCTGAAAAGTATTTGAATTCGTGAGAAGGTGTATACACACGGAGTAGTACCTGTAAGATATTTTTGGAAATATTAACTCACACGAAAAAGGACAGAATATAGGCGCAACAAATTAAGCAGCCAGCAGGTATTTTATTTATTTATATAAATGTACGTAGGAAGTGGGGACCAAAACGTTGGGGTGGCTGAGCGATGTTGATGACGCACATCGATGTGTAATGCGGAAACAACATTACCACGAACCACACATTATCATAGCATCTAGCCATCTATAGAAAATGAAACCATATTATTGTAAAATAAAAAATAAAATAAAAATGGCCGTAGATACCAAATCCATCTCCCCTAGACCCGATCCACAGGCTTTCGCCACCCTTGGAACTGTAGGAGCTTCAGACCAAAAAAAAAAAAAAAAGAACCGTAGGAGCCCCTAACCTGATTTGAATTTTTTTAGTATTTTTTTTTCATTACTCATCACAGTCACTCACTAATGTCTGAATTAATCTGCATACACTTAACCATCCGTACATTTTTTATTTTTTTTTATTACTCATCATAGTCACCAACTCAATGTCTGAAACTAATTTGCATACACTTGTCTTAAATTAAAATTAAATTATTTAATTTTAAACAATTATTATAACACGATGACTAGATTTGGTAGGCAGCACTTTTTTTCACCGCGACTATTGTTTCAATTTTTTACAAGCAAATGCTCTCTGGCTGGCCACTGAACAGGTCATGCATGACTCATTCCAACCAGTTCCACCGTGTGTAGCACAAAAACGATTGCACAATCACCAATGTGGATTCTCGTTTTTCCTAGTATCTCTCTTTTGGAATTTTTTACTACTATTTTCTAGTACTAGTCTCTTCATTCATCAGTGTTTACACTCCTCTGCACAAAGAGCAGGCTTTCTATTCTAGTTCTAGTTTCTAAAAATGCATGGGCCAACAACTACTGACTCCTAACTAACAAGTAACGCAATTTTAACCAGAGACACACCCCACAGTTACGCTGTTTGTCACACGCACGCACACACGCAGGAGAGCAGACAGGGTTAGCTTAAATAAAAAAGCTTTCTCTTTCTAAGAAATTGCC
Source organism: Glycyrrhiza uralensis (assembly GCA_030159175.1). NCBI lineage: Eukaryota > Viridiplantae > Streptophyta > Magnoliopsida > Fabales > Fabaceae > Glycyrrhiza > Glycyrrhiza uralensis. The sequence goes on from BRZY01000005.1 coordinate 47,038,136, forward strand.
ACGTCAGCTATCCAACCACCGTGTGTGTGCCGTCCCCTCCAACCTCCTTTCTCTCTCTATCTCTATCTCTATCTCTATCTCACCCATCCTTAGCTGTTGTTCACTGTGGTCCCCCCCCTCCCTCCTTTTTGTTGTCTTCCTATTCCTCCCTCTTTCGTCGTTTCTTCTTCCCCTCTTCTCTTCTCTTACGTGTGAACATAACCTAGTCTCTCTCTCTCTCTCTAGTCTACCCACCCACCCTCCCCTTCCCCTTCTTTCTCTCTACTCACTCCTCCTCTTCTTCTTCTTGTTCAATTCAACCTCGCTTCTTCTTCCTCCTCTTTTGCCAAATTCGAATTAATTTAGAATGCCCACTTGGTGGGGTAGAAAATCCAGCAAGAGCAAGGAGCAGCCGCAGGAACAAGTGCCACGTGGCGGCGGCGGCCTCCTTCACTTCAATTTCACCACCAAGTCTTCTCCGACCAGAAACGGTACTGCCAACAAGAAGGGTGGTTGTAATAAGACCGAAAAGCCCAAGAGCTTCGACGATGCGTTTAGGAATTCCCCCAGAGCCAGCAGGGATTTTCTCACTTCTTCCGCCACCGCCGCCGCCGCCGGCTCCTCGTCGGGATTCTCTTGCTGGGATTCCGATAGCGGTGAGAAGAGAGGGCTTCCCTTGCCTCGCCCTTCCGTTTCGTCCAACCAAAGCTTCGGTAACGATCAGGGACTTGTGTTCGGATCTGCTTCGGTCTCTGGTTCTAGCGTCAGCTCCACTGGCTCCTACGATGATCACCCGATTCAAACCTATAACTCTCAGATTAATGGCACCAGGTTGGTTATGTTATGCCTTAATCAATTAATTAACCTTCGATCCACTCTTCAATTTACCCTATTTCGGGTTTAGCTTCTACTTTGTAGATTTTGATGTACTTGTTTTTTGTGGCGAAAGGAAGGTGAACTTTATTTGATTGATTGCTTGTTTGATTGATCTTTTCTAGTTTTGGTTTAGCAAAGCTTAGCGTTATGATTGATCAGATAAAGTTACTTTTACTCCGTAGACTCTGTGATCATGTCTCCCCTTCTCTCCCCCTTACCTTTTTTCACAAGATTGTAGTTGTACACTTTTTTTCTCGCAGGATTATCTTCCTTTTCCTTTAATTTTAACTTTTAAGGGTTCCTTTTCGTTTCTCACTTTCATCCCCTCCCCCCTAATGCCTAAATGCAGTTCTCATGAAATATTTGTGCTAGAACTAGAACTTTTCCCCCTTTCTTCAGATTAAATGGTTGTTTCTGTTCTGTGAATGATGATTTATAAATTTTGCTCCGAGGAGCCTTTTTAGTAATTAGAGATTTGGAGTTATTAGTTCTGCAAATTCTGCTTTAGAATTCTGAAATTGCAGTTCCGGATTTCCTGCATCGATTTATCTGGGGGGAAAATGAAGATCCGTATTTTGATGGACAACTTTGTTAATACTAGGTCCCATCCATCCCTTTTTTCTGTAGGAAGTTAACTACCTTCTATCCTTCCAAATATCTGCTTCCGAATTCTGGATCGTTCCAATTGATTTAGGTGGTAGATATCTATGCAAAATATATTTATGTTGCTGTTTATCAATGTTTTTCAACAATTATCACAATGCATTCAAGGGTGTATGTATATTGCCATACTAAGTGGTTGTAATTATAGAATATGGGAGGCTGAGAAGTTATGGTCTGCACACTCATTTTAGCACAAACTGTGTAAGGAAAAGGAACACAGAGAACACGAACTGTTAGTGTTACAAGGGTGTTGTTACAGTTCTCGTCATTCTCCAATATACTGCTAAACTAATCATTATTGACATTTCTTTATGCTAGAGGACAATGTGAAACGAAGTTCAACAACGTGAGGTCTAAAAGCCCAGGTCCTTGCTCAAGAGGGCCCACCAGCCCTACATCACCTCTTCATCCAAGGTTGCATGTTCTGAGTCTTGACTCCCCTACAGGCAAGCAAGAAGATGGAAGGAGTCAATGTCATCCGTTGCCTCTTCCACCAGGCTCTCCTACTAGTCCTTCTTCTCTTTCCAACACAAGAGCAAATGGAATACAAGAGAACAGTACTAGTAACCGTTCCAAGTGGAAGAAAGGAAAGCTTCTAGGAAGGGGAACATTTGGGCATGTTTACCTGGGATTCAATAGGTATTGGGCTGTTTTTTTTTCCTTTTTTTCCAGTGAAGGATATTCACTTTCAATTCTCTTTTGGGTTAGCCTCCAACAACTTTTATCATGTATAATTTCCACATCCTGAATTAAGAAAGATTTTGAGGTTTTTGCACTCCGGTGGTTGTGATGTATAAGCAAATCTTTAGGTAACAAACTTAATATTACAATGACAATTGTTTTTACAGAATGATATCATAATGTGCACTCTGCCCGAATGTTCATATTATGGACAAATTACTGAAACTATATATATTCTACTTCCTATGTTTGTTCTACCTCTCTAAAATGCTTGTATTGCAACTTTCGTAGTGAAAGTGGACATATGTGTGCAATAAAAGAAGTCAGGGTTGTCTGTGATGATCAAACCTCAAAAGAGTGCCTCAAACAACTTAATCAGGTAATTCTATTGTTTTTCTGAAGACGTGCTTGATGCTGTAAACCTTCAACACACACTATAACACTTTTGCAGTTCTTTTCACAGTTGCAACAGAGTTTGTTTTAATATGTCAAATCATCATTTGATAGTCTAATAAATCTATACCATGTTCTCAATTCACTGCAGGAGATAAATTTGCTTAGTCAGCTTTCACATCCAAACATTGTTCAATACTATGGGAGTGATTTGGTATGTCTAAAATATTCCTCATTTTTTAATCTTGTATACCATGTATATACAACATAGAGAAAGAGTAATTAAAAAATTTATGAATATGATCCATTTATAAATATATACATGCCATGTTTGCAGGGAGAAGAAGCACTTTCTGTTTATTTGGAATATGTCTCTGGCGGTTCCATTCATAAATTACTTCATGACTATGGGCCCTTCACGGAGCCTGTTATTCAAAATTATACCGGGCAGATTGTCTCTGGACTTGCCTATCTCCATGGGAGAAATACAGTGCATAGGTAATTTGGTTATTCATACTCTATTTATAGCATGGCATTGGTGTTTCTTGACTCTCTTTCAAATTATTTATATATTTTTATTTTCACAGGGATATCAAAGGGGCCAACATACTAGTTGATCCTAATGGTGAAGTCAAGCTGGCAGACTTTGGGATGGCTAAACATGTAAGTTTATCATGCATATGGTTTAAAGAATGAATTGCTTCTGGCTCACTTGAAAAGTAAATAAGTAATTCTTTCCCATAAAAAATAGTTAGGCAATAATGTTGTAAAATTTATGGAGAGTGTACACTTTAGAGAGCTTCAAAAAGTAATTTTTTTCTATTTTGGTTGCTTTCTGATTTCTGATGGAGATAATCTCTGAATTATTATTTGTTCTGGACCAGATAAATTCCTCTTCCTCAATGCTTTCTTTCAAAGGAAGTCCATACTGGATGGCGCCAGAGGTAAAGTTCCCCCCTTTTCAGATCTTAAATTTTATTTTCATACAAGCACATCCTTCACTCCTCCTCCTTTTCCTCTCTCTTCCACTGTAAGTAGTAATGTATCTTATGTTATCTTCCTTAGGTTGTAATGAATACCAATGGCTATAGTCTTCCTGTTGATATTTGGAGCTTAGGATGCACAATTCTTGAAATGGCAACATCAAAGCCTCCTTGGAGTCAGTATGAAGGGGTGCGCTATTGGATATTTTGAACTAGCATTCATTTACATATTTGTTGTGATCCTGTTTGAGAAATATGAATGGCCAACATTGTTTTTTAATGTTGGATTCAACAGGTAGCTGCAATATTTAAAATTGGTAACAGCAAAGACATGCCTGAAATTCCTGATCATCTCTCAAATGATGCAAAGAATTTCATTAAGCTATGTTTACAAAGAGAGCCATCGGCTCGACCAACGGCCCAAATGTTACTAGATCACCCCTTTATTCGAGATCAGTCGGCAACAAGAGCTACAAATGTCAGAATAACCAGGGACGCTTTTCCCTACACATTTGATGGAAGCCGGACGCCGGTATAGTCTTTCTTGCTTATATATTTTCTTTGCGAATTTATGTTGCTTTGGCCTCTTACAAGCTAGTTCTCACACACTGTTACATTTGTAACATAATCATTATAAAGGGGTTCCGTTCTCTTAAGATTATCATGTTGCAATCATCCTGGAATTTGGAATCAGGAAAGAGAAAAAATGAAAACACAACACAAAGGGTTGATTGTCTGTCATGTGAATATTGGGGGTTGTGTTTGTTTATATTATTGAGGATTGTCTGTCGCCGATACTTACATTTCCTTTGGATTTTGCCCTATATCATTGTTGCAATGCATACACATGTACTAGTGAAGTTTATAATACTTTATATGGCCCAAATGCGAGAGAAATTGGACAGATTAACAGGGCGACCATAACATAGTTTGGGGTGACATTTGATATATATGAAAGAAATATATGAATATACCATGGTAGTGCATATAGCTTTGATTTTTGGGTAAAAGTGGAGTATATAGATTTATGGAAGACTTAATGCTGCCAAAGGATTCTATATTGCTGCAGAACATGGACAGAAAATATCAAGTCATTTAAAGTCATAATTCTATTCTAATGCACATATTCCTTGCTCTGATTTTTATGAATGTTAAAGTTGCACATTTTCTGGAAATCAATTTTTATGGTCAGTGTTGGACTGGAGCTAACTTTCTCTTTGCTTGTATCGCTTTGCAGCCAATTTTAGAGCCTCATTCCAGTCGAAGTGGCATCACTTCACTGGATGGAGATTATACAACAAAGCCAGTTGGCACAGCTTCACGAGCATTACGGAGCCCACGGAGCCCAAGGTTAAAATTCTGACCTTTTAATTTGTTGTTATTATTTTTATAATTAAAGCATGGTCTTGCATCTCTCTACATATATGCTTCATCATTTTTTATGTTCTTTTGGACTGACTGGTTATTGCAATTTCCTTGTTCAGAGATAACACAAGAATGATCACATCTTTACCAGTATCTCCCTGTTCGAGTCCATTGCGACAGCACGGGCCAGCACACAAGAGTTGTTTCCTTTCTCCTCCTCACCCAACTTATGCAATGATGGGACAACATAATACCCTCTCTTCATATCCAGTTAGATCAAATGCCACATTCACTCTTGATCCTTGGCATGAAACATCTATATACAGAGCCCACACACCACCCGGTGGATCCCCAAGAACGAGACTCATTTGAGTTGCTGAATGTAAATACCCCACTAAAATTAAAATCTTTCTTGGTCTCCCCCAGCATGCCTTGTGTGCTCTGTGCAGGGTTGAAACTTCATTTCAATCGTAACTATTGAAAGTACAAGACTCTATCTAAAAGATTCTGGTCGATTCTTGACAACATAGACAACGGTAGAGGTGAGGAGTAGGAGAGCTCTCGCGATATAGGCATTGGACTGGGGAGACCTCGCTGCTTGTAACAATTTTTATCGATTACTGTAAATGCAAGGTGTTTACCGTGTTTGTAGTAAGCCTTTATGTTGTATATTGTTGGTCCATCATGGCAGAGAAAAAAACAAATAGAGTAATTTTTCATACATACTCTTTTTCTTTTTTATTTTTACTTGAGAATGACGTGTTTGGAGTATGGTTAATGGTTTGGTACCAAGCCATTGCTTTTTTGGTTGAAAAATGAGACGTCCCCAATGACTTGTTCAATATCCACCTATCCTATTAATAATTTACTATATCATCATTGTATGAATAGGGTCAAAATATAATTGGTAACATAATTTTCCCCTATCACTTACTTACCAAGTCGTCATTTCTTTTTTTTTTTTGGTCAAGGACCAAGTCGTCATTTCAAGAGCCTGAACATGAACAATGGGCTTGAAAGAGGCAGTATGTCCCGCGGGTCTAAAAGGGTTTTGGCAAATACACCTCACTTTTTGGTCATACACTCCACATTAAAATAAAAAAGTATTATTATGCTCTCATCAATTTGTTTTTTGTTTTTTTTTTCAATTTTGTGTTTTTACCGAAAATTAATTTGTATTCTAGAAACTGGAGTTTTCATAATATAAAATTCAATTTTTCACATATATTCCGGAAACTTCAGTTTTTGAAATACAAATTTATATTTCGAAAACTTGAATTTTCAGTAAAAATATAAAAATACATTCCAGAAATTAAGTTTTCGGTAAAAATATAAAATTGGAAAAAAAAACCCAAATCGATGAGAGTATTATAGTAATTTTCTATTTTAATATGGGATATATGGCAAAAAACCTTGGTGTTTTTACCAATTCCCGTCTAAAATATGTGGATTTGGAAGCATTTTAATTTTATACACCATGTGCAAAGCGTATGTTTGACGAGAAAATCGAGCTTCCCAAGCATTTTTCTCATTTATGACAAAAAAAAAGCATTTTTCTCATTAAAAGGATTTTTTTTATGGAGCGTTTGTTTGGAAGCCAATAATTTTTGCATTTTTAGACTATGCGTGTGTTTGGTTTTGTGGTGATGAAAATTGATTCTGACAGAATTAATTTTGTAGAATTGATTTTAGTTAAAAGTGAGTTTAATGTAATGTGATTTCTGTTTGGATACGTTCACAAAAAAATTGTTTTTTATCAATTCTTGGTGTTTGGATAGATTGAATCAAAATTGATTTTAGATGCATAATTACCAAAATGGACACTCCAATAAGAGTTATTTAAAGTTGGTTGCTTAAATTATTTTAGTGAGTCCCATAATTAATCTCAGATATGCATACTTTAATTATAAATTTAATTTTAATTCAAACTATAATATTATTTATGTATATTTCAATTTTGAAAATGATATGTAAAAAATATAAAATATTATAAAAAATATAAAAATTAAAAAATGATGTTAATGAAAGTGAGGAGACTGAGCTCAACATGATAACTCCCAGCCCAACAGAATTCACAAAAAAAAACCCAACCCAACCGATCACTATTGCAGGCCAAAAAAACAGCCCGATCACTATTAATCCACAAATCTCTAGATTCTTCCATAAAAAAATCTTCTATTAAAATAATGGATTCCAAAACAATTAAAATCCAGTTTTTTTTTCTTCACACCAATCAAATACACTTTAACAAAGAGAGCTCCTCTAGCTCATCTGATACTCTCTCTCAAAACTATTTCTCTACTCCTTTAGCTTTAGCTCTAACTTCTGATTTGTGACCCACAACATTTTTCATTACTCCTGCTTCCCGTCACCGATCGCCCCTCACCCTCAATCCTCCATCTCTCTTACAAGCCCAAATGCCAAATATCGTGACTGGAAAAGATAAAACAAGTTTATTGCCTAGCACCTTATCACGGAAGGAAAACAGGGCTTTTCAGCATCATATTTCTATGACTTCTTGGAAAAAACCAATAGCTTTCTTGGAGTGTTTTTTTTTTCCTGCCATTTTTCTCCCTTCCTTTCTGTTGCTATTTGGTTCAATCTTTCGGTGAAAAATTGAAAGAAGGAAAGGGTAATGAAGGAATATATGTCTGTCACACACCATTAAAAATTTAGAATCGATTTTAATCCACCGTGAAAGCTCCGATTTGTAGCTTCTGGTAGAATCAAGTTAGGGGAGCAAAATCGATTTTGTTTCAAGCAACCAAACAACTGAAAAATGAGGAAAATCGCGTCCAAATAGTCTGTAACGTGCGTTGAGGGTGATTCACCGCGTTACCAAACACATGCTATATCACCGTGAAAGCTATCTCTATGAACTTCGAGTCTGCCGTGTGGTGGAACCGTGCAACCCAAATGGATGCAGTTCCAAACATATGCAAAATTGATTGAAGCCGGTTGATGAATCTTATGTAGCTTGACCTTTACAATGACTTTTTTTTTGCAACACAATACATTATATTATTCCAAATGGTAACTAGTGTAGTATCTTTTCATAAAAACAACTTAATGAAATAAAAGGGTTTATAAAAAAAATTAAAGAAATAAAAGTACAAAATATTTAATAAAAAACCATCCATTATATCAAAAGCACAGAAATTATTTATTAATATTTAATTTTTTAAGTAATTAAAAAATTTATTAAAATATATTAAGTATTCCCTAGCATGTGCATTTTAGAACTTATTAACAAGATGTTAGTTATGTTCCTGTCCTAAGATTATTTAAAATTTCAACTTATAGCAAATTTCAATTACTTTTTTTGAAATTTGACAATTAAGTTAAAGAATTTATACTGAAATTTAATATAATTTCGAAACAAAAAACATTTAAATAATATTATTTAACTTCAAACTCAAATTTGAAGGACTCCTTTTGTTTGGAGTTTTCCTCACATTGAACCCTGGGAACAAACAAATAAGCGGGGGCATTTTTCTATTCTTAAGCAAAATAATTCATTTTTAATTTATTTATGATATATATCCTGAAGATTCCGCGGGAAGCCTCGTGATTTCGAACGAGGGCCAAATATTGGCTATTGCTCTCCGGCCGCAACAGAGTCTGAAACCTGAAGAAGGTATTGATAAGCGCCATAAACATGATTATGAGTTGATGATTTGATTATTAAGATTAAGAAGAAGAAGGAAAAGAAGAAGAAGAAGAAGAAGATGCCGATCGAAATGCCGAAAGGGCTACCATTCTCAGTGGACACATGGAGTGCGTGGTCGAGGAGGAGTAAGAGGCAGCATTTCCTCACACACGCCCACAAAGACCATTCCTCTTCCATCACTTCCCACTCCTCTTTCCCCATTTACTCCTCCCCTCTCACCAAATCCCTCCTCCTTCAACATTACCCCCAGGTACTGTATTTTTTTTTTAATTATTTCAATTATTATTATTATTTTTCCTTTTTCTATTTTCGCCCTTCTCATAAGTATAACTGCTTTTAATTAATCGTTGCAGCTAGATGCTTCCTTGTTTCTGGACATTGAGGTAGGTCAATCCTTCACCATCGATGATCCTTCTGGTACCTTCACTGTCACCGCTTTTGATGCCAATCACTGCCCTGGTATGGTATATCACTTCATTTCAATCAGTGAATTCTCTTATTTTCCCAATTTCTTCCGAGGAGTTTGTACACTTGTATTTCGATTCAACTCTGTATGGATGATGATTTGTGGTTAAAATTAAAATACTGTCAATTTGGTGGTTTTATTTTGGGAATGAATCCTTTACGTGAAAAAAAGGTCTCGTGAAAATTGTATTTATCTCTCGCTCTCTCTTCGTTTAGAGGATAATAAAGGTCATATGAAATTTTAGTGCGAGAGGATCCATTCAGGTTGATCACTATGTATTGTGTGTTTAATGGGATCTATTTACCAGGGGGAAAAAAAATACGAATCTGTTGGGTTAAGATTCCGGTCACTGTAAAAGTGAAAAAAAAAAAAAAACTGAGTCCCAACTCTTGCGTCACTTTTTCCAAAAGCTCTTCTCTACTTCCTTTGGCCAGAATTAATTCCGGAAGGAATCTTAACCAAATAGGCTATCATTACTCATTAGCCTTCTTTTTGTTTGGGGTGATGATGCATTTTTTTATGTGCTCTTTCAGGGGCCTTGATGTTCTTGTTTGAAGGCAAATTTGGTAATATTCTGCACACGGGAGATTGCAGGCTCACCCTTGACTGTCTGCTCAACTTGCCTGACAAGTATGTTGGTAAGGAGGGAAAAAAGCCACGCTGCCCTCTTGATTGTGTTTTCTTAGACTGTACTTTTGGCAGTTTCTCTCGGGCCATGCCTACCAAGCATTCTGCTATTCAACAGGTCCGGTATCTTTTCACCCTTTGTTGTTACTGGCATAAAGCATAGCCTCAATCAACTCAAACCCTTTGACTTTTTGCTATTTTTATTTGCACTAGAAGGAAATTTATGGTTTAGGTATTCACCTTGATTGTTGTGAATTATTTACATTGTCTTGTGGATAAGCTGCTTACATGCGTATAAAAAAATTCCCTCATCCATCTAGAAATAATAATAAGCTTTTGGTATGTGATTGCATGTACTCACTTGGCATGCTTTATCGGGTAATAATAAAATTGGCAGAAGAGATTGTTGAAGAATGTAGTATGATTATTATTATTATTCTTTTGTGAGCTCAATATTGTATTTCAAGGACATGATTTTTTTTATCATTGAGTATCTTGAACATTCATTCTATGTGTATGGGCATGTTGTGCATAAAACAGTTTGATAACAATATCATTTAATTCCCAGCTTCATATTGAACGCCTTCGACCTTAGTCTTTCTGGTTGTCAAAAAGCATTATTTTTGTCTGTTGAAACTAGAATATGTTATAGGTGGATTCTTAAACCCCAGCATGCTAATGTATTCTTCTTTTTATTTTGGCAGTTCCAGTTTTCCAAACATTCAATGTATTAGTGGGTGCACATTACTGAGTTATTTTTAGTTAAACTGAATCCATAATCCTGCAACATAATTAATTCATCATGAGTTACAATAACTCCATCTCAAAAGTTCAGCTTATGGAACTACGACGCAGGTTATTAATTGTATATGGAAGCACCCTGATGCATCGACAGTGTATCTGACCTGTGACATGCTCGGTCAGGAAGACATCCTTGTTCATGTGTCCCAAACATTTGGAGCCAAGATATATGTTGATAAAGCCAAATATCCGGAATGTTTCAAGAATCTAGTGGTTACGGTGCCTGAAATCCTTTGTGAAGATCCGTCTTCTCGCTTCCATTTGTTTGATGGATCTCCTGGACTATATGAAAGAGCAAGAGCAAAGCTGGTTGAGGCCAAGGCAACTCTCCAACCCGAGCCTCTCATTGTCCGCCCTTCTGCTCAGTGGTATGCTTGTGAAGAAGAGTCCTCTGATATTGAAAACACTAAAAAGAAGAGGATGAACGAAGCAGTTAAGGATCAGTTTGGTGTTTGGCATGTCTGTTACTCAATGCACTCATCCAAGGAAGAATTGGAATGGGCACTTCAACTTCTTGCACCTAGGTGGGTTGTTTCGACAACCCCCAGCAGCTGCAGGGCTATGGACCTGGATTATGTTAAGAAACACATTTTTAACTCCAAAGTAGGTCTCAATAACTCTATGTGGAAGCTTCTGGATATGACTGTGGAAACTTCTGATGATGTTGATGCATTGGTTAAATCTGTAAGCTGTTGTCCTGTGCTTGAAGGGACCCCTCAGCCTTGTGCGCAAACTAAATCCTTCGTCAAGCAGTGCACTGACGCTAAAGCACCGGAAGAATTGTCTCTTCCTGGGAAACACATGCCTATCACGTTATTTGGAAGAGCAAGGTTTGGTCTCCAGGGTGTAGACTTGTCACGAGGAGGGTGTAATATTTTGCCTGTTAATGTCCCTTCGCACACAGTTTTAAGTGATGCACCACAAGAATTATTGGATGATGTGGAGGATGCTGAAGCGAAATGGGAGAGGTTACCAGAAAGAAAGAAAGATTTATGTCAAGTGAAGTATCAGCAATCCGAGGTTCAGGAAAATGCAAGAGTTCATAAGAGTGCCTCTTATTTAAATATTGAATCCTCAGGATTGAGTGAAAATGTCAGAAAGTTTTACAGGTCAATGAATGTTCCTGTGCCTCAACCTCTTCCCTCCTTAGTCGATCTTATGAATTCCAATAAACGTGCGAAGAGGGGAACTGATTATTAATCCTGCCCATGCATATATGATTCTTAAGATTTTAAAGAATTTATTTCACCTTACTCTTTCTCAAACTACCATCTATGTTGCAAGGGCGCTTGACAAGAAGCAGCAAGGTGGGAGGGAAGAATTTGCAGCAACATTGTAAAGTGTTACCAATTTGTTACAATGATGTTATAGTCGTTCTTTTCTCTTTGAATAAGGGGTGCATCAAAGGATGCTTCATACAGAGGAATTAGAATGTGGTGGAGTTCATGTATGTTGTACTATAATGGCAATTGAAATCATTTTTTCAGAAGTATAACATGTAAATGCAAGGTTGAGGCCTGACAAGGAGCACCAAAAGTCAAGCAGAAAGGTTCTGTAGCCATATAAGTGGTGCTTAGCTTGTATTTCTGCTTTCTTTCTTGATTAACTGTTGGATGGCTCAGGTGCTACAATTACGCAATTTTAGTGGAGAGATTCGTTCTACCTTTCTGACATGGAAAATAAGTTGCATTGCTGTAAACAATACTAACAAAAATATTTTGTTTTACTGCTTTATTTTACCTACATGTGCAAACGAAGTGTATTTGCATATTGATATTGATTTTCACATCTCATTAATTTGCTGATGATTGCTCTTGCTGTGTATCAAAGGTTTAACTTTATATTTATTAAGAATTAAGAATAGCGAAGCACAAACACAATGATATGATAGTCATCACGAAAAACTTCAGCTCCCAAATGATTGGCACGAGTCATTTGAAGTGATCACGCTGCTAGACTAGAGATGGGGTATAGAGTCTCAGATAGTATCTCAAGTCAAGCTCCTTGAGTCTCAGATGTATTTAGTATTTAGCATAGTTCTGCGCCCCAGCAGGAGGGTCATAGCCTCTCATAATTGAGCTTCTCAGACTGCAGCAAAAGAGAAAGAACGAGGTAACTTTCTCACTTTAAAAGCAACTAATTTAAATGAAGAGAATAAGTCATATATTTGTAGAGAAAGATGGCCAATTTATTCATTTACTATTGACTAGGGAAGGGAATCAACAGCAAATGAGCAGAAGGGGCACGACAAAGCTCAATTAAACGAGCTGCTTGATTATGCTTTTGCCGAAGTAGATGCTTGAAGCTTATCTATATTTGATACTATTAGAAAGTAGCAGCCATTGGAACAAGTTAAACTGTACCTTGATAAGCATATCTGTAGGAAGCCAAGCTGGAGCAGTGGGGATCCCTACCCATGCAATCTATATCAATCAAGCAAGGGATTTAGTCAGAACAAAACATAATTGCAGCACTTCACAATTTTTCCATAATCCGAATTATATAAATATGCCATGCCGTTAGTTGCTTTAGGTTTAGCTTTGCTAGAACTACTTACAAGTGCATGCTCCCCTGTTTCAAATATACGCATATCCAGGACCTAGAAGAGTTTGACACTTTCAGTTAGATAACGTACAGAACACTGCTGCATGCAAAACTAGTTTGACACATTTTGCTATTTACCTCACCACGGTCTTCATAAATGTAGTCTAATCCTTTGTAATAGGGTGGGTGCCCAACAGAAAGATACTGAAACATTAACCTCGGACATGTCATGTCAGTCTTCGCAGTTAGTTCAAATCACTATAATTGAAGCTATACCGCCAATAATAGCACCCCAAAGAAAGAACAAGTAAAATAAGGGAGGGACTGTCTTTTTCTTACATTGATGCTATTGAGATATTTCTCTTTGTCCACCCTCACAATCTGACCTTTCTTCACTGCCCATAAACAAAAAACGACATAGAATGATCAAGGGAAGCCTTTAGTATCTATCTCAAAAAACCCAAATACGAAGAAAGAGTGGTTGTTGTTAATTGTTTGACTCACTGGAATAGACTGGTTTCTTGGGAGTCTTAGGGGCAGCGGTTGTTGAAGACTGAGCTCCACTAGAGGAGGAGGAGGAGGAGGAGGAGGAGCCTTCACTCTTGGCCTGTGAGTTGCCTGGTTCACCACCGGCTTGAACTGCACGAATCAATGGGAAACGGGCATGTTTCCTTCTCAAAGTTTGTGGGAAGCGAGGAAGGGAAAGGAAGGAGGTGTAGCAGAGAGTCACACAGAACGCCATCAGAGAAACCACAATGCCACGTGTCTCAAGTTACATTATATAACTCGAGTCTAGATCAGATAAGAAGATGTAGCACTCTCTTTCCTTTGGGACAAAATTTTGAGTAATAAATCACTAAAAACCTAGAGCTATTCAACTTTGCAAAAGAAATTAGTAATATGTCAACTTAATAATTGATTAAAAATTATCGATTATATTAATCTTTTAACTCAGTTAATTTAACCCTTAAATTTGTTTGATATAAAATTAATATGATTAAAGTTATCAATTTCAAAAAGACTAAAATATTAAAAATTTGGCCCCCTGACCCTCATGTGTACCAAAAAAATATTAAAAACTTTAAGGATTAAATTAATTTCAGGAATTAGATTTGTGATTCACTTGGCAGAAGCTTGAACAACGGTGGACCCGGATTGGGTGCAGTCGCCAATCCCGTGCAGTCGTACAGTTAGCGCGATCATAATCGTTGGATCAAGATCGGTCGATTTACGATTTTAATTCGAATTTTAAACTCAATTTATCCTCGTCCGTCCGATTAAAATAGACGATCCAGATTGGGTGCAGTCCACTGCACGACTGCACCTTCGACTGCACCTAATCCGCGTCCGGAACAACGAAACGAACCGTCATGAAAAAGAGGACTCAAGTGTCCATTCATGAGAAGTTTTGACCGACAGAGGGATTTCACGTAAGCTTTAAAACGGTCGCGGGGAGAGGAACGAATAACGATCAACGAGAAAGGAGAGGGAAAAAGGGAATGCTATGCTATGCTATGAATCTCCCTTCTCTCGCACGCTTCCCTGAGCGTCTAGTTGCTCCTCTTTACTCTACAGTTCCCACCGCCGCTACCAGGTTCTCCTAGCTTCTCCATTTTCGTTCACTTTTCAGCTGGGCATTTTCTCAAACAGTTTGTGCTGAAGCCTTGGAATTATCACCGTTTGATGACGTGGTTTGTGTATTTCAGGAGCAAAAGCGTGGATAACTTTGCAATTGAAGGCCGTAACCTGAATTTCTCATTCACGACAAGGCAAACGAAGGGTGTGCCAATTCTTAGGGATTGCTCACTTCGCATTCCTTCTGGGCAGTTTTGGATGCTTCTTGGACCCAATGGGTGTGGCAAATCTACCCTCTTGAAGGTACTATGTGTGGAAGCCACTCAAGTAAAAGACTTGTTGTTTTTCTAGTCATAATAGCCCGTAATAATGTAACAACTTTGAGCCTCATGTGCAGATTTTGGCTGGTCTCTTGACTCCAACTTCAGGAACAGTGTACGTCAACGAGCCTAAAAGTTTTGTTTTCCAAAATCCAGATCATCAGGTTCCTCCCCCTTACTCAAATGCTCTTTTTTTTTGTTCTACTTGATTCATTGCTATATTTCTTCTAAGGGAAGCCAATAGGATTGAGCTAGTGATGAGTGGTTTGGATAGTAAGCATGAGGTCATAAGTTTAAAGCTCAGTGCTGTAATTGTACACCCAAAAAAAAAAAAATCTTTCTTCTAAGGGTGAGTGTTGGGTTGGGTGTTTGATCAGTAACACAAAAGGTTACCCTTTGAGTCTGTATTTCAAAAGGAAAATCATTGTACTTGTTTTTCCATGAGAATGAAAACTATAAGCTAAAATTTGTTATGAGACTATACAAATTTTTTGATTCGGAGATGGGAACCTCATCAAATTCAAATTGAGAGCCATGTTGATGTTACTGAGGGAGGGGAAACGAATTTCAACTTTTAACTTTCAGTTATCTTTGCTACCGTTTCTATGCTGTCTGTAGACTCAATTTGTATTGCTTTGCTGAAATGTAGTAATTTGACAAAAACAAATGATATAAAACTTGGTTTTTGTGCCATCTTCTTTCTGGGAATCAAATCACCTTTTTATCTCTCATTCCCTGTCCCTCCAATTACAAAATATGCTCTAGAATTAAGTGAAAGGGAAAAGAGAGGAGACTGTTTTAATTTAGTGCATGCCATGTTTTCATTTCTTCTCCGTATTACCCTTCAAAATTTTCCTTCATTTCAGAGCACATTGAATTTGCTTGATTTATTTTTTCTCCACACTCTAATCAATAATAAGAGTCTCATTGTCAATGGTGTTTTCTTATGAATTTGAATCACTCAATTACGAATGCTTACTAAAATATACTTGAATCTAGTCTTCATTTGAATATCATCTTGATGTTTGCAGTCCAGATACAACTATTGTAATCCCAACAAATAAAATCATTCACAAAATGCGAAAGTAAAAACTTGATTTTGTTATCAATCTATAGTTGCTGAAAAAGATCCACCAAAATTATACAGCTTGAATATGTTTGTATGATGCATATACTATAAAATAAGTCAACTGTGTTGCATTACATTTGTTGCAGGTGGTGATGCCTACAGTAGATTCTGACGTTGCATTCGGTCTTGGTAAAATCAATTTGACCAATGATGAAGTCAGATCTAGGGTGTCTCGAGCTTTGCATGCTGTCGGCTTGTCTGACTACATGAAGGTATTATGGACTACCACCTTGAACGCTATAAAACAAAAACAAGTTTGCGAGTTATATATATGATATAAATGAACTTTCCTCGGTTGCAATGTTTAGAGATCTGTCCAAACTCTGAGTGGTGGTCAGAAACAGAGGGTTGCCATTGCTGGTGCTCTAGCAGAAGCATGTAAAGTTCTGTTGTTGGATGAGCTCACTACATTTCTAGATGAAACTGACCAGGTGATCTATAAATTGTGATGTTATATGCCTTTTGATGTCATATTTGATATTTGTGAAAACTCATGAAGATTGGGACCTTGAAGTGGTATCAATTAAGGAACTTTTACCAGCTACAGACAAAATAGTACACTAGCAGCAATGACAGTTCTTTCTTTCTTCTCACATGCCTTTTATCTGCATCTGACATATGTACACTGACAGAGAACAATGCCACTGGGGTAGTGTCTATTTTAGCTTTGTTACATCTGAATATGCGGGTCCTTGTACTCTAAACATGAAAATGCGACTTCACTTTTTGCGCATTGGTTCTGTTAATATTAGACAGTTTTGGTGTTAAGACCAACACTTACTGATAGATAGTTTGCACTTTTGTTTTAAGATGGGGGTTATCAAAGCTGTTAGGAACTGTCTGGATACCTCTGCAGAAGTAACAGCATTATGGGTCACCCATCGTTTGGAAGAACTAGGATATGCAGATGGTGCCATCTACATGGAGGATGGAAAAGTGGTCATGCATGGAGATGCGGCAAGCATAAGGAGTTTCATTGAAGCCAGGCAATCTGACTATATTAACCAGATTAATTCTTAAACAAATCGTTCTTTGCATCTGAAATTATATTGGTGTATTATTCATTGGCTCGGTGTATTCAAATCCTTGTAACTTTTCCTGAGCAAATTATATTGATCTTGAAATTATCTGATAGAGGGTGTTTTCTTTATGGTTGCTTTCGAAACCACAACCAGTCATTTACCTCATGTCATTTCATGGACATCCGTCGAAATTTATATATCTTGGAAAGATTCTTCCCCAAGAAACAAGGGCAGATTTCAGAGTTTAGTAATAAGCAAGTTCAATACATTCTTTTTTTGGATTTTTGACTTTTTATCAAGCCAATAATGTTGATGAATAAGTTGACAAATTTTTCAGTACTTGTATTTGATCAATTCCTAATTGGTCATGACCCATCTGGTCTAGCATTTTGCTTTGACTATCCAATAGACAACTGGGTTTTTATTTTATTATTATTTAAGTGGAATGGAATACGTACTAACTCATCTACCGCTGTTGCTGTTGAAAGCGATGCCGTATCAATATCATCAATATCATGTGGTTAAAGCGAACCCATGATTAAGATTTTTATTTTGGTGGAAGCATAACTGAAAATTAGGAGAAGTCCACTATTTTGAAAGCATTCAAAAATCTGGTTTGTGTTTTCATGTGTCAATGGTAAATTTGATTTTGAACTATCTAAAATTATAAAATTATAAAATTAATTATTAATTTTAACTAAAAGTAAGTTTAAAGTAAAGTAATTTTATATCTGAATTTCCAATACTTGAACTCAATTTTTTTTCTTCAAATAAATTCGAAAATGATAAAATCATGGCTGAAATAGTGAAATGTGAGCTTCGGTGCTGCAAATATAGCAGTACCAAACACACTATATAAGTCAGTGGATTCTAGCTGATATTTATGATTTTCAATAAATTCATTTTGAAATTCTTTTTTTTGTCACAGAGAATTTATTAGAGAATTTGTCTTTTTCGGAAGATCAATTTTTCCTGTGGTACATAACCAACATTAGCATCCGTGCGATAAGTCAACAACTACATACTAACAAGTTGCCTAATTTCTGATATGACCGCCATTGAATAAAAAAACAAAGTAATTGTTTTGATGTTTAAAAATGGTTATTATTATCATTATTTAATTAAAGCTAGCCATAATAATAAATAATAAATTAATAATAATTATACACAAGGTATCGCTTTGAGGGCTAATAGTAGTAAAACAACACCCGTGGATATTGGATTATTGGTAAACAAATGAACTGAAATCAGAAACGCAATTGAACACAAGAAGCATATGACTTTTGTCTTCTGAATGAACCCAAGCAACAAGGGATCTGCAAGTTGATGATAATTGGACATACCAAAGCCGAAAATATCCACAAAAGTTGGTAGCTTTTCTAAACGCAACAAGGAAGTTTCCACTTTCAAACTCAGAACCCCTTTTGTTCCTTTCCGCACATCAACATTTCTGGGGTTCATTTTATGCCTTGAATTTATTTTTTCAATCGTTTCTTACTTTCGTTGCTTCTTTTTTCATCCGATTCCTTGTAATAGCACCTCAACAGTTGTGGCCCTTATTGGGTTTTTCTTCTCTTCGATCATAAACAAAGAAGGGTTTCTTCACGTTTCTCTCTAGTTTCCTTGTCGATCCTGAGTTCCATAGCTTCAACGCTGTGGAACTCTCAAGCAAACTCCTTTTTTTTTGGTTTTTGTTTCAATTCAGCTGATTGCAACTTGAAGCCATCCATACCCAGATCACATGAAAATGAAATCTTCTTCTTTTACCAATGATGATGAACTTGATGCTGAAAATGGCAAGTTGGAGAAGAGCAGAGAGAGGGGTTCAAGAAATGGAAGGGTAGTCAAAGTCAACAATCCAGCCTTATTGTCTGGACTTGCTTATTGCCTTTCCTCCTGTAGCATGATATTGGTTAACAAGTTTGTACTTTCCAGCTATGATTTTAATGCTGGGATATCCTTGATGTTGTACCAGGTAATTGATTTTCTTATCTCTACCTGTAGTTTCAATTATGTAAAAAAGTTGCTCATGCTAGATTCTGACACTTGTGTGTGAATGCAGAATTTCATTTCAGTGGTCATTGTTTCTATGTTGAGCCTTCTGGGTCTAGTTTCAACTGAACCACTAACATGGAGATTGATTAAAGTCTGGTTTCCTGTGAATGTTATATTTGTTGGAATGCTCATTACAAGCATGTTTAGGTATGCAATCTTCAACTTTGTCGCTATTATAATGCTTTCCTTTTTGTCTCTTTCATTAGAATATATAGACCATCTTCCAAAGGGTATAATGGTGGAATGTTTCATTTTCATATGCTTTTTGCACCATGGGTCAACTTTGAGTCCTTTTTGTTTTTTAATCTTGGTTCTAGATATACTCACTGAATAAATCCAAGAGCCGGTGCCACAATGCATGCCTTTTGCAAATGACATAGTCCTAACTTGAAAGTCGTAGAGAAGAAAACTTTCATTTAAGTAAAATAGTGTATGAAACGTAAGTTTAGTGGGAGGCAACTGCGATTAGGTTAGAGATGAAAATTAGAGAACATACCATATTACAAGTCTTACGGTTTCAGTACCTTGGATCCATCATTCAAAATGACAGGAAAATAGAGGGGGATATCAACCATAGAATTTAAGCAGGGTAGATGAGATGGGGTAATGCTTATGATCTAACTTATGATAAAAAAAGTACCACTCAAACTTAAAGAAAATTTTTACCACACAACTATAAGATCTACAATGTTGTATGAGATTGGGCAGTAAAAAGTTACTAAAAAAGTAAGCTCAATATTAGAAAGATGATAATATTACAATGGACGAGTGGTTAGATATTAGGAACCTGTATCTTATTCTAAGAAACAGGGGTAAACTCCCCAACTACAAAGATGTTTTAGAACTTTGAGGGTCTGCACCTCCCAAGCCAAAGGCCCGAATAATCATGAAATTGAAACATTGTGCTGATATTCAGGGGAAAGTTATTCCTCTGTTTGGGGAGCAAGGATGCTAACTTTTTATGGTCAAACATGTGATGTTGACATTTACTATCTTGCCAGTGTCAATTTATAGATTTACATTGCAACAGAGCAGTTTCTTACTTTCTGTTGCTTGATTGCATTATTTTTCTAATCCATTTGTGCTACGCGCAGTTTGAAATACATCAATGTAGCTATGGTGACAGTCCTGAAGAATGTTACTAATGTCATAACTGCCCTTGGTGAAATGTACTTGTTCAAGAAGACCCACGACAGCAAAGTTTGGGCTGCTTTGTTTCTAATGGTATGTTGAAGAGCTTGACATATGAAACTTGTGATTTCTGGGTTTTTCCTGTTTGAGACCCTGACTTTGATGTGGAATAATGGATTCACATGTTTTACCTTTTTAACTTCTTGTTTGTTTTGCTTACATCTCCTACAATCATTGCTGTTGCCAATATACTGTTTTGTTGTGGTTGCCAAAAAGGTCTAGTCACTATGGGAAATATTTTAATTGTCTAACGAATTAATGATTAGCCCTTGCTGGGTCCTACTTTTAAGTGAGCATAAATGATGTCTGGAGTGGGATTGGTGTTTCAGGATGGTGACAAGACTTATCTAAAATTTGTCTGTCAAAATCAGCATAATATAGTTGCTGGACTGTCACAGCTGATGTGTGGGAATACTTTGCAGGGGTCTGTCCTGTTGCCAGCTATGCATATATTACTGGGTGGCTTGTCTGTTTTGATTCATATTTACCATAAACATCTTTTATTTTGTTGGCTTCGTCTAACTGTTTATTGTTATGTTCGTCTTGAAACTCTGCATCAATTTTGGATACTTGCTTTACAAACATTACAAGTTTCTAAACAAGTCAGCCTGAAAGAGTGCCCCTTTTCGCTTGCAGATCATTTCAGCAGTAACTGGAGGGATTACTGATCTATCTTTTAATGCAACTGGCTATGCTTGGCAGACACTAAACTGTTTCTTAACTGCATCATACTCCGTGAGTATTGATGTTTTGTGATTTAAAGCTTCATATATATAATAATATAATAATAACACTCATTCTTTTTTAGTTCCACTTTCCTCACCTTTCTGTTACTGTCTGGATGCTTTTCAAATGAAATTTCAACAGAAGGCTGCATGATATAACTTCATAAAAATTTATGAAATTTTTCATTCTGTTTGTGATGCTGTTTTTTCATGTATATTTTTCAGTCCACGACTTTATAGTTGGGGCATCAATATGATCATTGTAATGTTCTTCATACCTTCTGGTTGTTTCAACTATGATCTGAACACACGTTACTTACCCTGACGGGATTTCTGGATTGATACTAAATTACTTTTATACTTCTAAACAGAATAGGTTTAGTTTAGCAACTTAGTTTTGGTTTCCAAGGATAATGTGTAATAAGTAGATAGCACCAATTTTTAGCTTTTACTAAAGTTTGCTGATTAATTGGTTGTTTTTATCTTTTTTGCTGCAGCTGACCCTACGAAGGGTCATGGATACGGCAAAGCAAGTTACTAAATCTGGGAATTTAAATGAGTTTTCGATGGTCTTGTTGAACAACACTCTTTCTTTGCCTTTGGGAATTTTCCTGATTGTTGTTTTCAATGAGGTGGATTATCTCTTAAGAACGTGAGTTTTCTCCCACATTTTTGTGTGTGAAGTCAACATTATGTGCTTTGCATGATTTCATCTTCTTATCAGGCTATGTTAATGTATCATCAAGAGGGCATCCTAAGTTTATCTTTTGCTCTGTGCTTGTTTTTCTTTATACAAATAGACAGATCTAGAATCTCCAGAAAGGTGTTTTTATGTCAAAAATTGTTTGTTATGTTGATGACAGAAGTAAAATGCTATCCACTATATTTTCCTTTTCCAAATCTTATTAAACATTAATGTATTTCAATTGACAGGCCACTTCTGAGGTTGCCTAGCTTTTGGTTAGTGATGACCTTCAGTGGATTTTTGGGTCTAGCAATCAGCTTCACATCCATGTGGTTTCTTCATCAGACAGGGGCTACAACTTACAGGTGTGATCGGAAGTGCTAATTGTGTTGGAACAGATGTCAAAACTAGTCTTTAATGCTCATGCTAGATCAGAAAAATGTAGTTCTTTTAATTTCTTTTGGACATATCTAATCACTAGTTTGCCATTTGCAGTCTTGTAGGTTCGCTGAATAAGATACCGCTTTCGGTTGCCGGCATCCTTCTCTTCAAAGTTCCTACTAGTTTGGAGAACTCTGCTAGCATTTTCTTTGGTTAGTTCTTTACATTAACCGAACTGAAAGTTTGTGTTATATTTAGTTTCAACACTGAAGGTAGAAGTGCAAAATGTAGGTCTTGTAGCAGGAGTATTTTTTGCTAGAGCCAAAATCAGGGAGAGATCTCAATCCTGAAGAGCAGAGCAGCAGTAAATGCCTGTGTTTTTTACGTGATGATGATGATTCAAGTTCAAGTTAGGCACTATACTATAAAGGAACCTTTCCCATCAAATGGTATTTGATTAACCGGGTGAAGTTAGAAGTTCAATCCGGGATTTTGAGGTGTCATTCAAGAGTTGGATGGCATCAACTAAACTAAACTAACTCTCCCACCCTTTTAAATATGCAATTTGTGGGGGCTACTACTACTACTACTACTTGTGGGGGGTTGGTTCATGAATCATGATATTGATTAATTCTCTCTTTGGGGGGGGGGGGGGGGGGGGGGACAGTTTTTGGAGGAGTTGCTGCTGCTTGGATTGCAATTATCATGAAATGAAAAGAAGTTCATCTTCCATTTTTCCATCCTAAGAAAATCATTTCTGGCGATTGTGTGTGTATCATAGTGTCAAGCATAAACTTTTTACTTTCCTTATTGAGTTATGCGTGTTATTCAAAGGGCTAACAATAACATAACAAAAACTCTTTTAAATAAGATTTTGGATTTAAGTTTTATGAATAAAAAAAGAAAAGGAAAAGTTTTGTTAAAAAATAGTAAATTATTTGTCTTATTAATATTTTGGCTTAAATATGTTTTTAGTTTTTTAAAAATTGCCAAATTTGAGTTTGGACTTTTAAAAATAAGTCAAACTTTTTTAGTCTTTAATTTTTTTTTATTTAGGTCCTTTAAGTGAATTGATCAGGGTGTTGTGTTGATGTGGCATAATTAATTCTTGTCATCACTTGACACGTAATATCAAATTTACAGGGACTTGCTGACTCAACCCATGACTTAACCCTGGTTACTGTCACTGTAACTCTTAATTAGAAACCCAAGTAACTCTCCATTTTCCAGAAGTTCCTTTGTTCCCTTCCCCTTCCTTCCTTCGTTCCCTCTCTCACGCTTCATCCCTTCCTGTTGGCATTGAAATCATCGAACCAGAAGAAGAGTATCAAACCCTTCCTTCCTTCGTTCCCTTCCCCTTCCTTCTTTCGTTCCCTTTCTCACGCGATGACCAACGAAGTAGGAGAAGGAGACGCTGTGACCTTGCTATTGCGGTTCGAAGGTGAACGAACAACAACGATCAACAGAGAGCAGAAACAGTCCCACGTTGTTTCGGTTTTGATGGTGGTGGTGTCCCCCGTTTGATTTGATTATTTCGTTGCTTTGAAGCTTGAAACTTTTACTCCCTCATTGTTGTTGTTGTTGTTGGTGGTGGTGGTGGTGGTGAAAATATGGGAGAAAAATCATTGTTTGGGTGTTGGTGGTGGTTGGGTTTTGCAGAAAACCTAGAAAAAGAAAATTGAAGAAGATAAAACGTGGTTGGATCCAGTCCCTATAAATATATGAATGTTTTGGATCCAGTCTCTACAAGTATATTATGTTTTAGATCTAGTCTCCACAAATATGTTACGTTTTGGATCTAATCTCTACAAATATATGAATGTTTTGGATCCAGTCCCTACGAATATGCCCTTTGTGATTTACGTTTTGTGAAAAAAAATGTTGTTTGTGTGCTGCTGCTATTGTTGGCAAAAAAAGGAGAAGAAATCATTGTTGTTATTGTTGTTGTTAGGGTGCTGCTGTTTTTGTTGGCAAAAAAATGGTGAAAAAATGGTGTTTGGGTGTTGGTGGTGGAGGAGTCAGGAGAGGGTAGTGAAGTAGGAGACGTTGTGGCCTTGCTCGTGCAACCATGGCAAAAGTGGAGAATGACTTATGGTAAAGTTAGGGTATGGGGTAAAAAACAAAAATACTAAACCATGGTTAAGTTGGGTAAATACATATCATAAATTAGGAAAAAAAAATAATTACGTGGCAGTTGATGTGTCCTTAAATATGTCACGTGTGATTAATGGTATGACATCACCAATGTCACATCAGCACAACACCCTGGTCAATTCACTTAAAGGACCTAAATAAAAAAATATATATTTAAAGGACTAAAAAAGTTTGATTTATTTTTAAATGACCAAACTCAAATTTGATAATTTTTAAAGGACTAAAAATATATTTAATCCTAATATTTTTAAATTAATCTCAAACTTCGTTGTTAAAACAAGATTTTAAAATATAATTTACTATGATATATTCATAAAAAATGTGTCATAATTAGGCATTCATTTCTATTTCTTAATTTTTTCTTTTTGGATTTTAAACATAAAAGCTTCAAAACAGATAAGACAAATCACGATTAATCCGAATTCCATTATGATTTCTGCTCATCATTTTTTTCCCCTCTTAATCTTTTTCTTACCTTCAAATATTAGAGGCAGGGACACTGACTAGTGAATAGTCAAGAAGATTTTACACAATCTATTTTTACAATAAGAAGGGGATTGGATAAATAGATTAAGGGTATGTTTGGATTGACTTATGCAGAGCTTATGAATACAGTTTATGATTGGTTTATAAACTGTTTTGAACTTATTTTTCATAAGCTACCCGGGATAGCTTATCAAAACAGCTTATGACTTATATGAAATAAATTTCACCATATTTTTTTTTTCAATTATAAAAATAATTTTTATAACTTATATCATAAACTATAAAATAAGCTTTTATGTCAAACATGACCTAATTAATAAATAAGAAGAAGATGAAAAATTGGAAGGGTGAGCGAGTGATGAGTGACACGTCAATCGGAATTAACAAGAGAAGAAAAACGGAAAGGGGGGTTTCTTCTGAGCTTAGGTTAGGTTAGGGCAGATCGATCGCGGTGATGGAGGCCTCACAGTCACAGAGCAACAACCCGAATCAGAATCCGCTAGCGTCGTCGGTGCCGGTGTGGCCAACGATCGATGGGCCACTTGGGGTGTCGGAGGAAGAATCGGTGAAGTACGCTCGAAGGTTCTACAAGTTCGGCTTCGCCCTCCTCCCTCTTCTTTGGGCCGTCAATTGCTTCTACTTCTGGCCCGTCCTCCGCCACTCCCACTCCTTCCCTCGCATTCGCCCCTGTCTGTTTTCTCTTCCTTTTCCCTTCTTACTCCATTTTTTCTATTTAATTATTATTTCTTCTTTTACTGCTTTTCTGGAAATATGTTGCAAAATAAAATATTTTTATATCATTATTTGATGGCAAAATGGTTAGTTGTTTAAGTGGTAAACCAAACCAGGTAGAAATATTTAATAATATTGTAATCTTCAAGTATTATGTAGTTGTTACTAGTTTCTTGCTTGGCTATCATTCTGGAAGTGAAGCTGAGGATAATGTTGTATGTACAGTACAGTCTCAACACTTTCACAATTATAAAAAAATTCATTTTTGCATCATGCTCCATATTTGTCTGATAAGAAATACCATGCTTCTTTTAAGCCTTTGTGCTAATAAATATAGCATCATTGATGTCATGTTATAAACATGGCTATTGAATCCTCCTTTCCTTGCTTGCTTATTATGCATTGTTTGCTTGCTTCAAGTGATTCTGTTTTTTATTGTCTGGGGTTTTATCTCTTCGCCCAAAAATAACAAGGGGCGTGGAGAGGGAAGTGGATCCAAAATGAGTATTGGGAATGTATGCCCTTCTTTATATCTCAAGTTGATAAAATCACAAGTCAGTGGCTTAGTGCTTTTCATAATAGTTGGTTTCATTTATTTTGGATTGGGAAAGCTGCATGGCTTCATGATATATGGGGGATGGTGGTTTGAATCTTGGAGGTTATGGTTTGAATTTACTGACATGTTTCAAGTAATTTAGTTGGTAAAATACAATGAGTCAGAGTGTGTTTGTTTTAGGTTCCCTGGCCCCTAGAATCGATTTTCAGGGAAAGAAGTATCAAGCTCCTTTGGGAGAAAGTGTCTTGGAAAGCCAAATTCTTCCGTTTGAGGGACTCCAAAATCTAATACAAACAGGATCTCAACCGATCATTAATTATTATATAAGAAAAGTAGATACTTGGCTAGGCGGGGTGTCACCTATTCTTTTATTTTCCGTCAAAACTATTTTGTTTATTGGATTTTTTTACTATTTATATTATGAAAATACTCGTACTTGGTACAGGTTTAATATTTTTATAGCCACGTTCCTTTTTCCTGTTTATTTAACTTGGGAAAATGATGAATGGTACCAAAAGTAATTTGTACCTTTTTCCACACGCAAGGTGTAACCGCATAGGAATCTTTTGTTACTTTCCCCTTGCATAATTTCTTTCTTTTTTTCCTTTCTATTTTCTGACATATTCATACCATTTGGCTTGTACTAAATAGAAAATCTCTTTCATTTGTTGGCCATCTTTGTGCAGATGTTGTTGGGTCCGCAGTTGGGTTTACTGTATTCACAACGCTTCTCTGTTCTTGGGCTCTTACTTTTGCCATTGGAGGGGAACACCTCTTTGGCCCTGTTTGGGATCAATTGGTCATGTACAATCTTGCTGATAGGTTAGGCTTAACAAGTTGGAGCTAGTTGTGCTTGGACCCCTGATATAGAATAAATAAATATCTAGCTTCTTTCCTGGTTCAATTGAGTGGATGTGTGTTACTAATACAATTAACTATGTATCCTGTCATTGAATCAGTGGATTTTATCCTGAAGTCCCAACTCACAGTTGATAGACACAGATAGTGTTTTTAAAGAGAATGGTTCTTGGTGTCTTTACTGCTTTTTTTTTTTTGGGGGGGGGGGGGTATATATCATGTATAGCTTATGACCCTTTTACTTTGAGAAGAGAAAACATTTTCTGTTTTCACTTTTAATTACAAAAAATCCATTTTGTTTTCAATCTATTTCTTGTTTTTAAAGATTTGTTGAGTAAATAGTGAAAACAATTTGTTTGTTCTCTATTTTCTGTGCAAATATTTGAAAACAAAAAATAAATTGAAAACAGGTGGCAGTTTTGTAATTATAAGTGAAAACAGAAAATGAATACAAAATATATATGCCACAAGACATCATACATGGAGTGGAAGTTTACCCCTTTAAGGATTGCTGTCCCCTTCTAGAAATTGGAAAATAATCACACACTAAGATAAGAATTAGGTCGTTGGTTGTCAAATGTTACTAAACAAAATGAAAAGGACATCCAAATTAAAGACCTACCAACCTAATCTTATTTTGCTCTGAATGGAATATGGAATAGAATGTTGCTGGCATTAAATTGGCTTGCAGAGGCAAAGGGGAAAACTATTTTGGATCGAATGACAGCTTGTTTTCTTCATTCATGTTCTGGTTCGACCCATACCAGTAATATTTAGTGATTGAACAAACCTTTGAAGAAGAATTATTCAGCCTGTTTATAATTCTACATATCACAATGGTAAATAATCTAAATATATATACATATTGATTTTTGTAAGCGATTTTATGCATCTGTTCATTTCATCATGCCTCCTTTAGTCATATTTATTTATTTTTAGGTATCTTGTGGGGCTGACATTGAATCTCTAACTGAGATTGGGCGTAGGATTCTAGAGATCGAAAGAGATTTCAGAGAAATATTATTGTTTTTATAATAGATATTTTTGGAAAATATATTATATATTATATTAGATAATTTTGGAGTTTCTCGTTTCTTCTTGATTTTTATACAGTGTTTTAATTTTATTTTTTTTGATATAATTATACAGTGTTTTAATTTAATGGCTCCTTTATCGTGTTGGTTAATTTGCCCTATGTTATCAATGAATGATTATGTCACTTTTCAAATTGCCCAGACAATTTGAGAATATGATGAGGAAAATTGGCCATTGAAAATATTGACCTGAGGAATTAATTATCCAAATGGGAACTGCCAAGGCGGGTTTAAGCCCAACCGTAAACTCTGATTTTCCTTATTGATCTAGTATTTGTAATTAAACGTTACCGACAAAATCATTTACATCTGGCAGTTATTTTCGTTTGGTGAATCAACGAGCAGTTATTTGATACGCCAAATTTACCCATGTAGGTATGGTTCCGTGAAGTTTTAACTACTTCCATTAAAATAAATATTGTGATTTCAAATCTCAGATGCTGATAATTAAGTTGAAAACATTAATTAGACGGACAAAAAGCATATCAGCTTCAGAAATTAAGTCTGAGCACATTAATCTCAAAAACATTAAAAGCTTTTTGTTTTATTCAGGATCGAGTCATGACAAGGACACCCCATTTCCCACGTTATACGAGCGGATATGCAAATTAAGTTGATTATTAAGAGTTTCAAATTCTGATTTGTAGCCCAAAAGAGAGCAATACGGATCACTAAACACCAACAAAACGCAAAGCACTGTAGGCCAGCCAAGTATATACATATATATATATATATTTATGGCAATGGTCACTACTCACTAGTGGCCGTGATCATGTTGTTATTAATGGAAATTGGAAAGAAAAAAAAAGTGCGGGTTTTCTAATTGGAATAACAAGGTTTTGATATTGTGGGACATAAAATCAAAATCAGTTTTAAGACAGAGTACACGTACGTATTTATATGTCCTTGAACTAAACAGTAAATAAATACGGGTCACTTCTTGTCACAAAATTATGTGTAAACTTTGTCACGAGTATGTTTAAACAGCATAATGCAGTACTGTAGATAAATTTGTCACCAGTTCTCAAGAGTTTTAACTTAACCACACAAATTAGTTCTACCTGGGGATGAAATCACATCACAGTAGTGAAAATAATAGGAACAACAATGAATGCAATGTGTATAATAACAACAGTGTTTTTAAAACAACCTGGAATAGTGCTAATTCATGGCATTTGAATTGACTTTGCTGGTTTAATCTTAGGATTTTCTTGTTATGGCCATATTTCAGATGGTCCAAAAAGCATGAGTCCCCCACACCACATTCAATCATGGAAGGTTAATTAGCAAAATGAAAGTTGTTTATTCCCAAGTCCGTAAATGCCAAACAAACAAAAAAATAAAATAAAATAAAATCTTATTTGCATAATTAAGCGTGACCTATGCTACTATCAAGTTGGTTTTGGGTCTTTGGTCTTAATGACAGCATGCAGGTACCTAATCCCTCTAAACAGACATTAATGAACTTCCTAATTCTGTTCCCTTAATAAACTGCATGAAAACAAAAATACTTCCAAACTTGAACAATCATAATAAAGTAAGCAAGCTTGTTGAAGTGGGATTTCCCCCTTCAGATACAATAAGGCATATACACGTCCTTTTATAGATCATAGGATTAGAAATTTAAGGGGGGAATTTGCAAATAGGGTCAGAGGCAGAGGTTGTGTGCAGGTAGACACCATATAATAATATAGTCCTCCAAGGTGAATGAATGAAATGACTTTATAATCAAATCTTGTAGGAACAGCTAAAGGGACTTTTCATCTATCTATCTATATAACCCAATAAGAACTAAGCACTTTCTTTTATTCTTTATAGTTTATTATATATTGTAATTCCCTTCTCTACATTTGTGAGAGTTGGGCATAGTAGTCTAAGATGGGAAGACCCAAAAGCAGCATCAGCAGTAACCGTGAGAGTAAAAAGAGTTGCAATAGAGGACACTGGAGACCCGCTGAAGATGAGAGACTAAGGCAACTTGTGAAGCAATACGGTCCACAGAACTGGAATTTCATTTCAGAACATCTTCAAGGAAGATCAGGCAAATTAATTTTTTTTGTGATGACAATGTTGTTGTTATTATTATTTATGTCTTCTTTTCCTTTTCTCTATCTGCATAATTGTTCTCAATTTTTCA
Organism: Glycyrrhiza uralensis; assembly: GCA_030159175.1. Classification (NCBI taxonomy): domain Eukaryota; kingdom Viridiplantae; phylum Streptophyta; class Magnoliopsida; order Fabales; family Fabaceae; genus Glycyrrhiza; species Glycyrrhiza uralensis. The sequence goes on from BRZY01000005.1 coordinate 47,068,284, forward strand.
TATTTCATTTTTGTTGGTGTTAAATGTTTCAATTATATATAGGGAAGAGTTGCAGATTAAGGTGGTACAATCAACTAGACCCAAATATCATTAAGAAGCCATTCAGTAATGAGGAGGAAGAAATGCTGCTAGCACTGCACAAAGTGAAGGGGAACAAATGGGCTGCAATATCCAGATTCTTCCCTGGAAGAACTGACAATGCAGTGAAGAATCACTTCCATGTGTTAACAGCCAGAAGGAAGAGAGAGCGGTTGACACTGTTTGGTGACACAATTGGTGGCCACAATTCAAGGATTAATGACTGCAACTTACAAAACTATAAAAACACAAGCATACTATTTGGCATGTCACAGGCATATTCAACTCCTAATTGGACTTTAACTAGTGGTTGTGGTTCTTCAACCATCACGTCAAGTTTTGATGCTGCCTCTGGTGTTGGTGTCCTTCACAAAGAGTACTATTCAAGTGGTACTGGAGAGAAATCATCACATGAACATTATAGTAGTGTTGTTGAAGAAGCTGCAGTGGGTTATTCTTGTTCTTCTTCCAAGAATAAGAATAAGAATAATAATATTCTTGGGAGTTACCATAGCTTCACAGCCCCAGGACTTCCAAGTATTGGCAAGGTTGTCCCTCTTCAACGTACCAAGTTCTTCTCAAACACTACTAATTATAATATTAACGGCCACATTCACAGAACTGAGGGTAAGCTCCCACGTGATGATAAGTGTAATTTGACTCTGCATAACAACACTACTCGTGATTGTGAGAAAGAACAACACGAAGAACCTGTTATTAATCTCAAGCAAAAGGGTGCTGTTTCTTTCATAGACTTTCTTGGAGTCGGAAGTTCTTCTGCTCAGTATTAGTGGACCAGTATAGCTGGTGCAGTGGTGCCATTCCAGGAGAAAAATATTGCAGTACACATACTATAGGGTCTAGCTCAGAATTAATTTACACTTCATATTTCTGTTTTTTCTTTTCTCTTCAATTATGCTTCCTTAGGAAGGATCACGATCTTTTGAATAATGTCTTTGTTTTTTTTTTTTATCCTTTCTTCGTTCTAATAATTATCCAATCTAATGCATGTTAATTTAATCGAATGGTATGTTTACATATACTACATAATCTAAGCTCTCAGGTTTATGTTACTCATCGTGTCTAAACAATTGACCAGAATGAAGCCTAAAATATCGGTCTAGGGGACTCTGATCCAAAACAAAGGGATTTTTTCTGTTATGACTTTTGCTTCTTAGATGAGTCTTGCTATTTGTTTTAGGGGTGTTTATTTAATAAAAAAAATTAAACTAGATTGAGATTTCACTTCACGCGCGATTTGGGAGTTAAGATCCCAAGCTATCTGTAACGAATCAAAGACACATTTTATATAAGCAACATAGAGCTGTTTTTTTTTTTTTTTGACAAAATAGACAACATATATAGTGCTTTTTAAAACTAATTTTAATTCATTTTGTGACGTGAATTGTATTACTATAGCTTATAGTTAAATGAACTATGAGATACTAAAGTAAATATATTAATAATGCATCACATTGTTGTGGAGCTTTTAATACGTTCTATCTGCTTAAGGTAAGACTTGGTTATAAATTACAATCGTGACAACTTAAAGAGAATGAAAGTTTAGTAAACCGATTATTTTAAAAGGGAAAAAAATGTAAAACTGTAAAAGCAATCGCCATATATAATTCAACTAATAAAACATTAATAACTTCTAACCGAATTACTTTCGGAAAAAGAATGAACATCTTCCTAAAAGAATGAACTTCTTATATTATACATAAGAAGCAAAAATAGATTAGTTCTGAAATGCTCATATCATATGTTAATCAGTAACTGTAGATGATTACAAACATAATTTGAGCTAATTAATAATATGTCTAGAGCCCGCGTATGTACATTCCTGAGATATACATTATAATCATTAACCATGGAATTAATCAGGTTGAAAAATGAAAACCACTCTCTTTCAATTCCCCATTCAAAACAGAAAAGGGCCTTATGAGATCATCTGAATTCAAGCAATGAGATGGAATACAAGTGTGATATTAACACCCACCCACAAAACCACACCAACTCATATATCATCAACATGAATAGTGACACTGTGCATAACAAATAGAACTATAATATTTTGAAAGTCATGAATCACATGATACATAATATACTTTGAAAGGGTTAACTAACTGTTCTGTAAATGATCTCCAACGCTGCCAAACTCAAATCATAAACGCTGCAAAGTTCTGGGAATCAGAAAGTGAGAGGAGCTTCCTCCTTAGCATCTCAACCGATTCAGAATTAGAAGTTTTGGCAGTGAGGGATTCCAACCCTGGATTCTGGCTATTGAACACAGAGAAAACAGTTGCAGCTCCCACACCACGGTTCAGAAAGAAATGGAACAACCCCTTGGGGAACACAAACACATCACCTTCACTAAGAGTCTTATTGAAAACCTTGTTCTGGGTGTCAAGAAACCCAGCTTCCAACACCCCTTCAGTTACAAAGACCATCTCAGTAGCTCTTGGATGGTTGTGGAGGTTCACAATGCCATCAACATCAATGTCTGTTCTACCAATTGAGATGCCAAGAGTGTTGAGGCCAGGGAACTTTGAAGCAGTCACAATGTTGATTGAGGAACCGGAATCGTCTCTTGAACCAGCATTGCTCAATTCCATGGTCTTGAAATCATGAGCACTTGTGTTGGTTGGGTTATTGCAGGGGAAACCATTGACGAATAGTGTGTTCTGTTTTCCTGATGGAGCTGTGGGGCAAGTGTCCTTTAGATTGTCACAGTCTGCTAAGGAAAATTGTATTATGCTGCTAAGGGCTACAAGGAAGAACATGAAGAGAAAGAAAGAATGGGGTTTCATCTTCTTCATCTTGATTGATTCTCAGCTTGGTCAATAGTATCCTGTACTACTTAACTTTGTGATCTGGATTTATTGTGATCTGGATTTAAAATTTGTCTTCTTTTTCAACACCATATAATATAGTATTGAGTGTTGATGTAACGAGTCTTTGGCAGTTGAGTGTTTTGGGGTTGCAAGAAATACAAGTTATGACATTCTTGGAGTTCACTGCTGGCTTTGCTTTGCTATAGTGCGATGTGATGGATGAAGTGCATTGCTTTAAAGAAACATTATCAATATTGTTCACTGGAATGACAGCAGCGGTACAAGTTTACTTATTTACGTTGTTGAGTAATGTTATATCCTTCTAAATATTTTTTTTTAATATATTATCCTACTACTTTATTAAAAAATAATAATATATTTCAATATAAACAAGTTTTTTGGGATATTTATTTTCTCTCTAGTATTTAACAGCGATCATTTTCGTAGTTTTCAACTATTATCATCAACTATGAGATTTCATAAGATACACTAAAGATAACCATTCAAATGTTAACAATTTCATTTGTACATACTAAAATAGTTCAATGTTTAAAAATAATAATAATGAATAATTTGTGTTTTCCAAAAAGTAAAGTACTGTTTGGATGCAAAAGCTCTAGTTTTTGACTTATGAAAAAGTTAGTATTGTTTTGTTTCTTATTTTTCTCATATATGCAAAAGAAAGAATGTTAAATAATCATCAATAGATAGATATGTACTTTTGGAGAAGTTAAAAAAGATAACTTTTAAAAAATATAAAGAGCAAAAGTTAATTTTAACTTCTACGAGAAGTTATTAGTTAAAAAACATATATTAGAAGTACTTATGAGGAAACTTATCCGAAAGATTATTATTAACAATGAAGTAAGAGGTTCATCTGATTCTAATTCAAAATTGTTTCTCCTGTATTCAAATTTGAGTTCTCTCCCGGTGAATAAAGTCAATAAACTGCCAATTACAACAGTAAATCAGTAATAAATAGTGTTAAAGAAAGAAAACAATCTCCTTAAGTAGAACACAAGAATCATTGGTTACACCTCTAAGCAAAACCAAGGTGCAACTCCATGTCATATATATAGCCACCAACCAACCATGGCGAGAGAGGGGGCATGATACCAATCAAATGGGACTCTACACATTCCAATCACAAACCTGAAACCGATCAGATTATATGTCTTTGCCACCACAAACAGGAAGATGCCATGTTAATTCAATCATGATGAGGCTTCACGAGCCCAATCCATTGCAGCTCAATTTTTACGCGTGGCAAAATTAATCTGCTTAAGCAAGACTCAAAACTGCTTAATCAAGCAACAATGTGAGCCAACTCTGGGTTTTCCAATTTTTAAAACTTGGAACCATCCACGATAAAAAAAAAAAAAAACATCACGAAGGTGAACACCAGGATGAAGAATTGCCACTGTTCTGCAACTCAGGACATGGAAGAGGGAACACCCCAGTGGCAAAACCAGAGACATATTCACAGTGCCATGTTGCAGATAAAGCCACACCAAGAAGGGTAATATTTTTGAAGCATAAGCCTCCAAATGATGAGCCCTCTACACCTTCCAAAACGGGGGCTTTTGTTGAATTTACACTGACCACATTTCTGATTAAGATATCTTTGAATCTAGGAACAGCTTTTGGATCCCATCCATCATCAGGATGGTCGTTTGAGCCTCTACTGAGCCTAATGGGTATCTTCACTCTCTCCATTCTTATATTACTTATACTAACATTTGCTATATAGCCCCCTCTGCCTTTATCAGATTTTATGCGAACACCAGCTGCAGAATCCCACACATGCAAATCCTCAATTGTGATATTTGAGATTCCACCAGACATCTCACTGCCAATTCCTACTCCAGAGCAAGTTGGGGTAGTGCCTGAAACTCTCCTCACTATGATGTTTGTGCTAGGACGGGCCATGGCGATTCCATATTGATCCCAACCACTCTTGATGGCTACGAGATCATCTCCACTTTCTATGTAGTTATCTTCAATGCATATGTTGGTACTCGAGTCTGAATCATCAGAAAGGAAATTCACTTGTAAAGTGTTCTGTGTCCACCAGAACTTGTGCATAAGAATGCAAGAAAGAAATTAAGTAGTAACAAAGGACAAACCTGGGTCTATGCCATCAGTATTTGGGGCATTAAGAGGAGCCAAGATTGTCATCCCTTTAATCACAACATTACTGAAACAAAACACAGCATTTTGTTAAATCTCGAGTGTTTCTGTAGTTACAAAAACTAATTCTTTGAACATGTAGTAACCAACAATATGAAAACTAAAAGGATCCCTGATAAATTGAACTGTATTATGGGTTAATAGGTTCCCCAAAAAATCACTAAAATCTATTAAGAAGAATGTGTCTCTGAAAATATTCCTGATACTTTGACAAAACCGTTAGGCGCATTTATGATGACTTATAGAAGAGACAAAATAGCCAAAAGGATCAAACCTGCAGTAAACAGGATGGATGGTCCAAAAGGGAGAATTTCGAAAAGTGAGGTTTGATACGAGAACATTCTCCGAGTTCATTAGTTCAAGGAGGTGGCCTCTTGTGTGCTCCAATGTTCTGTTCCACCAAAGTTCCCACCACATCTTCCCTTGACCATCAACTGTCCCATTTTCTCCTACAAAACCAGATAACCAATTAATGCATGCGAACAATATGTGAACCATATATAGACTTGATTATTCAACGGGGGTGTACAAGTATTACAAACTTGAACAAGATAGTTTTTTGGCGTTTTCCCTTAAAATAGAATCGCTATTCACTCACTACGTTGAAACTTTTGAAAATAGTTATGTAACATAATTAACCCCAATTTTGCCTTTAAAAACCACTCTTTTGTTGTTACACCAACGGGATTGAAGTAAAGTAAAAAGCCCACAAGTGTTTTTTACCAGTGATGACAACATTGCGGACACCATTTGCATGTATAAGGCTGATGTGCCTTCCTCCTAACCTCTCTCTCCCCCTTCCATAAGATGGCAAGGGTTCAATTATAGGCCATTCTTTTGGGTCCTGTGAAATGTGAACCAAAACTTTAAATTAATAAAAAAAAATCACACTTTCATCAAATTGCCAGAAGTACAAATGAAAATGTTACACAGACCGCCACTGTACACTTACCACACACCCCTAATCCCCATTTCACTCATTGTCATTGGGTGTTGTGTAAATGTGTGGGTGTCCGCGTATCAGCATTCTTAGCATAAAGATGTTTATGGAATGGAAGAAACAAAAATCACTTTAAGGTGTTAAACAAACATCATTTGGTGGGTTCCATGTGGTTGCGCTAATTGTACCATATGTAGCCAGAAGTCAAAAAAGCAACATCCACCACTTTTCTGAAGAAAGACAGAAAAACTACAAATTGCCATTTATTTATTGAAAAAAAAAACTTTTAAAATGACTTCATTTATTTCAATTTTTTTTCCAAGAGGCAAATCGAAATCACAATTCACATGCAGACTCCAAGTCACGGCTCCTTCAACAGAACCAGTTATTAATTTTTCAATAATAATATTTGAAAACCAATACCAGTTAATTTTCAATAATAGTATCTCTTTTTCTCTCTCTCTCTCTCCTTATTGCGTTACTAATTTGTCACATTTATCATTCATTAATTCTCTTCTATCCTATCTCTCACAAAGTGTCTATTAGCAATTTAGCATTTAAGTGTAAGTATAATTTGTATTAATTTTTACCTGGAAACGTAATTTTTAATTGAAACGAAATAATCTAATTTAAAGTTAAATAAAAAATAAGAACAAACAATATAATGGTTAATTGGCACTGACCTGAGAACCCAAAATAACAGCACCGCGTTGAAGGAAAAGCGTGAAATCACTGGTGAGATTGAAACTACCGGTGAGCCAGGTTCCTCTGGGGATATTCAGCTGGGACCCCCCTTTGTCCCGGAAGCGTTGCATGTATCCAATCGCCCTCCGAAACGCCTCGGTGTTGGAGGTCTTCCCGTCGCCGACGCCGCCGAAATCCTCGATCGACCTGACAACCTTCCTCGGCTGAACATCCCTGAAGAAACCGGAGCATGTGGTCGGATCCGTGAAGGGTTGCGGTCCGGTCGAACCGGAAAGCACCCATACAGGAAAGACGGTGGTCCAGGTGGTGGAAAGCTGAAGGGACACGATGGTGACGAGAGTGAACAGGAGGAACAACAGTGCCCATGAGGGTCTGAAAAAGGACCCCAAAACGACAGCGCCAAACGTCGTTGCTTTCTCCGATTCCATTGCTATGTTACGTGAATCATAGTAATGGTAATAATAATAATAATAAAATAAAATGATATGTTTTGTAAGGTTGGAGGAAGAGGTGGTGGCGAGTTGTGATACGCGTCGCGGACGTGAAGGAAGGAAAGTCGAAGGAAGTGCGTGCCGTGTTGCTTGCTTGCACTACTATACTATACTATACTATACTATTGCATTTGCATCCAATGGCTTGGTGCGTGCGCGTTTCCAGTTTCAACGCAGCGAGGTTAACAAATTCTGCGGAGTTGTTAATTAATTAATAAAGTAAAATAAAATAGGGGTGTGGGTGGGGTCCACTTCGAAAACTCAGAGGAAAAACGGATACTCTTTTCTGACGTTCTGTCCGCTGTGTCAAACTCACTCCCACCAAAAATCATGTGCGGGCCGTTATGCACGCTTTCGCCCTCCCACCAAATTGTTATATGTGAATGAGAATTTTTTTTTTATTTTTATAGTGCATTCTTTTTTATATTTTGAATTTCAATTACGCGATAAAAACTAGTATATTTTAAATTAAATTAAATTGAAATATAGAGATTTATTTGTATGGTATTTATTTATTTGTTTTCATTTTATTAGGATTTAGGCGTTGGGTATAAATAAGCCATTGTCCCGTGAAATTGATATGGTGCCTGTAATGAAAAGTTGGCACAGCATCGGTGGAATCGCCCGCTCATCACGGGATCATGTGACATGTAATAATTTTTTAAAGAATATACTCCTACCTGTAATAAAATTTATTTATTTAATGATAAAAATACAAAAATGTTTGTTAAAAAAAATCTGATATGAGTAGTAATTGTTTTAGTTCTGTAAATGTAGATTAGAGCTGGTATAGTTATCACTTATGAGGATTGATTGATCTGTTTCGGGTTGTGGTTCGCAGCTATGGGCTATGTAGGCTATATAAACCTATTAACTCATTTAATTCTTTTTTTTAAACGACTTTTAATTTTAATATTTTATTTGATGTTTAAATAATATAAATAAAGGTTTTATTTTTTTTATTTTTTCTTGAACCAAAGTTTAGATTTTGTTATTTCCTTTATCAATGTAGAATTTTTATATTTTTAGTTGATTTTTCTATTTTGTTTCATTTTCTAAATATTTTTTAGATTTTTTAATATTATTATGTGGACTAGCCCGCCAACCTACGGCCTGGTACAAGCACATGCCTAAGGTGTTTTACACTCGTTTGGTTCACAGGGCAACCCAATCCAATCCAGCCCACTCAATTATAGCTCGCTCGTTGCAAATAAAAGTCAACTCGCATACTCAGTTATAACTCCACTCCTAATGTAAATGTAGCAAAATATGTAATATTTGATGCATGCCTTTCAACATGGACTCGTTAAAAAAAAAAGAAGGCTTAATTACATTTTTGGCCCTCTAATTTTCACATTTGCGCGAATTAGGTCCCTCGATTTTTAATTGCGCGAATTAGGTCCTCCAGTTTCATTAACTATTGCAATTGGGTCCCTCCATCAGTGCTCCATCAGTTCATTGGGGGGATCCAATTGCAACAGTTAATGAAACTGGGGGACCTAATTCGCGCAATTAAAAACTGAGGGACCTAATTCGTGCAAATGTGAAAACCGAGGGGCCAAAAATGCAATTAAACCAAAAAAGAAAGAAAAGAACCATTGATGCACCCTTATTTTTACCTCAGCGCATCAAATTTAAAAATATAAGTGGTTGAAATTAATAATCCCTTCCACGCTAAAATTTACAAATACATTCTATTGACTCCACTTTGCCTTTTTCCCCCCCAATAGCTTTTCTCTTTTGCCCGTTTTTCCTCTTCGCCCTCTCCCCCCCCCCCCCCCCCCCCCTCTCTCCCACTCCTTTCACCTTTCACTGCTACATTTCCACGCTAAAATTTACAAATACATTCTATTGACTCCACTTTGCCTTTTTCCCCCCCAGTAGCTTTTCTCTTTTGCCCGTTTTTCCTCTTCGCCCTCTCCCCCCCCCCCCCCCCCCCCCCCCCTTCTCTCCCACTCCTTTCACCTTTCACTGCTACATTTTTAATCTTCTGATCTAGGAGTACATTATTTTTGGGTCAAAACTTCTAATCTACATTTGTGATGTTTGTTTCATCCAAAAAAAAATTGTGATGTTTATGCAAGAAGAGCCGGGGCATGGTCCCCCTATTGGAGCCTCCCAAAAATTGATCCCACAATAAAATTAAAGTCACTATTTTACGACATAAAAGGATTAATATATTGGAAATTATAAATAATTCTTTCCTCCAAATAAAATAGAAATAATTCTAAGCGGAAGCTGAAAATAAAAGAAAGAAAAAAGGTGGAACGGCGACCTGGTAATTCGGACATGGATCCTGTTTTTTCTTTTCCATGTTAAAAATTCATCCTGAATTTCCTCTCCTACCAATTCCTATAGGATTTGGTTTTCTTAATTTTTAGGTATGCAAATCTCTCTCTATCGATAACTGTATTTTGATGAGTTTCAGAATCCAACTTTGATCAATGGAATTGGAATTAACGGACAATGAAATTTGATTGTTTAATTTAATTGTTATTTTATGATTCAGTCAGTTGATTGCCATGGATTCGAGTTCGAGCCAAGAATTCGATTATTTGTTCAAGCTGTTGATGATTGGGGACTCGGGAGTTGGCAAGAGTAGTCTCCTCCTCTGTTTCACCTCTGATACTTTCGATGATCTCTCTCCTACAATTGGTTCGTCCCCCCCCCCCCCCCCCCCCCCCCCCGCGATTCGTTTCCTGAACCCCATGTGTCTTAACATGTCATTGTCATAATCATCGCATTGTTAATGTAGCCTTAGCTGATAGCTCACTTATCGTCCCTGTTGTTGTTGTGTGCGAATACTGTGGAATGTTTACCATTGTGATCTAGAGTTTCATGCTTTATGTCTTGCTTGATGTCAAAATGTAGGTGTTGATTTTAAGGTCAAATATATGACTGTGGATGGTAAAAAGTTGAAGCTTGCCATTTGGGATACAGGTGTTCACTCGTGTTTATTAATGTTTTTATGTTTTATTGATGTTTCACTTAATAGTACATTTCTTCAAGTTTACCCAAAAAAAAATAGTACATTTCTTCAAATCCTTGCCTGCTAGTAGTGTCTAAATGTAGATATGTTGATTAATTATTTAATTATGCAGCTGGTCAGGAGAGATTCAGAACATTGACAAGTTCTTACTACCGAGGTGCGCAAGGGATCATTATGGGTGAGTTTATTCGCCACCCTCCCAGTCATATTTAATTTAATGGAGTGAAATGTTTTGAAATCGCCTCTCTCATTTTTATGCAAACGAGGATATCAATATGACCTTACACTGGCCTTACTCCCAGTTGCAGCTCAATACCATGTTTAGTCTTCCTCTTTGGGGGTACTCCCGTCAGACGTCAGTTCCTTCAAAACCTTAGGAAACCTATCAAGCAATCTTATGAGTTCCTCCTGTTGCAAAGAAGTCAGACACTGTTTGTTTATCATCGCTTACTAATTCAATTTCATTCTGCTACAATTCTTCGGATTCTTTCGTCACTAACTTCTTTCAATAAATTGTTAAATGAAGCCAAGTCAAGGGTGCATTCCTACCTATCCTCCCTGTGGAATCATGACATCAGTAGTCTTCCCCTAAGCTGAACTGGTTTACTATGATGCAGAAAATTCATGCACCCCAATCCATTACCACCTTTCCCAAGTCTCTCAGCCAAACTACTTCCAAGATTACGTCCAGGCCACCCAAATCTAACACACAGACATCCTCAAAGAAAGGGTATTTTTCTGCCTAAAACAACCCAAAATGACTAACTTCCTCACTCTAATCTTCATCCCCCAATAACTATGCTGGATGGCTTAACAAACTTGCTTACTCAACAATCGTAACTAATTCTCTCCTCTTATGCCTTTCTTTTTCAGTTTTTCTTAGACCTTGCAGATCCTGGGCTTCCCATGGTTTGAGCCCAATAGCTGGTCAATGCTTTGTTCCACCTCACCGCTTACATTGAGTTCATTATCCAGTGCTCTATCATTTTCCTTTACCTTTGCTGGATCTTGGAATATCACTTCAATCTCATTGTGAGAGTTGAAAACCGTTCACGTTGCTTGTCAGAATACAACTATGCATTGAACATTGGTGATGATATTGGCAAGTGCATAATTTAAAACATACTTTCCTACACATATCATGCCATGGCATGTTAAGTAAGTGCTCTTTCATCTAATTGAGTTGTGGCAATTCAATAACTAACTGAAATTTTCATCAAAGTTGTTGATTGAATTCCCCGGGAAATGCCTGGCATATCTGTATAAATGCATTATGTTGAATGGTCTATATGGAATTTGGGAAGCAGTAGATGTACTGTTGAAATTTTGGTTTTTGTTTAACTGCATTTTATTCCTCAAAATCTCAAACTGCTACAGCTTATGATGTTACTCGGCGAGATACATTTACAAATCTCTCTGAAGTATGGGCTAAGGAAGTAGACCTTTATTCAACAAATCCGGAGTGCATCAAGATGCTTGTTGGAAACAAAGTGGACAAGGTATCTTCTTTTAGGAAGTTTACGATTAGATGCTCTCCTGACATCTTTCCGTGGATTCTTCAATCATGTCAAGATTGTCATTTGTGTTCCCATCTATATACATATATTTCTGGCTATCTGTGTTGGATGTCCATGCTTGACTCGTTCAAAATCAAAGTTTTTCAGTACTTTAAATTTTCTTCCTTCTGGAGAAATTCTTAGGAAACTTTGACACAGAGAGAATAATATTGGATATATTTAGACTTATTTCAATCTATTCAACTTAAAATGTATGGAAGGAAGGAGGGAGAAATTCTTTGGCACTATGCCCTATTGTTTGGTTATGTTGTTTATGGATGGAGCATGATGCCTGAGTTTTGGATCTGAAGTCTCTCCCTCCCATTTGTTATGGAATATAGTTGTTTTCCGATTTCAATGTGGGCTTGACTTGTCGGGTAGTTAGTGTGTGGTTTCTATTATTGAGTGTGTCAAAAAGGGAAGGGATTGTGGTATGGAGCATTTTTGGCTAGTGTACTTGTCTTTGATCTTTTTTGTTTTTGTATTTTCACTTTTAGTTCTTCTAGGTTCCTTGGCTGTGATTACTTATCTTCTTTTTCCATTTTTTGTTCGAGAGGATTGCTATCATCCTATAATTTTTTTAAAGAAAAGAAAGATAAGGAGGCAGACTTGTATGCATGATTTTACACTGTATTTAAGTAGATGTAAATACTGAATTACATCAAATTGTCCTCTATAGGATGCCATTGGCACGCGGAAAATCCATTTCCATTTTGGCCATTCAATATAAGAATATGAATAATATCAAGTCTTGGATGACTGGATGTCTCCAGTCTACAACGCGCCTCATTTATTTCTTGTTCCGATTTATGCATTATATTAGAGCATATTACTATACATATCAATTTGAGGACTTGATATGCAGATGGATAATATTTGCTTTTCAGGAGGGTGATAGAGTTGTGACAAAGAAAGAGGGAATTGACTTTGCCAGGGAATATGGTTGCCTATTTACTGAATGCAGTGCTAAAACTCGAGTTAACGTACAACAATGTTTTGAAGAGCTTGTTTTGAAGGTATGTTGAGGACATATTTGCCCAATTCTTAACATAATTTTGGTGCATTATTGGTCTACTGCATAAATTCCTTATGCCCATAACCATACTAATTTCAAGCAAAAGCACTAACGTACCACAATCATAATTACTGAATAATGCATTAGTGGCAGTATTAAAAAATATAGTCATATTGCTTTCATTGTTCAATATCCTCTCAATGATCATGGTTTGCCCCTCTTACCTCTTATAACAAGTTAATCCTTTTACTCAATATGCCTCCTAAATATAAATGGGAAAAGAAAGAAATGTTTAGTTGAGAAAACTATGTTGTGCAAGCTTGGGAAAGTTTTAATTTGGCGCTAGGTAAGCAGCTAACTTTATCTTCTGTTTCAAATGAGACGCAAGTTGACACGTAAAGAAAAACTAGTAAATGAGACACATGGAATCTGATTACATTTTTTCAAATTGTGATAATCAGTGTATTGATATCATAGAAAATGACCATATCATTTCTTAAATGCACACCCAGATTCTGGATACACCTAGCCTCTTAGCCGAGGGCTCTAAAGGGAAAAGGAACATTTTTAAGGATAAGCCATCCTCTGATGCATCCACAAGTAGTTGTTGCTGATAAGAGGCTATTTCACTCAAAACCCACTGCATATGAAGATCTCGAAGAGAAGGGTGTTGAATCCATTTTCAGAATCAGAATTCTAACACAAGTTTATTGGTAATTTAGCGGCTACCGAAGCATTAAAAGAAATAGTAGAATCTAGGCTCGTGATTGATCTAGAATATTTGTAATATGATGATGATGGTTATCTTCTTTTTCTTTTTTTATTTGGATTTTGTTGTTATTATTGAATCGAATCACATTTAATTTCATATATATTATCGTGCAAGAATCCTAGGTATCATATTATGGAAACCAATTCTAATTGTGTACAATGTAATGTCTAGACAATGGTGTCGCTGTAACTTTTGATCGGTATGAAGAGCAACATGAGTCTATTAGTACGGAAGACTAAAAGTGATGGATCCAGAATATGGTTTAATACGGAAGAGCAGCAATGTGAGATAACTTAAAATCAACACTACTAATGACAAAATAAAAAATAAAATCAACACTACTGATTCATAACTCTAGACACCACCTAGTTATATAGTATTCTGACTAAATTATACTCGTATTTATGATCAACTCACGATACATTTACAACCACTATCTATTGTAAATAGTGTTTTTTTTTTAATATTTGAGTATGAGTTTACATATTTTTTTTAAGATTTATTAGTATTTGTCAAATTTATAATATTCTGAAAAGTAGATTTATATTTTTTTTTAGATACAGAAGAAAAGTATATTTATCGTAGTAGCAGCTAGATAGATAATAAAAAGGATTAATTGAAGTATTATAAATCAAAATATCATAAATAATAAATAGTTTTTTGATATTCTAAAATAATAAATAATTTAAGATAAAGAAATATTAAAAAGAGAATAATTAAAATGAGATAGATAAAAGAAGAATGATATTTAGATACCTACATATTTCCAATTCCCATCTAACATCTCTATTTATTTTTATCTCTTTTTTTTTTCTTACCATGTCGCTCATTTATTATATTTATTATTCATCTATTTTTTATTCTTATCTCTATTTATTAAGATATATAATAGCATCTGGATGTGTAATAATCATTTTCTAGATAAAGTATCTTTGAATAAGACAACATCTCCCTAATATAGACTTGTAAAAAAATGGTAATATAGGTAACTATGCCCACTGCCCAATTGCTTTATTAAGTCCGGGAATCTGCATTACTACTAGGAATAGGATTAGGAGTTGTGATTGCCCGAAAGTGGCGGGTGGAGTTACTGCTTTTTGGACCTTATACGGAGTATTTTATTTTAAGTTTTAATATTAATTTATTCCATGTAAAATTTTTAATTTTGAATTTAGTCTCTATAAAAAAAATTAAATTTTTTTTGTCTTTATTTTATTTTATTTTTTTATTTTAGTCCCTGGAGAAATTGACTGCTGATGTGGCACTGTGAGGTCCCTATAAAATTCCTACGTGACTTACACGTCACCTGACACATACTTATACAAATATTAAGTTTTGAATTTAGTCTCTCTTAAAAAAAACGTGTTTTGAATTTAGTCCCCCTCCACCACTCCCACCTCCACCACCCCCACCTCCTTCTCCCCCTTCTCCACCACCACCCCCATCCCCACCTCCACCACCACCCCTCTTCCACCACCCCCACCTTCTTCTCCTCCCTCCTTCACCACCACCCCACCATCCCCACCCCTCTTCCACCACCCCGCACCTTTCCCCCCATCCACCTTCCATCTCCCACATTCATCGTTAAAAGTTTTCATTTTTCCCAAACCACCATTATTGAACGGGAAACCCATTTTTTAAAACAGACCCAGTAGTGTTGGAATCCAATTTGTAACTTGTTTGGTGGAATGAGAGAAAAAAGATTGGATTTTGAGGTGCGGGGGTGCTGAGAAAATAGAGGCGTGGGGTGCCACGAAGGTGGTGGAGGAGGAAGCTGAGTGCCGTGAAATATTTATCAAGAGGCATTCAATAATTAGATATATTCCAAACTTTCAGCCATTGAAACAAAGAATATTGGAGAAAATTGGAACAAAGAATATTGGGGAAAATTGGAACAAGTTCTTGAATGCTGCTTTAATTTCTTCCTTGGTTGCTGTTCGGTCCAAACCTTGAACCTTGTAATGATCCATCGTAGTTCGTTTTTGTGGTGTTTTCTTGGATTGGGGTTGGGGTGGTGGAGGAGAAGGGGGGAGAAGGAGGTGGGGTGGTGGTGGAGAAGGGGGTGGTGGAGGGGAGTGGTGGAGAAGGAGAGAGACTAAATTCAAAACACGTTTTTTAAAATGAGCTAAATTTAAAACATTTTTTTAAGAGGGACTAAATTCAAAACTTAATATTTGTATAGGTATGTGTCAGGTGACGTGTAAGCCACGTAGGTGCCACGTATGAATTTTACAGGGACCTCACATGACCACATCAGCAGTCAACGCTAGTGAGGGACTAAATTCAAAAAATAAAATTCAAAAAAATAAATAAAACAAGGACGAAAAAAGTTTGACTTTTTTATAGGGACCTAAATCAAAAATTCCATATATTACCGGGACCAAATTAATATTAAAGCCTTTATTTTATTTATATATGAAAATGAACCACACTGTCTCGGTGTCTGACTGTCTGGTAATGTAGCACTGGTGCAGTTCTTAGTTCTTACCCAAAATTAAAAGCATATAACCCCTGATTTTGTTACTTTCTACGCCGAAACTATGGACCAAAATGCCTCATTTTGTTACCTAAAAACCAATAAAAATGATTTATTCAGTTTTTTTATTTTTCCGGTTTTCAGTTTTCTTATTATCATTTTTTTCTTCAGTTTTTGCTGTTTGTATTAGATTGAATCGATTGATAAATACTTTTCGAAAAAAGGATTAGGGTGAGAATTGAGAATTGAAAGGAAAAAATGAAATTTAAAATATGACTACAAGTACAACAATCACAAGTAACACATTTTAAGAAATTGAAATCAAAAAGAGATATTTTTAAAGACTAAAAATGAATATTTTTTTTATTTACATGACTAAAAGCATATTTAACCAAAAATATAAAAATATGTCATTTTATTTATATAATATCACTTCATTTGATTAAAATATTTAAAAAAGAGATTTAAATTAAAAAATTAATATTCTAATTTATAAATAATTTGAAATAAATTAAATTATTAAAAATGAAAATTTTTTAAAATAAATAATATATATATATATATAATAGAATTGATATAAAAAATATAAACATGCCTGACCTTATATTATTTTAAATTTATCCATTAGTTCAAAAACTAATTTTATTCATTTCCAAAAAAAATTAATTATATTAAATATTTCAAGTTCAATTAATTAAATTTTCAGCTATCAACTTTTAATTAAAAATAGTTTGTCCACTTGCACTGCCACTTTTATCAAATAGAATCTTAATATATTAATTAAATCGTCCCTACCACTTGTTCTCCGCCCCAAACCGATTCGAACACAGGATTTTCAATGATTCCAAGCACAGTGTAGTGCACTTAAATTTAATTATCCCTTGCGAGTTCTTAAAAATCAAATTTTGAGGTTAATCAAAGTTGGGGAGTAAGTACAATCAACATCTCCCAACTCCTTGGGGCCTTTTATAAGGACTTAAGAGGAGAGGGAGATTCCACATAGAACCACCATGTCCCATCAATTGGCAGCTATACAATTAGCAACCTTTCGACAATACATGTCTTTGCCCATATGCATCTTGTTTTCATTTTTTTTTTTTTGGGGTCCAATCTTGTTTTCAATTTATATTCACATAAAGAGAAGCCAGCGGAAACTTGTTTGCATATTGCCACAACATTGGATTTGGTCAACTAAGAACACATGTGCATGCTTCTCCCTTTTGTCCACAAAAAATAAAAATGCATGCACTAGACTCTTCTTCATAAGGTGGGCAATCACCACTCACCCCACACATTTATCTATCTTATAGTTACTTCGTGTCGATCGAGTTAAATCACTATATATAAGGATGGAATCGAATTTTGGGTTGGAGAAAAAAATAAGAAATAAAAGCCAAAAGAACATCAATAAAGAAAAGATTTAAAGGTGGAAAAGGGAATTTGTCCTTTGATTGAAATCATTCAAGTTGGTGCCCCCAATTCATTCAACCTAAAATCAAAAGACGCATTATGACACTTTTTACGAGCCTCGACTCGTATCATGGGGATGTGACTCCATAAATTTTGTTTCTTTGATGAATTGCCTCAATTGGGGGTAAGAAGCCAATTGGAAATGCATGCACCAAATGTTAAAGAGATATATACTGCTACCAAATAATAATCTAACTATACCCCACTAATTAATTTCACTTGATTTGAATGCAGCACTTGCCAATTTCACATAAAATCTAATATCATTAAGTTAAAACGTCATTTTAATTACCAACACTACCTATGTAGCATAAGATAATACTAATTAACTTGTGTGGTTAAGCTGGTTCTTAAATACAATTTTGTCAAACAATTGGGGAAGTGGGGTTCTCATGACGAAGCATTCAAATCATCCTTCTATTATTAATTGGGCTTATATAAGACCATTCCTTGAACCAATATAGGCAAGAAAGCGACTCTACCCCTCTATTATAGTCAAATGCAATTTTCAATCTGATTATCAATTTATCATGTCATTTTCTTTGATTATGCAGTATATATAATTAGTTTGTGTATCGCAACAAGTTTGAATTTATCGTGTACATCTAACAATATAGTCATGTATTTACCTACTATTTATGTTAATTAATAGGCGTTACTCTGTGTGTTTTATGCCTAGTGTCATGTATATTGTTCATATAGTTTGAAATAATATTAAAATTAATAGTGACGAAGACAGTTTGGCACCTGCAATGTTATCTTGTTAAATCATCTCCTAACTTCAGGGGAGTGTTTGGTTTTACAACAAAGAACTTCTTTAAATAATATTTTTTTATTTAGAAATGTTGAAAATAATAATATCCAGATAAGAATAATCTGTTAGAGTGTAGTTTCTCTGTTTCTGTGTTTTTCTGTTTGTTCTTTTTTTCCCTCTTTTACCAAAAAAAAAAAGAATAATCTGTACTTGTAAAATTAACTCTACTTATAAACTTGAGAAATATCAAATTCAAAACTGGAATTTGTACTGATATGACCATTCGGCCAACGTTAGGACAGAAATATCACTTGACATCAAATGTAAATTGGAAAATTTTATTGGAGTGAAAGTAAAAGAAATTTACTTTAGTAAATGTACTTTCACGACGGTGGAGGTTGCAGAATCAATTCCGCCAAACTCAGCTAGACATCGCAACATCAAGAATGGACTCATATGGCAAAAAAATTACATCCCACAGTGCAAAATTCTGCACTGAAAACACCAATCATGTACTTGATGTTGTCTCTTTTTATCCTCACAAATCACATTCACAGGTTTTGCAGTTAGGTGACATGAATTTCAGAGCATCTCGTTTAGTTTATCTTATCATTCAAGTAAAAAGTAATATTGTACACGATGAGAGCTTAATTGTAATTTTAGATTTTTTTTTACTATAGCTAATTTGTGATTTTGTTCTGCATGCCCAGGTTCTTGGTGTTAAAATTTGGGAAGAGGCCTTATGGTAACAATTAAAATACCTGCGGACCAAACAATTGAAACAGGGGATCAGATTTCACAAGCGCGATACCTGGAAACCAAAAGTACAATTAAGCCGATAAAAAATGTGACCGGTGAGTGTTAAATGTGTCACAATTCATACAAAATACTTTCATACCAAATTGTGCAATGCTGTTAAATTTCGTGATGACATCCATAGATAACGAAGTATATGGATACAACTACTGCACAGCAACAATAAGACCCCACAGAGTCATGAAGAAATACTGATTAATCATTAATATTATTCACATTTTACAATCTACACCTGCTTTGGTTCCTCGATCCACTTGGATCTCAGCAACTTGAGCAACATTCTGGCCTTTGTTTTAGTCTTGGTGCCACACTGACTCTGCAGAAGAAACAGCAACTGAGTCAAAACACCAGCACCAATGGCTTCCTCTCTTGCACGCCCAAAATCACGACAAATAATTGAAAGCACCCCAACAGCACTCTCACTGCACTCTTGATTACAAACCCTGAAAACCATCTTCACCAAAGTCTCAACCCCGTTTGGGTGATTCACCAATGCCTCTTTAGCATTCTCTAGCACCAAAAGCTTCTTCATTGTTTCCATTGCAAGTGGAGCCAAGTTCTTCTGTCTCGTTTCACAACCTGAAATGTATGCTATGATCCCATCTATTGCTCCTGCTTTCACTAAACTCTCTCTGTTGGATTGTAAGGAGCATAATGCTGACATGGCTCTGATTGCAGCCATAGAAACCTCACAATTTTGGCCAATAACTAGAACAATTTCACGAACTAGTTTTTGAGAATTCCCAAGCATGTGACATACCTCTTCTGTTATTGATGCTGCTGTTGAAATTGAATCTATAAGATGACACAAACTCGTCTTAACCGAGCTAGTTCCCTTTTCAAACAATAGAAGGAACATTTCTAACTTGGACTCATCTTTGATCATGTTTAGAGGGTCCAAATTGACAAGTGGCAACAATTTCAGAATGCAAGAAAGTGTTAACTCCACAAACTCCATGTGGTGATTTTTTGTGACTAATTGAGCATCTAATGAACTTCCAAAAACCAGTTCCAAAAGTAGAGGCAAAAAACTCAATTGGTGGAAGCAAGATTTCTTGAAAGAACAATACTCATCAGAAAGGACTCTAATTTTGTCAAGTGCTTGGAGCTTGCTTTCCAAGGTGGCTTCTTGAGATTCAAGGGTGTGCTTTAGTGAAGCTAGATAATCAATAGTGGCAGAGTTACCAGTGTCATCAAATTGGGGACCCAATTGAAGCCACTGATCAATCAAATGCCGTAGAGTGTTATTGGGAACAATGGATAGATCATGAAGCTTCTGCATTGTTACAGGGCATGTGAAGTTACCTGCAGAAAGCCATTTCTCTATGCTTGACCTGTCATAGGTTTGGCCTGTGCACAAAGTCACTGGATCTTCCAACAAGTCTAGGCTTATTGGGCATCTGAACAAGTGAGGAATGATAATCTCAGTTTGAGCTTCGTTCATGGAAAGAAGCTCAAAGAAGCACCAAATATAGTTGTTGTTTTGTTATATGGAAACCTCAATTTCAAAGTGACAGAAGAGAAAATCAAAGTGGGTTCTTGAGATATGATGTTGGGCAGCTTAAAGTTTGAGGCTTTAGGTGTTGTGGCCAATAAAAGACATGCATTTTTTAGGCACTAAAACACTAATGCCATAAAGATGGTGTCAGAAAGTGGTGAACTTTTTTTTTTTTTTGATCCTTTGTTTTTTTGGGGTACCAAAGCCTTGAGACAGCAGAAGAAGGAAGCAATGACAAGAGGTAGAAACTAGAAACTAGAAAAGTGGTGGTGGCTGAGTGAGTGGGAGAGGACTGAGAAATGGACCATTTTTACAAATTGGATCCAAAAGGAAGTGATGGGTAAAGGAAATTTATAAAGTTGGGGGAACTTACATTCCAAATTGGTCACACAGAAAAGAGAAGTGGAGTATGTATGGGGAGTTTTTATTCAAGCCTGAAGTTCTTCCTGACAGACAAGACAGCAGAGAAAAGAGAAAGAGAGGGAAAAAGTGCAATCTTAGTTGGAAAAAAACAGGAAAGAACACCCACATCTAGAGGTCCAAGAATCAGACCTTATCACAACTAATAATATAGAATAATTGTGTGGGAATGGTCCCCTCCACAGCCCTTACCCTATAGTAATCCAGTCAAAACTGACCCACCAAAAAAGGGAAAATTATTGTTAATGTCTTTCAAGTTTGAATCCACCTATGAATTGGGGAAACAAGGAAACTGTGGCATTTGTTTTCTTTTGTTTTATTTTTTGGGTAAAAGACAGAGTGTGCGCTTGCTACTTTTTTTATTTGAAATAATTGTTTTTCTTAGTTGCTTGCTACTGTGTTTAATAGGGGAAGGAGCTGAATTTAATGGTCCTCATAAGGCTCGCGAGAGGAGCAATAACACAAGAAATCACTGGATGACTATTGAGTAGAGCTGAATTTGATAGTACAGCCGCTACAGCGAGAGGAATATCCTATCTTGCTCTTGCACTTTATTTTCTTTCTCTTACTTTCATCAACTTCTCTGTTTCTTATCCCCGTAATGTATTGAAGATTTTTCGTTTTAATTCTTTAAAAAAAGTTTTACCTTTAGTATTTTTATAATATTTTTTATTTTAATCTTTGCTGTAAGTTGATAAGGTTTAATTTAAATATATTTTTAGTTCTTATCTTTATATATATAAAGTAAGGTACACTTGAGATTATATTTTTTTGCCTAAAATAGGGACAATTTGGGAATATATAATTGTAATAATATTGAAAATTGGATTTTTTTGTCATTAAGAACAATGAATTATTTCAACATGACTTAATTAATTATTTTGTATTTAATGTTGGAGTTGGTTAGTTGGGAGAGTTATTACTTCTTCTTTGAAGTTTTAAATATATAATTGTTGAAAAGATTATGAGTTTTATAATTTAATATTAAAATTATTTGAGGTAAAATAGTTATATTTGAATATATGTAACTGTTGAATCTTACAATAAAAAGTAAAATATTTATATATATAAAGTAAGGTGCACTTGAGATTATATTTTTTTGCCTAAAATAGGGGCAATTTGGGAATATGTAATTGTAATAATATTGAAAATTGGGTTTTTTTTGTCATTAACAATAATGAATGATTTCAACCTGACTTAATTAATTATTTTGTATTTAATGTTGGAGTTGGTTAGTTGGGAGAGTTATTACTTTTTTTTTAAAGTTTTAAATATATAATTGTTGAAAAGATGATGAGTTTTATAATTTAATATTAAAATAGTTATATTTGAATGTATGTAACTGTTGAATCTTACAATAAAAAGTAAAATAGTGATGAAAATAATTAAATTAAATATAATTCTAAAATAAGTATAAATAGTATTATTTTTTTTAAAAATAGCTGAAAGGGTCCTCATTTAGTTTTTTTTTATCTTTATATATAAATTAAGGTGCACTTGTGGTTACATTTTTTTACCTAAAATAGGAGCAATTTTGATCTATATAATTAAAATAATATTAAAATAATATGTATTTAGAATTTTTGTTGTTATTTTTAATTGTTTTTCAATTTAAAAATATTATTTCTCAAACATAATTCACCCGTGGTCTAGTTATATAGAAAAAAAAATCATTTTACTTCATTTGAAAAAAAAAAGTCTTATCTTTTATTTCCCTGACCTTCTCTTCTTCAACACCACGGATCCCTTCCTCTCTCTCCCCGCCATGCATGGTGGGCTATGGCAATTGATTGGTACATTGGTTTGTACTACAAATTTCACTATAAGAATTGAGAAAGGGGAGGAATCCATGGCGGCAACTGGCAAGGGAAGGGGTAGGGTTAATAACAAAAAAGGTAAGATTTTTTTAAGCTCATATATTATAGTGGCCACAATTCCACAAACATATTTAAATTTTTATTTAACAGATGTCAACTGACGATAAAGACAAATGAAAAAAATATAAGAATACAAAAGATAAAACTTTATTTTAGAGGATTAAAATGAAAAACTCCTTATAATTTATATTGTAGAAATCACAAAGATATTTAAACCTAAAAAAAAATGAAATTTGGTTCAACAGTCAATTTTGGGATAAATAATAATAAGTACTGCCATATTGATGGACCCTCGTAATTCACAAATTAATAGATCTTCAACGAGGCTTAATTGCACGTTGTCAAATTATTAACTCAAATCATATTCAAGCTTTAAATCATTTCAATTCACCTCAAGTTACTTTCGTCCTTCCCCCATTTTACGTTTTTAACAAGATTCAAAAAGAAAGAAAAGGCCAAAGAGGTAGCTTCTGAGAGAATGATTTGCCTTTTCTTTCTTTTCTATTTTTTTTGGGAGATTGAAAAAAATGAAAAGTCTTCACTTTTAATAAAAATAGTCAAAAGTTTTCCTTTAAATATTAAATTATAATAGTAATATGTGATTTTGCCAAACAGTTATACGTATTTTGTTTTCTATTCATCTTCGTAAATTCTGATAGAAAATACAGTAATCTTTTTTTCGTAAAGAAAAACTCAAAGAACCGGTAGCAGATAGTAATATACTAATATGAAATACTATCACGTTTAAATTTTCTTAACTTTTAGGAAAACATTTATTTTAAAACTCTCACAATAAAATACTAAATTATAAATTATTTAAAAGGTTAAATATATTTTGTCTATTAAATATGTAAATCCTAAAGTATTTGTCAAAAATCTAGATGATAAAATATGATTGAATGACTGTGTAATTTTTTTATACTATTAATGCATACTAATTAAATTCATAGTTAAAAATAAAATTGTAAGTTGTATATGAACATACCACTTGCATGTAAGAAAAAGATTAAAATGTAATATATGACTTTGTGATTTATTTTTTATTTATTTTTATGAAACATATCATATGTGCCACATACAATTGCACAATTTATAAAAAAAATTACAAGCTGTATTTCTCAGATATAACTTATAACTTATTATTTTTAACAAAATATTGGGCAAAATCATACTTTTCACACATGACTTTTTTAATACACACACGCACACATACATTTGATATATAAAATCATTTTTTTTAGTTAACATATTTCTATACCATATCTGAGACACTTAAGGGGGCATTTTCATTTTTTTAAATGGAACTAATTTTAACTAGATTTTTATAATATGATAAAAGTTTCTCAATTTGTCGTCAGTAATATTAGTGTTTCTTTGGTCTCTAAGTCTGGCTTCTGTTAGAATTTAGTTATATTTTCACACATTATTCAAAATATTTATAGAATTGTGATTTATTATAAAAATTAAACTTATTATTCTCCTAACAGCTATCTTTAAATTATATTACTTCTCACTATATAATCATAATTAATCACTTCAAATATTTATTTTGTTAATTTTATCTTAAACATATTAGGAAATTAAAAGCACGAATGAACATGAGCACAATGGCGGTAATAAAAACTGAACTTATTTAGATTAAGTTGATAGATAATTGTAAAACCTCATATATATATATATATATATATAGTAAATTAAAATTAAACTATTGTATTATATTATGTTATATTAACATTTCTAGGACTTTCCATTAACTCAAAACCCAAGGTTATACCAAAATTTAGTGGAATATGAATTTCAACTTTGTAGACCAGAAATAGAAGGTACCAAAATTTGAATATATATGCATGCACTTGCAGGAGAATAACCATATGCACATACTAGAAGGAATCTTTAGACAATCTTTTTTTTTTTCCATCCATTTATCACAATTTGCTCTGACTCGTGCTTGTGCTTGTTTCGAGTTTTTGACTGCCCAAACTTTCCTTCCACCACCATTACCATTTTGTCAAAATTCTACGGCAGTTCCCAGCATCTAAAATCAATGTGATTGTGATCAATATGTAAGACTGGCGGCGAATTATTCACCCTCAACACACTTCATATGCTTTTTTCCCCCTTTTTTTGCCGTGCATTATATATGCATTGGTAAGTTAAAAAAATATTAATTGTTATCAAAATTAATATAACTTATATTTGTGTGTGTGTGTGGATGTTGGTTACATTGTGTTATTAATTACTCCCTCAGTTCCTTTTTATCTGTCGTTTTAGGTTATTTTACCATAACCAAGGAATCAATTAACTGGTAAAAATTTTCCTATCATACCCTTATTTAATTAGTCTTTGGGAATAGATGAATCAATTAATGTGTCCCGTCATTTTAATCATTTTCAACCCTTTATTCAATTATCCAATTAGTCTTAGATACATTAATATTCACATGTGTGTATTAGTAATAAATTTATGTTGTTGGAAAGTAAAATAATTTTTAGGAGTAGATGTATCATATTTAATTAGTCTTTGAACTTTTCAATTACTACAATAATCAATTTATGAAAAATGTGTAAACAATTAATAGAGTTAAGGGTATAATTGTCAAAATGTAACCTTAAACTATCAAAACGATAAATAGAAAAGAACAAAATTTTTCTTAAAAATTGACAGATAAAAAGAAATGGAAGAAGTATTATTAACCTCTCTTTGCAACCATTAATTAAGTTATACACTCTGGTCTCTTGATCTCTGTGAAGTGGGTAGGCAAGAAAATTAAACCAACTTAAATAAATGTGCCCCAAAGAACAGGTAAGTTCGGCAACAAAGGAGAAATGGGGAATAGGTAAAGAGACCAAGCAACAAATTGACAAATTAAAAAGATGACCACCAATAAAACTTTATTATAAAGATTACTGTAGAGAAATTTCCACCTTTGAACCCTGTTTTGTCTGCCACTGGGACATTTATAAAATAAAATTAATTTTTAATTAGCTCAAATACACATATAAGTATATAACCGTTTGTAATAAAATTGTGGCAGTCCCATCCAAATAAGTCGCTTATTCAGGTTCTAGAAAAGCCTAAAATACAGAAGTTATTAAAAATTTACTTAGAGAAGCCTCTTAATATTTGATTTTGACATCGTGAAGAGTATTTTTCAATTATTTCACAAATACTATTATAAAAGTATTTTTTTTTCACAAATTAAGAATTTATGATACATATATTTTGGCATTATGCACGAACTTTCATCAGTTAGCCCAAAAGGCCAAACAAAAGTGTGTATTAATACATAAAATGGTTTTTCAAATTTCGTTTCTATTTATTGACCAAAAATAATTATAATTTCGTTTCTATTTGTTTGATAGTCAAATGACGGAACTTGATGAGAAGAAAGAAAAACATGGCAAGGACAAGTTTATAATAAACACCCTCTCCTCGAACATCAATTTTCAACTCAAGAGTTATAGTCCTCATCAAGAGTTCTAGATTTACAAGATTGGATAAGGGCAATTGTACTGTTTAACACTTTGGAGGGTCAAATTAAACAACTGAATATCGTAACAACGAAGGAATTCGTACGTACATAACTTGAATTCTAGAAATAACATGGAAAAACAACGAAATTTCTATATATGCATATTAAAAGATAGAGGAGTGTCAGCAACACACTCTTTCAAACACACTTTTTATGCTTGGCTGAAATGCATGTGTGGATCCCACCTGGTGGGACCTGATACTCACATGTATTTCAACAAATCACAGAGGGTGTGTTGGAAAGAGCTAGGATTATATACTACACTAGCGGTCCAACATTTCCTAAGAAGAACCGATCGACATTGCGCTTGCTTTGTACTGTAATATGAAATTTGTTGTTTGTGGATTTAAGTAAATTTAATTATGTCGTTTTTAAACAATTCAGCGATCACATTATGAACGTTATTCCCTTTTAATACTAGTTTTCAAGAAAATCAATCATTACATGTTTTCCAATATTTAATTTCCTCCATGTGCTCCTCACGCACGCTTTAATAAGGTCACCCATCATTAGTCTTGCCAATTGCAGCCCCCCATGGCCATGGAGGGTCCATCCACTTGTTGGTGGTTTTTGAACTGTAATTATAAACCACGTGTCTAGGATGCCCACGAAATCATTCCGCTACATGTATCAACCATGAAATTTTGTTCTCTGCACCACTTCAGAGCAAAACTCAGGCCGTAGGGGTGTTTACAAATTGTTGGGCCGGGGTTGTCTCATTAGTCATTTCATTACTCAATTCAATTAAAAAATTTCAATTTGGGTTGAGTCGAGTTTGCAAAAAAAAAAAAATTCTTCAAAATCTCAACCAAATCAATCCAATAAAATTGTTTGGATCAGTTTGGATAATTGGGTTGCATTAAGCTCAAATTAAAATGTTGATGTGACCCATGTGGGATTGGAGTATGTGAAATGGTAAGTGGTTAACATTTCTGATACTTTCACTTACAATTAATAGTTGCAAGCTCTTAGCCACTTGGATGAAACTCTCTTCTCATTCATGCAAACATGAAACACAAGAACGAATATGGAATACCATGGTTATCAGAAACACAATCTAGTCAATTTTACTCATGTTGAGTACTGTTGAAGGACGTCAAAAAGTTGTCAAACATCAACAAAACAAAATTGTGCTTACACAAATGTATGTAATTGTATATACATTTCTTATAATTAAGAGCTTACGACTTGATGGTACAAACCCAAAAAAAAAAAAAAAACTACACCAGAAGAAATAATACAAAAATGATAATGATGCAGAGAAAAAGAAAAAGAAATCCTTATCGTGAGGACTCAAACGCGATCTGTATTGAACACAGAATGTCCCCGTGGTGGTGGTGGTGTAGAACGATGGTTAATCTCAGTGATATATTCTTCCCCATCTGGTGTTTCCGAACCCTCACCGTGTGGCCCCAACCCTGCATATTGTTGCACTACCAACACTGAAGCAGTTGCTGCAAAATCTGAGGAAGCTAGCAAGTCCCCAATTGCCCCAATCTCAGGGCACTCACTCCAATCAGTGAGTCCTGCTGTGAGTGGTGATATGATTCCTTGACCCCTCCCAACAATGAAAAGGTCATGAATGTCATCCATTGTCCTTATTGCCGCCACCGTCTCCTCCCCATTGTTAACCACCTTCTCAACATAGTCAACAGAATCATCACCCCCATATCTCATCTTCAACTCATGTATTAGTTTCTCATCTAGCTGCTTCTGTATATCCTTATCTGTTTCCACCGTTAGCACATTTTGTTCATCATCACAATTGATCATGCCATGGTGATGTTGCCTCATGGGTTCACGCACTTGTTCCCCAGGAACAAAACGCATTATGGTAAGGCTTATCCCTGGATGCTCCAACATTCTCCACCCATAGCACAATGCTTCTCTGTCATCTGGCCCTCCAAAAAAAAGTATAGCCACATGGTGAGATACTTGATTTGAGGCTAAGCGGTTAGATCCATTTAAGCCTCTATCCACTAGAATCCCCACGGAGCAAGGTGCATTTGATAGCACATTTTGGTTGATGGCTCGGAATGCCATGTTTGTGGTTTCCATCCCACCATCCACTGTTTGTTGTTTGTGAAAAGGAACAATTATTAGAGAGACGCGTTTATCCTCTGCCAAATGGCATATATCTTCATGCATGGTGGAGTAAGGGGAGATTGCTGTCAATGGCTGGACTGATACGAAAGAAGCATGTTGCTCATAGTTTTTGAAGGCACTGATTATGTGGTCAGATTGAGCTTCGGTTCTGTTTAGGGCAGTGTGTTCTGGTTTTGATGTGTTGTGAACAATGAGCATGGCTGATGTGCGGCCACTGAGTTCCACCAAATGGAGAACATAGACGCATACTGGGGACTTCTTTGTTGGATTGGAGGCTTCAAGGAGGTTGATCATTGTTGGCACATTTCGAGGGCTATGGACACACACCAGCACCCTGAACTCTGCATCCGGTTTTGATATCTGAATGGTTCTTCTCTTGTAATGTATGCTTCTCCTTGATGGTTTATAAATGATTGTTACCGCGGGCACAACTATTCCAGTCATTATTACTGTTATCATCACCATCACTGCAAATGATTCTTCATCAAACACCTGCACAAAAGTTGTAAGTGGGGTGAACATGAGTTTATGATCATGACTTGTTGAGGAATTAACAAGCAAAACACAAATGGCAACATATGTAGTATTAGCACCTTCTGGTCCTTTCCAACATTAAGCACGATCATTTCAACAAGGCCTTTTGTGTTCATGAGTATGCCAAGGGTAGCTCCCTCACGTATCGGCAACTGATAAAAGATTGCAACTGCTAGAGTTCCAACAACTTTGCCAATGCAGGCTAGAAAAATGACCACAATAAGAATGGCCCAAGTGTAAGACCCTTTTATGAGTCCTATATCAGTTTTCAGCCCGCTAATGGCGAAAAAGAGAGGAAGCAGAAGTCCTGAAACGAAGTCCTCAAGCTTTTCTACAAGGGTAACACCAAGTGGTCCATTTGGGATTGCCAAACCGAACACAAAAGCCCCAAAAACAGAATGAGTCCCAATGGCATCCGTGATGAAACCTGAGACCATGACCCCGGCTAATATAAGAGATATATAGAACTCACTGAAGGATTCTCCTTCAGGGGTTCTCCTAACTATCCATGAGGCTGTTGGTCGAACAACATAAGCACAAAAGGCCACAAATGCTGCACTTGACAACAGAACCCATAGGGAAGCAAGGGAAGCTGTTTCATGCTCAGCCAAGGCAATGGCTAAAGCTAAGAGAATCCAAGCACACACATCATTGATGAGTGCAGCTGAAAGAGCAAGCCTTCCTAAATCTGTGTTGATGAGTTTGAGCTCTGCAAGGATCCTAGCTAGAACAGGAAATGCAGTGACAGAGAGGGAAACACCAAGGAATAGAATGTAAGTGCCTTGGTTCATGTCACTCTTGCTTTGTCTGTCCAGAAGTATGGAGAAACCAGCTCCAATGATGAAAGGCAAGACCATGCCAGCAATTGCTGAGGCCACTGCTTTTTTACCTACGCTGCGCAGCACTGATATGTCCATCTCTACCCCTACCAAGAAGAGGAAATAAAGGAGACCAACATTTGCCATTGTTTCAATCACCATCACACTTCTTAGAGGAAACACTACATTTGCAAATGTTTTGTTTTGTCCAAGCACCGAAGGACCCAATATTACTCCTCCCTGCATATATGGAATGATATGACATATCTATCAGCAATAATGCAATGCAAAAAAGCATTGTTGAGATAATTAACCGAGTTTGTGTTTTGAAAAGAAATCAAACTAACCAAGATTTCAGCTATTACGCGTGGCTGGCGAAAGGGCTTAAGAACAAAGACGAATACGCGGGTGGCAACCACAACTAAGGTTAATTGCAAGATGAAAAGAGGGAGAGAATAATCCAAAGGGTTATCTCCTTGCCATATCCCATTTGTTGTTATCATGGTTGGTGCGTAGCACACTATATATTCATCCGTTTTATTTTTCCTATCTCCCATTTTACCTAGTTATTAATTAATCCTCTATTGCTATGACAACTTTCACTTTGCTCATAGAGGACTCTTTCATGCGCCAAGGATGTATTACCTGGCTTTTACCAAGGCACTAGCAACACATAATAAACTATGTCACATGATGAGATTTGTACCAAAAAACTGAACATGGAAGTCTTGTTCTTGGACAGATAAATTAATTGGAAGCTATGAAGATGGAGGATAAAGAGGGAGAATAATGTAAGAAGAAAGACAATTATTCAGTTTTTGTTTTGTTTTGTTTGACGAAAATTAGAAATGAAAGGAGGACATAGAGAGAAAAGAAGTCAGGTTGGTTTTGTTTTGGTGGTTGTCCACTCCAAGTGGGAGTTCTAGTTCAATTCTATGGCCTATGTTGTGCAGAGGGGGAGGGTCTCTATTTTAAGAAAGCTTATATGATTTGATGATATGTGAATGATTATTAGTTGAAGGATGGACATGTGTCTGTTTGTGGATGAATTTGTGCAATTCGTATTGGCAAATGAATTTGAAAAAGAGCATACTTTAAGGAAACGACTATGGTCATTTTGACTTATAAAGAATTTTGAGCTATATTCCTATTTCTTAATTGTTTAAATTGCTATGAATTTACAAAATCGATTTAGTTTAGCAGATTTAGTTTTTTATAAATCAAGGTATTTGTAGCTCTTGCCCAAACAATGGTTAATTTGGACGACATTGTGACAGAAAGAGAAACCTAATTGTAATAATTAAGAGATCTAATTTGCTCAATTAAAAACTAGAAAACTAAAATCGCACAATAACAATAATTGGAAGACAAAAAAATGCAATTAAACCTAAATAAAAGTTACGATAAAAAAACAAGTGTTTCTTTCAAGATTCACATAAATATGTGACCTCACAACAAATTTAGCATTTGGAAATTAGGGTTCAAACACTCGATTGATAATTTTGTTTTTGTTACCCTCAATTTCATTCAATTTTTTTAGAATTGACTCAAGTTTTTTCTTAATCCTTCAAAAAAAAGATGATTCACTAGTTCAACCGGTTTATGCCTTTATGGTTGAATTGGCTGGGTCATTACTTTTTACATAAATAAAAAATAGGCAGGAGTCAAACTGATTTTCAATAATTTTTACAAATTTTCACTTCAATTAGTGGCTTTTAAATTCCTAAGGAGTCAAACTGATCAAGAAAAATTGCTTACTTTGGCGAAACTGAAGAACGAGGTAACATACTGTTTCCTATTAAGCATGGTTGCAATGGGATACCAACCTTAACCATGTGCTCTTCCAAAAATGGCCTCAATTTCCTTTTCCTACTTCGTTAGCATAGCCTTCAACGGCAAGAAAGCAATATTCTTTCACCGTGTAAAAAATTTGATTTGATTATCAAAGTGTCAATGCTTGTGACTTTCAAGTCATAGGTTCGAATCTAGAAACATCTACTTGTGAGCTGCATACGTTTACCTTTCTCAGACTCCACATGGTGGAAGCCTCGTGCACTGGGGCCACCCTTTTAGTGTCAATGCCTTTCTATGCTATCAATTAACAGATCATGTTCGTGGGGAACTACTCAAGTTCCCATAACTACAAGCACCCGATTAAAATGCAGAATAAAGATCGAAGTTTGCACAAGCAACCAAGTTTGATGACAATTTTTTTTATTAAAATAAGCAATTGTAATCAAGATATTGAGTATTGAGGCTAAAACTACACGGAAATATTTGCTGGGTACTCTTGTGGATGTTTTTTTACAGTTTCCTTCAGCCATTGCTCCTGTTCACGGAGATTGGAAGGAGGAACATCATACACATCACTAAAAATGTCTGAAAGTGGAGGTTTTTCTGCACTCTCAGCAACATGAATTGTCTGTAGAAGCTGTAGCAAGAAAATTCCAAGTTAGAACAACTCTTTATAAAAGTTTTTAAGGGTCCACCTAAATCAAATTCAAAAAAATAATACGACCATGATTATGATTATAAAACCGCAAGATTCTTGGTACAATATATTTTGAAGTTACGATAAACTAAGTCATTAGACACTCCAAAGCTGTGGCAATTGCAAAAGCCACGGGAGAAGATTTTTCAAAGGCATCTAGATCAAACTCAAGGAATATAACTGATAAAGTAGTATGGTATCTAGTATCAACCAAGGGATTTTCAGAGATAAGATATTTTACCTGATGTCTCAAACTATTCCTAAGCTCAGACTCAGCCATATCATTCCACCAACCATTCCTTTCAATCCACTTTCTAAATCTAGCCACAGGATCACGTGCCAATCTCCACCGTTCAATCTCATTCGCTGGACGATACTTGGTAGAGTCATCTGATGTGGAGTGGTGTCCCACTCTATATGTAAGAGCCTGAAAAAAGCAACAAAAAAGAAACAGATACAACATTGGTCTGCAGTTAGTATTCTTTAAACCACATACCACCCAGATTTTCATTTAAACAAACCCACATATTAGGCTTGAAAAGTTGTCATTTTACTTCTATTAGAACTGGTCTCTCTTCAAGAACTGCCATTTGACGAGCAGCTTGAACAGCACTGTAAATGGCCAGGACATCGTTGCCATCTACACGAATGCTACGAACTCCATATGCCTGTCCTTTCACGACAATGCCATCACCTATGCATAAATAGGAAACACGGCACAATATGCTGTTAGACATTACAAGACAATACTAAAAACCTGGTCAAGAAGAAGATATTGAAATAGAAGAAAAAGGAAAATCACTTCGAAACTGATCTGATGTCGGGGTACTGATAGCCCATCCATTATTCCGGCATATAAAAATAACAGGGGCCTCCATAACTGCTGCAAAATTTAACCCGGCATGAAAATCTCCCTGTCATTACACGATCTATTAGAATATAAAAAGCAAAAGAAAAAAATTCTAAACTTATTGAGGATCCTTGCTAATGATTGTTGATGAACAAAAGTAGTCTATTGCACCCATTTACTGGGATGGGATAACTGCAAGATTGAATAAAAGAAGAGCATACACAGCACTCCTAAACCAGAGAAAGATGTTAAGAGTTGAAAAGTTTTAGCCAGAAATAATACTTTAAAAATGTTAACAACAAAGTTTTAAGTTCTAGAACCATGCTGTGTTAAATCCCACAAAAATTTGCTTTTCAGTATGGGAAGAAACGAGTCTGCTGTTAAGGCAGCTAAATAGTTTACCTCACTTGAGCCACCATCTCCAAAGTAAGTGACAGCACATGCATCCTTTTTGTCCATCTTTAAGGAATATGCAGCTCCAACAGCATGGGGAATTTGCGTACTATATATCAAAGGAAATTTTGCATTTTGTAACTTTCATAATCATGGTGCAAAGAAGCAATAATAATAGTACAAGAAACCTCATTGTGGGCGGCCATTATACACCAAAAAAGAAGCAATAATAAAAATAGAAGTAATATTAATATTGTTATTATACATCAAAGCTTTCAATACTTACGCAACAGTGGATGCTACAGTAATGTAATTGTGCTTGTTGGACCCATAATGGGCCGGCATCTGCCTTCCTTTCCCATTATCAAATTTATTGGAAAAGCACTGATTTGCAAATTCTTGCAGAGTGAAACCACGCCATAACAAGACTCCCTGTTCCCTATACTGCATGCAATCAGATTTGCTGTCAGATCATCTCTGGTTTTGAACAAGCTAACTAATTAGCAAAATTATGATAAATTAAAAGGATGAATCCCTGATGAGATTATGGAATTCATACTACTAGAATTATTTTCATAGAATTCGTTAAATTGCTCGCATTCTCATGCAATGCACATAAAAGTACAAAATATCATCATTTTGCCATAACCTGAGGGAAAATAAAATCATCCATGGAAAGAGCTGCAGCTGATGCAATATTGATTGCCTCTTCTCCGTTTGTTGTTACATAAAATGATATTCTACCTTGCCTTTGTGCCTCATAAAAGATAGTGTCCATAGTTTGGAGTGCAACCATGTCATTATACATTTTAACAGCAACTTCCTCACTGACCTAATATTACTGACATCCGTCAATTTCACCTCAAGGTTTTCCCGAATACATGCAAAAACAATGAAACAGAAGGCCAAATATGTGAAAACCTGCACAAAGTTATCGCCCAAAATTGGCTGCCCATTGTCATCAAGAACACGGTAGCAAGGTATTCTCTCTTGAAGTGATTCAGATATAAATCTCATTTCAGGGATGAATTTCACTTTTCCTCCAGGAAAATCCATGACCTGCCAAATCAAGTTAGGATGCAAACATTCATAAACATGAAAGAACTAGGCATGATGCTCGTTATAATTCAAGAATGCACTGCATTCTAATTCTAGGAATTAAACATGAAAAGCTAAAATCAACTCAATCATATAATGATACTCCTTATAGATCATAAACATTTTAATCATTACATAAATCATTAAAGAGAGTGGGTACAGGTTCTTTAGAGGAACCCAATAGAAAAGTATGTTGGAAAGAGGAGATCAAGTAATGTGTTGCTAACATTTCATATTTAAAATTATTTTAAATAATTCATGCTGCAATTACATTTGCCATTTAGGATCATCAATGCTCAAACCATACTATCTCAATATTAGATTAGGAATAACAATTTAAGTCATATTGCAGCTGCATGTTGGGTCATCAAGACAAAGACCTACCATGCTGAATTTTTATTCTGACTTGAGAATTCATATTGCACTTGAATGTGCTCAAACACCCCCCTTTCAATTTTGCATTATGAATTGCATTTCATCAAGGCACATTCCATCCCAAAATTTACATTATGAAATTCATATCGCGATTGGACTTAAGGGTCATCAAGGCTAAACTTTATCACCCCAGTTATACATTATGAATAAGGAATTCACATTGCAATAACATGTAGCTGTCATTGACGGCTCAAACATACTATCCGAATTTGGGGCCTCCCTAGTTTACACCATGAATAACAAATTCTGGTTTGATAACACTTAATTTTAGGAGAACAACTATGCTTTTTTTTTTTTTCAAGTTCTCTCAAGAAGCCGACACAAAATATCAGTTGTGTTTTCAAAATAGGCTAATCCAACATAAGCAGGCACTTCATATTGCAGTAGCAAAAATTGCATTTCGGGTCATCAAAGCACAATAGATACCATCCCGTACATTATGGATAAAAGTTCATACTAAAATTGCATCTAAGGCCACCATCCAGCTTCTATATTATGAATAAAGAGTTCATATTGCGATTGCCTTTTGGGTCATCAGGAAATCTCCCTTACAAAAATCACGGAACATAGTATCCATCTTGCCGTAGCATTTGGGGTTATCAGGCTCATACATACCACCCCTTCTTCAGATTATGAAAAAAAGATTCTCCCTTCGGAAGTTAGGGTCATCAAGACATTTTGTCCTTTGTAAAAATCATGGAACAGTATATCCATCTTGCAGTCGGATTTCGGGTCATTGTATATCACACATTTTTTCAGATGATGAAAAAAGATTTCATCTCACGGTGGCAAATATAAGCCACGCTGCTGGAATGAAAATTCCAAAACATTGGTGCCAAACACCGCCTTAGGACATAGCTTGTTCGCTCAACGTTGCCACTTTCATCAAACCAACTCTAAAGAAATTTCAAGAAATAAAATTGAAAATCAAGAGAGAGAAAGAAATGTAGCAGTGAAAAAGGGTCCGAAAGATCACAGAAAATCAATTCCAGACGAGTGCCACTGCTAAATTTTAATATTGCAAGTTTTAAAGATTGACAGGACCCTACATTCATCTGGTTCCAATCAAGAAGCTGATCTTGCTTTCTACTATCCCTCTATATATTCCACAGTGCGTGTTTCGTCCATTGAGAATAAGAACCCGTCAATGAAACCAGCCAAACCACCATCAAACAGCACTGTAACCTCGAAGCGAAACACAAGAGAAGGGAGTGTAGATATTAATTTGGGAGGTGTATTTAGATGAGCCCTGTTTATAAAGGCGCATGCTTTTTTTTTATTAAACATTGGGCCCGGCCCAGACCAGAGTCTAAGTCAATAAAGCCTTTTTATTTTAATTGATGGTTAGAAATAATCAAGAATTACCAAAAAAGTTAAAATTAATGCCAGCTTGTTTAGCTTTACCAATAAAAAAATTCCCGAATTTTATAAAAAATAAAATAAAAAATCCGGAAAAAATTAGCTTTATTTATTTATTTATTTAGGTCTGTTTGTTTAGCCCGGTTTCTTAAAAAAAACACAATTGAAGAAAGAGAAAATTGATACGAGAAAAAGCTTAGTTGTAAAAGAGAAAGATCTTTTCCTCTCTGTCCCTCGTTCAGTTTTTATTCTTTATGACTTTTGTAGTGTGCAGTGTGCAGAGACACATAGATCAAAATGATAGGATGGCTGTATGAAGACAACGAAAGTGAGGAATGAGGATGCATAACAAGAATTGGGAATCTCAAATTTCAATTCAACAGTGAGAAGAGAGAGAGAGAGAGAGAGTACCTACCTGATCGTGAGTGGGATTGGAAGTGGAGGCAAAGCGGCGTGAAGGGAGAAGAAGGGGCAGTGTTGCATTGCTGAGATTAGGGTTCCGATAAATCAAGGAGGTTGGATTTGGATGAATGGGAGACGACAAGTTCAGCTTAGATTTGAAATGGGTGAAGATGGTGGTGGTCGATTTCCTCATCATGCTCACGATGCCCGTGCCGAACACAAAGAAAGATTATAAGAAATGAAAAAAATGACGGAGATAGAGCGATTGATTATTGGGGTTCTTCTTCTTGGGAGTGAATCTTGTCTTGTCTTTGTCTTTGTCTTGCCTCTCTTTCTCGCTCGCGCGTTGCGGATTGCTAAGGGACAACAACTACAAGATAGGATGAAAATGCCACGTCATTCCAACGCTAAATTGGGCCAATATCAATTAATTCCTATTCCTACCCCCCAACCCAAGTAGTTGAGCCAAGCCTGAACAACAGTAGTACATGGCAGCAACACTGTTGGTTGCTTTTTGGATTTTGTACATAGCAAGCAGGAAAGTATAGTCCTCGTGTTGGGGACAGAGTCTTCATGCGATCATTTTAGTGGGCGGCATGGGCGAATCAAGACAATATGACCTAATAATCATTGTGGTTTGATTTAGTTTGATTTTATTTTAGTGAAGTCAATCGAAAATTTCATTAATTAAACCAATCAATTTAAAAAAATATCCAAATAAATACAAAAAAAAAATTGATTTTGATAGATTTTCGGCTAGTTGGGATCGAATTGTAATTTTCTAATCGTTTTGGATCTAAACATCCTACTGCATGGAGATCATAGGCAGCAACGGTGCGCGGGACGTGGATTGATAATTCGTACCCAGCCCAGCCTCCATCAAGTATCAACATCTCACTCTGTTCTTATGAGTAAATTGAGTATTGCGAGTATTAAATTTAAAAAGAAACAAATCACATATTATAATTTTATTTTAATAATGTAATTTTTATAAAAATTGAGAAAATTTTCAAATATCATATTAAATTCTATTATTTCTTTTTTATAATAATTTAGATACTTAATTATTACATAAAGTATATGTCTGTATATTTCAATAATTTATTATTATGGATTCATTCATTAAAAGAGTTTATTGTAAAATAATAAAAATTTAATATTTTGTAACGTTTTCCATTTTGTCAGTTCCTGCATTCATGAAAAAAAAATGATTTTTTACGGCCAAATGTTATCCTACACTTAGTGAAATATAGGAATAGAAAAGAGAGAAGTGATAGATATAATAGACTAGTGAAAAGATATAAAAATGTTAAATAGGTGTAGGAAATAAGTGAGTGTCCAAAATTCAATGTTGTTCCATATTGTGCTTGTGAACAGACATTTTTGCCATCGACATACCATAAGTCCTATATATAGTTTACCGTGCAAATGCATGTAATTGAGACATTGTAAATTTGTAATGTGCAATTATTTCCTTATCTAATGTTATTATAATACATTCATTACACTAATAACCATATTCTGGCATGCTTATTTCTTCCACATCATCATCCAACGACGACAGAAAAACTTCGTCTAGACATGAAAGCTCGGTTCCACTATCATCGTCATCATCGTAGCAGTTTAAACCTTGTTGAGACCCGTCCTTTTCATAGACTCTGCATAAAACCCACTTGCTCCAATTTTGGTATGAAGCAATATTGGTGTCAAACCCAGAGGAGCAAATGTGATATTCTTGCATCACCCAACAGGTTTCGGTTTCGCCAATGTGGAATACGAGGTACTTCTTGATTCCCACTTTCTGGTCAACGGAGGTTGACAATATTGGTTCTGTGACACCTATTTCCTTCCAATACCCATTTTCTGTAGATCTGTTTTCTTTCACTTCGGTGAAGAAATAGTATTGATTTTCACTACACAACGCCTTACCTGTATACATATATGTTAAATATACATCTCATAATTTCAATCAATCCATGCATGCATTCAAATTTCAACATATATGTGTCTGTGTGCGTTTGAATTAGCAATTTAGTTCATGAAATTGTAAGATGATGTTAATTTAATTTCTGGAACTATATATTAATATTTTAACTTAGTTCTTGAATTTGAAAATCATTATATTGGTTATATTTTAGTGTTTTTGGATCAGTCAATTTAATCTCTAAAATTATTCGATAGGAATCAATGTGATCGATAGAGTATTTTCAATTTTAGAGGTACTAATTAATTTGAAGTATTAATAACTATAGAAACTAAAGTTGGTAGCATTCTACAATTTCAAGAATAAACTGATATATATTAACTAAAAATTGAATAATAGAAATAATTGATGAGTGAATCAGAGATAACTTGAGCATACCATTTAATTCCCAGGGGTCAAGCAGAGACAGATCAAGATCAGGGATGATGTTTGGATGGCATGGTATAAGAGAAGCCTTGCAATGGAGAAAGTGAAGGACAAGTTCTTCATCTGTTGGAGAGAAGAAAAACCCAGGAGGAAGGTTGACGCTTGCATCTTCCATCTTACTAATTTCTTTCGTTGAATTTGTTATGTTGTATTAGTGGCAACACCATTAGTTTTGTCACTATATATAATAGAAAGGAGAGAGAGAGAGAGAGATTTCGATATGAGTTTGTTATTATTAAAAAGAAGAAGAAAGAAAGGAAATGAGTTATTGGTGGATGAAAAGACGGCGGTACGTGGAATACCATCTTAAGAAAGTAGGCCCGAGGAGAGGAAAAAGACGGCCAAGGAAGCTAACAAAAGAAGTTAGTTACATTATTATTGATCATTTATGGGAACATTTAATTATTCTCATATATATCTAGTTAAGTTTTTTTCTTTTTATAAAATCAAATGTAACTGGTTAAGTTAGGAGGAATGAGTATAAAGACACTTTCAGTAAAAAAAAAAAGTATTAAGACACTTGGGCCCCGCCTTAATATTATGCATGCAGTACAAAATGCATTGTCTTTTTTGTACGTTTAATTTGTTAATAAATCACCTATTCTTTTCTTCACTAATAACCAGTACTCAATCGGACAAAAATAAGAGCCTTGTATTACGTAAACAACAAACCAAAAATAGTCGACCGAAAATTTATCAAATCAATATGTGTATAAGTTTCATAAGCCATATCATATAACGCTTTACTAAAAAGATAAAGTTCATGTGTGTTGATCCCTCGTCGGGTCATGAAGTAGTTGGCAGGTCACTTTTAGCCGGCACTAATTAATTAATTTGATCCAAATTCGATCGACTAGCTAGTGTTGTTTTAACTGTATTATATGCTTTAATTTTGCCTTTTCATCATCATGGCATTGGCACTTGAAACCTTATGTCCTTTATCTCCATCCCCATGGCCCCCCTTCAAGCCATAGTAGCCATAAGGGGGTGGATTATTATTAGTGGAGTTTTGTTTGATAGTGATCGAGAAAGAACCTTTTCAACATGCATGGGGTCAAAAAATAAAATAAACCATCTATAGTAACCTCTATTACTCTATCGGTTTTTGATCATGCCACATATGTGTTTTTTTTCTTCCACGTACACACAAGATCGATTGAAGCTCACTATCACCAACCCATGTATGTACCTTGGATATATCTTGCTTTCTTGGCAAATCTATCAACCGTACAAACTCTATGTTTGAAGACACATAAGGCACCCATATCTTTCCTATCGGATCTCTCTCTAGCTCTCCATAAATTATTAAGCCGAGCTTCTGAACTCAAACATGATCTAAGCATTAGAACATCTGTGCAGCTACTCATAATGTCGGCTGAAATTTTATGATGCTTATGCTATAAACATCTTACTAAGTTTCTGTAAGGTGTGTTTGACCAAAAAAAAAAGTTTCTGTAAGGTGTGAAAACTGGTCAAAGGGGATTGAGAGAAGAGAAGCCACAGGGGTAAATTCGTCTTTTAAAAAAAACATTTGGGGAGGGGATGAAAAACATTTGTGTAGATAGAAATTGCCATAGAAAAAGAGAGGGGTGGGAAAAGAAAAGCCCAATATGAAATCTTTCAAAGAGAAAAAGCCCACCGGGCCATGCGCATGCTGGAGAACAACATATACATGTTGACCAAAAAAAAAATGTTGACCATATATGCTTCAAAAAAAATGTTGACCAAAAAACATATGCATGATAATATATTGAAGAACTATGGTATTTAGACACCTGTGTAATTTCAAACTCCATCCAACACATCCATATCTTTCTATCTCTCTCTACTTATCACATCACTTATCTATTACATTTATTATTTATCTCTTTTTTATACCTATCTCTCTCTAGGTGTATAGTAGCATTTAGGTGTCCAAACATCATTTTTTTATATTGAAATCACGAACACACTTTACTCGTCACAAGAACCTTGTTATTATCATTTTTCAATTAATTAAAAATTTACTCACCAAAAAAATCATTTTTCAATTAATTAATAATATATTATTCAAATTAGATTTGGATTATTCGTCAGGAAGACAAAACTGCTACTGCTATAAAAATTAAAGAAACAGGCAAGGTCTCGGGTTCCGTAAATTAAGCTAGTGTCCTAAGAAGAAAGAAACTGACTTTTTCTGTCATTAGTATATATCTAGTTCGACAAATTAAAGCTAGCTGTTAACATGATCATTACTGGTGATTTCACAAGTAAATGCAGTTATATTGTAAGATACCAGTTTCAGCTTATGACAATTGTGCTAATAAAGACAGGTTTGTTACTTACTGGATGTAGCTGGATTTTAGATCCTGGATATTTATATTTCAAGATCTAGAAACTAGTCACAATCTTTTTTATAGGACTCGTGCTCCTCAATATTGTTCTTACCAATAAGTCTACCTATCGATCAGTTAATTACATTTTAGCAACTCTTACAGTACTTTTCAGGAGCTTAAAATTGATGACTTGGTCAAATTGCAAAGAGATGAAAGGTTTGAATGGTTTGAAGCATTTTGAGTCGGTAATTATTTTCTAGCTTTGTTAATAAAAGGATAAGGTAATCATATTTTATAAGAATTTTTCATATAATGATATAACTGCATGTATTCAACAACTCCTTGGACTTTAAGACACACAAATATATAAAGTGATACCCTTGTCAAATTACACAGTTCTGGGATGATTTGGTTGGTGTTTTTAGCATCATGAAATTTCAGCCACAAACTTGAGGACCCAAAGGGACCACTACTTTGTTAATTCCCATTCCCTGTGTCCTTACATGTAACTACCTACGGGTGTGTACTTTGGTGTTTTTTTTCAACAATTAACATCATTAGCTCTTTAGGCATTTTTTTTCAATCTTATCTGTACTCATTTTCATAAAATAAACAAATCAAATCTTCCGTACTTATTACCAACTTGCAGAGAGATTAGTTCCCTGCAAGTGCAAGAGTTACATACATGTATGTAGATCTTATTTTATGCAATAAATAAACGGTAGTAGAAGCTGATTTTTCACAAATAATATTCCCTCAGACAAGTTAAAGAGCTACACTGTCAAGCTGATACCTGTATAAATAAACCATATGCTCCAAAACCATATGCTGTGGATTCAGCATCCTCCAATTGTTTTATTGTTACAGTTGGCAACTGCTGCAAGAATAACCACGTGAACTATTCTATTTGAATAATTCTATTTTTTTATGTCAGTTTGGTAAAGAAAATAGCAACAACAAATGCACGTGAACTATGTATACAACAAGCTCGAGGATTAAAACAATAACATGGAATAGAGAGAAAGAGAGCCAAATGGGTTTGGAAATAAGAAGCAAGTAGAAGAAAATTAGAGAGAGAGAGAGACAGATTTCAAAAAGAAACATATATAGAAACAAAACAAGAGGCA
Source organism: Glycyrrhiza uralensis (assembly GCA_030159175.1). Taxonomy (NCBI): domain Eukaryota; kingdom Viridiplantae; phylum Streptophyta; class Magnoliopsida; order Fabales; family Fabaceae; genus Glycyrrhiza; species Glycyrrhiza uralensis. The sequence goes on from BRZY01000005.1 coordinate 47,111,035, forward strand.
AAGAACCAATTCAATGAAGAAACAAGGGTGTGAGGTTGAGGCAATAGGCATCAACTACAAGATCAGCACACAGAAGACAACAAAGCAACATTTTAAAATCTTCAGCAAACCAACGAAACTGAACAGCGAAGAGGATGGTCAGAAACCAGAAGATGAAGCAAAAGGTGAAGAAAGGTCATGCAGTGGTGGAGTTAGGCATGTCCTGAAGGATGTGAATTGCATGGCTAAGCCATGGGAAATTCTTGCAATTGTTGGGCCAAGTGGAGCAGGAAAATCATCTCTGCTTGAGATTCTTGCTGGTAAAGTTAGTCCACAAAGTGGCACTATTTTGGTGAACCAGGAGCCCGTAGATAGAGCTCAGTTCCGGAAGATTTCAGGGTATGTCACACAAAAGGATACCCTTTTTCCCTTACTTACAGTTGAAGAAACCATGATGTTTAGTGCAAAACTAAGGCTAAACCTCCCTCAAGAACAACTATGCTCCAGGGTTAAGTCACTGATTCAAGAGCTCGGTCTTTGCGATGTTGCTAGGACTCGAGTTGGAGATGACAGGGTCCGCGGGATATCTGGTGGCGAGAGGCGCCGAGTTTCCATTGGTGTTGAAGTCATACATGATCCAGAGGTGCTGATTCTGGATGAACCAACTTCAGGTCTTGACAGTACCTCAGCCCTGCAGATAATCGATATGCTTAAAGTCATGGCTGATTCTAGGGGAAGAACTATACTACTGAGCATCCATCAACCCGGGTTCAGGATTGTGAAGTTGTTCAATTCAATGCTGTTGTTAGCCAATGGCTATGTGTTGCATCATGGCACTGTGGACTTGCTGGGTGTGAATCTGAGGTTGATGGGTTTAGAGCTTCCTCTTCATGTTAATGTAGTTGAGTTTGCCATTGAATCCATTGAGGCCATTGAGCAACAACAACAAAAAAGTCAGCAAGTTCAGCTGCTAGAAGCACCGCGAAGATTACCACCAGGGAGGACAATGCCACAAAAGAAAGGCGATGATCGAGGTGAAAGTAGAAGTGGTAAGTTTACTCTACAACAGCTCTTTCAACAATCCAAGGTAATTGATGTGGAAACCATCAATATGGGAATGGGTTTCACATGTGATTTTGCTAATTCTAGATTGAGAGAAACTATGATTCTAACTCATAGGTTCTCCAAAAACATTTTCCGTACAAAGGAGCTCTTTGCATGTAGGACAATTCAGATGCTGATTTCTGGGCTGGTCTTAGGATCCGTCTTTTATAATCTCAAGGATGGTCTAGTGGGAGCAGAAGAAAGGGTGGGTCTATTTGCCTTCATATTAACGTATTTGTTATCAAGCACCACAGAAGCTCTACCAATTTTTCTGCAGGAAAGGGAGATTCTAATGAAGGAGACCTCTAGTGGAAGCTACAGAGTTTCATCCTATGCTATTGCCAATGGCCTAGTTTACTTGCCATTTCTGCTCATACTAGCCATTTTATTCACAATGCCGCTATACTGGCTTATTGGTCTCAACAGGAATTTCGCGGCATTCTTGCACTTCTCGTTGCTGATATGGCTGATTCTTTATACCGCGAATTCGGTTGTGGTATGTTTCAGTGCTCTGGTGCCTAATTTCATTGTTGGGAATTCAGTGATCGCCGGTGTCATTGGTTCATTCTTCTTGTTCTCTGGCTATTTCATATCGAATCATGAAATTCCTAGGTACTGGATTTTCATGCATTATTTGTCTTTGTTTAAGTATCCCTTTGAAGGGCTTCTAATAAATGAGTTCTCCAACTCAAAGAAGTGCTTGCAGTACATGTTTGGGGCATGTGTGATGAGGGGAGAGGATGTACTCAAAGAAGAAGGGTATGGAGGAGAGAGTAGTAGATGGAAGAATGTTGGGGTGATGGTGTGCTTCATCTTTGTTTACAGATTCATTTCTTATGTAATTCTCAGATACAGATGCTCCCAGAGTGTCATCCTCTGAGAACTATGGTCTCTCTCAAGAGGGTTCACATGTCTTGGATTTTTCTGCAGATAGCAACAAAGAAGATATATAATAATACCGACCAAAAAATATATATAAACTGTGGGTTTGCCAGTGCAACAAATTGTAATAACATTATATTAAGTCTGTTTTTGTTTTCTGTGATTTTCTTTTTCAACACAAGCTCGTTGCCCATTACCCTAATTCAGCCGTGTAATGATTGATTTTTTTTTCCTGATCAGCAAAAAAAAAATTTCAGTATATATTATAAAGTTTGTAATTTGATAGTCAAGAAACATGGTTATACAGTAACAACCAAGAAGAGCTTTTCACAGGCTTGCTCAGTGGGAAGCCTAATTTCAATTACAATGAAGCATAATGAAACAGTTGAGAAATATACTGAGAATATTCTCTACTCATATGTGTCTGCTATTCCTTTCATTGTAGTTTCAAAATCCCTGAATGCTAATGGCCAAGTACCCATGTGATATACAGCATATGATCAAAATCAATGAATAGTGTGTTTAACTGCAAGAAAGTTAGCAGATTGAAGAGTATCTCTTTCTATTCTGTTGAAGCCAGTGGTAACAACAAACTGCGTAGTATGTTCAAGGCTCTGCAGCTACAGCACAGCCTACCACTGGCTTATACACTTAACTTAAACCCCATTGAAAAACTTTGGAGGAACCCTCCTCTCAAATATCTAGCCTTCGCTCAAATTCTAAGAAAAGAAGCTTGATATAAGATCTTTCTACTTTCTTTGAAGGATACCGAAAGCTATTAGCCAAAAGAATATTATTTTATACAACTGCAGCATCTACTGCCATTTCTGTTTCGCACTGCAAGATAAGTTCAGAGTCGCTTTCCTCCTCGCAAATCTCATCATCATCGACTCCTGGCACATAGCCAGCTCGCTTCATCTGTTCTGTGAGAATTTTCAGGATTAAATAGATGTCCTTCTTATGAGGGTGCCTTTTATCTTTTACCATGAAAACATGTACATGACTCTGAATTTCTATCCAACTGCAACCAGGTTGCTTAATTACGCCCAGCTGCCTCATCTGTTTCCGGACTCTTGCCACATCTTTCCATCTACCAAGCTCAGCATACATATTTGAAAGAAGAACGTAAGGTCCAGAGTTCGAGGGATCAATCTCTAAGAGCTTTTCTGCCACATGCTTCCCTAATGTAATGTTTCCATGAACCTTACAAGCAGCAAGTAAAGATCCCCAGACAACAGCATCGGGCTCCATCGGCATTGTCTGTATCAAATTGTTTGCTTCATCAAGGCAACCCGCCCGACCGAGTAAATCCACCATGCATGTATAATGGTCCTTAATTGGCGTTAAACCATGCTCAGACCTCATTGAGTGGAAGTAATGCCGTCCTTCTTCGACAAGTCCTGCATGGCTACATGCAGACAGAACTCCTATCATAGTAACATGATCTGGTTTTTCTCCAGATACCAGTTTTTTCCTGAAAATTCCAAGGGCCTCTGTACCATAACCATTTTGTGCATATCCCACTATCATGGCATTCCATGAGACATTATCCCTCTCAACCATGTGCTCAAAAACCTGGCATCCATCTTCAACCAATCCACATTTCATGTACATGTCAATAAGAGAATTCCCCACAAAAATATCAGATTCTTCCCCAGACTGGAACCAAAACCCGTGCTTCAAAATGTGAGTATGAGCCTGCCTTCCAAGCTTCAGATCAGCGAGATTTGCACATGCATTAAGCAGATTGCCAAAGGTGTAATGGGTAGGCCAAATGGATTCCCTCTTTAGGAGGAGGAAAAGCCTAACTGCCTCTTCATTCTCTCCATTCTGTGTATAACCTGCAATAAGTGCATTCCATGACACCACATTCCTCTCCATCATGTTTGAAAACATCAACCTCGCGGCTTTCACACTTGCTGCCTTTGCATATCCACTAACCATGGAGGTTTCAGACACCACATCCCTAAGCGGCATCCTATCAAAAACCAACCGAGCTTCATTAACTCTCCTGCACTTTGCATACATATCAACCAAAGCATTGCCTAGCACAAGGTCATTCCGGAATTTATCCCGTTTCACGACACGGGCATGAATTTGCAAACCTTCCCTAATTGCTGACAAGCTTGCACAAGCACTGACCACACTGGCTAAAGTAATCTCATCAGGCTCAATCCCACTATTCATCATCCTTACAAAAACCTCTAGAGCTTTCCCCGCAGGACCATTTTGCTCATAGCATGTAATCAAACTGTTCCAAGAAACTATATTCCTCAACCCCATGCCATCAAAAGTCCTTTGAGCCCTGGCAACGACACCACACTTGGAGTACATATCAATAAGAGCAGAACCCATGTAAACATCTGATGAGTAACGAGACTTTGCTATCAAAGCATGGATTTGAACTCCCAAATTCAAATCTATCATCCCTGCACAGGCACTAAGAGCACTGCCAAACGAGTACTCATTGAGCACAAAATCCTCACAGTGCATATCCACAAAGAATCTCAACGCTTCCTCAAAGCGATCGTGTTGCGCAAAACCAGACACCATAGCATTCCAGGAACACTGGTCAGGCTCAGGCACGCCCTTAAAGATGTTCAAAGCCTCATCAAGGGCACCACACTTTGTCAACGCGCTTAAAACCGCGTTCCAACTGAAAGTGTTCCTCTGCGGCATATGATCGAACACCTTGCGTGCGTCCTCTAAACAACCGCATTTTCCGTAAGCATCAACGAGCCTGTTCTGAATGAATATCTCAGAGGAGAATTGGGCCTTAATGATTCGAGCATGAACGCGACGCGCGTCGGAAACAGACTTTGACCGAACGCAAGAATCCAATAGCTTCGCGAAGGGTGAGGAGTCGAGGAATGACAGGTCACCCACGACTTTTCGGACCAACCCATGTTTACCCATTCCATTCCCTTCGAGAAAGATCCTTAATTTAGTTGGTTGGAGGAACTGGGTCCCACTAATGAAACCTCGTACCCGTTTTGTCCTTGTTGGTTGGCGCTTTGACCTCAGTGACTCAGAGAAAGCAACACGGCCATGCCATGATACTACAACCCAGTGATATCACTATCAGTTCCTTGATGAAAAAGTACTCGTCTCTGATTTCCAAGTGTGTCACCACGAAAAGCTTGAAGCTTTGCACGGCCGTGCACTCTCACCTTATCAAAACCGCGCTTTTTTTCGACCCTTTCCTCGCCAACGGACTCATCGACGCGTATTCCAAGTGCGGCTGCGTAGAAAGTACCCAAAATGCCTTTGATGATCTTCCAAACAAGACCACGCGTTCGTGGAACACGCTTCTCTCGTTCTACTCTAAAACGGGCCTGTTCCAAAACGCTTATAAACTGTTCGATAAAATGCCTCAACGAAACCTCGTAAGCTATAACTCGCTGATCTCCGGTTTCACGCGACACAGGTTCCACCGAGAAGCGGTTAAGGTGTTTCGGGTGATGCAAAAAAACGGTGGTGGCGGTTTGCTGTTAGACGAGTTCACGCTAGTTAGCATGGTTGGAAACTGTTCTTGTTTGGGTAACCTTAAATGGTTGCGTCAGGTGCATGGGGTGGCAGTTATAGTTGGCATGATGGAGTGGAATGTGATTCTCAACAATGCTTTGATTGATGCTTATGGGAAATGTGGGGAACCCAATGTGTCTTGTTCTGTGTTTCATTGGATGCCAGAGAGAAATGTTGTGTCTTGGACATCAATGGTTGTGACTTACACTAAGGCATCAAGATTGGATGATGCTTGCAGGGTATTTAACGATATGCCAGTTAAGAACACAGTTTCTTGGACTGCTTTGATCACGGGTTTTGCAAGAAATGGGCGTTGTTATGAAGCTCTGGATATTTTTCACCAAATGCTGGAACAAGGGGTAAAGCCTAGTGCTCCAACTTTTGTCAGTGTTCTAGACGCTTGTGCTAGTGAGTCTCTTATAGGAAGAGGTAAACAGGTCCACGGTCAAATTATTAGAGGTTACAATAATAATGGCAACTTGTTTAATGTGTATATATGTAATGCTTTGGTTGACATGTATGGAAAGTGTGGAGATATGAAATCAGCCGAAAATGTGTTTGAGATGATGGCTCCTGTGAGGGATGTAGTATCTTGGAATACATTAATAACTGGGTTTGCACAGAATGGTCATGGGCATGACTCACTGGCTGTTTTTAGAAGGATGATAGAGGAAGCCAAGGTAGAGCCAAATCATGTGACATTTCTTGGGGTGCTATCTGCTTGCAGCCATGCAGGTTTAGTTAATGAAGGGTTAGAGTTGCTGGATTTGATGGAAAGGCAATATGGAGTCAGGCCTAAACCTGATCACTATGCTTTAGTAATTGATCTGCTTGGGAGGAAAAACAGGTTCAAGGAAGCCTTGTGTTTGATTGAGAAGGTATCTAATGGAATTGGAAATCACATTGCCATGTGGGGTGCAGTCTTGGGTGCTTGTCGAGTTCACGGGAACTTGAACCTTGCTAGGAAGGCTGCAGAAGCTTTGTTTGAGTTAGAACCGGAAAACACGGCTAGATATGTGATGCTGTCTAACATTTATGCTGCATCGGGCAGATGGGGTGATGCCGATAGAGTTAGGACAGTAATGAAGAAGAGAGGTTTGAAGAAAGAACCAGCTTGGAGTTGGATTGAGTTGAGGAATGCAAGGCATGAGTTTGTGGCCAAGGACAAGTTTCATCCACAGATTGGAGAAATATATGAAGTAAACAGTAAATTAGTTCTTCATTTGAACGATGCCGGATATCATCCTTATATTGGTTACCCTTTTCTTATTGATGAGGATGATGATTTTTGCTTTAGTTAGAATGTAATGTGCCATGTGATTATCAAGGATACTCTTCATACTCCACTAAGCTTTGTGATCAAACTAGTAACTGAATGTGGTCTTTTTTGGATGGGATAGGTGCACTGAATGTACTTGTCTCCTCATCTGTGAGACTCACATTGATTAGCATTAGCTAGAATCTCAATCTCCTTTTCAATTGTATTGAAATTTCATCTGTGGGAAGTGAAAAAGAAATCATCTGATCAACTGTGTAGCTATTGATTTGCAACATCAGATCAGAATTATGAATTATTACTGCAAGTATCCAATTGGTGTACATCAGTAGTTTTTGCTATCCTAAATTATAAAGCCCACCAGAGGATGACTGCTTTTGATACCTCAAACACACAGGAAAATATAATCTTTGGCAACAAAAAACCAAAAACAGAACGATTTTTGTCTGCTACGGTGTGGAATTTTGCCATCAAAATGGAATTAATATTTATCCATTGTTTTCTGTCCTGAGTTGACTCTTGGACACAATATATTAACTGATATATAGGCCTCTTAATTTTAATTTGAAGTTTTCAACTGACCACAGTCAAGGTTGCTCGACATGATAACAAGCTTATGGTCATTAGAGAGACCACAATACTTTGAAACTCTTGCGGTCATGGATCTATGATCCACTGATTTTCTTAGAACCTTCCTAGGAGACCATGATTCTAGATGCCTGACTCTGTCTAATGTAAGCTTTGATGGAATACTCTGATGTCACTCAAGTGACAAGTCATCCCCATTCAAAGCCAGATCAAGCATCAAATGACTAGAAACATGGACCTAAAAATAACGTGAAAAATAATCCATCCCATCCCAGTTTTTCTGATGGATTATTTGATGGATATGAATGAATGGATGTGGAAAAATGAATTATTTCTTTGACCATTTACTTTTACTCCCATCCAAGACGGCAACGACTTGTGACTCACAAATTCCATCCAGAAGAAAACATTGACTTAATTTTCCTATGATAATGTGGACCTCCCTTCTTCCCCTTCTCTCCTATATTCAAAATCACGATCACCCTTCTCCCTTCACTCATCATCTCTCAAACCATGAGCTCAACCTACCAAACACACACTCGTCAAGAGAGTGAAGGAGGAGACAGAGAATTCAGTTTCTGGGGTTCATCAAACACCACCATAACATCTTCTGAAAATGACTGTGATCAACAACCCAGAGGCAATGAAACAATACCCAATAGAAAAGATTTTAAATTTGAGGAGCATTGTGCAATAATTTCAGACCCTTCTTCATCAAGGAGCAAAGCTATTGCTGAAGGAAGGAAGGAGCTTATGGAGAAGATTATGCAAGACATGCCTGAGTCTAACTACGAACTCTCTTTCCAAGACATGGTGGTTGAACCAGAAGTACAAGATCAAAATGAAACTTTCTCAGACAATACACTCAAGCAAAGAAGTAGTAGCAGTGAAACTCAACAACAGCCTCAACACAAGAAGGTGAAGACTAAGAATAAGAATAAGAAGGAGAAGAAGAAGAAAGAGAAAAGAAATAGACCTGGTCAGGTATTGAGGGTTGAAAGCATGGACAGTGAAACCTTCCTTTTGAAGATGTTCTTTCCAACTTCTCTGGATTGGATGAAGAGGGATAAAGTACAGAGTGGGCGCTCCAAGGTTTCTCCAAGACCATCATTTCAGGAATCCAGCATGAAACAAGTAGATAAAGATAAATGGAGAATCAAAAGATTTTTCAGTACCGAAGATGGTGTTGGACAAAATAATGGTGGCAGCAGCAATGACAAAAACAGGTACATATGGAATTTTCCTCATAAAATCTGTATTAGATTAGATAACTAGTACATGCATCCCACCGGCATAAAATATAGGTTATTTCCAGCATAAACAATAAATAAAAATCTAAAAAATAAAATAAATTTAAATAAAAATAAAAAGAACTAAAAATATAACAAATATCATATACTAAGAGGTGACATGCGTCACAATCTAAAAACTCAGTTCAACGTACACGAGAAAGTCATCAAATATAGTAGAAAACCATCAAATCAAATATTTCTTATTGAATTCAATGAGAAATATCAAAAGAAATCTGGTAACAAGAATGAGTTTTTTAAATAATAAAGTTTTTTTTATAAGTTAAAATTAGTTTATATATCTTAATTTTTTAGAAATTCTCTCATTTAATTTTTTTATTGTTATAAAATTATGAACACTTTTCCATAAGTGCAGAATATAAATTTATTTTATTTGAGAAGCTCTCGCAAACTAAAAACTAATCTGAACTTGGCAATCTTTTTTGCTTTTTGGTTCACCAGGTATGTTGATCGCAGCTTCTCATTCTCAAATAGTTGCTGGCCATTCTTTCAATATATGAAAGGCAAAACAAAGAAAATGGGAGGATGAATTGCTCAAGTTATGAGTACTTTTGTTCCTTTGTCAGCGTGTGGTGCCATGGAAATTCAGTGAAATAGATTATTCAAGGGGTGAAGAATTGCAGAGGGAGATACTAAATTGTTCTTGAATTCCTGGTTTTTGATTGTAGTAATGGCATTTATCTTGCATATTTTTTTAAAATTGAAATTTCTCCCACACATAGGGGAAAGATGTCGGTGAAGCTGTTCATTTAAGCCGCGAGAATCTTTTGTTTCTTTCATTGATGATTAATCAGCTATAAATATTAGTTGGTTAACAGACCATAACCTCGTTATAATGAGTCAGGGAAAGCATACAGATAACGACATTTACCCGATCTTGATGATTCAAATGAAATCTTTCTTTACATAAATGCATGACTATATAGGAATGCTACCTTACAAAGCGACAATTTTGCATAAATAGAAGGTCAACTATATGTGACAGCACACTTATAACCTTTTGAAATTAATTTCAGACTACCCTAACTTCACTTTATCTTCTTTTTTGTATTTTTTTTTGGTCAAACTTCTTTTTTGTATTTAAGCGTTGTCTTTTTTTTTTGGATTAATACGGGGCCTAAGCCCAAAATTTAACAGTGTCTTTGTCACATAATAGTGTACGCGTGGGAGAAATGTTTCTTAATTTTGTTTTCTTTTTGTTAAATGTTACAAAAGTATTATCTTATTTTTGGCAAGGGTGAAATAGTTTTTAAGTGGTGTAGCAGTGGAAAAGTTTTTGAATAGTTTTTAATAGTTATTTTAACCATTAGATTTAGTAATAAGAGAATCAAGATTTAGTAATAAAAGAATCAATGGTCCAGATCAATTGAAAAACAAACGAGAACAACTAAATCCTTTTACACCCAATCTCTCCCCTATCCCCTCCCCCCCCTCCCCCTCCCCCTCTTTCACGCTTTTGGCTTCTCCGCCACTGCAGTGGCTCGCTACCACCACCAATACTTTCTCTTCACTCTTCCACTCTTTCTCTTCACGGATAGCTATGCAAGACCATTAGCTATTTTGTCTTCTTCTGCAAATAATTCTTGAATTTTTAAGAGAGGAATTCAAGGATTTTAAGGATTAAAATGTAATTTTTAAAGTGGTGTAATTTTTAAAGTGGTGTAATTTTTAAAATTTTGTTGTCAATTTGGTCCATCTAATCAACTGTCAAAATAGTCTATGATGATTTGGATGACACGTATCACGTCATCAAGTCTGTTAACTCCAAATTAACAGAGGGACTAACTTGATAGACAATTTACAATTTCAAATATCAATTTGTCTATTTTTTAATGTCAGAGACCAACTTGTCACTGCTCCACAATTTCAGTGACAAGATTGATGTTTACTCATCGACGAACATTTACGTTTCATGACGGAAGGCACATCTATGTTTTTACATCAACGCGTTTTCGCTTTCCCCACTGGCCATAATTACATGAAATGAAATGAAAAGTATGCTTCGAATTCTATATATATTTTTTTGCTTTGCTTAAAATTCGTATTAATAACGTGGCATTCCAATTAAAAATAAAAGAAAAGATTTATATATATTAATTAGGTTTAAATACTTTTTTCGTCCCTGCAAAATGACTGAGTTTCATTTTTCGTCCCTGTAAAAAATTTTGTTTGTTTGTGATCCCTGTAAAACAAAAAGTTTTATTTTTAGTCCCTGCAAAATTGTTTTAGTCCTTGTAAAATTTAGATCATGTTGAATTAGTCCCTGTAATATGTGAACAATTTTGTTTTTAGTCCCTATTAAATTTATTTTACAAGGACTACTTTGGCAATTATCTAAATATTACAGGGACTAATTCAACATGATCTAAATTTTACAGGGACTAAAACAATTTTGCAGGGACTAAAAATAAAACGTTTTGATTTACAGGGATCACAAACAAATAAAAAATTTTACAGGGATGAAAAATAAAACTCGGTCATTTTACAGAGACGAAAAAGATATTTAAACCTATTAATTAATTATCAATATTATCCAAGGTAAGGGTAACTAACCTTCCCTCTAAAATTGTCATTCAATTAACTAACTTTTATTTTGACAACACTCAATTAACTATCTTGTATCTAACTCATATAATTATCTTTTTTTTTTATAACAATAACTCATACAATTATCTCAGATTATAAATTACAAAGCCATGAATCAGGTTATACACCTTTTTTTTTGGGTACGAATCAGGTTACACTGAGCATTATGATCAATGTCTAATAACTGGAGTACACAATATTAGTGTTATAATTTTTTAAAAAAAAATTCCTTGATGGTGTAACAAACTATAAATTAAATAGATTAAATTACAAATCAAACTTAATAGTAAAAGATTTTACTTAAAAGTCCGAATAATTTTGAACTTAATAGTCAAATAAATGTCCGAATTTAATTAGTTCTATGTTAACTAAAGATGTGAGAACATCTCCTGGTTTTATTTAAACAAATATATATATACATCGCGACACTTTAATTTTGAACGCCAAACAGTATTTTTTTTTCATTCGGAAAAGTCAATATAAATTTTATTTGAGTTTTTTTTTTGTAAATAGGTGAGAGTTACTGTATCACACAACATCTTTCCCAGGCTAATGTCATATCAATATCCATTATATCAGACGACTTTAATATGCTTGCAAAAATCCACACTGCAAGCAAATACCAAACTCCTCCACAGATCACGACATATTCCCAGGAAACATGCATTAACACTAACAGTGAGGGTGGTGGCCAGTGAGACATGAGAAGTGTTAGGGAATGTGATTTTTCTTTTTTTCTTTTATTTAGGAAGGAACAAATGAAAAATTTAATTAAAAGGGTAAAAAGAAAAATAATAAGCTATAAGTTATAATTGTTCAATCGCTATGTCAAGTAGCCAAACAGATCAGTTTTAATAACACACTTCACGTGTATGATTGTTTGAGTACGTACTATTTCAGAAGTATAATTGCAAACAAAATATATATCAATCTATGAATTTTTTATGTAAACACAAAATCCATTCCATAATGATGGCCAAGAAACCCACAAATTAAAAGTGACATTGGTAACAGGCCAACAGACGTGTAATTATAAGAATGATCACCATTCAAATAAACTAGGAGATCGACTATTTGGTTGAACAGTTGGGGCAGCAAATTATGCAAGAACAGAAAATCTTACGGAAGATTACAACAACCTCATGGGAAATAACTGAAAATAAGTGACGTTTGATGCGGCCTCTCATCGGTGGCAGGACTCGTTCTCCGCCACCATCTCCGCCATGCTTCAACTTCTTCTTCTCCTCCTCCATTTGTTTCTTTTGATTGGAAAAATCTTTCAACTTGTTGGTATCTCCCATTGCCTTCTGATAAGACATTCTTATGAGATTATTGGAATGAAAGCTTGTATTGGTAGTGTTAGTGTATATGTAATATATAGTTGGTGAGGGTGAGAATATAATGGGAAGTTATTTAATTTGTCTTCTACCTTCTAATTCTTTTAACTTTATACACCAAGCTTGTTAATTTGTCTACCGGTTGACAATGACATGATCATTAATTTAGAGAAAACGAATTACCAAACATTTTAGGTGTGCATTGAAACCTAATATTTTCCAAAGAAAGTAAGTGAAATTGGAAGTGGGAACGGACATTGCATGGAATGGATAGTGTGACACGAGGTTTGACATTTTCCCCCTATTGTAAAAACCACACCTATGCGCCAATGCCACGGCATAGTGGGGACTATTACTGAAAAGATTCCTCTCAACCATTTCTAGTTTTCTTTTATCTAATATGTGAAAAAGAATTCTTTCAAAAAAAAAATATGTGAAAGAAATAGTTATTGTTTAATTCTTATACAAATAATTTTTATATACTAAATCAAATCAATGCGTGTGCGCACACACGCGTGTGTATAGAAAAATGTTTTTTGCACTTCATATGTCATAATACACTTTGAGATAGATAAAAATTAATAGAATAGAAATAAGTGATATATTTGATAGATAGGTAATGTAATAGGAAAAGAGAGATAAAAAATGAGAAATATATTAAAAGAGCATTGAAAATAAATGAATTCAAATATAATTAATCCTCTATATTTGTTGGCTTGTCTACAATGTCAACATATCATATTGGTGGCTAGTAGCAAATGCGTGTGTGGTTTGCCTTTTCAGCAATGTTAACATCAAGGTGGCTAGTAGCAAATATTCATTCATGGAAAAATAATGGTGTTGCACAGTAACAATGTCATTGATGCTCATTGTAACCTGGAGACTAAGGAAGTGGAAAGAATAGTTAAAAACCAATAATCGGCATGAATGCAAATGTAATTCATCTCATTCACTGTTTTTTACCACATCAATATCAATATAGTATCATGAATTTCACTCGGGTATTCATAACTATTATTTCCCTCCTCAGCCCTACTGGCGCATGCATGTGATGGAATGGACCTTGGGCCTGTTTGGAAAAACAGCTTATGTAAGCACTTATATATAAGCTATTTTTATAATCGAATAAAGAATGTGGTGAAACTGATTTCATATAAGTTGTAAGTTGTTTTGATAAACTATCATTGGTAGCTTATGAAAATAAGCTCAAAACAGCTTATGAACCAGTTATAAGTTATTTTCATAAGCTCTGTCAAACACACTGACAAGAGCTTATGTCAGCAGATAAGCTCTGCATAAGCCAATTCAAACAGGACCCTTGTTTGCAAGCGGTGGTTGACGGCCGAGTATACCTGCAAAGGCACTCCAATACTTAAGAAGAATTTCGATAGGGTGAGCCTAAAGGGTGCATAATGCATACGTGGTCAGAGAAACCCTCGCCCTTATATCCTTGGTGTCGTGGTCCCCCATGAGACAAGCCATTGGCGCCAGACGTCCTTTTGATCGGGGATGCTACTAGTTGCACCTGAGTGAGTGACTTGGCACAGATGCTATTATTGTTTGGGTGCGTCTGTCTTCCCTTCATGTGCTAGCAGGCAGAAAGGGGGACCATAGTCTGTAGGGAATTTCTAATAACACATACATAGTTTTCTATGTGCACATACATCTCGGCGAAACTATTAGTTCCGCGAGTTTATTTTTTTTAACACACACATATCCGCGGAACTATTAGTTCCGCGAGTTATAATTCTTCGCGGAACTATTAGTTCCGTAGAGAATTATAACTCGCGGAACTAATAGTTCCACGGACATGTGTGTATTGAAAAAAAATAAACTCACAGAACTAATAGTTCCGCGGATATGTATGTGCATATAGAAATGTGATTAGAAATTCCCTAGTATGTACCGTGTGGTGGGCTCCATTGTTTGCTTCCTTATGGATTGGGTCGCGTCTGGGGCTGGTTAATTGTGAGCATGGAGTGGGCCCTAATTTGGGCTATCCTGGAACAATAACCTGATTCAATCTCACATAAATCATAAAAACCAAGTTGACCAAAAAAAAAAATCATAAAAACCAAAACCTTTTGACCAAAAAAAACATTGACAAAAAAAAATCATAAAAACCAAACCAAAAAATTATTGAATTGAATTGAATTAATTTTTGGATTTAAATTCAATTTAAAAATGGATATATTTAGAAGTATATCAATTATATAAACTTTAAGTTTGTTTCAATGTCTCATGTACGGGTACTCCTTTTTTATATAATTTTTTTTATTTTATATTAAAAATAATTTTTAATAAAAATGTATAAAAGAGATAAAATAAGGCAAAATACCATTAACAAAATCACAAAATAAAATACAACACAAGTAAACAAGTAATTTATTACTTTAAAATGTCAGTTGTGTTAAAATTTCTTTTAATCTAAAATAAATTTTATATATTAGAGATTTGTAAAAATTAAATCATTTTTAATTATTATCATATGTTTCATGATTTATTAAATATCTCGGGAAAATTTTAAAAATAAACCTAACGCAAACCATTTTAAATTGAATTGAATTGAATCAGATTCAATTTTAAAACCAAACTACTTGGATGATTTATGACTAGATAAAAAAAAAAACTGAAATAATTGTATTAAAAAAATATTTTTTATTTGCGTGTATCCTTAGTTCCAGTTTTGAAAGCCAGCCAGCAAGCATTCGTTTCGTTCCCACGCCTTCCGTATCCAATCCATAACCATAAGGTAGGAATAGCCAAATATGATTGAAGAGTGAACGAGTTAAAAAAAAATGTAGGCAAGCGATGTGCAGATTGGTAAGTGATTAAGGGCATGTTTGGATAACAAATTTATCTACTGTTTATAGCATAAGTTGTATAAGCTATTTTTATAATCGAAGAAAAATTATAGTGAAACTTATTTTATATAAGCCATAAACTGTTTTGATAAGCTATCCTGGGTAGCTTATGAAAAATAAGCCCAAAACAGCTTATGAATCAGTCATAAGTTGTGTTCATAAGCTCTGCATAAGCCTATCCAAACAGACCCTAATTATCAAACCAAAGTGTCTGCTCGGTTGAGTAGTGCAAAAGGGGGAGAAGACAAAATTAGTACATTTAGCCCTGCGCGTGTTCCTTTTTCCAGTTTCGTGCCCTAGCCGTTGCAGAGTTCCTCATTCCCGTGCGCATATTTCTTCGTCCACCTACCCATTACAGAGGTATGTGCTCTTCTTCTTCTTCTTCTTCAAGGATCGTTGTGTGCGTGTATGAGTTTTAATTCTCTGTTCTCTGTTGAATTTGATTCCGAAAGTCTCCTAGTTTTTTTTTTGAGTAGTAAATATTAGTAATTAGTATATTATGTTAGTGGGGGATTGGAACCATGACCTCCTTATCACTCCAACCTCTGTCTCCCTTTCCCAAACCACCTTATCACTCCATTCCGGGTCTCCTAGTGGCTTCGTCTTTTCCGAGTTTCTAAGTTTTTGCTCATGGAAAATGAGTTTCTCGTGCTGAAAATAACCTTCATTGTGGTGTACCAGGATCTCCAGAAAACATAGCTATGAATTTTGACAGTAAGGAACTCTTCTTCTCCCAGTACATAATTCGTGTGATATGACCCCCCCCCCCTCCTGATTAGTTTGATTCCAAACAAAAAGAATTAAGAGAGTACTCAGTATCCTGTAATAAGTTTCTCATTTACTTTAGTTTTCACTACTGTGATGCGGTCATTACCTGCATAATAGTCATCTATAGCGGAAGATAACAGGTAGATGGACAAACAAGGATCATGAAGTGTCAATTCTGGGTTCTGTTCTAAATAACAGATGTGTATATACAAATTGAAGTCTCACTCTCGGTAGTGTGGATTTCTAGCCTCGGATTGATATTCTCGGTAGTGTGGATTTCTAGCCTCGGATTGATATCCTTTGCATAAGAAGCTGAAACTATAGTGAACGTTCCAATCCCAAATATAATTGCTGATCTTGAGATATGTCTCCACATGACTAAGTCCTCTGAGGAGTGATAAATACTAGAAATTGTGTACAATTTTGCCAACAAATTTGACACATGCATAATGAAGGAGTGGTGAAACATGCAAAGTAGCATACATGTTTTGTTGTTGGAGTTATTAATGATTTAATTTGGGGTTCTTGTGGTTGGTTGGCTGGGGATTATATATAGGGGAAGTTGACAGGGTTGGATTTGGTATCTGACTCTGATTACTATATGAAACTCTATTATATAATTTGGTTGCTTGGTTATTAGAATATTTCCGGAAGGTTGTGGTCAGATTGAGGGTATTTATGATTTATCTCTGTCTTTGTTGTTGCCCCGTTGAAGATAGATGTCTTGCTAAGTATATGGATCCTCCACTAAGTGAACCTTTTGTAGTTAATAGCTGCTGGCCTGCTGCTTTTATCATGTATATACACATTAGCCATTCAATGTGTATATAATAAATAGGCTGGAGCTTTATATAAATAGTTAGCGAGCCCTGTGGTTTGAGTTCATTGTTTTACTGTGATTGCATACTCAATATGTAATCAAACTTGTTAATTAAACTTTATTTGATTGCTTTGCCTTTGGTATGCTTGCTTGATATGAAGTTGATAGCATAAGATGAGAGGAAAAAGTGAGAAGGGAGATAAGATGGATTGGTCAGCCCAAAATACAAAGGCTCTCATTGAAAAAATTTATGATCGAGTGAAGAAGAGACAATTGCAGGGGTCAACATTTAAGAAAAATATTTGGGAAGAAATAAACAATGAGTTGAAAGATATAACTGGAGAAAATTATGGCATAGAAAGGTTGAAGGGAAAGTTTAATCGCCTACGCCTTCAACATCGTGAATTTTCAACTTTGCTATCTTGTATGGGAGTTACATGGGATTCTGGATCTAATAAAGTGAAAGCTTCTGACGAAGTATGGGAAGATTTGTATAGGGTAAGTCCAAGTATATTGGTTTAAATAATATCATTACCATTGTAATATTATCTTTGTGTATTATATACTAACTATTAAAGTTTTCATTTATCATTTGCAGCAAGGAAGATTTTATAAACATTTTAAGAAGCATGGATTTGAGCATGACTATGACTATGAGATCCTTGCTGAAATATTCAAAGGAAAATTACACCAAGCTTCTACTCAAAAGCCACCAACCTTTGACGAGGAAAGAGAAATGGAGGGAGTCTTTCTTTCAAAAGGTGTTCATGTTGATCTTGATGTTGTTGATGTCGATGGAGACAGTATGCAAGAACTTGACAAAAAAAGGAAAATCGGGTCCTCTTCAAGTAAGCGCCGGTGTAAAGATGCAGAAAGTTCTAGATTAGAGAAATTAGAAGCATCTTTAAGCCAACAGACCGAATCAATGTGCTCAAGTACAAAAGTTGCTAAAGCTAAGGCAAAACAATATAAAGCACAGGCTAATGAAGCTACTAGTTCAATTACAGATCCTTATTCTATAGATGCATGCATGGAATTACTCAACTCCATAGAAGACATTCCAAGTAAAATATACAATAATGCATTGGTGAAGTTTACAAATAAGGATTGGAGACACATGTTTATTAAGATGCCTCCATTTAGGAGAAAGGATTGGCTAGCTTCTCTTGAGTAGTTTTCAATGAATAGTTAATGTCAGATTGAGATTGTTACTTATTGAGAGTTTTAAACAATTTACTATGTAGTGTTGATATGTGTTATGCATTTGGTTAAACATCAATGTATGTTACGTTTGAAATAGTTGATTGATTTGTTTTCATTTCATTTAAAGTATTTGAACACTTTATAATTCATTTGAGCTGGTTGATATGTTTATAATAGCTTGTTCAGCAAGTGAAAGTAGCAATGATCATTTTTTTTACGAAAAAAGTAGCACTGATAATTGATCACTGCTGTGGGAAACTTCACACTCTCGGTGTGAAAATATCGGGTTTAATTCAAGGCTTCAATAGAGAAAATCACAACAGTGAAAAATTTCACACCCACGGTATGAAATGGTGGAGCTGCACTTCAGTATTACAGACAGTAACCTTTACATCTGCATTTTACAAATTCTTGCCCATCTTTGTACACGTAGCAATGTTTAGGTGTAGACATAAAAAAAATCCATTTATTATTAGAAGCACTATAATTTAGAGACATGCTCTTTTTCCAGATAATTGCAAAGCATGAAACTCCAAGGCCTCAGTATGTACCAGATTTCTTATTAGCATATATACTTAACAATATTCCAAAGTTCTTCATCAAAAAAAAAACAATATTCCAAAGTTGGTGCTTTGTTGGAACCAGGTCAGAATTTTCCCTTTTTTTTTTCCATTCATAACAAAATTCATACAATGACAGGAATATCGGCAATACTGGCATAGAGGAGAGATACTGAATAATTGGAAGTTCAGCAGTCCCCCCAAACCCCGTGACCACTGACCAGGAGAAATTCTTTTAATATATGCACTAATCCAATTTGTCAATGGCCAACTCTCCCCAATTTATTTAATGCAAAAGCCCTTTGGGGGGCAAGAGTCCTTCGGATTTAAAGGGTGGATAATGTACAAAATCACCTACTGTGTTATATTTCAACTTTTATCTAGACAAGGATTAAATTCCAGACCACTTAGTTATAGATGCTTTTGATATCACATTAATGAACAACTCTCCCAAAAACTCATGAATGATTTTATATCTAACAGAATTAAGGCGTAAAGTGGCATAAAAACTAAAACTGTGGAATCAATCAATTTAATAATAATTCATAATAAAATCTAGACCAGTTAGTGTTACTCCTATATATAATACATAAAATTTTCTCTGTGTAAAGATAGGACTAGCATGTGTGGCCCCTTCCAGTAAAACTTGACAAATCACATTTTATCCTCCACTACCACATTCACACCATCATACTTTAGACACAGTGACACACCTCTTGTTTCAAGCCACATGATCGTAGAGAGGGAAAGGAAACGGAGAAGGGTATGGCTTGTCTTATGATTCTGAATGCCTCAACGTCCAGATTCATGAGACCAACAGGGACAGGGAACCAACTAGAAGAAGATATGTGTTGTAAGTTTAACATCTTGGACATATTTTAGTCAAGTATAAAATGATTGATGAGATGATAATCGAGGTTAATACCAATTTTCACCTGAGATTTGGTTGGGCAAAAGTCTTAAATGAGAGACATATGGCGCATCTTCACGGGAATGTTTATGCCGAAAGCGTATGACAAGTAAATATGGATAATATGTTTAACCGCTATATAAGCAACATATATATGGCGCATGTTCACGGGAATTAGTTCACTTAATTTTTTTTAAGAGTGAAATACTCCAAGTCTTTTTTAATTTTAAAATTAAATAATTTTGATTCTACTGTCAATGTGTTATTCGATCGTTATACTTTATGTGTGCGTAACACTAAATATTTATTTAGTTTTGAGTAGACAAATTGTGTGTGCAACACTTCAAATATTTATTGCGTTTTGAGTAGACAAATTTATAACATATCGTTCTCAGCAATTTTGTCATCATAAATGATGTACAAATATTAATATGCCATTATTAATGTTGTTACAGCTAGATATTGAACGGAGTCAAATTCTAGATCTCATTCTCACTCGCTTCCAACAAATAGAAATGGCCAATGGGGGTTGCTGCCTAACCCACATGTCTGGTCAGTTTTTCTTCTTCTTCTTCTTCTGTATGAAGTATGCGAAGAGTTGATATAAATCCACCAAGTAATTTATAGTTATTGGCGTTGCAATACATATGTTAATTATCAAATCAATCAATAATATACATGCTGCAAGATTCAACTTGTGTGTTGTGTGCACTCCCCAAACCATTACTGAAATGCACCTCGCTTTCGGTTATACATCCATTCACATACTCAATATGGTTTTCTATTTTTTATTCTCTAGAAATACTTAGCAGTTAAAAAATAAAAGTATGGCGGTCACGTTAGAGATCCCAGTCAGCCAGTCTTGAGGTGCTGTCAGTCATGTGTCCAAATTCCAATACCGCGTCCGCGAGCTGATTATCATATGATTCATAGCTTCGGGCTGAAGCGAAAGAGCCCAAATTAGACTAAGGACATGTTTGGATTGGCTTATGCAGAGTTTATGAATATAGTTTATGACTGATGTATAAGTTGTTTTGGGCTTATTTTTCATAAGCTACTTATGATAGCTTATCAAAACAGCTTATAGCTTATATAAAATAAGTTTCACTATAATTTTTCTTCGATTATAAAAGTAGTTTATATAGCTTATGCCATAAGCAATAGATAAACTTGTTATCCAAACAGGGCCTAATTGCCAAACGAAAACTTAATTTTTTTATTTTAAAATAATTTAAATTGTTAACTTAGGAAATGTACTCTTATTTATTTTTGGGTTAAATATATTTTGGGTCTATGTAATATAGTGGGTTTTTGAGTTAAGTCTTTATAAAATAAGTCAAACTGTTTTCGTTCCTCTTTTTTTTTATTTTTTATTTTAGTCTATGACAGCGTTGACTGCTGATGTGGCATTGTGAGGTCCCTATAAAATTTCTATGTAGCACTTCATTAATCCTACGTGGCTTATACGTCACCTGACACATACATATAAAAATATTAATTTTTAACTTAGTCCCTCTAAAAATAACATATTTTGAATTTAGTCCCTCTTCTTCTCCGCCACCCCCACCTCCTTCTCCCCCATCCCCACCTCCACCACCACCCCTCTTCCACCACCCCCACCTCCTTCTCCTCCCTCCATCACCACCCCCATCTCTCTCTCTCTGTGTCTGTACACACTTTTTATTATCTGCATATTCGCTCCGATTCCCAATTTCACGAAACACCCGAAGATGGAGAAAGCGATCAACAGACAGAAGGTTTTGCTTCACCATCTCAACCCTTCTTCATCATCATCATCATCATCATCGATCTACACGAACGATTCATCATCATCGACCTCCCTCTATGTTAGTTTCATTCTCTCTCTGTTTTTTCCCTTTTTCAATTTTCATTCATCGTTTCATCAAAGTTATGATCTTGAATATATATGTATGCATTTATTTATTAATGTGTATATGGGTGTATGTAACATATTTGTGCTGTGAAATGAACTGGTTATGGTGATTTTTTTTTGTTGAAAATTTGATCCTTAGGCTTCAGCATGTTTGGCGGAGGATAGTGCTGCTTATCAAAGGACGTCACCATTTGGGGATGATGTTGTGATTGTAGCGTAAGTTCAGCTATTACTCAAATGAAATTTAAGAGGGAGGAGAAGGAGGTGGAGGTGGTGGAAGAGGGTGGTGGTGGAGGCGGGGATGGGGGGTGGTGGAGAAGGGGGAGAAGGAGGTGGTGGTGGTGGGGGTAGGGGTGGTGGTGGTGGTGGAGGCGGGGATGGGGATGGAGAAGGGGGAGAAGGAGGTGGGGGCGGGGGGTGGTGGAAGAGGGGTGGTGGTGGAGGAGGGGGAGAGATGGGGTGGTGGAGAAGAAGAGGGACTAAATTTAAAATATATTATTTTTAGAGGGATTAAGTTAAAAACCAATATATTTATATGTATGTGTCAGGTGATGTGTAAGCTACGTAGGATTAATGAGGTGCCACGTAGGAATTTTATAGAGACCTCACAGTGCCACATCAACGGTCAACGCTGTCAGAAACTAAAATAAAAAAAAAAGACAAAAATAATTTAACTTATTTTATAAAGACATAACTCAAAAATTCACTATATTATAGGGACCCAAAACATATTTAACCTTTTATTTTTTAGTGGACTTGCATCTAACGTTGTCGGTTGTTTGTTGATTCTGCTCCGTATCACTGAGCATTTGGTCAAAGCACAGAATATCAAACTTGGTTAGGCTGTTTGGATATTTTGGTCAAGTTGTAGGTCACTTGGCAATATCTCCTTTTTCTAAACAAATTAATGTATATTTTTTTTATAATCATTAATGATGATAATAAGCATCGAAGCTGTTTTTTTATTTGCATTTTGCGGTAGTTATAATGATCAATGACTATGTTTGCAGTGAAGATAAAAAAAAATCTTGTGAGAATTAATACACATCAGTCCAAGTGATTAAAAACTTAGTTTTCTTTAAGAAGTGTCTTGGGTTCAAGTTTTACGAATTGAAAAATAAAATAGATTGTTTATTTATTAGGTCAATTCATGAACTCAATTCGGCTTAATCAAAATTGTGTTTGACTAGTCATTTCAACTAGTCTATAGTTTATTTAATAAATTTATAAATTTGTTTGATCAAAATAGAAACAGTAATGTTTAACAAACAAGTTTATCTCATTAGTTAATGATATTTTTTTTCAAATGCTAATTGAATCAGTGTATCAACTTGTAGATTATATGTTATTATTTTCCCTTAATATTCTAATTTTTTTCCTTTACCCTCTCTTAATTTATTATACTTTTTTTACCGGTTATTTTTTAATATTAGACTATTTATTTTAGTTTCGAGTTCACTTCTCTCCTAATACATTCGAAGAGTTGTTGTAAAGCCTTTAGAAACTAGTAAAAAAGATATTCCGTACATGTGTTTCCGTAATAACTTGAAGAGGTTAAATAACACTTGTACAGTAAAGAGAGAGTTTGTTGAATAATACATATATGTAAGTTGATCAATTTATTGAAAAAAAAAATCCTTTAAAAGAAAGGAACTTAACGTAACTTTTAATTTAAGAATGACCAACATAAATGAGTTATGTAATTCTTCCACATCTTGATTCTTTAAACAATTATATTATTTTATCACGGGGTTAATTAAAGTGTGAAATTTGTCATCCTTCTCTTAAATAGATTTTAAAAAGTTTCCAATGGTAAATCATCTTACTAAATGAGACAGTACCACCTTTCATTTTAAAATGTATTCAAACTATCCGTACACAAACATATTTGTAAACAACTATTAAAGTTATTAAACATTCAACATCATCTATCTTATGGACATAAATAACCCAAAAAAAATTATTAATTAAAAAATGAAAATGAAAAACAAAATACAATATTTACACCTGAACAAAAGGAAAAGGAGTACTCATTGTCATTGCATATTGATGGACATTTACAGGAATAGCCTCAGCCGCATGTGTCCCTACACTCCCGTGTCTAGCTGGCCACTGCCACGCAAATGATTTATGCCTTTCTCCCATTCCTCACAGTTTCCGCTTCCGTATGGCACTCCCCCTCCACTCCGCCCCTCTCAGTCTCCGTTTTTTGACTCTACTCTAATTCTTTTTTTCCCCCCTTTATTTAATTATTTTACACATTCTTCCTTCCTCTCTCTCTCGTTTCTCGAATATTTTATTTATTTCCGTCGGCAAAATCCTAGAGAAATTAAATTTAGTAATTGTGACTTTTGGCAGTATAGCAACTAGCAGCAACTAAACTCTGCTATTTAAATCAGAATCTACATCTTTCTCTTTTCTCATACTACCAACAAACAGCTTGCATTTCACACCTCACTGGATCCGCGTAAACACAATGGAGAGATAGCACCTTGCTCTTCCCCTCTCAGATCTGCTTCTCTTCCAAGAACCGGAGGTACGCGCTCGGAATCTTGTTGCCTCAGATCGCACTCATCCTTTCCTTTTGTGTATTTTGATTCGGACTTCGCCGTTTTCTGCCGCAAATTTAACCTTATATTATAACTTTTCTTCCATTGCTCATTCATGAGTTAACTAACCGTGCTGATTCGTTAGCGTGCGGAATCTTATCCGGCGTTGGCGTAAGATTTATGCCATTGTTCGTTTTTTATTTTTGTTTATGGCAATCTAGATCCATGTGATTGTTGTTGATTTTCAGTCTGCTGGATCTCTAGTGATCGGCATCTTACTTCGTTTTGAGAATCTGTGTTGATGTTGAATCTTGCTCATTGTCATACGAGAATTACGTAGTGGTTTGTTTCAACTGTGAAGTGTGAAAACGTTCCTGATCTGTCTCTTTCATGTTGTGGTTTAATTATCTCACCTGTATGTGATGTATTTACTCGATCCTCCGGGTTTTACTGATTGAACTGTTAGATTCGTTTAGCTTTTTTTGGTGTTTGATTTTTGTTGACTAGTCTTGCGCATGTGATTTGGAGCACCTTTGGCTTGGTAGTTTCTTATTGTTATGTGTTTTGTCAGCTAATTACAACATCCGAGTGCGTGCTTGTGGTTGGTTGAGTACGAGTAAACTTCTCCACAAACTTATTGGAAAAAGAAACATTAAAAGAATATTACAGTAGTTATGGGTTGTTGAAACAATAGCATATAGTATAACTTGAAATTAGGTTCTACTACATCTCAATTTTTTTCAAATGCTTTCTCATTTAACTTCTCCGTAAATGCTTATGAGCATATAAGGAGTTTTGTTCTGTAAGTAAAGAATTATAAACTTATTTTAATTGAGTAGCTTCCATAATTTAGAAGATTGAGCCTAGGTGGAAGATGGGAGGGTGAATTAAAATCACTTTATGCTATGTATAACTGTATAAGGAATATATGAAGAGGTGGATAATGACGTGTATTATACTGTTGAGAATTTTCACTGCATTCTTTAATGGAGGGAAGTGACTAATTTATTTTTTATACTCTTATAAACTTTTATGTTAAAGTTTATGTAAAGGTTATTTAAGTAAAGCATTTAAAATATTTAAATTTATCTTCTATCCTCTACAAATCCTCCCCATAGGTGGAAACCATGTGTTGGTTTGTTATTATAATATTAATAAGAACTATAATTCTGGTTTACACTAGAATAGTTAGTAGCTATGTTTTCCTAATTTGGTATTTGAACTCGAGTTTAATTATTTCCTGGCCAGGTATAAATCTTCTGCGAGTTCCCTCCGACAACATGGCATTAGGGAAATATGCAAGAGTAGACGGTAGAAGATCATCAAGTTACTGTTCAACAGTGTCTATTGTTGTGTTTGTCGCACTATGCTTGATTGGGGTTTGGATGATGACATCATCTTCTGTAGTTCCCATGCAAAATGGAGACGTGTCTCAGGAGAGTAAGAATGAGGTGAAAGAACAGAGTGAGGTCAAAGAACAAGTGAGTGACAATGATAATAGCAATACTCGACAGTTTGAAGATAATCCAGGTGATTTGCCTGAGGATGCAACCAAGGGGGACAGCAATGTCAGCTCTGAAGACAACTCTAACTCGGTAGAAAAGCAAGAAGAGAAGTTGGAGGAAAACCCTGTAGAGAAGTCTTCTGAAGATACAAAGACAGAAGATGCGAATGAGAAAACAGAGGATGAAGGTTCCAAGACAGAAAATACTGAAGTAAACTCAGAAGCTACAGAAAATGACAAAGATAGTGGCGAGAATTCCACTAAGGAATCTGATTCCAATGAGAGTGAAAAGAAAGATGAATCAGATGATAACAAGAAGTCTGATTCAGATGAAAGTGAAAAGAAATCTAGTAACTCTGATGAAACTACAGATAGTAGGATAGAGGAGAAGGTGGAGCAAAGTGACAACAAAGAATCTGATGAAAACTCTAGTGAGAAGAATATAGATGATAATGCCAAAGACCAGAGTTCAAATGAGGTTTACCCTTCTGGGGCTCAGTCTGAGATTCTAAATGAAAGGACAACACAAACTGGGTCTTGGTCAACTCAGGCAGCAGAGTCAAAGAATGAAAAGGAGTCTCAAGAATCCTCCAAGCAGCCAACTGGGTACAATTGGAAACTTTGCAACGTCACTGCTGGCCCCGACTTTATCCCATGCCTTGACAACTGGAAAGCGATTAGGAGTCTTCGGAGCACTAAACACTATGAACATCGAGAAAGGCACTGTCCTGAAGAACCTCCTACCTGCCTTGTCCCACTTCCTGAAGGATATAAGCGCTCAATTGAGTGGCCTAAAAGCAGAGAGAAGGTAGAAATTAAGTCCTGTCAATTATCATTCTCTGTTTGACTGTTTTCTCTTTCATAAAATTATGTGTTATTCTCCTACAGATATGGTATTACAATGTTCCACACACTAAGCTTGCTGAAGTTAAGGGGCACCAAAATTGGGTGAAACTCACAGGTGAGTACCTTACTTTTCCCGGTGGCGGAACCCAATTCAAGCATGGGGCACTTCATTACATTGACTTTATACAAGAGGTAAAAAATATATTTCTTGGATCAAATTTGACTTGTATTTGTTGCTTTTGATGTTAATGTGTCCACCAATGTCCGCATAACTTGTATATGCCCAATTATTTATGATGCATTGGCTAATAGAGCTTTGATGATACAGACTCTACCTGACATTGCTTGGGGCAAACGCACACGTGTTATATTAGATGTTGGATGTGGTGTTGCCAGCTTTGGAGGTTTTCTCTTTGACAGAGATGTACTTGCAATGTCATTTGCGCCAAAGGATGAGCATGAAGCTCAGGTTCAATTTGCTCTTGAAAGGGGAATTCCTGCTATATCTGCTGTAATGGGCACAAAGAGGCTTCCCTTCCCCGGGAGAGTATTTGATGTAGTCCATTGTGCACGATGTAGAGTTCCATGGCACATAGAAGGTATTCTGATTACATAGCTTTTATTTTGACAATTAGATGAATTCATTATTTATCATTTTTGAATCATATTCATTTAGTAGGCATTTCAATTTTAACAAAAACATGTAGTGACTTGAACTACATGTAAATGCCACTGGCTTTTATTTTGCAGGTTTTTTTTGGGGGAGGGGAGGGGTATGTTGGAATTTTTTTTTATATTGTTATTACTGTTAATATGAAGAGAAAACATGAGACATTTGATGTAATCCATGTGTTTTGAGTTACACAGCAGAGGCTCTACTATATATAGAGTGAATGTAATAATTACAAGAATAACCAGTATCCTAGTTAACATAATTACAAGATTTGATTAGCCTATTTACATATTTTTCAACAATTATTATTTTACAACTGCAGGTGGTAAACTTCTTTTGGAGCTGAACAGAGTATTGCGACCTGGTGGTCTTTTTGTCTGGTCTGCTACTCCTATTTATCAGAAGCTACCTGAAGATGTTGAAATATGGAATGGTAGATTTTAACTAGACTTATGTCTGCCTGTTTTATGCATTTTAATGTAGGTTTTTTAATCTTGACATTTTATGAATTCATTCACAGCCATGAAAGCACTAACAAAAGCAATGTGCTGGGAACTTGTGTCGATCAGCAAGGATCAAGTTAATGGAGTTGGTGTAGCCATATATAAGAAGCCACTTTCCAATGAGTGTTACGAGAAACGATTGAAGAATGAGCCTCCACTGTGTCTAGACTCTGATGATCCTAATGCAGCATGGTATTTCTTCCTTAACTGACACATTGGTGTTTTTTTAATCAAAAACCAGAATAGAAAGAAAATGTGATTTTACTGAGTTAATTGCCGAATTCATCTTTGACTGTAACATTGTGAGAAAACTTAAAATCAGAGCTGATATTTGTTTTTTATCCTCCCTCCTGTTTTGTTGAACATTTGTATAAAAATATGTATATAAAAATGAAACAGGACTTTTGATATGGTTGGAGGAACTTAGATATTTCTGCTGCAAATGAACAATTATTGTGCTTTGAGATTTATCTGCTAAAGTTTCAATAACACTATAGTATTATAATGTATACATGATGCAGTCTGATCTCTCTGTTGTGACAGGAATATTCAATTGCAAGCTTGCATACACAAAGTGCCAGTTAGTTCAGACGAGCGTGGGTCACAATGGCCAGAACAGTGGCCAGCCAGACTGACCAAAGTGCCATATTGGTTATCGAGTTCCCAAGTTGGAGTTTATGGAAAGCCTGCCCCTGAAGATTTTACTGCCGATTATAAACACTGGAAACGTGTAGTGTCCAAGTCTTATCTAAATGGGATGGGAATTCAGTGGTCAAATGTACGGAATGTCATGGATATGAACTCTATCTATGGAGGGTGAGCAAAAGTCATTGTTTCAAATGTTATGAATTATTATATTATTAATTATATTCACTTGCTAATATATCCTTCTGTTTTTGACATCTTCTGCCAATTGTGGCTTCCAGATTTGCTGCAGCTTTGAAAGATTTGAGCATTTGGGTCATGAATGTGGTTTCAGTAGACTCCCCAGATACTCTTCCCATTATTTATGAACGAGGTCTTTTTGGTATATATCATGATTGGTGCGAATCATTTAGCACCTATCCTAGGTCGTATGATCTCCTTCATGCAGATCATCTGTTTTCGAAGGTTAAGAAAAGGTGCAAATAACTATTTCATTCCTTATTGATCACCAGCAAACTTTTGGTTATTTGATTACTTTAAAACTACCAAGTTACTATGGTTTTGCTAATGCTTATTGGTCACACAGGTGCAATTTAGCTGCTCTAGTGGCTGAGGTTGATCGGATTCTCAGGCCTGAAGGAAAGCTTATTGTGCGTGACACTGTTGAGACCATTGACGAACTTGAGAGCCTGGTAAGGTCCATGCAGTGGGAGGTTCGCATGACTTTCTCTAAGGATAAGGAGGGCTTGTTATGTGTCCAGAAGTCCACGTGGAGGCCTAAGGAATCGGAGACACTCCAGTATGCTATTGTTTAAGCACGGATGAGATGCCAAAATTCTTGGGCTTTGGCTGCTCAAAGTTCCTGTGTAACTGTACTTCCACTGTTAGTCATGTATCATGTTAGTTAGGAATCAATGTATTCGCCTTTTTCCTTTCAGGCATTAATTTTGATATCCTCTATTTATATTTAGAGATTGGTGTTTCTCTGGTGTAATATGGTGCCATAGTATGAAGGAAATCTGATCACGTTCTTGCAAATGTAGAGGCCATTGATAGATTGATTTATATGCGTAATAGTTGAGAATTTGGAATATCCACCATACAAGAAATGGTAGTATTTATGTAATTGAATATACTGGTTGCATTTTTAGTTGTGGCTGTGTAAATGTTAAATTCCAAGTATTTCTCAGTGATTACGTTGGGTGAACAGAAACACAATTCAAATTCAAATATGGCAGAAAAAGGAAGGTCACAGAGCAGTCATAGTGGGGAACACGAAGATCATGCCCATGGTCGAAGCAAAAAATGACCTTGCTGATTGGCTGAACGGAGAGAAACAATGACGTAGATACAGTAGTTAGAAATACTTAAATTGCTGTGCTCCCAAAATGAACACTCTCAACGTGGAGCCAACCACACTGTAACGAGAAATAATGATGGCCAGGATTAGCCAAAAGAGCTCTCCCTGATTAATACGAGTTGTGACGTTATCAGCAGATATTGAAAAGGCAAGTCGTGTGGACGTGATCATTGACAACTTGATACATTTCTGTGCCAAATTGTGGAAGTGCGCATCCACTGGCATGTAGCATGGTCAAACGGCAGTGATTCTGCGAGTGGCATCAACTTTTTATCAAACAGAGAAATTCAGAGTTTAAAATAAAGATCATAGCAAATAAACAGATTTGTAATTTGGTACTGATTCGATGTCGTCTTTAAATTTCTTTGGCTGAAATTCCCAAGACCTATGCAATAAGCAGCGGAAGAACAACCAAAGAACCCTTCTGTCACTTGAACAGCAAACACTTGACACCTCTGTCCAACCGGTCCCGATCGGGTTTTAACTACTATGTTGTTTTACAATTTCAGGTTTTTAGTCTGTAACTTTGGTTACAGTATTGATGAATAGTCCTTTTTTTCAAACAGCGGCAGCACGTACAATTGGACTCTACGTTTTTGGGAATTACACAAACTCCTCACCCCGTGTGACAGATAATGCCTTAAATTACTTACAAACATGAACTGATTTATTAGCCGAAAAAATAAAGAATGGGGGGTGGGTTAAAATTCGATGCATCCGAGAGTCATATTCTCGATAATTTTTCAGTGGGAGTCATATTCTTGATAATTTTTCAATTGGTCCTTCAATAAACAATAATTTCAAGACTAAAAGCTAAATAGGCAACCCAAAATTAATGTCAACAAAGGTGTATCTACTGTCAACGATGAGATTTATTTGTTGGATTGAGTCGTGGCAGTTGCATGAAGCGCTCCGCATCGAGAACGAGTCGGAGGGGGAGTTTCAGTTTCAGTTTCTCCCTTCTTGCCTATTTTTGTGTTCCTCTTTTATTTTATTTATTTATACAATCTCTTCTCTTCATTTGTTTATCTCCAAAAATTCTCACACATGTCCCTATGGAAGATGAGAGCCATAGCAATTTGCCAAATGGGCTCATCACAGGAAGCCCTGAAAGCCCTTGCTCGAAGACATGCAACGACAACAACAACAACAAGAACCACATCAGCAGCAACAAAGAACAGGATCGGTTTCTCCCTATAGCCAATGTGGGTAGAATCATGAAAAAAGCGATCCCCGGCAATGGGAAAATATCAAAGGATGCAAAAGAGACAGTTCAAGAATGTGTGTCAGAGTTCATCAGCTTTGTTACTGGGGAAGCCTCAGACAAATGCCAAAGAGAGAAAAGGAAGACAATCAATGGGGATGATATCATATGGGCCATCACAACCTTAGGATTTGAGAATTATGTTGACCCACTAAAATACTATCTCCAGAAATATAGAGATATAGAAGGTGAAAAGCTTAATATTCCAAAGCAACAACGTTGTTCTGAACAGCAAAGGCTTCAACAACAACATCAGCAGCAACAAGATCACCAAAATGATCTACCTTTAAGTAGTGTATATAATTCCTCAAGTAATCTCATTTCTCAGCCTCCATATGCAACCACAGATCAGCTATTTACCTTACCATTCTCCTCAAATTCAATTCAGAAACAGTTGCAGCCACAAGACCAGATCGATTCAGTGGGGCAATGGTAAGAGTAAGAACCGGGATTTTATGTTGGGGCAATTTTTCCATTTTTTTTTCCACTAAGGGTTTATGCGTATATATGAAAATAATGCACGCAAAGTTTATTATACACACATTTTAAATATATGAATCTTTTCAACACACTTTATCATAAGATAAATTCTTTTTTTATTCAAAAAAAAATTATTAGATAAATTCTTTTAGGATTCACTAAATTACACGAGTCACACTCTCTATTGATATACATATCTAGCTCGTGATGATCATCTATTCGGTTTTTTCCTTTAGCTATTGATTCATTAATTGTATATGAAGATTGTGGTTATGGATACAAATAGGAATAAAGTTAATTAAAGCAACAACTAGTTGGAAGATAAGATTATTAGTTACATGAGTCTAGGCCAAGTAATTCTTTTTCTTGAGAAGTTGTTTTATCCTGGTAGAGGAAGAATATTTCTTCCTCGTAAGGATCTTTCATTATGTAGTTAATGGGACTTGCATTGCTTGTTGTGAGTATACAGAAATTTTTATCCATTAACCAGAAGGATCATAGTCACGTTTAATAGTTAATACAGAATAGTCTTTTGACCCCATTTTTTTAAAAAAAGGGGTAAAATACATATTATGACTAAATTTGGATGAAATAATTTATATTTACCCAAAGGATGAGATTAATAAATCCAACTAATTATAACTAATGTGAAAGCAAAAAAAAAAAAGTTATTTCTAGAGCAAGTAGGGATTAATTAATTATAGAAAAGTGTCTGTGGCAGTGATGCGCTGTCACAACTTCATCATATCCAGGAACAGGACCTGACCTGGCCCACAAGGCAGTGCAAAAGACATGCACACATGGGCAACACTGATAGGCCTTCATTGGGCCACAAAGTGCCTAGGCCCATCTCAGCTACCTTCCATTTCCTGCCTTTTTTTGGTCAAAGTTGATATATCATAAAAAAAGCCGAAGCCCAAACATTATACAGAAGGGACCCTGAATACAAAGGCCCAGAACAGATATGTTATAGCTATCCCATACACATTAAGCCCAAACTATACTCTGGATGCCTATACAGTTCCCAACTGCCCAAACAGCAAAGAAAAAACAACAAACAAAAAAACAAACAAACCAACCAACAGAAAAAACAAACTGCACTATGGTCCCCTCTGGATTCAACTTGATTTGAAAAACAAAAACTCATGCTGGTGAAATGTTTTCGGCCTGGTTTGTGGCTATAGCTCCATTCCATTGCAACGTGGTGTTAGTTTTCTTTTGTTTAGAAATTATTTTCTTTAAATGAAGATTTTGCCTCTTATTTCTTCTTCCTTTTCCTTCAAAATCTTTTATCTAAACATATCCTTAAGCGATATGATTTAAAATATGATTAAGTCAAATATATAATAGTTATAACACTGATTAAAGATATAGGGTCTGTTTGAATTGGCTTATGCAGAGTTTATGAACACAGCTTATGACTGATTCATAAGCTGTTTTGGGCTTATTTTTCATAAGCTACCCATGATAGCTTATCAAAATAGCTTATGACTTATATAAAACAAATTTCACTATAATTTTTCTTCGATTATAAAAGTAGCTTATACAACTTATGCCATAAGCAGTAGATAAATTTGTTATCCAAACAGGGCCATAATATAACATGATTAATATTGACTATTTAACGGTCTTTTCACTTTTTCATATATTAGAAAAATAATAGTATAAAACAAAATTAACTTTTCTATATATAAATTAGAAACTGAATTTCTGAATCTAAACGATTTTAAATATTGTTTTAAGGTCAGGATAAAACCGAATTTATAAATGAATTATGATACGACAGGAAGAGAGATAGAAAGAGGAATGAAAGGGAGAATAAAAAAATACAATAAATTGATATTATGGTGAAGAAAAAGAGAAAAATAAAAGTAGAGTAAGGAAAAGTATCTCACAAAACCAGAATTATTAACTAATAACACAAATATAATATTGACACACAACAGAAAATCGATTTTCAACCACAATCTAGTTTGCAGGGTACTCAAAACAGAGAGTACAATACATGACACTAGCTTGCTAGCTAGTATACACGGAATTAATAATCATAGTCAGTAAAATAATCTGCTGGTATCAATTGACAGAATTAATATGCAGAAGGAAACAGAGACATTAAACAAATAGCAATAATCTTATCATGGGGAGAACTAGAAGTTGGAGGATGTGTTGGAATTGGAAGAGCAACGCCACTGAAAGAAGCTTTGGAGGGTAGCAACATCAGCCCTGTAGTGTTTCTGTGTGAATTCAAAGAGATTGGACCAAGTGAAATCAGGGTACTTTCTTGGCTCATTTTTGGTTAACAGATTCTCTGGGGGTCTCACCACCTTGTCTTCTCTTGGACACACAAAGAATACCAGTGACCTTCTCTCCCTGTATGTGTTCACCAATGCCCTGTGTAGGCAACTCTTGTATCCCCCATTTGACAGCGCCTAAAAACACAAACATCAAGACGAAGCCCAATGTGTTCAATTTTAAAAAGTCGATAATACAAACGAAACTATTATCACATGACCACTTAAAAAAGACACTTAAAAAAGACATATGTTCTTATAAAAAAAAAAAGACATATGCTTTTATATTTTAATTTTAATCTTTTATGACTTGATCTAATAGTCAATATTCACTTCTCCGCTCTCTCGTAATAAGAACTCTGTCACTTAATATGCTCCCATATATATATAAACCATATTTTTCTAAGCAAAGTTAATTTTCAGTCAAAAAAATAAAGTTAATTTTAAATATTTTAATTTCAAATCAAAATTTTATAAATTCATTTTTAAATATTTTTATTTAAACTAAACTTCATGAGAATTATTTTCTGACTCAAATTAAATTGATTTTTTCAAAGCAAGTCCAAACTCCGGTGTTACAGTTAAAGCTTAATTATTTGTCAAAAAAAAAGGTTAAAGCTTAATTAATTATAAAAGACAAATCATATGTCTTGTATTGCATGCTATATACAGTTACTATTTGAGTGCCTTTTTCCTTGAGCCAACAATATGATGTAACCTTAGGATAAAGCTGGTCCTTTTAGATAATAAATGATAAAAATAAGTTAATTAAAGACACATGACATTGTATTAGACGAAGAAAGAAAGTTATTTTTAGACACGTAAATGCTAGTATATATCTTGATAGAGATAGGAATATATATAGAAGAGAGATGAATGATGTAATAAAAGGAGAGAAATAGAAAGACAGAAATGTATTAAATATTTGTTAAAAATTAATGGATGTTGAAATATCATTACTCCAATTAAGAAATGCTATATGCAAATAAACGAGATGATAAATAAGGTGAAGAGAAAAAGGGTACTATACATATATACCATGAAAGTGTCACCAATGTTTACGACCAAGGCTTCAGGTCTGGGGCGAACAGCCACCCATTTGTTATCTGCAAAAACTTGTAGACCTCCAACTTGGTCTTGGTGAAGAATGGTTAGTGAGGTTGGGTCCGTGTGAGGGCCAGTGCCAAGGGTGAGGCTGGAACTGTTGCATGGTGGATAATAGTTGCACCTCATTATTGAGTCACCATCTTGGAAGAATCTTCGGTAATACAAACGATCCACCCCCAAACTAATGGCCAAGAGCTCCATAATTACTAAAGATAACTCCTTCATTGCTTCACAGTACTTTTGATACACCCACCTTTATATATATATATATATATATATACATCCCAATTAAAAAGAAAAAGTTAAAAACTATGTCCAAAAAACTGTTGAATATATACTGCAGTATCTAATGGCAAGTTAATGGTATTTGACTTGCAATAATTGTGTCATGATATCCACTAATTTTAGTTGGTTGTCTAGCTTGTTCAAGTACTTTCTGTATGGGCTAGGTCACAACAGGGTGCAGTGGGGTCCTATGATATAAACTCCACCCTGATCAGTTCACTGAAGCAGGTGCATGGTGATGGCCTGGCTATGTTGCTAATTAGGATTAGGATAACCTCAACTTGAGCATATACACATAGGAAAGAAATAGAAGAGTGTGATAGAAATGATAGGTTATTTTAGATTTTTGGTGGTTTTAATTAGATTTTGGGGTTTAACGATCATCATCACAAAACCGACTTGTAAGGTGGGAATTGTTTTTGCTTTATATATTCTATTTAGATTTTATTTTTAGCCAATATGGGAATCAAATTTTTCCTAATAGGTGATACAAGAAATAGAAAGAGATAAAAGGTATGGTGACACTATAGAAGTGTCTATATATCAATATTCATATAAGTAATAGTTTGTTTGTTTTCCCAATAAAATTTTAAGAAAATTAGTTTATAAACTCGACCTATACAAAATATGGGTCTTTTTCTTAACAAAAATAGTAAAAAAAAATAAACAAAACAATTATAGTTATAATATTTTAATTAAAAATAAAAAGAGCTGAGAAAATGACACATGTCAC
Source organism: Glycyrrhiza uralensis (assembly GCA_030159175.1). Classification (NCBI taxonomy): domain Eukaryota; kingdom Viridiplantae; phylum Streptophyta; class Magnoliopsida; order Fabales; family Fabaceae; genus Glycyrrhiza; species Glycyrrhiza uralensis. The sequence goes on from BRZY01000005.1 coordinate 47,146,881, forward strand.
AATCTGAGATGTGACATTTTTCACAACATGAGAGATCAAGGTTTAATTTTCTTATATAGTATTATTTTAGTTAGAAAAATGAAAAGAACTGAGAAAGTGACACATGTTACTACTTGAGATGTGACACGTGTCACAACCTAGGAGACTAGGGTTTAATTTTGTTACATAGTATAGAATAGATAAATAGCAATAGATGGATTTGTTAAAGCCATGATAATGGGTCAAGTAACTCTAGTTATAATGTGACAAAAGTGGACGTTGTTGTTGTCATATGATGATGAAATTAATGATCAATTAACTCAATCTTGTTATCGACCCTTACCCTGTGTGTTGAAGGTCTTCTCCCAAGACAGAGTTGAAGTAGTCAACAACTTGGGAGTTGGAGGAATTGTAGTTTCTCTGGTGGTGGTGGTTGTGATGGTACATGAAAGAGAATGTCTCTTTCCATGGCAACTTGGAGGAGTATCGATCCGCATGAGCACCAGAGTAACCAGAGACTCCACCGGGTTGCCTCTTGGCACTTAGCTTCTTGTTGATTGGGAGCTTGAAAATGGAGTCAAATTCATGGTAAGCAGCATGTATGAGATCTTGGTCCACCCCATGGTTTATCACTTGAAAGAAGCCATGTTTCAAACATGCCTTCCTCACAAGCTCTGCAGCACTAGCAATTGCTCCCTCATCACACCCTTTCATGATGCCTAAGTCTATGAGGGGTTCCTTTAACTCCTCTTGTGTGGTGTTAACTAAATCCCCTGATGGCCAAACGAACTCTTTGGGCATTATGGCCCCTTGCTTTTGTATCAAATTTGAGTCAAAAACAAATACCCCATTATTATTCCCTTTTGGCTCCTCTGGCTTTGATGATGCAGGGTATAGTACTAGAGTACTAGAAGCGCAGTTTGAGTCCATTAGGGGAGGCATAATTTTGCATATAACACGTTGAAGGAGGAGAGGCCCTATAAATAGCTAGCAGGGGAAGGATACTTTTTTATTCATGTATAGAGGAGTTTTGAAGTGAATAGAGAAATATAAATTAATTTGGAATTTATGTAAAAAGAATATTTAACTGAAAATAATTAAAAAAAATGTATATATTCAAGAGGGTAATTAATATCATTGTCAATAATTATATATACTTGTTGGTTGTCTCTTTATGTGATAAAAAAAAAAGGGCAAATCAGTAAAGGAGTTGTTATTGTGTTTATCAACAAAAAAAAAAAAGGAGTTGTTATTGTCTGTGCATTCAAGGACCCAACTAGGATTGTCTCATCCACGATCTCAAATTGGGAGGAAAAGAGAAAATAATGATTTGAGTGATAAAGGAGGGTGGGAAACCTGGCCCATCCAACATATATCTTTAGGCCTAAAGTGAATTTTAAGGTTAAGTAAACTATATTGACCAAAAAAAAAAAAGGTTAAGGAAACTACATTACACTGCTGTAACGTGTTCAAACACCCAAAACTACATTTTGTTGCAGTAACATTACACTTTCAATGTGAATATCAACGGCCTGATTGAATCAAATTCGATAGATAGATGCCATTGTTTTTAGTTTATACACATAATATTCTAAGGGGAAAAGATGTCATAGACTAATATATGTTTGGTCGGGAGGTAAGTAAAGCATGGTTGTGCCGTCACCAGGGATTGAACACGGGTATTAGCAAAGTCTGTCACTTAAACAGAGCACATTAACCACCTGCGCCCTACCTTGTGATTCGATGCTATTATTTAATAACTATGCATTGATAGTGTAAAATAATTTTGGATAGACTTTGAATTATATCTCATCATAATGCTACTTCATAACAATAAATCTTAAAATATCTATATAGAGATTTATATTGTGAGATATAATTGGATGTCCGTGTAAAGAATTCTAAAATTAAATTAATGAGTCAATTATTTGAAAAGAACTTAAACATTTTAAACAGTCCCGTCACTGTTATTCACTTTTCTCTATTTGTTTCTTTCTCCCTCACTTCTTCCTTTTCCATCAAAAACTTTTAAATGTCCATGTTATGTTCAAATTTCTGTGTAACAATCTTTTCCTATTCCATAACTTCCCACACTTGCAGTTGCGGATGGTCATGGGACCTGAATTCCATGTTGTTATAGTTTCATATTGTTGTTGTCATACTTATATAAGCCACTAATTTTGTTTAATCTCAAATCATGGCCATTAATTTTTTTTATCAACAAAAAAATAAAATACAAAATTGGAGAGAGATAAAAATGGTTAACAGCAGACAATCCAAATTCATGGTCATGACCTCTTTGTTTCATACCTAATTTGACTTTATTCTTTTATTAAAAAGACTGATTCCGAGTTTTTTTAAGAAGATTTTTTCAATTAAATAGGCTAGACATATGCCCTTTTTTTTTTTTTACAAAAACAGTCATATATGACAAGCTTACCTATTTTTAAGTAATATTATGATATTGTCATCTAAAATCTAGTAATATTGCATGTCTCATGTCTTTGAGTAGTAATAGATTTTTTTTTTCAACTTGTAGTTTATTATAGACAAAATTAGATATTTGATCCATTAACTTAATTGTTGATTTCAAATTAGTCTCATAACTTCTTTTTTTTGCTTCAAATTGGACCCTTAAGCTTTAAAAATAAGTCTAAGTAGTCCTTTTGTAACACAATCAAATATGTATACAAGCTGAAATAAGCCAATAAAAGGCTTAAATAGAACAAAATATATTAAAATTAGGCTATATGGACAAACATAGAGGCAATATATATGTCTGTGACAATAAAAAAATAAATAAAAAAAACTTAAAGGATCAATTTAAAATAAAAAAATTATTAGACTAAATTAAAATAAATAATTAAATTAAAGGACTAAATAAATAATTTTACCTTTATTATATAGAGGTTGTGCTCGTCAACCTATTAACCGGTTATAGCTATACTGACATGTTAGAGTTAGTTAGTTCCTTAGCCTATATAAAGACAGATGTTTAGCTGTTTTAATATGAAATAACTCTTAAATAGACTAACAAATTGGACCAAACATTAAAAAAGTCAAATTATACATAAAGAAAGCTTATAATAAATAATAGGCTTAATTGTACTTTTGATTTCTAACTATCACAATTGTATAATTTTAATCTTTAATTTTTAATTGAACGAATTAAATCTCAAAATTTTTCAAATATTACAATCAAATTTATCTGTCATTATATCGTTCAATTTTTAACATCAAAAATCTACGTGTAAAGTTCTTACGATTTGTACAATTCTTTGTCACTGTATACTTTCTACTTTCCAGCATCTCACAACAGTTCGGGCATTTTAACCATTTCTGACAGTGTCTCCCCCTTATAATTCCGGAGGGGAAAAAACACTTTCTTGAAGCTCAAATTCTTGATCATATTATGCGAATGTCAATTTCATATCTTATTTGATACGCGCAATTCATAAGATGCTGACGTGTGAGTAATTGCTGTTGCTCTTTGGGGAGACAACCCTGGCCGCTGCACCTGAAGATATTGGAAAATAACATCATAAGATCATGATGAGGCATATAAGAATTAAAGCAGCCATTTACCCGTTGGCTTCTATCATGAAATCAAATACCATATCAAATAGTAGTACACAGACGAAGCATCATCTCGGACAACTAGCTAGATTATTATTAAAATATTTAATGTATTGACAAAAAAATGGAAACTTAAGAATATCTCTAATGATAATTGGGTTTACTAACTTAAAGTTAAGAACCATTTTTAATTGGGTTTACTATATTTAGAGGAAGATGATATGTATATCACGTGTAAAAAGTAAAAACTATTTTTATATAAGAATTGATTCTTAAACATTAAAAAATAAGTGTGAGGTAATTTATGCGAGACCCTTTTTTTAAAAAAAACAAATAAAGATGCGAGATAATTATATGTAAAATTCATCTTAAGTTCTTAAAGAGTTATACCATTAGAATGAAAAGTTACTGAAGTTCTTAAAACTGATGTAACATGATTGGATCCATTAAAAAGAGTTAAGAGCCTTCAATAATATCTACAATCAGAGATGCTCTAAATTAACTATCAATAATATTCACGTTTTTAAGAATTGTAATGTGATTCACCGTGCATAGTTTTCATTTATGCATCATTTAGTCTGCATTAATTCTGATCCTCCCTCCTTGACCCTGTACTATATCTCCTCCAGCACTACTCTCCAACGGATTTGGATCCCCTGCTGTAGGTTTATTTCTTTCTCTCTCCACTCCCATGGATTGCATGCGATAGATTATACCAAAACAATGTTAAAAATAACATTAATAGCAGAGGACAGCAGGGGGACCCAACAGCAGTGAATCTAGGTCCCTTTCCAACTTATCTTTCTTTTCTCTTGAATTTCAACATGGAAGACAATTTTCAATCGGCCAGAAAGTCTGATATCGGTGATTAATGTGGCAGAAAAGTATGACCTAGTCTGAATAAACTTTTCTATAAACATTTTTAGTATGTATTTTTTAACTAACAATTTCTCGTATAAGTTAAAATTAACTTTTGTTTTTCATATTTTTCAAAAATTATCTTTTTTAACTTCTCCAAAAATACTTATCTATTTATAAATCACTATTTAACAATTTTTTTCTTGTACATATATGAGAAAAATAAAATACATAGAACTAACTTCTTTAAAAGTTAAAAGTTAAAGTTTTTGTATCCAAACATGCTCTGTATTAGTTGAGGAGAATGTTGTTGGGCTTGATGTTGTCGTGAATGATGGGGGTTCGCAAGAGTGAAAGTAGTGAACCCTTTCTTTGCTGGCTTGATGCCCAAATTATATAGTTGCGGACACTAAAACCTTTTCTAAAAAATGGCCTTCTCGTCCCTCTCATCTTCTTGCTTGGTTTTTTTTTAGTACCTTGATGCCTGAGTTATATAGCTATGAAGATTTAACTTTTAGTGACAATTTTCATTGTTACTAAATTTTTTTGTTTAAAATGGTCGGGTTGATTGATGCTTAGGCAATGTAGATATAAAGATTGAACTTCAGGTTATATAACTAATTTTTTTTTAAAAAAATGGCCTAGCGCTTCCTTATATTCACTCTGGACCACGGTGGACCACCTACATGAGTAGTCCATCTTAGTCGTCCCCTATATTATATTAATTGGTTAGTTCTAGGGTGGACCACTAATTGCAAAATTTATGGGTGGTTCACGGTGGACCATTAATTATAAAACTTTCACAAAACTTTAGTATTCATTAGATTTATTTATAAAAAAATCAATAGCCCAAATTAATTGACAAAAAGAGAGAACACACATATATTCTCCCACACAATCACATCCCTACCCCTCCCCCCACCTCCGTTGCACTGCCTCTTCTCCGGTAAAGTCACCACCATACCTCCATCATCAACTCCGGCGCCACCTCAAACACCTCTACCGTCATGACTATCTGCTGCTCCTCTTCTCACAAAACTTGTTAGGATGACAAGGATGGTGGTACTGGTGGGGCTGCGGGTGGGACTTTCGGCGACGGCACATTGGGTGGCTAAGAGCTTGAATTTGCGAAGAGTGGGCATGCTCTTCTTCTTGTCGTTGTGTGCATTTAGAGAAACAACAAAAATTGGGAGAATATTTGTTCTGCTCTGTTTCGTTTTGTAACTTTGTTTTGTTTGTAGAGAAAAGGTTAGGTGTTAGATCTGAGAAGGATGGATGGATGGGTGCCTTGGTCTTCGATGGGAATTGGGATTTGAGAGAGAGAGAGAGAGATTGGGTTGGTTGAGTAAGGAAATGGCATTACATTATTGAGGGGGGGATATAAAAAGTTTCCTTTTTCTCTCGGCCATTTTTGCCATGCTGCCAGCGAGGAAGAACCTGAAAGAAGATTGTTAACGAGAAACCAGAAATGAACGAGTTTGCCTTCAATCTGGAGGCCTCCGACGAAGATTCTGGCAGCGATGGAGAAAGCTTATGTAGAATATGGCAGATTGACAGCGGAGAGCTCGAAGGCGGAGAGTGGGTTCATGGGATGGAAGATTCACAACCCAGATCTGATGGGGAACTGTGCATAGGAGAAAATAATCTAGTGTGGGAAATCCATTGTTACATCTGGTGAAACTACATAATCTAACTGCCATAATTAAATTATTAAAACTTCACCACGGTGAACCACCTATTTGGTGGTTCACCCTAGACGTAGCCATATTAATTAATATTTCTTATTTATCAATAATTTAAAATTTTAATGTTACTGAAAAAATAATCACTTGTGAATGATGCGCCCCCAGAAAAAAAATCCAATGGGTGCGCACGTGGACCTGCGTGGTAACAGTACTAACGCAATACCTGTCAAACGAGAACAAATTGAGAAGATGTTCACCTGATTTCACAAACTTTACATCTATTCAGGGGGTGCCATTTACAGTGCCGTCAAAGTGGTCCACAAAGAACCACTTTTGATATATTAATATTAAACTGCAATGGTTGTGATGTCAAAAGGGGTACATTAGAGTATGTTTCACTTAAGTGTAAAAGTTATTTACAGAAAAGTCATTGACAATTTTTATAATTACAAAATATGCGAGGACAATGGCATATTCGGTAATGGATCCCAAATTCCATTTAATATAAAACTAGACCCGAATTAGATTTGTGATATATATGTTTGAAATAATATATTAATAATTAATTAATATATTTTGTACCAGATTGAATTTTTTTGGGTCAAGAAATCAATTTTTTTTGTCCAGTAAACGAACTAATTTTTTGTATATTGAACCAACATTTTTCTTATGCCTGGCCTTGTAGGATTTGGGGGTTTAGCCAGAAATCTAGATGGTGGCTGAATTTTTGGTTTCTGTGGCCACATTGGCCATGCTGAGGTTCTTAAAGCGGAGTTGCTTGGCATTTTACGGGGTCTGAACCTTGCTTGGAATAGAGGGTTTCGAAACATAATTTGCTACTCTGATTCTATGAGTGCTTTGAAGCTAATCGCAGACCAGCCCAATATAGTCCATACTCATGCAACCATTATACAGGAGATTAAAGATTTACTGGCCTTACCTTGGAGAGTGGATCTGCGCCATATGTTGCGTGAGGGGAACCAGTGTGCCGATTACTTTGCCAAATTGGGAGCATCCAGTTATGAGAAGCTCCATGTCTTCGATGTGCCTCCTCCGGGGTTGAGTTTGTGCTTGTTTGGGGATGCTGTTGGGACAACCTATCCTCGTGGTTACCCGCTGCTAGATCTGACCCTTTAATTTCTTCTTCTTCTTTTCTGGTTTTTGTTTTCCCTGTTTGTCTTTTCCTGAACTTTACCAAAAAAAACATTTTTCTTATGTCTATTGCTGTGTGAGTGAAACACAAATGGGGCAAATCTTGAATGAAATTACACAAATGGTGCAAATGTTAGAGTATTTACGATTTTGGGGTAAGTCGTATTTGTGATATACAATTTACCCTTTAGTTATATTTTTTTTCTTAAATATAGCAAAGTCGTATCTGCTATATACGACTTCCCTTTAAGTTATTTTTTTTTTAAATGCATAAGTCATATATGTTAAGTATGACCTCGGTTTTTATTTTATTTTTTTAAAAAAAATGCATAAGTCATATATCTTAAGTACGACTACTGTTTTTTAACTTTTTTTAAAAGATATGTAAGTTGTATTTGGGAGATACAATTTTACATTTTTTATTTTTTAAATAAAACCCGTATACTCCATCTGGTCTTGATTATAAGTAAAAAAACTCAAAAATAGTGGTCCAAAATATAATCAAATCATAAATAATTTCACTCTGTTTAATGAATTTTTTTACAAAATATTCTTCATTTAATGTCGATTTTAATTTCAATATATCTTTTATTAAAGACAATTTAGGGAATGAAACTCATTTCTTTGATAAAATCAATAAAATTAAATGATGTTAACCAACTTCCTTAATTAATACTCCCTCCGTTTCAAAACTATAGCTCTTCTAGCCTTTTATTTTTGTTTCAAAACTATTGCAATTTTACAATTCCAAAGTATCATTAATTATTTTTTTCCATCCATACCCTTATTTAATAACTACTAGTGGGAGTAGTTGACATTAATAATATAGAGATTTGTAGATAATTTGTCATAAATATTCTTTCATTAAATAAGGGTATTTTAGTCTATCTATAACTATATTTTACTTCTATTAAATATTTCTTAATCTGTGTGCATTAACCTTAAAAAGCTATAGTTTTGAAACGGAGGGAGTATGAGTTATTTTCTTTTGCTTATAATCAAGACCGGAGGGAGTAATTCTTAATTCTTATATACGATTTTATTAAATACAAAATTAAACTCAAGTGGTTAATATGTTCCATTTAAGGAAACACGAGCTTGTCTGCTATATACGAATCCATTCATTAAACACGAGGTGGTGTGCCTGATTTTGATCAAAGTGGGATATTAATCGCGATGTTAACGGTCACTTTCCGGACTCCGGTGGTCTTTGTCATCTTCTGGGTTGTACGTTTCATGGGATTCTTCACTATTTGAATCATTATTATGATTATGATGATGATACATTACTGATGCACATATTGTATCGTTCGTCCCCCTCCATTTGCTCCTCTCCATTTTTTATTAATGTCAGACTTTATTTAGTGTGTGTTTAGGTAAATATATGTTAAAAGTGATTTTAATTTAATTTAATTTTGTAAAATCAATTTTGATTAAAATTGAATTTAAATTAAAATGATTTGTATTTAAATATTTTATTCTGAAAACAAGTTTGAGATAAAACTTTAGTATGAAATTTTTAACCTAATATAAAAACTATTTTTTTTCATTTTTAGTCAAACTGAAATTTAGAAACAAAATCAATTTTTGCTTTATAGCAGCCAAACATATCTATTTATAGTAAAATCATACAAGGTATTTGATAATAGGCAAAATCAATTTCCATACTTCTCACACCATAAAACCATACACACACTTAGTTGTACTTTAGACTTAGCATATCTACTTTAATTACAATATCCATCTTATCAGCCTTTTGATTTTTTTTTGTGTATAGATTAAATTGCTAAGTGAGGTTTTGAACTGTAAAGTTATTTCTGGATTTTTTTTGTCAATTTTTTGGGTCAAGTTCTTGATTTTGTTTGGGTCATTGAGTATTTGATTTTTTTGTTTAAATATTTTTTTTGTCCCTGTAAATGTAACGAGTTTTACTTTTTGTCATTTTTTTTTGTTTTTGATCCTTGCAATGTCTAAAGTGTTTGGTTTTAGTTCCTACTGTTAGGTTCCGTTACAAAAGCGCTGACATGGCTAACAGAAGTCCATCTGGACTTGCCACGTCATATTAGTATTGCCACGTGGCGTCCAAGTTGTATGGTGATGTGGCTTTCTTTCATTTAGGGTTTCTTCTTCCCCCACTCCCTCTCACTTCCCCAGCCGCCACCCACATCCCTTCTTTGGCCAACCCCACTACCTCCCACTGCGGAACTATTAGTTCTGCAATTGAAGTACAATGCGCGGAACTATTGCGAAATTAATAGTTTCGCAGTGTTAAACAGTAATGAAAAAAAATAAGTGAGGGTATTTTGGTAATTTTAAGTGCATGTGTACATAGAAAAGTGGATATATGTATATAGAAAATCCCAAATAAAATGAAAGAGGAAGGAAAGGGAGATGGGCCTGGCGGGTTGGGCTTGCCATGTTTCTATAGCATGGGTTGTGGGTTCAGTTGATGGGTGGGATCATGGGTGATGAGGGTATAGGACATGGGATTGGTAAATATACCTCCCACTATTTGTCATCCACCTCACTTGTTACTATTTAAAAAATTTAATATCAAAATACTCGTTTATACTACCGAAAATTTGAATTTTCAATAGTTATAAAATTTAAAAATTCCAATTATTTTATAACTATTGGAAATTCGAGTTTCCGATAGTTATAAAATTGAATTTTTATAACTACCGGAAATTTAAATTTCTGGTAGTATAAAAATTAAATTTCAATTATTTTATAACTACTGGAAATTCAAATTTTTGGAAAAATATAAAAATTTACCGAATAGTTATAAAATTGAATTTTTATACCACTGGAAATTCTAATTTGCGGAAAAAGCAGCGTGTTAGAATTTAATGTATCAAAATCAGATATTATAGCAAAAAACGTTATGAAAAATATTGAATTTGAACCCCCACAAGAAGAAGAAGAACAGAGTTGGGTGGTGTTGGAAGCAGAGAATGTGATTTCAGAATATGAAAAAGAAGGAAATGCCATCGTACTACTTTCCAACATTCACCGGAAGTTCAATTTTTATACTAACTGGAAATTCAACTTTTCGGTAGTTATAAAAATTGAAGAATATAACTATCGGAAATTGGAATTTCTGGATAGTATAAAATTGAAACTATTTAGAATTTTTGGAAAAATTAAATTTTTAGACTTTTCAAAAATTTTAATTTTCAGTAGTTATAAAAATCCAGTGGGGTGTATGCGAGAAATAAAATAACAAAAAAAGATATTTTTATATTTTTACATTGAAAAGATCTTTAAGTGGGGTGAATGGCAAAATATTATAGGTGTATTTACCAATTCCCTAGTATATGGGTTAGTTGATTGTGGGTTCTATTTTTTTTTTTTATACCGGGTTCTAAATCCTTTAACGGGTCACGGTTAACAATATACCATGGGTTAATTTGAATTTTTCAAATTTATTTTGGGTTCGAACCCCAGCCCCCAGCCCCCCGCCCGCAATCCCCTCTCCCCTGGACCAAAAAAAAAAAATTATTTTGGGTTATTTGCAATGGGCGGACGTGATTACTTTTTTTTGTTGATTTAGGATTGTTAATTTGTTTAATTTGGATTATGTGTGCTTGACTAGTTATTGTTGATATGTTGTGTATATTGCTGTAATACTCTTTTGTTAGCATTATGTGATTTTGTAAGTGTTGTTGGGTCTTTTCTATCAACTATACCTTGACCGTATTTTGAGTTAAAATTATTTTCTCTCTCTCCTTTTAAAAATATCTTGAAAATAATAAAAAAATATTGAAACAAAATTTTGTATTCACACAATTAATAAAAGGTGGCTTCTAGGGTGAACCATTACATCAAATGGTTCATCATGAACCAGAAACATCACAATTGATATATACCATTGGATTTATTAAATAATAATCAAGGGCCCATATGATTAAAAACTAAAATGAGAATAGTTACACTTTACCCCACACAATTCCTACCCACCCCTTCCCCCACCTCTCCTCAATCACACCAAATCCTCCTGTCTTCGTTCCCAAAGGCACCGGCACCAATCCCGCCACCTTCTCCCACCTCCCTCCCTCTCCACCGTCCACCCCTTTCCCCCTCTGCCATCAACCCCTCCCCCTCTCCCCCTCCGCCAATGAGTCTTTCCTTTGTTAGTTTGTCCGTGGCGAAAACAGTACCTTCAATCCATGCCACCCGACCACCACTTAGGTGGCGGCAGCGACAAAGGTTCGATTTGCATCGGATTTCAGTGCTTAATGTCTGTGCCGTTCCCTTCCTCTTTTGGCGCTTCTCTTAGTTCCCCATCACCCATCAAGCACTCTGCCACGCTGTGTTGGTGCCCCTCTTCAACAAAATTTTCCATGCGTTCCTACTCTTCAACGCCATCATATTCTTCCTCATCGTACTCTCCATCAAAACTGCTTTTTGAGGACCGGACAACAAAGGCTACGGTTGGAGGTTGATTTGCTGCGAAATCTGCTCTGCGTTGAAGCCGTCAACGAGGAGGTGGTCCAGTGGCGACTACGGCGTGAAGGGTCTGATGCAGCACGAGCGATTTCAAACAGCGCTGGGTTCGGTACAAGTCATGATGGTGGAGAAGTGGCTTTTAGCCGCTGGCGAGCTTGGTGCCGCACATCGCGACGGAGAGGTTCTGTTGATGGAGTCGTACACGATTCCGAACTCGATTCGCGGTGGAAAATTACATAGGGAGAAATAATCAAGTACTTCGCAGAACACAATTACTTTAGTAATGTAGATTAATGTAACGATTATAATTAATAGTTCACCACTTTAATTACTGGTTCACCATGAATCACCTATAAAGTGGTCCACCGTAGCCATCACTTTAATAAAATACCATAATATTTCACCAATCTACTATTTCTTGGTCTTTAAAGACAAGTACCGATGCAATTATTAATGTCCAGTAAAAAATGCAATTATTAATGATATTTTAGTAAATGTAATAAATTATAATTATAATTATACCTTTTCTCTCTACAAGTGAGTTCTAAATTTCGTTTAACTAAAAAATCTAAGTTTAAGAAACACATTTAATGCACAAGGAACTTTCCAATATAAAAGTCCATTCCCTGTAAAGAGACGTTTAATTTCCAATGTAAAAACGCGATTGCAATAAACTCCACTTGATCAATATTTCTGTCTCTTACCATTATATACATAAGCCGAAGCTGACATTCTTTTTTTTTTGGGTCAACTGAAGCTGACAGTCTTAGACAAGATGGTTGTTAAATTATTAAAAAATATTTTTAGATAACCTGTAAGGCCCGTTTTAAAAATATATAAAAAAATGTGAGATAATTTAGGGACATGATTATTTTTTTGGTCAAATTTTAGGGACATGATTGAACTCATTAAAAAATAGTTAAATATTCACTATTACAGATGGTCGACTTAGAACATCTCTAATGATAGTTTTTATATGTGTTTTTACACATAAAAACCAGTTTTTATTTTTTATCTCATTGGAGCTTGTTGACTGATGTAGCTCCCACATGTAGATGCTAGAACACCTTTGAACAAAGGAGGCGACAACTACATGTCTCATCTTAATTTCAAAAGCTGCCCTTATGAAGGATTTATGACATATTTAAATTGATTTATGCAGAGCTTATATGAGTTTATCCACTGATATAAGCTCTTGTCAGTGTGTTTAGCAGAGCTTATGAAAACAGCTTATGACTTATTCATAATCTATTTTTGGCTTATTTTCATAAGTTACACAGGATAGTTTGTCAAAACAGCTTACAGCTTATATGAAATCAGTTTCACCACAATTTTTTTTTATTATAAAAATAGCTTATACATAAGTACTTAAATAAACTATTTTTTCAAACAGACCCTTACATTGTCAACTTTTGTGCTTAGTTGTACGTACATTGCCAATGACCAAAAAAAGAAATGTACATACATCGCCAAGTACTAACTTCGTGCCGTTCATGTTCCCACTTCTAGGAAGACATTCCTTCTCCGTATTAAAATAATTCTGATTCCATTCATAACCATTCCCCAAAACCCGTTACAATTCCATTCCAAAAACTTTATGATTACTGCCCAAATTCATGAGTGTACCATGAAGTATCAAATATATAGATTCTCATTAAATTAAATGTACTGTTCATTTAATATTTTTTATTTGTTTTTTAATTGAGCGTTTGAAGGGCGCATCGCACGATCACGTTTGTTTGAATATAAAAGCAAAAGGTTAGGTAGAATATGAATGATTGTAACCATAATAAATTTAACGAATAAGATTATAACTATAACTATATCAGTAAACTATTTTAAAAGTGGTGTAACTTAGTTGTGATACCTGAAACGTCCTCATGAATTATAATCAGGACTCGGGCTAGAAAAGCGAGGTGCAAGTAATGAGAAGGAAACAGCTTAGAAGGAAAGATTCCGAAAAGGAATTGATTTTATTTTAATTTTTTTCTATAATAAATAATGAAAAAAAGACAGAAAGCTTTTGATTCAGAAACAGATAGATAACGCACCCCTGTTCGCGCGACATACATGGTACGTACGAGTGAAAGCGAAGAAGGAAGGAAGCAAGCAAGCGAGTATTCAACGAGTGCACGCATCAGCCACCACATCTAGACCAGACTAGACTAGAGACCCTATCAAAGTCCAACAAAATTATTAATAATATTATTATTAAACTATAATTGAAAGTTGTAACCAACCAAATGGCCATTGCCTTTCTGTTATTATCTCATAAAACACTTGAGTCTAAAACGTCAAACCGAAACTCGGCAACAGAGTTTAGGAGGAGGATTGCAGCAAAGCAAAGCAAATCAACAAGGTGAGGTGAGGTGAGGTGAAAGTCTCAATCAATCCCAATTCTCTCAATAATTTGTACACTAATGTGTCATAGTTTAATTATAACCGCTATCATCACCGCCGACTCACGTTCCTTCTGGTATTATTACGGCGACGTTTTGAGGTTTAGGATACAACTATTGCGATTGTAGGATTCTCGATCCTATTGTTTATAATTTTTTTTTTTGGAAGCCATTGTTGTGATTTTTGGCTTCGATCTCGAGAGCAAAACCGCCGTCGAAAAATCTAGCGTTGGAGGCAAAGACGTTGATTGCTTATTGACTTGTGATGGACTTGGTTCTTAATTTGTGATTCAACTCGTTAGGTCTTATTATCGGAATTTGAAGAGAAAAAACAAATTATAAGAATTTTTAAACAATTTTTGCACCAGAGTATCATGTATGATATATGCTACTGAATATTTGTTTTCTTCTTCTTTTTGTTACCATTAATTAATAGGATTAGCTGTGATATTTAACTGTTTACAATGAACTGTTGTCACTTCTGGCCTCTGAGTGCTGTGATTTTTGTTTTAATTCGCTTTAATCCTGTGTTTTTACCTCTATTTTGTCTATTTATTTTGATGTTATTGAAGCAGGCCTGTAATATGGGAAATTCGGAGTCAATGTATGAAGCTCAAGATAATTTTCACCAACACCCCCCTTCTTATGATGGGAGTTCAGTGAACGATAGCTATCATCAACCCTCTACTTATGCTGGGAGTTTGGATAGTACTACTACCTACCATCAACCCTCTTCTTATGCTGGCACTTCAGCGAATACAAGCCATCATCAATCCTCTTCACATGCTACAAGTTCGGTGAATACTCACCATCAACATAAGAATAAGAAGCATCCTACATATATAGCCGATAATTTCAGCTCATTGGATCAGGTCTTCACTGCTACTTTTACTTTAGAGAGGATAGGCGGTGTTGATATTAATCTTAGTAGTACAGGGTTAGTCACTATTTGTGTGCTGCATTGATTGTATCTATGCAGAATTGCAGATTTTTTTAAGTGTAGTAGCTTTCACATCACATGTTAGACATGACTCAATTTGTAGAAACTTCATGCTTATTATAGAAGGTATATGACGCTTTCAGGTTGTTTCTGCTCTGAGAGAAGCTGGTCTGGAATCTTCAAATTTAATCCTTGGTATTGACTTCACCAAAAGCAATGAATGGACAGGTTGTTGTTCCTTTTAAATATGAAACTATTATATATGTGATATATGTATATGAATGTAGAGAAAAAACTCACACCTTGATAATTGTAGGCAAGTACTCGTTCCACCGGAAAAGCCTGCATCATATCGGAAACACTCCTAATCCATATGAGCAAGCAATCTCCATCGTTGGCCGTACTCTGTCTTCTTTTGATGAAGATAATATGATACCATGTTTTGGGTTTGGTGATGGTGAGTAGCTGTTTCTGACTTTATAGGAATGTTGTGTTGTGTATTTTTGTTTTCTCTTATGTTGATTCAAGTGTGTTTACTTTTGTAGCTTCTACACACGATCAGAATGTGTTCAGTTTTTATTGTGATGATAGATATTGTCATGGTTTTGAGGAAGCACTTGCACGGTACAGAGAGATTGTTCCACTCTTGAAACTATCAGGTTTGTTTTACAACAGTCTCTTCCTTGCTGGCTAGATTTTACAATTTTGCTATCGTCACAAATATATTTGACTTATTTTACAAATAAGCTTATCATAGTTATTCTAGAGAGAGAGACAGTTGCATCATGGTTTCCTGTATATGATGTGTTTAAAATTTTAAATGCATCTGAACCTAGGGTCTGTTGGGACTGAATCCTTGTTAAGAACAATGATTGAGGTTGAGTTACCGGTTCCAGACCCATTTGGTGCTCTTTGCTAATTCTGCATTTTATTTTGGCCTAGATAAACTTGAAGAGCTATTTGACTGCAGACACTTCAGGATCTAAGATTCATTACCTTTAGAGACTTTTTCCAATTTATAATTATAAGCCCTCTCCTTAAAACTCAGCCTTAACTTTTTTCTTTTTGGTTTGTCAAAGCTCCTTCTAAGGTTGACATTTTTGTTTGGATGGTGATACATAATAGGATTAACATTAATGACTTGTGACTGTGCATAGGCCTTGTACAGCCTTTCTTCTGATATTTGCGTTATATGTTCGAGATTTTTAAAACTAAAATAGCCTTGTCTTGAACTGTGAGGTAACTTGGAAGTTATGAAGTAAGTAGTCTGTGCTGTCTGGAACTGGATAACGCCGAATCTGTGAACATTTTGTGCTAATCCTCATTCCTATCCAGTATGGTGGTATACAAACAATAATGTGATATTTAATCATTAACAATTCCCCCCTTTTTATATAGGGCCAACATCGTTTGCTCCAGTAATTGATGCAGCAATTGACATTGTGGAAAGAAACAATGGTCAATATCATGTCCTTGTCATTATTGCCGATGGACAGGTTTTATCTATTTATTTTTTCCCTTTATTTTCATGACATGGTTTAATTGTTTCTTTTCCCACTTTCCTTTCCCTTTTTTTGAATGTCTTTTTTTTCACAGGTTTCTAGAAATCCAGGTACACCACGTGGAAAGCTTAGTCCACAAGAACAAGCAACCATTAGTTCTATTGTTGCTGCAAGGTAAAGTAAATTTTTTGTAGTCTTTTTGTTGTTGTTTATGGTATCTGTCTTTATGTGGAGCTATTCTGATTGTCAGTCACTATCCTCTCTCAATTATTTTGGTTGGAGTTGGAGATGGACCATGGGATGAGATGCAGCAATTTGATGATAACATTACCGAGCGCTTATTTGACAACTTTCAGGTACTTGATAGAACTTGTAACATTCAATATTTTCTGCATTTGTGGTAACTTTCACCTTTGATTGTGGGAGATTGGAAGGTCAGGAGTTTGGTATATTAATGACAAAGGCAACATTAAGTCAACTAATTTGAAAATCAAGATCGGTGTCCTTTAATTAGTTAGACATTAGAGAAGGAAATGTTTTCTGAAGCTGTTCTCTTCATTGAGGCAGACACAATCTAGAGTCCTATCCCAAAATTGATAAATGCAAGATGACTTCCAAATTGGTTTACCCAATGCCTAATATGGATTAAGGAGGACATTAGGTTAACAGTTGAGATAAACCTTTTTTCACATATTTAACATTTTAAAATTCCATACAGACAATTATCTAATAGTTGTTCTGTGAGAATCAAACATTGCATTAGTATATGAAGTGGTGGTTATCAATTGATGAACGAGTAAATGACTGATTTATCTCATATAAGGACTGCAAAATTATCAGCCTTCCATATTTTAGAAAATCTTGGTTCCAATATTATGATCTTTTTTTCTTTTTTTTTATTGATGAAATTGATATATTATCTATTTTGTTTTCCTTTTTATTCCTTTAGTTTGTGAACTTCACAAAGATCATGTCTGAAAACATGGACACATCAAAGAAGGAAGCAGCATTTGCACTTGCTGCCCTTATGGAAATTCCATTTCAGTACCGAGCAGCCCAAAATATACAACTTACCAGGTAAGTCATTAACGACAAGTATAATGGTTATATATTATATTCAAGGATAACTGAGTGTCAAGTCCTTCTGATGCAGTAGAGAACCAGTTCGTTATCAACATAAAAGGCCTCTCCCTCCACCTAAGGAAGTAATAGATCATGATAATGCACTCATGGCGGTTCCACACATACCAAAGTTCGAATCAGGTGAACCAACAGCTCCAGCGGGTGCAGAACCAGTATGTTTCCTTGCCCTTTTCTGTATTTTTCTATTGCTATGGATTCATTTTGAGATCACTAAGCTATGAGATAAAACGTTTTTCCCTTATTCAAGGTATGCCCCGTTTGCCTAACCAATCCGAAGGACATGGCTTTTGGATGCGGTCATACAGTAAGTCTGCTTAATGAACCTATTGTTGTTTAATGCTTGTGTGAATAATAAACCTTGGGGGGAATTTAGGATATAATTTTTTGCATTCCAGTATCTTTTTTTTAACACTTTGTTTGGATGATGAAATAGCTAGAAAATAAAGAAATAGGAGAGAAGATGACGAGAGGTTGAGTGGAGATTGTGTATTGTTTGGATGTATAGAAATAGGAAAAGAAAGAATAAAAAGGACAATCATCCCCTGATCAAAACCAGACACGTGTAAAACATTTAACATTGACACGTCATTGGAAAGATAATATCTAATAATTTTGTTATTAAAAATTGACAAAATGGCGGAAAAACCTTTCTATTTTCACCCTCCAAGTGGAACTGCTATGCAAAGAGGAACAACTGCGTGTCCATGTATAACCTGCATGTAAAAATGTATTAATTTGCTTTCTTTTTTTTTTTTTTTCTTTTCAAATGTAGACTTGCAAGGAGTGTGGCGCGACATTATCTTCATGCCCTATGTGCAGGCAGCAAATTACAACTCGCCTGAGATTATACACTTGAGTCGGATTTATTTCTAATTTATTCTACAGCATTATATTGCCGCCACTGCTGGATGTATAAATTATAAATAGTGATAACCATTACACCATATCTTAACAATTCGGCTTAAGAATGAGATGTACAGAAATGTTGGGCGTAATAATTGTGCTTAAACAAAATGCTCGTTGATTTAGATGTATTGAAAAAAAAATTAAGGTAAATTCTGCTCAAGTTTTTCTGGAAATGTTAATACATATTTTGAAATTCTACAATTTACTTCCCTCAAGTTTGAAAAACTTGTACTAACGTGTGGGAAAATATTCCAACAGACCGTAATATGGGAGACATTTATGCTTTTCCTTCCACAAGCACTGAAACCAAATAGGAGTGGGAATGAGAGGATATCTCATCCATTTTGCTAAGGGATTCCCTTGCTTAAATCTTAAAGGCTTCTTAATCCTTTACTTTTCTCAGTATTTGGATGGCCCATCTTCTGTATCTCTTCCATTTTTATTTATTAGGCCAAATAGACATTAGGAGAATTATAGGGTATCAAGAAAAGTTTATTATTTCCTTCGGTCTCGATTATAAACAATAAAAAAGAAATTTCAAATATAATGATTTAAAATATAAACAAATTATAAATAATTTTATCTCATTTAATGAACTATTTTTCATACAATAATTTTCACTTAATATACATTTTAATTTTAATCTCTTTTATTAAGAACAATTTAGATAATAAAAATTATTTTTTTATAAAATCAATAAAATTAAATAATGTTAACTAATTTTCTTAATTAACGTAAATTAATTTTTTTTTTGCTTATAATTGATACCAAAGAGAGTACTCAAATTTCTATAATCTCAACCCATTGACAAATCTTTACATTATATAGCAAAAACCCCATTGTGAAATTTAAAAGATTATTTTGCATCAACTAAATCCTCGAATATAATTCTTGCTCAACATCAAAATAATCCAAGCTACTGTTTATAGGAACCAAACTGATGCCATTCAATAATTAAAAAATTATCATTTGAGGACACACCTGTTTTCCAAAAATCTTTCTATTGCCACGTTGTGGGTTTACTCTTACATTATACATAATCACAACTGTGGTAATAGTTGCTTATATTGGCTTCCTAGATTCGCAATGTTACATTCTGCGCCACTTGATCCAGTTTTAGCAACATCATATAGACAAACTTGACCGTGCGAATGATTCGGCCCTCTGCTACATGTTCTTCCAGCGACAGGAATACGGTCACATGAGCTGGTTAGGATTCCATCTCCACAGATATTTTTCCTTCAGTTCCGCAAATTTAACGATGCCTACAATTGTAACATTTATGTCAACCCCAATTAACCAGACTTGTGATGTCATGTATATTTATATTTTATACACTTACTAATTAGTTAGTATGTCATACATTGCACGAGCATTGTTCAATACAAGTACAATATATGAACTGAATTTTTTTAAAAGAAAATTGATTTAATTAAGAAAATATTATTTCATTAATAATAAAGTTAAAATATAAAAAACGTATATCTGAATCTTTTCTTGGGGGTCTAGACATACAGAGAGGACGTGTAGAAGCACCGGCAAAGAGAATTGAATAGATAAAAGATAGTCTAATAATTTGAGAGAGAGAGACAAAGGAAAACTATAGGGCAAGACAAATCATTAAAAGAGATATAGAGGTAAATGATCTTATTCCAAGACCTAACAAACGAGACTTTATAGTGTTGATTGATGTATGTATCTGATCCCACCGAGTGGAAAAAAGCTTTATGGTGGTGGTTGTATGAATATTTGATAGCTGTTCCTGAATTGAAAAGAACATACATGTTCCAATTGTTTGTATTGTAATGTTTTTTTTGACAACGTTTGTATTGTAATTGTTGGATATATTAATGGGTAAAATTCTTACGGGTCATTGATTAGATCGTTGTGAAAAGAGAGCTAAGAAAAAAACTGACCTTAATAAAACCTTAGAAGCTAGAAGTTCCATCTGTCCAATTGCAATCTTGCTTCAGCCATATCTTTCTGTGCCTTTTTGCGTCGATAAAAAATTGGACAATCCCGACTGCAACACAAAAAATGCAGCATAAAACAGTGGTGACAATGAGTAACTGCAAGTAAATTGCAAGTTCTTGCACATATATGGAAAATCCATAAGAGCAGATAGTAAGAGAGTAAAAAGAAACCAAAGGACGGCAATAATTTGCTGAAGGTTACACCAGGATAGTAAACAAGCCAAGGGAGAAGGAGAAAAACAAAACCACCTTTACTCCAGGATGTGATTAATTGATAGTATGATACTGTAAAATGGAACCTCTTAAAAGCAAAAATTTGAGAGTAACTCAAGTCACCCAAGAAATCCCTTAATAATATAAACTTCACAGAAATATGAACCATTTTAATGATGAAAATACCTTGTGCAGAGAACATCCTGATGGAGTGAACCTTGGCACTCCTGACACTGTGTCCACAACCTCCCAAAAAGCATCTCTAGATCTGACACTGCAGCCACACCATCACTTATTTTGTCAAATAAAACTAGAACCATCAAGTACAACAAAAAACCATTTGAAATTGAACATAGGGGGCTTAAGAGAAGCTACCTTGAGCTACTGTTTTACAGTACAATTCGGCTTCCCTTCCTTTGCAGTGTGAGCAGAGAGTGTGACCTCCATTGCTGAGCCAAATGCAACATAAAAAAGTATTTGGTCTTTGTATAACTATCATATGCATCAAAATACACAAAAATAAACCTCGATATTAAAGTGTATGTTTGGGTGAGAAATTGCAGAGTTTGATTTTAAATGATCTTGATTTTTTAAAATTGATTTTGGTTAAAAGTTTGAAGTGAACTAATTTTAGGAGTAGTGTTGTTTGGATAGTATGAATAAGCACTTAAAAGATATAAATTTTATATTACTTTATTAAAAAATCGTTAGATATGTAAAAGGTTAAAAATGAAAGCAATCCAGAAAATACCACTGCAAAAGCAACAAATTCTTGCTTCTATTTAAAAACCTGTTTGAAGAGAAAATCAGTCACTAAAATTTTAACAAACAGGTTAATTTCTCAAACCCACATTTGGACTCAAACTCAGATTTGCATAGTCGAAACATATGTTTCTAAACATGCTATATATCTCTTAAAAAGCAAGACCTAAGTATTATCAGGTATAATATTAGCTCAAATTCTAACTCGACAGCTAAAGATGCAAAATCTTTCATTTCAATGACTAGACAGTAAATGGGATTCATATAACGCCTGAAGAATGTCGTTTTCCTTTTTTGAGATAAAACCATAATAATCATCTATTCTTTGTCAAATAGATGCTCAAAATTTCCCAAATGTTAATACAGTGACTGAAAGACTTTTGCATCTATTGCATATGTCCTGAATTTTATTTTATTTTTTACGAGGAGGGGATAGCTTAATTGTGACCACCTTGGGCTTGGGAGACCCCTAGCTATAATCCTTATAAGACTTGGGCAATCCTTACCACTAGAGCTAGCTTTTGGGGTTTAGTTAGATCTAGCCTAAATTCTAATATGGTAGAACCTATCCTAGATCTGTTATTGGGTCACCCGCATTTGTCCACGCACAAGGTGTCTAGTCTTGGGCATGGGGTGTGTTGGAAACCCTAGATGTCTTCATTGCTGCTATCTTAACCTGCCTTCATTGCAGCCTCCAGCACCTCCGTGACACTTCCACATAGCACAGTTATTCTCAAGTTAGTGACTTACCGGGTCCATAACTATTCCACAATATAGTGCTGGAGTTGGACTATGTTTCTTATAATTTCAAATCAGTAGAAAGTTAGCATGTTAATAAATGGTAGATAATTTCAAATCAGTAGAAAATTTCTCAAATTTACAGCCTAGCTACTGAAAAAGTTAGCATGTTAATAAATGGTAAATATTTGTTGTTCCCGTGTATCTTTTCTTTACTGTAGCCAAAAGAAGTAACCACAAATAAAACCAACCAGGAAAATCTTAGAGCTTCAGGATAATACAATACGGAAACAGAAAATAAAAAGGATACCTAAGTAAAGCTTTGCAACCAATGCAAGTAAGCTGTTTCTTAGCAAATTTCATTATGCCGCTGTTTGACGGAGTGGAAATAGAAATAGATCTTGTGTGGCTTCCATGGAGAAGTTCCTTGCTGGCATTCTTTAGAATTGGCTCAAAAATTCTAAGAATTGGCTGCAACAAGAATGAAGCCAATAAAGAACAGTAAACATTGGAGAAATCTGAAACGTTTATAAAACCAACCTTGCTAATTTGATTCTCGAGATAGTACTGAGGATCTATTGGTATGTTGTTCTCTAGCACATAGATAGGATCCTCTGATCTCTCATAAGCCTGATTTTCTCACACAGGTTAGTCTAGAGAAAATCTCAAGAAATGCTTAAAAAACTTGCCATCAAAAGAAGGGGAGGGTAATGTATTATTACCTTGGCACCTTTTGCAGCTTTAATAATAACATAAGGTACTCTATCTCCAACATTTGGAGCAGTAGCAGCATCTCGCTGTCAATCATAAAATCAAATCAAATAGAATACATACATGACCAGAAAACAGAAACATGACAAGCTCAATAAACCTAAAACAATAAATATAAATCTATAGCTCAAAATTAACACCGCATAGTTCCACAAATAACTTACCAAGCATTAGGGAAATCATCTTACAGGATCTGAGCACGGTTTTATCTAATAAGCTTGTGTTTTGGGACATATTGTGCATATTATCATATACTATAATATATATTGACTTGTTTTTCCATTGCCAAAAAACAAAAAAGGGTAAAACATATTAGAGTATTGTATCTCTGCTGCTTTACTATTACAATTGTGTGTGTACGTAGAGTAGCTTCTATTAGACTCTAGTTAGTCAGAGGCTGACTCAGCATTCTGCCGAGGTATACAACCCATGAACCACCCTGTAACAGACTTGGCTTTATTCTCTGAAATTACAGAACATAGATCTATCTATCTATCTATCTATCTATCTATCTCTCTCTCTCTCTCTCTCTCTCTCTCTGTACTTCATTTTTCTATTAAAACACAACAACCAATACATTTGATTATCACAGCCAACCTTGCGCATCCTTTCAGCGAGTTCAACATGAGCTGCCTTTACTTCATAATCATCTCCTGTCTTCGTCAATCCCTATTAAAGCAAGCATGCATGTCAATGGCAAGTTTAAAGCAAAACTATTCTATTAATGCATTCAAACCAAATATCAGAATGCTCCAGACAAAGCAAATAGCAATATGAAAAGATCAATAAAGGCTCTGTAGATCCGACCGACCTTCGTAATAACCAGAAGTGATAAATCCATACGGTTCATGAGAAGATCTGAAATTGCATTCTTGACATACTGGACTGCCCCAGGAATGTCCCTGTCAATCAGTATTTTGTGAAGGCAATCGTTCACCAGGTTTTTGACCAATAAGCAATTGTCTCTTCGAACTGTTTCAATACCTGTAAAATGCAAATGTAGTTTAAGAGGCATTTCAGCAAAGCAACAGAAAGATAAAGATTAATGTTTACCTTTAGTATCCATTTTGTCAAAATTGTCCGGTTTTGTCCAAAACAAACCAGCATATCTCTTCTTGCTAATCAGGAGATATGGATAGTAAACCTTCTCAAATTCTAGTTTAATGGGCTTCAAAATCATAATGATAACAAATACATAAGGAAAAATCAGCATAACAAATAAAAGAATCGATTAATTTCAAATACATTTAAACAAAAATATAAGTCTCAATAAAAATTAAGTCTAGGAATTCTTTTCATATTTTTTAATCATGGAACAGTCTTTTGGATATGTTCAGTTAGCATATCTAGAACCAAGATAAAAGATAAGGGCTCAAAGTTGACTCTTGGCGCAATCCTAATTATAGGGAAATCTTCTGTATTCCCCACCTTGCTTTCTAATGTAGTTATGATCCCCTCATCCTATCTTTGATTGCTTGAATGTAAGAAATCTAAACTCCTCTAGAGCCTTTCACAAAACCTCTCCAGGAACTGTCTTTTTCAAAATGAAAGCCATGTGCAGATCCTTTCCAAATCAAATTGAGAATATGTTTGTTTTGCAATGTAGGCACATTCGTTGCAGTCTTGTGCTAAAAGAAGTTATCTAGAGTCAAAACCATGATTTCATTGTTTAGAGAAATTAGAAAAAGTCCAATTATGAGTACCAGTAATTCAAGCAAAAAAAATCAATTGCCGTTTTCAAGAAAGTCACATAAAATAAAAGTTTTCAAGCTCAAGATTTGATCACTTTCATGGACTATCGTATAAGAGCCTCAAACATACAAGGAACTAAAGAGAGGTGAAAATGTAATTTAAACTGTTACTTTTATGAAAGTTCCACTAATATATTCAGCAGCTTCTCTCCCCAAGTTCATAGCCTCTTCTACAGTAGAAACACCAAATTGTACCATAACTGAATCTGTGTCTCCATATATTACCTAGCAGCAAGAATTACATTACTTTGTAAGTCATCTGAGAATCTGACATTAAAATCTGGCTAATTGATTGTGTTAGTAAAGCACGAAAGAAACTAAAATTACATTATATGTAAGAAATTTGATGCACAACTGGAAATGTAAAATTTATTGGAAAGGAAGGAAACTTTTACACTGTTCAATGTTAATTTCCCATACCAAATGCAGCACAATAGAACTAGAGAATCATATTTGCTGGAAACTATACAAAATCCAGCAACCAAATTAAAGCCACTGCCAAAGCAGAACACCCTATGTTTTAGAGACAAATACACTAGTTTCTTGCTTATTAGGATTTGCTGGCTAAAAATGATCAAGAAGTAACTAGGGAAAATCGTTATCATATGTATGAAGTTTGAAATAAGGACCAACAAAGACACCTTCAATAAATAACCCATGAAACCCGAGAGTATGGAAGGCATTAAAAAAATCTAAATATTTATACCTCGGCATTGTGTTCCTTGCCATTAAGCGTTGTAAATTTATCTTCCACAAGCTTTTTAGTGTGCTCGATCATTTGTCGACCTTTACAAGTCATCCAATCCATTAACAATAAGAAATCAGTGGATACGTTATCTCTATTCAACATAAGGATAATTTAAAAAAATAAATAAAAATACAGCATCCCAAATCATTATTGGAATATGCATACCATAGCTTGTTACACTTGACGATATCTCTAGGCATGGCAACTGACCAATAGTAGCCCCTGTAAACCCATACACAGAATTTGCACTAATCTGAACAAAAAAGATATAAATCGGATTTAAAAGTACAGCTATTAGTATAAACTATATGAAATAGAGAGAACTGAACAACTATCAGAAGAGAAAAACACAAGGGGAAAAAAACATATATTAAAATTCACAGCCTACCTTCAGGGCCAGCTGTCTACCATCTAAAACAGCCTTCTCAAGGGGATCCTTTGCCTCCTAAAGTGGAAATATAGTACATGAAAATCATGCACAAGCGAAGATAATATATAGACTTCAATAAATTTTGAATTAATCAACATCTGCAGACAAAACGATCTCAATCTAGAGTCAGTAATATCCGCAATACATACAGAAAGGATACCTTTAAGTCCGCTTTTGCCCTTTTACGGGCTGCTAATAGCTCTTCGAGTATTTCAGGAAGTATGCCCTAAATTTATTCTCACTATGTCAGTGCCCCAACTCCATATAAGCATTAACATCTAAAAAGAAATTGACATCAAGTCTTACAAGAAAAAGTGAAATAGTATGTTATACAAGCAATGTACCTTCTGTAAATCTGGTTTAACAAATGTTTCCCCAGATGGAGTTCTGTTCATCGACTCCGGAGGGATGTTGAGCTTGCGAGCATTTTCCGGGGTAACCTTAAAGAACAAAAAACAAAAATATTTCTACCAGTTGTTGCCTAATAGGAGTTGAATTAACTAATTAATAAAGTGGCATTAAAAAAACATTCAAGCTTGAGGAAGAAACAACAAACGGTGGAAGATTTACCAGTGTGCAATAACATAAATTATAGGCCATCATGATAGACGGATACAAGGAAGCAAAATCTAAAGTAGCAATTGGCTTTTCGTAAAATCCAGCCTTTGCCTCCAATACCTGCAAGTTGTAAAGTTCAAAAATGGTGCATCAAAAGGCAACAGTTGGACAACTAAAACATCCAATGAGAAAGAAAACAATGAACTTACAGTGGCACCTTCAAATGTTCCTTGTTCAGACCCTGCCTGTTTGACGTTAGGAATGACCAGGTTCTTCTGTTTTGCCTTCCTAAGAAGTTGAGAAAGCACCTGGAAAGGAAGAAACAAAAAAGAAGCCATTACTGCTACAATCATTTTCCATATTTCCACCAATTGATAAGAAAACAGGAATTATAAGGCTAACCTTAATGCTCTGGCCCCTGGAAAGTAGAAAAGAAATTGGGACACCTGTTACTCGAGCCATCTCCACATAATTGTAAATGAACATCAATTTATCCAAAAGCCGCTGAGGGAGATATGCATCCTGCACGCAGCCAAGCAAAATATGAATTTTAATTAGTCAATTTGTTTCACTTAGTTTTCCTTCATGTGTAATATACCCATAATGGATTCACCATATTTGATTCAGAACACTTTAATGGGTAAAAGAAAAAGCATTACAATTTTTAGAGTAATAGCCTAAATGCATTGCTAGGAGTTTTAAAAACACTTAGATAGTCTTTGGTAAAAAGGTTAGAAACAGAACAGAACATATAAGTTTTTATTTATGTTTGGTACATATTAAAAGTTTAACAGACTAGGGTGTTATACTTTTAGTCCGTTATACTCTTAGTCTGTTGTGCCTATCAGTCAGATCACAAGATGAATTGGTAGGCTGTTTATCTATATGGATAACTCTCATCATCAATCAGATTTCCAAACTAAAATCTTAACCTTGGGCTAATTATTGTTAACTTTTAGTTTTATCTCCATAACGAGAAGTTGATAGATAGGAAAAAAATGAAAGGACTGGACGATAAACATCTAAAAAAAAAGGTAAAGTAGCAACAAAGCAGCCCAAGACAGAGGAACCAGAATATAAACCTTCAAACAATACACAGCAAGGCGCCTTCTAGTTTCTGCATTTCCATTCTGAAGATCGGATATAATTGAATGATGAACATCCTCTTTCTGCAGTTAAAGAACATGCAGTGACTAAGCTAATAGTTGACATGCATTACAACTTTCAAGAAGAAAAACAACATTCCAGCAAAAGAAGCTGTTTGGATAATGGTGGTCATAAGAATTGGCCACAAATGCAAAAAAGTACACAAAAACATATAAACAGCACATAACACAATCCAATGGAAATGAATTCTGCCAAGTTACAACTCCAATCTAATCCATGTCATCACAGATAACAGCCTACATTATCAGCTAAGCTCTTGCATCAAATCACGAGTTTATGCGTGTAAATCTGCAAATACATCTATGATTTCCTAGATGCATTTGAAAAAAAAAGGAAAAATACGCTTGCTCTAAATGATGTCAAAAGCATGACCTTACCTGCTCAGAAAGGAAATGTGCCGACACAGAATTCAATGAATAAGAACTTAATTTGTAATCTCTTTGCATAACCTGCAAATAAAAGCATAAATAAACTTATTCAGCAATAAATTTGGATCGTTCAAGCACAAGGTAATTAAAGCAAAACAAAATATTGAAAGAACCTGGAGCAAATCAAACTGAACTCTCCCTTCTACTGTTACTTCTTTACTTTCCCTGGTCCCGTACTGCCTACAAAACCATCAAGGATCACTAAGGCAGGTGGTTGAAATGATTGAAAAACCAAAAAATAAAAAGAAATACAAAGTAATTACAAAATTAATATAAAATGTTATGGATGTAGAACACTGTACTCACTTTAGGAACTGACTTCCTATTATCATAGTTGATGAAACCTACCTACCCATCATAATACCAGAAACACAACTATTACAAAAATAATGGAAGATATGCAACTACATAGCAGATGACTATATCTCTTTACCTTGATGAGAAAGTCGTATCTTTTACTCGAACTCTACTGTTCCTGACACGGCCCAGAATTGGAAATTCTGCTATTTTCAGTGCCGCGGCTCTCTAAAATAAAGAAAAGAACAAATTATATTATATTAACACAGTAATCATAGGCAAATGCTCAGAACCTTTCTTTTATTTATAAAACAGAACCTGTCAATTATTAACTCTTAAGTGTACTACTGTTTTATATAAAAGTTAAATCAACACCTCAATAAGATATGGCAAGTCAAATTTGCAGATGTTATATCCAATAATAATATCAGGGTCCACTTCACGGATTAAATCCTGCAGAAAAAAAAATTATCAAACTATAAGAACAAAATAGATAAAAGGATTATAGTTCATTCAACAGTTGCATAATATCAAATAGACTCACGACTAACAAGTTCAAGACACAAATGATGGTATTTAATAGCATTTACCATTAATAAAATTAAAAGCACTACAAAACATCATACTATATCACAAAACATGCAGGATGTCATACATAATTAACATATCTTAATAACTCCTAGTTTATTTGGTGTGGTTAGCCAAGTTTGGGGGTTTTACTAAAATTCTTATGCCTAATACCCACAAACATGGTTACACGCACGCACAAACTTAAAAAATAAAAATACCCTCCAAGCTAGCAAAACTTCTCTTTCTGTATCAAATGACATCACATCAACACCAACAATAGGGGCACATGATTTAAGGGTCATCACGTTACGAATAAATGGCTGGTCTTCTCCTTGTAAGGTAACCAGATTAGCAATCTGTAAGAAAGTGAGAATTTTCAGTTCAAAATCAATAACATTGTGCATGGATGTTCAGTTGTGAAAAGAGAAGGCAATGGACCTGGATAACAGGATCATGGGTAGGCTCAGGGAAGTGACCTTTACGACCAGCACACTCAATGTCAAAACTCAAAATGCGAAATGGAGCCATCTTTGAATATTCCCCTTCTGGGGCATGGCTAATCAATTCGGAATACCTATGACATTGTTAAGGGGATAAAAGAAAAATATAAAGTTTGGCCATTCCAGTAAAGGGAGAATTTTGATGTTACCACACGAAAAAGGATACAAGCAATCAAACTCTAACTGGCAGTAAGACAAGCTTTTTGCTGTCTTCTTATATTTTCCAGCAGGAATTTCAATCCAATTTCCACCAACTATGTTGCAATCAATCATGAAACGAAGGGCAAAAAGTACATTGCTTTCATAAGTCATGAAGCTTTTCATGCCCAGACCATCAAGCTGAATACCTCTATCAAGAATACCTGCCAAGTTTTGAAATTTTGACAAGAAAAAAAAAACTAACTCGTGAGTAAAGTGCTGTTGCGAAACACAACAATTGTCAAAACAGAAACGCCAACATATTCGTGACAACTGTCAAGATGCCAAAAAATTAATATTTAACACAACCCAATGTGAATGCCGTGGTCATATCCTGACATGATATTGCATTAAAATACAGCTAATAAGAACTAAGAATGTAGCTTAAATATCAATCAGGTAATACTGAACTCCAATTAGTTTTGATAAGATGATTAATATATTGGACATAGAATGTCTACTATAATATCTTAGTTTACCACGGCAGCTGGCAACCATTGTTGGGAGTGCAACTACAATTTTGAGAAAGGGAAGGGAATTGAACTGCTGATAGTACATAATACTCCTTCTCTGCACCATTTCAATACGGCGAACAAATTTTCCTACATTACTGTTTCTATTTGCTTCTCTCATCCTTGCCTGAAGCATCACAAGATGCAAAAATAAGTAAATTAAGGCAATTCAAAGCTAAAAATTTTCTTCATTAAAAACTGAAAACAATTTATCTTCAAGAACTAAGCCAGATACCTCGAGAATTTGATGAAAATGAGAGATGTCATCCGGTCCCATTCCAGGAGGGCAGTTGATGTAGAAATATGGTTCAAACCCATGAACTTTGCAGCAAACGCTGTGTCCTAGGAAACAAACAAAATATAAGTTTATCATAGAATTCCTATAAGGCACTGCATGGTTGAGAGTCATAACCATTAAGTGCAATGATATATAATTTTACATTTTTTCAAATAAACACTTGGCCAGTTCTATTGAGACACGGATATCTCTGTGCACTTATATTGATACATCATACATGTAATGTAACTAGAAAATTATAATGTGAATTATATAAGAAGGAAATTGCATGTGCAATAAAGTAAATTATGTTCATGTTCATGTTCATGTTTTCAATAAGATAGTAAGTAGAAAGGACGTCAACAATTATGAAAAATAGACTTTTAAATATTCAAAATGTACAATGTGGAGTTCACAATTCATATCATTAGCTCACAGTTAAAGTCTGTTTGTGAAATATTAGTTGTAAATAATGAAGTTGGGTTCAATATCTGGTATGAAAGATTTGTTCTGTGGTTGACCAAAAAACCTACTGGACTGAATTGAAACAAACCCATTAAGAATGATTTGGTATAATTTTGTTCTCTGATTAGAAGCAAACCAATTGGTTCCCATTCCCAAATCCCAATATAGAAAGACTTATTGGTTTGGTTTGGATGACTTTTCCCCTGAAAACTGAACCAAACTAAACTACAATCACTCCTAATAATGTTAATAATTTGATTTGATTTACCGAGTAAAACTACAAACCCTCGATGCTTGAGGACTGACAACAGAAATGCTCAAATGCACCTTCAACTAACATTATTACTCTCTAATGCTTCTAATTTCTAAACCAATCAACCATTTCCTTGTCGAGTTATACATTCAAGTTTTCTTCCCTACAATCTTCTATTACTATATATTACTATAAAAGAAAATGAAGTCATGACATTCCAGGATGTGACACGTGTCACCTCCCAACACTTCTTTTTCTAACTAAAATTATTTTGATTATTGGTTTTTTTTTATCGTTTTTGTTAAGGAAAAGAACCATACAAAGGGTTCAATCGGCTAGTTTTTACTAAAGTGCAACACTATAAACAGATAAATCGGCAATTGCCAACATCCATTTCCCTAAGCCCCTATTGGAGGAAAGTGGAGGGGAGGGGAGGAAAGGGAAGGGACTATTTTAAATCTTTTATGTTTGGTTCAATTTTTTGGATGGGATGGGAGCAAAATCCCTCCTCACTTGATTTTGGCTCCCCTCCAATAATGGGGGGATTTGGAGGGATTTTAAAATATTGACTTAAATAACCCTATTTAAAAACTAACAAAAGGGTTAATAAAGGCATAAAATGTAAATTAAACCTTTCCCTCCATTAAAATCCCTCCCCTCCCCTCCTCTCAACCAAACATGATATCTAATTGAATCTCTCCCCTCCCTCCCCTCCCCTTTTTTGAACCAAACACACCCTAAGCAGCAACCAAACGTTTTGCCTTACGGAAAAACAATAGAAAACACGAGCTAACCTTCCTTCGTAACTCCAAATATTCTAATAATGGCAGCAGGTCCAGACGAGTTCGGCAGCAATTCTCTGTGACTCTCCCCGATCACATAATCAATCTCCAGCTGCTGAAAAACTAGAACTCGAAAAAAGAGGAAGACCAAAAAAAAATCAAATTCCAGCAACAAGAAAAATTAGAGAAAAAAAAACACAAAACCCTAGCATCGAGCAAAGGGGAAATGATTAACAGGAATTGCTGCAGTGTAATTTTACTACTCACGGATGCTACGAGATTGAGAGAGGTATTCTGAGGAGAGAGGAGGACGGGTCCACTTGGAGAGACGAGAAGCGAGGGACTGGCGCTGCTCGATGTCACGGAGGATGAGGGACTCTTCGTCTTCGGAAATGAGGGTTTCGTCAAGGAACACGTCTTCGTCGACGAACTCTTCTTCCTGGGACAATGCCTGCCTCGTCGGTGGGGGTTGAGACGGCGGCGCCGGACGCTTCCGTGAGGCGTTGTTGCTCATCGGAGAGTTGGGATTGGAAGAGAGAGAGAGATGGAGCGGTGTTGCGAGAGTGGGAGTGTGGTGTGGGAGGGAGGGTAATGAGATTCCCGCCACTTCTTGTCTGGGGGGTTATTGAGCATTGGGGTTTTCCCGCTTGTGGGGCGCGTGACTCTCACCTGATTAGGATTGAGGAATACTACGACCCAAAAATGAAATGAAAATCCATGGATTTCGGGATCATACGTGGATTTCTCGGTCATGCTCGCTAAAAAATTAAAATTTTAGATCGAACAAAAATAAATAAATTTAAAATAATATTGAATAAAATGTTAAATACATTTTTATCCTTTTTTTTTATCAAAATGATGTAAGTGAGGTTTGAATATATGATTATTGTCCAAATCCATCACCACTAGTCCAATTCTAGTGGTTTAATACATTTTTCGTCCTACTAAAATGAGAAAATTTTGTTTTGATTTTTTGTAAAAAATTATTTTGTTTTTAATTTCTCTAAAATTATTTTTTTATCCCCTACTACCATTCCATGGAATTCATTAGTCCATGTGTCTTGTGAGTGTCGTATTGCCATTAGACTTTCAAAGACTAAAACCAAAATTCTCTTAATTTATGATGACTAAAAATATATTTAACCATTAAATAAAATTTTAGAGTATGGGTATGTTTGCCAATTGCCAGGAGGTTGGAGGGGAGGGAGTGGGAGGCTTAAAGTTGTACCTTCTCCCTTATTTGGGAGTTATTCGAAATGTGGGAGGCTTTGGAGAATTTCAAAACTCTCTAAAATTTTCTTTAGTTTATTTTTTAGAGTTATTCCAAATTAGGGGTTTGGAACTTGCAAACAAGCAATCTATACTCAATTTCCCCCTTTTCATAAAAAATCATTTTTATACGAACCAAACCGATAAAAAAATGAACATTACAATGAGCACAAAATTATTTAAGAAACAAAAATACAAAAAATAAAAACAACTAAACAAGCTAAGAGCCTAAGATGTAGTGGGGCTGTTGCCCCTCTACACTCACCAAAAAAATAAATCTAAGAGTCTAAGACCAAGTTGAAGATCGCATGTTGAGTATCTTCCTATGGTAGTTAGAATGCCTACGGCTATCAAAGGTGGGACTGGTTGCGGGATGATACTCTGCCACTAACCGCCCAGAGCTGAACCGCACTCCACAAACATTACACAACGTCTTTGGTCCCATAGGCCCTACCCTCCACTGTGGTGTCTCTTCCGTCTTGCAATGGCTGCATCTCTTTCTTACCCATGTCACTCTCCATCTTGGCCTCTGGTAATTCTTCGTCCTTTCTCTCTTAACCTTGTAAAGCCAATCAAACCTCGCAACAAATAAGACTCCATCCCCTCTCTCTTCATTTCGTCATGGTTTCGATCCTTCGAATTCAGCTCCATACTTTGTTGCTTTGCTTTGGTCCCATCCTTAATAAAGAGGAGGTTTTCGAGGTATTCTATTTCTGGTGTCGTAAGTCCCACATCGTTGAAAGGTATAATAAAACCATTAGGGGAACTTGGAAACCATTCCACGACATCGTTTGTTGAGCAATGTGGAACATAAAGTTCGCTTCTCTCCCAGAAGCTGCTTAGGCTTGGCCAGCTACAAATACAATGTTCTTCTTCTTTGTCTAGGTTATTTGAGATAAGGTCTTCAAAGTCTCCAATATCTAATTAAGTTGCCATCATCCACATCCATGAGAAATGTTATGGATGTCTGAGTAAACACTAAACAACCTTTTTTGTTTTATGGAGAGGGGGAATTGAAATCAGGTGTTGGGGGCTACGACCGGTCGACTGCTGAACGCTACCAATTGAGCTAATACCCCTTAACAACTTAATATGGAAGAAGCATATATGCATGGCAGCGCAAATTGAAACGGAGTGAGAAAAATATATAGAGAAGAAGACGAAGATAGGCAATACTCTTAGAACAACCATTTTAAAATCATTTGTATTTGACTACAAATGATATGTACTGTAAAATCTGAAAGAATATTTTTCTGCACAATATATAGCACTTTAATTGTTATTGTCATAATTGTTATTTTTCGTACAGCTGGGAGATTGGATTCAAATTAAATCATTTGAATTTATGTCATAATGTTATTTTAAAATATAAACATATGCAGTGAAGATATTCGGAGCAAATTGCAGCAAATTACTAACGAGGCGCCAAAATATAGCCGAGAATCCCTAAGGATGGGAAGTGTTAGCAAATTACGCTTTTTTACAAAAAGTGCAGGATTAGCATTTCTTTACTAGCGCGCACTTTTACTAATTAATATATACACATAAAATCCCCGAGAATTACTGCTCATGAATATAAATTAGTCCATATATTTGTTAGTTAAATCTTAAAATACTATCTAGAGATAACATTTGGACTAAAATGATCAATAATTTACAATTTTAGGAATGATTTTGTCAATTTCTTAATTACAATGACTAACAGTGTCATATTATTATAACTATAGAGACTAAAATTTAAGATTCACTCGCTCTTAATTATTTCTGCTTCCTGTTTTGTCTGCAAACAAACAAATGTCAAACTTTGTTTAAGTTCCCTTTTTTTGGTTATTATCTATTTGTCCCCCTAATTCCTCTCTCCATGCAATCTGTTTGCCCCTCAAGTCACAACAAGCTGGTCTTTTCAATTTTGCTTGGGGAGGGAAAGCATCTTGGACTTGTTAGTGTTTTTTTGGAGAATAAACAGGTCATGATTCAGGTTGAAGAGCACAACAATTGTACACATGCATGTCTTTAATTAACTTTGAAATCCATTTGTGCATTTGTAATGGGGTTTGTAAAATGTTGTCGATATATATACATGCGTGTATCCATGTCCATCTTAAAATCTCATTGAACTTAATAAAGGAAACACAATCCGGATGTTAATTGAACCGTATACAAGCAAGCAAAGGATTCGTGAGGGAAAGGAAAAACGAAAAAGTGAAAGAAAACAAAAAAGACTTTAAAAAACTACTGAAGTCCTGAATTTGAATAATCGAATAAATAAAAAAGATTTTAAATAACTACTGAAAAGTGAATGAGAGAGAGAGAGAGAAAAAGTTCTCAATGAAAATTATCACGTCTATCTTAATTCATTGCTGCTACTTATATACATATACCTTGTATAATGAGGGTGTGTCTAGACAATACATTGCTTCTGGGGTTTGAGGCAAAGGAGATAGTCAATACCTAACACAAGGTCAAGGAGCAATCCACCCAAAAGAGTAAATCACCAAAATCGTCATTGAATTAATCCCCCGACAATTCTCGGTCATATTAATACTTTTAGATCAATCAATTTAATCCTGAGATTGTTCAAGGCGGACTAAATTGACGATTTACTCCACCCAAAACATAATATCATTAGGTAAATATGATCAAAGAAAATGGGTGATTTGGGCATAACCCAGCTGCATGAAGGGGTGCTTGCAAATCTTGGGACAAGAAGTTATTCCAATTAATGTGATCATCCTCAAGAAGCCATTGATTTAGCCAATGGCATTTCACTCTCATGTGAAGCAATAGATAAGGTCCTAACTACAGCCTTCTTATCATCATCAACAGGTGCATTATTTGCTGCACCACCACTTCCTCCTCGTCCTCCTTGATCACCTCCTCCATTATTATTAATATTGGGAACGCTAACTCTAAGCCTAAATCCACAACACCGTGAAAAGATTCGGTACAAGAAGGTGAATACCCAAAAGGCCCACGGTAGAAAAACCAAGGTGACACCCACGTCGGGTACCCAAGATGCGATTTGTGACTCGGGAAGGACCAGGTATGCTACGAGGCACCCTCCTCTTGCAAAGATTGAGATGAACAGAATACACGTGATGAGCCATATGAAGGTGCGCCCTGAACTAGGACCAGCTACAAGCATTTGTTTGTGGTGTAGCTAGAATGATCAAATATGTGAAGCCCAGATGATCAAGAAGATATTAATTTCTTCATTGTTGTCATCGTCCATTTTTTAATGTTAGATCAATGATGGTTTGGTTTTAGATTTTGATGGGGGAAGGTTGGCATGGAAAAAGGGTGAGAAGGTTCCATTAATTTGGAGGTGGGGATAATTTAATTTCCAGTTTTCTTGTTTCTGATGTTTGTGCAGAGAAAAAGGACTGAAAAATGGGAATTCTCAAATGATTCTCAAATGATAGACATTAAACAAATGCGCTCCACAAAGAGAAAGATAGAGGGAAGCCGGTTCCATTTATGGTTATGCACGGTTTGATTTTGATAAACGTGTGCGTGGGGGTAAGTAAGGATAATTTTTTTGTTACTTGGTATTGAAGTACATTTAAGATAAAATAAAGGCAAACTATAAATGGAAACGAAAACAAACGATAATTAAAAAAAAAATGTATGACAATTCTTAATACTCTTTAGGTTTCTTTTTAATTGGCCATTTTTAAGAAGAATTTTGTTATTATTTATTTTTTTGGGTGAACTAGGGTATCTTTCACGTATAATTGTGATGATTAATCCCTTGAGATACTGATATCTATTTAAGAGGTTAGGCATCGTGCTTAAAGGACCTGAGTATTTACCACTACCACCCGTGTCACACCATTTAAGATTATATTTTGTCAATTATACCTTTATTATCATTAATTATTTTGCATTTTTTTACACACTTTAATGTAGAGAGTAAATGGATATAGTAAATGGAATAATAAAAAGACGATGATATAACAAGAAATTTTTTATCAATTAAATTATTTCTTAGTTAATCCAAAACAACCTTAAAAAGACAGATATTAAAGAAAATGAAAGAAAGTAGATATTGCATATGAAGAGAGTACAATACAATATCTCCGAAGTCCAAACTTACCATACGGAAAGCATGAGAGAATATGTTTTAAGTCATCTTAGGGATGGCAATTGGGCCTGAATTCAATGGGCACCCGTAAAATTTACCCGTAATAAGGAGGGTAATTATCCACTTAATGGGTATGGATATGGGTATAGGTAACCCGCATATTTTGATGAGGATGAGTGCGGGTGCGGGTACGGGTACCTCAGTACCCACCCCGTCCCAGACCCGCATTATATATATATATATATATATATATATCTTTATAATTATTTATATATGTATCATCATTCTAGGCTTCATGAGGATACTTCGAATGTGCTTATGTGTGCACAAATTAAACTGGTTGAAGCATGAAAAGGAGGGTAATATATGTTGCACTAATATATTTATTCAATAAATTTGTGTTTAGTTTATTAACTAACTTTATTTTAATGTTGTAGTTTTTATTGGTATTACTATACCCAAACAATATTTACATGTGAAAGATAAGTCTTAGTCGTCATTCCAAGACTCAGAATATTCTGGTGATGAAGTAAAATAGTCTAAGAGTGTGTTTGTTTGAAGAGATATAAAGTTATTCCCAGGAAAATGAATTTGGGAATGTGACATTCCGTGTTTGTTTTAAGTTTTAAAAAGATATTCATGGTATAATTTATTCCCTGGAATATAGATAGTTTTCAAACACTTCAAATATAACTTCTCACTCCCACTTTATTTTCACCATCTTTTTTTAATTTTTAAATTAAATAAATTTTAATAAATATTTCTAAGAATACTAAATACCAACCAAACACAATATGATTTATATCTAGGAATTTTATAACCTGAAACAAACATCCCTTAATAATTTTTTTATTAATGTTGATTTTACAACTCAAACTAAATTACTGTAATATATTATTTTTAACAAATTTTGGAGAGTACCAATTTAACCTCAGTAGCTGCAAGTTCATGAATTTATTATTTTAGAAGTTTATTGTAGAATTTATTTAATGTTCGGGCTTGATTTTATGTATTGTATTTCATAACCTTATTATGCATTGTAATATGTACTTAATTTTTACCATATATAATATTATGTGTTACCTTTGAGAAATTGATTTTTTCATTTTTGATTGTAAAAGTGCGGATAACGGGTATGGATACGGGTACCAAGGTACCCAAAGGGTAAAGGTACGGGGATCAAAGTTACTACCCACGCAAGTATGGGACCGAGTACGGGTATTTTTTTCAAATTACAGATATGGAGACAGGTACTATAGTATAGTACCCTACCCATTGTCATTCCTAGTCATCTACAATTCCACATCCAAACTTCATGGATTAGTGAATCTAAAAATGCCTAACATTATATCAAAAAAAAAATGCCTTACAAAAATCTGTCCAAAGCTTCAAAATAACATCTGTACATTTGCACTTTCATCCAAGTTCCTTCTACTGGAAAAAAAAAACCTACTTAAGCTGGGAAACAAATAAAATAAATGAAGCATATATACCTACCTTCAAATTAAGCCAAAACGTATCTTATACGTGCATCTCTTTATGGCTATGCAAATACTATTTACAAGTTCGCATGCATAATAATAGCATCTAAATCCAACGAAAGCTACTCTTACTCAAACTCTACGGTTTCAGTTTTATTCACACCACAAGAAGGAAAATAGTTAAGAGTTATAAAGGACACCGTTGAACTAAGAAGTAAGAAGTCATTCTCTCATGATGGAATATATACTCCTCATTATCATTTTTTTTCTTCCAAATCTACACAATTAGACCGTTAGAAATTTCTCCAGAAAGCCCAAAAGCGAAACAACATGAAGGCTTCCATTAAAACCTTTCCGTAGAACACAGAACTGAGACGTAGCTACCACCAAGTCAAGGAGGGGGACACACTTTTTGGACCTCTCTTCCAAGACCCAATCTGCGCTAAACGCAGAATTTTGAAAATCTAACCTAAGAAAAACAAAATAATATAAAAATGAAACAGAATTTGATTCCAAGATGGTACTTTGATGAAGTGGTTAGTCAAAACTTGAAGAGCGACTCCATCTTCCTTGCAAATAGTCCTCCAATGAGACACTCTGTTCACTGCTACTGACAGAAACTGTATCGTCCTCCAAGTCCAGCAACGCAAGGTTAAGGTGCGACTGAATATTAGTTGGAACTGGCTCCTCATCAAATCCATCATGTGTCTGTGGTGCACAAACTTCTAGTTCTGCCCATTTCATCACTTCTTCGTCGCCACGAAGAAGTTTCAATATCTGCATCATTGAAGAAACATGATTGATATTCGAAAGGACGCAAGAGGTGGGACAAATGGAATGGAGTAAATTTGCACAGGCAAAGGACTTACGAGGCTGATTTGAGGTCGCAATCTAGGAGCTCGTCTAATGCAGAGAGTAGCAGCCAAAACCATTCTCTTGATCTGGCAATTGTTGTATTCACTGCCAAGGTTTGGGTCAAGCAACTGGGAAACCTTCCCACTTTTCAAGATTGGTGTTGCCTGGATGTGGTCATTAGTCACATTAATTTCCAACTCTTAGGATACAATACTTGTAGGATGTTGAGTTCTTGTATTAATACATGTTTCGTTTATGCATTAGATAGTGTTGTAACAATCTTATATGCTGAATTTATAACACTGAGAAAAAGAACTTACCCACATAACAAGGCTCTCCTGGCCCTTTGGACATTCATTGTTAATCGGCTTCCTATTTGATAGAAGCTCAAGGAGTACAACACCAAAGGCATATACAT
The DNA here is from genome assembly GCA_030159175.1 of Glycyrrhiza uralensis. Taxonomy (NCBI): domain Eukaryota; kingdom Viridiplantae; phylum Streptophyta; class Magnoliopsida; order Fabales; family Fabaceae; genus Glycyrrhiza; species Glycyrrhiza uralensis. The sequence continues at coordinate 47,186,970 of BRZY01000005.1, forward strand.
CAATTTTGTCAGTTACTCTACCGTGCATAAAATATTCAGGAGCTAGGTATCTGCAAGATAAAACCTTATCAGACCAAATCAAAAGTAAAGATAAACAAACCAGTGGGAGGGAGAAAAGGGCATGCTACTCACCCAAAAGTTCCAGCCACATCAGTACAAATAATATGGGAAGAAGAAGAAGAACCCCAACTAGCCAGTCCAAAATCTGAGAGCTGAAGAAATAAACAGTTGGCTTATTAAAAGATAGGGATAACTGAAATAAAGTGGAAAAATTCTCAATGGCCTGGGTAACCAGGCCTAACCGAGCAAGGGGAGAAAATATATTACAGTACCTGAGCCTCGAAATCATCTGAAAGAAGGATATTAGAAGATTTAACATCCCTATGGATCACAGCCTGTGCACGGCCATTATTATGCAGATAATCCAATGCCTCAGCTATCCCCACAGCCACCTGGTACCTCTCTTGCCAGCCAAATGCATTACAGTCCTTCTTATTACCTATGCCAGAAAGCACGAGAAAAACAAATTAGAGAATGTAATAATTAATGTAATCATTAGCAAACAAGGCCAAATAAATATCTACCATGAAGGTTTTCTTCCAGGTTTCCCCTTGATAAAAAATCATAAACCAGTAGTAAATGGTTTCCCTCTAAACAAAAACCAGATAGAGATATTATGTTTTTGTGATGCAAAGTTGTAACGATCTCAATTTCCTGAACAAACTCTTTTAGCACATTCTCAGATGGCTTCAAAATTTTCACAGCCAATTCCTTGCCATCTGGAAGACATCCTCTGTAAACATCACTACTACCACCTTTGCCAACCAATTTTTCTGAAAACGCAATTAAGAAAACATATCAGAAGATATCTCAAGCAAGTTGCTAGAATAAAAACTGGGAAACAAAAGTTGGAGTGATGGAAGCTTACTGGGTGAGAAGTTGGCGGTCGCAGATGCAAGTTCCTGCAAACTATATAATCTGCAAGAAGATGAGTACTTCTCTCGTAAGACCAACAATTCTTCGGGAAGGCTCACATCGCTGCAAAGGGTGGGAGGAGGCAAGCTAGTAGCAGATTCAAATAGCACAATGGCACCACTCTCCCCATCCAGGGTGGAATCATCAGTTTGGTCAATATTAATTTGTTTTTGATCTGGATGGACTACAGCTGAAGAATGACAACTGGGCTGTCGTAACGCCCGTTGAAAAACAAATGTATTTTTCTGCGAAAACTTGGGGGTAGTATGCTTTCTGGGCTGAAATACCTGGCGAAGGAGCCACCAACCAGGTTTTGTCTGTTTCGAATCACCCATCACAATCGAATAACAAGAGTCGTCGTCATCAAGTTTTTGAAACGGTACCAAGGCAAGTGGGTTTTTCTCTTCAAGATCATCAGGCAACTCCCCTTTCTTATATTCAGTTTCACAAGTCTCTCGCAGTGCACAACTTCCACAACTCTTCACACTTTTATTTGTACAAGCCACCAACAATTTTGGTGATAAATCTAGGCCTTCGTGTAATAATTTTTCTGCCACGACAACAACAACAGTCTATATTATTCTCAAAACTCATCTCTCACCAAACATTGAACAAAAAGGCAACACAGGACCATTAATGAAGCATTATATCCAACCAAAACTGAAAATAGCAATGACTCTTACACAAAAATACACAAATAATTACTAATCAGGAAAAAAAAACAAAATTAGCAGAAAAGGAAGGTGTGAAGCAAAACCTTGGTTACTACATATTCTGGAAGCTTCCCTGTGGAATGCAACTTTGCCATTATCAACAGCGAAGACGGAGACACACTTGGGCAATTTCTTAGCGCAATACTTAGCAACCCAAGCCGAAGAACGGATTGTGTGGTGGGATTTCGAAGTTCCGAGAATCACCGTGGAAACGCCGAACGATTTCGCCTCTTCTACCAGAAGCTTCCGAACAGAAGCACCTCGACACACTTTAAGCCTGAGATCAACCTGAGAGAAAGGGAACACAAACACAAAGCTCCGTAAATTCAGTTCCAACGGCTCATTCTGTTAATTTATTTTCCCAACCGTTTTCTCGGCATCCAAACAAACAAACGAGAGTGTGAGAAAAGCGAACCTGCTTTAAATTGCAGAAGCCTTCGTATACGGCGAGAACGGAATCGAATGTCTTCACCAGAGAAAGCAACGACGCTGTTCCCTCTGCAACAACAAAAAAAAAACAGATTCTAGATTCAACATAACAATGTTCCAGTTTCCAAACACAAAGTAAAAAAAAATGAAAGCACAGAGAGAAAGAGAGAGAGAGAGACCAGTGACGGTGTCGAGGACGTGAACCGCAATGACGAGGTCGCCGGGCTCGGCTACCTTAACGAGTGCCCACGTCAGCAATTCCCGGCTCCGGGGATCTAACTTCACTCCGACCAACACCTTCCGGCAACAGCCTCCGTCGCCGATTAGCTTCATCGGAAGAATAATCACTTCGCTTCGCTTTTTTCCCTCTCTCTCTCTCTCTCTCTCTCTCTTTCTATCTCTTCGTGGTGTTGGTGTTGCTTTATTATCTTTGGGAAATGCGAAGCGAGGGAGAGAACGAATCGTGCTCGAGGACCGTAATGGAGAGAACTGTCGTGGGGGAAATATTCCCGTGCTTCTCGGTTGTGTGTGTGAGTGAGTGATTTGAGTGAGATTCGATCTACACCGTTTGTTGCGCAGACCGTGATTATGCAAATGCTGTGGATTTATTATATACTAGTTCAATCACGTCAATTTAATAATGTGATCAATTATAGTATCAAGCAACTTAATGGACGGTTGATGACGTGGCAGATGCTAAATCACCAACACACAGGGGGACAGGGTGTGGCACGGGACACTGAGGAGTCCCACCCTTTGAAAAAGACTGCTTTGAACAAGTTGATATTCCCTTCACTGTAAAATGTACGCTGGATTTTGAGGTTTAATTTTATTAATTGATTAGTTGATGATTAATCGCTAACTAAATTAATGGAGGTAATTAAAAGGTGGATTTATTTTTATTTTGCGCTATAGTCTCCTAAAATACATATATTATCCTATATGATAAAATATATTCAATGGAATTTTTATTCACGTGCGAATTGAACATAAAATATTTCTTATCAAAACACTTAACAAAAACAAAAAGATACTATCTCCAACCCATATAAAAGAGAATTTAAGATTATTTTTTTAGTCCAAATTATAAGAAATATAGACACATTTTAAATGTATCAATTGTATAAAATTCTTTTTATATCCATTGGAGAGAATAATATGTTTAGAAATTAGGAGTGATTTAATGTCATTAAATGTATAAACCATCATTTTAATCATTTATTATGAGGGGTAATTTTGTAATAAAATTTATATTAATTACAACTAACTTATTAACTAATTTAACTACTTTTTATTGGTCTTTATAAATTATATATTTGTCTCTTATATATGAGACTGGAGGTAGTAAATTGTTATCAAGACGCGTTTTACAACTATTGTGGTTATTGTGGTTTTTTTTTATTGAAAATTGTGGTTTTTTTTATACAGTGGTTGTTTTTTATTTGAGAGTGATCATTTCTAAATAAATTGAAAACATATATAGCATATTTTTTTATCTATAGAAAAGTAAAGTCTCATCACGAATTGTTTTGTCACCAAAAATCGAACTCGGATACTAACCAAACGTTCGAGCATGTCCGCTTAGACGAAAGACATTAACCACTTACATCCAAGCTCGTGGTTATATAAACGCATATACATATATATGTAGAGTTTAATAATTATGCACTGATAGTATAAAAATATTTTACTTATATATTTAATCATATTTCATTATAGTACCACTTCGTAATAATAATTTCTAAAATATCAAAACAAATATCTACATGATAATACGTGATTGAATGCATGTGTAAAAGTAATTTATATCGATATATACTAATTAAATTTTATTTTATATATGTATATGTATGCATAACAATCGACACACGTGTACGTAAAAAAAAAATCAATACACGTTAGTATTTTGAAAAATGGTGCAGGAATTAAAATTTGAGATCCCATTAGCTGTCTTAATCCCTAAACATTACAAAATCGGGAACCTTGATATATACTACCTTCGTACCCTAAATATAGAAACTTTTTAACTAATCTATATCTTTTAAAAAAATTGGTTAAGTTAGTTAATAGTAATAAATTTGTCAATGATTTACTATATTTTTTCAAAATTAGCCCTAACACTTATTACTATATCTCTTCCCCCTCTCTCTCATCACTTAGTTAATGCATTAAAAAAGGTAGAGTGATTGGGTGATTTGTACAATAAATAAGGGTATTTTAGTCAAAAAATAATTAATACAACTGATTTTTTGGAAAGATTCTTATATAAAGAGACTTTCATTTTTTTGTAAAAGTTCATATATTTAGGGACAGAGATAGTATACATAAGTATTAATAAAAGTACGGAATAGACTTTACCCTTAACTTGCCATGTTACCTAGTACATTGATGTTCATTATGAAGGTTTGCTAAGATATTGTATGGCGAATATAAAATTGTGTGACAAGTAATAATGTTAGAGATCAAGCGAAACTTTAATGCGGGGTTCATGATTATTTACAATGATTCTGCTTCCTTGTCCACTTATCTACACCGTAGAATGTGTTATTTGATATTTCGCGAATGAAAAGTGATGACGAAACACATTTTTTTTTTTTAGTATTGTAGTATTGTTTTCCCTCCAGTAATCAGATTTTTTTTGGTCAATAACGTGTTATTTAATTAACAGATTAAAAATTAACTATCATGTTAATACGAATTGATTATTAATTTTAATCTTTTTTTTACACACTTAATTTTAATCAACTTAATTTTAATCAAATACTACTACATAGTACTCAAATTTTATACAAAAAAGTGCAAAAAAAAAACAATGTGTGTTAAAGTCAGTGTCGTGTAGTGAATTGGGAATGGCTCCAGAATAAATATTGGGATATAATTAATGGCAAGGATCTTTGTTATTATCAAACACAATTTTCATATCACTTGTTGTCTGGCACATGTGTCCTCGTAATTGGATTGAAATATATAAATAAATATAAGTGCTAGGCAGCGCGTGTATGTGTGTGTGTGGTTTTTTTTGGCCTTTTCCCCCTCCCTAAGTCCCTATAAGGTCGCATGAGCTATATGATTTTCAGAAAACTATAAACTCCATATCTAGGAGTTGCATAAGTGGTGATGTAGATGATATATTATATATTTTCATCCTCAAATATACGAAATAATTAATTTTGATAAAAAAAGTTTTTTAACAATTCAACGGGAAAATGGCAGTTTTAGCCATTAAAGCTATCATTTTATTAAATTATTATGTATGTATCTCTTGTATGGGATATCCTCGAAATTTCCCTAGTTCGATCGCATCAATGCCTTATAAATTGGGGTGTTTGGAGTTCATTGTCCAAACCTTGTATGAATCTTACTATTTTTTTCACTAAAATAGATGCAACATCATTAAAATAATAATAAGTAAAATTATAGCCAAAGCATTACGTGCATCTAAAGAAATATGAGGCGTGGGAAAATATGATGTGGGGGTGCTAATGAAGAAGAATATACAATTGCAATTGGTGGAGAAAGCCACTAAAAGAAATTGTAACACACTAATTAACTTGCCCCTAGTATTTTCATTAATTGAAGAAGGGACCCATGCAATACTAGCCGTTCGAAAAGCAAAATATGGAAAACAAAGAAGTGTGTTGTGTGGGAAATCAGGGATTGCTTATGCACTCGGAGATACCCCAGAAATCAAAAGTTTGATTCTTTTCCCCCAAACAATAATCTTTGAGCATGCGGTTTTCAATTATGTTAATCATATAATTTTACGAATAATGTAATAATGTATAACCTATATATAAAGAAAACACTCTATTTTAACTTCCATTTTGGTGTCTTATTTTATTTTCCATTATTGTCCTTAAAAATTTAAATTTAAATTTACAAATAATTATCCCATAATTTACTAATAACTACCTTATAATATACTAATAACTACTTTATCATGTAATATTATAACAAAATATATATAAAAAAAAGGGAGTGCCTGGCTCCCCCTAGTAACGATAAAAAAAATGGAATACATTAAATTTAATGATAAATAAAAAATATAATATTTTTGACAATCTTTTGGTGAACTCATTATTCATCATTAAAAATTCTTTTAGATGAATGTAATGTCATTTACAAGGATGGCGTAATTATGAGTATGACTATTTAAGCGAAATAATGAAGATTAGCGAATCTTTAAAAATATTATACTAACATGTAATTAAGATAAATATTTTTTCAATAAATTAATTAATTCTTTATATACTTAAAATATCCCCTTGTTTTTAAAGATAAATCAAAATAATGACATAAAAGACAATGTTGATTGTTGATAATGTAAAGTTTTTGTCATAACTCTAAATGATAAAATGGTTTGATGGTTTACTATAGTAACACCATTTATCTAAAAAAGATATTATACTATAGTTACCAATGAATTTTGAATAACTTAGAAAATATTTAGTGAAAATTGAAAATCCTTCTTCTAAAATACAGGTAAAAATTTTTGCCTTTTAAAGAAGATGAGAAGGATGGGAAGTATGTTCTCTTGATTCCTTCCTAAATATTTTTCGAAAAAGTTTTTAATGCGGAAGCATAAATAAAACTTGTGTGAATGAAGTCTCATTTCATATAATTATCAGAGTTTTTACAGGGAAGAATTTAGAGTAAGACAGTGAACATCTGAGTCAGTCTAGTCTCTAAACCTCTACCCAAAATAATGTAGTAATCATCTATTCTTCTCGGAATCCATATTCATCTATACAGCAGCATCCTTCAGATCCTCTCCTAAGAGCTAACCCACTTCTTGGGTCAAACATCTACTCCGTTATGCATCAACATAACAAAGCAGAAAGGGTGAAACTCTAAACAACTTAATAAGAAAAGTATAGGCACACAGCAACACACAGTACAAACACTATCATACTTAACAAATCAGTACACCAACAGAACAAACAATAAGAACTTTGCTTAAAAGACAGCACATTGGGAACATCCAGTGGGAACATTGCTTTTAACAAAGTATTTGGGAACATCGAGCAGGAACATCATATGGGAACATCAAATAGGAACATCGCCTTTCACTAGGCATATCTCTTTCACTTCCAATCACTCAGAACCATTTATCTCAAACCACACAGAATTACCAAAAAACACAAAGACCACGTTTAACAGATAAGAATATCAAATCACACAACTCAGGAAAACACACAGAATCATGAGTAACTGTAGAACCAAAACGTAATCAAAATAAACTAAGTGAAATCAACTGTTTATTTACGGAAATACTTAAGCATAATTTATTTTCTAGGAAAAAGGCCCGTTGGAAGCCTACCTCACTAATTTTCACTGTCTTAAACATTGGAAATTAAACTGAGTTACGTGCATACATATACAAATTAGATACCAGCTCAACATTTCCCACTTGCTAAAACAACAGTAGAATTCACCGAGAATCCATTACTGTCATCTTAACTTCCGAAAGATGCTACAACGGTAGAATTCACCGAGAATCCATTACCGTTATACTCTTTTATCCCATCCAATCTATTTATATATACTTTATTAATTAAATCACCTCTTTCCCAAATTATTTTGATCACGTATATACCTGATCCCTAGTGTTAAGATTTTTAAATAGTGTATCAATACAGATCACAGACTAGAAAGAGACGGACTTTATAGTAGCCCCTTCAAATGTCTTTTTCCTTTCTAGACAGATCCATATTAATAAACCAATCAAATCTTAACCATCACCCTTGAATATATAAATGTTAGATAACATCAGGGATTTTACAAAAGAAGAAAACATATTTTCTTTACGGTACAATCATATTTATGGTAAACTAAAATTTGCCATTATAACGGTATGTTTACTAAGCTCAAAAATTAATTCTTGTATCCTCACCTCATTCCCACGAAAATTTAAGGATTTTTGGGCATCACAACACTACAATTAATAATTATCATAAAAAAATCATTTTAGAGCAATATAACAATTTATAAAGCATGACAACCATTTAAGAGCTATAACACCCAAAGCATACAATTCAAGCACAATCAAAGATCAAACCATATACATATCAAATTATTTTGCAAGAGGTTCCCCCCTACCTTTCACCAAAAATGGATGAAGATCCAAGAACACCAATATAGAAATTTAAGACTTAAGAGAAGAAAAGAGAGAAACGTGTATATCTTCTTGATTCCTTGGCTTGGTGTGAAAAATAAGAGATGTATGAGGGGGTATTTATAGTGGATGGGGCAGCCAAGGGGGTTAGGTTAAACTAGCCATGGTTAGCTTAGAAAGTAATCATAGTTTGGTTTTTAATAAAAATCAAAACAATTAACTAATTCCTAATTGGCCTAAACCACTTCACAAGGATTGAATCCAAGTGAAAAATCATCATCCAAAGGCTCTTGGGGAAGGAGAGGGGCGGCCAAAGAGGAAGGGCAAGGGAGGAAGAGTTTATGCAAGTGATGTAAGTCATGACTATCAAAATGCATCTTTAACTAATTAGTTTTAATCAATCTTTTTCTAATTGATTTAAAGACTTTCACAAGGATTAAATCCAAGTGAAATGAATCATCCAATGCTCAAAAACAGCCCAAGGATGTTGACAAAGATGAGAGCAAAGGGGACCATTGGATTAAAATACCAAAAGCTTTATGTTTTTGTAATTATGATGTAAAATAAATGATTACATAGTCTTCATTCCAATCCTTCTTGACTAAGGCGTGTGGCTGAGTCAAAAACACTATTTTAGACTTTATAAAATTATTCCAAGGTCCTTTGAAAATTCCCAGTTCATCTTTCAACCCCCCTTTTGCCTTTTATATGGCAAAAATACTGCATAAATAAGTCAAAACAGTAGAAAAATAATTTTGTCTAGAAATATTTTTAAAAATCATGAAATAAAGAATAAAAAATAAAATAAAAATTGTTTAGGACATTTTTTCGAAATTTACGTATACTGTATAGCAAGTTCTATACGCTATACTGACCAATTTGCGGTATATTTCGGTATTTTTTGAAAGTTTTTCAAAAATTCTAGAAAATCAAAAATATCAAAAGAAGAAACTTTTGTGAAAGGAGATAAAATTCTGGGTTGGTTTGACATATTTTCTCTTTTTAAAATCTTATCCGTTAATAACAGTAGAATACAGTTTTTCGTAAAAATTCAAACGTTAAAGAAAAAATGGCTATTTTGATAAAGTAATTTGATAAGTATTCTAATATCATGATTCTAAGACTAACATAATTTTCTTAGCACTTAGTTCACATAGATTCATTAAAAACATATAATTGACGGAAAACAACATACGGAAGTCTATATAAGACTTTAACTATCTTAGAATATCACACACCCTTTTTATTTCTATACTATACAGAATATACAAGATCCAAAAGTCTATACTTTATCTACCTTTTTTTTCTCCAATCTCTAATTCATTTTTTATTTACTGAATACAGAATTTCTCCTAAAGGGACCAAAACCGTAATTCCCTTTTATCTCTTCTGTTAAAATTCAAACTTAGTCTCTAAAACCCTTTTGAATATCAAAATAACTTATCCTTTGTCTATAATACTTCTTGGAACCAAATATGAATTTTCTATATTTATTTATCCACTGTTTTGACTGTTCAGAATGTTCATATTTTACTGTTTGGCGTTTACGTCTACTCTAAACTATTTTTTCTTAATCTAAAAATCCTAAGATTAATTCTAATCCTCAAAAATTAATACTCTATCTCATAGAGTAAAATTTTGAGATGTTACAACTAACACTTACTTAAAAAAAGTTTTTGTAATGATGGAATAATGGCACAAAAGAATAAAAATAATTCTTAATTTCTCGCAAGAAATAATTTAACAGCTATTTTTTTCAAAAGATAAATAGATAATATACTAGTTTTTGAAAGCGTTCTAAAATTCACTCTAATAAAAATTAGCTGTATGCATGTGCGTGTAGCTAATTCATTGAATAAAAAAAATAGAATTGTTCTTTTATGCATCGTAGGAGTCTACTGCGCAGAAATGTTGATGCTTCTTTATGGTCTTTTCCATTACTACACAAGCCAAGAAAGAGAATCAGGTCAAAGATATTTACAGCTTAACTATCAAATTGAACTTTTCTACTCACTTAACGTGAATCTTCAAAAATTGAGGTCAACGATGGTTTCATCAACCAATCCTCAATAAAATTTTCAATTGATACCACTGAAAGCATACATTGAAATTCTGAAAAAAAAAAATTAGCTGATAATTTAATTTAAGTATTATATTGATCTTTTATACTTTCTCTAGTCTAAAATATAAGTAATATAGTACAAAAATATATAGATCAATGAATGTTTTGAAATTGGATAACCTTAATTAATATTCACTGTTGTTAATTTTTTTTTTCAAAATTACCCCTTGTATCTTTTATAAATATGAATATTACATTAAATAAATGGTATAATTAAAAAATTAACAATTAATTTATATAAAAATTGATAAATATTACTTATATTTAAAAAAAATGTCTTTATTATTTATATTTTGAAACGGAGAAATTATTAATCTAACGAGATCATATAATACTTGTTGCGCAACTGGTCAGAAAATTGTTAATATTATAAAATTTTATTCGACTTTAGTATAATAGTATTAAAGTATTAATTAACAATAACTGTTCAAATAGCATTCGATGATCATGCTTTTGTAATCATTACTCTTTTGATTGGCACATACTTTATAATAATTACTCTTTGTGATTATACACTGGCATAATTTTTAATAAAATGAATTTTTAGCAAAATCTCATAATTAGTGATAAGTTTGTTTATACACATCATCATGAAAAAGATCAATCCAAATTAAATAAAAATATATTACTCGGATACCACATCACATTTGCATCCAAACGTTTCCTAATTCCCGTGGAGCTCATCAACTTTATGCTTAATTTTTTTTTATAGAACAAGAAAATAAAGTGAACTTTGTATTAATTTATTAATTTATTTAACGTGTTATAGAAGTGCGCACATGTAGTCTATTTTGTCTTCTGAGAAACTGGTTAAACCATCTACATGTGTACCTAACCTGGGTCGTGGTGAGTTAATTAGTAACTACATTTCATTTCATGGCTTCTACATACCTCGAAATTCCATGCATCACTGTTAAGTCAAGCTTGAAATAATAATAAAAGGCAAGAGAACCTTTTGCTGCAGACAACACAAAAGGCAAAGGAATATTTTAAAATATTGTAGAAAGAACATCTGTGATATGAGAGAGACTTTTTTATTTTTGCTTTGTCTGCGAGAAAATGATGCTACCCACTACCCTTTGACAGTGTAGAATAAGCTAATCTAACCTTCTCCTCTTGGTCCCTTCCCTTCAATAATTATCTGTATATATATATATATATATATATATATATATATAAGCTTTGAATTTTGTTAATACACTGTTAATTTCATAAAAAGTCGATCATCCAGTACCTAAGCAAAATGCAAAGTTGCCCACTTGTATTTATTAAAGATTAAAGCCCTTAAAGATTATACGCCCGAAATGTTGAACTGTCAATTATCCTTGTCAATTGTCATTACGCAAGAAACATGCAGCATCTTTATATTTAATTATCAATTTGCTTTACTATAGAAATTACAAGCTGATCACCAGTGTAGTCAATATAAATGGCTTTACTAGAATGTTCTGCTTTTTTTTCTTCTTCTTTTTGCCTTATGTTTAGATGATGGGGTTAGGATGGAAAGGAAGGTTTTCTTTAAATTAAACCACTTTTAAAAACCAGACCAATCTAGTTTTAAAAACAATAAATTAAACATTCTCTTATTTAAGATTTAATAATGAGAGATTATTAACTAACCTAGTCGTTTTATTTTTATAATCACTTTATAATTATTTAAGATTTGTACGAACACTCTTTTATCTGCCATCCAAACTCCTTGGGAGAAGGAGGTAAATGATAAAAAATATATATAATTATATCACCTGTAAATTACTTCTTAATCATTTGTATAAACACTTGTAACTCTTAATTTAGGGAAAAAGATTGACATTTCTCTCCATACCCTCCATCCAGACATGGATAAACAGAATATAAAAGTCTAGAACGATACTATTTACTATGCACAAAATACGTTTTTGTGCACCGAAACATAAGTTACATTTTTATTTTTGCACAATAAAGTTCAAAACTATAAATATTATCCTTTAAACCATCCCTTTCTTTTGGGTTGATGGATGATTTCCAGTGGAGTGTTTCCCATGCAGTTTATGTGGGGCCATATGGGGGAAGAAGTGTGTGTATCTCAATGGTTCCTTCACACACTGTGTTTTTTGTCTTAATTCTTAAGTACCCATTTTGGTGAAAACAAAGCTCTGCTTTTGTTTGATACATATTGTGTTGATTTTTCAAGGGATTCATTCATGTGTCTTTGCTCTTTTGTATATAGGAATAGGAATTTGATTTTTGTCCCCAAGGTGGTCTGTGCTTTGCAAATGTCACTTGTCAAATCGGGCTTGCAAATCTTGGCAACACGCACGTGTTTCATGGGTACTACTCGTCAGTGCTTTACCCACACAATGACACTACACTGTCTTCCTTCTTGCAGTCTTCCCATGTGACCTGTGTCTTTGAAGGTTGAGGATGTATTGTGGACTGCATACGGCCGGTGCGAGGAGTGACTACTGTTCACAATCAGGAACATGAATGCAAAAGCACAACCAAAAAAGTAATTTTGACGACCCCGGTTATTTTGAGCCCTCACGGGTGGAACATATGACACCTACCTCCCTTAGCCTTTACCAAAAGTTAAACCCCATATGCACATAATTTTCAAATATGCAATAAATTATGAGATCGGATTCATCAACATGAATAACTTGAAAAAATTCTTACGGATCGAAAAAATATATTCAATGGCTTCTTTGGAAACAATAATTCGGTGGCTCTGCCTCTGATCTCACCATGAAGTTCTATAAATTAGTCTACCAATACAGATTACATTTCCAACCCACTTATGTGCTTTGATTATATTAATTAATGCATACACAAGAATTTCTCAATAACTTATACAATGACGAGAGAAAATTGAGACAAGATATAGGAGCATGGTTACTACTAAGTATGGACTAAATTCCTCCCTCCTTACCTGCAGTCAAACAATTGTTATGACTTATGAGCTCGCCCTCGCACATGCTGCTGCAGATCTAGCAAATGGACTGTTTCGTGACAGCCTACCCACCATGTGCTCGACAAATAGACGGTGTGACTAAATTTTCAGAATTTGAAAACTATTGGTCCTGATTTTACAAAACACACTGGTTTGATGCAAATGGAACAAAACTACATATCATTAATCAATGTCCTGTAATGCATCTGCAGTTCTTACCCTAACCTAAATAAATACACAAGGAGCATACATTACAAACTTGTGAAAAAAGTTTAGGGGCAAGATATTATCCTATTTCAACCGTCTTCAACAAAGGCTCACAGTGACATTTTACACATAACCTACCGATGAAAGATCATTGACAATTTGACAGGAATCGAAAGGTCCCAATGCCCTCTGTTACATCACAAACCCTGTCAAATTGCTTCCAGGGAACACAGGTATTCCACAAGTCATGGCGTTCCGCGATTATATCTTCTCCCTACCCAAAGAAGATCTGATTGAAAATGACTCTTAAATGATTTTTTAATTTTGAATAAGCAAATTCTGTAAGTTCCTTTATGCCAAAGATGTGATGAATGAATAAAGAGAAACATCAGAAGTTAGCATTGGCGTAGAACCAGTACAAGTTGTTGTAATACATGCTAAAATATTTGACATAATCACTTTACAAGTGCTTCCAAAACACATGCATAATAGAAAGAAAGGTTCTGAATGACCCCACCTAGTTTTCTTCTATACGGATGGATAAGTATCATCAAGAGACATCAGACTCCACGATTGGGGCAGACGTTAGCAAAGTGAGATGGATCACCACACACAAAGCACCTTCTACCAGAAATAGGATCCCCCGTGGCTGAAACAAAAGTCCCATTAGAAGACCGAGATCCATTCCGGCCACCTCTACCACGAGTTCCACGGCCACCATTTCGGTTAGGGTTGGATGCTGGAATACTATTTGAACGTGTAAAACTTCTTCCTCCAGTGCCATTATTGAGACTATCCTCCCATCTGCAATAGAGGTGATAAGATTTACATAAACAAACAGCTATCTCAAAACCACGCAATATTGTTCATTTCTCTAAGCTGCTTGAGACACCATCCATTACATACTGAAAACAGAATTGATGTCTCTTCAAAAATTAAATTGAAATTAATGGCAGTAATAATCACTTTGTTACTAAGATCACATAATGGGAGTCATAATTAAATCCAATTTTGTAAATGTCAGCTTGTGCTATTTGTGGATGAAAAGCAATCAAGGGGAAATAGGTTGGCAGGTTAACCATTATGTTATCTAGACTATGTTCTTGTTTGGGTGCAAAAGCTCTAGCTTTTAACTTATGGAGAAGTTAATCTTAGTTGCATTCTTATTTTTCTCATATATGTTAAAGTGGAAAAATGGTTAAATAGTCATTAATAGATAGCTTTTGGAGAAGTTAAAATAGATAGCTTTTGGAAAAAGTGAAGAGCAAAAATTAACTTTAACTTATATGAGAAGTTATTAGTTAAAAAACAATTTAGAAGTGCTTATGGAAAAGTTTATCCAAACAGGGTCTATAGTCATTTCTAGGTGTTAATCAACAATGCGATAGTTACAATAATTTTGGCATAGATCACGAGTTCACGTACACAAAGAAGTTGCACTCCTGTGATTGACATGAGTAGAACTTCCTTCCCCTGTTATTTGCAGTATTTGCAGTTCGCAGAACACATGGTGTTCCACACGAACTGCATGAAACAGAAGCTTCCCCTGCATCGCATAAAGGTTTATAATAAGACACATTGCTTTAAATTTCAACTTTGACAGCTGCTAAACGAACACGACAAAATGCATGATCAATGAAGAGCAAGAACTTCTAAAACGATGACACAAGTTACGAATATTCCTTCTTTTTTTTTGCAGAATAAGTCGGTTCTTATTTTTAACATCCCTTCCCTATAAAAGATATATATATATATATATATATATATATATATTATATATTATATATATACATACGAACACAAATCATAACCTCAGCTAGAGTAGCAATGAGATATATAAATAAGTAAACAACAACATTAACAGCCCTTTTCCCAATAATAGCCCTTTTCAATCTTAATCCAAATGTTATATAGAAATAAGTAAATCATTCAATTTTAACATTTTGTGCAACATTATTTACATTCATCTGCACATCTATAACATAGGTCGGCTAGGATGGGACAGATTTATTTCTCAGGCACATCAATTATCACAGGGGAGTGCTTTTCAAGTTGCATCACATATCAGACCAAGCCCAGAGAATTAATACAAACATTTGTCCAGAATCCAAAATCGACATTTGTCTATCACAAACTACAGAGCCAGGATCTCATGATTGACTATCACTGTTTGCTCATATGCCCATGGCCAACTAAAACATCCAAGAAATACACTCTTTATTTCTCTAGGCTGTCCACACTGTTACAACATTTTGATATTCCAGAGACCTTACCATTATGTTGGTTCATTCCATGATGTCGGGCATTTCTGGAGCGTAAAGTCTGTGAAGGACAATCATTAGAAGAATGCCCTGTTTCTTGACAGTTCGTACAAACTGTTTGCCTTGGGTTAGTATGATGGGTGTTGCTGTTTGATGCAGTTGGTCCACGAGCTCTTGCTGAAAAACATGGTAAGGCTACTAAGGCATACTCATAGGATTCTGATATTTATCCATGAAAACAATTGGAATGGCAGTAAACAGACTAAATGCTGAATACCAAACGAAAGCAAAATAAAAATACCCATGTGTAAAAACTTGCTTAAAGGAAGTAAAAATATCTATAAAAAAATCTTAATATCTTTTTAAAATGCTTAAATGCGTCATTAATCAAATTGGTTGGATTCTAGATTGAAGCTGCCATACACAGGTTATCTCATACGAGTTTTTTTTCTGGTTTAAATGCTTGCAAATATTGTTCAACTTATTAGTTATCAAGAGGCTAGGAGAAACTGATAGATAGTGTGAGGAAATGGGAGAAAACATAAAAAAAGGCTCCTTTAAAGTGAGCTTGTCTAAGGTCAATAGGTCATTACCCATCATTGATTTAATTTGGAATTTTAGAGTACATCGTAATCTTGACCTAGAAAAATTGAAGGGTGGATACACTGTTGAGATCCCACATCGACTAGAAATATAGTCAATGTAGGTTGAGTTATGCCCTAAACCCAAATTCTAAAATGGTATCATAGCTTATCCTATATCCGTTATAGGACCACCCGTATCTGTCCACGCACTATATGTCTATTCCTAGGTGAGTTAGGCCCTAAGCTCAAATTCTAAGATACACCATTACTTTCTCACTTTAGAGGCAAGCTCACTTTAGAGGAAGCAGCTCACTTTAGAGGAGCTTCTCCCGGACAACAGATAGAGAAGAGACAGCTGAAAGCTTGCTCTAGAACCCAACAATATTCTGTTATTGCTCAATGTAACTTGTGAACAGAATGTACAGGTATCTATAACTGACTAACAGCCCAACTCAATCTAATTGTTACTGACAGTGATAGGTGCCAATAACCATATATAGCTGAGAGCTGTACATAATGTACAGCTGTTAACAGCAAACTAAACTACTATTAACATACTCTAATTCAACTTAACAACAGGCTACATAGAGTCAGTATTTCACATGAAACAATAGTTACAATCCTGCTATATATATATATATTTTATTTTTTTTTGGATATAAATCCAGCTATATTTTTGAAAGTGTTTCTATGAACTATTTAGACATTCATACAAACCTGACATGCGAGGGCCAGTGCCACATATTTCTGTCAACTGTGTAAGAATCTCGTCACAGCCACCGATGCAGCCTATAATAACACATGTATTTATAAAACATAAGCACTTCAACTAAGGAGGGTTTGAGTAGTCATCATATGTTTGTGAATGAACTGATATGTTAAAGAACCAATATATAAAAGAGCCCTTTTTCATATATATTTTTTTCCAATTGCTCCTTTGGCGGATATTAAAAAGTTAAATTACATGAAAATAAATTGATCTTTAAGATCAAGCAGACTTATAATGATTTTTTTTTTACCAGATTAGGATTTAATAAATGCAAAGGTCCATGCATATCTTTAAAGAAAAGAGAAAGTAAATCTCACAAAACTAAAAATATCAAGAGAATTCATCATAAATTAGAGAAACACCTACCCAAATGGTTGACATTGTAGTTTGGTGGTATTTCCAGCTGCCGAAACTTGAATTGAATCAGGTAAACGGGACCTATAATATTTTCTACAGTCAGAGATGAAAATAATATCTAAAACAAGACATGGAACCAAGATCACTGAAACATAGATAAATTGAATAATATTGTTGAGAGAGAAGAGAAGCATATACAAGAAAAATGTGTCTTTCAACTACATCAAGAGCTAAATATTTATATGATGAATGTAATGAAAACAAGATACAATTTTCCTATCCTAGAGTTCCTTTAATGTATTTCAGGATAAAGACTTCGATAGTGAATATGGTTTGATACAAAAGATTAAGCACAATCACACATAATAAAGCAACATACTTGCTGTCCCAGAGACCCAGTTTCCTATAGAGTATTCTCAGTCCACAATACAGAATAACATCACATGCATAATTGCTACCCTACTATCACATATACTCCTAATAAATAACTGCCAGCAGTTATTTTCTAATTATAACTGTTATCAAGCATCTCTGCCACTAATTATTCCTAATTGTAACTGCCATGCAGGCAGTTACTCCTATTGTTTCCCATGCCACCTAGTGTACACCTTTCAAATGGGTGGCTTGGCTGGTTTATAGACCAATGGATTAGCCTCTCTGATACAATCACCATTCCTAAGAGATAATCAAAGATATTCTAGAGATATTTTCATACATTCTAATAAGAATAATAACATTTCACTATTTCAGCTTCAAAAAAAGATAAATTTCAATAGTTCTCATGATGCATAAAAGAGTGAAAAAGGACGGACTACTTATTACATATCAGAAATACCAAAGTGGCACCAAACAGTAAATATCTATAAAATTAAGGGAGGGGAGTGAGCATATTCTAATTCTAGACAATAAAGCTTTGTCTGCTCTCAATCTTTAAATTCAAGTCTTTTTTATTAAAAAATAGAGAGAGAGAGAGAGAGGAGATCACACATTAGCAAGCGAGCCACTGATGTTTATTTCAGTAAGTTAATCTCATGTATTGGGTGAGCATATTCTAGTTCTAGATAATATAAAGCGTTGTCTCCTTAAGTGCACAATCTTTAAAGTCCTTTATTAAAAATAGAGAGAGAGAAAAAAAAAACCAAAACCACACATTAGCATGCAATCCGCTGATGTATTTTTTTCAGTAAGAAGTTAATCATGTATCTTAATACTAACTGTTGAGTCACAAACCAGGAGTGCAAAAATTGCAAGTATTGGTGGTCACAACTGCTTCTGATACTGATCCAGGGAGCCAGACAGCATTCCGACACTGTTTATCCACAATGGTCAAATTTATTTTAGTGTCAGTCAGTAATAGAGGGGAAAGAAAGGGAGAAAAACCAATAGAACTTTCCTTTTTTGAAATTCAGTTAAACTGAATTCAGAAGAGTAGACAAAATTTACTGATCTCTGTATGAGTACTTAACTACTTGCTCGAGCGATGACTGATGACTACTTCAAAAAGGATATGAGTATTCATCTACAAGAGCAAAGGCATCGAAGAGAACAATTTTTTTTTAAGGTTCCAATAAAAGGGACCCAAACTTGAAGTTCAATATCATTGTGATCATTGCTAGGGAGGAATTTTTATCCTCATTTTTTATGTTTGTACCTATTCTTCTCTGTTATAATGTTATTTGATCCACCATGTGGAAAGGGGAAGCGGGGCCATAACATATTGGCAATTCCGAGGGTAAATAAGTTGTAACTTTTTTATTATAAAGCAATTAACAGGAAACTGAAAAAAGTAAATGTTCGATAGAATATTTAACACATGTTTAGTATGTAAATATTAGCTGCTGAAATTTGGGATGTAGTTACTCCAATTAGGGATTTAATTTGATCCTATGTAATTATGATTGATTCTATTTCATGATTATAAATAAGAGCTGTGTGGGCATACAACACACAACATTCATACACATTTCTATTTTACAGTAAAAAACCAAGAACACCAACCTGAGGGTAACCTAGGCATCCAACCATAAAATTGCCATCCTGGTAAATGATAATACAGAACTTTAATCAGATACAAGGTTTAAAGGGCAATATCAAGATTATGACTGAGCATGCCCTCATGCACAATGCACAGAAAATCAGCAAGTATAGACATGAGAAAGTATACACCTGTAATTCAGGGAGACATGATTAAATACTTAATCATATATCAACTAGATAGAACATACTTCGTCTTTTCTCTCTCTTTTTCTGTTTCATGCCCCAAACCATAAAATTATTCACTACCAGCAACCTAAATTCCACAACTACATTCCTTCTTGTCCCATGCTTACATTGTAATTGATTAACTGCCACATGATCCAGAAAATAATGGTACATGGTTGGGCCATTTACTTGACTCCCAAATACTATAAATCGCAAGAAAAGAATAAAAATATCACAGCAAAAAAGCCCAAAGTTTTTTATGAAATGCAATTATTTCTTTCGTAGGGAACCACGACTACATAAAACACATACTCGATTTTTCCTTAGCACCATGTCTGATTCTTGGCAAAGCCCACATCGTCGAACAACTTCTCCAGTTGCATTCATCTCATCACCGCCAGATCTATTAGATCTGTAAGAGTGGTTGAAAATCCATAAACATTTTACACAAGGAATCCATGAGGCTGGAGGAAGGGGGGATGATCACCTTTCGAAAAATATAGCCATGGCTTCTAAAAGTTTCACTTTATTCAATCTTGCCTGCATATATTTACTGGTTATCAATTATTGAAGTTCACAATCTCCATAATCAGAAAGACTTATTCAGATAAATTACATGGTACATGCAACTAAAAAGTCAGATAGCATGGAGAACCTACTTATGTGAATATTAAATTGAATACCAATCAGTTCCTTCTAGCTTGCATTTTCTTACCAAAAAAAATTGCTGTGAATGCGAAAGATGACAATATATGTGAAATTTTAATTTTGCACAAAATCTTTCATGCAAAAATGTCAAGACTTGTGGAGAAAAGCCACAAGCCCAGTTTGTTGCAAGAAGCATCAAGACAGTTAGTCTTCCCTAACCAAAAAGGATAGATGAACATAGAGCACATCCTGCCCTACCAAACATCTAAGGGAGTTATAATAGTTCAAAGCATTACGACAATACTTAAACTGAACAAAAATACTTCATTGGTGACAAAGTACCCATCTATAAATGTGGTTTAATTACTTCCTACAAAATTAATATACTCAACTCACCATGGAGCTTCCCACAGTTTTAGTTTCAAACTCAAGAGTCAAGACACAAAGCTGTTCTCATTATCACTCAACAAGGATGAAGGGCTAATCAACTTGCCTGCCAGAGGTTTGATTCCATGGGTTCTCAGAAATTTTTTTAAACATGAGCAATACATGGTCAAAGTGAGTGGGGTCATGAATTGTGTTCTCTTAAAGAAGGTTCCTCACTTGTCCTTTTTATTTGCTATTGACCCTATTGTTTCTTGTGAATATACCAAAATTGCAAGAAGAAAAGAGAACATATGATTAAAATATGCAGAAGGATACAGGAGACTGAGAAACTCACAAGATAAGAAAAATATTTTGAAGCAGGAAAAAATTTACAAGATATATGAGCAATTCTCATTACCTCGCATGTCATTATTATAAGCCAAGAAACATACCTCAATAAACTAGAATTGCTGCAAAATATTGTATATATAAAGGTTTCCTATCCCAATGTAAAAATAGATAGCATATTTCTAAATTTTAAATAAGAGTTCAAAAGATACAATATTACGACTAACTGCAGAACCAAACCTTTTTAAAAACTAATAACTACCAAGAAAGAACCAAATAACAGCATACATCTAGGAAACAATCTTTCATCTGTTGCAAGCTAGTTGCCAAAACTTCAGCTCTGCTTTTATTCCCTTCACTGACTGATTTCATGTCGCGTTCCATAACTGCTCTAAGATATGGTTTCCATAGTTTATACCTGAAAACTCGAATATGGAATGAGAAAAATGCACAACAAAATCTGTGTTAGGTTGACAGTCTCTTTTAATGCAAATGGCATCTTAACCTAGTCACTGGGTATATATAGAGTTGGAGCCAAAGGGGGAAAAGCACAAAATGTGAAAATCACATGTTGGTATCAAACATAAACAAGATAGCCTTTTAACCTTTTTTATAGGTAAATAAGCATTA
This sequence comes from Glycyrrhiza uralensis, assembly GCA_030159175.1. NCBI lineage: Eukaryota > Viridiplantae > Streptophyta > Magnoliopsida > Fabales > Fabaceae > Glycyrrhiza > Glycyrrhiza uralensis. The sequence goes on from BRZY01000005.1 coordinate 47,208,625, forward strand.
TATAACAACTACAACAACAAAATCCTTTTCCCGCTAGGTGGGGTTGGCTACATAGATCAAACGATGCCATAAAGTCCAATTGTGAACCATGTCAAAAATGACAAACCATTCAAAATAAAGGGAATTACTTACCCCATGTCATCATATCCCATAACAAGTGCCTCACCCTACAATAATATGAACCTCATGATCAATGAAAGTGTATGTGTTATGAAATAATATCACACTTCATTATTTTGTCAAACCATCATACATCATTATTTTGTTTTGACTGTTAACTTCTTATGCCAGCACAAGTACATCTTTGAGAATTAAATACATTATAACTACACTAATAAGATAAAAAAAGATTCTTCAAGCATTAACATGAAGAAAATTAATGCAGGCCACATATCAATCAATTCTACTTTATAAATGTAATAATTATTATTTCTCCTGTAGAGGTCACGATCATCTTCGTGTTTAAAGAAATGTAGCTCTCGTAACTCATAAGTCATAATTGTAAACTGAACTATATGGTTGACAACTTAATGTGCACATGCAGTGACTATCTGGCTCATAAATGTTACTCACTACATCCTCTTCTAACCTTACATAGTAAGTTTTCTTAACAGCAGAAAAATGAGTCAGGACAACCCACGAAAAAAGATACAAGAAAGAAAGAAAATATTTTTTTTCTTCAAAAATAGCAGTAAGACTTACCAAATTAGTTGGTTTGAAACGAGTGCTAGCATCCTTAGTAGCATAGAATCGATCAAGCAGCTTCTTGATGTGATCATGCATTGTGGCATCTGTACCAATGCCCTCCTTTTGAGAAGAAATAAAAAAAAAGTATACAATTGTCAATATCTAATGACACATAATTTGACTTACAGGCAAGAAAATGATCAAATTGTTAATTATATGATATGATTCAGTCTGTCAGATTCTATATCATTCTTACCTTGTCCATACAACTCAGCAAATCTGCTTCACTAAGAAGTGGCGGTGGTTTGGTTACTCCTGGATCAAGGGTCAATGTTGTTGGAATGAACTGCAATATCAATTGCGCTGCCATGAATATTTATTTTCTGCCTCAGATGCAATTTCCATAGTGAAAACTTAAAACCCATGGATTATAACAATAATATATGGAAAAAGTATATAAAAACTTGTGTTGAGAAATTGGATCCAGGGATACATTGTTCCCAACCAGTTTCCCTCTTACTTCAAATCTTAGAATATGTAACTAACAATAGTAACTTGTCCACGTAGTGGATTCATGGGTCTCATTATGAACAGATTTTGTCTAATTATAATGTTATTATGCTTAACAATGATAGTCCTATCTCTTGTAGCCTTCATTTAAATTTAAATAATACTAATAAGAGACAAGTAGAAAAGGTGGTTTAATACGAAGAACCAAAAGCCATCCCTGAGTTAAATTGATGAAAAAGGGTAAAAATAAATTAAAAAATAAAATGAATATCAGCTTTCTACAATTTATTGGCACATTAACATGGATACTTAGGGTAACTGCTAGTAGCATTTATGTTTGAATCCTTGTCTTAATTTCCATGATGAAGGAAGACAAATTTGACAAACATCTTAATCTTCAGCCTCTAATAAGGCACTAAATAAAACAGTGAAGTTTACAAAGGAATATTAGTAAGTATGACAATTTTTCTAAACCAGGGATACCGGGATTTGTTTTCTGTGGAATTCCATCAGAAATCTGACATTTAGGACAATAAACAGCTTGTGAGGAAAATGGCAAGAACCAGATATAATAAGAAGAATGAAATACAACAGAATAATAAACCAAAAATAAAGGAAATTTGCATATAATATGATGTGATAATTAAAAGCAAACCTGTTGACCAACGGTATATGTTGGAATCATTGATCCACCCCAAGACTCAAAGTGATAAACATCCAAGTAGTTTTTCTGATCAAATTAAAACCAACCAATAACATATGATCAGAACATTTGCAACTTTCCCCAAATGTTTATTAGAAAGACATTTAGTTTTTTTTTTTTAAAAAGCAGCAAGAAAATTCATACATGCATTACATGTACTATGTGAATTTTAGTTATTACTTATTCCCAGAACAAATTCAATGCTTTAGTCATAATTATATAGATCAAATATTTTTATTGCATCACAATGATCCCTGTCTAAAGCATACATATAAAATTAGTATATAAAATCAAACAAGTCAAATCACATAAATTCTACAAGTGAGAAATATATACATAGCATGACTGAGAAATCTCACCTCTAGAATCACCCTCCCACATGCAGAAAATAGTTCACCAGCAATATCAATTTCAACTGTGGTTTCAGCTCCTACAGCCGGCTTTGAGACACATGCCAGGAAGTGGCGAACAACCAGCTCATACAGTTTCTGTGGTAATTTGGGAAATAATATGAATATGGATGTCAAAGCAAAATGCAGGGTTTTAAAGTAAATAGTGGTAAGCAATCATGTCTGACACGGTGGTCATGGCTCCATCCTGATTCTCCAGCAGAAAATTTAGTGGGGTGAATGGGTGGATGAGCCTTGTCATCATGTCCACCACCTCTAGGGTTTCTCCAAAGTCCAACCCCAGGGTCCAACAACCGCTGTGCATATATTCCCCATTCGGGATGCCCTTGTTGTTCTTGCACAATTGCCTGCAATTAAAAGAGAGAAAAACTAAGGGATCAGGCAAAATAAATAAATAAATATATGATTAAGTGTTAAACAACAATATTGTTAATACAGTACAAGCTGAATAATGCAAGTGAAAAATTCAAAACGTCATAATTAAGTATAGTGGCTTCAAAAGTCAGATTTTCTTCACTTGCTTGAAACCATACATTGAATGATCATATATATTACAATTTTTTTTAAAAAAAAAAGTCAATTTATGCTTTATTACTTTTCTATGTATATCTACATGTAATCAGACACAACAACCTCCCCCAAAGGCCTTTACACACAACCATAATGTCCTATCATAAACGATGTCTAATGACAGATCATTTAAATTCAATTCCTTCTTAATGGATCTACGAGTAGTCATATACCCAGATTACATTAAAATGAATTTCCATATTTTATTTTTTCCACCTACATCACAACATTAAGAATAGCACTTCAAAGCCATAATTCCTTTACCCCATCTTCTTTCATTTGTAGTATATGACACGCCAAAAAGGTGCAATGTGCAACAGTTCCACATAATCCATGTCAAACAGCATATTCTCCAAGTCCATCTGGGATGGCTACAGCTGTAATAATTATTCATGCTTGGAACAGAAGACAAAAATTACCCACATGTAAATCAGTCCTTGAAGAAAAGCCATCAGTTTCTGTACGAGGGTAACTGATGAAACCAGCCTGGTAAAGTTCTTCTGCCACCTATAAATAATAAATATAAATAATTAAATAAGGTGTGAGCAAGAGATGCATGTAAAAAAATGAAACCCATACAATTATGCAAAACAAAAGAAAGTTGGGATAAAAAAATTCATGTCACTATTTGTCAGCACATGAATTGTCTAAATAAATTTGTTCATTCACCACAGTTTCTCAACAAGAGATTCGTGTAAACAGCCAATCATTGTCCATATGACTAGAGACCTCACTAGCAGAAAAGCAGTTAGGAAAACTGGTGAACAAGACCACACCTCTTACATGGTACATATTCAGACACATACAATACATATGCATGCAGACATAGTTCTCACATATGATGTATATGCGGAGAACCATGGATGAAGAGTTCAATTCCAAACTTTTCTGCAATGGGTTGTAAGTTTTTTCAGCCTTTTCTTCGGCATCATCTACAAATGCAGTATTTTCGCTTATATACTCTAAAGTTAGTCAGTACATTAAACAAAGCAAAATGTAGTTGTAGACTTGAAACAGGCATCACTCATCAGTACAAAGCACACAAACAAAAGGGTTCCCGACATATACTCACCTTCATTGTGTGCTCAGAGCTCATCCGGAAGTATCGTGAAGCACGTTTCTCAAGCTCAATGGTATTCAGAGGATGTGGAGGATACTTCAGCTTCTCCTGTTGTCTAACATTTGTGACCTGAATGGTAATAAATATGTATGATAAAAAAAATACTGGGTTCAGCATATGTCCAATTACAGACTTTAAGGAAGACTCACAGTTGCAGTTGGTTCCTCGATGCACATCTCATATGCTATGACAGCACATGTATAATCAAACAAATGACCCCGCCTGCCAAATGAATTCAGATTACATCCTAAACCGGGAGATAGTAAAACTCAACAAGAATTATGAATGCACCAAAAGCTTTGTATCTTACATCCAGCTGAAATTAGCAATGCCCTCGTCTGATCTATGAGAACAATTGATTGACCAAAACTCTTCTGGCTCATGTGCTTGTATCTCCCAATATCTTTCCACAACAAATCCAAGTGTAGGGAACTGTAGTCAAAATGAAGGTAAAATGGAAACTCATAATAAGCAAATACCAGCTTGAGCACAAAAAACCACACGATACTGTTATATTAACATAAGCACACCTGGCAAGGACCATAACTTAAGACAAGATTCCTGTCATCTGTAACAGTGTCTATGATAAAAGCATCTCTCATTAACATTGTCTGGAACCTGGTGAAAGAAGCACCTATACGAAGATCTATTTCCTGCAGAAAAGATAAATAATCATCAACCATCCCCACAAAGTGACGATATCAATTATCAGTTAGTAAAAAGGGGAAAAAAGAAAAAGGGAACCAATGACATCAAATTCTTGTTTCAATTGCGACAACAAGTAAAACAGAATCATGGGAACACAAAATCTCAGCTCCATCTGAGCCAGAAAAGAAAAGGCGACTCACTTGCCTAGCATCCACAGCATCAGCAAACCACTTATTAGGATCAACGAGATTCTGCACAGCCTGATGGATTTCCCTGAAATTACACATAACAGTCAAATTACACTAGACTGACAAAAATCAACGACAAACACTACGATATGACACGACGTCGAACCTGTCAATCAATGCAGAAAACCGAGCCCTCTTGATAGTAAGGTGAGGATTTGCCGCAGTACACACGTCAACAACTTCAAACGCAATGTTCTCACCCTCTCTATCACAATCAAGCCACAAAACAAGCCACTGGCACCGCCTAGCTTCCTCCTCCAGTGTCCTCTTGATATCCTTTTTGTCCTAGGGTTAACAAACACAAAGCAAAGCAAAGCAAAATTAGAGAGAGTGGTGTGTGTTTGGTTTTGGTTAAAAATTGAGTTAAATGTAAAGTGATTTGTGTTTTGATACATTCACATAAAAGTGAGTTAAACGATAAATTTGAGGCTAAAAATCATATTTAGAAAGAAAAACTCCAAACCCTAACTTCAAATTAGAAACCATTCAGGAGGCAAAATGAATTCTACTCGACGGCATCCAAACATGTCAAAATCAATTTTAAGTCGCTGAAATCACTTTTGTTCACACAAAAGTTAATCCAAACATGCTTGTTAGATAGTAGAGGTCAGTCACCTCGGGAACAAACTTATGGACAGGGGCGTGGTAGAGATCGGCGGGGTCACAAGAGTGCCACTTGCGGTAACGGTCTTGGAACTCGAGCTCCATGAGGTGGCCGATGACGGAGGTGAAGAGCATGTGGCAGGGTTGGCCGCGGATGGAGTAGTTGAACTCGAAGATCTTGTTGTATCGAGAACGGCCTTCCCTCACTCGAAGGCCCTGGTTCCTTGACAGTATATTCGCCACCGACTTCGCCACTGACGGCTTCTCCGCCACGTTCAGAACGTTCACGCTGCGCCCACCCATTCATTCGTCACTGCTGCGACAACGGGACGATAGGGTTTGTTTGTTACTACTTTGTTTTGCCTCCTCCGCGACGTGCTTTTTTCAATCGAGTCTTCTGTCTAGGTATGGTTTTTATTTTTCCCGCGCGAAATGTGCGAGTGTGGCTTTAATTACTAGTAGTATCAGTATTATTATCAGCGTTCCCGCAGCGGGGAGGCGGCGATTTTGAAATACAATCAAGGGGGAAGATCCCTGGATCAGTGAAAATTTTAAAATGAAAATAAAAATAAACAGGTAAAGCATGCTCTTCCGTTCCGTTTATTAATTTTTTTGTTTTTAACATATTGATATTGTTATTTTAATGTAAGGAATCAAGTAACCATTTATTTTGTTTTGAATCAAAGGCCGGGATTAATTGCTAATCAACCTTCACGTGACCATTTTTATATTTTCTTCTCCAAAACTAGCGAGTTGCACCGATCACGATGCCTTCGTTCTTCTTTTTATGCTTTTTCGATTTGTCTAATTGAGCACTCCTCTTGACTCTTGATAATTGATACCACAATAATCAACAATAATATGAAAAATCGCACAAAAGAGGTATGGTACAGTTGGTACTCCCCCTCCATAGTTTGGTTCCGATCGGTGAACTTAGCCTTTCCTAGTCACCGTCATCGTTGCCTATGTCACTGTAACACTTACCCTCCACCTCTCCCTCGGAATCTACCGGCTCCAACGTGCCGTCCCACTAGACCCATCCCCACAATCTATGGCTTCCTCTGTTTTGTATCATCATTCATAACTCCTCTGTTTGATTCTGATTGCCACTCTAAAAAAGAACACGAGAATCCACTGGTTGCCTCAACGCTATTAATCTTTCTCACCGCCAATAATTTTTAGGAGCAGCAATTGCATCAATGGAGATCGATGATAAAAAAATGATAAAAATTGTTTCTTTAAAATTGTTTCGTCAAGGTTTTAAAGAGAAGAAAAATGAAAATAAATAAATAAAAACCTGCACTAAATAATTTTAAATGACAACCAATTTGACAAATGCAAGGTGCAAAGCTAGTATCGATAAAGTAATGTGCTCGTAAGTTTGGGGGAACAAAGAAATGTCACGTGAAGGTTGATTACCAATTAATCCCGGCCTTTGATTCAAAACAAAATAAATGGTTGTGATTTGGAGTAATTAAAAGAGTTATTCTTCTAGTAACTTGATCCCTTCTCTATTTTAGAATAAATAATTTAATTGTGATGTTTAATGTTAGATTAATTTGTGAATTTTATAATTTATTCTAGTATTTGTATTCTAGTATTTCTAGTATTTGTATTTTCTTTTGAAAAATCAAACATTAATTCGATATAAACCAAATTTAATTAGACAATATTAGATTTAATTTGATTCTAAAAGCAATGAAATTGAATGGTAAATAACAAAATCAGAGAAGTTGAATTAAAATATCATTAATTTTTGGATAAATCTTGTATTTCTACGTATAACTATGAAAATTAATCCTTAGATATATTGAGATTTATTTAAGGGATTAATCTTTCCTAATAGATACTTTTTCGTACACACAATAAAGAATAACCATGTTTTTCGTCAAGCCAACAAATGTGCTGACTTTATGGCTGACTTGGGTTGTGCTTTGGATGGGTCTGGTAGAGTTTTTGATCAGGCTCGTGCCTCTTTGAATCAATTCTTGATGTATTTTTTTTTTTTGGTGAGTGAAATTCTTGATGTATGATGCTATGGGAGTTGCTACTCCCAGGTTTGTTTCTGTATAAGTGTTTGTACTGTGGGCTGTGGTGGAACTTAACTTGGTGAACTCCTTAAGTTCACCACCATGGACCACCATGGAGAAGGTGCCTTTATACCCATTGATATATTAATATAAATATTCAATGGATAGGATTTGTTATTGGCAACTGGGGCTATAGGTTTTTAAGAAAGGTAAACATAATTGCAAAAAGGTCCCTAAAGTGTGTTGTAATAACAAAAATGAAAGGCATTAATTATATTCATAAATTTTGCCGAACTCAGAACAAATATGAACAAAATCACACCCAATGTTCTGAAAAAAATAGATATGAATCGCTATAACATTAATATATTTATATAATATTCTAACAATATTTGTACATATTTACTATTTGTTAAGTCATAAAAAAAGGATGGAAATTAAAAAAAATGTATATGTATATGTATAATTTGTTAAATAAGTTTATCACATTTCTAAATAAAAGAATCCTAAAGGAGGCATAAGATATCTGACCACTCTTCCTACGTAAGTAATAATTTTTTTAAAAGAAATATAAAATATACATGTGTATAGTTATAAATAAATCCTCACATAAAAAATTTCAAAGTTATTTTTATTTATATTATTTCATTTTATTTAGTTAATAAAAGTATTTAAAAATAAAAAAAATTATATAAAGATTTGAAAGAGTTTTGTGGAAAATATGATAAGCCTTTTAAAATCTGCGCACCAGGTTATGAAAGAATTTTAAAGAGTTTTGCAGAAAATATGATAAGCCACAAAGAATATTTTTACAAATTTTGGGGAACAAAATAATAATAAACATGAAATAGGCAATAGCAAGTAAAAAAGCACCTTCCCCACAGTGGTAAACTTAAGGAATTCACTAAGTTTCACCGTGGGCTGTTGCCCTTCCTTTCTTTCAAAAAAAAAAAGAATTAAACTTTCAACATCGTGCTTAAGAATATTTGGCACTATCATTGTTATTTTTTAAAAAGGCAATGATTACTGGACCACCACACACTCCTACAACACCCAAAAACAATGAAGAAAATGGGAATTGAAGATGTGTAGTGGGTGTATTTTGGGGTCTATATAACATTTTGCTTTTTAAAAATAGATCAAATTCAATCTATGACAAGAATCTTAAGACCATAGCTGCCAAGTTTCGGGCTTCTTTTCCTACACCCATCAAAATCAATAATGAACGCGGGCCACCCAACACATGGAACAAGTACAACAGCAGCTGCCACATTCGGTGCAGTTGAATTGATTTGATACAATTCTATTCTATTTTCTTTTTGACCAAAAATATCTAAAAAAATTGTTACGAATACTTTTATTTTTATAATTAGGGTATGTTTGGATTGATTTATGCAGAGCTTATAAATATAGTTTCTGACTGATTTATAAGCTATTTTTGGCTTATTTTTTATAAGCTACCCATGATAGCTTATTAAAACAGCTTATGGCTTATATGAAATAAGTTTCACTATAATTTTTCTTTGATTATAAAAATAACTTATACAGCTTATGCTATAAACAGTAGATAAATTTGTTATCCAAACAGAGCCTTAATCAAGACAAGATATCAAGAATCAATTAAGATTAGTGTGAGTAGTTAAGACTTTTTATCCTTTAATTAAAGCCTTGAGTTTAAGCCTTAAGTATAGAAAAAATCTCAACTAAATACGAGAAATTAATTTCAATCATGCAAACGGTGAGATACTCTTTAACGCAGGTAGAATAAAAAAAAATCAAGATATGTAATATTTATTTAAAATAAACAGATAACTTATAAAACGCCACGACTTTTTTACAAGTCACATATTTTTTACGTCACTATGCCCCTCTCCTCACAAACACTTAATACTATACTAGTAAAAAATGATATATTAAAATGATCAGTCATGTTTATATTTTCCATTTTTTTACAGTAGTCATATTTACGTTTTCAATACATAATCATTAATATTATTTTTTTATATCTCATTTATCACCATTTTTTTAATTATATCTAAATAATTGAAAAATGATTCTTTAATACTTCCAAACTCCATATGAATGTTAGAAATAGATGAGTAGATGCATGTATTTTTTTTTTTATATTTGAGATCAGAGAAAATAATGTGATAAAAAGAAAAATACAAAAGAGAAAAAAATATTAGGAAATAATTACTCTAAACAATTATTATTCTATTGGAAAATCTATGTGCAATTAGGAAATTAAAAAAAAATGGAAGAAAGAGAAGAAAAAATGTGATCCGTCAAAAAAAAAAAAAAAGAAGAAAAAAAGTGTAAGCTAAGCGTTTGCTTTCGTTTTTCTCTTGTTGTGGGGAAGGGTGTGGTGGGCTCAGAGTCCCTGGAATCTCATGGGTTTCGGCATCTATCTCAGCTGAATTGAATTTAACATTGGTGAGGAGAGAGATCGAGAAAAGACAAGACAGCGATGCAACCCACGCTCGTTCCTCGTAGATGGTTGTTGCACGCCTCTCACTGTCATCGTTACCTTCATTCATTCATAGTCATTGGAGATTGCGAAAACAGCTAAACAAAAACAGTTCCCCCTCTTTTGATCCCCTTCTTCGTACGTTACCTTTTAACTTTTTTACTCCCCCATTTGAACCGTGAGTTTTTCAACAACTCAAACGGATCAATAATTGAAGCTAGCTAAGCAAACCCCTTTCACACACAGGTTGGGAATAATAACTAATAACCCCTTATCAATTTTCATCAGGGCTCGTTGTTTTACTTTTCCCAGCTGAATCTTTTGTTTTGATTATTTGGAAATTGGTGAAGTTGCAAACTTTATGGACAAATTTTGAAACCCCGTGTTTTTTTTTTCCTTCTTATTTCAGTTGGATCAGCATGTCACATGAGCCCTGTGATTCAAACATGCTTCAGTTTCTCCCTGATGACGTGTTCGCCATCGTTTCTCAGTTCCTCTCACCAAGAGACGTGTGCAATCTGGGTCTATGCTGTAAGAGCTTGAACTCCCTTGTATCCTCTGAGAAAATCTGGCTCACTCAGTGTGAAGTTTTGGGGATAATGCCCCATAACAAGGACCTTGTTGAGTGGAGAAAGGGTGTGTCTTCTTACAAGGCACTTTGCCGTTTCCTGCTGAAAGTTCAGCCCTTGATTGGAATATGGGTTCACCAGAACCCTGAGCTGGGAAACGTGGTGTATGTCATGCCAGGTTTTGTTTCTGTCGTTGGTTGTAGGATAATTCCTCAGGAACTTGGTCCATTGGGTATTGAAGATGGTCCTATTCTATGGGCACCTGTGTTTGAAGTCATTGGTGATTTTGATGGTTCAGCTATGTTCTTTCTCCATGGAAGGGAGCATGAGACTGATTTTATTTATCCTGGTTGTCTCAAGTCAATTGACAAATCTTGCAATATACTATTGCTCCAGGTTGAACCCGGGAAATGTAGAAATGTTGGTACTTTGTCGCAGAGTAAGAGCTTTGCACACCAATCGGGCGTGGAGTTATCGAGGAAGGTTTGTAGGTCAAGCAGTGATGTTTCTAGGTCTAAAATTATGATTGGAAATAAAGAGGCAATGGTTTCCTTCAGCAGGCTAGCTTTTTGTGATAGAAGGCAGTTGCTTGAGCTCACTACTATCCATGTTCGACAGAAGGTTCCGGATGCGGTGATTGGACCTTTGTTTCCTAGGTTAAGGGATGACGAGGAGAGCTTTCAGAAAGATTTGGTGCTCTTGAGGGAAAGGAGACAACTCCTTAGTCAAATGTACAAGCTTGGTACTAGTGAGATTGACTATAAGGCAACAAGTTCTCAGGAAGCAGTTGGTCCTCCAAGACAGTTAGAGCTGCCACTGCCTAATTCTCTGCCGGAGGAGGATGGTGGCGCACAATGCGCCAAGAGGAAAGGTCTTCGTGGATATTTCTGGAATGGCCTTAAGCAGATCCTTGGAAGGTCGAATTCAATGAATGGCAGTAATCCGGTTTCGAAGAAGCTCACTTCAAGCAGTGACATTAGGCGCGCGCGGCTTCAAGAGTTTCTTCAACCGAGTGACACAATAAGACTAACATTAAATGCCTCAACTGTTAAGCTATCCTCTTATAGAGCATGGCCAAATATGCACGACAGTCGATACGCACTTTACAAGTTGCCTTTGCGAGTTCCCGGTCCTGATCATGAATATGCTGGTTTATGGGGAGGGACTTTTGGTTGGCCTCCAGGAAAGCCTTCTGAAGACAAGCCTGGAAAGGCTTTATTCTTTCTCTTGCTCTCTTACGAGGAGTTCCAGGGACAACAGCATCTCATTGCTACCAAAATTTTGGAAGGCACCCACTATGTCCTGCACCCTAATGGTTCAGCAATGTTTATAGTGAACATCAACGATCCTTCGTTCGAACCCTTTCCCTGGGACACCGATGCGGACTCATTTCCGGTAAATATCAAGCATGTTTTCGCGGGAGAGGGTATTGCAAGTGGTTATGGGTTCAGATACCCTGGATCAAAGCCGGGCTCCCTCTTTGTTTTTCAAAATGGTGTAATTGCCTTCATTTGGAAGGAGTCAAAGGCTATTTTGACCTTGCAAAGGCTTAACTTGCAAGAACTCTTGAAGAAGGGTGAACGGATACCTTCTCTGCCTCCCGTTGCCAATTTTTCATATCTGACAAAGTCCTACTCAAATGTATTTGCTGGATTTCCCACCTCTTCCAATTGTTTGTCTTCACCAAGGTTTGCCTTAACCCTGACATGTCAGCTTCTTTCACTTCAAAATTTCCCCTCATTCTTTGCATATCTTCATGGCTTTATGGTTTGCTATAAGCCTATAACTTTTGTAGATTTGAAGTTAATTTTTGTGTCAAATTGTTAATAGATAAGTAGATTCTTGTTTTTTTTATGAGCATCAATCTCAATTGCTTTGGCCTAACATTAATGTATCCGACCATGACTCTAAGTATTATGCATGAAGTTACAAGTATAAATATAACGAAGCATAGCTGATGCACAACCAACCCTGATTGATTGGAATTTGGGGTCTTTTTTTCTATCTTGTTGTTTGGAGGATTCCTAGGAAATCACTGTACTTTACTCTCTCTACCGAGTGTCATTCTCAAAGCTGGTAATTAAAAAAAATAAATACTAACTTACACTACACTAGCCATCTTTTTCATGATTATTATATTGAAATGTTAATATGATCATGACAAGTAATTCATATTGATTTTTGTATTTTAAGACATACGAGAAAATCAAAACTTTAGTAATGGTTTTGGCAAAATATTAAAACATGTTAGAACAGCAGTCACCACATGAACTGTCAGCTGCTTTTTTTTTCCTTCCTGTACTTCGTATACGGTAAAGAAATGGAAATTCTTATATATCCATTAATAACAAATGATTTTGTTAGAACTTGTATGGCTTCTTGGACACCTTGTTTTATAGTTCACTATAGGTGTATGCAAAAATCCTGCTTGTAAAGAATTGGTGATATTTTAATTTTTAACATCATGATATTGTTGAGTTGAGAGATGCTGATGGATGATCAGTTCATTAAGTTTGTTATTCTGGTTTGGGGATGCCACACTATTTTAAGTTTTTAATTTTATTAGATGTATGTGTCGCAAGATGTTTATAATATTTGTAAATCTCCATCAATGTGATCTATCTGGCTAAGAGAGAAGGATGCCATCACTAGTTTACCGTTCTTTCAGTGCTATGAAATGCATCATGACATCCATTACACATGACTCTATGCTTCTTTTGCCATTAGTTGCCTTTGTTTACAACTTTATTATTTTTGTTATCCACATGTATAATGGTAGAAGGATATGAGATGTGTGCAATCAAAATCTGCAGAAGACTGATCTTAATTGGTATTTACCGTGCAATAATTGCACCCATTTTAGAGAAAATCTAAGCCAGGATTGCATGTTTCTTTACAGGAAGGGATGACACTAGTATATTAGTGGGCTTTAGGAGTCATTGGTTGCTGGAGTTGCATTGCTTCTGACTATCCCAGAATACATTTCCTGCTGTGTTATGTTTTATTGTTGCTGCTTCTTGAGACCAAATATAGAGGTAATCTTTGTCAAGTAATAATGTATTATCAGATTACATTTGTCATGGATTATATTTTCCTAATAAATTATATTCATGACAAATTACATTTTGTCATGAATTATATTATCTTAACTTATTCAGGTAAATCATGCTGTGTCTTAGTATATATGGGGAGAAAGTATACATTAAGGATCCCAATAAAGTTTTTCCCCTACATTATGTATAAAATGAGATGAGATGAGATGATGATTGTGTGCCAGACGGATTATATTTCCTGAACGTGATAACACATGCATGGTAACACATGCTATCACCGTGTAAACAAAATTGGTCGAGTTATGCAAATACAACTATAACTAATGTAACCAATCATATGGATTCTTGTATGAGAAAAATTATGTCCTTTTCTCTCTCTCTCTCTCTCTCGGATAGTATGATGTTATTATTCAATAATAATAACCACAAAGAATCCAAATTCTATTGTAGCCGGATCTCATCAAATCATAGGAATAAGGACTATAGAAATAGAAATAGAAATATTCTAACTTAAATGATACCACTGGAAATAAATTAGTAGATAAACAACGGCCAGCAGACCAGATCTAGATCAACTTAATTAAAAACCAGCGGAAGTAGCTTGAGTTTCAATTCTTCTCATTATATTCTTCTACTCTAATTGGCTTCAGAAGTCGCAAACAATGGTATTTTACGGTGTAGTGTCCGGTTGAACCGGAACCGGACTCCTGTCCGGTCCGGTACTTCCTGAAAATTGGCCTGTCAAAGAACCGGTAAAAAACCGAAAAAATCGGCTAAAAATCAGGTTGAACCAGTTCACATTTTAATTTTTTTATCTTTTTCAAAAAAATCAAAAATTTTATTTTTTTAAAATAAATAGATATCACTTTCTTTAATTATTTGTAATTTTAAATATTATATGTTATGAATTATGACATTTAGTAGTAAAGTTTAATTTTTTTTTATAAAGTTATGACTTTTATGTTAATTTTTGCTCAATATTGTATAAGTTTAGAGTTTAAAATAACATTATATATAATATTATATTTATAATTAAAATAATATTATTTTATTATACCTCGGTTGAACCCTAGTCGAACCTCTAAACCTTGAACTCTTGCCCTCACCAGTTCAGTGACCGGTCCGATTTTAACTACCTTGCTATTTTACCATTGGACTCTACGGATATTAATAACAGTGAATGAGTATTTTCTTAAATTAAACTTGTCTTGAAAGTGAATAAATAAAAATAGGTTTTAATATGAATTTGGTTCTTCTAAAAATTTAAGTTTTGAATTTAGTCTCTATTTTAAAAATCAACAATTTTTAGTCCTCTTAAATTTAAAGTTTTTGAATTTAGTCTCTCTTTTGTGTTTACCTGTGTCGTGTCACCCTAAAACACCTATGTGACACATTGTCTTGGCCACGTCAGTTGACACATCATAAATTTATAGGAACTAAAATCAAAACATATAATTTTTATAGGAACTAAAATCTCACCCTCTTCCACTCTCCTCCACCACCACCACCCCCTCTCTCTCCTCCTTTTTCCTCCTCCTCTCTCCTCCACCACCACACCACTCCTTTCTCTCATAGCTTCTCCCTCCTCCACCACCACCCCCTCCTTCTCCCCCTCCCCCTCCTCCTCCTCCTCCACCACCACCACCACCCCCTCTCTCTCCTCCACCACCACCCACCTCCACACCACCCCTTTCTCTCATAGCTTCTCTCTCCTCCACCACCACCACCACCCCCCCTCCTTCTCCCCCTCTCGCTTCTCTCGCTCGCTCGGTACACAACCAAAACGGTCCATTCCAACAACACTAAAATTATATGCACTCAACATCACCTTCTTCTTCGAACACGACCTTCACCCGGGAAAAAAACTGAACTTGGACCTCACAAAGTAGCGTTCCAATGATGAGTTCAAATTCTGACCTGACACAGTTGCAAAATCAATCCCATTTTCCAGCAACAAGTTCCAACAAATCCTGACCCGTTTCAACATAGAAGCAGAATCAACCGTTGCAGAGACATTAAAACAAACACTTGACATGTGTGAGACACCAGCCATCAACGGAGAGGACAAGTACTGTGCCACATCAATGGAATCACTGGTAAACTTCGCCGTCTCAAAGCTTGGGAAGAACATAAGGTTGCTATCAACAACTGCGTTATTGGAAAAGGGAATTACAGAGAGGCAGTACGGTGTAGTGAAGGGGGTGCAGAAAGCAGGGGACAGTGTGTTTTATTGCCATAAAGTTGCTACGAGGGCTTATACTGTTCCTTTGGTGGCCATTGATCTTGAGACAGTAACAAGAATACCCAGAAGGCAGAGGAGAGTGGAGGAGGTGGAGGTGGAGGTGGTGGTGGAGGAGGGGGGAGAAGGAGGGGGTGGTGGCGGAGGAGAGTGGAGGAGGGTGGGATTTTAGTACTTATAAATTCATGACGTGTCAGCTGATGTGGCTAAGGCAATGTGTCATGTAGGCATTTTAGGGTGACAGACATGGCACAGGTCAACGCAAAGGAGGGACTAAATTTAAAAACTTTAAATTTAAGAGGACTAAAAATCGTTAATTTTCAAAATAGAGACTAAATTCAAAACTCAAATTTTTAGAATAACCAAATTCATATTAAAGCCATAAAAATATATTGATGTTATTTTAAATATATCTCGATTTACCAACATTAAGTTGGTCCTAGTGGCACTGGACTCAGATTCCTTAAGTAAAGTCTTGTGTTCGAGTCTTGTGGATAAAAAAACGTGTTCGAAATAAAAGTATATCTCGATTACAACCTGTTGAAGTTTGATGATAAACACAATGTTAACTTTCTCACCTTAAATTTTTTTATTAAAAAAGAATTCTCACCTAAAAAATAAATTTATTTAAAATAACTTTTTCATTAAATAATATGTTCTACTTTTAATATTTTTACACCTTTATTATGCTAAATAAATATTGTGAGACAATATTTTTACAATTAAAAATTTGATTCAATATAAAATTAATTTTTGGGGAAAAACTTGATTTGTCCTACACTCTAATATAACATAACTTCAAAATTTAAATTTAAATTTGTTTTTCAATTAATTTATTAGTCAATTTTTAAATTGTATAATATATGATGATTCGACATGTCAAAAGAATTTCATATCCAATATATAATTCAAATCAAAGCTTCTAATTTAAAAAAAATTGTACTATTAAACTGTATAAAAAGGTTTTATATAAATATTTAATTATATCTCACTATATAGATTCGTTTACAAATATCTTAAGAAATAATGCTATAAAGTAATACTACGGTGAGATATAATTAAATGTATATATAAAATTTTGTAAGTGGCCCTGCATATATAATTATTGGATTTGGACATTTGACTTCTCTAAAATGATGGGTTAGCAAATTAAGTAATATCAATTACTATTAAAAAATTAAGAATTGA
Organism: Glycyrrhiza uralensis; assembly: GCA_030159175.1. NCBI lineage: Eukaryota > Viridiplantae > Streptophyta > Magnoliopsida > Fabales > Fabaceae > Glycyrrhiza > Glycyrrhiza uralensis. Next base: position 47,225,670 of record BRZY01000005.1, read on the forward strand.
TATTTCAATACGGTGAAGACTACGGTACATTAGTTTTCATGTGATGTACGGTACAATTGTTTTGAAACATTAATAGTTTGATGCAGTACGTACGGTGAACATTGATAGTTTATGGCAAATTGCCAATTAAACGGGGTGAAGACTACGGTGACCTTATGGCTACACCACCTATGCCACAGTAAAACATTAAAGGTTTAAATATTTTTTTGGTCCATGTAAAATGGTCGAATTTTATATTTTGTCCATGTAAAAAAAAAATTTACTTATGATTCCTATAAAATAAAAAGTTATATTTTTAGTTCTTGCTATTTTGTCTTAGTCCGTGTAATATTTAAACCATATTGAATTAGTGACTGTAATTTTTAGATATTCGTCAAATTAGTCCCTGTAAAATAAAATTGATATAATGTTATAGGGATTAAAAACAATTGTCCACAAATTACAATGACTAATTTAGCATAAATTGAATTGCGAGGACTAAAAATAAATTTAGAAGGACGAAAAATGAAACTCAATCATTTTGCATGGACAGAAAAGATATTTAAACCAATATCAAAAGCCACAAGTTGCAGGCCACGTAATCTTCTGAGTCACAAGACTTATTATATAATTAATCTACACGACTAAAAATATTAAAATAAATATTTTTATGTGTTAGATTAATTATATGTATTGTTAATATATTTATTTATTAAAAAATAAAATAAATGTTAACAACACACTATTTTCAAATATTGTCTATGATTAGTTGAAACTCGTGTGGGTCCTATTTCTTTATGTATGAGTTAAAATATGGTGTATGACTCATATGATTTAATGTAATCTACGTGAATTCTATAGATTATAGATTTTTTTTAGAAGAATCTACCAATTATAAATAATGTATTGAAAACAGTGTAAAAATCCCGTGCATAGCATGGGTAACTTTCCAGTGTAGTGTCAATATGCACTTTCCAGTGTAGCATGGGTAAGCATTGGTCAGTATGCCCTTCTGGAAATAAAATGCCTTTCCTTAATATTACTCATGCATTATTTAATTGTGTCATGACATTTGTTATTCTATTGTAGCCTGTTCCAGTAGATATTGTCCAGACCACATTTGCAAATAAGCCAAGCACAATTGAAGTCATTTTACCAGATGGGGAGCGGCAGGAATGGGCCCTTATCTGGAATCAAAAAAGGCCAAACCAAGTACAACTGGGACAGGGTTGGTACGAGTTTGCAAAAAACTTTCCACTTAACCCTGAAGATCGAGTGAACTTTTGGACCACTAATGAGAAAGGACTTTATCGTGTCACAGTGGATTCACCATGACATAGTTGATAGTTTGACACATTTTTTGGGTTGCTATTTTGGTATTTTATTTTAAACACTGATTATGCTTGGTTAGTATGACTGTGTAGTTATTATGTGAACATAGTGGCTTTGTTCTTTGATAATTATGCTTTGTTAATATCTAAAAACTACTGTCACAAGACTATGTTTTGTTATTTTGTAAATGGTTGTATGACTTCATAGTGGCTTATTCATGGTTTTATATTTACAGTTTTACAATTTTAGTTTGTCAATAGTATTGTTTATGGTTTTACTCATTACTGGTACTATGTGAACCCAATGGCTTACTCTTGGTTTTCTAATTACAGTTTTAGACAAAGGTAATATCACTAATATGTCAAGACATTGCCCATATGCCACTCGTTAATTTACTATTGCCTCATTTTTTCTTAACACATAATTGACAATTTACTTGATAAATTTCATTAATCCCTTAACTGTGAATCCATAAATGATGAAAGAATATATGCAAGTGGATTTCACTGCCGATTGACTCATTTTATCCCTTGCCTTGCGGATTGACTCATAGGACTTTTTTCAAAAATTCAATTTTTAAATACACCAAATTTATATGCATGCACAACACAATAATCGTTCAAGCTACATAACTTCATGTTTTATTGGAAAAATTTGTTCGACTTATAGATTTTTATTATAATTTTGTTACTGATTTGGAATTTAAATTAACATCATTATAAGATTTGTTTTTATTTTTATACATTTTAATAATATGAAAGACGTACAAAGTTTATAGCCTGTGATCGAAAATATGTCGAAAGAAAAATAAATTTATAGCCCGTACAGAGTTATTGGAATAAATTAACGAGTGAAATCTGCAACAAATTAATGACTAAAACAAAGAATTCAATGAAATTTGTCGGCAAATACTGTTTTCGTGATCCAAAAAAAAAATCAAAACAAAAAATTATAGCTCGTATAAATTTATTGGAACAAATGAGTAAAACAAATAAATGGATGAAATCCGTGAGCAAACACTGTTTTTGTGATCCAATAAAATCAAAACAAAAATAAATTTATAGCTTGTAGAAAATTATTGAAATAAAAAAATTAGTGAAACCTGCAACAAATAAATGGATGAAATTCGTAATCAAAACCATTTTTTAAACTAATATACTATTTCGCAATTCTGTAGCGATATGATTTTTGCAAATTACTGTATCATACGCATGTGTGGTATTGACACTACACTGGAAAGTTACCCATGCTATGCACGGGATTTTTACACTGTTTTCAATACATTATTTATAATTGGTAGATTCTCCTAAAAAAATCTATAATCTATAGAATTCACGTAGATTACATTAAATCATATGAGTCATACACCATATTTTAACTCATACATAAAGAAATAGGACCCACACGAGTTTCAACTAATCATAGACAATATTTGAAAATAGTGTGTTGTTAACATTTATCTTATTTTTTAATAAATAAATATATTAACAATACATATAATTAATCTAACACATAAAAATATTTATTTTAATATTTTTAGTCGTGTAGATTAATTATATAATAAGTCTTGTGGCTCAGAAGATTACGTGGCCTGCAACTTGTGGCTTTTGATATTGGTTTAAATATCTTTTCTGTCCATGCAAAATGATTGAGTTTCATTTTTCGTCCTTCTAAATTTATTTTTAGTCCTCGCAATTCAATTTATGCTAAATTAGTCATTGTAATTTGTGGACAATTGTTTTTAATCCCTATAACATTATATCAATTTTATTTTACAGGGACTAATTTGACGAGTATCTAAATATTACAGTCACTAATTCAATATGATTTAAATATTACACGGACTAAAACAAAATAGCAAGAACTAAAAATATAACTTTTTATTTTGTAGGGATCATAAGTAATTTTTTTTTACATAGACAAAAAATAAAACTCGACCATTTTACATGGACCAAAAAAATATTTAAACCTTTAATGTTTTACTGTGGCATAGGTGGTGTAGCCATAAGGTCACCGTAGTCTTCACCCCGTTTAATTGGCAATTTGCCATAAACTATCAATGTTCACCGTACTTACTGCATCAAACTATTAATGTTTCAAAACAATTGTATCGTACATCACATGAAAACTAATGTACCGTAGTCTTCACCTTTCAATACATCATGATTTATTATACATGTAATATTAACTATTAATTTATTTATCATTAATTTTTTGTTTAAAGAGTCAATAGTTGAGACTATCCATAATGTTCACATCACACTCATTAAATATTAAATATCTATTTACAAGTAAATCGTTATTGATTTTACGGCAATAGATGGCAATAGAAGCAACGATCGAAGGCGGTGGCACATGATGATACTCCCTTTGTTGTTGACTTTTCTTGCGCTCTCCCAAGCTCAACCACACTCCGGTGCTCCACCGCCACCGCCGTCCACCGTCTGCATAATCGGCGCCGGCATCGGCGGCTCCTCCGTCGCCCATTTCCTCCGCAAATACTCGCCGGGGCTCACTCCCGCCCCGAAAATCCAAGTATTCGAGCGGAACAGCATCGTCGGGGGCCGCATAGCCACTGTCACCGTCGCGGGAGAAACCTTCGAAGCCGGAGCTTCCATTCTCCACCCAAAGAACCTTCACGCCGTCGAGTACACGAAGATTCTCAACCTCAAAGCCAAGCAGCCTAGTTCGGAATCCCTCTCTCTCGGCATTTGGGATGGCAACAAATTCGTTTTCAAAACCGTTAAGATTGATTCCAATCTTCCACTCATCGATAAGCTTCTCAAAATCCCGTTTATCCAAAATCTCGTTTCCCTCGTCAATTCGGGACTCGTGTTCCTTCGCTACGGCTTCTCCCTTTTGAAGATGCAGAGCTTTGTTGAGGTACTAATAATGCATAGGTTCTTAAAGTTGATTATCATGGATTACTATATAAGAAAAAAATATGTATCTCTTTATTTCTCAGTTCGGTTTATTTTAGATTAAAAGAAGACTTTGACTAAAACTATTTCATTTTTTCGGTTTTATTATAGTTGTATAATAAATATATGTGTACTTGTTTTTCTAATGAAGTTGTAATTTTTAGAGTATGGTGGATAGGTTCTTAAAGTACTACGAGGAACCTGGTTCGAGACCCATTTTCGAGACTGCGGATGACATGTTGAAATGGGCTGGTCTGTATAATCTTACTACCAGGACTTTACGAGATGAATTGGTCGACGCTGGGTTGTCTCCCTTGTTGATCAATGAACTTGTCACGGTAAGAATTCTTGTTATTGTTAATTGTTATCCTTTTAGAATATAGATCACAAATTCACAATCAGTCTTCTGGCAATTCTGCTGAGTGCGTTGATAAACTGTATTGGTTATGGTATGAATTATGAAGGGATTGTCACTGTTTCATCTTACAAAACCACAAGCCCGCTTTTTGTTAATTGTGATGATGTCCATTTATAACACAATCACAGACACTTCTGTTTATTTTATGGTGAAGAATTTGGGGAGCCATGATCAATACTTCAAAAGCAGAAGCTAGTTAGTTTTTCAGGGCTTTTGAATTTGTGTTACCTTATTTGTTTTTCTCAACTTAGTACTAATGCACACATCTTAAGAAAATAATTAGTTATACTAATTCCCATGGCAAAATAATATGTCCTGACCAAAATGCCCTTGCATTCCCACTTATTGTAGTAGTTAAGTAGACAGTAAAAAGGATTAATTGATGTTGGAAAAAATCCTTGATATTCTAAAGAGACAAAGAAATATTCCAAACAAGACACTTAAAATGAGAGGAGGCCCAATTTAACAGTGATGTTTTTATGTGAAAGTATTATGTTACTTTAGAACAAAAGATCTCACTGTAGAAAAGAGCAGCATCTTAGATCCAAAACAACTCATTTGAACATGGAATTTTGTTCTGTTTCTTTATGCAGGTCATCACACGTATCAATTATGGTCAGAGTGTCTACATGAGTGGGTTGGCAGGTGCAGTTTCTCTGGCAGGATCAGGTGGAGGATTGTGGTCTATTGACGGGGGCAACTGGCAAATGGCCGCTGGACTGATTAATCAGTCAAATGTTGCATTACACCTGCATGAAGAGATAAAATCTGTTGCTGACCTTGGAGATTATTACGAACTCAACTCAACAAAAGGAAACAGTTATACCTGTGGAGTTGCTGTGGTTGCCACACCATTGGATGAGTTGAATATTCAGTTCATTCCCACAATTTCAATTCCCGAGAGAAAATTACAGCACACGCATACAACTTTTGTCAGGGGCCTTCTAAACCCTGTGAGTATTGAGGCCTAATAGTCATAATCCTACTGACATTGTGTATTACAGATTCCATCCTTGTCAGTCTGATATATATTCTCTTTTTATTTTGGTTGGTGCTACTTACTACTGATGGATATATACTTTGTTGTGTCCTAGGTATATTTTGGTCTCAAGGCTGCAACAAAAATTCCAGATCTCGTGGGCACATTAGAGGACCCTAAGCTTCCATTTTCATGCATTTCGGTTCTCAAGAAGCACAGCAAAAATGAATCCACTTATAAAATATTCTCTCGTCAACCAATGGCAGACACATTACTTGATAGCATTTTCAGGTAATATACTGCAGTTTTGTGTGACAAAATCTATTTTACAGATCTGTTCACTTATATAGTTAGAAAAGAAGTCTAGTCCATGATATGGGATAGCCATGGGTTCACACATCAAGGGTGCGTTTGGAAGAGCTTATTTAAAACTTATTTGAGTTTATCTTATGACATAAGTACTTGTGTAGGTGTTTGAAAGAGCTTATGACATATCCATAAGCCATATTCAGCTTATTTCAATAAGCTCTTCAATATAGCTTATGAAAACAACTTATATGAAAACAGTTTAATCTCATTCTCTCTTTAATTATAGAAAATTAGAAATAGCTTATTCACAAGCGCTCATATGACAAACACTTTCAATAAGCGCTTAATTATGTTTCTTTACCCAACCTTATGTTGACTTTAACCAATTTGTTAACTTTTGTTGATTGCTGCCCTGAATGACAGTGTGAGGAAGGAGACAATTCGGATAAACTGGGGTGCCTACCCTCATTACCATGCCCCAGAAATATTTGCACCGTTTATATTGGACGGGCGACATCTGTACTACGTCAATGCATTTGAAAATGCAGCTAGCACCATGGAGACAAGTGCTGTGGCAGCTGAGAATATTGCCAGGCTCATACTTTCAAGATATTTTGGTAAAGGAATTGTGCATTCGTCTAATTTGAGTGCTAGTTCTCAAGGAGAGGGTGCTCATTTAGACTTGTGATACAGTGGTTGTAAGATAATAAGATATTGTTAGTTTGGGTGATGTTGATAGATTTTGTATAATTTGCATGAACACGGGAAAGGAAATAATTTGGAGAATTGTTTCATTTTTGTTCTGGATGGTCATCGATTTTAGATGTGTTGTTTTGTTTTTGGTAGATGAAGAAAAGAAACAAAGATGTGTTAAATGAGTTTTAGAATTTCATTTTAACTTATAAATTCGTGTAACTCCAATAATAGTTCTGGTACATTACTATGTGTACACACACAATTCGCTCCTTGAATCCTACTGTAATTTAAAAACTGCAAAATTTTACAACTCACCCGGCATCAATCATAATACTTCCCTCTCTGTTTGCAATCGATGTGAAACGATTCAAATATATTTGTTAGTGATGTTGTCCATGTTTGAGTAAGTTACGTGAGCAGTGTCATTTGCAAATTATTGATTATTCATTATTTGCATATAATATTTCACTGAATGTTAATAAATTTTAATAAAATAATAGTATAATATGGTAGTATCGACGACCACCATGATAGCAGTCGAAAAGAAGAAGAGCACCATCCGCAGAACATAGTAGCCAAATCTAAAATGTTAATAGACTTGCTTAACCATCTAGCTCATATTTTTCATTCCCCCAAACAAACCCTCCATCCCTTGCGCCGTGAAAACCTTGACACACAACCTTGTGGCTGATGAATGTAAAGTCTTTCTTCACGATGGCAGGACAAAATATGATTTTTCTCAGTATACAATTCACGTTAAAGTTGATGTATCATTGTATATGCACATCTGTACAAATTAAACGTCATATTGCAAATACCAAATTAAATGCATGAGACAACGGAATTTGTAGTGCTACAGACAGACACAAGAAGACCAGATGCTACACCTTGGTTTGCAAAACAGTTGACAAGTAACAAGTTTGGTCACAATGTTCTTCAAGCTGCCAATGGTTCCTCCATAACTGTTGCACCATCAGCCATCAGCAGTTAGCAAATTTCTTTTCTACTTTTTTTGTTATTTTTGTTGAGGGAAGGGGGGGGGGGGGGGGGGGATAGAGGGATGAGGAGATACCTTTTCTTTTTGTAGATACTTCAGCATCACTGGTAACAGGTGCCTTGGTTGGGACGTCAGGAAGATTCAACTTTTTGTCGATTTCTTCAGGAACAGTGGTAGGAACTTCAGGAAGATCTTGGACTGCAAGCTGATGGGGATAATATGAATTCTGTCAATTGCCATGAAACAACAACTTACATGGGCATGATGCATCCTATTGCATGTTCATGCCTTTTTGATTGATCAATAATTTATTTTTCTAAATGGCATGATTTATGTGAGTATTTCCTTTATATCATCATATTCCTAATTTTGAATTCATAACCCCTGCAATCAATCACTAGCTCAAAATTTTGCTATGAGAAGGACACACAGTTGAATTCTGTGTTTCCACTGGCAGCATAACTACCAAGGCAGTCACAGTAAGCAGCTAATTGCCAGTACACGTCTTTTTCATGCTAATTGCTAAATGCCATGCCAAAAATAACTTAGATACTCGTTCATCATATAACAAAAGCAAAGCAAATTTCTAACCAACAAATGAAGAAGCTCCATTAATTAATCTTGGCTAATATAATAATTATATTTCATTGCTCCAGCAAAGAGGTGCAGTAAGTGAAAAGGGCTAAATTGAAGCATAATAATATATATGTCCCTTCCATACCACTATGACTAAGCCAATGGTTCAATTGGAACAATTTGAATGAATGATATTGTAGTAAACTAGAAGTCAATACAAAAATTGAAAATCGATATACCTGGGTTTCCAAGTTGTCAAATTCCGCTAAAATATCCTCTTCATCTTCTGCTGATAACTTCTCCCCAAGTATTGCATTAATTTCCTTCAAATTCAGCAAAATTATAAGAATGATTAGTAAGCATCAAAAGTAAGCAGGATAAAAAGGCAGGAGATGGAAATTGACAAGGAAAAATAGCTGCCAAATACTAATAGCCAGCACCACCAAAAGCTCAATCAAACCAGTACAGCTTTCAATCCCCCCCCCCCCCCCCCCCCAAAAAAAAGAAGTTCAGCCTTAGTACAATGAATCTAGACATGGAAATCAGTTTTCAAAAGCAGCAAGAGTAAGGATAAGAGTGAACTCAAACTCACATCTTGATAAGCTTTAGCTTCAGCAGTTTCATCCATAAGTTTCTGCACATCCTCGATGTTTATCTCACCTTGTATGGCTTTCATTGCATCATTACCAGCTTTCAAACTTTCAAACACAGCCTTCTGCTTGCTTGCCAGTTCAATATCTGCTAACTGAACCAAAGAAATAAGTGTATGTACTTATCTTAGGTGTATAATGATATAATCATGTGGAAAGAAAGCAGTGTCAATGCACAGTTATCTCTTCTGAACATGACATCATAAGGGCAAAATACCGAATTGGCACCACAGACAAAGACAATTGTAAAGCCATCAAAAGATGCAAACACGTAGAGATTATTGGAAAAAAAAGAAATAACACAAAGAAGCAACATTTTTTTTTAAAAAGACAGAGAATAGTAAAATCGATAATAAAATATTACTTGTTGCTCAACATTTATAAGCCAGGCATCAACTTGCTTCAACAATTCTTCTTGTGTCTTTTTTTTCTTTAATGCTAACAAGGCTCTGTCTTTCTTCTTTTCGCGAATCAAGTCTCGTGCAGCTTGCTTTTCTGCTTCAATAACAGCATCAAGCTGGAAGACAAGGAGCACAGAAAGGAAAAAACTCAAGTAAGGCAATGTATCCTATTAGGTACTACAATACTTATGTTCTAACTAAAACGCTATATCATCAACAACCATACATTTAAGAGCCATAAGTTCATTCACTCCTGGTTGATAACAAAAAAGTGCAAGCATGATCAGCATTCAGCTAATTCAGTTTTCATACATCAGTTACAGAAGATCAAAAGACAAAGTCTAAATTAACTAACTAATACTTACTAGCACACCTCTTAGCATTTTATAGAAGTTTACTTGCAAGTCAATTTGATGCATGCATATACCTAGGCAAGTCAGAATACTTACTGAATTAGGAGGTGACTGATGAAAAATGGATCCAAAGTGAAAGAATCGAAAAATGAAAGCAATCATTGTTAATATATAAGAAAAGAAGACTCTAACCTCTCAGACTATGACACGTATGATCTTCTAGACTGTGACACGTGTTACCTCTTCAGCTTTTTTTATTTCCAACGAACTAACTAAACTTGTTTTACTTGTTGGGTTTGCCCCACTAAAACTTCACCACAAAAGACATATGCCTGAAACTAAATGCAATTTAACATGCAAGCAAGCATACCCCATCGCATCCTACTAAACCATTTTAATTAAAAGTGTGCTCTATACATATCAAAGTACAAAACATATCTCAGCTGCTTAATTTCTCTTGCATAGATATGAGACACAATAGCTCAGTCAGAACTACACTCAGAAGAACAATTATTTTTATCTAAGGCACAATGCTAAGGGTGTTGATTGTTGACCAAATTATCTTTCCCTTTCACCCCCATATTATCTAATCATGACCAAATTCACAATCACAAACAGAATGGAAGAAATTAAATTGAGGGTGTCGAGTGTTGAAGGTAAACCTTTTGTTGGTATTGGGCAAGCTTGCGTCTTTGGGTCTTGAGTGCGAGAATTGCACGATCCACATCTGTTACCTTAGGCTTCTTCACGAATATATTCCCCATGCTATTCTGATTTCTCTTTGTCACGCTCTTGTCTTAATCTCTGCATAGACTGGAATCGAATCGAATCGATCATAGAGTAAACAAGGTGTTCCTAACAATCATAATCAAAGCTTCCAATTTAACTTCTTCTGTTTGGGTTTCGGGTTTTCTGTTGGGATAGACCAAACAAACACGACACCGATGGCGAGACAGACAGGCTTCCACAGGGTTTTGGTCGCTCGCAAAAGGCAAAACGAGACAACCTGGCCACAATAGGAGAAAATAAACGGAAAATTGCACTTAACTCCCTATATAAATGTTTTTTTTTGGGTGACTCCTATAACATCTCTCTATTTGAAAATAAATGCTCACTAGTCACTACTCTTATTTATCAGTTGCACGGATCTCTTCTTAAGTCTACCATAAATAATGCATATACAGTGACAGGGTTTGAACAAAAATTTTGGAGGCCAAAATATCAATTTTTATTTAGTTATTCTTGATCATTATTTTTTGAGATAAATTTATCCACTACACAAAAAAAGAAAAAAAAAGAGTTTAAAAAGACTTACAATAAAGTCAATATAGAGATCTATAAAATGGAGAGAGATTAAGAAAAAATGGGTGGGGACTAGGCGAAACAAAAACAAAAAAAATATTGAAAAAAAAAAGAACAAAAAATGGGATTGAGAGCGAAAGCTTGAGGGAAGGACAATGGAAAATGGAGGAGTGATCAAAAGAATAAAAAAAGATATAAACATAATAATAAAAAAATAGGTGGGTGGGGGTAGACAAATCAAAAGGCTAAGAAGTTGAATGAAAAATGATTGCACAATACAGCACGAACGACCGATGCTTTTAGATTTTGGAAATTGGAGTTTGTGTTCTATTTCTTATTTTTACTGTATGATTACACTTTTTGTCTTCCTATTTTAGGATTTAGGGTTTAATTTTGCTCGTATTCTTTGATGAACTTAGGGGGATCTTTATCCTTTGTTTAGTTTTTGTTTAGTGTTTTTTTAGGGCTTAAGCCCCATTGTATTTCAAAGGAGTGAAAGTAATTAAAGGGAGATATGTGTCTTTTACAAAATAATAGACTATATGAGTCATATAAACATATATTTGGAGAAATTGGAGCAAATTTTCTTTTGAAATCTACATGAATCTCACTATTTTGGAAAAAATAATTCTAAATCCTCTTATCTTTTATTCTTACAAATCCTCCTAATTACTAAATGGAGTAAATATTAATTGTTTTTTATGTTTTCAAGATATTAGTTGTATTCTCTTTTTTACTTTATAAAATAGTAAGAGGATATGTAGGAGGATATATCATTTCTCTTTTGGGAATTAATTCTACCAAATAAGATATAAAACCTACATGTATTTAATGAATCATTTTGAGTGTGTAAAAAAATGTGCTAGTAATTCCAGCAGTCCTCTTAAAAGTTTTTAGGCTTAAATCTATTTTTAGTCCCTCATTTTTTATTGAGATCCATTTTAGTCTCTCATTTTTAAAATACGTCTTTTTAGTCCCTCATTTTTTAAAAATTGTCTCTTTTAGTCACTCGAGTCATATTTTAAATTCGAAAAGTATATTTTAAATTTATACTTTGACCCCTCCCAAGCCTGATGCTCACTTTAACCCGTTTTTTTGTTCTCCTCCCCCACCATTGATGCACCGCGCCCCCATCCCCGCACGACCAAGGGAGGAGCTCCGCGCTGCAAGGGAGGCTGCGCACAATGGCGAGAAGGGAGGCGGTCACCGCGATCGCACAAGGAAGAAAACGAGAGAGAGGCCGCATCTCATGGTGGCTTCGAGGGAGGACGTTGGAACTACTTCTAGAGGCAATGGGGGGTTAAAGTGAGCATCAGGTTTGGGAGATGTCAAAGTATAAATTTAAAAAATACTTTTCGAATTTAAAATATGGTCTGAAGGATTAAAAAAGACCATTTTTCAAAAATAAAAAACTAAAAAGATACATTTTAAAAATAAAAAACTAAAAATAGACCTCAATAAAAAATAAAAAACTAAAAACATACTTAAGCGAAGTTTTTAAAACACAAAAACACACAAGTTGTGTGGCACAACACACCGGCAGTGAAGTGAGTACTGACTCTGGGATTGGAGAAGTAGTATCGTTTTTGGGCGCCAAAAGGGCTCTAGGTTTTGATTTTTGCCCCCCCCTCTCTCTCTCTCCCTCGCTCTCACTCGATTTCATTTCTCTTCTATAAATTCCCATTTCCCTCCGTCTTTTCAAATCCATTCACTAACCTCTCATCACATCACAAACACACAGAGAGTGAGAGAAGGCTACTAGAGAACATTCGAGAAATGTCTGGAAAGGGGAAGGCTAAGAGGGATGAGCAAGACCGCGCTTCCGATGGCGGCGACTCCGAAGGCCACGCGCCTCCCAAAAAGTCCCTCAAGAAGAACACCGACGAAGACTCCGACTCCATCGTCGTCTGCGAGGTTCGTTCCACTTCCTTCAAACCAAACTCCTCGTTCACTAGGGTTTTGAGTTTTACTCTTCTTTTCCTTGAACGTTCTCTTTCTCTCTGTTTTGATTTCGTTAAAACGCAGATTTCGAAGAACAGGAGGGTTGCCGTGAGGAACTGGCAGGGTAAGATCATGGTCGACATTCGCGAATTTTTCCTCAAAGATGGCAAGCAATTGCCTGGCAAAAAAGGTGACGATTCAACACCATCGTTTCATTTTCTGAATCTGAATCTGTTGTACTTGTGATGAGATGAACTGGTTAATTCGGTTGGTTATTAGCTTATATTGGTTCGAAAGTGAATGCTCGATCACACCCTAAGTGTCTATTGGTTGCCTAGTTTGTTATTCAAGTAGAAGTAGATTGTTGAACTAGGATAGGATGTTCAAGTTGATGATAGGTGCAGTTCCTACTTTCGTATAGATAAGTGATGTATTAAACTGTTAATGTTAATATTGTTATTCCATTGACTGTAGTGAGATATGCATATTTCCTCGGCTAATAGGTATCACAGAGTTGTGAACTTCATGAGACTCTAGAATATGTTTTGAGCACTGCCAGGTCATGTGCCAAAAAATTCTGAACAATCTGGTTAGGTTTGTGATTACTAACCATATGATCCTTGGAACATACTCTAATACGTTGTAGCAGTGACATGCGATGATCCTTTCCTGTATCCATTTGCACGGTGTGCTGACCTGAGTTGCTATACGAGTGAACCAAATTGGTAATTGTGCAACTGTGTCTGTTGTGTTGGATATATACTTGTGAACTTCATTATTGGCAACATTCTTTTCTTCTATATTGTCGACAACTTATATTGGAGTTCACCATGTTAATTTCATAGTGAGATTTTGGAAAACATTTTAGTCATTTCGTGATAAAAAAATTGGACTCATGCTGATTGTGAGTCTATGGCATGATATAGTATTAACATTTATTTGTGAACAAGCAATTATGTCAGAAGATGGTAAGCTTTGGAATTTGTTTGACACTTTTAATGAGTTGAAACCACTGTAGTTGTTGGGATTGAGTAGAGTACCTGAATAGGTTGTGCTCTCTTCTATTTCCTTTGCTGAAGATTTGGTTTATGATAGAGCTCAATGGCATTGATTGATCCATGTAGTCAATCCCACCAAGTTGGATGATGCATGATGTTGCTTGTTGACTTGATGATGATTTATAAACGTGGGTTACAATGACACTTGTATACTTGTTTTCAGGTATCACGCTGACCATGGATCAGGTACATCTTGAAACTATATGGATGTTGTATTTTTCTATTCCTGTCTCAAATCTGCTGGTTGGTCTAAAGATCTAGAACAAAAGATTTGGAACCCATTATTCAATGATTAACTCTCTGCCTCTCGTGTGTGCAGTGGAATGTGCTTCGTAATCACATTGAAGAAATTGATAAGGCAGTTAGCGGGAATTCTTAGGAAATGTGCATCAAGTACTGGTCTGTGGGTTTCGTTAGTTTTTTTGAATTGGCAGAAGCACAAGAAAGGGTCATATGATGTAAATACCTATGCATGAAAAGCTTTGAGATCGGAATACTAGGGATTTGGATATGAACGTTTGGTAACTAATGCATGTAAAGTGCTTGACCTTGTTATCCTATGTTTCTGTCATTTATTAATGCTTATTTCTTGAAAAGATTAAAATTTTGGGCCTAGGTGATTTCAGTAAATATCCGTTTTTGTTTTTTATTTTCATTTTAAATTATAAACAATTGTTTTTTTTATAAAGATTTGTATAGAAAATAGTGATAAAATTTAATTGTTTTACCATGTTTTTGTAAATAGAAAATAAAATAAAACGATGACATTTTATAATTAACAGTGAAAATAGAAAAAGTCCTTAAATCAACGTTTTTCTCTTGAAACTTAATCTTGATCATCTCGACCTTTTCTTCATTAATTTTTAATTATATAAATGTTATTGTTTTTATCTTTTCTTTGTTTAAAAGATTTATATAAAAAGCAGTAATTTTTTTCTTTTTGGGTTTGCAATGTTTTAATATATTTATATTTATTTTTTAAAAAAACGCAAAGCTAAAGTAAAAAGTATTTTCTAAGTAAAGGAGAAATGGAATTATTTTTCAAAATAATTATGTCCAATATATTGTTCCTACCACTAGTAGTGATATTACCATGAAAAGGGTCTGTTATTATTATCATAGGAATATGATCAAGCCTATTTTTGTTTTTATATTTTTTTTTATATTTTCTACTTGAACGGATAGTGTGCTAGTCGTCATGATTGAGGCCTGTATTGAAAAATGTTACTGATTAGTGTTGAATTAAATTAGTAAATATGTTAAATTAACAGTAATCAGTAAATGAATGTGTATAATTTTTATAACTTAATAGCTAATTTTTTTAAAATGCGTAGCGTTGCTCATGTTTTTAAGAATGCTGTGAATGCATTTGACGTGTTTCTAAGTGCACTCGCACTTGTTTACAACTTTATTATCTATCTCTCTAGTCATACAAGAAAAGAAAAGGAAAATGGAAAATTTAAGCTGATCACAATCGGTAGGAAAATAATGTTCACTTCAGCAATGAGAACATGAATATCAATTGCATCTTTATTATATCTTTATTGAATCCTTCCGTCAATTACAGGGGACAAGAATGATAAGAGAAAATAAGTCACTGAATTTAGAGCAACTTTTCAATGTTTATCAATTGAGGTTGAAGTTATTTAATCAATGAAAAAGGCACCAACAAGCATAATCTGGTGCAGAAAATATTTATGAAAACTTACAATGTTTATCTATCCAGACTCTGAAAGCATCACTTCATGAACATTGAAGTTGGCATTCCTTCACTCAATGCGTTCTAATTTGTGGGGGGTATCATGGTGGGAAACTGGCATACATGGGATTCAAATGCAACTTGGTACATCTCTTCATCTATTATCATTACACAGAAGGTATGCTGATGGATCCCATGTCAAGTACTCTCGGCAGGATCTGCACAACATAATGCTTGTAAGATTTTGGGTAATAAACATGCAATATTCAGAATTGCCAGTCAAGATCAGCTCAAGCCATACCTCACCCAATCGTGCATTGATTTTCAAGGGCACAAAATCATCAGCACGTGTCACACCTACATTGACAATTGCAGTAGCAGCACCAGCCTCATGAGCTGCCCTGTGAAAGTAAATTTTGAAAAATCCAATCATGTCAGAGATGCAGGCAGAGTAAAAATATTTCATGGCTTGAAGTTCAAGAATGCAATCTTCTTTCTAAATCAGTCTCTTTAGTTCCAAACACTATAACCAAAAGACCTACATAATTTTGAATCTACCTGACAAGTCGAAAAGCAGACATGGTCATCAGAGATGACCCTAGTACAAGGAAAGCATCACATCCTCTAGATGCTTCCATTGCCATATCAGCTCTGTCCTTGGGAACATTATCACCGAAGAAGACAACCTTCATAAGTATTGACAATGAGAACATTAAGGATACATTGTAAACAATTCACATTTGATTTACTTAAACAAGAGTTCACATGATGCTAGCATAATACAACACAAATTGATCAGATACATTTATATGGTTGGCCAAGTATGATTTCTCTGCTCATAGAATAACTTAATTTGTTCAGGAAAAACACCTGCAGTCTGTTTGTTCCAGCTATATCATGAAATATCATGAATCCTAAAACACGATATGAACTTATGTCAGAAGAGATAGGCCAGCACCAAAAGCATTAAGAAAAAGATACAGCAGAGGAGCACACATCAATATTTTCACATATAAAACAGAATTTAAATAAAACAATAAACAATATAAATAGCCATTATAGTTGGAACTTTGATCCGATTCCGCCAAACAGGAAAAAATTTAGTTGCCTAGGATAGCCTAATATATTCTCAACCAGCTGTCAGAACATTAAGAGTGCAACTGAACAAACAGGTCTATTCAGCTTCTCTTGTCCCAACTATTACCAGGTATAATAATGAAGAACAATGATTCGGTACAAAAGAAAGTAAGAAACAGGCTCAAGTATCCACACAACACAAGTAGAGCAGCCAACGATTTCAACTGAAAGGAGCAAGATGGCCTACATCAGGTTTGAGAACACCATTGCACTTCTGGCAGGTTGGGATGATATAATCCTCCTCCCAAAATCTTTCATCAATCTCAATATCACCATCAGGTCTTTGTTTCATTCCAACGCTTTTGTCTGACCCAGGGTTTCCATGGTCCAGATTTTCAATTGCTTCTGCCCACTGGTTTAAAACATCAACCTTCCAAAAATTAGACTCAGCAGAAGATGGAAACTCAGAACAAATGAATGCAATCCTATAGTTTTGAGAAACAAAAGCTCCAACTATCACATTACACGATTGATAAAATGAAGCATTGGTAAAGGATGAAGCAATTTTTTTTCCCTTTCAAATTGGCAGTTATTACGCAAGTCATGTTTTCCTACATTAAGTTGAAGGACCACATGTTAGACACAAGTGATCAGAAATTATAACTGACTCACTGAAACCTATAAAACATATTTCTTAAGAAAACTTAACAGACTGTTTTAATATATACCTTACCAAATTTAGTAATGCTTGCAAGATTTAAGATGGTACACTCACTCAATTGTTTTTTTTATCTCCATTCTTTATTAGTGTTAAGGAGTATAAGAAAATAATAAGTATTTAAGAAAGTTTTATGAGTAAAGAAAGTAGTTTCTTGTTGTGGATCAACCATAAAGGGTTCAAGGGTCTTTTAAGCAAAGAGGTTTAATAGCCAGTATTATTACACACAGCCTTCGGAATCTTTCACTAGATATACTTGTCTTTTCCTATACTTTCCCCTCTACTTTTTAATGTCTATTAATAATCAAATTTCAATTAATAGTTAACAATGTAAAGTATAAACCATTTAATGGGATCACTGTTCTCCCCATGTCATGCACCAGATGGATCTGCACCCAACTGTATCACTGTTCTCATTCTAAGACTTCTATTTCCTCAGATTTAAAGAGGATAGAAAAGAAGAGGTGAAAATTTTTATCAGCAAAACCAACCCAAACAAACCATCAACACATAGTTTTTACATGTGTACTACAGCTATCATCCACCAAGCTATCATCCACCAAGAATCATTGTCTTATATCTAAGTGTTACATCTTTCAGCAGGAAAATTCAAATATAATGAGTTTGACAGTCATAAACTCACTTCATCAGCATTTTTTAAATATAGAAATAATTTCTTAAGCATTTTTTCATTGACCAACACAAATTTCCCTATAAAATAAGCCCAAATCACTAACCTTTGGATTAAGGTCCTTCAACTGGTCCTGAAATAAGCTCCGGCAAAAGGAATATCCACAATTTATACAAATTACAGTGTATACAGTCCCATGCAATTCTAATGGGTTGCTACCAGCACGATGATGCAGCCTGATAACAAGATAGAACAAAAATCCAGGGTAGGCTTGCCAGCAAATGTAATATCTCAAGTTGTCCAAAAAAGCCTAATTGATAATGATAAATAATTAGATACCTATCAACATTTTGGGTAATCATAAAATCAACCCGGCCAGCTTTCTCAAATGCTGCCAAAGCACGATGAGCAGCAGATGGCTGTGCTGCAGTAAATCGCCTCCACCCAGCATAGCTCCTTGCCCAATATCGCCTCCTGGCTCGACTTGAACGAAGAAACTCCTTTTAAATAATGTCAAAAGAAAGGAGAACTTAAGCACAGAGATTAAGATGAAATCGTAAAAAGAAATTTGAGACGATGTAGTCAATCCTTGAATTCCTGAGTTTTCATGACTATATTTGGTGCATGAATCTCTAGTTGAGTTTTTTAACCTTCACCGTCATTGCCATAAATCTTCAATATAAACATAAACACGCTAATGCCAAATTCTAAATAACTTATCAATAGTTGAAGTCTTTTTCTGTTATTGTAGATGGAGAGAGTTCTATTTGCCCAAGTTTTCTTGCTTGGCTTTCCTGCCATCATGATACAAATATCCTATTCTATTGACTCAAACGACAACTTTCATTTTCTTTCAAAGAACTTAATCATAGATACCACAGATATTGCTAGTATTTTTTGATTGCCAAAAACTGAATTTTCATGTTCTGTATATGTATCATAAGGGTATTTTGCATGCTCAACAACAGCAGAACGAGTAATTCAATGTCTCTTGTTTTATGTTGCCCAGATTTTTTCTTCAGGACATAATATTCAAGGTATTTGAAAATGATAAGAAATTCCAAGCCATTAAAGCAACCAATTGGAGCATGATATCCAAATGCAAGAGATCTATGTCTTCCTACCCTTAACTTGTTTTTCTGTTGGCCATATTTTCCTATCTTATTTAGGCACTACCACAGAACAATAAAAGAAGCAAGTCTGGTTGAATGTGCCTTTAGCTCACCTGATGGGTTATTGGTTTGAAACCAGAACTATAAGCACCATTGGGGCTGCAATAAATAATAAATTGCTATCAGCGAAAAAGAACAAAAGAAGAATAAAAAGCTAGCAACATAGCATCAAGGATAAGAAATTTTAGTAATCCATTCCATACTCTCAAGATATCAAACTCCAAAAGGATGGAGCACATGTTAGAGATATAAATATAAAATCATTTATATTCTTCACTTTACAGCTTTAGCTTTTGGGATAATTGGTTCATGACATGGTGTTCGAGCCTCTATGACCAACTAGTCTAGAGTTTGATCCTAGCCGTCCTCATTCTTCTAATAAATTTCAGCACAAGATAAGGTTGGTCTGTGCATCGTCCACATTTCAAGCCCAAAGGGCTCTTGCATGCGGAAGCTTGTTAGAGATATAATTTAAAACCATTCACGTAAACAAGAAGAATGACACATCTCTTTGACTCCGCCACTGAATGACTGTGGCAATTGATCAGAATTAACACTGATAAACAGTCATTGATGGATAGTGGACCCCTCCAATGGATGCATCATGCATGCATCTGGTTTCAAATAATTACATAGCTAGGCACTTTATTATTTTTCTGCCCCCCTTTGGCACCTATACATATGCAGCATTACTACTATTAAATTTAAAACCTGAACATAACTACAAATGTTTTACTGTTGCCCAATAAATATTCTGGTTAACCAAATATACTAGAAAGTAAGAGCCAGAACCTTCTATAGTCGGGGATACCACACTCTGTGCTGATTCCAGCTCCAGTCAATACTGTGAGCTTGGTACTGTACATTAAATTTGAAATTCAGTTAGGGATCTGTTACATTTTCAAAATGAGAATTATCAAATTAATCTTATTCATCAACAGTATTTATGGAGCGCTGAAATACACTTCTAACTGAATATGAAAATTAACCTCTGGTCAAAGAATTGATACAAAAGGTTGACATCTTTGGTACTAGGAGGATCAGCATCAGGAACTGCCTTCTTTTCCCTCAAGATATTAGATGTGGCCTTTTCATCATTTGCCGGCAAGGTTCCAGGGACAGAGATTCGGCACGATGTCTGAACGAACCTCACACAACCCTTAAAATACACAAAGCTTCCTCCTCTTCTTGCTAAGTGACAATTTTCACTCCTTGGACTAACAACAATATCTATGAGAAAGAAAAAACAACATGCAGGAAAAGAGTGTTGGAGTAAGTCAAATAAGGCACACACAACAATTAATAAGGAACTCAATAGGTAATAAGAAGGGTTTTAAGTGCAAGTGGAAGAAAAGAAGCTTGAATGCAAAGAGGAAGCATGCTTGCCTGTTATAATAGTCCTTAGCACTTTCCTCGCAAACCCAAGAGACTGCATGTGTTTAGATAAAAAGAAGAAAAAAATCACAATTATTATCAAGCACTACACTACAGCACAGTTATACAATAATAGGGTGGAATTTAGAAAAGATGGAGTTAAGTGAGTGTTTGTTTGTGAAGTCTAATGGTCTGTTTGTTGTAACTAACGAGTTGAAAATGGAGTGTTGCAAGGAGCATCATCACATAAGTTGGGAATTATTAGTAAAATGATGAATCAGAAAACAGGAGGAAAATTGAAAATGAGGATTGAATTTCCTCATAGCATTTTTACAGAAACATGACATTTTATCGATATAGCAGAGAGAGAGAGAGAGAGAGAGAAGCGAAAGGAACTTACGGAGAGAGAGGGAGAGGGAGTGGGAGACATTGAAAACAACATAACTGTTATTCAATGGGATGATGAAGATTGAAGCACACTCTGCGCCTCCATACCCTTCATCGGTATAATCGTCGCCTCTTTTTGCTTTTCACTTGTTCATCTCAACTCCCACGTTGCATACTTCTCCGCCGCCTATAACTCATATTTCATTAAAGATAATTTAATTGCATTTTCGGTGCGATTTTGGTCTCCAAAGAGATAACGTCACACGCTTAAATGGCACGCACGGAACACGTGACATCTTACTGAAGTCAGTTTCACGTGAATGTGTGACTCAAGTCAGTTGGAACCGAGACCAAAAAATTACATAACCGCACAAATAGGGGATCAAAACTCAAAAGTATATTTAAGTCTTTATTAGAGGACTAAAAATACATAAATTATTATTAAACAGATCTTATTCTACATAATTAAAAATTAACTGTTAAAATCAAAATTTTATTATTTACATTTATGTTAAATACATTATGTTGTTATTTCATTTTATATTGATTTTTCCAAACATTAAAAAATTGAATATATTTTTTCATTATAAAATTTTTAGAATATAAATAGACACTTATTAAATTTCAATATATATGATATTATGATTTTTCTATTTTTTAATTTAAAAAATATTCCTTCCTCAAAAAAAAAATTCCAAATACTGAAAACGTCCGTTATTATTTTATTTGCAAGCATGTTTAATTAAAGTAATATGGTTTTTCTGGTAAACAACAACTCAGAGTGAAGCTTGTCAAAAACCAACTAAGAGTGAAGCTTGTCAAAAAAAAAACAAACTCAAGAGTGAAGTGGAAGTGAGTGGAACTGGATAACGATTAACCAACACCCACCAACGTCCAACGCTGTCATCTCTCGTAGATTGTTCACCTTGTGAATTTCGAAACCCAGCCCAACAAAGCTCAAAGGAAAATCCTTTATTAACTTTGCAAAAAAATGGCTTTGAAAAGTTTCTCTACCCTTTCACAAACCATATCCACCCTCTTCCACCAACATTCTCAATTCGCTCATGCTTCTTCTTCCCCAGCCTTCGTCTCAATCTTATTCCCCAAATCAACTTCAACTTCAGCTTCACCTTCACCTACTACTACCTGCATTATTCATGAACCCTCCCACAAAGACATGCAACTATTATCGCCCTGTTTCAGTAAGAGGAAACTCAACCTTGCCCTTCTGCTTAATGCATTTCTGTGGGGTGTGTTGCCTCCTATTCTTCCAGATCATGCACTGTTGTTGGCTCAAGAATTGGATTTGGAGCTTCAGAGATACACGGATTCCAAGGAAGGGTTCACTCTTCTTACACCCTCTTCTTGGACAAAGGTAAAACTACTACTCGTTTTTGAGCTGTGAAGAGCGTGTCTAGTTTCTACCCCAGGTGAAAAATAATAAGCTATAATGGATAACTGAGTGTGTTTTTTTTTTTATCATAAAAGAACAGTCTTTTTGATAACCTGGTTTAACAGGTTGATAAGCCAGGGGCAACTGTGTTGTTTCAAGAGGAAAATATATTGGGGAGTAACAATATTGGGGTTGTGGTAAACCCTGTTCGTCTTGCAACCCTTGGAGAGTTTGGGACTCCTCAATTTGTAGCTGACAAGCTTTTACAAGCAGAAAGACGTAAGGTAAACTGTTTTTCTTAGGTTGTGTTTGGATAAACAGCTTAATTAAGAGCTTCTTCAATAAACGCTTATCATATAACTGTATAAGAGCTTATTCAATAAGTATTTATCATATAAGAGTTTATGTATATGCTGATTCTACAATTAAAGGGCTTATCAGATTAAACTTTGCACAAACCTTTTAGTTGTTTCTATAAGTTATTCCTAAGAGCTTATGAAAATAAGCTGAAAACAGCTTATCGACATATCATAAGCTATTCTTATAAGCTCTTCCAAACACTTACATAAGCGTTTATGCCATAAGATAAGCTCGAACTACATTGCAAGGGCAAGATCACAAGAGAGGGAAGAAGGAGCTGAGATTATACCTTTGCATTTGTTAGATCCTTGTTGAACTTTTTAAGACGGTTTCAAAGTTAGCTAAGCTGTATATACAGATACAACGAGATAGGCTAAGTAGGAGTTCTTACTGAGTCTAAGGAAATATTACTTCTAATTTTATGCATTATGACTAAAAAATGATCATTTCATTCATATTCATATAGCATTTAACATTGACTCATTGAGGTTAAAATAAGTAAGATTCGGAAGCACAAAAAGGTTTATTCTCTCCTAAACTGTACCTTGTTTGCTTATAAACATACATGTCTTTGTGTTATGAGTAATGGTGGATTGTGATTGTACATCATTTTAGCTTCTGTTAATTATTGCCCTGACGTTCAGGAAAGTACAAATGAAGCGGAGGTGATTACAGTTGGAGAAAGATCAGGGAAGGGAGGTTTACAAATCTATGAATTTGAATACAGGCTTGATAGTACTCGGGGAGGGATGAAGAGAATCTTCTCTGCAGCATTTGTGGCCTCAAAGAAGCTCTATCTTCTAAACATTGCTCACTCTGATAAACCTGAGAGTCCTCTTGACCCACAAAAAAGAATGATACTAGAACAAGTTCTTCATTCCTTTGATGCAGCAAGTTAAACTCCCTGCATGAAAAATTTCGGTTCTTCTGATTCTTTTTCCCCACTCTTGATTTTTGATTCTAGAGTTATGGCTACTTACTTGTGTTCAAAGCAGACTGAAATTTTTAAGGGCATATTGAACTAAATCCAGTGTACCTTTTTGTATCTCTATATTTTAATTTTTTAAGAAATATTCTTGAAGAAGTTCATTTCAAGCAACAAGGACTAACACTCATCTATTGTGATGACAACTCAACTGTATAACTCTCTGAAAATCATGTTTTACATGGAAGAAGCAAACACATAGATATGAAATTTCACTTTCTTAGGGACCTCACCAACAATGGAGTAACTGATCTTTTCTATTGCAAGAGTGAGATCAAATTGCTGACAATAACAAAATGACCAAACCATTGAAGTTGCATGCATTTCAGAAGATAAGGAAGTTGCTTGGAGTTTGTGCATTTGAAAAAGTCCTATTAAACTGAATGTTTAAATACTTAGTTTAAGGGAGAGTTTGTTAGATATAATTGCTCAATTATTAGTGTTCTAATTTTTTTCTCCTGGTTTAAAGGAAAAAAAATGTAACTCCAAGTGGTTTTATAGAGTCTGTTATATGATTTGGTATATAATAGCACTTTATTAGGAGTTAGTTACTGCACTTTCTAGTTTCCATAGCTTAACTTTATCCCTACAAAATAGAGCAACTTTCTAGGTGTACTTGAATTAGATTCAAATAAAACAAATTCACTTATATGTTATTTTAAAATTTTCTTTTCCTTATATTTATCAAGAAATTCACCATAATCACTTTTTCTAATTTCTAGTCGATTATGCGGTTCAAATTTAATCTTGTCCTTTCTCGTGGCAAAGGTTTCGAAGATCACGATGGTAGATATTTAGGCTTACCCTTTACGAGAAGTTGGGAGGTTCTACAAGCTGCTTCTTGCGTGTATCTTTGTTATATAATATATCATATATATAATGAGGGCTATTTTTTTGTCTTTTCTATGAGTAGATTAGATGTTTTTTGCGATTAGATATTTTAACATGAGGGCTATATCATATAAAATAATCATTATTGAGAGTTTTACGTATTTGTTACAGATTTTAAAAATAATTAAGAGCTAAAAAAATTAAAAAGTAATTAAAATGAGAAACAATTTGGAATAACTTTTAAAAAATATTTTGATTTTAATGAGGTGGGAGATGAGAGAAAAGATTAAAAAAATAATTTTTAGAATTGTAAACAAATACAAATTAAATTTAACTTTACAACAAAATCTCTAAATATTAACCACTAAATTATTTTATATAAAAATAACTTATAAAAATAACTTATTTTTTAATCGGTAAC
Organism: Glycyrrhiza uralensis; assembly: GCA_030159175.1. Classification (NCBI taxonomy): domain Eukaryota; kingdom Viridiplantae; phylum Streptophyta; class Magnoliopsida; order Fabales; family Fabaceae; genus Glycyrrhiza; species Glycyrrhiza uralensis. The sequence goes on from BRZY01000005.1 coordinate 47,250,630, forward strand.
AAATGACCCTATGTTGCATACAAACATCAGGATGGACCGTTGTGGCCTTATGCTGTTATGTACTCTTCTGATCTTTTGCTGAAAAAATGGGGTCAACATGTTAAACTGTGTATAGAAGAAACCTACAGCTTCGGCTAATATGGAAATTGATCTGTTGACTAAACCAACCAGATTTCCAGGCGGAAGGTTTGCTACAAAGTTTGTGAGAGGAGAATAGTCAACCCCATGTGGTTAATTAAATCACCATAACCTACCATGCATGATACTTTGTTGAACATGAATAAAAAAAAATTAAAAAAATGAGAACATGGCATCACTTATCATGTATCTCACATTTTCTAGTGTGAAAGCATCATTTTCCTATGGCTAACACATGAAACAATATCTCCCTGGTATATCTGCAGTCTTTATTAAATTCCATCTCCATCTCTTTTTGTGTCCACTTCACACTCAAAATGTCAATGAAGGAAAAGTCAATCCAATCCAATCAGTCTAGTATCATATCATATAATAATAATTAATAGACAAACTATGCGACAAATGACTCACAAATGAGTTGGTTGTTTCAAACGAACCAATTAATAAGTTTGCTACTAATTAGAGGCTCTATGCTGAAGCATTCAATTTGCTAGTTGTCTTTCATTGCGAGAGAGAAAATAGTGACGCATGCATGAGTGGAAACAAATAAAGAATCCTGAGAAAATAAATGGTGCTGGAGATGATGAGTTGATGACTATTCAAACATTGCAACTAGTTTGAAAACAGTGACTCAGTGAGCCAATCTATATGAAGTTTGAATCTTTCAACTGAAACATTAGTGGGACTAGTCAAATCTTCGTCTCTACCCTCTTTTGTCTATATTTATTTATGAGAATTCTGTGTTATTTTTTCCTTCTTCTTCTTTAATATTACTCACGAACTCCTCAGAAGAAGCCTGGTTCCATGGGGAGTGAAAGCAGTACCGCGGAAGTGACAGGAAATACAGCTATGGATTCAGCAGAGAAGAGGCTCAATGAGCTTGGTTACAAGCAAGAACTGAGAAGAGAAATGGTTTGTTTCTTCTTCTTCTTCTTCTTCTTATGTTTCTATGGCCATCTTGTTTTTGATGGAGCTGATTCTTGATCTAAATTTCCTGAAAATAGAAATAACATTTCTTGTAATTAACTCTGTTAACTTATATTTTTGCCATTTATCTTGCAGACTATGTTCAAAACTCTGGCAATATCATTTTCCACAATGACCCTTTTCACTGGAATTACACCTCTCTATGGTTCTAGCCTTCAGTATGCAGGACCTGCAAGTCTTGTCTGGGGATGGCTAGTGGTTTCTTTCTTCACTTGGTTCGTTGGGATTGCAATGGCTGAGATATGCTCGTCGTTCCCGGTTTGTCTCTTCTCATAAAGTTTTGTGCATGTAATTTGTTTGTAGTGTTTGTAGTACTTTAAGGCTTAAAAAATTCAAAAATAGTCTTATATCAATTTAATTAATTATGGGAAGCCATAACATTTAACTTATATGAAGTCTTCTATCTCTATCTCTATATGAACTTCAAATATATCAAATTGATACTTTTTTTTAAAGGTCAAATTGATACTGTTAATCTTATATAAATTGATGGTCACATAGTAAGTTCAGCCTGGTAAAAGGAGAAATTACCTAATTTCAGATTTTCAATCTTGAAAAGAATCATGTTTGAAGTTTGAACAAACAAAACATGTCCTTTTCAATTATGAAAGGAAGAGTCAAAAAGAGTAGGAAACTTTACATCCTAAAAATACTTGATTCCTACTGCACACAAATGAGTAAATGAATTTAGTGATTTTCAAAACTAATTTCCACTTCCAATTCAATCTAACAGACAACTGGTTCTCTGTACTTTTGGGCTGCACATTTAGCCGGTCCGAAATGGGGACCATTTTCTTCGTGGTGCTGTGCTTGGCTCGAGACCATAGGGCTTATTGCTGGGATAGGGACTCAGGTACTTACTCTTTTGGTTAAAAAAATTTCTCATAGAATGTTTGCATAGTAACTCATGCTTTTCATGGTTGGAAAGGCATATGCAGGATCACAAACTTTGCAGAGTATAATCCTACTCTCAACTGGCACAAACAAAGGTGGCGGGTACTTTGCCCCAAAATGGTTATTCTTATGTATGTACATTGCCCTCACTGTTATATGGGCAGCACTGAACACATTTGCATTAGAAGTGATCGCCTTTATCGATATGATTTCGATATGGTGGCAGGTACTTTTGCTTCCTTGTATACCCATAACTTCCATAGGATGGCCTAATCTTGCTTATTCTGTGATTAAGAGCTTGTATGGATAATTTTTGTATAAACACTTAAAATATGAGTTTTTGAACTAATAGCTTCTATATAAGTTGAAACCAACTTTTACACTTCAATTTTTTTTAAAGATCTCTTTTTTAATGTCTCCATAAGCAACTATTAACTATTTAACATCTTTTCCTCTCTTCTATTTATGAGAAAAATAAAAATGCAATGCAAAGTTAACTTCTCCATAAGTTAGAATTTGAGCTTCTTCACCCAAACAGGACCTACAAGGAAAGAATAAAAGTGATAGAGAAAGTTATATTTTTAGTTGATCAAACCCAACTAAACTTCTGGATATGCAATTCTGCATATTTTACAAACTTACAATTGTTCATTTCTACCAGAAAATATTCTGAAATGTACTCCACAATATGCTCAACAATTTTGAGCTTTTTTGGTTTATTAGGAGGTAACACACTCATTTATTCTGTGTCAGGTTATTGGTGGAATGGTGATAGTCATAATGTTACCTCTGGTATCACTAACTACAAAATCAGCTTCATATGTATTCACAAACTTAGAGTTAGCTCCTGATTCAACAGGAATATCAAGCAAACCATATGCAGTCATTCTATCATTTCTTGTCAGCCAGTATTCCCTCTATGGATATGATGCTGCAGCACATCTAACTGAAGAAACTAAAGGTGCAGACAGGAATGGACCCATAGCAATACTAGGTAGTATTGGGATCATTTCAGTATTTGGATGGGCTTACATCTTGGCACTTACGTTCAGCATTCAGGTAAGCATATGTAAGTTGAATTGGTAATAAACATCTTGAAGATATAAAAATTTAGGCATACTTTGATAAATAAACAGAGAAAACTGTTTACAAGTTTGAAGAGGATCAATATTTTCAATCCAAATTTGGGCTGAGATTTTCAATTTCTCATATTCTTATGGGCCAGATAGAGTATATAAAAATAGAACCAAGTGAGGGTTCTTGTAGTTCAGCTTGTCATGTTGACTTAATTAATCTAATCAGTTTCTTGTCAAAAGGACAATATTTACGCCCGTTTTCAACTCTCATTCAGGATTTCGGTTACCTTTATGATCCGAACAATGAGACTGCTGGAGCATTTGTGCCAGCACAAATACTCTACGATGCATTCCATGGAAGATATAACAGTTCTGCTGGAGCAATCATTCTACTATTTGTTATTTGGGGTTCATTCTTCTTTGGTGGACTTTCAATCACTACAAGTGCTGCAAGAGTGGTAAGTACAATACTTTTATTTTTTTTTTGTTTGTTTATTAGATTCGGGAAAGTGGGGTATCTAGCTTCCACAATCAATTTACCTCCTTTGCAACTGTTAGAAGTTATATCATGAGTAAAGGAAAATATATGATTATCCAATTTTCAGATTTCATAACAGATTACTAATGCTTTGAGAAGCAATGGGGTTCTATATGCTAGTGTCTGTACATTGGATGAATAATGCCTCCTAACCAGTTTGGTGTATCTCAAACAATTTTCAGGTTTATGCTCTGTCAAGAGATAAGGGAGTTCCTTTTTCATTCTTATGGCGGCAACTGCACCCGAAGCACAAGGTTCCCTCAAATGCTGTATGGCTCTGTGCAGCAATCTGCATTCTTCTTGGCCTCCCAATTTTGAAGGTCAATGTGGTCTTCACTGCAATAACTTCAATATGCACAATTGGATGGGTTGGTGGTTATGCAGTTCCAATCTTTGCAAGACTGGTGATGCCTGAGAAGGACTTCAATCCCGGGCCGTTCTATTTGGGCAAAGCAAGAAGGCCAATCTGCCTGGTAGCATTTCTATGGATTTGTTACACATGTTCTGTGTTCCTTTTGCCAACTCTGTACCCAATTACTTGGGATACTTTCAATTATGCACCTGTTGCTCTTGGGGTGGGTTTGGGTCTGATAATGCTTTGGTGGGTGTTGGATGCAAGAAAATGGTTCAAGGGTCCAGTTAGGAATATTGATGACATTCAAAATGGCAAGGTATAATTCTTCACAAGTTTGAAGAATAATTGGTAGAATATCCTTTAGCTAGTTCTCATCCATGTTGCTTTGACTGTGTACATTCTATGGTCAACGATATTATTTAAATTTCCATATGAGGGAGAAATTGTTCAGTCCTTCAGTTCATAAGAGGTAAGAAGGATAATTGATTTACTTTTCTCATGCTTCTAATTCATACTCAATTAAAATCCTAATGCGACCAAGTCATATTGCAAACAAGTAATTTTACAAACTGGCAGTTCATACACATATTACACAGCATTAAGCTTATTTATTGATTTCAGTCAAAAGACTCAAAATCACTATGGAACCACTTCCCCATCCAGAAAAGGGGTAGTAAAGTGCTGCGGAAACCTTTTCACCTTTGCTTTGAGTTCCCTCAGTTCCCTTAGATCTCCCAGCCATATAATGTAACTTGAGTTCTTAGCAAGAACATCTTGTGACACCTCCTTGTTCTCAATAAGTTCCATGGCATACTTCTCAAACTTCTCAATGTTGTCCCACAACACAGCCAGCTTGCTTGTGTCACTCTCACTTCTAACACCATTCAACCAGTCCCTTGCTTCCTCCACCTTTGCCCAAAAGCATGAATCTTGTGTCAAACTTGCAAACGTGCTCCTCGCATTATTTTCCTCCTCAGTGGCCGTTCTCTCCTTCCACCACCTATCAAAGATCTCATATCTCCTCTCTCTTCCATGCTGCATGTAATGGCCCTTGGTTGTGTGCATCCCCTTCCCATAATATTCTGCAATATCTAAAGGCTCAACCAGGAGTTTGTAGAAATGTGAAGTATTGACCCATTTGGCTCTCATTGCAAAGTCGTTAGGCAGCTCATTCCTCTCCAGCATGTCAATCACATTGTTCCAAAACCTGGCAAGCTTGTGGCGATTCATGTTGACTTTCATGTCCCTTTTCGAAGAGCCCCTCCTCCCCTTGAACAAGTCATAGTATCCCATTTCATCAATTTGCTGGTCACACCAAGCCTTGTACCATTCTATTTCAGCCCTATAAGGTACAACCTTGGATAATCTTATAGCTAGGCTAGCAGCATTCTGGGTTGGTGATGGACCCATTCTCCTTGTCATCTTAAGGCACTCCTTGGCAGGTTCAATAGCATACTCCTAAAGTTAAATGAAACTATTTGTTCAGTTGAGAAAAATTACTATTTCAGTGTCCATTTACTTTGAGACAACATCTTCTGTTTTTATTTTTCGTTTTCACTTTTAATTACAAAATTGACACTTTTTTTCAATCTATTTCTTGTTTTCAAATATTTGTACAAGAAACAGTGAAAACAATTACTTTTTTTTGTTTTCTCTGTTTCATGCACAAATCTTTAAAAACAGGAAACAAATTGAAAACAAAGTGACAGTTTTGTAAACAAAAATGAAAACAAGAAACAAAAACAGAAGTAAAACAGACAGTGTTTACGTTAAAAACATAGGGAAGAAGTAACATCACAAGGTGGTGGGACAAGATAGTGCAAGCAATTACCTGGTTTGCTAAACCAGAGGACTGGATTGCCAATTCAAGCCCCACTTCATAGCTTGAGTCAGGAATGTTGTTCCCCTGAATGGATTTCTTCTGGTTTAAGAATTGTAGAGACAATTTACTAACATAGTCTCCATACTTCAGATGATCCTCAATACTACCAGCTGGAGAACTTGACACAAGCATCAAATGCATCATCTTTATCACTGCAGTTGAAATATCCATACACACTGCCCCTTCTTCTGAAACAAAAAGATAGCTCCCAAATGGGTGAAACAAAACTGGCTCAGACTCAGACCCTTCTCCATCTTGTGTGGCTGCAGCATACAAGTGACTCATCACAAAGCTGAACAACTCAGCTTTCTGTATGTCAGAGATTTGAACTGCAAGCTTCCCAAACTCTGGTGATGTCATGGACAATTGCCAAAACAGAAGCAGTGAATTCAGCTGAGAAGTGTAAGGTGTTGTTATTATAGGTGCAAAGAGAAGCCTTGGCATTATGTCATGCTTTGAGACCACGTGACAGAAGTTACCACCCCATCTTTCTTTGAGAATGGCACGTGACAAAGAACCATTCCCTAGCAATGGTGAGCCAAAAGTGATGCACAAGACTGACACAGGCACAGTCACAGAGGGTGATATGTGTTGGAGGTAAGACAAAAGCCAAAGAGCACATAGAGAGGCAGTGGCTCCTCCTATGGAATGGCCAGTTATAACAATTGATTTGGTGTTGGTGTTTCCCATTATTGCCAAAATCTGAATGGTAATGTTGAAGTTAGTTGGGAATAAGATTCTAGGAAAACTAAGTTAAGCATAAATAAAAAAAGGTTTAATAACTATATGCTAATCATGTAAACAGGTTTTAAAAAGTAACATTGTGACGTGGTAAGATGGTCAAATCTAATTATCCAAAGAGTTTAATAACTATATATTTACAGTGTAAAAATATTTTATATAGATAATTAGTCATATCTCACTATGGTACCAACTGATACGATTATTTCCTAAAATATCTGTACAAATATTTATATAGTGAGATATGGTTTAGATATTTGTGTAAGATTTTTTTGCATTGTCAGTAAATAATAATTAAATTGTAAAACAAATTGTTTTGGTTACATATGTCATATGGTCTGAACTGGATTGAAGAAGGAGGAATTGAAAGTGAACTAATCTTAAGGTCAAAATGTTGCTCCCAAAACTGATATTACTGTCATGAAGCAACGTTTTTTCTTTCTTCTTTTTATTCATTTTAAAAGTGGGGGTGGGGAACAACATGTTATTGACCAGCACCACACGACATGTTGATAATTCGAGTCTTTGTAGTCTTGCTAACAAAACATTGAACAAAAGACTAATGCTACTTGTAATTTTGTAGACCATAAGGCTTACTGTCCCTACTTCGAGATGATAATTAATGAAAGGAAATCAACTCACCCGCTGATAAGAATCAAGGTCCCCTTTCTTTTCGTTTTTAAAAGGGGAAAAAAAGTATTTTTCTGATTAAAAATGTCAAAAAAGTTAAGATAATCAATAACTTTTTAATAAAGTTAAATCGATAAAAAATGTATAGCGTAATCTTTTTTTACAAAAAAATATATCTAAAAGCACCTAACTTTTTTTGTTAAAAGGAGATTCATTAAAAATGGACAGAGCTCAAAGCCCAAAAGACAATACAAATGGTCCAACATGGCTAAAGTCAAGATTAAAACAGTGTCTCGAAAGTTGACAAAAAAAAGTGTCTCAAAGCATTCTATTATCCATCACAACTGACTAAGGGAAAATACATATAACCAAAACAAAAAAAACTAAAGAACCCATCTGCAAGCAAAAATATTCTCCTAAAACCTATCTTGGGGAATTGGTAAATACACCAATTTTTTTGGACATACACCCCATATTTAAAAAGGAAAATACCATTATATCCTCGTTGATTTGTTTATTTTTTTTTCAATTTCGCGTTGTTACCGGAAACTTAGTTTCCGGAATGCATTTTTGCATTCCGGAAACTCCAGGAAAAATTTACATTCCGGAAACTCCAGTTTCCGGAATGTAAATTTGCATTCCGGAAACTCCAGAAAAATTTACATTCCGGAAACTCTAGGAAAATCTAGTTTCCGGAATGTATTTTTGCATTCCGGAAACTCCAGGAAAAATTTATATTCCGGAAACTGGAGTTTCCGGAATGCAAATTTGTATTCCGGAAACTCCAGGGAAAATTTACATTCCGGAAACTCCAGTTTCCGGAATGCAAATCTGTATTCCGGAAACTGGGGGTGTATGGCCAGTTTCCGGAAAAGAAGCAAAATCAGAAAAGAAAAAAAAAAAAAAACCCAAACAATGAAGGTATAATAGTAATTTCCTGAATAAATGTGGGGTGTATGGCAAAAAACTGGGGTGTATTTACCAATTCCCCCTATCTTGCCCTAAGTTCTAGAAGCCCAATAGCACCTAGCTTCAAATCACCAATAGCATGTTTGGGGTTGCATTTCTTGACGCCCAAAAAACTCAGGACATAACGACCAAGAAAAAAGACTCAGGACATGCATTGGTGATGGTTTGGAGGTTGAAACATTGTTTTGATAGAAACAAGTAACAACTCTGTCTATCTTTCTATTAAAGTAGATGAAATCTAAATCTAAATTGTATTTTGTTTCACACTTACTTTAAATTAAATCAATTTTACAAAATTAAATTTATTCAAAAACTACTTTGGCTACACTAACACGTACGTTACACTAACATTTTAAAATCCATGTATCATGAATAAATAATCATTTCAAATCGCACCAGATCATGTCAAAGCCTTAATGACTGCAATAAAGAAGAAAAAATAGAATGACAAATAAAAAGATGCAAGAGGGTTGATTAATCAATCAAGAATATGAGTAAATCACTAATTTATTCACTCGTCAATTTAATCTTTAAAATTGTAATACATTATCAATTTAGTTTCTAAAATTATTAATATTGTAAATTAATTCCTGAAATTAAAAATCTTCAATCATATGTGATCTACATCTTATAATTTCAAAGATAATTTTAATGATTTACTATTTTTTAGGATTTCGCAAGTCACCTAGTTAAAAAAAATGGATTTCCCAAGTCAAGAGTGGTGCTTTTCTCCTATTAATATACACATATCATATATATAATGATGGTGAAGGCATTAAATTAGATTAATGGGGGCCTTATGATTTCTATCCTTGACTGTGAAATTGATCACTCCACGAGTCTTTGTTTATTGTAACATCAAATTGCTTGATGGCGGGGGCAAATAATGTTAACTAGAAAGTAGAAGTCTACCCATTCAAATTGGAATATTAGAGATCCCCTTTGTTGTAGTGGCTTGGTTGGTAGTACATTGGTGAAAACGACCTTAAAGAACATTGAATGAGAGGGGACCCAGCCAGGTTTGGCACATGAGCTCGTGGCCTTGTGGCTTTTAGACCCGGGGAGCACTCCACACGGCAAAAATCTTCTTTGCGTTTTGTACCTTATATTTTATTTTATTTTATACTGTATTTTTATATTGAATATTAAATAGAGCAGGAAAATCAAGAATCTCTCTCGAATAAAACACCCACCAGTGCCGTCACGGTCACCACAATACGATAATAATGTATACAAACCGACACGATTAATAGCAACTTTTTTTTTTGTTAAAAAGTCCAGTTCACCAAAAAAGTCGTTCTTTTTCTTCTTCTTCTTCACAAACTGATTGATATCAATCAATAGATAACAAAAGGGTCGAGTAGTGGCGCTGATTAGTAAGTAATTAGTACGTTTGATTAAAGTATAAAAATTATACTTCAATCTAGCATGAATATTATAAATAGCAAATTACACTAACTAATAAGTTATTTTGATAACATAATTACTGAAGTAATTTTATATTTTATGTGGTAGTATATCTTAAATCTCAATGGTAATGATAATAGTTGAAAATAAAATAAAATAAATTGAAAAATAACATGTTTTACATCTTGAGAAGTTGAAAGACTATAACCTACTTTTTTTATACAATATTAGCCTATGAACTCGACTCGTACAAAATACACATCTTTCTTAATAAAAATAGTTAAAAATCCCAACAAATAAAAATAATTTTAGTTTAGAAATAAAAAGATACGAAAAGCGAGGATCATATACCTACCTACTTTTTTATATATATAATCCATTAAATAAATTAGTATTTTATTATAGTATTGATAAATAAATGGATAGTAGGGAACTTCTTATTGAATCCTATTTCATTCTCTCTCTGTCACCCTCAATTTCACAACTTCGCTCACGCCCAAAAAACATGCACACCGGAAAATTGGTGTGAAAGCGGGATGGGAATCATGGGATGGACGATTATCTAAATCAAATTTCCCTTTTAGCTTTTTTCTTTTCACTTCAATGATGGATTATACATTTCAGTTTTACTGTATTTTTAATGCTTGACTTTGTATTCTATCAGTACAAGTTCTTGAAGTTCTTGAAACTAGCTAATTCAGCCAAAATTAGTAGCACCACCACCCAACCTCATCACGCATATAAGAGGGATCCATTTAAAATTTTATCTGTACAAACTACAAACTCACAGAAAATGTAAAAATATCACAGAACCCCCCCCCCCCCCCCCCCTCCAAAAAAAAAAGGAAACACTGCTACAAAATGGTGCAGTGCTAAAGTTATGCTAAAGTTTTTTTGATTCGAGGGGAGATCGCTCCGACCTCACGCACTCGGGTGGAATCGATCGTGCTACCAACAGGTCGATCCCCCTAAGGGTCACAGTGTTTCACCACTAAGCCAAGACTCCTTGGTTAAGTTATGCTAAAGTTATTCAATTATATTTATGTAACAATCATGTAAAAGCATGCTTCAATCACCATTCCCCACCCCCCCCCCCCCCGGGGCCTCTCCTGCTTCTTTACCCATCAGTTCAATTTCTCTTTTAAACAGAATCACACCATTCTATATTTCATTTTAATTGGTTTCTTTATAATAAAACAAACAGGAAAAAAAGTAAGAAATACGATGGATGACATGATAAGAAAGAAAAATAGAAATAAATAAAGAATTTAATTGCTATGCATTTACGTGTAAAAAAATTATGTAGACAAGACACAAAACAAAACAAAACAAAGAAAAGATTGCACTTTCTATTTGAAAGAAAGTGATCTAAAACATGTATAATTTAATTAATTATTACCTGGTTTTGGAATGGCTTGAAAACGGAGGAAAAGAGGTTGAGCATCCCAGCATGGACCATCACAGGCTCTTCGCCTTCTTTGATGCGATGCGACGAAAACAGAGGCACGTCGCCGATACTATCCAATGCCACCAAGTTCCTCCAGCTTGAGTTAGAGTCGGACCCAGCCACCATTTGGACGCTCGGAAAAGCCACATACACCACTCCGCCGCTCTGCTCCGCCACGAAACTACGGGGCGCGGTGGCGGTCACCGTGCACAGCCTCCATGACTCCGACAACAGTGGCGTCGACGCCAGGAACGTCGCCAGCATCTCGCTGGTCTCAAATCTGACGTGGCAATCCATTCATCGTTCGAAATAAAAAAAAAACATATGAGCTAACTAAATTAATTAGTTTGTTTGTTTGGCTTAATTTGTCTTTTCTTTCGGAAATTTTAAGTTATTATTTATAATTAATATTATTATTATTATTTTAATTTGAGATTGAGTATAATATTACCGGAGTCTTAACGAGTGGTGAAGAAGAGTGAGTACTTACGGTGAAGCTTCGTCGGAAAACATAGTCATAATAGATAGGATAAGGAGGAGTAAGCTTGAAGAGAGGGAGAATAAACTTTGAAGCAATTGAGAACTCACGTCACGTGGATAGTGCCACTGACTTCTGAGGGTGGAAGCTCAATGAGCCATTACTGCGTGCCAAAGGCGCTATTTATAAACATAATCTATACGTATTATCTATATTTAGGCTGTATTTGACAAAATGTAGCGGATAACGGATAGTTGATCAGGTAATAAATAGCGGATAAATTTATAATGGATAGTTGATAGTGGATAAGCTACAACATCAAATTTAAAGTGTTTGATAAAATTAGCGGTTAAACTAGCTAATAAATATAAAATGACATAAAATGATATATTTAATTATTGGTTATATTTCTTTAATTAATATTAAATTAAATATTAAATATGATAAAATATTTATAAATAATAAACTAATTATTATGATATTTAGAAGTTAAAATTTTAAAATTTATATCTTAATTATATTATTTATTTATTTATTTACTTATTATATGTTGTGACCTTATTAAAATAATTTTTATTAGTTAAAAATATTATATTTAAATTTATTTTATTTTATTTCTAGTTGTATTTATTTATTTGTCTATTTATCATCATTAAAATAATTTATTTTATTGGTTAAAAATATTTATTTATTTAATTATTACTATTATAATAATCTTTTATTTTATTTAAATGAGGATAGGGAAGAAATTTAACAAAAATAATGAGGGTAAAAATGAGAGAAAAATCATACGTTATCCGCTATAAACTCAAACGCTACTTCAAGTTGCGTCTAAAAAAACGCTACTGAAAAAATGTTAAACGCTACCCGTTACCTAGGGGTGGCAATGTGGGCTGGGTCTGGCGGGTCAACCCGCCAAAAAGGGGGCTGGTTGGGGTTTTCAACCCACAACCCGTTTTGGCCCGCCCAAAGGTGGGTTCAAAACGGGGCTAGCCCGACGGGGTTAGCCCGCCAACCCTTTTTTTTTTTTTCATTTTTTTAAATTTTTGTGTTTTTTTTGGATTTTTTGGCTGGTTCAGCGGGCCAACCCGCCACTTCTACACGTTTTTTTTTTTTGGGCGGGTTGACCCACCAGTGGGGAGGGCTGGGCTAGGATACCCCAACCCACTCCGTCCCCATTTTTCGGCGGGTCGGGGGTGGGGTCGACCCGCTTTGCCAACCCTACCGTTAACAAACACTTCTATTTTTTCAAATCCGTTATCCACTAGTCAAATCCACTAACCGTTAGCGGATAGGACTTGCCAAACAGAACTTTATTATAATAGCAATACCAAGGTTTGGTGTAGTTTTTTTTTACTAAAAAGGTCCTTTAATTTAATTGCCTTAAATGCCTTTTTTGTCCCTGCAAAATGACCAAGTTTCATTTATTGTCCTAGTAATTTTTTTTATGATCCCTGCAAAATAAAAAGTTTTACTTTTAGTTCTCGCTATTTTGTTTTAATCCATGTAATATTTAGATCATATTAAATTAGTCTCAGTAAAATAAAATTGATATAATGTTTTATAATATTATTGGGACTAAAAACAAAATTGTCAACATATTACAAGGACTAATTTAACATAAATTGAATATTTCATGGACTAAAACAAAATAGAAAAGGACTAAAAATAAAACTTTTTATTTTGCAAGGATCATAAACAAAAAAAATACAGGGACAAAAAATGAAACTCAGTAATTTTACAGGGACAAAAAAGGTATCTAAGCCAATTTAATTTCTATTAACTGTCAATGGAAGTCAATATACAAATTGGTAACTGTTACCTTATTTCTATTTTTACCCTTTAATAATTGAAACTTAAAATATACTCAAAATTATGCAATAATTATTTTTAAAAAAACTGTAATTAATGTAAAAAAGAAATATAAATGCAGGAGGTACAATATGAATGCAGGCACAAAGTGCCTACTCCCCCACTAATAATCTAATAATAACAATAAAAATTTAAAATAATATAAAATACATTTTGCATAAATTTAAATGTTTATTTTTATTTATTGTCAACATATTACAAGGATTAATTTAACATGAATTGAATATTTCAGGGACTAAAACAAGATAGAAAGGACTAAAAATAAAACTTTTTATTTTGCAAGGATCATAAACAAAAAAAAACACAGGGCCAAAAATAAAACTCGGTCATTTTGTAGGGACGAAAAAAGATATTTAAGCCAATTTAATTTCTATTAACTGTCAATGGAAGTCAATATACAAATTGGTAACTATTACTTTATTTCTAATTTTACCTTTTAATAATTGAAACTTAAAATGTACTCAAAATTATGCAATAATTATCTTTAAAAAAACTATAATTAACGTAAAAAAGAAATATAAATATAGGCACAATATGAATAATAATCTAATAATAACAATAAAAATTTAAAATAATATAAAACATTTTGCATAAATTTAAATATTTATTTTTATTTTATTGAATTTGTATTAGTAATGAATTTTTTTTTATCTAAATCGGGTATCTATGAATGTGTAAAGACTAATGTGTGAAGACTAATATCTTCCAATCCGATAGGACTGGTTTCGCTATAATCTTCCACGCAAATTTTTTGTACTATTAGTTGTGATTATTAACACCTTATTAATACAAGAATTATTTGTATTTTAGAGAATATTGTACAAAATTTTAAAAATCAACTGTAAAGAATTTGATTATAAGAGACATACATATGTATAATAAATTACAAAACTGACCAAATATTAATCGTTAATTTATTATTAATGATTATAACTTATATTTTATTTTTTAAAGTGTATTCTCCCCTTTAATTAAAAACAGATAAATTCATATTTTGAGTACGTATATAATAGCAGGCATTTTAAGTGTCAAGTTTTTCCTTTTTAAAAAAAAAAGTTTGTCCTTTTTTCTTTTATTTCCTTTGTAAGTTGTTCGTCCATATATTCCTGTCCAATTACAGGAATATTTCTCTAAAAGATTTTAGTTTTCATCGAATTAGAGTTTTGAATACCAAAATTGCCACCATATTTATTTTTATGTAAGACTAAAATAATAACAAAGAATAAATTTGATAACTGTTTTGTATGTTTAAAAAATTACTTTAAAATGAAAACAACTAAAAGACTAAATATAATGGCACAGTAAAATTTATTTTTGAGAATCGCTTACGGTACAACACAAATTCATCTAGAGTGATTATGCTTTGAGACACGACTTGATGAGTGTTAGTATCCCTCCTCTCATTTCTTTGTAATTAGTTTACCCTGGGTCTCTCCTCCTTTTATTCCAAAAAAAAAATCATCTAGAGTGTCACTATACAATTATAGCTATTTTTTAAAATAAATAAAAATAAATAAACCCTTTCTTTACCGTTGATGCGTCCTTTTATTTTGTGCTGGTGTTTGGTTTATTTTTTAATTGAATTGTTACATACTTTCCAGTAGGAGTAATGTGGGGACCACTCTAAATGAACTGGTGATTAATAATGTTGTTGTCTTTCATAAATTGCAAGCATGGTATTCTTTGTAAAAATACATCATAGACTGTCATTTGTAAGTTACCGCACTCTGCATTATTATGAAGCAAGAGAAATTCACACAATCCACAATATTGACATGGACAAGTAGTTCTAATTTTTTTTTTTTTTTTGGTCTAATACAAGTAGTTCTAATTTGATGCATCCGGATTTGTATGGATGACTTGGGCCATAGTGGTAATTTGAAGATGTGGTGGTCCTCGGATCACAGTACACAGTGGAATATTAAGAGTTTAATTATTTTCTCTTTTTTGTGAGAAACTAACTAGAAAATAAACTAAGCAAAGTCAACTCCAATAATAATAGCAATAAAAGGAGCAGAAAATAAAATAATGACACCATAAATTTTAACGTGAAAAAACCTCTCCTAATGTGAGAGAGTAAAAAACCACGATACCTAGTCCAGAAACCTTCTACTATAAAAATAATGGATATACCAACAAAGTCTTCCTATCAATAATAAAGATTAACAGAGCCAAAATCATCACCAACATGATGAAAATCAACACAATAAAATTCAATAATAAGTACTAATACTAATAATAAAAAAGATAAAATTACTAATAAAATATACCAAAATAAAAAATTCTTCAACAAAAATAACTTACTAAAATTTCAGCTAAAACAGAATACCTTTGCGTGCTCTGGCAACTCATCTTGTCGAGAGACCTTTTTTCTTCTCCAAAGTCGCGCCGTAACGTTGCTGCCTAAGCAATTCTCGCTGCAGCACCACGTTTCCTCACGACACACACAGAACAATTAGGGATTTTTTTTTTGGTAAAAAAAAAAGAACAATTAGGTATTAAATCCCTTTTAGTCACTCAATGGGCTTTGGCCGCCACACTTTTATTTTTCTTTTGTTTTGGGTTGGTGTGGGCTCCCACTTGAGGAGGGACCCACCCAACAGGTGGAAGACTATTGAAGATAGTTTTGTGCATATGGACTGGAGGAGATTTTGATGGAAAACCATGCAATGGACTTGGCTAACTATGTTTTTTTTTTTTTTTGATTAACAACAGGGGAAAACCCCCAACAAACAACAAAGCAAACTAACTACCACTGGGGTAAGCAATCCCCCTACTGTCAGCAGCAGCAAAGGCAAGAGAGGCCCAAGAAGGAATCTCTTCAAAAATAATACAATTATCATTCATATCCATTCCAAATTTTGCTAAAATATAAGCCACCTTGTTGGCTTTCCGATGAATGTGCTCCACACTCCAATTACGCTCCAAATCCATCAGCTCACGAATGTCCCTAACCAAATAAAAACAAGGATGCAGCACCGAACAGTGGCCTGATATAAGAATATTGCAAGCATTCAAGGAATCCGTCTCCACAAGAAGATTATGAAATCCTTTCTCCCTTGCAATCCGTAACCCTTTAAGGATAGCCCATAGCTCCACTTGAATTATAGAGCAATTGACCAGCTTAGCAGAATACCCAAAGTGGAACCTGCTGCAGTTGTCTCTGAGCACACCGCCACAGCCCGCTTTAGCACCAATATTGTTAACAGCACCATCGCAATTAAGCTTGCACCACCCCTCAGCAGGTCTCTTCCAATGCACACCATCACTCCGCTGAACAGCTGAGATCCTCTTGTGGTCTTTTAAGCTCTGAGTGGTCGCATTTGCATGCCCCAGGATCCTATGAAGCAGTTGTTTCCCATTAGCATTTTTCTGTTGAAAAATCAACTCATTCCTAGCTTGCCAGGTAATGAGAATAGAAGTACCAAAAATAAGAGGCCAACCGAGACCCCATGTGAGGTTGACATATATGTGGAGCATTTAGATGGTACTACCTTGCTAGGGATTTAAAGACAAAATGAGATCAATTATGAAGGCACAACCAACTGTAGCAAGGGCATCATCGATGGCAAGTGCATTAGTTTCATATCATTATTCAAGGAATCCATTTCCTATTCCTCGTGTTGCTCTTACAGGATATGCAACAAGTTCACAGACTACATCTCAACTTCCCCGGAAAATGGTAATCTTCAATCTTTTTAGATTTGAAAAAATGATGTTTATTTATGATGGTTTTCTTGATTGTTCTCCCAGAAACAAATGGTGAGAAAATCAGCATCTCAATCAGAACCTAGTATTGCTCAACCTATAGACCCCCTTGTAGAACTTGTTCTTCCAAATGATCTCAAACTTTGTTTCAAAACACATGATCAACAGTGTTATTCATGTAACTAATTCTGATTTAGTAACACAACCCACTTTAGTTATTTTTGGTTTTGGAATCATATGTAGGGAATTATAGATTATAGATGCCATGAGGCAAGGGAGGGTAAGCAACCACGGTAAAGTATCCAACCAAATACTAGACAATGAATAAGAAAATAACACAAATCTCACTGCAACAAAGAAATTCATTGCATTTCAATTAAGTGGGATTTTTTTTGGGTCAATACTCACACACATGGATGACCGGAGAAAGGGACTAGGTGGGGATCGAACCTTAACCCTCTTACAAATAGCCTTTACAGCTTGATCCAATTCATGGATGCACATGGGTCCAAGATTCAAGACAATTTTGTTAGAATTTGCAGTTTTTGCTATTTTGTCCGCCATGTTTTTGGTGGTAGTGGTGATATTTTGAAACTAGCACAAATTCTTTTGGATGTATTCATTGATTGTAACTAGCTTTTTGTAGAAAGTATATATTGTAAGAGATAAGGAAATTTATGTAAAATTAATTAAAGAAAAGAGAGGATCGGGAAAATAAAACGGATTAGGCTCCTCTAAAATAACTCTTCACTTTAGAAGGTAGAGTGAGTTTATCTTTATCCTCTAACTATTTAACGGTTATTATCACATTATACTTCTCTTACTATAATGAAAAAAATAACATTGACAACTCTCCTGTTTTTATCTCATCTCTTTGAAAATGGATGAGAATTTTTTCTCTCACTCCTATCATTCCTCTCACTATTCCTTTGATTCTTGATCACTTCCTCTAATAAACCAAGCATTGGACAAGAGGCAAAATTGCGGTGGCTAAACGTGAATCAATATTAATTCAAATAATTAAACGTGTACAGTGAAGAAGAGGTTGTTAGTTTGCAGTTTGCAGCATCGCACATGTAGGATGAATTCATTTTTAAGAAATTCAAACTTCAAATTATTATTTAAAAATATGAAATACAAATTAATCAAAACTGTTATGGGTATTCCCCGAAATTTCCTCCTGCTTGTAAAACGAACACAAAGCCCAACTTTTTTTTTTTTTATGTTTTCGGCAACAAAAGCAACTAGCCCAGACTATGATTATAGATGGATATGTCGAATGGTTTGGCTGGTCCATCTTTTATCTAGCTTATTTGACAGACAAAGAGGATTGTTTTTTTTTTGTCCAAGAAAGTGGATTGTTTATGGCCGAAGGAAAAGGCAATTTATATTCGCATATACATACTTTACTATCTACACATATATGTCTACGGAATTATTAGTTTTGCGGGTATATTTTTTTTTCAACACACACATTCCGCGGAACTAATAGTTCCGCGGGTTATAATTCTCCGTAGAACTAATAGTTCCATGGATTGTATTTTTTTCAACACACACTCTCCGCGGAACTAATAGTTCTGCGAGTTGTAATTCTCCGCGGAACTATTAGTTCCGCAGGTTGTAATTTAACACATATATGCCTGCGGAACTAATAGTTCTGCGGAGAATTACAACTCGCGGAACTATTAGTT
Source organism: Glycyrrhiza uralensis (assembly GCA_030159175.1). Taxonomy (NCBI): domain Eukaryota; kingdom Viridiplantae; phylum Streptophyta; class Magnoliopsida; order Fabales; family Fabaceae; genus Glycyrrhiza; species Glycyrrhiza uralensis. The sequence continues at coordinate 47,269,443 of BRZY01000005.1, forward strand.
CCGCGGAGAGTGTGTTGAAAAAAATACAACCCGCGGAACTAATAGTTCCACGGAGAATTATAACCCGTGGAACTATTAGTTCCGCGGAATGTGTGTGTTGGAAAAAAAAAATATACCCATAAAACTAATAATTCCGTGAACATATATATACAGACAGTAAAGTATGTATGTGCGAATATAAATTTCCAAGGAAAATAGATGTTTAAAGTTTGATTTCAATCAGCCCACACATCTTACTGCAGATGGATAAAGATAGGCCCACTTGGCTGCATGGTCGGGGTGCAATGGGTCAAATGGTCAATGGCACTTAAGTCTCACATTTTTTTTCCAAAAAAAATAATAATTGATTAACAATTTAAAATTGTCATTTTTTGATCCAATTTAAAAGTGTCATTGAGAAAATTAGAAATAGGAGATGCCGAATCGTCTGATAGCTCTTTTTTTCTTCTTTTCGCCTATGGGTGTGTTTATTTCGAGCTATGCAAAAAAAATTGTGGAAATGTGAGCTTGGGAATGTCATATTTCCATATTTGATAGAAGTTTAAAAAAAAAAATCCTAGTTGACCAAAAATAAATATTCTTAGGCAAATTAATTCTAAAGAAGCATTTGTTTCAAGTCATAGGATTATATTTCTAAAAATATTACTCTTGGGAATGCTATTATTTGGAATACAATTCCCAACTATATGTTTGGTAAGTATTTTAGTATTTCTAGAAATTTTTTGAATTTAATTTAATCTATAAATTAAAAATAAATTGGAATATATTAAAATAAGGTAGAAGAAAAAAATTATTGATAATTTTATTTCAATATATATATCCTTATGGCAATAGAGGATACCCTCCTTTTAACTTGGAAATAAAAATTAGAAAAATCATATCATATATAAATGACATTAACTGTGGTAAGTGGTACTGGTAAGAGTAGAAAAGTGAAAAGCAAGGAGGAGGAAGGAGAGGGAAGGAAGGAAAAGCAAATGGTTGGTGGTGGTGTTGGCTGGGGGTACAACAGGAGCTCATGTCATGGGTCCCCACGCATTCAATGCCTTCGTTTCTCCATTATCTCTCTCCCCTCTTCTCTTCTCGTCTAGTCCCCTCCCTAACCTCTGCTCTGCTTCCAGGAGGTACTTCCCCTCCTTCCCCTTGTCCCATCCAAATTCCAAACCAATGTTGTTGTTTGTGTTGTAAACCTCTCTCCTCTCTTGTCTCTCACCATTATTATTCTCCTTCGTTATTCTACTTCGTTCATTCAATTCATCCCCTTTCTGTCTCTCTCTCTCTCTCTCTCTTGTGTCTTTTGATAAAAAAATAAAAATAAATCATTCACTCCCCTTGTCCTTTCTTTCTCTTTCTCTGTCCTCATTCAACAACACAACACCCCCTCTTACCTGATTGATTATTGGATTGTACTATTGTTGAGAAAGGAAGAGAGAGAGAGAGTTAGAGAGTGGTGTGAACTGAGAGAACTGAGAGTGATGGAGGAGGTTGAAGCTACCACCACTGCTCCTCCACCTCCACCTCCACCTCCACCCCGTCGTGTTCTTCTCATATCGGCCGGTGCCAGCCACTCCGTTGCTCTTCTCTGTAAGCTCACTTCTGTGTACCTCCAAAAACCTTAACTTCATCTGATGCGGCAATGGTTTTTATATTATATTCCTAACTTGCCCTTTTTCCGATTACTGCAAATCTGCCATTTGGGTACTGGAAAGTTTGCATTTTTAATGGAAAAAAAGGGATGGTCTTCTTAGTTTGATGATCTTTGATCCTTTATTACAGCTGGAAATGTTGTTTGCTCGTGGGGTCGTGGAGAGGATGGACAATTAGGTCACGGGGATACTGATGATAGACCTTTACCTACGCAACTCAGTGCTTTGGATTCTCAACAAATAGTGTCTATTGTTTGTGGAGCTGATCATACCATTGCTTATTCAGAGTCACGCGTGGAAGTATACAGTTGGGGATGGTCTGTTTTTCCATCTTTTATTCCCTTATTTTTATTCCAAGTTCACTGTCACTGTACTGAGGAATGCTCCTTTTTTATGCTTGTGTGTACTGTTGTGTGACTTCCATATACCCTAACTGAAATCTCATTTGGCACCTGTGCTACAATGGGATCAAGCAAGTTTGTGGATCCTCTCATTTTACGGGCTTGTTTCGATAAACAGCCTATTTAAGAGCACATGGCATAAGTGCTTATCGTATAAGCACTTATTTATAAGCTATTTTTATAATTGAAGAAAAAACATGATTAAATTGATTTCTGTAAGCTATTTTGATAAGCTATTCTAGAGAGTTTATGAGTGTTATTTTCATAAGCTCTCCCAAATACTCTCACAAATGCTTATGTCAATGGATAAATCCAAATAAACTCTACATAAGTCAATCCAAATGCACTTGTAGTATTACTGTATTAGACTCAGCTTCAATATAGTGCTTTTTGTTATACTTACATCTGTAAATGTCAGTTCATTACATCCTGACTGTGTTGGATATTTGCCCTTTAATTCAAAGAATTTCATATCACACCTAGTTGTATGTTGTCACCAATACAAAGATAATCTTTTGGAAGAGAGGGATTTCATCCTAAAATTAAAGACCCATTTTCTTTCTTAATCATGATATCTCTGCACTTGTGAGTATCTCTTGGTACAAGGGCTCGCACCTTTTTTTCTGTACGCTTTGCTGATTTATGGATATTGTACTCAACAATTTATCTATATGAAAGATGAATTGAAGTTTGATTTGGGTGACAGCAAGAGACTGGACATTTCATTAGATTGCATGAAAACTCATCACTCAAAATATGTTGGCAACTGTGGGCATATAATGTTTCATGTTGTTTTCACTTTTCAATCACCATTCAATTTCTGAGACATTTTTGTTCACAACAAAAATAGCGTTTTGATATTGATCATCTGTGGTATTCTTAAAATTCAAGTAGATCACATTCTGATTTTTTCCAGGGGTGACTTTGGACGGTTGGGTCATGGTAATTCTAGTGATTTGTTCATTCCTCAGCCTATTATAGCATTACAAGGTCTAAGGATAAAGCAAATTGCTTGTGGGGATAGCCACTGTTTGGCAGTTACCATGGAAGGCGAGGTGCAAAGGTTTGTAGTTCTTGACCAAATTTTTATCTGTCGCTGTTCTAATTTTCCTTATCCATTTACTAATTACTATTCCTGCATCGATAGGGTTGTGTTATTTCATCGAGTGTATATGTAGAAACTGACAGTGCAATCTGACACTAGAACTGAAAGAGGTTGATTTGAACCATTTGATTTTTGTGAGAGACTCTTGCTATATTATCATTACTTAAGTAACTGTTAAAAATACACTTCATATACTTTATGGATTAGATCTGCTTCCCTGCACATGATACATGCATCTAATCAATAATTCAATATTCCATTTTTAAATGTATCAATACATATAGAAATCCTTGTTTTATTGTGAGTGAGGATAAAGTCTGTCTTCTGTTGGTTATTTGGAAGTGCTGGTCACATGTCATCTGGTTCATCATGAAATTAGTTGGTTCCTTATCATTTTCTCTCACCCTTCTATTTCTTTTTTCTTTATATCTCTACTCATCGAAGTTGGGGGCGGAATCAAAATGGTCAACTTGGACTTGGCACCACAGAGGACTCTCTTGTACCACAAAAGATTCAAACATTTCAGGTACTCTTTTCAAGGACATTCATCAAGGTTATTTATATAAATAAAACTCGATGAGCTAGTTATCAATAATCAATACACAATGATAAGTTACATTTAGCACATACCTAATTGCTTTTATCCACCCCCTTTTTAAAGCAATTTTAAAAAGGAAAACCGACAGGAATGAGACAAAACAGATAGTGCAGTTAGATGGAACGAGACAACTAAAATTCTTAGATGGTTATTGGTTAGACTGTTGAAAGATAGGAGCAGGGGCATAGCGTAAATAGGGGGGAAACGGCAGAAGAGAGGAGTCACTGATTCAGAATTGTTAGTATTTGGCAACTGAGCAGTACTTCAGATGTAAAAGGGAAAACCCTTTGTTGAAGGGGGATCCCTTGAAAGGATAGTTCTCAAAAAATGAATAGTGACACGCTATATTATCTATCTATTGAACATTTAGAAATGTAATGCATCAAACAAATTATTCCATTAGCTGTTGGGCTCATGTAATTTTTTATATTGTTGCAGGGAGTACCTATCAAAATGGTTGCTGCTGGTGCTGAACATAGTGTAGCCATCACTGAAAATGGAGAACTGTATGGATGGGGTTGGGGCCGATACGGAAACTTGGGATTGGGAGATAGAAATGATCGCTGTATTCCTGAGAAAGTTTCTTCTGTTGATGTATGTCCTCAAACTAGTATCATCTTTCATTTTCTGAATAGAATGTGATTAGAATTTGGAAAATATGTGATTTGGTGTATTGTTTGATTCTTTTTACAAAAGTTTGACTTGCTGCTTACTTTAACACAAGCAGCATTCCAGGTATTAGCTTTTGTCATAACTGTCAATTTGTCTAGAAAATATGTTAAGATTCATGGGTAATTGGTGAGCAATTGAACATGCATACTAATGGATGGAAAATATTTATTTTACTCCCTCCTTGCCTAAGTCTTGCTTATTAAAAGTTGCAGTGTGACAAGATGGTCATGGTTGCTTGTGGCTGGCGGCATACAATATCTGTTTCATCTTCTGGTGGCCTATACACATATGGATGGAGCAAATATGGCCAGCTAGGTCATGGAGATTGTGAGGATTATCTTGTGCCTCACAAGCTTCAAGCCTTGAGTGATAAGTTAATTTGTCAGGTGGTCCTTTAATTTTAAGCAGAGTTGGTGCCTTGGTGGCAATTTCTCATATTATTTGGATGAATTGGCATTTCCCTTCGCTCTGCTTGTTCAGTAGGTCGTATCTTCCTCCAGCCCATTTTTGACTGCTGGATTTTTTCTGGGAGGGGATGTGAGCTGGAAATATTCTCATATAAATGTTCCATCATATATGTTACATGCCACACTAATTTCATTTTGTTCTTCATTTTGTTGGATATGATCTTTTTTGGTTTTAAAAGACAAGCGAAATTGATCCAACAAAATTTTGTCCTACCGTAGACCTGAAAACTGGGTGCAATGTATTTGGTGTTAGATAAAGTGGTTATAGTTGTGTTTATTTGTCTCTGAATCTGAACTTTGCTTATACTTTCAGGTATCAGGTGGTTGGAGGCATAGTATGGCACTCACGACTTGTGGACTGCTTTATGGGTGGGGTTGGAATAAGGTATGCAGTATTTTTTTTATTTTCCACATATAATAATGTTATAATAACAAGAAATACTTGTTGATTTACGAACTAACGAACACAACAGAGGATAACATTTGGTGACTGGTAAAAGAATGCACATCATGTGTGCTGGGAACTAAATTTATGCTACTTTTTTAATTAAAAAAATGGCATGAGACTTAATTCTATTCTATCTCTATACAATCACGTGTTTGGAATATCATCACCTATTTTTCCTTCAATTGTAGTTTGGACAGGTTGGAGTTGGTGACAATGTTGATCGCTGCTATCCTGTGCAAGTGAAGTTCCCCCATGATCAGGTACTTGAAACCGCAATACTCTTCTTTTTATTTCTTCTTTTTGGAAGTTTTTGAATGTGTGTTGTCATAAGAAGTAAATTTTCTGTCAAATAATCACCAACTACTTTTTATTTATTTATTTCTGCACACTTCTGTTTGGTTTGGTAGAAAGTAGTTCAGATCTCATGCGGGTGGAGACACACAATTGCTGTTACTGAAAGAGACAATGTATATTCTTGGGGAAGAGGCACGAATGGGCAACTCGGTCATGGGGATACCGTTGATCGGTAATTGCATATACACGAATGAACTAGATATTAGTACTGTTAAATTTGTTGCACCATCTTAGCACCCTGTTCTTTTATATCAAATTCTACCTTTGCAATCACAGATTCTTGAATATAACTTTGAATGTGCGTTTTTTACACTTGAAAAGAAATTGGTTTTTGTGGCAACTATGGCCATGTTCATATGAAAGCAGAAAAGGTTATATTGCCCATCCAAGTTATTAACCAGAAACGTAGCCTTGGACTCATGGGTAATGGCCAATGGGTGCTTTTCCTTCGTCTTTAGTTCATAATGTGTTTTTTGGATTTGTAGGAATTTTCCAAAGATTATTGAGGCTTTGAGTGTTGATGGATCTTGTGGGCAGCACATAGAATCCTCAAACACAGATCAATTATCAGGTGCTTTGTTCTGCTCATCAATACTATTTTCCTTTGTTTTTACTTTTAGATTCATATATCTAATATCTTTTATTTATTTTTATTTAGTTTGTTTATATAATTTGGCATTATGCTAACTGTTCCCCCCCCCCCCCCCCAAAACAAAAAAAAAAACAGGAAAAACCTGGGCCCCCTTATCTGAGAGATATGCAGTTGTTCCAGATGAAGCTGTAAGTGTCTCGTTTTATCATACATTATTTCTTAGTACTGGAGCGAAGGGTGACTTAAAATATGTTAGGAATGACATGGATCTTTGCTCATAGTTTAAGAAACTAGAAAGAAAAGGATAATATGAAATATCAGCCTATGAGGACTATCTGTATTATGAAGAATTTAGAAGTATATATAATATATGGTTGGGTTAGACCTAATTTAACCTGAAAAGCTAGCTCAAGAGGTGAGGATTGCGCAAACATTGTAAGGACTATTTTGGCTAAATCTCTAGTTAACGTGGGATCTCAATATTGTCATTTGACTTGGTATGAGAGCTGCACATTCCATGCTAAGATTATAAAGGCAGATTGGTTCATTGACTCGTATGATTTGGCAGGTCTCAGCGCAAACTGCTAATTCAGGCAATGGCGATAGGCTTGATCTCAGTGTTCCAGAAAGCGATGTCAAACGGATCCGAGTTTGATGTACTAAATTTCCAGTTGACAAGAATGATGCATCCAATTGCTGTTTCTGCTTCATCTGTCCATGGGGAACCAGTCAGCTTCCAGTACTATTAATTTGGCTTTCAACAGGATGATTGTAAAGTAACATATATAGCCTCACATTATGACAAAGATTGCATGTGATCTCCCTCTTCTATATATATTATCAATCAGCATTCAGCAAGGATACGTTTATGACTGGGGAATTAGGTTATATGAATTAGACTTTTCTGACTTGTTAGAAAATAGCTAAATATATCATGTTTAAAAGCAATTTGAATATGGTTTGATCGAAGAAGATGATTGACAAATCTATTGATGCCCTTCTTATTGAGGCAGAGAGCTGCGTCTCTCATAAGTTGTTGATTTTTACAAGCTATATTATTTAGGGGGTATTTGGAAGAGTTTATTTAAAGTTTATTTGAGTTTATCTCATGCAAGAAATACTTATATTAATGTTTTTGGTGTTGATTAGTTTTCGTTTTTGGTGTTGAATACTTATATTAATGTTTGAATGTACTTATAAAAATAATTTATAATATATTCAGGAATGTTTTTTTGGCTTATTTCTCTTTAGAATTAGAATAGCTTATAAACAAACAATTAAAACGACTAAAATAGCTGATTAAATAGGTGTTTAATTAAGGTGTATTTCCAACCAGGCCTTTTGTGTGAGATGGATTATTTGAATACTTAACAAGAGAATGAAAAAAGATAGTAAAGGATTGTTTTTCAAGTGAATTTTTGATTGCCTCTTCTATATAGAAGTTGCGGTGGAAAGCATGTCAAGGATTTTCTTCTCTTTTTTTATTTATTAAACAGTCCAAGGTGAGACGAATATCTCAACACTCAATGAGTCAATAGCAGCATCGTTCGATTGTAGCTTTCATGCTTCGCATTAGAGCATTCACCAAATTCACATTCAATCCAAGGAAAAAAAAACAATCAAACTAAAGCACACGTGAATCAGCAACCAGATAGTTGGTATTCTTCAAACGAGACTTGTGGGAATACAATAAATTATTTGTACAGGATGATGGAAAAGGAAAATAGAACGATTAGGATAGGATGGTGGGAAAGTTAAATAGCACAAGTACATAACTTCAAAGGAAATTGAGAAATTAACCACATAAAAAACTTCAAAGAAAACAAAACAGGTATAAATCATGCACTCCCATATGTATCACGAGAATAAAAAGTGTTTCTGAAAATGAAAAAAGAAGATAGAATTCAACGAAAAAAATTACCACTTCAAGAATGATTGATCAGTAGTATGATCTAACAGTCAACCGTAAAAGTTTTTAAGAAATTTTTTTTAGTAATAAGTTTTTAAGAATTTAATTACAAAGTTTTAGAAACAACGTTTTTTTTTTAAAAAAATTATAATAATAAAAAATAGTGAAATTATAAGGATGTGAGATTAATATAACTTAAATATTTTAATCAAAAACTTTTTTTTGTAATATTTAGGAAACATGCAATAAATATCGTATTGTTTGTAAATTAATTAATTAATTAATGACGGTAAAGTGGGGTTAAAATTCAACAAAAAAACGCCAACAATGTATGAAAATAAAGATATGTATCATTTCTCAATTTATTCCGACTAACTAACAAAAATATCCTTGTGAATGTGAATAGACAAAAATGCAGAAATTGAGGAACCTTTCATCAACAAGGGACACACAAGGAGGGAGAAGGAAGAAGTGAAAAAAAGGAAGCACCATCACCATGGCCTAATAACCAGTACTAACCAAGAAGAAGTAGGAGGTGGAAGAAAAAAACAAAAACAAAAACAAAAACAAAACAGAGAACGAGAGTAATTAAAAAAAAAAAGGAAAATTAACGGGGAGCAGAGCAGAGGTGAGATTGAACCATTATTCTCTGTATCCTCTCATCACCGCGGATCCACCGTAGAAGGAGGACACCACCGCTCACCAGATCCCTCTCTCTCTCACGATGAACGATTTCGATGGTTTGTTAGGTAGCGAATTCGGGTTGAAACCCCAGGGCAAATCGGCACCAATGGCATCATCCAATTCCAAGGGAATGGGATCTTCCAATTTCGCTTTAGGTTCCCGATCCTCTCGCTCTTCCATTCAACAAGATTCCTCTGCCTTCGCCGATCTCTTCTCCACGTATCGGAGCTCCACCACCGATTTCGCCTCCAACTCTAACTCCGTCAACTCCCCCGTCTACGACAAGCCTGTTTACGACGACGACGTTTTCGACGGCGTCCCCGGCCTCAAATCCTCCTCCTCCTCCAAGGTCCCATACGACGACGTTTTCGCCTCCGGAGGGAGCGATGCCGCGTTTGACGATCTTCTCGGCGGGTTCGGTCGGTCCAAGAAATCGGAAAAGCAAAATGAGAAAGGTGTCGCTGATTTTGATGATTTGCTCCCTGGATTCGGGAACAGTAAGCCTTCCAGTGAAAGGTGTGGTTTACTGTGTGTGACACCTTCTTAATTAAGCTTGTTTGTATGTACTTTAACATGCATGATCAAATTGAAGTGCATTTTAATTTTTACTTGAAAGTTGAAAGGATTAGTGTGGAATGTGGATTTTTTTTGCTGGCTATTTGAAGTAACAATAAGGTATGAACTAGTTAATGTTGTGTAGTGAGAAGCCCTGAGGCTGAGGTTTATTGATCTGTTGGAAAACCTATTTTAATGTGTGTGTAAAAATTAATTAAACACGTGAAACGGTGAGATTATAACTATAGAATGAGTGAGAAATGCTAAAAGTAACTATAGATTATAACTATTTGATCCTCTATCGTTGAATGTTACATGCACGTGATTATATCGGAATGAATGTTCCGTTAAAGGGTTTAAATTAAAAGCTTTTGGCAAAATATTGATCAGCGACGAGCTCCATTAGCTAATTGAGGCATTTTAGAATAATAATGGCTCGACAATTGTGTTTAAACTTATGTGGTGAAGGGAGGCAAATCATTGGCAATAGTCTTCCTGAAATTTTATTGTCAAGTATCTATGGAATATCATGTACTGGTTGTCTTTTCAGAGGCCTTCATGTAGCATTCTTCTATACTTAATTAGTTCATATCCTTGAATATAAAAGTTCACAAGGTCACCACCATGATATACTAAAACATGTTAGAAAATATTGCAGTTATTGTTGGTTATTATTGTTGCAGTTAAACAAGGAATGACAAGCCTACTAATGTCATCAGTAGATTATTATCTGAATATTTTTCTGACTGTCTGAAATTGATCTTTGCGTTTAATGATAAGCCTACTAATTTTTTTTCGACTGTTTGGAACTCGAAGGTAGCTATTATGGAATTTGCCTAGCATTCAGAATTGTTTTGGAGGGGAAGGTTTTTTTTTTTTTTTTGCTTATTATATATTCTCTTTAGTCTTTTTCTAGTTTGCAAAAACTGTCTGTTTGGCAGTGAAGATTCAGGTTTGTTGTTAAGTAGATCTTTCAAGAACATTGGATGTGTTGTGCATTTTGAAATATCAGTCTGAGGTTGTTGTTTGTATGATATCAGTTTTTATGGCAATCTATAGCAGTTGATATTTAAGTGGGCATAGCATCCTTTGAAAGGTAACGGGTAGTTATGCTTGCTGATATTTTTCATTAAAGTAGACAATTGAAATGAAGCTTGCAGGAGTTTGAAAGAGGTAGAGAGGCACCACTGAGCTGAATTTCTTCACTGATTTAATTTTTGTGTGACATTTTGGATCAAACAAGAACTTTTTAATACGAAAATGCATGAGTGATTCCAATGAAATCTTGTACCTAAATTACTTTTAAGAGTTTGAGAATGCCTTACACCCTGGAAAGATTATGTTCAGCCTTTTTGTTTGTAGTTCAAGGGTTATTTATTTAGTAGTAGTAAGTTTTGGGATGTCCGTAATAATTATCCTTTGCTGTGCATTTCTATTTAAGAAGTGGATTCATCATTTTATCTGGTTGCTTATAGGACCGGGTCTATGCAGAAAGAAAGTTGTTGTTCTGAAAATGCTTTGTCTATTTGGAGCTAGGAATTGACAGTCTTATGGATTTTTTGTTGCTAAGTATCTCATTGGGTTAAACAAAACTGAAGGGATTGAGAATAGGAAATAGAAAAGGGGACAATCCAATTTCTTATTTTTCACATATTGGTCAATGTATCATAATATCTATTTTTACATATTGTTTTATTCACAGGCCCATTCCTGATATTGGTTTGTCATCAGAATCTAATGTCAATGCATCTAAAACAGCCTCCAGTACAACAGAAGACCCTTTCAAAATATTCGAATCGGCTTCAGCTCCAACAGATTCATCCTCAGGCCACTTTACAGACCCATTGGAAGAAATTAGTAAATTTACCAGTTCTAGAAGCACAAAAAATGATAGTTCGTCAAATTCTAATAGTGGAGTATATGATGATACTGATCCCTTTGATGGACTTGGAAATTCAGTGCCAGCATTCTCATCGGAGAGAAATAGCAGAAAGGGTAGCAGCTCCCCAACACAGAGGTCAAACACAAGTTCAAGTTGGACCAGAGATAAAGAATCAACTGAGAAATCGTCTGTGAGGAGTCCTGAGAGACAGACACAAAACAAGATTCCTGTTGAACATGATCAGGAGTTTCATCAGGCTCCATATGACATGCCTACATATTCATCCGGTTCTAATAAACCCATTGGCCAAAGGTCTACTTCCCCTTCATATGACAATGATAGTTTTAGACAGGTCAATACTCAGGCAGACATGTCTCCAAAATATGAAGAAAAATTTGACTCAAATGATGATATATGGCTGACGGTATCAGAGATTCCTCTTTTTACACAACCAACTGCTGCTCCACCACCTTCGAGACCACCTCCTCCTCGACCAGTACATATCCCCAAGTCAGGAACAGGTTCACCAGCTTCTGCCAATGTCAGGAAGAATGATAATGCATTTTCTTCTTTCCCAAGTTCCACTCGATTTTCTCAGGGTCCTAAATCTGCTCCTGCTGCAGCCGAATTATCTTCTGCATCTCAGTTTGATGAACTTGAAGATTTTGCCATGGGTAGGAGTCGTGGTGGTGCTGGTGAACATGGAAATGATCTTCCTGATGAAGAATTAGAGATGAACTCTGCTGCTGCAGCTATGAAGGAGGCTATGGATAGAGCTGAAGCTAAATTTAGGCATGCAAAAGAAGTTAGGGAGAGAGAGAATACAAAAACTGTTAGAAGCAAAGAACCTGTGCATTTGGAAAAAGATGACAAAGCAGTGCCAGAGGAGAGAGGAAAGCAGGAAAGGTTAGATCATGAGCGGCAGCAAAGGGAGAGGGAGGAAATGGAGCAAAGAAGAATTGAGAAGGAAAGGGACGAGAAAGAAAGAGAACAACAGAGACTTGAGAGGGAAAGAGAAAGAGCAAGACAGGCTGTGGAAAGAGCTACTAGAGAAGCACGTGAAAGAGCAGCTGCTGAAGCTCGCCAAAGAGCTGCTGCTGAAGCTCGCCAAAGAGCTGAGAGGGCTGCCGTCGAGAAAGCTAATGCAGAGGCTAGAGGGCGTGCCGAAAGGGCTGCAGTTCAGAGGGCACAAGCTGAAGCCCGTGAAAGGGCTGCTGCCGAGGCAAAGGAAAGGGCTGAAAAGGCTGCAGCAGAGGCAAAGGATAGGGAAGCACGGGAAAGAGCTGCAGCTGCAAGAGCTGAAGCTGAAGCACGAGTTAAAGCAGAACGTGCTGCTGTAGAAAGGGCTGCTGCAGAGGCCCGGGAAAGAGCTGCTGCTGCTGCAAGGATGTACCAGCAAAAGAATGAAAATGATCTCGAATCGTTCTTCGGCATGGGTGAACGAGCCAACGGTGCTCCAAGGCCTCCTAGGTCAAGCTCTTCTGTGAGTACCTATTTTTGTTAACATTATTCATACTAAAGTGGCCGTCTCTTGGCTTTGGTATTTGGTCTCTTCCCATCTTTGGTAATTTTAGCCTAAAGGGAGGAAGTTATATTTAATGAGTTGTTATTTTATTCTTTCCATTTGTATTTTAAATAAAAATGAAATATATAAAATTGACAAGTTTTAAAATTATTTTTATGTTTTAAATGGAAAAAGGTGGACTGACATGCAACTTAAGGCTAGCATCTGAGCATCATGCAATTGCATTTTTTTTTTGTTAATCTGGATTTATTTGCTTTCAGGATAATGTATTTGATGCCCAATTTCAGCCAGATGTAACCCGGAAATCTACAAGTGTATCTTCAAGCATGAAGAAAGCATCATCATCCACTAATATTGTTGATGATCTTTCCTCAATATTTGGAGGTAAGTTTGTGTGCGCAATATATTTTTTATGGTGCAAAAGTTGTCTGAATTTGTTGGGCTCGATGCTTACTTGGCTCTTTTTCGTTCCTTCTTTTCTACGGTTTAAAGCTTCTCCATCAGCTGGAGAATTTCAGGAAGTTGAAGGGGAAAGTGAAGAAAGACGAAAAGCCAGGTTGGAACGCCACCAGAGGGCCCAGGAGCGTGCGGTGTGTGTTTTACTGTATTTTGCTCCTTAATTTGATTTCTTCGTTGCTGTTGATAGAAAAAGAAGGCAAACAATGTACTTTTTTGAATCAATTTGACATTGAGTTTATATGGAAGTGTTTGCACTCTTAAAGAATCTTTTTAAATTATTTGTCTATGTTGCTAATAACCATTATCATTTTATACTAGGCAAAAGCATTGGCTGAGAAGAATCAACGGGACCTACAAACTCAAAGAGAGCAAGCTGAGAGACATGTAAGTAGCATGTTATGCTGTTTTCCTCTTTGTTTGTGGCTGGGGGGTTTCTGCTCATACACTTGCATTGTGCCCATTGCATGTTCACAATATATATCTCTTTTCACACCAATATATATATATATATCTTTCATCCTTTTTATCTTTGTAGATGCACTAGGGTCAGGTTATTGTCCAACTTCCTGATTTCCTATTGAATTGTGTTTTCTTGTGTCTCTTGTTTCTAGTTTACATTAACATTAACCCGGAACTTGTAGGCCTTAGGTTTTTTCTTAAAAAATTACCATATACCTATACCTGTGTTATTTTCCCCTCAAAAAACTGTTTTGCCAGATGGAATTTGCACAGTTTTTATTGTGATGTGTTTTATTTTTATCATCTAATTTTATCTACAATTTCAGAGGCTTGCTGAAACACTGGATTTTGAAGTTAAGCGCTGGGCTGCAGGAAAAGAGGGGAACTTGCGTGCTTTGCTCTCCACCATGCAATATGTATGTACTTTGTATAATGCCCAGGGTTTGTTAGCTCATGCTGTCTCTTATTTATTTTTTTGAAATCCCCCCCCCCCCCCCCCCCGATATTCTCTCTTTTTGTCTCATCTGATTATCCGTCTACTTCCTAGGGCTAGAAGTGGATAGGGGTACTAACCCTAGATTGCAAAATTGATGTTATTAGTTTCATTCGTTCTGCTCATTACAGGCTCAACCAGTATTTTAAATTCCCACATTATATGTTATCCGTATTAGCATTTTCCAATCAGATAATTACCAAAATAAGGCACATCTTGAGCAAAAAAGCTTGATTTTGCAGAACATTGCAATGTACTTATAATCCATATCAGTCACAGTCAAAGCAGATATATTAAGGGCAAAAGCAACTTGTTTCCATGAGTTAATATACACCAAAAAGTTCCTTCATGTGAATCTTGAAGCAGACAATCAGTCCTGTAATTCATAGTGTTTTTTAGGTGGTATTGTTTTTCTTCTCTAATTTGTCTGTTATGTTAACTCATTTCCTTCATGAATGATGATCAGGTGCTATGGCCTGAATGTGGTTGGCAGCCAGTTTCTTTGACTGATCTGATTACAGCCGCTGCTGTTAAAAAGGCTTATAGGAAAGCTACATTGTGCATTCATCCTGATAAAGTGCAGCAGAAGGGTGCCACTCTTCAACAAAAATATATTGCAGAGAAGGTGTTTGATCTACTCAAGGTATTTCAGGCCTTTATATATTACTTTCTACATGCTCTCTAATGAATGCTTTATAAGAACGAAGTGATTGCCAGTGGCAAATAAAGATTAGGCTACTGTTATTTTGAAGCAGCTTCTAGATGCAGGTTACCACATAACATTTTGTGGTTGGTCTTGGGGGTTAATCCCCCTTGCACCCACCAAAAAAATAAATAAATAACATTTTGTGGCCAAATGATTGCATGTAAAGACTGGAACATCATGTTGCACCCTATGGTTTTTTCTTCTACATAGAGTAAATGCCAATTAACTGTGTACCAATACATGTGGCCCAATTATGGTCTGGTCTCATGGTGTGTGTGATATATAAATATCAATAAAAATAGGATTTGCGTTAGTGGTATCAGTTTTTTGCAGATTCAATACTTCCTTATTTTTTTTAAAATAAAATTCTTTTTACATAAAACTGAATTAAAGAGGTTGATATTAGCATGCACGGGAGTTTGTGCCAAGAGTATATTATATTGCTATATTTAGGATATTTCTATGCCTTTATTTTTTTGCCTAAAAGCTTGATAATTTATAACAGGAAGCATGGAATAAGTTCAACTCCGAGGAGCTTTTCTAATCTCAGATGAACTTAACTACTTCAGGGTAGTTTACTCGGCCGATTCCACTGGGGGGACATCAACCCTGTTTCAGCTGCCTTGCTTGATTCAGGTTATATTGCATCAATGGTAAAAAATTGATTTCCTTGTGTGGCATGGGATGCCCAAAGGTTACACTGGGGAGTAATCTTTGGTTTGATTGATGCTATTCCGGGGGTGTTGGGTTTATACAAATGCTTGAGGATGTTGCATATTTTGTTGTAAAATATCTTTTTGTGCTCATATCTGTCAATTTAATTCATTATTTCTGTCAAGTGAAAGCCCATGAGCGATCTTTTTTATTTCTTGCTTTTTTTCAATTGTATTACTTGTCATATATAGTATTATCTGATTCATCTGAATATATATTATACCCTCTTGTGGATTGACATTACAGTGTGGAAACATTCCAGTGTAATTGAGCTGAAGTATTTCCATGCACCTCAGTCGTACAAGCTTCTGCATGGTTTCTAATTAGAATGATAGGAATCTCGATCCAAAATTATGGCTTTAGATTAGACAAAAGTCATAAGGGATAAGTTTTTGCCCAAATCATAGATTGAAGTTTCTGAACCAAGGTAGTCAAAACCGGACCGGTCATTGAACCGGTGAGGGCAGGGGTTCAAGACCGGGGGTTCAACCGGGTTATAATTAAATAATATTATTTTATTTTTTAATATAATATATAACACAATATTGAGTAAGAATTAACGTAAAATTCATAACTTCATAAAAAAATATTAAATTTCAATACAAAATGTCATAATTCATAACATAAAACATTCAGAATCACAAATAATTAAAGAAAGTGATGTCTGTTTCTTTCAAAATAAAATAAAATAAATAAATAAAAATTGGCTATTTTGATTTTTTTTTATTTTAAAAAAAGGCTGAACTGGTTCAAATCAGTTGTTGTCCGGTTTTCCTGGTTTTTGACCTGTTTTTCAGTTTTTGACCAATTCTTTGCTGGTCTGGTTTTGGGGGTCGTTCAGACCAGAGAGGTCCAGTTCCCGGTTCGACCGGCCAATTCGGTTTTGACTACACTATCTGAACAAAAAACCAAACATGCAATGAATCTAAAATTATGTCGTCATTTGTTTTCACTGGACCATTCAACAAGTTTCTCAATACAGAATAGATAATGATACACAAACCATGACCATCACTGCCCACAACAGCTTTTGGCAGTAGATTTGCATGGGATTCAATAGTTTGAACCGAAGGGTTTGTATTTCTTTAGGTCAAGCACAATACCGGCCACTGAGCCTACAACAGCCACAGCTGATACTAAAAGGCATACAACACTTAAAATTTGCATACAAAACCATCTCTTACTCCATTTTGGGATCTTCTTTTGTGAGATATACATCTCCACTGGATAATATACGGTTAAAGGCCAAAACCCCAATGCTCCAAGTAATCCTAAAATGTCATTGAAGAAAGGCATCACCATTGCTATAACAGTGGTTATGATAACAAATATTGTTCTCCAAACTAATCTAAACAGGTTTAGATTGTAAGAAAAACCGGGAATTGGAATTTTGTATTCCACATTTACTTCGGGCCATCTTTCTATTGCTATTTTCTCGATGAAGGCAAAGAGGGGTTGGGCATATACTTGATATGATCCAACGAGGTGAATTACAATTGCGGCATTAGCTATATCGATGAGCCAATATGGGTTATAAAAACCAAACCCAGTGAGTAGGTTTCCTGGTGCTGTGTCTCCAAATGCAGCATAACCCATGCAGCCACATAGCATATAAAATGTTGTGGTTACCCCTATACTTATCTTTGTAGCCTTCTTCATTGTTTTTACTTCAGATGGTGGATTTTTAATAGTGTCCTGTGTAGTCAGAATTTATTATAAATTAGTTAGTTTCTATGAAAAACTCTTCTTGTGTTTCTTTTTTTAACTTTTTAAACATAAAGAAGAGGATATACCTGAATTTCAATGAGAATTTGAGAATATGAATAAGCGAAGGCTATGTCACCAAGCGCTTGCAAAGTTCCCCATACTTTTTGGGCTTCTGTCACGGTTCCAATGCTTACTCCTGTGAGACTACCCTTGAAGGTACCGTTTTCTGTTCAAGAATCAATTAATTAGTAAAATATCAACAGTTTTTTTTTCTAATAAATGAACTTTTGGTAGGAAACATGATTAACCTGAAACTTTGGCAATTGCTAGAGAGAGACCAATTATGGAATAGGTGAAAGACATGACTGCTGCAACTATTGAGAGCCACCCCATTTTATGAAAATTTGGAATTTGTGAAAATAAAATTTGGATCACTCCAAAACTGATCATGTATGGATTACTTGAAATGTGACATGGATTTTTTCCGTCTGAGAGATGGAAACAATCAGATCTTTTTATTGCCCTGTCATCCAAAACCGATTAAATTAAAACAAACCTATCAAGATATCATAAGAATGTTTTTATAATACATATTAAGAATTTAAAAATTAATAAAAGGTAACATTTTTTAAATAATCCAATATATTAAAAATTGCATTTTTATTAAATAATTTTTATTTTTTTAACAAGTGCTCTTAAATAATCCAATATTTTTATTTCTAAATTGTATGATTTAAAAGATATCATAAGCTTTAACTCACATCATACTAATGGAACCCGCAATTGTGTATCCTATTGCAGTGCCGTAAAGATTTGAGTATTGAACTATTCCGCAAAGTGTATCATTGTGCCCGCCTGCACAGTACATTAAAACAAATGTTGTGGTATATCATATATGCAGTGCAGTCCCATTTCAGAAAGGTATTGTTTTTAAATAGATGATTCAGATTATGTCTTTAATTATGAATTGTATGTGTTTTTTATTTTAATTAAAGATCACATGGAAGTTTTAAAAGATTACTTGCATTCTGTAATTAAAAATGTAATTTTAATTGTTAATTGACAATTTAATAATTATAATTACATACTATGAGTTTTTCACCCACAATATGATTCTAAAATTCCCAATGGAGGGTGCACGCTGATATTGTCGAGAAAGAAATTGTTTTACAAGTAGAGTAAAAATCACGCACGTAATTCGTACCTGAATTGCAAACAAAAATTTCGTGTCACATGGTGCTACTCATAAATTAAACAATGTAAAATGTATAGTTACCCAGGATGGTGTGAACAGCCTCCATGAAGGTATAGTTCCTCCTTCCGAAATTGGGATCATCACCATATCGATAACATTCAGCCAGAAGCGATGAAGTATACAAAGTGACGACACCGAAGAAGAGCATCACTGATGGGCCTGCAATCCAGCCCATCTGAGCTATGGCCCACGCTAAGGACAGCACCCCCGAGCCCACCACTGCCGTTATTATGTGCGAGCTTGTAGTCCAAACCGTTCCTGCCTCGTATCAATTAAGACGTCAAATATTTGTCCAAAAGACGTCAAATATGAATATTTTTCTGCGTCTAAATCACAAGTAAGATTGTCATTTATTATTTATGAAAAACGGTACTTCTCGAAATCGTGATTGTATAATTTTGGTCTCTCAGTTTTTTATTGTGCTAATTGAATCCTTTAAGTATTTCAATTATTACAATTATGTCTCTCCATTACTATATTATCCAATTTTTAATTGCCGGAGCTGATTTGATACACGTGAGGACTGATTTTTGTAGGTTGGTAGAAAATTTCTCAAAGCAAGTCAATAACAACGTGTTTGTTTAAAAATTTTGACATGTGAATGCCTTTGTCGTACCAGTGTCAAGGCTTGACTAAATGGTGTTGGAGGACAGTGATAGATTTGCCACAAACAGAACTCTGACCCAATTGATGCAATTAAAAAAAAGGAACACATTATCGCACAATTACAATATACAGGGACTAAAAATGCAATTAAGTCTATGAAAAAGTAAACACTTGACAAACTCATTCTCGTATCGTCACATATGACCTAAGAAATTAAATTAATGTAGAAAAGTATAGCGTAAATTAATTTGTATACCAGTTCGTTTAAGACGGCCATCATCGTCATAGCACTTGGAGTCGATCTGTGTAGGGACACCGTCTATGGAGTGCTCTTCCCACATGTCAAATTCTCGAGGGTTGGTCCTGGAAGCGTTTTCAGCCATCGTTTATTATTGAGCAGAGCAGAGAGAGCAAATATAATTCAATTGAGAGACTATTGGTAATAATCTCGTTTTGTCGTCCCATCAATTGGGTTGCATGAAACTATTTTTTTGGGTTAAGACCATCGCTGGCTATCCACACAGTGTTCTAACGCTTTCAACGAAAGACGAATCTGCGCTCGTCCGTAGAGGTTTGGACTGGTCAAGATGTTGTTTTTACCTCCGAGTGGAATCGATCCTGCTACCAACAGATCGACCCCCAAAGTGTCCTAGTGTTCCACCACTATATGCATATACCAGAGAAAGATATTGGTGTGCGAAAATGGACGGTATTTGTCTGTATATATAGAGGGGTTTTACTGTATTTTAAGAAATGAAATTGTTGTGACAGAATAATTAAAAAGAAAATAAAAAGAGCTGTGTTAATTTTATTAAAATTAAGAAAAATGGAAAAAAAAAAATTAGAAAAATTAGTATTTTGAAAATGAACTGAAATGGGAAAAACCTAATTTCATAATATTTCTAGTGGATCCCCTAAAATAGATTGTTACATTAAAAAATGATGTAAATATTTTATTTCATTCATAAAATTAGTGAAACCTCATTTTTTAAAAAAAGTTAAATACAAGTTATGTGAATGTGCGCAACATTTGAGATTAGCCAAAAAATATCAAACCAATTAGGTGAACAAAGTATGAAACATGCACGAATGAGAGAGGTTAGTACAATCATATGCACTGCACCACCTAAATTGCGCAAGGTTGAGCGATATTTATAAAGAATTTATTGAATTTTAAAAAATGAAATTTGTCCTGATTGATTATAATAAGAATTTAATTACTATATACTCTTAGTGTACAAATATTTTGCACGATATTCAATTATATCTCACGACATAGATTTTTGTGTAAATATTTTATGAAATAATGTTACAAAGTGATATTATAATGAGATATGATTGAAAGTATGTGTAAAAAAAATTACATAGTTATTAAACTCTTAAAATAAAATTAAAAAATTGTCATTAATTTTGCTAACCTACAAATATGGGAAAAGATATTTATAGAAAAATTAGTCTCTTGAAAATGAAATCGAATCCATGAATCTAATTATCCACGACCACGATGAATATCATAATACTCCTAATACATCCCCCTAATATATTTTGTTAATTTAAGTTCATTATATAAATTTAATAATCTCTTTTTTTGCTGAACTAAATTTAATAATCTCTAATATTTGACTTGACCCATTTTGAAATAAAAAAGAAATAAATGTATTCTCTAATGTAACAAGAAATTCAAAATTATGATATTTTTCAGAATTTTTTGTAAATTAATTAATTTATATTATGACAAATGAATTTTATGATGTCAATTTATTTATCTTTTAAATCTTAAATCATCAAATTGTTTGAATAACCTCAAAAGTCACGAGACTAACAAATTATCATGTCTTAAAAGAGCTCTTTTTTTTTGTCCGCCAATAGCGGAGCTGGTACTGCTTAGGGCTGGACATGCAGAGGGTGAGGGGTTCGATCCCCCACCAAGCCCCAACCCCCGTCCCCACATGACCAAAAAAAAATTACTCTCCTCCTTTGAGAGATATCAATATTATACTCTCATCTTCTTTTATTTAAAAACACATACTTCTCTCCCATGAGAGATATCAATATTACACTTCCCCCTCTTGTTTGAAAACACACAGTCCCTTCCCTTCAAAGATAAAATATGAGACACTTTTCTCCATTTTTGTAATTTTCCGTTAACGTAAAAGTTAGTATCCGTTAAAATATTTTTTTATTACTATAATAACATTCTATCTTTCATTTCATTTCCGTTTTTGCTACATTTTCTTTCTCATTCGAATTTTTGATTTCTGAAATTAGGCCGCTTCACCGCCGTTCACCACCACATTTCACTAAAACAAAATCGAAACCATTGTTGGTGAAATGTGGTGGTGAACGGTAGTGAAACAGTGATTCTGATTTCATGAATCAAAGATTGGAATGAGAAAAGAAATAAAGCAAAAATAGAAATAAAATAAAAAGTAAAAAGATATTATGGTAATAAAAAATATTTTAACAGAGACTAACTTTTACGTTAACGAAAAATTACAAAAATAGATAAAGGTGTATCATATTTTATCTTTGAAAGGAAGTAAGTGTGTGTTTTCAAACAAGAGGAGAGAAAAGTGTAATATTAGTATGTGTTGGGGGAGGGGAGTGTGTGTTTTCAAACAAGAGAGAAGAGGAGTGTAATATTGATATCTCTCAAGGGAATAGAGTGTATTTTACTAAAAAAAAAGAGCTCTTTTTTTTATCAGTAAAAAAACTTAAAAAGAGCTCTTCTATTTTCCTATTAATCACTCGGGCATTGCTATGGTATCCACCCATGGAAATGAAAAAAGTTCGGTTATACTTCAATGTAGAACAATAGATTAAAAAGAAATAAAAATAGAAAACAAAATTATTGAGCTTTCTATTGAAACACATAAGCAATTGGGGTAGGATATTGTAGAAATTGCCTAACCACAATATCACCATTTAAAAAAGAAGGTATCGAAAAATGCAATCAAAATAGATAGGCCAATAAATAAAATGAACAAAATGATTAAAAAAATGCAAATGAAATAAAAACAACAAAGTATATTCCGTTTAACAAAACAAAACACACTACATTTTTGCTATATTTGTGTTCAGATTTATTTTCTAATATAAATCTCTTTTTTTAAATTTCAAGCATCTATTTATCAAAATGTTTTTATGGAAAATGAAAACCCTAAATTTTATTTTTATCTTTTTAGAAATAAACACTTTCAACAATTAATCTAATTTTAGTTCTGGAAAAGTTTCAGACTTTCAATTTTGTTCTGGGTAATTATTTTATGGCTTAGATATGTTTTTAGTCCCTTAAGTTTGAAAAATTATTATTTTTAGTCTCTCAAATTTAAAATGTGTATTTCTTATCCCTTATTTTTAAAAATGTGTCACTTTTAGTCCTGGAGCCATTTTTCAATTTGAAAAGTATTATTTAAATTTATATTTTAACCCCTTCCAACTCCTGATTCTCTCCTTACCCCCTTTCCCTTAACTTTCAAATATTTTCTAAATTTATATTTTGACCCCTCTCAAATTCAAAAAATACTTTTTAAATTTAAAATATGGCATCAGGAACTAAAAGTGACACAGTTTTAAAAATGAGGGACAAAAAATACACGTTTTAAATTTGAAGAACTAAAAACAACAATTTCTCAAACTTAAGTGACTAAAAATATATTTAAGCCTTATTTTATTTATTTGAAGCCTATATATCTCCAAGTTTACATTTGGACCTTCAGATGAAAGTGACTCAAACTTTAATATAGTACATTTTTTAGCAGGGAAATGGAAACAATAGGGAGATAAGTAATTCTCTCGAGGCCGAGGCCCCACATTTAGGGTCTGTTTAGATTGACTTATGTAGAGCTTATGAACACAGCTTATGACTAATTCATAAGCTGTTTTGGGCTTATTTTTCATAAGCTACCCAGGATAGCTTATCAAAACAGCTTATGGCTTATATAAAATAAATTTCACTATAATTTTTCTTCGATTATAAAAGTAGCTTATACAACTTATGCCATAAGCAGTAGATAAGCTTGTTATCCAAACAGGGCCTTAATCTGTTCCTTCCGGGGAATTAGAAATACAAGTTTATTTAGTTGCATGTAAATTTGAAGACTCCGAAAAAAATTAAAATAGCATTACTCAATAGATATAGATAATAGATAATAGATAGATAATGATATACAAACAACCATCACTGCACACATTAGCTTTTGGCAATAGATGTGCATACTATTCAATAGTTTGAACCGAAGGGTTTGTATTTCTTTAGGTCAAGCACGATACCGGCCACTGAGCCTACAACAGCCACAGCTGATACTAAAAGGCATACAACACTTAAAATTTGCATACAAAACCATCTCTTACTCCATTTTGGGATCTTCTTTTGTGAGATATACATCTCCACTGGATAATATACGGTTAAAGGCCAAAACCCCAATGCTCCAAGTAATCCCAAAATGTCATTGAAGAAAGGCATCACCATTGCTATAACAGTGGTTATGATAACAAATATTGTTCTCCAAACTAATCTAAATAGGTTTAGATTGTAAGGACGAAAACCAGGAATTGGGATTTTGTAGTCCACATCTACTTTGGGCCATCTTTTTATTGCCCTTTTCTCAATGAAGGCAAAGACGGGTTGGGCATATACTTGGTATGCTCCCACAAGGTGAATTACAATTGCGGCATTAGCTATATCGATGAGCCAATATGGGTTATAAAAACCAAACCCAGTGAGCAGGTTCCCCGGTGCTGTGTCTCCAAATGCAGCATAACCCATGCAGCCACAAAGCATGTAAAATGTTGTGGTCACGCCTATACTTATCTTTGTAGCCTTCTTCATTGTTTTTACTTCAGAAGGTGGATTTTTAATGGTGTCCTGTGTAGTCATAATTTATTATAAATTAGTTAATTTCTATGAAAAAATCCTCTTGCGTTTTTTGGCTTAACTACACTTTTGGTCCTCCAGAAATCGCGAATGTGCAATTTTGGTCTTTCGGTTTCAATTGCGCCCATAATTGCAAGATCACAACACTTGGTAACCAAAAAATGCAATTAAGCCTTTTTATTTACTCTTTAAACATAAAGAAAAAGGTATACCTGAATTTCAATGAGAATTTGGGAATACGAATAAGCGAAGGCTATGTTACCAAGCGCTTGCAAAGTTCCCCACACTTTTTGTGCTTCTGTTACTGTTCCAATCCTTACTCCTGTGAGACTACCCTTGAAGGTACCGTTTTCTGTTCAAGAATCAATTAATCAGTAAACTAACAACAATTATTTTCTAATAAACGAAATTCTGGTAAGGAACATGATTAACCTGAAACTTTGGCAATTGCAAGAGAGAGACCAATTATGGAATAGGTGAAAGACATGACTGCTGCAACTGTCGATAGCCACCCCATTTTATGAAAATCTGGAATTTGAGAAAAGAAAATTTGGATTACTCCAAAACTGATCATGTATGGGTTGCTTGAAATGTGACATGGATTTTTTCCGCCTGAAGAATGGAAACAGTCAGACCTTTTTATTGCCCTGTAAGTCAAAACCGATTAAATTAAATTAAAACAAAACCATTATCAAACTAGATGATCCTATGGATAAAAATATGGCAAATGCTAAAAAAATGTCTTCAGATGCTTATTTAGGATTTAAAAAATAATGTGAAAGAGTAATTTCAAAAAATAATAATAATATATTAAATGCTGTAATTTATTTATGTACCATTAGTGCATTGCAATTTGCAAGGACCTAAAAATAAATACTGTGACGATAAATGTAGTACATTTTAGCAAATAGTGGCTATCTATGCATGCATGCTCCATATTTTTTTATGATTTAAAAGATATCCTAAGCTTTAGCTCACATCATGCTAATGGAAGCCGCAATTGTGTATCCTATTGCAGTGCCGTAGAGATTTGAGTATTGAACTATCCCACAAATCGTGTCATTGTACCCTCCTGCAAAATGCATTATAACAAATGTTATGGTATATCATACATGATGATGCATTCCATTTCAAAAAAGATTATGCTTGTCATATATTAATTAAATTAATGTATAAATATATAGTTAGTTACCCAGGATGGTGTGAACCGCCTCCATGAAAGTATAGTTCCTCCTTCCGAAATTGGGATCGCCAAGTCGATAACATTCAGCTAGAAGCGATGAAGTATACAAAGTGATGACACTGAAGAAGAACATCACTGCTGGGCCCGCAATCCAGCCCATCTGGGCAATGGCCCAAGCTAAGGACAACACCCCCGAGCCCACAACAGCTGTTATTATGTGCGAGCTTGTAGTCCAAACCGTTCCTGCCTCGTAAGACGTCATATATGAATATTTTTGGTGTCAAAATCATAAATAACTTTGTCATTTAATTGTTTATAAAAAAATTAAATTAAATAAATAATAATTTTCACTCAGTGGAGTTTTCACCTAACAAACTGATTATTGTATCATCGCATATGACCTAAGAAGTAAAATTAATGTAAAAAAGTATAGCGTAAATTAATTTGTATACCTGTTCGTTTAAGGTGGCCGTCATCGTCGTAGCATTTGGAATCGGTCTGTGAAGGTACACCGTCTATGGAGTGTTCCTCCCCCATGTCAAATTCTAGAGTGTGGCTTGGGTCGGTTCTGGAAGCGTTTTCAACCACCGAATTATTATTATGGAGCAGAGAGAGCAGAACAATAATTTAATGTGAGACTATTGATAATAATCTCGTTTTGTTTGTTCTATCAGTTGGGTCGCTCGCATTCACTCACAGATCTAAGCACAAAACGATATACATGTACGAAAGAAAGAGTGGTACAACACCACGTATGCTGCGCGATTTTGACACAAATCAGAATGGGGCCAAATTGAACGGTATTTATAGGGGTTTTATTGAAATTTAAGAAATGAAAATTGTCGTTACATGATAAGTGATAACTAGAAAAAAAAAAACAGTTGTCATTGATTTTATTAAAATTAAAAAAATTGGGACGGAAAACATATTTAGAAAATTTTGTTGTTTAATAATTGTATTGAAATTAGAAAAACTCGATTTCATAATATTCCTGGTACATCCACCTAAAATAGTTTGTTACTTTAAGTTAATTACGGAAATTTAATAATTTTTAATATTTATATCATCTTGCATCTTTTCGAAATAAAAATAAAAAATTTATGGAAAATATGGATTTTTTTTAATTTGACCGTACAATTCTTTTCCTATGTGTTACCGAGCAACTTGGATCCTCCCTTACTCCTTCTGTCTTTTCAGCATAAAAGGATAAAAGTGGAAGAGCAAATAGAATGGGAAGAAGAGAAGAGTTGAGAAGAGAGACGGAGAGGAGTTGGAGAGAAAAGTGATAAAGACTGAAGAGGATCCAAATCCATTACCCAATTCAATGAAAAACTCAAAATTATATTGTTTCTTAGAAAATTTGTGTGAATTAATTAACTTCAATAATCATATTTTTCTTAGAAAAACCCTAAAAGCAAACTTGAAGCAGGAAATGAAACTGGACTTAAACCCCAAATTCATGAGAATCAATGTGTCCCTAAACTTATGTGGCCTAATCAGCGCTACCCACACACAATTAAAAACCCCGTCACACATATACCATTCCAGACTTTTAGTTTAACAATAGATAAAGGGAATCTTCAATCTTTGAATAATTTTTTATGTTGGATGGCTGGTTACTGGTTTTATTCGCTCTGTTCATTACAGGTTCCCCCAGTATCTCATTTTCCTCCGACACACATTATCCATATTAACATTTTCCGATCAAATATTTACCAACAGAACACACTTTGTTTAACATTAATTAATGACACGATGACTTGCTATCAATTACAATACCGTCAGTACAGATGAAACAAGAGCCAAAGTAACTCGTTTCCATAGTTGATACTACACTGACAATGTTAAAGTTTGAAGTTCCTGCATGTGAATCTCGAAGCAGCCAAAAAGACCCTTTATTTTAGTGTTTCCTACAATATTATAGTTGACTTGTTTCCTACATGTTACTATATAAATACTCAGATTGAGATTGAGATTGAATTGAACCCTAGTGATTAGTGAAACAAAACAAAACAAAATAAATCTTATGATAAACGAGGCATGCATTCATATTAACACCACCCAGTAGAAACCGGTGATTATCCATATATCAAATTCACAAGCATATAAAAAGAGATAAAGATAGAAGAGAATAGAAGCAACTTTACTTTAGTGTGTGGAAATCCAAAACCGCGTTTCTCTGTTCTTGCTCCTCCTCTAGTTCAGCCCCCTTTGTAATGTCAAATCTTCACGACCCTCATCATCAACCAATTGACCTGCCCCTTACTCTTCTTCCTTATAGTAACTAGCTAGCTGGCAGCTGACTTATGAGTGAATGTGTTGGGTCAAATTTGGCGTGCGAGTGCGAAAGGAACTACTCCCCAGTCCCACTCTCTCTGTCCCAGCGGACGCGGTTGACAATTGAGTAAATGGTCAAATTGGCCCCTAAAAGATGTAGGGATTTGCAAGTAGGTCCCTGAAAGATGGAAATAAAAAAACCCGTCCCTGAAAGATACCTCTCGCTGTCAAATAGGTCCCTGGCGTCATTTTTGACAATATTAGGGGTTATTTTGAAATTTTAAAAATTTAGATGGATCAAAAAAAATGAGAGCACCGATTCTTTCCCTCACACAATCCTTTCTCCCCACCCCAACACTCTCTCTCCTTTCCACTGTCCTCTCACTCTTCTGTCTCACCATCTTCCTCTTCCTCTTCACCACCACTCTCACAACTCCCTCACCTCCTTATTCCCCCCACTTACACACATACACAAATAAGAAGCTCCCTCCCACGGTCCCACACACACACACATCATCATCATCATCATCATCATCATCATTTATAGCATAATATTTGGGCCGTTTCCATCAACCAAACCACGACATCTGGGCTTCCCTCGAAACCCCTTCCATGAGACCCTCGCTCCTCTGTTTTCCCCTTTCCACACAACAACAACAACAACAATGATAACAACAATAATAATATATAATATAATCAAGCTAAGTTAGGGTTTAATGGTCAAGGTGCTACGAAATCCCCGAAGGTGAGGCAAGTGAGTTGGTTGTTGTGGGGGTTATTCTATTCACTCATTATTCAGTTATTCTTTTGTTTTTTGGCGGTTGAGTTGAACTGCGATTGTGATTGTGTTTTGTTTGGTTGTGTGCGGCAAGCAAGGTGGGTGGGTGTGGCGTGGCGAGGGTCGGCTGGGAATGGGACGGTGGTGGTGGTGGTGGTGGAGGGGGAAGGGGGAAGAAGAAGGAGGTGAGGGAGTTGTGAGAGTGGTGGTGAAGAGGAAGAGGAAGATGGTGAGACACAAGAGTGAGAGGGCGATGGAAAGGAGAGAGAGTGTTGGGGTGGGGAGAAAGGATTGTGTGAGGGAAAGAATCAATGCTCTCATTTTTTTTGATCCATCTAAATTTTTAAAATTTCAAAACGACCCCTAATATTGTCAAAAATGACGCCAGGGACCTATTTGACAGCGAGAGGTATCTTTCAGGGACGGGTTTTTTTATTTCCATCTTTCAGGGACCTACTTGCAAATCCCTACATCTTTCAGGGGGCAATTTGACCATTTACTCGTTGACAATTACTCCCTTAAATATTGAATATTTTAATCCATTTTTTTATATTAATTGATGATTGACCACAATGATTCTATATATATTTTTAATTGTGGTAAATTGGGGCAGTTATTCTTAATTTATTATTGGGTCGATTTAGAATGGACCAATAATAAATTGGTCCACCAAACCCCAATGACTTTTCAGCCATTGATATAATAATATTTTAAGTGTATGGTTAGGATTTAAGGGGGGTTACCGGGTGAGTTGGTAATTGTAAATA
The DNA here is from genome assembly GCA_030159175.1 of Glycyrrhiza uralensis. Taxonomy (NCBI): domain Eukaryota; kingdom Viridiplantae; phylum Streptophyta; class Magnoliopsida; order Fabales; family Fabaceae; genus Glycyrrhiza; species Glycyrrhiza uralensis. The sequence continues at coordinate 47,298,561 of BRZY01000005.1, forward strand.
TTTTATGTAATTGTAGATAGGGGTCTCTAGAATATATAAATAAACTCCGATAATTGAGAAATGAACCACATAATTACATGAATTTAAACTTTTACCCTAATAATTTTCATAATTAAAAAATGATAATTGATGATAACTATCTTCCTCTCTCTTTGCAAAACCTCTCCCTCTCCCTTTCTCCCCATCTCTCCCTTTCTCTCACGCTCTCTCACTCCCTCTCTCCTCTCTCTCCCTATCTCTCGCTCACTCTTGTCCTATCTCTCGCTCTCCCCCTCTATTTCCCTCTCTCGTTCTCTCCCTCCCCCTCTCTACCTCATTCTCTCCCCCTCTCTCTCCCTTGCTCTCTCTCTCCCCCTTTCTGTCTCCCTTTCCCTCTCTCTTGCTATTGCTCTCTCTCCTTGCTTTCTCTCTCTTGCTAGAGAGGGGAGGGAGTGACAAAGGAAGGGGGAGAGAACGAGGGAGAGAGGGGAAGGGAGAGAACGAGAGAGAAGATAGAGGGGGAGAGGGGGGAGAGAGGGAGAGTGAGAAAGGGAGAGAGAGACCGAGAGTGGGGAGAGAGAGAAAGGGAGAGAGCGGGTGAGAGAGTGAGTGAGCGAGAGAGAAAGGGAGAGAGGGGGAGGGGGAGAATGAGAAGGAGATAGAGGGGGAGAGGGAGAGTGAGTGAGCGAGAGAGAAAGGGAGAGAGAAAGCGCACGAGAGGGGGGGAGTGAGTGAGCGAGAGAGAAAGGGAGAGAGAGAGAGGGGGCGTGAGTGAGTGAGAGAGATAGGGAGGAGAGACCGAGAGAGAGGGAGAGGGAGAGAGATAAGGGGGAGAGGGGGAGAGAAGGAGAGTGAGTGAGTGAGAAAGGGAGAGAGAGAGAGACCGAGAGATAGGGAGAGAGAGAGAGAGAAAGGGAGAGAGCGGGTGAGAGAGTGAGTGAGCGAGAGAGAAAGGGAGAGAGGGGGAGGGAGAGAATGAGAGGGAGATAGAGGGGGAGGGAGAGAATGAGAGGGAGATAGAGGGGGAGAGGGAGAGTGAGTGAGCGGGAGAGAGAGCGAGAGAGAGAGGGGGCGTGAGTGAGCGAGAGAGATAGGGAGGAGAGACCGAGAGAGAGGGAGAGGGAGAGGGAGAGAGAGAGAGAGAAAGGGAGAGAGCAAGAGAGAGGGGAGAGACGGAGAGAGAGCAACAAATAAATGAATTTAATAATAATAATAATAATATAATAAACTTGTGATTGCCATCTTTTTTATTATTTCAAAAATTGTTAAATTTTTTGTAATTTTATATTTTTTTGTGGTCTATTTCATAAATCTCAATTTATAATTATATAATTATTCTGGGCATTTTTGTAAATACTGAAAAACCGGATTTACCTCCTATATCAGGTAAAAACTTACTGGGGTTTGGTGGACCAATTTATTCATTGGTCCATTCTAAATCGACCCTCTCATCAATAGAGATGATTGCTTTCACGTACGTGTGCAAATTAAATAGACCGAGTTTATGCAATTGTTTCTTGTCAACTTAGTTCATTATTTCTTCAAGTGAAAGCTCGTGATGATTGGTCTCTTCTTTTCTGTTTCCCCCTATTTTCTTACTCGTGATGATTGAGCATGATATAATATGGTACGACCCCCTTAATATATGTTATAGTACCATCTTGTGGGTAGGCATCAAAATATGGAAACGCACTCCAGTGTATGATTGAGCTAAAATTTATCCATGGATATTCTTCACATAAGCTTCTGCATTTTATGATTGTCTGTCGCAATCGGTGTATCAATCGAGCATATTCAATTATTGAAGTTAGAAGTTAGAACATGCATAATTTTTCATGCATGTTGGCTAGTTACTGTGTTAGTCATTGAGAGTTTTGGTTGCACTAGTTAGTTGACTGCTTGTAAATAATAACCTTTGTACTTTCAATTGTTCAATTTGAGTCAATCAATCTATTCCTTTTAGCAATCATTTTATGGTATGAGAGCGGGGAAATCTTCGCTCTCTGAATTTATGCGAATCATCAAGCTCATCTTCTCTGTGAATTTCTGCAAATCATGTACTATGTTCTAATAGCAGACATGGGACACATATAACATGACACCATTGAGACAGAAACACGACTAAAATTTAATATTTACATAAAAGCACAAATTTCATGCTTACCAATACACAATAAAACACTACCAGAACATCATTTATCACCTCATTTATGATGTACCACTTGCATTGGTACAAAAACTAATTAATAATTTGTAGACTGAAACTATCAAAATATTTGATAGCCATTATTGTGAAATACCAATTCTGCTTGAATGTAACCTAGGAATGATTTTGTTTAGCATCCCACTTATGAGATAATGATCCCATCAAGACCATGGCAACCATCATCGCGGCCCACAGCAGTTTCTTAGATCCACGAGGCAATAGATGTTGTGCGGGCCGGTTTAATCGGATAAGCTGAATGGTTTGTATTTCTGCAGGTTAACCATGACACCAACCACCGAACCAAGACCAGCCACAACAGATACCATGAGGCAGACAACACTCATTATTTCCAGACAAATCCATTTCTTGCTCCATTTAGGGATCCTCTTCTGTATGATATACATCTCCACAGGAAAGTAAACAGATAAAGGCCAAAACCCCAATGCTCCAATCACTCCCAAAACGTCATTGAAAAATGGAATCAACATTGCTATGACAGTGGTGATGATAACAAACACTGTCCTGGAGAATAACATAAATATGTTCTGATTGTAGGACGGCAAACCAGGAATCTGAACTTTGAATTCTCTGCCAATTTTGGGGCATCTTTTTGCTGCCTCTTGCTCGATGAAGGCAAAGAGGGGTTGGGCATACACTTGATACGCTCCCACAAGGTGGATCACGATAGCAGCATTAGCAATCTCTATTATCCAATATGTTTTAGAGAAACCAAATCCAGTGAGCAGGTTCCCAGGTGCTGCATCTCCAAAAGCAGCATAGCCCATGCAGCCACAAAGCATATAAAATGTTGTGGTTACGCCTATACTTATCTTTGCAGCCGCCTTCATCGTTTTTACTTCAGATGGTGGAGATTTGATGGTGTCCTGTGTAATCAGATTGTATATATAAGTGTCATTTAAATTTTTTCCTCAAAAAGGACATTTAAAAAGAAAGAAGGGAATGATAAAAAATTTATAAATGTCAGGTGATGTGTGTGTATAGCATTAGTGAATTATTTTGTAGGGGTATGTTGAAATTTCACATGACCTTGTCATGTTAAAATTCTCTCTCTCTCTAGATATTAAATACATATTAAAATTTCACCTGATTCACATTGTTTTTTTTTTTTACAGAGGAAAAAAGGTACCTGAATTTCAAGGAGAACAAAAGAATACGAATAGGCAAAGGCTACGTTTCCAAGAGCTTGGAAAAACCCCCATACTTTTTGGGCCGGTGTTACCGTTCCGACGCTTATTCCTGTGAGGCTACCCATGAAAGTACCCGTTTCTGTTCCAGAACAAATTAAACCAAAGAAGCTAAAATGTAAGAACCATTCTAATTTTATTTTTAGGTCAATCACAAAAATATCATTCAAAGTTCAGCAACTTCACTCCTTGAACTTGTAAATTGCATTGGTTTTTAGCAAATGATCTGATAAGTTCAGAAAGTCATGTCACCACATTTTAAACCATAAGAGGTTTTCTGCAATAATCCTATAATTGGAGGGATTATGTGCCTATACAATAACAGCCAAAAATTAAATGAAAACTTGCATCAAACAAATTGAAGTAGGAACCTGTAATTTTGGCAATCCCAAGACCGAGACCAATTGTGGAATAGGTGAAAGACATGATTGCAGCAACTATTGAGAGCCACCACATGTTATGAAAATCTGGAATCTGAGAAAAGAAAAGTTGTGCCACGCCAAAACCGATCATGTATGGGTTGCCTGAAACGTGACATGGGTCTTTTCCACCAGAGGAATGGAGACAGTAAGACTTTTCCAGTTCCCTGTCAACCAAAACCAGCTAAATTCAAACAACAAACCCATAAACCATTCAACCATCATCGAATGACGAATCATATAATTCTATCTCGGTAGACAGAACTATTGCAAAGTGACAATGAACTATCATGCCACATGTTTTGGTTGTGTACATTTTACTACACACCATGATAAAATGTAACTTTGCCATCAATAGAACTAATGTAATTTAACTTGATTAATTGGAATTTATTAAAAAAAGTATGATTTTAAATTAATTTGTAAATGAATTTCCGCACATGAAATACATTAAAGATAAGTTAAAATTCATTTTATTTTAATAAGTTTATTTTGTTATCTTTACTTAAAATTGTCAAAATGGCTAAATCAATATGAACAAAATTTAAATCCATTTGAATCTGATAAACACACACATACACACACAAAATTGAAGAAAAGATGATTTTAAAATTCATTTTATTTTATTTTTATTGCTTTGTATATTATTTATAAATTTATAAATCAAATCAATTTCAAAACTTTACGATTTCAGAGATTTGTCTAACTCACATCAGACTCATAGAAGCTGCAATTGTGTATCCTATTGCACTTCCAAAAAGATTCAAGTACTGAACTGTCCCACAAATCTTAACACTGAATCCGCCTGCAAAATACGTTATAATGCATGTTATGAGACATCATACATGCATTCCATTTAAAAAAGATTATGAATGCCAATATATATACAGAAATGCTAACTCACACGACAGTTTTTTAACAAATTCAACTACAAGCACTAAAAAATTGGGGCAGTGATTGTTTTGTTAGAAAAGTAGAAAATCGTGTCATTCGTACTTGATATCCAAAAGCATTGTGTTATATGGAGCTATGATTTCATTAATGTGTATATGTGTTACCAAGAATGTTGCTAACTGCATCCATGAAAGTGTAGTTTCTCTTTCCATATTCAGAGTCAACGCAACGATAACAATCAGCGAGAATTGATGAAGTATACAGCGCGATGATACTGAAAAAGATCATGGATATAGGACCAGCAATCCAGCCCATCTGTGCAAGGGACCAGGCTAAGGAGAGCACCCCAGATCCCACCACAGCTGTTATTATGTGGGAGCATGTAGTCCACACGGTTCCTGCATCATATCAAGACATCAAATATAATATCATCCAATCAAAGAAACAAAGGTAATTTACAAAGTATATAATGTACATTAATTCATACCTGTTCGTTTAACACGACCATCGTCGTCATAGCATTTAGAGCCAGTTTGTGCATCACCTATGGAGTCCTCCTCAATGCCAACAAAATCTCCACGGTAGCTAAGGTTGGTTCTGGAAGTATTTTCTACCATCTTTTATGGATCTAAAGCAGAGCAAATATATGTAAGGAACCATTGTATTAATAAATCTTATTTTGTCCATTCCAACTACTGAGTTGCATTCACAAGTCACTAACAAAGGATAAAGCATGCACGAAAAAAAGGGGGCTGGTACAATTATATTCGTCGGGTAAGCTGAGTAACATTGACATTGATCAGTTATGAGGTGAAAAGAGAGGGTATTTGTCAGAGTTTGATTAAATTTTAAGAAATGAAATCATCATGGCAAAATGAGCTTATATGCTTATTTGCTTTTGAAATCGACTATACATTTTTAATACTTAATTGCATACAAAAACCATATAAGTCTAGATGACTATCAAAACTTTGAATGGAGTTCACTCACAAGGAATTGGGCACAGTAGGAAGTAACTTCACTCTCAAGTGAGGACAAATGTTTGATCCCCACACTATTTTATGAGAAACCTAACTGTATCCGTCCATGTCCAAAGGGGATTAGTCGTACACCCACAAAATTCAAGAATATTAAAAAAAAAAAAAGAGAGAACATAGTTAGCATTCTCGACTTTATGAATATCTGGTACCTTTAGTCATCTAAGTTACAGAGTCTCTCAGCCTAGATATGCGTCACACAAGTGAGACTAACCATGTTTTAAGTGTCTATGGGACTGAACCCGCTCGTGTTGAATTTTCACATAATCCTGTCATGTGAAAATTTTAATAAGAGAATTCGTTCTTAGAGTTTCCAAGTGTCCATACATCTAAACTGCAAAACTATCAAGGTGTGTAACTCTACTCAATAACAACAACAATGATGATTTTTTTTTTTTTGACAGACAACAACAACAACAACAATGATGATTTTTTTTTTGACAGACAACAACAACAACAACAACGATGATGATATAATAATAATAATAATTATTATTATTACTACTATTATTTATTATTTCTTTTGTACAATCACCACATGTGGAAATAATTTAGAACTTTTTAATATCATTTCTTGCATTAATTAACAGCTGATTGGAAATTAATAAACTTTTATTGGTCTTCATAAATATTAAATAATATAAAACTATTATTAAATCACTGCATAACAATTCCCTAAAACTTTAAATTATTTTCCTATTAAAGTACATATTTTAAAATTAAAACAAATAATAAAAAAATGTCTGAGTAAATAACTCGTACTTAGTATTTATTTATAATTGAAAATACCCATTTTTAAACTTTTATTTTGCTTGTTTTATAACTCAAAATATTACAAGGATGAATTAAAAAAAAATTGCATATACAAATATTAATTTAACTATTCTAAAAAGTTATTTTGGTTGCTTTTCAGTTATTTTCCTAAAAATATTTTTATTTATTTTTTGAATCGCAATTCCTTTATATAAATTAAATCCATGCATTAAATAATTTTGCTTATACTTTTACCCTTTATTTCTTTTAATAAATGGTTGGTATTTTTCTCATTGCCTAATTCTATTTACTTATTTATTTCTCATCTCAAATCCAAAATCTATAATCAATTTTGTTTATTTTCTCGCATTTAGTGGGAAACTTCAGTTCTTGTTGTATTGGTGAATCAATCTTTTCTTCTTTACTTACTCAACCCGCTTATCTAAAGGCCCATCCCATCCCAACAGAAAAACACAAAAACTTAACAAAATCCCTTTAAAAATCACAACCCCCTAATTGAACACAGCAACACACACACTTCAACTTCTCCATCCAGGGGAAGAGTAACCTAATCGTTCGGCTATCCCACTTACTGAATCCCTGTTAAAAAGATGGACACAAAAGAGTTTATCAACATTTGCATAACAACGAATTTCAAAAGCAACCCACTAATTACTCAAAATACTGGGTCAAGAACCGTTCACAACTTCAGCCCCAGGAGAAAGAGAAACCTAGCTCTCACTAAAACCCCTGAGCTAACCAAATTCGCAAGTTTGGTTCAGATTTGTCACACAGCAAACTCAACTTTCAAATAATATGTTCAAATAGGGTTGAAGACAAGGAAAAATTAAACTCGCTTTCGCTAAACGCCTGCTGGTGGCGTTGTTCAATAATCAAAACCATGTGATCCAAACAAGTTAAAAGTCAAAATGCCCCAAATTAAAAAGAAAGAAAGGAACAAACAACCGGGAAAATTTCGAAGAGGGTGGCGGTACCTGGTGATTGGCGGCGGCTGGCGAGAAGCGGGGGTGGTGCGGCGATTCGGCGAGGAGTTTGGCTCCCTGGTCTGGTCTGGGTCTCTCTTTCAACTTTCAATTCGAGAGATTCTGGTGTTGTTATGAGATTTCAATTTCATTCAAATATTCAAGGAAGAATAAGAATAAAACAGAACACGAGACACCAATGAAACTCAATCAAACATTCATTATCAGTAAGGCATCAAATCCATATCATTCATTATCAACGCAATGCACACCACCCAATAAAAAAATCCATGCATCCACTTCAAGCGGTCAAAATTGAAAGAGAATCATAGCATAGCATAGGAATAATAGGCAATTAGGCATATGCGTAAGCAAGTTTACTTTACTTGACTACTGAGTACTCACTGTGAATGAAATGGAGAGACCAGGAATGAGGAATCTGTGGTGGTGGTGGTCTCAATCTCCACCTCCCCGACCAACTCACCAGCCGCCTCTGGAGTCGGTGGTCCAATTACGCGTCTGAAACCACGGTCCCTGCAATTCGCAGTTCCTCCTTCCTATCACTTATCTCTCTCAAATTATTATTATTATTATTATTATTATTATTATTATTATTATTATTTCTCTTATAAAAATAAAAAATAAATACACTTTTGCTATTTCGCACCATTAGTTGACCGGATTCATTGATTGATTACATATTATATTGAGTCACTAAGATTGGTTCAATTATAGGGATTTGGGTGGTATATCAGCCCATGGATTTAACTTTAACACCACTTTTGTACCCCATAAATAAATAAACATTATATTATGTTTATATATATATATATATTGATAAAAATGCTTTTTTAAATATTGGTACTTTTTGGTTCTGTGGAAAAATATTGGTGTTTTTGGCACATGGGGCTAAACACATAATTTCTTTCATAAAAAAAAAAACACATTACGTAATTTACTAGCCCATGACCCAACTATGTAAAGTATAAGTTTTTTCTACTATAAAAAATAAAAAAATGAAATGAAATCATTTTGATGAGAAATTAAAAAAAATCAAAATATCACATGTAATAATCAGAAAATAAAAAAAAGGTTTTTGACATATGTTATGACTAGGATTTGTTTTTTTAAGGAATCCTAGAAACAAAAGTTCTTATTTTAAAAAATGGTTATTTAACCAAGTGGTAAATGATACTTAAAACAATGAGTTTGTTTTAACGTTTGTAATGGAGGATTTATTTTTTCGATGCATGAAATATAAAAGCAATAATTTGTTTCTTTTTTGTTTCATGCATCAATTTGTTTCTTTTGTGTTTCATGCATTGAGATGATAAATTTTCCATTGAAAATGTTAAAACAAACATAGTCTAAATGTCGATATAATTTCATTTGAGAAACATTTGTAAAGTACAGTACATTGAAAATATAACGAGAACAATAATAACCAAAGAGAATTAGCAGCAAATTGACCATCGACGATTTACATGTGTCACTTTATATTATGGGTTTAATAACTATACTTTGATAGTGCAAAAAAAAAAACACAAATATTCAATCATTTTTATTATACAGTGTCATTTTGTATATCATTTTCTAAAATATCGACACACAATCTAATAATTAAATATTTATATAAAACTTTTTTTCATTGTCAATACTTAATTAAATTTTTATATTATTGATTACATGATAAAAAAAATAAAGTAAAAAAAAATTCGGTTATTTGACGAATTATTGAATAAATTCATTTAGAAAAATATCAAATGCATCAAATCAAAGAAGATTTTTTTTTTTGGGTAAACAAATCAAAGAAGATTTGAAAGTATTGTAAATTAAAAATACTAAAAAGAAACCATGGCAAAAGGAAAATATTAGACACTTGCGTACACTTGCGTAAACTCATGAAAGTCTATTATCATGCAATGATTGATCATTGAGGAATAATTACTCAAGGGCAAAAGAAAACCAAGCACTTCAGTAAACTCATGTTTTATATTCAGATAAAACAGGGTCTCTTTACTTATGATTTTTGTTTTACAAATTATTGATGTAACTGAGATTATCTCAACGGCTAAACGAGCATGTTTAAGTGTAATCATCATAAATATCTACAATGATATGTCATGCAACAGATGGTCCCAGGGGGAAGAACAAATGGTCCCACGAAAAATATCATCGGGTGAACTGGTTAACTCCTTTGTAATCATCATAAATTCCAATACTGCACGATATTGATTATGATTGATGATTTTTCATAAAATATCAATAAATTATAGTATGGAATTAAAATAAATACTAGTTCATATTGAGAAAATTCTATGTAACTAAATATGATAAAAATAACATTGTCAAAAAACATGATAAAAATAATAAACTCAATTCATGACTAATATCTTAAATATGTGAAACTTTAACGGTAATTAATTATAGCAAATAAAAACATTAACAAGATTATAATGAATTAATAAGTTAATAAATTTAACAAGTAGCAGAAAAAAAAATTAAATAGCAAAAATTAATAAAATACAGGCAGGATAAAAATCTATAATAAATCAAATCAATAAAATCGATAAGATCACAAATAGAGTACATTTTTACAAATAAATTTAAATTAATAAATTAGTAAAAAATAACAAAATAAATATATTGAACAAAGTAGAATAAAAAATTTATATATATAAATTAATTAAACATACGAGCAACCAAGACTTTACACTAATAGAAAAAAGTTAAATTAAAAATAAAAATTAGAGAAAGAAAAAATAAATTCTCTCTCTAATTTTGTCGTAACTAAATTTAGTGACAAAATTTGAGAAAAAATTCATGTTGTTTAGAGAAGGAAAAGTGAAATCTCTCTAATTTTGTTCTAACTTAATGCAGTGACAAAATTTGAGACAAATTTCATATCTTAATTTCTCTCTCTAATTTCTAATATAGCTAATTAAATTTCTTCTAGTAATTTTTAAAACTTGCTGAAAAAATAAAGTAAACATTGCTATTACCTCAACTTTTGTTTTCTTTTTCTTCTTCTTTTCCCCATTCTCTCTGCTGTCTCTCAATTCAACTGGAGTACGTCTACCTTGATGTGCTATATTTTTATATAGTGTTGCACTATAATGTTAACTATGAATTGGTTATGTTTTAACTGTATATTAGCCACAAGACATTTATTTACAAATTAACAAACAAATTTTTTACTGGGTAATCCATAATTAGTCACAGATTATAGTTTATGGTAATTCATGATCACCAATTCATAAGTATTTTTTTTGGAAGTAATTTTATAATCTATCATAAATTACCATATAGAAAATGATAAGTTTTCATTATTCATCCTAGAATTCACCATACCCACATGTCTTTTGTTTGGTTCCGCCTCCTCTCCCTAATAACACCCCACCATTTTCAATAGTTAGGTGCAAGTACGGTCCAACTGTACCCAATACATGATTCTTTTAACATACATGCTATATTCAGTGGTATGAATAGCAAGTTGCACAAATCACATGAATGGAGAGATCAGGTGACAAAGAACCAAAAAAAAAAAAGAGAGGCATGGGGTGATTTGTGCAATACCCCAGAAAGAGAAATACCAAGAAAAAAAGGAAGATTAATCGTACCGGGAAAACGCAGAAGAAACAATCTTCAAAACAACAATGTACATGCAAAGAAAACAATCAAAATAAGATGTCAGAGATAAAGTCAGTGAGATATTTATATTTGTGTCTGTGTGTATAAATAGAAAACGTAGTTATATATTATAAAAAAAAAGAGTTAAAAGGGTTAAGCTTAATAGTAGGGGAAAATGCAAAGACATTTAAAAAATGAAAATAATTAAACCATCAATACGATACAATTGAAATTTGTATGAAGAACTAACCTTTTAGCTATCTACCTACTTGTATTTTCCAGTATCATTTTCAGTGAAATGAAATAAGCCTTTTGTTGTCAATTACTAGTTATTCTATGATTTAGTAGTAGTTTGTTTTTTTTTGGATAAGCTATAATTAGTACTAGTAATAGGTAATAATTGACGATTCCGTTTAAAACAGATCCTTGAAAAATACTACAAATTATAAAAGAAAGATTTTATCCTAACTAAAGAAAAATTATATGTTTTGCCTCGTAAATGTTTTTGTCATATTTTTCTGCACATTCATAATTCTTAATAATATAGGTAAAGTAAAATAACATATGAAAGCAAAAGTTATTTTTCTTCTTCTTTATTTGTTTCGTTAAAATTCTTTTCTTATGCCATTCTAGAAGTAACATCCATACATTTTAGCTACATGTTATCCAGATGAGAAAGATGAAGACATCTTGAAAAAAAAAACACAAAATATTACATGTATCCCAAAGTTTAGTCTGTGCAAAGGAAAAAATTATGATTACCAGGTAAAGAAAGAAAAATGAACGATAAGAGTACCAGAAACCCGAATTTAATTTGTTGGGGGAGAAAATATGTACTAACAATTTCAAAAATTCATGTAATGGAACACTGTGTGCGTAATGATACAAAGAAAAGGCCATAATCAATTTATTAAAAAAGAAGAGAAGGAATTTAAAGAGAGGAAGAAGAACAAGTGGATCACAATGGTTCGTGTTTTGGGAAGAGAGGGAGCGAATCACCGGAAAGAAAGAGGAAAAATAGAAGAAGAATAAAAGTGAGATAAGTTTCTTATTTTAAGTGAAATAGAAGAAGAAAATAAGTTCTGTAAAAATTTTTTTATCCATCCCTTTTTTTTTTTACGAAAAAAACGTTTTGAGTTTGGAAACAGAGGCTCTCCGTTGAAAAGAGGCAACAAGATATGAAAAATGAAAAATAGATAAATAAAGCCAATTCCAATTATAGCCATGGGAGAAGGAAAAACATTGTGGATGAAATGGAATGGATGCTTTCTTTAAGATTTAAGGTTGGCTTATTTTTCAAACTTTGATATGAGTTTCCCTTGACTTAAATCCTTTTTAAGACATGATTTTTTTTTTTAAGTCTGTTGAAATTCTTACTCACTTGAGTGTACTTGAAATGTCTTACTCACACCGAGCGGGATTTGCTACGAAATTTTACAACATTGAAAAAAAAAACCTCGACCTTCAGATACATCCTAGCAAAATTAATAAGGCGAGGGTAATTATCCCTCTCGGATACAAAAGCTAGCATTCGGAAACAAAAACAATAACCACAAGTACAACAACAACAATATCAAAGTAGCCTCTATTACAACAGAGAAATGGCGGCATCAACCTTGAACGTTTTTCCCTCCTCCACAAGAGTTGAATTATCCTTTCCTCACTCGAAGCTCAAGCAACAGCAAGCACGGTTCTCATCGTTCTCACTTCGAATCCAACCTATTATCTGCGGTGCCTCCAACTCTAATAAGTCACACACTGTCCAACCTATCAAACATTCCCCTCCCTCATCCAACAGAAACAGAAACCACAACAACAAAAACAAGAAGAAGAACAACGTCGATAACAATAAGAGTGACGCCGGTGCCGTCGGTGATTCCAATTCCCCTCTCCCTCACATTCCTACGCCACTGCCCAAACCTCCTGCTGGATTCGTTGTAGACGATAGCGGCAAGCTTCTTACGTCTTCCAGGGACCGACTCGCCACACTTGTGAGTTTTGTTTCCTGTTGTGTTTTTTTTTAAGGTTTTAAATTGCATTTGTGGTTATATCGCGATCCTTGAACCATGGTTTTTTTGTAATATAAACGGTAAAAAAATCAAACAAACTAAACAGTTTTGACAAGAAATAAAAAGACATGGGAGGTGATATGAGTTCCAACCTAACCTATTTTTCTTATAAAATAATTGATATATGATTTTCTGTTTTTGTGTTTTTGAAGAAGTAATGTAATTGGCATTGAATTTATGGCTATGGTTATTGACGATTTCTGTCATAGTACAATTTCTGGTAATCTAGGATTTGATAGGAATGTTATGGTAAGGAATTAGAATGTAATAGTTCTAGGAGTGTTGCGAAATATGAATATAACGTGTTGTTATCAGGTTGATCCTACGAACAACCTTCCTTTAGAGTGTGTCAAAAGGAGAGTTTTCACGAGTTCTCGAGGGGATGAATGTATGTTGCTATGCCCGCTTGACATGTAAGTTCAATGTTCCTAGAAATTCAGAATTTTAGTGACCTTTCGTTTTATTATTTCTTGACTTTTTAGACTCTGGAATTTTCACTGCAGGCCTATCCAAATACTACAGAGCACAGGTGTTGGATGGTCGGATGTGAGTTCTCATTTCACATTCCAAGTCTCAATTTGATTGTATTTTCATTGCTGCTGCTACCTCTAATCTTGATTTAGGAGTAAATTTTCTTGACCTTTTAAATTTACTCTTAAAAATAGGATCAGCAATTAGTTTTGACCTTGATACCATCTTGTGCCAAGTTCATATAAATAAGGATGGTTTTGTTAGGCTATCAACCACCTAACTTAAAATGTTGGCAAATCTTCATGAAATGGACAAACAATTTGGTTGTATTAACTTATTTTGACAAAACACGATGACATCTTTTGATTAGATACATCCATTTAGCCAAACCCTCAATGGGATAAGACTTTGTTTTTGTAGCTGTTGTCTTCAAAGCCGCATTCAAATCTATATTTTTTTCCCCGTGTTTTTAGGTCAGTGATGAGGAACTTGAATCTATCCTGCCTGCTGCTGCTTATGCACTTGCCAAGATACGCATGCATCTGGTTTATAGTGGGTATGTCTGTCTTTTCCCATGAATCAGAAAGTTATACAATTAACTATTGTGTCTGATCACTAAATATTTCTGTTTGTCCATATTAGATACTGTTATACAGCTCGTGGTGGTTTTTGTTACTCAGAAGAGGACATATTTGACTTTCATACAGGCAAGGAATTCTTTGCTTTTCCTTTTCACTAAACTAGTAATGTTTTATGGTTCTGACACCAGAGGATAAATTTAAAAGAGGTTATTTTCCTATTATTGCGGAAGATTTTATAGTTCACGACATGGATGTTAATGTTGCAAAGATTTTATGGGGTGCTAATTACATCATGCAGTTTGGACATTATATCTGCCATTTGTTCACTTCCCTTTGGTTTCAAAGCCACATTTTATTGTGAAGATATAGTAGTCTTTTTGTTCCATTCCCTTCAATTCATAGACTTGGTCATATTTCTTGATTACATTGTTTTTCATAGGAAATTGATGTCCCCTAAAGTTAAAATCAGTTTGCTAGCATACAAGCATGAAAGATGAGATGCTAAGGATTTATTTATTGCTTTCAGCTCTGTTTATTCCTGTATATTTTTGTGAAATTTGGTTGGTTGCTGCTCCTCAAGATAATGACTTCTCTTACAACCATTACTTACACATTCAAGTGTCAGCAGTATTATAGTTTTATCCATCCATTACTCTCACAATGCAATATCTACCTTTACCAAAGCTAATACACATTGCAAAGCCGGCAATTTTATGAGTCGTATGTTTGAGACAATATTTCCTATTTTTGTTTAGCATGCTTTGCATACTTAACTCCCATTTTTCATTCCCCCATTACCATGGTTGATTTTGTTAAACAAATTAAATGAAAAGGTAATATATAGTCATCTACTATTAATTTATTGCCCGACTTTGTCTCTTTCCTGTTGTAGTTTGGGATGATGATCAACTTATTATAATTAGGGAATGCTAAAGTGATAATATGCTGCATAACCAATTGAATTGGACACCTAAAATTTAATGGCAGGTGTTTTCCATTTTGCAGATGGTAAAGATGATGGCGTGCCAACTGAAGGCGTAGAAGTTACGCACTTCAATCTGGTAGTCTTATTACCTTCAATTGCACAAGCATGTTATTGTATTTTTGTTGTCTTTTGAAAGGTTTATCTTTAACAGAAGCTAAGCTTCCCTGTTATTTTTTACCTTCCTGGAATTGGGATGTTTTGAAATTGTTGTCACTATATGGGATAATAATTTTTGATTTCCTGAGTTTTTTTATGTTGTATACTGGTATGCACATAGTAATTACCAATTTTCTGAAACGAATCTATATATGCCATGTTTTTAAAGAAGTGTTACTGACACCGTTTGGAATAATAAATGTGAACAAACCTATGAAGGTGAACAAACAAATGTGTTAGGTTGTAAAAGCCTCATCATACTGCTTGTTATAGCGTTTCTCTTATATTCCCTTATGTTGTACGAAGTCTTCTGGGATAATTATTGATTATCAATATCTTGTTTCACATGGCTATTGTTGCTGTTGATGTTTATTGTCCACGATTGTTTCAATGTCACGATTTAAATGCTTTGCTACAGTAACCTCGAGCTTGTTAGTAATACCAACCTGAAGTAGCACTATGGGCATTGAAATTGAGCGCATGCTAATTTATAGCAATTGTGTTGCAGGAAGGAGCGCACTACATGATATATACACCATCTGATCCACTTCTTTTTGTTGCTGTGAAGGTAAACTTCCATTTTCAAGTTTCTTAGAGCAACTATTGCCTCTGTTCAACAGTGGCAGCACTCCTTTCACCTGTGACATTTTTCTCTCTATCAAATGCATTTTATAGTTGACTGGAAACTGCTAAAGCACTCTTGGTTCCCACAGTTTTTCTGATTGGCATGAGAAGATCAAATGCATTTTATAGTTGACAGGAAACTGTTCAGAATACCAATGTGAATTTAGAATTAAATCACTCTAGGTTACCACGGTTTATTTACTTGACATGAGAAACTGGTTTCTATAAGCCAAACATAAATTTAGCCTTTCATTGTGCAGGATCAGAACAGAACGTTACAAATTGCTGATGATGTAAGTAGGCATTCATTATATAATTTGGTCACTATTTCCTTTCTCAGCTCCCATGTGTTGCTGATCAGCATGGGGATACAAGTTTTGATTTCTTGACCCTAATAGGTGGCTAATTTCATTTCATGAACAGGATCTGCTTGAGGATCCTGCTGTCATTAGTGCCATAGATGAAGAGACTGAATTTAATGCCTTGGTGGTATGTGGTTTTTATCTTCCAAAAGTAACATTTTCTTTGGGTATTTAGTTTGACGCTATTCATTTATGTAGTTTGTGTTGTCTTACACACAGGAGGAAGAAGCTGCACTCCTTGACTCACTGTTGGGTAAAAGATAACCATACGTACTTTTTGCTGTAGGCCTGACTGCAGATCAGCAAATATCTGAGGATAGAGCGGCTTCTTTTGTGTATATGATCAATTTTGTATTTATGCAGTATGCTTATGCTGTATTTTAGTAAGGATTGAGGACTGCACTTTTGGTGTTGTTTTTGAATTAAGGTTTTTTCAAACAACTTAACTCCTTAATATTTAATTATTCATTTAAATTTAAATATTACATATATAATTATTTGTTCATTTGGTGTAAAGTGGTTTCCCTTATATATTTCTCGAGTTCAATTTCGATGCATTAGTAAAAACAAAAAGTTTTACATTTTATCAAACACTGTTTATTGTATCATACATATTATCTAATGAATTCAACACTAGTACTCATGTAAGAATTACTCAGGCGGGGAAATTCATCCGTATGTCACAAGTTTGAGATTCATTTATTCCAAACGCAGTAACTACTCGTAATTTCTTTTCCTTCATCTTTTGTTGCGTTTATCTGTAATTTTTTTTTTTTGTTAAAATTTATCTGCAGCGTTATCCTGGCAACATGCTCTGACGTCTTTTACCATGAGATTTTTATTTATTTTGGGTGAAAAATTTACACATTCATTTTTTAGAATAGGAATAGAAATGGCCCCAAGAAATGATACAAAAGAGAGAATAATAATAATAAATTAATTAATAATAAGACAAATGTTCTCAAATTGTTTCTATTTTAATTTTTATTGCCAAACTGTAGCTATTTTATTTTTGTTATTGTCATAGCCTGCTAATGCTATGGCCTCAAGTCCTAAGTCTTGTCTAAACTGGACACAAGCCCAAACCAAAATATTGATATTAATTAATTATTAATTAATAATTAATAAAAACCGTCAAAAAAATTTAATAATTAATAAAAAAAAAAGCTATTACTGAGTGAGCGTGAGTTGAGGGGTGTTGCCAATACTGAGTCTCTCTGCTTAACCTGAGCAACAACCATAGCTGCATCCACTCTCGAGTCTTGACAATTTGCTATGACATTGAGAAGATGATGAGGAATCAAACGCTGCGTTTCGCGGTCCTCCTCCTCCTGTGTTCCTCCGTCCTCTCCTGGAAGAAGGACGAGTTCAGAAACTGCAACCAGACCCCATTCTGCAAGCGAGCCCGATCCCGCTCTCCGGGCTCCTCCTCCCTCGTCGCCACCCACGTCACCATCACCGACGGCGACCTCACCGCCAAGCTCCTCCCCAAACACCCCTCCCAATCCGAAACAACAACAAATCCCTTGATCCTCACCCTCTCCGTCTACCAAGACGGGATCCTGCGCCTCATCATCGACGAAGACCATTCCCTTAACCCTCCCAAAAAGCGCTTCCACGTCCCCGACGTCGTCGTTTCCAACTTCCCCAACACCAAGCTCTGGCTCCAACGCCTCTCCGAGGAAAACAACGGAAATGGCCCTTCCTCCGCCGTTTACCTCTCCGAGGGCTACTCCGCCGTCCTCCGCCACGATCCCTTCGAGCTCTTCGTCCGCGACGATAACTCCGGCGACCGCGTGGTTTCCCTTAACTCCCACGGCCTCTTCGATTTCGAGCAGCTGAGGGAGAAAAACGAGGACGACAACTGGGAAGAGAGTTTCCGAAGCCACACCGATAAGAGACCCTACGGCCCACAATCGATCAGCTTCGACGTTTCCTTCTACGGCGCCGATTTTGTCTACGGGATCCCCGAACACGCAACGGGCCTGGCCCTAAAGCCCACCAGAGGGCCCAACGTGGAGGAATCGGAACCTTACAGGCTCTTCAACCTCGACGTCTTCGAGTACATTCACGATTCCCCCTTCGGTCTCTATGGCTCCATTCCCTTCATGCTTTCACATGGCAAATCTCGGGGCACTAACGGTTTCTTCTGGCTCAACGCCGCCGAGATGCAAATTGACGTCCTTGCCCCTGGCTGGGACGCCGAATCCGGGATTACCCTTCCTTCCTCCAGGATTGACACGCTGTGGATGAGCGAGGGTGGTGTTGTTGACGCGTTCTTCTTCATTGGACCTCGCCCTACCGATGTTCTGAGGCAGTACACCGCGGTTACCGGTACACCGGCACTGCCACAGATGTTCGCGGTCGCGTACCACCAGTGCCGGTGGAATTACCGCGACGAGGAGGACGTAGCGAATGTTGATTCGAAATTCGATGAGGTGGATATTCCTTATGATGTTCTGTGGCTTGATATTGAGCATACTGATGGGAAGAGGTATTTCACTTGGGATAGGGTTCTTTTCCCTAACCCTGAGGAGATGCAGAGGAAGTTGGCTGATAAGGGGAGGCGCATGGTTACCATTGTGGACCCTCATATTAAGAGGGATGAGAATTATCACCTGCACAAGGAGGCCTCTGAGAAGGGGTATTATGTTAAGGATTCCAGTGGGAATGACTTTGATGGTTGGTGCTGGCCTGGATCATCATCTTACCCTGACACTTTGAACCCTGAGATTAGGTCCTGGTGGGCTGATAAGTTTGCTTATCAGAGTTATGTTGGTTCAACCCCTTCCCTTTACATATGGAATGACATGAACGAACCTTCTGTCTTCAATGGTCCTGAGGTACGTGTGCCAATTTATTTTATTTCGAGGATTCATCTTCATGCATTTCTGTTTGGGCAAAAGAAAATGAAAAATGTGCTTGCTAGGAACTCACTAGTTAGTAATTAACCATCACTATCTGTTTCCATGATAATTATGAATGATATGCATTGCAGATCTTATGACCCACCGAAACGATGAGATTAACATATTAAGTAGCATTTCTTGTATATGATGGGGAAATCAATAAGACTTGTAAAAATCTTTTTGACATGTTGACTTTTAATCATCAATGACCTCATAATTTAGGATTAGCTATCGAACACATGTTATTTCTAAATCATGGAGTCCATCTGGTAAAAGATAAAATACATGGATGAAAATTAGTAGAGGCCAATATCATCCATCCTACTTACTAGTCGCACCATAATCATTCATGTCATTTAGCAGTTGTGAGTTGTGACACCACAATAGTAACTTGGCTATTGTATCAAATCGCACTCAAGGAGGATGGGGAATGAAGAATAATAACTAAACATCCCTGAGTGAAGATTCAGCCAATATAAGATTAAACGAGGGAGATTCTGAAATTCGGCTGAGTCCTAGCAGAGCCAAAGCAATATTGATTAATAGGTCTGAATATCTGATAGAAAAATGACAATGAGCCGCTAAAATCGTCGGAGATCCCATGATTCTATGTGCTGAAATTGTATAGCGATCCGACTTCTGGGTGCTGTTATCTCATGTCTGTAATTGTGAGCTGTGACGCCTCATTTCTCATGATGTCTTATTTATATGATTTCAAATTTTATGTCCCTTGAGAAGCAAAGCCTGGATCTGTTGGCTACTTTTAATCCACATCTCTGTGCATTGGTAACATTTCAAATGTCCTCCTGGAGATAGGTAAACTGAAGATATGGTTGCTTTCCTTGTATCCAGGTGACAATGCCTAGAGATGCTATACATTACGGAGGCATGGAACATCGGGAGTTGCACAATGCCTATGGATATTACTTCCACATGGCGACAGCTGAAGGGCTATTGAAGCGTGGTGAAGGGAAAGACAGGCCGTTTGTTTTGTCAAGAGCATTGTTTGCTGGAAGTCAAAGGTATGGAGCAGTTTGGACTGGGGATAACTCTGCTGATTGGGATCACCTGAGAGTTTCTATTCCAATGGTTTTGACCCTTGGTCTTACTGGGATGTCATTCTCTGGTCCGTATCATCCCCCTTATGATGTATTGACTATTTTGTTATGCTTTTTTTCCCCACATATTCATAGACAGTATACTATTTTACATGAGGTAGGATTTTTTCCTCCCTTTTTGTTCAGATGATCATATATCATGTACATTATGCAGGTGCTGATGTTGGTGGATTTTTCGGGAATCCCGAACCTGAGTTATTGCTCCGCTGGTACCAGTTAGGAGCTTACTATCCTTTCTTTAGGGCCCATGCCCATCATGACACAAAAAGACGAGAACCATGGTTGTTTGGGTAGGACTGCATTACTTTAAGATTTCTTTGTCCCAAAGTCAATATATCATTGGGTTTTTAGACTTTTTTTGGTACTCCTTTCATTTTATACTTATTCACCAATGATAAAACAGTGATTGTTTACCATTATTTTCCTTGGTTAAGAGCTGATTCTGTCCTCTAAAAAATTAGGGAAAGGTGCTTTAAGAGGAGGTATATTAATCGGGCTATACTCTAACTCTACTTTATCAAGTGATGAATCTTCCTCAAAATTACTGTAAAATCCTGGTGTAAATGAATTGAAGCTATATTGTATATCTAATTTATAAACTATATTGCAATAACTACCACAGGGTTACACTTTCCCCACACGCACAGGGGGTTAAGTTGCAACACTGATTGAACTTATAAGAATTGAATTCAATCAGATGTACTAAAATTACCTATTGTATGTCTTGACTATCAAATGGAGCCTGGACTGTGTTGGTATCTGTTTGTCAATATTGTGAATTAATTGTCCTTCTTCTTCTGATATTGCAGAGAACGAAAAACAGAATTAATTAGGGATGCTGTGCATATTCGCTATGCGCTTCTCCCATATTTCTACACATTATTCAGGGAGGCTAATACTACTGGTGTTCCTGTGGCCCGTCCATTATGGATGGAATTCCCATCTGATGAAGCTACTTTTAGCAATGATGAAGCTTTCATGGTTGGGAACAGTATTCTAGTGCAAGGGATCTATACTGAGGTGCTTTAGTCAGTTTCCATATATATATATATATATATAATAATTTCCTTCTCTTTTGTGGTCCTTAACTGAAGTTTTTATAATGCTTTGTTGCTGGCAGCGAGCTAAGCATGCATCAGTCTATCTGCCTGGAACACAATCCTGGTATGACCTAAGAACTGGAACTGTGTACAAGGGAGGGGTGACGCACAAGTTGGAGGTCACGGAAGAGAGCATTCCTGCTTTCCAAAGAGGCGGAACCATTCTAACAAGGAAGGACCGATTTCGGCGAAGTTCCACTCAGATGACGAATGATCCCTTTACTCTGGTAGGGTATTTGTGCTGATTTGCTGCAATTATTGTGAATCTGTTTGAATGCCATATGTTTCTTCAGGAGCATCTCTCTCCTTGCCTTTTCTGTTTATTTTCATATTTCTCCTTTCCTAAAGTCTTGGACTATTGCATTTCTATTCAAGCCCTTCGCTGTCACATATATGTTATAACGAAGTTTATGCTAGTTAGATCCTCATGCTACTTGGCATCAGGTCATCAGCAGGCCCACTTAAAAGTTAGAACATTGAGGAACATCACTAGAAAATATGCTGCAGACTAGCAGTCTAATATTCGTGCTCCTCACCTATCTATTATGTAGACTACTGGTTTGTCATATTCCAACCAAAAAATGGTAGCTTGTAAGATTGAGTTGGGAAATGCTGTATGGATATACCTTGTTTGTAACTTTTGACAGTCATGGAAAGTAGACTACTGGTTTGCTTGATGATAAAATTAAATTATTGTGGTTGTCTGTTTGACAGGTTATAGCTCTGAATAGTTCCCAAGCAGCTGAAGGTGAACTATACATTGATGATGGCAGCAGCTTTAATTTTCTCCAAGGAGCCTATATCCATAGACGTTTTATTTTTGCAAATGGGAAACTCACATCTGTAGACCTGGCACCTGCTTCTGGTGGCAATGTTCGGTATACATCAGATGCTGTCATTGAGAGGATTATCCTGCTAGGGCATGCTTCTGGCTCAAAGAATGCACTGATTGAACCATCAAACCAAAAGGTTGATATAGAACTTGGTCCCCTTTGGGTTCAAAGGGCGCGCTCGCCGGCTGTCATCACCATACGTAAACCTAATGTCCGTGTTGCCGAAGATTGGACCATAAAAATTTTGTAACTGGCAGTGCAAAAAGTTTTCCTTCTGTAGTCGAGTTGATATGAAGTTTTTCAACCGAAACGTTGGGGCAAGAAAAAAGAAGTCGTCTTGAAGAATGCATGTGCACAAATACAATTTGAGCTGCTTGTTTAATGACTTAGGATTTGAGAACTTGAAAGATTTATGCATGCAAGTTGTGACTCCAATGTAGCCTACGGGAATTAATTTGACAACGATAAATTTTTATCATCTGGACTGGTGCCCTTCTTTTTTCCGTTGTCTTGGAAAAGTAGATGAGATGAATGCAATAACAGTTACTTCCTCCGTTCCTTTTTATCTGTCGTTTAAGGTTGTTTCACCACAACCAAGAAATCAATTAATTGACAAATAGTTTCCTATTATACTCTTATTTATCCACTACTTTATTTGTTGAGAATAGTAATTAGTCTTTGAACTCTCAATTATGCATTAATTAATTTTATGGAAAATGTGAAGAATAATTAATAGGGTTAAGAGTATAATTGTCAAAATACAACCTTAAACTATCAAAACGACAGATAAAAAAGAATAATTTTTTTCTCAAAATTTGACAGATAAAAAAGAACGGAGGGAGTATTTCATATAGGTTGCAAAATCAAATTATTCTTTTACGGTTGTTATTTAGTATCCTAACAAGTACCTAGTACTTGGAGGATATTGGATAAAGACCCTTCTTAGTAGGACTCGTTGTTATAAGTTTTTTTTTTTAAAAAAAAAGTAAAATAAATTACCTACCTTGTGTGAGTATTTGCGTAAAACCACCAAGGTAATGCTAATTGAGGAATTGAGATAATTTTACGAGATCATTGATCTCAAATTTGTACCTTACAATCTCGTCATACAATGAGATGTAAAATACACAAGACATATTTAACCCTTTAAGAAAATAAGGACATGTAAAATACTCAAAATAGATAAACATGTGAAGAGTGTTATGATATGAATTCTTATCATTCTTTTGGTGATAAGATATCTAATTTTGCTTTCCTCTGTAGGTTGTCACACAGGATCTGAAGCTGCTTTGTCAAAGTTATGATATTTTGCCTCTTCAAAAAGTCACTGAGCTACAAATATCAGTGTGCAGATAGGTCTTACTCAACCTTCTCTGTATGTTTTTCAATCTTTTCAGGAATCCCGATAGATTTTCCTTGCTAATAAGATGGTTTGTATATAATAGAGCTCAGTATCAAATGCGTGGATATGTCAAATTCCAAGATTTAGTATGATAATATAATTGTTGGAGCATATGTTAGGTTTCGTTTAGCGCAGTGTATTTCAGATAGATAGATAGATAGATAGATAGATATACCATTTAAGATCTCTGTGAGTTATGGCAGCCTGTATGCTATATAAAATTTGTCCAAAACAAAACCAATGCCATATAATTTCCTAATTAATATGTAATGGAGAGCCACATTTCAAGTGAAGGCTGATATATATATCATACACATTGGTTGTCATTTCTCTAAGAAAAATGCTGAACTGTATAAAACTGCAAGAGCAAGCTAGCAAAATGTGTCTAAAAAGCCCTCTTAATTAATCTATCTTCTTCTCGGATAATTGGGGTTTGGTGGCGGGCACAGATCGCTTATCCTCTGCTGCCTTGGCATAGATCTCCCCTCTGTCTTGGAAATACCTCTCAAAAGCTCTCGGAAGGAACCTTGGTATCAAGAACCCAAACAGATTGATGGAAAAATAAACCAGATTGGCCACTGCCAGACCCTTCCCAAACCAACACCATGCCGTGTCCTGCATCATGCAATTCATTCCTTTAATTACCATACACACACATAACACACATACACATGAGGCCTAGTCTTGAGTTGATATATCACCAAAATCATTCTTGAAATTATAAGATATCGTTAACTTAGTACATGAAAATGAAAATTCTTAATCATATTAGTCTTCTTAGGTTAGTCAATCTAGTCTATAAAAAAATCTGTCTGATACGACCCCTGAAATTGAAAATATTAATAATTTGGAAATGACTAAATTCTGCAGGGACTGACTAAATTGGTGATTGAGGAAAAGAATGAATGACCTGAAAGCGAGCATTGGCAGGCAAAGTCTTGTTGACCCAAACATCATTGATCCAATCAATATCCACAAAGATCCTTCGGATAGTGTAGATCATGGGAACCAAAGCCCTGACGGGTGGTGAGAAGAGAGACAGGCCAGCGATGATGTTCTCAGTCAAAATCTGGAAGGAGAGCAAGAAGAGGTGTGGGGTGGCTGAGCGCACAGCATGATCATCCCCTCTGGCAAACCCTCCAAGCACATAGGCCAGTGGCAAAAACATTCCCACCGTGGTTCCAACAATGACATACATTCTGAACATCCTGCTTCCTTTGAAGATTTGATCTTGTTGGGATGGTGATGGTGATGGTGATGGTGATGATGGGAATGCGAAATGTGCGAGTGCCATGATGTAAGCAGAGGCAAGTGCTGGGAAGACAAGATCAAGGAGAGGGACAAGACCACTGGCTGAGAATACTAAGATGAATGCCACTAGCTGAAGCTCTATCACCCGAAGTGAACCCATCATGCCACTCCCACCCACAGGAACTGGAACATGAACATTATCTTCTTCTTGCTCTTGCTGCTGCTGCTGCTGCTTCTGAGCTGATGCTCCCTGTTTAGCCTCCTTTGGAGGAGCCACCCTTTGTTCTGCTGGACCACCCACCGCTAGAGTCACACCTGACATTTTCTAACTTGTTCCTGCATATATGGAAGCCAAAAAACATGTCTTTCAAAGATTTATAAGAAATAGAAGGAAAAAAAAAATCATTTTCTTTAATTTCTATACAAAGTAATCTATAGAAACAGAAAACTCACATGCATGCATTTGAAAGACAATGATCAATTCAGTTTTCAATCGATATATATATATAATTAAATGGGTACGGTTTAAAGCTAATTGATTTGAGATCTCTTGTTTGATATATATAGTAATACAATATATACATGGTTAATTACTTACATATATACCACTAAAAGGGGTGGGTGGGGGAAATGAGGAATTAATTGATGAAGGAGCTAGGATTCAGAGATATGATGATTATTGCAGCTGGGAATATTTCGGGAGAAATTAAAATTAATGAGGGCTAAAAACAAGATGAAATAAAAATGAGGAATTGATGAAAAGGAGAATTCAAAGATGCATGAAGATTATTGTTGTTGTTGTTGTTGTTGTTTCTTTTTCTTATCAAATTAAACCAACAGGAACAAAGAAGAGGATGTTAATTAGTCTTACAACGTAACTGATGAAATGGTCGATCGGTCAGAAGAGAAGAGAATTAGATCGAGTTTGATTCAATAATGAAGCTAGCTAGCGTTGCTGTAGGCGATGAAAGAGACGAAGCAATTAAGGGCTTAATTTCATGAGTGAGTGTTGTTATTATTATGAACTTATGATCCGAATTTTTTGCTGCACAATATATAAATAATAAAATTAAAGCACCCAGCAATGCCACGCGCCACGCGAATCTATAGCAACGTTGTGTTGTATTTGTAACGTGCGATGTAGCCTGCATGACACTTGTTTCTCTTCCAACGTCCTTTGTGACCAATGTTCTGCACGTGTTACATTCTAATTCCAGTTTACTTGGCTAACTTCAGAATTCAAATTGACGGAGGCGGCTATAACATAATGATTTTTTTTTTGTCGACGGCTATAACATACTACTTCCTGTCCAAAATATAAGCAATAAGTTATTTTTTGATTCATTAAATAATTCATGTATCTGGTCTGTTTGGTTCATTAAATAACTCATATATCTAATCTAGACCAGATACATGAGTTATTTAATGACCAGATACATGAGTTATTTAATGAACCAAAAAATAACTTGTTTATATTTTGGACCGGAGGGAGTAATGATAATTTTTACGGTTTGGTTACGAAAGTAATGGTTCTGGTATTGTTAGTTTTTTTTGTCTAGGAGGAATGGTAAACACACACAAGTGCTTCAATCAGAGATTAAACCATGTCCAACTTAACAACAGATGATGGTTTTAACCATTTGTGTTAGACTTTACAGACTGGTACTGTTAGTTTTGTAAGTAAGATTTTTGTAAAAAAAAATTTGTAATTCAGTCTCTAAATAATTAAAATTTATTTTCAATTTTTTATTTAAATTATAATTATCTTATTTAAAATTTAAAATTACGAGTAACTATATTATTGAAGAATTCTCGAATTCTCTCTCGTGAAATCCACCTCCCCTTGATAGTTTCTTACTCCCTCAGGACTCAAATATAAGAAAAAACCCGAATCACGTTAACTAAGAAAGTTGATTAATTACATTAAATTTTATTGATTTCAGCTAAAAAAAAGTTTTATTCCAAATTTGCCCTTTAGTGGATATTTAGTGCTAAAAGAATTGGAAAGAGAATTAGAGTTAAATACAAAGGAACATTAAAAATACAATTAGAGTTAAATAATTGTATTGTTGGAATGATCTCATTAAAGAGAATAAATGTAGTTAAATTTTCTTATATGTTAGACCATAAAACATGGTGTGTTTTTTTCATATATTCGAGTCCAGAGGGAGTATTTTTACTATCTCATTATGTCTGCCGACATGTCCAACTCTGAAATAATTCTAAAAAAATTAATTATTTTAATTTCAAAAATTGAATTAAACATATATAATTGACAACTACACTACATCCAATACTAAATATTTGTATTTGATAATATACAATGTCATTTAATTAATTTTCTTGATAAGAAATATCATTTAATTAATTGATTTGAAAATAGTATTGGCAAAAAAATCTATTTCAAAATATTATTATAAAATTGTGATTAGCAATTAGTATTGTCATTAAGTACTTTTCGGATTGTGATGGGTATTATTTGTCATTATAAAATAATTATTTGTTATTATTATGATTTTGATGGGTATTATACATTTTATTGTATTAGGATATACCATTAGAAAAGACATTCATATAAATCATATGGCATGTTTTAGTTTATTCTTTCCTTCTAATTTATTTAAAATCACTAAGGAGACTTTCTGGGAGAAGGTGTGGTTGCTTTTATTGGAATTTTCTGCATTTTTACCCAAGATCACATCCTTTATAACAGTAAGATTACTTTTGTCTTCAAATGTGCCCTTTATTCTGAGAATGAATTTTTCCTCATCATATATGTTTCTTGGTTATATGTTTTCTTTCATATTTGATCATCAATTATATGTCTTTGATTTTGAATGTATGGAATAATAAGCCATAATGTGGCAATTACTGTTTGCAGGCTGAGATCTCATATCTATACCGACTCATCTGGAGCATGTGCTGCAATTTCATTGCTAATGTTGATGATAAAAATGATAAGAGTGAAATTTCGCAATGCATCATATCACCTGCCATCATGGTCAGTCAGCATTTTTACTTTTTTTTACAACAAAGTTATTTTTTCATTCAAATTGACAAAATACTGTTGAGAAGTCCCACATCGACTAGTGATATGGTTAGTGTAGTGCTTATATAGTGTGGGCAGTCCTCACCCTACAAGCCGATTTTGTGGGGATGAGTTAGGCCCCAACAGTGGTATCACAGCCAGTGTTCGATCCGAGTCACCCGTGTGGGGTAGTGGACTCGATCCAGGCCACCCGTGTGGGGTAGTGGGCCATCACCCGTGTGGGGTGTTGTTGAGAGTCGATGTGTGAGGGGGTGTGTTGAGAAGTCCCACATCGACTAGTGATATGGCTAGTGTAGTGCTTATATAGTGTGGACAGTCCTCACCCTACAAACCGGTTTTGTGGGGATGAGTTAGGCCCCAACAAATACATCGAAAACAATACAAATTCAACATCGCTAAAAATCAAACGGATAAATCTGCGAATAAACTCACAACACCCATGTTAATAGCAAAATACGGCAAAATGTCTACAACAGCAAAACATAGCAAAATGCCTACAAAAGTGACAAAATCATAATGGCCGGAGTACCCATGTCTCCGGGTCTGTATCGTTGACGTCCAAATCATAGGTGAATCTGTACTGGAACGAAACAGTTCAACCAGTCTGAAACAAACGAACACCGCACCAAGACAGGAAAGCACACGCCGCACGAAGACGGAAAACACCGCCGCACGCAGACGACGAAAACTCTAAAAAAACACAAGAAAAACCAGATCTACGTGGAAGAATTACTTATTTAGATAAAAAAAAGCTAAAAAACAAGTAGAGGGGTGGTTTTAGACCAAAAAAATAGTCCAAAACCACCCCTCCAGAAGGAGAGAAAGACGAAGAAAGAAGAAAGAAGAAAAACGGAAGAAAGAAAGTAGAGAGAGCGCGGAGCCTCTCCTTCTAAAAGTTCATACCAGTCAGCATTCTTCCTGATTGCAAGAATGTGGTGTTGTTCAACACGGCAAAGGTAGGTTATCTTTCCTTGTTTCTGTGTTCAGCTGACATTTTTCCTTAATAATGCAACTTCATCGTGTCTAAGGATTCACAAAAACCAACATCAGGTGCTCAGTTCAGATTTGCAACATTACTCACAATTTCAGTGTCGGTGAATTCTACGTAGGAACTTATTTCTATGATTCTTGAAAATTAAGGAAATTTTCGCGGGTCATGGATAAGAACAGAATTTAGCATATACCGAGACAAAATTATATCAACCCTATTGATTATCATTTAAATTTTGGTTTTTCAATTTATGCGAGTTGGCAACTTAATGAAAATGAAATCATGGTCAAAATCCCTGTCATATCATAATGACACCTTTTTCTACAATGGAAGTATCATCTTAATTAATTTCCTGTTTTCTGCTGACTTTAGTAATAAATAAGGAAAATGATATTTTGACACCTAAACACCCAATTGACCACTAGAGATAGATAGGAATAGAAGAGAGATAAGTGATTGATGTGATAGATAAATGATGTGATAAGAAGAAAGAGATAGAAAGAAAGAGAGGTGTTGGATGAGTGTTAAAAATTAAGAGGTGTTAGTGTATCATAACCCAATAAATAAAGAAGTAAAATAAACGTAAAAAAATATTATTGTATTAATTTGTTTATGCACTTCTTTTTCTAGTCCCGCACTTAGTCATGAAATATTCAACAGGTTACTTCCCAGACAAACATAGTTGCAATGATTCCAGAGAATTTGCAGCAATCAGATAAAGATCTAAAAACTTTCAAATGGGATGTATTGAAGGAGAAACCAGGGATTTGGGGGAAGGCTGACTTTGTTAAAAATGGCTTTGTCGACAACATTAATACTACCAAAGATACCACTGACTACTGTGGCTTACAGCAAGGTTTGTATACAAAATGATTAAGAACACGAGTTGAACAAATAAAAGGATAAAGAATTGAAACGTGTTCCTGTGCATAATATTGCGCAGGTGTCACACATATATATACATATGTATGTATGTATGTATGTATGTATATATATATATTATCTACAATAATAAGTAATTTCTATATAAATGTAGATGCTGTTAGAGTTATGCTTAGTTTATTTACCTGTGTCATTCATCAAGTATGTGGCCAAAACATGGTTAAGTTGATTTTATAATTATAAAATGCTTTGGAACATTTTCTGGTTTTTGTTTGCTTTTGGTGGCAATATTGGAGCATTTTCTGTTTCACCATATTTATAAATTTGTAGGATGGTCATGTCAAAGAACTAGATAATGTCAATTAGCTAGATTCATTCCTGAAAGTCCCTCCATAGACAGTTGATAATATTCCCTTTCTGCTTTCATGAATGGTATTTTTTTTCTTCATTTGGGTTGTTTGGTTGAAGGAAAATGTGTGGTGTAATCAATACTCGTGGCAGATTCCAATTGATAAAACCCAGGACAATAATACACAGTCACAGTTTACAACTTACATGTAATAGCAGTTGAACTGTGGACAGGACAGCAAAACAAATATGTACAGGTTTCTTTTGTCTCTGGCAAAGAGATTTTACGTAAAGGGCCAAAGTTATCATTCTACAGATCAAGGTTGCAGACTTATTATATTAATTAAAATAGATACATTAGAATTAGAGTAGATACATAGGTCAATTCTTACACTGATTCAAAAATGTTGTAATCTGATTTGGGGAGCAGGGGTCTTTGTTCTAGAAACCAAGTGTATTCGTAGGAAAGTCTTTTGATTCAATCACTTATGTGCGGCGGTTTTGGTGTCCAGCTTAGTAGCTAATTAAGCTGAGGGAAAATTGATATTTTAGAATATGCATTCGATTGAAGTTCTACAATAAATGATTCAACCCTCTTTTTTCAGTTGGAATTATGCATTGCGAATATATGTACATAACTATCAATGATCAATTCATGGTTTGTTGGTTGACACTCCTACTAAATTTTTTACCCTATTATGGCAGCAAAAGTAAACAAAAAAAAACTTTAAATATTCTGTTTAAAGTTTTTTTATAACATCATCATGTGTGCCTATAATATATAGTCAAATTTTTTTGGTTAATTTAAATATAACATGGTTAATTTTACCAACGCATAATGTAACAATGCTTGATTCACAACGGCAGAACAGTTTACAATCGGGGAATCTTGTGACAGTAAGAACGTTATTGAGGTTACCCCCAACTCCCCGTCATCATTCTTCCTCCCCTCAATGTCAGCGAGACATAAGACATTTCTTCCCCACCCCTTGAATACGGGCCAAATCAGCCATCGTTGCTCCAATATGACTCCTCGGCAAACCATCCACATCCTTCAACCTTTACCTCATATGAAGCCCGAGTAATCGGTGCAATAAATAACCCCATCCACCACACATGGACTCACTGCCGAAGTCGAGTTAAAACTTTTGCATCCAAATAGGTTCTTAAGTTCCATGTTATTATTGTCACGTTAGCATCGTTGTCCAAGTCAACAAATTCTGTTAAGAAATTGACGGTTGGACTAAAATTACACACATTTAAAAGATAAGAGATCCAATTGGCGTAATTAAAAGATAAAGGACTAAAATTATACAATCGCAAAAAATGAAAAACTAAAACTGCAATTAAACCAAATTAAAATCTACATTAAATAAATAATATTTTATAAAAAAAATTATTAAATAAAATAAAATTATTTATAATTTATTTATATTTTACACCACCACATTTAAATTTTTGTATGCTAATAATCAAGACTAGAGAATTCCCAAAAAATAAAGACTAGAGAGACTAGTTATTTTGATCCGAAAAGTGTCTGTCAAGTCCGTCTGGATGTCAAAAATTGGAAAACTCGTCCTGAAAGATATTTCCTTTAGTCAAAAATGAAAGATATTTCCTTTAGTCAAAAATTGATTACATCTAGATTTGTTTAGCCGCCACCCGTGTCGTGACGTTTATCCTTCTTAGTGGCTTTGTATAAGCTGTGTTGTGTGTAAGGCCAAAACTGATGTTTTTGTTTGGAAATTTATATATTCACGTAAGTACTTTCTTATCTATACATACATGACGGTAGAATTATTAGTTTTATAGGTATATTTTTTTAAACACATGTATAATGTAAAATTAATAATTTTATATATTGTAATTCAATGCAGAATTAATGGTTTTGTAGGCATTTTTTTAAATCATACATAATGTAGAGTTAATAGTTTTACACGTTATAATTTAATGCGAAACTAATAGTTCTACAAACATATATAATGAATTAAAAATACTTAGTTTTGCATTATATATGTATTTAAAAAATATATACTTGCAGAATTAATAATTTTGTAGTTATATATGTGTAGATAATAAAATATGCATGTGTAGAAATAAATTCTCTTTATGTTTTTGCGGGACTTGGGCTCGCCTATGCAATTGATGGAAAAAAAAAGCTAAATATGTCGACAAAATAATATATTTTATATAAAGATAAAAACATAATGTTATATCCTATTAAAAATCCTTATATATATATATATATATATTCTCTTATTATTTTATAAAATAAATATTAAATAAAAAAGTAAATGTATTCAATATCTTAAAAACATAAGATGCAGTTAATTCTTTCTCAATTTAGTAATTAAAAAAATTTGTAAAAATAATAAAAAGTAAGAGAATTTAAAATTATTTTATTTTAAATAGCGAGACAGATTCAAGAGCAGGTGCAACATCCTTGTCAATATCTCTACCTTTCAAAAACATGGAAAACCCAAACTCAACTTGAAATTCCACCAAAGCCGGGTTTGGGTGTGTACCAACAAATTTGAGTTTTGACGTGCTTACATTAACGATTTAAACTATTGTATTACTTTAGTCATACTTTATATATTTTTTTGTACTCTACTTTAAAGTTGAGAAATAATTAATATTCATTATATATCTCGTGCATGTCAAAGACCACTGGGCTAGCAAAATAAAAAAAATAGAAAACAATCCCACTTGGGTTTTGAACCGTGGACAAATAAACAGGTGATCATCGGAGTCCAAGGAGCAGTCAACAACTAATGGAGTTTGGAGCCATACCATACCGGAAGTCCAGAAGGAAGGTGATGGCCATAGAAATAAACAGGTAAGCTTCGGAGCCTCGTGTAAAGAAAGTGAAGAAAATGCATTGATTCAGAAATCCGAATGGCTTACAATAAATAATAATTAACGGATAACGCATTTATTTACAGCAGACTTCCCTGCCATAAATAAATTAATAGTACATCAGAACTAGCCGAATGATATTACTAGTTTACTACATGCAAAAAATGTAGTAGTCTGCTGGTAAAATCAATCAATTGTGTAATCAAATGTTCCAGATTGATACTTGCTATATACATATATAATACACACACACACACACACTAGTATTATCAGCTGCAGACAGCTTCTACTGCAAGTTTCCTTGATAATCCAGGACACAAGTTGGTTTTGAAATTCTCTTCAGTTAATTTGTTTAGGCACGCCTGCAAAAAACAAACAATGAAAATTGTGTCAAAGATTTATCTACAAGTATAATTAATTAAATCCTATTGTAAAAGAGAAAAGAAGGAAAATAAACAACTCAAATGCAAAACAAAACAAAAACAAATTGCAAAAGGCACATACCTTCTCAACAACTATGCTAGAATTGGGATGGTGGCAATCTCCCTTTAGGTATGACCCACATTTCCCAGAAGGGGTTCCAAAGCTAGCAAATTTCACAGCAGATATGAGTGTGTCACTGGGGCACGTTAAACGGGCAAAAGGAACGGTTTTTTTTTTGTTCTCTGTCTTGTCTTCTTCACCCCGAGAAAGGAGCCCAACAGAGGGGTAGTCCAAAGCAACAAAGGCACACACTCCAGATACTTTACGTCTCAGGAACTTAATCTGTGATGGGTCTCCACCTTTCTCCTCAATGATGACAATAACATTTCCAGATGGCTTGAACCAAGATCGCGGAACATGATACCTGATCCATTGGAAACAACAAGAATGTTTTTATTAAAACAATAAGAATGAAACAAAACTATGTCACCTGCCAACTAAATTTTTAGATTTTTTAATAAACCCATCATGAATGTGAAAGTGTACTATGGATTCTAGTTCACTATAGAATTTAAGGTCAGCCTCTTCCTGTTTAATTTGAGAAAATGTTTTTTTTTTCTTTCTATTTTTTGTTTTCATTTTTAATTACAAAATTGCCACATTGTTTTCAATCTGTTTATTGTTTTCAACTTGACTACTGAAGCAAGCGAATTTTTGAGTAGCCATTTCTAATCGGCAATAAATATAACACCATTCATTGCATTAGTAACCCACGATAAAACATCTTTTAAATTATAGTAAAAATCCAAAATAAAATAAAATAAAAAATATGAACTAAACAAATACTTCATTAATGATAAAATAGAAGTATTAAGAAATCCTTACATAAATAAATACAATTCGCTCAAACCCCATCGTTTCTTACTAAATAACCAAGTCTCTGCTCATTAAAGATCTGCTCTGCCAGGATATCTTGGGAAGGGAATCACATCTCTAATATTCTCCAAGCCGGTGGCAAAAAGCATCATCCTTTCAAAGCCAAGACCAAATCCAGAATGTTTCACCGTTCCAAGCCGCCTTAGATCAAGGTACCACTCATATGGCTCAGGAGGCAATCCCATTTCCTTTAGTCTGCAACAACATTAAAACAATACAAACAAGGAAAAATATAGCAAAATATCTTCCACCGACAGCAAGATGAAAGAGACTAAGAAAAGACAAAGTCAAAAGAGCACATATTTATCCATCCATTATGGGTACCTACCTTTTCTCAAGGAAATCAGCACGCTCTTCCCTTTGGCTTCCACCAATTAACTCTCCAACCTGAAATTACATTTACTTACATGTTTCCATTATGCCAAACCACAAAAACCAGCAAGGAAAAACTGTCATAAAGTCCTATATATATAGTAAATCATATCATGTAATATTACAAAGACACTTAAATTTAAATCCATGCTGAAGATATATGCATGATACTTACCTTTGGGACAAGCACATCCATGGCAGCCACTGTCTTGTTGTCATCGTTGAGGCGCATGTAGAATGCTTTGATTTCTTTTGGATAGTTATACACAATGACTGGCTTCTGAAATTTTACCTCTGTTAAGTACCTGCATATCACACCCCAGAACAAAAGTCAAAAGTCAATAAGAACAAGAACTTGAAAAACACACAACAAAATTTGAAGTACCTTTCATGCTCAGATGCCAAGTCGATCCCCCATTTTACTTCATTCTCAAATTTCTTACCATTCTTCACGGCTTCCTCTAGTACTTCCACGGCTTCTTTATATGCAAGTCGAATAAATGGGGTGGAAGCAACCATTTTCAAACGATCAATGCAACCTTTATCAAACTTGTCAGCCATAAATTCCATATCTTCAGGGCATTTCTTCAGTAATGACTGACACAAAAATTGCACATAATCCTCGGCACACTTCATATCACCCTACACAACAATGCAAATTAATATTCACAACAAAAGCAAAAGCACACCAACACCAACCATAAGATCAGTAACGGTGTAGTTGGCACTTGGCAGTTCAACATTTCACTAGATAATTAATTAACAAGTTTTGCATTAAAAATCATATATTTGTGTTAACATGCAGGCAGCTGATAAGTATTCAACAAATCACGCATCTAATAATGAAAAATTCGATAGGGAGGGAGTGCAAGAAAACAACATCATATTTCCTTAAACTTCAAACAATTATCACTGATGATAAGTCCATAATATATGATTGATAGTGATTTCAAGTTGCATATATATATACCTTCAAGTCTGCATTGGCAATTTCAGCTTCTACCATCCAAAATTCTGCCAAGTGCCTGGAAGTGTGAGAATTCTCCGCACGAAATGTTGGGCCAAAGTTATATACACTACCAAGAGCACATGCATAAGGCTCAAGTTGAAGCTGGCCCGAACCATTAAGAAATGTTGGATGGGAAAAGAAATCTCTAGTATAGTCCACCTTTCCATCCTTTTGAGGAACACCAGGCTTAAGCTTAGATCTCTCCTCCACCTTCGAGAGATTCTCCTTTGCTTTCTGAAGTTCATCCACAGAAGCATCAATTTCCTTCTTATCTGCTTTTGCAGACTTCAACCGGGAAACAATCTCCCCTTTCTCCTGAACAAGGATCCTAGCAACTTCCACATCAGCTTCTGTTGGAGGAGGATTCAGTTTCAGCTCCTTCTCGACCCTCTCTGCTTCACCGAGCAAAGTTGTAACTTGAAACATTTCACCCGCACCTTCACAATCAATCGTGGTGATAATTGGCGTGTTCACACAAAGAAACTTTTTCTTTTCGAAAAACTTATGAGTAGCACTAATAAGAGTACTACGAATTCGAGCAACCGCAGAGATCTGCAGTCAATAAATTTACTAGCTTCAGAAGCATAAATCATAAATCATTTTTCAAGTTTGAAGCAAAACAAAAAATTCCTCCCAATAACTGTAAAAGAACACTAATAGGACATCTTGTATTACAATTGGCATCAAGAAAATGAGAGAGAGAAATAAATAAAATGAAGAGTAACGCTGAAAACATATTCTCTTATACTGATACACCATTTTTAAGAAACTCTCTATGATTAGTGAAATGCATGTAGGTCCTACTAAATCACATGGGTACCATTCCCAAAGTAATGGAAAATGAAAAATGAAAGAGGAGAAGAGAAGGGTTACATTACATACAGTGTTGGTTCTGCAACGAAGGTGAGTGAAATCACGCAAGGACTCGAGAGTGAGTCTGGTTTTGGGCAAAGGGTACTTGGCGGGATCGACGGGACCCACATGGAGAACCTCATCGGCGCGAAGCTCGATCTTCTGCTTGGTGCCGGAAGGAGGGAGCATGAGATGGCCGTGGACGACGACGCAAGTTCCTGTGTGAACGAGGGTTCCGAGATTTTTGACGAGGGAAGCATCGACGATGACTTGGAGGTTGGCGTGGCACGAGCCATCGTTGAGTTCAAGGAAGGCGAACGCGTCCTTATTGGCCTTCCTTACCCACCCGCCAACCCTAGCCTTCCAACCCGCAAGACCAAACCCACCGTCTTCCCGGCCGATTATGGATCCAATCAGGACACGGTCCGAGTATTCCTCCCTGGGAACCTCTTCAGTGATGGTGGCGGCGCTCAATTGTTCCTTCATCCTCCTCTGCTTTTCATCCTCTGCTACTAGGTGCCAAGCATGGTCGAGGCTGAGATTGGGAACCATGGCGAGTATTTGGGTTTTTACTTTCCCAAAAGCATCATCATCTAATCCCATGAGAAATTCATGCAGCTTCTCCCTTTCTCGTGTCTCCATAAGACGCTTCTGCACATCACAGTTGCAACCCCCACAGCTTGGCACGGGTGCTATGGATTCAATCTCACCCCACAACGCCTTCAGCTTTGTGTAGTACGAGTCAACCGAGAGTTTCTCCTCCCTCAGCATCGTTATAGCTCGACGCAGTTCATATACTCTTCCTGCACTACCGCCGCCTTTGGGAGTCTCAACCATGATGATGATCAACAATGAAGCAACGAATTTTTCGATCAAACAACCAAAGCTTATGTAATACTGGAATCCCCGATCAAACTACAAGTGTATATATATATATACATGCATCAGCAGCCTTATTATCTATTTATCCCCTAACTCTCTCATAGCAACAAATTATATCATGTAAATTTAAAACTAATATCCTGATCTTATGTAACAGACTTGATCCACATCATCCAGAATTATGTAGGATCTTTCAAAGATGAATAAGGAGAGAAGAAGAACAAACTTAGGAAAGAAGAAGAAGAAAATGCAGGAACGAAAGAATGATGCACGCAGAAAAAGAAAAGGGACGCCACAGTGGATATAGGAAACTCACGTAAACACTAAACGGAGGAATAGAAAGGCTTGCGGCTGCAGTTTCTTATTCTTTTTTTTTTTTAAATACGGTTTCTTAAACTCCTGTGATTTAGGGTTTTTTTTTGGACAACAGAGTAATAATGCTCTAAAGACAAAAAAAAAGTAACAATATATCCTCCTAGAATTCTTACTATATATATATATATATATATACAGGGGACGTATCCGGTGGAACTCCTTTCTATTGTGAGAAATAAAAACTATTAACCACAACCGTTCGATCGAAATTAACTACTCAGATTTAAAATTTCAATCATAAACTCACGTGAGTACTGTCCATACACAATCATTACCTCTTATTCGTTCACCCGCACGATTGAGAGGGAGGGGGAGAAGGACGACGGATATGGCGACTACGATTCGCCGCTGCATTCGAGGAGATGCCGCAGTGGTTCGGAAGAGGATGGAGAGCGGCGGTTACTGGCGTGGCTCCGTGTCGTTGCCGGATGTCATGGCGGGCTCCACAGAGAAGAGAAGCGTAACGGACTGCTGCACAGAACAAAGGGATTCTGGCATGACTGCCGCGGCTGCACATGCTCCTGGACTTTTCCCCCATTTTTAGTGTGATTGAGATAATTGAAGTCAATTTTAAATGGCTTGGAAGGGATTTATAGTTTCTAATGATCGCTCTTTTTGCCAATATATATATATACGAGGCTAAGAATCTAAGATGAATCAAAATGTGGCGATTCCAAATAGTAATCCCTCATCAAAGATTCGTGTACTGACATAAATGGAGAATAAAGGATGTTCTCGTTGATGAAAGTTCAGATCAATTAGCTCCTACAAAATAAAGGAGTCCTACATTGGACCTTCTTTCAAAGAAGAGGGGCAAGAAGAGGCAGCCCCTGCATTTTGCGGCTGGCCAGAACGAAGAACAATGGAGTTGCGTACGGATGAACAAAGAAGAGGTAACGATTGTGTATGGACAGTACTCGCGTGAGTTTATAATTGGAATTTTAAATGAGTCGTTAATTTCGATCGAACGGTTGTGGTTAATAGTTCTCATTTCTCACAATAGAAAGGAGTTTCACTAAATATTAAATATCCGTAAAAATAATAAATATTACATAAAAAAATAAATATATTTAATATCTTAGAAACATAAAATACATTTAATTCTTTTTTAATTTAATAATAAGAAGGATTTGTAAAAAATAATAAAAAGTAAGAGGATTTAAATTATTTTGTTTTAAATAATGGGACAGATTAGAGGGGCCGGTGCAACATCCTTGCCTGCCAATGTCACTGCCTTTCAAAAACATGAAAAACCAAACTTTACCCGAAATCCCATCAAAGCCAGATTTGAGTGAGTACCTGTATATTTGAATTTTTGATGTGCTTACTCACATCAAAATTAAATATCCATAGATATCCACAGATATCATGGATACCTACTAAAACTTAGATAGTGGTTACCCGTGTGGACATAGAACAGATAACCTAAAATAGGTATATCTATAATGGGACGAGTAGCAAGTAGCTACTACGCTACTCGCCCCGCCCTGCCCTACTTCGGAGCCTCGTGTGAAGAAAATGCATTGATTCAGAAATCAGAATGGCTTACAATAAATAATAATTGATGGATAACGCATTTATTTACAGCAGATTTCCCTGCCATAAATTATAGTACATCAGAACTAGCCGATGATATTACTAGTTTACTACATGCAAAAAATGTAGTAATCTGCTGGTAAAATCAATCAATTGTGTAATCAAATGTTACAAATTGAAACTTGCTATCTATATATATATGTATACTAGTATTATCAGCTGCAGACAGCTTCTACTGCAAGTTTCCTTGATAATCCAGGGCACAAGTTGGTTTTGAAATTCTCTTCGGTTAATTTTATGACACACTCGTTTTTGTTTAGGCACGCCTGCAAAAAACAAACAATGAAACTGTGTCAAAGATTTATTTACAAGTATAATTAATTAAATCCTATTGTAAAAGAGAAAAGAAGGAAAATAAACAACTCAAATGCAAAACAAAACAAAAACAAATTGCAAAAGGCACATACCTTCTCAACAACTATGCTAGAATTGGGATGGTGGCAATCTCCCTTTAGGTAAGACCCACATTTCCCAGAAGGGGTTCCAAAGCTAGCAAATTTCACAGCAGATATGAGAGTGTTACTGGGGCACGTTAAACGGGCAAAAGGAACGTTTTTTTTGTTGTTCTCTGTCTTGTCTTCTTCACCCTGAGAAAGGAGCCCAACAGAGGGGTAGTCCTCAGCAACAAAGGCACACACTCCAGATACTTTACGTCTCAGGAACTTAATCTGTGATGGGTCTCCACCTTTCTCCTCAAAGATGACAAGAACATTTCCAGATGGCTTGAACCAAGATCGCGGAACATGATACCTGATCCATTGGAAACAAGAATTTTTTTATTAAACAATAAGAATGAAACAAACCTCTGTACCTGCCAAATAAATTTTTAGATTTTTTTAATAATTATGATGAATTCATGAATAGCATGTGACGAAAAAAGAACTACAAAAGAAATTAAAGCCATCATGAAAGTAAAAGTGTACTATGGATTCTAGTTCACTATAGAAATTGAGGTCAGCCTCTTCCTGTTTAATTTGAGAAAATGTTTTTTCTTTTTGTTTTCTGTTTTCACTTTTAATTACAAAATTGTCACATTGTTTTTCTACATATAAAGGAAAAGACAGCGCATTTTCAGCTCATAACTTAAACCATTGTTGCTCGTAGTTTTACCATTTCTGTGTAGGTTCTCCACAGCCAGTGTCACATTTGTCAGGATTGAATTTGCCTCTGTAGTCACATTCTTGAACACAATCTTCTTTCTTGAACTCACTAATCCTAGGCCAATATCTTCCGATTTCTTCACCATTTAACCAGGCTAGACCTTTACCCATATGCAACATATCCAATCCAACCGGTTCATCCCCGGGTGGAGCATCCACAATAGCCTGCAAGGCCAAGAGTTTTAATAGACAATTCAGCTAAAAAACACAGTACTGAATGAAAGATGTGTTGATAATTTCCATCACTGCCACTGGTGCCCAAAAACAAGAATGGCATTGCATTACCTTGTACCATGTCAATGCCTGCCCTTTCGGCGGTTCTGAAGTAGATGTCCAGTTCACACTATTCAATCTGTCTTGCTGGTATATCTTTAGATGTTCTCCTTGTACTCCAATCTGAGAAAGCAGGAAATATAAGAGATCAAGGGACAAAGGCTGATAAAAAAATTCATTATTTTATACTTTTGCTACAATCAAGTGTCTTCAAAAGATTGAGAAGGTAATCAGAGCTGCAAATATATATCCATTTAAGATGATAATGCAAAAGGAAAAGAACCTTGTAAGTCCAGGCATTAGAAGACAAGTCTATTGTCTTATTGTTGAGTCCCTTAATCTTTACACTTGTTAGTCCTGCCCCAATGAAGTCATAAAATGGTCCAGCGGTCTAAACATAAAAAAAAAAAAAAAAAGTGATGAGAGCTCGAATCATTTAAAGGGTATGAGAAAAATAGACAACTTCATGAAGTCATTCTCAAATCAGATGAACTCATGTTCTTATGAAAAATGCATGTTCTAATTCTAAACAGTAAACAGAGTAACTCACCTGTAAGCCAACAGTCAATGTCAATAAAGCAATTTCATTCTTCCCTGCCCTGAGAGGGATGGGATTCTTAAAAGTGAATGGTGAATGCGTACCATTTCCAGATGCAGTACCTAAAAGATAAAAAGTTAAAATTGTGAAAAATTACGGGAAGAAAAAAAATCATTCGCAAGAGCTTGTGCTCATCTTAATTCATGACTGTACCATTTTAAGTGCTGCAATTCAATAGTTTCAAGAGTCTATATACATAATTTCTTGTAACAGAAGGGCATAGAAAACAAGTCACTGGTGTTCTTAACACTTAATTTGCAAGGGAAGGATAATACAATAGCCAAAAAAGGACATAGGATCTAGAGGCATATGCTGTTCATAATGATCTACAATTCTCATTTGATCACATGGTGACAACTGATTAATAAAATAAAGATCAATGTGATCACTATCTATTAGAGGATAACCTTGATATTCCTGATTCACAAAAGCATGGAGAGCATGACCCTTGGATTCTATTATAAGTACTGGATTGCTTCCATTCTTTAGGAATTCTTCATTTTCACCAACACTTATACTGCCATCAACAGAAAAATGAGCTTTAATTGACAGCATATCTACTTTGAAAATACACTTCAACTTATTTTACATGTCTGTCTATTACATTATATATAAATGAGCTTATCGTTTATTATGAAAAAAAAAGCATGCATGATATAGCAATTATCCTATCTAAAAGCATGGCAACACCTGTGCAATATTATGCACAGGCATATGTTTCAATCCTTTATCCTTTTAGTTGTTCAATTCATGTTCTTAATCATTTTGTATACTGAGACAAACCTTGTTGTAAGCCACAGGTAGTCAGTGGTATCTTTGGTGGTATTAATGTTGTCGACAAAGCCATTTTTAACAAAGTCAGCCTTCCCCCAAATCCCTGGTTTCTCCTTCAATACATCCCATTTGAAAGTTTTTAGACCTTTATCTGATTGCTGCAAATTCTCTGGAATCATTGCAACTATGTTTGTCTGGGAAGTAACCTGTTGAAGATTTCATGACTAAGTGCAAGGACTAGAAAAAGAAGTGCATAAACAGATTAATACAATAATATTTTTTTCATTTATTTTATTCCTTTATTATTAAATTAATTATCATTAAAGTGAAAAATAATTAAGATGATGACTTCCATTGTAGAAAAAGGTGTCATTATGTTATGACAGGGATTTTGACCATGATTTCATTTTCATTAAGTTGCCAACTCGCATAAATTGAAAAACCAAAATTTAAAGGATGATAATCATAGGGTTGATATAATTTCGGTATATGCTAAATTTCGGTATATGCTACATTATACCCATGACCCGCGAAAATTTCCTTAATTTTCAAGAAACATAGAAATAAGTTCATACGTAAAATTCACCAACACTGAAATTGTAAGTAATGTTGCAAATCTGAACTGAGCACCTGATGTTGGTTTTTGTGAATCCTTAGACATGATGAAGTTGTATTATTAAGGAAAAATGTCAGCCGAACAAGAAACAAGGAATGATAACCTACCTTTGCTGTGTTGAACACCACATTCTTGCAATCAGGAAGAATGCTAACTGACCATGCTGGCAGGTGATATGATGCATTGCGAAATTTCACTGCCTTATCATTTTTATCATCAACATTAGCAATGAAGGCAGCACATGATCCAGATGAGTCAGTATAGATATCAGCCTGCAAACAGTAATTGCCACACAATGGCTTATTATTACATATGAACAGAATATTAAGTAAATTCAAAATCAAAGACATAATTGATGATGAAATATAGAAGAAAACATATAAACAAGAAACATATATGATGGGAAAAATTGCATTCTCAAAATAAGGACACATTTGAAGACAAAAGTAATCTTACTGTTATAAAGAATGTGGATATTGGGTAAAAATACAGAAATTGCCAATAAAAGCAACGACACCTTCTCCCAGAAAGTCTTCTTAGTGATTTTAAATAAATTAAAAGAAAAATTTATTTGTGGTACTGTATGATTGAGTAAAAGGAGAGAAAGGAAATGTCCCTTTCTTCTGAAACAGAGTGAGGGACATGATAATATTTATAAATTTAATTGTAATAATTGTAATACAGGCTGTCAAAGGATTCCAGCAGCAAGACAAGAAGGCCTAGAAGAAAGAGTAACAAACAACTCAAAATCATATGAAATGTTTGAAAGAAAAAAAAAATAGAATCTGCCTACTATCATTTGGATATGTGTGAGGGAAGATTCACAACTAAACAAAAGACAATCTACTTTAGCTAGTCATGAGAGTCAAATGTTTAAAGGAAAGAGAATACCTCCACAGAAGGACCAAGGGAGATATTAACCGATTTACCATTAAGCAAAATATGCTCACATAACTTGATAGCTTTGTGAAGATCCTTAAGATGTCCCCATTTTGGAAGTCTAGGTAACCCTGTAATTATATGATATATTTATTAATCAGAAAACTTCAGCATTGATCATAAGGACCTTTTTTAAAATATAGTACAGAGACGTGTGCATATATAGATTATATATTAGAAAATATAAGAACTTCGTTTAGACGACTTACCATACTCATCTATCGGGGCATCATAGTCATAACTTGTAGTAATGAATGGACCACCTGCTGTACGCCCAAAATTTGTTCCCCCATGATACTAATCCACAAAGATGATAAAAAGAGGTCAACATAAAAAGAAAAAAAAATTAAACTAAAAGATGCCTTATCATTTATTATCATTTAGATAAATGTCTTTTATAATGGTATATCCTCATACAATAAAATGCATAGTACCCATCATAATCATAATAATAACAAAAAAAAATGATCTGTACCATGTAGTAATTATGCACACTTCCACCTTTCTGGAAGAAACGAGCAACAGAATAAGCAACATCTTCTGCTGGCCTGTGAGGATCTCTGCCCCCAAAAGTTTTAAACCTTAAAATAGTAGAAAATCCCACCAGAGAATAAAATTCAATATGAGATACATTCCTTATTGCAATATCAAAATCAAATAATAAATTTTTGCATCCTTTTAACTCCTATAACCTGGGGGGAAAGAAAAACATCATAGTTTAGGCTCTATATGAACAGAAAA
This sequence comes from Glycyrrhiza uralensis, assembly GCA_030159175.1. Taxonomy (NCBI): domain Eukaryota; kingdom Viridiplantae; phylum Streptophyta; class Magnoliopsida; order Fabales; family Fabaceae; genus Glycyrrhiza; species Glycyrrhiza uralensis. Next base: position 47,343,203 of record BRZY01000005.1, read on the forward strand.
AGATAAATTTCCCAAACTTGCACATATTTATTATTTATCTAGGTCTAAGTCTACCAGATGTAGAGATGCAGAAGCAGAGAATTTAAAATCCATTAATTTTTTTTCCCAATGGTAACACTCAAATTTGGCAATTGATAAAACTAGCATAAAATTGTGTAAGACTGAACCGGTTACACAAGTCCAAATAGAAACAAACTAGTTCAAAATTGTGGTTAGTTTGGAAACTAATTGTAATGTTGAATTTATTTATACAAATATGAAATATTGTTATTATTTAAATTCAATATACTTAGTATGCTTTTGACCATTTAATAAATTAGTGATCCCTTCAACTATATTTTACCCAATAACCACCCTTAAATCTAGCTAAAGGAGGGAGAAACAGATGATGAAAATGAAGAGCAAAACTTGAAAAAAATTGGACAAGAAAAAAAAACCAGCTGAGTTTTAACTTTTTAAAAATTAGTTTTATCTCAAATTTAGTTCAGACTTCAGACAAAAACTAGTTTCTTAGCAACGACCAAACACCTACACATAAAAACCAGCTCCATTATACCTAAATATCTAGTTTTCTGAAAGTTGCCAAACACCCCCAAACATTTAGCAATAAAATAATTTTCAGCTTTACTTGATACATAATTGTTAACAGAAAAATGGGTGAAGAGCATTTCTGAAATTTGCCTAACATATAAGAGAACTATTAGCAGACAGTCACCATACAAAGTCCAGACAGATACATTATATATCATATGGTAAAATTAACTATTTGATGCAAAATATGAATAACGGACCACAGGGAGCAAAGGTTCAAAGTGAATTCAACATACCATCCAGGCCAGTTCTCAGTCCAAATTTTGGGCCTATTTGGAGAAGTAGGTGTAAATTGATCACAGTAGAATGAGTTACAAGTATCAATCTGAAAAAGAATCATGTATAGCCAGGTTATCATCTAAATGTGACCAGCTGCATAGATATTTATTATTTAAAATAAAAAGAAAACCTTTATTAGAAAAAAACAATTAACACTTTTGAAGCATGGCCTGCATGGGAAAGAGCCATATTTAATGATTCAAGATAATGTATATTATGGCATTTCTCACTAATGATTCAAAAATTTCAATATCTTCTCTTAACAAGTCTTATGAATCAAAATTTAATCTGAGCTTACAATGCAATAACAACTTCAAAAAATTATAATCTTACCACAGGATCTGGAGCATCCCACTGTTGGCACATTATCCACGGGACACCTGTATTTTGAGAAACAGCCATTTTTGCAGCCCACATGGCATATTTCTTACCATCCTCTTTATAAAAGTTTTCATAGTATCCATATTCATTTTCTATCTGCAATATTGTGAAGATGCTAAATGAAATCATCAAACCAGACCAGTTTTAGTGCCCACTGCCTACCCCTACATCCACACAAAGGAACTAAGAACAAATTGGAATGTTTAAGGTTATACTTGCCTGTGCTAAGATTATAGGACCCCCTTGTGTGGCGAAAAGCTTCTCTTGTTTCATAAGGTTCACTATGTATGTTGTAAATTTCTGCATATGATACTGAACCCCAAGGAAGAGCCAACAAAGTTAGAGTGTTCAGTTATTTTAGTGAGTTACAATTCAAAATCCTACTCACATACCATAAAAGGCTGATTGTAAGTCCGGAATACAGTGCCTGGAATATAATGCAGCCATACTGGTACACCACTGTAACATACAGCCATGGTTAAGAATTATGAAAACGCGGTCAACTTTGTACAAGTGGTTAACATGAACTAATTTCCCCATGGTATATTGGGAAAAACCCAAGTCCCATATCGACTAGAGATAATGCCTAAATAGAATATATAAAACATGGGCACCTGTCACCTTTTTGTGAGGATGAGTTAGGGCCACAAATCTAATATGGTATCAAAGCCTATCATAGACCCATTATTGGGCCACCCTTCTCTTTCACATATACCACCTCTCCTACCATTGGTCGTTCTAGAACAAAAAAAAAATCATAGCAAAGATAACAATTACACACCCAAAATTCCATTCTGCAGCAACAAATGGGCCTATCCGAAGAATCAAGTACATCCCAGCCTCCTGAACAATCTTCGCAAACTTGACCAGATCGAACCGTCCTCCAAAGTAATACTACAAACAAGTTCACAATTTGAAGTTAGAGGGAGAAAAAAATGTTTACAAATTTTATCTCTAAGTTTCTCCTGCTCTAGGAGTATCTCACAAGTTACAACTAACAAGTAAGTGTGCATCTAAATAACTTCATCTTACTCACATTGCCCGGAGAAAGCTCATGGCCATTCCAAAAAACATAGGTTTCGATCACATCTGCCCCACCTTCCTTCGCTGTTTGAACAAGACCAGGCCACATCTACCACACAGCATATCACACAAACACACTACTTATCAGTTATCACACCACCCCAAAAATAGAAAAAGAAAAAAAAGGAAAGAGAACAAGAAGAAGAAGAAGCACTAGTTGTGAGTGAGGAATAACTGAATAAGGATCCAAAATGTTCACCCATAATGATAAAAATCTGAATTCAACTACAACTTAAAAACTTCAAAAGCTGCATTTTCTGGTTCCCTCCAAAAAAATCAGCATATAAACAAAAAAAAAGAACAAAGTAACCAAGAAATCGAAGGCCATTACAGAAAGACCCACGAAGCTGAGTTGAATGAACAGTTTGGTTTTGATTGAAAACTTCAAAGAGAGAAGAAATGAAAAATCTTTGTAAAAGGGAATCAATATTCAACAGCAAAGCTACAAACTTTACAAGTTAGAAGTTGTTGGTTGGGGTCTCACCGCAGGAACGCTTCTCGGGTAATGAATGGAGGTAGAGATAAGAAGCTTGCGGTGGCCGTCAATGATGAGCGAGCGACCATCGTAGGTGACGTTACCGGCGAAGGCCAACGAAGCTGATAACAACCACAATAAGAAAAGGAAACAGAGCTTCATTTTGCTCTCACTCTAACCTACGGTGGTGTCTTCTTCTTCTTGGTGGGGTTTTAATAGTAGAAGCAGAAGCTAGCTTAGCTTAGTGGTAGTTAATTAAGTGAGAAACAGAGCATGTGTTATTACTGTAATTAATTAATTAATTGATTGATTAATTAATTATTCAGCGTCGTAGATATAGATACGTGGTTTGTTGCTACTATGGTCACATGAGCGGGATATCTGATTCGGGGACACACCCGATCTTGACAGAAAGTCAAACAACTACTACTCTCTTTTGACAAAATCACATTACATTACATTTTTGTAAAAGTGATGTTTGCACATTATTATTGAATAATATTTACTTCTAGATTATGGTAGTATGGTAAAGAAATTAAGGAAAGAACGAGGAAGAATTAGTTTAAATTGAAGTGTGTAGTGATTAAACTTACTACTTAATGGCATTGGTATTATTAATTGAGCTCAATTTTAACCTAGTCTAGATGTAGGTATCATGTTCAAAGCATTTATTTATCTTCAAACCATGGATGTCATGTGTTTCGTGAAAGCAATTGCGTTTGCCAAATTCGTTCTCAGTATTAGTGGGGATTTTTGGCTGTTTTGATGCCCCTCCCTTTGTTTTCATTACATCTTTTTGTATGACCATTGAAATCATTTACTTGACCATCAAAGATGTCTAATCATTACTCTATATGAGTCAAATCCTAAGAAAAATTGTCTTTACCAATCTCTGCACCGGATTATTTCTTGCAATTTTAAATCTTTCCTGGACCCGTTGATAATTTTTAGTTTTTTTCAATAAAACTGTTAAGAGAACCGGATGCGACCGGTAAAAATGTTAGGGCATTTGGCGGTGGCGGGAACATGAATCATCCTGATTGATTCAAGTTTAGACTTGGGACTTGAACACAAATCTACATGAACCGACATTGTATTTTATTATTATTATTATTATTATTATTATTATTAGTATTTTAAAAAATATCGTAGAGAAACTTCATCCCATTTGTTGACTAGTGTATGCAGGAAGTAGCAGTGGGGTTATGACAGTGTGGGCATCATTAATTTTATCATGGATCCAACATATCTATGTTGCTCACCAACCTGACCAATGTTTGGGCAACTCCCACTGCACCCACGTTCCTCTTCTAAAATATCATCACATAGCCTTATTTTATTATTAATGATTATGCAAACTTCGAAGATATTCTAAGTTCATGAGATTGGACAAACAGTTTATTTAAGTGATTAAGAAGAGTTTATGAAAATAAATATAAAATAGCTCTTGAGACAGGATTTGGAGAGCTTATAAACAAGTTATGAACTATTTTCATAGGTTCTCCCAAATACTCTAATAAATACTTATATCAGTAAATGAACTCAACAATTTGCATAAGCTAGTCTAAACACACTCTACATCGATATGATTTTTATTTGATCTTAAAATGGATTTTATAATTTCTCTAAATTAAATATTTCAATTCCCAATTCTGTTCAGAAGAGAGCTTAAATGATAATTCTGTTTCTCCAATAATTAACTATCTCTTGTCAGCTAGGTAGATCTAAAGAGTATTTGGATTACAAAGAATCAATCTGGATCTGCGGAGGTTTCAAGAAAAATACTTTTTTTTTTTCCTTTTTGCAATGATCAATTTATTATCATCTGTACAAGCAAGTTAAAATGCTCCCATTTCCCAGCCCACAAAGGGAACAGACTCTGTATGTATTGATTTACCTATGTGTTTTTGTATACTTTCTAAACATATTAAGCAGAGGTGGGGAATGATAATTTAGAAAAGTTATCTTCTTGTAAATCTGTGACAGAAACAGTATTCAAGGAGATGTCAAGAGGGTTCCCACCACCTTCCTCCACCAAAACCAAAATGTTTCCATTGTCTTTAAGGAAAGACCGAGGAACATGATACCTGCATCAACATAAGACATAGCATTAATTAGTATCTGAAAGTCCTGATATTGTAGTTAAAGCGTCTTTGTCATATGTTAATAGTGTTAATAGTGAAAGTCCTGACATGTGAATCCAGATACTTATTTTTCTTATATAGTAATTGATTCATTACGTGTTGGATATAGTAACATAGAAATTAATAGTGTCAAGGTGGGTTAACTCACAGTGATTGTGAAGGCATGCCTTTGGAATCATGAAACAAAACCCAATAGCGACCAATGCTTTGTCCATTTACCCAAGCTTCGCCTTTTCCCATTGAGCTAAGGTCCAAGGCAACAGGGTCATCTCCCTTGGGTGTGTCAAATGTAGTCTACCAATTCAAATTTTCATGGTCACACTTGTTCAATAAGTATATGTAGCTAAAAAATTTAAGAGTTTCTTTCTTTGCAATCTTCCTTTAATTAATTACTGGAACTTATATGCTAACTATATATTGTACTTCAGAATAAAATGAAAATTATGCCATTAATAATATCACAGCCACAGCTTCCTGTGTCATTTTACCTTGTACCATGTGAGAGCCTGATTCATACTATCCCCCAGTTGAGTCCACTCAATATCACTGCTATTTTGTTCTTTATATACTTCTAATTGCTCCCCCAGTAATCCAACCTATATAGTGCACGAGATGAATGAAAAAATTGACACACAAATGTAGAAGAAGGTTTTGAAAACAAAAGTGTAGAAGAGAAAACCTGATATCCCCATGTAGAGTTGGACAAATTGAGAGACTCTTCTTCGCTGCACTGAAGTTCCACGCTGATTAAACCAGCAAATCTTCTTTCAAGAAATGCCCCTGAATCCTTTTAACAAACACAATCTCAGAAAATCGTTAGACTTAAAAAAATATCACAAAGACAGAAAAAATATGTATCACATCAAGAACTCCTTAAAAACATACTGGAAGTCCAACCATAACACTGAGTATAGAAAGGTTGTTAGTCCCTTCGTTTAATGTAACGGGGAGCTCTAAGGTGAATGACTTCACATCATGATTTCCATGTACCGCTCCTAAAAGGTTTAATTAGAATGAAGTAATGAATTAACCATTCATGGTATAAAAACTTCTTTAGAAACTTCAAAATTTGGATTGTGTGTGTGTGCATTTATGTACCAATGTATGTGTTGTTCACAAAAGCATGGGCAACATGAGCAGCAGATTGAACACGAAGTGTTGGTTCGTTGCAAGATAAATTGTATTCAAACCTGTTCATAAAATTTAATTACTTCAGTTATTGGTTCATTCAAACTTCAAAAGTTTATAAACATCACTAATGTGATATAGAAACGAAATAGAAAGTAAGAAATGCCTCATATTTTTATATAGATTTTTAACTAACCTAAGCGTATACCAAAGGTAATCGGAATTGTCTTTGGTTGTATTCATTTGCTCAAGTAATGAGTTTGATCTTAGGGAGGTGTCATCAAAGTTTGGAATGACATCTTGGAATTGTTCCCAATTATCCACTGAGCTGAAGTTTTGCCTTGGAGTTATGATCCTTTTGTTGCTTGTTGTATTTACCTGTAGGCATAAATATAATTATTAAAGAGACTAAATGAAACAGAAAATAACAAGATTAATTAGGTATGTCACATATATAACTAATCAATTTTGACAAAGATATAACTTACATTTGCAGTATTGAAAGTCACATTTTGACAATCTGGTAAGATACTTATTGACTTGGGGAGCAATTCATATGATCTGTTTTGGAATTGGACAGTAATCTTATTCCCTCTATCATTGTTTATAAGGAATGCAACACATTCTCCATTTTCTTCTTCAAAGACATAACCCTGATGATCAAAATGAAACAAATTGCAGTTAATTAGTGAAAACAAACCTGTTTTGAAGAAAGAAAATGTGAGAGCATGCACTCACCTCCTGCAGTTGGCCTAAAGAAAAGTTCCTCTGCACTCCTTGTAGTAAAGTGTCAGAGCAAGACTTGATTGCAGCATGCAACTCCTTTAAATGCCCCCACTTGGGTTGCCTGAACAAACCTAACAAGAATGTTTGCAAAATTTAAACTTTCATGTGAAGTGAGGTAGGAGACTTAACCAATAATATTGTGCAACTTACCATATTCATCAAGTGGGGCTTGATCATAATAGGCTGTTATAGTATAAGCAGAGGCCGTTCTCCCAAAGTTAGTTCCACCATGGTACTAAATCAGTTTGCAAACAATGTTAATTATTAGATGCGTATATGGTCAGATTGATTAAGTTGGTAGCAAACAATCTTAGCTATAACTTTGGCATATTTGAGTGCAAATAAAATAAGCTAAATTAACTTGTTATGTCGAGTTCTAGCAACAGGTGACAGAAAGGGGACCCTATCAAAATGAAAGAGTTTCAAAGTAACAATACCATATAATAGTTGACATAGCTTCCGTTTCTTGCAATAAAAAGAGTGACATGAAATGCAATGTCTTCAGCAGACCTTATGTATGGCAATCCACCATACACTTGATAGCTTCAACCGGGGAAAAAAAGAAAGAAAAGAAAAGCAAATAGTTAATTATGTTCCCATGCTTTTGAGTCTTTCATGTTTGAAAATATGTGTGTCAGAATTATAGTGACGTTGTGTAAAACAAGGGATGAAACCAACCGAGTAAACAGTAAAAATTATGCAAATATATGTGATTTTTTTATTTTACTGGAAAATGAATGCAGATGATTGAGGAACTTACAAAGATGTCCAGTTCTCAGTCCACATGGCAGGCTTATTGGGGGAGTTTGGGCCAGTAAAAGTTTCTCCACATCTCATGCCATTGCATGTATTGATCTGCATCGATAGAAAAACTCAGGAAAAAAATAAAGAGCTACCAATAAATTATTGCGAACCCTTCCAAGAGAATCACACGCAGAAAATCCATGGTTTTGCTAAGATTTTAATGTCTACATATTTTTCTATTGCGCTTACTTTAACTTATACTCTTCAAATTTATTAATTTCAGTGCATTAATTTATCATTACATATTTAAATTTAATGGCATCTTGTTAAAAATCTATTTCATCAGAAATGATTACTACATGTCACAAATTAGCAGGATGATTTAGATGAAAATTCATCGTGTTGATAATATTATACATATGATTAATAAATTGAAGAACTAGAGTAAAAATAAAAAGGTATGTGAAACAAAAACTTAATAAAATCATTAATTTAATCGATCAATTACTGTATAACAAAACTAAATCTCTAACTAAAATACGTGTCACCTCACAATTTTTTTTTAATTTTTTGCGAAAACAAGTGACTTGGGCTGAGTGGAACTAACCACAGGATCAGGAGCATCAGTTTGCTTGCACATGATCCATGGTACGCCGGTCTGAAGGCCCACTGCCATCTTTGCGGCCCATTGGACATACTGCGATCCTGCAGTGGCAAATGCCTTTTGGACGTTTTGATATTCATTCTCAATCTACAAATAATTAATTAATTAGCATTCAGTGACGGAAAAAACAGTCAAAAATTAAACTAAGGTGCATTTGATTTGAAAAAAATAAAGTATTGGACAGTATAAAACTAATTATTTTATGTTTGATCTGAAAAGTGTTATTGGTATTAGACAAAACAGGAGGCAATGGACAATACAAAACCTCCAATTATTGTTCCTCAACAGACCACAGTACAACTTTTTGTCCCAATGTGCAAATTACAAAAAGACAAAAATACAGCTTAATGACTATGTTATCTATGTATATAATAAATTTATTAATAATAATAATATAATAAATAATTTATTAATAAATAATTATATTTTAATAATAAATATACATTAATAAATAAATAAATAATTATTAATAAATATATATATATTATCAATATAATAAATATATATTACATATATAAGTAATAAATATATTTAATAAATATTATTATATATATGTAATAAATATAAATATATATCATTAATAAATACATGTTTTAAAAATAAATAAATATGTCAAAAATATATATATTATTAATTAAATAACTATATATTATTAATAATAAATATTTTTAAAATTCATATAATACAATGGGTATTACAGTAAATTTTACATTACTTTGTTTGTAATGTCCCTAGTTCATCGAACAATGTACACAACAAAGAGTTGTGTTGTACATCAAATATCTGTTCTGTATTGTTTTATCTGTACTGTACCTCAGTGTACATCAAACGCACCCTAATAATTGGACATTGAGAGGAATCATATGTAATGTACCTACCTGTGACAGTATAATTGGGCCTCCTTGCGACGCATATAAGCCCTCTGCTTTCATCATGTTCACAATTTTTGTCGTGAAATTTTGCATGTAGAACTAAACATTGGAATTGGAATATACACATGAAATTAAAGAGGGATAGAAAAGGAAATAAGTAAACACGTTATTGTGTGCTACAATTCAACAACTGTGGCATAGACTATAGAGAGCGTGCTAGTTATATGTACCTTGAATGGCTCATTGTCCGTTCGGTAGACAATGCGAGGGACATCATGTAACCAAAATGGGAATCCCCTACATTATGTTATGGGGATAGAAAGAGAGGCCAATTTACATTTTTATAAATTTGTGTTCATTATTGGAGCAAATCAAATGGCATAGAAAGGGAAGGGAAGGGAAATTACCCGTATGTCCATTCACTTTCGATGAAAGGTCCAATCCTGAGACAAACATACAGCCCTTGAGCTTGGATTTCCTTTATGAATCTCACCAAGTCATATCTGCCGCTGAAATCATACTGTGTTGTATGTATATAAATAATACACTGTCACGTGGGATATTTTACTCTGTTAAATTAAACCGTGTCTCTTTAACCCTGTGGCCTGTATGTCAAAAACAAGGCCGGGCCTAACCTAAGACATGCAAATCCCTTGTTTTTGACTAAAAATATATTTATTGCTAATATTCCTTCCTAAAAACAATTATTAATTAGCTAATAATTAGTATAATTGGAATTAAAATATTTTTCTTTGTACATATAATCCATTTTATTTCTCACCTCTTTCTTTTTCTCACTTTCTCTTTTAAACCAAACACAGTGTTAATTAGTGTAACTTTCCTCCCCTAATTAATAACTACTTTATTTATTTCAATAGTTAATTTTTCCTATTCTATTATATCTAATTGAAATTTATATTTTCTCTTATTTTTGTAAACATTAAAATATAAATTTCATCCCAACATGGGTGCAAATGGTTAATGCGCTCTATTTAAAGGGATGAACTCAGTTCGAATGAGTGTCTATTTCATTTTTATTATTATTATCCTAAAACAGTATATCATATTCAAATTATATTTATCATTTCTGATCATATTTATCAATTCACTACTAAAAATATAAATTAATTTTCTAAATTACTTTTTTGCATAACTTTTTACAAGATAAATATCATAAGATCAATGTATTAATTTATAACATGCGGTGTACATATAAATTTAAATTTAATTTAATTTATACACATGAAAATATTCATGTATTAAACAATGGTTTAAACATATTAAAATTTAATTAAAAATGCATTACATGAACTACTAAATAATGATCAGTTTTCAATAACTCCTTTAATATAGAAAAAAAAAATAGAAAATACCTTGCCAGGTTGGGGCTCATGTAGATTCCAAAACACGTAAGTCTGAATGACGTCCAATCCTCCTTGTTTTGCTTTCGCTATCAAATCCGGCCACATCTGCAATAACAACCGATTTAAATGAGAAAAATCCTCACCATTCGTGTCTTTTTCTTTCTTTGTTTCCTTTTAAGCAATTGATGTGTAGCCGTTAAGTCTACTCGTGACATTCTTTGCTTATTGCCTAATACACCCGCTGCCCCTGTCTCTGTTATTTTTTTCTTAACTATAAAATTAGAGATGATTAAACTATCTCAAATTAATTTGCTAACAAATATATCTAGGATGCTGATTAAATAATAAAAAAAATACGAAGAAGAATGTACATGATATTAATGCTAGTACACGTATGGTTGGGATTGGTTCACGGTTCACACCTCCAAATGATTGCGATTGCGATTGCGATTGCGAATCCAATAAAACTAGACTAACCAGCCAAAATTAAAGTTTAAGGAAAGAACTTCTTCCTCTATCATCTATCACATACAACCAAATCATACCCGTGATGCAATAGTGAAAATGCAACTGTAAACAGTTCTGTCTGTTGTTTAAAAGGGATTGCATGCTAGCTACAGGACAGAAAGGTTAATTACTTGAACAAAAGGGCATTTTTTTTTCTCTTATTAATTGAGTCAGCTGGCATTAGTAATATGCGCATGCATATTATTGGCAGAGATACAAAATGTGTGAGTTTTGTGCCTGTCATTATGAAAAAAATCAAGTCTTAAACTTAGATGGTGGAAAAAGGGATATGAATTGAAAGAAAAAAAAAATGTAGGAGTTTTATAAATAAAAAGAGTTTAGGAGGGGGATCATGAAATATCGTAAAATTCCAAATTTGGAAAATTTTTAACTGTAATAATAAAAATACAATTTAATCCTTCATTCTTTTTCCCCATCTAATTTTTTTTCTTATATATTTGTTCACTACCATTTTTTTTATTACGACATTTGAGTATATTCTAACAACGTGTAACGACGTGAAGGTGGATAACTCACAAGTTTAGAGCTCGTGAACCGGGGGCTTTGAGGTAAGGACCTTACCTACCAGGAAACACACAGAAAGCATGAGCTTCTGTTTCACAATAGGATATGCGCTTGCTTGTTGCGGCTACCTTATACCTCTGTCTGTGTGTGTTCTAACTTCTAAAGCCAACACCGCTAATTAATATAGTGACTCGACATTAATTAACTAACTAATCAATTAGCTTCTTGTGAATTGCTCGGACGCAAAGAATAAACCAAAAATGTGGCTTCATATTTACACGCTCATAAGAAATCAAGCGTTAATTAATGAAATGTGTTTAATTATATAGATGAAGACATGATCCAGTTCATGATCCCCTGCGCATAGATAGATTATATATACACGCACAAATGCAGAAAGAATTTAAAATGTGTCTATAGATATCATGTCATTAATTGATAAGACATATCTCATTCTCTAATTATCTCTAATACTTAGATATAATAGTTTGATTAATTACCTGAGGAGTGCTGCGGGGGTAATGAATTGAACCCGATAAGAGAATTTTTCTCTGCCCATCAATGATGAGAGATCTTCCATCGTATGTCACCTGATCATCATCTGCTTTAACGCCAAAACCTTCCAATATTGTTTTCAACGACACCAACAGCATCACCAAAGCCACCCATTTTTCCATCTCCACTACTTTTATCTTCTCACCTCTTCAGCTATATGAGTATCTTTTATCTTCTTCTGACCCTCTGTATGTATAAATACCATGACACATATATACGCGGCAAGTACAACACTAGTATGGCCCAAGAAATTTAAAAGAAAAAGAAATCAGTGCTAGCATGTGAGAGTCACAATTGAAGTGGGTGACCAGAATATTGCGAGGGGTGGGACTAGTTTTTCTTTTTCTTTCATTTGGGTGTGCCACCAAATTCCCCAAGTCTTAATTTCAGGGATACCACTTGCCAACACACACAGAGGAACAGTTGCAACGGTTTCTTAGCAGAAAATATACATTGCAAGAGAAATGGTATATTTTCCTACAAATCGTTCTACTACTTTACAAAAAAAAGAAAGAAAATATAATCAATATCTTAAAAACATAAAAAAATATTTAATATTTGCTCCATTTAGTAATTAGGATAATTTGTAGGAATAAAAAGTAAGAGGATTTAGAATTATTCATATTGCAAACCAGTTATGTTATATTATATCATATTATATCATTTTTTTGTTATATCATAAATAAATAATACATACATTTACATACACATTACCCACATTTATAGTCTTTGTCAATTTGTTTATCCCTTTATGCACACACCTATATATTCTACTTTTGCCGTCTCACACACAAAGACAAAATATGGCATGTGAGTGTGCAACAAGCATAGAGATTATAGCAATATAATCCAATGTAAGGGGCACATTGGTAATTTCACCTACTCGCTTATTCTTCATGGGAAGTCAGGGAAGATGTCATTGGCGTTGTCCCTGGGGTTGTTACCCTGGTAGGTGGGCTGTAGCGGCAACGCTATTGTTTCGGATCCCTTTTTTTTTTAAAAAAAAAAATTTGAGAAGAATTGATTTTACAACAATTCAGATTTTGAAACAGAGTTGAAAAAATTATGTTTAATAGCGATGTTTTAAAAATGTTTAAAAAAATAATTTGATTCAAATAATAAAATAAAATTACTTTTAAAATGTAAGTACAAAAATATTTTTGGGTTCCGCGTCTAATTACTTAAGATCAACTATCAATTTTTCTCAAAAGTTAGATTTTTCCTTCTAGTGGCAGCAAAATTAACTTCTTTTTTCACGATCGATAAATCTAAAGCAAACCAAACATACTCTTGAAGGCTCACGTTAGGCGTCGCTCGCCCCACATTCACATTACACAAAAAGAGTGTAACTTGTCGTGCTTAGTAATATGAAATACCCGTGACCACCTCCAAATGACCAGACATATTATTGAACCAAAATGAACAATTGATTGAGTGTCAATCTTCAGATTCGGAAATCGATCCAGGTTTTCTTGCAGATTCTCAGATGAAGAAATCACTTCATCACTTTTTTTTTCCTCAAGTAATGCCATAAATTGATAAGAAAAATAAATTACATGTTATATAGATAGAAGTCAAATTTATATGTTTAAATTAAGGATGTTCTCTTGACCAAAATAAAAAATTAAGGATGTTCTCAACGAGTGCTGTGAAAAGGTTTAAGCTATAATAAGTATTTTGTATATTTTATGAGTATTTTTATGAGATATAAAATAATCCATAAAAAAAAAAAGAGATATAGAGCCCGTTTGTTATTGATTATTTTTTTAAAAAATACTTTTTTTAAAGAAATAATTACTTTTAATGATTTTCTATCTGTTTGTTTTTGCTTTTAACAATAATCAGAATCTAAAAATAATCAAAAATTCTGATTAAAATGAAAAACTATCTAAAGTTACTTTTCAGAATTAATTAGATTTTAATGAAGAGAGAGAGGAGAGAGAAGATTAAAAAAGTAATTTTTAAGATTATAAACAAACACAAATTAGATTCAACTTTACATAAAAATCTCTAAAAAATAACCACTAAATTATTTTACATAAAAATTACTTATTTTTTAATCAATAACAAACGGGCCCATAAAATAATTAAATTAAAAACTTTTTAAAACGGATTGGTTTAATCGGTGAAAAAATTTTACTCGTTATAAAAAAATTAAAATATAAAAAAAAAAACAAATCATTTAGTTTTAGAAGTTTTTAAAAAAGATCTAATTGAGAAAATTATTTCAATGATAATTTATAAATATCTTTTATGTTTAATACTAATTGAAGAGATTTAAACATGGATTAAATAAATTTAAAAAGTGAAAAAACATTTTTAATCAAATAACTAATTAAAGAATAACTTGATTTAGCTTAATATAAAAGCTTTCAATACATATCACGATAGGTGAAAATAAACAACTTTGTGAGAGTATGGCATGTAATTTTGTGAGGATGAGAATACATTCCATGATTATCCAAAAAAAATTTACAACCGAAAGGAATTAACAAACCAAACTAAATGAGAACACATGGGATAAGCAAGACCCTAAAGCATCCTCATGGAGGATCAAAGCCAGTTAAAGGGGAGCTCTTTTTTTTTGGGTCAACTTAAGGGGGAGCTCTAAGATGATAACAAGGAAGTCCCCATAGTGACTTAAGTTAGCCAAGAAATCAACATAAAGGTTTAGCCTCTCTATATTAAATATTTTTTTATTTTTATTTTAATATATATTTTTGTACGAAATATTGTGGTTTTCTTATCCAGTACTCAGTTTCACAGCTATAATTAACTTTTTTCACCAAAAAAAAAGAAGCTATAATTAACTTCATTCATTTTGAAGCAAAAGCAATAATATTTTATGGGCCCAGACTAAGATGAAAGACCCGGTTATAGCCGTTAGATATAATGATTTTATATTTAAGTAGTATAGATTTATTTTAATATAAATATAAAATTATTATATGGAAGGACTATCACGGTCTTTCGCGATGAGAGTATAGGTGTCTCTTCTCACCCTATACCTATTTCTGAGTATGTTTCACTCATATACTACCAAGGCATGCCCATGTGGCCATGTCTCTAGCAGGGGTGAGTTTGTGATTAGTCTAAGCCCAAGTAGAAAGGTTATTGACCCTAAGCCCAATTAAGGCCATGGGCCATCTTAGACACTTAGCAAACAAGCGGCCCTGAGGAGGCATGAAGCCGAAGACTGAAGTCAAGGTTGGCAGCTACAACGACGGATAAAGAAGAACCTTCCCAGAAAGTGGCACATTTAACAGAGACCAAGATGTTCATTTAACCTGGACCTGCTCCGAGTCGCTACATCCCAGGTTGATTCACTCCTGACATAGATGTTCCTTGACTTTATATTCTCAATCTTAATTTTTTAATCACTTTTCATCTTTATCAAGGAATAGTTTATAGTTAGACCACTTTACTAAATAGGCTCAAATGGCATACTTGATGCCCAAGTAAGACCTACCGAGTCTTAAACAAAACAAAATATTCGAATACCAATAGCACAAGACAATTCACTTGATCACAAAGTAGCACGGGGTCTGACTATTTTAATTGTACAATAATGGTCAAAAGTTATATATTGAGTTTTTTTTTCATTGGTTCAATCTTACTTAGTTGAGATTTGATTATTCCGAACAAATCATTTTCCTATTCATAATCAACCATAAACTCTGTCAAGTGTTTCAAAAATCAAATTTTATTTTATTAGAAAAAATTAAAAAATTAAATCATTGATATGACCCTATGTAATACTATAGGAAAGAAGTCACTGTCTGGTGCTGTGAATAAGGGAAAAAAAAAAAGGAAATAGAAAAAGGTAGTATTAGTCAAAGGGCTTCAAAAGGTATGCTATGCGTTACAATTAATATTGTGGCCCAGTTGAAAAGAAAATGACAACAATTTGACTGTGAGGAATTAAAAAGAGCTAGCGCAATTCAATCCCAATCCATGGAACATAACCACAGTGGTCCTACTTGTCCAGATAAATATTTTGGAAGGTAACATCCAGGCAGCTTCCACGTGAGACCCAAGTCCTTATCCACAGCCCACACACACCATACGACCATAGGCATGACTCACCCACCACGTCGCTCACGGCTCAACTAGATTTTAGGCTTTTTAATTATTTTAATATTTTTTAAATTGAATTTAGTTTTTTAATGTTATCTCAGTTAATCCATAAATTTCATTTATTGTTATTGTTATAACAGGTTCTTTTATTAATTTAAGATTAACTGAATGATAATAAATAAATTTTGATAATTAAAAAACCACAGAACTTTGAGATCGTTCAAGTTTCATCTCATTTGTTTATTTCCTTTCATTTAATTTAATTATTTTGAAATTTAGGTAATATGTATAACAAAATACCCTTGATTTTTTCATCAATGGTTAACATTACTTATTTTACATTTTATTCACTTTAAAGGAGCCAAGTTTTTATACTAATCAGAATAAAAAGAACATATCAATATTTTAGATTCAATAAAGATAAAAGGTTAAGGTTTGCTCATTTAATGAATTAACACATGTTAACAGAGAAACTAAAGTTTAATCAAAAAGTAATAATGGTTATTAAACCTAGATTAATTGATCAAGTGATGAATATTATCGGCATATTCCCTCTGTTGATCCTAATTTTAATTCAAGTGATGAGCGTGGTTCAAAAGACGGCAGAATTCATGCCACTTACTCATAAAATTAAAAAATTAATGAACGGAACGAAAGTAGTGGTGAAGAAAAATAATAAAGAATTCGCCAAACCATGCAAAACTTTTTAAGGGACGATGAAGTGTGAGAGGAATCTATATATCCAAATATCCAATGTTCTTGACTACATGCTTGTATGCCTGTTGGTATTGGCGTTTCATTTTAATATTATGGCAAAAAAGCAGGAGAGCCTAAAAGCTATATATGATTTTTGTGTGCTGTGCCGTGTTTTTGTTTACTTGTTTTGACGTCTGGAGAAAAAAATAATTGTAGTTCAGCTAAAAGGACTCTGTCTTTATTATTAATTAATTAATTGTTCTGATGTGGATACATATGTTCTTTCACAAAAATCATAAATTGATCAAACATATCCACGTAACGTAAAACAGGTGATGGATTAATAACAAGCAGCATCTTATACGCTTATGGCATTAGACCATAGCTAGTTAATTTGTGATTCTTATATATAAAACATTTTCATGCTAAATGCATGAGTTGGGAGTAGAACTGTCTATTCGGGTTGACCTAACTCATTTGGACTAGCCCACAATGGGCCAACACATTTTTGGGTCGAGCCAGGCCAATTTTAATACGGGCTACTAATATGCTAGCGCCCAGCCCTCCACGGACTGTGGGCCAAACAGGCTGGCCCATGGGCTCATTTATTTTTTTTAAATAATATTTTTATAGAAACCTGATGCAGTCACACCTGTGAAATTAATCACACCCTGGGTATGAAACGCACTGTAAGCTAGTTTAGTACTAAAAAACTTCATTTGTATAAGCTTGATACTTTCACACCTGTGAAATTATTCACAATAGTGTTGTGAAATAATCTGTAATCGAGTTTAATACTAGAAAAAAGATAGTTCAAAAAATCTAACGCTTCCACACCTGTGTAATTATTCACACCCTTAGTGTGAAAGAGTCTGTAAGCAATTTTAGCAAATGATAGTCGGCCTAGTGAGCCAGCCCGGCCCACCATGGGCTATCCCACTTTGGGACAATGAATTTTTGGGCCGGGCCGGGTTGGGTTAAAATATTTTCGGCTTAGATTTTGCTAGTCCAACCAATTTTTTTATCGGGCTAAACGGACTAACCCATTAAACCTGACCCATTTTAACGGCTCTAGTTGGGAGGGAATGGAAATGAATTAATGTGGCCCTTATTAATTGCTAATGGGGGCACGGTGTTGATTTTTCGCATAACAAATCAATGGCTCATAGAATAGAAGGGTCATGAGGTGATGAACATTCATTCATTTGATGTGACACATGCAGCGATTCCTTCTAATGTTTGCAATAAGATAAGATAATACTACTAGTACAAAACAAACGTGGGTGTGTTAGACTATTCTTCTCCTCGTTCGATCTTCAATTTCTTGCAAGACAAGAACTCCAAAAATAAATGCAAAAATTATTGAAGGGGTTGGTGGTCCAAAACCCACCTAGCCGATGACGCTGGTTTGCGTACGTGGGCGCCAAAGAACTTGACGTATTATTTAAACTCACCGTTGAATCCAGGTTCAGATCCTCTGCAGCCAAAGCTTTTTCATACTACATTGGTCTAATCTAACCCAGTCGTAATCCATTCTATATATACGTGATCTAAAAAAGTTCCATAATCCATACTCTAGCGCTGAATGGGCGTTTTCAACTTAAATTAGTGATTAAATGATATGTCTTTTTTAACATCTTACATCTTACACCTAACATTAATAAATATCCAAAATCTATAAAATCTAATTTAATATAAGACTTTGTCAAAGAACCAAATGCACCAAGAAACACTAATCTTATTAAATGTTTAAAACTATTTAAGAAAGTATATATATACAACTATTTTAATATTTTTTGGTTAGGGTATCTTCACGCGCGTGTGAGGATATCTCTAGAGCCTAGATTCGAACCCATGACCACTTGTTAGAGTGAAAGAGATTCATGTCATCTCATACGAACCTCTAATAGTATAAGTAATTTAATATATATTCTATCTAGACTCAAATATAAATAAAAAATTAATTTAAGTGTATTGAACCAAAATGTAAGTAATTTTTAACTAATTTGACCCTATTTAATATTTTTTAATAAAATATCGTTCATTTAATACAAATTTTAATTATTTTTTTAATAAAAATAAATTAAAGAATGAAGTTTATCTTTGGATAAGATTAAAAAAATTAAATAAATTTAATTAACATCCTAAATTAATATGAAATTATGAATTTAGATATTTTTGTCTATATTTAAATCAAGAGGGGTATATTTGTGTGTATATATTTATTTATGGTTTAAATAAGTTTTTGGTCCCTGTAAACATTCGATTTTTGATTTTAGTCCATTAAAAAAAAGTCAAACTATTTCAGTCCCTTAAATTTTATTTTTTTTTGTTTTAGTCCTTTTAGTAAATTACCACTGTATTGTGCTGATGTGGCATATGTATGTCCCTGTCATGACTTGACACGTCATTTAAAATTTATAAGGACTTGCTGACTAGGACTTTTTTCCTATCACGGGACTAAAATCAAAAATCATAATTTTTATAGGGTCTAACTACACAACTTAAAATTTTTATAAGGTCTAATTACACAACTTAAAATTTTTATAGGGACTAAAGCACATCAACCCCCTCCCTCTTTCCCCTTCGTCCCCTCCTTCAACCCTCTCCTCCTCCACCACCAGCCCCTCTCTCTCCTCCTTTTCCCTCATCCTCTCTCCTCCACCACCACTAAATTCAATTTTGTGGTGGTGGAGGAGAAATGGGGATTAAAATCAAAATTTCAATTTTGAGAAGGACTAAATTCAAAACTTAAAAGTTTTATAGGGACTAAATTCAAAACATAGATAGGTCACGTTAGCGTTTTTTGCCACGTAGATATGCTGACTGGGTCATAATGTGCCACCTAGTACTAAAAGGACCAAAACCAAAAAAAAAATTTAAAGGACTAAAATTGTTTAACTTTTTTTTAATGGACTAAAATAAAAAATATAATATTTACAGGGACTGAAAACTTATTTAAGCCTTTATTTATTTTATATTTTCATGACACGTAGTTAAGGACAGAATGATTAACATTCACAAATATTTCACACGTGGCAGAGCGTGATTGGGTAGAGCAATAGGAGCACGACATGATGGGTTGTGTCGACCTGACAGAACCATGGGGTCCAAAAGGGATCCAGTCAACCGTGCCCAAAGAGTGTTGAAGCCGACATTATGAAAATCAATGGTACGGCGAACAAAGGTGACGGAAGCAATGACAGAATCACCGAAGCAAACAAAACAGTCACACGCGCGACACGCCCACTCAACAAGTGCCACGTGTGGCTGCTGCAGGGTTGGCACTCAGCACATGATACGAACAGTATTCTATTAAATTCCTACATTTAAAATAGATAAATGGATACAGCCTCCCTCCACCCTGTCCAACGCACGTGTCTTAATTCACTCTGTTTTTATGCAATTGATTCACCCTATAAAACCCCATCTATTGACTCTCTCCTAAGTGTCAAGTCGCAAAACAGCAGAGGAACGAGAATCATCAACAACAACAACAACAACAGCCACCGAGAGAAATCAGAGCCAGTGTTAAAGCTTGCAGTTAATTGACTAACAGGAAGAAAGAAAGACAGAGAGAAGAAGAAGAAGAAGAAGAAGAAGAAGTGGGAATGCATATGCAGGGTGAAATAGAGTTGCCACCTGGGTTCAGATTTCACCCCACCGACGATGAATTGGTGAATCACTACCTGTGTAGAAAATGTGCTGGCCAACCAATCGCTGTTCCCGTCATCAAAGAGATCGATTTGTACAAGTTTGACCCCTGGCAGCTTCCTGGTACATACTACTATATGTTTTGAGTCAATTAAGATTCTTATGAGTACTGTTTCGAATTGCTTATGAAGAATTGTTTGTTTTTTGTTTTGGCAGAGATGGGTTTTCACGGCGAGAAAGAATGGTACTTCTTCTCTCCACGGGACCGGAAATACCCGAACGGTTCGCGGCCGAACCGGGCGGCGGGGTGCGGGTATTGGAAAGCGACCGGAGCAGACAAACCGATCGGGAAACCGAAGGCGCTGGGGATCAAGAAGGCACTGGTCTTCTACGCCGGAAAAGCCCCTAAAGGTGTGAAGACCAATTGGATCATGCACGAATATCGCCTTGCCAATGTTGACAGATCCGCCGCCAAGAAAAACAACTCGAGGGTATGCATCTATTGCTTTTGCTTATTGTATTGCTTGCTACCTAGGTTTTCAATTGCGGGGTTCGCAACAGCAATTGTGGCCACAGTATCATGGTAAATTGCATCGTGACAGCAATTGTAGCTGCATTTCTCTACAATTTTCTATAATATCAAGCATCGTGACCGCGATTACAATTTAAAACCTTGCAGGCTATCCTTAAACTTCAATATTAATTTTTATAAATATCTGATTTTTTGTTTTCTGGGTTTGGTTTGCAGCTTGATGATTGGGTGTTGTGCCGAATTTACAACAAGAAAGGGAAGATTGAGAAATACAACAACACGGTCACGGTGACACCAATGTTTTCAGGGGCAGGGGAGGTTCACGATTATGAGCATGAGCATGAGAGCAAGCCAGAAATCCATAAGTTGGGGGTGAATGACCAATTGTACAACAATGACACGTCGGATTCGGTGTCCAGGCTTCACCACACGGACTCGAGCAGCTCCGGCGGGCACGTCGTTTCGCCGGATGTCACGTGCGACAGGGAGGTGCAGAGTGAGCACACGTGGAATGAGCTAGAGCTACAGCTGGATGACGCCTTTGACTTAGACTTTGATTTTCAGTTCAATTACTTGGATGATGACCCTTTTGGGGCTCAGGTCCAGTACCACCAAATGAACCAGCTCTCGCCATTGCAGGACATGTTCATGTACCAACAGAAGCCCTTTTGATTTGATCATTCTTTCAAGCAAGCATTTGTGAAAAGGAAAGTTTTTGGGAAGGAGGGAGTTCGGTTGCCTAATTAGATGGATGGGAGTACCAGAAAGGACCAGCATATATTTTTTTTTTATTTTTTGTAGGAAAAGTCAGCATTTATTATCATGCATTTACACCTAACTGGTAACTACTGCATGTGGACCATGGTGGTGCCGGCTGGTTTGGTTTGGCTTGGCTTGGCTAGGCCTCGCGTGCCAATTAACCAAACAGTGTGGTGCACGTGTGGTGACATGGACCCTTTGGAATTTTGTGGAAAAAAACAAAACAAAAGAATTGTAAAAGGAGATTGGCCCTGCAGTGTGTAAGTAAAAAAATAAGCAGTGGGATGATCTCAACTGGGTGTAGATCCAATGGGCCATGTTAGAATGTTAGTGTGTTAATGTGTAGGTGCAAGGAAAATTCTTGTTTCATTGCAGTTGTGATAGGATTCTTTTTTTCCTTATATTTGTAATATATAACTACCTTATTCAATTCAAATGAACAATTGAATGAAAAGTCTTCAATTCAAAGGGATGGAAATGGTGCAGCCTGGCCCGGCCTCGGGCGTCCATGTTTGACACTTGACATTATACTCATATGTTTGTCTTTATTTGTGAAGCAAATAGCATTATGGGCAGAACAGAAACAACGTTCAAGGAAAAAAAAAACTTGTAACAAAATACTACTCAGAGTGTGCTAAAGATAAGTTAATGCTGCTCATAGAATTGTCATGCAAATATAAATGGTCTATAATTGATGTTCCCAACTTGAGGGTCCCATAATACAGAACAACTTATTAGGTGAAATATATAGCAAGTGAGATAAACTTGTTTTCTACAGTAAAATTTGAACAGAGCTGAAAAACTTGTTTCCTACATATAATCTTTGCTCTACCTTTATCCTCAGAGTTGTGCAATCAAACTAAAAACATGATATGATTTATATAACTGATTACTTTGTCAGTTGTAACCATAACCAGTCGGAATTACACTATAAACACTAAAAATCAGGGTAGACCTCTGTACCACGTAACCGATATATTATACACAAGGATATCTTCACAAACAGATTAAGGTTCATTTGATACAACCATCCTTTTCCTATACAGTAGGGCAATAGCTACCATCTGATGATAACAGGTATAAATTGAGTGGACCAGGTATCTTTTGTGATCAAATGCTGGCATCTCTGGATTTTGGAACCCGGTTACAATCTGCCGGTGCCCAACCAATCAACTGCTTCTCATTGTCAAATACCATCACTTTGTCTAGCATGGATATGTCTGCATAGTTTCATCAAGAGTTTTGGTGAAAAGTGCTAAACAAAACAAGGGAAGAATAGCAGTACAATTGAAGAAAAGAGATAGTCACAAGTCACAACATTCCTACCTCCAATTAGGTTCAGATCCCCCATCCCTACTTCGGAGCCGTTAAGAATGCCCAAGCAAACATTTCCCATGTTCTGGATGAACAATTTAGCAGCATTCACACACGAAAATGTATCAGTTACTTGTCATATGATAGCAATATACAAAAGGTCAATCTTGAAGAAAATTGATTAGTTGGGACTTGGGACTCACTGATATTATTAGATATCCTTCAGGGGGGATTTCAAACTGAGCTTTAACTCTCCCACTGCTAGTAAAACTAAGAGCAATAGGCTTGAAGTATTTTTTGACTTCATATATGCTTCTGAAAGGCCTTTTTCCATACCAACACAGAGGGAGAGTTTGGTCATACTCATCAGGTGCTTCTTTTATGGGCTTTCCAGCTAATTCCTTTCTCAACTACATATGGAAATTGAGCCACAAAACCATGTTAACTGTTAAGAAACATGTCAATATTTTCTTGAATTACTGAAGAAAAACTTAATTTCTATTTTTCTTTTTATGATGACATTGGCATGATCTTAGTAATGCCTCATGCATTTTGAAATGCTTGAAATTGGAGGATATAGTGAGAATTTTTTTCAACTGACCCAAGAAACTAGTGCTTGATAAGCGTTAGAGTTGAAATAAGTGTAAGAACTCCCAGTATCAAAAACAGCAAGAAGATTTCCAAACCCAGTCCTCTTCCCTCCAAAAATGAGTTCAGCTGGCCCTGCTGAGTAATGTTTGCTGTGACAAATCACAAAACAGCAGAAAGAATTATGAATCATTACAATACATGTTAAAAAAAACATAAAATGTGGATCTGACTAATGAAGATGTACTTACTAATCTGTTGCTGACATTGGAGTCCAAGTCAGTCTAGAAGAGTCATAAACATCTCCAAAGAAGATGTACCCTCCTCCTTGCGCACTCAAACAGTGTCCAACAACATTTCTCACCAAACCCTGACTATTCAGCTGTGATATAAAGCTGGATTTACCCCTGCCAAGGCCAAGCATTCCATCTAAGGGGTGGTAGGAAGAATCAGGAAAAATCTGATCATATCCACATCTGCGGGAAGGAACAAAAAATGAGTGTATCAGATAACAAAGACTACTTTTTATACTTAATAAAAAAAAGTATGGTATGATCATCATGAGCATGCCGGGTTGCCATGATGAAATAATACTCTGAAACACTTCTTGCAGAAATGCTAAATATAGACAGTACATACACATAGACTAAGGAAGAGGTGTTAGATAGGTGTCGGAAATGAATGGGTGTTCAAATATCATTGTTGTTTGAGGTGGTGAAGGATTAAAGGTGGCAAAACTTGTCAAGTTACTAACCCAAGTGCCATACGAACTTTAAGTTGGACTCCATTTGTGAAGTTGAGAACGTAGACATCATTGACAAGTACACCAAGGGATGAGTAATGATCTGCATATTCAACTTCATAGTCACACTGATGCTGGAGTTCACAGTCGTAGTTATCAGTTTGGTGCAAGGATGCACAGAGGGCATGCCTGCAAGGCACTAAGTCATTGCTGGGCCTATAAAGCGGATGGGGTGTCTGAAAAATAAGCAACAAATATTGAACATTACTTTTGATAGGAGCTTGTAATCAAACAGATTCTAAACGTATCTATCTTGTCTGGAATGATTATTTACTTACAAAAAAGTCCTTAATTCAAGTTTATAGATGTTTTTAAAGTGTTAGCAAAACTCATAATCGTTTCAAGAGTTTTTTAATATTTCTCCTTTTTTTTTATTAAGTGTTTGTTTGTAGAGAAATTTATTTTGTAGTTAAAGTTGTTAACATTTGTCTGGTGATTTTGCGTATATTGCCAATAAGTGAGAGTAAAGTACCTGAGAGCAACGGGAACAAGGGGCATCACATTGAAGCCATGTGAGGTCGCTACCAGTGTCAATATCAAGAAAATATGGCCTGGGTGGGTGCCCGATGTTGAGAGTCACATTATAAAACCTGTAATAAATGGGTGACTTATATATTAGAGGAAAACACATAACAAGATATTTTTCCTCTCACTTGATATGCTTTTAACCATATCCATATTCATTCATCTATTGTGTTGTGTGTGAAAGAGACAAAGAAAAACATGATATGGGAATGGGAATAAACCTCAGAAAGATGATTTATTTAATCAAATTCATCGTTTCATCGCTACCCTTTCTAAGACTAAACATCAAAGAATAAAATAAAACATAAAAAAAAGAATAAAACTAACAGAGGGCCCAAACAGGGAAAAGGCAAGAAGAAAGGAGCAAAGGAGAAAGGCATAAAGTGAAACTGAAGGAAGAGAAAAAATAAACAGAGAGAGAAAAGGAAGTTCCTTTTACGTACCCAAGAGGGTAAACATTGCCATGAACCGGGAACACGACGGATGAGCCAGCACGAAAACGATTTAGGAATGAAGATGATGATGATGATGAAGAAGAGGCTTCTTCTTCACGTGGAAGAATGGAGTTCCTTCCATTTGCAGTTGAACTTTTGTGTTTACTACTACCAAACCAAGCTGAACAAGTAGAGGAGCTGCTCAACAAGAGTAGCAGCAGCGGCACAAAGAATCCCAACTTCCCTAACTTCATCATCTCTTCTATCTCTCTCTCAGTTCAAAATGAGAGAAGATGGGTACGTTGTGTGTTTGATGAAATGCATGAAACAAACTCCAAGGCTTTAAATTAATCACGTTGCTTCAATAATTAAAACTGGGATTTCTTCGGGTGCATGCTTTGCGCTGGGTTCTTATTCCTTCCTTCCTCTCATCAACCCTCCGCCATAAAAATATACCTTTTTTTTATTAAAGAGAATAATAAATAATACTTTTATGTATATATGGGCACCAGTAGTAGTACAAGTTCATAAATTGGAAGTTGAAGGCCAGAAGCACGGCTAAATAAATGAATTAAGAGAAGGTTCTTTCAAATATAAGAGATTTAAAAGTCAAATCAAGTTAACAAGGTAAGAGCATCTCAAATGCTAGAACCAAAAGTGTGTTCTTAACTCTCTTTTAGTGGATCCATAGATGTCACATAAGATTTAAGAACATCTATAATTTTTTATTTTAATAGTAGAACTCAATTTGGGTTCTTAAATTATTTTTTATGGGTCTCACAATTGACTCTACATATTTTCTCTCTCTCTCTCTCTCTCAATAACAATGGTTTCTCTCTCAAGATTTGTTTTTTTAGAGAAAATATTATTTTTTAAAGTGTAAGAACCGTTCTTGAGAAGTTTATGGAGAACCGTTCTACACTATGATAGCTATGTCACTCCACTCCAATGCTAAAAAAATTTAAGAACTGTTGTTAAGCATTTTTAAAATTTAAGGACAATGCATCGGAGATGGTCCAACACACGTAAAGTATATATAGATGGCTACTCTCTCAACTTTTTGGGGTTATTATGCCAATGCAACATTAACCATAAGACAAACAAATATTAAATCATTTGAATATGCTTGTGTTAAATAGCTCAATAAAGGAAAAAAGAAAAAAAATATTTTTTTTACCTTATTTTCTATGTTTATTATAATTAATTGAGAGCAATTTTTGCATGATAATACGATCTAATATAAGCTGCAGTCAAGCTATATATATATATGAGTTCTCTTTTAATTGGTTATATACTAAGCATTTGTGAATATCCTATATATATCGGATGTGTATACAATAGTAAAGCAATTGCACCAATGTGCGTCTCTTGGTCATTCCTACAGCTCAATTCCCGAGTACGATAAATACTTTTCCCCCTTGTTGAACGATAGGTATATCATATATTAATGATACTTTATACATAGTGATCACAGAAATAAAAATGAATAAATAAAAGAGGTTTGAAAATTTCATCAAATCTCTCATAATTTTTAAGTTAAACTTGTATATATCTTGGAAAAGGCCAAATAATGTATATGAGGCACATATATTTGTGCGGATAACATTTAGATTTCGTTTATTATAACTAGTGGGGGCAGCACTCCGTGCCTGCACCCACTGGTCATTTTTTTTTTACAGTTATTTTTTTATATAAATAGTTTTTTTTATTTAATTATCATTTAAAGAGACAATTAATATTATTAAAGTGGTTAATAAGAGTTAAAGAGTAAAAAAATCCAAAAAATATATATACCAAAAGACTATATCTCCTTTATTATACGTATAGATTAAAAAAATGATACGTGGCCCTGAAGAACAATTTTACTCATATGAGCCCGGAGTGGAAAAAAGTTTACATGATATATATAATTGAGTTTTTCGTTTTATTCTGTTTAAAATATGAAAACATGATTATTATAGAGCTGGGCACTTCCA
The DNA here is from genome assembly GCA_030159175.1 of Glycyrrhiza uralensis. Classification (NCBI taxonomy): domain Eukaryota; kingdom Viridiplantae; phylum Streptophyta; class Magnoliopsida; order Fabales; family Fabaceae; genus Glycyrrhiza; species Glycyrrhiza uralensis. The sequence goes on from BRZY01000005.1 coordinate 47,370,658, forward strand.
TTCCCTGGCTGTATAAGACTATAAGTCAATCTACGTAGGACTCTTATCCAAACATCTCTTGGTCAATCTTTTAGATAAAATGTATATATAGCTGCGACTTGAGGCTATGACTTATGAGCCAGTTTTTTTTTAAAAAAAAAATTAAATAAAATCATAATGAGCCGGTTAAAATAATTTGGTTTAAATGTAATTAATTAAACCGCTGAACATATGTTATGCTGTCAGCTGTCACACCAGTAATTTATATCAAGCAGCAAAAGTTTGTAGTCAAAATCTCATTTAATACTTTTGAGTGGATCAACAATTGAAAAGTAAAGCACAAGGCTGAAAAATTGAATAGGATTAAACTTTAACATTGGACAGAAGTTGGTGCCACATGAGCAACTGGCCTAGAACATATAAAAAGGGGAGAGACAAGAACTCAACATGTCCTTTGTGCATTATTCTTTAGACCATCCAATCAAAGTAAGAATGATGTGGAAAATATTGCCACTGATAAGGGCCTTCAACAATCTTTGCTTTTCGGGTGTATATGGAGGATACCTCAAGGATGAATCTGCACCAAAACTTCTATACAGAACGGCTTTCTTATGACTGAAAGCATCAAAGGAGAATTTTCCATGGTAAGAACCCATTCCACTCTCTTCAACTCCTCCAAATGGCAAACCACGAGTTGCAACCTATGTGAACATTGTAGTAAATGTGATAGATAAGGTCAGTCAATCAACACATGATTATGAGCCTATTTGGATAAATTTTTCTATAAACACTTATAATGAGTTTTTGAACTAATAGATTCTCATATAAGTTGAAATAAGTTTTTATACTGTAATTTTTTCAGAAGTTCTCATTTTTAACTTCTCCACAAGCACCTATAAACTGTTTAATTTTTTTTCCCTTTTTTTCATATATGAGAAAAATAAAAATACAATGGAAAGCTAACTTCTCTATAAGTTAGAAACTCGACTTCTGAATCCAAATAGAACTTATACCATCATGCATGTATATCATGCACAATTGCACATCTTAAGAGAGCCAATACATATGGACAACTGGATTTTGTTAAAATAGGAACACTAAATAAAAAAAACAAAATGCTGCCATAGGATTGCTCTTTCTCTAGATAAGTTTAAGGAAAAAATTAAATACATGTAAGATAGTGTCATTGATGAGCATCGCTCCAGAAGATATGTTTTCCACATAATCCTTCTTCAGATGCTCATTGTTTGTGAAGAGATATGCAGCAAGAGGTTTTGGCTTTGATTTGATTATACTAAAGCTATCTTCTATGCTGTCAACCTGCAAATATGGAAGAGAAAGAAAGATGTAACAAATCAAAATCATGTTAAATATATTGCAGAAAAACTGAAGTCCAAATTAGTAGATGGTAGAGAATTGTCTCCTTCATGATGAGGATGAAAATTTCAGAGGCGAGTTTTTCTTTTTCCTTTTATATGAAAAACTCATCCTTGGATTTTTAACCCTCATTTTCACATGACATGTTAAAAAATGATTGTCATAAATAAGTCATGCATGTTGTCCTCACATCAAGAACAGAGTTATTCCCTCCCTTGAATGTAATATTCCTTTGTCATCTATAACTCACAGTGATAATTGGCATTATTGGCCCAAATATCTCCTCTTGCATTATGGTAGAATCTTCTGGAGCATCCAATATGATGGTTGGAGCAATCCTTCTACAATAAGAAGGGAGAACTGATGTTATATATTGCTATGAAGGAATCAATGAACATTACCTTATATTAATAAACAAGAAGGGAATGCAACTCACAATTGCTTCTCATCCTTCTGACCTCCTAAAACAATTTTGTCAGATACCTTATCCTCATCCAAGAGCTTCACGAGCCGTGCATAGTGGGATTGAGACACAATACGCGACATGTCTTTTGATTCCATTGGATCTTTTCCGAAAAATCGCTCCAATTCCTCTTTTAGAGCATTTATCTGTTGAGCGAACATTTATCACGCATAATATCATATTCGAATAGCACAATTTGTTTTGTAGTTTTGAGGTAATCTTACAACTGTTGGAGCAAAGTCCCTTTTTGTGATGATATAGTCAACAGAAATGCATGCTTGTCCACTATTGCATGCCCACTTTCCAGATATTATCCTCCTAGCAGTAACCTGAAATTTTCAATGATCATTATTATACATGAAACTATCAACAATGTTATTCAGATGCCTAAATAATGAGATCAGGAAATGATGTTACTTGTAAGTGTAGACACCAATTTTTGTCCTCCTTTCATTTTACTTTTTTTGTTGATCTAAAGGGGTCCAATTGGGCTTTTGTTTGGTCGATCCAATTGCAATTGGGCCTGGGTTTTTTTATGAATCTCATGATCCAGTTAGCAAAAGGCTTTGTACATTTCTTTTTTATTATTACAAGTCCAATCAAAAAAATACAAAAAATACAGAATACAAAAAAGGGGCAAAAAAAAAAAAAAAAAAAGAAAAAAAAGAAAAAATTGAAAGCAAAAAAACTGCAATTCACTCTCAAGCTCTCCCTCCTCGGCTGCTGCTTTTTCATATTGCCCAAAAGATCCAAGCTGTTAACACAAAGTGAATTGAAGAGTCACAAATCAAAACAAAGAGGAAAAGGGCAAAATAGGAAGAAATTACAGATTGGAGAGCAAGCAAAACACACACACACCGTACGTACACACACACACACATAATCTGAAAACCACACATAATCTGAAAACAGGACACACACACAGGCAAAAACACACACACACACAGTACGTACACACACACAATTTCTGAAAAAATCAGAACACACACACACACAACGGAATTTCTGAAAAAAAAGAACACACACGCAGCACCACATCACACACAGCACCATCACACATTACACTACTACACCACACCACATGGTTTGCCCTAATTCTTCCTCATATATATAGCACAGTAACAGACACACAAAGGGGACACAGAAAAAGGAGAGAAAAAGGAGAGGAAAAACAGTTTTGATTGGTGAACCAATTTTGTTCATCAATCACAGAGAGCACAATACAGAGACATAACAATCCTATACAACTCAAAAAAAAAGAAGCCGCAGAAAGGAGGAGAGGTTTACTCACATTTGCAGTCCACTGGTAAGTAAGATCACTCTCCCTCATCATATAGCTTGCTGCGTTTTTTGTCTTTCCCTTTTCATGTCCCTGCACTCCAAATAAACCAACACAAGAGAGGCAAAATGATGGGTGAGGAGCTGAAAAAAAAACAAAAAAAAAGAAGAGAAAAAACCAGAAAAAATAGCAAAACAGAGAGGAGAGTACCGAGTACTTCCACCGCCACCCGTGGCAGCGCGGCCACGCCATGGCCCTGTCCGCACCTTTTCTTTTTTTCTTTTCGTTCTCTTTCTTCTTTTCCCTCCACGTTCTCGCGTCTTCTCCCTCTCTCCGAATGTGCTCTCTGCCATCTCCGCCTTAGTTCGCGGCTGTTCCGTTCCGCGTGGCCTGTGGCAGCGGCCATCATGGCCGCCATGGTCCCCATGGTCACCGCCACCCCTTCCCTTTTCCCTTGCTTCTCCCTTTACTTTCTCCTCTTTCCCCCCTCTTTCCTCTTTTCCCTTTTCCCCTCTCTCCTCTGTTAGGGATTTTGAAATCCCGATCCCCCTTCTCAGTTCCCCTTCCTTTTTTTTTTTTTTAGCTTTCCTTTTTGTGGCTGTGTAGTTTAGTTTTTTTGTTTTTTTGTTTGATTTTCGATTTGTGTAATTAGGTGTGATTTTCTTTTTTCCTCCTCTCCTTTGTTAACTGATCTGGTTTGTGGTTGGGGGCCATTGGCCCATTGTTTGTGTCTTTTTGTCCTTTTTTTTCCTTCACATAATAAATCTGATTTGTAACTTTGGGCTTTGGCCCAGTTTTGTTTTTTTAAAAAGAAAATAAAGATGAATGTCTGATTGGGTGTGTGGGCCTAGCCCAGTTGCGTTTTTTTATGTGTTGGGCTCAGCCCGCTGTTTTTTATTCACGTTTTCGTTCAGCTTGAGCCCAATAGCTTTTGATTCCTCGTCGTATTTTATTGTTATTATCACCATTATTTTATTTTTATTTTATGAGAGAAACAATCCTTTTCAAAAAATTATTAATTAATATTTGACATTTGAATAATAAAGGGGACTTGTTGGGCGTGACGCTCTTCAAGTTCTCTTTCTTTTTGATGATGAAAATATAGAGGGATCTTCTTGGCGTGACGCCTTGTTTGGTCTCTCTTCTAATTAAATAAATGCTTTAATATAAAAAATGGGACTATTGGGACGTGACGTTCTCTTAGTTCATTTTTAATAGGAGCTATTGTAGGCGTGACGCCTTATTAGTTCTATCAAGTTCACTTTTTTTTAAAAAAAAAAATAATCAAAATCAATTAACTCACAAATATTTTCTATTAAAGAACTACGTAGCTTTGATTTCCTCACTGCACCTGAGGATACGTAGGAGCAGAGACCTTCCCTGTCGAGCACAAAAATAAATTTTCATATTTTTTCTCCTTTGTTTTGCAAATAAATGATAAATTATTTCTTTTTGGGGTACAATAAATAATTTTAAAAGCTAACAAAATTTGCGCATTTAATTAGAGGTAACCGCTTTTTAGCGGACGTCGTAGGGTGCTAGTACCTTCCCTACGCGTAATCGACTCCCGAACCCTAAATTTGGTTCCAAAGACCATTTTTTTCCAAAATGGGTTTTTCCAATGTTTTCCCATTAAATAAACTTTGGTGGCGACTCCTCTGTAATTTTTTGGGTTGCTTCAGTAAGTTGACATTTGAATCAACAACAGCTGGACACTTTCCTCCAAGTTCCAGAACTACAGGGGTAAGATGCTTTGCAGCAGCAGCCATGACAATGCGGCCTACTCTAGCACTACCTGCATAAAAATGGTCTATTATGCATGGAACCTTACAGTAAAGTTGGCACACTATAGAAGAACAAATTGGGTTGAATACTTGTGACTTCTTATTACAAATTAAAAGGTGCAAATGCTCCAAGAGTGGCAAATATTCTACTACCACATATTTTTTATAAATGGACTGATGAATCTGTTTGATATAGGATCTTGTGATATACTCTTATAATATATTGAAGATAAATTACCCGTGTATAGTATCTTATCCCACTTCTGCTCCAAGAGTGCAGTTGTTTCAGGAACAGCCCCTTCAATAACTCTTATGGCAGAGTTGTCTAGATAATTTTTAAGCAAATTTGCAAGCAGTGATGATGTTGCTGGAGCAATTTCTGATGGTTTCAGAACCACTGCATTACCCGCTGAAATTGCTCCGATGACTGGATCGAGTGATAACACTGAAGATAGGAAATACAAGCTCAATAATATGGAAAGGAATGCAAATGGAGAAGATGGAAAGTCATTAGATAAGTGTACGCATCTCAAAAATATTATATGAGTGCTAAGAACTTATTATATGTTGCAACGTAGTGATCATCAGAAAGCTATGGAGAAGGTGAAAAAGAATAATAGACAATTCAAATTCATTGAAAGTTTAGGCACGTAACGACCAGAAACCTTTGGTCAACTTCCTCCACAGAGAACAGACATAATTTTTATGGGGAATGATTAAATAAAGGGAATACAAACTTGTGATGATTTGAAGGTCAATTAACTAGTTAACTTTGAATTTTACCATAAGAAAAATATGAAGGCATAAGGGCTTGTATTTAAAGATTTAACTCATGCCACATTGCCATTGGATGAGACTTATACGTAGTGTATAAAAGAGCACAACAGTGATTATAACGACCAAAGTGCAGAAAAGCAGTTCTCTGTTGTAACACAATGCAGTCAAGATATGTGAAGTGTGTGAAAGCAAAAACATCTTATACATACAGAAAGGAAAGTTCCATGCTGAGATGACCAACACAACTCCCAATGGTTCTGACACAATCTCAGCTGATGATGGGTATGTTGTAATTGAAGTTTTAACCTAAAAGGTGTGTACTTGTGTGTTAATTGAGGTTGACTATTACAATGTTAGCTTGGAACTTATTGTCATTGTTATTGACTTGTTTCTGGTAATTACCTTTTCAGGCTTCATCCAGTGATTCAGTTCTTTAAGTGCTTCACTACATGAGGATTTTGTCTGAGACACCTGCATTAAGAAGCACATGCATAAAACTTGTGACCCTGATGATAGCAAGCCAAATGGAAAATGTAAATGCCACCATGACAAACATGGAAAGAATTTTCTTTAAAGTAAACTAGTCTATGGACCCGGCCCATGCAAAATACGCATTTTTTCTAATAAAAACAGTAAAAAAAATCCAACAAACAAAACCATTGTAGTTGGAAATAAAAAAGAGTTGGAGAGGTGACACGTGCCACAGTTTTACAGGTGACATGTGTCACAACGCAAGCGATCAAAACTTAATTTTCTTATATAGTAACGATAAGAGAAGAAAAATATGAAGCGTAAACCACATATTATTAATTGAAGCATAGAAACAGATTAGGAAATTGGAGACCTCGGACATAAATGCTTCGAATTCAGGCTTAGAAAGGTCCTTATCAAGTGCTGTAATGATGTCCTTCTCCCTCTCTTCTAGCATCTTAGCTATGCCCTCCAACTGGGAAATCCTCCATTTGTAGCTTTTTGTCTTGCCTGAATTAAAGCTCTCTCTAAGCTCCTTAACAAGCAAACCAGCCTTCTCCCCATCAAATATAGGCATTTCTTCTGTTTCTTTCATTACTAATATAGTTGCAGAACCTCTATACAAGATAAACCATACATGCAAGCAATTCACATAAAAGAATATCAGAGCTAAACAAATAAAAAGCTCTACCAAATTGAAGAAGGGAGAGAGCTTTACGAGTATGAAGAGAAAACAAGGCAGGGAGAGCGGAATTCAAGTTGCTTTCCAAAGCTCTTTCTAGTTAAATGTTCTGAAAAGGCTCTGCTGCAAACTGGGGAACTGTTATTCATCATGAAGAAGTGGAGTAAGACACTCATCAGTTATGATAAAGTCCTAGTTTTTCTTGCACAACTAGCCAATGGACTCTCGCACAAAGTATGACTCTTTTCTTAAAAGTTAACAGTAAAAAATCCAATAAATGAAACTGTTTTGATAGGAAATAAAAAGACCTGAGAGGTGACACATGTCCTATTAGGGACCTATTTTTCTTATATAGTAATAGATTGATGTTATCGCAATTCTGTTATTCCATTGGGTATTTTGCATTCTCACAAGTGTCATTTACCATGTTTCTTTTATTTCTCAGAAATTAGAATCACAAACATGTGGAGTCATGAACAAACATTGGTTTTTAAGTATGTAAATAAGCAAATAAGTAGGAAGATAGGTAGTTACCTGCCACTGCCAGCAAAGAACAGCCCAAAACATAGTCTTTTCATGGTAGAACCAAAAGGGTCTTCTGCATCTCAGGTCCTTCAGGAGGGTACTGGATCATTGCAACAGTCTTGAAATAGAAAGTGGAGTATGAAATGGTGGTTTACATTTACAGATATGTTTAGACTAGGGGTGAGTTCTCAGCCATGAAAAATATAGAGGGACAAGGTTATTGATAACTTTTGCGTTGACAATAAAATCTTTTTAGCAACAGTGATGGTACTTGAGCCACAAATGAGTGAAGAGATATCTAGACAGATCCTATACACAGTGTACAATTGTTTGCATATATACTGTGTCAGCCATTTGTTTGCGTGACCAGACATTCACATTAGACACTTGAAATCCAAACAAACTCGTCATCCATTCGATCGGTAAGATATTTCAACGGATCAATTGGAGAAAAGAAAAAGATTCATCCATTGACTAAAAATTCAGAAATCCACTAATTCGATTGTTAAAGCCAACATAATTATTAGCATGATAAAGCTACGCGATCCTCTACTAGTATTGTATGTAAGCACTCAGTATCAATGCCTTCCTTGTAAAGAGGGGAATTTAATAATTGTAAAGTGTAAACTTTCGGTTTGGTATTATAGTCTTAGTAATTGAGAAGTGCTATCTAAGTTAGTAGGGTTGGTATTTGTGTAGTTTGTATATATGAAGTCACAATTTTAAACTCTATCAGTATCATTGCAGAGAAGTATTATTTAGTATGAATTTGACAATTGAGAAAGTAAGAAAAGATGAACAGCCAATGTATTGTTACACATTACAATACATGTATATGACTGAAAACCAATTATAAATTACCATCTACTTTTTTTTCTACATATTCTTTTTGTTACTATTCATAATTAGTAATTTATCATCTATCCATTCAAAAGAGGAATAATACACCAGCAACACCAATTGAGTGTGGGACCAAAAAAGGATTTGGATTCATTCAAAGGGTCACTTTACTACTAGAGTCAAGAAAGGAAAGGAAGAAGACAACCAAACCAGTAGCCTAGTTTTTCGTAAAAAAAAAAAAGAAAGAATGAGAAGGACAAGGACAAAGACAAGGTTGTGTGACTTGTGAGGTGTGTGAAGCCAAAGGAGGGACACAAGGCAAACAAAGAAAGAAGGAGAAGAAAGAAAAAAGATGCTTCCACTAAAGCTGGTTCGCTCTCTGGTCTTGGGAGAAACCATCAACCACAACCCTCATCACATTCTAAAACAAAATCAGCACCATGCCCACACCCATGATGATGATATCGATGATGATAATGATGATGATGATGATGAAGCCACATCCCAAATGCCCCACCATGAAATAAGAAGGAGGAGAAGAAGGAGAAGGAGAAGAAGATCCAAAATCCCATGTCTTTTGTTCCTCCCAACAAAAGAGATCATAACAAACACATATAGGCTTGCAACCATTGCAAGAGACTTAGGCATGGACTTGTACCCAACACCATCACTTTCACACATCATCTTCTCAACCCCATCATCATCCACACCATCATCATCATCATCCCCGTCAACTTCAACCCCATCTACCCTCTTCTCCTTCTCTGTCTCCTCCAACGCTTCCTGTTCCTTCCTCAACGACGCCGTTCCAATACCCTTCCCTTCCCTCTCCACAGCACCACTGACCCACCTTCGCTACTTTGTCACGCTCTCCCCACGCGCCTTCAAGATCGTCCTTTTCACCTCCGACGGACACCACCGTGACGCCGCCGACGGCGGTGGCGACCTCAGAAACTGGGACTGCTGTTCACTCTCTCTGTACTCGCGGGTCACCGGCGATCGGGTCGACACGATGGAGGGGTTTTGCCGGGTCCTCGCCGGTAAAGGTTGGACCTTTTTCAAGACCAAGAAAAACCCTTCCGGCGCCGGCGCCGGCGCCGTTTACCTGTTCAGGAAGGTGGACGTGAACCGAGTTCGGGTGGGTCGGGTCGTTGGGGCTGGGGCACCAGATGGGGCATGCAGAGTGAGGGAGTTGAGGTTGCCCCAATTGGATTTTGAAAATGCCCCTCTCAGGATTTTGCAGTATATTTTGTTGATGACTGATGACATCTTCTGTTTAGCATAATAAAACTGGTAAGTGTTTGAAAGGGTTTCTGCTTCATTTCATTTTTCCTTGTTTAATCCTTTTTTTTTTGTTTAAAAAAAATAGATTATGCACTGTGTTGATTGCTTTTTAATTTGGGGGTTGTTAGTGTTAGATGATGGATGACAAGAGGTGGAGAACAAACAAGTATCGCATCTGCTTTGGTGATGCAATATGTGGTGTTACTCTTGAAAGTGATGTAATTCTGTGATGCTTGCTGGGAAAGAGCTAGATTCTTTGTTGGAGGGAGTGAAAAAGTGATTCAAACTTTTAACCTCATTCATCATCTCGTGTTGTATTGGATTTCTTAATTAAGTTTAACCAGATGGTGAAGGGAGTGGAGTTGTTGAAAGGATTTTTCCATAGCGAGGGGAAATGCTCAAATCCTTTTGAATGATAGGAGTGAGACCTTTCTTTTACTTTGTAATAATAATTCTTTCATTGAGAAGCCAAAACCATATAAGGATGGAAGTTGGTGCAGCCAGGGTCCGGGTTATACATTGAATAAATACACGTGGTTTGGCAAAATGCAAAGATCAGTTGTGGAGGCTGGTGGAAGGAAATGAAGCTAAAGAGTAAATGCATGTATGATTTTCTGTTGGAAAATTATAAAAATTAAGTTTAAACCCAAAATAATTATAGTTTTTTCTTGACAAATGTATTTTTTATACCGCAGCTACTTATGGTAGGCTAGGCTGCATTTGGTGTGTGATATTCAAATCAAATTTAGAGCTATGGAGCCTTCATTTCACTGATGAATTTGAAGAAAGAAAGGTTATTGTCAACATATTCTGTGTAGCTTCGAGGCTAATGAATAATTGATGGGGCGGATGGGATATCTTCATACACATCCATGCAGAACTGGAAGATGATGCTGGTTGGTTTCCCTTTTTGTGTTCTTGTATGAATACAGATGATGCTGGTTGGTGAGGGGAAGAACTGCAACAGTTTTTTTTTTTACTGCACTGTGCTATATAATTGCAGTCACCTACAGTCGACTTCGTAAAATAAAACTCCTAAATTAATTAAAAGTAACTAAATAACTATTCACAATATCTAATATGATTTGTTTCAAAAAAAAATATTTAATATGATTGGATTGTGCATCTTTGATAGTTTTACTCTATTTCCTTTTATTTGAACTTTTAAACTTTTCCGACTTTCATCGTATAATTATCCACAATTGAGATACATTTTGCTTGCACACAAAATAAAAAACAAGCCAATAATATGATCTAAAAATGATAAAAAATAATAATAAACTAATAAAACAATATTAAAGAAACTAATCAAACACATCACTAAATCGTTCACCAAAAAAAAACATCACTAAATCAGATATATTTTCTTATAATTAAAAATTAGTTTGATTCAAATTTCCCAATAATTAAATCTCAACCAAATCAAGTTTTTTTTTATGAAAACCAAATCAAGCTTTTTTTTTATACTGACCAAATCAAGCTTTTTGAACTATATAAATTTATTTTAGAAAATAGAAAGATTTAGTACATTCATCAACATTCATCACCACCCAATATTCTCCGTTTTTCAAATATATTCTGAACGCAATTTATCAAGAGAGATTCTTTCAATTTTTTCATCTATTACAAAGTTTTCAGATTGATATATCAAACATAAAATAATTTTCTAAAATAAGAAACAAGAATTCCTTCGAAAAAAAAAAACAAGAATAGTCCTTAATTAGTTAATGGAATATTTGTTCTTATTTTTCTTGTTCCGATTTTTTCTTTTTTTAAATAAAACAAAAGTATATCAATTCATAGTTATATTATTTTTATTTATACATGCCAAGACAATTATATAGATACAGGAATCGAAAAGCATACAAAATCATAAAGTTTATTCTGGCGCGCCTCAACACATGCATGTTTTTGTTTCCTTTTCCCTGTATGAATTGCCTTCAATAAACTCCCCCTAATAAAACTGCGTACTGCAACTTCTCACAACTATATATCTAATATCTCACTGCATTTATGGCTACATATACGTGATATTTCTAATCAGTATCTTAAGGATTCAACAATAGTATACATATATGCTTCAAAAAAGAAAAAACAATAGTATATATATAGTAATTATAATGTGTAATATTTAATGTTACTAATGCATTAAATGCGATTTCCAATTCATATTTTCTATTTATGAATTCGTTAACAAGAAAAATAGGGCACTGATTAGCAGCAACATTTGATATATTATGTTTCTTTTCCCCTATTGCTTTTGTTGCTTTTCTCTCTCAATAACTCTTAGCAATAATTTATTTTTCTAAACGTGACATATCTCACTAAACCCTTCTTTTGCTTTTGTTTATGATTTTGTGTTTAGTACTTGGGCGATATGGGGAGAATGTCAAAGTTGCATGCATCACCATTGGTGAGTCTATGTAAAGAAAGGAAGGAGATTATTAAAGCCGCTAAGTATTGTAGGTATGATTTAGTCACATCCTTTGTTGTGTACTCGGAGTCCCTTTTGGAGCTAGGCAATGCCCTCAACAATTATGTGGATCAAGAGTTGGTGATTGTTGAAGATTGTTGTGCCCACTTGGAATTTCCCTTATCTGACACTGATTCTGATTTGGACTTATTACTTCATCAATTTCAATGTGATGAGAAAGAATTGCCAAGTAGCCATTGCCATAGCCCGGTAGTGAAGGTAATTGATGAATCAAATTGCACTTGCAATTGTACTCAGCACCATGCTGAAGCAGAATCATACATGATGGATAGAGGGAAGCCAAGAGTTGAGAATAATACAAGTACTCAAGAACCTTTTCAATTTTCCTTTAACAATCCACATCATAGAAACTATGAGGATACTACTCATATTCACATGTCAAGTGAAGATTTTGGACACCATGACAATAGTCAAATGGTGGGAACTCCAAAAGGGGGTCATTGGTTTCCTCATCAGCATGTGAATCGTGTCACTTTTGGAGCTTCAAAGTCTTTTCCCTACTATGCTGGTGATAGGTTTGTACACAATGGTGCTGAGCCATTTCCAATGGCTGGGTCCCCCAGTTATGGTGCAGAGTCCCAAAAGCATGGAACTGACCAAAATAATGCTTCCACTGTCCCACCTGTTCCTCCCCAACCTCAATTCCATACTTGGAATTTCTTGTATCCATTTGGCATGAACCATGGTGATGTTCCTTGTTATGGCCTTGATCGTGATGTGAGGGAAGTGAGGGAAAGAGAAGGGATTCCTGATTTAGAAGAAGATGAAGGTGAGCAAAGTTTAAATGGGTCAGATTTTTATCAGAAGGAAATGGAAAGTGAGATGAGGAATGACTCAGGCAGTGAAGATGGTGAAGAGGTTAAGACAACAGTGCAGGACAGTGAATCTCTTGGAACCAGTAGTGTTACTACACCGGCTTCTAGCTGCAGAATGAGTCTAAAGGAAGCAGTAGTGGATATAAGGAATGAATTCAAATATGTATTTGATTGTGGAAGAGAATTCTCATCAGTTATAGAGCTGGGCAAGCTACCATATCATTCTGTAGGCACCAAATTAAGGGGTAGGATCTCTGGTCTTATTGTGTTTACAAGCTTAACCTATGGATGAAATTGATCAATAAGTCCAACATTACTAATATTTGATTCTTTTGATGAAATATTAGAAATTGCTTTATTACAGAAAGAATAGGAAGTGTTCATGAAATATGATGACAATATATATGGAATGAACAAGAACTTGATCCTGATTTTGCATTATTACCTTTGCAGCCTTTGCCTCTTGTGTCTTGGGGCGGATAATCCCTTCAGCACAAACATGTTTGTGCCCTCCATACATGTTAAACCAGCCAGCTCCTAGAGTAAGGTGGTTGCCCAGGGCTAAGATGCAAAACAATCGTGTTTTCGGCGACCTTTCATCAACTTTGGAGAAGCTTTATGTGTGGGAAAAGAAGCTTTATGGAGAAGTAGTGGTAAACAATTACTTCTATATTTATCATATATTTACGTGCCTTCTTCTTTCTGATGGTTTAAAAACTCATAGTTGAACTTTTTTATTTTTATCTTTGTTTTTCCTAAACAATTTTAATGACAGGGTGAAGAAAAACTTCGAATTCCCTATGATAAGCAGTACCAGAGGCTAAAGAAGTTGGATATTAAAGGTTCTGAGCCAGATAAGATCGATGATACTCTTGCTTCTATCAAACTTTTAAGTTCAGAAATTAAAGTAGCTGTTGCATCAATCAGTGCAATATCTAGAGAGATAAATGAGTTAAGAGATGATGAGCTGCTTCCTGAACTGAATCAATTGATTGAAGGGTATGCTACTTTTCCCTCTCTCTTTTATTATTTATACGGAGTCCTATCACCTATGTTATTAGCAGTTGGTGCTACCAAATACCAATATTATTAGTGAATTTGTGTAAACATTTTAGATCATTGTTACATCTCTAGGCACAAAAAGACCATTCTTTATATGATTTTTCTCTGCAATGGTTGTTTGATGCAGTACATTTCATCTGAAGGTTTAATTTCCTTGAATCATGTTATCCATGCCTAATAAACTCCCATTGAAATGTTTTTATGAAGTTCTGACATTTTATAATTACATTTACACTGCATCCTTTTTATAGCTTAATTAGATTGTGGAAGGTCATGAGTACATGTCACCAGAAACAATTCCAAGCTATCAACAAGGCCACAAGTCATGTACATATATTAGATCCTGGGAAGAAGAAGAAGAATAATAAGAAGAAAAAGTCAAGCTCAAAAGCTACCCTAAGACTGGAAAGGGTGATCTTGAAATGGGGTATGTGCTTTAGTGCTTTCATTAACACACAGAAGGCCCTAGTGAAACACTTGAATGATTGGCTACTGAGGCAAATTATCCATGAAACAGAAGAAACTGAAGATGGGGCTGGTCCTTCATTGCCAAGTGATCTAGGAGCTCCTCCTATTTTCGGTGTTTGTAACAATTGGTACAATGCAATTGACAAGGTTTCAGAAACTGGAGTCTCTGAAGCCATTAGTAGTTTTGCCTCATGCTTGCACCAGTTACATGAGAAGCTGGAAGAGGAAAAGGCACTGAGAGCTAGAGTGAAACACCTTTTAAAGGATTATCAGCACAGGCTTCGACGGTTTTGCAAGAAGAATGTCATCAACCCGCCGCAGCATTGTTTATCTTTTATCAACATCAAGGCCTCAGAAGATTTTGAAGAAGATGAAATTCCACTGCTGAGAGGATCTGATGAAAACTTGGCTACTTCAAGACAAAGACTGGTTGAACACAGAAAAAGGCACCAAGAAGTTATCAAACATGTCAATGACACTGCTTCAAGTTGTTTACAAGAGGGTCTGACTCCCATTTTTTATGCTTTGTGGAACTTTTCTTTGGAAAATCTGAAGATTTATGAGCAGCTGAGAGTTCCAAACACTGTCCCCCATGAATAAGTAATCTTGTGTTAGAACTTGTAGAACAGAAGGGAGTTAAGAATAACATATTTTTGTCAAGTAGGTTGGGAAGTGTAAATAGATTAACCAGAACATCTTTCTGTGTTGGACAGCTCACAGCTATACCAGAAGATCGTGAGTTTTTTGTTTTTTGGCTGACCCTTTTATTGTGAAGACTTGGAAAGGTGATATTGAGTGACTACACAAGCAGAACAATGCAGTAGAAATAAAGTAGATGAATTGCAATATAATTTTTATTTTGCATGTTATTAGGTGGTTGATACTTAGCTATAAACACTAGAGTTAAGAGCAAGAAGAAAAAAGGCTCAGGGAAGAAATCTTAGATTAAAAAAAAAAGGTTTAATATTTTTGACTCGTGGACGATCTTATTCCTATAATGTAATCAGATTTTACACATCATATTTCACTACAATATTACTTCTTAAAACTTCTTTATATTGTATCAAGATAATAAAATATGATTAAAAGTTTGTATAAAAATTTATTTATGCTACCAATGTATAATTATTAAACTTTTATAATTTATTAAGGGTGTATTTGATAAAAACTTATTTGAACTTATTTTATGACATAAACACTTATGTAAATGTCTGCAAAAACTTATAAAAATATTTTATAATATATCCATAAACTGTTTTCAAATTATTTTTATAAACTCCAATATAATTTATAAAAACAGCTTATACAAAATTTATGCATAATTTAAACCAATAAACTCTTTAATTATAAAATCATATACATAAACTTGCAAACATTTATCGAATAAATTCTTCTTTAAATTGTTTATCCAAACATAGCCTAAAGTCCAAAATCTGGGCTATAGTCCCAAAAGGTGAATACTCTCTGAGACACGCGAGAAAGAGAGCAAGGATATGTCCCCTATGACACATCCATGCTAGTTTGCTGCTTTTGACATCTGCATACTTCACCTCTTAATTAACTCGTTTCTTACACGTCTCTGGCAGAAAGCATTAATATTAATAATTACTATTTAGAAATATGTTTCCAATAAAATTACTCAATACTCAAAAGCAATATGATTCCAAGGCAAGGAACACGGCAAAAATCAAAATGGAAAAAGATAATATATTTCGGGCAAGTGACGTGTAATTTCCTTCAATTAAGTGAGGCAATATTATACAGATGAGTACAACAAAGTTACACAGTACCAGTTAGTTCAGTTTTGGCGAGAACCCATATGATGTCTAACATTACATCTTGCCTAACAGCTTTGAGAATACAAGAAAATTGTACAGCCATAAGCATAAGCATGATATACATGTGTCACCAGTAGCACAACCATTTCCCGTGTTTATTCCCTTCCAAGGGCTCCATTAATGTTCCTGCAGTATAGTTCATATTACATAGCATCCAGATTCCTGTGCCCAATGCAACAAATCTTGACTGCGATTACAAAAAGTGAGGTCCACAAGCATGAAGGCAAACCATCTGAACATGGGGGGTCATGAATTGTCCTGAACGAGCTCGCTCAAGTTTCCCACCGTTGACCTTAAATCTATCTTTATTTGATCTCTTCCACCACAACCTAACATGAGACATGGTATTTCAGCATTATTGCTAATATGGAAGAGTCACCCAACTCTAGTTGGAAGTATGCCAAAAGGTTGAACAATGTTGACAGGAAACTATAGAAAATGAATATTGATAAGGACATAGAGAATTTGATTTTTGCCACAACCCACGTATCCCAAGTGACTAAGGTGAATCAGGCGACGCTCAATTTATAGTTTCTTAAATACTTTGCAGGAATCTTAATGCCATAATATTTAGTTCAAAATTTCACAGAACTCTCATGAATCCTAACTGCCCATTAAAATTGCTCCCGCAAAACATGAGAAAATTGATGATTCTCCCGAATCTCTATGACCGACACACTACCATCACCACCGTTGCCACTAATATGTGGTGGAACAATACCTTATATACGTCTTGATTTCTGCTGTGGAGGGTATCCTGGCATCCCCATTTGGTCTTTTCTTCTCATCTGTTCAAAAAGAAAACAACAATATCACATCCACCATAGAAAAAGGACAAAAATTTAACTCCTGCCTCCTTTAACCAATCAACAATGAACCTGTTGTTGTTGATGGGCCTGTGGAACACCTCGTTGCATTGGCATGCCACCAGGATTCATTCCAGCACCCATCCCTGCCTGGGATGTGAGATTATAAGCTTGCATTGCCTGATGATGCATTCTTTGCATGCCGACAACATTCATTGGCCGAGCGACAGATCTATTTGATACATGACCACCAGTTATGTTGCCAGAAACAGCAGCTCCAGACGAAACCTGCCTCAAGATTGAGAAATATACACATTCATAAGCATCAAGTGGAAATGTTTATGCGTGTATAGGCTTTGTCCATGTCCAAGTATGCAAATACAAACCATTATTTACCAATAACCATGAACAAGCTGTTTTTTAAGAACTTAAATTTCAGTAAGAAATCGAAAGTATTCATTGACAGAAGCCACACAGAATATTATTCATGCACAGTTAAGTTCAACAGGATTTTCAATTGTCATTTCATACCGGTTGTGAAGGTTGCATGTTGGTTGTCCCTTCAAAATCTGTTGTTGTGTCCACTGGACGTATGGGATAATTCACAAATGTCTCTCCAGGTTGGCAGGGTACAAGTGCACTGAGCATTGATTTTACGGACATTTCAAATTAAAGAAAATAAATGATCTCGGAACACATGCTTAATGAAGGAAACAACTTTTTTATATATAGAACATGAAGAGAAATATTAAATGTTGTTTATTTATAAATCTCGCAAACAAATTTTTAGAGCAATCAAAAGTAACCAATAATTCTAGGAAAAGGTTTTATCCAATCAAAACAGGGGGAAAGACCAAACCATAATAGCAAAGGAGGAAGGAAGGAAGGAAAGGCCTTACTTCCGCCCAGGTTGTGGTTCCATTTTGAAATACCTGGTAAACAAAGTGTAAGATGTTTAAAATATAATAGCTGAAAGATACAAGGGAACTAATTATATAATCAACCAATTTTAAAGCTTCAATAGTAGGCCATATCAAGAAGATAAAACATACAAGGGAAAAAATGTTGAATCTCGTCAAGATTTCTATATAACAACCATTAACCAAATAAATGTTAAGTCATCCTTTTCATTGCTAGGCATGTAGATTTCATGCAAGAATAAAAGAAAATCAAAGGAGTCTTACTCATGCTCCAGAGCTTGTGCTGCTGTTATACGCTTTCGAGGATCATATCTGCACATAAATACACAAGCCATGTTATCATAAAACAAGAATAGAGGTCAAAAAAAAAAGGAAAAAGGGAAGAGAATTTTCATAAAAACAGAAAGTCATGAATCAATTCACATATCCACAAATACTAGATGAAATATTTACAGGTTGAATGCCACATGTGACAACTGAAACAACGTCACATTTTGGTTTCACTTGAATAACTGTAATGATGGGAATAAGAATAGAACAATAAGTCCCATTGGCATGTTTAGCATTAAAAATTTCCCTAGGTGGTGGCAACGATAGTAGTGGTGGCAACAACTGCAGTGGCAGTGGTCATGGTAGTGACCGTGGGGTGGGGTGAGGATTTGTACACTCCAAAAAGAAAAAGGTATAATACTACTATATAAGGATGATTAAATTAATTATTGATGAAAAGCAATAGACAGAAGGAATGGCCATTCACTCAGTTGATTGAACTCATTCCTTACTACCTTTCCATAGTAACTACCAAATATAAGTTGGTTGATATATTGTTTTAGGTGCTCTTTCTTTCGTAGAACTAGATAAGACGAATGAAATTTCCCCCAATATCCATAGTTTAGAGAATAATGATAATCCTGTACTCTGGAGAATAAGAATTTATCATGTAGTGCTTGCTTGATATCCTTTTACGGTTCAACCTATTTAGTGATGTAGAGAAAGTCCTCAAAATCATTCTCGATATCAACAAATCCCCAGAACTTAATGATAAATATACTCTTTTGTGGTTCGGATGGTGATTTACAAGAAAAGCAGCAATGCTGCAAAGGTGTAACCTTTATCAAATGAGAAGATTGCCACATGGGTTCAGCATATTTATTATAGTAACCACAAGAACTTAACTAAAATAATTCAAACAACACTGAAAGAGGTAGAGCTAACTTGTGCACTGTATGTAACTATAAGAGCAACAAGAAGAGGGGCAATAGGGGATGACGATGAAAGTTAGAAATAATAGGTCACAAAAATTACTGTGACTTACTTAACCATCCCATCACCATATTACGGAAGGGGTATCACTATAAATCACAAGTATATAAGGGGGTACCATTTCACCCTGTGTTCAATTTAGCATCTTCGAAATTTTAAATGGAAAAAAATACAGCATCATTCATATAGAGGCATAGCAAAAACTTCATCAAAAGCTTAGAAGGAAATACTTACTCAAGCATCTTTGACAACAGGTCATATGCAGGACTTTTTGGAGACAGATGCACAACACCATAGAGACTAGCATTGTCACTGTTTGCAAATAGCAGAAAAACAGGCCCATTAAATTCATGAAAAAAGTAATTAGGTAGAAAGAACAGGCAAGGAAAGGAGAAAACAAGGGGCTCAACAGTATAGTATGAAAACAGGTCTATCCTGCATATATTTCTATTTGTATAAACATTAATTAATTAATGATCTTACTATTTGTGTCCTTGTATATGTTGCGAATCTTGTTGCCAATGGGGAAGATTTGCTAATGAAGGCCACTTTTCTAGTGTAGGATGGCCTGGCACAGTAACAATGTCCACTGATGTAGGTCTGGAATATCATCAAGAGAATGAACATCCCCCAGCAGGGAGAAAGAAAAACAGTACGCAAATAAATTACCTAAAACCTTGAATATCTTGTCAAGTTGATCGAGCTGCACAAGTGGAACAAGGATAATTTAGAATCCTACAATGACAAGGTTATACTAATATAAAAGACTACATCTATAACAAGTTTTAACTATAGAATCGGAAAGCTGTAAGTTATACAATCAAGCACCTGAAAAGGATTTGGTGTAGCTTTGACTTCTGCACCTTGAAATAGTGGCTTCAAGGTCAACAACTCAGCAAAAATGCATCCCACAGCCCACATATCTAAATGTCTCTTTAAGGGAAAAAACTGGACCATTTTGAGAATTAGATCATACAAACACATTCATTTATCATACACAATTGATAAGTCTATCTTTGGATTCTGTGTATCACAGTTCCCAACATCCACACGAATAAATTCAAATTTTCAAAATTCAGTTATACCATGTCAACCTTTCGTGTATGCCCTCAATACTTTGATATGTCAAAAAATTAGTATATAGGTTATAAGACTTGAGAAATACCCACGAGGAATTAACTAATAACCTCATTCACACGGGTATAACAAATACCCATGGCCATGAGGTATTAAGAACCTCACACAAGTAAAACTCATAAGATAATCATAAATTTTTTATAAGCAAAGACACACACGCATACACGGATAGACAGACAAACGGACATACATACATTTATACATACATATAAGAGAGTAAAACTTAAATTAAAGGATACCAACAGCACTGGTATAGTGTTTTGCTCCAAGAAGCAACTCAGGTGCACGATACCAAATGGTTACAACAACCTGCATGTTAGCATTTTGTAAAATCAGGAATCTAAACCATCAAACATATGAAGAGGTAAAATGTGGTGCAAGTGCACATGTAGCTAAAGGTTAAAGATGATAATAGGCAATGCATTTTTAAGCACCCAACATGTGGGGAATCAGCAACACATGAAGTTGCCAGCAGACTAAACAGTTCAATAAGTTAAAATTGAAATTGAAATGAACAACAATATCCATCACTCAGCTTACAGCAGAAAGCTGGGATAGTGTCAACCCTTTAATGTGGTCCTACTGTATGTATTATATGCTTAGCCAGGTTTATGAAGAATACAATATTTATGCAGAGAATATAAATGAAGATTTCTCAAATAGACAGATGATATATGCAACATAGGTGGACGACAATGAAAGATGTGCACATACCCCATTTTCAGATAATGGCTTCAGAGGGGCTTGATATATCCTTGCAAGTCCAAAGTCAGCAATTTTAACAACTCCATGTTCCTCCCCTTCACCCATAACCTGTTCATAGAAAGCTCGTTAGAAAAACAAGTGCACAGATCAAAAGTGGACAAATAAATTTGAATCCAAATGTCTACTTATAGCGGTAAAAGAACTAATCATTTTGTGCTAAGATGGCAAAAGTCATACCAATATATTTGATGGCTTCAAATCTCGGTGTATTATCCAATTACTACATGAAAAATATAACACAATAAGTCCACAACAAAAAAAAGGAACCATCTTCAATTAACAAAAAAAAAGACTCACCTGTGCAGATAGTTCAGTCCATTGAGCAACTGCCATAGTAACGATTTAACAGTGTACTGGTTAATGGCTTGGTTGACCTTGTCTCTATGATGTCTTATTATTTCCTGCCATTCAAGATTGCAATATTTACACACAATTAACTAGAACAAAAAAATTCCTTGCTACCTACATACGTCTCTTCCCATAGAAATGAAAATTCACAAAGTTTTCTATGACGCTGATGTAAGCCTTTTACAATATCATAAAATCCTTTGCAAAGCCCATAATATGTGTATAGCAGAGGATGCAACAACAGCAGCCAAACCTTGTATCACTAGGTGGGAATGTCAGAATGCGATATTTGAAATAAAAAAAACAACTAAAAAATTCAGACATCAGAAACTAGAAATTTTCACAGGGAAACACTTTCATAAATTGGAAAAGAAAATGACAATTTCAAGTCAAGTGCCTGAGTAGAGTGCCATGTTAACAAAGGGCATGTTTTACAATTGTATACTCACATAAAGGTCATGTTGAGCATAATCAAAAGCCAGATACAGAGACATGTCCGCATGATTGATGTGAACATTCACAAGCTTAACAACATTCTCGTGTGTTATCTCCCTCAGTAACTGCAGAATCAAATGAAATTTAATAAACATCAATCCAAGGCATCGA
Organism: Glycyrrhiza uralensis; assembly: GCA_030159175.1. Lineage (NCBI taxonomy): Eukaryota > Viridiplantae > Streptophyta > Magnoliopsida > Fabales > Fabaceae > Glycyrrhiza > Glycyrrhiza uralensis. The sequence goes on from BRZY01000005.1 coordinate 47,392,641, forward strand.
AACATCAAAAAGAAAATCCCCACTAGGTTTACAAATACTAAAAACTACACAGAACAAGCGAATTAAACATTCACTAACTTATTCATATCATCCAATGAACTTTTTGGGAATTGTAAATTAAAAAACAAAAAATCAATAATCTCAGCGAGTTCGGTTCCAAACCTGACAGCTTCCTCAGCTGCAATTAACGAATCAGAGAAAATTGACAAAAACAAAATAAAAATAAAAAAAGATAAAAAAGAGAGAGAGAAGAAATACCATGATTTCACGTATGGCGGTGGGAGAGACACCGTCGCCGTCCTTGGATTGCTTGAATTTCTTGATGGCGATAGATTTTCCGCGATTTGCGGGAGACTTGATCTGAGCGAGGAAGACGAGACCGTAGGTGCCTTCTCCGATCTTCCCTATGAGATCGTACTGCTGCAGCCACTCTGGCTTGTTGCTTCCGCTGTTGCTGTTGGACCGGTTGCTGCCGCTGCCGTCTCCCATGGCTGCGTTTCGAATCACGATCACGATTTCGACCCAACCACAAGGCGGAGACTTAAGGCTCTGTTTGGATGTAGCATTCGGATTAACAATTGCTCCGGCGCAAGCAAAGTCCATTTTTGTCTTTGTTCTTTATCTATATCTAATCTAATAATAATCTAATCTAATAATAATAATTTTGAATTATCGTCTAAAAAAATAATTTTGAAAAAAATTAATAATAATAATAATAATCATCTTATAAATCTTATATAGTGAATGAAACTGTTGTTCACAAAATCCACTTTTGTTAATTATGCATGAAAAAAATAACAAAAGTGATTTTTTTGATATTTTTAAAGGGAATCTCGTGGAATATTTACATTGTGAAAATATATTGTTTATGTTGAAATTTAATTATTGTGAAAATTTAATCATTAAAAATCCTTATTCAAACACATAAAATTTGTTTATGTTGAAATAATTACATTGAGAATTAGTGGTATTGAATTATAGTGTGAAATGTGGTTAATTGGTATTCAATTATAATGTTGACAATGGAATTAATTTTATTGAATTGATAGTTAAAATTGAGTTTGATGGAAAATGATTTATATTTGAAAGTTTTTATTCAAAAAGTAAGTTAGATATAAAACTTGGCATAAATTTGTCAACTCAATGCAACTATCTTTTAAAATTACTTTTAGTCAAATCTAGATTTAGAGCTAAAATTAATTTTGAACCAAAACTTCCAAACATCAGATGTTTTCATGAAATCACATTTGAACCAAAGCAAAAGCGGTCTTGAGCTTTAAAATGGTATCCAAACATACACTTTGCATCATATCAATCGTGATTTCAATACAAATACATATATTTGGCTATTAGGTGGCAAAGCGTGTGTTTGGTTTTGCAGTGGAAAAAACTAATTTTAACTGAATTGATTTTAGTTAAAAGTGAGTTAAATGTAAAATAATTAATGTTTTAACAATAAATTTGAGGTTGAAAATTATGTTTGGAAGTAAATGTTTTAAATCCCAACTTCAAGTTGAAATCCATTCCAGAGACAAAGTAATTTTGCTCGAGAACACCACAACATGCAAAAATCAATTTTATGTCTCTAGAGTCACTTTTATTTTTCACAAAAGTGAATCCAAACACGCACAAAATTGATTTTACCCTAAACCTTAATTTAATTAGAAGTGATAAAAAATAGTTTTGAATAAGGTTGAAAAATTTAAACTAAGTGTATGTTTGGTTTATGCTATTATTGTGTCTTGAGACCACGGTAGAGAAGAAGCTATTGCGTTGAAGCAAATGCGTCTTGAGATGAAATCCACGCAAAAACAAACACATGCTATATTTTTCCTCAAACTTCCTTTCCGAATAAAAATATTAAAGATAAATCACTCCACTTGAGACTCAAATTTACCCATGCCAATTTTACAAAATAGTCAAAAATCACTTCTAATAAATGCTCAGAATTTGCAACTCTCCTGAAATCGTTTCATGCGAGAAAAGCCACAATTAATTTTATAGTATTCTAATAGTACATCTTGACTATGCGAAGTAATTAAATTCTCTCCTAAGCAGGTGGCTTGCAATTGCATGGGTAAATTAGTCTAACCAAAGCCACATACTATGACTTTAGTACTCAACATCTTTTCAGGTAAACGCCTTCCAGAAAACACCAAGATAATAATTTCTCTGATACTAAGATCGTATCAGGCTTATACATGACCAACTGTCACCGAGGACAAAGTCATTTGAGACCGTATGACCATAATATCAAATTTTCTGATATACATGGGCCCTACATGTATTATTCCAACTTAATAGATTGATCCCTCTAGCGTGATTACAATGAGACTTTTTCAAAAATTACTTCTCTTTAAAAGATACTCTTGCGAGAGATGTGAGAGAAGAATAAAGAATAGAGAGAGAAAAAAAAAAGAGAGAAAAAAAAATGAAAAATACAGTAAATAATATGATAGAAAAGTGCAGAAGTGCAAGTGAAATTTTGATGTGAGAAAAATAGTATAGTTCTACTATAATATAAAACTCAAAGTTCAGATAGTAGCCTTTATGTGACAGAAATTGTTGGATCGTATGTCTCAGCCTACCAGCAGATACTCATATTGACTGAATTGAGGATTTAAGTGTTTTTCATAGTTCATAGTCACATTCCTCCATCACACAGGGCCTTACTGATGATTTTAATGCTAGCAAATACTACTTCCGTCCCTAAATATAAAAATCTTTACAAAAAAATGAAAGTCTCTTTATATAAGAACCTTTTCAAAAAATTAGTTGCATTAATTATTTTTTGACTAAAATGTCCTTATGATTATCTAACTACTCTACCTTTTCCAATGTATTAATTAAGTAATGAGAGAGAGAGGGAAAAGAGAGATAGTAATAAGTGTTAGGGCTAGTTTTAAAAAAGTATAATAAATCGTTGACAAATTTATTGCTATTAATTAACTTAACTAATTTTCTTAAAAAATATGAATTAGTTAAAAGGTTCTTATATTTAGGAACGGAGGTAGTACTGTACTACTACCTAACAACTAACAATCATGATAGGTGTTTAAAATATTCATGTTTTCTTTTATTACTTTCTCAGGTGTACCTGCAGAACTTACTGACTCTTTTTCATGCAATTTTACCCAACCTAAGCTTCCTTTTCCAGGGTCTGCAGACTGCAGGTAATAAAGGCAACCTCATGTGATGCAACATTTTTTGCAGTGGACCACCATAAATGACCAAACAACTCAGGTAGTAGTAAATTGCATTAACTTTGATTGTGCATACTACGACAAAAACAATAAAATAAAGGACCTGCTAATTAAGTGTTTTGAAACTTGAAAGCACTGATTAACAAAATTAAAAAAATAAATTATTTATTGAAAATCATAATAATAAATAAATGCATTGATACTTAAAACACTACAGTTTCTAGTAAATGAGAAAAATCACTAGCTAGCTCATTACTTTATGTTGCATATTGTATTTGTAATGTTTTCTTCTTAACAGCATTAATAATATGAAAACATCTAGCATTGGAAGTCAGTCTCTGACTTGTGATAATAACCTTAGATTGGTAATTCTTTTCAAACCCGGGTTGAAAATTTCAGAAGCGTGTTGTTTTGCACAACAGTTGTTGCATTTTTTTCATACCAATTCTCTAGGAGACACCGACTTTCTTGCTTTACACTCTCAGTGTAAATTTTTTTCCATATTCAGGGAAACCGCTTGATTTCTATTTGTCATACCAGATTCTATCCATCAACATGACAGTTAAGAATACATGGTTAAAAGCACATTGAACTGCTACCTAGTTCCTCCTCTTGCAATCTCCGCCTAGTCTTCCCCATAATTAGTGTTCATTCATTCTACACTGCTGATAACATCATCTTGTTCTCTCCTTTCTTTCTTTCTTTCTTTCTTTCTGTCCAACTTCTAAAAACCAACCTTCCTTGGTTAGGCTAATGGGTTTGTTCAAACGTAAAGGTGTGGTTTACACACCTGCCAACGATGTCGACTTAGGCCCCTATAGCAGTGAATTCTACCTCCAAGCCAATGTCAAAGGTTCATATTGCATTGCCCTCTTTTTTTCTTTTTGCGTTTATAATTGTATCAGGTTTACAGAAGGTTCTGAATGTGTTATATGTTTTATTAATAATGATATATTTTGGTTTCAATGTCATCGGTTTCTCAAGTTTTTTGAGAAATAATAGCTTGAAGCGAGTCTTAATTCTTAATGGATGATCGCCATGCATGTATGCCCACAAAATGCTAATGGTCTTTTGAATCACCACAGCTCCCCGTATGACTGGAATTTTGGTCAAGATTTTCACTTATTTATTGGAGTGTCCAATACTTGGAACCTTGCTGTTGTACATATTGAAGGGAAACAATCTTATTCACCAGGTATGCTCTTGGTTCATGTCTCCATTTCACAAGGTTCTGTTCCAATGACAATTGAGTTTCACAATTCACCCTCTTCTTTTAGAGTTTAGAATCTGTTAGTATTGTGTGCTGGCCATGAATACATCACATTCTGCAACTTATAATAGCATCCCCCCCCCCCCCCCAAAGAAAAACTCTTAACAAGTGTTTTATTATTTTATTTATGCAGCTTATTACACATGCAGAGTTAGAAGAGTCACCTCTCTATGTTCCCTTACATCCTTTTGAAGGTTTGAGAGATTATGGACATTACCATTATTTTGATTGTAAAATTTCGGCCTCAAGTAGTCTTAATAGAAAGTGGATCACTCACTGATTTGGTTTTATTCTCGCAGACACTAAAGAAAAAGAAGTGAAATGCTTAGATCCTTCTTCATCTCCACCCCAGAAAGCTCAACTTGCAATAGATTGCTTGCCTATATCTCCAGAAGAAACAACAAATCCTTCATTCTGTCGCTGGACAATAATGGATTATTCCAAAGCTTACAGCTCAGGAGATATGACACCACGCTTGGTATTTCATCTTTTGATATTCTTTTTTTAACGTGTTCTCATCCTGGTCATTACTAGGTTCACTTATGAACACTTAGCATGCATGCATGAAGTTATGGATAAAGATTCCTGTGGGGTACTGTCAGAGAGGGAAAAGATAGTTATGTACATCCACAAGTCCTTCATATTTCTAGTGGTTGGTTTGGTTCTGAATCCTGTTGTACTTTTCTATTCATTAGCTTTAGTCCTTCCTGATGTCCAGGTTGCAGAACGGTTTGTTGCTGCTATTGATGAATCCATAAAACCCCCTCTCCAAATGGGATTCTTTATTCACTACAATGTTGACGATATACTAAGACAAGCAACTGAATCAACTCTTCGATATCAAAGAGGTAGTACTTGATAGCAAACTCAAGTTTCAACCTTTAATAAATGATGCCTGATAGTGTTATTGAAACTCAAACATGAAACTTGTGTTTTTTGCATCCAGAAGTAAATGCTACTTACCTTTATCCTACCGCACTTTTTGACTTATATGTGCTTATGGTACAAGTCCATAATTACTACTACCACTCGAATATAAGCAAAGAATAATTGAAGTATAGTTATCTAAAATATAAAGAAATCTTAATTCATTTTACCCTATTGAATGAATTCATTTACAAAATACTCTTTATTTAATTCAGATTTTAATTCTAATGACCCTGTTTATTAATGATAATTTAGGGGATGAAGTTCACTTTTACATGACATTAAGAAAATTAAATGAAGTTAACTAACATTCTTAATCAGCATAAGTTAGTTATTTTTTGCTTATATTCAAACAAGTTGGGAGTATTTTCTTTTTTAGGTTTAACACACATTTATGCTTCCATATTATGTATACTCAACCCAGTTCAGATACTCATTTGATGCAATACTATTTTTGCAGGGGACCCTATCTCCGTGTTAGATGGAGTTCCTGTTGCTATCAAGGACGAGATAGATTGTTTGCCATATCCTACAACAGGTAGTGTAATGTGTTATTGTTTTCTCAAGTGTCATCTATTCAAATGATTAAGCTGCTGATTTCATAACTCACTTAACAATAAGCATCTAAAAATGGTGTCCTCAAGGAGGTACAAAGTGGCTGCATAAAGAAAGGCCTTGTAAAGATGATGCTTGCTGTGTTAAGCGTTTAAGATTATGTGGCGCCATACTTGTTGGGAAAACCAATATGCATGAGCTTGGGTCTGGAACCAGTGGGATAAATCCACATTATGGGTAAGTAAGAGCACCATGTGTTACACTCATTCACATTATGTTACATCTTTGGAGCCTTCTGAACTACTTATTAGGGAATTTACACTGAATTAGTAAGTGACTAAGTGTATGTCTGTTTATTTACTTTCTAGGCCTGCTAGAAACCCATATGATAGCAATAAGATTGCAGGAGGTTCTTCTAGTGGATCTGCTTCTCTGGTGTCAGCAGGACTGTGCCCTGTTGCCCTTGGTGTTGATGGGGGAGGTATTTGATTTATTATATCTGAACATGATATACCAGAGAATTCATCATTCATTACTGCTTAATAGCATTGCAAATTTACTTGTTTCATCCAGAGTGATATATATGAATTTGCTAGCTAAATCTACTTTAGTAGTGCACAAATATTAATAGTACATATAAGAGAAAAGTCGGTGAATGACTATGATATTTGCACCTGTTCAGGATCTGTTAGGATGCCAGCTGCTCTTTGTGGTGTTGTTGGTCTGAAACCAACTTTTGAACGTATACCTCATGCTGGGTAGGTATTCATTTTTGTTTATCATGTTTAAATACTAGGAGGGTTGTTAGCAATCATTAATTATTATATAAGAAAAGTAGGTCTGGTTAGGACACATGTCACCTCTCAGGGCATTTCATTTCTTGGCTTAGACGTGTGTTACCTCCTATGCCTTTGTAGGATTTTTTTATTATTTATGTTAAGAAAAGACCCATAATCCATTCGGGTCTTAAAAGAATGGTCTTTTGATACTTTCAGAGTTCTCCCCCTAAACTGGACAGTTGGGATGGTCGGAATACTAGCAGGCACTGTAGAGGATGCATTGATCGTGTTAGTAGTCCTTTTCTGTGACCATTCTTTCTTCAAGGAAGTTTTAAGTTTGGTTTTACAGCATCTAATTGTTCCACTGTTTATAGTTATGCAGCTATCAGTGGAGAAATTTCATCCCATCAGCCCTCTAGTGCATTGGTAAGGACCTGTTTTCCAAACTAATAATTTTGATCATTTATTATTTTTCCCATGTTCCAAAATCACATATGGTTCTGCATGTTTTGTTTTGAGTTGTAAACGTATGTTTGAGCTTAAAAATACGTTTGTCCAAAAGAAATTCTACAATTACTTTGAATTCAAACGTACTTTTGCAATGTTTTAATTGAAAACCAAACATGCACTTACACTTTCAAGTTCAACGGACTAATTCTGAAGCTAACTTTTTACTATCTCTTTGATCTTCTAAAACCGTTGTGTAATACTTCAGACCAAGATAAATCTTCCACTGCTGAGCTTGACAGAGTCCATATCTGACATCAGGTTGGCAAAATACAGAAAGGTTAGTTACACACCTTTTTGCCAGCTATGAACATATGCATGATCAATATTCATTCCCATATATTGAAAAATTAGGTTGTTCTAACATCATCTGTGTTCCTTAACCACTACTTCCATCAATTAGTGGTTTGATGATTGCAGTGATGATGTCAGAACATGCTGCTCCCAAGCTTTGTACAAGCTTCAAGATCATTACAATTGGAAGGTATTGAATCTAAAAATGTTATTACTTTCCCTTCTTCAACAAGATTGACCATTTGATGTGAATTTGAAAGAAACAATCTTTTAAAGATGGAAAATTCCCAAAGCACTTCTATTTCAATTATTTAACGATTCAATCACCAATTTAGTCCTTAAATTGTAGAATTTCATTAATTTAGTTCCTAAAATTATTATTCCAAATTAGTCCCTAAAATTGAAAGTCCTTAATGATCAAATTAATCTTTTTGGACAATTTTAGGGACTAAATTAACTGATCCAAAGAACTAATGTGATAGATGATTTTAAATTTTAGGGACTAACTCTAAATATTAAGAATTGCGAATACTAGATTGATAACACTTTACAATTGGATGGATGATGGTGATTCGGTCGCTATTGAACCCATCATCGAGAGAAAGCAGAGTCATTATTTACAAAGTGCTAACATTTTTTTCCCCCTTTCAATACAAGATCATAGATGTGACGATACCGGAGATAGAAGTGATGCGGCTGGCACATTATATAACAATCGGATCGGAGTGTTCCACTGCGCTTGATTCTTATAGAGAAAAGTATGCAATCTTATAATAAACTCTCTGCTTGATTCTTACTCCTTATTGATTGAGGAGCATGGTTGCTGACTGATGACATCACTAAATTACCACCAAAGGAGTTTTGCAGAATTAGGATGGGATGTAAGGGTAGCACAAAGCATCTATGGTGCTTTCAGCGGCTTGGAGTATGTTAAAGCTCAAAGAATTAGGTAAAGTTATTATCACCTGGTTGGTTTTCTCAATCCAACCAAATGATATGAAAAATGAGGCGAAATTTTCCGATAATACAAATTCACTGAATTAATAGTGCCATATCCGTTACGTTAGTCCCTATTACTATTAGTTAGGGCCGTTTCAAGAATCAAGACCGTTGAAATATAAACCACTATGTCATGATAAATGAATAGATTTATAGTAATATTAAATTTTATTGAGAATTGTAGAATTTCAATTAAAAAGAAATAAACAATTCATAACGATGTTTATCATGAACAGGAATCGCCAATTGCAATTTCACATGAAAATATTCGCCGAAGCAGACGTCATTGTCTCACCAACAACGGGGTTTGTCCTATATATATATACATAATCCTCTCAAATTCCACATAATTGAATTTATTTTAATACCATACCAACGTAACATATTTATGATATAATATTTATAACAGTGTGACTGCATATCCGATTCAAGATGATGCCCTGAAGACCGGTGAACTTGACTACGTCAATGGAGGTATATATATACATAAAATTCATTTGGTTAATTAATTTCATCGAGCTCCGCATATTATAATTAATTCATTTCAACTGTTTTGCCATCATTTCAGCTGCACTTGTTCGTTATTCCATAGCAGGAAACTTCCTGGGACTTCCTGCTGTCACTGTTCCGGTTCGGTTATATTCTCCTTTATTACTTAGTTACAATAATTAAACCATATGCTATTTTATACAAGACTTAATTAGATGTTATTAATTAATAAATTAATTTGTAGGCTATCTATATATGTGTTTCACACTTCACAGGTTGGCTATGATAAATTGGGTTTGCCTATTGGTCTTCAGTTTATCGGAAGGCCTTGGTCTGAAGCAACACTGATCCACTTGGCATTTGCAATGCAGGTAAAGTTCATTTCTTTATAGAATAGCCACCACTTTCTCTTATCAGTCAAATAATTTTCTTTAAATGTTCTGCCATATATTCATAGATTTATAATTATGTAATAAATACAATCCTGTGATAACTCTTATATATGCCTGTGATATCAGACTATCTGCATGTCAGACTACAGAAAGCCAGAGCTTTACTATGATCTGCTAAGAAGATAAATTAAAGGGAAGAATGGTAACAGCAGCATAATTGTTTCAAGCTAAAGAAGGGCCTTGTAGCTTGTGTCTGAGCCATTGGGATTCTTTTTCTTTGCATTTCTTTTGGTGGATTTCAATCCATTATTATTATTGTTACAAAAACTTGATGCCTTCGGTGGCAAGTTTCGGCTTTTGCCCTTATTATTCAATTCCATGGGTTTTGAAATTAGATTTTGCTACTCAATATTACTTATGAATGCATGCTTTTTTTTTTTAACCCTTTCCCCTTCGCGGATATGCAATACTCGTAAGACTAATAGTTTGTTTTATAGTTAAAATCTATGAAGCACAACTTAAAATAGAGGTAAACGTAATTCTGAAGGAAGAAAAAGTTTCTTTTACATTTAGATATATGTACACCACGTTGAGTATTTATAGAGCATATTTACAAGTTACAACTCACTTTTATCTTTTCTCTACCTTATTTTTCAGTGACTTCCTTTTCTGCTTGCGCCCTTGCTTCTAGGATAGAACCTACCAAAACTATTACTTCTTTTTTCATAGGTAATAGATGGATTTAGGGAAGCTGGTAATGATTCAGAATCTCTTTTGGGCAAACTCAAATCACTATTATGTAATTTCAACTTCTCACCATCATCTTGGGGACCTTGTGTTGTAACTTCACAAGTTAACTCCACAGGGTTTTCTGAATCAAGTAAGAAGTCTTCCAATGTTGCAAGGGACTTTAATTGCAGTCCAAGAGATTCGATGGTTTTTCGGCACTCAGCAAATCTACTAGCAGCAGATGCTAGTTCCTCCTCCTGCATCAAAATGATGCCAAGATCTTCAATCTTTATCTTATATGAAAAGACTGTGTATAAAATGGTTAATGTGAAACATTCAGACAACCATCACTGGTATTTAGTTATTTAGTCATCAAACGCAATTTCAACAAATCTTCTGGAATTTGGAGTCTCGCATGTTAAAATTTCAGCTAAAACTTGGCTTTAAGCATCATGCACTTTGACAATATTCATCACAGAAAAAGAGGGGATACATAGTACATAAAAGAAGGCTTAAACTATAGAGTTCCGATCTTGTGTTACCAAACTGACCTGCTTTGACTTTAACTCGCTATTAACACCTTCCATATGCAGTATTTCAGTGTCTTGCTGGAGTTGAGCTTCTTGCTTCATTCTCAAAAGCTCATCCTCCAACTTCCCACACTTGGCCATATTCTCAGCAGACAAAGCTCTCTCTTTCTCTATCTCTTCCTCCAATGAACAAATTTTTGAAACAAACTCTTCTGCCTCAGCTTGAGCAAATCTGAGTTTTGACTCAGCTGTCTCATTCTTTTCTTGGGCTGCTTTTAGCTCTTCATATGCTTCTTCATTTGACTTGTTTGCAAGAGCTAACTGAGTTTGAAGCTCTATTACGTCCAATTCCGCTTCCTTTATCCGGCTTTGTGATGCCTTGAGTTGTCTTTTGCACTCTTTTAAATCCATCTCTAGCTCAAGTTTATCTGCCTCCATTTTCTCTAGCTTCTTTTCCAATGCAGCATTCTTTTGAACCAACACTTCCACTTCAGCATTCATTGTGTTTGTGCCCTGGCCAACATTATGTTGGTCTGATGCAGTATCTACCACAAAGGAACTGCTTACACTTTCTGTTTCTGGCAATGCAGCAAGCCTTTCCATTTCGAGGAAATCATCCATCAGATTGATCTCATTTGAAAGGCCTATACAATTTTTCCCAGTGGTGTTTTCATTCTTACATTGATCCAATTCTGTAATTAAAGCAGATGGCCATGAGTCACAATGGCTTGGCTCACCTTCATTCATCTCCCAGCCTCGTAATTTGCGCATATCGCTTTCAACTACCTGTAGCCTCTCTCCATTTTCTGACATGCTATCTGTGAAAGACTCTACACAAACTGAAGAGGCAGTCAAAGACCTGTGATCATTAGCAGAGAATGTTGTTTTGTGAGCCATGGCTTTCAGTTTCCGGCACTCGGCTTCAAGCATAGCCACCTTCTTCATACTCTCCAAATGTTGTTTGCTTGCTGTTTCAGCGGCTTGTGTACTCAAATCCCTCTCAATGGTCCTGAATTCTAGTTCATCAAGTCGAGATTGTAGTTCAATTTTAAGACTTGAGTTTTCCCTCTCCACATCCTCAAGCCTCTGGCGAAAATCGTAATTAACTAATGCAGCAGCATCTGCTTTAGCTGTTTGAAGTTGAGCCTCAAGCTCAACAACTTTCCACTCAAGCTCAGGTCTCTTGGATTCCCAGTTATAAGAGTCATTTGCAACATCTTCATGGATCTTTTGCTCTTGCTCTTCTCTAGCTTGTTGAAGCTGCCTTGTACACTCCTTGAGTGCCCCATTAAGATGACTAACTTGGTCTTCAAGAACTGTGTTCTTTTGTTTTGCAGCATCAAGTTGTTGTTTTAAAGTCAACACTTCATTTTCAGCCTTTTCCCAGCCTAAATAAAATCAAAAACCAATACATAAGTCTTTTAGTTCACTAATTAAGGTAAGTTTTCTAGCCGATATACACAAGTCTTTCGCTTGCAACTGCTCTATGCTTCCTCAATGGCTTTCTCAATAAACTTGTCTTGCCAAATAAAGGAGAAATACAAGATATATGGCCAAACAACAAATACCTGAGACAGCTTCTTCAGCAACTTTAGCATGCTGGTTTACCAACTCTTCTTTGGCACTAATGTTCAAGAGAGCAGCAGATAATTTTTCTGTTAGAGTCTGCACATCAGTAACAACTTCATCATTTGGTGCAGCCTTAGACATGGCTTCTGCAGATGGAGCAGTTTGGGTAGGATACACCTATACAGCATGGCAAAAACATCAGATTCATAATTTTTTTTTCCAACTTACAATAATATTTGAACACAAATTTAAAAAGAGGACAGAATTCAGAGTCTTAAAAGGCTTTGGAAAAAGGAAGGCTACCATGTAGAATCAGCAGACCAAGCAATACACAATGTTTTAAGCTTGGCTAGAAACCTAAAATCATCTCAAGCAAAGCAACAGAAAACTGGAAATATCATTCCAGTCTCTTGTATTCTTGACTCAACAAGGTTTCCTCTTCCTATTTTCCCTACCTTGGATAAGGTCACATTCTCTGCTCAGAAGGAATTCCTCAATTTTGTGTTATTGAGTGTTGAAGCCATGTCAGTTTAGCTTCCCTCCAACTCTCTTCATCATCTTAACCAAGACTACATACAACTTTCACTTCCAAAAATGGCCACAACCCCTGAAAACTCACATCACCCCAAACACAGAGAACTAGTCCCCCTCCTGCCCCTAGTTTTTAATGCAACATAAAGTATTAGATGATAATTGATAAATCTGTTATAAAACAGAATTAACTGCTTTCTGTTATAGCTGTTATAGTTTGTTGGTGGCTTATTTTCTGTTAAGGAGTTTAGCACCTGCCAACCTCTAGTAAGCCGGAACCTCCTTAACAGAAAATAAGACACTGACAAACTATAACAGCTATAACAGAAAGCAGTTAATTATGTTTTATAACAGATTTATCATCTAATATAAAGGATGGAGACAAATATGATCAAACCATGACCCAACATGCAAAATAGAAGTTTAACAGTGTATGCAGCCAAAAATTAAAGGAGCTATACCATACCTGATCATCAGTTAATCTTTCTGAATGAGAAGATGACATTGATTCTGAACTCTCTGTTTCACCCGGACTTTTCTCAGATGACTTCCTGCGCCATGGCCAACTCCTTCGGTCCATCTACAATTTCAGGCAAAAAACAGCACCTGACCTCCTTATTCCCTCACAGAGCACCATGAGTTCCGAAACCAACCCCCTCAATCTTAATCTGAAAAGAACCATAGGGTAGAAACTCAGAACTGGATCTGTGGCTATTAACAGCTCATTGAAATGAATAAGATGAAGCAGGGAGAAAGAGAGGTGGGGAATTCTGCTGTAAGAAAAACAACCCTGGTGAAAAAGAATAAAAAGAAGAAGAGAGCTAACTGTGTAAGCAGAAGAAGTAACTTGAGAAGAAAAAGAGAGAAAGTGGTTATGAGAGAGAGCTTTGCTTAGAATTCACTTTCCACAATCCCATCTACCTCAATTTTAACGTTTATTTATTTATAGCGGTCAGAGACCTCACTTAAAAGGCTATCTATATTTCTTTTACACTCAAAATTCTGAGCCTGAGGGATAGGCACGGCACCTACCACCACCAAGACTCCCCAATTTCACGCCATGGAGGAGAATTGGGGAGTGAAGATAACAGAAGAAAAATAAAGGCTCTTCTTCTTCTCTATCAAAAATCAATTTTTTTTTTTTAAAAAAAGGAGTGGAATATGATGGGGGTGGGTGGGGAAGGGAAGGAATCAATTGGGAATGTCAGAAAATCAGCAACTGCAACTGCAGGGATAGAAGAAGGAACATCATGCGAAGGATTGTTTGTGATGGAAAGAGAGACAGGGAAGCGTAGTAGGACCATGCTGCTGATTGAGGGCTCAAAAGCAAAACACGAGAAAAGTTCACTGCCCAGTGCTAGATTTTTTTTATCTCTACTTGACTTGAAGGTGTGGGGTAAACTTTGTTGGAGTTTTGTTATTATTATCCAAACAAACGCGGCGTTGTTCCCGCGCCATTGGTCCTGTAATTTCGCTACTGCCGTTAAAAATGTCATTCTTTTGGTTTTTTGTCTTGTTCTTGCTGGTTCGTTGGTTGCTTCCTGTTATCTCTATCATCATCGTCTCTGCTATTGCTGGTTGCATTGTTTGTTGCTGGCTGTGTCTTGTGTGCAATGCAAACCGTGGATACGATATCAGTATTCACAGTACTGTGCCTCTCTCTTATCTTTCTTGCCCACTTTCTCCTTTTCCTCCCTTTTTGCTCCCTGTTGCGGCGTCGTTCATTCCCAATTCCCAACACCCGTCCCCATCACCCCTCACCTATCTCTCTCTCCCACAAGTTATAAACACTAGATTAAACATTCACTTGGTCATGAGAGCGTTTTGTTTTTGGTCATGAGATCATGAGAGCGTTAAACGGTGTTATTTTGTTCCGAGATATGAAATTTAAAAATGGTTATCAATTCTTGACAAAAAAAAAGGTTATCAATTGTTTGCCACGAGTCACTTTGGTCTTAAAAGTAATTATTTATTGTTATTTTAATTCTTAAAAGTGATTACTTAATTATTATTTTAGTCTTTAAAATTGACTATTTTTTTGACAATAGAACCAAAATGACTAATTTGTATCTGTCAGAAATCAAAATGATACTGATTGACATTTTCAAAGACCAAAATGACTATTTATTCTAAACACTAACACTGACCAAATTATGTGATTAATAAATTTTCACCAAATCATTATAAGCTCTATTTGGCAAAAAAAAAAAAACAGATAGTGGATAGTTTATAGTTGATATAAGATGATGAACCGACAACAAATAAGTTAGCATATTAAATTTGAAGTATTTGATAAAATTAGCAATTAAATTAACTGATAAAGGTAAATTAACATAAAAATATTTTTTTAATTAATATTTATATCTCTTGTTTTTCTTAAAAAATACGTACATTTCTTTAATAAATATATTATCATTATAATAATAGACATATATATAACGATAAACATATAACAATAGTATTATAACTAAAATAAAAATTAAAGATAATTTTTATTACATATTGTATTATACTATTCCAAAATAATAAAACAAAACAAAATAAATTCGTATAAAAAATAAAACAAAATAAATTAATCATGCAATATTAATATTACGAGTTATTCTCATTCTTATTTTTAAATAAAGTTTGACTTTTCTAATCATTGTAGTAAATTTCATCTATTGTTTTTTTTAACCGAAAATTTCATCTGTTGAATATTTAAATTAATGGATATTTATATTCCATAGAGATACAAGCTACATAATAAGACTTATTAATATGAATAGTTCACATGAAAACACAATAGTATCTGAGTCATAATAAAAGTAATTATAGATGAAAGCATTTTAAACTTAAGAGGAACATTGTAACAATGTATCATACAACGATGAACAATCAGGAAAGCAATTAATATCTACATAAAAATTTATTTATTATATCATAAGAAGATTGAACATTTTAAATAAAAATAATGTTAATATATATATATCTACACGACTATGGATAAATATATCAATATTACATATTAATATAAATTTTATTTTTTTTAATATATACCATGCAGAAATACTTTTTTTTATAAAGGATGGAAGAATTGAACTCAAATGTCATGGGTCACAAATGCTAAACTCTACCAAAATGAGCTAGCACTCCTTGACTCATGTAGACATACTTGTTACATAGTTCCTTTATCTTCAAATAGCCTTTTCAATTAGTGGAGTAAATTTTAACTATTGTTAAAATATTTAAATCGGTGGACATTTACTTTTCAATTTTCATGGAAATAAAAATTATATTAGAAAAATAATTACTATATATAGACTACAACATATAATTATATCAGTCACAAAAATGAAATTTTTAGATGAAGATGGATTAAGATAGAGAAAAGTATTTACATCACATGAATTAAAAATTTTCACAAAGCACATTAATATCTAAGCGACAAAAATAATTATAAATAAAAAATATGATACAATAAACAAAGAGTAAAAATAAATCATATATATAATAATGAATATTTTATATAAAAACATATTAATAATTACATGGAAATCCATTACAATTTAAATAACAAATTGTAAGAATATATTATAAGAGAATTGAACATTTTACAGTAAACAAATGGGTTTTTACACTTTCACCGTTTCACAATGAGGATTGGTTGCTATTGTTTTCTGCAATTTTTTTTGTTAACTTTGAGAGGGAAAATACCACCCACCTCCAATATGTTCCGCAAGGCGCAAGCTAATTCCCGTACAGTAGCTTCTTCAACCGGAAATAAGATTATGCCGTTTAGCAATTTTCTAACATTTAACATCTCTTGGTGGAGCGAAGTAACAGATTTCAAGCAGCGACATCCATTTGTTTAAGTATATTTTTTTCAAAAAAAATTTCTAAAAAATTAATAACATGGTAATTGCATAAATTTAAATTAATGGCAATAATAAAGATGTTTAAAACTAGATGTCGGTTATGCTTAGAGTTTTAAGAGAGAAAAATTACTATTAGAAAGAGGACTCATTTGGTCATTTCCCATCCCCGGAGATAAATTTAAAAACATAGACAAAGTTAATTTCGTAGATAATTCACGTCGATTAATCTTAGTTTTGCATGGACTTATAGATAGCTCCAATATATAATTTTCGCGGTTGCACATAAATATAAATATTTTTTTTGACAACCACATAAATATAAATATTACAATTAAAATATCATCGTACTATATTGTATTTCATCGATTAAAACCGATCACCCCATTTTTTAATTCACCCATTAAATAATTTGAACCTTTCATGGGTGGGAAAAAAACAAATAAATAAACTATTTTAATATATATTATTATTATTATTATTATTTTAATTTTAGAGGTGACGGAAGGAGAGGGAGAAGGAGAAGGAAGCAGAACCCCAAACTACCCGTGAGTCGTGATTTGACACGATGAAACAGAACACGAGACAGAGATATCTGGGGTCGGAATAGAATAGGATAATATGCCGATATGGTGTATACAATAGTCAGCATTATAGCTTCATAAATTATTTTGGCACATTCAATTCAAAACCAGAGATTAAGCGCTAAAGAGATTACTCTTACGAAAATGAAGAAGACCAAACGCCACCATTCCAAGAAGCCTCTCTCCTCCGAAAACGGAAGCGCCAAACCAACCTCCCCTTCTTCCCAACCGCATCCGTACTCTCTCCTTCTTTCTTTCCTTTCATATTGTTGCTACCATGCACACGTTCAAATCTCTCTCAATTTCTATTTATTGAATTGAAGCTTTTCGTGGATTTATTTATTTTTTTAATTTAATTTAATTGTGGCTATTTTAATTTGTTAGGGATGATGGAGGAGAAAGGACGGTGAAGAAGCTTCGGTTATCGAAGGCGCTCACCATCCCCGATGGGACGACGGTTTCCGATGCATGTAGACGAATGGCTGCTCGTCGTGTGGATTCTGTTCTGTTAACTGATTCCAGTGCTCTGCTTTCCGGAATTCTCACTGACAAGGTTTTTTTCTCTACAACATTAATTAACTAACTATGTATGAAATGTTTTGCATCATTCAAATTCGACTTCAATTAAGGTTGTGTTGCACTTGAATGTGTTGTGTTGTGGTTAGGATGTTGCTACTAGAGTTGTCGCCGAGGGGTTGCGGCCGGAGGAGACGACGGTGTCGAAAGTAATGACACGGAATCCTATCTTTGTCTCATCAGATACACTGGCCATTGAAGCTCTTCAGAAGATGGTCCAGGGTACTTAGCTTCCTTGACCTCTTTCTTCCTCTTCTATTTTGTTGTTTGTTATTTGGCATTAGGTTCGTCAAACTAGGATATAAACTTTTAGTTTTGGATTTTTTACTGTGATTTGAGTGAGTTTGTTTCTTAATCAATCGGATCATGCTGTGATAAGGTAATTCCTCTTTGCCAATCACAAATTCCCAATCACTTCGATATATTTATTTCACTAAACAGAGATTTTGTTTTGTTACGGTGTAATCAGAGGATTCAATCAATACATGTGGTTTTGGACATCCATTTCAGTAAGGTTTTTGCTACATGGATTGAAAAAAGTAACTAATTGTTCATTTTCCGTTTGTGTATTCTTCCTCTCACTCTTTGATTCCTCAATTTTCTTGTTCTTGGTGCTGAATTAACGATTTTAACTTTGTTAGTGATTGTCTTGATGCATGTGGTGGCTTTTGACTCAACTAGATGCAGCATATTGAAAAACATGAAAATTTTCTTTCATTTTTAAGTTTTGCTTTCTCCTCTGTTTCATGTTCTTTATTACCTTCCTCCAGCTCACACCCACACACGCACAAAAAAAGATGCGTCTTGCTGCTTGGTAATAAAACCTTTATCTGTCACCTGATCTAGTATTACAGGCACAGTATATATATATATTTTTTGCGGGTTTTTTTCCAGCAAGCATGGACTCAGTATATTTCTTTTCTGTTATAGGGTTCTCTCTTGACTTTGTTTATGTTTGTGTTTTATTTGCTCTTTACTATTTCTGCTTCTATAACTAGTTAATTATGCTTGAATTGAGTAAATGATTTTATTAGATTCTCTTCATGTTTACATATTGCTTAATGGATTCATAATCTGGAAATTAATTCATTAAGTGAAAGTCATAATTAAATTTTTTCTTAACTGATAGGTAAATTCAGACACCTCCCGGTTGTGGAAAATGGCGAAGTCATTGCCATGCTGGATATCACCAGATGTCTCTATGATGCCATATCAAGGGTGGAGAAGGCTGCTCAGCAAGGGAGTGCCACTGCTGCTGCAGTCGAGGGGGTGGAACACCAGCGGGGTGGTAATATAGGTTGGTTAACAGTTATCTTTATGCATACATTTTATGGAACTCCTTATGCATGAACTTATGAATTGCTTTACTTGCATGTGGTCTTGTATATGTTTATAACGGCCATGGTTGAATTCATAATTTGTATTCACAGGTCTTCCTCTAATTATTTGGGTCCAGCATACAAAATAACGGGAAATCTAAACTGTATGATTCAAATGAGGAGGATGAAATGAAAGAATACTTTGAGTATAATTTGTGATAGAAAAGTATCCCAAAAGCTTTAGGAAGAATTTTACCGCATACCTATAAGACCTGCGATGTTGTACGAGACTGAATGTTGGGCTATAAAGAGCCAAAGTGGACACATAAGACACAATATAGGACCAGAAATGAAAGCATTAGAGGGAAAGTTGGAGTAGCGCCTCCTGTGAAAAAGATGGCAGATTTTTGCCTTACATGGTTAGGGAAAGTATAGAGAAGACCATTAGAAGATCTAGTAAGAGAGGTAGATGGTAGATCAGATAGAGGATAGCCCAATAGTTAGCTACAGAGGGAGACCAAAGAAAACTATAGGCCAAACCATCAAGAAAGATTTAGATTTAACTGGTATGTTATTAGACATGACTTATGGTAGGAAATTGTGGTGTTATTTGATCCATGTTGTCGATTCCCCCAAATGGGAAAAGGCATTGGTTGTTGTTGGAATCTATCTTTCTGGCTTACTCATAAGCTGACTTGGCTGTTTTTACAAAGAAAATTTAAACCATTTTTATCTTTGTGGCAGAAAATAACACAATAAGGAACTGGCAGTACAAAAAAAGTTTGGCAGAATTATCAAATGAGTGCTTTGGCTCGCTGTTTGTTTCATTTTTCTTTTTGAGGTTATATTATTTTCTTTCACCCCACAATTTACTCTCCATTTTTATCCAATAAAATATACTTATATTAAATTAACGTTCATAGTGTGATCAATGTGAATCCTGTATGATTCAATAAACTGAATATTTTTGCTAGAAATTCCTCTACGGTAATTAAAAAAAATTCAAAAAATTTTATGGACGAAGTCCAGGTGTTGTTTCTTTGCATATTTATACTTCAATCACATACTTTTGAGGTTAATTTTTAAGCCTTTCTCTGTGAAGTTTAAGCAAAGTAGCTATATGGAGGACTGGATACTGTCAAGAGAAATGCATTCAAACTTTGCTAGTTCTGCTGCCTAAAACTTATGGCTTCTCATAGCAATATTTGAAAGTATTGTAAACTGACATATGATGCTGATTTTTCTTTTCAATCGTCACCATTTTTTGTCAGCTCCAAATGCTTTCATTGAAACTTTGAGGGAGCGCATATTCAAGCCTTCCCTGTCAACTATACTTGGTGAAAATACAAAGTAATTTTCACATCTTATTTTCTTGTGTTTTTATGCATTGCCTAGGGATTCTTTCTATAATAGTTTTACAAAATTCTGTAGCTTGATGTGGTTGTAGGTTTGCTATTACATCACCATCAGATCCTGTCTATGTAGCTGCGAAACAGATGCGTGAGTTTCATGTAAATTCAGCTGTGATTGTGATGGAAACCAAGATTCTGGGGATACTGACGTAAAACTCTTTTCCAAGGCTTTGTTCTCTTCCTTTAGAAATCCATGTTATGGAATAACATAACATACGTGACTGCATGTTTTTTAGATAAGAAATCTCCTTGATTGATATGTATGAAATGAGTTTTGGACAATTTTTTCTTTTCCTAATACATTTTCTGTAAATCTGTTATGCAGTTCAAAAGACATTCTTATGCGTGTTGTGGCTCAAAATCTTTCCCCAGAGTCGACCTTAGTGGAAAAGGTTGTTATGGTTTTATTTTCTAAAGTAACTTTTTGTAAAATGGTTTAGTCTGAGATGCCATTTCTTGTGTCTGGTGCTAATTTTTGTTAAGTATTTAGAATTTAGAATTGATTTGATTTTCTTCTTTATTTTTCCCTGTATCACTAAAAAAAATTTAGGTAATGACTCCAAACCCAAAATGTGCATCACTAGAGACAACATTTCTTGATGCGCTGCATATGATGCATGATGGGAAGTTTTTACATCTTCCTGTGGTGGACAGAGGTTAGTTTTGCTTTCTTAGTTATCTGTAAATGTAATTCCTTACCTTTTTTAGCTGAATATTGTTTGTTTTGCAGATGGAAATGTTGCTGCTTGTGTGGATGTTTTGCAGATAACTCATGCTGCAATTTCTACGGTAAATTTCATGTTTGAGTTGCATATATAATAGAATTTACTGGATATGTTGAAGATGGAAATGTAGAAGGGTCTGGTTATCAAGTGCATGCTGTGTGTCTAGGTTTTTATGTCTGTTTTTCAGGTGATTGCTGGCCATTGCAAAAGGAGGACTGACTATCCACATTCTTTATTTATTTTGTTTTCATAAGCGGCAGATGTCTATGTCTATATCCACTATCCAACTATGTTTCTTTAATTTGGTCAAAGGAATCAGTGTTGTAAAGTATTTGTGCCTTTTAGACTTATGTTAATGTATCGATAGTTTCCGACTATATTTGAAGGATTCATGCATTTGGTAATAATTTGGCTATTTTTCTCAAATTATCAAAACTTTGTGCATTTTGATAGTTTTGCAGATCTAATGAGCCAGCAGCAATCACTTCATTTCCCCTTTCATACTCATCATGATTAGCCTTTTATAATTGTCGAGCGTCCATTCACCTTATATAACAATGAAATATGACCTTGTATATTAAAGACTTAATACATTTTTGTATTAGCATTTGGTACTATTATACAGATGCTAGTGTCTGGTTTCTAAGTTATGTACTTTGTAGGTTGAAAGTGGCTCTGGAAATGTTAATGAAAACACAATTATGGAAAAATTTTGGGACTCGGCTTTTGCTCTTGAGCCGCCTGAAGATTATGACACTCATAGGTACGTTGGTGATATCTATGTTGTTTCAGTATATGTTTTGTTTTGTTCTGTAAATAGTCATAAATGTTTTATTGCAGTGAAGTCTCTGGAGTTGGACTACTGAGTTTGGATGGGGCAGATACCACAAAGTCCACATATCAGTCTGCAGGTTTTGGAAATTCATTTACTTTTAAAATTGAGGATCTCAATGGTCAAGTGCATCGATTCAGCTGTGGTGAGTGACAATCTTGGGGCATGTCTGCTATGAATTAAATATCTGAATTTTTTCCTCTGTAATCACTAAATCTTGTGTATAAAACCTGGGGCACATTTTTTCCACCTTTTTCCTACTGTTTTATTCTTATAAGAACTAACAAGTATTTGCCTCTGCCGTTTTTGTAGGTTCTGAACATCAAGATGAGCTTGTATCTAATGTCATGCAAAGAATTGGTCCTGTTAATGATGGAGAACGCCCTACACTGCTGGTGTGTTTTATTCTAGTTTAGTTTTGTCTGCTCCTTGGTTGTACAATATTTAATTTAATATGATATGATACCCATTTTTTCTTCCCTTCTAGTATCAAGACGATGAAGGTGATAAAATTATTATTGCAACTGATAACGATCTTGCTGCTGCTGTCAGCTATGCTAGATCTGCAGGACTGAAGGTGAACATGTCTGCTTTTACTACTCTTTTTCATTTGATGATATTGGCTTCCATCATCCATGGATATGTTCTGATAGTTTTGATGAATGAATTATCAAACTGATTGAAGCAAGCTTGTATTTCAGGCGCTAAAGTTGGATTTGAACTTTGCTGATTCAACCAAACCGATAAAACCACACACTGACACTGATACAGCCATTGAACAGAAAACCAGTATGTTGTCTCTCCGCTATGGTATTTTTGCAGGTGCTGTTGTTCTGACAAGCATTGGCGTATTGGTCTACTTAAAGCGCTCCAAATAGTGATATGTTTGCCACTTTGAAAACAAAACATGCAATTATCATACTCTAAAAATTATGGAGCTCTATCATGAATCAAATACTTGCTGCACACTGAATAGGTGAATGATGGGAAATCGCCATTTTGTTTTTCAGTCTCTGATGTGTAATTGTACCCAGTATCCTTTTTTGTACGAGTATATGTTGAGATAAAGTCGTGGCATGCAAAAAATCAAATGTCACGACTCACGATATTCTTTTCTGTTACTTCAAGGGTGTTGCAATTTCCGAAATATATCAACTTCCCTAATGGAATAGTTGAAACTTTTGCGGTCAAATATCGTGGTTATACGGTGATGTTTTATTATCAATTTTAATCATCTTTATGGTCCTTGTTAGGTGAAAATTGAGAACATTGGCTGGTTTGAACTTTAAAAAGCATATTTTTTAAAACTGGAAAAATTATTCAGCTTAATATATCCTTCTGGCTAAATTATCGACTATCTGATTGGGTTGATTCTTTGGTTCTTATACGGTTTGGTTGTGGATTGCTGGGGCTTGTAACAGTTGTAGACTTATTTTGTTGGATGCTTAAATTTTATGGATGAAAATTATGTTCAGGTATTTTTTTTTGTAATTGTTAAGATTATTTTCAATTAATAAGTAGTTGGATATATTTTAATAATTTTAATTAATTTGAAATTTATTATTTATTACAAATTTAATTTCCATAAAAAAAATAGATTTCAAATTCATTTATCAAATATTCATTGTTTTTTATTTTTATTTTGGTTTTCTTTATTTTTCAATCAGATCCCCTAAGGGTTCTCTTTCTCTCGTTTTCTTCCCAAATCAAGTGGAAAGCCCGTTCGGCATGGGACCCACAGAAAGGCAATCATTCACGCCCTTTTTGCAGGAAACCAAACGACGGACACGAGCCTGTGGCTCACGCTAGGGTGAGCGAAAGTTGCTCACCGCGGGCAATGTTTAAAAAAAAAAAGCTTATGGTAGACAGGCACACACCGGATCACACTGCTTCTTCATTCTCTCTCACAAACCTTGCCAGAAACCCAACTCTCCTCTGGGGCGCAACCACCTCTTTCAAACCCATCAAATCACCCCTCCGATCCCTCCTCTCCAGTTCTTCCCTCAAGCTTGCTGAAGCTTATTCTTATTCTTAATAAAAAATTTAAAATTTTTTTTTTTGAAGAAACATTAAATTGATCGGGTCTCAAACAACTTCTTGACAGACATTATAATAAAGTTACAATGAAAGAACAAGTCCCAGAAACAAAGTCATTAATTCCCCGATTTGGTGTGCTTAGTGGGAAGCATAGCATCCTAAAAGAATCAGATAAGATGCCGTCAGCTCAAGATCCATTCTACGTTGTCAAGCAAGAGATTCAAGATTCTGTAGGTTTTTTTTTTTTCTTTTCTGGTCGGTGCAATTGAATTGGGAAAATAAAATTCGCAACGACGGTGAACGAGGTTTTGGGGAAGAAGCTGTTACGACACAGCAAGGCCCCCGTCACCTCTAACCCCTCTTTCGCCTCCACTGTGCGTGCATCGACGGTGAACGAGGTCGACGAGACGACGCCGTTTACAGTGAAGCCACCATGGCTGCTCCTAATCCACCGGCGATGAGGGTGGACGCTTTGGGAGGGATGGTGGATTATGTGGAGTAAGGGGTAGGTATTCCCATATTGCTCAAAATTCATCTGGGCCATTCATTTCTATAACTTAAAATAACATAATGATCTGACGGTTTAGTTTGGTTGCTCACGGTGAGCGACTGCGACTTGCCAAGGTTTCAAAGTTTTGTCTCTTTCTATATACATTTTTTTTTTGTAAAAAGAGGAAAGTCAAAGGGAGTTGTCATGGAGACATGAGCGGGGCGGAAAGCCTGTGTCCTACAGGGACCCGGATTGGGTGCAGTCAGCAAAACGGTGCAGTCACGCAGTCAGGGCCATCACAGCCGTCGGATCAAGATCGGTCGGTTCAGGATTTTAGTTCGAATTTTAAATTCGATTTATTGTCGACCGTCCGATCAAAATAGACAGTCCAGATTAGGTGCAGTCGACTGCGCGACTGCACCTAATCCGCGTCCGTCCTACAGCGCAGTGTTATGAAAAGAAAAATGTTACTTAGACACTTACTAGGTGTATATACTTTGAGTGAAAAAAAGATGGAAGAGAAATAAATAATAAATGTGATAAAATGATATGATGTGATAGGAAAAGAGAGATATATATACACTTTGAGTGAAAAAGAGATAAAAGAGAGATAAATAATAGATATAATAAGTGATATGATGTGACAAGAAGAAAGAGATAGATAGAAATAAGAGGTATAGTATAGATGATAGAAAATTTTGGATATCTAAGGGGGTGTATTGGATTCAGATTTTAAAAGACTATTTTGGTATAAAAAAGTTTTGTGGATTTTAAAGATTTTAAAAGACTACGTAGGAATATAATAACTTATCAGATTTTTTTAAAAAATCTTGTGGATTTTAAAAGATTTTATATCATAAGAATTTATAAGATTTAAAATGACATTATGGATTTATAAAGAATCTCATGGATTTTTAGCAAACATTCAAAGTTACAAGAGTCAATAAAAATACTAATAAAGAAATTGTTTCTATCTTGTTCTCCTCCTAAGTAGCATTTCTTCGCATTTCTAGAGTCATACTGGTCCTCTATGCATTAACATGTTCCCGTTTATGTTCTTGGGTTTGAACAATAAGTTCAAAATTATAGTGTTCATTAACTGGTAATACTGAATGTGAAGATTCGTCTGCTAGCTCAAAATTATAGTCTTTGTTAACCGGTAATACCGAAGATGAAGATTTGCATGTTGGCTCAATTGAAAATTCATCAGAACCACATTCTTTACGAAAAAAATTATGCAGTGCTGCACATACTAACAGAAGTTTTGTTTGTGTTAATCACATCACATAAGATATATATAAAATAAATAAATGAAATAGTTTTTTGGTATAAAGTAAAAATAAAATAAAAATAAATAAATGAGAAACTAATAAAAAAAAACTTTTTATTTATCAAAAATAAAATTAAAAAAAAATATCCGAAAAATTGTAGAAAAAAAAAATATGAATAAAACATGTTAAGAAATATATTATATTTATCAAATTTATAAAAAAATATGAATGATAGCATCAATAAACATTTGAGTCAGTTTTCACAGAATCAACTGAAACTACATGAGTTTATCAATCTGTATAATGAGACGGTCGATGAATTCCGGTTAGACGAGGCAAAGGCTGAACACGACTCCATGTATGGGCGGTATAACCTCTCAAATTCTCTTGTGAAAATTGAGAAACATGCTGCTGATGTGTTTACATTGGAGTCTTATAGAAGGTTTCTTTCAGAGATGCGGTTGGAGAGTCTCTTGTTTGTGGAAAACAAAGTGGTTGGTTCAAACCACACCACATACAGATTGGGTAACTTCAAGCATGAAAATAAAAACTTTCCGTGTGAAGTTAAGTTCAAGCCTATTGGTCCAATTATTAAATGCTCATGCTTGAAGTTTGAGACATGGGGATTTCCTTGCAGCCACGTCATTCATGTAATCAAAGCTGAGCGATTAGAAAGAATACCCCAACATCTAATAAACCCAAGATGGACTAAATCAGCAAAGTCAACTGCACAATTTTGGCAGCGCTCCTTGCCTCCTTTATCCAGTGACATTGTGACAAAAATGATGCGTTATGGTACTTTGATGTCCCTTTATGACATGTTGGTTTACTTGGGGTCAAAACCAGACAAGTATGACTCTGTGTACAGTGCAGTGTGTAAGCGTGCAAATGAACTAATGGAGCGCTCTTGTGCCCGTCGTGCAAGGAATAAAAATGGGACAAAGAGTATGACAACCCGTGAGAAAGATGGCGGTGTTCTTGTTTCAAGAATTGCGAGATCCAAAGGTGGCCAGTTTGGGGCTGGAGGAGACAAGCGAAGGAAAACCAATGGAGATGATGGGCGTTCCAGGAATGTGGAAGGGGTGCAGATCAAACATGGGTGTCTTAGACTCATCAATGATAGTCCCATTGTTATGCAAGATCATCAGGGAAGGGATTCTCGGTGACTACTTGATGTTAGAGAGGTGGATCAATGTGGCAGATGAGGTTAGATCAACACTTTTGAGCATGTGTAGTTTAATGTATTAATCTAACCTTTTTTTGTCTATATTCCCGAAAATTATGTCATTTTTTGGCACCTTTGGTGAGATATTTACTAGTAATGTAATGCATTTTGGCACCTTTGGTGGAAGTACATTTGGTCTAAGAATTTTACCCTTCCATGATGATTTGTGTCCATTCCAAACCCAAGATATTTGGATATCAACACTGGCAGACTGAGTGCACCTTATAATGATGTACATAAATTCTCTGATGTGCCTTTAGTTGCCAGTTTTTTATTTCATATTATTAAATTAGTCTTTCACAAATATGAGTAAGTTAACTTTTTAGAATCTATTAAAATCATTGGGGAACAGTTATTGGATAGATTGCCTACCCGGGAACAGTTATTATCTCAGGTCAGCATGATCTTCCTTGTGTCTTCTACTTTAATCATGTAGAATCTGTTAATCATATATTCTTCTCTTGCCCAAAATCATATTATCAAGTGTGGTCCCATATATATGCTTGGTTAGGGATTTCAGTGGTTCTTTATCATGACGCTTACATTCATCATGCTCATCATGGGAACTTCTTAAGTGGTAAAATACCTAAGAAGTACAGGTTTCTGATTTGCCATGGTGTTTACTCGGTCTAGAATTATAGGGAAGCAACGGGGAAGTGTCAGTGATCTTCATACCAGGGGTGTGAAATCTCTCATAGGGAAGCAACGGGGAAGTGCAGTGATCTCCACGCCCAGTGTGTGAAACAAATCACAGGTGTGATTACGTAAGTACGGGATGGCGTTTTACTAGTCATTTACAGCACGGTTCACATCAGGGGTGTGAATGAAGCCACAGGTGTGATTGCGTCAGGGTTCTCTGCAGCGCCAAATATCGTGACAGAAAGGTTCACACCTGGGGTGCGAAAGCCTTCACAAGTGTGGTTTCCTCTGCTTTGATTGGTGATCTCAGCTCTACAAAACCAGAGTGTTTCACACCAGAGTTGTGGGATATATTTCAAAATGCTGTTCTCATTTGCCTGAAGATTTATTAAAGAAAAAAAAATCATTGGGGAAAAAATCTTTAGGAAACACACAAATGTGACAGTGATATTTCGGTTGACTAATGTAATGATTTTGAAGCAAATAGTTTATCATCAAGAACAAGATTAGTATCTATTACAAGATTAGTAATATTTCGGTTGGCTAATGTAATTTTTCTCTAATAATTTGAAGCACAAACGAACAAAAAATATCATTCTTTACCGCTTAAAAGAGGGTTGATTCGTTCTCTTCAAAAAGGAGAATTCGAGCAGCTAATAGTCTTGTCCAATCTCTATTCTTTCCTTCCTTCGGGAGGAAGTTACGGAGAGCAAAACATAAAAACAGAGAGTCCGGCTCCTCTAAACTAACCAATTTACTTTAGAATGTAAAATAATTAATCTAAATCATTGATGAAAAAATTAAAAAATAATATTATATGTACCATGCATAACAAATTATGGATATATTGAAGTATTATCCTTTGATTTTTTTTATTAACGATTAAAATTATTTATTTTACACTTTACTTGCTGAAACCAAAATCCAATTCACTTCTCTTGGTTGGGATCATTTCAGGTAGTGTTATTCGGCTCTTCATTTGGAATACTTACTGAGAGCTCAACAAAAAGTCTTTTGGGAAGAGTAGAGGTAGCTAAACTCTTGTTACTCTCATCTCATCTGTATGCTTTCATCGGCCTATTTTGCTATCAAACGTATTTTACATGCACCATTATATGTTGATCATTTTTTTTTCTCTTAAATATTTTTAATAAAATTTAACTATATGCCAATTACTTTTTAGGGAAGAATGAGAAAGGTTAAATCCAATATTTTTGAATGATCAATACATTCAATACGGTTTGTTTCAAAAAAAAAAATACATTCAACACGGTTGTAGTGTATTTGTTGATTTGTTGATTGGGTCATGTTCTATCATGAAGGCGGTTTGAGTTGGGTGTATCGTGGTGGTACGTGGACGACAATTGAAAATAACGGTGTGGCATTGGTTCGGTTGGATTCACGACGCACTTACCTGAAAGTGAAAGAGAAGCAAAATCCAACTCACACCAAACCTATCTCTCCATTCTCCTCAAAACCTAGAAGGTACGTTCCTTTTCAAATGCAGTTGTGTCTCTTATTCAGTTCATGCTTAATCTGTTTTTGGGTCTGTCCAAAATTCAGTCTTGGGTCAAAAAAATTAGAACTTGGTAATGGAAGCAATGGTTATGGTCGATGTTCCTTCTGCGTTCTGTGAAATTTCCACATATTCTCTCTGTTGTTGGTCGATTGTTAGGGAGAGAGAGCTAGGAACAAAATCAATGTGTAATTATTAATGAACAAGAGAAGAAAAAGTACTTACTTAATATTCCTCAGTTTTCTTACTCTCTGTTACTTGCAATCTTAAAGCAGCAATTATGGAAGAAGGGAATGCAAGTGGATCAAATGTTGGCCTTAATGATGGTACTATCTGTGGCAGTGGCAGCTTCTTCATCCGAGCTATCAATCAGGACTATCACAATGTGTTTCCTGATGAAGTACTCATTAGAAGGGGCATTGATTTCCTGACTGTAAATCCTGAAAATCCAAGAGCATTGCAAAAGTTGACCACTGGTGATGTGCTTGCCTTGCAATTTGATTCCTCTGAAGCCGGGGAGTCATTTTACCATACATATGCTTCAGCTGTTGGCTTTATTGTTCAAGAGGACGATGACACGGGTAGAAACAAGCAGGGTAAGGGTGAGGTTGTCATGAGAAGATGGGTTTGTAACAAAGAAAAAGGCTTTCATCATCAAATGAAACATCCTGGGTCATCAACTGGAGTTAATTGTCCTGCTGCATTTTCCATAAATGTTGACTGTGCCAGTCATAAGTGGCTTGTGAGAGAGTTTGTGACAGAACATACACACAAGTTGGAAC
Source organism: Glycyrrhiza uralensis (assembly GCA_030159175.1). NCBI lineage: Eukaryota > Viridiplantae > Streptophyta > Magnoliopsida > Fabales > Fabaceae > Glycyrrhiza > Glycyrrhiza uralensis. The sequence continues at coordinate 47,422,677 of BRZY01000005.1, forward strand.
CAACATGCAAATCACATGTCCAAATCGATACGCCTCCAATGATATTAGAGAATGAGAAAAGAAAAGGAATGGTTAATGCTAAAGCACAGCGATTTGGTACCGGAAAACAGGCTATGAACACTTGTGGTGATGCCCACTTTAGAGATGAGATTACAAGCAGTGATGTGGAAATTGCCCTTGATCATCTAAGCGCTAGGAAGGAAAAAGACAGTGGGTTATTCTATGAAGCAAAAATTGTTGAAGGTCATTTAACATCTCTTTTTTGGGCGGACATTATAGCTCAGTGGGATAATGCATGTTTTGGAGAGGTAGTGGCAATCTATCGGACAAGATCACATTTGATGCCCTTTGTCATATTGGCTGGTCTCAATCACCATCATCAAACATGTGTATTTGGATGTGCTTTACTTCATGAGGAGACTACTGAGTCATACACATGGTTGTTTCAAAGGTTTCTTCATGTAATGCAAGGTTGCATGCCCATATCTGTGGTGATTGATGGTCATAAAGCTGTACATGAAGCTATTAAGCTTGTGTTGCCACGATCACGATTGTTAACAAACCATCCTTTGTATCTGACTTCAAAGCATGCATGCTGGAGGTTCTTACTCTACATGATTTTGAGCTTAAATGGAAGGCAATGGTTGACAAGCATAAAGTGTCTGAAAAACCATGGATACGTAGGATGTATGAGAATAGTCATATGTGGGCAGAGACCTACTTGAGGGAACATTTCTGGGGTGGGTTGAGAAGCACAAGAGTATGTGAAAGCATCAATAAATGTCTGAATAGGTTTCAACCAATTCAACTGAAACTACACGAGTTTATCTTTCTGTATGATATGACGGTTGATGAAATCCGGTTTGCTGAGGCGAAGGCTGAACATGAATCCATGCATGGGCGGTATGCCCTCTCAAATTCTCTAGGGAAAATTGAGAAACATGCTGCTGATGTGTTTACACCGGAGTCTTATAGAAGGTTTCTTTCAGAGATGCGGTTGGAGAGTCTCTTGTTTGTGGAAAACAAAGAGGATGGTTCAAACCACCGCACATACAAATTGGGTAACTTAAAGCATAAAAACTTTTTGTGTGAAGTTAAGTTCAAGCCTAGTGGTCCAAGTATTAAATGCTCATGCTTGGAGTTCGAGACACTGGGATTTCCTTGCAGCCATGCCATTCATGTAATCAAGGCTGAGCGATTGGAAAGGATTCCCCAACATCTCATACATATGAGATGGACTAAATCAGCAAAGTCAACTGCACAATTTTGGCAGCGCTCATTGCCCCCAATTTCTAGTGATATTATGATGAAGATGGTGGGTTTTGGTTCTGTAATGTCTCGTTGTAACATATTATGCTACTTGGCGTCAAAATCAGACAAGTATCTGTATGACTCTGTGTGCAGTACAGTGTGTTCTTGGAATTCTATTTGCACTCCTAGGAAGTATGGTGGATTGGGGTTAAGATCAACGAGGGATATTAATACTTCTTTCATGATGAAAGCAGGCTGGAACCTTTGTGACAAAAGGAATGACATGTGGGTTAAGGTTCTGCGATCCAAGTACAAGTGTGGCATGAATGTTATCCCTAGAATTCAAACGGATAGACAAGGTTCTAATTTTTGGAGAGGCATTTGTAAAAATTGGAATCGTGTCTCTGAGAATCTTAGTTGGAGAGTGGGGAATGGCAACAGTATTAATTTCTGGTCTGATCCTTGGATCCCTAATTTTAGGTGTCTAAAGGAGATGGCTATTTCTCCTCTCAGCCCTTTTGAAGAATTGGAATCTGTTAACCAGTTTGTTACTAGTTCTGGTCAATGGGATTTGGGTCGTTTTATGCATAAAATTCCTATGCAGGTTGTCAACCGTATTAAAGCAATTATGCCTCCTAGTGAATTTGCAGGGGAGGATACAGTTGCGTGGAGCGGATCAGCTGATGGTACCTTTGCTACATCTCAAGCTTATTCCTATCTGCTGAATCCGGACTTGCTTCAAACCTCCGCCTTATTCCCTTGTATTTGGAAATGGCATGGCCCGGAAAGAGTCAGATATTTTTTGTGGAAGGCTGCTAAGGGTATATTAATGACAAATTCCTTAAGGTACAGGAGGGGTTTCACTGATAATGATCTATGCCCAATCTGCCACCAAAGCGCTGAAACCCCTTTCCATCTGTTGCGTGATTGTGGGTTTGCTCAAGAAGTGTGGAGGGGCCTCTCAGCTGATCTTTCTCCAAATTTCTTCCTCCATGACAATTTTGAAGTGTGGCTGTTGCAGAATTTAAAGTCTAACAGTAGGGGGCAAGAGGGTAAGTGGGATATGGTTTTTGCCATAACCGTTGACAGGTTGTGGTGGGCACGTAACGAATTTGTGTTTAAACAAACCATCCCTTCTTCCCTGCGTACTCTTGCAAGAGTTAAGAAGCTTGTTGCAGACATTCAGCGCTCTAATAGAATGTTGAATTGTATGGATAGAAAGGGAGTTTCTCAGCAGGGAGTTTCGGAGGTCAGCTGGGTTTGTCCTGGTGCTGGATTTGTTAAACTCAACTGTGATGGAGCAGTGAAGTCCTTCGCGGAAGCTGCTGCTTGTGGTGGGGTTCTAAGGGATCATAATGGTACCTTTTTGTGGGGTTTTGCTGTGAAATTGGGAAACTGCACAGTCCCACAAGCTGAATTATGGGGTATCATTCATGGCCTTAGGATTGCTAAAGGGAGAGGTTTCACTAACATTCAAGTGGAATCAGACTCTCTTACTGCAGTGAAGCTCATCAATGGAGATTGCTTATCTACCCATCAGTGCAAGCCTCTTGTGAACGAGATCAAGAGCCTGTTTCATGATGCTGGGAGCATTCAAGTGCAGCATGTTTACCGTGAAGCAAATCAAGTAGCGGATTTGCTGGCCAAACATGGGCTTAGTTTAGATATGTCTAGTAGAATTTTTGAGTTTGGTCCTGATTTTCTGATGAACTCTCTTTTGGGAGATGTCTGTAATACGTTCTTCCCTCGTGGGTTTTGATTGTTTTCTGCTGTAGTGGGGCTGTTGCCCCTCTACACTCACCAAAAAAAAAAAAAAAAAAAAAAAAAAAAGTACAGTGTGTGAGCATACACGTGAACTAATGGAGCACAATTATGCCCGTCGTGCAAGCAATAATAATGGGACAAAGAGTATGCCTACCAGTAAGAAAGATGGTGTTATGCAAGATCAGGGAAGGGATCCTCGTGTCTCTCGGTGACTAGTTGATGTTTGAGCGTTGTACGAATGTGGCAGATGAAGTTAGATCAGCAATTGATAGTGCATCTGATACTATCAATACTTCTGATAAGCGTTCAATGTATTAATCTAACTTTTTTGTCTATATTCCCAAATATTATGTCATTTTGGCACCTTTGGTGAGATATTTACCAGTAATGTAATGCATTTTGGCACCTTTGGTGGAAGTACATCTGATCTAGGAATCTTACCCTTCCATGATGATTTGTGTCCATTCCAAACCAAGATATTTGAATATCAACACTGGCAGACTGACAGTTGTTAGTTTGCACCTTATTATAAAGATGTAAGTAATTCTCTGATGTGCCTTTCATGCAATTATATGGATAGTTGCCAATTTTTTATTTTCATATTATTTATTCTTTCACGATAGTCTCTCACAAATATAAGTTAACTTTTGAGAGTCTATTAATCTATTAATAATCATTGGGGGAAAAAGTCTTTAGGAAACACGCGTGACACAGTAATGTTTTGGGCAACTAATGTAAGAGTTTTCTCTAATAGTTTTGAAGCACAAAGGAACGAAAAATATCATTCTTTACCGTTTAAAATCAAATAGTTGATCATCAAGAACAAGACTAGCAATGGAACAGGTTTTGTCAACATACGACCTTCCAAACACAGCCATCTTCTGCTATTGACCGGTGTACACAATATTATAGACAACAGGAAACCAAACCAACCCTTGCCACCAAATCATGAGGAGGAAAAAACAGCTTTCCGAAGCTAATCACCAACTAACTAGGTAGGAGTAAAACCTCAATGCTTTGCGAACTAGCAATTTGTTAACCACATATCAACAGAAGCTCGCTAGCGGTTTCTACAAATACTTTCGTGCAAGGGCGCGGACTTTTGTATCGAAATGTGATGACGTGATCCGGGAGCCAGGCAAGTATAGGGGATTAAGAAGAGTCTGCAATTTCACAAACATACAAATGAAGTTACAAATGAAGTTACTTATCTCTTACTGATTCAATATTTCATCATCCATTGAATAGAGTAAGCTTACAAAGATTTAACTCAAGTATCTACATATTTATCATCACAACCAAATCAGGCTACATATGAAACATGTTATAGAGTTCAAGAAAAGCAGATTACCTTTATGTAAAGTTCATGCACCTCTTGGAAGAAACTCTTAATGCCATCATCATTGCGAGAGTCATGAAGCAACATAAATCGGGTATGTATGACAAGTCAAGGAAAATATCACATAAAAAACAAAATACATAGAGATATGTGGATATAAGTTTTAAGAATTTTCCACTCTTTGTTCTTTTATTTTGTTCCCCTTCCAATGATGGGCAAGGGAGTAAAAGGCAGGGGCAAAATGGCATAATCATACCATTAAAGAAGCAAAGTGAATTAAAGGGTCCTTAAGGCCTAAAGTTGGGTATTCGCCACTTCATTTTTTAGAACAAAACGAGAAGAAACCATGAAGAAAAGAACAAAAATGGAAAAGCAATATATCTTCTTATCTCAACTATAAAATAATTTCCTAACATAAAGGATATGACCAGCTGTGACGTACACCGACACCACAAGTTCATTAAACCTATCTACCGATTTCAAGTACCTGCATAGGGGGTGTTAAGGAACAAGATGCTGAGAAAAAGAACGAGACAAATAGAATGACAAGCACAAAAAGAAGGATCATAAGGCCAAGGTTTTATATTTGAACTTGGATTATGGATCAACTGAAAATGAAACTCACATGGCACTAGTAGTCCATGCAAGGTCCTGCACAACATCGAGAGCAGCATGCAGGATAAATTGATGCAGCTGAGCCGCGTCCTCCCTCTGTCACAGGGTAGCATGAAATTACAAAAATGGTGTAAATTCGGTGAAGAAAACAATAACCCCTTGTTTTCTAAGCCACACAAAAACAAGGTGATCGAGATACAGATAAGCATTTACATGAATCAGGTGAACGAATTATCATGCAAATCAAATTCTCCATAACATTTAATTAGCCTCTAAATCCCATAAATTGGATTGATCCATGAGTGATCAAACTCAAATCAACTTTCTAATCACAAAAACCAATATCTAGCAAGAAGCAAGTTAAAAGACTTAAAAAAAATCCATAAATCAATAATAGGTTGAACTTTTAAAAAATGGAGAAAAGGATGATACTTTAGCAGCTACTCCAACTTCAGCTTCATATATAGGAATATCATTTCTGCTAACAATGATGAAACAAGCAGTGGTTGCCATTATCAACACCCTGCACCCGCCAAACACAAACGAGGATATAAAGATATTATCATTTTTTATTTAATTATTGTGCGCATTATTATAACAATAAAAAAACACAGAAAAAAAATGAAAATTTAGGAAGAGATCTAAACTCAAATAGAAAATGTAACGGAAATCAAACCCTGTAATGACAGTTGGACGAGATCACGGAACGAGAAATCGAATCGGGTCGCCCAATACAGTAATGCCCTTCGATTTCGCGAGTAACCGAATGGAAACTGTGGAGGAATTGCGATCTTGTGTAGAATAATAATAGTAGTTTAATAAAGTGAGAAACAATGGTTTTCGAAAATACGAATAACTGGATCTAAGCCACTGTCCACTGAAAAATTGAATTCTGCAAACCCTATCAGGAATTGAAGGAAACAGAAGACGAAGACGATGCTCCCAAGTTTTTATATATACGATACGATGTGCTGTGACTGTGTACTCTCTCTGCATCTGCCTTCTGCCTCCTGGGAGTGGGAGTTTAAACGCATCGTTTTGCACTGGTTAGTCCCTGTATATTTGCTATTTTACACATTCGTCCCTAGACTTTCTTTTTTTACTGTTAGTACCAGACTTTTCATTCCAGAGCATTGTTTTGAACATATTTTTCAGCCGTAATATATTTATATAATTAAATATATTTTATAGTGTTGGATTGAAAATTACTATCATATAAATTATATTTATAAAATTTTACATTAATATAAGATTATTTAATGCCATTTGTAATGCATTAATATTAAAGTGTGATGAGAATCATTTGATTATAAACTTATTGTTGTTTAAATCTTCCAAGATGTGACACATGCAATCAATCAATATAATAAACAATTATTATTCAACGATTGGATTCACAAAGATAATATTATATTTAGAGTTATTAACGCAGTAACAGTAGCAAAATATTGCACCAGTATAATTTGATCAATTTTCTATAAAAAATTGTTTTTAAATTATTATATGATTTTTTTGTCCATAATCTCATTTGTTTTATCAAAACTCGTTTCAATGCTTTAATTAAAAATTATTAGTCAATGAAGCTGAAATATAAGAAATTTTGAATTACACACACATGTACATTTGCGCATGTGTAAAAATTATCTCTGGCCGTCACAAATTCTGCTAAATTTTTTAATTTTAATATCAGAAGACTATGAGGTTTACATTTTCAAGCTAAGCTATTGTGGCTAAATTTGAATTTGGATAGTATTTGTAGTTGGGAATTGGTAAATACACCTCAGTTTTTTGTCATACACCCCACATTTATTCAGGAAATTACTATTATATCCTCATTGTTTGATTTTTTTTTCTTTCTGATTTTGCTTCTTTTCCAGAAACTGGTCATACACCCCAGTTTCCGGAATACAGATTTGTATTCCGGAAACTAGAGTTTCCGGAATGTAAATTTTTCCTGGAGTTTCCGGAATGCAAATACATTCCGGAAACTGAATTTTCCTAGAGTTTCCGGAATGTAAATTTTTCTGGAGTTTCCGGAATGCAAATTTACATTCCGGAAACTGGAGTTTCCGGAATGTAAATTTTTTCTGGAGTTTCCGGAATGCAAAAATACATTCCGGAAACTAAGTTTCCGGTAACAACGCGAAATTGAAAAAAAAATAAACAAATCAACGAGGATATAATGGTATTTTTCTTTTTAAATGTGGGGTGTATATCAAAAAATATTGATGTATTTACCAATTCCCTTTGTAGTTCTGTTGTCGTAGGCATCGGTCTTTTTTTTTGGTCCAAATAGGCAACAGTCTCAAGAATGAGGCTTTGATGTTGATGTTGCACTTGCAGGCTTCATGCTCCACCAAGCCATATTTTCTCGGAATTTTCTATCCACGCGTACATATTTTTTTATCTACACATACATGATATAGAATTATTAGTTTTACATTGAAGTACAACGTACGAAACTATTTGTTTCGCACGTTGTAATTCAATGCGAAACTAATAGTTCCACAAGCATGCATAACGAATCAAAAATGCTTGCAGAACTTTAGTTCCGCGTTGAGTTCCGCGTTGAAGTACAACGTTCTGCATCATGTATGTATGGATAGAAAAGCATATATGTGTAGATAAAAAAGCCCTATTTACTCTCCCCCAAACCCCAAACCATGCAATTGTTTTATAAGCATTTATGAGTTTTCTAACAAATAGCTTTTTGTTTTGTCAAAAAAAAAAAACTAACAGCTTTTTTAAAAGTTTTCTTTCATAACTTCTCCATAAACACCTACTGGTATATATTTAACGGATACTACTTAATAGTTTTTCCTCTTATCTATACATAAGAAAAGTAAAAATGCAAAGTAAAACTAATTTCTTCGTAAGCTATAAGCTGTGATTCTAAACCCAAACAGCACCCAAAACCAATAGTTACAAAAACCAGTTTATGTCCAAGTGTTTTAGTTTTGCAATCCACTTTTGAGTATCCTGATAAATACATGGTTTAGATGGTGTGTTGATCTCACTATCTACATCATCAGGTGAAGCTATATGATCAATTGTGTGATCCTTGGCAAGGGTGTCCTGTTGTCTGCTTCGTTGTCTTACCTTGAGGGACAGAAGCTGAGAAACCTCACGTAGTCCACCCCACTTTTCCAGAGCACGTGCAATGTCATACCGCCCTGTGGGAAATTCCATTCATACCCAAGTTCAAAATGATTGTGAAAAAAAAGTTACTGATCCAATGGCATTAGTTTGACAATGCTGACAGTTACATGTTTAAGCAATAATCTTTCTTCCATAGACTTGAAGCAAGTAAAGCTAAAAGTTTATTAAGGCAATAAAATCAAAGTTGAGAACCAGAATATCTCAACCTACCTGCACGTTCCAATGACTTTCTACTGGGCATAAATGAAGGGTCTATTCCCCAGCTCCTTTGAAATCGTTTTATCTGCATGGAGAAATGAATTCCATTGTGATATAAGACGTAAATCATGTCATTCATATGATGTATTATGATAATTTGCTCAACTTGAAGATTTTAAATTCTCATATGTTGAGATCCCACATCGACTAGAGATATGGTCAAAGTAGTCCTTATAAGATTTGGGCAGTCCTCACTTTACAAACCGGTTTTGTGGGGTCGAGTTAGGCCCTAAAACCCAAATTTTCATAGTGGCAAGTGGTACAAAGTAAAGAAGGAAATGAAAATTATTTGAGATTTGAGATAGGAAAAGCATAGGGCATTCTGGTAACTAGATTGGAGCTTTTGCAGCCTACCTCCTCTCTTAAATTTTCAAGATTGTCCCAGTAACCTTTTGGTTTGCGGTGCTTGTAAGCCAGAGAAAGGTTAAATATGGATGCAATCTTTCTGAATCCACCCATGCGAGTTATAGCCTTCTCAATATCCACTCTTCCGTGCAGACGAAGTTGCTTCCTCATTGGCATAAGTCCTTCCTGTCCATGTTCTGCAATGAATTTCTGGAGTTCAGATTTCAGTACTTCAATATCCCTCTGTAAGCCTGGAACTTTAGGCCTTCGTTGAGATGATGAACATGCAGCATTGCAATTAGAAACTTCCTCAGCTGAATCGAAGTCGGCATCTTTTTGAAAGCCAGGTGAAACAATTTGTTGCCCTGAATTTGTATTCTGCTCACAAACTTCTAAAGATTTTGATGCATTCCTGTTTTCAACGTAGTCTCTTATTGCAGACAAGTTTGATGGGAGATCTTTATAAATGACCTGAAATATCATGCAAAGAACTCACAACATTTCAGGGTTCAAAGTGGATGAATTTACCTTCAAATTATTGTATCTAACACTAATAAGAGTAAAATGATATTTTCGCGTATTTTTGTTATCTGAACTTCTTTCTGGTTTCTATCAAAATGTTATCGTAGGTGAATCATGTTGAGCAGGAGCTAAGTTAAAAAGAAGCTGTAAGTAACATTTGGAAAATAATCTAGGTAAATTCTAAAAGCAATCTGAAATATGTATAGATGAATTGGTTAATAGGCAGACCTCCTCCATGATGGCTTCAGAAAGGAAAGTATCTTTGTGCATTTTTAACTCCACAGAGTACTTTAGCAGTGTGTGATGGTTTCCTAGTTGCTCAAAAATCCATTTTCCCTGGAATAAATCAAAGTCCCCTTCAACCTGTTCGAAACTGATCTCCTGTTCTGGATATTCACACAAGTCTAACACAACACGAGCATGAAGCACCATATAAAGCAGGCCTTTACACCCTCCCTGCACATCCATTAAACCAGAAAAGCACAAAGTTACAAATAACATATAGTATACACACTTGTGTTTAACTGACAGTGGATAATGATGGTAAAACATTGGCTGAATGTGTAATACTGCTGTGAACCATAGAAACAAGATAGGATAACATGTAAGCAGCTATAATGTTCTTTTTTACAACTCCATACCTGAAGAATGCGGACCTTATTGTTATCTTGTGATAAAATCTTGCTGACTGATAAATTTGGAACTATACTGCAAAAAAATGATTGTGGAATGAAGTTAGGAAAATGAAAGATTAGATCTGGAAATCTTCCACTGCATGTTTCCAAATCATCTAGTGTAAAAAGCAGCAGCATAAATGACTTACTCAGGAAGAGTCTCATAGTCAGCCAGAATATTCCATACTACACAAACAGGAGCTTTAACTGTTATGCTTGCAATAACACAGCGATGAACTCCTCCATTTTCCTTCACATAAAAAGTCACTTTATTAGTAACTTCGACTATACAGATAGCTCATTGTCAGAATTAAGGTCACCCCATTATAATTAGCACTCATAATTTACCAGAAGCCCGTCAAATCTGCGGAGATGAACTTCATCCACCATGCAAGAAGGTCTCTCAAGTCTGCAAACTTTTCCAAATATACCCCAGTTGCTGCTCACCTCACTGGAAGCTGTAGAAAGGGAATCAGACAACGCAATAGGCTTCTTATCACTTTCACACAAAGCGCCATCTATCTTATTGACGGATGATGACCCGTTAATAGCCGCAGATGTTTTGTGCAAGTGATTTTCTGGTAGTGGGAGTTTCTGATATTCCATAAAATTTCTTTCTGCTCTGTAAGCCAAAGCTTGAAGGTTCACAGGAAGATCAGATCTGATAATCCTTTCCAAGCAAATAGCTGGGAAATTGAATCTCGGTATCACGTAAACTTCGTAAGATAAAATAGATGTCGATGACCTGCATAAACCAGAATTGATGTCTAAACTAGAGAAGTAAAATGGTAATGTAACTAATGACAATAAAAAATGGCCCATGCTAAAGGAATTATAGAAGATATTTCCCTGTTTCCCATAAAAACCCACTTGAATTGAGAAACTAAGCTTAATTGTCTTGTCAGGTGCATTATTACATATGGCAAGTTAACCAGTTAATTTCCATTCTCTTTCTCATCTCACAAAATGTTTGAAGATATCACACTTTAGGTATACCTCAATGATTCTGAGTCATACAAAAGAAGAGCATAATAAAATATATTGATATGGTGATATATACAAATGAATTATGATCCGAACTTCCTCGAATGTCAAAGGAAGTCCAGCAAATTCAAATTTACAGTATTGAACAGAAAGATCTCCAGATGGAGGCCTAACTAAAATGAAGCCTCTCCGTTAATCAGAAACATCAACCAAGAGTTCAAACTTTGAGGTTGATGCTTTAAGATTGCAATGATATAGTACATGTATATACAGTATCTCTAGGTTGATACAAAGCTGCTTTGCAAATCTCGGATTCGAGAAATAGATTCTACCTTGTTCCAGATTTTACGGACCATTTTCCTTCAAACTTCTTAAAGTCCCCATCAACCATAGAAAAGTGAAGTTCTCGATCCCATGCCTGAAGCATTAGAAGGAATACATGTAGTATTAATGTAACAGATAGTTCTTCCCTCTCCTGGACTTTTGTATTGGCAGACTAATCTATCAAACAATGCACATCCACTGTTAACGGAAACTATTCTTCATAAAATGGATTACGGCACAAATTCTACAAGAGAACATTTTGGACTCTAGAGGAAGAAAGGTTCAAGTTTTCGTGTCTCCTTCCAGTGGCTCCTACAGTGCCCATTTCTTATGGTGGTAGTTGAATTTAATCAAACAGTCAAGCAGTTAGAGCCAATTTGGATAATTTTTCCTACAAGTACTTATAATATGAATTTTCTAACTTATAACTTTACATATAAGTTGAAATCAACTTCTACACTTCAATTTTTTCAAAAAATTTTTTTTTTAACTTCTCTATAAGTACCTATCTATTTAACGGTGTATATAAAAAAAAATAAGAATGCAAAATAAAACTAATTTCTCCATAAGCTACAAACTGAATTCTGAACCAAAAGAAGACCTTAATAACAATAACAATTGTTTATTAAAGATGCTCACTGAATTGATGAATTCTTGAAGATCCAACACAACACGGGCTTCTATATGCCAATACATTGCCCTTTGTAATCCCCTTTGCTCTAACCGTATCCTTCCTGGATATGGACAAGGAATTCGCCCACTAACAACAACAACAAGAAGAACAAAAACAGAACAGTTTCACTTATTTATGTTTTTATTAAAACTTGAATATGAATAGCAGCAGCAATAGCATTACCTCCAGAGGAGATTTGGAATGAAGTCAGCGAGATGGTCATAATCAGTAAGAGCGTTCCAAACGGATTCAGTATCAGCATTGACTGAGATTTGGGCGTTGATTCTGCGTGCCCTCCACGATATCACACCGACCTCACACTGCACCTCACGTTCACCTTCACCCTGACCCTCCTCTTGTTGTCCCACAAAGTTTCCATCTTTGGCGTTGAAAGCGTTGAATTGGGAGGTGGGTTTCGAGGGAAGTGCAATGCCATGAAACTGGACTCTGAGCCTGAGAAATGGAAACCTTGTTGTTCCTGTTGCAGCAGGTTTGGACTGAAGGAGGTGCAGAGGGTGAGTTCCTAGTCCCAGGTTGTTGTTGGTGCAGCTGATCATGACTCCTCACTCATTCATGAGACACACCAAACCAGTGTTGTTCCATTTGGTGCTTTGGTTTCATTGCTCATTATACACACACACACACTCCACACTCCCATAGCAGTTACAGTACTTAGTAGAGTTACTAAGCATCGTGGCCACCAATTTTATTTTTGTCGTTTACTGCTCCTCCTCAATTTGTGGTTCTAACACCATACACGGTAGTAGTATGGTTCCTTTGGTCTCTTTGTTTTTTCTCTGTGTTTTTTTTTTTTTCCAATTCACGATAACTTAAATATCAGATATTTTTTTAAGAAGGAACCAAAATTCTCCTGATTTAAATTAGCCACAATTATATTTCTATTCTCTGTACTAATATTTTTTTTACTGTAAATCATCAAAATTATCTCTAAAATATAAGTCATATCAACTTAGTTTCTAAATTATTAATGTTTCAAATTTCAAATTAGCTCATAAAATAAAAAATTTATTGTTTTATTAGTCTTTTTAAATTGAGATTTTTTATTTTTAAAAACTAATTTAAAATCTTACTAAATTTTAGAAAATAAATTAATAGCACTCCACAATTTGATGATTCCGCGACACAAAATATACCACTTAATAGTGGTAGTGTATTAGTACTCTTTAAAAAATAATAATGATAAAAAGAAGATACAGATTTAATAATAAATTAAATTTTTAAATAAATGATCTAGGGATACAATTTTTAAAATTTAAATATGGTGACATTTTAGCTTTTTAAAGAACGAATTCTTTTGATATAATTTTAAAGAACTATTTTTTATATGATTTAAAGAACGAATTTAGTAACCACAATATTTGAAGCACTGCATAGACGCGCGCATGTAATTAGTTCGATAGGACGATGACAAGATGAAGTCCAAACTCCATACACATGCACATCCACGCTCTGCCCTCCATTCAGGTTTTATTTTGATAATTTGTCTCAAAAGATTTTTCTTTTTCTTTTGTTTTTTCTCGTGATTGTTGAGTTTGCATATAGGTAGAATAGAATATCTCATCTCATTCTAACATAAATAATTCTTTTGGTAAATGATATCTATGTCATAAGATTGATCCATTCCCAAGGCAGATTTTAGTTGAACGTTGATACTTTGAACCTATGGTTTTGATTATAGATGGTGCAATTCTCAATTGATGTGCTCTGTTCTCTTATTTGATAACAATTCTGTTGCTGCTATATACTAAAAGGCCTTTTCCCTTTTGTACTAAATAAATAACCCTTCTTCTTGGGGATGGAGTTGAATGAAAATGGGAACCTATTGAAACTAATTACAATTAGTTTAAAATTGTTAATTTGTCTTGCCTCTTAACCATAACCATAAAATTGGGGGTTTAGTCAGTGATTTCTGATGCTAATTTTGTCAACGGTTTGTGAATAAATTGTGATGCACCCAAGAAGGGCCAAGAGATTATAATGGACTGAACTTGGAACTGACTACAGAACTTGTGAAAAAAATTCTTGATTAACTTCTTATCTGTGGGACCTTGAGACTTACTGCTTGGCGCTTTCTCAGTCCAAACGCTAGTGACTCTATTCCGTGTGCAAAAGCCCAATGGTTGGGGTCCGTTAAGGAGCGTTAAATACATATTGGATTAAAATGTAGTTTTGAGTGGGTTACTTAATTAAAGAATTAATATAAAAATATTTATAACAACAATAATAAAGTCTTATCCCATTAAAGGGGAACAGTTATCATTAATTAACAACATTTCCTTTGTACTATTTAACATTGTATGCATAACTTATTGACAAAGGCCCTGTTTGGATAACAAGTTTATTTACTGTTTATGACATAAGTTGTATAAGCAATTTTTATAATCGAAGAAAAATTATAGTGAAATTTATTTTATATAAGTCATAAGTTATTTTGATAAGCTATCCTAGGTAGCTTATGAAAAATAAGCCCAAAACAGCTTATGAATCAGTTATAAGCTGTGTTCATAAGCTCTGCATAAGTCAATCCAAACAAGCCCTAATTAGTTATCCTTAAACAATTCAACTAATTATTTATCACTAAAGCAATTTTCTTTGTTTTTCATGGGAGTCGTGACTTAATTATTATTATTATTTTTTTAAAATGATTCAATTTTTTAATCCATATAACTAGATACCCAAACCTTACGGTGTAACAAAAACTTACCCATAAAAAATGCATATAATTATCAATCACAGGTTATAACTATCGATATTTTTTGATTTCAAACCACACGATCGAAGACGTCTTGCAGATTGTGGGTAGTCAACTAATAAAACCAACAGAAGAAGGGATATTCCATGTCTTGTGGACCTTGTACGTACCTACCCAAGTTTCACCCGTACCTATATGCAATTAACATTGATATATACTAACAAATATATGAGTGTGGCACCATGTTTAGGCCATTATAGATTATGGTACACAGTACATAGAACACAGCAGTACACTGCTGTCAAACACACATATATTATGCCACCAACACCCACGGGACCGATCGATCGAGACTCATATACATAGTTGTGTACATGTGTTTTATCTTGTAGGAGTCACGGTGTTGAACGTTAGACAACAAGTGGAACTCATAGCTATATAAAGAAAAAATGAGATTGATATAGGATGGGATTGCATACAATACAAATACAAATACAAACGGGGACCCATCACTCACTTCCTCAATGCGTACACATGATGATATAACTGAGTTGAGAAGACAGACACACACAATATATACACACACACACATATGTGCTGCTTGCAACTCAAGTAATTAATCTCACTGCCTGCCCTTTTCCCATAAAAGCTAGCTAGCTTCTCTCTGTTTGAGAATATCTTCATATGCATTGATCATTCCCAGACACATTTCAAATGAAGTGATTTACTTAAGATTGTACGTAGCAGTGAACAGAGTTGAACATTACATGGATATGCAAAATTGGCATAATTCCTATTGGCAACACACTAGAATAATACCTTTGTGTATTATTTACCAAATTTTCTTTTCAAACTTATATATAGGGAATATATCAATCAATAATTAATCAAAGAACAATCAAAGTCTAATTAACAATGCGTTTCAACTTTGTTCAATTTCAGCGACTTTAATTACTAAACAATTTGCCCCATAACGTTTTGTACCATACTATGATATATGCTTCAAGAAGATATTATATATATAGAAAAAGATAACTTATTATTTCAATATACTCTTTCAAAATAGCTTACGAAAACATATGAAAATATTTTGATCTCATTTTCATTTTGATTATAGAAACTGCAACAGCTTATTCATAAGCGTTTGCTATATGATAAACATTTAGGATCCATTTAGATTGGCTTATATGGAGTTTATTTGCATTATCTAATGACATAGACAATTGTGATTGTTAGGGAAAACTTATAAAAATATTTATGACGGACTCATAAGTTGTTTCAAGTTTATTTTGATAAGCTCTCTATAATTGTTCATCAAAACAAAACTAGTTTAATCATATTCCTGATCCTCTGTTGTAAAAATAATTGCCCTTATCCAAATATCTCAGTATTGATTTATATAATTTTTAGGAAAAGATAGTTATTTACTAGATGGAAGCAGAGGAAGAGAAAAACAGTTGAAGTTGAAAATGATAATAAATAGATGAAGAAACTGTCAACCAAAAAGGTACGCAATTGTTTTCCCTTCTTTAAAGGGACCAACTTGGTGATGATACGTTCCCCGAGTAGTACCTGTGTGTGTGTCTCTCTCTCTCTCTGTGTCTCTTCTCAGTTTCATTTCCCAAGAATCGTCAGATAGTCGTCATTTACTACTCTCTTTCTCTTTTCTCTTTCACTCTCTAATCTCTCTCTCTTGTTAATTTCCTTCTTTTCATTTTCAATTTCAAATACTACTAGTACTACTACTATAAAGATCTCTCTTTACACATTGCTGATCCCAGCCATTTCCAAAGATGGTTTCTGATTTTTCAACAACTTTAAAAGCTCCATAAATACGTTACACTAAAACACACACCTTCTCATCAGACACACACACACACACACACACACACGTACATATTACATGTAACAAGTAATAGAAGAAGAGAAGAGAAGATCGAAGAATCACACATATCTGGCTCCTTTCATGACACACAAGATTAGATCAGAGAGAATCCATAGCTAGCTTCTTTCTCTGCCTCTTTTCTCATATCACTGCTTCAATAACAATTCTCGTTAACTGTTCCAGCACAATGATCTCTATATTATCTAATTCCTTATTTTTCAATATATTTTCACAGATTCCTTATCGATCAGCAATAAACTAATAACGAGTAGACATGTCTTTAATTAATTTATATATATATATATACTCAATGCCTGCCTGGCATTTCACTACACAACAAAATACAATAAATTCCAAACAGTTACGTTTCAAAAGCTATAGGTTATATAGCAGCTCACATCATATGATATATATATATATATATGATGAATATTATTATATTAATTTGGACATATAATAAATAAAATATATCCAAAGGGGTGAAATGAAACTTTTACCGCCCTTTTATTTTACTTGGTAACACTGTTGATTTTACCTGTAGTACAACTTGATTCAGATTCATGAAAATGATGATGCATGGCCTTTAGTAAATTGAGAGAAGCTAGGTCCCCTTCCCTATAAATAATTTTCACCAGTACTCTGAAAACGGATTAATTCAAAAATGAATAAATCAAAAATAAGAAAAGGGTGAAAGGACTTTGAGAAAGAAATTGGTATTGCTTTGGAACCCTAGAAAGAGGTAGAGAGGCAGAGCAGCTGCACATAGTAATAAAAAGAAGAAAGAATTTCACATCTGATAGGCTTTCACTGTACGTGCTAGTAGCTTTCACCTTTCTTGTCCACCAGAAATGAACATTCGAGCCTTGATTAGCCCATTTCTTTCTTTCTAGTATTATTATTGATTAATAATAAGAATAATATTATTCATATATTTTTCTGGGTCGATCTGTGAAATGCCAATCTTAAATTATTTATTAATAATTGCAGAAAACAAGAGAGAGTTGGACTTGAATTGGGGTTGGTGGCGCTGGAGCATGCGTGACTGTGGTCTTTCTTCCTCTTTCTCTCTGTCTCCACTCTGCTCCATCCCCTGAGATTGAGAGACAGCTGCAAAATATTTTCTAGCTAGTATTTTTTATTTATTTGTCGAATAGAATAAGAAATGATTCAAGCATGTCAAAAAAATACATATACATACATACAAACACATTTTCAGTATGCCCTTCCTTCAACTCGGAAGAAGCAGCTGTCTTATATATGGGTCAGTAACGGGTGCAATCTGCAATGGAAACAGTGCTTGCTTGCTACAAGGGAATTAACTGGTAAACCAAAGTAGTATGTCTTCTGTCTACATAAGAAATGAAAATAAACAAGTACTCCAATGGTGAATATTATTACAGCTGGAAATTCTCTAACCTTGCATATATATATATTAACTGTAAATCAAAGAGCCTGGCCTTGTTTCTTCAGTAAAAAAAAAATAAAAATGGGAAGCGCCTTTGTTTCTGGTATGTGCAGATATCAAGATGCAAAACTAGCTAGAAAAGAGCACATATATGTCATATGTTTTCTCATCTGTTGTAAGAATGTTTAAACTTAAAGTAACTATAGAGTTACTTGTTGGAAAATATACTTTTAAACACATGATATGTACGTTTGCAACCGAAAAGCAAATGATCCTAGCTATATATGGTAAATTAATTAGCTTGTATATATAATAACTCAACTAAAGAAGTGAAACAGATCAAGCCTTACCTGGAACCTGGCCAGATGATGTTGATAAACAAGTAGCTAGCAAAAGTTGGGTGGGGGGAATGAAGCCTGGTCCGAGAATATCATTCAGGATCGGATCAGATTTGCAGTAATTCCATCAGAACTGACCTCGAGCCAGACAACATTCCTCTCAACCTAACCTTTGCAGGGCCAACACCATGTGTGTTTGAAGTTTTGGCACTTGAATGAAAGAAAAGACGATATACACACACACAAGTAGTATTTGAGGGGAATGAAGCCTGGTCCGAAGCCTTAATTACTAGTTCTTCCCATGCCAGTGCAGTGAGAACCTCCCTGCTAGCTGAACTCATGAAAAGCCTCGAGCCAGCCAACATTCCCCTCAACAGTAACACCAACACCAACACCCCTTCTCACTGAGTTTCACTCCATCTGAAAACCCTAACCCGGATATACTAGTAGCTTCTTATATATAGGCAAGAGAGAGAGCACTGACTCTCACTACACTACACTAATGCTGTTTTTTTTTTTTGTTACCCGTTCAGATGTTCCCTAAATTAGCTTATGCAAAACGGCATTAATAATTTAACTGCTATGGTCAAACACAAAAAATACCAAAGTAGATGTACTTACTCCACTTTGTCAAAAAAAAAATGTACTTACTCCACTTACTTACCAATTATTCATTTCACCAAACATCCCCCCACAAAAGATCTGTCTAAAACTGAGATTCAGGAGAGGCCCCTCCCTCATGACTACCATTTCTAACACTAATCATTTTAAGTATAATTTTATTTATATATTATTATTGGGTGAGGATAAACTTACTCCAAACATAACACTTCGCATGAATTATTCCGCTTAATAACTCTTTATAAACATTAAATTTTACGGTATTGTCGTATTTATAAAATGTAATGTAAACATAATTAATGCAGAGTATAGTAATACTCCGTAGACTTAAAAAGGAGCACCCACATTTCTTTTTTCATTTCCTAAGCGATCGAGCGAATGAGTGACCTGTAGATGCCGGTGAACCAACCGACCCGTTACCTGTTACCACAAGTTGAAGTTGCCAGCTCCCCAGTCATGAGTCAAAGAAAGAAAACACACAGAACAAGACAAAAGGGAGGGAGGGAGGGGTTATAGGTGGTGCTTTATAGTAAATCCGATTGTACCATCATTACCTTATTATTTTTAGCCTTTTCCAATCCCTACTTTCAAACTCTCACATACTATGCCCGCACGGCCATCGCCCACACCCATTTTCATTCATTCACTCTCTCCCACTCTCTCTCCATCATCTTCACCTTTTAAATTTTGAAATTTTCTTCCAGCTCAGCTGGGAGATTAAAGTGTCTATACTATTTAACCACCACACTATTATATTATTATTATAATTATTATTTTATTATTATATACATTTAACATGTTTAATAAGACCGTTTACATTTATTTTTTCTCTCTGCACATCATTTTTAAATAAACGTACTTAATACATGGGAAATTTAAGCTAGAGAGCAGAGCCAATAAGAAAAAGTCATTTCGTCACATGACTTGTTTATCCGATCAACGTAAAAGCCCCTGAGGCTGAGGCTGAGCTTTATGTTCCCTAGTCAGCTAGTCCCTCCCAGCAAAGGCAGTAGTAGTGTTACTGTGTGTAGAGCTGGCAAAACGGGCTTTCGGGCCGGGCTCGGGCTGGCCCGCATCGGGTTCGGGCTTTGTCGGGCCGGGCCAAAAAAGCCCAGATTGAAAACGGGCTCGAATTTGTGTGTCCGAGCCCTCCACTTTTCGGGCTCGGGCTCGGGCTTTAGCCTATATTTTGCGGGCGGCCCGCTTCGGGCTCGGGCTTTACCGGGTTCGGACTTTGTCGGGCCGGGCCAAAAAGGCCCGGATTGAAAACGGGCTCAAATTTGTGTGTCCGAGCCCTCTTTTTTTCAGGCTTTTTCGGCCCGGCCCGGCAAGCCCGGCCCATTTTGCCAGCTCTAACTGTGTGTGACTTATGTGCTTCAATTCCATCAGCTTTACTGCTACTCCCCATAATATATTACGGGTGAGAAATGTCATATCCTTTTACATATTTTTTTATAAAATAAAAAAGAAAATACAATAAATATCTTAAAAATATAAAAAATATTTATTTATTTTTATGTAATAATTAGGAAAATTTGTACAAATAAAAGATAAAAAGATTTAGAATTATTCACTACTAGTATGTGCCTTAAGAGGGAGGGAGAAACTCACCCAATTATATATATGTAAAAAGAAACTGGTCAGCCAATATTTTCTTCGTATTTATTTATAAAGATTAAAAATTTGACATTAAAATTAAATTAAAAATTATTACTAGTAAAAGGAAAAAATATAGATAAGTTTATCATTGAACAACAAGAGGGATAAACACTTAGAAGTAATGGCAAGAGAAGTTTATAAATACTCCCTCTCCTCACTCCTTTGAAGCGTTATTTAAGGACAAAATCCAAAGCAGACAATACCTCATAGACGATGTCCTCACGGTGCTGTGGACTTGAGTTTGGGACATAAGTAACAAAAATGGTACAAGGTAATTGTTTTACAAATAGCCAATAGGTTGGAAAAGTTAATAATACTCTTACCCAACTTATGACAAGTTAGCGAGCTGGACCTGCTTATAACTTAGCCTACATTAATTGAACAAAAATGTCGAATTAAACGATTCAACTCAGAATCTAATTAAGCATATAATTTGCCTAGCTAGTTAACAAAAAAATATTTGAGCTGATGATTCACCCGACCAATCACAATAATAAGTATTTTTAAACGAAAAAATTGATACTCCTGCATAACTTTGGTCTTGTCATCCTTAGACCATGGCGTTAAATGCTGTTTGATAAGTTCCAATGCAGGCTGACAACTCAATTATAGGAGTATACACTTAAACGACTTTTTGTCTCAAACGAGGCTCAAACAACCAAATGACCCAATCTTTTAACGAATTCAATTAAATTTAAGGATTGTTGTCGGATGAATAAAGAGAAAAAATTATCATTTGTCAATGGTTTAATTTACATTTTTTAGAATTTAATTTTCTAATAAAATTAAACATTTTGTTGGTTTGAGATTGTATTATTTTTTTAATTATAAATAATCCGAATCATAAAATAAAGTGATAAGAGCCATTTATTCATTTGTCATATTGATTCCCCATACTCAATTTTTAAAAAGCTTTGATACCTTATAATAACTTAAATAATTATTACTCTCTCTGGTCCTATATATAAGAAACAAAGAGAGTCATTTTGATGGTCATTTTTATAAGAAATAATGTCTTGTTTTCACCAATATTAATTACTTACTTTTAACTTTACCCTTATTTATTATGAGACCCACAAAAATAATATCAGAAGTCACCGATCTCAAAAAGAGTACTTTTGGAAAATTATAGCATCATTAATTATAATTAACCAATTCCAATACACTTCCTTGATCTTGATGATTTTGTACTACATTTCTTATAAAAAAGACCGGAGGGAGTACTTGTTACTCCATCCGTTTCAAAACTATAACAGTTTAAGATTATTGCACATAGATTAAGAAACATTTAATGGAAGTAAAGTATTGTTGTACATAGACTAAAATACCCTCAACTACTCCCACTACTAGTTATTAAATAAGGGGTTGCTTCTTTCAACTACTCCACTGCTGGTTATTAAATAAAGGTATAAGTGAAAAAAAATAATTAATGATACTTTAGAATTGTAAAACTACAATAGTTTTGAAACAAAAATAAAATACTAAAATAACTATAGTTTTGAAACGGATGTAGTATATATTTAATAAAATAATTCATATATAATTATTATGATAGCTAAGAATTAATAAGTATTTTGTTACTGAAAAAAGAGTAGCCAAAATCAAATCAAACACAAGTGATAAGTTCATTCTGTCAGTCGGTCCAAAGTACTTAGATTATAGTTGTCGTACAACTACAACACTATGTTTGTAGGGGCCTTCTCTGCTAGCTGTGACAATATTACAAATTTTTCCTATATTGTTTTTGGATGTAAATAGATTTTATTTTTAATTAAATCAAGCTATCCCAATCCCGATTGAAATAAAAAGGTAAGGGTGTCTCAAGCCGATGTTCGCATCAACCAAATTAACAAAGTTCCTCATTTTCAAGCAATTCGCTAGAACACATTTCCCATATCAATTTGGCCGGTGTATTTTTTTTTACGTGTTAATCGAGAGTTTGAATATGAGCGGAAGCGCGCGGTCAAGGTAATATAATATACTTCATCTGGTCCAAATCTTTGGTTGTTTAAGGTTTTGACACATAGATTAAGAAATAATTAATTGAACAAATTTTAGACTAAAATGACCCTATTTATTATTCATCATTCTCAACTATCATAATTATTTCTCTACTCAAAACTTATTAATTATATTAAGAGTATAGTTGAAAAAAGGTGATAAATTATCACTTGAAATCCTAAAACAATCAAAGTTTTGGGACAAAAATAAAAAGTTAAAACTACCAAAGATTTGGACAGGAGGGAATAATAAAGAGCACATAAGAAAATGGCAATCGAATGTTTGTAATTTTTATATATACATGCATGCGGCATGATTTTCTTGTATGCGTTTGATTAATGTATATAAATTTTTTGGTGTTTATCGTCAATGAGATTTATACTATCATATTTAAAAATAATATATTTTTTATTCTCGATTGTAAAATAAATTAGGCATGACTTTATTTGGACATAGATTATGACTTTATATGAAGCCAGTTAGTAGGAGTACTGTTATGCTACTCATGATAACGTATCCTGAAATGGGTTATTAAATATTCATTTGACTGAAAAATTCATATAAATATACAAAGTATTTATAAGTCCCGAGAAGCTAGCCCCTCATCCAAGAAAGAAAATTAGAGGAAAAAAAAAAAAGGGGGAGTAAATGGGAATGCATGCAGGAGGGTGATCTGTGTAGCACAAAACAAAAACATAGTATGCAGTTTGGTTAAATGAAGGGTAGTAGGATCGATGTTTGATAATCACAAGCGTGTCTTCCGTAGAATACGTCACGGGAAAGACAGCGGTTCGGATATCGTTGAATCAGAAGCGCTGAATCTGAAGATCGAACGGCCATAAGAGTGGAACCGTTAGACCAGACATGTTTGTGTCAGCGGAAACGGAGGACCGGATGAAATGAAACCCAACTAACGAGGAGGCCAGCCAGCGGAGAGCGAGCGAGCGAGCGCAACACAAATTCAAGTTTACTAGTATAGTACTCCCTAGTGGAGTAACGAATACTACCATTAACACAACACTCTTAATCCTTGTTCCCATCACATGATGCATACACTTCGTACATGTTCACACCATAAATATGAATAAATTCATGTCCTCCTAATAAATGCACATAATAAATACTCACTCTCCATTTCAAATTAACTATCTTGTTTAAAAAATAAAATAAAAATTCAGATGAAGTGTTACTACCTCCGTCCCTGTGTTCTCTCCTACGAGGATTGGGGAAGTTTAAAATATAATGAGAAAAAAGAGATTATATGTCCCAATAATACCAAAAACAACTTAGAAAAATTATGTAAATTATTGACAAATTTAATATTATTAACTAAATTAACTAACTTTTTTAAAATATGTAAATTAATTAAAAAGTTCTTATATATAGGGACAAATTATTTATGATTTTGCAGTATAAAATACTAGACAGGCACTATTCAAATTATTACAAGGGTATCTTTTTCTGAATTCAGGCACCCAAAATCTCATGGCTATTATATGAGTTGTGAAAATAATAACAAGAACATGGTAATTAAGTAAGGAATGTAACACACTACATTACACATTAGGGATTTCTAGTCTAGTCTAGCTTATAAAAGTATGAACCGAGAGAATTACCATACAGCCGAGAGTAACGGCTGCCACCAAAACATACCTTAGTTAGAGAGAAGAAGATTGAAGTCTGTGAAAGAAGATATGATTGGGTTGGGTGTGACTGAAATGCATGGAGGGAGTCAATTTCAAACCCCGGCGCAAAGAACGGACGGCTAGGATTATGGGAAAGTATTACATACGGTGCGTGCACTGCAGAGACAGCCACGTGATCCAATTGAATGTTCGTCGGTATAGCGGAGGTGGGTCCCGTTTGGAGGGGACAAATAATACATGGGGCTCTGTGAAGGTGTGGGGGACCACCACTGGGCTTAGCGTAGGGACCACCCTTTTTGATCAATTATGGGGTCATCATAGTGCTCATCAGTAGTAAGGTAATGCGATCGTCGTTGCGGCGATGTGTTGCGCATTTCCCGGGCCCTTCTTCACTTCAGCTCTTTCCACCCATCACCTAATTTAGCATTCGGGTCGGGCTACACTATCTCTCTGGGTACTGGGTTCACTCTTTCCCTCTCACACGCCCGCCGAATAGTGCTGTACTTATTATTGTAGTATTTGTTATTGTTTCAGGACGGACCCACTCTTACCGAAATGAATAGTAACAGCAACTCAATTCATTCAACCCTAATGAATACAGAAACATGTCAAGTATTTATTTATTGAATAATACAAATTGCAAGAGAGTAAAATATACTCCCATCCCTTGTAGCAATATATATATATATTTCTATCCGAGTAGATAGATCCATTAACATAAATAAGTAACTTGCTTTTATATCGGTTGTAGAGCCAAAACTCAACAGGAAAGCCATGTCCCAATGTTTAGACATATCAGCGCAGACATTTATTACCATCCACTTATGAGGAAGAAGATGTGTGCATTTCATACGATGGAATCCAAAGATGTTTTAGCTTTGTCACAACTTCAAAAGCAGCAGCTGAGCTTGCATTTTCCACACACAATTATCAGAAGCTTTATTATTTAAAAGGATAATTATCAGGTTTTTGCACACTCGCAGATGGATACTAATGGGTCTAACAAAGCTGAATTATATAGGACCACTGTAATGAATGTTCAAGATACTTTTCGTTTTCAAAAATAGATGGAGTAGGTGACGCCGTGACGGTGTTGGTGTGGATAGGGGTGGTGGTTTTCTGACTACTGTCATACAATATTAATTGTTCCCTCCATATTGCTAGTTGCTAGACAAGGCATAAAGATGAACTGCAATGTCATTTTGAAAATTATCTCACCGCCGTACCACGTTAATGGGATTCCCATCCCATTTGCATCATCTTGATGGATACAATACAATGCCTTCTGTGGCGTATTTACAAAACCAAATATCAACGACAATATCCATATCCATACATACACAACAAACCAATAGAGAAGAGGAATCGTTTTCAATTATGATGCTACAAAGGCGGATACGTAGGGTGACAGCATGATACATAGGCTTATATGATTGCATCACCAACTACGATCTACTCCAACCATCCGACCAAATTTTCTCCTCAGAGCAAATGACATAAGCATTCACCTCAATTTATATATATAGTAAGTGGAATTTCCACAACTCAGTCCCCCCTTCCCCCCAAAACAAAAAAGAAAAACTTACAAATTATATCTTATCTCAACCACCATTTCCATACACTTTTTATTTGAAGCAATGCTCTTTCTTTACACAAGTTTTGTACATCAAGGAAGCTTTATTTGCACGTGCGTATGAGTGTTTTCCTGTGAAAAGAATAATACAATACAACAACTGGATAATATATGGTTCATTTGAGGCATGCTGAAATTTCCTGGAGCCTCTTGGATGTGTTGGAAGATGTATACTTTGCAATTTATGGAGATGTATAGAAGATACACGGGGTGCATCAATCACTTTTATCCGGATTTTCTTGGTGAGTTACGGGTAATTATAAATTATTGGAGCAGCCGAAACTATGCATACTCAAGTATAGCACCTGTATGATTGAAACCACATGAAACTTGCAATGCTTTCACGTCTTCTCCAAAGCAAACTCTTGTAGGATTTATATAATCCACATCACTTTCATGACCCTGAATCGAAAGCATAAACTTTATTTATAGTCGTGCATCACAGGGAATTGTATACCGTGAGAAGGCAAAAAAAAACTAATCAATTTATTTAAGAAATGCACCAGTCCCACTAATCAGACTGCAAACTCTTCTAAGGAAATGCTAACTCTTATATTTACCACGAAGAAAGCTTCCAAGTGTGTGCTTGTGTGTGTGATTTTATATTCCTCTGAAAATCATGAATTCATGATTAATTTGTATGATGTCTTGTTACTTAAATTCTTGGTTCTCTACTTCTCTTTTGTCAATGGCACTCCGACCATGAGAAGGGCTAGCACACAATCTCCAACATACTCTTATGGGTGATGGGTCATATTCTCCATTTGGTGGAACCCATTCCCAAAGTTGTGGGACCAATAACTATTTCAACCAATAATAAAAAGTGTTAGAAAGAGTATGTTGGTGTGTACTACTAGCACTTCTCTTCCGACCATTGTGATAACATACTTTTGATAAAGATCTAAAGTTAAATAGAATCATAAATTATATGAGAAGCAGAGGAATACCAACTGTCCACCAGAAGAATGTCCAACTTCAGAGAAAGTCCCATTGGAACCTCCCCAGCCCCATGTGAAGACTCTTCCTTCTGAAAATCAATGAAAAAATTCAGGATAAAAGACTCTTGGGTAGCTTTGCTTCATTGATTTTTTTATTTTTTATTTTTGTACATTTTTTCTTTTCTCACTTCTAAGGAGAAACTCTTACTCTCCAAATCTTTTGTAATCATTTTCGTTGTCTTGATGAAATTATTCTTTTATAATAAAAAGAAAAGAAAAGCCTGCCTTCATATCAATTTAACAAGAAAGAAGTACTCAATGGTAAGGTATATTTTTTTTCTTTTCTGTGAAGACAAGAACTCACCAGAAATAGCTGCTGTATGCTTCCAACCACAAGAAACCTGGCTAACAGAAGACTCCAAGAATGGCCCTTTAACCTTTTCAGGTAGATGAATGACATCTGAGGAACTAGAAAAAAGTGATGGTGAATCAAAACATTTGAATGCGGGAAAAAAAGGAATGGAAATGTAGAACATGAAAATGACTGAGTAACAAGTTCTAAGTATAAAAAGGATACCCAATGCCAAGGCAGCCATTTTCATTTGAACCCCAAGTATAAAGCTCGCCAGAATCTATAGAGAAACACCAAGTACAATGAAGCAGTAAACAAATTATCACAAATCAACACGTTTAAGTTCAGAAACTGATGAATTACTTGTCAGGACACAGGTGTGATAGCCACCACAAGCAACTTCTTCAGAGTATGGGAGTTCGCTAATCAACGATGGTTTTGTTGCATTGCTTATCTCCTTCAAGCGCTGAATATTTTGATTGAAGAAAATATTTGTCATCACAAGTAGTAGATGGAAGAGTGAAAAAAACTAATTGCTACTGATTAAACATACCAATTTGTCAATCCCTTTTTCTCCAAATATAAAAACAGAACCATTTTCTGCAACATTTGCATGAGCAAAGTGCAAAAAACAAAGGATTAATTCCCAATGCAGAGTACAACCAAGGTATGAAATGAGTAAATAGAAAAGAAAACAAAAGATATAATTAAATTCAAGTACCATCAGTACAAGCCGAATTTAGCAACCCAGCAGCTACATATTTTACCTAAACATATTTCAAGAATGAAGCCAAAACAAAATAATGATAAATTTCAAGTTTGATGCGAATAAATCTATCTTAAATTAGAAACAAGGCATTAAACTTAACATCACACCTTGATTCCTTCAAGATCCTTTATAAGCCTTGGGGTGTACTCACTGCATGATTTCAAAAAGTACATCAATATAGATCCACATAAATTGAAAATTATGGTAAGGGTAAAGTGTAATTTACCCTATTATAAAATAAAACAGAACAGAAATATTAATTAATGCAGCTAAAAATTCTAAAAGAAAAGAAGGGACAAAACCTGTAACTTCTGGAGAATCCTAGTATGCTTGACTCATGGCCATGACCAAGTCTACCAGACCCTCCCATTCCCCAACTAAAGGCCTCTCCTCCATCTAGCAAAGATAGAAACAACAATTGAGAAGATATTAAGAATGTTTAGAGCACAATACAAAGTCATGCTTTCTCAGAAGAACTCAATTAAAATATTAGGTAGGATCAAACTAAACAGAAGTAATATGATATGTTTTTTATTGACATAAGTAATATCTATCATGAAAAGAATACACATTGTCAATACCATGTCATCCTAAAAGTTTAAGCAATTAGGTACATGCCTGCTGATTGTTTATACATTATGTCTCCACCAGGCCCACAATAAAGCATAATTTCCAAGGTCATCCTAAAAAAGTTAAATTTTTTGACTGCTCATATCATATCTGACTTCTTTGCCAGACACCATTAAGAATTCACTCCATCAAAACCCAAAGTGGTTCTCCCTTTATGTTTCCAAAAGCCCATCATATCACAATCCTAATTTCCAAGGTACTGTAAACAGCTTCAAAACAGCTACAAATTTGACCTTCCCAAATTCCAATTGCTTTCCAAACAACCCACTCCCAAACACACTCAATGAAACCACATTCCACCTGTCTCATACAATTAAACCATCAACAGTAAGACCCTAAACCCAGGTCCTAACCTATTAAGTCTGAACCCTTCTACTGTCGTACAAGGTAGAAATCATATCTGAATGGAACATGAGAATTCAAATATGGAGAAAACATATCATTCTCTACTTTTTTCCAGAAAACAAAAGATTGTGTAGACTGGCTGGGCCAAAAGCAAAACCGCACTATAATTTCTTGGTAACCCTTGAGATAAAAAATTACGTAAATAAAAGTTAGTGGACTGCATTCTCATTTTACATTCCAACACGACGTACTTCGTAACTGAAAACTAGATAAAGAATTCATCTTAAAAATAATAAAATATAAAAAGGAAAAACATATAAATTAACCTCAGCAACTAATACGATAAGCATTTATGATTGTCTATTGCGTACCACTAATAGCCACTGAGTGCTCAGAACCCAGAGCTGCCATTTTGATGGTGATTCCATCCAAGTATTCCACTTTAGTTGGCAAAGGAACTATGTTTGGAGCCCCTACATGTAAACAAAACAGCATTATATTCAAAGTAACTGCTACCAGCCAACTATTTTTTTACCAGCTTTAGCAGATCCTGTTACTAAGAGTATCCAGTTTTTTTTAAAAAAAATCATATAATATTACCAGGTTCAGGGGGAAAAAACTCTTCAGATATATAAAATGCCAATACAAGGTCTAGTTCTTACTTTTCCCAAGTCCAAGCTGCCCATTTGTATTCTTTCCCCACATATATAGTTCTCCATCCACTACAAGAAAGAAAGGTAGGAAGAATAAATGTTGTTTAAAATTAAGGTAAAGAATATGAAGAAATTCACAAGGTAAAATGTCTAAACAAATAATAGCTTCAAAGGGAATGAACCAAAAAAAAAGCGCTAAGCACCCTCCAATTATCTAATCTATACGAACAATATGAATCAAATACCACATCCTGGAATCTCCTTGTAAAGCAAATTTGAAAACATTATAATCTATAAGTTATCATTTATCATAAATTAAAAAATCTCACTTTAAAAATTGTTTATCAATGATCCAACTACTAATTACTAAACTAAAACAGTAGGCATTGATGATTTCTTGTATAGGAATAATATATGGTTTTGAATAATAGCTTCTTAGTTACCCGACTATTAGATTAAGTTCAATTAATTGTTGTGTGTTCAACAACAGATTTCTTAAGCGGCGGGTACATTCCATCTTCCCCCTTTTCCTGAAAGAACTCAAGGTATAAAATGTTTATTCTGAAGGAGAAAAAGTCAGCCAACTTCGGATACAAGTCATTGAGGGTCAAGGCTTGTAATTATTGGCCTGGATGACAATAGCATGCATAAATAAGCACAAACCTGTTATTGCACAAGAATGATTATAACCAGCAGAGATCCGCACAACAATCTTCTCATGCCCAAAAACTTGAAGTGGCTCCTGAAACATGGACAGGTACTCATGAACAATAGGACAAAAGAACAAAATATTGTTATTGTCGTTAGTTTACTTGACAAAAGTACAGGTAAGAGGGTGAAGAAGTCATACTCATACCACTGAGTATTGTTTACTCTCTGATATACCGAGCTGTCCGAAATCATTGAGACCAGTAGCATAAACGCATCCATTGTCTGTGAAAGGAGGACAATTTGTAAGCCCCTACTCGAACATTACGGAGAGTCTTCAACAGTCATCATACTCATCACCAATTTCAAAGACTGTCACATTGTAGCCATCCAGTAGAATAAAAAGAAAGCAGTTACTAAGATAAACCAGCAACCTCGAAGCCATAGACATTCCAATGACTCATAATAAATACTAGATCTTATTCTCACAAAATTATCACACGGACCACAGAGAATAATATCTGCGCATAAACGACGAAGGAAGAAAATTGTTTCGCACTTGATAGTCTGAAACCCTGATATTACATCAGCGATAAAGCAGGAAAGGAATCGGTTTATCTAAACTTAATTATAAGAAAGAACAAAGTGGGAAGAATACTGAATTGGATAATGGGCGTGAAAGGTGAACCTGTTAAGAAGAGGGTGTGAGCACCGCCACAAGCAATGGCTTTGAGGTTTTGGTTGTGGAAGGTGGGGCAAACGGCGGGAATCCATTGAGAATCCAAATTGCCGAGGCCCAATCTGCCGTAATCGCCGTTGCCCCACAACGCCGCGAACCTCTTCCCCGGCTCACGCGAGAACGATCGTTTCAGAAACCCTAATCCTAAACCCCAAGTTCGGAGGTAGGGTTTGGAGGAGGAGGACGACAGGCGGAGGAAGCTTCGGTGCCACATTTCGCCTCGGCTTTGTGATGAGAAATGGAGATCGGTGGAGAACGATGGCAAAGGACGTCGTTAATTTGAAGAACAATCATGAAGCGAATCGATTAAATTGGATTTATATATTGATTGAAGAGAGAGTAAAGGGAAATAAAGTAAACATCTCATCTCATGGTTCGCGCTACTGCAACGTCTGCTATGTTCTTTCTGGTAAATGGCGGTTAGGCTTAGGCAGCAGCTGCCGCCAATTTACCTTTTTATCCCTTTCTCCTTTCTCACAAATCACAATCAACTGCCCTTTGGTGCGAAAATTGTAGAAAATAAATATAGATATAGAATAGAAATGAAAGAAATAGAAAAGAAGATAATAAAGAAAGATAAATAAAAGAGAAAATTGTGAGTGAACCGTGCTTGAAAGACATATATATTTTTTCTACTTTTTAAATAACTACTCACCATAAATATTAAATATTCACTCTTATATTTTGTATATCCGTGAGAAGAGACTTACATCTTTTACATAATATGGGGATCACATGTAGCATTTAATCACCTCTAAAGGAAGGTGATTGCAATTTTCTCATATAATAATAGATGAATTTCTTTTTCTATCTCTTATTTCTATCTATTTATGGAAATTGAACTAACATCTCCTAAGGTGTGTTTAAGTGACACATATATCTTCTTTATTTTGAAAAAGTCATCAATCACCTCTCAATTACGCACACCTCTCCCCGATTTTACAAAATAAAGAGGATGTGTGTGTGTTTATTTAAAACAGCTTCAAATAAATAATGGTGGTGAGGATTTGTTTAAAAAATAGGAGTAGTATACATGTTATTTAAGCATATCTTAGGAGAGGTAAGTACAATTTACCCATGTTGATAGGACACCTATCCCTTTGGCATCGACTCATTTCCTTTTTATTACAATTTATCTTTTATTCTGTTTCTCCTCAAATTCTTTTCTTTTTAACCTTATTTTTCGCGGTCACACCATGAAAAGAAACTAGAACCGAGCGATTCTTCATTTAGAATAATAAATCTCAGGTATTGATTAAAAGTTCAGATTCAATTAATGTCGGGAACAAACACCCGTACCACCCGCTTAATGTATGTACTTACAAGTTACAAATATATTTCTAGTTCATATACGTAACTTATTCCCAATTAATTTAATCCAATACGCATTATGAAATCTGTCGTCGTTGTTTCTTGTCTTCAAAATATGAGTATGAGACTATACTAATGCAAGAATACAGTGAAACAGAAGTAGTAGACTGAATGAAAAAACTATTTTAGGTTTGCATGTTGAGCCAACACATGACAACACCGCCCATGTCATGTTACGTCACATCGGACAACATATTTTTTTGGTCGAAATCGGACTACACCATAATCACCTCTTCTTTCAATTTTGCTGAACCAGCCCATAAAGTTTAATATATTGACAACACTATTCATCCCTTATCTATATGTATATATGATCAACAAACCAAAGACTCAAAATAACACAGAATATATCAGAATTGCAACTTTTTTCTTTTATAAATTAATTTGTGACAATTTTCAACCATGATGTCACAAAAAAATCGGTGGATGGAGCATAATTTACTCTAAAATATAACATATATTCTTAATGTTAATTTATCATAACCCAAAACTCGCATCAATAAGAATACTAAGGATAAAAGCAAGAAGGCAAGAAGCAAGAGTT
Organism: Glycyrrhiza uralensis; assembly: GCA_030159175.1. Lineage (NCBI taxonomy): Eukaryota > Viridiplantae > Streptophyta > Magnoliopsida > Fabales > Fabaceae > Glycyrrhiza > Glycyrrhiza uralensis. The sequence continues at coordinate 47,455,475 of BRZY01000005.1, forward strand.
AAAATTCCAGCACAAAGAAAGAATAAAAAAAGGAAAGACAAAAAAATGCTACGACTAAGACAACATACCAAAAAAAGATAAATATACTATTTAGCCCATCTGGCGAATATTCAGCCCAATAATACACCCTCCAGCAAAAATTCCCCCTCCCCCAAATGACCCAAAACAAAAACCTAAATCTTACCGTTTGACCAAAAAGATAACTAAATCTTACCGGCACAATATTTTGAAAACGTTAACTAACTCTTTATTATTAAGTCATATTTCACAAGCCACATCCCATGCTTTAATTATTTTTTAAATCCCGTAAAAAAAATACTTTTCAAATTATTTATTAAATTATTAAGACTGAATAGTATTGGGAAATTATAGTCATTTTATCATGCAACTAAACTATGTGGAAAAATTGTACCAAAAAAAAGAGGGTTGTACCAAAAAAAACTGTGGAAAAATATTTTGACTGGTTGTTGTAATATCAAAACACAATACTAGTTAAATGTTCCAGGAAAAAAAACATTTTGGCTTTCAAAATCCTCATTTTTCCTTATCAAAACAGTTTCTGCCTTCATAAAACATATGCTAGTTAAATGTTTCATTACTATCAACTGATCTACAACTGCTTTCCCCAAGTCGTGCAGAAGAGAGGGCGGTTTTTTTTACCAAAGTAGTGCAATTTCTTTTTGCATTTACTGATTTGGTGCAAGTTGAAATTTTTTTACTAATTTGGGATAAGTCGTATTTGTCATTGTCGACTTACATTGTCGACTTCCAAAGTGAAGTCTACAATGAGATTATAGACTTGCTATTTTTATTTTTTCTGAAAAGTAGAAGTCTATAATGTCATTGTAGACTTCTGCTTTTTTTGCCGTAACTTTCCCAAGTCGTCAATGGCAAAAATAGCAGAAGTCTACAATGACATTGTAGACTTCTACTTTTCAGAAAAAATAAAAAAAATTAACAAGTCTACAATGGGATTGTAGACTTCATTTTGGAAGTCGATAATGACAAATACGACTTACCCTAAATCGGTAAAAAAATTTCAACTTACACCAAATCGGTAATTACGAAAAGAAATTGCACTACTTTCTTAAAAAAGCCAGAGAGGGCATTTCCTATTCTTACATTTCCACCATCAAAAGAACTAAAGAAGAGAATTTTCCATTGTGAACTATATAAAAATCAAGGAGGTTTAAGACAATCAAGGGAAAGGAGAGAATAGAAGGAATTGGTTGTGTACAGGTAAATGATTTGTTAAATGTATTAATCTCAACTTGACAAGACAGATATATGCACGGAAAACAACCCCCATAAGATCGAAACTAATCACTTCTCTGATTGTAGAAGGTATGGTCTCTACGGAGTAGATTATGACTTGAGGAAGGTGTGAATGATCCACGATAAGGGTTTGGAGCTACTGCTTTTTGATGAAATGTCTGAACAAAACCCAAGGACCCTTGTAATGAAACGAGATGAGACTGTAAGGAAGGATTATAAGACCCGTCAAAAACTAATGGGTTTAAGCCAAAAGGAGGAGGAGGAACATTCCTTGGACCGTAACCGTGATGCACATTAATATTTGTCCTAGGATTAGGAAGAGAATGTTGGTAGGGAACTGGGGGAGTGAAAGAAGCAAGTGCATTATGCACAGTTTTACCAAGAGGTTGCTGCATCCAACCCATGCCCTGGGGTTGAGTTCCATGCAAATCTTGAACAAAAGAATTATTTTCACTGGGTTTCTGAACCAAGTTTTCTCCTAAACCTTCCACTACGCGCCTCTTTTTAGATGGATGAGGATTTTGCAAAGTAGGAAGGTTATGCTTATTTTCCCTGATGTTGCTAGTACCCCCAACTTCTAGAGTAGGAACGGGATGTGTTCCAAACAATTGATCCATCAAATTAATTCCTTCGAATTGGCCTTTTAGAAACGTCGTAAGGTAGTTAAGAGATTTATGGATACATTTGTAGATCGTCTTTACCTGTTTAGTTCCAACAGCTCTGGCAACATTTTGTGACCGATCCGTGAAATCCTCTATCTGTTCAACAAGATATAACATAAGCTAAACATTATAAATAAGTATCAACCTAATTAAAATATATTTCAATTAAAAAAATCCAATTAAAGTAGGGGTGGTAGAAATGAATTTAGTTACACTTATTGAGTAAGGACGTTTCCATGATTTTAAAATCCACGACCCTTCATATGAGCTTGCACAAAATCCTTTCTGCCAAAGGGTTTCAGCTGATGCTAGCTGCACAAGAAATGAAATTACCAAATGATCATATTTCCATGAAATTGAAATACACTATATACCTAGAAGTCACACTTAGTCTTCTTTCATTGGAACATATATACCAAAGACTCAAAAGGAAGAAAAGAGATTCATGAACTAAGTCATGGACTTGACCCGAAGAAGAAAAAAAAACTAAGTCATGGACGCCACCGGAACAAGGGATATTGAAATTTCAACATAGAGAAACTGCAAAAGCGAGGGATATTGAAGACGAAGCGCAAGGTTAGTGATTAGACATGAGCGCTTCTACAACACTCACACCCCCTTCCTATATAACAGCAAAACAATCACCAGTAATGGTAATGGCAATGAATAAGTTACTATCTAAATCAATATCCTAACAAAAGGATGTGTTACCAAATAAAAGCATGGATAATATCATGAATGTGTGTATACTGACACTAAAAGTATGACAGTACATTTTATGCCCCTTATTTTGAGTGCAGAAGCAGAACAATTAACTATATCTTACAAAAACATAAACAATAATAATATAGCATAATTCTCTTCTCAATAGCAACAAAAACATTGGAATTACCTTGACAAAAAGAGTAACGAAAAGCTTGGCCAATGACTCTTTGTTCTGTTTCCCATAGTTGATATAAGTTTTAACAATCTTAGTCACAGACTCGGGATCATCTCCCTCTGGAACAAACAATTAAACCCAAATGTCAAGGTCAAGTGAAAAGTCAATCTAGAAACTAAAAGACAACGACGATAGCAGCAACCAAGTTTTTTCCCCTCTAGGTGAAGTCGACTAAATGGATTAATCTATGCTATAACAAGCTAAGAATATTTCAAGTTTCAACTTTAGACAAAGTGTTATAATATTAGGATTCTTAGTGTATTAAAAGTCTTAATAGTGATGATACTTTTGTTAGGGTGGACTTGTACTAGTTGTACTACATTATTGTTGGACCTAGATTATTAGCAATGCTTAGGTGTTACTGGTTGGTAACAAGAAAGCACAGTTTATCTTAAACATTCTTTGTTTCAACATCTCCAATCATAAAGACTATTTGTATAAATTAAGGACTAAAAAATAAGTCAAATAAAAAACTTTTACATTGCAAGTAGAAACATTACCTTTAAGTAAAGCAGAGAATGGAGGTAATATAGGAGGATCGCAAGTCTGCATTTTTAAAAAAAGGAAAATGATGTATTAGATTTATACAAAAATAAAATATATATATAAAAAGGCATCAGTAGGTACTATTTAGGATATACGTCTTCATTTTAACAACAAAAGCCACAGGGTATTGTTGAGATAATCTGTTCCTAAGCTGCTTCATCTATCACTTTTAGAAAGGCACAGCTGTTTTCTAAACTTGCCTGTAAATATGCTTTTCAAAAATATTCTGACTATTTTTATCTAAACAAGAAATGTTCTTACCGTGCAATTAGTAATATTCCCATAATTTTTAAATTCCACACGTACCCCTTCTACATTGTTTACCAAGTATGTTGTCTATTTTTAGGAAGAAAAAAAAAAAAACTTGGAAAATGTTGAACAAAAGAACATGTTAATTGAATAACAAAACTGAAATAAGTTTAGCTAGTAAGTAGTAACAACAAATTACATTAATGTTGAACAAAGGTATTTATAGATTTGGCTATCCTGAAAACTACATTATGTTAAAACAACTTGTGCCCAATAACTTTTGTAAAGTCACAATATTCATAAATAGAAATTTTTTTTTGCCACAAATTAGTAAAATTCCAATTCTCTGTCACAGCTCAGGAAATAGAAATTCAACAATCAAATATAAATCCATCGAAATATAAGTATTGACTATCTGACCAAATTCAATTCCCAAATCTACTATAAAATGTAATGCTTCTAAAAAAGATATGTGCTCAAACCAAATATTTACCTGCAAATGAAAAGCAACAAACAATATAATAGATAAAGAATTCAAAGTCTGGTCTTTGGAACTGTTGATATTATGTGTTTTAGCCCAGGATTTCATCTACAATAAGCAGAAATTATATTAGCACGAAAACCACTTTGAAAATTAGTCAATTATACAAAAACAAGTGTCTGGGACAGTGGGTTTGACACTTCGAGAAAGTAAATCTAGTGCACTACAAATGAGCCCCCCAGCAAAGAACGATATGGAAAAACTCGGATTTTACTGATATGAAATCCACTAAAAACTTTTTAAGTGCAATTATGTGGTAACTTTCTGACAAATCTGGTTACACAATTAAGCCTTACAATTTGGTTTGTCTTCTATATTCTTCAACGGCATACTTTCAGACCATAAATAACAAGATTTTTTCATTCCAATTGCAGATGGCCATACACACAATTTGTCCCTTTAAAAAAATCTTGTATTTACCTTGAGGATGTGATGATTTGACAGATTTGTCACAATTTCAATATCACTAGCAATTTTCCATCTGTGTTTTTATCTCATTTCAAATTTCTATTAAATGAAAAATATCAACTAAAAAACGTTGCAAGTATGAGCAGTGCCGCAGTGGCATGCAACACAATCTTGAATATAAAAATAAGGTTTAAATATGTTTCAGGTCGTTTTGATTTTAATCCCTCAAAATAAAAGTTAAAATTTTTTGGTTCTATAAATATTTTTTTGTTTGATTTTAGTCTTTTTAGTGATTTGGCGCTGAGGTGGAATGGACACGTCACCTCATTAATCTGACATGTCATATTTAACTGTCAACTAAGTATACCACGTACGTAGTATCAAATTTACAGGAACTAAAATCAAAACAGACTTAATTTGAAAAGACCAATGACTCTAATTTTTTTTTTCTTCCCTCCATCTCCACCACCACCACCACCTTCCTCCACCCACACACACATACTCTCTCGTTCTCTCTCTCAGCCCACCCACCACCACCACCACCACCTTCCTCCACCCACACACACTCTCTCTCTCTCGTTTTCTCTCTCTCTCTCAACCCACCCACCACCACCACCACCACCACCTTTCTCCACCCACACATTCTCTCTCTCTCTGAAAATTGAAATGGAATACCAATTAATTAAATGGAATTCCTAGATCTGGCACGATGGGGAACTACACTAGCATCAAAAAGGAATATAAGACTTAATAATAATTCAACCACTACTCAATGAAACAACAGTTTATCAAAGTGGAATAAATATCAAATGCAGACATATCCATGAGCACTGAAACAACAAAATCAAACAAACCCAGATTGCAAAAATGTTGTAGATCCAGCAAAAATGCAAACTTGATGAAGAAGAGAGAGAGAGGGTATCGGATCTGTGTTTGATTTTGATTTTTCTATAATGGGAAGTGATATAGAGAGGAAGAGAGGGATATGTGTCACACTGTCCACTCTCAATGAATCTCAGTGAGAATGGGTATGGTGCGAGACTATACATGTTCAGGGGTAAGAGAGAGAGTGTGGTGGTGAGAGTGGGGACTAGTGTGTGTGGTGGTGGTGGTGGTGAGAGAGAGAGAAAACGAGAGAGAGAGAGAGAGAGAGTGGGTGGTGGGTGGGGGGTGGTGGTGGAGATGTAGGGAAGAGAAAAAAATTAGCGTCACATGTCTTTTTAAATTTGGCCTGTTTTGATTTTAGTCCCTGTAAATTTAATTTTATGTACGTAGTATGTTTAGTTGGCAGTTAAATATGACACATCAGATTAATGAGATAACGTGTTCATACCATCTCAGCGCCAAATCACTAAAAGAAATAAAATCAAACAAAAAAATATTTATAGAACTAAAAAATTTTAACTTTTATTTGCAGGAATTAAAATTAAAACGACCAAATTTTAAAACCTGAAACATATTTAAGCCTAAAAATAAAACACAAATAATAATACTGAAATTCATTAAAATATTATCAAAAAAGCAGAAGTATCTTTAATTACCAGGTAACTTAGCTTTCGAAATCTTTCATCTATGGCAGAAATTGCATGGATAATATGAGATTTTGCAATGCCATCCCTATTTTCCACCGATAAATCACATTCGATACCTGTTCCGCTATCAGTAACTTTTATAATTGGTACCTTGGCAGACAGGATAACCTGTAAACCGGTAACATGCCCTTTCTCTGCAACACAAAACCATCAATGTTATAATTCCTACAAGATCATCAAAACTGTAGATTCACAACATATCAACATCCCACAAAGAAAATAAATCAAACCCAATAAATCAAACACAACATATCAGCAAATAATTATTTTTCAAGTTACATGTCCTTTGGACTAATCAAACTAAATTGTCCTGTAACTAACTTAAGACTAGCTATAATTTTGTGGCTGTCAGTAGAAATATTCTCCAATATCCAATCAGCTTAAAGTTGTAAATAATAATTTATTTGCCCGCGTTTCAAGATAGAAATCATAAAAATAAATCATATATCCACAAAACATTAAATATGAAATCAGACCATGCAATTTTTTAAAAGAGTGGGATTATTATCTAGGGGGGGAATGAAAAAGAAAACAAGAACTGTACTGTTCAGCACATTAAATTTGATAATTAGGGGCTGTAGGAATGTCATAGCGTAAATTAATTTTGCCCAAAATTGTGGTAACCATATAAGAAGTTATCAACCCATTCTCATATCTATACTACATCTAGATCTTCCCACTTTCAGGTATTTATGACCCTTTAGTGAAATCTTAGAGAAGCTGCTGGTTTTTCTCTCAAATAATTTCATGATCTACTACTCACGTAGGAACTCTGGGATACATTGAGAATCTCATATATACCTAAATATTTGAAGTAAACAAGACACAGTGGCCTTGCTGCAATTCAATCATGGTGCCGCATGATTCATTGTCCACATGGGAAAAGATTAGTGAACAGATACAAAAAAAAATGGTATAATAAACAATTGTGCAGAAAACTCAAATAATAAAAAGCTCTCAGATTAAATTCCTGAATAATGTTGCTTCATATCATGCATAACATAGAACAAACTTCATTCGTTCTAGTCTATGAACTCCAATTAATTCCCACATATTAAAGCACATAAGATTTCATGAACAGAATTCTAGAATAAGCAATGTGTGCTACAGAACTTTCCGCTCAATAAAAGCTAACAATAAAAGTTGATTATGTGCTAAGCTTACTTTGAAGTGAGCGTAATTTGCTGCTGAACTTTCGAAGGGTTTCAATCTTCTTCTGTCGAGTAACTTCAATTGAATTACTGAAATTGATAGACAAGTCAATATCACTTTTTTCGTTGAAGATATCCATTACAAATGATCCAAATTCTTCCACAACAGGGGAGTTAGCACCATTGCCTGAAAGGGAATAACAAAAGGTCAGAGGAAAGCATTGTTTAAGAGGGAATAAGCTAAAATATGAACTAAAGTTGAAGTAAAAGGACCAATGACCAAAGAACAAATAGGAGATGATACAACAGGAGAGCCAAAAGAAGGTTATTTTTGTTTTAAAACAATGGTGATTTTCTTTTTCTACTTTTGAAGAAGGGGAATGATAAGATGAAATTATATTTCCATTGTCTGTTTCAGACAATAATTGGCAGTTAGTGAAATAATCAGTGCACAAAAAACATCAACTTCACAATTCTCTAACATTGTTAAATGCTCAAACTCAATGCAAAAGCTGCTTCGCTACCAAAAGACATGCTTACAATATGAAATCAGAAAGCCGAAAAGGAATAAATCGGGCCAATTCAATCACAATAGAAGAAAAATCATGGCAGTTTGGTTAAATGGTCCATTAGAGGACCCTCAAAGAACTATTTAGTTTTTCATTGGGTTGATTCTACAGTAAAAAGGCTGAATGGGGAAAAAAACATATTCAAATCTACAACTAGTGAAATAATAAGTACATGTAAATGATAAAGAAAGGTTAATAATCAGTGCCCTTAGATCCAATCATGTGGGAATATATTGTGCTAACTTCTTATATTCTTATAAGTGCAAATTTTCAGAGCAAAATTTTCAAGAAAGCATGGAACGAAAGATTACCATATATTTCTTTTGTTATCACATTGAAGATGCGAATCAAATCTCTTCTATTGTGATACTCAATTGGTTTTGGACACTGTCTAGCGTATATATCACAAATGAGTCCATCTAAATCAATCATATGTGTAGAATTGAACTTGATCTTGGGTAATTTTTCTGACTCAAGCTTCTCTGCCATCTTTAGTAGGTCTGGCATTGCAGATAAAGAATTAAGTCACTACTTCAAAAATTAATGCTGTATTTGCCCACATTTGAAACATCAATAATAAATAATAAATAAATAAGGTCAGGGGATTGAGGCATTCCTAGGAAGGTAATTTCTTCAATCCTTTGTCTCTCTAAAACTGGGGGAAAGGAGGAGAGAAAGGAAAAGATTTAAGCAATGCTTAATGAACGTTCACTTTTTTCCACAAAAAAATTAAGGCAACAGAACATGGTAGAGTTAATTTCTTCTACAAAATCGAAGAGCAAAAAAAGGAGAAAGAAAGAGTTTCCTTTCCATGATTCCGTCCCATATATGCAAATGCAATCCATCCCACCCCAATACCCCACTAACACACTCAAGAAACCGCAGGTTATAACAGAGTGTTATCGTTCAAACTGCCACTTCAAGTCATTCCACCCGTCCTCTTCTTCTCTTTTCAGGACTCAGAACAAGCAAGCAGAGAAGACCTCACAGTCACAGACCTAATTCCTCACTGCCCCATACCTGGAAGCATAACTGATCCCACTTTATAATGTTTTGCAAACCTGTTGTCCACCCTTTTTCTCTCTCGGAGGAAAACTACTTAAAACAAAATACCTTTCAATTTCACTCTGTTCCGTCAACCCAAATAGGTCAATATTCACTCTGTTCCCAGCAGATAGGAAGTCTAATCTTATATTTTTGTTTTCATTTAAATTCAACTAATCTCAGAGAGTGTAATCTTTGATGTTAGAAGTAGGTTTTAAATTACGGTCCACAACCGCAATTGTGGAAGTAACTTTATGCTTTTCAGAGTCCCCAAAACCGAACTTGCAGCTGATACAGCTGTATTTATTCATAATTTTTCGCAATATTAAGGATTGTGAAGTAACCACAACCACAATTTAAATTTTAAACATCAAAGCATGGATATAACACACTAACACGACAGGGATACGGGACTAACAACGGGGCACACAACTATTGTTTTCATGTGTCCGTGCTTCTGTTCTGCTAATCTTTTACTTTTAAGACCTAAGATTAAGAACGAAAAAACCACAGAGCTAAAGTGAATTTGCTCACCTTTCTCGGCCGGCTCCATCGTTGCTTCGGAACCTGGTCATTTAAAAAAAAAAAAACAGACTAATAGTTTCCGCTTCAAAACAGGTAAAATAATCGTTGACCAAAAAAACAGGTAAAATAATCGATAACCAACTATAACCTGCTACTATGCACAAAGTACGGCGTGAAAACGAATATGTGAATGATAGAGAGTTGTTGTGAAAGTGAAATTGAGATGAATAGGGTTATGGAAGGAATCTGTAAGAGATTGCGTAACTGGATCTATGGCGAGAAAGAGGAATACTTACGAAACGAGGAGAAGAAGCGGCGTGCAGAGAGGGGATGGGAGTAGTACTGAGTATAGAAGTGGAGGACGACGGTTAATAATGATAAATGTTTCTGTTTAACTGTTGGATTGGATTCGTTGCTCTTTCGGCTTCGGTAGGTATCCTCCCTTTCCTGGAAGTTTTTACTGTTCTTTCTCATAAATTAAACGTGACACAAATTAGTATTTTAAACGTGACATTGTTTTGTCAGAAAAAAAAAAGTGACATTGTTTTTGTTTTTATTTTATTTTTTTATAACAAAGGGAACATTGTTTTTATTTTTTATTAGAAAAAAATTAAATAGAAAAATAATTATACATGACAGGTATTTTTTTTAATTCTAAGCCGAGTGGTATTGTTTAGAAGGGGGATGGAAGAAAAATCCTTCCCCGATGAGAAGTATATCTCTAGCCAATATTATGTGTTAAAATATTTTTGGTGAATAATGTGGTACCCATGTGAATTTTATGGATAGCAGTATCCATCTGATGTGGACCAATAAAAAATCTCTATCTGTATTCCACTAACCAAGTCATTAAATGAAAGATAATTGCAAACGAATCCCCTCTTTTATTCATTTCTATTTACGCCCCAGTTTCTCTCTCCTTTTGGCAAAACCCTAGAAGGATCCATCTGTTCCTTTTTCATCCCCTCAGTTCCTGGGTCTCAAAACCGTCGACAGGGCCAGGTTGCTCCACAAGACCAATTTCGGCTCGGATCTCGTCTTTGGCGCCATCATCTGATATGTCGGTGCCTTCATCTTTGTTCTCGTTGGCTTTGTCGTGATCTACGCCGCCCTCGGAAAAATAAAAAAAGCAAAAGAGAGAGTAACGAAGGGCCGATCCTTAGATCTTTAGGTTTTCGGCAAGTTTGGTTGGGTGGTTGGACTCCTCGAATCCTTTGATGGTTGGAAATGGAATGAGAGAAATTTTTTGACTTTTCTGCACAATGACCCTATTTCTCAGATTCTGCCCAGTGCGCAACAGTGGGAAACGGAGAGAAAATTTTCCGTTTTTCACAACCCTTTTGCAAGTGACGACCTCAGATATTGATTGATATTGAGTGTCTTGTATGTGTTTGATAAAATATTTCAGCAAGAACCATTCTCCTTTTTCAGGTAAAAATTGTTGGATGGAGTTGATTTTAAGAGAGAAGGAGGCAACTGAGTGGGTTTACAAAGGTGAAGGAGCTGCTAATATTGTTCTTGCTTACACCGAATCATCCCTTGGATTTCTTTGACTGCACACGAACACCTCCTCTGGAAAGGTGGACGAACACATTTCGTCTTCAGAAAGTGAAATTGCAAACCAACTATATATTTATCTGCCACGTTATGAAGCCATTGCTTGGTTTCAAATATGTTGATGCTAGGATATTTGTTGCGTTGTCAAGGACCCATTAACCATGAGTGGTTGGTTGTTTCTGCCATTAAATTGGTTGCTTGAGAAAAATGGAAAATGTACCACAAAAGGAGATAGAAACTGGGTGGAAATAACAACAAATAAAAGGAAGGATTTGTTTGCAATTATCTTTTATTTAATGACTTGGTTAATGAGACACATATGGAAAATTTTAATTGGTCAATGTCAGATGGGTACTACTACCCATAAAATTCACACGGATACCATAGAATCTACCAATATTTTTTTTGCCAATGATGTGTTAAAATACTACATGAGAATGTCTCATCAAAATATACTACGCAACTATTTACTCATCAATCACATACAAGTCTCTCAACTAACTTGAACAGAGACGTGAATCGAAGCATAAACATAGTGTACCTCGGACCATATGTGGTACGCCAACCATAATGATTTTAGCCTTGTTATTGCTGGCATGAATGCAAGTGTTCAATTGGCAATTGCACTCCAATAAAATCAGGTTTTATATTTTTTTCCTAATACAATTACATACTAATAATCTCTTATTTAGTTATTTCACGAATCTTGTTAATTTACACTATATATCCAAAAATATATGATGGTATGCGTTGAATGTTGACATATTCGTGTCTTTTTTTGGTCAAAAATATTTGTGTCTTTTTTTTGGTCATTTGGGAGGGGGGGTGGGGGAACCCCCACTCCATTACAATGTCGCCCCCTGCTCTTTTTCACATGAACTGCAGTGGGGGACAAATATTTGTGTCTTTAAACATCTTCTGCATATGTTTAGATTGTTTATATTGGACCGGATCCACAAAATTTATGGGCTGAATAAGCTGGCCGGCCAGACCAATTGACAAGTGAAAGAAGGTCTGAGACTGAGACACATAAATGTAATTTATAGTATTTACTTAAGTTGACAAAAAAAACAAAAACAAAAAAATGTAATTTACTATTTTTTGACAAAAAAATTAGTAAAAATTATATTGTCCAAATCAAATTTGTTGAAAACTTAACCTTTGATCATTATAAGGGAAAAAACTTTTTTTATATCTATACTATTTTAGGAGAAAAATGAGTCATGCACTGATCTGTGTTCGACAGAGAAGTAAGTAAAGTTTGACCACAGATTGTTCTATGACCAAAAATCAAACTCGTATACTAGCTGAACTCATTTTTTAGACAGAACACATTAACTACTTGCCCTCAATCTCATGATTGGAAGAAAAAAAATTCCTTTAAAGTTGGCAAATATACAACTCCAATAGCAAAATCAAAGTATGAGTTGCACAGCTAGACAGGGTCTCACAGAAAAGAGTTGATAAATAGTGGTAGAGGAGCCATAGGGGATGGGTTGCAGCGGTTAGGAGTTGTGAATGTTCCAAAAAGTGAAGTCAGTTGCAGTACCGTTTTATGAGTGCGTGCGCTGGCTCTCACTACTACTAGTAGCTGTAGCAGTACTATCCTCGTTGTTCCACCAAGTAAACAACCCACTACTAAATGCCAATTGCTCGCCAGATAATAGGAGCGCAAAACGCATTCAATATATACCAATTGTCGCTTGATATGGTTCCACACCAGAGAATTTTTTTTTCTTTCTTTTTTTATTAAGAAAGGACAAAGCAGTTTGAATTTGATGCAAAGTACTCCTCTGCACATATTAACCGGGAACAGAAAAAAAGTTTAGGGAGAAAACAATCGATTTTCAATATTCTCTCCACATATGTCCCAGCAAATCAAAGCACACAGAAACACACAACACAAGATTAGACACGTTTAATTTTTCTGCTCAAGAAGATTTGTCTCCAAGCAGAGTAGTATTTCCCTCTGGCCGTTAAAATTACAGAGTGGTGTCAATTCCCTAATGAGTATTACTATCCAATCATCATACCGGTTATTAAATTAAACACCTAAAAAGACAAAAGAAGAAAAGGGGCGCTGTAAAATTGGATCATTAACAAGAGTGGAAGTGCAAGGAGTGAGGAAGGCGATGATGGTGGTGGTTATGGTGGTGTTGGTGGGGAGTGGATTCTTTCTCAATTCGCCAACGGAGGTGGAGGAAATCGTCGACGGAACACGGAAGCTTGAGAGGACCATCGGTGTGGTACCCATAAACCTCGTGAGCCTTGTCCAGAAGATGCTTGAAAAGAGGGTGGTAAAGGTAGGAGATTGGGATCACGAATCTCTGAGGGGCAGACCCACCTTCTTCATATTCGTCCTCTAAACCCACTTGAACTGCAAGCCACCCTTTCTTCACCTTCATCTTCTTGTCTTCCTGCATGCTATTGATATAGGTAACTGGTTCTTAGTTCTTAGCTTCTTCCTAGGATGTTGGTCGAGGGAGAGTGGTGAGATCGACTCCAAGTGCCGAAGACTGAGGGAACGAGCCTTATTATATATAGCAATAATTAAACGAATGAGGTGGGTGAAGGGGTGGGTGTAATGGAACCATGAAATTCATAGTTTTTTATTTATTTATTTTTTAATTTTGGGGGTGTAAAGAAAAGAAGAAAAATATTATTATTTGTGGGCGTGTGTAGAGGGAGGTAAATACGGAATCAAATGGTGGAGGTGGGGGGGTGGACAGTGGGGCAGTGGGGCAGTGGACACTTACGTGTGGCTGTGGCGACCCTTTTGAGAGTGGGAGGGTAACAAGCAACAGCAAGGTCAATATAAGAAAGAACGGTAACGGAACAATGAGTTGGGGATGGGGACGGGCATGTATCATGAATGTGAAATGAAACGGTATAATTTCAAGCTCTGGCACCTTATTAAAGCACAACTAAACTCCTTGTCATTTGGACCAATAAACATTAATGATATAGTTTCGAGTGTGTTTTTGTATTAAGAATAGAGAAATGGCATTGGCTTGGTTTGGATTTGGCTAAATCTAATACCCGAATCAATTAAAAACATTTGGTTCGATTTGGATTGAATTTGTCCATTTTTTGTCAAACTCATAATAAAAACAACTTGGTCAAGAATTGGTTTAGTCCAGTTGATCAGCTATCGAGTACTCAAACATAATCGCACCCTAAAAACCTGTTTAAAATATTTAAAAAATAAAAAATTTAAAGACTTATTGTATCATGGTTTTATTTTCGAGTAATGATATTTAGACACCCAATAATTTTTTACATCCATCCAACACCACTCATCTCTTTCAATATCTCTCTTCTTGTCACATTATATCACCTATTACATCTTTCACTTCTCATCTCTCTCTTTATCTCTCTAGGTGTGTACACTCCTTGGGTGTCTATTCAATATTTTCCTTTATTTTCACTAGATATAATAATCTAAGAAAGGATGGATGCAGTAGGGCTACATAATTTTATTTCATCAGGACCACATACAAAACACCTATTTTGGAAGATATGGGCAGTGTCGAAAAATATAGTTTACACAACTTTCAAAATCCGCAAACAGGGCTCCGGAAAATGCTTTCGATGATGCTTTCAGTAATTTTTAGCTGCTTCACCAACACAATGACCTCTAAATACTTGCATCTAACCTCGTGATTTTTAGCTATATATACTGGTTTGATATACGGATCGGAATTATGGATGACCCCATGAAGGTTAAACAAAGTGATTGTGGTGCGTGTACATGTGATTAGGACTTAAGAGAGGAGACCCTATGTAATACAAACATATCATTGTATAATACCTTTTCATCGCTTGCGCTTTTAAATTATTGAGTGCCATATATATTGATTTTATCACAACCTATGGTGAATTGGTCCTGATTTTGTTGATCGTGCCCGCACTTCATCTTCAACTTTGGCACTTTCACTTTCTCTCTTTTCCTCAATAAAACATCTCTTTTTCCCTTGATTGGTTTTTGACATTGCAGGTGTGTGGTACTCTGACGTGTTTAATGGTAATAATACAAAGCTTACTCATAACCAGACAAAAGCACAATGATAAAAAGGTGCACATAACTAACAATGTTTTGAAAATAGAATGTAGTCAAAGATTTGGAATTTTTTTTATTATAACCACTATACAATTAAATAGAATAAATTTAAACGGTCCAAAAAATTTAATCAACTAATTTAATTTAATTTTTAAGATATTTATTACAGTGGTAATACTAGATCAACTATATATATAATATATATAATTTTAGTTATTTGATTTGATTTATAAATCCCAACGTCGTTTTACCTTTTATAAACGTGTTTTGAGACAACGTTGCTCAAACATTCTGTTTACGGTACGTTAATGTTATAATACTTTTGTTATAAGATAAATGTGAATGAATATATTTTAAGTGACTGAATAAAAAATTAAAAATCAAAATTTTAATTAAAAAGTATTGATTTTTAAAATATTAAATATTGTATTTATAATAAAAATTATTTATTAATTACTTAAGTACTATATCTAATTAACACACTGATTCTCTTATTATAACTCCCCTTAATTGCTGTAATGTTAATTGTATTTTTATATTTTAGAATGCTATCCGCATCACAAGAAAAGAACACAATAAAATCTATCAAAAGATTAAAAAACTTAAAATTAACATACATAATAAAAGTAGTGCCAGTGCCACTAGCATTAAACCCCCCAAATAAAAAACAAATCTGGCACCAAGAATTGGACGTAATACTCCAGTCATGGTCGTAGGCAAAATATTGTCGTCTTCTTTGCTCATAACCAACATGTACGGTACGGATGTCCGGCCATTATCTCTCCATGTATTAATTAAGGATAATTTCCTTTTATTATTTTTTAGTATTGGCCGTATAATAAACTATTTTTTTTAGATGGCACGGCACAGGCGTTATCGAGTGTTAATGGGGATGATCATATCATATGATTTTCCATTAAATATATAAGCCCTTATTGAATGGATCGATTTTTTAATTATGGATATAAATTTTAGATTATGGAGGTACATCATCGCACATCAATAGGAGAATTTAGGATTGAAGCCAAATTACAACTAATACAAGTGGAGGGTTTGAACCCAAACCATAACTAGTATGAATGGGGGATCAAATAATCTGTGTCAACCTCCGTTGGCTATTGAATGGATTAATTATTGTTATAGAAAATGATTGTTTTTATATAAATATTACATATTCAAAAAATAGATTGAAAATAAGGTACTAGTTTTATAATTAAAAATAAAAATAGAAAATATCTTTTGAAAATAAACGAGATGTGTGGCTCACTTGGTTAAGTCAATAGACATAAAATGGCGTAAAGTTGGAGTTGTTCGATCCCCTCTCCCTCTCTTCTAACAACTAACACACTAATTACTAACCAATTGACTTGAAGAAAATTAAACGCGATGCTTGCAATTTTTTTCTCTTAGCATATATAATCCATCGATTTATTCAAATTACACAATTGAAGTTTTCTGTGTAATTTATTTAATCACATTGATAAATTATTCGCATAAAGATATAATAATTATAGACTTCTTCATATGGAAAAATAATATATAAATATTAGAAAGTTCGGATATTCCAATCTTGCATGATCCGATTTATTCCACAAATGCAACAAAATAAAAGGAGGATGAGTCATTTTGGAAGGCACTTGATGATAAGTGTGCAATATATATGTGCAGACGTGCAGGGCAGGTGGACAATGTGATTGGAAAAGTCGGTGGAGATATGCTTTGTACCATTTGTACTGGTCGATCCTTTGATCCATCCTATAGCCGCACATATCTTTGCGCACTTTCTCAGTATAAATGTCTTATATATATTTTGATAAAAAGTAGTTTTAAAAATTGATGTTGAAAAACAGAAAAAGTAATTTTAAAAGCATATTTTTACAAAATTGTTTTATTTTAGAAATAATGTTTTAAAACAAGTTTAGAAGAATAACTTTTGGTAATAACAAATGAGTTTAATATCTATATACTGAGTTACTGACAACATAAAAAAATTAATATAATTACTTCTAAATTAAAGTGTGCATGTATATATGATAATTTTGTAAATCTTATACTTCAAATTAATTTTTAATTAATATAAAATATTTACCATAATGAATCTCATACGAACTAGATCTAGACGTTAATTTCTTCTTTATTTTATTTCCACAAACAAATGAAAAAAATATGGTACAACAGTTTTATTTCTTTTTCTCCATCAAATCTCTATTCATTTCTAATCAACCAGAGAAGTTATTTCAATGATAAAAAAGAAAATTAAAAATTAAAAAAATTAAAAGAGTTGGAGAAATAATAAATATCATAATCTCTTATAAGTGATATGTGTTACGGTCTAAAAGGCCAAAAACTAATTTTAAGATTGATTATTTTGCGCAAACTAAAATACACGTGTAGTGATTTGGTTGAAAAGAACTGACAGGAAGGAATTATATTCTCTTTATTGTACGTAGGGGCGCTGAAAGTCTGTGCGGAAACAACCAAATTAGACAGATTCAAGTCTAAATTGAATTCCCCTTGTAATCAAGGCCTGACTGCACTTTCCATGTTACTCTTCAACTCCACATTCTTTCACTCCACCATAGAAGAAAAAAAGGAGAGAAAAAAGCAGCAAAAGTTGATAGCAACAGAAAGTGATAAGTCGCATTAAAAGAATATCAATGTCAACTTGTCAAGCCAAAAAAAAAAAAAAAGAATATCAATGTCCAGAGATTACCCCGTCCCTAACTGACAGACATAACCTTTCTCTGTCTTTGAAGTCGCACCTGGTGTTTTTTGGCTAAGTTTTTTTATTTAGTTTTCAAAAATTAACTCATTATTTTGTCAAAGGGTTATTATATATGTATATTTACGTTTTTTTAACACTCATCCAATATCTATTTTTGTTTTTATTTCTCTCTTTCTATCACATTATTTATCTATCACATCTATCACTTATCTCTCTTTTATTCCTTTCTCTCTCTGGGTGTTGAATGAAAATTAGGTGTCCATTAATCATTTTTCTTTGTCAAAAACAAACAAAATCAGTTCAATAGTTATTAAAACTAATCATCAAAGAAATATTTTTTTAACTTATAAAATTATAAAAAATGGATATAGTCAATAAAATTATTAGAATACATCTATATTTTTCGTGAAGCAAACTGATGTGTGGACAATATCCTAGCTAGATTGGGACATGGTAGTAGTTTTCAATGGTCGCCGGTAGAGTCTCCTCCTCCGCAGCTTCTACTGGCGCTCAACGATGACTTTAGGGGTGTTGCACTCCCACGTTCTGTTTGTAGCTGATGTATTTGATTTTATTTTCCCTTGTAATAAAAAAAAAAGAGAATACATCTATGTTTATATTTAAAAATAATTATATTTCGGAATAAAATTGCAAACAGAATATATGTGGTTTTGTGGAATATCATTAGAATTATATTTCGTTCCATTCCCATGTGATCAAATCAAGGTATGGCTTAGGTCGTTCTTGATATGAGTCATAGATAATTACATAGAAGTAGGATTTTGCTCCATACACGCAAACAACATTCCAAATGACGACATGCCCGCTATGACATATTGACATGCATTAATTATATATGCAATTAATATTACAAATTGGTGTCAGAAAATAAATACAGAAGACACAATAACTACTACTAATGACAGCACTGCTATAGTAGCTCTCAATACTAGTTTTCATACTAGTTTTCTAATATTTAGTGCAACAACAAAAAAAAGAGGGGTTTGGGGGGAATGAAAAGCGAGATCAGGGTGTATCTTGATGTTTCGGGGATTTTATTTATGTACGTGAGAGTAGAACATGAAGATCCAAAAGGCCCTTTTCTATGGATTCCATCTCTTTTCTTGTTCTTCTTTCTATATATGGTCATCTTGATTAGGGTTTAATGAATCTTAATTCAATCTCTGTATAATCGGATTTCTATCAAATCTTTTATGAAAGTCTATTTAGCTAAAAAGAGTTTAGGCCATATAAAAATAATGGAAAAATCAATAATAAGTAACTTGATTAATATTGATGCACGTACAATCAATGATATATTAACCTAATAACCAATTAATGGTTAGATATATCATACGTACTTAAATGCAAGAACATCAATAAATCTCAAGCATCCACAAGTGGGCGTGTCTCTGTCAACAAATTAACCCGTTTGATATGAGAAGATCTTCGGAGCATATATAAGAAGAAGAAAAAAATGGTACAAGGCACGAGATATGGGGACCATATATATATATATATATCATAGGCGCCCCTCATGCGCCCTTGTTATGATGTCCTCACTGTTTGTGATAATGCGAATGACTAAAATTGAAGAAGAATGAGTGATCATATATCATTTGCCGGCGCTGGGTGGTGGAGCACTCTTGCCAACAATATTAGGAGTTTGGTACTATTTCTTTTATTTTTTTTATAACTACTAGTATTTCTTTTATATTGTTCCTCGCTGACACTAAATTAACACGTCATATCTAACATGGTGTTGACTCATGCAAGTCAACCATTGTTTGAAACCGATTCAAATTTCAATTGCATTTTTTATGAAAACTTCTTCAATGTTGGACATGTGTTATCGGGAAACTTAAATTAAAAATATATATTTTTATATTATCTTAAAAAATTAGTAAACAAAAGTTAATTTTTACTATTTTTTATATAATTATTTGAAAACCAGAAAAAGACTGAAAACAAAATGATAATGTTATAATTAAAAATAAAAACAAATGGAAATAAAAAATATTTCTTCTATTCGCTTTTTTTTTTTATTAATTTCTCCATGACATTCTTTTCTTGCGGATGTCAATCAATTACATTATTTTCTCTATATTTCTTTCTATTCGCTTTTTTTTTATTTCTCCATTTAACATACATATCTTAGCGTATATTGTTACTAAACAATTAGGCGTAAGATGAATATGAAAAAGGAGTATCACTGTGAAATTCTAAAATTTATTTCTCGAACATTTACTGACTTCAATTTTTTGTTTAAAAAAAAATATTTATTATTGTCAAACGTAAAGCGAATATGAATTCACCCAAAAGAAAACAAGGTGTTCAAGAAAAGATAGGAATATTGTGTCGTGTGATTTGGAAAGGAGCGTTGCATCTAATGATGGTGATCTCCCACTCTAGGCTGGGTCGGTGCCAGAGCAATAGCACAAAGTACCAATCCAAATGTCATGAAATTGAAAGGTGTTCGACCAAAAAAAAATAATTTTGAAAGGTGTAACTTGGGTGTTTTTATTAATTTTATATTTTTATTCCCTTATTTCTTGTCAATGATTTTATTCCGTTATTGTTATCTAATAGAACATTTATTTATTTTTTACATTTTTTTTTGTCAATAAGAACAAGTCCATAACTAGGGAAAACAATCCTGTCATACAGTATCTACACAAAGAAAAATAACATACATAGAGTTACACTAAATATAGCAATACAAACCAATATATGCTGCTAAAACAAACAAAGACAAGAAAAATAAGACACTAAAAACCAAGCTGCCACTGCCACAAAAGAACACAAATAGAATAAAATCAAGCACACCAAAAAGGATATATGTAACAAGACATTTAACTAGAAACTTTATGAGGTGGGTTGGAAAAGGGTTTTTTTTTATCTTCACATACATATTTTTCTAGTGACACATACTTCAATGCGGAACTAATAGTTCCGCATGTTGCAAGTCAATGCGGAACTATTAGTTCCTCATCATGTACGTTTTTAGAAAAAATACATGCAGAACTATTAGTTCCGCATTGATTTACAACGTGCGAAATTATTAGTTTCACATCATGTATGTGTTCGAAAAAAATATACATGCGGAACTAATAGTTCCATATTGAAGTATGTGTCAATAGAAAAGTATGTATGTGTAGATAAAAATTTCCGTTGGAAAAATACTTTTAATATTATCTGTTCTTGACTGAGCCCAGACCCATCAAGCCCAAGAAAACCAAGTGGGCCAGCCCAATGTCCGTACACTAAGGCTATGTTTGGATGATGGGTTTTGGAGGGGAGGGCTTATACTCCCCAATTCCTTGCTGATTGGGGAGTATAAGCCCTCCCCTCCCCTCCCTTCCCCTCCAAAACCCCTCCATCCAAACATAGCCTAAATTTCTTCTCCCTTCAATTCCTTCTTCCACTATTGCCCCTAAAGAATCACATTCATGATTTGCTAAATCATGGTTACCACTTACCACCAATAAAAATTTGCAAAAGGAAATGGAATGTGTGATAAATACTCAGATCTTCCTCATCGTGTCTTTGTCTTAGAGGGATTGGTGTCTCAGACTTGTTTTCCTACCCAAGATACCTATATATGTTAACCACTTCGTATAAGTAGTACCCTCAACTAAGGGTCAATATTGTTGGATCGACTTACTAGGGGTGCATATTAGACTACCCTATATTTTGTGAAAAACCGATCGATGGGAGATAGTGATAAGATTATAAGAGTGCCATGGTCAAAGTGTTGTCTGATCACAAATATCCTACCAGATGGTTGGTTTAAGATAAGCTTTTGAATGAAACTAATTATAGCGATGATATAATTAGTGGCCTCCTTTAAAACTTAAAAGTCTAAGTGATAAGATAAGACTACAAATCAATTTTAGTAGGCACAAGGAAACGACAGTTTGCAAATTCGGCTAAAGATGGGTACAATGAATTATGAATGTGATAGTCCCAAGTCTAACTTTTTTTATCAAAGGAATATTTGTGATGCAATGTCCAAAGGCATTGGAACCATTGGATGTGACCGACCATCGGACCACCCTCTCCACTCACTAGACCCAGTACAAAATCAGTAAGCTGTTTAATATACTTCCACGCTTGACTTTTTTTTTTTTGTTGAAGTTATTGATAGACATTGTGTTACAGTTTCATTTTATTGCAGTTCTACTTCCATCAAAAAAACTATAATTTTAATAATTGTATTTTGGATTTAATTTATATGCACTGTCAGTAAAGAAAGATTTTACACATACATTCAATTATATTTCACCATGTAGATATTTTGTAGATATTTTAGAAAAGAATGTTATTAGATGACACTATGGTGCGATATAATTAGATGACACTATTGTATTTAAAGTATACATTGTTATGATTATTTTGTCAAAGCCTGGGTTGACAAAAACCGGAAAAAAAATATTACTGTTCACAGACTCCTTAACGAGAATTCAACGGCCTTCAATTAATTCAATGATGCAGCATGTGACTTTTTCTACATTAGGAATTTTTTTTATAAATATTTTATCCATGTTAAATATTATTTCTTAAATTTAATTAGTCAATCATACATTTTGAGTTATTAATGTCAAAGTTTTCTATAACTGCACAGTTTAAAATTAAAACTTGTATTTTATCAATTTTATAATTTTAAATACCTATATCTTAAATATTTTTATATTCTATTCTATATTTTTGAATTTTACAAATACCATCATTCAGTCTTCAGATATCCGGAGCATGGCAGGTAAAGTTAGTCATACATTTATTTTGGGCCAATGGACTATTTTTACAATTCGACCCATGGACCCATCATTGATGTTTCCACACAGATTCAAGCTTACCTTGAGTCTTGACAAAAAAAAAAGAAGCTTACCTTGAGTCTAGTTGGACCAAAATAAAAACAAAAACTTACCTTGAGTCACTTTCAGGTTAGATAGGACCCTTTGGATATTATCCCCCATTGTAGTACAAGTGGATAGTGCTGGGGTGATATCCCATGAGGGTGGGGGATCGATCCCCACCCGCCCCTCCCCCCTCCCCCACATCCCCCCCTTGACCAAAAAAAAAAAAGGACCCTTTGGATATTGAAAACAAAAGTTGGTAATTAGATGTAACAAATTCGTAATTGTAATATGTGGTTGTATTTTATTAAAATTTAAATCTTTGATATTTAATCAATTATGCAATGCCATTTTATTTTCTAAAATGCATAACCTACACCAATATGTATTGGTCCGAGTGAAAGAAATGAGATATGTGGTCCTATACTCAATTATTTTTCGGTCATACTATATCAATTATTAAATTATCCACATTTGACGCATGATTGGATCCAAAATATTATATAGGCTCTGTTTGGATAACAAGTTTATTTACTGCTTATGGCATAAGCTGTATAAGCTACTTTTATAATCGAAGAAAAATTATAGTGAAACTTATTTTATATAAGTCATAAGCTGTTTTGATAAGCTATCCTGGGTAGCTTTTGAAAAATAAGCCCAAAACAGCTTATGAATCAGTCATAAGCTGTATTCATAAGCTCTGCATAAGTCAATCCAAACAGGCCCATAGTCTGCGCTAATTCGATCCCCATCCTCCCCCATCCCCTCCCCCCAAAATCCAATCCCCCCCCCCCCCCAACCCCAATGACATAAAAAAAAACTTTATAAAATCCTATCTTCATCTTACTCTTAAAAGATTAAAAATATTGACAAAAAAAAGATTAAAAATAAAAGTAACAATCCAAGTTAAAACACGATGTTTTATTATTTATTATTAATATAAAGATAAAGGTGTATGATAATTAAATTTATGTTCTTACATTAGAGTACAATGAATATACGCTATGGCGAGAGTGGTTAGCTCTTGGACGAGTGGAATTTTTGGACGAGTTTCATGCGATTGTTTAGGAAGTTTCACATTTCTTTTTATTATAAGGGGGGAAGAAAAGCATTTTTTTTTGAATATTTTTTAAAGAATATTTAACTTTTCAGAAAATTTATTATGATCTTAAGCTTTTCAACAGTTTAAGGCCACCGGTATATTCTGCTTCGCTTTGATTTAAGGTGTCCTTTAATATGGGATAACCCCAAAACGTTCCAGCAATGGGAAAGTGGCAGTTGACCTGAGGTAGGAGGTTTACCAGTTTTTCACAAAATTATGCTTTCCTCCCCAACAATTTGTATAATATGAAAGGAACATCAAAAAAAATTTACTCAAATATTTACCTTCGTAAAAAAAACTAAAAACTTTACTTATCACTGAATCTGAAATAGTGAAATCTGCTTCTTCTCCCCTCATTTGAAATTGACAACAGGCAGAACAAAGACAAGGCAAAGAACCATGCATAGCAAAGAAGGTGAAACTCGTTCAAAGTGCAGCTGGTCGTCGATGAGCATATCAATAAATGCCGGAGAAGACGAACTCGAAGCTCACTGGCCCTGAGATTGGTTGGCACCGGCAAAGGAAGAACGTCCTCAACTTTGTTGTCTGAAAAGATTGGAGGTTTGAGATAGGTTTTGAATTGGGGCCATCGTTTGTATGAGTACCAACATTGTCGACTGTTTTGTTGTTCTGTGTTGATCCTGCCAGATTTTTGCATTATTATTTAATGCGATGTTGCAACATACAATTTAAGGGAGAGTAAACATTGGACCCTTATAATTACCCTTTCTTCTTCGAATGTGTATTGAGTTCGATCGGCTTCGCTGCTGGCAATGAATGATGTGTCCTTGCAAAACATAATTTTCTTATTTATCTTCCAGTATTACCTACTCAGCAAGAATATAAATTTGTACATTACATTTTCGTATCACAGGTCAAACAATGGAATAATCATACACAACTACTATACACGTCGATTACATCCTTGGAGGCTTTAAGCAACTACTAATCCATATTTAGTACAATTTTTTTTTGCGCCAATATTTAGTACAATTTCCATAAATTAATTTAATAAATTAATCATTTTTTTTCAGTGTCCAATTTTTTAAATGTAGTATCATGTAGCCCATCTAAGAAAATAGAAACAATTCCCTATGTAATGCACTAATCAGGTTGCAAGTAATAGATCTGAACCATTAACTTTTTTATGTATATATCTATGGTAAAAAATGGGTTTCCCATTATTGGGTCATTTTTAAGTTAACCCATATTAAAGGGCACCTTGATTTAAATCTAAGAGAATAACAAAACCGGCTTGAGAACTATAGAGAACTATAGAAGAAACTAATTTAGTTTGTCCAGTTGATGATCTTTCATTCTTTTGTAATTATTATGTAGTTATAAGATTCTTGGCCAACCATTGAAGAAGAAACTGTGACAGGAGGATATCTGTCTGTTCGGGAATTTGCAATTAGGTGCAATGTCTTGTAGGGCTGCTTTATGAGCGAGTCATATCTTGGATCCAAATCCAACAGCAGCTCATTAATATTGTCCGCAATGGTAAAGTAACAGAGAGGTTTAAAATAGAAATAGGTAAAACAGTTCTTTCCTCTTAATTATCTTACTAGAAGAAAAAAAAGCATTTTTTTTTACTTTAAGGTGGGTGGGTTGTTGAGCAACACATAACCATTATATCTTACACAACAAGGTAAAATTTGCAGTAAAATACTATATTATATTATCAACTGATCTATGCAGTGAAAATCTAATAAATACGAATCTGGATTACCCCATTTGTTTTGAAGCTGAGATCCTCTACTGCAGTGCAGCTTTAGCAGTATTAGCAGTAGAGATCTTGTCCGTTCAATTAGTCCATTTTAGACGAATCAAACAGTCGAGATCTCTGTCGCATACTGAAGTAGAGTATCTGGATTGGATCATTTTGTTTTGCGGATCCATTTGAATTGGACTTAGAATTAAAATGTCGATATTATTAAAACAAGTAAGAAATTGAATCATCATTAACAATATCAGTAAGGCAACAGAGAACAAACAAAGAGACTAAAAGCATAAACTTGATCCAGTTCACACACGCTCACAACTGATCACACTGTGTAGGAACAAAAGAAATAGTACCCTTCTGAAGATCATGGTTCACCAGAATGTTCTGCTGTTGAACATTCCCAATTATGGACATCCCATTAGAAGCACCCATAGCCAAACAAGCCACTCCTAAACCCGAATCAGCAATCATGTAGTTCTCAGCAGGCAACTCCAAATCCCCACCTTTGAAATGGAAAACAAGCTTAGGAATCTCCACTTGTGTTGTATCCCCTGATGGCAATGTAAAACAAACATCTAACCCAGTTGTTCCTGACTTATCCAATGGAAGTTTCGTTTGAGAAATGAACTCCTTCTTTAAAGCATCAAAAGCATTCTCCTCAATGTAAGTAATTGTTGTGCCAGAATCAATGATCACACCACCACTCCCATCATCACTTACCTCAAAAGTGGATTTTTCAATGGACAATCGAGTATCACCCACAGAGATTCCTTCAAGAGAAAGATAATAAAAAGATGGTTGAGATGGGTTTGTAAGAAGAGGGGTTGTAACAGTGAGTGAATTTGAATCTTCTTTTGTGTTTGCAAGTGAACCCAACAACAAAAGACTCGTTTTTGAATCACCCATTGGTGTCAAACAGTACGAGAATTTTGGTTCCTTAAGCTGAGAAACCAAAGACAAAGGACCACGACCGAGACCAACTAAACCCGAAGCTTGTTCAAAACCATCTCCTTCATTGTCCTCTCCACAACCAAAACCAATGTTCTTGATTGAAACTTTGTCGTCACCAAAAGTGAAGGTTTCTGTGGCTAAAACCCCTTGTGTCATTGAATAGTCACCGTATGAGTACACATAATTGCAACCATCACTGCTACAAGTGGAGGAAGGTAGTGCGCTGCAGAGGTTGCTACTACATGAGAGCTTTGAAAAAGTTGAGGACTTTTTGGGATCGAAAATGGGTGTGGGTTGTTTGTAACATTGTGAACAAGGCTTGCACTGTGTCCATATGAGGTCACTTCCAGTGTCTAAGACTGCAGGGTAAGATTCTGGTGGGGTTCCAATGGATAATTCCATTAGATACTCACCGTTCCCTGCATGGATTGGTGCTTCCAATTGTTGGGTAGAAGAATCTTCTGTTGCTGTTGTTGCTGCCAAAACCATTGCATTCAGTCTTTGCAGCCTTGTTTTCCCACGCTTGATGCCGTGTTGCACACGCTCCAGTTTGGTTAAATTCTTACCCGAATCCATGTGGCGAAGCGCGACTCGGAACCCGGCTTGGTGGTGGTGGTGAGGTTGTTGATGGTGTAGGAGGGATGATCCTCTGGATGTTGAGGATGTTGGATCAACAAGAAGACCTGCCACTAGTAGTGTCACAAATAATGGGACACATGATGATGAAGAACAATGTTGTTGCAATGTGGCCATAATGAGCATGAGGTTAACACAAAATGAAGCCGTGAAAGGGGATATATTGTGTACTGAGGAGATTGAGTGAAGGACAAGGGTGATGGGAATATTGTGGGAATTTATATTTATAATGTGTATATATAAGGTTGTCGTTGGTAGAGAAATGGTCTTAAATTTTATTAATCCCATGAGAAATGGGGATCTTGTAAGTTGTAACGTTTTTTCCTTAGAATGTGGTGGAGAAGATAAAGGGGAATCCCCTTTGAAGAGGTGAGTTTGGCTTGTCAATTTTGATTTAATTTAATTTTTTTGCTTAGAAATAAAAGGAGAGGAAAAGGTGTTTGTTTTGTTTAATTTCAGGGTAAATAGGAGAGACGTCATGGGTTTGATGATGGAATGGAGGTTGAGATATCAGCGTAGTGTCACAAAATTAAGTACCGGGTCTTGCGTTGTGTTAGGTAAAGATTTTATTTCCAAAAACATAGTGAGTGACATTATTATCTTAAGCTAAGGCAACTTTGTTGTGAGAAAAAGCCGTTAGTCTCTAACTCGTAAGTACATGTTAAAGAGTTCATTGGATTAGACGAGCGGCAAGTTATGCTTTGTGGGGGTGGCTTGGCTTTGGGAATGATCAATTTGTTGTATTTTGTGGTTCTCTCTTGTTGAGCGAATTTTTCATTATTAAGAGGCATCAATTTAGCTGACTAATCTAGCCAAGAGCAATCATGGACGGTGATTATAATGAATTGGGTGAACAATACAATCTATATAAATCATTATTAAACCCATAGAAAAGGGGTATAGTCAGTGTACAGATTAAGCTTGCATTAATAAAACATTTTTTATTCTTTATGCTTAGTTTTCGTCCACAATTGGACTTTGTATTTAAAAGTTGTGAAGTGATTGGATTGGATAGGTTGGGTGGACAACTTGGTTTACTAATTTGCTCCCAAGAGTGGAGACTGAGCTTTGTTTCAATTCCACGCATCCATGGATTGGGGAGACAAAAAAGGTAGGTTGATGATCCTTTTTTACTTTGGTGAGAAGGCCTTAGAGACAGAGATATTGTGCCAATTTCTTAATCCCTTCGTATTTACAACGTTATGTGGCATTGGTCAAAACTTTTGAGTATGTTTCGTACTATAATAGTACATGACTTCATGTATATAAGATAAATAACTACATATGCATATATACGAGTATATATAAATAATTGATGTTTCTCTACGATTTTCATTCACGTAGAGTATCTTAAACAATACTAACGTTTATGAATTAAAAAATAATAATGTGGTGGAATTGGAAATCAAATGATCACTGGACGTCCTGATCCACCATATATACTAAAGCGTGACATGTTTGTGCCCAGCATAATTAATGCAGCAATATCATAACCACTGTTAACGACAATGTGACAAATAAACTTTCCCCCAATTGAGCCAATAATGCTTGTTTGATGTGATTATGTATTTTGAGATAAATTAGAACAAACAATTTTCAAGCAAATTTTTATTTTAAAATAATAAATAATTATGCATTTCAGTCATTTAATTCGGGTTTTGAACAAAATAATAACATGACACGTGTTAATTAGTCTTTTGGTTTAAAATCGCACAAGTGGCACCTGGAAGACCAAAAACACACAATAGCTATACCTGAATGGCCAAAAATATAATTAAGCCAAAAGTTATATTCTTTGTATTGGATTATATGTATATGTATATTTTTCAACATAATTTCAAGAGTTTGCACAACTTATACTTTATCAAATACATTTATTCTTCTTAAAACACCAACCACATTAACAATTTTTTTTCCATTTGTAGTTAGCAGGTGTCCATTAGATTTGAAATGACATAATCCAGTGATTATATAGGTTTAGGAAGATCACCTACACTAATCCAAAACAGTAGTAAAGTAAAGAAAAAGGAGGCGGCCCCATAAGACATGTTTGACTTGTTCCCTTTGAGTAAAGCTACCTCTTACTCAATTCTAGCATGGTAATGAATATAATTATTCGTGGTGCGTGGCCATCCCTGATTCATGACACCTTAATCTCCATTCAATTACCAGACTACTGCAAGTCTGCAGTTTTTGCTTCGAAACTTCAAGACGACGTTGGTTGACGCAAGTCATAAATAGATTACATGGGGTCAGGGCCTATTATTAGGCTTCCCTCCTGATGGGTTTCTTTTCTCCTTTTGCTATGACTATGTATTATGTAAACAACACTTGCATGAGACTCAAGCTTACTTTTTCACATTTTTGCACAGCATTTTGCATGTTTTGTTTTTTTTGGCCAAATACGATATATTTTATTGATCATTGACTGCTATCTCCAGAATGAAAAATCCATACTTACAAAAAAAAAAGAATGAAAAATTCAAAACCACTCAAAGAGGGCCAAACCAAGGCCATTTTGTCATGTAAAGCAAACTTCAAAACAGTAGTAACTTGAATAAAATAACATTTTATTTTATTTTTGATCTTGTAATAAAGTAAGTTGCAAGGTCAATTGTGTAGGAGTATCACAATTGTCACTCAAGATCATGGTTTCTAAGTTTCTAACAAGGGTATATAATATAGTCGTACGGATAAGTTGCGGTACAAAATGATTCGCGTAGTTGTAATTACAAGCCGTAAGACTTAGGCCTAGATTTGTTCTTACCCAAAGAATTGATCCGATTAGCATGTTCTTCTTCCTCTTCCAGCTTCTTTCTCCGAGCAGCCTCTTCTTTCTGTCTTCGAATCATCTCTAATTCCCTTTGCCGTTCCTCCTCTTCCCGTTGCAGCTCTAGAGCTTCTCTTCTCTGAGCCTCTTCCACTCTCCTCTTATTCTCTTCAAGCATTTTATCCAGTTCTTCTCTCTCTTTCCGAGCTTGTTCCTGTAGGATGTCAACAAACACATCACAATCCTCAAATGAGGACTTTTTTCCCCTGGTTGTGAATTACATGTATGATAGGGACGGGGTCAGAAAAAATAACAATAGCCTGTCCCTCCTAGAAGCCATATGTCAAAAGTAGTATGCACATTTTTAGATACAAATCATAAATAGTATATTTGTCAGGCTTCACTGGGAGAGACTCATTCAACACATTTACCTGATTATTATAGTGCTAATGAGTGGAGATACTAAAAAGATATGGCAATTTAAGCGAATGCTTCAGTACAAATAATGAATCAAATTGGAAACTCGTTACATATCCCAAAACCTTTTTATGATCTGATTATTATTTGACACTGACAGGGCTAAGATCCTGGGTTCTGCAGGGTGGCACCTTGTTTAGCAGATAAAAGATGCTTATAAGGTATCTCAACTAAAACTAAGTTTGCCCACACTAAAATTATCAATTGCTGAAAATATAACACAATTTCAATACTCAAAACCCTGTACAAATTTCATTGGAGAATGATCAATAACTTTCCTCTGATTATACCTTTCAGAGAAAAAGGGGGTAAAAGCCCCACTTAGAATACTTACTTCTTTCCTTCTAGCTTCAGTAAGAGCATCTTCCTTTTCTTTTCCAAGTTGAGCTTCAACATCATCAAACAATTTCCTCACACCCTCTGCTACACGCCTTTCTATTTCTAACCTGACTTCCTCTGAATTAAGCTTCTCCTCAACATTTTTCCGGATAGCTTCTTCCAGTCTTCTTGCAGTCTCTTCTTCCAATAGTTTCAATTCTTCCTCATGTTGACGCTTGCTACTACCAAATGCAAATATTAGAGGACATAAGTAATTGATAATCAATGAAAAAGAAAGATGCACAAGCAAGTCATATAATTTCTATACTGAGAAAACAACAGAAATAGATAAAATCAACGCTTTACTTTCACTCATATTTGTTCATTAAGTTTCTAGCCAGTTCATCCATTGACATGGAAAATATGAACTTATTAGTATTATGCTTACAAGGCATACCTCTCTAACAAGTTTCTGATCCATAACAAATGAAGTTTCTAGTGGAAGAGTAGATAAACGAGGCAGCGATTGTTCATCAAATTAAACAAGTTGAACTATGCAGTAGCTTCCTTCAGAAAAGCCACTAGAGAAGAATGAAATTAACCTGTTGCATTTTCAAAGCAAATAACTTATCTTCAGCAAAGATGGGAATTGATTCAGAAACATCAAGCTAGAGACCTAATCTTCAAACTGTCAACAATTCTA
Organism: Glycyrrhiza uralensis; assembly: GCA_030159175.1. NCBI lineage: Eukaryota > Viridiplantae > Streptophyta > Magnoliopsida > Fabales > Fabaceae > Glycyrrhiza > Glycyrrhiza uralensis. The sequence goes on from BRZY01000005.1 coordinate 47,486,855, forward strand.
TATCTCCAATATCATGTTAATTGTGGCACCAAAAGGCTTGCTTTCTTAATAATTCCAGACAGTCAGAATTCTTTTGCCAGAAGTTCTGCGTAAATGAGTTGGTTGGCATTGTTTTTAACTCCTAGACTAGAAGGCTACAACTATGAGTGGATAGATCCCCACCACTTTGACCCATCTAACAACAACTGTTGAACTTTCTGTCAAATTTTCTCATATATCAAAATGCAAAAGTAGTGAAGTGAACCCATCACAAATTGCTATTAAATTTAGTATGTAATTCCAACTTGGAGGAGTACCGAACTGATGCAATACCCATCTAACACGAATCCCAATTAATGTAGTGTGTGCTTGGGTGAGCGTTTACTAATAGTGATTCAAAATGGATTTCATTTTATAAAATTGAGTTTGAAGTGAAGTAATTTATGTTTGTATGTTTTTACTCCAAAAGCAAGTTTGACGTAAAACTTGTGTAATTTTTTCAATTTGAAGCAAAAGCTACTTTTTATCACATATGCGAAACTGAAGCTTGGAGGCAAAATCAATTTTGGCTAACAGTAAACAAACATAAGTGTTTTCACTAAAATCGCGATTAAGATCAATTCCATTCCAACCAATTTACGCGCAAACCAACATCCTTTTTGTGAAGGGAAGTTAAAAGAAAAGAGAGGAAACCTTTTCTTTTGGGGTATGTCTTTTTTGGGTTTGAGAGTGGGAGTGCGTGATCTAGGGGGAGGAGAGAGTGAGGAGGAGCTCCTGCTTCTGTGCCTTGGGCGGCGCCTGAAATACACAATAATCAGAAACAATTAGTTAGTTAGTTAATGAAAGAAGAAAAGCAAAATTGGAATAGAGATGAAAGAAGAGTAGAGTACCTGGTGGAGGTGCGAGAGTGGCGGTGAGAAACAGGGGATCGAGAGTATCTTCTTCGGTAGGAAGGTGAACGTGACGCGCTCCGACCCATTGCTATTGATAACCAAACCCTACTCACTCACTTCACTACTACTGTTGCTTAATGCCCCTCCTTCCCGGCCATTTTCCTCTTTATATCACAGACACTCACACCATCCAATATCCATTGTTGCCATTGATTCTTTTCTGATCTAATTAGATTAGATTAGATTAGATTACTTTTCAAAATCTACTCAAAGTAATTTTTTCATGGTGATGGCTAAGGTGGAATAGTTTGTAAGTGATGTATCGGTGGAAAAGTTTTGAAATAGTTTTTAATAGTTATTTTAGCCATTAGATTTAGTACTAAGAGAATCAATGGTCCAGATCAATTGAAAAACAAATGGGAACAACTAAATCTTTTTACACCCAATCTCTACCCCTATCCCCTCCCCCACCTCTTCCACGCTTTTGGCTTCTCCGCCACTGCCACTTCTTCTTCCTCTCTTTCTCCGTCGCCGACAGCAGAGACTCCAATTGTTCTCGTCACCGTTAGTTGTCTAGTGTTTGTTATCACCGTATCTTCACCGCCGCATGTAGATCGCAACGTTCACCATCGTCATTCCTTGTCACGGTGTTGTCACTCAAATCAACCAGTGTCGCAACATTCAACCACCAACTCAGTACTGCCACCAACCGTGTGTGTATGTTGTGGCGTAGAGATAAAGGGGGAAGACGACTTACAAGAGCCTGAAGCTCTGCTACTTCTCGCCATTGACAACCCTCGATGCCGATAAATGGGGATTGTGGCAAGCAGTTCCCTTGGTGGTCAGCTACGAGGACAGGGAAGAGCCACCTCGGGAGGTGGCGGACCAAGGATAGAGGCCGAATCTATGCGTGTCTCCGTCTTCGGCGCAACCGTGGGAGTGCGGAATCACCCTCTTGAACTTTGAAACGGCAACGTCTGCGACGGCTCTGCGGTCCCTCCTTCTTCGGGCCACGGTAGCAGATCCGGGTAAGAGAAAGCAAATTGAGTCAGCTCCCTCCTTCTTCGCTTGGGTCGGTGGCACAGAGAACCAGTGCAACGGGTAGGAGAAAGAGAACAACTCAGTGTCGTGGCTAACAGCTCAACGTGGCTAGCAGTTCCCTTCCCATGATTTCAACCAAACCAAAAGCTAATTGGGGCCACCAAAAGCAAATAACTTTTCCCTTGTTGTTACAAGTTGAATTGTTAATGTATTGAATTGTCAATTTGTTCATATTGCTCAACGATGTTGATCGCGGATGTGCGTGAACAGTGGGTGAATCTTCACTTTTATATATATTGTTTGATTTATTATCTTTTGTTAGTTTTCTTCTTTAGATTGAACCCAAGGCTCCATTGCCACTGCCACTTGCGATGAAGAGAACCATGGCTATAGATCTGAGAATCCGACGGAGAAAAAGAGGAAGAAGAACGGGTGGCGATGAATGGGTGGTGCAGACTTGTGGCGGTGGATGAGATTGGGAATGTGTAAGGAGAAATTCAATTGTTCTCATTTTGTTGTCAATTGATCTGTGCCATTGATTTTCGTATTACTAAATCTAGTGGTTTTAAAAACTATTTGAAAACTTTTCCACTGGTGCATCACTTAAAAACTATTTCACCCTAGCCATCACCCTTTTTTCATTATCATCAGATTTTTTTTTTTCAAATTCTATTTATTTTTTAAAATCTTAAATAAACACATTGAAAATCTTGAACATTATTATTTTTTTAAATGATTCATAAAATAATAAAATAATATGAAACAATAGACTCTATTTTGGTGAAGTCTAGGGTGAAATTGTTTTCATGTGATGTATGGTGGAAATGTTTTTTTAAAGTTTAGTAGCAAAGTTTAGTAACCGTTAGATCTTGTGATAAGAATATCAACGATCCAGATCAGTTTGAAAAGATATGAGAACACCAACCCTTTTCCACACACAACCCTTATCCCCCCACCCCCAATGAAACACACTGTTAGCTTTCCTTCGTATCATCCCTCTCATCGCCTTCTTCTCTATCCTCCTCCGCAGCAGTTGCACGCCACAATGCTGCATCCGTAGTCCGCACACCTTATCCTGCGCACCCCAAGCTCCCTTAAACTGCGCACCAACCCCCGCAAACCCCGCTCCTTCGCCGTCCGTGCCATAACCTTCACCCAGGACGAACTCAAGAAACTCGCCGCCGACAAGGTCGTGGAGTCCATCAAGAGCAGCATGGTCCTCGACCTCAGCACCGGCTCCACCGCCGCTTCGTCGTCGCCAAGCTCGGCGCCCTCCTCAGCTCCGGCGAGCTCACCAACATCATCGGCATCCCCACCTCGAAGCGCATGGAGGAGCAGGCACACTCCCTCAGCATCCCCCTCTCCGTCCTCGACGACAATCCCCGCCTCGATCTTGCCAGTGGCTCCGTAATCAGAATGGATATGTCATGCTTCCGTCCACCACCGCCGTTTCCCATGAAACACTCCGTTTGCTTTCCTAATCTGTTACCCATCGCCAATCAAATAAAAAAAGATGAAAAAACAAACAAAAGAATCAAAAGAATACAGGCAAGTTAATAAGGTTGCTACAACTCGTTATTCACGCTGGCTTGGTTGGTGTTGAGGAACTTCTGAACTATAGATAGGAAGCAAGCAAACGAGAGAGAGAGAGATTTGATCGACGAATGAGAGGGAGAGGATGGAGTAGAGAAGGAAGAGGAGTGCGATTGATAGGGTTTGGAGTTGGAGGGGTGTTTTGATCCAGACGGAGGGGATGGGGTTTTTTTTGGGGTTGGGGTCAACCGTCAAATGATGCAGGTGGTGCTACTGGTGCAGCCTCCTCTTGGGAAAGCTTTTGGGGGAAGCTTATGTGACAACGTTGCTTGGAGGGGGTGGCGACAATGGAGGAGGCAGAGTAGAGGGAGGTGATGGCGGAGGAAAAATCGGAAGAGAGAGAATGTGAGAGGTGGGGGAGGGTGCGGGGATAAGGGTTGTGTGTGGGCAAGTGTTGGTGTTCTCATATGTTTTCTAGCTGATCTGGACCATTGATATTCTTATCACAAAATCTAACGGTTACTAAACTTTGCTACTAAACTTTAAAAAAACAATTCCACCATACATCACATGAAAACAATTTCACCCTAGACTTCACCCTCTATTTTATGTAAAAATTATTTTTTAATCTTAAACAACTATTACATTACATTACATACAATACAATTTTGAATAACAAAGTTATGTTGAATTTTTTTTCCAGATATATTGTTCCGTTTAGTTACGCGACCCAATTTAGTTCGGAATAAAATGAAATATAAAATGAATTTCATATGTGGCTGCTGGGATTCCAGCCCAGGTCTCCACGGCCACAACGTGGAATTCTTACCACTAAACTACAGCCACAGGTTTGATATCCAGTCTTGCAATTATTTTAATATAAATAATCTTTTTCCCTGTGAACTATTTTTCTTTTTTAATTTTTTTTTTTGGTCAAATTTTTCTTTTTTAACTTGTATCTGTTCCTTTCTTCAAGTTTGGAATCAAGAATGTCCTAAAACGAATACACTTGTTCTGACATAATAGTTGAGATAAAATTTCAAACAAAATATTTTTTTTGTCCAACAAAATATTTAAGTTTTCGAATTACCAGCATAGTCAATACTCAATATTATCCAAATCATGGACATGCAAGTATAACACGGCGTCTCTCTTCCAGTTTTGTAAAAGCATTTTAAAAATAAATCATAAAACTGTTTTCACTTGTTGACTTGACAACATAATTTGGTATGTTTAGTAAAAAAAACCATAATTTGATATGTTAGATTAATAGTCAGTTGATATTTCACACAAATACGTTTATTCTTTAAAACTAGCATTTCTTAATCCATTAACGCAGGAAATCATTTCACTGCTAAGGGATCCGAGTTGGTGTGCTTCCATTGTCTACACTTTCCGAGAAGATAACCGTGGAGCAAACTTTCTAGCTAGGAAAGGGCTCTCATCTCCCTCTTTTGATTGTGTTGTTGATTTTGTTTGTCCCATGTTGGGGATTATTCTGGCAGACGATGTGAGGAGTAGTGTGTTACCCCGATCTGTCTAGTTCGTTGTTTGTTTAGTTTCCGTGTTATAAAAAAAACTAAAATTTCAAGTTTTATTCTTTACTGTTGATTTTTTTTCTTGACTTGGATAGAATAATATTTTAAATCATTTCATTCTTTTGTTGTTAAATTACATGTAAGCAATTTTTTTTACGTCAAAAAAAATGTAAGCAATTTTTTACACAATTCAAATAAACATATTATCCTTTTTTTGTCAAATAAACATATTATCTTAAACTTACAGTTAAATATCCAAACGGAAGCCAAAAAAAAAATCCAAACGGAAGCCAAACAATTTAAGCCCAAAAAGCTGTCTTGTTTCTGAAAACCTCAATGGTCTCCAATTCCAACCATGGGTGGCAGGTGCATAATAATAACTGACCGAAAAGGAACAATCACTAAAATATTTAAAATTGCACCTATTAATCAACATGTACAGATTAGCTCCCACCATCTGGCCAACACCAGAACGGGATTCTTCGTTGTTCGAATAATCAATCAGTTAACTAAACAAGAAGAGGGGGTGGGGGCGACAAAGAAAAATACAATTAGGGAAAGGAAGAGGGTAAAAATTAATGCACAACTAAATAATGATACCAATGGTAGTACTACTACTAACAATCATACAAACTAGAAATCACCTCCGCAATTTTAGATGATAGCAAGCAATGCAACCGATGAATAAAACCACCGAAAAAAAAGAAGTACTGTCTCGTCTCTGCCTGCACAATGTAGTAGATTCTCTTGAATCTCTTGATAAACCAAATGGATGGGATCACAGAACCAAATTACCCTATAACCCAGCCACATTTGTTTTGCTTAATGTAAATAAGCCTGCCGCATTTCTTGAGAAAGTATGGCCCTGTCTAACTATATGGCAGGATAGCAATGGATGGATCTAATTTCTTGTTGTACCAGTTTAAAACTTCTGTATCACTTGAAATGGTCTTGCCGGATTACTGTGATTAAATTAAAGGGTGATCCATCTTCCTCCTTCTGTTTCCAAGGTTCACCATTGCCTTGGATATACCATGATACTTTTGGAGACAAGGGACTGTACAAATCTGCAAGTGATGAATAATTAAGCATTTCTCCCAGTTTGTTCAGAAGGGAGGGTAAAATAAGCACTTTTGGAAACAGCATTAGCCTCTCAAACATAACTAGAAAATAGCAAACAAATCACACCAAACATATTACAATCTCAATCCTAGTCTGTCCTAAATGTTGACTATGTACTCGCTATCCAAACGTTTTTTGTTTTTATCTCCTTTTCTAATGACCTTTCATTTCCTAACAGAACTCAATTGCCGTGACATGGGTTTATATCCATTTATGCAAACTATAATTTGAACTTTGAAACTACAGGCGCGTTTCAGTTTTCACAGGGTTAAAAAGTCTGTATTTTAAGTCTAGAAAGTGAATCATAGAAAAAGTCTATAAAAGAAGTCTTCAATCGGAAAAGTGATATGGGTTTATTAAGTGTATATAAAAAATTCAACCCTAAATATCAGGACTACAGCAGACATTTTAACCCAGAAACTAGAAGGTTAGTTAATTTTCCGGTCATAATGAATCTGATGGTACTTATATTACAGTAGTGGGATAAGGTATGGCTGTTACTCCTATTTCTTTTCCCCTGCTTTAATTATTAGATGGCATTTTGGCTTCTCTTCGATGCTCTGCTGATGGTAGTTTTGAGGGAATTTTTACCAATATGCAAAACTTCCTGTTTTCAAATGATGGGTCAGGATACTGGCACAATTCTCACCAATTGTCAACATCAGGGTAATCTCTATTTATGTTTAGGTTCTATAAATGGCTATCTAAAAATCTTTGTATATTAAATTAAATATATAATTATTTTCATCATTCTTCCCTATTAAATTTGCCAGTTACTTTAATACTTTATACCAAAATGTAAAAGGCAACCTAGTGTTATAAAGGTCCGCCATGGCAAGGTCTAGGGAAGAGTTGGACCAATTGTGAGTCTATTTTAAGCCGCCATAACTTGCATTTGCAAGAAGCTGATTCCACAACTCAAACATGTGATCACATAGTCACATGGCTGCAACTCAAACCCCTGCGCCAAGGCTCCCTTGACTTTATATGAAAAAAATATCATCAATTGTTTTGTTGCATGACTACTCATATATCAGAATTGAGCAAGTGATCAACAAGAAAATATGAGCAATTTCCTCACATTATCTAAAATTTGTATTAAGTTCTGGCCTTTGATGTAATCGTACTGAAGTAAAGGTCAGGCTACCCAGCATGGGTAAAATCTTTGGTTGGCAGTTGCAGCTCAATACAAAGGCATATATAATTATGTGGACCTTACATCCTCAAAGGGATCCTTAACTAAGAGCATGAGGCATTACCTGTACTGACTGGAGGATCTGGCTCTCTTGTACTGTGCAATACAGTTGTTCCAGATAAAACAGTGATGAAACCACAAAACTCTGATGCAATACTGCTTATACTTTGACCAGAATAGTCCTAAATGAGAAAAGTAGAGAAGGAAGGATTACAACAGATAGTTTAGCAATTGATCCAAAAGATGTCTCCTTAGATGCATTTCTCACTTTGTTTCAATTAAATACCAACCTTGAACATGATTGCGCTGGCTAATATTGTAAACGATGTGAACAAGGCATAATAGATAGGAGAAACAACTGCTGTGTTGAAAGTATCTAATGCCTGCGATCATGCAAGAGTGAATTACCACAGAAGCCCAGATCAAAGACCAACTAACAAGCAAATTATGACAGCTGAAAGCCATGGAACAACAATCTTCTGAATCAAAATTTGGAAATCAGGACTTCAAGATTATCGCTTCTGGTGGTCCAGGTCAAGCATTAAATGGATGTTATTTGAACTAGAGGCTTACATCTTGAACTTATAAATTAGCTCCATAGCCTACAAAAAGTTTCTTTAATTGACATGCAATTTACTTTAGATGGAAACTTCAATAGACACATGTTGATAATAGGCAGTAGCTAGAAAAAGAAAGTGGCCATAAAGCTTATAAGAATATAATCACCTCCAGCAAACAAAAATGTTTCCTCATACTAAATAAAAGCAGATGACACACATAATCCAAAACTAACGCATAAGAGCTATATCATTCTTCTAAAGGGAAGATAAAGTAAGGCTCTAACTTTTTTATTTCATATACCCAAAAATATATTCACACAAAAATGCTAAGAGTGATACTGACCATGTTGAGGTAATTTAATTGAGTAATGATGCAGGAAACTGCGACCATTGTAAAAATCCATGTCTGAAAGTAGACTAACTGGTTGGAACCCCCAAATGTAAGTTTTATAGCAATGCCGATTGCTTTAATGCTCATAACCTGAGAAACAAGATATTTTATCAGAGGTGTAAAAACAAAAGGTGACCGTCAGTATTCAATTTTGTCAACTGTTAAAATGTCCAGGGTGACTGAATTGGGTGGGAAGAGTCGCTTACAGTCAAAGATCCAATTATGGAGCAGATTCCGACATAAACAAAGATATTAGTTTGGCCATAGCGAGGAGCACAATACAAAATCAGAAAGAATGCGACAGCCATTGCTGAGGCCGTGTACAAGAGGAATGCTGGATGCCAAAAAGAGAAAGCAGTAATATCAGGATTCAGTTAAAATTGAAATTCAGCAACGATACATACAGCCAGTTTTTATAGTGCAAAAATAAATAATGAAACCTGAGCAGCAGCACACCTGGTTGAATAGCCAATTGCCATATTTCGAGCACAGAACTAAGAGACTTTTCTTGGGGTGCATGGAGCACGATCATGGTGGATCCAACAATGCACAAAAGACACCCGAGCATGCCCATTTTCTGCAGCTTCTCCCCCAACATGAAATGAGCCAATACAGCACTATCCATTTCCACAACCCAAAAAAAAAATAAAAAATAGATCGAGTTAAAACTTAAAAAGCAAAGCAGAATTAAAAATTGGGCAAGCATTTTTACCTAACAATGATGCTCAAAGCACCAAGTGGCGTGACAAGCACCGCAGGGGCATAAATGTATGCCACAAAATTCGATATCTCTCCAACAATCACTATGACAAGACAAGAGAAGGCTCGAAATCAGAAAATAAATAAAAATGGAAAGAGAAAAAAATAGTTAGGTACTGTTACTGACTGGTAACCATTCCGAGCCACCAAAGAGGTTGCAGCAGATAACCATAGCCTCCTACACCTGCAACGGAGAATTAGGAACGAGAAATGTGGTAGGGGTAGATAGGAATAGGGTTGAGAGTATGAAAGGTAAGTAGGTAACTAACTGGCACGTGAGCCGTTGAGGCTGGCACGTTGGAGACCCTTTTTCTTGATGATGAAGCTGGAACCGATGAAAGCGCCGGAGACAACGGCCAACAGAAACCCAGTCAAATTGCTCGAGTACATGTGTATCTATTCTATCTAATTATCTCTGTGGATGTTTGTATTCGCCAGACGAGGGAAACTGGTAACAACAACAACAACAACTGAGGCGAGTGAGTGATTTGGAACCCTAGATTAGAATTTGGATCAACAACAACAACAACAGAGAACTTTCTCAAACTCATTCGCAGTGTGGTGTGCTCTCCTCTCTTCTCTTCTCTTCTCTTTTGGTTTGGCACCAATTAATTAAAATCTGGCCGGGTCGCGCCTTCCCTCTTTGTGTTTTAGTTTACTACTGTTTGGTGGTGGGGTCGAATAATGACTTGGATTGGAATTGGGGAGTGTTTGGTTTGGGTCCCATCCATGTATGTACGACGTCAATGAGTGAGTGGAGAGACAGATTGTCAGAGTCTCAGAACGAGTAACTCCACCCGTTACTGGGGTTGCTCGTTTTTAGGCTAACTAGCCGATGCACGGGTCTGATTGATTTTTAAGTGAGATATGAAATAAGATAGAGAGTATATTAAATGTGAGAGTTTTTATTTTGAGAGGATAAGAAGAGTGAATCATAGCTATAAAATTAAACTATAAATTGTTAAGATCGAAACATAAAGCTATACGATTTTTTTAAGTGGTTATGTAACCACTAACTAATTTTTAATCTCAACTATCCATGTATGGTTATACGATCCAGATTTAATTCTCTCATGTTAAACTTACATCCCCTAAATAGATATATGATATATTTTAAATTTATAATAATATTAATATTAATTTTGTCATATTGTATATGAAAATTAACAACAAAGAAATATGAACGGAATCCGTGAGCAAATGTTATTTTATTGATCAGAAATAAAATCAAAAAAATGATTTTGTAGCCTGAAAATTTATAGAACAAAAAAAGATGAATAAAACACATAAGCAAATACCATTTTATTGATCAATAAAAAATTCAAAAAAAATAATTTTGTAACCTAAAAAATTATAAGAACAAACAGAGATTAATGAAACTCGTATACCAACACCATTTTACTCATCAAAAATAAATTCAAAAAAAAAATTTTGCAACATAGAAGTTTGCATGAACAAAGAAGACAGAAAAATGGAACTGTAAGCAAATATTATTTTATTGACCATAAATAAAACAAAAAAATACAACCTAAAAAATAAAGAAAGATGAATGGAACCCGCTAGCAAACATCATTTTATTGATAAGAAATAAAATCAAAGAAAAATAATTTTGCAATATGAAAATTTACATGAACAAATAAAGTTGAATAAAACATGTAAACAAATACCATTTTATTGATTAGAAATAAAACCAAAAGAAAAATATTTTTACAACTTGAAAAACAAAGAAAGATTAATGGCAGATAAAAAGATAAATAGAACCTGTAAGTAAATACTATTTTATTGATCCAAAAAAAAAATTGTAACCTGAAATTTTATAATAATAAAGAAATATGAATGGAACCCGTGAACAAACACTATCTTATTGATCAGAAATAAAATCAAAAGAAAATAATTTTCCAAGATAAAAATTTATAGGAACAAAGTAAGATGAATGAAACCCATAAACAAATACTGTTTTATTGATCAAAAATAAAATTAAAAGAAAATAATTTTTAACATGAAATTTACAGGAACAATGAAAGATAAATGGAACTCATAAAAAAATATCATTTTATTGATAAAAAATAAAATTAAGAGAAAAATAAATTTACAATCTGAAGATTATAAGAACAAAAAAATAATAGAACCGTGAACAAATACTATTTTATTGACAAAAAATAAAATAAGAAAATTGCAAACTAAAAATTTACAGGAAGAAAGAAATATGAATCAAACCTATGAGTAAACATAATTTTATTGATTAGAAATAAATTCAAAAGAAAAATAATTTGACAACCTGAAAATTTACGTAAACAAATAAATATGAATTGAACCCGTAATCAACACTATTTTATTGATTAAAAATAAAACAAAAAATATTGCAACCCAAAAATTTTATTGCAACCTGTAAATAAATGTTATTTTATTAATAAAAAATAAATAAAAAATAACATTACAACCTGAAAAATTTATTCGAACATAAAAGATGGATAGAACCCATGACAAAAGAAAAATAATATTGCAACCTGTAAATTTTCAAGATCAAAGAAATAAAAATTGAACTCGTAAGTAAATACTATTTTATTAATGAAAAATAGAATAAAATAATAATAATTTTACAATATAAATGGAACACATAAGTAAATATTTTTTTTATTACTTGATCAAAAATATTTTTTTTATTAAAAATAATTTTTTTTTAAAAAATTATAAAATCCTTGTCCTTATATTATAAGAGAAACAATTCTTGAAAAAAAAAAAAAGAGCAACAGAAGGATCCGTATAGCACTTGTTGCAGGAAAAGGTTGGATGGAGAGCAATTTTGTGGTGACACGTGTAGCACACAAAATAGATGAATGGAGAGCTGACACGTATACAGGGCATTGATTTCTTAGTTAGTAAAAATAGAAATAGATAGATGTTTGGAGGGATTTTAGGAAGGGGATAAGTTTATTATTATTTTTTTATTTGAGAATTTTATATTTTATAAAATAAAATGAATGCAAAAAATTAAAGAATTTACAGCTGATAAAATAAAATAAAGTAAAAACAACAATAAGACACGTGTTTTTGTAATTTGAATTTCTTCAAATATTTCTTTTGTACAGGCTCTATTTGGTGAAAAAGCAATGAATAATAGTTAAATTAGTTGATAAATGTAAAATAACATAAATGATATTTTTAATTGATGTTTACATTTTTTTTCTTTTTTTCAATATAAAAATGCTTATATTTTTTTAATCAATATAAAAATAGTAAATATATAACAATAGTATTATAATTAAAACATAAATTAAAGATAATCTTCATACTGTATTATAATATTCTAAAATAATAAATAAAATAAATTTATCATCTAGTATTTTGCAGTAAATTTGAATACTATTATGAGTCATGAGAAAACAATAACCAATAGATGAAAAAGAGAAGAACATGTGAGACTGTCAAACGTGAGAAATAAAAGTAATAGGGTAAGATTTAATTTATCTAATAGAAAATAGGGAAGGAATTTAATGAAATTAATTAGGATAAAAACAAAAGAAAAAAAATCTACTATAAGCTATAAGCTCAAACGCTACTTAAAATAGCATATAAAAACTCTATAAACAACATATTACCAAATACCTCTATCATTTAATCTATTATCTACTAGTCAAATTTGCTATCCACTAAGGCTCTGTTTGGATAACAAGTTTATCTACTGCTTATGGCATAAGCTGTATAAGCTACTTTTATAATCGAAGAAAAATTATAGTGAAACTTATTTTATATAAGTCATAAGCTGTTTTGATAAGCTATCATGAGTAGTTTATGAAAAATAAGCCCAAAATAACTTATGAATCGGTCATAAGCTATGTTAATAAGCTCTGCATAAGTCAATCCAAACAGGCCCTAATAAATAAATAGGACTTATCACACAGAGTCATAATCGTCCTATTATAAAACATTTAGGAAATCAAATATCAAATATTTAGCGATGTAAAGACTAAAGAATATGGTGCTTTGGAAACTTTCTATAATTTACATTTTATTATATTTGAAAATGCTCAACCGAACGAAGAGATTCATTTTTTGTTTAATGCCTAGCTTGCATGTTTTTTTTTTTAACGGGCAAAGTTCGATGCCCAAAAGCAACTGCAATACAATAGCCCAATAAATAAATAAATTGACAATAATCAAGTTTAACACAGTATTTCTAATCATGCTATCATCAAACTATAGAGTCATAGACATGCACTAACAATAAATACGAACAAACTCTGCAAAACTGAAAAGAAATTGAAATAAACCTGCCAAGATATTGGCACTGTTTGTATAACAAATTTATTTACTGTTTATGGTATAAGTTATATAAGTTATTTTTATAATTAAATAAAAATTATAACTAAATTTATTTTATATAAATCATAAACTGTTTTGATAAGTTATTTTGAGTAATTTATAAAAAAAAAGTCAAAATAACTTATAAATTAATTATAAATTATATTTATAAACTCTGTATAAATTAATCTAAAATGTCCCATTTTCCTAAGCCCTAAAACTATGATGCCTAGCCTGTACGATACATTGGCCAATGCTAACAGATGGTTGGACCGAATGCAGAAAAAGTCAACCCCAAAGCCCATGCCCATACGCCACGTCTACCTCTCTATGTTGTATCTATCGCTTGTCATAACTCACAAGTAACCTTATAAGATGATAATGATAATAATAAGGTTTAAATTTTATTTTTTATACTAAGGGAGAGAAACAACAAGACACTCCCAAAGAATTGAATATGAGATTATATTTTTAGTCTCTTATTTATTGTTATTGTGTTATTTTAGTCATTCAAGTGTATCGATTAGGTTCTCAAGTATGTCAACAACAAAAAAGTAAAGTCTTCAAGTATCAGAATTGTTATAGTCAATTCCGCCATTAATGTGTCATCTAATTTTTAACGTTAAAAACTTACATAACACACGTGATATTGATTTGTTAGCGAATAAGATCAATGACACTGCTATCGTGGTATAATATGTTCCTATTCACATCTACTTTAAGATTTTATGCCCCGTATTAAACTTACATTTCTAATTTGTCGATCCCTTGACTATGTTAGTCATGTTAGATTGGTTTCACTCGGTACCAAATCAATATCATTTGTGTCACACATGCTGTTGACATTAAAAAAATGGATGAATTTATAAACTAATTGTAACAATTGTGATACTCGATCGACCCAATTGATGCAATTAGAATCTCACATATCAAAATCACACGATCACAATACATTGAGGACAAAAATGTAATTAAACATGATAATAATAATAATAATAATAATAATAATAATAATAATAATAATTCCATGATTACTATTTTTATTTTTATTTTGTACTATCTGGTTGGCGCCCAACGTAATGAAGGAAGAGAAAGGCGGGGCGGGGTAGACTATTTTCATGCTCAATCAAAGCCCCACGTGACAAGTCACGTGCCGGTCTCCGTTGTCTTCTTCCCGTTTGGAATTCGTTTCAAAGCTTTTCCAACCCCTTCTTACACTTACCACAACCTCAGTACTAGTAGTAGCAGTAGGATTTTGACTGCATCCCCAACTAATCCCAATGACCATTAATCAATGAGAGTGTTGTCGCTGTACTCTACTCTGGCGTGGTAGATGGCAGAGGCTTCCAATTCAAAGATCGAGTTCTTTGTATGGTTGTCACGGCAAGTCATGGGTGGTCTTTGTTCCAGGTCCGCCGAAGTTGACCGGGTCTTTGCCGACTCCGGCGCCGATGCCGCCGCTCACAAGCGTAGCAACAACGGCGTCGATTTCACGACGGCTCCTCAGGTGCGCGAGAGAATGGAGAGGAATCAGAATCAGCAAGAACCTGCTGGAATCTCCGCCGCCGCCACCGCCGATGAAGATTTCTACGACGGAATCCCTCGCTTTCCCGCTGAAGATTCTCTTCCCCACAAGTCTAGGGCAAAACAGGCTGCTGTCGCTAAGGTTAAACTTCAAACCATTTATTCATTACTGTAAGATATATTGTTTGTTATATCTGAAAGTGACAATCTCAGATCATTTCTTCACAACATCGAGATTAGAGACTAGTTTATGTTTAATTGCTTTTAGAGAATTTGACCAGAGAGTGGCTGCTTTAGTTAGTGCTTTGTTTTGGTCTCTTAGAAGAGAGGATTACCATTCGCAATCGCAATTCTTCGTCGTGCATAGGGCTGTTACTTGATAGGAGGAAACGCGACTTGAGTTCATAAACAGCAACCTCTTTGAAGTGATTAGGAAGGTCTTTTTGCTGCTGGAAACTCAAAACATTACTAAAGATGAGTGTTGACGTTTGAGTAGATAATGTCGGTAATTGACTTTGGAGGTGGGGTTTGTAATTCGGATTTAGGGTTTTATTTATTGCTAATTAGGAGTTTCAGAATTGTGTTGCTGATCTTATTACTGGTTGCATTTATTGTCCCAGTTTATGCATGCTTGAGGCTCAAAATTAGGTTGTTTGTCGTGATAAGTATTGTACAAGGAAAGTTGTTCTTCTTAAGTGTTTTGGATACCAACTGGCTTTGTTTTCAGATATATATCAGATCACCGGATTTGTCCTAATTGCTTAAGATTTTAGGAAGAGTATATATCAGATCACAGGATTCATCCTAATTGCTTAAGATTTTAGGAGAGTTGGTCCTTGACTTGGCAACAAAAGCTTCTATGACCCAGTCTTTAGGGGCCATTCTGCATAATTAAGATGAATTATAGTACAAGGCATAATGGGCCCGTGCATTGTCTGTGTCAAGCCCAAAGGCTCTTGTGTGAGGGGGCTTGTATAAAAGCATTTGCCATTTTGTTGCTTCTGCCTGAATGGAAATAATGTAGGAGAAAAATGAAAATATCTACTGAGATACTTCTATTTCAGGTCTCAGAGGTGAGTTCACGCCTGGGAAGAGCTGGTATTGGGAAGGCAGTGGAGGTTTTGGACACTCTTGGGAGCAGCATGACAAACTTAAATGCTGGCAGTGGGTTCGTTTCTGGAGCTGCAATAAAGGGGAATGAAATTTCTATCTTAGCATTTGAGGTTGCAAACACTATTGTCAAAGGTTTTAATCTTCTGCAATCTCTTTCCACAAAAAGTATCAGGCATCTAAAAGAAGAGGTGCTTCTTTCAGAGGCTGTGCAAGATTTAGTATCAAAGGATAAGGACGAACTTCTTAGGATTGTTGCTGCAGACAAGAGGTAAGTATTGGATTAAATTAAATTACTCAAGTTTGGCTTCTGTTCCACCAATAAGCCAACTTCTTATTATTTTGCATTACCATGACTCCTCAAAATTAAGAAATCAACTGTATATGATTTGGGTTTTGTTGTCAGGCAGGAGTTGAAAGTTTTTTCTAATGAGGTGATTCGTTTTGGAAACCGTTCAAAGGATCCTCAGTGGCACAACTTAGACCGTTACTTTGAGAAGTAATATAAAATTGTACTTACTCAATTCATCTAGCCTTTCATTCATCTCTAAAAAAATATTTAGCCTTTCATACATTTATTTTTATCTGTCTTTTTTGTAAATTGTAGGATTAGCAAAGAAAATGCTCAAAGACTGTCAAGAGATGAGGCAGAATCAATAATGCAACAATTGATGACTTTGGTTCAATTTACAGCTGTGAGTGTCACTAAAGAAAATTCTTAGCGTCTGCTTATCTATATAATTTATTAATTGATAAATTTATCAAATAACGTGATGTATAAAGGATCCTATTTATTGCACCTTTTTAGCATCTGCTCATCTATATTTGATCCTGTTTTGCAATTTACTTCATCTTCAAGGCCTTCTATTATCTTTACTTGGCTGCAACCAAGTGCTTTATTAAGTCTCAGTATACAGTGATTTTGCTGCTCCATGCATTTGCCTTTTATTCAACATAGAATTTTATTGTCTGGGATTTATTTCTAAAAGAAATTGGAAAATCAATTTTCTGTGGCTGCAGGAATTGTATCATGAACTTCATGCTTTGGATAGATTTGAACAAGATCTTCAGCATAAGTGTGAAGAGGAGGACCAAAAAGGTAATTGTCGAATATCGCCATTGGGCTGTGATATAATATGCAACTCTAAACCTTAGCTTGTGACTAGCAATTTTTAACCTAAAATCCAGAGATCTTAAATAGTTTTAACTTTTAATCATAAGTGAAGAATAATTTTTCTATTATTTTTTTTTTCTTTTCAAAATAGTGTTCACTTAGATGGTGATAGATGCGTGGAACTTGAGGACTAGGTGATTAGATTAATCATGTAATTGGCTCTGAAATTTTGAAAAAAATTATACACTAGCATTAAATACTCTTTCACCAAGGACTCTGAAATGGATATAGGATTTTGATATCTATATCCGGCTCTATATCTTATTTTGTTATTCTGTTACAAATGCCTTCTTGAAGTGTATACTGTATAGACAGATCGCGGTTGCCCAAGTACCTACTTTTGGTCTCGCTGAGCTGATATTTGTTTTAATTTTTTTGGTGCCAGAACTATGCATTATTGTTGAGAATGCAATTATGAAGGCTAAATGACTGTTTCATATATTTACACACATTTGAAGAAAAAGTCACTCCTATCCAGAAATTTGACCTTGTAGTATATTGAGCGGTATTTTTTCATAAAGTCTCTTATAGTTACACATTTGACCTCCAATATCTCTCTTCGTCATATAGGTGATAATCTTGCATTCTTGAGGGCAGAAGTTAAAAGTCAAAAGAAGCAAATTAAACATTTAAAGAAAAAATCACTCTGGTCTAGAAGTTTGGAGGAGGTAACTTCAGATCACTTCTTGATGTGTTTATCCCAACCCCCAGTATCCTCCTTCCCATTGTTTTATCCTCTGTTAGACTATCATTGTGTTTGATCCACGTGTAATATCGAAGATAGTATAAGCATATATTTTTATTTATAGAGGTGGGCTCATTTTGTGCATTTCATTCATAAATGGAAAATGGAGAAAAGTTGAGTATAATTCACAATTTGATGGATTACAGGTTATTGAGAAGCTTGTAGACATTGTCCAGTTTTTACATTTGGAGATAAGCAATGCCTTTGGCAGTGCAGGTACGTACCCACTAAAGGCTATTATATCATGTTTTCTTCACTTGATTTGTGTTATTCTAGTGTCACTTAATGTAATAACCACCAGTTCTTATCGCTGTGATGGCTTAATTAACATGATTGATAGCTACTGTGAACATCTTAGGCATGTTAGGCTGTTTGCCTTAATTTGTAGTTCTTGACAAATTTTAAATTTGAAAGGGAGAAAAAGGTGGGTGTTGTTTCGGGTGGGATGAACACTGTGTTCTTATTCTCATCACATTCCTGTTGAAATCAGTTTGTAATGAAAGATGTATTTCTCTTCATACTTTTAATGTTGTTTATCCATGGGTAACTGCAGATGGCCACAAACCAATAATTGGACACATTAGCAATCGCCAAAGATTGGGCCCTGCAGGACTTGCTTTGCATTATGCAAATATAGTGCTTCAAATTGATACTCTTGTAAGTCAATCTTTTTTTTATTTTATATATTTCATTCCGTGCCTGTTCCGGAAAGCTTATAAAAATGAGCTGAAGAAAGCTTATGGACATGTCATGAGTTATTTTTATAAGTGTATCCAAACATTAATACAAGTGTTTGTGTCAAGAGATAAGCCCAAATCAGCTCTTCCAGACGTCCCCTTAGTTCGGGACTCTTATGCTTTTATCAGGTTGTACATTTATGCTTGACTATATGATAATTAGGATATTATTTATTCACTGCCAATTCCTTATGTACCTTCCAGGATTGCATAATGTGTAATTATATTAATATTAATTCATAGTTGTTCAAACTTATGTCACATTATGCTAACGCATTGAAGAGCATTGTACTGAGTCCGTGTTAATGCTTTCAGGTAGCCAGATCCATTTCTATGCCTGCAAATACAAGGGATGCATTATATCAAAACTTGCCTCCTAATATAAAATTAGGTCTGCGCTCCAAATTACCATACTTTCATGTTGGAGAAGAGGTATGATTATCTGCTGATACTTTATATTATTACTTCTTTGATTAAAAATCAGACAGAAAAAAGGGTCTGGACAATTTAGAATAGAGATAGAAAGGCTTTAGGTTGAAGGACGCTTTGCCCCTAGTCCACAACTGAAGAGGGGAGAATATACGATTGTATATAGCCTGTTTGGTTTAGCTTTTACAAGGTTTGAAAAGCAATTCTGGAAGATGCAAGAAAAACTTGCTTTGGTAAAAAATTGCCCCGAGAAGCATAGTTTTCCGTTTGCATTGAAAAGAATGTTAACCAAAACAGGCATAACTCCTCAATTAACCTCCTAGTTAACATCAATTAGTGACCCATTGCAATCAATCCTCAATTAATGCCCTTGATTTTATTTAGCCAATACTTCCTTCTCTAATAAGATTTGCCTTCATAGTTTAGTAGATTGTTAAACTTGCAGCAAACATCATACATAATTAGAATGCTGAGGAAAATGCTTAACATATTTGAAAAAACAATGTTCTTCTGCTTTCAGCTTTACACATCCAACCGAAAAAGAGAATCTCCTTAATGCTTTTCTTGGTATTTTTTGTTCTTTTCTCATGTTTGCTGTCTGGGTCGTGCAGCTAACTGTAGCAGATATCAAAGACGAGATGGAGAAAACATTACATTGGTTGGTTCCAATTGCCACAAATACATCCAAGTAAGATGTCTGGGTTTTTGTGAACTAGCTCCATACTAGCCATGTGAAAAGCTTTATTTGGTCATCAGTTTATTTACTTTATATATAAGATAACTAATTCTTTTTGGCCTTTTCTTTTGGTGTTCTAAAATTGATTCAGAGCACATCATGGTTTTGGCTGGGTAGGGGAGTGGGCAAACACAGGGTAAGTAGCAAATCCTATTGCTTCTATTTTGAATTAGAAATTTGTATGTTTTCCCCTTTGTATTTGCTGTGCTTTTAATCCTTGCTGATTTTAAATACTTCCTTGTGTTCTTGAAGCTCTGAGCTGAATAAGAAATCTTTGCAAGCTGGTGCAATGCGGATTGAGACATTCCACCATGCCGATAAAGACAAAGTAGAATATTATATTCTTGAACTTCTCTTATGGCTTCACCGCTTGGCCATCAAAAGCAAGGCTGGCAGTGATGTTGGCAAAGTGAGGTCTGCCATCAAGTCCCCGGTTGGCGCTACCTTGGAAAAGACAAACAAGCAGTCTACGAATGCCCTTTCACCAATGCTAACAATTGATGAGCAAAGCCTTCTGCAGGATGTAAGTAAGAAAACAAAAATTAGAGGAATCAGTAAAAGCTTGGACTTTGACAGTCTGAACACTAGATTGAGTGAGAACTGCAGATTGTCCAAGAGTAGCAGTCTTTCATCAAGTAAAAGCAAGCAATTATCTTTTAATAGGATTTTGTCAAAGCTTCCTGTGATTGATTTTGATATTGACAAAGAACGAGCGTTGAATGTGATCGACAGACTAGATGTGGTCAGATAATTTGCAAGATTTACTGATTGCCTTTGAAATGAATGGAAAGAAGTAATAATACATGTGAACATAAAGAGTGGGATATCTGTGTGCATATACCATACTCTTGCCGCAAGTGATGAATGCCAATATGTTGCAGCACCTATGGTACCCTGGATTCCCTTGGCTTCATCAGGGTGCATTGTTTCGGTGAATTTCCACTATTGTAGAGCTATTATCAGCTATATATGGTACTAAGGTAACTGTTGAGGCAATAGGCATGCTTGTATCAGTGACTGCAGTGCCCATTAATGTTGGAGCATGGTGGACTGTGGTTCATTCTTGAGTGTATATACTAAATGAGTTAATGAAGGATATAGTGCCCATCGTTTTGCACAGCTTTTATTTTGGTGGTTTTTTTTGTGTTACCCATGCACGCTGCCGAATATTAATTTTTTTCCCAGAATGTAGTTCATGTTGTGATAGATTGTGAACAATATCAATGGTAACATAAATTCTTCCTTTATCACCTATTTTCTCCAAAAAACAATACTACAATAGCAGTAAATTTTTAAGGTTATTTCTGAAGAATTTGACGATAAACACGTCTGTTCTAAAAACTAAGAAAAATCTGTACTAATTTTAAGAATTATAAGTGTAGATAATATTATTATTTGGCTTATGTTTAGATAAATAAAAAATTCACAATGAAATAGTAGTATTAGTCTTTATTGTATAAATTATTTAACATAAAAAAATATTTGTGAATACTTTTATTCTTATCCAAATTTAAGATGCAAATAAAATAAGATAAATTTAACTTATTATTTTATAATTTTTATTTACTTAATAAATAATAAAATAAAAACTTTAAATGATTTTATTAAAAAGTATTTAAATGATAGTATAATAGTTTTTCTCTCGCCTGTGAGTCTCCGTTTTCTATCCATCGTGAGAGTTCCAGTTTTTGGGTGAGGCAACGCGATAGTGTGTACTGTTATGGAGGTTAGGGCCAACCAAGCTAGTTTGGAGCTCTGTTTGGTGGGAAGATTTCTCACTAATAGAGCTATTCGTGTCCATGCAGTGAAAGAGAGGATGGCAGAGCCGTTAAAGGGGTTTCTATTAAGGAACTTCAACGGGGTCTTTATCTGTTTCAGTTCTACCACAAATTGGATTTGCAAAGGGTGTTCAATGGAGGACCTTGGTCTTTCAATAATCACATGCTCATTCTGGGTATGGTTCAGTCTGGCAACAACATCTTGACTCAGATACCGTTGTACCACGTGTGCTTTTGGGTACAGGTACATGATCTCCCTGTAGGGTTCATGTTGCCCGTGGTTGGGGAACACTTAGGGAATTTCATTGGTGAGTTTGTTGAGTATGATACTAACAACAATGTTGGTATATGGAAGCCGTTTATGCGGATCAAAGTTCGTGTTGATGTTCGAAATCCTTTGAAGAAGGAGAGGAAAGTCAGAAAGGCGGGAGGGGAATGGAATGTGGTGAAATTTAAATATGAAAGACTAGGAATATTCTGCTACCTTTGTGGTGTAGTTATGGGGCATACTGATCAATATTGTGAGAAGCTCTATACCATGGAAAGCGATGATGGGGCACGGAATTGGGGACCGGAGATTAGGGCCGACTTGCGGCGCCGCGGGGGCAGCACCGGTGGCTCGAGGGAGGAGTCTGGTGGTGGTGGCTACGCAAAACAGGCTGGCGGTTACACTTCTTCCGAGCAAGGGGCAGTTACGGGCGCACATCAAGGAAGTGGGTGAGTCACTCCATAATTAATGATATGTGCGACAATAATGGAGAAGTTAACGACGGTGATAACAATAAATTTTTTTTTTATTACAATAAGTTTGCGCTGACTCCCTTGCGGATATTGGACATCAAGGAGGTTTTCAGTGCTCTGTTTTAGATTTACCTTCTGCATGTATTAGTTTGGCTTTGGATGTTGATATTAGAGGTGTAGCCTCTACTAGGATTGTTCACTTCTCTAGGTGTTGTTTTGTTTTCCCTTTCCCTTTCAGCAAAAAAAAAAAACTAAAAATACTAAAATTATAAAAACATAACCAATTTACAATCTGGTTAGTCAATAATCTGATCCAATTTTTCAAATAATTATTTTCAAGTCATGTCTAGGATTCAGCGATTCATAATAAATACCCGCTAATCTCGCAATGAAAAAAAAAAGTGAATCTCCTTCAACTTAATTAACTTCTTTAAACAATTTAAAAAAAAATAAAATCAAAAGGTCCTGAGAGCGTGTTAAAAGATTCTGATTAAGAAATTAATATTTAATTTTTATTAGAAATTAGAAATTACTGGATTCAACATATTATTTTCAAAAACTTTACTTTTCTATAAAAAAAATCATTTTAAATTCTTTAACACAATGTGAACCGAGTGCATAGTATCAACTATCAAGAGATGGTCAACAAACATCAAATCCCAAAATCTTTTGTACACATCAATAGGAAACGGGGTATTCAGACAAGTCAACTTGGTACACGGCATTACCTTCTTGCACTGCTTCTGCTCCTTTCTATTCAATTGCCCATGACTAAAATCCAAGAAACTATAAACACAAATCAATACCAACTTGTACTTCTCAAATTGGTTAAAGGGTATATGAAATTGGGTCTTGGTAATCTTCTTGAACTTCTGTCCTGCGGAATTAAGAAATGGCTTCAAGGGATTCACGTTTACAAGCAGCCCAGCAAGCCGTTGATTCAATCGGTTTGGGCTTTGACTTCACTCAAGATATATGTTTTGGCAACTGCAAGAGGGGTTCACCTTTGATCCCACTCGATGAAGAACAGTGTCATCGTCCTCTGGTGCTTCCTGGAGGTGTTTCAATTCCAAATGTTCCAAACTCTATCACATGTGTCACTGGGGAATCACTTAGAATCCATTCCGAGGTTCTCTCCTTGCAAATGGTATGTCTTGTATAATTATGTTGCCACCTTTTACTTAAAGAGCAATGATGCTATCACACACTCCTCAATTCTCATCTACCTGAGGTGCGTTCCGAAGAGATTATTTATAGCTTATTTATCTTATGACATAAGCACTTGTATAAGCGTTTGGAAGAACTTATGAAAATAGCTTGACATGTCCATAATTAGTTTTCAGTTTACTTCATTATGCTGTCTAAGATAGCTTATAAAAACAAATATACTGACTAGGATAGCTTATGAAAACAACTTACAACTTATATAAAAACATTTTAATTTCATTCCCTCTTTAATTATAGAAACGTCTTATTCATACGCGTTTATATGATAATTACTTATTCAGTAAACGTTTAGTTAAGTTGTTTACCCAAACATACCCCTGGTCTTTTACATGTACCTCAAATAATCTCTGAAGTTTTCTTCTTTTTATTTTTAGCTCTTTATGTTATAAGCATGATATGGATTTTGCTAGTTTTTGTGACCCTCTAATGATGTGTTTCAGATGTTGGAGCATTTCAACCAGGAAATGTGTTTGGAAGGGAAAACTGTATCTGGTCATTTTTGTGCTTCATTTGGGTTGTCTGGTCGCTGCATAAAAGATTTTGCTTCCATTAAGTCTCTTGCTTATGATGGGTGGTTCATCAAACGCTATGCTATTGAATTAGACAAGCATCATGGAGAACTCCATGACCATGTCAAAGCAGCAGTGCCATCATCATGGGACCCTGAGGCTCTGGCAAGGTGAGACACCTGTTAGTTGTATTTGTGTTTATATTGAACATTATTTTTTTATGAAACTGTTATCATTCTATACGACTTGCACAATGATAAGTATTGATAGCATTATTTCTACTGATTCTTGCAAGGTTTATAGAGCGTTTTGGAACTCATGTTGTTATTGGGGTGAGCATGGGAGGGAAAGACGTGTTGTATGTCAGACAGGAGCATCCATCACACCTCCAACCTACTCAACTTCAAAAACTTTTGAAGAATACAGCTGATATGAGGTTTATGGACTCTAAAGGAAATCACAGCTCAACTACTGAAGACTTGCTCAACAACAAAGAGGTAGGTCCTGTTTGGTTTCCAAAGTCCAGTTTCTGGATAAATTAGCTTTGCTTTGCATCCTTATTTCTCTCATATATGGAAAAAAGGAAAAGCTGTTAAATTGTTATGTTTTAAATGGATAGGTGTTTATGGAGAAGTTAAAAAAATGAGCTTTTGAAAAATTGAAGTGTAAAAGCTAATTTTAGTTTGTATGAGAAGTTATTAGTTAAAAAACTCATATTATAAGTGTTTATAGAAAATAATATCCAGACTGATTCGTAGTCATATTTTTATCTTTATCCATTTACTATGTCCTTTCAGCATTTTCCCCTTACCCTACTAAAAAATCTGTGCATGCACACATGTACCTATATATGAGTGTAATTAACTAACAAAAAAAAAAAACTTCAATGCACTTTGTTGTTGTGTCATTGTCCTCTCCATCCAAAACTTAAGCAATAAGTTATTTATAAGCATCAGAAGTCACAACCATCGACATTTGATGCCCACTATAATCGATAAATGGTTGTTCTATAAACTATTGTGCTTTTTCAGAATCTTTTTTCCCCATGTATGCAGAACATTGTCACGATACACAACAGGCGGGGCGGAAGCAGTGGAAAGACTCATCATAAGGAATGGCTAGATACTATAGACTTGGAACCTGATGTCATATCAATGTTTCTGCTCCCCTTGTCATCCCTCCTGAAGAGTATCCAAGGCAGTGGATTTGTGAACCATGCCATAAATCTCTACCTGCGTTGTAAGCAATTATTTGATTTGTATTGCACAAGTTTTTGACAGAACAATAGATATGTGTGCTCTTGATTCCACCTAAATTTCAAAAAGTGATTTTCATGATGTAGTTGGTAAAATCAATTGCCCAAAAATAGAAATTATTCTTTTAAAGGAACACAATTGATCATTTCTTTTTCTTTTCTAGTTTTTTATGTAGCTCACTGGCAGAAATCAGTAACTTAGTACTTCTCTTATGGGTAATATTTGTTAGATAACTAGCTGATGGTCTAGATCCGTATAAAGTACGAGTTTTTTCCTAACATAATCAGTAAAAAAAATCCAATCAACAAAACAGTTTTAGTGGAAAATAAAGAGTTGGGAGATGACACATGTCCCACCTAGAAGGTCATGACTTATTTTTCTTATATAGTAATTGACTTTCATAACCGCATATTACATGTAAATTGCTGGTGCGGAAACAGACAAACCTCCGACTGAAGATCTACGTCAGTTTTTTGAGTTTCAGCTTCCAAGAGAATGGGCCCCGGTATACAGTCACATACCTCTCAGTTCTCATTCGAAGCACCAAGTCAACACCTCGCTAAGATTTGGTATCTTGGGTCCCAAGCTTTATATAAACACAATTCCAGTAAGTTTTATATCCTTGCTTCATGACCTACATTTTGTATATAGAAGTTTCCCATGTCTTTTACATGCTAGAAAATTGAGTCAAAGATGATGAAGCGCTGTAACTTTGCCTTTTCCCAATTGTTATCATTGTATAAAGAAGACATGAGTAGTTTCTCAGCAAAAGAATTCACAAAACTCTATCATGATTTGATTCTGAAGAATGTTCTGCTTTTTTGTTGTTAATCGAGTATATGTGCTATGATCATTACACAATGCAAACACCAATTTTACATATTGCATTCATACAGTAGAGAACACTGAGACATACTAGTAAGGTTTTCACTCTGCTAAAATATTGAAAATCTGCAATTTTCATGTTTCCCCTATTGCTAGTTACTTCTCTTATTTAGTTTAATAGCTTTGGTATTAGATATAAATTTTGATAAAGATTTTATAATCTCGACAGATCCTTTTTCCATTATTGTCAGGTAGATGTAGGTAATATACCAGTAACTGGCCTCAGATTACAATTGGAAGGGAGAAGAAACAACCGTTTGGCCATTCACTTGCAGCATCTCACTTCACTACCCAACTCATTCCCACTTTCACACAACACTAATGCCTATTTGTCTTGTGATCCTTATAACTGCAACTTCCATAAAAGGGTCAAGTGGAACTGCTTGTCATATGTTTGTACTTCTCCAGTTGAATCAGATGACACTCTTTCCATTGTTACTGGAGCTCAGTTACAAGTTGAAAACAAGTGTCTACTTTTACGGCTGCGATTCTCCAAAGTCATTGGTGCTACCCTGAAGAAGCCACCTGAGTGGGATCAATCTTCCAGTCTTGACCAATTCAGCTTCAAGTATGGGAGCATGTCACCATTTTTTTTCCAAGAGGGACAAAAGGGTCATCCAATGCCAGGTGATGAGACAATGCTCACTACTCAATATTCTTTTGCCTTACCTACACCAGTGCACAAACCTAAGCTTCTAGGATATGTTGACACAAGAGAGATTATAAGAGGACCAGAAAATACTCCCGGATATTGGGTTGTCTCTGGAGCCAGGCTTTCTGTCCAGAATGGAAAAATATCTCTGAGTGTTAAGTACTCACTCTTGAGCATTGCTCTGTAAAAGTGAAACTGAAGCCTTGTAGCAGTGTTTTGAGGCTCCGTTCAAATGCTGTGACAAATGCTATTAGACATGCCGATTTTATTGATGTTTCTTGAGATTTTTTATATTTAACTGTTGGGTTTGATTATTTTCCTCAATCCCACTCGCCAATTGGATTGTAAATTGTATATCATTTTATTATTCAAAATATTTTCAGTACTTCTATTTAAAATGTAATTATGATATTCGAAGACTGTATACATGAATATAATTCAACATGATGATGTACAATTTTATTTTTTTTCTTTTTCTTTCTTGTTTTGAAATTTGATTCCTTTAAAATAAGAAGTGCACTTTAAAAGATGAAATATGAAGTTATGGATAATGTTTGCAAAATTAATAGTTAAAACTTTAACTATTTCATAATTTGTTTTTAATTGATCTATATAAACTTCGGAAGATGGCTAACAGCAAGTTAATGAATTGCATATATCTATTCACATATAGACACATCACTTCTGCTTTCACTATCGAATTGTATCATCTCATTATTTTTTGTATATTTGCACTCTGATTCCATCAAATAACACCAAATGTGAAGTCTAATTTGTTTCGTAGAGACGTAAAACTAACATTTTTCATACGGCCGCAGAGGCAGGATCATCACTTGACTTCTCAAGAGTTTTTATATAAGATCGAGGGTTGCACAATTTACACGAGCATAGTCGTGAATATCGCAAAGAGAGAGTAACATTGTTGCACTGACATAGCTATCGAATCTTGGCAATAAAGACTAGAATATTGACCAAATATTTCAAGGTCAAAGAGATCCTATCAATAATCAAAAAGTTGTTTGCACTATGCAGCGAAGAGTCAATGACAACATTTGAATCATAATACCAAAACACTTTCCCAATATATTTACAATTTCAGATGATGTTGAACTTACAGGAAAACATTATCATAATACTTCCTTTTCGAGTTTCAAAACCGCCATAAAAGCTTCTTGAGGCACATCCACTTTACCAATAGACTTCATCCTTTTCTTTCCTTCAGCCTGGTTCGAGAAAGACGTTAGTACTATTATTATTATGGGCAATCTATGGTAAAATTCAGAATGAAAACATCAATTTCATATAAGCAATTTCGCATTTCCACACTAATGCAATTAAAATCATTTTTTTTTCCTGTTATGCAAAATACTACTGAAGCTAAACACACAACTACCAATAAAAATCTATTTCACTGTAAAAGAGAGAATTAAAATACGACATTCGTCAATTTATACTGGATTGTACCTGTTTCCTAAGCAATTTCTTTTTTCTCGTAATGTCCCCACCTAGAAAAATAACATCGAAGAGAAAAAAATGTGAAGAAGCAACCCAGGCAATCAGAAGTCGGAACAGGGTAAGGAATATGGAGATTACACAAAATAAATATAGGTCATATATCTGCATGGGAAGAAGAAATTTCTTATTTATAATGGAGAAGAACCATAGGGACAAGAGATCTTTTAAAAACATGGGGGGAAACAAAAAATTTACAATTAAAACTGTTTATGCAAGATCCCCCAAGGTTTGCCACTTGTCTTACCGTAGCATTTGGCTAATACATCCTTCCTTATTGCAGATAAAGATTCACTAGCAATCACTTTAGCTCCCATGCATGCCTAAACAGAGATACGAAGCAAATGTTATTGCGGTTAGTTAGTGACTTCTAACAAAATTAAAGCAACTATTCATAACTGTATCAGAGGGGGAGAAAGAGAAAGTAAACAACGAAATGAAAGTTAGACCATATAAAGAAGAAAAACTACACACACAAAAAGACTTATTTTTTTTTAAATGAATAAACATGAAAAGAATATGCATTTTCACTTGAATTGGTATTTTAAACATTTGCCGCGGTATGAGCTCCTTCAACTTTAGAGTCAAAGCCCTTCCCACAGAATATGCCTGAAAATAATACAAGCCTCTGTTGATTTTCTGACAATTTATTGACATCAAAATTAAAAAGCATAATCATTAATCACGAGATATGCAACCAAATTTAACTATAAAGTACAGCCCATATTACATGAAGCATAGCTCATGCAAAACCAAGACTATATGTGAAACATACTTTCCCCAGAAATAACAGCTAACTGCAGATAACCCTGCTTCTATTCTTCTAACAATTGACTTTGAATCAAGAAAGTAGAGGATGCTAACTTTTTAAAATATTGAGAATAGTATCTTGCATTGTTGTTTACTTCAACTACAGCAATAAGTGGTAAAAACACTAGTATTAGCAATTTGGGGGTTATAGTGGAAAAGAGAGTATTGTAATTTTTTTTTTAATATTTCAGTGGTAAGAAGATAATAGTCTAGATATTCAATAAATTTGTTCCGAATCAACGCTATAAGGGCAGGGCCGTGTCTAGAAATTTTGGGGCTTTAGGCAAAATTTATATTATTTTTCTAGCTTTTTGAGCTACAAAATCATTTATCAAAGTTTTATAATCAAGTAACTTTAAAATTTCACTCTCAATAGATAATATGGTTAATCCATTCATACGATCTTGTAACATTGTTGATCTAAGATAGGATTAATTAAGCAATTTTAATTTTGAAAAACTTCTTTCAGCAGTCGCAACTGTTACGAGTATTGTCAATAATATTCTATAAGCAATACGCACGTTCGGAAACGAATCTAATCTTTTGATAAAGCTTAATATTTCTATTGAAGTATTAATTTCTTCTGTCAAAATCTCTCTTAATACTTTTAATTCTGAAAATAAATCAAAACCATCAATATCAGAATGTTCACTAAATCTTAACAAAAAAATTCAAGATTAATACAATATTTTTGCAATTCATCCTCATCCAAGGTTTTAAATTTTTTTGATTCAAATAAAAAACCAAAAATAGCTTCATATTGTAAAAATTGTTGATCAAATCGAGTCTCAATAGAAGAAATAGCTTGATCTAATATGTATAAAAAATATTCAATACGAAAAGAATCTTCAGTTGAATGTGTGATCTTATCGGTAACACTTTCATCAAAACGTGGTTTTCTATCAATTTTATGCTTTTCACGAAATTTGGGTTCTATGTTCATTTCAATAGCTAACTTTTTTGTGGAATCCATAGCCAAAGCAAACTCATTTTCCCTGTAATTTTTCAGATAACCAATAAGGCCTTTTGAATAATCTATAGCAACATCTACATGCATATCTTTAGACTGTAGAATCTTACT
Source organism: Glycyrrhiza uralensis (assembly GCA_030159175.1). NCBI lineage: Eukaryota > Viridiplantae > Streptophyta > Magnoliopsida > Fabales > Fabaceae > Glycyrrhiza > Glycyrrhiza uralensis. The sequence goes on from BRZY01000005.1 coordinate 47,517,074, forward strand.
AACGGAATTAACGGCAAACAAAATATCATACCAAATATATATATATATCAAGTATATTAAATAAAAAAAAATTTTAGGCCTAAGGCAATGGCTCTTTTTGCCTTGCTGTTCACACGGCCGTGTATAAGGGTTGGACTACTATGCAGGTTCACCTTTTCAACAATCAAGCCTTTTCCCACTTGGTGGAATCGGCTACATGGACCAATCAACGACATAAAGTCTTGTCATGTATTTGGTCCAAAGATAGACAATTTACCTATAAATCACACTTAATGATTTGATCTATTGTTTTCCTTGGTCTCTCTCTACCTCTAATTATTGGACTATCCTGCACCTGGTCTACTCTCCTTCCTTGCTAGTGTTTCTATACAGAGTCTTCTTACGGAATAAAAGAGCAGATGAAATGAATACATTCAATTCTGGTTTTCCCAACCCATTATGATTCATTTAATATATCTCACAAATCTGCTGTCAAGTTCTATTAATAGGCAATTTCCAGAGAGCCATATATATATATATATATATATATATATATATATATATTTCCAATCCATATATAGACTAAAAAAGAAGAGAATTAGTAAGTTACCTTATCTTTGTGCACAATTGTAGCCAATGGCTCCACACAATCACCATTTATCAGTATGTCGAGTTTAATTAAATCACTTTCTTTGTACCTGAACAAAAAGTATTAGAACATTAGAAGAATTCCTTGGGAAGACAACTTTCATTTACAATGGTCAACAGTATCTTGTAGTCCAACAGAATCCCATATGACTATCATTAATTAACTATGCTTTCAGAGACATTTACCCGACAAAGGTATACTCCATACTAGCGTAACCCTTACTTCTTGACTTTAACTGGTCGAAGAAATCACCAACCATCTACAAAATTGATATTGAAGGAGATTCAGATACTTGAAAGCTAAAACAAATAAAAGAGAGGCACATGATTTACAGGGTAAATTGACAAGAACGAATGCAAGAGATTGCCTCCGCTAGTGGTAATTCATAGGTGAGTGATGCCCTATTTTCAGTGATAAATTTCATTTCTTTGAACTGCCCCCTTCTTTCTTGTCCAAGTTCCATAAGTGGACCAATGTAGTCCTTTGGTGTAAGCATCTCAATCTGTATACATTAATTCCAAGCAAAGACAATATGCAAATACAATACTTATAAATTAATATGTTTAGCCTGAACTGCTTCAATTTTTGAAAAGGTGAACAATAAACACAAGTGCAAGAAATAACCTTAACAAATGGCTCCTCGATTGATTTCCTTTTTCCAGGCTCAGGAAGTACAGATGGATTTGAGCATTCGACCTTCGAACATTTTGTGATATGGACAAAATGGTGGTGTTAATATTACACATTTGAAAAATAGAGGACTTTCAGCTTTAACGAAGAGTTCACCAAAAGAAAGTATTACATAGAAAGGGAGCTTAGGAATGAGAAGAAATTACAGTATCACCATTTACACAGTTCACTCTGTATACAACACTTGGAGCAGTAGTTATCAGGCTCAAATTGTATTCCCTCTCAAGTCTCTCCTGTAATGTAAAGAACTTGAAATGATAAGACCAGGTTTTCAGAGTTAATCACAAATCAGAACTTTAAACCATATTTCTGGGAACTATGCCACATAAAAACAATCAAGAATTTCCTATGAAAGCCAAAGAGTAGATGCTTCAACAAATTTGAACCTGAACAATTTCCATGTGTAGAAGTCCCAGAAACCCACATCTAAAGCCAAATCCCATAGCACTTGAGGTCTCAGGTTCAAACTGTAAACCAGAAAAGAAAATGAACTCTTCGAATAATTAATCACAAATCCTACCAAATTGGATATTTAGGGAGGGGATTGTGTGGTGGCAAACTTAAGATAGATAAAAAAATTATTATGACATCAAATATATCAAGGAAAGCCACGCATTCAGATCCCACATGGTATAATTTAAGTAAACTTTATCCCTAGCAGACTTGACATGAATGCTTCTCCAATGAAAGAAACCTAATTCAAAAGTGCAATAGAATAATTAAATTAAGCATCAGGTCAAACAACTTAAAGAAAAGGTGAATAGATAGTGGTGAAAGTTATTACAACCAAAAAAAAAACTATAATGTTAAACAGAAAGTTCCAACCGACATATGATAGCATATACAGAAAAATGCAAATTATGTCCTCTTGCTGAAAGCCTAGAAACAGAAATGCACTATTTTCCAGCATAGCAGTATATGGCCACCTTCAGTGCAGCATCATTGAGTTGAAGCTTCTCAAGTGCATCTCGTAGCTCAGGAAATCTGCCAACAGAACAAAAGAAAGAAAATGATTAACTCCAGATACATTCATGAGTAACAATACAATTTTTTGTTCATCAGAAAAAAGAGTGCAATCAAGATATCAATACTGGTCAGCATCAACGGGAAACAGGCCACAGAACACCATAGGAGTGGCTTCTTCATATCCAGGGAGTGAATTATCTGCCTTTCTGGCATAGTGAGTAATGGTGTCACCCACTCTGGCATCAGCTACTGTTCTTATTGATGCAGATAAATAGCCCACCTATTAAAGCACAGCACAAGATATCAATTTTCAGAATGAATAAAAATTGGTTCATTTATCTTTCTTTAGAAAACTAAAACAAAAGAAAGAACAAATTCAACATTGAACAAAATTGTCATGCCAGAAAAAATATGCATAGACAGAGACAGACATATTCAGGAGAAACAATACATCAGTGTTATGTAGTATATCCCATCATATTTATGTCAACCTTTAAAGTCATTTATCTGTTATCTGCTCCCATGCTTCACAGTGTGAGTACATGGGACAAGAGATGGAAAGGAGGAGATAGAAGAACCAAAAATGCTATAAAACAACAACATCCAAGTCTTTTCCAACTAGATGGAGTCGGCTTCATGGATCAAACGATACCATGAAGTCTTGCTATGTACTAAATCCAAAGATAGACCTTTTATCACTAAATCTATCTTAATGATTTGACCTATAGTTTTCCTTGGTCTCCCTCTTTCTCTAACTGTTGTAACCATCTCTCCATCGGTCTTTATAACAAATACATCTTGTGAATCAATCATTTAGAAGTATTACTTTACCTCACCAGCATACAATTCTTCAACTTGAAGTTGATTGGGAGACAAAACTCCAATTTCATCAGCAAAATAATCCTGTAGTTTAATAATCACATTACTTCAGAAAATATTAGTAGTCACCACAATAATCAAGTTTTCATCAATGACAGACTACTTTGAGCTTATTTGAATTTGTTTGCAATGACATTGAAGAGGAAGGGGGTCATAAAATAAGAAAGGTACTTTACCTTACCACTAGCCATAAAACAAACTCTGTCACCTTTCTTTATAGCTCCATCTACAACTCGAAAATATACAATAACACCTCTATATGGATCATAGTAACTGCACTAAGATTCAAAGAAACAATATATATGAGTGCATGAAGGATAAATAGCAATATATAAGAATATTGGCCAACACAAAACTGCTAGGGATGTTTAATCTACCACACAAAATAAAGGAATTCTATGCATCTAAATATTCCACATCTGTGCGTGTGTGAGTGTGTGTGTGTGCCCAACAACTATCTGCAAGCATAAAATGAAATGGAAGATCCTTGAAATTACATTAAGCTATGTGACACCAAAACTACAAGGCAAAAGAATTAGCTAAAGTATGGGTAGAACCTCAGACATGGAAATTAGACCTTGAACTTAAATAGGTCTACCAAGTCTCAATTGAAGTGTCCATGTCATCTTTTTTAGATTAGAGGACCTTACAAAATTTAATTCATAGTATCAATTGTCATCCCAATCTTAAGCAATAATCCATATGAATCCGTAGTATATTGGCAACATAATGTCTTCATTTCATCAACAAATAGATTGGATTAATAACATTTGCAAAAACTAGAGAGTACCTATCAAATATTAAAGCCCTCAATGGCCTTTCGGATGTATCAGCAGGTGGGGGAATTCTTGCAACAATTGCATTGAGAATTTCAATTATACCTACTCCTTCCTACAAAAGAAAGTAAATTCACAGTTTACAAACAAAATATGTGTATGTAATATCATAATCAGAATAGCATGTAATCAAAGTTGTAAGCCAGACAAAAACACATGACATAAAAGAACAAAAACCTACCTTTGCAGAGCAGAGAATCGCGTTGCTACAATCTAGGCCTATAACCTACAAGAAATCAATTGACCTTAGAAATTTGCTTATGAATATTGTAAGCATGATTGAAGAATTCATAAATTAGGAATAAAGAAATAGGCAATATTAATGCAAGAAAGCCCTAGTTAACATGTTCTCAAATTTCAAATATCCTGATGTGTAAACTATAACCACTCTAATTACATCATGGGAAACTTTAGAATGTTGAACAAATAATTGCTACAAATTTGCTCCAGACAAAGAATAAATACATCATGGCTTCATAAGATAACAAACTTAAACTGGGAAGGAATGTAGATTCTCTCCCCTTGAAACAGAAAAATTAAGAGTATGATGAGATCAAAGGTCTAAGTTGACAAACAAACCTCTTCAATCTCCTTGATAACTCGATCTGGTTCTGCACCTGGAAGATCTATTTTATTCAAAACCTGTGACAGAACGTTTGGTGTTACTAAAGAGATAGGCACACCACACACATGCAAACACACATATGGTATGAACATAATATTTCATAAATTTATAACTTGAGAAAAGTGAAGGAAAAAAAGACAGATAGGAGAACAAAACCGTCCACAATTTGGAAAGGAAAAATCCCTTGCCACAACTTTGTGGCCATAAAAGAACAGAACTGTTGTGTTATTGATTTGACAGATGGTCTTACAGATCAGTTGCACGTAAGAGGAAATTTTTTTGTGGGTGTGAAGATGAGCCACTGCCACTGGCCTTTTAAAAAAATACATTTGAGTTTATTAAATCAAAAATAGCATCGCTATAGGATAAAAGGTCTCTCAGTAAATTAAAATAAAAATAAAAATTAAAGAAAAGAAAAGTTAAGAGCAGAAAACTAGAATCACAATAAATTAAAATAAAAGTTAAAGATAAGAAAGGTTAAGAGCAGAAAACTAGACTCGCATACTCACAGGGATAATTTCTAGGTTGTTCTCTAGAGCCAAATAAACATTAGCTAGTGTTTGTGCTTCAACCCCCTGTGATTTGGAAACGAAATTTCATTAGAAAGTAAAACCGGGTTACTACAAGAAGAGCACCCTCACATCATAAAGGTCATAAAATAGAAAGGAAAAAGGAAAATCAAAATATAGAGATTAACCTGAGAAGCATCTACAACAAGGAGAGCACCCTCACATGCAGCAAGTGATCGAGAAACCTAGCCAATAATGAATAATCAAAATCATACTATTACATTGATAATTTATGATGGGTTTTTATCCACCCTAAAAAGGACGCAAAAAAATGTTCTTGGTGGGGGATGAATTTATATTATTAACCACATGTAATTCATGAACTCAATTGAGTATTCTGACATAGTGAAATATCACTCAAAATGGCCAAATAGTTTATTTAACTTTAAAAAAATTATTTAAGCAGTTTTAGTTCTCAAAATGAGCTAAAATAGGAAAAAACCAAAGACAATGATTTTTCCAGAATGGTTTCTCGTATGCGGTGATGGATAATAAAAAGAGAGAGGAGGTCAAATAGAATGCCACGCAAATTGTCACCTTTTCTCTGTTCTTAGTTTCCATCATAGAAAAAACAATTTATTTGCATAAACATGCTATTCACCTATAAATTCTATAAGAAGAGGCTCTAGTTTCTTCAGTTCAAGTCCATATAGGTGTTATATCTGATCATGGCTCCAAAGTTTGAAACAGGAAGAAAAGAACTGAGACAAGATTGCTGCAATACTATAAGATAAAGAACATAACAGTATGCATTTCTAGTTACTACGTTCACATACCTCGTACGAGAAGTCGACGTGCCCTGGAGTGTCAATTAAATTTAAGCAATATGGTTTATTTTCAAACACATAACGCATTCGAGCTGCCTGCCATGATCAAAATTAGTTAAACGCTTTCTCAAGCATTGCACACAGATTTTAATTTCCAAAAGAGAAATTAAGCTTAATATTCTATTAATAACGCGATGAAGACCTGGAGCTTAATAGTGATGCCTCTTTCTCTCTCCAAATCCATGTTATCGAGAAACTGATCCTTCATCTCTCGCTGGGGAACGGTGCCAGTGACCTGAAGCAACTTATCGGCCAAGGTGGATTTCCCATGGTCAATATGTGCAATGATGCTGAAGTTCCTTATATTAGACACCGGCACCTGAAAAAAAAAAAACCCAAACCCAAACCCAAACCCAAACCAGCTTGAGTTACATTACATTACAAATTACAAACTAACTTTCAGTTTCAAGTTTCACAAGCAAGCGAGAGCGGAAAGGGCAATTCGGGAATTCGAACCTTAGAGAGACGATTTTGGCCGGCTTTGGCGGCGGATTCTAAGTCGGTGCTGCTAGCAACCTGGCAGAAGACAGAGGAGCCGCGGCGGCAACGGCGGAAGGTGGAGGCATTTGGAATTGGAGAGCGAAAGGAAAAGGAAGGTTTGGAGTGTGAGTGGAATCTGGTAGCGGTTGTTGTTGTTCGTTGAGAATGGAGGAATAGGTGTTGTTGCAGTTGCAGCAGTTGTTGAGTTTTAACGGATAAGAGTAGAGACCCGCCACAAATTTCTGCGGCCATTGAAGTTGTGACTTTACTACTCTTTAGAGTTTAGACCACGGTGCAGACGGAACACGTTATACTAGCCTTCGACTCATTTTTGTGAGCCCCTTTTTGTGATGTGGTGCAGTGGGACCCACTTTACTACCTATTCCACTTGGCCTACCAGGCTGGAGTTTTTTTAACAGGCCTGTCAATTTGGGCTCCCAGTATAAGCCAACTAATTTGTTCATGGGCCTTTCTTCTCTCACTCCCTCTTTTCTATTCCCAACCCCTTCTCCCTGCGCCGCTGCGGCGGATGTGGTTGGTCGGCAGTTCTACCGCCAGTGTGGCTCGCGGAACACCGCGATTTGGTCTCCAGGCTTACTGGATTTTGTTGTGTTCTTTGTGTTGTTCTTCTCCGTCCTCCTCCGTTCTTCTCCGCCCGTCTTCATGAGGTCGTCCTTCACCGACGTCCCCTTCGCAAGCTCCACCACCCTTCTTAGGTGTTGGTCTCCTTGTGAAAAGGAGGTTCTTCTGTGATGGAGGTTTGGGTTTGGTTTCCTAGGGTGGCTCTTTGGAGGTTAGGGTCGTCGCCGTTGCTCTTGGTATTCACGGCGGAGATGTCGCCGTGATGGAGGGTTTCACTTTCGTCTCCTTCTTCGTTCCCTCACCGTTGTCGTCATCCTCTTTGCCTTCGCCATCGACATCGCCCTTCGTCCTGCCGATGACCTTTCACGCCACCGTCTATGTTCCCCATCACCACCATCTCCGTTTGCGAAGTCGGTGCCCGTAAGCCCTTCTCCTGAGCCATCACCTCTGTTCTAAGGACACATGTGTCTTGCCCCTGTTGCAGCTCTAAGAAGTCAATTTTTGGTGAGCCCTTGACTCTGCAGACTGTTAGTGTATTCTGGTTCTGCTGTTTTAAAAAAAAATATTACTACTGCAATCTAAGATTGTGATTGTGGACCAATTGGTTGGCCTGGGGCTTGCTGCGTTATTGTCTTCTGCAATCCATGCCCTAGTTTTTCTGCTTGGGCCTTTGCCCTTCAAAGAATCTGAGGGGCTTGGTGGAGAAGATGTAGTAGATGAATCAGGTTGCTTCTCTTTCTGTTTGTAGTTTCATTGGCTTTGATGTGTTTTAGTGTTTTATGTTTGCTGGCTTTTTAGTAGTTCAGGTGGCTATTGCTTGTCTGTTTTAATTTGTTTGCTTGTAGGGATTAGGTGTTTTCATTGCTTTGTCTGGTAGCCTAGTTTGGTTATGTTGCTTTCCTTAGTTTATTTGCTTTCCTGGTTTCGTTGAGATTCAGTGGCACACCCGAGTTGCTAATGTTGTTGTTGTTTACATTCGCTGTATTTGGGCCTAACCCATATTTGTATTGGCTTCTGCCTGGGCTTTTGCCTATCTGGATTAATATATATTGATCCGTTGACAAAAAAAAACCGTTCTCTAAAAAAAAAGTCAAATATTTTCTAAAATACCCTCACCTCCTCCATCTCCTCCCCACCCCCATTTTCCCTCTCCCTTACTCTCTCAGCCTCTCTTCCCCACCCTCTCCCTCACACTCTTTGACTCTCACCCTCTAATTAAGTTTCCATAGTGTGTTTATAGAAATTTCAAAATATAATACGGAAATTAAGTTTCTGTAATGTACTTTACATAAGCGGGTAGCGACGTAAGGACTAACGTGATCATCAAATGATCTAAGGACTGACATGTTCTCAGGACCACCTAAAATGCCCTTTCCTGTAGGGACATGAACCTGAGCCTCAATATGATGTTTGTGTGTCGAAGCTAGTGTGAAAGATTTGAACTCGTGATCTCCTTCTTACTTCCACCTTGATGTTTTTCTCTCAAACCACTACCATCTTATGACTCTCGAGTTCGCACCATAAGTTAATTTAGTTATGTATTCTTCAAACTAAAAAAAAATACAGACGAAATAAAAAAAAAAACTATTATTCCATTATCATTGGAATGAGAGAGCCTTTAACACAATACTCCTGCCAGTAGTTGAAATTGAAATTATTGTAATGTAATGTGACTAAAAAATAGAGCAGCTGCATACGGTAAACATGCAATGAATGTGATTCTTCCGTAAACCCTGCAATGCATGAACAAGAGTGTACTACTTCATTGCCATAGCCCAGTGCCCAATGGTATGCGTATGGAATAATGGGCATTACCAAACCACTGTTGCATTCACAAATGTCACCGCCAACAACATGTCCACGCCTCTGCTCTGCTCTGCTCTGTTGTGTCTAGACCAAGAGCACCACCCACCCGCGTCTGCCCCTGCCTGCCAAGTGCCAACCAACTCTCTCTCGTGTTGTCAATTGCTCGCTGTTGCCTGTGTCTGTCTCTTCCTCTGCACTGTTTATCACCCTGTTCCCACCCACGCCCACCATTTACTCCCACTACCACCACGTACTATTCTTCATCTTTCACCATCACAAGCAAGGAATTTTAATTGCCCCTTTACTAAATCCCATAATATTATTCCATTCATTCCTCTTATTTATCTCGCAGCTTTCAAATTGAATCAGATACCACTGCTAGTGGTTGTATCGTATCTCTTTTGCTTACTGACTTGTCCGTGTGCTCATCTCATGATTATTGTGCAATTCTTTTATCCAAAATTATTATTATTATTATTATTATTATTATTATTATTACTATGTTTGAAATCTTACAGTAAGTTGAAAATATCAAAATGCTTATAAGTCAGTACTATTCTTAAATAATAAATTAGTACTAATAAGTAAATTCACCGATAGCACATGGAATGAAAAACGATTTTATCATTCTGCATCCCACGCCAAGTTTTTAATTGAGTGTGAGACAGGGCAAAAGCACCAAAATGGTGCAAATTCGTCCATTTTTTATCAAAATGGTGTAGATCAAAAAGTTATTATCAAATTGAAGTAAGTCGTAGGTAGTGTTGGCGACTTCTAATTTTTTTTTTTTAAAAGTGAAGTCGCCAATGGTAGTGGCGACTTCACTTTTTTTTTAATTTTTTTTTAAAAAAAAGTGAAGTCGCCACTACCATTGGCGACTTCACTTTTTTTTAAATTAAAAAATAAAAAAAATTGATGATGGTACACAGAGAGTGTCAGACGGTGTTATTTTGGTACCTAACAGATACGAAACTAAAAAAAGATCATTAAATATTGTTAGCCGTTAGTCACTTTGGTCTCTGAAAGTGATTATTTATTGTCATTTTAATTTGACCACAGATACCAAAGTGACACCACTTGAGTATGAATTTAAATTCGAGGGTATGAAAAAAAAAATAATGCTAAGAGAGTAAACAATCATTTTGATCCCTGAGAGTGTCCAGTCACTTGAGTATGAATTTAAATTCGAGGGTATGAAAAAAAAAATGCTAAGAGAGTAAACAATCATTTTAATCCCTGAGAGTGTCTAAAAAAAAATAATGCTAAGAGAGTAAACAATCATTTTGATCCCTGAGAGTGTCCAGTCACTTGAGTATGAATTTAAATTCGAGGGTATGAAAAAAAAAATAATGCTAAGAGAGTAAACAATCATTTTGATCCCTGAGAGTGTCCAGTGGTGTCACTTTGGTATCTGTGGTCAAATTAAAATGACAATAAATAATCACTTTCAGGGACCAAAGTGACTAACGACTAACATTTGATGATCTTTTTTTAGTTTCGTATCTGTTAGGTACCAAAATAACACCGTCTGACACTCTCTGTGTATCATCATCGGTTTTTTTTATTTTTTAATTTAAAAAAAAGTGAAGTCGCCAATGGTAGTGGCGACTTCACTTTTTTTAAAAAAAAAATTAAAAAAAAAGTGAAGTCGCCACTATCATTGGTGACTTTACTTTTTAAAAAAAAAAATTAAAAGTTGCCAACAGTACCTGCGACTTACCTTAATTTGATAATAACTTTTTGATCTACACTATTTTGATAAAAAATAGACGAATTTGTACCATTTTGGTGCTTTTGCTTGGGAGAGTGCGTCTAATAGATGAAATTGTCCACTTTTTGCAATCCCAAAAAAAAAAGAAATTGTCCACTTTTCGAAAACAGAGATACCGTTCTTCCCACGGCAAAATGGGACAGATAAAATGACAAAACATTGATTTTCCTTGTCCATATAATCCATATAATAATATAAATATAATCGATCAATGTAAAACAAAACAAACCAATTTTTTTATTGAAGAAATAAAAAATAAGAGACATTACCATCACACCAACAGAACTAGACATGGCAGATTCAGGATCACAGCAGACAGAGCAGTAGCGCACGATCACCCAACAGTCGAACATTGCCAGCCAGCTCGCTATTCGCCTATTGTTTGTACAAATTTTTATTTTTTTCACACCCACTTCCTCTGTATTTCTTTTCACTCAAAAAAATTAAGGTCAAAAATCGAAAATCAAATTTTAAAGAAGTTAAAATTTTGTTAAATTAATTTTTTTTAACCATGGTATTAGTGTGAATTATCCGCCGACTTTGCCGATAACTAATCTCTGCCGGAAAACTTGATCCCCTCCCAATCACATTTTTTTAATCCATAAGACTTAAACCTGAGACCTTACTTAAAGGATCCAAACCCAGTTCCACTTGGACCAACGTAACATTGGTATTTGTTAAATTGAATTAAGTTTTACATATAACTATAAAAATTAATTTAATCCAAACAGAGTGAAAACTAATACACATTTTTTATATAAGAACTTCATATTTCTACCTCAAAAATAAATTTTTGGTAAAATTAGTAAACTAGTCCCTGGTCTTATTTATTTTTTTAATTTGGTTCCTTATTACAAATTTTCAATAACAAAATCTTTTATGTTTATTTATTTTTTTCAACTTGGTTCTTTTGATGACGTGTCACTTACTGATTGGTCTCAGGTGATAGTGTTGAGCCAATCAAAAACGAACACGTCATCAAAAAATGAAAAAAAAAGGACCAAATTAAAAAAAATAAACATAAAAGACCTTATTATCAAAAAAATTTCTTAAATAGCCAAATTGAAAAAATAAATAAAGATAAATGGTAAGTTTATTAATTTTGCCTAATTTTTTTGTCTTTAATTAGAAGATATGTTTCTCTTCTCTTTTGGGGTAAAGTTCCATTACTATTTGTTTTATTATTAAAAATACAAAGGCACAACATGCATGGATAGCTGTTGCTCTCGATCAAATACCAAACCGGTTCATCTTACGTGCCCAAATTTATTGCTTTGTCACGCTGTTTTGTTTCTTGGTATTGTTCAAAAGAAGCAAAAAGGACACACCCTTGCATTATTGTCATTCTGCTTTTTCAAACTTGGTTTATAGAGTGACAAAGAAAGAACATGAACCAAGGAAACACCCAACTCTTCTTTCTGTTGCTTTCTCTCTTCTTTTTATGCTTTACTCGCTGCAAAAGTAAAGACACCCCATTTGAATGCATACCACAGAGAAGAAAAGCGAGGGACTGACACTGAGGGAGGGGGTCCTCTGTGGAGGAACTTTTCTTTCTTTCTTCCTTGCTCAATAGGCAAATCATCTCCTTTTGATCCCTCCAACCAAAAATGTTATAAACTCATTCAATTCCATTATCCATCTTTGACTCTCTGTACAGTAGTTATTCACCCCCCCCCCCCCCACCCACCACGGTTAAATTGGAATCCCTCCCTCCACATGCATATGCATTTTTCTATTCCCTATACCCTTCTCCACAACCACAAGAAGAAGCAATTGTAAAAAAAAAAAGATCTCATCACATGCCCTATGATGCATTGCATGTACAACTATTGTGACAAATCTCTCCCCCCATGAAAAAAAAAAGCATCCTTGCCTTGTCCCCCACCCTTCCACCATTCCATTTGAAATGGCAGTAACAAAATCCTAGCAATGCCTCCTTGTGTGTTTGGAAAATCGTTAGCATGAACTCCAAAGCACAAAAATTGAGTTTTGACCAACGCACCAAGACACATGCTTAGAGTCAAAATTATGTTTTAGTACTTTGGAATTCATGCGAATGGTTTTCCAAATTTGGAATTAATGTTAACACCAACATCTGCGTTTGATCAGCTTTTAAATCACCAATGTTTTGCAGCACTAACTCATATATCAAGGTGATGCTGCTAAAGGTGTGTCCACCCCCACTGCCAAAGTTGGTCCCGGTTCAATTCCAAATTTCTCTCTCCAAGCATGTCATTTGTCCTCTACAAAGATTCTGTGTATGAAATCCCTGAACCTTTTGGAGTATAGCTTGGGATCAACGGCTGAAATGGAAGTGGGATCCACTTGAAATGACTTGTATGCATGCTCTAGCTTTTTGCTAATATCATAATCTTGGAGAATGTCAATGATACCAAAATAGAGGATTACATCAGAGATCTCCCCACTACTCTCTGAAGGGTTAGAATTGCTACTACTTCCAGTGCCTGTGTTGTGCTGATCCAATCCACCCTTACATACTCTCTCCGCTCTCGCAGGCATGTTTATTCCCAGCCGGATTAGAGGTCCCCTGGAATATTAAGAACAAATCAAATATTTGCATAGTTAGTGAAACTTATTATGTTGATTTTGTTATAATTAATTCTGTAATTATTACTGGTACACAAATATATTTGCTAAGCCTCAAGTCCTGTCCTAGCAACCACCACTGCTCTATCAATATCATTGTCAACTAACAAATAGCTTTGCAAAGAAGGTTTTGCCGTTTTCAGAAAAAGATCAAATGACCACTCCAGCAATTGTTGTCAACAAAACTGCCTATAACTTCGGCCATGACAACTAAAGTCATTTGTGGTCCATCTCAACCAACGGTATCATGTTCAAAAAAGCAGATAACTATGTGACTTCTAAATCACAGATAGACATGACTGGAGAATGCTAATTCATCTGTCATTGCTTTGTTTCTACATGACTAGTGGCCATGTCCTCTTAGCTATTTGCATGTGCATGGGGCCATATTGATAGTTTAAGATGGAAGCACTTTTGCTTCTATTTTTTGTTCTATGCCTGGGTCCAGAAATAAAGCTCATGAACATGGCACATGCATAAAAGTGAAAGAAATGACTACCAATTAATGGATGCAAGCAGAGGAGACAAAAATGCTATATCCCCTATAAATCATCTGTTCACAAAATGTAGCCACAGAAAATGGTTCATATCACACGAATCCAAATTCCCTGAAGTGACCTGATTTCTACAAGACATGATGGGTTTGAATTCAAATAACAGCTTAAGCGGATAATAGAACCAGATCAGCATTTCTAAATCCCCAAAATTTGTCTTTTTTTGGGAATATAAATGGAAAATTGAAGGAGGACAATCTTAATAGTTTATTTCATAATTTCCTTGCAATTTATTCATCATGTTGAAACAACAAGAACAATCAGATTCGGTGATAAAAAGAAGAGTGTACCGGCCTATGGGTATCCACCTCATATCCTGCATGTCATCGTTTTGCATCTCTCTCTTGCCTGCCAAATCCATAATCCCACAGATTTTTTTAACTCTTGTGGATCCAATTAATTCACATGAAAGGAAACACAGAACTAGGAGGAAGTAAGAAGACATATACCTGAACACAACTCATTAGGTGAATTTTTCATTTGATCAATTGAGTAATCATCACGAAAATGAAGGCCGATAAGAAAACTGTAATCCATTATTCCCTCTGCTTCCAGGAATTCACAGTCTCTGTCAAGTTGCCTGAGCAGAAGTCATTACAAAAAGATCAACTCTAAGAACATCATATAAATGCTAAAAGTAAAAGAAATATGCAGCTAGGCCGCAGATTCTGTACCATTTAAGCTCTTGAAACCAAGACTGCTCCAGGCGAAAGACAAAACTAAGATCAAGGTCTTTAAGAGTGGTTGTCTCATCAATCTCCCCATGGGGTTTATCAGTGGTACGACCATGAGAAGAACCCTTGAGGTCAAACCGCTTATGAATCCGATACTCCGAACAAAATACATTGCCCATTACAATAAACCGGGTCTGTTTTTCCCATAGCAATACAAGTATTCATTACATTGTGACAAGCAAATATCAGTAGTTTAGTGCAAAATTTAGATTTGAAAGTCCGAACCTTTTGACCTCCAATAGGTTTGACACAATGAACTCCCAGGAATTTTGTTACGAGGGAGTTCTTGTACTGACAAACATGTTGATAGTAACTGGGAAGCATCCTGATGAGCACCTGAACATGGCCACCAACTAATCATTGAAAAACCCAGAGAAAAAAGCACGGTGACCAAAAGCTGAAAGCGAGATTTCACCTTACTCATCAATATAAGTTGATAGTTTTCTCATTAAATACAATGCTTCTTCAAGTATAGTAAAGGCTAGCAACTAACCTTGACTTCAGACTTCTTCAAGGTCTTGATAATGAACCGGTCATCTTGAGTAAGGTAAAAGAAGCTTCCGCTTTTACCAGGAGAAGACATCTCTCTCAGTGTGTCATTGCCACAAATAGCAAGCATGTAATCCGCTGGATCTATGGCAAATAATTCCCTTAGATGTCTAATTGCCCAACAAACAAACAAGCACCCACCAAGACACAGACATAATTAGTATCAGTATTATACACACAAAAGCTTTTGCTTTGCTTAGAAACAAAAGCATCAAAATTAACATTGATACAGAAAGTATTGACACCTGAACACCACGGGGCAGTAGTCTTTCCACCTAAAGTCCACAGACTGATGCGGAGGTGTAAACTTGGACCCTTCAGGAGGGAACCTTGTCCAGAACTTCTCCTTCGGATCAAAATCTCCAGGCCTAAGCTCTCGCGGCACCGAAGCATGCTTCCCAACACAGTATCTATAAGGAAAAACAAAAAAAAAACAAAATTTCCTGAACACATGCCAAGCTGAGCAAAATCAAAAGCGCAAAACAAACTAACAATGTAGATAAAATACCTGATACCCAGTTGAAGATTAAGTATCAAATCGTAGTTCTTATGCCCCTTAGAAACAGTATGACCAGGTTTCTTAACATCCCCATCAACAACAAGGGAGGAACAACAGGGACTCCTCTGTGAGAAGGGTCCAAAACCACCAGCATCCTCCGATTCATTCCCATGATCCTTGTAAAACATACACGCCTCCACATTGTCAACGATGTCACAAGTGATATCCCCAGCTTCCCCATCAAGCTCCCAGATACAAATCCTAGGGAAAGTCACACTCTTTGACCCATCCACAGTCATCGAAACCCTCTTGTCATCGTTCCCCCAATTCCCAGAAGAGATGCTCCCATCTTTCCACGTGAACACCCCTTTCCCTTTAGGAACCCCGTTCTCCCAACACCCTTCATAACGGTTCCCGTTCTTCCAAACCAGAACCCCGTTCCCCGATATAGCCCCACCTTTCCACTCTCCAACATACTCGTTCCCGTTTTTCCAAACGTACCTCCCTTCTCCTTCTTGTAGGTTGCACCTCCACCACCCTTCATAGACATCACCATTAGCGTACCATTTCTCACCGAACCCGTGTTTCCGGTCTGAAACCCACGAGCCCCTGTAGGTGTCTCCTTCGACTCCAACGAAGGTTCCTTGACCTTCCATTCGACCAGAGACGAAATCGCCCTCGTAGGTTGCTCCTGAAGGCCACGAAAACCTACCTTTCCCACACGCTTTTCCTTTCTTCCATTCCCCTTCGTACATGCACCCATCACACCACACGTATTTCCCCTTCCCGTGTGGCACGTTCCCCCATAAGCTCCCGCTGTACACGTCGCCGTTTGGAAGCTCCTTCTCCACCGCCGCCGGTGACACGCGCCGCGTCCTCGGTGGCCGCCGGCACTGTGCCGCCTCCATCTCTTCTTCTCCTCCTGATTTCTTCTTCTTTGCATTAGCGCCTTGGTGTTGTTGCTGTTGCTGCTCTGAAACAGTGAGCAGCATCTCTTGCATTTTTTTTTTATTTTCGGAAGAGAATGTTCACCAGTCACCGCGGTGGCGGTGACATTTTTGAGGCGGAGGATGGTAATGGGATGATGAGAATGTTGAAAATCGATCGACTCTAGTGGCAATGGTGTTGGTGTAGTACCTTTGTTGTGGTGGTAACTGATGTTGCTCTGCGTGTGAAGAGTGGAATACCACGACACAAAAAGGTAACAGAGAGAGAGAGAGAGAGAGAGAGTGGTTTAAGAAAAGGAAAGGGAAATAGTAATAATCTGAGAGAGTGAGTGGGGAATGTTGCGAGGAGGAGAAGAGAAGCACCACCACCACCTTGTTGTTCTTCTTTTCCTCTTTACTTACTTACTACTTTAATTTCTCGACCAAACATGTGCCACGCTCGCTTTGGGTTTGTTTGTTTTGTTATTCCGACATTTTGCCCAGTGTGCCAATTCCACGTGAATTTTGGTGGTACTGGTTTTAATTTTCTCCTTCCCCTCTGTGCTGCCCTCGCCTCGGTACCTAAAATTTGGTGTGATCTAATCTAAATATTCATTCATTCATCATTCATAGGGATCTATGCAAGTGCCTTTATTCACCCACAATTCCTACGGTTTTTATTTACTTTTACGGCAACAGAGAAAGCAAAGCATTTTCTTTTATTTTTTCTTTTTTCTAGGTACTTACAACAGAACAGACAGACATTTTCTTCGTTGGGATGCAAGTCAAAACGGCAAAACCCAACCGCTCCAATTTCATGTAACATTGTCAACCTCCTCGTTAATGTAAGATTATTAATTAATTAATTGATTGATGTTGTTATTAGTATTGAATTTGGGAGAGATAGTTGGCAGCACGTATAATCCTCCACCCATGACCCACCCATACCATGACCATGTTACATTGTTACCGGTATGTATGTATGTGTTGTCTTCAAAAACTGGTGATAGCGTGATGGGATGGGATGGTACTCTCTATTCAAATTTCAACTTTCACTCTAATGATAATGAGAGTGACGATACAAAATAAATGCGAGACTCTGTTTCGTGACTTGGCGAGACGATGTGTGTTTGCAACACATGCTAGTAATGCTACTATCAAATGAAACGAAAAAGTATGATTCATTGCTAGTAGGAGTAGGAGTAGCATTATATATATATATTATATTATATATGATGTACATTTCACAACTTCCGCATTCAATCTGGACTTGTATTGGAGTCTAAAATCAACGAGTTCGTAAAATACAGTTTAGATAACAATATTTTCAACATGTCAAGTAGCAAATACAGTTGTTTCCACTCTTATTTTTTGTAATTAATTATAAATAAATTATAATTCCTCAGGAGCAATACAGGTGTTCAGTTTAGGAGGCGACAAGTTTGAATCCATTTTAAAATGCAATTCAAGCATTGCGTTATACTGTCATTGGAGAACAAGGGAAAAGTGGCATGTCCCATGACATTGGTTTTATTGGTCTTTTTTTTTGTCAAAGTTTTATTGGTCAATTTGATCTGTAGTAATTGTCGGCCGAAAAACTAAAATACATCTTTTTTTTTGTTTTGTTTTTGTCAGAAAAATACATCTCATGCGTCAATATTTTTATTTTTTGGGCAATGATTTCTGGGCCATAAGGGAAACCTCAGGCCCAAGAACCAAATTTTCAACATTATTAAATTATAGTAGGTTTATAACTTTATATATAGCTCCATTATTAAATGTTATATCTAAATATTGTTTGTTTCATAAAAAAAATCTAAATATTGTTTTCTTATTCAAATATAATTTAAATAAGAAAAATTCTATTTGAAGAGCTTTATTAGAATATTCATCGATTTTGTATATTATTTTTTTACACCTAAAAAATCTAGATCTACTACCATTGTCGATGTTGCGAAGTATTTTCGTCAAATACATGCATCATGCATGTTATATATAATTTTTAAGAAATATTTTACTTTAAAGTTGTTTATAATCCACGATCACAAGATTGGATTTCGTAGCATGTTACTAAATAAAGATATTGTTAAACAATTAAGGCTCATGGACATAGATTAGTGGCAGCTGCCTAATTTGTTGCCCCTGTTAGTTGTTATTTGTCCTCACACCACAACAATGTAAAACTCGATTTTGTTTCCTTGATACGCGCTTGTGAACATATAAACGCCAGGCTCGAGGATCACGGGCACAGCCGCTTAATATTTTGGCATCTGCTATATAAAGACCAGTCTTCTCTCTATAATGCTCATCATGAAGCAACCCTTGTATCCACAGAATAAAAATCATATAGTCGTATGTATACCAACAAGATTCCGGTCAATCGAGTTCTCTCATCATGCGCAGCATTTTTCTGTTTTTCATGCTGAACTCATTTATTATATTTTTCTTCCCAAACAAAGCATTGCCAAGCTTCTTGCACCAAATTGGAATTAACGTGTATAAACAGGTAAACTGTAAACATGTTCAATGGATCATCAGAATAATAAACATAAAAAGAAAAGTGCATGTTTTCATTTAGGCCATGTTTGGATAACGAGCTTATCTACTGCTTATGGCATAAGATAAGCTACTTTTATAATCGAAGAAAAATTATAGTGAAACTTATTTTATATAAGTCATAAGCTGTTTTGATAAGCTATCCTGAGTAGCTTATGAAAAATAAGCCCAAAACAGCTTATGAATCAGTCATAAGCTGTGTTCATAAGCTCTGCATAAGCCAATCCAAACAGGCCCTTAGTGAGTTTTCCTTTTCCACATAAGTAGAATTAATGTTAAATGTAAATGATTATTTCAGTCTTGGTAGTTTACCAACCATGACTTTCATACAAAAAGTTCAACTCCATCCAAACCCCCCTACTCTGTAACTGAGCATCTGACAGCGAGAAAAAGTTGCTGTTGCCAGTTGGAATTGGGAAGTCGCTTTATTGAGAACAGCCAAAGCCAATGCATTCTGTACATACATACACCTATATGCATAACAGGCATTAATCAATTCCATTCTCTTAAATAAATGCTCAAGTAAGTAATGAGATCATAAATATGGCTATGAATAAATATGATCAAGGGGTGGTGGTGGTGGTAGGGAGTAGGTAGGGATCTCAGGTAAAAAGAGTTGAGAATTTATGGAGTTGGGTTGGGTTCAGGTTCAGTTGAGAGTTGGCCAAAAATGTCAGGACAAGATTCCCAGTTCCCCTTTTCCCTAGTCTCCCAGTATCCACCAACATAACGGTAAGAGTGACTTCCTTTTTCCTTAGCAAACCACCTTGGTTTCCAACCCTTCTCTTGCATCTTCCGTGCCTGGAAATTATAACAATTGTGATGAGGCTTTTATTAATGATCAGCATAAATATGAATTTCATTACAGGACATTAATTATCCAATGAATTTATCAGATGTAATTAACAATTGTACCTCTCGCTGTCTTTGTTCCAGCCGCAACTTCTCAGAATTGGCCATTTCATACTCTCCATTCTCCAAACATCTTTGATCAGGCCTTAGCCTTGAATCTGTTGGTGGCAACTTCTCCTGTTTATATTAACTCCAAATGTTAGTACTAACCACATATAATATTGACCAAGGTTTTAAATTGTGGCCGCGGTCGCAGTTGTTGTTGCATTGTAATCCTTGATATTGTGGAAAATTGTAGATAAATGAGGCCAATGTGGCCACAATTGCCGTCACAATGTGATTCGGAAGCCTCTAAAAACTATCACATTGCGGACCGCAATTTAAAACGATGATATTGATTTAGCACAACTTCTCTTTTCATACTCATGTTCCTAATAAGTCCAATGTACTGAATAATATTGACTAATTACATCAATATTAAAAAAATTATATACCTTTAGTCCAGGTGTGATTTCATTTAGTGTAATAGCAAACTGTGTAAGGTTATATCTTGTCTGTTGCTCAGGTAACGGGTTCCGCTTCCACAGCAGATGTGGTTTTGATGACCCATGATTGGACCCTTTTCCTTTCCCAGATTGTCCTCCAACTACGTAATGCAGGCTCTCATCCCACTTCCCAAATAGAGTTGCCACCGTTTTTCCCTTCTTATCTTCCACTATGCCATGAACCTAAGGCAGAACTTAAATTACAGAGCACAAGTTACATAGTATGTCTATAAATGGGCTATACATAACAAAAAGAATTATGCAATTCATATCATTAACTTTCTGATTTAAATTTTAAAATGTCATTCTTGTCAAAGAGCAACAAGTGGCACACCTCATAGTATGCAAAAATGTAACACGTTTTTTATGCTTCATATGATCTAAAAGGAAAATTACATAAAAAATAAGGTATAGGAAAAGGGTACCTGGTGAGGGTTTCTATCAATGATTGACTGCTCCTTGAATTTGATCTTGCATAAATACTCACGGTTCCCCTCTACCCGCATTGTACCATAATGGTCGCAGTAGAGTTTTCCTAGAATGAGGTTGTAAATGGATGTGGTTACCTGATGATACAACATTAATTAGCTAAAATCAGCACACATCTTGGAAGAGATCATTGGTAGTAGCTAGTAAGTACTACTAATGTGAAGCAAAACCATACCTTGCTCCAATGGAAGACTTCTCCGTCATCAAATTCAAGAGTCAACACACCAATAGGATCAAGCTGAATTGAACGACCCCAAAACTTACTTTTCAAATTGCTGTCACCCCAAAATTTCCAGCCACGACCCTCACAATGACATGCAACAGTCATGGGGTGATGACTGACCTATCTCAAGATGAATAGCGTAAGTATTTTACTTCCAACCCACCAACATAAATATGCGAGAAATAATCAACATGTCTATTCTATGGCTTATTATTATCATAATGGATTTCAAAATGAAATGAATGGGGTTGGAAAATACTGTTAAAACATCACACCTGGTAGCCTCATCCAAAACCTTCACCCCAAAGTAAGACAAGAATTTGGACAATGACACAATTCTGTTCTGTGAGTGGGAGAAGGGCAGTAATGTCAAATAACAAAATGACATAGTTTTACCTCTCCAGGTTTTTTCTCTTATATCAAACAAGAGAGGCTATGTTTTATTTCCCCCTTTTCCCTCTATCTAAATTCTTTCCTCTTGTTTTCTACCATACCAAACAGAGTGCTAGCCACGTACTCTTAGACTACCCAACAGATATATTGATGGATCTTTTCCGTTTACTTTTCAAGGAGTGTGTGTTGCCCTTTATATATACATATAGTAGACATGTACATTTGGCATTTTTCATCAACAGCATGACATGATATACAATTGTACCTTCTCAGAGATAAAGCGAACGCCTTTGTCTGGATAATCTGCCTCATATGTCTCACCCAACAGTGGATTAAATGGTTTGCAACTTCTACCACTTGTGCTAGCATACCCTGAAACTGCAAATGCAGCCACATGTAGCACCCTCATCAGACTGTCTCCCTGTTCATAAATAAATACCATACAAGATGTGTGAGAGATTAATTCATTACAAAAACAATTCCTGAAAGTTTGGGTTAGCTATACAACAATTACTGAATGTTTTGCAAGTATAAATTAAACTAACCATTTTACCCCATTCATAAGCTTGGTCTAGAAGGTAAGAGTACTCCAAATCTTCAAAACATTTCTGCAATGAGGAGAGTGGCTCATTAAAGTAAACTGGGAGACAAACTTTTGTGAGATCCTTCCCTATGTTGTCTTTTATTATTGACCATAGACTGACTCCAGTCTCTTTCTCAACAGGGTCAGGCAACTTATTTCGTCGGTTGATATGTGGATAGTTAAATCCAACAGAACCAACAGGACCTCTCTCCTGATCACATTCAGTCTCATCAGAACCTGTTGAAAGGATTTCGTATGTATCAAAGAATGCATCGTGGTCATCGTCTTGCCTATCTTGATCATCAGAATATTCACTCCCACTTCCATCTGTCACGTATAAAAAAGGTAGTAAAAATAAATCAATATGTGAAAAATTGAATGCAGAAAAAGTAAAAATAGTGAGCTAGAGTGCTAGAACAAAAGTGATCACCTAAAATTAGACAAAGTCATATAACTAAGAGAGGAACTAAACAATATTACTAACACTACATATTATTAAGAAATCAAGACTCAAGAGTAATGTACATTGGTATACCTGAAAAGGAGGAGGAGAGGCATCCGTGTGCTAATTAATTAATTAGTATGACAACACACTTTTTTTTATTGACATCTGTTGGACACATTCTTCTGATTAGTTTATTTTATAAAAAATTCAATTTACTTGCCTGGTAATTAAATTGATCACTTTTTTAAAAAAACAAATCGGGCTTTTAAATAATAAACTAATAGCAATACGGAGTGTACATGTTGCTCACATTCACCTTAATAGTATAGAAGGCTTGCTCCTTAAAAAGCTTTAAATTAATCAATACGATACAATCCAATAATTAACTCTACCATTTTAACATGCAATTCAGCAATTAATTAGGGTACTAATTCATTGAACACACAAGGCCTCTGTATATAATAATCTGCACGTACCACTGTACTTTTCATGTGTTGATAGATAGGAATCCCCTTCATCCTTGAATTGCCTCTGGTCTTCAACAAGCGTGTTCTCCAAGTCAACCTTCTCCGTCTAGAATTAGATTATATACATGAAAGTACAATTAATTAATACTATGATGTAGGTAATTAAGAGAATTAATGAAGTGTATATTATATATACCTCTAAATGGCGCAGAGTGTCGACAAGCAGCAACTGTTTCTGCTTGAGGGCTACAATGTGCTTATGCAACTGGGAGAGCTCAGCTCTCATGATGTCCTCACTCTCACGAATGGCAGTCTCACTCACACCCTCCAGCAACAGCCGCTGCCTCAACCTGTCGGTGGAAATGGCGTCGACGGACACCGCAGCAGGGGACACAACATTATTAGTTTTAATATCTGCAGCAACATGAATGTTGGGCAATCGAGGATACATGTCCTTCACTGCCATCATTGCCTCCACCCACGTTGCCCTGTCCTCCTTGCTCTCCGCCCTCAAATGCAGCCTCTTCTTCGTCCCTGTACACACCGAAAACCTCCTTTCATCTGACTTGTTCTCTCTCACCGAACATACCTATACATATATCCCAACAAATACAACATTCATCATCCCATGCAAAAATTATTTATTTATTCACATGTCTATTTAACTTTTTATTTTGAAAATTGAAATGCAAAATAATAATTTGACATTTGAACATTCATTTAACAATTCTTTCACTTTGTCACGTCACTTGTCTATCAAAGGATATCCCTGACAAGGGGTCTAGGGTCTAATAACATATAAAGTGTCCAAAAATCTTATGTGTAATTTAATTTTGGAAGAGATTAAGTTAGTCTAAAGTAACTTTTGACTGGATTACTCCATTTAAGAAATGCATATTTCTTGGATTCACTTTTGTGGAAAAACAAAAGGGATTGAGAGACAAAATATTGATTTGTCATGTTTAGGTGTTTTTAAGTAGAATTGATTTTATCTCTAAAATGGATTCTAACTTAAAATTAGAGATTTTTAACCTATTGTTTAACTCCACTTTTATGTGAATGTATCTAAACATAAATCATTAATTTTACATTCTACTGACTTTTAACTAAAATTAATTTTACAAAATGAATTCAATTAAAATCCATTTTCATCCTACAGAATTTATAAACACAATAAAAACTTTTAAGATCATATTGATAAAATTTAACATATATTTATAGCTATGGATTGGAGTACTCCCTAGCTCATTTCATGTAATTAAAAGAGAAGAGAAGAGAGATTTAAATTTTAAAAACCATGAGGTGGATTTCGCTGACGGGTTTGCGGTGGCGGGAGGGGGAATGGCGGTGGCTGGCGATGCGGCGGAGGGACTCTTCGCCGATGACTTTGGAGCAGGTTTCAACCTCGCGGTTGAGGATGAGCTTGTCGGGGCCGTGGATCTTGTAATAGGAGAGGACGCCGTCGTGGAGGACGAACCAGCGGGGGCGCCACCCACGCCCATAGTTGACCCACTTGTACAGGATGCCGGAGATTCCGTTGCCGACGATGTCTTTCAGCATCACCTGCTCGCGCGACGACGACGTCGTGTTCTGGCGGGCGAACCTGGCGGAGGCGGAGCGCTGAACCGCCACAGCGCGCTTCGACGAGGAGGAGCGGTCGGGGGCGCGGCTGCAGCTGCTCGAGAGGGACCGGAACGTGGTGGCGGACATTTGGTGCACCGATGATGAACCCGCTGCCGTTCGGGCCGAACCGGCCGGCTCGTCGTGGTTTTTTTGGGCGCCGCGGAAGGAATGCATGTGATGGAAATGGTTGATGATGATGATGATGTGAGAATTCGCATTCGCATAACAAGTTAGTCGCTCCTGATCAATGTTGTTGTGCGTTGTGACCGGGGGAGCGTTCTTCGCGGCCAAACCATGCAATGGTGGCTCGTAGTGAAAATCGCCCATCTTTTATTTTTATTTTTCATTTCCCTATTTTTTTCACTATAATAATAATAATAAATAATTGCTTTTTCTTTCTAATTAAAAGAACTATTTTCTTGCGTTTAATATACTTATTAATAGTGGTGTCAAAAATATTTTTTTTATGTACAGTGTCAAAAATATATTTATTAATGGTTAATACACTCTCCTTGTGTTTTTTTTTAAATTCTGTACATATTGTAATCTTTAGATTATTTTTTAAAAATTTATAATTTATGGAAATCATTGTATTATACCCTACGTCCCAAAATAATTGTCTACTTTGTAAAAAAAAATTATTCCAAAATAATTGTCCACTTTGGAAATTCAATAAAGTATTAATTAAATTATTCCATTTTTACCCTTAATAAATTATTCCTACCATTAATGAAATATTAATTAAGTAATAAGGATAAATTGGTAAATTTAATTTGTTATTCTCACTCTTTCATTTAATTGTATTTATTAATCTGTGTAAAAAAAGCCAAAGTAGACAATTATTTTGAGTCGGAGGGAGTATACGAAACTATAAATTATTTTTTATCCAAAAAAACTATAGATTATTTTGGGGATAAGATTGTGGTCTTTGTTGAGGGAGAGCATGAATGCGGAAGGGGGTACGTAGGATTAGTGAAGAGTGAATAATAATTGAGGAAATTAAATGAATTAAAGAAAGAAGGATATGGGGTAAGAGAATGAGATATGGATATTCTTCCGAAAATTCTGCCTAAAATACACCGAAAGTAACGGCTAAAGGAGTTGAGGAGTTTGACTGACCGCCAATGAAGAATGTCTATTTTCTCTCTCTCTCTTTTTTGTTTTTATTACCATGACATGTCTATTTTCTCTCTTTGACTCCCTTGTTCATTTTTCATTTTAATTATTCACCTCTAGTACTAGGCATGGTAATTGGGGAGTGCGGCTGTATATAGTACTACTCCCTCGGGAGTATATCAAGTGAGAGAGTTTTTATTATGAGAGGAGTGAATCATAGCCATAAGATCAAACCATAAATAGTCAAGATTAAAACATAAAGTCATATGACTTTTTTAAGTAGTTATGTGACCACTAACTAACTTTTAATCTCAACCATCTATGTATGGTTATACAGTCCAAATTTAATCCTCTCACTCTCTCATATTAAAACTCTTTTCACTTGATACATCCCCTGCTCCCCCTATATATCTATGACCAGAGAAGTTACGAGGATTCCTAAAAACCTTTTTAGGTAAATTTTTAAGGAAAATGTTTGATGAATATTCAAATGCTATTTAACACGGAATAGAAGAAAGAATATATATGATAGATGAGGTATTGGATGGTTTTTAATCCCGTTTCTCTCTATGAGCGCATAATTGCCTACGCTCAATTTCGCAATTAACATCTTTAACACTTTACAAGAACTAAGGTATTAAATTTGTTTAAAACCTTTTAGAAATTAAGTTTCCCCAAGGTACGAAAGTTTTTTAATAAATTAAGTTTTGAAAAAATGAGAAAAATTGCGGAAAGGGGGTACCTGAAGAATGGGGTTTGGAGAGGTACATTTGGGAACAAAATTATTACTACCTCCAGTCCCGTATACAAGAGACAAATATCTAATTTATAAAGACCAATAAAAGGTAGTTAGATGAGTTAGTGGTAATTAATATAAATTTTATTCCAAGATTATCTCTCATAGTAAATGATTAAAATGGTGGCTTATACATTTAATGACATTAAATCACTTTTAATTCCCAAGTATATTATTCTCTCTCTAGTGGATATAAAAGAAATTTTATACAATTGATGCATTTAAAATGGGTCTATGTTTCTTATAATTTGGACCAAAAAAATAACCATAA
Organism: Glycyrrhiza uralensis; assembly: GCA_030159175.1. NCBI lineage: Eukaryota > Viridiplantae > Streptophyta > Magnoliopsida > Fabales > Fabaceae > Glycyrrhiza > Glycyrrhiza uralensis. The sequence goes on from BRZY01000005.1 coordinate 47,543,961, forward strand.
ATTTTCTTATATATGGGATCAGAGATAGTATTATTTTTTGAAGGGGAATTGGAAATAAAAATTCCTGGGGATTGTATCAAAAAAAAATTGTTGGGATGGAAAAAGAAAAGCCCAACTAATAATAGCCAAGCGCTACCTGGGCTTTTTCTTTGAGCCCAACATGTCCTTTTTCCTTGTTTTTGTTGTACAATTTGGTCCTAGCACTTGGGTCAGGAAGAGGAGCATCCTCTAATAAGAAAGGGATCTATCTCTTGACCAAAAAAAAAAAAGGGATCTATCTTGTGGGTTTAGTTTATATGTCATAATTAAAAAATAGTGCTGGTTAATTGATTTTTAAGTGAGAAGAATGTAGAAAAAAATTAAAAATGACAAAAATGTTTTTAAAATGTGTATTTAAAAATTATTATAATTTTCTCTTGATCATGTATATGTGTTTCTTTTAATTATCTCGTTTTATGGTGTTTTTGTTGTCATGCTAAAAAATCAAAATTACAAAAATAAAATTAAAACCTATTAATTTGTCTTAAATAAAAAAGGAACAATTTATACAAGAAATCTTATTAATTCTTAGTTTTGTATGACACTTGAATTAGGTGGCTTCTAAGGTGAGGGACCTTGTAAGGCCCTCACCGGTGAGGGGGCCAATTTACCGGGTATAACAGGTATACATGGGATCTATTATATAATATTAATTTGTATAGTACAAAATATGAAAAAACTAACAAAATTGCAAAGTAGCCCAGCAAAAAAATAACAAAGATTGCGCTAGTTCAACAACACGGTAGTTGATGTTCTCCACCTGCGGCTCGTGTTATCATCTCTCTATTTAGGGTTTCCATTTTGTTTTCTCTGCAATTTCGATTCCGGCTGAAACTCACTATTAAGCTCTTAAAAGCTTGCCATTTCTATTTCTTGTAACTTGAAAGTCTTGAGATTCAATAATTGCTCTTCTTCGCCACTGTATTTCGTCTTCTTCCCAAATCCCAAACCCATATTTCATCTTTTTTTCCTAACCGTAATTTTCTTTCTGCATATTATTAGAACTTATAACCTTCAAAGAAGTTGTGTAATAAAGACCCACGTTTGGTTTTGTCCAATTGAATATTCTGGATTAAGATCCTTATGTTTGGAATGACATTTCATTCGTGGGACTTAAGATCAAAAATCAAGTAAAGTAATATGGGTTTGACATATCTTTGAAATAGTGGGGATGTACACTAGGGGTGCACGGTCACTATTCAAAACAAAGTGTTGCAGAGATGGTTTCGTGAGAGGTGGCGACCACTTTCCGATGACCACAGCACGAGTGAGAGAGAAAGGGGATTTGGCATTTTTTTTTATGTTTTAAGAAAAAGATTATAAAGCCCCAATATCTTTGTAATAATCGATTTTGTTGGGGATGTTTTATGATTTTACCATAGACTTCTTGTACCAGGTAAGTAATTAGTTATTTCAGTCAATCTCATTCATTCATTTAAATATTATTATATCTAATGGTTACTATTACCCCCTCACCGGTGAGGGTCTTGCAAGCCCTCACCTTAGAAGCCACCAAATGATATATTGGTGATTTTTAGTTTTCTTTTTAAAAAAAATTATTAAAATCGAATATTTTCAATGATTAGAGTTTATTAAAAAAAGATGGGGATGGGGAGTACTCAAAGCGGGGACCGGGGAGGAATTTTCCACGTTCCGCGGCGCGTGGTTCCAACCGAGACGCAGAAAGAAATGGCTGACTTGGGGTTTTGTAGTGTTGCTACGTGGCGGCATGTTAGTGGATATGGGATAAGAACGAGTGTGTGCTGCAGATGAGTCACACCTGGACCAACAAAGACCAGAATCTGAGTCCAGCGAAGCACAATGATGTATGCCACTGGACTCTTGCCCCAATCACCATCCCTCCCTCCCTTTCATATGAATCACTCCTACTAGTACTACTCCTCCTACCCCTATTTTTATTACGCTTTTTTCTTTCTTTTTCTTTTTCTCTGCTGTGATAACGTGCTCGCGAGGACAACCTTCCCATTGCATGCTACTACTAGTTCACAAACGTGCAATTTTATTGGGGACCGGTAAAATTAAAGGTCACGATTATCTATCTATTTACTATTATCTATCTATCTATCTATCTATATACTATTATTAAAGGAAGGTTTTTTGGTGTTGTTCAAAAAAAAAAATTTGTCCACGCGTCATTTACTCATACAAAATTTTTCCGCTCCCATCCCGCTCTCTCTCTCGGTACAGTGCTCCCAACTCTACTCTCGCTACAGTTTCACGAAAAAAAATTGTACACGCGTCACCAAAACTTTATTATTTATTATTTTATTTTTTATCACCAAAACATTGTTTGTTTACAAGTTTTACTCATTTATTTATTCCAATAACTTTCAAAACAGTATTTGCTTATAGGTTCCACTCACTTATTTATTATTTTATTTTCGATCACCAAAACGTTATTTGTTTACAAGTTTTACTCATTTATTTATTCCAATAACTTTCAAAACGGTATTTGCTTATAGGTTCCACTTACTTATTTATTATTTTATTTTCAATCACCAAAACGTTGTTTTTTATAAGTTTCACTCATTTATTTGTTCCAATAACTTTCTACGGGATATAAATTTATTTTTCTTTTGATTTTATTTTCGATCACGAAAATAGTATTTGCTTAGAAGTTTCACTCATTAACTTTCTACGAGATATAAATTTATTTTTATTTTAATTTTGATCAAGAAAACGGTGTTTGTTTAGAAGTTTCACTTATCTATTTCTTCCAATAACTTTCTACGAGATATAAATTTATTTATTTTTTTGATTTTATTTTCGATCACGAAAACGGTATTTGCTTAGAAGTTTCACTCATTAACTTTCTATGGGATATAAATTTATTTTTATTTTTATTTTATTTTCGATCAAGAAAATGATGTTTGTTTAGAAGTTTCACTTATCTAATTCTTCCAATAACTTTCTACGAGATATGAATTAATTTTTCTTTCGCTTTTATTTCTGATCACTAAAGACGTGCTTGCTTACATATTTCATTCATTTATTTCTTCCAATAACTGTATACGGGTTACAAATTTATTTATTTTTTATTTTATTTTCATCACCAAAACGGTACTTGCTTACAAGTTCCACTTACTTATTTGTTCCAATATCTTTCTACGGGCTATAAATTTATTTTCTTTCGATTTTATTTTTGATTACCAAAATAGTTTTTGCTTACATGTTGTTATAATAATTTTCTACGGGTTATAAATTTTTTTCTTATCTCAAAAGCAGTGTTTACTTACCGGTTTCATTAATTTATTTCTTCCAATAACTATCTACTGACTATAAAATTATTTTTCCTTTGATTTTATTTTCAATCACCAAAAAAGTGTTTGCTTACAAGTTTCACTAATTTATTTGTTGGAATAATTTTCTATACCCCCAAAATGGTGGTTGCTTATAAGTTTCACTTATTTATTTCTTCCAATAACGTTCTACGGGATATAAATTTGTTTTATTGGGATTTTATTTCTGATCACTATAGCGGTGTTTGCTTACAAATTTTTCTCATTTATTTCTTCCAATAACTGTCTACTGACTATAAAATTATTTTTCCTTTGATTTTATTTTCAATCACCAAAAAGGTATTTACTTACAAGTTTCACTGATTTATTTGTTCGAATAATTTTCTATACCCCCAAAACGGTGGTTGTTTATAAGTTTCACTTATTTATTTCTTCCAATAACTTTCTACGGGATATAAATTGTTTCATTGGGATTTTATTTCTAATCACTATAGCGGTGTTTGCTTACAGATTTTCCTCATTTATTTCTTCCAATAACTGTCTACGGACTATAAATTTATTTTTCTTTTGATTTTAATTTTGACCACCAATACAGTATTTGCTTACAAGTTTTACTTATTTATTTCTTCCAATAACTTTCTAAGAGATTTTTTTTTCCGATTTTATTTCTGATTCCTATAGCGTTATTTGCTTACAGATTTCACTCATTCATTTCTATCACCAAAACTGTGTTTGTTATAGGTTCCACTCACTTATTTGTTATTTTATTTTCGATTACCAAAACTGTGTGTGTTTATAGGTTTTAATCATTTATTTGTTTCAATAACTGTCTACGAGATATAAATTTATTTTTCTTTTGATTTTATTTGCATTACCGAAACAGTGTTTGCTTACATGTTACACTCACTTATTTATTCTAATAACTTTCTACAGGCTATACATTTATTTTTCATTCAATTTTATTTTCTATTACCAAAACTGTATTTGCTTAGATTTTACTCATTTATTTATTTCAATATTCTCCTACGGGTTATAAATTTATTTTTCTTCTGCTTTTATTTTAATCAATATGATAGTATTTACCTATGGGTTCTATTTTTCTTTCTTAGTTCCTGTAAATTTTCATGCTTAATGTCCCAAAATCAATACTATTATAAATTTACGATACATCACATATTAATTTATATCCCGTATAAATTAATCATTTTATGTCATATGTAGAAATCAACCGACAAACTCGTGCATCGCACAGGTCAACCGGCTAGTTATAGGAACATAAAAGAATTATGTATAACTACAACAAGAATGATAAATATTATAATATAATTACAAGACTTAATTGTATTTTTGTTCTAAGAACATTATTTTTGTTCTAAGAACATTTTTAATGGAGTGTTTATTAAGCATTTTACCAAAAAAAATAAACATTAATGCTTATTAAGAACTATTAACTATGCATTGAAAAACATTTCTCTTGCGGTGCTTATTAAGCATAGGTGCTTAGTTAAACATTTCTCCTAAGTACTCTTTCATTAAATACATGATGGGTTATGTCTTGTTTTATGGATAAAAAAAATCAAATTAAAATATTATTATTGGTGAAATGTAATGATGTGAGGTATTGGTGGGGTCCATTTAATAAATTTTTTTTGAGGTGTTGAGTTAGAGAGATATAATGCTTATAAGATGTTTAAGTTTAAAAAGATAAAAAAAAAGTAATGTGTACTAGTGGAACTCACTTAAGTATCTCAAAGTGGAATCCTCCATTGTAGATGCTCTAAAGTACTATGATTGTGTAATTTTGGTATTCAAGATTTCAATTGCTAGACTTTGGTTTCTAAGTATCCTAATTATTACAATTAGGTGATATCTTCATTGTATGTCATCCAAATTTTAGCATTAGAAACTTATCCAATAGACTAGTATTAAAAATTGGATGAAAAGATTTGATTATAACAATTGTCAAATCGAACATTAATCATGATATTCAGAGGACAAAAATGCAAATTAGCCTTCAAATGATATATAAATGAAACTTCACCATTCAATTACGGTAATTTATGCAAGTGCCAATTATATGTTCATAAAGAATGATACACCAATCCGTGCATGTTTTGATGCATGATGAGAATACTCAAAATTGATTTACTCTGTCAAATTGATTTTTAGCGCATTTAAAAACCCAGTCAAATGAGGTGAACGCACGGTAGGTTAAAAAACTACTAGTTCGAGCTTCTCCGGTGAAAGAAATCTACTAGGTTAAAAATCTACTAGTTAGAGCTTCTCCGGTGAAAGGAATCTACTATGATTTTTAGTGTTTGGATTTTTGAAGGGAAAAACAATTTATTGCTCAAAGTTGATTATACTTACGGTAAGTATTTAATTTATAGTTTTTACGTTATATTAAAATTTTTACATTAAGCCATCAAATTTACTTTCAAAATTAAAACATTTAAATATAAATCACTCTACTTCAAGTTTAATTTTAATCAAATCAATTTTATAAAATTAAATTAACTTAAAATCACTTTTACTAATTTTTTCCCCAACCACATGCGAAACCTCTTGGGACATTTTCTTTTCTTGCATCCCGTGTCTTTTTTTCATTCAAAGAAAAAAGAAAAACGGGGTTGGCATACCTAAAGCTTGCATCACACGTGTCATACAGGAAGGAAGAATCATGAAGAAAATAGCGAGAATATAGGTTGATGTTAGCGATTCCTTTCCTTCCAGCCTATTCCTTCATTCATTGGAAAAAGAAGTTTTTAGCTTTTGGGACAGACAGAGACAGCCCCTCATGGCGGTGCCCCTTTCTTCAAAATGAGTAAAACCGTAACAGCCATCCTTAGATTCCTTTTTCTAACCATTTTCAATTCCGATAATAATTAATCTCTATTTTTATTTTACTTTTTCTAATAACAACAACACGGGTACTACCACCCGCAGACCCTCCTCGTATATTTTTTCTCATAATACTTAGTTGCCCACTTGAAAATTTCATTATCATCGAATACCCAAAAAGGTTAAAGCTAAGAAGAGAAGAGAAAACAAGAGAACTAATTGACACTTGATCTTCCATCATGAAATGAAATGCTGAAGCTCTTCAGTGTCCATCAGTGTCTCTCTGGCTTCTTCCTTGTTTTATCTCTGTCGTTGCATCCTTCTTTACAGGTACTGTAATTCTTACTCTCACAAGATCAAAACTCACGAAAACCTTGCTTTCTAAAGTTTTTTTTTTTTAACTTCTCTTGAATTTGAATTATTTCCCTTGTTGTTTTAGGTTTTGTTGGTGTATTTTTAACTCCTAATTTTAGATCTGAGTGCAATTGAAATCATGATTCGGTTTAGATGTTAAAGCAATTCAATTTTTACGAGCTTAATTATGATACTCATTATTATGTTTATCCTTGCTTACGAGGAACGAAAGTATGGTGCTATTTGCAATAATTTTAACTTCACAGTTCATTTCTCAACTCAGCTTCAGCATGCTCTGGCTTCTTTTTTTTTTTTTTTAAAAAAAATTTGGTGGGTTATGCCCTTTTTAATTAAATAAAGTACCCATTTAGCTTCTGGACATTCAGATTGTAATTTTGGCTTATTTTTCTTCAACACAATTTCTTTGCAGTGATACTGAAATTGAGTGATAGTGATATGATGAATTTCCTGCCTTCGATTTTTTCTGTTGCAGGGTAGTTTGTGACATACTGTTCAACTTCGATTGCTGCTAGAATATGGTGCTATTTTTCAATTTGAACTGAGAGGTCAATTTACTGGAAGGTGATTTTATGTAGTTACGAATTGTATTTGTGAAACATTGCATAAATTTACTGGAAGATCACTTCGAACTTCCCTGGATATGTTATATACAATAGTTAACAGTCTTGTATGACTATGAAACCCAAATTTTTGCTTCATACCTTTCATAAAGAGAAGCTGTTAGCTATTAATCTAAAACTGCGGTGATTCTGGCTTTCCAAATATCTGAAGAGATATTCTATATTCTATCATGCTATTCATCAAAGTGGGAAAAGTTTGTTCTCAGTTTGGTCTTTAATTTTCATTACTTATTATTAGAAATTTTACTCTTTTTTTTTTATATATTTGCTGTTAAATGGTCCAAACCTTTATTTTTCGGAAAAATTTCCGGAAAGCTTTGTTTGTTTCTCTTTACGAGAAGTTAGTAAACCACTGCATTTAATTTTAGTTGACATTAACTCTCTGTCTCATGTTTGCTTCCTCTTCTGAAATATTTTTAACTTTGTTTATTTATTATCCAATTTTTTAGATCTTTATCTAGAAAAAAAGATGGCATCTGAGCTAGTCAATGCTGCAACAAGTGAGAAATTGGCAGAAACTGATTGGACAAAAAATATTGAAATATGTGAGTTAGTTGCGCGTGATAAAAGGTACCGCAAAGCTTTCCTCTTCTTAATTGATGTTGTTTCTTCTGATTGATCAATGTTCTAAAACATTGGGAAATGAATAATTGATGCCAATTGCATCCATAGTTATCAATAGCACGCTATAGTGGTGCAGCGATGCGGCTGGTGGCTGCTATTTGGAGATTGTAGTGGAGCGGTTCAAAGGAGCGGCTGTTGAGGCTGCTCCCATTGTGGCTGCTATGATTTCAGGAAAAAAAAACCCTGCATTTTAGGGATATTTTATGTATTTTCTGCTCTATTTTTTTTTTTGAAAAAAAACAGCTCTTCTAAAGTCAATTAGCTGTGTTTACTTCTATGTTTTGCTCAAGACCTATGACTTTTTGTTAACTATGAATAGTTCATGAATTTTCAGTATTTTTTCAATTTTTTTTGGCATTTATATATATAGCATTAATTATTTAACATATATAAAATATCAGAATAGTGGCCATCCTGCTATCCGCTATCCCACTATCTCATTTTTTGGGGTCGACTGCTCCATGCCGCTATCCGGGATTGATAACTATGATTGTATCACATAAAACTAAAGCCATTTAATTTTTTCGCACATAATTGTTGTCTTTTAGTTTTTCATTATGGGAAATAAAACCAGCAAACTTATAGATTTCTTTTCATACTAAATGTGTGTTTTTTCCCTCTTTGCATAGCAATCAAATATATGATCTCTATCCTTGTGAATTAAGCTATGCCCAAGTGGCTAGTTATGTTTGTTTATTATTGAAAGATAATCGTTATGAATGATCATTTTTGTTTGTTTTTCCATAATTGGTTGCTGGTTTCCTAGGAAGAAACACTTTCATTTTAGCTGTACTTTTTGTGTTGGGCTATTTATTTTATTTATCAGAAGGAAAACTTATATTAGAGTCTTTGGTTGGTTGCAAACGACTGATATCTGGTGCCTGACATACTGGTGTGTGGTTGGATTAGCTTATTTTGTGTTCAAAACAACTTATAATCAAAATCTTGCAGGAAGAGATTTTGAAAAAAAAAAAAAAAGCAATGATATCTTAAAAAATAATCAAATCCAAGCAAGCTCAATTTTCAAATCAAATTATGTTCTTCATGGTTCTTATTCACCACTATCCCTCGCTATGCTTTCTTCACTAGATTATGAACAAAGATGAACTCAAACATGTTAGGATAATCCAAGTGGTGTTATGTTTTTAACCATCATATATTTTGAATATACAGGCAAGCTAGAGATGTTGTTAAAGCTATCAAGAAGAGACTGGGTAGTAAACACCCCAATACTCAACTTTATGCTGTCATGGTGAGTATAATGACTTTTAATAAACAATTTGCTTAATCTATAAAATCTCAAATTAGTTTTGCCTATCTGAAAAACTTATGTAAAGACAGTTGGACACAATATAGTTTTCGCTATACCTGATACAGAGAAGCTTGGCTGTCTGACTTTCTTGTGTTGGAGAGTTACATTGCTTGCTTTCTTTTTCTGTTGTGTTCTACTGAATTGTATTTGATCTGTTGATTTTCTAGTTGCTGGAAATGTTAATGAACAATATTGGAGAGCATATTCATGAGCAGGTGATTGATATTGGAATTATTCCTATTCTTGTGAAAATTGTGAAGAAAAAGGTGAGTTTTCTCCACAAAGACTTGGTTGTTTTAGCAAGGTTAGTTTTTCCTTAACCTCATTTTTTATTTTTCTCTTTTTTCTTTGTTGCAGTCTGATTTGCCTGTGAGGGAGAGGATATTTCTCCTACTAGATGCCACACAAACATCCCTTGGCGGTGCTTCTGGAAAGTTTCCACAGTATTATAATGCATATTATGATTTGGTGGTAGGTACAACTATGTGACACAAACTCCTACGTTTTATTATAAGTTGATCTGGATTCATTTGATTTGTAGGTGGTGGCCAGGCTCTTGTTTTGACCGAGTAAGAAAGAATGATGTCATTCAAACTATATGATTTTAAAAATAGAAGAGGAGGCTGATATAGCAAAAAAAATTCAATTAGTCTGCAAATGAATAATTGCTTGGGGGAAGGAGGAGTTTTGTGTGTTAATATTTGAACAGGATATATGGTGCTAACTTAGGGTAATGATGATAAGGTCACATGGTAGTAGCTGATATAACTATAGGTTTAAAGTTGCACTTGTTATGATTAAATGGGAAAATTGTGTAAAGTGGTATGAACTATGGTGGTATTGGTATTTTAGAGCTCAAGCTCATGGATGGTCTGCAAATATGCTGGGTATTACTAATAGGCATTTACAGTTCCTCATGTTTCTGATAAACTTCTCTTATAACATATTTGTTACCTGTATTATGGACATGTATCACTTTCCTACTCCCTTCGTACATAACATAAGTCATTGTTACCATAAAAAATGAAAAAACGGTGGTTGCTTGAGAACACACACACAAAAGTTACTATATGCCCTTTGAAATGACAATACTAAAACCAAAGTTACAACATTTGGTTTTATGCTTTTTACAGAATGCTGGAGTGCAGTTTCCTCAAAGGGATCAAGTGGTCCAATCAAATCGTGCTAGCTCACAACCTAGTAGGCCTGGTAATGTACCAAACAGGGAGCAGGACCCATCTAGACATGAAGGGGTTGTTCAGCAAGCAGAGTCCCAGACTGTCCCTGAATCTAGGTGACTTATGTCTTTCAGTTTCAGTATACTTGTGTGATTAACAGGGTCTTTAGAAACCCTTTTCTAGCTTATTGTATGGAAAATGATTTATTATGGTAAGAAGAATTATTTGCTTTAGTTAGGGGATGGAAACTGGGATAAGAAGATTTCGCCAAATACAATAGTTTCTGGTCAAATGAAATAAATATGTTTCAAAATCTATTTTTGGGTAGATTTGTTTTTGTTTATTTATGTATTTTTTTTATGAATTTAATATAAAAATATCTGTTTGTATCTTCATTTTCATCTACTTTTCTTTTGCAATTGTCTTTTGCAGCATAATTCAAAAGGCTAGTAATGCATTAGAAGTTCTAAAAGAAGTCCTTGATGCTGTTGATCCTCAACATCCTCAGGTGAGTCTTGAGAGTTTTAGTTATAGAATCTGTAAACAATTAGATTCTGGCTTATACTGAAAATTTTATTTCTATTCTAGGGAGCAAGGGATGAATTCACCCTTGACCTTGTAGAACAATGTTCATTTCAGAAGCAAAGGGTAATGCATCTTGTGATGAGTTCTCGGTAAGGCTAACTTTAACTTCTCAGCTCTACTTTTCCCCTATACTCCTGCTTTCTCCTTTGTAGACCCAAGATGGTTCAAATGACCAATGGCGCCTTCGCTCTAGAAATTTGGTAGATCTAAGAAATTTGCCTTGATACCTGTCCTTTGCGTAGGCAAAGTTTAATGATAAAAAAATCTCAGTAGAGTTTTAGTGTTGATCCCAAAAGGCATGGATTTTGGCTTTTTCATGTTTCTTATTGTTTTTTGATATGGTTAATGTGTACCTTCAGCTGGTTTTTGCATTGTTCATTTGTAGAGACGAGAGGATAGTTTCTCGAGCCATTGAATTAAATGAGCTTCTCCAGAAAGTTCTTGCAAGACATGATGACCTTGTTTCTGGCAGAGCTACAACAACCGCCGCCGCTCATTTTGACCACGAAGAAGAAGCAGAGGAGGAAGAGGAGCCTGAACAATTAGTCCGAAGGTGCCTGCTTAGCTTGTCCATAACACTGTATTTTGAATATCAATTTCATCTCAGTATGGCTAATGTGGTAATGCCTTGCAGATTACGCAAAGGAAAAGCTTGCGCAAGGCCTGAAGATGAAGAGACTGAAACCGACATCTCTTGCATGGGTTTGCTTGGAGACAGAGACAGACTGAACCGTCCTTTAATCCGACCGGTTTCCATAGAGCCATCTCGAGAAGCTCATACTCGTTCTCCACCAGCTGTAATCCCACCTCCTCCGCGTCCTAAGCTGAATGGGGAGCTTCCTCATGTGGCAATTCCACCACCACCTGCAAAGCACATTGAGAGGGAGAGGTTCTTTCAGGAAAACAAGGATGCTTCTACTTTGTCTTCCCACATCAGAGGCCTCTCCTTACATAGTCGTAATGGTAGCAGCTCTCACAGTCACAGTGGAAGCTTTGATTTTAGTGAATGATATCTTAACAACAAAACCTCTTTTTCATTTTTTATTTTTAGTCTAAATTTGGAGTTGGTGTTTAAGTTGTGACAAGTTGGTGATTTCTGATATGTGGTCTTGCCTTGCCTCTTGCTGTTGCTGACTTTGGAGTGGGGTAAAAAAAAAAAAGGAAAAACATGTTTTCAGTTCATAAATTACTTGTAATTAACAAGGTTTCTAGATCATATGCCGTGGGATTTGACCTGAGGTTTTAAAGTTTCAGGTGCAAGTGTGATAAATGATATTTTTTTTCCTAATTTCTAGAAACTACATATTCATATACCACTTTTAATTGTTTGTGTCTTGTGTTTTTTATTCTAAAAAAGGCGAAATCATGTTACTTTGATGTGGGGTGTTCGCGACTCGGCTCGATTCGGTTTAGAGATAAAAAGTCATTCGATTCAAAGTTTTAAAGATTTGTATAGAAAGTAAAAAATTATTTTTATTGTTTTTTGTATAAATCTTTAAAAATAAAAAACAAAATGAAAAAAGTAATAATTTTGTAATTGAGGAAATAAAAATAAAAAACTTTTTTTGAAAGTAAACGGACTTTCTTTATTTTTCATAATAATGTTATTTCACACTATTTATTTATTTATTTATTTTTACATTTTTTAGATGATTTTTTTTTTACATTCTATCAACTAAAAAAAGTAATCAAAGATTTGTTCCTTTGATTGAAAAATGATACATTAATAAAACAAATATTCTCTTTTAAATATATATTAATATTCTCTTATAGACATTTTTTGTTAATTAGAAGAAATAAGAAAAAACGATTTCATACCCGGGAAGAAAAAAAAAAAGACACTGATGGTCATACAAATAAACCCACTCTGTACTTATCTCTCATATTACGTTACTCTTCACTCTCATTGAGTCAGTACGTGAGAGAATACTTGACATCTGCACTGCAGTAAAGAATATGTAGTCACCAAGAAATGCATCCCTTCCCACCCCATTTTAATTCTTTCTGAATTCTGACACACCAACAACAAACAATATTCATCACATTGAATTGAGTGTGCATTGGTATAGTCGATGAAGATACTGTAAATTAAAATGATGATGATGATGATGAACAGAGCTTCCTCTCATAACACCAAGTGTTTCTCTTCGTCCACTTGTTCTTCTTCTCAGTTTGCGGCTCTCTTCTTCACACTAGTTCTTGTAGTTTCTTGTTGGAGTCTGTCTCCAAATTCCTCTTCATCGTTTCTTGTTTCTTGGAGTATAAAAAGAGCTTCAACAGTACTATATGATGGTGATGTGGGAGAGGCTCCAGCTCTATCACCAACTGCATTTCCATCAGAAGCTTTTGTTCCATATGGTTCTCCTCGTGTAATCAATAATGAGGCCTCTCCTTCTTCTTATCACCATGTTAGAAACTACACTAATTAAACCTGTTTCATTCAACTTTTTTCCTTTCACTACTATAGGGTACTTTAATTCTCATCCCTTTTATTAATTTCTTTTCTTTATTAGGATGGTGAAAAGCTTGACACAAACTTAAAGCAGAAAGGTACTACAAACAAAGCGAACCTTAGAGCTCATAAATACAGCCAATTGAAAAGAATAGAAGCAAGATTGGACAAAGCACGGTATTACATCAGAGAAGCTAGCAAAGTTCGAAATTTGACATCGACCCACCAAGACCCTGACTATGTTCCTCATGGCCCAATTTACAGAAACGCCAATGCTTTTCATAGGTACATATATGCAATGCTTTTTCGGTCCAGCACAAGTTTCTGCATTAAAACTAATATTACAAGGTAACCATCTTGTTCTAAATGAATTTATTAATTCCTCTAGTAAGTAACAAGAATGAAACTTGTATTTGAATTATTACCTTTTGAGCTGAGCTAATCACTAATTATTTAATGATTTGTCCACAGGAGTTACCTAGAGATGGAAAAGGTGTTCAAGATTTTTGTGTATGAGGAAGGGGAGCCACCTCTGTTTCACAATGGTCTATGCAAAAATATATACTCAACAGAGGGAAGTTTCATAAATGAAATGGAAAAGGGGAGGTACTATCGCACTAATGATCCAAACGAGGCTTTTGTGTATTTTCTTCCTTTCAGTGTGGTGATGATGGTCGAATATCTGTACGTGGATGGCTCCAGTGATCGATCTTCCATTGGCCTTTCTGTGAAAGACTATGTACAGATTATATCCCATAAACACCCCTTCTGGAATCGGTCCTTGGGCTATGATCACTTCATGCTCTCTTGCCACGATTGGGTAAGCAACTTCTCTCTCTCATATCACCACCTTAGTGAAGGCAGAGAGTTTAGGCAAGAGTTTAAAAAAAAATTCACCCATGCAAGTTTGTCTTAGGTTTTGTATTAACCGTAAAAGTGTTTACGTAAGTGTTCAAAAGAGACAAAAAAATAGTTTATGATATGTTCAAAAGCTATTTTTAACTTATTTTTATAAGTTTTCAGAATAGCTTATATAATCAACTTATACAAAACTTGAGAGTTTAATCTCATTAACTTTTTGACTGTAAAATCATCTTATACATAGAATCTTATATGATTTTGAACAAAAAATAAATAAATAAATAAGATCTCATATGATAAACACTTACCGAAAAAACTCTTAAATAAGTTATTTATCCAAACACACTCTAGATTGATTTGACCTTGTCTATTGATTTTGACCAAAAAAAAAACTTGTCTATTGACTATAAGAATCAAAACTCAGATGCCCTATATGTTGGATAATTGACAAACAATATTAAGAATGTGACATCAATTATGCTGAGTAGATACTCCCTTATTATTATTATCTACTGTAATATTATTATTTGGGCATTGAGCAGGGTCCGCTTGCATCTTCTTACGTGGATGAATTGTTCCACAATTCCATAAGGGTTCTTTGCAACGCAAATACATCAGAAGGATTCAAGCCATCAAAGGATGTCTCATTCCCTGAAATCAATCTCGAGACAGGGGAAATCAAGGGTCTAGTAGGAGGAGGGTACCCCCCATTTCGTAGGACCACCCTTGCTTTCTTTGCAGGTCACCTGCATGGCCACATAAGGTACCTTCTCCTCAAGGAGTGGAAAAACAAAGACCAAGATGTCCAAGTCTATGATGAACTCCCTCAGGAACTTTCCTACTACACAAAGCTAAGGAGCAGCAAGTTTTGCTTGTGTCCAAGTGGTTATGAAGTGGCAAGCCCCAGAATAGTGGAAGCTATATTTGCAGAATGTGTGCCTGTGTTGATTTCTGATGGCTATGTTCCACCTTTTAGTGATGTTTTGAATTGGAAATCGTTTTCAGTTCAGGTAGATGTGAAGGAGATTCCTAATATCAAGAAGATACTCATGGGGATTTCACAAAGGAAGTACTTGAGGATGCAGAAGAGAGTGAAACAAGTGCAGAGGCATTTTGTGCCTAATGAGCCACCGAAGAGGTTTGATGTGTTCCACATGACTATCCATTCCATTTGGCTCAGGAGGTTGAATATCCGTATTGAAGATCAGTAATATCAATCAAATCTGCCAGATATTCTGCACCACGCATGTATAGCTGGTGACAATTAACAGATTTTTGTAGATATAGAAAAATGTTTTTCTCTTGTATATTTGTTAAAACATCTGGATATTAGAGATTGACTCAGTGTTGTTGTATAAAAGATTCATTATCAATGTGATTCATTACTTGATCTGAAACAGGTGCCTCGCCAACTCTGAACACTCAAAATGCAGATTAATCATAGACCTAGCACATTACTATATTTTATTTGAGAAAGAGGTGGTTGTAACTTGTAAGTACTTTTTCTCATTGTGATTCTAATTCTGCTCTATTTGGATAAATAACTTATTTAAGAGCTTACGACATAAGTGCTTACCGTATGAAAGCTTATGTAACCCATAAGCTCCGCATAAGCCATTTTGATAAGCTATCTATGAAAGCTTTATAAAAATAAGCTAAAAACAGCTTTTAAGTAACATTACATGGTTGAGGTCATTGCTTCTAGAACTCCTACTATTCTGGAGACAACAGGGAATGGTGATTTATAATTTTAGCATGTAATCAGATAATTACTGTTCTTGTAATGAGACAAGTATTGTTCTCATAAATAGCATCCATTGTGATGCACACAAAATTACAACAGAGCCATAATTATAATTTACATGAATAGGTGACTTCTTGTCTACACAATAGGAAAAAAAATAAAGGTGACTTCTAAAAGGTAAATATTTATAACAAGTACACAAGAATTTGAGTGCTTACTGCTTAACTAATTTTGAATTCTCCACTTGCATGAACCTCTTTGACCCTCTTATCGTACTCATCGTCTTCTTCATTCTCCTCTTCCTCCAATTCCGCGTCCAAATCTTCTGCCCCTTCCTCTTCTTCACCTTCCCAGCCAAAACCCTTGACAGGCCTAGATACTGGAGGTGGGTTTCTTGCCTCTCCCACAATTTTCATTATCTCCTCCACACTTTGTAGATGAAAGCTTGGATTGTCTCTCTGGTAATAGATAGCTTGAGCTGATTCAGTTAGCTCCCTTGGAAGATTCTTTAAAAACCATGGATGGTTCTTAATTTCCTTAAGAGTAATTCTCTGTAAACAATAAAGAATATGGTCTAGTAGTTAGCGCGCCATAAACAAGTCCTAATTCCAAATGCATCTTGTGTGACAAAAATCATATCTAAACTCTTGTCTTTTGTTTTGAGTATGCATAAAGCCACAGGAAAATGAACCGAAGAAAAATTATTAGTAGAGTATCCCAAGAGGGAGATATATAGACTTTAATTAATAAAATAGAATGGAATACAAGTAAAACAACTATAGTCCAGTAAATTCATTTATATTCAAATATACAACCAGTAACCAGGCAAAATTAATTAGATTCTGTAGATGGCACTTAAATTTCAGAAGACAACTACCATAAGTGTCCCAATTCTCAAACAAAGACACATATGTTTGATGAAAAATATAATAAAATCACGAGTTTTTGTGAGGTTTCATAGAATCTATTGCTCTATTGGGAATTTGTAAATCTTGTTTTGATATACAACTACATATGTATATAATTTGGTAAAACTTTTATTCAAATTGTATATGCCTCAATGTCATAATGCCCCGACACTTGTATATTAACGCTCAGCAAGTTAATATGGAAAGAAGGGCAAGGAAGAGAAAAGAAGACCAAATTCATGTTCTTGCAAATGCAGACACAAGATACATGGAAAAGTCAAAAATAAGAGAAATGGAAACACTTCAATCTTACCTATCCACTAAACAGGAATTGACCAGATGAAGAAATAAAATACAGAAGATGGGCGTAAACTTCCTCCTTAGGTGTAGCTTTCAATCAAGAATGAGGTTTATTTTACAAAAAGCTTCTTTTGGTTATTTTCTATTCATTATGAAAATGATTGGTGAGGGTTGGCAATGAATCATATTCATAATACTTACAAATGTATACTTCTATAATAGAGAAAACAGAAGAGACATGGCATTCATGATCTGAAATGCATGACAGTCTAACCAAATTGCAATAATAGCGAAAAAGTTTAGTTGCTTATGCAACATAACATACCCTCAATGGATTTGCAACAAATATACGAGAGATAAGGTGTCTGCAATCTTGAGATATGTGAACATAATCAGGGATTTTGTATTGAATGGCCATTATACGCTGCAGAATAGGATAGGAAATGGGGATAAGAATGATATGAAAATAACATAAGAAACATTACGAGAATCAGTATTTAGAGGGAGGAAACATACCTGAATTGTTTTCCTAAAATTCCTAGGGTCATCCTGGTCCTCAAAGGGATATGCTCCAACCAGCATGACATAAAGAGTCACCCCACATGACCATACATCAGCCATCTAAAACAACATTTAGAACAGAAAAACAATATAGAATCATCAATTCATTAGTCCAAAGTGAATAAAATCCTCTATACATTGAATACATGTAAAATGCTCAAAATATACTTCATTCCAGCCTTCCAGGTAGCATAATCAGAAGAACATAGAAACAAAGCTAGAGAAGAGTAAATGTTTAGTTAAAAGACAAATCCCACACACCCACTCCCTCCACACACACACACACACACACACAAAAGAAAATGCTTCTGGTGACATGCAGCAGGCTAGAAAGGTGAAGTTAAGATCCAATATATAAATAAATGAGATGCAAGGAACTCTAAAGAACCAATCCGATGTGTGGAGCAAATATATTACCTTTCCATCATACTCCCGCCTAGAAAGAACCTCTGGTGCTATATAAGCTGGTGTTCCAACAGTTGATTTGGGTCGTGAATGCAGCAAAGATGACTACACCAAGAGTAAGAAACACTCTAACAACAATAACAGTGGCCTAAATATTATTCAGAACTTTAAGCTTGATGATACTAATTCCAATACCTTGGAATAACCAAAGTCACAAATTTTTAAGCGAGGTGCAGGACTTCCATCTAAAAGGGTATTTTCTAGCTTCAAATCTCTGTGGCATATTTGCTGTAAAGGAAAATTAAAAGCATAAGTTCTCGCTTCATGAGTTTCTAAAAGTTCCACGATTTACCTCGAACTTGAGCACAAATCTACCATGGTATGACAGAAATGGACACCGGAGATCAGCTGCTGAAAGAAATACCTGGCCTGAAAAATCAAAAGGAAAAGAAAGTGAGACATAACATGGAAACCAAAGCAAGTGAGTGAAATAATGGGAAAAAAAATTCTCAGAGAGTATATATGTGAAGCTATTAACCTCATCTTCACTGAACCTGCCAGCATTGCATATCCTCTCAAAGAGCTCTCCTCCAGCTGCATACTCCATCACTATTGCTAAATGAGTGGTAGTCAAAACCACCTGCAAAATCAAAATCCCATTGAAACAAACAGGAGCACATGATTCCATGTGTAATTCTCAACCAACGCAAATAAGAGAAGTGAATTCCCTGCCTCCTTGAAACGAATTATATTGGGATGCCGAAGGGACCTGTGGTTCATAATCTCCCTTGCAACATTCTCATCAATCTGAAATTGGAAGGGGGGGGGGGGGGGGGGGGGGATAAAGCTTAGAATCACTCACAGATGTTAAAATAGAAACCTTCCATCCATTCATCTATTGAAAAAGAAGACAATAACTAATAGGGGCAGCAATAAATACTAAATAGAATTCAAGAGCTAATATGCGAGTTCTAAAGTTAAAATCAATTAGACCCGTTTATTTAAAATTTTTAATAAAATGATTTTTTTGGTAAAATAATCTGAAACAAATGGGATCATAATTACACCCTTGATAATCAAACGCTAAAGGGGTTGTGATAAATCATAAATTGAAAGAGTGGTTGGATAAAAGAAGAGACCCTGTGGCCACGCTCGATGTATTTCATGGCGACAAGCTCCTTGGTGACCTTGTTCCTCATAAGCCTAGCCACCCCAAAATTCCCAGCTCCCAAATCCTTGACAGCCTCGTACTTGTCCATAGTAATTGCTAATACCAACACAACACACACCCCACCAACCTCAATTAACAAATCGAATTGGAATTTACACGACCATCCTATTCTATTCTGCAATTTGATCAAAAGGGTATCCAAAGTAGGTCGCTTTCACGGAAACAGTCGCTTCTTTCGTGATTTTCTCCTGTACATAGAAAAAGGGCGATAGGGAGAAGAGCGTTTAGAAAATTGGGAAAGAACAGGAGAGAGCATGGGAATGGGAATCCATGAGCTTGGTGGTGAAGGGAATGGTTATATTTGTCTTTCAGCGACGTTTGTTTTCGCGTTTTGTTTTATCCGTCAAAAATCGTCAATCATTCAGAGGTTTTTGAGCTCTGTGTGTGGATTATGAAAGTGCAGTGTTCATCGCTAATTATTGGATCTTTTGAAGGAATTTCATTTGAGAATTATTCAAATCAAATCAAATACTTCAAAAAAAATCAAATTTGTATAAAAAAAAATCAAATCAAATACTACTACTAAGCTAATTAAATAAAATAATTATATTCAATTATTTTATTGTGTGTAGTGGGATAATAGTATGATCTATTACAAATTACAATGTGTAGAAACCAAAAAAAAACGAAGATTTTATATTTTTCTTTCAAATTTAGTGAATAAAATGTACGTACATGATAACTCCAAGAATTAAATTTGCTATTTTTGCTTGAATGAACAGATAAAAATTTACTACTTATATACTAAAGAATTAACTCCTTTAAAGTCAGAAATATACATTTAAAATAAAAGATAAATTTAATTTAATTATAATTACAAATCAAAATATTAATAATTGTAATTGTAATAAAATACGTGTGTGTATGGCAAAGCACGATGTTGTGATTTTAATTTTACCTTTGAAAAATGTATCATTCACTTTAGAAAAATCAAGTTTTTTATTATAGTAAAGAGTATTTTTGTTTAATACAAAACGAGGCTTAAACCCAATGGGTGAGACTATAAATAGTTTAAAAACCCCATCAACATCTTGGATTAGCATGATAATATTTATTTATTTTTTTTAGGAGGGCATGGGTGTAAACAATCTTTAATCTTTGCTCCAATTATTTTTTCGAAGCAACGCTCCAATTATAGCAAGCAAGATAGCACACAATTTCCTTCTCTAATATGGTGTGCATGCCAACTTGACCTCCGAATCCCCTTGACAAAGTCATGTGGCATACTAATTTAGCGTGTTAGTAATGCTTGACCAAAAAAAGGTATGTTAGTGGGTTGACCAGAAAAGGTATGTTAATAATTGAAAGGGAAATCAGCTTCAGCTTAGAGAAGCTCGTGGCACCCCATTCTCCAAGCTAGACCAAAACCCATAGTAATACCCCACAGCTTGTCTGGACTGGGGCAGTGCACACGCCAAGGTAGAATAAAAAAAAGTGTTTGGTATCCCAACCTTAATACTTCATTCGTTCTATATTATTTGTTGTTCAAGGTTGTGGTATAAGAATTAAAAAAATATAATTAACAACTCATAATTTATAAAAATTATTTTAATATTTTCTAATATATCCATTTTTTTTGTCAACGCTTCTAATATACCTTTTAGTGTTATTTGGTGCATTATTTGTTGGGCTCAACTTATATTTTATTAAAATTACTGCTTTGTTTGTTTGGGTTTAACACCCACAAAAGACAAAACATACCTCCTTTTTTTTACTGGGCGCTTAGTCCATTCATTATATATGTTTATTTTTTGTTTGTTAGTTTTAATTAATTAAATTAGGATTAGGATAGAATAAAATATTTTAATCCTCGAGTTTAATAATTAAATGAAAAATATCATTTTTACATATACATATTAGGACCCATTTTGGTAATTGTATACCTAAAAGTAATTTTAATCCAAACTATCCAAATAACATGAATTGATAAAAATCAATTTTTCATGAATGTATCTAAACATAAATCACGTAATGTTTAACTCACTTTTAGCCAAAATCAATTCAATCAAAATCAATTTTTACCACCACAGAACTAAACATACACATGGTACAAGTTTTATTTGGAGATAAGATAATTCTGTAATAATCTTTGTAGGGTTTTGGTACCCAATTAATTCGGATAGACAAAAATTAACTGGATAAATAATTAATTAATTTGTGATTAACAATCTATAAAAAAACTGATCATCGATTCAGTTTAATTATAATATTGATTATAAACAATATCTAACACCCTATTTAGAATAATGTTACAGGTTAGGTTTCTTAGTATAGGGTGTTGGTTCAATGGTCTTCGGACCTCCAAGTTATAAAAAAGAAATAAAAACGTTTATTTAATTATACAACATTTAAAATGTTAATAACTTTTTTTTGAGGGAGAATTTATTTTAAAATGTCAATAACTTAAAAAACATTATGCTTCAGTCCAAAAAAACATCATGCTTAATAAATATCTTGAGATTTTAATCTCTCAACCATAAGATCAAGAGCACGCACTCGTTAATGTGTCATCTTCAAATTATGTTTTGGCCTCGCCAAAATAACTCGTCGGTAGCATGCCATTTTGGACACAGGTCCTCTTTTTCTTCATCTTTTCCCCGTTCCGTGTCTAGTTTGATTGCCCTCATTGAGATGAGCATGCCATTTTTCCTCTTGAAACAGTTTGGTATAGTATCTAGTTTTAAATATGCACACAAAATTATAATTGGACTCAAAATGTCACTCAAACGTTGTGGTGATGGGCTGATGGCAATGCATGTGATGTGAGTCATGCGCATTTTCACATCCATCCCTCTCAGTCAATCCTTGTCACTCTCTCTCATCAGTGATTTATTTATTTATTTGCCTCACTTTTGCTCTCACTGTTTGGATAATAATAATCCCAAAATCGTATCGTATCGTATGTTTTGACAATGCTGTTCAGGAATCAGCTTGCGAGGCGCGACGGCTTTGCGGTGGTGAAATTGGGCTTTAATTGGGCTGATAGGATTTGCGGCCCACTCAAATAGTCATTTTTGAGATTGACCTTTGGGAGAGATAGTGCCTGAGTCAATGACCAGACAAAAAAAGGCCTGAGTCTAATTTTGTTCATCAAAAGAATAAAATAATGATGAAATTGTTAAGGATTTTTCTAAAGACACATACATATGTTTCTTATTACACATACCTATTTTTTTAAATACCTAAACTATCCCCCAATACACAAACACACACATCCGCACACTGCACCTGCACACACACTAACACACACACACATCCGCACACGGCACACACATTTCCGCGCGTACACACACACACATCTTCTTCCTCTCCCTCACTTCCGCACAGCACACACACACACACACACACTCCCTCACTTCCGCACACACAACACTAACTTCCGCACACACTCACTCCCGCGGAAGTAATAGTTCCGCACATGTTATTTGTGTGTCTGTTAAAAATAACACCTGCGGAATTAATAGTTCCGCGATACTGCATAATTAATAGTTCCACACGATACAAAATAGAAAGAGGATATTTTAGGTTTTGCACTGTTTATGTATGTGTGAATAGTAATGTGTGTATGTGTATTTAAAAATTCCCAATTGTTAATTAGAATGAAATAAACGGAATCCCCCATTGTAGCACAAGTGGATAGTGCTGGGGTAGTGATATCCCATGAGGGTGGGGGATCGATCTCCACCCATCCCTCCCCCCTCCCCCAAATCCCCCCTGACAAAAAAAAAATGAAATAAACGGATAAAAATCCATTTAGAGATTATAAAATATTATAATATATATATATAGATGAGGAGAGATTCATTTACTACAGGAGTAATTCCGCTTAATAACTCCTTATAGATATATTAAATTTCACCAATTCAACCGTTAAATTAAAAGTTTTTATTGAGTAGATCAAATCTGTAAATTTTAATAAAATTATATAGATAAAGAATAGAAAAAGGATATCTATAATATATATAAAGACGAACCCTCTATAGACACATTTTTACAAGTGTCGCTTTGAGAGTATTTCAAGGATCAAATGGATTGAATTGAATTGATTTGAAAAGATTTTATTGATTAATGATTTCACGATTCATATTTAATGTGCCTTATTTAAAATTGTAATGAGTGTATTTGAAACAATCAATTTAAAATCGTATTTTCAATTGCCTATTTATTAGAGAATATTTGTATGTCTTATATCTTTAACTATTTATTTTGCGTAAGGAAACATTCATGTTTCTTCAGCCTCTTCATTATCTGGTATGATTTTTCTATCATCTCTCTTTTTGTTAATCTTCTCTCATTTCATATACATTTTCTTCTCATTATTCTCATCCATTGCGGTTACTAACACTTGAGACTTTCGATTAAAGGTTAGTTATTGTTTTCTTTTTCATGGTTAATCTTTTATATGTTTCAGTCTTTGGATTTTTAATTTTAAATCTTAATATCTGCATGTATTGATAAAATTTAGTTGTTTATTTTGTTTTAGTTGTTATTCCTTTGTTTGTCAACACTAAATTTTCTTCTAAGGTGAGTTCGTAATATTGCTATTTTTCTATTTTACTGTTAATCATTTTTACTTATTATTTTTGAGTGTTTATTAATATTCTAATAGCCTCCAAACTATCGATGTTGTTTGATTTTTGTTCTTTTTCTTTTAGGCAAACTTCTCCTCTAAGACAAATATTTCTTCTAATTTTTGATTAATTTATTTTTATTTATCGATTATTTTTTTAAATTAATGCTTATCTATTTTACATTGTTAAGTTTTTTATTTTCGATTTCCATTTGTGATTAGCTATGCAGATACAATATTATTCTCTCTCAAACAAGAAGAAATATCATATATCACAAGAGTTGCTTATTATTTTTTCAATATTTTTCAAGAAATTATGTATGGAATTTCAATAATTATGTATATTACTGTGATTTTTTGTATCTTTTAGAATATATTTATTTTAGAAAATATATGTAATAGTTTATTAGTTGTTTTAATTTAAAAATACATATAAATTATTTAATTCCCAAATTCAAATTTTGTATTGTGAAAATTTTGGTTTGATATAAATGTTATGCCCTTAAATTTTTTGGAATGTCTTAAATTAATTTGATTTTTTGAAAATGTATATATATTTTTAATTTTATACTATTGTAGTTTTTGTGAAATATTTAGGTATTAGTAAAAGTATTTGAAAACAATTATATAGATTTTATAAATCTCTATGATAGAAATAATTATAAAATTTATGTATACAAAAATTAATTATAAAACTTTCAATTTACAAATGAGACAAATTATATTTCTAGAGATTAAGTTGAAATTCAAAAAAGGAGCATGTTTATCATAGGAATCAATTTAAAACCGTAATTGAAAGAAATTATATCTTTGTGACTGGAACCGGTTTTATAAATCTCTATGACAGAAATAATTATAAATTTTTTAAGTTTGAAATGATACAAAATGCATCTCTAGAGATTACGTTGAAATTCATAAAAGGTGTGTATTTATTATAGGAATTAATTTAAAATCATAGAAAAAAATTGGATTTGTATGATAGAAACCAGTTTTCTAAATCTATATGGTAGAAATCATTATAAATTTTTCAAATTTTAGTTTTATTAAAATTGTATCTATAAGGATCAAGTTGAAATTCATAAAAGGAGTGTTTATTATAGGAATCAATTTAAAATGGTAAATGGAAAAAAGTATATCTTTGTGATAGAGATCGATTTTAAAATCTCTATAATAGGAATATTTATAAATTTTTTAAATCTCAAAAGATGAAAATTATATATATAGAGATCATGTCGAAATTCATAAAAGATATTTTTTATTGCTGGAACCAAGTTAAAATCGTAGTTGAAAAAATTGATAAGGACCGTTTTCATAAATTTCTATGATAGGAATCATATTAAATGTTTCAATTTTCAAATAATACAAATTGTATGTTTATGGATTATGTTGAAATTCATAAAAGGTATATGTTAATTGTAGAAATTAATTTAAATTGTAGTTAAAAACATTATATCTTTGCTATAGTGACTGTTTTTATAACTCAAAAACTTAAATAGTACTTATTTAATTTATTAAATATTTTCTTTTGTCGAACCAAATTTGAATTTTTCAATAATTAATGTCTATAAATAAACTGATTAAAATAAATAGTTTGGATAAAACATAACAAATGAAAATAAATATTTTTTCTTTATTATTACATTATCATCTAACTAATTTATTGGACATGTTATTTTTTTTTTGAGAAAATTAGGAGATTTTATACATTAATATATAGGTGTAAACTGGTTAATGTAAAAATTATAAATAAAACATAACACGTGGAATATACATTTTACATTAAAGTATACAAGAAAATATTGCACATATAACATTATGCCAAATATTTTACGTGAAATCTCATCGACATGTGAATTACTTAAAGAATTAAATTTTAATATATAATTTTAATAATCTTATATTTCATTTTATGATAACTTAACTAATTTGTTGAAGTTTTTTTTTATATGAGCAAATTTGAATTTTTTTGGGCAGTATTATCTATAAAATAAAAAACATAAATGTTTCAATTAATAGTTTACAGATAGTGAGTGATTTTGGTAGTAATAAAAATAAATTATTTATATTGCTACTTGAGAAAATAGATTATGAAATAAGTTTCTACTAATTGAATATGCACGACAATTGGACATGTACTTGATAGGTATAATTGATACAAGTAAGGATGAGATCAAGTGGGTACTGTAATTTTAAGTTTTTTGTCACGTCCACTCACAATAACTATTTAAACTATTTTACTGCTTCAACTATAATTTGTGCTATTTTTTCGTTGTATTCAACTTTTAAGTTGTGAACTAATCAAATAATTAACCAACTATTTTCAATAGACAACTATAATTTATAATTTATTATATAATTTAAAAAATATAATTTAAAAAAAAACTCAAATCCTTTATAATTGTTCAAATATATTTTCTCATAAATTTTTATAAAGTACGTCATATGTCCCGTGCATTGCACAGGTCACTGCGCTAGTTATAAAAAAAAGAATATAAAAAGGAAGATAGTTAATTTCGTTTTCCATGTGAGGTAAAATAAATAAGGAAAAGTGCTAACCAAATGGACACTACTCAATTTTCAAAACATTGCTTTTATTTGAGTCCGTATAAATTGGATGGTAAGAGAAAGTATGGATGGCGTGCAGCCGTCTACAACCTGCAGAGCAAATATTAAAGCTGTCGTGGAAAGGGGAAGCCCAAGGTGGGACGGGGCCGTGTTTTGTGCTGTATGTGAGCATAATATTACCATCAATATTTCTAAATCTTTCTACTCTTTATTCATAGTAATCCTCTTAATAATCCTCCTATGACATTTTTTTGAAGCAATAATCCTCCTTTGTCATTTGAAAACCAAAACATAGTTATCCAATTAAAAACGAAATTAACCGTTCATTATTGTCTTTCAATTCAAGTTTTAAACAAAGCAAGTTATTACTGTTATTAATCATCATTAACATAAAAATGTTAGTGCTCACGGCTAGTTTTTAAATTCCTTCATATTATTTGCATGAATCGCACATCACAGATTGATAATCATCCACGTGGGCCTAACCAGAACTGTTCAACGGCTTCGCTACAACTCAAAGCAAACCAAGGTACAGCTAGACACAGTCACACACACAAGGCAACAAAGGAGAAAACATTGAACGCATCCAAGGCAAATGTGGGGGCGAGTCCACTCACTCACCAATCTCATCATCAAGTGCCAATTAACGGATTCAATTCCTCTGTTCCCTTTTCTTTTATTATTTTTTCTCTTTCTCTTTCTTAAAATTAGTATAAGAAATGCTTTAATTTTTATTTAATAGGATCCTCTCTTTTTTATTTGTTTATTAAAAAGTAAGATATGCGTGAATTGGAAAGAAACGTGAATGGGACCGTTGGCTTCGAATTCTACCAGGTTGGGCTGAGTAACCTGCGGGGTAGGCCCACCCTGTTTGCTACAGCTTCTTCAAATAACACCGTTACATCCGGGCCGGGGCCCACCTAATGGAAGTTGGGCCCATATTCCAAGCTGGCACAGACTGGTCCTTCTCTTCCGCCCCACTCTTTATAACTGCTTCCCCACGAAACCCCCCTCTATCCCAATCACACAACCCTCCTCTCTGTCTCTCACACACACTCTTGCGCTCTTCAGTTTTCAAATTTGATTGAGAGATCAAATTAAGGTGTCACTATTATTGCACTGGCCACAATCAAATCAACCATGGCTGAGGAAGCTCCAAAGACAACCCCAACAGCAACAGCTCAAGAGGAGCCAGCAGTGGTGGTCACTGATGTCTCCCCTGCAGCTGACAAAACAAACACCACTGTTCCCGAAGAGCCCGAGCCCGAGAAGAAGCCCGTTGAGGAAACTCCTCCTCCTGAGACCGAGTTATCCAAGCCCGCGGGTACTACTGGCGATGGGAAAATCCCCGAGTCGGGTTCCTTCAAGGAAGAGAGCACCATCGTTGCTGAGCTACCCGAAGCAGAGAAGAAGGCACTCCAGGAGCTCAAGCAACTGATTCAAGACGCACTCAACAACCACGAGTTATCTGCAGTACCTCTCAACCCTCCAAAAGAAGAAGAAAAGCCCCAACAACCCATAGCAGAAGAAAAAGCACCTGCTTCCGATGACAACAACAAGGCAGCACCAGAAGAGGGGCAGAAGGAACAAGAAGTTTCAAAATCAGAACCAGTTGCTGTAGCTGCTGATGCTGACGTGTCACCACCACCACCAGCAGCTGCAGAAGCTGACCAACCCACAAAAACAGAGGAAAGAGAAGCAGAGAAGAAAGAAGAAACAGAGGTGAAAGAAACCAAGGTGGCTGCTCCTAATTCTACAGATGACGATGGCGCAAAAACCGTTGAGGCAATTGAAGAGACCGTTGTAGCCGTAGCTGCAGCTGTCTCTTCTTCAGTTCCCGAAGAGCAGAAAGCTTCAACAGAAGAGGAATCCAAGGTGGCTTTACCTCAGGCTCAGCCTGAAAAGGTTTCAATTTGGGGGGTGCCGCTACTTGCAGATGAGAGGAGCGATGTGATTCTGTTGAAGTTTCTGCGTGCCAGAGACTTCAAGGTGAAAGACGCCTTCGCCATGATCAAGAACACGATTCGGTGGAGGAAAGAGTTCGGAATCGATAAGCTGTTGGAGGAAGACCTTGGTGATGAGCTTGAGAAGGCGGTGTACATGCACGGCGTGGACAAAGAGGGACACCCGGTGTGTTATAACATCTATGGGGAGTTCCAGAACAAGGAGCTTTACAAGAAGACTTTCTCTGATGAGGAGAAGAGGCACAGGTTTTTGAGGTGGAGGATTCAGTTTTTGGAGAAGAGTATCAGGAAGTTGGATTTCAACCCTGGTGGGATATGCACCATTGTTCAGGTCAATGACCTCAAGAATTCCCCTGGACCTGCCAAGTGGGAGCTTAGACAGGCAACCAAACAGGCCCTATACTTGCTTCAGGATAACTATCCTGAATTTGTTGCCAAACAGGTACTCTACTCATACTGCTATCTCAAATTTTAATCAGAGATTTAAATTTCATAGGCATGGCATTAATCTTGACATTAAAATTTTGAAAATATTAATCTTTGACATATCTCAACACATTAAATGATTTTAGATTAGTGTAAAGTTTTATATGAATGATATGTGCAATTCCAATATAATTATCCAACAAAAAGTTATTAATGATGTATGTTATACCGGTGTAATTTGATCCATTTTCGTAATGAATTTATGCTCTTTGTTGGGTGTGTAGGTGTTCATCAATGTGCCATGGTGGTACTTGGCTGTGAACAGGATGATAAGCCCTTTTCTTACCCAGAGAACCAAAAGCAAGTTTGTCTTTGCTGGGCCTTCCAAATCAGCTGAGACTCTTCTAAGGTGAAGAAGACAAGACAGACAAAAAAAAAAAAAAAGACTCCAAATTTTCTTGTTCCTTGTCTTTTATTTTTTATTTTTAATACAAATGAGGGGTTTTAATTTGCTATCCGGATTTTCAGGTACATAGCTCCGGAACAACTTCCGGTCAAGTATGGTGGACTGAGCAAAGATGGGGAATTCGGAATTACCGATGCTGTTACGGAAATTACAGTGAGGCCAGCGGCAAAACACACCGTGGAGTTTCCTGTTACTGAGGTGGGTTCGGCTCTTCCCTGTCTTGTCTCTGTGTTTTGTCCAGATTGACTGGTATTGTTTGAATATTGAGAATCCAAGGAATGCTGCATCGGAATGCGTAATCTTTTCCTAGGATTCCTCGTCTCTCTCTTGTTTATTTCCCCTATTCTATGCAATAAACTGTGCAGACCTGTGCTCTGAACAATAGTACACCAAAAGAAACACACTCCAATTGGAATAAGAACCTGAGTTTCATTTTATTTTAGTTCTAAAATTCTAAAATATTGCCAAGAGCCAAAAATATTTTGTTTTATACCATTTAGCTATCCAATAAAATATTAACGGACCACAGTGAAGCTCAGTTAGTTATGTGGATAAAATAATAATATAATGATCTTGAATATGAAATTTGTCAGATTTTTCAAATTTAGTTCATTGCAACTTTGCAAGTGGTGAGATAAGTTCATGTTGAAGAAATGGAGAAAAGGAAAGAGGCGGAATGTTCAAGGTGGGATATAGAAGCCCAACATAAAAAAATTCCAACAGTCTATTCTTTCAACAATCTTCAACCTAATGATATCCATTTTTATATATTTATGGAGTTAATTAGTTTAGGCTCAACCTTATGTATACATCATAGCTATTCCATTTAATATGAGAGTAGATAGAGACTTGTTAGTTGTTGCGTGTTTGCCTTAATAATTAGCCTTCACATATATTTATAATTAATGTATTGAAATATTGTTCTCTGGAACTTGTTGGGAACCTGCAGAATTGCCTACTCTCTTGGGAGCTCAGAGTAATTGGGTGGGACATAAGCTATGGTGCAGAGTTTGTGCCAAGTTCAGAAGGAAGCTACACTGTAATCATCCAGAAGACTAGAAAGGTTGCTTCATCAGAAGAGCCAGTGCTTTGCAACAACTACAAAATTGGTGAACCTGGGAAAGTTGTTCTCACCATTGACAATCAAGGCTCTAAGAAGAAGAAGCTCTTGTACCGTTTGAAGACCAGGCCTTCCTCTTCTGACTGAGAATTGAATGCCATTGGTATTGAATCTATTGATATTGATTGATATTATTATATACATCCGCAGGGGGAAGTAGATGAGCAGTAAGCTGCATTGGTCGTTACCTTCAAAGATGAACTTTTGCTGATCTTCATATGAATAGGAAAGTTTCAATGTTAATCATGATCATGTGTTCAATCATATATACACTCTTTCTGTGGGTTTCTTTTTATTTATTATTTTATTTTATTATTGTTATTATTACTATTGAGGGGATCTTTTGATTTTTGAATTCTTACTCATATATGGAGGACATGTTGTTCTATTTTTATGTATAAATTTCCTGTAAATTTTGGTGGGGCCTTTTATCTATATATGTTTGTCGTTTTATCTGTTCTCTAAAGCTTAAAAATGTGTTTGATCCGTCATGATCCGTGTTCCCAGCAGGGAAAGAAAAGGTTAAAACGAATATCTATCATGGGACTGGACTTCTAGAATATGTCCCATTGTAGTTTATACTTTAGATCAGCTTTGTTATTTGCTATCTCTATTTGGCTGGCAATTTATTGCCTTGGATTTCCTGTGCTCTTGTTCATTGGACTTCAATTTCATTTAGAAACTTAAAAAAGACAGCGAGTTTTACACAAATGTCTTCGGCATTTTGGAGTTGTATAAATTATGCACTCAAACAAACACAATTTTGAAGACATGGGATCCCTTGATGAAGATTAATGCTAGGATGAACAACTGTTTTAAATTACCTTTAAGCTCTCTTACTGTGAACTGGAACTTTTAAATTATTGTTTTTTTTCAAACTATTTCTCATAATTTAGTGTATGCTTGATTTGTAGTTAGAGATTGCGTTTGAATCTAAATTAACTTTAGAGTTTATTTTGAGTAAATGTATTTTTAAATTTAAAGGCTTAAATATCTTTTTCGTCCCCGCAAAATGATCGAGTTTCATTTTTCGTCTCTGTAATTTTTTTTTTGTTTATCATCCCTGTAAAACAAAAAGTTTTGTTTTTAGTCTCTGTAATTCAATTCATGCTAAATTAGTCCTTGTAATATGTGGACAATTTTTATTTTAGTCCCTATTATAATATATCAATTTTATTTTACAGGGACTAATTTGACAAATATCTAAATATTACAGGGACTAATTCAACATAATCTAAATTTTACAGGGACTGAAACAATATTGCAGGGATTAAAAATAAATTTTTTTATTTTACAGGGATCATAAACAAAAAAAATTTACATGAACGAAAAATAAAATTTAATCATTTTACAGGGACGAAAAAAGTATTTAAACCAAATCTAAATATACACTTACAACTGAAAACCAAGTATGCCTCTTAAACGAAACCAAGCAATCGTTTGGCCAACATTTTTGCTATGAAATTTATACATTGATGGAGGGGACAATTTTACTTAAAAAACTTTCCTAAGGAAATTTCTTCTGATTAAGTGGACTAACTATATTATTTATATGAAACACTAGGGTATAGTTACTTATAATTTATAGATAGGATTAATCTAATCAGTAAGCAACAGGTATAGTTAGATTATAGTTATTCACGAATGCCATAGTACCCTAATTGTTTCTAGCAATAAGCTAATTTCTTTTGTCAATGTTTATTGATCTAAGTAGTAAAGAGTTTAATTTTTTTAAAGTAAGATTTCAAGTTCAAGAAATGAATTGAAAAAATAAATGTTGTGAAAGAAAATTTATTCTCTTTTTATCAAAAAAAAAAAGAAAATTTATTCTCTAGTGAAATATCAATTAGACTGGATTCAAACTACTTTAAATTTAATGTGATTTTTAAATATTGAAAATTTAAAGAAAATAAAAAAGTAATATTTTCTTCTCAGACCAAGTCGTGCCATATATATTTAAATACAACATGTCTGCCATGGCAAAAGACAACCCATGTGTAAAAATAGACAAATAGGAAGACATTCCAGGGCCCATAAACATCCTCAATATCCACCACCAGTACACAACACAGCCTACTTTTACTTTTTTGCACCGAATTTCATCACAAAACCCACTCAATCACTCATTACTTTTTGTCATCTATCTTTCTACCGTTTAAATATGCTTTAGATTTATTGACCAAAAAAAAAAAGCTTTAGATTTAGATCCCTGGTTGATTACCTTCGTTTTTCTATTGCCCTTTTGCGTCTTTTAAGGCATGAAGAACTGGATTAGCACGGCCATCATTTGGACCACCCAGGCTTTGCCAACAGCAAAGTTATTCAAGTGTTTTTTGGGTTAGGTGAATGCATAAACCAAGTTCATACTTTTTTTTTTTTGATAACAAACCAAGTTCATACTTTACCATCATTGATTAAGATTGTTTAATCGATAAACATTTTTATATCTATTACTGGTCCTATTTATAAGAAAGAAAAATGGATTTTTTTTATCTTTTTTATAAAAAATATTAATTTATTTTTAACAAAATTATTTATTTCTTTTCAATTTTACTCTTATTAATTATTACATCACTTACCAATAGTTCCCTTATTTTTCATTTAATGCAAGGGTATTTCTTGGAAAAAAAATTAAAATTATAATATCATTAATAAAAAATGACACATTTCAATGCATTCTTTAGTCTGTGTAATTTTAGTACTATATTTTTTATAAATAGGACTAAAGATAGTATTATATATAAAAAAATTAACTCTTGATTTTTTAGAAAATGTGTTATTTCTCGATCTGTAGCATATGTCATACCCATGAATTCTTTTTATTTTTAATTAAAATATTTTATTTATTAAATCTTTTTACTATTCTTATTAAGAAAAGTATGCGTCGTATCTACATACTAATCCTTTTAATAAACTTCTGTACAAATATTTGAACTCCCTACAAACTTTGTGTCTCATCTTAGAAAAATCAAATCTTTCACAACTTTTGTGATAATTTATCCGCAACCTGTCATCTACTTATTAGACAATTATTTATGTATTTGGGCCAGTTCTACAGAGTTCTTCACTGATTCATCAAAATAAAGAAGGGCAGAAAATAAAAGAAAGACATCAGTTTGAAATTGAGTGGAATCCAATTTTAATAAATAAATAAAAATTGGTAGTGGAATAAATACATATTTGATTTGAAGTCAAAAAGGATGTTTAAGATATATGCCCCCCTACTCCAACTTATAGATTTGTTGATCTCGCTGTTCATTTTGGTGGTGGTGGTGGAGAGAGGAGGAGGGAAAAGGAGGAGAGAGAGGGGGGGGTGATGGTGGTGGTAGAGGGAGGGGGAGGAAGAGGGACTAATTTTTAAGTTAGTCTCCGTAAAAATTATATGTTTTGATTTTAGTTCCTATAAAAAAAATGATGTGTCAGCTGACGTGGCCAGGGCATTGTGCCATGTAGGCTTTTTAGGGTGACATGACACGGGTCAATGCAAATGAGAGACTAAATTCAAAACTTTAAATTTAAAAGAACTAAAAACTGTTGACTTTAAATTTAGAGACTAAATTTAAAACTCAAACTTTTAGAAAGACCAAATTCATATTTAAGCCAAATAATAATATCGTGAAACAAATTTAAAATTTTAGAATTATTTCAAAATTATATATGTTCCCAAACTGAATATTAGAATTCAAGATGCATATCACACTATGCTCCAGAGAGGCAAACAAAAGTTTTTTTTTGGTCAACTGCATATATTGAAAAGCCCACAAGAGGGCAAGGCCAAAGGCCAATACAAAGCAACAGATTGATGTATTGCAATTAATATATGCACATACGCACATTCTTATTTGCACATATATAAATAGTACAAAGCCTAAAATATCTTTATTGTTTCGTTATCATGCGGAATTAATAGTTTCGTAGTGATGCAGAATTATTAATTCCACAAATGTTATTTATATATGTGTGCTATAAATAATACGTGCAAAATTAATAGTTCTACATCACTGCAAAACTATTAATTCCGCACTGATGTGGAACTATTACTTCCGCACGTGTTATTTGTATGTATGTGTTACAAATAACTCTTGCAGAACTAAACAAATAACACAGTTCCGCACAAATAACATAGTTGGGGTTGTGCTATGGCGTGTGAGCGATGTCGAGGGTGCATGGTGGGGATGTGGAGCGTTTCAGCTCCTCTTTCCTTTGGGTGTTGCTACGGTGCACGCGGGTGCATGGGGAATACGGTGGGGATGCGGAGCGTTTCAGCTCCTTCTTTCCTTTGGGTGCTGCTACGGTGCGCACGGGTGCATGGGGACTACGGTGGGGATGCGGAGCGTTTCAACCCTTCTTTCCTTTGGGTGCTGCTACGGTGCGCATGCAGAGCGTTTCAACCCTTCTTTCCTTCGGGTGCTGCTACGGTGCGTGCGGGTGCATGGGGACTACGGTGAGGATGCAAAAATCTCCAATCTTGGTGGATCGTGACGTGCAGGATGATGTCATTACCATTTTCTTCGAGTAAACCGTCATTTTAGTCCCTAAATCTGTAACTCGCTGTCAAGTTGATCCCTGAAACTGATAAAATTAAAAAAAAGGTCCCTGAAACTGGTATCTGTCAGTCATATTAGTCCCTAACATCAAATCCATTACTTAACACCGTTGACAGTACTGATTTGGCACATTAAAGACCACGTAAGCACCCATGTGTGCTTCCACGTGTACGCCAAGTGGACAGGGACCAAAATGAAAATTGATTCATCCCCTTCCTTCACCCTCTGCTTCATCGCCGCCAAGCTCATCTCTCTCTACAACACTCTCAACCACCCAGCTTCCTCTTCCACCCTCTTCCATTCCCTTCTTCCCAAAGACACATTCCTATGGACCTCCCTCCTCAAAACCCTTTTCTCTCACTCCCTTTACCCCCAAGTTCTCTCCTTTTACTCCCTCATGTGCTATTCCAATGTTCTCCCCAACCACTTCACCCTCCCCATGATTGCTTCTGCATCTGCCCACTTGACGCTCCTCCCTTATGGGATGACCCTTCACCCATTGGCTTCCAAAATTGGCCTTTTCCCTTCTAGTTCTGCTGTGGGGGTCTTCCTTTATGTTCTTCTATTCAAGGTGTGGCCAAATGAACCATGCCTTTAAGGTGTTTGATGAAATTTCTGTGAGAGATGTGGTTGTTTGGACTGCACTTGTCATTGCGTATGTGCAAATGGGGAGAGTGAAAAGGGTTTGAAGTGTCTTTATGAGATGCATGCGGTTGGTGATGATTCTCAGAAGCCTAACTCTAGAACAATGGAGGGTGGGTTTCTTGCTTGTGGGGATATGGGTGCTCTGTCACTCTATCAGATGGAAGGTGTTTGCATGGTTTGGTTGTGAAAAATGGAATTGAATGTTCACAAGCTATACAAGCCGACCTGGTGGGACAAGCGATACTCTTTTTTTTTTCTCCGTCTCTCACTCTGCTTTCTCTTTGTGATGAAACCGTATTGTGTCGTGGTGATGAATTTATGAGTTGTTTTGAATTGATAGTGAAAGTTATGAACTTGTTATGTCAAATGGGTGAAGAGGACGGGGAAGGGAAAGGGACAATGGTTGGGGGTGGGTGGGGTGGTGGTGGTGGCAGAGAAGAGTTGAAATCAGGGGATACAGAGGGTGAAGGAAGGGGATGAATCAATTTTCATTTTGGTCCATGTCCACTTGGCGTACACGTGGAAGCACACATGGGTGCTTACGTGGTCTTTAATGTGCCAAATCAGCACTGTCAACGGTGTTAAGTAACGGATTTGACGTCAGGGACTAATATGATCGACGGATACCAGTTTCAGGGACATTTTTTTAATTTTATCAGTTTCAGGGACCAACTTGACAGCGAGTTATAGATTCAGGGACTAGAATGACGGTTTACTCCATTTTCTTCCTAACGGAACTTAAAGTTCCGCATGAGGAATGATTTCCGCCCAATATAAATCAAGGTGCGCGGAACTGTTAAATCCGTGTTGTATGTGCATTTTATATATTTTGAATCACGGAACTGTTAAATCTGCGAGCGAAACTATTAATTCTGCATCAGTGTGGAACTATTAGTTCTATACTGATGCTGAATTAATAGTTCCACATGATACAAATACAAAGAGCGTATTTTAGGCTTTGTACTATCACGTATGTGTAAATAATAATTGATGTATGTGCATTTATTAACTGCCTTGATGTATTTGATGTATTGAAGGAACAAAAGCCCAAATGGCCCAAGGCTTACAGAAGGCGGCACCTTTGCAAGGCCCAAACAGCATACGCATGCAGCCATTTTTATGGTAAGAGACTATGATCCAACTACTCGATACAACGATCTATTAGATCGTGTCCTTAGACATCGCGATGCAATCATATCACATCTCAATTGGGTGTGTATATTTTTAGGCTTTCACAGTTTTGGTTTGTATATTCATAATGATACGATGAGTGCCTAAAAAAAATGAAGTAAATAATAGAATATTCAAGAGGCCTGTAAGGATCAAGATAAAAGACGAGTGAGCCGACTTGAGATTTTGGCATTATAAGCACAAAAAAGACTTACTATCTTTGGGATCTGATACTACACCGCTGCTCAAAACCTTAGGGGATCAACTTTATTACATAAGTGGATTCCTAACTCTTCTATCATGATATAAGTAAGCAGTTCTTGTTGTATTGGCCAAAAACCTTGTTAATTGATCTTTACGGTGCTTCCTCTATCAATTAGATCTTTTATCCATAGAAAAAAGTATCTAGGCATATCTATTTCTTCATATTTCGACTTCTATGAAGTTTCTTTGCTACAGCTGATAAAAATCGTTGTTCTGGACGATATATATGTAGAAAGACACCACGATTTTGAATCAGAAGAGATATTTCAAGAAATCGTAGATCTATTCACTCTATCAATAACTGAGTCGGATCTGGTCTATCATACTATTCTCAATCAACAGGGACAAAATGTAATGTGTTTATGAAGCTATTGGTCAGAAAGCATCTTCTGTGGCTCAAGTGGTAACTACTTTACAAGAAAGAGGAGCAATGGAATACACTATTATAGTGGCTGAAACAGCAAATTCTCCAGCTACATTACAATATCTCGCCCCTTATATAGAGGAAATGCATCTCAAGTGCACCAATTAGTCGGAATGAGAGGATTAATGCCAGATCCACAAGGACAAATGATTGATTTACCCATTCAAACAAAAAAAATCTTTTTTTTTCACGAGATACACACAGCTATAAATATTTATTTGTTACTGAATTGACCATAGACCAATTCCCTTTTGATTTGGGAGTATTCAATACACCCATGAATTCTGAGCTTCATGTTACTCATCCCAAGTGACATGCCAGAGTCAAAACAGGTATCTAATCTAATTCAAATAAAAAATGAATATGAATAGATACCTAGAAAACAAGTAAAACCTATCAATGGACTATCTCTCCTCGCTTAAGAGACTATGATCCAACTACTCGATACAACGATCTATTAGATCGTGTCCTTAGACATCGCGATGCAATCATATCACATTGAAACATAGAATTTCTAAATTCTGACATAAAGCGCTTATTAGATCGAATAGGTACATTCGATTTTATCGAATTATTTTGCCGTATCCAGCCTAATATCAATCCAATCCCTTTCATCAAAAAGATGTGAGCAATTAACCAACCAACAAAACTACTTGTTAAGAATAACAATTTATTGTTGCATCGAAAGAGATAAATGTTCACTAATCTTATTAAGATTGAACTGCGTCTAAACTTCAAGCTGCTTAGCTTTAACCATGGTAATGGTCCAAAATTCTTGGTTGATAGAGAATCAAAGTAGGTTTACCAATGAATCACGAAATGCTATGGCTCTTAACTATTTTTTTTCTTAATTTATTCAGAAGTCATTCGCGGGATCATGCACATTTTCCATCTTATCTATGGCTTCTCTTGCATTGCCAGGCATGAGCGGTTTTATTGCAGAATTGATAGTTTTTTTTGGAATAATTACTAGTCAAAAATATCTTTTAATGAGACTACATAGTTATGGTTCATTTACATCTAATTGATCTAATTGCATTAAAATGAGTAAAGAACCCGAGAAATAAAGATATAGAAAGCATATATATATATATCTATATATATATATTATAGAATTCCCATAAATTAAACTTTTCATACATAAATCATCGAGAAAAAGTACCAGAGATTCCTAGAGGCATACCATCTGAAAAAGCTTCCTTGACCAATTGGATAGATCAAGAAAACAGCAGTTGCAGCTGCAACAGGAGCTGAATATGCCTGCTTAGCTTTCAATTTGCCTCTGACCATCAAATGAAATGTGAATAATCCGTGTCCTCCCCTCTTTGAAACAAACAAGAGGCGCTTCCGGTTCTATCGGTGATGCCCCATTGTCGATTCGACACTAATAAACACTATTATTGGTTGTTCGTCAATTCCAGTTCCAAAATTATTCTCTATCGAATTAGGCTGAAAACATAAGATTCCTCGTTTTTATTCTTAAGCAAGTCCCCCAAAGGCCTTAGTTGATCCATGATTTATGTTTCGTCTTTCGTTTCCTTTTCGTTTGTTTCAAGAGATATATCGATCAATTCCGATTGTTTTCCGATCGAGATGTATAGACCCCATGGTCTATGTGTCTATATAGATCCTGTTCATGGATTAACGAAAATGTGCAAAAACTCTATTTGCCTCTGCCATTCTATGAGTCTCTTCCTTTTTGCGTATAGCATCGCCACTCTCTTTGACAGCATCCACTAATTCGGAACTTAATTTGAAAGCCATATCTCGACCCGGACGTTTTTGGGCTGCCGCTAATAACCAACGAATGGAGGTCTGCTAGAGGTCAATGTACTAGAGCTCATGCCCAAATAGGGGCTTTCTTTTCTCTTGCATGCGCCTTCCTACCGCATTCATTCAAATCAAAGGAAGCTTCATCGGGAAGGGATAGGGATGGCGCATTGGCTTGGTTGGCGGCTTGGCTTCGCTATCGCTCATGACTTGGTATAGAGTCCGTGTAGTCGGTGAGTACGAGACAACCTATGAAACAGCCTATGAGTTTGCATTTTATGGTGAACATTGATTGGGTCATAGCAACGGGGAAAGAGCGGATTGTTCACGGGCTCGTATGTTTTGACAAGCCCAACATTGAGTCTCAATTCCTACACGGACATCGGATAATATCAGTTGCTTCTTTTGAAAAAAGAAAAAGAAAAAAAAAAGATCCGTTGTTTCTTTTTCTTACATGCATCTTCCACACACTTCATTTTATCAAATTCTTTTTATACCTTTTATTTAAGAAAATATGGGTAAAAAATGCATTGGAACAATGTGTATTTTTTTGTTTTAATGTTTTCGAAAATACAAAATAATGTAATATTTTTATGTGTAAATATTATTACTATTTTAATATTTGAGGATAGACACAATATCAGTTTTTATTAATGCACGGGGATATTGCACAAGTGATATTTAAAATTTACTGTTACTGTTATTATATTATATTATATATATATATAAACGTTACAATGTTCTCTAAATACCTGCAGGGTGCAGAGCCCTGGTGCAGGTTTTGCGTGTGAAACTGGTGATGTTTTCCACTATCAACCAAGCTCTTCAATCTCTTTTAGAAAGGGCCTTCCTGAACCGTTTCCACTCACACCAAACTGCCAAAGCACAAAATGACAACTCTGTCTCATGATGATAATCGCATTTGAACATGTACCCCCGCTCAGTCACTGCATGTGTCACGTGAATGCACAATAATGGCAATGCCCCATTTCAAATTTCAAATTAAGAGATCGAGTAATCACCACCATCATCGCCCTATACCTTTATATCTGACACGTCCGTGCACGCTCAATTTCACTATATATAAAGACATCCCCGACCCCCAAGAGCTAGCCACACCACAGATTGAATTGAAGGGTTCTCAATATCATTTATCCATGGAGAGGAAATCATCACTTGGGTTCTTCTTCTTCTTGCTCCTCATTGCCTTTGCTTCCCGTAAGATATTACACATCACTTGTTCACGTCATGTACTGTTTGATTTGATTTGATGAATCAATCATTAATTTTGATTTTTGTGATGTGTTGTTATAACTGATATAACTAAGCTGGATTATTTCTCTTTGGCGATGTGTTAATTAATTAGTTAATTAATTTTGATGAATGAGAGCAGAAATGGTGGCGAAGACTGCAGAGGCAAGGGTGTGCGAGTCACAGAGCCACGGGTTTAAGGGGGCATGCTTAGGTGACCACAACTGTGCACTGGTGTGCAGGAACGAGGGCTTCTCGGGTGGCAGATGCAGAGGGTTCCGCCACCGCTGCTTTTGCACCAGGCTTTGTTGAAAAGCCCTTTGCCTTTGCCACAAGAATATCACACAAATAAATTGTACTATTTCTCATCCATCCATTTGGGGAGGACAACCAACTGATATTCATCGTAATTTGCTGTAGTAGCTTCCTAATTAAATAGCTCTGTTATGGCCTCTGGCTTTGGCTATGCGTGTTATTGCTAGATGTGGAGCAAATAAATTTATCTAGTTATGATTTTCTCCTTCAATCCTAAATTAGTCTAATCAATTAATTCAGGTCATTAATATTGTGGGTTTTTTTTTACTCTAATAAGCGTGCAATCCCATTAATTTCCTTAATCACATTTTATGACTTATGATATGACCAATAATTCATGCTATATAGCTGCTTAATGATACTACTCCGAATTAAGACTATTTTAACCTACTTGAATTGAATTGGTAGGAGTCAATATCATCTCTATTTTATTTTTTCTATTATTATGTTTTTGGTGGAAAAATAAATGACACTTTTATACTATGTATTTATTACATTTATTTTTTCCAAAATCATAATCATAATAATAGAAAAAATGGAGAAAAAAATAGATAGAACGTTAACTCAATTGGTAGACAGTAAAAACTTGTACCAATGGTATATGTTATTGACATTGTACGTAGCTTTTAAATTTTTAACAGCAAATCAGTTAATCAGAGTGATTTTATGAATTTATTTAACTAAGAAATACAATTTACCAAATTATTAAATTAACAACTACAATATCAAATTCCCCTTCAAAAACAAAACTACAATATCAAATTCAAGGAAACTAGGTGGCACTTAATTTGGGATTGTTGAAAATCGACCCATGAATGGGAAAGTCATTTTTTATTGTAGATATATTTGTTTTGACCAATATTTTATTCAACGGATGAGATCAATTACCTGTAACCCCAGGTTAAGTGGTATTTATCATATTAATAAATATTTGTAAGTACAGTCCTCAAATAATAGTTAAATTATAAATTGACCCACAATGTTGTTCTGTCATAAAAGACAACTTTGCACAATTTTCTTAAGATCCGATATAAAAAATGTGATATAAAAAAAATGTTTAAATATATTTCTGGTCCCTATAATATAGCGGTATTTTGCTTTTAGTCCCTATAAAAAAATCAAACGCTTTTGGTCCATATAAATTTTTTTTTGCTTTTAGTTCTTTAAGTGAGTTGACCGCTTATGTATCTATTTTGAGCTCAGTCAGCATGTCAACGTGGCCAAAAACATTGCCACGTAGGATGCCACATCAGCATCTCTCTCTCCTCCCTCCACCCCACCACCACCCTCTCTCTCTCTCTCTCTCTCCTCCCTCCACCCCCACTCCCACCACCACCACCACCTGCTCTCTCTCTCTCC
This sequence comes from Glycyrrhiza uralensis, assembly GCA_030159175.1. NCBI lineage: Eukaryota > Viridiplantae > Streptophyta > Magnoliopsida > Fabales > Fabaceae > Glycyrrhiza > Glycyrrhiza uralensis. The sequence continues at coordinate 47,586,113 of BRZY01000005.1, forward strand.
CCTCCCCCTTCCCCTACGACGTCGTTTTCTCTTCCTCACACAGTTCCCATCTCCTGCCACGGAAACTGTGCTCAGTTTTCTCATCACCACCATCTCTCTCTCCCCTTCTCCGCGAAAGCCATTTCCCTCAAATCGCTTCTCTTGATCCAAATGAACCTTCTTTCAAATGGGTTTCACGGAATTCAAAGAAAAAATACCACTCGTTTCTCTGTTCGTTGTGAAGCTTCAAGTGGAAGGGCAACACCCCATAACACACCTGCTTCAAATTTAATTCCTTTTTTCCTTTTTCCTTTTGAAACTTAAAATCGCCATGGTTGAAACAAATTGGAGTAGAAATGATGACAGAAGAAAATGAAATCGATTGAATAGAGAAAAGTGATTACAATGGAAGCCATAATGGTCGGGGTCGGGGTCGGGGTGGGAGGTGGTGGGGGTGGGAGTGAAGGAAAGAGATTGGGGGAAGGTGAGGAGGGTGGGGGGCGGAGGTGGTGGGGGTGGAGGAAGGAGGAGAAAGAGGAGGGAGGAGAGAGAGAGGGGGGAGGAGAGAGGAAAGAGAAGGCTGACGTGACATCCTATGTAACATCCATTTCTGAAATTAACTGTTTAATTCTGTTTTATATGAATTTGTGTGATATAAATATTTTGATAATTATATTTACCTTAAAAATAGGATTTAAATATGCATGTTTAAGAATACTTTTGAAAATAAACAATTTTCAGCTACTGTTAAGTCTAATTACAACATCTGTTTCTTTGTTTTTACTGTCCTTGTTCTGTTTTATATGAATTTTTGTGACATAAATGTTGTGTGATTTATTTTTAGCTTAAAATTAGGAATAAAATATACAGATTCCGGAATACTTCTAAAATGGTAATTTTTCAGTCAACGTAGGGTTTTTTTTACAGAAAACGGTTTATGTCTAAGTGACGGAAGTAGATTTAAATAGCTTGAGTGTGTCAAAAAAACCCAACAAATAAACTTTCTTCACAAAAGTTAGTTCTTTTAATATTTTTGATTTTATGAAATTTTTCTAGAATTTTTGAAAAAATTTCAAAAATTGTCAAAAAATATACTAAACTAGAAGCGTATAACGTAAAAATCTCATGTGATTTGGAATTGTGATGTATAAGTGTTTATGTGTATTTTAGTGCACTGTTATTTTTGTGTTTGAGAGGATTTTCACTCTTGCCTACTTTCCATGTTGTATTGATATATGGCTGAGTAGATGACTGATCATAGGAGTGGGCTAGCTCTTAGGAGTGTATATGTATGTAATACAATATGTAAAAAATAATAACTTCGCACCATTGCATATAGGAATTTCAAAGCACGTTATAATAATAGTTGAGGAACCTGAGGTCAAAGTTATTTGGGTTAAAATTGGGGTCCAAATCATCCTTTGGTTGTATTTGAATTAAGCAATTTATTGCGGTCAAAATCAAATTACTCTAATTAGTTGGGGTAAAAATCAAATTGCACAACAAACCGATGGAACAACCTCTCACGGGTGATGTCGGCGCTCCCACTCATGGGACGGTTTTCACTTCCCCATGCTAAAGGCCACCAGGAAACTATATATGAGGAAAAAAAATCCTGACAAAGAAATAGTGTGTTTTGGTTGGAAGAACGATAATAAATGAGAATTGTTTTGCACCAAAAAATTGTTGCACCAAATCTATGAACGACATGCGTCAAGTTTTTAAAAAATGGGAAGCATATCACACCACATTTGATGGAAATCATGGAGATCGATTGAGTGCATAGAAATGACCAATCAAATTCATCGTCTGAGTTTTCCTGGAATGTTACTTCGTAAAATTAATCATTTCTCTTAAAAAAAAAAATTTGTCCTAAAATAAGTGTTCACTTTACAATTTCAATGAATTATTAATCAAATTATTTTATTTTACCCTTAATAAATATAGTAAATGAATTTTTAAATGTAGTGAATAATAAATAAATAGCAAGGATAAATTGATAATAAATTTATTATTCTCACTCTTTCATTTAATTGTTTTTTTTAATCTGTGTAAAAAAACTAAAGTGGACAATTATTTTGAGACTAAGGGAATACCACATATTCAACATCTCTATTCTCTTTAATCTATTTTTGTCATATTATGTAATTTATTACATGTATCACTTATTCTTGGGTATATATATACACCAATCCAATGGGTGTCCATGAAACATTTTTCTAGTGGGAAGAACAGCCCTTCAAGATTTCCGTCTATAAAAAAACTAGGACTTGAGCGCAGATATCTGCATCGTGCTTATGAAAAAATGCTCATCCCGCGGCTTGCACCTTCACCCACTTGTAGTTGTATTCCAAGCACACCTTTGAGACAAATGATAAAGCTTTATTATGATCCTCGTCACCGCCCCATCACCTCTTTCCAGCTTTCCTATTCTTGTGTTTCGAATCCTTTGTCGAGAATCAACAGCCTGTAATGTGTTTTTCCCTCTCTATAGCAATCGGGAAAAATATATATATAATATATGTGCTCTTTCCCATGAATTATGTCTTTCAGCAACTATGTGAGCACCGATGTCCAAAAACCAGCTATTTTTTCCTACTAAATATGGACAATCACTTCGGCTCCTTTCACGTGAACAGATTCCTTTAGCCAAAGATATGACACCCAAGTGCATTTTAAGAAAATGTGTAAATAAATTTATAACAATTAATTATAAAATCGTAAAAGTTGATTTTATAATAATTATATATATAACTATAATTTTAATTTATAATTTTTAACTAACTAATATAATTTTGAGTTGGAGCCATAAGGTGGTGTGGGGAGGAGCATAAATATTAGAATGATAAGGATGTCATGTGTGTTCCTTTTCCACTAATATGATATATAAATTTACTAACATTTACCTATAAAAAAAATGATAATTTTGAGTTGTTTCTTTTAAGATTGTAACACTGATTTAAAATAATTCAAATAATCTGTCTTGGTTTTCTTTTCTCCGTTTCTTCAACACATTAGCGAAAAAAAATAATTAATTAAAAAGGAAACATTTATTAATCTTAATTTCTAAATGTTAGTAACATATCAGACCAGGGTTTGATAAGAAAATTGATGAACTGGTTGGGTATTTAATTTATTAATTTAAATCTAAAAATTGGCTGATCATATGGTGGAAATGAGTCGAACTAATCCAAAATTGGTAATTAAAAATCAGTTTGAAAGCCACAGGGAAACACAACGCTTGCTGATTTGACCACACAAAAAAAACGCTTGCTGATACTAAAAGCCACGGGAAACACAACTGGTGTGTTTGGTTGTGAGAATAAATAGTGAAGAGTGAAAGAGATAAGAAAGAGTATGAGAAGAGAGAAAGAGATGAGAAATTGAGTAGATTTAGGGTATTGTTTGGTATAAGAGAAAAAGAGAAGAAATAGAAGAGAAAGAAGTGTGTTTTAACTCTCTCCTTTATTTGGTTTGATAGAAAGAGAGAAGAGAGAAATTATATTTTTTTAAAAAGACAAATATATCCTTTTATTAAAAAATTAATTTTTTTTATATATTTTATGAGAGATACAGATAAGGCAAAAAAGAGGATAAATATGGAACATAAAAAACAGGGTCATTCTTCTCTGCGATTTCTTCGCTACTTTGCGAAGAAAAGAAAAAGTAGTGGGACCTGCGTGTTTTTAATCTCTCTTCGCTGTTTCTTCTTTGAAACAATCAGGCGAAACTCCATCTTTCTCCTCTCTTTCTCTCGTCTTTGTCTCTTTCGCTTCAAAATCACCTCTTCTAATCAGAGGGAACAGCTCCCCCATCAGCAAAATACAATGGCTCAAATATGACGTAGATGTATGAATTATTATTATTATTATTGTTGTTGTTTGTAATACCTTTTACCTAGGTTTATTATTTATATTATGTAATATTAAAAATATATACTTAATTATAATCGATTTAACTACAGTTCAATTGTTGTTGGTTGAACTAATGAGTCATAAACTAGTGTCTTTATTGGTTTTTTTTTTTGGTACATTAATGATTTTTTTTGGTACATTAGTGTCTTTATTGGTTTAACGATTAGTCTGGTTTTAAAAATATTATAATTAATCATGGACAAGGCACGGTTTGGGCTTTTCTTCATGCTGCTTATCCTCCTTGCTTCTCGTAAGTCTCTTATAATATGTGCACATGCCATTACTTAACTCAATATAATTATATATTGACCAAAAAAGAAGGCTCAATATAATTATACATATATACATGAATAATTAGTAGTTAATGAAACCGCAATCTATTTAATTAATGAAACTGCGTTTCTTGTGTTAATGATCGATGATTTGATTTAATGCAGAGATGGTGGTACAAACGGAGGGAAGGCAGTGTGAGTCAAAGAGCCATCAGTTTAAAGGGATTTGCCTCAGCGATGACCACTGCCCTTCAGTTTGCCATATTGAAGGTTTCACGGGTGGGAAATATAGGGGATTCCGTACACGCTGCTTCTGCGCCAAGCGTTGTTAATTAATCGGTGCATATATATATGCAACCTTAATTTGCAGTTTCACTCACTAGCTACTACTCTTCTGTTTCTTTCAGTGCACACTTGGAAATTAATCAATTAATTAATACACCCCTTAACCAGTCGTAATTAGTCTTGGTTCATTTTAAATAATATGCTTGTATCTTTGTTCGCTCTTAATTCGGTTTGGATTTGGTTAATTAGGCGCTTCAGGCTGGCTTTGAGCGCGCGATTTTCTAATGTTACTCTCTTCGTACTGAAATATAAGCAAAAAAATACATGTATTTAGACTAAATATGGTCCAGATACATGTACTTTTTTTGCTTATATTTTAGTCCGGAGGGAGTATATGTTTCTGAATTTCGTGATGTATATTTGTCATCAAAAAGTAATGAACTGCATCATTTTCATTTAATTATATATATCCAAATTATTATTCTTACAACTATTGCACTACTACTACTATTTCTACATGGATGCTCTCATGCAATAATTTTCCTATTAACCGATAGGAGTACAAGGAATGGTGGGAATGGGACATGTCCACTAATGAATATATGCCTTTTTTTTTGGTGGGGGGGAGGGGGTGTCAATGTCTCTGGCTTTTTTTTTTTGGTCAACACAATGTCTCTTTGTTGAACTACCACTAGTCAACTTGACAAAAAATAAACTACACTTTTTTTTGGTAAAAAAAAAACTACACTAGTCAATGCTTGACCGTGGTGAGAATGGGCCTAGCGGTTTTCAACACTGTGCAAGCCCCAAGCCTGAGGTCGTTGGGTATTATGTTTTGCAGTCCAATGTAGTTCCCCAATTAAACCCAAGATATTGACAAAAAAAAAACCAGCAGAGCTATTTATCAACGTTGGCCTTGGCCATGTAACTTGTGGGAGTTGACCAAATACAAATCTTGTAGACTTCTAGATCAAATTTTCAAATCTAAGGGTATGCTTGGATTTTGATTTCATTTTCTCTCTTTAGTTTTAATTTTAAAAAATCACTTTATTTTCAGTTTGTTTCAATTTTTCAAAATTTTGAATAGAAAATACGAAAAAAATTACTGTTTTATACACAAAACTCTTGAGAAAATAAATTAATAAAGCAAAAATAAGATGATATTTTTACAATTAAAAATTAGAAATAGAAAATATTTTATAAAACCAAACATACCCTTAGTTTTCAGTCAATTATAAATACAAGGCGCAACTTTGTTAGGTAAGTTGAATCAAAGACAACAAAAATTTTAGTTAGTCATGTCGTCCTCGTCTCACAAAAGTGCCTACTGCCTAGCTAGCTAGGTTTGACTTTGAACTTTGAACATGGGCCATGTATAGTGAGAGCTGCTTTTACTTACCCAAACAAGTGAAACGACGTCGACCAAAAAAAAAAAACAAGTGAAACGACAAATAGGCATGTTAGGCCCTGAGATTAGAGGTATGTGAACATTAATTTCTTTGGAAAAATTCTTATATTTTTTTTTACTTAATTTTTTTTCTTGCATCAAATCAAATTTTCCCCATCATTGCGATGTGAGTAATATGAATTCACAAAAAACAATCAGAAAATTACATTTTTAGTCTTGTTTTAAAAAATTAAAAAAGTATTCATTTCTCTGTATAAAGATTTTAACTTTTTGTTATATCAAAGATTTTAATTTTAACATAAGGATTGGGTATACGGGATACCGTATATGGCAACGATACGAATGAGTTTTCTTTTTCTTTAAAAAAAAAGAAAATAAATTCCTACCAGTACACGCTTACACCTACAGGCAGTGCAGCATATAAAGTGTGCATGTAACTGAACTGTTTAATTAATTTTAACGAGATGGCATGGAATCCGATTCTGCATATCTAATTCGGTGGTTAAAGATTTTACAAGGATATATACAAAATCTCTTTGAGAATGAATTGGTTTGTTCGAATTAGGCACTTGATTCAGAGATTGGTTAATTAATTTGTCAACGTGGAAGAATGCGTCAACGAATTATGATGCCCTTCAAATCATTTTAGAATTATGGAATATATGCAACATGCCGTTGAACAGTTGCAAATTATATTGGCCCTTCACTTTTTTGGGTGTTCCCTAATCTAATCTTCACGTGGACCCATATCAAGAAAATCTCTCTCAGTGGTGACAAATTAATAGACTTCATGGTGATCACAGTCAAAATACTCCAAGATAATAACAATAGTACCATTCCATAAAAACTTTAAAAACATTAATATTATAATAATGTAGTGAAAGAACTTGAAAAAAAGCACGAGTCTACTGTGGAGTGGAGTGTAGCATGAGCTGAGCAAAACAAATGAATGGCCCAGCTAATTCCAATAGATGAGGTGAGAAAACCATGGACGGAAGGAGGTGGGTCACCAAACCTTGCAGATTCTTCTCCTTATTTTATACCAATTTTTTATTTCCTGTTTTTCTAGAAGCAACAAAAAACTAAGGTAGGAGGGTGAGCCTTACCAACCATGTCCATAAAAAAAAATTAAGAATTGACATGGCCGGCTCAAAATGGCATAACTGTGTTGGGTACGAAAGAAGGTTGGTTGAAGTTTGAAAATGACAAATATATATTTGCGAATTTATACTATACCGATCATTTTTAGCAATATTATTGTGGTTAGATAAATGGATCAAGTGTTCTTAATTGAGACCTACTACCATATATATGAATATGATATATGATCTCCTTACAGTTAAGCGAATTTTCACGGGACATTAGCTGATCAAAACTCCCTCCACGTACACATATGATAATGGGACCACTCAAAAGGAAAATCAAATTATTATATTTTTTATACGACAAATTATTTTTGTTTATCCAAAACAAAAGAAAATCAAATTATTTGCATTATCAACAAATATCTGGTCGGATAATATTTAATAGGAATAATGATTGCATTTGAAATCTTTTATATATAATGATGCAAATCATTTTTTTTAAACGTTCTAAAATGAAGATTATTTTTTTTGCTGAATTTCAAAAATAAAGATTAATTGAAGATTATGAAAAACACCTGTCATATTTTGAATTTGTTACCGTTAAGGCAATAAGTTCAATATTTTGTACTTATATTTAATGAAATTAATAATTAATATATATATATATATATATATATGCCAAGTGGGTGAAAGAATTGAAAGAAAATTAGAACATTTATAACGCTGCACTAATCTCAACCATGGATGGTAGGGGACGTTAGTTAGTACTCATATCCACTTGAATTGACAAGAGTAAGTGGAGTCAGTTGGGACATGCTTCTAGAACCCTTTATTAGGAAACAAAATATGTAAAGTAGTGAAACAAGTAGTTCGAAAACAATGGAAAGGTGAAGGAACAGAAACAAAATACAAAAAACTTGGGGGAAACAAATAACGGACCGGAGATAAGGGAGAGTTTGGTTTTGCACTGAAGGAAAAGTTTGGCATGGTGTGCATTGCCTGTTTTTGAACTTCTCAATCAATGAATCATATGAATGTCGGCAAGAAGCTTTTGTCGTTTGGTACTGATACTTTAATTAATTTTGCTATGCTTTTTCCCCATGTTTGATTTTCTGCAGCTTCGTTAATTTCCACTTGGTCCTTGCATTATTGATCATTTATTCAAAGGTCCCAGGCTGAGGTCAGGTTCAACTTATTTCACATTTTCACAATATAATTGCTACTTTAACACAGATTAATTAACAAAAGTCAAATGCAATAATATCCCCTTTACCTCAACAGGAAAACAAGATATATACACCACCCCAAAAATTAAAAATAGAAAACCTCCACCCTATAAATTAGATTCGAAAAAGTTCTTCTAAAAAAAAATTAGATTCGAAAGTTTTTTCTAAAGGCGATAATAAAAGTTTTTAGCTTTTCTCTCTCTCTCTCTCTCTCTCTCTCCCTCTTTGATATCAGATAAAGGATTTTAGGTTTTTTTTACATTCATATGATTCAATGATTGAGAAATTCAAAAACATTATTTTTGGCGTGCATTGCATGTTTTTGAACTAAAACTCTTTGGGTCAGCTATGAGAATCGAACCTTAAGTCCTATCACCTAGAATGTATTGTTAACTCATTAGCCACACACATTAGATAAGAATTTTAGATTTTAATAAAAACAAAGGAATTGAATTAAATTAAATGTAAATTAAAGGGGAACATTTTTTACTATTTTAAAAAAATAAGCATTGCATACCAACAATAACAAAAGCCAACCTCACAATCTACTTATCAAAGGCTCAAAGGACAACATTCATTTTTTTCTTTTACTAACAAAATATATTTATCTTGCCCTTGCGTTGTATGGCTTGTTTTAAAATTGATTTATTATTATAAGAAATCTTATTTAATAAAAAAATACATGCTTAAATTAATACAATTTAACTTCAACTGGCAAAATATCTTATACATTATGTGAATATTTTAAAAATTTATATAAAGTTTTTAAAAAAAATTCTAAGAACAATTATTTAAAGGAATAAATATAAGTAGTTTGGAAAGGGAAAACTAATTTGAATGTATAAATAAATTTTCTAAAAGAATTAATAAATACAAGTAATAACTAATATTTGATATGAAAAAAAGAATCTTTTAACATAATTAAAAAAAAATTTAAACATATGAAGTTAAAAAATTAACATATAAAAGTAAAATTAAATACTGTTATGTAGATGATGTTGTGTTATTTTATTTATTTTGGAGGGTATTTTATGAAAATTGAAATGTATATAATTTCTCGCTTGAATCAGACAGGGAAATGAAATTTTGTCGAAATTAGTTGAACGATAACCTTTGTGACTAAAATTTACAAGAATGCAAGTTAGTTGGGAATGAAGCAGTCCCTACCTAAAATCCTATCTAGAATGGAAAACAAAAAATTCTTGGCATCCCTTGATTATTCTTGAATTAAAAACTAGTTGATATATATATGGTAATTTTTTAGTTGATATCCATCCTAACTATTTTTTTTTCTTAAATATGAACTTGGTCTCTCTAAAAATTTGAGTTTTGAATTTAGTCTATAAATTTAAAGTCAACGGTTTTCAGTCTTCCCAAATTTCAAGTTTTGAATTTAGTCTCACATTTGCGTTGACCCGTGCCATATCACCCCAAAAATACCTACGTGACACATTGCTGGCCACGTCATTTGACATGTCATTTATTTACAGGGACTAAAATCAAAACATATAATTTTTACAGGGACCTCCACCACTATCCCTCTTTCAAAACTCGAATTTTTAGAGGGACCAAGTTCATATTTAAGCTTTTTTTTTTTATTTTCTGATGCAGGACTGTAATCTGATGTGTCAATGCCTCAAAATAAGGTGGTGAAGCGGAAAAGTTTCCATTAACTGTGACTTGCAAATAACTTAGGAGCTATTGGAACAAGAAAACTCCACACATTTCAATATTTCCTACCAAAAATTGAGAACAGACAGGTGAAGTGACCATTAGGGGCTTATCACTTTTCACACCTTTTGCATTATTTAAATTAATTAATAGCACATTAATAACAATAATTAAATCAATGGTGAGGTAGTAATTAAGAGTAACAATAAAAATTTGACGAAAAAGGAAGCGAAAATAAAATAAATAAGGAATGGGTGCACAGCTGCACAAGCTCAGGGGTGAAAGTATGAATCAAAGAAGTAATAGAAGCAGAGGTGAAAATAAAATAAAATAAAGGGCGGGGAAGGGAAGGGAATAGGAAAAAGGAAGTGGGGAGAGACATGAAAAGTAGGGTGTCATATCATATGGACCAGTGTAAAACTGGTCCACCAAACCCCAGTCACCTTTTTACCTAAAATAGGAGGTATTCCCTGTCTATACTGTAACTAGAGAATTTGCCCAAATTTGTATAATATTATAGATTATATATTATAGATATAGATTTATAAAAGGTGTTATTACAAAACATGCCCAACAGATGTGATATTTGCAATTCGATATAAATGATAGACTTAAATATATTTTTAGTCCCTTATTTTTCATTGAGTTTCATTTTTAGTCCCTCAAAAATAAAATAAAGTCCTTTATTTTTGAAAAATTGTCACTTTTAGTCTCTGAGGCTATATTTTAAATCTAAAAAATATTTTTTAAATTTATACTTTGACCCCTCCCAAGCCTGATTTTTACCTTAACCCGTTTTTCGATTTTCCTACCCCTCCACTGATGCACCGCGGCCCCCCCATCCCTGCTAGGAGTAGTTCCAACGTCCTCCCTCGAAGCTGCCATGAGATACGACCTCTCTCTCGTTTTCCTCCCTGTGCGATCGCGGTGGCCGCCTCCCTTCCCGCCATTTTGCGCAACCTCCCTTGGCCGCGCAGGGATGGGGGGCCGCGGTGCATTATTGGAGGGGGAGGAGAACAGAAAAACGAGTTAAGGTGAACATCAGGCTTTAAGAGGGGTCAGAGTATAAATTTAGAAAATACTTTTCAAATTTAAAATATGGACCAAGGGACTAAAAGTGTCAATTTTTCAAAAATGGGGGACTAAAAAGACCCGTTTTATTTTTTAGGGACTAAAAATGGAACTCAGTGAAAAATGAGGAACTAAAAACAGATTTAAGCCTAAATAATATAATAATTTAATTTTTTGAAAATAATTGTGAAATAAAAGTTATAATACTATAATAATATGTAAGTTTAAATATATTTTGGATCCCTATAATATAATGGTATTTTGTTTTTAGTCATTTAAGTGAGTTGATCGTTGATGTGTTCTATTTTGAGCCCAGTCAGCATACCTACGTGGCCAAAACAGTGACACGCAAGACGACACACCAGCCCCCTCTCTCCCCCTTTCTCTCTCCTCCCTCCTCCCCCACCTTCCCCACCTTCTCCTTGCAAGTGTTTTTTCCACATAAAGGTCTGGCCTTCTCATGTGGCCAGTGTATTAAATTCGAAAAATCAAATTTTCACTAATCAAATTTTTAATAAAAACGTAAACACATAAATCAAAATTCCTAAAATTTTAAAAACAAATGTTAAATAATCATTTTTCTAAGTTTGGTCAATTTTCAAATATTAATAAAATTATGGGCTTTTTTTGTAAATATTTCTACATTAATTTTCATACTTACATACACCCATCCTGCAAATAACCTTTTAGATTGGTCAAACCGTACCAACAGGTAGCCCATAACCCATCTGGACTGTTGCATTTGTTTATTATTATATCTATGGATAAAAATTCAACTAAGGTTTGGTGGACCAGTTTTACACTGGTCCATATGATACGACACCGAAAAGTAGAGCTACCTACCAAATCCAGCACTAACTTAATTGTAACCACTCGTCTTTCTCACCAACTCGGTCAAATACTCTCTCTTGCAACATTACTCTCTCTCTCTCTCTCTCTCTCTCTCACACACACACACACACAGAAAAAGAAGGTCCCCGAGTCAATTGCACCTCCTCTTCCTCTCCACCACCTCCCATTTATATTCCTTTTTCCCCCTCTCTCTTTTCTCACCAATTACTTTCCCAGGTTCCATTCCATTCCCCCACATAAACAAATCTATACCACTACTACTTCCTCTCTCTCTCAATTTCTCAACAACTAACAACAACAACAACCAATATTGATATGGGTAGATCCCCTTGTTGCGAGAAAGAGCACACCAACAAAGGAGCTTGGACCAAAGAAGAAGATGAACGCCTCATCAACTACATCAAGATTCACGGCGAAGGCTGTTGGAGATCTCTCCCAAAAGCTGCAGGTAATTAATTAATTAATTAATAGTAATACATACACTAGTAGCTTCTATTAGCTACAACAAAATTAAATTAAATGTACCTTCCTTTAGCTAGAGACAGCACCCATTAATTTCTTCTGATCAGAGAGTCCTTTTTTTTTTAATAATTAAATCAATATTATGGTTGGATGGAGACAGGGTTGCTGAGATGTGGCAAGAGTTGCAGACTCAGATGGATAAATTACCTGAGACCTGATCTAAAGCGAGGAAACTTCACCGAAGATGAAGATGAACTCATCATCAACCTCCACAGCTTACTCGGTAACAAGTACGAAACACACACACGATCCCCCTCCTCATCCATATAGTTAAAAAAAAATAAAAAAAATTATTTAATTTATAATATGATTGTTGTTTATTTGTTTTTCTTCCGCCAAATGACAAAATTAAAATTAAAGTATATTCTCAACATTTAACAGCTACTTTATATTAATTTGTTGTATATGATTTGTGATCAGGTGGTCTCTAATAGCAGCGAGGTTACCGGGAAGAACTGATAACGAGATAAAAAACTACTGGAACACCCACATCAAGCGAAAACTCTACAGCCGCGGAATCGACCCACAAACCCATCGACCACTCAACGGCAACGCCGCCCCATCGCCGGCCACCGCAGCAGTTCCACCTCCTAATAATAATGCTGCTGCAGTGTCTCAAATCACCAAAAGCAACAGCAATAACAACAAGATGAACAACAACGATAATAGCATTAGCAGCAACAACAACAATAACAATAACGGCGGTTTTCAGTTAGCGAGTGGCTATGCTATTGGAACCGACTTGGTTTGTGAGGACTCATCGAATAGTAGCAGCGGCGTTACCACAGAGGAAACATATCCTCATCAACAACTCAACTTGGACCTTTCCATTGGCCTTCCCTCACTTCAGCCAGCTCAAGTTTCTCCTGTGAACCCAGATAAGTTGAAACAACAACAACAACAACAAGAACAAGGTGAGCAACCAAAGGTTATGTACCAGTGGTATGGGAACGTTAGTAGTGGTCAAGGTGTGTGCCTTTGTTACGGTCTAGGGTTTCAGAGCAACCAACCTTGTTGCTGCAAAGCCTATAGATTTTACAGACCCATGAATATTTAGAACCTGATCACATTTAATTATCTGAGCCGGCGCTTAAGTGTAATATTTGTTGTGACTGTTCTAATTAGTTAACACGGAAATAGTTTTAGAAATCCCAAAATTTTGAGAACAATTCAGTTGAGTAGAAGTAGTAGTATTTTTTGTTTCATATATTTTAAAGTGTTAATTTTTTGTTTATAATATTAATGAATTTAATTTCTAAACATGAACTAAATATGTATCCATTTGCTAGCTTGAAGTGAATATAATTCGTCCCCTATTAATGATGAGTATGTGATTAGCTGCTTTATTTACTTGCTCAATTTTTAATCCAAAAAAAAAACTTTTCAACACTGTGTATATGTCATGCATAGAGGAGAGAAGAGAGAATTAGAAAGGAAAGAAGATAACAAAATTGAGAAATATGATCGGATGATATAATAGAAAAAGAAAATTAAAGAGATCGATGGAGTAGTGTTAAAAATAAAATTAATTTAAATTTAAGTGATTAATCTCTATTAACAATGACTCAATGAGCCACTGATTAAACTCATAATCGGTTATTATTGCATAAAATTTGAATATTCCTGGCGTAGTAGTGTTGACTACTGATATGGGCAGTAATGAGTTGTGATTAACAATAACTGTGTTTGGTAAGTTTGCAGTAAGTTTGAGACATGGTTAACACTGACTAGTGTCAGTGCCAGTGGTCACTGTTCACGCAAGTGGAGAAGCTCCAAAATTCGCAATAATTTTTTTTAGAATTTTTTTTAAATTTACTATTTCAAAATTTGTATTTTTTACAAATATTAAATAAGTTAAACTCAATTAAGATTCTTATAAATATATGTTATTAAGAACTGAAATTTTCGGTCTGATAAAAAAAAAAGAACTACAAATTTGGGTATGATATGATTTCGGATAACGTTTAGGTAGACAGCCTTTGAATGCAAACCTACCATTTACTGTCACAACAATAAAGGGAAATGAAATATTGGCCACCCACCCACACCTCTCTTATGCCCATTATTTCATTGGAATGAGGTGTGGGATAGGTGTAGGGCTGTAAATGAGTCAAACTAAATTGAGTATATAAAATTTGAGTTTGGTTTGTGAAAAAAATTAATGGCTCAAGTTTGACTCATTTATTTAAACGAGCCTAATTAAAAGCTTGAGTTTGGACTTGTTAGAAAAAAGTAAAGAGTGGGCTTGGCTTGTTGGCTCATTTATGAATTTTTTCTTAAATTAATTTTAAACATTATTGGTTTAGTATTTAATAAAGATTAGCGTTTAACATGTGGTATATGAAATTCAAAAAATTTAGACTATTATATTTAGATAATCTAGCAAATAAAACGTTCATAATTAAACTTCTTCACTACTATCAAAAGAAAACTTCAAGATTAACACTTAATAAAGTTCTGTATATTTCCATAATATCAACAAAAAAAGCTGATAAAATCTCTATCATCAATTTATTGGTAGGATAGTCTCTTTCAAAATATTGTCCACTTGAACACATAAAATACAAAAATATATAAATATTAAATATTATAATTTCAACTTAATAACAAACTTTATAAACCAAATAAAAACATTATCATACCTTTGGCTTTTTTTTCTTGCCATACTTATGGCATATCCAATCAGTTTCACAAATCAATGCTTGGATAGTTTCTTTATCCAAAGAAACTTGATATGCATAAATAACTCTACCACCGGCACTAAAAGTTGCCATGCTTGGACAGTTTCATTTTTTTAACTTTATATTTTATTTTTTTAAAAATAAATTTGTAGGATCTATGTAATTTTAATTTTTGATTATATATTATTTTATATATATATATATATAAACGAGCTATTTGCGAGCCCTTAACGTCGAGCCTATCAGGCTTGGGTTTGACTCATTTAAATAATCGAATCCAATTTTAAGCTTAAACTTGGCTTATTTAATTAAACAAACAAACTTTTGTGAGCAATTAATAAATCAGACCCAAATAATTCACGAATAATTTAACTCATTTATACCCCTAAATGAGTAATTGGTAGTCCATCTATCACCGCTCATCATAAAACTAGACTATATATGTACTCGACAAAGTTTTTTTCGCATTGATTGAGATATGTACTGTATGGTGATTTGCTAAAGCCCCATACTTTGACTATTATTTTACTAGCACCTCTCTTTATTTTTGTGTTGGCGACAAAAATACATTTTTATTATATATAGATAAACATAGAGAAATTAGTCTCTGAATAAATATTTTATTAATTAATTTAATTTTTAGAAAATTAAAATGTGAGAATTTTTTAGGAGGATGTGAAGGCCAACAAACTGTAGCAGTGGTTGTTGGCTTCTGGCACGGAGGAATACCAAAGAATATTGCATAATGATTAATGAAGTGTTAGGATACTCATATTTTCTGTTTTATTTAGTAATAAGAAAAAATAAGTTATAAATTTATAGTTTCAGTAAAAAAAAGTTATAAATTTAGTTATCATTTGAAATAACATCTAAACAAATCTTATACTATTTTATTAAAAAATTATCTCCATTTAAAATAAATTTATAAGTTACTCAAATAAATTGAAAGTTAGTAATGAATATATCTTGGCATAAGATGTCTTGAAAGTTAAAACTTTGGTCAATGCTTCAATTCATGACTAAAACAAAATCAAAGTTGAAGTCCTTCTTAGCGATCGAATTGAATCAATAACCCAGCTCTAATTCAACAAGAAAAAATATGAATACTTAAAAATAAAATAGATTTAGAAGTTTTCCCGTCTTCTAGAAACGAAATTATTGAAGACGTATATCAATCCGAATTTCATCATCCTGGCATATATAAATATAAATCGGGCGAGGTGATTGAAAAAGAAGGCTCGAATTAAATTGAATTTCTACAACTCATTCAGCCGAAGATTTTTCTTATTTAAAAAGAAAACTGAATAGAGTACAACGACAAGGAGAGTTTAGATCACAAAATTGATGGATCGATGCATCGCACTTTTCCACTTATCGTGAAAAACAAGATTAGACTTCATTTTTTATGAAAGAAACTATAATTAGACTAGGCCGTGACTATCTGAGAGCAATGACTAATGAACAAAGAATTTATTTAACGATATTGCTAAATTTAATCAATACATCCTGCTTCAAAAAAATCAATACATCCTATTTGTAGTTTTTGAACGATAAATAACTTATAATAAAGCTAGAGTGAATTATTATTTTAGTTTTTGAAATTGTAGAGCACTACCAATTTAATTCATAAAATTATTAATATTAATTTTTTAAATTAATGTCTAAAATTATAAATTATTGATCATATTAGTCTTGTTAAACAATTTTATAAACTAAACTGATTGATTAAAAAAATTAATATAGTTGAGAATTTGTAATTTAAAAATTTGATTTAAAATATTAACAGCTTAAAAATTAAATCAATATTGTCTTACAATTTTAAAGACAGATTTCAATAAAACAAGTTGCAAAAGAGACGTTATCCTCGACATGTGGTTGGGCAGAATTTGCAAATATCCAAAAGGACTTCTCTGTTTTAGAATGAGATATTACGTCAAATATTAAATTAAAATATTTTAATTATTGATATGAAAATTAATAGTTAATATTAAATGTTAATAAGAAGAATTTTTTTTTTAGGAGAGAAAAGGTAGAAAATATAGGTAAACCGTGAAAAAACGGAATAAAAAAATTAAAAGCAATGGCGCGAGACTGTGGATATATATAGATAGAAAGGTGTTTGGTGGGGAGTGGGACCTACGAGACAAAGACAGGAACAGAAAGGGGAACCGAACAACACTGAGCGGTTTTGGTAGGTAGATGTTGGTGACGTCAGCTACGCCACCCACCAACTCTGTCTTTTCTCATAAATTCCTTCTTACATTTTATCATCATGTGCATCTTCTGTACTGCTTGTTTAAATACAAAATTAATAAGTTGACCAAAAAAAAATACAAAATTAATAAATATACAAATATATTACTTAAAAATTATACTCGATAACACAAAATAGAATTTTCCTTAAAAAACATAAAATAAATTTGTGATTTTTACATGAATGATTAATTATAAAAAATAATTTGTTTCTCTTATCCATATCTTCTCTCTCTCTCTCTCACACACACGTATATCTTTTTTTTTTTTTTTAAAACCTTTTTTCTCTTCAGATGTATACATTCATATAATGTAATTCATCGAATAATATTTCTTGTTAAGAAAAAGTCGCACGTTACAGGCACCTAAACCCAATTCTTTCGCTTTCAGCTCCATGTGACCATGTGCCTCCTCAGCAGTTCCACGCTAGCATATCTTTATCTTCGTGGTTTTGTTTTGTCTTGTTGAATTTATCAGCATGCGGCTTCTTCTAGAGCGCCATATAACTAATTAGTAATTATGTATCTAAACGTTTTTAATTAGTAAAATATTTGTCTATTATTAACTACTTGGGGCGAATACTAAGCTGAAAATGAGGCAGCATAAGTGACCGGTAATAAGAGGTAAGAACCGCTAAATTCCTCAATCTATTTTGCTATTAAAGGTCTGTGACAACCTTTTTTTAATAATTGGGGCTTCAAGAAAAGGCTGAAAGCCTGAAACTTGGGTTTTCTCTTGATCCATCTGTGATCCCCCTGTGTGCCTGGTTATGTGCCGCCACGGCGCCACCCATTGGCCATCTTTTTGTAGCTATAGTGTAGATTCACAAGTACTATCTTTGTTCCAAAATTATAGCAATTTTAGAGTTTTATTTTTATTTTAAAATTATTGTAATTTTACAATTTTAAAGTATCATTAATTATTTTTTTACCTATACTCTTATTTAATAATTACTAATAGGAGTAGTTGACATTAATAGTATAGAGATTTGTGTATATTTTATCATAAATACTCTTCCATTAAATGAGGTTATTTTAGTCTATACTCCTCCGTTTTTTTTTATCTATCAGTTTTTAAGAAAAATTTTGTTCTTTTTTATTTGTCGTTTTGATAATTTAAGATTATATTTTGACAATTATACCTTTAACCCTATTAATTGTTTACACATTTTTCATAAATTGATTAATGTAGTAATTGAGAAATTCAAAGACTAATTGAATATGATACATCTACTCCCAAAAATTATTTTACTTTCCAACAACATAAATTTATTACTAATTACTAATACACACATGTGAATGTATCTAAGACTAATTGGATAATTAAATAAGGGGTTAAAAATGATTAGAATGAAAGACACATTAATTTATTTATCTACTCCCAAAGACTAATAAAATAAGGGTATGATAGAAAAAAATTTACCAATTAATTGATTCCTTGGTTATGGTAAAATAACCTAAAACGACAGATAAAAAGGAACGGAGAGAGTATGCAACAATATTTTACTTCTGTTAAATATTTTCTAATCTATGTGCATTAACCTTAAACTGCTATAGTTTTGGAATGGATAGAGTACTTAGGTTAATAAATAAGCCCAAATACATCTTTCATAAGCCAATCCAAGGCACCTTAAATCCCTTACTTAACACTAAGGATCTTTACTTGGTGTTTCTAAAAATGCATTAAATGAGCTTTAATTGCCCTTTCATCTGTTGCCCACAGTAACAGTAGGCTTAATTTGTAGGAATTTACTTCCTTTTTCTAATTAAACCCAGAGAATATGCACATGCGTTATACTCTATCTAGTTCAAAATTTTGATAGTTTAAAGTTTTGATACATAGATTAAGAAATAATTAATTGGATAAATTTTAGACTAAAATATTTCTATTTATTATTCATCATTATTAACTATCTTAATTATTTTTTCAGTCAAAATTATTAATTATACTAAGGGTATAGTTAAAAAAGATAATAAATTATCTCTTAAAATCCTAAAACAACCAATATTTTGAGATAAAAATAAAAAACTAAAACTACTAAAAATTTGAATCGAAAGGAATAATAAGCCTTTGAATTAATAAACGAGAGGACCGGATACTTACAAGTCGCAAGAATTGAAGGCCAGCCCTTTTACAGCAAAATTGAGTGTTATTAATTCGCTTGGAAATTTGGAATGTAGGATATCAATATTTTGCATAAGGCCAACCTTAGTACTACCTCTTTGTAATGAATATCAACAATAACTACACCGCTCATGAACAAGGGGATTATTGCACAGTCCCTCAAGGCCAAGGCCATAGAACAAAGTAACGTCTGAATTCGAGTTGGGAACAGCTGATGTCAGATCAATTAAATTAATGCCTCTTGGTGTTGAGTTCGGGTTTAGAGAAGAATCAAAGCACTTATTCTACGCAGTGTGTACTATTCCTCTGGTGCTTGTTCCCACTTCCTACTGCCCCTACACCTACAGCTACAGATAACCTTTTTATTGAGTTAAATACTAATTTTCTTTTTTGGTCGAGATGCGCAATTTATTAGTAATTATCTTATTCTTATAACTTTGTAGAAAATTGCATTTCGTTAAAGTGATTGATATCTATTTAATATCAGTAAATAAAAATATCATAATTATAATATTTAAATATGACATCTCTATCTATAAATTAAAATATAATCTACTTAGTCAATCAGAGTGCCACGTGATTTAAGTTTGAATTATGAAGTGGGATAAATTGTTTTTTATTATTCAAAAGAAGAACCCTGGATAAAAAACAATGTACAGAAAAAGTTAGCTACAGTATTTCATACATTCTGGTTAATAAGTTTGTTCGGATCAAGATATTGTCAAAAAAAAAAAGTTTGTTCGGAAGACTTTCCTTCATTACTAGACTCATTCACTTATGCTCTTTTGTTGGATGATTTAGAGTCCAACAATGCAATTTAGGGTGCCTTTTTGTAAATAATTTAATTAAATGTTTATGAAAAAAATTGTTTCTATAATAAAAAAAGGAATAAAATTAAAATGTTTTTATATAACTTGAAATTGTTTTCATAAGCTCTCCCAAATACCTACATGCACAAACACTTATGTTATAAGATAAACTCAAATAAGTAGTAAATAAGCTCTTACAAACACACTTTTGAACTCATTCACCTTCTAATTCAATTTAAAGTCCATTTGTTTTCAATTATTTCATGAAAAAACTATTTTTAAACAAATAATAAATTTTAAGAATTTTTTATGCATTTTTTTCAAATTTTAAAAAGAATCAAAATATAAAAGTAATATGCTTAAATTTAAAAGTTATTTGACAGTACTGTTGTTGGGCATTTACTTTTCACCCCACCCGTCCAAAATTTGCAAAGGAGGCAATGGAACTTCAGGCCTCCAGTAGGGGAGGGTTTTTTTTTGTCACAGAGGGGAGGGGTTTTTTTTGGTCAACAGAGGGGAGGGGTTGAATAAGAGCGAAGTTATAAATGGGCTAGAGTCGTCAATTTGGGCCGGGCCGTTCTGTTAAGCAAGGTTTTATTGTAAAAAAGAAGGGGGATTTCTAAAGGCACATACATCTCTTTCTAATCACACATATATAACAGTCAAAAGTCTGAAACATCCTCGTTGCATTTTGTTATTGTGCGAAACTATTAATTCTGCACTGCTACGAAATTAATAATTCCGCATGTTATCTGTATGTGTGCGCTACAAATAACACGTGCGGAACTATTAATTCCGCACTGATGTGGAACTATTAATTCCGCATAATTCCATGCATGTTATTTGTATATGTGTGCCACAAATAACACATGCGAAACTATTAGTTCTGCAGGACTAGGATAGTGTGTATAGTTCCGCACGATTATGATAGTAGCTCCGCACGATTAGGATAGTGTGTATGTGAGCCATTGGAATGTGTGAGATGGTGAGGGTATGATTTGGTGTCCGAGGGTACATGGGTTAATGGTGTGTGTGACCAATTTGGGACGTTGGATTTTCATGAAGGCACACAATATGCGCTCATGCACCTTCATCGGCTGGGTTAGTGTGGAGGGGGAAGAAAGTGAGGGGGGGTTTGGGATTTTATTCAAAAGGGTATTTTTGGGATTTAAAAGAAATTAAAAGTTAGTGTATGTGTGAGAAGTAGTTTGTGTATGTGCCAATATAAAATCCCAAAAGAAGGGGGAAGTAAAATATCAAAATGGAATGACCTCATCATGCGGGTCTTAAGTTGATGTTAGATGACTGCATATGCTGGTTTGGGCTTGGCTCAATGTGTAACCTTCGGGTTGGCCTCTTGGCCTTTAATACAATTCAGATTTGACCAAAAAAAAACAAATATAACAAAATGAAGTTAATAATCAAAGCATTGACCAAAAAAAAAAAGTTAATAATCAAAGCAAAAAAAAAAAAGAAGTTAGTAGTGAAAAAGAGAGATGTATCATAATCAAATGATGTACTCAACCTTATTAAGGACAACCAAACTGTAGGCCTTAATTTTATTTTATCAAGATATATAATGAAAAAACATGTACAAGATCATTTGAATTTATCCTCTCTTTTTTTCCTCAAAAAGGAATATAGGGTTAGAAGCCAAAGCAAACGACATTTCTAGCCGAACGAAGCTACTTCCATCTTTCAATTATAAAAGTAATAGAGCTAGAGCAAGTTTAACTAAGCAAAAGCAGAAAAACAGGTACACAATATTCATGGGGCTTTTTTACCATTGTAGCACTATTTTTTTTATTATTTTCCAATCTAGCACTCTTTTTTTTTTATTTCCCAAAGTAGCACCCTTTTCATTAAAATATTTATTTTTATTAATTATCAATTAATTAAATATTAAATATTAGTTTAAAATTATAATTAAATTATTAATTGTTAATTAATTAAATATTTAATTGTTAAATATTTATTAACTCGATTTGTTAACTAATTAATAATATAATTATATAAAATAGCTCACATTGATTTAAAATTTAAAGTAAACCTACATAGACAGTGGTGTGACTGTGGTGAATTTCAGGCACTACACTATCCATGTTTGCATGTCATCGCTGCTTGTTCCCAAATTCACCACAACTACATGATATATGTGCCTCCCCAGTACAAATTGCAAAATGTATACAATATTTACCGCAGAGAGTTCAAACCGGTGTCTCACCGTTCGTATTGGTCAGAATACAATGGAATTAAGTTGTGCCACAATCCAACAATGCAGAGAGATCCAAATGGCTCTCCACAATCCACAAGGATTCGTACTGACATGGATCAAACGGAAAGGAGTCGTCATTCCAATAGATGTGGACTCTGTCGAAATGAAGGGCATAACAAGAAAAAATGCCCTTACCGTTCTAGAGCTGATACACAGCAGTAAAAATTTTCTATAATTTGCATTTAGTTCACTTTTGTATCATTTCTATTTTTATCACTTTCGTATTTGTATTTTTAAATTTTAAATCAATGTGAGCTATTTTATATAATTATATTATTAATTAGTTAACAAATTGGGTTAATAAATATTTAACAATTAAATATTCAATTAATTAACAATTAACAATTTAATTATAATTTTAAACTAATATTTAATATTTAATTAATTGATAATTAATAAAAATACATATTTTAATGAAAAGGGTGCTACTTTGAGAAATAAAAAAAAAAGAGTGCTAGATTGGGAAATAATAAAAAAAATAGTGCTACAATGATAAAAAAGCCTATTCATGGCTCAGTGATCAGATCTGCATCTTTCAATTCCTAGACAGAAAAACATAAACCATATACAATTTTGTTCTCACATAAATCATAATCTCCTAATAGTTGTTATTTTAGGAAAAAGAGCATTGTATATTTTATCAGTGTGAATACCTTTGAAGCTTTAATTGAATGTACCAAAAAGAGTATATGTTACCTGCCCTTGCACAATTTAGAGGATATTTATACCAAATTGTTAACCTGTTAAAAAAATTAAGGCAATAACTACAAAAGAAGTTTTCTGGAATGTACTGAAGTTTATAGAAACCATAACATTGGATCACAGACTCAAAGGAAGAAGCTAAAGCCTGAAGTGTACAATGGATGCTTCCAAGTTCCACGCAAGACATGATGGGGTAGTTCAGTATACAACCAATTCTTGAAACAGGCTTGAATTTTGTTATAAATCATAATCAGATAAAGAAAAAAAAGTAAACACTCCAAAATATACCTTGCCGGAGGTAGTAATGCTAAGAACCTCAAGTCCTAAAAATGAAATGCATTTGAATTCACCAATTTCAATTTACAAAAACAAAGCACCAAAACTCAGCCCTCCAACATCAAATTAAGGGCCAGAAGCTCCTGAAGACTCAGCAGCATCCTCTAATCTCAATGTTATGGCTACTTCTTCAACCATTTTGCCTTTATCTGCTGAGCCTTCCACTGCCTTGTTCAACCTTTTCAACCATATATCATAGTCAACAGGGTATGGGGTTCCACAAAGGCTATCCACATAATCAGCAAATGCTTTCAAGAGAGCGGAAACCTGGCCGAGATGTTGCTGGATCGAACGCTTCGCCCAGCTTCTCTCCCTCCATTGCAAAGCAGACTCAATAGAATCTTGTTGACACATAGTCCCTCCACAAATGAAATAGAGGATGTAGACGATGCTTTCAGCATCAGATGATGGACACAGCTTCCCATGCTGAAGTGCATGAGATGATGAGAACTGCAAATTTATAGCAGGGCTGTCCCTATCTTCCAACACGGCACGGCCCCAAGATACTGGGACATACATGCCTTGGTTTCTTTTCTGGCCTTGTTTTTCATCAACAACATGTATTATGTTTTCTGGACAGATATCACCATGCTGGACATTAGCCATGGCTGCACTCCTTAGAGCAGCGAGACAATCTCGGCATAAGCACATTGCTTCCTCAGCAGAAAATGACCCCTCATTAGCAACTACAGATGATAGTGGTTCCCCTACCGGAGATGTTGCAAGTATTGGAGTCCCACACCATGGATGATCACACTTTCCCCCAGGGCTGTCTTTGTTGCAAGGACCAGAATGTACAATCCTACCAAAGGCAACAATTTCTGGCAAATATTTGCTCAAGATTCCTTGATTCCTCAAAATGTTCAGGACTTTTGTTTGGCGTTGCACTTGATACCAGAGGCTCATATCCTCCCATGAAGGCTCGAGTCTAGATGGATGGGCGCCGACATATAAAGACAATAACTCTGAGGGATGATCAAGACATATAGCACTATAGAGATAATAATTCCCTCCTACCAGAGATTCATGAATTTGGAAACTTTTCTTTCCCTGCTGTGGATCATCCAAGACCAATATGTCACCGTGCTTGAGCTTGAGCCGTGATGCGCGATTCTTGGAGAAGAATTCATTTTGGTCGAGTTCAACGATCTCTCCTGCTTGATGGTCAGCTGCCCCATGATAAGGAACCAGTGCATTTTCGGTCTCGATGATGCAGCATTCTGTCCTGCGCTTCTGAAGGCGGAGGCTATGATCCGAGATCAATGAGGCAACTGATTTTCGCGGTGGTCCATTCCATTGAGCAATGGAGTAGAAAGTTGCCAACAGTACCTGCAGAGTTCCTATGTCCCCCCAGTTTGCATTTCCCAGTCGGTTCCATATTGGTTCCACCGGGGTGATGCCAATTTCAGCATAAGTTTTTATCCATTCAGCCACAGACAGATATGGATTGCCTGAGTTCAACAAATCAAGTTTTCCAAGGTCACCACTGAACTTCATCACCGCTCCACACTTAGAATCTAGAAGTAGAAGGAAAACAGAATCACTGTTGACAGAACTAATCTTGCTCAAACTCCGAGAAACAAGTACATGGAAACCATAAAAGAGAGCTTCACAGATAGTGCTGGCTGATCCTCTCAAAACATTGTCCAAGGATGTTTCTGGCTTGAACAAGGCAAACTGTACCACTTGATCCCATTTAAACTTTGAATCAGTAGATGTCTTTGATATTAAAGCTAAACCACTCATTTCCCTCAGCCTGCCCCTTGATATTGCTTTTTCAACACTATTGAACTTTGAACCAAGATAAGAGGGGCATGAGACACATAATGGTAGTGGTCCACTTTTATGCC
This sequence comes from Glycyrrhiza uralensis, assembly GCA_030159175.1. Classification (NCBI taxonomy): domain Eukaryota; kingdom Viridiplantae; phylum Streptophyta; class Magnoliopsida; order Fabales; family Fabaceae; genus Glycyrrhiza; species Glycyrrhiza uralensis. The sequence goes on from BRZY01000005.1 coordinate 47,611,428, forward strand.
AAAATGTACGCCAGAGGCCAATGATAACGGCATGAAGGAAATCCTCTGATGCTAGATATTGGTCTTCTAAAAGTTCATCAGAAAACTCAGAGAACATGGGCATACGGACTAGTTGCTGAAATGGAACCCCCTCTAATGCCAGATCAAGCTTGCGCAATTCATCGATTGTGAAGGGAGAACTAAATGTTTGCAACCCATCTGTTGAATCACCATTTAGATTCTCCAAGACCCATTCCTCAAGATATTGTGTGAATAACTCCAGGTCATCCAGTTTCCTTCCATATTCCTTGAGCCCTTTTAACACTCTTCTTGAAATTGGAACAAACTTGCTCAACCCTGAGGCCCCAGAGACACTACTAGAAGAAATAACTGCCATATAAGCAAACCGTGTTATTATATTCATAAAAAAATAGTGCAAATATTTGGGGGTGGGGTTCAAGAGAACAAATGCAGACAAAGCAGAACCAAGAAACAAAGGAAATATGTCCGGAGCCTCCATTTGAATGATACTAATATTAGATGCATAACATACAATGTGTAAAAACTCTGAAGTTAATGACTCTAGATGTACTTGAGGGTATGCATAGCACCAAGCTTGTGTATCATCAGAATTTTCTTTCCATACATATTTGTTATCTTCAACCAGACACTTCATATTTTATTGAAGTTTAATTACAACTACTTAAGCAGCATTATCTGACCCCCTGTACATTTTCTTAAACACTAACATGTCACTTTTCATGAAGAAAATAAGCCAATGCATTATAAAATGTGAGGGGACAAAGAATGGTATATAGTCAATAAATATTCCCAATTCTTGAGAAAGATTAAACAAAGGAAGACATCAGTACAAACCAGAGCTAGACTTCCTGAAACTCCCATCCAGACTTTTTCCTGGCGACAAATCCAATCCATTTTGCAAAAAACCTGATTCATGTGATTAAAAAGGTTATGCACCAGATAAATCTTTATATACAAATATGTCCCGATCAAATAAATAATTAAGCATTTCCGTTTAAGTAAGCAAATCTTTATCTCCCAATCTTATTAAACATCCTTCAATGTCCCAATTGCAACAAAAAGAAAGACTGCATTTGAGAATACTTATGACTAGAGTAATGCTAATCCTTCAACTTAAGGCATCAGATTGATGCTAATCATTCTGCAGGAGATTTGTTTTTTCAATTGATTGGAGGCCAATTTTTATGCACTCTTCACGACTGTTCCTTTTCAATCTTTATTCTACATTTTGTTCTTGGCATCTTTTTTTTTCATTGGTATTCACATACATCTCAAGGTACAAAATATTCATCACATCGTAATAGTAATACCATCCTTCAAAAGACAGCAAAAAAAAGGACAAAAGAATAAAACACTCAAATTGCAATTAGTGGAATGAAAAAGCAAGTTGACAAATCACGCCGAAAGTGACTCTAGAGAATAGAAAACATATTGAAAGATGACATCAGATAGTCATACAACAAAACCACCTAATAAGAAGTGGTATAAACAGTTGACATGATTAAGGTGATTAGGTGAATGTCAGCATAAATAAACCCCATTTAGCAAAATACAAAAAACACAACACAGCATTAGCATTGCAATGCAAATTCACCTGTTTTGAATAGCAAAATTTGCTACATTCTCATTAAAAAGAAAATGAGAAGTGAAGGAAACTCACCTAATTGCATCGCGACCACCAATGCGGTTCTGAGAGAACACTCAAAAGCTGAAAACTTTCAAGAACAAAATTCCCAGATCTCCCAAAACATGGAAGCCCACATTGTTCTTCAACCCATACGAGGCAATGGCTGTCGAGGGTGACAGGGTCAGGCATTGTAGCCATAAGAAGAAGAAGAACTGAAGCGTGGGACAATACCGAAAGTGAAAATGACGAACTGGGTAGATCTTAAGGCATTGATGATGGTAGATAGAAATGAGCAAGGTGTCATCTTTTTTAAAATGCTGAAACAAAACAAACACTAGCTGTTTTTCTTCTCTTGTGTGTGGAAAAAGGGAAACTTGTAACTTTTTTTTTCTCCTGTTGGTGTTGTTGTGTTTGTGTGGTTCTTACGGTACAGATTCTACAGAGAATGGTGGTGGGGGTAATGGAGTGGTGTTACGAGCTGGGAACATGAAAGTGAAACACTGTTACAGATTCAGACAGAGTTTGGAGGCACTGACGATGTGAGAAGAGGAAAAGGTAATTGATGGTGTTGTTGTGTTGTGTTTGTGTTGGGGGTTGATGCTTTGAAGACACACAGCACAAGTGATGATAAAGTGTAAAAACCAAGGAGCAACGACAAGAGTGGAAGCGATAAATAAAAAAGCTGCGGGAAACCCAATGACAGTGTCTCTCTCTCAACCTCCATATGTGATAGATGAATAAAGATACGTTGATACTCCTTGGGGTGTATACCGCTAGAGTGAAATGAAAGAAAAGTAATAAAATAATGTGATATGTAATGTAATAGTCAGAGAGATAAAAAAAAGGTTTAAATATCTTTTTCGTCCCTGCAAAATGACCAAGTTTCATTTTTCGTCCCTGTAAAAAATTTTGTTTGTTTGTGATCCCTGTAAATCAAAAAGTTTTATTTTTAGTCCCTGCAAAATTGTTTTAATCCCTGTAAAATTTAAATCATGTTGAATTAGTCCCTGTAATATTTAGATATTTGCCAAAGTAGTCCTTGTAAAATAAATTTAATAGGGACTAAAAACAAAATTGTTCAAATATTACAGGGATTAAATCAACATGATCTAAATTTTACAGGGACTAAAACAATTTTGCAGGGACTAAAAATAAAACTTTTTGTTTTACAGGGATCACAAACAAACAAAAAATTTTACAGGGACGAAAAATGAAACTCAGTCATTTTACAGGGACAAAAAAAGTATTTAAACCTAAAAAAAATAAGAGATGTTAAATGGATGAATTGATTTTTGTATATAGCTATCGTTACTCGCAATAGATAGGTCTTTCTTGGCAGTTGGTCCCATGGAAAATGATGTCTCACATTTCTCTGTAAGCTCCCACTTTCCTATCTCTTCATAGCGCGTCACTTCCAAACCCTCTTAAGTCGTTACGATTAAACAGTACTAATAGGAATTTGGCTCTTCACACTGGCCTTAACATCTTTTAAACATTGTTTTATCTTTATGCATGGAATGGAATCTTATTTATTAGTTGTGTGGCTTTATTCATTTTGGCCTACAATTGAATTTCCTGTTTTATACTCCATTAAGATCCATTCATTTAATAAGCCTTAGTATAAGTCAGTCTAAGTGACCCCCATGTACTTCTAATATTGGTTGAATTATCAAATTTCATCTAAATTATCTTGCTTATATTTTAGAGCACTTGGATGTATGTTGTAACCGGAAAGAAACAGAAGGAATTGAACCGAAAATGTGGGGTTTGAGGCACAGTTTCTCCCTTGGAGCGTGAGTGTTGATTGTAATTTGCTGTCATGTTATCCCCTATGCTTTTCCATGAATTTTATAATGAGCCTCTTGGTTGGCTTGTCAGTTAATTTTCCCCTGCATTTGTGGCCATGCTCAGTTTTCGCCTTTCGGTGAGTGAGGCCAAATTCTAAGCTTGGTGAGGCCTAATACATATATATTCCTTAAGTTGTATACTTGTATTGGTTTAATATGAATTAAGGTAATTGGGAGTTGGGATCTCCCTGATTAAGAACAGATTCAAACAGTTATTTTTATATTATTTGTTTGCATGGGTGCCAGTTTGTGGGTTTAGATGCATTATTATCATGCGTATTGAGTGATATTCATTATTACTATTATTGCACATTGGCATTATATTGTCTCACCTTGAAGCAATCTATAATAATTTTATTTTGTATACGTTTTTGGGTAGAAATGATATTTTATTTTAATCATGAGCAATCCATTAAATATTGAGTTAACTGTCATTTTTGTCCTTGAAACTGTAATACGATCTCATTTATGTCCCTGAAATTAATAAAAAGGTAATTTAGCCCCTGAAATTGTAAAACATCGGTCAAATTAGTCCTTAAAATTGTAAAACGACAATCAAGTTAGTCCGTCGTTTTACAATTTTAGGGACTAACTTGACCGATGTCTTACAATTTCAGGGACTAAATTGCCTTTTCATTAGTTTCAGAGACTTAAGTGAGACTGCTTCACAATTTCAGGGGCTAAAATGACAGTTAACTCATTAAATATTCTTGTGTCGAAAGACCTTGCATCTACCGGCCCATGACAGATAAAAGCAATCCTAAATAAAGAAAAAACGCCTCTAAAGGGTGAAAGTGGGATGGAAATAAGTCAAATCACTCGATAGGGATCTATGGCTCAGTCTATATTAGGTCTAGACTAGATCAGACTTTTTCATGAAATATATCAGGTTAAGACTTTTTGAATAGTCTATTTAGTTAAAAATGTCAGGCTTAGGTCATCTAAAAAACCTTTTAGGCCTAATAGGCTGACCTATTTAAATAGACATATATATAATTTTTTTATAGTATTATTATATTAGATTTTTTATAATGTATTAAAATTATGTACTTATTTACCTTTTAAATATTTAAACACATGTTGATCTACATAGATATTCAAACTTATAAAAGCTTATTGAAGGATAAAGTTGTAATTTATTTAGATGTCTTGTCACAAAACTACTTCAATCTTATTTACCTCTATGTCTCTATCATAAATAAAACTGAATTTAATTGTCATATTTTATAGTTTGTTATACATAGCGATTTTCTTCATTGGCCTATTAGCCTATTTAGGAGTAGGTCAGGCTACTTTTTTTTCGGTCGAAGGTCGGATAACTTATTTGAATGTCTTATTAGGAATCAGGCCTTTAAATAGGCTAAAAGGCCAAATTAGGCTTTTAAAAAGGCCAGGTCAGACCTAAAAAAAATCTATGATAGGTAACAAGCCAGACTTAAGCTTTAAAATTTTTAGACAGTAAAACCTATTTAGACAAAATCTAACTCAGCCCAGCTTATTTCCATCCCTAGGTGAAACAAACAGGGCAAAAAACATATCAGGAGAAAATGAGCAGGATAAGAGAAGGAAACAAGTGATTGTAATTCATATTCATAGCTTGAGTCCCGTTTGATTTTTTTTTTTTAAGAAAAACTTAATATGAGTGCTCAATTTCAAGATAAAAAATCATGTACGTACGTGACTCCGAATCTATTGATACCAAATGTTAAAATTGACATATATAATTACACTTTTACAATTTCATGTAAAATACAAATTTAAACCCATTCAATTATTGAATCATATTATTAATTATAATATCCTGATAATCTTATATATAAAATTTGGGTCAATTTTGTAAGTATATAATTTAACTGTTGATATTTATTTATATTTTAAATAGTGTATTATACAATGAAATAATATAGAACACTGTAAAAAAATATAATATAATATATATATAATATTAAATAAATTTTAAATTATATGAAATTTCATAGAATGAATTTACTTAATAATGAGACCATTAAATTTAACAATTGGATAATTTGGATTAGTTAAATTGCATTCTACACAAATTATGGAAGGTGTGATTATACTTGTCTCCATTGGAGAATATAGACACATTACTTGACACTTAGAGAAATAAAATGAATATAAGCTTGAAATGCATGAAACCAAAAGCTTTAGGTTTTTTTTTTAGACAAAATTGCAACTCTCAAGCTTTAATCTGACCCACATTCTCTCGTGACTTGTACACGAAAAGAAGAAACATAGGCCCACACAATGAAAGAGAGGCATATGTTGCCTCTGAAAATTAGAAACAAAATAGGAAATTGGTAAATACACCAATTTTTTTGACATACATCCCACATTTAAAAAGGAAAATACAATTATATCCTCGTTGATTTGTTTATTTATTTTTTTCAATTTCGCGTTGTTACCGGAAACTTAGTTTCCGGAATGCATTTTTGCATTCCGGAAACTCCAGGAAAAATTTATATTCCGGAAACTCCAGAAAAATTTACATTCCGGAAACTCTAGGAAAATCCAGTTTCCGGAATGTATTTTTGCATTCCGGAAACTCCAGGAAAAATTTATATTCAGGAAACTGGAGTTTCCGGAATGCAAATTTGTATTCCGGAAACTCCAGGAAAAATTTACATTCCGGAAACTCCAGTTTCCGGAATGCAAATCTGTATTCCGGAAACTGGGGGTGTATGGCCAGTTTCCGGAAAAGAAGCAAAATCAGAAAGAAAAAAAAACCCAAACAATGAGGGTATAATAATAATTTCCTGAATAAATGTGGGGTGTATGGCAAAAAACTGGGGTGTATTTACCAATTCCCAACAAAATATTGAAGGCAAGTTACAAGTGGGCCAACAAAAAGACTGGCCCAGCTGGACTTGAGAGGAATTATTGGAAAATAAAGAAGTTCCGCATTGCTCTTGAACAAAAAAAACAAAGAAGTTCCACTGAAGTTCCACTCTCAGCGTTTTCGTACTTGGGCCTGACATATTCACACCAGGGTGTGAATTTTTTGCCAACTGTGAACGACGCTGGTTCGGAAGTCTGCATCGTATTGGGATCTGACTTAGCTGCGAACAGTTCTGATTTTGCAAGTTTTGTTTTTAGTAGACCGGAGGGTGAATTTATTGGTTTGTCCCATTTGTGGGTATTTTTTTGGCATGCCGTAAATAATAGATAAGATATAGGTGCTAATTTAGTTGAGATATTTTTTTCTATAATAATGTCTTTGCAAACTAGGTTTATTTAATTAATTGGTAGGAGCTAAGTCCATTTTGTACGGTAAACAAATCTTGCTCTCTTTTATATAGTTAAACTTAGACATAATTTCCGCTTTGGTTTATTTTTTTTTAATAGACATAGGTGCCAATTTAGTTGAGATATTTTTCTCTATAATAATGTCTTTACACGCTAGGTTTATTTAATTAATTGGTAGGAGCTAAGTCTATTTTGTAGGGTAAACAAATCTTGCTCTCTTTTATATAACTAAATTTAGACATAATTTGCGCTTTGGTTTAGTTATTTTTCTTAATAAATTTTTTGCTTATAAAAAAAAGCTTAAATATATTTTTAGTCTCTCAAATTTAAAAAATTGTTTTTAGTCCCTCAAATTTAAAACGTATTTTTTGTCACTTATTTTTAACAGTATATCACTTTTAGTCTCTGGACCATATTTTAAATTTAAGAGAGATCAAAATATAAATTTAAAAAATCTTTAAAAGTTAGGGGAAGTGGGGTAAGATAATAATCAGAATTTAGAAGGGTCAAAATATAAATTTAAAAAATATTTTTAAAATTAAAAAATAGCCTTATAAACTAAAAGTGACACATTTTAAAAACTAAAACACCAAAAACACATATTTTAAATTTAAAGAACCAACAGCAACAATTTTTCAAACATATTTAAGCCTAATAAAAATCATAAATCATTGTTTTTGGATAGGCAATCATAAATCAATATTAATATCCCTTCCTTGAAATACGTACCAATTTAAAAATACTACTGATCGAACACTCAAATTTACCGGAGTTTTTTAAAAAATTAAAATAATATTACTATTTTGACTTTATTTAATTTTAACTAAACCAAATGTCAAACCAAAGCCCAAAAACTGGGAGAGATGCCATTAACTCATCTTCTTGTTAACACGTACTCTTAACCCACAGCCAATAATTGTGCATGTTTGGATTAAATTTTACAAACTTAAATTTGTATCGTTATCTGAGATCTATTAGTCGCAAGCTTGGAATTGGCTCTGAAATCTGGCATGATATGAAAGGAGTTTGTTGTTAAGAAAAATCGGATTATATCGAATGATCAGATAAGGATCATAAGCCTACACATATCTCAATTGAAAATGCAATGTTTTTGGTAAAGTAATAACATTAAATGGTTCACAGACATGTCATGGAAATCTCCAAGTGACAAAGTTGTTGAATTTACAGATTCAACCAATCTAGGTAGCCAAATAGTGTCCCTTACTTGCTTCAAAGTTTGAATATGCGACAAGCTTTGCCCCATGCATGAGATATCAATCTATAGTCAAAAATGAAAATACGGTCATGAGAACATTGAATTGATCGTGAAACACAGGCTGAACTATAGTTTTTTTATTTATAATTTTATACACTTTCTATATATATTTATAAAATAAAATGCTCGCCATTTCCACTTATTAATGGCCATTATATGACATTATGGCTATTAAATGTAAGTTGCTTTTGATATAATAAAAGATCCATATATACATCATGGTCAAATTGGATGGTCATGGAAAAAAGTTAATTATTAATTCTTAGCTCAAATTTATTTTTTATAAACAAAATATATTAATATTAAAAAGAGTACAATAAGTACTTGTACTTCAACCCATCACATTGCAACAAACCAGATTAAATTATTTATCTAAATGCCCCTTCTAATCTAATCATTAAAAGTGATAGGAAGTGAGGCAAGATATATATGGGACACAATGGCCTGATTTTCCTAACTAGGTGCATCCTATCCTAAACATCTTTAATTTGGCAGAACTGCGAAACTAACAATAGTACTAAAATGATGAAACTTTGTCAGATCTAGAGTACTCTATCATGAAAGATCTATGCTTCTGCGCACTAAACCCTAGAACATCCTATAACTTAAACCTGCTGCCAGTGCATGGCACCAGAGATATCATATCATATAAAATGACCTACGTTATAAAAGAGCTTGTCGTTTCAGCAACTCAGATATATGCATGCATCTTTGCGTCTTAATTATAGATCTAGATAGATTCTAGAGCTAGATATTAATATTAATCAGCTACAATAATTTAATAAGCAAGAGAGAAAGAGAGAGGGTAGCTCCTTATTACCTCAGCTTCGTTGGAGAGACCAAGCTTTGTAACCAGATACTTCTTAACCATGAACACCGTCATGTTTTCATCCCTTTTCCAACACAAGAAGGAGAAAAAAAAACAATTAATTAAAAAAGGTACAAAAAGTAGAAGAAACAAAAAGGAGAAGGGTAGCTTTTTCTCTCATTTCAATGAGAATCATCACTAGCAAAGTGGATGCTGATTTGATCAGCCATGCATGCTAACTTGCACCGTACTTACTTTACTCTTATGTATGCCTTTGGTATTTGAGGCAAAGCATCTCCACTTCTGCCATAAAAACACTCCAAAAAGATTTGAAGATCAATCAACAGGACAGAGTACAGGAGATAGAGAAGAAAATGGAACTAGCTAGTGTCGACAATATATAAAGGGTGAAATCTGAACCACAAAAAAAACTATAAGATTGTTTATGTTGTGGATCTTGTATATATGTAGCGGCCACCAAATTAATAATTAATAATAATTAATGATGATGGACATGTAATAATTATTTTTGTTAAAGTGGTACTGGGTATTAATCAATTAATTGCTTGATGAGATTGAACACTAGCATGGTCAGAGATTTAATTAAAATTTGCTCACCGGTTGGTAGAGGATCGTAGCGTAAACCACACACCAGATTGGTGGGGATTATTATTTCTGGCGTTGTAATGATGAGAATCACAAGGAGGAGGAGGATCAATTTGCAATTGGCATGATGATGGCCATAACATAGTGCCATGATCATCATTATGATGGGAATAATGGCCATTGTAGCAATGATCTGATGATGGCCACCCCAACAAGTTATTGCTATAATAATTATCACTATGTTCCATGATCTCTACCATGCCTGATCCTAATCCCTTGTTAGCTTTTTTGGGTCCTAATAATAAACCTGAACCCCGTTCAAACCCTAACCCTAGCCCTATTTGTGAAGAAAGGGATAATGATGATGATGATGATGGCGAAACTAAAACTGGGTTTGCTACGTGATGATCACCTACTATTTTCTTGCATGATGTTCCTAACCCCAACCCTAGCTTCAGCCACTCTTCTTCTTCTTCTTGACCAGCTTTTGATGCCTTCAACTCTTCTTCAACAAAACTGATTTGTTCCTCGGTGGTGTTATTGCTGTTTTTGAGAGGTTGGTAGGAGCGAGAAGAGGAGGCCATGGGGTGCTGCATAAGGGTGTTAAGCTAAATGGCTACTACTGCTCCTTATCAAGCAACCCTTGGTGATTGATAAAAGTGGGTATGGTGTGGTTCACTTTCGCCCTTTTATGGAACGGCATGCTTTTCCAGTACTGTTGTAACCCACAATGACATTTTCACAAAAAAAAATTAAAAAAAATTGGCTTAAAATCTTTTTTTCTCTTATTTTCTATTGAATTCTATTTTTAGTCCCTAAAAAATAAAATATATATTTTTAGTTATTTATTTTTTAAAATTTGTCACTTTTAGTCCTTGAAGTCATATTTTAAATTTAAAAAAATAATTTTAAAATTTATACTTTGAACCCTTTCCAAAACCTGATTCTCACCTTAACCCGTTTTTTCGTTTTCCTCTCCCTCCAATGATGTCCCGTGATCCCCTATCCTCACTAAGAGTAGTTCCAACGTCCTCCCTCAAAGCCGCCACGAGATGCGGTCTCTCTCTCGTTCTCCTCCTTGTGCGATCGTGGTGGCCGCCTCCTTTCCCGCCATTGCGAGCAGCTTCCCTTGGCCGCGCGGGGATGGGGGCCGCGGTGCATCATTGGAAGGGGAGGAGAGCGAAAAAACGGGTTAAAGTAAACATCAGGCTTTAGGAGGGGTCAAAATATAAATTTATAAAGAATAACTCTAAATTCTCCTACTTTGTATTCCTACAAATCTTCCTAATTACTAAATAGAGAAGATATTAAATGTTTTTTATGTTTTCAAGATATTAGTTGGATTCTCTTTCTTACTTTATAAAGTAGTAGGAGGATTTGTAGGAGGATATAACATTTCTCATTTATAAAATATTTTTCAAATTTAAAATATGACTCGAATGACTAAAAGTGACAAATTTTAAAAAAATAAAGGACTAAAAACGTATTTTATTTTGGAGAGACTAAAAATAAAACTCACTAAAAAATAAAAGACTAAAAATAAATTTAAGCAAAAAAAAATTAGACACCCACTACTTACTATTAGACATCTCCACAAGAGAAAGAAGTGATAAATTAATTATGTGATAGAGTGTTGAATAGATGTTAGAAATAAATGAGTGTTTAAATATCATATTAGGTCTAAACATAGGCTACTCACACTTATTTTTCATAAAATTCATAAATATTTAATATCTTTAATTTAGTATCTATAAAAAGATATTAAGTGGAATAACTTTAACAAAAGTTATTATTAGAGTGAGTGAATCACTCCTCTTGCTAAAATTGATAAAGTAATAAAAAAACAATAATTCATGGATATAATATAATTATTCATTCAATACCTCTTATTTTTATTTTTTTTATCAATTATATCTCTTATTACGCTAATTACTTCTCCTTTCTCTATTTATTTCTCTTTACACCTCATACGTTTCTATGGGTCTGTTTGGATTGACTTATACAGAGCTTATGAATATAATTTATGACTGATTCATAAGTTGTTTTTGGCTTATTTTTCATAAGTTACCCAGGATAGCTTATCAAAACAACTTATGGCTTATATAAAATAAATTTCACTATAATTTTTCTTCGATTATAAAAATAACTTATACAACTTATGCCATAAACAGTAAATAAACTTGTCCAAACGGGGCCTATATCTATATCTACATATAAAACATTTTTCAACAATAAATATTTTTTTGAGGGAAGTGACTTTACCATCCAAAAATGTTGCCTTTTTCCCCCTGAATTTCTTGGCGAACTAGCTCCCCTTCGTGATGATATCCTTCCTTTTTTTTTTCTTCTAAAATAGAATCAGAGGGAGAGAAATAGGTTAGATATGAGTGACGCTCTTTTCCGAGGCACAATAACATGATGTGTTTGCTTGTTCCTGTTCTTTCCTTTTGTCTTAGCATCTGAACAGTTCAATTTAACCAGGATTGTGGTATTAGGTTGTTCCTACGGCTACTTCTACACGCAAACAAGACCTGGGAGAGAGAAAGTGATCGATGGGATAGAGAGAGAAAGAGAAGAGGTAGGAGGAATGATTCTGTGTTGTCCATGGCCAGTTTGATAGAATGGAAGAAAGTTGAGAAATTAAGCGTGATTGTTGCCGCCGCTGCTACTACTTTTGTAATTGTACGGAACTAATATTTGTCTTCTGCATCGGGCATCGAAATAATCTATTGGTACCCATCGCTTTCTTCTCATGCTTAATTGTTACCTCTCCAAAAAAACTAGAGACTGAAAGGAGGTCTGCATCATTATACTCGTGGGGATTTGGTAACGAGACAGTGGTTTGGCACGAGGGATACTGAGGCGTACGTAGCATTTTGTTGGGAGATTCATATGTTCTCGTTTCACTTTAGCACTCTGTTTGGAACAAAGATCAAGTGAGAGGAAAAAAGGAATTCCCCTTTGTTTGGTTGTGCAAAGAAAAAAATGGTGGAAGAAAAAATAAATCCCGCCAGTCCCATCACTTGTAATCTTTCTTTCCAATTTGAGAACAAATTGGCGTAGAAAAACAGAGAAATATTTTAGTGGACAATATTGTCCTCTTGTGGCTTGTGCTTCCAATTCCATACCGTGACTTCTATGCAAACTCCTTTTTCTAAATTTTTTTACTACTGTTAAACCTTTGTTGTTGTTTTTTTACATTTTATTGGGAGCTATTATGGTCGCTCACTGGCTGGCGAATTGGGCTCGTTCAAGGACATTGACATTTGGGACTCAATATTGGGAATTTATATCCGCACATATATACTTTGCTATTTGCATATATATATTTTAGTTTTGCAGGTGTATTTTTTTTTTCAACACACACACTCCGCGAAACTAATCGGGTTATAATTTTCCGTGGAACTATTAGTTCTGCGGGTTGTATTTTTCTCGACACACACACACTTCGTGGAACTATTAGTTTCGCAGATATGTATGTGTTAAATTATAACCTACAGAACTAATAGTTCCGCGGAGAATTACAACTCGCGAAATTAATAGTTCCGCGGGGTTCGCGGAACTAATAGTTCCACGGAGAATTATAACCCGCAGAACTAATAGTTCTGTAGAGTGTGTGTATTGAAAAAAAATACATCCGCGGAACTAATAATTCTACAGATATATATGTACAGATAGCAAAGTATGTATGTGCGAATATAAATTGCCCTCAATCTTTTGCAACAGCGTCCGTCTTTTTTTTTTGGTCATGAAACAGAGATCATATTCATATGATTAAAATGGGACAAAGCCCAAAGGCCCAAGGCCGAAACAACACGCAACAGCATCTGCCTGGGTGCTCAACGTGCCTCCTCCATGATGGGCTTTGTGTCTCCTCCATGATGGGCTATTTAATTTTTTTCTTGGGTGCTGATAAATACACTCCACTATTTTGTCTATACATTCCATTTTAAATGGTATTTTATTTTTATGCCCTTATTGATTTGGTTTTTTTTTTCAGTTTCGCGTTTTTACCAGAAACTTAGTTTTCGGAATACATTTTTATTTGTTCTGGAAACTCGAGTTTCCAGAATACAAATTCATATTTCGGAAACTCGAATTTCCGGAATATATGCAAAAAATTGAGTTTTTATATATTCCAGAAACTTGAGTTTTCGGAATTTAAAAAAATATATTTCGGAAATTCGAGTTTTCGGAATACAAATTTATATTCCAGAAACTCGAGTTTCCGGTAAAAATATAAAAATGCATTCCGGACTGAGTTTCCGATAAAAGTGCGAAACTAAAAAAAAAAAAATCAATGAGGGTAGTTTGGGAATTTAATGGATTAAGTGGGGTGTATGTCTAAAAATGGAGATGTATTTACCAACACCCTTTTTTCTTTCATGACCAATTTTTTTTTCTTCCTAGAAAAAATTCACCACATTGATGTTTGTTGTGCATAATTCTGACGTGTTTCTTTGATATTTCATGGGTTTAAATATATTTTTGTACCTCGTATTTGTGACCAGAAAGTATTTTTAGTTCTTTAAATTTAAAGAGTATTTTTTTAGTCTTTAATTTAATAAAAATATGCCACATTTAGTCTCTGATCATGACTCTGTTAAGTTTTTTGCCTTACGTGACAAACGGCGTTACACGTAATCACTTGTCATGTGTCTTACTTATCATAGCTAGTGTCTTAAGTGTTATCAATTGATCAATTTAGATGAATGGGGGACCATTTCCACCGTAAATAATGGATCAATTTGGACCGTTAATAACACTTAGGACATCAACTGAATAAATAAGACACATGACAAGTGTTTACATGTAACGTCGTTTGCCACGTAAGCAAAAAAACATAACGAAGTCATGATCAGGACTAAGAGCCCATTTGTTATTGATTATTTAAAAAAAAGAATTTTTTTAAATAAATAATTACTTTTAATGATTTTCTATCTGTTTGTTTTAGCTTTTAAAAAAAATCAGATATTCTGATTAAAATAAAAATGTGTTTGTTTTAGCTCTTTAAAATAATCAGGAGCTAAAAAATTCTGATTATAACGAGAAGCTATGAGCTCATTTGTTATTTATTAATTTTTAAAAAAGTAATTTTTTTTAAAGAAACAATCACTTTTAATGATTTCTTATCGGTTTGTTTTAACTTTTAAAAATAACTAGAATCTAAAAATAAAAAAAAATTGATTAAAATGAAAACTATCTAGAGTTATTTTTCAGAATTAATCTGATTTTAATGAAGAAAGAGTGGAGAGAGAAGATTAAAAAAGTAACTTTTAAAATTATAAACAAACACATAGTAGATTCTACTTTATACAAAAATCTCTAAAAAATAATCAGTAAATTATTTTACATAAAAACTACTTATTTTTTAATTAATAACAAACTGACCATGATATGAGTAGCTTCTCAAAAAATGATTTGGGATGGAAGAGAAAGAAGATTAAATTGAAAACATGGAGAGAATTGTTGGACAAAAATATCCTCATTCACTTTTTGTAATTCCAAGCGGTATCCTTCCTTGCCCTATGCGTTTACCCCCTCTTCTTCCTTTTTCACCTATCTCTCTTCGGTGCTATCATTTTCGTCCAGCAGCAACAGTGTCGCACCGATTGAAGTCAACAAATGTCCTTCCCCAATGATTCTATTTTTGCTCTTGGGATAATATTTTTTCCCGTGACCATAGACCTCATGAACCCATAATATGTGTTTCTTATTATTATTATTAAAGATTAACGATGGAAGAAAGTTGTTTAGTTGATAGCTACCTTCATTATAGCATCTCCAATGGGGATTACTTAAATGAGTTGCTTAACTCACTTTAAGTGGATCCTACAATGCCACATAGAATTTAAGACACCCAACCAATTTTTACTTCAATGGGAGTTGCTTAAGTAAGTTGCTTAATTTACTTTTAATGGGTCCAACAATTGACCCCACATTTATATTTAACCTTTAAATTTATTTTTAATTCAAATTAAAATATTAATTTATATATATTTCAATTTTAAAAAATAATTATGCAAAATATAATCCAATTTTATAGAATATTCAAATTAAGTCACTTTTTTTTTTGTCAAATTAAATCACTTTTTTTAAAAAATTGACACTGGCCCGTTGTCTTTTAATACAGCAATGATCCATTATTTCAACAATGGTTTCATAAAAAACAAAAAGCAATGGGCCATTGTTTTTTCATTCAACAATTGAATTAAATAAAATTAAGTAAAATAAATAAAAGAAGGAGACAGATGGTTGGTGGTCTCTAGAACCATCTGAGGAAAAATCTCAACACTTCTCTCTCACGTCAGTTTCTCAATATCCCCAACTACTCACTTTCTTATTTACCTCTCCCCCCCGAAAACCACTGATTTTTCGGTTCTCCGATCATTCACTCTTTCATGCTCACTCCGATCTTCTCCTCTCTTCCCTCCCCTCAACTGAGTCCGAGATGCCTTCTATCCCTCACTATCTATGTCGTTTCTCTGTCCATTTCCCCCACCACTCAGTTTCCCCATACCACTCACCCGATCGTCATTCATCTGCCACAGATCTCACCCCCTCCTACTGATCTCGTCTCCATCTGGGCCATGTAGTGGGTCTCCAATGTGGTTTCCGGCGGCGGATGGACAGGAAGCTTGTTGAGGACTTGTCCCTCGCTGTGCAAGAACAGTGTTAGGAAGTTCTTATTCTTTTTCTAGATTAGTGGGTTCTTGGTTTTGGGATCTGCTTTTATTTTTTAGAATATTTTTGGTTATGGACTTGTGGCTCTGGGATTTGGTTGTATTTCTTTGGTATTTTTTGGTGCTGATTCTGATTAATTTCTGAAATTTTGTTTGGCTTTGATGTAAGGCTAACAATGGGTTCTGGATTTAATTTATTTACCTTTTGGTTATTTTCCACCATTTATTTTTCTTGGCTATTCTCCCGTTCTCATTTCTGGAATGAGTTTCTCTTTCGGTTATCTTCTCTCTACATTCAGTTGCTTGCTGTTGCAGTGTTGTTGGAAAAAAAATAATTTTTAATGTGTAAGCCACCGTTGCTTACATGTGGCTTTAAGCAACGCCAGCTAGATTTGCTCCAACGACGAATTTTCATAAGCAACGTTGCTTAACATTTAAGAATAGCATAAGGAACGACCGTTGGAGATGCTCTTAGAGCCATTTCGGGGAGGTAAATGCATGCCACGATTTTGCCGAGTCCCTTAAGCAGTAGATCACTGTTTGTGCTGAGGAGTAATGGGAATATAGAGTGGTGTTTTATGTTTCCCTGAGGATTATTTTTTTTCGTCAGTCAGTAAAAGGAAAAGAAATTCATTTTTATGTCCTTTATTGTACTTTTGTAGGTAAAAAAGCACTTTTACATATTTGTATCCAAACAAGTTAAAAAGTATTTACTCTAAGAAAAGTGTTTTTAAACAAACACAACTTAGCTTCTATTTTTTTTAAAATTTTTAACAAATAATCACTAAATTATTTTACATAAAAATTACTTTATTTTTAATCCGTAATAAATGGCCTCTAAATGTGCACATCTCACTAAATTGGAACTAAAAAAATATTCTTAAAATTTGAGAGATTAAAAATAAATTTTGGTTAAATTATGCTGTTACTATGCAATGTAGTTATGATTTTTGAAACCAATACCATTCAATACCTCTATCTATTTTTATTTATATCTTATTGCCATGTCACTAATCTATTATGGGCCTGTTTGGATTGACTTATGCAGAACTTATGAACACATCTTATGATAGCTTATCAAAACAACTTATGACTTATATAAAATAAGTTTCATTATAAGTTTCGATTATAAAGTAGCTTATACAACTTATGTCATAAGCAGTGAATAAACTTGTTATCCAAACAGGGCCTATATCTATCGCTGATATCTCTTCTATTCATATCTTCTTGATAACACACACAAAAGTAATTAATCATTTAGGTTCTGTTTGAATGTAAAAGCTCTAGCTTTTGACTTATGGAGAAGTTAGTCTTATTTTGCTTTTTATTTTTCTAATATATGCAAAAGAAGAAATGTTGTTAAATAATTATTAATAGATAAATAAGTACTTTTTAAGAAGTTAAAAAAGATAATTTTTAAAAAATGTAAAAATCAAAAGTTAATTTCAACTTCTATTTATAGAGAAACTTACCCAAACTAGACCTTACTTTTTATATTTTTTAAATTCTTAACCCAAATAGGTAGAAGAAAAAACGAAGACAAGGATATTCTAAAAATTAAAGACATATTTAATTTATGTTTTTATTGTTTGTTTTTAAATTTTTATTTAAAAATAGGTAAAATGTTTATTATTATTATTATTTTCACTATAATTTTTTTTAAAAATAGCATTTTTTAATTAAAAATAAAAAATTATACTGAGAATGAAAGAAAAAAAGCAAATACAGCTAGGCGTTAGCTGTCAAAAAAAAATACTAGGCGTTAACTTTTTTTTTTTTGGGACAAGAAGATAATAAAGATTAGTTAGGCTTTTGTTGGTAATGGGTAAAGAGGAGAGACTAGAGAGAGTAGAGATCAGTGAATCGTAGTTGGGAAGAGTCGCAGACGGAGACCAAATCCTCGCTCTCATTTCCCAAAGTGTTTTTCCACCAGATCTGAGCTTCAGAACCCTTTCCCCCTCTCCAAACCCTAATTCTTCAATTCTCCAATCGTTCAACAAAACCGTTTCGTTTTGAGGCGCCAGCGCCAATGTCGAGTTTTCACGTGGGTGGCAAGGTGGTGGACAGAGTCGATTTGCTTAGGAAGAAGCAGTTGCCGTGGCGCTTCGACGTTTGGCCTTTCGCTATCATCTACGGCGTGTGGGTTTCGGTTATTCTTCCCAGTCTCGATTTCGTCGATGCCGCCATTGTGCTTGGCGCGCTCGCTGCTCTTCACGTCCTCGTTTGGCTCTTCACCTGTTGGTCCGTTGATTTCAAATGTTTTGCCCATTATAGCAAGGTATATATTCATTCTACTTGCGATGTATATCGATTGAATGAATTTCGGCACCTTTTGTTTATTTGTGGGTTTTGCTCACCGCAGGTTAAGAATATTCGCCATGCCGATTCTTGCAAGATTACTCCGGCTAAATTTTCGGGTTCTAAAGAAGTCGTGCCGCTTCATTCTAGGAACTCGGTAAGTGTCTCACATGTCTTTATTCTTGTTTTTCTTTTCTGATTTTTTAGGAGGATAGTTTTTCAGGTCGGAAAAGAAAAATATACATGCTTATATGTGTAATCTTTGCTTAATTCTATGTTTGAATTGTATTTCTTGATTTCGTACTCTTATTCAATGATGCTTGTTTTTCAAGTAAATTTAAAATTATTTGTAATGTGAATATGCAATATTCAGTGTGCTCTTTTTCTTGGCACTGTTCTCCAGCTTTGCTGCTTGCTAATTATGAATTGTGCAGTTTGTGAATCCAGTTGCCTCTTTGTTTACATTGTTGATTGTTCTTTCCTGGTCTTACTGATTGTGTTTTGTGCTTTTGTTGAGCAATTTTCTTTCTCTTTCTTTTTGCTTTAAAGGTTCTTGCTTTGGCTGTCTACCATGGTTTAGTGTTTGCCTGTGCAGTCTGCAGGTTCTTCATCAGCAATGGATGTGGAAGAGATTTACTTTGATTTTAGAAAACAATGTTTTGTCTATTCAAAGGAGAAGGGGACGTTTTGCAAACTTTCTTACCCTACCAAGGAAACATTTGGATATTATCTCAAGAGTAGTGGCCATGGCTCTGAAGCTAAAGTTCTTGCTGCTACTGAGAAATGGGGGCGGAATGTGTGGGTTTCCTTTTTCTTTGATTATTATTATTATTGTTGTTGTTATCATCATCATTATTCATATGCATCCACTGCCCTTCAGAACACAATTTTTGTGTTGAAATTATAATTATAATTATAATACATGTTTTTAGTTGGAATTGGATGCTTATACATAAATATTTATGAATTGGTCATGTCATAGATGCAATCATCTACTTTAATTTTTTTGGTGATTATTTGTTTCTTCTCTCTTTCTTAAAAAGACTGTCTTCTCAGTTGATCTCTGACCATTATGTTGTTTTAGTGTTGATCTCTAATGTTCTACTTGTTGATCTTCTAGATTTGATTATCCTCAGCCAACATTTCAGAAATTGATGAAAGAGCACTGTATGGAGCCTTTTTTTGTATTTCAGGTATTTCTGTGATGTTCTCTTTCTCTCTTTTGCCTTTTTAATCTTCACGCTAACTCTTGATTGGTTGTTGCTTATATTATGATCAGGTTTTCTGTGTGGGTCTCTGGTGTTTGGATGAATATTGGTATTATAGTTTGTTCACTCTATTCATGCTGTTTTTGTTCGAGTCAACCATGGCAAAAAGTCGGTTGAAGACTCTAACTGAGCTAAGACGTGTTAGAGTGGACAATCAGACCTTAATGGTACATCGTTGTGGCAAGTATGTTATCTCATTGTTAATAAGCTCATGTTTGGGTTCAACGCAGTAAAATTTGAATGGTTTCTTATATATTGTGTTGATTGTAGGTGGGTTAAACTTTCTGGTACAGACCTTTTGCCTGGGGATGTTGTCTCTATAGGTCGCTCTTCTGGTCAGAATGGAGAGGAGAAATCTGTACCTGCAGACATGCTTATATTGGCTGGAAGTGTGATTGTGAATGAAGCTATTCTCACAGGCGAGTCTACTCCCCAATGGAAGGTGTTTCTCTTGTCTGTACTACTTGCTAATATACTTGTCCACTGTCTAAGCACTGAGGAATATGTGATACTTAAAAAGTATAAATATATTTTGTGAGGGAGGGGGGATTATTAATTTTTTTAAAACTCGAGTAAATGATTCCGTGTTTGATTGCCAAATCTGCACTACTATTTGTTTGCTGGTTTGGACATCTGTAGTTACTTATTACTTTTTTTTTTGATACATTGTAGTTACTTATTACTTATTGAGTACATCTTGGTGTATTTCAATGCTCGATGCCTCGATATGTGTCTGCTGTCTGGAATGTCTAATAGTGTGTTTGGATGGGGTAATAATGTGTTTGTAGAGGGAAATTAAAATATATCAATCTAAATTACTTTCTTTGGATATTAAGTGTGTAGGAATTTAAAATTAAAATAAAATTTTATGGGGTATTTTTTTACAATTAAATTTGAGGAATTTGAAATAACACCCAAAAGTAGAGAATTCTAAATCCCTTTTTCACTCACTCTTATCCTTGCACCGTAGCTCTATTCAAAATCTGAAAAACTTCTGGCTCTCTCTCTGTCTCTCCCTCGTGCTCTTGCTCTCTTTCTCTCCCTCTCGTTCTCTCCCCCCTTTCTCTCGCTCTCTCTTCCTCTTTTGGTCTCTCTCTTTTCCCTCCTCTGTCTCTATCGCTCTCTCTCTCCCCCTCCCTCCCTTTCTATCTCCCTCTCTCTCTCTCGCTCCCTCTCTCTTTTGTTTTGTCCATCTCACTCTCTCCTCTCCCCCTTTCTCTCGCTCTCTGTTGCTCT
This sequence comes from Glycyrrhiza uralensis, assembly GCA_030159175.1. Classification (NCBI taxonomy): domain Eukaryota; kingdom Viridiplantae; phylum Streptophyta; class Magnoliopsida; order Fabales; family Fabaceae; genus Glycyrrhiza; species Glycyrrhiza uralensis. The sequence goes on from BRZY01000005.1 coordinate 47,632,362, forward strand.
CTCAGTCTCTCTCTCTCTCTCGCCCTCCCTCCCCCTCTCTCCCTCCTCACTCTCTCCCCCTCTCTTTCTCTCTCTCCCTTTCTCCCTCTCGCTCTCTCTCTTCCTTTATCTCTCGCTCTCTCCCCTTCTCTCTATCTCTCTCTTGCTCTGTCTCATCCTTTCTCTCTCGCTCTCCCCCTCTTGCTCTCTCTTCCCCCTCTCTCGAGAGGGAGAGATAGAGAGTGAGTGGGAGGGAGCGAGAGAGATAGTGAAAGAGGGGGAGAGCGAGCGAGAGAGAGGGGGAGAGTGAGAAAGAAAGGGGAGAGAGGGCAGAGGGTGAGCGAGAGAGAAAGGGGAGAGTGAGGGAGAGGGAGAGAGAGGGGGAGAAAGAGAGAGGGGGAAGAGAGATGGGGGAGTGAGAGAGATGAGAGGGGGAGAGAGTGCGAGAGAGGGAGATAGAGAGAGCGAGAAAGGGGGAGAGAGGGCAGAGAGAAAGGGGGAGAGCGCGAGCCAGAGAGAGGGGGAGAAATGGGAAGGACAGATAGGGAGGGGGAGAGATGGCGGAGTGAGATAGGGAGGGGGAGCGCGAGAGAGATGGGGGAGAGAGCGAAAGAGAAAGGGGGAGAGGGCAGAGAGAGTGAGGGAGAAAGGGGGGAGAGGGAAGAGAGAGCGAGGGAAAAGGGGGAGAGGTTCTTCAGAGAGAAAGCGAGAGGGAGAGAGTTAACAAAAAATGTGTCGTGCAAATTATGAAGAATTTTAATTATTATATCCAAACTAAGAATTTTAAGAATGAAGAAATTTAATTACTCTATCCAAATAAAAAGATTTAATAATGAAGAAAATTCAATTAATCAATTAAATTTTCAAGAATTTTAATTTCCCTATTATTTTCAATTTCTCCATCCAAACGCAACCTAAAAGTAGTGATATTGATTTTTACGCAGGAAGCTGATCCACTTGTTTAGACAGATATTACTGATATGATGAAACATTTTGCTTGATTTTTGGTTTCACCTTTGCTCACTGCTGAGCTCTAATTGTGCCACACTATGTTTTGCCTCCTGTCTTTCTTGATTTACTGTATGCCTGCTGCAGTGTGATTCTATTGACTTTATGATTTACAAACAACATTTAATACTGATTTTGGTTTGTTCTTTCCAAAATATTAAATTTTTGTGCATGTTTATGTTTAATTGTATTATGTGTATATAATTATGTGTCTGATCGTGTCAATTCATTGGTGTCCTTGTGCCCTTCTTTCCCACTCAAAATAAATAAGGCTGGAATAGGATGTCATTAATCTTTCTTATGGTTGTCTGACATATCCAATTCGATGGGTACCGGAAGTTTTTTAAGTCACAATGTTCTTTTGGATGATTCTCATTTAGATATGATCATCCTTTTAGATTTCTATCGCGGGCAGGGGGATTGAGGAGAAGTTGTCAGCAAAGCGAGATAAAAGCCACGTTTTATTTGGTGGAACCAAAATATTGCAGCACACTCCAGATAAGGTTATTTCAGGCTCAGCAAATTATATATTCTCATTTAATGTTGAGCTAGTGTTCATGCTTCTCATATTTTTTTATCCTTCTTGCTGGAGTTAGACCTTTCCTCTAAAAACACCCGATGGTGGCTGCTTGGCTGTTGTCCTGAGAACGGGGTTTGAAACAAGTCAAGGAAAGTTGATGCGGACAATCTTATTCTCTACAGAAAGGGTAAATTGATATAGACCTTATTAAGCCTGAGTATGTAATTTGGGCCCCATTTTGATGAATTTTTTTCGTGCTTTCTGAATATTATAGGTGACTGCTAATAGCTGGGAAAGTGGATTGTTCATTTTATTCTTGGTTGTATTTGCTCTAATTGCTGCTGGTTATGTTCTTATCAAGGTAATGCTTCCCTAAGATGAATGGTAAATATTGATATAGCTTCATTTTGATAGTTAATTGTGATATGGCGTGGTAAATTTTCAATTATATGCTGCAGGGGCTGGAAGATCCCACAAGGAGCAAGTATAAACTCATTCTAAGTTGTTCACTTATTGTTACTTCTGTGATACCTCCTGAGTTACCAATGGAATTATCAATAGCTGTTAATACTTCTCTGATTGCACTAGCACGCCGTGGAATTTTTTGCACAGAACCATTTCGAATACCATTTGCTGGAAAGGTACCTGGAAGCCTTGTACTATGTTGCTGCTTCTGCATGTTCTTTTCTTTGTTATTGATTATATTATATTTTGACATTGTTTTTTATTGAACTTCCTGTACATACATTGCCTTGTAGGTTGATATATGTTGTTTTGACAAGACTGGGACACTTACATCTGATGACATGGTATGCCCATAACTGACATGGTATTGATTTCTCATTTTAGACCATATTTTGCACTGTAACTTTTCTAGTCCCACTTTATAGGAATTTTCTGGAGTTGTTGGGTTGACGGGAACTGCAGATTTGGAATCTGATATGAGTAGAGTTCCCGTGATAACAGTAGAAATCCTGGCTTCTTGCCATGCATTGGTATTTGTTGAGAATAAGCTGGTATGCCTCTCTTCTCTGTGTGGGTGGTTAAATTTAGTAGTTGTTTTTACACCGCGTTATGGCGTTGAACTTGAATTGAATGAAGTAGCATGTCACAGTTCAATATTTTTCCTCGAACTTTTTTTTCCTCCTGAAATCTGTCTTATATTTTATAGTTTTTTTAATGTAGATTTTTTTAAGGAATCTTATTGAGTATTATTAAAACTTAAGATCATGGCTGCCCGGCCCCTTTGTCATTTGTGTTCATTTATGGAACAATATAAGAAGGTTCTTGATTAATTGATGCAAGGCCTGATAATATCATGACCTAAGGGAGTGGTAAATCACTATGTTTCTTTTCAATCGAATTCAGTCGGTAAGTTTACATGTCTTGTATTTCTATATATATTGAAGTGAGATAAGGAACTGGCACCTGTTGAAGTTATTGGGTTTTAGATAATGAAGGAGGGAAGAAAAAGTTTAAAGACTTCGAATTTTGAATCTGTGATTATGACTTTGGTTCAAGAGACTAAGCAATAACATGTATTTATATTATACTAAACTCCTGATCCTAATCAAATAAGGAAACAAATCATGAGATACAAAGAAATATAGAAACCAATCCTATGAGATAATCTAAAATATTCTAAATTACTCCATTAGAATTAATGAGGAGAAAACATGTGAGAAAGCGAGAGAGTTGAGTTTGTGAAACTTTTGGTATTCTAATTATCTGAATACAGAGTCAGAGAATGGAGTACAATATTTATACTCCTAGATATGGTTGAAACTATGATGGCCAAGTATTATTACTCATAAGAACTTCATGTTCTGGCTGCTTGGCTGCCAGCCATTGAGGATGATCCAAGGTCTGCTGGACTTAGGTTGGTTCTATGTGGGAAAGAAATTGAATAGGCTGTAATCTGGGTTTTTAGATACCAGATTTTGATCTGGTCTGCATAAGATGTATAGTTGGTGGTCTAGAGGGATAAATGGTAGAGTTAGAGGGAATTTCAGGTGGAAATGATATAGCAGTATGAGTATCTGGTGGTGATGATAGAGAAGAATCTACATCAATTGTGGGAGATGCAGTATTGACTGAATAAGGAAAGGATACAATAGAGGGAGGTGAGGTGAATGAGATAAATCTGGTGGTGAGTGAGGAGCACTTTGTGAAGAAGAAAGAGCAGCAGAATTTTGCCTATGAGGAGGTACCGCAGCAGGTTGAACCTAAGGTGATATGGGTAGAAGCTTAGAACCAGAGTGATTTTTGGTTCAGAATTTTTTTTAGGAAATAGCTCAGAATAAGGGAGTCGAGATTCAATAAAGAGGCCATCTTTAGAAAGGAAGAGTCTGCCAGTGGAATCCAGACATTTGTACTCTTTATGAGAGGAGGACTGGAGTAGCCCAGGGAAACACACGCGAATGACCTAGGGGATAATTTGTGTGTATTCTAGAGTCCCAGAAAAGGAAAACATGGTCATCCAAACACTTAGAGAAGCTGATAATCCGGGGCAGAATTGAACAATTTAGTATAATGTGTGAGAAACGCTAGTACAGAAGTAGGTAAGCCGTAAGCGATTTATCAGAAAAACAGCAGAGATAAATGCATAATCCCAAAATTTATGAGGAAGTTTAACATGAGCAAGGAGTTGCATGTCTTAACGAACTTGACAACTGATTAGTGACAAGACAACTCATGGAGGATGATACTGCAGTGAAACCGTGTTGAACTTATCGGGGTTTAGGTAAGGAAGGAGGGAAGAGAAAGTATAAAGACATTGATCTTTGATTATGGTCAGTGTTGCGAATAGCGCGCTATAGCGCCGCTATCGCGGGTTCGCGTCGCGTCGCGGCCGCCCGCCGCTACGCAGATGGCGTAGCGGAGCGTTTCACTGTCGCGGGAGATCGCGCTGGGATCGCGGCCGGGATCGCGGCTCTATCGCGCCTTGTAGCGCCGCACCGGAGATTTCCGGAAAATGACCCCACTTTTTGGACGTTGGCTCTTTTTAGAGGGGTATATTTGGGTTTTCAAAGGGTTAAACTTCTAAATATCTGAGTTCAGAGTCTCAGACCCTTCTCTTCTCTCACACGCAAACGAAATGGCGCCCTCTCTCTGTCTTTTCATGGTTTCTTCCAAACCCTCACCCCCTTCGTGAAGCTCCCTCTTTCTCAGACCCTTCATCGCCGGCGACTGCTCCATCCATCTCCGGGACAGTTCGCTGTCCTTCTCTGGCCGTCTGTTTGTCTTTTCCGGCGAGGTGCAACCTGCATTCTGCTTTCTGCTTTGCTGCAACGTGCTCTCTGCTTTGCTCCTCTCTCTCCAGCGACCAACTCCTCTCTCTCTGGCGACCACCTCCTCTCTCTCTGGCGACCAGATCATCTCTCTCCGGCGACCTTTTCTGCTCCTCTCTGGTGACCTGACAAGGTCTCTGTTTCTGTTTGTGCTTGCTCTGCTTTCTGTTCACCCTCTTCTCTGCCTCTGTATTCTTGTTAAGTAATGGCAGCAACCAGTCAACAGCAAGGGTCTAGGTCTGTGGCTCCTTGTGGTTTGTTTAAGCCCATTGGTGAAAATCAGGACATGGCATGGCAATGGAATAGTTTGAAAGACCTCAAAGATAGGAAGTCTGTGACTTGTGATTTTTGTTTAAAAACAACAACCGGAGGAATTACAAGAGCCAAAAGACACCAAATGGGAATAAGGGGGGATGTTGGAGCTTGCAAGAAGACTCCACCTGATGTGAGAAAATTGTTGAAGGAAGCCCATGAGAAGAAACAAATGGAAAAGGATGCTCTCAATGAGGAGTTGCAAGAAGACCAAGATGAGTTGGATGAAGTGCAAGAAATTATGAATATTAGAAGTGGAAAAAGGCCCCTAGGATCATCCTCTTTACCTGCTTCCAAGAAGAGCAATAATGTCAAAGGTCCTATGGATAGGCTTCTCTATAGGAACCCGGAGACAACAATCAAATTGGCCAAGAGGCAAACAAGCATAAATGATGCTTGTGACAAGGAAGCTAGAGCAAGAACAGTTCAATATATTGAAAGATTTTTGTGCACAAATGGTCTTGCTTTTAATGTTGTGAAGTCAAGAAGCTTCAAGTTGATGGTTGAGGCCATTGGTAATTATGGTCCTCATCTAAAGGTTCCAACTTACTATGAGTGTAGAGTTCCACTCCTTAAAAAGGAGTTGGAATACACGAAGGGATTGTTGAGGAGTCACGAAGAAGAACGGGCAATGTATGGATGTTCAATTATGTCGGATGCATGGACGGATAGAAGGAGTAGAACCCTGATAAATTTTCTGGTCCATTGTCCAAAGGGATCATCCTTTGTAAGGAGTGTTGATGGTTCTGGGTACATGAAGACCGGGGAGAAAATATTTCAGCTCTTGGATCAATTTGTTGTGGAGATTGGAGAACAACATGTGGTGCAAGTGATCTCGGACAATGGATCTAATTATGTGATGGCTGGTAAGAACTACTTTTAATTAGTTTAACAATTTTAATTTTTAATTGTTAGTTTGTTACTCACTTTAAGTTCATTAATATTGGTCTTAGGGAAACTTTTGGAAACCAGGAGGAAACATTTGTTTTGGACTCCATGTGCTGCCCATTGCATAGACTTAATGCTAGAGGACATTGGGAAGATTGCTAAAGTTAAGAAGGCAATAGAAAGAGGCATTAGTCTTGTTGGTTTTATATATAACCATGCATTGGCTTTGAGCATGATGAGAAAGTTCACAAGCAAGATGGAGTTGGTTAGGCATGGAGTAACAAGGTTTGCTACTTCATTCCTTACTGTCCAAAGGCTTCATAGTCAGAAAAATAATATTAGAAGAATGATCACATCGGATGAATGGTTGAAATCTAATTTTGCTAAAGATCGTAAGGCTAAGAGGGTAACTGACATTGTTCTTATGCCTTCATTTTGGAATGATGTTGTTTACACCCTTAAGGCTATGGGGCCTCTAGTGAAAGTGCTTAGGCTAGTTGATCATGAGAAAAAGCCAGCAATGGGTTACATATATGAAGCAATGGATAGAGCCAAGGAGACAATTATAGCTTCTTTCCTAGGAAATGAAGCAAGATACAATGAAATTTTTGATATCATTGATAGAAGATGGCAATGTCAACTCCATCATCCATTGCATGCAGCTGGCCATTTTCTAAACCCTGAGTACTTCTACAAAAATCCAAGAATTGATCTTGATCATGAAGTAATGTCGGGGCTTCATAAGTGCATTGAGAGGCTTAGTGAGAATGCAGAAATTGTAGATAAAATTACAAGTGAGTTGTCTGTTTATAAGAGAGCTGAAGACCTCTTTGGATTACAAGCGGCAATAAGGCAAAGGACTACATTGGCTCCTGGTAAGTGAAAGTTCATTTCCTTATTTGCATTCATAATTTCATAACAATTCATGTAAGTTAGTGGCTCTAATAAGGTGTTGCATTACATTACAGCTGAGTGGTGGAAAAACTATGGATCACAAACTCCAAACCTTCAACTGCTTGCTATTAAAGTATTGAGCTTAACTTGTAGCTCATCGGGATGTGAGCGGAATTGGAGTGTGTTTGAGCATGTAAGTTAATATTAAAAATTTTAAAATTTAAATATATAGAGGTTTCATACAATGATTGTAAATCTAATATTTTTTTTTTATAATATAGATTCATTCAAAGAAGAGAAATAGGCTAGAGCATCAAAAGATGCAAGACTTGGTTTATGTTAAATATAACCAAGCTCTTAGCCACCGCTTTGAAACTAGAGATGTGGTTGATCCCATTCTGCTGGATGACATTGACCATAGTAATGAATGGTTAGTGGGAGAAATGGGAAGTGGTGAACATGCTGAAGATGATTTGGTGTTTGATGATGACATTGACAACAACATGACTTGGGGAGATGTTGCCAATGTAGCTGGGGTGAGTGAGCCTTTGACATACACTAGGCGAACAAGGCAAAATGTTGCTGCATCTGCACCTACAAGCTCTAGGGGAAAGGGCCCTTTGGTAGAAGTTGAAGAAGAAGAAGTTGAAGTTGAAGTTGAAGTTGTTGAAGTTGAAGAGGAGAGAGAGGAAGATATCTACAGCTGTGCAGATGAGGATGATGAAGGAGAAACAGACTTGGATTTAGAAGGAGATGATGATTGATCATTGATGATTACTAATAGGACTTCAAGCTTGTCTTTTGATTTAGAAAGTAGAAACTGACCTTGGTTACTTCAAGCTTGTTTTTTGAATTTTAATATTTAGGCAATTTAGTTACTTAGACAGCTAGGCTTAAACACTCTTTGATTAGTGCTGATCATGACTTTTTTGGTATTTAGATGAATACAAGTATGTTTTATGTAAGACACCTATGGCTTTTTTATTATTAATTATGAATGTCATGAATTTTAAGTAATTTTTATCATTTTTGATGATTTATATGTATATAGCATACACCTATATAATCTGTATATATAATTTTAGCATAGCGGCCATCCCGCTATACGCTACAACGCTATAGCACTTTTGGGGTCGGCCGCTATGCTCCGTTATCTGAGATTAACAACACTGATTATGGTTTTGGTACAAAGACTAAGTAGTAAAAGTCCAGTGATGTGAATAGCGCGCTATAGCGGACTTGTAGCGTTTTGCGGCCCCTCCCCGCGACGATGAAGCAATTGCGTCGCGTTTCAGTGTAGTGGCCGTCGCGGCCGTGATAGCATCCCGAATAGTGGAGAATCGCGTAGAAAAGCGGTGGATAGCGCCGCACCTCTGCTTTTCGAAGATGCCCTCATTTTTTTTGACGTTAGGGTTAAATTTTGGGGGTATTTTACAGCTTTTGGGGGAGGGGAACCTGCGACCTTCATCTCCGGCGAGCTGCGACCTCTGTTCTGCCTCTTTGTCCAGCAACCGGTGGGTTTGTTTGAAATGAGAAGGAGGTTGGCGGCTGGTGACTGATGAGAGTAAAGGCTAGGGTTATTTTGTTTCTAGGGTGAGAGGGGTGTTGGGCCATTTGGGCCCAACTCTAACTGTGAGGATGGGATAGTGGGTTTGGCTTTTTTTATTTTGTTTGTAGGAATTGGGTCTAGTCTCAATTCTTTTCTTTTCTTTTTGTTTGTTTTTTTAATTTAAAGTATAACAAAATACTTGACCAAAAAAAAAGTATAACAAAATAATGTTAAAATAAATAATAAATAATCAAAATGAGTACACACAATAATAGAAAAAATGTAAAATGATTAAAATTTTATTGTTAATTATGAATGTGTTATGAATTGAGTAATATTTTTAAAACTTTTAAGCATTTAAATGTATATATATATTAAATATTAATATTAATTTATATGTATATATATATTAATATTAATTAATAAAATTAGAATAGCGGCCATCCCGCTACCGCTATTTTGCTATAGCATTTTTTGGAGTCGGCCGCTGCGCTCCGCTATCTGGGATTAACACTGAGTAAAACTATTCTATACTAATACTAGACTCCTAATCCTAATTACATAAGGAAACAAATCATGAAGAGCACGGACACGGACACCGAACACGACACAGACATGGACACGTGGACACAGGTAATGTCCAAACTATAGGACACCGACACGGATATATATATATATATATATATATATATAATTTAACATTTAATGAATATATGTAATATTTAATACCAAAGTTATCTTGATGGAACCCATTCAAGAATAAAGGAAGAGGAAACATGAAAATAAAGAGAAGAGAAGGTCATGTTAGAAACCGGCGTTAACGAGGAGGAACCAGGAAGAGGAGAGTGCAAAACGAAGAGGAATCATGAAGTATGTCGGCAAAGCGGGAAGCATGTCAGCAACGTATAAAGCATGTCGACAATGGACGATTGCGTGTTAGAGAAGGAGAAATTGTTAAAGTGAAGTGGCATATAGTATTAAAGGGTTTTAAAAAAAATCAAAAAATTTAAGTATCGGGTTCGTGCTTTTACTCCGTGCCGTGTCCGGGGAGTGTTTGGGAGGTGTCCCTGCCGTGTCAGAACAAGAAAAAACTAATTAAAAAATCAGACACCTATATGGAGTGTCTGACACGTGTCGTCCGGGTGTCGTACGCGTGTCAGACACGGACGCGTGTCAGACATGGACGCGTGTCGGACACTCGGACACTTGTTAATCCTGAGGTGTCGGTGCTTCATAGGTCATCACACCAATCTTAAGAGATAATCTAAGATATTCTATATTAATCTAAAGATGCAACCCAAATATTTTGAGATAATTTTTCATGTATTATAACACCACCCTTGCCCTTCCCTCCAAGGGTTTGTGTCGTGTTCGTCAATTGAAATAAAAGAGCAATGCTTCATTACTTGCCTTATATCCAGTATGCATTTTTTTGGAACATTTTCTAAAAGCCAATGTTGTCACCCATGTTATGACGTTTTTTTGATTGATTGATATAATATTAAAAGTTACGTCGAATGTCATGCTAAAACAATTTTGTAGTTGATAGTAGTCAATTTTCCAGGGAATAAAAATAACGGAACCCTCTTTTCCTTTTGTTTCCACAGTTCTGTCGCTCCAAGTTCTACTTTTTCTAGGTTACAAAATATTTTTCATGCTTTCTACTTGCTAACTCTCAAGCTTGAGCAATAGGTCTTCATGATTTTGGCTTGAGGGCTAAAAAGACTTCGCATTTTTTCTGCTTGTCTTTGCTATTGTTTGTTGATACTGTTTTCTTATAAATTCCTTAATATCCCACAGGTTGGTGATCCTCTTGAGAAGGCTGCACTTAAGGGAATCGATTGGAGTTATAGATCTGATGAGAAGGCTGTGCCAAAAAGGTAAGTGAATCTATTTCAGCTTATTTAAGCATCTTAGTTCTGCATGTCTTCTTTTTTGATTCCGCCAATGTGAAATTTTATTTGACATGGAAATTTTTGGTGTTTGAGCTCAGCTTGTTTAATTTGATTGTTTACCTGTGATGGTCAACAAACTGGTTTACATTCCTGTGTTCCTGTTGCTAGAGCAAGGAATTGAAGTAAGAAAGCAAAGAATATACGACTTCTGGGGACATGTTACTAAATATATTGTCTATCTTGTTTGTGGTTTGAATGCCTTGTTTTTGTTCTTTCCTCCCCTCATTATTATGTCCCTGTCTTGTGTACTTTTTACAGCACTTTCTATGTCATCCTTTTTTATCCTGATCTGTTGTCAAATTTCAGGGGAAATGGCAATCCTGTCCAAATTGTTCAGCGGTACCATTTTGCATCTTACTTAAAACGAATGGCAGTTATTGTTCGTATTCAAGAGGAATTTTTTGCATTTGTGAAGGTCAGTTGGTTGCTCATTGTCCTGCGTAGAAATATGCAATTTTTATACATGCATATTATCCAATCAGGTCCTTCCTGATTTTAGTTGCTGCTTTATAAGCTTAAGTTGACCCCAGCTATTTTTCGGGTATTATGCACTTTGACTTTTAGTTTAATGAAACCATCACTTAGGGATTTAGACTAGACTACCTAAGTATAAAATGGTCAACAATTTAAGTCCATGTTTGAGAGAAGTTAAATAGACTACGTAAAGTAGCCACGTGCCATGTGGGTTAAGTAATCATCATAGAATGTGGGGCAAAAATATATTATGTTCAGTTGTTGGAAAACAACGGAAGAGAAAATGAAGGAAGGTGATTGAAAATAGAAAAAAAAGTTCAGGGAGAACTGAATCTGATATTTTTCATTATTATTTCAATTTACAGAAAGGTGATACATTTATAGTAGTCAGTGTAATGTATAACAGAATTCAGTTATACAATTGTGACAGTTGCAGTTAAACAGTTGCTCGGTTACTTTGAGATGTACAGCTTAAGATACACTGACACACAGTAAACTAGCATACTCTAACATAACTTCAAATATTTTCTTTTTCATTAATGATGTCCTCTAAAAAGGTGATTCTTTTAGGTTTGAATGCGTTGAACACCATCTGAGTTCTTCAAAAGCTGTCAATTTAACTTTCTTGTCTGTTTGAATGGAAGTGTTGGCTCTTCTGCTAGGGTTTTCTTTTTAATTTTATGCAATGTTTTTTGTGCTTTTAGAATAGGATATCTACCTGTTGGCTTCTAGTTTAAACATTTTTTTAATTTTTTTGTGTGTATTCAACGTATCAAGTAAGAGGTGAGAGGAGCTAATCTCGACTATATAACCATGTCACGATTGGTTTTTAGTGCTCTGCAATCCCGATCTGGTGCAAAATCAGAAATTTATAAGTTTGGGACGTAAAAGCGTAGACTTGTAGGATTGGACGAGCTTCACGATCCTGGATGTTTTGGGTTTTTTGACGTACAGAAATTGGGTCAGGTCCATGACCCAGTTTTTTATTTTTGGGTTTCTGGGTTCATCTTAAAACCCTCTGGACCCATCTCCTTCTATTTTCACCTTGCTTCACCATCTCCCCTTGCAACCAAGCAGCCACAGCCCCTCGCAGTTTCCAGGCCATCTCTGCAGTGCCCAAGACCCTTGCCATTGGTTGTCTTGTTCGCAGTCTAGGTCGCAGCTGTCTGAGTTTGAGTTGCTGCACTCTACCTCTGACTTTGTCCCCGTGGCCCCCCAGCTGCACAACCACTGTTTGTAAGCCCCCTCTTCACTTGCTGGCCGCAGGGCATGCAAACGCTCCTTTAGACTTTGCAGCTCGGACCCACACGTGGTCACCATTTTGCTCTACTGCTTATGCCTTTTCGTTAGCTGTACTTTTCTTCTTTCTTTTTAATTATAATTGGGATTAGGGTTTTTATGGGCTAATGGTTTGAGCCCATTTAAGTTGTTTTCAGTTTGGGCTAGTGAGAGGCTTTTGAATCTTCCTGGACCAGTAAAATAGATTAGGTGACATAAATTAACAATAGGACTTAGTAACTTATTTTATTGAAAATAAGTTTTCATATAAGGTGTTTTGTGTTTTGAATCTAAGTTTAATTAAATTTTTGTACTGATTTAAATGCTTTTTTCTTATTTATTTTATTTTATATGAATATGAGTTTTTTGAATTTTGTAGGATTTTACAATCCGTGTTACGATCCCACAATTTACAATCTTGACTCCCCTTCCCGATCCTAAGTAAAATCTCAATTTTGACTACTTTGATCAGGATACAAATTGAAAAAATAAAAATCCATAAAATAAAAATCCATAAAATTTACATGAATACGATAAAATTAAAAAGAAATTTTATTTCTAAAATTTAAGGCCTACAAAAAGAAAATAGCATTGGACTTGGGACATTATTGGCTCTAATTAAAATAAAAGGCAACCTAGTGCTATAAAGATCCTGCCATGGCAGAGTTCAGGTAATGGCCGGATCCATTATGGGTTATATTGTGTTGGCACTAGTTATATATTCCAAATTTTCAAGTGTGTGACTTAGCTTTTTAATAAATAATTTACACTTGTCTGTCTCTCATATGTTGCACTCATTCAAAAGAAAATTATGCACACGTGCTTGCTACAGCAAATGTTAATTCTTATGGTTGGTAGTGGACTAAATTTGGTGCTCCCTTAAAAGGACAAAATTTTAGGCTTTGTTTAGTTTTAGAAAGTTCTGTTTTCACTCTTTTTGCCAATAATTACAAAAATGTCACGTTTGTTTTCACTTTATGCAGAAAACAAAGTTAAAAAATGTAGCATTCTTGTAATTATTAGTGAAAACTGGAAATGAAAGCAAAAGACTTTTCTAAAATCAAATAGGCACTCAGATTCTGACTTCAAATTTTTTTTGTCTTTTCTATCTTGTTCTCTATCATATTGTTGATCAGCAATGGGTGTTTACATGCATGTATCTTTAATGTGTTTAAATAGTGGTAAGTTGAGAGTTACTGTGGTATTTTTCTTTGTTGATTCTCTCTTAGCAATTCTTTATGACCTTATGTTTCAGGGTGCCCCAGAAATTATACAAGATAGGCTCATTAATATCCCGCCATCATATGTTGAAACTTACAAAAAATATACACGTCAGGGGTCTCGTGTTCTTGCTCTGGCTTACAAGTCTCTTTCTGACATGACAGTAAGAATTATATTCTATATGTTTTACATTGTGGTTTATGAACCTTACTCCATCATATATTCAACTATGCACAGTGGAACAAGAATGATCATTGAGGTTTCTTGTCTTGTCAATTTATTTATTCCAAAGTGGATAAACTCTGTTGGTTGGGAACATTTCTAATGTGCTTCTATTTTGGTTTTAATTTCTATTGACACTTACTTTTGTGTAGTTCCTTTGACATATCAAGTCAATTTTCCCTTTTGTATCATTTCAATTACTTTGGTTCCTAACTTGTGTAATTGAGAGGACCAGAACTGCATTTTTTTGTTTTTCCTCATTGCACCTGAAGAATGCTTGGTTTCCTTCGATATTTGCTTGCTTGTACTGTTGCTTATTATCTTTTAAATGCTTGAAGGTCAGTGAAGCTAGAAGCCTGGATAGGGATATAGTGGAGAGTGGACTCACTTTTGCTGGTTTTGTGGTAATTAACCCTCTTCCTCCTCATATAACTGAGTAAATTCTAGACTATTTCATACCACTTCATTGACTTGATACTAACAATTGATACGTTAATTTTAGGTATTTAATTGTCCCATAAGATCAGATTCAGCCACTGTTTTATCTGAGTTGAAAGGATCTTCACATGACTTGGTAAGTGTGACATTTGAATTAGCTTCTCTTGCATAAACAAGAGTACCGTTTTTTTTTATGGCAAATGAGTTTATCTCAGAAGAGACCGGCCTCTGGGAGGAATGAATAGAAAACATCTTTGATAGGTGATGATTACTGGTGACCAAGCGTTGACCAGGCTTTGTGATCCTTTTAGTACTTAAGCAGTAAAAACTAATTGACCAGCATCTTTTTGGACTAAATTGATAGGTGATGATTACTGGTGACCAAGCTTTGACAGCTTGCCATGTTGCTAGCCAAGTTAATATTATATCAAAACCTACATTAATCCTTAGCCCAGCAAGTAATGGTGAAGGATATAATTGGGTGTCCCCTGATGAGACTGAAAACATTCGCTACAGGTAGATTTAACTTTTGATTTTTTTGGTTGTGCTATCATGTCCATGTGATTGGTTCGTTACTTGCTCTTTAACTTTGATAAGTTGCTGTTGAATGTAAGGTTTTATTCTATGCATTCCTAGGTTTTTTGATGTTCTCTGACACAGGTTTTTTTTGTTGCTCTGCAAAATTTTTAAGCTGAAGTTCTTACTTCTGAATGCTTCAAAACTATTTTCTGCTGTCATTTGCTATTTTTTCTTTTCTTTTTTAAAGTTTTAGTCTGATCGTAGGTTTAATTGGTTTCAGTGAGAAAGAGGTTGAATATTTATCAGAGACTCATGATCTTTGTGTTGGAGGTGATTGCATTGAGATGTTGCAACAGACATCTGCTAATCTTCTAGTCATTCCTCATGTGAAGGTTCTGATCCATGCTTATTGACTAAACATTAGAACTGGGTTTTCAGAATTGCATTCACCAATGACGGTCAAATTTGTCTCAGGTTTTTGCTAGAGTTGCTCCTGAGCAAAAGGAACTTATCATGACCACTTACAAAACTGTGGGACGCGTAACTTTGATGTGTGGGGATGGAACGAATGATGTTGGAGCTTTGAAGCAGGTATCGTGTGATTGCTAAAATTCAATAGAACAACTTAACTCCTGAATATTGAACCTCAATAGCTAATGGAAAAATAAAAATTCAGTCTGTTTCCATTTACAATCTTTATACCCACCAAAAAGCCACTTTATTAAGGAGCCTTACTGGTACCCTTATTTACTCTAGTCGAAACGAAAAATACTTTTTTTGTGTTATAAAATTGTCCTCTTGCATTAAGATGATATATTGGCAACATTTTTAAATGTTATTTCAGTCTCCATTGAGTTTTTCATTTTGTAATAAGAAGCATTTGAATCTGGTATTTTATTATCATTGGGATTAATTTTGATGTTGTTAGTCTTGCATCATAAGTTGGCATTATTATTATTTTTTTGATAAACCTAAGTTGGCATTATTTGAGTTATTTAGTATCTTGCATGTTTCTTTTACCTAAAACATAGGCTGCAGGACTCGAGACTAACTTCTCTTATTTAGGCCCACGTAGGAGTTGCTCTTCTGAATGCACTGCCTCCAACTCAAAGTGGAAACTCCTCATCAGATTCATCTGTGAAGCAAAAGAAATCCAGGCCTGCACTGGAAACATCTGGAAAGACAGTTAGCTCAATTGGAGAAGGCACTTCAAAAGCCAAAGTTGCTTCAAAATCGGATTCCACTAGCCATTCATCTGTTAACCGTCATCAGACAGCTGTTGATATGCAACGGCAGAAGCTTAAGAAGATGATGGATGAGCTTAATGAGGAAGGGGATGGTCGTGCACCCATTGTCAAGCTTGGTGATGCCTCAATGGCATCCCCATTCACTGCAAAGCATGCGTCTGTTGCTCCCACTACTGACATAATTCGTCAAGGTCGGAGCACCCTAGTGACAACCCTCCAGATGTTTAAAATTCTGGGCCTCAACTGCCTTGCTACTGCATATGTGTTGAGTGTTATGTATCTGGATGGTGTCAAGCTAGGTGATGTACAAGCCACAATTAGCGGTGTTTTCACTGCTGCATTTTTCCTCTTTATCTCACATGCACGCCCTCTTCCCACTCTCTCAGCTGAACGTCCCCACCCCAACATCTTCTGTGCCTATGTCTTACTTTCCCTCTTGGGACAATTTTCTATTCACCTGTTTTTCTTGATTTCATCTGTGAGAGAAGCTGAAAAATACATGCCAGATGAATGTATTGAACCAGATGCTGATTTTCATCCCAACCTAGTAAATACTGTTTCCTACATGGTGAACATGATGCTTCAGGTGGCCACATTTGCTGTGAATTATATGGGCCATCCCTTCAACCAGAGTATTTCTGAGAACAAGCCGTTTCTGTATGCCCTCGTTGCTGCTGTTGGTTTCTTTACTGTGATTACATCTGATATCTTCAGGGACTTGAATGACTGGTTGAAGTTGGTGCCATTGCCAGTGGGTTTGAGGGATAAACTACTGCTTTGGGCTTTTCTAATGTTTTTGGTATGCTACTCATGGGAGAGACTGTTGAGGTGGGCTTTTCCCGGTAAGATCCCAGCTTGGAAGAAGCGACAACGGGTTGCTGTATCTAATTTAGAAAAGAAGAAACAGCTCTAAGTAGTTGAAGATATGTGATGAAGAAATAGACTGACAATGGGCAATGCAGTGATGACTAGATCAGAACGGGACATGTGGCCTTCAATTTGTGAACCAATTATAGCAGAGATACATGGTATGGCGAATTTTGTTATAGGCTTTTTGTCTTTCTAGTTCTTTTCCCATTGATGGATGGGGAATTTATCCGATGTCAAATCATTTTTGGGAAAAAGGTATGGATTTTAGAAACGTGCCCTCCCAGTTATCAAAGATGTCCTCCTTAGCACAGGAGTTTTTATTTTAGATGTTACTATTCATTCTGCTCAACCTCTTAACTCAAACTTGGTAAAATTAAAGCTGCGGTACATTGGGAATGCGTTTGTGACTGTGTAATCCTAGTATGCTATTGGGTAGTCGGAGTAGTATGCAATTGTTGCATTAGATTACATAAAAGCAGCAAAAACCGCTCAACATTTGAACTCTTGCTATAAGTGAAATAAAAACTTTATTTAGCCACTACTTGGGTGATTTGAGCATGAGTTTATTACATATCATGAAAGCAGAAGAAACCACGTGGAAGTAACTATAAGCATCAAATGATAATTCTATAACGGAGAAGAGTCATACGTGGATATCTTTCATTCATTTTTTTTTTGGGCCAACGGATATATCTCGTTCTAGGTAATTTTCTTTAGTGGCAAGTTGCAACATAGAATGGGGTAAGAGCACTGGCGGAATGAAGGGACAGGAGGGGGCTGAATATGTTTTTGGTTTCTCAAATTTGACTATATTTTATTTTTGGTTCCTATATTTCGAAACGTAAGTTTTTAGTCCCTATAATTGGGAATAGGTCACATTTAACGTGAACGTGTATGATAATAAAGTAGGATATTATTATTAAACATGATTAAGGACACTTGGTGGCGTTAAGTGGTAAAATGATTCATTTGTGAAAAAAAAAGTTGTTAAGCCTCGTTCCCATTCTGGCATTCTCCTTCAAGCGTTCAGCTGTTGCTCATTGTGGGATAGATCATGCTGCATTTGCGCTTCAAATCAACCCACTTGATTGTTTCTTTCGACGGTGAGGTGGCATGCCTCCAGTGATTTTTCAATCGTTGTCGCTCAAGCCAAATTCGAAGAAAAAGATCCATCCAAGTCTTGATCTGCCCTTCCGCTACCTACAACGGGCCACCGCACATCCGAAGCTTTTAGATTCATCGACATCCTTCTCTTTCCTTTTGAATAGTAACACCCCCCCCCCCCCCCCCCCAACTTCCACTGCCTCTTTTATTTTGGGTTAAATATGTTTTTATCCTTCATATTTGGAAAAAATTCAGTTTTAGTCATTTTTCTTTAAAATTGATCTTTTTAGTCTCTCGTTTTTGGAAATGTACCATTTATAGTCATTGGGACCATTTTATAAATTCAAAAAATATTTTTTAATATTTTATTTTCACTCCTCCTAATTTTTAATTTTCACTAAGCCCCCACCCATCATTTTGCGCAGAGAAGAACCATCGCGTGCGACTCACCGTCGTCTCCACCTTTTCGGTTGCCTCCACCCCGACGCCCCACCGGCCGTCCCCTAGCCCCCAACCGTGAAGCCTCCTTCCCCTAACCCCCTCGATCGATCCGTTCCCCCTCACCGTAACCCCCTCCGGATATAAAGTGAGAGAGAGAGAGACAGACAGACATACCTGGACTGTGGGGCGTCGTGGTGGAGGCAACCGAGACGGCGGTGAGTCGCGCGCGGCGGTCTTTCTTTGCGCAAAATGGTGGGTGGGGCCTTAGTGGAAATTAGAAATTAGGAGGGGCGGAAATAAACTATTAAAAAATATTTTTTGAATTTATAAAATGGCTCCAAGAACTATAAATGGTACATTTCCAAAAACGAGGGACTAAAAAGATCAATTTTAAAGAAAAATGACCAAAATCGAACTTTTCCCAAATATGAAGGACCAAAAACATATTTAACCCTTTGATTTTTCATTTTCTCTTATGCCTTCGTTGATTTTTTTTGGCTAATGTGTTTGGCAAGGTTGTGCTTTCTTTGTTGGCTTTGGCTAGGGTGAGCCACGGTTCTCGTGAGCGAGCCCATTTTAGCAACTTTAATATTATTTTTAACCCCTTCAATATTTTTAAAATTATAAAACTTTACCATTTCTTCTTTCCTATCAAGTTTCCTCCTTCACATATCCCCACACCACTTCGAGTTTGGATCCTCTCCATTTCGTTTTCTCTCCATTTCCTCTATTGCTATACTTTTGAGGAAAATAAATGTGATACATGAGTGTCATTTATTTTATTCTCTCAAAAGCATAGTAATAAAAGAAATTGAGAGAAAAATAAATGGAGAGAATCCTAACTCCACCACTTCACCCTCCAACGACTCCCGTGTTGACTATCTCCTAAATTATTTTAACTTATCATAACGGTTCATTTTGCGGGAAGCATGGATATACGTACCCTTTTATAGGGGTAAAGCCTAGAGCTTGCCTAATCTTTTACAATTGTTCTCTAATTTCAATCTACTAGATTATTTCATTCAATGAAAAATTGGGAGTTCTCACTTCTCAACAAAGTGTTTTGTTATCGAGGAAATCTTCTGTCATATATATATGATTTCTTTAACTAATCATTATTTAGTTACTAATAAAAGATCATGTCTACTCAATTTTTTTATAATTAAACCTCCGGTGAAATAACAATGTTGTGCTGGTCCACCATATAAGAGCATGCTTGTTTCTGCAATAGAAAAGGATCCACTGCGCATCTACGTAAAAGCTACAGAGAGTAGCTTTCACGTTCATTTCATTCAATGTAAAAGTGAGGGTTCTGAGCAAAGTATTTTGCTATCGAGGAAATCTTCTGTCATATTATATATGATTTCTTTAACTAATTATTATTTAGTTACTAATAAAAGATCTTGTCCACTCAAATTTTTTATTATTAAGCCTACAGTGAAATAACAATGGTGTACTGGTGCACGATATTTAAAGTCTTGCATCTAGTCTCCACCGTATAAGAGCATGTTTGCTTCTGCAATAGAAAAGGATCCACTACGCATCTATGAAAAAACTACTGAGAGTAGCTTCCACATTCATTTCATTCAATGTAAAAGTGAGGGTTATGAGCAAAGTATTTTGTTCTCAAGGAACTCTTCTATCATGTTATATATGATTTCTTTAACTAGTCATTATTCAAATACTGGTAAAAGATCTTATCCATTCAAAAAATTTATTATTAAACCTACGGTAATATATTTCAAGTCTTGCATGCTAGTCTTCACTGTATAAGAGCATGTTTGCTTGTAAAAAGGATCAACTGCGCATCTATATAAAAGCTACAAAGAGTAGCTTCCACGTTCATTTCATTCAATGTAAAATTTGGGGTTCTAAGCAAAGTATTTTGTTTTAAAGGAACTCTTCTGTCATGTTATATATGATTTCTTTAACTAATTATTATTTGATTACTGGTAAAAGGTATTATCCACACAAATTTCTTATTTTTAAATCTATAATAATATAGCAATGGTGCACTCATGCACCATGTTTCGAGTCTTGCATGCTAGTCTCCATCGTATAAGAGCATGTTTGTTTATTTAGTGAAAAAGGATCCAGTGTGTGTCTACACAAAACTACAAAGAATAACTACTGCGTTGATTTCACGTCAAGCCGCGAAATCGCATTAAACCAAACATATGCTAACCACATGTTTGGAACCGTATTGATTAGAGCTGTCAAAATGGGTCAGACCCGATGAGCTAGCCTGATAAAAAATGGGCTGGGCTAGCAAAATCTAGGCCCGAAAATATTTTGGCCCGGCCCGGCCCGAAAAATCATTGGCCCGAAGTGGGCTAGCCCGTGGTGGGCCGGGCTGGCCCGCTGGCCCGACTATTATTTGCTTACAGACTGTTTCACATCAGGGGTGTGAATAATTACACAGGTGTGAAAGCATCAGTTCTGGGCCTCTGGCACTAAACTCCGTTACAGATCGTTTCACACCACCATTGTGAATAATTTCACAGGTGTGAAAGCGTCAGGCTCTACAAATGTCTTATTTTTCAGTACTAAACTAGCTTACAATGAGTTTCGTACCCGGGGTGTGATTAATTCCACAGGTATGACTGCGTCAGATTTCTATAAAAATATTATTTTTAAAAAAAATGAGCCAATGGACCAGCCTGTTTGGCCCGCAGCCCGTGGAGGGCTGGACTGGCATATTAATGGCCCATATGAAATTTGGCCCAGCCCGGCCAGAAAATGTGTTGGCCCATTGTTGGTTGGCCCGAATGGGCCGGCCCGGCTCGAATAAACAGCTCTAGTGTTGATAAACACCTCACCGTGCCGCAGATCCAAAGCAGCTAGAAATAACTCAAGTGATCATTTTGCCTCACGACACGAGATTCCATGGATTCCGAACACACCCTAAGTATATGACTGTTAGCCGTTATTAAATTTTGCTCACTGTTTTCCACATAGTCAAGAATTCAAGTAACTCAACCATTTAGTAGAACCAATGAAAAGGAGAAAAAACACAAGAACTTACAGTACATTGTTTCATAAATATTATTGTCGTGACAGTGCCAAAGCAAACAGTTACTAAATCGTTTTTAATAAAACATGGGCATCTGGAAAACGCACGCCGTTCTTCCCCACCAGAGATGAAGAGAAAGAGTTTAAAGAAGTGGGTCCCAAGATTCTGCTTAAAAACAATTATTTTGTTAACCGCGATTAATGATTTCAGGATTTTGGCGGTTAGGGTTTAGTTTCGGAATCAGAGAGAGAGAGAGAGAGACATTAAAAAAGAAAAAAAAAAGACAAAGAAAAGGAATTCATTTTCTCGTTACGTTATTTCGAGCAGCAGCTACGGCTTTCGAGTCTTTCTTCGTTTTTGTCTCGTCGCACTGTGTTGTCGGCCACACACACTTTCTCTCTCTTATTCGCGCTTCAACGTTTCGCTTATGTACCGATTGGTAGGGTTTCCTTTTCCAATCTCTCCTCTTTCTTTCTTTCCTTCTGCTTCACGATTCGTTCTTCGCACTTACGTTTGTTAGGTTTTTCGCTCCTAATTGCTATCTAAATTGGGGATTGGGGTTTTCCGTTGCCCTAATCTCGTCTCACTGTATGTGAATCGGAGGGGGCTTTTTTTTTCTTCAAATTTCTTTGGGGTTTCGTGTGGATTTTGCGTTCTCAGATTTGCCATGGTGTTTTGGTGGGGTTAAACGTTTTCATTTCTCAAAATCTTCGAAACTACTTGTTCGGGTTGGGTTTCACTGACCCGATCACTGTTTGATTTGATTGTTAGGGAAATGGGAGACTGTGACGAAGGGAGAGATCTCGATTGTAGGGTTTGTTTTCCTGTTAGATAAGCTGTGTAATGTAACAGTTAGATAAGCTGTTTTGGGGTACTCGTGTGTGCCAAGGTATCCAATGTTCTTACTCGGTGGGATTTCCTGGTGTTGTTTCTTAGTGTATGAGCTATTGGTTGTGCTTAATTTTCACTATTTTTTCATCGTCATGAACTTTGGTTTGTGAACATCACTTGTATTGGTAGTCCAAAGATCATTGTGAGTCGGGTTCACATTGTTGGGAATTTAGTGGTTCTTCCACCTGCTTCAAAAAAGTCGAGGTTCAGATGTAATAATTTTGGAACATGGATTGGTTGTGATCAATTTACTGAAATAACCTTTGTGGGGAACAACATGTAGAAGCATACTGATGGTTACTTCTGCAGTATCTAATGTTCCATGTCACAGGTATATGTTATTAAAGAGTTCAAGCAGGATGGCAATTCGGTCAACTTGTCTTTCTGTGTTTGTTGTCGATAAAAGTTTGGCTGTTTCATGCTGTGTGTGTGTGTGTGTGTGTTACACAGCTACAAAAAAAGAGACAATTGTGTCTGTTTCTTTAATCAATATAACTTGACTGAAGTCTAAATGGTTGGATGATCTTGTGCTACGGTACAGTTCATATTAGATCCTTGTTACCTCCGTCAATAGCAAGCTAAGTTCACCCTCTAAATTGTGTCTGGGGGAGCTCGGATGACCCTAGACATTACCTTGGCATGTAGGGATTTCAATGGGGAAGCCTTCTGGAATGACACAATTGTTTCTAAATCAATCCCTGAATCATATTCTAATCCTGTATTTTTTCATCCATTCGTACTGGATAGTTGCCCGAATTATAATTTTATTATTGCAACCTGTGGCTTACTGCTCAATATTGGAAAGTTAGTTAATGCTGTAAGCATTTTGGTTAAGCTCTTACTCTATTTGAACATGTAAATCATGGCGCCATATTTCTTATTTTGTGGAATAATCAATTAAATAAACCCGTCACCCAATGGATTCCACCACGCTTTTTGGTTATTGTTAAATGGTGTTGATATGTATTTGCTAATGCAGCTTACTGCACTCGAGATCCATTTCGGCTTGTGGAGTGTACGGAAGTTGTGAGGGACCGGCAGAGCACTTGAGATAGTTGAGCTGCAGGGATGGAGTGGGGTGTTCAACATCGAGAGATGTTCATCAGTCATCATGAGGAAGATGAAAGTCAACTTCCTTCTGATATATCTAAGGAAGAGGAATCAGACAATGAAGAAAAAAACATCAAAACTGAACCTGTCTTTATTCCAGAAATTAAGAAAAGGAAGCGCCTTAGCCTTAGTCAGCTTAGAGAGGTGAAAGAGGAGTCATGTGGGAGGCAAAACAGTACCAAGAGTAGGACAAAGAAGCATGAAAGTAGGGACAGATGGTCAACTGAGAGGTAAAGAAAATGTGTTATTCTTACCTTTTTCTTTTTTGTTTCTACGATTCTACCATATATACGAGATCATCATGTAATGTAGGTATAAGTTGGCTGAGCAAAACATGTGGGAGGTGTTGAAGGCAGAAGGCGCGACTTTTGAGAACCCAATAACCCGACCTGCACTAAGATTGGCTGCCCGTAAACACATTGGTGATACTGGACTTTTAGACCACTTACTGAAGCACATTGATGGTAAAGTGGCTCCTGGAGGGACTGAGCGGTTCCGAAGATGGTTCAACACCAACGGAATCATGGAGTATTGGTTAGAGAGTGCTGACTTGGACAAGGTGCGCCAGGAGGCAGGGGTGCAGGACCCTTACTGGTTACCACCATCCACTTTTAGGGCAGGCAGTGCCCCTTGTCAGAATACTGATTCTTCTGGTGAATTGAAACTGCTTAAAATAGAAATGGCCCAAATGAAGAAGTATTGAACTTAGAAACTGAATTTCAAAACAATCTTTTATGGTTGCTATTATATTTTCTTTAATGATTTTATTTGCATAGCAGAGATATGCAGGAGCTCATTGCCAAGAAGCAAGAGAAAAATGAAATTAGTATGATGGAGGTGAATGTTGAATAATTTAATAATTTAATGGTTTTGCTTTCTCTTATAGCACTTTATGATGTTTTATGTTGAGTTGCTATGGCAGGAAACTCACAAGGAATTTGTAAAGTGGAAAGCTATAACTGATCATCGCCTAACTGAAATCGTTAATTCTTTGAAGAGTGTGCAGGTATCTAGGCAGTATATTGGCACCACATCTTTGTCCTTTAAGATTTAATGGGATTCATATCATGTTGAATGTATTCTTTTTAGTTGCTTGATTTGTTCACTTATGTGATCTCTGGCTTACTGTAGTTCTATATATTGACAGTGCAAGTATGGTGAATTGGTAATTTGGAAAACTGAAGTGGAGCAACACCTTGTAGAAATAACCAATAAATTGAATGATCTTCAAGCACCAAGAGAATGCACCACCTTTAGTCCTCCTTCAGAAAGATGGAAAGATTGGATAGGAGGCTCTCACCTAGACAACATTCAGGAGGATGCATTCCCAACTTGGATTGGGAGTTCAGAGCTACTTAATGTTCCACAAGAGGCTGTACTTCAAGATCCCAACTCAGCCATACCAACTCAGCCACTCAATGAAGAACTGACTAACAAGAAGAGGTATAATATGTGTGAAGTCAAATTCTTTAGCCTACCCCCTAACCCGCACACCTCCTTTGAGGGAAAACAAACCAAGAAGGAAAAATGTTATTTTTGTTCTAGTTTTCCTCATTTTCTTTTGCTTCAAAACAATAGTGATGTTCCGGAGGTGGTCCCCACGAGGCAAGAGGATCAACCTAATGTGACCCCGGATTCTTCTACAACTGTTAATTCAAAGTCAGACCTTGACAACTCATTGATAATGTTTCAGGTGATAATGTGTACATGGCACTTATTCTAGATTTTAGTTTTTTCACCACAATGTATTCATGATTCATAATTTTTTCGTGCAGGAGATGTATATGGATTTGTACAAATGGAAAGAAAAAATGGAGCAGCAGCTGCTGGAGTTATCAAACACTGTATATGGGATGCTGGCAATGAAGCAGACATCGCATTGAAGTATCAAGCCTAGAAGAGGATTATAACCACCCTTTCATTCACAAGTTTTTCTTCATTACTCTTGAAACTAGTAGAATTTAGATATTGTACAGCATTAACAATCTGATTCTGAAAATCTTTGACAACCACAAAGTTCATAGTAGAGGTTTAGTCTTCACCTACTTGATGAGCTGCTAATTGTTAATATGTTTGACTGGCCTTTTACAGTATAGTTGGTTATGAGTTGAGGCAAGTCTTCAGTAGGGCTGAAATTGGTTGTTTTCTTGACTTGTTAGTTAAGATCATGAGTTCCTTTAGTATAAGATGTCTTTAGGTGGGTTTTACCCGTATTTAAAATATTAGCTAGAGCTATCTAGTGAGAACTTGTACTTAACCTATTTGGGGAACAAGTTACCATATTTATAGATTTATAGATAGAATTTCTACAATATCGTTTAGTATCTCGGGGATGTCCTATCATTGTGAACTCCAGAATCTAGTCGGTTGTTCTTTTGTCCTCGCTTCCCTTGAAGGAGGTTAACTTAGCTGTTAGTTTATTAAGCTTCAGCTTTACCATCAAACATTTTATTACCCGTTTAAATTTTTGTTACCAATAAGTAATTGATTATTTTTAATGTAGTCCTTGTAGAGCTTTGATCTAGTATCAATGTGGGGAATTGTTTTAATTCAGTTCCTACCTTAGCATGCCTCCGGTCCCTATTATAAAAAAAAATATAGGGTTAATTTTTTGGTTTTAATTATAAGAAACTTTGATCCATTTTTAAATGTATTAACTAGTAAATTTCTTTTATACTCTTATTTATTATGAGATTTGTGTCAAAGAGATACTCATTCCCAATGTAAGTGGGTGCATTCCACCATTTTAACTATTTAATATTATAGACATTTTTGGAATAAAATTTAAATTAATCAAAATTAACTATAACTACCTTTTTATTGGTTTTAATGAATTAGTTTTTTTTTTAATTTTCGCTGAGTGGGATTGGACATGTAGATCAAACGATGCCCCTACCTTAACATGTAAGGAAAATACTTAATTGATGTTAAATGTAATAGAACTAATTTGAACTTATTAGACCGAAATTTTGCCAAACGAATTTGGCATTCGTGATTCTTAATTGATTAAAAGTCAATTGTTTTGGCTCGTCTAGAATTCACTTTAAATAGACACATTGTGGGGAAATTCTATAAAACTTCTGGGGAACTGTTTACAAATCAAATACAGGTTTTCTCACAAGGAAATCGAGTTTTTTTATAGGTGGCATGGGAATTCTTTGAAATTGAAGGAACACATTGAAAGAACACATTGAAGGAACAAAGATCGTTATATACACTAGCTGTACTGGAGCAGATGCATTTTTGAGAAATAGCCTATCCAGGAATTTAATAATTCAAAATTAATTTGATTCATAAACAATTTGAATTAATTTTGATCTGAAATTATATACATTTTACTCACTCAGATTTAAATAAATTTGATGGAAGTCGGATGCATGTATTCTTTAATAAAGACGTTTTTTACTTCGTTTCTAACGTTTTTATCATTGAAATGAAGATAATATGCATTTTTATTGAAAAGTACCGCAAAATCTTTAGATATTTCCTGTGCCAACTCCCAATTTTAAATGAATTTGGTTTGGCTTGATTTTAATTTTAATTGTTAAATTAATTTCATCATCAAGTCATCTAACCTATTTTACATAAATAATAAAGAAGATAACTAATAAAATACACATCATCGTACACAATAGATACAAAGCCCTTCTGATGATTTGGAAAGCAACCTTTTGACCGCTGTTCTTAATATGACGACCCCAGGTCAAAACTTTAGATTGAACTTCCATAACAAAACCCATAATAACTTCAACAAGATTTTAGCTAGGCATTGAATTCGATTGGAGTTTAATTTTAACTTCATCATGGCAAACCTGAAGGTCCCTGAACTCTTCTGTGTCAGAGAAGCTCTGCGCCTGAGAATACAAGTAATAAATTAGAAAAACTTTACACGATGGGCAAGACAAGCAAAACCAAAGCACGCAAAAAACATTGTTTTCCTGACTTTTTTTTCAACCCTCAAACATCATAAACTTTAAAACAGATATCTTGCCTGTCTGATGATGTTCTTCAAGTGCATGTCAGCTGTAAACAATTCTTTGGTACTGCCAGTAGATGAGGAAATTTCCATGTACACCTTGCAAAGTTCCAAAGATGCTTTTGCAAACTTTTTGAAACGATCTCGGTCTTTCCAAGTATCAGATCCCTGAAAAAGAATACAATCGCACAATTGTAAAATGAAAATCATTACCGTGGATTGGGTCCCAACTATTAGCATTAAGACAACAAATGCAGAAGAAATTTCAGAGAGCTAGCAAATAAGTCAAAACTCAAAAATCAAGAGATCAAAGATACTTGTAATTAAACATGACAAAGGCAGGGAACGTTGCTTTTGAAAATCAACAGATAAAACATTGCTGTGTCTCAAGTGTTATTGAACCTTTTCTAAAGAAAACACCACATCAACTAGCAAGAACACTACATGCAATGCTTATGTTGCAAATACGTATGGCCATAGGGATGTAACCGCACAGAGTCTCGGAGATGGAATGCAAGTTTATTAGTCTTATTCTTGTTGGGTATCAATATATAATCCAAATTAATACGATTTTTTATAATTTTGTCATACTTGTAAAAATGTATAAAAATAACTTACAAAAAAAACACTGTACATAAAAGTTATGTGATATTTTTCAGTTAAAAAACATATCCAAGATGTGCTCGACCTTGAGAGACATACCTGGAGTGATCTAACTTGCTTTAAAAGGGCTTCAGAACACATCATGGGATCTCCATTAATTCTGTGCCATTTGGCATATAAGCCCCAGATATCAGGTCCACATCCACTACCATTTTTAACTATCTGTAACAGTAAAATAGATATTAACAGGACCTCTTTAACTTGCATGTGCCACTTCTCTTTTGCGTGACCTTTATTTAACTTGCAAACATTATCGAGTTGCACTGCCCATGGCCATTACAGCCACACCGCCGGGGGCTGGGGACGGAGTGGGGATTGTTCATTGTTCATAAATCATTAAGTGGAAGGAATCTACAAAAACAGAATTTTGATAGAATTGTGTACCTGCTGTAAAACTTTTCCAAGCAATGATATTAATTGCTCAGTTTCGCGTGCTGTTCCTGCAACGGATACTCTGGATACTTCCTCTTGATGTTCTGATCCAGAATCAACATGGCATAACTGATCAGTATTAGGCTTATTATCAGTTGTTACAGGAGGTGCAGAATTACTTGTTGAAAGCCGCTTTTCCACCTCCCTTGTGATTCTTTCCAATAATTCAGTATCTACTCTTTTATTATTGGTCATGTCCAAAACCATCCGGGCACCTTCCAGTGCCTAAAATAATTAATCAAACTAGATGAGCAACGAAGAATCAACAAAGTAGTGCTTCAAGTACAGTGTTATTTAATACACTAAACTTGCATTTTATATCATGTTAATTTTTTTTTTAAATAGCTAAACTAAAAAGGTCTTCAAATTTATTTATTTTCCATCATATATCAGTATCACCTTTCAAAATTATATCATGTTTGTATGACCCATGTAGTCAGTTTCATACATTACAATTACATTGGAAAATTTAGAACTAAGACTTTAGTTTTATATATTAGTTTTATATATTTGCAATGTTTTAAAATATTTTCGTTTCAAGTGCTAAATGAGTATTAAAGGAAAGAATCGATACTTTAAAATAAGGCTACATAAAAATGATGAATGTTTTCATCATTTTTCACTTAAATTCCATTTAAAGTTCACACTGCAACAATAAGCAAATCTAATTTACAGATACCTGACTGATATTGCCAACGTCAACAGCAACATGGCTGTAATTCTCCCAGAGTTGCCAGCTATTTCGTCTGTTACCAATTATAATTGTGTTACTGTGTACCCGAGATGGCTAAATTTGCAATGATTATGAACTAATACACGTGTATGTAGGTGTGCATCTAAGTATGCAAACATATATGCCTATCTTTATGACACATAGGAAGTTTAATAAGAGGAGTAAATACGTAACTTGAACTTCAAGGCTTCTTTAAATGCAATAAAGGCCTCCTTGCTCTTTTTCTTGATCAAATGCCTGCATGTTAGGTTAAACATATAATAAGTAAAAGCTAGAAGCCAAAATTTAATAACCCATAACAATTAATTTTTCTTAATATTAGTATTAATTATTATGGACTATGGACATAAGTTCTATTGTTGAGCTGACAACTGTGATACCAAGGTTTCGCGATCTGATGCGACTCAGATCGTGACGCAAGGTAAAAGGGAGGGCTTGCAAAATGAATCATTAGAATGTAAAACTCAAAGTGGAGTCAATTCTAATTCAGTTTCTACAAATATACTTTTGTATACCTATGGACACACCTCAACAATGGTAAAGCAGCAAATACTCCAAGCTGGAGATCTCAACTTTAAACCCAACAGGGAGTGTGTTAGGTGAAATTTGAGGGAGGGAGATGATTTTCTCCTTATTATGTAGCCCAGATTCTGATGGACCCAAAAAACGAAA
This sequence comes from Glycyrrhiza uralensis, assembly GCA_030159175.1. Classification (NCBI taxonomy): domain Eukaryota; kingdom Viridiplantae; phylum Streptophyta; class Magnoliopsida; order Fabales; family Fabaceae; genus Glycyrrhiza; species Glycyrrhiza uralensis. Next base: position 47,662,061 of record BRZY01000005.1, read on the forward strand.
GATGCTTTTAAATAATTGTGTGGCTTTGCAGGAAAAAGAGCTCATAGACGAACAAACAAAGCTGTTTCCTACTTTTGAATACAAGAAGAAAGCAAGAACTTCATACAAGCAAGCAATGTTATTCCAAGCTTCCCCATTTTGAGGATCGAGTTGAACAGCACGAGTAAAAGCATCCAGAGCCTTTTCAATATCCCGTGCCTGTACAACTTCCATGGTTAGTTTGAAGTACTCAAGAAAACGAAAATAAAAAAATACTATACAAGGAGGGGCAAGTCTACATTAGACATTGTAAAAAAAATGGGCAAACCAATCAGGTGATGCCACATATATAACTGCATAAACAACTGTCAACAGCTACACAAGTGGTAATATATGCACAATTGCAGAAGCGACTGCCTGAAATTAACTATCTGCACTAAAATCTTTTCCTATCAAACATGCATGCAACAACCAGTCCAAATCACCAAACTAGGCCTAATACTAAAAGAATGTTGTCACATGTCAACAGCAGTAATAACTAATAACTCCTTGAATAATGGATATTCAGACAGTCACTACAAAGAGAAATTGTACTTTTTTTGGAGGGGATAAAAGTGATTGTAGATTTTATTGCAAATCTAATTGTACAAAAGTAAATAAATAATAAACAAATATAATGAACACTACACAATTTACCTTCAATGCAGCAGCCCCAAGTGCAAACCAACCATCTGGATACATAGAGTTCATCGACATTGCAGACTCCCTTAAATTGACAAACAAAATTTACTTTATTTAACATATCAAACCAAATAGCAATGTTAAAATCAAAACAATAAAAGTTTTAAATATAATAATGACAAAGACAATGATGATAAAAGTGAAATGCTTCATTCAGGATTTAGGATAGAACACATGCCATAAAATTTTAGATGTCTCATAGTCTCCTCTATTGTATGCACTGCGGGCCAGAGAACGCTGTCAATCAGAGAAAAACAAATCTATTAAAAAAAATGCTGGTTTCAAAATTTTATAATATGATAGAAGCAAATATGCAAACTGCAAAGATAAGCACAATAGATTAAGCATATAAATAGGCGCACCTTAGCTCTAGCAGACCTATTGTTTGAAACTTCCAGAGCTTTTTCATAGCATGCATCATTATTGGTAGTGTCACCCAGGGAGCACCTAGAATATTAAACGCATGAGAAATAAATTATGCAATCTTGAGCGTGGACAAATGTCAGCGACCCAATAACAACAACCCCTCATGCCCAGTATAAGCTGGTTTTCATTAGCTTATCTAAGAAGCTAACTCAAATAAGCTCAAAAGAGCATATTGCTCATGTCATAAGCTAAACCTAAATAAGCTCAAGAAATACCCTTCCAAATGCCCCCCAAACAATTTACAACCTACGTTAACTCAGGAAGGGATCGTATGCTACAATGCAACTTGTCAAAGAAATAGTCAGAGTAGCTATTGTTGAAAAGCAATCACAATCTAATTAAGAAACCCGAAAGAAAGACAAGCCAAGTAGCATACCATAACCTAGGGTCATTTGGTCTTTCTGAAAGACGTTTCCTGATGAGTTCAACAGCTGTTGCTTTCTTCTCCAAAAGGCTGTTTTCCAAATCAAATATCAGATGAACGAATGAAGGGTGAATATTGAGGAAAAAATTAGTTTATTCGTTTCAGGTCACATTATACCTGAAGCAGTATATAAGATTATCCCATAATTCTAAATCTTCAAACTCCTTTATTGCCTCCCCTATCAAACCACAACGCACCAAAAGTTCCCCATATTCCCTGAAATTGAAAGAAGAAGTAACAAGAGAGTTAAAGAGCTAAAATACAAAAAAGCTTGAAAAATTTAACATTTCCTTTGGGGTGGGGGAATCTATGGAGCAAAAGTTTATACTTCCTCAATGCAGGAATACTGGGCATATAAACACCATGACTAAAAGGAATTCTTTCTGCTATTGCTGGAGAAGATTCATAAATATGTTTCACCTGCAAAAATTGTATCTTTTTATCAAGTGCAATAAACAAATCAACACAATCCACATTGCAGCAAGATTAAAATCAAGGCCCTATTTATAGGCAGAAGGAACTTCAACGTATTATATTAAATGTTAAACATGATTAACCTTGTTGCATCTTATTCTCTGAAAGATGCATGTTACTGTGTAAAGTGTAAACCTTATATGACTTCCACATTAGAGTCTCTTAAACTCTTCAAGAAGTCTAATACATACTGCTTGTGATCCAATTTTGGTCAGTATAAACCACACATAAATAAGTATTTCATTACAATAGGGATACATACAGGAAAAGGCAGTACCAGAAAAATGAGATAGTTTTATAAATCTAAAGCTAACATGTTAACCAAAATAAAACACATACTAAGTTATCCATCATCAGTAAAGCACGCTCCTTTGTTCGAGTACGGGACGACTCCCATCGAATACGCAAGATATCGCAGAAACACCGTATCTAAAGCAGGAAAGAGAAAATTATAAAATGCAGATAATGGTTTAAAAACAATACAAATTAAGTGGAACATTAGAAAAAGGAAAATAAAAACCATAAGCACTGACAAAGTTGCCTCTATGGTGTACAGAAAAGCCAACAAATATATGATGTAGATTTTGTCTACTTACAATGAAGTAAGACAAATGCTGGGAATCAATTGCCTCAATGTAAGGAGCCATATCCCATCCTGAAACCAAGTCATGAGCCGGCAATTAAGCGTACAACTAGCAGACCCATAGCCTATTTGTTTTTCCTCTTTTCAGGATAATTTGTGGTTGTGGATTTTAGAATACAATTAAAAATGTAATAGCTCTAAAAGGAGAAAAAAAGGGAAACCGAGTTACAGACCACTAAACAGTTGAGCCCATAATGTTGGTTTGTATGAAAGAGAAGGCTAAGATTAGGGATTTGCACAGTAAACCAGTTGGTGAGGAAATGAGATTCTTTTTCTGGTGGATAAAAGTTCAGGGAGAGGGTACGTTGCTCCATTCCAAGGGCAAGCAAGGCATGCCACAAGCCTCAGAGAGGACTTACAATGGTGCACATCGAGGCTTTTTTATCATTGTAGCACCATTTTTTTTATTATTTCCCAATCTAGCACTCTTTTTTTTTTATTTCCTAAAGTAGCACCCTTTTCATTAAAATATTTATTTTTATTAATTATCAATTAATTAAATATTAAATATTAGTTTAAAATTATAATTAAATTGTTAATTGTTAATTAATTGAATATTTAATTGTTAAATATTTATTAACCTGATTTGTTAACTAATTAATAATATAATTATATAAAATAGCTCACATTGATTTAAAATTTAAAGTAGACTTACACAGACAGTGGTGTGACTGTGGTGAATTTCAGGCACTACACTATCCATGTTTGCATGTCATCGCTACTTGTTCCCAAATTCACCACAACTACATGATATATGTGCCTCCCCAGTACAAATTGCAAAATGTATACAATATTTACCGCGAAGAGTTCAAACCGGTGCCTCACCGTTCGTATTGGTCAGAATACAATGGAATTAAGTTGTGCCACAATCCAACAATGCAGAGAGATCCAAATGGCTGTCCACAATCCACAAGGATTCGTACTGGCATGGATCAAACGGAAATGAGTCGTCATTCCAAGAGATGTGGACTCTATCGAAATGAAGGGCATAACAAGAAAAAATGCCCTTACCGTTCTAGAGCTAATACACAGCAGTAAAAATTTTCTATAATTTGCATTTAGTTCACTTTTGTATCATTTCTGTTTTTATCACTTTTGTATTTGTATTTTTAAATTTTAAATCAATGTGAGCTATTTTATATAATTATATTATTAATTAGTTAACAAATCGGGTTAATAAATATTTAACAATTAAATATTCAATTAATTAACAATTAACAATTTAATTATAATTTTAAACTAATATTTAATATTTAATTAATTGATAATTAATAAAAATAAATATTTTAATGAAAAGGGTGCTACTTTGGGAAATAAAAAAAAAAGAGTGCTAGATTGGGAAATAATAAAAAAAATAGTGCTACAATGGTTAAAAAGCCGCACATCGATGACCTAGCACCCCCAGGATTTGAAGGAAAAGATATCAGCTAGCTACTATACTGGTTAACCACAAACATGCCAATACAGCCTGGCTAAACATCATACACTTATCATTGTCTGCCCCAATTTGATCATTTGAAATCACAAAGATACACATATTTCTTCTCTAGTTATGAATCCTCAAAATTTCAAACTAAGCAGAATATTTAAATGGACATCAGATCAACTTTGAAAAACGCAAAAGATGATTGAAATTGATATTTTTTACTTCAGACGAGTCTCTCCTCTCATCAGACACATAAAATATAAAGACAGCATAAGCTTAACAAAAGAAATGGTTAAATTGCAGCAACTAACCTAATTTTACACCCACCCCGGTAGTTTCAGTTTTGGCAATTGACCCACTGAAACTTTCAATATGGGCTAATAAACCCTTCAAACTAAAGTAGTATAAATTTAGAAACGTTAATAGAAAATACAATTGTACGTTCACAACAGTAACCTAGGAGAACAGTTTTTGAGTCAAGATAAACCTAAATCTCTATTCATTTGATCCAATTTCTATACTTTCTTTCATTTATTCAAGTTTAGCTGAACACCAAAAAAAGGCTATAACACCGCTTTATCCCACAGCAGAGGTAGGTTCAAATTAGAAGGTTAACAAAGGGATTTATATGTAAGTATGCAGATGCTAGACATAATACCATGCATGCATGTACAAATTAAGGCAACTTACGTTGCAATTCATCATGCCGGGAACTCTTCTCAATCAGAAGGCAGTATGCCAGAATCACAGCCTGCTGTGTTGCTGTCAAATTGGTAGTAACATATGCACCATTTTCCATGTCTTGTGACCTAGTCTTAGAGTCATCATTGTTTTCTAATAACTTTGGTGTTATAAGTATGTCAGATGCTTCAGAGTCTTGATGCTGATGCAAATGCAAGTTATTTCCACCAGTGCTGCAATCACGTGTTTGGATGCCAGTACCCATTAAGGGGCAGTTATCCACACTATCTGATGAACTTGTGTTCGTAACAAGTACCATTTGTGCCTTTGGTTCTACCTATGTCCAAGAATTACATATTAAAAGGTAAGTACTAAGTACCATAAACATGCTGATGATGCAGTTTGCTATGTTTACCTGATGTACAGTACGGAAACCAAGTACCCCAGTAACTGAAAGTTGAAGCCCAGCTGCCATCTCAGCTGACTCTAAATGTGTCCTGATAAAATAAAGCACTTCATCATAAAAGGACACCACAGGAGAATCAAAAGTCAGGAGAATCAAAAGTAACTATTATTTCAACATTCAAGTAGTATTTTATAGGAAAGTTTTACAACATAATTATTTTCTAACACCATACTTGAAATTTCCAAGTCCATCATGCTTCCATACAAATTTGTACACTTCAAGGTGAGTCCTCACAACTACAAAGGAAATTGAGGGGTGCAGACCTCATTCATATTCAGTCACAACTTTGTATTCTCAGTGAGAAGTGGGAAGTAATTCATGCTGTTAAGCCAGTCAAACACAGGCCATGCCAAACCTTTTATCTGTCAACTACTTTTTGTTTAAGATAAGTAAATGGAAGAAGGCAAAGATGTAACTGTTTATGGAATGCAATGCAAGCACAAAAACCATGAAAAGGGAAATACAACTTTTGCCCCCCAACCAATTTTCCCTTTCCCAAGGAATGGTTTTGGTTAGTTTTGATTTCAGTTTCTCACTTTATTATGTAACAGATTGATAAAGTCTGAAAAGGATTTATGTCTAGCATGTCTACATAAAGTAGTTGGAACAAATAAAGAAACCACAAAAATAACCTTACAAAGTTCATATAATTATGTAAATATGACCATTTGCATGTTGCTATTTTCCAAGAAAGAACAGCAAAGTCATTCCGAGAGGTAATGAGACAGGATACAAATATTTAAAAAATAAGTATATTAAAGATCAGACAGCATTGATACTTTTTCCAAAAGAAGACCTTCCATTCCCATTGCAAACCAAATAGTACAAAATAAAATTACCAAGCTAGTCCTGCCAAAGAAAAAGGGAAAGAAAATGAAAATCCAAAAGTAACTGACCTGCAAGAGTCAACTCGTCCATAGGCATATTCCATAATTCCGGCCTCTAAATGAAGCAAGGAGACAATGGCCAAGTTCTCTCCATCACGCAAAGCAGCACCCCAATAAATCTGAACTTGTTCTGAAGTGCCGAATTGCCGTGAGGCTTCACCCAGATAGACATGCAAGAGATCACAGAGGGATGAAGACCGCTCATCCAAAATCCTCTGTTGAAGAAGCAAAACCCTTCCAACCCACCACGAGAGGCTTCCAATTCCAATTTCAATGGATAAATCTTTCATCCGCATGAGCAACATCTTAGCAAAAACTATATACTGGAAAAGAAGAACGACAACAGGAGAGGAGTTAGTTACTTGAGTAGCTTCAACTTCAAGTCGTTAACCGTTAGATGAGTACCTGAAGATTCGAGAACTTTCCAAGCAGGTCAGAGCCAGCAGACATAAGCTGATTGCGCGCCCAACTGTCCCATTCCACGTGTTCTTGTTCATCCAGAGGCAGGGGACATCTCGGTAGTTCCTTCCCCTTCAAAGGCCTACAAGTACAACCACTGCCTCATTACCACCAAACAGCAAATTGCAATGGCATGTTTTTTTTAATGAAATAAAATTTTCACACCCCTCCCAGAAGAAACACCAACTTCAGCGAGCTTTTACGACGGAAATTTACTCGTATTCGGATTTGAATTCAAATCACAGCTAGTGCGAGCAGAATATCCGACAATCTATTCCAACCCGTTGCAATGAGGTGGTTTTTCGTTTGTGAAAAAAACAAATAAACAAACTGTAGCTGGCATGTCAAATTTTACCCGGTGAAATTGCATTGAGTGAACCCTAGAAATGCGGCAACGGCGATGCACGTGACGAGCATGACCCTGCGAGCCTGTTCGGCGGGACTGGCGGAGGCGTCTGTTACGAAGTACTCGGAGCGCTGCACCAACTCCGAGTAGAGGCGTTCGGCGCAATCCAGGGGCAGTGAGTCACGGTCGAGTTGGAAGATGAGCCTGCAGGGATGGGAGGTGAGTGCTTCCGCATAGTTGCCGCACTCGATCGAGTCCAGAAGCTCCTTGACGAGGCCATCCGAAGATTCAGTTTGAGGTACGGCGGGATTCAACACCGCCGCCGCCGGTGGAGAAGGCGAAGGAGTGAGGGTGCAACGGATAAGCCGGAGCTCGTAGCCACGGATGTCCACAACATCAGCTTCCAAGCTACCCATGCCTTCCAAGTTCCGACGACGCTCAGTCACGTCCTGCTTCAGGGTTTAGGGTTTTTATTTTTGCCATATAAAAATAAAAAATAATAGTGAGAGTGATTTTCTAACTTAGGAGTTAGGACACTTTGAGATTGAGATTAATGTTTGAAATTAAGATTTTGATAAAAATATTCTTGAAATTATAAATTATCAATCATTTTAAGATTTAACTAACAAATATAATGATTAATTTGACATTCATAAGCAATAAGCAATTTATAGAGATCAATTTTTCAAAAAAAAATAATATAGAGATCAACACACATGATTCAAATTCGAAACAAGTGTCAACACCTTTAAGACACACTCTCCAACACCACCCTTTAGTAGGTGACAAATTTGCACACAGAGATTGGATTCAACTACATTACAAATGTATTAGCATTAAGGGCAAGGCATCGAGTTTATTTGGTATTGAAAAATGTCAATTGCAACCGGGCAAAGCAAATCAAGTTCCACTCGAGTGGTATCCTTTGATTTGTTTTGCCTTATTGCAATTGACATTGTGCAATAGCTAAAAAAAATGAAGTGAATGATGAATGGAGTAGGAATTTCAAAAAGAACTAAAATTGGGTAAAACATTAATTAAGGACTAAAATCAAAATTTAAATTTTATGGAGAGCAAAGTCAAAATTCAATAATTTTATATGAATGAAAAACATATTTAAAATGACACGAAAATACTTGTCACGTGACATCTAACAAATGAATAACCAATATCATCCTTGAAAATTATAAGACACAATCAACTTGGTCTTTAAAGTTATCAATATGTCAAACTAAACCTTGAAATTAAAAATTCTCAATCATATTAATTCTTTGGAATCAGTCAATTTAATCCCTAAAATTTTTTCATATGTATTAATATGATCAAAGATCGTCAATTTTAAATAATAATTTAGATTATTAATAATTTTAGGAAATAAATTCATACTGCTCTATAATTTTAGGGTGCCGCTTAATATGGGAAAACCAGAAATCGTCCCACCAATGGGAAAGCGGGGTTTAACCTTAGATTTGTTTGACTATTGTGTATTTTTTGTTTAATGGTTGTGATTTGAGACCTGCAACTTGATATAAAGTTTAGGGTCATCTTATAATATATTTGCAAACTGAGGCCTAAAAAATTGTGAAATTCTAAAATGCACCATTGTAAAAAACCAAAAGCACAATACTGGGTTCTCAATAAAAAAATATTGGGTTCTCAATTTTAACGAGACTTGTGTTCTCAATTTTTATTAACCATTTGATTTGGTAGTGATTTTTACGTTTAACCAATTGGACTGGTAATTGATAACACAAATCTAAGATTTTTTACAATGAAATATGAGATATTAATATTTGTTGATTATGTCTAATATCTGGAATTAACGCACAAAATTAATAAACAATGAGATGATCTCATGAACAAAAATTGACATACACGTATAGCATAAATATGTGGTTATAGGGTTCTCGCAAGCGAGGTCACGCACAGAGTCCAGCGAGGAGTGGCTCTCCGATGTCTGGGCTTCTCCGTGGCGGCGAGAGGAAGCAGCAGTCTCCGGCACCAAAGCTGCTCATGACGAAATCGGGAAGCTTGAGGCCGGTGGATGCACTGCCACCGTTGAAGGAGGGTCCTGATGGAACCGATGGCAAAGAGCCCAACAGAGGAGAAGGAAGGTGGGGCCACTGGATTGGATGACGGGACCACTCGCATCAAAGACATCCCCATTGTTAGTCTCTCTCTCTCTCTCTCTCACACACGCACACACTTCATATGCCATTATTCATGTTCATTGATCAACCTTGTCTTGGGTGAAATTAGAATCAACTTGGAATGGGTGTTAGATTGGTCTTGTCCACTTTTCTTTTCCCTGGTTGTTATTTTTACAAATCAAGTAGGTTTAGGTTCATAGCTTGTTTTTAAGAAGCAGAGGTTGAATGCAATTGAAAGATCAACATGTATGCAATCTTGCTAAGCATCTGAACCGTCTGGTGCGTGTGTTGATTGGTGTCTGTATGTGAAGGAGGGATGGAACTGGGGAATGGGGACTGGTGAGGGAAAAAGGGATTGGTGTTATTTACTGTTGATCTTTTATAATGGTTTCTCTTTCCTCCATTTTTAATAAGAGTATTGCAATATAATGTATTGATATGGTATTATTGGGTGTGGTTACAGGAAACTTCTGCTCAGTACATACTGTAGTAGTACGTTGCTGCAAATATTACATTTCCTGAGTACTGCAACATAATTACTAAAAACCGATTCAACTTGCTACAAGCAGTCAATTACCGTCTTCCCATTGGTGGGACAATTTCTAATTGTACCATATTAAACGACACCTAATTTTAGTAACTAAATTAGTAATTTACTTGAATCTGACATGGCCACGTGATACATCTTACTGGTAGCATCGTTTTCTTTCACGTGAGCATTGCATGGCATTTTGTTCCTCACTCTTTCTTTTGGTACGATCCTGCCCACAAAAATAGGGAATTGGTAAATACACCCCCAGTATTTTGCCATCCATCCCCCTTAAAGGTTTTGTCAATATAAAAATATAAAAATACCCTTTTTTGTTTTTCTTCATTTCCTGCATACACCCCACTGGATTTTTATAACTACCGAAAATTTCGGAAAGTTTAAAAATTTAATTTTTTGAAAATTTCAATTTTCGGTAAATATAAAAATTAAATTTTTAACCAAAAATTCGAAGTTCTGGAAAAAAAAATGATTTATATTTTACCGAAAATTCAAATTTTCGGTAGCAAAAAATGGAAATTTTGTACTACCGAAAATTTGAATTTCCGGTAGTACAAAGTGGAAAATTTGTACTACTGGAAATTCGAATTTCAAATTTTCCACTTTGTACTACCAAAAATTCAAATTTTTGGTAGTACAAAATTTTCACTTTTTGCACTAATTTTCGGTAAGATATAAATATATTTTCTTTCGGAAATTCGCATTTTTGGTTAAAAATTTAATTTTTTTATTTACCAGAAATTGAATTTTTGGAAAGTTTAAAAATTTAATTTTCCAGAAATTGAAATTTGAGGTAGTTATAAAATTTAATTTTTAAACTACCGGAAATTCCAATTTCCGAATAAGATGAGAAGGGCAAAATCGTATTAAAAATTTTATACAGTGTAAAGTGGGGTGGATGGCAAATTCTTGGGGGTGTATTTACCAATTCCCTAAAAATAAAAGAAAGTCAGGTTGTCTTTGGCCTTGAGTCTTTTATATCATAGTGACAAAGAGGAATTGGTAAATATACCTCAATTTTTGGCCATACACCCCACATTTATACAGAAAATTACTATTATACCCTTATCATTTGTTTTTTTTTCTTTCTGATTTCGTATATTTTTCAGAAATTGGAGTTTCCGGAATGCAAATTTGACTGGAGTTTCCGAAATACAAATTTACATTCTGGAAACTGGATTTTCCTAGAGTTTCCGGAAACTCCAAAAAAATACAAAAATGCATTCCGGAACTGAGTTTCCGGTAAAGAAGCGAAATTGAAAAAAAAAAACCCAAATCAATGAGGGTATAATAGTAATTTTCTTTTTAAATGTGGGGTGTATGCCCAAAAATATTGGTGTATTTACCAATTCCCGTGACAGAGTTAGGGGTGGCAATTTGGGCTGGACTCACGCGGACCAGCCCGCCAACCCGTCAAAAAGGGGTGGGTTGGGGTTTTTAAGCCACAATCCATCTTGACCCGCTCAAATGTGGGTTCAAAACGGGCTAGTCCGCCAGCCCGTTTTTCTTTTTTTTAATTTTTTGTGTTTTCTTGGGATTGTTGGGCGGGTTAGGCGGGGCCAACCCGCGACTTCTACACGTTTTTCATTTTTTTTATTTTTTAGGATACCCCAACCCATTTTTTTGACGGGCCAGACTGCCCCGCTTTTAGTGGGTTGCTATCAGGGGAGTCGCCCTGCTTTGCCAACCCTAGACAGAGTGCTAAGCGGTGTCATTTTGATTTCTAGTGGATATAAAATTAAAAAAAGGTCATCAATTATCAATCATTTATCACTTTAGTCTCTGAAAGTGATTACTTACTGTTATTTTGATAATAATTTTCAAGGACCAAAATGACAGTAAATAATTACTTTTAGGTACCAAAGTGACAAAAAGTTGAGAATTGATGGTCTTTTTATAATTTCATATCTGTCAAAAACTAAAGTGTACCGCCTGTCACTCTCAATGACTAAAATAGCTATTTACTTTTTTTTATACAAACATCTACAGATATTTTTAAAAATCTAGACAATTATTTAACAATAAACTCAACTTATCTGATAATTAATTAGGGACTTTAATTTAAAAATTTATCAATTTGAAAGAATTTATTTTACAAGCCACATTTTACGGTTCGGACTAGGATGAAGCACCATCCTGGTGTTTCATTTTTGGAGCAGCTCTTGTCACTGTTAGATTTAGCTAAATTCGTCATCAACGGTTCATATTCTTTACCAGATACCACCTGTCCCGGTCTTTTTATATTTTTAAATAGGCCCATTAAATTTTACATATTTGCACTTTTTAGTCCTTTAAACATATCAAATTTTTAAAAACTAACTAAAATAACCTAGATCTGAAAACCCAAAAATGGCTTCAATGACATCTTTAAGCACCTTCTACGGCAACCTCCAACTTCACACGAAATTACAAACCCATGGGGAAGTATAACTCAAGTTCCTCTCTTTCCCTCTGATACCCATCACGCTTTTCAAACCCTTCCTTCATATACCAAGTCTTCAACGTCGATCTCACCATCACTTCCTCTGTAAAAACCGAACATCTTCACCATTTGAACCACAAAATCTCTTCCTACAGTGATCTCAGTGTCACTTTGGATTTCCTTTGTTCCAATTTGAGGTTTTTCCTTGTTAGGGGAAGCCCCTTTTTGACCATCTCTGTGAGTGAAGAATCGCGTTGATGGGGATCTTGTTGGTGATTCATGGTTTTTGAAAACAGATCCTGTTTCTGTGACGAGCACGATTTTGAAACACAGGAGGGTTTTGAAAACAGATTTCTACTTTTCCGATGGTGTATGGACCACGATTTTGAAAACAGATCCCATGGTTTTTGAAAACAGATCCTGTTTCTGTGACTTTCCTCTTTCCGCGCGATTTCCGAATCAGTGGACGGTGTGGCGGTGTGGCGGTGGTGTGGCGGTGGATGAGCACGTGAGGAGGAAGGCGATGGAAGTAAAGGGGGAGACGGTGGTGGCAGCCATGGCGTTGGGGGTGGAAATGACAAAAAAGGCATTGGTGGCGGTGCAGGGGAAAGGGGAGGGGTGGGGTTGATTTTTAAAATTGAACAAAGTTTAGGGGTTCAGATATTTAAAATTTAATAAAGTTGAGGGATTGATAAATAATATTGGGCCTTAGTATAAATATTTTTAGCCAGTCACCAAATCTAGTAAAAAGTTGGTGTTCCAAAAATGAAGGAGCGTGTCCTGGTTTGTAATGTTGTATGTTTGACTCTGCATATGCTGTAGATGCCATATGGCCGGGGGTTACCCCTATAGTTGGCAAAATGGGCTTAGCCCGCCGGGCCAGCCCGAGTCCGTCCGAAAAAACACCGGGCTTGGACATATAAATTCGAGCCCATTTTCAATCTGGACTTTTTGGCCTGGTCCGATAAAGCCCGAGTTCCGAAGCGGGCCGTCCGAAAAACATAGGCCAAAGCCCGAGCCCGGTCTAAAAAAAGTCCAGAAAATAAAAAACTCAAACACATAAATTTGAACCTGTTTTTAATCTGAATTTTTTGGCCCAGCCCGATAAAACTCAAACCCGATACAAAAACCCGAATTGCCACCTCTAATTATCCTTGCTTCATGCCAGCCTTCACCACATTTTACGTGTTCAACTCGAGCGCCGTGTAAAAAGTACTCAGACACCTTCACACAGGTAGAGTTTTTTACGGTGAAAATTCACAAATCATTTTCAAGTATGCTATGTTACACTCATGATATCTTTCATTCAGGCAGGGTTTTTTTTTTCTTTTCTTTTAAAAAATCGTTTTGATTTGATATGCTATGTCTTGGTCATTATTTTTTTATTGATAAAACAACTATCCATTAAAGTTGAATCCTTTTATTGGCAACAAGAATAAAAGCTTAAGCTAAGTCACTCAATTTCAAATTCTCATAAAAAAAATTTGAGCAAAAAAAAAATCTCATAAAAAATGAAAGAAAGTATATTTATTCAAACTCAATAATTAACCAACAACGCTAATTCTACACTAACCGTCAAATTCCATATCACCGCATCATTCAATAAATCAATAATAAATAAATCTTATTTAAAAATTGAACGCATCTGAAAGTAACAGCCAGCCAAGCATCGCTTACCAAAGTAACATCATTATTTATGGCTTTGAAACATCCCATTAATGAAACCCCCCTCCCATTTCCATTTCCCAACCAACTCTATAGAAAAAGTTGTAATGTAAGAAAAAGAAAAATAGAGCGTGTGTTTGGGTGAATGTTTATTAAAAATGACTTTTAATGAATTTGATTCCATAAAATTGAATTTAAAATAAAGTAATTTATATTTAGATATTTTTATTTTGAAAACAAGTTTAATGTAAAATTGAGCATAAAATTTTCAATTTAAAACAAAAGCAACTTTTTATCATTTAGAGAAAAAAATCAATTTTGACTAACCATAACTAAACATAATTTTTTTTTTACAAAAATCATATTTGATAGAAGCAAAATCAAATTCTATCAATACTGAAGGTGAAACCAAACACATAGAGAGTTGATTTAATTTAATTTAATGTGGTTTGCAATTTGCATTATTGCTTGTTTGTGAAGTAGTATAAGAATAGTAGTGGAGTACATATAGTCACACACTCTGACTCTTGACCCTGTCTTCTTTCTCTCCTTTTTCTTTCTTTCTTTGTTTCGTGTTGTTCGGAACCCAACACAGTACAGAACAGGAGAGAGTGAGTGAGGACAGAAGACAACAACGTGAACAATGTCGAAATCGAACACGGTGGTACCACCGAAACCCACTTGGGTTCTCCCGTACCGAACGGAGAACCTGAGAGAAGTATACACACTGGGTAGAAAGCTAGGCCAGGGTCAATTCGGAACCACATACCTATGCAGGCACAACTCAACGGGTCAAACCTACGCGTGCAAGTCAATCCCAAAGAAGAAGCTTCTGTGCAAAGAGGACTACGACGACGTTTGGAGGGAGATTCAGATAATGCATCACTTGTCTGAACACCCAAACGTGGTGAGGATCTACGGTACCTATGAGGACCCTCTCTCTGTTCACCTTGTGATGGAGCTTTGTGAGGGTGGTGAGTTGTTCGATAGGATCGTGCAGAAGGGTCATTACAGTGAGAGACAGGCTGCGAAGCTGATTAAGACCATTGTTGAGGTTGTTGAGGCTTGTCATTCTCTTGGGGTCATGCATAGAGACCTTAAACCTGAGAACTTCTTGTTTGATACTGTTGAAGAAGATGCTAAGCTCAAAACCACTGATTTTGGGTTGTCTGTTTTTTACAAGCCAGGTTGGTTAGCTTGCTTTGCTTATTCGTTTTGATTTTCTCTTTCTATCTTCGATCAGAGTGATTGGTGAAGTGATGCTTTTCGCATCTGGGGCATTGTTTTCAGATGAAAGGAAGGTGTTTGTTTGCTAATTTGTTGCCTGATTAGGATTAGGATGTGCGATTTGTATGTTTATTTCTACTTTTTAAAAATAAAATAAAATTGGGAAATGTAGAATGTTTTTATCTGATTGGAGGTGAGGTGTTGGGGGAGATTTATAGGTTAAAAAATCAAAGCTTTGGCAATCACCAAAATGAAATGGTTTTGGTGAATTTTTGGGTGACCTGATTTCAATCTTGCGGAGTTTGGTTGTGCTGTTCTTTTTTATTTAATTTTTTTTTCTATTTAGAGAGAAAAGGAAGAGAGGGGGTTGATTCTCTTTTCTATAAAAGGGGTCTGGTTGTATCAATCTGATTCTGATATCATTGCCCGAGTTGGTTGGTTCTTTAGCAGCGGGCTTTTTTTGATTCAATTGATTATAACATGGTCCCCCCCTTGGCAAAAGATGGATTTGTGGGGGCAATGGTATCTAGGGAAATATTGAAATCGAAGTTCAGCTCAGCAATTGATTGTGGGTGCTTATGTTATTTATTTGTTTCACCTTCCTGATGTGTACAAGAGTATATACACCACTGCACTTTTTTCGATATAGAAATCCTCAATGATTCAGAACATGGGGTTCAAATTTGGATTTTTTTTTTCCATGAGAAAGAGATTTACTTTCTTGTTTTTATTGGGCTCAATCGTGATGAAGCCAAAAAGGCAAACATTTGATGGATTGATGGAAAAAAATGAAGAGGATGCTGAAATGGGAAAAGAGCAGTGAGTAACCTACTTCCGTCCTCTGCAAGTTGTCTGAAGACATGAACTTTTGGCATTCTAACTGCTAGAAGTTTGAAGTCTGGAAAATGGCTATACATGCCTTTGAGTATAATGTGGAACATCTGATATATTTCTCCAGGCCATACTATAATTAAATAGTTTTGCACTTAAACATCTTTGTCTTGGTGACTGCAAATTATGAATGTTAAAAATGAAATCTGAAGCTATGCAATCTTGTCTTGTGGTTACAATGTAAATTATCCACTGTCCTTCATTTCATTCGTTACCATATCAACCAGAAACCCTTTCATGATGTGTATGTTTAACACACTGATATGCTTTTCAGGTGAAACCTTTACTGATGTTGTTGGAAGCCCATACTATGTTGCACCAGAGGTCTTGCGCAAGCATTATGGACCTGAATCAGACGTGTGGAGTGCTGGGGTTATTTTGTACATCTTATTAAGCGGGGTGCCACCATTTTGGGCTGGTAGCTATCTGTCATTTATACGTTAAATTTTCAACTGTGGATGTAGGCTGTAGGCATATTACTGTTTTCTTCGTGTTCATCCTTCCTCATTGCTGATACTGTTCTGCAAAATTTGTCACCTACAGAAACAGAGCAGGGGATCTTCCGACAGATTTTACTGGGAAGACTTGATTTCCAGTCTGAGCCATGGCCTGGGATTTCAGACAGCGCCAAGGACCTAATTCGAAAAATGCTTGATCGGAATCCGAAAACAAGGTTTACAGCTCACCAAGTACTCTGTAAGTCAATAAAATCTCATATATAGCAAGCATAATATTTGTTTTTTTGTATGAATACTCAAAACAATTGTTGGAATGGGATTGAAAGCTGTATCACTTAAGTGGTTTTATTTGTCAGGCCACCCATGGATTGTTGATGACAACATTGCACCAGATAAACCTATTGATTCCGCTGTTTTATCACGCCTGAAGCAATTCTCTGCAATGAACAAACTTAAAAAGATGGCACTGCGTGTAAGGCTTCTGTGAACGTTTTTGCTTAGAATAATTTTATCTCTTATTAATACCCAGTTGTATCTTCTTGTTAGAATGAAAAGGTAATTATACACATTTTTAGTATATTTTAGGCTAAATTGAAGTGAACTGTTGCTTTCTAATCAATTGAAGGTCTTTATGAATTTCATGTACATTCTCTCTAGCAAGACTCATAAAAAAGGCTTCTTGATTCTAAATGTTAATACAGTGCATGGAAGATTGGCAGTAATTTTGTTTCTTTCAATAACAAAGATGCCAGAACTTCTTGAAATTCTTTTGGCAAAGTTTTATGGGAAAGATGCCTGGTTGTCTGACATGGCTGTAGGGGATATCTTAGTTTGGTATGCGAGCATTTTTTATACCGGCAGGAATGCAATATGCTCTATTAGGTATTGGATTCCCAAAAAAGATGACTATCTTATACCCTCCTGAAGTGAAAGGAATGTGATAATCATTGTGTTTATGTTTTTCATGTATAATGGAGTCTGGTTGCACTTCAGCAACTCGGGTTGTTCACTGGAGCCAAAGTTTTTAAATATTTATCTCCATGGGAACATTACAAAGATTGAAGAAATTTTTTATAGTAAATATGATTAGACTTTGAATGGATATGTTGTATTTTTGTAAACACAAAATATATTAAATAAAGATAAACTGTTGCTCGAGTCCTGACCACCCTTATAATCAAAGCAAAATCCTTGGGCATTTTACTTGCATTAGAACCAGGAAGAGCTATATGGTTGAACTGGAACACCCACATTGTGCCCTAATGCTTTTCTCAACAGCTGTGATCGGTTTGATGAACTTCTTTGATTTGAGTGCTGAGTTTTGCTTGTATAATGACTCTTTTTGTTGTCTCTGAACATTTTTATATCGATTCAAATCCCAAGTACACATACTGTTGGGTTTCTGTCTATTAATTTTGGTCCTCGGTTATGTATGAACTCCATCCTGTTTGAGTGTTGAATATGGACTAAATGCTGCCTCAACCTTACATTGTTACATTGTGTTTTATGCATTAGCCATAACATCAGAAGACAAGGCTTGCAGGGGTTCAGTTCTGAAGGAACTTGAACCTTGTGTCCATGCTATTTTTGGTTGTTGCTTCAAGTAAGGAATACCAAGGCCAGAAGCTAACATGAATATAATGTTAAAATGTTTCTTCACATTCACATTTGTATTTTTTCCAATTTTGTTTACCATTGCTAATTTGCTATCATAATCTTTCCATTGAATTGAAATAAATTACCAAAAGTTAATTAAGGTCACTTTCTTCACAGCCTTGACCTGAACTTCAGACATAATTATGTCTTAGTCTGTGAATATTGGAATTTTTCAAGTTTTTCAGCTTAACCTAATCATTGCTTGTGTTTGGATCTCTATCAGAACCTCTTTGTCCTCCTGACTGGGAAGTTAAAGGGGATTCATTTCATAGTCTTCTGCATGTCAACCTCTAATTCCATGACACTTACTGTTTTGTATACTTACTCCCAGGTTATTGCAGAGAGACTTTCTGAGGAAGAAATTGGTGGTCTGAAGGAGTTATTCAAGATGATTGATGCTGACAACAGTGGAACTATCACATTTGATGAGCTAAAAGAAGGCTTAAAGCGAGTAGGATCTGAACTTATGGAGTCTGAAATCAAGGATCTTATGGATGCAGTAAGATAAATAGTTAACGTTTTAAGTTTTAATCCAATTTTGTTTCTTGCGATGCTTTGCCTTAATTTTAAACTTGACAATTGAACAAGATTTATTAAAATCTTTCACGCGACAGGCAGATATTGATAATAGCGGGACACTTGACTATGGTGAATTCATTGCTGCTACTGTCCACTTAAATAAGCTGGAGAGAGAGGAAAACCTGTTGTCAGCGTTCTCCTATTTTGACAAAGATGGAAGTGGTTACATAACCATTGATGAGATACAACAAGCTTGTAAGGATTTTGGTTTGAATGATGTCCATATTGATGAAATTGTCAAGGAAATTGATCAAGACAACGTAAGTATTTTTTTTTGTTGTTGTTGTCTTGCTAGGGCATAAGTTTTCTGTAACTCATCTTTCCAAGATTATATATGCCAGTATTAGCATAATTGATCATAGCATTTTTACGTCTTTCATTGAAGAACTACAGCCCCATCAAGTTGCCAACTTGTTTGTTGGTATTGATGAATGGTTTTTTTGCTGCAGGATGGACAAATAGATTATGGGGAATTTGCTGCCATGATGAGAAAGGGCAATGGAGGGATCGGAAGGCGAACCATGAGAAGCACACTCAACTTCAGAGATGCCCTGGGAATCATAGGCAATGGGTCCAATTAAGTTGTTGTACCTTAAAGTAATAATTTGGTGATAACAATTTTGGACGAGGAAAACTTTTGTAACTTTCAAACATTGTCGGTAGCCTGACCAAAATTTGCATTTATGAAATAGACCCATCATTCTAAATTGTTCCTTTGGATGTGCCCTGGTAAAGCATGCATGAAACGAACCACAGCATGAATTGGCGGCTTCTAACATAGTTTAGAAAAAGGATGAGAATGACAATAGTTAAATTCTTTTCCACAGGGCATCATGAGACGCTGACAAACAGATGAGTTTTTTGTAGATGCTATTTGGTTTGAATGAGAACGAATTAAGGATTATGTTATAGAACCTTAAAAGCAAGAGTATATATCTATTGCAGCAAATGTGAGTGAGTGAGACGGAATGGCCATTATCTCCAAAATTTGACAGGAATAACTTCCAATCGATGCATTTATTGTGGCAAACACGTTGTTCAAGCATCTCCATAGAAAATTAATACCAACTTCTGTGCTGGTGAACTACTTTAAAATTAAAAAATTATATTAATCAGAAGTAAGTAAAAACAAAGAGTGTAGTGTTCAATATTCTTCTAGTCATTTAACCAGGCACCAAGCTAAGATAAAAAGACATTGATAAGGCCAAAATATAAAATGCGCAGGACAAACTTATCACACTAGATAAGGCTAATTAAATGGTTTAAATAGATCCATAAGATCAATCTGTAAGTGTTTTGTAGAGAGCAAATATGTATTACAAGATTATTAAGTAGGGAACAAATTTGAAGAGGACCTATGTAGCCTCTTCATTACAATGAGGAGCTGCAGCCTGCACATCAATGATCAATTATCATCAATATGAAATTGCAGAAAATTCAAGATAACATCCCACATACTGACATACACAATCTCAGTATTCTATAAAGTGAGCAACTCAGTTTAAATCCTAAAATAAATAATCTCAATCATTGATAAATAAAATTAGAGAAATGTTATATCCTCCTACTACTTTATAAAGTAAAAAAAAAAATGCAACTAATATCTTGAAAACATAAAAAACATTTAATACCTTCTCCATTTAGTAATTAGGAAGATTTGTAAGAATAAAAAGTAGAAAAATTTAGAATTATTCATAAAATTATCAGTGGTTGATAACTTGATATAACAAATGCATATACATAACAAATCATGAATGTGTTGCATCATCAACATTGATGTTTATTATTAATTATTTACTTTAGCATCTCCTTCCCGGTAAAATTCTTGTTTGGTGGCCTTCACATTTTACTGGCAACGGCAAGATATTTGGTATGACGGCCCTGGGCAAAGACTTTGCCGGTCTTTTTCTTCCTGAACTCCACACTGATGACGGCAACGGCCTTTCCTACACGCAGAGCCCTTGCCTCGATCTCAATCTCCTCCTTAAAAATAACAAACAAACCAATCTCGTAAGTCGTAACCTAATAGACACCAATCGAATCCCCTCTTAATATAACAGACTGATTTACTAACTAACACGTGTCTATAAAAAAAAAAATAGACACCAATCGAATAAATAGAGAGAGAGAGAGAGAGAGAGGTACATCGACATAGGCAGCATCCAAGTAGGAAACGTTGATCTCGACAGAAACCCCCGTTTTGCCAGCCTTACCTCCAAGGGTGGGAATGGCGGCGGAGCCCACCACGTCCACCAGCGCAGCGGTGGCGCCACCGTGTAAGGAATTGCCACCATTCTACGTTGTTACGGAAAACGAAATTCAGTAAGTATTCAAATTGAAAGCTACTTGGCTTCAAAAATGGAAAAGGATAGAGAAGAAGTGGTGTGTGATTGATTGTACGAGTAAACGGGGAGGTATCTTCATGGAGCAGATGACGCGGCCAGGCTCAATGAGATCGACGCGAAGATCGCTCATAACTAAGGGTTCCAAGAACCTAGGGGGCAATCCATTTACCGTTGATGCTGTTTCTCCTCCTTTCTCCAAATACCTCTTCACTGCTTCCAACTCCATTTTCTTCTCACTTTACCCTCCTTCGTTGCCCTCTAATCTAACAATTCGCCTTATGTGTTCATTCCAATTTGACTTTTGACAACGGAATTGACTCTTTATTGTGTTTAAAAACAGAAAATATTTTTTTTCAATAAACAAACAGACACAGATTTGCCCATTCGGTGTATCCATATTCCATATTACTAAGAGAATTTACCTGTTCAATACATATTTTTTTACTTGGATAAAATAGTTGTAATCATAGCTTACTTTTTTAATTTCAATTTTCACAAAATTAAAATTGGCAAAAGATTGTATTTCTTTTATGTTCATAAACAAATAAATGATTAAGTATAAAATTCTGGTTTGTCAAAAAAGTATAAAATTCTGGTTTTGAATTGAATTAGAATTTGATTATTTGAATAAAATAAAGTAATCGGAGGATGTCATTGTCGATGGCAGCATGGGCGGCACCGGTTGAATAACTTCATGAACCACTTGAAATAGCATCAAGCTCACACCTAAATATACCGAGTTAGATTGTAAACTTTAAATTAAACGAAATAAATTGATTACGATTAATTTGAATAATTAATTCACTTGATATTAAATTTGTACTAAACCAATTATCATTGATTTAATTTGGATTTGTACTTGTATTTTTCAATTCAAGATCTCCAAAGGGGAATATGCACTTTAATTTAATATGCCAGTCTAGCCTCTCTTTTTTTGGAGGGAAATATGCAAGTCTATCCTCTACTTTTGTTTTCCCCTCATCCAGTTAAATATCTTCACTGCCAACCAAATGTCTTCTATCTCGTTTATAATTTAACTTTAGTGAAAAATACAATATCAATGTTTAAAATTAATTTAATTATTATCTAATGTTATGAGAGGACAATAAACCCTTCTAACTCTTAGTGATAAAATTGAAATTAGATAGAAATGAAGATAATATATAAGAATAAAAACTTTAAAAACAATATTTTTTTTAATCTTAATTTGATTATCCAATCAAGAATTTTCAAACCATATAACAAATAACAAATTTGGGAAGTGTGAGGAGTTCAAGTGTAACTAAGCCTCCATTTGAGGTTTAGTCCCTGTCCCATAACAGGCCCAAAAGATCGAAGCGGTGGGATACCTCGGGGTGCCACGGCACGGGGGGGGGGGGGGGGGATACCCTAATTAAGGTGGTTTACCAAAAATAGACTTTCTTCCATTATGCTTGAGTTGACAACTGGGACTGAGTCGTTGTAATGCCCCAGAATCTAAAAAAATCAATAAAAACATTTATAATACACCAGTATCACAACCAACAATCCTCACAAATCAACATTTAGCAATTAGTTTTTGAAGCACAGCAAGAGAACATAAATTTTCAGATTTCAGATCTTGCCACAAACACACCCTTCTTTAAAAAATCCCAAAGAACGTTTCCTTTATCCACTCCTCCTTCAATATAGCTAAACTCTCAAGGTAAATGGAACAAATTATTCCAATCCTGTGCAAAATATGTGAGAAAAATTTAGACTACCAAAACCAATAGAGACAAAATAAATCTTGACTGAAAGGTTAGCTTGAAATTAAAACATAACTGATATTCCCCATTAGACAAATTAAGTGACCAAGATTCACATCTTTTTCCAACTACTTATCAACCGCAGAATAATGATGACCCAGAACATTGCTAGTATAAGCTAGCCTTTCTATAAATTCTGACATAGGGGATCAGAATAAATGAATAATTACCCATTATGCAGAACAACCCCACTATACATGGCTTTGTTTCCAACCATAAGGAACTGAGAAAACCACAGAGCGATATGACACAACTCCATATTTTGCATGGGCGATAAGAAAGAAACAAACAAAATCCGATGAAACCCCCATCCAATCATCGGAATAATGAGTGTGAAACATAATTCAGGAAATGGAGAATCATTTAAAAAAAAAACTGAAGCAAAGGAAAAATCACGGTTGAATAGAGGGAATTTTCTACCTCAGAAATTTCCTTTGTCCTCTTCTGTCCTCTGTTTTCAGTTTCACATTTTGCTGGCAATGGCAAGATATTTGGTATGACGCCCCTGAGCAAAAACTTTGCTAGTCTTTTTCTTCCTGAACTCCACGCTGACAACAGCTACAGCCTTTCCTACACGTAGAACCCTGGCATCGATCTCAATCTCCTCCTACCATAACATAGGGGATTAATAAAACAAAAAACTATTGTTGTGATATCTTGCATGGCACAAATCCAATATCAGAAACCAGGAAAAGAGTTTCCTACTCCTCAAATTACCTATCTTATATCATAAATAACAATAGTGCATCATGTCAAAAGTTAAAAGGAGCAGTATAACTCATTTAGTTAGTCAATCAGTTGTAATTAGCTACTTTCGGTTATGTTAGTTAATGATTCTGTTAGCTTAGTTGGGCAGCTAGCTATTGTACATACTTGTATGTAAACTTTTCATTCTCTCAATTCTGTCTTCACACTCCCTCACTCAGACTCAATATGGTATCAGAAGAATCTTCACCCTCTTGCATCCTTCTTCAATTTCTATTTTGGGAAGCTATCATAAAAGATCCTTCCATCCCCTTCTATCTTCATCATTCAGATGGTTCTGGTCTTGTTCTTGTATCACAACCTCACACAGATCCGAATTACAATACTTGGAGCCACTCAATGATTGTTGCAATTTCTGTGAAGAACAAACTCGGGTTCATTAATGACTCAATTGAATTCCTCAGCTATTGAATGCCTGGATTTGAAGCAATAACGTAGTCATCTCTTGGATCTTGGACTCTGTCTCCAAAGACATCATCGCAAGTATCATGTAATCTGAAGTTGCATCTGACATTTGGCAAGATCTGAAAGAAAGATTTCTACAAAAGAATGGTCCCACGATTTTCCAACTTTGCAAAGAACTCAGAACCTTCATTCTCTCAATTCTGTTCTATGTGATAAATGAATACCATTAAAAACCAACATTTGTTCTAAGTGACGAGGAGTTTGGTTACCCTTAACCAATGCTTTGGGTTGAATGGGTCCACTCAGCTTGACTCGGATTAGTCAAGGTCCAGTGTGACTTCCGGATGTAGGTTATAGAGAAAAACAAAACAAAAATTAAAAACTAATCAGTGATAGTTACCAAAATGTCTATCATTTAAGGGTGTCTAATCAAAATTGCTTGAGCTTTGTAGTATAATATAGCTCCTAGAAGCAGCATATTTCTTACCAACGAAAATGGTGCAAAACGAGATAGTTTCAACTTTCCATTCTGGTTGTTATTCTCAAGGATTTTGTTAAAAACAGGGAGCTGAATTAGCACATCGGAAACAAAAAGACGTGAAACTCTTGCTTTCAGCGATGATTTACTAGTTTCTGAATGTATGTAATGGAATGGAATTTCCACCTACGTTCAAGCCTAAAATTAGTCACAAGTCAAGGAACATGACAAAAACACTTGCATCAAGCATCCCAAACGGTCATTACTCACTCACTCACCAATCACAATTCACAACAAGAAGAAGAATGACAATAATTAAGTTAAGAAGAAGAATAAGAAGATAGAAACGAACATGGACATAGGCAGCATCGAAGTAGGAGACGTTGATCTCGACGGAAACTCCTGTTTCCAAAGGAAATCCAGCGGAGGGAATTGCGGCTGCGCCCACCACATCCACCAGCGTAGCGATGACACCACCGTGCAACGACTTATCTGTATTCTACCAGTTTATTGCAATAAAAAAGAGGGATAAAAAAACTTACTATTATTATTAATAGGGAAGAAAGACAATAACAGAGAGAGAGAGTGTGTGTGCGGAGTGTTACGTACGAGTAAACGAGGGGGTATTTTCATGGAGAAAAGGACGCGGCCAGGTTCAATGAGATCGAGGCGTATGCCATCAAATATTAAGGGTTCCATGAACCTCGAAGGCATTTCATCCATCGTAGATGCGCTGTTGCCTCCATTGCCATTCTCCAAGTACCTCTTCACACATTCCAGCTCCATTCTTCTACCACCACTGACTCTCTCTCGCTCGCTTCTTTAGCTCTTTGACTTTTTCAGGTTATGTTTTTTCGTAAATGAAATGACAATAAGGGTTCATTATTTCAGCTCTTTGATTTATAAAATATAATTATTAATTATTAATTAAAAAATAATCACTGGTATGATTATTACTGTTAAAATAATATAGCATTGTATACTATAGATAAATAAAAAGTTATTATATAAAAATAAAAAATAATATATTTAGTATTATTATTATTTATTAATTTATTAATCAATTAAATAAATATTTATTTATTATTAAAACCCGTAACGACTTCACTTAATGGGTTTTAAGATTACTATAAGTATAGGCTATAATAATAATTATATAAAAACCCACGCGAACAAACAACACTGCCTAGTACCAGTAGATTCAAAAAGAGGAAGGCCTTGTCTTCAAAAAAAAAAAAAAGAAAGGCCTGAGTCCTGACATAAACAGTCAGTCAAAACGTGAAGGAAGGGTGGCATTTTGGCAATAAAAGGGGAAAGGTTTGAGCATTGCCGCCATGATGAAATTCAATCGTGAAACTCGGAATAAATAGAGAGAAGCAAACCCGCCAAAACACAGGGTAGCAGCGTGTTTCTTGTGACAAACATAATCGACTCTCGCGTTCATATAATCCTCAGCCTTCGATTTCTCGCCGGCGCCGGTTCAAGATTCAAGACATTAATTAATTGAAAACAAGAGAAGGGAGACAGAAGATATGCATACCAACGGAATGCCTTCGGAAGAAATCCGACAAGTTCGGCGCCCCAACCTCTCTCATTATGTTCACGACAACCTCACTGAACCTGTCCATTTCACTAAGGAGGACTTGCAGTTTCTTGCGCCTGAGGGTTCTTGTTGGAGAAGAGGTTCTTGTCTTGAGAGAAATACTACGATACTGGTGATTCAAGATTATTGGAGAAGAGGTTCTTGGGAGAAAGAACCGGCGCCGTCGAGGATTATTTGATCCAAGATTCAACAAGGTAGGTCTCGTTCCAAAATTTAGATGTTACTATTCAAGTGACTTTTATTTGCTTAGATGTTATTAATATTATTACCGGTTGATTACATTGTTTGCTAAGTTGATTGGTTTTGTATTTGGGTAATGCAGCCGAAAGACCAGGTCGGGGTATCGCAACTAATGTTGCTACCAATCCCCCCATTGTGAACACTTCTGCCTATTTTTTATTTTAAGAAAACCGCTGTTCTTATTGATTTTCAAGGTAATACTATTATCTGGATTATTGAAATTTTACCCGATGCATGAAGTTGTCATGTGAATTACTGATGTGGATAAAAAAAATTTATCATTTGATTTTGCAGGGTATGCTATTTTTTGCATTCGGTGACCTTTTCGGATAAATTATTTACCCATAATGCCGATTTCTTTGTGAAATCTAAATGAAATGCTATTTTCGGACTAGATGACCCTTTTCGGATGAAATATTTACTCGTCGGGACGGTATGCTATTTTCGGATTCAATGACCCTTTTCGGATGAATTATTTACCCAAAATTCCGATTTCTTTGTGAAATCGGTACGATATGCTATTTTCGGACTCGATGGCCCTTTTCGGATGAAATATTTACCCATAATGCCGATTTCTTTGTGAAATCGGGACGGTATGCTATTTTCAAATTCGTTGACCCTTTTCGGATGAATTATTTACCCAAAATGCCGATTTCTTTGTTGAATCGGGACGGTATGCTATTTTCAAATTCGTTGACCATTTTCGGATGAATTATTTACCCAAAATGCCGATTTCTTTGTGGAATCGGGTTTCAGACTCGATGACCCTTTTCGGGTGAATAATTTACCCATAATGCCGATTTCTCAGGACGGTATGCTATTTGTGGATTCGATGACCCTTTTCGGATGAAATATTTACCCATTTGGATGGTATGCTATTTTTGGATTTGATAACCCTTTTCGGATGAATTATTTACCCAAATTGTCGATTTCTTTGTGAAATCAGGACAGTATGCTATTTTCAGACTCGATGACCATTTTCAAATGAAATATTTACCCATAATGTCGATTTCTTTGTGAAATCGGGGCAGTATGCTATTTTCATATTCGTTGACCCTTTTCGGATGAATTATGTATCCAAAATGCCGATTTCTTTGTTAAATCGGGATGGTATGCTATTTTCGGACTCGATGACCCTTTTCAGATAAATTGTTTACCCATAATGTTGATTTCTTTGTGAAATCGGGACGGTATGCTATTTTTGGATTTGATGACCCTTTTCGGATGAAATATTGACGGTATGCTATTTTTGGATTTGATGACCCTTTTCATATGAACAATTTACCCAAAATGTTGATTTCTTTGTGAAATCGGGACAATATGCTATTTTTTGACTTGATGACCCTTTTTGGATGAAATATTTACCCATAATGCTGATTTTTTTGTGAAATCAAGATGGTATGCTATTTTCACGTTCACTGACCCTTTTCAGATGAACAATTTACCCAAAATGCCGATTTCTTTGTGAAATCGGGATGGTATTTCAGACTCGATGACTTTTTTCGGATGGATTATTTATCTAAAATGATTATTTCTTTGTGAAATCGGGACAGTATGCTATTTTTGGATTCGGTGACCCTTTTGAGATGAATTATTTACCCAAAATTCCGATTGTATGCTACTTTCGGACTCGATGACCTCTTTTCGGATGAATCATTTATGCTATATTTGGACTCAATGAGACAATGACCTTTTTTGGATGAATATTTACCCATAATGTTGATTTCTTTGTGAAATTGGGACTGTATGCTATTATCGAATTGTGACCCTTTTGGGATGAATTATTTACCCAAAATTTCGTTTTCTTTGTGAAATCGGGACGATATGCAATTTTCGGATTCGGTGACTCTTTCGGGATGAATTATTTACCCAAAATTCCGATTTCTTTGTGAAATTGGGATGATATGCTATTTTCGGACTTGATGACCCTTTTCGGATGAATTATTTTACCAAAAATCTGATTTCTTTGTGAAATCGTGATGATATGCTTTTTTTTGGACTTGATGATCCTTTTCGGATGAATTATTTACCCAAAATGCCGATTTCTTGGCGCGGTATGCGATTTTCGGATTCGGTGAACACTTCTGCCTATTTTTTTTATTTTTTTTTAGAAAACCGCTGCTCTTATTGATTTTCAAGGTAATACTATTATCTGGAGTGTTGAAAATTTACCCGCTGCATGAAGTTGTCATGTGAAAGAATGAGTGGAACAATGTGAATTACTGATGTGGATAAATTTTTTGTAACATTTTGATTTTGCAGGAGAAACGTCATATAGGTGTGAATATGGGCGCTATATATAGAAACCCAACGAGTACAGTTTTAGAGGAGAAAATAAGGTAGGTTTGTGTGTCTGATTTTCTTTATGATCATTCTGATGTTGCAAGTGGTGTGATTATTTAATGAGGTTTATTGTCATTATTATTGAATCAGTGAGCTGGATGTGTGCTAGCATAGTCACTTGTATTATCAGGTGTAATGGACACTTTGTTTTTTTGTTGCCTTCCTCACATCCAGAAGCCCTAACCAATTGCTACCACTTGTGACATCCAAATTAGAGTAGAGAGATTATAAACTAGCTGCTAATCTCAGAAACTGAACGATCAAGATTTATCAGAATACATTATTCAGGTAAAGCATTGTTACTCCACCAAAAAGGTACCCATCTAAATCAAGGAAATACAACACTCACTAGTTTCAATTAGATTGTCCTAAACAATTACATTTCTCTCTTTCTATCTTCACTGTTAAATTAAATAGTATGACCTGTTATCCCCCATGCACACAATCTACACTACTGCACTAATATATCTCTCACTTTCCATACTATAACCTGGAATCAAAACAACCACCTATTTAATGCTGGTTTATTACACTTTTGATTGAGATGGACTATTTTTGTAATAGCTTTCTTTCATTGCTACATAATTAAATTAACAAATAAATCAACAAAACGCCTAATTGTTTCCCCATGCTACTCTGTATTGGTTATGAACAACCCAACTATAATTGAAGGACATACATACTAATTGAAGGACATACTACTCTTTTTCTTTTTTGAACCTTTCCTTCATTTATTATATTCTAATTTTTATCTCTGTTTGTTTAACAATAAGACTTCTTCTATCATATATCTTTGTAATACAATGGGAAGTAGATGCAGATACGATAAGCGGAGATTTCAAGGTTGTTTGTTTTTTTGGACCAAAAAAAAAAAAAAAGGTTGTTTGTTTTGCAGTTCATGTTCTGGTAAGTCGATTGCAAGAATTCAATTAATTCTTCAAATCTTTTTTCTGTTTAGCTTAAGCTTGATTGTTGTACTTTTCAGGAATCTAAATCAAATAAATAAAAGGGAAGCAGGACTGTAGAGTATATTCAGGCATGAACCCAACTTTTATTACTGTTGGATTTTTTTTTTGGTCTGGCTTGGCTTCACAATATGAATTTTAGAATTACTTTTTATGATCTTTTTATTAATTTGCTCTCATTAGTATTCGTTATCTCAACAAAATGGGTTATGGAGAATAGAGATCTTCCCTTGTAAATGAGGGTTAGTTTGGGAATAGCTAAGAGAATTATCATTTCATACATGTGTGTCTATAAAATTATATATTTATATGGTCTCTCCATTTCGACTTTGATCATACACTTACTTGCATGTTATGTTAAATTAGAATCTAGTGCTTGGTCTTGAAATTGTAGTAATACTAGCATTCCGCCATGCAACACTAGGAGAGTTATATATATGTTGATTGCACCAGGTGTTTATGGGTACGAAAGTGCATTCTGACTTACTGGATGTTTTTATACTGTAATATTTCCCTTTTTTATTTGTTTTTAGTTTGTTTGAATTGAAGTAACACTGTCAAATTAGTTCTAATTTGGTGTGATTATTAATTGCTTTAGGGAGAAAGTCATGATCCCCAGAACACTGCCTTTCATTACGTTGCTATTCACCAGCATTACATCAAATTAGGCATAATTGACCTGTATTTCATTTCTCATGCCTGTCTCTACAGTTGGAACACAAATCACTACTGTTTTAAAGGTGTTACTTGCTTTTGTTTTGTTGGTAGTGATTTTCTCTAGTTTTTATAATATTTTTGGGGGATATTTGGTGCTAACTCTCTTTCAGCCCTGCATATTTGTTCTGCTGAGGCGAGATATCTTTTTGACAATGATGATGAGGTGAACTTCTATGTCTTGTTTTATGAGGCATTTCAGCAATTATATCGTTTATGAGATACATTAGTTATGTGAGTGTTTTGTACGTCATAATTAGTATTTGTTGCTCATACCCTTCCTCTCTCTGTCTAATCATCTTTGGTTAGTAATTGCATACAGATGCTGATGTGAGGCTTGCTCGTAGAATTAGACGTGACACAATGGAGAAGGGCAGAGATATATAAACTCTGTTCTTGAACAGGTATGTCCAACAATTTAATTAGTAACCATGGCTTTACAGCAATTAGTCTAATAATTATAACACTTGATTTTTCTATTTTAAATCATAGTCATGAATTTTAAATCTTATAAGTTTGTTTTGCCGGGCATATGGCAATAGTGGCTAAGTGTAAGATTATAATTTCACAGGTATAGTAAAATCTGTTAAACAATAAAAAATAATTGTCGGTAATGTTATAAACTCATAACTTGCTTCTATAATATCATTTCACAGGACCGTTAGCACTTGAAATGTTAAAAACTCATAACTTGCCTCCATATAATGTCAGTAAGAATCAAAAAACACAAGTGCATATTTTCCTCAGTTCTCGTGTTACCCGATGAAATGAGAATATTTCTATTCCTATTTGACGAGAGCTTGAAGGATGGAACAAATACCCGTTCTTTATGATGACAGATTAATTATTTACTCAAAATGTCAATTTCTTTGTTAAATCGGGACAATATACTATTTTCGAACTCGATGACCCTTTTCGAATAAATTATTTATCTAAAATGCTGATTTCTTGGTAAAATCAAGAAATCAGAACAGTATGCTATTTTTGGATTTCGTGACCCTTTTCGGATGAATTATTTATCCAAAATTTTGTTTTCTTTGTGAAATCGGGATGATATGCTATTTTTGGACTCGATGACCCTTTTCGGATGAATTATTTACCAAAAATACTAATTTCTTTGTGAATGCTATTTTCGGATTCAGCGACTCTTTCAATGAATTATATACCCAGAATTCATATTTCTTTGTGAAATTGGGATGGTATGTTATTTTCGGATTCGGTGATCCTTCAGGATGAATTATTTACCCAAAATTCCAATTTTTTGTGAAATCGATACTACATGCTATTTTCTGAATGAATTATTTACCCACAATATTGATTTCTTTGTGAAATCGGGATAGTATGCTATTTTCAGACGCGATGGCCCTTTTCGGATGAATTATTTACAAAAAAATATCGATTTCTTTGTGAAATTCGGACGGTGAGCTATTTTCAGACTCGATCACCGTTTTCAATTGAATTATTTACCCAAAATTTCGATTTCTTTCTGACTGAAATCGGGACAATATGCTATTTTGGACTCGATGACCCTTTTTGGATGAATTATTTACCAAAAAAAACCAATATCTTTGTGAAATCTTGACAATATGCTATTTTTGGATTCAGTGACCCTTTCAGGATGAATTATTTATCCAAAATACTGATTTCTTTCTGAAACCGAGACGGTATGTTATTTTTGGACTCGATGACCATTTTCGAATGAATTATTTTCCCAAAATACTGATTTCTTTGTGAAATCGGGATCGCGACAATATGTTATTTGGGATTCGTTGATCGGGTGAATTATTTGCCAAAAATGTTGATTTCTTTGTGAAATCGGGATGATATGCTATTTTCGGACTCAATGACCCTTTTTTTGATGAATTATTTACCCATAATGCCGATTACACAATGAAATCAGGACGATATGCTATTTTTGGATTCGATGACCCTTTTCGGATGAAATATTTACCCATTGGGACATAATGCTATTTTTGAATTTGATGACCCTTTTTAGATGAATTATTTATCCAAAATGCCGAATTCTTTTCGAAATCAGAACGGTGTGCTCTTTTTGGACTCGATGACCCTTTTCGGATGAAATATTTATCCAAAATGCCGATTTCTTTGTGAAATCATGACAATATGCTATTTTCCTATTCGCTGACTCTTTTTGGATGAATTATTTACCCAAAATGCCTATTTCTTTGTAAAATCGAGATGCTATGCTATTTTCGGACTCGATGACCCTTTTCAGATGAATTATTTACCCATAATGCCGATTTCTTTGTGAAATCGGGACTCAAAGAAATCGGGACTGTATGCTATTTTAGGATTCGTGACCCTTTTCGGATGAAATATTTACCCATCGGGAGGGTATGCTATTTTTGGATTTGATGACTCTTTTCGGATGAATTATTTACCCAAAATGTTAGTTTCTTTGTGAAATCGGGCGGTATGCTATTTTTAGGCTCGATGACCCTTTTTGGATGAAATATTGACCCATGATGCCGATTTTTTTTTTGTGAAATTAGGATGGTGTGCTATTTTCATATTCACTAGCCCTTTTTGGATGAACTATTTACCCAAAATGTTGTTTTCTTTATGAAATCAGGACGATATGTTATCTTCGGATTCGATGACCCTTTCGGGACTAATTATTTACCCATAATGCCGATTTTTTTGTGAAATCATGACGATGTGCTATTTTCTACTCGATGACCCTTTTTGGATGAATTATTTACCCATAATTTTGAATTCTTTGTGAATTCGGGATGAATTGCTATTTTCGGATTCGGTAACCCTTTCAGGATGAGTTATTTATCCAAAATTTTGATGGTACGCTATTTTCGGATAAATTATTTACCAATAATACTGATTTTTTGTGAAATCGGGACGGTATGCTATTTTTGGATTTAGTGACCCTTTCGGGATGAATTACTTACACAAAATTTTGATTTCTTTGTGAAATCGATATGGTATGCGATTTTCAAACTTGATGACCCTTGTTGGATGAATTATTTATCCAAAATGCTAATTTATATGTGAAATCGAGACAATATGCTATTTATTGACTTGATACTCGATGACCTTTTTCGGATGAAATAGACCTATAAAGCCGATTTCTTTGTAAAATCAGAATGGTGTGCTATTTTCATTTTTGGATGAACTATTTACACAAATTGCCGATTTCTTTGTGACGGTATGCTATTTTTATTTTTGGACTCGATGACCCTTTTCAGATGAATTATTTACCCAAATGCCAATTTCTTTGTGAAAATCGGGACTGTATGCTATTTTTGGATTCGGTAACCTTTTCAAGATGATTTTTTTACCCAAAATTCTGATGGTATGTTATCTTCGGATTCGATGACCCTTTTGGGACTTATTTTTTACCTATAATGTCGATTTCTTTGTGAAATCTTGATGGTGTGCTATTTTCGGACTCGATGACCCTTTTTGGATGAATTATTTATCCATAATTTTGAATTCTTTGTGAAATCGAGATGATATGCTATTTTCGGATTCAGTGACCTTATCGAGCTAAGTTATTTGCCCGAAATTTCGATGGTATGCTATTTTCGGACTCGATGGCCTTTTTCGGATAAATTATTTACCAATATTGCCATTTTTTTGTGAAATCGGGACGGTATGCTATTTTCGGATTTGGTGACCCTTTTGGGATGAATTACACAAAATTTTGATTTCTTTGTGAAATCGGGATGGTATGCTATTTTTGGATTTGATGACCCCATTTTGGATGAATTATTTACCCAAAATACTAATTTATTTGTGAAATCGAGACAATATGCAATTTTCAGACTTGATGACCCTTTTTGGTTGAATTATTTTTTCCAAAATGTTGATTTATTTGTAAAATTGAGACGATATGCTAATTTCAGACTCGGTGACCCTTTCAAGATGAATTATTTACTCAAAATTTGATTTCTTTGTGAAATCAAGACGATGTGCAATTTTCGGACTTGGTAACCCTTTTTTGGTAAATTTTTTACCCCCAAAATGCCAATTTCTTTGTGAAATTTTGGATTTAGTGACCTTTTCGGATGAATTATTTACCCAAAAAGTCAATTTCTTTGTGAAATCGGGACAATTTGCAATTCTCAGACATGATAACGCATTTTTGGATGATTTATTTATCCAAAATGCTGATTTCTTTGTGAAACTTGTACAGTATGCGATTTTCGAACACGATGACCCTTTTAGGGGGAATTCTTTACCCAAAATACTGATTTCTTTTCTGAAATCTTGACAGTGTGCAATTTTCGAACCCCGTTACCCTTTTCGTTATGAACTTTTTACCCAAAATCCCGATTTCTTTGTGATATCGAGATGGTATGCAATTTTCGTACACGATGACCCATTTCGTGATGAATTCTTTACCCAAAATGCTGATTTCTTTGTAAAGTTCGGACGATATGCAATTTTCGAACTTGGTGACCCTTTTTGAGATGAATTATTGATCCAAAATTCTGATTTCTTTGTGATATCAGGATGATATGCAATTTTGGGACTAAGTGACCCTTTCCGAGGTGAATTATTTGCCTAAAATGTTGTTTTCTTTGTGATATCAAGACGGTGTACAATTTTGGACTCGGTGATTCTTTTCAGGTTTAATTACTTACTCAAAATGTCAATTTCTTTGTGAAATCGGGACGGTATTCAATTTTTAGACTAGGTGGCCTTTTCAGATGAATTAATTACTCAATTTCAATTTCTCTGTCAAATCGGTACGGTATGCTATATTCGGACTCAGTGACCCTTTCACGATGAATTATTTACCTAAAATTTCGATTTCTTTGTGAAGTGAAATCAGGACTGTGTGCAGTTTTTGAACTTGGTGACCCCCTTTCGAATGAATTATTAACTCAAAATTTCTCTGTGAAATCGATATTGTATGCTATAATTTGACTCGGCCACCCTTTTAGGATGAATTATTTGCCCAAAATTATTATTTCCTTGTGAAATTGGGACAGTATCTTATTTTCGGACTTAATGACCCTTTTTGGATTAATTATTTACCCAAAATGCCGATTTATTTGTGAAATCAGGACAATATGCGATTTTTAGACACGACCCTTTTTGGGAAGAATTCTTTACCAAAAATAGTATGCTATTTTTGGACTTGATGACCCTTTTCGTTGTTAATTCTTATCCAAAATTTCAATTTCTTTGTAATATCAAGATGGCATACAATTTTCGGACTCGATGACCTATTTTGTGATGAATTCTTTAACTAAAATGCTGCTGATTTCTTTGTGAAATCTGGATGATATGCAATTTTTGGATTCGGTGACCCTTTTTGGGGTGAATTATTTACCCAAAATGCTAATTTCTTTTGTAAAATCAAGACAGTATGTAATTCTCGAATTCAATGACCCTTTTCGGGATTAATTATTTTCTCAAAATACAAATTTTTTTGTAAATTTTTTCTTTCTTCCAGCTCTATGAAGAAACACTTTTGTTGCCAAGAAAAATTTCAAGTTTGCTCTTTCTTCTTCTTCCCATTTCCCCATTTTCATAATGAGGCTGGTCATGCAGAATTTCTTCCTGGAGCAACATTTCTTCGGGCCCAGGTCATGGTTTGTTGTTCCTCCGACT
The DNA here is from genome assembly GCA_030159175.1 of Glycyrrhiza uralensis. Taxonomy (NCBI): domain Eukaryota; kingdom Viridiplantae; phylum Streptophyta; class Magnoliopsida; order Fabales; family Fabaceae; genus Glycyrrhiza; species Glycyrrhiza uralensis. Next base: position 47,697,851 of record BRZY01000005.1, read on the forward strand.
ATCTTGATCCATTTCATGGTCTTCCTGGTACGCCATTCCACCGATGCTGAAATTGAAGATGATAGAACTGAGGAAGGAGTGGAATCCCGGCCAACAGGAAGAAATTGGAGGCCATCATTCATATATAATTCTTTTAAGTTATGGCAATTTTTGTAATTAAACAAAGTTATAGACCCCAACATGCAAATATTTTATTACACTTATGTTGACCTTTTGAGTGGTTTTTACTTTTTACCCCACATCAAAGAAGGGGGCAAAGCTTTTACCCACTCAATTGATTGATGGTAGTTGGATTTCAGCTTTCACCTGCTGCTAACGGTTTTACTAATGGCCATGGATTATAGGTTATAAAAATGCATTTGTTCTTCCAACCATGCAAGGCACTGCTTCTCGTGTATAAGTATATAATCATAACCATCCAACTACATACAGATGCGGCGCAATATTTGTTTGCAGTTTTGGCAATGGGTAGGTCCAGGAAACAATATGCATAATGTTATTATTTGCACAATTTGACGATTAAAAATTATCTCCGTCATCCGTCGGCTTGATATAGCGCTAGAAAGGCCTTCGTTAATTGTCCGTTTACTATGCAATAGGTGCTAATACATTCATTATTATCAATAAGTCTAGCTCGTTTTCTATTTACTCCATACCAACAAAAGAACTCAGCCATAACATTTTAAAATTATAAAGATTTAGTTGAAAATTTGAAGAAACTATAAAGACTTACAAATTAGTTTAGCCTATCATTTATGCAACCATCAGCTTTAATTTTGAATCTTTGATGCTCTAACGTCGCTTGCTAGCTCGACATTAGTTTGTTAAATTTAAATTTACAATGAACTAAACCCAAGGCAAGAAGATAAAAGCATTTTTTTCCCAATTAAGCCGTGCATAAGCCAAATATAACACAACTCCGACCAAGTTTCAGCACTCAGGCCACCGACCACGGATATTTTCTCTCATTTTTGCTACGTATGTGTCAATATTAGAAAGAGAAGTGTATAGGATCTTTCCAAACGTAAGTGCCAATTTGATGTCCAAAACGTGTCGTGAAGCGTGTAATATGTATAGGATCTTTTCAAACTCAGATTGCATTCAATTGATTGCCGAGATTCTGGAAAACGAGCTAGTTTAACTGTAAAAATTAGTTTAATCTGAAATGTTTAAAAAGGGAAAAACACAAATTACAATGCAAATAAATTAAGACCAAGTATAAATTAGTCAAAAATACATTAGGAGGGAGAAAGAAAAAAAACAATACAAGAAAAGTGTAATCTAGCACAAAAATAAAAGACAAATATTTTATAATAAAGAAAACTACGGAGAAGGCACTCTAATACACAAAATAATGAAACTAATAAGCCGTATAACCATCACAGTCTGCCATAAAGGTCCTAGTAGTCAGATACCCTTCAGTCTTAGTAAAACTTCTAGAAGGTAAGGCCAAATATTTGTTTAAACAAAATTCTAATAGCAAATATATATCCAAAGAGGGAGAAAAAACAAATTGATGCCCATTGAATTTTACAATAATTAGTATCTACCGTAAAATTCTCTCAAACAGTTTAAAACCAAATCATTTAGTTTTCTTCTCTTCTTCCTTTGCAGCATCAGTCTCTGCAGAATCCACAAGCTGTTGTTCATCCTCACCTCCAAAACCAAATTCGTTTACACGTTTCTTGTCCACTGGATAAATCCACCTCTGGTATAAATATATAAGGAAGATAAGATCTGCAAGGCAGGAAAGGAGAAAAAGGAAATTAAGACAATGATCAAATTGGAATACTTTTTCATAAATGAGTGCATTCAAAATTGTCCAAATGATGGAACAAATGACTGGATTCAAGAATGATTATCCTTTCAGCGAAGTGGCAGTCATGAAAGTTCGTGAATACCGAGCTTGGTCAGAAAATGATGCAATAATATAAAACGCCATGACATCTATTCTCAGCTCACAACCAAAAAAATATAGTGAAAAAGTTGTTTCACTGGGAAAATAAGAAACAAATTGAAAACAAGATATTTTTATAATTAAAAAGTGAAAATAGAAAATGAAAACAAAATATTTTCTCAAATCAAACAACCCTTGGCTTTCAGGTAGGTTAGGATTTAAATTCTCATTATATAATAAATATAAATATAAGAGACCAACGAGGCTACTACTATACAACATTCAAATGCCAATGGTTTTGTAGCCTAGTTGCATATAGCTTCCTTGGAAAGTACTTGATCCCGAGTCCTACCCATAGTTATTCTACTACAGTTAACCCACCCTTCTTCCTCCCCTCATCAGGCCTTAAATACCTCCTTTGTTGAAAGGAGAAGAGGAAGAAGAAAAAGAACAAAAAACATTTCATGCATCACAAGCATATTAATCTTAAAATGAGGCTATCCTCGGTATCTGAAGAAGTGGCAATATAACATGTGGTCATGCTCCCAATCTTACCATCACGGAAGACAGAAAGCCGATGTAGTGTTGGCATTTTAATGACAAAGGCAAAAAGATCATCAATAATGGTGTTGAGAAACTTGTAAGTCATCTGCCTCCAAGGTAGATGAGCAACAGACTTGAGTTTGTAGTTGATGAACAACTGAGGGCACATCATAATAAAGCCTGCAACAGTTTTCCAGAATAAGGAGTACGAACATTTCAAAGTTAACAAAACTATAAACTTCATGATCAAGATCATGTGTGTTAAAATTGGCTGAATATGTTGCAATGAAAAACATCTTTTATCATTCCATAAGTAGAAAAAGAGAGGGTTAAAGAAAAATTATAAGAACTAAGAAGACATCGATTATTTTTAACAAAAAAATAAAGATGCTGCCAAGGAGACAGTGCCCAAAAAAAACACGAATGAGCTTGTCATTCAAACCCATGGGTTCATTGCAATTCAGACGATCTTACTCAGGATGCATGAGCTGCAACAGTTGGGAACTTAAAGCATACCAAATTTGTAAGAGTCTAAGCACTTCTGTTTAACCAGAATCAATTTTAATAGTCACAGTCACAAATGATAGTGTCACCCCAAAACACGAGGATAGCTTAACTGAATTCGAAGATTGCTTACCAAACATGTAAACACAACTTGTGAGTGAAGACAGAATCCAAGAATACCAGCTCTTGTGACGCTCATACATTAGTGAGTAAACAGAGAAGCCAGCAACAAGGAGAAATAGAACATAGAATAAATACTTCATTGCAATATCATCATATTCCTTTGTCTTATTCCGTACATATGACTCTCGATCTCGGAGTCTCAACATAGGTATCCTTCCTGTCCTATCAATCTGGGGGGGGGGGGGGAATTGAAGAAATCAAATAAAAAAATAAATAACATCAGAATTTGTAGTAGACAAAGCTAGAAAGTAAATTCAAAATGTATCCCAGTTAGAAACCATAGAAAGATAATAAAATAGAAAAGATAAGACATTCTGCTATGAGATGTGGGTAGCATGCACACCCAAACACCTTGAGAAACCTGTAATCAATAAAGTGATGATACAATCTGAAGTAGAGGGAGGTGGGCATCCGATTAGATAGCAGTTAGAAAGGTATGGTCCCAATATTGAAAGGGTAGACCAGCCTAAGCTAACAAGGTCAAACCAGTTTAGGCAACATGTTTATGTTTCCTCTCAAGTCTCAACTGACCCATTCTGGTGATGTGTGTGAGGACATGTGATTCAGTGAACAATACCATTTCCAGCGAAGGAGGAGGCTAGAGACTTAGATTCACCACCTCCATTAGTTTGAACAGCCTTCATTTTATCACTCAAAGAAGTGATAAAACAGTAAGTAAAATAAAAAGGGAAGGTTTCAGAAAAATATTCTCCGTACACATACAAAATCAGTAAAGTGGTAAACTTGAAAGGTCTCAGCAAGATGGTCTGTACACATGCAGTACAGGCATGGTGGTATGCATGATAATGAAGAGGCAAAAGCTGTCAATGTCAGTAATAGCAACAATTGTCCCAGGAACCATGATACATTTTACATCAAAAATACAAAATGCACTCCTATCAAATAGGTCCATATGGTCTTAAAAAAAGGCTAGAAGATCACAAACAATACCTCTATGCGCATAGCTTTTCCAATTTTCCAGAACTCAATAACACAACCAATTCCAGAGCTTGCAAGAATCATCCAAGAGGTGTCATTGTCAAGCAGATAAAGGAAAATGATAAGCTGACAAATAAAGCTCACAACAACAGTCTTTGCAGAGAGTCCTTCCATAGACTTATTTTTGTTCCAAAATTGGATGTCTGGGTAGAAAGAAGATAATTAGATGATAAGCTATGCCTCTAACCATATCCATAAGGATTTTCTTGTCGAAGTTACTTCCCTAAAGATTTTTGTACAAAATAACTTACCATTCTTGAAAGCCAAAAAGTCAAATACTGAATGAAGAAGAGAAACAACCATGGTAATTGCCAGGAGGTAAGGATTTCCTTCCAAAAATACCCTCTGATACAATCATCAAAATCAAATAGTCAGACAATTAGAAAAGCATGGCACTTATCAATTTATAAGAGTTTGTTTTAGCTAAAAAAGAAAGTGATTCTGTGATACAGTTTTTACTATAGAGCTATTATTTTCAGAAGCTATAATTTTTAGCTTTTGAGAAAAACCCAAACAGGTTTTTTTTTTAGGTTTTTGCTTTTTTTGGAAAATTTTACATAATTATTACAGATTTTTGTAAACGCACCTTTTGATTAAAAAAAGCATAAAACAAATTGGTCATTAATATACATTACATAAATAAGAATTGGGCCTTTATGTCTATCCCAACACCTAAAACAGCTATTTTTACAAGATTTCTTTCAAGAAGAAATCGTGAACAGCAGCCCGTGAGCAAAACACAGCTATCGTTATAACCAAAGAGGACAAAATATAACAGTTTTAGAACTAAATAGCATGATATAACTGCTGCCAAAAATGTGAAGCCAACTTCATAGATAAGGAGGCAGTAAAAAATAAAATAAAAAAGCCTTAAAGTTCAAGCAAATTAACTTTTAACTTGATACCTGAATACATGAGGTCATTTAGATACTCAACATGTAATCATGCACGTACCATTAAATAAGTTCAGCCTATTATAATTATTTAGAATTGTACAAGTTTTTGAAAACAACAGACCTTAAGTTCATCAGCCTCGCCTTCAAGCATGCTTCCATAACTACGGTGAATCTGGAAGGACTGATCAATTTGCAGGAATAATTGCCATTTTGTCATACTAATGGGACCAACTTCCAGATTAAGTGATAACTCAGTTACTGTCTCATTCAAAGGTATCAACTTATCCCTGAGTAACCAGAACTCATTGAAGAAAACAGTTGGATAGTAGTCCCCAGTGACAGGATCAATGTTCAAGTCTGGTCACCAAAGTTAAGGAAACTCAGACATATGATTAGCTAACTTGCATGAATACGTCAGTGAAACCAGACAACATAATGAAAGTTCAAAAAAGGAATTTAAAATTCAAAAAAATAAGAGAAAAATTAAACAAAAAATATTACAGATTGGACACAAACAAGGAATATGTCAGGGCTAGACAAGTTCTCCATTATTCTATATTAATCTAGCATAATATGACCATATTCTTTTAATGCTAGACAATGTATCCAGAAACCAATGCCAAGAAACTACAGTGGAAGGGTGATAAAAGAAATCACAAATAGGAAACAATCTAATTGACAAGGATACATGGAGCGATGTTTGGTGGTATGCCTGTTTTTGGGTACCTGCAAACAGGAAAAGTATAAAATAACAATTAGCAAAATGTTTTTCGGGCTACCAGAATCTAGGAAATGTCAAGGAAGGAAACAATTTAAGAAAACAAATAAGTGTTGGACTCAAAAGTCAAAGATTTATATTGCACGCTAGCATCACAGACAGAACTACACAGCCTGATTCCCCCAAAAATAAAGTGAAAGAAAGAAAGTAAAAATTGAATTTTCATTCCATGGTACCTAAATATTTCAAATTTTCAACCATTCCTCTTTTACTAGCTCATGCAAAACTAAAGATCAAAATATTCCAATTAAAAGATGGCCAATTTATCCAACAGTCTCTTTAATCTCCCATGTTTCTCATAAATCAGTTGTTAACTTTGAACAGAAACTATGACCAGCCAAAAAAACAGAGCATATAGATAAAAATAGTGTGCAAACAAATGTAATGAATTCCAAGAAACATACTGAGTGAAGTCAGCAACCAAGTTTATTGTAATATTTGGTTTCCAATATGAAACCCACTCCACAGGACCATCATCCTTAGAATCATCTTCAGTTTCCTCAACCACCTAACACAACCAAAAGAGATCAATACAGAGATTATAGCGAAATGAGTAACATGTCGTACTGGCAAGCATTGAACACTAACCAATTGAAAAATGAGAACATAATTGATACAGGCATACATCAACAGCAGTGATACAGATATGTGGTACATAACAAAATCTATAAATTGTTGTGAGTAGTTCCATGTACACATACTGTGTCAAATCATAAGGATTAGATCTAGGGGGGACATCTTTCTAGGCCTATTGGATGTACTTCTAAATGCCGATTTGAATTTTTATGAGATAGGCTATGCCGGCCTTTGTTATTGAAGCAAGTGTCCAAGTTTTCCCACACTCAACAAGTGTCTATTATTCTATACGAAAGGAAAAAGAAAAAAAATAATAACTTGATCAAGATACAAGAAGTTATCTGTCCCATATATTGTCAAATCATTGTATTATTAGCTTACATAGAGGACAAATTTGCAAGAGGGGAAGTTTAAGACAAAGCTTTGGAAGATCCTCCTAGTATTCAAGGTACGATGAAATGTGTTTTCTGTGAAAGTATCAAGATGGGATCATGAAAGAAAGCCTGTGAAAGTCTCAAGATGGGATCATGAAAGAAGGCCTTAGAGAGAAAGTTGGGGTAGTACTTATTGTAGAAAATATGGTAGTCTTGGCTTGGGTGATTTGAGCATGTCTGAAGAAGACCCATAAAAATACGGGTAAGGAGGGTAAATGAGATGAAGGCTGGTCTAATAGTTAAGTTGAGGAAGACTGAAAATAACTATAGGTCTAACTATTAAGAAGGATTTGGATTCAAATAGTCCTTCACTGGAAATGATTTATGTAGGACATTATGGTGTTGTTTGATCCATATAACTAACTCCATCTAGTAAGAAAAGCCAGGCTTTGGTTATGTTGATCTAGACGTTACACAAAATATAATATAACAGTTTTAATGTGTCATAACTCAGCACAATAAAGATCTTGCACTCAAAATCCAAACTACCATCATAAAAGGTTCCCATAAAGCCAACTATAAAATTTTATGTGAGCAAATAACAAACCTCGGATGTCACTTGACCCTCACTAGAATCAGGCGAACCTCCCAACAGACTCTTCTTTTTATCTGCTTTTGACTTGGGCAAGTATATCACAACAGCTGAAACCAATAAAAAGAAAGACATCTTGTAAACAACTTAAACATATTTAAAGTGACTAAAATATTAATAAGGAAAGAAACATACGATGCGTCCTCCCAAATGCTGCCTGAGGCTGGTATTCCGGATCGCTTGGGTCAGGTGAGTATCCAGAATGTGCAAAGAAAACATGAGCATATAGACTCCCATTGTGTTTCAAAGACTGGAAAGAGAATATGTAAACCATAAAGTCCAATATTATGGGAACTAGTTTAAACTTTCTTCAATCAACAAACATAAATAAAACCATGCATAGGTAGCAGTAGCATTCTCAGGCAATCATACCTCAGATGGATGATACTTCAAACTAAGAGACCTGGTACTCTCAGGTCCCCAAACGGCATATGGAATATTGGTTTCATGCCATAAAAGAGCACTTTCACGACCAAAGTCATTGAACTTCTCGTGCTCGGAGACATAAAGCCACATATCCTGAACAAAACAGTCATCCAAAAAGAACTTGACTGAGTACGAAAACAAGAAGTAACACAAATTAGGAAAGCCATAGCAGTTTGCACCAACCACATAACACAAGCTAGTTATTTTCTCTTTATCGTTTCCTACAAGAACCTTTCAGTCATGTAATCCACTCTTCGAAGTTCGAAAAAATATATATCCAATTGTCTTTTGTACACAGAAACCTTATTTTTTCAATCATGTGCACATGTTGTTAATTTGAGACTTCTGATCGTGAACAAAACTACCATCATATGTATTCAAATTTCATTCGATCATAAATTGTAACCTAAAAGTATCACTAACGTCCTATAAGTAAATAACCTAAGCTGGACAAGAGAAAAAAGAAAAGCTGCTAGTGGATACAACATGACCTAACTGAATTAGTTTATTCGAAATCTGAATTGAAAACAATACCAAAAATAGTGATCGAAGTGAGATCATGAAATGGAAGTTAGTTGGGCGATCGAGAGAGAGTGTGTGTACCAGAGGTTGAGCTTTGTGGAAGAGGTTGGAGATGAGAGCGGAAGAAGGTTCGGCAGGCTTTTTGGGAGAGAAGAATTTGGAGGCGAAATACCAGAAAACGACCATGCGAATGATTCCGGTGAGGCCAAAACCTCCTTGCTGTCTCCCTTGCGGTTGCGGTGCAGCACCACCGCCTTCAACTACTGCTGCCGCAGGCGGCGCCATCTTCGGCAGAGAGAGAGAGAGAGAGAGAGCGATGGAATCGAAGATTTGAAACGGATGCTACTAGTATTAGTTGTAGTCTTCTACTAGGATAGGAAGGTGGTGTTGCCGACGTATATATATGATATGAATATTGATATGATATTATAGTAGTGAGTGAGAGGAATTTTGTTTTGGAACTGGGTGGCCACGCTATGTTCCCCCACTTGCCTTGAGATCTCCTGCACTTTGTTTTTAGACCGCTTGAGGATCTCAATTTTCAACTCTCAACCCTTTCCATTTCGCACATAATTAAATATATAAATATAATTAAGGTTGTCAAAAAAAATATAATTAAGTAATTCTTTTTTTTTTTTGGTCAATATAATTAAGTAATTCTAAATGCTATCAATAAGATATGTTTGCCAATTGGGTTGGATTGATTTTGAATTAAAAAAAATAAAAAATCATCTAATCCATTTTTTTTTCAATTTCTTCTCCCTCCAATTAGTTTAATTTTGATATCAAACCAAATTCAATCCAATTCGATTAATTTGATTTGGATTGAATTCGATTTTTCAACATATGTTATAAATATTAAAATAAATCATGAAAAACATAATTTAATATCTCATTAAACGTAAAAACTCATATATAACTCGATAATAATTCAAAATATATAAATTGTAATTTAAAGATAATATTAAAATTTCTTAAAAAATAAAAACACAACAAATAACAAATTTCTATTTCATACAAATTCTTAAATGCATGTAACTAATTATTGAATAAATTTAATGTCACCAATATCTGTTTGTTCAATTGATAAGGAAATTGTTTCCCTAAAATAAGGTTTTAGTTTTTTGATTTTTGTGAATAAAAAAATAGACGAAGGACTACGCTGCTTGACTTAGATTAGATCGAGACTATATACCAAAAAAAAACTCAATACATATAGGAGCATGATTGATTTGGAATGGATCAATTCTTAACGTAGGATCCAAAAACAATTGATCCCATCAAATGAACACCCCCACCCCCAATAGGGGTTGGGTATAGTGGAAGGGCTGAGTTGGAATACTCTTTATTTTTTTTTCTCTATATTTTTTTCGTTATTATATTTTTGAGAAAATAAATGACACTCTCCACTATTTATGTATCATATTTATGTCATTTATTTCTCTCCGCAAAATGTTGATAAGAGAGGTGCCCATATTTAACATCCAACCATGTTTCGAACATGTTGCTTTATATTAAATAAAGAATATTTATTTGATCTAAATAATTTTAATTTTTTTCATCTAATTAATTTATATTTAATTATACCAAAGAAAAAAAAGTTAAATTTGTTTGTTTGTTTTTATCATTATATAAATTTAGAATTTGAAATGCTAACCATTTTAAAACAGTTCATTATTTTTTCTTATGTATTATCTTCTCATCTAACTATTTTTTTAATATTTTTTATTTAAAAAAATTAATTTTTTTATATTCATTAATATCTATATGTAAAATATTGTCAAAAAAATATCTATATGTAAAATAATTAATCTAAAAATTATAGAATAAAAATATAGCACATGAGAGTGGACATTTTGGGTGAAAACACGTGAAGAGAAAATATATTAAAAGACAGATTCGGTTTCTCTAAACAAAGTAATTAATCTCAATCATTAATGAAAAAATCAATGGTGAATATTATAAGTAAATGTATAATAAATTATAGATGTGTTAAAATATAATCCTTTGATTTTCTCATTAATGGTTAAGATTATTTACTTTACACTTTATTTACTTTAGAGGAGCCAAATCCTTCAAAGACGAGAATGAAAATTTTATGCAAAAATATATGAGAAAAATTCAAAATATATTAGTTAATCTTAATATCTCAGTTATTTGAGAAAAAAATACGTTTTATCTCTACTAAACCAGACATATAGTACTTTTCACCGAAAAAAAAAACCAGACATATATGGTCACACAGTGCGCACCAGTCGTGAGTAAAAGTAAAGTGTGCCCCAACGTTTTTTTGAAAGAGAACTCAGGCAGTCTATTCCCGGCGGTGCCACCGGTCGTCACTTTTCCGGCGGGCCATTGGTCGGAGAACACAAAAACTCAGCCTCATGCGCAGCCAGAATCTTCCCGTTAGCCCATTGAATCAGCTTCTACCAGCGCACTGAAACTCATCACCGGGACTTTCTCATTTAGCACACCTACTGTTTGTGAAAATGCCAACGAACACTATTTTCCATACAAGAAAGAAGAAACGGAAAGCCCAAGTTTCGAGCTTTTTGTAGCTTTCCACATGTTGTTCTGTTTTCATATGGTGGTATAATAACATCGATTCCCGTGGGCATGCTTCAACGCGATATCAAGACATGGGGTTCCATCATTAAGAGCTTATGTGTAGATGCCAGGCACAACGAAGCCTTGTCCCTTTTCCATCACTGCTTAAAGGCTTGTGAAGCTTTTAAACCAGATCACACTGTCCTTTCTTCCATTCTCAAATCTTGCTCTGCCCTTTTGGCTGCAAACTTGGGCAGAAGTCTGCATTGTTGTGTTGTTAAACAGGGGCATGTTTCTTGCCATGTTACGAATAAAGCATTGCTTAACATGTATGCCAAATGCGGCATTCTTGATGATTGTCACAGGCTGTTTGATCAGCAGCTCAGCCACTGTGATCCTGTTATTTGGAACATTGTTTTGTCTGGCCTTTCCGGGTCCGGTAAATGTGATGCTGATGTGATGAGGGTGTTTAGGACAATGCATTCTGGTGGAGAGGCTATGCCCAATTCTGTTACCGTTGCTATTGTTCTCCCTGTTTGTGCTCGTTCGGGGAATCTGAATGCTGGTAGGAGTGTCCATGCTTATGTAATCAAATCTGGTTTTGAAGTAGATACCCTTGATGGAAATGCTCTGGTGTCAATGTATGCCAAGTGTGGCCTGGTGTCTCGTGATGCATATGCTATCTTTGATAACATTGTTCACAAAGATGTTGTTTCCTGGAACGCAATGATCGCAGGCCTTGCTGAGAATGGGTTATTAGGAGATGCATTCTCGTTGTTCAGTTCGATGGTGAAAGAACCTATACAGCCAAATTATGCAACCGTTGCCAATATTCTGCCTGTTTGTGCATCATTTGATGAGAATGTTGCCTACCGTTGTGGTAGGCAGATCCACTCTTATGTGCTGCAATGGCCTGAATTGTCAGCTAATGTTTCCGTCTGTAATGCTTTGATTAGCTTCTACTTAAAAGTTGGATGGATGAAAGAAGCAGAATCTTTGTTTTGGGCAATGGATGCAAGGGATTTGGTCTCTTGGAATGTGATTATTGCGGGATATGCATCAAATGGTGAATGGTTAAAAGCATTGCATCTGTTTAGTAATTTAGTGTCTCTAGAGACGTTATCGTTGGATTCGGTGACCATGGTCAGCATACTTCCAGCTTGTGCCCAATTGGAAAACTTGCAGGTGGGGAAACAAATCCACGCATATATTCTCAGACATCCTTTCCTTTTTGAAGATACTTCCATTGGAAATGCTTTAGTTAGTTTCTATGCAAAATATGGCTATACAGAAGAAGCACATCACACATTTTCTATGATATCTAGGAAAGATTTGATTTCATGGAATTCTATTTTGGATGCCTTTGGAGAGAAGAGGCACCATTCAAGATTTCTCAGCTTGTTACATTTGATGCTTAAACTAGGATATAGACCTGACTCCATTACAATATTGACCATAGTCCGTTTTTGTGCTTCTCTTTTGAGAGTGGAAAAGGTTAAAGAAATACACAACTATTCAATTAGGACTGGATCTTTATCAAGTGATACTGCACCAACAGTTGGGAATGCAATACTTGATGCATATTCTAAATGTGGTAACATGGAGTATGCTAACAAAATGTTTCAGAATCTATCAAAAAAGAGGAACCTGGTCACATGCAATTCACTGATATCAGGTTATGTGGGCTTAGGATCACATCACGATGCAAATATGGTATTTAGTGGGATGTCAGAGACAGACCTTACCACATGGAATCTTATGGTTCGAGTATATGCTGAAAATGATTGTTCTGAGCAAGCTCTTGAATTGTTCTCAGAGTTACAAGCTCGAGGGATGAAGCCTGATGCGGTGACTATCATGAGCCTCCTTCCAATATGCACACAAATGGCATCAGTCCACTTACTGAGCCAATGTCATGGGTACATTATTAGGTCCAGTTTTGAGGATCTTCACCTGAAAGGATCCCTCTTAGATGCATATGCCAAATGTGGCATCATAGGTTGTGCATATAAGATATTTCAATCAAGTGCTGACAAGGATCTGGTTATGTTTACTGCTATGATTGGTGGGTATGCTATGCATGGCATGAGTGAAGAAGCACTTGAGACTTTTTCTCATATGCTCAAATTGGGAATCAAGCCAGATCATGTTATCTTCACTTCCATATTATCTGCTTGCAGTCACGCCGGCCGCATAGATGAAGGGCTGAAGATATTTAATTCGATAGAGAAAATCCATGGTATGAAACCAACAATGGAACAGTATGCTTGCGTGGTGGATCTCCTCGCTCGAGGCGGCCGCGTTAGGGAAGCATATTCTCTTGTGACCAGGATGCCAATTGAAGCTAATGCAAACATTTGGGGGACATTGCTTGGTGCTTGCAAAACCCATCATGAAGTAGAATTGGGTCGTATTGTAGCAGACCAACTCTTCAAAATTGAAGCTAATGATATTGGAAACTACATTGTGTTGTCAAATTTGTACGCAGCAGATGCTAGATGGGATGGAGTAATGGAGATCAGAAGGATGATGAGGAACAAAGATTTGAAAAAGCCAGCAGGGTGCAGCTGGATCGAAGTTGAGAGGACTAATAACATTTTTGTGGCTGGAGACTGTTCCCACCCACAAAGAAGCATGATTTACAGTACACTATGTACATTGGATCAACAAGTTAAAGAACCAGTGGAATTTTAGCTCAATCTTGGATGTGCATAGCAGGAGAAATCATGCAGACACATTTGTTGACCCAACCCACCAAGATTTTTTCAAGAAGTAGGAGAAATACTTGTATAGAACGTATCTTTATTTTGAGAACAAAAAAAAAAACAGAACGTATCTTAATAAACTGAATTGACTAAACTAATCATAATAAATTAATTATTAATTATAATAGTAAATTTATCCATGGCGTTAGGCACTTGGACTTGCCTGAGTTGTTTGCCCTCGGATAATCAATCAATCAATTTAATTAACTAAAATTTATAACGCGCATTTTAACAAAGAAGTACGGGAACGGAGGTTAACTTATTAGTTTTTCCCCTCCAAAAATGCTTTTCTTTATTATCTTTCCCTAAAAAAGTTGTATGCATTCCGTCAAAAAAAATTGTTGTATGCATGTGGTTATCTTGTATTGGGCGACTCCGTTTTTGTAGAAAACGTATTCTGTAAAACAAAATTGGTTAAACTAAATATATTTCAATATTTTCATTTCTTGAAAGTAGAAATAACATGTCAAAACAAACATGTTTTCTAAACTATGAAATTTGAAAATGAAAACTGTTTTCAATGGTCCTCAGGTTTCAAACTAGAATAATAATAATAGGGATTACAACACAAATTATTGTCCAACTAAGGTGATTAGATGGGTGTAACGCATCGCTGCCTTAATATCCAAGAAAGTGCAAAGTTGAGGAAAATACAGTTGCTTGTTAAGAAGAGCGAAAGAGATTAAGGACCTGTTTTGATAACAAGTTTATCTATTGCTTATGGTATAAACTACTTTTATAATCGAAGAAAAATTATAATAAAATTTATTTTATATAAGTCATAAGATGTTTTAATAAGCTATCCTGGGTAGCTTATGAAAAATAAGTCAAAAATAGCTTATGAATCAGTCATAAACTGTATTCATAAACTTTGCATAAACCAATCCAAACAGACCCTAAGAAGTGACCCGTGTAGCTCACGATTTCTGGTACGTGGTCGCGAGCCAGTTAGGACAAAGAATCTCTAACCTGAAAAGGCACACTACTATAGTATTAGCCTTTCCACATCAACCGTATATGTCGTAATAAAGAGCAAAGCACTACTATTACTATTACTATTTAGCCTTTACACATCAAGTGTCTGTTGTGAAGGGCAACGAACCACGCATCTTTCCTTCCCATACTGCCAACGCTGAAAAGAAGATTGGCTCGACTTCTAACAACAAAAGCTCACCCACACACTAGCTCATCATATGATCATTTAACAAATACGCACGCACATTCGAGTAAAAATCAGTTCATAGACTATTGTACATGCTGCTTTATGACGATTAGGTAGGAAAATGATTGAGATAAAGAGGGGCTGAGAGTGGATGGAGGACGCGGTGTGGCATGGGTTAGCACCCACTATATATCGTGAGGCAATGAGAAGTGTGTGCAGTGCACAACATATATATCACGTTGCTTTCATTCAAAAGGAAACTGGAAACGGAAAAATACAAAGGCATGTATGCCACACGAGATCGTTTTATAAAAGAATACTAATAACACCAGTTTTTAAATTGAACATTTAAAAAAAACGTGTTTGGAAATTTCAAGGAATTAATTAATAATCGCAGAGTATGTTAAAAAATGTGTAATAAAAAGTGAGTTAGGCCCTGTTTGGATAACAAACTTATCTACTGCTTATGACATAAGTTGTATAAGCTACTTTTATAATCGAAAAAAAATTATAGTGAAACTTATTTTATATAAGTCATAAGCTATTTTGATAAGCTATCCTGGGTAGCTTATGAAAAATAAGCCCAAAATAGCTTATGAATCAGTCATAAGCTGTGTTCATAAGCTCTGCATAAGCTAATCCAAACAGGCCCTTATTATCTATAACTTCCCCTCGATAGGGTATTATAATTATATAATATTGACATCCGACTTTCTTGAAATGTCTCGAACATAAAGGGGCGGTTGATTTTTAATTATACTCTCAAACATTGGCTGTAAAAAAACTAAAAATCAGCTGCCAATAAACATTTAATAACCCAATTGCGTTCCATACCCACAAAGGTTGGTCAATCAAATCAAAATTTCTAGTTACCACATGCACAGTCATTTCAATATTTAATTAGCTTACCATCTTCAGGCAAATACAGTACTACTACATAAAAGAAAACGACATACTGAATTCCAAATTCCCAATTTCTAAAAAGCTGATGATATGTCTGAGCACCTATTTATTGTTTTTCTATTTCCTTCCCTGTGTTTACCTGTTTGTATGCATCTGTGCAACACCCCATTATCAGATCCCATTGGACTTCTTCTCCTGGTGAGATGGAGCGTACTTTTCCATGAGTTTGGCTAGTTCCTCATCAAACTTCTTCTCCATCTCCACCTCTTCCTCCCAGTGCCTCTTCCTCATAGCGACAATATCCTCTTCATGAGCTTCACACAGTTTCTCCTTTTCAGCAACAAAGTTCTCCATTTCTTTATCTTGGACCTTAACAAACTTTAGATATTCATCCGCCCTGCATCCAGGAAATCAAATTCAACGTAAGCCATTGAAAACTATAAATATTTACCATCAATATTTCTGTACATGTGTGCTCTTGCTCTTAAAAAGCTATTTTTTTTTAGAGTCATGAAAACATGGTCTGAAGGAATGACAATTCCATACTTGAGTCTCCGTTCCATACTTGACTGCTTAACCTTCTGACGTTCCTCCTGCTGTATCCTCTCAAAATCTTCTTCCTTCTCATTCCTTGAATCGTGAATGATTCTGATCTGGTCCTTAAAGAATTGTTCTTGATGGTCCATCTTCCATTGAATCACAGGGTACAATGGTCAGAATAAGTAACACTAAGAAGAAACATATAAAAAAACTGAAGGACATTTAAGACAATAGCAAACAGGAAGGGAAAATGAGGGTGAAGTCATCCAAGTGTGGAAAATTAACAAATAACTTCTGTTTCTTGAAGAGAGAACAGCTAATACTGGGTTTTAGTGAGCATTACAAGAGTGAACCATGAACTTGGACGAAATTACCAGGACACACAGTAGAGAAATTATCGGATTGATTTACTAATAAACAGAAACTGGTCTGGAAAACTGGGTCATCAGCAGTATGCATCAGACCTCCACAACAAAATATAAGTAATCAACCCAAATCCAAATCTTTCCAAGACTATGTGCTTTTATTTTAAAGCATTATTAAAAAAACAACCCATCTTGATAAATAACCAATGCATTATGGGCCAGTGCAACTCATTATCATTGCTCATTGATTTGTTTTAGCTTCTAATAAAAAGGGAAAAGATACAACAGTACTAACAACACAACATTAGGTGGCAATAAATGTTTTTCTCTTTTTCCTTGCTAATCTAAATTGACAGGTCAGTCTGAAGTTTAATGGGCACATGAATCACATTTTTGTATGCAAAACCATCTCATATGAGAAGAGAATGAAAATGTGACTATCTTTTTAGCTTATCCACTATTGTACTGCAAAAATATTAATTATAGATAAAGCTTTTTAACAAAACAGCCAAGCAGAAGCAAATCCTAACCTCAACTTGATGTCCTAAAAAATAATCAAATATGAAGAGCATATTCACAAGCAAAGAAAAAATGCACCAAGTAATTTCTTTTTAATAAAATTAAATATACATAAAATTTATGTGTCTGATGTTAGTATTACCTCTTCTTTAATCTCTTCGTGTTGCGTTTTAGTTCTCCGTCTCACAATGCGATTTTCCTCCATTGTCTTTCGCAGCTTCTCAGTCACTATACCAAAAGATTCTTCAAGAGCTTTTGAATGCATTTTTTCTCTGAAATACTTGTTCTTCAAATAGATAAGTTGCTGGTTGTCCTCACTCATTTGACGAATTTGAGTCACAACCATCTCCTGATATGATCTCATGTCATATTTGAGTCTAGATTTACCTACACGGTGTCAAATGAAAAGAGACAAAAGAACAAAGTCAGTATATACTTTATTTCCACCATTTTGACTTGGTTAACCTGCAACTGGTAGACATCAAATGACCTGCATAGTGGAAATATAGAGAAGAAAAATAACTGAAGAAGAGTAAATGAAACCTTGGCAATGCTTATTGAAAAACTCCAGGTCTTCTTTAGTAGCCATGTATCCATAAAGCTGGCGATTCCCACCGGGGAGATATAAAACACGGCGATTACACCAAGCATCTTTATCAGTTCCTTGATCTGTAAAATGCTTGTGCAGACGTTCTGCCTCTAGATAACCAGTAGCTGAGGCTTCAAATATCAAAACACTCACCCCTCGATGACCCTGAGGGCCATATGAGTGTCGTGCTCTCACAGCTGCGTATGCGCTAAAATAATCAAGAAGCTCTTGATTACCCATACCTATCCACTAAATACAAAGAACAAAATCTGTAGTTAACACAAAATCCAGTAATGTTCTAGCACAATTATTAATGTTTTGCCTCAGTAATACAAGCTATCAAAATAATAATTATGATATTACTAATTATTCATTACTTGATGCAAATAAGAAATATGGCTATACCTTCTCATTTTCATCCAGTTCAAGTTGCGTATTCAGAACAACAACCATTGGAGGCCAAACTATTTCATGATCTTTCTCTTCATTTTTTAAACCTTTCCATTTACCAAATGCTTCCCCAGCTGGAATTACTGAAGTACCCCTTCTGCGCAATTCCTCATCCAAAAGTTCAGCAAGCTCCCTGTGCATCTTCACCCTTTTTGAACCCTTTGTTTTAGCATGAGTCATCAGGGGCTGCAGTCCTTTGTACCAATCAATAGCACCAGGACCACCTTGACAAGCTGCACAGTGCCACTGTCTTTCTGGATCATTTATCTGTTCAACAGTCAGGCCATCCAAAATCTCAAAGAATTTTCTAAACCATTTGCTCTTCTTGCGCGTCTCATGGCTCTTTTGACTAGCTTCTGAATCATAGTCATCACTCGCTAGATCATCATCAGTATCTTCCAAAGCATCACAGTCGTCCTCCCCCTCATCATCAACATCACTATTTTTTTCAAGCTCCTCTGGTGCAATTTCATCCTTCACATTTGACTGCATTGAACCGGTTCTGGATTGCCAATTCCAGCCATGCTCCAGAGGAGGCCGAATTAAAGGATTTGAGGTCACATTGTTGTTTTCATATCCACTTGTGGCGAATTGGGGCCTTCCATTACCTCTACCAGCTGGTCTCTTGTAGTTAGCATTTTGTGTCTGCCAGGGGTTTCCGGCAGCCCTTCCAACTCCACCATGATTCCTTGTGCCTGCCTTTTGAGCCATATCAGTATTCCCCCATGGCCTGGGGTTAGAGTTATGGGCTGGAGGACCCCATTGTTTCGCAGTGCTGCTTCCAGCTCTATTCTTGGGTTTCCTTGCATATACCTCCCACTGACCATCATCTTGTCCTGAGTCTAGTTTAGTGTCAGCAATACCCTGAGTCAACTGCTCAATATTGGGATTAGATTGGGATATGCTTTTTCCTTTGGATGATGAATCATCACTGTTAGCCGTATTAGAAGGCCTTCCACCGCCTCTTCTTGAACTCATTTGTATGTGCTCTCTTCTGGATCATTACTTTTGTCAGTCATGCATTAATACTAGAATGGATTAAGTGCTTAAAGAATCACAAAATATCAGTTAACTTAATTCATCAATTAGAATAAAAAAGAAAAAAATCTGCACATATACTTTAAGAAAGAGAAATCTTCACCCTACAGCAACGAACACAAGCAAATCTAAGCATCGTAGAAACATTTATTCAATAGAAAAAATTGCATTCTCAAATAAAGGGCATAATCAACACTTCATTACAAACTCAGACAGAACTTGGAAAGACAAGAATACTCAGTAAATAGAATCTCAACGCAACACTACAGTTTTACTTTGCTTATTAAAATGCGTGTATTTAAATTGAAATGCAACTAGATTATACGAGAACGGCATCGTTATTGTAAAAATGAAAATTCCACCTGAAAAAATTACTTACACACAACCAATGCTCAATTTGAAAATTTATTGTACTAAGAAAAAAATCGATCGTAAAATATCAAAAAGGTTGAGACTTGAGACCTAAAAAAAAAACTAAAACCTAGAATTTTGGTTTTCATTTTACTCTGCTCTATCACATCCGATCAAAACGCAAGCACTGTTGACGTAAAAACATGCCGAAAATCTTCGCTAGAAACAAACCGAAAACATAGAAAAAAAACAACTGCAACGAAAAACCTCCCTCGTTCTCACGAGGCAAGCTAGGAAAAACCCCATTTCATTTTTCATTTTCCAATTTATGAGTTTTACTACATTTTTATTTACTTTGCAGAGAATAAGGGGGAACATGCAAAAGGCGCACCAATGCAGGTAGTGAAAAACACACAACAAAAGACAAAGCGACATCGTATCAGCTAAGCAATGATGTCTGGGACGATGAGATATGAGAAAATGGCCAAAAAGTGGGAAAATCGGAGAGAAGGGAAGGAATCACCAGTGATCCTAGGCAGATCGCCCGTAGAAGATAAGAAGGAGCAGCGGCGGTTGAGAAGCACGCGCCACCACAGTAGCGGAGAGTGAGGGCTGAGACGAGTCAGAGTGAGAGTGAGAGTGAGAGTGAGAGTGAGGCAACTTAGAATGCGGGACAAGGAGACAGAGGTCTGAATCCGTCTTATACTGAGTGGGATGGTTGTGTCGCGGACTTGAAATTTTATTGAAATTGATTGATTTATTCGGACAGGATAAATAAAAAATGCAAAAGTTCATGCGTACAGATAAACTCACAAATACCGTATCGGAGTGTGAGCGAGAGAATTTTTTTTGGCAATTTCTATGGTCCTGTTGTAAAAACAACAGTTTTGGTCCTGTTGGCGAAAATATTTTGCACTTTAGTCTTTAAATTTTAGATTTATTTTTATTTTAAATTTTATTTTAAAATTACGGGGTAAACGGACGGATTCTCATATTCTCTCTCACGAAACTCACTTCTCTTTTGAAGCATGGAGCACGGCAAAACTCAAAGTATCTCCTATCTCTCCCATGTGTCCTTGGAAGGTGCAGTCTACGAACCGAAGTGTGCACCCTGACGACATCCCACCAGTGGTGTGAACTAATTTTAATTTCACACCTCGGGTGTAAGGTCCTCTATCCTTGAAAGGTACAATCCTTATCTACCAACCCCTGACGAAATCCCACACCGATGGTGTCAAAAAAATTTCGTTTCACACCCCGGTGTAAAGTCCTCTGTCCTAAGAAGGTGCAATCTATGAACCGAAGTGTGCCCCTGACGACATCCCACCGGTGGTGTGAAATAATTTTAATTTCACACCCCGGGGTGTAAGGTACTCTGTCCTTGGAAGGTACAATTCACGAACAACTGTACTCCCTGGCGACATCCCACCGGTGGTGTGAAAAACTTTTCGGTTCACACCCCGGGGTTGTAAGGTCGACTGTTCATGTAAAAAATACTTTAGTGGTGTTATTTTTTTTATAGATTTTGGTCTAAAGTAGAATTTAATTTGTCTTTTTTATAATCCTAAAATAATTTTTAAAAAGTTATTTCATATAACTTCTCATTTTAATCAATTTTTATATTTTTTCAGTTTCTGAATATTTTTAAAATATGTAACAAACACGTAAAAAACTTTTAATAGTCATTATTTAAAAAAAAAGTAATTTTTGTAATAAAAAAAAGCTATAACAAATAGACCCTTAATCTAAGGGTAGTGTAAAGAATTAAAAATATCAAATAATTGTTGTTTATCTATACATCTTCTATACATATGTATACATATAATAAAGGGGATATTCCCTTTTATTAATTCACAAAACATAGATAAATGGAGAAAATATTATATTTTTTCCCTTTTTCCTTTCAGGGTAAAAGAAGCCACTCTTCTATAAAGATCAAATTATAAAGCATACTGAGATAATATCCACAACTTAAATTTCAACTTACTTGGTTATATATCACTCCAAGCAACCATTGAAAACTTCAATTATTATTTTTTCCCTCATAAGCAAAAATTGATTATCCCAAAAAGCTCAGAAACATTCTGGTGCTCAACCTAAATAGTACGAAGAAAAAGCTCAAATGCATTTAGATGCTCATTCTGAAACAGAAACATCTGAAAACACAAAATAATATTAAAAACCTCAAACAGTGAAAATCAAAAGTATAACTCAGAGTCACTGCTGTTAACAATTTTAGTTTACTACACCTCACTTCCTCTTCTTAAATTCCCGAAAACCTAGAAATTTTGCCTGGTCCTAATTAACGGCTTTTCACTTTCACTTTCACCCTAATGCATGCATATTCACAGACCTACGATCTCAGAGAGAGAGAGAGAGAGAGAGAGAGAGAGAGAGAGAGAGAGAGAGAGAGAGAGAGAGAGAGAGAGAGAGAGAGAGAGAGAGAGAGAGAGAGAGAGAGAGAGAGAGAGAGAGAGAGAGAGAGAGAGGAGAGAGAGAGAGAGAGAGAGAGAGAGAGAGAGAGAGAGAGAGAGAGAGAGAGAGAGAGGTGAACCTGTAGTCAGAGGGAGCTCGGAAGTTGGCGTTGGAGAGAGCTATGGCGGCGTCGGCATGCCGTTGGTCGTCGTCAAGAGTACTGCCGTACTCGGTCTTGATGGACCATGAGTCAGCGGCGATGGATCGGTCGTCGTCGGAGACCAGATCGGCAGAAGAGAGGGCAACCTTCGTCGATGGTTGATCGGAGGTCATAAGGAACAGAATATCAAGCATGGAGGATCACCGATCGTAAAACTGAAACAGGAGAGGGAAAAACATGACTTTCACCTACAGACATAACTCTTTTTCACACGGACAAATTTGTAAAATAAAAAAGATTAAGAACTACAATATAATATAAAATAATTATAGTCCTTAAAAATAATAATTTGACATAGCAAAACTCTTGTTTATCATTTAATAAAACAACGGTTCCAAAACCGTTGTTTTATCAACGGGACCGTAGAAGCCCCCATTTTTTTTTTATGAGATGTGTGAGCGAGAGAATGAGACCGAAAAAAGTGGAAGAAAGGTATAATTATATAAAAATAAAAAGACTTAAATATGATTATCTTTTTTTTGGTTACAAAAAATTTAGTTTAGGGGTAAATATCGATTTCATATAAAGCCAGAGTTTATCACCAATCTCATAAATAAGGTGAAGACTTTTTGGCAGCTGATCTCACCCTACGGGGTACTTAAATATGGTTATGATTCTTATAATGCAGATGTATTTTTATTTTTATTTCTAAAAAATAATTTTTTTTAAATCATATAATATTTTTTTTTATTTTAGTCCTTAAAATGAGTTGACATTTGTTAAATGGTGAAGTGACTCATTTAAATCCATATCAACTTGAACACTTCAATTAACATTACATCATTTTTTCATTTAGAATCTAAATAAGGTCAATTAAAAATATTTATTTTACCTCTTAAAATAAAATAAAATTAAAAAATTTTAAAATATATTTTTAGTCCTTATAAAATATCACTTTTTTAATTTTAATCTCTACTTAATTTTTCTCCTAACTTTAGTCTCTTGTTTATTCCACATTTGCATAACGGATCCCTACCGTTAGTGTTATCTAATGACATGGTAAACGAAGTTCCACCTCAGCACCTATGTGGAAAATTTTTAATTATGTGCCATCCAAGTGTTACAAGACTATTTTTCATTATTAAAATTTTAAAACACAATTAATTAAATAATAATAAATTGGTTTTAACATGTTTTTGGTTCCTTTAAAAATCGACGTTTTGAATTTAATCCCTCTAAAAAAAGTCAAAGTTTTTTAGTCCCTCAAGAAATCAATTTTTTGATTTAGGTCCCTCTTTTGCGTTGACCGCTGACATGGCACACTGAGGTCCCTGTAAAAAGCTGACGTGGCTAGTATACAGTGCCATGTCAGCTGACACGTCATCTGTACGGATTACATGACCTATTTATAGGGACTAAAATCAAAATTTAATATATTTAGAAGGACTACATCAAAAATTAATATATTTAGAAGGACCATGTGACATCAATCAGGGACCACCATCACCACCACCACTCTCTCTCTCTCTCGTTCTCTCTCTCTCTCCCCACCCCGCGACCATCACCACCACCACCACCACCACCACACTACAACATTCTGAAGCAGAAACCATAGCTCCTTCTTCTATATTGATCTCCTACTCCTACCGTTCGATTCAGCACACACCGTCTTCACTTTGTCTCAGATCACAATCTTTCCCACATGTCTCCAGAAGCAACCGCAGAAACACAACCTTTGACAACCCCCTCTTATCCCTCAGGTGATTACTACTTGATTATACATGGCTTTGTGCTCTTTAATTATTATGCAGAAGTATATATAGCATTTATACATGTAAATTGGAAATTCTTTACTCATTAATGTTCGTATGGTTGTACACTTGCACTTAATTGGATTTTGTGGCGCAGATGGTGGGGGCAATGACATAGTGAAGGACGTGGTCCTATGGAGAAGAAAGAAACTAACTGCACGTATTCTAGTAGCAGCAACAGCAACATGGGTGTTGATTTAGAGAGAGAGAGAGAGAGAGAGAGAGAGAAAACGAGAGAGAGAGAGAGAGAGTGTGTGTGGGTGTGGGTGTGGGTGGTGGTGGTGGTGGGGAGAGAGAGAGAAAAGGAGAGATAGAGAGAGGAGTGATGGTGGTGGTGGTCCATGTCACATGGTCCTTCTAAATATATTAAGTTTTAATTTAGTCATTCTAAATATATTAAGTTTTGATTTTAGTCCCTATAAATAGGTCATGTAGTCCGTACGGATGACGTGTCAGCTGACATGACACTGCATACTAGCCACGTCAGTTTTTTACAGGGGCCTCAATGTGCCATGTCAGCGGTCAACGCAAAAGAGAGATCTAAATCAAAAAATTGATTTCTTGAGGGACTAAAAAACTTTGTCTTTTTTTAGAGGGACTAAATTCAAAACGCCGATATTTAGAGGGACCAAAAACATATTAAAGCCTAATAAATTTTTAATTTTTAATAAAAATAACTTAATGAAAACCCAAAACCCCAAATCCCAACATCTGCGTCCCCTTCATCGTCCATTCGTAACTGGGATCTTCGTGTAATGCAGAAAATAGCACCATCCTTTTAGTCAGTGCAGGGGATATATAGGCTTTTGCAATACTTATCATAATAGAACCTCTAGTATTATTCACCATCATATTTTACATTGAAATTGGTTGAGCATTAATCATTCATATAACCATAACAAAGAGTTCCCTCAAAATTCTACTCCGATATAATTATAGCCGGTGTTGGGGCATTTCTGCCATCTGTTTCATTAATTGGGTAGCAATCAGAGGGTGGTCCAGCAAAAGCCCTACGAGCGATGATTTTGTTCACAGCCTAGGTGGGGTGGAAGGCATCCCAAAATACATATTGGTCTCTATTTGTGCAAGGATAAGACAGAGGCAAGCAACTTATCTGTCCTCCATTCCATCCAATACCACAGCAGGCTCTATCATTCACACTCAACCCCGCACAGATAAAAAGTCACCATATCATACTCTTAATACTATATATTATCTAAAATTTGGTATGCATGATCATTAAGATAATACGACAATATTCAACAGTTGAATTGATAAAGTTTAATGTCTATGCGGAGTTATTAAGTGGAGTAACTCTACCCAGAGTTACTCCTGGAGTAAACGGATCCCTCGTCAATTCAACTGTTGAATATTAAGTTCTTATCGAGTAAATCAAGTCTACAAATTTTCATAAAATTTAAACAATGTTTGATACTTCATCAATTAAGTTCGATTCAACGTATTATATTCATTTTAAAATACAAATAAACTATCGACTATAAGATCGTATAGCTACGAATGTCAAATTTATCTAAAATTTGGTATGCATGATCGTTAAGATAATACGACAATATTCAACGGTTGAATTGATAAAGTTTCATGTCTATGCGAAATTATTAAGCGGAGCAACTCTACCCAGAGTTACTCTTGGAGTAAACGGTCCAGGGTAGAGTTACTCCGCTTAATAACTCCGCATAGACATGAAACTTTATCAATCCAACTGTTGAATATTAAGTTTTTATCGAGTAGATCAAGTCTACAAATTTTCATAAAATTTAAACAATGTCTGATACTTCATCAATTAAGTTCGATTCAACGTATTATATTCATTTTAAAATACAAATAAACTATCGACTATAAGATTGTATAGCTATGAATGTCGAATTTATCTAAAATTTGGTATGCATGATCGTTAAGATAATACGACAATATTCAACAGTTGAATTGATAAAGTTTAATGTCTATGCGGAGTTATTAAACGAAGTAACTCTACCTAGAGTTACTCCTGGAGTAAACGGATCCCTCCTCATATATTATACTATATGTTATTAATTAAAATGTATAGAAATGATTGTTTTAATGGTTAAGGGCATTTAGTTTTCTTACCATAGCTATTACGGTCCTTGATTATCTCATATAAAACCTCAAAAGTGTTACCGTATCCAAAAATCGAATCCCTGTACTATGTGTTCAGTTGATCCACCAAAGATCTCAACAAAACATTAAACATGGCAACTATGTCGTTGACATAACGCCGGCACTCTCCCGGAGGGGGCAAGGCCTTTAGATAGTTGATTCGGAACGCAACCAAGTGGTCCAACTACTGCCAGCAAGAATTTTCTGAGTCCCAAACCACGGAGGGCCTGTAACATCATAGCAGTTTTACTTATATGGAGTATCAGTAGTAGACTAGACGACTAGCATCTATTAAGTATGAGTGAATCACCAAAATTGTCCCTGAAATTATAAAGCGTTATCAACTTAATTCTTGAAATTATTAATATTCTAAATCAGTCCCTAAAATTGAAAATTCTTGATCACATTAGTCTTTTTGGGCCAATCAATTTAGTCCTTAAAATTGTCCGACAGGGACTATGTGATATAAGATTTTCAAGTTTAGAAACTAATTTGAAATATTAATAACTCCTCGGACCAAGTTGACAGTGCCTACAATTTCTGAGACTAAATAGGGGATTCACTCGTTAAGTTTTTTACAAGAATATATGTGCATGTGTATGCATGCATGCATAGACATGTATGTTTATAAATTTACCAGAATCTGCTTTTTGTAAAGCTCTATGAGGAGATCAGCATAGCTTTTTGGGTCATAGTGGAAGCTGGCTCCATATTCAGGCAAGAGATAGTTGTTTACGTAATCATTATTGTCATGGTTCACTACTGTCAATGAATTTGCTACGTAGTGACTCAATTTCTTGTCCTCCATTTGGATCTTCAGCTGGCCTAGTGTTGTTTCAAAATTTCCCACCTGCTGGCTAAAGCTAATGCGTTCTCCCTGCAGAGTCATTTGGTCTGTGAGTAGTTAAAATGCGGCCACAGAACAGTTCCAAAAACACACACACATACACACGAAATAAGAACTGTTCCAGAAAACACACACACATACACACGAAATAAGAACTGTTCCAGAAAACACAAACTAGAGATTACCAAAAATTGCCGTGTCTCATCAAGTATCCCAGCAGCGGCTGAAGCATAGTTTACTCCCCTGGAAATGTCGGTGCCTTGTTCTGTGGTATCTGCAAAAGGTGGAAGATAAGGAAGACCCAACATTTCCCCTGCAAAACTGCAATGTCAGTGCAAACTTATATATTTTGGTTTCTTGTCGTGTTTTTTTTTTTTGGTAATCAAAGAAGCTAGCAGGTTAATTATTACGTACCAAGGAAATCTATGAACGTTTGGCCGTTAGAGAATCTCCCAGTTGGACGAGCGCCCCCTGAGAAATCAATGCCATAAGGCACATAGTTGGCTTTTGCTAAAGAGTTGAGATCGTTGTTGTCCCCACTATCGATTAATTAATCTCCAAACACAAACATTGCAGGAAATAATAGCTCCCTCGGCACATCATCATCATCTGCGGAGACAGACATCAAAAGCATGCTCCATAGTAGCAAAGAAACGTCTAGCAAACATGCCATTTTCATTTTCGTTGTTTTTTAAGTCTTAGGGGGATTATGAAAGCTAAATTGGAGCCAGTTTTATTTTTAGTCCCATAGTGAGCTAAGGATATATATATGCCTGAGATGAAGCGTTGCGTTTCCCCAATTTATTTCTTTTTTCCTTGTCTACCTCCTAAATATATGCATGCATGCTCATTTGTCATGCCATATTACCTCTTCGGGTGCTTCCTTTTGGGTCTTTTTGGACACGAAAGTGGTTCCTTTTTCCTTCAAAAACTCCTTCACACCATCTTTAAACGTGACCTTAATAGCTTATTTGGTCTCTCTCATAGCAAGCGTTACAATCATTATTGACTAAAGCTGTGTCTAGTTGTGTGTTCATTCAAAGTACCTACACGAATTTCAATAACTGAGTTTGTGAAAAGCAATGTTCCTTTGGTCAAACTGAGTTTCAAGGCTTTGAAACGGAAAACCAAACATTGCCTAACCTGGCAGAAAATCTGGACACGCACCAACGCCTCAAACAATCTAAGACGACGAGGAGAACCTCTCGCTACAAGCAATCCCTTTGCCTTGCAAATCAGTGTTGGATTTCAAAGCTTGTTACTGCTTTTCATAGGCTTCCTCAATTCCTCAATTAATGAACCCGAGTGCAATTCCAAGCTCAATTCCATGCCCAATTAAACCTCGCCAGAGGGACACTTGTTGATTCCGACAAATGAATGTTGACATATATTATTTTCATTTGAAGCAGTAGCATGATTTACCAAAAATCTCGGCAAGAACATGATCCCAAGCTAAAATGATGGAACCGATTTCGATCTCTAATAATAATCTCTCTGTCAAAGATACCCGAAACATGCTTCATGAAACTGTGACAATCATGGCAAATCCTAAGATTCTTAATGACCCTTATGGTCCTTCTATCCCTATGATAAAGAAGCACATAAGCCACTGCCAGTTTCTCACTGTGATAACCCAGGCAATGCTCTTTCTCTTCCTCTTGAATATCATGTAACACAGAGGACGTATCAGGGGAGTAACCTCCAAGCTTCACAACATCTATAACAGAAACCAAAAACCTCGTGACCTCCTCCCATTGTGGGTGAGAATTATCACCAGATACAAACTCATGAACCGCCTGATCAATGTGGACAAGACTAACGCCAGGCTCCTTGACAATTCTACTCTCCCTCATGGAATCTCTCACACCAGCCTTGTGACCCCAGTTACCAACACCACCATAGGCATTCGACAGAAGCACGTAGTCACCTCCATGATGTGGGTCTAGCTCATTGACACGCTCCTTGGCCTTCTCAGCCAACACAAGGTGATTGTGATTCACACAAGCCCCAAGCAAGGTCCTCCAAATAACAGAGTTTGGCCTTATAGGCATTTCCTCCACAAACCTGAAGGCTTCAAGGAGCAACCCTGCACGGCCAAGAAGGTCAACCATACAACCATAATGCTCAAGAACAGGTTTAACGCCATGCTCATTCCACATGCTATGGAAAACCCGCCACCCATCGTCCACAAGACCACCGTGACTACAAGCCACCAATGCACCTATAAATGCAGTGCGATCGGGCTTCAAACCATGCTCCTTCATGTCATAAAATGCCTTCAGAGCTTCTCTACTACGACCATGCACGGCGAGCCCGTTGATCAACGAGGTCCAGGTAACTATGTTCCTGTGGGGCATTTCATCGAACACCTTGACAGAACGATCAATTGACCCACACCTCGAATGCATGTTGATAAAAGCGGTACCCAGTGGAACTGTCAGGGAAAGTCCTGACCTTGCAATGAAAGCATGAACCCAGATACTCAATTCCAACGAGCCTAAGCTCGAAATCGCAGAGATCACACTCAGCATGATGACCCCATCAGGGGAATTTGCAATCTCAGGGTCACAGAGCTGCATTCGTTGGAAAAGAGAAAGGGCTTCGAAGGGGAAGCCCTTGTTGGCGAAACAGGTAATCAAGGAGGACCAAGAGACTAAGTCCCTGTGGGGCATTTCGTCGAACACCTTGACAGCAAGGTGGAGGGACCCACAAGAACCGTAGGCGTTAATGAGGGCGTTTTGAACGTATAGGTTGGAGTCAAAACCGAGCTTGAGAATAAGGGAGTGAAGGTGAACGTGGTGGTGGTTGTGGTGGTTGAGTTTGAGGATGAGTGGGAAAGTGAAGTGGTCGAGGGGGACGTTGGTTCGGTGCATGTGGGAGAAGAGGGACAGGGCGAGGGTGGGAGAGTGGGGTGCCACGTGTCTGATGACGGTGTTGTATGAGACCGGGTCGGGTGTGGGAAAACGGAGCAGGACGGAGACGGCATAGCGTGCGGTGTCGTTGTCGTGGGGGAATGGCGGTGACTCTGCACAGCGAAGGAAGAAGGAGCGGAGAGAGAGAGGGTTGTCGTGTTGCCCGCTCTTGATCAGCGCTGCGTGTAGCTTGTACACCCTTTTCATTTTGTTAGGATCAAAAGCTTGGAATTTTTTTTAATTTTATAGAATAAAAAAGCTTGCCTTTAATAATATGATGATATAGCAATATCATATTTCATCTCTCCAATTCCTTCTCACCCAAGTCATCATTAAGCTTAGGACTTACCGGGTGATGGAGGAGAAGCAAGAGGAGAAGAGTATTCAGTGGTTTTCTAGAGTTCATTCTTCACTACCACAAGCTGCTTCTCCATTCCATTTTTGTTCGATTCTAACATCTGAAGCTTTGTTTTCAACTTAGTAATGCAAGATATGGCGTCTCAAAAGCTATGCTCTGCCCATCTTCAAAATATTGGGAATCACTACATGTAGCACGTAGAACCACTGGTTCCAGTTAGTATATTATATTATTGGGTATTCAAACTGCCTCTGGTTCAACTTGTCTCTTCTCTGGTTCACATGGTTCAACAATTCTTTTCTTCCACTTGCTGGTTTCCGCCCTCTCTTCCGCGGCTGCTTTTCTGGCTCCACCACCCTACTACTATTGGCATCGTTGGGTTCACAAAACAAAAAATTCCACATTCAGGTAGGTGCTTAGAACATGATAAAGTACATGTTTGCTTCCCCGATGAGTCCACCACCACCGTGTAACTACTAATTAGAGAGAAGCTACACTCATTAGCTTTTACAATGACATGCCTCAGGAAGAGATTTAGCTATATAACTAAACACACTGAAAAAGGGGGGGGGGGGGGGGGGGGGGAGCTATATAACTAAACAAACTGAAAAGGGGGGGGGGGGGGGGGGGGGGGAAGAGTCTTTGACTGAAGAATCTTATGCTTTTATTTTTGGTCAATTTAATCTCTGATTGAGACATTTGAATTTTGAACATGTATTAAACACACAAGCATCCAGTAGAACACTTAACACACCACGTAAGAAAGCCATAAGAAAGAACACTAACCAAGTCACTGAACTTAATGAAGGAACCAATGACCATATAATTACACTTTCAGGAACTTTCTAATATTTCTTTGAGACTAAGTGACCAATCCCTACACTTTTAAGGACTAGAATGACATCTTACTCTAATATTTATTTATTTATATATTTGAAGCCTAAAGGCTAAAACCACAAACTCGTTGACCGTTCATGGCAATTTTAATTAAACAAGTGATGCGCCGAAACTGCTGACTAAATTAGTTGACATCTGCATGTCAATTCGATGGCTATTCCTGTAAATATCAAAAAGGAATTTCTAAGTTGGATATACAGCAAAAATGCAATTCAACATAGTATATATGGTGTTTGCTTCCAGCTGATCAAAATACAAGAGCAATTTGGAGAATAATTGCTGCTCTGGAAGAACTACGTATCAAATACAGCATCAGCAAAGCTATACAAATCAGAACCTCCACTGCGACTAGCAACACCGTGATGATCAGGCAAACCTGTAAAACCTTCTGTAGATGTTTTCCCATACAAATGATTTACTCGTGCTGATGAAGGTTGTCCCACAAAACTTTGCCCCACTGACCTATCATAAGATAATGCGCCTTCCCCTATTCCATGCCATCTATACAGATAGCTGTTGCTATTCAGCGTTGTCCCAACATTGTCTATGATCATACCCCCCTGATACCCGGAAAATGAATCAGCTGGGTTACCGATTCCAGCTGACATAGCAGGGCCAGCTATAGCTCCTCCATACATACTACCCCCGCCTGCCACTGCACTTCCAAGAAAACCTTCTGGCGAAGACCCCGAAACAGATCCAATTTGCATGGATGATGCAGCAGTGGGATAACTGTTTGGGTAGCAATAGGATCTACCATGCAGCAAATGCACCGCCAACGAACCATCATATGAGCTATTGCCATCCATATGACTAGCAATCCTTTGCTCTTGCAAGGTAGTGACTGAAGGTGATGCCACAGAAGGATCTTTCACTGAGAACCTTGTTCGTTTTGCCTCTGGAATCTTCACTTTGTTTGAGGTATTGCTTTTAATATCTTTTCTCTTGGCCACAATTTTTTTAGTGATGTCACCAATATCTTTCTCCAAGATGAGAATCGTATCCTTAAGTTGCCACTCAGGAAGAAGTTTCACAAAATCAACCTTGTGACCTTCCAAACAGTTTACTACAGATTTCAAAGCAGTTAAGTATTTTACATCTGCTTCCTTCTGTCAAAGATCGATGTATATAAAAAATATTAATTAATATCCTTAATGAAACATAACAAAAAAACATTGTTAGCTACTCAATTAAAACATACCAGCAAACTAGGAATATCACGTGCTTCTTGTTTGGTTTTATTCCAAGCATCCTTGGACTTTTGTAGAAATGAAGTCAGTACTGTCTGGGAAGAAAATTTCTCTTCAAATCCAAAGGTATATGCCAAGTCAATCGCTCCAACAACCATGCCCTTTTTCATCATTTCCTCTGCAACACCTGTGGCCAATATAAATATTTAGTGATATCGGGAAAAAACTATGCTTCAGAATGTGAGAAAGCAACATGTTCAGAAATAATCATTAAGGGTGTGTGACAAGACCCAGAAGAATAAATAGGAACAGGGTCATAGTTAGACAGTTGGATGTCTGTTCAGTTAGTTATAGTTAGAATCTATCAAGAGGAGGGGTAGTTAGGTACAAAGGTTTTGATAGCAGAAGCAAGGTAGGAGGAAGGCATTCCGAAATTTAGATTTGTGAACTGAGAAACGATCAGATGTGAAGGGGGCAACCCTTTGTGAAGAGGAAACCTTTGCAACGAAAATTCTCTCCTTAGGTTCTTTGTTTGTAATTCAATAAACACTACCAAAGCATTCTTTTTCCTTTCCTTTTTCTGATTCTATCTCTCTCTCTCTCTGTGAAAACTCAAGAGTCAACCAATTTTTCTGGGTTCCTAACAGTGTGCCTGATTGAGGAGAGAGAAAACTGGGAGGAGATGAAATTAAAGTGGATGAAGAGGCCTTCTGATTTTCAATCACTGTTGATTGGTAAAGGGTGGAGGACAATTTTTTCTTTTGAATTCAATTTTATGCTAAAAGAATGGAAGACATTCTCGGTAGAGTTTAAAAGAGTGATAAATTATTTTCAACCATCCTATGTTTTTGTTGTACCAATAAAATCTGACATAATTTTAATTCTAATTTTTCCATCTCCCCACTTCCACCTCCTTAGACAGCCACACCCTAAATCAGTACACTGACCAAGTATCTTAAAGAATTGGAAATTGTATGCCAAAAGGGATAAGATCCTACTCAGCAGTTTAGGTAACAATTTTCTTAAAATATCAAAAGGAATATAGAAAAACTACAAGTAAAGAGAAATATTAGGTTCACAGGAGAAATTTTTTATTTTTGTGGAAATACAAAGCTTGGCATAATTTGAGAGGACTTGGCATCTTAAAAATCAATTTCACGACAAGTAGCTTCCAGACTTCCAGTGACTACATGCTAATTTTGAAGGGGGAAAATGAGCCGTCCCTATTTGTTCTAGATCATGTTATCATATCCATCATATGTAAAGCAGTCTGAAACAATAAAACAGTTTGCTATAAACAGGGATTTACACCAATTGTTCTTAAAATAAATGGTTGCAAAATTGCAGTGACAGATGGTTTGTGGGAGTGTAATTTATAGCCAAATTGAAGAAAAAGATAACAGGCGGGCATTCATTAAAATATTTGTTTATGTCCAAAAACAAGGAGTAATGACTCGTCAGCATCATTAACAATCGAATAATGATATGCATCACGAATTCCTCCTCAGACTTTTTTTCCGAACCCAAGGTTAGTAAACTGTCACCAGACAATCTCACACAGTATAAGATAATTCACTAAATAGGAAAATAAAAAGGAACTAACACCCACTTAGAGCCACATTATAAAGATGGAAGAAGCTAAAGCTAACTCTACCCCTATGGATTCCATCTCATCAGGTCTCCCCTCAAGTCTCAACAAAGAAAACAGTTTGCTTTCAGTGTTCCAACATTTACTTAACTGAAATGGCCTTGTTCATTTTGCTCATCACAGCTCACAAGTTTCAAAATTTAACAGTAAAAATATGAAGTGTAAACTATCATATGACCACGAGAGTGACTCCTAAATTCCCAAAGGCATATATATAATATGTGTGTGTGTATATACCTGGAACCCTTCTAAGAAGAACCTGAGATTGGCGAAGTGCGTTCGAGATTTCTCTGGGATTGCTCAAACGAACCAAGTTCCATATATCCTCGTTCTTGAAAATAGAAGGAATCCCAAAGCACGCAATGAAAAACACCAAGCCCCTGGCATCAATTTCGCAGGCCCTGGAAACACCACCCTCGAAGATGAGTCTCTTCCTCCACGAAACGGCAGCGCTTAAAGCTTCTTCCTTCAGCGGAGGTTCCATCTGTGCCTCACTCTCAACGCAACCAGACGTCAGATAGTATTCCAAAACCAGAATCGAACCTTGCCTTGCAGGAATCATGGGCGAGTCCTTCGTGTAGGCTTTGCTACCCTGAAGGAAAAACCTCCCAATGCATTCAAACACCAATCTCGACGGTTTCGGTGCACTCTTCAGAGCCAACGGTACTTGTTCCCTAAGTGACGTCGTTTCCGACAGATGCGACACTATGTACTTGCGCAAACCGCGGCTATTCATCGTTTTGCAAAGCGAAACAAGCTCGTTTTCTTCACCTTCTCCTCCTCCTACTCCCTCGGCCTTGGATTTCGATTCCGGTTCAGGTTCGGGTTCCGGTTCCGATCGAACAATATCGCCGTTGCCGGTGGTGGCTTGCGCCGCGGCGGTGGGGCCTAGGGCTTCGAGCTCCTTGGTCCTCGTGTCGATGGCTTGTTCGATGAATTCGAGATGCTTCTGCAGTTCATCGTACCTGTTCTTGAAGGCTTGTATTGCAATTGACAGGTCGTTGAGTTGGTTCACCGATTTCGCTAATTTGGCGCCGGCGTGTTCGTTTTCCGGCGGAATTGGACCGTCG